>OZ034815.1:24043449-29125949 GCA_964030455.1 Linum trigynum
AATATCTGCCTAGGTTGATAGAGCATCCTTGATTGAAGGTAGGGAGTTGGTGACTTTAGTCGAGGAGCCAACTCACTATTCTGTACCGAATTCACTTCGGTAGTGGAGGTTTTGTTGTTAGGCCTCAATCTGTTTACTCCGGTGGAGGTTAGTCACCCGCTGGAGACTCAGATTGAGAGGGTCTGAAGACCTTTAGTCGAGACTTCAGGCTGTTTAAGAACCTTCCGCAGTTTAACTATCATAGAAACTGAACTTGGTAATTGCAATCCGGCTTAACTGCAGTCTAGGGGGAACCATATCCGGGTGACCTCTCTTAACCTGAAAACAACTGTTTACTTGCTTTGTTTGTTTGTTAGTTTAGACTTGTATTAAAGTTTCATTGCTAGATAACAAGAATTCACCGAGTAGTCATCAAATCTAGGACCCGGGTTGACATTAAAACCCAAACCCGCTATACTACGCTTTAGGAAGTGGTTTCACTTGGCCAATTCCTAGAATGACAGTAGAAGTAAGTCAGGAGCCTAGTCCATTGTCCAATTTGATGAATTGAGGGCTCCAAGTATTGTTCCCTTCAAAATCCTGCTGAGTATGCTTTGAATTGACAGTCTTTATGAGGATATGCAACCTAGGGAGGTAGTTGTAGCACTATGGAGAATGTTGAAGTATAAGATTTTTCCTATCTGTCTCTCTGTTGTGCCGGTTGATTTTGTGAACTAGTGGATTTAGGACCGTTGATTAATGTGCTATTGATGACTCCTCTTATGTTGTGCTGTGGACTCCTGTATTGAAAAAGGGTGCTCATATGCGAAATGAAAAAGCAGTTGGTCCTCCATGTCAAAAATTTGAAATTCTAAGACATGGGGTAAGCCCCACGTGTGTGGCACCGTTCATTGCACAAAATCATTTTAGTGATCCTTGGTGGGGTAGGCCTACAAGATGAAGCTAAGTTGTCTCTAGTACAAGTAAAATTTCCACCCGTTAAACGGTTTGCCTACTTGAGGATGTGTTTTTAAGGGCACGGATAGAGCTTCTGATCCCCCTTAATTTCATTGACCCTCCATACGAAGTGAGGAATAGGAGTTAAAAGAAGTACTCTGGCGAGTGACAGATGTACAGAAATTGCTCTTGCTCACCTAATAAGGGCAAACCGCGCATACAAACTGTAGTTGGAACCCCAGCAAAATAGAAAAAAAAAAGAAAAAAAAAACAAATAGTAAGAAGAAGGGGTTTCAACAAGTGAAATGAAATGAAAGAGCACCCGATACAATGAGTCTTGGGTTGTTGAATTGTGTGAGTCTCCTTATCCATGAATTGACTGTCTTAGTTCCACTGCTTCTCATGATCCTGGCTTGAGTCTAGTAGTCGCATTGAGACAGATAGGGGGCGTCTTAGAAGACCAGTTGACCTCGTAAGTTGCTAAATGATCTAGAAAATCCTCGGACGACGATCGGGGGGTGCATGTTGCTATAGTGGTCTGGAGACTTGCATTGGTTTGAGTCAGGTTTGCTTGGGGACAAGCAAACGGTTAAGTGTGGGAGAATTTGATGACTTGATATATACACATGTTTTTGTCCACCATTCTAACACCGTTTGAGTCTTGTTTCTCGTGTTTTAGGCCAATTTCATGCTAGGTTATTCTTGTTTGTGATAATGAAGGTTCGAGAACGAGTTCTGGGTCGATTGGACGAAGATTGGACGGTTGGCGAGAAGCTGGGAAAGCCACACGAGCACGCCTAAAATCCCACACGGTCGTGTGACCTGGCCGTGTGGCACCAAATTGCACGGGCAAGCCACACTGGCCGTGTAGGGGACCCCTTGTGGCCGTGTGAAAAGTCCAGGGAGCTCACACGGGCACGCCTAAAATCCACACGGTCGTGTGGTTTTGACCGTGTAGCGTACCCGAAGCCACTTAAGTGAAACGCGGTGTTTTGCACACTCACACGGGCATCTGGGAAAGCCACACGGCCGTGTGGCCTGGCCGTGTGGTCGAGAATTTCTTGGTTTTAACACAATTTCGAGCAAAAGGAGAGGGAATCGAATTTTTGGAGCAAAAACAGAGTTTTAGAGAGAGGAGGAGCGAAGAACAAACCCTAGGAGCTATTTGGACTGGATTTCTCACCATTGAAGCCCAAATTGCATCCCCAGGAGTGAAGATTGACATCCCAGAGCAGATTCTTCCCATTGTTATGAGTATGGCTGCTTTGTACTCTGTTTCCCTCTCTCTCTATGGAGTAGAACTTTCTCTCACTTGGGTATGAAGAACCCTAGTTCCATGTGTTAGGAATCTTGATTGTAATTACGTTTGGATTGTGATATTGCTTGATTATAATCGATTGAAGTGTTTTGATTGAGTCAATTGAAGTCTAATCATCTTTTATTGATTTCTGCTGCAACCTGATATAGATAGAATCTTATTAGGTTGTTAGATCTTCTTCAATCGGTAGTATTGAATCGATTATACGAGAGTTAGTCGATTCACTGCTTTGTACTCGAATCTGATTCCGGTAGTGGAGTTCTGTGTTTATTGCCTTAGCATTCTATTGCGGTGAAGACTAGTCGTCTGCCGGGTAGTTTGTCTGAGAGGGCTTGGTCAGCTTAAGAGATTCCAAACTACTGTCGGATCTTCCGCAGTATAATCAGCAGTAAAGCAACCAAAAGTAATTACAACTGTGACCTAACTAAGGAGCTAGGGGGGCTCATTCCCGAGTGACTCTTCCCTTGCTTTAGAAAACCGAATAATTTCCTGCTTTCTTACTACTTTTACTTAAATCAACAATCACTCAACTTAGTTTGCTAGATAACAGATATACACGGAGTAGGCAGTAGATATAGACCCCCGGGTTGACAATTAGAGCTTGCCTGTTACTGCATTTCTGGACTGCGATTACACTTGGTCACAGTTTGGTGTTGTGTTTTAGCGTGTCAGGCCCACCCAGCACTAAATTGAGTGCCAAACCCATACTGACCAGGCAGACCCGACCAACTGTGTGGAGGTCTCACAATTGGCTTCACAATTGACTAGTGAAGAAAAGACACGTGGCAGTTCATTTTGCTTTAAATGGGCTCCTTGAGCTCTTCGTTGAGATGGGGGGGGGGGGAGAGGGGGAGGGGAGAAGAAAACAGAGTGATAGAAAATTCTAAAACACTCTAATCCTTTTCATTACTACAAGCCGAGTCCAGGATTTAGATCGGAGCAGCATAAAGTAGGCGTTATTGGAGCCAAAATCTTAATTTGGTTGGTGCTTTTATTTCCGTTTCCATGGTTCTTGGTAAAGTTCATGTCATTTAGCATAGTTTCTACATCATTGTACCATTATAATCAATCCATCGGTTTGCCTATTTATATTCATGCTTTACTTTACAAGGCATTTGTATTCGAGCACTCTATTTACTTCAAATAAAACCTGCATATAGTAAGTCCATTTCGGAATTAAGCTTCTTTCAATTGAGCATCTATTTACTTTGCTTATCAATTGATAGTCTATTTTAATTATCTGCCATGCTTTTATACTATCTTTTAGCATATAGTTGACAAACACTAGATCATCATACATAAACAAACTAAATCAAAATCCAGATCTAGGCAAACAATAAACAAAATAAAATTTCAGATTCACTAACCTTTACCGGTTTACCAATCAAAAATCATAATCTCAATAAATCACAAGCAGTAGCAGTGATTTAAAGTCCAAAATTTAATATAATCAAGCAGTAGTAGTAATTTAGTCCATGGTATAGCAAAATCACTAACGATAGCAATGATTCCAATCGCCAAAATACCTATTTACAGCATGTTAATTAAACTTAAACTACAGAAAAACAAGTTTTTTTAGCAACTTCTAGCATATCTGGAATTAGATCCAAGCCATAGACCAAATCCACCAAACACCAAATTCCAGAACACATACACAACCATTTTTTAGAATTTAGGTTCGCAAATCATTAAGTCTATAGCAATGTAATCAATTTTTCTTTATTTAAAAAATTCTCAAGAGTCTTAGTAGACCTCACCTAGACCACTTTGCTCCTGAAACCTGCAATAAGGCAAGATCGATTAGCCAGAGTCCTTCAAAGTTAAAACACGAAAAAACTCAGAAAACTAACTCGCCTACGTGCCTCTGGCCGCCAGCTTTCAGTCACTACCGGCGAAAAATAGCCTCGTCGCCTTTGACTCCCCGTAGCCACGCGATAGATCCGAAGCCAAAAATAGAAAAAAAAAACAAATCAAAACACAAAAAATAACAATATCAGAACTCAATTTTTTAAACCGAACTAAAAAACCCACATGCAATCCGATATCTAACCTAGATCAAAACCCTACCTAGTCTGGTTGAGTATTCTAACTCCACTGCCCCCGGCGAGGACCAGATTCAACGGCGATTTTTTTTATTCTCCCCTCGCATAAGACCAAATCAAAACCCAGATTAGAATCCTAAGTAACAAAAATGAAAAGCCTTAAAATCGACATGCAAGCCAGGATCTTACCTGGTCCGCCGCATTTTTGGTCAATCGGGGAGTTCAAATTGCCTTCGTGTCCGGCGATCGAAGAAAGGAAGAGGGAAGGATGAGATGACTCCGTTCTGGGAGCGCTAGCGTTCTCCTTGGCCAACATAGCGAAGAGAAAAGTCTCTTGTTGGTTGGAGACGAGGAGAAGAAGAAGAGGCTGGCGGCGGCATAGAAAGAGGATTAGGGTTCTCGGTTTCTGGGATAGAGAAAAAGAAACAAGAATAAGGCGGGGAGAAAAAGAGCGTCGGTGGTAGAGAGGTAAGAGGGGAGAAGACGGTGATTGAAGGCTAGGGTTTTGGTTTGGAGGAGAGGCGAGAGAGGTTGAGAAGGCAGAGAGAGGATGGCGGCGGCTGAGAAGTTTGTTTGCACGAGGATGAGATATTTCTTTATATCCTAGGAAAAAGATAGAACGATCATATATGAGTCCGAAGTAACAAAGTTGATCGACTAAAAGAAGAGGGGGAGAATATGTTTGACCAACGTAAACAAGGATTATGATTTGCTTAGTTTCCTTAAAGAGAAAAGCAAGCTATTAATAACATTAGAATGTTTTTTCAAGAATTGTTGAGAAAATTAAGATATCTATGGTGGGATAATGGATGGCCAAGTTTGCATATTCTTGCGGACATTGTGGAAGAAGGAAGAAGGTTCATTGGTGAACATATGGAGCCATAAAGTTACTCTCACTAGTTTTTAACTTTTGATTCTTCTACAAGCATTTTGTTGACTAGGATACTAGTCCAAAATGATGACATTTGTGGTTACCAATAGTCTTAAGGAGCAAGCTTTATTTCTCATACCAAATATGGGAAATCCTTCCAATACATGTTGAGAAGATAATCTTTCCACAACAAAGCAAGTTTCATGGAATATATGAATATTATGGAGGCCACAACACAATGGAAAAGGTCCAAATGATCGAATTTTTTAAGGCTTGTTCTGAGATAATCACTATCAAAGTATATGATCTAGCTATTTTCAATTATGGGAAAATGTTTGTAACCGTTAGAACCGAAGATATTCACTACAAGGATCCATGTGAAATTGAGTGTGAAAGATAAGAGATGGAAAATCTTCTAGTGAAGATTTGGGATAGAGATTTTGATCTTGATATCCACCCAAGCATAATTGGTGAATGGAGAGAGCCCCAACAATTGTTGAAGAACGACTGACCAAAAGAGGGAAGACACTAGCGAAAGACACAATGTGATAGTTGTCCCCAACATATATTATGTAGCACTTATTAAAGTTCTTTGCCTATATTCAAAAGGAATGTAAATAATGTTAGTACTATGTGTTGTGAGTTGGAGAACACTAGCAAAGAAACCTTTATCCTAGTCAGTTGATAAATAGTATTAGAGGCGCAACTTTATAAATATAGTCCCTTTGTATTTGTGTTCATTTCTCAAGTTCTATAAGGCAAGTCTTACAGTGAGAAAGATTGAGAACGAGGTAAAGGTTGAGAGGATAGTATCCCGTAATATTCCCAATTCTTGGGAAATGCTGGTGATGAACAAGAAAGATCAAACGCGCAAGCTTTGTAACGTCCATACCATCTATGTTTGAATGCTATTTTACTCTATTCTTATATGAGTAAATATTATCATTGAGATTTTGAACAATATAATAGGCTGATTATCCTCTTTAATTGGTAAAACATTCAAGTTTTCCAATAAATTATAAGAATTGACTCTAAACTAGAGTCAATTTGAAGACATGAATTTCCAGAATAAAAAAAACTAGTTTACTTCTTAATAGATCATGTGTAGTTCTAAGTATGGAGTGTACTCACCATAATTAGTATCAGAGTCCGACTGAAGTAGTTGACAAGTCCTATATGTATTTGGTAAATGAAACACCCTAACCCGGTCGGGTACTACTTTTACTAAAATGCCATTGATAAATAAATTACTCAAATCTTAAATTTCAACTGGGAAAAATTTTAATAAATAAAATACTGAAACCACACACTTGTAGCTTAGGGTAAAGGCCTAACACGTGGGCAAATTAAACTCAAACTTAAAAGCTCAATCTGATCTCAAAATAATCTCCAGTCCGTACTCATAATCATAATTTAATCAACTAATAAACTCTGAAATTGTTGCTACTGGAAACCTCCTCTAGTTGGCTGCCCTCGAACTCGCTGCTCACTAAATGCTCCTCTAGCTCTTCAAACTGGTGAGTGAGATGGGGTCATTCTACGCCCTTACGTTTTAATAATTCTCATACTTGAGTACTCTACTTAAACACTTAACTTTAACTGGTGGAAGTTGTTTTGTACTTCCAATCTTAAAACCTTAACTCTTAAACTCTGAGGGAGTTGAAGTTACTCTCCTCTCTTAAAACTCAAATCTTGACTTAAATACTTGACTGACACGGGGATCCCTCACTAGCTAGTCCGGTTGCCAACTCATACGTATGAGAAGCCATCAAGGCTTTCCTTAAACTTAAACTTAGTTAGGGAAGTCGTAACGATTCATCCCCCTAACATCTTAAACTTATCGTGGTGGCTCTTCACCACGATTCTCAAGGGCATAACTGCTGCCCATCTTAAAAGTCTCAAGAGCATAACTGCTGCTCTGTCTCAAAGATCTCCAGAGCATAAGTGCTGCTCTATTTGAAAATCTCAAATGGCAATGGACTGGCGCTAGCGACTAAAAACACTTAAAACGACTTCACCTTCTTGAAGGTGAGTTACTTCTTAAAAAGACCTTGATTCTTAAACCTTAACAACTTATACTCTTAAAATTTCAAAGTAGGTAATAACCATTCACTTCAACTCCTAGCTCAACCAAAGCACATACTATCAAACATAATCATGAAATCTCAAACATGAATCAAACACTGCACATACATCACGTAATTCAATACTTGAAAATACTCAAAGCAAATACTTGAAAAATCGTAAGGCGTAGAATTTACCCCCTTTACACTCACATTTCCTTCGTTCGTAATTGGCTCTGATTTTGTTCCACTGGCTTCCAACTCATTACTCTCGTACTTGGCACAATTGGAAGGAGCAACTTGCTTGGCACAATAATGGAGCTGCTTGCTTCTTTATTTTGGACCAGCTTGCTTAAGCAAGCTGCTCTTTCCACCGTTGGTATGGGTTTATTTTTGATGACCAGCTTGCTTAAGAGAGGTTGGTATGGGTTTATTTTTTGACCAGCTTGCTATGCGAGATTACTTCCCAATAATGGAGCTGCTTGCTTCTTTATAATGGACCAGCTTGCTATGAGAGCTTTAATCTCTCATTCGCCTCCTGCTTGCTTGGTAGATTTGCCGACAGCGAGTAACCCAACCTCCTGTCTGCTTCCCCAAGCCGCCTCCACGAAGATTCCCTCCCTATCACTGACGAAAAACTTTGCTCCCATGTTGTCCCGATACCCTTTCCAACGGCGCCGCCAGGGCTGATTGCTCTGCTGCTGACCGCGAAGATTAAGTTGCAAAAGGGAAACCAAGGCTTTGATCGAGGGTTCTCCGGATCCGCCCCATCTTCCGTGAACCCTCGTCTCGTGTTCGCGGTGCAAAAGGAAAAATGGCCGGCTAAAAGGTCTTCCCCCCAGGTTTAGTTTTAGGTTTAATAAATATAGGTTCTAGGTGAGTCCGATTGAGAAGTAGGGTTAGGTTAGGTTTAATTTCTTCGGGGTTATTTTGGGAATTCACACTTGCAGGTGAGTTTAATCCGAAACTCGATTAATGTTCGTAACTTTCTCATTTTATGTCGAAATTCGACACCGCTTGAACCGATAGTTCACATTTTTAATCCTCATTGGTAATCCGGTGGAACTTGACCCAAGGATATGTTAGTCATTTTGACTTTTGGAAAGAGCGGGGTGTAACAGTAAATTGGGAAAAGAAGGATTAGTTTTGACATTTAGAAAATAAATATTCTAGAAAATATTCTACGAGCGCACTTAACATTAAGTTAAATACCACAAGGTGCACAAAATTGTGAATTCAATCGTATACGGTACTCTAATTTTAACTTGGGGTGCACGTCTCCACTAATCGATAAATATAAGTGACACCATACATATTTTACCCAATTCTTTGTTGATATATATTCAATTACAAAAATATACTAGTGAAGTTATACGCTACAAAATAATGACCCTTAAGGTGGCACAAACCCACTTTATCTAATGATACAAACTTTTGGAAACTGTACCAAAATTTGAGAGTTTAAGTTTGGCTAATCACTACGAAACTCGAACTATCCAAAAAATGTAATTGTGTCCTAATGTATTCAATACTCCATTTTTGTTTTGAACTATTGTTTCACTAATATACCGACATTAACCATTAGTATTTAATAGAAAATCTAGTCAACTGTTGATGTGGCATATGACATGGAATTTTAATCTCAATTTTTAGTTGTGACCTGCGACCCCCTCCCCCAAATGAATCTCCAGTCACAATCTCCCCTCCTCCCCACTCCCGCAGACAGGTCCAAAGTTTCCACCTTTGTCGAGTTATCGTTGCATTTCACTCCTTTCCACAACACGAGCAGATATTGAGGCCTTCTCCGGTTTCCTCGCCGGTTAGAGGAACTCAATCTTCCTAGTGGCAAAAATTTTGATGTCGTCGATGGAAGAATTCATCATTGGGAATTAATCAATCCCTAGCCGGCAACGACGTCAGCTGCAACATCCAGGATTTTGCCCCAATTTAAATCCATAGTCTGTCAGTCATAGTGGTGGTGATGGGGAGGGTTTCAGATTTGCCGGCGATTTGCCACCATCGAACTTCCCTCTCCCCCTCCTCCACCGTACCCTCCCACAGCGCTCGGCCTCTCCCCCTCTCTCTCAGCTTCAATGCCGCCGTTTCAATCGCAACACCTACAACCTACAATACCAGAAACGCTCGGCTTCAATAAAAAAATCTCAATTTTCTCCCCGCTTCAATCGTCGCCACTTCAACCGCCACCGCTACCAAATCGCATGTACGGATCTCTGTCGACATTGAGCATCGGAGACAGAGAGAGCCAGAGAAATAGGGTATAATGGGCTTCACCAAAAACTCAGAACTCAAATCTCAAACCCATAACCCAGAGAACAATCATCGACATTGTGGAAGAGATGAGGCAGGCGCCGAACTAAAGGAAGGGAGTGGCATGGTGGCTTATTGGATAGGGCATGGATAAGGTGAGACAACCAATAGAATCAACTTTTGGGAGATGAGGAAAGGTTATAATCTGCCCTCGTCGAGCAGCAGGGAGAGCAATCGACGGCGACGTTTAGCAAGATGTGCGCCGCTCATGGCCAGAAGAAGCTGCAGCTTCGAACCCAAACTGCTACAACCCCAGCTACGACGTTGTTAAACAAGTAATAGAGTGAATTTAGGGGTTTTTACCATAATCGAAAAACTAGAATAGCAAAGGGGAAAGAAAACAAAACGAAAGAGAAGTAGGGGAACAAAGGATCAGAGGAATGATTCGATCTCCCAAGTTCCACCGGCTTAGTCATAGGAACATAATTAATTAAAACATAAATGGCCTTTAGTTCCCAAAGCCCAAAAGCATCTACGAATAAAGAAACTAGCCTAGCTGCTTGTCTTCTTCCTTCTGTGGGAATAAGGAAGCAGAGCTGAAACCCAGCAACAGAGTAAGGCAAGCAAGCTAACGAAGAAAGAAAATAACCAGCACAAAAAGAGAATCAACACACGAATTTAACGAGGTTCCCAAACTACTGGTCAATCCTTGTCCTAGACTCAATACTCATCTTAGTCTAGAAGACTCTGTTTTTATTGATTTTCCTATCAAGCAAAGGTGAAAGAAAGATGTAGACTCAATGAACAACAAAAGAATTCGAAAGAGAAATAACCCGGATTCCTATCCCAGACCTGTTACACCACCAATCAAACAGAACCTCTTTCTCTGTTTTGATTAACCCCTTTTGTATACTAGCCTTGTACCGCCTTTACTAAAGTTTCCAAAGAACACGAAGTTGGAGACTATATATAGGACTTGCGTTGCGGCAGTAGCCGATGTTACTTGGTAAGGAAGATTCACCCTTGATTGTTGGGACTTCCTTTTCTGCTCATGGAAATTAGCAACAGTCTCCTTTGTCCTTGAAATGACAATTCTGACTTTCCTTTTCTTCCAACAAATTTCATTGCCACCGCCTTCATCGCATATACTCTGCTCCTAGCTGCCATCGGCTGTGTCAAAAAGTGGAGGGTAGGTAGGTTTGTCGCACAACATCGTCCGACCTGGGAAATATTTTTAGAGAGATGAAATTTTGAGTTTTAATTTTTGAGTTTTAATTTAATTTTAAATTAGTATGAGGTGTTTTTTTTAGGGAATTTTTTTTAGGGAAAAATTAGTATGAGGTGTTAAAGATGTGTCATTTATGTGATTGCCACATTTTTGCCACGCCGTCAAAAGTCAATGTTAAGTTGATTAGTGTTTGGTCAACTGTTAACTATAACGGTCACCGAAATTGTGAGGACATAAATGACACACAACTATCTTACGTTAGTTCTGAAAAATTCCAAAAATACCACTATTTTCCATAAACAGCCACCCCACCCCGCGGTTTAAATGAAAACCGCTGGGCAGGGTGCAGTTTTTGGGAATGTCGGCTCAACACAACATTGGTACAAGGCGGCGGTTACCATTCAGAACACATGCACCCCCTGCAGTTTACATATTAATTTTTTTTTGGAATAATGCTAACTTAGGCCGAAACTTCAAGCAAACGTAACTTTGCGCTCGGGTATCTGATCACGGCGAATTTTTTTTGATTTCGCATAACTTTTCGAGATCTTACAAGTCGGAAACTATCGTTTTGGTCCCCCCAAGTTTCGGAAATGAGTGGTATTTTTTGTGGTATAGTTGGAAAATTTCCCTTTCCCCAAGTCTGCGTGCAGTGATTCCGAATTCCCATCCATTCTCAATCCTCTCGAGAGCCACGACTTGACTCCTCGTCTTCTATCTTCTTAGAGCCAATCAACCAAGCAAGCCATTCAATGCAGCCCAATCCTCCTCGTCCCTCGACTCTTCTCCTTCGTTAAATGAGTTCTTAACAAGAAGCTCGTCTATCTCGTCACTTTGGCAACTAGAGGCAGGCAACCACTTACAGAGGTTAGATTATTAATTTCTTCTTCTTCTTACTACTACCTCTGTAATAGTCAATTTCTTTCTTGGTTCAATTCGAATTTCTGGGTTCAAGAGGTTGTGTTTGATATTGGTTTAGTTGCATACTGTTGATGTTGATATGGGTCAGTTGCATGTTGCTGCTGTGTAATTAGTTGATCTGGGTTACTTGTATACTACTTTTGTTGTTAATCCATGGTTGTTGTTGTTGCTATGTTTGATCTGGGTTACTTGTATACTACACTTTGATGCTCACTCGCAGGCAAAAATGGCTCAAGAGGCTGTTGTTGTTGCTAATTCACAACCACAAAATCAAGAGGCTGTTGTAACTAATCCAGAAGCACAAAATCCAGAACCCACACTTGTTGGTGAGGATGAAGATGTTCTAGATTTACAAAGATAAGAAAGGGAGGCGTCATCAAGGCTAAATGCAGCCATTGCAAGAAGTTGCTTGCTGGTGAATCTAATAGTGGTACTTTGCAAGTGAGAAATCATCCAAAGATTTGTATGCAAAGGAAGATTCAGGATGGGAAGCAAAAGGTACTTGGTGCTAACTTTGTAATTAAGGGAAAGAGGGAAATGGTTCCTACTCTGTTTAACACAGCTGTTTCGAGGCAAGATCTTGCTATGGCCGTTCTTATGCATGAGTATTCTCGGTCTATGGTAGATCATTTATATTTTAGAAGGTTCTTGTCTGGCCTCCACCCCTTGTTTAGTGTTCCTACAAGGAATACTCTTAAAAGCAACATTTTAATGTGTGAGAGTGAGAAGAGTAGGATCATGAAATTGGTTGGTGGTAACAAAGGGAGGGTTGTATTACAACTGATATGTGGATAGCAAGCAACAAGAAAAGGGTTACAAGGATATTACTACTTATTATATGGACAATTTTTGGATTCCTTGAAGTCACTTACTTAGGTATGATATGTAATACATAATGTCAATGCTTCATGTTTATTTGGTGAGGAGTCACTAACTTACCATTTTCCTTATCTTTTCTTTTTTGTAGGTTCGCTTATGTTCCAACTCCGCATACAAGTAACAGGATGGCTATTGTTTTGTTTGACAGTATGATGGACTGGAATGTCGATTCTAAGGTATCAACTATAACCTTAGATAACTGTAGCACCAATGATTTTATGATTGAGAAGGTTAAGAATAAATTGGTGATGTCTTGTTTGCTTGGGGGGGGGGTGCTTTACTACTACATATGAGATGTTATGCACATATTATGTGATATGATCCTAAATGGATCATTCCACAATTCAGAATTGCTTGGTCAAGAAGCAATCTCACCCACTAACAAGAACCGTCAAATTTGGCTAAGTATTTATTCTGTTTTAGGGCACCTACTTTGCAAGCCTGTTTCTTACAATTGGCTCGATGGAAATTCAAGTGGAAGGCTTGGAAGTGAAGTCCATATTTTTTTTCTATATGTTGGAAGGATTGAAGGCTCAAAATCAAGTCTTAAAGGACATTTCCCAAAGCCCTCAAGTTGCTACCTCAAAACCGAGAAACTGCCATAATATGGCTAAGTATGGATATGTGTTCATGATGCCTACTTTAGAGCCTTATTCGAGAAGAATGGTTCAGATTCGATCCAGAAGCTTTGTGCCACATGAAATTATGCATGTTCTTCTACAAAGAAAATGGATTGTTTGATTGAATGCTTACCTTGAAGGCTTCGAACAAACTCTTGCAAGATCATATGAAGGCTTGTTGTCTGTCTTGCAAATCCGAATCCTTCTCGGATTAGGATTACTTTCCTTTTTCTATTTTGAGCTTTGATTTCGAGTTACATTGTATTTAGACTTCTTTTCATTGTTTTTTTTTTACCTAACATAGCTCTAGTTGAACCTTTCAATTTCATTGTAACACTTAGATTTCATTGAATTGAATACAAACCCGAGTTTGATTCATCTAGCTTTTACTACGTCCATTTGAGAGAACAACTTAGAGAGTTCTAGGTTGTTTGTGAGCTTGTATCGATTAGTTATACACCTTGATCATGGACAAGCATCGACCTATAACCTTCGAGCCTCTTTCCCTTTGTGAAAGTTGCACGGAAGTTTCCATCCCAATCACGCAAACCTTGCCTTGTTTTGTGTGTGTTCTTGATTCAATTCAATTGAATTGGGAAGGCTGCTTACTCTGATCAAAAGAGACCCATCTAAGGCTCATCATTCTAAACTTGGTAGTTAAAGATGGGTTGGATATGCTTCGAGATGGCATTGAAACAATCCATGAAAGTGTAGCTTATTGGACTGCTACTCCTAGGAAGTTGGAGTTATTTGAGGGAGCAGCAAAGCAGTTGGAATTTTCTTGTGATAAAAAGTTTATTTTGGATTGTTCGACTCGCTGGAGTTCAACATATGAAATGCTTGTTGCTGCAATATCGTATGAAAACGTGTTTATTAGTCTAAGATAACATAACTCCCGCTATACTTGTTTGCCTACAAGTGATCTTGGTTATTTGCATTGATTGTTTGTGACAAGTTGCAAATATTCAGTGAGATGTCTAATTTGTTCTCTGATACTAAGTATCCCTCTCCTAATCTGTTCTTTCCAAAGATATATGATCTGAAGTTAAGACTTTGTGAGTGGCTTGTTGATGATAATGCTATGATTTCTAAGATGGTTGAATTGATGTGGGATAAGATCTAGAAATACTAGGATGATATTCACGAAATACTAGTTGTGGCTATTGTGTTGGACTCGAGATATAAGCTTCATATTGTGGAATATTATGCTCGGAAGTTTGAAATGGGTAAGTTTGTCTTAGATGTGGTCAAGATCCGCGTTGGTTTAAGTGATTTAATCATAGAATATCAGTCTAAATTGAACAATAATGTCGGGTTTGCTTCTAGTGGTTCGAGTGCTCAATCACTTGGTGATTCTTCTTCTGTGGATCTCGACTTTCAGCTGTTTGTACATCAAAGGAAAAAGTCGAGAGGAACACCTACTCAAACTGATTTGGACAATTATTTTAGTGAGGAAGTGTTACCTTGGACTGCCAATTTCGACATCTTGTTGTGGTGAAAGTTGAATGGGGCTAAGTATCCTATTTTGCAAGATATTGCAAGGGGTATGCTTGTTGTCCATGTTACATCTATTGCATCTGAATAAACTTTTAGCACCGGTGGTCTATTGTTGGATCCTACTAGTTACAACCTTCACTACACCACTATGGAGATTTTGATGTGTACTAAAAGTTGACTTCAAAGACCCACCCCTGACTTGGAGAGACCCTCTGCTCCCAGGAAGAACAACATACCAATTCACCTCCCCTGCTCGCAAACAATGAAATCTTCATCAAAGTGCTAACAGAATTCCATGGATGAAGTCCAATTAAGAAGAGTACTACTACTTTGCCTTGTTGTAAAAGGGAGGCGTCAATTGTTTCCAATGCTTGTACGCCCAATTGATTATTGTTGATTCACTGTTCAATCAAACTAAGCAAGAATTTCTCACCAACGTCATAGTTATTTGCAGTAGTTGCACTGCCGCAATGGACAAGGCATCCGGACTGGTCCCCGTACACACTTCTTCCAAGCTTCCTTTCTCAATCCTCCCATCGTCCAGTAGACGACAGTTTCGCCTCCGGAGCAATTGATCTCGGCGGAGGGCCCGACAACCTAGGAGGCTCCTTCTTCGAACCTTCTCAGTTGGCTCTGGAATTCCACATGCTCGGCACCCACAGCCAGCCCAATACTAACCCTAATGTCCGCGGCGGGAACCTCGCCGGGAAAGAAGCCTCAACTACCACCGGCGCCGTACACAACTAGTTTCGGGAGAAGTGGGAGATGGGTAGACAACGGCGATTCGGGGTCGATGGTGGGGGTACACGATGACATACGGGCAGGGGAGGGGAATCGTTCTATTCTAAGTGAGAGATACCACCAGTTTCTCTCCAATCCAAGCCGCCAAAGGGGTGAGTTTTCGGTTTGGTTGATTTGGTTCAATTGAATTTGGTTATTAATTTTGTATTATTATTTTAACTGACATGGCATGCTGATTGGGTAGAAGTAACGGATTTTTGGACGGAGATAGACGGAATGACCTTTTGTTATTCGGTCAAAGATTTTTGACTGAAACGTGCAAAATTAAAGATTTGTAACCATTTTGTACTAAGTCAATAGATTTGTGACCATTTATGATAATTACACTTAATTTCTTTTTCCAACTTAAAATGCCTTAATTAGGACAATGAGTTGGGCCCTTACGAAAAAAAAAATTGGACGGGCCAAATTTACAAGTTACTAGGCCCTTGTTGATATTGAAAGTGCACTAGTCAAGAGCTTTCGAGGACATGCGGCCCAATCCGAACCGGCCATCAATATGAGTCTTCTTTGTACTGGGAATATCAGCCGTAAGATCTAGGGTTGCACTTCATTTATATTCTCTTTCTCCGCCATCTAAGATCTTCTCCTCTGGTAGCAGCTCCGCCGAGCAGTCTCATAAACCCTAATAAAACTAGGAGAGCTTGATAACCGCGAAATGGTTCAGCGTCTCACTTATCGCAAGCGCCACAGCTATGCCACCAAGTCCAATCAGCACCGGATTGTCAAAACTCCTGGTAAACTCTTAGTTTTGGAGAACTAATCTTCGTTTGATTCTTTGCTGCGATCTGCTGCTCATTTTTTGGGCCTTGAGAAACCTTTCTTTATCTATGACTCTATGTGATGTGTTCGCGCTGAAGTTTGTGTGTTCTGTGTTTGCGATAGGTGGGAAATTGGTGTATCAGACCACTAAGAAGAGGGCCAGCGGTCCTAAGTGCCCTGTCACCGGCAAGAGGATTCAAGGGGTATGTTCGCTTTCAATAATAAGTTTTCACTTCTGGTTTGGATGGCGCTGGACTTAGCTTTAGATTGAACATGGTTTTGAGATGGATAGACTTCATTTGCTGTAGTATCTATAAATCTTGATGAAGGTTGTTGTTACTAGGCACGCATTGGATTGTGGGAAAAATTGAACTACTTTTAATGATTAAATATCTGTTAAATACTACTGACGTAGATATTGAGTAGTTTTTATATCCTTCAGAGTTCTCTTCAGTTCCATATTAGTGGTGGGTTTGAGTATTTGAGTTCCTTTAGTAGAGTAAACACCATTGTTGTGTTAGGCTATATTATCTCTGTGAATGCTTCATTCATGTTCTCCTTTGGCTAGACTTGGCCTTTTTGTGTGATGCTGAGAGGAGGGATGTTGAGTTGTAAGTCTTAGTTCATCCCTCCGCACGTACGATTTCTTGTCTGTTGATGATTTTCCAGAAGATGTTTTGTGGAAATTTGACCCTATTTCCAAGTTAAGGCAAATGTAGTGGAGACCAATGTAATATTTTCCATGTTGTGTAGCATTTTAAGTTTACTAGCATCTGTTCTTTTTCTTGGGAATATATATGGCGTGAGTGGATGCTAGATCTGAATTATTAAATCTACTGTGTTTTAGATTCCTCACTTGAGACCTGCGGAGTACAAGCGGTCAAGATTGCCCAGGAATCGGAGGACTGTGAACCGTGCCTATGGAGGTGTTCTGTCTGGTGGTGCTGTGAGAGAAAGGTGTGTTTGATTACAACTAGGTTCTCTTATTATGCTCTGTTTTGTGGTGTAGTGTTTCTAACCATGCTACATTATTCTTGTAGGATCATCCGTGCTTTCCTTGTGGAGGAGCAAAAGATTGTTAAAAAGGTGCTCAAGATTCAAAAGGCCAAGGAAAAGCAGGCATCTAAGTAACTTGGAGAAGCAAAGAGTTGTTGAAAACGGCCAGCATTAGGAGGAAATTGTTTGATCATATGTTTTAGAGTGTTTCGGTTTCAATTTGTTATGTTCCTTTTCAATCTCTAAAGAATTATGAATTCCTAGTACTCCGTTTTGGGCCTTGATAACAATTTTTGTGCTCATTTTCTGCACCATTCCTTCCCGTCAACTCCAATTTGACGTTTAATCTTTGGTTGAAGCATACCAATTTTACTAGCTTCGTCACTACAGTCGGCTCATAGATAACGTTGTGTAATGTTAACCAATTTAGCTTCTACACTACAGTCGTGATGTGTCAGATAATCCATAAGCATCAGAGCGAAGTGATTAGTTGTGATTATTATCACGTAATAATCAGAGAGCTTTTACCTTTCCAAAAGGCGTTGATGTATTGGAGCTTTACCTTCTTGTGGATAGAGTTGTCAAATATGACCTGCTTGAGGGCTATGTGTGCCGTGCTGCAAAGGATGCTTGTCCATGACCAAAACAACACGACCTCATCTTCAGTTTGCTCCTTCTCCATGTTAATTTTCTGCTTGAGAAAGATGTTTCCTTGAGCAATGGAGTTGGTTCTTCTTTAGTTAGTCAACTATTTTGATAGACAAGTGGCAGCAATAAGGACAAGATTGATGCAGGTGGCAATTTGAATCCAATTCACTAATTCAATCAGTCAAAGAAAAAATTCAGCTGATTTAAACCATTAATTTTCAATCAATTTGATCCAGATTGGTGAATTCATGGATTACTAAATTCATGGATGTTTGGTGTATCCATGCTATATTTTTTTTTTCAAACTATAAAAGACAAAACATGATTTATTCTGTTTTTCTTTAGAGAGAATAAGTGAGGTGAGATTATTTTTATCTCTTATTATTAATATTAATTACAATAAGGCAAAAGGCAAGAAAAAAGAAGTAAATCAATTATAAATAATTTGTTACATCCTTAAGTTCAGACTAAAAACTTATCACCTTTTACTATATAATATTCATTTTTTTTGTTATTTGTTTCTACTGTTGGGTTCTTCTATATTTCCCTTTCCGAATCAATTAATTATTCCTAAGCTATCGTGCCGATTCACATTAATTGATTATTTATTAATTTATTTACTATTTGAATTCTTTTAAATAATGGTGTAATGATTTTTATTTATTGATTGATGATTTATTTACATAGAATTTTGTGAAAAAAATCCGAACTACATTGTATTTATAAAACAAAACTGTATCATAATCTCATAGCCGACAATGTTGTAAGACAAAGAAGTACAAGCTTTTAAACCAGATCCTGCTCAAGTAAGGTTGAACCAGTAACAACCTTGGTCCAAATACATATCTATATAGGGCTACATTTCTAGGCTATAGCTTTTTGCGCATGAAAAACAAGGCATCGCGGCATCAATGGCTGAGGTTGGAACTTCATCTCTATACAAGAGGTGAACTTGTTAGGCCCATTTCGGGCCGAAAGGTTTCCCGATCGTGGAATGCATTTAAACGAGAGTACAACTAATGTGCTAGCTAGCTGCTCTTCTTCTTCTTCTTCACACCCACCATCCAAATTGAATATAGTGTGGAAAGCTGGCAGCGTCTTTTCCCCCAAATCTACATCCAATAATAATGGGGTTTGGAGCTTGAAACGTGTCTTGGAGTTGAACTGCACGCAATAAAAAGAAAAGAATCCTTCCCTTCCTGAAACTGTAATCAAACCCATATCATGGCTTCCCATGTTTCCTCTGATGCAAAAGTACCAACCAACCACCCACCCTATAGTATTTTTCTTATTATTGATTGAAGTAAAAACTTAACCTCATATATTAATATACTATACAGATTGAATGGATGAAATCCTGATCGATCAAGGAAAGAGATCATGGGAAGCTCACTAAGTCAACAGATTGAATCAGAACAAACCAATCAAAAAAGAGAACCAACAGGGGCTAGCTGAGGCCGAACACGCAAGCGGAAGTGTGTAATACACAAAGCTAGGACGAGGTTCCCCGACACCACAAGCTATATTCTTCGCCTCAGGACTATTTATAGCGACCATTCTTACATTATTTCCAGAAGCCAAACCCCAACACCAAAACAAAAATAGTCACTTAATTAGCTTGTTGATTTTCGAAAGACTCAAAATGATAAGGAAGCCAGCGACCCTCTTCTCTGCCTCTGTTGCGCTTTTCAGTTCTCTGTGTCGCCCAGGACTTCGATTTCTTCTACTTTGTCCAACAGGTATGTGCGTGCCAGCCGAACTATTTCTTCTAGTTCCATCCATAACGTACGTGGTCTCTTCTCTTCTCTTCTCTTCTCTTCTTTGTGTGTGCAGTGGCCGGGAGCCTATTGTGACTCGAGGCAGAGATGCTGCTACCCAAAGACAGGCAAACCCACAGCCGATTTCGGGATCCATGGTCTCTGGCCTAACTACAAGAACGGCGCCTACCCTTCCAACTGCGACCGTGACAGCGTCTTCCACGAATCACAGGTTGGTTGGGATTAATTACCACTTTGTCAGGATTTGGGAAACCTTGCGGGGAATGTTTCAGGATTTTCCCGTCAGGTTATTCCACCACGATTCGCCTTAATCTTATAACGTTGTTTTTTTTTTGTCCTTTGTCCGAAATTTCACAGATAGAAGATGTGCTACCGCAGCTGCAAAAATTCTGGCCGACCCTAGCCTGCCCGAGTGGCGATGGTGTGAAGTTCTGGACCCACGAATGGGAAAAGCATGGAACCTGCTCTGAGTCCGAAATGGACCAGCACGATTACTTTGTGGCGGCTCTTAAGCTCAAGGACAAAGCCAACCTCCTCCAGATTCTCAAGTCTGCCGGTAACGTAACATTCACTCATCTTTTTTTCTTTTTTTACCATCAATTATTGCTACTAATTCCTTGAGGGTTGAAGTTACTGCTTCAGAACTGAAACCACTGGGCTTGTTTGTGGTTATCTTTAATAAGTTGCTGAGGTTGAATTCGGTAAACAGGAATTAGGCCGGACGATGGGCTCTACGAGCTTGACAGCATTGTGGAAGCCATAAAAGAAAGGACAGGTTTTACTCCAGGGATAGAGTGCAATGTGGATTCTTCCAGGAACAGTCAGCTGTACCAGGTTTTTATGTGTGTGGACACATCTGGATCAGACTTCATTGAGTGCCCCATCCTGCCAAAGGGGAGATGTGCTTCCTCCATCCAGTTCCCCAAGTTTTAGGAGGAAAAAGATTCTGGATTCTTTCATCACATTATTGTTCTCTGTTTTTTCCCCCCTCCTTATAATAATAAGATTCTGCTGACTTTTTCTTCCAGCATTTTATCCCTCTTGTAATAGCTGAGCATCAAGTTACATGTCACATTTCCTTATTGTTTGAGCAGTTTATCTTATGAGTGCCCTCTTCAACAAAATTTGACTAATTGCAATTACTAGATAATAATTGGTCCGCGCTTTGAATTTAACGAATGAGTCAATTAGTTAAGTGAATTCAATAAGCACATTATAACTATTTTTAGTACAAACCTATTCGATTGATAATATAAGGGCTAATACTTATGCTGGCCCGAATTATTCTCAAATAGTCAATTTTAGCCCGTGGTTTTCGAAATTGTTATTCCGACCTCAACTATACACCATATAGACTAACTTGGCCGAATGTTTGTTTTGACCGTCAATTTAAACGGTCAATAGTGTTGACTAACAAGCAACGAGTCATATCATCATAAAAAAAAATAATAAAAACTTATAATTAATTAATTACAAAAGTTTACACACATACAATTAGCAAATTAAAAACCTATTCGTAGTTAAAGGAAGTTAAATAAGTTTCATCGATCTATTAGGTTATAGTTCGATTTTATTCGCTTTTACAAATCTATGAGAATAATTAAGCATGCTATGTCGAAGATTTGCTAATAACTTTTTCTTTTCTTTGTTTTGTCTTTTTGTGGCAACTCGATTCTGGTCAACCAACATACTTCGTCGAAGGAAACTACACTCTCTGGCGGGACTATCTTGGAGATGTCGGGTTTTGTTTTTGTTTTTTCCCGTCAGTGTCGTGTCTTTGCTACTCAGAGCTTCTTCAGAGCTGCCCAAGTAGTGGCTTAACGTGCTCCCTCATCGTAGTCTGGTTGCATACAGACTAACGCGCTGTATTTGAGTCGGTTTTGTAATCGTGTCGAGTCTTTGTCCCATGCCCTCTAGGCTTGCCTTGGAAAAAAAAATCCCTACTTCTCTTGTCGTTTCTTGCCTCCACCAGATGTCCCTTGCCGGCGAACGAAAAACCCCTCTGACTCCCTAATTTACGTGAATTGTTCTTGAGCTGTCTCCCTTTGCCTCGCCACATCGAATCCAAGTTCGCCATCCTTGATTCAGCCAAGGACTTGGTCTTACTCGGTTTCTCTTATTGGAAATTTGTTCCCCTGTCATTTTGGGTACCGTCGATTCCGGATGCTCTGCATACGTCAAGGAAGAGATGTTAACAGTGGCAGGGGAGGGAACTGAGGATAGAGCTCGAATTTCATATGATCTCCCAGGAAGAAACCCTAGTTTTGCAGGATCCGAAAGCGAATGAGATGGGGCAGTGGCCAGAATGGACGATAATGGGAATACAGAATTCGGAACAGACCAGGAGCTTCTGAGAGTGGAAAGAGAAGACGGCGATAATACAGAGTCGTTCTACATGGCGGCGGATGGTTCCTCTGCAATCCTAACGAAGAGTCTCGATCTATGAGCATATCCCACTCTCTAGGGTTAATAGCATTTTGTGCCCCTCTACTATTGTTCATTAACAAACGTGCCCCTATACTATATTTTTGCACAAACATACTCTTCTAATATCACAATGTAACGACGATGCCCTTCTGTTAAAAATTCTGTGAAGTGACCTTTAAATGAAGTGAGAAATGATTCAATTACCCCTAAGTGATTCGATACCAAGATCCCATCCATCCCCCTTTACCTAACGAGAAATCCCTACCGCTTCTAATTCTTTCTTCTTTGTCGACGAAGTTGGAGCCGCGACATTGGAAGAAATACGTTTGTCCCCGCATCCAGCTGATAGCGAGAGACTGCCGCCAGCGACCCTCGAAGCGAGAGACTCCCGACATCCAGCTGGCGGTGAGAGACTCCTGTGCCAACTCTCCCTCTTTCTGATCGGAGTCCGTCGTCCCAGCCACTCATCTTCCTCCGTCGTCCCAAGTCCCGACCGCTCCTCCTACTTTGTCGTTCCGACCGCTCCTCCTTCGATTTGTGCCCGATTCCATCACCTGCAATACTTGAAAAATCCGAGAGCTATTTCTTGTCCCACCATTCCCACCCCTCCACTTTGCTTATTGTGAAACTTTCTGTAACCCTAAATCTAGATTGCTATGATAAATCCGATTCAATGAAACTACGCTTTCTAGGATGAATTAGCCAAGCATTTGAATGGGGGATTTTGAACTTACGTACCAGAATTTCAGGGGGATGGGATCAGGTGCTAACCCTTATAGGGGTTAGCATCGTGATAACTAGCAAAAAACGCTACTAAAAATAACGAAATCACTACGGATTATTATAAAATTAATACAACATCTAAGCTAAATCACTACTAATTCAAACTAGTAGTAGTTTTCCCTTGGTTAGGACGATGCTAACTATTGTACAATTAGCACCGTAGCCGTTCCCGAATTTCAGGCTATGATGTATTGTAAATTTTTGGCTAAATTGGTTTTCTGATGTAAATTGTGAATGACCGAGAATTGAAGGTGAGCAATGGTCAATTATTATGTCCAGAATGAATTCGGCTTCTTGAGAATCTGTGGGTTGTAGGCTGCGTCAAGGGAATTTCAGTGCGCCGTAGGTGGGCGTCGGGTTGGGAAGGTGGACGACAGAGGTGAAGATGGCCGCCGGGGTGGGAAGCTTGACCGACGAAGATGCTCAGGAGACGTACGGAATTAGATTAGGGATTTTTAATCTGTAACATCTCGAACCTTTTCCCGACGAAGATATTGTCCGCTTTGGGCCTCGACCCTCACGGTTTTCGACTTGGGGTGCAATTCAAGGTGACTTCCATAAGGTCACCCATCATCGCTGCTCACTAACTGCTTCTCTGGCTCCTCCTCTAGCTTTTCAAACTGGTGAGTGAGATGGGGTCAGTCTACGCCCTTACGTTTAACATTTTATTAATACTTGATCACTTTACTTAACTGAGTGGAAGTTGTTTTGTACTTCCACTATTAAAAAGCTTAACTCTTAAAACTGTATGGGAGTTACTGTTACTCTCCATTCTTAAAGCTCAAATCTTGACTTAAATCTTTTGACTGACACGGGGATCCCTCACTAGCTAGTCCGGTTGCCAACTCATACGTATGAGAAGCCATCCAGGCTTTCCTTAAACTTAAACTTAGTTAGGGGAGTCGTAACTATTCATCCCCCTAACATCTTAAACTTATCGTGGTGGCTCTTCACCACGATTCTCAAGAGCATAACTGCTGCTCATCTCAAAAGTCTCAAGAGCATAACTGTTGCTCTATCTCAAAATGTCTCAAATGGCAACGGACTGGCGCTAGTGACTAAAAACACTTAAAACGACTTCATCACCTTCTTGAAGGTGAGTTACTTCTTAAAAAGAACTTGTTTCTTAAACTTTAACTATAACTCATAACATAACACTTTAAGGTAAAAAGCACAAAATCACCCCAAATCACCTCAAATAGCACAAAATCACCTCAAATCATTGCTCAAGCAAAGCACAAATAATCAATCATAAACATAATCAAGCAATGGTAACCAATTCACTAAAATACTTAAAATCATAATACTTAAAAGAATACGTAAGGCATAGAATTTACCCCTTTACACTCACCCTGATGTAGGAGCTGATTGAATTGAATCCAGAGACCGATTTCCCTTCACTTGCTTGTAGCTTTAATTTGCAATCCATACTTGTGAACATAACCATGGTCATATCAACATCAATCGGAAGTTCTTTGCTTCCACCGCAATTTCTCCCTGGAACGCACCATTTGCTTGCCCGGGATCTAGACCTTAGCTACTTCAAATCATAAACCTCGCCACATACTAAAGATCCCTTGCCATACTGCTCCAAACGTATAATAATAGGCTCCTTTCACCAAAAGATTCATACAAACGAGGTCTAAATTGGTATAAAAGCTTTTCCATATTTCTCCGGCCAAGCTTTCGCAATTACCTTATTTCCTTCTCGTTGAGAGACCATTTGGACTTCCTCGCTGGCCTTTACTGCTGCTAACTCAATTGTCTTATTTGTCTACCTTTGATTTGGAAGATGTGGGTTCGCTCCTGGTCGAGGGACAAAAAATACAGAAGCTGGGGGACTTTGAGGCCGGTTGGTGGCGAGAGGTGAGAGGAGGTGCAATGGTTAGGGTCTTCTCCCTCTTTGTTTTGTTTTTCCAATTGTTGTCACCCGTGGGGAATGGGGAAAACAACTGCTGGGGTTTTATTTGTTGGTTTTATTTGTTTCAGGTTCAGCCGAGTGGGGTTAGTGGTCTAGGGTTTTAGTTTGTGCAAGGTTATTTGTGGAAATCCACACTTACGGGTGAGTTTAATCCGAAACTCAATTAATGTCCGTAACTTTCACATTTTATGTCGAAATTCGACACCGCTTGAACCGATAGTTCACATTTTTAATCCTCATCGATAATACGGTGGAACTTGACCCAAGGGTATAATAGTCATTTTGACTTTTGGGAAGAGCGGGGTGTAACATTTCCTCCACCCTTATAAAAATTTCGTCCCCGAAATTTGATCGGGCGCATCCTTCCATACTCCTCATTCTCGTGCTTCTTTAGCTCAAGATTTCACTCTTTCTATATGCACTTCAATGGTGTGCCCTTACCTTATCTTGAATAGCTTACTATAGTTCTTATATGTACTCTTGACCATAACATATATTCTCATCTAGCTTGGTAGCATCGAATAGGTTTGAGTGACTCATTGCCTTTTCAAAATTTTCCAACTTGGGCCCAGGGTGTGATGGGACACAATTTCGGCTCAATTTATTTGGTCCAACTAATTCTGTACTTGATGTTGAACCTAAATCGATGTCGAGGTATCACATAATCCCACTGGCATATAAACATAATTAAATTATAATTTCAGTTTCAGGGGTAATTGGGTCATTTTTCACACCACTTAACGACCACTTCACAAAATTTTTAACGGAAGGGTGTCTTCGTTACGTTGTGATAATAGAAGGGTACGTTTGTGCAAAAATATAGTAGAGAGGCACGTTTGTTAACATGGGCGGACCCAAGTGGGTGAAATGGTTGTCAATTGACAAACCTTGGATCCAATTTGGGAAACCAAAATCCCTGTAAAATTTTGTTTTAGTGATTATAGTATTCAAATGTAAGATTATTTGACAACCCTTAATGATTTTGATCTATGGTTGAATACCCTTGATTACATTTCTGGGTCCGCCACTGATTGTTAATTAACAATAGTAGAAGGGCACAAAATGCTATTAACCCCACTCTCCACGTCAGCATTAAATGTATTAGCTAGGTAAGAGTGACATAATGACTTTTTTTAACCATTTAATGATACTAGCTTTTACCCGACCGTAGGTCGAATGAATTTTATTTTATGTTGATCAATTTCATAATTTCTTTATATAATTTGAGATTTTCTAAAATAGTTAATTCATTATTTCAAAGTAATCTTTATGGTATTTGTTGATTATGACATTAGTGATAATTAGTTAATATGTATTTTTTATAAAGTCGTCCTAGTTTATTGTTGTGTATTTTTTTCATATCTTAGAATAAATTTTTGAACTTTTTATTGTCGGATATGAATTTGGAGTTGGTAGGAAATAAATGTCATCTAGAATGGGTGGGAATTGAAGGTATATAAAAAATCCAGAGAATAACAAAAAAATTATGCCTAGAAATCTCAAATATGGAAGAACACGAATAAATAATGCTTATTGTATAAATTATTATAATTTAGTGTATAGGCTTGTTTGAATAATAAGCGGCGGTTGTTAAGTGTTTGATACTAACGCAAAATTTAAGAAAACCCAAACATTATAAACCTTAAATTCTACTCTACCAATACGATCTTTGACTTTTCATGGGGAGTTAATCGCATAAATTGTCAATCTATTATCCATTTTTCTCAAATCTATCCCTATACTATTTTCACATCAAACATGTCCTCTTACTATATAGTATATACGTATAAACAAATTAAATTTACTCCATGTTATGGCTTATCTTTTCCGTATGCAACTCCCAATAATTAATAGCCACAATCACATCCTCCATCTGTTCTGCTTTCTCTTCCTTTGACCCAACAATAAATAAACGCAAAAACTTGTCTGTCACAAAAGAACATTAAAGACTGACTTTTGAATTTCAACCACTCTCTGAAAGTCCTCAATTATTGATCGATTTGATTCAATCATCAAAATTGGAACCCAAATTTTTTAGAATATTTGGATTTCAAAGTAGCAAAGGTTGTCAACCCGCTTTAGCTCGTTGGCCCGGTCGATTAAGTGGGTTAAGGGTTAATGGTCTAATCATTTTAGTCCGCTTTTGCCCGAATATATGAAAAAGTCATTATATTGTTCATATATTTATAAATTATATAAAATCTCATCTACATATGGACAATATTCTTCCTCGTCCGGACTATCTACTATGTTCTGCTATCCTCCTTCGAGCTCCTAAAAAACACTCGAAAATGTATTCATCACGCAATGAAGATCGCACTCCTATGGCGGCGGTGTGTGTTAGATGTGGAGCTAATGAGGAACAACCAAGTGGGAATTGAGCGTGGGGTGTTTGCGAGGGAAGGCAATATGTAATGGAACGCGAGTTCTGGCAGTAGTCTTTTTGTTTACAGAATTGACTCAACAGATTTAGCATACCAATTCGCGTGGTGGGAGCCAAAAAGGGAGCCGTAAGAGCGTATATTCTTCAAGAATTATAATTTCAGTGCGCTGATTCGAATCCAGTTGTACACATTTATCCCCATTTTCCTTAGACGTTTGATGCACATGCATTTGTACTCCGTGAGGTGAGGTTTTACGCTAGGTTGCACTTTGTTTTAGTATGTTTCATATCCTAGCAAGTGAAACTAACCCCGGAATCGAAAGTGGGACGAAAGGAGCAAAAACGAGTCAAAGGGCGGAAGCAACTGAGGATCACGGCGGAAGCTGAGTTTTCATGGTCATACGTACCGTGAAAAGAGAACCTAAACCGTGAAGCGCCGAAGTTCCAGAACAGTTTGTGCATCTCACTGCAACCCAACCAGTTCAGGGCTGCAAGACCGCGAACTCCAGTCCCAGACCGTGAAGTGACTTAGTGAAACGGTGCAAATCTGCTTGACTTCACGGTTCAAGATGAATGTTCACGACCGTGAACATGCGTCGATCAAGGTATAAAAGCGAAAGTGAGCTGATGGAGAAAAGGGGGGAGCTTTTGGTAGGTTTTTATTGTGCAGAATAAAGGAGGGTTTCTAGTGGGAGATTAAGGTTTTCTCTTCATATTCTAAAGAGAGAAAGTTCCATTCAAAGGAGGAAGAAGGAGATTTGGGCTTGCCCTAAACTATAGGATTGAAGGTTTCTTCTTCTCAAGGGAGATTCAAGCATTAAGGAAGGAAGATTGTCATCTCTTCATGGTTCTTTATCTCCTTTTTATTGTTTTTCTTTGCCTAGCTATGGAATAGCCTATCAAGAACCAGTTGCTCCCAATAAATCGAGTTGTTGGAAGAGGTTCAATCGTGGATCATATAGCACACACTAACACACCCCCTCAAATTAAAGCGACTCACAAGGGCTTGAAATTTGCACAGGTCCAAATACCATGTGCTTAACAAATGGGGGTCACCGGGATTTGAACACAAGACCTCTTGATCAGAGAAGGCTCTAATACCATGTCATGAACCAGTTGCTCCCAATACTCGAGTTGTTGGAAGAAGTTCAATCGTGGATCATATACCACACACTAACATAGCCTACCTACTCACTTGGGTATAGTGAAACCTAGTCTTGATGTGTGTTAGGATGTAAGAAAATGATTCTATTGTGTTGATTGTGTGTTTTATATGAGGTATTAATCATGAATGATTGAGTGTTTCTTGCATTATCTCATTATTGGGTGAAATTAACTTAGAATATGGAAATCCCCCTTTGGCCCATAGGGAGTTTGATCTCCCAGCCACTTGGGTAACTCCTTTTGGGTTGATATAGGGCCAAAACCTCAAGTATTGGAGTAGTATCATGATTTTGACGTGATTGGTCTCTCCACCGTACGGATTAACTTCCGAGGGTTAGGTCTTGCAATTCTTAGTTGTCATCCTTAGTCGAAAGGTTAAGAGAGTTAGTCTACTAACTTTATGCAACAATGCTTAAATGGTCAATGAAGAGAGTTAGGGTTTCCTTAGTTTGTTCGATCAAGAGAGCTAGGCTCGCTAGCTTACTGTGGAAATCCTTTATCAATCAACTAGGAGAGCTTGTTCCTATCGAGTTGCACCCGTCTCACGGTGTATGAACACGTCCTTCACACTAGGTTTTCGTTCATTGTTTCTTAGCACGAAACTAGGATAAGCAATACCCAAGTGAAGTCCTCTCATATAGAATTCTCCTTGATTTACTTTCTGTTTTTGTTCATTTTGTAGTTTTCTTAGTTTTAAACCCAAAATCGTTTGCTAGCTACAACCTAAGAGATTGAAGTAGGTGTACATGGACCGACCCGGTTTGACAATTAAAACATACTTTCCCTATACTGCACCCGGCTAGAGTTTATGCTTGGCCTCTAGTCGAGATTTAAATCGCGGTGTAGTTCGTGCCAGTCATGCGCCAAAAGAGCATGAATATTATATTCTTTTAATTAATATATTATTTAACTTACTAAAATTTTTTGGTCAAAATATTACGAAAATGAAACGGAAAAATAAAAATAAAATCATTTTAGTAGGATAATAGGTTTAAATAATCTGATTAGGACCGAAAAAGGAAAGGACTTCAAAAGTTTAATAGAACCCCATCAAAATTTATGATACTGTTTTAAGTTTTTTATTGAAGTTTTTTGTTTTCTTTTATTTAAAAGCAAAAGAGAAATGAAAGCATCGTTTATCCACCCCACGCACTCAATTAGTTGTTAATAAAGAGTCTATAATGTACCAAATTGGCAAATTACATATGATTGGCCATCTAAGTAACCTCCTATACTTTTATTTAGTTCCAAATTGTTATTTGATGATTTGTTTCACAGTCCCCATCACGAACTCGTGGTGAATCTTCGAAAGTAGGAAGCTTTTTTTCCAGCTCATCCAAATCTTTAACAACTTCTGAGATCTCGTGCCGCAAGTATCCTTTTCATCTTTGCTCTCCAGATCTCTGTCGGCACCACATGTATTCCTTTCTCTCACGAAGAAGCGGGTCATCGTCTTTGAGCCAAAGCTGTTGGTTTGGCTATAACTTGTTTCATTTTACTTTGTATATAGAGACAAAAATCTCTCAAACAAGTGATATGTGAAATAAAATTTGTGAACTTCGATTTTCGATACTCTGATTTTTAGATTGAGCTATTATTTTTGGGTTTTGGAGTTTTCCTGTAAAATAATTGTGAATCAACAATATCATTCCTACATTTGCTCTTGTTTTAGAAAATTTGAAATAAGACAACAATTTTCTCATTTCAGTATTACAAATTGTGTATAGTCTATATAAAGACATGTCCTTTCCCTACATATTCATTAGCACATTAACAAAAGGCGAAATGACACAACTTATGAACGTCTAATGATTGTTGGATCCAATCATGTTAGAATAGGAAGATATTTAAAATTTGACGATTAGCCGATCTAAATGTTCAAAGAACCAATTCCATATAGTTTATAAAATGAATACGATTGTTTCATAGTAGGTCTAAAAATGAATACTAATTTAAGAATTATACATCACTTCTACATATTCAATACTGCAATTCGATATGGAACATTTGAATACATTTCGACCGTGATTTTAAAGTTATCCTCTATTTATAAGTTATATAGGAATTTAATTAAGTATTAAAAAATAATTGAAATGAGGAATTTGGCCTCTGCTAGTCACACAAAGTTTCAACTCAAATGCATGTTCCTTTAATAATTTTTGCTTTATGAGATGAGGTCGACTGGCTCTATGACTGTGTAGCCAGAGAAAAATAAAATTTACTATTGTGGGAGTATGATGGATTTTGAGATGCTTGGGTCTTGTATTGTAGGCTCTCAAATCTAAAGAAAGAAAAAGATATGATGGGATAGTCGAACATGGTCTGTGATGTTCCATATTTTAGGGTTTTGTGATAAGTAAAAGGATGATATGACAATGTAGCTGCGTATACGAATGGTTGAAACCAACATCGTTTTGAAGGAGCCCAGTGCTCGAATCAGTTGGTTAAATTGTTCGGATTTCCTGATTTGATAGAGTTTTTATTGGTTTGACCGAGCCCGAGTAGACAACCGGCTGAGCTTTCGGCACCCGCTGAGATACTTATGTTTAAGTAGAATTGGTTCGAACAGTAGAGTTGACTTGCACGAAACTACACCACAATTAAACCCCAATTAGAGCCCACGTTTTAAAACTCTAACCGGGTGTAGTATAGGGCAAGTATCTATATATCGACCCGGGCCGGTCCTTCTACCCCTACTTCGGTTGTTGAAATCATTATCTAGCGATAAAACTTTGGTTTAAAGGTTTTTCAATTGAAATGAAAGAAAGCAAAAGTAATTTGGTTTGAAAACTCTTTTGTGGGAAGGCACTTGGGTTTCGCTTCCCCCTTAACCGCTACCATGCTACGTGGCTTGGAATGATTGCCTTGGGCACGTTAATCGTGAACCGCAGAGGAAAGTGTATGTGGTTGGAGACCACAGTCTCGATTGATAAACCGAGGTGAGGATGAAAGGTCGTGTCACTCGACCCTCTCAGTTTAGACAATCGGTAATCAACTTACTTCCTCACTCAACTCTAGGTCGGATGGTTAACCACGATTAATTGACTTGTTCAATTCAATATTGAGGATTGCCCTAACTCAACCTAGTTTAGGTGGCTTGGAAAGCTGAAGAAAAACCAACTTGATTGAGTCTCCCTTAAAAAGGAGGATTTTCCTCTCTAAACTAGGCTAAGTTGGCAAATTAGATTACTAGCACCTAAATGCACAAACTTAGGGGTGCTAAGCACAATTATGCACAAACCCTAGGATTCTAAGCGTAAAATATGCACAAACCTAGGATGCTAAGCACAAAATATGCACAACCCCTAAGTTGCTAAGCACAAGCATGCAAAATCCTGGTGAAAAATACCTCAAACATTAAATTGAACAATGCCCAATATCAATCATTCAAACCACATATAAGAAAACTACATGGTAGGGTTTAGGTTTCACTACACCAAAGTGGGAGGAGGAAAACTCCATGGAAGAAGTGGGAAGAACAAAGGAGAAAAAGGTGGAAACCATATCTTGGGGATGCCTCCTCTCTTCTTCAACCTTGAGCTGGGATTTCCTTGGGAAAATCTTCCGAAAACCTCCTTTGAAGCCAAGCCATAACTCATTCTTCTCTTTTGGTTCTGTTTCTCTCACTAAAATGCAGAAGAAGTGTTTCTCTCACAAAAGTGGCTCTCCCCTTCTCTTCCTTGCAGCTCAGCTTTTAAACACGAGAAGAGCTGAGTTCACGACCGTGAACTCTCAAACGTGTCCGTGAAGCGCCAAAATGCTCCCCATCGATCACGGCAGTTCACGAGCAACTACTTGTGTTCACGATCTTAGTGACCGTGAAATCGCCTTGCGTCAGTAACCTTCAACTTGGCTCTGGACGCCTTGCGCTTCCCGGTCAACTCCACGTCTTCACGGTTTTGCACGACCGTGAACTCCTACTTTTAGCCGTGAACTTGCGTTTTTCACCTCTTCTCCCGGTTTTCAATCCTTTTTGCCAATCCTTCAACTCCGAGGCTGGTTCCACCTGTTAAATCCTGAAAAGCACTCAAACACGAAGACCCTCGCGTAAAACCAATATCTAATGAGCGAATTTGGCACAAACATCTAAGCAAATCGGGGGCAAAATATGTGCAATTAAGTTCGAATCACTCCCTCACACTTAGACGTTTGATTATCCCCAAGCAAATAATTTTACACACATGGTAATATTTCAACCTACACAAATGCTTTGGGGACAATTCAAAGGACACGAAGCGGGAATTCTCGATGTTTATTGACAATTAACACATGAACCGTTGAAAGCAATACCGACATCGACCACAAACGACATCCAAAGCCACCAAAATTGGCAAACGCAACCTGGCACACATATATCTCTCTCGTATTGGATTTGGCGGTGACAAAGGAAGAAGAAGCTGATTGGCAGTGACGAGGGTTCCTGTCTGCGGTGGCCGGTGCCAACGAAGTCGATTCCGAACCAGGTTGGAGCTCGAACCCTTCCAAATCGACGACGAGGAGGCGGAAGAAAGCTCGTATCGCTTCCATTTCCATCTGTTGCTTCATCTGTATCCCCCACACACACTCTCTCTCTCCATCTCCACGCTATCTCTCTCTCTCTCTCTCTCTTCAATTGGCTCGGCTACGTAGAGAGAAATCGACGAACAATTATCGGAAGAGTATGAATGCCGAGCTCGTTCCGAGAACTTGAATGACTACTCTCTTATTTTTTGGCTTGATTCCAACCCCTTCCAAATCGTCACTGCAAATCTAATTTCAATGCCTCCGTTTCTGGGTTTCTGGTTTTCGTTGGATTTGGTTTCATTGGATCTGCAGAGGCGACAAGGCTTCAACGAGAGCTGGGGAACCCGCCTTCCTCTGCTCCGCTGCTAAAGACGAAATCCCGAATCTGGTTAGGATGGAGGCAAATCGGATGGAGCTGGGGATGCTTGAATCTGGTTATGATGGCGACAAATTGGACGGATGCTGGAATTCCAGATCCTCATCGGCGCCTCTGTCTCTCAACCCTCTCTTTGATGGCGGTCGGAAGTTTAATACCCAGGTCGGGAGTTTTTTCAATTAGTTTACCCTTCCCCTTCTTTTTTTCTCCAAGTGGTCAGTCAAAATCGGGAATAAATATCCAGGTTTGCCCCTACAACAAATCCTTTATGGTTCCTGGAACTTTGAGTGAATCTCGTATCACCATTTTCACTCAAATATCTTGAGCAAAAGATTAAAATTTCTTAGCAAAGTTCCCTTTAGCTATGTTTGCTTTATAGCGATATCTATTATTCATAAAATCCTTCAAGACACCTTGATACCAAGGGGACCAGGAATAGAGCGGATTCGATAATTGACTAGGCCGGGCTTTGCATTTGCTGCTTGGACACAAAAAAGAATGATTTGGACAAGGGGTAGATAGAAGGATTGGGGTTCACGCTTGGAAATAAAAGACCCAACTCTTTCGTCTCTTTGTGGAGGAGTGCGGAAAAACGAAATTGCTTTGCGGGAGAAGGCTTTTGGACCAGGGACCGGAATTATTTGGACCGTAAAGAAAAGAAAGTTTGGTTGAGATTATTTTTCGGGATGGAGGATTGAAATTCCGTGGAGAGTGGAGCCTATTAATAGGCGGGAATCGGTCAGGGACGCGGACTTCCAGGGAGATGGAGAATTATTTTCTGGGCGAACCAAGAACAGCATCGCTGGAGAGGAGAAAATCTCATTCATTGGGAGCTGCCAGGGGAGAAGGAAATACCGAACATCGTTTGGGAACCTCCAAGTACTTTTGTTCCTTATCTTGCCATTAGCTTCAAGGATGATTAATACTTTATCGATTTATTTTAGTTTTATCCTGAACTAAAACCCAATTTTCTGTAGAAAACATCATGGGAGGTAGCTATATCTAGATTTGATAGATTGATTCATATTTCTTTTCTTGCAATCTTTATTGCATGGAATTGATTAATGTTTTGTGTTGACTGGCCACCAATACAACGATTTGTAGTTAATTAGGTTATTAGCGACAGTGAAACCCTAATAATCGAACCTATTTCATGTGACATAGTAACTTATCGAAGTGACAGTGAATTAAATAAGAATATATGAAAAGAATAGCAACTACTTAGTTAAGTCAGCCTACAGATTAGCAACAATAGTCCTTACCATTGTGCAAGAAGATTTCAACCAGGAAGAGGAATAGATTGAAACAGGCGGGGAAGTCGAGCATTATGACCCTATGAACTGAAAACGCCGATGGAAATTGGTAATTCCCCCAAAGACAAGATTTTTCTTTGGAAAATTATGCATAACATCTTACCAACGGGGAAAAACATTGAAGGGCGCAAGGAGGAGGCAGCAATGGAACACTCGTTCTGCCACCTAGAAGAGACACAAAATCACATATTTCGTGAATGCCAGTGGGTGATAAGGGTTTGGCGACCCTCTGATTTCATACCTCTATTTGAGTTAGAACCAAATCTCTCCATGGGAAGCTAGTTATGTGAAGTTATGGATAAAGTCGACAACGATACCCTAGGTGAATTGGGAATTATCTTGTGGATGATCTAGAATGAAAAGAATAACCAGATGTTCAATAACAAGAAGGCGGAGGAATGGGACATTGTGCCTAAGGGACTCGACTACTAGGAGAAATTTAATCAACTTCATTAGAAGGTGATAGAGGCGAAATCGGAAGAGGTACGTACCTGGACACGACTACCGGAAGGATGGATTAAAATTAATGTGGATGCAACAGTTCTTGACGGAGGAGGAACATGTTTGGGGCAGTCGCCAGAAACTGGCCGCGGAACTGGCAGAACCTGGCCTGGATGACAATTTGTGATGGCGGCGGTTCGCAAGGAGCGCCGGACCTGGCCCCCGGAACTGGCAGAACTCCGGGAGATCGAATTTGGTTTGCAATTGATGGAGGAGGAGGGTCTGGGTTCGGCAATAGTGGAGTCGGATTGCTTGAATGCCATCCTCAAGTTGTAGAAAATGGAGGTGTCTCGGTTGGAAGCAGGAGTACGAGTTCTAGAAATCCAAGAGAGGGCAACTCGGACAGGACCGGTCAAATGGAGGTTTGGGCGCAGAGAAGGGAACCAAGCGACCCACTTGACGACCCATCTATCTTGTAGTTGGAATTCTCAAGAAATATGGGTTGGTAGGCCACCCATTTGTTTACTTAACCTGTTGACTCATGAGGCTTTAACCCATTAATAAAATACAGGGATTTTCATAAAAAAAATTTAATTCATTGAGCTACGATAGTATGATTTGAATTGATTGTTTAGTAGGTAGTAATTCCCGACAGAGATAGGTAGCACAATAGTGATATTCTGGCTGTAGAGGTATGAATTGATTTGGATATAATAGATAGTGAGTCCCGGTGTTTCTCCAAGAGCTTTTTCCCATTAATTTCTCTCGATATTTTTTATTTGTTTAATTTGATTATTTTAGTTTGCTTTTAGAAATTAGTCTCACTAAACTATTTTCATTTATAGTTTTCTCCATAGAATTGATAGAAATTAAGGTTGTACCAGTCCCTGTGAGACGATACCCAAACTTCTGATTTACTACGAGATAGAAATTGAAGCAGTACGTTTTTGTCCTATCACCTTCACAACGCGAAAGAACTCGTCACAGGTTGAGAGTTGTGATGAACTCATATTCATAACCAGACTCTAATACCAAATGTTAGAAACTTGTTTTCTAGGGTTCCTAACATATGTGTTTGTGAGATTGGGAAGTGGTAGATAATTTCGGATTTAGAAGAATTGAGGATAGAATTAAAGATTTGAAGGAGAATTTGGGGAAGAATAGAAAGAACTGGTCGGCGCCCGTATTGGGAAGAGAAAGAATTTGAGAGAAAAGGGTTTACTGTTTAACGTTTCGAGAGAAATACTTTAATGCTACTTTTCTGATAGCTTCTTTGATTGAAATCTCAAGAAGCTCTAAAAATACCCATATATATATAATAAAAGATCCCAAAAGCTCCAAAAATACCCTAACCTTATTCGGCCACAACCGGCGTCCATTCCTCCTAAAACCAATAATTAAAATAATAATCCAAACATAAATCGTGTTTCTTACAAAAGTATTTAAAATATGAGAAATGCAATTAAAATTTTCTTATTAAATTCAAGTTAGTGATGAGATTGACAATCAAATTCTTTGCTTGTCGGATTGAAAGAAAGGGTCGGAATGATATCCTATGCAGACCAAGTGAAGAAAGAGATCTCAAACTGGTCCAAGATGAAATCCATTGATTAAGAATCATAAATAAACAACACAATCTACCCATATATATACTCGGAGAATTCTAGGAAGTAATAAGGAGGATTATTTACATTTAAAGTCTAAAACTACTAGAACATAAAAGGAAAAGCATTAAAGAAGAGAGACTGATCCAAGAAGACCTAGATCCATTCCTTCATCAACTGATCACAACGAAACTTAAACAATCTATGGTAACAACAACAGCAAGTAAAGAACAAACCAACAAAACAGAATCAATATAATGTTCTTGACCACTAATAACTTGTACTTCTAAGTGGCCATGCAACCAATCCCATACCTAGTGTTGGGAAACACCAAGAAGAGGCCGCTGCACACAACACCGACCATGAGCGGGAAACTCTCCATCACCTCATCCAGTTCCTTCACGTTCCCAGGGAACAAACAATCCGTCACCCTGTGATCCGACAGCGCGATCGCCATGAACACCATCACCGACATCATGGCGTGGACGAAATCCGTGAACCCTAGCCTGTACTTGTCATCCTTGGGCACCTCGATCCCGAGCCCGGGCTTGAACACGGCCAGCCCCTTGGGGGTGACGAAGCCGTAGTAGACCTTGCCGTCGGGGCCCTTGAAACTGTCGGTGAAGTGGAAGAAGAAGCAGGAGAGGGAGCAGAGCGCGAGGAGGAAGTAGATCATGAGGGTGGTGACGTGGGTGCACTCCCCGTTCTTGGAGACGGACGGCAGGAGCATCTCGAAGGTTAGGAGGGTGCCCGTGGGGAGGAAATTGACCAGCATGGAGGTCTTAGACATCGTGTTTTGCACTCCTTTCGCCATGGCTCTTCTCTTGCTCCCTGGCTTCTTCGGTGCTTGTGTTAGGCACAGCGACGCGGTGCATGATGTCGGCGGTGGGGGAGGCGGCGGCGGTGGTGGGGGAAAGGATGGTGAGGGAGAGGATTTGGAGCGGCCGGGGGCGGATTTCGGGGATGCTGATGCGGATGGCATGTAGATTTTGATTCCATAGTCGTCTCGCTCCATTGTGTTTGGTTTGGTTGGTTGGTTGCAGAGAAGAGAATTGTTGCCGGTGTTGGAGGCTGTAGTTTGTACTGCGATCTGGATCTTCTTATCCTATCCTACTGTAAAATATATAGAAAGCCTTTGAGAAATGCTTTTTCAACTGCTACAGTTAAATTCTGATGTAATTTATCTAATCAAACCTAAAAAAATCCTTGGTAACTGCCTACTACTACTCGGTTACCAAAAAACGTTAACACCCAATTCGCGTGAAACTTTGAAAAGTGCAAAAAAAAAAAAAAAAAACCCAATGTATCGTTTCGTTTGCCGACTACCCATATTCTATCTGTCGCTCTCCGTGGCCGGACCCATAATTGTCGGAGAGTTGTGTCGCCGATAAAATAAAATAAAAATTAAAAAATTTAATTAAATCGAAAATTTTCATAAAATGAAATAGAAATTACTAGAAATTAATTCACAAAGTTCATAATGTCATGTTTCCAACGAACCACGACGACTTTTCATGTCCTGAAATGTCAGTAAAATACATTCATCGCTTATGTTGCGAAACAAATCCTTTTTAATGTACGCAACTAAACAATCATTTATAAATTGGTCACTCAACCGATTTCGAAATTCATTCTTGATTATCTTCTTAGCTGAAAAAGTTTTTTCGCACCTTTCAACAAGTAAAGTCAACACCAACTTTAAGAGCAAGTAAACTAAAAGATAAAAGAAAAGGGGATGCGGCAATTGATCTCAGTAATTAGAAACTAAAAAAAAGGTGAAGATGAGTTTTTTTTATTATTTTCAACAAAAGAATGGTCAAGGGGTGGAAACGGTGAGTTTCAAAGGTCGGGGTTATTTATACTTTATACATTGTTGGGTTGTGGTGTGGGTTACTTTAAAACAAACATATTTATTTGATTTTACTTATTATTGTTTATTACTAATAATTAAGATAAAAAAAATTATAACAAGAAAACCATTCTCGTACAATGAAGGCGCACTCACAATTATTTGAGGTATGCCGCAAGTCCCAAATTAAAAAAATTTGTACAAAAAATATATAGGTCATTCACAAAATTTTCCAGCGAGGGTGTGTCGGACGACACACCCCGCCCCTTCTTAGGTCTGCCCCTGGTCACTCTCAAATCTCATTACGGACAAGAGCTCTTTGATCAGGGATCTGACGGTTATTAATTGTTTATGTTATGGTGGTTATGCAACTTTACATAATCAAATTTGAGCACTCTGAACACTTGGATCAGCATAATCATATTCTCTGAAGAGAACAACAAGATGTGCATCAACTAGAACGAGAAATTGATTGATCCTATCGTCCTTTCCCGAAGAGTCTGAAAAGGGGATTCATTATCTTCCTATCTCTTCGTTTTATGTATGAAGAGACTCTAACACCGTTCTCAGCTTTCACATTTGTTTTTCTCTGACGATCTTGTTTGGTTTGTAGAGGAAGATGGCAACCAAATAGAGATAATTAGTCGTTGCTTAGAGGATTTCTGCAGGAGTTCAGATTAGAAAGTCAATGTAAACAAATCAGTAGTGCTAGTATGTTCCAACATCGCTCGACCAAAGCCCATGTGCTTAGTACGTGTGCCAATCTCCCTCTAACGGCTAATCTTAGCAAGTACCTTGGCACTCATTATGTCATCAACAATAGTATTAATCAGACAGTCCAGATACAAGGAGCTTTCCCTAAAGATCCAAACAAAACTCGCGTCCTCAAAACTAGACACTTATCTCTTGCATCTCGAATGACCCTAGTGATATCTATTCCCTCATCAATGACTATATCTATCCAATGTTTACCGAGCTGATTCCTACTACTGTTTGCAATTCGATGGATTAATGCAACATGCACTTTATTTGGGGATAAAAAGATGGTAAGATAAAATTCCATCCCATTGCTTGGGAGCAGATGGTTCTCCCACGAGCCCAAGGTGGAGTTGGAATAGACCTACTTGAGCTGCTAATCAAGTGATCCTAGCTAAAGGGAGTTGGAAGCTGATCAATGATCACAAGACCTTTTAAGAATCCCGAGCTCGTGAAAGGTTAAGCTCTTTTTATCAAAGTCACGCAGTACCAATCTTTTTAGAATTTTTCTAAATTTTCTCTCAACAACTCGAAAAAAATGAAGGATAGGGAGGATTGTAGTGCCACCTCACACTTGGGAGGAGGTTCTATCAATGTAAGGATAGAAGCTCGACCACAATCAAGGGGAATACTCGATTGATACAGAGACAATACTCAACGCGATTGGACACGAACGGTGAGAGCAAAATTCACAAGCAAACGCTCCATGAACAAAAGGGTATTTTAAATTAATCAAAGTCTCAATAATCTGCATAAATTCTTGTCTTACAACTCTTTAAATAGGCCTGAAAAATAAAAATAATGAAAACACCAAAAAGGAAGAAGAATCCCGAACGAAAAAGGAAGTTTAACTCGTCAGGGCTAAAAACCCGATCTCAATCCCCGGTTGGTGATTTAAGTGCTCCAGTCAGAGGTCCTTCTAGGACAATTCCTCAGTCACTCCCTCACCTCACCTAGTCAGGGATCCTGCAATTTTGGACCGGGTCTTCAGCTTTGGGGGAAATCATATCAGTCCTTCCCCGTTGAAGAAGCTTTTCCCTCAAAGTTTTCCAGCTTGGCTTACAAACGAAATTCTCTAGAATCCTCCAACCAGGTTTCCAAACATAATTGCTTGCTCTAGAGGCAACCAAACTTGAAGATCATCGTCCAAAATCTCCATCCTTCACTTGACCCAAGCCACCGCAGTCTACCTTCTTGCATTCAAAGCTTAAAATTTGCAGACTCCTGCACGAGAATTCGTCATCACAAAAGTTGTAAAAAGAATAGAGATAATCCATTACCTTCTTTTCCACCACGTCCATCTCGTAGAATTCTCCATCTTCATTCTGTGGCTCTGGACAGTTGAAGTTGGTTTCTCTGTTCCAGATTTGCCTCCTCCTCCTCTTTCTCAGAACTCAAACTCTGTTGCACCGGAGAACTCGACCACGAACTCGATTCTTGTTCAACCATGGTTTGAAGCATAGGCCCTAGTTGAACCATCTGTGCTGCAAGCTGTTTCATGGTGTCTTCAAGATTTGGCTCCATAGTTTTCTCTTTGTTGTCTTTCTCTCCACTCTTTCATGCCGCTGAGTTTGAACCAGAAATCTTCAAATCACCGCTAAGTTTGGACGAGGCTCTAATACCACTTGATAAGAATCATGAGCCCGTAAAAGCTTATGCCATGTTCATTTTCCATCTTGTTTTCTGTTTTAGGTTGTGACTATGAGAATTAAGAAACAGATTCAAATAAATGTGTTCATTTGTTTTTTGTTTATGTATAATAAAATAAAATGGCACAAGTGGCAAAGCTGTGAGGAAACGATATATACTAGTTTCTTGAAAATAATAGGTTGGGCGGGATGGTTGTCATGCCAGTGGTATGTCGGCCGGTTGAACCAGGTCCAACCGGTGCCGGTCATGAAACCGGCTGGAATACCACCGGCACAACCCTCCAGTCAAAGTCGGTCAAAGCTGGTCAAAACCGGTCAAAACTGAGAATTCTGGTGGTTCAACCGGTATGAGAGATGCCGGCCAAATGACTAAAACTACGGCATTCTGTTTTTTATCCAAAAAAAAAAAAACGATGGCGTTTTGCTGGTAAACAATTGTGGGGTTTCACTTCACAGCCGAGCTCCAAATCGCGACCCATCCATTCTTCTCCACTTCGCCGCCCAGACGAGCTCCAAATCGCGATAGCCTCTGCCGCATTGAAGCTACTTCCGGCGCGGCCTCCTTCTCCTTCTGGCGTGGCCTCCTTCCGGTGCGTCTCGATTCCATAGCAACCGGTACGAGGTGACTCAACTCGACAACAACCCTTCTTCCTCCGACGCCTCGATTCGCCAGCAGAAAAACCTTCGGCGAGGCACGAAACAGCAGCCCTTCCTCCTCTGACGCCTCGATTTGCCACCTTCTTACTCAATTCACCTCCAGCCCTCGCCTCAGGTAACAACTCTGTTCTTAAATCTCCATTTTGTTGGTCAATTTTACAAACAAATTATTCCAATGCAGGCAGTAGAGACATCCATCTCAAGATGGTATTATTGATTTGATTGTGGCTAAGATCCAAGGCATATAATGAATAATTTGAGTAGTCGTTATGAGCATGTTCAATTTGGTAAAGTTCATGTTCAATTTTACAGATCAAAGCAGATGGACTCCGGCAATGCATCCAGTCAACCATCTGTGGCAAGTAGTAATGATGGTTCTTCTTCCACAGTTCGCTCAAAAGAAGATCCTACTTTGGAGTATGCCAAAGAAATCAGAACTGGAGAAGGGAAGTTGTGGAACAAGTGCAAACTGTGTACTCGTATTATAAAAGGTGGAGGAATTACGAGAGTGAAGCAACATTTAGCCGGAGAAAGGGGTCAAGTTGGTCCTTGTCCCCAAGTTAGCCATGATATTCGTGAGAGTTTCAAGGCTTTACTTAAGGCGACTACTAAATCAACGCCTATTGCAAGGGTTAATGTTGATGATTCTGAGGAGCAAGGTAGTACAGGTGTAGTACAAGGGAAAAGCGCTGCAATAACTCCCAATTTCTTTGCTCCAAGAACAAGCCCAGGAGCTCAACCTGGTATTCGGAGTGCTTTCACAGGAAAAGAGGCAAAGAAGCATACAGACCTCATGGTGGCTAAGTGGTTTGATCATGCAAAGCTTCCATTCAACGCTGCACACTCGGAATATTATCAGATATCATATGATGCAGTAGCTGCCGTAGGCCCTGGGTATAAGGTACCTTCTTATCACCAATTGAGAGTGCCTTTATTAAGAGATGTCAAAGAAGAATGCACGACAATTATACCTGATTATCGAAGGAGTTGGGAAAATACTGGATGCACTTTAATGGCTGATGGTTGGACTGATATGAGTCAAAGATCATTGATTAACTTCTTAGTCTATTGTCCAAAGGGTGTATGTTTCATCAAATTTGTGGATGCATCAGATATGGTTAAAGATGCAAAAAATTTGGCTGATTTTTTTGTTGATGTGATTAAATTGATTGGGCCTAAGAATATTGTGCATTTTGTTACAGATAATGCACCTAACTATGTTTCTGCGGGTAAGCTGATTCATGAAAAGTATAGCACAATCTTTTGGTCTCCATGTATGGCACATGTTATCAATATTTTGTTGAAAGATATCTACAAGATGAACCATGTTTCAAGCTTAGTCACTCGAGCTCAAAAGATTACTGTGTTTGTGTATAGTCATCTCCCAATCTTAGCTTTTCTGAAAAAGTTAGAGGGTTGGAAGCAAATTGCACAACCAGGAGCTACTCGGTTTGCTACTCATTTCATCTGCTTGAAAAGTCTCTATGATCATAGGTCTTTGCTGGAGCAACTTGTCACTAGTGGTTTTTTTTCAAATCACAAGTTGGGGAAAAGTAAAGAGGGAAAATTTGTCAAGAGTGTTGTGTTGGATAACAACTTTTGGCAAGAGTGTTTGGTAATTGTGAAGTTGACATTGCCAATTGTGAAGTTGTTGAGGATTTTTGATTCTGATGAGCAGCTCTTTGGGATACGTTTATGACGGAATGAATCGGATCAAGAGTACTATCAAGAACACTTTCATAGGAAATGAAAAAGGAGCTGATCCTTTTATGAGGTTAATTAATGCTAGATGGGATAAGCATCTTTGACGTAGCATCTATGCAGCTAGCTGCCTATTTCTTAAATCCCATTTTTCAATATACCTCGGAATGTCGAGCTGAGCGTGGAGTACAAGGTTAGCTTGTTGATCTCCTTGAGACTGAAGGTTTATGTGAGGATGTTGATGAAGCAATTAAGGAGATTAGACTTTTTAGAGAAAGACTTGGGAGCTTTGGTAAAAAAATCAGCTATCTCGTGTGCTACTACTTTACCTCCAGGTAATCAATTGTAATGACTCTATTATTTATTTTCTGTATATCTTGTAAAAAATAAGCTATCTCTTATATAGAGTAAATACAATTTAATATCCAAACTTTTCATTTTAAACAATATAATAGCCAAACGTTTTTGAAAATAATTTAATATCCAAATCGTCAACTTTCCGTTCGTTTGACCCTTAGTTAACACTTCAAAAAAGCTTTTTTAGGAAAAATTGTCACAACACAACTTTGTTTCTTGTTTTGGCATTGCAGATGACTGAATATTGAGATATTCTATACCATCATGGTGGAGTCATGGACTTCTCGGGTTTGGAACTACGATATGTTGGTGGTTTTTCAGAGAAGATATCGATGGATATTGATGAAGTGTCGTACTTCGAACTTTTTTGAAGTGTCAACTAACGGTCAAATAGACAGAAAGTTGACGATTTGGATATTAGATTGTTTTCGAAAAGGTTTGACTATTATATTGTTTAAAATGAAAGGTTTGGATATTAAATTGTATTTACCCTCTTATATACTTGAATGTAGCTGAATGGTGGACACTATATGGAGATGATGCTCCGAATTTGCATAGTGTTGCTATACGACTTTTGTCTCAAACATCATCATCTTCTGGTTGTGAGCGAAATCAGAGTGTATTTGACCAAATTCATAGCAAGCGGAGGAATCGATTGGAGCACCAAAGATTAAACGATCTTGTTTATGTAACATACAATCTGAGATTGAAGTCTAGGTAATATTTTTTTGCATGTTACATTGTGAAACTTATTAGTACTTTATATACTTAATCGTTTCATCTTCTTTGATTTTTAGGTGCGTGAAGAAAGAGTGGAAGAGAGATCCAATTGACTATGAACAATTGGATAAGATTGATTTTTGAATTGTAGAGGAAGATCCACCTGCAGACATTGATTATGAGGAGATTGAAAAGGCTCTCTATGAGGAGGAGGAGCAGGAGGAATCATCATCCTCATCTAGAAAGCGTCCTCGTGTTGAAGGTTGGCTTAGCATATTATAATTTAAAGTAAATTCATTCTTGTTATAATAGTGAACTTGTCATTATTAATAATCATATATATGGTTTTGTTGTTTGGTGCAGAGGACTTTGATTATGATGTGACTGATGAAATCGATTTCGATCTTACTCAAATCATTAATGCAATGGAGATGGAGATGGAGATGGATGATTTTATCTTTGAGGATGTTTGATTATGTACTTTGAACATTTGGGTGATGTTTGTTGAATGTTTAGGTGATGTTATCTTTGAGAATGTTTGTTTATGTACTTTAAACTATGAATGTTTGTGTGGTGTTTGTTGGATTTAACTATTAACATTTAGGTGTTAACATTAACTTATGAACATTAGTGAGTTGGTATTTAATCTTGTCCTAATTTAATTATGGATGTATTTTAGATATATTTTTTGTAATGGGTTATTATATTCATATCCAGAAATTTTGGTAAAACCGACACAAACCGGCATGAAACTGGTTCTACCACGGCAGAACCATTCCACTTATAAAACCGGCGTACCGGCATAAACCGGTTTGACAACCTTTGGGCTTCTCCCTGTTGCCCGGCGGAAGAATACAACTGTAGTTAAATGAGACCCTTGGTTCGAATCTGGCCAAAATCCATCTGTTTTTTCTCTTTTAATTTGCAACATCCTTACGTGGACATCCTTACGTGGACAGAGTTGTCGTTTTGTACTTTGGAGTCTTCGTTCCATTCTCTCCTCCCTCCGTAGAAGAATCAATCCCCTCCATCGACTAAAGAGGCCGCTCTCCTAAGTCCAGCAAAGAGCTTCGTCTTTACCTCCTCCATCTGACGATCGAGAACGTAGCAGTCTCCTCCACTTAGCAAGGAAGAGAGCTCCAGTCGTCTAGTCGACACATCTTCCTCCAGCCACAACCCAACTCCTGAGACTTGCACGTATAATCATTTTGATAACGTTGAAATTTGATGGTTTTTACAATAAGTCCCCTGTTCTTTCTCTCCTCCATTGATGAAGTATTGTGGTGATTTGTTCCTGCAGCCAAAGGCGGCGTTAAGAATTTGGTAATTGTAGGTTCAGGTCCTGGTGGATACACTTCAACAGTTTATGCACCTCGAGCAAATTTGAAATCGGTGGTTTTCGAGCGATATCAGGATGGTGGTGTTCCTAGTGGGCAGTTGATGACTACCACTGAAGTGGATGAAGCTTGGATATAGCTTCATTTATGCTCTTTGAAACGACCAATTCTATGCAACAGTGAATTAGCTCTTTCCGGATGTTTCTTCTGTTGAAGCTAATCATAATTAATTTTTGTTTCTCTTATTGTTTTCTGGTTTCGAAACTTTCTTCATTTTTTCTCACTATGAGAATAAAAATACGCCTAGGATCGGTGAGCAGTTAATAGTGACCGTCTTTTAATCTCGTTATTTAAGGAATAGGATTGGTGATAAGGGGTTCAATATCTCAGGTTGTTGATAACACCATATTTGCACATGTTTTTTCCCTTCATTTCTTGATCTTTTAGCTTAACAATTGATCGTTCTTTGACCTATTTAACGCTAGGTTGTGTTCTTTTGTCATATTTCAGGTCCTAGTACGTGATATGTTTTGGGGACGAGTTTCGGGACATTTGGATGTGAAAGAAGGTCGATCGCGAAAACTGGGCAGTAGGGCTGCTGAAAAACACGGCCTTGTATCAAAGACTTGGTTTTTCCTCTTCACTTCACATAATCGTCATTTCGAAACATGGCCTCTTCAGATTAAAAAACGGCCTGGTTTTCATGGTCAGAGGTCGTGTTTTTGCACCTGTGCGGGTTTTATTGGAGAGGAGCTCATATTTTGAAGGGGTAGACTTTTTGGAGCAAAAACAGAGTTCTAGAGAGAGAAAGTGACGAAGAACAAACCCGAGGAGCTATTTGGAGAGGATTTCTCACCATTGAAGCCCAGATTGCGTCTCCGTGAGTGAAGATTGATATCCTAGAGCAGATTATTCTCATCTTTATGAGTATGACTAATTTGATTTCTATTTTCCTCTCTCTCTCTATGAAGTAGACCTTCCTCTCACTTGGGTATGAAGAACCCTAGTTCCATGTGTTAGGCATCTTAATTGTAATGATTTTTGGGATGATATACTGATTGATTTTAATCGAATGAAGTGTGTTTATTAAGTCAATTGAATCCTGATCAAATTCTCTTGAATCTGAATAGGTAGTTACAGCTTCTTCAATAGATAAGTGAATTGATTGTACGAGAGTCACTCAATTCACTACTTTGTACTGGTCTACTGGAATCTTCTTCTAGTATTAGAGTTCTGTGTGAATCGCCTTAATAGTTTATTGTGGGGAAAGCTAGTCACATGTCGGGTGATTTTGTCAAAGAGAGCTTGGTCAACTTAAGAAATTCCAAGCTATTTTCGGATCTTACGCAGTTTAATCAACAGTGAACCAACCAAAGGGGAATTAAAACTTGAACCTAACTACGAAGCTCGGGAGAATCATTACCGAGTGACTCTTCTCTTGCTTCAGAAACCGAACCATTTACTGTTTTCTTTCTGCTTAAGTTTAAACTCATTTTCACTCAACTTTTCCCTGCTAGATAATAGATAATCACGGAGTAGGCTGTACATCTAGACCCCGGGTTGACATACTGCATTTCCACTATACTTAATTTCCATTCTACGAGTACACTTGATCGCAGTTGGTGTTCTGCCGTAGCGAGTCAGTTGTTGTGGTAGATAACTTGTAGGATAAACTATACTTCTCCCAACAACTCGGAAAAATAAAGGATAAGGCGGATTGAAGTGCAATCTCACACCAGGGAGAAGGCTTTATTAATAAAAGGGTAGAAGCTCGACCACAATCAAGGGGAATACTTGATTGATACAGAGACAACACTCAACGCGATTGGAGTCCATCAACAACGAGAGCAAAATTCACAAGCAAACGCTCCATGAACAAAAGGGTTTGTCAATTAATCAAAGTATCAATAATCTGCTCAAATTCGTATCTAACAACCCTTTAATTAGGCATGGAAAATAAAACTAATGAAAACACCTAAAAGGAAAAAGAATCCTAAACGAAAAAGGAAGTTTAACTTGTCAGGGCTAAATACTCGGTCTCCATCCCCGATCGGGGGTCCTTGTAGACCAATTCCCTGGTCACTCCCTCACCTCCCCCGATCGGGGATCCTGCAATTCTAGCCAAGTTTTCAGCTATGGGGGAAATCACATCCAGACCCTTTGGACTAGAGTAATGAAGAACAAGTATGCTCGATTGAATGAAGGAGTTGGTGTGTTCTCCTTCTCTAAAGGACGTTCCTTTGCTTGTCATAGTTTTTATAAAACTACAAATGTTCTGAAAAATCCTAAGCTTTCAATATAAAGAATGGAAAAAACTAAGTTTTGACTTGATTCATGGATTCTGCAGGAGTCGTTGATAGCTCAAGCCATAGCTGAGGTGTCGGACGAGATTAAAAACAACTTTGTTGCTGGTTTATAGGATGCTAACCAAGGTTGGAAAATTTTTGAATTCGAAGAACTTTTCCCTCAAGACATTGTTCAGCGTATACAAGCTATCATGGTAGACCCACTGTCCATAGATGAAGACCAACTCTTCTGGAGCATTTCAAATCGGGCATAATTACACATGTTTTACCTCCTCAGATCTTGATTGTTTGACTTGGTAATCATTGTATGTCTGCCTATTTTAAACTTGGTTGTGCTATTTTTTCAAATTTCACGTCCTAGTACGCGTGGGAAGGTCGGGGATGACTTTCGGGCCATTTGGAGGTCGAAATGACCAGAAGGTGACCAAGATCACGGTTTGCACACTTCACAGTCATGGGAATTACCCCCCAAATTGTAATCCTTGCCCCGCTACAGATATAAATTGATAGCAACGGGTTTGGGAGGAGGAGAGTTTGTTTTTTTTACCCCAAAAACACCCAAGGGGCGATTCTAGAGAGAGAGTGACCTAGGAGAGTTTTAGGAGATATTTTGGAGGATCAAATCAGCATTAAAGCTTGAAGAACATCCCTTAGAAGATGAAGATTGAATATTCTAAGCTTATATTGTATTATCTCTCCTCTTCTCTATGAATTACATTTCCTCCTCTTAGGTTGATGAACCCTAGTTTTGGATTTTGATTGATGTTGATGTATGTGATGAATCCTATGTTTGATTGCTCATTTTATTTAGTTAATGGATTTTCATCATGAATTGCATGAGTGATAATTTCATTTCATGTCAATTGAGTTTCTTAAATAGGAGGGAGAAAATCTCATTCTAGCCCATTCTTGGCAATTAGGGTCATTCCAATCATATGTCATTCCGGGCTAATCGCTGATGGAGTCAATTAGATTGATCTCTTGATGGCATATGTTTTCCCTAGGTTTACTAGAACACTACCAATTTATCACTATACCATTCGGGGTCAATACCCAAGGGAGACTATCTCTTATTGGTAGAGAACTTGAGTCGATCGAGCTAGAATGGTATGCAAAATCAGTCTGAATGATGAAACTAGGGGGATTCAAGCTAAGAGATCTCCACACTTGTAATTAGCTAGGGTAGTGGTTAGGTTAGTGTAGTTAGATTAGTTATCTTAATAACTATTCTATGTTGGCTAGATACAAAACCTTAACCTGAAGTAAGGTAAATTTAAAGACTCATGGTTCGATAATTGAATTACTTGCTTACCCTATGCTACACCAGGTCGTGTAGTTGCATTCGAGCCAAGTTTTTGGTGGCATTGTCGAGGAACATTCTAGGTTATCAAAAATAGGTTTAGGTTGTTATTTAATCAGTTTTGTGTTTTGTATTGTGTTCGTTGACCTACTCTTCATTTTGAGACGTGATTTGTTTTTGTTTGATTTTCTTTTTGTGTTTTTGTCTTTGTAGGTTGAATCATGGGTCCTAATGACTTCTACAACATGTGGGGGGGGGGGGGGGGTACCCCAATAGCTTCATGGAACAATCAAGAGGGTGGAACTTCCAAGAAGAACAAACATACTCATGGGGATATCAAGGTGCCTACCCACACTAAGAAAACTTCCCTCCACAAACCGAGGAGAAATCCATGTAGGATTTGGTCATAAAGGCTTCCACGGGACATTTATCAAGACCATGCGCCACTCCACAATTGGAGAAAAAGAGAATTGGAGCTCATGGTGGAGCGGTTTTCCCGGGGTACCAACGAAGGGTGCTTGAATTTGGATCTCCTACAACCCAAAGATAAGTCCAAGTTGGAGTTTGCCATGGAGAATTTTGAAAGCGCATGCTGCAACAAGGATTTTCTACCACTCCCTCCACCCGGTTTGACACTAGAAGAGAAGGTTGCAAAAGCTTATGCACCTCATCGCTTTTCACCATTGGAAGAAGAAGAGGGGATCGAAAGGGTGATCAATGAAAAATATATGGAGCAAGAGGAACTCACCCCGGAGAGCTCCCATGGTGAGGATGATCAAGAGTGTCTCATGACGACTCTCATAACTTTCCCTTTGCCGAGAACAACTTTAAAGACCAAGTCATGAGGGTAGAGGAGCAAGAGAACCCTTTCAATGATTTTGCATGGCATCTTGCCCTACAAACCGTGCTTGAAGACATGAATGGGAAGGAGAAAGAAGAGGTTGAAGAAGAGGAAGATTTGGATTGTTTGCAAGGGGAGGAACAAATTTTGGAAGAAGGAAGGGAGGTTGAGGTTGAAGATGCAAGTGGTGTCCAAGTTGAGGACGAGGTCGTGGTGGATGAAGCTTCTACAAGTTACAAGTGCTACCAAAGTTTTTCACCCGACCTCAATGCACTTTGGAGAAGTACCCTTTTCAAGTTGTTTTCCAAGCCAAGGGTAAGCCATCAAAGATCCCTTTTGGTGGATGCAATGGTGGTCAATCGATGATTTCATACATGGTGCGGGGCAAATGGAAGAAAGAAGGAGAGGTCTCGTGGCTGGAGCCTCAAAACCATTCAATTTCCCCTCAATCATGGACTCGTCCAATGCTCGTGACTTGAGACACTACCTCACCGACGAGAACCTCAATTTCAAGGATGTTTTACGGTGGACCAAGACTTGGGCATCACTCTCCCACTCATGAAGAAAAAATACTTGTTGGGAGGCAACCCCACCACCGTTGGTTTGTTTTCTTTTCTCTTCAATAAGACAACCTTTGGGAATATTTTGGTATTGGGACGTTGCCTTGCTCCTCAGAACCTCACCCGACCTCCAATCCCGTTCACCAACATTCACACCATATCTGATAACATCATTCTACCTCCTTATTTTACGCCATTAAGGGCAATGCCGAGTTTAAGTGTGGGGAAGTATTCTATTATGCTTGTGCGTGTGAATGATTGGTGTGATTTTGAATGCTTGGGTCCTAGTTCAATGCCCAAATTGTAAAAAATATTTGGAAAGGAGAAGGGAGCATGGCTTTTAAGGTTGGACCCTTCTCCTCCTCATTTAAAGGGGTTTTCTTCTTTCCCTCTTTTAAGGTTGGGTCCAAGCATTCAAAATCATAGATCTTGTCTTTTCCTACCTCGTTTCCCTTCTCCTTTCATCATAGGATTCCTTCCCCGGACGCGATCCGACTGTACATCATTCTCTCCATGGTCCTGAGTGCTTTTGTTCACATAAACTATCTTCCTTCTCCCTCAAAAATTATGGTGTTCATTCTCTTCGTTGTAGATTCTTGTCCCCAGCTTTTTGGTGGACATATGTGTTCCAAACATTTCTTTTCTTGCCGGGGGATGAACTAGCATGTGTGTTAAAAATGACCCACTGTACCGCAATGAAATCAGAAGCTCGGTAAGTGGTCATACTTCAGGCTAACCTAGAAGCAGCCAATTTCCTCGCTTTCCGCTATCAATTGGGAGTGTAGAGGATTAGTGAGGTCAATTAACGATTTAAACTTGACAAAATACTGCCCGTATCTTGACAGGAGAAGATGCCAGTCTCCAATACTTGACAAATAGTGGCAGCCACCACTTTTCGACCGAATTGTTGCGTGCAACAATCCTCTTTCAATTCCAAGAGTTGGATACGAAAAGGGGTGATTTCCAGTTGATGAAAAATCTTTTTCGTGATTGAGGGAGTCCACGAACGTAAATGTAAGATCTTGTCTTCGAAACCCATGAGGTTCTCTTCAGAACCCAGATCTTTGATTCCTCACTTGGCAGCACGAACTCAAGCAAGCCGTGCTGGGCCTGCAACACCCGAATTTGTCCCTTCACTTGCCAGGGAACATTCAAGGCATCTTTTAGCTCCAAGGTCTTTACTCTGCTATCAGTGAACAATCTAGCCAGCAAGGTACAAGAGCTACGAAATTGAACAGATTGAACTTCCTCCATTGAGAATTGTAAAACATGAGCTATATTTCTGGCTTTTAAAACGTTTGACACAAACGACCGATTAGGCAAAAAAGTACCTCATCCAAGAGGCACGTGTAGGATATCTACGTTCACTACATGCTAGGTAGTGTACGAACAAACAGTGGCAGATGGTATTTCGAGATATGTATGGAGTAGGGGCGAGCAGTAGGTTATACCTTTGCTATATTCTTTCCCGGTGTGCTGGTTAAAGGCATTTACTCCGTCCTCGACCTCCAGAATCCACTCTCTTTTGGTGTATAAGAGGAGAGTAAATGGAGACGGGCTAGGGATCTTATAGGTGAGAGGAGTGATATGCCCAATAGGAGGCGAAGTCCGTTAGCACATGGGAGTTAGAGTTGGTTGATGGGTAGGAAAACCATCTTGCACAGTAATAATATTTTTTGAATCTTGGCGAGGGCACAAAAGAGGCCCTCCCTTCTCACGCGGAAAAGCTGGGCGGATAATTCCCCCAATTGCCTAACCCAAACCGGGGTTGTGTTTCGGTAGAGGCTAGGTTATAGCACGTTTTTTCGTTAGCCATTGATTGGTCATCACCGACGACCCTTTCTTTCTCGGTGTTAGCAGGAGCATACCCCAGATCGGGGTGTACACATTTTTCCTTGATAGCAAAGTATTTGTGTCTTCCACACAATACCTATTGTACTTATCTTCCATGGTGACATGGGCAGGGGTATATTCAATATCATCGACTTTCGATTTGATCGACGAGGGGAGTCTAAACCACAATGCCATCATCGATGACCGTTTCTATCTTTTAGGCCGGTCACCGGTTAATAACTCAAGGTCTTGAATCCCGATCTCCGGTTTTCTGTTCTTGGTCCATTGCTTAGATGTTTTACTGTGTTCCTCCTGAAAACCACGTTTACCATCGTGGTTTATGTTCGTGAGGACCCTCCTTTCCTTCTAATTGAAACTTGCACGGTTGATCGAGTCCACGTGCCGTTTGAAGGAGCTTTGCTTCCAGCTCGACTGTTGGTTTACCATGCAAGTGACAAACAGCGAGTAGATCACCGCTAGCAATGCTCGGCCCGCCAGATGAAGAAGGTTGAAGAGAGAGGGGAGAAAACCTCCCATTTTGTTGTTGTGTATGTATAGCACACTAGTTTAGGAGTAGTTCATCTGTTGTGATCTTAACAATTCTATTCCAAGTTGATGACAATAATAAAAATATGACCGTACTGGTTGAACCAGGTTAAAGGTAGTTTTCCTCATTGTTAGAAATAATACTCGGGGAGAAATAGAACTCTCCAAGTCAATTTTATTAGGCTTAAGTTATTTACACGATTACATATAGAAGATATATGCAGGGATGTAAATAGGGATGACAATTTTACCCAAAATTATGGGTATTCCTTAATACAACAGAATTGGGTTGGTTATGAAACCTAAATACAATACAAATGGGTAAAGTTTGATAAGTTTATACTAAAATCACTTATTTGGGTAGGGTTGGTTTTTTAATCAATAAATTTGGGCTATACGCATACCATGTAAATTACAGTTTGGTATCTAAACTTAATATATAGATCTTTAGATTTAGTGATTTTTTTTTTTGCATATTATTCCTCAAAATATCTATAGAAAATAACATTTTATTACGTAAAAAATTTATTTTTATATTTTGATACCTAAATTTTTTATGTTTTCACAAATAGGTCAAATTTTGTATGTGTAGTTAAAACAACCTCATGTAAATGGACATCCATACTCAACCCATGCCTATTTAGAGCATGGAAGCAATACTCGTACCATACCCAAAGCCTTTTACAAAACCTCAAACCCACATAGGCTTCACTCATACTCTATGCATAATTAATTGGTTTACTTGAATTTAGGTAAAATTACTCATGGGTCGGTAATTTTCATCCATAGATGTAGGATAACCTTAATTACAATGTAGTCATCCAATTACATAAAGGTATTTATACTTTAACATGTTACTAATAGGCCAATTGAACTTGTCAGACCATTTCCATTTAGATGCTAGAGAGTAAGAGTCTAGCACCCAATGCTCTCCAACTAAAACCCAAAAGAGCCAAAAAGCAATAAATCATCATCCCAAAAATCAAGTCTTGCTCACAAAATGACAAGGGGGGCTAGACCAGTCTATCTCTACCAATAGTCCATCGAGAAACACGCAAGGAGAGGGAGAGGAGGAACATGGCTACTGGTGTGACCTCGTCGTTATTAACACAATCCTTTTCCAAATCGAGGAAGTCACACTAGCTGGCTGGGAGCAAAGTAGTCAAAATGGGGATTTTACATAAAATCGAAAATGGGGTATAATCGGAATCGTATAATTGTAGGATATTAAGATCCATATAAAAATTAAGACGGGATAATATTAGTAAGGAAAATCATGAATAACACAAAAGCACATTACACTTACAATGATAATTTTTCATGGTTAATGTTCCAGTTTATCAAGGTTAATGTTAAGAGGTGGTGAATCGATTATGATTAATATGTTGATGTGAATTGATTTTAGTCGATGGTGGTTAGTGTGAGAGAACTAGATGATGTTTGTGGAGGAGAAGAAAAATAGGCTTAATTTTTCAAATTCTGGGGAAAATAAGTAAAATTGACTCAAAGATTTGAATCGTAAAATCGTAAGATTTTAAACATTTAAATCGTGGATAGTGTAGAATTTTAAGTCATTAGATTTTATAGTGAAATCAGAATCGGAATAGATAAGTAAAATCATAAAAGCATAGGACTTTAGGATTTAAATCGAGATTTTGACTACTCTGACTGGGAGTAGTGGCCTTTGAAAACTGAAGCTGCCATGAATTGCCAATTTAACCAAGGACTGGGTGTAGCATAAGGTAAGTAAGTAATAAACGGGACTCTACGTCTGGGTCTTATTCCATCTCAAACTCGAATTAGGAAGAGTGCCCTTGAATTACAGATCAATCAAAATAAACAATACAAGAAAAGAAATGAATTCTCCCGCCCTTACAAAAAGACCATGTGATGTGATTCGGCACAAGCCCCAGACCCTGACTGACATCATCAAAATCCCCGACCGGGGAATCCAAATAGGAGACCGAATAATGAGGTCAGAAGCACCCCAGCCCAATGTTGTAAAATACCCGACCATGTATTTTGTCCGGATTTTTGGTCATTTCGAATTTTGTTACCTTTTTCGTTTAGGATTCTTTTCCTTTTTGGTGTTATCATTAGGTTTATTTTCCATACCTATTTAAAAAGTTGTAAGCCACGAATTGTAGTAGATTATTGAGATTTTCAGACTTTTGATAATGGAAAATAATCTGCTCTGGGATATTAAAGAAGTCATACTCATAAATATGGGAATAATCTGCTCTGGGATATCAATCTTCACTCTTGGGGATGTAATCTGGGCTTCAATGGTGAGAAATCCACCCTAAATAGATCCTAGGGTTTGTTCTTCGCACTTTCTCTCTCTAGAACTCTGTTTTTTGCTCAAAAAGTAGAACCCCCTCTCCAAAACCCAAAATTAGGTTAAAATGTAGCTGCCCGCGATTCCACGGTCATGTCGCACGGCCGTGCAACCTCCTTAGCTGTCCGTGCACGCAAAAACACAACGTTTGAATTAGTTCAGCGAGGGGAGTGCACGTCCATTGCACGGCCCGTACAATTCGAGAGTCTGGTCGTGTAACTTCTCAAATAATTCATCACGGCCAGAAAATGAGTCGTGCACGGCCGTGGGAAAACAATGTCAGGTCGTGCGAATTCTCAAAAATTCCCACACGACCAAAATAATTCATCCTTAGCTGCCCGTACCGCCTTGCCCGCGCAAAAGGGTGATGCACGGCCGTGCTCTTTCCCGTAAGGACCGTGCAAGTCGTCTGCTGTCCATCGCTCGTTCCGTCTTCGCCCAATCGACCCCAAACTCATGCCTCAAACATTCATTCACGCATTAGGACCTGAAATGTCATAAACAATAACAACCTAGCGTAAAATAGACTCAAAACTAGAGATCCGAGCCTCAAACAGTATGAGAATGGTGGACAAAAACATGTGTAAATATCGAGTCATCAAATTCCCACACTTAACTGTTTGCTTGTCCCCAAGCAAACCTGACTCAAACCAATGCATCTCTCCAGACCTTTATAACAACAACCAACCCCGATCGTCGGTTGAGGATTTTCTAGATCATTTAGCAACTTACGAGGTCAACTAGTCTTCTAAGACGTCCTCTATCTCTCTCAATGCGAGCCAGGATCATGAAAAGCCGTGGAACTAAGACTGTCAATTCATGGATAAGGAGACTCACACAATTTAACGACCAAAGACTCTTCGTATCGGGTGCTATTTCATTTCATCTCACTTGTTGGAACCCCCTTTTCCTTATTATTTGTTTCTTTTTTTTTTGCTGGGTTCCAACTGCAGTTTTTATGCGCGGTCGCCCCTTATTAGGCGAGCAAGAGAAACTTTTGTAGGCCTATGAAATTAGGGGGGGGGGGGGAGGGCAGAAGCTCTATCCGTGCCCTTATAAACACATCCTCGAGTAGGCAAACCGTTCAATTGGTGCCCTTGTCCAGCCTGTTTCTTCTCCATAAAACATTGACGTTCTACACTACGTAAACCAAGTGTTACGGCTCCCATAGAGAAGTTACGGTTGAGACTGTAACTTTGAGGGGCAAACCATAACTTCAAAAATGCTCCTGGAACCTTAGCCTCGCTTCATCAGAGTTACGGGCATGGAGGGTAAGTTACGGTCCAGACCGTAACTTCAAGGGTCTGACCATAACTTTCAAAGTTCTTCTAAATCCATGGCTTTTGCTCCTCAAAAGTTACGGGCTGCATGGGGAAGTTACGGTCCAGACCGTAACATTCAAGGTCTTCCCGTAACTTTTCCCTACTCTCTGCTTGATTGGTCCGAAACGTCTCAAAACTCGCGTACCTCAAACATCATAAACCAACACAACCTAGCATAAAATAGGCTACGAGAGTGAGAAAGCGAGCTCAAACGATCAAGAAATGATGGGGAAAACATGTCCAAATATGGTGTTATCAAATTCCCACACACTTAACCGTTTGCTTGTCCCCAAGCAAACCTGACTCAAACCAATCCAACTCTCCAGACTTTTTACAGCAACATGTAACCCCAGTCATTGGTAGAGAAATTCCTAGGTTATTTAGCAGCTTACGAGGTCAACCAGTTTTCTAAGACATGCCCAATTTCTCTTCATGCGAGTACTATACTCAAACTAGGATCATGCGAAGTAGTGGACCTAGCATAGAAAATTCATGGATAAAAAGACTCACACAACACAACAATCAAGGACTCTTTGTATCGGGTGCTATTTCATTTCATTTCATTCGTTGCAACCCCTTTCACCTTATTATTTTTTTCCTTTTTTTTTTGCATTCACACTTTGTTGGGGTTCCACCCTGCAGTTTTTATGAACGGTCGATCCTTATTGGTTGATCAAGAGCAATTTCTGTACATATGTCGCTCGCCAGAGTACTTCTTTTAACTCATTTTCTTCAATTCGTGTGGAGGGTCAATGAAATTAAGGGGGTAGGGGGTTTGGAAGCTCTATCCGTGCCCTTAAAAACACATCCTCGAGTAGGCAAACTGTTCAACAGGTGGAATTTTTACTTGTACTAGAGACAATATAGCTTCACCTTGTAGGCCTACCCCACTAAGGATCACTAAAATATCTTCCTAGACCCGATTTTGTGCAATGAACGGTGCCACACACGTTGGGCTTACCCCATGTTTAAAATTTCCAACATGGAGGACCAACTGCGTCTAATTACGCACAACTGAGCACCTTTTACAATACATGAGTCCACAACACAACACATGGGGAGTCATCGATACCAAATGAATCAAAGGTCCTAAAGCCACTAGTTCACACGATCAACCGACACAACAAAGAGAAATATAGGATAGACCTTATACTGCATCATCCTCCATAGTGCTACAACTACCTCCCTAGGTTGCATACTATAAAGGTAGTCAATTCAAAGCATAATGAGAAGGCAATTGCAAGGAACACGTGCTTGGAGCCCTGAAATCATAAAGCTTGGACAGTGAACTAGGCTCCAAGCACACAAATGTGTCTAAGTAGTCCAAGATAAACACCACCGCACTTTAGATCGACATTGCCCTCAACGGAGAAGAGGGAAAGATAAGGGGAAGATGTTTCGGGAAAAACGGACTGCAGTAGGACTGGATATCGGACCAATCATCATGAGCAGACTCGAAGAGGGACCAGTTGGTGAGAATCCAGGCAAGAAAAAACAAAACCACTCACACTAGTTAAGAATTAGGATAACAGTTGTCATCCCCATGTCTTAAAAAGAAGAAAAGAAAAACAAAACACAAAAATATCCAGTTCTACACACAAAAGCAAAGACACATAAAACAATACATAGAGTCAATCATTCTCTTTAGCATCCCGGTCAGGAGAAGAGTGCTATAAGGTCTTGGTGGTGTCCATGTCGGTCTCCGAGCACAGGCTCTCTATAAAGAAATGAGCGTAAAGGCAGGCGTCACGCTCATGGTTCATGGTGCCTCGATCTGGTTGAAGCGAGCCTCCATAGTCGCCAAACGATCGTCAGACGACGCAGCTGATGAAGAACCGGCACCAGAGGGACATGGGAACAATTGTAGCAGGTTGGGATCAGGGTGATGTGATGGAGCCCGACACCGGCAGCAGCCTCGGCCTTTGTCGCCTTTGCAAAATCGGCAAGGCGCAGGCCCTCGAGCCAACGGATCAACGGGTCCATCCTAATAACCTAATTCATCCCCATGGAGTACAAGGTCTCATCGGGGAAGTCTATGTTGCGCCCAACCCAGGTAAACCCGTCTAGAGGCACTTCGAAGTACTGGGCCAATCGAGTGATGTAGGGGCCCCCGTTTAGTGTGAGCACCTTCGAGTGATTCTTCACCCAAGAGAAGGAGATCGCACGACTGAGCCGAGTTTGATGTGGTCGAGAGCTTGGGACATGGTGAGAAGAGCGTACATGTGCCTCTTGGTCACCTGACCAGAGGACTCCTGATTGGGGATGGCGGAGTGAGCAAGCAACACCTGGAAGAACCGCCACGGGTCTAAACTGACTAGTCCGAGTTCGGCTGTTTGCATAGGGAACCGCGGCGTGTTGCTACAGGCAGATCCACTAGCCAAGTGAAACCAATGAAAGTGACTGTAATATAGTCGCACAAGTAATAAATATCGAATCAACGGGTCTCTAGAGTTATTATTACTCATCTTCATTTCATTATCTAGCAAACCTAATTAAGATAGAAGAACTATAACTACTCTACCAAACTACAGTTAAAATTAATCTAATTACAGATTGGGAACTCACTTAGGTATGATTCCCCCTAGCTCCTTAGTTAAGTCCAAGTTGTTATTAGCTATGGTTTTACTTGTACTAGAGACAACTTAGCTTCACCTTGTAGGAGTACCCCACTAAGGATCACTAAAATCTCTTCCAATACTCGATTTTGTGCAATGAACGGTGCCACACACGTTGGGCTTACCCCATGTTTAAGATTTCAATGATTTCGACATGGAGGACCAACTGCTTTTCATTTCCCACATGAGCACCCTGTTCGATACACGAGTCCATAACACAATTCAAACAGAGTCACCATTACCACATGAATTCAACGGGTGCGGATATTATAACAACAGTAGGATTCATTAAGGATAAAAGGGTAAATCACAATAAAAATAATAAATAAAAATTAACCCTAACGATTTTCCCGTTCACTCCGATAGCCCCGTCTCCTTAATTCACACTCACTGCCTCCTAGAAAGAGCCAGCCGGGCGTTCTCTTCGTCTGCAACCACCGCGCCGATCCGAACTTCGACCAAGCAATCTTCTCCGCCACCCCTCGATCCCCTCCATCCAAGTCGTTTCTCCTCCTTCCAACGCCGACGCCGACGCCATTCCATCGAAGGCGCGCTTATCAACAGATCTCCTCTAGTTGATTCGATTTTGGTCTCCCATCAGAACTTTCCAACGAGCAGAAAACAATGAACAGACCTCTCTAAGAAGGAAAGAGGGTGGAGAAATCGCTAACTTCAAGCATGCCGCTTTCGTTCCACGAAGGGTCGAACTTCTCCACCTTCCAATGGTCGATGTTAGGGTCGTCGTCCCATGGCTTCGGCTGTTCGTGTTTTCTCTTGTGCTTCTTCTTCTTATTATTCGTTTCGTTCAACTCTGGTTCTACATTCCCCAGTGCATAAGTATCGCTCTGGTTAACACACCAATGGTGGCTTTTTAACTTCTTTGTTCACATCCAATCCAAGACAGGGAAGCACACAAAAGATTCATGACTTAAAATTCTATTAACTAGAGAATTCATATGGGAAAGGAAAGCATTACAACAACTTCCAGCTCAAGGTTTCTAGATTCTATCTTCACTTGCAATGCTACCCTTAGTCGTATGGAATCTGAATGTAAGCAACATCACACACAAAAGGGACGTCGTCCCATGGCTTCGGCAGGAATACAAAGTTCACTTTAAGATCTGTCTAAAATGCAACATAATCATAACATTCTATGGGCTCAAGCTCGGGTTAATTTCATTATTATAGGTGATGGTCCATGAGCTACTTTTCATGTTTAGACTTGTTCCTTGAGCTTTAATGGTGAAGAATCCTCCAAAATAGCTCCAAGAATATCTATATATTACCCTCTCTATTTGGTTCGTCCCTTGGGTGTTTAAGATCCAAAACCCCGCTCTCCCTCTTCAAAATTCGCAAAAACGCATTTATACTGCTCCCAAAAGCCAATTTATGGCCCCAAGTTACGATTGTATTCTTCGGGGTTCAGGCAGTAACCTCCGAAATGTAGTTTGGATCCTGTGGCCCGAGTTATGGCCAAAATGGCAAAGTTACGGTCTCAACCGTAACTTTGAACGACAACCCATAACTTTGGAGAGGCTGATGTCTCTCGGTCTTTTCTCCCTCATCCGAACTTTGAATTAGTTGCTGTTTGATCTCAGACGCTCGTAGTCTCATCCTATTTCTTTCAATGCAAAGATTAAATTATTCTTTGTCCATTAAATGAGATAGAAATCCATTTTTCCTTGGATCATGCCCAAGTTTCTTCCCCCGGGTCACCAATTGACTTGAAACTTGCGCTTATGCTTCACTTTCTGTGCTAGGACCTGAAATGTGACAAAGCAACACAACCTAGTGTAAAATAGGCCAAAGTATGTTAAACACCAAGCTAAAATAGGCCAAATTCAGTGTTATCAAATTCCCCCACACGTAATCGTTTGCTTGTCCTCAAGCAAACCGTACTCTAACCAATTCAGCTCTCCAGACCTTTATAGGAACATGCAAACCCGATTGTCGGAAGAGGACTTCCTAGGTAATCTAGCAGCTTACGAGGTAAACCAATGCACAAGACGTACATCTCCTAACTTCTTCGGCGAGAACTCTAGTGATCTGTGGATAAAGCAACTCTAGAAAACAGAAAATTATGGACTCAACTTTTTAAGTGCTCTTTTTTTTCTTTGAAGATAGTGGGAACCCTTTTATCCCTTTTTTCATTTTATTGTTTGTTCATATTTTCTTTACTTGCAAGGGTTCCAACCTGTTATTTGCAGAAAATGGGGCTACCACTTATCAAAAGTTTTGAGGGAGCCTAGTTCTTACCTGTCATGTCGGGAGCAGATGTCTCAAGCCTTAAGTGGGGGAAATAGGCGTAGGGAGCTGGAGGTAGCAGGTGGAAGTTGGGAATGAATTCTAGTCTCCCCTTGCACACTTTCACCGATTTCCACATGGAAGACATTATTTTGAAAGCACATTTTGGTGCACCTTTTTCAAAACATGATACATGAGTCCATGATGGGTAGAGTCATCGATACTGCACGATTCAAGTGTCCTAAGATCACTAATTGTCACAATCAACCAACACAATATGAAGAAGAAAGAAGACTTCTTACTGCATCAACATTCTCCATAGTGCTACACTATACTCCCTAGGTTGCATACTACTATAAAGGTTGTAAATTCAGAGCATACTAAGAAGGTATTTGCAAGGAACACATAATTGGAGCCCTCAAATCATAAAATTTGGAAAGTGAAATAGGCTCCAAGCACAAATATACAACCAAACATTCAAACATAAACATAATGGAATACCCCCACGCTTAAGCACAACATTGTCATCAATGGAGGAAATATAAGAAGGTTAGAACGAACTTACCTGATCAAGTGTGAATTATGGTGGACAGGGCAGGCGGTGTAGTCCATGTGAGCAGTGAGAGCAGTCGGAACATAAACAGCACACATAATCTCACAAAGGTTGAGTTATTTACTCTAAAATCAAAGAACAAAACTGAATCAATCAAAGAGAAATAGGGAAAGAAATGCAAACCAACTGGTTGGGTTGCTTCCCAACAAGAGCTTCTTTCACGTCTTGAGCCAGACGGTGGCTCCTAAGTTTGTTCCACCCCAAAACCTCCTTGAAATTGAGCTTCTTGTCGATTATGTGGAGTCTCAAGTCACGAGCATGTGGTGTAGGAGGTGATGTGGGCTTGTGTACTTGATGTAGATAAAGTCTCCACCTTCGAGACCTCTTCGTCTCTTCTTCTCTCGTCTCATTGCCTCAAACCATATATGATAACATCGATTGACCACCATCGCATCCACCAAGAAGGAACGATGTTTATGTGGCCTTGGAATGGGCAAGAGAAAGTGAAAATGAGTCCTTTCCAAGCAGCTCCTCAAAGTTTAGTGGAGATATCACATGTAACTCATGGCCGGTGCAAGCCTCTTCCACCTCAATTTCGTCCTCAGCTTGGACGTCAATCACATCTTCAACCCTCCTTCCTTCTTCAGAGTGTGGTCTCTCCCCCTGGGAAAGATAAAAAAATCTTTATACTGCAACTCCTTCATCCTCCACAACTTCTTTCCTCACCCTTTGTCGCTCTTCTTCTTCGAACACGGATTAGAGAGCAAGTTGCGAAGCAATTTCTTCAATGAGATCATCTTGCATCTACTCCCTCATGTCCACCTCTTCAAAGCTCGGTGTGGGATGTGGAAAGGTGTGATCTGCCACCAGAGGACATTTTTATAATGATTATGATGGGAGCTCTCCGTGACAACTTATATATGCTCGTCAACATCCTCGTGACTGGCTTCTTCTTTCACCTCCTCTACTTGTATGGTAGCATAAAGGTTGTCTTGAGCAAACTGTGTGCAACCTTTCTCAATGACCTCTATGTGCTTCTTTATGTTTCAGAGGGTGTCCTCTATTTCAAGGATTTCACGCGAAAAGGAGAAGTCAATTTGGGCGATAGTTTGGATATGAAGGTCCATCGTGGAGCATGGTCTGTCGGTGTCTCTAGCAATCTCCTCCACAAGAAGCCTTAATTGTTTATTCGGATCTGCCCGTGAGTGTAGCATTGCTTTGTAAAATGGCGCGTGAAGGGTATCATGGCTAATTCCAGCTCTGATGGCCCTTCTATTTATGAGAGGAATTCTTCTAGATAAGGATATTATTCTTGAGATGCCCAGGGTCTAATAATTCTTTGTAGTAGGGTGGTTATACTATAACCCAAATCCATATTCTTCTCCTTCTTGATTGCTCCAGGAAGTGTCGGGGTAATACCACATGGATGGTGGTTGATACCCCCAATGGTTGGAGAAGCCATGAGGATCCGTGATTCAGATATGCACCAACAAAAACAAAAATACCCAAGTGTAAAGCAAGAGTGGAAAAGAAAAGAAAAAGACAGAAAAGCTAAATTAACAAACTTCTTCCTTTCTTAATAATCTAGAAAGTCCCCGGAACGGCGCGAAAAACATGACTCGCTAAAACACAACTCCTAAATATGGCCAAGTGTAACCAATGAAAGGGATTGCAGTATAGTGGCACAAGTAATAAATATCGAATCCACGGGTCTCTAGAGTTACTTTGATAATTGTTGAAAACATATTGATTTTGTGTGCTTAATATGATTATTACATGAAATGTTTGAGACATATAATGCTTGTTTTAGGTTCAACTAAGCCTGGAATGATTGTAAAACCATTACAACCAAGTACCATAAATTCTATGTGTATTAGGTGAAGAAAATGTTGACACAAACAGGCTATCGAACTAGAAACCGGCTCTATATATTTTGGATCAGAAGAATTAAGACCCTCATTCGATTTCCTTCTGACTCGTCCCGAATATCACAATAAAACTCCCAATTAAGGCCCAAGTATAAACCTCAATTGGGTGCAATATAGGGCAAATATGTTTTAAATGCCAACCGAGCCGATTAACCTAGATATGAGACAAGATTTTCCTAAGAAAACCCAGCTTTACAAACCTCTTTCAAATAAAGGGGTTGTTCTCTCTACCTAGGTTAGAATGGCAAATTGATTGATAGGAAAACACACAACAAAATATTACATGAACTACCACCAAACTCGTATTAAAACACATCGATGCATAAATTATTCAATCCATCCAAACATTCACATAATTGTAGCTATGGTTTACATACACCCAAGTGAAATAAGGGACTACTCCATGCTAGGAGAAGGGAAAACACAAGAGAGAAGAAAGAAAACCATCATGGAGATGCTAGCCTTGCTCCTTGTGTTGAAGAAATACTCCATTGGGGAAGGAATTCCCAAAACCGTGCTTGAAGATGAATCCTTAGCTTCTTCTCCTCTTTGGTTCATCACTTTCGCACACTAGAAATGTGAAGAAGAAGAAATTTCTCACACTAGGTCTCCCCTCCTTCTCCTTCTGCTCAAACCCCCTTTTTATACACGTGTCCGACTCACATCATGGTCCTAGTTCACAGTCATGAACTCAAGGCATGGACCGTGATCGCAGGCCGAAGTGCGCCAACACAATAATTCAGTTCACGGTCTGCGGCTTGGGTTCACGGTCTTACGACCGTGAACTGGCTTGAGTCCAGTGAAAGCAAAAATGTACCTGGACGCCTGGTGTTTCACGGGTTGCAGCTCCAATTCACAGTCGCCCTGACCGTGAACTAATGGCTTCCACAGTGATCTGCTACTAGCTCCATCTTTTGACCCGATTTTTCGCCTTTTTGTCCAACTTTTGACTCTTGGGTTGGTTCCACCGACTATTGACTAAAATTCACAAAATCGAGACAAAACCCAGCGTAAATCCAAACCTCCCGAAGTAAAAATGCCTCAAACGATTAAGAAACCCAGGGGGTAAAAAGTGTACAATTCAGCCCAAATCACTCCCCCACACTTAGTCGTTTGCTTGTCTCCAAGAAAACCATTTTCAGCCAAGGTGATATCTCAACCTAACAAAATAACCTGGGGACAAATCAAAAGGCACAAAGTGGTGAATCTCAATGGCTATTGGGCATCAATGCATGAACCGCCTCAATCAATACAAGCATCCACCATAAACGACATTCAAATGCATCAAGAATGGGCAAATGAAAAGCTCTCACCCTATTCCCAAATCAATTCAAGTCTCGAACGGACTACTCACCAACCACAACTGACCATGCATCGAACTCAAGTCCAAGGAACAAATGAAAAGGTGACAAAGATCCTCACTAGGGTAGGATATGAAAATGCAAAAAGAGAATGAATCACTCACTCTTGACCAGTGGGGTCAGGATCTTTTTGGTGCAAAAGATGTGCACAACCATCAACACTCGGCCCTATCATCTCTCCACCATGGTGGCAACCTCTAAAGGCTAGAGTTCACGGGGTGGTTGTCATCACTGGCTGGTCCGGAGGTCTTAGACACTAGTTCAAATAACTGGCCATTGTCTTGGACAAGGGGAAAAAGTATTTTGGGTGGTGTCAAACATAGCATGAGGTCCTACATCTTCAACCTAAAACCAAAGGTTCAATGGTTTCGACTAAGAACCTTTACTACGATCAACGACCACTAGCATCGACCACAAACCACACTTCGCTTCTTCCAAACCAATACCAATCACAAACTTCATTCAAATACACTCCTCGGTCTCTTCTTGCTATTCACATTTTAACCCTAGTATTGAAGGAGGTTATCAACCAATTTAGGTGTTTCAATAGCTAGAGTTCCAAGAAACCCTTCTTGGAGCATACACTAAAAGTTTTGTGACCGCTCTCCACTTTTATTTACCACATTTTATTACCTCTTTTTCGTTTCGTTTCTTTCTTTTGCTCTTTCTTTCTTTTTCTCTTTTTTTACAAGGGGGGGGGGGGGGTACTAGAGAGTTCAACACATGCCACTTATCCTTAAACGAACAACGCTCTCCATTAAGAACTTTCATCCAACACTACCTTTTCATTTCTTGCAAGAATCGTGCAAAACCACCTACGTAGAACCTCAATGGAGCTCAAAAGCGAGAACTCCGAGACACAAGGATGACTCACACTTTGACACGAAGAAAGGATGGGGGTCGTTCTTTCAATCACCGTTAAGCTCAACAAGCACAAAGCTTCTAACATTAGAATGATCCTCAAAGTCATACGACTCAAAGGGGTTGACTAGGGCATAAGATGTTTCGGGACAATTGACTTTTAGGCGTGAACTAATCCTATGCCTCCATTATACTCACTAGTGACAACAGTGTATGTTACACACTATGGCGAGAGGGATCTATCACATATGAAAAACACAATCGACACAAATCTCACATGGCTACCTAGCCACTTAATCATCTTTTCCAATTTAAAAATTCCAATGCATGGCAATTGTAATCAAGGAGTAACCAAGTCAAGACATCCATTCATTTAAGAACACATGAGAACTAAGCTTTTGCACAAACCTAATGTACTCTCAGTCATCATAATAGGATGCACTCGATCACATGCAACAATTCAAGATCAATGCCAAATATGCACGAGACTCACCCACCAATCGGCCATTTTGATCATGCATTGCTCGGAGCCCTCAAAATTTTCAAATTTGGGCATACATCAAGGCTATAAGCATTCAATTACACACAAAAGCACAATAATAAACTACCCCCCAATGGCATAAAATAGGGGGTATAACGATGTTACCGCATGGCTTGGTGAATGAGAGTCGGAGAATTTCGCAGGGTAGGATGTTTGAGCTTCAAAGGGAAAGCAAAACAAAACACAAACACACACACATTCTCGGTCTAGGCGAAGTTATTACACATAACAAAGTTTCACATCACGATTCAAAGGAAATAACTCACAAGTTAATAGTTCACACACTAGAGAAAATAAAAGTAAAAATAAATAGAGTTCAGAGTTTCAAGTGGAGAAGTGGGGTGAAAGAAATCGGCTCTGCCACATGTCTCACTCGTCGGCTACCTCGTCGTGGGTCCAAGGTCACTCCTCGTCGTCCGAAAGGATGCCCTGGCGTCGAGCAATCCTCTCTAGAAGGTTGGTGGATCGCTTAAGCTGAGTGGTGACTGCGACAAACTACTCCTCGAGGCAATCCACTCGCTGCTCGAGTTGGGCTCTGGAGGAGGAAGGTCCAGCTCCCGATGACCATGATGCTGCCGATGGTGGGGGTGCTGCATGCCGGTGGCAGCCTGGAGCTCTGGTGGGTGGCTGCTCTGGAGGAGGAACCTCTGTATCAGGCTCCACTGGAACAGGGTCGACCTGTGGCCTTAGAGCGGCCGAAGGTCCGAGTCCCTCAAGGAACTCAATCCCTCGCTCTCCTTGGAGCACCAACTTCATGTTGTAGAGAGTCTCCACCGGGAATAGCTCAGTCTAGCCAATGATGGAGCACTTCATCACATCAACCCCGAAGTGGCGGACTATCCCCGTGATGATGCCCTCCAGATGCATCGTATCAGCTCGATCCCTCCTGTGGCATCTAGCAAGGTGGTGACAACCAATGATCCCAGAATGAGTGGCTCTGTTGGGCGGTTAAGGGTATTGACGGCTATCCACCCTCTGTTTGTGATCATGTGGCCCGACATCAGGCTGGGGATGATGGACTTCGTCTGAAGTGTGTGCAGGATCCTCCACGCGTCATGAGCTTCACTGCATTTGTGTTGGAGCCCTTGAACTCTTCGCCATTGTGCTCTGGCAGACAGATGGCCTGGAAGGCTACCTGGTAGTGGAATTCTGTCGTGTACTGTCTCTCTCATCGTCATGTGTGTGGGGTCGAGCCTCATGGCCTAGGAAAAGCCGTCGTAAGACAGTACACACTTCTCACCCCCCAAACATGAACTCCATGTACGCACGACTCTACTTGCTCCCTAGAATGATGTGGGAGAAGGTGGAGTAGAACTCTACACAAAGCTCGCGGAAGATGAGCTCGTCAATCGCTAAGAGGGGCACCACTGAGGACGACTGAGTACCCCTGACATCGTTGCCCCACACCTGAACATGTTAAACATCTCCATTTCCAACACCCAATGAGGCCCTGCCTCACTGTACCTCCACTACTTGAAATTGGCACCATACTTCTTATTGTTCACTAGGTAGTGAACATACGCGTGATCCGCATCAACCATCCTGCAAAAACATCCAAAACATACACCATACATGGAGATATCTTTCAATCTCACGACCATGGGGAGAAAAGAATTCCCCCACACTTAGGATTCCACTAAGGTTCTATGCCTTTGAAGGCTTTTCACAAGATCGAATTTCAAAAATTGAGCTCAAGTGCACACAAAGCTCATCGAGGCATTTTTTCTAGGTGATTAGTGGATTATGAAAACACAATATCGAAACCATACCACGCCTCGATGGCTTCCAACCACCATTAATAACAAATGAATTCAAACATATTGCCCTTGGTGGGAAAATTTCACACTTAATCACAACCTATACCCAAATCATGCCCACCAAGGCTTAATTAAGCTCATAGAATCCACATGCAACATTCATTCAACATTAATAGACTAACCCCACGCCCAATTTCAACATTCATTCAATTAAATCACAAATTCCCCTCACTTTCACCCTAATCCGATTCTCCAAAAATTGACAATCTAAAAGTGGAAAACAAACCTGGAGACTCAGGTAGGATTGAAGGAGGAAGTGAGGAGAGGGCGAGGGAGTCGAAAAAACCACAAAAGCTGGCCAGAAGTGGGTCGCCGAAGCCTCGTCGGAAGCTCGCCGGAAATCGCCTCATCGGAAAAATTGGAGCCAAACCTCCCCAAACCTTTGGAGATGGTGCTCCCTGACGCGATAAAACTGAATCTGTGTTTGATTTTGGATTTGGTGGCCAAAAGTTGCTGAAATCGATGAAAAATAACAGAAAACGCGATTTTCTAGCAAAGTTCAGAGGATTCCGACGAAGGGGCGATCGTGAAGTGAAAATGAGGGGTTCACGCCCTCCTTTTTTATAGTCAGATCCCACAGTTCACGGATGGAGGGACCATTTCACGGTCGCTAAGACCGTGAACATAACTCTCAGACCGTGAACTCGGGTAAAATGGTGAGTTTCAAAGAATGCTGGACTTGCCCTTGTTCACGGTCTCTAGCCTTTAATCACAGTCACTAAGACCATGAACTGGAAGCAGAAACCATGAACTGAGTGAAAACAGAGCATTTTCAAATTTTTTGACTCAATATACTCAATCGTACCTCTAATCCAATCATAACACATCCCGAAACACACAGCCACATAGACCTGGCACGGTGATACCCATTCTAACACTTGAACTCTTCACATATACACAAAAAGAGAAAACTAAGGAAAAGAAAACAAACCGTCATTGGGTTGCCTCCCAACAAGCGCTAGTTTAATGTCACTAGCTCGACGTTGCGGATCTATCATGCATGAGCGAATAAAGCCACCAATAGTGGATCCGCCATGGTGTCGGGTCGAGGTTTGTCACCTCCGAACTTAATCTCCACAAGATAGCCTTCTTGGCCCGGCACTTTCGCCTTACCCTTATCTTTCGGCCAGGAATAAGCCTGGTTCAGCTTATCCCTCCATGCTCTCTTCTTCTTTCCTTCGGGCTTAGTACCTGCCTTGGTTTCCTTCACCTCATCATCAAATGGAACACAACCACTAGCGGTGCTTGCCTTGAGAGGCTCACCTCCACTTCCAATCATACCACTCTAGTCCATTTCCTTCACAACATCATTCTTAGCCTTAGGATCAATTGAAAGAGTGAGTTTCTCTTCTCCATCTCTCAAAACCAGAGTTCCCTCATTCACATCGATTAAGGGCTTGGCGGTGGCAAGGAAGGGGCATCCTAGTATGAGTGGCATATCCGCATTCACTGATATCAAGGATAACAAAATCCGTCGGAGAAAGAAATTGCCAACTCTCACTAGGACATCCTCCACAATACCTCTATGACTAATGATAGAATGATCGACCAATGTGACACTAAGCCTAGTGATCTTTAATTCACCCAAATTAAACTTCCTAAAAAGCTTTAAAGGCATCACATTAATGCTTGCTCCTATGTTCGTTAAGGATTTTTCTATATGATGATTTCAGATACAAAGAGGTATAGTGAAACTACATGGATCCGGTTGCTTTTTCGGCAACTTGTTGAGAATGAAGGCAGAGCACTCCTCGCCTGAGGTGACGTTGGCGAGGTCTTCATATTTCAGCTTCTTGGCTAGAAGCCCCTTGAGTTATTTGGCATACCTCTGCATGTGCACCATGGCCTCCAAGAATGGAATGGTGGTGGGGAGCTTCTTGAGCATTTCCATGAATCCACCACATTCCGCCTCCAATCGGCCCTTGTGCATCCTCGTGGAGAAAGGAAGAGGAGGCTTGTTTGCAGTCACTTCTGGTGGCATCGACAATGCCTTCTTAGGCTCTTCTTCCATTTCTCTCACTTCTTCATGATCGTTGGCCATTGGAGGGGTCTTCTCTTCTTCGGTGACTTCCTTCGGAACAACATCAGGGGTCACCTTCTCGCTCATCAAAAGAATAGCATTGCAACCATCATTTTGATCTTAGGGGTTGACAATAGTTTGAGAGGGTAGGGCTCCCATTGGTCTCTCGGTGAGGATCCCGACAAGATTACAAATTTTCACCTACAAGTTTTGAAGGCTTGCTTGATAGCTCTTCAATCCTGCTTCAACCGAAGTAAACTTTTGAAACACCCTAACCCGGCCGGGTACTACTTTTACTGAAATTCCCTTGATAAATAAAATACTCAAATCTTAAATTGCAGCGGGAAAAATTTTCATAAATAAAATATTGAAAACACACACTTATAGCTTAGAGCAAAGCCCTAACACGTGGGAAAATTAAACTCAAACTTTAAAATCTCAATATGATCTCCAGTCTATACTCATAATCATAAATGTACATAACTAATAATCTCTAATGTTGTTGCTACTGAAACCTTAAATAAGCATCCTCTGTGACGCTTATACTCCCCACCTCTAGCTGCCTGCCCTCGAATTCGCTGCTAACTAAATGCTCCTCTAGCTCTTCCTCTAGCTCTTCAAACTGGTGAGTGAGATGGAGTCAGTCTACGCCCTTACGTTTAAAATTCTTACTGCTTAGCACTTTACTTAAAACACTTACTTAAATTTGTGGAAGTTGTTTGCACTTCCACTCTTAAAATTCCTAACTCTTAAAACTGTATGGGAGTTACTGTTACTCTCCATTCTTAAAGCTCAAATCTTGACTTAAATACTTGACTGACACGGGGATCCCTCATTAGCTAGGGGAGTCGTAACGATTCATCCCCCTAACATCTTAAATTTATCGTGGTGGCTCTTCACCACGATTCTCAAGAGCATAACTGCTGCTCATCTTAAAAGTCTCAAGAGCATAAATGCTGCTCTGTCTCAAAGATCTCAAGAGCATAACTGCTGCTCTATCTGAAAATCTCAAATGGCAACGGACTGGCGCTAGTGACTAAAAACACTTAAAACGACTTCACCTTCTTGAAGGTGAGTTACTTCTTAAAAAGAACTTGTTTCTTAAACTTTATCAATAACTCAAACATAACGCTTTAAGGTAAATATCACAAAATCACTTCATATTACCTCAAATAGCCCAAAATCATCTCAAATCATAGCTCAAGCAAAGCACAAATAATCAATCATAAACATAACCAAGCAACGGTAACCAATTCGCTAAAATACTTAAAATCATCTCCTCAAAACTTCTTGTTTAACCTTGAAGCCTCACGCTAGTGCTCTTAATTTCTATATGCCTTAAAGGCATCCTTTGCATCTTTATCTAGTTTGCGATCAACTCCCTGAATCCTTTGTCCATGGTGCCAACTTCTGGTCACCACCTGCCTATTCGGGAATTCGATCACCCTATCTCCACCTGCCCAATTATGTTCTTTAAATCCCCAATTCCTTAATCTTGATCAATCTGTCCATGCTAGTTTATTTCTTCTCTTGATGGTTCATTGCCCTTATACGAAGCAATCATATTGCCCTCTTTGACTTTGTAAGGACATCTTTCTCACTATGCTAGCTAGGTCTTGATCTCCTCATCTTTAGTAACTTCGTTGTCCAAGAGGCTTGAACATCATCCTACGATAACCTATAGTCTCCTTGATGTCTTTCATATTCCCTCCTTGACCCCTCCTAACTATTTTCCTTTATGCAAGCATTGCCCAGTCGACGAACTATCTTCTATAACGTCCTATGGTGTTCTCCTTGCGTCTTTACTTTTACTACCCTTCTGTTGAGGTTTTTGTACTAACTTTGGTTGCCGACTCTGCCGGGTATCTTCTCGTTGTTGTTTTGGATCAAAGCTTCCAATAGAAGATTTCCCTTGGTAGGATTTAACATACCTCATTCACGTCATTTTGTCTAGATTGATGCCTGTATATAGCCTTAATCTCATAGTCCAGGTTCTTAGTGGCTTAGCTAGACGTGTCTTACTTATCCTTAACTAGCCGCTTCCTCTGGATGACATCCTACTATGCCGCTCCCACTCAAAGTGGGGCAACTTGGGTGAGGTAACTTAATGATTTCCTCATCCTTGGTAATGTTTTTCCTCGTCGTACTCCACTATGCATTTTCTTGAACACGAGTCACCTACACATATTCTCAATCCTTCATTGGAACTTCCCTGTGCTTCCTCAAATTCCCTGCCATTCACTAGAACATTTTTGAACGTTCCACTTACTTATCTATACTCGGTTGGCTTAATGACTTACTCTATAGCTAGTTCCGAGACTCCAACTCTTATCCCTCTAGTTCCAACTTAGTATAGAGGTTCCTCCTTATGTCACCGCTCATGTACCCTAGGCGGCTAGGTGCTCCCTCCATTTAAGAGAGGGCAATCCCATAACAGATCATCGTGAACTCTTGCATTCCTCTTTCAACTGTCCCAACGACCTCCGTACCTTTCATGATCTGGGTAGTTTGTAGAGTCTCCCACATCCCAATCCATCCTCTTTCTATCTCAACATTGTTCACTAGCACATTGTTATTTTTTTATCCAAGCTCCTCCTCTACCTCGATCATCTTGACTCTTGTCCTGTTCCTTTCAAAAGTTTGCTACCATCCTAATTCCCCAGGGTCATGTACCCTCATCTAGATGACGTACTTTATCTACAACGGTTTCTTCATCGTCATATGTAAACGACCATGCCTCATCTCCTCCTCAAACTATTGACTTCTTGACGTCCCTTCAGACCCCCTCTAACCTGCTTACTTCCTTCTTTACTTCATTTATACTCCCTAGCTTCTCTTGAGGTCTAAGCTTTCCACTGCTCCTTGTCACTGTATTGTAATAGCGTTGACTAGTAAACCTAGTTGAGGGACTTCTGGTGGTACCTCTTCGTTTCTTGACTCGCCACTGCTTAGGGTCAAGGACCCTGAAATTCTCCCATCATTATAGTTACTGGCATCGAGTGATCGTAGCTCTTTCTTCGGGGATTCATAGTTCTCCTATTTGTATATCTTAACCTATTAGATCACTTGCTAGTAACTAAGTAGAAAAATCCTCGTAGTGCTCCTTTAACTCCTTTGATTCCTCGTACCTATACCCCGGGATAGAACTTTGCGATTGGCGCACCCTTTTATTAGGACTAAAGTTATTTATCTTAATACGATTAGAGTCGACTGGAGATTCTATAGACTCTTAAAATGAGACCCTTGACTCATTTTCCTTTCCTTTAAAACAAATCCCTTAAAAACTGAGACTGACATTCCAGTATTCCCTGGAAACCAAGGAACAGAGGAAGACCGGCTCTGATACCAAAATGAAACACCCTAACCCGGCCGGGTACTACATTTACTAAAATGCCCTGGATAAATAAAATACTCAAATCTTAAATTGCAGCGGGAATAATTTTCATAAATAAAATACTGAAAACACACACTTGTAGCTCAGAGCTAAGCCCTAACACGTGGGCAAATTAAACTCAAACTTTAAAATCTCAATCTGATCTCCAGTCTATACTCATAATCATAAATGTAAATAACTAATAATATCTAATGTTGTTGCTACTGAAACCTTGACTAAGCATCCTCTGTGACGCTTATACTGCCCTCCTCTAGCTGCCTGCCCTCGAATTCGCTGCTCACTAAATGCTCCTCTAGCTCTTCAAACTAGTGAGTGAGATGGGGTCAGTCTATGCCCTTACGTTTAAAATTCTTACTACTTAGCACTTTACTTAAAACACTTACTTAAATTTGTGGAAGTTGTTTGCACTTCCACTCTTAAAATTCCTAACTCTTAAAACTGTATGGGAGTTACTGTTACTCTCCATTCTTAAAGCTCAAATCTCGACTTAAATACTTAACTGACACGGGGATCCCTCACTACCTAGTTCGGTTGCCAACTCATACGTATGAGAAGCCATCAAGGCTTTCCTTAAAATTAAACTTAGTTAGGGGAGTCGTAACGATTCATCCCCCTAACATCTTAAACTTATCGTGGTGACTCTTCATCACGATTCTCAAGAGCATAACTGCTGCTCTATCTGAAAATCTCAAATGGCAACGGACTGGCCTAGTGACTAAAAACACTTAAAACGGCTTCGCCTTCTTGAAGGTGAGTTACTTCTTAAAAAGAACTTGTTTCTTAAACTTTAACAATAACTCAAACATAACACTTTAAGGTAAATAGCACAAAATCACCTCATATCACCTCAAATAGCCCAAAATGATCTCAAATCATAGCTCAAGCAAAGCACAAATAAACCAAGCAATGGTAACCAATTCGCTAAAATACTTAAAATCATAATACGTAAAAGAAAACATAAGGCGTAGAATTTACCCCCTTTACACTCACCTTATTTCAATGTCGATTGACTTTCAAGTTCAGTTCCAAATCGATTATATCCTCCTTGAGATGACGATTAAACCATTGCTATGGCTTGCTCTCCTAGTTGGCCGATGCACGAATTGCTTCCCTTCTTTTTTCCAAGCCTAATAACCATAAAAAGTCCCAATCACAGCCAACAAACCTAAAGCCAATGTAGACCATGTCCACATTCTCATTACCTGGTGAAGTGTCACATACGTGGTCATAGTAATGATCCCTGATGAACATGCCACAACAGATTGCATCACCATATGCATTATCTTCCTTCTTCTTGGGCGTGGTTCCATTGGCATGAACTCCTGGTCGTATGTTTATCCGAATCCATATTGGTTGTGGGACGGGTCATCAAGACCGGAATCGAGCTCACTTGGTGGTCCTCGGTCCATGTCCCCCATCACCGCCGTCACTTGTCCGGCCTCGTCATGTAGTCTCCGGTTAGATTCCTCACAGCCGCATCAATAATCTGTGCTCCGGTTTGGCCGATCCAAAGACGAAGGCTCTATCTCTATCCCGATAGCAGCAGCCGCTATGGAAGGAAAGCAGAGTTTACTCTCTCGGCTGTGAGGGGTAGGGAATTGATGAGTTCCGCGGGAAGCTTTCGGTGGGGCTTGTGTTCAGAAGATGAAAGGGGATAGATGGGACCTAGGGATTCCTCGTCGGCAAATACTACTATGATTTGCTTAGGGTTTTCTTTTAATGAATAATAATTATTATTATATACTAATAATAATAATAATAATAATAATAATTATTATTATTATTATTATCCCTAATCTGAGGTTGTAACTCTTTGTACGTAACCGTCGATCCAAACGTTCGGTCGAACCTTAATCAAACCCTAACCTGAACATGGGGTGTTACAACTTTGTTGTTGCCACATTAATAAATTGCTCAATCTTCTGAAACTCCTGAGTGCTCGTGCTCATGAAGCTGGTCACAAGGTCTTCAAGTTTTGCAAACTCATCGGGGTGTACCCTTGACCACCTTGAGTTTGGAAGGTTGTTGAAAGTTAGACCCTTGGAATTGCGGCCTTTGTTGAATGGATGTAGGCCTTAGTTGTTAATTTGCCGTCGGTCATTGGAAACCGGGGGGTCTTGGTTTGGTTGGAGAGGACCAAGATAAATTGGGATGATTTCACCACCCTGAGTTGTAAGTGTTGCTATAGGGGTTATTCCCTCTAACACTGGTGATGAAACTCACTTACTACTCGGCGGGTGCTTAATTCCTTCATCATTTGACACTCTGAAATCTCATGGTGGGTACTCAAACACCAATCACACGCCATTACCGGCCTCTTCCCATGCTTCTTCCCCTCTAGGAGTGCATCAATCAACCGATCAATCTTAGCTTCAAGCGGGGGACTCGCTCCAACACTTTGCACTCCACGTGCGGTGCTTCTCTTTCCACTTCTCGTCAAACCGCAATCATACCCTCTACTTGCCATGTCTTTGAGCGACTCGATCACTTGGGGGTGGAGTCATGTTCATCAATTTCCCTTGACATAAGAAATCAATGAGGATCTTGTCTTCTTGGTGGAGGTCGTCATAGAAGGTCTCAATCTGGAATTTCTCCTCAAATCCATGATATGGGCATTGGAGAAAGAAGTCAGAGTACCTTTCCCAAGCATCCTTCAATGTCTCATCTTCCTATGCTCAAAGTGGGTGATCTTCTTGCGCCACTCAGCCGTCTTTGAAGGTGGGAAATACCGAGTCATAAACTTATTGAGTATGTCATCCCACAAGGTGGGCATTGGAGAAAGAAGTCAGAGTACCTTTCCCAAGCATCCTTCAACCCAGACCTTTCTCCCGTTGATTTCAACCCGACAATTTTAGTTTCTTGTTTTTGTTTCATTATTAGATAGTAGTTTCATCACTATAACCTTTTCACCCATAGTTTTCTCTATAAAATTGATAGAATATAAGGTTGTACCAGTCCCTGAGAGACGATACCCGGACTTCCCGGTTTTACTACGAGATAGGATTGAGGCATTACTCTTTTGCCCTACCTTATTTTTATTGATTTTTGTGAGTGAACTATTTTGATCTGTGTGCTAGTGTGCATGTGAATTTTCAAGTTTATCCTCTCTGTGCATGCCTAGGATGACAATCGGCAATTTACTGCCACTAGATACGAGATCGAAAAGACTTGCCGACAGAAGAGGAAGCAAGTCAAGTTAGGGAAGAAGCCAACCAAAACTCCTAGGCCTTCCCTAACCACGAATTGTCAACAGAGAGGTCAGGTTTCACCACTTGTCGCCACCGATGCGACCGCCACCACTGCGCGACCTCGAGCCTGTCATCATGGCAGAGGATCATTCGATCAGGGCTCGCTTGAATCGGAGGACTGGAGCCCGACCTTCATGTGTTGTAATTCCGGCTGGGGATGCAACAATGGAGATTACCCCATCATTCATCAACATGATCACCAATGGGTATACTTTCTCCGGGGCTAGCAATGAGAATCCTCATGAACATCTTCGCCAGTTCGTGAGCATATGTGATACGATGAAGAGCCCAACTGTGTCTGATGATGCAATCCGTCTTCAGATGTTCTCATTTTCCCTAATAGGGAATGCATCAAACTGGTTCCAGAACTTAACACCCTGTTCCATCACGACATGGGCTAAGCTTGAAAAGACCTTTCTAGATAAGTACTTTCCTCCTGCCAAGGCAATGAAGAGGCAATAGGAAATTGTTACTTTTAAATAAGCTGAAGATGAGAGTCTGACCGAGGCATGAGAGCTCTATAAGGGGATTTTGATGAGATGCCCAAGTCATGGTCTTGAAGACTGGAGCGTGATCATTATTTTCGTCAATGGAATAAGAAGGGAGTTTCGGGATGCCCTTAATAATGCTTCGCGGAATGGTTTCACAAGCATAGAGACACCAGCATCATATGATCTATTAGAGAAGATATGTTCAGAAGCCCCTCAATGGGGTAGTGAGAGTAGTATTCGAAGAAGAGGAGGCTTTCATGAGGTTGATAGAGCTACAAGTCTAGAAGCCAAGATCAATGCCAAGCTGGATTCTAAGTTCAATGCACTCGAACGAAGGTTGGCCAAGATTTCTCTGGGTAGACAAGAGGAGGTTGCTTTTTGTGAATTGTGTGAAGGTGCTCATCATAAAGATATGTGTTCACTAGGAACTGCTCAGCTGGAAGATGTCCAGTATATCAATAATCCGTGAAGTCAAGGCTATGGTGGTACGTATTCAAATACATATAACCCTCAATGGAGAAATCACCCCCCAATTTTTCATGGTCGAACAATAATCCAGTTGGTGTTTGAGACATCCCACCTCCCGATTTCCATCAGCAGTAGCCTCAACCTGAGAAGAAGCCCCAGGTGGAGGAGTTGATTTTGGCTCATATGCAGAAAACAGTTAATAATATGAACGGTTTGGATCAATTTGTCACTCAATAGCTAGCTATCAACCAATGTGCCATCATCTCTGCTAGCTACGGAGAGGCAAATAGGCCAGATGGCTCAAACTTTTGCAGATATTCAATGTACGATTCCTGGGACTTTACCGGCTAATACTGAGAGGAATCCAAAGGATGCCATGGTTTTAGCTGTCACATTGAGAAGTGGGAAGGAGTGGAAAATCAAGTAGAAAAGGAGAGCAAAGCAGCTGCCGAGGAAGAAAGTGCAAAAGCTAAAAATCTGACTTGCACAGGCAAACTACATGCAGTCTGCCTGTGCATGAGGATTATGCCTATGCACCTCCAAAAGTGAAAAAAACTCAAGAATGAAGAGGTAAGGCCTTATGAACCTCCTGCACCAATCCCTCAGAGATTAATGAAGCCCATTGAAGATCCAAACTACAAGAAATTTGTGAATCTCTTAAAACAACTTCAGATGGCAACATATGCTAAATTATTAAAGGAGTTGCTAACAAAGAAGCGTAAATGGTCTGATTTAGACAAGGTAACCCTTACTTCTGAATGTAGTCCAATAATTCAGAATAAATTACCAAAGAAGAGGGATGATCCGGGCAGCTTCACCATTCCACGTGTCATTGGAGGTACAGAGTTCGATAAGTCACTTTGTGATCTTGGAGCAGGAATTAATTTGATGCCATACTCAGTCTATAAGAAATTGGGATTGGGAGATGTTCTTAAGCCTACTCGAATCACTCTCCAATTGGCCGATCGATCAGTGAAAATTCCAAAGGGAGTGGTGGAGAATGTATTGGTAAAGGTGGGGAAGTTTATTATCCCAACGAATTTTGTCATTCTGGGGATGGAAGAAGAACAAGGTGCCTCTCATTCTTGGTAGACCTTTTCTGGCCACTGGAGATACACTTATCGATGTTGGGAGCGAGAAGTTGACATTCCAAATAGGTAAGGAGGAGGAAATTTTTAATGTCTTTCAAGTTGATCATAATCACGATGCATTTGATGAATTTGAAAGTGCAGTTCTAGAAAGGAAAAATTCCTCTTCCTGTGATAGTGGACCACTCAAAGAACTATCACATGTCCTAGTAGCTCAAAGTTTGAAATCAAAGCAAGGGCAGAAATCCTTGTCAAGTCACCTCAAGTATAGATATTTGGGTAAGGATTTCAATCTTCCTGTTATTGTTCCTTCTTGACTGACATTGAAACAGGAAGAGTACTTGCTTGAGGCACTACAATACCACCTACGCCTCACTAAAGGGTCCAACATGCCATCTAAGAAGGTCGTACCCAATTTTCGCACACTTGGCCCTACAGAGGTGACTCATATGTTGAATGGAGGGTATGCGTTCTATCATTGCTCGGGAGGGTATTCTAGATACCTTTCAATACCCGTTGGTTGAAATCTCCATGAACGTCAGGATGAGGACATTAAACAAGCGCTTCTTGGGAGGCAACCCAAGGTGAGTTTTTTTCTTTATTTTTCTTTTTTGTTGTGTCAACCCTTGCATGTTTAGATTATGAGTTGAACATTAGGAACAATGTTCCATCTTGAGTGTGGGGTGGTGAGTATTAGTGTTTGTTTGCTCCTTTGTCATGTGGTCAGTAAAAAAAACTGTCATTAGGTCGTGCACAGCCAACCTGCATGCATGCAGTCTGCCTGTGCAGGTTCAGTCTGCTTGTGCTAACCTAATGGCTAAAAAACACCTAAAAACAGAAAAATTAAAAACAAAACCTTGTGCTCTTGTGGTAACATGATGTAAATGATCGAGATGCCTTTTAAATGTGTTTGTGCATGAATGAAATCATCATAATCACCCCTTGTTGAATTGCAGAGCTCTTCACAATGAGCTTGATAGTTTGACTGGTTGAATATGCTTTGAACGAGAGAAACTTTATTAGCAACACTCTCTTTTGTGAGGATAGTGTAATGACTTTTGGTGAAGTGGTTAGGTGGAGAACATTGACCATTCGACATGTTTGGATACCGCAATTACTTGCATCTATTGTGAGCTTTTGACTTTGCAATGAGTCTCTCTGTTTTGAATGTTTTATAATAGGCTGAACTGTATCTTTATAAAAGAAAAAATCCTAGCTGACAAGTAAAATATAAGAAGGTTGCCATAACAATTAAAGTGTGGGTAAATGCCAAGATCGTGTGAGGCAATCACTCAATGCATAGGGGGATTAGGAAAGGTTCAATTGAGCATCGGTTTGCGACTGTATGATATTGCTTATCAAGTACGATCGCCTATTGAGTGAAGTGTCATTTAAGGATGTGCAGTGACCCTCTGCATGGATCGAGGAAAAGGAGTTGAAAGAAGCTCTTATCCGAGTGATAAGAAGCAGAAATTGCTCTTGCTCGGTCACCGGTAGTAAGAAACAAATCCCACTTGTACTAAATACGACCACTCGGCAAGCAAAATCAGAAAGAGAAAGCCACTCCTTGTCATAAAAGGTAGTGATGTGCTTAAAGTTAAAATGAAGTTTGCTAAAAGCTTCCCCCATTAGTTTTTGAGACTATTGTGCTTAGTTAATTGCTTATGATTGATGTTAGTAAGCCAGACTGTTCTTACGACATATGCACCTCACTGAAGTGGCCATATTCTCCTAATAACTATTGAACCATAAGTTGTTAATCATCCATTACCGACGATCGAAATTGAATGTTGTTAATTGAGTTTTTGCTGGATTTGAGTCAGTCAATGGTAAATGGTTGCAAAGAACTTGAGTGTGGGGTGAGAAGTATGATTATTATCGAACAAGTCCTCCAGTGAGAAAGAGACTACTGATTATCACAAGAGTACAAGGGTAAATTTGTGGTGTTAATGTTGTGTTCTGTATGTCATGGGTCTTGGGTTTTGAGCAAGGTTATCACTGTGTGGCTTGTTATGTGTTACCTCCAATTATCGATCTCTTGTCTGAGTCGTTGCTTAGGGACAAGCAACAATTGAGTGCGGGTTTGTGATAATCGGCTTTAATGTATCGAATTCTTCAGCTTTATATGACTACTTCATGATATGTTTGAGTCGATTGGTGCTATTTTAAATTGAACTAACCTAGGAATGGATGAAAAACCATTACTGCCAGCTGCCATGAATTTGATGTATTACAGGTGAAGAAACCACGAAAAAGGAGAAATTGGATAGGGAAACTGACACGTCCCGTCTCTTTTCAAAAACCAAACCATAACTCAAACCAAAAACCGGTTACTCCTGAGCAACCCAAACCACATTTTAAAATAAACAAACTGACATTAATTAAGAAATTTTAACGAAAAGCCCCAACACTTGGGCTAAATTCCCAATCTCAAACACTAAAAACGACTTAACACAAAACCTCCAGTTTATACTAATAACCATGAAACAGAATAATTAACTAATCTAACTTGACTCCTCACGAGCTTTCCGATATCCCGTCGATGCTGGTACTGCTGCTCGCCTCGCCCTGCTTCTTCTCGTGATCCACTTCCACTAGACTATCCTCAACCTGGTGAGTGAGAAGGGGTCAGTCTCGTCGTTACTTCCTAAGGTCTTTGCCCTAGGAAAACTCCTCACTAAGCACTTTATTAGGGGAATTCCTTCCTAGCATGAAAGCCGTTCTCGCTTTCTGCTCTTAAATAACCATTCTTATCAACTTATCTCAGCATGAACTCAAAAAAGTTCTTGACTTCTATCCTTATCTCAACACAAAACTCTAGGACCACCGCGTTACGTCTCGCTGTCCGGTGTCGCTACCCTAGTATGCCAACTACGTTATGTCTCGCCGTCCGGTTGCATACCCAAACTCGGCAATGGCACTGCGTTACGTCTCACCGTCCAGTCCATGCCCGTTAACTACTGCGGTACGTCTCGCCGTCCAGTAGTGAAACCAACATACTCGATCAACTGCTACGTTACGTCTCGCCGTGCAGCAGTGATCCGACCATCTACTACGTCCAGTAGTGATCCGACCATCTACTGCGATACCAAAATGACACGTCCCGTCTCTTTTCGAAAACCCAACCATAACTCAAACAAAAAAACCGGTTACTCCGGAGCAACCCAAACCACATTTTAAAATAAACAAACTGACATTATTTAAGAATTTTTAACGAAAAGCCCCAACACTTGGGAAAAATTCCCAATCTCAAACACTAAAAATGACTTAACACAGAATCTCCAGTTTATACTAATAACCATGAAACAGAATAATTAACTAATCTAACTTGACTCCTCACGAGCTTTCCGATATCCCGTCGACGCTGGTACTGCTGCTCGCCTCGCCCTACTTCTTCTATTGATCCACTTCTACTAGACTACCCTCAACCTGGTGAGTGAGAAGGGGTCAGTCTCGTCGTTACTTCCTAAGGTCTTTGCTCTAGGCAAACTCCTTACTAAACACGTTATTAGGGGAATGTCTTACTAGCATGAAAGTCATTCTCGCTTTCAGCTCTTAAATAACCATTCTTATCAACTCATCTCAACATTAACTCATAAAAGTTCTCGACTTCTATCCTTATCTCAACACAAAACTCTAGGACCACCGCCTTACGTCTCGCTGTCCGGTGTCCCTACCCTAGTATGCCAACCGCGTTACGTCTCGCAGTCCGGTTGCATACCCAAACTCGGCAATGACACTACATTATGTCTCGCCGTCCAGTCCATGCTCGTCAACTACTGCGTTACGTCTCGTCGTCCAGTAGTGAACCCAACATACTCGATCAACTGCTGCGTTACGTCTCACCGTCCAGCAGTGATCTGACCATCTACTGCGTCCAGTAGTGGCCCAACCGCCCGGGGGTTCCTCTTACCATCAACCATACATACATACATACATACATACATACATACATACATACATACATACATACATACATACATACATACATACATAGCACCACGCGTGCCTCCACCCTTACAAGCGGTGGGATGCCTCACACACATATCGCGCATACTAGAAAAATTAACTAATTAATAACTTGAACGAAAAGCATAAACTGAAAGACCTATGACAGAGATTTTACCCCCTTTACACTCACCTTGAAAAGATGACTCCTCAACTCCTTCCTCGAAGAAACCCCTCCTTAGCCGGATTATCTTGGGAAAACCTATTAATAAGAATCCATACATCTCCAAAAATCCCTAAATTAAATTAAAATCATCTCCTATACGTCGTTCAATTTATAAAATGGTTAAATTCAGAAAAAAAACTTCAGAGAGGCTCGAAACAATTTAAAACATCTAAAAATACGTTTATGGAAATTCCCAGCAGCTTTAGTGACTAATCAAAATCCGTCACTAAAAGCCTGAACGCCTGTTGCTAAAAGTCAGAATTGCACCCTCACAAAAAATCACATAATCGATTGATCTAACTCAAAGGGATCGAGTTCTCTTACCTCTAGAACGTGCCTAGGCCTAGGTTGGATGACCCGGGACGTTGATCTCCTTGTTGATCTAACCCTCAACGTCACCGCTAATAAAATACAAGTTTCGGATTAGACTATCGATAAACCGAGTTTAGAAATCGCGGAGGGGTTCGTGATCCTTACCTAGAACGAAAGGGATGGGGTCGGGGTCGGGATCAGGGTCGGGAACAGGAAGGCGGCGGCTGCCTTTCTTCTTCCTTTTTTTTCTTCTTCTTCTATCTTCTCCGCGGCGCGGGTGCTACTGCTCCTTGGCGGCCGGGATATTTCGGGAGGGGTGTTTTTTTTTTTGCTGGGGAGGGTTTATTCTCTTGGGGAAAGGGTTTCGTGGGGTGGGGAACATAAATGGAAAAGGGCGGGGGGGTTGGGGTTTGGGAGGAGTGGAGGCGTCCGCCCCACTTTTTTTCTCGGGAACAGGAAGGCGGCGGCTGCCTTTCTTCTTCCTTTTTTTTTTCTTCTTCTTCTATCTTCTCCGTGGCGCGGGTGCTGCTGCTCCTTGGCGGCCGGAATATTTGGGGAGGGGTGTTTTTTTTTTCTTTTTTGCTGGCGAGGGTTTATTCTCTGGGGGAAAGGGTTTCGTGGTGTGGGGGAACATAAATGGAAGGGGGGGGGGGGTTTGGGAGGAGTGGAGGCGTCCGCCCCACCTTTTTTTTAAGAATAATATAATAATAATGTTATAATATTATTATTCTTAATCCGCGGTTGTAACCCTTAGTACGTAACTGTCAATTTAACCGATCACGTATTAAGGTCGAACCTAAATCTAAAATACCGGGGTGTTACAGAAACATTCGAGCTTGAAGTATTTCTGCTCGAACAATGGGACCGGGCCCTTATGCTGTCTAATTGGGACAAGAACATGGATGATATAATTGGACCAGAGGAGTGCTTTGAACTTGAAGGGGTGTTATGGGGGAATTAATTGGAACAACTTTGTTGTCCTTTTATTCCCCAAATTTGAGGAAAATTAGTAAATTACTTTGACTGGGCTACTTTCCAAGGAAGCAACGAGTGGGATTAAAAGATGGAACGCATCGTTTTAAAGAGTATATATATGTTTAGCTTGGTGTGGAATTAGGGGACGGGCTTTTTTTGGGCGAGAAAAAGAAGGCACGAGGCAATTGGGGAGAAGGAGCAGGCGATTGGCGATTTGGCGAGAGCAGCATCGACAATTGAGTCCTCCAAAGGCGGTTTGAGCTGAGTTCAACGTTAGCGATTATTTTTGGTTGGATTTTCTAGACCGAACTAGTTTTTTATTGTTGATTTAGAATATGATGATCTAAACCATATTGTTTTATCTTAGTTTTATCATGAACTAAACCCCAATTTCTAAGGGAAACACTATATGATGTAGCTATTTCTGGATTTGATGGATTAATTCATGTTTCTTTTCTTCCAATCTCTATTGCATGGAATTGCTTAATACTTTGTGCTGACTAGCCACCAATACAATGAATCGTAGTTAATTAGGTTATTAGCGATAGTGAAACCCTATTTCATGTGACATAGTAACTTATCGAAGCGTCAATAGATTAAATAAGATACTATGAGGTCTTGATTGGGATATCGGTCTTCAGGCTAAACATTTAATTCATTGAGCTACGACAGTATGACTTGAATTAATTGTTTAGTATGTAGTAATTCCCGATAGGGATAGCTAACACATTAGTGATATCCTGGTTGAAGAGATATGGATTAAACTTATTGGAATATGTGAATTAATTTGGATATGATAGATAGTGAATTCCGGTGTTTATCCCAGAGCTTTCTCCCATTGATTTCAACCCGACAATTTTAGTTGCTTGTTTTGTTTATTTATTGGATAGTAGTTTCATCACTATAGCCTTTTCACCTGTAGTTTGCTCTATAAAATCGATAGAATATAAGGTTGTACCACTCCCTCGGAGATGATACCCGGACTTCCCGGTTGTACTAAGAGATAGGATTGAGACATTACGTTTTGTCCTATCATATACCTAGTTCGGGCTCACAACACGGTCCCAGTTCACGGCCATGAACTCAAGGCATGGAGCGTGATCCCAGGCCAAAATGCATCATCTCAATAATTTAGTTTGGTCTGCGGCTTGGGTTCACGATATTACAACCATCAACTAGCTTCTGTCCAGTGAAAGCAAAAATGTCTCTGGACACCTGGCGGTTAACGGTTTGCCGCTCCAATTCATTGTTTCCCTGACTGTGAACTAACGGCTTACACCATAATCTGCTACTGCCTCCATCTTTTGACACAATTTTTTGCCTTTTCGTCCAACTTTCGACTCTGAGGTGGGTTCCACCTGCTATAGACTCAAATGCACAAAATCGAGACAAAATTCATCAAAAAACCAAACCTCCTGGAGTAAAAATGCCTCAAAATACTAAGAGACCCGAGGATAAAAAGTGTACAATTAAACCCCAATCACCTTCTCTTACGGAGACTGAGACTAGACAGAATTGGAAGGAAGCTTTTGGAGGGACCAAGTTCTTTGTCCACTTCTGAAGAGAAAAAGGGGAACAAAATTGCTTGGAGGGGGGGGGGGGGGAACTAGTTGGACCAGGATGTGATTTTTCGGGGAGGCGAATTGGATTTGGAGAGAATTGACTGGGGACAGAACTTCTTGTTGTGGAAATTGTTCAAGTATACTAAATCTTTGCAAAACAAGCAACATGTAAGATCACGAAAAAATTCATGCCAAGATACATATGACCGTCCTAGCCGACAAAATTCACTGTCTCTCCTTAAAGAATCTTATTCCCCTCCAGTACCCGAGGTTATGGAATGATTCCTCCCAGGATAGAAAGGACGTGCCTTTTCCGGCGTAGCAGTACCTCAAACCCCGGAAACCATTGAACACAGAAAACCGGCGAGAACCACACTTGACTCGATTTTCTCTTTGAAAAGAATGCAGAAAACTAGTTTTGGATTTTAGCAGAGTTTTGGTACCGGGAAAAACGTTGTATCTCGTAGTCAAAACTAGAGGGGGTATGATACTATTTATAGAGATTGAAGGGGTGCGTACGAAGGGAAGCAACCAACTTATTGGTTCGTTTTAAAAATGTTACACCCCAACCAACACATTGGTTCGTTTTAAAAATAATGAACCAGTGCATCGGTTCGGCCCATGGTAGTTGGACCGGTTTGGTTATTCCAACCGCCACATTGGTTCGATTCGATCTGGTTCAACTCAGTTTGGTCCGGTTGGTTACACAAATCAATATTAGCGTTTACCAACATATTACATCAAATCGACCGAATTCGCAACCACCCCTTCCCACATCTTACCAACATGGTACTTCAAGAGATTCTCTTGGATCTTTCCCCTTTCATGTCCATCCACACCACCAAAAAACCCAACAATCCCCCTGATTCGGGCCCAAATGTACACATTTTACCCCTCATTTCTTATTCGTTTAGCTTAGTATTTCATCGTTCCTCAACATATTTTACACTAGCTAGGTTGTGCTTGTTTTGATACATTTCAGGTCTTAGCATGTGTGGAAGGGTCAAAAATGAGTTTTGGGATAATTGGAGGTCAGAAAGCGCAAAAACCGATGAAAAGTCCGAATAAAAGTACCATAATAGTAAAGTGAAGGCTTTCAGGAAATAGCCACAGTTCACGGTCTCCTAAGACCGTGAACATGGACCATAAACTGTGAACATTGAGCAGTCCAGCGAGGTTTTCAGAGGTTACTGACTGGAAGGGAGTTCACAGTCTCTAAGACCGTGAACTGGGGCCATTGACCGTGAATCTAGGAGAGTGAAGTTGTGCGTTTTGGACGACACTGAATTCACGGCCGCGTTTAGGTGTTCACGGCCGTGAACTGGCCAACGTGTCTGTGAACTGGTCACTTTCGGGCAAATATGAAGATAGCAGCGGGGAGAAGAGAAAGGAGAGTTGGTTTTCTGAGAAGGAACACTTTTTTCTCTAGGGTTTCAACCCAAAACACCAAAGGGGAGTTCTACTGAGAGAGGGAGTGATCTTGGAGCTTAATTGAAGGCATCGATCAAGCTTGGAAGCTAGGAATCAAGCCTAGAAGAAGAAGAAGATCTGGAGGTTTCTTTGTAATCTCCCCCCTCTCTCTCTCTAGAAACTCACTCTTTTCTCTTGGGTGTTGTAGATCCCTAACTAATACTTTGTAATTACTTGATTAGATTGAATGATTAAGTGTGGGTTTGCATCAATTTCAGTATTAGAGGTGTTTTCATGGTGATTGTTCTTATTTGTGCTTTCCAAATCTTTTGTGCTTGCCTAACCTAGATTAGAGGAAAGCCATACCTTTTTAGGTAGGCTTGACAAGCTTAGTTTTCCAACCACGCCTTTTTAGGTAGGCTTGACAAGTTTGGTTTTCCTAGGAACTTTGTGCCTACTATCTAGGTTAGATAACTTGACTCAAGTTTGCATATAGGTTGCTTGTGATTAAGCCGCTCAAACTCCAATTCGAGGGAGAAACCTAGGCAACCACTAGAGACTGAGTGAGAGGATCGATCCCGTGATAAATCGGTCTCCAGTGAATCCATCCTGTGACAAATGGATCACTGGTGAATTGATCCCGTGAGAAATCAATCACTAGTTGCTCACCCCCTGCGGTTCACAACCACCTACGCCACACAACTGCATTCAATCCAACGAGTCACGGTAGCTAGTTAGGGGGAAGCAATTCCTGGGTGAAGCTCTCTTAGTTAGAATTCTCCCTTATTTGCTTTTCTTGGCTTGTTTAGTTTATTTGCTAGATAACAACCTAAGCGATTGAAGTAGGGGTACATGGACCAGCAGGGTTAACAATTTAAATACTTGCTCTATACTGCACCCGACTAGAGTTTAGTTGCATTGGGATAGGTAGGTTTCCCTTTGAACCTTCCTTAGTGAACATATATCGAGTATACTCACCAATCGATAGATGTCATATCTTTGAACCGCCGGTTTTGCTTGTATACTAAGACAACATATGTCACACAACTAAGTCGTATCCATTCGCTAGTTCTCATTGTTGTGTTTGTTTGAGCCATGAACACCGCCTGATCTCATGAGTGCTTAGAGTACTGGCCTTCTTTTATTCTCCTTGAAGCAGCTCCACTTCACACTCACATAGGTGATTTCTAAACATCTATTCCGAAAATACACTATTTGATCACATCCCATTTCAAACTGAGAAACCATTAAAAACCTTCAATCTTTAGATTTACCCTTATAGTTGGACATTGTCTCATCATAAGAATGGACTTTGAATAATTTGACAATGTCGGACCACCATTCACAACTTTGCTTACTCCTTGACCTAGACGTTGGGTCTACCAATCCTGCTTAGGTAGAGTTACCGCCATGATGATTTGTCCTAGGTCGTGTGTCCATTCCTTTTGATGCTTAAATTTATTTCAAGGTGGGCCCTATGTTTGTTATCACTTGATCTAAATGATCAACTTCAATAGAAATTAATCAATCCATATATGGTTCCTTATATATGACGAGATTCATTACATAACACTTCTAGACCTTGCAATCACAACTTTGTACCTTCACAACGTGCATTTATCGACGCCATATTTTGCAGGCCAAACTGTTGAACTTCACCGGTCTTAGGGTGAGTGTATAGTTTAACTTGGACGTTTTTCCAAGATAATGCTCCTCATCAACCATAAATGCCTCCATTTAATGGATTATACATTTTGGTTCATCCGGTGAGTTCCTTTGGGTATAATACACCAAAGACTCGTCTCTTTTTGATTCATTACACATCATGTGTGCTTGACTTGATTTTATTGCCTAGCAATAATCATAACACATGTCAATGGTGTTGAAGTCTCTCCACTTCATTCACCTTAGAGTACTCAAAATTCACAAGTATCTCTTTCAATGTAGTGACAATTATGACATAGCTTAGCGTTTACGCAAAACTCCTAAGTATCACTTTAATTGGAATCACCCAAGTAACATTCAACATCACTTCTCCCCAATTTATCCCCGACATTTCAACTATTTCACCATGGTTGTTGAAACTCAATGTTTCCGATAAGGGGAATGTTGTTCTTAACTAGCTCTCTAACATAAATCTCAACATATGCTAGATTTTACTCATAAATACCCTAAGAATGGGTTAACTTCACAGAGTTTATGGACTTAGACTTTCTAACCTTGATACTTTCAAGTATGACACCGCTTACCTTTCCAAAAAAAAATCTTCTTATGGATAGGTTTGTGTCCCATTGTAGGGTTTTGAGACAGTAGTTTGTACAACAACTAATCTCCCCCACAATTCTACCCTTTACCAAACATCATAGAATTCCATTTATTTTTCATGGCTTTACTTATTGAACTTGACAATCACTATTTTCATCTAATTGTTTACCAATGGTATGAACTAATTGGATTAGCATACCACAAACAATTCATATATTATTATTAGAAATATCATCTAATTACTTGCTAATGGTAGATGCTTCATAAATATATCATAAGTAATTCAGACCTTAAGTTCAATAAGATCATTTCAATTGAGCGCTCATGCCAAATTGTTTTCCAATGTTATATATCTATATATACCATAAGCAATTCTGGCAAATAGCTCCACGTAGATAATCATAGTCAAATTGTTTTCCAATGGTAGAGTGTACTTATATCATAAACAATTCCGACCTTATGCTTATCTTGATGACCACCATTATTTAGCAAGCTTATTCAATCGCTATAAGGATAAATCATAGCTTCATTTTCCTTGCCGTCGTGGCATAGGAAACATCAAGTCCTAAACCACATGTATGATAAATAAATCATCATGTCTTCACAAGCATCACAGGAATTAAAATTCGTAATGCTTGTGGCTTGCTAGTAATGCAATCTTTTAGACATGCATTAACCAAATTCCATCTCCAACACATTGGAGGTATACACTTTCTAACTATGTTCAACTTACTTTGAACATAACATTTGCAAACATTCTGGCTTAGATACTTGACCACAATTCTTCAGAAGCCTCTCCATAGTTTAGCATCATCCAAACCATCCCATAGTCCTCGAAGGGTTTCCTTGAATTCTTCGTGAATACTTCCTAATTCAAATATATTTGAATTATCTTAAACTATTCACATAATATGAAAAATGAGTTTGTGCGCATTTCAAATGCTACAAATAGTATTTGATATTATTGAACCAAATCGAATTGGTTTACCATTCTTTTCTTTTCACACAAACTTGGACCATGTATATGGATCCCAACCATGCATTAGTCAACAACTCGTGCATGATGATTAGTTGAAATTAATCACCATCTTTATGCGCGAACATAATTATCTACATGGCAATTACAATGCCTAACATAAATGCCAAAATAGTGGCCCATGCACTGCACTTGGATTCCAATGACCAATTATAACAAGTATATATATATTTGGTCAGGTACAGTGCACAGAAGAAACATTGCTAGCAAAACCACTTTGTGCATTCTTGAGCAATCAAACAAATAATATGGAATGACCAATTTCAAAACAGATTGCATGGCGTAAGATGCCTACATTTTAGGCATTATTTGTCTCGAATGGCAGAAGAGCACCAACACATATATAGACAATATGCATTCAAGAATATGATTCAGAAACATATTCATTATGCACATATTTTATAACCATACATATAGTCAGAAAAATACCTTTCTGATAGTATATATCAGTGCTATCCATTTCCTTTTTTTCCCTTCCTTTTTTTTTCTTTCTGGAGTAGAAACAGAATGAATATATATATATATAAAACACGCAACGCATATATATATATACATCAAGGAAATAGTTCCTTTGTAGATATACGTAGCTTTAAATGCCAGAGACATTTATTCAGTTCCTCTTCCCGCCACCAACCAAGAAGAAACATACATTAACAGTTCCCACAACTATGGAAAAGTTTTTTTTTTTTTTCAAAAGATATCATATATTACTCCAATCAAAAAGATAGTTACATCCTGGAAAGCAGCCAGACTCTGAAATCAAACAAGCGATTCCCATTCGGGTACAAAGAGAGGGCTTTTCTAGCTACCGAATGAGCTACCCTATTGTTATCCCGACCTACAAACCGCACACTAAACCTCGGATGGGCAGCAAAATATTGACAAATTTCTTCCAGGACTGCCCCCAAGTGATTGTCGCGCGAATCGGCTTGATTAATCTTGTCAATAATGACCTTCGCATCCCCTCGAACCGAACATCGGACAAACCCCACTCTAAACACCACGTGATAGCCTCACGCAGCACTAGCAGCTCCACAACCATCGGCTCATCAATTCGTGCAAATTGCACACCTTTAGCCCGAATGACCGTCCTTCCCTGACCACAAAGAACCATCCCACCAGCCGAGTGTGACCCCCTCCTAGTTGCCCCGTCCCACATGCAAGCCAACCGAGAGTCATCCACGCGGGTCCTAGGCTGGACCACCTGGAAAGACATCCTTGGCTGCTGGTCAACCGGCAGACCCACCCACTCCTCATATTGCTGGTGAAATTGGCGCATTAAAACCGGAATCCCAAACTGTTTGCCTTCAAAGACAACCCAGTTTCGCGATCGCCAGATCCGCCAGAGGATGGCAACCACCGCCATAAACAGCGACGGATCATGGACAAGGGCAAGCACCCGCTTTAGAAACAGAGGAAACGTGTGCCGAGGCAAAGCCTCCCCTAAATAATCCAACCCCGAGTAGTCCTAGAGGGCTCGCGCCACCGGGCAGTAAATTTATGAGAGTAATTAAGAATGCTTTGTCGAAGATTGCTAATGTCTTTTTCTTTTCTTTGTCGGCATATCGATACTGGTCATCCAACATACTCCGTTGAAGGAAACTACACTCAGTCGCGGGACTATCTTGGAGATGTTGAGTTTTTTTTTTCTTTTTTCCCGTTAGTGTCGTATCTTTGCTCATCAGTGCTGCCCAAGTTAGTGGCTTATCAGGCTCTTTCATCGTAGTCTGGTTACATACAGACTAACGTGTTGGTTTTAAGTCCGTCATGTAATCGTGTCGAGTCTTTGTCCCATGCTCTTTGGGCTTGCCTTGGATAAAAAAAAAATAATTCACTGGACGTGACTTTTCAAGGACGAGACAATAACCGTCTCCCCATGTCAACCGTCCAAATTGTTGTCTCATGAACACTTGCACGCAACCAAAATGAGTCAACTCCATTCCAACCATCCAAAATTTTATCCCAGACAAATTTTCAAGAAATTGTTATCTACCAAACGATGCAACGCACCATTTAAAATGAAAGCAACTTTCTGAATTCAAGCGGCAAGATATATGTATACAATAAGCAAATATTACAGGAATGGACTATTGCTTCCCACAGGATTATGAATGATGAATAATCATCAATTAGTGAAATTCCTATCACTATTAATTAAGCCGTCGTATGCAGCGAAACATGTATAAGAATTAACCAAACAACAATTGATTAATTGCCCTCGCATGCATGGAACAATGACTAAAAGTCTAAAACCAGAGTGATGAAATTATTCCAACTAGAAGACGTGTAGTCAGAAATGATGCAATTTTATGAAACATAACAGTACAAGTAACAATAACCAAAAAATAAGATTCTTTAATATTAATATTGTTGTGGAAATTGTTCACGTATACTAAATCTTTGCAAAAACATGCAACATGTAAGATCACGAAAAAAATCATGCCAAGACACATATGACTGTCCTAACCGGCAGAATTCAGTGTCTCTCCTTAAAGAATCTTATTCCCCTCTAGTACCTAAGGTTATAGAGCGATTCCTCCCAGGATAGAAAGGACGTACCTTTTTCGCCGTAGCGGTACTTCAAACCCCGGAAACCATCGATTGCAGTGAACCGGCGAGCGAGAACCACACTTGACTCGATTTTCTCTTTGAAAAGAATTTAAATTAGTTTTGGGTTTTAGCAGAGTTTTGATACCGGGAAAAACGTTGTATCTCGTAGTCAAAACTAGAAGCGGTGTGGTACTAATTATAGAGAATGAAGGGGTGCGTACAAAGGGAGGCAACTCTTCATATGGGTGGTTACATCCCAACCAACACATTGGTTCATTTTAAAAATAATGAAACAGTGCATTGGTTCGGCCCATGGTAGTTGGACCGGTTTGGTTATTCAACCGCCACATCGGTTAAGTTTGATTTGGTTTAACTCGGTTTGGTCCGGTTGGTTACACAAACCAATATTACCATTTACCAACATATTACATACTCACATCTTACCAACATGGTACTTCAAGAGATTCTCTTGCATCTTTCCCCTTTCATGTCTATTCACACCACCAAAAAAACCAACACTTCTTTTGTGGAGAATGATAGCAGCGTAGCGACCGGAGAGGGAGAGCGGAGTGAATAATCGCGAGCTGCCAGGGGAGAAGGAATCAACGAGCATCGTTTTGAAATTTCTGAGTATTTTTGTTCCTTCTCCTTTCATTACCATCGTAATGATTTTGAACATGGTTGTGTGTTTTATTTTCGTCATGAAATAAACCCCAATTTTTTGGGGAAACACCATAAGATGTAGCTATTTCTAAACTTGATGGATTAATTCATATCTCTTTTCTTCAATTCACTATTTCATGAAATTGCTTAATGCTTTATGTTGACTGGCCACCAATACAATGATTTGTAGTTAATTAGGTAATTAGCGACAGTGAAACCCTAATAATTGAACCTATTTCATGTGACATAGTAACTTATTGAAGCGATAATGGATTAAATAAGGTGTTGTGCGGTTTTGAATGTGATATTGGTCATCATACGAAATAATTAACTCATTGAGCTACGATAGTAGGATTTGATTTAATTGTTTCGTACGTATTAATTCCCAATAGGGATAGCTAGCACAATATTTGATATCCTACTGTAGAGATATAGATTAAAATTATTAAAAAGGTGAATTGATTTGGATATGATAGGTAGTGAGTCCCGGTGTTTCTCCTAGAGCTTCCTCCATTGAATTTCTCCCAACAACTTTACTTTGCTTAATTAGTTTATTTTGTTTTGCTTTTGGATAATAGTTTATCTCTCAAATCATTTTCACTTATAGTTTGCTCCATATAATTGATAGAACTTAAGGTTCTACCAGTCTCTAAGAGACGATACCCGGATTCCCGGTTTAACTACAAGATAAGAATTGAAGCGTTACACTTTTGCCCTATTATACTCCATAAAGAAGAGAGAGATTGCAGTATAACTTTCTATATCTTCAATCTTCATGTCTAGACTTGTTCCTTGATTTTCAATGGTGAAGAATGGTCCAAAATAGCTCTAAGAATGGATATAGATCACCCTCTTTCTCTTTGGTTCATCCCTTGGGTGTTTGGGATCCAAAACTAACTCTCTGATAGCGTCGTATTTTCACATGTTTGGCTATGATTTGTGGTTCCTTGTCCTATTTTACACTAGGTTGTGCCATTTTGTCACATTTCAGGTCCTAGCAGGTAAAGGAAGGCTTAGGCGCAAGTTTCGGGTCGTTTGGAGATCATTTGGTGGGTCTGGAGACAAATTACCTTCATCCCCTGCACCAAATACGACCGTGATTCACATGATTACTGCCGTTAATTTTTATGCCGAGCATGGGGAAGGCTCAGGTGAGAATTACAATCAAGATTCCCATAAATAAGATCGTATTTCTCCAGTGTCCAACTCGTATTTTTATGGCCGAGGCTAGCCCTTAAAGATTTCTGAAGGAAGGCAAAATTACAGGCAAACAAAGACAAAAATACTGCCAGTGCTTTTCAAAATACTACCATTAATTTTCAGAATACTGCCAGTATTTCCCAATACGCGAACATGGATATCTCCGTCTCAACTTAACCAAAACGGGCGTTTTGGAAAAAATAAAGGCAGAGGAGAAATACGATCGTATTCTTGCCTGTATTTCACCCAGTATCGTGGTAAATAAGAAGATTCGAGCCAAATGAAGGGGATTCGAATTTTGGAGCAAAAACAGAGTTCTAGAGAGAGAAAGTGACGAAGAACAAACCCTAGGAGCTATTTGGAGTGGATTCCTCACTAATGAAGCCCAAATTGCGTCTCAAGGAGTGAAGTTTGAAATCCCAGAGAAGATTATTCCCATCTTTAACAGTATGACTACTTTGATTTTTGTTTTCCTCTCTCTATGGAGTAGATGACTCACTCCTACTGTCACTCTAGAAAATGGCCAAGTGAAACCACTTCCTAAAGCGTAGTATAGCGGGTTTGGGTTTTAATGTCAACCCGGGTCCTAGATTTGATGACTACTCAGTGAATTCTTGTTATCTAGCAGTGAAACTTTAGTGCAGGTCCAAATTAACAAACAAAAAAAGCAAGTAAACGGTTGTTTTCAGGTTAAGAGAGGTCACCCGGATATGGTTCCCCCTAGACTGCAGTTAAGCCGGATTGCAATTACCAAGTTCAATTTCTATGATAGTTATACTGCGGAAGGTTCTTAAGCAGTCTGAATTCTCGACTAAAGGTCTCCAGACCCTCTCAATCTGAGTCTCTAGCGGGTGACTAACCTCCACCGGAGTAAACAGATTGAGGCCCTAACGAACGAAACCTCCACTAGCGAAGTGAATTCGGTACAGAATAGTCTCCTCGACTAAAGTCACCAACTCCCTACCTTCAATCAAGGATGCTCTATCAACCTAGGCAGATATTCTCATTCTAGGTTAAAGCAGAAACAGCAGGAATCTGATCAGGATTCAAGCCATTCAATCATTCAAACCTCAATTGAATATAATCAAATCATAGAATCAGTACTTGGGTTCATACAATCAATCCTAAAATACAAATCTAGGGTTTCCCATACCCAGATGAATGGGAGAACTACTCCATTGAGAAAGAAGCAAAAGCATATTCAGACGCGGAAATCATACTGTGAAGGATGGGTTTCAGCTCCTGGTCGTCGATCGGCACTTCTCCAGGCTCAGGCCAAGCTCCAATGGTGATGAAGATCAAGCTAGGGCACTTGGTAACTCTTGTTCGTCGCTTTCTCTCTCTAGGAATTGCTCTGTCTCTCTAAAACTCGAATCCCCTTCTCCTTTGGCTCAAATCTGCCTAAAAACCAGATTCTGGGCGAATTACTGGCTGAATTACGGTCGTAATTCTTCCATGCCCATATTTTTCCCAAAACACGCGTTTTGATTAAGTTTCAGCGGACCCAAAGCTCCTCTCGGCAGTGAAAATACGGGCATGGGAGGGGAAAATACGATCGTAATTCTCCTGCCCGTAATTCTTCCTCCTCTCCTGTTCAAAGCTTCGTTTCTCCTTCGTCCGGACTCCAAATCAGTCACAGTTTGAACCCAGACGCTCGTAGTCTCGTCCTCTTTCTTTTCATAACAAAATTACATGAAAATTTGTCCATAATATGAGGTAGAAATCCATTATTCCTCAGGTCATGCTCGTGTTTCTTCTCCCGAATTGCCAAATGATCTCCGATTGACTTGAAACTTGCGCCTACGCTTCACTTTATGTGGTAGGGCCTGAAATGTGACAAAGGAACACAACCTAGCATAAAATAGGCCAAAGAAGCGATAATGCAAGCTTAAACGATCAAGAATCAAAGGGGAAAACATGTGCAAATATCGAGTCATCAGTAGACCTTGGGTATGATGAACTCTAGTTCAATGTGTTAGGAATCTTGATTGTAATGACTTTTGGGATGATATACTAATTGGTTTAAATCGATAGAAGTGTGTTTATTGAGTCAATTGAATCCTGATCAACTTCTTTTGATTTATGCTTCAACTTGAGATAGATAGAATCCGATTAGGTTGTGAGGGCTTCTTCAATCGATAGAAGTGAATTGATTGTACGAGAGTCGGTCAATTCACTTCTTTGTAGAATACGTTTCCAATAGTGGAGTTCTGTGTGAACAGCCTTAGAAGTCTATTCAGGTAAAGGCTAGTTTCCTGTCAGATAGTCTGTCTAGGAGGGCTTGGTCAGCTTAAGAGATTCCAAGCTACTTTCGGATCTTCCACAGTTTAATCAACAGTGAATCAACCAAAGGGAATTACAACTTGAACCTAACTAAGGAGTTAGGGGGAATCATTCCCGAGTAACTGCTTTCTTTCTGCTTTAGGCAAAACTCATTCTTACTCAAGTTTTCTCGCTAGATAATAGATAATCACGAAGTAGGCAGTACATCTAGGCCCCGAGTTGACTTTTATTACGTGATCCCACTATACTGCATTTCCATTCTATGGTTATACTTTGTCATATTTTGGTGTTGTGTCTTTGCGAGTCACTCTCCCTCTTCAAAATGCGCAAAAACGCATTTATACAACTCCCAGAAGCCAATTTATGGCACCAAGTTATGGTCATAACCTTTGGGGTTCATGCTGTAACCATCAAAATGTATTCTCCCTTCATGGCCCCGAGTTATGGCCAAAATGGCAAAGTTACGATCTCAACCGTAACTTTGAAAGATAGCCCATAAATTTGGAGAGGTTGATATCTTTAGGTCCCTTTTGCCAACATGTATGTGTGAAGGTTATACATGCGGGGTGAAAATTCGATTGGCGGGAATCCGAGCTCATCTGAACTCCGAATTAGTCACTGTTTGATCACAAACGCTCGTAGTCTCGTCCTCTTCCTTTCCGTGCCTAGATTACATGATTATATGTCCATAAAATGATATAGAAATCCATTCTTCATTGGGTCATGCCCAAATTTCTTCCCCCGAGTCACCAATTGATCTTCGATTGATTTGAAACTTGCTCCTATGCTGCACTTCACGTGCTAGGACCTATAATGTGACAAGGGAACACAACCTAGCGTAAAATAGGCCAAAGTATGATAAACACCAAGCTAAACAATCAAGAAATGAAGGGTAAAAACATGTGCAAATTCAGTGATATCAGGCATAGAGTGTCAGATGATAGTCAAGGCGGCAACGACAGGAGGTTTGAGCATGGCGCCACCGCTAGTCGGAGACCATCGACGAGCAGGAGACTCCAAGCAAACAGAGGGTGATATTTTGGGGTTCGTGATGCAAACCCATACGGTGCGATTCAATCCAATGTTTGATCAAGTTGGGTCCAACCAAGAAGGTTGGTGGAGGACGGATGCAGTCAACTAAAAGCAATCAGCGTGTCACCGCCCTCTCTCAAAACCGTAATTCAGCAGTTCGACTGGCAGTATGGGATTCCTAAAGGGTGGCTTAAGTCATGCTTCGGTAAACGGGATTGGGAGAAGCTCGGTCGCCTTTAGATTCATATCAAAATTCCAATCAAACTCCTCCAATCTCAGCTCTGTCACATTCATATTCATAACAAAATTCCAATCAAACTCCTCCAATCCCTAAATTGCCCACCGTGTTTAGGATTTCCATAGCGGATCGCAAAAGATGTGCTTAACGTCGTTTGGTTGGGCGGATAGGACCCTAGATGGAGAAAGCAAGGAAGACTTCCAATTGAAGTGGAGAAGAAAGTTTCTCCATGGTCTATTAGAAGAAGCTTGGTCGGCGAAGTATAGATGGTCTCTCTTTGCCTCTCGGCTTTCTCAGGGGAAGTAATAACTAGTAACTGATAGGTCCGGCCGCCGTCGATTGTGATATGGGAGATGGGAGATGGGAGAGGGAAGGGGAAAGAGGGTCGAGGAATTTACCTTCAGTGGTTTTAATTTTCATTATTTTATTGAATAAAAATTGAATTCAAAATTCCACGTCATATATCATATCAGTCAACGCCGGTCAACTCTAACGGAAAATAGTTTAGGACATAAATGTCATATTGGATAGTTTATGGCACAAATGACACATTTTTAATAGTTCGGGTTTCTTAGTGTTATGCGCCTTACTTTTTATTGCATGCTTTACTTACAAGTAAGTTGAAGTTTAAGAAATAAGTTTTATGTTAAGAAGCACTTCACCTTCAAGGAATGTGAAATAGTTTTAAGAGTTTTTAGTCACTAGCGCAAGTCTATTGCCCATTTGAGATTTTGAGAGAAAGCAACACTTATGCTCTTGAGACTTTTAAGATGAGTAATTACACTCTTGAGAATCATGGGGATGAATCGTTACGACGTCCACGATAAGTTTAAGATGTTAAGGGGATGAATCGTTACGACTCTCCTAATTAAATTTAAGTTTAAGGAAAGTCTGGATGGGCTCTCATACATATGACTAGTAAGATCTTACAAGGCATCTGACACTCCACCCAAATTAAAAATTTAATCACCCCATATGGCGTAATACTAATCTTATAAATAAGCTACTTCTCAGGGTCCCTACCCTCATTCCAAACCTCTTTAGGTGATCACTTGATCCATAAGTAAGGGCTTACCAATAATACTCGCCACTCTTCCGGCCCCTCCTTTGACGAAAGCTCTTAGGGAAATTCTGAAAGCTTAACCCAGACCGAAATTATAGAGTTGTCCATCTCCAAAGTTTGGATTCCTGGGGCCCATCGACAAAGGCATAACATATTGTCTCTATAATGTCATGCCCCGTCCCCATCAAGCACCTAACATTAAGCCGTCGAAGTCGGGAATTGAAAGAGTACCGATTTGTCCAGACAACCAAGAAACCTTCACCTTACCTTCACGAACCCAAAACCAATTGGCCCAGAATTAAACGATTGCAAGTGATGGAGGAGATGCGAGAAATTTCTTAACAAGACTATTTTCACATCTACAGATCCCGTTAGCTATCACCGATCTTGCAGACGCGGTGATCCATTGATGATTTCTGGTTGGTAATAATCTAATCTTGTATCCTCTTTGGCATCAAACAACGAAGCCCAAGAATGACCTTCCTGGCAGCGCCCGATGAGGCTTTGTCAAGGACATCCATCATCAAAATCCACCAATACAACCAACCCTAGGCGAAAAGTTTGGAGAGAGAGAGTATAATTTCATTTTTTACATTATGGCTATTATTTTTTTTAATGATAACTTAAAATAAATGAAAAATATATTGAGTTTTCGTGTTGGTGATGGTTGGGCCGGTAACATGAAGGTGGTGGACTAATGTGGAGGTGGGGCGGCAGCCAACAGACATTGCTCGGTGATGTCAAGGTGATTCGTTGATGGTGTTGGTTGCCGGTCGGAGCAACGGTAATGAATGCGGCAATGGTGGTTCTTTGGATCTCGGTTAGACAGAAATTTTAATTGAATAAAAAAAAAAGTTAATTTTTTATTCTGCTTCCTCCAATAATCCGTTATGATCTTGCCCTCTTCTCAGTGAAATACCAAGGCAGACTCCCCCTAACACTTCCATAGCCACCAGAAAATAGACTTTTTAAGGACACCAATGCGGGGAATTCTAATGTGTTGTTACAACACCCATACTGCCAATTAATTGAGCTGATTTAGATAGGGGGATTGAATTTTCTATCAACTAAATAATGTGAATGTAAGGATCTTCTTACTATTCTCAAGGTATTTACGCTCCAATAATATAAATATATATCCTAATTTTTTTTAATATATATATATATATATAGAGTGAGTAAGAAAACCCTAACCCTTGATGAGTGAACCCTAGGCATTAGTTATCTAAATCATATAGCCTAACCCCTAAGATTATGCATCTAATTTGTTTCATATATACTGACGAATCATGACCGTCGATTTTTTTTCTAATTAAATTAATCTTATAGTATGAGATCTGCAAAATTAAGACCTAGATTTTGATCTTTAATGGTTTGGAAATAGTACCAGATGCCAGTGCAATTAAAGGTCTAGATATCATTTTCTTACTCAATGTATGTCATACCTTTGATTTTATCAAAGGTATGTCTATATATGTATGTATCATGTATGGCAAAGGCTAGCGTACGCTTGTGTTCACACTTGGTTTTTGCCTTTCAATATATTTCGCTGAATCAGAACCGTCGGTTATTATTTTTCAGATTAAATTAATCTTGTGGCTTGGGTTAGAGAATTTGAGACTGTGGTTCACCAATTAGAGGTTAGGGTGTAGTATCATGCCCCAAACACCGATTAATTTGTGCTCTAAATAGTAAAACTCGATGGGCGTACAATGTATGACTGGCGTATGCTAGCCTGAACCATATATATATCGATGGTTATATCATACACCAGGCAAAATCTGGTGTATATCGTACACCAGGAAACATCCACCATCCGCGTCCATCTCAACGACCAACATAAATGAGGTAATTTATTTTTTAATCTCACAAAAAAGAACCTGCATTAATATTGGTCGATGGACGTGGATCGTAGATTGCTGGTGTACGACATATCCCAATATATGTATGGTGTACGATAGAAGTAATCATATATGTGTATGTATGTATATATACATACATACATACATACATACATACATACATACATACATATACATATATGTAGGCTTCTTTCGTACCTTAGGTAAAATCATGAGTACGATAAACCCTAAGTAAGAAAATGCTATCTAGACCTCGAAGTAACCGGATTTTTGGGCATGATATTATACTCTAACCCTTGATGACTGAGCCCTAAGTCTTAGTTATCTAAATCATAGAGCCTAACCTCTAAGATTGTGCATGTAGTTTCTTGCATATATTTTGATGAATCATAGCCGTCGAGTTATGTTTCTGATTAAATTGATCTTAGTGTGTGAGATTTGTAGAATTAAGACCTAAATTTAAACCTTTAAGGGTTAGAGAATAGTATCAGATGCCAAACTCCAGTCAATTCAAGGTCTAGATTTCATTTTCTTACTCAATGTATGGCATACCTTTGATTTTACCCAAGGTTGTTAACCCGGAACAACCTGTCAGCCCGGTCAAGCAGCTAGGTTCCGGGTTAGTGGTTCAACCGAGGGTCAACCCAGATTTGACCCAAAAATTCATTTTTAAATTTTTATACCTTAAAATTATCCGGCCCACTTCATAAATATCTAAAAACCCAACTTAAAAATATTAAATGCTCCAAACCACTTATTCTTTCTCCCTCTTCCTTTCCTTTTACTCTTTCTTTCGCCAGTTTCAATTACTCTTCTCCCTCTTCATTCTCTTTCCCTCCTCCACCTATCTTTTCCTTCTCCACCCCTTTCCTTTCCTCTCCCTCTAATTTGTGTTTCATTTAATAATCTTTTCTCCCTTCGGTTGGCGGGGTGAACGGGAGGAACAAGAAAGATGGGGTGCGCGGTTGGGGAGCGGAGAAAGGAGATCAACCTCGTGTAGATGGAGGGAGCGCCGGGAGCGGTTACGGTGATTACTACAAATAGTAATCACCGTGGTTACTAAGGGTAAATTGGGTATGGAAAAATAAATTATATTAATTAATTAATTTTAATAAATAACATTTTAGGTAGTTAGAAAAATCTATTAATTACAATTCTTTTTCTTTCTCTCACTTCCGTAATCTCCAGCCAAACCTCCTTTCCATATTTTTCTCAATTTTTTTGCAAAAGAAAAAACACGAAATCACTACCAATCCATTAGAAAACCACTACTATTTCGAAAAACATCAATACCATTACAGAAATAAATCTATACCATTACACGAAAACTACCAATATAAATAATCTATACCATTACAAAAGTCAAACAAATACCAAAATAACAAATACCACTACTACTGTAAAATTAAAATAATATCATTGCATAAATAAATCAATACAAACACTACCAATACAAATATAGACAAACTACCAAAGTATAATGCAAACACTACCAAACCAAATGCAGATAACTACCAAAACATAATGCTCCATCTAACCAACACAAATGCAAGTAACTACCAAAGCGTAATGCACACACTACCAAAGAAAATGCAGGTAACCACCAAAACATAATGCAAACACTACCAAAGCATAATGTAAACAGTACCATAATAAAATGCAAGGTAGCTACCAAAGCAAATCCTCTACCAATGCAAACACTACCATTCTAGATTACCTGCAGAAGCAAAGTTGAACGCTCTCTGGCAAACTGTATTTGATCTCTCCGATCGGGTTACCATTTCTAACCACGACCTTGACCGGCGATCCATGTTTGGAACCAAACGCCGCCGTCAGCAACGTCGGAGGAAGATTCAAAAGTGGCGAGGCAATGGAGGGAGGGAGATGGGGGGGGGGGGGGGGGGGGGCTAGGGATGAAGGGAGGGGGGATGGGAGGTTACGAGAGAGAGGAAGGGAATGGAGGAGGGCGGTGGAGGGGAGGTTGGCTGGCCGGACGGTGGTGGAGGGGATTTTGGGGAGGGAGGGCGGACGGCGGGAGGTAGTGGGGGAGGGAGTGTGGTTGTAAGCGTGAGTTACAGTAGGGTTAGGGTTTGGATATAATTTATAGAGTAATCAGGTGTGGTATATTTTTTATTTCCAAAATTACCCTAATATAATCTTCATCATTAATTTAAAAATAGAATAAAAAGGAAATAATGAATGGTTTAGATTAAGGTAGCCACCGTGATTACTAAAAATTAAGTAACCACGCTAACTCATCCCACGGAGCGCCTGAAAATACGCTTTAGAAAGAGGGACAAAAGGACCTCAAAATCCGCTTGCATTTGCTCTCCGATCTTCTGTGGCTCCCGACGGAGATGACATCAACGAGTTTATGGACAACTGCGAGTCTGCTGCTACAATATGGGAGGAAGAATTAAGAAAGAGGCGGTGCGAGAACAATTGAAGGAAGGGTATTTAGGGTTCGCAATCGTTTATCGAAGCCCGGAGGAAAACAACTCCAAAGTCCAAACGACACGTATTTACGCTCAGCCCGAAAAGCTTTCAGCCCAATCAAACTGGTTAGTTTTCCCTGAGTTTGACTGGGTTTGACCATATCCGAGCGAAGTCCTCATTGGGTATTTTGAGCCCTTTTTTACCGGGTCCGGGCAAAACCAGTCGGCTCAGTGGGTTGACTTGCGATTTGACAACCTTGATTTTACCCAAAATAAAATAAAACCGTCTATATATACATATATAAAGCCAGATACTCATTACTGTTCACTAAGATTTGTGTGATAAGTTAGTTGCATATATATCTTTAAAATGGGCCAGCTTTTGGGATTTCTTAGTAACTATTTGGCTTAATATTAATATTAATATGCGTATGTATATTGTTTGTTCTAAAGTCTGTTGTAGTTTTACATACAATATGGTTTCATATCGCCTCTTTCAATTTTTATTTATTGTCGTTCTGTATTGAGATCAAGTTTCCATCTTGAAACATAACGACTTTTTTTTCCTCGAAGACACGTTTCTACAAGGGGTTTTTTCTCTCTATCTAAAGACCAAGTATAATAGGTAAATTCACTTTGCAACTTTCAAATCCTTCCCCTCTATTTGTTTTCAATGAATCACCATCACCATTACCATTTGAAACAAGGATGAATGAAAAAGCAAAAAGAGACAACAAATTATGATTTGGAAATAACTTCACAAGAACACATATAGAGAGATAACAGGGGGTTTCAACCATTGTCTCCACAGAATCTATGCATGCAATACTCTTCTCTTTGCATTTTTTTTTCAATTTGATCACACGTGTAGTTGGAGGATTGATATGATGTTGAAACATGAGTGTGGGCATCAACAAGGACGAGTTGCTAGTGTAGTTAGTTGATTTATCTATTACATTATTTTATTTTTCTTTTTTCTTTCGGACTATTACGATCTATAAATTTTTTTGTTAATAATCTTGGCCGCTTCGAAAGGACATAGTTCAATTTCTAGTTATATATTATAACCAAATATGTAACGAAAGTACACACTACTTTCCACATATCAAGACTGGTTTTGGTGGCCGTTTTCAATTCAATTATCTCCTCCATCTCTTTCTCTTTCTTTGTTTCTTTGGCGATCCCGATTCTCTAGCTCTTTTCACTATGACCGCTTTTTTCGCTCACCCGGTCGTGCCCTAAAAACCTAGATGTAAGCTTTCTCCCATTCTCTTTCCCTCTGTGTAAATCTCTCATCATCCCTTTTCTTCTTCATCATCTCAATCAATCATCGTCCATTAGATTAGCTCTTTCGATGTTTGGCCTAACAATCGACCTTTAAAGTCCCTTTACCCCCTCTCCAACCCTTTCTTTCTCCAATAACACCCTTCCCTTCCCCAACTTCAACTCGGTCGTTTGATTCTTTGTCTTCATTTGGGTTTCTTTTTGTCTCCCAAGTTTTTATCCTTTTTTCTCTGAATTTCCAAATTTTCGTATTTATTTACCTTATTTTCAATTTTTCCCAATAATCTACTTTTAGGAAGCTTCAAAAGATATTTTCCTTCTAAAAAAGAAAGCATCTTCAATCTTTATCTGGGTAGTCTTCTTATTTGCTTTCATTCCGCTCTTCTTTTCTCTTCTTTCTTATTCTTATTATGTCCTTTCTCTTGGGTTTTCATTGAATTTCTCATTTATGGGTTGTTTTGTTTCTTCATTTGATGATAAAATTTGTAATACAATGTGATTTGATGATTAAGGATATCCTTCTTTTGTCAGGAATATTTCATCTTGTATTGTTGGGAGATCAAAGATTGACATATTTAATATCATTAGAAATGTTATTGTATGTGTTTGAATTATGTAGATCAATTTCTTATCGGAGTTTGAAATACATGTTTGAGGGATTATTTTAGGAAATCATGTTGTCAAAATAGTGATCCATTAAGTATTTTTCTCCCAATTTATGTGAATAAAGTCTTATGCAATTGAGCTTGTTTCAACGGTTTTCAGGATGGGAAGGGTTAAGCTAAAGATCAAGAGGCTAGAGAATACAAATAGTCGCCAAGCAACTTATGGAAAGCGAAAGCACGGTATATTGAAGAAGGCTAATGAGTTGTCAATATTATGCGATATACCCATTATCCTTCTTATGTTCTCACCAACTGGAAAGCCTTCATTGTGCAAAGGAAAACGCAGGTATGCTTTTTTATGTCATGCCCTTATCTTATAAACCATTTGTAGGATTGTTATGGTGATTGTAGGCTCTAGTTTTGCTTGTCTACCATTCATTGATTGTAGGCTCTAGTTTAGTGATTACTCAGATGAATAATTTCAAAGTTCGAAGTGTAAATGAACCCACTTCAAATGGTTTATTACTCTAGAATCAAATCTCATTAATGCAACTTTAGATTTGTGCTTATTTCTACCTTTGTGATCCAATGATGGGGATGAAGAAGCCCAAACTATATTGTAAGGATCTTTCTGTAGTTTTCATGGTTTATCATTCATTTGGCTTTCTTGATTCTAATCATCAATGGACGAAAACCAATTTTCAATTACCTCTCTTTCCTTTTCTTTTTTGAAGCATGGAAGAAGTCATGACAAAATTTGCTCAGCTTTCACCTCAAGAAAGGACAAAAAGGTATGGTAAACTTTCTCATATTTTTTATCATCTAACTTGCACATAAAGATAATAATTACAGGATCGAAAATTAATGTGCGTGCCTTTCTTTTGCACTAGGAAGTTGGAAAGTCTCGAAGTAAGTACTATCTGTTGGTGAAAGTTCACACTAGCCAATTTCACACCTTTCGATTTTAAAAAATATTTTGTTTCTCCTCGGGAGTATAGGCTTTGAAAAAGACATTTAAGAAGTTGGACCATGATGTCAACATACCAGAATTTTTTGGGTCAAGGTATGTGCTTTGCATGATTCACTTCTATGCAAATTATGTAGCTTTTGTCCAATTATAAACTTACTCGTACTAAATCCAATTTTTGTTTGTTTTTCAGTTCACAAACAATAGAGGTACATATATGAAAACTATGATTTTAATGATAGAAGCCTCTCTTGTTGTCTAGGATGTCAATGTTTGTCTCACTTTGTCTCACTTTGATTTTTCAGGAACTTACAAACCAATCAAATCTATTGCATAAACAACTTTTAGAAATGCAGAAGAGATTGAGGTATGTACATGGTAGTTCTTTTTCCCTAAAAGCAACAATATATTCTTTGCTTTTCTATTATTTGAATTGTTTCATGTATGAGTTGTTAATCTTATGTGAGAAGTATCTACCAAATAGCGATATATCTTTTTTTACTTGGTAATTTGTAGGTATTGGACTAATCCTGATGAGATCGACAACATTGAATTATTAGGCCAGTTCGAGAATTCCGTACAAGAGTCGCTTAGTCGAATTCGAACACATAAGGTATCTCTATTGTGTTGCTTTCAAGATTAAATTTAAGTATATTTTCACTGAAGGAGAAGGCCTTACAATGGGAAATATAAATAAATAAAAATACACTCTTCTTGGTCAGGATTGTTATTAATGTCTTCTTAGGATTTCGATGTTGTGTTGATATAAACTATTTGTCATTGCCAGGAAAATGTAAGACAACAACAAATGGAACCTCTAGAGTGCAACAATCAGGTAAACATGTCGATTTAATAGTCGATAGATAGTTCTTTAACAAAGTTTCATATACTCATTATTGAGGATTTTACATGGCTTAAATTTTTATACAGTATCAAAATGGAATTCAAGTACCTTTTGGAATGAAGGTTGAGCAGCAATTCCCACATTTACAATGGCTTTCCAACTCTGACAACCAACATATCGTGTTGCCAGATGATCCAAATCTACTAGCCCATAGGTGATTAACCCTGATCACTACTGAAGACGGTAGTAAAAATTCATTCTACAAATGTTATAACAAGAATAAGGTGACAAACTAGATATAAAATGTTAAAGTGTATAACTTTCAAGGTAGAATGGATGTCTAAACGAGTCATGATAGTGATAGCGTAGTCAAATTTTGTATTCGTCAGTTAATTTTCTCCACTAATCAGCTCCACTTTGGTTTACTTAGGGATGTTGAATGCTCTGCAAGTTCATCGTATGGGAGTTATTCGGGATACTTCAGCTTAGGAAAAAATTCTGATCTTTCCAATTCTGGACAAGAAAGTGGTGTGAGCGGTATTCTGAATGAGTTAAATTGCAATGCATCTTTGAGGCTGCAATTGACTGGGAACTACCCCTACATTCCGTACAATCTTAATTTGCTTAATGATGGAAAGTTCCAGTCCGCAACAACAGATATTAGCCTGCAAGAAATGCCTGTGGACTTCCACGTTAATGGAAACTTTGAAGCACCCAAACCCACTTATTGCAACACTCCTGGCAGTTGGACTTCCACATCTGGACCCTGTGCTGTTACCATGTTTGATGAGCAATTGTATTCCCAGGTTTAGCTTCCTTCTTATTTTTTTACTATTGTGTGCTCACTCACTTCTCTCTAGAATATTTTCATCTACTCTTGTTAAATTTGCATGCGAATATATTAAGTGGTTCAGATGAGGAAGATATTTATTTGTGTATTGTATCCGTGTGGTCTATCTTTTCTTATTTTATTTTGTTTCATATGTACTATTCTCACCATCTTACAAATTTTTTCAATTGCAGCAACCAAATTGATTTTTTAGAATCAACAAGTGATTGAAGTTTCTCCATGAGCTAGCTTGGTTGTAGATCATCCAGAGAAATAACACAATCAAATATCAGGATCCTCTGCTGGAATTTGGTAAAAAGACATTTATGTTTAATCTTTGCATCAAAAAGATCCACAAACAAGAAGAAATGAGGTGTACACATAATAATACACAATGTAATGCCCTAAAGTGGATGATCATCGGTTCCTGGAAAGATAAATGGTTACCGATCGAAATTAAAGGTCCTCGCTCTTGCGCCTAGATAGTTATTTGAATCATCTTTCATTTGGTCTTCTGTATATATACCACATTGCATAACATTGGATTTGTTTTCCCACTTATCATTTCCGATTTCCATTTGAAGTTTAATTTTGTTTCTCCTAGAGACATGATCACCAAATAGCAGTCAAACTAATATTATCTTCTTGTCCTTCCCACAAAGAATGTCTTGATCAGTTCTAAACTAGAAAACAATCTATTTATCTCCTATCATATCCCTACATATAAAAAATACATATCAAAATATTTGTAACCTAGAAATCAAATCTTATGAAAGCATTTCTTTTCTTGTACTTGTTAATAATATGTTTATTTTTAATATGATGCATTTATTGTAGTTGGGTGCTTGGTATAATGTGTTCCAAATATATTGTGGAATAGCTACTTGGCTACATGAGTAGATTGTATACTATTATATTTGCAATAAAATTCATCGATTGATTTGGTTTGAGATTAGATTGTGAGTTTGATAAAGGAGAACGACATAATAGAGAAAGTTTATGCTCCATGGGCAGCGAAACTACTGGATTTTTTTTTCTCCTTTTGATTTATTGTAATAATTGAGGCCGAAGGAAAATATTGCATGTGCTTGGAGTTTTGTCTTAGACATACAAGGTGGAAGAAAAATAATGAAAATTGGACATATATAATTGTCTATGGCAAACCTTTTACAAGTGATAAAATAGTTTTGTCTATAAAAATTACAACATATTATGAAGAAATTTGTTTCTTATTTTATTTTTAAAAGAAAAATTAAGGTTCATGTAAAAGTATGATATTGTTTTTGACATCTCCTATTCCCTCCTTTTAGATATTTTGACTGAAATAACACAGGTAACCAACTTGTAGGGTGTGGATTTGGTGAACTCCCAATTATTAATTTAAGGACAGTTTAGAGTATTTAAGTTCAATTTAAATGATAAAACTAGTAATACTTTGAACTTTCATTGGGGTTGGCTCACGGTAAAATAGATGACGAGTTATGCAGGTAATGGGATAAGACGATGTTGTTCAGTGCATGTTAGCTTACTAAAAGTAGTAGGTTAGGGAAGGTCTGGTCAGGTCATTATTTTTGGGTTATGGGCCATAGATAATTTACTCTAGTATATGCTAATTTTTCAACTAAACATTACCTACTTTTAAAATGATGTTTAGTCATTACCATTAGCAACACAGTTCTAATTCAAGATTTCAATTCTTAGCCGAAGCTTATAAACCCTTGCAAGTCTACAAAAGGTTTATGTTGAAATTCTTAAAGTTTCTCAGGTCATCCACATCAGCTAGCGTAAATACAATATAGTTAAAATTTTTGTTTTACACAAAATAATAGGCAAACCTTTTTTGAAAATAATTTAATAACCAAATCATCAATTTTGCACCTGATCAACCGTTAATTGACTCTGATGTGACAATTTAATGTACACATTAGCTTATTTTGCTGATGCGACAACTTAAAAAATTAGGGGTTAATAAAATTAAATAAAAAACGGAAAAGGAAAGTTCTTTCCATTCACTTCCACCAAAATTTTCCACCCACTTCCCTCATTAATTTGACCGGAAAATTTTTACAACCAGCCAAATGGCAGATTACTATGGGTTCTTCCATCCCTTTTTTCCCCTTATTTTTAATGCTAATATTGTTGTTTTAAAATTAATAAAACCAAAATACAATTTGACGGCAGCATAATTTTGACGGAACGGGGCTTTTGACGGAACGGCAGCATAAAGCCGCACAGCTGTAATATATATGTTTGTGTATTTGATCATTGGAATCAAAAGCTGCAGTGGTATACTCTGGTTTATTTTATAATTGGGTAAATACAATATATTAGCCACAACTATTATGAAGCGGGGAATTATAGTCACAACTATGAAAATTCAAATTATTAGCCAAACGTTAACTATCTGTTAATAATTTCGTTAGTAATACTGACTAAACTTTTATGTTTTAAAGTTATAAATTAAAAGCATTCTGACTTGGCCACTGCCGTGTCCGATGACGTGGCCTTCTTCGTCAAAAATTCAATAACAGTAACGGACAGTTAGCCATATCTTGACCCGCAACAATAGTTATGACTAATAATTTGAATTTTCATAGTTGTGACTATAATTTCCCGCTTCATAATAGTTGTGGCTAATATATTGTATTTACCCTTTATAATTCAGTGGACCTTCAAATGAGCTAGGTCATGCCTATTCATTGACTGGCTAATTGCTCTGCTTCTAGTCCTTGAATTTGCCATGCACGAGAAACAAGTGTCATTTTTTCATGCTTAGTAAAATCAATTAATCCATCAATTTTGGTAGAGTGCAAAGTATGATTGTCTTTCCAATATCAATCGACGAATTGACTAATTATAACAACTTTAACAAAAATCAGTATTCAATATCATAATTTGATATATTAACTAAGTGAATACTTGATGACAAACAAAGTGAAAATGAACTACTTCTCAATAATTCATTGCAACAGAATTCTTATAGGAAAAACTCTCAAATGTCAACCATGGATTCCCCAAAAAAGGATTGAAACTCGTTCCAAGTATTCAGATAAAGAAAACATGGAGAATATTCCATTGTGCTTGATAAATAAATATTTTCACACTTTCGGATCATCATAATGAGAATTTGCTATTGCATCCTGCAAAACAATGGCATCAATCAAAAGTATTAATAAATAGAATTATAGAACATACATAAAAGTAATTCTTGTTTTCTATATACCTGTAACAATTGAGTATATGACATATTATTGGAATGTATTGTCAAGTCAAAGTGCTCTTCATGAATATATCCTGTTGGTCTAGTAATCGAACTTTGAGATTCATATTGCTCAATCACCACCTACAAAATTTGATATGTCTATCAATAAAACAAGCATATTACACTTTTCTTCTACATAAATTAGAATAAGCTAAAACAATTACCTGACTGTTTTGACCATTAACTTCAGGATTACTGTAAACTTGTTAAGAAGAACTCGTTTTCACTTTTTTACCCTACACATATAATGTCATTTGAAACATAGTGATTACAATCAATATAAGATAATAGCATTGTTTGAAAATGAGAAAAGAAGAAAAAGAAAACCTGTGGCTTTGTTTGACTTTTATGATTTTTTCCGCACTCTAATGCACCTTTCATTCTGCCTTTTGGTCGTCCAACTGTAGCTTTGGTCTGAACTCCAGCTACAATTGGATAATCTTGTTCATCTTTTGAGCATAATGCCTCATCAGAAGTTCCACCTTGTGTGCTTTTTTCATCTCCTGCAGATCTTTTAGCAAATTTGAAAGTACTCCAACTGTGTGCTCGTACATAGTGTCATTCTCAGCTCCTAGGGTGGATATCTCTCGAAAATTGTAATTAAGATTCAAGTAACGCTTCCCAATGAGCTCCTTAGATCCTCCCTGAACTTGAGTTGAACTACTTATTTGTCCATCTTTTGCATCCTTTGTCCATCTCTTCAATATATACTGCTGGGAATGTGCTTTATATTTTTCTTGTCAAGAACTTTCAAAGCATGAGCACATAGAATCCCAACAAAGTCAAACTTTCTGCAACTACACTCAACTCCTTGAGAAGAAAGATGAAATTGGACTTGGTGCTCTGTACCTCTACCAGCATATCTCACTTTACACACCACCTGAACTTCTGTTTTGCTAGTCTTATCAATGGTACAATCCCATACTTTGAGGTATTCTTCTTGGAACATTACAAACACTTTAGGAGTATAGATCTCTACTGCCTGTCTTAGCAGCTCGACATCTGCTCTCAATTTTGGGCGGGTGTCCCTCATTTTGAACTCTGGCAAAAGCTCTTTATAGCGTCTATCTACTACCATTCAACCATAATGCTCAAAAAAGTACACCATGTTGTGTTTTCGCTTCAAGTACTTCTTCAACACATTGTTCACTACGTTGTGTACTCTTCATATCAGCAGTAAACATATATCTCCCATAGCTATAACCTAATTAAATTATGCTGCCTTCCTACGCATATTTAGTTACGAATCAAATCCTACGTACCTTACTTCCCTGCAGCCGTTGGGGATTGAATTTTCTCATCTGTGCGCCTTCTGCTTCTTCGTTCACGATTGGAGAAACGCTGAATCCAAAACTATAACTTAATTAAATTATGCTGCCTTCCGTCAAGAGCCCTGTTCCGTCAAAATTATGCTGCCGTCAAATTGTATTTTGATTTTATTAATTTTAAAACAATAATATAAGCATTAAAAATAAAGGGGGAAAAAGGGGTGGAAGAACCAATAGTAGTCTGCCCTCTTGAGATATGGGTCGTGATAGTAGCTAGTAGCTCCAACCAGGGTTGGACGTAAAAATTTTCCAATTTGCCCTTTTCGCTTTTTTGGTTATTCAGTTCTCCTTTCTTCGACTTTCATTAAAACTTCTAGCCTTCGTTGAGATCTGCATGATTCTGGGTTCCTAGATTTATTTCGGCGTTTCTCCTCGAATTGCTTTGATTTCCCCGATTTGGGTTTTGGTTTGGGTTACCGAAATTCCAATCCTTTCTTCTGATTGTGTGGTGTGGGGATTAGAGAGAAGTGCTTGAAAAAGTGACGGTGTTACTCCGGTGGTGATTGTTCCTTCTTGTGCTTCTTTTGAGATATGGGTCGTGATAGTAGCTGGGGAATCCTTACCTAAGTAAGTCGTCTCATTTGCCAACGCTCTGTCGTCCCCTTCCCCAAAGCTCCATCTCCTTCGGCACAGATCCGACCTGGGACTGCAGGATCAGGCTATTCTCGCGTTTTCCGACGCTCACACGAGGAGGGATGAAGGCGCACTGTTGAGATTGGTTCACGGCTGCAGATTGGATTTGGTTCTATGGTGGGCGACGGGGTTGGGTTTCATCGGAGGGGAGGGATTTCGTCTCTGAGAGAGGGAGTGGAACAGTGAGGACGGATGGATGGATTATAACGAAGATAGAGAGTGAACATAAGGAATTTCCTTTTCCACTTTTTTATTTAATTTTGAAAATAAAATTAATCCCTAATTTTTATTAATTGCCACATCAAGAAAAAATCAGGTGACGTGTACAGTAAATTGCCACTGCCACATCAGAGTCAACTAACAGTTGACCGGACGAAAAATTAACAGTTTGGTTATTAAATTATTTTTTAAAAGATTTGGATATTATTATGTTTAAAGTGGAAAAGGTTTGACTATTATATTGTATTTACTCATCAGTTGTATGTATTTAGCCTATTTCAAACAACACATCTACTATGCTTTAAAGCATTAGTGCTTTAAAGTATAACTTGAAGTTGTACCATAAGAGAATTTGTACTTTTATGTTTAGGTATAACTTTAGTTTGTACTATTATGGGATTTATTGTCACATAGCAAATATCTAACTACTATGGAGGAGGTCGAAAAACACCCGACATCTGATTATACTCGACATAACATCACCTCCCTGCTATCCACACCAGCAGCTATCACAGGAGTAATCTCCATCATCACCTCGCGTCCCACCTGTAAGAAAAACCACACAATTAAAGACATGTCAGCTGCAATCAAACATAACATAACTTCAAAAAATTAAATATGGCTTTACTAACCGCAACACTATCTGTGAACTCTTGACGAGGTGGCTCTCACTCTTAATATGTGGGTGCGAGTGACTCATGTACCACACTAGGTAATCGTCAGTCACCAATCTAGATGTGAACTATGTGCCCCCAGGTTCTTCTAGTACGAATCATAGAAGGGGTAGAAATTGACAAAGTACCCAATCATGGAAGCAGATCGACTCATAGCTATCTCTACAAACTTGATCAGACCACAAAACAAGGTAAGCCTCACACTCACTCAACATCTCCAGCCTCTTCACAAACAAGTTGATCACAGAAGATACATTGTCCTTACTCTTGTCCACAAACAGTGTGGATTCTAACAGCTGAAGAAGGTAACATTGTGCCTCTCTAGCTAGGGGGCCAACCTTATGAAAGTGACACAACCCAAACACATCCAATAAACCATGGCCTATGTACCACTTAGACCTGACAGTCTCTCCCTGTCCAACCTGCGCCCCCTTCCGAAACCTCATTCGTTGCGTCCATAAGTGCTTGCATTCACCCTCCGCCGGCAGAATGTCCAACTAACTCATTCCCCCCCCCCCCCCCATCGCCTCTCCCTCAACTGGAATGCCGAGGATGTGCAGCATGTCGTAAAGAAGGATCATCATAACTAAAAAATGCATGTGGAAGGTGTTGGTGTTCGGCTTACGCCTCTCAACAAATGTCGATATGAGAGCAGTGTCTAGCTCGCTCTGAAAGGTGATATCTGTAAGGTAAGCAAGGCTTGATGCATGCACGATCGTCAAAACGCAAGAATCTAAAGACTCGTAACCCTGTAGAACATGCTGAAGTGTCCTAATCTTCTAGTAGCAAGTGATCACCCCTCTATTAGTCTGTCACGTGTATATATCATAGGCAACATACCCAAGCAATCTACGGAGCAAACTCGAGTCTCTCTGACCTCTAGGAAACGCTCCTCTAAACTCCCATTCCTCTCACACAGAAGCATCATCACCCCTCCGGCCCTGATCATTCTGTGGAGCTCTGTAGAAACATCCCACATGATATCTACAAATCCCAGCAACATCGTGTGACGACCTGCTGGCGTCCCCTCCACTCTAGCCGGTTCACCACGTGGAATACGGTCATCAACAGCATCCAACTTCTACTGCACACACTCATCATCAATCTCTTATGCTGATCACTCATCCCAATGCTATGAGTGGAATGACCTCCATTACCAATCTTACTATGGCATTGAAAATTAACTCAGGAAAGCCATCCACCCTCAATCTCATCAGTGGATGTAGCTGTTGTGGCTATGATTATGGATGTCACTCAGGCTCTGACTGGTTCCCCAACCTCTCACTGTGCTTTGACTTCTTATTTCTCTTTCTCAAACTAATATTACGCCCCTTGAATCTAAGAAACTGATTCAATGTTCCTCTAGAATGGCCAACTAACGCCATCTCTAAACATAATACATTATTATTTATTAACCTCAAATAATTAATAACTATTCTACATTTTATGAAATTAAATTTCTATAGTTTGTTCACAATGTTATTTCTTTTTAATTATTGGTATACATAATTGGAAATTGTGAACATTTATTAAACTAATTATTTAACTAAATATGATAAATAAATTTTTTTAAATAATAAATATGATAAATATTTATTTCAAAGTACTAAATTATTTAATTAAATATGATAGATAAAAATGATTTAATTACTAATTTAAATAATATTTATTTAAATCAGAATTAAAATCTAATTATTAAACAATTAAATATAAATTTAAAATTATTAAAATAATATTCAATTCTACCAAAAAGTCGTTGACGCCGGCTAGGAACTTGTCCAACGCTACACATCCTGTATGAAACTCGAGGGCTATGCACATTCACAAGTCGCCGAGCTACACAAGTGTAGTTGCCTGGCATGGGCCGCTCCTCGTTGTCTTCTTCCTTAATTTAGTCTCAACCTCTCCACCATCAGGCTCGGACTCATACTCACCATTCTCTAGTAAGATCATCACACGCTTGTTCGAGCACTGATTTGCCACATGACCTCGACCTTGGCACCTGTAACACACAATAGTGCTGCAACGTGTGTTAGTAGCTACCTTCTCTTCAGCATATGTGGCCGCTGGCTAGGCCACTGGCTTAAGTTCCTCCTTTTTCACAAATGGAGCTCGAGTTGCACTCGAGGAGGCACTCGTGGGTGGTGCAACCCTCCTCGCATAGCCTCCCTTTTGTTGCTTCTCGACCTTAGTAGCGATCTTCACCAGATCCTCAATCTCCACGTAATGGTGAATCTCCACGACCTCCCTGATCTCCCGATTGAGATCATTAAGAAATTGAGCCATGGTTGATTCTCGATCTTCATTGACATGAGCTCGAATCATCAATGTCTCCATCTCTATGAAATAACCATCCACGCTCTTCGCTCCTTGTCTCAACATGTGCATCGCTTGAGTTGATCTCGTTGATGATGAACGGGTACAAATATCCTCCTCATCGATGACTTCATTTGATGCCATGTCATGATGGGCTCTTCTCCGTTCAATCTCCGTTCAACACCCAACTGGTCCCACCAAACAATGGCATAGTCAGAAAATCGTGGCACTCGAACAAGTACTCCATCTTTCTCTCCCAGTCAAGGTAAGCTTCAGGATCTTTCCTCCCTTGAAATGATGGCACCTTCACCTTCAGCCCCCTCATATCATCATCCCTATGCTCGGGATACTCTTCCTCCTCATAATACTCCTCATAATCACGAGGATTGGGAGCTCTACAAACTTGAACTGGGGGTCTTCCTCCTCGACCTCGACCTCCTCTGCCTCATAGAGGTCTGTGATTTTTGGGACCTAGAGGTCGGCCTCGTCTTCCTCCCGGTGGTATTGGTGGAAAATTGTCCTCCTCCTCCTTCTCCTTGGGGTCGAGATTGATAGCTCGGCCCATTTTATTGAGGCGAGTATTGATCTGATCCTGCCGTTCGCGCATCATCCGAGTAAGACGTCCCTCAAGAGAATCCATGGTGGCTTGTGGAATGCCCTCCAAGTTCTGAACTTTCGGATTGTTGCAAATTTCTCCGTCTCCGGCCATTTAGTTCAGAAACTCGAAACAAGAGGTTATCCATCAATGCTTAAGTTTCAGACTGTTAATATGAAGAAGGTCCTCACAAATTCACTCCCTCATGTGTTTGCACTCAATTGAGATCACTCATTTTCTTTCCACTCATGTTTCACTATATAGAATTGGATTTTACCCGAAAATGAACTCACAAAGCTTCTTTCCACTTCCACTCTGAAACCCTAGGTAAAAACTTCACACTTCCCAAGTAGTCAATAAGAAGCCACTCATGAACAACACACGAAATGACTTTCTTGCGTGATCTGGCCTAGTTCCCGCCTTTTTTTTTTGCTTTGATTTTCGTTTTTTTAATATATTATATGCACGGCTTTTTCCATATGCACGTTACAAGCATGAACAAAACTAAAAACAAGAACTAAAAAAAATTAACCTCTCTTGGCGGCGGTTACGAGCATGAAACCTTCTTTGATTGATTCTCGTACAAGAAAGGAGGATATGTGTGTCACTGTGTTGAACTTGAGCTCTGATACAACCTGATATAAGCCGAGGCTCTAAATCCTGGACTTGAGCAATCAAAAACGCAACAAAGATCGATTACAACACAATGATCACAAACACAGATTAAAACCCAAACCAAATCCACGAGTCGGAAAGAGAGCCAGGTATTCGAAGGACTATTTGGCTAGGGTGATGAGCTAGTAGGAAACGTCGGCTTCCTCTTGCTGAATCGATTCCACGATCAAGAAAGAAGAAAAGAAGTTGGTGTTTGAATAACCAATTCTAGGGTTTGTATTTTTTAATAAAATTATTGATTACCCTCTTAAAGACTTAGATTAGCGTCTTATATAGGCTACAAAGGTTTTGGGCCAAAAATAACAAAGAAACCCGAATTTGGGTGTAAAAGTCTCATAATCCGCAAAGGACAAGTAAAACTCGTCGGCAGCAGTCAGGGTGAAAAACCCGACCTCCCTCCTAAATTCCCCAATCGGGGATTTGGCCTTCAAGGTCTGGGAAAATCTCTGGACTCATTCCCTGGTCTCCTCGTCAGTTACCCAACCAGGTTTTTCACTGTCATAGTTGGGGAATTGGCCTGAAGCGGCCCCAACGCCTATGAGCATCACTTCTCGCCCCAAGAACAAGTTGGCCTCCATTTTGGTGAAGTTCTTGGCCAAATAAGTTTGAAGTCACCCCATGAATGCATTGGCTTGACTTCTAGTGGTCGGACCACGCTCCACTCGCACCAAAGTTGGACTTGAGATCATCTTGTTGTTGATGCCCTCATCAAAAGAGGACTGAAGATATAACCTACTACAATTTAGGCTTGTGGAGTTGAATATAGAGAGAATAAGGATGCAACACAAGTTTTGATACAATGGACCCATCAATCAGACAAAGACCCAACCTGGGAGTTCATTGATGAGTTCAAGAAGAGGTTTCCTCAGTTTCGAACAAGTCAATTGCAAAGGGAAGGGGAGTTGTGACGATTGTCCTTGTTTGTAAAGGAAAAGAAGTACAACAGTATAGAATAAGAAGTTAGGGAGTGAGGTAGATATTTTTCCAATGACAATAAGTAGCCCACACATTTCATTGTAACGGTTAGTACTGCAAAAGAGTCGAGTCGAGTTTTTACTTAAATTAAACTTAGCTCGTTTAAAACTTTCTCAGCTCGAGCTCGGTTCGAACTCGAATTTTGTTAATCTAGCTCGAGCTCGGCTCTATTAAAAATAATCCAACTCGAGCTCGACTCGGTAGAGCTTGGTAAATGCTCATTAACTCAACTTGTCAAGCTGGGTACAAGCTCGGCTCAAGATGAGCTTGATTTGAAATTATTCTTGCTGAAAAATATGTACACATAAGAGTTTAAATGATAAAAAGAACAACAGAAACTATAAATAACAGCTAACTTTCATACACATCCTTATTAACAAGATAATGTTCATGTTCAGAAGAGTAATTAATCCTTCCACAAGCTCTAAACAAGCCAGCTCGGGAGCTTAGCTCAACAAGCCATCGAATCAAGCTAGCTCACGAGCTTATCAAGCTGAGCATGGTCTAGCTCAAGCTTGGCTCTTTTACCGCGAGCCGACTTGTTAACTAACTAGTCGAGTGTCGACGAGTTTTTTCCAATTCGAACGCCGAGTTGCTCGCAAGCGGCTTGGCTCATTTGCAGCCCTAGTAGCGGCCATGTGAACACTAATAACAAAATTTCCCCAATTCTCTCTCTCTTTCCCTCTATTTCAATTATTTTCCCAACTTTTAAACATTTTCAGGATGGACAACGACGATCAAATCAGGGAGTCACATCTAACTCCCCCCCCCCCCCCACAATTCCATTCCATTCCTCTCCTCTTTCTCTTACTGACCTTGTATTCAATTCCACCCCCTATTTTCCCAGTCAAATTCCCCACCATTTATTGAAACTCTGATCTTGTTGTTCATACAAGCTGAGGCGAGCGGGATAATACAAAGGTTGGATCGAGATTCGCGTGGCAGAGTTTGATCTCCAGGACTCCGAGACGAAGAGCAATGAGAATGAATTTTTAGAGAGCTAGAGATGGTAGGAGCGAGTAATAGTGGTTTATTCAGCTTAACTACTATTTGTCGCCCATAGTTTGAAAAATATTGTCGTCTTGACTTTATCCCATTTCAAAAACCTAACCCTAATTCAACTCCTCCAACCCCATCCCCATACCACGTGCTGTTACTCCCCTCCCTCCCCACATAACTCCAGTCACCGACTACTGCCTCCTTCCCTCACAGCTCTGCTACCAACCAAGATCTACCCTCACAACTTTGCCGCTGACCAACCGCTAGTCAATCGACCCTGCAAGAGCGTCGTCGGCATTGAAGGAGAAGCAGTTTATGACAACCTCATCAAGCCGCCGCCAATCCACCTCACAAGCTCGTCGCCGACATTAAAGAAGTCAACGCAGTCGCCGTTGAGGAAGAAATCGTCGTCCCTAGAGAATGTTAGAGTTCTTTCTTTCACTTTTTTCAAACGGTCCGACGTTTGTTTTCAAACTGCGGGGACTAGACTGCTTGCCGATTTTCGAACCAGGTATGCGGCTTAATAAAGAAAAGAGATTGAGCAGCGAGAAAACCTATTCCACACTCCTTGCTTGGTCAATGGGAAGTTGTGCTCGATGGTCATAGATGGTGGGAGCTACACCAACGTTGTTAGTTCTGACATGGTGGCAAAGCAAGGCTTGAAGACCATCAAGCATCCACGACCCTATGAGGCGCTTTGTGACGTGGTACCTATGCAGGCTGCCCACATTCTATTGGGACGTTCATGGCCATTTGACAAAGCTGCCCAACATGATGGCAATACAAATAAGTACACTCTGTCTTGCAATGGGCGAACACATACCTTGGTGCCAATGACTCTCAAAGAGGTCTATGAAGACCAAGTGCAGCTGCAACAAATCTATAGGCAAAAGAGGGAGCAAAAACTCGAGTTGAGAGAAAATTCTAGTGACCCTACCCTAGTGAGCCAACCACGAGAGAAAAACATAAATCTCAACTTCGAAAAGAAAAGAACGACGACTGAAGCTCTGGTGAGAAGAGAGAATTTCTTTGCGAGTGGAGGTGAGCTTAAGCAAGCTTTGAACACATAGGAGCCGATGATCATGCTCCTTTACAAGGAGACACTTTTTAGCTCTAACGACCTTCAGCCTTTGCCTAGCACTGTTCAACTAGATTCGGAGGAATTCAAGGATTTGTGGTGAGTTCGAAGGGAATTGAGGTGAATGAGAAAAATATTAAGGCAATAAAAGCATGGCCTACCCCAACTAATGTGAATGAGGTTCGAAGTTTTCATGGTCTTGCAGGGTTTTATTGACGCTTTGTAAAGGATTTCAGCACCATTGCTGCTCCTTTAACCTCGACAATCAAGAAGAACACGACCTTCCAATGGGGTGAAGCTCAACAGAAAGCTTTCGAGCTTTTTAAATATAAACTAAACCATCCTCCTTTGCTGATTTTGCCTGACTTTTCTAAAACATTCGAGATCGAGTGTGATGCCTCTAGTGTAGGCATTGGTACTGTTTGAATACACGAGAAGAGGCCAATTGATTTCTTTAGCGAAAATTTGAGTGGGACTGCCTTTAACTATCCCACGTATAACAAAGAGCTCTATGTTCTTGTTCGAGCCCTAGAAATGTAGCAGCACTACCTCTGGCCTAAGGAGTTCGTGATCCATATCGATCATGAGTCCTTGAAGTACTTGAAGGCACAACATAAGCTGAAGAAACGGCATGCTCGATGGGTGGATTTAATCGAATCCTTCCCCTATGTGATTTCTACAAGAAACTTAAGGAGAATGTGGTTGATGATGCCCTTTCTCGCAGCTATGCTTTGTTTCATCTCTTGACGCTCGATTCATTGGGTTTCAGCATGTCAAAGAGCAGTATGTCAATGATCCTAATTTTGGTGAGTTTTATGCGGCTTGTGAGAAGCATGGTGAGGGAAAATATTATCGAGATGATGGTTATTGTTTTCGTGCTAACCAACTGTGTGTGCCACATGCTTCGATTCGTGAGTTGCTAGTTAGAGAGGCTCATGGTGGCGGCCTCATGGCTCATTTTGGGGTATGCAAGACTTTGGATTGCCTCTAAGAACATTTTTACTAGCCCCACACGAGGAGTGACATGGATAAGGTGGGTTCACGGTGTCTCAAGTGCCGCCAAGCTAAGTCAAAAGTTCAGCCAAACGGGTTATATATTTCTCTCCCTATTCCTACTACTCCTTGGATTGATATGTCAATAGATTTCATTCTTGAATTTTCTATGACAAGGAATGGTAGAGATTCTGTGTTTATTGTGGTTAACCGATTTTCAAAGATGGAGCACTTTATCCCATGTCACAAAACTGATGATGCATCTAATGTAGTTGAAATGTTCTTTCGAGAAATTGTTAGGTTGCATGGTATGCCTCGGACTATAGTCTCTGATCATGATGTCAAGTTCTTAAGTTACTTCTGAAAAACTCTCTGGAGTAAGCTTGGTACTAAGTTGTTGTTTTCTCCTACTTGCCACCCTCTAACGGATGGTCAAACTGAAGTAGTTAATAGGACTTTGTTTCAAATGCTTAGGGCTGTCATTAAGAGTAATATCAAGTCTTGGGAAGAATGCATACCTCATGTAGAGTTTGCATATAATAAGCATGTTCATTCTACCACTAAGTTCTCGCCATTTGAGATTATGTATGGATTTAATCCTTAAACCCCATTGGATTTGTCTCCATTAACTATCACTGAGCGTGTGAATTTAGATGGTGCGAAGAAATCACAGTTTGTTCGAGGGTTGCATGAGAAGGCATGAGTGAACATAGAGAGACGGACGGAGCAAATCTTTAAGAACGTGAACAAGTATCGGCATCCTCAACAATTCGAGCTAGGAGACTGGGTCCGGGTGCACATGAGGAAGGAACGTTTTGACGATCAACAATGTTCCAAGTTGTTCCCTCATGGTGATGGTCCCTTTCAAATCCTCGCTCGCATCAAAACAACGCCTACAAGATTGATCAAGCTTATTTGGCTTGCAAAAACAAAGCACAGCCGTGCCCTCGACCGTGTTTTGCCCAAGGTCGTCCTTTTAGGAAGATTTGAGCCAAAGCAGAAGGGGTTCCGAGTTTTAGAGAGACAAAGCAATTCCTAGAGAGAGAAAGTGACGAACCAGAGTTCCGAAGTGCCCTAGCTTGATCGTCATCACCATTGTAGCCCGGCTTGAGCTTGGAGAAGATCCGATTGAGCGCCAAAAGCATATTATCATCCTTTACAGTATGGTTTCCACATCTGAGCTAGATTTTCCATCTCTCTCTCTATGGAGTAGTTTTCTTATTCATCTGGGTATGGAGAACCCTATATTTGTATGTTAGGTCTGATTGTATGAACCCAAGTACAGATTCTATGATTTTATTATATTCAATTGAGGTTTGATTTATTGAATGGCATGATGAATAAGCTAGACTGGCTACAGAGGAGCGCATAGACGACCATTTGAGCAGCGAATCCGAGGACGAGTACGAGATGGAAGGAGATCACAATCCACACCAGGGGAATCCTCACCAGGTTCCCCCTGTGAATCACATCTTGGGGAACAACCCCATACCCCAGGCAGATGGGGTTCATCATCATCCACCGCCGCCGGGTCCCACCTTGGAGTACCACCACACTCCACGGATTGCTGACATCCGCCCTGTCATCCTCTACCCGCCCATTCCAGCGAACAACTTTGAGATCAAGCCATGTTGGATTCAACTCATTACATCCTCTATCCAGTTCCATGGCTTGAAGGATGAGGAGGCAAGGGTGCATCTTACCAGTTTTCTGCAGCTGACGAACGGGTTCAAGCTAAACGGTGTCCCTGATGACGCAATCCGCCTTCACCTCTTCCCCCATTCTCTGGCGGGGAATGCTAAGAGGTGGTTGGAGACCCAGCCCCCATTGTCCATCACTTCTTGGGATGATCTGGCCGACAAGTTTGTGCACAGGTACTATCCTGCATCGAATACCACATAGATCCAGCACGAGATCACTCACTTCCGCCAAGAGCCAGACGAGTCACTTCGTGATGCATGGGAGCGGTACATGGGATATTTCTGGCAGTGTACCCATCATGGCTTCATTGATGCATTCACCATGGGGAACTTCTACAGTGCTCTCTCTCCGGACAGCCAGAGGGTGATTGAGTCTCTATGCCCAGGAGGGGATATTTTTACTAAGACTCCACCCGAACTGAACCAGATGATCAGTACCTTGGCTGCCAGAGATCACTCCTGGGGACAGAGCACCAGAGGCATAAATTTCCGGGATCGTGGTGTGCACGCCATGGAGGCCAGGTCAGGGCTCGAGCAGCAGGTGGCCGAGTTAGTGCAGACATTGAAGCAGCCCAACAGTCTTATTCCGGGCAGAGGTTTGGCTACACCTCCAGTAGCTCAATGTTAGTGGTGTGAGAGCTCAAATCATCTGGTGGAAGACTGCCAGGCTATGTGGGAGTCTTCTACTCCCCAAGAGCAGTTGGACTTCATTGCCAATGCTCGGCGCTTTGACCCCTACAGCAATACATACAATGAGGGTGGCGCCAGCATCCCAACTTCGCTTGGAAGAGAAACACCACTAAGCCACCTGGTTTCCCAGCACCAGCAGGTGGTTTTCAGCAGAGGCAGCCTTTCCAGGCTAGACAGGGGCCAGTTCCTCAGCAGCAGCCTCAGCGTCAGTATGCCGAGCCAGCAGCAGCTCCGGCTCCAGACAATTAGATGACGGAGCTGAAAAAACATTCTAGCGGCATTCATGACTACCAACCAGGCAAATTCCACGAGGGTGGACCAGAACATAGCCTCACTGGAGGCCGGCCTGAGGAACCAGGGGGCCATTTCGCAAGATTTACATGACCAGTTTGGTGACATAGCTCGCCAAATTAATACCCGGGCCCCGGGAACTCTACCTGCCACTACCATCCCCAATCCACGGGAGCCGCACCAGCAGCTGAATGCCATCACCACCAGGAGTGGCAAGTCCACATCGGCGGTACCTGCCTAGGCTAGGGAGGAAGAGCCATTGCTTGGTTCAGCACTTCCAGCCGATGATGTAGAAGTGCGGGTGGAGAAGGAAGCCCCTGCTCCCAAGCCACAACCAGTGTTTAAGGAGCATGTACCCCAGCTTCCCTTCCCCACTCGACTACATAAAGATAAGCTGGAGACTGAGTTTGCCAAGTTCATGGCAATGTTCAAGCAGCTCAATGTCAGCATACCCTTCACAGAAGCACTGTCAAATATGCCCAAGTATGCAAAGTTCATGAAGGATCTCCTCAGCAACAAGAAGAAACTTGGGGATCTTTCGACAGTGATGCTAAGCGAGGAGTGTTCTGCCATCTTGCAGAACAAGCTGCCCGAAAAGCGCAAAGACCTAGGGAGTTTCACTATCCCTCTTAATATTGGCAGCATGCATGTAGGGAAGTCCTTGGCGGACATAGGCGCTAGCATAAATGTCATGCCATACAATCTGTTTAAAAAGCTAGGCTTAAGTGAACTTAGCCCTGCTAGGATGAACATTCAGTTAGCCGATCGCTCTATTGTGCATCCTAGGGGTATCATACAGGATCTGCTTGTTAAAGTAGGCGCATTCACGTATCCTGTTAATTTCGTTGTTCTAGATATAAATGAGGATGTGGATGTGCCTTTGATTCTGGGTAGACCATTTCTTGCCACCGCCAAGGCACTTATTGATGTGCATAGTGGTAAACTGATCTTGCGTGATGGTAATGAACATGCTACTTTTTCTGTGGCTGACCCTGATCATTGTGATATGCCTACTGTTAAACCTATGCATGCTATTTCTCACCAGGTACACGAGCTTGTCGTGTACCCCCATGTGCGTCTGGTTTTGCAGGATCCCCCTCTCACGCCTGCGCCGCCACTCCCTTCAACCTCACCACCAAACAAAAGGATCAAAGAGGAGTGGCGGCCGAAGCAGCAGATGGCTAAGCCTGCACGGAAGAAAGGTGGAGACCACCATGAGCTGGTTCCACCTCCTGCACCACGACCACCCTGGCCATCCGAGTACACACTCGCCTGCATCTTGCCGGATGGCCAGGTCAAGCTGACCAATGCTGGTGGTCGCACCCGTCTGGTGCATGGCCGAAATCTGAAGTTGTACCTCAAGAGTGATGTGGATCCGCTCTTGGAGGCACCTGTTCCTGCACTCAACTGAGTATCCACTATGGGCGTCCAGCTAAAAGACGGTAAAGAAGCGCTTGTGGGGAGGCAACCCCACCACGGTTTTCGTTTATTCCTTTTGTTTTGGGTCTGATTATAAACTGGTTTGGTTTTAGTTTGTTTTCTTTTGTTTTGGATGATGTATTATTGGGTTGACAATTGGACCTAATGGATTATGTTTGAGTTCTTCTGTTCCCTTTAGCAGTGCTTTGTCCCAGACTGGTCCCCCCTCCAGTCCACTTCACTCAGACTGGTATGCTTCCAGTCTCATGTAGTCCGTGCACACCGGTAACGTCGTTCCCCTTTATCCTTCCCTCTTCTCCATTGAGAGCAATGTCGATCTTAAGTGTGTGTGTGGGGGGGGGGGGGATGTTTGTCTTTTGACTACATTAGATCTGTTTGTGTGCTTGGATCCTAGTCCACTATCCAAATTTTTAAATTTGAGGGCTCCAAGTAAGTGTTTCCATGCAAATTGCCTACTCAGTATGCTTTGAATTGACAGTCTCTATAGTAATGTGCAACCTAGGAAGGTAGTTGATAGACCGATAATTAAACATATTTTCACCCCTATTCTTGAGCCGTTTGAGAGGTTGACTCTCGGGTTTTAAGCCGATTCCACGTGAGGTTGTGTGTTTATGTCATATTTCAGGACTCGGCATTGGAATCGAGGCGAAGGAACAAGATTCGGGTCGAAAGGAGCAAGTGAGGATTGAAGTGGGCTGGAGGAAGAAAATACCCGGCCATGACCACAAATACCCGGCTGGGTATTATTCTGAGGAGACCGGGGATTTTCCCTTTTGGCGTCTGAGAAACAGGGGGGGGGGTCCCGTTCTGGAAGGCAGAAATCCCCGACCGGGGATTATTGGATGAGACCGGGTATTTTCCCCTGGCCAAAACGTGTGTTTTTACTATACCCGGTCGTGACCCAAAATACCCGACCGGGTATTTCGACCGGGTATCACGACAGGCAGCTGTTTTAAAGGAAAAGAAGGCCAAAGATCAAGGGGGATTCGAGTTTTAGAGAGAGATCGATTCCTAGAGTGAGAAAGTGACGAACAAGAGTTCCCAAGTGCCTTAACTTGATCTTCATCACCATTGGAGGCCAGTTTGAGTTTGGAGAAGTGCCGATCAACGTCCAGGAGCAGGAATCCATCCTTCACAGTATGAATTCCGCGTCTTATTCTGTTTTGCTTCTTTCTCCATGGAGTAGTTCTCCTATTCATCTGGGTATGGAGAACCCTAGATTTGTATGTTAGGTTTGATTGTATGAACCCAAGTACTGATTCTATGATTTGATTATATTCGATTGAGGTTGAATGATTGAATGACTTGAATCCTGATCAAATTCCTGCTGTTTCTGCTTTGACCTAGAATGAGAATATCTGCCTAGGTTGATAGAGCATCCTTGATTGAAGGTAGGGAGTTGGTGACTTTAGTCGAGGAGCCAACTCACTATTCTGTACCGGATTTACTTCCGTAGTGGAGGTTTTGTTTGTTAAGGCCTCAATCTGTTTACTCCGGTGGAGGTTAGTCGCCCGCTAGAGACTCAGATTGAGAGGGTCTGAAGACCTTTATTCGAGACTTCAGGCTGTTTGAGAACCTTCCGCAGTATAACTATCATAGAAACTGAACTTGGTAATTACAATCCGGCTTAACTGCAGTCTAGGGGGAACCATATCCGGGTGACCTCTCTTAACCTGAATACAACCGTTTACTTGCTTTGTTAGTTTGTTAGTTTAGACTTGCATTAAAGTTTCATTGCTAGATAACAAGAATTCACCTAGTAGTCATCAAATCTAGGACCCGGGTTGACATTTAAACCCAAACCCGCTATACTACGCTTTAGGAAGTGGTTACACTTGGCCAATTCCTGGAGTGACAGTAGAAGTGAGTCAAGTTTTTGGCGCCGTTGACGGGGACGGCTAGGTTGTTGAAGAAAAGTGATTTCTGTTAATTTAGCTTATCTTTTCGCTTTGTTTGCTTTGTCCCACTTGTGCCTTCACGGGTTTGCTTGCTTGAGTTTGTGCAGGTAGTGCATGACCCGTAGCCAGTCAGGAGGTTTACTGCCGTTGAATCCAGAGATTGAACGCACCTGTCGCCAACTCAGGAGACAACAGCGAGCTAGAATGGCTACAAAAGAGCGCATAGACGGCCACCTGAGTAGCGATTTTGAAGAAGAGTACGGGATGGACGGAGACCACAATCAACACCAGGGGAATCCTCAGCAGGCTCCCCCGGTGAATCAGGTCCTGGGGAACAATCCCATACCCCAGGATCATGGGGTTCATCATCATCACCCGCCGTCGGGTCCCACCTTGGAGTACTACTACACTCCTCGGATTGCTGACATCCGCCCGGTCATCCTCTACCCGGCTATCCCAGCAAACAACTTCGAGATCAAGCCATGCTGGATTCAGCTCATCACATCCTCTATCCAGTTTCATGGCTTGAAGGATGAGGAGGCCAGGGTGCATCTTTCCCGTTTCCTGCAGCTGACGAACGGATTTAAGCTGAATTGTGTCCCTGATGATGCAATCCGCCTTCATCTCTTCCCCCATTCTTTGGCGGGGAATGCTAAGAGGTGGTTGGAGACCCAGCCCCCATTGTCCATCACCTCTTGGGACGATCTGGCTGACAAATTCGTGCACATGTACTATCCGGCATCGAAGACTACAGAGATCCAGCGGGAGATCACTCACTTCCGCCAAGAGCCAGATGAGTCACTTCGTGATGCTTGGGAGCGGTACATGGGATATTTCTGGCAGTGTCCCCATCATGGCTTCAGTGATGCATTCACAGTGGGGAACTTCTACAGTGCTCTCTCTCCAGACAGCCAGAGGGTGATTGAGTCTCTATGCCCAGGAGGGGATATTCTTACTAAGACTCCACCCGAGCTGAACCAGATGATCAAAACCTTGGCTGCCAGAGATCATTCTTGGGGACAGAGCAGCAGAGGCAGATAGTCCCGGGACCATGGTGTGCACGCCATGGAGACCAGATCCGGAATCGAGCAGCAGGTAGCTGAGCTAGTGCAGACATTGAAGCAGCTTAACAGTCTGATTCCGGGCAGAGGTTTGGCTACACCTCCAGTAGCTCAATGTCAGTGGTGTGAGAGCTCAAATCACCTAGTGGAAGACTGCCAGGCTATGAGGGAGTCTACCACTCCCCAAGAGCAGTTGGACTTCATCGCCAATGCTCGGCGCCTCGACCCGTACAGGAATACATATAATGAGCGGTGGCGCCAGCATCCCAATTTCACTTAGAACAGCAACACCGCTAAGCCACCTGGTTTCCCAATACCAGCTGGTGGCTTTCAGCAGAGGCAACCCTTCCAGGCTCGACAGGGGCCAGCCCCACAGCAGCAGCCCTACCAGCCGAGGCAGGGGCAACCATTCCAACAGCCCCAGCGTCAGTTTGTCGAGCCAGCAGCAGCTCCTGCCCCAGATGACCGGATGACAAAGCTGGAAAATATTCTAGCTTCATTCATGACTAGCACTCAGGCAACTATCACGAGGTTGGACCAGAGCATAGCCTCACTGGAGGCAGTTCAGAGGAACCAAGGTGCCATTTTGCAGGATCTGCAGCAACAGGTGGGTATCTTGGCCCGCCAAAACACTACCAGGGCACCGGGGACTCTGCTTGCCACCACTGTTCCGAATCCTCGTGATCCTCACCAGCATCAACAGCTGGATGCTATTTTTACCATGAGCGGTAAGACCATATCTGCTGATCCTGCCCCGGCCAGGCAGGAGGAACCAATACCTGCTTCAGCACTTCCAGCCGATGATGCAGCAGTGCGGGTGGAGGAGGAAGCCCCTGCTCCCAAGCCACAACCAGTGGTTAAGGAGCATGTACCGCAGCTTCCCTTCCCCACTCGCCTACACAAAGACAAGTTGGAGACTGAGTTTGCCAATTTTATGGCAATGTTGAAGCAGCTCAACATCAGCATACCGTTTGTGGAGGCACTGTCGAAGATGCCCAAGTACGCGAAGTTCATGAAAGATCTCCTTACCAACAAGAAGAAACTTAGGGATCTCTCGACAGTGTTGCTGAGCGAGGAGTGTTCTGCTATCCTGCAGAACAAGCTGCCCGAAAAGCGCAAGGATCCAGGGAGTTTTACTATCCCTCTTACTATTGGCAGCATGCATGTAGGCAAGTCCTTGGCGGACCTAGGCACTAGCATAAATGTCATGCCATATAAGTTGTATAAAAAGCTATACCTAGGTGAACTTAGCCCTACTAGGATGAGCATTCAGCTAGCTGATCGTTCCATTGTGCATCCTAGGGGAATCATAGAGGATCTGCTTGTCAAGGTCGGCGCATTCACATATCCTGTTGATTTTGTTATTCTTGATATACATGAGGATGTGGATGTGCCTTTGATTCAAGGTAGTCCGTTTCTTGCCACCGCCAAGGCACTTATTGATGTGCATGATGGTAAACTGATCCTGCATGCTGGGAATGAGCAGGCTACTTTTTCTGTGACTGAATTTGATCACTGTGCTATGATTGCTGTCACACCTGTGCATGTCATTTCTGATCAGGTACACGAGCCTGTCGTGTATCCTTCTGCACCTCTTATTTTGCAGGACCCTCATATCATTCCTTCGCCGCCACTCCATCCAGTCTCGCCTCCGAACAAAAAGATCAAGGAGGAGTGGCGGCCGAAGCAGCAGGTTGCTAAACCTGCACGGAAGAAGGGTGGAGACCACTATGAGCTGGTCCCACCTCTTTCACCACGACCACCCTGGCCGTCCGGGTACTCACTCGTCTGCATCTTACCGGATGGCCAGGTCGAGCTGACCGATGATTGTGGTCACATCCATCGGGTGCATGGCCACAACCTAAAGCTGTACCTCAAGAGCGACGTGGATCCGCTCTTGGAGGCACCTTTTCCTGCACTTCCCTGAGTATCCACCATGGGCGTCCAGCTAAAAGACGGTAAAGAAGCGCTTGTGGGGAGGCAAACCCACCACGGTTTGCATTTCTTTTTCCCTTTTTCCTGAGTTTTTGTGTCGTCTTGAGTCAGTTGCATGTCTGTGGTGAAGTTTGGTCGTCTGTTTTGCCTCGATTTGGTGCTGTCGTGCAGGAGAGGTCAAAAATTTGGGCGAATGAGTTTTTTGGCCGGAAGGGGGCAAATACCCGGTCGTGGGCCAAAATACCCGACCGGGTATTTTTTGGCTCACGGCCGGGAACCCTTCTGTTTCTCGGGGTGAAAAAAAGGAAAAACCCGACCTGGTCTCAAAAATACCCGACCGGGGATTTTTCCCAAGTCAGGACGCTGCGTTTCAGAACCCCCGATCTTGACCCAAAAAATACCCGACCGGGTATTTTTGGCTCAAGGCCGGGGATTCCATTGCACTTGACACGCCGCGTTTTGAACCCCCGGTCGTGGAATCAAAAATACCCGACCGGGTATTTTGGCTATTTATAGCAAACCCCCGGCCATTTTCTCTCTCTACCCCTCATTTTTTCAATTTTTCCCCCTCTCTCTTCCTCTCCAATCCTCTCCCCTCTCTCTTCTGCGAGCCGCCGACCGCCGCACCTTAGCCGCCGCCCGCCGCCCCATCCGCTGCCGGCCGTTTTCCGACGACTTTCCGGCCAGTTTCCGGCGAGTCTCCCGGGTCGTTTTTTCGCCTCTGTCTCGCGTCCATCACCCGTTTTTTGTGCCTTCGCTATAGTTCTCCTTGCGTTTCCAGGTGTGTTTCTTGTTCACTGTTCTTCCCTGGAAAATCGAACTGTAGATTGTAGGACCGAGAACTATAATTGCTTGCATGAGTTAGAATAGGGTGAGGGATGCTTGGAGTACATGGTTCTATTTATGGTGTATGTGTTGCCCGTGTACTTATTGTGGTTGGTTCTGTGTTTCCTGCCTTGATTCCGGCTGAGTTGTGGGCAACTCAACCGCCCGTGCTTAGAACTGTTAGCCTAGGTGGTCCTTAAGTGTGGGGGAAGCCATGAACCCATGATGTTGGTCCTGACGAGTTTTCTTGGCTCCATCTTTGGTTTGTTGTTTTTGCAGGAACATGTCCCTCGACCATCCATTTGTGCAGGGCCTGAGCCTGCACCCGGAGTACGCGGACCAGTTCCGCGCGGTGATTCGGGGGAAATTGGCGCGCCACCACCATTTGGAGTGGGCAGTGTTCGAGCAGCTCCACTGCCTACAGGAGCTCCGCGCTGCCATCAGCCACCCCGATTGGCGCACCCTGCTGTCTATCGCGGAGTCCACATACACGGAGCTGGTGTGGAAGTTCTACACCATTTTCAAGTATGACAGCAAGGCGCCCCGAGACTCATATGCAGTGACATTCAGGATGGGCGGCTACGCCCGGGAGCTGACCATTGACGGGTTGGCTTATGCCTTGGGGATCGAGTACCACCCGTTCGATCGCCACGAGGTCGAGATCCCGCACCCGACCGATTGGTACCAGGACGAGTTCTACCACCGGATAGCCAGGCTTCCCCATGGGTATGACTACTTCGATCCTGGCCAGACATACGTCCGCACCCTCCAGCCGCAGTGGCACATTCTGAACCTGCTCATCACTCGCTCCATCGTCCCCAACGTCACCGACTCGCATAAGATTCCGAAGCGGGTGTTGTATGCCATGTACTCGATGGGGCAGCCTGAGCACATGCTCCACTTTGGTTCTTTCGTGGCCACCACCTTCTCCCGGTGCCACGGGAAACCCAACCACCTCTATTGTGGTCCCCTGATCACCAGGTTGGCGCGCCATTTCGACATCAGGTTTCAGGGACTCCATGATTCTTCTGCACGGGGCGGCTCTACCCCCCTCGGCCGGGAAGTACTCCACAACGCAATCCTCCTGAAGACTGAGGGCACCCATACCTGGGTAGATGGGCTTTCCATGCCACCTGAGGAGGCTGTGGATCTCGACGATGATGAAGAGGACGCTGACTACTCCGGCGAGGAGGAGGATGAGGATGATGATGATGATGACGGGGCCATGGATGCCGATGAGCCAGAGCCCTCGCTCTCACCACCAGGGGAGCTTCAGTCGCGACGGAGACCAGTGAGAGGTGAGTCCTCCTCCGGTCCTTCTGGTCCGTCGATGGCTTCTGGCCCGTCGATGGACTTCTTCACGGAGCAGTTCTAGCAGATGGGACTCCAGTTCCAGCAGCTCGGTCTTCAGAACCAGCAGCTCATGGACAATCAAGTCCAGTTTTACCAGCAGTATTCGGCCCACTAGGCCGAGTACCAGTCCAGGCTGCAGGTTGTTGACGATCGCCTCGGCCCCTTAGAGACCCATATGGGAGTCACGGGTGCTCTCATCGAGCGGGAGAGAGATCGAGGCCGCCGACTGATGGAGTACTCTGAGCACCTGCTCCTGGCTTGCCACCCCCCCAGAGGAGCACCACTGGACCACCCGGTGGGATCATTCACCACCACCACCACCGCCGGATGATGGAGACGACGACCTCATGAACCAGGTCGACTTCACCGGTCTAGGAGGCGGTTCCTAGTGCCATGTTTTGAGTGTGTTTGTTTTTATCAGTGTGCAAACTGTCTTGTGTTGATTTGGTTTCTTTCTTTTTATGTTGCATTCTGTACTATTGGGCTGACCATTAGACCTGACGTATTGTGTTGAGCTCTTTGGTTTCCTTTTAGCTTTGCTTGTCTTGACTGGTCCTCTATCCAGTCCGCTTCACTCCGACTGGTCCGTTTCCAGTCTCCTGCAGTCCGTGCATACCGGCAACATCGTTCCCCCTTTCCTTCCCTCTTCTCCATTGAGGGCAATGTCGATCTTAAGTTTGGGGGGGATGTTTATCTTGTGACTGCATTAGATCTGTTTGTGTGCTTGGAGCCTAGTCCACTGTCCAAATTTTTAAATTTGAGGGCTCCAAGTACGTGTTCCTTGCAATTGCCTGCTCAGTATGCTTTGAATTGACAGTCTTTATAGTAATATGCAACCTAGGGAGGTAGTGTAGCACTATGGAGGATGTTGATGCATTTAAGAAGTCTCATTGCTTCTTCATATTGTGTTGGTTGATTGAGTGAATTAGTGATCTTAGGACCCTTGAATTGTGTGGTGTTGTGGATTCTCTACCTGTCATGGACTCTTGTATCATGTTTTGAAAATAACAGGTGCTCGGAAATGTGCTTTGAAATAACGTCTCCCGTGCGAATAGGGAGAAAGTGTGTAAGGGGAGACGGGAATTCGTTCCCAATTTCCACCTACTACCTCTAGCCCCCTTGCATGTCTTTCCCCCGCACGAGGCTCCAGACATCCGCTCCTGGCATGGCCGGTAAGAGCCAGGCTCCCGCAAAACCTCTGCTAGGTGGGAGCCCCCATTTTCTGAAAAGCAGGTTGGGACCCTTGAGAAAAAAGAAAAGGAAAAAAAACAGAAAACAAGCAAAACAGGAAGAAAAGGGGTTCCAACCATCCGTAAGAAGAAAATAGAGCACCTTGAAAAATGTGAGTCCATGAACCTTTGTTTTTGAGAATCTCTTCATCCACGATTCATTTGTCCTCTGTTCACTATTTGCCATGATCCGACTCGATACTAGTGCTCTCGCCGAAGAAGCTATGAGATGACTTGTGCGTCGGTTGACCTCGTAAGGTGCTAAATGATCTAGGAAGTCCTCTACCTACGATCTGGGTTGTTTGTTGCTATAGAGGTCTGGATAGTTGCATTGGTTTGAGTTAGGTTTGCTTGGGGACAAGCAAACGGTTAAGTGTGGGGGAGTTTGATAGACCGATAATTACACATATTTTCACCCCTATTCTTGAGCCGTTTGAGAGGTTGACTCTCGGGTTTTAAGCCGATTTCACGCGAGGTTGTGTGTTTATGTCATATTTCAGGACTCAGTGTTGGAATCGAGGCGAAGGAACGAGATTCGGGTCGAAAGGAGCAAGTGAGGATTGAAGTGGGCTGGAGGAAGAAAATACCCGGCCATGACCACAAATACCCGGCCGGGTATTATTCTGAGGAGACCAGGGATTTTCCCTTTTGGCGTCTGAGAAACAGGGGGGGTCCCGGTCTGGAAGGCAGAAATCCCCGACCGGGGATTATTGGATGAGACCGGGTATTTTTCCCCTGGCCAAAACGTGCGTTTTAACTATACCCGGTCGTGACCCAAAATACCCGACCGGGTATTTCGACCGGGTATCGCGACAGGCAGCTGTTTTAAAGGAAAAGAAGGCCAAAGATCAAGGGGGATTCGAGTTTTAGAGAGAGAGATCGATTCCTAGAGTGAGAAAGTGACGAACAAGAGTTCCCAAGTGCCTTAGCTTGATCTTCATCACCATTGGAGGCTAGTTTGAGCTTGGAGAAGTGCCGATCAACGTCCAGGAGCAAGAATCCATCCTTCACAGTATGAATTCCGAGTCTGATTCTGCTTTTGCTTCTTTCTCCATGTAGTAGTTCTCCCATTCATCTGGGTATGGAGAACCCTAGATTTGTATGTTAGGTTTGATTGTATGAACCCAAGTACTGATTCTATGATTTGATTATATTCGTTTGAGGTTTGAATGATTGAATGACTTGAATCCTGATCAAATTCCTGTTGTTTCTACTTTGACCTAGAATGAGAATATCTGCCTAGGTTGATAGAGCATCCTTGATTGAAGGTAGGGAGTTGGTGACTTTAGTCGAGGAGCTAACTCACTATTCTATACCGGATTTACTTCGGTAGTGGAGGTTTTGTTTGTTAAGGCCTCAATCTGTTTACTCCGGTGGAGGTTAGTCACCCGCTAGAGACTGAGATTGAGAGGGTCTGAAGACCTTTAGTCGAGACTTCAGGCTGTTTGAGAACCTTCCGCAGTATAACTATCATAGAAACTGAACTTGGTAATTACAATCCGGCTTAACTGCAGTCTAGGGGGAACCATATCCGGGTGACCTCTCTTAACCTGAATACAACCGTTTACTTGCTTTGTTAGTTTGTTAGTTTAGACTTGCATTAAAGTTTCATTGCTAGATAACAAGAATTCACCGAGTAGTCATCAAATCTAGGACCCGGGTTGACATTTAAAACCAAACCCGCTATACTACGCTTTAGGAAGTGGTTACGCTTGGCCAATTCCGGGAGTGACAGTAGAAGTGAGTCAGTAGTGTAGCACTATGGAGGATGTTGAAGTATAAGATTTTTCCTATCTAGCTCTCTGCTGTGCAAGTTGATTTTGTAAATTAGTAGAGCTAAGACCGTTGAATTCATGTGGTAATGGTGACTGTTTGGATTGTGTTATGGACTCGTGTATCGAACGGGGTGCTAATGTGAAAAATGAAAAGCAGTTGGTCCTCCATGTCGAAATCATTAAATCTTAAACATGGGGTAAGCCCAACGTGTGTGGCACCGTTCATTGCACAAAATCGGGTTTTGGAAGAGATTTTAGTGATCCTTAGTGGGGTACTCCTACAAGGTGAAGCTAAGTTGTCTCTAGTACAAGTAAAACTTCCACCCGTTGAACCGTTTGCCTACTTGAGGATGTGTTTTTAAGGGCACGGATAGAGCTTCCGACCCCCCTTAATTTCATTAACCCTCCACACGAATTGAGGAAAAGGAGTTAAAAGAAGTACTCTGGCGAGCACCAGATGTACAAAAATTGCTCTTGATCGACTAATAAGGGTCGACTGTGCAAAAGACTGCAGTTGGAACCCCCGCTAAGTGAATGAGAAAAAAAAAGTAAAATGAAAGTGAAAAAGGGATTCCAACGGTGAAATGAAGTGAAAGAGCACCCCAGTACAACGAGTCCTTGGTTGTGAATGGTGTGAGTCCCTTTATCCATGAACTGACCGTTTTACTTCTACTTCTTCTCATGATCCTGGCTTGAGTCTAGTACTCGCATTGAGAGAGATAGGGGACATCTTAGAAGACCAGTTGACCTCGTAAGCTGCTTTATGATCTAGAAAGTCTTCTACCGACGATCCGGTTTGTTTGTTTCTATAGAGTCTGGAGAGTTGCATTGGTTTGAGTCAGGTTTGCTTGGGGACAAGCAAACAGATAAGTGTGGGGGGATTTGATGACTCGATATTTGCACATGTTTTCCCCTTTGTTTCTTGACTGTTTGAGCTTTAATTTTCGCGTCTTTGGCCTATTTTACGCTAGGTTGTGTTCCTTTGTCACATTTCAGGTCCTAGCACATAAAGTGAATCATAGGCGCAAGTTTCAAGTCAATCAGCGATCAATTGGCGATTAGGGAGAAGAAACTCGGGCATGACATGAAGAAGAATGGATTTCTACCTCACTTTATGGACAAATAATCATTCAAGCTTGTCATGAAAAGAAAGAGGACGAGACTACGAGCTTCTGGGATCAAACGGCGACTTATTCGGAGTCCGGATGAGGGAGAAACGAAGCATTGAATATAGGGGAACAAGTTCGGCAGTAAAAACACGGGCTGGCCTAAACCAAAACACGGCCGTGTACACAAAAAGGCACGCCAGTGTTTTTTTGCCAAGAGCTGAACTGAAGGAAAAGCAAAACACGGGCTGGCCTAAAGCAAACATGGCCGTGTCCATATTTAGGCACGACCGTGTTTTGGCCGACGCGGGAGTGTTTTTAACATGGGGCAAAACCAAAGCATGGCCTTTTAGGAAGATTTGAGCCAAAGGAGAAGGGGTTCCGAGTTTTAGAGAGCCTGAGCGATTCCTAGAGAGAGAAGTGACGAACCAGAGTCCCCAAGTGCCCTAGCTTGATCTTCATCACCATTGGAGCCCTTGGAGAATATCCGATTGAGCGCCAGATGCAGATTTTCATCCTTCACGGTATGGTTTCCGCATCTGAGCTAGATTTTCCATCTCTCTCTATGGAGTACTTTTCTTATTCATCTGGGTATGGAGAACCCTAGATTCGTATGTTAGGTCTGATTGTATGAACCCAAGTACAGATTCTATGATTTGATTATATTCAGTTGAGGTTTGATTTATTGAATGGCATGAATCCTGATTAAATTCCTGTTGTTTCTGCTCTAACCTAGAAAGAGAATATCTGCCTAGGTTGATAGAGCATCCTTAATTGAAGGCAGTGAATTGGCGACTTTATTCGAGGAGCCAATTCACTATTTTGTACCGAATTTACTTCGGTATTGGGTTTTGGTTCGTTAGGGCCTCAATCTGTTTACTCCGGTGGAGGTTATCGCCCGCTGGGGACTCAGATTGAGAGGGTCTGGAGACCTTTAGTTGAGACTTTAGACTGTTGAAGAACCTCCCGCAGTATAACTATCATTAAAACTGAACTTGGTAAATTACAATCCGGCTTAACTGCAGTCTAGGGGGAACCATATCCGGGTGACCTCTCTCGATTTAAAAACACCTTCTTGGTTGCTTTATTTGTTTGAACTTGCACTAAAGTTTCACCGCTAAATAATAAGAATTCGCTGAGTAGTCATCACATCTAGGACCCGGGTTGACATTAAAACCCAAACCCGCTATACTACGCTTTAGGAAGTGGTTACACTTGGCCATTTTCTAGAGTGACAGTAGGAGCGAGTCATTCCCTCATGGTGATGGTCCCTTTCAAGTCCTCGCTCGCATCAAAACAATACCTACAAGATTGATCAAGCTTATTTTGCCCAGAACTTCATCAAAATGGAGGCCAACTTATTCGTGGGATGAGAAGTGATGCTCATAGGCATTGGGGCTGCTTCAGGCCAATTCCCAGGCCATGACAGTGAAAAACCCAGTCGGGTAACTGATGAGGAGACCGAGGAATGAGTCCATGGATTTTCCCCAGTCTTGAAGGCCAAATCCCCGACCGGGAAATTTAGAAGGGAGGCTGTGTTTTTCACCCTGACTGCTGCCGATGAGTTTTACTTGTCCTTTGCGGATTATGAGACTTTTACACCCAAACTCGGGTTTCTTTGTTATTTTTGGCCCAAAAACTTTGTAGCCTATATAAGGCGTTGAACAAATTCTTTTAGAGGGTAATCAACAATTTTATTCAAAAATACAAACCCTAGAATTGGTTGTTCAAACACCAACTTCTCTTCTTCTTCTTTCTTGATTGTGGAATTGATTCAGTAAGAGGAAGTCGGCATTTTCTGCTAGCTCAACACCCTAACCGAATAGTCCTTCAAATACCTTGCCCTCTTCACGAATCGTCGATTTGGTTTGGGTTTTAATCCGTGTTTGTGATCGTTGTGTTGTAATCGATCTTTGATGCGTTTCCGATTGCTTAAATCTAGGAGTTAGAGCCTCGACCTATATCATCTTTGATCATCAATCTTTTATAGGGCTGGTTGTGGTATGATGTGGTTACCCCTTGCATGCTTGAGTAGAGACATGTGAAAGACCATCTGTCTGCAGGTGGTATGCAGGGGAATAGTGAAGTTTGACACTATGCAGCTTAAAAAGTCAGGAGAATCCCTGTCGGACATGACTATCTGTGGTAAGCCATGAAGTTTTAAGATACCATCGAAGTAGACCTCATCCACTGATATAAGTGTGTAGGGTTTAGACAGATGGAAGGAATAGCCATAATTGGAAAACCTGTCCACCACAACTAATATCACCTCCTTGCTTCGTGACTTAGGTGATCCTTCAATAAAGTCCATTGATTTATGTTTCCAAGCTTGATTGGGAATGAGAAGAGGCTATAGAAGACCAGGAGGGTATGGTATATTATAAATCTTGTATCATTGACAAACATCACAATCTTGCACAAACATCTTCAGATCCCTCTTGATACCAGGCCCACAAAAGTACCTTCTCAATCGTTGATAGTTAGTCTGTAATCCAAAATGACCTCCTACAGGAGAATCATTGAACAACCCCATCAATTGCTTCCTCATACCCCACCTAAACCTACATACATGGCATCCTTATGATAGAGTAATCCATTTTGTACTGAGTATAGTTTTGGTCCAACAAATGAGACAGAAGCTTCCAATAGTAAAGCTTGAACCTCCTCGTCACCTTCATATGATGTCTCTAATTTAGCCAACAAAGCTAGTATGCTGCAGTAATAGCATGACACTTATCCTAAGTAGAAAAGTTAGGATGTCTAGAAAGTGCATTTGCCACCTTGTTAAACTTCCCTAGCATGCATTGAATCTCAAAGTCCAAACCAAGAAGTTTCACCAAGCCTTATTTAATATGTGTGTGTATCTTTTGGCCCAGCAAGTATTTTAAACTCTCATGATTAGTTACAATCAAGAACATTCATCCCTTCAAATAGTGTCTCCATTTTGTCACATCCATGATAACAGCCAAATATTCATTTTCATATGGGATAACCCTTTCTTTCTTGAACCCAAGTCCTGACTATGATAAGCCAGTGGTCTTCGTGATTGGGATAACGTAGCTCCCACTCCAACATCACTGGCGTCAGTCTCCAATATAAAAGGCTGAGTAAAGTCTAGAAGAGCTAATAATGGAACTTGGACCATAGCTGCCTTCAGTGATCAAATGCCCTCTGAGTTGTAACAGACCACCTGAAACATTCCTTCTTTAATAGTTCTATTAAAGGCTTGCCAATCACAATATAATTTCTGACAAACTTTCATCGGTAACCAATGAAGCCTAAGATTCCCCTTAACGCTTTAATGTTCTTTGCAACTAGCCATGAGACCATGGTTTCATTCGTACCAAGGTTAGTTGAAACACCCTCCTGATAACATGACCAAGGTAATTTACATGTTGTTGTCCAAAGGAGCACTTAGAAGGATTGGCAAATAAAGTGTGTTGTCTGAGGATATTGAGAGTGATAAATAGATATTGCTTGTGGTTGTCCTGATCTTGATTGTAGACCAATATATCATCAAAGAAGACCACTATGCACTTCCTGAGATGTGGAGTAAAAATCTTATTCATGAGATCTTGAAAAGTTGCAGCAGCATTAGTCAAACCAAATGGGATTACCCTGAATTCATAATGGCCTTGGTGTGTTCTGAATGAAGTCTTGGGTTGTTCAGGAGGATGCATTCTGATTTGATGATAATCTAAGAAGAGATCAAACATGGTAAAAAATCTTGACCCCGTCAGATCATCCAACATATTGTCATACTGGGATTGAAAATTTGTTCTTAATAGTCAATGCATTAAACTATCTATAATCCACAAAGAATTTCCATATTTCATCTTTCTTGAGAACTCAGCTTCCATCCTTTCCTTCACAAATTGATCTGTTTGAGACACGATACCCCATACCCCCAACACGATCCATTTGATTCTTTGAGGTATTGAGTATCAATATGTTCTGAGATTCACTACTGAGAATTGTGTTGTAAAGGTATAGTGTGGTCACATGATTTCTGTGGAGGAAATGATTTGTGATTATCAAGCACATCTTCAGACTCCTTTAACACATGTGCTAAATACTCATGTGCCTTACCAAGATTTGTAGTTTCTAGGTGTCCTACAAATGATGCAGAGGTCATCTTGATTGTCACGAATGTTTCTCTGCAGATCGGGAAATCGGAGGATTCGATAATGCAAGAAAGTAAAAGCGCACACACACACGACACACGATTTATGTGGTTCACTAACACAATGTGCGTTAGCTAGTCCGCGGACAGGAGAGAACCAATTTCACTATACTTCAAGGAGTTACAGATTGCAAAGGAGTATGAAAAGTATTTATAGTACTTCTCCAAGGTCTACCCTAATCCAATATGGAAAAGGAAAAGCGGTTACAAGCTAGGCCCAGAACACGAACCCAAATAACAATGAGCCCATACACCATGGGACCCCAGTGACTTATAGTCGTAGCGGGTGATAGTCTGATTCAAGTCACATTAACATAGATTATCTTCTGCAAACTCTTTCCTTTGATTAGTTTGTATTGAGCCATATCTAGGATTCCTTGTAGAACTACTTACTAGCCTTCCCAATAAAAATACAACTGCAGATTAATGAAATCGAATTTAACAGGACTGATAGTCTTTAACTAGTCCAAACCCAACACCACATCTTTGGATCTTAAGTTCAGAATCCACATATTATATTTTTAATTCTTGTGCTACATTTTCCAACTGAATTCCTCACTAACCACACTACTAACCAACAAAGTCCCACCTCCTAACTTCAGCCTCATGGGTGCAATAGCCTGCACCACTGAGCACATCAATTCCCTTGCTCTTTTTTCACTGAGAAACGTATGTGTGCTTCATATGTTAATAAGTATAAAGAATCTTTCCTTTTTTAAATTGCCCATCACAATTAAAGGTTGCATATAAACTTCAATTAATTCTAGATGTTGTAATTCCAGGATGGGGGGAGTGGCCAATCCACGAGCAGGTTCTGCGGCTCGGCTGGCTGCATTGTTTTCCTCCATATCATCATCGTCCATCACACTCCAGTCTTCTGGTGCTACTAATTCCTTGTCCTAACCTGCAATGCATTCATTTGTTTCTTATTATCATAAACATGGCCAAAATAATATTGATTACCACGCTTATAACAAACTCCTTTGGAAAAATTGGTTGACGTGGTAGATGGTTGGGTCGTCCAGCCATTGTTCAAATTGTGGTTGGAACAAACCCCAGAACCTTCCCACCTTCTTGATACTGGATTACTTGTTGGAACTGAAGTAGGTGGTCGAATGCTTCATCCCATCTGCCACTTCTTCCTCCTAGCTTCATTGGAAGCCTCTTCCAGTTCGACCGACTGAAACGCGTGGGATAAAGTATGAGGCTGCCACATCTTAATCATCGACCTTAGTTCTTTGTCCAACCCACTCACAAAACTTGAAATGAAATACTGCAAACCAAGGCAGGATTTAACTCACCATTTGGGACTTAATTTCTTCAAATTTCTCGTAGTAATATATCAGGGAACCTCTTTGATGAAGCTTGTTAAATTCCCACAAAATACCCCCATACTAGCGATCACTAAAGCGATGACACTAATCCACAAAAAAATCTCCCCAAATTCATTCACAATGCCCAAACTTCCACCTTTCAAACCATATATCTAGGCGTCGATCAAAGCCAATGGAAGCCATTCTGACCTTTTGATCGTTAAGAACCGCATTAAGTGTCAAAAAATTTCTCACAATTCCGAGCCCAATCCCAAGGGTTATCACCATTGACCGTAGGAAAATCCAGGCGAGGAAATTGGTTAGGAATGTTGCCTCATGGTGGAGCATGAAATAGCTCATGCTCCGTATCCAATTTTTTCGGATCGTGACCTCAAGGCAATTGAACCTGAGATTCAGCGATGCTATTCCACTTATGTGGAAAAGGCACTAACTCGCTTCGAATATCACACTTAAATTCCACCTAAGGCCCAAGTATAAACTTTAAATGGGTGCAATATCGGGCAAGTATGTTTAAATATCAAACCGGGTCGGTCCATGTACACCTACTTCAATTGTTTGAAACATTATCAAGTGGAATGAAGTTTGAAAGAATCTCTACAATCTACGATTGAAAGTGCAAGGCTGGAAAAGTAAAAGAGTTGAAACTCTTGGTGAGAAGCTTCACTCGGGAGTTGTTTCCCCCTAACTAACTACCATGAACTGTGGGATCGAATGAATTGGTGTGCGACAAGGCGATTGAGAACTGTTAGGAGGAGCAACAATGGTTGGAAACCACACTCTCAATCGTTAGACCAAGGAATGCATTATAGGCTATGAAAGTAGCCCTCTTGACCCAAGCAAAAGAGGCTTGACTTACCTTTGCCCTCAAACCGGTGTTTGGATAGTTTAATCACAATTAACCTAGTTGTCTAATTTGAGTTTAGAGGTTTTACTTACATTAACCTAGTTAGGAGGCATGGAATGCCTAAGAAAACCCAACTCAAATTGAGCCTCTTCAGAAAAGGGGGTTTCTCTCTAAGCTAGGTTAGAGTATCTCAATAGATTTCCAAGCACACAATGCACAATCATCATGTACAATACCTCAAATCTTAAATTACACATCACCCACACATAATCATTCAATCCACACAATCAACTACATGGTAAAAGTTAGGGTTCTACAACACCCAAGTGAATAGGAGCTACTCCTTCTTGGCCGATGACTTTTGCTTTGCCCTTGTCCTTTCTTTGGGCAATACCGTGATTCATCCTTTCCCTCCAAGCTCACTTCCTTTTTTATTTGGGTGTGATACCCTCCTTGGTTTCCTACTTCACAACACCACAAGGAATAACAATAATAGTGGGGTTCACCTTGAAAGGCTCTCCTCCTCTTGCATTCATGTCATTTGATTCCACTTCCTTCACATCATCACTTCTAGGCATAGGTTCAATTTCAAGAATAATTTTCACCTCGCTGTCTCTCAGAATCAAAGTCCCCTCATTAACATCGATTAATGCCTTGGCGGTGGAAACGAAGGGGCATCCTAGTATGAGTGGCATTTCTGAATCTTCACTTATATCAAGGATCACAAAATCCGTTGGATAACAGAGCGATCGGTCAATGTGACACTAAGCCTAGTAGTCTTTAATTCACCCAAGTCCAGCCTCTTAAAAAGTTTAAAGGGCATCACATTAATGCTTGCTCCTAAGTCCGCCAAGGAATTCTCTATGTGATGAGTATCGATGCAAAGAGGTATGGTGAAACTACCTGGATCGGTTTGCTTTTCGGGAAACCTGTTGAGGATGATGGCCGGTCACTCCTCGCCTAGGGTGACATTGGCGAGTTCTTCGAATTTCGGCTTCTTGGTGAGAAGCCCCTTGAGGTATTTTGAATACCGTGGCATGTGGGCCATTGCTTCAAGGAAGGGAATGTTGATGTGGAGTTTTCTGAGCATCTCCATGAAACCTCCACATTTTGATTCCGATCTTTCCTTATGCATCCTCGTGGGAAAAAGTAGGGTGGCATGTACTCATCCATTGGAGGTGGAGTTGGCGATGCCTTCCTCGCCACTCCTCTCTTTTCTCTCGAGGTTTCTTCTTCTCCACCCTCGGGTAGAGGGTCTCCCTTCTCATTCGCTTCTTTGGAAACTACCTCCGGAGTCACCTTCCCACTTCTTAATTGAATCGTATTCAACCCAACATTTTGGTCTTTGGGGTTTGCAACTATTTGGGAAGGTAGAGCTCCCCTTGGTCTCTATGTAAGGATCCCGGCAAGATTGCCAATTTGCACCCCCAAGTTCTGATGGCTTGCTTGACGACATCAGAGTGCCGCCTCAACCGAGGTAAAATTGGAGTTTTTCACATCCATGAATTGCTCCATCTTCTCGAACTTCTGAGAGCTTCACGAAGGTGGTCACTAGATCTTCAAGTTTACCAAACTTGTCCGTTTTTTGTTGTTGTTGTTGGAACCCTTGAATGCCTTGTGCTTGATATGGTTGTTGGAAGTTCGAGTTTTGGAACTGAGGTCTTTGTTGGACATAAGTCGAATGAGGTTGATAGTTTCCCAGTTGACCTTGGAAACCAGGAGGTCATGGATTGGTAGGGGAAGACCAAGCGAAGTTTGGATGATTGCGCCACCTGGGGTTGTAGGTGTTTCTATAAGGGTTGTTCCCTCTAGAATTGGCAATGAAACTCACTTGCTCCTCGGGGGAACTTGTTTCCTTCATCGCTAGGCAATCCACTATCTCATGACTAGTACTATAGCACCAATCACAAGACATCACAGCTCTCTTCCCTTGCTTCTTGTCCTCAAGGACCACCTCAATCAACTTGTCAAGCTTAGCTTCAAGTGGAGCACTTTCTCCCACGCTTTGCACTCCTCTCTTTTTTGGTGCTTCTCTTACCACTTCTCGTCAAGCCCCAATCGTATCCCTTGAGAGCCATGTCTTTGAGCAGCTCGGTCACCTAAGGTGGAGTCATGTTCATCAAATTCCCTTGGCAAAGAGAGTCTATGAGAATCTTGTCATCTTGAATGAGACCGCCATAGAAGGTCTCTATCCAAAATTGCTCCTAGAGTCCATGGTGAGGGCATTGGAGGAAGTATTCGGAGAATCTTTCACATGCATCCTTCAATGTCTAATCTTCCTCTTGCTCAAAGTGAGTGATCTTCTTCCTCCACTCGACCATCTTGGAAGGAGCACAATAACGGGTCATAAAATTGTTGAGCAAATTGTCCCAAGAGGTGATGGATCAAGTCGGTCGGTTGTTGAGCCATCGGAGCGCCTTCCCCGCAAGAGAGTAGGGGAATAGCCTCAGTTGCAATGCCTCCTCGGGGACGCCATTTATCTTCAGGCTTCCTGCAAACTCAAGAAACCTTTTAACATGCTCCATAGGTGATTCATTGGCAAGCCCGTGAAACAAGGCATTGTTTTACATCATCATGACTAGAGCGGGCTTGATTTCAAAGTTGTTGGCGGCCATGGGCGGATGTAGGATGGGAGATTGGATATCCGTCGACCGTGGGGCCATGTAATAGCCCATAGTCCTTGGTTCTTCCTCAGCTACCACTTCCTCAATTTGGTTCTGAAGCGGATTAGCACCTCGATGTTAATTACCTGCCATCTAAACGTTAATTTCTACTTCATCTTCTCCAAATCTGGGACCAAATTGACGCCCCCTCTCTTCAATTGTCTTTTTTGCTTCCGCTAACTCTCTCTCACGAGCCAAGAGTAGGATCCTCGTCGAGTGGCGCTAAAGGTGTCCGATTGCTCTGGGTCATGCACCTCCCTGCACAACCTTAAAAGAACCAAAACACGTCGAGCACAAGCAACACTTCACACAATCAAAAACTCAAAGTAAAAGCTAGATTAATGCCAAACAATCTTTTCAAGATAATAGACCGAAGATCCCGGCAACAGCGCCAAAAACTTGACTCTCTCTGAATATCACACTTAAATCCAACCTAAGCCCCCAAATATAAACCTTAAATGGGTGAAATATAGGGCAAGTATGTTTAAATATCAACCAGGGCCCTGTAAATTTACCCCTACTTTTGTTTGAAACATTATCTAGCAGAATGAAGTTTGTAAGAATCTCTACAATCTACGATAGAAAGTGCAAGGGTTGAAACTCTTGGTGAGAAGCTTCACTCGGGAGTTGTTTCCTCCTAACTAACTACCATGAACTGTGGGATTCGATGAATTGGTGTACAACAAGGAGATTGCAGACCTTTAGGAGGAGCAACAGTGGTTTGAAACCACACTCTCAATCGCTAGGCCAAAAAATGCATTATAGGCTACGAAATTAGCCCTCTTGGCCTAAGTAAAAGAGGGTTGACTTACCTTGTCCCTCAAACCGGGGTTTGGACGGCTTAATCACAATTAACCTAGGTGTCTAATTTGAGTTTAGAAGTTTGTCTTACATTAACCTAGTTAGGAGGCATGAAATTCATAAGAAAAACCAACTCAAATTGAGCCTCTTAAGAAAAGGAGGTTTCTCTCTAAGCTAGGTTAGAGTAGCACAATAGATTGCCAAGCACACACAATGCACAATCATCATGTACAATACCTCAAATATTATATGAAACATCACCCACACACAATCATACAATCCACAAAATCAACTACATGGTAAAAGTTAGGGTTCCACAGCACCCAAGTGAATAGGAGCTACTCCATGCTAGAAGATGGAAGAACACAAAGGAAAAAGGAAAAAACCATCATTATGATGCCTCAATCCTTCTTTGTGCTTGTAGAGATCCTCTCTTGAAGAGGAACTTCCCAATTCTTGACTTGGAGCAAACCCTAGCCTCTTCTATTTCTTGTTTCGTGACTTTCCCTCTCTAGGGTTTCCAGAAGAAGAAGGTTTCTCTCACTTTTGGGCTCCCATTCTTCTTCATTTCAGCTCTCCTTTTATACACTGATCGAGCCCAATTCGCGGTCCCTGTTTACGGCCGTGAACATCTGGCCTGGACCGTGAACACATCTAAAACGCACCGCTTTTATTTGTTGAGTTCGCGGTCCATGGCTTCAGTTCACGGTCTTACGACCGTGAACTGACTCGACGTTAGTAACTTCCGAAACCTTATTGGACACCCTTTAGTTTTCGGTTCGTGCCTCTAGTTCACGGTCCAGGCGACCGTGAACTCACAGCTTGGACCGTGAACAGCGGCTGTTTAAGCCTCTTTGCCCGGCCCTCGCGCCATTTCTTCCAACTTTCGACTGCGGGGTTGGTTCCACTTGTTAGAATCTGAAACACATTGAACCACAACAAACCTAGCGTAAAACCACCCTTTAAAGAGCTCAAATGCCACAAACGCCAAAGAGAGACGGGGATAAAAAGTGTACATTTAGGCCCAAATCAGGCACAAGTCATCAATCGTCATTGCGGCGACATGTTGATTCCCCAAACTAGCACCATCATCTCTGGACGATGGTACACGACTTCCAACCAACGATGAATTTCTTGAACATTGTGTTGTAGCTTATCAAATTGCAGCACGATCCTCCATTCCATCAAAGCGAGTAGTACTAGTCGCGAATTGCTGAGTATGAACCTCGGAGCGAGCCATCAATTACTGCAAATGATTGGATTGAGCTCGGTTATGATCTTCTAGAGTCGCGATCTGCATTCTGAGGGCATATTCGGCTACTATAGTGGGTGTAGAATGCATTGAGGCGATCATCAAGCTGACTTACAATAGTCATGGTGCCAATACCAGGCTCTGATACCAAATTGTGACTCCTTGACTTGATCGTCGTTTAAGTGTCGGTGTTTGGAAATTAGGAAAAGAATAGAAACATAGGGAAAGAGATAGAAAGTATAAAGAGATAGAGAGAGAGGTAATTGGGAAAAATATGTTATTAGTGTTCACATGACCGTTACAACAGACTGGGTGGGCTACTTATACCAATTGGACAAATATCTACTTCACTCACTAACTTCTGATTCTATACAATTGCACTTAATTTTCTTTTAAACAAGGACAATCGTCACATTAGAGGAAATGGGGAAGAAGGAAGGAGAAGAGATCATGTAGAGTTGGGTGTTAATTAATTATTATTTTAATGTAGATTAGATGATAAATTAACCATTAATGCGTTAATCATTTATTACTAACCGTGAATGCTAAAAAGTTTGAGACCAAAATTTATATAAGGATTGTCATATGAGTGAATTGCATGTTTGGTTATTGTCACATTAAATTATTTTGTAATAGAAGTTATGTTATTGAATAGGTTGGCGCTCCACATTTATTTCATAATATTATGATGAATCTTGTATTTTTGAAAGCAAATGAGGATATGATGGTGAAAATATTTTTCTAATAATCAATTAAAAGAAAGGATAATAAATTATGGAGGGATGATATTTTGTTTTAGGTTCGGTGGGGAAAGGAGGGATAAAAGGTTGGTAATGTGGGTGGTTGACTCGCTATGACACAACACCTAACAATGGCCAAGTGTAACCAATGAAAGGGACTGCAGTATAGTGGCACAAGTAATAAATATCGAATCCACGGGTCTCTAGAGTTACTATTACTCAGCTTCAGTTCATTATCTAGCAAACTAGATTAAGGATTGATTAACTAAACTACTCTACTAACTAAAATAAGTAAAACTACTAATTACAGTTTGGGAACTCACTTAGGTATGATTCCCCCTAGCTCCTCAATTAGGTCCAAGTTGTAATTCCTTTTGGTTGTTTTACTGTTGATTAAACTGCGGAAGATCCGACAGTAGCTTGGAATCTCTTAAGCTGACCAAGCCCTCTCAGTCTAACTATCCGGCAGACGACTAGTCTTCACCGGGATAGAAAGCTGAAGCAATAAGCACAGAACTCCACTACTGGAATTGGATTCCAGTACAAAGCAGTAAACTGGCTAACTCTCGTATAGCCAATCTTCTACTACCGAATGATGAGGCTCTAACAACCTAATCAGATTCTATCTATCTCAGGTTGCAGCAGAAATCAGGAAAAGTTGATCAGACTTCAATTGACTCAATAAACATGCATCATTCGATTATAACCAAACAATATAGCATCCAAAACTTCATACAAGAAAGATTCTAACTCATGGAACTAGGGTTCCTCAAAACCTAAGTGAAGGGAAGTTACTCCACAGAGAAGAGAGAGACTGCAGAAATCTGATCTAGATCTTCAAGCTTGATTCCCGAGCTCCAATGGCGAAGAAACCCTCCAAAGTAGCTCCAAGAATTTTCCCAAGCAGCTCTCTCTCTCTAGGGTTTGTCCCTTGGGTGTTTGGGAACCAAAAACCCAGTTCTCTCCTCTCCTTTTCCTGAAAATCGGGTTTTAAACAGCAATTCCTGACTCACACGGGCAGGCCACACGGCCGTGTGGCTCACCCAGTTGCCCGTGCGAGTCAAAACGCGGCGTATCGATTAGTTGAATTCCAGGCTTCTTACACGGCCAGGGTCGCACGGCCGTGCAGCTCACCTTGCACGGCCGTGCAGCTCACCTTGTACGGCCGTGTGGATTTTCTGCTCTGCCGGTGTTTGCTCTCGCACAATCCCACACGGCCAAACTGGTCACTTGCACGGCCGTGCAGGTTGTGGATGTGCCCGTGCGACTTCCTTTGTGACTTGCCTCGCGCCCGATATTCGCCCAATCGACCCCGAACTCGCTCCTAAACCTTCATTCACTTGCCAGGACCTGAAATATCACAAACAAGCACAACCTAGCGTGAAATCGGTCTAAAACACGAGAAACCACATCTCAAACGGTGTAAGAACAGGGGTGAAAACATGTGTAATTAATGGTCTATCAGTGGTTGATTTTGATTCGTTATTAGTTAAATCAAATTAGGGTAATATAAATTTTGGGCTATACACATATTTAATTATGTAGTTTGAATCTAAATTAGACCCATTACATTATCTATTCAAAAGAAGATGAGCACCCAATTCTAATATGATTTTTTTCCATTTTTTTAATTTGAAAACAAACATAAATGTGAAAACAACAATATTGAATATGTGAATTGGTTTGAGCCGAATTGTTAGATGGTAGATATTACTTTTCCGTAAAATATATTTATATAAACGCAAATAGACCCATTTGAGTTCGACCCAAATGAGTTGACTCAGATTGGACCAAATTCAAAGCAAACTCAAACCCAAAATTACTAAGAGTACATATGAGTCCATTTAGGATCAACCCAATACTCATATGGTTAATAACAATAGGGTAAAACTATTCAATGGGTCGATCCAAGTGGTGTTCGTGTGGAAATCTATGAGGTGAAAATGTAATTTAGTAGGAAAACACTGCAGCATGCTCTGAGATGCAATATGTTGGTGCAACCTGCAACAAGCAGACAATAAACGAATGAATAAAGCAGAAGGAAAGAAAGCAGCAGACAGACACCTTGATGTGAAATGTATTTTGAAACTTCAAATTTCTTCATTCCTTCTAACTTCCCTTTTTCAATTTTAAAATCTGATTCTAGTTAGTTTCCATCACTTGATTAGAATTGGTTTGGTTGTAGGCTTGTAGTTCATATATGTCGCTCACAATTTTGAAGTAAATGATAATTTTGTCCCTTACCATTTGGAAAACGCACCAACGAACCACACCACTCAATCTCTGACACTTTCCTCCCTCTACCAGCAAAAATTCTTCGTCGACTATAAGCCCCGCGTCCCTCAGACCCCCCCCCCCCCCATCAACTTCCCTCCCTCTGTCGACATCATCCCTGACTTATCGTGTAATAAAAGTAATAAAACCTAGGATGCTCTAGGGTCGTATATCTCGAGGTCTTCTAATGCACAAGTACTCACACCAACCATCATGCCATACAAAAAAATGAGCAAGCAAACACGAGTTGTTTAGGATTTTTATAATTATAGATGGATCAAAGTAAAGATACATTATTTTAAGAGGTAGTGAACTCGAAGACCATCATGCAAACAAGGACTCATTCATATCATGCATTGATGGTTCATCTATTGTAACACCCTATCCCTTCCTCTACGGCCACTTCCTACCTGTATGCGCCGCTTGGAATATAGAGTTAACTAGCTAATGCATGTTTTTGCTTAATGCCATTACCTAATCAATGAAGAATAGAATAAGAAAGAACTTATGATAGCATATAGTTAATTGTGGGCTTCTACAAACCATAATTATAGTATATAGCATCAATGATCTAACAATCAAGCATTGATACAAATCAAAGCATAGATGAGTGGCATGTAACATCAATAGGGTATCCCTAGATGGTAATTACTTGACAACCAAGGTAATACTAAGCACAATGCATATAGTAGCATACAATACAACCACAAGCATTGATGATACAAGATCATTTCATACTATAAACCCATGAATAACCATCACAAGCAATGTAGCCAAATGTGTGTTTCTACGCAAAAGCAGAAACACGAGTAACAACGTAAAACGTAAAAGCGTAGCATAAAAGCGTAAGTTTTTGAGTATACTCTAATTAATCTTCAACAAAGTACATGTTTCATTTAAAAAGGTCACTACTCATGTAAATAAAATAATTTGACAAACTTTTAAGAGTGGAGCAAATGTACAACAAAACCAACCATGCAATAAGAAAATAATGAGGCTTCTTCATTCATAAAAATTAAAACCAATTAACAACTACACCTCATTATGGGCCATTTTGTTTCGATCTGGATGTCAAATTAAATAGAATTAATAAGACTTGTTTTATTACGAGCTTTGTCATCCATTGAACGCGAAAAATCAGATTATTGGTAAATATTAATCATCTAAGTCGCACATCAAACAATAAAGTAATGACTTGATGAAGTTGTGGTGTAATATCCTTGTCCCTCTTAAACATGTCATGTCTCATGCTCGCATCAAGGTGACGTCATCCCAATATTTAAACAACTTTTAAATTTTGATCCAACAGTAAACCTTGAAGGAACCAGTAAATTTAGGGAGAATTAGAGCTGGAGAATTGAGAAGGAAAGAAGAAGGAAATGATGAGGGAAGAGGAGCTTCTGAATTTCATTTTACAGCAAGGCAGTGAGTTTAAGAAGGGATTCCAAAAGCAACGGCCATTGGATCGTACTCAAATTTGGAATACACATTTCAAAATTTCTAGGAGTTGATCAGGTCGTTCGGATCGTCGTTATAATCTCTGGTTTGTTGCAAAACTTGGTTGTGAGATAGAGAGCGACTCTGTTTTTCGGTAGCTGGGTAGTTCATTCCTGGGAGAATTCCGGAAAAACTAACCGGTGGATTGTCCTCAAACTCTTAGAATAGGTTCAAGACTTGTTTTGAATAGATTTGACCGTAGGGATCAATGATTTGAGCAATGGTTTGATGGGAGACAATACTTGACAGAGAGGTGAAATTGGTTGAAACTCCTTCAGCTGGAAACATATAAAAACGTATCACAAATGCGTTTTTGAACGTTTTTTTATCTTTTTGCACATAATACATTTTTATATAGAAACTGAAGCGTTTTGCCTAGCCTGAAACGTAAAAACGTGCATTTTTGCATTTTTCACTAAATTGATCACAAGCATCGAATACAAGAAGCATCCATACATATTAATAGGCATCGAAAATCTCATAGATAAACATAAACATGAGATGAAATCATAGCAGTCATTTACATAACAATAAACAAGATCACATTGTAATAAAATCAATTTTGACTAGCTACATAGAGGAGAAATAAGGTATCACCATTGATAATTACAACATCTCATTAGTTGCAGACTCCCCTACGTCGACCAGGCTATCACTCGAGTAGAGTGTTACAGAGAATTTGTGTGTTCGTGCAACCTTACTCAACTAATGGGGTCATGCCCTCCATCTATATGGGAGAATCTCGACCGAAAACAACCTAAACCGGCTAGGAAAGAGTCTCCTAAACCTAGTAGACTAGGGAAACTTTGTCAAAAAGACAAGGGAAAGGCGGCGGTAGTGCAGAAGTTGGACTCACCGCTCTGTTTCTTCGTGGGTAGGGCTTTCTGGTCCATGCACTTCTAATCCTAATGATTTCTTAGCAACTTGACGGAACAACGATTGGACCCGTTGCTGGGGCCGACGCTCGTGCTTTCTTCATACTAGGTTGATTCTTCCTCCTATGGGCTTATCTCGATATAATGTAGAAACTTCTTGTTGACTTCCCCGTCATTGGATCAATCTTTCTCACGAAAACTCCTTAATCTTCTATGTATAGCTCATTTGGTCCTCCAGAGTTCTTTAATGCGTCATCCAATGGTCATTTCATCCCATTGACTATTATATCCTTCATAGTCACTACACTAGCCTCCCAAGATCAAGTGATTATAACTAGACCCAATGTATCAAAGTAAGAGAAGAAGTGATCTTACTTGTTGGGGATAACTAAAGTCATTAGATGGGAAAACATATGTTGTTCTTTCAAAAAAATTTAAGCACATATCACAACCATTCTAGCATAGAAAATTTTTCAAACTTTTATCAACTAAAGATATAGCATGTAGTAAGCACAATCAAGGTAAAACATATCAACCACTCCCACCCACTTTAAAATAGACATTGTCCTCAATGGACTAAAAGATAGCGAGTTGTGGCGAAGTTGAAATGAATTACCCCGAATGGTGATAAAAATAAGACATCATTTCCCATTTTAGCTAATCTCCATAATTGTTTTGAAAAAAAATAAGGGTAGAAAAGGCTTCCTCAAACTCCTTCTCCTACATGCTAGGTCCACCTGGTGGGATTGAATTTTCTGGGTGAAGCCCTCTGAATGATCTAATCATATCATCCATCCACGAACGGATCCACTAATGTGTCTCCTCTTGTTGTCTACACCAAGCTAGAGTCTCTTCTCGCTCCAACTGTCTCTCCTACTCTAAGGCATCCCAATGTTTATAGTTCATGTTCTGGTAGTTGATCAAGCTCTCTTGTGTATATCCAATGGTTACTTGTATCTCTGCCAACTGGGCTCCATAGTCTCCATAGTCTAGTGGTGGCGGGTGTCCAACTCCATGTCTGTCTCCAGGAGCCTCTCTAAATACATTGTTGGTTTCCTAGCCTATGACCACGCAACATATGTAGGGCAAGTGTCATTGTCAAGGTCAATTCCATTAATTTTGATTTTGTCGATACCAAAGATGAGAGCAAGTTGGCGCTAGATAGGTCCTTCCTCTGCCAATGTGTCACATAAAGCAAAGCCATACTCCTCTCAATGCTCATCAATGTACTGGGCCATGGTATGCATATAGCATCCTCCTAGTAGTCCTCGAGGAATAACAATAGACTTGTACCTCAAAAGGTTGTCTGTCACCAACCATGATGGGTAAACCCACTAGTGATGTGTTAAAGAATGATATAGAATCATATAAGTGGTGGTCCCCTTCCCACCATCACTCTAGAAGCCTCAATCTAAAATTCGTTCAGCCAAAATAGTACACGAACCTGATGAATGACAACTTGATAGTCAGTTGGAAATAACCAACAGAAAACACGGCCCTCTGATTCCTTGTAAGCCTCTTCCAAAGCTCATGAAAGATAGATATATATGTGTCATCGGCTCCCAATATGCTCAAAGGCTAGCATCTGAGAGAGTCATCTCCCTATGATGGTACGGGATCCCAAACTTCTCTACAAAAATGTCATAACTATTCTTGAAGATACGACCCACCAATTGATTGGAAAATCTATATCACACTTGAGTTCTCGACTGCTTCAATTGCCAATGTGGCCAAAAACTCCCTAGTGAGGACATCAATGCTCTCTTCTCTAATGTTGAATCATTTCAGGAGACCAGAATCATCCAACCTATGCCTTAGTTGTGTCCCCCATCCTAGGTACTGGTCGAAGTCTTGCCAGCTTAGCTCTCCTTGTTGATGTATAGGTGCTTCATCCCATCTTGCTATTTTCATGGCACTAGACTCCCACGAGGAAATTGGAGGAAGGTATCCAGGGAAGCCTCAGGTATATCCTCTCAAATCTCAAAGATACTATCAGTCTCCATCACCTCAACTTCCAACTTTGAGTTCGACTCGTTTACAAAAATGAATGCTCGAGCTCGACTCGCCTAGGCTCTCACCAATTAGGGGTGGACAATGGGAAATAGGTATTTGGGTATACACATACCTGTCCCATTTTTTAGAGTTACATGTGCCCAAATACCCATTTTTTAACGGGATGGGATTTGGGATCAATGATTTCTACAACAGGTATCCATGGGTTACCCGTTTGGATAATACATATAACCGTAATACCCGCTAGCAAAAACATCGCCTACCCCTCCCATAGCCCAGCCCCATTCCTCAATCCCAACTCAACCTAGTTTGAGGCTCGACCCCAAATCCATCCCTAGCCGTGCCCAGGAAGCCATTAAAGGTGGCTTAACAAGAAAAAGGAATCTCACAATTCACGAATCAATTAAGTGCTTGATAAAAATGCATTGATCGTCGATCCATGAAATAATTGACCTATGGAATTGTATTACCACTTCACAGTTGATATCATAGTCTTATGACTTATCATGTATCTTTTCTTCAATTAATTGTTGTTATATTACCATTGCCTTTGGTTTACTAATCTATAATTAACTCCTTAAGGTAACCCTGTTAGGAATTTTATTCCTATCTTAAGTGGACTATCAATTCACAAACATTATATTGGGTATTTGATTTTTATGGGCTATTTCAAGTGATCAATTTTGTCAAGCCCATGACTGCTTAAACCCAATATGGGCCTAAATGGGTGGAAACCCAATACTTGTTCACCTTGGGTCTTATGGGAGCCCATGATGACTAGTATATAAAGGAGCTTGAGGTTGTGGTCCCTAATACACCAAGACCAAAATATTCTCGTCTTCTCCCCATCAAGAAGACGAGAGCTCTCCCGTAAAAGGAACAATGGAGGCTTGGTTGAGGAAGGTCACAGAACCTCCTGGATCGTGCTCTAGAAGACGAGAGCTCTCCCGTAAAAGGAACTATGGAGGCTTGGTTGAGGAAGGTCACAGAACCTCCTGGATCGTGCTCTAGGAGTATCGTCCAGTTCCAGATCGTCTTCTTGATTCCGCATCAAGCTCTTGACTATCAACAACATGTTTCCAGGTATTTCAAAAACCTTTGATAATCCGACGAGATGAATTTCGGGGAATTACATATGTTAAAAGTATTTCTATCAAGTGGTATCAGAGCTCTTCGTCTCTGTTTGATTATTGGGGTTTTGGAATTCATGTTTGGAGCATGTTTGATTCTATGTGTCCTTCTTCTGATTCTTTTGACATGCTTTGTTTGACGCAAGATTTTTTCATTAGCAATCTCGTGTAGCCAATTATATTCATATTAAGTTTATATGAATTATATGTTGGGATTTCCATGTATATATGTTTATGTATATGATTCTTTGGTTTTCTTTTCTTATGAGATTCAGAAACTTGTCTTCGATCCAAACTGCCTATTCATTGGCATTTTGTTTTTGTTCATGATCCTATGTTGGTATATGATCTATTTTACCAGTTGGATGTGGTATTGAATTTACCTTTTTTGGTATACATGGTTATGGTTGTTTCCCCAAATCTAGTATCGTGCTTTTTTTTCTCCAGAATTTTGCTTGCAACTGTTCACAAAGCATGCATTTGTTTTTTGTTTTGTTTTTGTTTTGTTTTGCTTTATGCGAATGCAAAATAAATAAATAAAAAATAAAAGAGTCCATGGTCTTTTGCATGGAATTGGCGTGTCATTTTTTGGATTCTTCAGAATTCCTATTTGGCAATTGCATGCGGCTGATCGAAAATCAAGTAATAATAAATATTTTATTGGTATTGTGGGAAATTAGTCTCCTTCAATAAGTTAGATACTATAATGTTCGTTATTTTTTTGAATAATTCATTATGGATTCCGGTTACGGTGGTGGGAAATAGGAATGGTGGATTTTATGGGCAATTTAACATTGCACTTAATCGCTTTCTATCTGGAATTCCTACCGTTTCGACATTTACGGATGAAGGAGATAAAGGATTATAATAACTACATATCACTACAAAAAATAGGAGGTTTGGGGACAACAAAAATCGTCCTCGAAAATAGGAGAAATCGTCCCTATAGTTTTGGGGGACAATTCAGTCGTCCCCAATACGTGGTTCCCTATACTCTTCTCCTCTATTTATTTGGGGACGACAAACATCTACGTCGTCCCTATTACTAGGGACGACAGTCGTCCCCAATGCTCGCAAGTTGTCATCTCGTTTTTTTTTTATGAAAGACAACATGTCGTCTCTATAGTTATAACTGTAACGACAATAAGTCGTCCCCTGAGCATCATTTCCAGGGACAAACTATTGTCCCACATAATCGATTTCATGATTGTGTTGGGCTTATATGGGGATAATATATCGTCCCCATTTCTTTCTATAGGGTCGAAATGTCGTTCCTTTAGATATCAAATCTAAGTCTAAAAATCGTCTCCTCAACAATTATGAGGCTTCTGCCAAATGGTATTTGGGGACAATATGATGTCTCATTTTCTCTTTATAGGATTAATACGCCATCTCAATTGAACTTATCCATAATTGGAAATAATAATAATAATAATAATAATAATACATTGCAATTTTTTATCTACGGAAAAAAATTCTAATTTGTTTGTACTTTTAATTTACAAACAGAACAAATAGAAAAAGAGAAAAATTACACAAAAGTCACAATAGAAAACATGTTTGCCGGTGCTTGTACTATCATTCTCAATCGTTCCCGTCACCGAAACGCCGCACAGATACCTCTCCGGCGTAGCATCACCCGAGCAACATTCGCAATCTCTCATATGACTTCATTGTCGTCGGTGATTCTAGAAGAGAAAACGAAAGAAACATGTCGAAGAAAGATAGATCTAAAGCTAACGGTGTATTAAAGTCTTAAAACAAGGAGGAAATGAAATAATCTAAATCCTACCACTGCTGGGCGTCCATTATTGAAGAGGAGAACTGAGCGCGGGTGGACAATGAATAAGGAGTGTCGACGCCATTGCCAAGTGAGAAACGCAGAGGCTGAACAGAAAGGAAGGGATAGATGATGATACGACCGAGAAAAGGAGAAGATTGAAATCTGGAATAAGAGCTAGGGTTTATGTTGTTATTTAAACTTACATGGACGTTTGAGATTGATGTTTATATAAATAAACGGTTGAGATATCTTGAAGCTTTGAAGTGTTTATAGATTTACGATTTGTTACTTTTTTTGGTCCAAGGAACAATTCGAATGCAAATAGGGAATTGGACTCAATTGAGGAATCTTATTAATTAAGTATTTAAGTGTTTAACTTTGGTTCAAATCCGCCAGTACTAAATAAAGATAGGGCGATAATGGTGAATCACACACAATCTTTTTTCCAAATCAATCTTATGCGTTTCTACTTTTTCGAAACTCTCTTCTATGGGGACAACTAAAACTTTCTACACATTAATTAAAAGTTGTTTTTTATTTTACGGGGACAATTTTACACACTTGTCCCTTATATTACTTAAGATCATATTTCCTAAGACAAATTATAATAGTCGTCCCTACCTCTTGTCCCCAATTCTTCTTAATTTTGTAGTGTATGGTGTGGAATATTAATCAAGCCGTTTATAATAATTAAGTTTTTTTTTCAGCTGGAGCTTTGACCTCCTCTGTTGGAATTCACTTTTCATTTATTATTATTATGATTCGGTTATGGCAATGAAGCTTGCCATTTGTATGGTTTCAATAATGGTAATTATGGTTTTATCATTCAGATACGTTGAGCTTCTAAAGATCTTTGGTTTGAATGATAATGTTAATTTATGGTTCCGCTTAATTACGGGCTCTTTGCTTCATATGCCTGAGTTTTTTTTAATTATCATTATCCTCTTGATATTTTGTATCTGACATTTATCATGCCGGTTACGGAAATTAATGGTTTAGTATAATAATTAATCTCATTTCAGCAATAAACGGATACAGACTCTTCGTTAGATTAATACGGTTATATTGTTGAGTTACGAACATTAAATACTTCGTGATGTGTTGTTTCAACAATAATCACTATTATTGTTATAGGTTTGCTTATGGATAAGTATGGGAACGGGGAAGGGGACTTTAAATGATTATTATTTTGTCTCCATCTTTTGCCTTCGGTTTCCATAAAGGGTTGATGATAATTGTGTAGTAATTATTTTGATGTTGCATTAGATAACAATTATCATTTTTTGTCTGGCTTTATTTTGATGCATGTACGAGGACATGATTGTCTTTGGACATTTGTTAGCTTATGGCTAGCTTTTATATGCTGTTTAAAAGTTGACGAGGTTGTGCATATCAAATCAGTATCCAGTAGGCATCAACATGGTGACCTTGTTTGATGGTCGTTGGACCATTAAAATGCATTTTTAAGGTAATTTTGTGCATTTCATGGCTCGTAAATTGTTTGGTAAACAAGACCAGTTTATGAGGAATGTAAGCCTCATTTCAGCAAACCAATTTTGGGGTCGGTTTGACAAATTTTGATATATCCCTATATGGTAAATGTTTACATTTTAGCGCGTGCAAATTATCTATTCACTGGCCCAAAGGTAGGTGAATATTTAAGGTTCCATATGTGCGCATAGAGTAATAAACATGTGATGATTATTCGGTTAGCATGTGAATTTTAAATCGGCCCAAAGGTGGATTTACTGTTTCATATGTTCTTATCATCAATATTTAATTATCGTGTCATAAGACATCACATACAAGTTAATATTTTGTCCAAAGATAAAATATTAATGGAGTGCAAGGTGTCTTGAGTTGGAGTAAACCGTTATTTAAAATTATTATTGTAATTCTCTCTTAAGGATAATTAATCACTTATTTGGAATTCTGTGATTATGAGAGAATTGTCCTGTATTTTAATTAAATTAATTTTAGCAGTATGTTGCCAAAGTAACCTCTACTTGCGAAAAATTATTTAACTTAGATTACATGGATGTACGTGCAAGGTTATTTTATGTGGGTAGTTCTCGACCCATAGGACGACATTATTTGACCAAAATAATCAAGCACATTAATGGTAAATACGTGATAATTATAAAGTTGTTGTTCATGTGAATAACAGTCGGTCCAAAGATAGACTGTTGTTTGACAGAACTTATTATCAGTATTTGATCATTGTATTAAGAGTACCGCTCGCAGTTAATTTCTCTGTCCAAAGACTAAGAATTAATGTTGCATTTGGTATCTTATGATGGGTCCCCGAAATTGAATAATTTTATTGTCTTGTTTAATTACATGCTTGATGTGTGTTTTCTTTTATCCCAATATAGTTTTCGTGCTTTGGTTTAAACATTTCTGTCGAAATTAAAGTTAACTCTTCTGTTAAATGGGATGAATCTAAAAAATTTAAAGTAAATTCAAGACAATTATTCTCGATATATAGGCATTGATCTTGCGCTTTTATGTGGAACAATCCCTATTCTACTTCGGGATATCTCAATAAGATTTAATATAGCGAATAGAGATATATTCAATTCAGTGTGCATGATGATCATTAAGCGCTCTATTCGATGAATAATTATGGGGCTATTATACTGAGATGCCCCTGAGGATTATTGAAGTAATAATACAGTATTTTGCCAAAACATAAAAGGATCCGAGGTAAGCTACCTATTGGGGTAATTTAATCCATAAAGTGTAAAGGCAAAATGTACAAGTGTATTATATTTTGAAGGTGTCAAAAGACATACTCAACACTTGGTTTAATTTATCTTCCTCCATGAAGTTTTAGGTGAGTATAATATTCACAAAAGAATAGGAGGGAAGATACGAGATGAGACTGAACTCAATCACTAAACCTCAAATTCTCAGTAAAGGAATAAATAGAGAGTTAAGGATGCTATGGTTTCGTTGAACTCTTAAGGACATGGTAAGGAGTATTTCTACTTACTAGACTCCATTTGGATAAAAGCTATAGAGGTTACAACGTACATCCTTAAATTGAGTATCCAGAAGGTAGTTAATGTAACCAATAAGGACCTTGCACATTTAGGGTTTTCCAACTTAGGAAATACCTTGTAATGTACAAGAAGGTATAATGGACAAAAGAATTAACTTATACATTGTTGGCTACTCAATAGTACTCTCGAGGCTAAAAGTTTTATAATCCCACCTCAAGAAGTTTTTTAATGAGAAGTAGAAATTTCTTGAGTATATTGAGTTTGGGGGGAAGGAACCATATGGAAATGTTGTTACTGCACTAACTCAACAAACTCAAGAAATGCCATCAATTAGGATATCCACAAAGCAGTTGTATCTTCTTTGAACATAAGGATGACATCAGGTTGACTAATGATCAGGTTCATATTAGTCTAGTCATGCACAGTTCTAGTTATGAAAAGTTGATTGATGTCATGAGGTGAAGTCAATGAGAGATATAAGGCATGTTGGTCTCTAAGGCTTTACTAATAAGGCAAGTGTTTGACTAAAAGAGACTTTCTCTATGGTATATTTGAGAGACTCTTTTAGGAATATAATGGCAATGATGGCTCATATAATCATCTCATTATTGATATCACAAATGATTCTCATGTTATTAGCTCATTCAGATTTAGAGACTAATGTTGGAGATGATTGTGTATATCTTAAGTTCAGTGGGAGTAAAAAAAAATTCCCTGTTTTATACATCATGGTTGTTCTACTTAAGGTGCAAGTAGAATAAGTTAGTAAACCAGGAGATGTGTTGTAGCTAAGGGAGACAGTTTTGGTCTCAATCAGTGCCCCAATTATATATAAGAAATTAAGATACAAAATCTCTTGAATGCATATTTGCATTAAAGATCTAATGTATACTTTAGTTTATTCTCATCCCAATAAAGCATTTCTAGTAAGAGTCTTTGGCAGATATTTGTTTGGTCTATGCATGAAACACTAGAAGGATTCAAACGTGTAATACGTTTACTAAAGTTGATAAAACTCTTCATGCAAATTTGTTAGAGATCACATAATTTAGAGATCATCAAGTACTCTGACTCTGATGTTACAGGATGTCAAGGTAGCATAAACTCTACATCAGGTTACCCTTCATTGTTGGGTAGAGTTCAAAGCAAATCTTGAGACTTCCTATTATGGTTGCAAAGTTTTTGTTACTAGAATGACATTAGTAAGTTATTAAAGGTTAACAGCGACAATAATTTGATAGTGATACACTATCATTACCATGGATTTCAGAAGTCAAATACATTGGCATCAAGTTCATGGTGGTTAAAGATAAAGTTCAAAATAGACAAGTTTCTATTGAACATTAAGGACATGACTAATGCTAGCTTATCCATTAGCCAATGGTTTGACACATAAAGGTTTTTTCATGAGCATATAGCACACATGAGTGTTATTCCGGATGGTACCTTGGTTTAGTAGGAGTCGTTTAAGTATGTTCAATAGTTATGACAAAACTAATTTCTGCAGAATAAAGTGATGGTTTTCTAGAGTCTATTTTGGAATTTAAAGTGCCTTCAGTTATACAGTGGTCACATTGTGTGAAGGAATTTCAGTTGATCTCATTAAGGACTAAAGTAGGACCAGTTGAAAATAGGCATGTTAAAGATCACATTGCATATAATTTTCATGCTACTCATCCATATTTGATCTATGTCATTGAGTGTATTGGTATGGTGATCATGGTGGTTAAGTTATTATCATATCGTGATTAAAAGCCGCGTTGGTTCCATTATTGATACATGAGGTGGACCAGATTGTTAAGAAGTAGTTGTTGTACAAATACCATACGGTTGCGCGCCTAAATAATTTTGTAATATAAGTGTTTGTGCAATTAGACAGTCCAAGTGGGAGATTGTTAGGAATTTTATTCCTATCTTAAGTGGACTATCAATTCACAAACATTATATTGGGTATTTGATTTTTATGGGCTATTTCAAGTGATCAATTTTGTCAAGCCCATGACTGCTTAAACCCAATATGGGCCTAAATGGGTGGAAACACAATACTTGTTCACCTTGGGTCCTATGGGAGGCCATGATGACTAGTATATAAAGGAGCTTGAGGTTGTGGTCCCTAATACACCAAGACCAAAATATTCTCGTCTTCTCCCCATCAGGAAGACGAGAGCTCTCCCGTAAAAGGAACTATGGAGGCTTGGTTGAGGAAGGTCACAAAACCTCCTGGATCGTGCTCTAGGAGTATCGTCCAGTTCTAGATCGTCTTCCAGATTCCGCATCAAGCTCTTGACGATCAACAACATGTTTCCAGGTATTTCGAAAACCTTTGATAATCCGACGAGATGAATTTCGGGGAATTACATATGTTAAAAGTATTTCTAACAAACCCCTCGAGCAGTTTGATTTTATCTTTGGACTTTATTAATCTCAATGGGGTGAGCACTATGCAACCTAATTGAATGTCGACTTCATGTTACTAAAACTATTTTTTCATAGGTGCATTCATGAATTGAAACCATAAATAGCTTCATTACAGGTGCTTCTGTTGTATTCAGCACTCAGGCCATAGGTGTATTATCATGACTACTATTTGGTTCTAATTGAGAATTGTCATAAGTTGATTTAGATTATATTAGTAACGAGATTTATTATATATGCCTAGTAACTTTTGATTAGTCCTAACTAACTGCTACTTAAGTAACATTTATTACTAATGAATTAAAGTAGCTAAATTAGTATGACCACTATTCACACGACCTCACGGTAAAACTTCATGTTCAACTTCATCATTATGCTTCACTTTGGCCAAATCAATTATGGTATCTTCCTTATCCAAATGTAAATGTGATTACATATAGAACAGAAGTTTTACACGTGTGCAATGACTTACAACCTAATTGGATGTGAAATATTGACTCGTCCCGAATATCACTATAAAAATCACGATAGGCCCAAGTATAAACCTTAACTGGGTGCAATATAGGGCAAGTATATTTTAAAAGTCAAACCCGGGTCGGTCCATGTACACCTACTTCAATTGTTTGAAACATATCTAGAAATCGAGTTTTGGTTGAAACTAAGAACTAAAATTGAAAGCAATTGGAAAAGTAAATGATTTTAAACACTAATTGAGAAGACTTAACCCGGTGTTGCTCCCTGTAGCTAGTAATCATGATTTTTCGGATCGAATGCAAATGTGTGATAAAAGCGGTTGTAAACTATAGGGAACCGCAACAAGTGAACAAACTTCACTCTCTCGGTCACTAAGCCAAGGAATTTCGAATCAAGCTGCCTAGGTAGCTCTTGAGGCCAATCGACTAAAGGTTGCTTGGGCTTCTCCCTCAGATCGTAGTCCGGAAGGCCAAAATACAACCTACCCAAGGTGCTAATACGTATTATGAGGTTTTACCTAATTCAACTAAGTAGGTGACACAATTTTGCCAAGGAATTCCAGCTTTTACAAGCCTCTTAACAAGAAGGGGATTTCCCTCTACCTAGGTCAAATTGGAATAAGAGTTGGAAATGCAAGAAACACAACACAACCTTCATGAAAATACCTCAAAACTTATATTAGAACACAACCACACACCAACCATTCAATCCATACAAGCCTTCTAGCTAGGGTTTACAAACACCCAAGTGAAAGAAAGGACTACTTCATGCTAAGAAGTGGGATTAAACAAAGGAGAAGAGAAGAGGAGAGACCATCATGAGATGGTTTCCTTCTTCCTTTGGTGTGGAGATCAACCTTTGAGGATAAGAATCCCAAATCTTGGAGTTTGGATGGAAGCCTAACTTCTCCACTTCTCTTGTTTGTCACTTTCTCACTCTAGAAATCTGAAGAAGAAGAAGAAGAAGTTTATCACACTAGGTTCCCCCCTTTCTCTTTCTGCTCAGCGATACTTTTATACCCAGATCGATGACTTTTCATGGTCCTAGTTCACGGCCGTGAACTATTGGCCTGGACCGTGATGTTCGCAAAAGTGCATCATTTCATTAAGGCACTTCACAGTCTGCAACTAATAATCACGGTCGAGTAGCTGTGAACTACTGAATGCCCGCGAGATGGACAAAACCCTCCTAGACTCCTCGCGCTTCATGGTTTTGGCCTCCACCGTGAATTGCTACTGTTTGCTCCCTTGTGACCGGTTTTCGCCCCTTTTCATCCAACTTTTGTTCCATGGGTTGATTTCGTCTGTTAGGATATGAAACATACTAAAAAAACACAACCTAGCGTAAAAGCGAACCTCATGAGTAAAAGTGCCTCAAACATCTACGGAAAATGGGGGTAAAATGTGTACAATTAGAACCGAATAAATCCCCCACACTTAGAAGTTTGCTTGTCCCCAAGCAAATCAATTTCAAACAAGGTAATATGTCAACCTAATAAGATAACTTGGGGACATATCGAAGGGCTCAAATCGGGTGAATCTCAATGGCTATTAGCCACCAACACATGAACCTTTACAAGCAATACCGACATCCATCACAAACGACATTCTAATGCATTAAGAATATGCAAATGAAAAGTACTCACCCTGTTCACAAATCTATACAAGTCTCGACAGGACTACTCACCAACCACAAAAAACCATGCATAGAGTTCAAGTCCAAGGAACAAACGAATGGATGAAATAGGTCCTTGCTAGGATAAGATATCAACATGCAAAATGTGAATGAATTACTCACTCTCGACTAGTGGGGTCAGGACCATTTGGTACAAAAGATGTGCACAATTATCAACACGCAGGTCTATCGTCTCTTCACCACGACAACAACCTCTAAATGATAGAGTTCACAGGATGGTTGTCATCACTAGCTTGTCCGGATGTCTTAGACACAGGTTTAAATGACTGGCAGGGGTCTTGGACATGGAGAAAAGGCCTTTTGGATGGTGGCAAGTAATTAAAGTGGTTCTACATCTTCAACATAAAATCAAAGGCTCTATGGTCTCGACTAGAACCTTTCCTACAATCAATGGCCACTTTTATTGGCCAAAAACCATACTTCCCTTCTTCCAAATCACTACCAACCATGAACTACATTCAAGCACACTTCCTCGGCTAATCCTAATATCCAAATTTCAATCATAGTAGTGAAGAGGTCAACAAGCAATTAGGTGTGTCAATCACTTTAGCTCTAAGAAATTATTTCTAGAGCATAACCATCATCTTTTGTGGCAACTCTCTATATTTTATTTACCTCGTTTATTACCTCTTTTTCAATTCCTTTTTTCGACTTTCCATTTCTTTTTATTTTATTTTTTCGAGGGGGTATTATAGAGATAAACATATGTCACTTTAACACTTAACGAACAATTTTATCTATTAAGAACTTCCTCCAACAATTTCTTTTCCTTCCTAGCAGGAACCGTGTAAAATCCACCTGTGTAGAACCTCAATGGAGCTCAAAAGCAAGAGCTCCGAGACACAAGGCTGACTCACAATGATTTAGACACGAAGAAAGGAAAGGGTTGTTCCATCAATCACCATTAAGCTAAAAAATCATAAGCTCATAACATGAGAATGGCTCAAAGTCACACGACTCAAAGGGGTTGACTAGGAGATAATATGTTTCGCAACAAACAAATTTTTGGCGTGGAATAATCCTATGTCTCCATCGTACTCACTAGTGACAACGTGAATGTTACTCGCCATGGTAAGAGGAATATATCACACATGAAAAATACGATCGACACAAATCACACATGGCTACCTAATCACCCAATCATCTATTCCAATATCAAAAAATTTGATTCATGGCAATTATAATCAAAGAGTAATCAAATCAAGACATCCATCCATTTCCACACACATGAGAACTAAACATTGCACCATTACCAACCTAATGCATTTCTAAATCATCATAATATGATGCACTCGATCACAAGCAATCAATTCAAGGTTGATGCCAATAAACATGAGATTCCCCCACAAACTGACCACTTTGATCAAGCATTCACACACAAATCACATGCCAATCACAATTGATATACCCTCCACACTTAAGCACGACATTGTCCTCAATTGAGAAAAAGGGTAGGGTGATGAAGTTACCAAACAATTGGCAAGGGACAGTTGGACAAATTATAGGGTAGAAGATTTTGAGTTTCACAGAGAAAAAGCAAACACACACATATTCTGGCTCGAGGAGAGGTTATTGCACATACAAATATTCAACTTCGCGATGAAAAGAAATAAAAACTCACAATAGCGTTGGGTTGCCTCCCAAAAAGCACTACTTTAATATCTTAAGATAGACGGAGCCTTTGGACTAGACATCTTGTAGGAGCACAAACTCCTTTTGTGGTGTTATCTCGCCTCCGAGATAACATTTAAGGTGGTGCCCATTCGCCTTGAATGTCCCATGCCCCGAGTGGGAAATCTCCACCACCCCGTATGTAAACACTCGGTTTACCACGTACAGGCCTGACCATTTCGATCTCAGCTTAGTCGGAGCCTAGAGTTGTACAAGAGCACCAGCTCCCCCGGTTGGAAGTCCTTGCCCTCTTTCAATCGAGCATCATGCACGCGCTTTGTTTTTTCCTTGTAAAGCTTGGTGTTCTCATAGACGCGAAGACGCCACTCCTCAGGCTCCAACTCTTACATTTTTCATTCATTTCCACACAAAGTTGGGTCCATGTTCAACAGTTTGGTAGCCCAGAAAGCCCTATCTCTAGCTCTACAGACAAATGGCACGCCTTGTCGTACACCAATTAATAAGGCGAGATGCCTATCGTGTCTTGTAGGTCATGCAGTATACTCATAGAGCATCATCGAGTTTTGTGGACCAGTCCTTGCGGGATCAATCCACGTATTTTCCAGTACCCTTTTCAATTCCCTATTTGACAACTCTACTTGACCACTCGTCTGAGGGTGGTAAGCCATGGAGACTCTAATGATGGCCCTCGGGGTTCCAAAGCGTGAAAATAATTTTTTTAAGGAATCCACAGACTCGTCTTGTATCATTGGTTGGTAGATCTTGAGCACCTCTATACATAGTCCACGACCAATAAAATGTACTTGTTTCCAAATGATGAATGGAAAGGACCCATGAAATTGATGCCCCAAATGTAAAAAATCTCACGGGTAATGGAAACTGTTTAGGGCATCTCATTACGGTTAGAGATGCTACCTGTCTTTTGGAAGTTGTCATACTGCCGCACAAATGAATCAGCATCTCAAAAAATTGAAGGCCAATAGAATTCTTATTGGAGTACCTTTCTCACTATATGATTGCCCCAGTGGTGCCCCTGCTGGCCCCTCATGGCATTGGCTAAGAATAGCTGTCATTTCTTTTTCTGGGACACACCTCCGAATGATACCATCGTCTCCAATCTTGAAGAGGTGAGGATCATCCCAGAATTAGTATCGGACGTGGCCAAAGAACCTCCTTCTTTCGTTGGTATTCATCCCTTTTGTCAATTTTTTTCTGACCAAATAATTAGCGAAGTCGGCGAACTAACGCGTGGCACCCTCCTATTGTAAGCACGAACAATCTTTCGTCAAGGAAAGTGTCATTTATGTCGCCTTGGAAGTTGCTTCAACCCGGACCTTCGAGTCGGGAAAGGTGATCCGTCGCTAGGTTCTCGGCTCCTTTTTTCTCTTTGATCTCCACATCGAACTATTGGAGCATCATGATCCATCTGATCAAGCGAGGCTTGGCGTTAGTCTTGATCATCAAGAATAGGATGGCGGATTGGTCGGTATAGACAATGACTTTTGAAAGCACAAGATACGACTGAAACTTGTCAAAAGCAAAGATGACTGCGAGCAACTCCTTTTCAGTAGTTGTGTAGTTCTCTTGACCCCCATTTAACGTCTTTGAAGCATAGCATATGGGCTGGAAATGCCTTCACCGCCTTTACCCTAACACTGCTCCTACTATACAATCACTGTCGTCACACATGAGCTTAAAAGGAAGGTTCCAATCCAGAGAAACCATGATAGGGGCATTGGTGAGCATGGTCTTGAGAATGTTGAACGCTTCAAAGCATTCCTTTGTGAAAATAAAAGGTGTGTCCTTCTCAAGAAGCTTCATTAGTGGTAAAGCAATCTTTGAGAAGTTTTTGACGAACCGGTGGTAGAACCTCGCATACCAAGGAAACTCTGGATGCCATTGGCTGTCGTCGATGGTGAAAGCTTGCTTATATTCTCGACCTTAGCTATGTCAACTTCAATACCCTTCTTTGAAATTTTATGCCCCAATACAATGCCTTCTCGCACCATGAAATGTGACTTCTCCCAACTCAAGGCTAAATTGGTCACTTCACACCGTGCGAGAACCTTCTCCATATTAGCCAGGCAATGAGAAAAAGAATCCTCAAATACCAAGAAGTCATCCATAAATATTTCCATGATTTCCCCCACAAGTTTTTCGAAGATAGCCAGCATGCACCTCTTGAATGTGGTCGGGGCATTGCACAATCCGAAAGGGATGCTCCTATATGTAAATGTTCCAAACGGGAAAGTGAATGTAGTTTTAGCTTAATCCTTCAGGGCGATGGGAATTTGAAAGAACACAGACATCCCATTCAAAAAGCAATAAAAATCATGACCTGCTAGCCTTTCCGTAATTTGGTCAATAAAAAGTTGAGGAAAGTGATCCTTTCGAGTAGCATCATTCAACCGGTGATAGTCAATGCACACCCGCCATCCCATCACCGTCCTTGTGGGTATGAGCTCTTCCTTCTCATTAATAACTACCGTCATTCCTCATTTCTTGGGTACCAGCTGTGTTGGACTCACCCATTGACCGTCGGAGATAGGGTAAATGATCCCATCATCTAAAAGCTTGATGACTTCGGTGTAACAACCCAGTATTTTAGATTTGGGTTCGACCATAAAAAATGATCGGTTGATTTGACGGTTACGTACTAAGAGTTGCAACCGCGGATTAGTAATAATAACTATTATTATATTATTATTATTAAGGGAAAAAAATAAAGCAACGGGACTAGGGCCAAGCGGCCCTCCCCACTCCCAAAACCCTCCTCTCCTTTATTCTTCTTTTCCCTAGTAGTCAATTCCCCCTTAGCAGTAAACCCCCGCCGCCCCAATCCCTGTTTTGCCCCAGCCGAGTGAAAAGGCGCAGCACCAGCCGCGCTGCGAGAGGAAGAAAGAAGAAGAGAAAAAAGGAAATAAGGGGAGCGTCGGTTGCTTCCCCACCACCGCCCCCTGTTTTCCGACTCCATCCCTTTTGTGTCCCTAGGTAAGGATCGCTAATCCTTTCACGATTCTCAGCTTGATTCATCGATAATCTAATCTGGAACTCGTATTTCTGTACTATGTCGTTTGCGGTGAGGTTTGAGGGTTTGATCATCGGTTAACGAGGAGATCAACGTCTTGGGCCACCCAATCTAGTCCTAGGCACGTTCTAAAGGTAAGGAAACTCGATCCCTTCGGTTTAGACCGATCGATTTGGTGATTTTTCGTGAGGGTGCAATTCTGGGTTTTTAGCGACAAGCTGTACAGGATTTTAGTCATAGATTTTGGGTGGTCACTAAAGCTGCAGGGAATTTCCAGAAACGTGATTAAGTTGTTTTAATGGTTTCAAGCCTTTGAAGATAGTTTTTTTCGATTTTATAATTTTATAATTTGGGTCAGGTCTAGGAGATGTCTGCGATTTAATTTGGAGATTTTTGAAGATTTATTACTATTTTTAGATATTTTTTGAATATTTATTTTAATAAAATAAAAATCTTGCCGAGGGGTTTTAAGGGTTAGATAATTTTCCAGGATATAAGTTCCCCTGATTGACATGGGAAATTTATTATCTGAATTTTTAAGGAGGTTCAAGTTAGGTGAAAATTTCGTCCAAGATTAAACTAATTAGGAAAAAGGGTCGGTTTTGAAGGGATTGCTTCTAGAAATTTATTAAAGGAGGTTAAGGGATCTTTGAAGTGAGGTTTGGGGATGCGACTTTGAGGAGAGGGTGTTTTTGTAAATAAAAAGGGGTTTTAATCTAGAAAGGTTGTCTTAGAGAATGAGTCGATCAAGCTTCTTAGTCTCGCGTGATGAAGAGGTTCACACCTATGAGTAGGAGAGGAAGAGTCGTGACTGGCGGAGGCAGGAAAAAGACTGTGAACTCGGCGATGGCGATCGCGACTGTTGGTGGTCAAGCGATGGATAAGCCCCAACCCTATCCTCCTAGACGACCCGGGGTGTCGGCAGTTCGAAGTTGGCCGTTGAATTGTGGCCGGAGGAGGGACCTCGAAGAGAATGGCGGCAAAGTTCCAACGGTGAGGATCGTCAAAGAGGAAGACGAGGAACTGATAGAGGAGGTGCCAAATGAGGAAAAACATCCGGAGTTTGAGCATGAGAATGCAAACGTTGACGCGACTAAAGAGGTGAGTGTAAAGGGGGTAAAATCTCAATAGTAGGTCTTTTAATTTACGTCGTTCCCACCGCCTACCTAAGGTGGAGGCACTCATTGTGTTATGTATGAATGTATGATTGCAATAGTTGGTTAATGGTAAGATGAACCCCGGGGAGCTTGGGCCACTACTAGACGCGGTAGATGATCGGATCAGTGCTGGACGGGGAGATGTAACGAATCAGTTGATCTAGTATGTTGGGGTCACTACTAGACGGCGAGAAATAATGTTGTAGTTGACTGGGCATGGACTGGACGGCGAGACGTAACGCAGTGCCATTGTCGAGTTTGGGTATGCGACCGGATGGCGAGACGTAACGCGGTTGGCATACTAGGGTCTGGACACCGGACGGTGATACGTAACGGAGTGGTCCCTAGTGTTTGGTATCTAAGTTCAGGATAGAAGTAGCAAACTTCTACGAGTTCATGATAGAAGTAGCAAACTTCTACGAGTTCATGATAGAAGTAGAGAGATCCTATAAGCTAGTTGAAAGGATGATTATTAAGAGCAGAAAACGAGAACGACTTTCGTGCTAGGAATGAAACTCTAATAACGTGTTAGTAGAAAGTTTTCCTAGGGCAAAGACCTTAGGAAGTAACAACGAGACTGACCACTTCTCACTCACCACGTCGAGGAAGGGTTAGAGGAGGCGGATTTCGAGAAGAGGCAAGGCGAGGCGAGTAGCTGCGCGAGCATTGATGAGAAGTGAATGAGCTCATGAAGAGTCAGAGCTAAAATAGATTAATTTCTTTGTTACATGGTTAGGAGTCTAAACTGTAGATTCTGAGTTAATTCATTTTAAGTATTTGGATTGTCATTTGCCCAAGTATTTCAGGCTTTTTGTTCGAAATTCTTAAATATTGTCGGTTTGTTTATTTTAAAAAGTGGTTTGGGTTGCTCCAGAGTAACCGGTTTTCGGTTTGAGTTATGGTTTGGGTGTCGCCCGCTAGACACCCTCCTTCATGAGGATCTTATGTGAACAGAATGAGGGACTGATCGCTTGAATGTCTGTAATCTTCCATGCAATGGCCTTCTTATGACAGCGTAGGACCTCAATCAATTCAATCTTTTGCTCTAATGTGAGGTTGGATTTAATGGTGATCGGGAGTTTATCACCGTTTCTCAAGAAAGCATACTCGAGATGGCTAGGCAATGGATTCAACTCCAACTCGGCTGGCTCTTCCAAAGAGGTCGGGATCTTAGGCATGGGAGGTAAGGCTTCCACCTCCAATTTCGAGGCCACATTGTCGGCTTCCTCAAAATGTGGGGGTTTCTCTTCCTCCTGTTGAGCCTCCAAGTCATTTGTCCCTACCAAAAAACACTCCTCGAGAGGGTTAGAAGGACTGGCCTCCGCAGATGCGAGTGCCAAAATGAAATCGGACATATCATGACAATACTCAACATCATCATGCAAGTAAGAAAACTTCATGTTATCATCAATGGAGATTGGAGAAGCTAACCTCTTCATTCCCTTCCCTAAGCACCAATTTTTCTCCATGCACATCAATTGAAGCCTTAGCGGTGGCCAAAAAAGGCCTACCCAAAATAAGGGGAACGTCCACATTATCGTCGATGTCGAGAATGACAAAGTCGACCTGATAAATGAGGGTTACAACCTTAACAAGTAGATCCTCTAAAATACCCTTAGGATGCACTATGAATCTGTCTGCCAACTGAATATTTATCCTAGTGTCTCTAGGCTCACCTAGGTCTAACTTTTTAAACAAACCATACAACATCACATTTATACTAGCTCCTAGTTTCGCCAAGGACTTCCCTATGCACATGTTGCCAATAAAAAAAGGAACAGTGAAACTCCCTAGATCTTTGCGCTTCTTAGAAAGATGGTTCTGCAGGATGGCTGAGCATTCTTCATTTAGGGCCACGGTGACCATCCCTTCCAACTTCTTCTTGTTGATGATGAGGTCTTTCAAGTACTTTTCATACTTGGGCATCTTGGTGAGAGATTCAACAAATGGAATGTTAAGGTATAGTTGGTTCATCAGCTCTATAAAGTGAGCAAACTCCGCGTCCATGCGATCCTTGTGGAGCCTAGTGGGGTTGGGAAGCGGTGAGCTTGCTTTTCCCTTCTATTTGTCCGATTGAGGATTCGAGTCCATTTTTTCCCCATCGAGTGCACTTGCCCTCCCTTGTTGATCAGGGGAAATAGTAGGATCAACTCGCTCCGCCGTCTTGGTGGGCTTCCTTTGGATGGGAACTTCTCGGGTTTCTCTCCTACTTCAGAAGGTCACAGCTCCCAAATCAGATTCATCAAGTTGATTCCAAGAAAGAGCCGCTTGCGTGATAATCCCCATCATTGTAGCCAAGGATGTCAAAATTGATTGATGACTTTGCAACCCACCTCTATGGATGAGAACTTCTCTGTTGCCTCTCCCATTAACCTTTCTATTTTCTCAAACTTCTTCTAGCTGGAACTAGCGAAATGGTTACTAGCTCCTCCAGGGAAGACATCCTATCAGAATGTGCAAAAGAGATGGAATGCAATTGTTCCTCAGAGACGTCCGCTTCCTTCAGCAATTGGCACTCCACAATATTTTGGTTGGTACTCGAATACCAATCACATGCCATCAATGGCTTCGTCCCTTTCTTCTTATCTTCAATAAGTGAATCAATCAACTGATCGATCTTGGCAGCAAGTGGAGAGCTCGCCTCCGTGGAGTTTACTCCTCTCTTGGCATCCCTTCCACCACGTCTCGTCGGTCCCCAATCATACCCTTTTGTTGCCATATCTTCAAGAAAAGAGGTCATCTCATGTGGGGGTTTGTTTATCAAGTTCCCTTGACATTGAGAGTCAATGAGAATCATGTCTTCTTGAAGGAGACCGTCATAGAAGGTTTCAATCCGAAACTGCTCTCCAAACCCTTGATGTGGGCATTAGAGGAAAAAGTCAGAGTACCTCTCCCATCCATCCCTCGATATCTCGTCCTCCTCTTGAGCGATGTGAGTGATCTTCTTGTGCCACTCCGTCGTCTTGGAAGGTGGACAATATCGGGCCATAAACTTGTTGAGTAAGTCCTCCCATGAGGTAATCGAGAGGGGGTGGTCTATTGTTGAGCCACCGGAGCACTTTCCCCGTAATAGAGTGGGGGAAAAGCCTCAACTTCAAAGCCTCGTCGGATACCCCATTGATCTTCAAGCTTCCCGCAATCTCGATGAATCTCTGGATATGCTCCCTTGGAGACTCATCTTGGAGCCCTTAAAACTGAATGTTGTTTGGATCATTGTGATGAGTCCGGACTTGATCTCGAAATTGTTGGTGGACACGGGTGGATGTAGAATGGTCGGTTGGATAGCCATTGCCCGTTGACCCATATAGTAGCCCATGGTCCTTGGTCATCCGGAGCATTTTCATTCTCTGCCATCTCGTCTCACTCCTTCCTCTTCATCAACTACAACTTCTTCAACTTCGGGACCAACTTGTGGTTGTCCCCTCTCCTCTATCCTTCTTCTTGCTTCTGCCAGCATCCTCTCACAAGCCAAGAGTCGGAGAGTGCGGTTGAGATTCTCGTCTAGTGGCGCCAAAGGTGTTGGATGACTCTGGGTCATACACCCTTTTGCATACACTTCAAAGCAACACAACTCGTCTAACACAAACAAGATTCACACTCACAAAACAAAAAGTAAACTCTAGATTAACACCAACAATCTTTTCAAAATAATAAACCAATTTTTCCCGACAATGGCGCCAAAAGCTTTACTCGTCCCGAATATCACAATAAAAATCTCAATTAAGGCCAAATATAAACCTTAACCTAGTGCAATATAGGGCATGTATGTTTTAAAAGTCAAAGTCGGGTTGGTCCATGTACCCCTACTTCAATTGTTTGAAACATTAACTAGCAATCGAGTTTTGGTTGAAACTAATGTGTGGTAAAAGCAGTTGTAAACCGTAGGGAAGCGCAACAAGAGAACAAACTTCACTCTCTCGGTCACAAGGCCAAGGGACTTTGAATCAAGCTATCAAGGTAGCTCTCTTGGCCAATCGACTAAGGGTTGCTTGGGCTTCTCCCTCGAACCGTAGTCCGAACGACCAAAATACAACCTACCCAAAGTGTTAATACGTACTATGAGGTTTGCCCTAATTCAACGTAAGTAGGTGACACAATTTGACCAAGCAATTCTAGCTTTTACAAGCCTCTTAGAAAGAAGTGAATTTTCCTCTATCTAGGTCAAACTGGCATAAGAGTTGGAAAAGCAAGCACAATCTAGCGTAAAATCGAACCTCATGGAGTAAAAGTGCCTCAAACATATAAGAAAAATGGGGTAAAATGTGCATAATTAAACCTGAATCAAATATCACTAGCTTCAGTTTAATAGAATTGGACGAGCAACAATGTTTGGTTTAAAAATTATTCAATAGAAAACTATATTCGTACGATTCCAAAAGTTCACGATTCTTGAGAAATTTACTTATTTTTCTAATAACATCATTGTCAAACAAAAATACTCCTCACTTCTAATTAACATACCTATACTTTTAGGTAAACCGTCGTGAAACACAGGTTAATTATCTAGAAGTCGCAATGCCAATGGGTGAAACATCGATTGATGCCATTGAATTTAAACATCTCCTGGTCCAATGTTAACTATCTACAAAATGCATCCATGCGTGCTTGTACATGGAACCTCTAGAGATTAGCGCATTGGCCATGCCTAAAATCTCAAGCTGCTCTCGATTACATGGATTAGATTTACTTGGTAGCCATTCCATAGATGTGAGGGTTTACGAACGAGGCACTGGACAAGGAAGCAATGTTGAGGTCGAGATGCGAGAAGCCGGCTTTCGAAATCTCGGTCCCTGTTTGTCTAGTTAGATGACAGCCATCAGCAAGCGTTTGTTGCAATGGGTTGAGGACATTCTGCAAGAATCTTAGAGCTGTTCCATCTGGGAGGGCAGGACACATCGCAAAGCCAAAACAACATGCCATATATTATTCAGCAAAAAGCTCTTCCTAGTACCCAAGTGAGGTTTCATCAACTAAAACAAAGAAATCCGATCCAGTTTAATACAAGTTGAGATCATTCTACCTTTTGCTGCAACATGCTCCACGAACAAGTAAATCCCTCCTGGTTTCAGCACTCTCTTTACCTCTGAAAGCCAAAAACATAAACAAAAGGGCCGAAACTTCCGATTTCAGCGAAGCTTTGGCACACAAACGTGATCAAGAGAAGGGTTTAGGTTTCTCCTTAAACAGAAGTTAACAACACCTCTCGGCAAGTGTATTGAAGTTCTTTGGGTGAATATATACTTAGTGATCGTAACAAACAATGAATCAGGAACGTGTTTTCCAAACACACAACACAACCGACTCCATCTGCGTCCTCTATGCTCATCTGCAGATATCAAAGCCATAGAAAATAGATCGAATTACCTTGCAGCGTTCGATCGACATCTTCGACAGAACATAAAACAAGCGTTCCAACAACAGCATCTACAGAAGCATCATCTAGTGGTATAGCCTCCCCGACCTGGAAGATCAATTAACCAACCCCGAGAATCAGAATTAGCAAGAAAGGGGGAAAACTCGACTCCTAGAGTTCATTTTCAAGACAAACTGAACCGAATCGAACCCATTCGAGAAACAAAAACACATACAGCTTGAGTGAAACTGAAACTTGAAGGTTGCAACCCAGCAGCAATGGCAGCATCACATGCATATCTCTCCATCTTACTGTTGGGATCCACTCCAAACACTTGAACATCAGCATCGTAGTATTTGAGATTAGGCCCCGTTCCAATCCCGATCTCCAGCACTTCCTTCGCCTTCCCCTTTAATTCACTAAACAGCCGCGACTTGTATTCTGCAACCTTCACCCAGACAATCAAATGGAGAGCCAATGAAGAAACACAGCGACTCCCAAACCAACCCACAGCATCGAAGTTCATCATTATACCCACTGACCTCAGCCTCGTAAGCTTCCGTCGCTGAATTGAGCACCCAAGCATATAACTCCTCGTACCAACCGGGTCTCGGCGGATGAACTCGATTCAAAACGTCCTACATTCCAATACACCGATTCTTTCGATTACTGCGTGGTGTGCGTAAAAACAACCGAATCGAGGAACGACAAGAAGACCTTACCTTGTAATCAGACTTCGGACCGGAAGCGTTTGCGGGGCGTATTGGCCGCGACGCCATTGTTGCTGCTCCGCCGAGGAAATGCCTTCTCCCGCAGGGGCATAATCTTGTGGTCAGGAGTCGTTCACCGGCCTCTTTGTGCAACGATCCTCCTGCTGCAATCTCGTGTGAATTGGAGCAACTGGGGGTTACCTTCACTGAAGTACAACAGCAGGCGTTTAAGTTGCAGGGAATGAGTGGTGGAGAAGAATACAGGCGAGCTGATCGGCCGATCATCGCCATTTAAGGTGGAATATCGAGCTTTGTGTCGTCTTGAGGCCTATTGTGTTACTTTCGGTTCCTAATAATAGACCGATGGTATTAGTAACGGCTAGGGCTGTTAATGAACCAAGCCGCTCATGAACGGCTCGGTGTGCGATTCGAGAAAAACTCGTTTTATACTCGATTCGTTTTAATCGAGCCGGTTCGCGAACAAACTCGTTAACTAAACGAGCCGAACTCGAGCCATACCATGTTCAGCTCGAAAGCTCGCGAACAAGCTCATTTAATGGTTTGGCATAAAAAAAGAATTGGAATTCATGGATTTTATGTATTGAAATTGGGATAAATATTGTGTTTTACTTTGCTACAGATTTAAATGTAATTTTATGCGTAGTTCTAGGCCAATCTTGAGCTATCATGAACATTTTATGAGCTGAACTTGATTTTGGGCTCGTTAAGCTTATTTGACGAGCCGAGCTCGAGCTTTCAATTTCATAAACGAGCCGAGCTCGAGCTTGCATATTAAAGCTCGTGACGAACACGAGCCGAGCTCGAGCCTGAAAATATATTAACGAGCCGAGCCCGAACTATGGCAAAGCTCGGCTCGACTCGGCTCATTAACAGCCCTAGTAACGGCAGGGGAAAAGGAAACTTCAATCGATGTATTGCGCGACTTTTTTTGTTTTCGTTGAATATTGCGCGACTTTTCTACAACAACGAATTGCCTTTAGTTAGGAAAATTTGACTCGGAATAGTACATTGTGATAAGATTCATTGCATACGGATTCAATTCTAGAAATCACCTATATTCAAAGGGAAAAAATTCCACGGATGGTAACAGCAGCCCAACTAAACCACATGTTTAGTCTCTCATGTAATCATGCAGTGTTGTGTCTAGCAAATTCGTATTACATTTCCCTTTCCCAATCTCGTTTCGTTGCTCAGTTGTAACTTGTAACCGATAGCCAAATCAGAACTAATGGTTAATGGTTACATTGATACCGATTAAACAGTAAATGATTGGTTCTCGATAGTTAAACTTAGCTAATTACTAATTGATGATTAGACAGTTAGTAACAGACGGTTAAACGATAAACCGACTAACCGATTACGGCCATACTCATAGTTAGGGCTAAAAATACTAGAACTCTATGAGCCGCAAACGTAGGCCAAAGATAGTGGAATGTTTGAAGACCTACAAAATCTCTTGCCTACCCTTGTTGTAATGGCGACTTATGAGTTGAGTAATTGTTGTTGGGTATCTTATTATTCTCTCCCTCTTTAATCAGATTTGATAGGTAGAATTGCGTTATTGTGTACTTGAGTTGGAGAGAGTTGATTGTGAATTGATATCTATGTTAAATTATTTTTATTCAATGATAACAACTCTTTAAAAAGAACATATAGTTTAGAAGAAAAAAATCTACAAAAATGCACAGTTGAAAAAGAGAAGGTCTTCCGTCGGTTAGGTTATCGATCGGTTATTTTGGTATGATTTTGTCTAATCACCTACATAGCTGTTATCCGGTTAACCAACAAATTAACCGAGAACTGAATATACGGTACGCAATGTAGTCAAAATCGCGCTTTAAAACTTAAAAACTTACGATTTTACGTTTCTAGGTCACTAAAATGCTTCTATACAAAATTTCAGTTTTTATAACTTATGTAATTATAAACTCCGCTTTAAAACTTAAAAACTTACAATTTTACGCTTCTAGATCACCAAAACGTTTTTACGAAGAAACTCGTTTTTTACTACATTGACGGTACGGTTAACTTACTAATATAAATGTTGCAGAAACAGGAATCATGAAGTGTTTAATGGTTAATCGAGAATCAAGTAAAAAGTTTCGGTTATAACCAAACTGAACCGATTGCAATCCCTAGTTGTGTTGTCTATTAAATTTGCATGAGTTAACTACATTACTTTCATTTTATAGTGAGAATTGTTCCTTAATTTTTACCTTGCAAAAAGTAGAAGTTAAGTAAAAGATTTTGCACATGCAGAAAATGTATCACAAAATTGTTCATATCGTGGCAAAAAAGCTTCTCTTGTGAATGGTTAGGCTCTCGTCAACTATCCTCCTTTTCACTCGCTACTTTGTGTTGCTTGCTTGTAAAGACGTTTTATTTTGCATGTATAAGTACCCTTTTGATATGAATGCGAATAGGGTGACAACCTGTACCCTATTAATTTTTGCAATGACTCACAGCATTTTTCTACTCTAATAAAACTTGTAAATTATATATTCTTCATCTAAACTATCAAAGACCTTATTGTCAATATATCCTATCGATTAATGCTTCGTAATTTTGTTAATCATTCCAATCCATGGCACGTTACGGTAAAGACTCTCTAGTGCTCATGGATAACTGATGAAAGTCGGTTGAATGAAAAAATAGAGTTGAGCGACTTAGCGACCATGTTTGAGATGAAAAGTTTTGATTGGAATTCAAAACCGAAACATAATAATATTATACCCCAATAAGTTCACCTAGTGATATTGTGACGATAAGAATGTGGTTCCATTTAAAGGTTTCATTATAAACAATCTAATATACATGTTTTTAACTTTGTTCTACCAAACTAAGGGTGTGCCAAGGCACCCCCTCCTAACAAGGTGCCTCCGCCCCTGGTGACAACGCCCCTTATGTATGTTGGGTTGGGTTGGTTCAACCTCCTATGGTGGTTAGATTAAGTCATTGTAATTAAGTTGGATTATCTTGAATTCATTAGTGACTTCAAAAGATTTTTTTTAGAAGATTCGCTATTATCATAATAGAGAGGATTTGCAACCTGTCATTTATAAAGGAGTTATAGTCGGTTAAGATACAAACAATTAAGAACTAAAGGTTGCATACTTTTCGTTTCTACGGCAATGCAGCATGTTCAAGAGAGCATTACGGACAAACAAACCTTTGAATAATCCATAAATTTGGTCGGCATGTTCAAGACTCTTTGGCCTTCAATCTGGCTGGAGAGATATTTTATCTATAGTTTGTCATTTTGTGTTGCTGGAAAAAGAGAGTATGAATATGTTTCGGTACTTCTGAAATGTTTCTTCATCTTTTGTATGTTTTTGTTATTCACCGTGTTGGAGAGAAATATTATGGTTGATTGGTGATCTAAAATGGTTCTTCTTGAGGTGTTTTGTAATCCTCTAGCTAGCGCTGAGTGGACTTGTAAGCTCATCAAAGTATAATGGAGTTGCGGATTTGACTACAATCCCGTGTTTTTTTTTCCGATTTAGGTTTTTCACGTAAAAAACAATGTGTCTCATTCTTTTCATTCTTGCTTGATATTTCTGCTATGTTTTTCATAGTGGTATCAGAGTCCAAGGTTGTTTGTGAGCTATTTTGGCAAGAATTGATGACTCAAACGGAGCAATGCCACAAATGGAGGATATACTGTTTTGCAAGGATCTCTGTGAATCTATTGAAAGTAGTAACGAGAAGCTAGAAGACAAGTCGGATAAGCAATGAGATTCATCCGGAGATGTAGATATAGAATTCTTTGACCATTGATAGACCGTTAATTACACATGTTTTTACCCCTATTCTTGAGCCGTTTGAGATGTCGATTCTCGCATTTTAGGCCGATTTCACACTAGGTTGTTCTTGTTTGTGATATTTCAGGTCCTAGTACGTGAATGAAGGTTTAGGAACGAGTTCGGGGTCGATTGGACGAAGTTCGGACATGTGGCGAGACGCTGAGGAAGCCACACAGGCACTCCTAAAACCCACACGGCCGTGTAATGAACCAATGTGGCCGTGTGGGATTTACCGAGCCTTCACACGGGCATCCTGGAGATTCCACACGGCCGTGTGTCCCTGGTCGTATAGGAAGCCTGAAGTCTACTTAATCGAAACTCCGCGTTTTGGCACTCACACGGGCAGCTGGGTAAGTCACACGGCCGTGTGGCCTGCCCGTGTGAGTCAGGAATTCTGGGTTCTAACCCAATTTCAAGCCACAGGTGGGAGGATCAACTTTTCAGAGCAAAAATAGATCCCTAGAGAGAGAAAGTGTGAAGAACACATCCTAGAAGTGATTTTGGAGTTGGGTTTCATCAATTGAGCTTGGAGATCATCATAGGAGTGAAGATCATCATCCCAGAGCAGATTCTTCCCATTGTTATGAGTATGACTGCTTTGTATTATGTTTTCCTCTCTCTCTCTCTCTCTGGAGTAGACCCTTCTCTCACTTGGGTATGGAGAACCCTAGTTCCATGTGTTAGGGATCATGATTGTAATGACTTGGGATTGCTATACTATTTGGTTTTAATCGAATGATGCATGATTCATTGAATTAATTGAAGTCTGATCAGCTTTTCTTGATTCTTGCTGCAACCTGAGATAAATAGAATCTGATTAGGTTGTTAGAGCTTCATCATTCGGTAGTAGTAGATTGGCTATACGAGAGTTAGTCAGTCTACTACTTTGTACTGGAATCCAATTCCAGTAGTGGAGTTCTGTTCTTATTGCTTCAGCTTTCTATCCCGGTGAAGACTAGTCGTCTGCCGGGTAGTTAGACTGAGAGGGCTTGGTCTGCTTAAGAGATTCCAAGCTACTGTCGGATCTTCCGCAGTTTAATCAACAGTAAATTAACCCAGGGTAATTACAACTGAGACCTAACTAAGGAGCTAGGGGGACTCATTCCCGAGTGACTCTTCCTTTGCTTCAGAAAACCAAATCATTTCCTGCTTTCTTACTGCTTTTAGTTAAAACCACTATCAATCGACTTAGTTGGCTAGATAACAGATATACACGGAGTAGGCAGTAGATCTAGACCCCGGGTTTATAATTAGACTTGCCACTTTACTGCATTCCTGGACTGCGATTACACTTGGTCGCAGTTTGGTGTTGTGTCGTAGCGTGTCAAGTTTTTGGTGCCGTTGCCGGGGAAAATCTAGGTTATTGGAGAAACGTGAAAGTTTGTTACTCTAGCTTTTTCTTTACTGCATTTTCTCTCTTCCACCTCTGTGCCTTCACGGGTTGCCTTTGCTAATTGTGTGCAGGTAGTGCATGGCCCGTAGCCAGTCGGGAGATCTACTACCATTAGACTAGGAGCTTGAACAGATCTGCAGGAACTTCAAGCAGGCTCTAAGGGCGCGACTGGCTGCGGAGGAGGCGCTAGCACAGCTGCAAATCACCGATGAAGAAGAGATGGGTGATTCACAGGACCATGATGTGGTCCTTCCTGAGGAACAGACCATGGGATACTACTGGACCGCCAGGGCCGCGGACATGAGGTCGCCCATTCAACACCCTCATGTCCTAGCCAACAACTTTGAGGTGAGCACCTCCGTCATCACCATGGTGCGCGGTTCGGTGGTGTTCTGTGGCAAAGAGGGGGAGTGCCCCCGATCACATCTAAGGCGATTCCACGAGCTCATCGATGGAATCAAGATAAATGGGGTCCCAGTCGATGCCATCCAGCTGAGGTACTTTCCATTTACTCTGGAGGGGTAGGCCAAGGAGTGGCTAGACACTCGACCTCCAGGCTCGATCACCACGTTCGCCAATCTGGCGGGCAAGTTCCTCACTCGCTACCATCCCCCGTCCAAAACGGCGGACCTGCAGAAGCAAATTTCCCACTTTGCTCAGGACGAAGATGAGACCATCAGGGATGCTTGGGAGAGATACACCAGTCTCTTCCTCAAGTGTCCCAACCATGGTTTTACCGACGCATTCAAGGTGGGCACCTTCTACCATGCCCTCTTCCCGGAAGACAAGCAGCTGATTTACTCGGTCTGTGGCGGGAATATGCTCACCAAAACACCGCCACAGCTGAATCAACTTTTTGAAGAGATGGCAGAGCAGGGCTACGACTGGGGAACTGCAAGGAGATCGAGACGAGCACCAGGACGGGGTGTGCATGTTGTATCCACCCAGTCATCTGATTTGGTGTAGGTGGTATCGAAGCTGGTTTCAGCCATTGATCGTTCCGGGATGATTGCAGGTACCAGACAGCAACAGGTGATGCTCTGCCAGTGGTGTGAGATTTCTCATCACACCGTGGAGGATTGCCAGGCGATGAGGGAGTCTTCTACTCCCCAGGAACAGCTGGACTTCATCGGCAATGTCAGGCGCTTCGACCCCTACAGCAACACTTACAACGAGGGGTGGCGCAAGCATCCTAACTTCTCCTGGGGTGGGGCAAATTCTAGATCACAAGTCCCCCAGGGACCACTTGGCTTCCAGAGGCCTCCTTACCAGCCTAGACATGGGCAACTTCAGCAGCCGTAGCAGCCTCTCTACCCGCGCAGATAGGGGCAGCACCTGCAGCACCAGCACAGAGTGACCCGATGGCTGAACTGCGAGATCTGGTCGGTTCTCTGGCCACCTCCAGTGCAAACAAGTTCAATAACATCGAGCAGTTCATGGAGAAAGCTTCAGGCAAATTCATGGAGCTAGAAGCTGGTAAGAGAAACACGCAGGCTGTGCTGCGGGATATCCAGACCCAGCTTGGGAGTGTTGCTCAGGTTGTAGCTCAGAGGCCTCCTTGTACTCTACCCGGTCAGACCATCCCTCATCCGCAGAACCCGAATGAGCATTGCAAGGCCATTACCACCAAGAGTGGCAAAGTGACTGCCGATCCACCTGTTCGGGCACAAGAGAGAGAGACCCCTGTTTAAGCACTTCCAGCTAATGAAGATGAAATGGAGAAGGAGGTTGAGGTGCCTGCTCCTAAACCGCAACCAGTGGTGAAGGAGTATGTACCCCAGCTTCCCTTTCCTACTCGGTTGCACAAAGACCGACTGGAGACTGAGTTTGCCAAATTCATGGCAATGCTGAAGCAGGTAAACATAAGCATGCCTTCGTGGGGGCATTATCGAAGATGCCCAAGTACGCCAAGTTCATGAAAGATCTCCTCACCAACAAGAGGAAGCTTGGGGAGCTGTCGACGATGATGCTCAACGAGGAGTGTTCTGCCATCCTGCAGAACAAACTATCAGAGAAGCGAAAAGACCCAGGGAGTTTCACTATTCCTTGCATGATTGGTAGTTTGCATATAGGGAAGTCCTTGGCAGATTTAGGCGCTAGCATAAATGTCATGCCATATAAACTATTTAAAAAGCTAGGCCTAGGTGAACCCAGTGATACTAGGATGAGCATTCAACTTGCTGATAGATCCATTGTGCATCCTAGGGGCATTACAGAGGACTTGATAGTCGCAGTAGGGCCATTCTCATATCCTGTTCATTTTGTGATTTTGGACATAAATGAGGATGTGGATGTGCCATTAATATTGGGTAGACCTTTTATCACCACCGCCAAGGCGCTCATTGATGTGAATGATGGGAAATCGATTTTGCGAGCTGGGGGTGAACAAATCACATTCTCTGTTTACGATAATATGAAACATCCCCAGCTCCATGATGATCTAGACTACTGTGATGTTGTTGCTGATTTTGAGACCGCACTCGCCATCACGAGTGCGGGTACTAACGATTTCCTTGAGCGTTGTCTTTTGCTAGGGAACAGGCATCATAGGACGTGCAGCTGGAGGAGCAGCTCGTGGAGCTAGACGAGGCCACGATCAAGGGGCGAGAGATACCATTCAAGTCGATCCCTATCTCGCCCCGGATCGCTACATCATTGGAGGAGCCACCAGAGCTAGAGCTTAAGCCCCTCCCCTCTCACCTGGAGTATGCATTTCTCCGGGAGGGGAATAAGCTCCCGGTCATTATCAGCTCGGATCTGACACCCGAGCAGAAGAGCAGGATGGTGGCTCTGCTGCGGAAGGATGCCCGGGCCTTGGCATGGAAGATCACAGACATCAGAGGCATTAGCCCATCCTTCTGCTCCCACAAAATTCTGATGGAGGATGAGGTTAAGCTGGTCTGGCAGCCACAGCGGAGATTGTCTCCTAAATTGGAGGCAGTGGTCCGGGAAGAGATCGTGAAGCTCATGGATGCAGGGATCATCTTTGCTATATCTGATAGCAAGTGGGTCAGCCCCACTCAGGTGGTCCCGAAGAAAGGCGGGATGACTGTGGTCCCGAATGAGAAGAAAGAGCTTATCCCAATGCGGACCGTGACCGGCTGGAGAGTCTGCATCGATTCCCGGCGCCTGAACGACGCCACTAGGAAAGATCATTTTCCCCTACCTTTCATTGATCAGATGCTGGAGAGGTTGGCGGGTCATGAGTTTTATTGCTTCCTGGATGGCATGTCTGGTTATTTCCATATTCCTATTTCACCAGAGGATCAGGCAAACATAGTATTCCCCCTGTCCATTTAATTCCCCATCGTCCTTTTTAATTCCCACCGAGAGGAAATAGAGCGACCAGAGCGCGGCTGCAGGAGCTCGGGGAAAATTTTCATAGCTCGATTCTTGAGCTCTACTGCTCCAAAAATCCCGTAAGTAATGCCTAATTCATCCATACATAGTAATTTATCGATTTAGAGCTTTAAAATGAGTTTTTGTATCAGGAATTTCTTGAATTCCCGATAAGCCAAATTAGGGTTTCGGAGTATCCGGAAGTCAGATTGAGCCTTTCATATACGAACTTCCTGCAGCGAGGTAATTAATCCTCAAGTTCTAATCCATGAATTTCGGCTATTATTTAGGTCGTAGTCGAAATCGCAGAATTTAGCCCCGACTAGGGTTTGATGTATTTTTATCGAGAATTTGACCTGAAGCCTAGAACTAATATCGACGGGGACACTGCAGGGGATATTAGGATGGTCTCGAATTTTAATTCGGGGTTCGTTGGTGAATTGACATTTTAGTACGAGATGCTAAAATCGGTGTTTGAACGGCCAAAATTGGTGAGGGATTAGCACGGCATACCGGGTTTGTCGTATCACGATATTTATATTAATGCTTAGAATTGACTAGGTGAACTAGAATAGCATGATTAGGGGTGTATGGATTTTTGTGCTATATGATGAACCCTTGAGTGTTGTATGATATATTGTATTCCCTTAATCGTTATGACTTGCACGAGGGTTTATCCCGAGGAAGTGCAATTATACGACTCCCGGTTTACCTATATTAGGTCAATTATGGCCAAGTTAAGGATATGTTCAAGTATTGAACCGAGATCAACCAGATGGGTTATGGATCATGTATAAGGTTACCGAACAAGAGTGTGTTAGTCTCATAGTCATTTACATAGTAATTACGACTCCCCATGCCACTACGCCGTTATAATATGTTATGTCACACCCCTGATGTGGTGTTGACCGGTGATCCTTCATGAGATATGTATAAACCCAGAGTGGTGTCGCGTATGACCACACCCAGAGTGGTGTCAGGTCCGATGCCTACACCGATAGTGGTGGTTCTGATATGACCACATCCATGAGATGTTTGGTCCGTTTTCCCCGGAGAGTAATGAGCATGGGAGTAGTCAGGCGCCTATAAATAAAATATGATAAGATTCATATGCATAAGTAAAGGTGGTTGAGTCTTTTGCTCATTGGGATATGAGGATGGCTGAGGTCCGATCCTGGTGTTTTGGCTTGATTGTTAGATGTATGGTAGGGGTATGCTTTGTTATGATTTCATGATGCTATGATTATCTCACTCAGCTATGAGCTGACCCTCTTTTATTCTTTTCCTCTACTTATGCTATGTGTAAGAAGATCATCGGCAGTAGCAATTACATAGGTGTGAGTAGAGCGAGGAGTTGAAGGCAGAATGAGGTATGGTCTTCAACTATTATGTGATTTGACGACTACTCGGGATTTTGGCCAGTGATCCACACCTATTTTGTAAAAATGTTTTGAGAACGTTTTGCATGTGCATATTAGCTTCTGATGTAATATTAGATATCCACAGGTGTGGGAAGTTGATGATATGTGTATATTTGTGTGGTTATGTAAGTTGTGACAACTATGGCATGTATAAGCATGGTATGCAGTTGTGGAATATGAAACTGTGACTATGGCTATGAAAGCCATTGTATATGGTTGTGGATATATATGTATGTCTATGAATGCAGATATTCAGATCAATTATTTTGCAGGTCTAGTTGCAAGAACTGTTAGCCCATTACGCGAGTCATTCATATCGAAAATTTTATTTGAGTAAATTTTGATAATTAATGTAACACCAGTTTTAAATTACGCTACAATTGTATGAACAATATGATTAGGCAAAATGTATAGGGTTGAGTGTTACAAATTAAACCTGATGAAAGAAGAAGGACGGGTAGTACGAGTACCCATAACCCTAAAAAACGGGACGGTTATAGGTATACTCAAATACCCGTTTCCCGTTGCCCATCCCTACTTTCATTGGACCAACCCCTAGATCTCGTCAAGGATTATTGGGGACCCCTGGAAACTGATCTACCAACGAGGAAACATTTCCCCCTAACCTTATCATTACATGGGAAAGCGGTGTCTAGTGGCTCAATGGAAGCTCAAGGAGGTATATTTTCCATGCCAGTCACCAGTCCCCGTTTTAGGCGACCTTCTTTGTCGAAAACCATTTTATGACATCTAATTCGTCAATCAAGTGTCAGCCTAAGGTTGACTGCATCGTCAATGCTCTAAAGGCTATCGACTATGTGATCCCATCAGTACCCAGCTATGGATGAATAAAATAATTATCCCTAATGATCACCTGTTATCGTTTTGGATCCTAATGTAGCCTCACTATATCCTCGATGCATGGAAGTGTAAGATCTGGTTGGCTACTCTATTGTGGGAGGCACACGACTGGTTCATGCTACTCCCGTAAGGGTCAATCATGGAGTTTGATCAGATTTTTGCCATATTCCTCCACAAATACATCACATAGAAGAGAAACCAAAGAAGTGTTATAGAGCTCATCTGAATGCGCCAACATCTAGGTGATTTGTTGAAAGACTTGTATAAGAGGTGGTCCACCGCTGCGAAGGGGATCCAAAATTTTGAGCCGACTACTGCTACCACTAGCTTATGAGCTGGTACCACGAGCGCCAAACTACGGGGACCTTGTACAAAGAGACTCATTAATCCATGATAGAGCTCGATGCCCGGATCAACAAGGTTATCCAACTAAAAGAAAACCTATCTGCCTCCTAGATCTTCGAAGCTCCATCCATGTAGGAACACTTTGACAACCCAAGGAATACTTGTTGGAGAAACAAAATAAGAAAATAAGGGCTCTGGTTAACCCTTTAAAATTGTGGAGGATAGAGATGGACGACTTCCTTTCTCAAGTATGTAGAATTTATATCTAAGAATCAAGCATCGTCATTGGTCATGTATAGTTAGTTTCCTTGTTTCCCATAATGGTAGTATAAACAAAATACTATAGTAATATCATCGTAGATTCACACACAGATAGGTTAAAACATCATATGAAATAAATCATCGATGATCTTACACAAAAGATGATTAAAGTACCGCAAATACAATAAGGCATCTAAAGGCAAAGCATCAATGATTATAGCATAAAATGAGATAAGCAACTTATTAACTCATAGAAAGTAATACATGATCATCATAGAATTTATATCCATAAATTGATCGACTAGCAACACAAAGGAGATTGGAACAAAATCACCATTGATACAAACATAGATGATGAGTTCTTCTTAGTCAAGCTCCAGCAAAGCTTCTCCTCTTCTTCTATGGATTGCTACTCGTGCCTAGTGGGACAGAGTGCTGGTAAAGGTATTGTAAAAAAGTCTAGGCATGTGCCTCTATTTATACTAGTTATAGAAGGAGGTTTTCTAGTCATTTAACTCCTAATTAAAGTCGACCAAAACCTTTTCTATCTAACTGGAACATGGTTTCTTTTGACTAGTGGACTAAGTAACTTCTTCAGGATGTCTTCTCGACGAATTAGGGTAAGCGACGGTGGATCCAAATGTTGGTCTGTTGCTCTTCTTTCACTTGGCTTGGGTATTTCCATGCCCAATTGACCCCTTCTCCAATTTTTAGAGCGGTGGTAACTAATAGAATCTTTCGTGGGCATTAGTCGAAGTTCGGTCTGCTACACTATCAAATCAGTTTGTTTTGGTTATAAAGTGAGTATCGAGTATCCAAATCCATCTCTATTTGAGCCCATGAGTTTGTATTCTCCCCCTTTTTGTGATCCATAAGTTTTCTTCTTGATCTATCCGAAGAAGGGAAATATCTTGAAATAGTGGAAATTGGGGTAGTGAGAATGAAGCAGATGTGATTAATTTTGTAGGAGATGTTGGAGACGCCACTAGATGAGTAAATGCTCTATTTGTTGGCATTTGGGATGAGAAAAGAATTGGTTAGAGTGGGGTTGTCCTTAGGAATGGCAATGGGGTAGGTCCGGGGCGGGTTTCTTGGTACTTAGACCCGCCAAGTGGCAGGTCGGGTCTAGGTCAGGTAATTTATCACGGGTCGCAGGTCGGGGCAGGTCGACCCAATGAGTATGCAATTTATATGAAAACATTAGAAATATTCGTTATTTTTATTATAAGACCAACAAAACAAACAATATGTAGTTAAATTATTAGAGAAATTAAGGTTTTCTCTAATTTACAATTTTATTATAACTAAAAATATGATGTAATAAAAGAAAATTCCTAAGTAATTTGACTAAGATTACATGTAATTTAGGCAAGAATGGGTCGAGAATAAGGAGGGTCAAGGCAGGTTGGGTCGATGAAAGTACACATGCCCGCCTAGCTTCGCCTACGGGGCGAGTCGGACCCACACCAAAACAGGCCAAACAGATCGGGTAAAACGGGTCAGGTCAAAATTGTCATTCCCAACTATCCTCGATATAATAAGAAAATAATTAATTTAAACAATTAATTATATATTTATTTGCTAAATTATATACAAATTGAGAACAAAAGAGTTTTTAACAATCGACTAATAGTAATGTTAACATAAGAGTACGTTTGTTATGTTCCAATAGTAGAAAGGTACAAAAGTGAAAATAATAATATAGGGGCACGTTTATTAACTTGCAATAATATAGGGGTATAAAATACTATTAATCTTTTTGTTTAATATATACTAACCATAGTAAAAGAAAATCATGAAGTCTGGTTGGAGTTTTCATGAACACATTGATGTGGTTATAAGAAATAGCATTTATCAGGGTGGGTACCACAATAAATGTTTAATTTTATTTGCTTACAAAATTAAATTTTTATTCGACTAAATTTCAAATATGTTTGGTTAACAAACCTTTTAGTGATGATATAGAGAATGAATGAGGAATGATATTTTTTATTATTTCGTTTGTGATTGCATTGTTTAGAATACATTAAGGTTTAGATATTAATATATATGTATTATTTTTAAAATCAAGAGAAACAAATATTGGCTAAATGTAATTATGTGTTTTCTATTATTATTACTTTTTTCAGACAAGTTTTTTGTGGTTATGTGATTCGGGCTTATTTGTACACTTTTTACTCCTTATTTGTTTAGTCATTTGAAGCATTTTTACTCGGGGAGGTTTTTTTTTACGCAGAGTTTTGCCTTGTTTCGGTGTTTTTCAGACTTTGGTAGGTGGAACCAACCCAGGAGTCAAAACTTGGATGAAAGAGCGAAAAATCAAGTCAAAGGGTGGAAGTAGCAGGAGATCACGGTTTGGGATATGTGTTCACTGTCAGTAAGACCGTAAAATGGATGCGCTACCCATGAACAACCAGGCATCCAGAGCACAAATCACTTTCACTGGACACAACTCATGCCATTGCCCATGAACTGGACTAAGTGATGCGACGCGTTTCGACTTGAGATCACGGTCCGGGATTTCTGTTCATGGCCGTGAACTAGGACCGTGATCTGGGTATATAAAGGAGGTTGAGCTGAAGGGAAAAAAGAGAGACCTAGTGTGAGAAACTTCTTCCTCTTCAACTTTCTATAGTGAGAAAGTGACGAACCAAAGAAGAGGAAGCTAGGGTTCATCTTCAAGTAAGGATTTGGGAATTCTTTCCCCAAAGGAGAATCTCTTCAACACAAGAAGCAAGGCTAGCATCTCATTGATGGTTTTCCTTCTTCTCTCTTGTGTTTTCCCTTCTCCTAGCATGGAGTAGTCCCTTCTTTCACTTGGGTGTTTGTAAACCCTAGTGATCGCCTCTACCGTCACACTAGAAAATGGCCAAGTGTAACCACCTACTAGGGCATAGTATAGCGGGTTTGGGTTTTAATGTCAACCCGGGTTCTAAGTGTGATGACTACTCCGTGAATTCTTATTATTTAGCAATGAAAGTGTAGTGAAGGTCCAAGTAAACAAGAAAGCAAAATAGTAAAAGGTTGTTTTCAAGTTGAGAGAGGTCACCCGAATATGGTTCCCCCTAGACTGCAGTAAAGCCAGATTGTAATTTACCAAGTTCGAATTCAAAGATAATTACACTGCGGGAGGTTCTTATGCAGTCTGCAGTCTCGACTAAAGGTCTCCAGACCCTCTCAATCTGAGTCCCCAACGCGCGACTAACCAACACCGGAGTAAACAGATTGAGGCCCTAACGAACCAAACCTCCACTACCAAAGTAAATCCGGTACAGGATAGTGAATCGACTCCTCGACTAAAGTCGTGAATTCACTACCTTCAATCAAGGGTGCTCTATCAACCTAGGCAGATATTCTCTTTCTAGTTCAAAGCAGAAACAACATGAATTTGATCAAGATTCATGCCATTCAACAAATCAGACCTCAATTGAATATAATCAAATCAATGGATTCATATTTGGGTTCATACAATCAGACCTAACATTCAAATCTAGGGCTCTTCATATCCAGGTGAATGTGGAAGTTACTCCATGGAGAGAGAAGCAAACTCTAGCTCAGAAGCAGAAATCATGCTGTGAAGAATGGGGTTCAGCTTCTGGTCGGCAATCGGCACTTTTCCAAGCTTTATCCGAGCTCCACTGATGAAGAGATCGATCTAAGGCGCTTAGGAACTCTAGTTCGTCGCTCTCTCTCAATAGGTATCACTTTCTTTCTCTAAAACTTGGAACCCTTCAAATTTGCCCTTCTTTTCCCTTAAGAACCTGCCATTCGCGATCCTCGGTCAGAATCCCCGGTCGGGTATTTTAGGTGCACGGCCAGGGATTTTTGAAATGTACCGCGTTGGCAGAGGATTAATCCACGATTGAGGTCAAGAATACCCGATCGGGGATTTAAGCATTCCGCCCGGGTCCCCTCCTGGGATTTCAGCTTTTCCCCGGCCTCTCCTTGCCTTTTACCCGGCCGGGTATTTCCACTCCCAGCCGGGTATTTTGCTCCTCCAGCTCCCTTTTACTCCAACAGTCTCCTTTTGACCCGAAACTCGATTCATCGCCTCCACGCCAACGCCAAATCCTAAAATGTGACATAAACACACAACCTAGCGTGAAATCGGCTTAAAACACGAGAATCAACATCTCAAACGGCTCAAGAATGGAGGTAAAAATATGTGCAATTAACGGTCTATCAAATTCCCCCACACTTAACTGTTTGTTGTCCCCAAGCAAACCTAACTCAAACCAATGCAACTCTCCATACCTCTATAGCAACAAACAACCCCGATCGTCGGTAGAGGACTTCCTAGATCATATAGCAGCTTACGAGGTCAATTGGTCTTCTAAGACGTTCCCTATCTCTCTCAATGCGAGTACTAGACTCGAGCCAGGATCATGAGAAGAAGTGGAAGTAAGACAGCCAGTTCATGGATAAAGGGACTCACACCATTTACAACCAGGGACTCATTGTACCGGGGTTCTCTTTCACTTCATTTCACTGTTGGAACCCCTTTTTTCACTTTCATTTTACTTTTTTTTTCATTCCCTTGGCGGGGGGTTCCAACTGCAGTCTTTTGCACGGTCGACCCTTATTAGTCGAGCAAGAGCAATTTCTGTACATCTAGCGCTCGCCAGAGTACTTCTTTTACCTCCTTTTCCTCAACTCGTGTGGAGGGTCAATGAAATTAAGGGGGTAGGGAAGCTCTATCCGTGCCCTTAAAAACACATCCTCGAGTAGACAAACCATTCAACGGGTGAAAATTTTACTTATACTTGAGACAGCATAGCTTCACCTTATAGGAGTACCCCACTAAGGATCACCAAAATCTCTTCCAAAACCCGATTTTGTGCAAAGAACGGTGCCACACGTTGGGCTTATCCCATGTTTAAGATTTTAATGATTTCGACATGGAGGACCAACTACTATTCACTTCCCACATGAGCACCCTGTTCGATACACGAGTCCATAATACAATCCAATCGGAGTCACCATTACCACATGAATTCAACGGTCTTAGCTCCACTAATTCACAAAATCATCCGGCACAGCAGAGAGCTAGATAGGAAAAATCTTATACTTCAACATCCTCCATAGTGCTACACTACCTCCCTAGGTTGCACATTACTACAGAGACTGACAATTCAAAGCATACTGAGCAGGCAATTTGCAAGGAAACACGTACTTGGAGCCCTCAAATCGAAATTTGGACAGTGGACTAGGCTCCAAGCACACAAACAGATCTAATGCAGTCAAAAGAGAAAACATCCCCCCCCCCCCCCCCACACACTTAAGTCCGACATTGCCCTCAATGGGGAAGAGGGAAGGATAAGGGGAACGATGTTACCGGTGTGCACGGACTGCATGAGACTGGAAGGGGACCAGTCTGAGTGAAGAGGACTAGAGAGGGGACCAATCAGTAGCAAAGGCACAACTAAAGGGAAAACAAAAGCTTAGCCACAATACGTTAGGTCCAATTGTCAGCCCAATAGTACATCATCCAAAAGAAAAGTAAAGAAAATAAACCAAAACACAAGACAGTTTGCACTCCGAAAGATACAAAAGCAACACAAGATGGGCAACGAGTACAGCCTACTCGAGCCCGGTGAAGTCGATCTGATCCATGAGGTCGTCAACCCCATCTGGAGGTGGTGGCGGGGGTGGTGAGTGGTCCCACCGGGTGGTCCAGTGGTGCTCCTAAGGCGGGTGGCAGGACTGGAGCAGGTGCTCCTGGTACTCCATCATCCGGCGGCTACGGTCCCGCTCCCGCTCGATGCGAGCACTAATGACTCCCATCTGAGCCTCCATCCGGGACTGGTACTCGGCTTGGTGGGATGAATACTGTTGGTAGAACAGGGGGTCCATGAGCTGCGGGTTCTAGAGCACGAGCTGCTGGAACTGGAGCCCCATCTGCTGGAACTACTCTGTGAAGAAATCCATCGACGGGCCAGAAGCCATCGACGGACCAGAAGGACTGGTGGAGGACTCGCCTCTCTCAGATCTTCGTCGTGGCTGAAGGTCCCCTAGTGGGGACAGTGGGGGCTCCGGCTCATCAGCATCCATGGCCCCGCCATCATCATCGGCCTCTTCCTCACTGGTGTAGTCGTCGTCCTCCTCATCCTCATCAAGATCTGCATCCTCCTCAGGGGGCAAAGACAGCCCATCCTTCCAGGAGTGGGCTCCATCAAAGGCCAGGAGGAGTGCATTGTGAAGCACGTCCCGATTGAGAGGGGTGGAGCTGCCCTAGGCCATGGCGTCGGTCAGCCCAGTGAAGTTGACCTCAAAGTGGCGCGCCAGCCGTGTGATCAGGGGACCATAAAAAGGTGGTTGGGTCTCTCGTGGCACCTTTTGAAGGTGGTGGCCACAAAAGACCCCAAGTGCAGCAAGTGGTCAGGGCGCCCCATCGAGTACATGGTGTAGAGTACCCGCTTCGGCATCTTGTGAGAGCCGGTGACGTTAGGAACGACCGAGCGGGTGAGGAGCAAGTTGATGATGTGCCACTCTGGGCGTACGGTGGAGACGAATGTCTGGCCTGGGTCGAACCACTCCTACTGGAAAGCTGGCCGGGCAATGCGGTAGTAGAACTCGATCTGGTTCCAATCATCAGGATGGGAGACCTCGATCGCATGGGCGGAGTAGGGGTGGTAGTGGATACCCAGAGCAGAGGCCAGCCCGTCAATGCTCAGCTGCCGTGGCCTGCCACCTATCCTGAAGGTGACACCGGTGGGGGAGTCCCGGGCTGCTTTGGAGTGGTAGTGGTAGGTGGTGTAGAACTCCCACACCAGCTCTGTCTAGGTGGGCTCGTCAATGGTCATCAACGTCTGCCAATCACGGTGGTTGATGGCGGTGGAGAGCTCATTTAAGCAGTGGATCTGCTCGAAGACTCCCCACTCCAGATGGTGATGGCGCTGGAGCACTCCGTGGGTGACCTTGCGGAACTGGTCGGCGTACTCCGGGTGCAGGCGTAGGTCCTACACGAACGGGTGATCAAGTGACATGATCCTGTAAAATCAACAAACCAAAGGTGGAGCCAAGAAAATACTCATCAGGACCAATAGTATGGGTTCATCACTTCCCCCACACTTAAGGACCACCTAGGCTGACAGTTAAGCACAAACGGTTGAATCGCAAGCAACACAACCGCAATCAAGGCAAGAATCAAGCATAACCGACCCATTCAAGCAACTGGGCATCACACAAGAGCCAAATATAACCACGACATCCCTCACCCTAGTCTGAATCACACATGCCAGGCAAATCAAAGTTCTCGGTCCTAAAGTCTACAGTCCGATTTTCCAGAAAAATAATAAATCTACCAAGAAACACACCTGAAAACACAAGTAGGACCGTAAAGGAGACACGAGAGAAGGGTGAGGGACGCGAAACCGTGTCCAAAATGACCCAGAAAGTAGCCGGAAAGTGGCCGGCGGAGGCGGCAGAGGGACGGCGGCCGGCGGCGCTTAGAGAAGAGAGAGGGGAGAGGAAATGAGAGAAAGAGAGGGGGAATTTTGGAAAAAATGAAAGGAGAGAGAAGGGGCGACCGGGGGATTTGCTTAAATAGAAAAAATACCTTGTAACACCCTACCCTGTACGTATTGCCTAATCATATTGTTCATACAATTGCAGCGGAATTAATCTTGGGTGTTACATTAATTATCAAAATTTACCCAAATAAAATTTCGACATGAATTACTCGCGTAATGGGCTAACAGTTCTTGCAACTTATCCTGCAAAATAATTCATCACAAACATATATACTCACAACCATATGCAGATAATTTCATCCAACATACCAATACACATAATCATGTCAAACTCAATTCCCAGTTTAAGTCATTATGGGGTACTCCCCTCCTTAGGAGTGTTTAACCTCCCATAGGGTATAGTACGCCATAACAGCAAAAAGAGGGAACCGGGCTCTGATACCAAACTGTAACACCCTACCCTGTACGTATTGCCTAATCATATTGTTCATACAATTGCAGCGGAATTAATCTCGGGTGTTACATTAATTATCAAAATTTACCCAAATAAAATTCCGACATGAATTACTCGCGTAATGGGCTAACAGTTCTTGCAACTTATCCTGCAAAATAATTCATCACAAACATATATACTCACAACCATATGCATTGGCTTTTCTTAGCCATAGTCACACTTTTCATACTCCACAACTGCATACCATAATTGCCACAACTTACACAGTTACACAACATATACACATATCATCAACTTTCCACACCAGTGGATATCTCACACTACATCAGAAGCTAGTATGCACATGAAAAACGTTCTCAAAACACTTTTACAAAAAGGTGTGGATCACTGGCCAAAATCCCGAGTAGTCCTCCAAGCACAGAATAGTTGAAGACCATACCTCATCCTGGCTTCAACTCTAGCTCCTCTCCCACCTAACACTTATCTACTGCTGCTGCTGTTGATCTGCTTACACATAGCATAAGCAGAGAAGAAGAATAAAAGAGGGTCAGCTCATAGCTGAGTGAGATAATCATAGCATCGTGAGTTCATAACAGAGGCATACCCCTATCACACATATAACAATCAAGCCAAAACACTAGGATCGGACCTCAGCCATCCTCATATCCCAATAGGCAAAAGACTCAACCACCTTGACTTATGCATATGCATCTTATCATGTTTTACTTATAGGCGCCTGACTACTCCCATGCTAATTACTCTCTCGGGAATACGGACCAAACATCTCGTGGATGTGGTCATATCGGACTCACCACTGTCGGTGTAGTCATATCGGACCTGACACCACTCTGGGTGTGGTCATATCGGACTCAGCACCACTCTGGGTGTGGTCATATCTCATGATGAATCAATGGTCAACACCACATCAGGGATGTGACATAACATATCATAACGGAGTAATAGCATGGGGAACCCTAATTACTATGTAATTGACCATGAGACCAAAATACTCATATTTGGTATCCTTATACATGATTCATATCTCATCTTTCTTAATCATAATTCGTTACTTGCACATGTACTTGACCTGACCATAATTGGCTCAACATAGGTAAAACAGGAGTCGTATTATTGCACTTCCTCGAGAAAAACCCTCGTGCAAGTCATCCTCCTTAAACATCATAATCACCATGGGATATATATTTTCCCACATGTTCATCCAAATACAACAATCATGAAAAATCATACCCAATCACCTTTTCGAACCAGCATAAGGCATATCAACAGTCAAGCCCACAATTTGCAACATATACGAAATCATCAGCATAAACAAGGTCCATCTCGATTAGGGCAAGTCAATAATATCATACTATAGTCCATGGTTCATCATATAGCACAAAAGTTCATACACCCTTAATCATGCCATTCTAGTTCACCTAGGTCAATTCTAAGCATCAATATAATTATCGTGATACGACAAACCCGGTATGCCGTGCTAATCCCTCACCAGTTCTGGTCGTTCAAACACCGGTTTAACCTTCCCGTACTAAAACGTCAATTTCACGAACGAACCTCGAATTAAAATCCGAGACCGTCCTAATATCCCCTGCAGTATTCCCGTCAATATTAGTTCTAGGCTCCCGGTCAAATTCTTGATAAAAACACATCAAACCCTGGCCGGAGCTAAATTCAGCGGTTTGGACCCCGACCTAAATAATTAACGAAATTCAGGGATTAGAACCAGAGGATAAATTACCTCGCTGCAGGATGCTCGTATATGAAATCTGGGCTCAATCTGGCTTCCGGATACTCTGAAACCCTAATTTGGCTTATCGGGAATTCAAGAAATTCGGGATTTTTGGATCAGTAGAACTCAAGAATCAAATTCTTGAATATTCTCCCCGAGCCCTCTGTGTGCTCTGTTCTCTGGTGCGGTTTGGAAATGGGACGGGGAAAGTGAAAATGGGAATGGACGGGTGATATATATGTCGACCGCTTATATATATATAATTAATACGTATACTTATCCGATCTTTCAATAATCCGATTTTTCGTCAAATTACTATTAAAACACTCGATTTTAAATCGCGAACTTTCTAGCGATCGAAATATGGGTTTTGCCGGAACGAGATGTTACATACCCGGTCAGGGGTTTTTAAAACGCGGCGTTCCACGTTGCGATAAATACCCAGCCTTGAGTCAAAAATACCCGGTTGGGTATTTTTGAGCCAAGGTCGGGTATTCCCGTTTTTTTGCCACAAAAGACAGAAGGGGTCCCGGCCAAGAGGCCAAAATACCCGGTCGGGTATTATGGCCCGAGGTTGGGTATTCCCATCTCGGTGCCTGATAACGATGTAATTGCACATATTTGCGCCACTAGTTCTTATCCGTTTGAGGGGCATAGTCGTGTGTTTTGGCCTATTTTACGCCGGGTTGTGCTATTTTGTCATGTTTCAGGTCCCAGGCGTTAAAGGGAAGGCTAACCGCGAGTTTCGGGGCATTCGAAAGTCATTTCGGTGAGCTGGAGCCAAAACACGGGCAGACCCAAGGCATTACACGGCCGTGTACTGCTGGCCGTGCTTTTTATGCCGTGAGAAAATTTGTTTTGGCCAATTCGGTTGCAAACACGGGCACTGAAGCACGGTCGTGTTCAGTCAAAGCACGGCCGTGTACCTCGCGAAGCACGGCCGTGTTTCCAACAGCTGCTGGCCGTGTAATTAAGCCCTGGCCGAGGCACGGGCAGGCTCAGGCAAAGCACGGCCGTGCCCTCGACCGTGCTTTAGCCACTGATGCTTTTAAGCAGATTTTCAGCCACAAGTCAGGGGGATTCGAGTTTTTGAGAGAGAGATCAGTTCCTAGAGAGAGAAAGTGACGAGCAAGAGTTCCCAAGTGCCCTAGATTGATCTTCAACACCATTGGAGGCCAGCTTGAGCTTGGAGAAGTGCCAATCAACGTCCCGAAGCAGGAATCCATCCTTCGCAGTATGAATTCCGTGTCTGATTCTGCTTTTGCTTTCTTCTCCATGGAGTAGTTCTCCCATTCATCTGGGTATGGAGAACCCTAGATTTGTATGTTAGGCTTTGATTGTATGAACCCAAGTACTGATTCTGTGATTGATTATATTCGATTGAGGTTTTAATGATTGAATGACTTGAATCCTGATCAAATTCCTGTTGTTTCTGCTTTAACCTAGAATGAGAATATCTGCCTAGGTTAATAGAGTATCCTTGATTGAAGGTAGGGAGTTGGTGACTTTAGTCGAGGAACCAACTCACTATTCTGTACCGGATTTACTCCGGTAGTGGAGGTTTTGTTCTTAGGGCCTCAATCTGTCGACTCCGATGGAGGTTAGTCGCCCGCTAGAGAGTCAGATTGAGAGGGTCTGAAGACCTTTAGTCGAGACTTCAGGCTGTTTAAGAACCTTCCGCAGTATAACTGTCATAGAAACTGAACTTGGTAATTACAATCCGGCTTAACTGCAGTCTAGGGGGAACCATATCCGGGTGACCTCTTTAACCTGAATACAACAGTTTACTTGCTTTGTTAGTTTGTTAGTTTAGAACTGCATTAAAGTTTTATTGCTAGATAACAAGAACTCACTGAGTAGTCATCAAATCTAGGACCCGGGTTGATAATTAAACCCAAACCCACTATACTACGCTTTGGGAAGTGGTTACACTTGGCCAATTCCTAGAGTGACAGTAGAAGTAGAGTCAAGTTTTTCGCGCCGTTGCCGGGGACGGCTAGGTTGTTGAAGAAAAGTGATTTCTGTTAATTTAGCTTTTCTTTTTGCTTTGTTTTCTTTGCCCCACTTGTGCCTTCACGGGTTTGTTGCTTGAGTGTGTGCAGGTAGTGCATGACCCGTAGCCACTAGACGAGGATCTCAACCATTTTGAGTGTGTGTAGGGAGGTTTATGATCCGGAGTAATCCGACACCTTTGGTGCCACTAGACGAGGATCTCAACCGCACTCTCAGTCACTTGGCTCGTGAGAAGGAACTAGCGGAGGCAAGAAGGAGGATAGAAGAGGAAGTTGTAGTTGAGGAAGGGGTTGATTCCGAAGAGAAAGGAAGTGAAGCCGAAATGACGCCTAATCAACCCGCTCAAGGAGGAGCAACCAAGGACCATGGGCTACTACATGGCTCTAACGCCGGCGTATATTCAACCCACCATTCGACATCCGCCCGTGGCCGCAAAAAAATTTGAGATCAAGCCCGGCCTTGTCACCATGATTCAAAATGATGCCCCTATTCTATGGGCTTAGGAACGAGTCTCCGAGGGAGCATGTTTAGAAGTTCATTGAACTTTGCGGGGAGTTTGAAGATTAATGGTGACCCCGAGGATGCTTTGAAGTAGAGGCTATTCCCCTACTCTCTTGCAGGGAATGCGTCTTGGTGGCTCAACAATAGGCCGACTCTCTCGATCAATTCGTGGGATGATATGTTCAACAAGTTTATGACTCGCTATTTCCCACCTTCAAAGACGGCGAAGTTCCACAAGAAGATCACCCATTTTGAGCAAGAGGAAGATGATACATTGAGGGATGCTTGGGAAATGTAATCTGATTACTTCCTCTAATGCCCGCATCATGGATTCGAGGAGCGATTCCGGATTGAGACATTCTATGGCGGTCTTCACCAAGACAACAAGATCCTCACTGACTCCTAATGTCAAGGGAAATTGATGAACATGACTCCACCCCAAGTGACCGACTTGCTTGGCAAGTAAAGGGTATGATTGGGGCTTGACAAGAAGTGGAAAGAGAAGCACCACAAGAGGAGTGCAATGTGTAGGAGCGAGTCCCCTGCTTGAAGCCAAGATTGATTGTTTGATTGAGGCACTCCCAGAGGACAAGAAGAATGGGAAGAGGCTGATGATGGCGTGTGATTGGTGTTCAAGTACCAACCACGAGATTTTGAATTGTTAAATGATGAAGGAATCAAGCACCCCCGAGGAGCAAGTGAGTTTCTTTTCCAATGCTAGGGGGAACAACCCCTATAGCAACACTAACAACCGAAGGTGGCAAAATCATCCGAATTTCTCTTGGTATTCTCCTACCAACCCAAGACCCCCCGGTTTCCAAGGACCAATGGGAAATTATGAACCAAGGCCTACTTTCATTCAACAAAGGTTGCAATTCCAAAGCTCTAACTTCCAACAACCGTTTCAAGCTCAAGGAGGTCACGGGTTCCAACAAACTGACAAGTTTGCAAAACATGAAGACCATGTGACCACCTTTGTGAGCACGAGCACAAATAAGTTCAAGAAGATTGAGAAATTTATGATTGTGGCAACAACAAAGTTTACATCGGTTGAGGCAGGATTAAGGAGCCTTCAAAACTTGGAGGTGCAAATTGGCAATCTTGTCGGGATCCTCACCGAGAGGCCAATTGGATCCCTACCCTCTCAAACCATTATCAACCCCAAAGACCAAAATGCCAGTTGCAATGTTATTCTCTTGAGTGGGAAGGTTACCCCGGAGGTTCCTAAGGAAGTGAATGAAGAAGAGAAGACCCCTCCAACGGCCAATGATCCCGGAGAAGTGGGAGAAACGGAAGAAAGGCCTAAGAAGGCATTGTTTACACCACCACAAGTTGTTGAGTACAAGCCTCCTCTTTCGTTGCCCACAAGGATGCACAAGGACCGATTGGAGGCAAAGTGTGGAGGATTCATGGAGATGGTCAAGAAACTCCGCATCACCATTCCATTCTTGGAGGCCATGGCTCACATGCCGAGGTACTCCAAATACCTCAAGGGTCTTCTCGCCAAGAATCCAAAATATGAAGACCTCGCCAATGTCACCTTAGGAGAGGAGTGCTCCACCTTTATCCTCAACAAGTTTCCTAAAAGCAACCAGATCCAGGTAGTTTCACTATCCCCCTTTGCATCGGAAATCATCATAAGGAAACTCCTTGAAGAACTTAGGAGCAAGCATTAATGTGATGCCTAACAAGCTTTTTATAAAGTTGCATTTGGGTGAATTTGAAGCCCACTAGGCTTAGAGTCACATTGGTCGATTGCTCTGTCATTAGTCCTACGGGTATTATGGAGGACGTCAGTGAGAGTTGGCAATTTCTATTATCCTACGGATTTTGTTTTCCTTGATATCAGCGAAGATGTGAAGATTCCACTCATACTAGGACATCCCTTCCTTGCCACAGCCAAGGCCTTAATCGGTGTTAATGAGGGAACTTTGGTGTTGAGAGATGGTGAGGAGCAACTCAATCTTTCAATTGATCCCAAGGTTAAGAATGATGTTGTGAAAGAAATGGACTCGAGTGGCATGAATGGAAGTGGAGGTGAGCCTCTCAAGGCAAGCCTCACTAGTGTGTATGTTCCATTTGATAAAGAGGTGCAGGAAACCAAGGCGAGTACTAAGGCCGGAGGAAAGAAGGAGAGAGCGTGAAGGGATAGGCTCCACCAAGCCTCCTCCCAACCAAAAGATAAGGGTAAGATGAAAGTGTCGGGCCAAGAGGGCCACCCTATGGAGCTAAAGATAGGAGGTGACAAGCCTCGCCCAGAACGTGGCAGATCCACTATAGGTGGCTTCATGCACTCAAGCATGATAGATCCGCAACGTTGAGCTAGTGACGTTAAACTAGCGCTTATTGGGAGGCAACCCAACGACGGTTTCTTTTATTTTCCTTATTTTTCTCTTTTTGTGTGAGTGAAGAGTTCAAGTGTTAGATTTGGGTATCACCGTGCCAAGTCTTTGTGTTTTTGTGTTTTGGGATGTGGTTTGATCGAATTAGGGGCACGATTGAGTAGATTGAGTCAAAGATTTTTGGAAGTGCCCTGTTTTTCACTCAGTTCACGATTTGTGCTTCCAGTTCAAGGTTTTAGTGACCGTGAAATGGTGCCTCCGTCCGTGAACGGAGGGTGCTCCCCCTATTTTCAAAACTCATCGTTTAACCCCAGTTCACGGGCAGAGAGTTATGTTCACGATATTAATGAACGTGAACTGGCTCCTCCGTCTGTGAACTGAGGGTTCTGCCTATAAAAGGGGCGTGAACGGCTTACTTCACTTCACGACCGCCGCTTTCGCTGGAATTTTTCAAGTCTCACCGGAAAATCGCAATTTTTCGTCGATTTTTGTCGATTTCGGCGACTTCCGGTAACCCAAACCCAAAACTTGGTACGCTAAAACACAACACTAAACTACGACCAAGTATAATCACAGAATGAAAATGCATAATAGTGGATAAGTTTAATTAATCAACCCGGAGTCTAGATCTATTGCTTACTCCATAAACTTCTATTATCTAGCGAGACTAAGTGAGTGAAGATGAATTCAAACAAAAACAGAAAGAAAGCATTAAATTGTCCGGCCTCCTGAAGCAAGAGAAAAGTCACTCGGGAATGAGTCCCCGTAGCTCCTTAGTTAGGTCTAAGTTGTAATTTCCTTCGTTTGATTCACTGTTGATTAAACTGCAGAAGATCCGACAGTAGCTTGGAATCTCTTAAGTTGACCAAGCCCTCTCAGACAGACTAACCAGCAGACGACTAGTCTTCACCGGGATAGAATCCTAAGGCAATGAACACAGAACTCCACTACTAGAAACATATTTCAGTATAAAGCAGCGAATTGACTGACTCTCGTGGAATCAATTCACTCTTATCGATTGAAGAAGCTCTAACAACCTATTTAGATTCTATCTATCACAACTTAAAGCAGAAATCAAGAGAAGTTTATCAGGATTCAATTGACTCAATAAACACACTTCAATCAATTAAAATCAATTAGTATATCATCCCAAAAGTTATTACAATCAAGATCCCTAACACATGGAACTAGGGTTCTTCATACCCAAGTGAGAGATAGGTCTACTCCATAGAGAGAGGGGGGGGGGGAACAACTCATACTCATAAAGATTGGAATAATCTACTCTAGGATGTCAATCTACACTCCTGGGGATGCAATCTGGGTTTCAATGGTGAGAAATCCATTCCAAAATAGCTCCTAGGGTTTGTTCTTTGCACTTTCTCTCTCTAGAACTCTGTTTTTGCTCCAAAAAGTAGAATCCCCTTCCTTTGGGTTGAATCTACCTCTTCAACCCGATTCTAGGAAAAATACAGGCAGAATACGGTCGTAATTCTTCCATGTCCGTAGTTTGCCCAAAACGCGCGTTTTGGTCAAGTCTCAGCGCATCCAAGGGCTCCTCTCATTAGTGAAATTACGGGCTAGAAAATGAGGAATATGAACATATTTTTAGGAATACTAGCCGTATTTTTTACCTGAGCCATCACCAGGCTTGACATAAAAAATACTAGCAGTAATTTGTGAATTACGGCCGTAATTTGGGGAAGGTTGCCCACATTTCTTCCTCATCTCCACTTTTGAGAGGCTTTTGAGTGAGCAAACGACCTCCTGTTAACCTGAAACTTGGGCCTATGCCTACCTTTACTCGCTAGGACCTGAAATATGACAAAGTAACACAACCTAGCGTAGAATAGGCAAAGACACTACAAATTCGAGCCAAAATGGTTAAGAAACAATGGTGAAAACTTGTGCAAATATGGTGCTATCATGTTGTGCAAAAGCTTTGTTCTCATGTGTGCTTAAATGAATGGATGTCTTGACTTGGTTACTTCTTGATTACAATTTCCATGCATTGAAGTTTTTAAAATTGGAATAGATGATTGGGCGGCTAGGTAGCCATGTGAGTTTTGTGTCGATCGCCTTTTTCATGTGTGATAGATCCCTCTTGCCATGGTGTGTGTAACATTCACCAATGTCACTAGTGAGTATGATGGAGGCATGGGATTAGTCCACACCCAAAAGTTTATTGTCCCGAAACATTTTATCTCCTAGTCAACCCTTTTGAGCCGTGTGACTTTGGGGGTCGTTCTAATGCTAGGAGCTTCGTACTTGTTGAGCTTAATGGTGATTGAAAGAACCACCCCTAACCATCCTTTCTTAGTGTCAAAGTGTGAGTCATCCTTGTGTCTCGGAGTTCTCGCTTTTGAGCTCCATTGAGGTTCTACATAGGTGGTTTTGCATGGTTCTTGCTAGAAATGAGAAGATAGTGTTGGAGGAAAGTTCTTAAATGGAGAGCATTGTTCATTAAATGAAAAAAGTGACATGTGTTTAGCTCTCTAGTACCCCACTCGAAAGAAAAGAGGAAGAAAAAAAGAAAGAGCAAAAAGAAACAAAAAAGAGGTAATAAAATGGGGTAAATAAAAGTAGAGAGTGGCCACAAAAGTCTAAGTATATGCTCTAGAAATGGTTTCTTGACACCCAAGCCATGGAACACCTAAATTGTTTGATGACCTCCTTCACTACTAGGTTTGAGATGTGAATAGCAAGATAGGCCGAAGAAGTGTGTTTGAATGTATTTTGTGATTGGTAGTGGTTTGGAAGAAGGGAAGTGTGGTTTTTGGCCGATGCTAGCGGCCTTTGTTGTAGGAAAGGTTCTTAGTCGAGACCATAGAACCTTGGGTTTTAGGTTGAAGATGTAGGACCTTATGTCATGTTTGTCACCACCCAAAAAGCCTTTTCCCCATGTCCAAGACAAATGCCAGTCATTTGAACCCATGTCTAAGACCTCTAGACAAGCTAGTGATGACAATCGTCCCGTGAACTCTAGCATTTAGAGGTTGCCACCGTGGTGGAGAGACGATGGGGCTGAGTGTTGATGATTGTGTACATCTTTTGCACCAAAAAGGTCCTGACCCCACTGGTCGTGAGTGAGTGATTCATTCTTGTTTTGCATGTTCATATCCTACCCCAGTGAGGACCTATGTTGCCCTGTTGTCTGTTCCTTGGACTTGAGTTCTATGCATGGTTAGTTGTGGTTGGTGAGTAGTCCAATCGAGACTTGCATTGATTTGTGAACAGGGTGAGAACTTTTCATTTGCCCATTCTTGATGCAATCGAATGTTGTTTGTGGTGGATGCTAGTATTATTTGAGGCGGTTCGTGTGTTGATGCCCAATAGACATTGAGATTCACCACTTTGTGCCTTTTGATTTGTCCCCAAGTTATCTTGTTAGGTTGAGATATCACCTAGGTTGAAAATGGTTTGCTTGGGGCAAGCAAACGTCTAAGTGTGGGGGAGTGATTCGGGCTCATTTGTACACTTTTTACCCCCGATTTGCTTAGTCGTTTGAAGCATATTTACTACGCGGGGTTTGGTTTTACGCCAGGTTTTGCCTTGTTTTGGTATTTTTCAGACTTTGGCAGGTGGAATCAACACTGGAGTCGAAAGTTGGACGAAAGGGCAAAAAATCAAGTCAAATGGTGGAAGTAGCAGGAGATCACGGTTTCGGATATGTGTTCACTGTCACTAAGACCGTGAACTGGAGGTGCTACCCATGAACAGCCAGGCATCCAGAGCACAAATCACTTTCACTGGACACAAATCAGTACACAGTCGTAAGACCGTGAACTCAGGGCATCGCCCGTGAACTGGACTTAGTGATTCTGCGTGTTTCGACTTGAGATCACGGTCCGGCTTTCATTTCACGATCGTGAACTGGGACCGTGATTTGAGCCCGATCTGGGTAATAAAGGAGGTTGAGCTGAAGGGAAAAAGGAGAGACCTGGTGTGAGAAACTTCTTCTTCTTGAAATTGCTAGAGTGAGAAAGTGATGAACCAAAGAAGAGAGAAGCTAGGGTTCATCTTCAAGCAATGATTTGGGAATTCCTCCCCCAAAGGAGAATCTCTTCAACACAAGGAGAAAGGCTAGCATCTCATTGATGGTTTTCCTTCTTCTCTCTTGTGTTTTCCCTTCTCCTAGCATGGAGTAGTCCCTTCTTTCACTTGGATGTTTGTAAACCCTAGCTACAATTATCTGAATGTTTGTATGGATTGGATGATTTTGTGCGTGGTGGTGTTTAATGTGAATGTGGAGGTATTATTCATGAATGATTTTGTTGTGTTGTGTGAAAGTCTATCAATCTAATTGTCATTCTAACCTAGGTAGAGAGAAAACCCTCTTTCTTTCTTTGAAAGAGGATTGAATGCTGGGTTTTCTTAGGCGATTCGTTGTCTCCTATCTTGGTTAATGCATGGCAAACCTCTTATTTTGTATTAGCACCTAGGGTTGGTTGTGGGTGGCCGTCTGAACTCCGATTCGAGAGAGTCATGTTGGTGGTTTGAATCGAATTCCCTTCCCTCGACCTAGAGACCGAGAGAGTGGCGCTTGGCTACTTTTTGCACTTCCCTACGGTTTACAACCCCCTTACCACACATGACCATTCGATCCAACAATTCGTAATTGTTAGCTAGGGGGAGCAACACCTGGGTGAAGCCTTCTCAAATAGTGTCAAATCCATTTACCTTTGCAAACGTTTGAGCTATAGATCATTGTTTTCACCAAAAATCAACCGCTAGATAATGTTACAAACAATCGAAGTAGGGATACATGAACCGGCCCGGGTCGATATTTAAACATACTTGCCCTATACTGCACCTAGGGCTGCCAAACGGGTTTGCGGTTACCGGTTTAACCGGTTACCGTACCGGTAACCGCGGTAACCGGTTAAACCGGTAACCGAGAAAAACGGTAAGCGGCTGGGACTTCTTCGCATGGAGGTATGCCGGGACCGGCATTGTGATTTACCGTCGGCAGAACGGGATTCCGACACCGAATGGGAGATTGATTTTCATCAGCGGATGCGGATCGTCATAAATGAGAACAGTCGACGACCACCCACCCTAAAAAGCCCTAATTCGGAATTAGTAATTCCCTAACGATCTAAGCCAGCCGATCCCAATCAAACCACGAGTCAACGACCGCCGATCCCTCCTCCTCCGTTCATCGTCGTTGGTCGAAGCCAGCCGTCGAACTCGAACCCCGTCGAAGCCAGCCGTCAACCCCGTCGAACCCTGTTCATCGTCGTTGGTCGAAGCCAGCCGTCGAACTCGAACCCCGTCGAAGCCAGCCGTCGAACCCCGTCGAACCCTGTTCATCGTTGTTGGTCGAAGCCAGCCGTCAAACCCCGTCGAAGCCAGCAGACAGCAGCCCAAATCCCCGCTCCGCTGTCCGTTGAACTCCGTCAGACCGTCGCCGTCCCTTCTCCGGCTCTCCGTCAACTTTAGAGGTAATCTTCTCCGGCTCACCGTCCCTTCTCCGCTGTCTGTACTGGCCATGTAAAATAGACATGTGGGCGGGTGTGCGTGTGGCTGCCTGTACTTCACATCCAAGTTCACTCTGTATTTGTTTTGCACTTTTGCTTAATGAATAATGACGATTGTAAAACAGTAAAACTGTAAAAGTAAAACAGTTGGTGAGTTGTCTCGTCCAGGTCCAGCAAACCAATTTTTTTTTCCATTACTCATTTTAATGGCAGAAACATAATCTATTCTTGGTGAATCTTAGCTTATGGTGTGTAACTCTTTTTTGGTCTCTAGATTCAACAATGTTTGTTACTTGAATAATTTTAATAATTACTTAATTAGCATGATAGCGGTTTATTGATGGTCAACAGTGATGAAAGAATTGTGTTGTATAATACTATTATTGTCAATGCTCAATTGTCATTGAATAATTGATGAAGCAAAGCAAGTAATTTAATTCAATTGTTTGATTATTAATGAATAATTACTAATTAGTTTGCTTTAGTTTTAATTTTTGCAGGTTTACCGTTTATATAGAGGCAGAGCCGAGCATAGCCCCTGAGCCCAGCATAAGAACTTTTGTTATTTTGTACTAAATTATTTACTTGAGAAACCAAGTACAAAAATGTAAGATTTAAGATAATTGTTTAATGGTTTAATGTTTATGCCTTTTTTTACATGTTGGTAATTTTATGATTTATAATTTTTTATATTTTTTCTTTTTGTTGTAGGACGAAATCTTCTCATCCTCGTAAAGGAGATGCTCCGAAAAAAAGTGGTTCCATTCCTCCCCGAACCACTTCCAAAAAAGTGAGTGCTCGTGTTGGAGCTGCAGAAGGGATTCAAGTGAATGTCTCAGCTAGTACACCTACACCTACCAGTGCCATTACATCTCCACCTGCTACTGCACCTCCTGCAGCTGCCACACCTACACAGGTGACTGATATGGGAAGGGGAGCAAATGATGTGGGTGATGAGGCAAAGAAAATTGTGAAGGTGACAAAAAAGAAGAAGAAGTCCCCGTGGTGGACTCCTTATGATGAGGTTCTGGTGGATGACTACCCATATGGCAAATGCAAACAATGTGGAACGTTGATCAAAGCTCACTCGACCAATAACGGGACTTCTGGTTTGAAGCAACATCACTTGGCATGTGAGAGGAAGAGGAAGGAAGCCAGTGGTCAATCACTATTGAACTATCAACCTAGGGATGGTGAGGTAGGCTCTCTAACTCCATGGAAGTTTGATCAACAAAGAGCTAGAACTGCATTAGCTGTTATGATCATCTTGGATGAGCTGCCATTTCGCTTTGTTGAGCATGAAGGATTTAAGAGATTTATGGCAGTAACCCAACCATTGTTTGTGATACCTGGAAGACAGACAATAAGGCAGGATTGCTATATAATCTTTTTGGAGAAAAAAGAGTTGCTATCTGAGTTCTTCAAATCCAAGTGCAAAGGAAGAATTTCTATCACCACAGATACATGGACTTCTGATAACAACCAGAATTTCATGTGTGTGACTGCTCATTTCATTGGGAGTGACTGGAAGCTGCAGAAGAGGATCATTAGCTTTGTTCCCATCACTAGTCACACAGGGTAGGACATTGCAGATAAATTGGCAGAATGTCTACAAGATTGGAAAGCACAACAGTTGTTCTCCATTACCATGGATAATTGATAACGATGTAATTGCACGTATTTGCACCCCTAGTTCTTATCCGTTTGAGGGGCATAGTCTTGTATTTTTGGCCTATTTTATGTCGAGTTGTGCTATTTTGTCATATTTCAGGTCCCAGGCGTCAAAGGAAAGGCTAAGCACGAGTTTCGGGGCATTTGGAAGTCATTTCGTCGAGCTGGAGCCAAAACACGGGCACACCTAAAACAGAACACGGCCGTGTTCTGTGGCCGTGCTTTTACTGCCGAGAGCAAATTCGAGTTTGGCAAACATTGGCAAAACACGGGCTGAAAGCACGGCCGTGTTCACCCAAAGCACGGCCGTGTCCTCTCCAAAGCACGGCCGTGTTTGCACCAATGCACTGGCCGTGTAATTAACCCTAGCCAAATCACGGGCGGGCTGAGGCATTACACGGCCGTGCCCTCGACCGTGCTTTGGCCACTGATGCCCTTTTAAGCAGATTTCAGCCAAAACAGAAGGGGATTCGAGTTTTAGAGAGACAGAACGATTCCTAGAGTGAGAAAGTGACGAACAAGAGTCTCCAAGTGCCTTAGATTGATCTTCAACACCATTGGAGGCCAGCTTGAGCTTGGAGAAGTGCCGATCAACGTCCAGGAGCAGGAATCCATCCTTCACAGTATGAATTCCACGTCTGATTCTGCTTTTACTTCTTTCTCCATGGAGTAGTTCTCCCATTCATCTGGGTATGGAGAACCCTAGATTTGTATGTTAGGCTTTGATTGTATGAACCCAAGTACTGATTCTATGATTTGATTATATTCGATTGAGGTTTGAATGATTGAATGACTTGAATCCTGATCAAATTCCTGTTGTTTCTGCTTTAACCTAGAATGAGAATATCTGCCTAGGTTGATAGAGCATCCTTGATTGAAGGTAGGGAGTTGGTGACTTTAGTCGAGGAGCCAACTCACTACTCTGTACCGGTTTTACTCCGGTAGTGGAGGTTTTGTTCTTAGGGCCTCAATCTGTTTACTCCGGTGGAGGTTAGTCGCCCGCTAGAGATTCAGATTGAGAGGGTCTGAAGACCTTTAGTCGAGACTTCAGGCTGTTTGAGAACCTTCCGCAGTATAACTATCATAGAAACTGAACTTGGTAATTACAATCCGGCTTAACTGCAGTCTAGGGGGAACCATATCCGAGTGACCTCTCTTAACCTGAATACAACAATTTACTTGCTTTGTTAGTTTGTTAGTTTAAACCTGCATTAAAGTTTCATTGCTAGATAACAAGAATTCACTGAGTAGTCATCAAATCTAGGACCCGGGTTGATAATTAAACCCAAACCCGCTATACTACGCTTTAGGAAGTGGTTTCACTTGGCCAATTCCTGGAGTGACAGTAGAAGTGAGTCAATAATGCTTCTTCTAATAATGTTCTTGCAGAGTGTATGAGAACAAAGATGAAAGAGTGGGGAACAGATTTGATTGGTGGGAAGTATTTGCAATTTCGATGTGTGGCACATATAATCAATTTGGTTGAGTCGGATGGGTTGAAGGAGGTTGGAGTTGTTGTAGAAAGGGTTCGAGATTGTGTTAAATGGGTGAAGTCATCACCAGGTAGAAGGGCAAAGTTCAAATCTGCCATTGATTATCTATCAATGGATGGAAGAAGACTTCTATCTTTGGATGTTCCAACTAGGTGGAACTCAACTTATTTGATGTTGGAATCTGCAGAAAGGTTTGAGACTGTCTTTAACTTCTTGCATGGAAGCCCCAATGATTCTGCATTTCGGGATTATGTGGACTCAAAGAGAGGTCTTCCAACTAAGAAAGATTGGACCAGTATTCGATGGCTAATGAAGTATTTGAAGTTCTTTTATGAGCTCACCTTTCGGGTATCAGGTATGTGAACAAACATAACTCTTTTGCGATTCAACTAGTAATTCAAATAATTTGTTGTTATTTTTGGATGTATCAGGAACATCTTATGTGACTGCTCATACTTTCTTTAAGGCTATTGCTGACATCTATGAAGTGATAGAACTTTTTAAGAAAGACATGGATGTAGAGATACAACGGATGGCAGCAAGAATGGAGGCAAAGGTACGAAAATATTGGTTTGAGAATGATGATGATGATGATGATGAAGAGGTGGAAACCTAAGGATAAATAGGCTGGTTTACATGGCATGTGTGCTAGATCCTAGGCTTAAAATGGCTTATTTGTATTGGATGTGGGGTAAGATGTATGGGCAGAAGAAAAGAGACGATTTGGTGAAAGATGTGACTGCAGAGATGACTGCAATGTTTGAGGTTTACAGATTGAAGTATGCACCTCAACCCTCAGAGCCTACTATTACCACTGCTAGTGCTGATGATGGTACTGGATCTACATCTTATGGAGGGACATTTGATGCTGAATTCTTCAAGATGAGAAAGGAGCAACTACAGAGGGGGATTCGAGGTTCGTCTGAGCTAGACATTTACTTAAGAGATGTTGATGATGCTATTAACGAGGATGATAATGATATGAAGTTTGACATCTTGCTGTGGTGGAGTAAGAACAGCGTTAGATATCCTATTCTTTCCCAGATGGTTAAAGATATCCTAGCTGTTCCAGTCTCCTCTGTTGCCTCAGAGGCTGCTTTCAGTTGTGGAGGTCGAGTGCTCAGTCCGTTTAGGTCTTCGTTGAGCCCCACCATTGTAGAGGCCTTGATTTGTGCTGAAGATTGGGTAAGGTATGAAGGAGGAAAGAAAGCAGACAAAGTTGTTGATACAGAAGATGAAAATCAAGACCAAATCGATTATGAAAGAGGTAAGAATTCTTAATTTCATTTATTTTTAAGTTTTCCAATACTCCATTTCTGATTACATATTATTAGATGAAATGTAACAATTGTATTTTTTTTTTTACACTTAGTCACTACTAACTTCCAAACTCGAATGGAGAGAGCTACTGCCAAGCCAAGTGAAGGTGTCAAACAAAGTTTACCTGTTGTGGTGGAGGAGGAAGAGGAGGAAGATTCAGACGAGGATGAGGAGGACCAGGATGAGGAGGACCAGGACGAGGAGGATAATGGTGATGATAACCTTCGCACCACTTTGAAGCAGCAAGGTTTTGTTGATGTTGGTGGTACAGGTCCTAGTGGCAAGTGAGGAACTAGTAATTCTATTTTTTATCTTCATGTCTTCGAATTTAATTTAAACATTTAGAAGCTGCAGACCAGATTGCTCTATTTTCTCTATTTGGAATTTTACGTACTACGTACAACTATAATGCTATATTTGATCTTATTTTTTAGTATTTTCATTTTTCAATTTGATGTTTGGAATTTACTTGTTAGATTTTGTTTTTTGTTTTTTTAATTAATTAGCCGAGTGCCCCCATTGTGGCTTTGTGCCCCAAATTTACAATACTATTGACAATTCATTTGAGTATTTGATAATTGAGTATTGACATTTGGAATGGAATTATGTTTTTTTATTCAATTTTATTTACTATCTTAAGAATTGAATTGGAATGTGGCGTTGGAATTGGAATGTGAAAACAAAAAGAAGAATTGGAATGTGGCGTTTAGTGTTTACTATTCTCATGACATTGTGGACTGGAATGGAATGAATAATGATGGCATGTGGCGACGTGGCGTTGGTGAACGGTGAATTGGTGATGATTGATGAAATTGAGGACTGGACGATGGTTGGGGTTGGGTGAAGCAATGGGGTCCGTGACACGACAGCCGACAGGGAGACAGCCAGACAGGGACAGAGGCCTAACGGGAAGCAATGGCGGCGATGAAATTCAGGCGGTCTCAATCCCACTCCCAAGTGTCTGTCGGTAATTCGGGACCCCGTTCCCTTACCGTTACCGTACCGAACGGGAAGGCGGTATACCAGATGGAGAAGGGTGTCGGCATCCGGCGGCTGATTTGGCATTTCCGGTATTACCGAAACCGGTAAAACGTTAAACGGTAAACCGGTTACCGTACCGTTTAGCAGCCCTAACTGCACCCAATTAAGGTTTATACTTAGGCCTTAATTGGGAGTTCTATTGTGGTATTCGGGACGAGTCATTATGTCGATTTTATTTTCAACCAACCAAGTGGCTGCAAAATTAACGTCATGAATGATTATTCACGAGTGTTATGACCATTACGAATACAATGTTGGATTATTCAGAAAACATTATCATAATTTCAAAAATTGAAAAATAATACCATTGCCACCTTTGTATTATATAAAATTAAACATTTCAAATAATTTTAAAATACACAGCGTAACCATACGATTAAACTGTCTCAAGCCTCAAACGAGAATGTGACAAGTGGTCACCATATCTCAAGCCTCAAACGATTAACTGTCTTCCGGTGTCAAACGACCCGCCTAACCATACGATGCCGTGTTTGACATTTCAGAGAGCAAATGTCTCCAGAGTCCAGAATCGACACTCTGGAATCTTGTTCAGCTCAGCACTCCCCGCTCCCGAACACACGAAACGACTTTGAGTTAGACTCGCTCTCTCAAACAATTCCCTCTTTTCTCTCTCTTTTCCGATTCTCCTCAAGATTTCCTCCGACGACGAATCCACCATGGCCGGCCAGCGCAACGACTACGGCAAGAGATCCCATTCTCAGTCCGACTACGGGAGCGGCAAGCGCCGCAACCCGGCGGGCGACGAGACCGGCGAGCTTCAACACGGGATTGGCAACGACGACACAGTCTACCGCTACTTGTGCCCTCTCAGAAAGATTGGGAGCATTATCGGACGTGGCGGGGAGATCGCCAAGCAGCTGAGGGCCGAGAGCAGGTCAAGTATTCGAATCAGCGAGTCGATTCCAGGGTTTGACGAGCGCATTGTCACGATTTACAGCTCTAGCGAGGAGACCAATTCGTTTGGGGAGGACGAGGAACTGGTCTGCCCCGCTCAGCATGCGCTCTTTCTCGTTCACGATAGGGTTGTGGCGGAGGAGCTAGGAGGTGGTGGCACTCGTGGTGGTGGTGGTGGTGGTGGGGGTAGTGATGAGGAAGGGGAAGAAGAGGACGAGCTTGGAGAACTTCAGCAGAAGCAAGTCACCTTAAGAATGCTTGTTCCTTCAGATCAGATTGGATGTGTTATTGGGAAGGGCGGCCAGGTGATTCAGAACATTCGGAGTGAGACCGGTGCTCAGATTCGGATTCTGAAAGATGAACATCTTCCCCCTTTTGCCTTAACTAATGACGAGCTTCTCCAGGTAAGCTCTCCTTCCTTTTTACACCTTTATACTTCTAATTTGGGATTGCCGAGTTCGTTAACATGCAATTACTTTCTATATGAGTAACGCCTCCTTCCAGTTCTGGAAACTCTTGTGATTCAGCGTGGTTAGTTGTTGCCTCTTTTTTCTTACCGTTGGTGGGTTTGTGTTTTAGATTGTAGGAGAACCTACAGTCGTTAAGAAGGCGCTTCTTCAAGTAGCGACTCGCCTTCATGAGAATCCTTCTCGCTTTCAGCATTTGCTTTTGTCTACTTCCAACAACCCGTATCAATCAGGTGGCATGTTTGTAGCACCAAATGCAGGTGTCCCGGCAATGGGTGCTTATGGAAGCTACAAAGGTGGCTGGCCATCCTCGTACCCTGAGTCAAGAGATGATGGTGGATCTGCTAAGGATTTTGCTGTTCGTTTGCTCTGTCCAATTGGAAATATTGGAAGTGTGATTGGGAAAGGAGGTGTTATTATCAAACAAATTCGTCAGGAAACTAGGGCTTCCATCAAAGTAGATAGCTCGGCCGCTGAAGGAGATGATTGTATTATCTTTATATCAGCAAAAGAGGTGGGGTATCTCTTTTTATCTTTATGATACCTGTGGCAAGGGGGGTGAGGGGTAAGTGGGGAATTATTGTAGGGCACCAACGGCCCCCATGGTTAAGAAAGCCTATAAATTGTTTCAGTACCATTATTGACCAACTGGGCATGTGTTCTAATAGGTTTTGGATGACCAATCTCCAACCATCAATGCAGCACTGAAATTGCAGCCTCGATGCAGTGAGAGAACTGAAAGAGACTCTGGAGATTCTGTCCTCACAACCCGTTTACTTGTACCAAGATCACAGGTCGGATGCCTTATGGGTAAAGGTGGATCCATTATTTCTGAGATGAGGAGTGTAACTAGGGCAAGCATAAGGATTCTTTCAGAGGATAATCTTCCCAAGATTGCCACTGAAGAGGATGAAATGGTGCAGGTGAATGATCTAGAGCCATATATGTTGTGCTTCCCTTTCTGTGTGTGGCTGTGCGATTTTACAGCATTCTTACATTGCTTCTTATTTTATTTTTATAATGATTCTTACATTGCTTCTTCCAATGCTGTTAGATCACTGGAAACCATGATGTTGCCAGTAATGCCCTTTTACAAGTAATGCTAAGGTTGAAAGCCAATGTATTTGGAAGAGATGCTGCCTTATCTTCATTTCCTCCGGCTCTTCCATATGTCCCAATGCCCGTGGACATGTCAGATGGTCTGAAACTTGGAGGCCGAGATACTCGTGTACGTGGTGGATACCCATCATCCTCTGGGACATATGGCGACGATTATCCCAATTCATTTGTGAGTTTTTCTTTGTTTTATCATGGACAATATCTGCAATGTGGCTGTTCTTAATTTTCTATGTACCTGTCATGATTTTCAGGGTGATGGAGAAACTGGTGGTTATGGTGCATATGGCAGCTTGTCTTCTGGTCGATCCAGTAGTGCTGGGTATGTATCCATACTGTTGAACCTTTGGAACTAATTAAGAAACCCTTAGTTGTGTTTATTCTAGGCTTCAAGCGCTTCTTATCAGTAATGGATTATCCGCATATGGTAACCTTCAATATCAAGAAGGCCTTTCAATGCTGACATTGCTATCCTTTAATAGGTTGGCAGGCCAAAGCCCCATGTCACAAAGAAAGCATCATGGATATTAGTTTCCATGATCTCGCAGCAGGTAGTTGACCTTCAGTCTTTTCCATAGTTTTGGTAGTAACTGAACGGCATACGATTAGCTGTTTGTTCTCATTTGAAGGACATATCACCACAATGATGATGTCTTTTCCAACCATCCTAGTTCTAGAATTCTAATACACCTTTCTGCCTGTGTTGCCATCCCTCTGCAATCTAAACAGCAACAATCTACATATCCCGAAGCCTGCCCCTATGCCCATTTGATGAAGCCTTCAGCCTAGAACAGAAAAAGCTCACAGATGAACTGCGTTTGAGAAAAATTGTACTTCACCTCGGTCCACCCCCATGATGCTTACGTTGGACCTTCCATGAACTGATGATGCAACTGATCATTCAAATTCTGGACCTTGACACGATATTTTAAGTTTTAAGCTGCCCATCCCAGACATTATTTATGCCTATATGGTATGCTTTTTATGTAACAGCAATAATAGGTAGCTCTGTGTGTCTGTATGATGTTTGCAAATTAGTCTTCTTCCTTGGCTTAGAGATACTCAAATAGACGTTGGTTGTTGTAGTTTTCAATCAGCATAATGGTTGAGGTATTGGTTGTATACTCAATTCTATTCTTTCTGTATCATCATGTCATTATAGGTTTGCTTGATTTGTTTTGCTTCTTGTGAGATCTGCCTCTACTTGCTGTATGATTCAAACTTAAGAACTGGAACCATCCATTGTTTAATATCTTCTTCACTATATCTGGGCGAGGTATTGCTTAGTGATATGAGGTTTAGTTATTTGACAGTATGAGAAGTAGTTTGTGAGTTTGAAACACATATCTTGTTATGGTATGTGTTCCGGTATGTTGTGGGGATATAGCGATGAGCAGGATTAACCTGCGAGGTAATTGTGCATATTGGGGATGATCTCATTCAAGATCTGACAACAATGAAGGTAAATCAAAGGGTAGGGGGGGATTTTATTTCTATAGATTGCTTCAAGTTCCATAGGCCTCTTGGATTGTGCAATTTAAGTTGCTTCATGAATTTCCAAGCTCGTGCAGGGTTGACGTGTGGTTGATGTACTTGGGATGCCAAGAAGGGGTATGTATTTCTGCTGTCCTTCTCTAACATTGACTACCTTTATTAGTAACTTACACACTGAAGGGTTATGTTTATGCATGTATCTGCTCTGGTGATGACTACTGAAGTAGGATTTGACATAGATACAGTCCTTGGACTGCATTTAGTAGCATGAAGACAGATACCATCAATTGGACTAGGTCATGGAACCATTGTTTCTGATGGAGTCGGAATACCGGAATTTGCTTTGATGAGTGGCCAGCAGCCAGCAGGGAGGAGGTCTCCTCATCTCATTTCAAGCTTTTTTACTTGGCAGGGCATGGTGTAAATTGGCAAACGTGATGCTACTAGTCTTATGTAATCTAATCTCTATGGATTTAGGTTGGTTAATACAGTAGTAGTCGTCCGTCGTCGTCCATAACTCCATTTAATTGAAACAGTCTTATAGCTTAATCACGTAGGTAGTTTGATGATCCAGGCAATAAATTCGACTTTCATAGAACCAGATCGTCTCTCTTCGAATGGTGGACTAGTGCAATTAATATTCAAAGTCTTAACTAAAGAAAACAAAGAGTAGATTAATGCAAAAACATAACTTGGACTTCGCTCGCTCTGGTTCGATTCAATCCTCCCCAAGCACTTCTACAGAGTCTTGAATGAATCACATCCCTAAATAGTAGAAAACAGACGCAGCAGCAAGGGGTAAAAACACATCTCAACTCCTGGTTATTCAGAAAATCCACCCATGTCTAGTTCATGTTCAACTCCCAAACCCATAGTGCATATTGAATGAACAGCAGCAAAAATCAACCTCGCATGAATGAGGGGAGGCAGCCTATTGAACTTGGGATTGCTCACTCTGCTCCTCAGCTGTTGCTGATTCGCTCGATTGGCCAGGTTCGTCATCGGTAGGGCAAGTCTGATCATCAGGTGCCATTCCACCTGCCATTTCCAATACCAAACACGAAGCTCTTTATCATCTATGCACCATGAGAGCAATAGTGTGAATCGAAGGTGGCGCATTTATTTACCTTCGCCACGAGCATAAGCTGATCGCCTGGCTCTCGATTGCTGTTGTCGATTCGGCTGCAAACAAAACCCAGCAGAATCGAAAACCGAAAATGATCATCTTTTCTGAAATCAAGAGATCTCATATGAAGGGAAACCCAAAACTGAGAGGAGAGTTTAATTATTTTTACCTGCAATTTGGGGCGGAGAGCTTCAAGAGGTCCTTTAGGCTTTTGTGCTCCTTGCTGCTCATATAACATTCAAATGACTACTAATTATGATACATAGGATAAAGAAACAAAAGCATTCAGAACGGATTAAGGAAGGGGGGAAATGGAGAGAACCTTTCCCAATGCCCAATCCGCAGAGTCAAAGAAAGCACGCTCGTGATCCTAAACCAAACAAACGGATCAGAACTGACCGGAAGGAAAATCTAAGTCAGGGTCAAGAATGAATGTCTATTCTTTTTCTTTTCATTTCCACTAACCTTGGATATCAATGGCTTCTTCTTGGGCAAAATCCCTCCATACTTGCTCCGAATTATTTGCTCCTGCACAAAACAAAACCCACAAGTAATAAAAAACCCAATCTGGGGAAAGCACCGGTATGAGCTGTTAGTACTCACCTCCTGCTCCGGCGAGGGAGAAGGGTTGTTATCGGCGTTTCCGTCGGAAACTTTGTGATCTCCGCTCTCATCCAATCCTTTGTTCTCAGCGTGTTGATCGAGTTGAGCACCCTCGTGCTCCATCATTTCCTTGTCTGCATTTCCACTCGACATCCCCGATTCAGAAAGCCTGAGCGAGCTCCCAGCCGAATAAAAAAAAAAAAAACGAAGGACGCGGTGTGAGCTGGATCCCAAAGAAATCGGAGGTTGCTAAATTGAATTGCCGGGAAATGATCTTTAATTGAAGAAGAAGAAGAAGAAGAATTTCAACCTCCTGTTTCCCTTTTCGGGGGTTCTGACTGATTACCTGAAGTTTCTGAAGGATTATGCGACTCGCCGGAGCGGCGGAGACGAAAGTATTAGATACGGGAAGTGGGAGGGAAGACCGATCTTTGTTTTTTGATGGAGGCCTATCTGCCTGAGATTCACGCAGAAATGGAGAGAAGAAAGAAAAAAACAGAAGAGGCAGAAGACACATGACATGACAGACTGACTGCCCATCCATTCATGGCGCTGGGCACGGAGATGCGTCCGTTGGGTCAATGATTAGTCATGGGCCGGCCTACTCCTTTTTCCTCCATTTATCGGCCTTCTTCGTTCAACCAACTGGGCTTTTGCTGGGTTAGCCATGCAACGTCAATATATGCACCCCTATCGTAACACCCGTGTAGGTGTCAATCGGGCGGGTTCGGGCTGGGTTCAATCGGGTTCGGTTTCAAACGGGTTGCGGGTTAGTCGGGTTGCGGGTTCATCGGGTTCGGGTTCATCGGGTTCGGGTTCAAACGGGTTGCGGGTTATTCGGGTTGCGGGTTCATCGGGTTCGGGTTCAATCAGGTTGCGGACAAATCAGGTTGCGGGTTCATCGGGTTTTGGGTCGGGCGGGTTGCGGGCGGATCGGGTTTCGGGTTGTTCGGGCCAGCGCATCGAGTAACTTACTCATTACTCGTTACCAACTTACACATTTTATTACACTAATTTAAAATATTTTCTCAACTTTTTAACCAATTTATTCTACGTCGTATATATATATACTTAATTTTTTTTTTTTTAAAAACTAGTCAAAATGTTAAATCAATTTGTATGACTTGCAAACTTGTTATGTAATTAATCATAATTGGTAAAGTACACTAGCTAATAGTAATGGTGATATCAATATTTGCAACCAAAAGACACCATTAATTGTTTATTTGATATTTTAGTATTATTTCAGTAGTAATTGGATTAAAGTATCTTGTTTAGTATAACCATGCAAATATGGTATTTGGTTTGTGGTATTTGGCAAAAGCATAGTGATAAAAGGAGTTATTTCGAAATAACTCATTGCCCAAATAACTTCAGTAAACTATTGCCAAACGAGTTATTTGTAAAATTGTTCGAATTTTCCTAAAGATTAACTATCAAATTTAGTAAAATTATTGTGACTTCAATCATAACTTACTGAATAACATATATCCTATACAGTTAGCCTTATCCTCAATCGATAATATTAAATTAGTATATCTCACATAATTTGTAAGGAATATAACATATATGATATTAACTAACTACTTAAATATTTGCAATATACAAACCACACAATTACTATATTGAAATTGTGCATATAAAATACAAACGTGCATAACCTATATGCCGAGAGCAGAAGAAAGGAAGCAGGGATTCGACTGTCTTCAGTCCTTTCTAACCTAGAGGCGACGAAGACGGCAAGGGAGCGGAGGGGACAGAACCACTGGAGACAGTCTGGTGGCGGAGATAGGGATTTCCCTTCTCACTTGATTAAAATATTGGGGGAGGTGGGAGGGAATTTTCAATTTTGGGATGGGAGGGAATTTCAATTTTGGATCAAATATTGGGGGAGGTGGGAGGGAATTTTCAATTTTGGGATGGGAGAGAATTTCAATTTTGGATCAAATATTGGGGGAGGTGGGAAGGAATTTTCAATTTTGGATCAAATATTGGGGGAGGTGGGAGGGAATTTTCAATTTTGGATTAAATATTGGGGGAAGGGGGTTTATGGGAGGGATTTTTTAAAAAAAAAATGGGTTTGAAAGGGAATTTTTGAGCAAATATTTGGGGGTTTTGAATTTTGCATTCAAAAAATTTCCATAAACATCTAGTTCTTCCTTTCTTTGATATTTATTATTATAGATGATAAATTTTATACCGATTAACTAGTTTGTTGTTCGATTCGTTGGTCGGAATGTCATTTGAATATGATATATTTAAGATGTACATTCACAAGTTAAAGTAATTGTTATCAAATTAATTAATAAACTATAAAAATCAAAATATCCAACATAAAGCATAACCATGAATAAACCCTAGACCCTAACCCTAAACCCTAACCCTATACCCTATACTATAGTTATATGTTATGAAATTGTTACTATAAGCTATAACGTATGTTATGTGAAGAATGTAAGTTGAGTCAATTTTATATTCAGTTATTGAGAAGAACATACGTCTTATGACTCCAAACTCTAAACCACGAGTCCACTACCGTATACCCTATACACTAACCATAAACCATGAAATATAGTTATGTGTTATGAAATTGTTGGTATAAAGTATTGTTTGAACCATCTAGCTCCGGTATGAACAATGATATTTGTTGGTGTGGGGTTGACTCACGATCCGTTCGTCTGATCTCGTCGGGAGGGAAGGAACCTGCGAAAGAGCCGGGGTTGCCCCCCGGATTAAGCTCCGACGATCAAGTCAGCGTATGTTTGAGGAGAGAGTTGAGAGAATAGATAGAGAGAGTAGTGTAGAGAGATAGCAGAAAGTGGAAAGTGAGGGGAGAGGAAAAGTCCCCCTCTTTGGAGGGCCTCAAGCCCTTATATACCTGTAGCGGGTACCGAGTGTTGCCATCGCCGATTGTGTGCTCCCCTACTCAGTCTGTGCACGAAGTATTTAGTAACACCCCCAGCAAGTATAAATTATAACGTATGATATGTGAAGAATGTTAGTATAATACCCGTAAGTATTTTATACGTAACTTTTATGAATCTTCTTATTATTGGGGCTAGGGTATGAGTTATGACTTATGTACTATTATGAATCTTCGTATTCTAGGTTAATATTTTAACAATGTTATGTGACCTGTTATATTATGTGTGGAAGAAAAAATGTTGTAATTATTAGGTACTGATATATGATTGGCTTAATTAAGCCAATCATGTTTTTCATATGTATGTGTTATCTATATATATTATTTATATACATCAACCAAATGTAAAAAATGTTGACAACCCTCCTAGGATTTCTACTTATCTACCGAGACAGTGAGACTATTATGTGATTCAATTAAATGACAACTTTTATTTGTCAACACAAAGTAAACCTTTGTTCTTGGTGGGAAAGATGAAAAAAAATGAAAAAATAATAGGGCAAGTCACATAAACTTTATATATTATCTACATATAATATTTATGCACAAAAATATATTATGTAGTATTATTCGTGCCAAAAGGGCGGGTTCCGGTTGGGTTAATCGGGTTCGGGTTAGTCAGGTTACGGGTCAAGCGGGTTGTGGGTCAAGCGGGTTGCGGGTCAAGCGGGTTGCGGGTCAATCGGGTTCGGATCAAGCGGGTTGCGGGTCAAGCAGGTTGCGGGTCAAGCGGGTTACGGGTCGGGCGGGTTGCCGGTCTTTGACTTTTAGTCTAATCGGGTTGCGGGCGGGTCGCGGATCGGGTTGGTTGGGCGGGTTACTCGGGTCAGGTCATGTTTTGACACCTATACGTGTGGGTAGTGCTGAAAATCCACACCAAACCTGTTTGAACCTAACTGAGTGTAGGAGTGAGGTTTGGGAAAATGGGTTGAGGAGAATAAGCAATGAGAATCTCCGTGGATCCAAGAACAAAGAAAGGAAAGAAGGAAACTGAGAGAATTATCTTGTAGTGAGAGAAGTCTGTTCTTTTTCTAGAGATAGAGTCTGAAAAATCCGATCCCCTCACCCACCGGAGCAAATGCCTTATTTATAGGCTACATGGTGGTGGGTGAGTTACATGGTGACCTGTCATGGTGACATGACTACTGACATGTCAGAAGACTAGGCCATATCCCTACCTAGGACAAGTACACTTAGCCTTTCATTATACCTAGGACTGTGATGTGACCATCCGATAGGTGGGACACGGCGTCGTTTCCCGTACGCTAATTTAGTCAATGCTGGACTCGGGCTGCCCTCGGACGCGCTGGCGCTGATGCGCCCGTCTCTAGGTATTTGCGCTCGCCGATGTGGTCGCTCGCGCCGGTGCTGGCGCGCCCGCCTCTTGGTATTAACGCTCGGCGGTGTGCTTGCTCGCGCCGATGCTGGTGCACCCGTCTCTTGGTGTCTGTGTTTCTTTGGCGCGGCGGAATCCGAGTCACATGCCCAACAAAACCTTAAGGGCCTGTTTGGATATAATTCCATAAGAAATGGAAATGAATTTCCATTCCCAATTTTAACTTTTATGGAATTTTATTTTCAATATTTGTGTTTGGCATAATTCCAACAACTATGGAAATGATTTGTACTCTTTAACAATCATTAATGATTTAATAGATTTTTTTATCTTGAGAAATGAAATACTAATGAGAGAAAAAGAGAGGAATAAGATAGTGGAGTTATAAAATAATAATAAATGTGAATGGGTCCCACTAATTTCATCTCCATAAACCCAATTCCTGTCACTTTTGATAGAAATTCTAATTTCCAATATTTGAGTAAAATGGAATTCATTTCCCAACCTTCTTACCATTCCAAACATGGAATAATGAAATGGAATTTGAAATGAAATTCCAATTCCTGAGTTTTTTGTCCATCCAAACAGGCTGTAAGGGCAATTGCTGTTTATATTGCACTGTATGATTTGGTTCAGAAAGTGAGATATTAACTATAATATGGTTTGAATTGATCTGGACTGTGATAAACAGTCGTAAACCATGATCCACTACCCTATACAAAAAAAAAACACTAAGGGGTCGTTTGGATGGATTGTTTGTTGAGGTGTGGTATTTCATAACAAATAACCCATTATTTGTCAATTAGGTATTTATGTGGTATTTGAATGATAATTGTGATAGAATATCTTGTTTGGCTGAAAAAGGTATTTGCGATGGATTATTTTATTTTAAAAGGTTAATATACTATTCTATCCTCACTTTCTTTAAAGCAAAGAATCAAGCAGCCTACACCAATCTTCTCCTCTTTTTCTTGTTTGAACACCTATGCTTACCCTCACAACCGTCTCAACAATTAAAAAATCATATACGAGATTGAGAAATGGTATCAAACCACCAGCACCAAACCACCAATTACCTCTGCTTACCAGCACCAAACCAACATCAATATTACAACTCCAATTACCCATTGTTTTCCAGTTCTGCCAACCTCCTCTGTTTACCCAACTCAAGAACTTGTGAATTCCAAATCCACTAACGTCCTCTGTTAACCCAAACCCAGATCAAGAACTTGATTCCCAATTGCATGGATTCTTCTTCTTCTTCGATAACCCTAATTGACATCCATCAAAGAAATGTTCAATTCGAGAATCCAAGCCGTCGTCACCAAAGAACCCCCTGATATCGTCACCTTCGACACTGGGAGGTCTGGAAGGAAAGATGAGAGGATTTTGGTACACGCAAGAGGGAAATAAAAAAAAACCCTCAATTTTCGTTGTTGTTGATGATGGGGAAAAATGCAGATCTCCGATGGAAAGATGAAGAAATCAGTTCAACGCAGGCGAGAAAACGAGGAAAGAGGAAGCAAACGGAGCTTCCACAGCAATAAGGAAACTGGCCATAGCACTGCTTAGCTCAACTCGTCACCGTCTCTGTTCACCTCCGAAGTGCTAAGCTCAAATCAAAACCATTTTGTTAGAAAAAAAAAAAGAACGCAATAGAGAAAAAAAATCGGAGCTTTTCATAGGAAGCTCCGTCTGCTCTAGAAAAATAAATAGAAGAAAGAGGATGCCGACGATTGTAGTTCAGAAAGAAGAATTGGAAAAAGAAAGAGAAAGAGTCAGGAGCGCAGGGAAGAAGACGAAGAGAGTGGTGAAGAAAGAGAAAAGGGGCAAAGTGGGGGAGAGGAATAACGCAGAACACATTATTTGTAAATAACACCTCTCCTGGTGTTATTTTAAATAACCCATTTTCGCGTTAATTGTAAATACCATGGGCCAGAATAACTTGTCCTATTTTTTTGCTGCCAAACGTGTTATTTCGGGCCAAATAACTCACAACGAGTTATTTAAGCCCAAATAACTCATTCTAATAACCCATCCAAACGACCCCTAAACATCATCTACACTTCGAAGAACAAGTTGCGACTCGTGACCAATCTAGTTATGGCGAGCAAGCAACCTGATCATCCTGTTATAGAAGTACAGTCATACAAACTTTGTTGACGCTTCATCAGCTGAAAACCAATAGATTGCTAAGCGATCTCCTAATGAAAGAAGCATACAAAAAGAAAAGGAAAAGATGGGAAAATCATCGCCACATGCCATGTGCGAAGTCTAGAGTTGGTAATATAGAAACATAAGACAAAATTTATTTACCTAGATAAGATAAGGAAAATTCTTGCGAACGAAGCGATCAGCCTTGTGGTTCAAAATGACCTTGATGTCATCGAGGCAAGGAGCGCGACTTCCAAACCACCCAGGAGAGTGAGAGAAGCAGTAGCACAAAAAAAAATGACGAAGCTATTTGTTGTGTATTTTATTTTAAGTCCACTTCACCCCACATATTTGTTCGTGGGTTAACTAGCGTCACTAAATTTTGTATCACTGGCATTTGGTTACTGAACCTTTTATTTTTATCCACAGAAGGAAAGGTCAGAGGGAGAGAGAAGAGTGAAGTTTTGTTGAACATGATTTATCTAGTTAGGACTGTATCGTACCATACCATATAGGCGAGATCTATTTTGGACCGTATAGAATATTGTTTGGTCAATGATATGTGTTATAGTCTCCCTATCCGGATAACATACCATATATGTGGTCCGGTCTGGTATGGGCTGCATCGTTTTCCATCCCTACTTGTAGGAATCAAATGCCCTTAAATATGTTGTTGCATGCCAACCAAAGATGAGCCAAAAAGTTTTATTTATGGTTGGACATGGAATCGTATAAACTACCACTATTTTTTTTATGAATAACCACTTTTATTTGACTGGTCCAAAGTTCACTATTTCAATCACAAAAAGTGGAAAAAAACTATCACCTGAATTGAGACCATCCAAGTTCCAACTCTTAGTTACCAACTCTGTTTTACTTCCTCATCTTTATTTCCTAGCATTCTTGCTAGCTTTACTTTATTCACTACCAGTCATAATTATTGATTCTAAAATTTCATATGATTTCATTTTAGACAATTTGAATGTTTTATTAGAATTTTTGGCCATAGATGATATAAATTTAAAATTATGTATCATTAGTAAAAAAATTGAGCTATGCATTAGTGTAATGGTGTTATATGTATGTCTTTTAATTTATAGGATATGAACGATTTTACCAATTGTTAACCAACAATTTTTTGAAGTTTATTGAACCATACGCTACTAATTGTTTTTGTTCAACATCCAATCTAATTCTAAAAAATAAAAAAAAAGAGAGGAAATCTAAAAGAATCTAATGGTAAATATCTATTAAGGATACTTAAAAAATAAAATCCTCACTAATTCTTCTCACAAGACAAGCTACCGAGAACATATATGGTCAGTAACCATAATTATGCAACTTCTTATAACTAATCTCTCTCTCTAACATTTAAGAGGTAATATCTTAACTCATATTTCATTTTTCATACCAATTTTTTTTTATTTTTTGTGTTTTAGGATACTTTTAGAGATGATAGTGACAAAAAAATTCAGTCTTAATTAGAAATTAAACAATGATACAAAGCAAATTCCAAATTACAATTTGAGCAATAAAAACCAATAAAAAGAAATGTTCAAATTAAAAATTCATCTTTGTTAGTAATCTAACATCCATTCATACAAAGCGACAAGATTTGCTAGTTATTTCCATAAAAGTTTCAAAGATGGTAAAAAGAAATCATTACAAAGCACGTGATTGGTTAGTGCAGAACGAATCCTACTGTTCCCACCGAAATACACGGCCACGATCGCAATATCTCGGTTTATATAGTAGCAGACGTATACAAAAGTCATAAAGTAGAGGACAAATTAATGAATATCTTTTGGGGAAAATTTTAGTATCGAAAATTGACAACAAATTAATAAAAAAAATTATGTTCAATAATGATGATGAACTATAAAAAATTAAAGTGAAATCAATAGATTAGATCGTCATAACAATTATTAATGTGAAAAATATTTAAAAAAAGAGGGGATAAAGTTGAGATGAGTAGGGTTGGAGTAAAAAAGGGAAAGGGGAGAAAATTTTGTGTATTTGGAAGGAAGGGGTTTAAATATAGGTGGGTGGGTTGAAAATAGTCTTAAGAAAAATTACTCCATAGTTTGGTTTTGGTAATAGTTAAGTGTATTGTAATCAATATATGTATAATAAATTAATAATAGGCATTTAGGTAAGGAAATTAATGTTTTGTGGTTTACATTATTTGGGTTTTGAGATAATTATTGTAGTATTTAATAAAGTTATACGACGTTTTAGATGATGTATTACTTTTACCATTTGATTTTAATTATGATTCAAAAAGGCACGTTTAACCTTACGCTTAGGCACGCCTAGGCGCAAGGCATTGGCAACACGCCTCGCCTAGGGGTTTCACGCATAATTAGATACTGGAACACGTCAATGGAGTAAGACGATATATAATTCTCTCCTAAATACTACAAGATGGAGCTAAAAAGTCAATATTGAAAGAGAAATTTGACATCAACTACAAAAACAATTTTATATATCAATATTTCCAATTGCTTAAGAACTTTGAGGTATGATTTTATGAATTCATGAGCTATGTTCTTATCATTGTAATGAGTAAGTTATTAATCATTTTAACTAAAGTGAGGAAGTGTTGAAAATTATTATTTCCTTCATCGTAAAGTGCGAATAGTTATTTTTCTTCCAATACCTAGGCACGCTTAGTCTACGTCAAGGCGAGCTAGGCGCTAGGCAAGACCTCAACGCCCGCCTTACGCCTAGAGCCTTTTTGAACCTTGATTTTAACATAAAAAGAAACACATAAAAAGTGAGGATATTTAGTTGGAACAAAAAAATCGCAACATTCACACCCAAACTCTTTCAATAATCTCATCTAAAAGATGGTATTTGAATATAACCTTATTTTGAGTGATAGTTTATGAAAAATGAAATAAATAATACATGTTTGTATTGCTTGTGCATGAAATTCAACAACAAAAAAATGATAAATTCTGAATAATACAAGCATTGTAACAACAATCTCAACCTAAATATCACAAAACATAAAATGGTGCATTCAAATACTAGATTTCCCTCGTGTAAGTCGAATATTTTGACCATTTAAACTATAAATTACTACTAGGGTGCTAAATTGCCAATGAGCCAAATGTGTAAACTGCTGCTCAAACAACTAGATATCAAAAATTGCTCTGGATCAAAATTTTCGGAGAGGCGATTAGCAAAGCGCAGTTCCTCTTAGGTTTGTCTCACGCTGATGGTTGCGACGGCCAAGTCGTTGGCTGACGGAGTTTCATCTTACACTACGATCGCTCATCATCTGAATATGATATGGACTAAGGCTGAAGCTCTTCAAGTCACCTCAGTGAAGAACGACTACTATTTTGTAAGATTTACTAGTGGTATTGACTATGGAAAAGCTCTCATGGGAGGGACATGGATGATGGGAGAGAACTATCTAATGGTGCATATTTGTTATAAGCACTTCAACCTCTACCAGCACGAGATCTCATCCACCCCAGTATGGCCCTGCTTGCTGGAGTTCTTGATTGACTTCTTCCACCCGAATGAAGTAATGAAGATATGTAAGCAGACTGGAAAACCATTGCGCTTGGATGTAGCTACGAGAATGGGAGCTCAGAGTGATAATGCTAGGGTTTGTATCCAAGTTGACCTCAGGAAGCCATTGCTTTTACAATTTTGTATTGATGGACTTAAATACTTCACTCAATACGAGTGAAACCTATGAAACCTATGGAGGCTGAGAACCCTTACAAAGGAAAAGGAACCGACTACGAAAGAACCTGAACGAATCTATGCATAGTGGATGATCACGAAACGACGGCCACATACTACCCGAGGGGAACCAATTCCCATCCTCCATCTGATTGAACCAGAAGGATCAAAGAGGTCTTAGGGCAAGAAAGGAAGAAAGACTGGCTCACATTTTCAAGCTTTAGAGGAGGAAATTTGTGCAAATAGTGAGGATTGTGTAAACAACTAAGATTTGGCACCTTTGACACGTCGAGAAAAAGATACCTTTAACACTTCGAAAAAATCTCGGGAAGCCACCTTTAACACGTCGAGAATAGGAGACTTCTAGGACTGTGTAAATAACTCAGGTTTAGAGGCCTATAAAATAACATTTGGCTTACCTCCTTCCCTAAAACGTTGGTGTTGCATCTCCCTAGGAGTAAGTCGGACCCCCAAACTATCCTTGTCCTCACTTGATGAGCACTCACCCTGCTAGGTTCGAGACCTTTCCACTTTATGGCTGGGTGGCTAATTCATGAGCTCTTAGGACGAATGGCCAGTTCATCTTGGGAACGTGTTCGGATATACAAGAAATCGATTGATTCCTTTGTTGGTGATCCCAAGTTATGGAAAAGGAATAATTTTGTTAATATTCATAAAAAGAAGGATGCTTTGATTTGAAAGATAGAGAGATAGGAGCACCAACATGGCGATCTCAGTTTGTTACTGTACATGAATGACGGCGGGGAATTCCAACCCATGGCTCACATATTCCTAGTCCTTGAACAGAATAGGTGGCAACAAGTTCCCATTGTGCCCGCGCAAGATAGTATAAGTAGAGCAATGGGTATGGGAGCTCTTAAGGCCCTAGGGATTGATGACCTGAACCTGCTCTTCTTTCAAAAAAATTTAGAACTTTGTTGGTGATACAATGACCTAGTTAGTGTAGTCCTGTTGGGAAGAGTGGGGGAGGATACAAAGAATCAATACTACAATTCTTGTTCCCAAGGTTCCCTCCCCGACTCTTATTGAGCAATTCTTGCCTCTGTCTTTGCAATGTTGTCTACAAGGCCCTCACTAAGTGCCTTGCGAAAAAGCTGAAGAATGTGATGTTGAGCTTGGTTCTGAGACGCAGACTAGTTCATTCTAGGGTGACATATTACTGATAATATATGTATCCTGCGGTAGGTTGTTCACTATATGGGAGCCAAGAAAGGCAAGAAAGGTTGGACGGTTGTGAAGGTTGATCTTGCCAATGCATATGATAGCATAAGATGATATTTAGTTAGGGATACTCTTGATGCTACTAGGGTGGCGGCTCACTTCATGGGAGTAACCAGGACATGCATTTATACAACCTGTATGCATATTTAATGGAATGAGGGTGTTGTCTGAGCCATTCCACCCGTTCAGGAGCATGCGTGAAAGTTTCCCACCCTCTCCTTACCTCTTTACCTTGTTTATGAAATGGCTGGGAAATCTAATTATTGACTCTATGGACGAGGGTCATTGGAATCAGATCATAATGACGAGGAGAGCTCTTGTTTTGTCTCACCTATTTTCGCATTTGACTTGATTATGTTTGGAAAAACAATGTCAGAGCATATTTTACTAGTAAACCATTGTTTTACTCAGCATAGTGCATCATCAGGATAACAAATCCGCAAACCAAAATCACAGGTCAGCTTCTCGGCGAACAACGCTCCAGCCCAGTGCACTAGCTTGAGTGCAGCTGATAGACCGTTAATTGCACATGTTTATACCACCATTCTTGAGCCGTTTGAGAGTCGATTCTCGTGTTTTAAGCCGATTTCACGCTAGGTTGTGCGTTTATGTCATATTTAAGGACTTGACGTCGACATGGAGGCGAGGAAACGAGTTTCAGGTCAAAAAGGAGGACGTTGGAGTGAAGGGCGATGGAGAACAACTTGGCTTAATTGCAGTCTAGGGGGAACCATATCTGGGTGACCTCTCACAACTTTGAACACAACTTCTACTGCTTTTGCTTGCTAGTTTAGTTAGATCTTCACTAGACTTGAACTACTAAATAATAAGATTTTCACGGAGTAGCCATCACACCTAGGACCCGGGTTGATATTTAAATCGAAACTCGCTATACTACGCATTAGGAGGTGGTTATACATGGCCATTTTCTAGTGTGACAGTACAGGCGTGTCAAGTTTTGGGCGCCGTTACCGGGAACGGCTAGGTTGTTGAAGAAACGTGATTTCTGTTACTTTAGTATTTCTTTCTGCATTGATTGTTGCTTTGTCCCACTTGTGCCTTCACGGGTTTGCTTGCTTGGCTCTATGTAGGTAGTGCATGACCCGTAGCCAGTCGGGAGGTTTAATACCGTTAGATCCAGAGCTAGAACGCACTTGTCGCCAGCTTAGGAGAGAACAACGAACAAGACTGGCTACGGAGGAAGTGCACATCGACAGCCATCTGAGCAGCGATTCTGAGGAGGAATACGAAATGGACGGTGAGCACAACCCTTCTCAGGGGATGCCTCTCCAGGTTCCCTCGGTTAATCATGTCCTTTCTAACAATGGAGTCCCCCAAGAAGATGGGGCTCATCATCTACCACCCTTGTCGGGTCCTACTATGGAGTACTACTACACTCCACGGGTCGCTGACATCCGCCCCGTCATCCTGTATCTGCCCATTCCATCAAATAATTTTAATGATGGATTCAACTGATTACATCCTCTATCCAGTTCCATGGCTTGAAGGATGAAGAGGCGAGGGTGCACCTTTCCCGGTTCCTGCAGCTGACAAATGGGTTCAAAATGAATGGTGTACCCGATGATGCAATCCGTACCCACCTTTTTCCCCATTCTCTGGCGAGGCATGTGAAGAGGTGGCTAGAGACCCAGCCCCCATTGTCCATCACTTCTTGGGACGATCTGGCCAACAAGTTCGTGCACAGGTATTATCCGGCCTCGAAGACTACGAAAATTCAGCGGGAGATCACTCATTTCCACCAAGAGCCAGATGAGTCACTTCGTGATGCATGGGAACGATACTTGGGATTCTTCTGGCACTGTCCCCATCACGGCTTCAGTAATGCATTCACAGTGGGCAACTTCTACAGTGCTCTCTCTCCAGAAAGCCAGAGGGTGATTGAGTCTCTATGCCCAGGAGGGGACATTCTTACTAAGACTCCACCCGAGCTAAATCAGATGATCAGTACTTTGGATACCAGAGATCATTCTTGAGGGCAGAGCACCACAAGTAGGAGTTCCCGGGACCGAGGTGTGCATGCCATGGAGGTTAGATCCGGGCTAGAGCGGGAGGTGGTCGTGTTGGTCCAGGCTATGAAGCAGTCCAACAGTCTTATTCCGGGCAGAGGAATGGCCGGCTTTTTAGTTGCACAGTGCCAGTGGTGTGAGAGTTCGAACCATCTGGTGGAAGACTGCCAGGCTATGCTGGAGTTTTCTACACCCTAGGAACAGTTGGACTTCATCGCCAATGCTCGGCGCCTTGATCCTTACAGTGGAACATATAATGAGGGGTGGCGCCAACACCCCATCTTCTCTTGGATTGGCAATAACAGTAACACCACTAAACCACCTGGCTTCCCAACACTAGCTGGTGGTTTTTAGCAGAGGCAGCCCTTCCAGGCACGACAGGATCCATTTCTGCCGCAGCACTCTTACCAGCCAAGACAGAGGCAACCATTTCAGCAGCTGCAGTGCCAGTATGCCCCACCACCAGCAGCTCCAGCTCCAGATAATCAGATAACACAGCTGAAAAACATTCTGCAGGCATTCATGACTACCAATAAGGCAAATTTTGCCAGGATGGACCAGAGCATCACCTCACTGGAGGCAAGCCAGAGGAACCAATGTGCCATATTTCAAGACCTCCAGAATCATATTGGAGGAATAGCGCACCATAACAATACCAGAGCACCGGGAACTCTGCCTGCCACCACCATCCCCAATCCTCGAGAGCCACACCAGCAAATGAATGCCATCATTACTAGGAGTTCCTAGACAACATCGGTGGTACCTGCCCCGGGCAGGAAAGAGGAGCCACTACCGGCTTCAGCACTTCCAGCCGACGATGCAGAAGTGGGAATGAAAAAGGAAGCACCTGCTCCCAAGCCACAGCCAGTGGTTAAGGAACATGTCCCCTAGCTCGCCTTCCCCACTCGACTACACAAAGACAAGCTGGAGACTGAGTTTGCCAAATTCATGGCAATGCTGAAGCATGTCAACATCAGTCTGTCGTTCGTGGAGGCACTATCGAAGATGCCTGCCAAATTCATGAAGGACCTCCTCACCAACAAAAAGCGACTTGTGGATCTCTCGACAGTGATGCTGAGCGAGGAGTGCTCGGCCATTCTGCAGAGTAAGCTGCCAGAGAAGCAAAAGGACCCAGGTAATTTTACTATCTCGTGCTCCATTGGCAAATTACATGCAGAGAGGTCCCTGGCGGATCTAGGTGCGAGTATCAATGTTATACCATACAAATTGTTCAAAAAAACTAGGCCTAGGCGAACCCAGCGCAACTAGGATGAGTATTCAATTGTGTGGTGTTGTGGACTCTCTACCTGTCATGGACTCCTGTATCATGTTTTGAAAAAAGGTGCTTTAAAATAACGTCTCCCGTGCGAAAAGGGCGAAAGTGTGTAAGGGGAGACGAGAATCCGTTCCCAATTTCACTACGCCCGAGACATCCGCTCCCGGCATTGCCGGTAAGAGCCAGGTTCCCGCAAAACCTTTGCTAGATGGGAGCCCCGTTTTCGGAAAATCGGGGTGGAACCCTTGAAAAGAAAAAACAACAAGAAGAAGAAAAAAGGGGTTCCAACACTCTTCAAAAAGTAAAATAAGAGCACCTTGAAAAATGTGAGGCCATGATCCTTTGTTTTGAGAGTCCCTTCGTCCACGATTCATTTCTCCTCTAATCACTATTTGCCATGATACCGACTCGAGACTAGCGTTCTCGCCGAAGAAGTTAGGAGATGACTTGTGCATCGGTTGACCTCGTAAGTTGTTAAATGATCTAGGACATCCTCTACCAACGATCGAGGGTGTTTGTTGCTATAGAGGTCTGGAGAGGTGCATTGGTTTGAGTTAGGTTTGCTTGGGGACAACAAAACGGTTAAGTGTTGGGGCATTTGATAGACCGTTAATTGCACATGTTTATACCATCATTCTTGAGCCGTTTGAGAGTCGATTCTCGTGTTTTAAGCCGATTTCACGCTAGGTTGTGCATTTATGTCAAATTTCAGGGCTTGGCGTTGACGTGGAGGCGAGGAAATGAGTTTCGCGTAAAAAGGGAGGACGTTGGAGTGAAGGGCGACGGAGAACAAAAATACTCGGTCGGCACTTGAAATACCCGACCAGGTAAAGATGTTTTGGACGCCAGAATCCCAGAAGGGGTCCCGGCCGTGGAGCTAAAATACCCGATCGGGTTTTCTGGACTTCGATCGGGTATTATCCCTTATTCCATTGCGCAACACTTTGAAATACCCGGTCGGGCACATGAAATACCCGACCGAGTATTATGGCCGGGGATCGTGTTCTGCTGCCTTTTGAGGGAAAGAAGACCAATTTTTAAAGGGTACCGAGTTTTAGAGAAAGAAAGCAGATACCTAGAGAGAGAGAGAGAGAGAGAGAGAGAGAGAGAGAGAGAGAGTGACGAACTAGAGTCTCCAAGCCCCCTAGATCGATCTTCATCACCATTGGAGCTCGGCTTAAGCTTGGAGAAGTGCCGATTGATTACCAGAAGCAGAATCTCATCCTTCACAACATGTTTTTTGCATTTGAGCTAGATTTCCCTTCTCTCTCTATGGAGTAAACTCTCTCACTCACCTGGATATGAAGAACCCTAGATTTGTATGTTAGGTCTGATTGTATGAACCCAAGTACGAATTCATTGATATTGATTATATTCAATTGAGGTTTGATTTTCTGAATTGCATAAATCCTGATCAAATTCCTGTTTTTTCTGCTTTGACCTAAAAAGAGAATATCTGCCTAGGTTGATAGAGCACCCTTGATTGAAGATAGTGAGTTGACGACTTTAGTTGAGGAGTCAATTCACTATTCTGTACTGGATTTACTCCAGTAGATGAGGTTTGGTACGTTAGGGCCTCAATCTGTTTACTCCAGTGGAGGTTAGTTGCCCGCTGGGGACTCAGATTGAGAGGGTCTGGATACCTTTAGTCAAGACTGCAGACTGTCTAAGAACCTCCCGCGGTATAACTATCATTGAACTTGAACTTGGGCGAATTACAACTTGGCTTACCTGCAGTCTAGGGGGAACCATATCTGGGTGACCTCTCTCAACTTTGAACACAACTTCTACTGCTTTTGCTTGCTAGTTTAGTTAGATCTTCACTACACTTGAACCGCTAAATAATAAAATTTTCACGGAGTAGTCAACACACCTAGGACCCGGGTTGACATTTAAATCAAAACTCGCTATACTATGCATTGGGAGGTGGTTATACTTGGCCATTTTCTAGTGTGAAAGTACAGGCGTGTCAGCAGCCTTGGAGATTCCCAAACTTACCACCTGGGTCATTATCTTGGGTTTTCAGTACTCCACAATAGGGTTTCAAAGGCCACTTATACTTACCTTATTGATCGCTTATAGTCTCGTCTTGCAGGATGGAAGGCCAACATGATGTCTCTTGTAGGTCAGATTACTCTTACACAGTTCGTGCTCTCTTCATTACTTGTTTATACGATACATAAGACGCTTCTGCTAGCAAGTTTTTGTGATTATATTGATCAAAACATTGGTGGAATTGTCGGGGAAGCACAAAAAATGGATGAAAGATGCATCTCGTAGGCTGGCAGACTTTATGCCGTCCCTAAAGAGGTGGGATGCTTCGGACTTTGGGACGCAACTCGGATGAATGAAGCTTTTATGCTCAATTTTGCTTGGAGAATGCTCTCAAATATTTGAGAGCTTTGGGCACGTGTTGTGGCAGCTACATATATCCAACACCATGAAGGTTGTGTTTTACCCACGGAGCAAGGTACGTGTCTCAAATCTTCGAAAGGGTGCATTGCGGGTTTCAAATCTTATCGATGAGGCCACCTTCTGGAATGTGAGAAATTCTAGAAGTGATAGATTTTGGCAGGACATGTAGCTTAATGATGGTGATCCCCTATGCTCCTTGGTGCCAGAGTTGTCTCACATGCCATGGAGCTTCAAGTGGCCGATTTTGTTCTTGATGGTGAGTGGAACATTATGTTCCTTTCATATTAACTACCATCTCACAACTATGACTTCATCTGTTCCTGAAGAACAAGATGATGACGTCTAAAGTTGGCGAATCTCAATGAATGGGAAATTATCCACCAAAACTGTGTGAAATTACATTTGCAAAGCACAACGTACTTCCATTGAACCCAATATGGCCCTCGATATGGAGAGTGAAGGCCATGCAACGAGTGAGGTCGTTTATGTAGCTGGCGACCCATGAACATCTCCTTACGAATGTTGGGAGAGGAAGTCATCATCTGACTCACGACCTGAACTATAAGATCTGTGTTAGCAGGCCATAATCAGCTCTCCACATTCTGCGATATTTTCCCTTTCCCCCGGCTACTTGTATTCGGATCCTTGGCAATGATCTAAATGATCCCTTTTCGGCCAGCCTTTGCAGGTATGGTTACATTACTATATTTTTGGCACTCTGTTTGCTGGAATGTATTGGCTGTTGTTGAAGAATCGGAATAGTTATTTGTTCAGAGCAAGGTTGCACACCTTTTCTTAGCTTCAGCTTCATACTACGCAGCTCTAGTAGCAGATTAATGCGTCTTTTGATAAGGAACAAAGTTTTTTGGAGGAGCGGGGTCGCATGAGCTTCGTTAGATCAATTGACAGCCACCTTAGCATAGTTGAGTTTGTGTGAATGCTGATGGACCTGTTACCCGTTATTCCTCGACCACGTCAGCAAGAGGCATCGTGTGGGGTGACAATGATAGGTTTGTCATAGTTTTTGTTACGAAAATGGAAGGAGGATCTATTACGCGAGCTGAACTTGTTGGGATTGAGAAAGGATTGAGACTTTCCTGGGAGCTGGGAGCTAGGAAGATCCTCCTACAATTAGAATCCACTACTGTGTTATCTCGCATTGAGTCACCTCTATCCTCACTACTGTCACATAGACAAGATAGACTTTGGGTAAGCTGAGCATGACATGTCAAGTTGAAGCATATCGATTGCGAGGCTAACCATGTTGCAGCTATCTTGCTTCCTTGGGGCACTCGTTGCCCATTGGTTTTCATGTGTATGATGTGCCTCCAACCACGTTGGCCTATTGGTTTTATTTTGATGGGCAAATACCACTATAACACCCAAACTATTAACAAATTGTCACTTGTGTCCTATTTTATGCAATATTCCATTTATGTCTTGAACTATTTTTTTGTAAGTTTTGACCGGTGTTGACCGTTAATTTTTAACAGAAAATCCAGTCAGCATTGACGTGGCATATAACATGGAGTTTTTAATCTCATTTTTATTTATTTTCCAACTAATTTGAAAAAATTTAATAAAATACTCAAAATAAAAATAAAACTCACCCGACCTTGCTCTGCTTTGCCGGACATAGATGGCTTCTCCCCGACCTTTTCGTCTGCCGCCCTTAACTACACCCATTTCTTCCTTATAGCAAAATCAAGGACGGCGCAATCATTGCCGGAAACCACTTACACTGCCTCTACTTCTAGCAGAATTTCTTCCTCCTTCGCCATACTTACCAGTCTTCTATGTCGCTAAAAGGAAAGATATAGAGCGATAGAAAGGGGCACGAGATGCGTTAGGCAGTGGGCCTCGACACGAGCCAGTAAATCCAGAACAATAATGGCAACAATGGGCATCGACGCGACCGATGGTAAATCTAGATCGCAACCTCGGGTCGGGCCTCCTCTACATTGCCTCTACACTTCTCTTTTCCCGCCCCCAACCTCTTCCGCTTCAATCCCTGCTCCGAATGTCGGGCGAAGAAATCGACGATTGGTCGTGCATCTTGAGGATTTTTTTTCGGTAACGACAGGGGAAGATGAGATTGAAAATTAGGGTTTGCTTCAAAGGCCAGACCCCGCCGCTTAATCTTTAGTCAGGTGAATTTTGGATCAACAGTGAGGAGGAATCGAGGTCCCAATTCAATTCAAAGCCCAAAACTCGCCCATCTATAATCCTCATTCTCAGGGGGTGGTGCTTTTTTGGTTGTTTTAAGGTTCGCTACTCACGGCGGGGAGTGAGGGTTCTGTGAAGAGAATAAATCCTCTAGGATAGTAGTGGAGGAAGACAACAGAAGGAAGAGAGAAACTGAGATGTTTTGTTTTAATTATTGTTTTGATTCTTCGAATTATTTTTACAATATTGTTGAATTTCAAAATCTAACTTTTTCAAAATTTTATCTTATTGTAATATAATATTTAATTTTGATTTGATTCTTTGAATGACGTGACGTCTAAGTGGCTGCCACTTGTTTGCCATGTCAATAAAAGTCAATATTATTTTGATCACTGTTAGGTCAACCATGATCTCTAACGGTCAGCAAAAGCGTCAAGATACAATTGTCACAAAGTATAATACGATGAGATATGATTGATATACAAATGACATTAGTGTTGTAGTGGGTATTAGTCATATTTTGATAGTATTGGGGTTCAACACCCCCCTCCCCCCCCCCCCCCCCCCCCCAATTAAGAGTCCTTTAAACGCTCTGTTTTCCAAAAAAAAAAAATCTAATGAACCAAGCTTCTCACAAATGGTTCAGTTTTAGCGGGAGAAAAACTTAGTCGAGCTTGGCTATGTGTTGGATTGCTTATGAAATTCAGGCTCGGCCCAGGCCCTGTGCTGGTCAGACCCACAGCACAGGGCCTCAATTCTATTGGGGCCTCATAATCAATTTAAGTCTGGAGGCCCACAGAATTCATAGAGTATGGATGCTACCTTGGGCTCGCCACACAAACAGTTAGTCCGGAGGCCCCGTTGGGATGGCGAGGCCCATACTCGAACCCCTTGGGCTGGCGAGGCCCACACACACAAAAACCCAAAGTAAATAGGCGCAGGAGGAGAATCGAATCATGGACCTATCCTTTTCATCAAAATAAGACACAACCACTGAGCTGTGGCTTGTTTGTTGAATCAAAACTAACAATTAGATATTTAATCTTCTTTTCTTTTCCCAAAATTCTCAACTTCCCAAAAATATCCAACGCCTAAATATGAATTGTACACACCCAAATCTAATTATGTCAACCCGAAAATTTGAAAAAATTAATTTATAAGCGTAGATAATATTATTATTTTCCAATCATTTTCTGAAGTTGTCGTTTTTATTATTATTAATAATTTTACCTTTAAAAAATTTGTGAAAAAATGTTTTGGGGCCACATTTTAAATTGTCGAACAGGGCCTCCAATTATCATGGGACGGCCCTGATGAAATTTAAGTTTATTAGATTGTATAGCTTACATATAATATGATTTCAGATTTAAAAATGTGTTTGGGTATGTATCTCATCTACAATTTATAAGAGAAAGATATGAGAAGGTAAATTTATATTTAAGTTTAATTAGGATTTAGGTTAGGGTTGAGAAGAATGTGTATTAAAGGTTTGATGTCAGCTCAATGTTTGTAAGATCAGTTTTAACCTTGTGATTGTATCTCTGTTTGAAATCCTAGAACTTGATCTCCGGAACATTTAAATGTTCAATTATACTTGTAACAATGTGTTAAACCAAGAAGCATCTTTCGTCCAATGCTATGTCTAAGTGCTCTATAAATATGTAAATTGGGGTTAGCATTGTGTTTACCTTGACAATATAGAGACTTCACCACAAGTTAGAATTCGAATTGAAGATGAGTTTGAGGTCAAACTCAAGCTACAACGATCTAGCTAAACTTTAGTTTGGCTAGTTAAGCTCATTTACCAAGCTGAGCTTCAGTCAAAGATTTGATTTTCATAAAATGAGTTGAGGATGATTCCGCCTATCGATCTCGTGTAGCTTGATGAGGTAATTTTTATCAAGTTGAGTCTGAATCAAGGATAAGTTTAACTGGACTCGGTTCATTAGCAGCCTTACTAATTATTATTTGTCAATATAAACTCCACGTTTGTTATAGATGATTAATTACTGGTCCTAAAGTTTGAACCTCGTATTGAACTAGATCCAATTCTAAGTTAAGTCATATGATAATTCTTTTGGCAAGTACGAGGATTTTCCCCCAAAAATACTAGACTTCCTATAAAAAATTTCACAATACTACACACTAAAAATTCTCAAAATACACAAATTTGGCACGATTAGCTGGAGTGACCAACAACCTAGGTACTGGTTTATTGGAGACCAGAGCGAACGAACCTAGATCGTGACCAACCGGAGGGAACTGGCTCAAAGCAACATGAATTGCGGGTGACAGGAGCGATCCACCCGGATCGCTGATGACATCGGAGATCGTGCACCAAAAATCTTTGGAGTGTCAACGATCTACACCTAACACACTTGGAATCTTCAAACGGTCGTAACTTTGAGCTCGGTTATCCGATCATAGCGATTTTTTTTTTTAATTTAACATAACTTTTGGAGACGTATGTTAGGTATAGGTCACTAGACACTCCATAAAATTTGGGGGCTAGATCGCAGGCCTTGACAACGATTCGGGTGGATCGGTTTGGTTACCACAATCCATGTTGGTTCGAGGTTGGATCGCTTTAGTCAGCCGCGATCCTTGCTGGTTCGCTCCATACTCCACTGAATTAGTATCTAGATCGCTGGATACTCCAGCGAACCACGCCGAACTCGTGTATTTAGGAAATTTTTAATAGAAGTGGTGTGCATTGGGAATTTTTATAAGAAGGCTTGTATTTTGGGGGAAACTCCGTAGGACCTCTAAATTTGCTTGCCAATCCGTTCGGTTTGGTGGGAACTAACCCCACTCTTCTTGCTGTTCTTGTTGGACTGTTTCTTTCAGTGGTGGGGTGTGACCAAATCTGCAACTGTCTCATCAATATCCTCATGTGTTCGATATGGAGAAAACCTTGATTTCAGGAAACCCATTCTTTCCCTTTCCTCTGCTTCCCATCTCCATTGGACAGTCGTACCATGAAACAAGGGGCGCCTCCGTGAATAATTCACTAATTGCTCTACAAATACAATACACCCCAAATTCTACTAATATATACCGGCTCATTTTGGAACCACTGATGTCGAAGCAGCAATATGAAGAAGAAAAAAAAGTCTGGACTCTGGAGTGGAAGCTCTTCCTTTTTCCTACTATCATCTATAGGGTCTATCATGTGAAGTTGAGAGCAGAGTTTGGGTTTTGACCAAATGTGGTGTGTAGCCAAGGATGACTTGCCGACTGCTTCTCTTCTTTTTTCCCCTTATTCTTCTTGTACGTTTCTGTTATCTCAAACCAATTCATACATGCTTTTGCTGGTGGCGGTGGGCAAGTTGTCTATGGCTACATTTCTGTCTCATCTTCACAAGTTATATCCTGTGATGAACATCAGCACTGTGATTCCAAGATTTTCTTTGTGTGATCTGTCACTTGATTGATGCAGTAAGTTCAAACTTTCATTTCTCTTGAATGGCCAACCGGCAATCTGATACCTTGTTTTGGTTTCCAATGATTTTTTCTTCCAGTGGAGTTAAGAGATCAATTAGGGAATTTCCTGGAACTTAGTACAATGGTCACATAGGAACAGGCGAACAGCTTACGTTTTCAAGGTAAACTTGAAACAATACCCTTTTGCTGATTGAGACTTTTTGGAATTGGGTAGTTCTCTGAAAGAATCATCCAAGTCAAGAATGTTTGATCAAGCAACTCACATCATCAATTGGCGAATCAGCGATTGCCAAATCGGAAATTGCTTAATTGTTTACTCCTGCGAAACCCAACACATTTCTGCTTCTCTCCATTGTACCTAATCCACTTCCGTTTATCTTTTTCCACTATTCCATCCAGTTAGAAAGGTCCATTTTTGCTCAGGTGTTTGATGAAGTACATTGCTATTTCCCATTTGCTTTTTCCTATTTAACTCTCTCCTTTTTCCTCACCGATTTCCAAGCTGTTGTAGCACTGAAAGCAGGCATTTTCATAAGCCAGGAAAAGGGGCAGATGAAGCAGCCAGAGTCACCAGCTGCTGCTGAATTGGCACCAGGAGATGGACCTTCTCCTCCAAGGGAAGCGTCCCGAGCCCGGGAAGTGAAGAGAGGCATTGCAATTCTGGACCTCTTTTCCAGGTTCCTTGCTGCTGCTGGGACATTAGGGAGTGCCATAGCCATGGGGACTACCAATGAAACAGTAACAGTAGCAGCTTTCTCTCAGGTTTTCCAGTTCAACACCAACTATAAGGATCTCCCTGTGTTCACGTAAATCCCCTCTCCTTAACTTCAATTCAAACTATTTAGGGGGTTCATGAACAATTTTCTCCTTAATTTGCTATAAGACAGGTTCTTTGTGATAGCCAACTCTGTTGTGGGTGGCTACCTTGTCCTTTCATTCGCCATATCAGTCTATCACATCATCAGAAGCTCAGCTAAAACCAGCAGGATCATCTTGGTTAGCTTAGACACGGTATGATCTTAAACCCAGAAGTTAGTTTTCTCGCAACTTGATTCCTAAAGTGTACGTGTAACTTTTCATCAGAAGCACTTGTGATTGTGAACTCTAATAGAAACTTTGTTCACATGAACCGTGTTTTTGAAGGTTATGCTGTCGATTCTCACAGCGGGGGCTTCATCAGCAGCAGCAATGGTTTACTTGGCACACAAGGGGAATTCCAATGCTAATTGGTCTGCAATTTGCCAGCAGTTCACTAACTTCTGCCACCGCATTTCTGGATCCCTCATAGGCTCTTTCGTCGCCATAATCTTGTTCATCGTCATCATAATTGCCTCTTCTGTGGCTCTCTCTCGACGTTAACAAGTACTTTAGCCTGATCAAATCATGTTGTCTTGCTGATTTCGGAACCAGAGAGAGAGAGAGAGAGAGAGAGAGAGCTCATATAATATAGATGAAGCATAGTTCATAGCAGGCCTTGTTTTTACATATATGAAGTTATGAACATGAGTTTCATCAAACACTTGAGCAAAATTCCACAGTTGCAACTTATCTCATGCTTTATCTCTTCCCACCCTTCACGCCAACATCTCCACAAGTTCATCTATTGATTGTAGGGTCTTCTCATAGTACAAGTACGATTCATACACCTTTGGTGTCCTTATATAGTAATCCAACTGTCCAAAATCAAGCCGGAAAACCAAGCAACAGTTGTGAGCAAGCAACATGTAAGAAAAGAATGAAAAACTTCAAATCCTCTGAGACATGTTTATATCAATACCTGAGACATGTTGTCCACAAGCTCATTCGCCTTGTTTACATACTCTTTCCTCTTGCCTTGAGGTACAGTGGTCATGGCGATCTTCAAATCCTTGTCAAGGTAGTTCTGCTTAAGCCTGATGTAGAACAAGATAAACCTCCAAGCCATGGCATCCAACATGTCCCTGATGCTATGGAGCCCCTCAGCCGTTTGTTTAATCCTCTCCACTGATTCCTCGGGGGAGAGGTCCGGCTGGAAGAAGCGTTCGAGGAGCTGGGACCGTGTGCCCCAGCTCTGAGCCAGTGCGGGCGCAAGTGCTGGTCCATGGAACTGTGCCAGCGTTGCTAGTGACGTTGTGGCCAGGAAAGTTGTCACGAGCTTTCTTCTGTCTGTTGGAATGGCAGGATTGTTGTGAATAGTAGCTGGTGAGGTGGTGGATGGTTTGATTGAGGAGTTATGGGAAGGTTTGGAGTGCAGGAGAGTGGGAGTGTTGGTGAAGGAACTGCTGCAGCTCATGGTTCTCTTTTCGTTTATGGATAATACTGGGTGATGGGAAACGGAAAGGAGAAGGAAATATTTGCGGATGAAATGGTTTGGGGGATTGGAGGGGGAAAATGGGAGGGATTGTTTGGAACTTGGAAGGGTTCTCTGTCAATTGAGTTTGAGTTGAGACCTTAGAATTGTGCCACGTGGCTTGCATTGATGTTATTTTATCTTCAAAAGTTCTGGACATCTTTTTCGCCTGTTCTTTCCTCTTGAGGTGGGAATAAATTGTAACATGCTAGCCAAATCTCATATTAGTGAGATCTATGATTAAAAGATAAGAAACTAACCTTAAATTGTTTGGGTAAAATGGAAGAGTTCTTTTATGAACTTCGAATTTAGAAGTATTCGATGTGAAAAAATGTAAAGATGGGTAACCTCTCGAGAACAATGTACATCAAAACAAAAATTATGAGAGTCTAAATTTAAAACAGACAATATCTTAATTAGACAAGTGTTCAATAATTTATAGAAACAAAAATATTAATTGGGGTACAAGGAGGAGAGCGGATCACTTCAATCATTTATATATGCATAACCATAAGTAACCCTCCCCTTACCATTTATGAAAGTCAACTAACTTTTTTTATTTAACTTTAATGCATTATATCTCTTTCGTTTTAAGTCGTAGTTTATTTATAATTTTGCATAGAAAAATCCAATTAATTGTGCTCTTGAAAATGATATCAACTTTAATATATTTTAGAACAAAAACAATGAGGGTGGATGTATTATTTCTTATTTTAGATAGGTGTATTTCAAATGTAGGGGTCGTTTGGATGCATTATTTCTATGAGAAATCTGTACCCAAATAACTCAAAATGAGTTATTTGGGCTGAAATAATGTGTTTGGGTCCATAATGTGAGGATGGGTTTTTTTTTATTGAGGGGGAGGCATTAAGCCAAAAGAAACATACAACGTCTCTAGTAACAGGTTGTAGGGCGGAACCGACTCAGCCTCCTACAACCAGACCATCATCAATACTCAAAACAAGGACTACAACAGTCAAAAGCAAACAGAGGAAACAAACGACTAATGAATAACCAGCCTTGGGAAGCTTATCCCTATTGATGTCTTCCCTAATGATCCTTTGAAGTTCTGTGGGTGGGTCAATTAACTCATACATACCGAAGGGATAGACGAGAATGTGCTTCGAGAGCCAATCCGCGACTCTATTCCCCTCTCTCTGTGTATGAATTAATCTGACCATCCAATCTTAAGCCATTAGTCTGTGAATTGCCTCCAAAAGGGCAGAATGGGGATGAACATGATCCTCTCTCTTATTGATCAGCTCTACTGCTAGTTTAGAGTATGTCTCCACAATGAGGAACTGGGTTCCTTGCTCTCACGCATACTTCAGTCCATGATAAATTCCCCACAGTACAACAAGAATCGTTGTTCCTGATCCTATCTTGCAGCAGAACCCCCCTCTCCAATCACTATCACTATCCCTAAGAGCACCACTCGCAGTTTCTAGTCATGTACTTCCCTGAGCCGCACCATCTGTATTCATCTTCAGCCAACCTGAGGGTTGAGGCGACCAACCTATCAGCTGCTCTGTTCTCTAAGGTGCCATCGTCATGTCCAAGGTCAAAGTTGATGCTTCCCATGTCTTTCTCCACTCCCTTGCTTTGGAGAGCACCTAATTAACTCTGGTGGGATTAGTGAGGACTTTACCTTGGAACGAATGCTCATTTCTTGTCATTCATAGGTACCACGCAACAAAGGCAAAGAAACTTGCCCATTCTTCTATCCAAGCTCCGGTTAACGTGTCCTCCAGGTTGTTTCGTATCCACTCCTCATGAGCAGCAAAAAAGAAATGCTGGTGAAGCTGCGTTGGCAGGACTTTCTCCCAAGTCATCTTGGTTGTCGGGCAATCCTGAAGACAGTGGATGTTTGTTTTTATCTCGCGTTGGCACATTGGGCTCTTGTCATTCAGAGTTAAGTGTCTGAACTTCCTAACGTTGTTCGTCGAGAGTCTTTCCTTTAAAGTCAACCATACGAACCATCGAACACACTCCGAGCATTGAAGCTTCCAAATCCTATGCCAAAAGGAGGGAGTGAGGGTACTTGTGTTGAATCTTCCATTAGTAGAGGGAGTCCAGAAAATTTGATCCTCCTTTCTAGAAATTGGGTCAATCAGAACAACTCTGATTTTGTTATTGATCTCTGGCAGCATCAGCTCTTCGAACTCCTCCATCTTGAACCCTACGCTAGGATCCCAGAAGTTAGTCAACCTCTTGTTCTGAAGGTTGATAAGTATCTCGCCCATACTCTGATTGCAAAGCAGTTCCAGCAAAATCCATGAGTCATACCAGAACTTAGTCTTCCTACCATTTTTAATATTATGGCCTGCACATTTGCGTAGTAAAGGAGCCGTTTGGGCAAAACTACGCCAGGCTGTAGAACATCCCTGTTTCTTGGAGAGGACGTTAAGGTCATCCTTATTATCTCCATATTTGCTACACAATATCGTGGCCCAAAGAGCTTGTCATTCGTCACCAGCTTCCACGCTCACTTAGCCAACATAGCTTGATTGGCTAATCTTATTGGTCGGATTCTCATTCCTCTAAGCTTGTGAGGAAGGGTTAATTGATCCAAAGCCACCGAATGGATCCTCGATTTTCCTTCTTCCTCGCCCCACACGAACTGGCTACTACACCAGTCAAGTAAATTGAACATGCTAGCAGATTTACCAGGCAGCTAGATTATGTTGAACCCTGAGGAGGAGCTCTTTCTATCTACTTTTAGTAATTCTTACATTGATAGCATGTAGGCCCAGGTATTTCACCAAGTCTGCAGTCAGGCTAATTTTGGATCTTTCACTGAGCCGTTGGGCCTAGTCTCGGGATATATTTGTGGAGACAAACATCGCTGATTTATTGAAATTAACCTTTTGTCCAGAGCTGATGCAGAATTCATCCAGACAAGTCTTGAGGATCTCTATCTGTCTACTCTCCGAATCTGGAAAAAAAAATCAAGTCGTCAGCGAAAAAAGGTGTGAGATCTTTGGTCCATCTCGCGAAAGGGAGATTGGTTTCCAAAGGTTCTCGCTCACAGCCTGTTGATTCTATGAGAGAGTCTTTCTATACATAAGACAAAAAGAAAGGGGGAAAGAGGGTCTCCCTGACGAACTCCTCTAGTTGAAGTGATGGCAGCTGTAAGTCCTCCTTTCCAGTTGATCTTCATTCTGATTCTTTCCACGCAGTACATAATCTTACTTATCCACGTGTCGGGAAGCTCAATTTCCCCAAGCGTGTCCTGAATGAACTCCCAACTCAGCCTGTCGTAAGCCTTCTCTAAATCGATCTTGATTATAATCCCCCGTTTTTAGAGGACCAGGATGTTATCATTAGTTTTTCTTCCCTGAATGAACCACTCTGAGTTGGAACTACCAGCTTCGGCATAACCTCCTTCAACCTGTTGGCAGCAGCTTTGGTAATTGTCTTGAGGGCCACATTATTTAGGTAGATGAGGCGAAACTGAGCCGACGTCTCAGGATATTCAGTTTTGGGGATCATGATGATTGTGGACTCCATCATCTCATTCGGAATGGCACCATTCTCAAAGAAGCTAGTAGCCATGGCCGTCAGATTCTTCCCTACTATGTGCCAGAACTTGGGTTATTTGGGGACGAGTTATTTACAAAAATGCATAAAAGCGTTATTATCAATAACCGGGGGTGGGGGTTGGAATTATTTTGAAATAACGCGTTCACTCACTTTATCACCCCTTGCTTCCCTTTCATCTCTCCTCTCTCATTCCTTCTTCTTTTTGTCTTCGAATTCAATCCATGGCAACATAGCAAAATCGATGCCACCAAAATGAATTATTCTGCTACCTAAGAGCTCCTTTCTTTATGAAGATCAAATTGAGTAGGATCAAGCCTAGGTTGCGGAGGCGAGTCTAGCGGCGACGATTCCTTCTCTGGCGATGGCGACGATAGGGAGAACCGTTGATCTATTCCTATCCCTCTTCTCGTTCCTCCTCCTACAGTCTGCCTCTTGAAATTTGCAATTCGAAAGAATTCGGCCTGTGGACGGGTGCTACTAGTGACGATTGACGAGAAGAAAACCCTAGGATTGCAATCAGGTCCCGTCTCTTACTCTCTTGAATTCGACCTGCTTCCAACCTCTTGTGCTCTCCGCCTTGACTCAATTAGAAAGCATTTGTTGTAATGGTGGTGTATTATTTCTTGCATGTTGGCCAAATGTTGTCGAAGGTGAAGATTTGTTCCCATGGTTGGAATCAGATTGATTATTGGGGGGAGCTTATTTGGCCGGCGATGGAAATTTTACGGGGAGAGAGATGCAAAGGAGAGAGGAGGGGAAGAGGATTAGCTCGATCAGTTTATTTTGCAGAAGAAGAAGTGTACGATGGAGAGTGGTGCTATTACTTGTGAAATTTGATAAGGATTGGTCGTTTCAAGTTAGAGCAAGTGATATGTCCTATTTAGCCTCTTGTTCAAGCTCGAATTGATTGCCAAATGACCCATCAATATTGGAAGGAAGAAAGGACGAATTTGGCTAAGTGTTCGCACTATATCATGGTGCTTACTTTACAGGCACCTATTTTACGTTTTGGTTGATGGAAATGCAAGAGGAAGGTTGGAGATTGAAGAACAAGTGTTTGTTTACAAGTCTGGGTGGATATTTGCGCAAGTTCAACTCTCTAAGTCCATGAACAAAGAGCATCAAGAAGATATGGTGAAACTGGAAAATTGTCTGTTTTTTGCTAAGTCTGGAACCAGTTCGAGATACCAAATGTGGGGGCTTATTCAATGCAGATGGAGCATCATGGAGGGAAGAGGAGAGCTGGAACTTGAACCACGAAGTCAGGGAAATAAACGACTGAAGCTAGTTTGGGTCTTTGATCCTTGGAAGGCCATGAACGAGGCTACAAAGTAGCTATGGAGCTTGATATCATAGCTTGCGCAGGAAGGAACAGCTTGGGAGAGAAGTAATTGAAGTTTGTTTCTTTTTGAGTTGGGATTCTATTTCCTTGTTGAGATAGAGTTAGAAATCGATTTCCTTGTTTGTCTAGAGTTAGAATTAGGGTGTTAATTGTCTATTTAAAGGCTTGGAAGCCTCGTGTAAAAGGTAGAGAAGATTGAATGAGAAATCGTGACTTCGTCACCCCAATCCTTGTGTTGTGGTCGAGTTCCAGCAACAAGCTTGCTTCGTATCGATTGAAACTGCATCAATCGTGGCCGAGCTTCCCCTCAAACCAATCGAGCCTTCTTCCACGTGAAAGATTGCACCTTTGGATCCGTTTTTCGTTTTAAGTTTGTTCCATTTCAATATCTTCTTCGTGGAGATTGTGGGTTGCGTACTTTGATCTCCAACAAGCACAATCGTGCTCGTATTAGTAAGATTGGAATCGCATGAAAGAGGAAGTGATCTAATTTCCATTTCAATCAAGAGGAAGTAATAAGGATAGCTCCTGGTCTCTCTTTTTTTCTTCCTCATCAGCAAAGTGGCTCGTGTATTAAGTTTCTGGGAATTGGATGTATGAAGGGTGATATTGTAATTTTAGCTTTTAAATGAAATACCACAAGCAAATAACCCTTTCAACCAAACAAGATAATTTGGCTCTCAATTTCTCCAAATAATACACAAGTTAAAAAAAATGAGTTATTTGTGTCTACAAATACCACATTGCGATGTTACCAAACAAAAAAAAATACCACATTGCGAAATCACCCATCTAAATGACCCCGTAGGGTATTTGAAATAAAGGTATTTAAAATGCATGTATTTGAAATAAAGGTATTTAAAATGCATGTATTTGAAATAAAGGTATTTAAAATGCATGTATTTTAAATACTAGCATTTGAAATACATGTAATTCAAATTATTTGTTTGGATACTCATTTGTAATTTGTTTGTATTTCAAATTTTATGATTTTTTAAATTTTTTGGTCACTTTCTAAAAATTTTGGTACATTACCTTTTGGTGCCCCAATTTACTTTTCTTACAATTGAGTACCTAAATTTTTAAATTTACAAAAAAGTCCATAAATTTTGGTGTTAAAATTACATTTTTGTTCCTTTGTTTTGTCTCACACTATAGTACCTAAAATCTTACAAATAGGTCAAATCTTTTATCAGGAGGTATTTCAAATCACTAGTTGTTGAAATGTATTTGAAGTTGACAAGTAATACACTAGACATGTATTTGGAATCACCCCATGAATTTGGTAGAAATCCAAATTTGATTTCATAATAGTTTATATTGATGATGTCCTAGTTTTTTCTTCGTCCATTGACCAACATTTCAAACATCTCAATTTATTTCTTGAAGTCACTCGACGTAATGGTCTGGCTGTCTCTAAACCAAAACTCTCATCGTGAGCAGTGTCTCCGCTGACAATTTATAAATTACTAATATGTTTCTCTGCGAGATCTTCACTTCCATCATACAACCGAAACCAGCTAAGGAAGGAGCGAGGCGAGATCCTTAATGACCAAAATAAGCTCGGGTAAAGAAGAGGAAGAGTGGGCAAAATCTTTCAATTTTGATACAAGAGTATCTAAAGCTCGGGAACTTATTAACGAAGCGGAACAAGACAAGTTTAAGCTACTTAGCATGGGACATATAAACTAAAGTGCCTTTTGAACGAGTGACGTTTGAAAAGCGAAAGTCTTTTTCTTTTCAAACTAAGATACGTTTTTTGGGTCACTACATTAGTCAAGGAACAATTGTTCCAACGAAAGATCTCTTCAATTTGCAGATAAATTTTCTGATCAAATTTTAGACAAAAATCAATTACAGCGGTTCCTTGGTAGTTTAAATTATGTCCTTGACTTTTATCCAAACATCAATCTTCTTTGTAAACATCTCCATGATAGATTGAAAAAGAGTTCCCCTCCCTGGAGTGACCAGCATACCAAAATAGTTCAGCAAATTAAAAGGCAGGTTCAGAGTCTCCCATGCCTTCACATAAGTGATCCTTTTCTCCCTAAAATCGTCGAAACCGATGCCTCTGACCTAGGATATGGAGGAATCCTTAAGCAGATTCAAAATGATAAGGAGTTGTTGGTACACCTTACTTCTAAACATTGGAACCCTACCCAAATCGATTACTCCACTGTCAAAAAAGAACTGCTTGCTATTGTTTTATGCATCTCAAAATTTCAGCATGATTTGCTCAATCAAAATTTTTTACTATGCATTGATTGTCAATCAGCAAAATACATTTTGGAAAAAGATGTTCAAAATCTTGCTTCTAAACAAATATTTGCACGATGGCAAGCCATCCTTAGCACTTTTTATTTCGACATACAATTTATAAATAGTTCTTCAAACTCTCTTCCAGACTTCCTTACTCAGGAATTTTTGCAGGGAGGACAAAGTGCGGAAAACTCTTAGGCTTGCAATCCTCAGTCATAATACCCCTACCACTAGATTACGAGATAAAGAGAAAATCAAAATCAAAACATGGAGAGAGATATTTGATGATGAACAAGGAAGTCCTGATCATTCAAGTGAGTATGAAGAAAGTTCTGATGATTCTGGTTCACACTCAAGTTCATCCAAAACTTTAATCAATATTGATAAGCTTTCTCTTGAAGCTCAAAATTACCTTCAAAAATTTATTGCAGTTTCTGGTTCTAAACAAAAGCTTTCCACTGAAGCTTCAACTTCCTCAACAATTTCCCCTTCTAAACTAATTCTTTCAAATACTCAAACGCCAAGTGGCATCCTACCGACACCCATCTCTTGTGAAGAAACCAAACAAATCTATCAGCAAGATCATCTTGATGTTGCACCTACCTCAACAGAGGTAGCATCTTCGATAGCCCCTCTCAAAACTATTTTTCCCAAACCCAAGAGGTGGTGGTTGTCCAAGCCCCTCAAAATCGATTTCAAACGTATTTTAAGAAAAACACTTTTCAACCCATTTTCATTGTCGAAGATGGTTTCTACCATCAATATCCTAATGTTACTGCCAAACATTTTCTCAATGAGTGGTTCTTCAAACCAAGATCCCTCAACAAAACTCACAAATATTATGAACTTATCCTCACAGAAACTGGATCAGTCACCTTTTCCCACAAATTTGATCATTCAGACAAAACACTCAATACCCACTCAACCTGCAAAATCCACCAAATTATCTACCCTCGCCAATGGCCTACTAGCCCAAACACCAACCAAAAATTCCCTGCTACTATTGCTCTTAACCACCAGCAAATCTGTCAATCCTTCAATTACTAGGATTACCATGAAGTTTGGATTAATGCCTTCTTCAAGCAAAACAATATGTACCGACACTCCTGGAGTTTTTTCTTGGATTACAAAACTCCCATTATTTTCCCCTGCTGGTTTATGCACTGGTGGGTTCTTTTTGGGCCAACTGAAAATATCTATCCAGCTGAGATAAAAGAGGGATATCAAACCTTCTGTCAAAAATATTCTGGTCTAGGATTACCCCTCCTCAAATTTTGTTACTACATCAAAGTTCCTTGGATTACAGCCTGGGAATTCAGTTACCAAACCTGTGCCATCACAAAGGTACCCATGTTAGGCCGCAACTTCAAAACAAAATATTGGGCTGAAAATCCTCGCCCAGAACAAGCATACAAACCTCAAGTCCTCCAATGGTTCAATAACAATCCTGAACTGTCCAAATTTATCGAAAAATCCTCAATGCAATTTTTGCAAACGAAATCCTCAATCAACGCTCTCTTAGCTAGCGCCAAGACTGAAGAAGAATACTTCCAAATTCTCAAAGATGTGGCGTCTAGCTCAACATCTGACGGAGATTCCACGTTCCAAAACCATGACCCGGATGAAGAAGTGCTTGGTCCTTTGCCAACAAAGAGCACTAAGTTGAAGACAAAGAAGAAGTGACCCCATTGCTTCTTCCACTATCATAAAGACAAAGAAGAAGTGACTCCACTTCAAACCCACTATCCTAAAGACAAAGAAGAAGTGACTCCACTTCCAACCCACTCAATTTGGTTATGGAAAGAAGCCCACAAATTATCTATTTTTCTTTATATTTATATTAAAAATGTAATTTTGTTATGACATGTGATAATATATAAGTGTCCACATTGTCATCATTATGCTTTTCAATTAATCTACCAAAAGGGGACTCCATTTCTCTATAAAAGGAGACTCCCTTCACTTGTTGTAGTAGAGTTGTTTTGAGTGGGAATTGCTCTCTTGCAAAGCTTCCTCCCATCATCTTCTCTCAAGAATTCATGTGTAAGAAGTCTATCAAACTATCAAGTTTTACTTCATCTTTTTTCAAATCATCTTCAACTTTTAATTATTTCGTGCATAACTGGTCATCTCCAATATTTATTTTACGCAAAACTGGTCATCTCTAGTATTTATCTTCTGCTAATCTGGTCATCTCCGGTATTTACTTTTTGCTAATCTGGTCATCTCCAGTATTTATTTTTTTCTAATCTGGTCATTTCCAGTATCATTTACTTTACAAACTATTTTCAAGTTAATCTCATATTGGTTGTCTCATTCCGTCCTTACTAGTATCAGAGCCAAAGTGCTCTCTTAACAGACATAATTGGGGGCAAATACCTTGACTAATTTCATTCATATGCATCAAAAGGAGGATTGATGTCATTGATCGAGAAAGAAAAATATTTATCTATTCTAAATCGAAACTTATTAAGTACTATACAAACCTTTAGAAACGAGCTATAATATGTTCCATAAAAACTAGAACAAGTATATGCATATCTATACAAGAGACCTATATCTTCAAACCTGCCATACTTGTATAGGACTTGACAGGATTTGGGTGATGGATTTGGCAACCAAATTGCAAGTATCAAGGACTTGACACAAATATATTGTTTGCTAATGAACAAAAATTTGTGGGACCCCACGGATTTGCAAATCCAAAATTTCATTTGGGATTTGATAATGAAAAACAAAAATGTGAGACATGTCCATCGTAAATTCATAATGCAACAAATCCATCCGAAATCTAAAGGTTTTTAAAACTCAAAACCCTCATTTTCCTATTCAACAAGCGAACGAGCCCATTTTTCATTATCTATAATCAGTTACCTCTTCCATCACCATCACTCTTCATTTGATTGCTCAGCTACATGGGAGAAAGAAACATATGACTCTTCAAATAAGATTACCAATTGTATCAAATTTATTCGCATCATCTTTCCATCAACACACAACTCATATAAGCATATCTTCCCAAATAGCTAGGGGAGGAAAGGAAACACAAACGAACACATACTCTTTGACGGAGTTCCATCGACAATCAAAGCCTCTAATGGTGAGATTGTCGTTGAGGAAGAATAGGAAATCCTTCAAGTCAATTTTCCCATTTTACAAAATGAGTCATTTAAAATGAGTCAATTCAAATCGTCTGCTTCACCTCAGAAAATTTCAATAGGCTCAAAAATAATCAATTTGAAATTCGTTAGGAACTTCATCTAAATTTTATGTCGCTAAACGGATCAATTTGACCAAAATATCTCAAACTGAAACAATTGGATCAAATTAATATATTAGAATTCGTTATCAAAACGACCCCTCAATTCCATCAATCCGTAATTGGAGATGAACCAATAATTTGGATTTTATTATAACTAGATATGTCCTTTCGCTTGCAAGAAATAACACTTTAGATAATTGAAAATAACACTCTAGATATATTTAGCAAAATATAACTCTCAATACATAATTACAAACCATCAAGAAAAATCACAAAGATAGTGTGAGAGAGTTCTGTAGCAGTTTACACTTGCTTGATGTTAGAATATGACTTGAATTTGATTTGGGTTTGATTTGTGTTTTGGGCCTATTTTGTTTGGGTTTGTGTTTGAGCTTTGTTTTGACGTTTTCCTTATATGTTTGGGAAAAGTGTTTGGTTTTCTGTTTGGGATTTGGAGAAGAGTTCTATAAATACTCTTCATCACCCTAACCTGTAGTAAGGTCAGTCAGGTTAGTTTGTTTGGTTTGTTCGTTTCGGAATTTGGTTTGTAACATGTACTCTCCTCAAAATCAGTGAAATTTGTTCTCCCCTGCTCGTAGATTAGCTAACACACATTGTGTTAGTGAACCACGTTAAATTTGTGTTCGTTTGTCGAACTCTAGATTATCGTTTGCATGCTTCTGTTTTGACAAGTGGTATCAGAGCCTTTGGTTGCGGTTTTGGGAATTTGGTGCTGGATTGAAGTTTTGCACTGAGAATTTTGGTTGGAGTTTGTTTGATAGCAAGGATGGCTGCTATCAGTATGAAGATTGATAAGTTTACTAGGAGAAAAAGTTTCAGTTTGTGGCAAATCAAGATGCAAGCACTGTTGAAACAACAGGGTTTGTGGGCTCCGTTGTCTGAGAAATCAAAGAAGCAAAGCATAGATGAAGAAGAGCGGATTACTTTGGAGGAGAAAGCTCACTCTACAATCTTGCTTGTTTTGGCTGATGACATCATCACTGAGGTTGCTACTGAGAAGACTGCCGCGGGCTTGTGGTTGAAGCTTGAAAGTATATACATGACAAAGTCTTTAACCAACAAGTTGCATATGAAGCAACGTTTGTTCAGTTTGCGTATGGAGGAAGGTATGCCTCCCAGGAATCATCTAGATCAACTCAATACTATCTTGTTAGATCTGTGGAATATTGATGTTAAAGTAGATTATGAGGATGCTGTCTTAATTCTGTTAGTATCTTTGCCACAGTCATATGAGAATTTTGTGGATTCTTTTATTGTTGGGAAAGATAGTTTGTCTTTGGAAGATGTCAGATCTGCTCTACATACTAGGGAGGTTCGAGATAAGGCGTCTGGTTCAGGTTCGGAAAATCAGGCATCTGGGTTGGCTGCTACGGGAAGTAGTGGACAACAATCTAGTAATAGGAAGGCGAATATAAATTCGAATTGTGTTGGCTAGAAGAATGATATCTGTCATTACTGTAAGGAGAAAGGGCATTGGAAATTCGATTGTCCTAAACTAAGAAATATAAGGAGAAGAAGGAATCATCTGTTGCTGTGGCGGAAGAAAGTAGCTCCGATTCTGAAGATGGTTTAGCCTTAGCAGTGAATGAACAGGTACATCATCAGGATGTGTGGTATTTAGATACTGCAGCTGATCATCATATGTGTCCGAGCAGGGAGTGTTTTTCAACTTATGAACATATAGATGGAGGACATGTTTCTATGGCCAATGGTGCTATCTGTAAGATTGTTGGAAGAGTATCCGTCCGGATGAGGACACATGATGGTTTTGTTCGCACCTTGAACAATGTTAGGCATATTCCAGAGATGACTAAGAATCTGATATCTTTGAGTCTACTCGACGGTAAGGGTTTCAGTTTCAAAGGTGAAGTTTGAGTGCTGTCTGTCTACAAGGGTTCTAAGATGATTTTGAAAGGTGTCAAACGGGGTGTCTTGTATAATCTACAAGGTTTTGTTTTGACATGTTTTGTTGGTGATAAGTGCACCAAGCTGGTTCTGAATGGCAAGTCTCAACATGGGTTGGACTTGCCGAATGGTTTGAGTTGTTGACCACCCTTAGGGGCATTTGGAGTCAGGGGAGATTCTGGTACAACTGATTTGGAGAAGTTGGGTACATCTGACAACTTTGGTTGCATCTGGTACATCTGGCAACTTTGGTTGCGTTTGGTACATTTAGTAATTGAGAGAAAATTCAAGTCAAGGTGGAGATTGTTAGAATATGACTTGAATTTGATTTGGGTTTGATTTGTGTTTTGGGGCTATTTTGTTTGGGTTTGTGTTTGAGCTTTGTTTTGACCTTTTTCTTGTATGTTTGGGAAAATGTGTTTGGTTTTCTGTTTGGGATTTGGAGAAGAGTTCTATAAATACTCTTCATCACCCTAATCTGTGTAAGGTTAGTCAGGTTAGTTTCTTTGGTTTGTTCATTCCGGAATTTGGTTTGTAACCTGTACTCTCCTCAAAATAAGTGAAATTTGTTCTCCCCTGCCCGTGGATTAGCTAGCACACATTGTGTTAGTGAACCACATTAAATTTGTGTTCGTTTGTGGAACTCTGGATTATCGTTTGCACGCTTGCGCTCTGACACTTGCCAATGAGGCTACGAATCCACACATTATTGAGTAAGAATAGCCTATTTTATTTAGCAAAGAGATAAATTATTATGCATCTATTATGCCCAACAAACAAAAATAAAAAATAACTTAGAATTTAACACGGATTTTCAACTAAGTTGGAAAAGGGAAGAAAAATACATAATATGAAAAAATCAACAAAAATTATGCATTCCGTTGCTTCTAATGTTACTTCCGTCCTTTTTGATTGAGAGTGAGAAATTACATCATTAACTTCCTATTCGACTCGAGCGAGAGAAATGAGTAAAAATGCAAAACCACAAACGAAAGTCAGTCTCGAATGCAAGAGAATAGTAAGAATACAAAACCAAATACGAAAAAATCGGTTTCAACACAAGGAACAAAAAATTATCTTAATGAATAGAAAACATGGAACCATGACTTTTATAAACCAACAATTATAAAAGTCATGGTTAAGAGGAAAGAAATAGGGAGATAATGAGTTATAACAAAAAGAGAGAAACTATTAGACAATTGCCAAAGTACTCCTTGAAAATTTATCCTTAAAATTTGAAAATTACTAAAACTCCTCTTAATGAATAGTAAACATGAAATCGTGACTTTTATATACCAAACAAATTTATGACACCAACGAATTTTAAAGTGGGGGAACCTACAAATTATAATAGATCTGCAATTCGAATACAACACAAGTTCTTCTACCATTCATATGATTGTAGTCACTACCAACGGCAATGGGAGATAACATGAAGAAGATGAAAATAGAAAATCGCATTTACCATCGGTAGATCCATTCCAGCAGCTGGTAAAACCAGAAGAAAATTTGAAAACTTTTCTGAAAGAGTGAGAAACGAAGAAAATGACCGGAAGAAGGTAAAAGTGGAAACTAATTAAGATAACTTTGAACATAATTTTTTTTTTGAATCCTTTTAACAGAAAATTTTAAACACGCATATGGCACTACTGTTTTTTTCTTCTTTTCAATATGATACTATTAAGCAATGTTGTCAGAATCGAACCGGAGCATGACCCGATAATGTGAACGACTCGTACTTTAGTGGTCCAACCGGTATTAAACCGTGAAAAAGTCGTTAGAGAACCGGTATCTTATAAAAATTAATATCATAAGTAGAAGACACATAAGGTACTAATTTAATAATTTAATGACTAAAATAAAATTTAATTCATGTATTACTTTGTAATTTTCCATTATATAATAATTTTCAAAGTGCAAATCCTAGCCTAATGATACTACACCACTACCTCCCCACCCCACGCCATTCTCATTCTTCCCCGCCGCTCCTCCCCTCTTTCCCACGAAAAGAGAATCTCTCTCCCCCACCCTCCTTCTTGCTCTCCTTAACGCCGCCGTAGCTTCCCATTTCCCTCTTCAATCGCTGTTACCATTCTCTTGTCTTCTTCTACTATTCTTTTTTCCCTTCCCCTTCGCATGTTCTCAGAGCTCCGCCCCTACCCGAATTTTTCCTCTTCTCCAATCTCTCTCGATTACAAACAATTCAGGTCGTCGTCTTTCCTTGTCGAGAACCCGGAAGGTGATGGTGACCAGATTCAGTTTTTTCTAAGTGGAGGCAGGCGAGTGTTTAGCAAAATTAGGGTTCCAAGTTTCGCCAGACTTTTCAACCCATAATTTTGCATTTTATATTTTCGTTTTTATTTTAAAATCAGGCGGCCCAAAATGAAAAACCGATTGAACGGTCTGAGCGGTTCGCACGATTAACCATGTTGACAGCTCACCTACCGGCCATTTGACCCGAAGCGGCTATTTAATTGATCCGAACCGAGATGACAACCGGGTGTCGGTTTTGGCGGTTGGACCGACAAGCTCGGGTCGGTCTTGATAACAGTGCTATTAAGTATTAACCAGACACCAGTATTCAAATCAAGGATTCGTAATGCTTTTGGAAGGCCAATTGAGACCGAAGCGAAGCAAAGCAGGCAATCAATTCCACGATGCCCTACAGGATAAAACAAACTAATAAACATTGTCACGAGGGAGCAAAATCTGGGATGAGTATCAACTATCCAGCAAAGCAATGACCTAAAGCCACCTACCTAACCAACGAAAACCAAACTTTTGCCGAATTCCTTTACATGCTTGTATTTTTGTATTCGTTTCCTTGGATTTTGCGGCTTCCTCTGTTCTTCCGCCTCTCCCACTCTCCAAAGCCCAAAGCTTTCCCATCCTTCGTATTCTTCTATTTCCCATCGACCAAAGTCTCGACATTTTCCAGTATCTCATCCCTTGATTCCTTTTAATCGACACAACCCTTCTCCTTGTTCATCAAATTGACAATACCCAATTATTGTTTTCTCCTCAGAGCTCCCAGACCAGGCATATAGAAAAACTGAGTTCCAGTTTTCGTTTTCATGGGAAGGTGCTCGCTGTTTGATCTCGAGCGGCACTTCGCCTTCTATGGAGCTTATCACAGCAACCCAACTAACATTCTGATTCACATGATATTCGTCTGGCCGATTCTCTTCACTGCCCAATTGATTCTCTACTTCACGCCTTCTTTACAGCCCAAGTTTGAGTTCTCCCTCTTGGGGATCGATGCCTTTCTAGTTCTCAATGTCGGGTTGTTGTTTACAGTGATCTATGGTGTTTTCTATATCTGTTTGGATAAGAAAGCTGGCTCCTTGGCTGCTCTGCTTTTGCTCTTCTGCTGGGTAGCCAGCAGCTTCTTGGGTTGCTGGCTCGGATTCTCCCTTGCTTGGAAGGTGGGACGAAAGTGAAAAGGAACATGATTTTTTTATATATCGCTTTCTCACCTATGTTGATTGTAGTTCCTCTGATCGTGTTTCTGAAATTCGTAAACTGAAGTCGTTGTGATTTTGAATATGTACTTGAAACAAAGATGCTGACATCTTTGGCTTTTCATCTGATTAAAGTACCACCACCTAACCAACGCTGATAAAGTTCTGGAGCTGTGCTTTTGACTTTGTAATTGTTTTTACTGCTTCGATACTGTTTAGACTCTGTCCAACAAATTTGTTAGCCTTGCCATGAAGCCAAAACTCATTGATTATCAAGCTGAAAAATCCATTTTTTTGCTTGTGGGACACTGGTGACAAAAACTAGATTGATTTTATCAGTCATACCTGAAGTTGGCGTCATAAATAAGTTGTCCATTTTTTGTCTTCAAGTTGGGGAAATCGTATTCATGTGCTGAGAGCTTCATTTATATGTTGTTTCAGGTTGTTGTGGTTGCCCAGATAGTATGCTGGACTGGACAGTTCATTGGGCATGGTGTCTTTGAGGTTTAGTAATCTTCTAATCTTGAAAATTCAGTGATGTCTTATTGAATTTAGTTTTGTGGCTCAAGTGTTGATGATTTGATGTTCTATAGAAACGAGCACCAGCTCTTTTGGACAACCTCATTCAAGCATTTCTAATGGCTCCCTTCTTTGTGTTATTGGAGGTAATAATTGGTTTTTCATTTCATTACTTACACTGGTTTTCGGCAGTTTTCCTTCTGATACGTTCGATTGAATTTTCCTCTGCCCTTTCTCAGACTCTGCAGACCTTCTTCGGTTATGAACCGTACCCTGGATTTCATGCAACTGTTCAGGCCAAGGTTGATACTGAGATCCGTGAGTGGCAAGAGAAGAAGCAGAAGTTACTTAATTAAGTGCAAACCATGATGTCCTTCCAGTTACCTTATTCCATCATATGCATGAATATTTAACTCCTAAATCGCTGTGTACTTGAAATGTTTGAAGCTATCTGTATAAAGCCTTCCTCCGTGTTGAACCAAGAAACTCATATTGGAAATGAGGTGACGAGTTCTTCATTTATTCCTCATTTATGGTGTATGATCACTTTTGTGATGTGTTATGAAAGATTGCTGTTTGATCTATATGGTGATCCCTCATGGTGCAATTAGAACTTTCTTGTTAGTTCAGTTTAGAACTCTGAATTTACAGTAACCATTTTGTGATTTGCATAAATATACTTATATGTCATAAGCATCTAACTGTTTTCAGCTTCAAGCCATGTGCCATCGACAGAATGGTCATCATTCGGTATTGAACTGGGTGATTTGGCACCAAATTGAACTTGAAGAACCTGCACAAAATGGCTAGTGCCATCTTCATTTGGAGATATGCTGAGTCTTTACCAAGGCAGATTCTTGGTCCAGCCTGCAAACACATCAACAGACAGAGAGCTCCCTTTAGCTCCAACCATTACAAGATTGGTTTAGTGGCAAAGTGGTTCCAGAAAAGACTTACTTGAAATGCTGTGAACTTGAAAGGAGACGAGTTCTGGAACAACCCATCTTTCAGCCATCTCTCTGGCTTGAACAAAGCTGCATCAGGTCCCCAGTTATACTCCATCCTTCCCATGGAATAGGGTACATAAGTCACCATGCCTCCGGCTTTCACTTTAGTACCATCTGGTAACACATCATCCTCTAGGATGCCTTTTGGGTCTTGAGGGACTGCTGGGTAAAGCCTAAGTGTCTCTGTAATCACAGCATGGAGGTAATGCAGTTTCCCTAATGAATCATAGTTCAAAAGCCCTGCATACTGCATTACACACTTGTTAAATAGTTCAATGTCATCCACATCATCACATTGAATCAATGTTGCATTCTCTTCATTTGCTCTCTCATTCTCAAATGTTTTGAGCTCCATGTAGAGCTTTTCGGCTACATGTCCATGTGTCATTATCATGTAAACAGCCCATGAGAGAGTTGTGGCTGTCGTGTCTCGACCGGCTATCACAAAGTTGAGAACAACATCTCTTAGGCCCTTGTCTGTCATTTTGCTCTCTGGGTCTTTGCCTAGCTCTATGAACCTTGATAATATGTCTTGTTTCATCTGCCACACGAGAAAGCAAACATATCATTGGTGTCTGTGGAATATGTAGGGTAGTTGTCATTATTGTTGAATGAATAGAACTTACCACCTTGTTATCTTTACAAGGTGCTTGAGCTTCGTCTTCTAGTTCTGTTTTCCTTCTTCGGATTACAGAATACGTGAAATCATTGATTGTTTTGATGCTCTTGTCGAGTAGAGCTTCTGAGCCTGCATTGAACAGCTTCTTGATCCTCCACAAAGGATCGATGAACCGAAGTGTCACGATGATATTTGCAGTATCGAAAGCCTGTGCAAACTGATTTTCTGGTAGGTTCTGTGCAAGAGTTCCTATCTCCACTCCAAACCCGACTTTGCATATTGAATCCAGAGTCATCCTCATAAAAAGTTCCTGTGAAAGAAATTACAGGTCAGATAGTTACAGGAACAAGAATACATTAGACAAACTTCAGTGTTGAATTGAACATTATACCTGAATATCTACTGTTTGGTTGTGGAAAGAAGTTTGAGCGAGAATAGCAGAGAGTTTAAGGCTGTACTCTCTGAAGACAACTGTGCTGAAATCCCTCAAGTTCTTGGAAGCAAATTCAAAGCTAGCTGTTTTCCTTTGTTTCCTCCAGAGCTCACCATCGACGTTGAATATCCCATCTCCAAGCAGAACTTCCATGTATGAATGGTACGTCTCTCCCTTGTTTTCATAGCATATTAACTGTTAGTACCTGAAAATACTGCAGAAGAAAGGTGAAAAATTGGCCGTTCTTTTTAGTTATACCTTTGGATAGTTAGCAAAGTTGGTTTTGAGAACATGCTCAACACTTGCAGGGTCTGCTATGTAAGTGTATGTAGTGGATGGCATTGGAACCACGACAGTCCGAGATTCAGACAAGTAATTGACTAGCCAGTCGTGCATCCTGTCAAAGTTCATCAGCTGCTCAATGGCTGCTCCAACGATTGGCCACGTCTTTGGACCTTTCTTGTTCCTCTGGTTCCATCTGTGCACGAAAACCCACGAGACAAAGAAACAAGCTACCACGAGGAACATGGATAGAAGAGCCCTTTCATCTTCCATTGGACGAGGCTGAAATTAGTAAAAGAGATCAGTACAAGGCAAGGTTGTGATGAATGCAAGAACAAATGCTAGAAAGCTTGAAATCCCAACCAGCTTGATATAAATAAGTTGACATGGATGTACAAGTTGGTGAATGGGCAAAGTTGGTTGGAATTCACTCTTTGCATGATTTTTAAAGACTAGTTGTTCCGCTTGACTAGCAGATGAGAAGTAGATCTATAGTAGAAACGTACTCAGAAAAATGACCAATTTAATGAAGAAAAAATACTTTCTTTCTGGTGGATTTTTTTGAAGGTACATAACTCATATTTACAAATTTCTAAAAAAATCAAGATCTAGAGTTGTCCATCAACTTGTTATCTGTGGAATTCATTTCTGGACTTTTTCCAGAAATAGCACTGTTTAAAAAAAAAATCAAAAATAGCATCCAACTCCAAAAAATTCAAAAAATAACACCTTTTGGCGGCGCGGTTTTCGATGAAAATCGCACGAGTAGGGGCAGTTTTGCTGACCGCGTGGGCCCGGGGCGGTTTGGTTGCAAGCCGCACCCCCACCCGGCGGTTTGTATTATATATATATATTTTTTTTTCGAATAAATACCATAAGTGGTCTTAGCACAATATTGTGTACAAGACGTCCTAGTTTCGAATTCCAATCATCCTATATTAAATTTTTTATTAGTAAAGATTAAAAAAAGCCACATGTTGTTGAGATGGTGGTTCAAAACCAGATATAATAAATAGTTAACTAACTTTAGGACAATATCTACACCACCAAACTACAACTCTTCTTTTGCAACAATAATATATTGACAGTTTTATTCCTTCAACGCTATAAATCCTCGTCAAACTTTAGACAACCATAACTTTGTGCTCCAAAATCCGAACGTCATGAACTTTTTTTCATTTCGCATAACTTTTTAAGGACTACAACGTTTATCATAGACATAATTTCGGAATGTACGTGGATTTGTGAAAAGGGAAGGTAAGTTATTCCCAAAACCCTGTATATCCAAAAATAATTCCTGTTTTGAAACTTCATTCCTAGTAAAAATTGTAGTGCTTAAAAAGTTATGCAAAATGAAGGAAAAAAAAATTCATGACGTTTGGATTTTGGAGCACAAAGTTATGGTTGTTCAAAGTTATTGAGGATTTTTAGCATTCAAGGAATAAAACTTTGGCAATATGTTTTTGTTTCAAAAGAAGAGTTGTATTTTGGTGGTGTAGATGTTGTGTTAAATTTAATTAACTATTTATTATATTTGGGTTCGAACCACTATCCCACAACATGCTCCTTTTTTTAATCTCTACTGAATAAAAAAACTTAATATTGGATGATGGGGATTCAAACCTGTGACTTCTTGCACACAATAAACAACTAAACCAGTTGTGTCAAGACCACTTATGGTATTTATTCGGACCACTTATGGTATTTATTCGGAAAAATATATATAATCCAAACCGCCGGGTGGGGGTGCGGTTTGCAACCAAACTGCCCCGACTTCACGAGGTCGGCAAAACAGCCCCCACCCATGCGGTTTTTGATCCGCGTCCCCGGGTGGCGATTTTCATGAAACGGTGTTATTTTTGGAATTTTTTGAGGTCGGATGCTATTTTTGGAATTATTTTTTAAAACAGTGTTATTTCTGAAAAAAGTCCTTATCGAACCCCGATAGTAGTTGGAGTCTAAAAAAAAAATGGAAAAAAATAATTGTGGCTTATGGGATTTGAAATTGTGACACCCTACTTATTAACTAACAAGTTTTCCATTAGATTACATTTCATTTATTATTATAATTTTAAGATATTTATAATCATAACCATTTGAATTTTATCCTCAATTTGACAACAAAACCCTAAGATTAAACACGGCTCCTTTATCCTAGAGAGTTTGGTCATCTTTCCGACTCTTTTCTTCTACGGGACTTTGAGAATTACTATCATTGTGTTAAGAGTGATGAGTTATTTCATGGATTAAAAGGAATTGATGAATTATGTCAGTTGGTGGTGAAGACAAAAGTGAATCTATCATATCCATGGGTATATTTGCTTCTCAAAGTTATATTGACTTTTCCGGTTGCAACTGAAAGTGTTGAAAGAGCCTTTTCAGCTTTGGGTTACATTAAGAACAAGCTTCAGAAAGAGCAACTTCCTCCCTGGTCGTTTTTATTCATCTTGGTAGAGATTCTCATTATTTGGTAATCTAATTCATACCGACATTTATCACTTCAAAAGTCATAGTGCTTCCTTGTCACACTACTTTGACACCTTCTTGATTCCGTAGTCCTCCTAGAGGAATCTCCTCATTCGTAGATCAGCATATCCCCTTAACTTCCAAACATACTATAGGCATTTCCTCTATTTAGGCACCCATGTTTTCGCACTTGACAATTCGTCAATTTGATGGTTTGGCCCACAAACCGGTTGGTCAATCCAACTCCTATAAGGAGTCTGCGATGACTCCTAACCAAGAACAAGAGTCCTTTACCTCCATAACTTCAAAATAATTACCCTTTTCTTGGGCTTGGGGGAGGAGGGGGGGAGGAGAATAAATCCTTATCCCATAAGGTTGATGATATGTCCTTTGTAAGGGCATACTTCCTCCTGCTACTGAAACCACAAAAATTCTCAAATCAAAGGTGGAGGAAGTCAAGGCCATCAAAGAGACAAAAAAGGACCATTATCCCTGCTTGAGAGGAATGGTGGCTCGACTAAACAAATGTCATCAAATTTGGCGGTCACGACGCTATTTTGACACCTCAAAGAAACTCTAGTTTTGAAATTACAACATGTTTAAACGAGTTTCTATATGTGTTTTCGTAGGAGAAGAATATGATGCGATCATTGAGATGTCTGACCTCGTGCAAGCAATGGAAAAGATTCTCAACGGGGAAGAACCCCCCCCCCCCCCCCTCTCAAAAGCTAACAATGGATAACATACCTCCTTACATGTACCTCATAGTACTTGACTCGTCTCGAATACCACAATAATTTCCCGCCTAAGGTCCAAGTATAAACCTAAGTCGGGTGCAGTACAGGATAAGTATGTTTAAATATCAACCTGGGTTGGTCCGTGTACCCGTACTTCAGTCATTTGAATCATTATTTAGCAACAAAGTTTTGGTTGAAAAGTTTGTTAATTAAAATAAAACAAGACAAAGGTAAATGGTTTTGAAAGCTCTTTGTGAGAAGGATCACTCGGGTGTCGCTTCCCCCTAACTACTACCATGGTATGTGAATTGTAACGATTGCTATGAGCAAGGTAACCGCGAACCGCAGAGGGATGAAAATATGGTCGTAGACCACATTCTCGAACGCTAAACCGAGGTATACATTATAGGCCATGTCACTCGGCCCTCTCGTTTTAGGAGATCGGTGGTTGACTTACTCCCTCACTCAACTCAAGGGTTGACGGCTTAATCAAGCTTAACCAATTTGCTTAATTCAACATTGAGGTTTTCCCTAAATCAACCTAGTTAGGTGGCTTGAAAATCTAAAGGAAAACCAACTGGATTGAGTCTCCCTTGGAAGGGGGATTTTCCTCTCTAATCTAGATTAAAGTGGCTAATTATATTGCTAAGGACCAACATGCACAAACCTAAGGATGCTAAGCACAATTATGCACAATCCTTAGGTTGCTAGGCACCAACATGCACAAACCTAAGGATAGGGCTGGGATTCGGTTTTCCGGTTAACGATTGTCGGATGGAAATCTGGGACGACGGTACACCGGAACCCGCATGTTAACTAACCGACGGAAACCCGATTTATCGATACCAGATTTGCAGGAGCGGTGACGCAGTATCAATGCTAATTCCCCACTGTCCATTCCCAAATCTCGACCCCATTCCAGATTCTCCTAATTAATAAAATTGGTTATCTATTAGGAAAAGGAATTACAGGTTACTAATTTAGCAATTCTCCTCCCCTCTCGCTCTCTGTCTGCCTAACCCAGCCCTCACGAGTCTCCCGCCGCCCAATTGGAACCCCAATCGGTAATCTTTGCCTCTTTGACGCCTGTGTAATCAGACCGACAAACCACGACATAGCAGGCTAGCAGCCAACACCGCAACTCTCCGTCGACCCCACCGCGTCTTCTCCATCGACCCCAGCACGTGTCCCTGAACCAGTCTCCTATAACATCGTCAATTTCAGGTTGGTTGTCTTGTTGACTGCTTGTATGATGATGTTGTCGGTGCAGCTTCCCCGCGACAGCAGCTTTAGTGATATTGTTTGTTTAATTGATTAATTAATTCCACCGTCGGTGCAGCTTCCCTTGCCGCAGCAGCTTCCTGTTTTTTATTTTTGAAGGGGACGAGCCAGAGAAGAGGGGTAGAGAAAGAATACATGTGGTGTAAATGATATTTGAAGACTGGTGATTGATTTTTGTCTTCGTCCCATACCTTTCTGTCTTTCTTTTATGAGCTCCACCTGTAGTGTAGACGTGTAGTGCATGATGAGATGGCATGTTTCCATAATTGATAATTGAATAATGGAGCAGAAAAGAAAATGAAAGAAAGGTTTCAACTTTCAAATTTCAGTGTTTTACCAATCACCATCGTCCACCAAGGCATTAGCCAATTCCCAAGTGGAGTAGACATATGAAAATTCCCAAGTTCCCAACTCACAAAAATGGGAAAGCAAAGCAGCAAAAAATAGGCTAGTCCTCCTCATCATTCGTAATCAGCGCATCCGGTAATCGGGTACCCGGATAATTACCGCCACCGCAGCAATTCGGTAACTGGTTTACCGAGGGAATATCGATATCGGCAAACGGTGGGGCTGCCATGCTTCCGGTATACCGGAAACCGGTCGATTGGTAACCGGTTTAACCGGTTACCGACCGTTTATAAGCCCTACCTAAGGATGCTAAGCACAAAACATGCACAATCCTTAGATTGCTAAGCACAAGCATGCACAATCACATTAATAATACCTCAATCATTGAATTAAACAATACCCAATGACAATCATCCAGTTCACATAAAAGAAACTACATGGTAGCTAGTTAGGGTTTCACAACACCCAAGTGAAAAGAAATATACTCCATGCTAGAAATGGGAGAAACACAAGGAGAAGAAGTAGAAACCATCTTGGGGGAGGCTTCCAATCTTCTAGACCATTGTGCTGAACTTCTCTTGGGGAGAATCTCCCCAAATCCCACCTCGAAGCAAAACCCTAGCCTCCTTCTTATTTGGTTTGTCTTGCATTAGTAACTTGCATTTTGGCCCTGGGCGCCTCAATATTCACGGACAACGACTCTTTTTCACGGTCATACAAGACCGTGAGCATCCAAGGAAAACCGTGAACTCGCCGTTTTTCATCTCTTCTCCTGGTTTTCGCTCCTTTTCGTCCAACTTTCGACTCCGGGGCTGGTTTCACCTATTAAATCCTGAAACACACTAAAACACGAGAAACCAAGCGTAAAACCACCCTTTTAGGAGCGAAATTGCTACAAACGACTAAGGAAAATGGGTGCAAAACATGTACAATTAGGCACGAATCACCCCCCCACACTTAGACGTTTGCTTGTCTCCAAGCAAACCATTTCACACAAGGTAATATTTCAACCTTCACAAATACTTTGAGGACATCTCAAAGGGTACAAAGTGGGAATTCTCAATGGCCATTTGCAGTCAATACATGGATTGTTGCAAGCAATACCGACATTTACCACAAACGACATTCGAAGCCACCAAAAATGGGAAACGAAAAGTTCTCACCTTGTTCATGGATCAATGCAAGTCTCAACAAGACCACTTATCAACTACAACCAACCATTCATGGAATTCAAGTCCGAGGAACAAATGGAAAGGAAACAAAGGTCCTCACCGGGGTATGATATGGCATGCAAAACAAGAATGAATCACTCACTCTCATGACCAGTGGGGTCGAGACCTTTTGGTGAAAAGATGTGCAAAATCATAAACACTCGGCTCTATTCTCAATACCACGACGGTAACCTCTAAATGATAGAGTTCACGCGATGGTTGTCACCACTAGCTTGTCCGGAGGTCTTAGACGCGGTTTTAGATGTCTGACGATTGTCTTGGACATGGGAAAAAGGATTTTTGGGTGGTGGCAATCATGACACGAGGTTCTACATCTTCAACCTAAACCCGAACGTTCTATGGTTTCGATTAAAACCCTTCTCTTCAACCAAATACCACTAGAATCGGCCAAAAACCTTATAACTCCCTTCCAAACTATCACCCATCATGAACTACATTGAAGCACTCTTCCTCGGTCTACTCTTGCTAGCACATTAAGGTTTGGTAGTGAAGGAGATCTAAAACAATGTGGGGGGTTTCAATGGCTTGGGTGCCAAGAAACCCCTCCTAGAGCATGTACTTTGGTTTTTCATGGCACTCTCTACTTTATTTACCCCATTTGATTACCTCTTTTTCGTTTCTCTTTTCTTTTCTTTTCTTTTCTTTCTTTTTCTTCTCTTTTTGAGGGGGTACTATAGAGTAAAAACACTTGCCACCTATACATTTAACGACCAATGCTCTCTTTTTGAAGAACTCACTCCAACACTACACTTCATTTTTCGTTCCTAGCAAGAACCGCACACAAACCTCCTATGTAGAACCGCTAAGGAACTCAAAAGTGAGAGCTCCGGGACACAAGGACCAATGCAGTCAAAGTCGAGATTTTGATCGTAAAATCGTAGGATTTTAGGATTTTACTTAGGGATTCCGATCCTTATTTTACTATAAAATTGATAGACCTTAAAATCGTTCAAAATCGGCTTTAAAATCGTAAAATCGTACCAAATCGGAATTTTGATCCTATGTGAACAAAATAGGCGGTTTGAGCCAATTCAAAAGAAGCAGACCTGTTTCGGCGAAAAGGCCAATGACGAGGATCTTCTAAGATATTTTCCTATTAAATGAACATTTGAAAAGAAAAAAAACCAAATTAGGATTCAGTCGACCCTTTTCCCTTCCCCTTGTTTAACTCATCGGAAAATCGTTGTCATAATATTATAAATACATAAGAATTAACATCATTATTAAAAAATTAATTGATTAATGAATATATTTGTACCAAACCAATGACATTAATTATTTTATTGAAGTTCACTTATTCTTAGTTTTAAATCATACTTAGTAGATGATGTCAGAATACTACTTTGAGTTAAACTACCTAAACAACAAGAGGCAAACCCCATGAGCTCTATTCCTTTCTCATAAATTATTTTGAGTTACGCATTAAATAACAATTAAAATGTTAATTTTGAAATATTAATCTTGAAAATTATCATTTTAAATGTTTTATTTCTTTGTTTTATTAATGATTTGCCTTATTAATATTATTATATGTTAATTTCTATATGGTACTTAAAATCCTACGATTCTAGGATTCGATTTTACGATTTCGATTTTACCCCAGTTTTCGATTTTAGCTAAAATCTCAATTTTGACTGCTTTGACAAGCAAGAAGCTCCTAACTTAAGAACGACCCTCGAAGTCACAAGGCTCAAAGGGGTTGACTAAGGGATGACACATTTCGAGACAATCAACGTTTGGGCGTGGACTAATCTTATGCCTCCATCATACTCACTAGTGAAAACTATGATGTTACTCACCATGGTAAGAGGGATCTAAGAACGCAAGAAGAAAGCAAAAGAAGTGGCTATGACTTAACCTAGGTGTAGGGTGCTAGACAGGTCCACCATGCAAGAACAAGCTAATAAGATTCTCTCAGTTATCTTGTTCGGGTTGTGGTAAGCCGGGTAGAGGGAACGAGCCAGGAGTGCAACGATGACACGCCACTGGGGCTGGAGTGTGGATGACGTTGTGAGGGCCGACTTAAACTTTGTCCTTCGGTACTTTGGAAGACAAAACTTCACAAATGCGGCATTCATGTCGAAGCTTTGGGTGGCATCTTCCTCCCAATCGTCCTCATGTTTGGCTTCCACTCCAAGGGCTCTGGCTAACTCATCATAGCTCAAATTGCAAAGTTCCCCTCCCAATCGAAACTCGACCCAGCGTACTGGATGACCGAGTAGGCAAAGGCTCTTGCGTATGGTTAAAGTGATGAAGAACTCGACGCATAGTTCCCCGTAAATGTCATCTTCAAGATCAAGGAATTGGCACCATTGTGGGTGCACCACTGCCTCCCTCATAACCACAATGAAGCCTCTCGAACTGGGCGAAGTCGAGTTTCCAATGGTTACCGACTCTCGAGGATGCCCAAAAACACGCCTCTTTCCATTTAAGGGCAGCCCCTTAGCGCCACAAGGAATGGGTGGTCCATGTTAACCATCCTGCACAAACTGAGAAACATACACCATACGTGGAAACATTCATAAAATAATGCTCATTGGGAGGAAAAGTGATCCCTCCACACTTATTTTTCCACCATGAATATCAAACATTTAAGCTCAAGCTCATCATGGCATGGTTGTGGAAAATTCACAGTTCAAGCACACAAAAATTTGAACCACAACCCAAACCACGGTGGCTACCATCCACCAAACAAGCATAAACTCCACTTGCATTCATAACATAGCACTTGGTGGGCAAATTCTAAAAATAAAGGCAATTCGGATCAAACACGCCCACCAAGGCTCAACTAAGCTCATGCAAAAAACATTCCATCATTAAATAGACCTAATTCACCTAATTCCTCGACCTAAATCTAGGTTCAACATTCAAAGCACACAATTTTTCCTCACTTCACTACCTAATCCGATTCTCCACAAATTAATAAGGTAAAGCTGAAAAACCAACCTAGAGACGCAAGTAGGACGTAGGAGGAAGTGAAGTGTGGGCAAGAATGCAAAAAACGACCGAAAACCAGACCGGAGAGTGGTCACCGGAGCTTCGTCGGAAGCTCATCGGAGACTTGCCGCCGGCGAATTGACTGGACAAAAGTTGCCCAAAATCTCCCCAAAATTTCAGCATAGGCCGGTTTTGATGAGGGGAGAATGGGTATGACTTTTTTTGTTTTGTTTTTGCGCACCAGTAATGGGGGTAAAATCGAAAAAACGATGGAGTTTCGGGTGTTTCCGGCAATGATTTGAAATTTTCCGGCAAGATTTGGTCGTGAAGTGAAGAGTCGCCGTTCACGCCCCTTTTATAGGCACAACTTGGAGTTCACAGACGAGTTGCCTTGTTCACGGTCTTAGCGACCGTGAACACTCAAATGTGTTCGTGAACTGGGGTCGGTCGACAGGTGGTGAACATGCAGAAGCATCCAGGTCATGGACGCATTTTCTTGTTCACGGTCTTGTAAGACTGTGAACACCGCAATCCGTTCGTGGACATCAGAGAAAACATGACACTTCTGAGAAAAAATTGACTCAACCTATTCCACCGTGCCTCCTAATCGATCACAACACAACCGTAAATCGCAAAACCACTAAACTTGGGACGGGGACACCACTTGACCACTTGAACTCTTCACTTGACACAAAAACAAAAATAAGGAAAAGATAACAAACCTTCGTTGGGTTGCCTCCCAACAAGTGCTAATTTAGCATCATTAGCTTGATGGTTGGGGATCAATCACGACTTTGAACGTGATGCCACCGAGAGCGGATCCATCACACTCTCGGGGCGAGGCTTGTAGCCTCCCATCTTAGGCTCTTTGAGTTGGCCCTCTTGATTGGCCAACGTTGCTTCGGGCTCCCCCATCTTCCAGGCCAAAGCTCCCTTCATCCTTCGCCTCCAAGCATTCATCCTCGATCCCTTGGGTATGAGTGGCATATCCGAGTCCTCACATATTTCGAGAATCACGAAATCGCTCGGATAGCAAAACTTGCCCACTCGCACCATCATGTCCTACACTATATGACTCGCATGAAACTACACCACAAATTAGTCCCGACTAGAGCCCAAGTTTTTAAATGCTAGTCGGGTGCAGTATAGAGCAAGTATTGAAATTGTCAACCCGGGCCGATCCATGTACCCCTACTTCAATCGCTTAGGTAGTTACCTAGCAAGCAACTTTAGGGTTTAGGTTTATTGGAACTACAACTAACCAAGCAAAGAAAAGTAAATGAAGGAAAATTTCAACTAAGGGAGCTTCACCCAGGAGTTGCTTCCCCCTAACTAGCTACCAAGACTCGTTGGATTGGAACGATTGCCTTAGGCACGTTAATCGTGAACCGCAGAGGAAACCGTATGTGGTCGGAGACCACAGTCTCAATTGCTAAACCGAGGTGAGGATGAAAGGCCGTGTCACTCAACCCTCTCGGTTTAGAAAATCGGTAATTGGCTTACTTCCTCACTCAACTCGAAGGTTGGACGGTTTAACTACAATTAATCGACTTGTTTTAATTCAATATTGAGGGGTTCCCTAACTCAACCAAGTTTAGGTGGCTTAGAAAGCGGAAGGAAAACCAACTCGATTGAGTCTCCCTTGATAGGGGTATTTTCCTCTCTAAACTAGGCTCTAAGGTGGCAAATTAGATTACTAGCACCTAAATGCACAAACTTAGGGGTGCTAAGCACAATTATGCACAATCCCTAGGATGCTAAGCACAAAACATGCACAACCCCTAAGTTGCTAAGGACAAGCATGTACAATCATGGTGAATAATGCCTCAAACATCGAATTAACCAATACCCAATGACAATCATTCAATCTAGACAAGTAATTACAAAGTATTAGTTAGGGATCTACAACACCCAAAGAGAAAAGAGTGAGTTTCTAGAGAGAGAGAGAGAGAGAGAGAGAGAGAGAGAGAGGGATTACAAATTTAAGCTCAAGTCTTCTTCTTCTTCTTCTTCTTCTTCTAGGCTTGAATCTTCCACCCAAGCCTCCAATGATGCTCCAAGATCACTCTAGCACTCTCTCTCTCTCTCTCTCTCTCACACACACTAGAACTCCCCTTTGGTGTTTAGGTTGAAACCCTAGAGAAAGAAAGTGTTTCTTCTCCAAAAACTAGCTCCCTCTCTCTCTCCTCGCTGTTTTCTTCATATTTTCCCGAGAGTGACCAGTTCACGGACACGTTAGCCAGTTCACGGCTGTGAACACCTAAACGCATCCGTGAACTCAGTATCGTCCAAAACGCGCCACTTCACTCGCCTGGTTTCACGGTCAATGGCCTCAGTTCACGGTCTTAGAGACAGTAAACTGCCTTGTCGTCAGTAACTTCACGAACCTCGTTGGATTGCTCGATGTTCACGGTTTGTGGTCCAAGTTCACGGTCTTAGGAGACCATGAACTGCCTTGTCCGCCCGTGAACAGCGGCAGTTTCTTGGGACATCTTCACTTCACTGTTACGATGCAATTGTCACCGACTTCGGACTTTTCTTCGATTTTAGCACTTATTTACTTTCAATTTTCCCAAAATTCGTCCTCGACCCTTCCACACGTGCTAGGACCTGAAATGTATCAAAACTAGGGTTGAAAATGAGCCGAGCTAAGCCGAGTTTTTCCCCAGTTTGAGCTTGACTCATTAACAAATGAGTTGAGCTCGAGCCTGAGCCATTTATTAACGAGCATAGTCGAGTCGAGTTCTAGCTAGGCTTGTTTACTAAATTCTTAGATCGTATTTAATACATTCATTTTTTATGTCGAGTATGGTACATGTGATTGATGTAGCGATAAAAAAATAATCAAATGTTCAACATTAATTAATCTTATATTATAATTTCTAGGTGTCATATTGTTTAGTTAATAAATTTTAACTAGTTCAAATCATGTTATTTCATAGTATCGAAACAATTTTATACATAATTTCTTTATAGAATTAAAAATAAGGCATATTTTCTTACATGTTCAACATGTTAAACATCACATGATGTGAGATATATAATTTAACAATCCTTTGAATTATGAAATTCCAAATTAGATCGATTAGTCCATAAGTCAGTGATCAAATTGGCCCTCAAACCACAATGTTGAGACATCTCATTAGCTCTAAATGAGCCAACTCATGAGTTGAGCTCAACAAGCCACCGAGTCGAGCTAGCTCGCGAGCTTCACGAGCTGAACATAGCTAGGCTCAAGCTTGGCTCTTCAGTAAACGAATCGAGTTTCGAACGAGTTTTTCCCGATTCAAGCCTCGAGTTGCTCGCGAGTAGCTTGGCTCATTTGCAGCCCTAATCAAAACAAGCACAACCCAGCATGAAATATGTCGAGGAACGATGAAATACTAAGCTAAATGAATAAGGAATGAGGGGTAAAATGTGTACATTTGGGTCCGAATCACTATACCTCTCGAGCTAATGAGCGAACGATCGGCTAAGGTGATGCTAAGATTGGTGGTCTTAAGTTCACCTACTTCTAACTTTTTGAAAAGCTTGTAGGGCATCACATTAACAGTAGCTCCTAGGTCCGCCAAGGCATTGTCTATATGATGGTTGCCAATATCAAGAGGTATAGTAAAGCTACCTGGGTCGGACCGATTTTTGGGCAAGAGGTTGAGGAGGTAAGCCGAACACTCCTCGCCAAGAGTCACGTTGGCGAGGCCTTCAAGCTTTGGCTTCTTGGCGAGGAATCCCTTCAGGTACTTGGCATGTCTTGGCATTTGAGCCATGGCTCCAAGGAAAGGGATGTTGAGGTGGAGGTTGCAAAGCATTTCCATGAAACCTCCACACTCGTTCTCCAACCTATCCTTGTACATCCTTGTGGGATAAGAAAGAGGTGGCGTGTACTCCCCCACCGGTGATGCCTTTGTTGCCGCCTTCCTCTCCTTCCTCGAAGGCCTCTTCTCTCCCTTCTTCGGGTTGGCCTCTTCCTTGTTGGTATCTTCATTCTCCATCACTTCATTAGAGGCGACTTCCGGAACCACCTTCACACTCCTCACTTGAAGTGCATTTACCCCGGCATGGTCCTTGGGGTTATCCACGGTTTGGGAAGGTAAAGCTCCCTTGGGTCTCTCGGTGAGAATCCCGGCAAGGTTGTCGATTTGCACCTCCAAGATTTGGAGGCTCGCTTGATGGCTTCGGAGACCTGCCCCAACCGAGGTAAACTTGGTAGTCGCCACATCCATAAATTGCTTTATCTTCTCAAACTTTTGGCTACTCGTACTCACAAAGGTGTTCACTAGGTTTTCAAGCTTAGATAGCTTGTCGGTTTGTTGTTATTGTTGAAACCCTAGGCCACCTTGTGCTTGGTATGGTTGTTGGAAGCTTGAGCCTTGAACTTGGGGCCTTTGTTGGATGAAGGTCGGCCGAGGTTGGAAATTTCCCGTGGGGCTTTGAAAGCATTGGGGCCTCGGATTCGTCGGTGATGCCCAAGCAAAATTTGGCTGGTTCCTCCATCCGGAGTTATAAGTATTTCTATACGGGTTGTTAGCCCTAGCATTTGCCACGAAGTTGACTTGTTCCTCCTGGGAAGTTTCCTCCTTCATTGCTTCACACTCCGCCATCTCATGGCTAGTGCTCTAGGGATGGAAACAAAACCCGAACCCACGGGTTCCCACTCGACCCAACCCGGACAACGCTGGTAAAATCCGTGTTGACGGGTTTTGGTTTAAACCCGTTCACTATTCATCTGGTTGGGTTGGGTTGGGTTTGGTTTTAGGTAAACCCAACCCATGGGTACCCGCCCACACTCATATAATTAATTTTCTCGGTATATTTAATAATCTAAACAACTAATCTTATTTATGTTTGTGGAGATATTTCTAATTTTTTCTTCCTAATTGTGTAGAATGAAGTTGATGTTATCGAGTGGAGAGTGAAGGGTGAAAAAACTTAATTGAAATGAAGAAGCTTTCAATTAATCATGTTATTTATGGATAATTTGTGATTTGTTTCAATTTTCTTGAGTTTTCTAGATTGGTGTTGAACAATTTGTATAGTTAATTTGTGATTTGCTTGAATTTTCTAGAATGGTGTTTTATATATGGATAATTTGTATTGAGAGATTGATATTTGACTTTAATTTGATAGAAACTTGTTATTGTAAACTTTTTACGACAAAAACCCGTGGGTACCCATGAACCCACGGATACCTAGAGGGTAGGGTTGGGTTTGAGTTTTACCCTGGGTTTTTTTTCATGGATAAACCCATTGGTTTGGGTTTGGCAAAACCTGACCCAACCCGACCCATTGACATCCCTATAGTGCTCGAGCACCATTCGCACGACATCACCAACATATTTCCTTGCATCTTATCTTCAAGCATAACCTCTATCAACTTATCCAACTTCGCCTCAAGCGGAGCACTCGCTCCCACGCTTCTCACTCGCCTTTCATTGCTTCTCCTCCCCTTGGAAGGGGGATTTTCCTCTCTATTCTAGGTTAAAATGGCTAATTAGATTGCTAAGCACCAACATGCACAAACCTAAGGATGCTAAGCACAATTATGCACAATCCTTAGGTTGCTAAGCACCAACATGCACAGAGACCTAAGGATGCTAAGCACTAAACATGCACAATCCTTAGATTGCTAAGCACAAGCATGCACAATCACACGAATAATACCTCAATCATTGAATTAAACAATACCCAATGACAATCATTCAATTCACATAAAAGAAACTACATGGTAGCTAGTTAGGGTTTCACAACGCCCAAGTGAAAAGAAATATACTCCATGCTAGAAATGGGAGAAACACAAGGAGAAGAAGTAGAAACCATCTTGGGGGAGGCTTCCAATCTTCTAGACCATTGTGCTGAACTTCTCTTGGGGAGAATCTCCCCAAATCCCACCTCGAAGCAAAACCCTAGCCTCCTTCTTATTTGGTTTGTCTTTCTCTCCCTAGAAATCTGAAGAATGCTTTCTCACACAATGGGCTCCCCCCCTCTCTTCCTTTCAACTGAGCTTTTAAACAGTGAACGAGCTCAGTTCATGGCCTAAGTTCACGGCCGTGAACTCTGAAACATGGCCGTGAACTTCGGATGGGCGGCGAAACGCATCACTTTAATTCCACGGGTTCACGACCAACAACACTTGTTCACGGTCTTAGCACCCGTGAACTGAATTAGCGTAAGTAACTTGCATTTTGGCCCTGGACGCCTCAACGTTCACGACCAACGGCTCTTCTTCACGGTCATACAAGACCGTGAACATCTAAGGAAAACTGTGAACTCGCTGTTTTTCACCTCCTCTCGGTTTTCACTCCTTTTCGTCCAACTTTCGACTCCGGGGCTGGTTTCTCCTGTTAAATCCTGAAACACACTAAAACACAAGAAACCTAGCGTAAAACCACCCTTTTATGAGCGAAATTGTCACAAACGACTAAGGAAAATGGGGGGAAAACATGTACAATTAGGCCTGTATCAGTACTACATCTATGATCTAGGGCAGTTCAGTATCTTGTGAGTCATCAACAATCTTCATGTAACCGATGCTCTTATTGAAATTGGAGCTAGCCTTAACATTATGCCACACTACATGTATAAGTTGCTAGTGCTCAAAAGCTTAGAGGGTTCATCCACCGAAACCAAGCTAGATGACAATGCCATTTTTCATCCTAGAGTGATGGTCAAGGATATCTCGATCGAGATGGGACCCTTCCTTTTCTCACTTGACTTTGTGGTACTGAAGATGGTTAAGGATAAAGACTATTATATCCTATTAGGGAGGTCATTCCTTGCATCCACGAGAGCGTTGATCACTATTCATGCGTGAAGGATCACAATGAGAATAGACAATGCAGAGCATGTAATTGACATACATGATCAAGCAGATAATGAAGGACTGTTCTTTGGTACCTCGAATTCCTCCATCAAAGGATTCAAATGTGACTCCTTTGATTCCAGTTTCAAAATACTGGGAAGACGTCGACAAAACACTTTTAATAAACATAAGAAGGAGATGTAATTCTTTGCATGCAAATTAGCATAGGGAAACTTATTGTTTCCTTCTATCAAGAGTGGGTTTGAAGAAATGGTGAGCAACTTGAACTGGGAGTCTACAAGACTTCTGACTTAGCTTATGACACAAAGCCAAAGAAATTCTTTCGACCAACTCCACCTACCGATTGGGGAGGAAAATAGTGTTCTTAGTCATAGTGGTTGTTTCACTAAAATGTTATGGCCGCTCCTAGGTTAAAGGTATAAAAGAGAGAGCTCTTCATGGAAGGCAACCCATGTTTACATCTAACTTAACGACACTAAATGGAAGTACTATTAGGAGATACCCCAAATTGTATTTTCATTATAGTTTCGTAATAGTAGTTTATTACCAATAAAGTTGATTGATTATTTTTGTTCTTTGGAATGCTCATTAAATTCTACGTTGTCAATTATGTGATCAATGTAACGAGGTTGGTTACATTCATTCGTGGCTTCTAAATTGAGAAAGGTATGCTTTGCATGTGCTTCTTATCGCTTTCCTTGTGCTTAAATAGTTTTGCTTGTGCATAGAGACCTTAAAAACCAGGAGGTAACAACCCAAACATAACAACCTCACCCACCCAAAATGGAGGCCAAAATGGCGCATGAGCAGTCTTCTTTCCATTTGGTCGACAATTTTGGGGCTCTGGTTCTCCACCTCCAGCAACCTACTCACCCCTGCTTAATTTTTTTTTTGCATGTATAAGCGAGCAATATCCATTGAGGATAACAAATCGTAGGATCAAGGAAAAATCATAGGCTATGTCAAACAAAATTTTCACAATCCCTATTTGCAAGCTTCCCTGTAATTAGAAGTTGTCCTGAATATACAACTAGTAACACTCCTTCTTTGAATCCAGTCATATCAATAACATTATGTTAATAACAAACAGAATCGAGCAAGTAAACTTCACATTTACGAAGGTTACATTTGAGTTGGAATAATAAGTAAAAATCCTATAAAATCCTTTTCACCTTTGCAGTTGCTTGTGTTAATCCAACCATGAACATTAGAAGGTTGTTTTCACAACACAAATGAGTAAGTGGGACTTTACTTCAAATTGGATGATAATGTATATTTCAAGATGATGGATTGTTTAGTGGCGGAGAACCTATGCCTACTCCACATTGACATGGGTTCAAGTTGTGCAAGCGATGATAAATGTTTGGGTACGCCTATGGTGCCTTGCAAGTCACTGTAACTTGCACATTTCGGTCAACCTATTCATAATTTCGGTCGATCAGTTACACTATCGTGGTCACTCTGATGGAAAATCATGGTCAACCATTAACATATAGTGTTCGACCGTTTAAAGTTAGTTGAACTGAATTGGCCGACCACAATGAAAAATTGGTCGATCGATCAATTTAGTCATAAGTAAAATGGTGGCCCGTAAACCAAAGGAGGTCGACCACTTGATGGCAGTCATTACCGAAATGTTCAACCATTTAGAGCAAGAGGCCGACCAGATAGAAGACTAAACTACTATCCATTCATCCATCCCCCTTGACATGAAACATAGAGCAAAAGTGTTGGTTTCACGGTCGACCGCATACAGTAAAAGGTATTACCTCTTATAGGAAAATCAACCTATGACCTTCAAATTTTTTGCTTATGTCTGTCGATGTGTGTGCTTTGTTTGATCGTACAAATTACGCTTCACAACAAAATAACACAATCTAAAATCATGGAGTTCCTAGACCTCTACTCTCTCCTCTCACTCATCTACATTTTCATCATTAGTGGTGCTAGCATTATGGTGGTCGTATGTGGTGGGATGTATGTATCTTCCGCTGAAGAATTAGAACTCATCTCGCATCTATGATCTAAGTTACAGTCACCTGTAGTGTGCTCATCTTGCTGGACATCTGTCCCATGTAATCGTTCATGTCATTCATATGGTTCCATATAGCGTCGAGGGTGACCTGTGGAGTTGAACTTTGTGGTTGCTCCACTGGCTCGTCTCTGGACTCTTCATCTTCATCATTATCATCATCAACCTGGACTACATGAGGATTGGATGCTTGGACATACACACCATCGTGCATCTCAAATCCCATCTTCTTCAGGTATGTAACTGTGTAGTAATCCTGCCTTGTGACTATTAAGCCAACCTCTTCACTTAAATTCACATAAAAATGCTCAAATAGCAGACTTAGGATAATCTCATAGGGAAGATTCCTGTTTGAACTCTCTACAAGAGCAAGTATGTGTTTAAAGATAAAATATGGCAAATTAACCTGCTCATGTGAAAGTAGGTTGGTGATGAGCTCTATATCAAAGTAGGTCACTGTCTCCCTATGTCCCCCCTTTGGAAGAATGTTGTAGGAGAGCATATGGTGAAGAACTCTAGCTTGAACTGTCAGCTGGCAAATAGTTGGCCTATTGCGATCCTCAACATCTTCCTCTTCAGCAAGACCACATATATTCTGTATTTGCTTGGCTCTCGAGAAATGAGTTTCATTCCAAGCATTGTAAGCATCGATTCTCTCCCCCAGGTTTGGAGTCTTTAGTACTGCTGCCAACACATTTTTGGTTATCCGCATCTCTAACCCATTCACATAGCTTTTAAAAGCATGAATCGATCCATTTTTTGAACGCTAATAGACGATGTTGTTGTAGAAGTATTGTACCATTTTTTGGTAGTATGATACATCGATCACCTTCATCTAATCTTGCTCCACAAATGGTGCAAGGAACCCGTAATTTTCGAAATGAGCATACACATAAGTCGTCAATGGCCTTCCAGGAGCCACCCTACAGTTGTGCATTCTATTCTCTTCATATTTGTCTCTTTGTATTTTGGTATGAAACAGAGTTGGGTTGAATTCTTCCCATTCAGAAATTGAGGCAACCGCTTTGGATGAATTTATTTTCTTCTTTCCTCTATCCATCCTGAGATAAAAGAAAAGAGAGTTCACATTAGCCAAATGACAACAGAATCGGTCGACCTCGGTGTAAATAGGTAGACCAAATTGTGCAAATCATAAGCAAACGACAACAAACTCGATCAACCTCCTAGTAAATAGGTCGACCTCCCTGTACCAAGCAGAAGCAAAAATGAATCAGAAAATAGTTCACTATACTAAGATCGACGAAATCAAACTTTATAGATCGACCTCAATGTAAATAGGTTGACCTATATTTGCAAGCAGAAGCAAAAATCAACCAAAAGCACATTCACTTTGCTAATATCGACAAAACCAAACATAATAGGTCGACCTCACTGTAGATTTAAAACTATGTCGAGAAACCAAACAATATCGGCTGACCATGGATGAAGATGGTCGACATACTGTGTCTAGAAAACCTAATTTTGGGGTTTTCAAATCGATAGTTTCAAATCAACATCCAAATGTAAACAGATCCGGTCGACCAGGAAAGGATGCGTTCGACAGGTTCTGGCAAACAACAACAAAAAATCCAATTTTACAGATTTTGGGGTTTGGTAAAAACAATCTATTCTAACATGAACGAACAATAACTAACCCAAATGACATGAACAGATGAATTCTGATAGTCATTGAATACTTTTCTACACATCACCATCTGCTCGTGTGTGGCTTTCAACACTTACATAATTTCACCCTCATCGTGTTGTTATTTCTCATCATGCGCCATCTTCTAATCAATTTAAATAAAAAATTCAAATCAGAATTCAATTTCAAATTTGTACAAATGACCAACAACAGAGACTAGGTTGACCGAAAATAATATTTGGTCGACCTTATATAACTAATGTCGTAACTACCAGAACCATTTAGGTCGAACTTTGACCTTACCCAGTCGACCCATCAGCATAACACAGTCTTACAAACAAAGTGAAAGCTGACATTCTGTACAAACAAACACAAACCAATCCTGATTTCTCATGAAATTTGCATCAAGACTAACACATACGGTCGACCGTGATAAGAATTGGGTTGACCTATTGGGTTTGATCTACCTTACCTCGAAGGAAAGAAGTCAGAGTGTTATGCCCTTCAATGGTCGCAATTTTTCAACATAGGTCAACCTGATTTTGGGAGTGGCCGACCGAATCTTCTTATGCAAGAAAACAAGCAACAGATTAAATAAAGCACCAAGATCTTCTTCTTCTTCTTCTTCCACAAAACTCTAACCCTATAAGATTAAAGCAAATTAAACGGAGCAAATTAGAATAGAGAAAGAACAACATCGTACCCAAAATTGGGCCGACCTCACCTTGTATGTGGTCTACCGTATGGAACCGAACAGGAAGAACGAGCAACAGTCTTCTTCTTCACCAAAACTCTAACCCTAGAAGAAACCAAATTCAGTGTTTGAGTGGCGGTGAAAGTGACATGTATTCTTATTTATAGATATTTAGGACGAGATTAGGGCAAGTTAAGTGGTAGACAAGTTATGGTTACCTTTCTAGTGGTGGAATCATTATTCAGTAGATATAGTGTGTAAGCGGTCGACCATGCACTTCACCAGTCGACCTATTCTAGTGTTAGGAAATAAATTCGAGTTTTATATTTATTAGTTAATGCGATAGAGGTCAACCTTTTCAAAAATGAGGTTAACCTTTTAATGCACAAGGTCGGCCGTTTTAGCATATGAGGTCAATTTTTTGCATGGTTCGCTTGCCAAAGAGGTCGCCATTTGATGCACAAGGTCAACCGGGTTGTTGACTGTCACAAAACGGAATCAGTAGATTCGGTCGACCATTCTTACCTTTCAGTCGACCGAAATGTGCAAGTTACAGTGACTTGCAAGTCACCATAACAAAGTCCTAAATGTTTACCAAATACTAGCTTTAATCATTAATTAACCTTTCATATATTTTTTAACAAGCTCCATACTTTCTAATCAAGCCAATTCATTGTATTTTTACCTTTTCCATTGTCATTTACCAAGTCGTACCTTTTCATTAACCTTTCATATATTTTTTAACAAGCTATATACTTTCTAATCAAGCCAATTCCATGTTCATTTACCAAACACTAGCTTTAATCATTTACCTTTCGTATATTTTTTAACAAACTCTATACTTTCTAATTAAGCAATTTAGTTATTCAACTTTTAAATAGTTATATTTAATAATATTTTTTATCATATTATTATTTTTACAAATAATCATATTGATTTTTGACATCATAATAGTTATAGTTGATAGTAATTTTCCTTATTTAAAAAAAGTGTATGTCGCTATAATAAGTAAAATACTTAAATTTTCTTATACTAGACTACTTTTGTCCTTTTTTGCCATAGCACACTCTATAAATCCGACCCCACGAAACACAAATCTGGACTCCGCCTCTGGATGCATCCAACTAGTTAGCTCATATAAAGCTAGGGGTGGGCATCCGGTTTGGTAAACCCAAACCGAACCGGACCGAAACCGAACTATCCTTGTTCGTTTCAAAATTCGGAAGGAAAAGCCCAATACTTTGTAAGCCAGGGTCTACCCAACCGAAATCGAATTCTGAATTTTGAACCGACAAACCGAACTTACCCAAACTCTAAGCCCACATCCCCAAGCCCACACAGGCCAAAGCCCGCTACATTTATTTACCTATTTCTCTAGTCAAACTGATTCGGGCCTAATTGCACATATTTTGTCCTTGGTTTGCTTAGAATTTTGTGCCAAATTCGCTCATTAAAGGTTGGTTTTACGCGAGGTTCTTCGTATCTGAGTGTTTTTCAGGATTTAACAGGTGGAACCAGCCTTAGAGTCGAAGGATTGGCGAAAAGGACCGAAAACCGGGAGAAGAGGTGAAAAAGCGCAAGTTCACGGCTAAAGGCAGGAGTTCACGGTCGTGCAAGAACGTGAAGAAGGGGAGTTGACCGTGAAGCGCAAGGCGTCCAGAGCCAAGTTGAAGGTTACTGACCCAAGGCGAGTTCAGGTCACTAAGACCGTGAACACAAGCAGTTGCCCGTGAACTGCCATGATCGATGATGAGAATTTTGGCGCAAGGCGTGAGTTCACAAACGCGTTTGATGGTTCACGGCCGTGAACTCAGCTCTTCTCGGGTTTAAAAGCTGAGCTGCAAGGAGGAGAGAGGGGGAGCCACTTTAGTGAGAGAAACACCTTCTGCATTTTAGTGAGAGAAACAGAACCAAAGAGAAGAAGAGGCTAGGGCTTGGCTTCAAATGAGGGTTTGGGAAGATTTCACCAAGGAAATCCCAGCTGAAGGTTGAAGAAGAGAGGAGGCACACCAAAAGATGGTTTCCACCTTTTTCCCGTTTGTTCTTACCACTTCTTTCATGGAGTAGTCCTCCTTTCATTTGGGTGTAGTGAAACCCTAACTCTACCATGTAATTTTCTTGTATGTGGGTTGGATGATTGATATTGGGTATTGTTCAATTTAATGTTTGATGTATTATTTACCATGATTTTGCATGCTTGTGCTTAGCAACTTAGGGGTTGTGCATATGTTGTGCACTTAGGTGCTAGTAATCTAATTTGCCTACTTAGCCTAGTTTAGAGAGGAAAATCCCTCTTTTTAATGGAGACTCAATCGAGTTGGTTTTCCTTCCGCTTTCCAAGCCACCTAAACTAGGTTGAGTTAGGGCAACCCTAAATATTGAATTGTACAAGTCGATTAATCGTGTTTAACTGTCCAACCTTAGAGTTGAGTGAGGGAGTAAGCCGATTACCGATTGTATAAACCGGGAGGGTCGAGTGACACGACCTTTCTCCGACCACATACGCTTTCCTCTGCGGTTCACGATTAACGTGCCTAAGGAAATCGTTCCAACCCACGTAGCATGGTAGCGGTTAGGGGGAAGCGAAACCCAAGTTACTTTCCCACAAAAGAGTTTTCAAACCAAAGTACCTTTGCTTTCTTTCATTTCAATTGGCAAAACTTTAAACCAAAGTTTTATCGCTAGATAATGATTTAAACAACCGAAATAGGGGTAGACGGACCGGCCTGGGTTGATATATAAATACTTGCCCTATACTGCACCCGATTAGAGCTTAAAAACTTGGGCTCTAATTGGGGTTTAATTGTGGTGTAGTTCTGTGCCAGTCAAGTTTTTGGCGCCGTTGCCGGGGACTACGGTCTGTTATTCTGAAAAAGTTGTTGGTTGTTTATCTAGCTTTTAATTTCAAGTTTTGCAAGTGTGTGTGTTCTTTACTTGTGCTGGACTTGGTGTTGTCCAATTGTGTGTAGGTGGTGCATGACCCGAATCAACCCGGCGCTCTGACTCCTCGGAAGCCCCGACTCTGATGGGGAGCTGGATGACCCCACTTGAAGCAAAGTTAGATCAGTTGATCAGAGTAATGCTCGAGGATAAACGACATGTAAGCGGGGTAGCAACACCTATGGAGTGGTGTGAAAGTTGGAACCATGAGGATGAGGAGTACCACCGGATGACTCACCTTGAGGAGGAGGTGATGAACTTTGTCGCCTCCAGCTCCAAAAAGTTTGAAAGAATCGACAGATTCATTGGAGAGGCAACAGAGAAGTTCTCGGCCATAGAGGCGGGGTTGTAGAGTCAGGAAACCCACTTGATAAACCTGGCCACAAGTATAAGGGTATCTCGCAGGCCGCTCAGTCTTGTAAATCAGTTGATGAAGTTGATATGGTGGTCGTGACTCTTCGAAGTGGAAGAGAGGCCAAAGAGCTACCCTCTAAGAAGAAAAAACTCGCTATACAAGAGCAACAAGGGGGCGGCAACCTCCCCTCGCAGCCGGAAGCGACGAGTGACAGGGACCTCAACTCTACGACCCCAAAACCGACCTCTCAAGAAGAGGATGTCACTCAGAGCCCTCAAACGGAGATAGAAAAGAGGAAAGCAACCCCAAATCTCCCTTATTCTTCATGGCTTCGCAACAACCGCATGGCGGCAGAGTTCTCTCACTTCATGGAGTTGATGAATCAGTTGCATTTGAACATCCCCTTCTTGGAGGTCGTCACCCAAATGCCCAAGTACGCCAAATACCTGAAAGACCTCCTCACCAACAAGAAGAAGCTTGAGGGGGTGGCTACCGTGAGCTTGAATGAGGAATGAGCCGCCCTCGTGCAGAACCACTTGCCCCTGAAACGTAAAGATCCAGGGAGTTTCACTATTCATTGTTTTATTGGTGACATATGCATAGGAAAGTCCTTGGCGGACCTAGGAGCTAGCATTTATGTGATGCCCTATAAGTTGTTTCAGAAGTTAGAACTAGGATAACTTAGAACCACTAGGAAGCACATTTAGTTGGTAGATAGGTCTGTAGTATGACCTAAAAGTGTTGTGGAGGACTTGCTCATTAAAGTGGGACCTCTCGTGTTTTCTCTGGACTTTGTTATCTTAGACACTGATGAGAAAGTTGGGGCCCCCCTCATTTTGGGAAGGTCTTTCTTAGCCACCGCCAAGGCCTTGATTGATGTGCATGGAGGTAGGTTGGTTCTTAGGGAAGGAGAGGAGGAGGTCACATTCTCCATTGATGATAGCATGAAGTCGTCTCGTTGCCATGATGATTTTGATTACTGCGAAGAGTTTTTTGACATCATGGAGGCACTCGCGTCTGCGGGTGCCCTTGCTACTAACCCTTTTGAGGAGTGTTTCTTGGTAGGAACTGACGCCCCAGACTCCGCAAAGGATGATAGCCAACCCATGCAAGACCAAGAAGTGGAGGCATTACCCTCAATGCTGAAAATCTCTACCTCTCTGGAGGAACCCCCCGAGTTGGAACTGAAGCCGTTACCTACCCACCTCGAGTACGCCTTTTTGAGGGATGATGGGAAGCTTCCAGTCATCATCAACGCCAATCTCACGCCCGAGCAAAAGGTGAAATTGATTGAGGTCTTAAGGCGTTACGAGAGGGCAATAGCTTGGAAGATCACAGATATCCGGGGAATTGAGCCAAACTTTTGTTCTCACAAGATCCACCTGGAGGAGGGGGCCAAACCGGTTTGGCAACCGCAGAGGCGGGTGAATCCTAATCTGGAAGAAGTAGTGAAGGCAGAAGTGATTAAGTTACTAGATGCTGGGATTATCTACCCTATGTCGGACAGCCAGTGGGTGAGCCCAACCCAGTTGGTCCCCAAGAAGGGAGGAATGATGGTGGTAGCCAATGAAAAGGAAGAGCTCATACCGACAAGAACGGTGACGGGGTGGAGGGTGTGCATTGACTATCGAAGATTGAACGAAGCCACGATAAAGGACCACTTCCCTTTGCCTTTCATTGATCAAATCCTGGAGAGACTCACTAGGCATGGTTACTACTGCTTCTTGGATGGGATGTCAGGGTACTTCCAGATCCAAATTTCCCAGAAGATCAAGCTAAAACAACATTCACATGCCCCTTCGGGACCTTTGCTTACTGACGAATCTCGTTTGGATTGTGCAATACCCCGGCAACGTTCCAGAGGTGCATGGCTGCCATCTTTTATAAGCTAGTGGGGAGATAATGGAAGTATTTATGGACGACTTCTCAGTGTTCGGAGATTCGTTCTCTCATTGTCTGGCCAACTTGGAGAAGGTCCTTAAGCGATGTGAAGAAACCAATCTAGCCTTGAGTTGGGAGAAGTCCCATTTTATGGTCTGGGAGAGCATTGTGTTGTGTCACAAAATCGCCAAGCAAGGGATCGAGGTGGACCGCGCCAAATTTGAGACAATAAGCAAGCTGCCCCCCCCCCCCTACCATAGTTAAGGGGATAAGGAGTTTCCTTGGGCATGCGGGGTTTTGCCGCCATTTCATAGAAAACTTCTCAAAGATTGCGTTGCCCTTGACCAAGCTTTTGGAGAAGGATGCCCCATTCCTTTTCACAAAGGAATGCTTTGATGCTTTCAACATCCTTAAAGAGAGGCTCACCAATGCCCCCATAATGGTTTCACCAGATTGGAACCTCCCCTTCGAGCTCATGTGTGATGCTAGTGATTATGCAGTGGGAGCAGTTTTGGGTCAAAGGAGGGGTAGAGACTTCCAACCTATTTGCTATGCTTCAAAGACACTAAATGATGCTCAGGAGAACTACACAACCACGGAGAAAGAGCTGTTAGCAGTAATCTTTGCTTTCGATAAATTCATGTCTTATCTGGTGCTCTCCAAGGTTGTTGTCTACACAGACCACTCTGCCATCCGCTTCTTGATGAGAAAGGCGGATTCCAAGTCTCGACTGATTCGATGGATCTTGCTGATTCAAGAGATCGATGTGGAGATTAAGGATAAAAAGGGGGCTGAAAACCTTGCAGCTGACCACCTCTCGCGGCTCGAAGGACCGGGAAGTAGCACTCATCCGCGAGAGATAAATGACACTTTCCCCGATGAACGTCTACTCGTCCTCGCCGCTGCAGAGAGTATCGCCCCTTGGTTTGCCGACTTCACCAATTACTTGGTTGGAAAACAGCTACGCAAGGGGATGACTACCCATGAGAGAAACAAGTTCTTCTCCGACCTCCGTGCTTACTTCTGGGATGACCCTCACCTTTTTCGAATTGGGGCGAACGAAATCATCCGAAGGTGCGTATTGGAGGAGGAGATGGAAGGTATTCTGAACCACTGCCATACGGGGCCGGCTGGGGGTCACCACGGAGGCAACCGAACTGTAAGAAAGGTGATCCAGTATGGATTCTATTGGCCAAGCCTTTTCCGGGATGCCTACAAATTCGTGATTCATTGCGACAGATGCCAAAGGACAGGTAATGCTTCTAATCGAAATGAGATGCCCCAAACAATTTCTATCACTTGTGAGATTTTTGACGTTTGGGGCATTGATTTTATGGGACCTTTCCCTCGTCTTTTGGTAACAAGTACATCCTTGTGGCTGTAGACTACGTCTCGAGGTGGGTTGAGGCTCAAGCTCTCCCTATCAATGATGCAACACGAGTCTGTGGATTCCTGAAAAAGTTGTTTTCACGGTTTGGGACCTCGAGGGCCATTGTTAGCGACCGAGGAACCCATTTTCAAGGGCAATTCGATAAGAACCTCGCTCGCTACGGTGTCACCCACTTGGTGTCCATGGCCTATCACCCCCAAACTAGTGGACAAGTGGAGCTATCAAATAGGGAGCTAAAATGGATCCTAGAAAAGACCGTCGATCAATCCCGCAAGGATTGGTCTGCAAAGCTCGATGATGCTCTATGGGCATACCGCACAGCCTACAAAACACCAATAGGCGTCTCGCCTTACCATTTGGTGTATGGCAAAGCGTGCCACTTACTCATAGAGCTAGTGCACAAGGCTTTCTAAGCCACAAGGAAGATGCAGGTGCTTGAACTTGAGGAGTGGCGACTCCAAGCCTATGAGAACACCAAGATTTACAAGGAAAGAACGAAGTGCTTGCATGATGCTCGCCTGAAAGGAGGGAAGGATTTCCATCCGGGAGACCAGGTTCTCTAGTACAACTCACTGTTGAAGTTATTCCCTTGCAAGTTAAGGTCGAAATGGTCGGGCCTGTATGTGATAACACAAGTATTCACATACGGGGTGGTTGAGATCTCCTACCCGGAGGAAGGAACTTTCAAAGTGAATGGGCACCGCCTGAAGCGTTACCTGGAAGGAGAGGTAATGCCACAAAATGTGGTGGTGTTCCTACTAGATGCATTAACCGGAGTCTTCGTCTAGCTTAAGACGTTAAAGAAGCGCTTGTTGGGAGGCAACCCAATGAAGGTTAAAAAGCTTGAACTACTACTACTATGTATTATGCTTCTAATAACCTCGCCTCGAGCGAGTCGTATTGTGCTTGTGTGTGTTTTTTGTTGTCTCTCCTTGAAGCTTCAATTATCCTACCCCGGTTCGATTCCTACATTCACTCACCAAGCCCAAGCTGTAACATCACTCTACCCCTTTCTTACTGTTGATTGAGTCGAGCGCGAGACTCAGTCTGCTATTCCCTTTCCAATCGATCAATTGTAACCCTGAGAAACCCTAGCTTCGATTTTTTGACAAGATCAAGTGAAGGAAGGTGAAATGAACTGAAACTCGAATCAATGAAAAGAGTAAAGTAACTCCCCTTTCTTGTTTATCAAAACGACACCAAATCGGAGGCTAACTCTGAGATTGGTTGGGCTCCGTTTTATTTTCGATCTGTCAACCTTAAACCGGCCCAACTTTGTTACTCTACACGCTGCGTTTTGATAACTCAGTTCCCTTCTCCTTTCTTCCAACGAGTCGATCAGACTCTGTTTTGCATAATACTCAGAGACACACTAGACCAAGAACATCAATGAAAACTGGAAATAAACAAAGCACATCAGAAATATAAATGAAACGCATGACACAGTATTTTTACGTGGTATCCAATACTGATAAACTTAGTATCGACTAATCCATGGTCAAAGGTACTCTTCTTGAATCCTTTGACGTAATACTATGATCTTTGGTTTGTGATTACACTGTTACAGCTTTTGATCCCACGGTGACTCCCTGTCACTCTGATCAGAATCGCCCTGAACCTACAGCTCCCTGCCGTTGTTCAACTCGATCAATCTAATCTCCACAAGCTCTCTCCCTGAAAACTCTCTCCTTATCTAATCAAAACCTTAACAACACCCTTTGCCTCTGTTTTGATTCTAGCGAAAAGGATAGCCTATTCTACCCAGCCTCTTCCACTCTTTATACATTCACTCTTTTAGCCGTTGGCGATTGCTCCCCTTACTCCGGATGATTTTGATTTGACCTTAACAGATCCCTTCCTTAATTGGCTCTTGTGAATCAGCCTTTCCCTTCTGATCAAATTCTTCCACTTTCCTTAGTTTGAGCCTGCACAAGCTTGCCCATCTTCTTCCAACATTCTCCCCCTAAGCTTGTCAGTGGCTCAACTCAGCAACCTACACACATCTAACAAACAGTGGGTGCAGCCTGTTCTAAGATATTTAAACTAACATAAATTCATTCATTCATAACAAGCTTGTCTTTTATTTAACTTTCTCAAATTTCTATATCAAACAAAATCCTCGACATTAAATTAACCAACACATCAAATCATCGCACAACGACACTCATTTCCTAGACCTTAGACACTTCTTATGGACTCCCTTCTAGAAGGGGTAGTTAGGAGGCAAAGCATAGCTTGAGACTCGATCATCCTCATCACCAGGATGAGAATAAGGACTGATTGGGTCACTGATTTGATTATATTAATAGATAAACTTTGGTAGCATAAAATCCTTTTCAATCAGCATTCTCCTTTTTGGGCCGCTCCTGGCACTGACCTCTTGCTTGTATGCTGCAGCTGCTTCATTAACCAAGGCCGAAGAGACCATTTGTTGCTGACTAGGCACTCCCCCTGGGCTAGTGATAGACTTACGGGGACCAACCAAGGCATCCACACGTTCGAGAACATGTTGGGGACGCAAGTCATCGAGCACATCACACACAATGACTTTGTCACGCAAATCAATCCCCAAAGGATACAGGAGACGAGTAATTTGTGGACCAAATGGAAGCGGACCACCATAATATTCAGTCCCCGATTTGATCATATGCTGGAACATGAGAGAGGCGTAGCAAACACGACGACCAGCCCGCGCATTAAAGAGAACCCAGAGATCAAGAGAATGGATAAGATCAGTACTGCGAGATCACGAGGTAGAAACCATCGAGTGAGAAAGAAAAACAGGACCCTGAGGTCGTCTGGTAGTCTCCCAGCAGCAAGTGGAGAGGGAAACCAGCATCCTATATCACGCGTTAGAGAGGCAAGAGCTTGATCAAACTGAAATCCAAAGTTTTGGAATTCACTGTCCGTGCCAGCCCTGATCCCAGCATGAGGCATTTCCAGCACAGATGCTAGCAACTCAGGTGTTACTTTGATTTCATAATCATAGACGAGAGTAGTAAAGAAGGAAGAATCACTTCCTGGACCTCTGCGAAGATTGACATAGAAGAGGCGTACAACCTCAGGACATTGACTAAACCGCAGGTCAGACACCAGAGATTCCCATCCTAGCTTATGAAGATAGGCAGGAATATTCATGTCATATTTGGAAAAAGGCAGTAGGCTGAATGGAGAACGATGGATAAAGTGGACGGTCTCGAAAGCAACGAAGATACCTAGAGTAGGTGGCAGCATTCCTAAAACTCTGATTCTTGAACAGAACAGATGACTGCAACTGAGCATTGTTAAATGCCATTTTGAAAAGCAGTGTTTGGTTTCTGTCTCTGCGCAAGACTAGATAAGGAACAATAAAAGGGAGTGGAGAAGATGAAGAGATGTGACGAAGTTATATGCGCTGAACACCATTTAATCCAAGGAAACTCTTCGGATGGAAAGGAAAGAATCGGCACGAGAAGGAAGAGATCTGAGAAAACAAGGCAAGAAAATATGTTATATACAATCAAATATTGTTAATTTCTTCTTGAGTAAACATGCCAAGTTCATGTCGAATTGGTAAGAATTTATCAGCACTTAAGGATTTTATAAAAATATCCGCCCATTGCATCTTTGTATTAATGAATTCTAGGTGGATTTTACCATCTTGAACGAGATCACGAATAAAATGATACCGGACCTCAATATGTTTAGTTCGCGAGTGTTGAATATGATTTTTAGTCATATTTATTGCACTTGTGTTATCACACAATATGGGAAGAGATCTTATACTAAGACCATAGTCCTGAAGCTGGTACTTCAACCATAACAGTTGAGTACACCCTAACCCTTTTGCAATATACTCTGCCTCTGCAGTTGATAATGCAACAGAACTCTGTTTTTTACTGGCCCAGGATATAAGTGACGTGCCAAGGAAATGACACGTCCCAGAGGTACTTTTCCTATCATCCACACAGCCATCATAATCAGAATCATTGTATCCTAGTAATTCAAGACTGGACTCACATGAATACCACAACCCAAGTGAACCAGTACCAGAAAGATAACAAAAAATACGTTTTATTGTAGTTAAATGACTGAGTTTAGGATTACTTTGAAATCTAGCGCAAGCACACACACTATACATGATGTCAGGCCTGCTGGCAGTTAAATAGAGCAGAGAGCCAATCATTCCACGGTATAACTTATCACTAACTGATTCTCCTGAGTCATCCAAGGAGAGTTTTACTGTGGAACCCATTGGTGTAACTGCAGATTTCAAGTTCTTAAGATCAAACCGTTCAAGCATGTTGTTTAAGTACTTTGTCGGACTTATGAAGGTTCCTTTGCTAGTCTGCGGAATTTGCAGACCTGGGAAGTAAGTTAGTTCCCCCACTAAGCTCATCTCAAACTCCCCTTTCATAGCTAACTCAAACTGTTTGCACATTTCTTGATTAGATGATCCAAAAATTATATCGCCTACATACACTTGGACAAGCATAGTGTGACCATTTAGACTTTTAATAAATAAAGTTTGGCTAAATTACACGTTTGATCACTCAAATCACATAAATCTTTCATGTTTATCACCTGAATTACTTTTCTTTCTTATTCACCACTAACTTTACGGATTGTTTCACCGTGGCCACCCGCCGTTAGACTCCGTTAACTCCGTTAGTTTTTTGATGACGTGGCAAACGGAACTGCTGACGGGATTGTTAATTTAATGACCTGTCAATTTTAAAAAATAAAAAAATAAACAATAATTAACTAACATTGTCGCTCTCATTGAGCTGTCACAAGTGTCCCTCCTGTTCAGGTCGGGTCTCAACCTGTCTTCTCGCAGCCGGACCCGGCTCCCTACTCTGCTGAAGCATCATCCTCACCTGCCCACCGCCACCGGATGCGGGTAATTCCTCTTCGCCGGGGACCTATCAGATCGCCGAGTCGGTCAAGCAAAATCTTTGATGATGCCACTAATTTCTTCAATCACAAACAGATTAGCAAAAAAAGCCTCAATCCAATAGCGCCACAAGTAGAAGAGCTTTCCTCTGGTCAACGAACGAGCCCCTGATCAGTTTATCTTCACTTAAAACTCAGCGTCACCGACAGATCGCTATTAATCCTCCATCACAGGGAAAAAACCCAAATCAAATCTCACTACACCCAATTAATCTATTCCCCAGGCCCAAACCAAGGGAGATCAGATCCTCAAGCTGAATACCCAAATCGTAAAATGCAGCTCAAAAGCTATAAATTTGAAGGGAACCCAATTCAAACATAGCAAAGGTGAAGCAGGATCCACAGCTTTCTCAACCATATCCAATCCATCAACCGGTCAAAACCCACACAAACCCTCAACAAAAAAATGATAAGAACATCAGTATTAACCCAAATCCAAATTGAATCAAACTTGTGGGAATTATAAGGAGGGAAGCAAAGAGAAAGAAGAAACAAACAACGTGAGGGAAGGTGGCACTCTGGGCTTAAACGCTATCGTCGATGCCGACGATGGCTGCAGCAGAGAGTTGGTTGCCTTCGGTTTTCTTATCTGTGAAGACAACAGAGACTTGGCACACATATTGCTTTGAATCGACGAGACCCTTTACATATTGCATTGAATCGACAACAGAGACTCGGGTGCAAATTTGTTACGGAATTAGAGGTTCTGGAGGAAAGGACAGAAGCTAAGGAAGAAGAAGAGGTCGAGAAACGAAAATCGATGGTCGGGAAGGCGAAGAAGACGGGGGAGGGGAAGAAGTGGCCCTAATTTTTGTCTTTTTATATTTGTATTTTTTTTTTAAAAAATGACATGTCATTAAGTTAACGGTCTAATTACCAGTTCTGTTTGCCACGTCATCAAAACACTGACGGACTTAACGGAGTCTGACGGTCGGTGGCTACGGTGAAACAATTCGTAAAGTTAGTGACAAATAAGAAAGAAAAGTAATTTGGGTGGCAAACATGAAAGATTTATGTAATTCAAGTGACCAAACGTGTAATTTAGCCAATAAAGTTTTATCCACTGAACCTCTTCGAAAGCAATCCAACATTAAGAAATTACTTAGCTTATCATACCAAGCTCTAGGTGCTTGTTTTAAACCATATAAAGCCTTGTTAAGTTTGTACACATGGTTAGGAAACTTGTGATTTTCAAACCCAGGAGGCTGAGCAACATAGACCTCTTCTTTTAAATCTCCATTAAGAAACGCACTTTTACTATCCATCTGATTGAGTTTAAAATTTTGGGATGCAAGATATGCACACAACAGTCTGATGGCTTCTAATCTAGCCACAGGAGCAAAAGATTCATCGAAATCAATTCCTTCCTCCTGATCATACCCATGTGCTACTAGTCTAGATTTGTTTTTAGTTATGTCACCAATTTCATCAGTTTTGTTCTTATAAACCCACTTAGTTCCAATTATAGGTTTATCCTCAGGTTTTGGAGCCAATTCCCAGACATTCAGTCTTTCAAAATATCCTATTTCATCTTACATAGAAGATGTCCAGAATTCATCATTCATGGCCTCTTTTATATTTTTAGGTACTAGAAGAGACACAAAAGCAGTTTGCATGGAAGATAGTTTAGAGCGAGTTATCATACCTTCCTTCAGATCACCAATGACCCGAGATGATGGATGCCTTTTTTGAATGTGCAAGGGGGCTGCTATGACTCTGTTCCCATCAGTCTCATATGTGTGTCCTTTAACTGCTGGTTCTTGTGAACTTTCTTTTCTCATCTCCTTTTCAGCTTGATCTGCTTGGCTTAATTTATATGATCTTCATAGCCCAAGATCATCATCTTCATCAATTTGATCTGCACACTTACTAGGAGAATCATCAAATACCACGTTTATGGACTCCTCAACCTTGAGAGTCCGTTTGTTATACACTCTAAAAGCTTTGCTATGAACAGAATACCCTAAGAAAATTGCTTCATCGGACTTGGAGTCAAATTTCCCTAGGTTATCTTTGGTATTCAGAACAAAACATCTACACCCGAATGGGTGAAAGTATCCCACATTTGGTTTTCTGTTTTTCCACAATTCATATGGTGTTTTGTTTAGTTTAGACCTGATTAAATCTCTATTGATAATATAGCATGAGAGTGTTTATGGCTTCTGCCCAAAAATGTTTAGGTAAACCATAATCATTCAACATTGTCCTAGCTATGTCTATTAAAGTGCGATTTTTCCTCTCTACCACTCTGTTTTGCTGTGAAGTTCTAGGGGCAGAAAAATTATGAAAAATTCATGTTTCTTCACAAAATTTATCAAAGCTATCAGATATGAATTCTCTCCCGTGATCACTTCTTATACTTACAATTCTGGTTCCCTTTTCATTTTCTAGTCGTTTAATCAGATTTATACATTGCACAAAGGTCTCTCCTTTATTTGAGAGAAATAGAACCCACGTAAACTTAGAATAATCATCTACAACTACACAAGCATAGTATTTTCCACCAAGGCTCATTACATTACTTGGACCAAAGAGATCCAGATGTAGCAATTCTAGTGGTTTAGAAGTAGAAATTACAGGTTTACTTTTAAAAGTGGATCTGACCTGTTTACCTCTTGTGCACGCTTCACAAAAAAATTCCTTTTTACTGCTGATTTTAGGTATTCCAGTTACACTCCCCAAACTAACCAGTTTAGCTAACGACCCTACACTGATATGGCCTAGCTTCCTGTGCCATTCTAATTGTTCATCTTTGTCTACAGTTACCAAACACATCTCATTGAAGTCATTCTTGTTATTTAGATTTATGAAAAATAGTTTTCCTTTCCTTCTGCCTGTAAACAATACTTTTCCGCTCTCAATATTCTCAACACAGCATTTGTTAGGTTCGAAAATCACCCTATTTGTTTCTCCACACATTTGACTGATTGAGAATAAGTTATGCTTAAACCCATCGACCCACATTACGGTAGTTATAGTTGGTCCTGATCCAATTTCTCCTTTTCCTAAAACATCAGTGCAGTAGTTACCCCCAAAATAAACCTTACCTTTCTTACCCTTAATCAATTTAGAGAAGAGTTTTTCATTTCTTGTCATGTGGTGTGAGCACCCACTGTCCAGGATCCTTTCCCTGTCTTCCATGCTCACTTGGAAGCAGACCTGGACACAGAAATGTTTTATTTGGTTTTAGGTATCCATACCAATTTGGATGCTCTACTTTTCATCTTGACATTAGTGCAATTATAACTCATATGTCCCGTTGTATGACAAGAAAAGCACATTGTTACTTTTAACCTAGTTTCCTTAGCTATTAGTTTCTGACAGTGTGAAATGTAATGTCCTAACCCATGACAGTAAAAGCACTCATGAATTGACTTGTTATAGCTCATTTTGGTTACTAATGGCCTTTTATGTTTAGTACGCAATGGTTATTATCTTTCAGACCTTTAGAGACTTCTTTCTCTAGTACAGTATTTCTTCCTAAGACTTCTTCCAATCTTCTATCTGTTTCTAGTTTTTCCTTTTTCAGTTCATTGTAGTTCTTAGATAGTTCCTCAAATTCTGATTTCATTTTAGCATGTTTTGATTTAACGCGTGCAAATTCTAACTGAATATCCCTTATAGTTTCTATTAATTGACCATCTTCATCACATGAATCAGAGTAATAGTTATAGTTACTTACCTGTGAAGCTTCCACATCATCTTCACTTTCGTCCATAGCCATGTATGCTTCATATTTGGGGTCGACTTCCTCCTCTTCAACTTCACTGCAGCTCCAGGTGGCTGTGTATGCTTTCTCCCGCTTCATTTGTGGACACTCTGCTTTGATGTGTCCATTCCTTCCACACTTGAAGCATCCAGCTGACGACCCACCCTTATTGTCGTAAGCTGATGAACTCTCGTCTGGCTTTTGGATTTGCCCTCACTGTTTTCACCTGCTCCTTCTCAGAGTCACATTCTCTTGTTCGATTAGGAAATCCTCCTTTTCTCTTTTCTTTTCGTAGTCTAAGTAGCTTGGCCACATGCTTGCTTAGCATGGCCAGCTCTTCATCTTCCATATCTTCCAGACAATCAAGTTCTTCCTCTGATGCAGACACTTTAAATGCAATACTCTTCTTCTCTCTTCGATTCTCCTCTCCTTCTTCTCTTCCGAGTTTTTCTTCGTGTGTTATTAGTGAACCCATGAGTTCATCTAGACTCAGCGTCGTTAAATCCTTTGATTCTTCAATTGCAGTAACCTTAGGAGTCCATCGTTTTGGAAGAGCCCAAAGTACTTTCCTCACCAGGTCTCCGCTGCCATACTCTACACCCAGGTTCCTCAGACTGTTTACTATGGTGGTGAACCTGTCGTGCATTTCCTTGATGGTTTCCTCTGGCTTCAGCACAAAGGATTCGAAATCCTGCTTCAATCGATTTATTCTGGATACTTTGACATGACTGGTACCTTCATGAGCCACTTGCAGTTTATCCTAGATCTCCTTTGCGGTTTTGCATCCGGAGACCCGATGATATTCTTCCGGACCCAACGCGCAATACATGAGGTTTGTCGCTTTGGAATTTAGTTGAAAATTCCGCTTATCTTCTTCGGATCATTTCCCTCGTACATCCTTCACTTCAAGTGGTCCATCTAGCACAATGCTCCAGAGATCAGGATCGGTCGATCCTATGAACAATTCCATGCGATTGCGCCAGTAGCCATAGTGAACCCCTTCGAATCTTGGGAGTCTAGTCTAAGAGAATCCGTCGGCCATGAACACTCCTCCATTGCTTGCACTCGAACTCATTTCCTCCGCAGGTAGTTAACCCTTGTTCGCCGGAGCCAGGCTCTGATACCACGTGTTGATTGAGTCGAGCGCGAGACTTAGCTTGTTATTCCCTTTCCAATCGATCCATTTTAACCCTGAGAAACCCTAGCTTCGATTGTTTGACAAGATCAAGTGAAGGAAGGTGAAATGAACTGAAACTCGAATCAATGAAAAGAGTAAAGTAACTCCCCTTTCTTGTTTATCAAAACGACACCAAATCGGAGGCTAACTCTGAGATTGGTTGGGCTCCATTTTGTTTTCGATTTGTCAACCTTAAACCGGCCCAACTTTGTTACTCTACACGCTGCGTTTTGATAACTCAATTCCCTTCTCCTTTCTTTCTTTCAATGAGTCGATCAGACTCTGTTCTGCATAAAACTCAGAGACACACTAGACCAAGAACATCAATGAAAACTGGAAATTAACAAAGCATAGCAGAAATGTAAATGAAACGCGTGACACAATATTTTTACGTGGTATCCGATACTGATAAACTTAGTATCGACTAATCCACGGTCAAAGGTACTCTTCTCGAGTCCTTTGACGTAATACTATGATCTTTGATTTGTGATTACACTGTTATAGCTTTTGATCCCACGGCAACTCCCTGTCACTCTTATCAGAATTGCCCTGAACCTACTGCTCCATGCCGTTGTTGAAACTCGATCAATCTAATCTCCACAAGCTCTCTCCCTGACAGCTCTCTCCTTCTCTAATCAAAACCTTAACAACACCCTTTGCCTCTGTTTTGATTCTAACGAAAAGGATAGCCTATTCTACCCAGCCTCTTCCACTCTTTATACATTCACTCTTTTAGCCTTTGGCGATTGCTCCCCTTACTCCGGATGATTTTGATTTGATCTTAACAGATCCCTTCCTTAATTGGCTCTTGAGAATCAGCCTTTCCCTTCTGATCAAATTCTTCGACTTTCCTTAGTTTGAGCCTGCACAAGCTTGCCCATCTTCTCCCAACACTTACGCCATTGAGGGCAATGCCGAGTTTAAGTGTGTGTGGTGGGGGGGGGGGTTGTCTACTAGTGTGCTTGTGTGAGTGAGATGTTGCTTGGAGCCTTTTGTATGCCCAAATTTCAAAAATTTGAGGGCTCCAAGCAACGTTTGCATGTTCAAAATGACCGAATCATGGGAAATTCTTGTGTTTGTGGCATTAATCTTGAACTGTGCATGTGATTGAGTATATCCTATGATGATTACTGAGAAGTTCATTAGGAAAGGCCAAGAGTTTAGTTCTCAAAGTGTGCATAAATGAATGAAGGTCTTAATTTGATCACTTGTTGTTTACAATTGCCATGCTTCGTGTTTGTGAATTGGAATAGATGGTTGGGTAACTAGGTAGCCTGTGAGCTTTGAGTCGTTCATTTCTTTCGGTGTGATAGTTCCCTCTTACCACAGTGTGTAGCATCACAAATTATCACTAGCAAGTATGATGGAGGCATAGGATTAGTCCATGACCCAAAAGTTGATTGTCCCGAGATGCATCATCCCTTAGTCAACCCCTTTGAGCCATGTGACTCCGTCGGTCGTTCTCAGTTTAAAGGTGTTAGTAGAACGAGCCCCAAATCCTTTCTTCGTGTCCAAACATGAGTGCCCGTGTGTCCTGGAGCTCTTACCGTTGAGTTTCCATAGAGGTTCTACATAGGAGGTTTATGTGTGGTTCTTGCTAGGAGTGCAAAATGGAGTGTAGTGTTGGAGTTAGTTCCTAAAAAAAAAAGAGTATTGGTCGATAAATATTGAGGTGGCAAGTGTTTTTACTCTCTAATACCCCATCAAAAAGAAGAAAAAAAAGAGAAACAAAAAAGAGGTAATAAAATGGGGTAAATAAAGTAGAGAGTGCCACAAAAAACCAAAGTACATGCTCTAGGAAGGGGTTTATTTGCACCCAAGCCATCGAAACACCCACATTGTTTAGAACTCCTTCGCTACCAAACCTTAAAGAACTAGCAAGAGTTGACCGAGGAAGAGTGCTTCAAGGTAGTTCATGATTGGTGATAGTTGGAAGGGAGAGATAAGGGTTTTGGCCGATGCTATGGCCTTTGATTGAAGAGAAGGGTTTTAGTCGAAACCATAGAACCTTCGGGTTTAGGTTGAAGATCTAGAACCTCACTTCATGATTGCCACCACCCAAAAAGCCTTTTCCCCATGTCCAAGCCAATCACTAGTCATCTGAACCCGTATCTAAGACCTCTGGACGAGCTAGTGGTGACAACCATCCCGTGAACTCTAGCATTTAGAGGTTACTTCCATGGTATTGAGAAGATAGGGCCGAGAGGTTACGATTGTGCATATCTTTTGCACCAAATAGGTCCCGACCCCACTAGTCTTGAGAGTGAGCGATTCATTCTTGCTTTGCATGTCATATCATACCCTGGTGAGGACCTTTGTTTCCTTTCCATTTGTTCCTCGGACTTGAATTCCATGCATGGTTGGTTGTGGTCGATAAGTGGTTTTGTTAAGACTTGCATTTATCCATGAATAACTTGAAAACTTTTCGTTTGCCCGTTTTGGTGGCTTTGAATGTCGTTTATGGTGGATGTCGGTATTGCTTGCAACAAGTCATGTGTTGATTGTCAATGAACATCGAGAATTCCCGCTTCATGTCCTTTGAGTTGTCCCCAAAGCATTTGTGTAGGTCAAAATATTACCGTGTGCGTGAAATGGTTTTCTTGGGGACAAGCAAATGTCTAAGTGTGGGGGAGTGATTCGGGCCTAATTGCACATATTTTCCCCCCGATTTGCTTAGATCTCTGTGCCAAATTCACTCATTAAAGGTTGGTTTTACGCGAGGTTCTTCGTGTTTGAGTGCTTTTCAGGATGTAACAGGTGGAACCAGCCTCGGAGTCGAAGGATTGGCGAAAAGGATCGAAAACCAGGAGAAGAGGTGAAAAAGCGCAAGTTCACGGCTAAAGGCAGGAGTTCACGGTCATGCAAGACCGTGAAGAAGGGGAGTTGACCATGAAGCGCAAGGCGTCCAGAGCCAAGTTGAAGGTTACTGAACCAAGGCGAGTTCACGGTCACTAAGACCGTGAACACAAGCAGTTTCCCGTGAACTATCGTGATCGATGCAGAGCGTTTTAGCGCAAGGCGTGAGTTCACGAACACGTTTGATGGTTCACGACCGTGAACTCAGCTCTTCTCGGGTTTAAAAGCTGAGCTGCAAGGAGGAGAGAGGGGGGATCCACTTTTGTGAGAGAAACACCTTCTTCTGCATTTTAGTGAGAGAAACATAACCAAAGAGAAGAAGAGGTTAGGGCTTTGCTTCAAAGGAGGTTTTGGAAAGATTTTCACAAGGAAATCCCAGTTGAAGGTTGAAGAAGAGAGGAGACATCCCCAAACGATGGTTTCCACCTTTTTCCCTTTTGTTCTTCCCACTTCTTCCATGGAGTAGTCCTCCTTTCATCTGGGTGTATTGAAACCCTAACTCTAACATGTAGTTTTCTTATATGTGGGTTGGATGATTGATATTGGGTATTGTTCAATTTAATGTTTGAGGCATTATTCACCATGATTTTGCATGCTTGTGCTTTGCAACTTACGATTGTGCATATGTTGTGCTTAGCATCCTAGGGATTGTGCATAATTGTGCTTACCACCCCTAAGTTTGTGCATTTAGGTGATAGTAATCTAATTTGCCAACGTAGCCTAGCTTAGAGAGGAAAATCCCCCTTTTTAAGGGAGACTCAATCAAGTTGGTTTTCCTTCCGCTTTCCAAGCCACCTAAAATAGGTTGAGCTAAGGAAACCCTAAATATTGAATTGAACAAGTCGATTAATCGTGGTTTTACCGTCCGACCTTAGAGTTGAGTAAGGGAGGAAGCCGATTACCAATTGTCTAAACCGGGAGGGTCAAGTGACACGACCTTTCATCCTCACCTCGGTTTAGCAATCGAGACTGTGGTCTCCGACCACATATGCTTTCCTATGCGGTTCACGATTAACGTGCCCAAGGCAATCGTTCCAACCCACGTAGCATGGTAGCAGTTAGGGGGAAGCGAAACCCAAGTGACTTTCCCACAAAAGAGTTTTCAAACCAAAGTACCTTTGCTTTCTTTCATTTCAATTGGAAACCTTTAAACCAAAGTTTTATCTCTAGATAATGATTTCAACAACCAAAGTAGGGGTAGACGGACCGGCCCGGGTCGATATATAAATACTTGCCCTATACTGCACCCGATTAGAGCTTAAAAACTTGGGTTTTAATTGGGGTTTAATTGTGGTGTAGTTCCGTGCGAGTCACAAATCCGAGTACAGAGATGGGAAGAGAAATCACAATTGCATTGGGCTTTGACTAGGGAGGGAGAGAGAGAGGGAGAGAGAGAGAGAGGGAGAGAGAGAGAATTTGGTATGTGTAGATGGTAAATGGGAGATAGGGTTAGACTTAGTGGGGAGAGACTAGGGGTGGTAAACGGTATTGCGGTTAATGGTTTAACCGGTAGCCGTACCGGTAACCGCAGTTACCGGTTAAACCGTTAATCGTTCTAAACGGTAGTCGGCTACTAAAAATTGCCAAACGGTATACCGAGGTTGGGACGGTAAATTACCTTCGGCCATTCGGTATTTCCGACACCGACTGGGAAAGCCCCCCTCAACCCTACGACCCTACTGACCCTACCTCCCCAAGTAATTAACCCAGAAAACTAAATCCCTATTGCATGTCACTTGCCTGCTGCACGAGCACGACCTGTCACGTCGCCGATCCCTCCGTTCATCAAATCCAAACGCCGCCGATCGGCAGGATCTTCGTCGTCTCTGTCGCCGGTGCAAGCTCTACCCAAGAGACCCGACCCAAGCTCTGTTTTTGTCAACCACGCTTCGTCGTTGCTCTGATTCCGTACGTCGACCCCCTTCGTCGTTGCCGTGTTTTCGTCGAACCCCGTCGCCGCCGGAGCTTATTTGCTCGACCACAGCCTGAACCCAGCAAACAGTAATTTGTACTTCGCCATCTCCTCTCCGTCGATTTGAGTTAAATTAATGTTGATTACTTGATTTAATGATTTGTTTGTTCATTCTCGACGAGTCCCTAACAATGTCTCTTTTTTTGCTTGAATAGTTGAACCAGAGCGAGTCCGTTTTCTGTTTGTATTGTAAGGTCGCAGGCGCAGCAACATTGCACAAGGGACAAGGCCAAGGAAGAAATCCCCCTTTTTGTCGTTTTGTTGCTTAACAAAGCAAAAAAAATGCCTGCCTCTGCTTGAGTGCTCCTTTCCTCTTCACTTCCGAACTCCCAAGTCATAGACTCACAATTATACCAATTTATTGATTTGAATTATGGCCTTCCACTTTGCAATTGCGGGATTTCGGATGTCCAGACACTTTGCGGCAGGCGGCAGAGGTAAAATGGCACCGCGAAGCTTGAGAGAGCCAAACAATGTCGTGGTAATTGAAACAACATTGTTTAATAGAAAGCAAGGTCGTGAGGATTTGCAATGTCTGTGTTGGGGTTGGAAAAAGAGTGCTTTGTATTCCTTACCGCAGAAGGAAAAGATTCTTCCAAGGTCGTATCTCAACTACGACCTCGACAGTGTTGCAAGAGGAGAGAAACAACACCGTTTAGTGAAAATCAATGTCACGGAGGGCGACGACATTGTCGTAATCCCAACAACACCATGAGACTGGAGACGAGGTCGTTTAATATTAAAACAATGTCGTGATACTGACAAACAAAGTCGTTTAGATACACCAAACGGGTGAGTCTTGGTCACGAAACCAAGAGTGACAGGGTTTAATTCAAAAACAACTTTGTGATGGCCAAGTTTTCAGGATGGCTAGGTTAATTTATATTTTCAATAATTATTTTGGACGGTATCGTTTAGTTGAAAATGACACCACGTGAGGTAGCAACAATGACGCGGTATTGCTAAGCGATACCATTTAGTTAGAAACAATATCGCAGTGGATAGGAGCTTCGCCAGGGTCGGCCGGCCAAGTCCAAGTTTAAAACAACATCGCGAATTCAAAGTCGGCCATGATACCAACAATATCGCGAGATAAAAACAAGAAACGATAGTGTTTAGTGAAAATGATGTCGCGAGAAAGTAAAGCGTTAACGATGTCGCGGTGGTAGAAAACGATGTTGTTTTGTGAAGAACAACATTGTGAGACAAGCCTCACCTGACCACTGGCGTCACAAAGATCCAACGACGGCGTGATACTTGAAACGATGTTGTTTGGTAGAAAACAACATCGGGTCATATGAGCGCCTAGTAAGACCGTACCAGGGTTTTACAAGTTTAGCGGAGTTGCTAGCAAATTCAACAACACTACCAGGCTAGGAATCAACATTGTTTAGTTTCAGACAACGTCGCGAGAGTGAGAGTTCAGAAGTAGCATGTGTTTGGCAATGCCATGGGCTCGACGAGCTTGAGATTTTGTGAAATTACGTTATTTTGTCAAAACAATGTCGCGATTTCTACAACTTCAACTAATCTGAGAAACTCATTAAGGTCGTGGAATAACCGGGTGTGGTCATGTCATGACTCGACGAAGTTGCTAGCTCAATGAGTGAATGACGTTGCAAGTTTGATTAGGTAAGAAACAATGTTGTTTTTCCTAAGCTAAGTTGGCCCTAACAACGTTGCTAACACGTTGCAATTTCAAACCACTTTGGTTTGACGAATGAGCAAAGCTGCAAGTCAAAAGAATGCCGCAATACTATGAAGCAACGTTGTGTAGGCAAGAAAAATGTCATTGTTTATTTTGTAGACAAGGTTGTTTGGAGGACCGAACCGTGGTAGAGAACTATGGATTTTGGCTCAATGTCATTTGGCCAAGTTTCTGTGTAGCGAGAGCGGTTTCTTGTGCACGTGAGTATCACGCAACAAGGTGGAGGTTTACTTGCACAATTGAGAATTGGAGAACGTGGGAGACATAGACGCGAATGCGGTTACTGCGGCTACGGGAAAAATATTGGGGTATAAACATCCGGAAGAAAGAGAAGCTCGGGATGGCAAAATCAAATCAAAAACTGCACCATCGCAGACGTACCTTTTTCTCTCTAGTTTCGTAGAACTTCTCTGTCGAAGAACTCCTTTGTAGAGTTGTAGTAGTTCGTAGCGTAGTCACAGAGCTCTCCAGAGGAACCTCCATAGAAGTAGACGTAACGTAAGTTAGAAATCCTTATTCGGTTCCTTGTTATTCGTCGAACACCCTCGTTTGAACATTGTTTGGAGAGGTGTCGACTGATTAACGATTGTTTGATATTTGATCTTGTGTTCTTTTTTTCCTTGAGAATAGAGATCATGAAACACGCGAGTATCCACAGCGAAAAAAATTGGCACACTCGGTGGGACCCGTGTGTTCGAATTTCTTTGCGACGAAGGAATCAGGAGGGGATGTTCTGCCCGACTTTGTGGAGGAACAGGTGGCCAGCATTGAGGGTGGCCAAGCAATTGACGCTAAAGACATCGACGGGTTTGAAACCCTGCCATCCACAGCTGGGCTGACTGAGGATTTTTCAATCCGCCATTTTATGGAGGATAATCGCCAGATGTTTGATAGTCTCATAAATGAGGTATGACAGCATCACAATTCTCTTGAGTCTCGTGTTGATAGGCGTTTAGGCAAACTCTTTGAAGGAACGACCGAGGTGGTCCACCAAGTCCGCGAGGATTTTCTTTGTATCAATAGTGTTCTAGATACATATCTAGACCATGTGTTAACGTTGACTGCCCATTTCGACAATATGGCGATCAACTTCGTTCCTCAAGTGGACAACAACGAGGCCTACTATCTTGCACAAATGGCTTCAGGATTTAAGGAGCTTGCTAAAATCAATGCAGTAGAGAAGATAGTGGTGCAAACTCTCAAGCCCTTACGAGAGCGTTTGAGAGTTGAGCAGGTTTGCATAATAGAGAAAGACGTCATTGACTGGCGGGCACCACTGTTGGCTTACTTGCAAGATCCAAACAAGATGGCTGACCATGTGGTCAAATTTAGAGCAAGGAGTTATGTAGTTTGGATGGAACCTTGTATAAACGCAGACCCGATGGGTTATATGCTTGGGGGCAAGGAATCATTGCAAAGCCATGGCAAAGGTGCATGAGAGAATATGCGGAGCCACCAAGCTGGTCCTTCCATGCGATGGATTTTACATCGCCACGGATTTTATTGGCCCACCATTGGCCAGATTGTGTTGCGTATGCCAAGGGCTATGAAGTTTGACAACGCCACGACCCTGTTCAAAGAGCGTCGGCGGTTGATTCGAAATCCATAATCAAACCGAAGCCGTTTTATGGATGGGCAATGGATTTGATTGGTATGATTTACCCACCATCATCAAAGAGACACATTTTTATAATTTTGGCTACTGACTACTTCACCAAGTGGGTGGAAGCCAAATCGTTGAAGGTGGCGAACCAAGACGAAGTGATTTCTTTCATGCAAGAACACATTATCCACCAATTTTGTTTGCCGACAACAATAACGGTTGACCAGGGAACTATTTTTACTGGGGGGCAAGTTATGGAGTACGCGGAGGAGCGAGGGATAAAGATTATCCATTCCACGTCGTATTATGCACAAGCTAACGGGCAAGAGGAAGCATCCAACAAGGTCTTGAAAAATATTTTGACAAAATGATTGCGGATAATCTGCAACGATAGCATGAAGTATTATCAGAAGCATTGTGGGCATAGAGGATGTCACCACGAAGCAGTACGATAGTGAATCAATGATGACTGTCAACTCGCTCCTGTATATGAAACAACATGAGTTAACACCTCAGGAGTATCATGAATCAATGATGCTCGAGCTTTGCAATCTCGATGAACTACAACTCCGGGCCCTTGATAATGTTCAAGTACAGAAAGCAAAGGTGGCCAGTGCCAACAATAAAAAAGTTCGGCACAAATCATTCGAAGAGGGCAAGTTGGTTTGGAAAGCTCACTTATCGATTGGGGAAAAAATTCAAAGTTTAGAAAATGGTGGCCGAATTGGCGTGGACCATTTGTGGTATAATCTGTGCGCCCTAATAGAGCATACTTGCTGAAAGACTTAGATGGAGTGATGCATGAGCGTTTGATAAATGACAAATATTTAAAGCCATATGTGCCGTCCCTATGGGATGGAGCTGGTCATTAGTATCAATAGTGATGTTCAACCACGTGCAAAAAAGATGTGGACGAGGCCACCAAGTTTGCACAACATGGTTGAGTAGTACGAGCTTGGTGAAGCGTCCAACAAATATGCTATTTTGCCAACTTTAGTGACTAATAAAAAAAGAAGAATTTCTTAATGGCTTTAAGGCCAGCAGCACGGGAAACATGATCCCAGCCGGTGTGGCATAATACCAAATGGTTTTTCCTTTCCTGACTAAATAGTGAGTTTTGCCTAATCCAACAAGGAGGATGGCGATGAGTTGATTTGTTTTCATGGACACCAGACATATATTGGTGTATGTCGTACACCAGCAATATCCACCGTCTGCTTCCATCTCAACGAACGCCATAAATGAGGTAATTTAATTTTTCAATCCCACTAAAAAAAAAGAACCCGCATTAATGTTGGCCATTTAGATGGACGTGGACGGTTGAGATTACTTGTGTACGACATACCCCAATATATGTCTGGTGTATGATAGAAGTCACCATATATACATATAAGAAAAACAAAACGTTGTCGTTTAGTGGAGAATAGTGTAGAATGCGGCAATTATAAACACAATTGTTTGATATAAAAAAAAAGGCCACAACAACACTGCAAGTTGGTGAAAGAGAAAATACAACGGTGTTGGAGGGAAAACAATGTTGCATCTCACTTTGCCATGCAACGTTGTTATGCAAGGAAAGTTTCGAAAAAAAAAATCAGGGGGTTTGCCGCAATGTTGCAGGCGAAGAAATGATTCCAAACAGTTGGGAAGATGGTGTTTTTTTTTTATAAAAAGGGTCAAACGCAGATGTTTTCGGCCAAAGTCGAGTTGCAAGGCGGTGTGATGATATTGTTTTTCTTTCTTAGCAACGATGTAGTTGGGATCACACGGCCGTGTAAAAAAAGCATAAAAGCCAAACCTGTTGGTTTTAATTAAGGATAAAAAAAGAAAAATAAAACTAAGGTCGTTGATCTGCCATGCTGCGAGAAGGGTAAACATGGTTGTTTATAGTAATCCTAAAATCGACACTGTTTTGGATAAGCAACGTTGGGGTTTAGGATAGTGTGCCCGAGAAAAATTGCATAGCAAAATCACCATGCATTTAGCTTGTGGTCAAATAAGTTTGACTAGATTTCTCCATTTCCTTTACTACGTTCAGAAGGGTGATGAGAATAAGTTTTGGTTGAAGAAGGAAACTTTGTTTCAAAGAAGAGGTGAATTGTCCCGAATATCACACTTAAATCCCACCTAAGGCCCAAGTATAAACCTTAAATGGGTGCAATATAGGGCAAGTATGTTTAAATATCAACCCGGGCCGGCCCATGTACCCCTACTTCGATTATTTGAAACATTATCTAATGGAATCAAGTTTGTGAAAATCTCTACACTCTACGTTTAAAAATGCAAGACTTAAAAAGTAAAAGGATTGAAATTCTTGGTGAGAAAAGCTTCACTCGGGAGTTGTTTCGACCTAACTAACTACCATGAATAGTGGGATCGAATGAATCGGTGTGCAACAAGGAGATTAAGAACCGTTAGGAGGAGCAACCGTGGTTGGAAACCACACTCTCAATCGCTAGGCCAAGGAATGCATTATAGGATACAATTGTAGCCCTCTTGGCTCAAGCAATTGAGGGTTGACGTACATTCTCCCTCAAGTCGGGGTTTAGACGGCTTAATCACAATTAACCTAGGTGTTCAATTCGAGTTAAGAGGTTTGTCGTACATTAACCTAGATAGGAGTCATGGAATGTCCAAGAAAACCCAGCTCAATTTGAGCCTCTTAAAATAAGGGGGTTTCCCTCTAAGCTAGGTTAGAATAACACAATAGATTGCCAAGCACACACAATGCACAATCACCATGAGAATACCTCAAACCTTAAATTAAACACCACCCACACACAATCATTCAATCCACACAAAACTGCATGGTAGAAGTTAGGATTCTACAACCTCCAAGTGAAAAGGGAGACTGCTTCATGCTAGACAAAGGAAAAAGGGGGAAAAAACCATCATTGTGATGCCTCAATCCTTCCTTGTACTTGTAGAGATCCTCTATTAAAGAGAAGCTTCCCAAATCATGACTTGGAGAAAACCCTAGCCTCTTTTCTATCTTGGTTCGTGGCTTTCTCTCTCTAGGTTTTCAGGAAGAAGAAGGTTTCTCTCACATTGTGCTCTCTTTCTTCCTCCTTTCAGCTCTCCTTTTATAGACTGATTGTGCCAAGTTCACGACCGTGAACATCTGACATGGACCGTGAACATAGCCAAAACACAACGCTTCAATTATCGAGTTCACGATCCATGGCTTCAGTTCACGGTCCTACGACCGTAAATTGACTCGACGTCAGTAACCTCTGAAAACTCTCTGGACCCTCTTCAGTTAGTTTGTGGCGCCAGTTCAAGGTCCTGATGACTGTAAACAGCGGCTGCTTCCTCCTCTTCGCCCGATCCTCGCACCTTTTCTTCCAACTTTCGACTCCGGGGTTGGTTCCACCTATTAGACTCTGAAACACAACAAACCTAGCGTAAAACCACCGTTTTTGGAGCTCAAATGCCACAAACGCCAAAGAGAAACGACGATAAAAATTGTACATTTAGGCCCGAATCACTCCCCCACCTTAGACGTTTGCTTGTCCCCAAGCAAACCATTTCACACGAGGTAATATCTCAACCTAAACAAAATACCTCGGGGATGACTTAAAGGGCACAAAGTGGGGAATCTGAATGGCTATTGGCAATTAACACATGGACCGTTGCAAGCGATACCGACATCCACCACAAACGACATTCGAGACCACCAAAAACGGGCAAACAAAATGTTCTCACCTTGTTCATGAATCAATGCAAGTCTCAACAAGATCAATCATCAACAACAACTAACCATGCATAACATTCAAGTCCAATGAATAAACGAATGGTCAACAAAGGTCCTCACCGGGATATGATATGACATACAAAAAAGGAATAAATCACTCACTCACTTGACCAGTGAGGTCAGGACTATTTGGTGCAGAAAATGTGCACAATCATCAACACTCTGCCTTATCATCTCTCCACCATGGCGGCAACCTCTAAATGCTAGAGTTCACGGGATGGTTGTCATTACTAGATTGTCCGAAGGCCTTATACACGGGTTCTACTGACTGGAAATTGTCTTGGACATGGGGAAAAGGCCTTTTAGGTGGGGACAAACACAACATGAGGTCCTACATCTTCACCTTAAAAACGAAGGTTCTATGGCTTCGACTAAATTGGGGAGGGGGCATTTTTTGACACCTAAAATTATTTTAGAGTGAATTAAATGCCGCATAGTCTCGGCGTTTAATTCGATGCCGCATGATAAAAAACAGCGTCGTTTGTAGTAAAGCAACATTGTGGAGAGGTAAAACAACACCGTGAAGCTGGAAAGAGCCAAACAATGCCGCGGTAGTTGAAACGCCATTTTTTAATAGAAAGCAATATCGTGAGGATTTGCAATGTCGGTGTTGGGTGTTGGGAAATGAGTGCTTTGTATTCCTTACAGGAGAAGGAGAAGATTCGGCCAAGGTCGTAACTCAAATGCGACAATGTTGCAAGAGGAGAGAAATGACGTCGTTTAGTAACAAACAATGTCGTGGAGGGCGACGACATTGTCCTAATCCCAACAACACCATGAGACTGGAGACGAAGTCATTTAATATTAAAAAAATGTCGCGATACTAGGCAACAAAGTCGTTTAGACAGGCCAAACCGGTGAGTCTTGGTCACGGAATCAAGAGTGACATGGTTTAATTCAAAAACAACTTCATGATGGCCGAGTTTTTAGGATGGCCAGTTCAATTGATATTTTCAATAATTATTTTGGACGGTATCGTTTAGTTGAAAATGATACCGCGTGAGGTAGCAACAACATCGCGGTATTGCTGAGCGATAACATTTAGTTAAAAACAATAGCACAGGGTAGGAGCTTAGCCAGGAGCGGCCGGCCAAGTCCAAGTTTAAACAACATCGCGAATTCAAAGTCGTCCATGATACCAAGAGGCCACATATTTTAGTTAAAAAAGTGTCACGAGATAAAAACAAGAAACGATATTGTTTAGTGAAAACGATGTCACGAGAAATTGTAGTCTTAACGATGTCGCGGTGGTAGAAAACGATGTTGTTTTGTGGAGAACAACATTGTGAGATAAGACTAACATGATCGGTGGTGTCACAAAGATCCAACAACGCCGCGATACTTGAAACGATGTTGTTTGGTGGAAAACAACATCGAGGGCCATATGTGCACCTAGTAAGACCGTACCAGGGTTTTACAAGTTCCACGTAGTTGCTAGCAAGTTCAACAACACTGCAAGGCTAGGAATCAACGTTGTTTAGCTTAAGACAACATCGTGGTAGCGAGAGTTCAGTAGTAGCATGTGTTTGGCGATGCCACGGGCTAGACGAGCTTGAGATTCTGTGAAAAGGCGTTGTTTGGTCAAAAAAATTTCGTGATTTCTACAACATCAACTCATCCGAGAAAACTCAATAAGGCCTTGAGATAACCGGGTGTGGTCATGTCATGACTCAGCGAGGTTGCAAGCTCAATGAGTGAATGACATTGCAAGTTCGATGAGGTAAGTAACAATGTCATTTTGCGTAATCGAATTTGGCCCTAACAACGTTGCAAACACGTTGCAATTTCAAACCACGTTAATATGACGAATGAGCAAAGTTGCAAGGCAAAGCAATGCCGCAATACTATGGAGCAACGTTGCTTAGGAAAGAACAATGTCGTTTATTTTGTGGGCAAGGTTGTTTTGAGTATTGAACCATGATGGAGAACTATGGATTTTGGCTCAATATCGTTTGGCCAAGATTCTTCGTAACATGAGCAGTTTCTTGTGCACGTGAGTATCACGCAACAAGGTGGAGGTTTACTTACACAGTTAAGAATTGGAGAACGTGTGAAACAAAGACGCGAAGGCGGTTACTGCGACTACGGGCAGAAGATTGGGGTATAAACATCCGGAAGAGAGAGAAGCTCGGGATGACAAAATTAACTCACAAACTGCACCATCGCAGACTTACCTTTTTCTCTAGTTTCGTAGAACTTCTCTATCAGAGAACTACTTTGCAGAGTCGTAGTAGTTCGTAGTCGCGGAGCTCTCAAAGGAACCTCCATAGGAGTAGAGGTAACATAAGTTAGAAATCATTGTTCGGTTCCTCGTTATTCGTCGAACACACTCGTTCGAACATTGTTTGGAAAAGTGTGAACTGAGTAACGATCGTTTGATATTTGATCTTGTGTTCTTGTTTTTCTTGAGAATAGAGCCCATTAAACATGAGAATTTCCACAGCGAAACATTCCCCCAGCTTTAAAACTCCAAGTATATATCTAACGACCAGAAAAGCCACACTCGACGTCAGAGTCACCGTAATTCAAACACCTCTACCAAACCATCCAGAAATCCTTTCAACAGTAAGTTGCTTCTTTTATTTGGATGCTCAACAAAGAATTGGACGATTAGGGGTGAAATGTTGAACTTTTGTAATCACTCTAATACAAGTGGTTCATTGGTTTGATATGTATTTTAAAAAAAAAACGTTAATCTCCAAAATATCCTTGTAGAAGGGGTTGTGAAATTGATAACGAGTTGTCACTATATCCAATGTCTAATAAGGTGATTTAAAAAAGTTTAGGGTTAATATCATTTCATACTCATGTACAATTGCAAATTCAAAATGTAGCCTTATACTATTTTTTTTCACAAACATACCCTTCTATTATCAAAAAGTAACAAAAGTACCCTTCCATCCAAAAATTTATTCATGGTTGTTCAATGGATGTGGGATAACGCAACTATCTCTAATTATATTTGTTTTTTTTATTGAGAGGAGGCAAAAGCCAGAGAAACAGTTACAGAGTGCTCAAGGGGAGGAGCAGATCACCTTCCGACAGGAAGAAAACATACTCCAATGCTCCCAAGCAAATCCTATCACAAGCCAAAAACCAAGACCAGTTAAACAGTCACTCATTTGAACCATCTGTAATCACCTGCTGAGGGAAGCTGATCCCAATCATGTATTCACGTAGGAGTCTCTCTAAATCTGTTGGTAGTTCATCTAATTCATACGTACCAAAGGGATATACGAGACTGTGCTTCGAGAGTCAGTCCATGACTCTATTCCCTTCGCGATATGTATGAACCAAACGAACAATTTAACTCGGAGCAAGCATTCTCCGAATAGAGTCTAGAAGGGTGGCATGAGGATGTACCGGGTCTGATCTTTTATTGATGAGTTCCACTGCCAGTTTCGAATCTGTTTCAAGTATAAGAAATTGTATTCCCTTCCTCCAAGCTAGTTCGAGTCCTTGGTGGATGCCCCATACCTCCAATTATATTTGTTAACTTGCAATAGAAAATGGTATAAAATTCTATTAAGTATTAACCAAAAAGTTTAATAATAGGCATTGATTAATGAGCCATTGAGGCTATATTACCAACTAGCTTTGTGCCCGGCCTATTGGTCGAGTGACTGACGCAATTTATTTTACAGATCAAGTAATTCATAATTGTTCTTAATATAGCAATTTATCATTTTTACAATTGATTTGAAGAACATCTTTGTGGTCTCTCAATGATTATGAATCGCATAAATTATTTTGAGTATTTAATTTAAACAATACATACTTCTAAATTAGATATTCTAAATAGAATTATTATCGTACCTTTATTAAAAAAGAAAATATGATAGAATTTAATTTTATTCTTCATATTGATTCTAAAAAATGACCATTGAAATATAAAAAAAATTATTTCAAATATAATAAATAGATTTATGATGAGATCTAATTTAGAGGCTAATTTGTAGCAAATGAATTTAAAGGACGATGATTGAAGTAAATTCAAGTGCGAGGAGTATATATGATATAATAAAAATAAAGTAAGAGCATCCACATTAAGCAATTATATTGAATTGCAAAGTGACGTGGCAAAGAAAATGTAATTGCATTACCAATTTTATGGACGTAAGTCTCAATTTCAATAATGCAAGTTTTTATTTTATGCATTTCTATATGCAATTTCCATGTACGTATATTTTCTTTTATTAAAAAATAACACACATACAAACCTTTTATTTTATTAAAAAATAAATTAGACCCACATATGCAATTGCAAGTTAATTACATTGATGTAGGTAAATGAAATGAATGTGACGTGGGTTGCAAAAAATTTGAGTTGACAATAAAAAGCACAAATACAAATTGCTTTTGCAATTATATTGATATGGATACTCTAATATGAATTTATTATTAAGGGCAAACTTATACCATTATCTGGTCCTTGTCGACATTATCCTTCTTCTTTTTTTAAATCACGAATCCATTTTTTCAAGCGACAATGAAAGATAAATTGAGAAGCAATTATTCATAAATATTGAAAGAAAAGAAATAAATTTTCCGATCTCACCTATGACATATCTCTACAAAACTGTGGGAAAAAACCAAAAAATATGATGAAGGTGGTTTTTTTTTATAAGAGAGGAAAGTGGTTATTAAGGATGAGTTTAGAGACGGTATCAGAAAAGAGAGAAAGAAGTAACAGGTTGTAAAATTATGGTGGTTATATTTTTTATTAGCGATTCCACAAAAACATATCCGGAAAAAAAAGAAGATAGAGAAAGGGCGGGTTGGATCAGGTTCTTAAACCTCATTGTTTAATGAGGTTCTTAAATCATTTTTATTGGCTGATACTAGATTAGGTAGTTTTTTTTTGTGTGTGGATAAAATGGAGGCAGAAGCCAAGGAGTACAAAGCTGATCAACAAAGGAGGCTACAAGCCTGCACAGCCGCGGCTAGCAGTGAACAAAGTAACGACCCGACAAACTTAACAAACCAAACCAGCCAACCCAGAACCTCAGGCAGGAGAGGCTAAACTAGTATCTGTTCTGCACAATCAACCGAGGGGAACTGACCCCAACTATGTCTTCCAATAAGATTCTTTCAAGATCCCTGGGTGGACCCTCTAGTTCACACGTACCGAAGGGATAGACGAGACTGTGCTTCGAGAGCCAGTCCGCAGCTCTATTCCCTTCTCTGTATGTATGAACTAATTGGACCACCCAATTTTGAGACATCAATCGCCTGATAGCCGATAAAATAGTGGAATGAGGATGAACAGGGTCTTCGCGATTATTGATGAGGTCGATAGCTAGCTTCGAGTCCGTTTCGAGGATAAGAAACTGAGTACCTTGCTTCCACGCCATTGTAAGTCCCTGATGAATGCCCCATAACTCGGCAAGAATAGCCGAGCCTTCTCCAATCTTACATCAAAATCCACCTAACCATTCACCATTACTATCCCTGAGAATTCCTCCTGCAGTAGCCAAGCCAGGGTTGTCTTGAGCCGCACCGTTGGTGTTCATTTTCCTCCATCCTCCAGGTGGAGCCGTCCACCCGATTAGATGCTCTGTTCTTTGAGGTTTCTCCATAACATTAAGGCTGATGCTTTTTCTATCCCATGTTGCCAACCAGTCTCGAGTTTTGGAACTAACATAATTGACAATGGAAGAAACTGTCATCTTCTTGCCCTAAAAAATGAAGTCATTTCTATATTTCCAAATATACCAGCACAGCAGGGCAAAGAGGCTCGGCCAGTCATCCTGTGCTTCCTCACCCAGCTGTCCTTTCAAATTCATACTAAACCATAGCTCAGGGTCAGCTGCAAAAAAGGCTTGGTGACATTGGCCAGGTATCGATTTCTCCCAAACTTTCCGCACAGTTGTACAATCTCTAAGGCAGTGCAGATTGGTTTCGACTGCTTCATTGCAAAGAGGACACCTATCATCGGTTGTGAGATGCGGAGCTTGCGGATGCTATTAGTCGACAATTTCCCTTTTACCGCGAGCCAAGTAAAGAAGCGGACTCGTTCTGGACAATGAAGCTGTCAGATCTTCCGCCAATCAAGCTGCCCCTGGGTCGCTTGTTCCGACATCATGGACTGGTAGGCAGAGCTAGCACTGAACCTGCCATTAGAGGTGACCCTCCAGAAAAGAGTGTCCTCGCTGCTGGCAAGAGGATCCAGCCAAACCGAACGGATTTTGTCAATGACATCGGTAGAGAGGTACGCTTGAAACTCTTGAAGCTTCCATCCACTATTCTCGTCCCAATAATCGGCCACCATAGTGTCTCTAAGATCTTGAGGTACATCGGTCATTGCCAGCTCCACAAGAGGTTCCTGCAAAACCCACACATCGGTCCAAAATTTAATTCCATGGCCAGTTTTAAAATTGTAGGCTATCCCTTTTTGCAAAAGGTTAACAGTTTAAGAAAAATTGTTTCAGGCAAAGGAGCTTCCCTTTGTTTTTCTTAGTATGTCTAGCCCTTGCCTGCCTTTCCCATATTTGCATCTCATTGCTCTAGCCCACAGGGCTCGATCGCCAGTCACTAGACTCCAAGCCCCTTTGGCTAACATGGCTTGATTCGCTAGTTTAGTCGGCCTTATCCCCACACCTCCAAGCTGTCTGGGCAGAGTCATTTGTTCCCGAGCAATGGGGTGGAACTTCGCCTTGCCATCCTCTTCTCCCCCAAACAAACTGGCGATTGATCCTGTCAAGAGAATTACAGACAGAAGCAGGTAATTTTTCTGTAAACATGGGATAAATTGCCATGGAAGAGGCTACAGACTTCACCAAGGTGATTCTGCCCGCAACTGATAGGTGTTTCGCTTTCCAAGTCGCCAATTTCTGTTGGATCCTTAGAATTAGTTCTTGGTATCTCGCTGAGTAATCCTTCCATTGATTGCTTTTAACCATAAATATCTGCTCAGATCATTGGTGAGGGTAATCCTAGCTCTAGCACTGAGTCTCTGGGCTTTGTCTCGCGAAACATTCGGGGAAACAAACATGGCCGACTTGTGCAGGTTCACTTTCTGGCCAGAGCTCGAGCAGAAGTCATCTAAACAAGACCAGATCACATCAATTTTCCTACCTTCAGCTTCTGCAAACAAAATCAAATCTTCAGCGAAGAAGAGGTGAGACAACTTTGGACCATCTTTAGTAAGAGAGATTGGTTTCCAAAGCTTCTCCTCTACAGCTTGCTCAATGCGATGAGAAAGTCTTTCCATACATAACACAAATAGAAAGGGTGGTAATGGGTCTCCCTGTCTGACGTCATCTCCCCGTTCCAGTTGATCCGCATTTTGGTTTCTCTCTACACACATCATAATCTTGTTGATCCAGGAACTAGGGAGGCCTATTTCTCCAAGAGTGTCTCGTAGAAAGCCCCAGTGAAGGCGATCATAGGCTTTTTCGAGATCAATTTTAATAACTAGACTTCCCCTTTTCCCTTTCCTGCTTCTCATTGAATGTAAAGTTTCCTGCAGAAGAAGGATGTTATCATTCGTCTGTCTACCCATGATGAAGCCACTTTGAGTCGGGGCAATTAGTTTCGGCATAAGAGGTTTGAGTCTGTTGGCTATGGCCTTGGTAATAGCCTTTAATGCCACGTTGTTCAGGCTGATTGGCCTGAAATGAGCCGGTGTCTCTGGGTGGTCAACTTTCGGAATAAGCACTACTGTGGACTCAAAGATCTCTTCCAGGAGAGATCCAGTTTCAAAGTAGTGGATAGCCATTTCTGTCATATTCCTTCCTACTAGCGACCAAAGTTTTTGATAAAAGATAGCCTGAAACCCATCTGGTCCAGGAGCTGACATCGGTTTCATCTCGAAAATTGCTTTGTGGAAGTCTGAGATATTAAAAGGATGGAGCAAACCCAGCAGGACAGCTTGGTGCAAGCGGGGAAACCTCCCTCTGCGCATCAGGTCAACAAAGTCCCCCCCTTCTCTTGAGTATATAGAAGCTCATAGAATTGCAATACCAGGCTCTTAAGATTTTCTTGGTTATCGATCCAGTCTCCATTAGAATCTCGAAGAGCCAGGATCTTATTTCTTCTACGCCTTCTGATAGCTTGATGATGGAAGTTGGAAGTATTCTGATCTCCCAGCTTTACCCATTTCTCATTAGCCCTCTGGAACCAAAACACCTCCTCTTGAGCAATTATCAGGTCCAATTCTTTTTCAAGTTTGAGCTGCAACTTCAGAAGGCCTGGGCTAAAAGAATTCGCCAATCTGATGGTAACGCCCTGAAGTCTAGCCAGCAGACCTGTATCTTTGTTCCAATTATCCTCCATGAACTTTCTGAATTGAGGGTGAAGGAACCATGCCGCCTCAAACCTAAAAGGTCTTGATTCTCCATTAGAAAACTGCTGATAAGAGTAGCTTGCCATAATAGGGAGATGATCTGAATGGAATTTAGGGAGATGCTGGATAACAGTACCGGGAAAAACTGAGTTCCAAGAATCATTACACAGAGTCCTATCAATGCGGCTAGCCTTACGGGTCAAGGAGGAGTCTCCCCTGAACCAAGTGTAGCACGGTCCGGAGAAACCCATATCCGTCAGACATGCTTCATTCACCCAGCGCAGAAACCTCTTACATCTTCTGGTATCCCGAGCGGTGCATACGCCAAGCTTCTCCGAAGGTGAGCCTATGGCATTGAAATCTCCAGTAATTATCCAGGGGAGATTCCAAACTTTGCTGAAGTTGATAATTTGCTCCCAGAGAAGAGAGTGGTATTTGTAATTTGGGCGGGCTTAGATGCCCGTAAGGATCCAATCATCATGACCCTCCCTTGAGACTCGAACAGTAAGATGCTGCTTGTTGGCATTAAGAGGAGTCACCTGAAAATCAGCCGATCTCCAAGCCAACCAAATCCCACCCGATCTCCCCTCTGCGTCAACCCGAATCACCTCGTCATAGCCTAGCTTGCTGCAGACAATGTTAGCCTTATCGCCGCTAATTTGAGGCTCTAAGATAACCAGAATGTCTGGGTTATGGATACTTCGCATAAGACGAATCGCTCTACTGAATTTCCTACTCCCTGCACCGCAGACATTCCAGGACAAAATTTTAAAATTAGTTTGATAAACCATAAAGAAAAACTTAAAAGGAGAATGGGGAAAAGGAGACAGGGTAAGAGCGAAGAACATGTGGGGGCTGGGTTCAATAGCGCCTTTTCCCCTTCGTCGAAAGCGGCAGCCGATGCTCCTACTACTGATGTTTCTATCATCGAGACGTCCTCTAAAGATTCCGCACTTCCATTTTCACTTGCTTCCTCCTTTATCTGAGGGGCATTGCAAAATTCTTTGACCGCTTTGAGGGAGATTGGAAGGGAACTATGCTTCTGCTTCAAATGCTTATCTTTCTTTCCAGGGCTGTGAATTCGGAGAGGCCTTTTTGTGGCTTTGAGATTAACTCCTTTAGGCTGCACGCCTGTTTGTGACCATGCTTCCTAGATGTTGAACCATCCAAGTTGGGATTCTGGTTCTCCTTCTGTTGTAGTATTAGGTCAGGGACGGGAAGGATCTGGATTTTAGTATTGTTCAGATCGACAACCACCGGTAAGGATTGGGCTACAAGTTGTGGAGAAACCAGCGCTGTGGGCTTTATGTTTGAAACTTTGGGCTCATTATTCCCACTGGTTGACGCTAGTGAACTGCTTTTAGGCCCAACTTTGCGCCATTCTTGTGCCTGTCCAGCTGTGTTGTTACCGTTGGAGGATTTTGACTCCTCTTCCCCTTTTCCTTTGATATTTGCCAGTTTACTCAGACCCGACCCCTTCTTTTGCTCCTGTTTTCCTTTTGAATCCGGATTTGCCTTCCCTAGATCAATCTTTCCCTTTCCTTTAGTGGCCCCCGACACAGCAACCTCTCCTTGCACCTTTCTCGAATTATTTCCCTGATATTGTGCCTGATTTGGCGTTGGTTTCCTGGTTTGGCGTTTTGACTTCCTGACCACTTGCATCCAAGGTCCGTAACCGGCGGGAGCTTCCCACGATCTTGGTGCCGGTGACAAACTTTGTTTCGGCTCTATTGTCGCCGTTATGGCCAAAGGAGGAGGTTGTTTCAGAGGGCAAGCATCCTCCGTGTGACCTATTCATCCACAGGAATAGCAGATCGTTGGGAGATTCTCATAAAGCACCTGTTGCCATGCTCCGTCAAGCCTGATACGAGTCGGGAGAGGTTTGCTCATGTCCAGTTTGATGGCAATTCGGGCAAACTTACCCCTCTCCACATTCTCCGTGTGATAGTCTAGCTTCACCAATCTGCCGACAAGATTGCCAATAGCAAAAAGCACTTCCCGATGATAAAAATACACTGGCAATTCCGGAAACTGAACCCAAGCCACTACCGACCGGTACGGCTTATCAGAAGTGTGGAACGTCGGCGACCATTGATGAACCACAAGATAGTGATCCAGGATAACCCAAGGTCCTCCCGTGAGCGCTCTCAAGTAATCTTGATCGTTACCGAAGGTGGCCAAAAAGTATCGTTGTTTAGATCCATGACAACAAGCGATCCAATCGGTTTCCACATCCAGCGTAGCTGGGAGCACAAGTATGAGTAGGCCACCGAGCGACCTAGCAATCGGACAACCAGTGTTTTCTTCCAAGGCTGGCAGAGCCTTTCCTTGAAATTTGCCGAAAGCCTTAGCTCCGGCTCACCTTGAAAGGAGCCAGCTTCTATATCGTTGGCACCCACAAACATCCATTGGGATTTCGATCTTGAAGATTCAGGTTTGATGCCGGCCAGCGCCGCCTTGAAGTTCAGTGGTTAAGCTGAAGGAGTGCTCTTTGTTGGATCTTTCCCCGGTGTGACGGGAGTAGGATTATCCGGCGGTCGTCCAAGGAGCCCTGGACTCGCCACCGGCGGCGGAGAGACAGTCGCATTCGCAGAAAGCATTTTTCAGAGAAAATTCCGGTAAAAAGGATAATTAAAGGCGAACTAGAGAATACTAGATTAGGTAGTTAATGAGGGGTTTATAGTTAATAGTTAGTTGGAATGAATAAGATATTATGAAATTATAATTAATATTACTCATTAATGATTCTCTTTCTCTCCCCCCTTGATCTTCTCCATAACCCTCTCTCTCCACTACAATTAAAAGGAAATTTGAAATTAACTTAATTAAATAATATTATTTAATAAATTCAAACTTAATATTTTTTATTCTTTAAAATGAAAATCGAAAATTAAAAATATATGCTCTCTCTCACTTAGTGGCAACTTGCAATGCAGTATTAACATTTTACAATGACATTATCAGCATTTATGAAATGAATCGTTATTATTATACCTCATCATTATTAACGACTTCAATATACTTATCAATTTCTTACAATTACATTATTAACAATTTTGGATAAATTGTTACCGTTTTATAGTTTCGTCATCAACGCCTATGAATGAATCATTAAAGTTATGTAACATGGTCATTAACAGTTGAATAACAATATCATCGATTTACAACATCTTTAGTACTAATGATTCACATTTTCACATCATGTTTATAACTATCTAGTCATGGCCTCTTCCAATGATTTCTAATGACATTATTAACATTTTATGATCAATTAATATTACTTTATATTATCATTCTCAATGATCATAAAGCAAAATATTTATTTTCAACATCTTGGGTACTTTGACATAGTGCACCGGTGTGATTCAGTCAAACAAACATTGTCAAGAAAAATATTAGTTTAAGCAAACCAACATTCACGCCTCAACACCAAACTTTTAATAACAATACAATAAATCATTGATAACTAAAAGTATTTCGTTGAAAATAAACACAAAACATCAATGTAAAAATGTCCGACTTCAAAATTATAAATGACATCAAGCTTTTAATAAAGATATTAAAAATCATTAATAACGAAGGATCAAGTCACTGATAAGGAAATAGATTTTTGTTATAAAAAATATTTAATAATATTCAGATACAATGTTTAATGTCAAATAGCACTAAAAACGCATTAATAAGTAACATGTGTTTAATGGATAATGCATCCAAAAACTTTGATAATGATTGTTAAGTACCTTATTAGATATTATTAATATCTTATTTTTTCAAACATTGATAATGCTTATACACACCTATTAATAATGACACCAACTACGTTACTAACTTAGACTGAAAGATTAATAACCATAGTTATATCATTAAACGTAAATTCACGTTTGCTAATGTCATAAACAAATGAATACCTAACAAGTATTCTTCTTGATAATGGCATTTGACAAAGTTACAAACATAAACGAAAAAATATTAATAATTCAAATCACTAAACATAAGCAATGTTACAAATGGAATAAATTTTTGCTAATGGTTGTATTGTGCTTGGAAAAAAACATTGATAATAGCACTTCAAATGATTATAAATCATTGCGAACCAAATTGATAATACGATGTAATAGTATTAATGTAACAACAAATTGAACAAACAAAACAAAACATAAAAAGTTAATAATGTCATATAAAATTATTAAAAACATGTCGAACAATATTAATAATAACACAAACGAATACCTAACAACGAAAATTCCTAAACCCATGCAACGAAAAGCCCTAATGATGATTCAATTTATAAATATTGATAATGTCATTACAAAATGTTAACACTAATCGGAAGTTGCCAAGATGTGAGAAAGGCATATATTTTAAATTTCAAATTTCCATTTTAGAAAAAGAAAATTAAATTCGGATTTTATTAAATATTAAATAATATCAAATAAAATTAATTTCATATTTCTTTTTAATTATAATGTAGAGAGAGTGTTATGTAGAAAATCATGGGAGGAGAGAGAAAGATAATCATTAATTAATTATATTAATTATATTTGCATAAACCCATTTACCCTTAACTACCTATTAACTACTAACCCCATTAACTACTATCAGCCAATAGGAAGACTTTAAGATTCTCCTTAAGAAACAAGGCTTAAGGACTTGAACTCAAGCCGAGAAAGGGAAAAAACCCAGTGCTCACATGGGCACACAATATGTTAGGGAATTTGAAATAGAGAAGGGGTTTTTTGAGAAAGGGTAAATACAATATATTAGCCACAACTATTAAGAAGCGGGGAATTATAGCCACAACTATGGAAATTCAAATTATTAGCCAAACGTTAACTATCTGTTAACAATTCCGATAGTAATACTAACTAAACTTTTATATTTTAAAGTTATAAATTAAAAGCAGTCCGACGTGACTGTTGTCGTGGCCGATGATGTGGCCTTCTCTGTTAAAAATTCAATAACAGTAACAGACAATTAGCCATATCTTGACCTGCAACAATAGTTATGGATAATAATTTAAATTTTCATAGTGGTGGCTATAATTCTCCGCTTCATATTAGCTGTAGCTAATATATTGTATTAACATATTGTATTCCCCTCTATAATATATTCTTTAGATTTAGATTAGATAGATTCTTTTCGGGGCGGGCTTGGAATCAGTCATGACACACCGGTGGGCCTAATCCGGTTACCAGTTCGAGTGAGCTTTATATTCTTCTCAATCTGGTGGCGGGCTGGTGGCCTGGAAGCCCAATAACAAAATATTCTCCCGGCTATGTGAACCCGGGATCGGGAACGTAGCTGACCTCCATTCCAACTTCCAAGCTGCTAACAGAATCCAGGAATGGAAATCGCCAATCCTCCATTAATATATGGTAGAGTTTTGCGTATTTTTCTCCATTTCAAATTTCATGCAACGAGAGTGAAAGTAGGAAGGTCATTTTTGTCTTTACACATTTATTATTTTCCATTAATATATGGTAGAGTTTTGCGTATTTTTCTCCATTTCAAATTTCATGCAACGAGAGTGAAAGTAGGAAGGTCATTTTTGTCTTTACACATTTATTATTTATTTCATATAAAAATAGTAATATCAAGATTTGAACCCGGGTCTCTTCAAACAAAGATAACAATCACAACCAATTACACTAAACAAATTTAATGCATCCATTTTTATACAAAAAATAGACAAAGTTAATCTCTGAAAATCAGAGGATTTTTTCATCATAATTAGCAAGCTCAGTAAGTCTATCGTATGTATTTTTATCGAGTTTTATACTTCTATTTTCATAGTAGAGTTTTATGTAATTTTCTCAATTTTAAATTCTCGCTCTCTCCTTAATTTTTGCTAAAGGTAAATGGGTAATTGGCCAACATGGAAGAAACTAATTATGTAACTACTGTTGTATCCTTGCATTTTTCAATTTAAATTTTGTGTTTTTTTTATCTTTGTTCTTTTCTCTTTCTAACTTCCTCCGAAATTTCATCCATCGTGCAATAGTTTGCGCCTTTCACTTCCCAGTACATGACTGTCATTGAAAATCAATCTTTAGGTATCTCTTGGCACTACGGTTTTATTGTTGGGGATTTTAAGCTGGGCGAGTAGAAGATTTCAACTCCGATATCAATTCACGGCGAATAGAATGGAGTTCATCAATAACTGAAGTTGTAGACGGAAGATTAGAAATTGAATTTTTGGTTGAATATATGCCTCTTGAGATAGAAATTCGGTTGTACAACGGAGAGTGGTGGCTATTGGATCTTTAGGTTTATGGTTTTTGCAACTGTCATAACTTATTTCTATCTTAAAACGAGGAATCATTGATTGATTGTTTGAAATAGGTCGCTTCTTTATTCAACCTACTGGAACTAATCGATAAGGAGTGTCTAATTTTGCGCCTTATTACTTTGATCGAGTCTATTCGTATATTGGAGATAACCCTGATTTTTTCGTTTGCTCTCAAGTTGTGATGGTCCCCTCTTAGCTGAGTTTTTAGTATATAGATGACTTGAATCAACAACTCTTCATTTCTTTTTGATTAGTGACATATTGTTTCTAACAGGAGAGCATTGAACCCTTTATATATGATTGTGAGGTTTAAGATTTAGTTTCAAACTATCTATGGGTTGTGTGAGAATTTCAGTGAGCTTTTATACTCTATATTTCTTGACTATCAAAGAAAACTAACCAATAGCATTTTAACAGGGACTTAATTAGCATTATGAAAATGGGGTCAATGATACATTTTTATATTTTATATTATTAAATGATTATGATATTTCTCCGAATGTTCGACCTATATATTATTTCTTTATGTATCATCTTCGATCGAATGATTATCAATAAGATTAAACTGATTAATAGACTTAAAAGTAACATAAAAATACAAATAATCAAATATAAGCATTCCGGCCAAAGGGCCGGTTATAAGCTAGTATCATAGATGAAAAACCAAAAAGACCTCAGCCTACTTGACATAGGCTCTTTCTCCTTTCATCTCTTCCTTTTCGTGTGTTAGGGTTTCTCTCACCGATGGTCTTTATCCGCTTCCTCTGATCCTTCTGCACTTCTGATTGTATTGTCTTCTTCGTGTTCCTGTTTCGGGGAAAAATTAGCTCGATTCAAAATCAGAGTAAGAAAGTTTTTTGTCTTTCTATCCTGAATTTTTTTTGGCGGGGCGAAGAATTTGATCAACGGGCTTATTCAATTGCAGGTTCAATTGGCTTCGGGTTGATAGCCGAGGCATGTATTCAAGAGGCAGTGGGTATGGGCAGCAAGCTTATGGCGGACAGTCGAGCTACGCACAAAGTGTAAGCTTCTTTTAATTAATCGACTTGTTTGTGAACGTAAATTTAGTGTCTTTTGTTTTAAAACTTGAGCTTAGGATTCCTTTTGTTTGTATTCGATATGGTTTCATTTGTTTTCATGTCTTCTCTCTTGGTCTGCCATGTTAATCCTGTAATGGGATCAGTGTTTGATTCTATTCTAACCTCTTAGGCATGCATTTTTTTTTTTCTTTCTTTCTTCAACCGATGGATTTTGATGTATATGGCACGTTGTTGGTGCTTTTGTGCATAATTCACGATAGCTAAAGTGCTTATTGAGGATTCCTTGTTTATGTGCGATTTCCAATTGAAGTCAGTTCGCTATTTCTATTGTTTTGGTTAATATAATGTTATTTGGAGTGAACTACGATTGAAAGTAACCGTTTTTGTGTCTGTTGATTGGTTTGCAGTTAGGAAACAACTACACTGGTAGTTCTGTTGGAGGAGCTGATTCAACTTCTCAGCATTCCTTGGCTTCTAGACATCTGAGTGGCTCTCAAGAAGCAAATCTCGGTGGGTACAAAAGCTCAGTTTCAGGGTACGGGGGGCAATATGCGGGTGTCTACGGTTCAGCTGGTGTGAGCACTACCCAACCGGTGAGTTAGGTTTCTTTGCAATGTTGATTTCCCTTTTTGTCCCTTCATAGTAGGATCTCTCTTGGAAGTAAGAGAAAACATTGTCATCAAGTTTCATTTTGTACTCTCTCATTGATCTTGTTCCTCGAGTTCTGCGTGGTTGTTCTACTCACTGTAAAATCATTTTGCATTCAAAGCATAAACTTTTAAGCAGGGAGAACCCAACTATTATCAGTATCGATGACAAGATTAATAGTTTAGATTTCATGATTATGGCTGAACAGTCCCAGAATCTTGGTGGAACTTGATTTCTCAACCCAATTTACCCTTTTGAACCTTGGTTCAGTTTTTTTTGTCTTTTCCTACACGGTGAGAGTCTCACAAAATTTGCAATGTTTTCTTAGTTCTCCTACATTCACTTATTTGCTTGGAAAATGTGCATTAAGCTTCAGTGTTTCTTAAGCAGGTGACCTCGGTAAGTAGCAAGGGGAGTGGGCCATCCGCTTTGGAAGGTCGTAGTGGCTATTCACCTAAATTTGTAGCTGGTGAGTATGTTCCCTTGTCAAGCCATGCATACAGTCACAAAACTGAGCAATTATATGCAGACAAGCTTAGTGATTACACTGGCATAGACCGAAGACATTATGGTGAACGACATAGTTCATATATTGGTAGGGATTTGCAAACTGATCCAGCATCCAGATATGTAGACAATGTTGGCTTTGGTCATCAGGTTTGTGTTTGCACCTCATTGCTTTTGCTTTTTACCTTTGACTTTAATCATTTATGTTCATTCAGTTGCTGTGGGGCAAGAAGTGTTGGTGTTTATTTGTGCACCAAATATTTTCTAAGCACTCTCTGCCTTTTCCTAAGATAATGGCGTTTTCTGCTGCTCTATTTTACCAGACTGAGAGATATGAACGTGGGGATCAGTCGTCGATTCTCCGACAAGGACAACTGTTAAAGTCACAGTCAATGCATTCTTCGTCGCTTGATGGAGGTGCCAGGTAGTTTAAATTATTCACAGAATTTTTACATGTTCATACATAGCCTACTACCTGTTTTAGGGCTAATATGTTTGTCATTTGGTTCTTGTATTCCTTAATTAAGACCAAAAAGGGTAATTTGTAGCGTTTTTAATACAAGTAGACTGTTACTTGTGGTCATGGTCCGGGCACAGCTATGCTAACTGCTGTATGCTTGCAAATTGCACTGTTGGCACCATGGCAGACAAATCGATTACCTTGCAGCAAGAGGTGCTGCTGCTAGCCGTCATCTGAAACAGGATCTTGTTGTGTCTTATGGAGGAGGAAGAGGGGATGCTGATCCTCGAGGCTCCTCAATTCTTAATAATGCTTCTTATAACGGACAACAACATGCTTCATCCATACTAGGGGCAGCTCCACGAAGAAGCGTCGATGATCTTCTATATTCTCAAAGTTTATCGAACCCAGGCTATGGTGTTAGCCTCCCTCCTGGTAGAGATTATGGTTCAGGAAAAGGGCCGCTGCATGGAGCATCACTAGAGCCAGAGTATCGTCCTCTTCATCCAAGGCTCGATGATCGAAGGGATGAAAGAGCCGGTTATCTTCGGGAGTTTGAGCTGCGTGAGGAGGAATGCCGTCGAGAGTTCTTGCGCGAGAGGGAAAAAGAAAGGGAGAAGGAACGAGAGAGGGAAAGAGAGAGGGAAAGGGAGCGTGAACATGAAAGAGAACGGAGGCGTGATAGGGAGCGGATGGTGGAGCGACGGGAGAAGGAAAGGGAGCGGAAGCGCGTAGTTGAGATTAGACGCGAACGAACTCCCCCAAGACCATTGAGGGATCCTCGTGGGTCCTCTTTGACAAGAGAGGCGGGACGATCTTCGCGACGTGATTCCATGAGCCAAGAAGCTTCACATAGGTGGTGGATCTTGACGACCCAATTTGCATCCTACTGTTGAATATGTAGCTGATCGTGTCTTGAAGCATTCTTAAACTAACTTGCTCTTCTGTTATGCTGAAGGCGTCATTCTTCACCTGTTAAAGATAAAAGGAGGGAATATGTTTGCAAGGTAAACAGCAGCAAGTGATAAAGAGTATAGTCATGCAATGAATCTTCCTCTTTGACAATCTGGTCTTGATTCCTTCCTACCCTTAATCTCGCTGGTCTTCTTTTCCCGGTATCTGGATGCACAAGCTCTTTCTGGTCTCCTGATCAACTGCCCCTTGAATTGGTGCTCTTCAAATTTCACCTGAATCTTTTCTTCCGCAAGCTTTCTTTTAAACTTCTTACCTATTGGTTGATCTCTTTATCTTGCTGTTTAGTTCTCATGCCAGCTGTCCTCATTTCTGATCACTCTTAGCAGTCCCTCGTTCGTTGTTTAATCCCAAATTGCATTTTCCATGGGCCTCCATCCGGACTGCTTCCTTTTGAATTTCTGTTGATCACTCTGTCTATTCCAGAACATATCTGTTCTTGGATTTTTCTCAACTTCATATCCCTAATTTGTACCTCAACGTCTCTGGGCTTCAATCCTTCTATTCCAGAGTAAAGTGCATTATTTGTCTCCTTGAAAATTCGTGACTTCATATACAACTTGAAATTTGTCATTTTTGTGTGATGAATTCTGCGTCAACATGAAGAGCTTTATGCTGACTCTGCAACCTCGTTGGAGCTACCGACTTTGTGTTAGAAAATGAGAGGAATCTGAAGCTGCTCTACTCAATCACATTTTTTAATCTCTTGGCTATCATAAATTTATTGGGTCTGCCCTTTTTAATGTTTTAATTCTTTCTATTTGCAGGTACATGGTTCCTGTTTGGTAGACATAGATAGAGACTATTCATCATTGGATAAGAGGTATCCCAGACTCTTTGTGTCACCAGAGCTTTCCAAGGTGAACTCATTTTATTTCTTCTTTTGAAAATTTTCCATTATGATCTCACTTTTCAGATGATGATACTGTTAAATGTTTTCCTTGTCACCATAATAATGTCAATTCAGGTTGTTGTTAACTGGCCAAAGGAGAACCTTAAACTTTCATTACATACTCCTGTGAGGTATTGGGTTAAATTTCCGCGTAGTTCTAGTTCTTAGCACTATACAATTATTGTGAGCATGACATCTAAAAAAATGGTGCAGTTTTGAGCATGATTTTGTTGAAGATGAAAAGGTTTTAGAATCGAAGGATGTCTCCAGCAAGCTTCTGGGACATCATCCTGTTAAATCGGAGAATGGTTGCAGAGTGTGGAATGCGAAGGTTTGATCATCATATTTGTTTCTTTTTTCCACTCATACTAATTTGTTGTTCTTAAAAACGCGCAATTAAATTTTGCTTCCAAAATTCTCCTCTAGGCCAACATAGTGTTGATTGGTTATATTGTGGTCCTTGATTTGCAACCTTGTACCAATATATTTATTAGTTCCTGTTCTCTGCTTCTACAACCCTCTATGGGAGTTATTCTTGGTTCCTAGTTTCCATTATTTCGTATTTCCTGGCTGTGATAATATTTGCTGTACGTTCAGAGCAAATTTTATGCAGTCAGAGCTTGTTCGTATTGAAGGAGATAATTCAACTTTATCAATCTTCAATCCATGCCTCAGAAGTCCTATTGATACATACTTGTTTCTGATGCATGTGAGTTGGGGGGTTGTTGTGTCAGAAAACACACAATAGGTAAATATAACCAGGGATTTAAATTCATATGGGTAATATATTGCCAAGTACAGGTGTAGTCCGTTTCTGTCAGTTGATAAACACTACAAAACAATATCGGGTGATTCTTCATAATTGACTTCGATTCTTGCTCTTTCTTCCAAGCTTGGCAAATCGAGTATTTAACTTTCCAGTTCATGCATCTACATATTATTGCTTATAAGATGGTTATGTCTTCTCTTCAGCTAATTTTAATGAGTGGAGTAAGCAAGAGTGCTTTCGAGGAGCTGTCATCTGCGAAGTTTTCTGATGATCGTCCAGCCCATATTTGTAACATCCTTAGGTTTGCATTGCTGAAAAAGGATCGTGCTTTCATGGCAATTGGTGGTCCCTGGGATCCTGTTGATGGTGGTGACCCAGCAGTTGATGATTCTCCTTTAATTCAAACAGCACTTAGGTATTGCTTACTTTCTGTTAAGTTAGTTGGTTATTAAACATTTATTTTTTGGTCACTGAAACTTGGTTACTTTTAACATCATAGATATGCGAAGGATATAACTCAACTTGATCTGCGGAACTGTCGTCACTGGAATCGTTTTCTCGAGGTAATAGTGCACTCTGATAATTGCAAGTCCTTGCGCTTAGAACAAATTCTGCTGAATATCCACACACCTAAGAAAATAAGACATCCTGTAGTTGTTAATCATACATTGAGGTATTAGGTTTTATGTTGGTTTTGTGATGTCATTCCCACTTTTGAAGCTAATTGTGTGGGTCTGCATTTTGCATTTCCAGATACACTATGACAGATTTGGAAAGGATGGCACTTTTAGCCACAAAGAGGTCACTGTTCTATTTGTTCCAGACTTGTCCGAATGTCTTCCTTCAATTGATACATGGCGGAATCAATGGCTTGCTCACAAGAAAGCTGTTGCCGAGAGGGAGCGTGAGCTTTCTTTGAGAAAGGAGGTATGTATTGTTCTTCGGCATTGGCTTCCTATCCTATTGGCAACTCACGGAATCTGTTGAGTTTATTTATATATTATCTTTGGTTGCAGAGAACTGGAGAAAAGAAGGAAGGCTCAAAAGGTACTTCAGTTATGTTTTAAAAATTTTGCACTGGGTTCCCACTGGTTGTTTCGTTTCAAAAATGATTTTATACTTCTTGATCCTACTATCCAGACAAGGGACAGGACTCTGCCAAAGATACTAAGAAAGTTACCAAACCGGATGCGGTGAAGACATCTGCTGCTGCTTCTAGTGCCAACAAAAGGGAGAAAGACGGAAATGATTCCAAAGACAAAATGGTTGCTGAGAAGGATGCCGACTATGATATATCTGGGAAAGAATTTGGAAATGATGTTGGGAATAAAGCGAAGGATGATACTGAGAAGGAAACCAAGGTTGAATCTTCAAGTACTAAGACAGCTGCTGGTGTAAGGCCAGGAAAGAAGAAAATAATTAAAAGGATTGTTAAGAGGAAAGCAGTTGCTATGTCGGTTGATACTGCCAATGCCGCAACAGGCGATATGCCAAGTGGGACGGATGTTGGAGAGAAACCTGCTGAAAGTGAAGATAAGGGCCCGCAGCCTGAAGGGAAGGGTGAGGTGGTGATACCTCAGTCTATTCAGGGTAAACCCAAGGATACGCTGGATCCCAACGTGGGGACAGGATCACCTGTTAGTGTCAAAACAGCTGTGAAGAAGAAAATTATCAAGAGAGTGCTTAAGAGGAAGCTCACCAACAAGGAAGCTACTGAGGGAACTGTTGGGACTACTTCAGTGGAAGAGAAGACGGTAGCTCAAGTAGTTAAGGAAGTAGAAAATGCAGGGAATCAAGTATCAGCAGAGATTGAGAATGACGAGGTTAAAGAGTTAAAGGAGATGGCAACTCCTACTCGATCGTTGAAATCACCAGAGAATAAAGCAAGTTTGCCAAAGCCAACCAATAAAACAGATAGCAAGGCAATAAAGGAAGACAAGGACGAAAAGAAACTCGAAGGGAAAAATGGAATAGGCAATAGAGCTGATGGTAAGGCTGACAAGCAGAAGGGTGGTGAGAAGGATATTCATACTGCTGCCAAAAAAGGGAGATCAGTGGATGGGGAGAAAACAAATGACAAAGATGGGAAAAGTGAGACAAGGAGTAAATCTCCTAAAGAAGTGAAAGAGAAGAGAAAGTGTGAAGACCCTCCTAAACACCCTGGATTCATTTTGCAAACAAAATGCGACAAACAAACTATGGTATGTTGTAAAATATATGGAGAAGATCTAAAATGTAAAAATAGGAGGAAGTTGCTCCTTTTTTTGCCTCTATCTAATTGTGAGGTTTCTGGGTCTCTGTTTTGCAGTTGTACTCATTGTCACTTTCTTTTGACTCGCTTTTGGATTATACGGACAAGGACACCGATGAATCAACAGTGGAGGTTGTTTCATTGCTCTATCTATTCAATTCAATTCAATTCGTTTGGTTTAGTTGCTTTCATTGGTCTAACCATGGGCTAAAATTATTACACAGCTTTCTTTATTTGCGGAGTCCCTACATGAAATGCTTCAGTATCAAATGGGTTGCCGTCTATTAGCATTCCTTCAGGTATTTTAACAAACACTCTTCTGTCTAAGATGCTCAGACATAATTGTATAGTCTTATTTGCATTATTTCTCTTCTTTCCGTAGAAACTACGCAAAAAATTTGTTGCGAAAAGGTATGAACGGAAAAGGCGGATTGAGGAAAATGATGCAAAGGACAAAGATGGAAAATCCTCGACAAAGCGCCTTAAACCCAGTGAGGCTACTTTGAAGAATGAATCTGATGCTGAAAGGTTGAATGCAACAAATCAACCTGATCAACAAAAAGATAAAGAGGAGGATGCTTCTGCTCCGAAAAATGAGGTAAAGCCTCAAGATGACACAGATGAATATGAAGAAGATCCTGAAGAAGATCCTGAACTACCTGAAGACGATGATGAAGAAACGGAGGATCCTGAGCCGAATATGATTACTGAGGTAAGATTACTCCTTCTGTGGTAATTAGAGTTGCTGCTAGAATTGGAATGAATCTCTAGTTGCAGCTTCAACTGACATTGGATTTTGCGAGTGAAAAAGTAAAGCAGTATATGCTTGCAAGGTTACGGAGTTGAGTTGATGAGATATCCATGTATTTGCGTAATAAAAGAGTTACGATAATGAGTATATAATTTGTTTACCTATCGAAGTGATTTTGTTTAGTTCACTTCTATTTAAGTAACTTTTTTGAAGCTAAAGCAATATAACCTCTGGATTTGAATGACTTCCAGACTGCGTATTTACATATATAGAGATTACTAATTCTTTTCGGTGAATTCAACAGAACAACAAAGAGGAATCAAAAACTACTACTGCTGATGGTGCTGCTCATGGAGTGTTGGCTGTCAATGAAACTGGTGGTAGCGTTGGTGACACGAAGAAAATTATGGATGCCAAAGACAAGTCTGAGTTGTATTCTACGACTGAGGAAGGAGGTGCAGAAATAATGCAGAAGGGGAATAAAGGGAAAGATTCTTCTGCTCCGAAGGAGCCAGTGATTGTTGATAAGGAGCTGCTGCAGGTAAAACTATTTTTAAAGTTTCTCTTTTTCCGCACACCCTTTGTTTTTGTTCATCAGCGATTCGAAGTTGATGGGTGTTTGCTTGTTTGTCTTCGAAACAGGCTTTCAGGTTTTTTGATCGGAATAGGGCTGGGTTTGTTAGGGTAAGTATCAGCGCAGAGTCCTTTTTGCTTTGAGAGTAACCTGTGGCTTAGCGTGGAATTGAAAAAATTGTTCATTCATTCCTTCAGGTAGAAGACATGAGGGTAATCATCCATACTCTGGGGAAGTTCCTTTCTCACCGAGAAGTGAAGGTACGTTCTTTCATGTTATCTGTTTCATTTGTTGCTTTTGAGATCTCTCTCATTTGATAATAATGGCTAATGTTAATGTTGCTATTTACTGGTTCAGGAACTTGTTCAAAATGCATTGCTGGAGAGCAACACCGGGAGGGATGACAGGATCCTTTATCCCAAGCTGGTGAAGATGAACCTGTCTTAGAGACGAGATATGGAAGTACAAGATATGGAAGTGCTTTCTGGAGCACAGTAAACCTTTTTTGACGAGCGTGTTTATTAGATAGATGCAATACAGACGTGAGATTGATTGATATTTGATACAGCAACTGTTGTTTTGCCAGCATTACATTTGATGATGAATTGAAAGAAAGCTATCAGTCCAATAGCAATAAGGAAATAAAAAAAAAAGGGGTTATCTTTCAGAGGACTAATGTTTTAATATACCTTCTGTTCTTGAATTTCAACACCAATCAGTGATCTAAGTGATTTTTTCTTCACAACTTTCCCATACACCCCCTTCCCGAGCTTCATGGCTCTCTCAATCTCCAAAACTCCACTCTTGTTCGTCATATCTCGCATCAAAACCTTCAACAGCCTCTCATCACTTCCCACAGCTTCTGCAACACTCTCCACCACCACATCACTTGCCGGGATTCGTCTCCCCCACCTCTTCACTGACGCATAACCGTCTTCATAAACACCCCAAAACGACGCTCTCAAATAGCCCTTCTCTCTCCCTCTCACGTTCCATCTCTTCATTGCTTCCTCTATCCTGAAGATCACTCCCCCGAAATCTACCATTCCTTTTCCCTTTCCGAGCCCCATCATCTCAATCTCCTTCAGCTCTTGCTTATCTGCCCAAAACCCTTCTTCAAACCTGCATCTCCTGCAGTGGCAACTGAACCCCCATGTCTGAGACATCTCCTTCCTCTTCTCTAACGGCAGAAGCACGTCAAAATAACTGAACGTGAGCTCTTCTCCTGCTTTCACATCCTTGGAGAGATGAACCATTACATAGTCGCCAACGTGCAGCCTGCGTGAGTTTGGGATGCATGAATGGTTGATGAATGAAGCTAGGACCCACAAACCAACACCATAGTAATCGCTGTTCTTCCCCAAAACCTTGGCGGACACCGAGTCTTCCACCAGGGAGTTAACGTCCAGTATGTTGAGAAGGTCGTCGGAGCTCAGGTCCGGTTCTGATTCGCCGCATTCCTCTGTAAGCTCCCTCTTGAAGAGCTCTGTTTCAGGGATCTCAAGGCTGGCTTCGTCATCTCCTGGGGATAATGTACTAATTAGCCGGCGAATCCAGGTGCACTTTGCGGCGGAGTCGGAGACTTGGTCGATGAAACTCTTCCACATTACTAATTGGGCGTTCTCCGCGGAATCTTCTTCTTCATTGGATAATATGCATCTCTCTGTGGCGATTGCTCTAGTGACCAACACCAATGTCCCTGCATCCATGTTCTTGGTAGCGAAAAGGCCTCTCCCACTGAGCTCCTCGGATCTTTTGATCTTCACCGCTCCCACGTACTCTGCAAGCTCTGGCGTCTTGCCCCGGAACCCGTTGAGAACCCAATCGGTGAGATCGAAAGCGCCAGTCCTCGATAAAGACTCGAGCTTTTTACATTTCTCAATGTATCCGTTTAGGGTTTCGTTGGATTGTGGGTCTTCCAGAAGAGCTGATTTGAAGCAGAGCAAAGCGGCGGAGTACCTGTTTAAGGCGAATAAGATCCTGCCTTTGCCGAGCAGAGACTTGTAATGGGTGGGTTCGATTTCCAGCGCTTGGTTGCAATCTCTGAGCGCTTTGTCGGGATCTCTCAGCCGGAAGTGGGCCTCCGCTCGATTTGAGAGGCCGAGACAGAGGGATCTCTGGATCTTGGTGAGATGAGGAGAGTTGCACAGCGGCGGCGGGTGTTTCTCGATATGAGATCGACAGAGGGTGATGAATTGGGTATAGACTTGTACGGAATCGTGCCACTCTTCTCGGAGGAGGAGCTCCGAGGCTTTGAGCCGGAGCTCTTGCATCTGCTCCTCTTCCTCCATGGACGGCGGCGGATGCTGATGGTGGTGATCGTCTTTGTTCATCACGCACTGAAACAGAGTGGGTAGTGGGGTGCGGGTTGGGAGTGCTCTGATTTTCAGAGGTCTTGTTGGTTGGTTTGGTTATGGTTTTTTTTTTACAATAATTTGGTTATGGTTCGGCGTTGGATTTTTTAAATTTTTGAAGGGTTCTGTAACGGTCGGATTTTGTAACGGAAGTTGCGACGGTTGAAGAAGGCCTTGGACGTGGTTAGCTCACTAGTTCTACTACTGTCCTTGCTTGGTCCCGGACCTCGGCCAAATTCATATATATACACAAAATATACAAATGCAAAAATGAGTTGAAATTGTCTTATTCCAAATTTTGTGGCTGAAAATGATTATAGGAAGATTTTTTTTTTGTCAATTCACCCAAATCAACTTTGCATATTAAAAATGTTATTATTGGAGCTTGAACCTTGGCTACATTGTATTTATTACACTCTAGAAATATGGTTGGTGATGATTTTTCTATATTTATATTTTATAGAACGATATTAGTTATGAAATCGGAACTCAAGTAACATTTATTCAAACATTATTATTAAATTGTATGCACACTTTAGTTTAGATAAAATGCAGAAGTATATTTTACTCTTTATAATAATTAATTTAATCTTAATATTTGTGATGTTTGAAATATTTTATCTACGATTTAGAGGTATACTTATTATTTGTGACATCAGTGGTAGTTTCGAATGTAGTATTTCATTAGGTAGTCAAAATCGAATACTGGGTGCATTTATGATTGTTTTTTTTATCTTGGTGTTGTGAATAGGTAAAAACTTATTATTAGAATGCGTATAAGATATAACTATACCTAGGTACATGGTCGAGCTAGCACGACACAGTTAGCGCATACCATAAGTACAATATATATGGATCAGTCCTGTACAAGCATAAATGTTTCATGAGTCGTACCAGACTTAAACGTCAAGGGCTCGCACACAAGTGCGAGCTCCACACAGTCTATATTGGTGAACTCATGTTTTATGGAAAAATGGGCTATTTGATAAAAATAAAACAAAATATTCTTAAAATAATATATAAAATTTTAATTAATGAGTTGTTTTTCACATCACCGCGTGACAACTCATATTATAAAAGGTTTAAAAAATTCATTCAATGTTTATTTTGAGACTCAAACCTTTTTCAATGTATACAACTAAATACTCATTTATAAAATAATTCTTGATTAAATTCATAGTTGAAAAGTCATTTTTACATCTTGCAGTAATAACTAATAACAAACAACGTCAACAATAACTTTAGAAGCAAGTAAAGTGAGGAAGAGATTGAGATTTGTTCAAATATTGCATATTGAATTGGAGTATTGAACATTTAGAAGCGATATATAATCTTGAATTAGTATTAATTTTCAGCCCAGTTGACCAATAACTTAGGCCTCTTGCTAATTTGACATGATTGGATCCAATAATCATAAGATGAGATTTAGTTTAATATGTCGGTTCAAACCATTTTTATGTGTAATGAATTTGTACGACAAATACATATAAATAAAGTTTTTTTTTTACAAATAGATGATTTCCATTCATATCAACGATAGTCGTACAAGCATTGCCACATTTCAACAACAGATTAACAATATCCAATACTTGGATCCAATCCGGTGGGAGAGATCCATTAGCAGCTTCATTAGCGACCCAATCCGCACTTTTGTTGTGTTGATCTTGGTGTAAAGAAGATTGCTAATCCCGAATACAATTGGAGAAGACTGCGAATCCCTTGAATCCAAGCCCTCATCTGCGAATACATGTAAATAAGTTAAGATTAACCTGATTATGCATTTTGATTCTTTAGATAACTAAAATTGTTTACACGATGAACTAACTATACAGTCACTCGATTGGTTTAACGAGTTTTGTATTTATCGCTTTTAGTAATTAGTTTATTCACATGGTATCAAACTACGCTGCTCCATCGAAGAATAATCGGTCATATGTTCGCCAGGTTTCAGGTGCTCTGATTCACACTATCGATTGTGAATGAAGAAGAAGCATTTCGAACGCAAAATTGGAGAAGTAATTGGGATGTTTCTAGGTTTCTCTCGATTCCATACAATGGAAAAAAAGAGGAAGAGAAAGGGGGAGAGTGGTGAAATACAAAGCTCAGAGAGAGATGGAAGAACAAACCGAAAAAGAAAGTGGAAGGCAAACAGAGAGTGAGATGACACATTTAAAAGAGGGGGGAAATGAGATAGTGTGAAATAATTGACATTCTGTTTTGCTTAGTGAGTATTGTTGGCCCTATTCTATTGAGTTTTGATTTATTTTAGGAGATGACATTATATTTGACAGATTTTATTTCATTTCAATTTTAAATTTTAAATCTTAAAATATTATCATTTGGATGATTTTTTAAACGATTATTGTAATTTCTAATATTTAAGTGGTATTCAATAATATCAATATTTTAGTGATTTTTTTATTTAAAGTTTGAATTGAAAGATCGTACGTACCGGCGGTTCGACCATAAAACTTCACACCATAGGCTAAATTACCTAGCGATATTTAGCAATATGAAACGGTTGAAACCATGGTTAAATTACGACTTCAATATAAAATACTCTACCACCAACTTTTTTTATACGATTTTACAATCCTTGGTTCAAACAATTCTTTTCCACTGGTGGAAACAAAAATTACAAGGCACATTTTGAACTATCTATTGCAAAAAAACATAAGTCAGTTAGCGATAATGCATAATTCAACCCAAAAGACGCTTTGCAACTTCTATGTTTTTAATATAAACGTATTCTACTCATACCCTCGCTCATTCATCAACTTAATGAGTAACATATACTTCATGTAATATGATTTTCATAGGTTTTTATTTATTTAATTATTAATGAAAAAATATTTGATGCATGAAAATTGCTACATTGTTGGTAGGCATGTCTGCAATCTGAGAATAATTTGGGAAGTCCGTACACAACACATTGCCCAACTAACTATTAGTAACAACTTAGCATTTTGTCCTATATACTTCAAATCATAGCAACTTCAAATTCATTACCAACAGAGTGGTAAAAGAGAATGCTCTCTATTGGAAAGAACTTAAAGGACATACTGAACTCTATGAGAGTCATTTTCTTTCATCCTAAAGGTTTATTATGTATGTATTATGAGGAGCAAACTCTAATATTCAAGTATATGGTTTAATAAAGTAATGAATGACAATTAGTTATATTTATTTTTTTTATTCGATAATTATATGTAATGCTTATATCATATTCTTTACCTTTTTCATGGATGTCTGAACACATTATGCATAGCTAGATTATTTTCAAAAATGTTATGTGCATAACTGAGTTACAAAACACTCATTTCATGCATTTCAAATCATCTATTGTAAACATTATTGGCTTAATTGCAAGTTTGGTCACTCGAATTGCTACAAAATTTCACGTTTGCCACTCAAATTAATTTATTCCATTTATAGTCACTCGAATTAGTTGAACAGTTCAAGTTCGGTCACTCTCCGTTAATCTCTGTTAACTTTGACTGACGTGGCGGTCAACTCTGACAGTTGACCGTTAAATGTGTGACGTGGCAAATAAAAAATAATTAAATTTTTAGAAATTACACATCATTATTAAAAAAAATTATAATTATAAAAAATGAAAAAAAGAAATTTCTACAGCTGGCCGAGCAGCGGGTACAGCCCAGAGCAGCTCTACTCGTCTTCCTCGCTGCTGCCCAATACTCCGGCGATGGTGCTCTGGATGAACGTTACCCGCCGGTGGCTTCATCTCGCCGCCGTTGCTGTACAGGTCAGAAACAAACACGTTTCACAAAAACACCCCTGGATTTAAGTAGTCTCTCATTTCAGCCCCTGTACTTAAAAAAAAAAGAAGGAAATGGGCTTAATTCAAGCGCCAACGAAAACAGAGTAGGAAGTAAAAAAACAGAGTAATGTTTGAAACAGGGATGGAGCTAGAGCAGTGCGTGAACTCAACGACGTGCCTCGACGAGAAGCCGAAGGTGGTGATCGGGCTGAGAGGCTCCACCTCCAACATCTTCGTGGACAACAAAGCTTACGGAGACTTCCTCTTCCAAACTTTCAAGGTTTCTTCCGCGGACTTGGAGAGCTCTGCTGTTGTCATGGTATGTATAATTAACAATACTCTTCTCCCCTTCCTTAGCTCGTCGGCATTCTGATGAACTCTCATGATCATGTCGCTGCAGACGTGTTTGTCAAATGGGCACCCTGTGATCGTGATAAGGGGGATGTCGGATTTGGCTGGCAAGCAATCGGGGCACAATCTGATTCGAACTTTCGGCAGCCTTGCTGCTCTGAACGCTGCCAACGTTGTTCTGAAGTTAATTTCTAAAAATTTAATTTTTATTTTTTAATTCTTTTTATTTGCCACGTCACACATTTAACGGTCAACTGTCAGAGTTGACCGCCACGTGAGTCAAAGTTAACGGAGGTTAACGGAGAGTGACCGAACTTGAACTGTTCAACTAATTCGAGTGACTATAAATGGAATAAATTAATTTGAGTGGCAAACGTGAAATTTTATAGCAATTCGAGTGACCAAACTTGCAATTAAGCCAAACATTATTATATACCATACTACTCTACAAAATTCTCCCGGGGGTCGTGACCTATGCTAGTTTATATATTGGGTAAATTGGAATGTTGTTCACTGGAAGTACTAAAAAGTTCACGTTTGGTCACTAAAAATATTTTCTTCTATTCCTGGTCATTAAAATTAGTTGTTTAGTTTAATTTTGATTATTCTATGTTAGTCTCCATTAAGTTAGCTGATGTATCAGTCCACTTTGATAGTTGATCGTTCAATGAGTGACTTGGCGATTAAAAAATAAAATAAAATTGAAAGGGGGCGCGTACAGGGAGCCAGAGGAGGAAGAGGAGGAGGATGATGATGAGGTGGTGCCGTCAATTAAAGGGGACTTAAGCGGCGACGAGGGAGCCCGTGACTATCCTCAAGGAGGTCGGAATCTCACATCACAATCTCACCACCAGATGCGCTTTAGACTTCATTGTTACTGTCTCCTCTCAATGGGGTTTTGTTTCCCTCATTCTCATAATCGACTCCATCGTCAATCGCTAAAAAGATTCACCAGTCGAATATGAGTTTAACCAACTCGAATTTAGGGTCAATTGAAGTCGAAGAAGTCGGAGACCAATATGGGTTTCACCACAAACTCAACTGAAGAATCTAACTCGTTGTGGAGAGCGACGGTGATAGTGATGCCGGAGCCGCGCTTGTCGAATCAGAGCTCGCCGCCATCTGGGTTTGCTGGTATTAGGGGACCCCATTTTAAGGGGAGGTCATTAAGACTAGCTTGAGCCAGAGACGGCGGCCGGACCTACTATCATACACATCGTCACCGCCCTTGCCGCACTGCGGCAGCAGTGACGAAGCTTCTGCCATGCAGCCGCCTTCACTTGCTGCTATTGTTGCCTCTCCTAAACTCAAGACCACTGTCCCTTTGGAGCCCATTGATCCAGCCTCAAACTCTTAGGCACCGAAACTCTTTCAGTAATTCCCCATCACCCTAATTGTCGATATAACTTACCTTGGTTTTTTTTAATGAATGTGATAATGAGGTGGAAAATGTAATGAATTATATTTTAATATTTTATAATTGTCATGTCACTCAATTAACGGTTAACTATCAAAGTTGAGTGACGCATCAGCTAAACTTAACGGATATTAACGAAGAGTGACCAAACTTGAACTAAAAAATTAATTTTAGTGACCACGAATGGAATAAAATACTTTTAGTGACCAAATGTGAATATTTTAGGACTTCCGATGACCAACCTTGCAATTTACCCCTTATATATTCTTTGGTTTTGTGGCTATCACTTTTACTCTTGTACGGTTATGCCGTGATTCAATTTTATTTTTCTTATATGGCTGTCTGGTAATGATTTCGATTTCACTTCTTCTCGGTGGCGGATCCAGGATTGTTGAAGAGGGGTGTCGCCTAATGAAGAAGTATATGCTATAATTATTAAAACAGTGTCGAAAATCTCGTATTAAAAAAAAATATAAATTCTTCACAAATTTTCGAACGAAAGGGTGTCGGACGACACCCCTTACCAACAAGTAGGTCCGCCCCTGCTTCTACAATTGAATGTAAATGGCATAATTTTTTTCAAAAAAAAAAAAATCTAAATTTCATCTCAAGTATATAAACACATAAAAATAGCATGGAAATACCATCTATGAGTATTTTTTATAGAATTAATCCGAGTTAGTGGGACCAAAGTTTTATGTGCCTTGAAGCTTGTCGCACCAATTGTTGTAATTTGTGGTGTTGTTTTGCCAATAAATTAGCATTGTTACTATTACCCTCTGTTCACGAAAGAGGGAAAACAGAGGGTGGAGAAAAAACTGGGTGAAAATGGAAGGATTTAGAACTTTTCTCCTGTTCATGAGTTTTGCTACAATACATGGGAGTGATTATAATGGAAGAAAAACCATTCTAGCAGTTGACCCGCCAATTTGGGGTAACACAAATGTTGTCTCTTATAAGTCTATTTCCCCATCTTTTTCTCCTTTAAAATTGATCACCTCTTCCCCTCATTATTTCACTATCCTTAAAATTTCACTCTCTCCAAATTTTCCTTCCCTTCCCCAATTGAACATAATGTTGGTGTCGATAGCAAGTGTCATTTCCTCTTTGCAACTTTAAGCATTGGCGATGTGGTGAAAAATGTTCTCCGGTTAATGTTGTCAAATAACTCCAAATTCTCAAGTTATGTATAGTATATCATGCGTTAAGTGGTGAGATTCATCGGCAAACGACAAATGAGAGGAGTTACTATAAACAAATAAAATGAATTTAGGACATACTTTTTTCTCTCATGATTTATTGTTGGACTCATATATGACTAGGATAATTGTGTAATAAAAACTGATAATTTGTGACATAGCGTAAGAAAGAATTGTAATATGGGATTCCACTTCCAAATGGAATAAAAAGGAAATAGGTGAGAGATATGAGAGATTGGCAATCTTCCCGGTGTGTAAATCTTCTTTCTTCTTTTAAAATATTAAAGCACTTTCACTTTTTCCCCATGCCACGTTATGCCACGTTATCCGAATTAAAAGCAGAGACTATCCATGTCATCCCTATATATTTTTACCCTTTTGCCTTCTTTATTTGTTTTCTCCGCTGACCACCATCTCTCTTCGTCCATGAAAACTAGGGGTGAACATATCAATCCGTAAACCGATCCAACCCATAAATCCGAACCGACCCACCTGTAAAACCATTGAGCTACAAAATATATGGGTGGATCCGGGTTTGTTTATTGTAACCCGTCCACATACACGGTTGGACCCACTTTGGGAACTCTCCAACCCGGAGAATCCGAACCACCCGCAACTCATTTATATATATCATGTTGTCCACTATGTAATCAGTAAGTTTCTTTGCCCTTTGTCCTTTGTTCTAGTTGTTTGAGCTTCTGCAGCCTCATGATTTAGTTATTCTTTTGTATAAAATACATTTTTTGAAAACCAATTACAACTCCGTAGCTAAATATATATACCAGCAATATTTTGAATGATCACACATGAGAATTGCAATTGTTTCAATCTTCCTAGTTTAGCTGTTAGTTTGGTAAGCAAATAAGTTATTAGTACACAAAAGAGTAAATAAGTAATAGAATTACATATTTCTGTTGGACCGTGATGTATGGGTTGGGTTTTGTTGGATTTACTCTCCGATCCGAACCGACCCAAACCGTGTGGGTTCTAATTTTATTGGGTGGGTTTGGATTTCATGATGTGTAAACTGTGGTCTATGGGTCGGTGACAATAATGATCAAAACCCAACCCAACCGACTCATGTACACCCCTAATGAAAACTACCTCCTTCTCCTTCTTCCTATCTACTCCTTACACCCATCGGGTTAATTCTCTAAATATTGTTTTTTTTAATTTACCACGAATATAGTGTTTTGAAAAGTATTTACAAGAATATTGTGTTTTTTGATATGTTTAAAGCGCCGAAGCCTTAGACTCAGGCGCTGCCGCTGGATGCTTTTTAATACCACTGGGAAACCCGAACTATTAACTTTGTGCCATTTGTGTCTTAAAGTATCCTATATGACATTTGTGTCACAACGTATGATAGTTGTGTGTCATTTATGTCCTGACGATTTCGTTGGCCGTTATAGATAACGGTTGACCAAATGGAAGTCAACATTAACATTGACTTTTGTTGACGTGGCAGCCACATAGATGCCACGTCATTGACACATCATATTTTTTACTAAAACTAAATAAAAATTAAAATAGAAACATTATAAAATAAAGAATAATTAAGAAAATAAAAAGCTGCCCCTGCTTCTTCCTCTTCCTCTCTCTGGCGAAGTTTTAAATCACCAATCTCCACTCCGTCAACTAAGTCTCGAGTGGATTTGTTGGCTCCGATGATGTAATCATCCTTAAATTTCTTCCGGATGTCCTGCCCTGCAACTTTTAAGAAATCCATAATTCACTTAGAACCTTAATTTGTCACACAGAGCCGGAAATGAAGTGCAGCATGGAGACTTCCCGGCAGGCAAGTCCGACCCCTCGTTCAGAGCGTGGAACTGAGAGAGGGAGCCAAATTCTACCAGAATCGGAGTGTTTCAAGGAAGAAATCGACGAAAAGGGCGAGAGGGCGACATTTTTGTCAAAATTTGATATAGTGCAGGCGATGAATCCTGGCAAATCTCCAGCCGCCGCGCCTTCCCGCTCATATGCATCGCTGCTGCGCGTCACCATATGCGTTTACTGAATAGAAAGCCCCGTTCCCGCTCCTCAGCTGTCGGAAGAGTAAGAGACGAGTGGGTATTGACCATTCATATCTTGACCATTCATCGTCCCTCCTCTCTCCCTTAGGTAGAATTGCCCAGAGACGGAATAAGAATCGCCTCGATTGGAGTGACAGGAAGAGGAGGACTCGATCAGGTGGGATGTGGTAACCGATTAGGGATGCGAGGAGAGGAGTGGAGGTGAAGAGGCAGCAGTTGTTCCAGCGTCGGAATCCTTTGACAAAGAAGGGGAGAGCTGAGCGGAGTTTCCGGCGGCTCGGGAAGCAAAGGAGAGGATTTGCCGAGGAGGAGGGTTTTGGTGGTGGCGGAGGTTTCAATTTCCAATTTATTCATTTTAATTATTTTATAATCAAAAGGGAAAATAAAAAGATAATAATAAAAGTTCCAGGTCAGATGCCACATCAACACTTATTAGACTTTCTGTTATAAACTAACGGTCAACGCCAGTAAACTCTAACGGAAAAATAGTTTAGGACACAAATGTCATATCGGATACTTTAGGATACAAATGACTCAAAGTTAATAGTTCGGGTTTCCTAGTGGTATTAGCCCTTTTTTATATGTTCTATATGAATTTCATAACTATTTGATCAATGTGCCTAGTTTAGAACGTGAGTATGTTTTTGTACTATTTTACACCTTGTAGTGTTGTTTTGTGTAGGCAAAATACATTTGCATAGCCACAACTTTCAAGCTTGTGATAATAATAACCACTTTTTGAGAGATACACATAACAGCCAGAATTTTACATGGTTCTTTGACAAAACTAGTCATTTATGTTACAAACTTTAACGGTGTTAGATATCTCGTCTGTTAGGTTAATGATTCGCTGAGTAGGATGGCAATTCAACCCTCACATCAACGACAACACAACCTCACTTTTACTATACAAATGTTTTATTAATTTTTTACCCATGTCCTTGATCGCGTTGTGATGTAGCTTTAAATTTATAAGTCGATGCACACCTATTACTTAGCATGCGGGCAGTTGGCGATTCCTAAACTAAAGATCGATTAAATAGAACAGGTACTCAGGGGAACTCGCCCTAGTTTAGGTCTAAGATGCAAATGACTAACTATGTTAGGTTTATCATATATGGTGTGTGAGCTTTCTAATTTTGTGGGCCTTCGTCATTATCCCACGCCCACGAGTACGTCCCCAAGACCCATTGTCACCTAGTTAAGGCTCACATTTCTAGGGCATTATGAATTTAGCTCATTTCAACTATCGTGCACACCAAAGAGATGGATCGATACACGCTTGTGTTCCTATAAATCATCGTCTACTAAGGTGTTCTTGTAGCAGGGGCATGATCGCCTTGTCCACTACAAACCCCTAAGATCATTCATCTACCCTTAATATGCCAATTGAAGCTACCCAATCTAACTCTAAAACTCCTACCTAGTGTTGCCTCATCATAGGCTAGTAGAGAAGAGTAGGGCGACTTATCAAAGCATAATTAAGCATAAATGAAACATATAATCACTAGAACAAACACATTCATTCATAAAGCCTAACATAATTCATTCATCTACATTATAAACCTAAAATAGGGTTTGAGGAGTATTATCCATAGTACCTCGGGAGATTACCCCATGAAGAGGAGAAGTAAAGACATACAAAGAGGAGAAGAAATCATGAATAAAGGGTCTTCAATTGATGGAAGTTCTCCTCCAAAGTTCTCCTCCACTTCTTCTCCAAGCTTCTACTTCTCTCTCTAATCTCTCTCTAGAATAATTTTTTTTTTTCCAAAAGCAATCTTCTCAAGGGCGGAACCCCCTATTTATAAAATTCAAAGATTTTGGGCAAGTTCATGGATGTAGGTTAAAGTTCACCGGGCAAGAACTTGAGCAGGGAGGCCACGATCTTCAAGTGTCGTCGTTCTGCTCTTTGTCCAAGGGGATATCGCGGGCTGACTTCACGGTCGCGGCCACGATCTTTCTCTCGGGCTGGGAAGGTGAAGAATGTGATTCGACTGGCAAAACTCTCTGCTTCTCCTGGGTTGGCTCCTTCCTAAAGTTCACGAATAGAGCTTCCAACATCGCGGTCGTGATCTTTGCTCCACTGGTCGCGATCATAGCTCTCACTTTGCATGCTCTTTTCTCGATCGGGATCTTCAGCTTTGCTCCATTCCTGCTACACTACTTGTGTCCTTTTGGTACCTAATTGTCTAATACACTCTAATATAACGATATATTCTTCGAGGAACAAAATAGAGGTGTAATTGACAATGTATCTTTCAATATGCACATGAAATGAGCCAAAGAGAGCCTAGGTGTGAGGACTAAATAACACCAATTTAGGTGTTATTAGCACTTTGTTTCCCTGTTTTCCCCTTATTCCTCTTTTTTGACCCGTTGCAGCAAGAGTAACAACACTCTCTTTGCCCACTCCATCTAGCTCAATCCAATCCAACCCCTTAATGATATTCTGCAGACACCAAAACCTTTCCAATCCCTCCTATGCTCCTTCCCCCACTATGATTTCTTTTTCTTTTCCCCTGAACCATAAAGTTTTGGATTCCAATTTGACACTCCCAAATCTCCCCCGAACCCCATGGAACTTTTTCAATTGCTCAAATATCTACCCCTTCAATGACGATTCCCAAATCGTAGCATACCAATAGATAAAAACCTTAGCCTTTTCCAATCCCCCAAACCCACCAATACTCCCTCTATCGCACTTCTATGCCATTTCGCCCTTTTCCAATCCTGAGTTGATCAAGGAGGTTACGTTGTTTAAGGGGAGAGAGACTTGCGACCTGGCGATGACTTCTGGTCTCACCGTCCAAAGTGCTAGAGCAGTTGCCGGCGAACTTGGAGTCGATGTTTATGTAAGAAGAGAGAGAAAAAGAAGGGGAAAGAAGAGGAAGAGAAGCAACGAGACATGCCCAATTCTAGACTTTTGAAGAGCCGGAGGAAAACGATGGAATTCCATCTCTGTCGTATGGGGAGCGGCGACAGGGGGAAAAGAAGGGTAAAGAAGAGAGAGGAGAAGTAGCTTAAAAAATCCAAATATGTCTTCTCCTTCTCTTCTTAATAGTCGTTCCCAATCCAGACCCCAATGAACATCTGCAGCCACACAACGTCGCCGACAATCACCATTAGCTCCTCCACAAACCGACTTTGATGACATCAATCTGCAACCACACCTGAAGCAACAACTCCATTTCCGTCAATGGTGATGGTGGAGATGGTGACGACGATTTGGGGATTAGGGATTGTGGAACTGCTAAACCACCACCACCAACATTTCTCCTTTTTGACGACCCCGATTGCAATCCCTCCGAGTCCAACCTTGACTCTAAACTGCCACCATGGCCCGCGAAGAAGGTATTCAAACAATAGGCAATGATGACAATGCAAATTCTAGGTACCCGACATTGCCTTCTCCAACCAATCCGCGATGGAGACGTCGAAGTGCAACTGCTCAAAGAGTTTAGGGGTCGTTTGGTTTTCACAAATTAAAAGAACCGGACAAAATGTGGTGTCTACACATGCATTGTAACTATCTCAACCAAACAATCATCAAAACCAAACGACCCCTTAGTGTTTGTTATTCCATTTTGTTTTATTTATTTATATACTTTGTTTTTAGTTTTCACAAATTAAAAGAACCATAATTTTTTTTTTCATTTATCCACGTGAAATTGTTAGTAACAAAATGTCACTAAGTCAGCCTTTCTGTTAGTCCGGTTAGCTTGTTAGATCATTAAAGAATTTGACAAAATCGGCTATTTTGTGTACTTTTTTGAAATTGGCTATTATTGACAAAAACGCGAAAATTATGGTTATACAAGTGTATTTTGCCAAAATATAGAAACCATATAGAAATGAATACTAAAAAGTAGACAAAGTGTAAAAACCAATTGTACAAATCATACAAAGTGTACCAACAATATTATAGAATAACCTAAAAGTATATTAACATAGTATACACATCATATTATAAAAGTATAAGTCAATTATGTAAAGTATACAAAACAAGAAACAAGATTATAAATGTATATAAATTAATAATACAAAGTATACATATCATATTATAAAAAGTATAAAAATTATATATCAATATATTCAAACCACATCATAAAATGATAAAAACGATGCGGAAGAAGGAAACAAGATGCCGATTTACATGGTATCCCTGTTCGTAAGAACGGGACTAATCCACCACAAGTTCACTCAAGGAGCTTGCAATACTTTTATTAGGTTTTCAACCAAGAACTACACCACACACACGACAGCCACTCGGCAGCTAACAACACATATATGGTGGCTTCTACGGTACCTCGTGTGAAATCCAGGATACCACATACCTTGAGTATGAAAACACTATCTAGACCTCGAAATAGCAGAATTTTTGGGCTTGGTACTATGATAGAACCTGAGATTAGGAATTTATCGAGAATTGGGGATTTAGGGATTAAGAACAGAATTAGAGATTTGAGAAGAGAAAGATAGAGAATTGGCCTAAGCCTTTAGAGGGTTGAGAACGAGAATTGAGAGGATAGGGAGATTAGGGTTTGGGAAAGAGTTTTCTTAATATTCTTCTTGACTCCTCTGAATAAAACGCGAGTACATATTTATAACGAAAGAACTGGAAAACCCTAACAATTAACCTAATACGACTAAAAGACTACTAACCCTACTAGTAATTAGCTTAATAATAACTATAATAATAATAATATGACCATAATAGAAACCATGGGTTTCTATCATCCGCTCCCCCATGAGAACAACCTTGTCCCCAAGGTTGTTATCAAACCCATCTCCACACTTCCACTCTTCTCGATAATGATCCACGCTTCCTCCTCTTCCAATTTCGTTCACGGACTCGAACTAAGCTTCTAGCACAAGTAGCTGCAGTAGCCCCCAAACCCTTGCCATAGGTACCATCAAAATCATTTGCAGCTGATGCTTTTGAAGCAAACAAATTCCCTGAATGTCCCCATCTTATTCTAGGCCACGTCCCATGCATGCGAGTACATGACCACACAAGAGAGGCGACAACAAGCATTGGAATTGTCGACGTAAGGAGCGGATCCTCATAACCAGTCCCGGCTCTTGGCGCAATCCATTCTTGCATGGGGACAGACACCATTTTTCTTCTCCACGTATGCAACTTCTTCCATCAATCACCTCCTTCCACCTTCTCCCTACACATGCCAAAAAATGGAGCCTAGCTCCACATAAGCTTCCTGCTGCCCCTCTTTTTTTCTTATGACTTTGCAAGGAAACACCCACTTTACATTATTCATCCTACGCTTCTTCTCGTACCCCTCATTTTGCCTCCTTCGCTTCCAAATTTGGAAACCCCATTTTGTACAGAGTGATCTTCCTTGTTTACTATCGTAGACATCGATGAGGGAATGGCACTATTCCACCCGCCACTTGCAGGTATCTTGGACTCCCTCTTCCTCTCGACCGCAGCAGAGGCCTTCTTCTTCAGCTCACACTGCTGGCCCGAAATACCCCGGAAAAGCCCAACACGGTCTTCTTCATGACCGAGCTTGCTCTACTCCTGCCCAAGATTCACTCGCCGATCAATCCAGCCCATCTCCATTTTTCTTGGCCCGTCGGCCCAATTCCTCCAGCCCAATTCAGCGAATTGCTGCCGTTTCTGTTCGTTGTCCCGTAAACTCAAAGCCAATCGCCTAGGATTCGCTAGAGAAATGTCAACGCTGCCTCCACCTCCCTTCTTCTTCTTCCTCCTCGATATCGGCGGCCAATCCCGTCGTCGCTAGCCACCGTCCCCATCTTTCTCGCTATTGGGGCTTCCCTCTTTTTCTCCCTCACTGGAGATGCTCCGATCTTCAGCAACCCTGTCTTCTTCTTGAACTTCCATGATGCAACATTCTTAGTTAAACCCACACTTCTTACCTTTCCGATCACTGCTCCAACTTTCAAAGGAAACGTAACCTTCGTCGCCTTGTACTTTGCTCTCCTACAGCTTGGATTGACGGGTACGGCCGCCGACCACGCTAGAGTCGTCGAGGAAAGATGGATTTGTCCCCCAGGGCTGGCTTCTAGCTGGTTGGAGGCAGCTTCCACGTTGACGTCCATGGCTACTACAACCTCCCGAAACTATGGCGGTTTGCTAACGAAATCGGCCGTCGGGTCTGCCTTACCGAAGTCAACTAGCGAGGAGGTTCCGATCAACGGATTGGCCAAGATCACTATCGTCGACTCCTCATCGCCCTCCCTGGACGCGCCTCTCTGTCGCACGCTCTTTTTACTTGTCTCGTTCAACAACGCTATTTCTCCACGCCACTTGGCATCACACTGCGCAACTGCCTTGGCTGGCGCTGCTTCCTCGATCTGCACCCGTCATTTTCTTCGTCGATCTCCGCCGGTGAAGCGCTACCGATCAAGTGATTGACTGATAGACCGTTAATTACACATGTTTTCACCCCTGTTCTTACACCGTTTGAGATGTGGTTTCTCGTGTTTTAGACCGATTTCACGCTAGGTTGTGCTTGTTTGTGATATTTCAGGTCCTGGCAAGTGAATGAAGGTTTAGGAGCGAGTTCGGGGTCGATTGGGCGAAGATCGGGCGTGAGGCAAGTCACAAAGGAAGTCGCACGGGCACACCCACAACCCACACGGCCGTCCAAGTGGCCAGTTTGGCCGTGTGGGATTGTGCGAGAGCAAACACGGGCAGAGCAGAAAATCAACACGGCCGTGCAAGGTGAGCTGCACGGCCGTGCAAGGTGAGCTGCACGGCGGTGCAAGGTGAGCTGCACGGCCGTGCAAGGTGAGCTGCACGGCCGTGCGACCCTGGCCGTGTAAGAAGCCTGGAATTCAACTAATCAATACGCTGCGTTTGGAGCCGCACGGGCAATTGAGTGAGCCACACGGCCGTGCGGCCTGCCCGTGTGAGTCGGGATATTCTGCTTTTAAGCAGATTTTCAGCCACAAGTCAAGGGGATTCGAGTTTTAGAGAGACAGAACGATTCCTAGAGAGAGAAAGCGACGAACAAGAGTCTCCAAGTGCCCTAACTTGATCTTCAACACCATTGGAGGCCAGTTTGAGCGTGGAGAAGTGCCGATCAACGTCCAAGAGCAGGAATCCATCCTTTACAGTATGAATTCCGCGTCTGATTCTGCTTTTGCTTCTTTCTCCATGGAGTAGTTCTCCCATTCATCTGGGTATGGAGAACCCTAGATTTGTATGTTAGGCTTTGATTGTATGAACCCAAGTACTGATTCTATGATTTGATTATATTCGATTGAGGTTTGAATGATTGAATGACTTGAATCCTGATCAAATTCCTGTTGTTTCTGCTTTAACCTAGAATGAGAATATCTGCCTAGGTTGATAGAGCATCCTTGATTGAAGGTAGGGAGTTGGTGACTTTAGTCGAGGAGCCAACTCACTACTCTGTACCGGATTTACTCCGGTAGTGGAGGTTTTGTTTGTTAAGGCCTCAATCTATTTACTCCGGTGGAGGTTAGTCGCCCGCTAGAGACTCAGATTGAGAGGGTCTGAAGACCTTTAGTCGAGACTTCAGGCTGTTTAAGAACCTTCCGCAGTATAACTATCATAGAAACTGAACTTGGTAATTACAATCCGGCTTAACTGCAGTCTAGGGGGAACCATATCCGGGTGACCTCTCTTAACCTGAATACAACAGTTTACTTGCTTTGTTAGTTTGATAGTTTAGACTTGCATGCCAGTTTCATTGCTAGATAACAAGAATTCACTAAGTAGTCATCAGATGTAGGACCCGGGTTGATAATTAAACCCAAACCTGCTATACTACGCTTTAGGAAGTGGTTTTACTTGGCCAATTCCTGGAGTGACAGTAGAAGTGAGTCAAGTTTTTGGCGCCGTTGCCGGGGAACGGCTAGGTTGTTGAAGAAAAGTGATTTATGTTAATTTAGCTTTTCTTTTTGCTTTGTTTGCTTTGTCCCACTTGTTCCTTCACGGGTTTGCTTGCTTGAGTGTGTGCAGGTAGTGCATGACCCGTAGCCAGTCAGGAGGTTTGCTGCCGTTGAATCCAGAGATTGATCGCACCTGTCGCCAGCTCAGGAGACAACAGCGAGCTAGACTGGCTACGGAAGAGCGCATAGACGGCCACCTGAGTAGCGATTCTGAAGAAGAGTACGGGATGGACGGAGACTACAATCAGCACCAGGGGAATCCTCAGCAGGTTCCCCCGGTGAATCAGGTCCTGGGGAACAACCCCATACCCCAGGATCATGGGGTTCATCATCCACCGCAGCCGGGTCCCACATTGGAGTACTACTACACTCCACAGATTGCTGACATCCGCCCGGTCATCCTCTACCCGCCTATTCCATCAAACAACTTCGAGATCAAGCCATGCTGGATTCAGCTCATCACATCCTCTATCCAGTTCCATGGCTTGAAGGATGAGGAGGCCAGAGTGCATCTTTCCCGTTTTCTGCAGCTGACGAACGGGTTCAAGCTGAATGGTGTCCCTGATGATGCAATCCGCCTTCATCTCTTTCCCCATTCTCTAGCGGGGAATGCTAAGAGGTGGTTGGAGACCCAGCCCCCATTGTCTATCACCTCTTGGGACGATCTGGCTGACAAATTCGTGCACAGGTACTATCCGGCATCGAAGACTACAGAGATCCAGCGGGAGATCACTCACTTCCGCCAAGAGCCAGATGAGTCACTTCGTGATGCATGGGAGCGGTACATGGGATACTTCTGGCAGTGTCCCCATCATGGCTTTAGTGATGCTTTCACAGTGGGGAACTTCTACAGTGCTCTCTCTCCAGACAGCCAGAGGGTGATTGAGTCTCTATGCCCAGGAGGGGATATTCTTACTAAGACTCCACCCGAGCTGAACCAGATGATCAATACCTTGGCTGCTAGAGATCATTCTTGGGGGCAGAGCAGCAGAGGCAGACATTCCTGGGACCGTGGTGTGCACGCCATGGAGACCAGATCCGGGCTCGAGCAACAGGTAGCTGAACTGGTGCAGACATTGAAGCAGCCCAACAGTCTTATTCCGGGCAGAGGTTTGGCTACACCTCCAGTAGCTCAATGTCAGTGGTGCGAGAGCTCCAATCACCTAGTGGAGGACTGCCAGGCTATGAGGGAGTCTACCACTCCCCAAGAGCAGTCAGACTTCATCGCCAATGCTAGGCGCCTCGACCCGTACAGCAATACATATAATGAGGGGTGGCGCCAGCATCCCAACTTCTCTTGGGGCAGCAACACAACTAAGCCGCCTGGTTTCCCAGCACCAGCTGGTGGCTTTCAGCAGAGACAGCCCTTCCAGGCTCGACAGGGGCCAGCCCCACAGAAGCAGCCCTACCCGCCTAGGAAAGGGCAACCATTCCAGCAGCCCCAGTGCCAGTTTGCCGAGCCAGCAGCAGCTCCGGCTCCAGATACCCAGATGACGAAGCTGGAAAATATTCTAGCTTCATTCATGACTAGCACTCAGGCAGCTATCACGTCACTGGAGGCAGGTCAGAGGAACCAGGGTGCCATTTTGCAGGACCTGCAGACCCAGGTGGGTATCTTGGCCCGCCAGAACACTACCAGGGCACCGGGGACTCTGCCTGCTACCACTGTTCCGAATCCTCGTGATCCTCACCAGCACCAGCAGCTTGATGCCATCACCACCAGGAGCGGCAAGACCACATCAGCCGCTCCTGCCCAGCCCAGTCGAGATGAGCCACTACCTGCTTCAACCCTTCCAGCTGATACTGTAGAAGTGGGGGAAGACACAACAACGCCTGCTCCCAAGCCGCAGCCAGTGGTTAAGGAGCATGTACCTCAGGTTCCTTTCCCCACTCGCCTGCATAAAGACAAGCTGGAGACTGAGTTTGCCAAGTTCATGGCAATGTTGAAGTAGGTCAACATCAGCATGCCGTTCGTGGAGGCACTGTCGAAGATGCCCAAGTATGCCAAGTTCATGAAGGACCTCCTCACCAACAAGAAGAAACTTGGGGATCTTTCGACAGTGATGCTGAGCGAGGAGTGTTCTGCCATCCTGCAGAACAAGCTGCCCGAGAAGCGAAAAGACCCAGGGAGTTTTACTATCCCTCTTGTTATTGGCAGCATGCATGTAGGAAAGTCCTTGGCGGACCTAGGCGCTAGCATAAATGTCATGCCTTATAATTTGTTTAAGAAGCTAGGCCTAGGTGAACCTAGAACTACTAGGATGAGCATTCAGTTAGCTGATCGTTCTATCGTGCATCCTAGGGGTATCATTGAGGACTTGCTTGTTAATGTGGGTGCATTCACATATCCTGTCGACTTTGTTATTTTGGATATAAATGAGGATGTGGATGTACCTTTGATTTTAGGTAGACCGTTTCTCGCCACCGCCAAGGCGCTTATTGATGTGCATAGTGGTAAATTGATTCTGCGTGCTGGTGATGAACAGGCTACCTTTTCTGTGTCTGAGAATGGGAAACACTCTCATTTGCATGATGACATAGATTACTGTGATATGCTTGCTGATTTTGAGACCGCACTCGTCGGGTACTGACGATGTTCTTGAGCGTTGTATTTTGCTAGATGAGCAGGCATCACAGGAGCCGCAGCTGGCGGAGCAGTTGGCCGAGTTGGAGAGTGGCCCCTTCTTGGAGGGCGACAGGCTGTTCAAACCGATCTCATCCTCCACCCGCATCGCTACTTCCTTGGAGGAACCACCAGAGCTGGAGCTTAAGCCCCTCCCTCCTCATTTGGAGTATGCATTTCTCCGGGAGGGGAATAAGCTGCCAGTCATCATCAGCTCGACCCTCACACCCGAGCAGAAGACCAGACTGGTGACCTTGATGAAGCGGTACGAGCGAGCTCTCGATCACAGACATCCGGGGGATCAGCCCTTCTTTCTGCTCCCACCGGATACTGATGGAGGATGAGATGCGGCCAGTGAGACAGCCGCAGAGAAGACTGACACCGAACCTGGAGGCTGTGGTTCGGACAGAGATTGTAAAGCTGCTGGACGCGGGGATCATCTTCGCCGTTTCCGACAGCGAGTGGGTCAGTCCCACCCAGGTGGTACCCAAAAAGGGTGGGATGACTGTGGTGCCTAACGAGAAGAATGAGCTGATCCCGATGCGCACGGTGACTGGGTACCATGTCTGCATTGATTACAGGCGTCTCAACGACGCCACTCGGAAGGACCACTTCCCGCTACCATTCATTGATCAGATGCTGGAGAGACTGGCGGGGCACGAGTTCTACTGTTTCCTGGATGGGATGTCCGGGTACTTCCAGATCCCTATTGCACCGGAGGACCAGGCGAAGACCACTTTCACCTGCCCCTTCGGCACTTTTGCCTACCGGAGGATCCCATTCGGGCTATGCAATGCCCCGGCCACTTTTCAGCGATGCATGCTGGCTATCTTTGACCGTCTGGTCGGCGAGATTATGGAGGTGTTTATGGACGATTTCTCGGTTTATGGAAACTCATTTTCTCACTGTCTCCATAACCTGGAGCTTGTCCTTAAACGGTGTGAAGAGACAAACCTGGCACTGAGTTGGGAGAAGTGTCACTTCATGGTTCGAGAAGGCATAGTTCTTGGGCATAAGATCTCCAAGATGGGGATTGAGGTGGACAGAGCGAAGATCGAGACTATCAGCAAGCTGCCTCCTCCTACATCTGTTAAGGGGATCCGGAGTTTTCTTGGTCATGCAGGGTTCTACAGGCGATTCATCAAGGATTTCTCGAATATTTCTCTGCCCCTGACTAAGCTTCTAGAGAAGGATGCCCCCTTCCAGTTCACTGATGCATGCACAGCGGCTTTCACGACCTTGAAGGAGAAGCTCACACAAGCTCCTATCATGGTTGTTCCTGAATGGTCCCTGCCATTTGAGATTATGTGCGATGCCAGTGACTTTGCTGTTGGAGCTGTGTTGGGGCAGAGGCGAGATCAGCATTTCCGACCTATCAACTACGCCTCGAATACCTTGAATGATGCCCAGGAGAACTACACCACCACGGAGAAGGAGCTGCTCGCGGTGGTGTTTTCCTTCGATAAATTTCGTCCTTATCTGGTCTTGTCCCATGTGACCGTGTATACAGATCACTCTGCGATTCGATACTTGATGAGCAAGGCTGATGCCAAGCCTAGGCTCATACGATGGATCTTACTGCTGCAGGAGTTTGACATTGAGATTCGGGACAAGAAGGGAGCGGAGAATGTTGCTGCCGATCACCTCTCTCGGTTGGACGCACCTCCTGCGGACAACCTCGAGGAGGAGATCAATGACTCCTTTCCAGATGAGAGACTGATGATGATGTGCCTGGTGGAGAGTGTCACCCCCTGGTATTCTGATTTTGCAAATTATCTTGTGGGCCAGTAGCTGCCCAAGGGGATGACAACTCACGCCAAGAGGAAGTTTTTCTCCGACCTGAAGTATTACTTCTGGGATGACCCTCATCTCTTCAGGATCGGAGCCGACGGGATCATCCGTCAATGTGTTATGGAGAGTGAGATGGAGGGCATTCTATCTCACTGTCATGAAGGACCTGATGGCGGTCACCACGGAGGAAACCGCACGGCGAGGAAGGTGCTCCAGTCGGGCTTCTACTGGCCCACGCTCTTCAAGGACGCAGACGCCTTCGCATGCAGGTGCGACCGATGCCAGAGGTCAGGTAACATCTCTGCCCGTGATGAGATTCCCCAAAATGTGTTTATTACTTGTGAGATTTTTTATGTCTGGGGTATCGACTTCATGGGCCCCTTCCCTCCATCCTTTGGTAATACATATATCCTTGTTGCTGTTGACTACGTCTCTAGGTGGGCTGAGGCGCAAGCTTTGCCCACTAATGATGCTAGACGTGTTTGTGGTTTTCTGAAGCAGCTATTCTTCCGGTTCGGGACACCGAGAGCCATCATAAGCGACCGAGGCACCCATTTCCAGGGTCAGTTCGATAAATTGTTGTCTCGCTATGGTGTAACTCATAAGGTGTCCGTGGCCTACCATCCTCAAACCAGTGGCCAGGCCGAGCTGACGAACCGGGAGCTCCAGCAGATCTTGGAGAAGACGGTGAACCTATCCCGCAAGGATTGGTCCACCAAGCTCGATGATGCTCTGTGGGCATATCACACTGCCTACAAGACGCCCATTGGTACCTCACCGTACCGGCTTGTCTATGGAAAGGCATGCCATCTGCCCGTGGAGCTAGAGCACAAGGCCTTCTGGGCCCTTAAGCTGCTAAACTTGGATGTTAATGTTGCAGGTGTTGAGCGAAAAATGCAGATGTTGGAGCTGGAAGAGTGGCGTAATCACGCCTATGAGAACACCAAGCTGTACAAGGAGCGCACTAAGCGCCTGCACGATGCACGGTTGCGGGGTCTGAAAGAGTTCCAGGTTGGTGATCGAGTTCTCCTTTATAACTCTCGCCTGAAACTCTTTACTGGAAAACTCCGTTCCCGGTGGTCTGGACCGTACACGGTCACACAGGTGTTCCCGTATGGCACGATTGAAATTGCCAACCCGCAAACTGAACCGTTAAAAGTGAATGGCCATCGTCTCAAGCTCTACCTGGGAGACGAGGTCGAACGTGCGGAGTTGGCAGTGGAGCTCGCGGACCCTTAGTTCCGCAATTGGCGTCCAGCTAAAAGACGGTAAAGAAGCGCTTGTGGGGAGGCAACCCCACCACGGTTTGACTTTCTTTCTTGTGTTTTGAGTCGGATTGTAAACCAGTTGGTTTTGGTTTGTTTTATTTTGTTTTGGATGCTGTTTTATTGGGCTGACCATTGGACCTAACATATTGTGTTTGAGCTCTTTGGTTTCCTTTGGCTGTGCTTGTCTTGACTGGTCCTCTCTCCAGTCCGCTTCACTCCGACTGGTCTGCTTCCAGTCTCCTGCAGTCCGTGCATACCGGTAACATCGTTCCCCTTTCCCTTCCCTCTTCTCCATTGAGGGCAATGTCGATCTTAAGTGTGGGGGGATGTTTATCTTTTGACTGCATTAGATCTGTTTGTGTGCTTGGAGCCTAGTCCACTGTCCAAAATTTTAAATTTGAGGGCTCCAAGTACGTGTTTCCGTGCAATTGCCTGCTCAGTATGCTTTGAATTGACAGTCTTTATAGTAATATGCAACCTAGGGAGGTAGTGTAGCACTATGAAGGATGTTGATGCATTTAAGAAATCTCATTTCTTCTTCGTATTGTGTTGGTTGATTGAGTGAATTAGTGATCTTAGGACCCTTGAATTGTGTGGTGTTGTGGATTCTCTACCTGTCATGGACTCTTGTATCATGTTTTGAAAATAACAGGTGCTCGAAAATGTGCTGAAAAATAACGTCTCCCGTGCGAATAGGGCGAAAGTGTGTAAGGGGAGACGGGAATCTGTTCTCAATTTCCACCTACTACCTCCAGCCCCCTTACATGTCTTTCCCCCGCACGAGGCTCGAGACATCCGCTCCTGGCATGGCCGGTAAGAGCAGGTTGGGACCCTTGAAAAAAAAAAGAAAAGGAAAAAAATAACAGAAAACAATCAAAACAGAAAGAAAAGGGGTTCCAACCATCTTCAAGAAGAAAATAGAGCACCTTGAAAAATGTGAGTCCATGATCTTTTGTTTTTGACAATCTCTTCATCCACAATTCATTTGTCCTCTGTTCACTATTTGCCATGATGCCGACTCGATACTAGTGCTCTCGCCGAAGAAGCTATGAGATGACTTGTGCGTCGGTTGACCTCGTAAGCTGCTAAATGATCTAGGAAGTCCTCTACCTACGATCTGGGTTGTTTGTTGCTATAGAGGTCTGGAGAGTTGCATTGGTTTGAGTTAGGTTTGCTTGGGGACAAGCAAACGGTTAAGTGTGGGGGAGTTTGATAGACCGTTAATTACACATGTTTTCACCCCTGTTCTTACACCGTTTGATATGTGGTTTCTCGTTTTTTAGACCGATTTCACGCTAGGTTGTGCTTGTTTGTGATATTTCAGGTCCTGGCAAGTGAATGAAGGTTTAGAAGCGAGTTCGGGGTCGATTGGGCGAAGATCGGGCGCGAGGCAAGTCACAAAGGAAGTCGCACGGGCACACCCACAACCCACACAGCCGTGCAAGTGGCCAGTTTGGCCGTGTGGGATTGTGCGAGAGCAAACACGGGCAGAGCAGAAAATCCACACGGCCGTGCAAGGTGAGCTGCACGGCCGTGCGACCCTGGCCGTGTAAGAAGCCTGGAATTTAACTAATCAATACGCTGCGTTTGGAGCCGCACGGGAAACTGAGTGAGCCACACGGCCGTGCGGCCTGCCCGTGTGAGTCGGGATTTTCTGCTTTTAAGCAGATTTTCAGCCACAAGTCGAGGGGATTCGAGTTTTAGAGAGACAGAACGATTCCTAGAGAGAGAAAGCGACGAACTAGAGTCTCCAAGTGCCCTAGCTTGATCTTCAACGCCATTCGAGGCCAGTTTGAGCGTGGAGAAGTGCCGATCAACGTCCAGGAGCAGGAATCCATCCTTTACAGTATGAATTCCGCGTCTGATTCTGCTTTTGCTTCTTTCTCCATGGAGTAGTTCTCCCATTCATCTGGGTATGGAGAACCCTAGATTTATATGTTAGGCTTTGATTGTATGAACCCAAGTACTGATTCTATGATTTGATTATATTCGATTGAGGTTTGAATGATTGAATGACTTGAATCCTGATCAAATTCCTGTTGTTTCTACTTTAACCTAGAATGAGAATATCTGCCTAGGTTGATAGAGCATCCTTGATTGAAGGTAGGGAGTTGGTGAATTTAGTCGAGGAGCCAACTCACTATTATGTAACGGATTTACTCCGGTAGTGGAGGTTTTGTTTGTTAAGGCCTCAATCTGTTTACTCCGGTGGAGGTTAGTCGCCCGCTAGAGACTCAGATTGAGAGGGTCTGAAGACCTTTAGTCGAGACTTCAGGCTGTTTAAGAACCTTCCGCAGTATAACTCTCATAGAAACTGAGCTTGGTAATTACAATCCGGCTTAACTGCAGTCTAGGGGGAACCATATCCGGGTGACCTCTCTTAACCTGAATACAACAGTTTACTTGCTTTGTTAGTTTGATAGTTTAGACTTGCATGCCAGTTTCATTGCTAGATAAGAAGAATTCACTGAGTAGTCATCAGATCTAGGACCCGGGTTGATAATTAAACCCAAACCCACTATACTACGCTTTAGGAAGTGGTTTCACTTGGCCAATTCCTGGAGTGACAGTAGAAGTGAGTCAAGTTTTTGGCGCCGTTGCCGGGGAACGGCTAGGTTGTTGAAGAAAAGTGATTTATGTTAATTTAGCTTTTCTTTTTGCTTTGTTTGCTTTGTCCCACTTGTGCCTTCACGGGTTTGCTTGCTTGAGTGTGTGCAGGTAGTGCATGACCCGTAGCCAGTCAGGAGGTTTGCTGCCGTTGAATCCAGAGATTGATCGCACCTGTCGCCAGCTCAGGAGACAACAGCGAGCTAGACTGGCTACGGAAGAGCGCATAGACGGCCACCTGAGTAGCGATTCTGAAGAAGAGTACGGGATGGACGGAGACTACAATCAGCACCAGGGGAATCCTCAGCAGGTTCCCCCGGTGAATCAGGTCCTGGGGAACAACCTCATACCCCAGGATCATGGGGTTCATCATCCACCGCAACCGGGTCCCACCTTGGAGTACTACTACACTCCTTGGATTGCTGACATCCGCCCGGTCATCCTCTACCCGCCTATTCCAGCAAACAACTTCGAGATCAAGCCATGCTGGATTCAGCTCATTACATCCTCTATCCAGTTCCATGGCTTGAAGGATGAGGAGGCCAGGGTGCATCTTTCCCGTTTTCTGCAGCTGACGAACGGGTTCAAGCTGAATGGTGTCCCTGATGATGCAATCCGCCTTCATCTCTTCCCCCATTCTCTGGCAGGGAATGCTAAGAGGTGGTTGGAGACCCAGCTTCCATTGTCCATCACCTCTTGAGAAGAGAAAGATAGAGAATTGGCCTAAGCCTTTAGAGGGTTGAGAACGAGAATTGAGAGGATAGGGAGATTAGGGTTTGGGGAAGAGTTTTCTTAATATTCTTCTTGACTCCTCTGAATAAAACGCGAGTACATATTTATAACAAAAGAACTGGAAAACCCTAACAATTAACCTAATACGACTAAAAGACTACTAACCCTACTAGTAATTAGCTTAATAATAACTATAATAATAATAATAAGACCATAATAGAAATCGTGGGTTTCTATCATACTATAACCTAATCTTTAATGAGTGAACCCTAGGTCCTAATTATCTAAATCCTATACTATAAACCCTAAGACGGGGCACTCATACCCCCCCTATATTTGGACAAATCATAGCCGTCTATTATTGTTTCTAATTAAATTGATGTTGCGGTATAAGATTTAGGAAACTTAGACCTAGATCAATTTAATTAGAATTAATAATCGATGGTTATGATTCGTCCAAATATAGGCAAAAAAAAATCAATGCACCATCTTAGGGTTTATAGTTTATGATTTAGATAATTAGGACCTAGGGTTCACTCATTAAGGGTAAGGGTATAGTATCATGCCCAAAAATCCTGCTAATTCGAGGTCTAGATTGCGTTTTCATAGTCAAGGTATGCGGTACCCTGGATGACCGTAGAAGGCACTATATATATGTGTGTGTGTGTGTCACGGCTAACCTTAGGGTTATTAGCCTAATAGACTCCCTCCTGGAAAATTACAACGGGGTACCCACACTTTATCAACTTACTAAACAATGTGGGTACTACAACTCGTACTCAAACACGTCCAACAACACTCCTCCTCAAACGATGGAGTGAAGATTGTGAAGTCCGAGTTTGTTACTGAGGACGTTGAACTGCTCAGCTCCCAAATCCTTCGTAAATATGTCAACAACTTGGCTAACTGTGTGAATCTTCTGTGACGCAATTTCTCCTGATGCAACGTGCTCACGAAAAAAGTAACAATCCATCTCCATGTGTTTCGTCCATTCATGGAACACTGGATTAGGTGCAATATGGAGTGTTGCCTGATTATCACAGTGCAACGATGTAGACAACTGTTGTGGCACCCCTAGCTCTTGGAGAAACCATCGCAAACAAACAACTTCACTTACTGTGACTGCCATCGCCCTGTACTATGCTTCAGCAGATGATCGTGCTACAACCTCTTGTTTCTTCGTGCGCCAGGAGATGGGGCTATCACCTAGGAGGACGAAATACCCTGTAGTAGACTCTCTTCTTGACAATTACAACGGGGTACCCCCACTTTATCAATTTATTAAACAATGTGGGTACTACAACTCGTACTCAAACACGTCCGACAACATAAAATTATACAATTCGAACTAAAATTATACACAACACAATCCATATTATGAGTAAAAATAAGCACTACTTACAATGCAACCCGACTATGTTGACGACAAAACTCTCTCTCGGGTTCTTACCCTCCCTCCCGCAAATGTGGTCTGGCCCTGAAAATTTTTTAATACATGGTAAAATTATCGTTTGGGTGATGGAATTAGATGAGACAATTTGACTCTATTGTATCAAAATGTAACACTTAGGTCAAATGTTCTCGTTTGGCAACATAAGATAGGAATTGACAATTTGAATTGCTTTTGTTTTTCCAGAATAAATAAAAATAAGAAAAAATATTTTGAAATGATGAAAACAAATATGAGATGTGATAATTTGGAGGCAATTGAATTTTATTGCCTCATTTCTAAAATCCATCATTTGTAGGATGTGTTTTGCAACACGAAGTGTAGTATAAGTACTTCAATGGTTATTTAACAAGCAACCAATAAACGGGAAAAAAACCTTACCGTTCAATTTTGGTCCTCCGTTGTCCTGAGCAGTGTGCACCACCGTCCGCCATTTCCTTCCCCATTCGCTCCGCCATGACCCACGGAGCCGATCCAGCTCCAACCCACAAAAAAATCCTACTTACTTCGCTTGCCGCCATGGTCGCCGAGGCGGGCACGTTCCCAATCGATTTAACGAAGACACGGCTCCAGCTCCACGGCCAGTCTCTCTCCGCTCCCTCCTCCACCAATGCCTTCCGTATCGCCTCCGATATCCTTCGCCGACAGGGAATTCCAGGGCTCTACCAGGGCCTCTTCCCTGCCATTATCAGACACTCCTTCTACACTCCCATTCGAATTTTGAGTTACGAGAATTTGAGGAATCTCATGGTCGGTGATGAGAATGGCGTCTCCACCATGTCCCTCCCTATTAAAGCTCTCATCGGTGGAGCTTCTGGTGCTTTTGCTCAGGTATGCAGCTCTGTCTCCTCCACTTCATTAGCGTTCATAGAATTCCCCTTTCGGCGTTGGGTTGCCCCTAAGAGGACGCCACAATTAGATCGCACAAATTCCATCCACGCTTCAGCCTTTTTAACAATGGGATTAACTCTGCTTATTTTTATCAATGATTGTGATATAACCAGCTGGATCTCTTACATCACCTACGGTGACCAGTAATTATAATGATTGGTAGACATTTCGCTATTCTACCTCTATTACACTTCGAAAACTTGAGCTTTGATCTCCGTTACGCTTCCAGAATGCATAAGTTTTATGGGTCTTAGTTGTGCTTAGTACTGTAGATAGTGGCAAGCCCTGCTGATCTAGTGAAGGTCAGGATGCAAGCAGACGGCCGAATGGCGAGCCAGGGTTTGAAACCAATATACTCTGGCTCCATCGACGCCTTGAGCAAGATAGTGGCATCGGAGGGCTATAGTGGTCTCTGGAAGGGCGTAATCCCAAACATTCAAAGGGCTTTTCTAGTAAACATGGGGGAGTTAGCCTGCTACGACCACGCAAAGCGTTTGGTGATCCAGAATGGGATCGCAGATGACAACATCTACGCCCACACAATGGCGTCAACAATGTCAGGGCTCTGCGCTACTTCCCTGAGCTGTCCAGCTGACGTGGTGAAAACGAGGATGATGATGAATGAGGCCGATGGGAAGAGTGTTTACAGAAGCTCGTACCATTGTCTGGTGAAAACCATTAGAATTGAAGGGTTGAAGGCTTTGTGGAAAGGCTTCTTTCCTACCTGGGCTAGACTTGGCCCCTGGCAATTTCTGTTCTGGGTTTCCTATGAGAAGTTCCGACGAGCTGCGGGCATGTCTTCCTTCTAATTGTTTGATACAGTCGAATTAGTGGCGATGCAGGCCATCAGACGATATTATGTCATGCTTACAGGGTTTACAGAATTGAGGCTGTTAGGTTTTTCTTGTAAAACCTGCCTTTGTTTGTTGATTAGGGGTGACTGTAAGCTATTCTTGAAGCTTTTAGTATTAGTTTGTCAGTTGGCAATTTTCTACTGTTGTTGCAGATTGTTTCCATGAACAGTTATTATTATTATAAAATAAAAGAGAGAGTGCAGAAATTACTAACTGTCGGGTGATTTGGCAGGGTTTACAGACTTGAGGCTGTTAGGTTTTTCTTTTCCGAGTCACAAAATAGCACATCCATATACATACATTATGCTGCAGAAGTCTACCATTGAGAACACTTGAACCCATTAATGAAAAAAGTAACTTAAAATTTTATTAGAAAAAGTGATGAGCAGGGTATTGGGAATGGGAAATGAAAAGGTTAAAAACGGGAAGGGGAAATGAAAGTAAAAAAACTCAGTTTACTGGCGTTAAGCTTTTTTATAGATAAAGGTGATATTTATCGGTGTTAAGCTTATCAATTAAACATCAACGATAGACATAATTTGCTTGATCCTATCAACTACAATAGTAAGGCAAAACCTTCCATCAATTGTGGAGAGAGAGCCTTGCTGGAAGAAGTCTGAATGTAGAGGAACTAAAGAAAATGAGACAGAATCAGAAATATCAAATTGAAATGGTATCGGCAAACCAGATGAAATTTTTTTTGAAGTAAATCTTTAAAGCCAACCAATTAAGTTGCGTGTGGACGTGAAAGGCATATGCAATTGTGTGAGTGTCAAGAAAGAGAACTCAACTTACTAATCGACCTGTTCAACAACTTGTCTATCAGTTACACAATATCGACAACCATTAATGATGAGAAACAATCGCAGATCCTTAATGTCCATTACAGGTGGAGAGCTCCTGATCCATACTCATGAACTCAACTAACCTATCAGAAGAATTTTTTAAGGGCATTATCCGAGAAATTTCTATGCGTAGCCAGTAAGCCAAAGAGGAATAGAAATTGAGTTCCTATCAGATCATGACTTCTCACAGCAAACCATATTAAGTTCTTAATATGGGTTCTGAAAAGTGAAGAATCTTACACCTGACTATCTTTATTGTAGGATTCATTCAAAGCCTCATTGGTCGTGTTTCTTACCTGACGTGGGAACTAAGACAAGTTGTAATTAGAGCTTATATAAAACCTTGAAAAAGCTAGACTAATAAACAATAACAAACTGATCTAGAGTAAACAACAGTGAAATAACAACATGGATTCTCGAAAAGGTTTGACATTTAAACACAATTCAATTTAATTGAGCATTTAAACATGGATTCACTAACACATAATTTGAGCAACAAATTCACAAAATTGATAAAACAGAAACGTCTCCAACCACTTTCCCTACTTTACTCATTATGTTTTCATTCAGTTCCTCATTCACAGGCACTCTGTTATGCCTTTTCCGTAGTGACAGAAATCAAAGCTACTCATGTTCATGACCTATACTCTTGCGAATTCATCAATTTGATAGGCCTGCATCCCGTATGATTCATACTTGCGTCCACGTTATGCACAATCACCATTGTCCCTCCAATGCAACTTGCAAGCAATTTGTTTGATGAGTCATATGCAAGATAAAAAGTCAAAACATAAGATTATTAGTTGAAAACCTGCCAAAGATTGGAGTTGTACACTTATATGCAACATAATGTGCAACAAAAAAGTAGCTTTCATAGTTGGAAAGAATTTAGGTAAGACACATGCTTATAAAAGTAGGAGGGAAATAGTAGACATTGGTCATGACAACTTGTACAACATTTGAAGATACCTTGATGGAATTTTTCCTTTAGCCACGATGAACAACGCTTTCAGTTAACAGCAACCACTTGCATTCTTTCAATGTCTATTTGACCATCTACAGAGCAGTAAGAATCAAAACATAAAAATGAATTACCCAGCATGAAAAGGAATATTGCAACAAATGAATCACTTCCACTTCTGTAGTGAAATAAAGTTGGTAAGGTAAAACATCAAACTAAATTGAGTAAAAGGATTGAGTAGTACCTCAATCTTAGGGTCTTGAAATCCTATGTTTTGTTAAGGCATGTAGATTTGGGATCAACTACTTTGCTGCCATAATCCAAGCAACACTTGGATGAGCACCAGTAGGCAGTAGCTGCTAAGATGAATTTCCCAACAACATTAACCTGTGAATAAGTAACTTGATAAGGTGTGACTATTGACACAGTTCACATGGTACTAAGTTTCAACAATTCAAACCTTGAAAAACTATAGGATTATTTGCATGGACCAAGTTCACGCTTAATTACTATAAATTGGTGATTACAGACTGCAAAGCACCAAATCATGCATATATGTACTTTTGCTGTGCTAGTAGAAGCTTCAATTCTAAGTCAGGTATTAGAATCAGAGTTCAATCACTACTAACAAGCTGATTCCTACTTACCCAAGAAGCTTACGCTTTGGTTGGAAACACTTGATAATCATAATACATATGTTGAGACAGGATAGCAATCGAAAAAACTAAAACAAACATTCATGAAATTCAAAAACAATAATATCAACCATCAGGGAAAACAAGAGGTCAATTTGGAAATTTGTATCAATCATGAGTGAACTTATAGAGCAATGGCACCTGTGATTAGCGGTTCCCTAATGGAGGAGCCCGACCAAAGATGGACGGAAAGCTCAATTCCACGGTTTTGTAATCTCTGAGACATTTCATTCATATATCCACGGAAACAGTTATGCTTGCGATGCAGCTTCGAGGGATTGTTATAACCACTGGAGATTGTGGATGAAATCGATGTTGATAGATGTAAGGAACAAGGCGCGAACGACAACAACAAAAGCTGTGGAAACCCTAACATTTTCTCTAATATCGACTTGCAGGGTGCAACACCGATCTCACAAGTCCCATCAAAATCAAACAAGCAGCAAAACAAATAAGGCTTTGTGAGTAGGAAAAGTAGTTGACTGAAAGATGAGACTCACCGGCGACTGAGACTCGCGATCTCAAACTCTTCTCTATGAAACCCTCAATCTCTTTTCTTTTACAGCCGATCAATTTAACTATCATATTTCAGTTTTTAGCTTTATTTTAAATATTAAAAAGATATGCAAATGGCCACTACTCGTAATGTAAGTCTACTACGCCTATCTTTAGGCCGTTGATAATTCAAATTAGGGTGTGCCTACGGTGACATGCATGTCACGGTGACTTGCACTTTCCGGTCGACCTCCGTTAGGATTAGGTCGATCTCATTTAGAATTAGGTCGACCTCATATAGGATCTGGTCGACCTCATTTAGGATTCGGTCGACCTCATATAGGATCAGGTCGACCTAATTTGTTGTTTCAGTGTAAAAACCGTTCATGGTGTCTACTTTGTATATTCATATCATACAATTGGCTAGATGGAAATAGAAGACTAATGACTTGTTTTGAAGCTGGAGTGTCCCTCTACATATTGAAGTGATTGAGAGCTCGATAGGAAGTCCAGAAGACCATTTTTGAACCTCGTCAAAAGGCTATACCAAAACTGGGAAACTGCCTGGAAATGGCTAAGTCTGGAAACGTGTTTGTGAAGCCTATTTTGAAGCTCAATTCGAGAAGCATGAATGCGAGTCGAGTCCAGGAGCCTCTACCACGTTAAATAAGGTATGTTTTTATACAAATTCAAGGCGTTGGATGAAAGATTGGATATCTGTAAGGCTTCAAACAAAAGAGTCGAAGTTGCTACGAAGGCTGTTTTTCTGGCAGCTTGCTTGACTCGTAGTCTGCCAAATTGACTCGCATCCATGCTTCTCAAATTGAGCTCCAAAGTAGGCTTGACAAACACGTTGCCAGACTTGGCCATTTTCAAGCAGTTTCCCAATTTTGGCATAGTTTTTGGTCAGGTTCAAAAATGTTCTTCTGGACTTTCTATTGAGCTCCCAAGTACTTTAATGTGTAGAGGGACACTTCAGCTTCAAAACAAGCCTTTAATCTTCAATTTCCATCTAGCCAATTGTAAGATATGAATCTCCAAAGTAGACACCATGAAACTGTTTTTACACTGAAACAACAAATTAGGTCGACCTAATCCTATATGAGGTCGACCGAAAAGTGCATGTCACCATGACATGCATGTCACCGTAGCAAAGTCCTTCAAATTAATATATTTATCATATTTTCACTGATTTCTTTTAATAGTTATCGTGACAATCATCATTGCCTCTAAAACAAAAATATCTACCGGCTATCTCCTGTGTCGCCAAATCATGTTTTGATCATATTGTTCAGTAATCATGAGTAACATGTCCACATCAACATGACTTCAGTATCCTCTCTCTCCTGGAAAGTCTTTTATTTTTTTCCCCTTTAATCTTTAAAGGACGATTTCTCTCTCGTTTTAAGTAAAAAAAAAAAAATTTTGCACAGATAAATCAGATTAAATGTGCTCTTTAAAATGATATCCACTTTGATATATTTTTAGTACAAATAAATTGAATAATTTTTTACCAGTCATTACCATATGGTATGCTCATATTTAATACCATATGGTAAGAAAGCGTATAATGATGATATGAACATACCAATATGGTAAGAAGGTTGAATACATGATAGTAGGAGTATACTAACTGTCATTTACGACTTTCATCATTGTTTACCACAAGTTACCAATCACATACCATAGTGGTAAAGAATGGTATTTTTTATCCATTATTTTTTTCACCCAGAAATTTATAGATCCAATATATCATGATGAACTCGTTCCTTCTGAGCAAACGTTTTCAAAAATGACTTAAAAACAAAGAAGTTATCATATGGTATGTAGTTGGTAAAAACGAACTCGTTCTCAAAAATTTTCTCGAAATATATTGAAAATTGATCTCATTTTGTAGAGAACAACGAACTCGTTCCATCTGTGCAAAAAAAATTGAAATCCGAGTTAAAACGACGAAGATAAGTACCGATTAAGAAAACTAGGAAAAATAAAATGTCTCTAATTGACAACCATTAGATCGGAATTTTCTGGACCCACTTAGACCTAAATGTCCAGATTTAGTTACTCATAGGTTAGTAACCATTGGTTACTGACCCTATCCTAAGCCTAAAAAAAATCATCTAATACCTTAGTTAAACCAAAAATAAAAAACGAAAAAATTAAATTTTTATAAGATCTTCTGACTTGGCACTGACGTGGTAGTGACGTGGCGCGTTGACCGTTAGTCAACGCGTTTGACCGTCCTAGTTAACCAAACATCGTGTTTGGCCAAATTGTTTATTTTGGTGTATAGTTCGGGCCAAGATGTTATAGATCGAAAAGATTGGTCAGGATGTTTATTTTGGTCAAAGTTCAGGCCATACGAAAATATTAACCCTTAATTTTATTCAAACAAAAATTGTCATCAAAAAAATATTTAGCAGCAAATAGACTTATATATAGAGCCAATTAGGATATATGTTGCAATTAGATTTCTTTTAGAGGCTAATAAATAATGTGCCTCCAATATGTGCCGCTAAATCTATATTTTCTTGTAGTGGTTCCAACAAACATCTTCTTCAAGCCCTTGTTTTGTTCAATTTTTCTATGGTGCTCACACCATTTTGTGAGCACCTATACTCACATGGTGAGATTGAAGTGCACATCTCACTTATCGTTTGTTAGGATTTGTTGTTTTAAAATGGGCATATGTAAGGAAAAAAAGAAAAGAGCCAAGTACTCTTTTAGTGGACTGGTCTCACATTACTTTCATTTCCATCCATTTTCTTCCTCTCTCTTGTACTCTCTCATTTTTTAATTCTTGTTCGAATTTACCCTGAAGACTTTTTCAACGCTTTTGAATATTTGTTTGATGCTTATTAATACGTTGTCATGGTGTGTAATATTTGCTGGTCTTAAATATGAGAATACTAGTTCGACACTTTTGAATATTTGTTAGATGCTTTTGAATACTACTCAATATTTTTGAATACTTTTTTGACGCTTTTAAATACTTGTTTGACACCTATGAATACATGCGTCGAACGAGTACTCAAAAGCGCCGAACAAGTATTCAAATAGGTTGAACCCATATTCAAAATCTTCCAACAAGTATTCTCATCTGTAAGACCAACAAATGTTTCACACAAATTAACACATATTCATAGACTTCGAACAAATATTCAATAGCGTCGGAGAAGTATTCAAAGATTTCGAAAAAATATTCAAAAGTGTCAAACTAGTATTCGCATTTCTCAGACCAACAAATATTCTCACAAATAAACACGTATTAATAAGAGTCTAACAAATATTCAAAAGCGTCGACATAGTATTCTTATATATGAGACCAACAAATATTTCACATAAATGAACACATATTAATAAGAGTAAAGCAAATATTCAAAAGAGCCGAAGAAGTCTTCAGTGTATTCGGACAAGTATTAAAAAATAAGAGAGCACACGAAAGAGGAAGAAAGAATGGAAAATGAAAGAAATGTGGGACCATCTCACTAAATGGGTACTTGGCTTATCTCCTTTTTTTTCTTATATAAGCTCATCTCAAAAGCAAGCAATCCCAACCCTCCAAATCATAAGTGGGATGTGACCTTTAATATCACCATGTGAGCATAGGTGCTCACAAAATAGTGTGAGCACCATAACAAAATTGTTTATTGTTACACTAAAGTAATCAAAACCCAAATCAAAATTGAGGAGAAGAAAGAAAAGGTGCGGCCTTTACTTACAGAATGAGGCTTGAGAGTTGATGTTGAATTGTAGAACCCAGGCTACTTCTGCCTTAAGGAGTACAATCTTGCTGTTGTTGGCTTTCTCTCGGCTTGTCGTCTGTAACATCTATTTCAGACTAAATCGGTATTTCAGTTTTTTAAAAAATACGCGATTTAAATCAAGTATTTTATTAGTATTTCGACCAAAATCGAAATATCAATAGATCGGATAAATATTCATTATAATATCAATACATAAAGATATATATGAGTTATTATATTCCCACTCAATACATACGTGTGTGAAGTACAGGAAAGGGGAAAAGAAAAAAAAGGTAAAAAAGAAATTGAAATTAAGTAAGGTAGCGGTGCACAATATACGTGCATGTATTTTTGGCACCGATTCTTTCATACATATATATAAACCTTTATCGGTCTCTTTTATTCCATTTCTATTTCGAGAAGCAAGAACAGAGAGTAGAAACAGGGGTCTGGTAGGGAGCTAGGGGTTGGTTCTTTGGGTTTTTTTTTTTTTTTTTTTGACAATAGGTTCTTTGGGTTTCACTGATCCAAAATTCACAAGATTGGTACGTAATCCCCCTTCCTCTCCAATTCCATTTCATTTCCATTCCTCATCTCCTGAAATCCACAAAACAAAACACAGTAACAGAGACGCTCGGTGTGAAAGTTGCATAACTCAATTCTTGAGCTGTAGTGATACAAAAATCACGTCAGTATCGTCTAATCCATTTAAACGTTGGAGTTTATCAATTTAGAGTTTTGAAACGAATTTTTGGTTCATGAATTTCTTGAGTTTTCGGTTTGAGGAATTAGTGTTTCAGAGGATTCAGAAGTTGGATTAAGCCCAAATTTCATATACGAGCTTCTTACGGCGAGGTAATGAATTTTCTAATTCTAACCTATGAATTTCAGCAATTATCTAGGTCGGAGTTGGAATCGCTGAATTTAGCTCCGACTAGAGTTTGATGTGTTTTTATCGATAATTCAACCCGGAGCCTAGTATTAACTTTGAAGGGGACATTACAGGGGATACTAGGAGGGTTTCGGATTTTGATTCCTAGTTCGTTTGAGAAAAGCAAAGTCTTAGTACGAGAAGCTAAAACCGGTGTTTGAATGACTAAAACTAGTGAGGGATTAGCACGACATACCGGATTTGTCATTTAACGATAATTATATTGATGCTTAGAATGGACCTAGAACTAGAATGACATGGTTAGGGGTGCATGGACTTTTATTCTATATGATAAACTATAGACTACTATGTGATATTATTGCCTTGCCTTAATCGGTATGAACAATGTTTATGTTGATGATCGCATATATGTTGCTATTTTTGGACTTTACTGTTGATATGCCTTATAATGGTTTGAAAAGGCGCTTGAATATAAGTTCACATGATTCTTGTATGGATCCACAAGTGGGAAAATATATTTCCTAGGATGATATTATGTGTTATGGAGGATGACTTTGCACGAGGGTTATCTCGAGGAAGTGCAATTATATAACTCCTGGTTTGCATATGTTGAGCCAGTTATGACCAAGTCAAGTACATGTTCAAGTAACGAACAAAGATTAAGCGGTATGAGTTATAAATCATGTATAAGGTTACCAAACAAGATTGTTTTGGTCTCACGGTGAATTACATAGTAATTAGAGCTCCCCATGATATTACTCTGTTATTATATGTTATGCATAACCCCCGATGTGGTGTTCATCGGTGATCTTTCATGAGATATTACCACACCCAGAGTGGTGTTGAGTCCGATATGACCACACTCAGAGTGGTGTATGGTCCGATATGACTACACTAACAGTGGTTGGTACGATGTGATCACATCCTACGAGATGTTTGGTCCGTTTCCCGAGAGAGTAATTAGTATGGGAGTAGTCAGGCGTCTATGAGTAAAACATGATAAGATGCATATGCATAAGTCAAGGTGGTTGAGTCTTTTGCCTATTGGGATGTTGGATGACTGAGGTCTAATCCAAGTGTTTTGACTTGATTGCTAGAAGTATGATAGGGGTATGCTTTGTTGAGAACTCACGATGCAATGATTGTCTCACTCAGCTAAGAGATGACCATCTTTTATTCTTTTCCTCTGCTTATGCCATGTGTAAGCAGATCAACGACTGCATCAGTAGATAAGTGTTTAGGTGGGAGCTGAGCTAGAGGTGAAGGCAAGATGCGGTATGGTCTTTTCAACTATTCTGTGCTTGGACGACTACTCAGGATTTTGACACGTGATCCACACCTTTTTGTAAACATGATCTGAGAACGTTTTTCATGTGCATATATACTAGCTTCTGATGTAGTGTGAGATATCCACAACTATGGAAACTTGGTTATGTGTGTGGTTGTGTATGTAGTGACGATTATGTCATGTATAAGTATGGTATTCAGTTGCAGAGTATGGAACTGTGATTATGGCTAAAAAGCCAATGTATATGGTTGTGGGTATATATGTATGTCTATGAATGCAGAGATTCAGATAAAATATTTTGCAGGTTTAGTTGCAAGAATTGTTTGCGTTTGCCCACTGCACGAGTAATTCATGTCGAATTTTAATTTGGATAAATTTTTGGAATTAATGCAACACCAAAGTTAAATTTCGCTGCAATTGTATGAACATTATGATTAGGTAATACGTATAGGGTAGGATGTTACATCGTCCCTCTTTTCTGGATATCTCTGTATGTCCCACACTAAAGGTCAGCAACAAACCGAGCCCATAATTGAGATCCAAACACAACAGGCCAAGCCATCAAATTGCCACCAGACCATTGAAAACTCCAGCGACGGAGATATGGAAGAGAATAACCAAAAGTCCAAACAAGCAAAAAATAATATCGATCTTACAAAGTGAAATTGGTATCGATAACTCTGTGGCCATTGCCGAGAGGTCAAAGTCCAGACATTTTTGCGGTTGTCGACATTCTTCCCTCATCGTGACCTTCTATTCCTGAACCTCGACAGAAAGGAGTTTTGTCTGAGATATGCACTAGAGTCGTCTCCAACATTATCTTCTGCATCATTGTCATCATTGCTGACATTTTCTCATCATCATCTATATCGGATTCATCTACAAGAAAATATGCATTTGGAAGACCGAGATCGATCATGCTTGGCCATCTACGCCGACGTTGAGGCTCCTCTTGAGGAAGACGGAAATTGGGAGGGAGATAGGAAGCGGCACAGTGGAGCTAAGCAGTATCCAGAGCCCTGAACCGAAAGAGTGGAGTGCTGCTGGAGAAATGAACCAATGATGGGCTCAAATATCCCTGAGAGGGATCGCGTTCAATGGCATTGCTTCCAGATTCCTCTTGAGGTCTGCATGTTGAAGGTTTACTGCGGCTGCTTCGACGATCATATCATGGACCTTGCCTTACCCCAACCTCGCATGGAACGGAAAGCAGTAGAGTCTGTTTTTGGACGAACGCGTGGAATTAGAGGTACTTGGTGTCGAAAGTAGCATGCGTCTTCTCTTAATCCGGAGAAGCAAGACGAGTATTATAGAAATCATGGAGGTTACAGAAAGTATGGACACCCTGCAATTGATGAGACGATGTAGCAGACACATGAAATGGAAAGCTTTTTTGTCGAGTGGGCAACAAATTCGGGTGAATTGTGGAGCTCTTTTAGTCCATGTTCACAAAAAGCCAAAAAAATGAAACAATCATAGAAAAGTTAGGCCGATAAAGTGCACAAGCTTTTATATTTTCAAGAATTCATGTTGATGGGCGAATTCATGAGTGTTGAGAAACAGTTGGAGGTAGAGAAAATCAAAGGCAGGATTGACTCTGGCATATAATAGTATCTATCAAGAGAATGCAGTCGGATGAAGGAAAATAACATCATGATTGATTGCCTTTACCCACCATTTTGGGAGCTCTCCTCGAACCATCCATCCCCCTTTTACTCTCTTAAGATTGTTGTGTCAAAGGTGCCTGGGGGATATTCATGTACTGTACGGGGACAATGATTGATTGTCGTGTGAAAGTTTTTTGGGTAAATACAATATATTAGCCACAACTATTATGAAGTGGGGAATTATAGCCACAACTATAGAAATTCAAATTATTAGCCAAATGTTAACTATCTGTTAACAATTTCGTTAGTAATACTCACTAAAGTTTTATGTTTTAAAGTTATAAATTAAAAGCATTCCGACGTGGCCGATGACGTGGCCTTCTCTGTCAAAAATTCAATAATAGTAATGGACAGTTAGCCATATCTTGACCCGCAACAATAGTTATAGCTAATAATTTTAATTTTCATAGTTGTGGCTATAATTCTCCGCTTCATAATAGTTGTGGCTAATATATTGTATTTACCCAAGTTTTTTTTTAGGTTGCAAATTCCACATTGACAAAGTACAGGGAGATTAATAATTCATAAGAAGTTGTACAACTTTAACTATCAAAAAGTATTTTGGAGTGAAATGTATGAGTTCTTGTAAGAACTCTTAAGTTAAACGTGCTTAGTGTGAAACATTGAAAAATATGGTTACATAACACATTAGGCAAATATCACATCGACAACCCATGTGACAGATCTATGATTTTTAAGGAATAATCCAACTTTAACCGACAACTCGTATTTTGAGGTGAAATTGATGAGTTATTGTTAGAACTCTGAAGTTAAAGGGCTCGGTATAAAGTAGTGCAAATATGAGTGACCTCCCAAAAGTCATCATGAAGCGTCCAAAAGCAAAACCATGCAAGTTAGTTCGAAAGTGGATAATATCTTGGTAAAAAACATTGAGATGTTACGGTTGTTAGGAATACAGCAAAATAATTGATAAAGCATTTTATTCCTTATTGTATTTATTTTCTCTCAACTGTATCCTGATTTCTTCACCTACTTTAGCTACAAACATTCATGTAAAATCTCTTGTAACTATGATAAAATTCCGAAAACACATCAACTAAATTCACAATTAATTTCCACAAATTCTCTTTTCTTAATGATATGAGAGCTAGTCACAATCAAGTAATCCCGATCCATCTATGGTTTCTTTTATATGATCTTCTCCTATGTTTTCTCTATGAGCACGGCTTCAAACTCCACCTTGTCTAGTGATTTTGGTGCTAGACAGTACGAAGACTCGTTGATCACTTTGAATCCAGCGAGGCAGCGACAAAGCTTTCGTTGATAGAAGCGTTGTCCAAAATGATTGGGCGTAAAGCATTTGTAGGTGGATTTTTAAGTCCATCGTCAAATCCTAGGGTTCAACAGTGGAAACTAGGGGTGGAAGTTTGGTTTGCGGGTTGCGGATAACCCGCAAACCTCACCAAACTGCGCACTTGGTGGATACCCATACCCACAATTTATGGATAGTGGCGGTTGGGTGTGGGTAGCAAAATATTAATTTTTGTGGTTAGTGGTTAACCACTACCCACAACGGTTTACCCACAAAATCCACATTAACCACCTTAGTTATATTTATTTCTTCAAAAATACTTTGTAACCCTTATTAACCACATTAGTTATTTTAGTTTGTGAAACTTGGAAGACTAAGAATTAAAGTAGCTACCAAAATCAAATACGCACTTATTCTATAAAACAAAATCAGGTCAATACACAATGTTCACGTGAGATACTTTTATCAAATAAGCATTGTCCGTTGGTATATGTTTATTTTATAACAAAATCAAGTCCATAGATATAGTCATTTAAATTAATCGATTCGTTAAAAGAGGGGAATAATCAATAAAGATTAGTCTGATACCCAAATTCATCTCCATTTCTCCACGAACTCACGAACAACACAACATGCAACCAACTACCAACAATACAATACTATAATCGAGAGTGGAGAATAATCGATTCATTAAAAGCGGACGCCTCCACTTATCGAGCCACTTTTGTGTTTTGATGTTGTTGCCATCGGAAGAGCCGTGACATGCAACGATTTTTGTCTGGTAAACAAGTCATTCCGCCTCTTCGTTATCTTCAAACTTCTTTCCAAATCCATCTCTTCTGAATTTACACTAACTAACCTATTGTATTCGAGATTTATAATTTATTTAACACTTTATTGACTTTCTTCTATGTATGTTTTTGTTTTTGTTTGAGAAGAAACACAACATCACTATTTAATTACCATATTATTATATTTAATGTGATATTTTTGTGGGTATCCACAACCAACTCGCAGCGGGTAGTGGTTAACCACTACCCACTGCGGGGTAGGTTGTGGGTAACATAATTCTATATTTGTGGGTGTGGTTACCCACAAAATATGGGGCGGGTAACCACACACACCCCAATTTCCACCCCTAGTGGAAACTGCCAGGCTGGAATACGGTAGGGGCGGAGGGAATTGCTGGTGGAGTGGTGAAATGCGTAGAGTTGAGACTCAAAAAAATTCACTCTTGGCACTCTCAAATCAAAACTCTGCTAATGTGTCTGGAACTCCTTGGCTTTGTTGATGGCTCCAGGATTGCTCAGCCCGAAACAATTATGAAGAAAGGCGCCTCCTCTTAGAATCTCGTCTTTCTTCATTGGTTTGGAAAAGATAATCTTATCCTTCATACTTTTCGTTGCACATTATCACAATCAATTTACTCTATTCAGGTCTTAGCATGTGAAAGAATGTCATGAGAGAGTTTCGAGACCATTCAGAGGTCAAACAGGAACGAAAAAATAGTATGCCCCCAAGTCAGTGGTTGGACCCAAAGTCACGAGTTGCGCTTCAAAGTCATGCCATAGACGGTGACATTGAGGGAGGGGAGCTAGAAACACTCTCGAAAGTCATGGTCTGAACCTCCAATATCACAGCACAGAACTCTGTTGCGGGTATAAATGTGTTTTATGCGGATTCTGAAGGGAGAATTTGGTTGTTGGATCCTCAACATCCAATGGACAAAACCTAGAGAGAGAAAACGACTTTGAAAACATTCTGGGAGCTGTTTGAAGGTTTTCTTCGCCATTGGAAAGGGGATCAAGCCTACGGGTGGAGATTATCGGTAGGAAGAAAAAATTTCATCACCACAATGAGAACTCATCTTCTCATCTATATTCTCTCTCTTCTCTATGGAGTAACTTCCCTTCACTTAGGTTTTGAGGAACCCTACTTATATTTGTTTGATTTAATGATTGTATGAGTATTCTTACTTGTTAAACTTGAGTTCATATTCAATCTATGCATGTTTATGGTTCAATTATGCTGTAATTGAGATCATTGATTCTACTTCGATTCTATGAGAGGGTATACCTGATTAGGTCAATAGAGCACCATAAATTGCAAGTAAGGGATCAATTGTGTGAGAGTGAGCCGATTCTTTTGCTTTGTATTGGGTGAGAGTCTTGTTCAATAGAGGAAGTATAGTTTTGAATTGTCTTGGTATTCTATCTTAGTTGAGGATATGTCCCTCTAATTAGTCTATTCACGAGGGTCTTATCTGCTTTAATTGATATTCAAGACTTTTTAAGGACTTTTGGCATTGTGAATGAAGAGTGAAACAAGTTAGAGAATCATCAATCATTAATCCGGACGTGACTAAAAACAATTAATACCTAAGTGAGTTTCACCATTGTAATTAGTTAGATTGACCTTCAAAATACATGCATGTATCCAATGCAACCAAGGATCCCCAATGCTTGCATAACCAATAAGAGGAAAGCCCTCTCCACCCGATCATATGCTTTCTCCATGTCAAGTTTCAATGTCATCCATTTGTCACAGTCATGCACTTTAGTTTTAAAATACGGCATAACTTATTGACCTATGAGAATATTATCGGTAATTGATATGCCCTTAACAAAGCCATTTTGGTTACTACTGACAACATGATGGAAAATTGTCCCAAGACAATTAGATAATATTTTCAAAATGATATTGTAGAATACCTGGAACAGCCCAATTACAATCAGATGTAGCAGCCCTCGGTTGGTGCCTTATGAAGGAGGGAAAACCATGTGCGATTGAAGCTTTGACGCAAACGACTAGACCGAAAGAAACTTAGTACCGATGCACTTACATCATGAACCACCACCTCCCAAATACTTTGAAAGAATGAAGCAGTAAAGTCGTTTGATCAAGGAGTCTGAAAAGTCCCAATATAAAAAAACAACCTTACATATTTAGAATCTGGATACCTGCAAACCGAATGCATTCATAGGTCCGGTTACCTTTCATTGGGCTTGTTCCTGTTTTCTATTGTGCTTTATAAGTTTTGTGGTGTCTCTGGATTGGTATGGGGGTTTCCCGTTTGTTTTATGATATTTGTGGTTAGTTTTATGAGTTTTTTTCTGTTTTATGAAACTTATGGTCAGCTTATGAGGTTTCTGATTTACATTATGAATTTTATGGTGTAGTGAGCTTCTAGTCTGCTTTATGAGCTTTGTGGTCTACTTTATTAGTTTTGTTGTACGGTTTGTCGTGTTTGTGAAGTAGTCCAAGTTTTCTGGTCTGGTTTGATGAGAGTTGTGGTCAGTTTTATGAGTTTTTTCTGATATGATATAGGAGACTTGTGGTAAATTTTGAGGTTTTCACTTTACTTTATGAGTTTTGTGTTGTGTTGAGCTTCTAGTAAGCTTTATGAGCTTTCTTCGCTATTTTAGATTTTTTTTTTGTGACATGGTTTGTCGTGTTTTTTGTAAGAGTTTCCTGGTCTAGCTATGATGATTACAATCCACATACGTGTTCTCCTATATTTTTTTTTAAATGATAAGTATATTCTTGTGATAGACTTCTTTAACATAAAAAATCATTAAATAATGTGACTAATAAATTAATGTTAACATCCTAACCTTGTCCATTCCGTTAACGCACTCATGCAAATTAATAATAAATCATAATTTATTTCCTGGATTTTCTAAGAGTAAAAGGTTTGGGCCACCTCCCCTTGGCTTGGTAAATAGAAAAGCCTTTCCATTTATCGACTATTTAGTCCACTTGGATTTAGGTTGGTTGCAACTTGCAACCACAAGAATAATAAAGCGGACCGTATTTAATTCAGTTCCATTATAAAAACAAAAACTGAATTCAAATCTCTACTTGTCTTCTAACACATAGTCGTATTGAACTAGGCCTTTTCCCCAAATTAAAGAGCAAAGCTACCAGAGCAAGAAACCATTGAGCAAAACTACATTTCGTAGCTTTCCATATTGTTCAGTAATGAACGTTTCAATCATCAATTAATTAAACCCACCAATTGGATTAATGAATCACTTCATTAGGTACCTCCACCAGCCCACATATGCATGTATCAAATTGAAACCTGCTCTATACTTCATGCTTGTAAGTCTATTAATACGAATTAATTCCCCCCTCATCATTCCACAAAGATCTCTTCTCCAATACCAATGGCTTCTGAACAAATGCGCTCCCAAAATTTTCGAGTCCAGTGTTACTATGTAAGGCTAAGCCACCTCTTCCACCTCATCTCTTTTGTCATTGGCATCTCACTTGGAACCGTAGCTTGTTTGTACCTCAAGAGCTTCACTACCACGTTGAGTGCCACCATCACCATGTACCATGTCTCTTCCTCATCCTCCCGGCCACTCCAAGAACTAATTACCTCGCCGCCGCGGCCGCGGCCTCCACCGTGCCTTGTGCATAACATGAGTGACGAGGAGTTGCTAGCAAAAGCAACCAATAGTGCAGGAGAAGCATCACCACAAGGAGAACATTCCCCCAAACTGGCTTTCTTGTTCCTGACTCACGGCCCATTGCCCTTCTCCCCATTGTGGGAGACCTTCTTCCGAGGTTCCACCGGCCTTTATTCCATTTACGTGCACCCGCACCCTTCCCACATCGACTCGTGGCCTCAAACTTCCCCATTTTACGGTACCAGAATCCCTAGCAAGGTCGTCCAGTGGGGAAGCAGCACCATGGTCGACGCGGAGAGACGCCTCTTGGCCAGCGCTCTCCTCGACCCGTCCAACCAGAGGTTCGTCCTGCTCTCCGAGTCGTGCGTCCCGCTGTTCGACTTCGCCACAACGTATCGTTACCTCATGGACTCGAGCCGGAGCTTCCTGAGCTCCTACGACGATCCACGAAGTGCCGGGCGCGGCCGCTACAACCCTAGGATGCAGCCTGCCATCAACGCCACCCATTGGAGGAAAGGATCGCAGTGGTTCGAGCTCGATCGAGACCTGGCCCTGAGGATCGTGTCGGACAGGAAGTACTACAAGGTGTTTGAGGAGCACTGCAGACGGCGGTGCTACATGGACGAACACTATATTCCGACGCTGGTGAACATGTTATGGGCCGAGAGGAGCTGGAACCGGAGCGTGACCTGGGTCGACTGGTCGCGGAGCGGGGCCCATCCGAGGCGGTTTGGGCGGGCCGATGTAACCGACGGGTTATTGAACCGGATCAAACATGGGTCCAGGTGTATTCGGGATGGGAACGTCACGTCTGTTTGTTACCTTTTCGCTCGCAAGTTCTCGCCCGATGCTTTGGAGCCGTTGTTGAAGGCTCAAAACTCCTCCGTGTAATTAAGGCCCTCACAGTAAATACAATGGCCATCTTGAACTCCAAGTTCCTTTTTTCAAAGATTAGTGGAAAAAAAATTTCTTTCAAAACAAGATGATGATAATCACCTGTGTTGTTAAAGGCGTACCGAGCTGCTCGGCTCCACCGGTAAAACCGCCACCCGGTAACAAAATAGGCTCGGAACAGTCTAAAAGCCGCTCCGGTTTTATGTAGCGGTTGGCGAGCGGCCGAGGCGGTTAACCGATCGAGCCGCTCGTCCGGTTTTTGCCATTCAGCCGTTAAATTTAATTAAAAAAATTGCAGAAAATTGAAAATTGAAATAAACCAAAAAACGTCGGGCTCTCAAACTGAATCCTTATTTCCATTTCACAATTTCGAAGGAAAGAGATGAGCTCTGATTAAGAAATGTCCACTATTTATATTGATTACGTTTATTAGGTACCGGTTCTCTAACGGCTTTTAGACGGTCTTTTGTCAGTTGGACCACCAAAATGCGAGTCGTTCGCATTATCGGGTCATGCTCCGATTCAGTTCTGACAACATTCATAATTACTTAAGCATGTATAGGCTATAGCATATAAATTTGTAGTTACTACTGAGGCTTGGTCGTCCAGCATTTGTTAAAAACCAGATTCAATTGTTTAGAGATTTTAGAATCATCGCTTTGCAACTATGTTAAAATCTTTATAAAAAACTAGGATAAATACTTAAAATTTGATTAGTTATCATATGAATTTTGAATATTTGAAAGATACTAATGAATATTTGTGAGGTATTCAAAGGGAGCAAATCTTGTCAATAACCTAGTTTTTTTATCATTAACTCACTCGTATCGCCAAGGAAAGAAAACAGATCAAAGTGAATACATCGTCCTAAACCAGGACGTAAAATCAAACCCCACTAAACCGGGGAACAAAGAAAGGGCATTCCACCAAAATGAGAAGCCCTATTTCTAACCCGACCAATAAAGTAGACATTCCAGCTCTCTAAATACTCTCCAAGCACAATTATGTCAGCTAAAATGGCTCCACCACAAACATCTGATACCACGCCTCTCTTTACGTGAGCAACTTAACCAAGAACGGATCCACAACCCTATCAAACAGCCGCCCTTCCACTGCCAATAGTGTTCCCTGCGAATCCTTCATGACCAATCCCCCAGCTCCATGAGACCCAGGCCGAACTGCCCCATCAACAAACACACTCACATGATCTAGGGACACTGAAGCTAGCTCCACCACACCTTCCGGCAGACCCTGGGAAGTCGGTCCACGCATCTCTGGCCGAGCCTGCAAAGAGTACTGCATAGCCAATGTAACAAAGGATGCTCAAACACCACCCAATTACGAGACTTTCAAATGCCAGAACAAAGATACCAAACTCATAACATGTTCCCGCCCCACCGCAGGCTGTTCGAGAAACCTACGCCAAAAATAAAATAACATTAATCATAGTTAAGGAATCATGAACAAAACCAGTTTTCTCCCAAAGCATATGCGTTGTATAGCAATCAAAGATAAGATGCTCCAGCGACTCCTCGTCGTCCTCCCTACAGACAGGACACCTAAACAACCTCGACATCCCCCTGGATGCTAGGGCCTCCCCCATCGGTAGAACCTGATGCAAGAGCTGCCATAGGAAAAATCAAAGTTTAGGCGGAATAGGCAGAGCCCAAACCACCGACCATAACCCTTTATCCAAAAACGAAGCTGCTGCTGCCTCAAACCGTGGCTCACGCCTTCTACGGAGCTCTACATTAAGATGATACCCAAAACGGATCGAATAAACACCTGAAGCCTCAAAGTGCCACACCAGCCGATCAAGAATACAAGTCACCGACAACGGAATCTCCTTAATTGCCTGAACCATGTCTTCTAGGAACAGTTGGTGCAGTCTATCTCTGTTCCAAAGACTAACCTGAGGATGGATAAGAGAAGACACCAAGGAATCACTATCCACCAACCCCGGAAAAGGACGAAGAGGGAACGGATGCTATCCTGTCCAATCCGAATCCAGGAAAGACGACTGCGCAAGATACTTCCCCTTGTATATCCTGGCCAACAGGGACTCCGGTTCCATTAAGATCTGCCATGCTAGTTTAGAAGGAAGGGCAAGATTAAAGTCCTCGAATAACCGAAAACCTAATCCCCCTCATGCTTTCCCAAACACAGCTTTCCAAGCAATCCAATGAATACGACGTTCCCCATGCTTGATACCCCCCACCAAAACCGAGCTAGGTGTCTAACCAAATCCCGATGTAAAGAAATCGAAAGGAGAAAACAAGACATTACATGGATAGGTAAAGCACTTACCACAGCCTTAATCAATTGTAACGATCAATTATAAGAATTGACTGTCACATCAATAAAAGTTAACCGAGACTAACAAAGTGACCAAATTTAAACTATTAAATTAATCTTAATGACCGCGAATGAAATTAAGTATGTAGTGATCGAACTTGAATATTTTTAATAAACCCATTGACCAACCTTACAAATTAACCTTTTATTTTTAGGTATCTCCTTCAATCTCATCATTCACTTGTATTTTCTTTTTTTAATCTTTCAATAGGTATCCCCGCATTCTTTGAATATTATGGATCACCTAGCATCAGGCACAACATCCACAGCCTACCGTGGTCGTATCTTGGACCCGTTTAAATATTTCGTCAATTTCCACACACACACAAAAATCCTTAGTTGGAGTGGGGGATGGAACCAGTGCTAAAACAAAATCACCGAATCAGACAAAATTATCAGGCGTGAAAGTTGCATATACACAATCCTTACATGGACTATAAAGGTGAAAACTTGAGACCAAAAGTTGGGGAAAGAAATGAACAAAAACCACTTTTGGGAGAGCTTCACAGCGCCCACACGGAAGCCAGTAGCGCATTGATACTGGTATCTTCACAGCTTCGCTATTGCTGCCCCAATCTCTCCTGTGAATACAACATGGGTATCCATTTCAATATATTATGTTTGGAATAATAAAAAGGTTGAGAATTGAATTCTATTGGGTCTAAAATTTGAGAATTACAATTCCTATCAAAAGTGATAGGAATTGAGAGAATGAAGATGGAATTAGTAAGACCCATCAATACTTTTTATTATTTTATTGATCCACTATCATTTTACTCTCTTTCACTCTCATTCATATTTTATTTCCCAAAATAAAACAAACATATTACATTATTTATTATGGTTAAAAGTGCAATTCATTTCCATAGTTGTAGGAATTATACCAAACACTAAAATTGAAAATTAAATTCTATAAAAATAAAAAATGGAATTCCATTTCCATTTCCATTTCTTCCAGAATTGTATCCAAACAGGCGGTAAGAGACAAGTCATGGCGCAATAATATGATCTTGTAAGATACAGAGTTAGTAGTAACCTGAAGCATCTGCATCAACCTTGGGTGTTGCTCCAAGAGCCGGCATAGCTCATCCTTGTTACTCAACAGTGCCTGTTATGAAACAAAAACGCGATTGCAGTATCAGAGAACCAATTCAGCTAAACCACACACCAAAGCAACACTAAGGGTGTGTTTGTTTCCGCAAAAATAATTCACTTTTAAACTAAAACAGACACTTCTTCAATCCAAGATTTTAAAACACTATAGCCTAATAAAAGCACATCCTGTAGTTCAGGGGGATGGATTGCAAATACCGTAATTGCTTGGGGATCTCTGAAGTACTCGTGCAACGAAAGATCCTGCTGTTGCTGGGATGAAGAACCATCTCCTTGAGAATGCTGCAGGCCTTGCTCATGAAGTTGTTCAACTTGCTGCGGCTGTCTCAACTGAGGGATCTCTTGCTGTTGACCTTGATATTGAGCATGCATGGCAACCATTTGAGGCTGTTGCATCATTTGCACTTGATGGACTGGAACCTGAAACGGATTTTGCAAAGGCGGCATCCCTTGTTGTTCCAGCTGCTGCTGATGAGAAGATGGCTGCAAAGGAGGCCAGAGATGGGCTTGTGAAGGACGTTGCACTGGTGGCTGTAGAGGCTGCAACTGATGCATTGACTGAGCGACGGGGATATTCTGCAGCATGCTCGGGGTGTCGCCACCTGGTTGCTGAGTTGCTCCTGTGTTTACATAAGGCGGCCGGCTGAAGACCAATGGTTGCATCAGTGGAGGATGCGGGTAGGAAGTTAGGCCAGCCACCATAGGAAACTCGGTATATCCCGATGACTGTGGAGTTGAAGCGGGCTTTCCAGAAGGCAAATGGTAAGGGCCAGCTGAGAAAGGAGGTGGCGGTGTTGGAGGAAGCGGTGGATGAGTTCCGGCTGACCCACTCGGAGAAGAGACGTTAGAACTCCTTGAAGAATATTTGGAATCTGCTAAAGAATGGGAGGATGGTAGACGTGCAGGACTGTTTACAAAAGCAGGAGGATAATCTGATTGAGCCTGCAAACATTGTAAATGATGATGAAGAACCTGAACAAACATGAATGATGGGTATGTTTGTTTCGCTTTTGCTAAAATAGATTTTAATTGAATTGAAATGGTATGAGATAGGTTTAAGCAATAAAATTGTATTTGGATGACAGGATAGTAGCGTATTCAATACTAACAAAATTAACTGATTCTGGAAATCACTATTTGGCCATAACTTAAAGAATGTACTTTCATTTCAAAGCAAAATAGTAAGGTGACTTGGCTTTTAATGAATAGTTTTTTAAAGAAGTTAATTTAAGGAGCGTGCTTGTTTCAGCTATAAAGTTCACTTTTTAAGAAACAATTTTTCAAGCTCAAACAAGCATAGCGAAGGTTATACAAGGGCAATTATGAAGAGACGTAATTCTGCCCATGGAAAGAATGAGTTTGACAGCTGTACCTCTGCAAAAGACTTCAAGAAGGGGGATGACAGACTTGAGCCAGGATCAAGACCCTGAGGTATGATTCCAGGCGAGACAGACGATGATGGAGGTGGTATTGGAGGCAAAGGCGGTTGATGAATACCAATCCTATGCTCATAACTTCCTCGAGATCCCGTTGCACTACGAGGGCTGTTCTTCATATAGACATTCGGAGTTGTTCTGGCATTCATTGGTACATGCAAAGACGAAAAACCTGGCCCACTATTGTAATAAGTTCCACCACCAGCGCCATAATCATCCCCCACAGAGGTTATACCCCGAAATATGCTCTTCGAATCATCAGATTTAGTGGCATTTCAGGTCTAGTGGCAGCCGACATCCGTGAAGAGAATTTTTCATCAGCATTGGATGATGCCAGTGGAGTATCTCTCTGTGTCTCCTCAACAATTGATTGAGGAGAGCTTTGTTCAAGCATGACAACAGGTGCAGGTTGCTGAAGATTGTCATCTGGCTGAGGAAATAGCAACTTGTCATCAGTCTCGGACTCCTCAGCATCAAACACTATATCTATACCATGGAGATCATCATCAATATCAGTTTTTAGCTGCTTAGACTTGTTGGCTTTCTCTTTATCAACATCATTGTTAACCACAGCAGCAGCCAGTTTAACTTGTGATGATGATGGCTCTCCAACTACACCAGCAGCCATTGGATTCTGTCTTTCTCTTTCTCTAGCCATGAACTCATCCACGTGAATTGAAGGAGGTCTTCCGCCACCAGACCCTAATCGTTGGACAGCAATAACATTTGAATTATTCCCCACCCCATCGACGCTTCTCTCTCTAGCAACATAGTCATCGACATGCATGGATGGAGGCCTGCTAGTGTTTGGTTTTCTCTGTCTAAAGGAGTCTCTACGGATGGGACCAGTAGAGGCAGTAGTTGGGCCCATTCCCCGACCAAATGAATTCTGTCCTGTTATTTCGGCCACTGAACTTTCACCCTTCACTCGCTTGCCAGAACTGTCCACAGATGATAACTTCCGTTTTGCAGGAAGGTTTTGTGATAATCTGTCAGGCATTATCTCTGGACACTCCCATAAGAAGTTGTCTGCAAGGCCCCCAAGCAGAACACAGTCATCATCCATCTCACGATTTGCATTTGAAGAAGCAAGAATATCAGTAGAGAGCAAAGCATCCCTACTAAATCCAATTTCATCTAGTGTCACAGAACCTCTGGGTTTTTGAAACAGTAACATCAATGCGTTGGCAGATTCTAGAGCCTGCAAATCAAAAGGCAGTGGATGAGGGTCAGACATAAAAATATGCTATCATTACAAAATAGGTCACACAGGCCCTCTCCTATATGTTTTTACCTGATACAGAGTGGCTTGCACAGCGACATGGTAGTTGTTTGTGATCTTTGAATTCAGCACTGTAGTCATTTCCTCTATGGAGGATAAGGCTTCCGAAGGGCTGTCTGTCTCATTCATGTCATTTGGGATCCCGTAAAGGTATTTTATGGCAGCCACTGCATTCCAGTTCAAACTGACAGACAAACAAATGTGCCTCATGGTTAGTCAGCCTTTTTCAAGTTTATTGATCACAACATGGCAGCACTGATACAAGCATTCAAAGTGCCCCAACAAGCTACCCTATAAATGAAATATCTTTAGAGATATCATAATGGGAGAAAAGGCTTCAGACGAGGGCTCTGAAGCAAATTACGGACCATGTAACATAAACAAAGAGGTTGTTTGGATGTAGGACTTAACTCATGAATTTTAGTACAACATACATGAGTGGAGGGTTTCTTCCAAGACCCTTGTGTGGTGGAGCGAAAAATAGGTGGCAAGTCCATGGAGGAAAACCATCAGGGTGCCAACTCCGTGGGCGAAACGATTTCAAAAACCAATCCCAAAGGAAGGGTCTGTGAAATCTTTCACTAGTACTGTCTATTTGTGTCTTTATCTTTTTGTCAATTCAATGGAAGAGGAATGGAGAGAATTATAATGGTTAGGGCATGATGGTCATTTTTAGTTGTAAAGTCAATCCACTACTACAATGACACATACAAACTACAAAATTTTGTTCCTTCGGGGACATCCGATAAAATTGGAAGAAACAACAAAATTTTGAAATCCATAAATGTCAAAATTCACCAATTTTCAATCCATTGATTTTGCACAATCCATCACTTTTCAAAATCCTACATCCGAATAACTCCGAAATAATTCAAGACAGATGAAAGCACGAAAAGAGGGCTCACAAGAGTAAAGTTATATCACCCACATAATATTTTATGGTGCTGATTTAATATATTAGTCCGTGATGATCTAAGATGAACTTCTACTTCACCTGTACAACTGATGCAATGCTCCTACAACCCAACTACCCCTTAGATAAAATACATAAATCAAGTAAAACAACCAAATTTACTTCCAAATGGTATTAACATGCCAACTGACCTCTTTTCATTGACGCAGAAACTCAAAGACCCAGCTGACAATGCATTGATAGCCTCCACTGCCCAAGTTGATAGTCCATCCAAGTGATCAACAAACTTGAGCAATTTCATCCAGCAATGCAACAAAGGAGGGTTATTGCTCCATTCGTAAACATCACCACCACGATTTCCATTCCTTTCATCACCTTTGTGTGATTCTACCTCCATAAGTGTTCCATTGACAACACTGCTCGAAGAGGTCAACAAAGCACTCCGACCTTCACTGCAACTACCCATTTCCTTAAGACTGATTAGACAGGAAAGCAATTCTCTTCCAACTGGCAAGGCCTGGGAAAAATAAGGGTGTTTGTTAAAAAAATATGGCGGTGAGGATTTCACCCTTTCAGAGTTAGATTGAAAATGAAAGAACAGGAAGTAACCTGGCAGAAATTCAAGAGATGGGGTAGAATCGATGCGCAGTCCTGAGAACTAAAGCTTACAGCATGGCTACAGTAGATTTAAGAAAAGATTAGTCCATTAACCAAAGTAACCTGACAGCATAGGGAAACTAAACTTTTCCAATATATGTATACGTACAAGTCACAATGTCCAGAGTACGGTAATGACGTTTGAGAACCACAAAGCAAAGCGATGGACTTGAACGCAGGAAGGCAGCACAGGCTCAGAGTGACACCAGATTTTGCAAGACTTTTGCTCTCTGAGAGATGAATTCCATCTGAATCAATGGCATTAAAACACCTCTCTAGAGTCTCAATTAAATGGTCAGCAATGCCTTCCTCCAATAACAGCACCTAAATCAAGGAAATGTACATGAAGAAGATCCGATCCAGCTGCAGAAACATAAGATAAAACAAAGACGAACATACCTTAGCACGTGGATGCTCCAGTACACTAGCAAGAAATGCAAGATACCTATAAACCTGAAGTGAGAAAAAGAGGATATCAAATATACACAAAACAAAGGCAAATGACTATGAGTCCATGACCATAAACAATTTCAAGTCCATTAATTAAAAACAGAGAAGAAATGTATTTACCTTGTAAACATCTTTCTGTGACAGAGAAGAACAGTCAGAGAGATGGTCACGAACAGATGATAACAAAGGCTGGATAAGAACAGAAGCATTGATCGGTTTTTGGCAAGTAATGTGAATTATGAAGACCCGGAGCATGTCTTGGATGACAACCAATCTCTGAATATAGGAAAAAGAAATTATAAAATGAAAACATTTCTAGATGACTAGTAGAGTGCAATTCCAACTACAATCTATAGATGGAAGTCCGCACGAAACAATGATGAGTAAGCACGTACGGAGATGGCATAGTGTCTGATAATCAGGGCAATTTTATCAAGTTGTGGGGTCAACTGGTTGAGCAATTTCTCCCGGTAGGAAGGCTCAAGATACCAGTTGATATGTCTTTCCTTATGTGGACCTAACAGTGTTCCCACAGCCAGCGTTCTTACAGCACTTAACAAGGGCATTCCGTTCTTCCAAAGCCAAACACCTTCTTCAGGGAACAGATCATTCTTGCAATTGCAGAGAATGAAGCATTAAGTACGGATAAACAAAAATAGCAAACAAAATAAACCTCCACATCAACCCATTCAACCAATTTATGGCCATTACTAACAGATACCAAGTTCAGCAAAGTAAGAAGCATCACTGCCTGAATAAAATGGCAAGCCTAGCCAGAAATAGAATCATATGCATGCACTTTCTGTTTCAAGAATAAGCCATCGCATCCAAGTGGGAGATAAAACCTGGAGTTCGCATACCAATAGACAAAGCAAGCTACATGTTTCCTTTGGGCCCAAACCCAGCAGTGAAGTTGATTGAACATTTGTAAGGAGGGAGTGGAAAAGACCAGGTGTCCATCCAGCCACCGGCCAGAAGCTAAGGGCTGACACAGTCAGATGGCAGACAGCTCCAAAACCAAGTGCTGAATCAGGATAAGAAGATGATAAATCTGCTGTGCATGCAGCAAGCTTCGGGCTGCAAGTTCAGATATCTGGTATTATTATGAAAGCTACAAAGCACAGAAACAAATAGTCAGACACAAGAAAAAATATGTAATATACCTGACTTCTCGGTGAAGGCGGAGAAGCGCATTCATCAACTTTGTGTTCCTATGCTGTTCTTTTGCTTCCTGCAACCACGAAAAATACCGAAGTCTGTTCATATTTCGTGAAGAAAACGCAGCAAAGCAAACAGTTCCGATTACTAAATGAGCTTTATATAGCAGCTATATCATTCTCAATGCCACAATTGGTATTCATGAATCCAGACAGATCAAAACAGTTTTTCTACACCAGCTGTCATGTACCCTTAGATGTCTTTATAGGGGAATGACAAGTGGAAAAGAAGAGAAGGGGAAGAAGGTAGATCTGAGGTGAAGCACCATCAGGCATCTATGTCCATGGTAGTTTTCAGGAGGCAAAAGAGGTAAGCAAGCTAAACTTAACTTTCTGTTCATACATTTTGGTATACCAATTAACCACTCTAAATAAAATACCTAGTATGCAATAAAACCTTCAGCAGAGTTAGATTAAAAACTTTAACAATTCATAAATAAATGCTTTCCAAATGTATAAAAATATGGAAGAAAAGGAAGAGTGGAGATAGAAAAAAACTGCTTTCCAAATGGCTCACAATGGTGTGGGGCAAGCTTCATTTGATATTACCTATAATTTCAATCTCATCAACATACTCAATAGAAATAACAAACGTGCAAGGATGTCACATCTATAGACCAACCAGACACCTGAAATACAGTTACCTATCTCACTGCATCAGTTAAATGTTATCCACTAAAAAATACAAGTAACAACTATGATCAAGAGACTCCCAACAAAATGCACCATACCTGCAACTTCTGAAGAAGTGCAATCAGCAATACCAGAGAAGGAACCAAAAGATCGACTAAGCTTTGCTCGCGATTACGCTCCAATAACAAATCAGATGTCGAATTGCTTTCTGCCCCCTCATCGACAAGATAATCTGTTCAAGAAAATGCAATCAGTGTATAACAATAAAAAGTAAGCAAGTCAAGAAAGAGTCCAGATGGCCTAAAACTATGAAAAAAGTCTGCTGCAAAAATAGTTTCACATAGTAACAGAATAAAATTCATATTCGGATAGAGATACAACCTACAAAAATAGTCAACCGAAACTCCAGCACTATATTTTCCCAGGACTCTTTTTCCCCTTTCATGATCATTTTACCAGGAATCAAAATGCAAGTAATTCGGTGGATATTGGATAATAAGTAATAACAACACATGACTGTTGACAACTTAAGAGGTACCATTATGAGCTTCAAACTTACTGTCCCCAGTGAACGAGTAATACACCACATGCAAGCTTTTAGTTTTTGGGTGGGTAGATGCTAAGAGAAGATTTTAGAGTCACTGGAACTAGAATAAGAACTAAAAAAGTAGGTCAAAGATGACAGATAGAATACGTAACCTTTGCATCCTGTATGTACCCGTTTTGGCATATAACAATGCAGGCTAGGACTTGGGTAACAATTATATACTTGAGCAAAAAGTGCTTCTTCATAAAAGCTTAGAAAGCACATTCTCCGGTCTAATCATACAGAAGGCTTTGCCGGTTACTATATGGTACTATCCCTTGCCTACTTCCAATCCTTGGGGGTCAAGATTCACTTCTAAATATATATAAACACAAACTAATGTACATCTATATATGCTCCTTTCTCGGGTAAAAAAGTATCATGAGGACAATTTATATCGTGAAACTAACCGTAGATATTTGATGACTTCTCCATCATAAAGCTGCAGTTCACAACAATAGCATAGATAACTGTCAGAGCACCTTCATCGTACAAACTTGCCGCAACAGTCTGCATGAATAGAAGTAAAGTGAGCCCAAGCGAGAATAATCACCATGGTATGTCAGTACGAGTGCAGTCTACATACTGAATTTTCTGAAATGAAGGCCAAAATTCGAATGGCTGTTGTCAGCTGCGCTATTGCAGAGTCACGAAGTGTAACACCATCAAATGTCTTCTTGGAGACAATTTTTGCCAGATTTTCCATGACATGTACATCAGAACTACCTGAAGCATCTCCCACCACATTCTCAACATCTGTTAAATCTGAAACTAGGGTGCTGGCAGACGTTAGATGTGTATCCCCTCCATATGCTAACACAGCAGAATACTTAAGAAGACCAACAGCCTCGTTTTTGTGGTAAACAACTCCAGCATCTATCCAATCCAACAGCCGTGTTGGAGCATCTTTCCTATTAGAGCCAGGGGAAGAAGAATGTAAGGCTCTATAGAGGTCCATCACATGTCCAATCCAAGAATTCAAGGAGGATGCAGTTGTGTCAGTAACAATGACTTCAAATATCTCCGCGGCTGAGTGAAAAATCGCCACGTCTACAGGGGAAGCTCCTGCATTTAAAGATTCATGTCCATAAGTGGTTCAATGCAATTCATATCTATGATTAAGATGACCTAACAATAATATCTTCATATAAGTTCAGCACTGAGTTACCACCACTTCTGGCATCTGGCTCGGTTTCCTTTACCGCATATAAGGCTTCAATCAAAGTTGATATAACCTAACAAATATAGATGGATAAATGAAAAAAAAAAAAAGTCTGACACCATGAAGCAAAATAAAGAAAGTATGCTACGTGAAAATAATGATATAGATCATACAGGAGGCACAACTAAAGATAGCATCAGATGTATATGATACCATACCATTCCTATCGAGCCTCAGAACATCTTTCACACTAAACTTTCCAAGGTTATAATGAACTGTATCTTATAAATAAAAATCAGGGCCAAAAAGCAAGATAGATGTTCTAACAGCCTGCACTCCAAAGTTTGTGCAAGCACAAGAAAGTGACTTGGCGATTCCTATATCCCTGAGGATATAAATAACCTGAGCATCGCTTAATGATCATACCTCAGGAAAACACCCCAATGCCAACAAAGCTTGGCGACCACAATCAGATCTGCAAACCAAGTACCCAACAAGGGTCAATCCCTCTGAATCTAGATCTAAAAATAGATGGAAAAGAACAGTCAGTAAGTTCAACCTGGAGAGACCACAGAGCTCCCACAACACCCACAAGAATTCTTCCGTATGTTGAGCTAGTAAAAGCAATCTGTCGATAGCATTCACCTGACACAACAGGACAAAAATTTAGCTTTAAACAAGTAACTCAAACAAAACGAAAACAATTCACATTATTTGAATGGACTGACCACTCTCAAATGCATCTCAATAATCATTGCCACTTCCCGAGGACCACAAACAAAACCCTTCGCCGTTAAAATAGATGCATATCTGAGTGGAAGGCATTCTTCCATTCTCATGTCAGTTGCATTCCTCAAAGCATCAATTATGGTAGAGGAAAGTTCCGGGTGGCTTGAAAGGAAAAGTAAACCTGGCAAGCAAAGATAACAAATGAAGACATTCAAGCCCATATCTAAGGGGGAAACTTTGCATGAACGGCTTTCGGGGTAAACCTGAGCGACGCATAAGAAGAGCAAGAAGTATGGCCCCAATAGTTGATGCAATCTCAACAAATGTGCCCATGGTATCTCCGACTTCTGAGCGCAAAATAGGCGATGCCAAAAGTGCAGCTGATAATGGAAGAAAGCCTCTCTCCTGTATCCACCAAACGACAACCAATTAACAAAAACATTCCATCTCTGAAGAAAACCATATTCAAGTCCCTCAAACTACAATTATCGGAGTTATTGGTTAGTTGAACACAAGCTCCCTTCTTGTATTAATTACAATAATTTTGTAAATTGAGTCACTTCTGACAAAAGCCAAGCTTCCTGATCTTTAAAAACATAATTATAGTGACAGAAAACAAAAACAAAAAGGCTATAAAGGGCAAAAGTTGAATATATAAATGCCCTATTCCAAAGTGTCCAGGACAGAGAAAAGAAAACCACCTTTGGATTGCCAAATTAGCCAACAGTCTTGTCATTTTTTCTAAGTTTAGCTAGTCAGATGGCTAACTTAGATCAAAATGAGCTAAAATAGCTTCCAATGTCTTCAAACATTTTAACAATTATCACTTCATCAATCACAAAACTATATACATAACAGCATTGGTGGCCATGGATGCAGTGAACTTTAAACTCCCAGAATTCCACCTTTAAGACAAATTTTGAGCAGATTATATTCTCTTGAACCAATGAGATGATGAGAAATTCATAGTTTTGAACTTATTGATCTTGTCCACTCCTAATGACAAGATGTGAGAGCAACCACAGAAGCACTTTGCTTACCACACCATATTGATGAAGACTACACCCTATATACTTACACGAGACAAACTCAGAGGGAGTTATACCTTGAGAAGTCCCAGCAAATGGGGGTCAAGATCACGGTTGAAAAAAGAGCAATCAGAGGAACCAATCAACCCCCTGGTTGATTCATAAGACAATAGCCCTTCTGTTCCACCAAGAATCAATGATCGACTTGCTTGAGCCACCGGAGAAGGATCTTCAAGTGGACCAATTGAGTTGAGCAATTTCTGCAAGCCGATTACAAGGTTAATATCTTAATGATAGATCGAGATACTATAAATGGAAAAGGTAGTAGAGAACTGACCAAGAGTTTTTTCAGTTGAAATAGAACACTCCCAAGCATGCTTTCTCTTAGATTTGCTACTCTTCCGTCAGCAGGCAGACCGGCCAACACAGATAGAACAGCAGACTGAAAAAGAAAAATACAAATTACAATGATTGAATATATATGACAGATGCATTTGGCAACTGCGTGGTACCTCGTATCTTGAAGCAACTTCATAGAATCTTAAACGATGAAGGATGTAAGACGAGAGAAGCAACATCATGGCGTGGTTTTTCCAGGAACAGCTTCAACAACTGGCTATACTCTTTGCTAAACCCAGAAGGCACATTTTCATCTTCCCTTGGCCACCAGCCTAAGATTCCTTCACACCCAATTGGATGTCATGTAGCCTGCTCTATAACTGCGAGTAAGAGTAAGACAACTGCGGAAGAATTATGTATGTCATGAGAGAAAAAGTGGGCAAGTTGCTCAATTCCCCCATGATTCACAAAGTGAAAGCAACTTTCTCTGCTAGAGCACAGTAAAAAGGCCACACACAGGCCCAAAAAGTTCTTCCTCTGAAACAAAAATTTGAAAGAAGAAACCCATAAGATTCTTTCAGCACCAAAAATTAAAATATGGATATATTGCAAACAAGAGTAAGAAATATACTCCTGACACACAATATGAGGAAGACAGTAGATAATGAGATTGAGCGAAAGAGACTAAGAGATCTCTTCTTATCCTAAAGTTCCAAATCGAAGACAGTTGATAATAGCTAAGAGGTGCTTCTGTAAGATAATCACCTTTAAAAGCTCCTGTGGATGAGAAGAGTTCTTGCCAAAACAAAGGCACAAGCGCAACATGTCCACCAATTGTTTGGAAGTAGCCATATCACCTTCAGATTCAAGAAAACTGCCATCCGTCAATGACTAGGCTGCATCATTCTCTGAACAACCATGAAGGACTCCAATAAGCTCGTTCGTAGCCTCATCAATAACATGGGAAAACTCTTCCAGCTCCTTGGATCCACCTCCTTCAGTTACCTTGTGATACGAATCATGAGTGACTCGGGAACAAACAGCTTTGACTATGGTACTTACAACTTTGTACACAGATCCCTCAATGAGAGGCATCTCTAGCATCTTGGAGATGAGGTGTAAGAACTTTTTGACTTCCATACGCAAATCCAAAGCGGCGACAGGAAGAGATAATACTTTCAGAGAGATTAATGATTCTGTTATGACTCTTGAACTTGAATGCAATGCCAGAGGCAGATCTTCTAGCTTTCCCTCGGCAGAAGTGACAAGATTAGTCAAAGAGTTATCATCAAACTCAATATTAAACTGACCTAGATCCTCTGCTGTGTTTCCATATATGACCAAACTCAGACTGCAGTAGCTGCCTCTTACAACTAGATGGTTAGTTACAACAGCCTGCATTTTATCAGTGTGACTACTTTCAGATAAAGTTTCAAATTTTGAGTATATTATATCCAGCCCGCAAAGGACTTGAGGTCTCGACACAGGAGGACAGAACATCAGACATTCAAAGAAAAGAATGTCAGCTCCAATGAAGGGAGGAGATATTTATGAATGACTGACGAGCAATGTATTCAAAAGAATAGATTTATGGCTCATCGTAGAAAGAATTATGCAAACTAGAAGCAAATGGAGCACTGGTATGCATACTAATATAGATAGTGCAGTTACCTCCACTTCCAAAACATTTGACGACGAATGAGAATAGAGGAAGGGGTGGCACAAACGCCTAAATCTCATCTCCCCCTCGGATTGTACAAATACCTCCAAAGCAAATGAAGGAGGCGCAGTAGCCCTGCAACATAATGATAACGCTTTAGTCAACAATTACACACAAAAGCCATTACGCAATCCTCCTGTTACAAACCAATGCAATCAAACAATGATGTCCATTCAGCCCCAATGGATTCCCTTCGTTACGTAGAACACACATAGAAATATTAGAAGGCACCAACAGAAACGTACCCAACCAGTGACACCACTTGGGAGCCAGAAGGTGCGTTCTGTTCGAGGAACTCGCAAGCTGTAATCACAACTGGCTCACCGAACAACACCTGCAGCATAAAGAAAGCAAAAACTTCGTCATTGAACTGCCTTCAGCCCAAGATTTCGAACAACAAAATCCATGATGCTAAGACACAGTAACAGATTGGTATCATGCTGCAAGTAACTTCAACAGTTCGAACTCCGAGCCCGAATTCCTGAAAGCACAACCAGAGTTTGATTCCACAACAGTGAGGAGTCGACAATGGCAGAAAACGGGAACACTAACCTCGTCAACGTACTCGTCGAGTTGAGGGTGGACGAAGGTCTGGGAGAACAAGACGCAGGGCTCGGGTCGAACCATATTTGGTCGTTAATTCGGATCCTAAATGTTATTCAGTCGAGAGGAAAGAAAGAATTCATGAGCTTTCTAGGTTTATGAGAGGGTGCCATAAGAACTCCAAACTAGCAAGTCCCCGGAAGACCACCGGCTGACGGAGGCGGAAAGAGGTGCTAAACCTTTTGGGGGCGACGGCGCTTCTTTTGGTTCCTTCAACAGCCAATCCGACTGATCACTGATGTCTATTACTGTTGCTAACTTGGTAATTGCTATCGACCGGACTCCGATCCCGGTTTTTTATTTAAAGGGTACTCGTTTTTCAAATTATGTACAAATAATCAACACGGGGAAAGCCAAAATCAAGACTATCATTTATAGTTGAAAAGTAAAACTGCATTCCATTCAAATTTTCCAGCCCATAGAGTGATTTTAGAAAGCTGATGTGGCAGGATGTTAAGCGGAAAAAAATAAAACTCCCCATCAGATTGCAGAACTAAGAAATCGTCCACTACCCACCTTTTCTCCTGGTTTCCCACGTTATCATTTAGTTTTCAATTAGTTTTCATTTAGTTTTTGTTTGGCTGAAATAAGCCCACATTTTCTATCCTTTCGCCTACCCGCAGGACAGGAAGAGAAGCAGTTTCCATCGGAATATTCTGGTAAGAGGGCGTCACGATTTCGTCTTCAACGGAGGAAGGCGCTGACGGCCGGCTGTTGCTGAGTTAATGGGAAGAGGGTCGGACGCTTTGGTGGTCAGCGGCGCAAAGCAGTGACGGCCGCGACCGATCTCCGTGCTCGGACGCTTTGGTGTTCTGCTGGGACTGGGGAGATCGCGTTTGGAGTGCACCGACCGATCTCCGTGGCGAAGAGGTTGTCGACGATCGAGGCTTTCCCCTCCGGCGAGAAGCACAACCACTGCCGCCGCCACCACCGTCTCCCCCGCCGCCACGAACCCTGCTTCTTCTTTCTTCTCTGCTTCAGCCTCTAGAAGGTCGCTCCAAATCGCTCCAGCTACTCTTGAGGAGGCCCCCATCACTCTCAATAGGGGTGTTCAAATGGTTACCATGGTTATAACCAAATCAAATAAGGCTAAATTCCATTAACCATGGAATACAATATCATAACCAAACTGTCCAAACTAATACAACAACCAAATTAACCAAACTAAAGTTTAATTGGTTTGGTTAATTGGTTAACCAGATTAACCAATATAAAATCACATTATCATTGTCGATGAAAATTTTCCGGTTAATGCAACAATTCGCAATATATATAATGAATAAAACATAACAATCAACACGTAGTTATAGTTGACCCTTAACAAAAATACATGCAACTAAGACAATTATCTTACGATTAGTATAGAAGTATTCACCTAACAAAAAATTATGACAATGGTATGGGTTAATGAATTATTGTGTTTGTGTAAATTGACTTAGTCTCTTAGCAATTATCATAGGCTGGAAATGACCTTCCTTTCAAGTTTTCATTCATCGTAATGTATGAAATTTATCTAAATTAGGCGTCCATATGTTGTGGTCTAGACTTTACATATACAAATATACACTATATGAGCAATATTGAGCTTTATATTTTATGAGTCTAAAAGGGATGAACGTTAACTCTTGAGTGGTTATGCAAAGTATTATGTGTATATAATATATGTTAGATATATGACTAATTACTTAACTGGTTAATTTGGTTTGACTAGTTAGGAGTGTCTGAAACCAAACCAAACCACCTAAACCAAACAAGCTAAAAAATTAACCAAATCAAACCAATTATCCAAATTAACCAAACCAAATTATCCAAATAGTACCGATTAAAACGGTTACCACGGTAACCAAACCGTTTGAACACCCCTAACTCTCAAGCCAGCGGTATTTCCTTCTTTCTTATTAGGGTTTAGGCTCATAATTGGTCTTTGTTTTATGGAAGCAACGCTGAAGTAAAAAAAGGTTCCACCTCTAATGACAATGATTTCAGTGTTCACATTCTGTGATTAATGTTTGAGAAACTGTGGTTTGATGGGGTGAAGTTGAAATATTTATTCTTTGAAATCTTGTTGCTTTGTACGCAGCTTCTGAGCTAATAAAGAGCTTAGTTGAGCCGAATCTTCAAGAATACAGACCTATAATTATGCATCTCTCAAGTTTTGCACGCTCACATTTGGTACAATTGCGGCTCAGTTCACAGGTCTGTCCTCTTCTCGCTCTTCTATTATGATTAGTTTGAGATTAGGCATAGAGAATTGTGTTTCAATAAGCTTCCTTAGCTTATTACGATTCTGTCTCTCGAAAATGTCCTGGAAGAGTGTGGTTTTGTAACTGTGGCTCAATGATTCGGTTAATTGTTGCAAAGGTTGTTTAACTGTGCTTGACCTCTGCTTCATCGCAATGGTAGCATGGATTAGTTGTCATTACAATTTACAAATATGTAAATCGACACCGACACATTATTTTGATGTTTGCCAATGATGCAAATTTTTCACAATATTCATTCGGCCAACGGGCCGGCCTATATGCTATAGAATCTATGTATTGTACTAGAGAGGTTTGATCCTCAAATCGGTGACAGCCAGGGGTCATCCAAATGCTTATAGTAGTAAATATATAAGATCAGAGGTTTAGTAAGAAGTTGTGTATACTACTCTTTATTTCACATTGAGAATGGTTTTTAAACTACGGTTAACTTCAGTGTTTGGACGATTGGCCTACTGTGTTTCATGGGGTTTCATTCCCCTTCTCAATTTTGTCGTGGATACTGTTTCACTGCTATTACCTTTGTATGAATAGTGGTTGATTTCTTTTGTTTTCCAAGTTCTTATTCTAGAACGAGATACACATTAACAATAATGTATCTGCATTTTAGATAGGCAGTTATGATTGCATAATATTAGGTACCGATTTTCATATTGTTATACTTTGTGTCCTCTTTAATCCATTGTGAACCAGAGAGTGTGCATATAAAATACATTTTAGATTTTGTTGTGGAAAACGTTAGACATTAATTAGATACGAAATCGGGATTGTGAAATCACTTAGTTCATTATATGTTGTAGGCTCATTCACCCTTATTTTTGTTGGCAGAATTTTCAATTGTGATATTACAAAGCTTCTGAATTCAGATAGTGACAACAACTTTCAACCTATATATTCTGTACATAGTGACCCGTTAGGAAAGTGATACCAAACCTCTAACCTGTTTAACTTTGCATCCCATAATCAATTTATATTTCATTGCCAAGTACACTTTTAAGAGGAACAACATCAAAAGTTTCTTCTATGATTGGTTCATAGTGTCATATGATCATTTGGTCCTAGGTAAACAAAGTTGCATAGCTATGAATGATAACATGATGAGCTGAATCGTCACTGTAAATGCTTGAAATTGTGTTAATTCCTGACCCCGAGTCCGAAATTTCCCCTCCCAACCCTGAACTCCCCTGACATTTAAAAAAAAAAAAGAGAAAGAGTACATTAGTAATGACTAATGTAGGGAAACTGATGATATGATCTCATTGTGTAGGTAGTTGCTAGCAGCAGGTGTAGTTGAAATGTTGGTTTGTGCATATTTTTAGGGTACATAAGATGTACGTAGATATGTAGTTCATATTGTTTGGTTTTAACTCTTTGGAGCAAATGTTAATGATGATTAATGACATTGTAGAAAGAACCGTAACATACTCAGTTCCATCTCGAATTTCACATAGTTGTGTCGACAGTGATCCTCTTTTTGGCAGCTTCAAGCTCCTCTCCCTTTAAGTGTTTGATCTTGAATTGGTAGGGTATCTTTAGCTTCTGTTTATTTCTTGCTTTTGTGCTCATGATCTGTGAAACTCATAAGCTAATTTGAATATACATTAATCTTTTGGTTTCACATTGGATGATTGCATGTTTATTTGACTTTAAGGATTATGCAAATTATGCTTGACCTCAAAGACACCGGCTGGCCGATGTAGCTCAAGCTTGACCTACTTTGCATTTGGGGTTTGAATGCCATTTGTAACCAGTATTAAGGACTGCACATCATGAGCTTTTGGATTGAGAGGCAATTTGATTCAGAAACTGAATGTGTAGCTATAGATTAAGGCTTATGCAAATTATGTCATCAATCGACAGTTCTGTATAGCTCTGGAATTACAATTGAGTTCAATGTAGTCAAAATTACGCTTTAAATATTAAAAGCTTACGTTTGTACGCTTCTAGAGCATCAAAATACTTCTATGTAGAATTGCACTTTTGACGACAATGATTGAGTTAATTGTTTTGAGTTATAGAGTTCCACACAACACTTCTATTTTAGTTCATCTAATGTGCCTTTGTATATTTACATGGTTGATCAGATTTTGGTAGCCCATCAAGTTAACCAATTGATAGACCTTGGATCAAGCTAATGATATTATGAATGATCTTTACCTCGTCGCTCCATAGACTTAACACTTCTAGGAGACAAGCATTAGTTGTGGTGCATTTCTTTGGTGAAAGCCTTACAATCACCAGGTTACTCGCAAGATTGTTTCCTCTCCTGTCTTATGAAACCTTTATATCATTCTGATGTATGACCGTCAAGGTTTATGTCTCTAATTCCTTTTCATTTCAGGTATCGGCAGTTTGATACCCAGGATGCACCCATTGGTTAGAGAGAAGGGAGGCAGGGTTAGTCTAACAACATATATGTCTTTGTTTTATTTATAATGATGATACCAATTTATTAGAAAGCAAAATTAGGGTAAAGAACCAAAGATACAAGTTGAAACAAAAAAGGAAAACTGATGGCCAAAAACACATGATGGTGATCAGGGTGACCTTTTGTCCCTATTATATGTAGAGTCAAAATGTAAATAGTTGCTGGCGGGAGCTGCATTTGCCCTATTTATGTATGTTCAGCTTAGATGTAGCAACTCCAGAAACTTGCATATCTCAGTAAATATGTAGAAACTTCCCTTTTCCCAGGTTTGTGACTTTTGTTTTAAGTGTTTGTAATAACTTCCGCATTCTGTGTTTGTGTTCCAGGGGCAAGTGATTTTTTTCCGGTGTATTTTAGGTGCAGATCCACGGAGGAGAGGACCCCAGTGGATGTTGACTGGATTGATTCACTGCCCAGCCGGTCGTCAAGCCTCTCAGTGTTGTCGGCTGTACTATTGGGTTTCAGCTTCTTTCTCTACTCAATCGTGGTTCCAACTGCCTAATTGCATTTTCAAGAGGGGTTCTTCGAGTCGAGGGGTCAGGGAATTGGCATACGTGGTCTGTTTAGCAGGGGAGTTGTTCATCAACCTCAATTAGTGACTTCTGAGGTCGCTTCGGAGGCTGCAATTCCAAGTAATTTATCTTTCCTTAGCTTTTCATTTTTGGTTGAGGGCCTGGGGTGCTTAATGATTAGTAATAGCGGATTGGAAAAGAAAATCATGGTGGTGGTCGACTGTCATTTCCCATATTTTCAACTGTGGTTTAGAGTTCATAGGGTGATATTAATTAGACCAGCAGAATGGAATTGAGAATCACGTTGATGGTCCGTTTTGTGATTTAAATACATTTTGGGTGAATGGTTGACTTGGTAGACTCCATCGGCGTTTACACTCTTCTTCTTATCACTGCATAATACAAGGTAGACTCAACTTCAGTGGATTATTTATGTGTTTATTTTATGGGAAAATCTTGAGTTTGGATGGACCAATCGAGTGTGTTACATTTTTCATGATACGTTACCAAACACCAGGAGGGTAAGCTAATGTTAGAAATACTGAAACTTCGCTTCATTATAAGAGTTTAGTTTATTCAATCACTCTAGAAATCAAGACTTCATAGAGGATAAAGGACTGGTGTCTTTTCTTCCAGTTTTGATTTCGGTTTGCATCGGCTTTACTTTTTTTTGTTTAAATTTATAGGTCGCCTTCAACTTGGTTGGAACATTTTGGATTTCTTCGACTGTTATGTTTGTGTGGTCTGTTGTATGTGTCATTAACTCGCACAAACTTATGATTGGTGAGGAGTTCAGCTTCTGTTGTAACAATTACATTAATTTATATGAATGGCAGCAGCAAAGTTTATTGGAACGGGTGCATCATTTACCACGTCCTCTATTTCAAATTGCGTCAGGTTATTGCAGAATTAAATATGGATAGTGCAAATGTCATCCCATCTGCCCAATCACAGATTTATCGATCGTCTGTACCAAGTGAGTGTCTCGCTCGTCTGTACCATGTGAGTGTCATGGTTTAGCACGAAACTGTTTCAATGCAAACTGACATTAATATTTTCCCTTGCATCTCATTTGTTTAGGGAAACGTCGAGCAGTTTTTATTCATCCTGAAGATCAGTACCAATGCAGTGTTTTATCTGCTGAAGAGGAAGAAGCATTTGAGAGAGGTGTGTTCTCTGCGTTTTAATTTTTGTAATTAGTTCATCTATTCAATGAGTAATACATGGTTTTATATTTAAATTCTGTAGAAGAAGCTGCCTTACAATTCCAACTCTCTCAACTTTGGCGAATGCTATCCCAAGTCGCCCGTAAGAGAAGACATCATATTTTGAAACAAAAGGTTCATAGGAGGGGCTTGCCTTTTGAACACCAAGGTTGTTGTTTGCTAAATTTTGTAGCAAGTCTTACATATTAGGTATTCTATATTGTTCGCTCTTTATTTATTTCTTTATTAACTTATTTGTTTTGGTGTTGTTCACAGTTTGGGAGCCTCAGTTTAGATTTCTATTACAAAAGCAAAGTCAATTACTTCGACGTATTCATCTGCATAGAAAGAGACGTGGCCTGAGTTTCTTTCCTACAGAAGTCAATCCAAGTATGTGGATTCTAATGGGAACTGTTATACATGACATGCTTCATCTCTGTTTTGGATCATTTTGTACATGGATATTTGTTTTAGTGTTCTGGTCAACATATTTTGTTCCCTATTTTGGTCTTAGAACATATACTGTACCCATTTATATCATGTATATAATTTAGTGTTGTACGCTTCATGTGACCTTGTGCAAATAGTGGATCGTTTTTAGATGTTGACGTGTCAACGACAAATTTGTGTGTTTTGAACAAACTTTAGTGTTTCCTAAAATTTGATTTATTCTTACTTAAAATGAGCAGTATACCAATCTATCTTTCCTTGAGAACATTTGTTTTAATAATTATGTTTACTGTAGCGCGAGTACATGGGCTTGACAGTTTCTCAAACTCATTCAATTTATGAACTACTGTGACAAAAATTTATTAATATTACTTATCTATTTCACTAGGTCTTCCGTTGGTTGAATTTTTTTATATTGGTCCACCTTCATGTATGTGTCAACATTGTGGAGCAGTTATGTGGCGGTTCGAGAGTACTTTATCTACACGGAATGATGTGTTGCCTGCATTTCCTTTATGTTGCAAACATGGTAAAGTGAAATTGCCTCCCCGCAGAGATGTGCCCGAATTTCTTAAAACTCTACTTGAAGGGGATACACCATTAGCGCGTCACTTTCGTACTAACATTAGAGCTTATAATGGGGTTTTTTGCTTTATTTCTCTTGGAGGTAAAGTCAATCACTCTATTAATGATGGTCGTGGAGTTTATGTATATTCAATCGGTGGTCAGATTTATCATCGAATAGGATGTTTGGTTCCTGGTGATGGGGATAGTCCAAAATTTGCACAACTTTACATTCACGATTCAGATAACGAGGTCCAGAATCGTATGGACTTTTACTCCACTGATCCTGCCAAGAATCCGTTGCGCCAGTGTATTGTTGAAGGCCTCCAGCATATGTTTGATGTCAATAATATCCTGGTACGTACATTTCGTTCTGCGCGAGATAGGATACAAAACTCTGGTGTCCGGGAGCTTCAACTGAAACTATTGGCTAAGCAGGAAATTAATAGTAGAGAATATGATTTGCCCTTTGCGAATGAGATTGCAGCATTGATTGTAGATGAAACAGGAGAGCAATCATTTTCTCCAGATATAATTATTCAACATAAGGGTTCAGAAGTGGAAAGGATTAGCCTATACCATCCAAGTCTGATGGCATTGCAATATCCAATTTTATCCCCTATGGCGAGGATGGGTGGCATCCCTGTATTAGCTATAGTCACAATAGCTCTAATATCCGTGTTGGAGATAAAATGATAACGCAATGTGATTCCTATGCATATCGTCTTCAAACCCGTCTCCGGGAGTCGAATTCTCTGTTATTACCTGGTAAATTGTTTCGACAATATATGGTGAATGCATTTGCGTTAATTGAGGCTGAACGCTTAGACTGGATGCATACCCATCAGTCGAAGCTAAGAGGACACTACTACAAGGATCTGTTGAATTCTTATTTGCGAGGGGATAGTGATATCAAGCTTTCCGGGAAGCCAGTTATTTTAGCTGCCTCACACACTGGTAGTCCAAGATACAAGTATGAAAATTTTCAGGATGCGATGGCTATTTCCAAGTGGATTGGTTATCCTGATTTGTTTATAACATTCATTTGCAATTCTAACTGGCCAGAGATACAGTTAATGGTTGATTTGATTAGAATGTACAATGGCAAAGATCCTGACCGGGCTGACATCACCACCAAAGTTTTCAAAATCAAGCTTGATGAGTTTATGTTAGAGATTTGCGAGAGAAATATTTGGGAAAAATAATGCATGTATGTGTGCTTATTCATTCGTTATTTATCTATTAATGTTGATCCATTACTCTCTTACATCATTGAACTAATATTCCTTTTCCACTATTTGCATCTTGCTGTACAGATGTCAAAGCAATTGAATGGCAAAAGCGGGGTCTCCCTCATGCACACATATTGCTTTTTTTGTCCTCGGAGAATAAATTTCATGGTCCTGCGGCTATTGATTCCATAATTTATATGCTACACTCATTATTAACTTTATGCATGTATATTAATTATGATTTAATATCCAAAGATGAATAAAAACCAAACCAATATTTGTGTGATTTATCTTTTTTAATTTATTGTATAAACCCAGTTTTATCTTATTGGTGTGACTTCTTCCCGCAACTCTGTAATTTTTGTAATATTCTTTGCAGTGTTTTCCTTCTTTTTTTTTGCCCCTTGGATAAGCTATTGTGATCCATTTGTTGCCTTTTGTTCTCTGTACTTTGTGTATTGTGTTTTGGTTTCTTATTTAATACAAGTCACATTTAAGAAAAAATGTAATACAACTTTTTCCTACTTCCCTATCTAACATCTACAACTTGGTTTTATTTGATGTTTAAATAGGGCTGTTAAATATTTGTTTAAGTACGTCAACAAACCCGAGGATCGTGCAATGGTCACTGTAGCTGCACAACAAACAGCTTCGGCTATGGATGGTCGGAATCGTGGAACTACGATTGTGCAAATCGATGAGATAAAGGCATTCATGGATGCCTGTTACATCACATCGGGAGAAGCATGTTGGAGAATTTTTAGGTTTGATATATACACTCACTCCCCAACAGTACTTCGTATGTCCTGTCATTTGCATGGGTAGAATACAGTGTATTCAAATGTTGAATCTAACGTGGAGGAAGCGGTTGAGTCTAGCAGTTCTCAAACCTCAATGTTGTTAGCATGGATGGATCTCAATCTTCAGTCAATGGATGCACGGAAATATACCTTTGAGGAGATGCCGCAATATTATGTATGGAATAAAAAATACAAGAAAGGTACCTGCATTGCTAGATTATATTACTGCTAGCCATCTGCAAAGGAGAGGTATTATTTGCGAATGCTATTGCATGTTGTTAGGAGTTTTTGTTCTTATGATGATATTAGAACAGTGAATGGGGTGGTATATGAGACATTCCAAAAAGCATGTTATGCTCGGGGACTGTTATCAGGAGATTCTGAATGGAATGATTGTGTACAAGAAGCTTCACATTGGGCTTCTGGTTATAAACTTAGAAAACTTTTTGTCACAATTATTATTCATTGTCAGGTGGCTGATGTGACTTCTTTTTGGTTAAAGAATTAGGAATTACTAAGTGAAGGCATTTTGCATTCACGACGTAGAGAGCTGAATTTACCCCAGTTGAATTTGTCGGAGGATGAAATTAAGGAGTTGTGCCTTATTCATATTGACAAATTTATGGAGAGATTTTCGAAGTCATTAGCATATTTCCCTGGGTTGCCTGTTCCCGATCAGTGTTTGCGTTCACATACAGTAAACAAGCTGATAGATATGGAGATGAATTATGGACCCGGTGACTTAGACTGTTCTGAGGATCGGCATTGTAGATCGTTGAATGGAGAACAACAAATCGCTTACGATATGGTATTACATTCTGTTTATACCAATGAGGGTAAATGCTTTTTTGTAGATGGATTTGGGGGTACTGGTAAGACATTTATGTGGCGAGCAATTTGTGAGCAATTAAGATTTGAGAAGAGGATAGTATTATGTGTTGCTTCATCTGGTATTGCTGCACTGCTCATGGTCGGTGGAAGAACTGCATACTCAAGATTTCACATTCCCCTGGATTGTGATACAAAATCAACTTGCAATATTGAGCAAGGTTCTGAGGTAGCTGAATTGATTCTCAATGCTTCACTTATTATCTGGGATGAGGCACCAATGACTCATAAACACAACATAAAGGCCCTAGATAGGACATTGAGGGATATTTTCCGAGTTAAGCATGTTGATTCCGAGTTGAAGCCTTTTGGAGGTATGACTATTGTGTTTGGAGGTGATTTCCGACAGACGTTACCTATCATCACAAAGGGTACACGGACTGAAATTGTTAATTCTTCCATAAAGAGATCTTATTTGTGGCGGTCTATGACAGTCTTGAAGCTAACCGAGAACATGCGATTAAAATTGCCTCATTCTGAAGCATCGACCAGGTTAGCAATCTCAAATTTTAGCATATGACTTTTGGAAATTGGTGATGGTACAAATAGTAATATTTTTGGAGAATCAATTATCCCGATACCTCTACACATTTGTGTTCCCCATCGCAGTGATCCAATTCTTGATATTGTTGCTGAAATATATGGTCAGTTACTCTCCACTGAAAATATGTCAACCTATTTGGTTGAGCGAGCTATCTTAGCCACTCATAATGACACTGTTGCGGCCATTAACAATTATGTATTGGGTCTATTTCCTGGTGAAGAAGTTTCATATTTTAGTTCGGATTCACTAGAGATTGATGCCAAGAATCAGCATGTTGAAGAAGGGAACTACACAGTTGAATTCTTGAACTCTTTAAAGATTGGGAATTTTCCGGAACATGAGTTGAAATTGAAGTTGAGGTGCCCTGTTATTCTACTTCGAAATATGGATCAGAGTACTGGGCTTTGCAATGGAACTCGGATGATCGTTAAGAGATTAGGTAAGTGGTTTATTGAGGTCCAAATTTTGACAGGTACACATGTCGGTGATACAGTTTTCTTACCACGCCTAAATCTATCGGTCCACTACAAGAGCTTAAATTTCACTCTGGTTCGAAGGCAATATCCAATTGCACTCTCATATGCAATGACAATTAACAAGAGTCAAGGTCAAACATTAAATCACGTTGGCATCTGCTTGCAAAGACAAGTATTTTCTCACGGACAGTTGTATGTTGCTATGTCTCGAGTTACGTCGGAAAGGGGACTCCAAATTCTTAGTTATGACTCTCAAGGTAAACCGGTGAAGACTATGCAGAACATTGTGTTCGCTGAGATTTTTGAGTAGTGGTTTATTGATGTATTATGTTTTATGCAATTTGAGGACTAAGACTGTCAAATTTATCTGGTCGTTACAATTTGAATCTTGAGTTCTCAATTTGTCCAAATTATTTTCCTATTTTTAACAGCCAATTATATGAAATGTGATTTACGCACACTACTTTATGTTTAATTGTACCTCAATTTACTCTACCGAAGGGTATGCCAGTGTGACCGTTATATTGAAATACAAAGAGGAACTTCCACAGTCTCAACTGAACTAAACTAAATTAACTCCCCGACATACTTCATTCCCCGCCATTCAAAATAAAGGTGTGTTTTAGAATCTAAAGTTATTAACAAGCGTGTCTTACAAATGAGCTTGAAGCAATACATACTACATTATAATTATAAAATTACCCCTATGAATTCATGCCAGGAATAATTATTCATTAATGATGAGATTAACCAAACAAATTGTTTGTTTTAAAATAGCACAGTTGAAAACCCTTTGACAACTATCAATTTATTCCTAAATTTAAACAAAATTTCAACCTAAATAGAAATAAGAATAAAAAGGATAATGGTGAAAATTGTGGATGTTCAATTGTTCATAAAATAACGTGGACAACAAACTTTTTTTTATGGGATGTCAACAACATATTTAAAATATATTAAAATATATTTATGGGATGTCAACAGACTTTTTTTATGGAATTGTAGAGAAAATATATTAAAATTAATAAATTAATAATCTCTATTAATCGATTTTTTGGGGAAGACGGGTAGTTCCAGGTTTTTTTCAATTGTGCGTGCTGTTAACAAGAATGGAGGGAATCTATAAAAAAAAGTATGGCGGGAAACAGATGCTGACGTGGACGGTTGAGGAGTGCGGAACAGGTTCAAGTAACAAACTAGATAAGGGCCCGACCCGATGGTTGGCTCATTTGATCAATTAAAAATGATTATAATTGTAGGATGCGTGACACATTTTCTAAGTATAAAAGAATTTGAATGATTTAATTACAGGAAAAGTTAAATAATATACATCATAATTTTTGTGACATTCTAACTAATTCATTGTCCAAAATCCTTACTAAAAGAAACATATGCAAAGAAACCTACATCTAAAAAACCAAACCACACTTCAATTTTACTCATCAATATCAAAAGTAATGCAAATATTTTAGACTTCTCTGAGATTGCTTCACCGTCAATAACATCTTCATATCCAGTAATAATTGTGTTTTCATCCTCATAAACGACACCCCTATCTCTTCATCAAATATGCTCTTTCTTCTCAACAATGTCAAGGATGAGTTAGCTCGACTACCCTCTATAGTGTTGGAAAACTGGCACCCCCTATTAATTATAGATATTTTGGTTATTAAATTTGTGTTGCATTTAATAATCTTTGTGAATTAAAAGATCATATTAATTATATTCTTTTTTTTAAATTGAACCTATATTAATTAGTAATTACATTTTTCTCTCCATATTTCTCACTCTTTCCTTTCCTAACAGCTTTGTTGTCTTCTCCCGGTAGACTCCTTCCGATCATACTCCTGATATTATTGTACTAAGTACTCATTGGAGTGCATTTCACCTTTTCAAGATAGGTTGCATACTCAGCAATTATCTCAAATTCCTAACTTCGAAAACTTTAGATGGCATGAAAATGCACATAGCTCTAAATATTATTGAAAGAATTAGCATCTAAGTATTGATGACTCATTGAAACTCATAATTACCTCCTTCTCATTTATGATTTTTTATTTTATAGTGGGTCTATGATATTGATTTTGGTGAAAATTGGTGGTCGGGTTTGATCTTTGACTCTCATTAGAGGAGGTACTTCATATCCATCACTCTTATCACAAAAACAATGATTAGAAAATCAAAAGTTATTTTTTAACTTCCAAATCATAGAACACAACAAAATACATAAATTCAAATGATATTAATTTTACCATAACTTAAAGTTAGTCACTTCCAAAGTTTTTAGATTTGCCAGCGGCAAAGTGACGATAGATGATAATAATTTCGTCTCGGATTCAACTCGATATTTACACTGTCCTGTAAAATAACCTTCACAATTTTGAAATTTATAGTATATTTAGTGCTTCCAAGGTACACATTGAATGATAGTATTCCAAATCCTGTTAGTTTTCCATTCATGACTAAATATTAATTATATTTGTAAAACATTTTAAAAAATTGGGTAAATACAATATATTAGCCACAACTATTATGAAGCGGGGAATTATAGCCATAACTATGGAAATTCAAATTATTAGCTAAACGTTAACTCGCTGTTAACAATTCCGTTAATAACGCTGACTAAACTTTTATGTTTTAAAGTTATAAATTAAAAGCAGTCCGATGTGGCTACTGCCGTGGCCGATAACATGGCTTCTCCTTTAAAAATTCAATAATAGTATGGGCAGTTAGCCATATCTTAACCCGCAAAATAGTTATGACTAATAATTTAAATTTACATAGTTGTGGCTTTAATTCTCCGCTTTATAATAGTTGTGACTAATATATTGTATTTACCCTAAAAAATTTATTCGTAAATCATATCCAACAATCTTCTAACGGTTAGACCTTTGAATATTTTTTATTTAACTTAACTAAAACTACAGTGACATTACATGAAACCCACATTTCAAGCCACTTTGGTTTAAACGACAATTATGATGGGAATTTTCCTGATTTATTTTTAACCTAATTAAATCTAGGTAGATGAGGAACCAAACTGAAGCAGCAACAACGGTCAACGGGACAGTAGGATAAAAAAATGCTTCATCCAAACTCCAAAAAGACCAAGGAGTCCTTCCTTGAATTGCTCTGGGAGCTAGAAATTTCCAATTGCATAGGTCCTTGTCGGGACCGTCTATATATTGGTGGGAGGAAGGATAGCTGCGTGAGGGATCCGGGAAAAGGTCAATTCCATCGAGGCCCACACTGCCACCAGGCCCAATCCAAATCCCAGCCCAGCATAATCCAACTCCAGCCCACCCAAGCTTCCTCCCTAAAACAACGTTCACATGGTCACGACCTCAACAAACTCGCCGTCGGATACGGCCCGCTACGCCAGTTGTGGGGAACTTCCAACGTTCCAAAAAATAGTTAGTGGCCATTTATTTTAACCCAACATGGCTTTTGGCATTCTCATTCCTCTTTGAACCAAAATTCCATTATCAGTATGAATTCTCATGTTACCAGTACTCAATCCTTCATGTAAGCTGTTTAACTCTCGGCTTAGTCTCTCCAGGGGTCCGAGCTGTGTTGGAATCGTCTGCATTTCATCCAATGGCAGCCGAGACTCTTCCAGTCATCCATGTAACAGACCCGACGCTTGTCCTTCACGTCCGGCTGTTGCGCTTGTGGGGAGAAATCTGCTCAACTGGTGATGCAATACAACAGATCAACCTGCTCATGTTTATTTTCTTTAGGGGCGAGATAGTTTATGTTTTTTTGTCGGACTCGGCAATACCAAGTTTTGAAGAAGTTGTTTCTGACGCCGGAGCTTTGGGGCAAATCGCGGTCTTCACATCACTATTCATCGAGCAAAACGAAGGTGCGGAAATTTTCTGCCTTTTTCTTACTAGAAAGATACTAACCTTTTTTGTGGTCATGTGAGAACAAATGAATATTTGCATAGTTTGCGTCCATTGAGTAGCTTACAATTAGCACAATGACTAAGTTCAGAATACGGAGTCGTTTACAAAACAAAATTTTATTATCCAATTAGCATAATTAATTAAAATTTTGTTTACTCATTTGGGACAGTAAAACGTTGTTTGAAGGTACATGTTAATAAGATAAGCAGTATCTTTCGTATTTATTTTCTCACTCAATTCTGGTCATCATGTTTTGTAAATTAATAACAGTTCTTATCACTATAATTTTATTTACTCATGTGTTTGTGGTTTTATTGTTAAATGGATGTTAGGAGGTTATTCGTTTTCTTCCTCACGAGCAACTAAAATGTATCTCAACCTCCACTGCCCTCACTTGCATCCTTTGTTAAACCAGTAAGCTTCACAAACCTCTATCTTTGCAACTTTAATTTCTAATGTGTGTGGTATCTATTGATAGTGGTAATTCTGGTTAATTTATTATCAGGGAAGATGGACCCCAATTTGGATCTAACCATATTGTTGGACCATTGCTATACGAGGAAGCTATAGCCATATCTGAGCACACCACGGTTCCACAGCTTAATATGATAAAGTTCAGTCTGTATACTACGGTAAGTCACTCAAACTCAACTAACCACCAATTTTTTTAAAACACCGTCATTACCCAATTCAACATTTTCTTCATTTTGGTCATCAATAACACGTGTCTGTTTTAGGGGAAGGTATACATCATGATGGGAAAACTAAAAGCCATTGGAATTTCAACTTCAGCGCACTCTATGGTCAGTGTTGTGCATTTCACCATCAATGATGTAACTGAGGAGCTGGAAGTTGTGTTTCCCTCTGTCAACCTATGCAGTTGAGAATGGCGATGATGTTAGTGTCCCAATTGATATCTGTCTCCGCAACCACATCACCATTAATGATGTAACTGAGGAGCTGGAAGTTGTGTTTCCCTCTGTCAACCTTAAACGCATTGTTGGTGATGTGGTTGCGGAGACAGATATCAATTGGGACACTAACATCATCGCCATTCTCAACTGCATTCATTCGAAGTATTATCAGTTTGTCATTGAAGTTGGAGCATGGACCCACATGGTCTGTCACTGTGATTTGGTTTTGTTGAAGATGTTCCCTGCTGCCTTTTAAGGATGGAGTGCTTTTAATGGATTCCTGGACTGTGTTCCTAAATATCAACCACACTAAAACATTTAATAGGAAGTGGTTGGCTAGGCATTTCTCTTCATTCAGCTCTATATACTACTTCCACCGTACTTTTTTACTGTTATTTGTGATGATCATATTGTTGGAGCTTAGCCTTTTAGTTTCATGGTTTGGTTTTAAAGCACCCAATGTGCAAGAGATTAGCTGTAACTGATTTCGACAGCTTTGTTTATAATGGAGAATCACTTATTTATTTGGATTGGTTTGCTGCTGTTTTACAAGATGGTAGTTAAGCAGATAGGGTGTCAGAACTTATGTTTAATCTGCAACCATTTCCCCTAAGCTTAATTTAAAATACATTAATTATTTTCTGCATCTGAAACGATAGTTATTGTTCCATCAAATGCTAGCGAACCAAATTTCTTTGAGTTTTCAATTCTGATACTTACTTTTTAGATATCTTCAAAGCTATTTTACAAAGTAGTTATCAGAGAGTCTTTGGCAAATGCTTTTCATTCATCCTTTCATTTTTGGTTGGACTATTTCAATTTGTTTTGTTGGATGCGTATCACTATTAAGGGTATCTATTCCCATCTCCTTTAGTCAAGAAAATTGGTTAATCCGTTATCTATTGCTCAATAGTCAATACCTTGAATCAGCCAAGCACTCCTCCGTCCCATTACAATAACCAAAAAATGTAAACTCCTATCAATCATCGTACCAGATAAGTTAGCATTATGTCATTTTGTTCTAAAATTGTAATTGACCCGTGGTTAACTTATTTCATACAGCTAAAAGCACTTACCAATTTGAAAAAAGCTTTGGGGTTTTCTATTGGACCGACATTTTAGTACAATCGTAGTTCAATCGTTGTTAAATCAGACTTCACAAGTTGCTCGAGTCCGAGCCTAGATTTATGCTCACAAAAAATTCAAAATTGTCAAACCAGATGAAAGGCCATACCATAGAATTACCATGAGGTTATTTTTTGCTAAAATCTAAGTTCACTCGTCGCTAAATCAAGCATTAAACATTTGTCCAACTCAAGGATCGATTTACGTTAAGAAAAATAAAAAATTGTCAAAAAACGTATCTAAGATCATACAGGGAAAGTTAGTATTATAGTATTTTGTGTCAAAATTGTAGTTCAACCATGGTTAAAATCAGGCTTCATACATTGCTCCAACCTAAGACTTGGTTTATGTTCATAAAAATCTCAAAAAATGTAAAAATATACTGATGGTCTTACCAGAAAGTTAGCTTTATGGTATTTTTTGCAAAAAAAAAAAAATCAAGTGAAATTATGGTGAAATTAGGCTTCACAAATTGTTCCAATCCGAGACTCGATCTATGTACATAAAAAATCAAAATTGTAAAACCATAATGAAGGTCGTACAAAAAAGTGAACATTACGGCATACTATGCTAAACTCATTTTCCAACTGTGGTTAAATTTTTCCATACATCTAAAATCATATACTGATTTAGATTCCGTTAAGAGTTTTTCAATTGAATCATCAGTAAGGTTCAATCACAGTTCACTCGGACAGTTGTGTGTGTTGTCAAAACAACATACTTCAAACTTAGGTAACTAGTTCGTGGAGCGAGAGCGGGAAAGCGTCTAGTTCTCAGAGACTTCTAATTAAGAGCGTGGTAAGAGCGTCATTATTGTATTAGTATAATTAATTTTGAATGATACCAATATTTTTATTATTACTAAGTACAACAACAAAATTTATCAAAAAAAAAGTACAACACCCAAATCATATAAAGTAGATCAATTAACTAAATCATTCACTCACTTCATCCCAGTCAAAATGTTTGATGTGGAGATGAATGTCATTTCTCCTTTTTCTTATTAATTGTTATGACTTATGACCTTAGATAATTTTGAGTGGTGAATAACATATTTTATTGGTAGAAAATGAACGTTTTCTTTGATAAAAGAAAGATGCCTCTTTTTAATTGTATTTTATTTCCCCAATATCACTATAATACATTATTTACTAAGGTGTGGTGACAGCGCAGAGCCGCACACACAAACCAAGACCCGATTAACCCAACAGGCCATCATCTATCTTTATCATTTTCATTCCTCTGTTATTTTCCCTTCCTCTGTTCTTCTCTCCACCGCCATTTCTTGATAAGCTTTATGATGTTCTGGCGGGAATTGGCCGTGGAGATTTATTTGATTTCATTTGGATCGAGTCAGATCTTTTCTTACCGCAGTCGAGGACTTCGGAGGCGAGCCTCTTCTGGAGCTTCAGCGACATCATGGTTGTCCTCTACTTCCTTTCTCTCCCTCTATTCTACAGCAGCTATGAACCGTGCTTCACTGTTGTTTCATTATTTGTCGATTTTGTACTTCTTTCCCCCTTCCCGTACTTTGATCTCTACTCTCGAAGTTCACTAATCACTAGTTCCCAACCAAAACGAGGATAGAAATTCCCGAAGCGGTCGCAGCCCACAGTGCCGCACTCATCGCCTCCCTAATTCCTTTTCTTTTTCAGCCCCAAGATCCAGATCGCGCTCCCCAAATAATAAAGCGCGCTCTATAGGAAACTAATTCGCGAACTTCTTGCGGATTCCATAAAAATCGCGTTTTGGCGTTTAAGAGCGGGATCGTCGAGGTAAGGAAGGCGAATTGGGTGACCTAACTTCAAACGTGGTTAAAGAAAGTTTGACCTTTTGGTCCGGCCCGAGTCTCGATTTATGTTTAGTAAAATCGAAAATTGTAAAACCATACATTAGGTTGCATTGCACTGCTTTCTGCTAAAATCATAGTTCATGTCGTTAAAATCAAGATTGACACTTTGTTCCAATCCGATCCTCAGCTATTGGCAAAAAAATTATAAACTGTTAAATCACACTGATGGTCATCTCGGAAAAGTTGAGATTACGCCATTACGGTGATTAGTTCATGTCGTTAAAATCAAGATTGACACTTTGTTCCAATCCGATCCTCAGCTATTGGCAAAAAAATTATAAATTGTTAAATCACACTGACGGTCATCTCGGAAAAGTTGAGATTACGCCATTACAGTGATTTAGCTGTATCGCATGATTTACACATGGTTTAACAACAATTTTAGCGCAAAATGTCCTAATGCTAATTTTTTCTCTACAACCTTCAAAAATGGTTTTCAAAATAGTATACTAAACAGCAGCAGATGATTAATCAGGCTACCATACTCTGCTAATTTGGATTAATTAAGGATGATTTTTCCCCAAAAAATGATCACCTCATTTCATGGAGCTGGAATTGTGTAATATGTGGTGGTTTTCAATCACGCTGGGTTTGTTTTGCTTACCCTTTCATCCTAATTGAAGCATGTTGATATCTATTTCTTCCAGCTCCATGTCTTTCTCTACCCAGCAGCCATTTAATCAGCAGATTGATTTTTATAAAAAAAAAACATAGTACAATTCTTTCGATGGCCACCGCAATAAGCCCAGCCCATGAATTATTTGTTATGGGCTGCAGTGTCTTTGCTTCACCCACTTACCTATTAGTATTTAAACAAATAGCTGCCGATTCCTGCCTATTTCACCACTTCTCTACCACGTTCATGTTACAATCACGATCCCACTTCCTATTTCCACGTTTTCCACTCCATGTTCTGTTTCCAATTAATATATATCCTTCATCACACAGTAAAACCACAATTGCTAGGTCTCACTCAACAAACTTGAATGTAATGGCTTTCGCTTCTGTAAGAGACCTTAAGCTCCATGATAATTCTTCTACACTTCGCGTTCGTCTCTTCCGTATATGGGCGTCGCTCACACCATTAGGAGACTCCATTTCACATGCGAATATGCTTTTCATTGACAAGGATGTAAGGTCCACGGTATTGCGTTTAATGTTTAAACGTTTTTTTTTTATTTAAAGGATTCTTTGATGCATTCTTATTATTTTATAGGGTGTTGATATCGAGGCAATAGTTTGTCAACCCCATGTTTCGCATTTCCTTCGACGTCTTCGTGAAGGTTGGATTTATATCCTCTCCCGTTTTGTTGTGGAGAATCATCTTTGCAGTCACCGTGTTGTCCCCAGTGATCTGCGACTATGTTTTATAGACAATACTGGTGTTGAAATATTGAATGATGAAGCTTATGATATCCCAGAGCTCAACTTCCGTTTTTTGTCACTTGACAACTTTCGGATGACATTTCGCAATCGACATCTTCTTCCTGGTATTTATTATTTACCTTTAACCAATAAACAACAATTTCTTTTCACTTCATACTTGAGGTCATAAATATTTGAGGTCTCTGTAGATTTGGTTGGTAGGGTAGTAGCGTGCCACCCCACGAATGTTGTATTTCCACAACTGCCAATCAGGAGCAAAAAGATACGCCTTCAATTGTTAGAGTACGTTTTCTTTTGGATCAATAATATTGTGCATCTTGATCTGTACATGCACTAATTCTTACTTTCAATTAACAACTAGGGGTTGTGTTGTCACTGTCTTCTTTTGGGATAACATGATCAATGAATTTGAGAACTTACTTCCCGCTGCTGGTGTGTTTGGGCAAGTTTTGTCAATCACCTCACTCTTTATCCAGCATGACGAAGTTACAAATTATTGAATTCATAATTAAAACCGTTCGTATTAAATTTTATGGCCAATATAAGTTTTTTCATACCCAACTTGAATCGAATTTTGATTTTTAAATTTAGGAAATTGTCGTACACACCATCATTCATTTCCCCCAAAATGCTACGACCCATTTATTCTTTTAAAAATACTAAATATTGCTTCCTTTTCCCTTTCCATGCTTTGAGATCATAATTTCCTGCTTCATTTTAATCAGTTTATTATTTCAATTTCTGTTATGCAAATTTGAACATTTGTTACATTATTTGATAGGAGAGTATGTGTTTACTGCGTCCCCAGCTACAAAGATATATGCTGGCCTTCATTGTCCTCAGATTCACCGCTTCTTGGATCAGTAAGTTCAATTATCTACTAATTTAACCATTTCAGCATTCCAATTGTCCTTTCTTACACATTAACTTTCTATTCTTTCTTTTTTTCGACAACAATGTTAACAAGAATTATTTCATCACCCATCTCACATATCCCCAAGCCGTAGAATTTAGTGACAGCTGTTATGCAATAGACCTTCTTGAACTTCAACTGGACATCAACAACATGGTAATAAACTCTTCTAACACTAACCATACTTTTAATACCTATGATTTCTATCAATATCATAATTTACTTACGTTTTTCACTTACAATCTTCTACATTCACCCATCCTCCGGAACAAGTCTATCTTTGTGTTGGAGATGTGACCGAGATGGTGACTTCACAGTGTCCTGTTACAAACTCAACTGTCATTCATCTAACAATTTTAGATGTTAGTGGTGATGTCGCTATCATATTTACCTCACGACACCTTAGGTGAATTGCTTCAGCTGTCCTCCCATCCGATGATCTGTTGCATGCGGATTTCAACTCTATTCTCCACCCTTTGGAAGGTCGGCGTTATGAATTGTTGGTCAAAGTTGGACCATGGAACCCTGTTCTTCAGTATTGTGATATGGTGTTGCTTAAATTATTCCCAACGGTTAATTAGTAGTAGTGGAGTATCGTGTTTTTCATTCCTTCTTTATCTTTTGGACTTTTGGACTTATTGTTCATCCCTACATACTCAAGACCAGTACTATGCATCCACTTTCTTAATTAATGGTTATTCTATTACCTCGACTTTTTTATTTCTAATTTCCTTGAAAAGGAGAGAGCTTCACATGGGAACAAACACAAAAACACAAACACATTCTCGCACAAGGCAAGGTTATTTCACCATATTATTACTTAGCATAAAAATAAACACAAACCTACGTTCGGTTGCCTCCCAACAAGCGCTACTTTTACGTCATAAGCTAGACGGTTTTTCTTTAAACTTCGGTCCATGCTAGCACCTCCTTGAAGTTGAGGTTCTCATCATTTAGGCGGAGCCTCAAGTGATGAGCAAATGGATTAACATTTGATGACGACTCATGAACTTGAGTGAGATGAAGCCCCCACCCTTGAGACCTCTCCTTCTCTTTTTCTCTTTTTCTCTTTTCTCTTTTCCCCGAACCATGTAGTGGAACACCGATTGACTTCCATCGCATCCACCAAGAGGGATCGCTGATGGTTTGGCTTCGTTCGAGCAAAGAGTGATCGCAAAAGGATCCTTGCTAAGTAACTCTTCGAAGTTTAGTGGAGATTTCTCGATAATCACATGGTTGATGCAAGCCTCTTCCACCGAGTCTTCCTCCTTAGCACGAGAGCCAATCGCTTCATCCAACTCCTTACCTTCTTCAAATTCCTCCTCTCGGGAATCCTCAAGAAATTCCTCTTCTTTTATTTCTACCTCCTCCTCCGCAACTTCTTCTTTCCTCATCTTTCCTCGCTCTTCCACAAGCAAGCGTTTAATAGCGAGTCTCCGGGCTATGTCTTCGATTGACTCGACACTCATCTCCTTATTGAAGACTTCCTCTTCAACGTTTTGGGATGGAATGTGGAACAGTGGTGGCTACCTCAAGAGGACATTCCAAGTCTTGAACATCACGGTGCCCATCCGTAACAACTTCCGACCGTTCCAACTCATCCTCGAGGCTTTCCTCTTCATCTTCCTTTTCCTCACCAACTGCCAAGAGTCGGTCTTGGGTGAACCGTGCACAAGCTTCCTCGACCATCGAGTTTAGCTTCTCCATGCGCTTGCGTGTTTCCTCCGCTTCATAGAGGAAATTCGAGTGAAGTGGATCAATGGTTGGAAAGGCCGGTTCGGAATATGATCTCTCATTGTCCGATAAAAACTTCTCCACCAATAGCTCCAACTGGCTCTTCCCTTCTTGTTGTGGAGGGTAACCTTCATGGTAGGGATAGAACTCTTGAACATCTGGGGGATATGATTGCTCATCATGGAAAGGTAGTTGGTAGTCGATCCCAGATCCGTACTCATCTTCTTCTTGATAGCCCCATGTCGGCTCGAGGTAACACCATTCGGGTGTTGGTGGATACCCCCACGGTTAGGAGAAGCTATCGGGATCCATGGCTCAACTCTGCATCACACAAAGATGAAACACAAAAACAAAACACAAGAAAAGATTAAAAAATGCTAGAGTAACAATAAATGACCTTTTCAAGATAATGGACCGCGGTTCCCCGGCAACGGCGCCAAAAACTTGACTCGTCCAGAATACCACAATAAATTCCCGCCTAAGGTCCAAGTATAAACCTTAGTCGGGTGCAGTATAGGATAAGTATGTTTAAATATCAACCCGGGCCGGTCCGTGTACCCCTACTTCAATCATTTGAATCATTATCTAGCAACAAAGTTTTGGTTGAAAAGTTTGCTAATTAAAATAAACCAAGGCAAAGGTAAATGGTTTTGAAAGCTCTTTGCGAGAAGGATCACTCGGGTGTCGCTTCCTCTAACTACTACCATGGTATGTGAATTGGAACGATTGCTATGGGCAAGGTAACCGCGAACCGCAGAGGGATGCAAATATGGTCATAGACCACAATCTCAATTGCTGAACCGAGGTAAACATTATAGGCCGTGTCACTCGGCCCTCTCGGTTTAGGCAATCAGTGGTTGACTTACTCCCTCACTCAACTCAAGGGGTGGATGGCCGTGAACATTGAAATGCGCCCGTGTACTCAAGATGGGCGTCGAAACCCACCGCTTCGCTTGCATGGGTTCACGGGCAACAACTCCATTTCACGGTCTTAGTGACCGTGAACTCGCCTAGCATCAGTAACTTCTGGAAATGCTCTAGACGCCTCGACGTTCACAGGCAACGGCTCTTCTTCACGGTCATACAAGACCGTGAACATCCAAGGAAAGCCGTGAACTGCCTTCTTTTCACCTCTTCTCCTGATTTTCACTCCTTTTCGTCCAACTTTCGACTCTGGGGCTGGTTTTACCTTTTAAATCCTAAAACATGCTAAAACATGAGAAACCTAGCGTAAAACATCCATTTTAAGAGCGAAATTGCCACAAACGCCTAAGGAAAACGGGGTAAAACATGTACATTTAGGCTCGAATCAGAAGTTTTCATAGTAGGTTTCCTGCCACAACCGGTGGGAAAAATTGACTGAAAAGAGTGAAAAGTGGCTCAATCATATGTTAACTTAAAACTCTAGCTTTGTTGCAACGATATGAAAAAGAATACTATATGACTAAAGATATAAGAGGTCAATGATGCATACTACATGATGATAACTAATTGACTTCTTCACTACGTCTGAACACGATTTTCGTACTGAAATGTTATAGAAAAATGGGTCATATCATCAATTGCTAAAGTTTGACAACCATGTTTAGAATATTATGATAATATTATTAACAACCATTGTAGAAGATGAACTATCCACGATTAAAGAAAACATATTTACATTCTACACCCATTATAACCAAATGAATGTCTTTTCCACTCGAGGCAAAGTATGTGTAATCTAAGAAGAAGATTTGATCATATATCCTTTTTATGAGAAGGGTTTATAGAGCAAAAAATCTAGACTAAGCTTACAACTAGATATTCTCTGGGAGAGAACATGTATATGGCGCGATGGTTCCCCTGAATGTACAGATTCACATCACATACATAATTCTGGATTATTTGCCGGAGATAATTTTACCCGTGCAATCAAGAGAAAGAAATCAGAATAAGAAACTATCTCTCACCTCCTATATAGAAATACGAATGCATAAATAGCATTAATGAAGCACCCGAAGACATTAGTAAAAGAAATGGTCACCATGAAGAGAGAAAATCAAATTGGAAAGCATTATCACAACAGGAGAATTATATGTGATGTGACTCTTTACATACTCTGTTGATGTTGCTCCTCGATGGCCTGATTTGAAATTATCAATGTATCGTACACAAGTAACACAAAGTTGCTTCAAAGGAACTGTGGTGTCGCCAGATGTCACACAGATAACCTTCCTGGGTCATCCATCTCCTGCAGCCAAATTTTGACATTCAGAAAAGAGAGAAAAATAAGTTTGCAGCTCCCAATACTTTTAGCTACAGAGACTTGCCTGCTACATTGGTGGGAGTTGAGTTTGACAAACTCCTTCGCTATGTCGCTAAAACTATCCCTCTCTTTTAAAGAAGGAGCTGATGTAAGAAAGTTGTGATTGATTCTTCCAATGAGGTTGCTAGCAATGATCCATCTCCTGATTCCATTATTTTCTTAATCCCTAGCAAAGGGAACAGAATCTATAAGCTAACTTAGATTAGAATAGTAAATCAACTGCATCAAGAAGCAGAGTCTGCAGTATTCAATCATCAAAATACCACAGTATAATTATCAAAGTGATGAGGCCGGCTAGGGTCATATTCATGAATTTAACAATATGAAAGAAACAAGCAGTCATTGAATAGAGGTAACAAACAACCCCCCACTACAATGGTAAAGAAAAGTAGGAAGTTCGAAAAATGGAAAGCTTGAAATTGCAATTAACCAACCTTCTTGGCCACAGTAATTACAGTCTGGGTTGTCAATGTTGGTGCTCTGAATGGCCACTTGTGCCTTCTTACATATCTCAGAAACAAGAGGAGAAGCAATCCTCAACGCCTGCTTCGTAATTCAGGACCACCACTTGGATCGCTAGCTTCAGAGCATCACTCACACTTCTACAAACGCACTACAGAGTGTCAAAAATCCCCCCCAAATCCACTTCCAAAAAATTTCAATGACGCCTTCTCTACCTACCAAATTTGAAGACACAAATTCAGGGATTGATTCAAATAAATTGGGCCAGGGGTTTGGCCGTAGGTGGCAGACCAGGCTTTCAATTCGAAGTTGATCGGTGGAGATAGTGAGTGATCGTTTTGGAATTGACGAGAGGAGTAGAGGGAGAATTTACAAGGAGAGTGGAGATGAGAAAATAAAGAGGGAACCGATGCGGTTTCCGGAAATCTGCGAGCGCCGATCAAAGATGATAGGTAGTATGAAAATTGAAAAATGTCTCACTTTTTGGCAACTGTCAAGATTAATGTGGGTCATGAGCAAGGTTTTCAATCCACGTGTCGACCTGTCGGGTTATTAAGATATAAAATTAGCCCTTGGCCTGCTAAGAAAAACGGGTCGCACGCACCCGTCAAGTCGACTCGCTGCAACGTTGTCAGATTGGACTTTGGAGGTTACACAGTGTCATTTTTCATTTGGTTTGTGAAATGTACCTATTTTTCTGTTTTCCTCTTCGTCTAATACTAAACCGAACATTTGAATTTTGATGTTATATAAGTATGAATTTTCACTATATGTTGGATCAAAGTACGACATGTTATTTTGGTGTAATTTTTATATGTTATTACTCATATGTTAGATGACATTTGATATAATTTATAAATATACGAACAATATAATGACCTTTTCATATATTCGGGCTACAGCGGTTTGACCATTAACCCTCACCACTCTTACTTGATCGAGTCAACGGGCTAAACCGGGTTGACAACATTGGTTACTTGATTAAGAATATATATAGCGGGATACGAAGAGTAGTTTGGTCAAAGGAGAAACAATTCTTTAAATCAACTGCACACTGCGTTCGTGGGTAATTATTATAAATGGTCACACAACCTATCATTTAGTACAAAATTGTCATCAAAGTTTAATTTTGCATGTTTCAATGAAACACATTTGGATGATTAACAAAGCAGTCATTCTGTCCATCTCCATCTGAAAATCCATTAGTTCAATCCAGTCAACATGTCATGTCATAAAATATTAATCAATAAATCAAACTTGACCGAACCACACTCAACCCACCCAAAAACTATATCCTAAAAAAAATACAAACCCAACACAAATTTGTCTCTCATTTCTTTTGTTTCCCCTCTCTATAAACCAAATCCTTACTAAATAGGGCTAATACCACTGGGAAACCCGAACTATTGACTTTTTTGTCATTTGTGTCCTAAAGTATTCGATATGACATTTGTGTCCTAAACTATTTTTCCGTTAGAGTTGACTAGCGTTGACCGTTAGTTTTTAACAGAAAGCCTAGTCAGCGCTGACGTGCCATGTGATGTGGAATTTTATTTTTTATTTTTATTATTTTTCCATAAAAAAGGAATAAACTAACAAAAGCAAATTAAAAGAAAAATTAAAAAGCAAAAACTCAAATCCCCATATCTGCATCTCCGGGGGAAACAATGAAGAAGTTCAAAAAAAAAATTCACTTTCCCGACGAACAGAGGTAGAAGAGAAGAAGGAGGGAGACTCAAGCTTCCCTCTCGTCCTCCACAACCGCAGGCCGTCTCTTCAACTCCCCCATGCCCAAAAACCTGGTTCATCTTCGGCAAGCTCCTCCACGTCGGATCCGCCCTGCTGCATCGATATCCCACCCCCAATTCTTCTTCTTCGCAACCACCCGCCGCCGCTACATCGATCGCCCACCCCCAATTCTTCTTCTTTCCAACCACCCGCCTTCGCTGGATCAATCTCCCACCCCCAATTCTTCTACGCAATCACCCGCCGCCGCTGCATCTATCTACCACCCCCAATTCTTCCTCGTAGAGAGCGGCGCCTCACTGGAGGAGATGGCGGCGACTGGGCTGCATACTCTGATGATGGCGATGGTGGGCTTTAAGGGTTGGAGATGGAGATAGAGTAGGAAGCGAGGAGGCCGTGGTCCGTTGTAGGTCGTCGTCTCCGCTGCTTAGAAGGCTTCATCGAAGTCGGCGCTAACCGTGCTACCTGGCGTTGGTTATTGTCTTGATGATGACCAGATCTGCCTTGTAGAGCCTGATTTCTGGACGGTGATGGATGGGAGGAGCTTGCGGTGCCTCACGGCGGCAGGAGATTGTCAGCGACTTGGTCTTAGCTGACATCGACGTAAGATTCCAAGCCTATTGAATTAGAAAATAGAAAACACAGGGGAAATTAGGGTTCCAATGTCTACCTCATCTGCTTCCTATTTGCCTAGGGTTTTTTATTGTCCTCTAATTTGTCGTCTGTGTGTTTCTAAGGAAGAGGCGAAGAAATATGTGAAGGAAGGAACCTTGCTACAAGGAGAAATACTAATTCAAACCAGACCGTGTCGGGGGCATTTGGGTTCTTGGTGGGGAGCTGGGCAACGATGTCTGCGAGGGGAAAGGCAAGCCCCGGGGACGGATTGATTGTTTGACAGCGGCGGTGGGGATTTATGGGCTACAGCAGCGAAGAATTTTTTGTTGCTTTGGTTATTTTTTGCTTTTTCAATTTTAGTATTTATTTAATTGTTCGGATTGATTGCTTGGGTGAGTTCATATATATTTTTTTTTAGTTTTTCAGTTTTAGTATTTATTTAATTTTGAATTAAAAATATGAGGTGTCAATGACATGGCATTTACGTGGCTGCCACGTGTTTGCCACGTCAGCAAAAGTCAACATAAAGTTGACCACCGTTTGGTCAACCGTTATATATAACGGTCAACAAAATCGTTAGGACATAAATGACACAAAACTATAATAGTTTGGTACACAAATGTCATATCGAATACTTTAGGACACAAATGACACAAAGTTAATAGTTCGGGTTTCCTAGTGGTATTAGCCCTACTAAATATATATAGTTTGCCTCTTGGATTCCTTGCAAAGGTCATTAGTCCTAGAAAACCATAAGAACCCCTACCATATTATCAATGTCAAAAACTTTGCAACAAGCAAAGCCCTAGTCTCTATTTTGATGTGATTGAAACCCTAGATTGTGAAATAGGAAAGGAGGAAAAATTGAATCTCTCAATGGTTAATGAAAGCTGAGGCCTGAGATTTGGTAAAGGGCTGGGCTTGCGTAGCGGAAAGGTAGTGGATGAAGATGTGGGCACTCCCGGAAAAGGCGAGCAATGATTGTTGTCGATGGAGGGCGTCGTTTATCTATGGCGACACTCTCGATTGAGGAAAAAATTAGGGCCAGAGCATTGTAGAGTGAGTGGTGGTGAGATGCTTTTGATCTGATCTATGGTTCTAAGATGCTTTTTACTATTGATCTGTGATTTCTCATGAGTTTGGTCCGTCTAGATCGGACCGTTGCACACTCCTATATCAAATAATCAACTAGAATGCTTATGCCACCGATATGATTTGAATGATCGATTTTTGTCTCTAAACAAAAATACAAAATAAAGTCATTTTAGTGAATTTATTTAACAAAAGAATTAAATTATGCTTTCTTTCACGAATTTGAAAGTTAAACATTAATGTTATTTGTTGGATTCAAGTATCAACAGTGTTGACGATAAATGTTGTAGTTAAATACAAGTAAATATTATTTTGTTTGGAAATTTGAATTTTATTTAAATAGGAATGTAAACTATAAGTAGATTGTGTTCGAATATATTTTACATATGCTTAAATTCATTTGAGTTAATAATTTTTCACATTTCTACATATTTTGTTAAATCAACATGAACCACCATAAACCAATTATATCCCGGTCAAAGCATACCACTTGATATACCGACGTAATGGTATAAACCGGTTTGACATCCTTTGACTGCTTCTCCACTTTGCTAGCTCCTAGCCTCTTTCTCCATCACACACTCTCTCTCTCCTCGAGCCATCCCATTAATGACAGATGACATCGGTGAGGAAGATGAAACGAAGGTCGCATTTGCTATATCTCTCTCTATAGAGTACTTTGTTTCCTTTGTCTCTTTGGTTTGCAATTACGAAAAGGATTGGTTTGCACTGTGTATGTGCGGCTCGTGACTTTTGGAGAGGGTTTGGTGGCTGGAAAATTTGGATGGCGGAGAATCATGAGGTTTGGGATATGGACCCTTACAAATGATATTTTGTCAGAAACCTACCCGTTCTCGTCGGAGAATATTTTGATGGTTGCATACGTTTCAATTTCTTCACCACAACACGCCAAATTGAATTTTAACTATAGTTGAGAAACGGTGCGGTCTGATCTATAGACAGTTTACGGTCCAGACCGAGAGACTAAAGTATAAATCAGAGATCAGACCACATACTATACGGTCCAGACCACACCTGTGCGGTCTGGTCCAGACATACCACATTGAACAAAAAATGAACACTTTGTTAAGTCAACCACACTAAAAATTGAACCAATAACCGAGGAAAAAAATTATTTTTTGCCTTAAAACATAAAATCCAACATGCATGAATAATTTTGACTCCCTAAATTTTAGTAAATAACAAAGACACAAAGTCGAAGAATCCCAACTCACACCATAACGTCACAAACATTAACATAATGTCATATGTGTCATAAACCAATTGGTCCCAATAACTCGAGTTGTTGGGAGAAGGTTATGCTGGATCTTGACTCCCTAAATTTTAGTAAATAACAAAGACACAAAGTCGAAGAATCCCAACTCGCACCATAACGTCACAAACATTAACATAATGTCATATGTGTCATAAACCAGTTGGTCTCAATAACTCGAGTTGTTGGGAGAAGGTTATGCTGGATCTTATACCACTCTCTAACACGCCCCCTCAAACGAAAGCCAACCCATGGGCTTGAAGTTTGCACAGGCCCACCATACCTTGTGTTTTTTTTTTAAATCAACCGTTAATATTAGGGGTCGTGGAGATTCGAACACATGACCTTGCGGTTCTAGGCTCTGATACCATGTCATAAACCAGTTGGTGCCAATAACTCGAGTTGTTGGGAGAAGGTTATGTTGGATCTTATACCACTCTCTAACAATATGGAACACGAGTGTCTCTATTCTCTAGTGAAATGTGGTTCTCAGTGAAGGTAAGGACGAGATTCTCAAAATTAAGGTTGAGACTTGAGTCTCGTTGAGGGAGTGGGGAGAGTGGTCGAGTGGGATACTAACATGTATTGGGAAGTCGGCTAGATCCACGGTTTGGTCCGGTAAACCGCGTTCTAGACCAGACCAAGAGATCAAAACATCATATAATACAGACCATGGACCAGACTAGACCATTCTTCACGGTCTACGGTCCGGACCAAACTGTGCAGTCTGATTTGGTCCACAGTTTTTCAAACGATCAGGTCTATTTTCCCAACCCTAGTTTTAACTAGAAACTGAGAATTTGATTGGATAGGAATCTCATTCAAAATGGGACATTCATTTGCGGATCTTTTTGTTGATCATCATTTTTTTAATCTATTTTCCAACATTAAGTGGAAAAGAATAAACAGTTGAGAAAAGAGATAAGTTGGAATAATTATTAGGTATTTTGGGCTGAACTATGACCATATAATCTACTTTGGCCAATGGTTTCAGAAATTAACATCATGACCTCAACTATGCAACATATAGACTCATTTGACTCGACACATGGTTTGACCGTCAATTTAGACGGTCAACACCGTTGACCATTAGCCAAACGCCATGTCATTGCCTTGTCAGCCGAAATATCATTAAAAATTTTTAATTCAAATTATTTTCCTAATTTATATTATTTATAATTATCAAATTAACCAAATTATAAAATTATAAAAAATATATAATATTTTTTATTTTTTGGGTAATTTGAAAATGACATATTTTTATAAATTTTATATTTTGGTTAATTTGATAATAATAAATAATATAAATTAGGAACATAATTTGAATTTGAATTTTTAATGTTTTTTAGGCTGACAAGGCAATGACATGTCGTGTTGACTAACGGTCAAGTCATGTGTCGGGCCAATTGAGACTATATGCTGCATAGTTGAGGTTAGGATGTTAATTTCTGAAACTACGACCCAAAATTGATTATGTGGTCATAATTCGGGCCAAAATAAGATATTAACACTAATTATTATTATTTAATTTTGATCATCGATCCAAGAAACAAGAACCCGATGTTCATAAGGTAATTTGTAGAGAAAATGCATACCAACTGTTATATTCCTTTAAGGACACAAAAGTAACAAAGTCATATGTACCCGGTGTAAATGTTCAATTGAAAGTTGATATCCCGATTAGATAATCTTATATTGAGGATGAGTCTTAGAAATGCATGGAACGTGAAAGACCAAGTGATTCTAAAGAAAAACATCATCGAGAAAGAAAAGGAGCCATACATTAGAATAGTCAATTCGAGGATATGTCGACTCAATAAGAGTAAATAAGCATAACTAAAATTGTGGTTTTAGAAGACCACAAGTAGGTGAAAGTTGTTAAAGTGAAGATATATTAATTAATTATGTCTTGCATGGAAGCATGCAAATCACGGTAAATTCAACTTTGATAGATAATTTTTGTTATACTTTAGTACTTAATATGATATATACAAATGAGGTTCATGAGTAAAACTACATCGATGTGTGTAAAAGATGATGTTATTGGCCAATATAGAAAGAAATAATGAAACTTGTGGAGCATAAAATTTAAGAACCAGAAATTCTAATAATTAAATATGTAATACTAGTGTGATACAAATGAATTTTATTGTACGAACAAGTAATGGTAAGTGTAAATTTATGAGAGATAAAGCATAATGTTTTGCAATTTGTTTCTCGGAGAGATCTATCATTATTCAAGAGAAGACATATTTCCATTTGGTGGATACACTACGTTTAAAAAACTACTAAGTCTGCTAAATCGTGATTTGAATCAACATTTGAAAGATGTAGTGATAGCCTATTTGCACAAATCCCGTGAATATGATATCTATATGAAACTTCCTTAAGGATTAATTTGCCAATAAAAAACAGGTAAAGTTCTCAAGAACATATGTCGACCGACTGAGAAAATTCCTTGTATGTATTGAGATAACATGTACAAATGTGAAATACTCGTATGAGTGTATATCTAATATAAGAGGATTGAATGAGCCTTTAAAGATTAAAATTTGGATATAGAGCATTGGAGCATTTTGTGTTGAGCGTGTGTACTTGGGTTGGTCATATAAGCAATGAGATTTGAATTTGTAGCTCTATTTTAACGTATGAGTTATGATTTATGATTGTGGTTTGTTGAGTATGTGTTCTTTGTTCAATTTTTTTTTTTTTTTTTTTTGTCTTTGGTGGTATTCAATAATTGTTTGCATGAAGAAATGTTGTCATAATGATCTCATGTCAGGTTGATAATATATGAATATTAGTAAAAGTCCATAAGAGCTCTCAAAGCAGTTGATTGCTTAAAGAAAGAAATCGAAATGAAATGTTTAAGAATACCCCTTTGTGGATTAGGAAGGTAATGTTCAAAAAGCACAAAGACAATAGTTGTGTGTTCAAATCACATCCAATAAGTAGTATAAGGATCATAAGGAAGTGAACAAAGATCTATTTAGTCCATGATAGGGGGGGGGGGGGGGGGGGGGGGGGGGAGTGTATTATTTAGGTCCTCAAGTACCGAATGTGGATGATATTAGGGAACTAATGTATCCTGCTAGCCAAACATCATCTCACATATAATTTTGGTGTTATATATTAGCAAGATACATTTTTTTACCTTCAATTGATGACATTGGAATGTAGTTGAACATATACTTTGTTACATTCCAGGAACCATGAAATTTAGATGGTTCTATTATGGTATTAGCAAAGAGAGATTCAATGGACCATTCGGATTCAAGATGTTTATTACGCCCCATATTTGCTGAAATGGTGACCTAAGAGAGGAAATGGTGCCATATCTTCCATTCTTCCCACTGAGCCTGTTGGTCGCTTTTGGTTTTGTGAGTTATTCTGTCAATAGAGTAACTTCCTGTAAAGATGTGCCTTCAACAGGTGGTCGAGGGGATCTATTTATAGCCCTTTCTGTCAAGAATTTTGAGAATTGTTAAGGGTGGACACTCTTCTCCTTGTATATCTTTATCTTAACCTCCAAGGAAGGAATATCCAAGTGAATCCGAGCTTATATGGACTTTATGGAAAATGGCGCCTTTAGTTCAAATTTGGCTTTTGTTCGACAATTTGGGCAGCCGTTTCGGGGCTTGGATTCCATCTCTGTTTCTAACTTCCGGTAGTTGGATCTTGATATCTCTAGGTCGTACAAGATCGTCCACTAGGCTACTTTCCCCTAAAAATATAACACTACCTGAAGGGCATTAAAAGTATAAAAACATCCCTAGAGACTACAAACACACCTGTGAGCAATTACCAAGAAAATCCAAGTTAATATGGAAATAAATATATAGAAATCATGTAAAAACATGCCACAAATTGAGGTTATAAAACATAAATTTTGTCATCTGGCAAAAAATGAAAACATCTGCTCTGAGTTATGTTTTTTTATGCAAGGTGCATTCAAAATGAGTATAATAAGAGAATTCACCTTCTTCCTTGGACTACAAATAATCAAACTCCCAAAAGGATCATGATTCATCAAACCAATTAAGCATGTCAAAAACTTGGTCACAAAATATCGAATGAACCCATCCGAACTTGCCAAAACTCATGCAACCTACTCTACTCAACTAGATGCTTATGAATATGGTAGTTTTGTTAATGAGAAAATGTATCAATGAATCATTGGTTCCTTGTTATACCTCACTAGTCACTACCATAGTACCATTAGACCTGACATCATGTTTAGTGTATGTTTATGTTCTAGATTTCATGCAAACCCTAAACAATATCATTTGATTTGATAGCTGTCAAAAGAATCATAAGGTATCGGATACATACTCCTAAACAATAGCATCTAAACAAGCTGGAGTTGGAGCCTTGAACAAGGTCGCGCCCTTTCTCGTCGTTGGATCGGCTCAGCCCATGATCTAACAGAGTCAGGAGATTTTCCCACTTTCTCATGTCAGCATTATAATTGAAGAGGACTTCTACTATGCTATAAAGTATTGGTGCTTTAATGTACAACTTAAAGTTGAACGTTAAATGTACAAGTTCAGATTGTACCATAAAGGAATTTGTACCCTTATGTTATGGTACAACTTTGCAACTTAAAGTTGTACCATTACATAAAGGTACAAGTTCAAGTTGTACCATAAAAGAATTTGTACAAACAGTATAGGTACAATCAGAAGTTGTACCATAAGTTCATAACATTAAAGGTACAACTTCAAATTGTACCATAAAAACAAAAACATATAACACCAATACTATAGAGTATTGTAAAATTCCTCTATAATTGAATTGCTTAACAAGACCCAAATATATCAACACAAGGAAGAGGGATGTATGTTTTGACAAGACCAATAGATGACAAAAGAACACTCATCTCATTAACTCTTATAGGGAGATTCACAACATGCATGCATGCCTAAGAGAGCTTGTTAAGTTATTTTTATCTCTCTTGGGTTCACTTCGCTCATCGAAGATGTTTCTCTCCGAAATGCTAACTTCACTATTATGGTGCATTGGTGCTAGCTAGAGTAGGTAATCGAGCTCCTTTTTCGCTTATTCATTCACCTCATTTCAGAAAAAGGCTTATTATCTTTCTAGCATCCTCATTCTCTCTCCAAACAATTACCGCCCATTAAAGCTGATTTGCCATCTTTCGGTCGCATGTTTATCAGTAGTAAGTGGCGGATAGGGGTGTCCCGGTACACGTTTAAAATTTGGAAGAACGATTATCCAACCCCCGGCTGTAGTTTCGTATGAAAAAAAATTATAATTGGCAATCCGGGACACCCTTAAATTTGAAAAAAAAAATGATTATACTACTCTCGATAGTAGTTTGTATAAGATTAAAAAAATATAAATGGTAGTTTGTGTTATTCAAACTTAGGACACTACTATTATTAAACATATTCTTTAGGTTGCAACTCATTTCTTGTTCTATTTAAACACTAAGAAATAGTAAAAACATTATTGCTTATGCCCAACTATTTTCAAGACCTAACAACTAAACTAATTGTGGGTTATCCTTAATTTGAATGGATTTTATAGTTACACAGCAAGAGTTAAAAGAGTCTTTCAACTTTGAGATACATAAAGAACAAGGTTAGAATTCGAATATGAGATCATTTCGTATATTATTGTCTAGTATGATATATAGATTTGTTGAGCAGTGAAGACGTCGAGTATATTTTATATTCTTTTTCAGAATATGAAAACACGTCGTGGCCTTTTGTTAAAATTTGTACTAGTCATGTATTTTCTTATTTATTAATTATTTATTTTATTTTTTATTATTTTAAAGAGTACACCCTATAAAAAATTTCTAGATTCGCCACTGTCAGTAGTTGGATTGAATTTCTCAATCATACGCCTCTCTAAGTCCTATTTTTCCCTTAGCTACAAAATTAATCTCTAGCGAAAGTACAAAACACCAGGCTTCACTTCTGCTAGATTTCCAGCTCAGCTACTTGGTCATATGTTGTTGCCAATATCTAATCGACTTAATCTCCTATTATCGAAGCTTGAAGACAAAAAAATGGTGAATCTTTGTCGACTATATTCATTTGAGTCGACATTGGTGGCGACTACGATATGGAGGAAAAGAAAGGCATATTTATGGATATGGAGAACCTATATAGATAAATGGTTCTATCGTACACTAGACAAAACCTTGTGTATGTCGTATACCAAATAATTTGCATCGTCCGCGTTCATCTCAACGGCCGGCATAAATGAGGTAATTTATATTTTAATCCCACTAAAAAATAATCCGCATTAATGCTGATCGTTAAGATGGACATGGACGGTGGAGATTGCTGGTGTATGACATACCTCAATATATTTCTAGTGTACGATAGAAGTCACTGTATATATGGTGCCTTCTACGGTACCACGGGTAAAATCCAGGATACCGCATACCTTGAGTATGAAAACACTATCTAGACCTCGAATCAGCAGAATTTTGGGGTATGATACTATACTCTAACCCTTAATGAGTGAACCCTATGGCCTAATTATCTAAATCATAAACTATAACCCTAAGATGGTACATTGATTTTTTTGCCTATATTTGGACGAATCATAACCGTCGATTATTGTTTCTAATTAAATTGATCTGGGTGTGTAAGATTTAGAGAATTAAGACCTAGATCTTGATCTTTAAGGGTTAGAGTATAGTATCATGTCCGAAAGATCAGTCAATTCAAGTTCTGGATAGCATTTTCTTACTCATGGTATGCGGTACCCCGAATTTCACAATGGGGAGTTCTATGGTACCCAGTGTGAAATTCGGGGTACCGCATACCATGAGTAAGAAAATGCTATCCAGAACTTGAATTGACTAATCTTTCGGACATGATACTATACTCTAACCCTTAAAGATCAAGATCTAGGTCTTAATTCTATCAATTTAATTAGAAACAATAATCGACGGTTATGATTCGTCCAAATATAGGCAAAAAAATCAATGTACCATCTTAGGGTTTATAGTTTATGATTTAGATAAGTAGGACCTAGGGTTCACTCATTAAGGGTTAGGGTATAGTATAATGTCCAAAAATCTTGCTAATTCGATGTCTAGATAGCGTTTTCATACTCAAGGTATGCGATACCCCAGATTTCACCTAGGGTACCGTAGAAGGCACCATATATATATACATATATATGGTTCAGGCTAGCGTACATCAGTCGTACATTATACGCCCGTCGAGTTTTACTATCTAAAGTATAGGTGTCAATCAGGCGGGTTCGAGCTGGGTTCAATCGGGTTTCGGTTCAAATGGGTTGTGGGTTAGTCGGGTTGCGGGTTCATTGGGTTCGGGTTCAATCGGGTTGCGGGTTCATCGGGTTTTCAGTCGGGCGGGTTGTTCAGGCCAGCGGATCGAATAACTTACTCATTACTCGTTACCAACTTACACATTTTACTACACTAATTTAAAATATTTTCACAACTTTTTAACCAATTTATTTCTACCTCGTATATATATACTTAATTTTTTTGAAAACAACTAGTCAAAATGTTAAATCAATTTGTATGACTAGCAAACTTGTTATGTAATTAATCATAATTGGAAAAGTACACTAGTTAATAGTAATGGTGATATCAATATTTGCAACCAAAAGACACCATTAATTGTTTATTTGATATTTTAGTATTAGTTCAGTAGTAATTGGATTAAAGTATCTCGATTAGTATAACCATGCAAATCTGGTATTTGGCTGTGGTATTTGCAAAAACATAGTGATAAAAGGAGTTATTTCGAAATAACTCATTGTCCAAATAACTCCAGTAAACTGTTGCCAAACGAGTTATTTGTAAAATTGTTCGAATTATCCTAAAAATTGAACCATTAAAGATTAACTATCAAATTTAGTAAAATTATTTTGACTTCAATCATAACTTACTCAATAACTTATATCCTATACACTTAGCCTTACCCTCAATCAACAATATAAGTTAGTATATGTTATTAATTGTATATCCTAAACCATCAATACATTATACACTAACCACATACCCTATACCATATACCCTAACCATATGTCCTTGAGTTGTGATTTTGCTAGTATAGTTAATTTAAAAGTGAAATTCATACTTTGATTTTCAAAACATAGATAAAAAGTGATATTTGCTAATTGTTATACCCTAACCATATATCCTATACTTTACACCACATACCTTGTACTCTAACCACGTACCATAAACATAAATTGAAATGAGATCTCCTGTCGTTAAAGACTTCAAATGACTTCAAGTGAACATATGTTAATAAAAAACTTAGAACCATCAATATCTTATACATTAACCATATACACTCTAAACCATCTGTACCTTATACCCTAACCATATACTTTATACCCTAAACAACGAACCGTCAAAGATTACTTATCAAGTTTAGTATAATTGTTGTAACTAATGGTTAATTTATTTATTAGCTCATAAACAATTACATACGTATATATATTAGCCTTCAAAACATATAAGAATAAATTTAACTAGTCATGCCCTCCATTTAAAAGTTAAAGATTCATATTTCAAAGACTAAAATTTTGAAAAACCAAGAAATTGAAAACACCAAATTTGTTTCCTTCTTTTTCACAAAAAAAAATACTAAAATTTCCCCCCTTCTTTCTCCTTCCATAAATTAGAAACACTCTTTTCCCTCTTCTTTCTCTTCCATAAAATTGAAAGAACCAAAGTCCCTCTTCCTTCCTTTCTTCTACAAAAAGTTGAAAATTCAAAATTTTCCTCCTTATTTCTCTTTCATAATCAAAAGAACCAAACTTTCTCACTTCTTTCTCTTCCCACAAATCAAAACCACCAAAATTCCCACTTGTTTCTTTTCTAAAAAATTCAAAGAACCAAATTTCCCTCTTCTTTCTCTTCCCAAAAAGTTGAATACACCAAAATTTTCCTCTTCTTTTAAAAATATCAAATTACCAAATACATTACATTACTTTATTTATATTTAATTGATAATTTTATTGAATTATTAAATTAACCAAAATTTTAATTTATATATTATAATAATATTGTCCATGATCTCAATTATTAATTCTTCATTATTAATATTGACATTATGTTAATTTTATATTTACTTTTTTAATTTTGTTAAAGAACTAAGTGTTCAAGTGGCCTTCATGTTTCAATTTTTTTAAATTCCCTATACGAAATGAAAAAATGATTTTACTAAAGTTTAGAATGAAAAACTTTATTTTGAAAAACTTTGTATTGTATATTATAATAATTATTCAAGTGGATTAGATGAAGTTCGGGTTGAGTCGGTCGAATTACGGGTTAGTCGGGTTTGGGTCAATCGGGTTCGGGTTAATCGGGTTGCGAGTCAGTCAGGTTGCGGGTCAATCGGGTTCGGGTTAATCGGGTTGCGGGTTAATTGGGTTGCGGGTCGGTCGGGTTACGGGTTGTTGACTTTTAGTCAATTCGGGTTGCGGTCAGGTTGCCGGTCGGGTTGATCAGGCGGGTTAATCGGGTCGGGCTATGTTTTGACACCTATAATCTAGAGCACGAATTAACCAAAAATTTGTGCATGATACTATAACCTAACCTCTAATGGGTGAACCCCAGTCCCTAATTCTCTAACCTAAGCCACAAGATTCATTTAATCTAAAAAATAAGGGATAATACCTTATTTTGACCCGAATTATGACCATACAATCAACTTTCGCTCGTGGTTTCAGAAATTAACATTCCGACTTCAACTATGGAGCATGTAGACTCAATTGGCCCGACACATGGTTTGACCATCAATTTGGATGGTCAACACAGTTAACTGTTAGTCAACACGCCATGTCATTGCCACGTCAGCCTACAAATCATTAAAAAAATTCAAATTATTTTCCTAATTTCTATTATTTATCATTTTCAAATTATTAAAAAAATAAAATTGTAAAAATATAAAATAAAATTATATTTATTTTTTGGAATATTTTAAAATGATAAATTTTATAAATTAATCAAAATTATCAAATTAAATTTTATAAATTTAAAACATAAATATAAAATATATATTTTATTTTGGGTAATGTTATAAATATAAAATAATTTGATAATTTTAGGTTAATTTATAAAATTTATCATTTTCAAATTACACAAAAAAATAATGGTTTTATTTTTTTATACCTTATTTTTGGTTAATTTGATAATAAATAATAAAAATTAGAAAAATAATTTGAATTTGAATTTGAATTCTTTTAATGATTTTTAGGGTGACAAGTCAATGACATGGCGTGTTGACTAACGGTCAATGGTGTTGATCATCCAAATTGAGGGTCAAACTATGTGTCGGGTCTATTGAGTTTATATGTTACATAGTTGAGGCCAGAATGTTAATTTCTGAAACCACGGGCCAAAGTTGATTATATGGTCATAGTTCAGGCCAAAATATGGTATTAACCCAAAAAATAATAACTGACGGTTATGATTCAACGAAATATATTGAAGTGCAAAAATCAAGTTTGAACACAGATGTACAGCGTACGCCTGACGTACGCTAGCCTTTGGCATATATCTATATCTATCTATCTATCTATCTATCTATCTATACTATATATTATGAAAATTCAAAAGCAATCTCTTGCCACATAAGCACATGGAGGATCCACAATTTGCCAAGTTGGACAACTTTTTTACAAACAAAAAAATTAGTTATTAATGTATTTATGGAGCTACCTCTCTCTTCTTTAATATTCCCTTTCTTTTTGCTTTAATAATAAGTTACATGTTGATAAACTTAACCACACACACATAAATAATAATTTTTTTGTCCATTAAAAAAATATAAATAAGAAAACAGAAAGTAACATATACCACATTTGTTTAAATAAACAAATATCTAATTAAACCTTATGAAGTAAAATTTTTACTCATTGTTACTAAAATGGAATGATAAGTTACATTTTGATGAAAAAATTAAACAAACATACACATAAACAATAATGTTTTTTCGATTAAATATAATTTATATGGAAAGAGAGAAAATAAACATTTGACATTCAATTACCTATGAAAAATAAACTATATTACAGTATATTTTGTTGCAATGAAACACTCTCTTATTCGTAAATTACATGTCTATAAAATAAAAAAATTATTATTTAGCAAAATGTCAGAGTATAATCTTGATCGAGTAGTTATAGTTATTTATTTAAAAAAGACTTCTTATTGCTCAGATCATTTTCTACCTTAAACTCCTCAAATGAAGAGAAATCGCATGTGCAATAATTTTATAATGAGTTCTAAGTTCACATTAATAATATTTATTCTATATCATGTTGATTAAGCAAGCTCTATTGAGGTCCTAAGTCATATGCTTAGAAATTTTCTTTTAGACTTGAGTTATCGTCAACGATTATAAATCAAAATTTTTAAAATGACTTAAGTATGATTGTGGACGAATTTTGACTTCATACCCTAGGATGAGACACAAGATTTCTTGAAAAATAACATAAAGGAAGGTTAGAGAATCTTTGTTAAGAATCTACGAAAAATATCGCGTTTCATCAACTACTAACCTAGACATTTACCAAATAAAGGTTGTCAATTTTTAGTAAGATAGTCAATTGGGATAAACATATTTATCCAGCAATCAAGTATCTTTATCCAATAATCTCAACTCTCAAAATTGGTTGTCAGTTCGTCAAAACTCGAGAAACACGTATTGGTATATGTTGTATAGATAATAAGTTAATGCAAATAATCAAATGAAATCCAACGATATTGTTCAAATGATAAGACTTTTTAAATGCACTCGAAATATGTGTGTATTGTAGACACTCTTTATCAAATATGAATATATAAGTGATAAAATATTTGAAAATTACACATTCAACGACCATGTTAAGACCAAAATCCTCGATAGTGTGTGTGAATGTCTTAGATTGAGATTTTAAGCCAACATATAAACAATGACCATGGGTTGAAGTTTCATCTAAACTTCAAAAATTAACAATTGATACATATTGTATAATATACTAAATTTAAGTGTCTTGAAAAAAAACTAACATCCAAAATGGAAATGAGTCGAGATTATAGAATTTAATTATCACGAGGGCTACGGTGTGTGTCAAGTTTCAATATGGATGAATAAATTGATCCAATAATGAAGTATCTTTACAAAGAATTTCTCACTAAAAAGTCCTAATCTATACAACATTGGTCGAGAGTTCGTCCAAACTTGAGGATCCTGAATGTGTATCGGATTTCCAAAGAACATAAAATCCCAATCCCTTTCGGGGGCTAAATACCTCTGATCACAACCATAGTTGCCAAAAAAGAATGAAAAGAAGCCCCAAAAAATAAAAAGAACATAACCTCTAAGGCCATGTACCAAAAAGTTGCCACCCAGTATAATGTACCAGCGCCTGAATTTGACGGACGCGATAATAAAATAAAACCATATCGAGTTATGATCCTGTCATCCCTACCCTTTTATTCTCCATAAAGAGGGAGGCGGGAGAGGATAAGAAATAATTAGAAGGATCTTAGGATTTACCTCTTTATATATTACTGTTGGGGGAGTAAGTATGGGCCGAAGACCAATACAATAAGAAAGGCCCAATGAGAGATGCAAGTGGGGGGCAGACATGGGCCCAGGCCGAGAAGCACAGATGAGCCCATGGGAAGTACGGATCTTGGGCCGTGGGGCGCACGGACAGGGGTCTGACTGGTCAGGAGGATGTGTGAGACAGGTGGGACCATACTCCCAGGAAGGGCGCATAAGACAAAAGTAGCCAACGGTCGTAAGTGTACGAAAAGCTGAGTGGGTGATGTCATGCGCCTAAGATCTCTGGCTCGAATGTCAGATGGTCGAGGCGCATGTGCGGGGGAAGGTACGGTGCATTTATTGCGGACCTGACACAGGGCGAGAGCGACGTGTACCGGTCGCCCTCGCCCCGGGTATAAATAGTCAAGTAGGTGAACCTCATTTACTCAGTTTTACTTCTCTTACTAGAACTGTTCCTTCACTTCTCTCTCTAAAAGAGTAGGTTCTTACTTGAGTGTCGGAGTGCTAACGGGCCAACTCGGTCCGCTAGGCGCTTGTGTGGGTGCAGGAGGATCAAGACGCAGGAGGGCTGAGGAGATAGGAGGGCGAGGCGTACGAAGGAGGTTCCCAGGCTCAAACAATTGGCGCGCCAGGAAGGGGAAATATAACAACCAAGGCGTATGGAGATTGGAGGATTAGGAGAGGATGGAGGAGCTGAGCCTCATGATCAGGGAACGGAAATGACGAAAGAGGCGGAGGAGCATGATGGGAAAGGGAGCCCGAGGGTGGACGAGAGCGCGCAAGCAGAGGGCGCCTCACTCACAAAAGAGGAGTTGCTTTAGATCATCGAGAGCCAAGATCACGCGCTCGAGATTTTGAAAAAGGAGATTGAGGCGCTCAAGAGGAACGGAGGCAACCCGAACACGCCTAGCACGAAGAGAAAGGAGCGAGACGAAGAAGGGGATGGGGCGTCCAGCCTCATGAGGCGCACCGAAGAGATGGGGCACCTGACCCGACACTTGGAATCGGATTATGACGATTACAACGGATGGGTACAGAGGCGTGCAGGAAGAGGTTGGGGAGTTCGACAGCCCTTGGCCAGGAGCGTTCTCGTCGAGGCGCCGAGCTCGGTCATACCAGCGTTACCAAGTTATGATGGGACGACCGATCCAGAAGACCACTTGAACAATTATTTCACGAAGATGCAGCTGTACAGCAGCTCGGACGCCACGATGTGTCGGGCGTTCCCCTCCACGTTCACAGGGGTGGTGTTGGACTAGTACCACCAACTAGAGGAGGGACGGATCGATTGTTTCGAGCACTTTGCTTCCTTGTTCCTGTCGAAGTTCGCTAGTCGGAAGCGCAGGACCCTTACGATAAGCGCCTTGTTCAAGGTCCGTCAAAGGGAAAACGAGTCGCTTCGTGATTTTTACGAGCGATGGATGTCGGTAGCCATGGCGGTGAAGGATGTCAAGCCTCCCGTCTTGGGGTGTTGCCTGGATGAGTGCACGACTAGTGAAGAGTTGTGTCGGGCACTTTCCAAGAGAGACGTGACGTCCACTGAGGATCTCGATAGAAGGGTGCAGAATGTCATTATGCTAGAGGAGACGCTTGCGGCTCGAAGATTCGATAGGTGCAAAAACAAGGCGGAGGAAGGAGAGGGTTACCGACTGCCGGCGCCCCGCCTGCCAATGGCGGCGCCCAGTATGCCGTTCGCAGGGCGCAGGGTGGAAACTCAGAGGCCTGTGCCGAAGAATACGGGGAATTTCACCGAGCTAAACGTGTTGCAATATGCGAAGGACAAGGGTTATCACTTGAGGTGGCCTGGCCCCATGAGGGGGCGCCCGAACGAGCAAAATTTAGACAGATATTGTGAGTTCCACAGGGAGCGGGGGCACCACACCGCGGATTGCTATCAGCTGAAGTCCGAGATACAAGGACTGGTGGACAGGGACATGCTGAACGACTTTGTGAAAAAGGACGACCGAGCGCAAAGGACGTTTGTCGCACGGGAGGCACAAGTAAAGGCGCCTGGCGAGAAGCAGGAGGCGGAGGACGACCTTCCCAAGGAGGGAGCTACCCTACCCCCGCCCCCATTCAACGTGGAGCAAGAGGAAAACCCAAGCCGCGTGAGGTTGACCATTGAGGCCATCACTGGCTCCATAGACTTGAGGCAGAAGTTGGAGGAAGGAAGGCGCCTGAAGTCTGCTACCGCGAGCGCGCGTGAGGCCATTCAAATACGCTTCAATGAGGTGCCCGAAGAAGCATGCCGAACGCCTTCCACGGAGGCGCTGGAAATCCATGGAGTAGTGGCCGGTTGCGAGGTCAAAAGGATGTTGGTCGACACTGGAAGTTCCATGGATGTGTTGTTTCTTTCCACGTTTGAGAAAATGCATTTGGCACCTAGCATGGTGACACCAGCAGACACCGTGCTAATTGGGTTCTCCGGGGTGCCCGCCCAGGTTATCGGGCGCGTGCGGCTTCCCGTGACCTTGGGTGATGAGACGCTTTGTGTGACGCACACAGTGGACTTTGGCATAGTCGACTGCCCATCGCCATACAATGCAATCTTGGGGCGTCCCTTGCTGGCACTCTTTAACGGCGTGGCCTCCTCTTGCCACCAAGTCCTAAAATTTGTCACCCTGGAGGGCATCGGGATATCAAGGGGTGACGCCTCTGCGGAAGCACGCCTCGCCAAGAGAAGCCGGATGTATAACATTGACACGAGGCCCGAAGACTTGCCAAGGGCCGAGGCAGCAGATGAAGAGATACATGTGCCGCTGGATGACCTACGTCCTGACAGATGCGTTCGTGTTTCGACACACACGACGGGAGAAGAATTGGGTCCGCTAGTTGGTCTTTTGAGGGAATTCGCAGACTTGTTCGCATGGAGCGCGAAGGAGATGCCCGGTGTGAAGGCGGAAGTTGCGGAGCATCGACTTGCCATAGCAAAAGGCGTGCGCCCCATTCAACAGAAAAGGCGCCCGATCTCGCTGGAGAAGGAGGAGGCGCTGAGAAAGGAAGTAGGGAAGTTGCGAGAAGCGGGGTTTGTGGAAGAAGCCAAATACATCACTTGGCTGTCCAATGTAGTGCTAGTGCCCAAGGCATCGGGGGAATGGAGGATGTGCGTAGATTACACCAGCTTAAACACAGTGTGCCTTTCGGACGCATACCCAATGCCAAGAATTGACCAATTAGTGGACGCAACGGCATACCACGAGGCGCTCAGTTTCCTGGATATGTTCTCGGGCTACCACCAAATACCCATGTGTGAAGAGGACAGGGACAAGACGGCATTCATTACTCCGTTCGGTAACTTCCGCTATAGAGTGATGTCATTCGGGCTGAGGAATGCTGGGGCTACATACCAGCGTATGGTGAACAAAGTTTTTCAGCATCAGATCGGGCGGAATGTGGAGGCATACATGGACGACTTGGTGGTGAAGAGCAAGCGGAGAGGGGATCATCTGGAGGACTTGCGGGAGACATTTCAAGCACTCCGCGCCCATGACCTGCGCCTCAATCCCCTGAAGTGTGTGTTTGGGGCGGAAGCAGGAAAATTCTTGGGATTCATGATCACCAAGCGTGGCATCGAAGCTAATCCCAGGCAAGTGGAGGCAATAAGGCGCCTTCAACCCCCCCGCACACCTAACGAGGTACAAAGTCTGAACGGACGACTAGCCGCCTTGGGACGCTTCATACCTCGCTCGGCGGATAAGGGCGCCCCCTTCTTTCAAGTGTTAAGGAAGGCCGCCCGGTTCAAATGGACGGAAGAGTGCGACGAGGCGTTCGAGCAGCTAAAGACCCTTCTAATGGCCCCTACTGTGATGACCGCTCCGAAGAGGGGCGAAATGCTTTACTTGTATATTGCGGTGTCGAAAATGGCGGTCAGTGCAGTGCTCGTCTCCAAGGATGTGGAAAGTGGGGAAGATAGGCCGGTGTACTACGTGAGCAAAGTTATGGCGGGAGCCGAGACCCGTTATGCGCCCATCGAGAAAGCCGGTCTAGCAGTGGTCACTACGGCAGAAAAGTTGCGACCCTACTTCCAGGCCCACCCCGTGACGATCCTTACAAATTTGCCGCTGAGGAGCACACTGGGATCCATGGATGTGGCCGGGCGCATGGTTAAGTGGGCGGTGCAACTAAGCGAGTACAATATAAGCTATGCGCCCCGCTTGGCGATAAAGGCGCAAGTGTTGGAAGAGTTTGTGGCTGAGGGGGTGATAAGTGCGGGAAACGGCGTGGAGGAGGCCTGGCAGGTCTATGTGGACGGCGCAGCGAGCAAGTCGGGCGCTGGAGCTAGAGTGGTGGTTGTGAGCCCCTTGGGGGTGACGCATGAGTTGGCCCTTCGTTTCGCAATCCTGAAGACCAATAACGCGGCTGAATACGAAGCGGTGATTGCCGGGCTCGACACGGCTCGGGAGCTCGGCGCCCAAAAGGTTCAGCTCCACTCGGACTCGGCGTTGGTGGTAAATCAGCTGAACGGCGTATACGAGGTGAAGGAGGAGGCCCTGAATACCTACGTTACCATGGTAAAGGCAAAGGGGGCGTGGTTTAAGGAGGTGGAATTCATACATGTACCAAGGGAGGAGAACGCCCACGCGGACGCTCTATCCAAGCTCGCCACGGCAACTGACTTCGAGGAGGATAGGCAAGTCATCGTCACCAAAGAGCATTCAGTGCGTGAATCTGTTATAGGAGCGATCACCGAGTCTGAAGAGAGTAAGAGCTGGATGTCACCCATCAGGGCATACTTAGTGCAAGGGGTCCTTCCGGAAAACAACAGGGACGCGTGGCAGGTGCGGCGCAAGGCCGCGCGTTGCACGCTCATTGATGACCGGATGTACAAGCGGTCACATTCCGGTGTCTACCTAAGGTGCCTCACTGAGGTCGAAGGGAAGCAGGCAATTGAAGAAGTCCATCAGGGAGCGTGCGGCATGCATGCGGGAGCGCGCAGTCTCGAGAAGGTGCTATTGAGGCAGGGGTACTACTGGCCAACCATCAGGGCGGATGCAGCAAAACACGTGGCCAGCTGCCACCAATGCCAGATACATGCCAATGACATCCACGTTCCCGCTGCGCCTATGCGTGGAAATGTGGGCGCATGGCCGTTCTCCCAATGGGGCATGGACTTGTTAGGACCATTCCCCAAAGCGCCCGGGCATATGAGATACCTGATAGTGGCGGTGGACTATTTCTCCAAATGGATCGAAGCTGAGCCTCTGGCGTCTATTACTCAGGCGCAGGTCCGTAAGTTCACAAACAGGAACATCTGTACGCGTTTCGGGTTGCCCGAGGCCATAGTGACCGATCATGGGAAGCAATTTGATTGCAAGCAGTTTGTGGACTTCTGTGACGAGAAGGGGGTGATCCTGCGCTTCTCATCCGTGGCTTATCCTCAGGCGAACGGGCAAGCGGAGGCTGCTAACAAAAGCATTCTGCACGGGCTGCATACGAGGCTTCTGGAGGCAAAAGGCAGATGGGTTGAGGAGCTCCCGAGTGTGCTATGGGCACACAGGACGACATACAAGGTGGCAACAGGAGAATCTCCATTTGCACTTACGTATGGAAGCGAGGCAGTCATCCCGGTGGAGTTGCGCATTCCAACCTTCAGAATGGCAAGCTATGAGGCGCAGGCCAACGAGGGAGAGCGCGTGCACGACCTTGACATGCTAGAAGAACGGCGCGATGTCGCTTCCCTCCGCCTAGAGGCTATGAAGCAGCAAGTGGCAAGGTATTATAACAGGAAGATGCACCCTCACCAAATACGGCAGGGGAGCATGGTGTTGAAGAGGGATTTCAGGCCCAAGGCCAGTGAGGGAAAGTTAGCACCAAAGTGGAAGGGGCCTTACCGGGTTCGCGAGATGGTGGGGCCGGCAACGTTCAAGCTGGAGCGCATGAGTGGGAAGAGCATCAAACGCACGTGGAATGCGCAGAACCTACGTGTCTATCACAACAAGGAAGAGGAAGAGTTAGTGGGGTGAGGCCAAGTAGCGAGGATGGGTAGAAGGGGGCAGATTTTGCGTAGGAGGCAGCCAGGAGGGTTGAGTGTGTGAAGCGCCCTAATCCAATGGCGCCCGTAGTTATCTAAGTAATTCCAAAAGCGCCCTTCCAATTGCGCCCTAAGTTGTGAGTAGTTTTTGTGGACAAGTACCAAGTTCGTGAGTAGTTTTATCTTAAGTAGTTCCAAAAGCGCCCTCCTAATTGCGCCCTATGTTTGTCAAGTGGTACCTGCAAAAGCGCCTTTCAGTTTGCGCCCTATGATTTTCTTTCAAGTAATTCCAAAAGCGCCCTTCCTATTGCGCCCTAAGTTGTGATAGTTTTTGTCCAAGTAATTCTCAAAGCGCCCTCTAAATTGCGCCCTATGATTGTTAAGCGGTATCTACAAAAGCGCCCTTCAAATTTGCGCCCTGTGGTTTTAGTTCAAGTAATTCCAAAAGCGCCCTTTAAATTGCGCCCTACGCCTGTCAAGCACACGACCAAAAGGATGTGGGCAGCAACAGCTAATGCGCCCCACATAACGCGCCTCGCGTGATTTCAAGAGCGGAATGGCAAGGTAGAGGTAATGCGCCCTCACCATCACACACTAAACGTAAAAATAGAATCAACTAACGCGCCTTGCGAAAGGCGCCCATAGTCAATACAGGTAACACGTAAGCGTCTCAATCAAAGCAGGAAATACTTAGATTTTTTTTGTTCCAAAAGGGAAAGCAAGCATGGGAAGTAAACGTCTTGTTCAAAAAAAAAAAAAACCCTCATTGTTTCGGCTGCGCCGCCTCCCTCACAGGTCGCTGCGCCCTCAGTGGGTGGGGCTCCATCACCACCTCCTTCCGCTCCACCCCCAGCTGAGACAGCGGGCTCTGAGGCGCCTGATCGACTATCCATGGCGGACACAACATGCTCAATCAGAGCAATCGAGTCGAACTCCACGTCAGGATAGTCCGCCTGGAACTTGGCTCGTAGTGTCTCCACGGTCTAAATGATGACGTTGGCTTGGAGATTCTTACCGGGGCTCGACTCCGGGTAGTTGTTCAAGTCTTGCTCCAGCTGCCCGGCAACCTCTTGCGCCTTCTCCAGCTCATGCTTGTAGTGGTTCCGGGACTTCTTCAGCTTGCGGCTGGCTTTCTCCAAGTCTTCGACGGTGGGATGGAGCACATTCACCTCAGCTAGCAAGGCGTCGCGCTCCCTCACCAGCGCAGCATTCTCCTCCCGGAGTTTCTTCTCGGCACCTGCCCACTCAGCTTTATCCATCTCGGCCTGCGCCTTGGCCTCCTCTTCGACCTCCGCCCGGGTTTTGACGCGCTCAGCTTCCAACTTCGCCTCCAAGTCAGATTTGGTGGCCTTCAGATCGGCGCGAAGGCGCTCCGCAGAATCAGCAGCATTCGCCCCCTCGCGGGTAATGGCAGCAATTTCACGCGAGGTGGCTTCGCATAAAAGCATCATCTGGGACGCACAAACATGAGGGTTAGACAATATAATTGGTAATGAAGGACAGAAGTAATGCCAAGTAACACCTCGTGCGCCTCATAACCAGCATGTTACCTGAACGCTCATGTTGGTAAACCTCTGCCGAGGCTTCGCGGTGATCAAGCCATTGGGATGCTCAATCCCTTCATAATGCGCCCTAGCCATCTGAACTGAGGGGGGGATGTCCTTCGCCGCTCTAACCGGGACGTCCACTCCTACCTGGGCTAAAGGTCGCTGGGGTGGCTGGAGATAGGGTGGAATCATCTGGCAGGTGTGCGCCCCGATCGTGGGCTCCATGAAACTCCAAGGCAAACCAGGTTCACTGACGGCGGCGGTCTTGGGCCTTTTTCCCTTGTCAGGAAGAGCAGCGCCCGCCCTTTTCCGGGAAGCCACAGAAGAGGGGGACGGAGGAGTGCTGACTTTGGTGGTCTCCCGGGGCGTAGAAGCGGACGAGAGAGTCGAAGAAGAGGACGCGGGCGCCCTGAGGGAGAGCCTGGACCTCCCATATCTTTGCCCGACTCAGCAGGCAAGGGAGACTGCACGCGCCTTGAAGTTGAAGAAGAGGACGCGCCTCGCCGTCTCCGAGGCTGCGCCCTCCTCGCGCGAGGCGCCTGGCTGTCAGACGCGGCTTGATTGACATTGGCATTTCGAAGAAGGTCGAGCCTCGACCTAATCAGGTTGGTCACCGAAGTGAAGTCGGTCCCTGCACCACAAACAGAGTAACATTGTGTTAGAACGCAAGGCGTCAAAGAAACGAAGGCATAGTATTAGAGACGCATAGGCAAGAGAGGGCGCATGGCTACTACCATCGCCATAGAAATCAGCGAGAACGCGGGCATACTCATCACCCGCCTCAAGGTCAATGGGATAAGTCGATATGGACTTTGCCATAGCTTCCTCAGTCTCACTAAGGGGCTACACCTTGTTAAAAGCGAAGCATCTTCCCAGTGACCACGTTGAGCTTATTAGGCACCGACTCTCGAAGAAGGGGACTTCGCGGGGTTTGACAAAAAAATACGAGTCAAACCACGAGCGCCCCATCTTCACGCAACTACTTACGAAGCTGTACCCGAGTGTCGTGCGCCTTTGCAAGATAAGGCAGTTATAACTTTTGATCATTTTGAAAAAGTGTTTAAAAAGCTTGAAGGTGGGGGGAACGTGATGACACCGACATTGGTAGCGGAAGACGATAGTGGTCAAGACAACAGCGGGAGAGAGGCGCGCAAGAGGGCAGGCGCATGCAACCATCACGCCTTCAAGCACGGGGTCTCTGGGGAAGCGCAGGCCGAATCGGATAAACTCCTGGTACAAACCCACCCACCCCTCGCCGCACAACCCAATTCGAGCCTGGGGAGGCGGGTGGATGTACCGCCAGGGCGCAGGCATTCGGGCGCATACACCAAGCTTCTCCAACCGCACCCCTAACTGTTTGGAAGAGTGATGGGGACCAACCTCCTCCAAAGGGAGTGTCCAGGGGTTCTGGGGCGCATAGCCAGGAGGCCACATCGAGTCCCACGGCCTGAACACGTAGTCCTGAGGCACGGGGGCGCCTGAGTAAAAGGACGGGGAAAGGGTAAGGCAATGGCCAGAAAAGGAGGCGCGGCGTTTAAGAAAAAAAAAATTGGGGGCGAATTTGCGTGGGCGCATGCACCCCGGGAATCAGCGAAATACTAGACGAGGGCGGGAGAAATCAGCGTAAACATAAGGCGCATAGGAGAAGACTTACGGGGTGCAGCAGGGTTGTTTGTCGCCCCAACTCCAACGTGCGCCCGAGGCACGGGAGGCGCAGCAGCGGCAGGAGGCGCGGACGACGAGGAAGGCGCATTAGCAGGAGGCGGGGAAGGCTCGTGCGGCAAGGCGTCTGGCTCGGTGGAAGGCGCACAATCGGTGGTTGGAATAGGAATCTGACGAGAGGACGCCATGGCAACTCGAAGCGCGCAAGGTGGAATTTCAGAGCAAGGGAGCAGCTTGAGGTCTAGAGCGAGGAAGTAGAGAGAGGTGGGGAGCAAATTATGAGAGCAACTGAGGGGGAGAAGGGATTTTATAGGGGGGCCAAGCGAGCGGGGGAGAGAGAGAAGAGGAAGGCGAAAAGGCCTCCCCAATCCCCTTTTTGATTTCAAAATTCGAATTTTGAATCACAAGCGGATTGGGGGGGAAAGAGTGGAATCGCAAGAGTCACAATGGCGCGGAAAGAAAGGCGGAAGAGGAATAGCCGCGGGAGAATAAAATAAGAAATAAAAATATATATATATATATATATATATATATATATATATACATAGTAATAATAGAAAATAGTTGTAATAATAGTGAGGAGTACGTAGTAAAGGAGAGAAGATAGTGCGAGTAAGCAAGAGGGGAAAGCGCGCCACCAAACATGGAAAGGCGCAGGTACTTCAACGGAGGCGCATGAGAGTCAGAAGAAGCGCGCGGACCCGGAGAGCAGCAAACACAGTCACGCCCCTAACCTAGGGTATTAGGCGCCTAACTGGGGGGCAATTGTTGGGGGAGTAAGTATGGGCCGAAGACCAATACAATAAGAAAGGCCCAATGAGAGATGCAAGTGGGGGGCAGACATGGGCCCAGGCCGAGAAGCACAGATGAGCCCATGGGAAGTACGGATCTTGGGCCGTGGGGCGCACGGACAGGGGTCTGACTGGTCAGGAGGATGTGTGAGACAGGTGGGACCATACTCCCAGGAAGGGCGCATAAGACAAAAGTAGCCAACGGTCGTAAGTGTACGAAAAGCTGAGTGGGTGATGTCATGCGCCTAAGATCTCTGGCTCGAATGTCAGATGGTCGAGGCGCATGTGCGGGGGAAGGTACGGTGCATTTATTGCGGACCTGACACAGGGCGAGAGCGACGTGTACCGGTCGCCCGCGCCCCGGGTATAAATAGTCAAGTAGGTGAACCTCATTTACTCAGTTTTACTTCTCTTACTAGAACTGTTCCTTCACTTCTCTCTCTAAAAGAGTAGGTTCTTACTTGAGCGTCGGAGTGCTAACGGGCCAACTCGGTCCGCTAGGCGCTTGTGTGGGTGCAGGAGGATCAAGACGCAGGAGGGCTGAGGAGATAGGAGGGCAAGGCGTACGAAGGAGGTTCCCAGGCTCAAACAATTACATATCAAACGATAGACAACCCCAATGGTTGTCTGACGTTATGGGGGTAAAAGCGGGATCTCTATCCCGAGGGTGGGGATAGGCAAGTAGCACTTTTAATATGAGTATTAGACGAGATAAGATAGGTCTCGCGAAGTATCCAGATAATTTTGAGTCTACTATATATATACACACACATGTATACATATATATATAATATCAAGGTATACTATCTTTTGATTTTACTCAAGATACGATAGAAGATATGTATGACAAAGTATTTGCATAAATTAGAGGTTAGGGTATAGTATCATGCCCCCGAAAAACCGGAGTCTAAATAGTAAAACTCAATGGTCGTATGGTAGTGTAAATGCAAGAGTATAACGTACTCCTGGCGCACGCTAGCTTGAACTATATATATGCATATGTGTGTGTGGTTCAGGTAGGCGTACGCTAAATATTAGTGCTTTGGTTGACAAATTTTGACATAAGTTCTAAATGGGACGTGACAGCGACATAATTTATGATTAGAAAACCAAAGTATCAGAACTGAGTGTGCTAAATATTGGAAATTTCCAATATAGGCATACTACAAACTCTTTTATGAATATAGAAGATCCAAAATGATTTAAACATATAAATAAGTTAATTAATATAAATTATAAAATAAATCTCTCCGGCCAACTGGTCGGGTAAAAAGATAGTATATATATGTTTATATCATACACCAGGCAAAGCCTGGTGTATGTCGTACACCATGCAATCTTCACCGTCCGCGTCCATCTCAACGGCCAGAATAAATGAGGTAATTTATTCTTTTATATTATGGTAATGTCTATTTTTTTATCCAAACCTTATTCAGATTCTTTTATATTATCCAAACATATCGAAATACTAAGAATTAGCCAAATGTTATCGTTTAGTTAGCAATTTTGTTAGTAATATTGACTTGGCAATGTGATACTGACTTGGAAGAGTCACATGGAGCCTGGAGGTCAACATTTCAAAATTTTAGTGTTTTAACTAAGAAAAAAGTTACAAAATTATTAACGACAACGTAAAAATGGTTAATACTTTGACGTGCTACAAAACGTTTCGCTAATTCAGAGTATTTTAATAGATGTGACTTAAATAAAAAAAAATCCAAAAAAGGTTTGGCTAATAAATAGACATTACCTTTTTTTTATTCGGTCCCCTTGCTTGGCAAAAAAAAAGTTTACTTCATTGGAAGGAAGCCAAAAGTTTAATTCAATTATATCCAAACGAATGTGAGGGAAATGAAATTATGTAAATTGAGGTGAAATTTTTTAATTTGATACAAGCTGTTAAATATAAGAATGAATAATATAACGTTGCAACTGAAAATCGACGTATATGGTTTAAGTGCAACTAAAAAAACTAAATCTACATCTACACAATAAATAAAAGCCAAATGAGAAAACTTGAAGTCCCATTTTAAATTTCCTGCATCTAGAGTGAAAGTAGGAAGAACATTTTGGTCTTCACAATTACTTTTTATTTATTTATTAAAAAGACACTTACCAGGATTCGAACCATGACCACTTTAAAGAAAAGCAAAGATCACAACCAATCACACTAAGTACATTTGTTGTATATTTTTAAATTAAAAACATATAATCGCAGAGAGGAAAAAACTCTTCACCCATTTCAAATTTCCTGCTCCAGGAGCGTTTGTAGGAAGGGTAGAATAGGGAGTGTCAATTTTTTTCTTTTTCCTCTATGGAACAACCCAACTTAGCGTACACATGCGATTTAAACGGGTCCAGGAGTGTCAATTTTTTTCTTTAAGTCCTTTTATTTCTCCGTGGTGGTAAAATATATATGAAAAGGCAAAAACTATACTCCTGTTTATTGCTAAAAAGAAAAAATTAACAATAAACTAATGCATGGATTCTAATGGGCTAACCGCTAATCATAAAATAAAAGAGTTGAATAAGTCTGACCTACACGGGATTTGCCCATCAAGTAAAACAAATGAACATCATGGGTTTGCCATTCTAAAACAAGCTATTTTCTCTAGCATAATATATATTATGCTATTATTTTATATTTTAGTGGCTAAAATATAATGTATTTTAAAGTTATTCAATGGTTCAATCTCGACCAACCCAATTAGTCCAATTTTTATCATTTCAAATATATATTATGTAATTATTTGATATCATAATGATTAAATTATAGTGTATATTATAGGGAATCGTTTGATATTGTTAGTAAAAAACTAAACAGAAAGATCTATTTGGTTATTTTTAACATTAAAACGATCCTAAACATTTTCAGTTTCCTATCGAAATTCTATAGTTTTATTCCCGAATCAGTGATGTGAAAATGGCGAATTGCAGTCATCTCTATTCTTTCATTATTTTTTATTTTCAAATAGAAAATTTAAAAGTAAAAAATAATTAGAGTTTGGCATGGGTCGGTCAAACATGCTGAATTTCAAGTTTTGGCCCGTTTTGATAAAGTCTAATTTATAATCATATGGTTCCCTGATACCCAATAAAATCTCGATCCAAACCTGTTTGGCAGGTGAGTCCGTGTTTACCACCATTTTCTAGGGATACAGGAACGGTGGTTCCTATCTCAAATCGTGTTGTTCATTCTTGATTTCTTTAGATTTTATTATGGCTTGGCAAAAAACCAGAAAGCACAATGATGACAAGATGAAAGTTTTATAAAGCAAATTAATCGGCCAACAGGCTGAGTAAAAGCTAGCAACGATTCTGAGATGCTCATTTCTCGAAAACCGGCGGGGTAGGCGATTTTTTATTCGATTTTCTGGAATTCGGTTTCTATAAAACTTACTCTATCGCATCATATTACCAGAAACAATATTGTTTCTCAAGGTAACAGATACTTATTTTGGTTTATAAGGCTGATTTTTTATTCGTTGCATCATTCATATCTCTTTCCTACTAAAATTCACTATTTTATCACGTGTTTCCAAAAAAAATTATACAACAATAAACTACATATCCCATTACATTATCAAATTTCATATCACACCTTCCTCCGACCATTTGACCGGGGACCACGCTAGTACTTAGTATGCAACGAAACATATACTTACATTGTAATTAACCCGAACATAAAACAATGAATACCGATGCTACTTCTCTTTTTGAACGAAAAAGTTGGAAGGACAACGTTACATGATGGCAAGTTAGCAGTGGAAGAACAAGGCAAACAATTCACTGCAGCTGGGAACCAGCTCATTTGTTAATCATTGACGATGAAAATTTTCCGGTTAATGCAACAATTCGCAATTTATATAATGAATAAAACATAACAACCAACACGTAGTTATAGTTGACCCTTAACAAAAATACATGCAACTAAGACAATTATCTCACGATTAGTATAGAAGTATTCACCTAACAAAAATCTATGACAATGGTATGGGTTAATGAATTGTTGTGTTTGTATAAATTGACTTAGTCTCTTAGCAATTATCATAGGCTGAAAATGACCTTCCTTTCAAGATTTCATCCATCATAATGTAAGAAATTTATCTAAATTAGGCATCCATATGTTGTGGTCTACATTTTACATATACAAATATACATTATATGAGAAATATTGAGCTTTATATTTTATGAGTCTAAAAGGGATGAACGTTAACTCTTGAGTGATTATGCAAAATATTAAGTATGTGTATATAATATATGTTAGATATATGACTAATTACTTAATTGGTTAATTTAGTTTGACTGGTTAGAAGTGTCTGAAACCAAACCAAACCACCTAAACCAAACAAGCTAAAAACTTTAACCAAACCAAACCAATTATCCAAATAGTACCGGTTAAAACGATTACCATGGTAACCAAACCGTTTGAACACCCCTATTTGTTATGGTTTTGGGGTTCAACAACAACAACAGCAAAAACCAACCATTATAATCCGAGAATAGACTTCACAGAATACTTTCTTTCTTTTTTTTTGTTTATCCCATGTATGAATGTTCCAGTAAGGCTGAAAGCTGAAAGAATCAGCTATCTGTGGTTATTGATGTAAGTAGAATGCTTGTCAACAATGAGCTCAACTAGTGGCTGTTCCACATCAGAATCAGGCTGCGACTTGTCACGGTGAACTGGGATCTTTTCATCCAAGGTGACGACTATAACCTCTTCTTTACGCGTCTGCAGCTCATTCGCCACGACCATATGCATCTTGTACTTTCTAAGAGCCATGTCAGCTTTCTCCAGAAGAATCTTCGAATCTGTCTCCAACTAGTTCAGACGCAAAGGGAACGGAGCATTGGATAATATACAGTTTTGCTAGATATAAGCACTCACTCACACAAATTGCTATAGACAGAGGGGCTATATTAATTAATTTTATACCTTGAATGATATGCAGAAAGCCAGTGGGGACCATTCTGTTCTTAGGATAGACAGCATTTTGGGCACTTGAACAAGTCGCATATCCAGAGGCCCAGATGCAGATTGAATCTTGTGTTCTGCCTGGGGTTATCAAGAAATGAAAAGTGAAGTTACTTGCTAGCCTAACTTGGACATCAGATTTTTCACCCACATGCCAAAAAGTAGTGGTGTAAAGCTGATCAGGAAACTACGAGTGCTCAGATTTATGAAAACAGACCATAAAGAACAGAAGCAGGAGATTCCTGGCCTGCTGTTTCAACAAAGAGGTAAGAGGATGAAACATTACCATGCTCTGCCACGGGATGTAGAAGTCTGAAACTGCTGCGGCAAGGAAGAGCATGGCATATCGCCCAAGAGGCTTCATTGCTTGGGCAACAATTTGCAACATCTGTTAAACAATACCGGAAGTTTTTCGGTGAAGAGAGGAATAATATAACTGAAACTCAATCTGAAAATCAGAGAAAGGCCATTTCAAAACCCAAGGAGAAAAAAAATGACAAAAGTAACAGACTTGTGCACAGCCATTTTCTAGAGATGAACGAGAAGCCGAAGCATAAAGAGTGCTTGAAGAAGTCACCTGAAGATACTCAAATATAGTAGTGAAAGGAAGTTTTATGAGTAGGTTTCCTGCAACAGCCTGAGACACAAATCAAACCCACACGCACAATGAAAGAAAGAAAGAGAGTGTGAAGTGAGTGACTACTATCGGAGTGGAGATGCATAGAGCGATCAATAATGCATACAGCATGATATTTCTTCACTGCTTCCGCACATGATTTCCGCACTGAAAATGTTGCAGCAGAAACCTCCATCATTATACTTACAAATCAGTGATTACTTCCTAAGTAGTTTGAAACGAACCTCGAATGTTGGAGTCATCATCGAGCTCAAGACATTCAAGCAATGGCTCATCAGGAAGCGAACGGGTATATGGCAACACGCTTCCTCTGGATGCAACAGATTCACATGAAAAATTCACAAAAATTTCAGCAGAGCTGATGTTCGTATTCCACTCCCACAATCAGACTGACATAAAGACATTCAGAAACTCTCACATCCTATACAGAAACACAACCGCATAACCAGCCTCAATGAAGTACCTGAACACAGAAAAAAGTAAGAAAAAGGGAAGAAAAAAAAAGCTCAAGAAGAAGAAGAAGGAAGGAACAAATTGGAGAGGATAGAATGCGAAGGTGAGTGTATTACTCTGCTGCCGCTGCTCCTCTATGGCCCGAGCTGAAATTATCAATGTAACGAACGCAGCGTTGCTCCAACGGAACCGTTGTGCCACCAGATGTGATGCAGACGACCTTCCTTCCACCTCCTGCTGCCAAATTTCAGAGCGATTGAGAGCAAGGAGCTCGCCGTCGCCATGTTCAAAATTTCCACAACAGTTTGGAGAGTAGAGACTTGCCTGCGACGGAGTGGAGGTCGAGGAACTCCTTAAGTCTGTTGCTGAAGCCGTCGGTCTCCATGAGGGCAGGGGCTGAGCTGAAGACGGACGCGATCCCTTCCTCCAACGCTGGTCCAGGCGATGATCCATCAGCAGGCTCCATTCTGGAAAGACCTTCTGCAGTATCCGGACATCAGTTTAGTGCAATTTTAAAGTGTAATAGGATTCTGCTGGGCTGGGAGAGCTACCCCAAGCCCTAAAGATTGGAAGAGAAGACAGAGCGGAAAAGAAAAGAAGAAGACAGTAACAATTACCAGAAACAATCAGAAGGCGATTGATGGAGGAGCAAAGTTCGTTGGGATGATAGCTAGGGTTGGTCTTGGTAGTTGTCTTTAGGGTTAATTGGTCTCGCTTTGTGAGCTCTGGGTTTTGGGCTTCATTTTTGTTTTTTTTTTTTTAATATTTGTAAGGACTTTGTTTGAAGGTTTTTTTTTTTTATATTTCTACCGTATCTTTCCATAGGCTTTACCCTAAACTTTGTACTTGAAATGGAATGAGAGAACTTGATTTCTATTGATCAATATCTGTACATGTATATAGCACTTATGGACTGTTACTAACAGCCTATTCCTAACACTATGTTTGGCAACAAGGGGGTGCAAGTTCGAGAGGGGTACAAGTTGAGGGGTAAATTGTTGGGGGGTGCAACTTGGTGGAGGGTGTAAGTGGAGAGGTAAATTGTTGTTTGGATGAAAAAGTAGGGGGGTGCAAATAGAGTAAAAAGTAAGTAATTATATTATTATAAAATAGATTTATCAATTTATAAAATATTATCACAAAATAATAACATGAAAATTCAATATATAATAATAAAAATAATAAATAAAAATAATTTTAATAAAAATAATTATTATATAATAATGCTCAAATATAATTATTTATAACAACAATAATAATCATTGGTCGAGCAACCTCGAAACTCGAAATCCAACTCGTAACTGGTCATCCTAAGGGGGTTCTCGTGTCTAACTTTAAATTGAATATGGTCAAACTTAGTCAAACACGTTCGAATCTGTAAGTTTTAACTACTTATTAAAGTAAATCGAGTTAACTAAACTGTTCCTCTCTATCTTTTCAACAAATGCTTCTTATCTCTAATTTTCAATGCAAATTCGGGTCAACTAAGAGATATCGATTTGACGAGGTGAACATTGACAAACTTGCTCTCTTAGTCAAACGGTCAACCCCAAACAACTTCTACACTAATATAGATATAAGAAAAAATTAATAATATTAATTATTATGTAATTATAATCTAATTAAAAATTCATAATTCCCCTCCTCCTCCTTCCCCCTCCCTTCCTTCCTTTCCTTGCACCCCAATTTGGGGGGTAAGCCGAAACAGTGAATTTACGCTCACGTTTTGCACCCACCTACTGTTACAAAATAACCAAACGGGGGTAAACACCTTGGAACTTGTGTTTACCCCTCCAAACTTGCACCCCTTCCATTTGCACCCCTTCCCAAACATAGTGTAAGGGAAAGCCAAAACAGAGTGGCTGTAGACTAGGAAACAGACTAACAGAAAAGAGAGAAAGGTGAGGTATACGTGGCTGCTATATCACGCCCTCGCAAGTGAAACCTCATAGAGTTGAAACTTGGAGACAAAGGTACGAAATGGCAGGCGAGACAGAGGTTTAGTAAGCACATCTGCCAATTGATCCGCGGCTGGTAAATAACGAACATGGAGCTGACTCTTGTTGACTTGTTGACCCGATCACGAACAAAATGAAAATCGATCTCGAGATGCTTAGAGCGGGAGTGAAATACGAGATTATGAGCCAAGTACGTGGCACCTAAGTTGTCGCACCAGAGAACCGGAGACGTGGGTAAGGGGCAGCCAAGTTCTGTAAGTAGAGCCTGAAGCCAAATAACTTCAGAGGCCAAGGTGGCAAGCGCCCGATATTCGGACTCGGTGGAGGATCGAGCTACGGTCTTCTGTTTGCGGGTGGACCTAGAAACCAAATTACCACCATAAAAAACAGCAAACCTAGTAATAAATTTGCGATCTTGCAGACAAGAGGCAAATGATGCATCAAAGTACCCATGAAGCATCGTAGAGGAGGAACGACAGAATTCTAGGCCTTGATTCATGGTTCCTTGTAAATAACGAAGTATTCGCTTCACGGCTGACCACTGAACTTCAGTAGGAGTTTGCTGGAACTGTGAGACATGATTAACATAGAAAGAAATATCCGGATGCGTGAAGCTGAGATATTGAAGACCACCCACAATGCTTCGATACAAACTTGGATTGGAGAAGGCAGAGGAAGTATCCGCTGCACTTTGCTGAAGCTGATCCGTAGTACAAGGTGTAGAAATAGACTTGGCTTCAGACATACCAGCCCGTTGAAGAAGCTCCTGAATATAGCGACGCTGACTGAGAATCAGACCAGTAGATGTATGATGGACTTCCAGACCGAGGAAATATGACAAGGTACCCAGATCACGAAGAGCAAAACGAGTCCGAAGAAAGGCCATTAGACGCTAAATAGTGGCGGAATCCGACCCTGTGATTACAATATCGTCGACGTAGACCAACATATACACTGTGGTTGCCCCATGCTGATAAATAAATAAGGACGGATCGGTCTTGGATAGATTGAAGCCAAAATCAATCAATGCCGAGGACAGACATTGGAACCAGACCCGGGGCGCTTGTCGGAGACCGTAAATGGATTTCCGGAGTCGGCAAACATAATATGGTCTGTCAGGATCAACAAAACCTACCGGCTGCTGCATATAGACTTCTTCTGGAAGATTGCCATGGAGAAATGCATTTGATATATCAATTTGATGCAAAGGCCAAGAACAAGAGACAACAATACCTAGAATGAGGCGCAGGGTTGCCGGCTTGAGAACAGGACTAAACATCTGAGAGAAGTCCACCCCTGGAATTTGCTGGAACCCGCGAGCAACTAGGCGCGCTTTGTAGCGCTCAATTGAGCCGTCCGGATGAGTCTTCAGTGCAAACACTCAGTGATTGGCGAGGATGTTGCAATTGGGTGGTGGGGGGGGGGGGGGGACAAGCTTCCAAGTGCGATTGCGGAGAAGAGCGTCGAATTTTGCAGACATGGCGGCTCGCCATTGAGACAATTTTAGAGCCTGAGTAGCAGTCGTGGGGAGAACAGTGGAAACAGAGGCCATAAATTGCTTCGGTTTGAGCTTCCCAGTCTGTAAGCGCGTCACAATGCGTCGTGGGGGAGGAGAAGGAGAGGAAGGTGGGATAATACGCGGGGGGGGGGGGGGGGGGGGGGGTTTTTAAGGGTGGACAGGAGGAAAGAGAGGATTGAGTTGGGCGAGGATGAGGTAAGGCGGCAGTGGATGGAGATGAAGGCTCAAGGAACGGCAGTGGGGAAGGGTGGTGGAGGTCGGTCGTCGCTGGTACTGAAGGAGGGGACGACGAGTTGTGGTGGTGGTGAATCGGGGAATGGAGGAGTGGGCTGGCTGTGGTGGTGGGAGAGTTTTCGGGCCTGAAGAGGAGCAGCCCACTAAATGAGCAGGGCGGGTTGGTGGAGGGATCAGGCGGCGATGGTAAGTAAGGAGAGGGCGGGTAGGGTTGGGAGAAGTGGGTGGGGAGGAAGTGGATTGGGCCGAGTGGGTTGGTTCATCTGAATGGGCTGAGCCCGTGGAGGAGGGCGAATCAGGAATAGGGGAAGTAGGATGTGGGCCTGGGAGAGTGGATGATTGTGGGCTTTTAGTAGGGACAGGCTTGGGTAAAGGAAGAAGAGGATAAGGATTGGGTAATATGACATCGTGGGCCAGAAATTGATCCATGAGTGTAGTGGCGGATGGGTCAGAGATAGTGGAATAGGAAAAAACAGTCTCGTCAAAAAGAATATGGCGACTTACATAAATACGACCTGTGGATCGATCGAGGCACCGGTAACCTTTGTGCAATTTACTGTAACCAAGAAAAACACATGGAATGGAACGAGGTTGGAGTTTATGTGAAGTGGTGGGACGAAGCCAGGGATAACAGATACACCCAAACACACGCAAATTTTGAAGATCAGGAGATTGACCAAACAATTTGACAAATGGAGAAAGATTGGAGAGAAGTGGAGTAGGGGTACGATTGATGAGATAGCAGGCAGTGTCAAACGCGAGAGGCCAATATTTGAGAGGAATGTGTGCTTGATGTAATATGGCAAGACCATTGTTGACAATATGTCGATGTTTGCGTTCCGCACAACCATTCTGTTCAGGTGTATAAGGACAAGAGGAACGATGGAGAACACCATTATTAGTAAGATAGGTAGATAAAGCTTGATATTCACCAATCACCACCCCAATCAGATTGGAAAATTTTGATAGGAAGTCCAAAGAATTTTTCAACAAGTTGACGAAATTGAATGAAAACATTGAGGAGTTGAGATTTATGACGAACAAAATAGATCCACGAAAACTTGCTGTAGTGATCGTAAAACAAAATATAATAAGATTGTTGATCATAAGAAAGGATGGCTGCTGGACCCCAAAGATCACTACAAATGAGTTCCAAAGGTGCAGAAGCATGAAATTGAGATGAGGAAAAAGGTAATTTGTGTATCTTACTAACAGAACAACCATGACACAAGGATGTAGGGCTAGCATGATATTTTATTTTATGACTAGACAAAAGATGTTGAACCGCCTTCACGTTTGCATTACCGAGACGTTGATGTCATGTGTCAAGAGAAGCAGTGAAAGCACTTGGAAGGGCATTGCGTTGAATGTTGAGAGGAAGGGAATAAAGACCATCTACGACTGATCCACGATAAATTTCATCCTTCGTGTGGCGGTCCTCAATCACAAAAAAAAAAGAATCAAAAACTTCAATTGAGATAGGATTAGAACGGGTAAGAGAGCTCACGGAAAGAAGATTATGTGGAGCATCCTTGACACGAAGAATATTATGAAGGACATAAGAATTATTAGAAAGAGTGACATTGGAGGAACCAAAATGAGAAATGGGAAGGTGATTACCATTGCCAAAGGTTACATCATCGGTACCATTATATTCAGAATGATGCGCAAGATTATCCAGATCAGAGGTAAGATGATGATTGGCGCCAGAATCAAGAAGCCATTGTTGGGAGGTGTGGGCAGCGTGGGATGAGTGAGCAAGGTGAGAAGCAGGGCTCGGAGAATGTGTGGGCTGGTTCGGGATTAACGGGCTTGGACAATGGGGACTAATGTGTCCTTTTCTCCCACAATTGTGACAATAAATGGGTTTTGGGCCAGAGGGCCCAGAACTTAATATACCTGCAGAAATGGGCTCAAACATATTATTAGGGTTAGAAGCATAAGGAGGCCGAATTGGACCTGGGGAGACTCGGCCACCAAAGTGACCACCACGACCGCCACGTCCACGAGGGCTACGCCCCCTGCCTCCCCTATAATTATATCCACCGGAGAAGAAAGCTTGAGGTCCGACGGCACCACCAGCAGCGGAGTGAAAGCGCCGAAGTTGCATCTCCTCGCTAAGCATGAGACTGCTAAGATCTTCAAAGGTGAGCGGCTCCAGCCTAGCTTCCAAATTCCGAGTAAATGTAGGGCTGCCAAACGGTTTTGCGGTTACCGGTTTAACCGGTTACCGGAAAAAACGGTGAGCGGCAGAGAATTTGTGGCTGGCGGTATGCCGGCACCGGGCAATCAGTTTACCGACGGGTTATCGGTAATCCGACACCGAATGGAAAAGGGATTTTGTCAAGCCCGCCACCCCACCCTAAAAGCCCAGCCCTAGTCGATCAAAGCCAGCTGCCCTGCCATCCTAAGCTGCCCCCACTGCTGCAAGACCACGAAAGAGTCCACGACCACGATCGCCGATCCCTTCTCCTCCGTTCACTTATCACTTCATCGTCGTTGGCGTCGACCCCTCCTCCTCCGTTCAAGTTCCTCTCATCGCCGAGAACAGGACTCAGCAGACAGAACAGCAGCCTAAAGCCAGGCTCTGTTTCCGACAAGTTCCTCTCATCGCCGCTCCGCTGTCCGTTGAACTCCGTGAGACCGTCGCCGTCACCGTCTCCGGTCTCCGGTCTCCGTCCATTGTAGAGGTAACTTCTCCGGTCCGGCTGTGATCCCTTACTTTCGTCGCCGTCGCTAGAGGTAATCAACTAGCCCTAGCCGTCGTCGTCTCCAGTGTCCGTCCCTTCTTCGTTGTGCCTGTGATCTCTGACTTTCATAAAACAATGAAATTAAAATACCATTGGACATTGGTAGCCCTATGATTTGGACATTTGGTAGCTCGATTTTCTTTTGATTGGAATTGGAGGATTGGTTACATCAAGCGAGTCAGTTGACCTCATGCTTTGGGAATTGGCCATTGGGACTGTAGGGGGCAGTCTGGATTATGTTTGCACATAGGCCATAGTTGTTGACTTTACGAGTAAAGTTGTCTTTGACTCTTTGGAAAAGAGTGAAAGCAAAAGAGAAACCCCCGTTCAGGAAACTTGCATAGTTGCATTACAATTTACATCGACACTCATAGTCATAGGGGAAAGCTGTCGTCCATGACCATTGATACTATAATTGTCATTTCACTCATTTGTCAATACTCAATTTTCATTGACTAATTGATGAAGCAAAGCAAGTAATTTAATTCAATTGTTTGATTATTAACTAATAAATAATAATTACTGATTAGTTTGCTTTAATTTTCATTTTTGCAGGTTTACATAGAGGCAGAGCCGAGCAAAGCCCCTGATCCCAGCATAAGAACTTTTATTATTTTGTGCTAATTTATTTACTTGAGAAACCAAGTACAAAAATGTAAGATTTAAGATAGTTGTTTAATGGTTAATTTTTTTACATGTTGGCAATTTTATGGTTTTTAATTTTTTACATTTTTCTTCTTGTTGTAGGACGAAATCTTCTCGTCCTCGTGAAGGAGATGCTCCGAAAAAAGGTGGTTCCATTCCTCCTCGAACCACTTCCAAAAAAGTGGGTGTTCGTGTTGGAGCTGCAGAAGGGATTCAAGGGAATGTCTCTTCTAGTACACCTACACCTACCAGTGCCATTACATCTCCACCACCTGCCACTGCACCTCCTGCAGCTACCACGCCTACACAAGTGACTGATATGGCAAGGGGAGCAGATGAAGTGGGTGAGGCAAAGAAAATTGTGAAGGTGACAAAAAGGAAGAAGAAGTCCCCGTGGTGGACTCCTTATGATGAGGTTCTGGTGGATGACTACCCATATGGCAAATGCAAACAATGTGGAACGTTGATCAAAGCTCACTCGACCAATAACGGGACTTCTGGTTTGAAGCAACATCACTTGGCATGTGAGAGGAAGAGGAAAGAAGCCAGTGGTCAATCACTATTGAACTATCAACCTGGGGATGGTGACGTAGGCTCTCTTACTCCATGGAAGTTTGATCAACAAAGAGCTAGAACTGCATTAGCTGTTATGATCATCTTGGATGAGCTGCCATTTCGCTTTGTTGAGCATGAAGGGTTTAAGAGATTTATGGCGGTAACCCAACCATTGTTTATGATACCTGGAAGACAGACAATAAGGCAGGATTGCTATATAATTTTTTTGGAGAAAAAAGAGTTGCTATCTGAGTTCTTCAAATCCAAGTGCAAAGGAAGAATTTCTATCACCACAGATACATGGACTTCTGATAACAACCAGAATTTCATGTGCGTGACTGCTCATTTCATTGGGAGTGACTGGAAGCTGCAGAAGAGGATCATTAGCTTTGTTCCCATCACCAGTCACACAGGGAAGGACATTGCAGAAAAATTGGCAGAATGTCTACAAGGTTGGAAAGCACAACAGTTGTTCTCCATTACCATGGATAATGCTTCTTCTAATAATGTTCTTGCAGAGTGTATGAGAACAAAGATGAAAGAGTGGGGAACAGATTTGATTGGTGGGAAGTATTTGCAATTTCGATGTGTGGCACATATAATCAATTTGGTTGTGTCAGATGGGTTGAAGGAGGTTGGAGTTGCTGTAGAAAGGGTTCGAGATTGTGTTAAATGGGTGAAGTCATCACCAGGTAGAAGTGCAAAGTTCAAATCTGCCATTGATTATCTATCAATGGATGGAAGAAGACTTCTATCTTTGGATGTTCCAACTAGGTGGAACTCAACCTATGTGATGTTGGAATCTGCAAAAAGGTTTGAGACTGTCTTTAACTTCTTGCATGCAAGCCCCAATGATTCTGCATTTCGGGATTATGTGAATTCAAAGAGAGGTCTTCCAACTAAGGAAGATTGGAGCGGTATTCGACGGCTAATGAAGTATTTGAAGTTCTTTTATGAGCTCACCTTTCGGGTATCAAGTATGTGAACAAACATAACTCCACCTATTAAAATTCATGGTTTTTACTTTTATTAACTTGTAAATTGTAATTACTAATTACTAATTTGTGAATAAATTGTTGTTATTTTTGGATGTATTAGGAACATCTTATGTGACTGCTCATACTTTCTTCAAGGCTATTGCTGACATCTATGAAGTGATAGAACTTTTTAAGAAAGACATGGATGTAGAGATACAACGGATGGCAGCAAGAATGGAGACAAAGGTACGAAAGTATTGGTTTGAGAATGATGATGATGATGATGACGAGGTGGAGAACCTAAGGATAAATAGGATGGTTTACATGGCTTGTGTGCTAGATCCTAGGCGTAAAATGGCTTATTTGTATTGGATGTGGGGTAAGATGTATGGGCAGAAGAAAAGAGACGATTTGGTGAAAGATGTGACTGCAGAGATGACTGCAATGTTTGAGGTTTACAGATTGAAGTATGCACCTCAACCCTCAGAGCCTACTGTTACCACTCCTAGTGTTGATGATGGTACTGGATTTGCATCTTATGGAGGGACATTTGATGCTGAATTCTTCAAGATGAGAAAAGAGCAACTACAGAGGGGGACTCGAGGTTCTTCTGAGCTAGACATTTACTTAAGAGATGTTGATGATGCTATTAACGAGGATGATAATGATATGAAGTTTGACATCTTGCTGTGGTGGAGTAAGAACAGCGTTAGATATCCTATTCTTTCCCAGATGGTTAAGGATATCCTAGCTGTTCCAGTCTCCTCTGTTGCCTCAGAGGCTGCTTTCAGTTGTGGAGGTCGAGTGCTCAGTCCGTTTAGGTCTTCGTTGAGCCCCACCATTATAGAGGCCTTGATTTGTGCTGAAGATTGGATAAGGTATGAAGGAGGAAAGAAAGCAGACAAAGTTGATGATACAGAAGATGAAAATCAAGACCAAATCGATTATGAAAGTGGTAAGAATTCTTAATTTCATTTATTTTTAAGTTTTCCATTACTCAGTTTCTGATTACATAGTATTAGATGAATTCTAAGTTCTAACAATTTGTATTTTTTTTTTTTTACACTTAGTCACTACTAACTTCCAAACTCGAATGGAGAGTGCTACTGCCAAGCCAAGTGAAGGTGTCAAACAAAGTTTACCTGTTGTGGTGGAGGAGGAAGATGAGGAAGATTCAGACGAGGATGAGGAGGACCAGGACGAGGACGAGGAGGATAATGGTGATGATAACCTTCGCACCACTTTGAAGCAGCAAGGTTTCGTTGATGTTGGTGGTACAGGTCCTAGTGGCAAGTGAGGAGCTAGTAATTCTATTTTTTATCTTCATGTCTTCGAATTTAATTTAAAATTTAGAAGCAGCAGACCAGATTGCTATATTTGCTCTATTTGGAATTCTACGTACTACGTAAAAGAAAAATGCTATATTTGATCTTATTTTTTAGTATTTTCATTTTTCAATTTGATGTTTGGAATTTACTTGTTAAATTTATTATTTATTTTCAATTTAATTTACTATTGTCCATTGACAATTTGACATTGTGGACGGGAGTTGGAATATCTCGTTGCCTGTTGGTGAATGCTCATGAAATTGGAAATGGCAATGGCTTTTTTTTTTACAAGACAAATGGCAAGTGGCGTTGGTGAATGGTGATGAATGATGATATTGGAATTTGGAATTGCCATGTGGCGTTGGTCATGGAGAGTTGGAGACAGCTGACAGCCGAATGATGATATTGCCATATTGGAATTGGAATTGCCACAGGCCCACAGCGACAGCCGACCGTACAGCCGACAGGAGACAGCCGGACCGGGGGGGAGGGGGGGGGGAGGCGGACTTTTTACCGTCGGTAATTTCGGGATTCCGATCCCTTACCGATACCGTGTGTTAACGGTAATCGGTATACCGAGATGAGATCGGTAACGGATTCCGGCCTGGCTTTATATTTCCGGTATTACCAAAACCGGTAAACCGGTTACCGTACCGTTTAGCAGCCCTAGGTAAATGGACAATACTCTTCGTCCAAGCCGTCCATCACGGCGGTGACCAGCTCTGTCTCAGTAATGGTAGCACTCAGAGCCACCATTTTGTCGAAGAGAGTCTTGGCACGCTGGAGATAGACGTGTGCGGAATCTGTCCCGCGTTGGATGCGAGTGAGCTGTGTAAAGAATGCGGAAAGTAGAGAAGACGATGATTTACGTGGTTTCCCCGAAGATCGGGACTAGTCCACGGAGAGCTTGGAGCTCTCAGTTAGGTTTCACTATATGCGGCTGATTAGGTTTAGCCGAGATAATTACAGAGTGAGGCCAAGTGCCTCTAAATATACCTTCGACAATTAACTAGGTGAAAAAGGAAAATAACCAAACAACACACCCAAGTACAAAGGCTGTACAAATCAGTCCAATACTCCCCCTCAAGCTGGAGCATGAAGATCCCGAATGCCAAGCTTGGATAAGAGCTGGTGGAATTGATCTGTACCGAGAGCCTTGGTGAAAATGTCAGCAAGCTGTTGAGTGGTTTTAACCTTCTGAGGAAGTATCTCACCAGAACTAACGCGCTCCCGGACGAAGTAGCAATCCATTTCAACGTGCTTAGTGCGCTCATGGAAAACCGGATTAGCCGAGATGTGAAGCGCTGCTTGATTATCACAATAGAGAGGAGTGGGAGCTCGCTGCACAACCTGCAACTCACGAAGCAAGAAGCGTAGCCATAGAACCTCACTAGTAGCACTGGCCATGGCTCGATACTCAGCCTCCGCAGAGGAACGGGACACGACTCTCTGCTTCTTGGCCCGCCAGGAAATTGGCGCACCTCCCAACTGAACAAAGTAGCCGGTAGTAGATCGACGGGTCGACTGGCAACCAGCCCAATCAGAGTCGCAGTACGCGATAAGCTCCAAAGACCCTGCGGAAGGCAAGAACAAACCTTGCCCCGGTGCAGTCTTAAGGTAACGCAAGACACGATGAGCGGCTGCAATGTGATCAGGACTAGGAGAATGAACAAACTGGCTCAACACGTTGACAGAGTAAGCAATGTCCGGACGTGTAATGGTAAGGTACAGGAGACGACCCACGAGGCGCCGATAGGAGCTAACATCGTCGGCACGATCATCGGTGGGGCGTGTGAGAGTGTGGTTCTGCTCCATAGGGAAACTGCTGGGCCGAGCTGCGCCTAAACCGGAGTCCTTCAGAATGTCCAGAGTGTACTTTCGCTGACTAAGAACAATGCCATCAGGGGAGCGAGCAACTTCGATACCCAAAAAATATTTCAGCACGCCCAAGTCTTTGATGCTGAATCGCTGATGGAGGAAGGTCTTAACACGCTGAATGACCTCCGGAGCATCACCAGTCAAGACCACATCATCAACATAGATAAGGACGGCAACAAATGCTTCCGGGGTGTGATATATGAAGAGAGAGTTATCAGCCCGGGACATAGTAAACCCAAAGTCCACAAGAGCGGAAGCAAATTTAGCATACCAGTTCCGCGAAGCCTGCCGGAGACCGTACAAGGACTTCCGAAGCCGACACACCCTGGTGTCGCCATCCCGAGCGAACCCTTGAGGAACTCGCATATACACCTCCTCATCAAGATCGCCATGGAGAAAGGCGTTATTCACATCCAGTTGGTGGAGGGACCAGTTGCGCTGAGCCGCCACGGCGAGGAGAACACGAACTGTGACAAGCTTGGCAACAGGAGCAAAAGTGTCGTGGAAGTCGATCCCCTCTAGCTGTGTAAACCCCTTGGCAACCAATCGAGCTTTGAAGCGCTCGATGGAACCGTCTGGCTGATATTTGATCTTATAGACCCATTTGGAATCTATGAGCCGTTTCCCGGGAGGCAATGGCTCCAGAGTCCATGTTCCGTTAGCTACAAGAGCATCAATCTCCTTCTGCATAGCGACCCGCCAATACTCATACTGAACAGCCTCGGAGAAATGTCGGGGCTCGTCCAATTTGGTGATGGAAGCCAAAAAAGCACAGTGGTCAGAAGAGAAGCGGTGGTAACTAACATGATTGGATATAGGAAACTGAACATGATGGGAGGACTTAGGATAAGTTACCTCGTACACATCGAGCTTGGAAGGAGGCCGTTTGTCTCGATGGCTGCGACGAAGAGCATCGGGAGGATCGGCTTGGTGTGAGGGCGAGTCACCGCCAGTATGTGAGTCGGGAAGAACATTGACTTGATCAAGACCTTCTTGCTGGGTAGAGACATGCGGAGGGGAAGGAGAGGTGGACACGTCTACATCGTCAAGGAGCTCCCCCTGTTGCATAGAAGTGCTCGAGGTAGATGGCAAAGGGGATGTGATGGGGAGTTCTTTCCACCCCACTTCATCCATGGGATCATTATCAGAATTTGGCACATCATTAAGTGCCTCAACGTGACCTGCAGGAGGCAAGTCAAACAAAGCTTGCATGGGAGAAGGACCATGCACGTGAGTAGGGTCTTTTTGTGAGCCACTAGTGGACGACCGGAAAGGGAACGTATTCTCCACAAAATGTACATCACGGGATGTATAAATCTTCCGTGTGTGCAAATCGTAAACACGATAACCCTTCTGGGTGCCTGGATAACCAATGAAAACCCCCGCTCGCCCTCGTTCAGCAAATTTGTCCAAGGTATAATGTGTGTCTTTAGCATACACGAGACAACCAAAACTCCGTATGTGTGTATAGGCAGGAACCCGTCCCAACAAGATTTCGAATGGTGTCTTTTGAGACAAAGGCACCAAAGGAAGGCGATTGATGAGATAGGCCGCCGTAAGAACACACTCGCCCCAAAAACGCACCGAAAGATTAGCATGGAACATGAGCGACCTAGCTGTGTCTAGTAAATGCCGATGCTTTCGTTCCACCACGCCATTTTGCTGCGGCGTATCCGTACAAGTCGTTTGAAGAACAATTCCCTGCTCTTCATAGTAATTACGGAGAGATGCAGTCTGAAATTCCGGACCATTGTCCGCCTGGAGACGTCGAACCTTCTTTCCATACTGAGTACGCACCAATGCAAAGAACGACCGCAAATAGCGCTCAGTGTCGGATTTGAATTTCATTAAGTAAACCCAAGTCCCCCGACTGTAGTCATCGACAATGGTCAAGAAATAGTGTGACCCATCCGTGGCTGGTGTTTTATAAGGCCCCCATATATCAAGGTGTATAAGATCAAAGAAAGTACTAGTCTTGATTGAGCTTAAAAGAAACGAGTTTCGTGCTTGCTTAGCACGGACACAAGGATCACAATGAAAGGAGCTGCGGGAATCAAAGCTACAACCAACAAGGTCCTTTAATAAAAATAACTTGTCCAAAGATGGGTGGCCAAGCCGAACATGCCACAGTTCTCTAGAAGCTGCTTGACGATCAACTCTGCAAGCCTGTGGCAGGGGATCACGAGCTGTACCCAACTCCTCACCAAAACGCTGCAAATAATATAAGCCGTCTCGCAGTTTACCCACGCCAATCAGAGTCTTGGAATGTGAGTCCTGAATCATACACACATCATTCAAGAAAATTACTTCCACGTTGTGCTCCTGAGTCAAACGACTAACAGACAAGAGATTGCATTTGAACTCTGGGACATGCAAAACTCGCTGCAAAGTAAGAGAATCAGAGAGTTTGACTGTGCCCATGTTCTTAACTGGAATACCCGTCCCATCCGGAATACGAACTTGTGAATGAACAATGTTGTCATCAACTAAAGTTAACCATCTGGAATCTCGCACTATATGTTCATTACAACCTGAATCTATCAACCATTCGTAAAGATCAGGATAATTACCCGCCATGTGTGCTGTGGGTTCGGAACGAGCGTCCGATGCAGAAGAAAGCAGCTGTTGAAGTTGCGCAAACTGCGCCGCAGTTAACCCAGGAACCGGGATCGTCTCTCTCTCTACGTGTGCTGCCTTGGAACGCCGACCAGAATTGCCGGATCGATCTTCAGTCGGCTTGTGTTTGGGATGGCCAGGTGGGAACCCAATCAATTTGTAGCATGTCTCTTTCAAGTGTCCCTTTCGGTTGCAATGGGAGCAACGAGGAGAGTCTTGTTCCTCATTTGAGTCCCTAGCAATTTGTGTATGGAAAGCACTCGTTTCAATAGGAGGGCGCCTTGCATTAGTGATATGGCGGTGTTGTTCCTCTGCTGCCACCATTTGATAAGCATCGGCGAGAGTTGGTGTGGGCTTGGTGCCTAATATTTGGGACCGTATGACAGAATATGCATCATCTAACCCCATCAGGAACTCGAACAGTCGTGCGATGTCCTGTTTCTCACGTTGCTTTTGAACCAAATCGCAGCTGCACCCGCCACAAGTGCAACCACCACAGCTGCAGTGTGCGACTCCTTCTACAGCTTGCATCTCATCCCACAATGAACGCAGATGGGTATAAAATGACGAGACAGTTTGCTTTTCTTGTCTTGTCGAGCTGATGGTCCGACGTAACTCGTAGGCACGTTGTGCGGATCGTTTGCTGAAGCGGCGCTGAAGGTCGATCCATATGGCACGAGCTGTAGTAGCAGTTCGCACACTGTTGCGGACCTCCTTGGTCATCGCAGTCTTCAGCCAACCTTTGACGTTGGCGTCACAACGGTCCCAAGAGGATTGGCGCTCTCCTGACCCCGCTTGATTCCGCGGAAGAGAACCATCAACAAACGCCATTTTGTTTTTGGCGATTAGGGTTTCAGTCATGTCACTAACCCATTCTCCATAGTTGGAATCATTCAAGAGATCACTACCGAATAGCTGTGCAGGATTCTCCGACGGATGCAGATACAAGGGCGAGCTAATGGGGATCGTATCCGTGCCAGAGGTCACGTTCTTGACGTCCTTTGCCTCGTCTTCCTTGCTCATGATGCGAAAACGTATTGATATGAATCTATAGCTCTGATACCATGTAAAGAATGCGGAAAGTAGAGAAGACGATGATTTACGTGGTTTCCCCGAAGATCGGGACTAGTCCACGGAGAGCTTGGAGCTCTCAGTTAGGTTTCACTATATGCGGCTGATTAGGTTTAGCCGAGATAATTACAGAGTGAGGCCAAGTGCCTCTAAATATACCTTCGACAATTAACTAGGTGAAAAAGGAAAATAACCAAACAACACACCCAAGTACAAAGGCTGTACAAATCAGTCCAATAAGCTGCTTGCGAAGTTGGCCAATAATGACCGTCGAGCCAGAACCATAGACGCGCTCCAGCGTATCCCAAGCAGCTTTGGTTGTGGTCTTATTGACGATATTGGGCATAACTGCCTCTATCAAGGACAGAATGATCCACACCAAAGCCGTATGGTCGCGTTCATACCAGGTCTGAAAGGCAGGATTTGGTTGATTTTCAATCGTCTCTGGTGGTGCAAGAAGAGTGCCGTCAACGTGGCCGATGAGGCGATGACATCGAAGAAGTGGTTGAAGCTGGGCCTTCCATAGAAGGTAATTGGTCGGATTCAATTTTACAGAGAGTTGTGGATTGGAGGGAAAAAAGAGAGAGGTAGCAGCAGTGGAAGAAGACGAGGGAGAATAAGAAGAAGAGTTTGTGGAAGTCGTAGACATGGTGAAGCAGCAGAGAACAGAGGCAGAAAAAAAAAAGGGAAGTAAAAGGAAGGGCACAGAACTCGTTGGAGTTTACTGATGCTCTGATACCATGTCAAGAACCAGTTGCTCCCAATAACTCAAGTTGTTGGGAAAGGTTCAATCGTGGATCATATACCACAATACTAACACGCCCCCTCAAACGAAAGCCACTCACAAGGGTTTGAAGTTTGCACATGTCTGAAGACAAGAATACCATGTGCTTAACAAATGGGGGTCACTGGGAATCAAACACAAGAATACCATGAAATCGGAAAAGGACAATCTTCATTCTTAAAACTAGTATTCTTAAGACCAAGGGCGAAAAACGAGGTGGGGAAGCTTTCCATTCCTAATTTTTCTATAGCTACATCCTCCGGAACCAAAAAATACTTAGTTAGAGACCACATATTGAAAAAGACTACGGAGGCTGAAGATCAACTTTGTTAAAACAGTCTTGATTTTCCACATTCTCGTCATGTCTGATGCAAATTTCTCCACTTCGCTGATCCGGCAGCTCACTTATTGGGTGGATGTGTGGCAGCTGCTCACTACAATAGCAATCAGCGATCCAACCGCACAAATTCAACCTCACACCAAAAAAAGCGGTCAAGCCTCATAAAGACACTCTAACCAGTAGGGATGACAAAAATATCTATAACTGTGGATATCCGTCCGAATTCGACCTAATCGGATAGGGTAAAACCCGAACTCAAAGGAATTTTAGTAGGTACGGGTAAAACTTGAACCCGAATATTGCGGGTAATGGGTGGGCATGGTTTTCTCACTATCCAACCTGAACCCGCCCGATTATACACATGCATATGTATTTTGTCTATAAATAATCAATATTTTTCTCTAACATATTTTATGTTTAGCATATAGATAAAATATTTTTATAAAATTGTGTTTGTTTTAATTAATTTTCTTCATTCTAATGAATAATTGTCGTACTTTTCATCTTACGTAACGTGAGAATACGTGTGAATATTAATATATTGGTTGAAGTTAGAAAGAGAAACTATTACCAATGAATAACCGTGGATATCCGAAACCCGAACGAGTATGAGCATGGTTTGGATTTTCTACCTGTTTCTTATGTGGATATGGGAATGAGTAAAACCCGAACTACTTTGGATAGGGTAACGGATATGCACTATCCGTCCCCGACCCGACCCATTGCCGGGTAACGGATATGTACTATCCGTCCCCGACCCGACCCATTGCCATCCTTACTAACCAGATGCCATCAGAGAAGCGTCATATGCAATGATAATCGGATAATAACTGAAAATATGGTTCACTTTTGCAAAGGATATATCACCACTAAGATTTAAAAAGGGCTATAAGTTTTTCGATTCCTCCAAAGCAGGTAGGCCAAGAGAGATCTTCAGTTCCGCATTTCAGTAACTGTGGAGCAACTCAACCACAGCAGAAACCACGCCCTTCCCCTCTGCAGACATGTCTAAGGTTGGGTCTTCGATCTTCCTATTCAGAAGCTTGTCCAATTCCACACGCAATTTCTACAGAGGACATCAATTTAAATGAGGATAATAAGCAAAGCTTACTCCAGATTCAACAGCATTTACTGCTTAAGCTGGTGGATAAATAAAAGAGCCATATATTACCCGAATCAATTCCAGCACGCTCCTTGATGCAGAGAAATGGAGGTAACCGCCAAGCATCTCAATCCCATCGCCATTCTGGCTTGGAACAAGGTTACCTCCAAACAGAAGCAGTGCATAATCCGATATATTTGTCGAATCTCGAACATAAATTCCAGTCGTTTTCACCTTTTCACTGTAGACCATGTATGGTAGTGGGAAGAGGTGGACTCCTGCGTTTACTGAGGCAGGGTGAATGTCAACCTTCCCATCTTCTTTCGTGTAGAATGCAGTGCGTTTCCCTCTCCTTTTGCATTGTACAACTTTTGGGTATAGTCCAGCACACAGGACAGCCGACACCATCTCCAAATCATGGCTGTATTGATCGTAAGCCTGCACCATATCGAATATTGAAAAGAGTATTTGATCCCAAATTCTTCTTTAACTCGAAATTATTCAGGGAAATAAGTTTCTTGTTAATCGAGCAGCCTTACATCAGCGGTCTTGGATCTGTCCACAAACCCAATGTCAGTAAGTAGGTCACGAAACTGCTCTCTCATTTCTTCCATCATCCGCAGAGTTACAGGGGATAAAAAGTTGTCCCAACAGAATGATCTATCACTTCGGGTACGTTTGGCTTCTTTGTATCCTTGGAATGCTTTAACAAGTGCTATGTGGTCACTGCATCAAAAAGTCACGAATGATTATTCTTGGAGATAAATATAACTCATTGCAGCCGATTCATGAGTGGCTGCAAGATAAACAATTCAAAAAGCCTTAAAGCCACCTTACTAATGAAATTTATTCAAATTTTACCCCTTGAAAATAAGAATCAATACTAACTTACTAAGAAGTTACATGTAATAGTCATTTCTCAAAATTAACTCATTTATTACCATATAAACAATCTACTTGGAACAAAGGAAGTCACTTCTGTAAGCTAAAGCCAAAACAAACACACCCATGTGTGATACGTCATCTGACCTGCAAGAATCACCAGCAAATGATCTCTTTGCAGCATCAGCTTCATGCTTCCTATCTATTGGAAGGACAAATGGGTCACGATGGGCAAGACCAGCTGCTATTGTTAAGGCAGGACCAAGGCACTGGAAAATGGAACCAATCAGGAGCATCTTGCCGATGTTGGGATCCATAGGCAAAGTGCATAGGTGGCGACCTGTTCATAGCTTGAATAAGAAACAACCCAATGCGGTAGAGAAAGGATGATAACGATAATGGAAATTAGACATATACCTAAAGGTGTAAGCTCTTCAGTATCATCCAAAGCCCCGATGGTTTTTAGAAGTTCAATTGCATTTTGAACGGAGAGAGAATCTGGTGGCTGAAGTGCCTTGGCAAGAAACGAGCCAACAGCTCCAAGCTGCAAGCTTTTCACATGTAGACACAGCTCTTGCAAAGGGGTACGGAGGATTTCAGGTAACTGATACTGAAGCATCGCATCATGGATAACCTTCGGATATAGTTTGTAACAAACTCCTGATTGTACACGACCGGCACGGCCCCGCCTCTAATGTTTTTCCAGTATTCCAAAAAAAAAATCTATTAATTTGTGAAAAACCTAACACGAATTATTAAGAAGATCTTCGGGAATCACGAAGTAGAATTTTTAAATACTTTCAAGGTAGAAGCAAGTACCTGATGTGCTGAAGCCTTTGAGATCCAGCTTGGCAAGAGGCAAGCCAGCTTGTTTAGAGCATCGTAGCTGGTTTCCTTTGCTTTTCCATAGTCTATGACATACACAACATCATCAATGGTGATACTACTCTCTGCAATATTCGTTGCAAGAACAATTTTTCTGCAAAAGCCAATCAAGTTGTTAGGTGAAAAATACAATTGAGAAAAAACTCAAACTTTCACGCTTAGGCTTTACAGTGATATATATCAAAGTTAAAAGAAATAGCAGTAGAGGATCATATATATCACTATCACAGATGTTGCAATAGTTTGGTAACAATGACAAAAAAAAAAGCCCAACAATAAATATTAAAGCTACAACCATAGATGACAGCCACGGTAACAGAACAGATAAAGAAAGATACCTCTTGTTAGGGGGAGGACGGTCAAATATCTCCCGTTGATTGATTGTAGGCATTGAACCATGCAAAGGAAGCACTAAGAACTTGCTTTGGTCTCCTAGAAGTCTGTTTCCTTTTATCTTGTCTAGTAGCTTGGAGATTTCATCCCACCCAGTAAGGAATACCAGAATTGCACCATCACCTTCACTACGGCATATATACTCAATGCTGGCCTCCACCTACAAAAAAAAATTTAGAAGAGTCCATTACACATACAGAAGTAGGTAGCTAAATTATCAGTCATAAATCTATGATAAATCTACTTTTAAGAAAAAGTGTTGTGTGCTTAAAAAAAAACGATCTGGAAGAATGACAATTGTGTTCAATGGATATCTTTTTGTCAAAGAGGATTTCTCTTCAAATCACGCAAAAGTGTTAAAACGTTTATGTGGGTTCTCAGAGTACAAACCAGGCCCAAATCAAGTTGCGAACTCGACCAGGCTTCGAGGGACATCCGTGTAGATGCACTGTAATTTCTGTAGTGAGAATCAATGTCAATGTCCTGTATAGAGAATGGTCCAAGGATGAGCAAATGCAATAGACGTAAAAAAATTTAAAGGCTCGCCATGATCAAGAGCTAAGATCTCTTAAGAACAGGTTATTCAGTTCACAATTTAGCATGCCTCAAACAATTCTGTCAATGGATCTTTCTTTGATTCTTGATCTCTTCTTCTTCTGCCTCTTCTTGAACTCCCCTGCATATTGTCAGACTCAGGTTGTATCTTATAACGGCTTTTCTCCAGAATATCCTCTAGAAAGAAGTCGACCACAGGAAAGGTAAATCCCTGCCAAACCACAGAATTCAAAGATTTGACAAACAAATGCAGGGAAAAAAACAGTTTGCAGTACTTGAAAGTATTAGTAAAGAATATTACAATACCGGTATGTGAATCGTTGGTGCATTTCCAAAGTATTTTGAGAACAAGTCTGCATTGATTGTTGCACTCATTAGAATGAGGCGCAAGTCTGGTCTCCGAGGAAGGAGATCACGCAAAATAATCAATAAGAAGTCCTCGTTCATGCCCCTCTCATGAATTTCATCAACTAACAAATGTGTGACACCGGTTAAATTTGGATCCTGAACCTGTACAGAATATATAATTTAGAACTACCGAAATAAGGAACTTTCTAAGAAATAACTATTAACTTGATCACTACTCATATACTACTATATATTCCGTTGCACAGTCGCAGAACATCCAGATCATGACATTTAGTTAACATGGTCCAAAAATCTCTCCAAGATGAGTACAATGTAGATGCAGACAGCATACAAAATAGTATTGGACATTATCAAACTACACTCTACAAGTAACAATCAATAAGTAAACTACCAATTGTCTCAGCAATACGCCAGTGGTGCAGAAAAGAAGCCTAGTTAGAGCAGATCGCTTTGATTCCAGGCGAATCTGATAACCGACACTTCCACCAAGAGGCTCTCCTCTTTCAGAGGACACCCGAGCAGCAACAGATATCGCAGATATACGACGGGGCTGTGTGCAAATTATGCTGCAGGAACCCCCACGCAATGCCGAGATCTCCTCTTCTAATATGTATTGTGGAAGCTGAGTTGTTTTACCACAACCAGTCTCTCCTGAAATTACCAAAACCTGTGCAGATAAATGAAAAGTATCAATAGCCATATCACACTAAAGACGATATCGGACATTCAGCCTAGAAAGATGGTTATCTGACTGCATGTCCATTTATATGCTCAATGTAAAACCCTTCCATGCAATAGGTGTCAAACAGTAACATAATCATGTGCATACTATTAAACTACAGGTGCATTGTAGTCCATACCAAGGAGAAAAAACACCTCAAAGTTCAATTATGGCAGAAACGTGAACCTGATTCTCCGCAACAGCTTTTAGAAATTCAGCTTTGGCCTTGAATGCAGGCAACTTTTCTCTAAAGGATCGGATTTCCTTCACACCATTGCTTGCCTAAACAAAGAAACAACAACAGGATGGCGTTAAGTTCATGGAAGTACAAGTAAGAAGACGACCTAAAAAAGCAAAAGAAATGCAGCGTTTCAGCATGCCAAGAAGAAATAAACCAAAAGTACATCTCTTGAGAATCATTTATCTACCCTGAGCTCATCCTGCTTCTGCTTTAGTTCCAAACTCAGTTTCTCCTTGGCAGAATCAATTTCCTTTGAGACAGGTTTTATTACTTTCACTGCACTTGATGATTGTGAGGATTCTTGAGGATATGTGGAACTAGAACCTTTAGCAGGACTAGCTCCCAGCGAGCTACCAAGAAGACTTCCAACTTTCCTCTCAGTCTCGGTGGACATTCGGATCTGCAATTATGTCCACGTGAGAAACCAGGAAAAAGGTTGTGAAAAGACACAGATATTATAAATTTCTCTATTGTTTGGTTCATTGCCTCTTTCTGAGTGGAGCCATGGCGCTCATCAAGATCTGCCCGGTAATTTGGGAGCGGAACTTTGCTAACCACTAGTGTCTTCCCTTTGCTATACGCATGACTTCCTTTCCACAAGTCCAAGTTGACAAAAATAAAAGATGGTAATAAATAAAATTGATAAGGAAAATAATCACAGGCATTATACATATGTGAACCATCTCACCCTCCTGTCAGCTAATGGAAACCGAAACGATAGACCAAACCATGAGAGACGCATCACATTTTGACTAGGAACCAAGAACCTTGAGAAAATATTTTCTTGTGAAATCCAAGAGGGGAATTAATTTGATTGGAATGACTTAAAATTTTGAAGTACTTACAAGTGAAGACCAAATTGATATGCCATGTCTGCCAATTTTTCCTGGTCAGCACGGCTGAAACTCCGTTTTATGATCATCTCCTGCTCCCCTCCCACCTTCATTTGCTCGATCTTATTCCGCCATTCATTTTCGTCAAGAACCTCCATCTGTAAACGGTGAAGGAACATACATGACTCATCACAAAGAGAAATGGAATGATCCAATCTATATTGCAACGGCGAGCTGACTGAGAGCATAACAATTAACCGGCCATATCAATTCAGCCTCTCCATAGTTTGGCTTTCTTACAGCTAACCTAGTCCCAATCAGCTATCATGCAAACCAGAGGGGGAAAGAACGTTATCCATCTTAGCTAAAACCCTACCTCCTAAGCAAATTGACCAAAGAGAACACAGTAATTTGAGGAACAGACTCTATTACCTCAGCAGCTTGCTGCCTCAATCGCTCCGCTCGCCAGACGGGGTCCCACCAGCGTTGCTCGCCTCTTCCTCCACCTCCGCCTCCGCCTCCACCTCCGCTGCCTCCTCTTCCTCTTCCTCCGCCGCCGCGGCCAGGCGCTCCACCTCCCCGGCGGCCGCCCTGGTAGTTAGGACGATAAGCCATGGGGGGAACAGAGATCCGCCGATCAAACAGCAAGCTGCCAGCAGGTAGGGGTGCAGTTGCAGGTTGTGGTAACGAGAGACGTCGGGAGAATAGGAGGGGGAAACGTGTTACTGGTCCGGAGCGAGCGCAGATACATTTATTTATAAGCATGGAGAGCGCAGGCGGTTAGTGTGGGAGTTTGGCCGAGTTACGTTTTGAAGACCGGGGAGTCGGATTGCTCACTTCTTACTTCTTAGTTCTGACTTGGAACTTAGGAGTTATGAGTTACGACTCTCACGCCCATGGCCTAAGTTCAGGTCCTTAAACCCTCTTTTTTAAGGAGGATTTTAAAGCGTTGTGATTGGCTGATTTAATTTTAGGTAGTTAAGGGGAGTTATTAGTTAAATAGTTGTTAGGGTTATTAAGGGAATTACAATTAAATTAAAAAACGTAGCCCTTCTAATGTATATATCTCCCGTTGCGGTCGTCGTTCTAGTCCAGCAACATCGCTCGCCATTCTTCCGTTGCCGCTGTCGATTCAGCTCCCCTCCCGCTGTGATCTATGGCCGGTGAAGTAGCTCCCGCCAGCGTTCTCCGCCGTCGTCGGCCCAGTCCACCAACGGCGAGTTCCAGCCACCCTTGGTCCAGTTCTCCACCGTCGTTGCCGCCGTTATTAACATTTTAACAAATTATTAGTTATACTTTCAATAATATAAAGCTATATTATTAACATTTTAACTGTCGTTATATAAAGATGGTTTCATTATAACTTACATTATTAACAATTTAAACTGAGTTATTATCATTCTGGCCCATGTTATTAACATTTTAACCCACGTAATAAAAAAGAGCTCTTTCATTTTAACCTACATTATTAACATTTTAAGCTACGTTATTATCATTTTAGTTAACGTTATTAACATTTGGTTCTCACTCTAACTCACATTACTAACATTTTTAACATTCGTTACCTATCTTTTCCCTTGCGTTATTAACATTTTAACCTACGTTATTATCATATTAACCCACATTATTAACAATTTAACAAATTATAGTTACACTTTCAACATGTATTAAACTACATTATTAACATTACAAATTCTTTCCATTTTATTCTACGTTATTAACATTTTAAGATACGTTATTATCATTTTTACCAAAGTTATTAACATTTTGTTGTCATTCTAACTTACATTATTAACATTCGTTTTTTATCTTTATCCTTACGTTATTAACATTACAAGCAACGTTATTATCATCATCACCCATCACGCCGAGCACGGGAAGCTAGTGACGACGTCGACGGGAATCTGACCAGAAGATGGTCGAGATGGGAGAAACGACAGCGACCAGGAAGCCATGACGGAGGGTTTGCAGATGGAACGACGACTTGATGATGACGAGATTGCAGACGAGGAAACCAAAACGGATGCACCTGTGACTTGACGACGACGTGACACAGACTTGATGATGACGTGACGCAGCCGTGCTGTTGTGGCACCGACGCTGGGATTGCACCCGGAACGCGACGGTTAGCCGGCGATGGGTTTGCAGCCGTGGCTTCGAGGGAAACGATTTTAGGGTTCGGAGGAGGCCATTTTTCCCGATATGAATTTTCAATAGTGAGGCATCAGAGGAGTGATTTCTACCATTTTCCTTTTTAATTATTAATCAATTAAGTTTCTATTATATTCCAGTCTTACCCTTTTAGGTAGTTAGCTAATTATTACTAATGTTTTTCTCTCCCCTTCTCCTATTGGCTAGAGATGGTTTAAGATCTTCCTTAAGGATTAGGCCTTAAGGACCTGATCTGACCCGCACACCCATTCAAACAAAGAAAAGAAACGCATTCTATCCAACCAAACTTAATTATAGATTTGCTACCAATTAGTTTGAAGATTAAACTTTAATAGGACTAACTATAATGATATTTGACGGAGTATATTTTAGGTACGAAGTTTATCAGGCCCAGCCCAGATCTTGTGCTCGTCTGACCCATAGTACAGGGCCTCATAATATATGGGGCCTCAACGTGACTCATACATTAATAAATATTTGGAAAATGGCCGAATGCGAATGGAGTCATGGAGTTGGAGAAGCTGCCAGGCCGGGCCGGCGAATTGAAATGGTCCTTGGATTATAATGTCTTTTGCTTCCTAATTGGAATGCACCAGGCCTGCCTAATTTGTTTGGGCCGAGTGGTTTTGCATTCTAACTAATCTGTTGCATTGTAATTTGTTTTGCATTCTAACCAATTTTGTGTTTATTTCTTTTTCCCTGGGATTTTGCTTAGAAATTTGGATTAGTGTTAGTTGATTCCCGAGTGGTCGTGGAATCATTATCTTTAGTAACAATTTTTTAATTATGTCAACTAAAAAAATTGAATTAGGTAGTTCTAACTTCTAAGTGTAAAAAAAATTAGGACCACATATTAATTAAATTTTATTTTTGATAAATTTGTGGAGAAAAAATTTAGGGCCACATTTTAAATTTTCGAAAAGGGCCTCCGAATATCATGGGTCGGCCCTGAAGTTTATGTACGAAGATTTGTATTAAGTCGAGTTGTTGTGAGGCCTTTCATAGAGCTATTTCTCTCTTGGTGAATTATTAATCCACTAAATCACGGCCATGTTATTTCTTTAATCAACATTTTTTTACTTAACACTTGTCACTTTCTCATCGAGTTAAGTTTGATTAAAACTAAAAGTTTACAAAATGGGTTATAGCAGTGGCGGACCCAGAATTGTTGGAGAGGGGTGTCGCCGATAAAAAGTTATAATAAATAAATACAAATTAAAAATTAAAAAAAAAGCAACTAGAAATGAATTCATAAGTTCACTATGTCATGTTTACTATGACGATTTTTCATATCCTAAATTTTTTTAAAATACATTCATCGTTTATGTTGCAAATCAAACTTTTTTCGATATACACAACTAAATAATCATTCATAAATTATTCATTCAACTGAAGAGAATCAACCCATGTCTAAATTCAAAGTTAAACTAAATTTGTTTACTAACACAATCTACCAATTGGGAATTTTAGACAAAACAAGTATGTCTAAAGACATACCATTAGCATTTTTTCTCTCATTCTACCAAATAACCAAACTAAAACCACAATCTACCATAAATCTACTCAATTCACCTATTAACTACAAATTTACAAGTTAAATTGGGGAAAAATTGGGTTGTGGGTTATTTTAAAAAATTATGCTTACTTGATTTTACTTATTATTATTAATTATGTTGAATAAATTGATAAAAATAAAATTATTGTCGTATAATGAAGGTGTGTCTTATAATTATTAGAGCAGTGCCGAAAGTCCCAAATTAAAATCTTTTGTACAGAAAAAATGGAGGGAGCTCACAAAATTTTCGGGCGAAGGGGTGTCGGAAAACACCCCTCCTTCTCTAGCCCTAGGTCCACCTCTGGTTATAGGTATATTTTGTTATTATGTATTTTTTCTTAAACATGTCCATTTAATATAAATCACGTCAAACTTGTCCTTCTACTATCAAACTATTTTTCACACATACCCTTCTGTTAAATTTCTCATCCCAAAACTGTTATATATGGTTGAACCACGACCCGAGCAATGTTAATGATGTTTTTACCCTTGTAAGAGTTCAACATAAATGAAAAGCACAAAAAAGCTTTGGAGGCCTCTCCACCCTTTTCCTCCGTCAACGACAGCGGTGGCGATAGTTCATGTGATTTGCGACGCGTCCACGAAAGTAGCAAACAAAAATCAACGACCGAGGCTCTTTGTCGACGGCCATAACTTTGACAAGTTGACGACCGCAACAACTACAATAGTTGTAAAGGGCACCGTGAGTGATTTCAACGACGCGACTTCTCTTCATCTTCATCAATGCATTTATCAAGATTTGAAATCCAAACCAAGTGCGTGACAGAACTTCACGCCGAACATTGCTCTTCATTTCCATCTTCCTCTTTGCTCGTTTCCTTTGAGGGACCAAAGATTTAAAGCGCTAAAGGCCAATTCCCCCCCCCCCCCCAAAAAAAATTAATCATCTTTGCTCGTTATGTGAGTTTCCTTTTGCTGTACCAATTCCAAAAAAACAAAAAAAAATCTTTTTGTTCTGTGTGTGTGCTAATACCCCAACGAATAAGGAATTTAGGGTACGCTACCTCTCCATTGTCATGCCACAACTACACTAGATTATGAAAAGATTTTTTTTTTGTAGGAAGCGGGGTGCTAGCGAGCACCCCAACCGTTATTCATTACGAACTAAATGAGGAGTGGACACTCCAATACAATCAATGTATAGCCAATAGTTTAGGATCGGACAATGGCCATCAAGGAAATGAACACCTGGGGGTTGCCATCCCGGAACACGTGAACAACTTCCACCTGCCAATCGAGATCCAGGAGTCTTCTCACTTCGGAGACCAGTGCCAAGTGTGGGTGCCATTTCCCTGCTCCTCCAACGAGTTGTATAGCTGCATGAGAATCGGTATGGACCTGCACCTGTCGTAGTCCCCATCTCCCACGCTGCTTTCAACCCAAAAGCGATGCCCGCCAATTCTGCTATAGTAATAGACCCTTCCCCCAAGTTACCGGAGAACGCTTTCACCATACGACCACCATCCCTGCGAATAACCCCTCCCGCAGCTGCATTTCCACCCACCACCGACCCATCCGTGTTGAGACATGACTAGCCTGGCAGAGGGGGCTTCCAAGCAATCAAACGCTGGGAAGGGACAGCCCCACCAGCATAGACTAGCGCTGATTTCGTGGCTGCCTCTTCAACCTGTTTCTCCAACGTCACCACTCTACAAGGAAGGGAGCTTGTCGAGTCCAGCTCCTTCTCGATAACAAACTTGTTCCTGTTCTTCCATAGCATCCAACACATCACAACAAAGCGGGTTGGTGTCACACTCAGGCTACGTCCAACAAGGTAGTGTAGGATCCACCTATTTAGATCAGCCTGGAAAAAAGTCTCATCTGTCTCCTTGTGAAGGAAATCCGCCCAAGCATCTCGAGCATATGGGAAGTCTCGAATGACGTGCAAGTTCGACTCCTCATCTCCACCACATATGGGGCAGTTCGCCACAGACGTTAGATGCCTCCTCCGCCTTTCACAATTTGTAAGTAGTCTATGGTGTGCTACTAGCCAAAAGAAAGCACGAATCCGCTACGTTGCAGGAGTTTGCCACAGCGTTTTCCACACGGGATGCGTGCCAACATGACTCTCCTCCTCCACAGTCAATGTATAAGCCGTCTTCAACGAGAAACAACCATCTGGAGTAAATCGCCAAACGACAGCATCCCCCCTGTTTCATGAGGCACCAGATGTAGCTGGATAGTGCTGATGATATCATCCTGCAAAAAAGCACGAAGGTAAGGTAGGTTCCACTCACTATTGAAGACCAGTTCAGCTACCGTCAATGCGAGTGCTTGTTGAGGGAGATTTATCGCCAAATCTGCTAATACCGGTCCGTCTTGTAAACACCGATCAATACAAAATCGTGTGTTCTTTCCACTCTTAATATTCCATATAACTGCGTCCGAGAGCAGATGGAGAATCCGAAGGACACCCCGCCACAGGTTAGACAGTCGGCCTTGAGTTCTTGGATGCCATCCCTCCTCCGTTCGATGTAGATATTTTGCCAGTACAACACTGGCCCATAGGCTCTCCGGTTCCGCCATCAATCTCCAAGCTATTTTGAGCATAAAGACTTTATTGTTTCTAGTCGCACTTCGAATCCCAAGGCCTCCTTCCTCTTTAGGGCGACATATAGTTTCCCAGTCAACCAAGTGAATCTTCCTGCCTCCCTCCAAGCTTCACCAGATAAACGCTCTAATTTTCTTGTCGATATATTCCCTCACACTTGCCGGAAGAAAGGTAGTTTGCATGATGTAAGATGGCGGTGATGAGAGTACCGCCTGAGCCCGGGTAACACGTCCGGCCAAGGATAGAGTCTTGCTTTTCCAACCTGCGAGGCGAGAATCCATTTTATCAATTAGATCAATAAAAGTTGCATTCGAAACACGGTCATGAATAACTGGGTCGCCAAGATAACGTCCCAGGTTCTTCGTTTCTGGTATCCCCAAGGCAGAGGAGATTTCCGCCCCTTGTGCTACTGTAACGTTCTTCGAAAAGAACACACGTGATTTTGGCTTGCTGACTTGTTGACCCGAAGCTACACTGAAGTCATCCAAGCACTACATCATAGTTGTAACTTGCTGCATGGATGACTCACCAAACAAGATTAGATCATCTGCCAAAAATAGGTGTGAAAGTGTAGGCCCATTAGCCAAGATCCTGATGGTTTTCCACGCGCCCACGTTCACCGCCACCTTCACTAGATGACTTAATCGCTCCATACATAGGGTGAAAAGTTAGGGTGAGAGCCGGAAGCCTTGTCGGAGTCCTCTCGAGGGAGAGAAACTGTCAGTTAGTCCACCATTTCACTGAATGCGCATACTGGACGAGGAGATGCACTGCATTTCTAGAGCAATAAAATCTCCTGGTAACCCTGCAGCCTACAAAGTATCCTGCACAAAATCCCATTTGATGCGATTGTACGCCTTTGCGAGATCAATTTTAATACCATCCAGCCCTTATGCCCCGTCTTAGCTCTCATAGAGTGCACCACAATTTCAGATGCTCCGCCAGGCACTTAGTCATGATCTTATACGGTACGTTGCACAGGCTGATGGGCCGATACTGCTCGATCAAGGATGGCCGACTGACTTTTGGAATGAGCACCATAATAGTCTCGTTCACCAGCTTGACCTTCGTCGGGTCAGCCAAACCGTCTCAAGAAAATTGGACCATTTTTGCTCCCACCGATGGCCAGAACCTCTGAAAGAAAATCGGGTGTAAGTCATCCATGCTCGCGCCTTGAGAGCACCCATCCCCATGACTGTCCGCCGAACCTCCTCATCTATGAACGTCCCCGAGATGCTTTTCCCAAGATCTTCTGCCACGTTAGGGAACAAGGACGGCAAGCTTTGTATGGAGCTTGGTTCGTCTGTGTACAGAAGCTGAAAAAACATCATGACCATGTCCTATAAGAGTTGTTCGTCTTCCACCCAAGCTCCTGTCTCATCCTGCAGCATATTAATATTGTTCTTCTTCCTTCGCTGGACCGTGCGGGCATGAAAGTATTTGGAGTTCTTATCTCCCTACGCGAGCCAATCTAGTCCCGACTTTTAGCACCACAATATTGCTTCTTGTAGGAGAGTATCTTCAAGCTCCCGGCGGTATTGTTTTAGCTGGGGTACATCAGAATTCCCACCTCCTGCTATTTCCAAACGCTCAATCTTAACCAGCAAGGAATTTTTCCTTTTAGTAATATGTCCGAAGGTGTGATGGTTCCATTCTTTCGCTCCCGTCGTGAAAGGTTCCATTGAAGAGACCAGGCTAGCTCCGCCATACCTTTAAAATCCTCATGCATCAACTAGGCAGCTAGAAAGCAGAACGGTTTCGGCCCAGCAGGCTGGTAGGATGAGTTCATGTGGACTAAGAGAGGTCGGTGGTCCGGCTTGATTTTTGGGAGGTGTTGCACCAAGCTCTCTGGGAAAGCGGAGTGCCAAGCAGCATTCACCATCCCTTGATCAATCCTCTCCTTTTTGCCCGCATGGAACCACGTAAAAGGTGGCCCCGAGAATCCCAGGTCAATCAGCCCTGCATCGAGGACACAATCTTGAAAATCTCTAACCCTGCTAGCGTCAAAAGGGGCTCCACCCGATTTTTCAGAAGCATAGAGGATCGAGTTGAAGTCTCCCGCCACTAGCCAAGGGTCAGATATATCCTCTGCGATGTCCCTAAGAGAGTTCCACAGCCCCCGACGCTGGATAAGAGCCGGGTTGCCATAGACAGCTGTGGACATCCACTTCGTAGTCCCTTGTTCCACCGATACATGCAAGTGTTGAAATGACCTATCTTTCTCTTCGACCGTATTGCATGAAGAGTTCCATAATAACCATATCCCTCCAGAGAAACCCACGATATCAACTACCAGATCATCCACCATTCCCTTCATTTTATCTCTTATCCTCATTTTCTCCTCTATATTTTCTAATCTTTTCTTTACTAGCACCGGGTCCGGCCTGTTGGCCGGATGAGTTTGATTATTATGTTTTTGTATGTGTTGTTGCATTAATAATGTGTGTAAATAGCAAAGATACATAACATGTCTATAAAGAAAGCGTTTATGATTATCTTTGATATAGTCCATTATATCTATGAAAAATGTTTTCCAATATATAACATCTTTATAGTTCACGACACGATTTATAGATATGAAATTGTATGATTTGAAATGACACGTTGCGAACCGTAGTCACAAATGAATGACCTGAATTGCTAGTCCCAAATTTGATATTCAGCCTCGTAGGTTCGAAATTCACTTAAAAAGCAGAGAAGAGATTAGGGGCATAAATCAAGCACTTCAATAAATTGAAAGCTAAATATCACCAAGATCTTATGATCCCTCGATAACAGAAAAAGACAGATTTTTAAATCTCACCCAAGAAATAAGCATAATAACATATTCAACAAAAATGTTGCAATCCTTCCCATAACAGGTCAAGGAGTTAGACTCCTCCCAATTCCAATACAAAAGATTCATCTCCCAATTTAATTGTTACATGCCTAGCCCCCAAAATTCAATTTGAACTATGATGTAATTAGCTTATAAAGCTAAAAAGATATGATTATCTTATAGAGGTAGATTTTGAAGTCTCCCTTCATAAAAAATTTAATAACATATTCAACAAAATTGTTGCAATCCTTCCCACAATAGGTGAAGGTGTTAGACTCTTCCCGTACCAGAGATTCATCTCAATATTTAAGTGTTACATGCCTAACCCCCAAAAATCAATTTGGAATATGGGGCTAGTTTTGCCCCGCTGTGGTTTTTGTATAAATAGCTTATGTCTTGAGTTTTAGAGAAATAATTTTAAAAAATAATAGTTGAGTGTTCGCTTAAAAACTATTAACCGTTTCTTTAATGTAAGAGGTCATGTAAAATTACTAAAAAGGATTTCTCATATAAAAAATGAACAAAAATTCTAAAAATTAAAAAGTAGTCAAAATGAATCTTGTTAGACTTCTTTTATTTTAAATAATTTTTTTTATTTTTAAAATGATAGAAATGAAAGAGAAATTATATTTTTTGAAATAAAATTAAAATATGGTAAGGATAAACTTCTACTTTCAAAGCAGCTTTTCGCAGAAACTCCAAATCGGAGTTTATGCTTTTATGTTATATAAAAGCATTTTTCAGCTTTTCAAAAAGTCGAGCTGTTAGAGGTGTTTGGCCATGTTGCGGCTTTTGAAGCCCAAAAGCACTTCTAAAAGTTGGGATATCAATAGGCATGATCTGTAACTTCTTATAGAGCTAAAAAGAAAATTACACATGTTCTTCCAATTAATCTTACCTAAAATGCAGAATGAATTTAGGAGTTAGAAAGACAATTTTGACTGAACGACAAAAGATAGTGCATTCCTATAGACTATGGTAGAGATATTCTTTCTCGTGGTAGCTTGCTGAGTCCCCTTACCAAACTCCCGTTATTGGGTTTATGAAGAAGGGTAGATATCACAGGGAGACTCAAATTCGATGGAATGGAAGGGGAAGAGTAAAGGAATGAACTTATGGGTCAAGAGAACGGGGATGACGAAACTCGATAATAGGGAAAGGGTCTCATTTAGTAACCATTATGTTTTTTGTTATTCTAGACATTGAAAAGCAAAACCTGAACGAAAGGTAACTACCATTTTCCTCGAAAAAAGAATTCCTATTTAGCTGAGTATTTTGTAGGCTTTACTTGAAAACAAAAATCATGTTTAGTAACGATTTCTATTATATGAAAATATGGTTATCTGATTACCATATCTTAAAATTTAATCGGTATTTGCAAAATTGTATCGTATCGGCGGTCTGACCTGTAAAATAGCCTATCAGAGCTCAAGTCGGTAGGGAGTTTTAGTAGTATGAAAATTTTGAAAAGTGATTTAACACAAAATATCCTGTCACAGACTTTCTTCGATACAATATGTTACTATTTTACAATTGAACCAATCTAAATGAACAACAATTCTCAAAATAGGTAAAACAAACTTTTCGTGCAAGGTTAAACCTACTTTTTAGTGAACAGATTACATAAAAATTAAAAATAATTAAATATTAAATCCTCACTTTTTTAGATAGTTACATAATGTAAAATGAATTGATTGTCCTCATTAGAGTATCCACCTCGTTTCTCCCTAATCCTTTCCAATCTCTTCACACTATTTTGTATATAAATAAAAATTTATTTAATACCCCTCTTTATCGACTTCTCCATCTCAATTTCAGTATTTACAAAATACATCAAAGTCTTGATTTGGCGTAAAAATATCCACAAAATACCATTAATTTCTAGAACTATAGTGAAGCAATCATATCTTTGTGCAAACTATAGGGGACTGGTTCTCTGAACATTTTTGTCCGAATAAATACTAAGTTTTGAAACTCTTCCTAGGGGTGTACTTGGGTCGGTTTGTTTGGGTTTAGATATTTTAATCACCTAACTCATATACCACGATTTTGAAAACACTAAATACAAACTCACCCAAATAATTTAGAATTTTAACGGTTTGTGTCCTCCATACCAAATGAACCAATTTACTTGTTGCTTAACTAAGGACGATCTCATTATCAAATCCCATCATTCTAATGTCAATCCACAAAAGTAACTCATATTAGCGTTTTGTTAACACATGTTTTACATTGTTATTACTGTAACCGGTAACTTCGCTGCAATTGATTCGGTATTGCTCATCATATTGCCTTCAAACTGATAAACATATCGGGCCAGCATTTTTATGACAAAACTCAAAGTAAAGACGACTCATCCTCTGGTGGAATTTTGGCGCTTACCGGTGTCCATTAATATAATTGCAAGCGTAATGATTGCTAAAATTAAGCTTTCACACAACACACTGGGAGTTGGGGGTGTGAACTTGGAGTAAAAGTTGATATTGGGTTTGGGAAGGGAAATGGTGAGAGGAAGAAATTGTGTTTGGATTTGGTAGTAGGTAAAGTTCATGGTTCGGTTTCTTTTCGTTAAATGCTTTGATTTATTTTAGTTAGAGGTATAATATCATGGTTATGTGGGATCAAATGAACTTGGGGGATGGGAATTCCAACTTAGAAGGAGTGGATTTAGACTTTGTGGTATTGAGATGTTCATAAAGAGTTTAAAACTGATCCAAGGCCATGAATTGATATTGGTTAGTTGATTGTGATTTTGAGGAAGGTGTATAGAAAGTCATGGAAGTAGTTTGCAGCGAGTGAAGGCAGTGGCCAGTGAAGAGGCAATTGGTCAGGGTAGTGATTGAATCAAGGAGGGTATTGAAAGACATAGAAGCAAAATCGGAGCAGTTGAAGAGAGAGAAGTGGTAGATGATCAGGATATTAATGAAATGGAGAGGGTATTGAAGGACATGGAAGTGAACCGGATCAGGTGAAGGCAGAGAAGGAGGAGAAGAGCATGTTGATGGAATTGAAGATGATTGTTGGTTTTACAAGCTTATTAAAACTGCCCCGAGGAAGATGAGTAGGCCAAATACAAGAAAGAGGATTGAGGAGTTGGACATCAAGCTGATAAGAAACTCAATTGAAAGAGAAATCCAGGTTCATTGAGAGAAGGTCCATCAAAGTAGCATAAATGGAGTTGCAGAAGGAGGATTAGAAATTGAATTTTGGTTTAAAACATATACGTCGAGAGATTGAAGATGGAGGGGATAAAAAGTTGGTTGAACAACGGAGAGTGGAAACTATTGGATCTTTAGGTGTTATGGTTGTTGCAACTACCACAACCTATGTTTATGTTAAAACGAGAAATCATTGATTGATGGGTTAATATCTTATTTTGGCCCGAACTATGACCATATAATCAACTTTGGTCTGTGGTTTCAGAAATTAACATCCTGACCTCAACTATGCAGCATATAAACTCAATTGGCCCGACACATGGTTTGATCGTCAATTTGGATGGTCAACACCGTTGACCGTTAGTCAACATGTCATGTCATTGCCTCGTCAACCAAAACATTATTAAAAAAATTAAATTCAAATGATTTTCCTAATTTCTATTATTTATCGTTTTCAAATTAATCAAAAAATAAAATTTATATTTTATTTTTAGGATATTTGAAAATGATAAATTTTATAAATTAACCAATAATTATCAAATTAAATTTTATAAATTTAAAAAATATTATATAAATTATACATTTTATTTTTCGGTAATGTTAATTATATAAAATAATTTGATAATTTTTGGTTAATTTATAAAATTTATCATTTTCAAATTACACAAAAAAATAAAAAAATAAAAAATGTTTTTTATAAATTATTTTTTGTTAATTTGATTATAAATGATAAAAAATAAAAAAATAGTTTGAATTTGAATTTTTGAATGATTTTTAGGCTGACGAGGCAATGACATGGCGTGTTGACTAACGGTCAATGGTGTTGACCATCCAAATTGACGGTCAAACTAGGTGTCGGGCCAATTGAGTCTATATGTTACATAGTTGAGGCCACGATGTTAATTTCTGAAACAACGAGCCAAAGTTGATTATATGGTCATAGTTCAGGCCAAAATAAGGTATTAACCCTTGATTGATTTACTAAAGTTAAGGTCGATTCACTATTCAAACTACTGGAACCTGTAGATAAGGAGTGTCTAATTTTGTGCCTCGTTACTTTGATCGAGTCTATTAGTATATTGGATGTAACTCTAATTTTGTCATTTGTTCTCAAGTTTGATGGTCTCCTTTTAGTTGAGTTGTTAGCATATGATTAACTTGAATCAAGAACTCTTCATTTCTGTTTTTTGATAAATCCATTTCTTTTTTATTACTGGCATGTTATTCATAGAGGATATCTTTGCACCATTTATGTGTGATTGTGAGGTTTCATTTTAGTTTCAAACTATCTATGGATCGTGTTGGAATTCCAATGAGCTTTTATATTATATATTTATGGACAATCTATCAACCAATATCATTTTAATGGGGCTCAATTATCGTTATGAAAATGGGTTTAATGATACATTCTTATATTCTTAAATGAGAAGGGTATTTCCCTGAATGTTCGACCTATGTATTCATTCTTTATGTAGCATATCGATTGAATGATTTTCAATTAACTTAAACGAATTAATAGACTTAAACATAATATTAAAATATAAATATTAAAATATGAACATTCCGGCCAATGGCCCGGGTTATAAGCTAGTATATTTTGTAGATGTTCTTCCTTGCTTCTTGTCCCTCCCCTATATTAAAAATGAGGATTGTGAGGTATAAATGAGGAGGTTTTGTGATCCTCATGCAATGACAAATCTAAAAGAGCTCATCGATGTATAATCCCCAAATATGATATTTCTCATGGAAACCAAATCATGAGATAGTAAAAGCAAATACCTTCAACATGATTGGGTCTTCAATAAAAAACATAGAATTGTTTCTAGAGACAATGGGAGTGGCCAATGTCCCCCTATTAAATGATGAGGTTAAGGCCACATGCTTGTCTTAATCTCAATAGCACATAGATGTTTGTATTTCCTAACCGGAAGAAAGGTCACATTGGCGTCACAGGTTTCTACTAGACTACTAGAAATCAGACATGAATGAAAGATATCTCTCTTGGAAGCTTTTGAGGAATCAAAAAAGCAACTTGCATTGGGTAATGTTGCAGACTAAACAAATAGAGGAAGAACCGAAGGAAGAAGAAGATGAACTACGGGAAAGTTTTCCTGAATTCATATTGAGCTCAATCGTTAAAGGCTCACTTCCTATAGGAGTCTTATTTATAGAGTTTTGACAACCCTAGCTAACTACCATATAAACCAACTATACTACATACAATATATATATATATATATATATATATATATATATATATATATATGCAAATTGTATACAATAAATATGAGTAGCTCATACATGACAAGATTCAACATCCTCCCTCACATTGATGGTAATATCTTAATAGCAATTTGTCATATAAGAGCCAATGAAAAGTAGTAGAAACAACCTTTGTAAGTAAATATATTCTCTAATCTTCAGTAGATATATAGGATTATTTGATCAAGTTGTCACCAACCAATCGGCGAATGTAATGAACATGTACCTCGATGTGTTTGGTTCAATCATGCAGGACTGGGTTAGTCGTTATCTAGATAGCGCTTGTGTTATCAACAATGAGCTGAATAGGTTGAGATGGTATAACTTTGAAGTCACCCAACATTCGATAAAGCCATACGATCTCAGAACTTACATAGGACATGGACCGATACTCCACTTCTATAGAAGATTTGGAGACCTGATCATGCTTATTGCAATGCCAAGAGATAAACGAAGCACCCCAATTGTACACACCACCGGATGTGGATCTTTTTGTGTTAAGAAAACTGCATAGTTGACATATGAGAATGCTTCCAATGTTAGCTTGTCGATGTAGGGAAGACAGATTCTCACCTCCTTTGAGCCTTGTAAATTATGTAAAAGCCCAAAATGACATCCAAGTGTGGTTGACGTGGTCGACTCATGAATTGACTCTATATCTGAACTGCATAAGCAATGTTCGGCCTCATTGAAGCTAGATAGATAAGACTACCTCTAAGTTTCTTGAATAACATTGAATCTGAAAATGATTCTATGTCTTCTAGAGTGTGCTTTATGTTCAACTCCGTAGGAGTGGAACATGGCTTGCACTTGGAGTAATGAGCCGCCGACAATAGATCAATGATGTATTTCCATTGGAAAACAAAATATCTCATGTTGTGATATTATTGATGATATTTGTTTCAAGAAGGTTTATTAATGATGATATTATTGCAGTTAAAGTGCTTTAACCTCATGAAGAAGTATTGCAATATGATAAAAAGTTTCTTTGTTGCCAAACTGGACATGAAAAAAGTATATGACAAACTGCAATGAAATTTTCTTTAAAAGGTTACGAAGAAAGTGTGATGTCATCAAAGGTGAATAAGCCTTATTATGATGTGTATAACTATAGTCTCCCATTCAGTGTTGGTTCATGACCATAGATCTTTGGAAAAAAATTATACAAGAAGACTACGAAAGGGGATCCACTTTCGTCGTACCTCTTCATTATATGTGTGGAAGGGTTCTCCTCTTTGCTCAAATACACGAAAGACAAAGGGATATCTATAGACTCAAAATTAGCAAGAGAGCCCCAAGTCTCTCGCCTCTTGGTTCTATATGATATTATAATATTTGCTCAATCATCCAAAGAAAAAAGTGAAACACGAAAGAATACACTTGAAATCTATGAGAGGGAATCTGGGCAATAGGCTAATTTAAAAGCATGGATTGTCTTTTAGTAACAAAATGAAAAATTCATGGTGATAAGAAATATGTGAAATACTTGATATTAGAGAAGTTGATAAGCATTAAAAAGTATCTTGGACTTCCTACTTTAATTGGCAGGAAAAAAAATAAAATTTTATACGTTTTAAGGAAAGAGTTCAAAGAAAACTCAAGGACTGGAAATCTAAGTTCATATTGCAGACTGAAAAGGTAGTTCTTATTAAGGCAGTCGTCCAAGCTCAAGTATTGTACCCTCTTATGGGTCTCGTGGTCTGTTGTTAAAGCATGATGATGATGTCTGGAGTCCTGGAGCTATATATAAGGGAGGAGGGTCCTTTCACGGATTACTCACTTCATACCAAATTTATGAGAAACGAATTAATGAGGGAATCTCTACCAAATTCGAGAGTGAGGAAGTCCTGCCAAATTCGATAGAGCCACAAGAGAGCATTATACAGAGTACGAATCATCGTTGAGTCCTTGTCAGAGCACTGCCAAAATCTTGCCACGAAGACATTGTCTGACGTCCAACTTCAAACCGCTTTTGAAGGGAATCGAAGCTCGAGAGGTTCGACTCATGTAGTGGCGAAGCCAGGATTTTGATTGAGGGAGGCTATGATTATAGATAATATATAATAAAAAAATAAAAATTAAATTATCATTTATAAATTAAATTTTACACAATGCTCTTTGACATCAACAAAATCACTGAAAATAGTGATCTTTGTTATATCTCGTTCAATATAGATAGCCAAACTATCAGCAAGAAATTCATCACTCATTTTATTGTGTAACCTAGTCTTCACAATTTTCATCTAAAAAAAGGCACGTTCCCTAGTAGCTGTAGACACGGGAAGAGTCAAAACAAGGCGAATCAACCTATAAAAAAGGGATAGGCACTTGACTTTCTAGTTTCTACAAAACCACAACATAGGTCAGCAAGAGAGGATATATTTGTCAACTTAGGATGAAAGGGAACATCTTCTTGAAAAAGTCTCAATTCGAACTCCAAGTAGGGGTGTCCGTTCAAGTTGGGTTCGGTTACCTGAACCAAAGCCCAATAAAACCCGAAATCACTAAAAATCAAACCCAAACCTGATAAGGACTTTTAGTTTTCAGTTACCCGAAACCCAAAAATTTCTTGTCGGGTTCGGGTTTGGCTAAAGCAAAACCGAAACCCAAAAACCTAAGAATACGAGCTTAGTGCTATTCCTTGATGGTTTTCAACTGAAACCTGAAAAATCGATAAGCAAAACCGAACCCAAAACCCAAAACAAACCCAAACCCAAAAAACCGAAAATGTATCTAATCAAGTCAGTTTTGGTTAAAACCGAAAAACTAAACCCGAATGGACACCCCTAAATCCAAGTCATCCAATTCTTTTTCTGTAAAATCAAGAGGATAATACTTCTTTGCAAGTTCACAGATAGCAGAAGCATTGAATGCTTTATATCCATATGTAGGATCCAAGCTCGAGCTAAGTTTCAGAAGGTCAACCACTTTATTATCAAACCTGAAGCTCAATTCTGCTGTTTGAACATCTATGACAACGTTGAATATATCAAAATGACAATGATGCTCCTTTGTAATATCATCATGTTTTCTAGTGCCCTAACCTTCGAAAAAAGGACCATTAAGATCAGAAACATGAATATTATACCTCTTGCAAAACTTTGTAACACTTGCAATGAAAGGATCTCATCCTTCATCTCTTTGTTGGTTCAAAACTTTCATAGTAGTTAAGACCAAGCTCATTGCATTTACAAGATCCTGAGACTTCTTTTGCAAGCGTTGACAAAGAGAATTGTTAATGCCCAATATTTCCTTCATAAGAAGTAGAATAAAGACGAATTCAAAAGACGACATCTTTTTCAAAGCTGAGGCAGCCTCTACTCTAGTATCAGAGTATCTTCCATCTTTTTTTATGCGTTCCAAAAACTTTATAAGTTGGATCGAACAACTCTATAATACTTGATATAGAGTCTTAATGTGAACCCCAACGAGTATCAGAAGATCTCTTCAATTTACTAGATTTATTAGCATCTTCTCTTACGGTTATGGCTTGTAACTGAGAAAGTCGCTTAGGACATGCAATGACAACATTTATAATAAAAGATAACATTGAAAAGAACTCGTTCACAAGTTGTACCTCTTTAGCTGCTGCAACCAATGGTAGGTGAAGTTGATGAGCCATACAATGCACGAAGTATGCTTGAGGGAATTCTTTTAGAAACAAAGTTCACAGTCCTTTCCATTCACCACGCATGTTACTGGCACCATCATATCCTTGACCATGCAAACTTATACGAAGAGAGAGTTAATAAAATGGTAGAATACAAGGTCAACGATGTTGTATCTTCCACATGAACAATATAAAAAAGCGCTCTTGTATCAACCCTTTAGCATCAACGAAATGAAGAATAATCACCATTTTCTCACTTGCCTCACAATAATGGAAATTTTAGAATCTCCAATTTCTTCAATTATTTTCTTTGCATTCCTAAGAGCATTCTCCACTACGCTTCGGACTTCGTCATTATTGGATGTTGTATAGTGAAGTAACTCCATGAAGTTTCCACGATTGTTTGAGTTCATACTCTCATAATGGTTCGATTTGGGTCTTCATCAGTTTGGCGTCCTGCTCAATCACACAAGTGTTTAAGGGTTGGTGTTTACACTCAAGTTTTTCTTTACTAGTGCTTACCTGAACCTTGTTCTTCAACCACAGTTGGACCGATCAGTACAAGCACAAGCATATCAAGATGACAATGCTTGGGTAATATGTGTAAGGCTAAGGGTGAAGGTGAAGTTTCAAATGAGGGAAATGGTAATGCTCACGAGGAATGAGCTACCAAGGTGGACCCAAATTAAGAGCTATCTATTATCAAGGTTATGAACAAATGAAAATTGCATAACATAAGCAAACTAACTATACAATAAGGGAAGAACATCGATTCCAAAAGATGATTCATCGGTCCTTATTTATCCGCCTCCTTTTCTCTTTCTCTTTATGTTCTGTTTTTTTCTTTTGAATTTTTTTTTTATTTTTGCTGATTTTTCTTTTTATGAGGGGTGAGACTAAAAGACACTACATTGGTGATCAATACTTTTTCTAAGTAGTAGAGGACCAAATGATGCAATAGAAGGTGCAGTGGACGAATGCTTATGCAGTGTCAAACTAGCTCCTAGAGTGTCATAATGCATCTCACATACTATAGCTTCAACCATGAACTTGGAACATTAACTTTATCTACAAGACCATGAAAATGAAAATGGGTCACTATAATCATACAAAATATCTCATTACTCGTGAGAAGGGTTCAATGGGGGGTGCAAGAAAGGGGTAAAGGTGAATGTGTGATCAAACCAAAAAAAACAAGGCCAAGTCTCAATGAGGTTGATCCTAGTTGTCAATGATAGGGTAGGTTTTTTTTACTCGAGTTGCACTAATTGTCTCTATCGTCTATGCTTGAATATATACAACTCAGTCCATGCGTGGTTTTGATCAAGATTATCGAAACACAAAGTATTGAAAAACTTCACACAATATGAAATTGACGTTGAAGGCTCAAACTCATGGCTACTAGATGCCATACCCAACTCTATACTAATTATACTCATTTCACCTAAGTTCGGACACAATTCAATTCTAGTGGGTGAATTTTAATGGAAGGTACGTCATGTAAAACAGGAAATCCTACTTGCAAACACAAGGCATGTTCATACACCGAGGCAAAATAAGCTCACAAATCGTTCACACAATCATTTCAAGCCACAACATTATACCCTATCAAGTTCAAGACACAACACATCAAATAAAGTGGCCAGTCACATTCACCAAGCATTATATACAAATACATACTCTAAAGCTAAACTAACACTCTCCACCCCACACTTAGGATGAAACATTGCCCCTAATATTTTGTACTTAGACTCTATACATGCTAACACAAAATGAAAAAGTAAGCAAAGGGAAAGATGAAAAACCTCGGGACAAATGCTAAGAGGCCGAGGTGGGCAGTGTTGGAAGGTCGCTCGGACGATTCCACTCTTCTTCAGTTGCTCGGTTAGTTTTTGAATAAATTGGTGTTTGATGTTGATTTAGTTGTTGTTGTAGGTGAGCAATGGTGTCCACCGGATGAGTGCAATGTGTTAGGGTGCTTAAGGTGCTCTTTGGATAGGCTGGGGCAGCTTCTGGTTTAGGCTCTAGACAAGACCGATTTCGGAAAGAAGACATAAGGTGTAAATCATATTCAACTTTCAAAAAAATTTTCTTCCCGTCAATGCTCGGATCAACCACTTGAAAGTAGCATATTCCAACCCCTTTTCTTCTCACCATGGCTGATTCCTAGGGCTATTTCTTCCAACTATCGAGCAGAACAAAGTTGTCTTCTTCTTTGTTCAAACATTGTACTCCAACACAGCCTTCAACAAACAATAGGCTCCCTTTTTCAATCAATTCTTTGCAAAACCATAAGCACCAGAGTCATTCTGAATTGATGGAGAAGGAGTTTTGTCAATTTGATGTAGCAGAATTCGATTTTTAGAAAATCCTAGAAATTGGGGAAAACTGATGGAGAAGGAGGAATGAGAAAAATTGTTCAACTTGGTGGAGGTAGGTATAGATGGAATCTATGGATGGAGTGGGTTTTTATGTTAATTTGGAAGTTTGGTGGAGGATTTGGAAGAACAGTAGAAGAACGAAGGAGAGGAAGAAAGAGAAAGAAAAACGACGAAGTAAGAAGAAGGAGAAAAAGGTGGGAGAGGGTTAATGAGAGAAAACCCTAATTTGATTGTTTTCTCGGTTTCACTTTTTTTTCCCTCTCTCTCTTTTTCTTGTAATTTATTTTTTTCTGCAAGGGAGCGCTCTAATCTCTCGATACTTCTTTCTCTCTCTTTTTTGTATTTTTTATTCTCTTTTGGGTTGTGCAGTCGTGGGGTAAATTTCCAAAATATTGCTTTTTCTTTTAAATTTACTACTAATATAGTGGTTCTAAAACTAATTACACGAATATTGTGTTTTGAAGCGTAGAAACTATGAGCCCGTGTGAGAATGAAGCGAATCCGCTTTCTCTTCCATGGTACGTCTCTCTTGTTTACATGTTTTTAGCTCTCCAAAAGCTTGCCCAATTAATCCCCCAATTCCCATGTTAATGGTGGCCAGAGGATAATTATTAGTAGCTAAATTAACGTTTTCGTACAACAGCAGCCCGTATCTGCCTCAGTCTGCTTCGGGTCCGCCCATTTAAAATAAAAAGTAGTATTTGCGAATCCACCCGAGTCTGGCGCGGACTCGCCACTTTTATCCTCCAAAACACAATATTCGTGCAAATACTTATTAAACTGCTATATTCATGGTAATATTAAAAAATGTTTTTGGGAATTAACCAGCAGTCGTGCACACTATTTCTTTTTTTTCTATATTTTTTTCTCTTTTTTTTTCTCTTTTTTGTATTTTATTTTTTATATAAAAATAAAAGAAAAGTGCTTTGTGGAGCCTCCTTTCTTTTCAATTGCATTTTAGCCATTCAAATCCATCAATACTGCCTTCCACTCCATATTGCATTTCTCCACTGCATGAAACATTTCTCCACTGCACATTTTCACCCAAGCATTCTGCCAATGCACCTATAAAATTGGAAAAATATATTCCTCAACGAATTTTGAGCTCAAATTTTATGGAGATCTTTCAAACGTCCTAAAAAGTGAAATTATGAAGAAAAAATTGCAAGAAAAACAAACCTCGGGTTACCTCACAAGAAGCGCTTGTTTAACGTCTTGAGCTTGACGTGTATGCCTCTTTCAACTTATGGGAACTGAGAGATATCCAAAATACCCACCAGAACACTGATAGAAAGCATAACCACAATCTAACATTTGAGCTACCTCGACTAAGCTAGGGGTATACGAAAATTGGGGCTAACCTTTCTAGCATGATTGTTTGGTCCACCGGTGAGGCGTAGGTGATGTTGAAGTGCCTCAAGCAAGTACTCTTATTGCTTAAAAGTTAGTAAAGAATGAATAGCAACAAGAAGATCAAAATATTTACCCAAATATTTTGGCTTTAGATAATCTGGTAGAGATTCATGCCCTTGTTTTGATTTGTCTACCTGGCATGATAGTTTTGTGACTGCTCTTTCACTTGTCCAATGTCATTCTCCATCAAGTATAGTACCTCTCCCAATTATTCAATTTGTGACTTAGTAAATTCTTGCGTAACTTTGTGAGAGGAAGATGTATTTTTCCTTTCTTGGACATTACTTTTGGAGGTATCAAAACACTCATGAATATGATTAAATTGAAAGAAATTGAAAATTACCTCCTCTTTACCTACTCTGAAGGTCAATTTACCTCTCCTTACATTGATGAGTGCTTCGCTAGTGGCTAAGAATGGTCTTCCGAAAATGAGAGGAACATCTTGGTCTTCTTCCATCTCCAAGACAACAAAGTCTACCAGAAATATGAATTTCCCCACCTAGACCAATACATTCTCTATTATTCCATTTAGTACCTTCATGGAACGATCAGCCAACCGAATAGTGATATGACTAGGCTTTAAAGAACTCATCCATCCTAACTTCTTGTAGATCAAAAAAGGCATTACGTTGACCGCCGCTCCAAGATCACAAAGCTAATGATCAAACTCTTTGCCACCAATAATACAAGGGATGGTGAAACTCCCTGGATCGTCCCTTTTATCTGAAAACTTATTTTGAATCACAATATTACATTCAAAGTTAAGGGTTACATTTTCCATGTCAGCCCACTTACGCCTATTAGTAAGCAACTCCTTCAAGATCTTTGCATAAGTAGGCATTTACTCCAATGCCTCAACCAATGGTGTGTTGATATGGAGTTCTCTGAAGAGGTTGAGGTATTTCTTGTAGTTTGGATCATCTTAGGGCTTCATCAACCTAAAACACAAATCAAAATACTTCCCTGGATTCGTCGTCGTTGGGAAGCTTGGGAAGGCAAGAGTCTGTTTGAAGTCGGGGAAGGAAAGTCATGTATGAATTGGATCAAGGAGGTATGGAAGAGCTCTACATTGGAATAGATTCAAAAGTTCAGTTTGGTGCTTTGGTACCTGTGGAAGGAGAGGTGCAATTGATAACGATGTATTTGCACATGTTTGCACCCTTAGTTCTTATCCGTTTTCGGCTCGAAGTCGTGTATTTTTTGCCCATTTTACGCTGGGTTGTGCTACTTTGTCATATTTCAGGTCCCAGACGTCGAAGGAAAGGCTAAGCACGAGATTCGGGGCGTTTGGAGGTCATTCGGTCGAGCTGGGGGCAAAACACGGTCAGGAGGCCTGAAGAACACGGTCGTGTACACGAACAAGCACGCCAGTGTTTTTATGTGCGAGAGCTGAACTTATGAAAAGCAAAACACGAGCTGGCCTAAAGAAAAACACGGCCGTGTTCCAGACCGTGTTATTTATGCCGAGAGTTGATCTTTGGGGAGCTGCTGCGATGTCCAAAACACGGGCGGAAGTGAAGCAAAACACGGTCGTGTCATTCTTTAGGCACGACCGTGTTTTGGCCGACGCAGGCGTGTTTTTAACACGTGGCGAGGGCACGGAAGGGCAAATGAAAAACACGGCCGTGCCCTCGACCGTGTTTTGCCCATAATCGGGTTTTTGAGGCAGTTTGAAGCCAAAGGAAAGGGGGTCGACTTTTTGGAGCAACAACAGAGTTTTAGAGAGAGAAAGTGTGAAGAACAAACCCTAGGAGCTATTTGGAGTGGATTTCTCACCATTGAAGCCCAGATTGCATCCCCAGGAGTGAAGATCATCATTCCAGAGCAGATTATCCTCATCGTTATGAGTATGACTACTCTGATTTCTGTTTTCCTCTCTCTCTATGGAGTAGAACCTTCTCTCACTTGGGTATGAAGAACCCTAGTTCCATGTGTTAGGGATCTTGATTGTAATGACTTGGGATTGTTATATTGATTAATTTTAATCGATTGATGCATGATTTATTGAGTCAATTGAAGTCTGATCATCTTTTCTTGATTTCTGCTGCAACCTGAGATAGATAGAATCTGATTAGGTTGTGAGAGCTTCATCAATCGGTAGTGGCAAATTGATTATACGAGAGTTAATCGATTTACTGCTTTGTATTGTAATCCAATTCCAGTAGTGGAGTTCTGCGTTCATAGCCTCAGCTTTCTATCCCGGTGAAGAATAGTCGTCTGCCGGGTAGTTGGACTGAGAGGGCTTGGTCAGCTTAAGAGATTCCAAGCTACTGTCGGATCTTCCGCAGTTTAATCAACAGTTAATCAACCCAGAGTAATTACAACTGTGACCTAACTAAGGAGCTAGGGGGACTCATTCCCGAGTGACTCTTCCCTTGCTTTAGAAAACCGAACCATTTCCTGCTTTCTTACTGCTTTTAGTTAAAATCACAATCACTCGACTTAGTTTGCTAGATAATAGATATTCACGGAGTAGGTAGTAGATCTAGACCCCGGGTTGACAAATAGAGCTTGCATGTTACTGCATTTCCGGACTGCGATTACACTTGGTCGCAGTTTGGTATTGTGTTTTAGCGTGTCAGCAATCATCTCAACAATAATCACAAAATTGATGAGGATCAGATCATCCCCAAGGCGTTGGGTTGACTCCAATCTTTCATTGACGTCCAGGAACCATCTATGCCTTGTGGAGCTGTGGATCTGTTGTCGAATCGATTTGGAGCTTCTGTTGGTTGGCTCCCTCCGCAGGAGGCTTTCTGCAAACTGAATTCTGATGCTGGAGTGCTTAGTTCGTATGGTATTGGATTTGGTTGTGTGATTCGTGACTCGAGGGGCTCTTTTTGTGGAGCTACAACGATGAAGGAGAAAGGGACTTGTAGACGGATTGAAGCCGAAGCCAAAACAATCGTGATGGGACTGCGGGAAGCAAAAATAAGGGAGATCAGCCCCTAGTGGTTGAATCTGATTGCCAAGTGCTTATTCGGAAATTGGGGAAGGAGGATACTGATTTTCGGAACTTGGAGTTTGGTGTGAAGAGGTTTGGAAGCTTGCTAGAGATAATGAATCTTTTTCTTGAAATTCGGTGAGTTGGAGGTTCACTCCTCGAATGAACAATGCCACTGCACACTGGCTTGCTCACACGGTGACTAGTTGGGATAGACAGGTGGTGTGGGTGGATAACCCACCGTTGATGCTTCTTTGTTTAATTGAGGCTGATTTGGGCCAGAATGTAATGTACCCCTCTTAATAGTTTGAATGAAATGGAAGCAGGTTTCCATAAAAAAAATTGTTCGCTCAAACAAAATTAATTAAAATTGAATTTTGGCAATCCCCAGCAACAACGCCAAAAACTTGATGGCGACAAAACTGCAAGTGCATAGTGTCGTACAAGTAATAAAGTGTAAGTAATATTATCGTTCTCTAGGGGATTGGTGAAATTCAATAATTAAATTACCGAAAAATTCAATAATTAACAAACTTATCTCAAGAAACTATGGAAATTGCAAAGGTTGTACTCAAGTGATGAGTTGCAGAAATACTGAATTTAACAAACTCGGAAAATGAAATATTTTGTGAGAAATTAACTTTGGAGAGTTCCGGGAGAAACATAAGATTTTACTATTAACCTTGGTAAATTTAATTACACTTGTCAATTAATTTAATCCATATTTCTATGGTCGAGATACCTCTAAATTGATAGCTATCTCTATCGAGAATTACCACGTACTAACTAATTAAGAAAATTTCTACTATCGTAGTTAACTGAATTATTTAAATAGCCTAAAGAACGATATCCCTAAAATGACTGCATAATTCTCTATTTAATCCACCATCGCTTCGATAAGCAATTATGTCTTGTGAAATATGTTCGGTTACTAGGCTTTCACTATCGTTATTAACCTAGAAAACTATAAATCATTGCGAATGTGGTCAATCAACACAAATCGTTAAACAATTTCACGCGCTAGAAAATGGAGGAAAAACAAGTCGTGATTTAAATGTCGAGACTAGATAATGAAATCTCAAAGTTTCCCCCAGAAATTGGGAGATTAGTTCATGATGAAATGAAAGAACATAAACATGTTAATGTTCATCATCATAACTAATTACATAAACAAAGGAGTAGAGAAAGTACTAAAGAGTTGAAGTTAATCTCCAACTTACAAAAGTCTTCCTTTCTTCAAAATGCTCCACTCCATGGTGTGCCAAAGTGAGCTCTCTTCTTTGATTTGTTTCTCTAAAATTTGTCTCCAAAAGTGTCTAAATTGCTGCCCTTTGTGCCCCTTTTAAGTTTATTTTCTGCAGATTTTTATCCCACAAAACAAGGCACTTGCCGATCCCATTTCCAAGAGAAGGTTGCTGCCAGCTAAAGTCTCTCCTTGCATTTATTTTTCTGCATCATTTTATATATTTGTGAGCCACCAAATTCATTTTCTCACTCCAAGTAAGCTGATCCAATTCGAATGATTTGTGAGGTTGCTCACTATTGAGTGTGGTTCGATTTGAGTCTTCATCAATTTGGCGTCCTGCTGGGCGTTCGCCACTGCATGTCTGCATTTTGTCATTGCACCAGCAATCTGCCACTGCACCTCATTTATTCACATTTAAATTGCTAAAAGTCTTTGTAATGACACTAGGACCATTCCATGGTCAATATGATTTAGTTCAAAGTAATTTAAACATAAGCATACATAAATATCAACCATTTTTGCACAAAACACATGTATGTTTATGAAGCTTATCATATGTGGATTGGAAGCATCGAAACTCTCTACCAAACTTAGACTTTGGAAATTGAGGAAGAAGGATTTGATGAGGGCTGGCTCTTTAAGTAAGCCCACCTTATTTCATCATGTTTTTCAACTGGATATGTCCACATTTGAGGCCGTAATCCAGGATCTCGTTCTACTTTTTCAAAAGAAGGATTATCAACTCTCGAAGCAGTTGTTGGATCAACAGGAGGTGTAGAATCTTGGTTACCGGTAGCCTAGCAAATTGTACCAATGCCAACCTCTTTATTTCCAACTTCGGAATTCGACGTTCCATGAGGCTCTTCATCTTGTATGAGTCCCTCCGTTCTTGGTAAGACATTTCTTTGAAAGAACTAATCAAGTCTTTTTGTTTACCCATCATAAACATACAAAATGAACTTAATTAGTCAAAATTCATAAAATATTAAAGATTTGACACGAAATATGACACAAGAATCACCAAAGAAATGACACAAGATATAACAAATCCAACCAAATATTATAAAAATGATAAAAAAAACCTCTATGAAACCTAAAGAAAGAAAGAAAGAAAGAAAGAAAGAAAGAAAGGAAGGAAGGAAGGAACCCAAAGTAAATAGACAACAATATAGTGAATTACCCGAAACTAACTAGAGATTGGCGTTGTTGACCTTCTTGTTATCAACCATCAATTATTTCATGAAACACAATACACAAATGATTTGGTCAGACAAGATTTTCTCTTTTGTTGCTTTGATGCTTTCCATTGATGTAAGAGGGGATTTTATACAAGAATTAGATGGACTATCAAGCTTACCCTACACGTAGATTCATTCATAATTCATGAAATTCCATAAATTTATTCATGAATCTCTTTATGGTGGTGAGAATTTGGTGAATTGATATTAGGAGGTTTTTTTTTAAGATGACCAGGCTAATTGTTTTTCCCTTGTACCAATTCGTGTACTTGTTTTTATTAATGTGGAGAGGTTTCTTTTATAATCAATAAGGGAGGTGGGAGGTTTTCAATAATATGAAGAAATTATTTTGTGTGTATGTGTAATTAATTGGGTTTCTTTTATAATCATTTGACATGAATTATTCTGTGCGTGTATGTGTAATTAATTGTGAGTGTTTTTTATATAATAGTATGGAAAAAGATCATTAACTTATATGATTAAAAATAATAAGGCTTAAGTTTATAGAAAAAAGTGCTTAAGGGCCCAAAACCTCTTTAAAAATATGATTCAAAATGGCAACATAACTCAATTCACTTATAGATGGCCATTTCATGGGTCAAATGCTAATTCATAAACATATGGACCAAGTTTGTCACGTAAGGCATAAGGCAAAATAAAATTATATCCTTAGTGCCACTAAGGTTCGAACCCTGGTTTGGGTTAGGGGGGCTAATAGCCCTCTGTTTTACTAAACCATCATACTTGCTCATTTGGCACATACTAGTTTATAACGTAACCTGAGATTTCCACCACTGAACTCGTGAACGATCAAGTTAGAACTCAGTTATCATTTCTATTAAATACAAATAATAGGAGGACCTTTCTGTAATTCTTCACAGAGGACCATACTGACTGGAAAACTCCAGTTCATTTTCGATACTTTGAGAATCTAAGAGAATCCTTGTTTTGTCCACAAATTGTTCGTCTGGCGTTCGAACGACAAATCGTCTTCCCCTAATGAATCGTGGGGACGAGCAAAATATTGCGTAGGAGGATTTGGGATCGTATAGCAGTTGTGCAGAATCTAATTCACAACATAAATAAGGTGTGTGGGACCCTATGGTGAATTGGACTGATTGATTACATGCCATGTGTTTTTATCGTGTGCCATGTATTTAATTTATCACCTAGACGAGGACTTAACGAAGATAAAATATGGATGTAGTTATATTGTTGTAATACTCTAAAAGAATTGTATTATTCATCGAGTATTAGGAAATTATTACTTTAACGTATCCCTACAGGTCATAAGTTTCCCTTGAAGATTACGTTGTTGATAATTCCATAACTCATGACTTGATAGCGGGCCATGAGTTGTGTGAATCCCATGTACGAAAATTGAATTACTTTATCATGATAGTTCAAATATTGGACAACTGGGTTAAAGACACATTTGGTCAATGAGATTACTAAATCGGGACATGTTTAGTCACTAGAAAAAGTTAATATCAAATTTGGTCACTATAATTACTAAAATGGGACACATTTAGTCACTCATCCTTAGTTGCCATCCAACTCCGTTAAAAGACTCTGTTATGTGCTGACATGGCTAACAAGAGCACCTAGTCAGCATCATTTTGGGTCAGAAATGGTCAAACCCGACCCGCCACGTCACTAAGCTCGCCATGTCATACACCCAATCCAACCCATGAACCGAACCCGACCCTAAACCAAACCCGGCCCACTTAACAAAAGCAAACCCGCCTCACTTCTGCTTCCTTTCGTTCCTCATCTCCCCACCTCCACCTCTCACAAGCTTCCACCTCTTGTTCCTTATTCTGTGGATGGAGGAACGAAATTGCCAACGATGAAAGCAACAATTACCTTCTGATACAAAACAGGGGTGGAGTGAAAACAGGGGAAGGCGAAAACCAGCAGCAGCAGAAGTTCAATTAATGGAGGTTTCAAAAGTTCAATTACAACGTCGAGAGCTACGTCCTCAACTTCGATTGTGGGTTGGACGAAGAGGAGTATGACTACATTAATGGGTTTTCCAGAACTCTGGTCTCTCGTCGAGATTAGGGTTTAAAAGAACTCAAGGGATAAGTGATGGGTGAGGGATCAGAGGTTCGATCAAGAATGGGATTTCTTGGATCTGGTTGGTTTCCATGGCGGCAGCAGGGGAGAAGTAGGGGATAAGTGTTGGGTGAGGGATCGGAGGTCCGATCGAGAATGGGGTTTCTCGGATCTGGTTGGTTTCCATGGTGGTAGCGGGGGAGAAGCAGATGATAAGTGGTGGGTGAGGAATTGGAGGTCGACGGCGTTGGTTGGCGCTTCTGGGTTTGGAGGAGAGCTCGTGGAGGATGTAGAGCAAGTGTTGGACGCGAGAGCAGGTTGGCACCGATGTCGACGACTGCTGGGGGAGAGCAGAATCCTCATGTTGATTTGCTATGAGGAGAGAGATGGCTGATTTGTTTTGTTAAGTGGGTCGAGTTTGGTTCAGGGTCGGGTTGGGTTCATGGGTTGGGTTGGGGTTATGGTATGTTTGGTTTAGTGACGTGGCGGGGTCGGGTTTGACCATTTCCGGCCCAAAAAGGCGCTGACTAGGCGCTCACGTTAGCCACGTCAGCACATAACAGACCCTGTTAACGGAGTTGGACGACAACTAACGGCGAGTGACTAAATATGTCCCGTTTTAGTAATTATAGTGACCAAATTTGGTATTAACTTTTTCTAGTGACTAAACATGTCTCGATTTAGTAATCTCAGTGACGAAATGTGTATTTAACCCCTGGACAACTTTTATGAGGGCATTTTGTCTAGGCTAGTGGTTTTTAATCGAGAACTTCATGGTACTCGCCCACTTAGTTGGGATTTTGCTCGGGTGGAAGTTTCGATATATGGTTGTAAGTAGTCCGCTAAATGTAGTGGCGCCAGTTCCAATCCTTAGGAAATTACTATGGCAGGTCCGCCAGTCGAATTATTCGTTGATTAGCACCAAAATAAATGGTTAATGAACCATATACGAGGAACATAATTGCGGTATCTTACAAGAAACGAATGACCTACGAGGAACGTTGATGACGATGAATAAGGATTCTACACAACAAACTACGCGAACTTTGATCTCCGATTATAATCAGAGTACGTAGGCAACCAAAAGGTTTGAGTCCTATATACCATAAGATGATTTTCGATTGTTACTTGATGCATTTATATCATTATTGATTTATACGAGATGATGGGATGAGATTGTGGATTATATGATGTCGTATTAATCAGATAGACATTGCAAGGCCCTATGACCTATCCTTATAGGAGCCGCTAAGATCATGATGAGATTGGACTATGATTATAGCCAGTTGGGACTGTGACTATAGTCCCGATGAGATGGTGGTTTTGACGTAATCACTAAGACGATGAGGTCGAGCGGGGTGGGCGTATGGTGACCTTGGTGCCCAAATTAATAACAAAGAGAATGCATCATACTTGCATATTGATTGATAGGTTGAGAAAGATTTTAAGTTGAGATTGCAACCTAGATACCATGCTAGGTGGATTAATCGATTAATGTGGAAATTATCCTTTGTTTCATCGAGTAGGAGGGAGTTACCCACACTGTCAGCTTAGCTGATTTTACCCTCTATTGCAAATCCACAGTCGAGGAAATGAGTGGGCATTGAAGCCAGACTGCTACTACTACTTCTAATTTCATCATGAGGCAGAGAGACCCATGGAGGAGATGACTTTTACCTTGATTTGTATTTAAAAACAAGTATTCATACATTTATTATGTTGGGTTTGAGTGTATTGAGTGGATTGTACTAAGTATCCGGGTTTGAGTGTTTTAGTATTTGATTAAGGTATGAGAAATGGAGATTTGAGAATAGTCTTGAGTTGAATATCATAGACATGAGTATTGCATGATGAAGAAGTTTGTAATACGAGTATGAAAATTAATACATGAGATGGTGTTGTATGCATATGGACTCTTGATTTATTTATATATATGTTCAATAAAAATTAAAGGCAAAATACACTTTCATAGCCACAACTTTCATGTTTGTGACAGTTATAGCCACAACTTTCGAAATACACAAAATATCCACTTTCGTCCATCCCTTTGATGGTATCACTTAACAGTATGACTGGACTGGCGGAAGTGCTGAGTTGGAGATCCACATGGATTAATAAAAAAAAGTAAAATTCACTTCCATAGCCACAACTTTCACATTTGTGACAGTTATAGTCACAACTTTTGAAATACACAAAATAACCACTTCCGCCAATCCCTTTAATGGTGTCACTTAACAATATGACTGAAGAAGGATGCCTTATTTCCAGAATTCCCGATTCAGATCCCCAATCGCTAGATTGAAGAAGACCTCGAACGTTTGGCGGGGTCACCAAAAAAGGACGAGAAAGAGGGCAAGAAGGCTGAGGGAAAGAGGCTGACGACGGTCGCGAAGAAGAAGGCATCGACGGTGACGGTGAAAGAGGAGACAATGTTTCTGGTGGCGACAGATAACGATGGGCCAGGAAGGAAGGATGTGGTGGCTTGTAGTGCATTTTCCCCTCCAATTCCTCGTAATTGTTGTGGGTACGGTTGTTCTTGTTTCCAGTAAAGCTCGATTCATCGATGTCTATTAGCTCGATTAGTTGCATTCCCTCTTAAATAGAGTCGTGAGAAGAAATCGCGGACAAGGTCGTGAATGTTTCGTGTATTTTGAAAGCTTATAATGGAAATGGCTAGATTTGTCAAAAACCCATCAGACTTCTGGCTATTTCTTGTATTTCAAAAGTTGTGGCTATAATTGTCACAAACGTGAAAGTTGTGGCTATGTAAGTGTATTTTGCCAAAATTAAATAAGCATGATATATTAGAACTAATATTGAATTGAAAGAGATAGGACATACACCCCGATAGAGTCCTCCGCTATACGGGCAAACCAGTGGTTCGACCCTTGAGTCATAGGGTGGGGACATGGGGTCTTACAAAAGTGGCGAGAACGAAGGCGAGAGGACATGTTTCTTCTCGTACGATATCTAAAGACCCCATAGCAAACCGCGAGGCAGAGGTGGATTATTTATCGGAGAAAGAAAACACATTCGAAGAGCAAACCATGGAACCAAACCTTGTAGACGCCATGAAACAGCTTGCAACACAAATGGCCCAGATGGGAGATTTGCTTCCAACCCAGCAGGATGCTACCAAAGCTTAGCTTGTTGAAACCAACAAGCCTCTGGATACTCTAATCACCAGGTTGGAGATGCAACTAAGGGTTAATCCATAAGAGAATCCAGCATCTATCGCAGTTCGGACTAGAGCTGATAATGGAGAGGGCCTAGAGCAGAACGAGCTCAAAATTATCAAGCTTTTCCTAAAACCCTAGACTGGCAGATGGAGAGGCATCAACAAATGAGGCATCATCGTCAGGTAATCACCCATTAAAGGCTTTCATTCATTGATTACGAAGATGATTACCACGATTATGGTGGGAGACCACTAGAAACAAGAGGCTATGTCGTTGATCCGATTCAAGGAATCAAACTTGTGATCCCTCCGTTTCAAGGGACCAATAGTGCTTCATCTTACCTTGATTAGGAGAGGAAGATGGTTTTGTTCTTTCAGTGCAATCCTTACCTAGAGAATCAGAAAGTCTTACTAGCTATCTATGAATTTTTGGATTATGTAGCAACTTGGTGGGAAGAAGTCCAAGTTTGACGAAGAAGAAATCTGCATAATTTCGTCTCTTCTTGGGAAGAATTAAGAGACCTGATGCGTCACCAATTCATGCCTCCTTTTTATCATAGACAACTTCATGATTCCTTGCAGGGAATTCGACAAGGAGCACGCTTTATTGATGAGTATTTAAAAGAGCTTAAATTGCTTTTGATGGGGGAAAATGTGAGGGAGGACAAAGAAGCAGCAATTGCTTGATTTCTAGGTCAACCAAGAAATTAGGTAGGAAGTCGAGCTTCGTCAGGTTGTGGAGTTAGAGGAAGTGGTTCATCTAGCAATGAAGGTGTAGAGGCGGGTGAAAGTAAGCTTTGGAAGAAGGTACACAGCTTTAAAACATACGTTCGAGATTACTTCAGAAAGTGAGTCCCAACTAACCAGGCAAGAAGGAGCTAAGGCTCCACCGAAGAACATGGCCCTCGTCATTCAAGCCCGACCTGATGCATCATATGGAAGCATCCAATGCTTCAAATGTCTAGGGCAAGGTCACAAAGCAAATCAGTGCCCTAACAAGAAAGCTCTAGTTCTACGAGATGGAGAATATTTTTTTGAGGAAGAGGAAGAGAAGCCAATGGGGATGGGGATCAATTATGATGATGTTGTTGTTGATGAGCACATTAGTGCTGAAATCCCTCCAACATGTAAGTTTCTTGGAGTCAATCATAGAGTGCTCTCCCTTGAAGCTCTAGCTGACCAATAACAGCGAGATAATTTGTTTCATACATGTTGTCTGATGGATGGAAAGTTGTTGTATGTGGTAATCTATGGTGGTAGCTGCACCAATGCAGTGAGCCTTAATGCAGTCAAGAAGCTGGGATTGAGTACCATTAAGCATCCACAGCCTTACAACCTTCACTGGTTGAACTAATATGGAGCCATCAAGGTTAACAAGAAGACCAATGTTGATTTCATATTGGTGCGTATGTAGATAAAGTCTGGTGTGATGTTGCCCCAATGCAGGCCGCTCATCCCTTATTGAGTGTTCCATGGCAATATGATCATGAAGTTATTCAGGACGGAAGGCATAATAGCTACCGGTTCAAGCAAGGAGATCGAAGTTTGTGCTCAAACCATTGTCGCCATCTGAAGTCCGCATATGGAGCTAAATTTGGCAAGGAGAAAGAGAATGCAAGTGGCTCAAAGTCGGAGGACGTTAGTGGAACCCATCTTATGGCTCGAAGACACATCTTAACTGCTCTTAGAAGAATTCAATTGATAAATTCTGGTGATGGTCTCTCTTGGAGGAACACACAAGCTTTAAGGGCAAAACTTCTTCAACGGGGAGGTACTGATGCGAGCCTCGAGAGTGGCCCAAAATAACTCTCCTCGAACATGGAAAAAGGATACACCTTGTGAAAGCAAGAAGGGCAGACGAGATCAAAATCCTCGGTCACAGACTTCAATTACCCAATCAGGGATCATAAACACAATATGGGGATCTGAAGGTGAGCGACCAGGAATCGGGCATTGCCGAGTTCAAGTTACCTCTTGTGTTTAGGATTCTTTTCCTTTTCTATCCCTATGTTTGGCCCGGCTTTTAAAAGTGCTTTTAGGCTTCAAAAGCTGAAGCAGGGCCAAACACCTGTAAAAGCTCGGCTTTTGAAAAGCCGAAAAGCGCTTTTGTATAACATAAAAGCAGAAGCTCCGATTTGGAGCTTCTGCGAAAAGCTGTTTTGAAAATACAAGATTATCCTTACCATATTTTAATTTTATTTCAGAGAATATAATTTTCCTTCATTTATATCATTTTAAAAATAAAATAAATTATACAATCATATTATTTAATATAAAAGAAATCTAAGAAGATCCATTTTGTTTACTTTTTATTGTTTAGAATTTTTATTCATATGTTATATTATAAGTCCTTTATAGTCATTTTACACAATCTTTCATATTAAGAAGCACTTCTAATAGTTTTACAGCCAAACACTCAACTGCTTTTTTTTGAAAAGTACTTATCTAAAAGCTCCAGTCAGAAGCTGCTTTTGCAAAAGCTACCACAGGGCCAAACTAAGCTTATGTTTTGATTAGTTTTTATTTCCTTAGCTTATTTAAAGGCTTAGACTCGAGTTTAAGGACAGATTTTGATGAAATTTTATTTTTACTCTTGGTTCAATGAGCTTTTTGCTTGTGAATTGTGCTTTGTATCAATCGAGTATTTCCTTGGATTGTGTTCGAGCTTCTACCCTATATTGATAGAGCCTTCTCCAGGTGTTAGATTTCACTTCAATTCTGCCTTATCCCTAACCGTAATTCATGTTCTTGGTTGAGCGACTTTGACAACTATGAGTAGCAGTTCCACACTCGTATCACAAGTGTAGTCAAAATCATGCTTTAAAACTTAAAAGTCTACAGTTTTACGCTTTTAGTTCACAAAAATGCTTTTACGTAGAATAACATTTTTTACTGCATTGATTCCTATCCACCTCAGGTTCCAAATTCTCCTTTGACACCCCATGCTACTTGATAGAGGCAATACCGGGCTTTGCTGGGCGTCGGCTCCAAAAGTCCCTTCATGCTTCAACCCAAGGATCCAAACCCCCTCTCAACTTGTTTCCTCTTCTTCATTCACCCAGCCCACCGTCGTTCTTCATCTTTTTTGACAACACCAACCCTGGCTACTCCTCTGGGGCTCAACTGCTCCACACATACACGCTCACGGCTTTTGCTACTATCATACACACTCACTAACAATTAACACATCTGACGCCCTCGTGGGACTCACTTCGCTTCTCTCTCTAAACCTTTGATCATTTGGGCCTTCCTTTTTCAAACATTAGGTCAATGACTGATTGTTCATGGCAACAACAATAAAAGTCGCGTGAAAATCACATTCGTTTGTGGTGGGGCTAGTAGGGGATTCCTTAAATGTCATTAACCCTTTATGCCAAAAAAATTGTTTGTTAATTTGCAATAATAGAAGGGTATAAAATGCTATTAACTCTTTATTTAAATATGAATGTATATTGCATTGATTGTATTGAAATAGATGATATATTTGGTGTTAATAATTTGTCACCACATATTCTTTTAAAACTGATATACATAAATTGTATCATGATTGGACCATTTCACTTGCTAACTCGACATAAGGATTTAAATTGATTTAACAAATGGTTATTTTACTATCTTTTCCCAAACCCAATATATAATCTGACAACCCGAAGCCAAAATATGTCGTTCTTACTAGGGGTAGGGGGAATAGTCCTGTCCTGTTAAACCAAACTGAATTTAGTAGGTTTCCAATTTTGGTTTTTGACAAAAAGCAACAAAAAATCTGAATATTTCTCAAACGATTTTAGCCAAAACCATAACAAACGGTTCAGGTTCCAGTCTCGTTTTAACCTATAAATCGAAATCACTCAATTTTTCCCAAAATGACACAGTTTTAGCTCAAATTAAATAAAAATAATTAAAAAACCGTCGACATCCCCTCCCGCGTTCAATTTCAATATCACAAAATCTCTAATTCCATATCCTTCAATCTGTCTCTCTCGCTCTTTCTTCAATTCCATCTCCACCACTCTCCCAAGTTCCAACCTTCATCTGTGTTACTCAGTTCAAATTCCATCATTATATCCACTTCTTCCTTTCTTCCACCCCCTATCTCCTTCCTTCTACCTAGCAAGATATGCTGCTCCAATTGAATCTAAGCTTTATCGGCTCCTTGAAGATAGTGAGCTATTCCTGAGGCAACACGTTAAGATGGTCGGAATCAGCTTGGAGGCAACAAACGTTGATGATGAAGGCCTCATTGATTATCTTCTATATAAATGTTGGGCTGGTTACCGATGGAGATTGAGGAACTTGATCTGACGCAGACTGACTTATACATAGAGGAATGTAGTGAGGAGAGTGTCTTCTCTTTCATATGACTTGATTCGTCTTTCTATTCAGTGGTAAGGGAGGAGAGAGCACAAACAAAGGGCGAATGAGTATTTGAGGTGGGAATTTGTATGTTCAACTCTATAGATAGAGGTAGAGAAGACACGATAGAGAGAATGTGAGAGTGAGAGGAGAGTCACACGACGTGAAAGACACAGTGAAGGAAGAATTACACTTGAGATTTGAGGTATTTTCGTCTCTGTCTTAAGGAATGAACATAGTCGGATAATAAGTTGCAGGCTTTGACTTGAACTGGGGACGAGGAGTAAGCTGACTTGGCTTTGAATTTTTCAGTTTAAAATCAGTTCTAAGAATGTTTCATTTTTGTACCATTTCTTACAATCGATTTCTAATTGCAACCGAATCGAGTTATACGTTCCAATTTTCGGTTGAGCCGAAAAACCGAAAACCATTTCTTACCCAACAACGGAAACAGCCACACCCAAACTTCACTCCGTAAGTCCAAACTCCGAATCGCAGCTTCCTCCCCGTTTCCTTTTTCTCCCAGCAGAAAGGGGACTCGAGATCCCGATCAGCCCAACTCCCCACCGTCCGGTGTCGACCGACCGAGTGAGCGACTCGATACCTCACAGCGATGGATCCGGCGAGCACGCCACTCGGTAAAATGCTCTTGGAGGAGATCACTCCGGTGGTCATGGTGCTCCGTACGGATTCCGTCGAAGAAGCCTGCGTTAAGAACGGGCTTTCCTTCGTCGAAATGCTCAGCCCCTTCTGTAACTTCAGCAATATCGACGGTTAGTTAGCTTCTGCCACTTCTGTCGATTTGAAAAGAAAGAAAAACTTAGCTAGTTGGCAGACGGCAGTAAGAGTGGGGAAAACATTGACGTTTTTGTGGTTTAGTTTATTTGACTGGTGCCTTATTTTCCCCTGTTGCAGTTCCTTTGCGCACGTCGAGTGATCAGCCCTACAGGTTGCGCAAGTTCAAGCTGCGGCTGGTTTATGAGTCGGATGTCCACCAGCCAAATGTGGAGGTAAGTAAGATTGTTGTGTTTGGTAGCTGAGAATAGCTGCAATGTGGGAATGCAAGTAAGATTTTGATTTGCTATGGTTTTATTCTTAATTCTTTCTTGCTATATAAAGACTCGAGAATTTGAATCAATCCTCTGGACAAACTCGGTCGAGTTAGATGTTAAGTTTGGATAAAAAAGCAAATTATAGTATTGTCAGTTTGTATGATTAGCTCCATCAGTGTTAGGTTGTATTCCATGAGAATTAGAAAGTGTACAGGCTCCCTTGGTAATGATAGTGCATATTCTGCTCAAAGGTCAAGTGTTTTCCGTGAATTCCTTGGAAGTAAAAGGACCGGCAATCTTAGTTAAGTGTTTATCTCAAGAATTTTACTTTGACTAGGTAGCAAAGGAGCGATTGAAGCAGGTAATCACCAAAGCAGGGGAGAAAGAGAATTCCGAGTTGTCCTCTGACCCACCTCAAGTCAGTAATTTACTCGATAGTAAGTTACAATAAGCACACGTAGTAATGTTTCCTTGTTTTCCACTTAAGATGTTGCTATAATTTTGTATAGCTGATAGACATTTAGTTGATACGAGTTCCTTGCTGTTGTTCAGGCTCCAAATCTGAGCTTTTACCCTCGTGGTTTGAATACCTTAACAATGAGCTCATACGGGCGGCCTCCTTCTCAGAGCATGAAACCTTTGACCACCCTGTGGCATGTAAGGTCTTCAGAGTTGTTAGAGCTGCCTACTAATTATTATTTTGAAATTCTTATGGAAAACCTACTCTTTCCAGTTTCCATGACTTTTTTGGATCTCAGTTTATATTTCTTGTTGGCATTCATGCAGGTCTTTTAGTTGTGTCATCAATGGACGAGCAGCCTATTAACAGATTTGTTGACCTCTTCAACACCAATAAGCTACCCTCACTTCTAAATGATGGTGCAATGGATCCGAAGATCTTGAAGCATTACTTATTGGTGCATGACAATCACGATGGGTATTCAGAAAAGTATAGCGTTCTTTCCTCCCTTTTTATCTAAAAAATTCTGTCTGGGTCCCAAAAGTGTAGCAATTGATCTCTTCCACTTTGTGAGCGTGTGCATGAAACAAAGTCACATGAGATCTTATGCATAAGCCCGAGGGGTGGTAAGTTAACTAGTTAGATACTGGATTTGATGCATATTCCTTCCCTCTCCCATGTTATGTCTCTTCCTCAGTGCAAAATCTTTTGTCTCAATCACTGAAATTGCAGAACCTCCTTCATTCATGTTGGCTCACAACATCGGAGGCCTTATTACATTATTTCTTTGTTGTACAGGGCTTTGCAAATCCTTTCAGAAATGAAAAGTACATTTGGTACAAATGAGTGCCACTTACTTTGCATTAATTCTTCACAAGATGCAACAATGGAACACCAAGATGATCCCTGGGCTTCTTATGTAAGTTCTTGTATCTCCAATTATCTTGTGTTAGATAGCTTCTCGCCTTTTGTATCTTTAACCATATTTGATGAAAATCAGCAAGATTAAGGGTATATTCTCAATTCTTTTCTATGACAGAGAAATGATGCTTCCCCTGTTCAGCACCTTGGTTGTTGCCTTGATGCTGATGATACTAGTGCGGTAAAATTTCTTTCTTGCATCTTTCAACACTCAGTTTCTTCTTACTCTCACCACAAGATAATGCTGAATGAGATCCCATTTCATGAAATGACAGTTAAAAGATCTGATGCATGAGTTTTCATCTAAACATGTGATCCCATATATGGAGCAAAAAGTTCGTATACTTAATCAGCAGGTAAGAATATCGAATGCTCATTTTCTCATAGGTATTTCCACTCAACTATTTTTGTCCTAACAATAAGGAACTAGTCTAGCTTTTATAGTTCTTCACTTTTTCAATGAACTAACACAGCTCGTGGTCAGGTATCTGCTACAAGAAGGGGCTTTAGAAACCAAATCAAGAACTTGTGGTGGAGAAAAGGAAAAGATGACCCAAATGAAATGCCTAGTGGTTCCATGTATGTTTACTGGCTGGTTTGTGGATGGTTGCTATTTTTGCTTCTAAACTTCTATGATTACTCATTCAGATTCTTTTTAATTGTTGAAGGTATACATTTAGCTCTATCGAGTCACAGATTAGAGTTCTGGGAGACCATGCTTTCATGTTGCATGATTATGAACTTGCATTAGCCAACTATCGCCTCATATCAACAGATTATAAACTTGATAAGGCTTGGAAGCGCTATGCGGGAGTGCAGGTAGGAGTAGACTTTAATTCTCAAGTTCACCATTAGCTGTTTTCTGTAGTTTTGATGATTCAACGAGCCTTATATAATGTGATATGGAAGGCTAAATTTTGGGGTTACTGACTTCTCTTTTTGGTGTCCCCTTGTATTCGTACATTTGTTGTGTCTGTTTTTTGCTTAGCTGTCCTTGAGGCCTTGCCATTTTTTTCTTTCTCTCTGATTAGGTGTTGAATGTCTTGTTAGTAGGATTTTTAAGCTATCCTATTGAAAGGGAGAAGCATGGCTTTTCATACTTATCAAAGATGGTGAAAAGAGCCATGCCCGTTAGCTTGGTTAGCATGACATTTCATTTATGCTGGATGCGGTTTCTTTATGCTTTCATCCCTTAATGGTGTCTAATAGACTTGGTATATCTGTGCTTCGAGGGCCTAAGTCATTGCTGCAATGTTTGAACGTTATACTGTTTGAAATTTGTTACCTTGTTACCCAAGTGGTGCGTGCAGATTATCAGCTGTATACCATATTTAGATTGAGCATTTTACACTTTCAAACGCATTGGGTTTTGCATTCTTCATAGCACTGGAGATAAGTGTTTAGGTTGCAGCTATCTAAATAATTCTTCAATGCTAAAATTGGCACAGTCAATATTCTTTTAATGTAAATATAATTGCATTTTGTCATCTCTTATGGTCTTTTTGGACGGTGTGAGATACTATTAAAATCTTGTTTCCTCTACTGAGCTGTTGTGTACTCTGACTGTTCTTATTCTGTTACATTGCTGGCTTGTTTCATTTAATCTTGTAGGAAATGATGGCCCTTGCATATTTCCTTCTAGATCAATCAAGGAAGGAGGCAGAATATTGTATGGAAAATGCATTTAACACTTATCTGGTATGTCCTTTTATTTCTACCTTTTTCTTTGAGCACTTGTTTCCTTCATTTTATAATTGTTTTTTATTGGAGTCACAATGCTTCTATTTTCCTTAGCTCAAATAGAAGTTAGAATTGTTTTAACTTTTATCCTTAGCTCAAATGGGGGCTGGTTTATTTCTTGGTTTATACTGTATCTTTATTTTTCTTGTCCTCATTTTTACTGCAATAACAGGATATAAAAAAAAAAGCACATTTCCCTTGGGATTTAGTGGTAGGCAAGCGGATAATTGTAACTTCATGGATGAAGTATGATGCTATTAGATTTGTACCACAACTAGAGTGGTATAACAAATCTCAGAAGGGTAAAGTTGAAAGCTCTTACGCGTCTGTATCATATTCAACCAAATCTCTTCACTATTATCTGCCTCCAAATTTCGTCTAGGGATAAAGATTGTTTCCTCATTACATGAGAGCCTCAATGGTAGAAAGCTGTGTAAAAACCTCCCCCCGCTGGTATGCATGGATATGGTGCCTAAGACACCCCTTTCACCACGGATGAATTTTACACCTTGTTTAACTATGTGAACCTGTTGTGGATGCAGAAACTTGGGTCTTCAGGTCAGCAAAATGCAACACGTTGTGGTCTTTGGTGGATAGAAATGTTAAAGACAAGAGATCAGTATAAAGAGGCGGCCTCAGTGTATTTCCGCATTTGTAGTGAGGTTACCTGTTCGATATTTGGTAATCCAAGAGAAATGGAAGTTAATTTGTAGTTTGTGTTCCTAATTTTTTATTTATTGTTTCTCTATTCAGGAACTGTTACATTCAGCTGTTATGCTTGAGCAAGCATCGTACTGCTACTTGTTCTCTAAACCACCCATGCTATACAAATATGGATTTCATCTTGTGCTTTCTGGTGATCGTTATAGGAAAACTGATCAGGTACCTTTGACATTGTTTGCAAATGTGACCTTCGTGTGTCCTATTCTCCTGTAATTTTATGTTCTCAATTTTTGTAGGTTAAACATGCAATTCGTACATACAGAAGTGCTCTCTCTGTTTATAAGGAAACCACTTGGAGCTACATCAGGGATCATGTTCATTTCCATATCGGGCAGTAAGTTACTTAGAGGTTTACATGATAACTTCCTTGATTATAAGTTGTACACGAGACTAGAGAATTTTGATGGTGCTTATTGAACATAGGTGGTATGCCCTTCTTGGTTTGCATGATTTGGCTGTGAAGCACATGTTGCAAGTCCTGGCATGTAGTCATCAGTCTAAAGCAACTCAGGAGCTATTCCTGCGGGACTTTGTCCAAATCTTTCAGGTGCTGTTTTTTCTTCATGGGTTAGTTTCTCTAGGACGAGTGTTGAACTACATAAAGCAGTTTGATATTTTACTTTGCGTCGGAATATTTAAGAAAAGAGGATTTTGGTGGCTAATTTAGCTTCTGTGTAAAGTGAAAATCAGGAAAATATGAAAATCAAAGTGATTTCGTTATCATCGCATCTGACTCACTTTGGTATTTGGTCCACTACGGTTTAACTGAAAAGACATTGTCCTATCTCAATCCCGCCAATTGCTTTTCTGAACCTTTTTCCTGATCCGACTTGTTTCATTCTTGGATACTGTAGGAAGCAGGCAAGACATTTGAGGTTCCAGGACTTCAGTTGCCTGTGATTGACATCTCATCACTCAAGGTTGTTTTTGAAGACCAGCGGACCTACGCATCATATCCTGTGGTATATTCAAGTTGTCAGTTAGTTATCTATTAACATTTCTCAAAATTAGCTCTTACATCTGTATGTCTCGTCCACCAAGTCCTTGACCCATTTGGATGCATTTTTCAGCCAGTGTTCTGCTTGCTTCCCTGTGTACTTCGGTTGGGTGATATAGAGCCAGAGTGTTGACTATGGAATTTAAATTACATAGGTCGTATACATCTACTTTCTGATTGAGTGGAAACTTGTAAAGTCACTTAATGCACAATGGAGCAAAATTTTATATTTGTTGCTATGTAAAGATGGCCAAGGGTGGCGAACAAGAGCTTGGTCTAGTGGTACTACCACTAATCTTGAATAAGGTCTCAGGTTTGAATCCCTCAAGTAGCAGTTTATAATGAAAACAAACCTATATCATCCTTATCTAGAAAAAAGATGGCCAAGGGTGACTTGACTGAGCTTCAGAAAATGGCGATTCCGGTAGTTAAGAGTCTCATTCGTATTTTACAAGCTGGTTTTTGAAAACCAAGTAGTATTCAGTGTGTCTTGAAGCACTCTGTACATGATCATTTTGTACTTTATTTTATTTTAGTAGAGGTGGATAGGCAATCAAGTTGAACGGGCAGGCAGAAAAGAGCCTCTTATAAAGAAATTAAATTACAAAAAACATGCATATTCGTTCCTCTTGCAAACATACAGCAACCTTGAAAGGAACAGGAGTTTTCGCTTGCATCTTTCAGTTTTGGTCTTATAGCCTCCAGATTCTGTTTTTGGGACCTGCATTTGCGTACCAGTTTAGATATTTCATATTAGTTGAACCTTGAAAGTAAACCAGATTGTTCTGTTTGTATGTCCAGGCCAGTGTCAAGGAAAGTTTGTGGCGATCATTAGAGGAGGATTTGATTCCCTCATTGCCTGGTGCTAGGACTAACTGGCTGGATGTGCAAACAAAGCTTATGCCAAAGAGACTCAGAGAATCAAATGTCTGTGTGGCTGGAGGTATGGAGGTGATGGTATTCTGCTGAAGCTGTGTTACTTATCTTCTGATATATTTCACCTATTAACATTCTTAGGCAAGTATGAAAGGTGACTTGATAAACTGTAACTTCTCTATTTAATTTTAGAGGTTTCCTTCCTCGGGAACAGGAACATAGCATAGGTGGTCATTTCCCTGAGCTATTGGGGAAGAAGTTGTTAGATGGATGATTTCCTACCATTCACATATTGTCTCTTACTATTTGCAGAGGCAATAAAGGTGGTTGTTGAATTTACGAACCCACTGCAGGTCCCTATCTCCATCTCAAATGTGTCTTTGATATGCGAGCTTTCACAATCAGAGGAAGATAAATCTGGTTAGTTGTTGTCATTGTTTCCAATATCCTTATCTTCATCCCCTTTGTTGAAGTTGGCAGATGAAGTTCATTCAGATCCAATGTTTTTTTCTTATACCTTTTGGTATTGTAGACACGAATGCCTCGACCTCTGAACTTGAAAATGATGAAGACCATCAAAGGTTTGGCACAGTTGGGTCTTTTTCTCAACTTAGTCTCATGATAGTTAAGCTTAAAAGCCAATGATTTCTGGTGGCTACTAAATTACTGCTGCTGAATGCCTACAGGGTTGTGATGTCTGACAGTGCTTCAGTTATATTGTCTGAGATTGATTTCTCACTAGGCGGTGGTGAGAAGAAGTTGGTGAGTTCTTTCTAAACCATCTTACTCACATACAAGGAGAATTCCTCAACTTTTCTGGTCCCCTCTGAATTTTGTCGAACTGTTTCAAGTATTGCTAGCATGGATTCTTTCTAAACCATCTTACTCACGTATGATCAGCTTGTTTTCCACCTTCGTTAATCTGTAATGGAAAACTTCTAAATACAATGCCAGCATTGTATCTTGGTATTGCTAGATCTCTTTGGGGTTCCTTTGTGCCACTTTCTGTTTGATTCCCTTGTATTCCATTTCCACCATTAGGCTGATCATCATGGTATTTTCAAAAGTGGCATGTCTGAGTCTCCAAGTTGATGAACATTATGTTTTCCACTTTAGAAACTATATGGAGTTGGTGCCTGGATATTTTTGAAACAAAAACTGGAGAGCTCAAGTATTCTAATGGCTATATTTATTTTTCAGTCGCACATTAAACACTGAGAGTGTTACTGATGTTCTAAACCCCCCTGCGTTAAGTGTGATCCTTGCATACCATACTCATATGAGCCACAAAACTTTATTTCTCAGTCATTATCAATCCCAGGCTAAAACTGTCTGAGAAAAACTTGGCGCAACTAATGTTAGGTTGCTGCTGTTTTCCTCTGCTAGTTTGGTAACATACACCTTATTATGTTTATTGGGTTAATGTTTTCTTTTTGGCCTATTCAGGTGGAACTGACAGTTACTCCTAAAATGGAAGGCACACTCAAACTTGTTGGTGTCAGGTGGAAATTTTCAGGGTGTGTTGTTGGGTTTTACACTTTTGAGTCCATACTTTTGGTGAAGAAAATCACAAGGGGGAAGAGGAAAGCGAAGCAATCACCTCTCAATGATCTGAAGTTTGTAGTAGTCAAGGTGAAGCAATCCTCCACAACCCAACAGAAATGAAGGGAAAATATTGTTTGAAATATTATATTACTGCATTATTCAGACTCTGTCTACTCTGAATCTGTAACCTCTTTATATGCAGCCAGTACCAAAGCTTGAGGGTCACATTCATGCTTTTCCAGAAAAGGCACATGCTGGACATCTACAGCCTCTCATTTTGGAGTTGAAGAACCAATCAGACTGTTCTATAAAGGTTGTTTTATTTTTTTGCATTATTGTTGGTAACTATGTTATTGTGTTTATACTGGCTGACTTGAGTTTAACAATACCAAACCCCCTGGTTCCTTGGGTTCCATATAGATTGCAACTAAATTATATAACTTACAAAGTAGAAAGGCCCACTGAATGATATCATGGAAGCTTTTAATAAATACAGCAATGTGAGAAACCTACCTGCTCAACCTTCTTTAGATTTTCTTAAGTTTGTACGCAAATGCAACTCATATGAAAACTGGCTTATATGGACAGTAATGTATGGCCTGTTATGATAGGCACCTTCTTCACTATTAGCAAACCATGCTTCTGTCAGCCGGTTAGATGCACTTGCAGTCATTTCAAGTGGCTAACATGCCTACTCACCTTGACAGAATCTCAAGATGAAGATAAGTCATCCTAGATTCCTTAGTATAGGGAATAAAGAAGTTCCCCATGTGGATTTTCCTGCTTGCTTAGAGAAGCGACCAGACAACAAACAAAGTGGCACACATGCTAATCTAAAGAAGCCGTCTGAAGGTGTTTTCCTGTTTCCCGAGGTTAGTACCGCTTCTTCCTTGTCTTCTGGCACATGATTATCAATCTGAATTAAGATAATTTTAGTGATGTGCATTACATCTTAATTGATGCTTCAGGATGTTGCAATAAAAGGAGACAAGCCATTATTGTGGCCCCTTTGGCTTCGTGCTGCTGTTCCTGAAAGTGTCCCGCTATACATAATAATATACTATGAGATGGAGGATACATCTAGTGTGATGAAATACCGTACTCTGCGGTTGCACTATAACTTGCAGGTAAGCTCATTGTACACAGGACGACTGTGATTTATATAATTTGTGTGGTTGTATGTATATCTGTCATCAGTGTATCCGTATATATATATATATATATATATATATATATAGACTATAGAGACAACATCTATGGCGTTTTTGTTCGATTATAAGCATACATTATTATTAGGTGACTATGTCAATTAAAAGTGACCCTGTACATTTGACGACATGTTCTATAATGAATAGATGACTAATGGAATTGAATAAAACTCATGTACTAGGTATTCTTGGTACAGATTTGGTGAATACTATCAAGTCCTGAATCCAATATGTGCATCGTCTTGACTCCCATATGAGTGCCATCTGCTAATTACCATTGCATCTTGAATCCAATGACTGTCATCTTGTTATATTTTGATGTTACCTTGGTTGATTGTCTTTTGATGTACCAAAATAAACTTGGTTCGATTGTATGTTGGTGTACCAAAATAAGCTAGGAGTTGGCATCTTACGTGAAAAGCTGGTGTGCACATGTATTTTTTCCCTTCTTAGTTCCTCCCTAGGTCTTCGTATTCTTTGAGCATATGTACTTCTCAAATTTGATGATGAATAAAACCCTCCGCTTATGTCTTGACACATGCTAGTTTTCTTAATATAGGTGTTTCCATCATTGGATGTTTCGTTTAAAATCAGTCCTTGCCCTTCAAGATTGCAAGAGTTCCTCGTGCGGATGGATGTTGTCAATAAAGCTACTTCACAGAGTTTCCAGGTCAGCCAGTTGTCTTCCGTTGGAGACAACTGGGGAATTTCAAGGCTTCAAACGATTGATGGAATCATACCTTCACAATCTTTGGCTGTTGGCCAGGCATTCTCATTTTTCTTTATGCTCAAGGTGGGTCTGCGAAGTTACTACTTTAGTTAATTCTTCGACCGTTTAATCTTTTTCTTACGTTATTCTAGTTCACCTAACAGCCTAGGTTGTCAAGCAACTAACTAATCGTAATTTGAGGGCTTCATCTGCTAATAAAATAAATTTTGATTTTGTCAATTCCTTTTTCATTCTCTTCCCTCGGTGTTTCATCTAAGAAATGTGGTCGATCTCGACTGTCCTAATCACGTACATTTTAAGTCGGATATAGCTTTTAAGGGATATGTTATGTCTGATTCAAGCAACTAACTAATCGTAATTTGAGGGCTTCATCTGCTAATAAAGTAAATTTTGATTTTTTCAATTCCTTTTTCATTCTCTTCCCTCGGTGTTTCATCTAAGAAATGTGGTCGATCTCGACTGTCCTAATCACGTACATTTTAATTCGGATATAGCTTTTAAGGGATATGTTATGTCTGAATCTTGGGTTCTGATTCCAGAGTCGTAGGCAATCATTGGTGGATGCAGCAGGTCATGTCCCTGATCTCTTTCCTGATATCGAAAGTGATGTCAGATTGTGCCCTGAGAGCTTGAAAGAGCCCCTTGTTAACATAACCCACTCACCTCTGTCCGATTTCCATGATTCCGAAAGATCACAACACGGAATCCGTAATCAGGTTGGTATTCTTCTTTATCCCCACACACTTTGATTTGACATTAGAACTCTGTAACTAAGGCCATTGAGATTTACTTGATTAGTTGTATCATCAATCTATGCATAGGACAAGTTGTCTAGGGTTTCTTTTGACTATTTAGTATTTACTGTATTCTTGTGGCTTTCCCTTCCATGTATCAGGAAGATGACAATACGGTGGACTTCATCTTGATTTCTCGGCCACTAAAATCTGATAGGAATTCAGAAGAAGCTTCTGATCAACCCCAACTCTTCTCCCATCATGCGTGTTACTGCAGGCAATACTCCTTGCTCCCATCCTTAAATGCTGATAATTTATCTGAACAGAAGTATCATTGAGTTTCACAAGTCATGGTGTTTATCTTCCTTGTCTTACGTGCATTTCTACAGAACCGCTAGCACAAGCCCAATATCTTGGACAATGAATGGACCTCGAACCAAATACCACAACTTTTCATCTTCGTTCTGTGAGATAAGTCTGCGGATGACCATCCACAACTCGTCAGATGTAATTGCATCTATAAGCATCAACACGGCTGATTCTGCAGGCCAATCAGATGCACTACCTTCGCCACGCGGATGGCAGCCTGTGGTTGCAGACACTAAGGTCGCTTCACCTAAAGTTTCTGGAGCTGTAGCCGGGAATTCGGCAGAGTTGCCGTCATCGGAACCTGTCGCCTCCCCGGTTTCCCCGTTCATCTGGTCCGGCTCAAGTTGCAGTAACGTCCAGCTTGATCCCTGTTCCTCCACGGATGTTCCAATGCAAATATGTGTCTTCTCCCCCGGCACTTATGATCTGTCGAGCTATGTTTTGAATTGGAACCTGAGAAAGGATGGCGGTGGCAATCAGTTGGAGGCAAAGGAAAGGAATCCTGAAGAGATGAGGAAACTGTCGGGGAGTTGCTCAGGGTATCCGTATTTCTTGACGGTTCTTCAATCTGTCTAGTGCAGGAACTTGGAATGTACTGGTCCACTTTTTCTTTCCTTCTCTAGGTTGGTTCTGGTTGAGTGGTTTATGATTTTTGTAGTTTTACATGTATAATATTTTTGTTTCCTCTTCCAATTTCCGTACCGCAAAAGTAGGAAGGTTTTCACCTTTTTTTTTTTTGGAATCAGGATTGCAGTTTGTCAAATGGGAAAACTGGAAAAGTCAAGAAGGGAAATCTAGTTTGTCAAATAGGAACCGAGGTCATTCATTTTGGCAGGGAGAAAAACATTACGATACTAAGAAAAATAAAGTGAAATTCAGGTATTGTCTGATTTTGTTGTAATTTTTTATTATCAGGGTGTTTCTAGGTGAGCTCTCTTTAATTGAATTGATTGATAGCTTCAAGTGATAGCTTGTTGAATCATTCTTTGTGGATCGTTGAGGGACAAACAGAAAGATGCGGGCCGTGGGGTTTTCGATGGATTTCGGTATCTTCTATATCCACGTTTGTTGACAATTACAGCATTTCATAATGCATTTGTATATGGTATTTCATCAAATATGATGTTTGGATAGGATTAGAAAGTGTGGTATTGTGATTGTGCTATTTCATTCCAAATTATTTAAATATTCATTTATCTCTCTTCGGTGATGTAAGCGACAAATGAGAGCGTGAGAACATTGAAGATGATCATGGTTATTAATGTGCATATATCGTTGGCTAACAATTGAGAAATAAATAAAAAGAAAAAGAAAAAACGTTATTCATTGGAAACCATAGACGAGCTGATGATGAAAGATCAAAGGTTTACATCAAGATTTGACCGGAAAAAAACTATCAATGGAAGAAAAAACAAGAGTATTTTTAGCAAATGAAAATAGAAAAGATATAATGGAAATAAATAATATAATATCATGGTATTTAACAAATACTAATATCTTCCTGTGGTATTTGAAAAATTACCAAATTTGTAGTATTTGAAGAAAAACACACTTCACCATGTTTCTCTTTTTCCAACCAAATATAACATTTATGCTAAAATCCCACATAATATGGGAATCATGGTTGTCAGGCCGGCCGGCGTGCCACCGGTTGTACCGGGTTCAACCGGTACCGGTCATAAAATCGGCGTGACACTACTGATATGACCGGCATGATCGATATACGAATCTCTAAATAAAATGATCTTATTTTAGAGAATTTAATTGATAAAAATTATTTTATTATTTATTTTATGAGTATAAAATTAAATATTGATGTTATTTGTTGGATTCAAGTATAAATGTTTATGTATTGACGTTAAATGTCATGTTTACATATGAGTATTTATAATTTTATTTGTAATATTGACCGGCATGAACCGGTATGTGCCACCGGTTGAACCATTCCACTTGCTAAACCGGCACACTCGCATAAACCGGTTTGACAACCTTGATGGGAATTGTGTATAAATAACACACAAAAATATCCATTCTAAATGATCAATAAAAGCATTTATAGAAACCCTCTAGCTACCGTATTTTTTGTTTTCATTTGTTTTTTTTTTCTTTATTGTTTTGGTTTGGCTATCTTGAGCCAGAATCACATGACCATCTGTATTAAGAGTTGCCCACCCTTCCATCGGACTTTGCCAGCTAATATGTATAAGAGATCTCCGGTTTTCCTCGCCTATGAAACTCTGTGCAGCTTGAAAAGCCAAAGAGACCTGACTCCTTAGTTCTTTCACTCGTTCGGCCAAGTGCGCTGGTGGAGCCAATTGTTTCTCAAAGACCCATGCATTACAGTTCTGCCAAAGTTGCCAGCAGATGAGAGCGAAGGTTGAAGTGTCCACAACAAAACTGCGATCCGTCTAAGTAGTGAAGTCCCCAGCGTGTAACATCTGGCTAGAAGAAGTCACGATCAAGCTCACTTGCTAAGAAATGAGACCACACATCGCGAGCATAAACGCAGTCCCACATTACATGGATAAAGGTTTTCGGCCCTCCTCCGCATATGGGACACTTATCCGTTTGCCCCAAGTGACGACAAAGCCTCTCTGCGTTCGTCAGCAGCCGGTTATGGAGCACCAACCACAACAAAGGTTTGGTGCGCCGTGGCCCCAGAATTTTCCAATGTAGCTTTCCAAACCGGGCTATACAGAGTCTGATTCTCATCCTCCCTAGTAAGTGGGAATGTCGGGGCCATCCTCAAAGGGTATTGGGTGTAGATGAAGGTGCGAGAGCAGCGACTCTGGGAGGAAAGCTCTTATGAAATCCAAGTTACATTGGCCGTTCAGAACCATTTCAGTACCTATCAAGTCTCTCGCCTCCGCCTGAAGGTTCTCTGCAAAGTCTGCAAGCGGCGGGCCATCCTGCAACCAACGATCCGACCAGAACCGGGTCTGCATGCCACACCGTACATTCCATATAGTCCCCTCCAACACGTAAAGGAGAACTCGCAATACCCCCACCCCCCCAAATGTTGGATAGACGGCCACAGACTCTAGACTGCCAACCCCTTTCCATTGGCCTGAGATACTTCCCTCTGATGTCTTTTGTCCACAAGCTCTCTGGTCCAGTGAACGGACGCCATGCTATTTTGATCATGAATGCATCATTCATTCTGGTCGCGTTACGAAATCCCAGGAAGTCCACCCTATGGAGCTAAGTTGGGAGGTGACAAAACTTGCCCCCGATACCGTGGCAAATCCACTCACGGTGGCTTCGTACTCTCAAGCATGATAGATCTGCAACGTCGAGCTAGTGACGTTAAACTAGCGCTTATTGGGAGGCAACCCAACGACGGGTTGTTTTCTTTTCCTTATTTTCTCTTTTTGTGTTTGTATGAAGAGTTCAAGTGTTAGAATGGGTAACACCGTGCCGGGTCTGTGTGTTTGCGTCTTGTGGGATGTGTTGTGATCGAATTAGGGACACAGTTGAGTAGATCGAGTCAAATTTTTTAGGAAAATGCTCTGTTTTTACTCAGTTCACGGTTTCTGCCTTCAATTCACGGTCTTAGCAACCGTGATAAAAGGCCGGAGATCGTGAACGAGGAAGGATCCAACAGTCTTTGAAACACACTGTTTCACCCGAGTTCACGGTCGCTATGCTTCCATCCGTGAACTGCGGTCTATAAAAGAGGCGTGAACCCCTAATCTATTTCGGCGACTTCCGGCCACTCTTTTTAAAAACCGAAAACATATACCCATAATCCCCACCTCCGGGAGCCCCTTCGCCTAAGTTTTGAGCCAATTTGGCTCAACTTTTTTCGGGGAGGGCATTTTCCGACGAGCCTCAGGCGAGTCTCCGGCGACACTCTAGCGAGCCTCTCCGACCTATTTTCTGGGATTTTTGGGCACCCTCGACTCCTTCTCACCTTCCTCTTCGACCCTAGTTGCGTCTTCAGGTCTGTTTCAATCCTTTACTTTGTCATTTTTGAAGAATTGGGTTAGAGTTCTTAGGTGAGGAGAATTGATTTAATTTTGCTTGAATAAATGAAATTAGGCAAGGGGTTGGTCAAATAGGTTAGTTTGAATGATGTGCAAGTGGACTTGGTGGGCCTGTTTTGCATAAATTGTAATAAATTAAGCGAATTGCCCACCAAGTGCATTATGTTTGAATGTTGATTGAATTCACTTTTGTGAATGGTGGTTGGTGGCCGTCGAGGCATGGTATAGGTTTGATGCGTTATTTTGATAAACCTTGAATCACCTAGAACTCTGTCTCAATGTGTTTCATTCGTGGTTGTGCTTGAATTTTTGAAATCCGGTCTTGTGAAAAGTCTAGGACCTTAGTGGAATCCTAAGTGTGGGGGGATATTTTCTCCCCTTTGATGTGAGATTGACAGATATTTCCACGTATGGTGTATGTCTTGGATATTTTGCAGGATGGTTGACGCAAATCACGCATATGTTCACTACATGGTGAACCACAAGAAGTATGGTACCAAGTTCCAGCAGTGGAGGTACAACGAGGCGGGGCCTCATTGGGGGTTGGACCTGGACGTGTTCAACATGTTCCGGTGTCGGGCAACGATGTCGGGGGTCCTCAGTCATCCCGAGTGGCATCGTCTCCTAATGATTGACGAGCTCATCGACTGCGAGCTCTACGTGGAGTTCTACTCCACCTTCTCCCACGTCATCCCAGGGAGTAAGCGCAGCCGCCCGCACGTGGAGTTCATGCTGAGGGGGCGAGCAATGTGTATTGTCTTATGATGGCTTTACCCAGGCCATGGTGCTGGACCCCACACACATGACGATGATAGAGAGGCAGTACATAGCAGACCTCCACTACCAGGCATCCTTCCAGGACATTTGTCGCCCAGAGCACCACGGCGACGAGTTCAAGGCCCCCAACACCAATGCAGTGAAGCTTCGGACGTCATGGAGGATCCTGCACACACTTCTGATGAAGTCTATCATCCCTAGTCTGATGTCGGGCCACATGATCACTAACAGAGGGTTGATAGCCCGTCATACCCTGAACCGCCTAGCAGAACCACTTCATCTGGGATTAGTGGTTGCCACCACCTTCACAAGATGCTAGGGGCGAGATCGAGTTGATAAGATGCATTTGGGGGGGCATCATCACGAGGCTAGCTCAACACTTCGAGGTTGATGTCACGAGGTGCTCAATCATCGTCCGGACCGAGCCATTCCCAGTGGAGACACTCTACAACATGAAGTTGTTGCTCCAGGGAGAGCGAGGGATTGAATTCCTCGAGAGACTTTGACATTTGGCCGCTCTAAGGCCACAGGTTGACCCTGCTCCAGTGGAGCCTGATACAGAGGTCCCACCGCCAGAGCAGCCACCTACCAGAGCTCTAGGCCGCCGCCGGTGCACCACACCACCACTATCAGCACCCGGGGCGGGTCTTTCCTTCTCCGGAGCCCACCTCGAGCAATTAGTGGATCGTCTCGAGGAGTAGTTTGTGGGAGTCACCACTCGGCTCGACCAATCCACCGACCTCCTAGAGAGGATTGCTCGATGCCAAGCCGTCCTTTCGGACCATGAGCAGTGATTGTTGATCCACAATGAGGCAGCCGACGAGTGAGACATGTGGCAGAGCCGATTTCTTTCACCCCACTTCTCCACTTGAAACTCTGAACTCTGAACTCTGTTTGTTTTTGTTTTTGTTTTTTCTTTCCTTAGTGTATGAACTAGTAATTTGTGAGATTTTCTTTTCTTTGATTTGGTATGTCAAACTTTGTTATGTGTAATAACCTGGCCTCGAGCGAGAATGTGCCTATGTTTGTGTTTTGTTTTATCTTCCTTTGAAGCTCAAACATCCTACCCCAGAAAATTGTCCAACTTTCATTCACCAAGCCATGCGGTAACATCGTTCTACCACCTATTTTACGCCATTGATGGAAATATCGAGATTAAGTGTTGGGGGGGGGGGTAGTTTATTATTATGCTTGTGTGGGTGATTGAATGCAATAAGTATCTAATAAAAGAATTATTTAACAAAAAATAACTATATCCAAATAATTCATTCTTAAATTAAAAATAACCGATTATACTATCATACTTTTCAGAAACAACTACGAAGGAATTTCATATAGTGAAAGAAGCGCAAAAACATTCGTTGTCTACACTATTATATAAGTCTCTTTCAATGTATCGTACTAAAAAAATATTAGCAAATTGGTCGCCAAATCGACTTGGAAACTTGTTCTTAATATAACTCAAAGCTGAAAATGCTCTTTTTACACTTGCAGTTGTAATTGGTAGATCAAAACTAGTGGGATTGCCGTTGTCGCTAGACAATTTCAGTGTTGTTGGGGAAAGATCGAATAGGCATAAGGAGAAAAGAGACTCGATTATTTCTTTATTGCAATTGAAATTTCATTTATTGTATAATAAATTAATTTTTTTTGTCAATTTTGGACAAGTAATGAGTTGTGTTGTAGTGACAAAGTACTCTAATACTACATATACGTGTTGTGTTCCATCACCAATATAAATATATATGGCGTATTTTTGTTCCACCGAAATTTAATCCTGTCCCGGGACAAGACCAAAAGGCCCTGCCTCCGCCACTGAATGCTTGGAGCCTTGATATATGCCCAAATTTGAGGGCTCCAAGCAATGCATGATCAAAATGGCCGGTTGGTGGGTGAATCTCGTGCTTATTTGGCATTGATCTTGAATTGTTGCATATGATCGAGTGAATCCTATTATTTTGACTGAGAGTGCATTAGGTGTGTGCAAATGTTTAGTTCTCATGTGTGCTTAAATGAATGGATGTATTGAATTGGTTACTCTTTGATCACAATTGTCTTGCATAGAAGTTCGTGAAATTGGAATAGATGATTGGGTGGCTAGGTAGCCATGTGAGATTTGTGCCGATCGTCTTTTTCATGTGTGATAGATTCCTCTCGCCATGGTGTGTAACATTCACCGTTGTCACTAGTGAGTATGATGGAGGCATAGGATTAGTCCACGACAAAAGTTGATTGTCGCGAAACATTATATCCCTTAGTCAACCCCTTTGAGCCGTGTGACTTTAGGGGTCGTTCTAATGTTAGGAGCTTTGTGCTTGTTGAGTTTAATATTGATTGAGAGAACAACCCTCATCCTTTCTTCGTATCAAGGTGTGAGTCATCCTTATGTCTCGGAGTTCTCACTTTTGAGCTCCATTGAGGTTCTATATATGTGGTTTTGCACGGTTCTTGCTAGAAATGAAAAGGTAGTGTTGGAGGAAAGTTCTTTATATAGAGCATTGTTCGTTAAAGGATAAGTGTCATGTGTTGTACTCTCTAGTACCCCCCTCGAATAAAAAAGAGAAAAAGAACGAAAGAGCAAAAGAAACGAAAAAGAGGTAATAAAACGGAGTAAATAAAAGTAGAGAGTGGCCACAAAAGTCTACGTATATGCTCAAGGAAGGGTTTTTTGGCACTCGAACCATTGAAACACCTAATTTTTTTCATGACCTCCTTCACTATTATGATGGAAATGTGAATAGCAAGACTAAACCGAGGAAGTGTGCTTGAATGAGGTTCGTGATTGGTAGTGGTTTGGAAGAAGGGAAGTGTGGTTTTTGGCCGATGCTAGTGGTCATTGATTGTAGGAAAGTTTCTTAGTCGAAACCATAGAACATTTGGTTTTAGGTTCAAGATGTAGGACCTCATGCTATGTTTTCCACCAGCCAAAAGGCATTTTCCCCATGTCCAAGACATTGCCCGCCATTTGAACTTGTGTCTAAGAATTCCGGACAAGCTAGTGATGACAACTATCCCGTGAACTCTAGCATTTAGAGGTTGCCACCATGGTGAAGAGGCGATAGGGCTGAGTGTTGATGGTTGTGAACATCTTTTGCACCAAAAAGGTCCTGACCCCACTGGTCGAGAGTGAGTGATTCATGCATGTTTGAATCTTATCCCCGTGAGGACCTTTGTCGCCCTTTCTTTTATTCCTTGGACTTAAGTTCTATGCATGGTTGGTTGTGGTTGATGAGTAATCCGGTCGAGAATTGCATTGATTTGTCAACATGGTGAGAATTTTTCATTTGCCCATTCTTATGCATGCGAATGTTGTTTGTGGTGGATGTCGGTATTGCTTGTGGCGGTTCATGTGTTGATGCCCAATAGCCATTGAGATTCACCACTTTGTGTCTTTTGATTTGTCCCCAAGTTATTTTGTTAGGTTGAGATATCACCTTGCTTGGAAATGGTTTGCTTGGGGACAAGCAAACGTCTAAGTGTGGGGGAGTAATTCGGGTTTAATTGTACACTTTTTACCCCCGATTTCCTTATTCGTTTGAGGTACTTTTACTCCGGGAGGTTTGGTTTTATGCTGGGTTTTGTCTTGTTTTTGTGCATTTCAGTCTATAGCAGGTAAGTCAAAAGTTGGATGAAATGGCGCAAAATTGGGTAAAAGGATGGAGGCAGTAGCAGATCACGGTGGAAGCACTGAGTTCACGGTCAGGGAGACCATGAACTAGAGCCGCAAACCCTGAACCGCCAGGCATCCAAAGACATTTTGGTTCCCAAGCCAGATACCGTGAACTGAGTTAGTGATGCGGCGCGTTTTGGCCCGAGATCATGGTCCCCGCCTTGAGTTCACGACTGTGAACAGGGACCGTGATTTGAGCCTGACCTGGGTATAAAAGGGGGTTTGAGTTGAAGGAAAAAGAGGGAGGAGACCTTGAGTGAGAAAACCTTCTTCTTCAGAATTCTAGAGAGAAAAAGTGACGAGCAAGAAGCGAGAAGAAGCTAGGGTATCATTCCAAGGCAAGGATTTGGGAAAATCTTCCCCAAAGGAAGATCTCTTCTATAAAAGGAAGGATTCAAGCATCTCCATGATGGTTTTTATTCTTTCTCCTTGTATTTTTTCCCTCTCCTAGCATGGAGTAGTTTCCCTTTTCACTTGGGTGTTTGTGAACCCTAACTTCTACCATGTGATTGATTGTATGGAATGATTGTCTATGTGTGGGTGTGTTTTAATACGAAGTTGAAGGTATTTTCATGGAAGATTGTGTTGTGTGTTTGCCTATCAATCTATTTTCCATTGTAACCAAGGTAGAGAGAAAACCCCCTTTTGTTAAAGAGGCTTGTTAAGCTAGATTTTCTTAAGCAAATCATGTCTCCTATCTAGGTTAATGTAGTGCATCCCTCCTTGTTTGTGTTGGCACCTAGGTTGATTATGTTTTGGCCTTCCGAATTCCGATTCGAGAGTGTAGGTTTGGTAGTCCTTAGTCGATTAGGCCAAGAGAGATACCTTGGTTGCTTAATCCGAATTCCTTGGCCTAGGGACCGAGAGAGTGATGTTCCATCACTAGCTACACTTCACTTACTGTTCTCAATCACCTCTACCCTACATTTTCAGTAATTTCGACAAGTCATGGTAGCGAGTTAGGGGGAGCTACACCTGGGTGAAACCTTCTCATTTAAGAGTCAAACCCAATAACTTTTATAACCGCTTTAATAGTAGATCATAGTTTTCAATTAAACAACCAATCGCTAGATAATGCTTCAAACAATAGAAGTAGGGGTACATGGACTGGCCCGGGTTGATATTTAAACATACTTTCCCTATACTGCACCCAATTAAGGTTTATACTTGGGCCTTAATTGGGAGTTTTATTGTGATATTCGGACGAGCCACGAAACTACACTTGGTTTTGGAGGCTGATGCCTGAATATTTGCACAAGTATTTGTCCACCATTCTTATATTGTGTGAGGCTCATTTCTCGTGTTTTAAACCGATTTCATGCTAGGTTGTTCTTGTTGGTGATATTTCATATCCTAGTACGTGAATGAAGGTTTGAGAACGAGTTCGGGGTCGATTGGACGAAGTTAGGACGTTCGACGGAAAGATGAGGATTTTACACAGCCTGCTCATGATTTAACGCAGCCGTGCAATGTGGTTGTGCACAGGATAGAGCCGATTTCACACAGCCGTGTAGTATGGCCGTGTAACTAGAATCACGCAACCATACTTGTACTGGCCGTGCAAGGGTACCTTTTGGCCGTGTGGGTTTTCCAGGAGAGTTACATGGGCGAGGATGAATTCCACACAGCCGTGTGATGGTTGTGTGACTTCCCTCGACCAACTAAGGGCAACACCGCGTTTCGGGAGTTACACGGGTAGACTAGATTTCTACAAGGTTGTGTGGTCTGGCCGTGTAATCGAGCAATGCTGGGTTTTAACCTAATTTTGGGTCTTTGAGAAGCGAATCAGAGTTTTAGAGCTGAAAACATATTTTTAGAGAGAGAAAGAGACAAACCAAACCTCCAAGGTGACCTAGATTGAGCTTTGACACCATTGGAGCTCGATTGAAGCCTGGAGAAGCATAGATTAACAACCAGAAGCTGAATTTCATCCTTCACATGATGATTTATGCATCTGAGCTGATTTCTCCTCTCTCTATGGAGTAAACTCCCTCTCTCACCTGGTTATGAAGAACCCTAGAGTTTTATGTTAGGTTTGGTTGTATGAATCCAAGTACATGATATTTTGATATCGATTATATTCAATTGAGGCATGATTTCAGAATTGCATGAATCTTGATCACATTCTTGTAGTTTCTGCTTTAACCTAGAAAGATAAATATCTGCATAGGTTGATAGAGCACCCTTAATTGAAGGTGATTAATTGACTACTTTAGTCGAATTCACTGCTCTGTACAGGATTTAATCCAGTAGTGGAGGTTTTGCACGTTAGGGGCTCAGTTTGTCTATTCCAGTGGTGGTTAGTCACCCGCCAGGTATTCAGACTGGGAGGGTCTGAAGACCTTTACTCGAGACTTCAGACTGATTAAGAACCTTCCTTAGTATAACTATCAATATATATGAACTTGGTGAATTATAATATGGCTTAACTGCACTCTAGGGGGAACCAAATATGGGTGATATCTCTCGAACTTGAATAAAAACTTTACTGCTTTGTGCTGACTTAGTTTAGTTAGAACTTCACTATATTGAAATGGCTAGATAACGAGAACTTCACAGAGTAGTCATCACATCTAGGACCCGGGTTTACAAATAAAGCTAAAACCGCTATACTACGCATTAGTTTGTGGTTACACTTGGCCACTCTCTAGTGTGACTGTATTGGCGAGACAAGTTTATGCAAAATATGTCGACCTTAATGACAAAATATGTCGCCATAACATCTCTGTTTGTCACAATAGACTTCCCAAAACCTCAGCTATATTGAAAGCAAATGTGACAACTTTGTTTTAAATATTTGTCACATTTGACATATCGTGACGGTGATAAAATGACAAACCTTTGTGACAACATCTTTAGTCATATTATACCTAATATGAAAAATTTGGTATCTAATATGACAAAATTTCCTCGTCATAATAGGCCGAATTCGTTTTAGTGTTGGCACCGTTGCCGGGATAGGCTAGGTTTTTGAAGAAACGTGATTTCTTTTACTTTGGCATTTCCTTTTTGCACTATTTCCTTTTACTTATTTCCCCTTTTGCCTTCACGGGTGTGTCTCCAGCTTGTGTGCAGGTAGTGCATGACTGGTAGCCAGTCCGGTAAAGAACTAGCTCCACTTGACAACGAACTTGAGCGCACTCTTCGCCACATCCAGAGAACCTTGAAGAACATATTGGTTGCGGAGGAAGAACAGGTTGACGACTGAATCAGCAGCGAATCTGAGCAGGATGATAACATGGGAGATGAGCACAACAGGATGAACAACCTGAACCTAGGTCGTAATTCACCTCTAAACCAGGGGCATACTCATATTGGGATGCCTCTCCAAATTCCCCTGGTGACTAAGGTTTTGCCTAAAAATGGCAATTTGCAGGCAGACGCTCCCCACCAACAGCCACCTCTACCGGAGCACACCATGGAGTACTTCTACATTCCACGGCTCATTGATATCCTCCCACTCATCCAGTATCCTCCCGTACTTGCCAAAAAATTTGAGATCAAGTCCTGCTGGATCCAGTTGATTACATCCTCCGTCTAGTTTCTTGGGCTCAAGGATGAAGAGGCGAGGGTACACCTTTCTTGATTCTTATAGCTGACCAACGGATTCAAGCTGAATGGTGTTCCAGATGATGTGATCCGCCTTCACCTTTTCCCCCACCCTTTGGTAAGGCATGCAAAGAGGTGGCTAATGACTTAGTCGGCACTTTCCATCTCTTTTTGGGATGATCTGGTTAACAAATTCGTGCACTGGTACTATCCGGCCTCGAAGACTTCAGAGATTCAGTGGGAGATCTCCCATTTCCGCTAGGAAGATGATGAGTCATTGCGAGACACTTGGGAACGGTATTCTGGACGGTTTTGGAAGTGTCCCCACCACTGATTCAGTGATGCATTCACCGTGGGGAACTTCTACAGTTCCTTGTCCCTAGAGAGACAGCGGTTGATCGAGTCTTTGTGCCCGGGTGCAGACATTCTCACCAAGACTCCGCCAAAGTTGAACCAGATGATCAATACTTTGGCCTCCCGAGATCATTCTTAGGGCCAGACCAAAAGAGGCTGGATGTCACGGAACAAAGGTGTGCACGCCCTAGAGACCAGATCAGGGCTTGAACAAGAAGTGGCAGAGCTGGTGCAGACATTAAGGCAGCCCAACAACCTCATACCAGGTAGAGGCCTGGCGGCGCTCCTAATAGCCCAGTGTCAGTGGTGCAAAAGCTCCAACCATTTAGTGGATGACTGTCAGGCCAAGCGAGAGTCCACCACACTACAGGAGCTGTTGGACTTCATTACCAATGCTCGACGCCTCGACCTCTATAGTGGTACTTATAACGAGGGGTGACGCCAGCACCCCAACTTCTCTTGGGGTGGCAGCCACAATAGTAACACCAAGCATCCTGGCTTCGTAGCACTAACTGGTGGCTTTTCCTAGAGGCAACATTACCAGATCCGACAGGGGCAGACTTTTCAGCTACAACATTGGCCAATGCACTAGCCGATAGTAGTACCAGCAGTCTTAGCACAGGGTGACCAGATATCCGAGCTGCGAAATTTGGTGACAAACTTCATGAGTACCAGTACTTAGAAGCTCGCAAAAATTGACCAGTTCATGGATTTCTCCATAGGGAAATTCAATGAATTGGAGGTGGTTTAGAGGAACCAGCAGGCACTTCTGCAGGATATGGACACCAAAATCGGGCAGCTGGCCGATGCCTTTGCTTCCTAGCCGACTAACACACTTCTTGGTCAACCCCCTGCCAAACTAAAGAAATCATATGGAGGGGTTGCACGCTATCATGCTGAGGAGTGGGACCATGACTGAGGATGCACTGCCAAGGAGTGCAAAGAAGGTGGCGCAGATCACCACCGAGCCAGAAGAGGACCTGGTGATAGAAAAGGAGCCAGAGGTTCGAGCTCCACAACCCTAGCTAGTAGTGGCTGAATATAAGCCTAAGCTCCCTTTTCCAATCAAGATGCACAAGGATCAGAGGCAAAGTTTGGGAACTTCATGTCCATGCTTAGGAAGCTGAATGTTCAAGTGCCCTTCCTGTAGGCATTAACTCAGATGCCTAAGTATGTGAAGTTCATGAAATACCTTCTCTCTCGAAGAATAAGAAGAAGCTGAGCGAGCTGTCCACTATGGAGCTCAGCGAGGAGTGCTCAGCCATTCTGCAGAACAAGCTTCCACAGGAACAGAGGGACCCAGGTAGTTTTACTATCCCGTGCTCTATTGGTAAATTGCATGTAGAGAGGTCCTTGGCGGATCTAGGAGCTAGTATCAATGTTATACCATATAAATTGTTCAAGAAACTAGTTTTAGGCGAACCAAGTGCAACTAGGATGTGTATCCAACTTGCTGACCGATCAATTGTTCCTCCTAGAGGCATAGTGGAAGACCTCCTGGTTCAGGTTAGCATATTCGTTCACCCTGTGGATTTTGTTGTCTTAGGCATCAATGAGGACGCTGAAGTGCCCGAGTTACTAGGTAGGCCTTTCGTGGCCACTGCCAAGGCTCTTATTAATGTGCATGATGGGACCTTAGTTTTGAGCGATGGTGAGGAGTAGATAAATTTTTCCATCGCTAATAACATGACTTCTCCCTCGCCTTTGCATGCTGTATCTCACCAGGTGCACGAGTCTGACGTGTATCCTTCTATGTCTCCCATTTTGTAGGATCAATAAAATCGCGCTTTAAAACTTAAAAACTTACGATTTTACGCTTTTAGGTCACCAAAACGCTTTCGTTTCCATCTAAAAACTTAAGTGTATAAAACCGGACTAAATTGCGCTTTAACGCTTAAAAACTTATGGTTTTATGCTTCTAGTTCACCAAAACGCTTTACGTTTTTACGCTTTTAGTTCACTAAATGAGTATTCTTTTCATGAAATTAATTATAAAAAGTATATTTTAAAAGTAAATCACCAACAATATGATACATTTGAGATTAGAATATACATATAAGGTACTTGGTGCATTCTCAACTTCAATAGCGTAATCTAATTCACCTGCTAGACTTTTCCCAAATTCATTAGCATAGAAGGAAAAGTGGCTTATTGTTAAAATTTATGTTTACGAACTTATTATTAAGATGCTATAAGTTGCTCTACTTTAAGCATGAATTGCATGTATTTATTAACTTATCTAAATTCTGTGCATTCATATTTTATATAGTATATATCCTATTTAATAGATTTTTAATTATTTTTCAGTATGCGTAAAAAACTTACGCTTTTACACTTTGATACTACGCTTTACGATTTTACCCCTTTTCTGCTTCTAGGTAGAATCACGCTTTTGACTGCATTGTGTAGGATTCTGCACCTCCTAGCCATCTGAGCCTGGAAAAACGAAATCTGGAGACCACTATGAGCTTGTCTCGGCTCTTGAGCCACGACCCCCTAGCCATCCGATTATTGACTCGTGTGCATCCTGCCAGATGGCCAGGTCGAGTTGACTTGTGCTGGTGGCCACATCAACTGTGTGCATGACCATCATTTGAAGTTGTACCTCAAGTACGATGTGGATCCGCTCTTGGAGGCACCTAACCCTAATCCACTCTGAGCATCCACCTGTTGCGTCTAGCTAAAGACAAAAAGAAAGCGCTTGTGGGGAGGCAACCCCACCATGGTTTACTCCATGTGTTTGTGGAGCACAAACTGACTCGTTTGTGTGTTTGATTTTTTTTTTTACGCCCATTTGGGCTGACAACTATCCCTAACAAATAAGTGCTCTAGTGGTTATTTCTGAGACCTTCTCTTGCAATCCTGTGTTTCTGATGACTGGTCCCCGTTCCAGTCCGAGCCTTAGATCATCATTTTCCCGGTAACATCGTTTTACCCTCTAATCCATTGAGGTAAATGTCGATCTTAAGTGTGGGGGTGTTCTATTGTATTTGGGTGTGATGAGTGATGTTGTTTTGCTTGTCTTGGAGCCTAGTCCACTGCCCAAATTTCGATTAGAGGGCTCCAAGTACGTGTTCCTTGCAATCGCATGCGCATTATGCTTTGAATTGACAGTCTTTATAGTAATATGCAACATAGGGAGGTAGTGTAGCAGTATGTAGGATGTTGATGCAGTTAAGAAGTCTCATTTCTTCTTCATATTGTGTTGGTTCATTGTGTGAATTAGTGATCTTATGACACTTGAATCGTGTGGTATCGATGACTCTCTCTCTTTCATGGACTCCTGTATCATGTTTTGAAAAAGGTGCTCTAAATTGTGCTTTTAAAATAATGTCCCCCGTGTGAAAATCGGTGAAAGTGTGTAAGGGGAGACGAGAATTCGTTCTCAACTTACACCTACTACCTCCAGCCCCTTTACACCTCTTTCCCCTGCACGAGGCTTGAGATATCTGCTCCTAGAATAGCCGGTAAGAGCTGGGCTCCCTCAAAACCTTCACTAGGTGGGAGCTCCATTTTCTGGAGAGAGAAAAAAAAAACAGGTTGAAACTCTTACAAAAAGAAAAAAAAAAGAAGAAGAAAGGGGGTTCCAACCATCTTTAAAGGAAAAAAATAGAGCACCTAAAAAAAGTGAGTACATGATCTTTCTATTTTTTAGAGTCTCTTTGTCCACGAATCATTAGTCCTCCGATCACTACTTGGCATGATCCTAACTCGGGAATAGAGTTCTCTCCGAAGAAGCTAGGGGGTGTCTTGTGCGTTGGTTGACCTCGTAAGCTGTTAAATGATCTAGGAAGTCCTCTACTGAAGATCGGGGTCGCATGTTGCTATGGAGGATTGGAGAGTTGCATTGGTTTGAGTCAAGTTTGCTTGGGGACAAGCAAACATTTAAATGTGGGGGGATTTGATGACTCAATATGTGCACAAGTTTTTGTCCATCATTCTTATACTGTGTGAGGCTCGTTTCCCGTGTTTTAAATCGATTTCACGCTAGGTTGTTCTTGTTGGTGATATTTCAAGTCCTAGTATGTGAATTAAAGTTTGGGGTCGATTGGACGAAGTTAGGACGTTCGACGGAAAAGTGAGGATTTTACGCAACCTGCTCATGATTTTACGCGGTCGTGCGATGTGGCCTTGCGCGGGATAGAGCTGATTTTACACGAACGTGTAATTGGACTCATGCAACCATACCCGTACTTGCCATGCAAGGGCACCCTTTGGTCGTGTGGGTTTTCCAGAAGAGTTACACGAGCAAGACTGAATTCCACACGGCCGTGTGATGGCCGTGTGACTTCCCTCGACCAACTAAGTGCAACGCCACATTTTGGGAGTTATACGGGCAAACTGGATGTCTACACGGCCATGTGGTCTGGCTGTGTAATCGGGCAAAGCTGGGTGGAACACAATTTCGGGTCTTTGAGAACGGTACCAGAGTTTTAGAGCTGAAAAACAGAGTTTTAGAGAGAGAAAATGACAAACCCAACATCCAAGGTGACCTAGATTGAGCCTTGACACCATTGGAGCTCGATTGAAGCCTGGAGAAGCGGAGATTGACAACCAGAAGCTGAATTCCATCCTCCTCATGATAATTTCGACTTCTGAAGCTAATTTCTATTCTCTTTCTATGGAGTAAACTCTCTCTCTCATCTGGGTATGAAGAACCCTAGAGTTGTATGTTAGGTTTGGTTGTATGAATGCAAGTACATGATATTTTGATATCGATTATATTCAATTGAGGCTTGATTTCAGAATTGCATGAATCTTGATCATATTCTTGTAGTTTTTGCTTTAACCTAGAAAGAGAATATCTGCATAGGTTGATAGAGCACCCTTAATTGAAGGTGGTGAATTGACTACTTTAATCGAGGAATCAATTCACTGCTTTGTATTGGATTTAATCCATTAATGGAGGTTTAGCACGTTAGGGCCTCTGTTCGTCTATTCCGGTGGAGGTTAGTCGCCATTCGGGTCTGAAGACTGGGAGGGTCTAAAGACCTTTAGTCGAGACTTCAGACTGATTAAGAACCTTCTGCAGTATAACTATCATTATATATGAACTTGGTGAATTACAATCCGACTTAACTGCACTCTAGGGAGAACCATATCTGGGTGACCTCTCTCGAACTTGAATTACAAGTTTACTGCTTTGTGCTTGCTTAGTTTAGTTTCAACTTCACTATACTTAAACAGCTAGATAACAAGAACTTCATGGAGTAGTCATCACATATAAGACCAGGGTTGACGAATAAAACTAAACCCACTATAGTACGCATTAGTTTGTGGTTACACTTGGTCACTCTCTAGTGTGACGATATTGGCGAGTTAGAGGTCAATGCCCACCTCTCGAGAATTTTAAAAGTTACGTGCAAACAATATCGATATTTGGAAATTTCATATAAACTAAAGAGCATGTATAAATTATATAATGTGCGATATTAAAGGGCTAATTCCACTAGGAATTCCAAACTATTCAAAAAGTGTCATTTGTGTCCTAAACTATTCAATATGACAAATATGACATGAACTATTTTTCCATTAATGTTGTTCATCGTTGACCGCTAGTATTTAACAGAAAATCTAGTATGCATTTGTGGTTTGTGCCAGATTTGTCATATTGAGTAGTTTAGTACACTAATATCAGGAAACACATATAGTTTGTGCCAAATTTGTCATATTAAATAGTTTGAGACACAAATGACACTTTTAAAATAGTTTGGACTTCCCAGTGGAATTAGCCCAATATTAAACAATGCAGTCGTGTTCGAAAACCAGTCTATCCACCTGGTATGTTAATTTTACTTTTCAGTTTTAATAACTTCATTCACTTTTCATGAAACTGTGTTATGAAATTGTTTACTCTTTTCACTTTATATTGTATTATGAAGGAAAATTTTAGTTTACTCTAATAATCTAAAAATTGATGTTATGTTAATATTCAAAATATTTATTATTATTTTTTTGTCTTTTCACATTGACAAATAACTCGTCCTTATCAACGACAAATATGTCTTTGTCCCCGGCTCAAAGAAAAATTGTATTTTCTAAACTTGCAATTGCAACTGGTAAAATCATTACTAATTTTAGAAGCATATAAACAAATACATTCATAAAAGAAAATCTATGAATACAAGATATTCACTTTTGTTTACACAAAATAAGTTGCAATGTAGATCTTACTTTGAGTAACTTTAATAATCTAAAAATACAGTTATAATAATATTAAAAATATATTCTCTAATTTTTATCGTCGTTTCGAAGTAACAGAATAAAAAATTCCGACGCTATCGTGAACTGAATCCTGACTCTACCCTTATACCATTGAGTATCCAACTCAGTCCAATCTAGTGAAGTGGGTAAAATTCAATGTTAACAGGTTCGAGATTGGATATGGGTTAAACCACTTTTAGAATTAGCAGGTTGGGTGCGAATTTCATAAAAATCCAGTCAACTTTTCTTCCGACCAACACCCAGAAAGAAAACGATGCCGCTTTGCACCTAACCCTAATAAAATGATTAGTTTATGGTTGTTATTAGTTTTTATGGCAATAGAGTTTCAATAATGGATAATTCTTGATGTTATTAGTGTTTATAACAATAAAATAAAAGAATAAAATTCACGATTATATCCGTAGACCCATGAGCATCAACGGATGCAGGATATAGTAGAACACTGGCCCACATTCTCGATTCCAAACCACAACCAATCACCAAACCATTCGCAACATCTTTCATGCTACCAGCCCTATTCAATTTCAAGCACAAGAGTGTGGTAGGCAAACAACATGTAAATGTTCCTAAAGCTTGCATGCTAAGCAACACTTTTAAGAGCATGTTCAACATTTATTATATTTTTGGTGGCCACTCTCTTTTCTTCTTTGCCCTCTTATTGATCTTTTTTTTTTTTGTTGCTTTTCTTATCTTTTCTTTGGGGGCTAAAGAGAGATATAAACATGCAACACTTTTGAACTTAAGGAACAATGCTCACTTTGAAAAACCACCTCCACACTCACTTCACCTCTTAGCAAAACCATACACAAATCACTCATTTGGAACCTCGTTCAAGCTCAAATGGTATGAATGGAGCTTCCAAACACAAGGGTGACTCGATAACGGTGTAGACACGAAGAAAGTAGGGTCGTTCTATCTACATCAATCAAGCTCAAGTAGCGTGAGCTACCTAACACGAGAACGGCCATTAGACACACGATTCAAAGGGGTTGACTAAGGGATAATATGATCGGATTGGTCATCATTTGGGTTGTGGACTAAACGTATGTCTCCATCTTCCTCTCTAGTAACAACGTGAATGTTACACATCATGTAAAGGGGGAACTGTCACACAAGAACGAAACGAATGACACAAGTCTCACATGGCTACCTAGGTGCTCAATCATCCGTTCTAACTCCCTAAACTCGATGCATAGGCAACTGTGAAAAGCAAGTAACCGATTCAAAACATCTATCGGTTCACAAACAAATGAGAAATGAACTTATGCACAAACCTAATACATGTCTCAGTCATCATCATAAGCTGCACACAATCACAAGCGAATCATCCGTAGACCATGCTCATAACCACGAGATTCAAAATAAATCACCACAAGATGCCACTATGATCATACAAATGTAGAAGTTGTTATGCTTGGAGCCCTCAAATTTTAAAAATTTGGGAATACATCTAGGCTCCAAAGCATTCAAAATCACACCAATCATTCACACCAACATGCATAATGGACTACCCCCCACACTTAAGCTCGACATTGCCCTCAATGGCATAAAAGAAGGGATATAACGATGCTACCGGTCAAGTTGTGAATGTTTGTGCTCGGGAGTGGAGGGAGGATGAGCTCCAGAAGAGCGTGGTCACGTCCAAAACACCACCAAAATCTCTTCAATGGTCTTCTTATTGGAGTGGAAAGCAAACAAATCAATGGTAGATGGGTTGCCTCCCACCAAGCGCTTCTTTAACATCGTGAGCCGGACGGTTGCTCCTCAAGTTTTGGTCCACCCAAGAACCTCCTTGAAGTTGAGGTTCTCGTCGGTGAGGTGAAATCTCAAGTCACGAGCATTGGACGAATCCATGATTGTGGGCTCGTGAACTTGAGTGGAGTTGAGGCTCCACCCACGAGACCTCTTCTTCTTTCCTTCTTCCTTCTGTTATTTGTCCCATACCGTGTAATGCATCATCGATTTACCCCCATCGCATCCACCAAGAGGGATCGCCGATGGTTTGGCCTTGGCTTGACAAAGAGCCGCAAATGGGTTCTTCTCCAAAAGCGCATCGAGGTTGGGTGGAAAGCTTTCATAGCCCTCGTAACTTGTGGATGCTTCATCCACCTCGACCTCGTCCTCATCTTGGACTCCACTTGAACCTTCTTTTTCTTCTTCAACCTCTCTTCCTTCTTCATCGATTTCCTTCCTTTGGGAACACTCAAGATCTTCCTCCTCTGTAATGCTCGCTTCCTCCTCTTCAACCTCTTCTTTCCTCATCTTTCCTCGCTCTTCCGCAAACAAGCGTTGAATAGCGAGTCTCCAAGCTATGTCTTCGATTGACTCGACACTCATCTCCTCATTGAGAACTTCCTCTTCAAGGCTTGGGGTAAAATGTGGAAGAGTGGTGGCTTCCTCAAGAGGACATTCCAAGTCTTGAGCATCACGGTTGCCATCCGTGACAACTTCCGACCGTTTCAATTCATCCTCGAGGCTTTCCTCTTCATCTTCCTTTTTTACCCTCTTCTTTCTCCTTCCCTGTCATTTCTTCAAGCACGGTTTGGAGGACAAGGTACCATGAAAGATCATAGAAAGGCTTCTCTTACTCCTCCACACTCGTGTCTTGGTCTTATAAGTTTCTTTCGGGAAGGGGAAAGTGATGGGAGTCATCAATGCAACCTTCTTGTTCATCCTCACCACGGGAGCTCTCCGGGGTGAGTTCTTCTTGATCCACACGGTTGTCATTGAGCGCCCCTTCAACCTCCTCCAATAATGAGAGGTGATAGATTTCACAAGCTCGTGCCACTTTCTCTTCTAGTGTCAAACCGGGAGGAGGGCGGGGTTGGAAATCCATGCCGGAGCTCGTTCATCCAAAATCATCATGGCTCACCTCTTAGACTTCCTCTCTTTCTTCCAATGGTAGGAGGAGATTATGAGCAAGTTGTGCACAAGCTTGCTCAATAAGCTCTCCTCGCCTCTTCGTGCGTCGAAGGAGCTCCTCTGATTCCCGAAGAAAGGTTGAGTCGATAGGGCCGGTGATGGGAAGGTCCAAGTTGGAGCATCCCTCGTCGGTACCCCGAGCAAATTTCTCCACCATGAGCTCCCAGTTTCTTTTTGGCTCCGGTTGTGGAGTGGCACATGGTCTTGATGATAGTCCCATGAAGGTCTCCATGGCCAACTCCAACTTGGATTTCTCCTCGGGTTGTGGAGCGAAATCTTCTTGATGTGGGGAAACCTCTTCATACCCCCAAGGGTATGATTGTTCCTCTTGGAAGGGGGGTTGGTAATAGAACCCGGATCCTTGGCTTCCCCCATTTTGATCGTCGCAGTACCCCCATTCGGGTGGTTGTGGATACCCCCACATATTTTAGAAGCCATTGGGATCCATGATTCATAACCTACACAAACAAAAACACAAAAGGAAAATCAAACAAACACAAACCACCCTTCAAGACGAAGAGTGGGTCAACAAAACGCAAGAAGAAACACAAAACACGAACAGTAAAAGCAAGGTAGAAAATGCTAGAGTAACACTAAGAGACCTTTTCAAAATAATGGATCGCGGTTCCCCGACAACGGCGCCAAGAACTTGACTCGCACGGAAATACACCACAAATTAATCCTGACCAGAGCCCAAGTTTTTAAAACTCTAGCCGGGTGCAGTATAGAGCAAGTATTTAAATTGTCAACTCGGGCCGATCCATGTACCCCTACTTCAATCTCTTAAGTTGTTATCTAGCAAAATGGTTTTGGATTTTAGAACTAATGAAACTACAAACTAAACAAGCAAATAAAAGTAAATAAAGGAAAACTCTAACTAAGGGAGCTTCACCCAGGAGTTGCTTCCTCCTAACTAGCTACCATGACTCGCTGATTTAATGGAGTCGTGTGACATAGGTGGTTGTGAACCACGGGGGTGAGCAACTAGTGATCAATCTGTCACAGAATCAATTCACTAGCAATCGATTTGTCACGGGATCGATCCACTCACCAAGTCTAACGGACCGCTAGGAGGAGCAACTAGTGATCCATTTGTCACGAGATGGATTAGCTAGAGATTGATTTGTCACGGGATTGATCCTCCCACTCAGTCTCTAGGGGTTGCCTAGGTCTCTCCCTCAAATTGGAGTTTGAGCGGCTTAATCACCACCAACCTAGATGCAAACTGGTAAACGCGAACCGCAGAGGGATGTAAATATGGTCGTAGACCACAATCTCGATTGCTAAACCGTGATAAACATTATAGGTTGTATCACTCGGCCCTCTCGGTTTAGGTAATTGGTGGTGACTTACTCCCTCACTCAACTCAAGGGCTGGACGACTTAATCATGCTTAACAAATTTGCTTAATTCAACATCTAGGTTCGCCCTAAATTAACCTAGTTAAGTGACTTAAAAATCTAAAGGAAAACCAACTCGATTGAGTCTCCCTTGAAAGGGGGATTTTCCTCTCTAACTAGGTTAAAATGGCTAATTAGATTGCCAAGCACCAACATGCACAAAGCTAAGGATGCTAAGCACAATTATGCATAATCCTTAGGTTGCTAAACACCAAAATGCACAAACCTAAGGATGCTAAGCACAAAACATGCACAACCCTTAGATAGCTAAGCACAAGCATGCACAATCGACATGAATAATACCTCAATCATTGAATTAAACAATACCCAATGACAATCATTCAATCTAAACAAGTAATTACAAAGTATTAGTTAGGGATCTACAACACCCAAGAGAAAAGAGTGAGTTTCTAGAGAGAGAGAGAGAGAGAGAGAGAGAGAGAGGGATTACAAATTTGAGCTCAAGATCTTCTTCTTCTTCTTCTTCTTCTAGGCTTGAATCTCCACCCAAGCCTCCAATGATGCTCCATGATCACTCTAGCACTCTCTCTCTCACTAGAACTCCCCTTTGGTGTTTTTGGACAAACTCTAGAGAGAGAAACCAATTCTTCTCCAAAAACCAGCTCTCCCCGTTGCTGTCTTCATATTTGCCCGAAAGTGATAAGTTCACGGCCGTGAACTCCTAAACACGTCCGTGAACTCAGTCGTCTCCAAAACGCACCGCTTTGCTTCCTGGGTTCACGGTCAATGGCCACAGTTCACGGTCTTAGAGACCATGAACTCCCTTGTCGTTAGTAACTTCAAGAACCTCACTAGACGCCTCGGTGTTCACAGTTTTTGTTCGAAGTTCACGATCTTAGGTGACCATGAACTGCGACTGTTTCCTGGGACGCCTTCACTTCGGGATTCAGGCTTTTCTTCGGTTTTTACACTTTTTGACTTCCAATTATCCCAAAATTCGACCTCGACTCTTCCACACGTGTTAGGACTTGAAATGTATAAAAACAAGCACAACCTAGCGTGAAATATGTCGAGGAACGATGAAATCCTAAGCTAAACAAATAAGAGATGAGGGGTAAAATGTGTACATTTGGGCCCGAATCACCAATACCAGGAACAAGGTCGAGATAGCTCGAGGGAGAGGGTTGAAGGATGGGAGAAACCCAGCCTGGGGACTCACAAGATCAACACGGATGCTGGTTTGACGAAGTTAATGGTATTACGTTGGGGGTGGTGATTCGTGGTCCGGATGGGACCTTCTTGTTATCGGCAGCAAAGCGTATACCAGGTTGTTTCGAGGTTGAGATGGGTGAAGCTCTGGCAGCAGAATACGAGATGCAACTAGCATGACAATTTCACGTCACACACCTTATCTTGGAGCCGGACTGTCTACCATTGATTCAAAAGCTCGAAGTAGTGACACATATACATACTGAAGTTAGTGTTGTGGACCCATGTTCGTAGGACGGCTAATGAAGCAGCTCATGTTATGGCGCACTCGAGAAATCTCTCTTCTGATGCGGTAGTCTAGCTTGACTGACAACCCTCCTTTATGTCTAGTTAATCAGCTCCATCTGGACAATGTAACTTTACTTTGGCTTCTGATTAATAAAAGAAAAGCAGATTATGGTAAAAAAAGTTAAATTAAATTTAAAGAAACCCTACTCAATCCTTCCTTTACCCTCGCTAACCGCGAGCCAACCGCGAGCTAGCCATCACATTCCACACAATACCCGCAAGTAAGGAAAATTAATCCATCCAACTGTGGAAATTTCGTTCCCGCACTCTCCCACAAATGTACTAAATTCATCATCTCCGCGTTAACTCCTGGACTCTACGCATCCGTCCTTAACAATTAAGAAATCCTTTTTTCGGTGAACAACAATTAGGAAAAAGTTTGAAGGCAATCCCCAAATGTAAAAAAAAGTCCCCCCTTACCTTCTTCTTCACCCAAGTCCCAACCCAAACAGTGCGGTGGACGAAGTCCCTCTTCCTCCTAAATCCGTGTCATTTGGTGCCTTTCTTGACTCCTTCCCTCTCTCTCTCTCTCTCTCTACTTATACACAAACATAATTTCCCCCCACCTTCGAAAACGAGTCATTGTTGACTCGGCGACTCAGTTGACCATTCCTTCCTTCCCCACAGCAGCCAGCCATAGCCGTCGACTCGACCCCATAGGCCCTTCCCTTCCCTTCCCTTCTTCAAAACCCCCTCTCCCCAATTCCTCCATTTCCCCCATTCCTATCCTGAATTCCAACTTCTCAATTTCCTCTCAACAGCAACAGCAGCCGCAGCCATGAACGATCTCTTCTCCGGCTCCTTCTCCCGCTTCCGCAGCGAAGACGGCGGTGCTTCCCCCGACCACCACGTCGTCCAGATGTCCGAGATCCCCTCCACCGCCGGGGTCAACCTCGACAAATTCTTTGAAGACGTCGAGTCCATCAAGGACGAGCTCAAGGAGCTCGAGAAGCTCAACTCCAGCCTCCAGTCCTCCCACGAGCACAGCAAGACCCTACACAACGCCACCGCCGTCAAGGACCTCCGCGCTCGGATGGACGCCGACGTCGCCACCGCTCTCAAGAAGGCCAAGCTCATCAAGGTCCGATTGGAGGCCCTCGACAGATCCAACGCCGCCAACCGTAGCGTTCCCGGCTGCGGGCCCGGCTCCTCCTCCGATCGGACCCGGACTTCTGTGGTCAACGGCCTGCGCAAGAAGCTCAAGGACTCCATGGAGAGTTTCAGCTCTCTGAGGTCCAAGATTTCCTCCGAGTATCGGGAGACCGTGGAGAGGAGGTACTTCACTGTTACAGGAGAGAACCCTGACGAGAAGACGCTCGATCGTTTGATCTCTACAGGTTAGTTTCCTCTTCTTTTTTTTTTCTCCTTTTTCTCCCCACTAGAAATTATGCCCACCACTTGACTGACAAAATTACTGACCGAGATCTGAAGCTCCATTTCCTTTGTGGATGTTAAAGTGAGCTGAATTTTGGACGTGGGTTAGGGTTATGATGGTTTGTGACGACAATCCTCTCTTAAAAGACGGAATCTTTTGGTGTTGATCCCTTACAGGCGAGAGCGAGACTTTTCTCCAGAAGGCGATCCAAGAGCAAGGCAGGGGAAGGATCCTGGACACGATCAATGAGATTCAGGAGAGGCACGACGCCGTCAAAGACATGGAGAAGAATCTCAAGGAGCTCCACCAAGTGTTCTTAGACATGGCGGTGCTGGTCCAAGCACAAGGAGAACAGCTGGACGACATCGAGAGCAATATGCAGAGAGCCAGCTCCTTCGTCCGTGGTGGGACTCAGCAGCTGCAGACTGCGCGAGTCCTGCAGAAGAACACCAGGAAATGGACTTGCTACGCCATCACCATCTTGCTGGTGATCATCCTCCTCGTAGTGCTGTTCGTCGTCAGGCCATGGGAAAGCAATGGTGGAGGCGGAGGCGGCGGTGGTGGAAACCAACCTGCTCCTGCTCTTACCCCACCTGCTCAGATCACGCCCCCGCCGCCAGGAGCGTAGGCTTGATGGTGGGGACTCCCTTCTCGGTTACATGTATCATCACTTCATTTACAGTATTCATACGTGAGTAATGCCTTTTGTGCTTCTGTCTAGTTTTTGAAGATCAAAGATTTCGTTTATGTGGATCGATTAATTTATTTTTTTCGAGACCTTTGGGGAGCTGAGATATGAGAGAGGGGTAAGAGCAGCAGGCATTTTGAGATGCCATTGATAATTGAAATCTTAGTGGATATACAACTCCCCCAAATCAATCCATCTCGGATCCATAATGGTTTCTTCTTCTTCTTCTTCTTCTTCTTCTTCTTCCTGTAAATAGTAGCTTATGAATATGATTGTGTAGCTGGTTCTGTTGTTCTTCTGGTGTGGGATTTATTGATTGGAATGTTAGGTATTTTATCGTGCTTCCCAGATGGAAGATGAGATCTTTCAACCTTGAATTTGACAATAATGGATGATTCTGAGATCAGCCTGGACTTGGTCTCACAATGGAAACCCTGCCGGCTTGGATGGGATGGCTCTGTGTAAAATAAAATCTATCTATATATCTGAAATGTGATTCTCTAATAAGTTGAAAAGAACAGGGGAAGGTGGCTATGCACTACTGCCATTAGCAAATTAACAAAAGGGTTTATATATATTTTTATGAAATCAAAATTAACAAAATGTCTTAGGTCGGGGGTGGATATGAAGTATGAACCAGAACCATCAAAGTGTGGTCGTCTACTAACTGAATTTTCTTCTTTGGACAATTGGGACGGCTCCCCCACTTGGCATTCCTCAGCAGTTTATTCTTGTTCCAACATATTAAAAAGCGGTCGGGTTTTGGGAAAAGAATTCTCAACAGATTGCAAAATGGTCGGATTTTGGAGTGAGTTTAGGTGGGGTTGCTCACATCATGACCATATTTTCATGGTATTAAGCAAGCTATTAATTATTTAAAGAGTAATAAAAGTGTTTAATAAACCCCTAAGCAGGGTTTTAGTCAGAATTCACGCAGCCAAGAGGTCTTGAAGCCTCGGGTTAACCTTCCTCGAACAAGCTCACAAAACAGGATTCTTCCACAAGCTTAGGTAAGCCAGTTTGGAAGCCAATTGGATGGAAACGAAAGAGGAATCTCACTCCTGAGAGATTACACGATCGCTATAGTGATGCCTTCGATGTAATTGAGTGTGTTTCTCAATTAATAGGCTAGGGTTTCAGCAAGTTTTGATCGCAACCAAAACCAAATCAAACTCAGAACTCTCACGTTGGGAAATTTGGAGTTTTTACTCAAATTCAACTCTGCCTGTTACAATTCGAGAATGAGGTCTTTTATAGGATTAAACAACTACAAACAAACTAGAACAAGGACTGAAATTAACCTAACTAAACAAAGAAACTGAATTATAATTGTAATCCGAATTGAACTAGGAATCCTCATAGGACTCGGATTACTAGCAGTGCGAGGTGGCTTCTTTGAACCCTTCGATCCTCGCCTTCCCTGCCAAGTCGAGATCAACCAATGCCCGTTCTGGTTTTAGAAAGTTTCACTCTATCTTCTCCAACTTGAATCACCTCCTGCATCTGCCCCAAACTCCAGATATGAAGCGTTAAAGTCATCACCGTGTTTTGCCTTAGCCAAAAACAGCCAGTTTCTCGGTTTTGGGTTAGCAAGTTGGTGAGCTCCAAAACTAGCCTTCTGGGCTTTTCCTTAATCACCCACGCATTCCACCATGTAGATAAAGTTCTTATCTTCAAAACAAGCCATCAAACTACCATTTTCATCACATGACTTGGAAGATCCGAGCCTCCAAAATGGGTATCCTGCAACACCAAAAACACTTAGCAAATTTTGTGGCTCTTTATGGCTTAATGACCTTGCCTTTTGTTCAATCCATGGGAGCTTTAAGGGCAAGCAATTTGGGATCATATCAGGCTCCCCTTGTTAAAAAAGCTTTTCCCTTTAAAGCTTGGGTCTTCTTGGCTTCAAAAGAATCGCAAAATTGATCACAAATTGGGTCCAATGTAGGCTGATCGAACACCTTTTCTCAAAATCGAGGGCACTGTCCGTCTCTGAACAAATTGGGGCTTTTGTCCTCAGGGATTTCCAGTGCAATTCAACACTTCCCAGAGCATCGTTGGGCTTCCAATCGAAGTTCTGTACCTGCCCGAAATGTCGAATCATCGCCATCTTCCTCGAATCGACGAAGTTCCATTTCCCGCCATCGTCAGTATTTGAAATCGGCGAACGTAGAAACTCAATTCGAAAATTGGGGACTTTTGATTCTGGGATTTTCGAACTCAATTGTTGTGTCCTACAGCTTCCCAAGACCTCCCTCGATGATTATGTATATTCAGTTTGGTCCGAATCGTCCTCAAACTCTCCAACCCATAGCCTCGATTTTAGCTCGTATTTGCTCGTTTCTAGGGGCGTTTGATCTCGACTTGGATCATGCGATTCGGTTTGAATCGATGCCATCTGTTCAATGGAAAAGCTTTGCGATGGTCCAGGGAACATGTCTGCATAGCTGGTTTGGATCGACTTGCTTCCCAAGTCTCCACCCAATAGACTCTCTCTCCTCCCCTGCGTCACTGTCGGCAGAGTACAGAGGCGCCGGGTTGTTGCTATTGGTCGACAACTTTCACGTCGAAGGGATGTGAGTGCTAACTTCCGAACGAGCAAGCTCGTTTCCTTGCCTCTCTTACTTCCAGATTCTTCCACTCCATTAGCCCGATTCGTTTCCAACTGACGTTGATCATCACGAACCTCAGCCGGTGATGGGGGATTCAACTTCAGTTTCTTCCCTCCATGTTCAAAGGTGTAGCAGTTTGATCTACCATTGTGGGTAACTCCACGATCATAGTGCCAAGGTTTTCCCAGCAGGATATGCGCGACGTGCATTGGAGCAATGTCACAGAGAAGCCAATCCTTGTACTGATTAATCTCGAACTCGACCCAAGCTTGCTTCGTCACCTTCACAACTCCATGATCGTTGAGCTAGTGGAGACTGTACGCCTCAGGGTGCTTCACGGTACTAAGGTCGAGTTTCCTGACGTCTCCAGGCTGACGACATTGGTGCAGCTCCCTCCATCGATCACCATTGACGCCATTTTACCTTGAATCTGCCAGCGGGTATGGAAGAGGTTGGATCGTTGTTGGGTCTCACTAACTGCATCGATCATAAGAGCCCTCTGATTGACAATAAAGCTTCCACCGGGAGCCTCCATTTCAATAGATTCATCCACCTCGTCTTTAGTGGACCCGTTTTCAGGGCGCTTGTTGTCTTCCTCATCGCTCTCGGTGTAGTATTTTCCGTCACGAATGACAAGAGCCTTTGGGTTTGGGCATTGGAATGACTTGTGTCCTCGACCATGAATTGGTCACTTTCGGGCAAATATGAAGACAACAGCGGGGAAAGAGAAAAGAGAGCTGGTTTTTGGAGAAGAAACACTTTCTTTCTCTAGGGTTTCAACCTAAACACCAAAGGGGAGTTCTAGTGAGACAGAGAGAGAGAGAGAGTGCTAAAGTGATCTTGGAGCATCATTGGAGGCTTGGGTGGAAGATTCAAGCCTAGAAGAAGAAGATCTTGAGCTCAAATTTGTAATCCCTCTCTCTCTCTCTCTAGAAACTCACTCTTTTCTCTTGGGTGTTGTAGATCTCTTACTAATACTTTGTAATTACTTGTTTAGATTGGATGATTGTCATTGGGTAGTGTTTAATTCAAGGATTGAGGTATTATTCATGTCTATTGTGCATGCTCGTGCTTAGCAATCTAAGGGTTGTGCATGTTTTGTTAGGGTTGTGCATGGTGGTGCTAGCAATCTAATTAGCCACTTTAACCTAGGTTATTTAGGGCAAACCTCAATGTTGAATTAAGCAAATTGGTTAAGCGTAATTAAGCCGTCCAACCTTGAGTTGAGTGAGGGAGTAAGTCCACTACTGATTGTCCAAACCGAGAGAGTCAAGTGACACGCCCTTTCATGCTTACCTCGGTTTAGCAATTGAGATTGTGCTCTCCGACCACATATGCATCCCTCTGCGGTACGCGGTTACCGTTTTGCATCTAGGTTGGCTGTGATTACGCCGCTCAAACTCCGGTTTGAGTGAGAGACCTAGGCAACCACTAGAGCTTGAGTGAGAGGATCGATCCCGTGATAAATCGATCTCTAGCAAATCCATCCCATAAAAAATGGATTGCTAGTTCTCCTACTAGCGGTTCCCCTAGACTTGGAGAGATGATCGATCCCGTGACAAATCGATCGCTAGTGAATTGATTTCGTTACAGATTGATCACTAGTTGCTCACCCCCGAGGTTCACAACCTCCTATGCCACAAGAATCCATTCAATCCAACGAGTCATGGTAGCTAGTTAGGGGGAAGCAACTCCTGGGTGAAGCTCCGTTAGTTAGAGTTTTCCTTTATTTACTTTACTTTGCTTGTTTAGTTGTAGTTTCATTAGCTTTAAACCCTAAAGTTGCTTGCTAGATAACAACCTAAGCGATTGAAGTAGGGTACATGGACCGGCCCGGGTTGACAATTTAAATACTTGCTTTATAGTGCCCCCGACTAGAGTTTAAAAACTTGGACTCTAGTCGGGATTAATTTGTGGTGTAGTTTCGTGCGAGTCAAGTTTTTGGCGCCGTTGCCGGGGAACCGCATTCCATTATTTTGAAAAGGTCTCTTAGTTTTAATCTAGCATTTTCTATCTTGTCTTTTTGTTTGTGTTTTGTGTTTCCTGTTTCGTGTTGTGTTTTGTTTACCCACTCTTCGTCTTGAAGGGTGGTTTGTGTTTGTTTTTGTGTTTTTGTTTGTGTAGGTTATGAATCATGGATCCCAATGGCTTCTACAATAGGTGGGGGTATCCACAACCACCCGAATGGGGGTACCCCGGAGCTTCATGGAGTGAACAAGAAGGGGGAAGCCAAGGATCAGGGTTCTATTACCAACCCTCCTTCCAAGAGGAACAACCATACCATTTGGGATATAAAGAAGCTTCCCCATATCAAGAAGATTTCCCTCCACAACCCGAGGATAAATCCAAGTTGGAGTTGGCCATGGAAGCCTGCATGGGACAATCATCAAGACCATGTGCCACTCCACAACCGGAGCCAAAGAGAAACTAGGATCCGGTGGAGCAATTTGCCCGGGGTACCGACGAAGGGTGCTCCAATTCGGATCTTCCAATCACCAACCCTATTGACTCAACCTTTCTTCGGGAATCGGAGGAGCTCCTTCGATGCACGAAGAGGCGCGGAGAGTTTATTGAGCAAGCATGTGCACAACTTGATCACAATCGCCTCCTACCATTGGCAGAAAGAGAGGAGGTCTAAGAGAAGCCATGAGACCTTTGGAAGAATGAGCTCCGACATGGATTTCCAACCCCTCCCTCCTCCTGGTTTGACACTAGAGGAGAAAGTGGCACAAGCTTGTGAAAGCTATCGCCTCTCATTATTGGAGGACAAAGAGGAGGTTGAAGGAGCGATCAATGACAACCGTATGGAGCAAGAGGAACTCACCCCGGAGAGCTCCCGTGGTGAGGATGAACAAGAAGGTTTCATTGACAACTCCCATCATCTTTCCCTTCCCGAAAGCAACATTGAAGACCAAGACACGAGTGTGGAGGAGCAAGAGAATCCCTACTATGACCTTGTATTGCATCTTGCCATCAAATTCATGCTTGGAGACATGAATGGGATGGAGAAAGAAGAGGTTGAAGAGGAGGAAGCGAGCATTGAAGAGGGGGAAGATCTCAAGTGTTCCCAAGGGGAGGAAATTGAAGAAGAAGGAAGGGAGGGTGAAGATGAAGTAAAAGGAGCAAGTGAGGTCCAAGATGACAAGCCAAGGAAAACCATCGGCGATCCCTCTTGGTGGATGCGATGGTGGTAAATCAATGATGCACTACATGGTGTGGGGCAAAGAGAAAGAAGGAGAAGGAAAGAAGGAGAGGTTTCGTGGGTGGAGCCTCAAAGTCAATCAAGTTCACGAGCCCTCAATCATGGATTCGTCCAATGATCGTGACTTGAGACATCACCTCACCGACGAGAACCTCAACTTCAAGGAGGTTCTTGGGTGGACCGTGAAGAGCAACCGTCCGGCTCACGATGTTAAAGAAGCGCTTGGTGGGAGGCAACCCAACCATCAACGGTTTGCATCTCTTTTCCTTTTAATAAGACGATCAATGAGGAGATTTTGGTGGTATTTTACCGTCTCCTTGCTCTTCCAGATCTCACCCGCACTCCTCTCCCAAGCACAAACATTCACAACTTGATCGGTAACATCGTTTTATCCCCTTCTTTAACACCATTGAGGGCAATGTCGAGCTTAAGTGTGTGTGTGTGGGGGGGGGGGGGGGGGTAGTCTATTATGCATGTGTGTGTGATTGTTAAGTGTGATTTTAAATTCTTGGAGCCTAGTAGTGTGCCCAAATTTTCAAAATTTTAGGGCTCCTAGCCTAACAACTTCTACATTTTCATAATCATAGTGGCATCTTGTGGTGATTTTTTTTTGAATATCGTGGTTATTAGCATTGTCTATGATTCTTTTGCTTGTGATTGTGTGCAACCTATGATGATGACTGAGACATGTATTAGGTTTGTGCATAGGTTCATTTCTCATGTGTTTGTGAACTGATAGATGTTTTGAATCGGTTACTTGCTTTTCACAGTTGCCTATGCATCGAGTTTAGGGAGTGAGACCGAATAATTGAGCACCTAGGTAGCCATGTGAGACTTGTGCCGTTTGTTTCGGTGTTGTGCGATAGTTCCCCCTTTACATGATGTGTAGCATTCACGTTGTTGCTAGCGAGGAAGATGGAGGCATAAGTTTAGTCCACGACCCAAATGTTGACCGTCCCGATCATATCATCCCTTAGTCAACCCCTTTGAGTCGTGTGTCTAAGGATCGTTCTCGTGTTAGGTAGCTCGCGCTACTTGAGCTTGATTGATTTAGATAGAATGACCCTACTTTCTTCATGTTTACATCGTTATTGAGTCACCCTTGTGTTTGGAAGCTCCATTCATATCATTTGAGCTTAAACGAGGTTCTGCATGAGTGATTTGTGTATGGTCTTGCTAAGAAGTGAAGTGAGTGTGGAGGTAGTTTTTCAAAGTGAGCATTGTTCCTTAAGTTAAAAAACGTGGCATGTGTATATAGCTCTCTATAGCCCCAAAGAAAAGCAAAAAGAAAAAAAAGGAGATCAATAAGAGGGCAAAGAAGAAAAGAGAGTGGCCACTAAAAATATAATAAACGTTGAACATGCTCTTAGAAGTGATGATTAGCATGCAAGCTATAGGAACACTTACATGTTGTTGACCTCTACACTCTTCTGCTTAAAATTGAATAGCAAATGTAGCAAGAAAGTATGTGATCTTCATGCATGAGAACTGTGATTGGTGAGTCGTCGAGGCATGTTGTGTGCTGGTTGATGAATAATGTGAGAACTCTTCTTTTGCACAATCTTAAGACAATTGAATGTCGTTTGTGGTGGTTGCCAAGATTACTTTATTTTTGTCCATAGGTCAGTGTCAAATAACCATTGTGATTCATTCGTTTTGTTCCCTATGACATGCCTCATAAATTTGTGTTGAAAAAGAAGTTGTAAACTTACCTTGTTTTGTACTAGGTTTTCATGGGGACAAGCAAACGTCTAAGTGTGGGGGAGTGATTCGGACCCAAATGTACACATTTTACCCCTCATTTCTTATTCGTTTAACTTAGTATTTCATCGTTCCCTGACATATTTCACGCTAGGTTGTGCTTGTTTTGATACATTTCAGGTCCAGGCACGTGTGTAAGGGTCGAGGGCGAGTTTTGGGATATTTGGAGGTCAAAAAGCGTGACAACCGAAGAAAAAGTTCGAAGAGCATGACAATTGCCCGAAGTAGTGAATTGAAGGCGTCCTAGAAATAGTCGCAGTTCACGGCCGGACGAGGCAGTTCATGGCCGGACGAGGCAGTTCACGTTCTCCTAAGACCGTGAACTTCAACCACAAACTGTGAACACCGAGGCGTCCATCGAGGTTCTTGAAGTAACTGACGACAAGGCAGTTCACGGTCTCTAAGACCATGAACATGGGCCATTGAACGTGAACCCAGGACACTAAAGTAGTGATTTTTGGACGACGCTGAGTTTACGAACGCGTTTAGGTGTTCACGGCCGTGAACTGGCCAACACGTCCGTGAACTAGTCACTTTCAGGCAAATATGAAGACAGCAGCGGGGAGAGAGAAAAGAGAGCTGGTTTTTGGAGAAGAAACACTTTCTTTCTCTAGGGTTTCAACCTAAACACCAAAGGGGAGTTCTAGTGTGTGTGTGTGTGTGTGTGTGTGAGAGAGAGAGAGAGAGAGAGAGAGACAGAGAGAGAGACAGAAAGAGAGTGCTAGAGTGATCTTGGACCATCATTGGAGGCTTGGGTGGAAGATTCAAGCCTAGAAGAAGAAGAAGAAGATCTTGAGCTCAAATTTGTAATCCGTCTCTCTCTCTAGAAACTCACTCTTTTCTCTTGGGTGTTGTAGATCCCTAACTAATACTTTGTAATTACTTGTTTAGATTGAATGATTGCCATTGGGTAGTGTTTAATTCAAGGATTGAGGTATTATTCATGTCGATTGTGCATGCTCGTGCTTAGCAATCTAAGGGTTGTGCATGTTTTGTGCTTAGCATCCTTAGGTTTGTGCATTGTGGTGCTTAAGAACCTAAGGATTGTGCATAGTTGTGCTTAGCACCCTTAGGGTTGTGCATGTTGGTGCTAGCAATCTAATTAGCCACTTTAACCTAGGTTAATTTAGGACAAACCTCAACGTTGAATTAAGCAAATTGATTAAGCGTGATTAAGCAGTCCAACCTTGAGTTGAGTGAGGGAGTAAGTCAACTACCGATTGAATAAATCGAGAGGGTCGAGTGACACGGCCTTTCATGCTTACTTTGGTTTAGCAATTGAGATTATGGCCTCCGACCACATATGCATCCTTCTACGGTACACGGTTACCAGTTTGCATCTAGGTTGGCTGTGATTAAGCCGCCCAAACTCCGGTTTGAGTGAGAGACCTAGGAAACCACTAGAGCCTAAGTGAGAGGATCGATCCCGTGAAAAATCGATCTCTTGCAAATCCATCCCATGACAAATGGATTGCTAGTTGCTCCTCCTAGCGGTTCCGCTAGACTTGGTGAGAGGATCGATCCCGTGACAAATTGGTCGCTAGTGAATTGATTCCGTGACAGATTGATCACTAGTTGCTCACCCCTGCGGTTTACAACCACCTATGCCACACGAATCCATTCAATGCAACGAGTCATGGTAGCTAGTTAGGGGGAAGCAACTCCTGGGTGAAGCTTCCTTAGTTAGAGTTTTCCTTTATTTACTTTTCTTTTCTTGTTTAGTTTGTAGTTTCATTAGCTCTAAACCCTAAAGTTGCTTGCTAGATAACAACCTAAGCGATTGAAGTAGGGGTACATGGACCGGCCCAGGTTGTCAATTTAAATACTTGCTCTATACTGCACCTAACTAGAGTTTAAAAACTTGGAATCTAGTCGGGATTAATTTGTGGTGTAGTTTTGTGCGAGTCACTCGTGCAATTCACCGAGGTAGTAAGCGGGCAGGAAATGCTCCCGCATCAAGCCCCTGAGCTCGTCCTAGGTCGCAACAGGTGGCTATAAATTCCGTTGTCGCCGCAATTGGACCTGTTCCCACCACGTTGCGGCGTAATCCTGAAATTCTTAGGTGGCCAAGAGCACCTTTTGAGTCTCGTTGTACTTCCCACACTGAAAGAATAGCAAAATCTTTCGTTCCCAATCCAGGAACGCAGTTGTGTTGTTTGTGCCATGGAAACTTGGGATTGAAAGTTTGATTCCTCGTAGCTCCAAAATTGGAACTTCCTCTGCTTCACGATTTGGTCGCGAGATGACTCACTCCTACTGTCACTCTAGAAATTGGCCAAGTGTAACCACTTCCTAAAGCGTAGTATAGCGGGTTTGGGTTTAAATGTCAACCCGGGTCCTAGATTTGATGACTACTCGGTGAATTCTTGTTATCTAGCAGTGAAACTTTAGTGCAAGTCCAAATTAACAAACAAACAAAGCAAGTTAAACGGTTGTTTTCAAGTCGAGAGAGGTCACCCGGATATGGTTCCCCCTAGACTGCAGTTAAGCCGGATTGCAATTTACCAAGTTCAGTTTCCATGAAAGTTATACTGCGGAAGGTTCTTAAACAGTCTGAAGTATCGACTAAAGGTCTCCAGACCCTCTCAATCTGAGTCTCCAGCGGGCGACTAACCTCCACCGGAGTAAACAGATTGAGGCCCTAACGAACCAAACCTCCACTACCGAATTGAATTCGGTACAGAATAGCGAATTGGCTCCTTGACTAAAGTCACCAATTCGCCACCTTCAATTAAGGGTGCTCTATCAACCTAGGCAGATATTCTCATTCTAGGTTAAAGTAGAAACAACAGGAATTTGATCAGGATTCAAGTCATTCAATCATTCAAGCCTCAATCAAATATAATCAACTCATGAAATCTGTACTTGGGTTCATACAATTAGACCTAACATACAAATCTAGGGTTCTCCATACCCAGATGAATGAGAAAACTACTCCATGGAGAGAGAAGCAAAAGCAGATTCAAACGCGGAAATCATATTGTGAAGGATGAGTTTCTGCTCCTAGTTGTCAATCGGCACTTCTCCAAGCTCAAGCCGGGCTCCAATGGTGATGAAGATCAAGCTATGGCACTTGGGAACTCTGGTTCGTCACTTTCTCTCTCTAGGAATTGCTCTGTCTCTCTAATACTCGGAACCCTTGGTTTTTAGCCTTCTTTTCCCTTAAAAAGCTGTCTGTCGCGATACCCGGTCGGGTATTTTGGGTCTCGACCGGGTATAAATGAAACACACGTTTAATGTCAGGGGAAAATCCCCCGTCTGTCCCAAGAATCCCCGACTGGGGATTTATGGTTCACGACCGGGACCCCTTCTGTTTCTCAGACGCCAAAAATGATAAATACCCGGTCGGGTATTTGAGCCCATGACCGGGTGTTTTCCTCCTGCAGCACACTTCGACCCAACTTCGCTCCTTTCGAAACAAAACTCGTTTCCTCGCCTCGATTCCAACGCCGGGCCCTGAAATATGATATAAACGCACAACCTCGCGTGAAATCGGCTTAAAACACGAGAATCAACCTCTCAAACGGCTCAAGAATAGGGGTAAAAACAGGTGTAATTATTGGTCTATCAAACTCCCCCACACTTAACCGTTTGCTTGTCCCCAAGCAAACCTAACTCAAACCAATGCAACTCTCCAGACCTCTATAGCAACCAACAACCCCGATCATAGGTAGAGGATTTCCTAGATCATTTAGCAGCTTACGAGGTCAACCGACGCACAAGTCATCTCGTAGCTTCTTCGGCGAGAGCGCTAGTCTTGAGTCGGCATCATGACAAATAGTGAACAGAGGACAAATGAATCGTGGACGAACGGACTCTCAAAAACAAAAGATCATGGACTCACCTTTTTAAGGTGCTCTATTTTCTTCTTGAAGATGGTTGGAACCCCTTTTCTTTCTTTTTTGCTTGTTTTCTGTTTTTTTCTGTTTTTTTTTCTTTCAAGGGTCCCAACCTGCTTTTCAGAAAATGGGGCTCCCACCTAGCAGAGGTTTTGCGGGAGCCCGGCTCTTACCGGCCATGCCAGGAGCGGATGTCTCGAGCCTCGTGCGGGGGAAAGACATGTAAGGGGGCTGGAGGTAGTAGGTGGAAATTGGGAACGGATTCCTATCTCCCCTTACACACTTTCGCCCTATTCGCACGGGAGACGTTATTTTAAAGCACATTTTATTTCAAAAACATGATACAGGAGTCCATGACAGGTAGAGAGTCCACATCACCACACAATTCAAGGGTCCTAAGATCACTAATTCACACAATCAACCAACACAATATGAAGGAGAAAGGAGACTTCTTAAATGCATCAACATCCTCCATAGTGCTACACTACCTCCCTAGGTTGCACATTACTAAAAAGACTGTCAATTCAAAGCATACTGAGCAGGCAATTGCAAGGAACACGTACTTGGAGCCCTCAAATTAAAAAATTTGGACAGTGGACTAGGCTCCAAGCACACAAACAGATCCAACGTAGTCAAAAGATAAACATCCCCCTACAATTAAGATCGACATTGCCCTCAATGGAGAAGAGGGAAGGAAAAGGGGAACGATGTTATCGGTGTGCACGGACTGCAGGGGACTGGAAGCGGACCAGTCGGAGTGAAGCGGACTGGAGAGAGGACCAGTCAAGAACAAGCACAGCTAAAGGAAACCAAAGAGCTCAAACACAATACGTTAGGTCCAATGGTCAGCCCAATAGTAATACATCCAAAATAAAAAGAGAGAAACTAAACCGACACAAGACAGTTTGCACGCTGACAAAAACAAAAACACTCAAAACATGCCACTAGGGGCCTCCTAGACCGGTGAAGTCGATCTGGTTCATGAGGTCGTCGTCTCCATCCTCTGGTGGTGGTGGCGAATGATCCCACCGGGTGGCCCAGTGGTGCTCCTCTGGGGGGTTACGAGCATGGAGCAGGTGCTCCGAGTACTCCATCAATCGGCGACCTCGATCTCTCTCTCGCTCGATGAGAGCACCCGTGACTCCCATATGGGTCTCTAAGCGGCCGAGGCGCTCGTCAACAACCGTCAGCCTGGACTGGTACTCGGCCTGGTGGGCCGAATACTGCTGGTAGAACTGGACCTGATGGTCCATGAGCTGCTGGTTCTGAAGACCGAGCTGCTGGAACTGGAGCCCCATCTGCTGGAACTGCTCCGTGAAGAATTCCATCGACGGACCAGAAGGACCGGAGGAGAACTCACCTCTCTCTGATCTCCGTCGTGGCCGAAGGTCCCTTGGTGGAGAGAGTGGGGGGCTCCGGTTCATCGGCATCCATGGCCCCGCCATCATCATCATCATCATCCTCATCCTCCTCCTCGCCAGAGTAGTCAGCGTCCTCCTCATCTTCATCGAGATCCACATCCTCCTCAGGAGGCATGGAAAGCCCATCCACCCAAGTGCGGATGCCATCAGTGACCAGGAGGAGTGCATTGTGGAGCACTTCCCGGCTGAGGGGGGTGGAGCCGCCCCGTGTAGAAGAATCTGTGAGCCCCTGGAAGCTGATGTCAAAATGGCGCGCTAGACGGGTGATCAGGGGACCACAATAGAGACGGTTGGGCTTCCCGTGGCATCGAGAGAAGGTGGTGGCCACGAAGGAACCCAAATGCAGCATGTGATCTGGGTCCCTCTTCGAGTACATGGCATAGAGCACCCGCTTCGGAATCTTGTGCGAGCCAGTGACGTTGGGGACGATGGAGCGGGTGATGAGCAGGTTCAGGATGTGCCACTGCGGCTTGAGGGAGCGGACGTATGTCTGGCCAGCGTCGAAGTAGTCGAACGCATAGGCGCGCCTGGCAATCTGCGAGTAGAACTCATCCATGTTCCAGTCTGTTGGGTTCGGGACCTCGATCACATGGCGGGAGGATGGGTGATACTGGATCCCCAAGGCGTAGGCCAACCCGTCAATTGTTAGCTCCCGGGGATAGCCATCCAGCCGGAATCTCACTGCATAGGAGTCCCGGGCCGCTTTGTTGTCGTACTTGAAAGTGGTGTAGAACTCCCACACCAGCTCAGTGTAGGTGGGCTCCTCGATAGTCAGCAGCGTCCGCCAATCGCGGTGGCTGATTGCGGCGGTGAGCTCCTATATGCAGTGGAGCTTCTCGAACACTGCCCACTCCAGATGGTGGTGGCGCTCCAATTTCCCCCGAGTCACCGCGCAGAACTAGTCCGCGTAATCCGGGTGCAGGCTCAGGCACTGCACAAACTGATGGTCGAGGGACATGCTCCTGCAAAATCAACAAACCAAAGGTGGAGCCAAGAAAAGACTTATCAGGACCAACATCATGGGTTCATCACTTCCCCCACACTTAAGGATCACCTAGGCTAACAGTTTTAAGCACAGACGGTTGAATCGCAAGCAACTCAACCAAAATCAAGGCAAGAACCACAGAACCAACCACATTAATTACACGGGCAGCACATACACCATAGATAGAACCATGCTACTCAAAGCATCCCTCACCCTATTCTAAATCATGCAAGCAAATACAGTTCTCGGTCCTACAATCTACAGTTCGATTTTCCAGGAAAGAGCAGTTAACAAGAAACACACCTGGAAACGCAAGTAGAACTGTAGCTAGGGCTCAAAAAACGGGCGAGGGACGCGAGACGGAGGCCAAAAATGACCCGGGAGGCTCGCCGGAAAATGGCCAAAAACCGCCGGAAGGTCGCCGGAAAACGACCGGCGGCGGCGGGGGCGGCGGCGGCTAGGGCGGCGGAGCGCGGCTGCCGGCGGCGCTCAAGAAGAGAGAGGGGAGAGGATTTGAGAGGAAGAGAGAGGGGAAATTTTTGAAAAATGAGGGTAGAGAAAGAAACTGACCGGGGGTTTGCTATAAATAGCAAAAATCCCCGGTCGGGTATTTTGATTCCACGACCGGGGGTTCCAAAATGCGGCATGTCGAGTGCAAGGAAATCCCCGACCTTGAGCCAAAAATACTCGGGTCAAGGTCGGGGGGTTTGAAAACGATGCGTTCTATCTTGGGAAAACCCCCGCCGTGAACCAAAAATACCCGGTCGGGTATTTTTGGGACAAGGTCGGGGGTTTTCCCTTTTTCACCCCGAGAAACAGAAGGGGGCCTGATCGTGGACTAAAAATACCCGGTCGGGTATTTTGGCCCACGACCGGGTATTTGCCCCCTTCCGACCAAAAATCTCATTCGCCCAAATTTTTTACCTCTCCTGCACGACAGCACCAAATCGAGGCATAACAGACGACCGAACTTCACCACAGACATGCAACTGACTCAAGACGACACAAAAACTCATAAAAAGGGGAAAAAGAAATGCAAACCGTGGTGAGGTTGCCTCCCCACAAGCGCTTCTTTACCGTCTTTTAGCTGGATGCCCATTGTGGAACTAAGGGTCCGCTAAGTCCACTGCCAACTCCGCAGGTTGGACCTCGCCTCCCAAGTAGAGCTTGAGACGATGGCCATTCACTTTAAATGGTTCACTCTGCGGGTTGGCAATCTCAATCGTGCCATACGGGAACACCTGTGTGACCGTGTACGGTCCAGACCACCGGGAGCGGAGTTTTCCGGGAAAGAGCTTCAGGCGAGAGTTATAAAGGAGAACTCGATCACCAACCTAGAACTCTTTCGGACCCCGCAACCGTGCGTCGTGCAGGCGCTTAGTGCGCTCCTTGTAAAGCTTGGTGTTCTCATAGGCGTGATAACGCCACTCCTCTAACTCTAGCATCTGCATTTTGCGCTCAACACCTGCAACACTAACATTCAAGTTTAGCAGCTTAAGGGCCCAGAAGGCCTTGTGCTCTAGCTCCACGGGCAAATGGCATGCCTTTCCATAGACAAGCCGATACGGTGAAGTACCAATGGGCGTCTTGTAGGCAGTGCGGTATGCCCATAGAGCATCATCGAGCTTGGTGGACCAATCCTTTCGGGACTGATCCACCGTCTTCTCCAGGATCCGCTTGAGCTCCCGGTTCGTCAGCTCGGCCTGGTCACTGGTCTGAGGGTGATAGGCCACAGACACCTTGTGAGTTACACCATAGCGCGACAGTAACTTATCAAACTGGCCCTGGAAATGGGTGCCTCGATCGCTTATGATGGCTCTAGGTGTCCCGAACCGGGAGAATAGGTGCTTCAGAAAACCACAAACACGTCTAGCATCATTAGTGGGCAAAGCTTGCGCCTCGGCCCACCTAGAGACGTAGTCAACAGCAACCAGAATATAGGTATTGCCAAAAGATGGAGGGAAGGGGCCCATGAATTCGATACCGCAGACATCAAAGATTTCACAGGTTATAAACACATTCTGGGGCATCTCATCACGGGCAGAGATGTTACCTAACCTCTGGCATCGGTCGCACCGGCGTGCGAAGGCGTCAGCGTCCTTGAAGAGCGTGGGCCAGTAGAAGCCCGATTGGAGCACCTTCCTTGCCGTGCGGTTTCCTCCGTGGTGACCGCCAGTAGGTCCCTCATGACAGTGAGATAGAATGCCCTCCATCTCACTCTCCATAACACAGCGACGGATGATCCCGTCGGCTCCGATCCTGAAGAGATGAGGGTCATCCCAGAAGTAATGCTTCAGGTCGGAGAAGAACTTCCTCTTGGTGTGAGTTGTCATCCCCTTGGGCAGCTGCTGGCCCACCAAGTAGTTCGCAAAATCAGAATACCAGGGGGTGACACTCTCCACCAGGCACATCATCATCAGTCGCTCATCTGGGAAGGAGTCGTTGATCTCCTCCACGAGATTGTCTGCAGGAGGTGCGTCGAACCGGGAGAGGTGATCAGCTGCAACATTCTCCGCTCCCTTCTTGTCCCGAATCTCAATGTCAAAATCCTGCAATAATAAGATCCATCGTATGAGCCTAGGCTTGGCTTCGGCCTTGCTCATCAGGTATCGAATCGCGGAGTGATCTGTATACACGGGAAATGTAGTCAAAATCCCGATTTTAATCTTAAAATCTTACGATTTTATGATCTTACCTATGGGTTCCGATCCTGATTTTACTGTAAAATCTTTGAACCTTAAAATCCCATAAAATCCCGATTTTGTACGATTTCAAGGTTCATATCAATTGGATCAAAATTAGGCCGGTCAAGTTGGGTTATGCCCATGAACCGAGTCAAATTTACTTTCTCCAACCCAACATAATGAACAACACAACCCCAACCTGATAGTTAACCCTCAATTTATTTTCATTCTCTTCCTCGTATCTTCCTCTTTCGCACGTCGGCACACAACTCCTTCCATCAACGATATCTTCCACCCTCCCAATTAGCTTGTAGTTTGTTCCAACCACCCTCACAATAATCCAAATCTCCATTACATTGCAAGCTTTTGTTCATCTCCTAATCCTTCAGCACCACTAACCCGACCTTTTATCAATTAAGAAGGGAATGCATCAATCAATGAATTATCTTTTCCAGATGATGGTAATCAAGGAAATATGGTTAATGGTGAAAGTACTTCAAGTGATCATAAGAGTAATGATATTAGTCCTTAAGCAAATAAAAACGATGAGAGTGAGGGTGAGGTTGAGGATGATGACGATGATGTGTAAGTGATGTTAATGTTGATCCTAACGATCTTATGTGATTTTCTACTCTTAACAATGAATTAACAGTGATATCTATAATGTTTCAGGTTTCTTATTTGTGTGTTTCTATTATGTACAAGAAAAATATATGGATTAGTTGTGTTTGTTTAGCAAACAAACTTATCTTGGGAAGTAATTATGCTTTATGTGGTTGATTGTTATTCAAGATATGCATTTTTATTACTATCTAGTGTTTTAAGTATTTATTTTGATATGAACCGTAAAATCTTACGATTTTACGATTTTAATCTACGATTTCGATTCTACCTCAGTTTTCGATTTTACTTAAAATCTAGATTTTGACTGCATTGTACACGGGCACATGGGACAAGACCAGATAGGGACGAAATTTGTCGAAGGCAAACACCACTGCGAGCAGCTCCTTTTCCGTGGTGATGTAGTTCTCCTAGGCATCATTGAGGGTCTTCGAGGCGTAGTAGATAGGTCGAAAGTGTTGATCTCGCCTCTGCCCCAAGACAGCTCCAACAGCAAAGTCACTGACGTCGCACATCAGCTCAAATGGTAGGGACCAGTCAGGAACAACCACGATACGAGCTTGGGTGAGCTTCTCCTTCAAGGTTGTAAACGCCGCTATGCATGCATCAGTGAACTGGAAGGGGGCATCCTTCTCTAGAACCTTAGTCAGGGGCAGGGCGATCTTCGAGAAATCCTTGATGAACCGCCTGTAGAACCCTGCATGACCTAAAAAACTCCGGATTCCCTTAACAGATGTAGGGGGAGGCAGCTTGCTGATAGTCTCGATCTTCGCTCTGTCCACCTCAATCCCCATCTTGGAGATCTTATGCCCAAGAACGATGCCTTCCCGAACCATGAAGTGACACTTCTCCCAACTCAGTGCCAGGTTCGTTTCTTCACACTGTTTAAGGACAAGCTCCAGGTTATGGAGACAGTGAGAGAATGAGTCTCCATAAACCGAGAAATCGTCAATAAACACCTCCATAATCTCGCCGACCAGACGGTCAAAGATGGCAAGCATGCATCGCTGAAAAGTGGCCGGGGCATTGCATAGCCCGAATGGGATCCTCCGGTAGGCAAATGTGCCGAAGGGGCAGGTGAAAGTGGTCTTCGCCTGGTCCTCCGGTGCAATAGGGATCTGGAAGTACCCGGACATCCCATCCTGGAAACAATAGAACTCATGCCCCGCCAATCGCTCCAGCATCTGGTCAATGAACGGCAGCGGGAAGTGGTCCTTCCGAGTGGCGTCGTTGAGACGCCGATAATCAATGCAAACATGGTACCCAGTCACCGTGCGCATCGGGATGAGCTCATTCTTCTCGTTAGGCACCACTGTCATCCCACCCTTTTTGGGTACCACCTGGGTGGGACTGACCCACTCGCTGTCGAAAATGGCGAAGATGATCCCCGCATTCATCAGCTTCACGATCTCTGCCCGAACCACTGCCTCCAGGTTCGGTGTCAATCTTCTCTGCGGCTGTCGCACTGGCCGCATCTCATCCTCTAGCAGTATCCGGTGGGAGCAAAAGGAGGGGCTGATCCCCCGGATGTCTGTGATCTTCCACGCTAGAGCTCGCTCGTACTGCTTCAGCAAGGCCACCAATATGTTCTCCTGCTCGGGTGTGAGGGTCGAGCTGATGATGACTGGCAGCTTATTCCCCTCCCGGAGAAATGCATACTCCAAATGAGGAGTGAGGGGCTTAAGCTCCAGCTCTGGTGGTTCCTCCAAGGAGGTAGTGATGCGAGTGGAGGATGAGATCGGTTTGAACAGCCTGTCACCCTCCAAGAATGGGCCACTCTCCAATGCGGCCAACTGCTCCGCCAGCTGCGGCTCCTGTGATGCCTGCTTACCTAGAAAAATACAACGCTCAAGAGCATCGTCAGTACCTGCACTCGTTATGGCGAGTGCGGTCTCAAAATCAGTAAGCACATCACAGTAATCTATGTCATCATGCAAATGAGAGTGTTTCCCATTTTCAGACACAGAAAAAGTAGCCTGTTCATCACCAGCACGCAGGATCAATTTACCACAATGCACATCAATAAGCGCCTTGGCGGTGGCGAGAAATGGTCTACCCAAAATCAAAGGCACATCCACATCCTCATTTATATCCAAAATAACAAAGTCAACAAGATATGTGAATGCACCGACATTAACAAGCAGATCCTCAATGATACCCCTAGGATGCACGATGGAACGATCAGCTAACTGAATGCTCATCCTAATAGCTCTAGGTTCACTTAGGTCTACCTTTTTAAACAATTTGTAAGGCATGACATTTATGCTAGCGCCTAGGTCCGCCAAGGACTTTCCTACATGCATGCTGCCAATAACAATAGGGATAGTGAAACTCCCTGGGTCTTTGCGCTTCTCAGGCAGCTTGTTCTGCAGGATAGCAGAACACTCCTCGCTTAGCATCACTGTCGAAAGATCCCCAAGTTTCTTCTTGTTGGTGATGAGGTCTTTCATGAACTTGGCATACTTGGGCATCTTCGACAGTGCCTCCACGAACGGCATGCTGATGTTGACCTACTTTAACATTGCCATGAACTTGGCAAACTCTGTCTCCAACTTGTCCTTATGAAGGCGAGTGGGGAAGGGCAGCTGGGGTACATGCTCCTTAACCACAGGCTGTGGCTTGGGAGCAGGTGCTTCTCTGCCTTCCCCCACTTCTGCATTATCAGCTGGAGGTGTTGAAGCAGGTAGTGGCTCGTCTCGCCCGGGCTGGGCGGGAGCAGCAGATGTGGTCTTGCCACTCCTGGTAGTGATTGCATCCAGCCTGCTGGTGTGGTTCACGAGGGTTCGGAATAGTGGTGGCAGGCAGAGTCCTTGGTGCCCTAGTAGTGTTTTGGCGAGCTAAGCTCCCAATCTGATTCTGTAGATCTTGCAGAATGGCACCTTGGTTTCTCTGGCCTGCCTCCAGTGAGGCTATGTTCTGATCCATCCTCGTGAAATTCGCCTGGCTGGTGGTCATGAATGCCTGCAAAATATTTTTCAGATCCGTCATCTGATTATCTGGAGCTGCAGCTGCTGGAGGCTGGGCATACTGACGCTGGGACTGCTGGAATGGCTGCCCCTGCCTAGGCTGGTAGGCCTGCTGCTGTGGTGGGGGCCCCTGCCTAGCCTGGAAGGGTTGCCTCTACTAAAAACCACCCGCTGGTGCTGGGAAACCAGGTGGTTTAGTGGCGTTGCTGTTCCAGGCAAAGTTGGGATGCTGGCGCCACCCCTCATTGTACATATTGCTATATGGGTCAAGGCGCCGATCATTGGCAATGAAGTCCACCTGTTCTTGGGGAGTAGAGGACTCCCACATAGCCTGACAGTCCTCCACCAGATGATTCGGGCTCTCACACCACTGACATTGAGCTACTGGAGGCGTAGCCGTACCTCAGCCCGGAATAAGACTGTTGGGCTGCTTCAATGTCTGCACTAACTCGGCCACCTGCTGCTCGAGCCCGTACCTGGCCTCCATGGCGTGCACACCACGGTCCCGGGGATTTCTGCCTCTGCTGCTCTGCCCCCAGGAGTGATCTCTAGCAGCCAAGGTACTGATCATCTGGTTCAACTCGGGTGGAGTCTTAGTGAGAATATACCTTCCTGGGCATAGAGACTCAATCACCCTCTGGCTGTCCGGGGAGAGAGCACTGTAAAAGTTCCCCGCTGTGAATGCATCACTGAAGCCATGATGGGGACACTGCCAGAAATATCCCATGTACCGCTCCCATGCATCACGAAGTGACTCGTCTGGCTCTTGGCGGAAGTGAGTGATCTCCCGCTGAATTTCTGTGGTCTTCGATGCTAGCTAGTACCTGTGCACGAACTTGTCTGCCATATCGTCCCAAGAAGTGATGGACAATGGGGGCTGGGTCTCCAACCAACTCTTAGCATTCCCCGCCAGAGAATGGGGGAAGAGGTGAAGGCGGATTGCATCATCAGGGACACCGTTTAGCTTAAACCCGTTCGTCAGCTGCAGAAAACGGGAAAGATGCACCCTTGCCTCCTCATCCTTCAAGCCATGGAACTGGATAGAGGATGTAATGAGTTGAATCCAACATGGCTTGATCTCGAAGTTGTTTTCTGGAATGGGCGGATAGAGGATGACCGGGCGGATGTCAGCAATCCGTGGAGTGTAGTAGTACTCCAAGGTGGGACCCGGTGGTGGTGGGTGATGATGAACCCCATCTGCCTGGGGTATGGGGTTGTTCCCCAAGAGCTGATTCACCGGGGGAACCTGGAGAGGATTCCCCGGGGGTGGGTTGTGTTCTCCTTCCATCACGTACTCGCGCTCGAACTCGCTGCTCAAATTGCCGTCTATGCGCTCCTCCGTAGCCAGTCTAGCTCGCTGTTGTCTCCTGGGTTGGCGACAGGTGCGTTCAATCTCCGGATTCAACGGCAGTAAACCTCCCAACTTGCTACGGGTCATGCACTACCTGCACACAATCAAGCAAGCAAACCCGTGAAGGCACAAGTAGGAAAGAACAAACAGTCACTGCGAAAACGAAAGTGCTAAAGTAACAGAAATCACTTTTCTTCAACAACCTAGCCATACCCGGCAACGGCGCCAAAAACTTGACTCACTCCTACTGTCACTCTAGAAATTGGCCAAGTGTAACCACTTCCTAAAGCGTAGTATAGCGGGTTTGGGTTTTAATGTCAACCCGGGTCCTAGATTTGATGACTACTCGGTGAATTCTTGTTATCTAGCAGTGAAACTTTAGTGCAAGTCCAAATTAACAAACAAACAAAGCAAGTTAAACGGTTGTTTTCAAGTCGAGAGAGGTCACCGGATATGGTTCCCCCTAGACTGCAGTTAAGCCGGATTGCAATTTACCAAGTTCAGTTTCCATGAAAGTTATACTGCGGAAGGATCTTAAACAGTCTGAAGTCTCGACTAAAGGTCTCCAGACCCTCTCAATTTGAGTCTCCAGCGGGCGACTAACCTCCACCGGAGTAAACAGATTGAGGCCCTAACGAACCAAACCTCCACTACCGAATTGAATTCGGTACAGAATAGCGAATTGGCTCCTCGACTAAAGTCACCAATTCGCCACCTTCAATTAAGGGTGCTCTATCAACCTAGGCAGATATTCTCATTCTAGGTTAAAGCAGAAACAACAGGAATTTGATCAGGATTCAAGTCATTCAATCATTCAAGCCTCAATCGAATATAATCAACTCATGAAATCTGTACTTGGGTTCATACAATCAGACCTAACATACTAATCTAGGGTTCTCCATACCCAGATGAATGGGAAAACTACTCCATGGAGAGAGAAGCAAAAGCAGATTCAAACGCGGAAATCATACTGTGAAGGATGAGTTTCTGATCCTGGTTGTCAATCGGCACTTCTCCAAGCTCAAGCCGGGCTCCAATGGTGATGAATATCAAGCTATGGCACTTGGGAACTCTGATTCGTCGCTTTCTCTCTCTAGGAATCGCTCTGTCTCTCTAAAACTCGGAACCCTTGATTTTTAGCCTTCTTTTCCCTTAAAAAGCTGTCTGTCGCGATACTCGGTCGAAATACCCGGTCGGGTATTTTGGGTCTCGACCGGGTATAAATGAAACGCGCGTTTAATGTCAGGGGAAAATCCCCGGTCTGTCCCAAGAATCCCCGACCGGGGATTTATGTTTCACGACCGGGACCCCTTCTGTTTCTCAGACGCCAAAAAAGATAAATACCCGGTTGGGTATTTGAGCCCATGACCGGGCATTTTCCTCCTGCAGCACACTTCGACCCAACTTCGCTCCTTTCGACCCAAAACTCGTTTCCTTGCCTCGATTCCAACGCTGGGCCCTGAAATATGACATAAACGCACAACCTCGCGTGAAATCGGCTTAAAACACGAGAATCAACCTCTCAAATGGCTCAATAATAGGGGTAAAAACAGGTGTAATTATTGGTCTATCACGAGAATCCCCCTCGAGGCCTATTGAATGGCTGCTGGTCTTCAGTATTGACTTCCAGAGCCTTCAATTGTCGTCCAGGTCTCAAACCCGATCCGCCAGAACTTGATCGGTGTCTGGGACTCTATTTTGCAGTGAGTTGTCAAAATTCGCCAACAAGATTCGCTGAGGCTCGAATTGAACCTGTGCTCCGCACCGGGGTCGTCGGAGCTGGTTCTCGCTGGCTAATCAACGCGACCGTATGATTTAACTCATCGAAATTGGACGAGAGCGCCTTAAACTTCTCGTCCTGTTTGGTCAGTTGCATCTGAAACAGAGCAACGACCTGTTGCTGGAAAAACTGTTGCAGCTCAGCCATCGTGACGGGCTGCGGGTCTCCCACAGCTTCGTCCTCCTCGTCCCTAGCACCGGTCAAGCTCAGCTAACTTCGCCGCCGCTGCAACCTTCTTCTTCTTCTTCTTCTCCGACAACAGTTCAACAGGTTCACTAGGAACAGGACCTTTCGATCTCGTCTAGTGGGTTGATTCGGGGCCTCCTTGATTCGTCGTGGTGCCCATTGTGTTGAAACAGGCTACTGATGCCACTTAATAAACCCCTAAGCAGGGTTTTAGTCAGAATTCGCGCAGCCAAGAGGTCTCGAAGCCTCGGATTAACCTTCCTCGAACAAGCTCACAAAACAAGGTTCTTCCACAAGCTTAGGTAAGCCAGTTTGGAAGCCAATTGGATGGAATCGAAAGAGGAATCTCACACCTGGGAGATTACACGATCGCTATAGTGATGCCTTCGATGTAATGGAGTGTGTTTCTCAATCAATAGGCTAGGGTTTCAGCAATTTTCGATCGCAACCAAAACCAAATCAAACTCACAACTCTCACGTTGGGAAATTTGGGGTTTTTACTCAAATTCAACTCTGCCTACTACAATTCGGGAATGAGGCCTTTTATAGGCTTAACAACTACAAACAAACTAGAAAAATGACTGAAATTAACCTAACTAAACAAAGAAACTGAATTATAATTGTAATCCGAATTGAACTAGGAATCCTCATTGGACTCGGATTACTGGCAGTGCAAGGTGGCTTCTTTGAACCCTTCGATCATCTCCTTCCCAGCTAAGTCGAGATCAACCAATGCCCGTTCTGGGTTTAGAAAGTTGCACTCTATCTTCTCCAACTTGAATCACCTCCTGGCTCTGCCCCAAACACTAGATATGAAGCCTCAAAGTCAGCACCTCGAACTCGTGTTTTGCCTTAGCCAAAAACATCCAATTTCTCGGTTTAGGTTTAACAAGTTGGTGAGTTCCAAAACTAGCCTTCTGGGCTTCTCCTTGATCACCCACGCACTCCACCATGTAGATAAAGTTCTTATCTTCAAAACAAGACATCAAACTCCCATTTTCATCACATGACTTGGAAGATCCGAGCCTCCACAGTGGGTATCCTGCAACACCAAAAACACTTAGCAAATTTTGTGGCTCTTTATGGCTTAATGACCTTGCCTTTTGTTCAATCCATGAAAGCTTCAAGAGCAAGCGATTTGGGATCATATCAGTGTTGTAAACAACTATTAATTATTTGAAGAGTAATAAAAGAGTTGTAAACAACTATTTCATCCATCTTTTGGTAAAAAGTAAAAACATATATTTTTGTTTCTACCTACAAGACACGTTTAAGTAAATTAGAAGGTATGTGAGGCCGCAACGTTCACCTTCCATTTAATGCCTTCTTGTAACTTGATTTACATTAACGAAAATTTGAAATACTAGATTTAAATGAAGGTTATTTTGGACAAGGGCGAATTGTGGTAAATCAGTGGAACTCACATTGCAGTAAATCAACCACAAAATATATTAAAAATAAGAAATGGTTATAACTCCAAATCTCAAAAGCCAAACACAAAACTAATAAAACCAAAATCAGAAGCACGTGAAATTAAAGAAACCATAGCAAACAGTAATTGAACAGGAAAGAGCAAGCCAATAATGATAGATTGTAAAAGGGTGAATTTGGCTACAACACGAATTGGAGCCGATAACTTCCCTTCTCTCTCTACCTTTCCCCTTCTCCCCCTTCTCACTAGCGTTCAAGTTTCAGATTTGGAAGGGGCTGCCGACGGCTTCCTTTTTGGGACCGGCGGTGGCCCTGGCGCCTCTCTCTTTTGACTGATTCCTTGGTTCCACTTCTCCTTTGCTTTTCTTTCCTTCGTTTTTTGTCTTTATGCTGTCTTTTTCAGGTTCCTTTCATGTTCTGTTTCTCGCCTGTAGTTGGGCTTCCTTTTATCCTTTTCCTTTGTTTTCTTCTCTATCCTTGTGATGATGTTGCTCATGTCTCCGCTGGAGATGCTTTTGCTCCCCATCAGATCCCAGATCTGTGTGGATGATTTTCATGTAGGTGGTTGAGGAGGTCGATTCTCGTCGGTTCGTTTGCTCCTCTCTTGTCTTTCATCTTCCTCCACTTGCTTCATCCATAAATGGGGATGATTCGGAGAAGAATGGACCTTTGTTGTCTTGGATGAAGTTTCAGGGAGCTTGTGAGCAGGGATGCACTTATGAGGATGTGATCCAGTTGTTTGCTCAGATTACGGTGGTTTTGACACCATTCATCTGTTCTTGGCCCGAGATTGGCTCTCTGGTTTTACTTGTTGTGCAGGTAGAGCTCAGAGCCGTCTTTGGGAATGGTTCTCCTCGCCGATGGTTCTGTTTTCCTTCCTCTTGTCGGTGCTTCGTCGGTCTAGGGGTGTTGTCGGTGCCTGGAGTTGTATTTGGCTTCACCATCTTTCCCCGACGAGTTTCTTTGAGAAGGAAGGAGGGTGATGGCGGCTGGTTTCGACGGAGGGGGATGCAAGTAGCGGCCATCCTCATGATGTTTAGCCTAGCGAATTAGGGTTACTAGGGTGGGTTGTCCATGTTGTTTCTGGACCAGGGTTCTTTGGGCCTTGGTGGGCCTCGTTAGTTTTCAATCTTATTTTCGTTTGGTCTTTTCCTTCCTTTCAGCGTTGTAAAAACTCTCTACACCGTATTTCGTATTAATGAAACGTTCATTCGCATTTAAAAAAATGAATTGGAGCTGATAGAAAATAATTTCCAACACTTGTTCATCGTGAAATGTTGGGTGGAAATTGGTACGATATCGATATTCCAATACCAAATATCGAAATTCCAAATACCGAACTACCTTAAAATCAATCCCAATCTCAATCACAATTCCTAAATAATTTCAATATACCAATCTCAATCCCTTAATATTTCGATATCCCACTCGGTACTTCGGTATCTCAATCGGTACTATCGAATACGAAATTAATTACCTTTACAATTAATAATTAAATATATAAATTAGATTTGATTGTTTAATATAGGACAAAGAGACTGAGCAAAGAGTCTTGAGTTTGGCGAGAGCTAGGATATGGATAAGGAGAATGGAGGAGAGGTGACATCTCAAGTTTTTGTCATTGGTAATCTTTAATTTGACGAATTGCAGACTGAGAGAAGACTAATAATAGTGTTTACTTTTTGGTGTTATGAAAATAACAATAGATTGATGGTTGAGGGTCGTGTAGTAGTGAATGAGAGAGTATAGTTAAGGGGATAAAATACACACTATTTTATATTTCGGTATATACCGATCCCAATCCCGTAATCCCTAATACTGAATAACAATTAAAATTGAATCCCAATCCCAATTCCAAGAAATAATATGTGTATTTGGTAAACCAAATATAGACAAATTTGGTACGGTATTCAGTATATCCCAAATACCAGTACCAAACTTCCAGCCCTAGTGAAAGGGATACTATATATCCCCCGCATGGCTATTTTTGACCGTAACGTGGACTCAGACAGGGAGATTCGTTATCCCCTCTTCTTTTTTCTATCTATACTGAAGGTTTTTCTGCTTTGATTAATCAGACTATCAATTCTGAATTCTTTCATGGTATAAAGATTCATCATCTTTGTCTTGTGCTTTCTCATATTTTCTTTGCAGATGATTCTTTTTTATTCCTTCGAGCATCAGTTCAAGAATGTTACAACCTGCTTACTCTCCTTACAACCTATAAACAAGTCAGTGGTCAGAAGGTCAATCTCCAGAAATCCACAGTTACCTTTAGTACCAATGTCACGGAGTCGGAGGCTGCAGAGTTCATGACTATCATGGGCGTGGCAGCAAGTGGGGAGGATGATAAGTACCTTGGTTTACTTGTGCGACTATCAAGATCTAAGCAGGATACCTTTCGGTATATTGAGGATAATGTGCTACAACGACTGCAATGATAGAAGTCACAGTCTATGTCTTTGGAAACCAAGGAAATCGTCCCTCATGGGCTTGGCAACGCATTCAAGAAGGACGAAGTCTCTTGATCCGAGGACTTCGGTGGTTGATTGGCTCCGGTTACTCCGTTTGTATTACAGGTGATAACTAGCAGCCAACATCTCCCCCTTCTTTCGCAAAGTTGTTGCCGAATTCTTCACCTCCTGCTCCTTCATGTTGCTTGCCTCATAAACCACGAAACTGGCTCTTGGAAGGTACAATTTCTCTTATCACACTTTGATGCATAGACGGTTACACTCATTAGGAGTATTCCACTCCCCATTTTCCAACAGCGGACAGACTCATTTGGCACTATAAAGCCTAAGTTGAATATACTGTAAAATCAGGTTACAGGTTAGCATCCGAAGAGTTCAGTAGAGATATTTTTACTATTCCAGTCATGTTTGATTCTGCTGCCTAGATATTTCTCTGGTCTTCATTGGTCCCTCCTAAATTTAGATGTTTCATGTGGCGTTTAATCAAAGGATTTCTTCCTTTGAGAGATGTGTTGTGTGACAAAGAGCTTATTGATGGATTGTTTGTGGGTCGATCAACGTTCCTCCTAAACAGACCCTCTTATCGTTGGATCGTATGTGGGTCGACCAACGTTCCTTCCTTATTTCTGTTTTGTGATTTGTCTGCAAAGGTTCTATATATATACTCTTATCTTGTTGTTCCTTTTCGGGATACCTTTGGCAAAAAAAAAATTACTATCTTTCGCTATTTTCGTTTCACACCCAATTGGGAATAAATCTGTGGTGCAATAGCTCTCAAATTTGATATAGTGGTTAATATACTGGTATTCTATGTAATTTCACGTTTGAATCCATTCTATAACACCTGGTATTAAATTAAATTCATATAATTGTTATAAATAAATAAACTAGGGAGATGCTGGCCGCGCTCTGCAGCGACTATGAAATTGGTTTCTGGATCGTTATTTGCAAGCCCGTTTACGTGAAATAAATTGTTCAGGTCAAATTTCTTTAATTTAGCTTGAAGTAAATGAGACCTCAAGCTCAAATGCTTGCTTTTAGCATGGGGATAACGAATGGAAAGTAGAAAATGATAGACCAATTACCAATTAAACTCTAGTTCATAGATATACCGCAAGTAAATTACTAACACCAGTTCAAAATCCTTCCCTTGAGGTTAGAAGATACAGCCTACAAATTACAATAGGACATAAGTAATAAAAAGACACTACAACCAGAATTGTTATGACATAACCTGAATCCTTTTGCAAGTTAAAACAATCAAATTGATCTAATACTACTCAGATTGTTATAAGTAATATTGATGAAAACGAAGATTTTAGTGCCTAAAATTTTTCTCTTTACATTTTGATACCCGAATTGTTTTTACATTTACAAATACATTCCAATGTTATGAGGTTTCTCGCATTCGTCATAAAACTTGTGGTCTACTTTAAGAAACTGGTGTTATACTTAATGAAATTTTGGTATGCTTTTAGTAACTTGCGATATATTCTTAGGTTTAAACTAGTGTTAACGTCATGCTAATAAAAAATTATTAGCAGTCCAAGCTTGTCAACCCACAGGTCGACTCACCGGTTGACCCACTTTGACCCTGACCCATTAAGAAAACACACCCGCCAGGTCAACCGCTGCAAGGTACCAGGTTATACGTCAACTTTTTTTCCTTTGGTTTGCAAAATGTGCCTATTTCGTGGTTTCTTTTTTCACATAACCCAATCTTTGGAATTCTAAATTGAACATTTGAATATTGATGTCATATAAGTATGTGTGATTTCACTATATGTTAGATTCAAGTACGACATGTTATTTTGTCGTAATGTTATATGTTGTTACTAATATGTTAGATGAGATTTGATATTACTTATAATGTATGAACAATACAATGACTTTTTTCCATATATCTGATCTAAAATGGTCGGACTATTAATCTTTAACCCACTTGCTCAGCCAGACCAACGAGCTAAATCGGGTTGACAACCTTAATTAACACTCTAACCGTTCCCAATTATCTCCTACCTCAGCTTCCCTTTCAATTAGCCCTAATTATAATAATATATTACTTTTTTTATAATGGATGCAACGGCACCCTACCTTTCATTCAAAACCAACCGAGGTAGAAAAACCCTTTGATAGTCATACAATAGCAGATGCGAGAGCATCAGATCGGAAATCGGAAACAAATGACATCCATAGTTAAGGTGATGGCCCTGACTAGCAAGATAATCAACACAAACATTACCCTCATGATACACGTGAGAGATGCGAACTTCCCAAGACCGGGAAGTGAACTCGCGGAACCAAGAGATAATGGATGGTGGTCGTCGATGTCGATGCGTTGTAGCAGCTGAACCGCGCACTTCGTGTCGAGTCAAAGTAGAACCCGCATTGACCAGTATCCCAAGCTACCTGAAGACCTTCAACAACACCCCTCAACTTAGCCTGGGTAATAGTGTGCGACCCCAGGTTAATAGCAAATGTTGTAAGACAATGCCCCAAATGATCACGGATCAAGCCACCAGCTGCTGCGTGGCCTGATTCAGGGAGAAGGAAGTCGTCGGAGTTGAGGCTAACCCACTCGGGAGGAGGAGACTTCCAGTTGATCTGCTCCTCCGTTCTAGTAGGTGGACTAAGTTGATGAATGAACCTGTCATTTTCCAGAGCATTCCTCACTATAGGTAACCAAGTTCGGACTCGCTGAATGAAGGTCTCAAGTGTGACGACTTTGCCTGCAAAGACACAGTCATTTTTGGTCCGCCAAAGGGACTAACAGGTAATGCCGAAATCAAGGCTCCTCTATTGATGTCGATTGTTTCCAAGAATCCAATCCTGCATATTAGCTCCAAAAAATTGTTGGTATTCAGAAATAGCGATTAGTTGTATCCATATTAACCATAAAAATGACAGTCCTGCAACATGGCTCAAGATAAGGTACCTTAGGGTGCTTAACACGAGTAACCAAATCTGGACCCTTATTTTAAGTGACTGCAGATCTAAGGGTGTAAATTAAAGACATTTTATGACCCCCTATTTTTCTTAACTTGATAATATCTTTTTCATTCTAACTCGGATTTCAATTTTTTTTTTTCACAGATGGAACGAGTTCGTAGTGCTCTACAAAATTAGAACCATTTTCAATATTTTTTGAGAATTTTTTTCATACCTCTCGTTACCCACTCCATACCATATGGTATCTACATCGTTTTAGTCGTTTTCGGAAATTTTTGCACAGAAGGAACGATTTAATCATGATCTATTGGATTTCAAAAAGAAAATTGGGTGAAAATTTTCATAGCTCTCGTTACCAACTCCATACCATACTATAACCCTGGTATGAGGTGGTATTTTTCATACCATATGACATGCTCTTATTTAATACCAGTCAATACCATATGGTATAGACTGGTAATAACTGCTCAAATTTTTTGTTCCAAAATATATCAAAGTGGATATCATTTTGAAGAGCAGAATTAATCTGATCTAAATGTGGAAAAAAAAATTGCGACTTAAAACGAGTAAGAAATTGTGCGTTAAAATTAAGGGAGGCAAAATTAAAAGTTTTCCGGAAGAGAAAAAGAGCGTTGATGTGATGAATTCTAATTAGGTTATACATGGAGTTATTGATCACAACATTACGCACCTAATTAGTATGCAGGACTGTAAACATAATAATCCTAAAATATCTCCAACCCTCCCTCAAAACAGCCGAGTTCCCCAAACCTATAACATATTCAATGCAAGAGACTAATAATCCCCAGTGGAGACGCCAATGCTCCGGTGATAAGTCGTGCGGGTCATCAAAAGAAGAACGACAGTAATGTAAAGTAACAAATCTCTTATGCAACAGTAATTATAATTAGGGCTGCAAATGAGCCGAGCTGAGCCGAGTTTTACCCCAGTTTGAGCTTGACTCGTTAACAAATGTGCTGAGCTCGAGCCCGAGCCATTTATTAACGAGCCGACTCGAGTCGAGTTCGAGTCAGGCTTGTTTACTAAATTCTTAGATCGTATTTAATACATTCATTTTGTATGTCGAGTATGGTACATGTGATTGATGTAGCGATAAAAAATAATCAAATGTTCAACATTAATTAATCTTATATTATAATTTTTAGGTGTCATATTGTTTAGTTAATAAATTTTAACTAGTTCAAATCATGTTATTTCATAGTATCGAAACAATTTTGTACATAATTTCTTTATAGAAAAATAAGGCATATTTTCTTACATGTTCAACATGTTAAACTTCACATGATGTGAGACATATAATTTAACAATCCTATGAATTATGAAAGTCCAAATTAGATCGATTAGTCCATAAGTCAGTGATCAAGTTGGCCCTCAAACCACAATGTTGAGACATCTCATGAGCTCTAAATGAGCCAACTCACGAGTTGAGCTCAACAAGCCACCGAGTCGAGCTAGCTCGCGAGCTTCACGAGCTGAACATAGTTAGGCTCAATCTTGGCTCGTCAGTAAACGAATCGAGTTTCGAACGAGTTTTTCCCTATTCGAGCCTCGAGTTGCTCGCGAGTAGGTTGGCTTATTTGCAGACCTAATTACAATATAGTTTTAATTATATTTAGGATAGTAGCTTATTTTAGTTATTTTTATTGAACTTTTAGATTTAGCTCTCATAAGCAAAGTGATATCCTTGGAATTCGGATAGTAAGTAGGTTTGGAGTTTCATGAACATAGTACAAATAATTCGGTCAAATGAATGGTACCAATTAGGAATATGCTCATGCTTAGTTACTCCCCACTAAACGACAAAACTAATTGTAAGAAAATGTTCTCTTAAAATATAATAATCCTAATGAGATACTTAAGAACAAATAACTATTGTGGAATACCATCAGAACTTGAGGTGAGCATTGGGTGGTTGAAGTCACAAATCTATCCAAATGCACCCAAAAAAAATAATCCATCCAACTTTTTAACCTCAAATCATGGAAGTTCTAACATATAGTTTTACCGAAAATGAAATCCTTAAATCACAAAAAATTCTCTCAATTTCGATCAAACATTGAGTTGTGAGGTATTCTTAGGCGATTGGAGGTAAGTTTAAGCATAAATAGTAGGAAAATAGTAGAAAAGACAGTTTTCTTCAACAAAATGACACCATCTCAAACTACCAACGATTTGTCCTTCATTCCTTTCATCAATTTGTAATTGTAATTTGCACTATAGGTTAAAAAACTATTTACGCTCACAACACCTAGGCGGTATGCAAGATCAAAATGTTTGCCTTACACCTACTTCCTTCCCGAACCTTAGTTATTATCAGGGTTAGACCATGTTTATCAGTTTAATAAATTATCACTAAAAGATTAGACCTTTGTGGACAATTATCAATGTCAATAATATAAAATAAATTATTCACCTAATTTATGGATTAAGCGTTATTTGGTTTGAAAATTTCTTTCATTTTAAGTTTAAAACTATTGAAATTATGTGATTATATGGAATATATGTTGTAATCCCATCGAATCCACCCAACCACCCATCATCGGCAATCAACTAACTCAACCCACCCACATTTAATGCTTGGGTGGGTGTGAGTCATTTTCCTCCTTCACCCACTACATCGTCGGTGGTCCCAAACTCGTACAAACCGCATAAAACCACCCACTGTTCACCCCTATCACGAACCAACAGAAAGAGAATAATTAATGAAAACAGATAGGATACAAAACATCATACATGTCCGTCTATTTAATTGCAACTAACGGCCAAAAAAGTCGGGAGCAGATCCGGTGAGTAACCCCATGCATAACCCAATAAGAATCTGCCACATCAGCGCCTCCTTTTCTCTCCTGGAAAAATCATTAATTTTCTTTCCCTTAATCTTTAATGGACGATTTCTCACTCGTTTTAATTCTGAATTTAATTTTTTTGCACAATTAGATCAGATTAATTGTGCTCTTCAAAAGGATATTCACTTTGATATTTTTTTGAACAAAAAAAATTTGCCAGTTATTACCAGTCAATACCATATGGTATAGTCAATACCATAGGGTATAGTCAATACCATATGGTATTGACTGGTATTAAATAATAGCATACCATATGGTATGAAAAATGGCACCTCATACCAGGGTGGTATAGTATGGTATGGAGTTTGTAACGATTCAAAATGATATCCACTTTGATATTTTTGGAACAAAAAAAATTTGCCAGTTATTACCAGTCAATACCACATGGTATTGACTGGTATTAAATAAAAGCATACCATATGGTATGAAAAATACCACCTCATACCAGGGTGGTATAGTATGGTATGGAGTTGGTAACGAGAGGTATAAAATTTTTTCCCCCAGAAAATTTGGTATTGACTGGTATTAAATAACAACATACCATATGATATGAAAAATACCACCTCATACCAGGGTGGTATAGTATGGTATGGAGTTGGTAACGAGAGGTATGAAATTTTTTCCCCCAGAAAATTTTGAAATCCAATAGATCATGATTAAATTGTTCCTTTTGTGCAAAAATTTCCGAAAATGACTAAACAACGAAGGAGATACTATATGGTATGGAGTTGGTAACGAGAGGGATGAAAAAAAAAAATTCTCAAAAAATATTGAAAATGGATATCATTTTGTAGAGCACAACGAACTCATTCCATCTGTGCAAAAAAATTGAAATCCGAGTTAGAATGAAGAAGATATGATCCAATTAAGAAAACTAGGGAAAATAAATTCCTTTAATTCTCCACCCTTAGATCTGCAGCCACTTAAAAGAAGGGTCCAGATTTGGTTACTCATTATTACTCACCCTAAGGTTACTCACCCTATCATGAATAAGGAAGGGTATAAACATCGGGGCGGATAATTTCCCTTTTCTGCTTTTTTAATAACAGCCTGTCACGGATCTCAGAGGAATGAGGGAAGGTTTTTTTGACCCGTCACAGTTAGGGGTGTTCAAATGGTTACTGTGGTAATAACCAAACAAATTAAGCCTAAATTTCATTAACCTTGGAATAAAATGTCTTAACCAAACCGTCCAAATTAACACGAAAATCAAAGTTGAATTGGTTTCGTTAATCGGATAATCGGATTAACCAAATAACATAATATTACATCAAACAATTATCCTGTTAATGAATAAAACATAACCATATGTTGTTACTATCATTAGGCTCAAGATTGGGTGAGTAACCTTAGGGTGAGTAACAATGAGTAACCAAATGTCCAAATCTGGACCCTTCTTTTAAGTGACTGCAGATCTAAGGATGGAGAATTAAAAGAATTTATTTTTCCTAGTTTTCTTAATTGGATCATATCTTCTTCATTCTAACTCGGATTTCAATTTTTTTGCACAGATGGAACGAGTTCGTTGTGCTCTACAAAATGATATCCATTTTCAATATTTTTTGAGAATTTTTTTTTTCATCCCTCTCGTTACCAACTCCATACCATATGGTATCTCCTTCGTTGTTTAGTCATTTTTGGAAATTTTTGCACAAAAGGAACGATTTAATCATGATCTATTGGATTTCAAAATTTTCTACGGGAAAAAATTCCATACCTCTCGTTACCAACTCCATACCATACTATACCACCATGGTATGAAGTGGTATTTTTCATACCATATGGTCTGTTGTTATTTAATACCAGTCAATACCATATGGTATTGACTGGTAATAACTGGCAAATTTTTTTTTTGTTCCAAAAAATATCAAAGTGGATATAATTTTGAATCGTTACCAACTCCATACCATACCATACCACCCTGGTATGAGGTGGTATTTTTCATATCATATGGTATGCTGTTATTTAATACCAGTCAATACCATATGGTATTGACTGGTAATAACTGGCAAATTTTTTTTGTTCCAAAAAATATCAAAGTGGATATCATTTTGAAGAACACAATTAATCTGATCTAACTGTGCAAAAAAATTAAATTCTGAGTTAAAACGAGTGAGAAATCGCCCGTTAAAAATTATGGGAAAGAAAATTAATGATTTTTCCAGGAGAGAGAAAGAGGAGTTGATGTGGCATATTCTTATTGGGTTATGCATGAGATTACTCACCACAAGGTTATTCACCGGATCTGCTCCCCTATCATTATATATAAGCAATAATAATAAGACTAACCATCCATGATTATCATCATCATTCGAGTTAATACATCATTCATCATCTCTGCACCGAATATAGTTAGCTTACAACAAACCCTTAACATAAATATTAAATACATACAAATACCACTCATTAGGAAGTTAAAGCTCTCCTACAAAACACTTAAACTATACATAGTTTGATGTGACTGTCATAGTATTGTACGTAATCCTAAAGTCTAGTAGTTGTCCAAAATGTTTTGGTTTAGTAAATAGGCAGGCATATTTAATTTTTAATCCATAATGTTTTGGTTTGTTGTGCACATGGAAATAAAATAGGGAATAACGAAAGTTTGGTTTGCTTGGTTGCATGGAAGTATAAATAATTTTGTATATTAGGTGTATCATTAATTGGTTAATTAGTTTCATTGGTTAGCAGTGTTGATACCAAACCAAACCAAACCACCTAAACCAAATAAGCTAAATTGTTTAACCAAACCAAACCAATTAGCCAAATTAACCAAACTAAATTAACCGAATACTACCGTTAATATGGTTACCACGGTAACCAATCCGTTTGAGCACCCCTAGTCACAGTCTACTTTTCTCTAATCTCCTGTTTTTCTTAATTGAGTTATTTATCTTATATTTTAACTCATAATTAAAAAATAATCATTCAAAACACTTGTTTGCTATAATCTTATCATTGTCATATCTATCATATCACGATTTACCACTTCAATATGACTAAGTGCACATCGTACCATTATGATATCATACCAATGTCAGTAATTTTATTGTGAGATGATAGTGATATATGATGACTTTGAAATTTTTTGTAAGAAAATATCAGAATGGATATCATCTTGTAGGCCACAAAAAATTGATATTTTTATGTAATTTTTTTAAATATAATTAAAAACAAATGAGCTATGATCCATTGTATTTTTGAACAAGATTTAAGAAGTGCTAGACAACACACCTAGAAATCACTCGCTGCCCCAAAATCCACTCAAACGCCAAAAAAATCCATTCAGGCCTCTCCTAAATCCTTAATTTCCCTCTTTGCCGCTTTACAATATGAACCACTGATTCATTTCTTCCTAAATTATAATTGTTAGATAAAGTTTTGTAGTGAATGGTTTTGTACTAGAATGATAGACGTTTGGAGCTCTATCATAGAACCTATTCCATAGTTAATATCGAAAACATACACTTTAAAATATATCAAATGAAAATGGTAGGTACAAAATCCCTATATGCAAAACTACTACAAAACTCCATCCATATCTATTTATTTAATTGCATCTAAAGGCAATAAGTTCCACCACTAATGAAATGTATAAAGAGGGGTAGGTTGGTAATTTCATATTTCTGCCTTTTTTTCTGACATCCTGTCACAGATCACAGAGTAAAGATGGAAGCTTTTTTGACCAATCAAAATCTAATTTCTCTATTTTTCTATTTTTTTAATCTGGTTATTTCTCCTTCATTTTAACTTAGTATTTATAAAAATTTACATAGAAAGAACGGATTAATTATGATCTACACAATGATATCCAATTTGCTATATTTTGAGAAAAAAAAATCTTTCAAAACACTTGTTTGCTGTAATCTTATCATTGTCATATTTGTCATATCATGATCTTATCACTATGACAAAACTAGTTGCACATCATACCATTAGCATGTCATGATATTGTCATTACCATAGTAATAATTTTAGGATATAACAATGATATGATGTCATTTAGATATTTTGTCAAACATAAGATATAATATCAACATCATATTACTATCATATCAATATTATATCAATATCATACGTCTACTAGAAGTGAACAATCTTTTGTAGTGCAACTGAGAGGTGTGAGTGTGACTTGAGCACGTTTACAGCAAAGCCAATATGATTGCAGACTTTCTTGCTTCGTCCGTTGGGTCATTCTTTATCCTTAGGGGTTGATTTATTTTCCATTCCAAACTAACAGCAGAATTACAGGTTGCTTTATGACCAGGTGGGGAATCAAGCTCCCAGAATTTTAGTTGAGTAATTTTATGGGCGCCTTTCTACGCCATTTTCTACTAAAAACTCATTTGAGTCTATCCAAATAAATTGACCAAATATGATCCAGATCCAACCAAAATTCAAAACCATAAAAATGTTTATGAGTAATTATTTGTATGAGTTATTTGCAGCCAAAACCATAACTCATTTTGAGTTATTCACTTATTTGGGTGCAAATAACGCATTTGTCTATAAAAGTAGGTGGTGAGTTATTTGTACTTGAGTTAATTTGAAATAACTCATTAATGAGTTATTGTCAATACTTCATAGGGGATACCACATTCTCATTTTGTGAGGAATTCCACTTTTATATTAACTCGTTACACAACAACTCATCCAAACGACCCTTATATGTATCATGACAATTGAGATCAAATTATTCAATGAGTTTACCCATTGTCATTTCTAAAAAACATGCCAAGTTTTTTTATTACCCAGGAACCTCAGCCCCACGTGCCACTTTGTAAAATCGGGTCTTACTAAATTTGGGGCCCACATGCATTCAATTCGATGCCAACATGACTTCTCCCCTAACAGCCTTATACCTTTGGGAACACCAATGAGTCTCGCTTGGATTTGAACCTGGGATCTGCAACTTTCAATCCTTCACTGTCGCGATAACTTACCGTTAGACTATCTTACCTTTAGTAAAAACATGTCAAGTTAACCAACCCAAATCGAAGAAGTCACGAGAAAAAAATAAAAAAATTGTGTGGTACATGAGAAATGGGCCTGAACATGATTATGGACCAAGTCAGGCTCAAACTAGCTGGAATTTGGCCCGCTGTTCCATCGACCGTCGCTCTCGCAAGTCGCAACTGAGATGAACGAAACGTTTGATTTTGGAGAAGACGCATCGGGGAAGCGCTACTTTCCGTCTCTCTTACTGCGTTTCCGCAGTCACCATGGTGACTGTACGAATGATAGGTAAGTCTTACTGTAGTTCCAACCAATGATTCAAATTCCGATATATACAATGAGAACGCCTAACTGACGATCGCTTCCTTTAATTCGTTTCTGGAACAGATATTGCGGTTAACTTCACAGGTCGGTCAGTCATTTCATCAAGCACTTGCTGAGCATTTCAAGCTGTGATTTCATCCTTTGCTCAGTTCAGCAAATGCGTGATGTTTGAATGTTGTGTCAGATGGCATGTTCAGAGGAACCTACAATGGCAAGCAACACCATGTAGCTGACATACCTGCTGTCCTGACTCGGGCTTGGAACGCATCATTGTTAGTTTCCTTCTGAGACCCGCTTTCAGTAGCTTCTTTCAGCTCGTTAATTCCTTTAAAGCTTCATTCTTTGATTCTGATGCTGTGAGGTCATCTGGAATGAAGATCTTCGCATTTGATTTCAGTTGTTCTGTATGGTCATCTCCAAATATGTTTGCTATTGAGTATCTCTCCGTTGCAAGTAGGAAAATTTTGCTTCCTACTGTTTCTTCTGTTGGTCTTGTTTCCAGTCACTTTGGAGGGCGTAAATTAGCTATAGATAGAATGTGAGATCTACTAAGATTGGCATCATAAAAAGAAAAAAAAAAATTTGTCTTTTCTGTTAGTTTGAAATGCAAAAAACTTTCGGGGCAATAACTTATTGTCTTCTCTGAGGCGAGCGCTTTCGCACTTTGGTACTTTGTTTTCTGGTTTCAGGTAACTGGTGGGTCTCTGGAGGAGTCGAAGGAAGCTCTTGCAATTGCAGAGACGGATGGTTCGTCTCTTCTTATTTTGTTGAAGCTTATTGAAGGCTCTTTCTGGAGAATTGGTTGCAGCACTTTGATTTCCATTACCTTTTACAGGGAGGCGTTTCTGTACTGTTGGTGTGCACCCTACTAGATGCAAGGTTGATTTCAAGTTACTGCATTTCCTTTACCGTAGAAGTTCACTTTCCCCGCCTTCATGTTCCCCCCTCATCCATTCACTCGGATTTATGCAGGAATTTGAAGAAAGTGGGGATCCGGAGAACCATTTCCAAGCTCTGTTGTCGTTGGCCAAAGAAGGAATTCGGAAAGGAAAGGTATTAGTTTCTAGTCTCAACTCTCATCTACAATCACACATTTATACTTGTCATCGAATTTCATACATCCACTATACTGTTTTTTGTTTTGTTTTGCTGATGAAGAGATCTTGAATATTTGTAGCCTGACCTCAAAATATTGGTTTCTGTTTTGATAATTAAGATGATTGGGGCAGATGGCTTCTCAATACCATATTGCTGATATTGTAAGTTATATACATATGCATGTAGATGTGTAGAAAGTACAAACATCTTAACTGTATGTCCAAAATCCTATGCAACCTTGTTTTCTGCTCATTTCCGGCATGCACTGTCAGCTGGTATTAGTTACAGTGTCTGATATGTTACTTTCTTCTTGACCTGTAGTTAGTAATTTATCCCTGAGAGAGGAGAGATTTTGCATGGTAAAATTGATTTTCTGCTTTGGAGTTTATAACCATAAGGTTGTGGAAATTATTAACTCTTTAGATGTCAGTCTGTTGCATGCCAGCATGACTTGGTACATGCTGATATGCATTCCAAATCCAAAATTGTGTCATCGTTGTGCATTAATGCTTGTTTTTTGTTTATGAGTACTATTTTTAGTAGCTACTACAATTTCATGACCACATTTTTCGTTGAATTTTAACACCGGAAGGTTGTGGCGGTTGGTGAGTGTGGACTGGACTATGACCGGCTCCACCTTTTCCCTGCTGAGATTCAAAAGAAGTTAAGTTCTTTTGGATAAGTCATTCTATGCATTTTGATGCCTTACCTAACCATTGTGATTAGAGAGTGCATGCATTGATAAATTAGGTATTTTGAGAAGCAGTTTGAATTAGCACATCCCACAAAGCTGCCTATTTTCCTTCATATGCGTGCAGCTGCCGAGGACTTCTGTGAGATCATGGAGCGTTACAAGGACAGGTTAGTTACCTAATACTACTGCTTTGCTTGAATGGTACTGTGCCACTTAATTGAGGTGGTTGCTAGCCATGGCTCCATTTCCCTTAAATGCAGATAAAGCTTGTGCGAACTCCTAAATTAATATAATTGAACCACTGATTTCGCTCAAACTAATAAGAAACAGAGTTTATCTGGTAATTGTCTTTGTATTCTGGGTTTGTGTTACCAAGGTCTGGGTGCAGGTGACATACTTCGTGTAATTTTCAGGTTTACTGGTGGTGTAACGCATTCCTTTACTGGTAGCGCAGATGATCGTGATAAACTTGCATTCAGAAATATGTATATAGGTGAAATACTCTCATTGGCGGAATTTTCAAGCTTCCCTTTCCTTTCACTGATGTCTTTATTGTACATTTCCTTGGATTTAGTTAGCTTCTTGTGAAAGAACTTACTTGTTTTTCTCTGTGTGAGACTCGAATAAATGCAACTGCCTTTACTTTTTCTAGCCTTCTAATTAAGAGTGATTTCTCAATTATTGCTCATCTAAGATAAACTGAAAGTGGAAGGAACAGTCAACTTCGTTCCCATTCCAAACCCACAAAACTTTGATTGGTAATTGAGTTTCTCACCAAGCTTTCCGCTGTAAATGGTTGCTCTCTGAAAACAACTGAGAACCTCGAAGTTGTGAGGGACATTCCCATTGACAGAATGATGATAGAGACGACTCTCCCTATTGCGAAATAAAGAACACACATGCCGGAATTCAACATGTAAAATCATCATGGCCTTCCAGAAAGAAAGAGAAGTATGAACTGTGAGATTTTAATGAATTGCAAGGAAGAGAATGTAGTTGGAATCAAAACTTGATTTTCTCATTGTATTCAGCTTTTCTTTATACACGGTTACAGTAGAGGTTGTTCAGAGTTTCAAGGAGAGTGGGAGAATTTACAGGAAGTGTGAGAAGTGGGCTACGGATAGGTAGCAACTAATTACAACCAATTCTAATTAAATAGAAAAAGTATTTTATACTTTTTCTTTAATACACCCCCGCAAGATGGAGGTAGTGTCAACAACTCCAATCTTGGATCGCAGGAGAAGAAAACGGAAAGCAGGTAATGGTTTGGTGAGAGTGTCAGCAAGCTGTTGAGCAGTATGAATGTAGCGAACAGTGACGCGCCCGTCTTGAACAAGTTGTCGAACGAAGTGATAGTCCAGTGCTAAATGCTTCATGCGAGAATGAAAGAGCGGATTAGAGCTGAAGTTGGTGGCTCCCAGATTATCAGAGAAGAGTGTGGGTGGAGAAGCCAGCGGTTGATGGAGTTCAGTCAATAGATTTTGAACCCATTCTAACTCAGTAGTGGCATGGGCGATCGCCCGATATTCAGCCTCTGTACTAGACCGAGCAACCGTTCGTTGTTTCTTAGATCACCAAGAAATAAGAGTGGGCCCGAAGTAGAGCAGATAGGCAGAGGTGGAGGTGCAGTCATCCAGATTGCCAGCCCAATCTGAATCAGCAAAGGCAGTGAGACTGAGGGGCAGAGAAGTGCGCCGAATGGCAAGACCATAGGAGAGTGTGCCACAAACGTAGTGGAGGAGGCGTTTGAGACATTGCCAATGATAGGTCGTAGGAGCATGCATGAATTGAGAGAGCTTATTGACAGCAAAGGCGATGTCAGGCCGAGTGTACACAAGATACTGCAGCGCTCATAGAACTTGTCGATACCGGGTCGCATCGGTGGGGGAGGAGCCATCACTCAAAGAGAGAGTCACAGATGAGGCAAGCAGAGTGGAAACTGGTGCGACATCCACCATATGAAAACGGGTGAGAATATCTGTCATATACTGGTGCTGAGAGAGAACGTATCCTGTGGTGGTCGGAATGACCTCAATGCCCAAAAAATAATTGACATCACCTAGTTCCTTGAGAGAAAACTTGGTGGCCAAAGCCATCTGGAAGGCAGAGAGCGTGGCATCATCATTGTCGGTGAGTAAAAGGTCATCCACATAGACCAGGAAATACATGATAGCACCAGAACAGTGATAGACAAATAATGAAGCATCAGATTGTGTCTTCCGGAAGCCAAAGTCAAGAAGAAAGGAACTGAGAGCGGTGTACCAAGCGCGTGGTGCTTGACGCAAGCCATAAATAGCACGCCGAAGACGTCATAAATGAGTAGGATGCTGAGGATCAACAAAGCTAGGAGGCTGAACCATATAGACTTCATCCGCGAGAGGCCCTTGAAGAAAGGCATTGTTGATATCGAACTGCTTAATCGACCAATTCTGTGAGAGAGCAATGGTGAAAACAGTACGAACCGTAACCGACTTGACGACAGGGCTAAAAGTATCATGGAAGTCCACACCCGGGCGTTGAAGAAAGCCTTTTGCAACAAGCCGACATTTGAATAAGTGAAAAGAACCATCAGAGTGATGTTTGATACGGTACACCCATTTATTACCAATAACATTGTAATGGGGCTGGCGAGGAACAAGATCCCAGGTGTGATTTTGAAGAAGGGCAGAGTATTCCTTGCGTAGAGCAGCATCCCACTCAGAATACTGCATTGCTTCCTTCACGGATCGCGGTTGTAAGAGCGGAGTCCGAGTGGTGTAGTCTGCTGTGAAGAGTCTTTTGGGCTTATATATCCCATGCTGGGCACGAGTAGTCATACGATGTGTACGAACAAGAGGAGGTGGGCCAGCTGGTTGGGAAGAGCTGGGAACGGGTGAAGTTGAAGGAGTGTGAGACGAGGCGGGCCCAGCAGCTTAGGCAGGCGGCCCAACAATGGTGGTGGGCAGCTGAGCAGGGGAAGAGAGCGGCCCACAGGCGGGAGACGGAGGGAGCACAGGCCCATTGGTGGGGCGGGCTGATTGTACTGCCGCGTTGGAGTCCACACAGGAGGGGCCATCTGCTGAAGAGGGCCGAAGTGCTGAAGTGGGCCGAGGCCCAGTGAGTGGAATGTGAGTTATGGCAGGCCCTGTGTCAAGCATCCACGAGGCCAGTGAGGGGAAATCTGCAGAAGAAGAAGTAGAAAAACCGGGAAAGGAATTTTCTACAAAACCAACATGACGAGACAAGAAAATTCGATGATATTGAGGGTCAAAACATCTATAAGCACCGCGTTGAGGACAATAACCAATGAATAAGCAAGGACGAGAGTGAGGTTCAAGCTTATTAGGTGAGTATGGACGTAACCAAGGATAGCATAGGCAACCAAAAAAGCGCAAATTATGATAATTAGGAGCAAGATTCAACAACACAGTATAGGGAATTTGACCACGCAATGCAGAAAATGGGAGGCGATTAATGAGATAAGTAGCGGTGGAGAAAGCAAAAGACCAAAAATTGAGAGGAAGATCAGCATGATGCAGAAGAGTGATACCAGTTTCAACAAGATGGCGATGTTTGCGTTCGGCAAGGCCATTATGCTCGGGAGTATGGGGAGGTGTAAGAAGGTGACTAATACCATGATTAGCAAGAGTAGAGCAGAATTTGTGGAAGAATAGTTTTCAACCATCTTGCGAAAATCAAGAAACACTTGAAGAACGTCAGACTTATTTTTCAAAGGATAATACCATGTATAACGGGAAAAATGATCAACTATTATCAAATAATAACGAAAACCATCAATGGAGGAGACCGGAGCCGGCCCCAAACATCCGTATACAATAAATCAAACGGTCGTGTACTTGATAAAGAGGAGATGGGAAAAGGGAGTTTATGACTTTTATTTGAGAGACAAGAATTGCAATGACTACTGACGAGAGAAGATGATACTGGCAGAGATTGAGAACGAAGGAGACTGGTGAGAGAGTGGGTGGATGGATGGCCAAGACGTGCATGCCAGGACGTAGAGGATGTGCGGGTGGTGACAAGAGCAAGTCGAACATTGTCCACCTCACAGGGTAACTCATATACATCTCCATTATTTGCCCCTTTCAGAAGTGGCGCCCCCGTGCGAAGATCCTTCACAACAAAACAATCAGCAAAAAATTCCACCGAAATGGGATTAGTACAACACAACTTAGCAACAGAAATAAGTTTACGCTTGATGGCAGGCGCACACAAACATCTTGCAATTGAAAGGAAGATGATGAAGAGTGCAGCGTAGAAGAGCCGATATGCGTAATTTTCAAACCTGTGCCATCACCAACAAGAATCTCATCGGGGCCATTGTAATAAGAATAAGCGATAAATTGCCTAGATCAGACGTGACATGATGAGAGGCCGCAGAATCGAGCAACCACGGACTCGGAGGAGACGCACGATTAGTAGTGGTATGATGAGCTTGAGATTGACGTGCTTGGTAAGTTTGACGAGCCTGCGGAAATAACATAAAACACTGACGAACAGAACGCCCTGGACGCTCGCAATATTGGCAAATAATAGATGGCCCTGGTAGCCATCGCCGTTCCTCTGTCCCTGCGTGAAGAAGGCTGTGGGAACAGAGGTCTTCGATTGCACCTTGAGGTCGGATTCATACTCAACAAGTGAATCAACTAGATCTTCCGGACTAAGACCAGGGCCACGAGCACGAATAGCTGCTGCAAAGGCGTTGTATTCATCACCCAAACCACGAAGACAAAAAAACAACAAGATCTATGTCGGAAATAGGTTTGCCGATGAGAGCAAATTCAGCTGCTATGCTCTTGAGTTCATTAACAAAGGTCAGAACATCACATTCTCCTTTGGTGGTTTTGGCTAATTTGGTTTTCAAGTGGATGATGCGGGACTGAGCACTGCTCGCATAGAGCTTTTCAAGGATTAACCAAGCAGCACGAGATGTAGAGGCAGCAGAGATAAAAGAGTAAATTGATTCAGAGATCGAGCAACGTAGAGCATGAGTATGAGCTTATCTTGGCGAAACCAGTATTGATAAGCTGGATTTGATTTGACAATGGCATCTGCCGTGATTTTAGGAGAAGGAGCAACCACTGTACCATCGATGAATCCAAATAAATCCAGACCCATGAGCAGAGTCTCTAGCTGTGAGCGCAGGAGGCGAGATTCGTTGCAGTAAGCTTCAGGGGAAGCTGGGCAGCAAGATTGAAGGTGACTATTGCTGGAATTTCTGCAGAAGAGGTCGTATTGGTAACTTCGGAATCGCCTGACATTGTGATGAGAACAGAGAGTCAAAGAATAGAGGGGAACTGAATCGGTACTAGCTGATCGTTGCTAGGCTCAGATACCATGTGAGATTTTAGTGAATTGCAAGGAAGAGAATGTAGTTGGAATCAAAACTTGATTTTCTCATTGTATTCAGCTTTTCTTTATACACGGTTACAGTTGAGGTTGCTTAGAGTTTCAAGGAGAGTGGGAGAATTTACAGGAAGTGTGAGAAGTGGGCTACGGATAGGTAGCAACTAATTACAACCAATTCTAATTAAATAGAAAAAGTATTTTATACTTTTTCTCTAATATGAACCAGGGTCCATTGTCAAAGGCCGGAATGAAGGGAGGGGTTACGGTGATTACTACAAAGTAGTAATCACCATGGTTACTAAGGGTAAATTGGGTATGGAAAAATAAATTATATTAATTAATTTTTTAATAAATTACATTTAAGGTAGTTACAAAAATCTATTAATTAAAATTCTCTCTTTCTCTCACTTCCGTAATCCCCAGCCAGATTTCCTTTCCATATTTTTCTCAATCTTTCTGCAAAAAAAAAAAAAAAAACGAAATCAGTACCAATCCATTAGACAAACACTACCACTTTGAAAAATATCAATACCATTGCAGAAATAAATCTATACCATTACACGAAAACTACCATTGCAGAAATAAATTTATACCATTACACGAAAACTACCATTCAAGAAATAAAAACACTACCATTTCACAAAACATCAATACCATTCAAGAAATAAAAACACTACCATTTCACAAGACATCAATACCATTGCAGATTTAATCACTACCAATGCGACAAAATCAATACCAATGCGACAAAAACTATACCAATACGACAATAACACTACCACTACGAAAAAAATGACTACCATTTAAAAAAAAATCACTACTGAAAAACTATACCAATACGACAATAACACTACCATTTAAACCGAAGATATTTGGGAACTTAGCAGCAGCCTCCGATTCCCAACCGAGTTTGTTCACAAGGAAGTCCATTGTCTGCATGATCTTCTCGTCTGAATTGCACATACACTGCGGAAATATCTTGAAAGCCAACATAATCAAATCCTTTGACCACCCCCACCTCCCATACACCTGTAATCTGTTCTCCCAGCTCGATTTCTTCACACTGGAAAACACTCTAATTGCACTAACAAAGTTCCACTTCAGTGGATCGCATCCAAATTCCTTGGCGAGCTCAACTCTTTTGGCAAAATCAGAGTGAACCTTGAAAGGAGGAAGAGAGGAAGAGAGGGACGTGGGGAGCTGCCGGATGGGGGCGGATCCGGCGGTGTCGGCGGTGAAGGAGGAAGAGAGGGACGTGGGTCGGCGGGGGGAGGGGGGTGGGGTGGGATGGGGTCGGCGGGGGAGGGGTGGGTCGGCGGGGGAGGGGGGTGCAGGGTAGAATTAGGGTTTGTGTATATATAGAATAATCCAGTGTGGTTTATTTTTTGTTTCCAAAATTATCCTTGAGCAATCATAATCGTGAGATTAAAAAAATAGGAAAAAGATAAAAATGGATGGTGGATATTGATGTAGCCAAGGTGGCTACTAGAAATTTAGTAACCAAGCTAACTCATCCCCCGGAATGAACCTTGTTTAGTTCGGTACGTGGGACCTTCGTGTCAATCTAAATGCCTTATTATCGAGGTTGTGTCCGTATTCCTTTGTTTGTACAACGACTCAGAAGATTAGCTTGTTGCTCACTAGTGTGTTCGGTTAATTTTATGATTGAAATGCTATTTGTTTTTCATAATTTCTGTACAATGTTAATCTTTTTTTTCAGGCAAGTTTTAGAGGTCGTGGCAGGCTGCAAAGGCTTCAGTGATACAGAAGAAATGATCAGAATCATCTACCACAGGACCTGCAGGTATGTGCCTTCTCAAAGACCCTGAAATTTCCTGCCCGACTAACTAGCCTGGGGAAATAAAACTAGTGACCAAAGACTGCTGTATGTAATCCAATATCCTTCTTGTCAGAATGTTCTTTCCGCAGGACGTGGATTCGTCTCTTCTTGCTGGTGGTGATCAGGATCCACAGGGAACATGAACTATGCTCTCGCATGCAAAAACTGTGACATTATCCCTCTTTTGGTCATCTTTTTCTAGCTGGAAAGAAACCCACCCTCATGTACTTTTCTTATGTTTCCCTGATGCCAACGCACAAGAAGAAGATTTCAAACCCGATTTTGTATCGAGAAACCTTTGGTGTTAGTGCTGGTTCGTCAGAGTTATTATTTATACTTTGCTTTGCTCATATGAGTCTTCAAAAAGTTCTCATATCGCGCAAATATATTACAATCTATATGGTCATGCATTGAGCAACAATTTTCTGCCGTAAAAGGGTGGTCTATTAATTTGGCTAATAAGCAGCAATCTTGTACAGAATCCACGTCCATATTCACATGCCATACTTTGAAACAAATAGCTGCATACTTGAGCTTGCTCTTCTGGGCACTAAGTTTCTTGTGTTCTGTCTTGGTTTGACCGATTCGAATGGCATGATGGAGGAGCATAGTGAAGGCAAAAAGCTCCTTTAGAAGGTTAAAGGGTAGATGCAACAAAATACTTTGAACTTTGAAGTGTACGCAAGTGATGTGCAGAAACGTCTACTCAGACTCAGAGCTGATGCTCGAAACCAATTGGCTGCTATCGCCTTCGGTGGTTGACTTGAATCCTGATGAAGATTGCGGCCTCTCCGAAGCCATGTTCAACCGCAAAGGCCGCCCTTCCACCTCCTACAAAATTCCACAAAACAACAGAATTTGGTTAAACAGAAGCATTAGAACAGATACTACATGAATTGTCTGTGCGCCATCCAATTGTAGCTTACCTTCCCATTCATGCTATTCAGAGCAGCATCAGCATCTGCAGCAGTCTCGAAAGACACGAAACCGAAACCTCGAGATCTTCCTGTATCCCTCTCGTAGATGACTTTGGCACTCATGTATCCAGGCTGCCCAGCGAAGACTTCTTTGAGAGCTTGAGATGTAACGCCCCAACCGAGATTCCCAGCATAGACCTTGTGAGGGCTGTCTACGAACCCCTGATAGCTACTCCGCACTCTCGAGCCTATCATCTCCCTCTCGCCTCCCTTGGGCACTTCTGGGAAGTTCACCTTTATGTTTCTACCTCCCAATTGCTGCTCATCCACCACCACTACCATTGTAAGTATATCCATGAGGGTAAGGGTAGACAGAGAAGCAAAAGAAAGCAAGAGCAGGGAACTTACTGATTCATTGAACATTCGAATGGCTGCTTTAGCTTCCTCGGCAGTCGCCATTGTAACAAACCCAAACCCTCTGCTCCTATCTGTAACCCGATCATAGATGACCTGAAAACGTTGCAAAAAGCTCCCTTAACTCAAATTCACTCCACCATCTCCAGTTGTCAAATGGGTTTTATATAACGAAGGTAAAATAACTGATTCATGAGCTTAAAATTTGGATAGGATATAAAAAATAACGTAATTTTCTATGATTAAATCAACTGATCCTATTCAAACACTAATAGGTCTCTCAATCAAAGATTATAATACCCTGGTCCAACCTCAAGTCATCCTTCAGATTATTGAAGTTTTGAACAAAGAAGAAGAGCAAATTTGGAAGCAGGGGAGGGAAGGCATTCGGACCTCAACGCTGGCGATACGACCCGCCTCCGCGAAAATCTCATTTAATTCCGCAGAAGTCGTCGTATATGGCAGGTTTCCAACGTACAGCCTACCTTCGTCACTTGATCCAAACCCTCCATTCACACCTGCTGCTACTTCTCCTTTTTCGCTTTCCTGAGCGTAATCATCGGCTTCAACCGCGAGGTCCTCGTCGTCAGTGGAGTTCTCATCTTCGGCTGCCTCGAAATCGTCAAATGCAGCGGCGAAATAGCGGCGCGATGGGGGTCGGCTGACGACGACGGTGGCTTGGTTCGCGAGTTTGAGGGGCTTCAGGAGAAGATTGGCCAAGTGATTAGTCGACAAGTGGGCAGTGGATGGAATGTGAGTGGCGGAGGCGAGATTGGAGGCTTTGGTGTGAAGCGGAGACAAAGCAATCGAGGAGGCAGCCATTGATAGTAGTAGAGCTGACATTTCTTCTTAGCCCCCCGGCGCAGCTGATATGGCAGGCGCAGCTGTGAGTGTGAGGATGATAATTCTTGGACTGTAAGCGACAAGTATGCAGATAAGGTTGCTTGGTTGGGCCTAGTTTATTGGGCTTCATGGTGTTTGGACTGCGACCAAATGTTGATTCACGTTGGAAATAAATAGTTTTGAAAGCTATAAATTGAAGTATTAAGTATCATATTGGTGAGCAGAATTTAGCAAAATGCATATAAGAATACTAGTTTTTTACCCGACCTATTGGTCGGAGAGTTCATTTTATCATTTAAATAAAATAATGGGTATGCCCATGTCACCGTAACATGAATTTTTTGGTCGACCTAATCCTGAAAGAGGTCGATCGAATTGACTAATTTGGGCAGCAGGAGAATGCATCGCGGTCGACCTCAAAGATCATCTGGTCGACCGTACTTAGTTTAAGTTGTTATTTTTGGTCGACCACGATAAAACCTCGGTCGGCCATTTCGTTGGCGTTAGAAACAACATGGTTGACCGTAAAGGTCGACCACTTGATGGCAGTCATTAACAACATGGTCGACCAGATACAGAAAGAGGTCGACAAGATAGAAGACAAGTGTTCTATCAATTTGTCCAACTATTTGACGTAAAATGAAGATCAAGTGTTGATTTCGAGGTTGACCTAATCCGGTACGAGGTCGACCGAATACAAGAAAGTCAACCTATGCCTCGTGTCTTTTTGCTTATGTATGTCGATTTGTGTGGTTCTTTTGCTCTTACAAATTATGTTTCAACCCATCATAACTAGTCATAAATAATGAAAACAAGGACTCATCACTTCATAGCATAACAACAAAACAAATTAGCAAGAAATACAATAAAACAGAAACCATAATTGTTCACACATAAAAAAAAAACTAAAACAACAGAATAACAATCAACAATCATTTTGACCACTTAACAATAAAAACACACAATCTAAATTCTTCGAGTTCCTACTCATGTCCCCTCTCTCCCTCATCCACATTTTCTTCATTGGTGTTGCTAGCATGATGTTGGTCGGATGTGGTGGGATGCATGTATCTTCCGCTGAAAGATCGCCACTCATCTCATATCTCATTCACGGTCACCCGCATTGTTCTCATCTGGGCGATCATTTGCCCCATGTAGTCGTACATGCCAGTCATCTGGCTGGAAAACTGGCCCATGTACTCGTACATGCCATCCATGCGCTCCCACACACGTTCTAAGGTGACCTGTCGAGTTGAACTTTGTGCCTGCGGCATTGGCTCGTCTCCGGCTCCTTCATAACCATCATCCTCCTCCTCCTCCTCCTCCTCCTCCTCATCATCATCATCGACCTCTTTACACGAATGGTCGACCTGATTTTGATTAAGGTGAAACAGACAGGATTCCATCCTTATTCCACATTGTTTTGGACTTTGTTACAGTATCATAGGTCGACCTTAAACATCACGAGGTCGACCTGTGCTCTGCCTACGGGTTTGCCCACTTTTTGTATGTGGTCGACCACTTGTTCTAGACGATTGAAATCGTAAATTCCTTCACTTCCATAGTTGTATAACAAATCTACTAAACGATAAACATTTAAAATCCAAAATAAAACAACCTCGCAAATACAAATTCAACGTATTGTCTAAATAATGCAACATTGTAACTTAATGACTTCATTTCTTTGCTTTTTTGTTTGAACTCTTTCTCTCTTTGCCTCGTTCCATGCATTAATCTACTACATGCTTGAAAAGATTTTCTCGTGCACAGTTTTCAAAATGTGTAGCCAGATACTATAGAATCTCCTTTCGACCCGATAATTTGTGTTCTTCTCCTATCGGCATTATGGCATGTAAGACTTCGTTAGAACTAAAAAAATGTACAAATTAAACAAGTTATTTGTTTGACGATATACTCACCACTCTATCCAGATCCTTGGATCCATAGTGCATCCACTTCATGACGTGCACACCACACTCGGTACTATTCCTTTTCCCTTGAACGCGTAGCTCTTCAAATTTGAAATCTCCCAAATTTGGTGCTGCTACATTGCTCATGCGCTTCGGTTTGAAAAGATCATCAAAATTGGACAACTACACATAACGAATATTTTATGCTTCTAGCATAATACGTGACGCTTAGTAGTCAGAAAATTATAGGAAACACTTACCAATTTCTTGCATAATGCTGATTTACGCTTACGATTTGCCTCACTAGTTGAAGGTAGACTGTCAAGCAAAAATACAGTTTTTTGCTGGACATTGACGAGATACAGAAACCAATGACGTGCTTCATCGTCAAGAACTGGCATAAATATCTAGTACGAAACACTCACTATATGTTATAAAAAGCGAAGACAAACAAATGCACTTTCCAAATTTAATGAGATAGGGACATAGACTAACCTTCTGACATGCACTAACATTCAACATATACACCACACCATCATTTGTCAATTTGTTACGAATTTGTCTGGTCTTCATGTTAGCGCGTACCATTTTCTGCACCATGTTTTAATTGAGATGAATTGGCATGGTACAATATAAATAACTAGGTTATGACAAATAATTTAACATTATGGCTCTTACCGAAAACATATTTGGAAAATACCACACATTTGGCTCTGTCACATCATGTTTTTCTGACATTGTTAGTGCCCTTGCACACAAATCCACTACCTACCATCCAACAATCAAACACAAAATCCTCGTAAATCGTAACATAAATAGTGCACAATTCATACGAAAGTCGTAGTAGTATAGTACTTACGGATGAGCAAACCAAGCTATTCTCGCTAATGACCGAACTCAAAAAATTTCGTTGCACATTTTCAGAAAAAAGTCAACAATGGTCAAACTGCAAAAATCAAAATAACATAAATTTCAATTTTGATTTGCAACGTACAGGTCGACCTGTTCACAGTCAAGGTCGACCTTATTGGCTAAACGGTCGACCACACGTACTAAAAAAAACATCTCTTACTTGTCCCAATTCGCATCCCCATCCTTCTCTTTAGTAACAACATAATACAAGTCTTCAACTGGATTTTGAAGATTTTTGGTGAATCCTTCTAGGCCCTCCACTTTCAAGACCTACAAATCATAGTTAAAATTAAAGTAACATATGAACATAAACACACATTATAGATGAATATGTAACGTAAACTTACTCCGTACTTTTCGAAAGGACTCTTAGATTCATCTTCGTTGCTATCAGCACTAAATAATCATTTTCATATCGAGGTCTCTTGTACTTAGGAGAGGAACCCTTGCTGACATTCAATGTTTCACTCTGTCAAACATATAAACAAAAAAAATTAGCACTAATGATAGTAATACTAATATCTTTCAATCACATATGAATATACTTGTCTACCTTTAACTTGTGCTCTTTCAATAAATCGTCAATGCTTTGGTAGCAATTTTCAGAGTCATCATGGTCTTCCTCCTCTTTATCAAAGTCAAATTTCTTTCCTGTACCATCTCTTCCTCCATTCTCCATTCGTTATGCACTTATATTTTTGATAGCACCTTCTAGCCTCTCAAACCCATCATGCGTCATCCCAGTCATATGTGTCAATCGAACTGATAATTGCTAAACTCTATCACGAATGGACTTCTGAAAGTCATTGACTTGTTTTTGACACACCACCAGCTGCTCTTGTGTGACTTCCAACACTTTCATGATTTCTACCAAATCTTGATGCAGTCTCTCATCATGCGTCATTGTCTAAACAATTTAAAGAAAATTTCAAATCATAATTCAACTTCAAATTTCTACAATTGACCAAAAAGCGGTCGACTTTTTGAAGCACAACATAGTCATAAAAACAAAGCCAAAGTCGACATTCAAGTTGAATAACCAAAACAAACAGAAACGATCGACCTTGAAACACATTAGGTCAACCTATTGGGTTGATCTTCGTTACCTCGCAAGTACGGAAGTCCAAGTGTTGTGCCCTAAATTCAGTTCCGAAGAATTGTCTGGTCAGGTCGACCTGGTTGAGGTCGAGGTCGACTGAATGGTATTCTGCACGCAACAATATATCAAATTAGACGGTGGAAATCACGCATTAGAGAAGATGATGGCGAATGCTACATTAGGTCGACCACACCTTCGACGTGGTCGACCGCTTTCAACACGTACAACAGCTATCGCGAACGATCTTTTTCACAAATGCTCTAAATTGAAAAAAACCTAATTCAGACTTTTGGTGACGTTGAAGGGGACTTATATTCGTATTTATAGAGATTTAGGACGTGAATGAGTCGACCCAATTCGTTTTCTTGTCCAATTGTGGAACCTTTCTGGTTTTGGAATCCTTATCCAATACGGATATGGTGTGAATGCAGTTGACCTCTTTCTAATGCGGTCGACCTATTAGGTGCACAAGGGTCAGTCTATGAGGTATTTGGTTCGACCTTTCATTCTGTTAGACCACCAAAGAGGTCGACCATTTTATGTAAGAGGTCGACCATTTTAGTCAATTCGGTCGACCGCCTTTAGGATTAGGTCGACCTAAAAGTCCATGTCATGGTGACATGCATGTCACTCTAGCGAAATCCTAAAAACTTTATCTATATGTTTATGATCTTTTGAAGCTTCTAGGTTTTTTATACTCTCACTTCATAAGAGTGTATGTGATATGCATATATAAAAAATTCTCAATACTTTGCTCACTCACCTATGATGCTTCGATTCTCTAATTACAAATCGTACCGTGAAGGTTTATTACTTCCTATTTAGGATGGGATTTTCCAATCATAGCACCTTTTAAAAAAAATTACAAAATAGCACCTAGCCCATAGAAATTACAAAAATAGCATTTTTTTTTAAATCGCACCTCCAATGTGCGTTTTATAAATAAACCGCACCGTGAAGGTGCATTTTATTTATAAACCGCACCTTGGAGATGCGGTCCTTGCCACGTCATCCAGGGAACCACACCATCTACGTGCGGTTTGTGTTTCCGACGCAGCGGCCCCCAAGACCGTTGGATGAGGCGGCGATCCAACGGCGGACCGCACGCCAAGTCAGCGATCCGTTTAGAGGATCGAAGACCGTACCTTCCGCCTGCGGTTCTGCGCCTTGTGAAACGGAAACCGCACCCTTCAGATGCGGTTTCAATGAAGGAAAAATTACCAAACCGCCCCTGGATGGTGCGGTCTGAAATGTATAAATACCCCCCTCCTCATTTTTTCACACCACAACCCATTCTTCACTCTCTCTCTAAAATTATCTCTCTATCCCCTTCCCTCCCAATAGCATAGGAATTAGTGGTCTGTTGGTTGCGGCTAAGTCCGATCTGCCATCAGAAAAAATTTCTTTGGTTTTTCCTTCAAAACCCGCCGAATCTCTGTCCGACTTTCGCGAAAAAATGGACTAGTGGTTCCAAGGAGAGGGAGTTTATTATGATGAATTTCAAGCGGTACGTACTCATTATTCTAGTCAATTTTTTGTTGACGTTATAACATTTTTAATTAATTCAAGCTGGATCCAAACCTAAGATGGCAACTCTAATGTCGGCGTGCCGATCTGAGATTATTGTCAGGTTCATTCTCCTAGTGACGTGGAGCTGAGTTTCCCGGAGAAACAATCCATAGTTATCAGCATTCTCTCCTCAACAATGGCGAAGGCTAAAGGAAAGACTTATCTGTTTGCATCCGCCCCACTGGCAATCAGGAGAGTGCCCTTATACTTGCCGGTAAGGAATGTACCATCCACTTGGATCATAGGGACACATAAGCCAAAACCATCAATAAATGGCTTGAATGCCCAAAAAAATCGTCTGAAATGGCGTTTGTTACTAGGCTCTGGTGGTTGTATCTCTTCATCTTGGTATCCAGGGGAGAAAACAGTGCCAAGGTTAGACGCCTCCAATGCCAAAATCAACCTGGGAAGGAATGGATATGATTCTTTCCAATCACCAACGACGGTGGCCAGAGCTTTCTGCTTTCCATGCCACGCCTTCTTATAGTTAATCATATACCCATAACGACTTGCAATGTCAGCGATTATGACTTTCACCTTCAGGCCAGGATCTTGCTCAATTAGATGGTTGATAGCCGCAGCAATCACCCTGGATTTCAACTGTCGATGGCCTTAGGATGTTAGGGATGAAACACATGTGTGTATGTAAACCGCACAGAATATGACCCAATGGTCGTGTCTCTTGCTGTTGATGGCCCGAATCCTAACATTGCATCCCTCGTGATGATTACGACATCTAACTATGAGCCTTTTCGTGTTGGAATGAGTTGTGTGTCATTCAAAATGACGAGTCATTGCTTCAATATCAATGGCGTGCTGCACCTCCTTCTCCGAGCCAAATTGTTGGCTCTTCATAAACCCAGTGAATGGACCCCATACTGGGACCTCTGGCAGCTCCATATCTCTATCAACACACAAATTGTCATCCAGAATGTGATTGTAGTTGGGGACTGGTACATGGTCACGAGTCACCTCATCATAATCATCTGAGTCTGACTCTGGTCCTGAATCATCAGCACCTTCTAGAGGGTCGGAGCTGTTTGCACTGACGTTGTTCTTTCCTTCTTCATCGGAGGGGTCACTAACTGGTGCTGGCAGGGATCTTCCATCTGATCCAGCTCATAAAAGGCACCTTCATAAGCTCCATAACGGTAGTTGTGAAAACTACCGCTACCTGATTGGAAGTTGTACTCGGGTTGGTTGGCATGGTCCGGTTGAACTTCTTCTTCATATGATGGGCAAGATTGATGATGACCTTCACCTTGCTCTTGGTACTGAAAATAGGAATGAGGATCATGGTAACTTTGGTAGGGATGATCGCCATATAATCCACACCCACCATGGATACCAGATGTTTGACCATCTCCAGAATGACCTCCAGCGCCTACGAGCGCCGCGGTATAAACGAACATCTCGGCTTTGGAAAGATTATCGGACCTCAAGAATTCGAGCATGGCATCTACTTCATCATGAATGGTTATGAGATATTCCTCGTGCCACAACGACCCTCCTTTTCTGTTTGGATGTCGGTACACTATACGATCAACTCTTCTCGTGCCATCCATGCAAGTAACGTTAGTACACATTTGATGGAGGTCTTCAAGCATCAATCTAGTAGCGACCTTTTTTCCTGAAAATTTCTACCGACGTAGGTGACCCCTTTTCCGGTCTCTTCCGTGTAACCATTCCATCGTAACCCAAGCGTGAACTTTTGGAATGCCAACTGCAAAAAAAAAAGAATTTCAGTTAATATCATAAAAATCACAAATCACAATAAAAAGTAATACAGAATAAACTTACGAGTTAATGTTAACCGCAAAAACACTAAAAATGTAGGGAGCTACAACAGAAAATTTAAAAGGGAGAAGGAGAGGTGTGAACAGAAGAGGTTTCCTGGGGCTATCTTTTATAGGTAAAATCATCAATGAAAACCGCATGGGGAGGGTCCGGTTTTCATCTGCCATTCAGCTCCACGTCCGTCAACCTGCATGGTAACATGTTGGATGTCGGAAAAATGGGGACGACACACAAACCGCATAGGGGGGGGTGCGGTTTGTGTGGGCAAAACTGCATGTTGAGGGTGCGGTTTGTGTTGGAGAAAAAAAACCACATCCCCAACGTGCGGTTTTGCTAGGTCACCCAAGAACCGCACCTAGGCCATGCGGTTCTGTTAGGTCAGACACGAAACCGCATGGCCAAGATGTGGTTTTGTCCCAGAACCTTAAACCGCACCTTGTGCGTGCAGTTCACATTCAAACCGCACATTGGAGGTGTGGTTTAAAAAAAAAGGGTGCTATTTTTGTAATTTCTTTGGGTTGGGTGCTATTTTTGTATTTTTTAATGGTGCTATTTCTGGAAAAATCCCATTTAGGATAGTATATCAAGATTTGTCAACCAAGAAACTCAAATTGATTATGTTATACAACATATAACAATTCGTGATTCTCGAGTCACGACAAACTCTTAACCAATTATTGAGAATTTAGGTTATTGAATAAATATACTTAATTACTGGATAAATTTTGTTTATCCCAAGTGAAACTTAACACACATCATACCCCTTTACGACGATCTAATTATCTAATCTTGACTCAATTTCATGTGAACGTTCATGAAGTTTCGACTGAGGATAGTATGTCAACATTTGTCTATCAAAATACTCAAATTTAGTATCTTATAGAATATGTATCAATCGCTAATTCTTAAAGTATACACTAACCTTCAACCCATGGTTGTTGACTACATGTTGGCTTAGAATCTCAATCTAAGACACTCAGACACACTATCAAGAGTTCTCGTCTTGACATGGTCATTTAGCTTATAATTTTCCAAGTTTTTGAATATGCATTTGTAAATTTCTTTATCTTGGGTGCTTGTTCTGGAACAAAATTTTCATTACTTATCTAAATAACTGACAAAGCATGTCTACAATGCACACGAATTTAGGTGCATTTAAAACGCCATATAGTTTGAACAATTAATTTATAATTTTTTGAAAAGTTTATTTTTCTAATAAAAATTTCAAAATTCAAACAAATATTGTGACATTTTGCATATATATGAATTCTTGGATGTAGTGTAGACATATATATTGTTAACAACTAAACATATATACAAAAATGGTGGCTAGGATAACTCGATCTAAATACAAATTTCTTATTACAAACTAAAATATTTATGATTTGACACTTTGAGATAAAAAAATTTGGTTATTGGCAAAATTTGGTATGGAGTGGCAGGCGCATAGCCATACAACCAAATGACTTCTGACAATTGCCTTTTTCAACCCATCCTTATTAAAAATTCTTTATTTTTATCTGAATAGCTCAGTTTAGACTTTTGTAACTATAAATGTTTCTAGTATCAATATCTCAACCAACAAAAAGATGTTTAATAATTGTATTAATCCTCAAATTTAGATTTTTCTACCAATACATTCACATATTAAACGAAGATTGTCAACCTTTGTTTGATCAATGTCTAGGTCAGTGGTTGATGTAAAATTATGTTTACTGTACATCAACTATTTGTCACTCTACACACTTTAGTTTATTGTTGTATACGCAAAATATCTCTCTAACTTCACATATGTTATATTGCAAGGAATCTTGTGCCTTATCCAAGGGTATGAAGTCAAACTTTGTCAATAATCATACTTAAGTCATTTGGATTAATAATTTTCGACAATAACTCCAAGTTTGAAAGAAAATTTATTAGCATATGACTTATGACCGTAATAGAGCTTGCTCATTCAATATGATCTAGAGCAAATATTGTTAATGTGAACTTATGACGCATTAAAAAATTATTGCACATGTGTTTCAGCATGATAGGAATGAATAAGAAGTTTTTTTAAATAAATAACTATAACTACTCGATCAATTCTATATTCCGACATTTTGCTTTATTTTATAGACATACTTTATGAATAAGAGAGTGTTTCATAGTAAAAAAATATAAAGTAATATAGTTTATTTTTAAAAGGTAATTGAACGTCAAATGTTTATTTTGTCTCTTTTCATATATATTTTGTTTAATCGATGAAATATTATTAGTTATGTGTATGTTTCTCTATTTTTTTCCATCAAATGTAACTTATCAATAAACTTGAGACAAAATGAGTGAAAATTTACTTGATAAGGTTTAATCGAATATTTTTTAGTTACAGCAAACGTGATAAAAGTCACTCTATGTTTTCTTATTTATATTTCGTTTACTTGACAAAAAATATTATTTATGTGTGTTTGTTTATGTGCATCAAAAACTTATTATTAAAGCAAAAAAAAAAGAATAATTGAATGAATGAAAATGAGTAATTGGATAAAAGAAATGAAAAATATTAAAGAAGAGAAAGATAGCTCCATAAATACATCAATAACTAACGTTTTTGTTTGTAAAAAAATTGTCCAAGTTGACAACTTGTAAATCCTCCAAATGCTTATGTGGCAAGAGGTTACTTTTGAATTGCCATAATAGATAGATAGATAGATAGATAGATAGATAGATAGATGGATAGATGGATAGATAGATAGATATAAAAGATAGATAGATAGATAGATATAGACATAAATAGATATAGTTGTTTCTCCATTTTTAGAAGTGTATCCCTCGCGGCGACTCATTTCTGTGAGTCAGAGGATTTATAGGACCTTCATATCACACACTACTGCAGTATGTTCGTGTTTGGTCGGCTTGAGACTAAATATTTATTAAGATATTCCAAATTAATTATCTTATTCATTTTCTTATATAAAAATGGAAACGTAACAAAAAATAACTAATACTAGAACGCCTTTTAATTTTGAAGGTAATTGACGTGACTTATTCCTCATAAATAGGGTAGATTAAGAGAGCATAAACATACAGAGAGTAAAGTTCAGAGAGCTACGATTTTGCACAAACTGAGAGTAAACAAAGTTGATTGTTCCTTTGTTTATTTGAGAGTAAACAACGAGCTCTTCCCTAGAAAAAAAGAGAGCTTTGTAACGAAGGTTATAACAAATAATAATAATAATATTATTCTTAGTATTATTTTTATTATTATAATATTATATAAAAATTTGTGGACCCCCACTCTCTTAGCTATAGCAAAGCTAAATCTAGTAAAAAAGTATACGATCTCCCGAGTCCAGCACTCACATTCCGAGACACGAGAATTTCTGGATCCGCTTGATCAAATTCACAACTTCCATGTCCAACTCCCCCAGCAAAGAAAAAAAGGGCAGAAAACCGTAACCAGCCACCATACATATGTCCCGATACTTGACATACTTTCACTGAGCAAAATCAGCAACAACCCAACTCGACACAAATTATTTCGCATTCCGTTACTAACCCCCTCCTTACCCTATTATATACATCCCTACCCTTATCCCCCTTCCAACCGAAGCATACATGTCCAAGGTAAAAGAGAAAGTGGAGTCGGCGCCCCCTCCTTCCCCCACCGAGCCTTTTAAATGTGAAGGTAATTAACGAGACTTATTCCTCATAAATAGGGTAGATTAACAGAGCATAAACATACAGAGAGTGAAATTCAGAGAGATACGATTTCGCACAAACGAAGATTAAACAAAGATTGACTGTTCCTTTGTTTATTTGAGAGTAAATAGAGAGCTCTTCCCTAAAAATAGAGAGCTTCGTAATGAAGGTAATAATAAATAATAATAATATTATTCTTATTATTATTTTTATTACTATAATATTATTTCACTAATGAAATGAACAAACAATGTCTATAAAAAAATTAGTGGGCCCCCACTCTCTAAGCTACAGCAAAGCTAAATCTAGTAAAAATGTATACGACCTCCCGAGCCCAGCCCTCACATTCTGAGACACGAGAGTTTCTGGATCCGCTTGAGCAAAGTCACAGTGTGCATGTCCAACTCTCCCAGCAAAGAAAAAGAAAAGGGTAGAAAACCGTAACCAACCACAATACATAAGTCCCGATACTTGACATACTTTCACTGAGCAACATGAGCAACAACTCAGCCGGACACAAATTATTTCTCATTCCGTTACTAACTCCCTCCCTACCCTAATCCCCCTTCCAATCCAAGCGCTCCCTCCTTCCCCACCCATCCTTTTAATTACAAAGGTAATTAACGTGACTTATTCCTCATAAATAGGGTAGATTAAGAGAGCATAACCATACACAGAATGAAATTCAGAGAGCTACAATTTCGCACAAACCGAGAGTAAACAAATATTGATTATTCCTTTGTTTATTTGAGAGTAAAGCGCACAATACATTAGGTTGGTGGCCTTGCCATTTTGCTGGTGCTTGTCTCGGTCTTCATCCGAGCATTTTCTTTTATCGGCTTTCACCTTGAGAGGTCCATCAAGAACTCTATCCCAAATTTTCGGATCAGTCGAACCGATGAAGAGTTCCATGCGGTTCTTCCAATAGCCATAATTGACTCCTTCAAATCTTGGTGGCCGATTCTGAGAGAACCCATATGCGAGATAGAGGACAACACCATTTCCATATCTAGATGCCATTTCTTTACCTCTGGAGATTGTAGGATCTTATTCGACCGAGTCGGGCTCTGATACCATGTGTAGGTCATCGAGCGCGAGATGCTTTCCTCCGATTCGATCACAATCCACCTGATTTTTCGCCTGCAAAAACCCTCCCAACCTTTCGCCAAGAACAAATGAAGAACTACAAGAAAGATTAAGGGTTGTCGAAAATGTTTTCTGTAACTTCACCTTTGATATTTTTGTTTGTGGGATGAATGTGTAGTTAAGTCCAAATGGGCTTTTTTGACTTGGCCCAGGAGAATTCTCCTCTCCTTTAGTTTTTAGACCAACGTACAGCCTGCAGAAAATCAAAGTGTTGCGTTTCACTAACACAATTTAAGTGTTAGTCTTCTTCCTCCAAGGATCGACAGATACCCTGCACTTCAAACACCAAGAACAAACCAAGAACAGAGCACAGGCTAAAACTCAAACTGATATCACGAAAGAGAACACAAGACACCAAAATTTTGACGTGGTATCCAACGTTGGGAGAAACTGATCCCAACGCTGACTAATCCACAATCTGAGAATCACGTTTTCTGATATCAGACGTTCCACTATGAGTATGTTCGATGAAGCTCCGAGATTACAATTAACACTCAACCTGGCATATTAGCTCCCCGCTCAATCGACACAGTTCACCTATTAGCTACCCAGTCGATACACCTTTGTTTCCCTGAAACCCTGACTAAGAAATCTCACTCAATTTTGGTGCTGACTTTTCACTCAAACCCTTGCTAATACCCTTAGCTCTCTTGTTTGAATTGCCTTGAAAAGTCTGCTGATCATTCTGGCTTCCAACTCTATATATACACTTGTCTTCTCCTCATAGCCGTTGGAATTGAAAAGTTTCCTTTCCTTGCTTGTTCCTTGACTCTGTAACTTTCCATATTAATTGCAATCCGTTAAGGATGATTTGCTCAATCTTCCTCCAGCTTGTGCTTAGCTGCGTAAACTTCCTTGATGGTGAGACTGATTTCTCCCGCTGGCGATTTTGTTGATTTTCCTGAGTTCAATTGTAATGTTGCTCCCAACATAAACATACTTGCCCTGTATTAGTATATTGCACCAATTGAGGTTTATACTTGGGCCTTAATTAGGAGTTTTATTGTGATATTAGGGACGAGTCAGTATGAATTTTGATACAAGACTTCAAATGACATAATAACTTACAACTAAGAGAAACACATTATTAAGGTCCATCAATTTGGTCAAAAATCATTATAAGCGTCTTCAAATGATGCGTTCTGAAGACATTTTAGTTTTATTGATATTAAAAATATTTGAGTTTTCATCATTTGTTTTGGTGTCAGAATTTTTATCAAATGTATTTCTTAAATTGGAATTTTAATTTTATTGCAGTTGTTGAAGTGTTGGATAACTGAAACTCATTGCATAATTATTGTGGAGCGGTGATGAGGAAATGTGAAAATATCAAGCAATACAATCAAAATCACAATTCTATATAAAAGCGTTTTGGTCATCTAAAAATGTAAGATTTTAATTTGCGTAGATTCTAACTATGATTGTAAGTGAAAAGAGTGATTCTAAGTAGAAACGTTTTGTTGACCTAGAAGTGTAAAAGCATAAAATTTTAAATTTTAATTCGCGATTTTGATTGCATTGGTACCAAGCCCACGGGAAATTGAGGATGAGAAAGAAGACGCTGGTAGTTCTCACATCAATACAAAGATAAAGATGAAGAAAAGGAACAAGGACAAGGAAGTGGAAAGGATGGCATAAGTCATATGCAACGAAGAGTAAAAAGGGAAAATGTGCAAGTTGAGAAAAATCAGACCGACTTCTTTAAGTGAGGAAGACAAGGCCACATCAAGGCAGATTGTCCACTTTGGAAAAGAGAAAAGGCAATGACAGAAACATGGAGCTGTAGCGAGGATGATGAAGATGACTTTCAGGAGCAGTCTCACAAGAAGCACACGTGCTTAATGACAATTGATGATCAAGATGCTCACAACAATCATTCTGAGGTAAGTAAGCTTTCTAACTTTAGCGATTCAGATTATTATAGTGATGATGATCCTTTAACTAGCACTATTAGAAGCTTACAATAAGAATTTGCAGTGGTCAAGGTAAAATATAACAAAATAAAGGAAGAACACAGTGAAAGCAAAGATATATATAGGCTGCTGGTTTTACAAGCTGAGGAAAATAAGAAAAAAATGAACTGTTAACAAATGCAGTAGGTATCCGATGTTTTAGGTATTCGATGTTTCGGTACCTTTCGACGCGGAACTCGATTTCCTAGCAACAGGTTGTTCAGACGGTGATGAGGAGGAGGTAGGAGAGATTAAGGACCAAGTAGAGAATTTTTTCGTTGGTGATTCCGTAGTCTTCGGCCTGATTGGCGCTCCGGTAGAGCTCTCTGCCTCTGAGCACCAATTTCTGCTTGCAACGGTGACGCTTGTTTAAAAGAAAATAGCTTTATTTTTATTTTTTATTTTTGAATGGATGGGATAATGAGGTGGAAATTTAAGTATATTAAATATTATTCATTTTTTAATTATCACCTCACCTATTTAACGGTCAACTATGAGAGCTGACCGCCACATCAGCAAAAGTTAACGGAGACTAACGGCCAGTGACCAAACTTGGACTGTTGATAACGATGTAATTGCACGTATTTGCACCCCTAGTTCTTATCCGTTTGAGGGGCATAGTCGTGTATTTTTTGCCTATTTTACGCCGGGTTGTGCTACTTTGTCATATTTCAGGTCCCAGGCGTCAAAGGAAAGGCTAAGCACGAGTTTCGGGGCATTCGAAAGTCATTCGGTCGAGCTGGAGCCAAAACACGAGCACACCTAAATCAGAACACGGTCGTGTTCCTAGACCGTTCTTTTACTGCCGAGACTTGATCTGAGTTTGGCAAACACTAGCTCAAAACACAGGCAGGGCTGAGACAGAACACGGCCGTGTCCACCAAAAGCACGGCCGTGTCCACCAAAAGCACGGCCGTGTTTCTCCCAACAGGCTGGCCGTGTAATTAACCCTTGGCAAAGCACGGGCGGGCTGGAGCAAAGCACGGGCGGGCTGGAGCAAAGCACGGGCGGGCTGGAGCAAAGCACGGCCGTGCCCTCGACCGTGTTTTGCCCAGTGATGCCCTTTTAAGCAGATTTCAGCCAAAAGAGAGGGGGATTCGAGTTTTGAGAGAGACAGAGCGATTCCTAGAGAGAGAAAGCGACGAACAAGAGTCTCCAAGTGCCCTAGCTTGATCTTCATCACCATTGGAGCTTGGCTTGAGCTTGGAGAAGTGCCGATCAACGTCTAGGAGCAGGAATCCATCCTTCATAGTATGAATTCCGCGTCTGATTCTGCTTTTGCTTCTTTCTCCATGGAGTAGTTCTCCCATTCATCTGGGTATGGAGAACCCTAGATTTGTATGTTAGGTTTGATTGTATGAACCCAAGTACTGATTCTATGATTTGATTATATTCAATTTAGGTTTGAATGATTGAATGACATGAATCCTGATCAAATTCCTGTTGTTTCTGCTTTAACCTAGAATGAGAATATCTGCCTAGGTTGATAGAGCATCCTTGATTGAAGGTAGGGAGTTGGTGACTTTAGTCGAGGAGCCAACTCACTATTCTGTACCGAATTCACTTCGGTAGTGGAGGTTTTGTTCGTTAGGGCCTCAATCTGTTTACTCCGGTGGAGGTTAGTCGCCCGCTAGAGACTCAGATTGAGAGGGTCTGGAGACCTTTAGTCGAGACTTCAGACTGCTTAAGAACCTTCCGCAGTATAACTATCATAGAAACTGAACTTGGTAATTGCAATCCGGCTTAACTGCAGTCTAGGGGGAACCATATCCGGGTGACCTCTCTTAACCTGAAAACAACCGTTTGCTTGCTTTGACAGTAGAAATTTAAAGTTTCATTGCTAGATAACAAGAATTCACCGAGTAGTCATCAAATCTAGGACCCGGGTTGACATTAAAACCCAAACCCGCTATACTACGCTTTAGGAAGTGGTTTCACTTGGCCAATTCCTAGAGTGACAGTAGAAGTGAGTCAACCGTTAACCTAAATTAAGTGACTACAGATGGAATAAAGTAATTCTAGTAGCTAACGTGAACTTTACTAGTAATTCAAGTGACCAAACTTGCAATTTAGCCCGAAAAACTATGAATAGGAGATTTGATTTTCCTATGAAAATCTAGCTTTACAAGCCTCTCTTTACCAAAGGGGGTTTTCTCTCTACCTAGGTTAGAATGACAAATAGATTGATAGGCAAACACACAACACAATCTTCCATGAAAATACCTCCAAATTCTTATTAAAACACTCACACAGAACAATCATTCCATACAATCAATCACCTGATAGGACTTAGGGTTTACAAACACCCAAATGAAAAAGGAAACTACTCCATATTAGGAGAGGAAAAACACAAAGGGAAAGGAGAAAGCCCATCATGGAGATGCTTGGATCCTTCCTTGTACAGTAGAGATATTCCTTTGGGGAGTATTTTTCCCAAATCCTTCCTTGGAGTGAAACCCTAGCTTTTTCTCTCTTCTTGTTCGTCACTTTCTCTCTCTAGAATTCTGAAGAAGAAGCTTTCTCACACAAGGTCTCCTCCTCCTTTCTCCTTAAGCTCAAGCATCCTTCTATACCCAGATCCAGCTCAAATCACGGTCTTAGTTCACGATCGTGATATGAAAGTACAGACCGTGAACTGAGGTCAAAACGCGCCGTTTCACTTAATCCAGTTCACGGGCAACTACCCGAATTCACGGTCTTACGACCGTGAGACTGAAAAATGCTATGGACGCCTGACATTTAGTTTTTAAAACTGTCCACAATCTATAGGCTAAAAATATGAGGCAACTTTGAATTATGGTATCCAACCTCCTTGAAAAAAGAATCATATAAACCTTAATTCTAGGAAGTCTCATAATTTTATGTTATTGCTTAGTAAATCTAAATTATGAAATCTTAGGATAAAAGTAAGCTTACTCTTCCGAGTCAAGGTAAGGAGAGCTTAAGACAATTGAATTTCCTAGTACCCTTCTTTGTTTATCGTGGATAAGGAGGGCTTATAACCCAGTTGAAGCTATTCATATAGAGGTGCCGTCGATTAGCACATATTTTAAGTTAAGGTAAGGATATGACCATTTTTTCTTTCTTTCAGCCCTATCTTCTTTTTTAGGGTGTATAGCTCAGTTAGTAGAGCATTGGGCTTTTAACCAAATGATTACAAGTTCATGTCCTGTTATACCCAAACCTCCCTTAACACGACTATTAGTAAGTTTGAAATAAAACCATCAAGATCACTCTTTGGCCCGGAAAGCGTTCGACATCTTCTTTTATTTAAAGTCTCCATGCTCTTTTGATTATAGTAGTGGCCACAAAAGAGCAGAGTGTACCACCCTGCCATAGTCGCCAATATTGTACCAGATATGGTATGGTATTTCCTTTTTCTCTACTGCCTACTTAACATTACAAAAAGATTTCATAGATCGGTTATTAACTTATTATCATCACCTTTTTTCTCGGTTTCATCAATAATATTATGAGTTTTATCCCCTACAACCAATTTTACAAACATTCCTTTACTATTAACCAAAATTCTATGATTTGTTAACTAAAATATTTAACATATTAACCGAAATTCCATTATGGTTAACTAAAATATCAAAAATATCATCAATTCACATTATGCAAGATTAGTTAACTCTGACATAAATTTTAGATTATTTGATTTAAACAAAAGTATTAGTATCTTAGCGCAACGGAGCACAGGAAAAAGCCTAGTTGAAATTAAATACTCCATCGTACGTCCAAATTAAAGTCTTTGGTCCAGCAAAGCTCCAATGTGCATGTGGTACTTTTTTTTGGACAAAAGATAATCAGATATATTTATTGAAACAAATAGGCAGTTACATCCTGGCATCCAGCCAGGCTTTGAAATCCCAAGAGCGACTAGTTGTCGGGTACAATGAAAGGGTCTTTCTAGCCACCATATGTGCTACCCTATTGTTACAACGACCTACAAATGCACGACCTCTTCCAGGACGACGCCCATCCGACTATCCCGAGTATCAGATTGGTGGATCTTGTCAACGACCACTTTGACATCACCCTCAAATCTTATCTCTAAAAGTCCCATGCTTAAACACCATAGGATGGCCTCCCTAAGAACGAGCAGCTCCACCACCATAGGGTCATCCAGGTCTGGGAACTGAATCCCTCTAGCTAAAATGACTAACCCTGCCTGGTGCAGAATAATCATCCCACCGGCTGAATGGGAGCCACTTTTAGTTGCTCCATCCCACCTACAAACCATAGCATTTGGTGCACCCGTACCTATTGTTTGTATTGGGGCCCCAGAAATCTGGACACCACGATCCGCGGGTAAACATATCCACTCTTGATACTGTTGATGGAATTGACACATAAGAGCCAGGATCCCAAACTGTTTGCCTTCGAAGACAACCCAGTTTCACGATCGTCAGATACGCCACAAGAGAGCAACCACCACCCACCACTGAGGAGGATTCAAGAGTAACAAAAGTTTTTTGAGGAACATCGGGAAGGTATGGCGAGGCAACCCCTGACCAAGGTAATCCAGTCCTGAATGGTCCAATAAGGCCCTGGCTACATGATAGTGCCAATTTTTTTTTTCAATTGTTTCGGATTCTGCCCAACAAACCAGGCACCTGGGAAGCACATCAACATCTTTTTCTATTAGGGCCTCCGTCGTGGGTAGGATGCGATTGAAAATCTGCCAAGCAAATACCTTCAACTCTGCCAACCCCAGGATGGGCGAGAGCGGGCAGTAGCTTTAAGGAACGAGCTAGTCGTAAAATATTTTCCTTTATACACCTGTACGAGAATGGACTGGGTTTCATTAAGGATACACCACCCAATTTTAGCCAAAAGAGCTTGATTAAACTGCTCAAAGCATCGAAATCCCATTTTGCCCTCATGTTTGCTCCGACACGTATTCCGCCATGACATTCACCAAAATTTTGACTGGCCCTCCTCCACTCCCCACCAAAATCTAGCTAAGTGTTTATCCAAGAGGCGGCATAGGGAGAGAGGTAACTTGAAGCAGGACATGACATGGAGTGGTAAAGCTAAAGCGACCGACTTAATCAAAGTCTCCTTTGCTGCCCACGACAAAGTTCGTCGCTTCCATCCCTGCAGACGAGCCAATAAATTCTCCTCCAAGTATCAGAACGTCATCAATTTAGACCGAGAAATTAAGGTAGGTAATCCCAGGTATTTATCCTGGACACCAAAAACCACAACTCCCAAGATTTCTCCAAGAACTCTTGGTCATGTCTTGTGATGTTCTTACTAAAGCACACTGCAGATTTCTCCAAGTTAACTCGTTGGCCACTAAGTTCCTCATATTCTTCATCACCTCAATCAACCTTTCAAACTCCTCAGGGGACCCACGAAGAAAAAGGTAGGATTCATCTGCAAAGAATAGGTGGGAAATCCAGGGGGCGCGACGAGCAACTTTCACCCCTGGCAATCTCCCACCTATAATTTCTTTACGGATAAGTGCCAAAAACCCCTCTGTGCAAAGCAAAAACAATAGAGGAGAGAGTGGATCACCCTGTTGGAGACCCCTAGAGGGTTTAAAGAACCCAGGGGGTGTACTGTTCATAAGCACATAAAAGGACGCTGACCAAAGGCACTCATAAATCCAGCCTTGCCAGGAAGAAAGGGTCATTCCACTCTATCATAGGCCTTTTCCATGTCAACCTTTAGATGCATGTACCCTTTCTTCTCCCGTGTTTTTATCTTTAGTTAATGCATTAGTTCATGTCCAAGCAAGATGTTGTCAACAATTTGACGTTCTCGGATGAAAGCATTTTTTTCCTTCCGAAACGATTTTTGGCAAGAGGCAGGATAGTCTTTCTGATAAAATCTTGGTGATGATTTTATACACAAACTGACACAGACTGATAGGTCGTAGTTGCCTAACGGTCTCCACATTGTCCACTTTTGGAATCAAAGTCAGCCAGATATGATTAAAACTGCGGAGGGGCCTACCCAATGTGAAGAAGGAACAAACGGCTTTAATCACCGAATCACCAATGGTGTCCCAAAAGGCTTTTAAAAAACTTCCCAGTGAATCCATCAGATCACAGAGCCTGTTTTGATCCCATGGAAACAAAACTGTTCGTCGTACCTCACTAGGCAGGATTTCGGCAGTGAGCCCCACATTCATTTCCGGTGTCAAACTCCGAGCTATGTGGAGACTTGCTACCCGATCATCCATGTTAAAGATCTGACTCTCTGAGCTAAAGAGTTTTCGGTAGAAACTTGGGGCAATATCCGCCTTTCCTCTCTCCTCGGTGACCAATTCTCCATTTTCATCGTGGAGACCAGAAACAAAATTCCCCTTCCGACGGGCCCGTGTCATCGTATGGAAGTATGCTGAGTTCTTATCGCCCTTCTTTAGACACGTGACCCTGAACTTCTGTTTCCAATAGAATTCCTCTGCCTCCCATTGTCAATTCAATTCTAATTCCAACTCTTGCACGTCATCCCAATTGATAGGATGGATTGATTTGATCCGATCAATCTCCCCCTGTAGGGTTTTTATATTTCGAAGTGAGTTAGTTGTACCAGCCCTGCTCCAATCATAAAGCAAATGCCGTAATTTCTTCAGCTTCTGCCATAGCTGGTACATCGGAGTTCCACTAACCTCCTCCTGCCAAACATAATCCACCATAGCTTTGACCTCAGGATTATTTTGACAGCGAGCATCAAATCGAAAAAGAGGCCGGCTATTTCGGATGTATGGTTTATCTGATAGTAGGATTGCCTTATGATCAGACCCCTGATCTGTGAAATGCTTGGTAAGGGTATCCGGGAACTGATTGATCCAAGTTTGGGAACGCAAAGCTCTATCTAGCCTTTCCCTGATACAAGTAGGGCCCATGCGTTTATTTGTCCACATGAGTTGGTCTCCTTGGAAACCAGGGTCATGAAGCCCAAGATCATGGACAAAATCACAGAGGGCAATCGATTTGGCTAAGTACCAAGGGTTTCCCCCATCTTTTTCATTCTCGTTCATCGTTGCATTGAAATCTCCAATAACCACAAAAGATAATGGTATTCCTTCGCAAATTTCCCAAATTTGAGCCAATTGAGAGTCTCTAATAGAAACATCACAACTAATATGCACACACACCACCACGTAAGGAAAACAAACTTCATTAATCTGGATACAAATGGAGAAATTGGAATGAAAAACACCGAAGCGTCAACTTCGTGGGACCAAGCAACAACTAACCCACCTGATGCGTCATTGCATCAACAAAAAAACAATTAGAAGAAGCAAAACCTAAACCCTGCAAATGATGGGTAATGACGAGCCTGCAAGATCTTGTTTCGGAAAAGAAGACAAGATCCGGCTTATTTGAATGAACTAACCCTACAACAGTTTGGAATGTGAAGGATGGTCCAATTCCTCTCACATTCCAGGCAAGTATCCTCATTTATCTGGTTGGGGCCATTTGAAGCTGGCTTCCTCCACCTTCTCGGAGACATCGACATCCTCGACAAACTGTTTTTTAGGGGTAGGGTTCTCTGCCACATCGCCCTCGAGTTCATTGATAGAACATTTTTTAGTTCCCTCCACTCGGTCGACTAGGTTGGAACCATATTCATGAATTCCCATATCATCTCCTACATGTATCTCCGGCACCACATTAGCCTTTTCCTTCAGGGACGGCGGCTTGTGTAGGCTCCCCTCCACCTCGACATCTTCCATGGCCAGAACAACTTCAAAGGCCTGAACGACCTGCTTGAACCGATTGGAACGAACCAGTCGGTTCAGTCTTCCTTTCACCGGTGGAACTCATTTTCTAAGGGCCTGTTTACTTTCATTTCTGTTTCCTGTTTTTGAGAAAACAGGTGAAAACAACATTTTGTCGTTTCCGAAAACAGCAGGAAGTTGCCACTTTGTGTTTTCATTGTTGGAAACGAATAGAAAACAGAATGAAAAGTAAACAAGTTTTCTCATTTCGGTTGCCTAATTTATCACAAGAAAACAGGAAACGAAAATGGAAGTGAACAGGCCTTAAGTTCATTGGCAGGAGGATCCTCCTCAAACAGGGCCGCCTCCGACTCCAGTGACTCAGACCGTATCTCTCTCGGTTGAGCTTCATTTGGTTTAGTCAAGGAATGGGCCACGAAACTTCGGCCATCACCATTCTCATCTCCGTTGTCCATTACCAAAGAGATTCCTTGCTCATCCCCCTTGGCCTTCACACCATTCAACAGGAATCTGCAAAGGCTGTAGCTGAAGAAGAGCAGGCCTTAAGGGTCTCTTATGACTATGGAAGAGGTGGCAGAGGTCAAGGAAGGAGTTTTTATCCTGGAAGAGGTAGATGAAGAGGAGGCAGAGGTTGGAATAAGGAGTCTGTGGAATGCTACAAATGTCACAAACTAGGGCACTTCAAGTATGAGTGTCCTGAATGGTATCCTAATCAGCAAGCTCACTATGCAGCATCTGAAAGTATGCAGGACAAAAGCTATGGAAACATGAATGAAGATATGCTATTAATGGCCTGTGTCGATTCTGAAGACTCAAATGAGTGGGAAGAGGAAACACAAGGTCTAATGGCTTTGCTTGATTCAGACAAGAGAATTCAAGTAGTGATTGGTGGTTCCTGGATTCTGGCTGCAACAACCACATGAGTGGTGACATGAAGTGGTTCACCAGTCTTGACACTAACTTTGCTTGCAAATTAAGGCTGGGAAACAATTCCAAGTTAGAAGTTGCTGGAAAAGGAGAAGTGAAGATGCTGGTGAATCAGAAAAGCATTATTATTCAGGAAGTGTTCTATGTTCCAGGCCTCAAAACCAATCTGTTGAGCATTAGTCAATGGCAGGAGAAGGGTTTGACGTTTGTGATCAAGGGAGGAAGCTGCAAAATTTATCATGAGGAGAAGGGACTGTTGTTGCGGACTGAAATGAAGACAAACAAGATGTTTGTTCTTCATGCACTCTGCAAGCCAGCATTTCCAGTGTCTTAAAACTGGTGCTGTCATAGATCCTGCTCTCACTCTATGGCATCGCAGGTTTGGACATCTGGGGGTGGCTAATCTGCAACTCCTGCAGACAAAGAAGCTTGTGAGAGACCTGCCAAAACTGAAAGGGGGAATTAGAGTCAGTGAGACTTGCATGTTTGGCAAGCAATACATGAAGCCTTTTCCTAAAGCAAGTCACTGGAGGGCAGAGGAAGCATTTCAGCTGGTTCATGCAGACCTTTGTGGACCTATTACTCCAATGTCAAACGGAGGAAAGAGGTATATGTCACTCTGATTGATGATCTTAGTAGAAAGATGTGGGTGTTCTTTATGATAGCAAAGTCAGAAACTTTAGGTTGTTTTAAGAAGTACAAACTGAAAATTGAGAAGGAGATGGATCTGGAAATCAAGTGTCTAAGAACTGATAGGGGTGGTGAGTTCATGTTAAATGAGCTTAAGCAACTTTGTGATGAAGTTGGGATAAGGAGGCAACTCACAGCTGCCTTTACACCACAACAAAACGGTGTAGCAGAAAGAAGAAATAGGACCCTAATGAACATGGTTCGATGCATGTTGAAGGATATGGATGTTCCATTAGAGTTCTGGGCTGAACTAGTGGCTTGGACTTGTCATGTGCTCAATAGAAGTCGAACCACAGCCAATCAAGGCAAGACACCCCAGGAGTTGTGGACTGGCTAGCCTCCTTCTGTGTCTCATTTCAAGATATTTGGTTGTGTTGCTTATGCACACATTCCAGATCAACAAAGAAAGAAGCTTGATAACAAGAGTGAGAACTGTCAATTCCTTGTGATTTTAGTAGAATCCAAAGCTTACAAGCTGTATAATCCTAGAACTAATGTAGTTGTAGTGAGCAGAGATGTTGTCTTTGATGAAACAAAGGGGTGGACCTGGGATTCAAGCTCACCACCACAGCAAACCAAACTAGTTTGGGAAGGTAGTGACGAGAATTGGGAAGACTCTGATGCAGAAGAAGAATTAGAGGAATCAGCAGGTTCTAAAGTAGCTGCTGGGACTCAACCTGAGAGTCCAAAAACACCAGAGCCAAACACAAGTGACAAAAAAGAAGAGGAGGAAGATCCTAACAACAGATGTGTTGGGACTTCCCAGTAACAAAAGAATCAGGAAGCCCCCATCCAAACATGCAAGTTATGACTGGCAAACTCATCTTGTTGAGGCTGATTGCAGTTTTGCAGGATGTAACTGGATAGAACTTGTAGCCATGGTTGATGATCCATAGTCATATGAGGAAGCTTGCAAAGATCCCAGGTGGAATGAGGCAATGAAGGCTGAGATGCAGTCTATCAAGAAGAATCTCACCTGGGAACTCACTAATCTACCAGCAGGCTGTCAAGCAATAGGGCTCAAGTGGGTGTACAGAAAAAACTCAAAGAGGATGGCAATTTGGACAAGTTCAAGGCTCGTTTGGTGGCAAAGGGGTATGAACAGAATGAAGGGGTTGATTACACTAAAGTGTTTGCCCCAGTAGCAAGGTGGGATACTATCAGAACTCTTCTAGCTCTATCTGCAAACTATGGTCTAACTGTGTATCAACTGGATGTAAAAAGTGCATTCCTGCATGGGGAGCTTACTGAAGAAATCTATGTGGAGTAACCTCAAGACTTTGAGGTTGCTGGGGAGGAAGCCAAAGTATACAGACTGCACAAAGCTTTGTATGGATTCAAGCAAACACCAAGGGCATGGTACAGCAGGATAGAGGCTTATTTCGAGAAGTCTGGCTTCCAGAAGTGCAATTATGAACACACATTGTTCATTAAAAGGTCAGGATCTGACATTCTCATCCTTAGTTTGTATGTAGATGATCTGATGTATGCAAGCAATAGTTCTTTGATGATTGAAGAGTTCAAATCATCTATGCAAGCTGAATTTGAGATGATAGATCTAGGGAAGATGAGATATTTCCTAGGTGTGAAGGAATTTTCATATGTCAGTCCAAGTACATAAGAGAACTTCAGGAAAAATTCAATCTGCTAGAATGTAATTATGTACATAATCCTGTGGCACCTGGACTAAAATTGACAAAAGCTGGAGATGGGATTGCTGTCAATCCCACTGAATATAAGCAATTGATAGGCAGTTTGCTGTATGTCACAGCAACAAGACCAGATATTATGTTTTCACTGTGCTTGCTAAGTAGATACATGGACTCTCCTACCAGACAGCATCTACTGGCAGCAAAAAGAATACTCATGTATCTAAAGGGCACTATGAATCATGGTATCTGGTACATAAAGGGTCATGGAGAGGAAGATCAAAGGATGACAGGATACACAGATTCAGATTATGCAGGAGATTCTGATGACAGAAAGAGCAGTTCTGGTTATGTTTTCTTTCTTGTAGGAGCAGCAGTATCGTGGGCTTCCAAGAAGCAACCAGTTGTGACTCTCTCAACCACTGAAGCTGAGTTTGTTGCAACATGTTCTGTGCCACACAATGCATCTGGCTTAGAAACATTCTGATGTAAATGGGATGGAGCAGAAGTGTGGACACTGGAACTACCATCTTGTGTGACACAGCTCTACCATTAACTGGCTAAAAATCCAGTTATGCATGGGAGGAGCAAACACATAGACGTTCGCTTTCGTTTCCTAAGAGAACTGGTGAAGGAAGGTTTGCTGGAGCTGGAGTTTTGCAGAACCAATGAACAAATTGAAGACTTGATGACCAAGCCTCTCAAGCTAGAAACTTTTCAAATCTTGAGGAGCAAACTGGGGGTCTGTGACTTTGAAGACCTTGGACTGAAGAAGGTGATCAACCGGCTTCAGTTCAGGGGAGGATTTGTTGGAGTAAGTCTGAACTGAAGCTGGAATCCTTTTCCTCTGCGGATTAGGATTACTTGAAGGCTGTTGCTATTTAATTGATGCGACATCGTTTTAATTTAGAGTCTGTCAATAAAAGGTCAGGTCATGCTCTGGCTAAGTGTTTGTTGAGTCCCTGTTGTTTTAAGTTTGGTCAGTTGAGTCTAGAAAGGTGGTTTGGTTGTTGAGAGATTCTTGTAAACGTTTAGGTTAAGCAAGCTGATTAGTAGAGCGTGTTGTTAGTAGTTGGAAACTTTGAAGCCGAACTTTGTGGCTCAAAGGCTGAGTATTTAAGGTTTGCATTATTGCCATTAATAAAACGTCAGTTTGCAATACATTGTGTTCTTCACTTCCTTGTTCCTTTTTCACACGAATTTCACTTCTCTGTTCTTTCCAAAACACCAATCTCTCTGTCCCTTTCAAACAAAACATTGGAGTTTGAGGTTATCGGAGCTTTGCAAGGAGGGATTTGCGAGGACGCCGGAGCTGAAGCTTCGCGATGATGCGGGAGCCTCTCGAGGATGTTGATGTCGGGTACGCTTATGGTCGCAAACTCTGAATCGCTTCCAATCGTTACCCTTTATTTCTTCCTTCATCCTTCAACCTGTAGCTTCGTCAACTCCATTCAATAACAACGCGCAACGCCTTCAGTTGGCCCAGATATGGCCCCTTCCATTGCCGTCGTCGCCACAGATGTCGCAGCATTTGACTTCGGTGTCATCTCCTCATCTTTCAGTCGCCGACTTTCCAATCGTCACCCTATTCTTGAACCAAAAGCTGGGTTATGCTATGTGGGTCATGGAGCAGATTTCCGGCGACACCTTTCTTCTTTCCAAGCAACGATTCTATGGGATGGCAATTTTTGGCAAATCAATGGCAATTCTCAAACCCAGCGATGATTGGTCGTTATTTGGGATGGCCAGATGGATGATTTCTGAGTTTAATGTGTAGTAAAATCTGAGCTCCAGAGTCCATAGGCGACCGCCTTTCTTTTCTTGTACCGAAATGAGGTATCATGATTGGAATTCTCTACGGCGTTGGTTGGCCTTAGGCTTGGCTGCTTGCCTGCTTCTATTTGACAAAGCGGTGGGGGGTTTCCTTTGTTCATTAGAAATAGATTGGAAACAAAACTAATTTTAATTTTAGGGGATTACTTAAAGTGGAGATGTTGGACAAGTAGTGGCCAGAAAGGAGGAAGCAGATGAACGTGTACTGGATTATGCATCCTCTGTCACTCGTTGGGGATGGGGATACAAGTATAACCAAATCTGGGTAAGTTTGCTGGAACAACGAAGAACACTATGAACAAAGGAAGGGCAAAACAATAATTTGGCTTTTTTCTTTAAAAACCCTGATCCAATTCCAAACAATTTAATTGGTATAAATCCTAAATTTCCTGGATTTTTAAACAAGGGATTTTAACCCAAATTCCTCACAAATCTCTTGTATTAAAATTCTGCATCCAAACGACCCCAAAGAATTATGTAGAAAAGGCTTGGGAGGAAAGGAACTTTGGCCATATCTTTTTATGTTTGGCGCTAGCTTGGACGAAAAACACCGGGAAGATATTTTTTTTACCTAATGGCCCCTTCGACCTCTGTGCAGGAACTAGGAATATAAGAATTGATGGGGTTCCATTGGAGAACCTCCATATATAGTAACTAGATTTGGACCCACCAGTAGGACGGATACATGGTCAATAATACATAATCAACAATGGTAATTGTTGATTAAGATAGATATGTTTTATTTGATATTTCAAAAAATAGTTAAATCATGTAATATATTCAAAATTAAAAACTACATTATATAGGTTTCGAACATTCTAAGCAATTCATTTACAAATAATTAAAAAACCCTCATGTAATGAACCCGACTCTTAGTATATAGGTTTAGAATTACAAAACCGCACTTTGATTTACCTCTTTTTTGTCAAAATACTATAAATTTTATTTGTACTTCTTTCGATTGCTTTTCCATTAACAACATGAAATTGAAATAAATTTTAAATGTTTGCTATTGTACAAAGTATAGTAACCTTGACCTAAAATAAATCTTGTTCAATTTCACTTCTTGGTATGACCGAAATATCATCACATGGTTGGATTGATGTGTTTGATTGAAACTTAATGATTAGTTTGTTTGAATTGACCTATAATCTACAAAGTCCTCAAAAGTCCAAATCCTTTGAACTTGAATTAGAGGGTGCAAGGATTAATTTGCCATTTGAGAATCATACCCAAATATCATTATTAGAGAAAAGTTAATCGTACTCATAATATTTTAAAACTTGAATACTACAATAAAATTTCACATACCACTTGGCCAGGTGAATAAGAACTCAAACCCTTATTGTTTGTTACTTCTAAAAATGTTCAAGATGTTCTTAGCGGGTTTTCTATTCGTTGGATTACATTTATTTTTGTGAAATTAATTTCTATTTGCATGATTAATTTTATTTTTGCGAAATAATTTTCTATTTGGATGTTTAAATCTAAAATGATGTATTAACACATATAATAAGATAAGTAATCTCTTATGATTTTTACTCGATCTAATTTCAACTGATACTTCTTCATATTTGAATTCTACCCTATCTAATTAGTCTGATTTTGACCGATATCCACAATTGTGGATAGTGTTGTCATCGTACTAGCAAGATCCGATAACTCCATGCACCATTTCCTTTTATATAAAAACTAGATTTGTGGCCCGCGTTTCGCTGCGGAACGCTTGATTTGTTGTGAAAATGGTATATCTTCTGGTTGAAAACCTATCGTTGTATTTGTTACCATATGTTTCAGACGTTCTTTCGCACATATTTTTACTATGTTAATAATTTTGGTGATCACCATATAATCCCTGAACGGTCGAATAGTCTAATGTGTACAGGTAGTTGAACACAGTTTACTCCTTCAAACAAATCATCATGATACAAATAAAGAAAAAAACCCCATACAAAAAACATCTGATTGGTAGGCAGAAGGTACCCGTTTTAGAGAATGAAAACTACTCATGGAATCATATTTTCTTTATATATAACAGACCGTTTGGTACCAAATGAATCAAAAATTCATTTCATTTTAAAATGAATTACTATGTAGAATTCATTGTCCAATGAATTCTTCTGTTTGGTATGTCATGTTCAAATATTTAGAAATGAAATGAATTGAATTCTCAAATTATGTTTGGCTACATTCGAAAATGAATTAAATTAAAAGTTTCCAACTACGCCCTTATTAATTCCCATCAAATCAAAATAATATATAGCTCACGGTATGGAGGATTGAGATATAGTAACCGAATAAAACTATACCATGGTTCCTTTATTGCAATACGTGAATGGATGTGTGGAGTTTCCATTGCAAAAATCCAATTTTAAAGAAGCAAAGATCCAAATTGCAGGAATCTGCCTTGGGCCTTGAATAAACAGCCAAATAACTTTTTAAAGAAGTCCTGAATCTCCCTGGTACCTTCAAAACTTTGGATGATTGATTGCTTGATTCCAATTATGAGGTTATATGGATCTATCAACCTCAGACACTAAAAATAAACAAGGACCCATACAACCAAATCAAAACCGGGAGAATCACATCCATATGCATATATGAAGCATTGAAAATCCAAATTCTAAAAAATGCAAGTGATAAAGTTATTATAAACCAATATGACAAAACAAATAGTTCGAAAAAGTAGCAAATAGTTTGAACCTTTCAACTAGATGCTCAATGTCCTTCAAAAAATCAAGTGCCTCCATAACTTCCCATTTGTCTAACCCCAATTTTTTTAACTCGGCTGAAAGCTCAGTAGCAGCATATATCCATTGATTGCTATTTTTTATGGCACTAGCATTTTCTTTCATCGAAGATGTTACCTGCATAATCTCTTCCGCAAAGCTACTGGACATAGATCTCTTTCTTTTGGTTCCTTTGGTAGACTTTTTCCCGGGCTGCGCTTTAACTTCAACAATAATTGGTGGCACCGCTACTCCTGGAACTTGGCTAGCTTCTGACACTAATGGATCAAGGTGAATCTCGTCGTTGGCCAGCATCCTATCAATATCACCAATTCTCAACTCTGATTTAACATTGTGGTACTTAGTAAAATTTTCCTTAGCATTCATGGCACCATCTCCATTTGCTTGATCTTTCTCGAATAATTCTCGGGCATTCTCTAAAGAATGAAGTTCCTTATCACGAATCAAATTGTAATCTGGCTTCATATGAGAAAACAGTTGACAAAATAAGCGAAAAATGAAAAAACATCATTATTCTTAAGTACAAACATCAATCAAGTAAACATTACATTTATTATAGTATCCCAAACACTTGGAGCAACTTCAATTTATTTGGTCATATCATTCCATCCGAAGCCACTCTTTTTATCGAAGACCTCAATGGCAAGCCCCATTTGGTTTTGGATAGTCTTTAGCCTGTTAACTGCCTTTGTCTTATCGATAGTTTTACCATACTTTTTAAACCCCAAATTTAGCCCAACAATGACGGTAGTCCAAGCAGCTTTGTTGAATTGCTTCTCATCCTTATTTCCTTTGGCCTTTTCCTCCTTCAGAAGGTCAAAAAGAAGTTTATCAATCTCCTTTGGTGTTCAAAATTTGGACTTCATCTTCACCGTTGCCATCATCTATTTGAACCATTAAACAAATACAAAATACGAACTAAGTAGATCAACAACTTCCATTGAAGACAATAATATTCAATGTAAAAGACAAAAAGTGCTTCAAGAACTATGAAAAACACATTTAGGAGCTTGTGACTAGCATCTCAAACATAGCGACTCCACATCTGGAATGCTATATTGTCTCAAATTTTTTCTGCTATCCTAGCATCTGCGTCTCTATTTTCAGATCCACTCTCTTCTTTTTCGACATTATTTCCCATCAATTCTTTATCAACCTCACAAAGAATATCTTCATCGGGATCATACATCAAAAGAAAGTTATGCAAAATACAACAAGCAAGCACAATTTCAGAACGTGTGTTGACATCATGTTGAGCTTCTGAACCACTATCAATAATGGGAAATCCCATTTTTAGGACACCAAAAGCCCTCTCAATTGCATTACGCAATGATGCATGTCGAAGTTGAATAATTCTTTTGAGTCCACAGGAGGACAATATGAGAATACTCTTTTAAATTATATCTTGTGTTTCGGTACGGCGTGATAAATCCAGGCCTCAAAGCATAGCCAACGTTAACCAAGTAAAATTTACCTATATTCAAACAAAAGAATAGTTTTTAATAGAGTACTAGCTCATTAACAAAATGAACAAGCACTTTTTTTTTTATCTCTCACTACCACCTACCTGGAGGAACTTTTTGTTTGTCATCTCTTGTTAAGGCATTCTCCAATATTCTTGAATCAGAAGCTAATCCTTCCCATCCCGCCAGAACATAGGTGAACTTTAGGTCAAATGTGCATGCTGTTAAATTGTTCATTGTGGGGATTCCTTTCCGACCCCTATATCTTGGTGCTTCTTCTTGTGAAAGTTGAGCACGAACGTGGGTTCCATCAATAGCACCAACACAATCCTATACTATCTATTTATGTTAGTACACCAAAATTCTACACTTTTTAACTTATATCAATTGAATATTACTAATATATATTTACCTTAAAGTATGGATAAATCCGGCCTCACTATCCGATATCTCTAGAGGGACTATAGATCCATTCGGTTGAACCAAAAAATCTGCTTCTAATGACAATATGGCCTTGAGGACTCCATGAAAGTGACGACTGATTGTCTCTCCGCTCCAGCGTAAGAAGAAATTAACTACTTGCTCTTCAACTGAACTATTTTTATTATCATTCAACAAGTTTCTCTCCATTAGTATATGAACTAATGTTTGGAACGCCTTTGGTCCCATGCGTAGAATATCAAAAGTGTTCTTGTGTGTTTCTATTCTATTTATTAGCTCTTTTCTAATACTTTGTCGATGAACCCTACATTCCAGTTATGTCTTTTCAACATACTGATATAATCTAAGAAGAAATATCAAATAACTAGCATATGCTGCTAATGAGGTTATAATGAGATTAGGTTTATATATAATATGTGTTTCCTTTGTTATTGAGACCACTTAATGTTTTTTTATAAAAGAGCTTTGAACCATGTAACAGAAACAATACCCATAAAAGAACCGCAAAAAAAGCACATAAATAAAACTAACCTTCTCGCATAAAAAAAACTAACCTTCTTTGTGGCGTGATTGATACAGAATTGAAGAAGAAGGGAGTTGCGCCGGCAGCTTGGTAAATTGGGAGTCTCCAATGAAAGTAGGGTTTAGTTATAACCACAGAGCTGCATATAGGGTTTAATATACCCGACTGAAGAAACTAAGTGTGCGCGCAAAATTGTTTACGCGCTAACTAATATACAGGTGAGTAAACTAATTAATAATTAAGGATAATTATATAATTTTATTATAATTAATAAAATATTTGTGGAATTCATTTGGAAATTCCATCTCAATTCCTCGGAATCGCTATAACTAGCTCCGATTCCGTAGAATTCAAATTTTAGAATTAAAAATGAATTCTTCTATATACCAAACACAAAAAATTCATTTCAAAATGAATTCCTCAAAATTTATGGAATTTATTTATACCAAACAATATGTAAATGTGAGGTTAATTTAATGATTTAAGGTAGAGGTACAGAAAGGCCAAAGTAGTAATGCAGCTGAAAAATTAGGCAACCATAACAAAAAGACTACATGTATACTTCTAACAGAGGATACCATAGAAGAAAGAATAGCATAAAGGTTGCAGAACTACATAGTAGGAACTCCACAAACCATAAAAAATGTCAAGGTGCTGAATGCAATACAACACAGCACAAAAAAACGCATTAGGAAACATCAATGATGGGTTGAAAGGAGATCAAAACGACTGCAGCCTCTGCTACACCTTCTTATCTCAGCTATCAGAAAGTGGGTTCTACATCTACTACACCGTACTTAGTGGACACATATGTGAAATAGTGAATCAATATTCAATACCCTTAATCCCATTCCATCCAGACGTGTGTTTCCTATTCTGCTCACCATTTCATCCAAGCTCAAACAAACCCAGTAGTTGTTGTCTGACAAACACATGCCACAATTCATTCACTCTCACCAAAATTAGTAGCAGCCAGCAGTACCTGACCCCTAAAGGATCCACTAAGGGTAGAAAACAACATCTCATGAAATCATAATTGATGTTTGGCAAATCTCAAAAGTGATTAATAGCATACAGAAATATGGCTATGAATAAATCATATAAACTGGTCTTTGAAAAGCAAAACATAACACATATATGTCTAATTACCAAACAAATACAATGTGAAAAAGTTTGGAGATTATGATATAAGCTCATTTTCATGTTGTTTACTTCTGGGCTCGTCCCTGTCAATTTCCATGCCATCTGCAATAGAAATATTTGTTTTGGCAGGGGAAAATTTCAAAAGAAAATCACCGAGGGAACGCCGGGACGCAAGCTCTCGTGATTTTAATAATAATTCCCATAGCTTCTTACCTTTAGATTCAGTTCTCCCAATCCATCCTTATATCTAATTCACCCAAATGCAATGCGGTGATGGATATAGTGATTACCCTTTGGTTAAATTAACATATCAGTCACATAAATTCTACACTGGGCGACTTGATGCCTTTTCTTGGCCTATGGACGAAGCTCTAACTCATAGGTTCACATTTTGGTCTAAGAAACTTGCAAATAGGAACCCAAATGCATCAGAAACAAGTCAGCTTGATGCTTAACACAGCCAATCAGACTTTTCTATCTGGAGATGATGGTTACACACAAAACCTTTACATGTAAAAGTAGCTAAACATGAGTGGAATCCCTTCCGCAGTGAAACATGTCAGCTTGAATTCTATCTAAAGGTGACGGTTATACACAAAACCTTTACATTTAAAAGTAGCTAAAACATTGCGATAATCATCATTCTCACACATAAAACCTTGAATGACTAGTACATACTAAACATCAACATAAAAACCCATTATGAACAGCCAAGCACAGTCGAGATTCGGGTTCTTAGAGGCTAAATGGTTTCATGAGAAGATAGCTTCCTTTCTTATATATAAAACAGAGTTGGCATTAAACAAAACTTGTTTTTTTATAATGGTGATTAAATAAATTGAAAAGGTTGAAAAAAGAAGAGAGATATACAGAGTACAAGAAATCAACAAGGTTGATCACCGGGACAAAAAAAGAAAACCAACAGATATGTAGACGCGGTCGACTTAATGACTGAGCTAGTCGACCGAGGTATGTTGACCTCCTATTCCCCCACTCAAGCTGGAGCATGAACGACGTGAATGCCTAACTTGAAAGTTAGAATGGTAATAACGCAACATTGATCGATGCTAAACGCGGAAGGGATGATCACTTCTTTGATCGTGACTGCCTTGCTTCAAGACTTGACAAACTTTGTTGACAGAAGCTGTACTATCTCCCCAGCACTAGCTGAAAGCATCCCTGCATGACTCGCAATGATGTAGCCAGTGACATGACCTCCATGTTCTTGATGAAGACCTGACAACAACCATGACAAAATTTCACAATAATGGTGGCTGCCTTCGACTGAAGTTGGTTGTTGATGATGAAAACGGATGAGCTAGATTCTGACTTGTCAATAACTCGAGTTGTTGGGAGAAGGTTATGCTAGATCTTATACAGGCCCATGCATGGTATTAACCCGCTTCCTTACACGCCCCCTCAAATGAAAGCCGACTCATGGAATTGAATTTTGCACAAGCCCATCATACCATGTGATTGAAAGACAACAATTAATATTGGGAGTCGTGGGGACTTGAACACGTGACCTCAAGGACAACCATCTCTGATACCATGTAGAAATTGATAATGCGGAATATTGAAAGAACACAGAACACAGGATTTCACTTGGTAACCTCGATCAATTGATTGATCGAGACTAATCCACGGTGACCACAAAAGAGCTCACGGCTGACGTTTTATTAAACGATTACATTGTGACGGCTTGCTTACCACAGACAGACGATAGCTAAACTTTTATAGAGATAGACTTAGGGTTAAAATACTAATGACAACTAAGTTCCTTCCTTTATCGGGACAAGGAAACATGGGACTTGGAGGACAAGGAATTAATTACTTTTTGGCTAAGTAATTAATATCCTCAACAACGTATTTGCCGGGAATAATAATCAGAACCCTAACTAGAATTGTGCCCTCTTTGCATGCGTGTTCCACTCGTCTGGCGGTGAAGTAATGATAGATGAAAACATTCCTAATTTTCTTTGATTGAAATGGAGGAGAGAAGAGGGGTTGGACGGATTCGAACGGAAGGAAGGAGAGGATGGGTCGAATGAAGGAGAAAGGAGGTGAAATGGATTTGAGAAGGCTTCATGTTTTTCGATTGGAATGGAGGGGTCGGATGGAAAGAGAAAATTGGAATGGCGGAAAAGAGAGGAATCGGACGGGAAGAGGAAAGTGGGGTCGGACTGCCAGAAGGGATTCCGCCGCCGCTGTCGTTGTTCGGTAAGAAGGAGAGGTGATGGGTCGGTTAAAACGAAGGAGAGAGAAGTGGTTGACCAAAATAGGAATGAGGTTTTATTAAGAGAGAAAGAGAGAGAGAGAGGCCAGGAGGAGCGCACGGAGTGTGGCCAGTTTCACGTGAACGCGGGCCTGCCCAAAAGGTGATAACGGGCTGGTTTTCAGGCTACCATAGATTCGCCCACAGCAAAGCACCAAAATCCCATTGTGAACAGTAACTCACGAAAATTTCGTGAGGAACCGTGCCCGGAATTTTTGGTTGCTTGTGCTGTTAATTAATTAATTATAATATCTGCACCGAGTGAAAACTGAAATCATACCATTTGTTTTTTTAGCAATCTGAAATCATACAATTGTTCCTCTATCTAAGTTACCAAAAACGAAACGATTAGGAGCAATGTGGAAGTTTAGAGATGATCAGAAAAGTGGCGCGGATACAACTGCCCACCAATGTCACTAAATCTCTACATTTTGCACACCACCATATTCTCAACATTCTTTCTACTTCCGTCTTCCCTCAATAACTAACTCGGCCATGATCTGATTTGTTTCTTCAAGTTCTCGGAAGACGGTGTATATGCCCATGTAATACTATCTAAATGAGGCAAATCATACGTAAATGAAAATCACAATGAAAATACCTTCACTCTCGGTTCCTCTAGGCCATTTCTCAATTTAATCACTTTACCCTCCACACAAGCATGAAATCTCACAAGTAAATCAATCTTGTGCCTGGAAGTGTGCAGCCATGACTTCAAAGAAGAGTGAGACAATTCCAGCCCTATTTGTGCTCTTATTACCAATATGACAAATACGGCTGGTGTAGCTCATGCAGTCAAAGTATAGTTTCTATGTAAAAGCAAAATGATGGGTAAAAGCATAAGCGCAAAAGTGAAACGTAAAAGTGTAACTTTCTAAACATTCTATGAATTTTATAGATATTGTCTAACTATAAATAAATAGGTGGACTAACTCATATATTAAAGATCACTCTCACATGCATAAACTAAATTAATAGACTTTCAAATAATCATTCACTGTCTTCTTCCTACTTTCGAGAAGAAAATTTGAGAAGAGAATTTGAGAAGAGAAACCATCTGTAAATGATGAAGCTACAAGAGTAGTGGGTAAACTTCACCAATCTAATTCCTTTTCGCCGTCGCCGTGGAGGAATTTAGTGAAGGCAACTTATAGTACTTTTGTGCCTCCCTGAAGGACTTTTTGCCTCAATATCTGGCAACCACGAAATCGACGAGAAGAGAAATTAGGCCATGACTTGTGAAGAAGAAATACAACGGAGGGGGAGGCTCAAGAGGAGTGGGCTGACATGGCGGGCCAAATTTGGTTGATTAGGCGTTTTTGTTAGCGATGCCAACAAGAATTTGAAGCCGTTAACAGAGACTAACAAAAAGTAACAGAGAATGTCCAAGCATGAACCGTTGAATTAATTTTGGTGATCACGAATGTGATATAATATTTGTTGTGCAAAACATGAATTTTTTAGTATTTCTAGTAACAAAACTTGCAATTTACCAATTCGGAATCTTATAGTTGATATGTTTGATATTCTAATTAGGAGATGGGCATTTAATATCTAGTCATACCTCTTTCTCCGACTACAACCCTTCAACATCGAATTTTTCGGTTGAGCGAGAATACAATTTAGAAAAAGAGAATTGCTTAACTTAGGTCATGTACCACCCCGTTTAAGCTCTAGTTAGGCTAAATTGCAAAAAGAAAAAACATAAATTCCTCAACGCCTATGCTTGTAACATCAAACAATAGCTACTCATGCACTCTTCACACATACACCACCATCAACCAAAAGGTTCAACCCACTAATATACTTTGACTCATCACTCACCATATTCAGTGCCACCTCCGTGACTTCCTCAGCTCTCATCAATTTCAGATGATCCGGTAGTACCCTTTACCTAGGAGTCATCACTGCATACGGTGAAATGCAATTCACACGGATCCCAAACTGCCCGAGCTCCACGCACAGGTTCTTTGTCAGGCCTACCACCGCGTGCTTCAACGCGGTGTAGTTGTGCAGTGCCAGACCATAGCTAGCCGTCACCGCACTCCCCTTGAAGAGGATGGTCCTGCTACACTTCGGGACCATCACCCTGGCAGCATGCTTGGCTGCCAGGAATGATCCATACACGTTGACATCAAACACCTTCCGAAACACCTGGGGATCAGTCGACAATATCCCTGGTGCTCGGTCTTTCTTGAAGAACTCGAACCTTTCGCCTGCTATCCCGGAATTGCTATACTTGATGTCCAGCATGCCGTGCATTGAAACGATGGCGTCGACTGCGTTCAACATGTCCAAGTCGCTTGAAATGTCGCATTCGATGAAGGACAAATGCTGGCCCGACTCCAACTGGATCTCAGTGGCTACAGAGTTGCCCAATTCGGAACGGATATCGGCTATCAGGACTTTGGCACCGTGCTGGAGAAGAGCCTTGCGGCAGCGGCACCGATGCCTCTGGCTCCGCCACTTATGAGCGCTACTTTGCCTTGTAAGATTTTTGCCATGGCTAGGTTGATTTGTCGAAGGGGAAATTAAGAGCTCTTATTTAAAGTAATCCAATTCCCTTTGCACTTCCTATATATGCTGGATTCAAATAATGGATGTTGCATGTTACCTGCTACGTTGCGCATTTTTCAATTCCTTTTGCTCTTCCTATGATCATAATTATATATATATATAAAGTTTTAATTTAAAGTACGGATTCTACAGTTACATTTGACTAGATCCACTATAGCCACTCACTTCATCTAGAGTCCATTGTGCAAAATGCAAACCTATCTCCTTGATTGAATATATATACTTTTAATGAAGTATTATTTACGTCCATTGCATCTCGACCATGAAGTCAAGTAGTCAATGCAAGCGCAACTCTCAACTTGAATAAAGTGACGATATTCAGAGACGTCATTTCCCTAGTCCTGCAAAGCACGATCGGTGCGAATTATCAGTCGTAACAAGTGTAAGTGATCGTTCGATCGTTGGATAGTTAGCATCCCAACTATCCTAGCCCTAGGTGCATTTGAAATCTAATTGCACAATAGTTGAAATGGACAGTAATTAATTGCCTCTCCCTTGTGCGGTGAAAAACAGCAAATTCTTAAGTGTGTCTAGATACAAATTTTACTGTCCATCAAATACACTTCATATCACTCTGCTATCACTCTTTATGAAGCCTGTGCTGGTAGTAAATTTCTGGGAGTGGATAGGGTGACTATGACTCGACTCACTACAACTTTTCCAAATGAATGCCAAGTTTAATCAATGATCGAATATAGTATAGGGTAAGTAAGTATTAAAATTATCGAATCACGGGTCTTTAGATGTATCTTAGTTCAAGTTAAGTTTTGTTATCTAGCCAACCTAAAATGGTAATTAAGAAACTAATCGAACTACACTAACCTAACCATTACCCTAGCTAATTAAAAGTTATGGAGGTCTCTTAGCTTGAATTCCCCCAGTTCCATAATTTGGACCGATATTGCATACCATCCGAGCTAAATCGACTCAATTCCTCTACCAATAGAAGATCGACTCCATCTGGGATGACCCAGAAACATGATTATCTCCCTCATATGTAAAAAATTCATTTGACATGTAAAACTTATACAATTCGTGATAAACATACATCTGTCGCAGTATCTACTCTAGCTAATAGTTTAGCCCATTCTTTGTTGTTACTATGGCCACTAAATGAGATGAGCAATCATGACCTAGGGTTCATCAATCTAAGAGAAGAGGTCTAATTCATAGAGAAGATGAGAGGGATTACAATACAAAACACAAATTCTTACATCTTCTTCTTACAGAGGATGATCTTCAACCTCGTAGGTCCCTTTCTCTCTAGAAATACCCCTTTGGTGTTTTGGTTCGAAACTCGAAAGAAAAACCAAGCTCCCCATCTTCTTCCCGCAATTGTTCTCGACCGTGATATTAGCAAGAAAATGATGATCTCAGCTGAAAATGCAACATTTTTTTTCTAAAATAACGATTTTTTTGTTATTATAACGGTTTGTTACCGTGATCCTTGCAAAGCCCGCAAGCGATACAGAGCTCCCTGTATAATTGCAAACTTCACGGTTTTGTTGTGATTTTCACTTCTTAGGGCGTGATCCTAATACTTAACCCGTGATCCTTGCACATACTCCACTTTTTGGCTCGTTTTGACTTCCGAATGTTCCGAAACTTATCCTCAACCTTCCCACAAGTATTAGAACCTGAATGTGACCAAAATAGCACAAACTTGCATAAAATAGGTCAAGGAATGACGATTACCAAGTTAAACACTCTATATATATTACTTATTATTTATATACGTCAACCAAATGTTGATAACCCTCCTACAATTTCTATTTATCTACTGAGACAGTGAGACTATTATGTGATTCAATTTAATGGCAATTGTCAACACAAAGTAAAGCTGTGTTCTTGGCGGGTCAATCAGGGTTGCAGGTCAATTGCGGTCGGCACAAGTGGGTCGCGCGTCAATCTGGTTATGGGTTAATCGGGTTATGGGTCAATCGGGTTGCGGGTCGGGCGGGTTGCTGATCGAGTTGGTTGGGCGGGTTACTCGGGCCGGGTCATGTTTTGACACCTATTCTTACAGCAACAAGTCAGCCGGAGACGAACCAACGAAAAAACCTCTTTCAAACCCGGTGTCTTGTCGAATGTGAATTACTCTCTGTAATCGTCGACGACGGAAGTTGTGAATTACTCTCAGATTGAGCACGAGTCAACACCTAGAGTCGTATAATTTCCATTGGCTCAATCATTATGGTACAATCAATGTTCAACGACAAGCACTTGTTAAATTTGAAATCGGCGACAATAATGATGAGTATGTTTTTGACGTCGCTCTGATGCAAGCTACACACCTTCTCAGAAGATCTTGACAATTAGATCGGGGAGTTTGTCAATATGGTGGGACGAACTGATAAAAGGTTCAACATGGAAGGAAGAAAATCCTGCTAAAACCATTTTCATCGGCGGAAGTTCGTGAAGACAAGCGAAAATTGGAAGCTAGCCGACGACGATTAAAAGAGGAATCCAGTGGAGCGAGTTACAAGGAACCTTGTGATACCAATTTGGTAGCCCGAAGGTTCATGCTACCTGGGTACAAGAGGACGAGATCACCTCGACGTCGATGACCGTGTAGTTCATCGTCGGAGCAGGGGGGAGAGAGGGTGATTTGGATGATTTCTCCAAGGCGATTCGAACCTAGCCACAGGTATCGAAACATTCCATGATGCTCAGGGGAGCTTCCCCAAAGACAAGATTAGCTCGAATCCACCCAGTTTGCAGACTCCAATTCGAGCTCAATTGCCCTAGAAAATGCTCGAACACGAAGAACAAGTGGCCGAATGGGTTGGAGAGTCTAAAAATGCTTCGACACACGTGAGGTTCCAGGAAGCTGTAGGATGGACCCAATTGATCCAACGATGCTCGAACTGAAAATGCCCAAATCGGGATTGGACTTTCTGGGTTCTGAAAATTCGATAGTTGAATGTGGTAGGAAAGGAAGAATCGTAGATTCGATGACGATGACGATGAGTTGAGATAAATGCCTGGGAAGAAAGTTATTTGGACCATGGCAAAGCTCATGGAAGCCATGAATTGGTCTGGATATACCTGAATAAAAAAAACCTAATTCCGTTGTCGAAGAACAATGCCCTAGTTTTGTAGAAAATGGAATTTGAGTAGCCTTTTTTCGACCCAATTTGTGAAGGATTCAGTGAAGATTTTGAGGGCGTGATCCTTGAAAAGCCCGTGAGCGATATGGAGCTTCCTGGATAATTGCAAACTTCACGGTTTTTTTGGTGATTTTCACTTCTCAGGACGTGATCCTAATACCCAACCTGTGATCCTTGCACATACTCCTCTTTTTGGCTCGTTTTGAATTCCGAATATTCCGAAACTTTTCCCTGACCTTCCCACAAGTATTAGAATCTGAAATGTGACAAAAATAGCACAACCTTGCATAAAATAGGTCAAGGAATGACGATTACCAAGTTAAACACTCTAGATATGATGGGGTAAAACATGTAGAAATACGCCTGAATCAAACCCCCCACACTTAAATGTTAGCATGTCCCCAAGCAAACCTACTCAAACTAGTACAACTTGTAAGACAATCACAATGGTATACACTGTCAATCATCCATGGTGCCTCGAGAATAATCAAAGTCGGGTAAACTTTACTTCCATTTCTTCGTGCCATGCACATTCTAGGTTGAAGAACTTGTCAACTAAGGAGGTCTAGACACTTCACGTGTGCAATAATGGACTCATAGAAAAGATGTGAAAATATAAGGACTCCATTGTGACTAAATTTTTTGAGCCTCAACTTAAACTTGCCTACATGGCACCACTTTGTAATTTTTCAAATCAAGGTATCTCTCCCCTCATAACCAAGATGAAAAGGAACATTACCTTCCCTATCAAGGCCCCATGTGGGAAAGATTATGTCAGAATCATTGCCCAGGCACCTTTTCCCAGCCCGTAACTTTGCCATTTTGGTCGTAAATCAAGCCACAAATGACAGAACACATTCCAGAGGTTACGACCTGAGCCCCAAAGGTTATGACCGTAACTTGGCCTCAAGGAGCTATTTAAATGTGTTTTTGAGACTTTTGAAGGGGGGGGGGGGGGGGGGGGGGGGTGGGTTTTGGAGTTAATACATTGCAGAAGCTCTCCTCTTGTAGCCAATAGGCTATACCATGGAGCAGACACTTGAGAAGTAGTGAATTGAATCTTTCCCAAGCTTCGAATAATGGCTCGTCTTCCTCTTGTCTGAACATTTGGATTTCACTTCTCATCAATGTTCTCTTTAAAGGTGGGATGTATCTTGTGAAGAACTTATCACATAAAAGGGACAAGCCCTAGTCGAATTACCTCTTGAGGAACTCCAGTTACATCGATACCATCCGTAAGCTCGTAAAATGCTTTAATGTGAGTGTGTGTGACTTCACTTATCAACACAATGAATTGAACCGGATTTTGAAGGATAGAAAGCATACCAATTTGATCTCATAATTTTTTTCGAGGGATAGCTGGGTGAAGAATATTGTATTTCACATTTTCCACACTCTGACTCGAGAATGACCCCGTCGTCCTCGGCCTCGGTCGAGTTTGAGGTTGTGGTTGAGGTTGAGGTGGTAGTTGTTGGTCTGCCATCAGTTGAGTTTGAAGTCTTGTTGTTCTTCTAAGGCCTCGAAGGGTTCTCTCAAGCTCCGTATCAATAGGTATCGTATCAAGAGAGTCTCTCCTTCACAAACAAATCAACTTAAAAACAAAAACTCAAACACCCATGACCTACAAAGCGGGATAAAAAAAACAAAACAAGATAAACTACTAAATATATAAACAAAAAAGTAAGAGTAAACTAACAACTCTATTATTCAACTAGTTATCGAGGTTCCCTGACAATGGAGCCAAAACTTTGCTATGACACCCGTGCGAGTTATTAAATTGATTTAACGACTTGTATTAACTAACTCTTCTTGATCAAGTTCAACTAAAGACAACGTTGTTAATATAGTGGCTGATAAAGGTCGTAGTCCACGGGTTTCGATACCCTAGGCTACTTCTCACACTGTTTTTATCTAGTGATTCAGTTTGGGATTGTTTTGGAGTTCAACATGAAAGTACTATAAGAGAAAGCGAAGAAAAAATTAGGTACATCGGGGTAGGGCCCTCACCCTAGACTTAGGTCTATCATGAGAATGGTTCATAATGTTGGGTTTCCAAAAATAAGGTGTGGGAATCACTAAAGTGGCGATTAGCTCAATGGGCATGCAACTAGCCCCCCTCCTAGCCCGATTCCTTGAACCAATGTCACCTCGATCAAGTTCACGATACTAGAGATGCATTGTAGACCTTTCCAATAGGTTCAACCTATATGTACACTAGATCTACATGTTGATCGTCACGCACGCATTGCTCTAGCATTGCCTAGGAAGGCTTCCCAAAGGGGATGGTTACCTTGTCCACCAATCGGGTCTCTAGATAATTCATCTACTCCTAATTAGCTAAGGCGCTCAAACCATTCTAGATCATGAACTCCTAAGTGGTGGGCCACTATGAAAAGAGTTGGAGAGACAAGCCTATGAATAATCACTAGATGAAGCATATAATCACTAAGCAAACAAATTCCATAGGCAAATCCTAACAAAATTCCATCTAAATTAAAAAACCTAATTCTAAGGTTTGGAGATTAGACCCCTATGGTACCTTAGAGAACTATCTCATAGAGTGGGGAAGAAGATATATAGGAAGAATTAGAAGAAGACTTGAGTAGGGCGACAACTCCCTTGTTTTGTGAATCCTCCTTCTTCTCTTCTTCTCCCTCTTTCATCTTCTCTCTTTAACTTTTCTCTTAAACCAAATTTTTTCCAACTGATTTTAAGCTCTCTTGTGAAGGGGAATGGATCCTTTATTTATAGAGTTCAGCCTACCGGGAAAGTTCAAGGTCATAAAGGGAAAGATCACGGTTGTGGTCTTTAGAGTAGAGGTCGCCATTTTGCACCTCAATGGATGGGGATTTTGCGGCCTGACATCATTTTGTCATGATATGGGATGTCATGGTTGCGATCATTACCACGTGCATCGACAACGAGAGGCATGAATCGACCATCATAACTCTCTGGTCCTTCATTGGTGGCTGCTTCAGAAGTTCGCGCCCTTGGTTCAAGATTTTGCGGTTGTGATCTCTTCACTTGGGGCCGTGATCTTGGGGCTAGGCTTTAGGCCCTCTTTTCGCGGACGTGATCTCCTTGCTCTTTGCTGTGAGCTATCATTTTTTCACATAATCCTACACTTGTGACCCCTTTTCGTACCTAAAGCTTCATATCATCTAAAGCACCATAATATGACAATATTCTCTTTGAGGAATGAATTAGGGATTTATTTGACGACATATCAACCATTGAGACGACGAAATGACTCAAAATAACCCTAAATATGTGGCCTAAATAACACAATTTTGGGTGTTATCACTAGCTAATCGTCTTGTTATAGTCTTCCTAGTATAATAAGTAGATCTCAATCAGATTTTATAAAGGGAAGGGCTATTTGTAATAATTCTATTAGTCTTAGAGATAATGAAAGACTATCACTCCTAGATGTACTGTCAAAATAGATCTTATGAAAGCTTTTGATTATGTTAACTAGGGATTTCTATTTACTATGATATATTGGATTTCTTTATGGTTTTCTTAAGTTGATTTAAGCTTGCATTACTACTCATTCAATTTGAGTGGCTATAAATAGAGGGTTTTGTGGCAATCTGTTTACCAATACCGTCGTTTAACGACTCGGTTACCAGTTTGACAATTTATCAAAATAGCGATTCCAAGCCCTAGGACAGGGTAGGAGGTCAATTGGGTTTCATGAAAGCTTGTACAAATCGTGGAGAGGATTTTGGCTTCCCCTCCTCTATTCATATATACCCTGATGAGGATCATGTTTGTGAGGTTGAAATTGAGTATTGCAATCTACCTCATGTTTGTGCTAAGTGTTGCTTGTATGGTCATGATTGTGTTTGGGTTCGAAAGGCTAATGTTGATAGAAACCTAATTTCTGGGTTCTATAATAATTACTATTATTAGAATTTATTTAGATATGGTTAGTAGTCTTAGAGTCATATTAGGATAGTTTATTAGGTTTTTCCAGTCTTTATCTATAAATATGTATTTTGGGTCTTTCGTAAGATTAAGCACAAGTTAATGAAAGAATTATTCTCCCAAACCCTAAGCTATCTCCTAATTTCTCTTCTTCCCTAATCCAAGGCTTAGGCCGATTCTTATTATTTTCTTCTTCTTCTTCCCTAAATTCTCAATCCCATCCCCAATTCTATCTCCAAACCCCTAAATCTCCAATCACCCAACCCAATCGATATAACCCTAGAAATAGGTTTCTATCATTTAGAATCTGAGCCCAGTTTCGAAAACAAGTTCTACACAACTCCCAACCAGGGACGACTGCATCTCAATCTTGAGTGAGAATGAGCTCATCAAAGCTCTTTGACCAGGAATGGTTTCGATTGGAGGATCTGCTGCATCAAGCTCTTGACCGGCGGAATAGAGAGGCTCGTAGGTGTGCAACGCCGATAGAGATGTCTGCAGATGACGACGCGGCAACCACAGAGGAGGCTGCGGGCGACAGTATGCCAGTAGTAAAAGGAGTTGGCGTTGACGACGCCGATGCCACCCCAAACATCATCATCGCCGAGCAACCACGCACCATTGACAAGGCTTTCTCCACCTCAGCTAGGGCGACAAAAACACCACCACCAACCGCGTCGTCATCCCAATCTCACCCACAACATTTGCAGACAGAGAGGTGGTTTCAAAGCCAATTCCGCCATTAGCAACCATCAACAGCCACCGGGAGGAGCGCTGCATCCCGAACAAATCCATCAACGGTACTGTTCCCAGAACAACCTTAATTCCATGGAGACCTCCAATCGACTGCTGGAAGTTCAGAAAGAAGGAGTCGAGTACGGACTTAGGTCGCACAATTTCGTATAAAATTTGCGTATTTTAATCTTTCAGAGCGCGAATTATACTAGAAAAAATGCGAACCTATTTCAGGGAGGAAATCCTGAACTTCTGAAAGTAGGACACGTGAACTCTAAAGCACAACAAAAGCATTGATATACAAAATTGGATCGTTCTTGTTCTTGTGTAAGACAAAGTAAAACAATTCAAATCTGTACCAAACTCTCGACGACAATTTTTCCTTCATTGGAGATAGATGTGATAGAGATCTGGAGGATAGATACTGAGGACAAATGATTTATGTATGCTCCATTACTTTATAGAATGGAGAGCGATTAATAGTGGCTCAAGATCGCGCTTGTGTTGAAGATTTGAACAAGCTGTTGAGGAGCTTCTCATTGCATGCGATTCACCAAAACAGTAGATTTGAAGTCTTTTTAGTGATTGTGAAATTCACCAAATCGGAGCCTCGTTGCTGGATAAGAACGAATGATTAGAGGAGGTTTGATATGGGGTCACTGATGTAGGGGATTTTTTGTGTTAGAGCCCGAACCTTTGGGGATTGAGGGGAAGAAGCATATAGCAGTTATGGGTAGATGAGTTGGGGAAGCTGATGATAAATAACTGGGCTTGCTCAGAAACTTGGTGTTGAAATTGGATTGTTGTGAATTTTAGGGGTTTTGATATGTATAGTCAAAGAAGAAGAAGAAGAAGAAGAAGAAGAAGAAGAAGAAGAAGAAGAAGAAGAAGAAGAAGAAGAAGAAGAAGAAGAAGAAGAAGAAGAAGAAGAAGAAGAAGAGATTAGAGGAAGTAGATGAATGGAGGAGAACTCCCTTCCTGATTCCTCGCCTGTCCATATACCGAGCCCACAATAGGAAAAAAAAAGAAAAAACAAAAGAATCAAAGTTAACCGATCAAAGCCCGTTTTGAATAGAACCAATTTTAACAGAAAGGCCCAACGCATGATGGATAGCCCACACGTTAACCGATCAAACTTAACCGATCAAATCCCGTTTTGAATAGAACCAATTTTAACAGAAAGGCTCAACGCATGATGGTTAGCCCACACGTTGACTATTGGTGCATTTCTTAGAGAGTATGAATGAAATTAGTACTGATTCCAGTTGTCTTTTTCATCCTATTCAAGTTTTGTTTGCCTGTTAAATACTATATAAATATTAATTAAATTATTATAATATTGACGCTCTTTCGGCGCTCTCAAAATATAATTCTCGAAGATTAGACTCTCTCGCGCTCTTTTTCGCTCACGCTCCCGCTCTACGAATCTGTAAGCTAAGTACGGACTAGACCTTTGAAGGAAGGTCGTCGCTGCTTAGTGGGTAATCGACCTGGAGTTGGAAAAGTCAATCGGCGTTGGCAAAGCATCGCACCATCACGGGCAGATCAGAAGGTGTTAAGGCGACATTGATTTCCCAACGTGACCACTTGGAGCGAATGCTGAGGGAAATCGAGATAAAGAAGAAGTAGGTAACAAGGAGGATTGGTGTCGACCGAGGACTCAAAGTCGTGACGTCGTGTGAGAAGAAGACGGAAACTCGTGTCAACATCAATCATCACCGCAGAGCAGAGGTGGACCAGATTCACCATGGTTCTTCGTCAATGGAGAAGTGGCAGCTGCTGGCCAAGCCACCGGCCAGATGCGACGCCAAGCAAAAGTAAGAGTCGACGAACCGTGGGAGTGTGCAGGTGGGGCAACGAGTTGGGCTACTGGAGCGACGGCAAGGAAAGGATCTAATTGAGACGACGACCGGTGAGTAAACAAGATTGAGGATGGAGGCGAGCGGGTCTTTTCGCCGCTTTTTGGCTTGTTTGTCGCCGAAGAGTGAGCTACCGAAGCCGAAGAAGGAGACCGGGTACGTCTCTCCTACTTCCTACGAACTGTCAATCAAGAGAGCAGTGTAGCCGAAGAGGATTCTCGTTGGATTGAGCAATCCTCGAAGGTATCGGAATAACAGGCCGCCGAAGGAGAAGTTACCGGAGCCAGAGGTCGAAGAGTTGCCGACGAAGGTGACAAAGGAGGAGATCGGCGCTGAATCTTCTGCCTTCTGCGAACCGCCAACCAATAGAACAGTGGGGCTGATGAATCTGGAGACGGAAAGCCCAAACCGACAAAAAAAGTCGGATCCAGACGAAAAGTCGGGGATTTGGAACGGTGGACCGATCCTGCATCCCTGCCTCCGGGGAGAATGGTCGCAGCCGAAGGAGAGAGAGACGGAGAGGGAGATGTCGTGGGAGGGCGGCACTGCTTCTCTTCTCGCCAACAATGAGTTGCAAACCATAGGACGCACCACACACCTTCCTGATCCCGTGGACCGATCAAGTCAATAGGCGGACCAAGTAGATCGAGCCGTTTTGGGCTGTAACGGCAGGTCGAGTGGTCTAGCACGAGCGGGCGAATGGGAACGACTGGGCGGGCCGGGTTCACGATTCCTTGAGTCCGGCCCAAGCAAAGCAGTGGCAGTGGACTTCACTTCCCAGCATGGGTCACATCTTTTGAAGATAACTGGGCCACTTATGAGTTGTGGTATTCAAGACCTCAATTGGAAGGAAGATGGAGTTGGGCTTTGTGAGAAGGTTGGCCCAAACGAGATTGGAAGCTTAATAGAGCAAGGTAACGAGCAAACTCCAAGAAAAAGGTATGAAGGCCTTGACGAGTTAGTACTTAAGGATGGGTTCTTAAAAAAGAACGAATCTGTGGGCCCATAGAGGTGAAATTCGAAGAGTTGAATCTGCAACAGAAGATCAAAGAAAGGAGGCCAAGTGAAGAGTTGAAGCATGATTGGAAGAAAAGGAAGTGAAAGAGACGGAGGAGTCAGGGCGTGGGTTGCACGAACGACATGGAGAAGTGGGTCGAGTCTATCAACCTTGAGGGCAAGGTTGGTCTCAAGGCGGAGGGGATGATAGAAACCTAATTTCTAGGTTCTATCATAATTATCATAATTACTTTTGTTAGAATTTATTTAGATATGGTTAGTAGTCTTAGAGTCACGTTAGGATAGTTTATTAGGTTTTTCCAGTCTGTATCTATAAACATGTATTTTGGATCTTTCGTCAGATTAAGCAGAAGTTAATGAAAGAATTATTCTCCCAAACCCTAAGCTCTCTCCTAATTTCTCTTCTTCCCTAATCCAAGGCTTAGGACGATTTTGATTCTTTTCTTCTTCTTCCCTAAATTCTCAATCTCATCCCCAAATCTATCTCCAAACCCCTAAATCCCCAATCACTCAACCCAATCGATAGAACTCTAGAAATTGATTTCTATCAAATGTGCATAAGGTAAATGATATTGTTCTTTCTAATCTAGAACCAGTGGATCATGCTTCTATTGCAGAGTTGATTTCTTCATTGGCTTATGCAATTAAGTCATACCCTACTTCGGTTATACAAGAGGCTGTGTTAAGTGAAGTGTCTTCCTTAGTGCAAAGTGATTGATTGGATATGGTTGCGAGAAGTGAATGATTGCATTTCCTATATCAACTGGGAATGCACCTGTGAGCATTGCAAAACTAGTGTTGGGTTCACAAATCAATGCAGGGAGCTCTAGTACTCTTAAGCAATCAACTGCAGTGTGTGAGTCAACTGCAAAATTTGGGAGCTTGCAACCCCAATTAACTCCAAGTGTAGATAATACCTCTTAACCCTGTAATCTGTATTTTGTGCTTCAAATGATAATAGGATTCATATTTCATGGAAAAATGTACGATTATCATGGTTGAACCTCTTGTTGGAAACAATAGAAAAAAGAAAAAAGGGGAGCGGAGGGGAGGGGAGGTAGTCGTGGGCGAGGGCGGTGATGAAATATCTATCTTGGAACTAGCATTTTGCCGGGCCAGTTGGCCGGATATAGGTATTTCATATATGAGGCTATCGTTATGACTTTTTTCTAATTTTTAAAATAGAATTACTTCTTCATTGTAAATCCTAATAACAAACCAAACATTTCTTACCTCCTCCCTTCACTCTGTTGGAAATTTGATTTAACCGGTTTTGATTTAAACTAATCAGTTTGGTCCGGGTTGAATCATTTTCCTTGAGTTGCATGATACCATGAGTTTCATGGCCTGCCAACGTTTGTTTTGCTGGCAGTTAATTACCCTTGGTAGTTTTATTTGAATGGAAGTTCCATTTAATCAAAGGGTTGCCTTGCTTTACATGTAAACCATGCAACGTTTGACAATGGTGATTAGCTTTATTGCGATAATGACAACATTTGGGGTGGCAGTTAATTAACCGCCCAACCATGAATTCATGAAGCAAGACAATGCTTCGGAATGTAGTGTTTCATGTCTATAAATAAAGAATATGGCGGACAATGCAAGGCACACCAAAAAAAAAAAACAATTCTTCTTCCTACTGAAAGTTCTATGTATGCTTTAGGTGCTTAAGTCTGAAACCTGAAGTGGTGATAATTTTATCCTACGAAGAAATTTCCGGTAACGCTAGGCTTGTTGAGGGTGGAAATATTCTTTACGGAAAGTGAACGTTGTTCACGACTCTATCACAATCCTGGTCACCCGGTCTCGGTCTATCGTACGTATACCCTCGTCCCTAAAAGTCCCAACAATCGTAAAGAATAATTTCCGGTACGATGACTCGAATCGCTCTTTACAAGAAACCAGTTTCGGTCTATGGAATTATGAGAATTTTCGATGATGGGTATTTCATCGATGGCAGTAGAAGATGGGTGTTCTTCGTACTAGTCTCATGGTGTATTCCATATATGGAAGGTAACTTGGAAGAGGGATGATTCGAAGATGAGGAAGAAGGAGAATGATTCGTAAAATGGAGAAATAGAAGAATGAAAATTGCCTTTGGGTAGGTCACATACTCAATGGTTAATTTGTCTAATTCTCTATTCGACGTTTACGAAGTGCTAGACAAATATGGATTTGTCTAGTGGTTTGATGGTGTGGTTTTGTCTAAGTGGTTTATATTAAACCAAGGAGACAAAATTGTATATATAATGTTTGATGATTCTGGTAGAAGAGTCGTTGTATTTGTATGTAGATGACATATTTATCTTTGGGACCAATCAAAGATAAGTGATTTTGTCTAGTGGTTTATGTTATTTTAAACCAAGGAGACAAAATGTGTACACAATTTATGATGATTCTGGTAATGGAGTCATCGTACGTTTGTATGTATAAGACATGCTTATCTTTGGAACCAATAAAAGATAAGTGAACTTTGATAAAAAGTTGTTTTTTAAATTCTCCATGTAGGACATGGGGGAGGAAAATGTGATTCTGTATATTGAATCAAGCAGAACGACAAGAAAAAGTTCTTCTCTCATTTTTTTTCCGTTGAATCAGGTGCCCTCATCTTATTAATCAAACTAGCAAGATGCTAGGAGAACCAAATACAACGAAAAGGGGGTATGTCAAGATACCCCAAAAGCCTGTAAAGCACTCAACTAGCCACTACAGCAGAAAAACAGCTACTGCTACTTAAAACTCACATCTTCTCTCAATTTTTCTGCATGAGAAGATACTTGCAAAAATTCCATAGTAGGAATTGTCGTGAGTTAAATACCTCAATGGATCCAAGTATGGAACTTATGGTTAATACTGGAAATCATTTTTACTACTGGGGTACTTCATGTTAAATTGGGGGCTCAATGTATGCATGACTTGCATGATACTAGATATCACATATGCTATATATCGGTACATGAGTAATCCTAGTGCTCATCATTTGAAATGAAATGAGGCGTGTACTAGGATATGTCAAAGGCACAATGTATTGACTTATAGTGGCTTTCCATCAATTTTGGAAGGATTTATTGATGTTAGTTGGATTTCTCATTTTAAAGGTGATAGTTCAACATTGAGATGGGTCCTCTTGCTTGGGGGAGGTGCCATATTTTGGGCTATAAAAAGTAAGTTTGCCTCAGTAAGTTTCACGATAGAGTCAAAGTTTGTGGCCTTGATTTCTCCTAGAGAAAATGCATTATTGTTGAGATGCTTGGTTTTTTACATTAATTATGGCTAAACCAATCTCACATATTACTATTCTTAGTGATAGTAATGCTAATTTGGCTAAGGCATATAGTCAAGAGAAAATGAAAAGTACGGTCATGTGTCTAGACAGTATGACCATACTCGAAATAATTTGGTTGATCATTTGACGAAGTGGTTAACTAGTGATTTGGTGATCAAGTCTGTGAAAGGGATGGGTTAAAGTCCATATAATTTCTGGTAATGGGACACCCAATTCCCCTCTAATACAACGTTAGAGGCTGAATTCAATGTGGAAATCTTATTATCAGAAATTGAAGCACACAATTTGTCATCCCGAGGTATGTGCTTGTTATCATGCATGAGAGAAGAGGAAGAAGTTCAAAACTTCTTAATTGAATCTTTGAAAAAGTGTATTATGCGGGTACATGAATAAGAGATTCAACCTACGTAAGCATGAAGTGTAGCCGCTTCAAGAAACCCAGACTTTGGTTTCGTGTGCGCTTATGAGAAGGATTGGACACATGGCGGATAATAGTGTCAAGGCGCTTAGAATTTTTGAAAACTTAAGTTTATATTATCTTCGAATATTCATATGAGTCAATGGTTCAATCGTTAACGACACCCTTTGTATTCGAGTATTCGTCAAGTGTAATATACTAAGGTGAAAATTCAATCGTCATGACATTTTCATTTATGCTTAAGTTTTGATGGAAGAATGTTGTAATTTTAGTGGATTCTTTGAATATACTAAAATGGGGGAGGAATGTTGGAAACTTGATTTAACCGGTTTGGATTTAAACTAATCAGTTTGGTCCGGTTTGAATCATTTTCCTTGAGTTGCATGATACCATGAGTTCCATGGCCTGCCAACGTTTGTTTTGATGGCAGTTAATTACCCTTGGTAGTCTTATTTGAATGGGAGTTCCATTTAATCAAAGGGTTGCCTTGCTTTACATGTAAACCATGCAACGTTTGGAAATGATACTTATCCATGCAACGTTTGACAATGGTGATTAGCTTTATTGTGATAATGACAACACTTGGGGTGGCAGTTAATTAACCGCCCAACCATGAATTCACGAAGCAATACAATGCTTCGGAATGTAGTGTTTCATGTCTATAAATAAAGCATATGGCGGACAATGCAAGGCACACAAAAAAAACAATTCTTCTTCCTACTAAAAGTTCTATGTATGCTTTAGGTACTAAAGTATGGAACCTAAAGTGGTGATAATTTTATCCTACGAAGAAATTTCCTGTAACCCTAGGCTTGTTGAGGGTGGAAATATTCTTAAAGTGAACGTTGTTCACGACTCTATCACAATCCTGATCACCCGGTCTCGGGCTATCGTACGTATACCCTCGTCCCTAAAAGTCCCAACACACTCTTCTCTGCAACTGCTGTCTGCTCTTCCCTCTCCACCGTCGTCGCCAGTTGGTTCTCCCTCTTGGAATACAGTCAAACAGTCAGGGGGAACCAAAATCAGTCTGTTGTCAAGTTGGAGGAGAGTATGCATTTTTTTTTTTTGAACGGAGAGTGTGCAGTTGTCAACCAAATGGTGCTTCCTCAACTAATATATGGTGGTTGATCTCTGGATTTCTGTTAGGATTATTGTTTTATTTTCTTAGTGTTGTTCCCTGCCTGTGCTTATGGAATGGAATGTCCATGTTGGCATTCCAACATTTTGGTGGCCGATGAGGATGAGGAGCTGAATTTCTTTGTGTTATTGTGTGCTCTACATTTTCCAATACAAATGGATGAAATTATCAAGATGAGAGGTGCATTCCCTGCCATTAGCCACTAAATCGTCAAAATGTACTAATACTCTCTCCCATAGAGTGATTATGACAATATTTCCTCGGTTGTTTGGTGGTTAGATATAATATGATACCCTAAAGTTCGAGATTAATTTATGGTACCTTTTGCTATGCATGAACCATATATTATATATATGGCTTGATTAGTAAAGGATAGAAAGGAAAAGCCGTGACATATGGAAACTTTTGCTACGTGTACATAGGTAGATAATGTTAGAAACCGAACAGGAAAAAATTAGGGTTACCGATTTGGCTGAGTCGCGGACTAGGTCGCTCTCTTTAAGACGTTCGCGGCACTGTCTCGTAATGCGCACAGCAGACTATCAGCCGGTCGCCTCCAGGATAAAACAGCCACTCTTATTTATTGCTCATCGGTTTTGTGCGGAAAACCGGAGCTCTATGAATTCACTCTCTCTCGTGTTTCTGCTCTTCTGAGGTGTGTTAAGAGGGTCTGGGGCGTCTCCTATTTATAGGAGCAGAAAACCCAGAATATTCCCTCTTTCTTTGGGAATAAGTCATATTTTAATTAGGGAGATAATTACTCCCATAATTAAAATATAATCTATTAAGATAATTATTCCTAATTATCTCTATAATATTCCTTTTATTAATTATCCATCTTATTTCCGTATCTAGAAAGAATACTGGATAATTAATTCAATATAGCTTTCAAAGCTATTCATTCCCAACAATCCCCCACTTGAATAGTTTTGAAACTATCTTTGAGCATCAACAGTTCCATAAGATCGGGCATAAGCTAAGGTATCGCGAAGATTTGAACCTTAGCGTAGTGGTTACACTTCCGATTTCATAAGGGTGACTCGTAGTCTTGAACCCTATCTCAGACAATGTAGCACACCGGATCTTTTCATTGAGTGATATTCTCTCATAGGCCGTGCGTTTATGGCCATGCACGTTATCCCGGTTTAGTGAACGCTCTAGCAACTTTGTGCCTCCAAAGTTCCATAGGGAGCGGCCCCACTCCCACATTCACATAGGTGAGTCTATCAGAAGTACCCCCAAAGTAAAGTACTTCACTCCACATAGAGTATAGATCTCATTAAGAGTTTAACTCAACCTCCAAGGCTTTGGGATTCATGCTTCACTATGCATGAACTTTTCTCAATATTACTCATGACTTGTTATTACCCATTGAACCCGTTTCTTGGGATCTCCAGTCTATCGGGTCGGGTTACCATCACTTGTAATCCATGGTTCGGTAGGCATAAGTCTCATACCCTTCGTGGTATTTTGGACTTTTCTCTCTAGGTAATCCTTTCGTCAAAGGATCAACTAGATTCTGTTATAATCTCAAGTTCATCCTATCGTCAAAGGATAACTAGATTCTCTTTTAAGTGATCCACCCTTACTGCTCCAACAGTTAAGGACTCTCTCTTCCAGTACTATTCTTATGACGAACTTGTCGCCTCTCACCGTTTGTTACGGTTCTATCTAGCAATTGCTATCACAATGGATCAATACCGGCGGATACGGTCTTTCCCGTAAGGGAATCTCTAGTAATGACCCTCTCAATCAACTTTCTTCTTTACTAGCCATTGCTAGTTCTATCATTTCTGACTCCATAGTTGATTGAGCCAAGATCGTTTACTGAGCCAAGATCGTTTACTTATTTTTCTTAGACTTTCAAGACAGAACTTCTCTATCGATGTTTAAAACATAGCTTCTGGTTATCTTGGAGCCTCTATAGGGTATTCTCATCCGCATCAATATACACTACCAATACAGTACGAAACCGTTGATAACTTATATCAAGGTCTACTGTTCTCTTAAGGTGTCTCATGACCCCTTTCAATAGCATTTCAATGCTTCATACTAGGACGATCAGTAAGCCTGTCAAGTACCCCCACTAAATCGGGTCTCATGTTTACCAGCTGCCTCACGCAGACTGTCAATGCTAGTATATTCTAACTTTCTCAGTTTCTCACACTGTTTCCAGTGTTCTTTAATATTTACACTAGCATCATCAACCATTTATGCAGGCATACTGCTTGTATTTCTTCTAGATCTTAACTATGTAGTTAAACTGATCTAGAGGAAATCTATTCATTGTCATAGTTACATGGATCTCCTAGCTTACTCAAGCTTCATCGAGAACATTCAAAATCTCAAACATGGTTTTTTTCATATCGACATCACGCGTCTTTGTACCAAAGATCGACGTGTCATTCATTATGCAAGTGTCATTCTCAGATTTGTACTAAATGCACTTGTCACTTTCACTTTTAAAACCATGAGAGATAACCAGTTTATTCATGCCATCGTCTTAGAGTCTATTTCAAATCTTACAATGATTTGTCTAACTATAGACTCCCTAAGCATGTTCAGGAATAACAACCCTATAGGTTGTCCCATGTAGATTTTCCTATCTAAATCACCATTCACAGAAACATGTTTAACAATCTATCTGACGCACAACACTAGCAATCAGAACATACATATGGTGAATAGATAACAAGAAAATTTACAATTTTTTTCCTTTTCGCTTAAAGCCTTAGCTATTAGGCGATCCTTATACTCATAAACTAAACCAATAGGTTTCACTTTTCTTTTAAGAATCCATTTATTACCCATGACTTCATTGCCAAGAGGTAATTCTCAAAGATGCCAAATCTTGTTTGATTCTATCGATAAATTACCCAAGGCTTTATAGCCAAGAGGTAACTCTACAAGATTTTAAGTCTTATTAGACTCCAATAATTCCATTTCGTTAATAATGGATTCTCCCACAATTCTGCATCTTTATGGAAGTTCGAACTTCTAGTAGACTTGTAGGATCTTTCTTTCTTATGGTGTAAACAACAAATTCATAACCAAAAATCCTTTCGTGATTTATGGTTCATTTGTCTCTTCTGAGTTCATACTCAGATTCATTACCCCCACTAGTTATCCATTATTTCTAATAGCAGGCAAGATATCACCCCCACTATTTCTAGATTTAAATGGAATGACATCAATGGATTCCACATAACAATGAGTATTTCATTCCATAAACTTATGTGTTTTATTATAGCTTATCTAACACATTCATATGCTCTACTAGATATCGATATCATATTACACTGATTCTATAACTTTGCAACATATCAAATAATCAGTGCAATCATCAATAATGCGATAAAACATTTCCAACACAAGCATCTCAAGTAACTAGTATACAATCAGAGTACTCTATAAAACAATAAATAAATTATTGCCTTTCCATCACATTTACCCATATCAAAATAAATCAGATCTATTGATTATGATTATCTAATCACTTATTTATGGGTCATTTAGCTTGGAAATACAAAATTCATATTTTTCTCAAGCATCCAATAATAATATGGGAATGTGATATAAGATATTCTAATTCTTCACACAGACACTCTTGGAAGAATTTATCTTATCTACTTAACCATTCCTTACGTCTAGGATAGTCAATACTTTCTAGAGGTAGGGCTCTCTTCCACTTTGCCAGAACCAACAACAATAATGGTGCGGGTCTTGCCCAACAACACTTTCTCCTTCAATATGCCTCAATGCAATATTGAGCTTAGCTACTTTATCAGAAGCATGCCTTGAGGCGTCAATATCCAGCAACCATTCTCCAGAGTTAACAATAAGGCTAACCGCTGTCATCATCACCTAAGCGATTGTTATTGCCAAATCCTCTTCTTTAATCAAGTTAACACAATACTATGTTAAACTTGCTCTAACACTTTCGTGTCATATGACCTAGTTTTTCTCAAATTTAATTGAGAAACATAGCGTCATTCTTAGAGGATTGAGTGGCAATCTTATGGTTACCACGAAGGGTATCATTCTATTTGGTGTGTATCTGGTTCGGCTTGATGCTCTCATTCTTGAAACTTTAATGTTTTAGAGCAACCCAAATGGTTCATCTAGTACTGACAACAATACTTCTTACAATACCGTCACTATAGGCAATTAACCCATTCTATTCCCATATGTTCTTCATATATATGCACGCATTTAAACAAAATAATTCTACTCCACAATATGTATTCAATTTATACTCTAATCATTGAGGAAAACACATCTCAATGTCAACATAATCATGCATCAATTCTAGATTGCTTCACAAGATTTCTCAGTTCCATGCATAGAATCATTTTGAATGGGTTCTTTATATATCATTCATTAATGACTCAAAAAAGATTTCAGTTCTTACCTTTTTTTTTTTTTTTTGAGAAGTCATAGTCTTCCCAATTCTCAACAAATAGCTAGCTCGTGGCTTAGCTTCCAGTTGAGAATTCCTTGTCCGAGAGCATCTTCCCACTCCCGCGGCCTGGAACCCACTTGGGCCTGCACAAATACCATAAAAGGGAAGCAACCCACTTTGCTTTTGCTGGTGGCTAGTTGGCCGGATCAATTAATTGGACCGGGGCACTCTCTCCATTGGCCCAGGACGGAACTTTTTTTTTTTTGACAAGAACTGAAGGGCACAATATCGTCAGAGGCAACACGATTATCGCTTCCTTCCTCTTGTTTTACCAGTTTGTGCGTATCTTTTTATTCTTTTTCCGCCGAACCCACCAATGAACAGCAATTAGTCGATTCAAACAAAATAGGTTCGGCTGCTCCTGCAAATGAATGAAAACAAAACAAAACCTCTTCCCGAGTGCAGGACCAGTGGTGTAATATTGCTAGCAGACAAAAATCCAAGACATATATAGCAAATCATTAGTGACATATATGCGCCCGTAAAAATTCACATATAAATGGCTGCATTCTTTTCCCTTCTCTGTTGCAAGGCCAAGGGCAACAAAAGAATTAATCAAAAATCATAAAAGCTGAAAGAGGGATATATTGACCCAGCAAATCTACTGATTCCCATCATGCACGCGCTGCAAATTACAGGGTCCATGCCCTGTTCTTCTTCCCAGTGGCTCTCGACCGGCTGTACGGAGATGAGCCTTTTGGCGGCTTTCCGCCTCCAAGGGAGCGATCCTGAAAGCATCGAATTGTGGGGCAAGCAGCCAAGCACATCGCTACCACTTTGCTACTAACGAAACCAGATCCGACAATCAATCTGTTCGGTACACACGACAGCAACCAAACGTCTTAAAATTGTTAGTAACCGAACAGGAAAAAATTAGGGTTACCGATCTGGCTGAGTCGCGGACTAGGTCGCTCTCTTTAAGACGTTCGCGGCACTGCCTCGTAATGCGCACAGCAGACTATCAGCCGGTCGCCTCCAGGATAAAACAGCCACTCTTATTTATTGCTCATCGGTTTTGTGCGGAAAACCGGAGCTCTATGAATTCACTCTCTCTCCTGTTTCTGCTCTTCTGAGGTGTGTTAAGAGGGTCTGGGGCGTCTCCTATTTATAGGAGCAGAAAACCCAGAATATTCCCTCTTTCTTTGGGAATAAGTCATATTTTAATTAGGGAGATAATTACTCCCATAATTAAAATATAATCTATTAAGATAATTATTCCTAATTATCTCTATAATATTCCTTTTATTAATTATCCATCTTATTTCCGTATCTAGAAAGAATACTGGATAATTAATTCAATATAGCTTTCAAAACTATTCATTCCCAATAGATAAAAGTAAGGAGATTTTGGTTCAAGTGCTGCTCGAGTTCATAATTTCGTATGGTTTTTCACACCTTTGAGCTTAATTTTGTATTTTCTGGAAAAGTGTATAGGAGAATCCTCCTAATAGACTCCGCAGCTTAGCTTACAATCCACCCTCTAAAGTCTAAACTGGCAGAGACAGAAGTGGGCGGAGTTGGGCTTTAAGGACAAAGTAGACATGGAAGTAGGATGGCAATTTGAATCTGGCTCTTCGGGTATTGTCTTATTCGTAATATTGTGGGTTGGAGTATGCGTTACTACTTCCGACCTGCTCCACAACGCTACACCACATTGAAACTTTAATTAGGTGACAGAGTTGATCCTTTAATTATTTAAACACAATTGCTTAATTTATCATCACTATTTTCCATTCAAGAATAGTTTTTCTTTGTTTTATCATAAAATAATTTTTTTACGTATATTTTCTTTGAATAATCTGTGAGAATGGCTCGACCCGCTTCGTTCTATAGCCACGTGAGTATTATCCGACTTGACTATCGTTTGGTTAGTGGTGGGTATGGGTATTGAAATACATACTCCACCCCACTCAAATATCATCCCTATATGTAGGGATGACAATTTCGACCTGATCCATTTTGCCCAACCTGTTTTGGGGCGGTAATACTCAGCCCGTAAGAGGGGCGGACATGAATACTCTCGACCTGAATTGCCCCCACCCACCCCATTTTCGACTTGTTCTTGGCTAAATTATATGTAATTCTACTCATATTATTTAGGATTTTACCTTTATTACCTTAGGCCCCATTTAGTATCATTTTGTTGCTGTTGTGGTTGCAGTGGTGTTGTGTAAACAAATGTACAACCACAACCGGAAAAAAACAGAAAACACAAACCTGTTTAGTTGATAAATCTGAAAAATCATGAAAGCTGAAAACAAGAAACAAAAACGCGTTTAGTTACTACTATAAGAACTAAAAACCAGAAAAAAGAGATATGTCCTCAATATTAATCAAATCCCACAAAAGTCAACATACCTATGGCGGGGAGTCAGAGTGAGGCCTCTATGGAGGGGAGTCGGAGTGGCGGCGGCGGCAGGGTCAGGCGGCGGCGGCTGGGCGGGCGGCTGGGCAGGCGAGGCTCGCGGCGACGGCTGGGCAGGCGGGGCTCGCGAGGGCGGAGGCAGAGGGTCGGGAGGGCGGAGAAGGCCGACGTTTATGGCTGGAGTGGGGAGAGCGGCGCCTCTCGTTCGAGAGAAAATGAAGGGGTTGGGGGCTAGGGGTAGGAAACGGAGCGGTTGCGGTTAACTGCACCGCAATTTGCGGTTAACTGCAACCGCAAAACACCCATATTAGCCAACTGCGACCGCGTCCCTCACGGTTAGCGGTTAACCAAAAACCGCAGAACGCGGTTAGCGGTGAACCGCGGTTTATGGTTGTAAAAATCGCAATAACCGCAACATTATACGAAACCGCGGTTAAGCAATCTAACCGACAATGAACCGCGACCCATGGTAGCACTGGAACTCTGGAAGTCGATAGGAAGAGGACCTCGACCTCGACGACGATAGTAGGTCGAGCGAACAGACTTTGACTGGAGCAGACCTCGACCTGGAAGAGGGCCACGAGGCGTCGACGTCGAGCACTCGAGCGATTGGAGCAAACAGAGGAGCAGTCGAACGCCTGAACAGAGAGACGCCGGGGAAGGGTGACGTCGCGGACGGCCAGGGACGGCGCGCGGTCGGATGGCAGCGGCACAGCGGGAGCCGGGAAGATGTGAAGCTCGGTCGAAGGTGGGAAGGTGGGAAGGGATGAAACGAAACGAAGGGTCGAAGGGGTCAAGGGGATTAGGGTTTTCGTCTTTCGATTTTTGTTTCTTCAAACGACGGCAGGGAGAAGTGGGGGAGGGGCCGGGTCGGGTTTGCCAACTATGGGATGGGCTGGGGTCAACTTTGGGTTGGGCTGGGGTCAACTATGGGCTGGGTCTGGGGTCGCGGTTAGCCTTGCGGTTATATGTATTTGCGGTTTCGGTTGCGGTTAACCAATTACCGCGCGGTTTCGGTCCGGGTATAAGTTTAACCGCGAAACCGCAGCCCTTTTCCCAGCCTTATTGGGGGCGGCTGAATGTAAGTAGGGTTTGGGGGTGGTATGTTTTAAAAAAAAAAAAAAAATTTGCTTTTGTGGGAATTCGAAAAATGGTTTGTTTTAATGAAATCAAGTGCCCAACCAGTAGGAATCCCGTGTGGAACATGTTTAAGAATCAGATCCAAAGCTATAAATTGTTGTTTCTCATATTTGGGCCTTGTTGTGCAACTCTGATTCACAACAAGAAATAAAAACCCAACTAAACACGATTTTTTTTTTTTTCAAAATTTCTTAAAACAAAACAGGAAACAAAAACAAGCAACAATACTAAACGGGCCCTTATATTAATGAATTTGTAAATATGTGAGAATCTCAATTTCTCAAATAACTTAACTATATCTATCATATTATAGTTTGGTTTTTATTTTCTTAATAAAAATAAATAATACTAACGTTTCTTTTAAATTACCTATTTATGTAAGTCGATATACTCTGATCCACCAACATATTAAATTACTCGACCGGTCACGGAATGGAGAATGAGTATACTTGTTCCCATCTAGCCCATTGTCATTCGTACCTAGATTGTTCAAGCAACCCAACCCAATTAAATATCTCATTTGGTCCTAGAAAGTAGACAAAATTAATCTTCTCTGGAGTGGACTTTACTACTGGCTCAACAACCGGCAAAGTGAGGCTCTGATTATATCTGTGTATTGTCAAAAATAGCCCTCCACAAATTAAGGGCTGCTTCTTGGTGGCTGAGGTGGCAAAACTCTAATATGTGCTCCTGTATACATATACTACTAGTTTGTTGTTCGACCTATTGGTCGGAATGTCATTGAATACAATGTATGTATGATGTGTATTTAATTTTTTTAAATTACTTGAAATGCTGAATTTCGTATAACATTAAGAGGGCATCAAAATTATTTTTCCATTTTCGAAAATTTTATAACTTTTCATCAATGATGAACGTTGTAAGCTTAATTGTTATAACCAAAGTTGTCAAACCTGTTTAAGTTGTTAAGCCGGTCAAGCAAGTAGTTTGAAGTTTAATTGTTTGATTGAGGTCATACCTGTTTGAGCTGTTTTACAATGTTTCTAAATATATTTACATATAAGATAGAAATTTAGTGACTGAAATGGAATGTAATAACTTATATCTATTAAAAACTCAAATTCCATAAGAAAACATACTTATTTCAAGATCCACCCACCATCATATTGCCTCTCTCCCCCTCCCCCTCCTCCCCCTCCCCTCCCTCTTATTCTCCCTCTCTAATGATTAAACACTTGGTTTTGTAGAGCCGGTTTTGGAACACGACTTTGGTCGGGCCTAGTCCATCCAGCCGCCCGGTAGAGGTGTAACAACCTTGGTTATACCACTCGTGAATAACCATTCATACCTTGTCAATTTAATGATGTAGTCACTCTGAAAATAAAATTGACATAACAAAAAAAGAGTTTGTCTGAAAAAGCGTAGCATAAATAGGAAACTCGTGATCATAACATTTATTCAATATTTATTTCTTATGCTTGAGAAACAATACATATATAACAGTATCTAAACCTTAAAGTATTCTTCACAAAGCACAATACAATAACAAAATTAGTCAGAAAATGACATTTTTCATCCATACTCTATGCAATGAAACAATTATTTATCAACCTACATACTCTAAATTTAGTTGATGTTCAATCTTATTCACTCAACAAAAAGATTAAACCTATCATGTGGTACCTATCTTGCTAATGAATTGGACCACATCAATGCGTCCATGAAAACTCCAGCTCGACTTTCATGATTTGTCTTGTACTGCGATTATTTCATATTAAACTAAGTAACTATAAATGATACAGTTATCCTATAAGATAAAATATTTAAATAATTGAAATCATCTAGAAAAAATGGTATTCAGAAATTGTGTTCTTTAAAACTCACCCATTTGTCCAATCATGACATATTATCAAGAGAGTTAGGATTTAACAGTAAACAAAACTAAAATTTTCAAAAAAACTGGTCAATTACAGTTTGCATAGCAATATTGTTTCTTTAATTGTTCTAAAAATTAATACCAAGTTTATACATCACATCTACACATTCAATATTGCAATTCAATATATAATATTCGAATCAATGATGTTTGGGTTTCAATTTTAAAATTATCCTCCATTTATAAGATAGTCATAAATTAAATTTATTATTAAACTCAAATTAAAATAATTAAAATTTTAAATTTCAAATATCAAATAACAAATAAAGTACTTAGGGAAAGTTAGTGTGCTAGCAAACAGTAGTGGAAAAGTCGTATGATTTTTAAAGTTCAGGTTTTCAGATTTTTTACTTAAAAAGATACAAAAGATTTCGTTAGCGTAATTGGTAATGGTTGTTGTCTTAATTTTGAAAGATCATGGTTCGAATTCCGAGATTGATGTATTTTTTTCTTATAAAAAATAAATAATGATTGTGAAGACACAAGTACCCTTCCTACTTTCGCTCTCATTGTAGGAAATTTGAAATGATGAAAAACTGCCCCCAACTCTGCTATAATATATTTGTTGATAGATGTTTTGACACCATAGAATTTTCGGTGGATTGTATGTATACAACTTTAGTAAATAAGATACATAAATATAGTTTTGATATATTTTCTATTACATAATCCCAGGTTAAAAAATTAAAGGGTAGAGAGGAATTCTTAGGTGCTCCGGGAGGACCACATCACCAATCCAACATGGCGCTCTCGACCAATGGAATAGTGCCACGTCTCCCACTATTTAATTGATGGTTAATTAATGAGTTGCATAAAATCTGATGGAAATAATTCCATTCCTCAATTTTCCATTTCCTTCTACTTCTTCCCGCAAAATTCCTCTTTTTTATCCATTAAATTATTCAACGGAAATGACGGTAATCAATTTAGTATTTACCGACCAACATCACTCTCTGTTTAGTTGTAATTAGAAGAAGGAAGAAAGCTTTGGCATCAGAAGAAAAAGTTTGAACAAAAAGGGATTCATCAATCTCATATTCCTGGCTATGTGGGATACTATCATCGGGACTAGATGATGAGACAGGGCTTTATTTTGAAATTGTTGTGCTCCAAGGGTGGATGTCGGATGCTAAGTTGGATGACTGCCACCCATGCGGACATCTACTACCCCAAAGCCCTTGCTTCATTCCCATTTTATGCGATCTTGTTCTCCATCACAAACTCTTCTTCAACTTTGACTTCTTCTTTAACTCCTTCTTCAATTTCGGGTTGAACCAGAAGTACAAGTTTTTTCCTAGCTTCTCATAGCCCCCTCTCATGAGCAGGTAGACAAAGAGTGTGGTTGATGTTTTCTTCTAGAGGTTCTAAAGGTGCCAGATTGCTCTGGGTCATCGACCACCTATAAACACTCCAACTAAAAGCCACCAAGCAAGGTCCACCACACACAATTCAAGGAAAAAAATGCTTGATTAACAGTGGTTTACTTTTTCCGAATAAAACACCTTGTTCTCGGCTACAGTACCAAGAAAACTTGACTCGCGACCTATTACACACTCTCACCATAGGTCATGTATAATCCTATGAAACATGTCGTACAGAGGAAGTATATTTTCAATTATCATACTAATCAAATAAAACACTAAAAAGATGTTGAATTCATGTGACAAGGCTTCACCCGGATGATTATCCCCTAATCCCGTGTTGAGATGAGATTGTTACTCTCTAGTGTGATTTACATTATCTATTTACCGTTAGGAGATCCAAGATAGTTAGGACCCCCTATGCGAGTGCATCTAATCCACCGAATCATTTTAATCACAGGGGCGTATGACACTACTGAATTAGACAATTATGCCAACAGCATAAAGACACTAATCACCCTCGTTCATGGCTCTCTACGATGATTGAATAGTGATCCAAATTGCCATAGAGAGATCTTCTCGCTTTTAGGTCAATTTATCCCAAAATTGAGGAAATTGACCGAGGACATTCGATTTTCATGATAAATATTCAATCAATATGTAATTAAACATGTCCATCACCGCATAAATTTCACAAACATCAATCTACAACATCCTAGAGTAGGATTCACATCATCGAAGTGAAATTAAAGAGAAACTACTCCATAGCTAGAGAAAAACAACAACTAGAAAAGCGAAAAAGCTGTGGGAACTTGATTCTTCTTATTCCTAGTTGCTTGGAGATAAAATATGGCCTCCTCTTGACTTTGGGTAGGTCATGTCCATCTTCAAATCTCCCTTGTTCATAGATTTCTCTCTCTAGGTGGAGGAACAATAAATTCAATGTCACTCTAAATTCTCCTCCCCTTCAAAATTTGATCTCCTCCTATATATAACATGACTATGCACATTTCACATTTGCACATCACTCCTATCAAGTGTGCAACAAAACCTTTATCTCATGAAAAAAAAAAAGCGTTATTTCATTAACACATTTCACGATTTCCATGTTGACTTCACTGTCTGGAACTGTGCTCCTTGCATTGCCTACAAGACAGACATAAGCTCTTGGAAACTTGCGAGCTTCACTGCCCCTTTGTAAACTTCACAATCTGCTGCCATGTTTCCTTCGTTTTGTATCCCTTACATCCGGCTTTCAGTCCTTTCGCACATTTCAAATGCTATGGCCTGAAACATACAAAAACTTTCCAAAACTAGCATAAAATAGCTCTAAAGACGAAGCTACATGTCAAACAACCAAATCAACTGAGTAAAAACACGTATGGAATGACTCGCTTCAAAAGTACATCTCAAATCCTATTTTTTAACCAAAATAATTTATCTACTTTAATAAATTAATTATCAATTCTAATAGACAAATAACCATGATTAAAATCCCCTGATAAAAAAATAAAAAGTCATTTTTTTGGGGTGTATGCAATCCTGACAAATGTTGTCAATAGGAAATGTTAGTGTAAATATATTATTCTGACACTTTTCTAAATGTTGGAGGAACATATTTTATTTTCAACTTATTTTGAGATAATTTTCCAAACGTCAGAGCAGAACTAATATTTTTGTCACACTTGTATACGACAAAAGTGATGGTTTTGCCGACATTTATAAAAATTGTCACAAAAAGCAATGTCGCTATAGACATTATTTTTGTACTAAAGGGCCATTTGGAAGTTGCGAATGTTAAATCATTGCATTATAATGAATAACAATAATGTAAATACATGTATTGGTACAATGAATTCATTTCAATAATACATTGTTTGGTTAATGAGATTCTACTAGGTGTATTGACTTGCATAAAGTTACTTTATGGGAAAATGTCAAATTTACCCTCAACTTTTAGTATAAGACAAAAATTAATAGGGATAGAAATGCAAAGAAAAAGTGGACACAAATCTAAAATCAACAATCTCAAGTTTTAGTTGAGATTGTATAATGCATCATTTTTTGTGATTGTTGGTGGGACCTACCTAAAACAATACATGCATTGTTTTAAACTTTGGCATTTCAAAACATTGTATTATGTACAATGCATGTATCAATAAACACAACTCTAACAATCATAACTACTAAACGACCCATAAGTTAATTTTGGCTTGGCAGTTCAAAATTAAAGGTTTTCGAGTATATGGTAGGACTTTATGGTTTATGATATAGGGTTAAAGTATAGGGTATAGATTATTGGTTACGATTATAATTCAAGTCACAACAACATATACTAACTTAATATTGGATTGAGGGTTATGATTGGAAGTGTAGTTGAGGAACTTCTCAAGCAAAAAGTGATTTTCCTACCCAACTCTTCCACGTATCTCTGGCTGCCCTTCACTAGCGCTCCATTTAACTGTCTAGCTTCCTATTTAAATTTTCAGATGCAGGGGTTCGGCTCCTATAAATAGCCGCCTCCCCAGCCCCTCTAAACACACCACAACGAGCATAAACACAATAGAGAGAGTGTTGAGAGAGCTCCGATTTTTGCACAAAATCGCGAGTACAGAGCAGCTGTTTTATCCTAAAGACGACCGGTTGATAGCGACCTAATCCGCGACTCAGCTCCAGATTCATTAATCTCGTTCTTGTTGTTGTTCCGTTACTAACAATTTCTCATACAAACAACCCTTTAATCTTCTCTCGAATAGTCAAACGCATTTTTCTAGTGTTGGGATATGTGGCAAAAAGTTCCTCAAAGAATGGCTCAAAAGTCAACACATTTATAGTCCGTGTTATTGTCCATGTTGAATGTCCAAAATTGACCTTGACCACCAAGCTGGCCTAGAGTACAAGTGCGCAAGCCTCCAAATTTAGGCATTTCAACATTTTCGAAAGACACAAAGACGGAATCTCTTGTTGAGCATCAACGGTTTAAGACACAACCATACTGCTAGATGATGGAAACTTTGGACGCAACTTTCCTCAATATTGGCCATTGAACTTCACAACTTTTGTTCCAAATTCATATGCTATGTCGAACTCGATAAAATTGAGAATTCGAGCTAGCAAGAATGAGAACTTTTTTTCATGAATCGGTTTATGTTATATCATCAAAGAAGGATTGTTGACAACAACTCTTGGTAATTATGAACTATACATATGGTTTATGACTACTATGAAACCCTGGGCTAAATTAACCAAACAAGCAAAAACACTACCAAAAATTGTCTCTAACGTGTCATCAATCAGCACACTAACTTGATTCCTTATCACCTTGCACAACACCTAACTATGCGTCTTTTCACCCGCATAAATCTGCCTACAACGTCCCTCCAGATTTTACTTAGAAGTGCATACCATATAAGCTTACCTACATCTTTCAAGGTGGAGGTTGCTGGTGTAGAAACAGGCTCCGGTTTCCTGGATGTCAACGTTCATGCAGCCGCTTATGTGGGCATCATCGATGAAAACACCTTCTTCTAAGCAAATTTTGACCAATTCTTTCACCGAGATGAATACGATCGATATCGAGGTCGATTACTGCTATTCTCATCTTCCTCCCTTCGCTCTTCCCCTTATCTAGGGCTTTCCGGAACTCGATGATGATTTCATCGCTGAATTGGGTGGGGAAGCGGAGGAAAAGCAGCGGCGACATTGTCGATGAGGATGGAGTGCGAGCAGCAGCCAAAGCTAGCTGTCATTGTTGATGCGTGCAATGATTGGGTGGTGGTGATTGGTGAGATAATTTGTAGGAGATGCTCAGCGTGGAGAGGTACGGCTTCGTCTTGGTGCTGATACCCGATACACAATTTTCATTTAAGTGGTATCCTTCCCCCATTTGTCAAAGTTTAATGGTATCCCAACCATTTTACCCTTCCAAACAACATTAACCAGACTTTCTTCACAGAGAACTTAGTCATTTCCTCTCCTTGCCATAAAACAGTTTCATCCCTCAAAGAGAAATACTGTTGAACCATAGGGCGTATCTTCAAGAGTCGTTTCCAGCACCAGGATCCAGAGGAAGTCTGATATTGCCAAAAAGATCGACTCTTAAGCTTATACTTCAGTAGCCAGGCAATCCACAACGAGCCATGCTGCATTAGGATAGACCAAATATGTCGAGATACACAAGCTATATTCCAAGAACAAAAATCCGTTATACCAAGCTCTCCCTCCGTTTTGGCCTTTCGGGGAATGTTACCTGATTCCTCGCCACACTATAGCCTTTCACCTTACCCTCTGCTCCTATGCCCCGGTGAAAAGAACCCCTAGGTACCTCACACAAAACACACCCAGTTTGAACCATGACCTCTTAGCCATCCTATTCTTTTGGTCCACAGTGAGACCAACACAAAACAACTCGCATTTCCTAGGGATAAAACCTAATCCCAAAAGTTGCTTAAATTTCCCTAGAACTCGCTAAACATACTGCAAACTCATATTGGACCCATCCGTGAAAATAAGTACATCATTCGTGAAGCAGAGATGTGTCAGATGCACCTGTTTATAGTGTACACATAGGATGGTAGGGAAGATGGTCGTTCCTAGCAGCCTTATTTAACAGTCAAACATAGGAGTAGTTATGCACATCCGAATCCATTCAATGAAGAGACTATGAAACCCCATGGCAGAGAAAACACACAAAATGAAACCCCAATCAATTGAATCAGAGGCCTTCATCAGGTCTATTTTCAGAATGAGACACTCTTCTCTCTTATTTATCTGCAAATAAATGGAGTTGCCATATAGTAAAAAACAGAAATAAAATAATCTTTACAAAAGCATAAGAATTAGATATTGTTGATCTCTACCCGATTATTTTTACTTCCAATATGCCACATTTCACTTTCATGATCATGTAGCAATCGACATTTTAAACCACATCCCAATCCCGCTGAAACATAAAACAAAATTAATGATGTTGATTAGGAATTCGGTGAAAGAAATGATGTTGATTAGGATTTAGGAATAAAGTGTCTTTTTATGGGTGTGTGTTTTTAAATAAAGATTTGTTTTATAAATTAATGTCTCGAACCGTAGTCCAATTTCTTAAAATTAATATCATTATGATTGAAGCTCAAAATTTTTTTTTCTTCCTTTGTACATGAAAGGCTAATAACCATTAGAGTAACATCCTGAACACCTAATAAGATATTGTCCGCTTTGGGCTAAGAATCTCACGAATTTCGACTGGGAGTGCATATCAAGGTAACTTCACATAAGGTCATTCATCCTTGCAGTGCTCTACACTGAGCAACTATAACTGCAGAGTTCTCACAAGCACTCCTTCATTTCACTCCAAAACACATCTTGTTAGTTAAAGCCAGTTTTTTAGTTATGAATCATGGATCTCTCCCGATACTTTGTCGATGTAGGGTTCACTTAATGAGTTACAATTAGCCGCAATAGGTTTATTTTGTTCCCTCAATAAATTTTTGTTTGTTTGTCTCTAGACATTGATTTGTCTTTTTGTATTGCCAACAAAGTTGAAGCACCATACGAACAAGGACTTGGTCTAGTGGTAATACCACTAGTCTAGAATTGGAGATCCCAGGTTTAAATTTTTTAAATATAGTACCTTAATGACAAAAAAATAAAATTTATATCACCTTTATAAAAAAAAACAAAGTTGAAGCATCATGCATGGTGTTGATACCACTAATGATAGAAAAGAGTAAGTAAATTATAATAGGGAAAAGAGTGGAATCAGTGTCAATAAAGTATGATTGTGTAGAGAGAAGAAGCATGAATTTTTTTTCTAAAGGAGTGATGGTGAAAATCTAAAAATAAAAAAACAGTTATTTAAACATTGGTGTGTGATTAATTGATAGACGATAATAATTTATGCTTATTTGTGAAAATTATTTAAATATGGAACGGACCAACAAGTTGGGCATGAATGCTAGTAAGTAGTTACAATTGGTATACATTAAGTAGGAAAAATCAATATAATGTGCTTGATAATATGTTCTAATTTCCAAGTACACGCAGCTTAAACAAGTATGGCTTGGCTTGACAAAATGGGAAGTGTACAAGGCAATAGGCATGAGTCATGAGCTTTGCAAAGAGAAAATGATATACTGAAGTGACTGCGTAGAGTGGGAATGCAAGCCCATCCAGGCTTTGGACGTGAGCCCATAAAGTCAATAATTCAACAATGGATAGCATCAAGATGCACTCTTCAAACTGTATGCCCCGTCGACAACGAGATTCAACCCACTAACGTACTTGGACTCGTCGCTCCCCAAATACACCGCCGCCTCCGCCACATCCTCCGCCTCCAGAAACGTCCCTTTCAAGTTGGCCATCCCAGCAATCACCTCCCGAAACCCATCCCCGTCCAACCCGGACTCGCCAATCGCCAACGGAGTCGCCACCCCGAACGGCGACACGCAATTCACCCGAACCCCGTGCGGGCCCAACTCCACGGCCAGGTTCTTCGTCAGGCCCACCACCGCATGCTTCGAGGCGGTGTACGCGTGCGGCCCCTGCCCGTAGCTGCGCGTGACGCTACTCGCCGTGAAAACGATGGACCCTTTCCCCGCGGGTACCATCACCCTCGCCGCGTGCTTCGCCGCCAGGAACGCGCCGTACACGTTCACCCCGAAAACGGCGTCGTATGTGGCGCGGTCGAAGGACGAGATCGCCGGGGCTTGGTGCTCCATGATGCCGGCGTTGCTGAACATTATGTCCAGCCTGCCGTGCTCCGACACCGCCGCGTCGACGGCGTTCCGGACGTCGGACTCGCTCGTGACGTCGCAGCGGATGTAGGAAATCGCGTCGCCGGATTCGGCCGGGTTGATGTCGGCGACGAGGACCTTTGCGCCGTGTCTGGAGAAGAGGCGGGCGGCGGCGGCTCCGATCCCGCTGGCGCCGCCGGTTATGAGGGCGACCTTGTCTTGTAGCCTCAGGATGGAAGCGCCTTTCATGACTGATAATTAAGAGACGTGTGTGGTTGTGGCGGCTTGGTTACTCGCTAGCTATGTGTGTTTTTGTGTATGTATATATCATCAAACTGGAAGCAGACAAGATCCTGAAAATTGGTTGAGCAATAGAATACGAAAAGGTCCATGTGGAGAACCGTTGACCCGGATGCTCCAATATGAGTTGAGTTGGCCCGTTAATTATAACTGTCCTTTTTTCACACCCTCGATCGCTACGCTATCATTATCATGACATATATAATGGGGCACTTAATTAGTGCACTTTTCTGAGTCGTCGATCTAGGAAGTTGGGAAATGTTCGATGGACCTATTAAATGCTTGTATAAGGTATGATCTGATGCGTAAAGAATGCTAACACAGTTCTCTTGATTGCCTTCTTTGGCTTCGATTGATTAATTAAAAATATTGAGAATTCATTAATTGCTTTCGTACCTTGGCCCCTCCAAGAATTAAAAATATATTTAATAAAATAATGTTAGTAGTTGAGATGTATGATGTAACAATACGTAAAAGAAAAATGAAAAAGAAACTAGAGCAGTGATCGGTAGGGATGGCAATGGGTCGGGTCCGGAACAGATAATGAATATCCGTTACCCTATCCAAAGTAGTTCGGGTTTTACCCATACCCACATATGAAACGGATAGAAAATTAAAACCATGGCCATACCCGTTCGGGTTTCGGGTATCCACGGTTATCCATGGGTAATGATTTCTCTTCATAACTCCAACTAATATATTAACATTCAAACTTATTCTCACATTACGCAAGAGGAAAAGTATGACAATAATTCACTAGAATGAAAAAAAGTAATTACAACAACACAATTTCATGAAAATATTATATTTATATGCTAAATATAAAATATGTTAGAGAAAAATAATGATTATTTCTAGACAAAATACATATGTATGTGTATAATCCGGCGGGTTCGGGTTGGATACTGAGAAACCCATGCCCACCCATTACCCGCAATATTCGGGTTCGGGTTTTACCCGTACCCACTAAATGTCCTTCGGGTTCGAGTTTTACCCTACCCGATTAGGCCGGATTGATATCAACGATTACGGATATTTTTGCCATCCCTAGTGATCGGGCAATTTATTATTTGAGAGGTTGAGAGATCAGAAACCACAGAGCAGTGATCGGCAAAATGAGAAGAAACTACAAGAAATTAAAGCAGCCATAAATTGGTGCTATGTTCATTAATGGTCCAAGATTCTTTTAGTAGTAAGTGAATTATGACTTGTCTAGGTGCGTGTTTGTGTAATTGGAGTGTGGAATGTAGAAAGGAAACAAAAGAGGGAAGAAAGAAGAAGGGTTGTGACATGCAGAAAATTGGCCAATGGGTGTCTTTTTCATATAATAAAAAATCAAATACAAAAGTCAAGACTAAAAAAAATAATAAATCAACAACATAATACTACAAATTTATACAATTACATAATAACATTTTGATGTACACCGCTTACAACGAACCGCGATGAGAGCACATTCATTTTCAAACTAGCACGCGAATCTTGTTCAATTTATGTCACCAACGTGTCGTTCAACCACTTATCGTCCATTTGGATGCAAAGATAATTTTTCATATTTTATGAATGAAAATAATCTCTCCACACTTAACTGTTGCAATCGAAAGAATGAATGTCAATTGTCAACTTGAGAAAAAATTAAATAGATGGATACAATTTGTGCTTCTTTACTTCATCTTTTTTTAACTCATCAATTCCTTGTAAGTTTTAAAACTTGTCATCAAATGGTAGAGATCACAGATATAGGAATTAAACTAATGACAAAAAAGTTTATTTTAAGGACTAGTCGTTGTTATAAATAAATGATGTACGTGTATAGAATCAAAAACCTCGTCCAGCCGAGATGGTAAAAGTGGTGGCTGATGATTCATACCACTTGTTTGTTTACAAATTGCGATGTTCAGGTAGCTGACCGAGGAGAAAGGGAAAAAAGTTATTAGCAATGCGTGTGCTTTCCTGTAGTTGGGTTACTAATAAAATGGATAATAATACAGTTTATGCTTCATTATTTAGCTTCAATGATTTTTTTATAACATTATTTACTTCAGTGATGAGAAGGAATTGTCGTGTGAGAATGTGTTAGCACGTCCATAGACCATAATCAACAACTTCAAGGAGAGCGATGAGAATTATTAATTAATTCCAAGAACTCCCTTGATGCCTCATACCCAACATACCCGCTGATATTTTCCCCAAGCACCCCCTCTACTGTGAATAGCTCCGGCACTGGTAACATGAGAGAGGAAGCAAGTGAGATGATGATGTGTTGAAAGATATTGGAGAGTGGAGAATTCCACAATTGTAGTGTGAGTAGGGGTGATAATCAGTTGTCGATTATTCGGTTAACCGTCTAATCGAACAAAAAATGTCGGTTAAACGACTAACCAATAACCGCTATTTATGCTCGGTTGGCAGTATCGCGCGGTTGAGTAAATAGAGGGTGTCGGTGATCGATCGGTTGTCAGTTTGTAACGGATAGAAAGGGCGGTGAACCGCATAACCGCTTCGCTCCCCTCCCTTCCCCAACTCTTCCATCGTCACTCCAGAAGATCCAAGTCGCCCCCTTCTCCCTCATCACCCCACCGTCTTTAAAGCCTCGCACCCATGACCCAACCCTCAAAACAATCACCAATCACGACTCACGAGCCGCGACAATCTATCATCCAGACCTCTCCCTCCTGAACTCGCCACCCCTGTCCTCTTTCTCTCCGCCTCAATTGGTGCCTTCCGGCCTTCAACCTCACAGCCCTTACTCGTCCTCGTCGCCTCAACCCCTTCTATGTCGCGCAATTCCTTTCTTCTTCTCCCTCATGTGTTCCGCTGTCGAAAGAGGCCGACGAAGAGTGAGAGTACCGGAAGCCAGAAGGAGTCGACTATATAAGATCCAACACCTCCTAGCCTCCTTTAGTCTCGACGATGGCAGAGGATGTGTGGGTGGATGATAAAGCATGGCTAGATCTGGAAGAAGAAAGAAGGCGAAGAGATCGATTTCACACGAAGAAATGGGAAGGCTAGATGTGGAAGAAGAATGAAGGAAAAAATCGATGAAGGAATGAGGTTGTATTAAAAAAGGCTAATTTTAATTTTTTATTATTAATTATCGGGTGGGCGGGCAACTGATTAACTGAACCGGCATAATCGGTTGTCTGTTGCGGCTAATCGATAAGGCTATCGGTGGAGGTTTCAGTTGCCTGTTTCAACCACTTATCGGTGGCGGTTAACCGACTGATTAGTTCGGTTAAACCAAAATCGCACCGATTATCTACCCTAACTGTGAGGTATAGGGTGCCTATTGTGTTCATATGAGTGTTTGTGCGTTTTAAAATAGGTGACTCGCTAAAATTTGCGTGGATGTGGGTGGACTATATTTTGAAATGTATGTTAGAAATCCACCAAACTCGTCCACCCGCCCAACATCGACAATTACACAACACAACCCAATCCACCCACAAGTATATCTTGGGTATGGGTCATTTTTTGCTTCATCTGCCAATTAATGGGTGGATCCATACCCACCCAAATCCGCATAAAACTGTCCACTGCTCACCCCCAGTGTGAGGTTGTGTTGTAAATTACACAATAATGGGCGAAATTCGTAAAGTTTTTGTTTAGTCCAATAATTTTAATAAAGTCATTAGAGTATACCTAATCCAAAACTCAACGAGTGGTATAGAGCCACGATTATGTTGAGTATACATTGTGGATTTGTGGTTGCATCCTAGCATGATCTTTCATACCATAAAAGTTATCATTTGATATTTTTTATACATAGTTGAGAAACTAAGGGTTTAGGAACGTAGTTGTGTTGCGAATTCAAGATTGGTAAAGTAAGGCGAGGTGATATCAATGCACAACCTGGGACTGGAATTCCTATTAGTTAAGGACCAAGTTCTCACCGAGGAGAAAGGTGATAATGGATGCGATTATCAAGCCCGACCCATACTTTGTGCTGGTTTGACCCACAACATAGAGCCTCAAAATTTTTGGGCCTCAACTTGGCCCATACACTATTTCATTAAAAAATTCCTATTCCTAGGAAGACGGAACGACAGAGGTGCTCACCCAACCGCTAATGCGCCTCCTTCCTTCTTTTTTTTTGTAATGGAGGCAGAGACACCCTATCTTTCACTCAAAACCAGCCGGGGTATGGAAACCCCCTGGTAGTCGTACAAAGTACAATGAGATAGCCTAGGATCAGAGTTCGGGATCGAATGAAAACCAAAGGAAAGAGAGAGACCCTGACTAGCAAGATAATCAGCACAAACATTACCTTCTCAGTAAATATGGGACACTTTCACACTCCAAGGGCGAGAACATAGTTCTCAAAAACAGGGAATGCAGGCCGCATAGGGGTGGTCTTCGGATATCTCGCCTTGTAACAGCTGCAACGCACACTAGGAATCCAGTTGAACATGTAGTCGGCGATGGCCAGCATCCCAAGCCACCTGTAAGCCTTCAACAGCCCCTCTCAACTCAGCCTGGGTTATTGAGCAGATACCTAGGTTAATAGCCAACTCTGCTAAGCAACGTCCTAAATGATCACAAATTAGACCACCAGCTGATGCGTGGCCTGATGAAGGGAGAACAGAGTCGTCAGAGTTGAGGCAAACCCACTCGGAGGAGGCGACTGCCAATGGATCAGCTCCTCCGTTCTGGCGGGTGGACTAGGCTTATCGATGAGCCTGTCCTGGTCCAGAACTTTCTTCATTACAGGTATCCAAGCTCGGACCCGCTGTATGAAGGCTTCAGGTGGGACGATCTTTCCTGCAAAGACAATATCGTTTCTGGACCGCCAAAGGGTCCAACACATAATGCCAAATTCGAGGTTGATGTGCTGATGTCGGAGGTTCTTGAGGATCCAAACCTTATGAGAACTTCCAAAGAAGCGCTAGTTTTCAGAAAGAAGGATTAACTGCATCCACACTAACCGGGAAAAGGGGTAGTCCCACAACACATGCAGGACTGTCTCAGTAGTTTGCTTGCAGCGAGGACAGGTTGTGGTCGTTGTCAGGTGGCGCCGCCCGTGCTCAACATTAGTCAGAAGTCTGTCTCGTGTCGCTAGCTAGAGGAAATGTTTTGCCCGGGTGGGGCCCTCCCAATGCCAAATGGTGCGCCAATCAGTCTGCTGAATGGACTCGTCATAGGAGGTGGCAACGGCGTAGGCAGAACGGAAGCGGAAATGCTCATCCTCCTCTAGATACCATATCGGGACGTCTTCTCCTGAATCCGCAATTGGAGGCTGCACACCAACTATCTGCGAGACAAGGTTAGGTGGGAAGCATTCGAAAAGGAGGGGCAAGTCCCACTCACCTTGATCAGTAACAAAGTTGGCAACTGGGGTTGCCGAGTCAGGTAGCGGTCCATCAGGAAACGCATGGTCGAGGAGTGTTACATCACCACTCACCCAGCGGTCGGTCTAGAAGCTCGTGGAGCATCCATCCTTCACTGTCATCCCCATTCTGGACGTCATAATGGGCCAGGCCTTCCTCATACCTCGCCAAAGGGAAGAGGCTCACGCCATGGACTTCGCCACCATGGTTCCCCTTGCATTGCGGAAGTATTTGGCGTGCAACACCTGCACCCACAACTCATCTGGGTGTTTGATAAAACCCCAAGCAAGTTTTGGCAAGAAGGCAAGATTAAGTTCGTGCACTTGGCGCAAACCAAGCCCGCCCTCATGTTTTGGCCGGCAAATGCCCTCCCAATGTACTAGGTGGATCTTCCTCCTGTCCGTCGTAGAGCCCCAGACAAAGCTCCGTACCTTTCTATCAATAGCATCACAGATAGAGATCGGCAGGTACGTCGTTTGCATGGCATAAGTAGGCATCGAAGTGATCACTGAAGTCGCCAAAGTAACACATCCCTCCAAGGAGAGTGATTCTGCACGCCACCCTGCAAGTTTCTTATCCAGGCGATCAATAATGTACTTATACGTGGCATGGGATACTTTACCGTGGATGACCGGGACGCCCAAGTACTGTCCTAAATCCTGGGTAGCCTGCATGCCCAGAGATCGAGCAATCTCTGCACCAGAATGCCCCTCCTTCCTTAATCACTTATTTTTCTCATAAATCATAAATTCCCCTTCCCAAAATCATTAATAATTAGATCATCCCCAAATTTCTCGCCTTCCCAAAGGAACCAACGTTTCTCTTGATAATCAATGTTTCAGTTCAACGTCTATCGTCTGTAACTGGAATGGGCCTGCGAATTGGAAGGGGCCTGATTATAATTGGAATGGTTATAGTGTGTAATAAGACTATAGTGTGTCAAAACACAACACAACCCGACCCCAATCCGAACTGACTAAAAGTCAATGACCCGTAACCCGCCCGACCCATAACCCGATTGACTCGCAACCCATTCAACCTGCAACCCGATTGACCCGCAACCCTATTGAACCCGAACACGATTGACTCGCAACCCGATTGAACTCGAACCCGACTAACCCGAACCCGATTGACCCGAACCCGCACGATTGACCGGAATCTATCTACACAATAAATAAAAGCCAAATGAGAAAACTTGAAGCCCCATTTCAAATTTCCTGCATCTAGAGTGAAAGTAGGAAGGACATTTTGGTCTTCACTATTACTTTTTTTATTCATTAAAAAGACACTTACTAGGATTCGAACCATGACCACATTAAAAAAAATCAAAGATCATAACCAATCACACTAAGTATATTTGTTGTATCTTTTTAAATAAAAAACATATAATCGCAGAGAGAAAATATCCTTCCCCCATTTCAAATTCCCTGCACCAGGAGCATTTGTAGGAAGGGTAGAATAGGGAGTGTCAACTTTTTTTCTTTTTCCTCTGTGGAACGGGTCAACCTACCGTACACATGCGGATTTAAACGGGACCAGGAGTGTCAATTTTTTCTTTAAGTAGTTTTATTTCTCCGTTGTGGTAAAATATATGTGAAAAGTAAAAAACAGTACTCCCTTTTATTGCTAATAAAAAAATTTAACAATAAACTAATGCATGGATTCTAATAGCTAACCGCTAATCATAAAATAAAATAGTTGAATGGGCCTGACCTACATGAGATTTGCCCATCAAGTAAAACAAATGAACATCATGGATTTGCCATTCTAAAACAAGCTATTTTCTCTAGCATTATTTATATTATGCTATTATTTTATATCTTAGTGGCTAAAATATAATGTATTTTAAAGTTATTCAATGGTTCAACCTAGACCAAGCCAATTAGTCCAATTTTTATCATTTCAAATATATATTATTTAATTATTTGATATCATAATGATTAAATTATAGTGTATATTATAGGGAATCGTTTGGTATTTGTTAGTAAAAAACTAAACAGAAAGAAATATTTGGTTATTTTTAACATTAAAACGACCTAAACATTTTCAGTTTCCTTTCGAAATTCTATAGTTTTATTCCCAAATCAATGATGTGCAAATGGCGAATCGCAGTCATCTCTTTTCTTTCATTATTTTTTATTTTCAAATAGAAAGTTTATAAGTAAAGAATAATTAGAGTTTGGCATGGGTCGGTCAAACAGGCTGAATTTCAAGTTTTGGCCCATTTTGATCAAGTCTAATTTATAATCACATGGTTTCGTGATACCCGATAAAAATATAAATCCAAACCAGTTTGGCAGGTGAGTCCGTGTTTACCACCATTTTCTAGGGATACAGGAACGGTGGTTCCTAACCCAAATCGTGTTGTTCATTCTTGATTTTCTTTAGATTTTATCATGGCTTGACAAAAAACCAGAAAGCACAATGATGACAAGATGAAAGTTTTACAAAGAAAATTAATCGGCCAACGGGCTGAGTAAAAGCTAGCAACGATTGTGAGATGCTCATTTCCCGAAAATCGACGGGATAGGCGTTTTTATTAGATTTTATGGAATTCGGTTTCTATAAAACTTACTCCACCTCATTATATTACCAGAAACAATATTGTTTCACAAGGTAACAGGTACTTGATTTTGGTTCATAAGGCTGATTTTTGATTCGTTGCATCATTCATGTCTCTTTCCTACTAAAATTCACTATTTTTTTCACGTGTTTCCCAAAAAAAACTATACAACAATAAGCTATACACCCCATTACATTATCAAATTTCATACCTCACATTCCTCCGGCCATTTGACACTCCTGGACCCGTTTAAATCCGCATGTGTACGGTAAGTTGGCCCGTTCCATAGAGGAAAAAGAAAAAAAATTGACACTCCCTATTCTACCCTTCCTACAAACGCTCATGGAGCAGAGAATTTGAAATGGGGGAAGGGTTTTTTCTCCTCTCCGATTATATGTTTTTAATTTAAAAAGATACAACAAATGTACTTAGTGTGATTGGTTATGATTTTTTATTTTCTTTAATGTGGTCATGTTCGAATCCTAGTAAGTGTCTTTTTAATGAATAAAGAAAAAGTAATTGTGAAGGCCAAAATGTCTTCCTATCTTCACATTGGATGGAGGAAATTTGAAATGGGGCTTCAAGTTTTCTCATTTGCCTTTTATTTATTGTGTAGAGTTACTTTGTTGGAGGAAATTAGGGGATAAATTTTTGGAATATGGCCAAAAAATTTGTCACTTTGCGGCATTTAGAAACCTACTTAATTCACAAATAAGTAGGCAATTGTGTCGGTTATAGTTTTAACCGAAAATACAAATATTAAAAAATTAGTGTCATTTGATATCATTTCTTTCTAGTATAAATATCAATGCACATCTAAGAAATTTAAAACATAGAAGTGTGTAAGGTGTAAATATATAATAATATATATTTAACGCTTAAATAGTTAGTTTTTTCAACTTTTTTTTTTGTTAAAATGTTGATTAAAGCCATGATTTATTTATGTTGTATAAAGTATATTTTAAGTAACACTTTAAATGTACTTTACCAGTTAAGATCAATTAGTTACTTGCTTTGTGGTACCCACAAAGAATGATGATAACAATTACTGAGATATCTTTCACTATTTGACCGCGGTTTTCCTGAATTTCGTCTGATTCGACCCCTAGTTAGAAGATTAAGTTATTATTATATTAGACTTCTATATAAACTTATAGTAGACTAACAAAATTATGTATACTATAATTATAATAGCATCTATATATACTTTCTCATTTCATGAACTAATTGAATTTATGAGTATTAGGGCGCAAAAGATTAAATTATGTATATTAGACTAACAAGATTGATATAACTATATGAACTTGTTAAAATACCTTATATTAAGAGAAATGTTCAAAATAACAAGATTGGGTTGTTAAGTCATACGATTGCAATAACTCAGTCAGGTTGCGGGTTTGAAAATTTTGGTTAATCGGGTTGCGAGTCACTTTGGAATGGAAAATGAGAGGGAGGTTTGGTTGGTAACTTTGGAATGAAAATTTTATGGGCGGGTGAATATGAGCTCATAATTATACTAAACTTGATAAGTAATCTTTGACGGTTCGTTGTTTAGGGTATAAAGTATATGGTTAGGGTATAGGGTATAAGATACATATGGTTTAGGGTGTATATGGTTAGCGTATAAGGTATTGATGGTTTTGACGGTTCTAAGTTTTTTGTTAACATATGTTCACTTGAAGTCATTTGAAGTCTTTAATGGTAGATTCCTTCTTAATTTATGTTTATGGTACGTGGTTAGGGTACAAGGTATATGGTGTAGAGTATAGGATATATGGTTAGAGTATAACAAATATCACATTTTTATCTATGTTTTGAAAATCAAAGTATGAATTTCATTTTAAATTAACTATACTAGATCACAACTCATAAGGATATCTGGTTTAGGGTATAGGGTATGGTTAGTGTATAATTTAGTAATGGTTAGGGTATATGATCAACAACATAATGAATTGATGGTTTAGTGTACTTTACCAATTACAATTAATTACATAACAAGTTTACAAGTCATACAAATTGATTCAATATTTTAATTAGTTTTTTAATTAAGTATATATATACGAGATAGAAAGAAATTGGTTAAAATTTGAGAAAATTATATTAAATTAGTGTAATAAAATGTGTAAGTTGGTAAAGAGTAAGGAGTAAGTTACTCGATGCGCTGACCCGAACAGCCCGCAACCCGCCCGATCCAAACCGATGAACCCGGACCCAATTTTCCCGGAACCCGATTGAACCCGCAACCCGACTAACTCAAAACCCGATTGAACCCGAACCCGATAAACCCACAACCCGACGAACTCAAAACCCGACTAACCCGCAACTCGATTGAACCCAGCCCGACCCGCCCGATTGACACCTATAAATAAGACTCGGATATAATAAGCACAACACAGCAAATAGCTCCTTGTATAAAGTAGTGTTGTGTATAATGAGACCTCATCCATGCTTAATGTGTAATGAGACAATAATTGATGATATTATTTCTTTTGTAACCATTTTCTGAACTCCTATATTTTATTATTATTATTTAATAAATTTGCGGAGAAAAAATTTTGGGGCACATTTTTTATTTTCGAACAGGGCCTCCAAATATTATGGGTCGGCCCTGACGATTATGGAGATATTGGTGGGAATGAGACGCAAGAGCCTCCTAGAGACAACAATACCACGGAGAAGTGGAAGATGAGAGTCGGCAAAATCATGTTTTTCATCGAAGTCACGGTTGAAGTTGAAATACTGGAGCACATGATGTGATATTCATGCAAGTGATAAAAGTCATAGGACAATGTAGTCAAAAGTGTGTTTCTACGTAAAAGCGTTTTGGTGATCAAGAAGTGTAACATCGTAAGCTTTTAAACTTTAAAGCGTGGTTTTAATACAATAGTTATAAAAGCTTAGATTTTGCGTAGAAGCGTTTCGGTGACCCCATATCGTAAAAGCGTAAGTTTTTAAACTTTAAAAAGCGATTTTGACAACATTGCATAGGATGCCTTAGGATCGTATTCTACAAGGTCTTCTAATACATAACTAATCACATCATACCATCTATGCTTGAACAAAAATAGTAAAGACATTTAGCGATTTTCATTTGAGTAAACCAAAACACAGCAAGAAGAGTAAAGCTGTTTAATTAGTTGCTTTTCAAGTTATGTAGATGCATAAAAGTAAAGGTACGTTATTGACCATGAAGGCGAACTTCGAGTATCATCACATCTAATAATTCTCAATATCATATCATGAATCTATGACTTAGCCATAGTATCAATCTAACCCCTTCCTCTAAGGCCATCCTCCTCGAGCTTTAGCTACCTAGAATAAATGTCATTTGATCAAATAGTTATGATTAAGGTATGCAATATAAGAGAAAGTACTAAATATGCATTGATAAAAGGGGAAGATGTATCAAATATGAGATTGATATTCTTCCTATATCAAGTGATGAATACTAGACTCATTGATTCAAAGTAAGATGAGAAGTGATCATGCTTGTAGAGGATAACTAAAAGTCATTAGATGAAAAACATGTTCAGTAATTCCAAACACTCTTAAGCATGTATCATAACTATTTAACATTGGATTTTTTTCAAATTTGAACGACTAATTATGTAACAATTGGTAAGCATATCAAGGAAAAGCATCTCAACACATTCTCACCCCACACTTTAAAATGAACATTGGCCTTAATATAATGGACTAAAAGATAGTGATCAATCATGGCAAGGTTGGAACGAGTTACCTTAATTGCCGTTCTAAATCCGAATTCATAGTTCATATTAGCCAGTTCTCTATGATAGTATAAGAGACTCAAAATTTAACCTTGAAAATTTCAATTTTGAACAACTTATCATATAGCAAGTAGTAAGCATATAAAGGCAAAGCATCTCAACACATTCTCACCCCACACTTTAAAATGAACGTTGTCCTCAATGGACTAAAAGATAGTGATTCATGGTATGGTTGGAACGAGTTACCTTGATTGTAGTTATAAATCAGAATTCATAGTTCATATTAGCTAGTTCTCCATGATGTTTAAATCAAAAGAAGACTCCAGATGTTTAAATCAAAAGAAAGAAGAAAAAAAGCTTCCTCAAAGTCTTAATACTCCTAAATGTTAGGTCCTAGGGGTCCATTTTCGAGGAAGATGTTGTGAAACTTCCTGCCAAAGTCCTCCATACAAGAACGGCCCCACTACTGCTCTGGCTCTATCCTCTGGCGCCAAGCTTGAGTCTCTTAATGCTCTGTCTGTCTCTCCTTCTCAATGGCATCCCAATGTTGCTCATTCATGGTATGGTATATGAGCAAGTTCTTCTCCTGTCTCTTCATGAGTGCTCTCAAGGATGCAATCTCATCTTCATAATCTCCATGATGTGGTGGTGGCGCTAGAGTATTGACCGAATTGATGCATGTCATCTGTATTTATCAAAGCTGAATGATGTTTGCTAGGTTTTTTTGTTTTGCATATCTGGAGTCTTCAATGGGGATAACACTACAAATTTATCGAGCCTTGATCTACCAAGATGGCGCACTCACAGGTAAGTTCTCTCATTTTTTCACCTCTATCCCACACAAAAAAAGAACGAACTGCCCACATTTGGTAGTTCCTTTGCCTAGGCATTGAATCACCTATATACGAATTTTATTGACCAGAATTCTATCGATACTTTATTATCTCTTGGTCATATACTCGTTCACCCTTAAAGCTGTTGTTTATGTCCACACATTATATATTGATTTACTTCTAGTTATAAGTTTTTCATCGTATAATTATACATGACTTTCACATTTATTGCCATGATTTTATCTAATGAACTATGTGTAGAGTTCCATTTGAGTGTGTTGTTACCTCTTGACGGGAATATAGATGGGGATTTATAGTGTTGCAGTGGGCATTATTTTTGTTTGCTCGTTTTGCAGGTGGATTGCATTGTGACCGAACTGTGAGGTTGTATCCTCTTCAGTGATTTTAATTGTTCTATATCTAATAATGTTGTATTGACGAGTGCTATTTTGTCAGTTACATTTGTCGAGTTTCAGTGTATTGCGTTCTTCTTACACGCCACTGTTCATGACTTTCTTCCTTCAAATAAGAGTTGAATCTAATTGAGTTAAAGATTATGCACTTGCTAAAAAGATAATAATTAATGAGCTTTCCCATATCATAACAAAAAGAAGTTTCTCTTATTGATATGATAGTTGACCGACGTTAGCATCTTTATTTTTTGTAATTCTTATGTGACTGTTATTTTTTGGAATATCCGTGACATAAAAAAACACAATATGACAAGAGTAGTCATTCATGATTGCTGAGCCTAGCTCCCTTATAAAAAAAAAAAAAAAAAAAAAATCATTGTTGAGCATCCGTCCCTGGCGTCGGTCCTTCCCAAATCAGGCACTCTTGAGGTGCTGTCCGCCGTCGACCATAATATTCAGCCCGCTGATGAACTTGGACTCCTCGCTGGCAAGGTAAAGCGCAGCTTCCGCCACGTCATTCGCCTCGAGAACCGCCCCGCCCAAGCCAACCTTGGCCGTCACCCCGGCCTCTATCAGCTTCGGGTCCGTCACCCCGGTCGCTCCCATCGACAGCGGCGTCGGGATCCCGTAGGGGGAAAGCGCGTTGACGCGGATCCCGTGCTGCCCCAATTCCACGGTCAGGTTCTTCATCAGCCCCACAGTCGCGTGCTTGGACGCCGCGTAAGGGTGCCCGGACTCCCCCAACGCCCCGGTCACGTAGCTGGCGGTGAAAAGGATGGCCCCACCCTGCTTCCTCGGGATCATCACCCTGGCCGCGTGCTTCGCGGCGTAGAACGCGCCGTACACGTTCACGGCGAACACGCGCTCCAGGTCGTCCCGATCCAGTGCGGCGATGTCCATCTTGAGGTTGTTGCGCCCCACCACGCCGGCGTTGCTGAACATCACGTCGAGCTTCCCGTGCATCGAGACGGCGGCGTCCACGGCTTCCCGGACGTCCGACTCCTTGCTGACGTCGCAGTGGACGTAGGAGATCGCCGGGTGGTCGTCCGCGACGCTGGTCTCTGATCTGGAGATGTCGGCGACGAGGACTTTGGCGCCGTGCTTGGCGAAGAGCCTGGCGGTGGCGGCGCCGATGCCGCTGGCGCCGCCGGTGATCAGGGCGACCTTGCCTTGCAGCCTCTGAGAAATGGAATTCAACATGACTGTGGGCTGTTGAGGTAATACTGTTACGGAGGCTTGAATTGGATTGCAAACAGTCTTTAATCTGTGAGGTAATGAAGAGGGATGGAGGGATCACAATATATTTATATTCAAGGATTCACAATACACGTTTCGCTTTCTGATTTTCGCAGTCTATTAGTGACTTTTTTTTATGAGGTTTCTATTATAGTTGATATTTGAACGATGATTATGATTTATGGGTGACTCCGTAATGATTTGTGAATATTATTGCTCAAATTTAGCTCACTGGTTCGTGAAGCGGGAGCGAGAACATGGATGTGAGCTTATATATTTTTCAAGAATCGTATTTTGAAAGCGTGCGTTCATATTATATTATTTTTATTTGATACAATACTTAAGATGTCAAATTAATTTTTCACAAAAATATTGTCAAAACTCATACAAAGTTAATTAATTTAAATTAATAGCTCAATAGATAGCTTTGAATGAGAGTCTTAGATACACATTAAGCAAAAAAATAAATAGACTTGTGTGTAATTGGACGAAGGTTAGAAAAAGAAGATTTCTCTCACTGCCGATCAAAGCATTTACTAAATAAATATAGGGTTATATGTATAATATGCCCTTCTACTATGCAGTTTTATCAAACATGCCCCTCTGCTATATTTTACATAAAACATGCCCCTATACTTTGTAAAAACGATCAAACATGCTCTTCTAATAAAGTTTGGGCGACACCTCTGCTATATTTTACATAAAACATGCCCCTATACTTTGTAAAAACGATCAAACATGCTCTTCTATTAATATTTGCATTCAAAACCATCAACCATGGTCGAACCTTAGTTTGGGCGACACCTATGTCTAAAATATTCCTAATAATTTTACTTTAGAATTGTTTTGTTTCTTTTGTATAGCCAAATACCTCTGATAATTTCACTTTAACGAGACATGGAGAATAAATGAGGAGGAAAAACTGACATTTCACCCCCCCCCCCAATTTTTTCGATGTCTGGTCGTGTGAATCTCGGTTCAACCGTGGTTGACCATTTTTAATGGAAATTTCAACATAAGGACATGTTTGATCATTTTTCCAAAGTATAAGGGCATGTTTGATGTAAAAAATAGTAGAGGGGCATGTTTGATAAAACTAAATAATAGAAAGGCATATTATACCTATGACCCATAAATATAATACATCAATTAGACAATTACTGATAAGAGAATCAGTTTCGGTTTTAATTTAATTCTAATACATAGGCAAGTACTTGCGACTTGACTATTACCAACCCTTCATTCGGCTTCCACGCACCCCAAGTTTGAAGTTTCTCCGCCTGGCCCCCGGTTTTCTGTTCATTTTACCATGCCTTTAGTCCTCTGAACTTTCCAAGTTTTAACAACCAAACAAATCGTACTTTAGATCTACAAAATTTCGGATGCATCACCACCTAATCAACCATCGTTCAATCAATATGTTTTATTGAGCCACCAGCCAGTTAACTTGATCGATTTTACAGTCAGCTTAAGAATAGCCGACAATATTGAATCTTCTTTGGACACTCATTCATATCTCAACATCCACGAGTTCTTGTGCAGCCGTTAACAGTTATTCATGTAAACAAGTAATAGAATATTATCTATTTGATTTTTTTTTTCTTTCAGTAGTTAAACGTGGCAAATGGATTCAATTAATAGATTGGTGGATTCATATATTCATGGACTGAATCAAATGGATTGTTGGATTGTATCATGGATATAAGTGACATCGGACCTATATATAAATTATGAAAATTTTTTGCACTGAATATCATAATAAAAATTTAGGTACCAAAATGTTATTTTGCAATGATATTTTAACTTAAAAATCAATTTTAGATACCAAATAATAAAATATAGATATTAAACTGAACTGTAAACAATCCATGATTGCAGTCCAGGAATCCACCAATCCGATTGGATTAGTTAGATATTTAAATGGATTGATTGAATTCAAAATTTTCACTTCTATCCCCACTCTCCAGATCTCTATTGCATGTATTCCTTTTTTTTTTTTTTTATGAAGCAACGTATCGATGTCTTCTTCGTCTAGTTGTTACTTTGCCCCAGTTTTCTTTCGTTTGATACCATGTTTTAGTTCAGAGTTCAAAACTTTTTGGTTTAAAAATTTAATGAAATCCTCTGCATAATAAAGTTTGCTATTTTTTTAGCATAATTCCTCTTCTTAAAAATTATAATTTGCAAATTATAAAATAATTTTCTAGAATCCTCATTTTTGCGCTCTAAAGAGGCAAAGTGGGTTCAAGGCCCACGAATTGTGTGACCTAAGTTTATATGGTGAAAATTGGTCACCAAGAGTGCAATATTGAGCAATGGGGAAAACCGAAAAAAGTCACAATAATATCCACCATTGAATTAAAGAAAAAAATAATATTGAGTACATTTATTGTCTAAAAATAAAATAATTTTGAGAATAGTTTCTGCCTCTCATAATTTTTTGGGTAATATCTATTTTTTATCCAAACCTTTTTCAGATTCTTTTATATTATCCAAACCCATTAAAATACTATTAATTAGCCAAATCTTTCGCAATGCATCAAAATATTAGCCATTTTTTACGTCATCATTAATATTTTGTAACTCTTTTCTTAGTTAAAATACTAAAAATTTGGAATGTTGACATTCATGTGTCTCTTCCAAGTCGGTATCATGTTTCCAAGTCAATATTACTAACAAAATTGCTAATAGGAAATTAACGTTTGGCTAATTCTAAATATTTAAGTAGGTTTGAATAATATAAAAAAATCTTAAAAAGATTTGGATAAAAAATAGATATTACTCAAATTTTTTCTCCTTTCATTTTCCTCTCCTCTTTCAGTAACATATTGTAAGCTACAGCTGTACGTATCGGTTGCGAAGTAAAATGAAAACAAGTACTTTTGCTGGCGAAACATTTTATTTCGTCATGTAATAGGAAATAGGCAACTTGACTGAATTATTATTATTATCACAGGGGCTAGGCTATATCAATAATTCAAAAGTGACAAATTAAAAACAGGGATGAGGGATGCCAATGCCATGCCAACCAACTACGATCTCGACAGGCGGCCTTCTCCTTTCCTACTATTATTCTACTAATAAGTATCACCCAACTGGGAGCTTTCCCTAATTTTTTCCGGAACGTGGGCTCATATATTTGTAAGTTGAACTAAAATAACTTCATCAATAGTTAAATATAACATGGGTATGTAATTGTATGGGTGGAATTTGGCAGGCACTGAGGTTGCAACCTTAGCTGCTTCCGGGACACATGGCGCTTAGTGATTGGGTTAACAATCATTTTCATTTTTTAATTTTTAACCGGAATGAGAAGGTGGAGGCGACGGAAAGTATTCAATGCTTCATTTATTTCCTTTTTCTTTCACTTTGGGGGTTAACTTGAAGGCATCGGCTCTCAACTAGGAATATGGGGCAGGTTTAGGGAGGGTTTGTCTAAACCATTCTCATCCCCGCTTTCAAATATCCAAACTCATACCCGCCTCATACCCATGCGGGGAAAGATTTTGCAAACTCATCCCCATACCCGTGGGTTTCAGGTACCCATGGGTAATACCCGCCCTGTACATTCAACATTATAATATCTAAAATTCTACATGTAAAATTTTCAATTATAACATTAAATGCACCTACTATATCATGAAGTTGACAAAGTGACAATGATTCTTAATATGGTTCAAAGCATCATATACTAAAACATCCCTTAATCCATAAAATAGAGTACAATGTAATCCAAATCATTATTCCCTAGCTCTAATACATATACTAAGCAATAATTAACTAATATAATCTTGCTAACACGAGGAAAAAGTGAAAGAGTGAAGGGAGAGTTGAGGAAAAAGAATTAGGTTTTGATTTGGGTGGCCACTCAATTGCATTTCTACTAATTATTTTGTTGAGTTACCCTCACTATCATTGATAGATTACTATTTGATCCATATATTTTTTATATGTGAACAAATATTCTTGGTGGGGCGGGTATGGGTATGGGTATGGGGCGGGGGAGGCTAAAACCATACCCGCGCCATACCCATCAAACATTTTGCGGGTTTTACCCATACCCGGTCAAAGCGGGGATTCCCCGCATTGACTGGGTCGGGGGCGGTCGGATACCCGTGGGTATGGGTTTGATTGCCATCCCTACTCTCAACTAAGCTTGCGTTGATTATTTTCTGTAAGGAAGTGATTAAGTACCATACATGGGCCTGTATAAGATCCAGCATAACCTTCGCCCAACAATTAGAGTTATTGGGACCAACTGGTTTATGACATGGTATCAGAGCTGGTTTGTCCTTGAGGTCACGTGTTCAAGTCCTCACGACCCCCAATATTAATCATTGTCAAGCACATGGTATGGCGGACCTGTGCAAACTTCAAGCCCATGATCAGCTTTCGTTTGAGGGGGCGTGTAAGGAAGTGGTTAAGTACCATCCATGGACTTGTATAAGATCCAACATAACCTTCTCCCAACAACTCGAGTTATTGGGACCAACTGGTTTATAACAGGTGACTCATGGGCTTGAAGTTTGCACAGGCCCTCCATACCATGTGCTTGATCCACAGTTGTTTTCGCAATCATGAGTATAGGTGTGAAAACATAGCCCGACCCGATTAACCAGCCCGATCAACCCTACCCGCAACCCGAACGCAACCCGAATTGACTAAAACTCAACAACCCGTAACCCGCCCGACCCGCAACCCAACTAACCCGCAACCCGACTGACCCGCAACCCGATTAACCCAAACCCGACTGACCCGCAACCTGATTAACCCGAACCCAATTGACCCAAATCCGACTAACCTGTAACCCGACCGACTCAACCCGAACTTCACCTAATCCACTTGAATAATTATTATTATATACAATACATAGTTTTTCAAAATAAAGTTTTTCATTATAAACTTAAGTAAAATTATTTTTTTCATTTCGTATAGGGAAATTAAAAAATATGAAGCTTAGAACTACAGAGAATCCTGCTAACAGGTGAGATTCCTCCCTCCCTAAATCATACTCTGTTAGCAATGATACCAAAGACAAAGAAGCCAGTCACTCCGAAGGAATTTCGACCAATTGCTCTATGCAGAGTGCTTTACAAAATATTGTCAAAGGTTCTGGCCAATCGTTTAAAAGCAGTGCTTGATGAAATCATCATTGATACTCAAAGTGCATTTGTGCCAGGCAGAAACATCACAGATAATATAATGATTGGCTTTGAATGCTGCCATGCGATGAAAAACAGGAAGACTGGGAAGAAGGGTTTTGTAGCAGCAAAACTCGACGTAGCCAAAGCATATGATCGAGTAGAGTGGAAGTTTCTTGAGGGCATAATGTTGAGATTGGGATTTCATGAAGATTGGGTAAGAATGGTTATGAATTGTGTTACTAGTGTGAGTTATGCAGCCCTGATCAATGGGCATCAAACCCATATCTTTAAACCATCAAGGGGACTGAGGCAGGCGGGACCCTATTTCCCCCTATCTCTTCCTACTATGTGCGGAAGGGTTGTCAGCCCTCACAAAATAAGCAGTTGAGGAAGGAAAGATTCGAGGAATTAAAGTGAGTAGTAATGGTCCAATGATTACTCACTTATTCTTCGCGGATGACATTATATTTTTCTTCGAGAACAAGAAAGAACAAGGAGAAGCTCTAAGGGATTTGCTACACACCTATGAGCTAGCCTCGGGACAGCAAGTAAGCCTAGTCAAATCGGAACTTTCATTCAGTACTAATGTTCTTGAAGAAGACAGAAGGTTAATGGGAGACATCCTAGGTATGAAAAGGGTCATGTACCATGATAAATATTTAGGGCTCCCAACCGTTATTGGCCGAGCCAAAAAAGCTATTTTTGCACAGCTAATTGATCAAGTAAGAGACAAATCAAAAAGTGGGTAAAGTGTTGCATATGCTATATGCAACACTTTTACTATTGTCTCTTATAGGTGGTGTTGTATAAAGTAATAGGTAACACTTTTCTAACTTTTTTGCAACAAAAAAATATGTGGTGGCTTCTATCGTACCTTGGGTAAAATCTAGGGTACAACATACCCTGAGTACGAAAACACTATCTAGACCTCGAATTATCAGAATTTTGGCCATGATATTATTGTACCCTATCCCTTGATAAGTGAACCCCATGTCTTAGTTTTCTAAATCATAGAGCCTAACCACTAAGATTGTGCATGTAATTTGTTGCATATATTTCGACGAATCATAACCGTCGATTTTTGTTTCTACTTAAATTGATCTTAGTGTATGAGATTGATAGAATTAAGACCAAGTTTTTAATCTTAAAGGGTTTGGGAATAGTACCAAATTCCAAACTCCAGTTAATTCAAGGTCTAGGTATCATTTTCTTACTCAAGGTATCTCATAACTTTGATTTTACCCAAGGTACGATAGAACCACCCATATATATATATATATATAGTATATGCAACAACATTTTAGGTAACATTTTTTAAAGAGTATAACCACCATGCATATTTTTATTCGTGATGGATTTTTTGTGTCACATAAAATGTACTCAATCGTGATAACTTTCGCTTGTAACAAATGCTATATACTTATGACGAGTTATTTCCATCACCAAATGTAATTTCAATTGTCACTAGTTTAACTTGTCACAAACGAGTCACGCTTCCGCGTGTACTTTTATAATAAAAAGAGGTTTTTGTGAGAGTAGCAGTGTCACAATTTCAAATTTTCGTGACAAAGTTATCGTTTCTACTGCAACAACATTGGTCACAAGTTTTTTTTATAGCTCAATTATATACCTTACATTATGGGGTCTTTGTCACAAAATAACACTTTTGTGACTACTATTTTTATCACATATGACAATATTAGTGACGAGTATACGTTATCAAGAACTATATACATTAGTGGTGATATTAAGCAAACCAAAAAACAATTAAATAATTTATAATAAAATGAGGTGTGTATTTATAAATATAAAAGATAAATAGTGTGGCAAATATCCAATATCTCTAACAATATAAACTAAATAGTATCAAACAAACCAAAAAAACTAGCTAAATTCTCTTTAGATCAATCGGCAACTTCATGGAGTTCTTTCTAAAAGTACCATTTCTCTTCTTCTCTCCCCGAAACTCTACTTGGACAAAGCCAATTGTCAACGGTTGATTTCCACACCGTATTCGCTGCTACTCACTCAACTAAATTTGCAAGAACCTCTTAATGAAACTCTACCACAACTTCCTTTGCCCTTAACTCCTTGGTTTAATTTTTGAGTTGGATAGCTCACATGAATTGCTTCAAACCTGCAAAGCACAGTATGGGAAAGCCCCAAAATAGATAATTGAAACAATAAGATAATCAACTAACAAAAAAAAATACAAAGATCAATGGTCGTTTCTTAGTTTCTAGTGAAATATGAGATTTTGTTACCTAAAAATATAAATATTTAGCAACAAAAAAAAAATTGAATAGAAAGCAGAAGAAAGTGGTGTACATTGGAGAAGCAGTAGCATGTAAGGAAGATGATAAAGAGGGTCTCACGCTAATTTACCCGAAGCGTTCAACAAGACTAGCTGCTTCTCCAACGCAAGAAGTGTTCATCATAGCAGCTTCTCCAATGCCTTGTGATAAAGAGGATGTTCATAGCAGCGGCCGGGATTCGGGAATCATGAGAGAAGAGGAGAAGCAGGGGAGATGGAGGGTGAAGACGCTAGCTTAGTTTGGCCTTGCTGTAGCTTTTGCAGAAGCAGCTTCTGGCGGGAGCTTTTAGATAAGTACTTTTAAAAAAAAAGCAGTTGAGTGTTTGGCTGTAAAACTATTAGAAGTGCTTTTTAATATAAGAGGTTGTGTAAAATGACTATAAAGGACTTATAATATAAAATATGAATAAAAATTCTAAACAATAAAAAGTAGTCAAAATCGATCTTGTTAGATTTCTTTTATATTAAATAATATGATTTTATAATTTATTTTATTTTTAAAATGATGTAAATGATGAGAATTTATATTTTCTGAAATATTATTAAAATATGGTAAGGATAATCTTGTATTTTCAAAACAGCTTTTCTCAGAAGTTCCAAATCGGAGCTTCTGCTTTTATGTTATACAAAAGCACTTTTTGGCTTTTCAAAAGCCGAGCTTTTAGAGGTGTTTGGCCCCTACTTCAGCTTTTGAACTCGAAATGCACTTCTAAAAACCGGGCCAACCATAGGGAATATTATTTTCATTAGGTGTTTTGTCACCTCTAGTGACAACAAAACTTTTCCTATTGATAATAGATTAAAGGGCTCATTAAGTTCGACTTGCAGAGCTCGTCTATGAGCTATTATCGAGTTGATCTTGAGCCGAGCTCGAGCTGTAATTTTTTCTGGGCCGAGCATGAGCTTGAAATTTATAGTTCGTACCGAGTTCGATTCGAGCTCGAGCTGAGGTATTCTTTGCCAAGCTCGAGTTTGAGCTAGACAAAAGCTCGACACAGTTCGGCTCGTTTTTAGCCCTATGCATGATCCATGGTTATGAACTGTATCTTGAGCCCCTTAAAAGGGTTGTCAAGCTAACCGACACTCTTGATTCCCTTATCCCTATCGTCAAATCTAGTTTCGAGAGAATGGAAAGGGTGGACAAGAGATATAATTAAATAATTTCGTTACTACTTATTACTTACTTAATTTAATTGTTTATGTCAGTGTGGAAGGACAGCTATTACCTCCCTTCCGATGGTTGTGGCCAGAATCCAAAATAGAGGAAACAATGACTCATTCATAAAAAAAGTCTAAATTACATGTTTGATCACTCAAATTATACAATTCTTTCACGTTTGCCACCTGAATTACTTTTCTTTCTTATTCACCACGAACTTTACAAATCATTTCACCGTTAGTCACCGGCCGTCCAATTCCGGTAAAAGCATCTTACGTGGCAGTCAACTAGACCCTTTGACCATTAGTTTGATGATGTGGAAATTAAAAAAAAATATATTTTATTTCGCTCCTAGCGTCGGGCCACCCATCCCCACCTCTGTACACTTTCTCGACCACCACTTATTATCCATCTAGCCACCAACGAATGGTACGGATTAGGCGGCGACTATTCTTCCTCTCCAATCATCAATCCACCATATTTTGTTCACGATTAATGCGGATTAGGCGGCGACTATTCTTCCTCTCCAATCCCCCGCCGCGATCCCCGTCTCCACCAACGCCACCGTCCTCCACTCTCCACATCTTCTCCCAGATGGTACGCCTCCCACCCAATCACATCACGCAATTCTTGAGGGTCCCGGAGTCCAAAATTGGCGGCGCGGTGGAAGGGCAAGGCCTCTCCCTCTCCTCGTTGCTACAGCAATCCGGCGAGGCCGAGGAGTTGCGAATTAGCGACGATGGGGGCGTTAGATTACTATTCTTCAATCACCAATCTGACCTTGCAGCAGCAGAGGTGCCCTCGCCCTCTTCCTCCTCCGCCGTCGCCGTCCATTACTACAAAACCATCACTCTCTCCACAGGATGGAAGCACCTCCGCCGCTGTCTTGAACAAGATTTTCAAAGATGACAGACGACGATAGTCACAATACCCTGGTCTTGAAAGCCACTAGGATTCGATTTGGCGATTACCGCGTGGAGGCGGGCAATACATACATATTCCTCCGCACTTGGATCGAGGAATTGTTGGCGTTGGCCGCTAAGAAGCCCACGTGAGTTCGAATTCATTAACCTTAATTTCCTTGTAGCTTCTAATTATACATATTTTGATGACCCAATGACTTTGGGTAGTTTTCCGTCATCAGGTTAACAAACCAACCAACCAAACTAGAGACCGGTCATCCTTGTTATTGTTCGGGGGGAGGGGGGGGGGGAGGCAAACTACCTTACTCGCTACGACACAACTCCTAACAATGGCCAAGTGTAACCAATGAAAGGGAATGCAGTATAGTGGCACAAGTAATAAATATCGAATCCACGGGTCTCTAGAGTTACTATTACTCAGCTTCAGTTCATTATCTAGCAAACTAGATTAAGGATTGATTTATTAAACTACTCTACTAATTACAAGTTGGGAACTCACTTATGTATGATTCCCCCTAGCTCCTCAATTAGTTCCAAGTTGCAATTACCTTTGGTTGATCTACTGTTGATTAAACTGCGGAAGATCCTAAATTAGCTTGGAATCTCTTAAGCTGACCAAGCCCTCTTATACAAAATACCCGCCAAGCGACTAGCCTTCCCCGGGATAGACTGCTAAGGCGATTCACACAGATCTCCACTACTGGAATGAATTCCAGTACAAAGCAGTGAATTGATTGACTCTCGCACAACCAATTCACCACTATCAATCAAGGAAGCTCTCTTAACCTAATCAGATTCTATCTATCATAGGTTAAAGCAGAAATCAAGAGAAGATGATCAGGCTTCAATGACTCAATAAATCATACCTTAATCGATTATAATAAAAAAATATAGCATCCAAAACTTCATACAAGAAAGATCCTAACACATTGAACTAGGGTTCCTCAAAACCTAAGTGAAGGGAAGTTACTCCATATTGAAGAGAGAGACTGCAGAAACCTGATCTATATCTTCAATCTCCATCTCCAAGCTTGATTCTCGAGCTCCAATGGCGAAGAAATCCTCCAAAATAGCTCCAAGAATGATCCCAAGTCGCTCTCTCTCTCTAGGGTTTGTCCCTTGGGTGTTTGGGATCCAAAACCCATGTCTCCCTTTCCTTTGGCTTGAATCTGCCTCAAAAACCCGATTCTGGGCAAAACACGGTCGAGGACACGGCCGTGTTTTACTTTTGCCCGCCCGTGTTTTGCCCCCAGCAGCCCTCACAACACGCCCTTGGCAGTAAAAACACTAGCGGGTGCCAGATAAAACACGGAAGTGTTTTTAGGGTAGTATGACCGTGTTTTTACTGCCTAACCTGTTCCCCTATATTTAATGCTTCGTTTCTCCCTCGTCTAGACTCCGAATCAATCACCGTTTGATCCCAGACTCTCGTAGTCTCGTCATCTTTCTTTTCATGACAAGATTGCATGATTCTTTGTCCATTAAGTAAGGTATAAATCAATTCTTCTTCAGGTAATGCCCGAGTTTCTTCTCCCGAATCGCCAATTGATCTCTGATTGACTTGAAACTTGCACCTATGCTTCACTTTATGTGATAGGACCTGAAATATGACAAAGGAACACAACCTAGCATAAAATAGCCCAAAGACCCAATAATTAAAGCTCAAACAATCAAGAAACAAAGGGGAAAACATGTGCAAATATCGAGTCATCAAATCCCCCCCACACTTAACTGTTTGCTTGTCCCCAAGCAAACCTGACTTAAACCAATGCAACTCTCCAAATCTTTACAGGAACACGCAACCCTGATCATCGGTAGCGGACTTCCTAAATCATTTAGCAGCTTACGAGGTCAACCAACGCACAAGGCACCTCCTAGCTTCTTCGGCGAGAATTCTAGTCTCGAGTCGGCATCATGGCAAATAGTGATCAGAGGACAAATGAATCGTGGACGAAGGGACTCTCAAAAACAGAAAGATCATGGACTCACTTTCTTTTTAAGGTGCTCTATTTTCTTCTTGAAGATGGTTGGAACCCTTCTTTTTTTCCTTTTTTTTGTTGTTTATTTCTTTTTCAAGGGTCCCAACCTGTTATTTTTAGAAAATGGGGCTCCCACCTATTAAATGTTTTGAGGGAGCCGAGCTCTTACTGGCCATGCCAGGAGCAGCTTTTACCGGTCATGCCGGGAGCAGATGTCTCGAGCCTCGTGCGGGGGAAGGAAATGTAAGGGGGCTGGAGGTATTAGGTGGAAATTGGGAACGGATTCCCGTCTCCCCTTACACACTTTCACCCTTTTCGCACGGGAGACGTTATTTTAAAAGCACAATTTAGAGCACCCTTTTTCAAAACATGATACAGGAGTCCATGACAGGTAGAGAGTCCACAATACCACGCAATTCAAGGGTCCTAAGATCACTAATTCACACAATCAACCAGCACAATATGAAGAAGAAATGATACTTCTTAAATGCATCAACATCCATAGTGCTACACTACCTCCCTAGGTTGCATATTACTATAAAGATTGTCAATTCAAAGCATAATGAGCAGGAAATTGCAAGGAACACGTGCTTGGAGACCTCAAATCAAAATTTGGACAGTGGACTAGGCTCCAAGCACACACATATAGCCAAACATAAACACGCATACATAATCGAACATCTCCCACACTTAAGCACGACATTGTCCTCAATGGAGGAAAGATAAGGAGGGTAGAACGAAGTTACCAGATCAAGGGTGAATGATGGTGGGCGGGGCAGGCAGTGCATTCTAGAAGGAGAGAGTAGTCGAAACACAAACACCACACAAAATCTCACAAAGGTTGAGTTATTGACTCTAAAATCAAAGAACAAAACCGACTCAACCGAGGAAAGATAGGGAAAGAAATGCGAACCGACTAGTTGGGTTGCCGCCCAACAAGCGCTTCTTTTACGTCGTAAGCCGGACGGTAGCTCCTAAGTTTCGGTCCATGCTCGTACCTCTTTGAAGTTGAGGTTCTCATCTATGAGGTGGGGTCTCAAGTCACGAGCATCTGGTGTGGCAGGTGATGAAGGCTCGTGCACTTGATGCAGCTGAATTCTCCACCCTCGAGACCTCTTCTTCGTTTCTTCTCTTGTCTCATTGCCCCAAACCAAATATAACCGTATCGACTGACCACCATCGCGTCCACCAAGAGGGACCGATGTCGATGTGGCCTTGGTCTGGCAAGGAGACACTGCAAATGGGTCCTTGCTAAGCAGTTCCTCGAAGTTTGGTGGGGATATTACTTGTATTATAGGGTCGGTGCAAGCCTCTTCCACGGGGTTGTTTAATTCAACGATTAAGGTATTTTTCATGTTGATTGTTCATGTTTGTGCTTAGCAATCTAATTGGTCATTCTAATCTAGATTAGAGGGAAACCCCCCTTTCAAGGGAGGCTCAATTGAGTTGGGATTCCTAGGGATTTTTAAGCCACCTATCTAGGTTAATGTAGGTCAAACCTCTATGTTGAATTAACAATTTAGTTAAGCACGATTAAGCCGACCAACCATTGGGTTGAGTGAGAGAGTAAGTCAACCATCGATTGCCTTAACTAACAGGGCTACTTGAGTAGCCTATAATGTATCCCTTGGTTTGGCAATTGAGAATGTGGTCTACGACCATAGTTGCGTTTCCTAGTGGTTCGTGGTCAACTTGCCCATAGCAATCACTTCGATTCACATGCCATGGTAGTAGTTAGGGGGAAGTGACACCCGAGTGATCCTTCTCACATAGAGCTTTCAAAACCATTTACTTTTACTTTGCTTTACTTTAATTAGCTAACTTTTCAACCAATGTCGATTCGCTATATAATGTTTCAACCAACTGAAGTAGGGGTACACGGACCGGCCCGAGTCGATATTTAAACATACTTGCCTTGTACTTGGACCTTAGGCGGGAATTAATTGTGATATTCGGGACGAGTCACTACCCCTAATTAATTATAACTATTAGATTAAAAATAATGGGAATGAATGGTACAGATGTTGGTTGACATGGTGACAACTATTTTTTAGTTGCCACCTTAACTCATCCCCAAGACGATGAGAAAAATACTAAGTTTAGATATTATGAAAATTGGATTAAATGTGTTTTGCATAAGTAAGTAACAATATTTCGTTATTATCCTTGCTTACATGTACTAGTTCCCGTTGGTGAATGAACTATTACTTGTCCTCTCCCATTATATATTGACTTGGAGAAATTATTTTGATGCTATACTCCCTTCTTATTATAATAATAATATTTTTCCTCTTCTCTTCCCTCTTCTTATTTTAATAATTCCTCTATCGACTAAATGTGATTTTAGTCCTGTGCCTGCTGGCCCAAGATAAGACTGTTCAAGCAAAGCCCACCATCAACTACAATATTCAGCCCACTGACATACCTCGCTTCGTCACTCCCCAAATACAAAGCCGCATGCGCCACGTCATCCGTATCCACCATCACCCCTTTCAAGTTCGCCACCGCGGCCACCGCCTCCTGCACCTTCCTCAACTCGCCAAGCCCCGTCGCCCTCACCGACATCGGCGTCGGGATCGCGCCGGGGGAGATACTGTTCACCCTTATCCCGTGCCTCCCCAACTCCACGCACAGATTCTTCGCCAGCCCCACCACCGCCGACTTCGACGCCGAGTACGGGTGCGGCACCTCCCCAAAGCTAACCGACGCCACGCTGGACGTGAACAGGATGCAACCTCGTTTCCGCGGGGCCATCACACGCGCCGCGTGCTTGGCGCCCAGCATGGCTCCGTACACGTTGACGTCGAACACCTTGTTGTAGTCGTCGCGGGTCAGCGACGAGATGGCCGTGTTGTAGGTCCCCGTGATGCCGGCGTTGTTGTACATGATGTCCAGCTGGCCGTGCATCGAAACGGCGGTGTCTACTGCGTTTTGGACGTCCGCCTCGTTTGCCACGTTGCAGTGGACGTAGGTTGAGTCGGATTGGATGGTTTTAGCGAGGGAGTGGCCGAGGTCGTCTTGGACATCGGCGATTACGACTTTGGCGCCGTGCTTGGCGAAGAGCCTGGCCGTGCTCTCGCCGATCCCGCTTGCTCCTCCCGTTATCAAGGCTACCTTGCCCTCTAGCCTGCAATTATTTGAGTTATATAAAATTGGACACGCTTTTACTTCAAATTCTTTCAACTACACATAAATTTGGACACGCTTGTAAAACATTAAAAAATAGCTATCGAAATTTAAGAAAGGTATAGTTAGGTACTAAACTCTAATTTTAATTCGATATTTTTAGGACTTACATGCAAAAAATTAAATTTGAGCACAAGATTTTGAAATCTTACGAGACAAACACAACCCCTCCAAATTAAATGAATATGAGTATAAACCCATCAAACACACATCACTCGGAATAAATAAAAAAACCATTATATTTATTGTGTATTTAGGTTCTGTACACAATCCAATTTGATTAAGTAAGTAAATGCACGTAGGTTTGAACAAAATTATCATCGTCTTTAAATTAGATTCAAACGGCGAAATTTGTACTTCGTTTTAATTATATCAGTAAATAAGAATTACCTATCTAATTAAATCTACCATAGATGTGAGTTTGTACACTTTACCGAATGTATTGAATAATTGAGAGAAGGTATGATGAAATTGATTAAGATGCATTAGAAAAGTATGCTCACCTCCTGGCAAAATTGGCAACAGAGGAAGTGGCAGCCATGGTCGATGAGGGTGAGTTGTTCCTCCCCAGACTATATCTATTCAGCTGCAGTGACGAGACAGGGTAATGCTTAGATTCGATGTTTGTCAAATTGGTAAGTGAATGGGAGCTATAAGGGCCGGGGTTGATGTTATTATATAGATAGTGAGGGTGATTAAGAAAAGATTAATTAATTTGAATTATGGATGAACAACAGAACCTTTAATTTGGGGAGCGGGAAGTCTCTGGATAAACTAATTGTTTAAGCAGCCTACATATATGACTTAATCTTGCATTCGTGTCAATCTATCCTACACGAGCAGCTGTTAATTGTCGTAAAAGTAAATATATCATATTAAGCTAGCTAGATAGCAGAAGTTTCGTGGATGGAAGAAAAGAACATTTTTTGGTATTTTAAATAGAAGAAAATCGACCATTCAAAAAGAAGTTCCGCGGGTCAGTATTTGTGCCGCCGCCTGAATCTGATAGAGAGTTCGGCTCCACATACGGTGAATAATCCCTAATTATTGACTAGATTGTAGCCCAACCCGTTGGCCGGTTGCAATATGATGATACTAACTAACAAATTTTCAAATTTTAAACTTCAGTTAACTCCAATTCCATTATATTTGTGCTAGGATTATATGTTAATGTCATGCGAATTAACAAATAACGATATCACTTTTACTAAAAGAATTTGCCTCATTATAATTGCAAAAATAATCAGTAGCACCTCTTAATCAACAATCTTCATCATGAACTCCGCTACATTCATCATCCATAGGTGCTTCACAATAAAGGAAATTGCCTCATTCCATCAATGATTATGGAATTTGCTATGTAATCACCAAACCTCGATGTGGAAATTCTTCTTCTTCTTCTCCTTCTTCTTGTTTTTTTAAATACTTCATTCCTTCGTTTAATAAGATATGAGGGAGAGGAGGTATCACTCTTCCACTATTTTTTAATAGCTTTTCAATGATAATTCTTAGAAATCTTGACTTCTTGATGATCCAAGACAACAAACTCATATTTGATAGTATTCACAACTCGAGTTGGATCCTAAATATAAGAATGTTACTACTTGATTGGGTAGTATCCTCAATTAAAACTGGATCCTAAATATTAAAAATGCTAATAATTGAGATTCATTATTTAGAAGAGCAATATAAGATTTAGTGAGGATGATTCTCAAATTGACTATAGGAGTTTGATCTCATTTGTTATAATAAAAATAAAATAAAATAATTTGAGATGCATAGTATTAATAACCTTGGTAAGATTTGAACTTGATAAACATATTTTTGAAATCTAAAATTGTTTGTTGTCTAAATAACTTGTAATTTCTCAAAAGTGTAAAAAATATTTGTTCACTTATTACAACCCGAAACCCCTAAAGGCTCAAACCCACCACCAACATAATAAGACACCATAGTTATTGTTAACTAACTCAATGTGGTCACATAAGTAAATAGAAATTAATATTGCATACGCCTCATATATGTTCATCAACTGCGAGCAATGTACGCCACTCCACCGTATTTTTATATACATTATTGGAGGAAGTAAGCCTTAGGAAGAACTGGATAGGTGGAGAAAAAGACAGAATAGTTATTAAATATTTCGTTTAATACAATATATATGACCGTAAAAATTGTATCCGTTTATAACTTTTGTATTCGTATTTTTGTTAACCCGTTTTATTTTTTCTTGTTCGTTTGATGACTTACGTACTAAACACGTATAAACCCGTATAACACGTTTAATATCTGTATTTAATTAATTTCATATGTGTAATTGGCTCACTTAACCCTTTTCACCTTTGCATGGCCCATACTGTGTTTACCTAATTAATTATATTGCTAATAGAACTATCTGTGCTTTATTGTCCCCGGTCCAAGTATGCAGTGAATGCATAGAGAAATTACCAAACTCTCCCTCCGTGGACTACGCAGAGAGTAGGGAAAGAGGGATTAAGGAGTTTGTGGCCAAGAAACTCCATATAGTAGTCTTAGGACTAATAAATAATAAAATCTCAAAAAACATATTTAAGTTGGCCCAACAAGTTAATTTGGCAAAGTCTTTAGTAAGAATATTGTTCTGCCTGATCAAAAAAAATTTAACGCGATTTTAGGCGTGGGGCAGTAGGGGTCCATGATAAGTATCTGGGTTTATCGACGCTGATTGCCCGGTCGAAAATGACTATATTCCAATATTTGAAGGAAAAGTTGTTAGAGCGACTCCAGGGGTGGAAGCAAAGGACATTATCTTGAGCGGCTAAGGAAACTTTGATTAAATCAATTTCTTTGGCATTGCCGTTGCATGTGATGTCCTGTTTCAAGCTGCCTATATCCCTGTGTCGTCTTTTGGACAAACATGTGGCCCAGTTTTGGTGGGGTGCTGATGAGGGCCATTCGAAGGTGCGATGGGTGTCCTGGCGCAATATGTGTAGAAGTAAACATGATGGGGGATGTAATTTCGCTGATTCGAGCATTTTAATCAGACTCTTTTAGCCAAAATTGGTTGGTGTATCCTTAATGAACCTCAGTCCCTTTTGGCCAAGGTTTACAAAGGAAAGTATTTCCCTAATGGGTCCTTTCTCAAAGCTAAGGCTCGCTCCTGGCCTTCGTGGGGTTGGCAAAGCATCCTGTATGGACGACAGTTGTTGGAGATGTGATTACGATGGCAAATTGGTAATGGTCAATATGTTTCCCTGCTTCATTCCAACTGGATACCTCGGTTCCAACTTGATCCCTCTAGGTATAATCCGCAGATCTTACCGGACGGGGGTGACCCGCTGGTAGCTGAGGTTATTTGTTAGGGGGAGGGGCGGTGGTGTGACCTCAAACTTCGCAAATGGTTTGACCCGTCAACCTGTCGTGCCATCAAAGCAATTCCTCTTTCGTGTCAAAATGTGGAGGACAGGCTGATCTGGCATGACACAATTGATGGAGTTTTCTTAGTCAAGTCGGCTTACCATTTAGTTGTCTCAATGGATAGGAGGAGGGTAGATGAAAAATCGATGGCTAGCTGGATGGATAAGGCTAGCTTGATTCATTCGTGGGATGTTGATATTCCCCCAAAGTTGAAAGTTTTTGTCTGGAAGATCCTCAATCAAGCCCTTCCAACTTCTGAAGCCCTCATTGAAAAGAAGGTCTCAGTGAATCCCCGGTGCCCGATTTGCTGGGATAGCTCTGAATCGATGGAACATCTATTTCTCTATTGCCTGGTGGCACGGGCCATCTGGGACTTAACTGGTCTGGAGTATTTGGGAGAGGGATTTCCCCGGCATACCTTTCCTTTATTTCTTAAGAGGATGCTAGCATTGATTAATCAACCGACGTTGTTCATAGCGGTTGTGGTTGTCCTCTGGCGGATCTGGCGGGCTCGTAATTGTGTTGTCTTTGAGGACAAACAGTTGCGATCCCGGCGTTGATGCGTTAATTTAATCAGCAGTATGAGGAATGGGTTAGTTTGTCGACCACCCGTGCTCCTCAGGTTACTTCGCATGCTCTACACTATCTGGGTCCAGTAGGGGGCTAATAGGGTTGTTTGTATGTGCGATGGGGCCACTAGGAGTGGCTCTCATTCGGTAGGCGGGGTGATTCTTGCGAACCCGGTTAGGGAGATCCTCATGGCTAAGTGGGTTCAATTCCAGTTGATTGATGACCCTATGGTAGTGGAATTGCTTGTGCTCAGAGAGACTATTTTATGGTGTCTAGAGCTCAGCTTAACGGATGTCATATTCGAAGGTGATGCCAAGGTGATCATTGACAAAATCAATCAGGCTAACACTAGAGATAACCGGATGGGTGTTGTTCTTGAAGAAATTGTGCATTATTTTAGCGTCTAGACTGGTTTTAGTGTTCCGATTGGTAGGTCGGTGTAACAATAGGGTAGCCAATGTTGTGGCTAGAATGACCCTTTCTTTGTACTCGACTTTGAGTCGTTTCTTTGAATTTAAGACCTAGCTGAACTCCAGGATGTAACTATCTTTTCGTTGAATCAATATATGATTATCTTTTGTAAGAAAAAAAAAAGTTGGCCCAGAAAATTCAGATCTAAAAATGATACATTTTTATTTTTCCTTATTTTCTTAATCGGCTCATATCTTTTTCATTTTAACTCGTTTTTTTTTTTTTGCAAAAATGGATTGAGTTCCTTGTGCTCTACAAAATGAGATCCATTTTCAATATTTTTTGGAAAAAAAATTTCTTGCCTCTCGTTACCAACTACATACCATATGGTATCTTCTTCGTTTGTTAGTCGAATTTGAATTTTTTTCGCAGAACAAAAGAGTTCATAATGATCTATTGGATCGACAAATTTCTGGATGAACAAAATACAAGACCAAAAAATACCACCCTGGTATGGGGTGGTATCTTGTGGTACACAATGTTAAAAGTCATAAATGATAGTTAGTATACTCCCACAATCATGTATTCAATTATCCTACATTCTTAGAATGTTCATACCACCATGATAAGCTTTTTCATATCATGTGGTATGCTCGTATTTAATTCCAGTTAATCCATACGGTATATACTAGTAAAAAAATGGCTCAATTTGTTATGTTCCAAAAATATATCAAAGTGGATATAATTTTGAAAAGCACAATTAATATGATCTAACTGTGCAAAAAAATTCAATTACGACTTAAAATGAGGGAGAAATCGTATGTTAAACATTAAAGCGGAAAATTAAAGGTTTTCCATGAGAGAGAAGGGGCGATGATATGACGGATAATGATTGATTATGCATAGTTACTCACCACAAGGTTATGCATGATATCCGTTTCCACATAATTCATCCTCACCCGAGAGCTCTCGTACTCTAAAAAGGTGGCTTTCCTAATTCACACCCTCAAGAGAATACTCTAGTGTTACAAATTTCCAAATTTTAGTTCATAATATATTAAAGTAGATGTCATTTTAAAAAATACGACTAATATACTTTTTCAATGCATAAATTTTGAATTTCGATTTAAAATTAAAGAGATACAATTGACTAAATTAAATTGGGGAAATTTATAAAATGCATCCAATGGTCATGTTAGCATAGTGTTAAAAATTATCCATATATAACATCGTGGTACAATCTTATGTACTACCAATTATTGTTACTATGATATAAAATTATCCATATATAACATCATAATATATCAAAGTATATGTGATTTGAAAAACACGATTAATATATTTTTTAATGCAAAAACACGACTAATATATCCAATGGGGTTTTTTTAAGTAATCATTTAGATTGCAAATGGGGCCAAGCCCAGAAGAAAATGTTACAACAAAATACATCCGTAATAAGAAAAAAGAACCCAAGCCCAAAATCCCAAACCCGGTTGGATACCCAATAGGGCCCAAACAAGTGCCCCAATCTCAATACAATTCATCATTATAAAAAAAAAGTGCCACAATCTCAAACCCTAGATGCACCTGCCTCACACGGATCCCACCGCCGCTGGAGTTTCTGAAACCGTATCTCTTCCAACCACCAAAACCATGACCGATGGAGCAAAGACATAGGAAAGAAACCACCATCCCGAGCAGAGGAACACGAAGACGAACCGTAGTCACCTCCGACCAAACCTCGCCGGACCATGCACCCTCTATTTCACGCCGACCAAGAGCAGACATGAAGATGCGTGGGCGGCCGTTGACGGAGCCGTGAGAAGAACCTTCTGTCTCCAAGATCTTCAAACCGAGTCCAAGCCAGCGGCCACATCTCCGAAACACCAAGATCTCCAAGGTGAAGCAAAGGAGGTAGACGAAGGGCATGAGGAAGAAGAGACAAGCTGGAACAAAGTCCAACCTCCTTTGCATCTAAGAAGAAAACATCTCCAGATCTGAAAACTCATATCAGAGGGACAAAAATCAAACCACAAAGGGGGAGGGAACAGACCCACAGAGGGGAACAAAATGACCAAAGCATGGCTGAAGCTGGAGAACTGAAAAGCAGAGAAGACAAGAACTTAAAAATTAAAAAGCAATAGCAAAGGGAAGGAGAATACATCAAAGAGGAATAGAAGGAAATGAAATTTTGAGAGCCACTGCGAGCTTCAGATGAGGCCAACGGCAGCCCATGGAGACACTGGATTTTGAAACAAGAGAGAGGGAAGAGAAAATGGTGTAATTGACAGACCGCAGACGAAAAGTCTATGATCACCACGACTCTCGCCTCTAGGCCTCCAATCTCACACTAGGACCTGAAATACGATAAAACATACAATCTAACATAAAATTGGCTTAAATGAGGGTGTTTCACGCCCATATGATCAAGACTCGACCAAGTCTTACGAGACAAAATATGTACATTTACTCATGCATCACAATTTTTTAGTTACAATGATAAGTGTTGGAGGAGTGTTTCCGTTTTAAACTACATAAGTTTTTTGGGTAAACACTAATTATTAGCCAAATATTTTCCGCATTCTTTTAGCCAAATCTTTTGTAATGTATCAAAATATTAGCCATTTTTCTATTACCGTTAATATTTTGTAACTCTTTTTATAGTTAAAAGTTAAAATACTCACTTTTATGGCAACACATTATCTATTGGAATCATCATTCGGAATAATTTACCAGTATAAGTGAATTTGGATACTAAATAAGTATAATTACGCATGTATCAAAGTTTTATTTATTGCAACCGTAAGTGTTGGAAGAGTCTTTTCAATTTTAAACTAAATAAAAAAATAGTTTGAATGCTCGGTGAGTTTGTAAATTCGTGAATACTATATAATGAAATTGAATAACTTATAAAAAATAATTGACAACATATTCTATTAGAATCATCATTCTGAATAATTTACCATGATATGATATGTGAAAAAAGATTTCATTTACTAATTAACTATTTTGTTCTGTATGAATCTCCACACCCAAATTGAATTCGTTCAGTCACATTCCATAATTGTTTAATGACATCCAAAACTATTTTCCTACAAAAAAAATTAATTTGGATACATGATATGTTTGTAAATTCAGGAATACTAGATAATGAAATTCAATAAATAACAAAACTTTTATGGCAACACATTATCTAGAAATGTCCATGTATTAGAATAATAAATATGTATAATTATACATGTATCACCGTTTTATTAGTTGCAACCGTAAGTCTGAGATGAGTCTTTCCAATTTTAAATACATCTAACAAAAATTTGTTTGAATACATGTTGAGCTTGTAAATTCGTGAATACAAGATAATGACATTAAATAAATAACAAAACTTTTATGGAAACACATTATCTAGAAACGACCATGCTTTACGATAATAAATATGTGCAATTATACAGGTATCCCCGTTTTGTTAGTTGCAATTGCAGTGTTGGATGAGTCTTATCAATTTTCAATACATCTAACAAACATTAATTTGAATAGACGTTAAGTTTGTAACACTTTTATGGCAATACATTATCTATTAGAATCATCATTCGGAATAATTTACTAGTATACGTGAATTTGGATACGAAATATATATAATTACGCATGGATCAAAGTTTTATCTACTGCAATCGTAGGTGGTGGAGGAGTCTTTTTAATTTTAAACTAAATAAAAAAATAGTTTTAATGCTCGATGAGTTAATAAATTCGTGAATACTATATAATGAAATTGAATAAATTATAAAAATAATTGGCAACATATTCTATTAGAATCATCATTATGAATAATTTACCATGATATGATATGCGAAAAATATTTCTTTCCCTAATTAACTATTTTGCTCTATATGAATCTCCATGCCCAGATTAAATTCGTTCAATCACATTCCATAATTGTTTAATGACATCCAAAAACATTTTCCTAAAAAAATTAAATTGTATACATGATGAGTTTGTAAATTCATGAATACTAGATAATGACACTCAATAAATTAAAAAAAATTATGACAACACATTATCTTGAAACGTCCATGTATTAGGATTATAAATATGTATAATTATACATGTATCACCGTTTTATTAGTTTCAACCGTTAGTGTTGTATGAGTCTTTTCAGTTTTAAATACATCTAACAAAAATTAGTTTGTAAATTCATGAACACTAGAAAATGAAATTCAATAAATTACAAACTTTTATGGCAACACATTATCCAGAAACGTCCACATATTAGGATAATAAATATTTATAATTATACAGGTATCATCGTTTTATTAGTTGCAACCGTATGTCTTAGATGAGTCTTTTCAATTTTAAATACATCTAACAAAAATTAGTTTGAATACAAGTTGAGTTGCAAATTCGTGAATACTAGATAATGAAATTCAATAAATAACAAAAATTTTATGGAAACACATTATCTAGAAACGACCATACATTATGATAATAAATATGTGTAATTATACAGGTATCACCATTTTGTTAGTTGCAACTGTCAGTGTTGGATGAGTCTTATCAATTTTAAATACATCTAACAAAAATTAGTTTGAATACACGTTGAGTTTGTAAATTCGTGAATACTAGATAATGAAATTCAATAAATAACAAAACTTTTATGGCAACACATTATCACGCATGTATCAAAGTTTTATTTGCTACAACCGTAAGTGTTGGAGGAGTCTTATTAATTTTAAACTAAATAAAAAATAGTTTGAATGCTCGATGATTTGTAAATTCGGGAATACTATATAATGAAATTGAATAAATTAAAAAAAATAATTGGCAACATATTCTATTAGAATCATCATTTTGAATAATTTACCATATATGATATGTGAAAAAAGATTTCATTTACTAATTAACTATTTTGCTCTGTATGAATCTCCACACCCAGATTAAATTCGTTCAGTAACATTCCATAATTGTTTAATGACATCCAAAAACATTTACCTAGAAAAATTAATTTGGATACATGATGAGTTTGTAAATTCATGAATACTAGATAACGAAATTCAATAAATTTCAAAAATTTAATGACTACACATTATCTAGAAAATTCCATGCATTAGGATAATAAATATGTATAATTATACAGGTATCACCGTTTTATTAGTTTCAACTGTAAGTGTTGGATGAGTCTTTTCAGTTTTAAATACATCTAACAAAAATTTCTTTGAATACATGTTGAGTTTGTAAATTCGTGAATACTAGATAATGAAATTCAATAAATAACAAAATTTTCATGGAAACACATTATCTAGAAACGACCATGCATTACGATAATAAATATGTGTAATTATACAGGTATCACCGTTTTGTTAGTTGCAATTGTCAGTGTTGGATGAGTCTTATCAATTTTAAATACATCTACCAAAAATTAGATTGAATACACATTGATTTTGTAAATTCGTAAATACTAGATAATGAAATTCATTAAATAATAAAACTTTTATGGCAACACATTATCTATTAGAATCATCATTCGGAATAATTTACCACTATAAGTGAATTTGGATACTAAATATGTATAATTACGCATGTATCAAAGTTTTATTTGCTGCAACCGTAAGAGTTGGAGGAGTCTTTTCAATTTTAAACTAAATAAAAAATAGTTTGAATGCTCGATGAGTTTGTAAATTCGTGAATACTATATAATGAAATTGAATAAATTATAAAAAAGAATTGGCAACATATTCTATTAGAATCATCATTCTGAATAATTTTCCATGATATGATATGTGAAAAAAGATTTCATGAATACTAGATAATTAAATTAAATAAATAACAAAACTTTTATGGCAACACATTATCTAGAAATGTCCATGTATTAGGATAATAAATATGTATAATTATACAGGTATCACCGTTTTATTAGTTGCAACGTGCAAGTCTTAGATGAGTCTTTTGAATTTTAAATACATCTAACAAAAATTTGTTTGAATATATGTTGAGTTTGTAAATTCGTGAATATTAGATAATGAAATTCAATAAATAACAAAACTTTTATGGAAACACATTATCTAGAAACGACCATGTATTACGATAATAAATATGTGTAATTATACATATATCATCTTTTTGTTAGTTGCAATTGTCAGTGTTGGATAATCTTATCAATTAGGAATACATCTAAGAGTGAGCTATTGGGTGGCTAATTTTATTTCCTGTCTAGCCTAATAATACACTGCTGACAATTAAAAGGGTCCCTAACTCTGATTTCATCACTTCACTCTCAACCCATGTAGCTGAGTTGGAAATGCTCCAACTTCTGAAGTCTTTTACCGTGATGAACCTGTTACGTGCGTGCCTTCAACATAGATAATGTCAAAGAAGTATTGAGTAAAATATTAATTCCCAATAGTATTTTTAATTTAAATTATTGGAAATTTTCTGCACATCATATAGGGTGACAAAAAAAAATGTATCGCGCTCTTACTTTAGTTCAATTTAATATGTTTTAAGTTTGCCTACAAATAATTTTATTACATTGTCAGCGAAATTACATAGCTAGGTGAAGTACCTCGTCCATGAGCCATGACAACTCCATTACGACAACTCAATATTCTGCAACTTTCGGAGCTCCTTGCGGTGGTTCTCGTACGCCTTGAGAATGGCGTCATGCATGTATCCTTCTTGGTTGGTCATCTTCTTGCTCCGCTCGATCTCCGGCAATGACAGAAACCTATTCAGAATGATAATTTTTTTTTCACATATCATATCATGGTAAATTACCAGTATACGTGAATTTGGATAATTAATATATATAATTACGCATGTATCAAAGTTTCATCTGCTGCAACCGTACGTGTTGGAAGAGTCTTTTCAATTTTAAACTAAATAAAAAAATAGTTTGAATGCTCGATGAGTTTGTAAATTCGTGAATACTATATAATGAAATTGAATAAATTAAAAAAAATAATTGGCAACATATTCTATTAGAATCATCATTTTGAATAATTTACCATATATGATATGTGAAAAAAGATTTCATTTACTAATTAACTATTTTGCTCTGTATGAATCTCCACACCCAGATTAAATTCGTTCAGTAACATTCCATAATTGTTTAATGACATCCAAAAACATTTACCTAGAAAAATTAATTTGGATACATGATGAGTTTGTAAATTCATGAATACTAGATAACGAAATTCAATAAATTTCAAAAATTTAATGACTACACATTATCTAGAAAATTCCATGCATTAGGATAATAAATATGTATAATTATACAGGTATCACCGTTTTATTAGTTTCAACTGTAAGTGTTGGATGAGTCTTTTCAGTTTTAAATACATCTAACAAAAATTTCTTTGAATACATGTTGAGTTTGTAAATTCGTGAATACTAGATAATGAAATTCAATAAATAACAAAATTTTCATGGAAACACATTATCTAGAAACGACCATGCATTACGATAATAAATATGTGTAATTATACAGGTATCACCGTTTTGTTAGTTGCAATTGTTAGTGTTGGATGAGTCTTATCAATTTTAAATACATCTACCAAAAATTAGATTGAATACACATTGATTTTGTAAATTCGTAAATACTAGATAATGAAATTCATTAAATAATAAAACTTTTATGGCAACACATTATCTATTAGAATCATCATTCGGAATAATTTACCACTATAAGTGAATTTGGATACTAAATATGTATAATTACGCATGTATCAAAGTTTTATTTGCTGCAACCGTAAGAGTTGGAGGAGTCTTTTCAATTTTAAACTAAATAAAAAATAGTTTGAATGCTCGATGAGTTTGTAAATTCGTGAATACTATATAATGAAATTGAATAAATTATAAAAAAGAATTGGCAACATATTCTATTAGAATCATCATTCTGAATAATTTTCCATGATATGATATGTGAAAAAAGATTTCATGAATACTAGATAATTAAATTAAATAAATAACAAAACTTTTATGGCAACACATTATCTAGAAATGTCCATGTATTAGGATAATAAATATGTATAATTATACAGGTATCACCGTTTTATTAGTTGCAACGTGCAAGTCTTAGATGAGTCTTTTGAATTTTAAATACATCTAACAAAAATTTGTTTGAATATATGTTGAGTTTGTAAATTCGTGAATATTAGATAATGAAATTCAATAAATAACAAAACTTTTATGGAAACACATTATCTAGAAACGACCATGTATTACGATAATAAATATGTGTAATTATACATATATCATCTTTTTGTTAGTTGCAATTGTCAGTGTTGGATGAGTCTTATCAATTTGGAATACATCTAAGAGTGAGCTATTGGGTGGCTAATTTTATTTCCTGTCTAGCCTAATAATACACTGCTGACAATTAAAAGGGTCCCTAACTCTGATTTCATCACTTCACTCTCAACCCATGTAGCTGAGTTGGAAATGCTCCAACTTCTGAAGTCTTTTACCGTGATGAACCTGTTACGTGCGTGCCTTCAACATAGATAATGTCAAAGAAGTATTGAGTAAAATATTAATTCCCAATAGTATTTTTAATTTAAATTATTGGAAATTTTCTGCACATCATATAGGGTGACAAAAAAAAATGTATCGCGCTCTTACTTTAGTTCAATTTAATATGTTTTAAGTTTGCCTACAAATAATTTTATTACATTGTCAGCGAAATTACATAGCTAGGTGAAGTACCTCGTCCATGAGCCATGACAACTCCATTACGACAACTCAATATTCTGCAACTTTCGGAGCTCCTTGCGGTGGTTCTCGTACGCCTTGAGAATGGCGTCATGCATGTATCCTTCTTGGTTGGTCATCTTCTTGCTCCGCTCGATCTCCGGCAATGACAGAAACCTATTCAGAATGATAATTTTTTTTTCACATATCATATCATGGTAAATTACCAGTATACGTGAATTTGGATAATTAATATATATAATTACGCATGTATCAAAGTTTCATCTGCTGCAACCGTACGTGTTGGAAGAGTCTTTTCAATTTTAAACTAAATAAAAAAATAGTTTGAATGCTCGATGAGTTTGTAAATTCGTGAATACTACATAATGAAATTGAATAAATTAAAAAAAATAATTGGCAACATATTCTATTAGAATCATCATTCTGAATAATTTACAATATATAATATGTGAAAAAAATTCATTTACTCATTAACTATTTTGCTCTGTATGAATCTCCACACCCAAATTGAATTCGTTCAGTCACATTCCATAATTGTTTAATGACATCCAAAAACATTTTCCTAAAAAAATTAATTTGGATACATGATGAGTTTGTAAATTCGTGAATACTAGATAATGAAATTCAATGAATTACAAAAATTTAATGACAACACGTTATCTAGAAACGTCCATGCATTAGGATAATAAATATGTATAATTATACAGGTATCACCGTTTTATTAGTTTCAACTGTAAGTGTTGGATGAGTCTTTTCAGTTTTAAATACATCTAACAAAAATTTCTTTGAATACATGTTGAGTTTGTAAATTCGTGAATACTAGATAATGAAATTCAATAAATAACAAAACTTTCATGGAAACACACTATCTAGAAACGACCATGCATTACGATAATAAATATGTGTAATTATACAGGTATCACCGTTTTGTTAGTTACAATTGTCAGTGTTGGATGAGTCTTGTCAATTTTAAATACATCTACCAAAAATTAGTTTGAATACACATTGATTTTGTAAATTCGTGAATACTAGATAATGAAATTCAATAAATAACAAAACTTTTATGGCAACACATTATCTATTAGAATCATCATTCGGAATAATTTACCTGTATACGTGAATTTGGATACTAAATATGTATAATTACGCATGTATCAAAGTTTTATCCGCTGCAACTGTAAGTGTTGGAGGAGTCTTTTCAATTTTAAAATAAATAAGAAAAATAGTTTGAATGCTCGATGAGTTTGTAAATTCGTGAATACTATATAATGAAATTGAATAAATTATGAAAAATAATTGGCAACATATTCTATTAGAATCATCATTCTGAATAATTTACCATGATATGATATGTGAAAAAATATTTCCTTTCCTAATTAACTATTTTGCTCTGTATGAATCTCCACGCCCATTTGAATTCGATCAGTCACATTCCATAACTGTTTAATGACATGGAAAAACATTTCCCTAAAAAAAATAATTTGGATACATGATGAGTTTGTAAATTCATGAATACTAGATAATGAAATTCAATAAATTACAAAGATTTTATGACAACACATTATCTAGAACCGTCCACATATTAGGATAATAATAGTTATAATTATACAGGTATCACCGTTTTATTAATTGCAACCGTATGTCTTAGATGAGTCTTTTCAATTTTAAATACATCTAACAAAAATTAGTTTGAATACAAGTTGCAAATTCGTGAATACTAGATAACGAAATTCAATAAATAACAAAACTTTTATGGAAACACATTATCTAAAAACAACCATGCATTATGATAATAAATATGTGTAATTATACATGTATCACCATTTTGTTAGTTCCAACTGTCAGTGTTGGATGAGTCTAACAATTTTAAATACATCTAACAAAAATTAGTTTGAATACACGTTGAGTTTGTAAATTCGTGAATACTAGATAATGAAATTCAATAAATAACAAAACTTTTATGGCAACACATTATCTATTAGAATCATCATTCGGAATAATTTACCAGTATAAGTGAATTTAGATACTAAATATGTATAATTACGCATGTATCAAAGTTTTATTTGCTGCAACCGTAAGTGTTGGAGGAGTCTTTTCAATTTTAAAATAAATAAGAAAAATAGTTTGAATGCTCGATGAGTTTGTAAATTCGTGAATACTATATAATAAAATTGAATAAATTATAAAAAATAATTGGCAACATATTCTATTAGAATCATCATTCTGAATAATTTACCATGATATGATATATGAAAAAAGATTTTCTTTCCTAATTAACAATTTTGCTCTGTATGAATCTCCACGCCCCGATTGAATTCGTTCAGTCACATTCAATAATTGTTTAATGACACCCAAAAATATTTTCCTAAAAAAAATTAATATGGATACATGATGAGTTTATAAATTCATGAATACTAGATAATGAAATTCAATAAATTACCAAAATTTTATGATAACACATTATCTAGAAACGTCCATGTATTAGGATAATAAATATGTATAATTATACAGGTATCACCGTTTTATTAGTTTCAACCGTAAGTGTTGGATGAGTCTTTTCAGTTTTAAATACATCTAACAAAAATTAGTTTGTAAATTCATGAATACTAGAAAATCAAATTCAATAAACTACAAAACTTTTAGGGCAACACATTATCTAGAAACGTCCACTTATTAGGATAATAATGTATAATTATACTGGTATCACCGTTTTATTAGTTGCAACCGTAAGTGTTGGATGAGTTATTCAGTTTTAAATACATCTAATAGATATTAGTTTGAATACACGATGAGTTTGTAAATTGGTGAATACTAGATAATGAAATTCAATCAATCAAAAAATTTTATGGCAACAGATTATCTATTCTGAATAATTTACCATGATACGTGAATTTGGATCCTATATATTTATAATTACGCATCAATCAAAGTTTTATTAGTTGCAACCGTAAGTGTTGGAGGAATCTTTTCAATTTTAAACTAAATAAAAAAAATTGTTTGAATGCTCGATACGTTTGTATATTCGTGAATACTACTTAATGAAATTCAATAAATCACAAAAAAAAAAATTGGCAACATATTCTATTAAAATTATCATTATGAATAATTTACCATGATATGATATGTGAAAAAAGATTTACTTTCCTAATTAACTATTTTGCTTTGTATGAATCTCCACATCCAGATTGAATTCGTTTAGTCACATTCCATAATTGCTTAATAGCATCCAAAATAATTTCCCCCCTCTTTCCTTAGTTACCAAAAATAATTATTTTTCTTAGTTATCAAGTTCACCTAAACAACCAAAAAAAAAAAAAACCAGTTACCAATTATTCTCTTCTTATTAAGTTGACTCATATCTCCCACGCTATAAAATCCTACCCCTCCCACCACCAAAGAGATATAGAAAACCAAAATAAATAAAAAAAAGAAGCCGAGAGATCATGAGAAAGAAGGTGAAGTTGACATGGATCGAGAATGAGGCTGCGCGTAAGGCGAGCCTGCGAAAGAGGCGCCCAGGGCTATTGAAGAGCGTCAGCGAGCTGACGACGCTGTGTGGGTTGGAGGGGATGTGCTTGATCTACGGCCCTGGGGAAGAGCATCCAACGGTGTGGCCATCGCATGAGGTGGCAGAGCAGTTGCTGAAGAGGTTTCTGTCGTTGCCGGAGATCGAGCGCAGCAAGAAGATGACCAACCAAGAAGGATACCTGCATGACGCCATTCTCAAGGCGCAGGAGAACCACCGCAAGGAGCTCCGAAAGTTGCAGAACATGGAGTTGTCGTGGCTCATGGACGAGGTACTTCACCTAGCTATGTAATTTCGCTGACAACGTATTAAAATTATTTGTATGCAAATTTAAAACGTATTAAATTGGACCAAAGTAAGAGTGCGATATTTTTTTTTTTGTCACCCTATATGATGTGCAGAAAATTTCCAATAATTTAAATTAAAAATACTATCGGGAATTAATATTTTACTCAATACTTTTTTGACTTTATCTATGTTGTACGCACGCACGTAACAGGTTCATCACGGTAAAGGGCTTCAGAAGTTGGAGCCGTTCCAGCTCAGCTACCTGGGTTGGCTGATCCAGGAGAAGATCCAGGAGATTCGTAAGCGGATCGAGCTTGGCGGACCTATTCCACAGGATGGGGCGGAGGTGGTGGAGGAGCAGGAGGATAGGAAGCCGGAGCTTGGGAGGGATGGTGATGATGCGGGTTCGGGGATGGCGCCTGCTGATGACGGTCGTCGTTGTGAGATGGAGCTGTTTCCCGGCGGAGGAGGTAGCGGCGGCCACTGACATTAAATACAGTGGTTGAAGGCGGCGGTGTGGCCCCTGGATTGTTTTTGTCTTTCCAATTTCCATTCTAGCAAACTGATTGCATGTTTTTTTATTCTAGAAATTGGGACTTTGCGGTTTAATTTTGCTTCGGTAATTTTGCGTTTTTTAAGAGATGATAGTATGGCGGTATGGGTATTGTTATGCTTTCGTTATGCATGTTTCATTTCCAGTCGCCTTGAATGAATTTCATTTTGCCAAGTTTTGTGTTCACTTTATATGGATATTCTCTTGAGACAACGAGAGAAAAGGAATGATCGAGAGAACTCTCATTGACAAAACAAAAAAATTGGCTAAATTTCATAGGATCTTGGAAATCAAGATAGTTTGAGCATTACAAATAACTAGATTAAGACCTGGCCCTTAGTCGGATACAATGAGATGTGATGGATGGTTTATACAAGTATCACATATGTATTTATACAGACAATTAAGTTGTTATCCAAGATACATACAATTGTGATGGATGAGATGTTTTGTTTGAAAGTTTTAGCAATTAGCAATAAAGTCTAATTCTCATTATATAAAGAAAGCGAAACATTTAACACCAACATCCAGACATTTATACTTGAATCCAATATCTAACATCAACATATAAATGTTCATGTATGAATCCGACAAATTTCTTTCTTTTTGTTAGTCAATTCCACTAAAACATCGTAATTCTCTTTAGAAACCGGAAATTAACTGTTCCGATCGATCTCTCTTTTCTTGATATTGACAATATTTTTGATTCCGACTACCGCTTCATATCATTGGCCTTCAAACAAATTTCTTCCGATAGTACTAGTCCGCATACCGGTAGTTTGACCACCGTGTTGGTTGAGTGACACGGTAGTTAGTCTATTAGAGTCCACTTGTCTTTGCTTATATTGTGTTTTACAGGATGTGACATGTTAATGTGTCAATTTGGGTGGGAGTATATATGGGATACTACTAAAAATACTATTTCATTAGTCAGTAATTGGTCATTCTGTTGTTGTAAACGTTACGCAAGTCACCATCAAGCGATTGATCATCCTGTTAGTAAAACCAAAAGTAAGTGGCCATTCACGTCATTGACCCTGTAATTTACACACGAACTGTCAGAGGAAAGTAGCAGCATACATCCAAGTTCCAACCCACAGTTTTGCAAGTCTGTACCATCTGGGGACTCTTAACACGTTACAAAAGACATGGAAAACAACCACACAGAGATTAAGCAGACTCATTTTCCCACCCAAAAAAGAATTGAAAGATCCCTTGGTGTTTTCGATCCATTGGCTAGTTAAAGATGGAGTCGTACTGGCTAGTCAAAGAATCCCTGAGATTTGAGTAGAGCTTGAAAAGGGAGTACTGTCTCAAATTCTCCACTTCGTACCAGGAATTGAGGGCTGAGTAGTGCTTGTCTGTGCCGGAGAAAGCTAGCTGGATCCCGATGCTGCAGTCAACGTTACCTCCATGGTTCTTGCAGCTGGGAGTTCTGATCGCACAATCTTGATTGTTCAGGCAGACCATCCCCGTCCCACTTGGACCACCACATTTAGCACAACCATCTCTTTTCCAGTACAAGTTTTGCAGCCTACCCTTCTGGAATTCGAGTACCTGCATTTGATGGCACAGAGAAAAAGCAAGGAAGCTGAGAAATCAGAGACCCCAAATTCGGATGAAATTGAAGAAAGAAAATAGACGTATTAGAAAAGACTTCACTCACCAGGGTAAAGCTTGTCACAGTGTATGTACCATTTGCGACAAAAGCGGGTAGAGACCTTGCAGCGTATTTTCGGCCACCAAATGCAACCATGTATCCACCAACGTTGTCCTGAACAAATTTAAGGGGGGAAAACCACTCAATCCACTGTACAGATGACATACATCTGGAAGCAGATGAATTAATAGTCAAAGCATGTAGTGAAAATTTGATTACTTTCACCGGGCTACTGAGATGGCCAACTAAGACATTGGATAATATCCAAACAAACAATGAGCCTAAGCGATATTCAAATTCTCCAATACCCAACTAACCACAAACCTATAATTATAAGTGAAATAAGCAGAAATATAACAAAATTTGGTGGCCCTGCAACATATTTATCCGGTTTCCATTTTCCTCTGATCTCCTTCCTTCCCCCAAACCCTTCCCTATCTCCCTTGTTCTCAATTTCAAGTACGACAAAGCAAAGCAAACGCAAAGTAAGAGATTTCACCCAAAGAGTACGATGTCCACATAGTTCATTTCCAACTCCAGTTCCTCCATCAGAGCTAATTAGTGCAAACGAAAACTTTAAACTCAAAGCTCCCTCGAAAAACGAGGGCTGTACATTATTGGCCTTACTTCACCTTCCTCCTAGAGACAAAAGACAAAATGATATTTAAGCTCCCAGCACCAGAAGATAGCAGAATGCAAAAGCCTCATAGGTCGATGCAACATATCCAAATTGGTTATTCTCCATATCCTAGAAGCAGCCCATGATTATAGTTGTAACAGCCTATGCTCCGCCAATACATAAAGTTAGCCAACAAAGCTCTCAAGCACAAAAATGCTTCGAACTGTCCCAAAGTTGTTAACTTTCTGATTAAATCGAGGCACCCAAATTAGACCATAACATCACGAAGCTATACAATTCCATAACAGCCATTCCTGCACATTGCCTCGAAATAAACTCTAATACATTTTTCATCACCATCAAGCGTAGAGAGCATAAGTTCAGAGCTCAAAATCTAATGCGGAGATATCCCTATCTATTGCAGCATTTCTCAAATCGTCAATTACCAAACTTAGAAGCAAAATGATCCTACAAGATCATATGATAACCATAATCACCAGCCACCAAAAATTTCTCTTTAAGCCCAATTTTGACCACAAGTCCAATCCAGGTCAAATGCAATTCAAGCACCGCTACCCATCAGAGTAAAAGAACTGCAAGCTTCCAAAAAATAAAATTGCGAGCCACCCGAATCGAGAAAACGATTGAGCAAGACAAGTAAGGGAAAAAGCTCACTGGAGAGAAGGAAGAGGTATTGATGGTGAGGATGGAGATCTCGTCGACTTTGGGCCTGAAGACGGAGATCTGAGCGCTTTGGCCGGAGAGACCGAGCCGGCTATCACAGGGAGACAACTGGGTTCCACTAGTGTTTCCATTGTTGTAGAAGGCGTTCCTAGAGGCGAAGACGATCCCAAAGGTGTAGCCGTCGGACAACTGAACCTTGGTGTCGGCGCAGGGCGAGAAGACGTGGTTTGTGTCGTCCGAAATCACGATCCACAGAGACGACGACAGACCAAGAGCTAGGATTGGAAGCAGGCTCACATCATATCTTGCAGTCGCCATTCCAGGTGTCTGGCAAAGCTGCAAGTTTTGTTGATTCGGTCCGGTTCGACGTTCGGAGTTCCCGAATGATGTCGGGTGTTAATTGCAATGTGTTCTTCTCCCAGCGAAGAACGGAAGCCAGATAGGAAAGGTTGAGAGAGAGAGAGAGAGAGAGAGAGAACGCGCAACAGACTGGAATCCAGAACAAGAGAGAGCTCGTGGGCCAGGATGAAATTCTTTGGTTTAACGTGGCCCAGCGAGATTTGAGCCCAAACCGAAGGGTCCGGATACTATAACAACACCTCTTTGTTGTTATAGTAACCACAAGGGTAAAAGGGTCCATTAACAATATCTAACAAATTAAAAAACAAATATCTCCGTTTCTATATCTCTTTCCTCTTGCCAGCTTCTCCTCCACCGTCGGGAACGCTGCAAACAGCAGCTGGTTCGCCTGGTCGACCCTCCCCGTGGCCTGCTAGTGATTCCCGGCGACGGCGACGAAGGCGCTGTTAACGTTGGAGGCCTCTCGCTGTGCGAACCTGAAGAAAGAGAGCGGCGGCGGGAGGAAAGAGAACAACGACGCGCGACGGCTAGGAGGAACGAGAACGGGCGCAATCGCCGACTATGGCTCCGACGGCCACGCATCCTAGGTCCTCCACGACTGCCTCTCCACCTTCCGGATCTGGATTTCAGATCTGGTAGTCAAGGAATTGAAGAAGATCAATCGCCATTTTCTCGTTGATGTCCAATCCGTGAAATTTCGGTGCTAACCGTTTTGAACAACGCTGAATCGCCCTCGTTCTTTAAGACGATGCCATTTTGGTTTCTCAAGTCTTTGGATTCGGGCAGTTCGTCGGCTTCGACTTTGTGAACGGTGATGATGCGGACAAGGAGGCTCTGTTTCTAAGTTGAGCTATTGTGCCGAAGGGAAGCGAACGAAGAGAGTTGTGCTGGAGGACGTGACGGGGGAAGTGTAATCGATCAATTGTTTCATTCATTGTGTGGCTCTGATTCCGTTGATAGTCATTCGCCCGATGAAGATGCCCCTCCGCCGCTGTCCCACGAGATTCCTCTTCTTCTTATGTAATTGATTTATTGTCGCTGATTTTTCTAGGTTATGGGTTCAATATCTTCTCTTGTCAGGTTTTTGATTTATGGGGATTGGAATTTCTTCTTACAGATGTAGAACTGGGGAGGAAGTTGACTGCTCCAATGTTGACTACTATGATCTGAAGGTAGTCACAAATGCAACTTCTTTTCGAGATGCTGCTTTCAGACCATTATGATGATGATGACAAGACAAGTGAATAATCTCATAAAAAGCACACCAGAAACCTCATAATGGAAATCACAAATATTGGAAAACAAACCAGAAACGTCCTAATGCTGACCAAAAATATATTAAAACACACCAGAAACCTCACTAAGCAAACCATAGAATTTTCAAAAACACACCAGAAACCTCATAATGCAAACCACAAACACGTTAAAGCAAACCACAAACGTCCTAATGCAGACAAAAAATCTATTAAAACAAACCAGAAACCTCACAAAGCAAACCACAAAATTTTCGAAAGCACACCAAAAATCTCATAATGCAAACCAGAAACACGATAAAGCAAATCACAAAAACAAACTAGAAACGTCCTAATGCAGACCAAAAATCTATTAAACCAAACTACAAACCCCGCAAAGCAAACCAATTTTTTTCGAAAGCACGCGAGAAACTTCTTAATGCAAACCAGAAACACGATAAAGCAAACCACAAAATGCATACAAAAAATATGAGAAACCAAACCATAAATCTCACAATGCAGACCATAACATCCGGTGATCGTTGACCATTGACCAGTCAACGAAAACCGTTGACCAAACTCCGATGATCGTCAATGACCAGATTCCGGCGCCGATAGGCATATTCTGGCCCCGATGACTAGATTCCGACGCTGGTAAGCATATTTCGACGCCGGTAAGCATATTCCGACGACAAATAGCATATTCCAGCGACAAAAAGCATATTCCGGTGACGGTCTACCAGTTTCCGGCGACCGGTGGCAGAATTCCGGCGACCACAATTTTGGGCAGAAAATAAAAATAATATTATTTAAACATATTTTTCATAATGACAATTATAACCCTGTTTTGATTTTACACTAGGTCAACTAAGCTAATAAAAAGTCATCACAACCCTAGCTTACTATTGGTTGGTAGGGGTGGCTATTTGGACCGGGACCAGATTAAAAACCGGAAACCGGACCGTATAACCCGGACCGGGACCGGATAGTAAACAATCCAATCCAATCTTTGGACTTAGATTTGAGGTAAAAAAAACCCGGATAAAGACCGGATAAGAGAGCTCAACACCCAAAACTTAAGGGTAATTTGCATAAACGGTCACAAACCTTTGCACTTAGTACAAAACTTAACCAACTCCTCGCCCTTTAAGGCCTTAGGCCACTCAAATCCCACAATCTCAATGTAAAATCAAGACCGAATTGGGACCGGACCGGATCAAAACCGGATCGGATCAAGATCGAACTGTATCCAATCCAATCTTTGGTCCTTATATTTCAAAAAGACCGGACTGGACCGGATCAATTTGGGCCAATTTAACCGGAACGGACCGTATAGCCACCCCTATTGGTTGGAGACTAGTGTTGTTACAATAACAACAAATATGGTGTTGTCACCATATCCGTTCCCGTGAAGCCCACTCTACTAATATCCTTGGATCTAACAATTAACAACCCAATGAAACAATGCTTATACTACAGCTATTAAAAGCAATGTTGTCAAAACCGAACTGATGTATGAATCGATATAGTGAACGCTTCACTCTTTACTGGTTTAACCAGTGTTAGACCGATAACAAACCATTAATAAACCTGTAGCTAATAAACAAAAATATCAAGTATAATTTGAAAAATATAAACATATAATGTGATAAATTGAAAGTTTGATGATCAATTTAACTTATGTTTTAATATTGAGTACTATAAAGCAATTTACCTTTAATGTATATATTTAAAAAGAAACCCTAATATCCCAACCCCACCCCTTCATCTTTCTCCGCCGCTCCTCCATTTTTCACAGAAGAAGAATCTTCTTCTCTCCCACCCCCCCTCACGTCCCTAACTCAAACTCTCACTTCTCTCTCTCACCATCTCACGATCCCTTTCCTTCTCTCAACCCCTTCCATTTATCAACCCCTCTCTTCCACGCTCTCTCTCTTTCGATTCCTCCTCTTTATATTTCAATTTTGAGTCAAATTTCCAGTCTAGAATCCAAACTCCAGGGCGACGACGCGGCTAGATTCATTTTTATTTGGCTGGTGGAATGGTGAAAACCGGTTGAATGGTTTGAACGGCTCGAGCGGTTAACCGTTCGAACCGTTCACCAGCCGGCCAGTTCGCCCGTTGTGGCTTTTTGAATGTTCGAGCCGAGCTGATGGCTGAGTCCCGATTTTACCGTTCCGCCGGATCCGCTCGGCTCGATTTTAACAACAGTGATTAAAAGTGAGGTACCATGCTGTCTGTTTTAATTGTACCACATAGCTTAGGCATAAACACGTGGAACTAGTTTAGTTAAAAGAATTGATCTCAAAATTCATTATTAGTTCCAACTTCCAACCATTTTCAATCAAACCAAGGGCAATCTTAATTCCAAACGAATATATTTTTCTCGTTGTCCCTCCATCCCCGTCACACTAGGGTTAATTCCATAAATATTGTCTTTTTTTTTAATTTACCACCAATATGATGGTTTAAAACTATTAATGCAGTTATTGTGTTTTTTGTAAGGATACCAGCGAGCCCGCCCAAGACTGATGCGGGGCCGCCAATTGAACATTTTTGGGCAAAAGCAGCGGCTCCGCCCGAGACTCCATCGCCCCAACCAAATTCTCCAGCGCCCCCACTTAATCATCTTCTTCTCCCGCTCGCTCTTCTCCTCTAGGCTCAGCTCTCTTTCTCACATCCACATCCTCCTTCTCGCCCAGCGCCCACGTCGCCGACTCAAGCTTACCCGCCAGAGACAGAGGCGGTCCCGTCGGAGACAGAGGAGGCCCCGCCGGAGACTTAGGCGGCACCGCCGCAGTCCCAAGCAGACTCGCCCCAGACTTAGGCGGTCGCACCTTTTTGCTTGAGAATGTCCGACAGTGACAAGAAACCAGTCGTCCGCGGAGGAAGGGGGGAGGGCGGCGAGGTCGTGGCGGCGGCCGGTTTCGTGGTGAGGATCTCGCAGACGGCGAGAATAATTTTTTTTATTTTTTTTTTCAGTTCCTAGACTTATGGACAGTTATTCCATGAGAGATGAGACCACCTCCTACAACAATTGATGCAGCTCCGGTCGATTCGGTACTTCTTTGGGCACATGGTCAACATCGTGTCGACTAGGTTTTGGCAAACGAGGTAAGTCTTTTATACCAACTACTTTTTTAAAGTTATTTAGCTAGCTAGATTAGACTATTATATGTTTTTACTAGGTGAACTAAACTGAAGTAAGAATAGAATTATGTTTGAAATTTTTTGAAATTAGTATAAGTTTAGAGATTAGATTAAATAGATTTTGTAGGTGAAATTAGAATAACACGTGAAATTGAATTAACATAAGTTTTGTGTGTGCATTATCGGCTGGTTATCGACCTTACAATGTTCGAGGTACGACCAATTTAGTCGCGTACCATGAACGTTATCTGCCATATCTCTTAGAGGCGGGCTTGTCTAGTGTTCTGCCCTTGGTCCCTATGATTGCTGATGCAAGTTTGATTACTGCGCTCTTGGAGCGTTGGCGACCCGAGTCGTCGACCTTCCACTTGTCATTCAGTGAGGTCACGATCACTTTAGAGGACATTGTGACACTGACCGGTCTAGCAATCGACGGTGATGCCGTCGTAGTAGACATACCAGATGAGGGGTGGTCGGAGATCTGTGTGAGATAGTTAGGACGGGCTCCCTGATGATCTTTCCGACGGTGTCGCTAGGATTGGTTGGCTGACGGATGAATTCAGTCATCTCCCTGCAAATGCATCACAGGAGACTGCAGAGCAGTTTGAACGAGCTTATGCTCTATCTCTGATGGAAGGTGTACTGTTCCCAGATCGGTCTGGAGCTACGGTGCATCTGCAATACCTTCTTTTGGTGGAGGATTGACAGAGAGCTGGACGGTTCGTCGGGGGAGCAGCTGTTTTACCCTACTTGTACCGTGAGATGGGTAGGTTGGTTTTGCATATTTCGCATTCCTCCTCTTCCCTAGGAGGTGACCTTGCTGGACGGGCCCCCTACTGCAGCCTGGGCATGGGAGCGATTTCCACATCTAACACCGTGACATATAGAGGCGAGGGCACAGGTTGCCGAGGACGCATTCCCACGTGGTGTTCGATGGCTTCCGCCCAACACTCGTCAGTACAGTGACCAGTTATTCCATTACAAGTTGTGGTTTGACGAGATGGAGACCATGGTGGTTATTATAAAACATTTTGTTTTATAGAATAGTTTTCGTTGGTTTGTTTTAGATTTAGGAGTAATCACGTGACAACTTTTTGTGTGTAGTGGCAACCTTATGTTAAAATCAATATCAACAACGATGAATAAGGCTTACCGACTTGAAATAGTTACTTATACATAATTATGCTTTTAGTCTTCCTTTGCAAATTGCTGACATAGTGTCGCATGCACCACCTCCACTCCCAACCTCTTTCGATGTCACTCATGGCTTTGTACAGTCCTGCATGTCTATCTGAGATGATGCATACATCATTTCGATCGTTCAAACCTTGAATGTGACTTATGAACCATGGCCAACTATCAGTAGTCTCGCTCTCCACTATGAAAAATGCAATTGAAAAAATCTTCTTCCGGCTATCAAATGAGCTCGCCATGTGTAGCACTCCTTTATACTTTCCAGTAAGAAAAGTTCCATCAACAACCATGACTCCTAGACAATTCTTGAATCCATCTATACAAGGTCCATAAGCCCAGAATACTCGCTGAAAGATCAAATGACCTGATTGCGATGAATGAATTCTTACCCAATCAATCACTGATGTTTGCATTTTTCTCTTTACCACCCCAAGAATGTTTGCAAATAATCGTAGGATTCTTCCCAATTTCCATGCAACTTCTCCTATGCTCTTTGTTTCCCATACCAAGCCTTCTTGTAAGTAAAATGCATATTAAACTTATCTTTCATCTCAGCCTGCACAGTCAGAACACTAAAATTTGGTTGGGCACGACCAAATGTTTCATCGACTCAGATATAACGTCGACATCAAGATGGCGATGATCCGTTAGTTGAGTTGTACTGCTACAAGAATGCACCAACTCGGCCTTTCTCACATTCCATTCGCTTCCCACATCTTGATATCCAAACTGCACCATCCAAGGACAATTGTCATCCTTGTGCTTTAAGAGTCCGACCTTCCAGATTGAAGGTGACGACTCCACCACGCCATACTGAAAGTTGCGTTGTAGTGCGTGGTGTTTAATCGCCATATGTGCAGCTTGTTTCGAGTAAAATATCTGCCCCTTATAGAATTCTACATCAAAACCAGCAACAATAGGCATTGGAATTATGCCATATCAATCAACATATGATAATCTGTCATCCTCTTCATTACCCTACAAGTAAAAATATGGAGGATAATTAGGCTCTTCCTCCTCCTCATCTTCCTCCTCACTGTCATCATAGTCATGATCGGATGGCACGCTCCATGTCTCATCTTCTTCCTCCCCACCCCGATCCTCACTGAGCTCAGCATGTATCTCAGCACCCAAACAATAAGGGTGTTGTGCCATAAAATCTAAAATCACATTCAAGCTATCATCATCCACAATAGGCATCGCATAATGAAATAAAACACCACTCTGTCATTATGAAAGATAGTAAGTGAAACCTGTGATCACATCACTATCTTGTACTGCTTCGTCTTTACGCCATATTCTCGGAATTAGATTCTCATAAAGTTTATGATATGTCACCCTAGATGGAACAGTCAATTGAAAAATTCTACTAGCAACAAAATGGACGTCCAAATTGTCCTCTACTTTCTTCGATTTCCACCGAATGACTAGTTCAAATCTTCTAAAATCGCTACATAAAAAAACAAACTCACTAATTACTAACTAAACAAAATCATAATAGCATTTAAAGAATATAATTAAAAAATAAATGTGTCTCTTACCTATTAGCCATCTTCCCAGCAACCAGAGCTTCTCTCGTCTAACTTCGTCGATTTTTTGGTGGTGAACAACTGAAGGAAAAGCGCTGGATGTATGGTGCTGGAGTGGATGGGGGAGGCAGCGAACACGCCTAAGTCTCGGGCGCCACCGTTGAGTGAGATTGATAGGCATCAATGCTCCAGTCTCGGGCGGCGCCGCTCGAATGGATTCAAAAATGTTCAATTGGCGGCCCCGCCTCAGTCTCGGGCGGGCTCGCTATTACCCTAAAAAAAACACAATAAACATGTCAATAGTTTTTAAAACGCCATATTGATGGTAAATTAAAAAAAAGACAATATTAATGGAATTAACCTGTCACACTACTCCTTCACCACCGAATTTACGACATCGCAAGCTAAAGCAAAATAAAAGTTGCATCCCCCTATGTCGTCCCTCACCTAACCTTCTGATGTTAATGTGCAGGAGCTCAATCTGTTACAACCTGGAAATATATCAATTTCTAGTGTGAAGTAGGTTCTGAAGCAAAAGGGCATGGCATCCTTGTTTTTTCCTCTTTATGCATATTTTTTAGACTGCGGTTTTTTTGGAGGAATGCGATTTTTTTCTTTGATTTGGAGAGCTCTTTAGATCTCAGGTGTAATTGGGTGATTTGTTTTTAGGCGGCGACAACCGGCGACGGCGATCACAATGCAAAGTACAGCACAGCTGTCGCGAAGGCAACAATAGAGATCTCTGTCTCCAGTCTCGAAGCAACGCGGATATTTAAGGGTTCAAAAATGAAGAAATCAAATCAAAGGACAACGACAGGCGGCGATTGACGATGGAGATGGTGTTGAATTCGATGATGAAGGTTCGTATGAGTTCAAATCCAAGCATGTATGGCATTTTTTGGGTTTGTATTCTCCTTTGAGATTTAGTGTCATCGCCTCTATATTCGATTCAGGTGGGGAAGACACTAGCTGCGGCATATAAGAGAAAGCAACAAAGAAAGGAAGAAAGGTTGCCTCGGCGCTGAAGGAGGTGGAAGAGCATGATGGAGAAGATGAAAAAGGTGATGGCTTGATGACATCTGTCGTCAGAGAGTCAAGAGGCAGGAGAAGGTGAGGAATGGCTGGCGGCGACGACCGTTTTGTCAAAGGGCACAAAGTCGATGAATCTCAATGTCTATTTTGCACCAACATATGTACAACAACAAAAGTCATCCTGACAACCACCACAAACGACATTCGAATGCATTAAGACCATGCAAATGGAGAGTCCTCACCTTTTCCACTAAACTGTACATAACCTGCCATGACGACTCACCAATCACAGTTATCCATGCATAAATATCAAGTCATAAGAACATACGATCGAGCAAAATAGGTCCTCACCGGGGTATATGATATGAACAAGATAATTTGAATGAGTCACTCACTCTCGACCAGTGGGGTTAGGACCATTTTAATGCAAAATATGTGCATAGTCAAACGCTCAGCCCCATTGTCTCTTCACCATGACGGTAGCCTCTAAATGCTAGAGTTCACAAGATGGGTGTCATCACTAGCTTGCCAGAGGTCTTAGACACGGTTCAGATGAGTAGCTAGGGTCTAGGACATGGGGAAAAAGGCTTTTTGGGTGATGGCACATATAGCATGAGGTTCCACAATATCACCCTCAACCTATTCACATTGACCAAAAACCACTCACAACAACCACCTATTCCAAAATTCCAAAACACAACCAATCACGAACAACATTCACAACACACTTTCTTTTGCTACATTTACTATCAAATTTTTCAAGCACAAGAGTGAAGAAGGTAAACAAACATCTAAGTGTCTCAATAGCTTGACTGCCAAGAAACACTTTTTTAAGAGCATAGACAACCCTTTTGTGGCAACTCTCTTTTCTTATTTTCATTTTATTACTATCTTTTCCACTTCTTTTCTCTTCCTTTTTTCTTGAGGGTTATTAGAGAGTTAAACATAATATGCCGCATTCTGTGAACTTTAGAACAATGATCACTTTTCAGAACTACCTCCAACACTCACTTTCACATTTAACAGAAACCATGCAAGACTCACAAGGTGGAACCTCTATGAAGGACAAATGACGGGAGCTTCCAAACACAACGGTGACTCGAGAATGGTGTAGACACGGAGAAAGTAAGGGTCACTCTACCCAATCTCAATCAAGCTCCAATAGCGGGATCTACACAACACAAGCGTGACCCTAGGACACACGACTCAAAAAGGGTTGACTATGGTATAATTTAATTGGGACAAGTCGATATTTGGGGCGTGTGCTAATCCTATGCCGCCATCTTCCTTGCTAGTGACAATGTGAATACTACACATCATGGTAAGAGGGATCTATTACACAAGAACAAAACGAGCGACAAAAGTCTCACATGGCTACCTAGATTCTCAATCCTTCATTCCAAATTCCAAATTTCGATTCATAGGAAATTTTGATCAATGGGTAATCAATCCAAAACATCCGTTGGTTGCTAACACATGAGAACTAAACATTTTTACAAACCGAATGCATATCTCAATCATTATCATAGGTTGCACTCAATCACAAACAAGCCATCCATATACAATGCTAATAACCATAAGAATCTTCACAACAGGCCACTATGATCATGCATTCACATTCCGTTCACCCGGAAATCACCAATAACAATACACCCTCACACTTATGCACGACATTGTCCTCAATGGAGTAACGGAAATGTGAGGAAGTTATCGAACATTAGTAGTTCCGGATTGAGACCTTCTACAACGGTCTCCCTCAAGTAGATCGGATACTCATTGATTCATTGTGTCAAGGGAACATGCTCAAAAAGACTCCACCCAAATGACCGCATTGTTTGAATATATGGCCGCAAGAGGCTAGGATTGGGGGTTGACAAGGCATGGAAGAGGGACGCGACAAAGAGAAGTACACTCCACGTAGCTAACCCTCCACTTGTGACAAAGATATGATGAGTTGGTCAAGGTGATCTTACATGATAGAAATCAAGGTAAGAGTCCGGTTATGGTTTGGGATTGGTGCTCAAGTCTAAACCACGAGGTTGAAGAAGTTCAAATTATGAGGGAAGTGAACACTCTGGAAGAGCAAGTGAACTTTATCTCTAATCCTTGGGGGGGGGGGGGAGGTCAATACTAACAACAACCCCTTTAGCAATACATACAATCGGGGTGGTGCAATCACCCCAACTTTGCATGGTCTTTACCAACCAATCCGAGTCCACCCGGTTTTCAAGGAACAATTGGAGGTTATCAACGAAGACCTTCCTTCATTCAACTAAGACCGAAATTTCAATCATTGAACCTCCATGAATAACAATTTCAACCACAAGGTGTGCAAGGGTTCCAACAACAACAACAACTTGACAAGGTTTCCAAACTTAAAGACCTAGTCACCACCTTTGTGAGTACAAGTTCTCAAAATTTTAAGAAGATCGAAAATTTCATGGAAGTCGCAAAAAAAAAAAAAGTTCACTTCGCTTGAGGCGGGACTAAGATGCCATCAAGCGAGCTACAAAACTTGGAGACTCAAATCAGCAATCTTGCCGGGTTCCTCACCAAGATACCTCAAGAAGATTTACCTTCCCAAACCGTTTCCAACCCTAAGGATCAAAGATATGGGGCGCATGCTATTCTACTAAGAAGCAGGAAGGTAACTCAAGAAGTTGCGACCAAATATTCAAATGAAGAAGAAGCCACTCCTAAGGTCAATGAACATATACTTTTGTAAGATGGTGAAGAGGCTAAGAAGACATCGCCAACACCACCACTTGTGGCTGAGTACAAGCCTATGCTCCCTTTTCCTAAAAGATTTCACAAGGTCAGTTTGGAGGCGAAATGCGGCAAATTTATGGAGATGCTCAAGAAGCTCAATCTTTTGATTCCTTTCTTGAAAGCAATGGCACATATGCAGAGGTATGCAAAGTTCCTCAAAGGATACTTGCTAAAAATCGGAAGTTTGCAGACCTTGCCTCAATCACTCTTACCGAGGATTGCTCGACCATCATCCAAAACGAGTTTCCCAAAAAGCAACAGGATCTAGGTATGTTCACTATCCCCCTTTCATTGGAACATGCCATTTAGAGAAATCCTTGGCGGATTTAGGAGCAAGAATAAATGTCATGCCATATTAGCTTTACAAGAAGTCAGACCTCAGTGAACTGAAACCCACAAGGTTAATTATTACTTTGGCTGACCTTTCTGTGATTAGCCCTAGAGGCATAGTAGAAGACGTCCTAGTACGGGTGGGCACTTTGTACTATCCAACGGATTTCATTATCCTTGATATTAGCGAGGATGTTGATATGCCCCTTATCCTAGGTCGACCCTTGCTTACCACCGCCAAGGCTCTAATCGATGTAAATGCGGGCACACTAATTCTGAGAGATGGTGAGGAGCAAATCACTTTTTCGATTGATCCTAAGGATAAACTTGATAATGCTAAAGGGATATAGTCGAATGGTATGTTGGTTAGTGGAGGTGAGCCTTCCAAGGAAAGCCCCACTAGTACTCCTTGTGCTTTTGACAATGTGAAGCAAGATCCTAGGGCGTGTGTAACCCCCAAGTGAAGACAAAGAAGGCGTGGCGGGAAAAGATAAACCATGCCTTGGTCTGATGGAAGGAAAAGGGCAAGGCAGGATAACGACCAAGAGGGCCACCCTTCAGAAGAGGTGATTAGAAGTGCCTACCTTCGCTCCAAGAGTGTGTCTGATCCACTCTCTGAGGCCTCATGCTTGCAAGCATGATGATCCAAACCGTCTAGCTTAAGACATAAAATAAACGTTGGTTGGGAGGCAACCTAACGTTTGTTCTCATTTCTTTTCCTTATTTTTCTCTTTTTGTTTTAGTGTTTGAGTCAAGTGGGGTGAGTTTTGAATGATCACCTTGCCATGGTTTATGTGTTTGACTGTTTGAATTTGTCGTGTTTGGGTTAGAGACTTAGTTGACCCGAATGATTATTGAGAATTGTGGGTTTGCCCTATTTTTTGTGTATATCACAGTTATATCACAGACGTCTTCGCCTCAAAGTTGTTTGGTGAAACTTAAGGGTGTTGAATTCTCGGTCTAAGGTCCTTAGGCCTATGGGTTTAGAAGTAACCCATGGTCCGACCTTTAGTTCCGGCAATGGGTTGGCTCCATTATTGCTAAGGGTGGCGGCTGTTTCACATTCAAATTTCTCACTTGGTTATTGAGGTCCAACATCACTTCTTCGGTGGCGATTTCTTCCTACTCTCTGATCCTTCCCTAAGGATAGGACGATCCAGATCCTATTCCGTATCCAGCTTTCTTTTAGTGCCTTCTCAAGCTATCAAAGAGTACGTTCAAGCTCGTGGTGCAAAGGAAGTTAGTCTCCCAACTGACTATTGGTCATGCACTACCTGCACACAAGCAGAAAACCAAACCCGTCAAGGTAAAAAGAGGAAACATAGAAAATGCTTAAAAGTAAAGCTAAAGTAACAAAATTCACTTTTATCTAGAGATCAAAGTGTCGGGAAGTTGTTTGTATGCAAAGCAGGAAATAAAGTAGGTAAATGTTCTAATTTCCAGATGCAAAAAAGATTACTCAAGTCAACATCCCTCTAGTATGCAATTAGGTCAAGTTTTCATTCCCACAATTCGATTAAATTGATATTTATAAAACGGAAAATCCTAAGATAGTATGGAATCTCGACTAAAACAATCCAGACCCTCTTGAATAGAGTACCCGGAGGGAGACTATCCTCCACCAGAATAAACCACCAAGCAATTTGATAAGACTTCCTCTATTGGGACTCCATTCCAATACAGAGCAATGAATCGATTCACTCTCATGAAATCGATTCACCAGCTCCGACTTAGGTTGCTTTACTAACCTATTCAGAGACTATCGTGCTAGGTCAAATTAGTAATTATAGGAATTTGATCATATCTCACATAATTGTGATTAATGCCTCAATTGAATATGGGTTCATATAACTGCTCCTAACATACAGATCTAGAGTTCTTCATACCCAAGCGGAAGGGAAGTTTACTCCATGGAGAGGGGGAGGAATGCAAGGCTGGAGATGGATATCATCATGTGAGTGAGTGAAATCTTCTTCAGAATAGCAACCAATACTTTAAGGGGAAGTAATTGAGCTACAATGGTCGTAGGTTGGTCAAATCATTTCCTCAAGGTTTTCCTTTGTTGCTCTCTCTGGTTCGCTAAGTTCGCTATCAGAAGATGAATATCGGATCCCTCTCTCTGTGCTCTAGTCTGTCCTTTTATTTGCTGGAGATTTGTGAGCTACGACCTATGTCATGCCCGAACTTCTCCAATCCGCCTGTAGTTCTCCAAAGTACGTTGTAGTAGCAATCCGTGAACTAAGACTCAAAATTGGCAATTATGATTTACGGGCATGACCATAACTTGGAAGGTCTCCCCTTAACTTGTTATCTATCGCCTCTGTCTCCCCATCTTCGAGTCACGAATTGTTGAGGGATGTCATGGTTACTGCCATGACTTTCTGGCTTTGATTGTAGCTCTTGATCTAGTCAATGATTCCTTATCCGTCTATGCTCCATTTGACCCAAAAGTTTCCCTAAAGAATTCTCTAACGAACAAGGACCCAAAATACCACAAACAGACACAACCTAGCAAAATTTTCCTTTAGCCAAAATCTATCCGAAATGGTCTAAGAATGAAGGAAAAACATTTGCAATTACCATGTTATCATGCGTTACAAAATTTATTTGAGTTTTATATCTATAAATGATGCTCACTAACTACTAACCCTAGAAAAAAAAATTGATGTGAGTATTATATCTACAAATGAGGCTCACTAACTACTAACCTTAGCAATGATAAGTATAACAATGCTAGATTTTTAAGTCATTAGTTGAGTTCTATCTGCACCATCGGCTGACCGTGATAATCTCCACCTAAGCGTGATTTTCATATTTTGTCCATCTCCGCTCCATTTTTGCCCTCTTATGTTCGAATTTTGATCTTGGAGCTAATTCCACATGGGGAGATCTGAAATATGCTAAAACACACACAAGTCTAGCGGTAAATTGGTCCCCGAATGATGCAAAGACCACAAATAAAACAAGAAAAATGACTACAAATATGTGCAATTACAACCTAATCACCCCTACTAGATGAGCTAGCCACCTAGCCTGTGTAACAAACTTGACACCGCCTGCTGTCTTTTTACCTTGCCAACTCGCCACCAGACCCTTCTTGTTAGCTCTGTACCTTTCCAACTTGCCACCAAGCCCATTTTGTTAGCTTGATCTCGTTGGGGGTGGCGGCCTACTGGCACCTCCTCATCGAGTGGCACCCTATCAGCTTGATCTCTATACTTAATTTTTAAGAGCCTCATTAAGCTGGTAGCTTGCCTCCCTATTGGCTTGGTACCCTTCTCCATACTTTCATAGTTTGTTTTGGGAGGTTTTGGTAACTTGATATGAGACATGCCTTGTCAGCTTGGTACCCTGTCGCCTTACTAAGCATGACCTGCCAATTTGGTATCTGGTGGCCTGGCTACCAAGTCTGTCTTGTTTCAAGACTTAGCCAAATTTCATATCTTGCTAGCATGCCGGGCTTGGTACCCTCTTGGCTCGCTACCAAGCATGCCTTACTTTCTTGGTACCCTCGTGTCATGATTGCTCTTGCTGCCTTGAACAATCTCGTGGTACATCAAATGGATGTTTAAACGACGTTTCTGAATGGTGATTTCGACGAAGAAATTTACATGGAGCATCCTAAAGGGTTTTACATTCCTGAACATGCCTCAATATTCTATAAGTTAGACAAATCATTGTATGGTTTGATATAGGTTCCAAAATAGTGACATGAGAAGTTTTTTAAACTGGTTCTCTCACATGGCTTTAAGGTAGATGAAAGTGACACGTGTATTTACTACAAATCAAAAAATAACAATTGCACTATAATATGTTTGTATCAGAGGTACAAATGTTCACGTGGTCAATGAAGCAAAAGCCATGTTGAGAGAGAAGTTTGAGGTGAAAGATCTGTGTGAAGCTAAGTTTATTCTTGTAATCTATATAACTAGAACATCAAATGTTTTTCTCTAGATCAATCTGGCTACATAGAGAAGATATTGGAGAAATACAACCATCTTGAATGTAAACCTGTGTGTACTCTGTATGATGCTAGTATAAAGCTATTCAATAACACTGGATACAGTGTAAGGCAATTTGAATATGCTAACATCATTGGCAGTCTTCGTTATGCAACAGATTACACTCGACCAGACTTTGAATATGTCGCGGGATTGCTTGGCAAGTTTAATAACTGTCATAGTAAAGAGCATTGTAAAGCTATAGATAGGGTCATGAGATACCTCCAGAGAACAATAAACCTTGGTATACACTGTCAAAGTTTTCTGGCTGTACTACAAGGATATAGTGATGAAGACTGGAATACCCTATCAGACAACTCCAAAGCAACCAGTGTGTATGTTTTAACATCGTTGGAGGAATTGTGTCTTGGAAGTTTAAGAAACAATAAATCCTTGCTCAATCAAGTATGGAATCAGAGATAATAGCACTAGCAACAACTACTGAAGAAGTGAGTTGGTTGAGAGGGTTAGTGTTAGAGATTCCCTTATGGGAAAGAATGATCCCTCTGGTATTAATCCATTGTAATAGCATATCGCTATAATTGGTTCTACCACAGCTATCACTATAGTTGGTTCTATAACATAACGACACAACATATTTTTCGTAAGTATAGTAGTGTAAGAAAACTCCTAATGATAAGAGAAGTGATGGTGGATCATGTAAGATCCGAACAAAATCTATTTTATCCTTTGACGAAAAGACTAGCTAGAGAGGAAGTCCAAAATACTACCAAGGGTATGAGACTTATGCCTACCGAGCTACGAACTACAAGTGGTGGTAACCCGACCCAATAGGCAAGATATCCCAAGAAATGGGTTAAGGTAATCACAAGTCAAGAGTGGTATGCAAAAAGTTAATGCATTGTGGATCATGAATCCTAAAGCAATGGAGGTTGAGTTAAAACTTTTAATGAGATCTGTACCCTATATGTGGTGAAGTACTTTACTTTGGGATACTTCTTATAAACTCACCTATGTGAATATGGGAGTGGGGTCGCTCCCTATGAAACTTTGGAGGCACAAAATTGCTAGAGCGTTCACTAAAGCGGGATAACTCGCAGGGCCATAAACGCACGGGCTATGAGAGAAATTCACTTAATGAAAAGATCCGTTGAGAAACACTAGCCGAGATAGAGTTCAAGACTAAGAGTCACTCTTATGAAATCAGAAGTGTAACCACTACGCTAAGGTGCAATTCGAGAGAGACCTTAGTTTAAGCCTGATCTTATGAATCTATTGATGCTCAGAGATAGTTTCAAAACTATTCAAGTGGGGGATTGTTGAAACACAGACCCCTTAAACCCTTTAAACACAGACCTTCGAAGAGCAGAAACAAAAGAGAGAAAGTGAGTTTGGAGAGTTTTGGTTTTCGCACAAAACCAACGAGCAAAGAGTGACTGTTGTATTCTGGTGGCGACCCGACAGATAGTCTTATGTGAGTTTCGAGAGTTTTGGTTTGCGCACAAAACCAATGAGCAAAGAGTGATTATTGTATTCTGGTGGCGACCCTACTGATAGTCTTATGTGCGCCTCAAGAGGCAGTACCGCGAACATTTTAAAAAGAACGATCTATTCCGCGACTCAGCTAAATTTCGGTATGTTGGTTTACTCCTTGGGTTTCTGACAAAAACAAGGTAAGGTAAGAAGAGCTATTTGATTACGGCAGGGTACACTTCCCAATGGACACCCAGCTAGTTTCAAACCACTGCGATCCCAACTCCTCAGCGGTTTGATCATATATAGTGAGTGATTACTGATTAGCTTGGTGGGTTATTGACTTATAATTAGAGGGGTTGATTATTAAAAAAAAAAAGAAACTTAAATAAATATCAAAACCATCGACCCTCACAATCACATACACGACAGGCATCATCGTGCTTTGCACGCATAAAGAATCGGGTTCTCATTATATAAAGGTAGTGATAATAATTAAATTTAAGTTTTGAAACAATTAAAGCAAGATAAAGGCTGGGATTTATTTTATACGTTGCTTAATGATTTCTCAATTCTCATACTGAAAATGAGAGATTCATCCATCCCCACTGCTGCGGCTTGCAAATTTGTCAACCCAATCTCTCTGTATGTTTACTTGTTTAGGGATGGTTGACCCGGGCAATCATGAATTCCGATGGCGGAAAAGTAGGGGAAACTCGGTGAAGCATTCACATGGGTAATGAAAGAGAGAATGCATGCATTGCTTTGCTTTGGAGATATGGTGGATTGACTAATTGTTTGGCTTCTTTCGTTTTCTTCTCCTCCCCTTTCCTTTCTCTTCAAGTTCACTGTTTAGGTTATTAATGTAAGGTTTGAGATCCCGCAATTCAATAAATCTCATTAGCTAGCTACCAATGATAGTAAAGAGGTTTAATTGGTAATTACCCTAGTTAATGTTGTGTTTAGTATGCATTTATAAGAGTCGAGATCCAACATATTTTCTCGTTGTGAAGAATTAATCACTTCTAATTAGAGATAATTATCTCCAATAATAAAAACCCGTTCTGGTGAGATAATTATCATGTTATCTCATGAATCTTCCTTCTTATTTTTGTATATGGTAAGGATACTGGAAAATTGATTCAGAATTTCTCCAAAAAGTATTAAACTCACATCGACTGACCCTGGAAAATTGATTCAGAATTTCTCCAAAAAGTATTAAACTCACATCGACTGACCCTGTCGTTGGCTCGTACTCCCTCTATCACAAAAGTGAGCCATCCCAAAGGACATGCCCTTAAGAGAGAAACACCTATCTAAATCCACTAAATACACCTTTTACAAATGTTCTCCCACCAATATGATGTTTTATCTTTAGACGTATGAAGCTATTTAGGAGCAATTTTGGTGCATAACTGACTCACTTCGAATATCACAATTAATTTTCGCCTAAGATCCAAGTATAAATCTTAGTCGGGTGCAATACATGACAAGTATGTTTAAATATCGACTCGGGCCGGTCTCCGTGTACCCCTACTTCAGTCATTTGAATCATTATCTAGCGAATCAATTTTGGTTGAAAAGTTTGCTAATTAAAGTAAAGCAAGACAAAAGTAAATGGGTTTGAAAGCTCTTTGTGAGAAGGATCACTCGGGTGTTGCTTCCCCCTAACTACTACCATGGTATGCGAATCGAAGTGATTGCTATGGGCAAGGTGATCGCGAACCGTGAGGGGACGCAAATATGGTCGTAGACCACACTCTCTATTGCCAAACCGAGGGATACATTATAGGCTATTCAAGTGGCCCTCTCGGTTAAGGCAATCATTGATTGACTTACTCCCTCACTCAACCCAATGGTTGGCAGGCTTAATCGCGCTTAATCAAATTGCTTAATTCAACATAGAGGTTTTCCCTACACTAACCTAGATAGGTGGTTTAAGGAGCCCGAGGATTCCCAACTCAATTGAGCCTCCCTTGAAAGGGGGGGGGGGGTGGTTCCCCTCTAATCTAGGTTAAAATGGCCAATTAGATTGCTAAGTACAAACATGCACAATCAACATGAAAAATACTTCAATCATTGAATTAACAACACCCATAAACAATCATTCAATTCACATAACAACTACATGGCAAATAGTTAGGGTTTCACAACACCCAATTGAAAAAGGAAACTACTCCATGCTAGAAAGGGGAGAAATACAAGAGGAAGAGGTAGAAACCATCATGTTGATACTTCCAATCTCATTTGAGCTTGTGCTGAACTTCTCTTGGGGAGAATCTTCCCAATTCACCACTTGGAGCAAACCCTAGTCTTCTTTCTTCTTTGGTTCATTCTTTCTCTCTCTAAAATCTGAAGAAGACACTTTCTCACTCTTGGGCTCCCTCTTTCTCTTCCTTTCAGCTCTCCTTTTAAACAGGGATTGGGATCAGTTCACGGCCTCAGCTCATGGCTGTGAACTCTAGAACGCGTCCGTCAACTCAAGGTTGGCGTCGAAATGCACCGCTTCGCTTGTATAGGTTCACGAGCAACATCACCAGTTCACAGTCTTAGTGACCGTAAACTCGCATAGCGTTGGTAACTTCAGATTTGGCCCTGGACTCCTTGATGTTCACGGGCAACAACTCCTCTTCACGGTCTTATCTGACTGTGAACTTCCAAGAGAAACCGTGAAATGCCGGTTTTTCACCTCTTCTCCCGGTTTTCGCTCCTTTTCGTCCAACTTTCGACTCCAGGGCAGGTTTCACCTGTTAAATCTTGAAACATGCTAAAACACAAGAAACCTCACGTAAAACCACACTTTTAGGAGCACAACTGTCACAAACGCCTAAAAAAATGGGGGTAAAATATGTACAATTAGGCATGAATCAATAACCTTGAGGTGCAAAACCATGCATAATCTGTCACATCACCATCACATTATCCTTTATGTGAGACCTTAATCTTTTCTCCTCTAAATTTTAAGGGGATATATCTCTTTCATTTTAAGTAAAAATTTAATTTTTTTTCACTGATAAATCTGTTAAATTGTACTCTACAAAATGATATTCACTTTGATATATTTTTGTATAATTTTTTTGAGGCATTTAGTACCCGTCTATAACATGGTGGTATTGTTTGATATTTACATAAGAGCATACAATGTGGTATGGAAGTGTATCATGATGGTATGAACATACTGGACTGTATAATGGTTGAATACATGATAGTAGGAATATACTATCATTTACAACTTTCAACATTGTATACCATAAGATACCACCTCTCTATATTAGGGGTGATATAAGGCAGTATTTTTTGTTCTTGTATTTTTTCATATAAATATGTAGTTCAAATAGATCATGATGAACTCGTTTCTTCGGTGCAAATTTTTTCAAAATCGACTTAAAAACAAAGGAGATATCATATGGTATGAAGCTGGACGAGTGCTATGAGTGAAATAAAAAAGTTATCGAAACTTATTGAAAGATAAGAAGGATCCAAGGTAGAACAAAAAAGATAAGAACCAATTAAAAAAATTAGAAAAAATAAAAAAATTTTAATTGTCAACCTTTAGATTTGGGACCCAGTTATACAAGTTTATGCGCCATAGACACAAATTATAGAAATCGTCAAAAAACAATCACAAGAGTAATGCTACAACAAGAAACTCATGATATTTGATTATCTTTACACTCCAAACATGTCATTCAAATCCTTGTGAATTTTTTAAACATCTGGCCAATTTATGAGTGATTTATCATTTTGGGAGTGATATATAAAATGGAAGGGGTCTAACGGGTCGACCCGCTAATCCACCCAACCCGACCCAAAAAATCACGGGTTATCGAGGTCGGACATCATTTGAATTTCGGGTTATAAAAATATCTACTTTTCAGACGAGTTCGGGTTGGATCAACGGACCGAATTGTAATTTCCCAGGTCTACTTCCACCTCAACTTCAATTAAATTTTTTTTTGCGTCATAGACAAAATGCCGCAATTAAATGCACAAAAAAAAGAAGGTGAGTTATAACTTATAAGTTATTCAGGCCAGAAAAATACAGAATCAGCATCTATTATTACATAGTTGAAGTAGCTTTTCCAATTGATTATTAGATAATCCGTATTACACAAGTTAATTAATCAATAGACCAACCAACGGGGGAAAAAGTAATCAATGGAGATTCACTCATTAGCACGCAACAAGATTTGATTATAGCCCTCCTCTAAAATAAAATAAAATAAAATAAAAACCCACCACGCACCTTCTCCCTCGGCGCAAAAAAAAAAAAAAAAAAAGGATTTGAAAGGAACCATTATATCTCCCCCTAATCCAAATCAAAAACATTTTGATTATTTCTTCAAATTATCAATTAAAAGCTGTGAAGCCTGTGACCAATCTCATGCGTCCAAAAGCGACAAGTTGACTTTCTATAATTTACAACACCAACTCACAGGAAGCTAGAGAGAGAGAGGGAGCGGTTTTAATTTTCTTTTCCCCCAACTGGGAACCAACCAATCAAGCCATGGCTGACCAAAACCCAACCCATATCAAAACCCCTCCCTCCCCCTCCCCCCTCTCCCTCTCCCTCCTTTCATTCTCCAAGCCTCTCAAATTCCCCTCCGTCCGGCGATGAATCCCGCCAACAACAGCACCGCCACCGACGGCGGATTCCTCGGATCCCAGAACATCGGCGGGTTCGGGTACGGAATCGGGGTCTCCATCGGCATCCTCCTCCTAATCACCACCATCACTCTCGCCTCCTACTTCTGCACCCGCAACAACCAGCACGCCTCCTCCTCTGCCGCCGCCGCTTCCCCGCAGCGGAGGGAATCGTCGGAGCACGTGGCGATCGAGATCGGATTGGACAGGGCGACGCTCAAGAGCTACCCGAAGCTGCTATACGCGGAAGCCAAGCGGCAGAAGAAGGACACCACGGCGTCGTGTTGCTCCATCTGCCTGGCGGATTACAAGAACACCGACGTCCTCCGCCTGCTGCCCGACTGCGGCCACCTCTTCCACCTCAAGTGCGTCGACCCCTGGCTCCTCAAGCACCCCACGTGTCCCGTCTGCAGGACGTCGCCGCTGCCGTCTCCTCTCTCCACGCCGCTCGCCGAGGTCGTTCCGCTTGCCAGCAGGCCGCGCGGATAGAGTTAGTTGCGCTTCCAGATTAATGACGTAATTAATTTAATTGCTCCCATTCGAATATGTTCGACTCTCCTCTTTTTCCTTGTAAGATAGAATATATTTCTTCCCAAAAGGAAGAAGCATTTTATGTTACTACATACACATTACACGGTAATATTCGGGACATAATTGTAAAATGTAGGTTAGGGTTAATTAAGGGAATTACTTTCATGCTTACTGATTTAATTTGGTTCCAGTTTTATTTTCTTAACGAAACTGATTTGTTTGCTCGGTACCCGATATTGATGATGAGGTAGCATGGTTTGAATCTCATCCTCATCATTGAAGAGAATGATTTTTTTTTTCTTTTACGATATAGAATATTATTAAAAGAAAGTAAATGTTTAAATGTAAATCATTAAGTACTTATTTGTTGTTATAATTGAACTGATCATTAGTGGTTGGTACCTGGCTTGAATGAAAGATACAGTTGGTTAGAAAAATTCATAGCGTTAGCGAGGTTAGTTGTTGAAAATATGAAAATGAGCTAACAAGCGGGAGGGGGGTCCAGCTGGAAGGAAGGAAGGATGGACTAATTAGAGATGTATCCGATTTCACAATTAATAGTAGTGATGAATAGAGCAGATCGCCTCCTAGTGTCAATACGAAGTAGATCATACATAACAGCTATAATATTGACAATATTGTTTGGTTAGAACAACCTGGAGCTTATTGAGAGCCGGCAGGCCATGTCCAGTATTAGCTGTAGTCTAAATATAGCTAGCCTTTTCTCCATTATTGCGTGAGAATCTGTCACCACGAATTCAGCTATTGCAACTTTTGCACATTTGGCAGCACAAGTCTTTTTGTTCACACCGGTATGGTTTGAGAGTGATATAAGATTTAAATTATCATTTTTTCAATGACGGTAACTATTGGGATCAACAAGTTTATGATATGTTATATCAAATTTGTTTTGATCAAGTGGTTGTGTGTTCGAATCTTCACGATTCTCAATATTAACAGTTGATATAAGCACAAGTTATGAGAGAAAAGATCTACTAACAATGGGGTGCTTAGTCAAATGACAAACTCTCTCTCAGTCCTTAGGTCTAGATGTACGAATCCAATGGTTAAAACAAGGAAATGACTACTTAATAAGTGATACAAATAACTATAGTGTTAAGAAAATTAGTGTCATAAACCAATTAGTTCCAACAACTCGAGTTATTGGGATAAGGTTATTATGAATCTTATACTACTCTCTTACACGCCTCTCAAACGAAAGCCAACCAATGGGCTTGAAATTTGCACAGACAATTACCATACCTTGTGCTTTAATCAACGGTTAATATTGGGGGTCGTGGAGATTTGAACACGCGACCAATTAGCCAAACCAGCTCAGATACAGTGTCATAAAACAGTTGGTCCTATAACTCGAGTTATTAGGAGAAAGTTATTATGGATCTTATACCATTCTCTTACAATTTTATTCATAATTTTATTTTATTTTCATTTTTAGTTTTCCCTCTTTCACAAAACACTTCAAGCGTTCCGCAACCTTTTTTTAATGAACTAGTGGTATTATATTTCATAAAAACCCCAATACTGCTCGGCAACACCCCTCCAAACTAAGACCTGAAGTCCTGAACAATCCGAATAAAACTCAATTTGGCCTAACAGTATATACTACTGTTAACAAGACTTGAATTGGACTATCTGGAAGGGGTGACTTAAATCCGTCTGTCGTGTTCGTTCTTTTTTTTTTATTCCTCAGATCACGATTCATAGAAACAGTTGTGACAAGTGCTATTAGAGCACTGATTGGAGATCAAGCTAGGGTTTCAAGATTGAAGAATGACTTCAGTGAACATGAAGATCTAAAAGTTCACAGGGAGAACAATTTCCGTATATGGTAGATCAAGATGCAGGCTTTATTGAAATAGCAATAGTCATTGAGGACGCTTTTTGGTAAACAGAAGAAGATAGGAGTCAACGACTATGAGTGTAATTGATGTGATTCTCGCCGCTGGAAACAAACCCGTCCTTGAAGGCCCATTCACCGATTGGAGAAATGGAAGGAGCGAACTGGGAATCTGTCCAGGGATTTCCCCCCGGCCAGGACATCAAAATACCCGATCGGGTATTTAAACCGGGTTTTGGGGTCTAGTCGAGTTTGGCCTTCCTTTTAGGTTTAGATTTTTGTTCCTTTTTGGGTTTTTGGTTATTTTATTTTCCCTGGGCTATATAAAGGGTTGTAAACACGAATTATGCAGATGAGGTTTTGATGAATAAGAATTTTACACAGAGGTGTGTTTTCCCCATAGAGCATGATTGCTTACGGTTTATTGTTTTAGCTATTGGTGAATTCCATAGCTAGGGTAAGATCCTTGTTCGAGTTATTCTGTCGAGGATTCTAGAAGAGCTTGGCAAGACTCTTATCAATCAACAAATCACACTTGATTGTGACAAGTATCTAACCCCACGTATCCTTTACTTTTCGAGTTGTTGAGCGAAAAACAAGAAAACTCTTAAAAGATCGAGGAGCGCAACTTTGACAGAAGAATCTAAGATTCGCGATCTCGGGATCTTATCAAGTGGTATCAGAGCCTAGTTCAAATCCGTGGCCAGGAGAAGAAGATTACAAGCTTTCTGCAAGCTCCCGGCAATGGCAGAGGAGTTAGGGCAAGGCATACCCACAAGTTTCTGATATGTTGTATCAAAATTTTTTTAACAAGTGATTGGGTGTTCGAATTTTCATGACTCTCAATATTCATAGTTGATATATACACAAGGTATGAGAGGAAAGATCTACTGACCAGGGGGTTCTTAGTCAAATGACAAACTCTCTCTTAGCCTTTAGGTCTAGATGTACAAATCTAATTGTTAAAACAAGGAAATGACTACTTAATTAGTGATAAAGATAACTATAGTATTAAGAAAATTAGTGTCATAAACAAGTTGGTCCTAATAACTCGAGTTAATGGGAGAAAGTTATTATGGATTTTATACCACTCTCTTACACACCCCTCAAACGAAAGCCAAACCATGGGCTTGAAGTTTTCACAGGCAATCACCATAATATGTGCTTAAATCAATTGTTAATACTGGGGGTCGTGGAAATTTGAACACACCACCAGTTAGTTCTACCATTCTCCTACAATTTTTATTCATGATTTTATTCTTATTTTTAGTTTTCCCTCTTTCACAAAACTCTTCAAGCACTCCCCAACCTCTTTTTTTGTTATGAATTAGTGATATTATATTTTGAAACACCCTAGTCTGGCCAGACACTACTTTTTTTTATCAAAAATACCCTTGATAAACCGTGAAATAAAATAAGAACTAAAAATACTTAGAAAAATAGCGGAAACATTTCATAAATACCTTAATAAATACTGAAACCAATTGTCATTACTTAAATTCGAAGCCCTAACACTTGGGCACACTCAAACTTTAAAAGTCTCAACCTAATCTCCAGTCTGTACTCATAATCATAAAGAATAATAACTAATAGTCTCTATTGCTTCCGTTAGTGAAAACTTTGACTAGGCATCCTCCGTGACGCTTGTACTACGCTCCTCTAGCTGGCTTCCCTCAAAGTCGTTGTTCTCTACCTGGTGAGTGAGTTGGGATCAGCCTACGCCCTTATGTTAAAAATCTCTAATACTGGAATAATTTACTTAAGGCACTTAACTTAAACTAGTGGAAGTTGTTTGTACTTCCACTCTTAAAAATCTTACTCTTAAAGCTGTATGGGAGCTACTGTTACTCTCTCCTCTTAAAGCTCAAATCTCACTTAAATACTTGATTGGCATGGGGATCCCTCACTAGCTAGTCCGGTCGCCCAACTCATACGTATGCCCAAATCTCACTTCAAACAAAGCTCAAATCATTCACAATCACCAATCATAAGCACAATCAACCATGACAATCACTTCATTAAAATAGTTAAAGCTTGTAATACTTGGAAAAAAAATAGCGAAGGCGTAGAATTTACCCCCTTTACACTCACCTGAATATATAGTTAAAGATTCTACTTTGTAGATCCATCGGCTTCATGAACTAGGTACTCCAAAAGATGTCATGGAACATCTTAGCATTTAATCGACATTTCTCCCCCATCAACTCCATTCGTTTCAGTCATAAAAAATCAACCACAACAAATTGCCCAAGTCATGTTAAAGCACCTCCCGTATACATACATATTTACTTAACCATTTCACTTGTTATTCCTCTATGAATTAGCTAAATGCGAGTAGTCTAGGTAACTTACCCAAAACTACTCGCCTTCAATTTCCGCTTCCTCATACCGCATCCCCAAAGATGGATGCCGCTTACGTGATACTTCCCAGGTGTGGTTTTCGATAACAATTGTGATTTCTCGGGGGAATTTATGGAGAGGGGACACGTTTTAGATTTGGCCCTAGGCTGGCAAAACTTCTCGTCTTCAAATTGATCCTCTACCCTGACCGTTTACGAGAAGGGAAATGATTCCCTTAAATTTTTGTGTCCCATCCATAAATTGTGCAAGCTCGCCCCCGGAGTGGCAGTCTTCTCCTGCTTTCTTAAGTAGCCAGGTCTCACAGTAGAGAGCGCGCAAATTGGCTCCTGTTCTGCTTGGCCACCACCACCTTGCTTAAGTAGGCAATTCTCATAGTAGAGTAGAGAACAACGAGAATCGGAGAGAACAATTGCACGAGGAGAGGGTAGAGAGAGAGAGAGAGAGAGAGAGAGAGAGAGAGTGGGGACGACCGCTAGCAGGGGTCTAATTTGTGGTGGTGGTCCCTAATGGGGTAATGGTTCTAGGGTTAGCTAAGTTTTAATTAGTTCAATGGGTATTTTGAGAATTTCATATATTACGGGTAGTTTAATCCGTAACTCAACTAACGTCCGTAACTTAATGATTTATGTCCAAATTCGACACCGTTTGAACCGAGAGCACACATTTTTTTCCTCATCGATATTACTCGGTGGAATTTGATAATTTTTTGACCAAGGGAAAAATGGTCTTTTGTACTTAAGAAAAGGGCAAGGTGTAACATTTCTATCCCCGTTTGAAAATTTTCGTCTACGAAATTTGCTCAAAACCCATTCCTCTGCCAACACCATCCTTGTACCCCCCTTGCCTCAAGAATTTTATTCTTGTTGTGTAAACATCAATGTCGTGTCCTTACCTTGTCTTGAATAGCTTACTATAGTTCGTATATGGACTCTTGATCATAACAAGTATTCTCATCTAGCTCGGTAGCATTGAATAGGTTTGAGTGACTCATTGCCCTTTTAAAATTTTCCAACTTGGGTCCAGGGTGTGATGGGACAAAATTTCGGCGCAATTTATTTGGTCCAACTAATTCAGTACTTGATGTTGAATCTAAATAGAATTCGAGGTATCACATTTCCTCCCGCCTTATAGAAATTTCGCCCTCGAAATTCGTCAACTTATGCGACATGACCTAAAAATCATTCTCTCCATTCCACGCAACTTCAATGTTGTTGTGGCTTCTTAACCCCTCACATTACCTAGGCTGCACCTTGTGCATATATCGGAATGATAACTATCCATTATTGGTACATGAGAAGTTAATGCCCCTCTCCAACCCCAAGGTCACAGATGCCCGCTTATCCTCCATCTAATCAGATGGTAAAACACTTTTAACGTAATTATCGTCTGGGGTTGACCTCATAGGTCACCTAGTGTTACACCCCGATCTTCCCAAAAGTCAAAATGACTATTATACCCTTGGGGGAAATTCGTCAAATTCCATTGTAATATCGATGAGGACTAAAAATGCGAACTCTCGGTTCAAACGATGTCGAGTTTCGATATAAATCGAATAAGTTACGGACGTTAGTTGAGTTGCGGATTAAACTCACCCGTAATTTGTGAAATTCCCAAAATACCATAGAACCATTCAAACTCTAATCCTAACCCTACCCAATTCCCCGTCCCCGTCCCCGTCTACCCTATTCCTTAATCAACAGTATAATTTATAGCTGAAAAATAAAACTGCACCCCCCATTCAAAATTTCCTGCCCATAGAGTGATTTTAGAAAGCTGATGTGGCAGAGTGTTAAGTGGGGAAAAAAAGGAGTCCCGCGTGATTTCAGAACCAAAAAACTCTCCACTACCCACTTTTTTCTCCTTCCACGCCCACGTTCTCTTTTTTTTTTGCCTGATTTCAGGACCAAAAATTTCTCCACTACCCACTTTTTTCTCCTTCCACGCCCACGTTCTCATTTAATTTGTATTAATTTGTATTTTTTATTTTCGATTTCCCTTCCTTCCACTCTTTCCCTTCATTCCGTTTTCTTTATTCTCTCTTACCTTCCTTGCTTTATTCTGTTGATTGGATTCTCTAGAGATCAAAAGGGGATTTTTGATTTTTCCCTTTCTCTTGAAAGTAACAAAGCTGCTTACTTTAAATTCCACTTCGCTTAGACTGTCTTCCAGAGAGCAGCCGACTGCCGATTTTGAGCTGAGTTTTTCCGGGCCGCAGAGAAAGAAGAGGAAAGAAAGAGACGTTCGGCGGCGGCAGGCGGACGAGAATTTTGGTAAAGAGATCTTGGGGAAGGTGATCGTACATTGTGGTGCCAAGAGAATCGGCTTGGAAAAGGGGAAACGCGAACACTTTTTTGAGTCTTGATAGAGACGAGTGGCCAAAAAATAAGGTCTGCAAGTTCGGCTGATCGCTCTAATCGGAACAGGGGAAGGCTTTAAAGAGTTTTAGTAATTGCAAGTTTGATCACTCAGCTCAAAATCGGTGAAATAAACATATATTTGTGTTGGCCATTACATTGTTGTCCTTTTCGCTCTTCCTTTGCATCCCCAAGCTTGGAAGCCATTATGTTATATGTGTTTTGTTCATCAATTTAAATTATGCCTTATATAGTTATATTTTTCTTCGACTGTTATGTTTGTGTGGTGTGTTGTATGTGTCATTAACTCGCACAAACTTATAATTGGTGAGGAGTTCAACTTCTGTTGTAACAATTAATTAATTTATATGAATGGCAGCTGCAAAATTTACTGGAACGGGTGCATCATTTACCACGACCTCTATTTCAGATTGCATCAGGTTATTGGAGAATCAACAGTATAATTTATAGCTGAAAAGTAAAACTGCACCCCCCATTCAAAATTTCCTGCCCATAGAGTGATTTTAGGAAGCTGATGTGGCAGAGTGTTAAGCGAAAAAAAAGAGTCCCCGCCTGATTTCAGAACCAAAAAACTGTCCACTACCCACCTTTTCTCCTGTCAGGCCACGTTGTCATTTAATTTGTATTTATTTTTTATTTCCCAGGAAGGAAATGGTACACTAAAGAAGCGTGCAAAACAACAAAACCCAGATGCAAAGCTCCTTCCTTTTCCCCTTCCATCAGTTCCTTTGTTTTTTTCTACTGTTATTAAGAGAGAGAGAGAGAGACAGAAAGGGAATCGCAATTCCAATCACATTACAGAAAGAGAGGGGGAAAGGTGAAAGGGAGAAGGAAGTCGATTGTGAGGTGCGAGCTCCCGCCTGTGAACTACTCCGCCGCCGTGGATTTGCGCCGCCCCGGCGGCGAGGTTGTGGAAGGGAACTGGATGGCTTCTTCGAGGAGGGCGGCGAATCAGACGGCGGATGAGGAAAATTCCGATTCCGTCCCCGATTGGGGGAAAGTGGTCTACGAGGCGATTCTGGATTGGAACACGGTAGTGTTGGCGAAAGGGTTGAATCTGAAGCAACGGAGGGAAGTCGATCCGGCCGAATTCAGGTGCCATTTCTCGCTGAGCAACAATTTGACCAGAGAGGAGAGCTTCGTCTTCACCACCGAAGCCACCGCCGCGGCTCAGGAAGTGGTCTGCTGCTTGCATCCGGAAAAACAACACCGCGCTTGCCGAAGGAATCCGCGTCACCGTCAGCCGCGTCGAAGACTTCGCCGCCTCCCCTGCCTCGGCCTCCCCTGCAGCTCTGCCATCGGTGGCGAAAGTGTACAACCCGAAATCCCACGGAATGAGAGGGAAAGGGGAAGAGAAGTACGAGCTCTGTGCTTGCACGATGCTGTGGAATCAAGCGTCGGTTTTGAAGGAATGGGTGATGTACCACTCGTGGCTGGGAGTGGAGCGATGGTTCATCTACGACAACAACAGCGACGACGGGCTACAAGACGTCGCCGACGAGCTCAACACGCGGAATCACAATGTCTCCAGGCACGTCTGGCCGTGGATCAAAGCGCAGGAGGTAAGGTTCTCGCATTGTGCTCTGAGAGCAAAGTACGAGTGCAAGTGGGCCGGCTTCTTCGACGTCGACGAGTTCTTCTAATTCCCTCACTACAGTGGCCAAACCCCCTTGCCAGGGCAGAACTCGCTCCGCGCCATGGTCTCGAACTACACCGATTCGCCCACGATCGCGGAGGTGAGGACAATGTCACACAGCTTCGGCCCATCGGGGCTGACAGAACCGCCGAAGCAAGGTGTGACGGTAGGTTACACTTGCAGGCTGCAGGCTCCTGAAAGGCACAAGTCCTTCGTCCGACCGGACCTTCTCGACTTGACGCTGCTGAACATTATGCATCACTTCAAGCTGAGGGAAGGGTAAAAGTCGACGAACGTGGCGGAGGGGACGGCGGTGATCAACCACTACAAGTACCAGGTGTGGGACACTTTCAAGGCCAAGTTTTTCAGGAGGGTTTCGACCTATGTGACCAACTGGCAGGACGATCACATGTATTTGTGTTGACACATGTATTTGTGTTGTTTCATTTGTTGCATCGTATATATTTTAATTCCAGGTCATGTGAGGATCATGCTAGCCTAGACAGGGATGGTTCCGCCCATATATGATTATGGTACACCCGTCTTAATGGTCTATTTCGATGGCGGATAGGCAATGATGAGGGAGGTTTGCGGATTTTGACCTTTTTTTATAAGCTATTGTTTTGGTTGGTTATACCTCAATGTTTTGTTTAATTATTTCTTGGTTCCTTTGTTCTCTCTTTGGAGTTACTCACCTTAATTTAGTGGAATCTCTTGGCAATTTTCTGATAATTGACTTGCTGCTCTCAAATGCACAAATTTGCAGGATGGCTTATGCCAATGGACCAGATGCTGCTCAGCTAAGGTTTCGATTATATCTTCCACCCTGCTATCAAAGTTGACCCTTGGCTTCCGAGATATTGAAGTCTCCTCTTTATGGTTTGGCTTTATTTCTTTCTATTTCCTGGCATGGTCCTCCAATTCTTGATTGTGGGTTTTAGTTCTCAAATCAGGACTTGCTTTTCTTGCCATGATATGGCTTCAATGCATGAACCGCTTCTTTTGGTTGAGTTTTTGTTAGTGGTTTAAACAATTAGCATATTTTCTAAATGTAGGGTAATTTGGTGGGGGAGACTAATCAATTCTACATTTTCAGATACATTAGCCTACTTTCAATATGCAGTGTTTGTATGTATGATTCGAGAGTAGGGGTCTATGATCCATATGTCGTCTTTCAGGCCTGCACTTTCGGCTGATATATGTTTATCACTCCAACGAATGAAGCCTTACAAATTTATGGGGGTTGATGATTACCCCGGGTGAGTTAGTCGGTGCATTTATGTCCTCTCCTCCCTACTGCTTTATTAGCCGTTTGTCTCACTTTTAGTCGTTCTGCTCTAGAAGGTGACCATTATATCATGTGTGATCTGATCAATTTCAATGTTTTTCATTCACGTGTTTCCTTATTACTAGCTCTATTCCCACACTTCGAAGCGATTAGTTTGAGCCTTCCAGTATATGATCCTATAAACTCATTTACAATTGAATTGTCAGTATAAGCTATTTTACTTGCATTATATAACGCTTTGGAGTTTGGGACATTTTATTCTTAAAGCTTTTAGTCATTTTTGCTATATGGTTTCGATTTTTTTATTTGGTTTAGATATTTATCCAGTTCGATCCGGCTTTCTAGTTGTACGAAATTAAGTTGGCTGAATCTATCACTTAAAAAAAAAAGTTTGCTGAATCTATCTATTTTAGGAGTCAAAAGTTCTATCATCTACTTGAAAAATAACTCTTAAGGCGTGTGTCTATTTCTTTGTAATAACTTGGTTTGTTTTTCCTAATTATTTTCTCTGTCATTGTTGACATGGCCTGCAATTTCTCATTAACAAAAAGGACTATGCATGGTTTCCTACTCCAAACATGCTTGTAGTGTCTTCCCAGTTCCCACCGCTTCGACATTGGTGAAACACAAAGCTCCTTTGCTATATCACCAACAAAGATGTTTCATTATTATCAAAACTACGCTGGTACGTGCCTAGACTAATTGTTCTTTATCAATGCCCAGTTAGTAACTTTGTTCTAATATGCCTCTTAATTTTCAACAACGACAAGTTTACAGTTTGTTCTCATTCTGTTCAACTTATCTTCCACTATGCTTTCAGTATGCCTCCTTTCGTTGATGTTTTGTATGTTCATATGACAAGAATCGTTACCTCATTTTCATCATTGATACAAGATCTCTTGACTGATCTCTTGCTATTATTTCATAGTAGAACCTTTAAATATACAAAACAAATTTCAGTTACAGACAATCATGTCACCAATTTACCTGAGAAATTTTAATGGAAATCACTGTGGTTTTTCAGCCAAACACTTGCTGATTTTGGTTATTCCCCCGTTGTTACTATATTTGCACTTTAGACACCCAGTTGTAATCTTCGACGATTCCAACTTCGTGTGGATGCTAATTCCTCAATCATGACTTATGATAGACCGTTAGTTACACATGTTTTCACCCCTGTTCTTACACCGTTTGAGATGTGGTTTCTCGTGTTTTAGACCGATTTCACGCTAGGTTGTGCTTGTTTGTGATATTTCAGGTCCTGGCAAGTGAATGAAGGTTTAGGAGCGAGTTCGGGGTCGATTGGGCGAAGTTCGGGCGCGAGGCAAGTCGCAAAGGAGGTCACACGGGCTGCCCTGATGTTCACACAGCCGTGTGAAGGAATGGCCTGGCCGTGCGAGTTTCGCCGAGAGCAGACACGGGCAGAGCAGAGGATCGACACGGCCGTGCAAGTGGCCGGGTTGGCCATGCCACATTCTGCGAGAGCAAACACGGGCAAGAGGGGATGTCCACACGGCTGTGCCATTCTGGCCGTGCAAAGAGCCTGGAATTCGAACTAAATGAAACGATGCGTTTTGACTCACACGGGCAACTGGGTGAGCTGCACGGCCGTGCCACCCTGGCCGTGTGAGTCGGGATTTTCTCCTTTTAAGCAGAATTTCAGCCACAATTCGAGGGGATTCGGGTTTTTGAGAAAGAGAGCGATTTCTAGAGAGAGAAAGTGACGAGCAAGAGTCTCCAAGTGCCCTAGATTGATCTTCAACACCATTGGAGGCCAGCTTGAGCTTGAAGAAGTGCCAATCAACGTCCAGAAGCAGGAATCCATCCTTCGCAGTATGAATTCCGTGTCTGATTCTGCTTTTGCTTTCTTCTCTATGGAGTAGTTCTCCCATTCATCTGGGTATGGAGAACCCTAGATTTGTATCTTAGGCTTTGATTGTATGAACCCAAGTACTGATTCTGTGATTGATTATATTCGATTGAGGTTTTAATGATTGAATGACTTGAATCCTGATCAAATTCCTGTTGTTTCTGCTTTAACCTAGAATGAGAATATCTGACTAGGTTAATAGAGTATCCTTGATTGAAGGTAGGGAGTTGGTGACTTTAGTCGAGGAGCCAACTCACTATTCTGTACCGGATTTACCCCGGTAGTGGAGGTTTTGTTCTTAGGGCCTCAATCTGTCTACTCCGGTGGAGGTTACTCGCCCGCTAGAGATTCAGATTGAGAGGGTCTGAAGACCTTTAGTCGAGACTTCAGGCTGTTTAAGAACCTTGCGCAGTATAACTTTCATAGAAACTGAACTTGGTAATTACAATCCGGCTTAACTGCAGTCTAGGGGGAACCATATCCGGGTGACCTCTTTAACCTGAATACAACCAGTTTACTTGCTTTGTTAGTTTGTTAGTTAGACTTGCATTCCAGTTTCATTGCTAGATAATAAGAATTCACTGAGTAGTCATCAGATCTAGGACCCGAGTTGATAATTAAACCTAAACCCGCTATACTACGCTTTAGGAAGTGGTTACACTTTGCCAATTCCTGGAGTGACAGTAGAGTCGAGTCAAGTTTTTGGCGCCGTTGCCGGGGACGGCTAGGTTGTTGAAGAAAAGTGATTTCTGTTAATTTAGCTTTTCTTTTTGCTTTGTTTTCTTTGTCCCACTTGTGCCTTCACGGGTTTGTTGCTTGAGTGTGTGCAGGTAGTGCATGACCCGTAGCCAGTTGGGAGGTTTACTGCCGTTGAATCCAGATATTGACCGCACCTGTCGCCAGCTCAGGAGACAACAGCGAGCTAGACTGGTTACGGAAGAGCGCATAGACGGCCACCTGAGCAGGGATTCTGAAGAAGAGCACGGGATGGACGGAGACTACAACCAACACCAGGGGAATCCACAGCAGGTTCCCCCGGTGAATCAGGTCCTGGGGAACAACCCCATACCCCAGGACCATGGAGTTCATCATCTACCGCAGCCGGGTCCCACCTTGGAGTACTACTACACTCCTCGGATTGCTGACATCCGCCCGGTCATCCTCTACCCGCCGATCCCAGCAAACAACTTCGAGATCAAGCCATGCTGGATTCAGCTCATCACATCCTCGATCCAGTTTCATGGCTTGAAGGATGAGGAGGCCAGGGTACATCTGTCCCGTTTTCTGCAGCTGACAAACGGGTTCAAGCTGAACGGTGTTCCCGATGATGCGATCCACCTTCATCTCTTCCCCCATTCTCTGGCGGGGAATGCTAAGAGGTGGTTGGAGACCCAGCCCCCATTGTCCATCACCTCTTGGGACGATCTGGCGGACAAGTTCGTGCACAGGTACTATCCGGCATCGAAGACTACAGAGATTCAGCGGGAGATCACTCACTTCCGCCAGGAGCCAGATGAGTCACTCCATGATGCTTGGGAGCGGTACATGGGCTACTTCTGGCAGTGCCCCCACCATATCCGGATGACCTCTTTAACCTGAATACAACCAGTTTACTTGCTGTGTTAGTTTGTTAGTTAGACTTGCATTCCAGTTTCATTGCTAGATAATAAGAATTCACTGAGTAGTCATCAGATCTAGGACCCGGGTTGATAATTAAACCTAAACCCGCTAAACCCGCTATACCTCATTTTCATCATTGATACAAGATCTCTTGACTGATCTCTTGCTATTATTTCATAGTAGAACCTTTAAATATACCAAACCAAATTCAGTTACAGACAATCATGTCACCAATTTACCAGAGAAATTTTAATGGAAATCACTGTGGTTTTTCAGCCAAACACTTGCTGATTTTGGTTATTCCCCCGTTGTTACTATATTTGCACTTTAGACACCCAGTTGTAATCTTCGACGATTCCAACTTTGTGTGGATGCTAATTCCTCAATCATGACTTAGTAATGATGTAGTCTTTAACTGATAATTTACCCCTCTTTTGGGTACATATGCACCTATTTTTGTTCACAAATTTATTTTTAATTTCACAGCCAAGATAGTCAACTGGGGTCTGGGTGCATTTCCTAATTACAAATGCTTCCCATCACACCCAATGTTCCGCCACCGCCACCATCACTTCCAAGTTCCAACCATGGGCAAGATACAAAACTCAACATCTTCATTTCACCGGCCATGGCCAAATCAGAAACCAAATATGTTAAGAGTTAGATAGATAAATGATGGATGATGTGAGCGCTTGACCGAGAGCGGAGAATTGGTTGGGAAGTTGACAAGTTTTTCGGCAATAAGGTGGTCAGCCACCCTGCCGATGAATCAGACCCCATAACGTAACATTTAATATAAATAGCCTTGATTCTGCTGATGTTTCTATTTTTAGAATGTGAATTGAAATGCTGCAGCAAAAGAAGGAGAAGGAAATATCAATATTTTGGCGGGCTAGGGCTGGAACTGAAAGTTGCGATGAGTTTTGATGTGCACATATATTTTCTATTACTGAAACTGCTAGCCTTAGATATTTGTGAAAGCTCTCTTTGAGAACTCAGAGTTGTCTGCTTTATTCATCTAATTTGGGCTCAAACAATTGTGCTAACCTATAGTTTTTATTGTCGGGCCTCATTCTCTTTTCACTGATAAATTGTCAAATAACAAAATTAAATTGACCTACAGTGACTTTTGTTTTCCAGGTTCTTTCATCGTGTGTGGTAGCGAATATGAAATATAACCGGTAGCATTTTGTTCTTTTTTATATTCACTTTAGAAATTTTACATGTTTTTTTTTTGGAATTCAAGAGGTATGGATCCGTACATCGATAATAACAAATCTTATAAAGAAAAATAATTTAAGCAATTTATATTGAATATAAAAAAGTATAAAATTTTCTTCTAAAATATAAAAAAATATAGATACCAGTAACCTAGGATGGCCACATCACAAGAACTAATTACTTACTAATATAAAATTCAAAAGTAACACAAATATTATTTTCCCTTTATGAATAAACTATTTAAAAGACTGTAAATTTTTTGAAAATATGCAAATTGGTTAATACAAAACAACAAAATATAATACAAAATTCATCCGACCAACGGGTCGGGTAAAAGCTAGTTTTATATAAATCGCCTAAACCCAAAAGAAAGGAGGAGCTAGCGGCAGCCGAGAGCAGCAGTCGGGATCCACAGAGAGACATCAAAACCTAGCGTCCCTTCCGTTGGGGTTGCGATCGAGAGTGAGACAAGGAGGATTCAGGCTTCATAGAGAAAGAAAGAATGAGGGGCTGCTCTCATGCGTACAGCCGCAACACCCGTCTCCGGGCCATTCGATCGGTAGCCGCGACAGGATGCATTAAGGGAGTGAGCTAGCGGAATAAGTTTCTTTCGAGGAAGGACCAAATGAAGCGCTGCATGGAAAAGCTAGCTAGGCAGATGGGTAGATCAACCTTGGGGTAAGAAATCTTTGTCCCTTTGTCGAGATTATGTAATTGATTACGAGATGCCAATCGAGTGGGTTTTGCGGTGGGGGTTTATGCATGACGGAAGTCCCGTTATAATGGGTGAATTGGATTCTTTATGTTAATGTTAGGTGGACTGAAGTAGCATAATGGATTACTCTTCGCAGATTGATTGGGAGAATGGAGAATGAATTGACTTAATAGGTTAATTTCACACAGGGATGATGGGTGCTGGTGGTGGGATTGTTAGAATCATCATTATACATGGCCTATTAGGAAGATCAATTGGCCTGTATATTAACATGGTAGTTGATCAAAGAATGGATTTAGTAAATTGGGATTGTATGTGAATAAAATGCCTCATGTGTGTAGCTTGAGGCCGAGGATGCAATGGCTCTGGGCAATGCCTGATCGGAACAAAGAGAAACATCACCCGCAGTTGTGAGCTGTTACACAACTCCATGAATAGAATACATCGATTCAAGGAAATGGGAATCGATCGATGTTGACCAATTCTAGTCCATCGGCGGGAATAATAAGGTGGGTGTAAAGGGGGTAAATTCTACGCCTTGCGTATTCTTTTAAGTATTACGATTTTAAGTATTTTAGCAAAGTTGTTATCGTTGCTTGATTATGTCATGATTGATGAATGTGCTTGTTTGTGCTGTGGGTTATAGTGAATGTGTGTTGTTTGCTTTAAAGTTTACGTTTATGAGTGATTGTTAAAGTTAAGAACAAGTCCTTTTGTTTTAAGAAGTACTTCACCTTCAAGAAGGTGGAGTCGTTTTAAGTGTTTTTAGTCACTAGCGACAGTCCGTTGCCATTTGAGATTTTCAGATAGAGCAGCAGTTATGCTCTTGAGATCTTTGAGACAGAGCAACAGTTATGCTCTTGAGATATTTAAGTTGAGCAGCAGTTATGCTATCGAGATTTTTAAGATGAGTAGCAGTTATGCTTTTGAGAATCGTGGAAGAAGAGCCTTCCACGATAAGTTTAAATTTAAGGAAAGCCTTGATGGCTTCTCATACGTATGAGTTGGTAACCGGACTAGCTAGTGAGGGATCCCCATGTCAGTCAAGTATTTAAGTCGAGATTTGAGCTTTAAGAATGGAGAGTAATAGTAACTCCCCTATAGTTTTAAGAGTTAAGTTTTTTTTTAATAGGGGAAGTACAAAACAACTTCCACTCAGTTAATTAAAGTGATCAAGTATTAATAAGATGTTAAACCTAAGGGCGTAGACTGACCCCATCTCACTCACCAGTTTGAAGAGCTAGAGGAGCAGTTAGTGAGCAACGAGTTCGAGGGCAGCCAGCTAGGGGAGAGCAGTATAAATGTCACGGAGGATGCTTAGTTAAGGTTTTCAGTAGCAACAACATTAGAGATTATTAGTTATTTACATTTATGATTATGAGTATAGACTGGAGATCATTTTGAGATTTTAAGTACTGAGTTTGCCATGTGTTAGGGGATTGCTTTAAACTCTAAGTGTGTGTTTTCCGTATTTTATTTCTGAAAATTCTTCTTGTTGCAATTTAAGATTTGAGTATTTTATTTATCAAGGGCATTTTAGTAAGAGTAGTACCCGGCCGGGTTAGGTTGTTACACCTAGAACCTTGTATCTCCTAACTTTGCATCTCTTACTTTCTTCCTTAATGCCTCGTATTATCCATTAACCATAAGCTGAATGGTCACTCGTTACTTGCTACTTAGTGCTAGAACCTCATACTATTGCTTCTACTTTCTGTATGCATTAAAGGCATCCTTTGCATCTTTCTCTAGCTTGCGATCAACTTTATGACTCCTTTCCAGAATCATGACCTTCCATTTTACGTACTTGTTCACTCCTGACGCCTAACTTAAGACTTCCTTATAACCGTTTGACTTGGATTTCTTATACTATCTCTTCTATCGTTCTTAGACCTTGGCTGAAATTCCTCGTACATTTTCCCCGTCCAAGAAATTTTCACCCTACAGATCACCACCTTTCACACTCATAGGTGGTCTTGGTTTCACTTTGGGGTATCCTATAAGGTTCCCTAAACTCATATCCATCTTACTTTTTTACTCTTGACTCTTCTTCCTAATGTTCCTCACTAGTTCTATATGTCCCTCGTCCTTGTAACATCCCGAACCTTTTTCCTATGAAGATATTGTCCGCTTTGGGCCTCGATGTAGTCATCTGGGTACCCATATTCTTTTCTCACTTATATACCTTGACCAATAAGGTTCTCCCTTTGACCATTCTTGACAACCATGATTCCATCTTAAAATTAATCGAAATTTCGCGATGGACTTCCCAGGGATCAATTGTTATCCACTGGTAGTCAACCTAATGCTTTCTGGTAGTCTTTTGTATTTCTTCTTCGACATTTCCTAACTATTTTCCTCTACGCACACTCCTTGAACTCGAGTCACTTACACATTTTCCCACTCCTTTGTCACGAACTTCCATGTCCTTCCTCGAATTCTCTGCCATTCACTAGAACATTTATTGAACGTTCCAGTTACTTGTCTATACTCGGTTGGCTTAATGACTTACTCCTATAGCTAGTTTCGAGACTTCAACTCTTAGCCCCCTATTTCCAACTTACTGTGGAGGTTCCTCCTTCTGTAATCGCTAGGTGCTCCCTCCATTTAGGATATAACAACCACATAACAGATCATCACGAATTCTTGCAGTCCCCTTTCAACAGTCCCAATGACCTCCCGACCTTTCGTGATCCGGGTAGTTTGTAGTGTCTCTAATATCCTCTTTCTAGCTCGGTGTTAACTTAGTATTCAACTCACGCATTGCTGAGAAGTAGTTCTCAATTCGTACTCACTAACAGTTATTCTCTCTCACATTACATGTCTTTTCTTACGCATTGGCTCACCACTGTCTTCATTTGAAGCCCGTGCAGCGTCTTGAGGTGCACTGGTTCCTCAAGACCAGCATCTCCGCATACGCATGCCAACTGGTTTCACCATGCCTTGGGATCATCAGGGAGACCTCTCCGCCTTGACCTATTGACTTCTTGACATCCTTTCATACTCCCTATAACCTACTTATTTTCTCCTTTGCTTCCTTTATACTACCCTAACATTTCTTAAATTCTAAACTTTCCACTACTCCTTGTCACTGTGTTGTAATAGCATCGAGTCGTCAAAGACTAAAACTAATTGAGGGACTTCATATGGTACCTCTTCGTTTCTTGTCTCGTTGCCTCCTCGCCACTACCATCATTATAGCTACTGACATCTAATGATTGTAGCTCTTTCTTCGGAGATTCATAGTTCTTCTATTTGTTTATCTTAACCTATTAGATCGGTTGCTAGTGGCTAAGTGGAAAAATCCTCGTAGAGCTCCTTCAACTCCTTCATATCCTCATACTTATACCTCAGGATATCCCTTTGCTATTGACGCGCCTTTTCTTAGGACTAAAGTTATTTATCTTAATATGATTAGAGTAGACTGGAGATTCTATAGACTCTCAAAAGAAGATCCTTGACTCATTTTCCTTTCCTTTAAAACAAAAACCTTAAAAAACCGAGGCCGATATTCCAGTATTCCGTGGAGACCAAGGAATAGAGGAAACCGGCTATGATACCCAAATGAAAGACCCTAGTACGGTCGGACACTACTTTTACCAAAAATACCCTTGATAAACCGTGAAATAAAATAAGAACTGAAACTAATTAGGAAAATAGCGGAAACATTTCATAAATACTATAATAAATAATGAAACCGACTGTCATTACTTAAACTCGAAGCCCTAACACTTGGGCAAACTCAAACTTTAAAAGTCTCAACATGATCTCCAGTCTGTACTCATAATCATAAAGTATAATAACTAATAGTCTCTACTGCTGTCGTCAGTGAAAAATTTGACTAAGCATCCTTCGTGACACTTGTACTACGCTCCTCTAGCTGGCTTCCCTCATAGTCGTTGTTCTCTACTTGCTCTCCTATCTCCTCCTCTAGCTCTTCAAGCTGGAGAGTGAGTTGGGGTCAGTCTACGCCCTTACGTTAAAAATCTCTAGTACTGGAATACTTTACCTAAGGCACTTAATTTAAACTAGTGGAAGTTGTTTGTAATTCCACTCTTAAAAATCTTACTCATAAAGCTGTATGGGACCTACTATTACTCTTCCCTCTAAAAGCTCAAATCTCACTTAAATACTTGACTGACACGGGGATCTCTCACTAGCTAGTCTGGTTGGCCAACTCATACATATGAGAAGCCATCCAGGCTATCCTTAAACTTAAACTTAGTTAGGGGGAGTCGTAACGATTCATACACCTAACATCTTAAACTTATCCTGGTGGCTCTTCACCACGATTCTCAAGAGCATAACTGCTGCTCATCTAAAAAATATCAATTGGAAACGAACTAACGCTAGTGACTAAAACTCTTAAAACGATTTCACCTTCTTGAAGGTGAAGTACTTCTTAAAATGAAACTTGTTTCTTAAAATTTAACTATCACTCATAAATGTAAAGCTTTAAAGTAAATAAGAACTCATACATATTCACTTTAATCAAAGCTCAAATCATTCACAATCACCAATCATAAGTACAATCAACCATGACAATCACTTCATCATAATACTTAAAGCTTGTAATACTTGAAAAAAAAACACGTAAGGCGTAAAATTTACCCCCTTTACACCCACCTGACTATATAGTTAAAGATTCTACTTTGTAGATCCATCGGCTTCATGAACTAGGTACTCCAAAAGATGTCATGGAACAGCTTAGCATTTAATCGACGTTGCTCCCCCCACCAACTCCATCCGTCTCAGTCGTCAAAAATCAACCACAACAAATTGACCAAGCCATGTTAAAGCACCTCCCATATACGTACATATTTACTTAACCATTTCATTTGTAATTCCTCTTCGAACTAACTAAATGCGAGTAGTCTAGGTAACTTACACAAAACCATTCGCCTTCAATTTCCGCTTTCTTGTACTGTATCTCCAAAGATGGCCGCCGCATACGTGATACTTCCCAGGTGTGGTTGTCGGTAACAATTGTGATTTCTCGGTGGAATTTATGGAGAGGGGACACGTTTTAGATTTGGCCCTGGGCTGGCAAAAATTCTCGTGTCCAAATTGATATTCTTCCCTGTCTGTTTACGATAAGGGAATTGATTCCCCCAAATTTTTGTGTCCCAGCTATAAATTGTGCAAGCTCGTGCCCGGGGTGGATGTCCTTCTCCTGCTTGCTTAAGCAGCCAGGTCTCACAGTAGAGAGCACATGAATTGGCATGCTCTGCTTGCCCACGTCCTGCTTGCTTAAGCGGGCATGTCTCATATTATGGGAAAGAACAACGAGAATAGGAGAGAACAGTAGCACGAGGAGAGGGGGAGAGAGAGTGGGGACGACCGCTAGCGGGGGTCTAAGGTGGTGGTCCTGAGTGGGTTACTGCGTCTAGGTTGCCTAAGTTTTAATTAGTTCAAGGGGTATTTTTAGAATTTCATATATTACGGGTAAATTTAATCCGAAACTCATCTAACATCCGTAACTTACTCGATTTATGTCCAATTCGACACAGTTTAAACCGAGAACACACATTTTTTTGTCCTCATCGATATAACTAGGTGGATTTTGATAATTTTTTGACCAAAGGCAAAATGGTCATTTTTTACTTATGAAAAGGGAAGTGTGTAACATATTTCATAGAACAACCAATACTGCTCGACAACATCCTTGCCAAACTATGGCCTATTAGAATATACTACTTTATCAAGACTTGAATTGGACTATTTGGCAGGGGTGATTTAAATCCGTCTGTCGTGTTCGTTCTTACTTTCGTTTTTCTTGCTTTGTTGTTCCTCATATTTCCCGTCCATAGAAACGGTCGTGACAAGTGCTATTAAAGCACCCATTGAAATAGCAATATTCGTTGGGGCCCCTGTCAGGTAAACAGAAGAAGACATGGGTCAATGACTATGAGTGTAATTGATGTGATTCCCGCTACTGGGAACAAACCCGGCCTTGAAGCCCCCATTCACCGATAGGGGAAATGGAAGGATCGAACGGGGAATCTGTCCAGGAATTTCCCCCTGCCAGGAAAACAAAATACCTGACTGGGTATTTAGACCGAGTTTGGCCTTCCTTTTAGGTTTATATTTTTGTTCCTTTTTGGGTTTTTGCTTATTTTATTTACCTTGGGCTATATAAAGGGTTGCAAGCACGAACTTAACATATGAGGTTTTGATGAATAAGAATTTTACACTTAGGTGTGTTTTTCTCGTAGAGCATGAGTGTTTATGATTTATTTTTTTAGCTATCAGTGGATTTCATAGCCAGGGCAAGATCCTTGTTTGATTTATTCTATCAAGGATTTCAGAAGAGCTTGGCAAGACTCTTATCAATCAAGCGATCACCATGTGCTGGGACAAACTTGGTATCAAGATCGTGGAGTTCATCTGGTCAGTAGAAGGGACAAAAGCTTCCGATTGACGCATCAGAAGAAGGTATTCGTTTTGAAAAATTTATCACTGGAGGAAGTTGCTGATGATTTGAAGACTTTGCAAAGATTATGACGAGAGTATGGTCAAGAGCAGATAGCCAAATATTCAATGTTCTCCACGCCAAGCACAGGAACAGCCGCTAGCGCATAAGAGGTTGCAAAAGGAAAGAGGCAACTTCCACAAGCTTATGAGGAGGAGCAGAAGGTCGCGGAAGCAAGAACACTCCCAGATTAGGAGGCAACCAAAGAAGAGAAGTCATCGATTGAGTCCCCAAATCAGAGGAAAGTAGAAGAAGTTGAAATACAGGAAAGGGGTGAAGCTGAAATGGTTGAAATAGAATGCCTTGAATCGAGCTATCACGATCCTTTTTGTTTTGATTTTGATAAGGATTTACGATGCATGAGTCTTCAAGCTTTGATCTTTGACAGCTTTCCTTGGATGACTGATTGCTTTGAAGACAAGAAGGCAGATGGTGGTGGCTTGCGTCTATAGAAGGATGGAGGTTTTGGACGAAGAACTTCAAGTTTGGAAACTGCTGGATCAACCAATTATGTTTGGAAACCTGGCTGTTTTTTGTGCTCTTGATTTCGTGGTGGGATTGTGGAGAATGTTTGTTATTTCCTGGTGCTGATTATATAGGAAATTTCGTTTGGGAGTCATGATGGAAAACTTTGAGGGGATGATGTGATTCCCACCATTGCGAACAAATCCGACCTTGAAGGCCCCTTCCCCGATCAAGGAAGTGGAAGGAGAGACCGGGGAATCTGTCCAAGGATTCCCGCCGGTCAGGATAGAAAAATACTTTACAGGATATTTAGACCGGGTTTCGGGTCTGGCCGAGTTTGACCTACTTTTAGGTTTAGGTTTTTTTTACTTTTTGGGTTTTGGTTATTTTATTTTCCCTGGACTATATAAAGGGTTGTAAACACGTATTTTACATATGAGGGTTTGATGAATAGGAATTTTACACCGAGTGATATTTTCCCATAGAGCATGAGTGCTTATGGTTTATTATTTTAGCTATTGGTGGATTCCATAGCTAGGGCAAGATACTTGTATGAGTTATTCTGTCAAGAATTCCAAAAGATCTGGACAAGACTCTTATCAATCAAGCAATCACACTTGATTGTGGAGAGTATCTACCCCCACATATCCTTTACTTTTAGAGTTGTTGAGAGAATCCAGAAAACCTTAAAAAGATCAAAGCAGTGTGAATTTGACATAATAACCTAAGCTTTCACGAGCTCGGGATATTATCAGGAATACCCTAGAAATGAAGGCCCACTAGGCCATCTTGATATTGTTGTTGGATGACAACATCATCGAAGTCGATGTTGAGAAAACTGTCGTGGGCTTATGGTTGAAGCTGGAAAGTTTGTATGTGATGAAGTCCTTAATTAACAAGTTGCATCCCAAGGAACGTTTGTTCAGTTTGATAATGCAAGAAGGTACGCCTTTGAGAGAACAGTCGGAACAACTTAATTCCATCTTGTTAGGTTTGTGTAACATAGATGTTAAATTTGATGATGAAGATGCTACCCTAATCTTGCTTGTTTCTTTGGAGAGTTAATTGGAGAATTTTTTGGATTCTCTTATTGTTGGTAAAGATAGCTTGTCATTGGAAGATGTCATATCTACTCTTCATATTAGAGAGGTCATGTATAAGGCGTCCGGATCTGGTAAAGGTGGTGAAGCATTGGGGTTCACTGTTACAGGTGCAAAGGGAAAGAAGAAATATGGTAAAGGGAATTCGAACAGAAGCTCGAATTTTAATGGTCCCGATCCATAGTGCGATGTCTATGACATTTTTAAATAAGTGGAGCATTGGAAGTCGAACTGTCCCAAAAGAAAAGGGCAAGAGAAGAATCAAGGTTCAATTTTCGTGACAAAATTAGACAACAGTTATGAAGACGATCTCACCTTTGGTCTAGATGAGAAGGCACATCGTGGTGATGTTTGGTTTTTGGATACTTCATTATCATATCATATATCTCCGAATAAAGATTATTTCTCAACCTACAAGCAGTGACACATCCACTTTATATGTAGGGAGGTCCCAGGCATCACATAGGATCCGAAATACATGTGAAAATTATATTAAACATGTACTACCTTGTTTCGTTGGGAGGGACTTGTAAGAAGGAACTCCTTGTTAAAGGCCATCATTTTTATCACCAAGCTACACAGTACTTTGTGATTTATGTATAACAGTTATGAAATGTAGTGAAAGGACTTTTCTAGTAACTTCAATGAGGTTAATACGAAATTGCTATGTTGTGTGACATGTAGATTCTGGATGATTTTTTTATTGACTGCAATAAGAAATAATTTTTAAAACTTGGTATATTTTATTAGAATCATTTCTCTAAAGACGGTATCTTATCTCGATCTTCATTATCTATATGCTTATATATTTTATATGAAGAAAATTGAAAGGTTTGCAAGATTAAAGGGAATAGTTGTAACTTTATAGAGAAATGGTTGTGTAAAAAAAATTATTTTTCATTAATGTAACGACTTATGAAGTTGGCGTTGTTGTTACATGTCACCATTTAACTAATATTTTGTAGATATTAATAAATATGATCTTTCTTTGTAACAATATTTGAAATTTGAGCTAAATTTTGGATTTAATTTCGCTAAAAACTAGAATAAAAAAATAAGTTCAGAATAAAATAGAAACAAAGAGGGAAGGAAGCTTGATGAGGGTTAATTGCACCACATACCATAAAAGTATTGAGTTTGTTGCATACTGATCACTTATATTATTTTTGTTGCAACTAAATCATATAAATCAAATTTAAGGGCGGGTAACAAATTGCAGTTTTCCATTCCACATGGGCATTCCAGCCCAACCAAATTGTTGAGTCAGATGATGGACTACTAAATAGTAAATCCATCAATTATACACAGTAGGCTACAAGCAACTGAATCGGGTTTTGCTTCCGAAAATTTAATCGGGTTCTGCGACTAGAGGGTAGCAACGCTGCTAGGATTGTCGAAGCCACAACACTTCAAGGATCGCCGAGGAAGATGGTGAGGGCCGAGGAGGACAATTTTCTGGGTTTTCAAAGTCGCAACGCTACTGGGATTGTCGAAGATGACAACGAAGTCCGAGGAGGATGGCCATCGTTAGTCAAATCACAGAGAACCCAACCAACGCTCTCTGCATCTGCGCCCACCTGTATCGCATGAACTATCGGATCTAATTTTAAATTTGGATTTTCTTCGATTTGGGTTCATCGTGTTGCGATTTTTGGATTTGCGATGGTTCGAGCAGATTCATCACTAGATTTTGGTGTGTGGTTGCTTGGAGCAACGACAAAAACTTCATTCATTGCCTCGTAAGCTGTGGCTTTCTTGAGCGGTTGGAGGAGACGTACATGGGCGTTGTAATTATTCTGATCAAGCTGTTGGCTGGCAGCCGGAGAAGTGGTACAAATGGGAACAGATGAAGGTGGTGTCGAGCTAGGAAACTCCAGCTACCCCATGGTCTGAATCAAATTCCATTTTGTAGAAATTGATAATGCGGAATAACAAGAACACGAGACAAACGATTTTAAATGGTATCCTCGATCGATTGATTGATCGAGACTAATCCACGGTGAGCTCGGAAGAGCTCACGACTGACGTTTTATTGAAGGACTACATTGTGATGGCTTGCTTACGACAATCTCGTAGCTAAACTTATATAGAGATAGACGTAGGGTTAAAACCCTAATGACAACCAAGTTTCCTTCTTTTATCGGGACAAGGAAACAAGGGACTTGGAGAACAAGGAATTAATTACTTTTTGACTAAGTAATAAATATCCTCCACACTCCCCTCAAGCGAAGACATGACGACAAGAATGTCGAGCTTGAAACTGAAAAATACTCAAACAACCTCTTGCTGACAAGCACAATGCAACAGGCTGTGACTTTGTTCGCTTGTGGGAGAGGTAGACTAATTATGAAACTACTCCATGCCTGACCCAGTTCTTTTGAGAGTGAACTCGGAATGGTGAAATTCCCTGATGTCCATAAGATGTAGAGGAGAGGGGCGTCAGTGGTGCATGACAGGACTGGAGGATGGTTAGAGCGAGGATGTCCAGACTGGCGAAGGTGGTGACAGACGGAAACCTCATCGATGGAGAGAAGATAAGGGCTCTCATGCGAGCTGGGGATCGGCATATTTATGTCGAATTGGTATATCCGATAAACCGATTTGAGGTCGGTTATTTAGCGGATGAGAGTCTGTATACCGGTAGGTGGATTTTGGCAACCGAATACCAGTACTGTCGATTAATGGTAACTGCCGATTACTGGTTATACTATTAATTGGCTAACCGATTACCATCCTAGTCGACGAACTAGACTCATTTAGCTAGGTTAGGTATTAAATGATTTTTTTTATAAGGTAGGCATTAAAGGATAAAATAAAATTCTTACATCAGTGTGATAAATGAGCTCCCAACTAATCTCCAACAGCTAAAGTCGAGTAGTTAACGTTAGGCTATCCTATCTAATATATAACTGCCGTTAATTCTTCGAATACCAAAAAAAAAAAAAAATGTAACTATCATTTTCTAGTTCCTCCTATGGGTTCCAGCCAACTAACCATACGTATCTTAACCACTGTTTAATTCTCCTCACTGAGCACTTGCCGTTGATTCTATTTTTTAGTTAAATTAGTTAACAATAATTTGTTGACAATAAATTGTTTTTGTTGAATTGTGTGTTGACAATACTTGATGACATGCATGATGCATACGTGGTGGAAAGTGATGGAAGTAACTACTCCCTAAGAACGCTTCTTTTGTTGCACAAATAATACAACTGTTTTTCTTTTCAGCTTCCAACTAATTTGGAACATTTTCCTCCAAGTCATAGTAACGTCGAGGTTGCTAACACTTTTTTTTATGTTTGCATGATGTTAATACTAGCTCCGGTCAATAAAAATATTTTGTTTTGGTTAATTTTCAATTTAAATGAGTTGATCACAATTAATGAGAAGAAGGCCGCGAAGGGACACGCTAGTTATTATGAAAATTATGGAGAAAGGAGATACATGCATGCCTTGCGGCTGTTGGGGTGCATTAATTGGGGGATCACCAAACACAAACCACAAACTGAATAAACCACACCACAAAATTATTATAAAGTTTAAAACGTACCACAACCTCAACATACCACAAAAGTATAAATCATACCAGAAATACAAGAAAATGTACCCAAAATCTTATAAATCATACTAGAAAATTTATAAAGCATATCACTAATTTAGTAAAGTCAGGGACGGAGCCAGCTTGTAAGTAGGAAGGCCATGGCCCACCCTAACTTTACAAATATCTCTGCAAATCCCTTAAATGAAGGTAGACGAAATGGTAGAGTTGATGTTCAAAACTTGGGAAAGAGAGTGAGTGCAACGTTGTGGTTTTTTTTAACCCTTTCTTTTTAGTTTCTAAAGTTCTAGTGGGGTAACTTGAGATTTAGAATACCCTTTAGCTTCTTGAGTTCTAGTGAGTTAACTTGAGAGGGTTAATAATCTAATATAGTTGTTCATTAGAGGTTATGCTCATATATTTAGTTTTTTTTTGAAAATATTTTACTTATAGAGTAGTAATTTGTAAAAAAGTATAAATGCATACTCCTAATATTTGAAAGGTATATCTTGATACTATTAGTTTATGAGAAGTCGATTTCAAAATTTTATTAAAATCTTGTTGTTAACTTAAATAATAAGTGAATGTGTAATCTCATACACAAGTTAGATATAGTCACTTATAGTTCACCAAGTTGCAAATTTACGGATAAAATTTGTTCAATTAATTAAATTTTAAGAATAATTTATCAAGAATGTATGAAGATATTTTCATCATTATTTTATCGAGAAAAAAAATTTCACCGCCCCTTGCGCCCCCTAATTTTACATCCTAGCTCCGTCCCTGAGTAAAGCACACCACAAATTCACTGAAACATATTAGAAATCTCATAAAACAAGCATACGACAAGTTCAATAACACATACCACAAATTAATTAAACACTTTTTAACAAATTGTACTACTAGCTAATTACCAAGTATCATCTAATCTGTCTCTCCCAAAAGCATCAGTGACTACGACATATATTTTCCTTCGCATTCGTGATTAGAGTTATTGTTACTAAAATACCAAAGTAGGTACTTATACCTAGGACCTATCTGCTCCCGAGTACTAATATTGCGGATTATTGAGGTTGTGGCTCCTCGTCAATTTCTGTCAATGAATCATTTTATCGGATAGTAAGACCGCCAAAAAAGCAGATTTAGACATGAGAGATTTAAATGAACTCACTGCTTGAGTTTTCTATTATAGATGTTTAGTTTTTATAATAAAAGGAATCTGATTGTGCAGCGGAAATCAAGTGACAGAAAGAGCAAAGAAAAGACCGCAACAACGGTCCACTACTGGCCACTATCAACCGATTTAACAATATTTGAGAGACGTGTGGAACAATCTTCTCATTATCACGCCCCCGCAAGTTGAGGCTTGGTGAGTCGAAACCTGGAGCAGAAACGCTTGAAGGACACACGTGGCAAGGGCTTCATAAGAACATCCGCGAGTAGATCAGTTGCTGGAAGATTATGAACACGCAGCTGACCTTTGCTTACTTGATCACGTACAAAGTGGAACTCAATCTCCATATGTTTAGACCGATTGTGGGAGCTGGATGAGATATGATAGATTAGCCGAGCTCATGTAATAATGTGCGAAGCCAAAGAAATTCGGAAGCTAGTGTGGCTAGTGCACGATACTCGCACTCAGTGGAGGAGCGTGCCACTGCTTTTTGCTTGCGAGTAGACCATGATAGCAGGTTCAATCCGCAGAAGACAGCAAACCCTGTAATTGATTTGCGATCTTTCGGGCAAGAAGCCCAAGAAGCATCCGAGTAACCATGAATGAAGAGAAGATGATTGGGAGAATTCCTTACCGCGAGTGATGGTGCCCTTCAGGTATCGAAGAATTCTCTTCACATCAGCCCAGTGTGCGCCGATAGGAGCATGTTGGTACTAGGAGACATGGTTGACGGTGAAAGGATATTCGGCCGAGTGAAACTGAGATATTGGAGACCACCAACCAGACTTCGGTAGAGAGATGGATCTGGGAACAAAGGAGAGGTATCCTGCGCATCCTGTTGAATAATGTCAAGAGTGCAGGGAGTGGAGATGGCATTGGTGGCAGACATCTTCGCCCGATCGAGAAAATCAAGGATAAATTTGCGTTGGTTGATGACAATGCCGGAGGAAGTCCGATGAACTTCAAAGCCCAAAAAATATGACAGAGGGCCCATCTCACTGAGTGCAAAATTGTTGCGAAGAAAAACCATAAGCCGCTGAATAGTAGTGTTGTCATTCCTAGTGATGACGATGTCATTGACATAGACCATCATATAGAGGCGAACAATGGAGGACTTGTAGATAAACAGAGATGGATCAGTTTGTGAAGCCAAGAATCCAAACCTGCAGAGAGCTGATACAAGACATTTAAACCAAGTCCGGGGTTCCTGGGGCAAATCATAGATGGACTTGCGCATGCGACAAACATAATCAGGTTTGTCGGGGTCGACGAAACCAGGGGGCTGTCGCATATAGACTATTTCCTGCAATTGACCATGAAGAAAAGCATTAGCTATGTCAATTTGACGAAGAGGCCACCCATGTGTAACTGCAATACCGAGAATGAGTCTGAGACTGGCCTGCTTAAGAACCAGAGTGTATGTCTGATGGAAGTCAATCCTGGTATTTGCTCGAACCCACGAGGAACCAGGTGAGCACGATGACGGTTGAGAATGCCATCAGGATGGACCATCGTGCGATATACCCATTTGTTGGAGAGATTTTTACATTTGGGCAGTGCAGGAACTAAATCCCAGGTGTAGTTCCGGATCTGTGCGGAGACTTCATCGGTCATGGCAGCGCGCAAGTGTGGAAGCTTGAGGGTTTGAGCAATTGTGCAAGGAGTATCGTCAGTTGGAATCTGGGATCGTAAGGCCTTTGGTTTGAGGTTCCCGGTTTTGAATCTCGTGACCATACGATGGCGGGAGCTGGTTTAATTGGTGATTGGGATGGGGCGAGAAGATGTGGTAAAGCGAGGCCAGGGTGAAAGTGGTCGACGAGGAGGGAAGGGTGTGGGATGAGGCTGAGGTAGAATTTGGGATGAAGATGGAACATGGGAGGGCAAGGATAAGAATTGAGGGTCAGTTTCGGAGAGATTTGGGTGGTGGGGTTTTCTGTGGGCTTGGAAGTGGGCTGGTTTACAGGCAAAGAATGGTTGGGCAATACTAACGGGCTAGACGAAGTGGAATACAGAAGGGGTTGTGGGCAGGAAGGTGTTGGGGTTAAATCAGGTGGACGAGGAAGGATAATCGGGGTAGGGGAGGAAGGTGGCGGAGAGTGACGTAATTCAACAAAGGGAAACCTGGACTCATCGAATAGCACATGATGACTGACATAGATATGGCCTATAGCAATGTTAAGGCAATGGTAACCCTTATGGAGTTTACTATAGCCAAGAAAGACACATGGAATAGAACAAGGGTCAAGTTTGTTTGATGTAAAAGGATGGAGCCAAGGATAACATAGACAACCAAAAACATGAAGATTGGAGATTTCAGGAAGACGTTTGAAGAGAAAATGAAAAGGAGAATCATTATTGAGCAGAGGTGTATGAGTGCGATTAATGAGATAGCAGGCCATGTCAAATGCGAGAGGCCAATATTTTTGTGGAACGTGAGAATGATGAAAAGAATAACAGGACCATTATTTACGATGTGATGATGGTTGCGTTCATCACACCCATTTTGTTCAGGTTTGTGAGGGCAGAAAGAGCGATGAGTAATACCATTGTCGCATAAACACGTGGATAAATCTTGATATTCACCACCCCAATCAGATTGGAAAGTTTTGATGGGTGTGCCAAAATATTTTTCTACCAATTGCCTAAATTGGATGAAAATACTTAGCAATTGAGATTTGTAACGAATGAAGTAAATCCACGAAATTTGCTATAATGATCATAGAAAAAAATGTAATAGGATTGCTCATCATAAGAAAGAGTAGGAACAGGGCCCCAAATATCACTACAAACCATTTCGAGTGGCGCAGAAGCGCAAAATGTAGAAGAAGAAAAGGGGAGTTTGTGAATCTTACTAACAACACAACCATGACATAAAGAAGGGGGAGAGTGAATAAATTTAATTTGATGATGATGAAGAGCTTGTTTGATCACACGTTCATTGGCGTGACCGAGTAGTTGATGCCAAACGTCAAGGTAGCCACACAAGCAATCGGAGGCAGATGATGAGAAATGTGAAGAGGAAGGGTATAAAGACCATCGACTGCATAAGCGTGATAGACCTCATTCCCCGTGGGCCGGCCCTTGATGGAAAAAAGTGTGTCAAAAAATTCGACGGAGATGAGATTAGTACGGGTGTGAGAGCTAATGGAAAGAAGATTGTAGGGAGTTGCGAACACAGAGAATATTAACCAAGGAAATAGGAATATTGGATAAAGAAATTTTAGAAGACCCAGAATGAGAGATTGGTAGAAAGTTACCATTGCGAAAGGTGACCTGATTGTTGGGATAAAAGCTTCTCATCAGCAATATAGTTTTCACTGTGTGTGAGCTAGTGTGTGTTGCAGCTCTCAAACTAGTCAAATAATTTAAACTAAAATGTCATAAGAAGATGATTGTTGTCGATCTTAGAAAACTTGGAAATGATACTTCAGTTTAGTGATTTATCCTTAAACTGTGAAATGTTATTTGCTGAATTAGCAAGTGCAAGAGGAGCCAAAACTACTGAGAATTAGATGAAGTTATGTGATTTGGTGTTTGACATGGTAAAGCTTGAAATGAGCAAACTCAGTTTAGTGATTTACTCTTAAACTGTGGAATTGTCTCATGTTGTTGGACAAGGTTGAATGATGCAACATGTTCTTTGCCAATCTCGATTCAAGCATAGAAATGGTCATACGAGTGGTTAACTTAACTGGTAATAAGAATTTGGAACTAATGCTTTGACTGAGGAATGCAGGAAAGGAAACTTGCCTACTTTACAGGACCAAGCAGAGAAAGAAGTTAACTGGTGGTGTCACTTCTCCTGGCGGTACAATGAATTGGCTAGCACTACCTTGCTGCTCAAGATAATTGGAAGTGGAAGAAGCCGGTACAGCGTCATTCCATCAAAATAAGTAACCTTCCTTTTTGGGTGGAATCACAATTAATCAGATGCTCTCACAAAAGGAAAACCCAACGGGAAAATGAAAAGATTGAGAAGCAAGGAGCTTACCATTTCCAAGGAGATTCATGATCACACCAACAAGGCAAGTTGATTCAAATGCAACAGCCAAAAGCTTCAATATAAAAGTAGTCTTGCAATAGCTACAGGAGGTATCTTTTCCGGGGAAATCAAAACAATAGAGCTAAGGATTTCAACTAGTGGTTTTGATAGGAAAAGGGGTTTCGATTGACGGGGAGTTGATCGAGGTTACGGTATCTGGGAGATACCGGGTTCTTGATCGACGAGGAGTTGATCAAGGGGATTGCATTTGAACAATTGGCTGGAGAGCTCATCGGGAGCGTACATTTGTATTCGAAGAGCTTCAACTATATATCAATTTAGTGGAACTTTGGAGATCACACAACGTGATTCTCTAATCGTGGAGTAGTTAGTGTTGAAATCCTTATTATCTCAACACTAGAAACCACGTAAAAATTCGTGTGTGGTGTCATTTATTTACTCTCTGCAATTTCAGTGTTCTTGCTCTGTTTTTGTCTTCGTTCTTGGTGTGTTCTTGTGTGTTAAAATGCAGGGGAAGTTTTGATCTCAAGAACCAAGCAATCTGTACGCAGGAGGCGTTAGTGATACAGTGAGTTTGGTTGAAATTTAGAGTGGTGGGCTTTGCAAGAAAGTTGTCATCAGATTAGTGATCTGGGATTTTTATTAAACGAAGGGTAAGCTAGTTGGCCCAAATCGCATAAGCCCAGTTCGAGTGATTTGAGTTGTGAGTCAAACGCGAGAAGAAAAGCATCTCTGTTGCATTTTGGATCAAACAATACATTGGCTGTTCTTTCTCACTTGTTCTCGACAGAAAAGTCGACGAATGGTTTTCGCAGGTGCCGAATTTGAAGAAACAAAAGGCCGAAAAACTGTAGACTTCGCCTTATCGTCTCGCACTCGACGTCCAACACGTGGTATCAGCGCCCGGCTCCGTCGATTAAGGTTTAACAGCCTCTAGAAGCGAAATGGCGTTGACGTTGGCAAACAGACCTCTTTCTCAGTGATGGGTTGTCGTTAGATCGGCCGCCACGATTTGCTGGAGTTCATTATGGGTACTGGAAGGACAGGATGAAAGTCTTTTCCTCTTGTATGATCCAGAACTCTGGACCATTGTACAAAACGGTCCCTACGAGGTGAATTCGGCCAGAGGGAAGTGGACAGAGGATGAAAAACGAAAGCTTCAACAAAATTCACGAGCAAGCAATATCATGTATTGCTCTTTTGGAAGAGAAGAGTATTATCATGTCTCTAATTGCAAGACAGCGAAGGAGATTTGGGATATGCTTCAATCTACGCACGAAGCTATGGAACAGTCAAGGAATTTGGCTGAATCTAAAATCAACGGTCTGATTGGGTCAGTTATCTCTCACCAGGAAATTTTCAGAGAAAATGACAGTGATGAAGAAACTTGCTATACGTTCAAGTTCAAGGCACTTGCAGACACAGTGAACGATGATTTTGAGGATTTGAAGGATAAAGAGTTGGTCACATTCAGAGAGCATATCAATAACCTGCTTCAGCTTAGAAAGGAACAGAGAAGGAACTTCGTGAACGAAAGAAAGGCAACAAAATCCAAACTTCAAGTCCTAGAGTATTTTAAACCTGGACAGCACAAGCAAACTATGGGGACAACGAAGGATTTTGCAACAACTCAAGATCAGAAGGGGTGCTACATTTGTAGGGGACAAGAGCAAACTAAATACAAGTGTCTCCAACAAAATAAGGAAAAGTTATCAACGGGAACAAGAAGATGTAGTGAGGTTGAATGTGAAAAACTGAATGAAGAAGAACATAAAGCATACATGGAAATTGCCATTACCGAAGAGGAACCTGCGAGGCAATTATCAAAGAATGTTCATCAAGATTCAAGCGAGAAAGGAAGAAATGATCAACAGCTTCCCAGCAGACATCAAAGTCTTGGTGGATATCTCAAGTACTGCAAAACTACGCATAGCATGGCAGATTGGCTACAACAACATAAGGAAAAAGCTATGATAGCTAACTGGAGCTGTAGCGAAGAAGATAATGAAGGCAATGAGCTTAGGGAAGAAAGCTACATGGCCATCGGTCAAGAAGGAGAATTCCATGAAGATGAAACCAACATAGAGGTAAGAATCTCTAATTGTGATTCACTTAGTGAAAGTGACTACTATAATGATAATGATCTTCTAGAAGATACTATCAAGGAAATCCAAATAGAATTTGGAAATGTGAGAAGAAATTATTCCAAGCTAAAAACAGACTACAACAAGATAAAGGACGAACTAGCTAGAGAAAAGTCTGAATTAGAAGAATGTAAAAGGAGGATTCATACCTTCCAAGAGGAAAATTCTTGTCTGATTAAACTTCATGATGAGAACAAAAAACTAATTGAAGCTTTTAAAGTTGAAAAATATGAATTAATCAAGAAATTAGCGGTTGAAGAAAATAGACTCCAGAATATTGCGAAAGGCCAGGTCAAACATACTTGTGAATCGTGTGAAAGATACAAGGATACCAATATGGCATATCAAAGAGAAAAGGATTGTACTAAGTTCAACTCTAATGTTAAATTCTTCTACTGTCATAAATTGGGTCATCTAAAAGGAGATTGCAAGAAAAGATTAGCTGCTGAATTTAGACTAAAAACAATGAGATGTTTTCACTATGATCAATTAGGACATACACAGAGTTATTGCAAGTTTAATCCTTTAAGAAACACCTATAAGAAAAGGAACACTTGTTATACTTGTCATAAACTTGGTCACTTGAGTTTTAATTGTCATTTTAAGCAATCTGATTTCTTAACAAAGATCGAAAGGAATCCAAGCTAGTCTGTGTTCTCATAACAACATAGCTCTTGAGTGTGCTGGTTTGTTTCCAAGTGAGCATGGGGACAGATCGTATAAATTATGGAACGTGGGTGCTCACATTTACTTGAAGAAGGTAAGACAGGTAAGGTTAACTTGGGTATAAATAATTGTGTCGTATTACTTGAAATGGAAGATATGTATTGTCTGTGCCTGTTAGTCAAAGCTTAATTGGTCAAATAAATGATAAAATAAGGAGAGTTGTGTTTAAACTAGGTTGAGTATGCGAGTGTTAAAGAGCTCCTAGCGAATCTTGGGAAGGTTCCCAATTTGCCATGGCATACGAATTTGAATGCTTCTGCTTTTGTACTCTAGGCTCTGTTCTTCATTTGGTGCCTGTAGTCTTGATGCAGGGTACATGTAGATCGAAGAAACAAGAAGAAAGTTTGGGAAAAGCTACTAAAACGCTGAGTTTAGAATTGGGATCAAGCCTTTTTTCATTTCCGGATCCATTGCTCACAGCATGTGAAAGCGAATCTGGAGCAGTCAAAACCACCCTGCCACATTAGCGATTGACTTTCCTTCTTTCTGAACATAGGTAACTCAAACAAAGGTATGATTACTTGACTCATAATTTTTGTTTTCTCAAAAAGTGTTTGATCCTCTCTCTACCTGTAGGTGAGTTCGAGTCATAAGTATGAATGGTCAATTTCATAACTGAGAGTCTGTATCTATTTCTACATCTTACTTGAACATTCATGTCTTTGGAAGTCTAGAGTGTGCGAGTCATGCCTGACGAGCAAAGTGATATATTGATTGAACTCACTCTTGGAGCCCCTCAGTGGGACATGCTTCATCATATCTGTATCTTATCAATCCCTATACATAAGTCATATTGCATGTTGAATGTACATCTTGTCCTTCAGTATTTGCAAAAGAGTTAGTTTTAATAAGACTGCCATCTTGCAGGAAGCAAGTGTCTTAAGAACATGGATTAGCACAACTAGGTCTGAAATAAAGGAAGAATAAAATATGTGATGCTTGTGTCAAAGAGAAATGAGCCAGAAGTTAATCTCTAATTTCCTGGTTAGACTAATAATACTCTGTGTAGGAGTACTGAACCTTCAGAGCTTGAATCATAGGTCTCTTACCCTGTGTCTGCTCACCATCTAGGAAATTTCTAGTGCTAGTCATCCATTGCATGAGTTCCACAACATACATCTCATTCATGTACTAGTGTGTCTAAGTCACTGGTGGCTTATAGAAGATATGGAACTATTTGAGGACATACTTTTTTGTTCCAGAAGAAATTTTTGAATTTGCATAATCTTGGATGTGGTGTTATGATATCTCGTTCTATACTTATGTGGTTGTTGCCCTGAATAGAGATTGCGCGTAATTCATATCTTCTATTGCATCTCATCTATGGACCCAAGTTGAGTGTTCTCGCTTCTAGTTAATCATTTAGGTTAGAAGGATGCATTCCAAACTCAAATGAAATCCCTTTAAATGAAATCTTTTTCTTTTTAGAATCGATACTATCAATTTCTTGTGTGTTTTCAAAAAGGGAGGATTCTGGTCTATTTGCACTATTTTCAGTGATATGACCTTGTATCGATTGAGTTTGTGGCTTTGTGCAATGAAGAGACCCATATGCTGAATAGTTTAAATGCCAGGAGATCAAGAAATTGAATTTGCCTAAACTAATATAGGAAGCTGTCCTTTTAATATGGAATACAAATTTGGTATGAGTTGAAAAATCTTTCCTTGCACACTGCTTTGCAATAATCAGTCTCGTTGTAAAGTCAAATTGAGAGTCGTTTCATGAGGGAAAGTGCTGGAGTGTTTGGTTCAATATTAAGTGTCTCTTCCCGTCATTGATGATTGGTTGGTCCAGAAAATTTGCTTGTCATAGGTATGAAGTACTAACCTAGAAAATACTAGTATCTTACTCTGTCTATCACTTGGACAACTCTTTTGTTGCGGATGCAAGGGATAAAGCCTATGTTCTACCCTGGCTGGTTTGTTACGTGAGTAGTGCCTGTTTGAGGGGGAGCATGATTATATTTAGATAGATTTGGTTTTAGATAGTTCTTCTTTGATAACATCAAGGGGGAGAAATAAAGGTATACACAGGAGTGATTTCTATCAAAGAAGAGGACGAGGCTCTTTAAAATTACAGGTTACACTTAGGGGGAGCAAATCACTGTTCATCACAGATTTATAGATTGGACATAGGGGGAGCAAGATTAGAGCTACCATGGTTACATGGACAGTGAAATGGAACATTCATCTCCATTGGTATTTTTGAAGTCTTAGAGATGTTGTTGTTTGAAACTAATCTATTGTAGTCTACATGTCTAACAAAACCCTTACGGCAGTTGTTATTGCTAATATCAAGCTTAGAGGGAGAATGTTGGGAGAGATAAGCAGTCAGTCCCAGGATTAGTTACATTGAGTAGCAGCTCTACTTATGTGTGATTTTCAACAAAGAAGTGCTACATTCTCTTGTACACCATTATGTCTATAACTCAGGGGGGGGGGAGCAATCTAAGTGCTCGAGACTTTTGACCATAGAGGGGATTGAGTCGCTGCTATTTTTTCGAAACATGCATAACAAAGTCATATCAGAGTCATTATTGTAATGAAAATCTTAGGGGGAGATTGTTGGGATAAAAGCTTCTCATCAGCAATATAGTTTTCACTATGTGTGAGCTAGTGTGTGTTGCAGCTCTCAAACTAGTCAGATCATTTAGACTAAACTATCATAAGAAGATGACACTTCAGTTTAGTGATTTATCCTTAAACTGTGAAATGTTGTTCGTTGAATTAGCAAGTGCAAGAAGACCAAAACTACTGAGAATTAGGTGAAGCTATGTGATTTGGTGTTTGACTTGGTAAAGCTTGAAACGAGCAAACTCAGTTTAGTCATTTACTCTTAAACTGTGGATTTGTCTCATGTTGCTGGACAAGGTTGAATGATGCAGCATGTTCTTTGCCAATCTCGATTCAAGCATAGAAATTGTCATAAGAGTGGTTAACTTAATTGGTAATAAGAATTTGGAACTAATGCTTTGACTGAGGAATCCAGGAAAGAAAACTTGCCTACTTCATAGGACCAAGCAGAGAAAGAAGTTAACTGGTGGTGTCACTTCTCCTAGCCGTACAATGAATTGGCTAGCACTACCTTGCTGCTCAAGATAATTGGAAGTGGAAGAAGCCGATACAACATCATTCCATCAAAAGAAGTAACCTTCCTTTTTGGGTGGAATCACAATTAATCAGAAACTCTCACAAAAGGAAAACCCAACGGGAAAAATGAAAAGATTGAGAAGCAAGGAGCTTACCATTTCCAAGGAGATTCATGATCACACCAACAAGGCAAGTCGATTCAAATGCATACCTAAAAGCTACAATATAAAAGGAGTCTTGCAATAGCTATAGGAGGTAACTTTTCCGGGGAAATCAAAACAATAGAGCTAAGATTTCAACTAGTGGTTTTGATAGGAAAAGGGGTTTCTATTGAAGGGGAGTTGATCGAGGTTACGGTATTGGGGAGATACCAGGTTCTTGATCGACGGGGAGTTGATCAAGGGGATTGGATTTGATCGATTGGCTGGAGAGCTCATCGGGAGTGTACATTTGTATTCAAAGAGCTTCAACTATATATCCATTTAGTGGAACGTTGGAGATCACACAACGTGATTCTCTAACCATGGAGTAGTTAGTGTTGAGATCCTTATTCTCTCAACACTAGAAACCACGTAAAAATTCGTGGGTGGTGTCATTTATTTACTCTCTGCAATTTTAGTGTTCTTGCTCTATTTTTGTCTTCGTTCTTGGTGTGTTCTTGTGTGTTAAAATGCAAGGGAAGTTTTGATCTCAAGAATCAAGCAATCTGTACGCAGGAGGTGTTAGTAATACGGTGAGTTTGGTTGAAATTTAGAGTGGTGGGCTTTGCAAGAAAGTTGTCATTAGATTAGTGATCTGTGATTTTTATTAAACGAAGGGTAAGCTAGAGTGATTTGAGTTGTGACTCAAACGCGAGTAGCAAAGCATCTCTGTTGTATTTTGGATCAAACAATACATTAGCTGTTCTTTCTCACTTATTCTCGACAGAAAAGTCGACGAAGTGTTTTTGCAGGTGCCGAATTTGAAGAAACATAAGGCCGAAAAACTGTAGACTTTGGCATATCGTCTAGCGCTCGACGTCCAACACTGATTAGTTCCATTATATTCGGAATGATGTGCAAGAATTTCCAAATCAAACGTCAGGTGTTGATTTGTACTGGAATCCAGTACCCATTGATGTGGGTTGAAGGCTTGGGCCGAGGAAGTGGCAAAATGTGTATGTGGGCTAGGGAAATGATAGTGGGAACCGTAGGAGAGGGTAGGCCCAGTAGGGGAGGCAAATTGGGCCAAGACAGAGGAGGGAATGAATGGACTAGGACAGTTGGGCTTGATGTGCCCTTGTCTGTCGCAGTTGTGTCACACAACCATCACCCCAGCGTGCTGAGGCCCAAGGACGCCATGTGTGGAATTGGACCTGCCAGAAGATGGTGACAAAAAATTGTTAGGGCTAAAGCGGCTTTTGGGAGAGCCCCGACCACGTCCTCTGCCGCTTCGTCCGTGCGAGCCACCGATGTTGGAGAAGAAGGCGTTCGGAGATGGAGACTCAACACGAGAAGAGTATCGTTAAATATGGAGTTCTTCACTAAGGAGGAGGGAATGAAGATCTTCAAAACTGATGGGCTCCATACGCGCCTCGATATGCCTCACAAAAGGCCGGTAGGCTTCACCCAATCCATCGAGGATCCAGCCGGTGAGGTTGTCGTTGGAAATCGGAGAACCCAAAGCCGATAATTGATCAACAATGACATTGGCACCCTGAAGATAGTCATGAATAGTAGAGGTGCCAAACACAACATGAGTTCCTAACCTCTTCATATTGAAACACGAACTAGTTTTTGGGGCCAGAGGCCGTGTTTTAACCCCTGTGAGGGTTTTATTGGAGAGGAGCTCATATTTTGTGGTAGGATTCGACTTGAAATGCAAAAACAGAGTTCTAGAGTGATAAACTGACGAACAACAAGTCCTATGATAGATTTTGAGCTAGGTTTTCACCATTGAAGCTTGGATTTCACCCTTGGAGTGAAGATTGACATCCCAGAGCTTATCATATACATCATTATGAGTATGATTCCTCTGATTTTTATTTTCCTCTCTCTCTCTCTCTCTCTATGGAGTAAACCTTCTTCTCACTTGGGTATGAAGAACCCTAGTTACATGTGTTAAGGATCTTGCTTGTAATGACTTTTAGATGTTATACTAGATGATTTTTATCGATTGAGGCATGTTTATTGAGTCAATTGAATCTTAATCAAAATCTCTTGACTTTTGCTTTAACCTAGGATAGATAGAATCTGATTAGGTTGATCGAGCTTTTTCAATTGGTAGTAGTGAATTTATTGTACGAGAGTGAGTCAATTCACTGTTTTGTGCTGGAATTCGTTCCAAGTAGATGAGATCTATGTGAATTGCCTTAGCCGTCTATCCCAATGAAGGTTAGTCGCCTGCCGGTTATTCTATCTAAGAGGGCTTGTTCAGCTTAAAAGATTCCAAGCTACTTTCTGATATTTCGCAGTCTAATCAACAGTAAAACAACCAAAGGAAATTATAATTTGGACCTATTCTTAGCAAAACCATACACAAATCACTCACCTGTAACCTCGTTTAAGCTTAAATGGTATGAATGGAGCTTCCAAACACAACGGGGACTCAATACGGTGTAGACACGAAGAAAGTAGGGTTGCTCTATCTAAATCAATTAGGCTCAAGTAGCATGATCTACCTAACACGAGACTGACCCTTAGACACACGGCTCAAAAGGGTTGACTAAGGAATAATATGATCGGGGTGGTCAACTTTTGAGTCGTGGGCTAATCCTATGCCTCCATCTTCCTTGCTAGCAACAACGTGAATGCTACACATCATGCAAAGGGGGATCTATCACACAAGAACGAAATGAACAACACAAGTCTCACAAGGCTACCTAGGTGCTCAATCATTCGTTCTAAACTAGCCTAGGAGGCATGCTCTCTAAGCTAGGTTAGAATGGCAATTAGATTGATAGGCTTTCACACAACACAATCATTTCTAAATAATACCTCCACATTCACTGGAAAATACAACCACACATAAATCATTCAATTCAATCAAGCATTCACATAATAGTAGCTAGGGTTTAAAACACCCAAGTGAATAGGTAAGCTAATCCATAGCTAGGCAAAGGAAAACAACAAAAAGGAGAGAAAGAACCATAGAGAGGTGGAAATCTTCCTCCCTTATTGCTTGAATATCCCTTGAGAAGAAGAAATCTTCAATCCCCTAGATTGAATTGATCCCAATCTCCTTCTTCCTCCTATGAGTGTCACTTTCTCTCTCCAGAATGGGAAGGGGAAACCTTAATCTCTCACTAGAAACCCTCTTTATTCTGAAACTAAAACCCTACCTAAAGCTCTCCCCTCTTCTTCCTTTCAACTCTCCATTTATACTAAGATCGCTCCCAGTTCACGACCGTGAACACCTAAACGCGTCCGTGAACTCAGTGTCGTGGGCCAAAACGCACCGCTTCACTCCCGGAGTTCACGGTCTTAGCGATCGTGAAATGCCTTGTCGTTAGTAACCTCCGGAACCCCTCTGAACGCCTATGTTCATGGTTTGTGTTCTAGTTCACAGTCCTGGCGACCGTGAACTGCGACTAGTTCCTAGACGCCTGCGCTTCACCGTCACAAACTTTGGAATTTTCTTCGGTTTTTGCGCTTTTTGACCTCTAATTGTCCCGAAACTCGTCATCGACCCTTCAACATGTGCTAGTACCTGAAATGTATCAAAACCAGCACAACCTAGCATGAAATATGTCGAGGAACGATGAAATGCAAAGTCAAACTATCAAGAAATGAGGGGCAAAATGTGTACAGTTGGACCCCAATCAGGGAGGTAGGGGTTGAGTGGTATTGGTGGAGTAGATGGTGGGAGAGCAGAAGAGGAAGGGAATGGAAATGGGATTGGCAAGTGAAGAAATTCGGCAAGAGAGATGACATCTGTGGACTCAAATGAGGATTACTTAAAGGGAAAAACATATTTTTCAAAGAGTACATGGCGACTGATATATATTTCTCACGTGTTGTGATCAATACACCGATAACCGTTGTGGAATTCACTATAAACCATGAAAACACAAGGAATGGAACAAGGTTGAAGTTTATGAGAAGTGCAAGTATGGAACCAAGGATAACATAAACAACCAAAAACGCGAAGGTTGAGATAGAGATTGGTGATAGAGAAGAGGAGTGGGTGTGTGATTGACGAGATTACAGGTACTGTCAAAGGCAAGAGGCTAATATTTTAAGGGAACATGGGCTTGATGTAACATGTACAAAGCCATTGTTAAGTATGTGACGTTGTTTTCGTTCTGCACAACGATTTTGTTCAGTTGTGTATGGACAAGAAAAACGATGAACAATTCCGTTATTCGCAATATAAGAATTTAAAGCTTGATATTCACCACCCCAATCAGTTTGGAAAAATTTAATGGGAAGACCAAAAAATTTTTCAACCAGTTGACGAAAGTGAAGAAAAGCATTGAGAAGTTGGGATTTATATCGAACAAAATTGACCCAGCTGAACTTACTTAAGTGATCATAGAATAAAATGTAACATGATTAATGATCATAAGAAAAATCATGAGCAGGTCCCCAAAGATAAATAAACATAAGTTCTAAAGGCGCAGATGCACGATATTGAAATGATGGAAAAAGAAGTTTATGGATCTTACTAACATAAAAACCATGACATAAAGAAGCAGAACTATCATGGAATTTGATTTGATAAGTAGACAAAAGATGATTTACATCCCTCAAAATAGCATGGCCAAGGCATTTATGCCAAATATCAAGGTTGGCGATGAAGGCACTAGGAAGAGAATGACCTTTAATATGAAGTGCAAGGGAATAAAGACCATCAACCATGGACCCACGGTAGAGTTCGTCCTTCGTGAGGCGCTTCTTTATCACTAAATAGGAGTTAAAGAATTCAATAGAAATCGGATTAGAACAAGTTAAAGCACTCACGGAAAGGAGATTATGAGGAGCATTTTAAACAGAAAGAATATTATTAAGAACATAAGAATTATTGGAAAGAAGAGCATAAGATGAGCCAGAATGAGAAATGAGAAGTTGATTACCATTTCCAAAGGTTACTTGATCAGTGCTGTAGACACCACATTTTGTCCGGGGCAACGACTGTACTTAAACTCAAAAAAGGAAAAAAATATAACGATGAATTAAATAGAATGCTTTTGAAGGATTTGGTTGAGATTAGCAGTGGCTAGCCAGTAAGTACCAATAGCTCCAAACTTCAGTCTTATTTAGTTCTAATATCAAGCAAATCTAAAGCATCAATGACCAAAGGTACCCATGTCTAGTTTTAAGTTGGCTCAATTGGATGAAAGAATAGTAACTTTAATTTTATGGTTGGTTGGTTTATCGTGTAAAAGACTACTCAAGGTTTGCGTTTGGATTTGGATAGGACATAAGAGATGAGCTTAACTGAATAAAAGAAATAGAAGTTTTGTTTTGTCAATTATACATCAACATAAAGGATTGCATCTCGATAAAGAAAACAATGACCTTGATTAATGTTCCATGAGCTCTTAAAACAAAATTGCTAACATATGCAAAGATAAAACGAAATACAACTCCAATCAAATGAAAACCCAAACTAGGCTTGAAGCCCATCTCCTTGGCGCTCAAACCAGCCATAGACCTGCAAAAGAAGAAATTTGAAAACTAGTTCAGGCCCAAGAGTGAAAGTCCAATTCCAGATATGATGCCAAATTCGAGACTAGGCCGGCCGAGAGTACTAGGCCCACAAGTCCATAGACTGGTTTGGCCCAACATGGTCCAACCTTATCCAAACCAGTCTCAGCCAACCTTATCTACGATTCTGCAGAGACAACCTCAAAATTAGTACCTTCCAAGGTAAGTCTGCAATTCTGCAGAGACAACCTCAAAATCGGCCAATCACCAAATGACACGTGGCATACAGTTTTGTTATAAGAAGAGTTCTTAAACTTTTGTTTTGGGGGACAGCCTTTGGAGGGGGGATGGAGACAATTGGCAGAAACAAACAATCAGAAACAATTTTTCTTTCTTTCAACTTTCTTGGATACAAAGTTCAGTACAAAGATTGGCAGTAAGGGGCATTGGTGAAGAAAGACAGCTAGAAGCCATTGCCATTAGACTACATAAATCAGGTTGGTCTTTTATCTTTTGTTCTCATTTTCATCTCAATCAAGTGAAGCTTTAATTAAGCTCTATACATCGACATAAGCTCTTTCTCAAACAATCCACTAAAAGTAGAGCACAATTTAATGATCTTTGCTTATTTATGGTATGTGCTTGATGACTACAGATTTGTTATTGTGCATCATATATGCTTGTTGTCTTATTAGAACTGTCTCTATCTTACATGACTAAAACATGACAAGTTTTGTTCGCCTAAAGTAAGACAACTTATCAATGTCTATTAAAGCATACATGTTATAAGATATGATCTTTCAATACTCTCTACTTGAATTGTTATTTGATCTAGTACGTTAGCTACTTAGCCTTATATGTTCGCAAGTCACGAACACGATTATAAAAAATTTCTTCTACTAGATTAATAAATAACAAAAAAAAAATACAGATCAAACTTGGAAGCATTTAAAACACCTCTTTTTGCTTAAGTTACTCCCTTCTTAGATCCTTTTTAGATCCTTTGAATCTAAACTAAGATTCGGCAAAATATCAACATATTAATCCTACTAAGACTTTAGTTCTCTTGGTTAATTAGATCACAAGCGACGACTGTGATCATTAAAAATTTAGTCTTATTTTGTTTATTAATCTTTTTTATGTTAAGTTTCAACCCGATCCAACGAAAGCCCCAAAAACCATAAATTTCAGATTAACAAAAACATACTAGATTTCAAAATTAACTATTTTATCAAATTCCAATTTGGAAGAAGCTTCTATCAAGCTGATGGTCATAGCCTGCGGCAATAACCCTCGGTCACCTTGGATTTGTTTTAGAAAATTAAAAGTTAATAAAACCAGTACGTTTTTTATCGATCTTAATGAAACGCTTTTTAGCCAGATAACCCCCAGTAGAGAATTCGAACCCAAATCAGGGATTTGGAAACCCAAACAGATTAATAAAGAAAACTAAATCCTAGTCCTAGGCATCTAACACCCAATAATCTAGTCTAAGTCGTAGAAACCTGACTTGTACAAAAATTAGAAAAAAAAAAGAGTTAAAACCCAATAAATAGCGGTAGTAAACCAAAGCCCTGAATAAAAAAAAAACAAAACAAAAGAAACTCACCGAAACCATCTGTCGTCGGACCTGGTGCAAGCAGCGCTGCCGCCGACTTCCGACTCTCCCTTCCTTCTCTTGGTAGAGACCCGAAAAAAAAAAAAAACTGAATAGGTTTAGATCTCGATCGAATGCAAAATTGAACAAAAACGGACATGCATGTGAAAAAGAGCTTACCAGAGGGTAAGATCTCCCCCTTGTCGCCTCTGTTCCAAATAGAAGGAGTAGATCGAGGACAGGGCTGAATAGATGGTGTGTCCCCCTCGGTTTTGTGTCGATTTTCAGAAATACAAACAAAAAATAGGGATTAGAATCTCGATATCCCTAAAAACATACCTAAAAAATGGTAAAAATCGTACATGCAAAAGGAAAAAAAACTTAAACTTTAAGGGCGTCGTCGCCGTCATCATCGGCGGCAGTGCATGCCTCTAGTCGCCGGTGGTTACGCCATTCTTCGAGTTCTTCGTCTTTTCCTGAAATGAGGAGAGGGAGAGAGATAGATCGACAGAGAAGAGGGCTCGTCCATTCCCCTTTCTCGGTTTAGAGGAAACGAATATGAGAGGGGGAAGAATGAGAGGGCGGTGCGACATTTGAATTAGGGTTTTTATTTGGTTCTACTCGAAGAGAAGACGAAAAAGAGAAGAGAGGTTCACCTTTTTTCTGGGCGAAGGGAACGAGAGAGGATCGAGAGAAGAGAGAGGTGAGAGCGGCGGCCGCTTTTGGCTGATGGGTTAGTTTGATTAGGGATTTTTTAGAGACTATATATACCCCCGGGTCTAAAAGATAGTGTTACCCCTAGGGTTTCGTCGTAATTACGCGACCTTGCAACCGCGTTTTTAGGAAATTACGAAACTACCCTTCCCCTTTCTCTGAAACAAAAATGACGATAAAAAATGGAGGTGATTGGAAAAGTTATACAAATAATTTATCAAAGTTATAACGAACTACATGGACTTTGATCCCGTGTAACGGGTACGTAGGCAACCGAAAAGGTTCGAGTCCATCTAACTAATTAACTTTATCTTTTTTTTTTACGTCGGTGGGCGTATAATTTAATTACAACTAATACGATTCAAATTCTTTAGTGGTCTAGTAAGGAACTAAAAATACCAAGAAATACCTAATAATAAACTAATACGTCAATGGAGGTTTATTTAAATTATACCTAATAAAATAGCAATATAGTAATGATCCAATGGGATTTTAAAAAATAAATTATTACTAAAAATACACTCAACTCGTATAAAAACTTATCGACTTAAGTAGTACCAATTTAGGGTGTTGTTGGGGTGTTGGTTAACTTCCCCATACGTAAGCGTACTCCCGAACCCTAATCTCTTAACCGCAGACCAAGTCTCGGTTCTAACCCTAAGTTTGGAGCCGACCGAAGAGGGTTCGATCCACTCTAAGTAAGATCGATGGCGACTCCCAAAAAGCGAATGCTACCCCTACCCCAGAGGGACGGTTGCGACAAGTGCCATTATACTCCAAATGATGAGCCAAATTATCGAGATCAGAGGTGAGATGATGATTAGCACCAGAATCGAGAAGCCATTGTTGGGATGAGTAAACGAGTTGAGAGGATTGGGCTAGGTGAGAGGTGGGTCCAGGATGATGAATGGCCTAATGCGGAAAAACAGGACTTGGACAATTTGGTCGGATATGACCCTTTCCCCGATCGGCAGCGACTACTATCTAACTCCTATCAATTTTGAAATTCCCCTTTTCCAATATGAACTTTAAAAGTTTGAAAGTCCCCCATATTGAGTAGCGGTGTAGCTCTTCGTGGAGCTGGTGACATGTAGTCGATAGCGCGCCGGGGGGGGGGGGGGGGGGGGGGGGGGGGGGAATGGAGCCGGCTCAAGATATAGTGCATAACAATGTATTAAGCACCCATGAGTAACTAAATCTGGACCCTTTATTTAAAAAATCCAGATCTAACGATAGAGAATTAAAAACATTTTTATTTTCCCTTGTTTTCTTAATCGGCTCATATCTTCTTCGTTTTAACTCGGATTTCAATTTATTTTTTTGTATAGATGGGAGGAGTACGTTGTGCTCTTCAAAATGAGATCCATTTTCAATATTTTTTGAGGAAAAAATTATTGCCTCTTGTTACCAACTGCATACGATATAGCATCTTCTTCGTTTTGAAGTCGTTTTTGAATTTTTTGCATAGAAGGAACGAGTACATCATGATCTTTTTGGATATTTATATTTATGGGTGAACAAAATTCAGGACCAAAAAATACTACACAATACCATAGAATACTACCCTGGTACAGGGTGGTATCTTGTGGTACACAATGATGAAAGTCGTAAATTACATTTACTATATTATATGCTCTTATTTCCATACCATATGATATGCTCTTATTTCAATACCAGTCAATACCATATGCTATAGACTGGTAAAAAATGGCTCAATTATTTTTGTTCCAAAAATATATCAAAGTGAATATCATTTTGAAGAGCACAATTAATCTGATCTAACTGAACAAAAAAATTTAAATTATGACTTAAAACGAGTAAAAAATCGTCTGTTAAAGATTAATGGGAAAAATTAAAATCTCTTCATGAGAGATAAGGGGCGGTGATGGGGCGGATTCTGATTCGGGTATGCATAGTTGAAACACCCTAACCCGGCCAGGTACTAATTTTACTAAAATGCCCTTGACAAATAAAATACTCAAATCTTAAATTTCAACTGGGAAATTTTTTTTCATAAATGAAATACTGAAAACACACCCTTGTGATTCAAAGCAAAGCCCTAACATGTTGGCAAATTAAACTCAAACTTTAAAAACTCAACTTGATCTCCAGTCTATACTCATAATCATAAAACATAAAAAATAACTAGTCTCAAGTGTTGCTGCTTGTGTGAAAAGCTCTGACTAGACATCCTCTGTCACGCTCGTACCGTCCTCCTCTAGCTAGGTTCACTCAAACTATTTCTCTCGATCCCGCTGCTCTCTAATTGCTCCTCTAGCTTCTTCCTATTCACACTGGTGAGTGAGTTGGGGCCAGTCTACGCCCTTACGTTTTAATACTTCTAATACTCGAGTATTTTACTTAAACCCTTAACTTCAACTAGTGGAAGTTGGTTGTACTTCCCATCTTAAAATCTTAACTCTTAAACTTTGAAGGAGTTGGAGTTACTCTCCTCTCATAAAACTCAAATCTTGACTTAAATACTTGACTGACACGGGGATCCCTCACTAGCTAGTCCGTTCGCCAACTCATACATATGAGAAGCCATTCGGGCTTTCCTTAAACTTAAACTTAGTTAGGGAAGTCGTAACGATTCGTCCCCCTAACATCTTAAACTTATCGTGGTGGCTCTTCACCACGATTTTCAAGAGCATAAATGCTGCTCATCTCAAAAGTCTCAAAAGCATAACTGCTGCTCTATATGAAATCTCAAATGGCAACGGACTGGCGCTAGTGACTAAAAACACTTAAACGACTTCACCTTCTTGAAGATGAGTTACTTCTTAAAAAGAACTTGTTTCTTACTCTTTAATAATAACTTATACTCATAAAAATTTCAAAGTAACTAAAAACATTCACTTCAAGCATAGCTCAAACAAAATCACCTCAAATAGCACAAAATCATCTCAAACCATAACTCAAGCAAAGCACAAATAATCAATCATACACATAACCAAGCAACGATAACCAATTCGCTAAAATACTTAAAATCATAATACTTAAAAGAATACGTAAGGCGTAGAATTTACCCCCTTTACACTCACCTTTCCTCCGTTCGTAACTGGCTCTGATTTTGTTCCACTCGCTTCCAACTCATTACACTCGTACTTGGCACAATTGGAAGGTGCAGCTTGCTTCTTTATTTTGGACCACCTTGCTTAAACAAGATGCTCTTTCCACCCGTTGTTATGGGTTTATTTTTTATGACCATCTTGCTTAAGAGAGGTTGGTATGGGTTTATTTTTTACCAGCTTGCTTAAGAGAGGGTGCTGCATCCTGCTTGCCGACTCTAATCTCCCATTAGCCTCCTGCTTGCCGACTCCAAGCCGCCTCCCGATTACCAACGATGGCAACAATGCGGCCAGGAGCTTGCTTAAGCGCACAGCTCTAGTAGTAGGGTAGGGAGAGTAACGAGCTGCTTTGCTTTAGCATATTAGGTCCGGGGAATTGTCTTCGAGCTGTGTGCTCTCGTAGTAGGGAGAGATGGCGCGGCTTTTGGTTTCGGAGATTTGGCTTCAGCGGAGAAATTAAAAAAAACTGCTTTATTAGGGTTTATTAGGGTTTAGGGTGATGCCGAGTAGGGTCGGGTCCAGTCAGAGGGTATTTTTGGAATTTCACAATTACGGGTGAGTTTAATCCAAAACTTAATTAATGTCCGTAACTTCCTCATTTTATGTCAAAATTCGACACCGTTTGAACCGATGGCTCCCATTTTTAATCCTCATCGATAAAACGGTGGAACTTGACCCAAGGGTATAAAAGTCATTTTGACTTTTGGGGAGAGCGGGGTGTAACATTTCCTCCCCCTTATAAAATTTTCGTCCCCGAAATTTGATCGAGCTCGTCCTTCCATACTTCTCATTCTCGTACTTCTTTGGGTCAAGATTTCGCTCTTGCTATATGAACTTCAATGACGTCCAAGAAATTTTCACCCGAGAGATCGCCACATTTGACCCTCACAGGTGGTATTGCTTTCACTTTAGGGTATCCTAGCAGGTTCGCTAAACTCATATCAATCTTACTTCTTTACTCGTGACTCCCCTTACCGATGTTTCTCGCTAGTTCTATATGTCCCTCGTCCTCGATGTAGTCATCCTGGTGCCCATATTCCCTTCTCACTTATGTACCTTGACCGATAAGGTTTTCACTTCGACCGTTCTGGACCACCACACTTCTACTCTACAGTTGACCCTTGAGCTTCTCAGTTCTTGATGGGCTTCCTATGGTCCAACTTATTCTCCACTGGCAATCACCTTAACGCCTCCTTGTTGACCTTCGTATTCTTTCGCCGGCTCTTCCTAACTATCTTTTTCCCCGCCATAATCTTCATTATATCCTTGTGGTTTCCTCCTTATTTCCACAACTCCTTCATCGATGCTTGGTAGTAGCTTTGATCTACTCAGTTTAGTAGCTCCTCGCCATGCCTTAGAGCCAACATTTCCACAAGAAACTTTCTCTAGGTAGACTTGACAGATGACTCCCACGACTTCTACTCATGATGGTGCTTGACCACGTCCAAACTATCTTCCTTCACGCATTCATTGTCCGGTCGACAACCACCCCTTTTTTATTTTATTTCCTATAGCGTTCTATGGTGTTCTCCTTGCTTCTTTACTTTTACTACCCTTCTGTTGATACTTTGTACTATTTTCGGTCACCAAACTTTGTTGAGTATCTTCTCATTGTTGTTTTGGGTCAAAGCTTCCAATAGTGGCTTGCCCTTGGTAGGCTTGAACATACCTCATCCGCGTCTTTTGTCTCGACCGATGCTTGTACGTTGCCTTAATCTCTTAGTCATGGCTCTTAGTAGCTTAACTAAATATCACTAATTTATCCTTAACTGGCCTTATTTTATGGATGGCATCCTACTATGTCGTACTCGCTCTGAGTGGGGTACCTTGGATAAGGTAACTTCTCTTTTTCCTCCTACTCGGTAATGCTTTCCCTCATCGTACCTCTTTGGGCAGCTTCTTGACCTCGATTCACTTGAGACTTGACCCATTGACTTCTTGAAATCTCGTCAAACTCCCTCTGACCTCTTTGCACTTCCTTGGTATTGTCTGCAAACTCTCTTCATTTCGACCGTTTAGACTCTTCCTCGAATTCTCCAACCTTCATTAGAACTACTAATGAACGTTGTACTTGCTTGTCTATACCCGGTTGATTGAATGACTTACTTCTACGGCTGGTTCCGAGACCTCAGCTCTTAGCCCTCTAGTTCCAACTTAGTAGAGAGGTTCCTCCTTCTGTCACCCCTCCTGTACCCTAGGCGGCTAGGTGATCCCTCCATTTAGGATAGGACAATCCCATACCAGATCATCGTGAACTCTTGCATTCCCCTTTCAACGGTACTAAAATCCTCTTGACCTTTTGTGATCTAGGTAGTTTGTAAGGTCTCTAATGTCCTCTTTCTAATTTAGTGTTATCTTGGTATCCAACTCACGCACTGCTGAGAAGTGGTTCTCTATTCGTACTACCATTTACTAGCTAAATGTTATTCCCTCTCACATTCCATGTATTTTCTTATGTAATGACTCCCCACTGTGTTCTACTAGGCATGCTTTAGACTTAGGTGGCACTTTCCTCCACGTCTCGTCCAAAGGTGGTCGTACTGGAGACCATAACTTTCCCTCTACATCAGTTATCTCATTGCTTGTCTTGTTCCTTCTAAAGGCTTGTCATCGGCCTTACTCCCCAGGGTTAAGTACCCTCTTCTCCAGTTACGTGGTTTATCTATAAGGGTTCCTTCATCTTCATATGTAAATGATTATGCCTCCTCTCCGCCTTGACCTTTTGACTCTTTGACGTCCTTTCAGACCCCCTCTAACTTGCTTACTTCCTCATTTACTTCATTTACACTACCCTAGCTTCTCTTGAAGTCTAAGCTTTCCACTGCTCCTTGTCACTGTGTTGTAATAGCGTTGACCACTAAAACTAGTTGAGGGACTTCTCGTGGTACCTCTTCCTTTCTTAACGAGTGGCCTCCTCGCCACTGCTTAGGGCCAAAGACCCTAACATCATCCTATTATCATAGCTACTGGCATCTAGTGATTGTTCATCTTCCTTTGGAGATTCATATTTCTCCCCTTTGTTTGTCTTAGCTTATTAGATCATCCTCTTGTTTCCTAGTAGTAAAATCCTCGTACTACTCTCTCAACTCCTTCAAAATCCTTGAGGTATTCCCTTCCAATTGGCACCTCTTTGCTGGTGTTTGGAGTTGAAGCCCTCGCACATTTGATTCTACCTCCACAGACCTTTGCAACGTTCCTCCTTTCTTTTCCTAGTATCTTGAGATTCTAATAGAGTTGGCCACATTTCTTGCTTCTTTCCTTTCATACTAATGATCGCCATACGCCTCAATCTCTTATTTGACGTCCTACGACGTGTTAACTTAACTCGCGTCCTAGCTTATTCTTAAACCAATCGCACCCTCGTGCTACCTTCTCGTAGTGTCGTGCTGTAATAGTTATTCATCTTATTATGATCAGAGTAGACTGGAGATTCCATAAACTCTTAAAAGAACTCATGACTCGCTTTCCTTTCCTTTAAAACAAAAACCTTTAAAACTGAGACCGATATTCCAGTATTCCTTGGAAACCAAGAAATAGAGGAAGACCGGCTCTGATACCAAAATGAAACACCCTAACCCAGCCGGGTACTAATTTTACTAAAATGCCCTTGACAAATAAAATACTCAAATCTTAAATTTCAACTGGGGAAAAAAATTCATAAATGAAATACTGAAAACACACCCTTGTGATTCAAAGCAAAGCCCTAACATGTGGGCAAATTAAACTCAAACTTTAAAAACTCAACTTGATCTCCAGTCTATACTCATAATCATAAAACATAAAAAATAACTAGTCTCAAGTGTTGCTGCTTGTGTGAAAAGCTCTGACTAGACATCCTCTGTGACGCTCGTACCGTCCTCCTCTAGCTAGCTTCACTCGAACTATTTCTCTCGATCCCGCTGCTCTCTAACTGCTCCTCTAGCTTCTTCCTATTCACACTGGTGAGTGAGTTGGGGTCAGTCTACGCCCTTACGTTTTAATACTTCTAATACTCGAGTACTTTACTTAAACCCTTAACTTTAACTAGTGGAAGTTGGTTGTACTTCCAACCATAAAATCTTAACTCTTAAACTTTGAGGGAGTTGGAGTTACTCTCCTCTCTTAAAACTCAAATCTTGACTTAAATACTTGACTGACACGGGGATCCCTCACTAGCTAGTCCGGTTGCCAACTCATATGTATGAGAAGCCATTCAAGCTTTCCTTAAACTTAAACTTAGTTAGGGAAGTCGTAAAGATTCATCCCCCTAACATCTTAAACTTATCGTGGGGGCTCTTCACCGCGATTTTCAAGAGCATAACTGCTGCTCATCTCAATAGTGTCAAAAGCATAACTGCTGCTCTATCTGAAATCTCAAATGGCAACGGACTGGCGCTAGTGACTAAAAATACTTAAAACGACTTCACCTTCTGGAAGGTGAGTTACTTCTTAAAAAGAACTTGTTTCTTACTCTTTAATAATAACTTATACTCATAAAAATTTCAAAGTAACTAAAAACATTCACTTCAAGCATAGCTCAAACAAAATCACCTCAAATAGCACAAAATCATCTCAAACCATAACTCAAGCAAAACACAAATAATCAATCATACACATAACCAAGCAACGATAACCAATTCGCTAAAATACTTAAAATCAGAATACTTAAAAGAATACGTAAGGCGTAGAATTTACCCCATTTACACTAACCTTTCCTACGTTCGTAACTGGCTCTGATTTTGTTCCACTCGCTTCCAACTCATTACACTCGTACTTGGCACAATTGGAAGGAGCAGCTTGCTTCTTTATTTTGGACCAGCTTGCTTAAGCAAGGTGCTCTTTCCACCCGTTGGTATGGGTTTATTTTTGATGACCAGCTTGCTTAAGAGAGGTTGGTATGGGTTTATTTTTGACCAACTTGCTTAAGAGAGGGTGCCGCCTCCTGCTTGCCGACTCTAATCTCCCATTAGCCTCCTGCTTGCCGACTTCAAGCCGCCTCCCGATTACCAACGATGGCAACAATGCGGCCAGGAGCTTGCTTAAGCGCACAACTCTAGTAGTAGGGTAGGGAGAGTAACGCGCTGATTTGCTTTAGCATATTAGGTCCGGGGAATTGTCTTCGAGCTGTGTGCTCTCGTAGTAGGGAGAGATGGCGCCGCTTTTGGTTTCGGAGATTTGGCTTCGGCGGAGAAATTAAAAAAAACTGCTTTATTAGAGTTTATTAGGGTTTAGGGTGATGCCGAGTAGGGTCGGGTCCAGTCAGAGGGTATTTTTGGAATTTCACAATTACGGGTAAGTTTAATCCAAAAATCAATTAATGTCCGTAACTTCCTCATTTTATGTCAAAATTCGATACCGTTTGAACCGATGGTTCCCATTTTTAATCCTCATCGATAAAACGGTCGAACTTGACCCAAGGGTATAATAGTCATTTTGACTTTTGGGGAGAGCGGGGTGTAACATTTCCTCCCCCTTATAAAACTTTTGTCCCTAAAATTTGATCGAGCTCGTCCTTCCATACTTCTCATTCTCGTACTTCTTTGGGTCAAGATTTCGCTCTTGCTATATGAACTTCAATGACGTGCCCTTACCTTGTCTTGAATAGATTACTATAGTTCTTATATGTACTCTTAACAACAAAAGGTATTCTCCTCTAGCTCGGTAGCATCGAATAGGTTTGAGTGACTCATTGCCCTATTCAAAATTTTCCAACTTGGGCCCAGTACTTGATGTTGAACCTATCGAAGTCGAGGTATTACAATAGTTATTGACCACAAGGTTATGCACCTGATACGCTCCCAATGGAGCCCTATAGTTCAGCTGGTGTTGGTGAGACACTTAAGTCATCGGATATTGACGGAAGAGGATGAAATACGGCGGCCGCTTGAAGTCATCAACACCTCCTCCGACCGTTGACGATCAACCAAATTTCACCTATGCAATATGGTATGAGAATGATCAATTAGTTCTCACGTGGATTAACTTTTCGTTGTCTGAAGCTGTAATATCAAATATCATAAACACAACCATTGCTTTTGCCATGTGGGAATCGCTTGCCAAGATCTATGCGTCCGGTTTGCCATTCATCATCGATCTTCGTCGTGGAAAAACTGCCCATGAGTATCTTCAGCGTGCCCAGGCGACATATGATTGGATCTTATGCTTGGCGGCAACATCACTGAGTTCGAGCTTGTTACTGCGATCTGGAGGCAAAGATGGAGCCTATCTCCTTTAACAAACTCAACAGCCTTCTTCATAGTAAGGAGCTTCAGCTGAAACCCTTCGCACCAGCATCCGAGGGAATTGCACGCTGCAATTCTTCTATTTTAGCAGAGGAGGGCGAGGCGCCGGTCGGCAATCTCGTGCTAGGGGAGGCCGCTTCATTGGTCGTGGGTCTTCTTATCAGGCCCATTTTTCTTATCCTTAGTCATATGAGTGCTTGGTGCTAGACGGGCTAAGATCGGGTGACTAGAGAGTTCCTTAGTCACATGACTAAGTGAATCTCAGCACTTCACCTCATTAAAATCCCATCGAAGAGCTCCAATTAATCCAATTATGAAGGATAATATAGTAATTCCTTAATTTATTTATTTATCTATAAATTAAAACAAAAAAGGCACGTTGCTCGGCCCGCCGGTCCTTTCTGGGAATTCTCCCAGTGGCACCGGTGACATGGGACTTTTTGGCATGGGGGAATGATCACTTGATATATACACATGTTTTTATCCACCATTCCTGTACCGTTTGAGTCTCATCTCTCGTGTTTTAGGCCGATTTCACACTAGGTTGTTCTTGTTTGTGATATTTCAGGTCCTAGTACGTGAAAGAAGGTTTGGGCACTAGTTCGGGGTCGATTGGACGAAGTTGGGGTGTTTGACGAAAAGCTGAAAAAGCCACACGGGCACGCCTAAAAACCTACACGGCTGTGTGACCTGGCCGTATGACATCAAATTGCACGAGCAAAATCACACGGGCCGTGTAGGGGACCACCTGTGGCCGTGTGGAAATTCCAGGGAACTCACACGGGCAGCCTGAAAATCCACACGGCCGTGTGTCCCTGGCCGTGTAGAAAGCCTGGAAATCACTTAATCGAAACTCTGCGTTTTGACACTCGCACGGGCAGCTGGGAAAGCCACACGGCCGTGTGGCCTGCCCGTGTGGTCGGGAATTTCTGGGTTTTAACCCAATTTTGAGCCAAAGGAGAGGGAATCGACTTTTTGGAGCAAAAACAGAGCCCTAGAGAGAGAGAGAAAGTGCGAAGAACACCCCCTAAGAGTGGTTTTGGAGCTGGGTTTCATCAATCAAGCTTGGAAATCATCCTTGGAGTAAAGATCATCATCCCAGAGCAGATTCTTCCCATTGTTATGAGTATGACTGCTTTGTATTCTGTTTCTCTCACTCTCTCTATGGAGTAGAACCCTCTCTCACTTGGGCATGAAGAACCCTAGTTCCATGTGTTATGGATCTTGATTGTAATGACTTGGGATTGTTATAATGTTTGGTTTTAATCGAATGATGCATGATTCATTGAATCAATTGAAGTCTGATCATCTTTTCTTGATTTCTGCTGCAACCTGAGATAGATAGAATCTGATTAGGTTGTTAGGGCTTCATCATTCGGTAGTAGTAGATTGGTTATACGAGAGTTAATCAATCTACTGCTTTGTACTGGAACCCAATTCCAGTAGTGGCGTTCTGTGCTTACTGCTTCAGCTTTCTATCCCGGTGAAGACTAGTCGTCTGCCGGGTAGTTGGACTGAGAGGGCTTGGTCAGCTTAAGAGATTCCAAGCTACTATCGGATCTTCCGCAGTTTAATCAACAGTAAATCAACCCAGGGTAATTACAACTGAGACCTAACTAAGTAGCTAGTGGGACTCATCCCCGAGTGACTCTTCCTTTGCTTTAGAAAATCGAATCTTTTCCTGCTTTCTTACTGCTTTTAGTTAAAACCACAATCAATCGACTTAGTTGGCTAGATAATAGATATTCACGGAGTAGGCAGTAGATCTAGACCACGGGTTGATAATTAGAACTTGCCACTTTACTGCATTTCCGGACTGTGATTACACTTGGTCGCAGTTTGGTGTTGTGTCGTAGCGTATCATGGAATTTTTTGGACATGGCCAATTCAGAGAGAGAGAGAGAGAGAGAGAGAGCGAGAGAGAGAGAGAGAGAGATTTTCTGCAGATCGGAGGAGACTTTCCCAACAACCGGAGGAAACTTTCTGGCGACAATGCTGGATCTGTGATGTTCGTTGACCTATTTGGTAATATTTGTAAGTCTGGTTTGTAATGTTTGTATCGATTGGGTTTGTATTGTTTATAATTCTTGGTTGTCATTTTTAGTGACATTTTTGTACGGTTAGCATGCTTTGTACTATTTGTCCTTTCCTTTTGTAATTTTTGTAAGCTTTGTTATTTTGTAATGTTTGTCGGTTTCTTTTGTAAAGTTTGTAAGATTTGTTATTTTTGTGCATCATGTTTGTCATTTTTGTCACCCATGTTTGTAATATTTTTTATGTCTAAAAAACAACCTGATTGACTTTTGGATGTAAGTCCTCTATATAGAGATGGAGCCTCCAATGTCAACCGAGGTGTTTTTCCAGTTTGTATGGTTTTTGGGTCTAGTTTGTCATTTTTTTCCATCATGTTTGTAATGTTTGTATGTCTAAAAACAACCGGGTTGACTTTGGGATGGAACCCTCTATATAAGGATGGAGCCTCCATAGTCAACCCGATTTTTTTTAGTTTGTATGGTTTATATTGTTTATCGGTCTAGTTTGTATTGTTTATATAGTTTGTATGTTTTGTATTGTTTGTAAATCTGTTTATATATTTTGTCGTTTTAGTTTGTAATGTTTGTATTGTTTGTTTTGTTTGTAAGTCTGGTTTGTATACTTCATAATTTTTCATAATACCCAAACTACCTCTGTCCTTAATTAAAACGCCCTTCCCACTTTTTAACCGTCATATTTTTGTGTTCAAATCTAAGGGCTGGGAGGGTCTTAGTCAAATGACTAAGCACCCCCTAGTCATGGGATCCGGCCTCATGCTAGACCCTCCAACCCATCAAAACGGGTTTTTCACAACTTAGGTAAGCCAATTCGCATGCATAATCCCGGTGCTCTCGCGCTAGTTCGCGAAAATGCGAATTCTTTACAGAGCGCCCAAAATCTGCAAACTAGTTATTGTAAGAGCGCGAATTGTTGAAGGGAGAGCGTGGATTTCTGGTGACCTTCCTTTTCCGAAGGAAATTGGCGGGGGGAAAAAACTGCCGCTGTATTTCATCCTCTTTCGTCAATATCCGATGACTTCAGTGTCTCACCAACACCAGCTGAACTATAGGGCTCCATTGGGAGCGTATCAGGTGCATAACCTTGTGGTCAATAACTATGCATACCCGAATTAGAATTTGCCACGTCAGCGCCCCTTCTCTCCTGAAGAGATTTTAATTTTTCCCCATTAATCTTTAACAGACGATTTCTCACTCGTTTTAAGTCATAATTTTAATTTTTTTGCCCAGTTAGATCAGATTAAATATGCTCTTCAAAATGATATCCACTTTGATATATTTTTGGAACAAAAATAATTCAGCCATTTTTTACCAGTCTATACCATATGGTATCGACTGGTATTGAAATAAGAGCATATCATATGATATTGAAATAAGAGCATATCATATAGTAACTGTAATTTACGACTTTCAACATTTTGTACCACAAGATACCACCCCGTACCAGGGCAGTATTTTATGGTATTTTGTAGTGTTTTTTGGTCCTGAATTTTGTTCACCCATAAATATGAATATCCAATAGATCACGATGAACTCGTTCCTTCTGTGCAAAAAATTCAAAAAGCGACTTCAAAACGAAGAAGATACCATATGGTATGCAGTTGGTAACGAGAGGATATAATTTTTTTTCTAAAAAAATATTGAAAATGGATCCGATTAAGAAAATAAGAGAACATAAAAATATTTTTAATTCTCCACCCTTATATCTGGATTTTTTAAATAAATGGTCCAGGTTTAGTTACTTATGGGTGCATAACATATGGTTATGCACTATATCTTGAGCCGGCTCCATTTTTCTCCCAATCGCTATCCACTACATGTCACCATCTCCACCAAGAGCAACACCGCTACTCAATATGGGGGACTTTCAAACTTTTAAAGTTCAGATTGGAAAGGGGGATTTCAAAATTGATAGGAGTTACATAGTAGTCGCTGCCGATCGACTAGGAATCAGTTGGGTAGAGAGGGGACGATGGAGCTGGGACTCGGGGGATAAATGGCGATAGGATAGAAAGAAGGGATACCAAAATATTTCATTTTCTCATTTTCTTATGCAAAACTTTGATATTTTCTCATTTTATAAAAAAGATTAATTTAATAATGAAATGAAACTAGTAATGTTTTAAACGAAATAGGAATCATTTTATTTTACGTAATTATTCATCAAATTGTCATCATCTTGCTAATGTTTTAACTAACATTTTGAGAAAAAATGAATTATTAATTAGAATAATATTATTTTTTATGAATGGATGGTTGTTATTAATCTAATACGATCAGGACACTGTCTTACAAGCTTCATAGAAGACAAAATAATCCTTACCCTGCTCTACAAAATTCAAATAGCAGTCTACAAGGTAGATCAACACTCAAATACACAACCTCCATATACAAACTACTTAAACCACACTTGCTTTCTAATAAGAACCGCTGCAAAATTCTGGTCCCAGTTACTTTGGCTTCAACAACTGACTGCATTCTCTTTAGCACTTCAGCTACTTCCAGTTTTTTCTTCCCATAGAGGCGTCTGCAACGCTCCCGCCAAACTTCACTAAGCATTAAACACCACAACACCCGGCCAACCCTGCAGTTTTCCAGCTCCCTTACCGCTAGAATAATATAACATTAACAATCTATTTGCGCTCTCAATATTTAATTCTTGAGAAATCGATGCTCTGATGCTCCCGCTTCCGCTCTCACTCTGCACTTTGGTTACCTAAGTCACAACTATGGGGGAAAGGGCCATATCCCGCCAAATTGTCCAAGTCCTGTTTTTCAGCAATAGCCCACTCATCATCCTGGACCCACCTCTCACCTAGCCCAATCCTCTCAACTCGCTTACTCATCCCAACAATGGCTTCTCGATTCTGGTGCTAATCATCATCTCACCTATGATCTCGATAATTTGGCTCATCATTTGGAGTATAATGGCACTTGTCGCAACCGTCCCTCTGGGGTAGGGAAATCTTAATGATTTTTTAGGCAGGATGGCGAAAGAACCAAGAGACAATTCATTTATTTGGCGGCGTCAGGGATTAACTCTACAAATGAAGTAAATATTAAACGAGTGAATATTCGCCCGCGAAGATTTTTTTATTTTGATATTATTGAATTTCGGAATTTAGCGTTCGCTTTTTGGGAGTCACCATCGATCTTACTTAGAGTGGATCGAACACTCTTCGGTCGGCTCTAACCTTAGGGTTAGAACCGAGACTTGGTCTGGGGTTACGAGATTCGGGTTCGGGAGTACGGTTACGTATGGGGAAGTTAACCAACACCCCAACAACACCCAAAATTGGTACTACTTAAGTCGATAAGTTTTTATACAAGCTGGGTGTATTTTTAGTAATAATTTATTTTTTAAAATCCCAATGGATCATAACTATATTGCTATTTCATTAGGTATAATTTAAATAAACCTCCATTGACGTATTAGTTTATTATGAGGTATTTCTTGGTATTTTTAGGGCCTTACTAGACCACTAAAGAATTTGAATCGTATTAGTTGTAATTAAATTATACGCCCACCGATGTAAAAAAAAAAAAGATAAAGTTAATTGGTTAGATGGACTCGAACCTTTTCGGTTGCCTACGGACACGTTACACGGATCAAAGTCCACGTAGTTCGTTATAACTTTGATAATTTAATTGTATATTTGTCACGTTACACTTATAGTGGTTCTCATATTAAGGATTTAACTTTGATAGTTTTAATCACAACTTTTATCACGTTCCACTGAACGTTATTCTCGCATTATAATTTTGTTACTAAAAATTCAATTAGATTATTATGATGTTACTAAAATGAATGCAAGAATTTTAATTATTAAGAAGAAACTTGATGTATCAGAAAAGAAGCAAAACTAACTTAATCCACATTCAAATAAAACTTAAACAAATAAAACTAAACGGGATGGTTATGCTTATGCATGATGGGCCATCAACCCAAGTGGTTAAATTGTCGGTCACAGAACGAACTCTTTCCCGAGAACGAGGGTTCTAATCCCAGTCACCTCCATTTTTTATCGTCATTTTTATTTCAGAGAAAGGGGAAGGGTAGTTTCATAATTTTCCAAAAATGCGGTGGCAAGGCCGCGTAATTACGACGAAACCCTAGAGGTAACACCGTCTTTTAGACCCGAGGGGTATATATAGTCTCTAAAAAATCCCTGATCAAACTAACACATCAGCCAAAAGCGACCGCCGCTCTCACCACTCTCTTCTCTCTTCTCTCGATCCTCTCTCGTTCCCTTCGCCCTAAAAAAAAGGTGAACCTCTCTTCTCTTTTTCGTCTTCTCTTCCTGCAGAAGCAAATAAAAATCCTAATTTAAATGCAACGCCGCCCTCTCATTCTTCCCCCTCTCATATTTGTTTCCTCTAAACCGAGAAAGGGGAATGGACGAGCCCTCTTCTCTGTCGATCTATCTCTCTCCACCTCCTCGTTTCAGGAAGAGACGAAGACCTCGAAGAATGGCGTCACCTCCAGCGACTGGAGGCATGCGCTGTCGCCGATGATGACGGCGACGACGCCCTTAATGTTTAAGGTTTTTTTTCCTTTTGCATGTATGATTTTTACCATTTTTTTGGTATTTTTTTAGGGATATCGAGATTCTAATCCCTATTTTTTGTTTGTATTTTCGGAAATCGACACAAAACCGAGCGGGACACACCATCTATTCAGCCCCGTCCTCAATCTACTCCTTCTATTTGGAACAGAGGCGACAACGGGGAGATTTTACCCTCTGGTAAGCTCTTTTTCACATATATGTCCGTTTTTGTTCGATTTTGCATTCGATCGAGATCTCAACCTATTTCAATTTTGTTTTTTTGTTTTTGTTTTCGGGTCTCTGCTAAGAGAAGGAAGGGAGAAATGGAAGTCGGCGGCGGCGCTGCTTGCACCAGGTCCGAGGACAGATGGTTTCGGTGAGTTTCTTTTGTTTTGATTTTTTTTTTTGGCCTTTGCTTTACTACCGCTATTTTTTGGGTTTTAACTCTTTGTTTTTCTTATTTTTGTACAGGTTTCTACGACTTAGACTAGATTATTGGATGTTAAATGCCTAGGACTAGGATTTAGTTTTCTTTGTTAATCTGTTTGGGTGTCCAAATCCCAAATTTGGGTTCGAATTCTCTACTGGGGGGCTATCTGGCTAAAAAGCGTTTCATTAAGATCGATAAAAAACGTACTGGTTTCATTAAGTTTTAATTTTCTAAAATGAATCCAAGGTGACCGAGGGTTATTGCTGCAGGCTATGACCACCAGCTTTATGGGAAGCTTCTTCCAAAATTGGAATTTGATAAAATAGTTGATTTTGAAATCTGGTATGTTTTTGTTAATCTAGAATTTATGTTTTTTGGGGCTTTTGTTGGATCGGGTTGAAACATAACATAAAAAGGTTAATAAACAAAATAAGACTAACTTTTTAATGATCACAGTCGTCGCTTGTGATCTAATTAACCAAGAGAACTAAAGTCTTAGTAAGATTAATATGTTGGTATTTTGCCGAATCTTAGTTTCGATTCAAAGGATCTAAAAAGGATCCAAGGGAGTAACTTAAGCAAAAAGAGGTGTTTTAAAATACCTCCAATTTTGATCTGTTTTTTTTGTTGTTTATTAATCTAGTAAAAAAAATTATAATCGTGTTCGTGACTTGCGAACATATAAGGCTAAGTAGCTAGCGTACTAGATCAAATAACAATTCGACTAGAGAGTATTGAAAGATCATATCTGATAACATGTATGCTTTAATAGACATGGATAATTTGTCTTACTTTAGGCGAACAAAACTTGTCATGCTTTAATAGACATGGATAAGTTTCTTTCTGGTTCCTTTATTTTAGTTGTTCAGTTATCATCTGCGTAGGATGTACAATTTAGTTTATTCTGTTTCTGTGCTCTTTTGATGAATACTTCAAAGAGCTTGAATTGCTCTTCACGAGAGCATATGTGAGAGATGATAAGTAATCCATAATTGGTCGATCCCTATATGGGCGCAACAGTGAGAATGTGAGATCAAGTACGAAGTTGAGTTTCGTCAGTTCGTGGACTTGGAGGAAGTAGTTCATTTGGTTATGAAGATGGAGAGTCGGCTGAAGGTGAGCTTGGGAAGAAGGTACCCACCTTTGACCAAACCTGTTGGAGAGAGCATCCCCGCGGGTAATATGAATCATTGTTGGGAAGAGGGTGACAAGCCAACGACTAAGAGCACGACCCCAATCATCTAAGCCAAAAATGAAGGATCAATTGGAAGCATTCAATGCGTCAAGTGTTTGGGATAAGTTCACAAGGCAAACCAGTGCCCTAACAAGAAGGCTTTGGTTCAGCAAGATGGGGAATATTTCTTTGAGGAGGAGGAGGAGGAAGAAAAACCAATGGGGAAAATAATCGATTCTGATGATGATGATGTAAACTCATTGGAATATACTATAGATCTTTATATATTGAAGCTTATACAGAGACAAAAAGAGGGATAATCTTTTCAACTCTTGTTACTTGGTCGACGGAAAAGTGTTATCTATGGTCATCGATGGTGGTAGTTGTACCAATGGAGTTAGTGTGGATGCAGTCAAGAAGCTGGGGCTCAGTACGATTAAGCATCTGTAGCCTTACAATCTTCTTTGCTTCAATGAATTTGGAGCTATCAAATTCAATAAGAAGGCCAAGGGTTGTTTTCAGATCGATGAGTATGCAGATAAATTTGAGGTGATGTTGCTCCAATGCAGGCTGGTCATCACTTATTGGGTCGTCCATAGAAATATAACTGAGAGGTTATTCATGATGGAAGACACAATAGCTACCGATTCAAGAAAGGAGATCGGAAGTTCTATTAAATCCATTGTCACCAGTTGAAGTTCGAGCAGATAAACGACATGTGGAGCTGAACTAGGCCAATGAGGAAGGAAATGTAAGTGGGTCGAAGTCGGAGGATAAGAAGTGGAACCCATCTTTTGGCTCGAAGGAACATGTTGATTGCGCTAAGCAGGATTCCATTTATAAATTCTGTTGATGTTGTCTCTTGAAGGAAAACACAAGCTTTGAGGACAAAGCTTCTCCAACGGGGAGGGATTGATGCAAGCCATCCCCAACCGATGACGAAGGAACCGGGGACACAAGAAAGGGACAGGGGAATATTAGGCAGGCCAATACCTGACTGGGGAATATCGGCAGGCCAATACCCGACCGGGGAATAGAAGAGGCGACAGTGGAATGAAGACAGAAGGGCCTTAGGGCTGTTTGGTTTAAATCCCTGACCGAAGATTTGAGACCGGTGTTAGGAGCTGAATGAGTTCAAGTTAAGTTTTAAATTTTGGATTTCGTTTCTTTTTAGCTTTTGGTTATTTTGTTTGTCCTAGACTATATAAAGAGGTGCAAGCACAAGTTTAGACATAGTTTTTGAACCCTATTGATCTTATTCATGTTCTTTGAGGCTCAGGCTTGAAATTTTTTTGTTTTGTCTCAATCAAGTTTTTCTCTTGATTGTGGGCGAGCTTCTATCCTTTATATTGTTAGAGCCTTATCCCATCTTTGTGTTGAGATTGCACTTTGAATTCCACCCTATCCCAAACAAAAACCCTAAAAGTCTTGTTTGTTCTTGGAGCTGCGTGTCTTTGAGAAATACGGGTGCTAGATCCGTGCTCCTAACAACGTATCCATGACAATTCAGTATGAGATTTTAACACATGTAGTGTTGAATAAGTATATGCTTTGTCGTTGATTTTCCATATTGACATTGAAAATCAAGGAGAGGTTGGAGAGGTTTTGGTGGAAGTTGAAGAGGTTGACAGAGTTGTTCAAGACCATAATGTTGCTGAGTTGGTCAGTGGATTTGCTTAGCCAACATTAGATGAGGGGAGTGCAGAGCTAGCAACTCGCTAGTTAGTTGGCGGATCCTAGATTTGTCAGTTGAGGTTGAGCCATGGACTATGAAGATGACTCACAATGGTGCTCGAGTTGATTTAGCTGTAGAGTCGGTCGGAATAAAATTTCGTAGCGGATCTTGAAAAGTTGGATGAACTGGCCATAAGTATGTTAGAATGTTGGGAGAAGATTGAGGGCTGTAACACTATTACGTGTTGTACCAATGGCCAGATGTGTCGCCTATTTCCCTAGCGGAGAACCTTTCGTGCTGACCAAACTCTGACAAGGTGGATGACCCTTTGCAACTTGCAACACTAAAGGGAAAAGCGTTGGATAATAGGTCTACTAGTGAGGACTCAACAATAAGCATGAGCTAAAGATGTTACGTCATTTCAGACCTCTTTACATCAAAGTTATCTTGGATGAAGTACAAGTGTCGAGAGTTCTACTTGATAACAGTGTTGCGGTGAACATGATGCTGACATGTATGCTATAGAAGTTTGAAAAAGGTACTATCGATTTGATTCCAATAGTGTTGTTCATTACTAGCTTCAATGGAAGATCCACTTTTGCTAGGGAATACTTCCAGTTGTCGTGGGAGTTGGGCCTCAAAAGCGAATGTGTGCATTCTTCGTGGTGGATGGAATGATAAGCTATGATGCTCTAGTTGACATGGACATGATCCATGCCAACAAGTGTGTTCCTTCATAATTGCATAAGTTTTGATGCGCTAGAATAATAAAGTGTTCGTGAAGTGGTGCAAGCTGTTATAGAGTCGTTTGCTATGGGGGCCAACGTACTCAAGCTCATTTATACCACAAAGACTTTGGTCCTCTAGAAATTAGGAGTATAGAAAGAGGATCGAGCAACGTCATAGTTTCAAGCGTAATGATGTTAAGTAAGGTGTGTTTGAGCCTGTTGTATGAGATCGTGATACATTGATCTTCACATTAGATGGTTCACCAAATAATGAAGTAAAAATCGATTATGAGTAAGCAACTTTGAAAGAAGGTGGCGAGGTAGGCTCAAATTACGGTCTTGCGAGAGAATTTGGTCGTATATCTGTCTGAACAGATGCTCATTATATGGAGTCTGTGTTGATCGCCAATTGTGTTCATAATGATGACGAGTTGTCGACCAATAGCGAGAATTTGAGTCAGGAAGAAAAAGAGAAGCAGTGTTGATGCCTCGACATTTTAGAAGAAATTAATCTTGGCACGAATGAGGATTTATGTCAAACTTTTATTGGTGCCAACTTGCCAGAGTCTAACAAGTAAAAATTAAGTAAGTTTCTGAAAGAAGTACAGACTGCTTTGCATGGGATTATCATGAAATGTTTGGTATAGATAGAAAGCAATTTGCACATAGACTTCCAATCAATGAAGCAACTTGCTAACAAGCCATGAATGCAATTTTCATGACTTGATTGGCAAGGTTGTTGAATTGTAAATGGAGACAACATCGTCGTCAAATCAAAGGTGACAAGCAACACTTAGCTCATTTGCACAAAACATTTATGTACATGCGAGTTCACAAATTGAAATTAAAAGAACTCAATTGTGCTTTTGGTGTGAGTGCAGGGAACTTTTGTTTCCTAGTAAACCAACGTGGAATTGAAGTAGATGGAAATAAAGCATAGTCAATCATCACTCCAAGTCGCCATCCAATAAGAAAAAATTGCAGCATTTTATGAACTCGAGTGTTTTCCTGGTTGTTGAAATTGAAGAAGGAAGACACGTTTGTATGGCAGGAAGAACATCAACAAGATTTATGATATCAAGAAGTACCCAACGACTCCGTTGGGATGAATTCTCCTAAAGCTGATGTGCAACTGAAGTTGTACTTGTCAGCCATAGATACCTCTATGGCATGTTTTTGTTGGGTAGGCTTCTAAATGAGGGTGAGATAAGGTATTCCCCAAGTTTAACATTGTATTTTTCTTCTACGAAGCTATTATACTAGCTAATCCCTATCAAAGTAAAACTTATTTGTAAGACAAAACTAATCCAATATATGTAGTCTTGACCAATTATTCATGGTTCGCTGATCAAGTGGACGTTAGCTTTGTCTGAATTTGATTTACAAAATTTACCACAACATGCTATTAATTGGCAAGCATTAGCAGATTTCGTAGCGCCAATGCTTTCATGTGCCTGATGATCGTGTAGAGATTGGGTTAACACCATGCATCCTTTATTTTGATGGATCCAAAAAACATTGTAGTGCAGGAGCTGGTGATTCGGGCCTAATTGTACACTTTTTATCCTCGTTTCTCTTTGACGTTTGTTGCAATTGAACTCTAAAAAGAGTGGTTTTACGCTAGGTTTCTTGTGTTTTAGTGTGTTTCAGATCCTAACAGGTGAGACCAACCCCAAAGTCGAAAGTTCGAAGAAAAGGAGCAAAGTCCGGGCAAAGAGGAGGAGACAGCCACGATTCACGATCTGCCATTGGAGTTCACGGTCTTACAGGACCGTGAACTGGAGCTACAATCTGTGAACCATGGAGCATCTAGATATGGGTTTGAGGTTAATGACGCCAAGGCTGTTCACGGTTGCTAAGAATGTGAACTGCAACCATAAACCGTTAACCTAGGAAATGAAGCGGTGCTTTTCGATCCAGCACATTGTGTCCACGAACGCGTTTCGATGTTCACGACCGTGAACTGGGCTCAATCTCAGTTTTATGAGCCAGCTGAAATGAAGAAGGTGAGGGAGACCTAGTGTGAGAAACTTCTTCTTCTTCAGATTTTAGAGTGAGAAAGTGACAAACCAAAGAAGAGGAGAAGCTATGGTTTCGTCTCCAAGCAAGGATTTGGGAATTCCTCCCCCAAATGAGGATCTTTTCAACACGAGGAGAAAGGCTTGCATCTTCTTGAAGGTTTTCCTTGCCCTCTCTTGTGTTTTTCCTTCTCCTAGCATGGAGTAGTTCCTTCTTTAACTTGGGTGTTTGTAAACCCTAACTACAATTATGTGAATGCTTTTATGAATTGAATGATTTTGTGTGTGGTTGTGTTTAATGTGAATGTGGAGGTATTATTCATGAATGATTGTGTTGTGTGAAAGCCTATCAATCTAATTGCCATTCTAACCTAGGTAGAGAGACAACCGCCCTTCCTTTCTTTGCAAGAGGCTTGAATGTTGGGTTTTCTTGGTTAATTCTTGGTATCCTAGTTAGGTTAATGCAGGGCAAAACTCTATTTTGTATTAGCACTTAGGGTTTGGTTGTGGGTGGTCGTCCGAACTCCAGTTCGAGGATGAAGTCTAATCATTCCTTAGTTAACAGGTTGAGAGGGTCACATTAGTTGATTGGATCGTATCCCATTTCCTCAACCTAGAGACTAAGAGAGTAACTTAGGATACTTATTGGACAACCATTCCCTAGTTAATAGGTTGAGAGAGTCGCATTAGCGGCTTGGATAGTAACCCATTTCCTCAACCTAGAGACTAAGAGGATAGCTTTGGCTACTTGTTGGACAACCATTTCTTAGTCAATAGGTCGAGAGGATCACATTAGTGGCTTGGATCGTATCCCATTTCCTCGACCTAGATATTAAGAGGGTAGCCTTAGTTAATTGTTAGACTTCCCTGTGGTTTATGACCCCCTAACCACACACGGTCGTTCGATTCTTCAAGTCGTAATTGTCAACTAGGGGGAACAACATCTGGGTGAAGCCTTCTCAATTAATATCAAATCCATTTTACCTTAGCAAAGAAATTTAGCTTTAGACCATTGTTTTCACCAAAACTCATTCGCTAGATAATGTTTCAAACAATCGAAGTAGCGGTACATGGGCCGGCCTGGGTCGATATTTAATCGTATTTGCCCTATATTGTACTCATCTAAGGTTTATACTTGGGCCTTAGGTGGGATTTTATTGTGATATTCAGATTGAGTCAAGTTTTTGGCGCCGTTGTCGGGGACTTTGGTCCGTTATCGTGAAAAGTTTGTTTCGTGTTAATCTACCTATAATTTGTGTTTTGTGAAGTGTTTTCTTTAGCTAGACGTGTTGTGGTCTTTAAGTGTGTGTAGGGAGGTGCATGACCCGGAGAAATCCGGCGCCTTTATCACCACTGGACGAGGACATCAACCGCACTCTCCGACTTCTAGCTCGAGAGAGGGAGCAAGCAGAGACAAAAAGGAGAAGTGAAGAAAGGGGATAACAAGTTGGTCCCCGAATTGAAGGAATTGCAGGAGAAGTTGAAGTTGAAATGGCGTTGAATCAACACCGAGGGGCTAATCAGCTTCCAATCCCAATGTGGAAGGGGGAGCCGAGGAAGAGCCAAGGAATATGGGCTATTACATGGATCAACGGGGGGGGGGGGGGGGGGGGATATCCATTCTCCCATCTTACATCAACCCGTGGCTGCCAATAACTTTGAAATCAAGCTCTCTCTTCTCTCGTGACGATGATTCAGCAAAACGCCTACTTCCACGGGCTTGATCATGAATCACCTCAAGAGCATGTCCAATGGTTTCTTGAGCTAGCGGGTTGTTTGAAGATAAATGGCATCCCCGACGAGGCATTGCAATTGAAGCTCTTCCCCTATTATTTGGCGGGGAAGGCACTATGATGGCTCAACAATCATCCGACTCTATCCATCACCTCTTGGGACGGGCTACTCAAGAATTTCATGACCCGATACCGTCCTCCTTCCAAGACGGCCGAGTGGAGGAAGAAGATCACTCAATTTGAGCAAGAGGAGGATGATACATTGAGGGATGCATGGAAGAGATTCTCCAACTACTTCCTCCAAAGCCCTCACCATGGATTCGAGGAGCAATTTCGGATAGAAACTTTCTATGCAGGACTCATTCAAGATGATAAGATCCTCATCGACTCTCTTTGCCAAGGGAAGTTGATGAACAAGACCCCTCTTCAAGTGGCCGAGTTGCTCGAAGATATGGCTCTCAAGGGATATGATTGGGGCTCGACAAGAAGTGGGAAGAGAAGCACCAAAAGAGGAGTGCGAAGTGTGGGAGCAAGTGCTCCACTTGAAACGGAGCTTGACAAGTTGATCGAGGTGATCCCTGAGGACAAGAAGCAAAGGAAGAGAGAGGTGATGTCTTGTGATTGGTGTTAAAGCACTAATCATGAAATTGTGGATTGCCAAGCAACGAAGGAGACAAGTACCCCCATGGAGCAAGTGAGTTTCATTGCCAATGCTAGAGGGACTAGCCCTTATAGCAACACATACAACCCCGGGTGGCGCAACCACCCAAACTTTGCTTGGTCTTCCCCTACCAATCCTGGACCTCCCGGTTTCCAAGGTCCAATAGGCAACTACCAACCTCCGCCAACCTTCATCCAATAAAGGCCTTAATTCCAAAAATCGAATTTCCAACAACCATACCAAGCACAATGCGGTCAATGGTTTCAACAACAATAAGAAGTGGACATGTTCTCTAAACTTGAAGATATTGTGACCTCCTTTGTGAGTATAAGCTCTCAGAAGTTCAAGAATATTGAGCAATTCATGGATGTGGAAACCTTCAAGTTTACCTCGGTTGAGGCGGGACTCCAAAGCCATCAAGCAAGTCTCCAAAACTTGGAAGTGCAAATTAGAAAACTTGTCGGGATCCTCACCGAGAGACCAAAGGGAGTCCTACACTCCTACCCTCTCAAACCATTACCAACCCTAAGGATCATGCCAGGGTGAATGCAATTCATTTGAGGAGTGGGAAGGTGACTCCGCAGGTCGTTGCCGAAGAAGTGAATGAGAAAGAAGACCCTCTACCCGAGGGTGAAGAAGAGGAAACATCGGGAGAAAATAGAGGAGTGACAAGGAAGGCATCACCGACGCCACCACCTGTGGCTGAGTACACGCCACCCCTACCTTTTCCCACGAGGGTGCAAGAGGAAAGATTAGCATCAAAATGCGGAGGTTTCATGGAGATGCTCCGAAAGCTCCACCTCAACATTCATTTCCTTGAAGCAATGGCCCACATACCCGCCAGACAGGGGCCAGTTCCACCTCAGTCACAGGTGCGGCCATTTCATCAGTCAAGGGCAGCCCCCGCAACCCTAGTATAGAGTGATCCGATGGCGGAATTGCGAGACGGTGGGTTCTCTGGCCACCTCCAGTGCAAACAAGTTCAATAATATCGAGTAGTTCATGGAGAAAGCTTCAGGTAAATTCTTGGAGCTAGAAGCTGGACAGAGAAACACGCAGGCTCTTCTTCGGGATATCCAGACCCAGCTTGGGAGTGTGGTGCAGGTTGTAGCCTAGAGGACTCCTTTTAATTTACCCGGTTAGATCATCCCTCATCCGCAGGACCCAAATGAGCACTAGAAGGCCATTAGAACCAGGAGTGGGAAAATGACTGCTGATCCACCTGTTCGGGCACAAGAGAGAGAGACCCTTATTTCAGCACTTCCAACTAATGAAGAGGAAATGAAGAAGGAGGTTGAGGTGCTTGCTCCTAAGTCGTAACTCGTGGTGAAGGAGTATGTACCACAGCTTCCCTTTCCTACTCGGTTGCACAATGACCGACCGGAGACTGAGTTTGCCAAGTTCACGGCAATGCTGAAGCAGGTATACATAAGCATGCCCTTCATGGAGGCATTATCGAAGATCCCAAAGTATGCCAAGTTCATGAAGGATCTCCTGACCAACAAGAGGAAGCTTGGGGAGCTATCAACGGCGATGATCAACGAGGAGTGTTCTGCCATCCTGCAAAACAAACTACCAGAGAAGCGAAAAGACCCATGGAGTTTTACTATCCCTTGCATGATTGGTAGTTTGCATATAGGGAAGTCCTTGGCGGATTTAGACGCTAGCATAAATGTCATGCCATATAAACTGTTTAAAAAGCTAGGCCTAGGTGAACCCAGTGATACTAGGATGAGCATTCAACTTGCTGATAGATCCATTGTGCATCCTAGGGGCATTGCAGAGGACTTGATAGTCGCAGTAGGGCCATTCTCATATCCTGTTAATTGTGTGATTCTTGATATAAATGAGGATGTGGATGTGCTTTTAATACTGGGTAGACCCTTTCTCGCCACCGCAAAGGCGCTCATTGATGTGAATGATGGGAAATATATTTTGCGAGCCGGGGGTGAACAAATCACCTTCTCTGTTTCTGATAACATGAAACACCCCCATCTCCATGATGATCTAGACTACTGTGATGTTATTGCTGTTTTTTGAGACCGCACTCGCCATCACAAGTGCGGGTACTGACCATTTCCTCGAGCGTTGTCTTTTTCTAGGGGAACAGGCATCATAGGAGTAGCAGCTGGAGGAGCAGCTCGTGGAGCTAGACGAGGCCGCGATCGATGGGCGAGAGAAACCATTCAAGCCGATCCTTATCTCGCCCCGGATTGCCACATCATTGGAGGAGCCACCAGAGCTGGAGCTTAAGCCCCTCCCCTCTCACCTGGAGTATGCATTACTCTAGGAGGGGAATAAGCTCCCGGTCTTTATCAGCTCGGATATGACACCAGAGCAGAAGAACAAACTGGTGGCTCTACTGCAGAAGTATGCCCAGACCATGTCGTGGAAGATAATAGATATCAGCGGCATTAGCCCATCCTTCTGCTCCCACAGAAGTCTGATGGAGGATGAGGTTAAGCCATTCAGGCAGCCACAACGGAGATTGTCTCCCAACTTGGAGGCAGTGGTACAGACAGAGATTGTGAAGCTAATGGATGTAGGGATCATCTTTGCTATATCTAAGAGCAAGTGGGTCAGCCCCACTCAGGTGGTCCCGAAGAAAGGCGGGATGACTGTGGTCTCGAATGAGAAGAACGAGCTGATCCCGATGCGGATCGTGATTCGCTGGAGAGTAAGCATCGATTACCGGCGACTAAACGACGCCACCAGGAAAGACCATTTTCCCCTACCTTTCATTGATCATATGTTGGAGAGGTTGGATGGCCATGAGTTTTATTGCTTTTTGGATGGCATGTCTTGTTATTTCCAGATCCCTATAGCACCAGAGGATCAGGCAAAGACCACATTCACTTGCCCCTTCAGTACCTTTGCTTACCGGAGGATTCCATTCGGGCTGTGTAATGCAACGGCGACCTTCCAAAGATGCATGTTGGCGATCATCGACAAACTGGTCGGAGAGATAATTGAAGTCTTCATGGATGACTTCTCGCTTTATGGAGACTCCTTCACTCATTGTCTCTATACCCTGGAATTCGTTCTGAAGAGGTGCAAGGAGACTAATCTTGCACTCAGCTGGGAGAAGTGTCATTTTATGGTTCGTGAGGGGATTGTGCTCGGGCACAAGATCTCCAAACAGGGGATTGAGGTAGATCGCGCAAAGAGTGAGACGACCAGTAAGCTACCTCCTGGTCATGCAGGCTTTCTGGGTCATGCAGGCTTCTACTGGCGCTTCATTGAAGACTTCTCGAAGATTGCCCTGCCTCTGACCAAGCTGCTGGAGAAGGATGCACCATTCCAGTTCACTCCTGAGTGCACAGCTGCATTCGAGACATTGAAGGAGAAGCTTACCCATGCACCCATCATGGTGATTCCTGACTGGTCTCTTCCCTTTGAGTTTATGTACGATGCGGGTGACTACGCAGTCGGAGCAGTCCTGGGTCAGAGACGCGAGAAGCACTTCCAGCCCATCTATTACGCGTCGATGCACAGGAGAATTACACCACCACTGAGAAGGAGCTTCTCGCTGTGGTGTATGCATTTGATAAGTTCCGACCATATTTGGTGCTCTCTGATGTGGTGATCTACATAGATCACTCGGCGATTCGCTATCTGATGAGCAAGGCTGATGCAAAGCCTAGGCTCATCTGCTGGATCCTGCTTCTGCAGGAATTTGATATAGAGATCCGGGACAAGAAGGGAGGCGAGAATGTTGCTGCAGATCATCTATCACGGTTGGACCTACTGGAGGTCACCATGGAGGAAACCGCATGGCGCGGAAGGTGCTATAGTCGGGCTTCTATTGGCCCTCACTCTTCAAGGATGCAGACACCTTCGCACGACAGTGCGACCGCTGCCAATGGTCAGGTAACATTTTCTTCCCGGGATGAGATGCCCAACATATTTCTGTCATTTGTGAAAATTTTTATGTTTGGGGCACCGATTTCATGGGCCCATTCCCTCCATCCTTTGGCAATTTGTACATACAGGTTGTAGTGGAATACGTCTCGAGGTGGGCAGAAGCTCGAGCCATGCCCACCTATTGATGCAAGACGGGTCTGCTCAATTCTAAAGCATCTGTTCTCCCGGTTCGAGACACCTCGCGCCATCATTAGTGATAGAGGAACCCATTTTCAAGGGCAATTCACTAAGCTCCTCGCGCCATCATCAGGTGTCGGTAGCTTACCATTCCCAATCAAATGGTCAAACCGAGCTGATAAACCGGAAGCTCAAAATAATAATTGAAAAGACGGTGGATCAGTCCCGCAAGGATTTGTCCACCAAGCTCAATGATGCTCTTTGAGCGTATAGGACAGCCTACAAAAACCTGATTGGCACTTCACCCTATAGGCTTGTCTATGGTAAGGCGTGTCATTTTCCAGTAGAGCTAGAGCACAAGGCCTTCTGGACCCTTAAGATGCTAAACCTGGATTTGAGTGTTGCAGGTAGTGAACGTAAGCTGCAACTGTTGGAGTTGGAGTAATGGCGTTACCACGCCTACGGGAACACCATGCTCTACAAAGAGCGAACGAAGCGTCTCTACGACACTCAATTGAGGGGCCCAAAGGAGTTTCAGGTAGGTGATCGTGTTCTTCTCTTCAATGCACGCCTGAAACTCTTCCCAGGAAAGCTACGTTCGAGGTGTTCGGGACCCTTCATGGTCACCCAAGTTTTTCCGCACGGTGTCGTGGAGATCAGCAATGCTCAAACTAAGTCATTCAAGGTGAATGGCCACCTCCTAAAGTTGTACCTGGGAGGTGTTGTCGAGCGCACAAAGCTGCTGATCAAGCTCGAGGACCCTTAGTTCCTCTACTGGCGTCCAGCTAAAAGACGGTAAAGAAGCGCTTGTGGGGAGGCAACCCCACCAAGGTTTGCATTTCCTTTCCTTTTTATTTTTGATTTTTTGTGTTTTTTAGTCTTGAGGTGTTGTCCAAGGTTCGAATGTCGATTTTGTGCAAAAACAGGTCAAATCCGGGGCTATGGACTTCCACACGACCAGGCTTAAATTCCACACGGTCGTGTGGAATTGCCCTTTGGCCGTGTGAAGACCCTGTGATTTCCACACAGGCAGCAGGGGCCTCTACACGACCGTGTGAAAACCTCGGCCAGCCCGTGTGGATTTCTCGGCGTCACACGGGCAGAAACACGCTCCACACGGTCATGTAGCCTGCCCGTGTCGCGACCCTGCGGCCTATAAATTCAGCCTGCATAGCCGCGTTGGCCAGAAAATCAATCACCCCTCGCCAGAATCCTCTCCCCCTACCTGGAAAACCGCGCCCTTTCATCTTTTTGGTGTTTTCCTGCCATCTTTGGTCGATTTTCACTAAACCAACACCACACCCAACCTTCCCTCCCCATTTTTGGCCTATCCCTAGATTTTGAGACGATTTGGACTGTTTTTGAGTCGCCGGAGGCAATTTCCGGCGACGCTCTGATGAGCACTTTCGTGCTTCCGTCGCTTCCATTGCCTTCCCCTCATCATCCCCTACACCTCTACTTGTGTCTCCAGGTTTGATTTTTCCCTTTACCTTGCAATTGGTGGAGAATTGGGTGTTAGGGTGTATTTTTAGGGAACCGCTTTGAAATGTGTGAATTGTGCGCAATTGATTGAGGGGAAGGCTTGGATTATGTGTGGATTGTGTTGGGCAATGTTTCCCATGCTTGATTGAGCCCTTGTGTGCTAGGAATTTTCCCATTCTATGCTTAACTTAAAAGTGCACACAAGGTGTTCGATGAAATGCCAGTTTTTCATATCATTTGGTGGGAGCTGGTTGGGGCCCTTAATGATGTGCTTTGATGGTGTATTTGCTATGGATGTGAACCTTAAGTTGCATACTTTATTATGGATTTGCACCTCCCCACCCAGATTGTGCTTGTTTGCTCGAGTTATTGACCCCCGAACTATGGATGAAACTATGGTTCGATTGTTTTCTGTTATCAAGTGTGGCGATGTGATTAACCTTTTCTATGGCTCTTTTGGCTCCACTTTGGTTTGCTCTATTGCAGGACCATGTCGAAACCCTAGCTCAAGCATTCGTTCATCCGCGATTTGAAGAGGGGCCCCCACAAGGATTGCTTTAAGCGCGTCCTATACTCCAAGTTTGGGAAGCATCACTAGTGGTCTAGGAGGGAGTTTGAGAAGCTGCATTGCTACAACCACTTCCTCGCCATTGCCACCAACCGCACATGGCGCCGTCTATTGTCTATTCGCGAGAAGGTCTTCCACGAGCTGGTGCTCGAGTTCTATACGACCTTCCAGCACGAAGAGACACCCGACTGAGCGGACGGCGAAGCCGTCAAGTTCAGGCTCGGCGGTGAGCCCCATTCCATGAGCTACCACGATTTAGCGGTCGGTCTCGATCTCGGCCTGGACGTTGACGAGGACTACATCACCTAGCTCACTAATCCAGAGGGTGTTAATTTCAAGGTGTTGTACACCCGCCTAGCTCAGCTTGGTCAGCCTCCCTTCCATGTAGGGGGGACGAAGGCTAGCACCCTGCGGCTCGATAACCGTATTCTCCACCACATGCTAGCGAAGTCCTTCACCCAAGCTGGGGATAGTGCCAGCACCCTCACCAGGCGGTCCATGTACTTCATCCAGTTCATCCGCACGGCGAACCATCATCTCCACCTGGGTTCTGTGGTGGCAAGGACTCTGGACAAGAGTGTTGTTCAACTGGGCACCCTCTACTGCACCCCCCTCATCACCCGCCTGTCCACCTATTTCCAGATCCCCCTTCAGGGTTGCACAGAGCAGGGGGGACACTTGTGTCTTCGGCGAAGACACGATCTCGAAGATGCACCTGCTGAGAGTCGAGCGCGGCGTCAAGTGGATCACGGGGTTTCCTATCCCACCACTCCCTGCGGAGGATCAGCCCGATGTTCCTTAGGATGAGGCCACTGAGGATGTCCACCCCGATGATATGGACGCTGCTGATGCCCCCACCAGACCACCTTTGAGTACGGGGGTGGCAGTTCTACTTTTCCATCCCAGGACTACAACACTCACCAGTTCCAGCAGCTGAGTCTCCAGAATCAGAAACTCCTCGACCATCATCTTCAGTTCCAGCAGCAGTACTCGACTCACCAGGACGAGTATAATACCCGGATGGCTGCATATGATGAGCACCTCGACCGCAAGGAGGCCCAGCACGGGGTGACCCTTGCTCACATCGAGAGGGAGCGGGGCTGGTCTCGGCATATGCAGGAGGTCCAGCAGCACCTGCTCCAGCTGATACCGGGCGAGCAGCCATTCGAGAGGACTCCCTGGGAGGACTCTCTAATTCCACCCCCGCCAGCCGGTGATGATGCCTTCATGGACGACATCGACCTTGACAACCTTGGAAATGAGTAGTCTGTACTCGTCGCCCCTCCGAGTGTGTTTTTGTTTTGGACTTTTCGTGTTTGCTCCTTGTGTGTGCGGAGCCTGAACTAAGTCTTTTGTGTCTTTTTTCTTTTTCTTTCTTTTGTGGCCATCTAGGCTAACTATGATCCCTAACACATAGTGTGCTAGTGTGTTCTTTATGTTCCCTTCGTGCAGAATTGTTCCGTCGTTCCATCTGTTTCCCGCTGACTGGTCCACTTCCAGTCTCCCGACAGTTTCTTCACCAGGTAACATTGTTCCCCTTATCCTTTCCTCTGCCTCCATTGAGGTCAATGTCAAACTTATGTGTGTGTGTGTGTGTGGGTGGGGGGGGGGGGTGCTTTGTATTGGTTGGAATCTATATATGCGTGCTTGGAGCCTAGTTCGATGTCCAAATCTCGAGATTTGAGGGCTCCAGTTACTGAGGTTTGCATGATCATATTGGCACTGTGGGTTTGATTGGTGAATCGAATGGCTTTCGAATTAATGTATGACAACTTGATTGTAACTAGGACAACCTATGATGATGATTGAAACGTGTAGTAGGTTTGTGTAGGGGATCAGTTTTTTTCAACTATTTGCTTACCAATTGTGACTTGAATTGATCACTTGCTCTTAACAGTCGTTTATGCATCTAGTTCAGGGAACCAGAATGAAAGATAGAGCATATAGGTAGCCATGTGAGATTTGACCCTGCTCGTTTCTTTCTTGTGCGATAGATCCCTCTTCCATGATGTGTAGCATTCACGTTGTCACTAGCTAAGATGATGGATGCATAGGATTAGCCCACGACCAAATTGACTGTCCTGGTGTGTCATACCCCCTAGTCAGCCCCTTTGAGCCATGGGCTTTTCTTTCTTTCGGTCTACAATGGAAAATCACCCTTTTGGATCTCTTAGAAGGTTCCACATAGTGGTTTTTGCATGTTATTTGTTGTTTCTGCTAAATTTAATGTGAGGGTTGGAGGTAATGCTTAAAAATTGGGCATGTGTTTGAAAAATGTGCAGAGGTGGTGGTTCTCTCAAGAATTGAAAAAAATGAAGAAAAAAGGAAAAAAATGAATGAAATCAAAAGAGAGCCACTACCCAAAATTCTGAATCATGCTCATTAAGTAGTGTTTCTTAGCAGTCTGGCTTGGAAATACTAACATTTATGTGACCTCCTTCGCTTTTTTGCTCTAGAGAATCTGAGTAATGCAGAATGGCAGAAAGAAAGTTACTGGTTTGATTGGTTGTGAATGTGTTGGGTTTGAAACTGTGGATTTGAGAGAATAAGCATGCACATTTTTCGCATCAAAGTGTCTTGACCCCACTGGTCAAGAGTGAGCGATTCATTTTCTCATATTCTCTTTACTCTTTACCCCGGTGAGGACCTAGATTGCTCGGTCTTAATTTTGATATCTTCAGTTTTTTGCATGAAGTGACTGTCTTGGCTAAGTGATTGAGTCGAGTCTATCTTGGTTGGTGAACAGAAGGGAGACTCTTCCTTTACCCGATTTTGCTGCACTCGAGTCCTCTGTGGTGGTTGTCTAGGTTGCGGTTGAAGTTGTCCATGTGTTAATGATCAAAAGCCAGTATGATTCACGTATTCTATGCCGATATGATATGTCCCCAAGGGTTGCATGATCGAGATGTTTTGAGCTTACCTTGTATATGATTTGGTTTGCTTGGGGACAAGCAAACGGTTAAGTGTGGGGGAATTTCACACATGTTTTTATCCACCATTCTTATGTCGTTTGAGCCTCATTTCTCGTATTTTAGGACGATTTCACGCTAGGTTGTTCTCGTTTGTGTTATATCAGGTCCTAGTACGTGATTGGATGTTTGGGAGCAAGTTTCGGGTCGATTGGACGAAAGTTGGACGTCTGGGGAGAAGCTGAGGAATCCACACGACCATACCTAGCAGCCACACGGCCGTGTGGTGTGGCCGTGTAGAATCCCATTGCGCGGCCAAGCCACACTGGTCGTGTATTCGACCCCTTGTGGCCGTGTGGAATTTCCAGGGAGCTCACACGGTCAGGCTGGAAATCCACACGGCCGTGCAACTTTGGCCGTGCAGTATGCATGAAGACCACTTAATTGAAATGCGGCATTTCCACTCTCACACGGGAAAATTGGGAATCCACATGGCCGTGTGATCGGGAAATTCTGGGTTTTAACCCATTTAGATTTTCTAGAGCAAAAACAGAGCCCTTGAGAGAGAAAGTGCTAAGAACACCCCCTAAGAGTGGTTTTGGAGCTGGGTTTCATCAATCAAGCTTGGAAATCATCCTTGGAGTGAAGATCATCATCCCAGAGCAGATTCTTCCAATCTTGATGAGTATGACTGCTTTGTTTGCTGTTTTCCTCTCTCTCTCTCTATGGAGTAGAACCCTCTCTCACTTGGGTATGAAGAACCCTAGTTCTATGTGTTAGGGATCATTGTTGTAACAACGTTTGGATTGTGATATTGTTGGATTATAATCGATTGAAGTGTTTTGATTGAGTCAATTGAAGCCTGATCATCTTTTATTGATTATTGTTGCAACCTGAGATAGATAGAATCTGATTAGGATGTTAGAGCTTCTTCAATCGGTAGTAGTGAATCGATTATACAAGAGTTAGTCGATTTACTGCTTTGTACTGGAATTCAGTTCCAATAGTGGAGTTCTTTGTTCATAGCCTCAGCTTTCTATCCCGGTGAAGACTAGTTGTCTGTCTGGTAGTTTGACCGAGAGGGCTTGGTCAGCTTAAGAGATTCCAAGCTACTGTCGGATCTTCCGCAGTATAATCAACAGTAAAGCAACCAAAAGTAATTACAAATGTGACCTAACTAAGGAGCTAGGGGGACTCATTCACGAGTGACTTTTCCCTTGCTTTAGAAAATCGAACCATTTCCTACTTTATTACTGCTTTGAGTTAAAACTACAATCACTCGACTTAGTTTGCTAGATAATAAATAGTCACGGAGTAAGCAGTAGATCTAGGCCCGGGGTCGACAAATAGAGCTTGCCACTTACTGCATTTCCAGACTGTGATTACGCTTGGTCGTAGTTTGGTGTTTTGTTTTAGCGTGTCACAAGGCGAACCCCACTATTATTGTTGGTTCTTGTGATGATGTGAAGCAGGAAAGCAAAGGGGGCATCTTGCCCAAATAAGGAAGTAAAAGAGCTCGGAGGGAAAGGATAAGTTATGCTAATGCCCGGTGGAAGGCAAAGGGAAAAGCGGAAGTCATTGGCCAAGAAGGCCACCCCATGGAGAGCAAGTTGGGAGGTGACATGCCTTGCCACGATAATGTGGCGGATCCACTCTCGGCTACGTTAACTTAGCGCTTGTTGGGAGGAAACCCAACGTAGGTTTGTTTTCTTTTCCTTATTTTCGTTTTTGTGTCGAGTCAAGAGTTCAAGTGGTCGAGTGGTATCCTCGTGCCAAGTTTTTGTGATTATGTGTTTTGAGTTGTGTCGTGAATGATAGTAGGCACGGTGGAGTAGGTCGAGTAAAGATTTTCAGAAGTACCTTGTTTTCAGTGATGTTCACAGATGGATTGCCTTGTTCACGGTCTTAAAAGTCCGTGAACAGGCAAACGTGTTCGTGAACCAAGTTGCTTCCACGTGTGTCAAACCCTCGATTGCCTGAGTTCACAGACTGTTTGCAGTGTTCACAATCCTAACGATGGTGAACTGGCAAATTCGAACCTTGCAATTCCACGACGCTACATTATGAAAGGCCTAGTTTCATGAAATATCAACCTTGCAATTTGAACCTGACTCAATTTCCTCGAATTGAAGCTCAAAGTCCCCTTCATGAACTCGTTTCCAGTGATGTTCACAGATGGATTGCCTTGTTCATCTACCCAAAAAACAACCTTCCTGGCTTCCATTTGAACTCCAAAATATGGAGATGTAAAGAACAACTCTTCTTCTTCAATACAAGCCCTTGAAAATCTCGAGTTACACACGTCCAAAATCGGCTACCTGAAATGATCAAAAGACTTAACCAAAAATTAGTGTTCTCCAATGCTTTTGGATTGCCTTTTCGATCAATCGATTCTAGTCTGGTTAATGGCCAATTTGAGATCATATCAGTCCCTCCCCCATAAAAAAAGCTTTGACCTTAAAGCTTTGGTCCTTCGTTCTTCAAAATCTCCAGCAAATCGGTCCCAAATTGGATCAAAAGAGACCTTCGCAAACTGTCATTTCTGGGAAATTAGGGCTTCGTTCTTCAGGTCTCGAATTGGGAATTTTGAATTCGAGCATCTCCAGCGCAATCCACTGCCACCATTGTCTTCTTCCTACTTTGATTCAATTTTCTGGATGGGTCTCATGATTCAAATCGCAGTTCGTGCCTTTAACGCCATTGTCTACTTTCAAAATTTCAGAACCCATAAGTTCTGAATTTGATTTGGGCATTTCTACCACAGTGAGCTTTGGCCTCAATTGAAGCTTCCTTCGGCTTTGGACATCAATTCCCAATGCTTCTGCATTTCCATTTCGTGTTGAATCTTCCTCAGTTGTTCCAACCAATAGACTCAATTTTTAGTCGAGTTTTCCCGTTTCCAGAGCACATTATGCTCGAATCGGATTCAGGAATGGAGATACAATCGATCCATTTTGATTCATTGAATAGCTTCCCGACATCTCTTGTAACGTGTCGGCACCGGTCGCGGAGCTGGACGCTGGCCGGAGTTCTCCAACGGATTCACCCTCCCTCCTTACCTGTTTCGGCGACGCCTTGCATGGTCGACGTCGACGAGCCCTTCTTTCCTTCATATACCCCGTTAGCATGTAACGTCAAGCAAAAAAGAGTAGTATGCTTAGACCCCTCATCCTGTTTACCATTAGATTCTCTCTTGGAGCGATGTTGACTTGCTGCCATTCGTCGCTGATCGTCTCGGACATCCTCCGGTGACAAAGGTGTCAATCGAATCCTCTTGCCATGGCGTTTGAACACGTAGCAGTTAGTTCCTCCATCACGAGTGACAACACGATCAAATTGCCATGGCCTCCCTAATAATATATGACCTGATTGCATTGGAGCTATATCAAACAAGAGTTCATCCTTGTAATTTACGATTTCGAATTGAACTCATGCTTGTTTGCTAACTTTGATGGCACCGTAATCATTCAACGAATGCATGTTATATGGTTCCGGATGCTTGATTGTAGTCAGCCCAAGTTTCTTGACTTCCTCTTGACTGATTACATTGGCACAACTTCCCCCATCTATGACGAGAGAAAGCAATTTCCCATTGACGTTGCATGGGGAATAGAAGAGGTTCGCCCTCTGTTCTGAGTGTGAACGAGGCTCAATGGTGAGTGCCCTTCAATTTACGCCTATGAGATGTCATAGAGGAGGAGGGGTATCCATTTCAAGTTCTTCATCCACCTCTTCCTCCTCTCCTGAGTTCTTCTCTTCGTCAGTGAGGTACTAGCCATCCCGGATTACAAGTGTCTTAAAATTGGGGAACTGATTTGTCTTGTGTCCCCTTCCATGACACTTAAGGAAATGGGTTCCTCCAGTTCTTTCCACAACAACTAAGGCAATATTCTTGGCTAGTACCTTGCTGGGTTCAGTTCGTACTTGTGGAGGATGGGAATCGGAAGCCAGCTCTACCACAGACTTGTTAGTCGAAGCAATCCTTGAGCCCGTAGTTTTTTTGCTGTTTTTCAATCTTAATTTCCAGGTAAAAGGCTTCCTCCAAATCGACAAACGATCTAAGATCCACCTCCTGTCGAACCTCTCAATTTAAACCTTGCAGGAAACGAGCTATTGTCGCTTCCCGGTGTTCTCTCACGTCGACATGCATCATCAACAACTCCAAATCCCTGAAATACTCTTTCATTGTTCGAGTACCTTGTCGAACCTGCTGCAAGGACTCGTGCAGTTCTCTTTGATAGTAACCAGGCAAAAAACAATACCTTAGAAAGCCCTGAATTTTTGTACCAAGTTCCAATATCTGGCTAGAGTTTACATCGTCGTCGCAATTGGACTTGCTCCCACAATTGAGCAGCATAGTCTACAAACTCGTAGATGGCCAAGAGCACCTTCTGTTTCTCAAAATATTTCCCAAATTGAAAGAATAACATCGCCTTTCGCTCCACATCCATGTAATGTGAAGCATTGAGGGATCCATGGAAGGGAGAAACAGATAATTTGATTCACTGAGGAATGGCAAGCTCTGCCTCCAGCGGTCTTCGTCGTTTGTGATGCCTTCGACCTTGTTTGGGTTGTCCAACAACAAACTCTGCTCAAGTTAGTCAATTTGGGAGATCGCGATTGACAGCATTAAGCTCCTCCTGGGCTCGTCGTCCCTTATCGTGCTCTGTTTCATCGTCCGGCAGAAGAACAGCTCTAACGCTGCCAACGTCAGTTGTTTCTTTTCACCCATCGAAGCCTAATTATCCTTTGTCTGCTCAAGACAACGAATCGCAGGGTCACTAGAAACATGACCCTTTGATCTCGTCCAATCCGTCCTCCCGGTTACACTTTCCTCTATCGACGACGTCTTTCTTGCCCTGTGTTTGAACCGGGCTCTGATACCACTTGATGAGGCCCTAGATGGTTCTCTGTATCTAGAATCGTGCAGCAATGAATTGAGCTTAACTCAATTCTCGGACTAAAGCAAAACAGGGGTAAAAGTCAATAAATGGGGTGGTCGATTTCGTGCAATTCTTCACGTGGAGAAAGGCTCGAAATAGATAACCCTATCTGGCCACAATCAAGGTGATGATTGACCGATACAAGCTCCTCAAACAACCCATAATTTCTCCTAAGTTGCTTTTCTCAACTCACGTAGCAAAGCTAGATGAATCAAACTCTGGTTTGTATTCAATTGAACAAAATCTGACTATTACAACGTCATTGAAAGCTTTAAGTATACCTAGGCTATCTAAATAACTAATACGAAAGTCCAAGACATAAACAAACAATAAAATCGAACTCAAAATAGAAAAGGTAAAAATTCTAGTCGTAGTCCTAATCCGAATAGGATTTCGGATTCTTGATGAAGCAAGACAGCTTCCTTCAGGCTTCTAACCATCTTGTTGGCCTTCGTTCAATGTCCTCCAAGCTTCGTTCCAGTTATCCAATTCCACGACGCTGCAATTCGAACCTGACTCAATATCCTCGAATTGAAGCTCAAAGTCACCTTCATGAACTCATTTCCAGACTTGGGCAATTTTGGCAGTTTTGCCTGTGTTGAGCAAGCACTTTCATCGACCCCAAAAATAAACCTTTTTGGGCTTCCTTTTGAATCCAAAATATGTCGAGGTAAAGAAAAACTCTTCTTCTTCTTCTTCTTCTTCTTCTTCTTCTTCTTCTTCTTCTTCTTCTTCTTCAATACAAGCTCTTGAAGTCGAATTTTCACCAAGCCAATCTAGAGTTACACACGTCCAAAATTGGCTACCTGAAATGATCAAAATACATAACCAAAAATTAGTGTTCTCCAATGCTCTTGGATTTCCTTTTCGATAAATCAATTCTAGTATGGTTAATGGCCAATTTGAGATCACATTAGGGTTTTGCCCATTTCACCCACTTCTGGCAATCCAAACCCAAAATCAAGACCATACCCAGTCTCCCCTCATCAAAAGCGGAATTCGCTGAGATTTTGGGGAGATTTGGAGCATTTTTCTTCTGGTGAAGTCGCCAGCGGCGATGCTCCAGCGAGACTCCGACGAGCTTCCGACGAAGCTACGGCGACGCTACTCCAGTCTATTTTTGGCCGATTTTTCGCAATCCTTGTCCTCTCCTCACCTCCCTACCCTTCCTACTTGAGTCTCCAGGTTTGTTTTCAGCTCCAGCGTAATTATTTTAGGAGAATCTGATTAGGTAGGTAAGTGAGGAGAATTTTAGTGAATTGAATGTAGAACTTAGCATTAAGGAGAGGAATTAGGTGAATTAGGGTGATTAAATGATGTTGCTTGAGCTTAGTTGAGCCTTGGTAAGCATGTTTTGATTTGAATTGCTTTTATTTGTGAAATTTGCCCACCAAGTGCTACTTTTTGAATGAATGTGAAATGTTTTGCTTGAGTAGTGGTTGGTAGCCACCGTGGCATGGTTCGGATAATTTTTTGTGTGGATAATCCGTGAACACCTAGAACCATACCTCGGTGTGCTTGTGCTTAATTGTTTTGATTAGCATGGGTCCGTAGTGGAAATATAAGTGTGTGTGTGTGGGGGGGGGGGGGGGGAGGGGGGATTCCTTTTTCCTCCCATTGAGTTGAGATTGACAATTATTTCCATGTATGGTGCATGTTTGACGATTTTTCAAGATGCTTGACGTGGAGCACGAGTACATCCTCTACTTGGTGAACCACGCACGGTTCGGGACCAAGTTTGCATACTAGAGGGACATCCCGATTGGGCAGCATTGGCTGCTGAACCTGGACATGTTTAACTTGTTCAGGTGCCGAGCCGCGATGTCAGGGATCGCATGTCACCCCTAGTGGCGCCAGCTGCTATCTATGGACGAGCTCATCTACCACAAGCTCTGCGTGGAGTTCTACTCCACCTTCGCCCACGTCCTCCCGACCAGCAAGAAGAGTGGGCCCTACATGGAGTTTATGTTGGGAGGTCAGCCGCGGGTGCTGACCTATGATGAATTCGCCCAGGCCATGGGGCTCGACATGGCATATATGATGATGACGAAGCGGTAGTACACCGTCGAATTCCACTACCAGGCCACATTCCAGGCCCTCTACCGCTCCAAGCATGAGCAGGACGAGTTCGAGGATGGCCGCACCAATGTGGTGAAGCTGAGGACCCCTTGGAGGATCATGCACACGCTGCTCACCCGATCCATCGTCCCCAGCTCGTAGTCTGCGCATTTGATCACTAATAGAGGGCTGCTTGCTCTCTTTTTGATGAGGCATCTAGCAGAGCCGATGCACCTTGGATCACTAATTCCACCTCTTTTGCCCGGTGTCTGGAGCCGAACAAGGTGGACACTATGCACATGGGGGGCATCATCACCAACATGGCCTGACACTTTCAGGTGGATCTGGAGCAGTGTTCCATCATTGGCCGGACAGAGCCCTTCCCAGTGGCAAACCTCTACAACCAGAAGTTGGTGCTTCAAGGAGAGTGGGGGATAGAGTACCTTGAGGGGCTCCAAACCTCAAGAGTCATGAGGTCATCAGTCGACCCTGCTCTAGTGGAACCCGATGTATTGGGTCCACCTCTAGAGCAGCCACCTGCTCGAGCTCCTGGTCACCGCCGGCGTCCTGCGCTTTAGCGCTCTGCACCAGCAGCACCATCCGGTGTCAGTCCTTCCACTTTCGGGGTACCATTTGTGGAGAGGATGGACTGTCTAGAGACCCACGTCGTGGGCGTCACTTCCCGGCTAGACCGTCAGACCGACCTGCTTGAGCGGATCGCTCGTCGCCAGGGCCTCATTCCAAATGATGAGTCGGGGCCTTCGACCCAGTGAGAGGTAGCCGACTAGTGAGACATGTGGCATAGCCGATTCCTTTCGCCCCACTTCTCCACTTGAAACTCTGAACTCTGTTGTTTTATGTGTGAACAACTACTTTTATTGTATTTTTTTTGTGTAATAACTTCGCCTTGAGCGAGTATGTGTTGTGTTTTTGTCTTCTCCTTAAGCTAAACTCTCCTACCCCGGAAAAATTCCAACTTTCACTTACCAAGCAAAGCGGTAACATCGTTCTACCCGTATTCTTATGCTTGTGTGAGTGTGATTGATGCTTGGAGCCTTGATGTATGCCCAAATTTGAAAATTTTGAGGGCTCCAAGCAATGTTTGCATGATCAAAGTGACCGGTTTATAGGAGAATCTCGTGTTTATTGGCATTGACCTTGACTTGCTGCATGTGATTGAGTGTTTCCTATGATGATGACTGAGAGGTGCATTAGGATAGTGAAAAAGTTTAGTTGTCATGTGTACAAAAATTAATGGATGTCTTGACTTGATTACTTGTTGATGACAATTGTCATGCATTGTATTTTGTGAAATTTGAATGGATGATTGGGTGACTAGGTAGCCATGCGAGTTTTGAGCCTATCGTTTTATTCTTGTGTTCTTAGATCCCTCTTACCATGGCTAGTAACATCACAGTTGTCACTAGTGAGTATGATGGAGGCATAGGATTAGTCCACGCCCAAATGTTGATTGTCCCAAAATATTTTATCCCCTAGTTAACCCCTTTGAGAATTTTGACTTTGGGGGGCATTCTCTTGTAGGAGCTTTTTGCTTGTGAGCTTTGGTGTTTGATAGAAAGACCCCCCATTCTTTCTTCGTGTCTTTACGTGAGTTTTCTGTTTGTCCCAGAGCTCTTGCTTTTGAGTTCCATTGAGGTTCTACATAGGAGGATTGTGTGCGGTTCTTTCTAGGAATGAAAGAGAAAAGAGTAGTGTTGGAGTGGGTTCTTAAAAGAGAACATTGGTTTTTAAAGGTAATGTGGCAAGTGTTTAACTCTCTAGTACCCCACTCAAAAATAAAATAAAAGAAAAGAGAAAGAGAAGGAAAGTAGAAAGAAAAAGAATCGAAAAAGAGATAATAAAATGGGGTAAATAAAGTAGAGAGTGCGACAAAAGATTCAAAGAGTATGCTCTAAGTGGGGTTTCTTGGCACTGAAGACATTGAAACCCCCCACATTGTTTTAGAACTCCTTCACTACCAAGTCGAAATGGGATAGCAAGAGTAGACCGAAGAAGAGCTCTTAAAGGTAGTTCATGATGGGTGATAATTTCTAAGGGAGAAGTAAGGTTTTTGGCTAACGCTAGTGGCCATTATTTGTAGAGAAGGTTCTTAGTCGAAAGCATTGAACCTTCGGGGGTTAGGGTGATGATGTAGGAACTCATGATGTGTTTGCCCCCACCCAAAAAGCCTTTTACCCATGTCCAACACAATTGCCAGTCATTTGAACCCGTGTCTATGACCTCCTGTAACATCCTGAACCTTTTCCAGACGAAGATATTGTCCACTTTGAGCCTCAACCCTCACTGATTTCGACTTGGGATGCAATTCAAGGTGACTTCTCATAAGGTCACCCATCCTTGTTGTAATCCACACTGAGCACATTTAACTTTGGAGTTCTCACGAGAACTCCTCCATTACACCCCAAAACACATCTTGTCAGTTAAGGTCGGTTTCTTACTTATGAACCATGGATCTCTCAGGTGCTTTGTCGATGTGGGATTTTCCTAAGGTGTTACATACACCCCCCCCCCCCCCCTTGGGACTTGACTCGCTCCTACTGTCACTCTAGAAAATGGCCAAGTGTAACCACCTCCTAAAGCGTAGTATAGCGAGTTTGGGTTTTAATGTCAACCCGGGTCCTAGATGTGATGACTACTCCGTGAGTTCTTATTATTTAGCCGTGAAACTTTAGTGAAGGTCCAAACAAGCAAACAAGCAAAGCAAGTAAAAAGGTTGTTTTCAACTCGAGAGAGGTCACCCGGATATGGTTCCCCCTAGACTGCAGTTAAGCCGGATTGTAATTTACCAAGTTCAGGTTCAATGATAGTTATACTGCGGGAGGTTCTTAAGCAGTCTGAAGTCTCGACTAAAGGTCTCCAAACCCTCTCAATCTGAGTCTCCAGCGGGCGACTAACCTCCACCGGAGTAAACAGATTGAGGCCCTAACGAACCAAACCTCCACTACCGAAGTAAATTCGGTACAGAATAGTGAATTGACTTCTCGACTAAAGTCGTCAATTCACTACCTTCAATCAAGGGTGCTCTATCAACCTAGGCAGATATTCTCTTTCTAGGTTAAAGCAGAAACAACAGGAATTTGAATAGGAAGTTATTCCTCAATTGAATATAATCATATCACAAAATCTATACTTGGGTTCATACAATCAGACCTAACATACAAATCCAGGGTTATTCCTACCCAGGTGAATAAGAAAGTTACTCCATAGAGAGAGATGGAAAATCTAGCTCAGATGCAGAAACCATATTGTGAAGGATGGGAATCTGCTTCTAGCACTCAATCAGGTCTTCTCCAAGCTCAAGCTGTGCTCCAATGGTGATGGAGATCGATCAAGGACACTTGCAGAGTCAGGTTCGTCACTTTCTCTCTCTAGGTATAGCTTTTTCTCTCTAAAATTCGGAAACCTTCACTTTTGGCCTTCTTTTCCCTTAAGAAGCTGTATGTCGCCATCCCCGGCCTGAATACCAGGTCGGGTATTTTGGGTGGCGATCGGGCATTTTCAAAACGCAGAGTCTAGAGACAGGGGAAAATCCCCGATCAAGGCCAAGAATCCCCGACCGGGGATTTCTTCTCTATGCCCGGGCCCCCTTCTGCTTCTCAGATACGCCCGAAGCGTCAAATCCCCAGTCTGCTACAAATAATACCCGGCCGGGTATTTCTGTTCATGGCCGGGTATTTTGCTCCTCCAGCACACTTCACCCTAAACGTGCTCCTTTCAACCCGAAACTCGTTTCCTCGCCTCGATGCCAACGCTAAACCCTGAAATATGACATAAACGCACAACCTAGCGTGAAATCGGCTTAAAACACGAGAATCAACATCTCAAACGGCTCAAGAATATGGGTAAAAACATGTGTTATCAATGGTCTATCAAACTCCCCCACACTTAACCGTGTGCTTGTCCCCAAGCAAACCTAACTCAAACCAATGCAACTCTCCAGACCTCTATAGCAACAAACAACCCCGATCGTCGGTAGAGGATTTTCTAGATCATATAGCAGCTTACGAGGTAAACTGATCTTCTAAGAAGTTCCCTATCTCTCTCAATGCGAGTACTAGACTCAAGCCAGGATCATGAGAAGAAGTAGACGTAAGACAGTCAGTTCATGGATAAAGGGACTCATACCATTCATAACCAATGACTCGTTGTACCGGGGTGCTCTTTCACTTCATTTCACCATTGGAACCCCTTTTTCACCTTCATTTTATTTTTTCCATTTCTTTTCATTCACTTGGCGGGGGTTCCAACTGCAGTCTTTTGTACGGTCGACCCTTATTAGTCGAGCAAGAGCAATTTCTGTACATCTGGCGCTCGCCAGAGTACTTCTTTTAACTCCTTTTCCTCAACTCGTGTGGAGGGTCAATGAAATTAAGGGGGTCAGAAGCTCTATCCGTGCCCTTAAAAACACATCCTCAAGTAGGCAAACCGTTCAACGGGTGGACGTATTACTTGTACTAGTGACAACTTAGCTTCACCTTGTAGGAGTACCCCACTAAGAATGACTAAAATCTCTTCCAAAACCCGATTTTGTGCAATGAACAGTGCCACACACGTTGGGCTTACCCCATGTTTAAGATTTAATGATTTTGACATGGAGGACCAACTGCATTTCATTTTTCACATGAGCACCCTGTTCGATACACGAGTCCATAACACAATCCAAACAGAGTCACCATTACCACATATATTCAACGGTCTTATCTCTACTAATTCACAAAATCAACTAGCACAGCAGAGAGCTAGATAGGAAAAATCTTATTGTTCAACATCCTCCATAGTGCTACACTACCTCCCTAGGTTGCACATTACTATAAAGACTGTCAATTCAAAGCATACTGAGCAGGCAATTTGCAAGGAAACATGTACTTGGAGCCCTCAAATTTAAAAATTTGGACAGTGGACTAGGCTCCATGCACACAAACAGATCTAATGCAGTCAAAAGAGAAACATCCCCCCCACACTTAAGTTCGACATTGCCCTCAATGGAGAAGAGGGAAGGATAAGGGGAACGATGTTACCGGTGTGCACGGACTACATGAGACTGGAAGCGGACCAGTCAGGGACAAAGAGCAGCTAAAGGGAATAGAAGAACTCAAACATAATACGTTAGGTCCAATGGTCATCCCAATAGTACTTCATCCAAAATAAAAAGAAAGAAAATAAAATAAAAGAAAACACAAGACAGTTTGCACTCTGACAGAAATGAAAACAACACAAAACAGGGCTATAAGTACAGCCTACTCGAGCCCAGAGAAATCGATCTGGTCCATGATATCGTCGACCCCCTCTAGTGGTGGTGGTGGTGGTGGTGGCCTAGTGGTGCTCCTCTGGTTGGTGACAAGACTGGAGCAGGTGCTCCGAGTACTCCATCAACCAGCGGCCACGATCCCGCTCTCGCTTGATGAGAGCGCTAATGACTCCCATCTGAGCCTCCATCCGGTCGAGGCGCTCGTCCACATCCGTCAGCCTGGACTGGTACTCGGCCTGGTGGGCCAAATATTGTGGGTAGAACTGGACCTAATGGTCCATGAGCTGCTGGTTCTGAAGGCCGAGCTACTGGAACTGGAGCCCCATCTGCTAGAACTACTCCGTGAAGATGTCCATCGACGGGCCAAAAGCCATCGACGGACCAGAAGGACCGGAGGAGGACTCGCCTCTCTCTGATCTCCGTCATGGGTGAAGGTCCCCTGGTGGAGAGAGTGGGGGCTCCGGCTCATCAGCATCCATGGCCCCGCCATCATAATCATCATCCTCCTCGCCGGTGTAGTCATCATCCTCCTCGTCCTCATCAAGGTCCGCATCCTCCTCAGGGGGCATGGAGAGCCCATCCACCCAGGAGCGGGTGCCATCAGTGGCCAGGAGGAGTGCATTATGGAGCATGTCCCGACTGAGGGGGGTGGAGCCGCCTCGTGTAGTAGAATCTGCGAGTCCCTCGAAGCTGATGTCGAAATGGCATGCCAGGCGGGTGATCAGGGGACCACAGAAGAGATAGTTAGATTTCCCGTGGCACCGAGAGAATGTGGTAGCCAAGAAAGAACCCAAATGCAGGATATGCTCCGGGTACCCCATCGAGTACATGGCATATAGTACCCGCTTCGGGATCTTGTGGGAACCGGTGACATTGGGGATGATGGATCGGGTGATCAGCAGATTAAGAATATGCCACTGCGGCTTCAGGGTGCGGACAGATGTCTGGCCCGCATCGAAGTAGTCGTGCCCATAAGCGCGTCTGGCTATCAGACGGTAGAACCCGTCCTGGTTCCAGTCTGTCGGGTTCGGGACCTCCACGTCATGGCGTGAGTACGGGTGGTACTCGATCCCCATGGCGTAGGCCAACCCGTCAATGGTCAGCTCCCGTGGGTGGCCCCAGCCTGAAAGTCACTGCGTAGGAGTCCCGGGCCACCTTGGGGCGGTACTGGAAAGTGGTGTAGAACTTCCACACCAGCTCGGTGTAGGTGGGCTCATCTATCGTCAGCAATGTCCGCCAATCCCGGTGGCTGATGGCGGAGGAGAGCTCCTGTATGCAATGGAATTGCTCGAATACTGCCCACTCCAGATGGTGGTGGCACTCCAGTTTCCCACGGGTGACTTTGCGGAACTGGTCCGCGTAATCCCAGTGCAGGCACAGGTGCTGCACGAACGGATGGTCGAGTGACATATTCCTGCAAAATCAACAAACCAAAGGTGGAGCCAAGCAAAACTCGACAGGACCAACAATATGGGTTCATCACTTCCCCCACACTTAAGGACCACCTAGGCTAACAGTTTAAGCATAAACGGTTGACTCCCAAGCAAGTCAACCATAATCATGGCAAGAATCAAGCAAACCGACCAAATCAATCCACGGGCAGCACACACACCATAGGAATAACCATTCATACTCAAGGCATCCCCCACCCTATCCTAGTTCAATCATACCAGGCAAACACAGTTCTTGGTCCTACAATCTACAGTTCGATTTTCCAGAAAAAAATAGCAGTTAACAAGAAACACACCTTGAAACTCAAGTAGAACTGTAGATAGGGCGCAAAGAAATGGGTGAGGGACGCGAAACGGGGCCAAATATGACCCTGAAGGCTCGCCGGAAAGTTGATCGGAAAGTCGCCGGAAACCCGCCTGAAGGTCGTCCGAAAGTGGCCGGCGACGGGGGCCGGCGGCCGGCGGAGCGCGGCGGTGGAAGGAGGCCGGCGGGCGGCGGAGGGTGGCCGGCGGTGGCGGAGGGTGGCGGAAGCGGCGGCCGGCGGCGACCAAGAGGGGAGAGAGGGCAGAGGTTTTTGAGAGGAGGAGAGAGAAATTTTGGAAAAAATGACGGTAGAGAGAGAAAAATGACCGGGGGTTTGCTTAAATAGGTCGGGGCTCAAAAATACCCGGTCGTTTATTTTCAGTCCACGACCGAGGGTTTTGGAAACGGCGCATTTAATGCTCCTGGAAATCCCCGGTCTTGAGCCAAAAATACCCGGTCGGGTATTTTTGGGGCAAGGTCTGGGGTCTCTGAAACGCTGTGTTCCAAGCCTGGGAAATCCCCGGCCTTGAGCCAAAAATACCCGGTCGGGTATTTTTGGGCCAAGGTAGTGGATTTTCCCTTTGGGCGCCCCGGAAGGCAGAAGGGGTCCCGGTCATGAGCCAAAAATACCCGGTCGGGTATTTTGGCTCACAACCGGGTATTTTCCCCTTTCCGACCAAAAAACTCAAACTCTCAAATTTTCGACCTCCCCTGCACGAAAATACCAAACCGAGGCATAACAGACGACCAAACTTCAACACAAACATGCAACTGACTCAAAACGACACAAAAACACAGAAAAAGGGAAAAATAAATGCAAACCTTGGTGGGGTTGCCTCCCCACAAGCGCTTCTTTACCATCCGCACGTTCGACCTCGTCCCCCAAGTAGAGCTTGAGACGATGGCCATTCACTTTAAACGGTTCAGTCTACGGGTTGGCAATCTCAATCGTGCCATACAGGAACACCTATGTGACCGTGAACGGTCCAGACCACCGGGAACGGAGTTTTTCGGGAAAGAGCTTCAGGCGACAGTTATAAAGGAGAACTCGATCACCAACCTGGAACTCTTTCGGACCCCACAACCGTGCATCGTGCAGGCGCTTAGTGCGCTCCTTGTACAGCTTGGTGTTCTCATAGGCGTGATAACGCCACTCCTCCAACTCCAGCATCTGCATTTTGCGCTCAGCACCTGCAACACTAACATCCAAGTTGAGCAGCTTAAGGGCTCGAAAGGCCTTGTGCTCTAGCTCCACGGGCAAATGGCATGCCTTTCCATAGACAAGCCGGTACGGTGAAGTACCAATGGGTGTCTTGTAGGCAGTGCGGTATGCCCAAAGAGCATCATCGAGTTTGGTGGACTAATCCTTGCGGGACTGATCCACCGTTTTTTCCAGGATACGCTTGAGCTCCCGGTTCGTCAGCTCGGCCTGGCCACTTGTTTGAGGGTGGTAGGCCACGGTTACCTTATGAGTCACACCATAGCGAGACTGTAACTTATCAAACTGGGCCTGGAAATGGGTGCCTCGATCGTTTATGATGGCTTTGGGTGTCCCGAACTAGGAGAATAGCTGCTTCAGAAAACCATAAACCGTCTAACATCATTAGTGGGCAAAGCTTGCGCTTCACCCCACCTAGAGGCGTAGCCAACAGCAATCAGGATATAAGTATTGCCAAATGATGGAGGGAAGGGGCCCATGAAGTCGATACCCCAACATAAAAAACCTCACAAGTTATAAACACATTCTGGGGCTTCTCATCACGGGTAGAGATGTTACCTGACCTTTGGCTTCAGTCACACCTGTGTGCGAAGGCGTATGCGTCCTTGAAGAGCGTGGGCCAGTAAAAGCCCGACTGTAACACCTTCCTCGCTGTGCGGTTTCCTCCATGGTGACCGCTAGTAGGTCTTTCATTACAGTGAGATAGAATGCCCTCCATCGCACTCTCCATAACACAGCGACGGATGATCCCGTCGGCTCCGATCCTGAAGAGATGAGAGTCATCCCAGAAGTAGTGCTTCAAGTCGGAGAAAAATTTCCTCTTGGTGTGAGTTGAAATCCCCTTGGGCAGCTGCTGGCCCACCAGATAGTTCGCAAAATCGGAGTACCAAGGGGTGACACTCTCCACCAGGTACATCATCATCAGTCTCTCATCTAGGAAGGAGTCGTTGATCTCGTCCTCGAGGTTGTCCGCAGGAGGTGCCTCCAATCACGTGAGGTGATCGGCAGCAACATTCTCCGCTCCCTTCTTGTCCCGAATCTCGATGTCCAACTCCTGCAATAGTAAGATCCATCGTATGAGCCTAGGCCTGGCATCGGCCTTGCTCATCAGGTATCGAATCGCAGAGTGATCTGTATACACGGTCGCATGGGACAAGACCAGATAAGGACGAAATTTGTCGAAGGCAAACACCACCGCAAGAAAATCCTTCTCCGTGGTGGTGTAGTTCTCCTGGGCATCATTCAGGGTCTTCGAGGCGTAGTAGATAGGTCGGAAGTGTTGATCTCGCCTCTGCCCCAAGACAGCTCCAACAGCAAAGTCACTAGCATCGCACATCAGCTCAAATGGCAGGGACCAGTCAAGAACAACCATGATAGAAGCTTGGGTAAGCTTCTCCTTCAAGGTCGTGAATGCCGCTGTGCGTGCATCAGTGAACTGGAAGGGGCATCCTTCTCAAGAAGCTTAGTCAGGGGCAGGGCGATCTTCGAAAAATCCTTAATGAAACGCCTGTAGAACCCTGCATGGCCTAAAAAACTCTTGATCCCCTTAACAGATGTAGGAGGAGGCAGCTTGCTGATAGTCTCAATCTTTGCTCTGTCCACCTCAATCCCCATCTTGGAGATCTTATGCCCAGATCTACGCCTTCGCGAACCATGAAGTGGCACTTCTCCCAACTCTGTGCTAGGTTCGTTTCTTCACACCGTTTAAGGAAGAGTTCCAGGTTATGGAGACAGTGAGAGAATGAGGCTCCATAATCTCGCCGACCAGGTGGTCAAAGATGGCGAGCATGCATCGTTGAAAAGTGGCAGGGGCATAGTGGTCTTCGCCAGGTCCTCCGGTGCAATGGAGATCTGGAAATACCCGGACATACCATCCAGGAAACACTAGAACTCGTGCCCTGCCATCTCATCCTCGAGCAGTATCCGGTGGGAGCAAAAGGAGGGGCTGATCCGCCGGATATCTGTGATCTTCCACTCTAGAGATCGCTGATAGCATCGTATTTGCACATGTTTTCACCCTTGTTTCCTGACTATTTTAACTCGAATTTGTTGTTAATTGGCCTATTTTACGCTAGGTTGTGTTGTTTTGGCGTATTTCAGGTCCTAGCAAGTAAAGAGGTGCATAGGTGCATTTCGGGTCATTTGGAGGTCGGGTTGCGTTTCAAAGAGAAAATTACGGGCAGCCCCTGCACAATTACGGTCGTAATTGTTCCTGGCATGCCCGTAATTTCAATGCCGAGCCTAATTTCCAGAATTCCTGTCGCAGAGTCAATTACGGGCAAGAGTCACTTTAATTACGGTCGTAATTCAGTAATTACTGGCGGTAATTGGAAAATTACGACCGTAAATCCTTTCTTCCTAGTCAAGTGAAACGCGCGTTTTGGGCAATTACGGCCAGACCATGATTACGACCGTAATTCTGCCCGTAATTCGCCCACAATCGGGTTTCTGAGGCAGATTCGAGCCAAAACAGAGGGAGTTGACTTTTCAGAGCAAAAACAGAGTTTTAAAGAGAGAAAGGGCGAAGAATAAACCCTAGGAGCTATTTGGAGTGGATTTCTCACCATTGAAGCTCAAATTGCGTCCCTAGAAGCGAAGATTGACATCCTAGAGCAGATTTTCCTCATCTTTATGAGTATGACTACTCTGATTTCTATTTTCCTCTCTCTCTCTCTCTCTATGGAGTAGAACCCTTCTCTCACTTGGGTATGAAGAACCCTAGTTCTATGTGTTAGGGATCATGATTGTAATGACTTGGGATGATGATACTGTTTGGTTTTAATCGAATGATGCATGTTTCATTGAATTAATTGAAGTCTGATCAGCTTTTCTTGATTTCTGATGCAACCTGAGATAGATAGAATCTGATTAGGTTGTTAGAGCTTCATCATTCGGTAGTAGTAGATTGGCTATAGGAGAGTTAGTCAGTCTACTGCTTTGTACTGGAATCCAATTCCAGTAGTGGAGTTCTGTGCTTATTGCTTCAGCTTTCTATCCCGGTGAAGACTAGTCGTCTGCCGGGTAGTTGAACTGAGAGGGCTTGGTCAGCTTAAGAGATTCCAAGTTACTGTCGGATCTTCCGCAGTTTAATCAACAGTAAATCAACCCAGGGTAATTACAAATGAGACCTAACAAAGGAGCTAGGGGGACTCATTCTCGAGTGACTCTTCCTTGCTTCAGAAAACCGAACCAATTCCTGCTTTCTTACTGCTTTTAGTTAAAACAACAATCACTCGCCTTAGTTTGCTAGATAATAGATAATCACGGAGTAGGCAATAGATCTAGACCCCGGGTTGATATTTAGAACTTGCCACTTTACTGCATTCCCGGACTGCGATTACACTGGGTCGCAGTTTGGTGTTGTGTTGTAGCGTGTCAAGTTTTTGGCGCCGTTGCCGGGGTAGCTCTAGGTTATTGGGGAAACGTGAAAATTTGTAACTCTAGCTTTTTCTTTACTGCATTTTCTCTCTTCCACCTGTGTGCCTTCGCGGGTTGCCTTTGCTGATAGTGTGCAGGTAGTGCATGACCCGTAGCCAGTCGGGAGATCTACTACCATTAGACCAGGAGCTTGAACGAACCTGCAGGAACTTCAAGCGGACTCTAAAGGCGCGACTGGCTGCGGAGGAGGCGCTAGCACAACTGCAAATCGCCGACGAAGAAGAGATGGGTGATCCACAGGACCATGATGTGGTCCTTCTTGAGGAACCGACCATGGGATACTACTGGACCGCCAGGGCCGCGGACATGAGGTCGCCCATTCAACACACTCATGTGCCATCAAATAACTTTGAGGTGAGCACCTCTGTCATCACAATGCTGCACGGTTCGGGGGTGTTCCATGGCAAAGAGGAGGAGTGTTCCCGATCACAATTGAGGCAATTCCACGAGCTCATTGATGGAATCAAGATAAATGGGGTCCCAGCCGATGCTATCCAGCTGAGGTACTTCCCATTTACCCTGGAGGGGCAGGCCAAGGAATGGCTAGACACTCGACCTCCAGGCTCTATCACCACGTTCGCCAACCTGGCGGACAAGTTCCTCACCAGCTACCATCCTCCGTCCAAGTAGGCGGACCTGCAGAAGCAAATTACCCATTTTGCTCAGGATGAAGACGAGACCATCCGGGATGCTTGGGAGAGATACACCAGTCTCTTCCTCAAGTGTCCCAACCATGGTTTTACTGACGCCTTCAAGGTTGGAACCTTCTACCATGCCCTCTTCCCGGAGGACAAGCAGCTGATTGATTATTTGGTCTGTGGCGGGAATATGCTCACCAAAACACCGCCCCAGCTGAATCAACTTTTTGAGGAGATGGCAGAGCAGGGCTATGATTGGGGAACTGCGAGGAGATTGGGATGAGCACCAGTACGCGGTGTGCATGATGTATCCACCCAGTCATCTGATTTGGTGCAGGTGGTATCAAAGCTAGTTTCAGCCATCGATCATTCCGGGATGATTGTAGGTACCGGACAGCAGCAGGAGATGCTCTGCCAGTGGTGTGAGAGCTCTCATCACACAGTGGAGGATTTTCAGGCAATGAGGGAGTCTTCTACTCCCCAGGAGCAGCTGGACTTCATCGGCTATGCCAGGCACTTCGACCCCTACAGCAACACTTACAACAAGGGGTGGCGCCAGCATCCCAACTTCTTCTTGGGTGGGGCAAATTCTAGACCACCAGTCCCCCAGGGACCACCTGGCTTCCAGAGGCTTCCTTACCAGCCCAGACAAGGGCAATTTCAACAGCCACAACAGCCTCTCTACCCGCCCAGACAGGGGCCAGTTCCACCTCAGTCACACGTGCGACCATTTCATCAGATAGGGGCAGCACCTGCAGCCCTAGTACAGAGTGACCCGACGGCGGAATAACATCGAGCAGTTCATGGAGAAAGCTTCAGGTAAATTCATGGAGCTAGAAGCTGGTCAGAGAAACACGCAGGCTGTGCTGCGGGATATCCAGACCCAGCTTGGGAGTGTTGCTCAGGTTGTGGCTCAGAGGACTCTTGGTACTCTACCCGGTCAGACCATCCCTCATCCGCATGACCCAAATGAGCACTACAAGGCCATCACTACCAGGAGTGGCAAGCTGACTGTTGATCCACCTGTTCGGGCACAAGAGAGAGAGACCCCTGTTCCAGCACTTCCATCTAATGAGGGGGAAATGGAGAAGGAGGTTGAGGTGCATGCTCCTAAACCGCAACCAGTGGTGAAGGAGTATGTATCGTAGCTTCCCTTTCCTACTCGGTGCACAAAGACCGACTGGAGTGTTCTGCCATCATGCAGAACAAACTACCAGAGAAGCGAAAAGACCCAGGGAGTTTCACTATCCCTTGCATGATTGGTAGTTTGAATATAGGGAAGTCCTTGGCGGATTTAGGCGCAAGCATAAAAGTCATGCCATATAAAGTGTTTAAAAAGCTAGGCCTATGTGAACCCAGTGATACTAGGATGAGCATTCAACTTGCTGAGTGATCCATTGTGCATCCTAGGGGCATTGCAGAGGACCTGATAGTCGCCGTAGGGCCATTCTCATATCCTGTTGATTTTTTTATTTTGGACATAAATGAGGATGTGGATGTGCCATTAATATTGGGTAGACCTTTTCTCGCCACCGCCAAGGCACTCATTGATGTGAATGATGGGAAATTAGTTTTGCGAGTTGGGGGTGAACAAACCTTCTCTGTTTCTGATAATATGAAACACCCTCAGCTCCATGATGATCTAGACTACTGTGATGTTGTTGCTGATTTTTAGACCGCACTCGCCATCACGAGTGCGGGTACTGACGATTTCCTTGAGCATTGTCTTTTGCTAAGGGAACAGGCATCATAGGACGTGCAGCTGGAGGAGCAGCTCGCAGAGCTAGATGAGGCCGCGATCGAGGGGCGAGAGATACAATTCAAGCCGATCCCTATCTCACCCCGGATCGTTACATCATTGGAGGAGCCATCAGAGCTGGAGCTTAAGCCCCTCCCCTCTCACCTGGAGTATGCATTTCTCTAGGAGGGGAATAAGCTCCCGATCATTATTAGCTCGGATCTGACACCCGAGCAAAAGAGCAGGCTGGTGGCTCTGCTGCAGAAGTATGCCCTGGCGATGGCATGGAGAATCACATATATCAGAGGCATTATCCCATCCTCTTGCTCCCACAGAATTATGATGGAGGATGAGGTTAAGCCAGTCAGGCAGCCGCAGCGGAGATTGTCTCCTAACTTGGAGGCAGTGGTCCGGGCAGAGATTGTGAAGCTCATGGATGTAGGGATCATCTTTTCTATATCTAATAGCAAGTGGGTCAGCCCCACTCAGGTGGTCCCGAAGAAAGGCGGGATGACTGTGGTCCCAAATGAGAAGAAAGAGCTAATCTTGATGCGGACCGTGACTAGCAGGAGAGTCTGCATCGATTACCGGCGCATGAACGACGCCACCAGGAAAGATCATTTTCCCCTACCTTTCATTGATCAGATGTTGGAGAGGTTGCTGGTCATGAGTTTTATTACTTCGTGGATGGCATGTTTTGTTATTTCCAGATTCCTATTGCACCAGAGGATCAGGCGAAGACCACATTCACTTGCCCCTTTGGTACTTTTGCTTACTGCAGGATTCCATTCGGGCTGTGTAATGAACCGGTGACCTTCCAGTGATGCATGATAGCGATCTTCGACCGACTGGTCTGAGAGATCATGGAAGTCTTCATGGATGACTTCTCGGTTTATGGAGACTCCTTCACTCATTATCTCCATAACCTGGAACTCGTCCTGAAGAGGTGTGAGGAGACTAATCTGGCACTCAGCTGGGAGAAGTGCCATTTTATGGTCCGTGAGGAGATCTCCAAGCAGGGGATCGAGGTTGATCGCGTGAAGATTGAGACGATCAGTAAGCTACCTCCTCCCATTTCTGTGAAGGGAATTCGCAGCTTTCTGTGTCATGCAGGTTTTTACCGGCGCTTCATTACAGATTTCTCGAAGATTGCCCTGCCTCTAACTAAGCTGCTAGAGAAGGATGCACCATTCCAGTTCATTCCTGAGTGCACAGCTGCATTCGAGACTCTGAAGGAGAAAGTTACCCATGCACCTATCATGGTGACTCCTGACTGGTCTCTTCCTTTAGAGCTGATGTGCGATGCGAGTGACTATGCAGTCGGAGCAGTTCTGGGTCAGAGACGCAGGAAGCACTTCCAGCCCATCTACTACACGTCAAAGACCTTGAACGATGCACAAGAGAATTACACCACCACTGAGAAGGAGCTCCTCGATGTGGTGTATGCATTTGATAAGTTCCGACCCTATCTGGTGCTTTCCCATGTGGTAGTCTACACTGACCACTCGGCGATTCGCTACCTGATGAGCAAGGCTGATGCAAAGCCTAGGCTCGTCCGCTGGATCCTGCTTCTACAGGAATTTGATATCGAAATCCGGGACAAGAAGGGGTCCGAGAATGTTGCTGCAGATCATCTTTCACTGTTGGAAGCCCCTCTGGTGGACAACTTCGTGGAAGAAATCGATGACTCCTACCTGGGTGAGAGATTGCTGGCGATGACACTAGTGGACAGCGTGGTCCCTTGGTATTCTGACTTTGCCAATTATCTGGTGGGCAAGCAGCTACCCAAGGGGATGGCCACTCATACAAAGCGCAAGTTCATCTCCGACTAGAAGCATTATTTATGGGAGGATCCTTACCTCTTCAGGATCGGAGTAAATGGCGTGATCTGGTGCTGTGTCATGGAGCACGAGATGGGAGATATCCTGTCTCAATTTCACGAGGGACCTACTGGAGGTCACCATGGAGGAAACCGCACAGCGCGGAAGGTGCTACAGTCGGACTTTTATTGGCCCTCGCTCTTCAAGGATGCAGACACCTTCGCACGACAGTGCGACCGCTGCCCTTTGTAAGGTAAGGTTTCTGTCCCCGATGAGATGCCCCAACATATTTCTGTCATTTGTGAAATTTTTGATGTTTGGGGTATCGATTTCATGGGCCCATTCCCTCCATCTTTTGGCAATCTATACATTCTGGTTGCAGTGTACTACGTCTCGAGGTGGGCAGAAGCTCAAGCCATGCCCACCAATGATGCAAGACGGGTCTGCTCATTTCTGAAGCAGCTGTTCTCCCGGTTTGGGACACCCCGCGCCATCATTAGTGATAGAGGAACCCATTTTCAAGGGCAATTCACTAAACTTCTCTCTCGCTATGGTGTTAAGCATCAAGTGTCGGTGGCTTACCATCCCTAGTCAAATGGGCAAGCCGAGCTGACGAAACGAGAGCTTAAACGAATAATTGAAAGAACGCTGGATCATGTCGCAACCGTCCCTCTGGGGGGTCCGATGTCGTCGCGTCGGCATTTTTTGGGAGTCACCATCGATCTTACTTGGAGTGGATCGAACACTCTTCGAATCGGCTCTAACCTTAGGGTCAGAACCGAGATATGGTCTGCGAAAATAAAGTTCTGGGTTCGGGAGTACGGTTACGTGTGGGGAACTTAAGCAACACCCCCACAACGCCCTAAATCGGTACTACTTAAGTCGATAAGTTTTTATGCGAGCTGGGTGTATTTTAGTAATATTTTAGTAATTTTAGGTCCCACTGGACTATTTAATGATTTTAATCGTATTAGCTGTAATTTAATTGTACGCCCACTGACGTAAAAGATAAAGTTAATTGGTTAGTTGGACTCGAACCTTATCGGTTGCCTACGTACCCGTTAGACGGGATCAAAGTCCACGTAGTTCGTTATAACTTTGATCGTTTTAATTATAACTTTTCACCACGTTCCACTAAACGTAATTCTCGTATTATATTTTTTGTTAATAAAATTTAAGTTGATTATTATGAAATTATGAAAAGATAATATAAGAATTTAAGTTATTATGAAGTGTTTTGACGTATTGGAAAAGAAATGAGATAAACTTGATTTGCATCTAACATTTCGTATTAAGGATTTTAAATAAATAAAATTATACGGGATGATTACATTAACGCATAATGAGCCAGCAGCCCAACTGGCTAAATTGTCAGACCCAAACCGCGTCCCACGCCGAGAACGACAGTTCGAAACGTGTTAACCACAATTATCTCGTTTTATAATGCAAAGAAGGGGGAAGGGTATTTTAGTAACAACACAAAAGGACGGTGGCAAGGCCACGTAATTCTAGGGAAACCCTAAGGGTAGTTAAGACATTTTAATCAATGGGGTATATATTAGTTTCTTGAAAATCCTAAACCTATCCTAATGCCGAGCGGCCGCCTCACCACTCTCATCTCTCGGTCCTCTCTCTATTTTCCTCTCTATTCTAGAGATCGAAAACCCTAACTCCCTCTCGTCAAAAAAACGCCGCCCACTCCTGAAATTTCTCACTTCTCGATTCGTCTCCTCTTCTCCTCCAGAGAAGAACAAAATCGACACCCTAGCCGCCGAGAAGTTCTTTCCCGCCCATCTCTCCCGAAGAGCAAGCGCGAACCCAAACCTCCTCGTCACCTCAAACCGCGAATCTCTCATTCTTTTTCTCAGATTTACTAGGTGACGACTTGAGTTAATCCGACCAGGAGGATCCCAATCTAGGTAAGACAATGACATGCATGGCTTAATCTTCTATTTTTAGGTGATTTTTTTTTGGATTCGACTAATTTCCTTTCATTTTCGTTTTCATTTCGGAGAAATCATCCCAAACCGAGGGGAGTTTCTCGATCTACCTCTTTCTACTCTCGGTTAACTCTTCGGTGAGCTTCTCTTAAACATGCACGCTTAGATATAATTTTTTCACACAAGACGTGATTTTAATCTTGATTTTTGTTTGGGTTTTTGGTGTTGGACGAGGGGTGAAGGAGGGCGAAGACCGGCGGCGACGTCCAGACCAAGGGACGGTCGACGGTAGGTTCGGACTAATTTTTTTGGGGTTTATTCGTATTTTTTTATTTCGTATTTTGGGTTTTAATAAAAAATTTATTTTAGTCGGGTGGACGATGAGGAACTCTTTGGTCGCCGAGATCTCCGTCAGCAAAGTTCAGCCGACGAAGTCAGGTGAGAATTTTATTATTTTTATTTTATTTTTGTTTCGGTTTATTACCTCTTTAATCTATTCTGACCTCTACTTTTGTTTTGATGCAGTTATTGGAAATGGACAGATCTGGGTAAGGTTGTCCTAAACTCGGGTTAATATGATTGGGGTGGTTGAACTAAAAAAGGAAAGGATTGTGTTTCGGTTTATATTTGGTTTACAAATCTGTGGTTTGCAAATTGCACAAACCAAACGGTTTCTTTTCTATTCAACAAAGTCTTAGTTTTACAACGAAATAGAAAGCTTAAATAGGCCTAGCTAGGGTTACACACGTCCCATAAACTCCTAATTACAGTCTAATACGAAAAGGAATAAAAAAACTACCAAAACAGTGAAATCCTAACTAAACAAGAAAAAGAAATCTGCCTTTAGCTCCAAGTAACCAAACAGCTTTGATGCCATCTTTGAGCCTCTCGATCACAGCCTTCCAGGTAAGCTTCCAATCATCCAATGCCATGTCTTTGTAGTAGAACATACCTACTCTCATGTGGTATAAGCCTCTGGACTCGAATCTCATCCGTGCTTCTGGAATGGAGCTCCAAAGTAGGCTTCTTGAACACAGTTTCTGCCTTAAACCAAATTCTGGCAGTTTTCCGGTTTTGAGGTAGCAACTTTGAGGCCTTGGAAAACAACCTTAATGACATCATCTGGATCCACAAAGCATACCATTGGAAAGATGGAAACTTTATCTGCAATACAAACTCTTAACATTGAATTTCCACAAAGCCAATTGAGAGAACCATGTCTCCAAAGTATGTATCCTGAACACGGATTTTGACTGAGCCAAATTCTGCCTTTCTTCTTCCCAACTTTGATAGCTTCTTTGTCAAGTAATTGTGACGTGAATTGTGGGCAATTTGGGATCATATCAAGAACACTCCTCGCTTAGCATCACTGTCGAAAGATCCCCAAGTTTCTTCTTGTTGGTGAGGAGGCCTTTCATGAACTTGGCATACTTGGGCATCTTCGACAGGGCCTCCACGAACGACATGCTGATGTTGACCTGCTTCAACATTGCCATGAACTTGGCAAACTCAGTCTCCAGCTTGTCTTTATGTAGGAGAGTGGGGAAAGGAAGCTGGGGTACATGCTCCTTAACCACTGGTTGTGGCTTGGGAGCAGGTGCTTCCTTGTCCCCCCCCCCCCCCCCCCCCCCCCCACACTTCTGCATTGTCAGCTGGAAGTGTTGAAGCAGGTAGTGGCTCGTCCTGCCTGGGCTGGGCAGGACCAACAAATGTGGTCTTGCCACTCTTGGTAGTGATGGCGTCCAGATGTTGGTGCTGGTGAGGCTCACGAGGGTACGGAATAGTGGTGGCAGGCAGATTCCCCGATGCCCTGGTAGATCTTGCAAAATGGCACCTTGGTTCCTCTAGCCTGCCTCCAGTGAGGCTATGTTCTGGTCCATCCTCATGAAATTCGCCTGGCTGGTGGTCATGAATGCCTGCAAAATATTTTTCAGCTCTGTCATCTGATTATCTGGAGCTGCAGCTGCTGGAGGCTGGGCATACTGACGCTGGGGCTGCTAGAATGGTTGCCCCTGCCTAGGCAGGTAAGGCTGCTACTGTGGGACTGACCCCTGTCTAGCCTGGAAAGGCTGCTTCTGCTGAAAACCACCAGCTGGTGCTGGGAAACCAGGTGGTTTAGTGGTGTTGCTACTCCAAGCGAAATTGGGATGCTAGTGCCACCCCTCATTGTATGTATTGTTGTACGGGTCAAGGCGCCGAGCATTGGCGATGAAGTCCAACTACTCTTGGGGAGTAGAAGACTCCCGCATAGCCTGGGAGGTCCGCCCAGACCTCTGCCCGGAATAAGACTGTTGGGCTACTTCAATGTCTGCAGTAACTCAGCCACCTGCTACTCGAGCCCGGACTTGGCCTCCATGGCGTGCACACCACGGTCCTGGGAATTCCTGCCTCAGGTGCTCTGCCCCCGAGAATGATCTCTCGCAGCCAAGGTACTGATCATCTGGTTCAGTTCGGGTGGAGTCTTAGTAAGAATATCCCCTCCTGGGCATAGAGACTCAATCACCCTCTGGCTTTCCGGAGAGAGAGCACTATAGAAGTTCCCCATAGTGAATGCATCACTGAAGCCATGATGGGGACACTGCCAGAAAAATCCCATGTACCGCTCCCATGCATCACGAAGTGACTCGTCTGGCTCTTGGCGGAAGTGAGTGATCTCCCGCTGGATCTCTGTGGTCTTCGATGCCGTATAGTACTTGTGCACGAACTTGTTGGCCAGATCGTCCCAAGAAGTTATGGACAATGGGGGCTGGGTCTCCAACCACCTCTTAGCATGCCCCGCCAGAGAATAGGGGAAGAGGTGAAGGCGGATTGCATCATCGGGTACATCGTTCACCTTGAACCCGTTCGTCAGCTGCAGGAAACGGGAAAGATGCCCCCTTGCCTCCTCGTCCTTCCAGCCATGAAACTGGATAGAGGATGTAATGATATGAATCGAGCACGGCTTGATCTCGAAGTTGTTCGCTGGAATGGGCGGGTAGAGGATGACAGGGCCGATATCAGCAACCAGTGGAGTGTAGTAGTACTCCAAGGTGGGACCCTGCGGCGGTGGTGGTTGATGCTAAACCCCATCTACCTGGGGTATGGGGTTCTTCCCCAAGATCTGATTCACCGGGGTGACTTGGAGAGGTATCCCCTGGGGCGGGTTATGGTCTCCTTCCATCTCGCTGCTCAAGTGGCCGACCAAGATCTTTTCCCTTAAGAAGCTATCTATCGCGATCCCGGCCTGAATACCCGGTCGGGTTTTTTGGGTGGCGACCGGGCATTTTCAAAACGCAGTGTCTGGAGATAGGGAAAATCCCCGGTCAAGGCCAAGAATCCCCGACCCGGGATTTCTTCTCTCTGCCCGTGCCCCCTTCTCAGAGACGCCCGAAGCGTCAAATCGCCAATCTGCTCATAATAATACCTGGCCGAGTATTTCTGCTCATGGTCGGGTATTTTGCTCCTTGACTCACTCCTACTGTCACCCTAGAAAATGGCCAAGTGAAACCACTTTCTAAGGCGTAGTATAGCGGGTTTGGGTTTTAATGTCAACCCGGGTCCTAGATTTGATGACTACTCGGTGAATTCTTGTTATCTAGCAGTGAAACTTTAGTGCAAGTCCAAATTAATAAACAAACAAAGCAAGTAAATGGTTGTTTTCAGGTTAAGAGAGGTCACCCAGATATGGTTCCCCCTAGACAGCAGTTAAGCCGGATTGCAATTTACCAAGTTCAGTTTCCATGAAATTTATACTGCGGAAGGTTCTTAAACAGCCTAAAGTCTCGACTAAAGGTCTTCAGACCCTCTCAATCTGAGTCTCTAGCGGGCGACTAACCTCCACCGGAGTAAACAGATTGAGGCCCTACGAACAAAACCTCCACTACCGAAGTGAATTCGGTACAGAATAGTGAGTTGGCTTCTCGACTAAAGTCACCAACTCCCTACCTTCAATCAAGGATGCTTTATCAACCTAGGCAGATATTCTCATTCTAGATTAAAGCAGAAACAATAGGAATTTGATCAGGATTCAAGTCATTCAATCATTCAAGCCTCAATCGAATATAATCAACTCATGAAATCTGTACTTGGGTTCATACAATCAGACCTAACATACAAATCTAGGGTTCTCCATACCCAGATGAATGGGAGAACTACTTCATGGAGAAAGAAGCAAAAACAGATTCAGACGCGGAAATCATAATGTGAAGAATGGATTTCTGCTCCTGGACGTTGATCGGCACTTCTCCAAGCTCAAGCCAAGCTCCAATGGTGATGAAGATCAAGCTAAGGCACTTGGGAACTCTTGTTCGTCACTTTCTCACTCTAGGAATCGATCTCTCTCCCTAAAACTCGAATCCCCTTGATCTTTGGCCTTCTTTTCCTTTAAAACTGCTGCTTGTCGCGATACCCGGTCGAAATACCCGGTCGGGTATTTTGGGTCTCGACCGGGTATTATTAAAACGCGCGTTTTACTTCAGGGAAAAATCCCTGGTCATGTCCAATAATCCCCCACCGGGGATTTAAGCTTAACGACCGGGCCCCCCTCTATTTCTCACGGGTGCCAAAACAATAAATACCCGGTCGGGTATTTGAGCCCACGACCGGGTATTTTCCTCCTACAGCAAACTTCGACCCAACTTCGCTCCTTTCGACCCAAAACTCGTTTCCTCGCCTCGATTCCAACGCCGGGTCCTGAAATATGACATAAACACACAATCTCACGTGAAATTGGCTTAAACACGAGAGTCAACCTCTCAAACGGCTCAAGAATAGGGGTAAAAACATGTGTAATTATTGGTCTATCACTCCTCCAGCACACTTCACCCCAAACGTGCTCCTTTCGACCCGAAACTCGTTTCCTCGCCTTGATGCCAACGCTAAGCCCTGAAATATGACATAAACGCACAACCTAGCGTGAAATCGGCTTAAAACACGAGAATCAACATCTCAAACGGCTCAAGAATAGGGGTAAAAACATGTGTAATCAATGGTCTATCAGGACTCAATGTCCTCGTTGAGGTTTGCCCCACCATCGTTCAAGAAGGACGCGGAGAGGCTCTGATAGCACTTGTAACATCCCAAACCTTTTACCGACGAAGATATTGTCCGCTTTGGGTCTCGACCCTCACGGATTTTGACTTGGGGTGCAATTCAAGGTGACTTACCATAAGGTCACCCATCCTTGTTGTACACCTCCGGACAAGCTAGCGATGACAACCGCCTCGTGAACTCTAAGGTCCCGACCCCACTGGTCAAGAGAGTGAGTGATTCATTCTTGCTTTGCATGTCATATCATACCCCGATGAAGACCTTTGTTGCCCATTCGTTTGTTCCTTGGACTTGAATGTTATGCATGGTTAGTTGTGGCTTATAGGTGATCTTGTTGAGACTAGCATGGATTCATGAACAAGGTGAGAACTTTTCGTTTGCTCGTTTTTGGTGACCTCGAATGTCGTTTGTGTTGGATGTCCTTATTGCTTGGAACGGTCCATGTGTTAATTGCCCATAGCCATTGAGATTCGCCACTTTGTGCTCTTTGATTTGTCCCCAAAGAATTTTGGTTAGGTCAAGAGATTACCTTGTGTGAAATGGTTTGCTTGGAGACAAACTAACGTCTAAGTGTGGGGGAGTGATTCGGGCCTAATTGTATAGTTTTTATCGCCATTCTCTTTGACATTTTTTTGCAATTGAACACCAAAAATGGTGGTTTTACGCTAGGTTTCTTGGGTTTCAGTGTGTTTCAGATCCTTACAGCTGAAACCAACCATAGAGTCGAAATTTGGAAGAAAAGGAGCAAAGACCGGGCAAAGAGGAGGAGTCAGCCAAAGTTCACGGTCTGCCATTGGAGTTCACGCTCTTACAGGACCGTAAACTGGAGCCACAATCCTTGAACCATGGAGCATCTAGTTGAGGTTACTGACGCCAATGCTATTCACGGTCGCTAATACCGTGAACTGCAACCATAAACCATGAACCCAGGAAGTGAAGCGGTGCGTTTTGATCCAACACGATGTGTTCACGAACGCATTTTGATGTTCATGTCCGTGAACTGGGCTCTATCTAAGTTTAAAGAGCCAGGTGAAAGGAAGAAGGACAGGGAGACCTAATGTGAGAAACTTCTTGTTCTTCAGATTTTAGAGTGAGAAAGTGAAACCAAAGTAGAGGAGAAGCTAGGGTTCCATATCCAAGCAAGGATTGGGGAATTCATCGTCCAAAAGGAGGATCTCTTCAACACAAGGAGCAAGGCTTGCATCTTCTTGATGGTTTTCCTTTATTTTGTGTGTGATTGTGTTTACTGTGAATGTGGAGGTATTATTCATGAATGATTGTATTGTGTGAAAACCAATCAATCTAATTGCCAATCTAACCTAGGTAGAGAGAAAACCCCCTCCTTTCTTTGAAAGAGGCTTGAATGCTAGGTTTTCTTGGGTAATTCGTTGCCTCCTAGTTAGGTTAATGCAGGGCAAACCTCTTATTTCGTAGAGCACTTAGGGTTTGGTTGTGGGTGGTCGTTCGAACTCCAATTTGTGGGTGAAGTCTAAACATTCCTTAGTTAATAGGTTGAGAGGGTCACATTAGTGGCTTGGATCGTATCTCATTTCCTCAACCTAGAGACTAAGAGGGTAAGTTAGGGTACTTGTTGGACAACCATTCCTTAGTTAATAGGTTTAGAGGGTCGCATTAGTGGCTTGGATAGTATCTCATTTCTTCAACCTAGAGACTAAGATGGTAGCTTTGGCTACTTGTTGGACTACCATTCCTTAGTCAATAGATCGAGAGGGTCGCATTAGTGGCTTGGATCGTATCCCATTTCCTCGACCTAGAGATTAAGAGGGTAGCCTTGGTCACTTGTTAGACTTCCTGCTGTTTTTGACCCCCCCTAACCACACACAGTTGTTTGATTCTTCAAGTCGTAATTGTCAGCTGGGGGGGGGGGGGGGGCAAATTCCGGGTGAAGCCTTCTCAATTAGTGTCGAATCCATCTTACCTTTGCAAAAAAATTTAGCTTTAGACATATGTTTTCACCAAAACTCATTCGCTAGATAATGTTTCAAACAATCAAAGTAGCAGTACATGGGCCGACGCAGGTCGATATTTAAACATACGTGCCCTATATTGCACCCATCTAAGGTTTATACTTGGTTTAGGTGAGATTTTATTGTGATATTCAGAGCGAGTCAGCTGGATTGGTCGTGAAGTCACAATCGGGCTGTGCCATGCATTTTGCTTTCTTGTTGGATTTTCCTTGCACCAATAATCAAGCTGAATATGAAGCTTTGGGATTGAGTTGGAAATTTTCATCGAGTTGGGAGTCCGTGACATGAATATTAGGGGGATTCACAACTTGTGGTCCATCAAGTCCATGAATATTTTCATTGTATCAATAGTGTTTTGGAAACATATTTGGACCATATTTTTTCGTTGATCTCCCACTTTGATAATAAGGTAATCAAATATATTCCTCAAGAAAACAACAATGAAACCAAATATCTTGCACATATGGCCAGTGCTGTTAAAAGCGCGATTCTACCTAGAAGCCAAAAATGGGTAAAATCGTTAAACGTAGAATCAAAACGTAAAAACGTAAGTTTTTGACGCACCCTCTAAAATAGCTAAAATATGTTAAGTACAACATATAGTATGTAAAATGTGAGTGTGTAGATTTTAGATAAATGAATAACTACATGGAATTCATAATTAAAATGTAATATCTAACACATAAACTAATTTGTGTTGACTCAAAAGTAGAGAAAACTCATAACATCTTAATAATAAGCTCATAAACGTAGATCGAAACCCGTAAACGAGGTTGAGAATCCAAATTCTCATAAACTGGTTTGAGTTTACATAATTACATACGATCAATTACCCATAAACTTTTATCGTAACCCATGTAAGAGCCAGAGGTGAAGATTAAGGGAGAAGACAAATAGAAGGTCAGCGGCTGTTGAGAATACCATTAGGTGTCTTTTCAACCTAATATGAAGCCCCTATCTAGACTCTAGTTGTAGAACGAGTGATGAATCATGTTTTCCTTTATTTTTTATTTTTTGCTGATATGTCTCCAAAATTACATCATTTTGGGCCAATTAGTACATTTTTATGAGATGATCAAAGTCGTATAAAAATGCTTCAGAATCGCGATTTTGCCGATTTTAAGCAATTTTACCGATTTTACCCATGTTTTTACCAGTTTTTGTGACTAAGCGAATTTAGGTAGAAATTGAAACATTTTGGTGACCTGGATACGTAAAAAAGTAATTTTTTAAGTTTTAATGCGTGATTTTTGACATCACTGCATATGGCTTACGCAAACGTTTGAAAATTGAGCCAAAGATATGCCAATTTGAAGACGCTAATGACTGCCATGCACCATTGTTGGTTTACTTAGAAGGTACAAACATATAGGTTGAACACATTGTCAAGTTTAGAGCAAGATGCTATATCTTTTTGGATAGAACGTTGTATAAGTACAGACCTGCTAGCTTGCAGATGAAATGCTTGGGGGCAATGAAGATTTGCAAGAAATGGCAAAGGTGCACGAAAGAATCTATGGAGCCCACCCAGTTGGTCCTTCCATGGGATTGATTCTGCTCGTTACCATTACTATTGGCCCACTATTGGTCCTGACTGTGCTGGCGTTTGCTAAGGGTTGTGAAGCTTGCCCATGCTACGGCCCTATTTTTTAAACAAATAGGTTTTCATAATTTTTGCTATTGACTACTTCACGAATTCGATAGAGGGAAAACCTCTGAAAGTTGTGAATCAAGAGGATATCATCTATTTCATACCTAGAAAACATTATCCATTGATATGGTTTGCTGGTAACAATAACGGCGGACTAGGGAACTATGTTCACTAAAGGGGAAATTAAGGAGTTTGCCACAAAACGGTGTATAGAAATTATTCATTTCACTCCATACTATGCACAAGCTAATGGAAAAGCAGAGACATACAACTAGGTTGTGAAGAACATCTTGACCAAAATGATTGAGGACAAAAAAAAAAAGTGGCACGAAGTTTTATCATAAGCTATGTGGGCATATAGGATGTCACCGCGCAAAAGTACAAGAGTGAGCTCTTTCTCGTTGACTTACTGTCAAGAAGCATTCCTTCCTGTGGAAGTCGCTGTCCAATCACTCTATTACATGAAGCAACACGAGTTAACACCCCACGAGTATCATGAATCAATGATGCTCGAACTCGGCGATATGGATAAGTTGTCGTTCCAAGCCCTCGATAACATTCAAGTGCAGAAAGCAAGATTTGCAAGAGCTTACAATAAGAAGGTTATGCATAAGTCATTTGAGGAGGGAGAGCTTGTCTGGAACGTCCATTTGCTCTTAGGAGAGAAAGATCGTAAGTTTGGAAAATGGTCATTGAATTGGCCTGGACCACTCATTGTGCATTCTATGCGCCCCTAACGGGGCCTACCTACTAAAGTATTTGGATGGAGTGATGCATGAGCGTTTAATAAATGGTAGGTATTTAAAGTCGTACTTTGTCGAATTGTCGTAGCTCTTTCTTCTTATGTTTCCATCTCATCAAATGTTAGTTGTTTGTTTTATTTTAATCATTATTGTGCCCAAATAGAAAAGGATTGTTCGATCGTCATAGCATTGTTGGACAAAATCAAACTCAATGTGGTTTTTGCAAAGTCTAACCATGACGCTTCCTTGGCCTCAAACATGTGAAAGCTAAATTACAACGTCCAGAATAGTCTAAGAAATACTAGCTAGCTATTTTTCAATTTTAAGAAATCAAATTTACAGCCATGTGGTGCTACAAGTTGTACCGGCGTTGTAACAAGTAGAAGAACCAATGTTAGTGTTTTTTATAAGGGTGATACCATTTTATTAATTTAAAAAGAAAAAATTATTAGACAAAAATACACATGTTTGGTAAATGTGGAGGAGCGAGAGTTGATGGAGAAGGAACTGGAGGTGCAAACCCTAGATCATGCAGGCACAACAGTAGCAGTCCTTTACTGTTTTTATTACCTTAAAAAAAAAGTAGCAGCCCTTTACGTTGGGTCGACCTACCTGGTTGAGTAGGTTGATGATTGAGGCAGAATGTGCCTTCCTTGGGCCCGATCGTATAGCAAGAGGGTAGGAGGGAGTAGTTGGGCTTACTTTGGGCCAAGAGAACTAATAGAGTGGGTTGAACAACAGATTATTTATGGGCCAAGTCCTCAAGGAGAACTTGGGTTTCAAATGAGCCCGTGAAATGAACTTGGGTTGCGACAGATTGATGTTTAAAGACAGATTATTGTACGAGAAGGAAGCTAATAGTGGGCACATGAAAGTGAAAGAATTAAGTAGAAATCAATAAAAGAATTATCTTTGCAAACCATAAGCTCTCTCTGTCTCCTAATTTCTCTTCTTCCCTAATCCAAAACTTCAACCGATTCTTATTCTTTTATTCTACTTCCCCAAATTCTCAATTCCAATCACCCAACACTACCAATAGAATCCTAGAATTAAGTTTCTATCAGTAGGCTCGTGATTTAGAAGTGGAACGGTATTGTTGGTTACGCAGTTGGTGATTCGTTGTGCTAAGTCAGGGTCGATAATGGATTAATTAGCGAACCACGCTGGTGTGGAGGGGCAAGGTTTCAGATTCTGCTATGTGCTATGCAATCCATTCTTCCTGGTCAACAATGTCAACAGAAAATTACTATTATGCAGAAAATTCTAGTTATGTACTAGGTAAGTTGATTAAATTAACTTTAGTACTGGGAGTGATTGGCGGTCTTGATCAGTTGCATCATTACTCTCCCTGGAGGAACAGGTTTGTTAACGTGGTTATTTTGTTAGCCTGTCCCAGTCGTCGTAGAAAGCGAAACCAAGGACACAAGGACCAGGAAAAGATTGGGGGGAGCAGGAAAGTTGACGACCAATCACTACCCAACCCAACCCAAAGCTCTGCTTTATTCCACCATACATACCTGCCATTTCAAGCATCCATGACCTTCGACCACAACTTTTGTCTCCCTCTCTATTCGACCTCACACAACCCTCCATTATTAAGCCCGCCACGTCATGGTCCTACGTGCCAAAACACTCCCATAAGAACCTCAATTCCATGTACGTACTCCTTTCTTCCCATTCCCACACCTCAAACACACAACCAAATTTGAGGTAACCAAACTTTTTTGGTATAGGGTCATTGCACCAGACCAGACCAGACCAGTCCGTCTCTCCTTTTTATCACAAAAACAGGACAGCCCCACAAATGATAATCCGTGTGGTGCAATGTCTTTGACTCCTTCCTAGCTCTCTCTCTCGACCATAAAGCCAAACCCACCACCTTTTCTCTAGTGATTGGAAACCCAAACGAGAAAACCCTTTATTATCATTACGCTTCCCCTTTTCTCATCATTACACTAAATATATATTTATCCTCCCTTTCTAGTTCCTCCCTCCCCATTATCCTCTTTTAAGCTAATCTTAGTTAACACCTAGCCTTAGCCATGTCCACGAAAACCATGAACAACTCTACAGTAGTCAGCAGCAGAAAGGAAAGATTCCTCCACAAACTCAAGCTCATCGGCCTAGTCCCACAACCTCAAACTAACTACCACCTCAACAAAACTACTCCACAAATCAAAGAGGCAGAAGAAGAACCCCATGATCAAGTGGCGGCGGTGAGGTGTCCGCCAGGTGGAGCCGAGGCTGCGATCCTCTACACCACGAGCTTACGGTCGATACGGAAGACGTTCGAGGACTGCCACTCCATCCGCTTCCTGCTGCAGAGCTTCAAGGTGGCGTTCCAGGAGCGCGACGTGGCGATGGACTTGGGGTTCAGGGATGAGCTGTGGAAGGTGATCGGCGGCGGCGGGAGAGTCGTCCCGCCGCGGCTTTTCGTCAGAGGGAAGTACATAGGGGGAGCTGATGAAGTCATCACTCTGCACGAACAGGGGAAGCTGAGGAAGCTGTTCGATGGAATCCCGACGGTGGGTTCGCCAGCAGGCAATTGCGGGTGCGCCGGCTGTGGCAACTTGAGGTTTGTCGTGTGCACCAATTGTAATGGTCGCCGGAAGGTGGTGGCAATCGGCGGCGGCGAGCAGGAAGGTGGTGGTGGTGGTGGTGGGGATTTTGTTAGGTGCTTGGAGTGTAACGAGAATGGACTTATGAAGTGCCGCATTTGTAGCTGAAGTAGGTACTCTGTCGACACTATAATGTGCATTGGTATGTGGTAGTGGATAGCTGTTTGTTAGTGTAAAATAATGAATGGTATTCTAGGACTTGTTTGTAAAATGGTAAAATTAAGATTTGGTGATTTTACGTGCGTGTGTCATGTGTATATTTGACAATTCTTCATCCTTAATCCAATCTCGATAACATTGTTTTTTTCCCTCATTGTCTTCCTCCAATCTACATGATGTTATAGTATTGTTCGGGTGCGTTATTTTATATGTAGGGCTCTATGTTGAAAGTTACACATATACCTCTTTCATGAAGGCGTGATCATTAATTCAAGGGTAAAAACAATTTAATAGCCAAACCTATTAGAAAACATTTTATTAGTCAAATCGTCAACTCTCCGTCTGGTCAGTCGTTAGTTGACTCCGACGTGGAAAGAAACTGTACATGTGGCACATTTTTTCTGTTGTGGCACCTAATTAAAATTAATGGGAAAATGAAATAAGAAAAGGGAAAAATCAACACATTATCTAATCTCTCTCTCTCTCTCTCTCTCTCTTCATTCTCTTCCACCAATTCTCCCCGTTCGAATTCCTCCCTCAAAGAAGAAGCCCTCTCCTCCTCCGGCGAAACCAAACCCATCGCCCTCCACTGAACCAAAATCAACGGCGCCGGCTTCGTCCCTCGTCATGTGAAAGCCGGAAAAAGCTAGCGTCGCTCCCGGACGGGGCTTTTGGCGAAGGAAACGTCGGAGCGCTGGCGAAGAGACAGACGAAGCGCTGGCGAGGAGACGACGGAGCGCTGAAGGAGACGACAGATTTTTTCCCCTCATATTCCTTTTTTCATCGCAATCACTTCCCTCCTCTCATGGTGCCATCTCCTTCTTCTCCTCCTCATCAAATAAATCTGGTTAATCTAGAACAAAAGCAGGCGAATCGTCAAGCGCTCTTAGCTATTCTAGTCGGAAGGAGAGGGATGGGTACGGCGACGAGGGGAAGAAGGTAAGTAGTTGTTATGGTCAGAAACAGGGGACGAGGGGAGAGCAACCGTCACTACGAGCAGAGAGGGTGAATGAGAGCAGCGGTGGTCTTGCCGTAGATGATTATCCTGCGATTGAAGATCTGGAGTTGGGTCGGATGGTGGTTAGATCTGGGGTTAAAGAATCGACGAAACCACAGCGGCGGTGATGGCGGGTGTTTGAACGATGGCAAAAGAGACGAGCGAGGTCATGAAGCAGGTTGAGAGGGCGGCGCAGCCACACCGGGACAGACGCAATGCACCTAGACGGTGAAAGCAGATGCTTCGCACAGCCGACGCCGTCGATTATGGAAGAACAGGCGGTTACCCTAGGTCTGCTATGTTTTCTTCTTTAGGTTTGTTTTTGTCAAAAATGGAAAATTAGGTCACTTTAATCGACCCTGTGTATCATTATGTTAGTATAATCCCCATCAAAGTAAGGTGGCCACTGATCGTTCACCTTATTCCCAGTAACCAAATAGAAAACCCAGAATAAGGAAACTAGAAGCTTGATAACAGAGAGAAGGAGATTTGATTATGTAAAAGTTAAATTAAAAAAATTATATAATATCTATGTGGCATGGTCAAACATTTGACTTCTTGCCACATCATAAAAAAATCTTCCATCTCACTTAATATTTTGCCACGTCATAGTCAACTAACAGTTGACCGGACGAAAAGTTAACGGTTTGGCTATTAATTTATTTTTGAAAAGGTTTGGATATTATTTTGTTTAGAATAAAAGGTTTGGCTATTAAATTGTATTTTAGCTTATTTGAAGCACACAATCTGCTCTGGTGGGTACTTCTTATAAGTGATATTTGTACTCCAAATCAATATTTTTACTATAAAATCGTATTAATTTTATAGAGATCATTGGATAAAGAAAAGAACATTGACACCGTTAATAAATTAATAAATAAATAAAACAACTATTACCCACTATATTTGGTATTCGCCTATTTTGTTCTAACTCGGAGTCAAACATCACTAATGGAAAGAGGAAAAAAATTGACATGAATTTGGGTTATTGTTCGAGAGGCAGAGAATATAGAACAGTGGAGGATTTTGGAATGATTGCAAGAGAAGGATAATGATGGGGATTGCACATGGGGTGAGGGGAATTCTTCTGGGGGCATAAGATAATATAATTGAGGCAAAGCTTGGTGGGTCAATAAGAAAAGGTTGATTGGTGCCATAAAGGAAAAGAGTGGTGGTGGAGGTGGTTGCCGATGAGATGGGATTAGTTGAGTTTCTGATGTTGGACCAGGCTTTCACGCCAATGTACATTAGCTACTCATGTACTTCTCCTTCTACTAATTAAGCGTTACTAAGGACTTCATAATCAAATTTCAGAGCTCTTAGTAGATGTTTGTAAACTATAATTTTATGTGTGGTACCAGTAATACTTTTTTTCATTTTCTTTCGTTTTGATCAAAACTAAATTGCAGTCAACGAGAACGACTTTTAATTGATCATATGATCTGTGTAACATTCGGAAAATTGACAATAAAAAATCATTTAGATATTATACACACTATATGTAATTGGGTTTCTTTCTTTCGTCAAAATCTATAAAAGAAAATCTCAGCAAACACACTAATTCTTTGAAACTAATTGTGACTTAACCTAATTAGCAATACTCAATGGATTTTCTGACAAGAACGAACATGCTTTTCACTCACTAATAACCAACCTAAGCGCTAACGAAACCATGCCAACTGAACATAACCAGATACCTAACGCAATAGAGCCAGGTTCTTATAACCAAATGTATTATTGGCTGACAACTAGTAGTGACGTCCAATATGGCCAAAGGTTAGGAGGAGAGAGGATAGAGCTAAACCACATCAGAAAACATTAAAAAAAATCAGGGCCAGTATGTACAATCTTTGTAGTTGTTCCACAATATAACACGACCACCCATCAAAGGTAGCTTGGAACCTCAAACATAGTAGTAGTACTAACCAAAAACATCGATTAAGGAGGGCCGGGGTTGCCATAACTCTAACATACACTACCAGAAAATTCAGTTTTTGCAACGAAATCCGTCGCAGAAAGCCTATAAATATAACCTACTTCCGTAAAATTTTGCTTTTAGGTGCATCATGATGATTTTCTGAGAGTACATTTATCTCGCCACTACTTCGCACATTACAAGAACTCATCCATTTCACGCCAAAATGCATCTTGTCAGTTATGATTGGATGGTTTCTTATGAACCATGGTTATCTCTCATCCTTTGTCGACATGAGATATGCATAACCATAATACACCCCAAAAGTAAAATCGTGTGGGGTAAGTCTAAAGCAAACAATATAATAGTCAGGATAAGGGGTTGAGATGTTAAAAGTGGTATCATAGCCTCTTCGCACTTCTGTTGAATAGTGGAGGGGCAAACCTCAATGAAGACTTTGATTCCAAAGAGGGGAGTAATTTCACACCTTAGGCAAACTCACATCGAAAATATAACGGGAGAGGTAAATGGTACACGAGGAACAATCCAACATTGTCATCATCATGTAATGTTCTCAACCTCTATCTTTATAAATCTCATCATGTCCGGCTAATCTTCTATTTATTCCAAATTTGATGAACCCTAATTTGTTTTACATGGACTGAGTGGTATCTTTAATATAGACGTGTTGTTCTCGTTCTTAAGATCTTTTCTCGACTTATCATGTGCAAGTACCAATAGTACGTGTCTATTGTATATTTTGTCTGATACATGTAAATGACACTGCAAGGTAATTTTGCATGTTAGATCTTTCGTGAAAATAAGGAAGTGATCGGAGCCACCGGCGATGGGGTCACGTAGTTCTTCTAGATTACCTTAACAACCAAATACGAAAATTCAGAAGTCTGGCTAATGCTTTGGTTTAAGAGTCTTGTAAGCCAAGATTTCACTTGATTCTTAAGTCAAAAGAATGTTAATACATGTGCGAACGGGTTACACTAAACTGGGAATTTTCATAGTCTAAGATGAACACTCGTCTATGTTAAATTCAACTTTTCTGTAAAATGCATATTAGAGGGATTCGCTTCTGTGTCAACATCTTATATAGTTGATTTTACTTTGAAAACTATTCTATTGTGTTTTTATCATAGCATGTGCTTTTATATCTTAACAAAATCACTAAAAACGATTGACTAAATAATAGGTAAAATCCAAGTACTAGTACACGTAGTCTTTGTGGATACGACCTTTCTTCCTGCTATACTGTCCTAGATCGATAGGTACTCTTTCCTATTTTTCCTGTGTTAGTTATGAGCGATCAACTGCCACACTTGGTATCGTTATAGGCTACTAGAATTGATGCTTACACCTCAAATGGATGCAAGCTCGAGTTAATGAGGAACACATTCAAACATACAAAAGACACCATAAAGGAATCAAACACAAAAGATAGAAAGAAACGTCAAGCATATCATACAAGAATCGAAAATAGAAAGTTGTGAATCTCTAAGGTTTGCAAACATATGCAACTAAGGGGACTAGTCGGATCATGGGGATGAGAACCATGGATTCATCATTCTAAATGAAGATCCCACAAAGTCTCTAAAATCGGCGCCCTGAACAAAGAAGTTGGGGACTAGGCTGACGATTACCTTTTGGTTATCGTTGTCGTTCTAAGTCATGTGGATCATTATTTCGACAGAGTAACGACCCTATAATGCCTCCTATCAATAGCTGCCAAACCCCCCCCCCCTTGGAAGTCTATTTATAAACTCCTTAGAGATTCGGTAGAGAGAGGATGATTAGAGGACACTTTTGACTCCCTTTATGTTTCTTCTATCTTAGCCATCACGTAGAAGAATTTGGAAACTTATGGTCGATCTTCAAACGACACTTGTATCGCCGATTTAGAGGTTAGGACGCAGTTTTGTGAGTCGTTTCAGTCATCTCTCCATTTCCTTTGGCTCCCAGTAGTAGAGCCCTAATGTCCCTACGATGATCCAATGGGGTCCACTAGGTTGTTATATCCCGAAAACACAGAAACACTCCTAAGAGTGCATCAAAATGATAAAAACAAGTCTAATGCTTCTAGAATATACTTTGGTTGATGAACAAACAAATTCAATATATTATGACGTTAAAGTATGAAAATCATGAAAATAGATCATTAGGGGTTGGAAATAATAATTTTGATTCAACCGACTGCAGCCCCTAATGGGGAAAATAGTGTCAAAATTCTAGTTTACAGGTTCCAAGAGTCGAGTTATTCATGAAGCCAGCTTCATCGCAAGCGAGCTAATTGACAACCGCAGAAAGAATGGTAAATCCGGCTTGGTTATTAAGTTAGACATCGAAAAAGCTTTTGATTCAATCCATTGGGGTTGTATACTCAATGTCTTGAAGGCCATGGATCTTCCTCCACGCTTCCAAAAGTGGATCAAATGCATCATGTCTTCGGTCAGAGTCTCTGTATAGGTCAATGGCGAGCCTGTGGGATTTTTTGTTATGCATAAAGGTGTGAAGCAGGGTGATCCCCTTTCACCTTTCCTCTTTAATTTGGGAATGGATATTATATCCTTCATTAGAGAAATTGAGGGATGACAAACTTATATCTGGATTATGTATCGATGAGAGGAATCGGCGTGGAGTTGTCACACACCTATTGTATGCTGACGACGCAATCATATTCTGTGACGATAATGAAGATGAGGTCCTGAGCATTTTGGGTTCCCTTGTTTGCTTTCAGAGCATAACAAGACTCAGAGTAAATCTTAATAAATCAAGAATTTTCCCAGTCGGGGAGTTTCTCAATCTCGGCAGGTTAAGTAAGTTATTTGGTTGCGATTGGGAGTTTCTCCCCACTACGTATCTGGGGCTTCCTCTGGGTGCCTCTGTTTTCTCATCAGCCATTTGGAATCCAGTCATCTGGAAACTATAGAACAGACTCGAAAGATGAAAGGGGAGTTTTCTTTCTCTTGGGGGAAGAGTAGTAATGATTAATGATGATCTGTCCAACCAAAGTATATACATTTGCTCTATTTTCTTAGCTCCAAAGGGTGTTGTTAAAACAATTGAAAAACTACAGAGGGACTTCCTTTGGTCAGGAACGCATGATAAAGAAAAGCTACACCTAGACTCATGGGAATTGTGTCAAACCCCGAAACATCATGACCGCCCCGAAACATCATGACCGGTTGGCCATTCGTGATCTAGAAACACACAATCATTCACTCCTCCTAAAATGGATACGGAGGTTATCTAGTGAAAGGGGTGCGTGGTGGAGAAAGCTCATATTGCTCAAGTTCTCAAACTCCTCATCATAATGGTTTCCCGGAGACATTCAATGGAGTGTCGATTGTAGCCCTTGGTCGCAGATTCTGAAGCTGAAACATACCTTCTGGCATTTGGCTCATATCAAACAGGGAAGTGGTCGTTGGACCTCTTTTTGGCATGATCATTGGATCAGAGGTACTTGCCTTGTGAAGAAGTTTCCGTGAGTGTTGGCCGCCGCAATCTCCCCGAGTTCTCGTGATTCGGGCCTCATTGCACACTTTTTTACCCTCGATTATCTTTGACATTTGTTGAAATAGAATTCCCAAATGGTTGGTTTTACGTGAGGTTGCTTGTGTTTTAGTGTGTTTAAGATCCTAACAGGTAAAACCAAACCTAGAGTCGAAAGTTGGAAGAAAAGGAGCAAAGACCGGGCAAAGAGGTGGAGACTACCGCAGTTCATGGCTAGATGTTGGGGTTCACAGTTTTAATAGAGCCATTGATGCTCTAAAACACAACACCTAACAAAGGCCAAGTGTAACCAATGAAAGGGACTGCAGTATAGTGGCTCAAGTGATAAATATCGAATCCACGGGTCTCTAGAGTTACTATTACTCAGCTTCAGTTTATTATTTAGCAAATCAGATTAAGATGAAAGAACTAAAACTACTCTAGCAAACTACAGTTAAAGTTAATCTAATTACAGGTTGGGAACTCACTTAGGTATGATTCCCCCGAGCCACTAGCCAGATTAATGATTGATGATCTCTAACCTGTTTCACTTTCATTCACAATGCGGAGAATCCTTGACTAGACCTTGAGTCTCGACTAAAGGAACAAGGCCCTCTTGAGTCAATTGCCTAGAGGGACGTATCCTTCTCTAGAACAACTGATCAAGGCGTTATGCACTAGACTCCCTCTATCGAAAGGGGTTCTCAATCGATACAAAGCAGTGAATCAACCCTCGACTAAAGCAATCGATCCACTACTATCAATCTATGGTGCTCTATTGACCTAATCAGGTATTCCCTCTCATAGAATCAAAGCAGAATCAATAATCTCGACTAAAGCAGAATTGAATCATGAAAACATGCATAGATTGAATATGAACTCAAGATTATCCAGTCAGAGTACTCATACAATCATCCAATCAAACAAACATAGCTAGGGTTCCTCAAAACCTAAGTGAAGGGAAGTTACTCCATAGAGAAGAGAGAGACTGTAGTAAGAATCTTCAGATGATCAGTCTTCAAGTCCGGGCTTGTTCCTCAAGCTTCCAAGGCGAAGAAATCCTCCTTCTCTACTCCAAGAATGCCCTCAAATCGCCCTCTCTCTCTTTGGTTCGTCCCTTGGGTGTTTGGGATCCAAAAACCCAGCTCTCCTCATCTTTGGTTCGGAATTTGGCTTAAAACCAGGAAATCCCGACTCACACGGGCAGGGTGGCACGGCTGTGTGGCTTACCCAGTTGCCCGTGTGAATCAAAATGCTGCGTTCCAATTAGTTCGAATTCCAGGCTCTTTGCATGGCCAGAATGGCACGGCCGTGTGGACATCCCCTCTTGCCCGTGTTTGCTCTCGCAGAATGAGGCACGGCCAACTCGGCCCCTTGCACGGCCGTGTCGATCCTCTGCTCTGCCCGTGTGTGCTCTCGGCAAAACACGCACGGCCAGGCCATTACTTCACACGGCCGTGTGAACATCAGGGCAGCCCGTGTGACCTCCTTTGTGACTTGTCTCGCACCCGATCTTCAGCCAATCGACCCCAAACTCGCTCCTAAACCTTCATTCACTTGCCAGGACCTGAAATATCACAAACAAGCACAACCTAGCGTGAAATCGGTCTAAAACACGAGAAACCACCTCTCAAACGGTGTAAGAACAGGGGTGAAAACATGTGTAACTAACGGTCTATCAAACTCCCCCACACTTAACCGTCTGCTTGTCCCCAAGCAAACCTAACTCAAACCAATGCAACTCTCCAGACCTCTATAGCAACAAACAACCCAGATCGTAGGTAGAGGACTTCCTAGATCATTTAGCAACTTACGAGGTCAACCGACGCACAAGTCATCTCATAGCTTCTTCGGCGAGTCGGCATCATGGCAAACAGTGAACAGAGGACAAATGAATTGTAGTCTAGTTGGTCAGGATATTCGGCTCTCACCCGAAAGACCCGGGTTCATGTCCCGGCAACGGAACCAAGTTTTTGGCGCCGTTGCCGGGGACTTTCTAGAGTATTAGGAAAGGCAGAAGTTTGTTACTTTAGCGTTTTTCTTTTCTTTTCTTTTCCACCCTTGCTTTTCACTTGGGTGTTTTTTTTGTTTTTGTTGGTGCAGATCTGAATCATGGATCCTCATGGCTTCTCCAACAATTGGGGGTATCCACCACCACCCGAGTGGTATTACCCCGAGACTCCCTGGAGCAATCAAGGAGGAGAAGACTATGGATTCGGGTTCCAGTACCAACCCCCTTACTACGGAGAACAACCGGACCCTTGGGCATATCAAGAACAACCTCATTACCAAGAAGAATTTTTCCCACAACCAGAGGGGCCATTGGAGCTGGAGTTACCCATGGCGGCCTTCACGGGCCATTCTGCAGAGCCATGCTACTCGAGACTGTGATAGAACATGCTCCAGGATGGATCATTGTGTCCAGGCCTATCGTGAAACAGAGGAGATCCTCCTGAGCCTTAAGAAGAGCGTCGATGATCTTGAGCGATCTTGGGCACAGCCTGCTCCAGATCACCCTTCTGCTACCATACAAGAAGAGGAGGAGGAAGAAGAAGGCTACAAGGACATTGTGGAGCACACTGAAGTTGTCACGGAGAGCTCCCGTGATGATCATAATCAGGAGTGTCCTGTCGTAGCCGACCACACCTTCTCACACCCCAAACTGCGCTTTGAAGAGGCGGGCATGAGTGAGGAGTTGCAAGAAGATCTCATGAAAGAAATTGCTTGGCAACTTGCTCTCCAATCCGTGCTAGAAGAAGAAGAGCAAGAAAGGGTGCAGAAAGAAGTTGTGGAGGATGGCGAAAGTGAAGCTGGAGAAGTTCTTGATCATTTCCCAAGGGTGATACCACATGAAGAAGGAAGGGAGGTTAAAGAAGAAATTGGCGTCCAGGCTGAGGATGAAGTTGAGGTGGAAGAGGCATGCACCGGCCATGAGTTGCAAGTAATATCCCCACCAAACTTTGAGGAACTGCTTGGCAAGGACCCATTTGCAGTGTCTCTTTGCCAGACCAAGGCCACATCGACATCGGTCCCTTTTGGTGGACGGGATGGTGGTCGGTCGATTCTGTCATATCTGGTTTGGGGCAATGAGACGAGAGAAGAGAAGGAGAGGTCTCGAGGGTGGAGACTTCATCTGCATCAAGTACATGAGCCTTCATCACCTGCCACACCACATGCTCGTGACTTGAGACTCCACCTCATCGACGAGAACCTCAACTTCAAGGAGGTTCTAGCATGGACCGAAACTTAGGAGCCATCGTCCGGCTCACGACGTGAAAGAAGCGCTTGTTGGGAGGCAACCCAACCAGTCGGTTTGCATTTCTGTCTCTATTTCTCCTCGGTTGAGTCAGTTTGCTATTTGATTTTAGAGTCAATAACTCAACCTTTGTGAGATTTTGTGTGGTGTTTGTGTTCTGATTACTCTCTCTTTCTGGATGGCACCGCCTGACCCGTTCATCATCATTCACCCTTGATCTGGTAACTTCGTTCTACCCTCCTTATCTTTCCTCCATTGAGGACAATGTCGTGCTTAAGTGTGGGGGGATGTTCGATTATGTATGCGGGTGAATGTTTGGCGGTTTGTGTGCTTGGAGCCTAGTCCACTGTCCAAATTTTTAAATTTGAGGGCTCCAAGTACGTGTTTCCTTGCAATTGCCTGCTCAGTATGCTTTGAATTGACAGTCTTTATAGTGATATGCAACCTAGGGAGGTAGTGTAGCACTATGGAGGATGTTGATGCATTTAAGAAGTCTCATTTCTTCTTCATATTGAGTTGGTTGATTGAGTGAATTAGTGATCTTAGGACCCTTGAATTGTGTGGTGTTGTGGATTCTCTGCCTGTCATGGACTCTTGTATCATGTTTTAAGTTTAACAGGTGCTCGAAAATGTGCTTCAAAATAACGTCTCCCGTGCGAATAGGGCGAAAGTGTGTAAGGGGAGACGGGAATTCGTCCCAATTTCCACCTACTACCTCCAGCCCCCTTACATGTCTTTCCCCCGCACGAGGCTCGAGACATCCGCTCCTGGCATGGCCGGTAAGAGCAGGTTGGGACCCTTGAAAAGAAAAGAAAAGAAAAGAAAAATAACAGAAAACAAGCAAAACAGAAAAAAAAGGGGGTTCCAACCATCTTCAAGAACAAAATAGAGCACCTTGAAAAATGTGAGTCCATGATTCTTTGTTTTTGAGAATCTCTTCAGCCACAATTCATTTGTCCTCTGTTCACTGTTTGCCATGATGCCGACTCGCCGAAGAAGCTATGAGATGACTTGTGCGTCGGTTGACCTCGTAAGTTGCTAAATGATCTAGGAAGTCATCTACCTACGATCTGGGTTGTTTGTTGCTATAGAGGTCTGGAGAGTTGCATTGGTTTGAGTTAGGTTTGCTTGGGGACAAGCAGACGGTTAAGTGTGGGGGTCAACTGGGTAAGCCACACGGCCGTGCCACCCTGACCGTGTGAATCAAAACGCTGCGTTCCAATTAGTTCGAATTCCAGGCTCTTTGCACGGCCAGAATGGCACGGCCGTGTGGACATCCCCTCTTGCCCGTGTTTGCTCTCGCAGAATGTGGCACGGCCAACTCGGCCCCTTACACGGCCGTGTCGATCCTCTGCTCTGCCCGTGTGTGCTCTCGGCAAAACTCGCACGGCCAGGCCATTACTTCACACGGCCGTGTGAACATCAGGGCAGCCCGTGTGACCTCCTTTGTGACTTGTCTCGCACCCGATCTTCACCCAATCGACCCCGAACTCGCTCCTAAACCTTCATTCACTTGCCAGGACCTGAAATATCACAAACAAGCACAACCTAGCGTGAAATCGGTCTAAAACACGAGAAACCACATCTCCAACGGTGTAAGAACAGGGGTGAAAACATGTGTAACTAACGGTCTATCAGCCATGACCCATGAAGCGAGGAGCAAGCAGATGGAGTTTTCAGGTTACTGACGCCCAGGCAGTTCACGGTCGCTAAGACAGTGAACAGGGGCCAATGACCGTGAATCCCAGCAAGAGAAGCGGTGTGTTTTGGTCGCAACGCTTAGTTCACGGACACGTTTCAATGTTCTCAGCCGTGAACTCTGGTCATGAACTCAGCGGGATCTCCCACTTAAAAGGAAAGCTGAAGGTACCTAGACTGAGAAAACTTCTCCTTCTTCAGATTTTAGAGAGAGAAAGTATGAAACAAAGAAGAGGAAAATCTAGGGTTTGATCTCCAAGCAAGGATTTGGGTTTTCTTGAGCACAAAGAGCAAGGCTTGCAATCTTCATGATGGTTTTCCTTAGCTTATGATGATAGGCTTTGACACAACATAATCATTTCTGAATACTACCTAGCTTATGAGTTTCATTGGGCTTTCTTGGGCATTTCAACCCTCCTAGCCTACTTTAGAGAGGAAACCTCTTTAGGTTAAGAGGCTCATTATTGAGATGGGGTTCTTGGGCATTTCATACCTCCTAGGCTAGTTTAAAGAGGAAACCTCCTTCACCCAAGAGGTTTGGTTTCCTTGGGCATTCAAGTCCTCATAAACTAATTTAGAGAGAACCCTCCTTAACCTAAGAGGCTCATTTCGAGTTGGGTATCCATGGGTATTCAATGCCTCCTAAGCTAGGTTAGAGAGAACCCTCCTTAACTTAAAAGTCTCTATTAGAGATGGGTTTCCTTGGGCACCTCCTAGTCTAGGTTAGTTAAAGGGCAAACCTCCTAATTCGTATTAAACACTTAGGGTTTGGTTGTGGGTGGCCGTCCGAACTCGCAATTCGAGGGTGAAGTCTAACCATTCCTTAGTCGATAGGTTGAGATGGTCACATCAGTGGCTTGGATCGTATCCCATTCCTCAACCTAGAGTCTAAGAGGGTAACTTTGGTTGCTTGTTAGACTTCCATGCGATTTATGAACCCCTAACCACACACGGTCCTTCGATTCTTCAAGTCATAATTGTTAGCTAGGGGGAGCAACACCCGGGTGAAGTTTTCTCAACTAGAGTCAAATCCATTTTACATTTGCAAAGTAATTTAGTTTTCAACCTTTGTTTTCACCAAAACTGATCTGCTAGATAATGTTTCAAACAGTCGAAGTAGCGGTACATGGACCGGCCAGGGTCGATATTTAAAGATACTTACCCTATATTGCACTCATCTAAGGTTAATAATTGGACCTTAGGTGGGATTTTATTGTGATAGTTAGAGTGAGTCATCCCGCATCGCTGCTCATTTGTCTCAAGAGGGCGAGAATCTTGTGTGGTAAATTCCTCTAAAGTTTGATCTTCAGGGGGGGTGGTAGAGAGGGAGAGAGAGTGCTTAATGATTTTACTTGATCATTTTTATTCTTCTAACTTTATTGCAGATCCTAAGAGATTGACATGGCTTCCAGCTGCTTCTGCTGGTTTTAGTGTGAAGTCGGCATATGATCACTTGACATCAGCTAGATTCAACAAAAGTGGTTACTTCCCCATTAAGGTTGTGTGGTAAAAGATAGTTTTGAGTAAAGTCTGCATCTTCTTATGGATTGTGTTCCAAAAAAGGCTCATCGCCCATGACAACCTAAAGAAGAAGGGATTTCAATTACCAAGCAGATGCGCCCTTCGTAAAAAGGAGGAGGAAAATCCGAATACCTATTCATTGGCGGACGATGAGCACTTTCGTCATGTTGAAAAACAGGATCAATGATAATGATGATATTGCAGCAAGGATTAAGCAGTGGTACTATCGAAAGCCTTCCACCCCCTGGCATTGGTGCACTAAGGTCTTCCTTCATGCCTACTGTTGGAGTTTATGGTTGGAAAGGAACTCTAGAATCTTAATTGGAGAGGCAGCTTCCCCTCGAGTCATACCATTTCGTATTGGATGCCTAATTGTCGATTGAGTATCCGCGGTCGAGAAAGTCGACAAATAGGTGGTTTATTTATGGGTGTCGACTCTAAAGAGGAGGCTGCTTCCCAATTATAGTCGATCACCCCAACTAGGAGAATGAACCTCTTCTACTTTGCTTTGCCTGCTTGTAAATCTCTTGCAGTTGCCTTGATGGTTTTCTCCGCAGATTTGCAGTGTGGTTCAGTTTCTATGATTGCTACCCTGTTTTTTCTAGGTCTCTATTTTGTTTCGGGTACCCTGCACTCTTTCTTTTTCCTTTCTCTGTTTTGTTTCCATACAGTGGGATTACCGATTTGGTGTGTCTTGTGTTGTATGTCTTTTTGTCATGAGCAATTCTACTATGCTATAAAGTACTGGTGCTTCAATGTACAACTTAAAGTTGTACCATAACATTAAATGTATAAGTTTAGGTTGCACCATAAAGCAATTTGTACTATTATGTTATGGTATAATTTTACAACTTGAATTGGAACCTTCGCATAAAAGTACAAGTTCAAGTTGTACCATAAAAGAATTTGTACAAAAAGTATTTGTACAATCTGAAGTTGTACCATAACGTAAATGTACAATTTTAAGTTGTACCATAAAAGCAAAACCCTATAGCACCAATACTATATAGTATTGTAAAATTTCTCTTTTGTCATTAATAAAGCAATATATATCATCCTTATAAAAATAATTGACGTGTTATGATGGTCTACGGTCGGCATGTCAAAAGCCACCTGCGACAGCATATTGAAATTCAAGAATAGAGAGACGACATAGAAAATATTCATTAGAGATAGAGGCATTGCAACAGTCTTTTTTGTGTCTTCGTTGTTGTTTATTTCTTCATTGTCTTGGCCTATTGGAAAGAAAAGGCAAAGATAATAATGTAGACGAGTTAAACTTATTCGTGGCTTGAACTTTAATAGTGAACTAAATCGATATCATTCCCTCTGCAATTTGACACGAAACTTGACATGATGAATGTACATACTTGCATGTAGAATAGAACCTGTACTATCCTTGCATGCAGTGATCGTATTTTCCGAGCTCACCCGGGCAATCCAACTTGCTCCGATATATTTGGGGCCACAGGTGGTATCTTATCTGTAGAAGTGTAGGATGAAGCATGGTTACTATTTCTGATATGCTTTGTTATGTTCTTGACCCGTTTTATTATAACTTGCATTACAATTTATTTATAGTTTTTTATATTTTGACTTTCCTTAAATCATTTTTTCATCGCAAAGAAATTTTAATGGCTAAATTACAAGTTTGGTCAGCAGAATTACTAAAATATTTCACGTTTTCCACTAAAATTATTTTATTCCACTCATGGTCACTATAATTAGTTCAACAGTTTAAGTTTGGTCACTCTCCGTTAGTCTCCATTAACTTCATCTGATGTGACAGTCAACTCTAGGAGTTGATTGTTGAATGAGTGACGTGTCGATTTGAAAATAATAAAAAAATTTTAATATTTCCAACTCATTATTTCAATTAATAAAAATAAAATAATAAAATATAAAATTAAACCTCTCCTCGCCATAATTACCTCCAACACCTCAATCTGAGAAATTCTTCCGTGGTTCGGGAGTACCATGTAGGAAGGCTGAGGTGGTGCTCCCAGCCAATTAATTACTGCCATCTTTTTATTTTAGTTTATTTTATAATGTGAGGTATTGTCATTTAAGTTGCTAATCTCCACACCACTCACATTCTTATAGATATATTTTATTGGACTTGTTTGTACAGTTTTCATTTATTATGGGACTTCTTTGTAATTAGCTTATACCCGTGTTTCATGTAGAAGGGTATAAGTAGTTTGCTTCTGCCTATCGTCTATGGCTAAGCAACGTAGACTATCATCAAAACTCTAAACCCTAGTAGATTTGATTCTGAGAGCCATGCTCTCCGTGGACTAGTCACGATCATCGGGGAAACCACGTAAATCTCTGCGTCACTTTTCTTTTCCGCGATCTTTAACTTGTTTACATGGTATCAGAGCAATAAGATTCAACCCGTTTCTACCTCGTCGTCATGGATCCGGTGAAGCAAGGTGAGGAGACTAGCGACGGCAAACCAGTGGTCTTCTGGATGCTGGTGTAATCCCGATCAGCTCTCCCCTCTATTTGCACCCATCCGAGAACCCTGCTCAGCTCTTTGGCAGTGATCTTCTCAACGACTCCAACTATGGAGAATGGGTAAACGACTTAACAGAGACCCTTATCGCCAAGAATAAATTGGCGTTTGTGGATGGCTCGTTTCCTCGCACCGAAGCTGGTTCCCCAACGCGTCAGGCAGCCTGGGATCGCTGCGATGCGACTGTGAAAGGGTGGCTCAAGACGGCGATGACGCGCGAGGTGCGCAACAGCGTTCGCACAGCGACGACGGCGCGGGCCATCTGGGCTGATCTGCAACGCCGCTTCAGTAAAGGTTCTTCGCAGCGTGCCTACGAACTTCGTCGTCAGCTCGGTTCTCTTCGGCAGGACAAACTCTCGGTGTCCGCCTTTTATACCAAGCTCCGCTCCATCTGGGATGAGATGCAGGCGATAGGGGGAGCTTCTGGTGGCTGTACCTGCGGCGGCTGCTCGTGTGATTGGGCTCATCGACTCCAAACGAAGCTTGACACAGAGCGCCTCTTCGAGTTTTTGTTGGGGCTTGATGAAGCCTACTCGGTGGTTCGATCCCAGATTTTGAGCACCAAGCCCATTCCCACAATTGCGGATGCCTATCAAATGGTGTCGGCCGAGGAATAGCATCGGGTTATCACTAGCTCCCGTCGTCCAGTTGTGGAAACTGCGGTCTTCCAAGCCCAGACTGAAAAGGATCAACGTGATAGTGATTCACGTGATGATCGCGAGCGGGTGCGATGCTCCCATTGTAATAAATTGGGACATGCCAAAGAGACTTGCTATCGTCTCATTGGGTACCCTGCTGGCCATCCACGTGCCAAATCCAGTGAGGAGCGACCAGCTTCTGCTCGCAAATCCAAGGCTGCCCATGTTGAGCCAGAAGCAACGTCTCCGATTCCTGGGCTGTCCACTGCACAAGTTGCTCAGTTGAAGGAATTTTTGGCTTCTTCCTCCTTCGAGCCCTCTTCTGCACCGACAGCGCACATGGCGGGTAATTCTCTTGAACTTGACATGTGGTTACTAGGCTCCGGGTGCAATGAGCACATTGTTCGTGACATTAGTTGGATGGATTCTGTCGATGGGTCGTATACTCATTCCCATGTGCAGATTCCCGATGGGACGGGGGTTCCGATCAAAGGCAGGGGTTCGGTTAGGCTGGCTGATTCGGTTCATCTTACCAATGTTTTGCATGTCCCTGCTTTTAAGTGCAACCTTTTGTCGGTTAGTCGGTTAGCACGGGATCATAATGTTGCGGTAACCTTCTTGAATGATTTCTGCGTCCTCCAGGTCTTACCTTCCAAGACGCTGATTGGAGTGGGACATCTTAGAGACGGGCTGTATTATTTGCCGCGGCGGACCGGGACACAGCAGTGGTCAGTCTGTGCAGTTTCTCAGTCATTGGCGAGTTCGACGTTATGGCACACTCGTCTTGGCCATCTGGCTTTGGATAAACTTAGTCATTTGCAAGATTTTATCGGCTGTAAACTTGCTCTTTCGGATACGTTTCATTGTGATTCTTGTTCACGAGCTAAACAAGCTCGAACTCCTTTTGTTAGTAGCTCAATCAAGACGAGTGGTTGCTTTGATCTTATTCATCTTGACATTTGGGGGCCATATCGTACACCTGCTATTGATGGGTCACGCTACTTTCTGACTATTGTTGATGACTATAGTCGTTCCACTTGGGTTTACTTGATGAAGTTTAAATCTGATGTTGAACGTTATCTTCTCATGTACTGTCAGTTGGTTCGGACTCAGTTTGGTCGGGTTGTTCGTCGTATTCAGGCCGATAATGGCCTGGAGTTTCAGACCACTTCTCTCCGTGCGTATTATGAAGAGAACGGGATCGTGCTTCAGACTACGTGCATCGACACTCCACAGCAGAACGGAGTGGTTGAACGGAAACATCGTCACTTACTTGACACAGCCCGTGCCCTCATGTTTCATGCTGGTTTACCGGTTCGTTTCTGGGGAGAGTGTGTCCTCACGGCTACTTATCTTATTAATCGACTACCCACTGCAGTTTTATCCTGGAAAACGCCATTTGAGGTTCTCCTTGCTCGTGTTCCCACGTATTCCCATCTTCGCAGCTTTGGTTGCCTTGTCTATACTAAAGACACGCACCATGGTCTTGACAAGCTTGCTGAACGAGGTCGGGCAGGTGTCTTTGTTGGCTATCCTGGTACGAAGAAGGGGTATCGTGTTTATGACCTCCGAACACGAAAAATATTGGTGTCTCGAGACGTACAGTTTGTTGAACATATATTCCCTTTTCAGCTTAAAGCCACTGGCTCTCCTCTACCCACCTCTCCTGCCACGTGCTCTTCTTCTCCCATGCATGCAGATCACGTCCAGGATGAGGAGTTCGTGGATGATGATGTTGCATCTTCTCCCATTTTAGAACCCGAGGCCATTTCCTCGGATGATGATGTTGCGCCTCATGAGGAGGTCGAGCCCACTCCATTGGGAGTTGAGGATGGGACTTCACCGACTGCTGGCCACCCTCCTGCTACGTCGCCAGCACCTTCTCCCGACGCTGCACCTCGCCGGAATCCACCCCATGACCGACGACCTCCTGCTCGCCTCGACTCCTATGAGGTTAGTCTGCCTCATACCTCCTCCTCTCATGTCTCATTTCCTATGTCCAATTTTGTGACTTACCATCGTTTCTCTAAGCCGCATACTGTTTTCTTGGCTGGTGTGTCTCATAATTCCGAGCCTCGGACATTTGCTCAAGCCGTCAAGTATGCTCACTGGCGCGCCGCTATGCAGCGTGAGATTGATGCGTTGGAAGCACAGGGCACTTGGACTTTGGAGATTTTGCCTCCGGGTAAACATGCTATCGATTCTAAATGGGTGTACAAAATAAAGTTCAATCCCGATTGGTCTATTGAGCGCTACAAGGCGCGCCTGGTTGCCAAGGGTTTCACTCAATTAGAGGGGATTGACTTTCACGACACCTTTGCCCCCGTGGCCAAGTTGGTGACCGTCCGTGTTCTTTTGACTGTTGCTGCCAAGAAAGGTTGGCCTCTACATCAGCTGGACGTGAATAACGCCTTCCTCCATGGCGATCTGGATGAGGAGGTCTATATGAAGCTGCCACAGGGTTTCGCACCGGCTGGCGATAACCGTGTTTGTCGTCTTCGCAAATCTCTATACGGTCTTCGTCAGGCCTCCCGCAATTGGTACACCAAGTTTACGGAGGCTCTTCTTGAGTTCGGGTTTGTGATGTCCAAGACGGATCCGTCCCTCTTTCTCTACCAGGTGGATGGTGTCTTTGTTGCCATTCTCATTTATGTGGATGATGTCGTCATTACCGGTGATAGCTTGTCCATTATGACGCGGGTCACGAAATTTCTTAATCAGCGGTTCAGCATCAAAGACTTGGGGGTTCTGAAATATTTCCTGGGCATTGAAGTTGCTCGTTCTCCTGCCGGCATTGTTCTCAGTCAACGGAAGTATGCTCTCGATATCCTGGCTGACTCCGGCATGGGTGCTGCTCGTCCCAGTGGATTCCCGATGGAGCAGAATCACACTCTTTCTCGTCCGACAGAGGAGGGACTTGTTGACGTGAGTGCTTATCGACGCCTCATTGGTCGTCTACTTTACCTCACAATCACACGACCCGATATTGCTTATTCGGTGAATCTTCTCAGTCAATTTGTGCAGTCTCCTAGCCCAGCTCACATGGACGCAGCTCACAAGGTGCTTCGGTATCTCAAATCTGCTCCTGGTCAGGGACTTTTTCTCCCGGCCTCTGGTTCTTTGGCTCTTACTGCGTATAGCGATGCTGATTGGGCAGGTTGTCAGTTCAGTCGTCGCTCCACCACAGGTTATTATATACAGCTCGGCGGGGCGCCTGTCTCTTGGCGTGCTAAAAAGCAGCGTGTTGTTGCTCGCTCTTCTGCGGAGGCCAAGTACCGTGCTATGGCCAGTGCTACCAGCGAGATCCTTTGGCTTCGCTTCCTTCTTGGTGAACTGCAGGTACCTCAGTCAGCTCCGACGCCTCTCTACTGTGATAATCAGGCTGCCCTCCATATCGCAGCTAATCCAGTATTTCATGAGCGCACCAAGCATGTCGAGATGGACTGCTATTTCGTTCGTGAACGTGTCAGCTCTGGTGATATCGCTCCCTGCAAAGTCCCTACTACATCTCAGTTGGCTGATCTTTTCACGAAGGCTCTCGGCACGGAACAGTTTCATTTCCTCTTGTCCAAGCTTGGCATTCGTGACCTTCATGCTTCAGCTTGAGGGGGAGTATTGGACTTGTTTGTACAGTTTTCATTTATTATGGGACTTCTTTGTAATTAGCTTATACCCGTGTTTCATGTAGAAGGGTATAAGTAGTTTGCTTCTGCCTATCGTCTATGGCTAAGCAACGTAGACTATCATCAAAACTCTAAACCCTAGTAGATTTGATTCTGAGAGCCATGCTCTCCGTGGACTAGTCCCGATCATCGGGGAAACCACGTAAATCTCTGCGTCACTTTTCTTTTCCGCGATCTTTAACTTGTTTACATATTTTACTTTAGATTTTTTCGTGGATTTGAGTTTGTATAGTTGAGGGGATTTAAGAATTCCTCTTGATTAAAAATAGTTAACCATGAATGCATGCAAAAGAAGATAAGAGAAAATTTTCCTCCAATCCTCCAAATATAGAGTTTAGGGATCCTTCTTGAAAATGCAATATGAGATTTGAGTCTATGTTCCTCGAAATTCTTCTTGCATCTAGAAGCGACCATGGCTGATGCAAGCCTTGCTACAACCACCTAACGGAATCGATGGTGATGCCGAAGCCAGACTAGAAGGTAAGTGGGATTGAAAACATGAGTGTTGATGAAATATGGATATTAATTACTCTAATTTTTTGGATTTCAATAAATTATTTTCATAATTACATTTGCATGAGGGACACGTGTTTCATCCAAAATGCCACCTGCCTCTCGCCTTTTGTTTTATGATTGGCCTTCACTCCCACCAAGGCTCATAAATGGCATTTTTCAGTTCTTTTTATATGATTTTATTTTATTTTATATTATAAGAATTTTTTTGAAACAAAGTAGGTGTCACACCCGGTACCAAATTTTTATGACATTCCTAAATTGCCCCTATCGGTTATTAAACCTAGACGAATATAATTGATGGCCCTAGGCTAAATTCAAGGGAAGCAACCGCCCACAAGCTTCTGTAACCCTCCAACTTTATATGTATAGTCTACACAAAACCTAGAACTAGGGCTGCCGCAAATTAAATCCCCTCCCCATTCTTTTCCTCCGCACAAAACCCAGCCACCATCCCGTGAGCCTTGGCACGACTAGATACCATCGCCGGTACCTCCTCTATCTGCACAACTCTTTTCCCTCAACCAGTGACTAGCGAGCTCCCCAGCGGAAACGTCAGACGACAAAGACACAAGTCGGGAGCGAATCCGACGTCGAACGTGCACCGTTTCCTCCATACATCGTGTCCTCTGTTCGCCGGGCACGGTTGCTCTTGATTGTCCTCTCCCATTCATAGTTTTGGCGGCGAGATTACGGCGAACGGCGATTGACAACGAGGAGTTGACGTCCAGGAAGCCCCAAATCGTGCTTTGGGCTAGTGTAGAGGTAAGGGATTTATCATCGTGCATTTGAATTGTGGAATCGGTTTATATTGGAGGGTGGTGGGAGATTTCAGTAGGCCTTTAATTAAAGGAATGGGTTATCATCCTTACATATATATGGACGAATGCAATGGATTTTTATATATGGTGATGGGTCATTAAACCAAAGAAGCTCGTGATTGAGGTTAAAAACAAAAGCCCTTTACAATTTAGTAACAAGTTAGTTACGTGCATGGATAGAATGCATGATAGGTTAATTATTAGAAGGGGTTGAGTTGTTGAAATGAAATATGGATTATTAATGTAAGGCAAGTACGCGGGTATATGATCAGAGTGACATTTACGTGCTCTATCTCTAGGGGAAAGTTAAAAGAAGAAGGAAAATGGTGCATGGACACGTACAAAGCCTATAAGGACGTTTGGGATCATCGGGCAGGATATAAGTTGATAATCGACTTGAAATTAAGGTGCGTGGTTAAAAGGGACTAGAGTAGTTTTCGTTATCAGTCTATGCATTTAAAGTTCATTTATGCATGTCAGTTCTTGTTTTATGTTCAGTCATTCATTACATGGTTTCATGTTAAGTTAATTTGGTTACTGTCAGTCTTTATGTTAAGTATGCATAGTATCATGAAGCATAAGTAAACCATGTAATGAGACAGGTAAATACCAGTTCAATTCTAAACCACTCAAGTGCAAGTTAAGAACCTTATATCTTCCCATTGTGTGGGAGATTACCTTAAGTAAACTCAGAATTCTCAAGCTAAGTAAGCAAGTATAAGATTAAGTATGACTCTCCATCGTGGGAGAGGTTGTTCAAGCAAGCACGTATAAGATATCAAGTTAACAAGTAAGAATAAGAACCCTCTCTTAACTAGTCGCACACGGTCACCTTACTCCTTGTAGATGAGGAGCACCTTATAGATGAGGGGTCATGATATGTATGTCAAGATCGGTGCCGGACGCGGTCACCACTACTCCCTGTAGATGGGGAGGTATGTTATGTTACTCCTTGTAGATGAGGAGGTTATGTTCATGATACGTTGGTGCCGGACGGATGTGCTAGTTAAGTAGAGGCAGGATCCCATTTCAAGTTAAGAAAGTAGAAAATATGATACCCAAGAATACGTTAATAATAATACACTGCTACTAATGTACCCAATGACGTACCATAAGCATTGCATGTGCATGGCTTTCCATTTAAGTATGATAACGAAATTAGGATTTGGACTGACCCCATCGCCCGCACTCAGGAGGTACAAGAAAGCAGGAGCATTCAGACCACTGGTCAAGAGGAAGTTGTTTCTTAGGATGTCATCGTCACAAGGGTTAGTGATTGCAAGAGATTCCAAGTGAACTCTTTCACTTTTGTACTTTTATTAGTAGACTTGAGACTGATGCTCATTTATGATTTGTTAAGAGGGATTTCCTACGGTGATTTAAAAAATTATTTTCTGTATTATTTCCATTTTGAGTTATCTTGATTACTTAAGGGTATTTTGGTAAATTTAGTGCTCGGCCGAACAAGGGTGTTACAGTAGGGTTTGGGAATGACGACCGAAAGGCTCTATCGTTATTTTCTGTATTGCTGTGACTGAAAATCAAAAGAAAGAGCTACTATATACAAAATTCCTATTAAGCTATTTAAACTTCTAACGGCTAAGCTACAGGACAAAGAAACTATTTACAATTGAAAGAGTGCCACTTTTCACTCACCCAGACAAAGATATCGTTCTCTATACTAAGCTCAGCGGCGTCGTTCCCATAAAGAACTCAACCGGGTTCACCTCTCTTCTTGGAACTGTGAATGTGCTTAGTCCATCTCTGTTGCGGATTTAGATTCCTCACCTGCAAGTGCGTCTGATCTGCTTCTTCTACTTCTTCCTCCTTTTCATCTTCTTCTACTTTTCAATCTGATTCTATGGTTTCACTTTGATACTTTGACAGCCTCCTACAAGCTGGTGAGTGCATGTTATATACTCCCAACTTGAACAGGATCCAATGGAATCGGTGAGCACTTAGTCCCTTTGTAAATATATAAGCTAAGTTGCGATCTATAGCAACATAGTGAAGATGGATCAGACCAGACTTCACTCGATCTCGAATCACATGGCAGTCTATCTCTATGTGCTTGGTCATTTCGTGAAAGATAGGATTTTCTGCCATGTGAATCGTAGATGTGTTGTCACAGTAGATATGAATAGGATGTTCATGATATATGTGGAAGTTTGCAAGTAACTGCTTGATCCATTAAACTTCACATGACAGCTGAGATAATGCCATGTATTCAGCTTCGGAAGAGTATTTTGAAATTGTCCCTTGCTTCTTTGCTTTCCAGGTAACAAGTGAACTCCCAATGAATGTGCAATACCCTATAATTGATCGTCTGGTGTCTAGACATGCACCCTAATCAGAGTCACTGTAGCCAGAAATATTAATCTCAGTGTTGGATGAAAAGAATAATCCTTGACTAGGAGCCTGCTTAATGTATCTTAGAATTCTGCAGACTGCCTTGTAATGACGACTTCTTAGCTTTGATTGGAATTGGCTCAATTGCTGGACAGAATAAACAATATATGGTCTTCTGGTTGTTAAGTAATTGAGTTTTCTAACTAACCTTTTGTAACTATTGTCATCATCTAATGGTTCTCCATCAAGACTTGACAGTCTTGTCTTCATGTTCACTGGTTAATTGGTTTGGAATCATCAAAACCTATATCAGAGAGTAATTCCAGACAATACTTCCTCTGTGACACAACAATACATTATCACAACTTGCTACCTCCATACCCAAGAAATATTTCAATCTTTCCAAGTCTCTGACCTTGAATTTTGAACTTAAGTAAGCCTTTACTTCGTTGATCAAATCAATATTGCTTCCTGATACTATTAGGTCATCAACATAAACCAGAACTACAACTAAACCTCTGGTAGTATCTTTGGTAAACAAGGAATAGTCTGAAATTGATTGTAAAATAAAAATCCTACTAGAGCCTCTGATAACTTTGCAAACCACTATTTGTTCGCTTGTTTCAGCCCATACAGTGACTTCCTCAATCTACATACCTTCCCCTTCAGTGAGTCATCAGATTCAAGGCTTGTAGGTATCTCCAAGATGCCATCCCTTTATAGCTGCAACTGCTAATAAGGTCTTGATAATATTCATCTTGACAACTGGAGAAAAGGTGTCCAAGAAGTCCAAACCATAGATCTGTGCAAAACCTTTGGCAACCAACCTTGCCTTATATTTTTCTATGGTTCCATCTGAATATAGTTTGATCTTAAAGATCCATTTGCATCCAATCGGAACCTTGTCTAGTGGATTATCAACAAAATCCCACGTTTCATTATCCATCAATGCTTTTAATTTTGCTTTGATTACATTGTTCCAACATGCATCCTTTACTGCTTCATGAAACGTCTTTGGTCCAATCAAGTTAGTCACAACCAATACAAAATGTTTATGTGTTCTAGTCAGATTCCACAACTGAGCTGCTTATTCATATGATATTTGACTTTAGCACAACCTAAGTAATAATGTGCTTAGGTATTTGTGGAACTCTATTGGACCTCTTTAATCCATGATCATTCACACCATCATTATTTTCATTTTCTTCAGGCATAACTACTTCTTTAACAATAGAGACTTCATACCCTTCTTCTATATCATTCATCTGCTCAAATGTAATGTCTGCAGATATAGAGTTCTCATGCATTATCATGATCAAAATTAATATTCTGAGTGTCTGGATTATGATGATTGATTGATCCTGGGATATCATCAAGACATGAGACAAATATGCCGTGATTATCTGAAGGAAGAGACTATGTGGCAGTAGAGACTCTTTAAAAGGGAAAATAGTTTTCATAAAATGTAGATCATAGACTTTGTATCCTTTAATACCATTTACCATTCCTAGAAAAACACCCTGAATGGCTCTACTTTGAAACTTTGTTCTACCTTGCTCTAGACTATATGCATATCATAGACACCCCAAAACTTTTAATAATGAGTAATTTGGTTTCTCATTGTAAAGTCTCTCAAATGGGGTCTGGTTATCTAAGACTGGAGTAGGTAGCCTATTTAAAATATGAATTGCATAGAGTATACAGTCACTCCAAAATCTCACAAGTAAATTGGACTAAAATCTTAGAGATCTAGCAATGTTTAGGATATCCTAGGTCTTTCATCTCAAGTCTCCCATTTTTTTCTTGTCTTTCAACTCAAGACATCTGATGTATGATTCCTTTCTCATTGTAAAAATCATTCATCTGAAACTCCTTACCCTAGTCACTTCTTATCACTTTGATTCTTTAGTTGAACTGATTCTCTATCATGGTATATAAGCTTTGCAATAAAACTCTTAGTTCAGATTTATGCTTCATTAAATAAACCCAAACATCTCTTGAGTAATCATCCACAATGGTAAGAAAGAAAGAGAAACCATTATAAGATGCAACGCTAAGGGGACCCCAAGTGTGAATCAAATCAAAGCACTCCGTACTACTGGAACTCAAAGAGAAAGGTGCCCTTTTGTGTCTAGAGAAATGACAAGATTCACAATGAGATACTTCACTAAATCGTATATTAGGATTACAATTCTGTAAAACTTTTGTTCTAGAATTGGAAATATGTCCTAATCTGCAATGCCACAAATCAATTTCTTCGGGTTAGAAGTTAAAAACAGAAGCCACTATAGAAATAGTTCGCTGACTGGCATGGGGCTCCTCTAGATGGTACAATCCTCTAATTTCTCTTGCAAAACCAATCTTCCTCTGGGTGAGAAGCTACTGGATAATGCAAAAGTTGGATTGAAACATCAAAGACACAGGAATATCTTTAGTGAGTTTACTAACTGAAACCAAGTTGAAAGAAAAACTTGGAATGTGTAAAACTTGATGAAGTTTAGACCAAATGTGGCAGTGACATTCCCTATATGAGAAAATGGTACTGTAGTGCCATTAGGTAATGGCACTGACACATTTGTTACTGGTTTGTAGTGAGAAAAACTTGTAGGTGAGCAACACATATGGTCAGACGCCCCAGTATCAAGAATCCAGACATTCTCTAATTCTTCATCATAATATTGAGAATAGGATGAGAGAATAATCTTACCAACATGGTTGGATCCTTTAGGCAAGTATCTGGAGACTGAGTGTGCTTGATGATGGATGGATGATGACGTTGGTGGTGATGGACTGCCTGTAGAACTTCCTGCCCCCTGCTGCAATAGTTGCATTAACCTGGAACGTTCTTCAGTAGATATGTTGAGTGTATTAATTCCACTTATAGGCTTAGAAATGCCCTCAGCACATTGTCCCTAAAATGCTCCCCCCTAACTCATAGACCAAACCAGCAAAGCTGCCATTATATCTGGATCCTTGATCATAGTTGCTTCCTTTCTTAGACCTTTCTTTCTCTCTATCCTTTTATGTTTTTGTTCTTCAGTTTATAGCAATCTTTCAGCAAATGTACAGTCCTTTTGTAGTATCGACAAACGAATTCTTCTTTGTTTCCATCTATGGTTCCACTTCCTGAATTTGGCTTTCCTTTAGCATCTCTCTGTTGGCCAAAACCAGCAAAGCAACAGAATCTACACCCTTGTTGTCTTTACTACCAGTATTCATTCTGTCTCTCAAACTTCAAAGCAAGTTTATATGCAACCTTAAGTTTAGGTGGTGGCTCTAAATGTAATAACTGGTTTTTAGCGATCTCAAAATCATCATTCAGTTCTATGATGAAATCAATAACATTATCCATCTCATGATACTGCTTCACCGTGGCATATGTCACACATGTAAAGGTAAGAGCAATCTTTCCACATATACAAGCAGGAATAGGTTTGAACGAAATGTATTAAGTACACAACAAACTTTAACGATTGTAGTAATCAGTAACAGTAGACTTCCCTTGTTTGAAAGTGGAGATTGGAGTTCTGAGATGAGCCATACAAACTGAGTCTGCCTCTCCGTACCTTTCTTGAAGGTCTTTTCATAGATCTGAGGCGGTCTTATTGTCAATGACTGTCACTGATATCTCACTAGTTAGTGAGTTCAAAATCCAAGCAATCACATTTGTGTTGCTCTGATCCTAGATCTCATATTCTTGATCTATGATTTCTGGAGTTGGGATTGACCCATCGATGAAGCCTAGCTTCCTCTTTGTCTTAAGTGTAATCTTCATTGATCTGCTCCATAGATGATAGTTTGTCCCATCTAGCTTCGGCAAAATGATTCCTTGACTGAGATTTTCATTAAGGTTCACATAGAAAGGACTATTGTTGTCTATGGCTGGTCAAGGTTGAGCAGCAGCTTCACCATCAACAATTTCTTCCTCCGCCATGGTGAAACAATGACAGAAACAAGCTTAGAAATAGAAATTTCAGGATCGGGATCGTAACCCACGCTCTGATACCATAAGAATGTTTGTGAAACAAAGTAGGGTTTGGAAATGACGGCCAAAAGGCTCTATCGTAATTTTTGTATTGCTCTGAAGAACAAAAGAAAGAGCTACTCTGTACAAAATTCTTATCCAGCTATTTAAACTTCTAACAGCTAAGCTACAGGACAAAGAAACTATTTACAAATGAAAGAGCACCACTTGTCACAAACTCAGACAAAGATACTGTTCTCTATGCTAAGCTTAGCGGCGGCGTTTTCATAAAGAACTCAACAGGGTTCACCTCTCTTCTTGGACCCGAGAATGTGCTTAGTCCTTCTCTGTTGCGGATTCGGATTCCTCACCTGCAAGTGCGTCTGATTTGCTTCTTCTACTTCTTCCTCCTTTCCATCTTCTCCTACATTTCCATCCGATTCCATGTTTTCACTTTGATAATTTGACATAATATGAGGTATTATCATTTAAGTTGCTAATCTCCACACCACTCACATTCTTATAGATATATTTTACTTTAGATTTTTTCTTGGATTTGACTTTGTATAGTTGAGGGGTTTTCTAATTTAGGTATTGGTGATACTAAAATTTATGAAATTTGTAACAAACATTATATTAAGAAATATTTAGGTAATACGGTTATATAACTGTTACAAATCACTGCATAAACTTTATGAGGGTATGTTATTTCTTATATACTAATTAAACAAAACGTAGAGATAGTCACTTTCTATAACTTACACAAACATATTACGTAAATCTTACATAATATAAGTTTGAGCGAAAATTCTTTTACTATTAACTAAAGTTTTGATCTCATTCACCAATGTACATTACACAAGGTAAGTTACTATTTACACAATAGGTTAATCAATTATTAGACCTATTATATCTTCATTTTTTATTATCAACATAAATTCCTTTATTATTACCTATAAATATTTCCTATCTAACCAATTTTCTTTACACAAAATTTTAGTTTGGATCTAAATTAGACCTATTACATTAGCTACTCAAAATAAAATGAATATCTAATTCTAATGTGATTTTTGCTTTTTTTAATTATTTAAAACAAACATAAATGTGAAAACACCAACATTAAAGGTGTGAATTAGTGTAAAGCAAATAATTAGATGATCGATAATGCTTTTCGCATGTATAATTATATAGAGCCAAATAGACTCATTTGTGTTCGACCCAAATTGGACCCAACCCAAATCCATACCCATACCCAAAAATATTAAAGTACATATGAGTTCATTTAGATCCAACTTAACTCAATACCTAAATGAATCTTAATAATTGGGTCCAAATAATTACGGTCCAGCCATTGCCATCTTAACTCTAGCTACAATATTATTCAAATCTATAACGACATCCGTACAAGCAAAACCTCTAAAGTACAATATTCTCCTAGCTAGGAATGCAAATTAGCATGTAAGTCTAACCGATCTGTTAAACAACTGTTGTTTGGCTAGGAGCTATGTCTTGAGCTCTCTATTTTACATCCTGCGTTACAATTTTCGAGCTTCAATTTGGTGCCTACCCAAAAGACTGAGGAACTGAGGCAGTGGTAAGCAAGCCGGAGAGGAGGCCAACGATGAACGCAGAATTGTAAGTCGTCGGCTCGGCTTGCCTATGGTTTGTTCTGTTATCAACGTAGGTCTCGTTCATGAACGGGCCACCGACCACAGCTCCGGTCGGAATATTCGGGTTCGGGTCAGGAGAATCATACCACTTGAATCCCTCCCTGCAATTGGTTCTCGAGTCAACCGGTATCGACGACCCCCTGTGATGGATGTAGCGAGGGTAATCCATTCCGTAACCAACAAGGTAGCTCATCTCCATCGGATTCTTGCCCAACACGTAATCCGCCTGTATAATCATAACAATGTGTGTTAGTGTTTCAATGAGAAGTACAAACTTCAAGTGCAAAGAAAGAGCTTCTTTAATTTCGTACTTGTGTGATGGCGAAGTGGCGAAGATCCTTTGAGCTGAACGTCGTGCCGTCACAGAAGAGAGTTTGGACTTGGGAAGTTGCCATGTAGTCGCTGTAAAGAACAGCGAGAAACGTAGCAGCCAACGAGTACTGCAAGGCGTTCCATTCTGAGACCCATATGAGGCCGCCTGCGGTTCTGCTGGATGTGGCCGAAGGTGAACCCGGGAGGAGAGTGCACATTGTGGCTTGTGCCATTCTTGTGTACATTTGTAGCTTAGCATTTTCATCGGGTGATATTCCATCTTTTTCTCCCAGAAAGTTCATCCTAGCAAGTAAAACCTGCATTTATATATTGCATAACCAAAATCAGCTAATTAAGTAATGATCGAGCTCACATAATAAGGCGCACCAATGAGGTGTGAAATTAGGTAAACCAAAACAAAAAAATGTGAGATTAGGACAAACCTTGCTCTGACTCTAAAACTACCTCTTAATATCTAAAGAGTTAGTTACAAAGATGGCCGGTCCGACCCTTTTTTCATTTGACTCTCTCACCCGCCCTGATCAGATTGGACCTGGTCGAATCAGTCGGTCAATTTAACAAATTTTTATTGGAAATTAATTTTTGGTACCCAAATTTATTTTTACATATGTTTTAATTAGTACATAAACTTTTATTTACAAATTTGTTTTATATAATTAATGATATAGTTTCGTGATATATAGTTTGGTTTTTTTAAAAATAATTCGGTGTTAGTTAAGATTTGATTCAAAATAGCATTGGACCAAACTCTTATTCGCGTTCTTGAAAAGATTCTTAGATGAATTTTTTTTTGAAGTTGAAGTTGTAGGTCATGAGCTTTCTAATTACCTGAGTTCCGGCATGCTTATCATCCCAACTAAACCAGCTGGGATCTCCCCAGTTACCAAAGACGTCTCCATTGATGACGGTCAAATATTTGAGGTACGATGGGTCTCTGGTAGCATAGTAAAGCCAACTGGCTGCCCAAAGAAGTTCGTCTCCGTATCCTGTGGAATTGTAGAACTTCTTCACTTGAGGAATGCTCACACTGTAAGCACCCCTGTAAAGGTCCGCAAAAGCGAAGAGCTCTTCTGCATTCGTCCGCAGCGTAAAGGAGTAGTCGGGGTCTATCTTCTTGAACACAAGAGAAGCCGAAGCCATGGCAGCAGCTACCTCCGCCGCGACGTCGGAACCTGGGAACGAGGCGTTCACTTGAGCTGCCGGCCGCCTCTCCGACATGCCCTCCGGCCTTTCCCAGCACTCGTGGTCCAGATCTGGATCGCCTACCTTTACATACCAAACCATGCATATGTATAATAATACCAGTGAGTATTTGATTTGGACATAAATTAACCATTAATGAACTCCTTCTTAAGTATAATTTCATATATGTTAAGTATTTTTGCATGAATTTATCGTTAAAAATTAATATACTAAAATCAATTTAGACTGCTGATTACTAAAACAGTGGTAACCGGCAATGCATATCATCACTAATTGAGCATTTACAACCGATGTAGTCAAAATCGCGTTTTAAAACTTAAAAACTTACGATTTTACGTTTCTAGGTCACTAAAACGCTTCTACACAAAATCTCAGTTTTTATAACTTATGTAATTAAAAACTCCTTTTTGAAACTTAATAACTTACAATTTTACGCCTCTCGATCACCAAAACGTTTCTATGTAGAAACTCGCTTTTGACTACATTGTTTACAACTATTACTTAAATACTCTTGGATTACGTAAAGGTTACGAGAAAACAGTTATTTCTTACGTAACAATTAAATCAGAAGCGTTAAGTAACGCTTCCGTAATCACTTAGGACTTCACAAACGTGAGGTTAACATTCATCACGTAAAATGAACGTCCATAACGTAAAGGTTCCAAAATGAACTTATGAACTTAACATTTGTTACGTAAGGTAAGCATACGTTACGTGACCCTTTACATAATGATCATCGTATTTTACGCAATGCAACATGTGAAACCTACTAGACATTATAAAAAATTCCATTACTAATGTTTAAAAACCTTTTTCCTTTATGCATTAATTAAACATTTGTATTGGAGATACCAATAAAATCAGACCACGTAGCACAAAAATCTTATATCATACTAAGAACTAATTTGTAGCAATAACGTATTCGAAAATTGAAAAAGCTATTCATACGGATTAATTGTACCTGAACATAGAGCTGGTTGGGCGAAGGGTGGGCGTTGATGAGGAAATCAGTGATCCACTTGAGAGAATCCTGAGCATGCCCTAGCTGCTCGACGGCTGCCATTCGCTGGCCGTACTCGAGAATCGCCCACGACAAGAGAGTCGCCGTAAAAGCCATCGGAAACCCAAACTTCACGTTGTCTCCGGCATCATACAGCCCTTTCGACAAGTCCAAGTTGCGGTCGCTCCCATCGCGCAGGGCCGAGTCTCCCCTCCACGGGATCCTGTTGTTCACCAGCTTCCCGGACCTCTGCACGTCCAAAAACTGGAACGCTATTCCCAGCGCGTCGGCGTAGTTCCTCGCGATTGGGCCGGGCCGGTTCGGGCCCGGTTTGTTGTGGGGCAGGAAGTTGGGGAAGAGCTTGACCAGAGTGTAGACGCCGCAGGAGATGACGAGGAGTGCGAGGAAGGAGGCCAATACGCACCACCCCCAGAATTCGTTCTTCTTCACCTCTACGTTTTTGGTTATTGCTTCCACTTCCTTTGGCGGCGTTTTGGGAGGCTTCAGCTTCTTGATTGCTTCCATTTCTTCTTCACTTTGTTGCTACCTGGATCGATGGATAAAATCCCAGTGTTTATGATTAACTCAGTGTTAATTACAACAATTACTTCTCCAGTTAGCTGTAATCTTTCTTTAGTTTCATATTTCTTTCCAGGGCGGGTTTAGAACGAAAGATATATTCGATTAGCTGGAGATGTAATTCACTAAGACAAGGGGAATCCAAATTTGAATTTTTAAAAATATTGAATTAGGTAGATATATATATAATTAGGACATACAAATATACATATAAATTAGGAATGTCTCTCCATCGTTTCTACCAAAACAATGAGACGTAGTTTTCAGTAAAAGATAACGTTTGGCCGGTCCAAGGACGGAACAAAGAATTCTTTTACTATTTAGAATTAATAACGACGTTTTTCTCATATTTACTCACATTAACTATATTTTCGCAACTTTTTACTAATTATTCACATAGATTATTTATCTTCACAAAAAAAAGTATATTTTTATGCAATCACATTTATTGATCATTTAATTTTTCATGGACTCTTTTAAACTGCATTAAAAAGGATGTTTTGTATGTGAATATAAATGAATTTGTCTATGCAACCGGTAAAACTGGGTGAGAAAAATGATTTTTGTGGGACAATTTTTTTTTTTTCCTTTTCATAACAAGCCTGAGATCAACTGGGAGAAAATACTAAAATTTTAGAAGAAGAAATATAGAACTTAATTTCTCATATTTACATGTAGTAGAATTCACAAACACGACCAAGCGATTCCCTTACCGTATTAGTTTTTTGCTTGTCGATCGTTTGATCATAAAAGACTGCGAGAAACGTTTCTGATGGATCGCATTCGCAGTTCCTCAGCTCATATAATCGGCGATGTTACTGGCCGGACTTTCTTTATATGCTTTTCGCCGTATGCCAGCTAACCCCCAGCCGTTAACCCGATCGACCCAAAATCTACTTCTCTTTACAGTACTGTTGTGGCCCATCGACTAATTCTTAACCATCGGCGGTTACTTCCTTTCTCTCCTAATCAAGGCGGACAATTTTCTCCCATCTACGTTGGTTCCATCAAACACATAGTATATATACACACACGCTGACACAGCCGGCGGCCGACCGCTTCGGCTAGCATTCCATTATAACCGTCCTTCCATAAAGAGCAAACGCAGTAGTCAAATCATGGGACGTCGTAGTTCGACGCACCTTTTGTCGGTTTGCAGACATGGCTCAGTTCTATATGGAATATTTTCCCCGCCGGCGTTCCAACTCCATTCCATTCGATAGGCCTCTCGTTTTTGCTGGCTGTACAGTGACAAGTTGTTTTGTTAAGATTCCAACCGTCCGGTGTCAATTTAATTAACCCGGCCAAAATTAATGCTAATGCCTCATTTGTCTGCATTAAATCTAAGCGGCTTTTATTTTTTATTTTTTTATCTGGACTATTAAAATAATATGATGAGGATTAATTCCAAATTTAGTGAAAAGCTTTTGGGTTAGAGTTGGAACTCCGGCATCAAAACGAATCCATAACATCAAACATTAAATGATTTTGCCGTGCTTTGGATCTAACTGGCCTAGCTCTCTCGCCAGTCCTGGCCTCAGAGGCGAGCTACACGCCATTCTCCTCACCTAGGTGGCAGACCAATCTCAACGAGTCATAGGTGACAACCAGTCTTGGTGGCAAGCGGGAAGCTATCAAGCGGATGAGACTGATTTGTTAACATGTTGGCAAGATGCGTTTTGTGGCAAGCGGTACGGTATCAAGATGATGAAACATGCTTGGTACCAATCTGGCAGAGTATCAACCAGATGAGATGACTTTGAGAGCAAGACGGCTTGTCAGGATACCCATAAATTAAGTTTGGAGACCAAGCCGATGGGACCAACTTGGTGAAAAGCTTACGGCCTACAAGTAGGCAAGACGGCTTGTCGATAATGAAGTAAGGTATCAACTGACAAAATTAGTTATGCATCATCGCATAAGACGGGTTTGGTGGCAAGATAACAAGGTGGCAAGAGTAACTTGGTGACAAGTTGATAACACGGCCGGGTTTTCGGCATGGTGACAACATATCAAGTTGATGTAGTTCACTAAGCCAAGGGGAATAAAAAATTGAATTTTTAGAAACAGTGAATTAGATAGCTATTAATGGGATAAATTACAAGTTTGGTCACTGAAATTACTAAAAACTTTCACGTTTGTCACTGAAATTAGTTTATTCCATTCATGGTCACTTAAATTAGTTCAATAGTTCAAATTTTGTCACTCTCCGTTACTTTCCGTCAGCCTCCGTTAACACCGTCAGTTTTTTGCTGATGTGACTAACGGAAATGCTGAGTCACCAATTTTAACCAAAACGTAAAACAAAATTCAAGTTGCCACTGATAAAACTGAAAGAACGAATGCAAGAAGACACGCGATTTACGTGGTTTCCTCGTTCAGTATGAACGAGACTACTCCACGGAGAGCAAAGCTCTCAGGCTTTTGTTCTTATTATTGTTTTCTTGCTTAAGGCGGCTGCAACAATGCGGCAGCAATATATAAACCAAAACCCTTCCTCTAGTCTCCTAGGGTTCGGATCATGAGTCTGGGAAAATAACAAAATCACCAAGTAACAAAACAAATATGGACAAACAGGTCCATAATGATCATGCACGCAAAATGCACACGTACATGCTCCGTTACACTCCCCCTCAAGCGGAGGCATGAATGTTATGAAGGCCAAGCTTGGAAGACAAATACGAGAACTGATCAGCTCCCAAGCCCTTAGTGAATATGTCTGCGACTTGATTGTGGGTGGAAATCTTAGTGGGGGAGATCTCCTTGGACACCACACGTTCACGAACAAAATGACAATCCATCTCCACATGCTTCGTGCGTTCATGAAAAACAGGGTTAGCAGCAATATGCAACGCAGCCTGATTGTCGCAGTGTAAAGGTGTAGGATCAGTCATGTCCACACCAAGTTCACGAAATAGGTAGCGGAGCCAAATGAGCTCGCTAACAGTGCTGGACATAGCCCTGTATTCGGCCTCGGCAGAAGAACGAGCGACAACAGTCTGCTTCTTGGTACGCCAAGAAATGGGACTGCTTCCCAACTGAATAAAAAATCCTGTGGTGGATCGCCGAGTCTGCTGACAGCCACCCCAATCTGCATCACAAAAAGCCGTGAGAGTCAGGGAACGAGCAGAAGGGAGAAACAAACCTTGCCCGGGAGATCCTTTTAAATACCGAAGAACTCGATGTGCAGCGTCAACATGAACTTGACGAGGGTCATGTACGGCCTGGCTAAGCACATTGACAGCGTACACGATGTCAGGCCGAGTGACAGTCAAGTACAACAGGCGACCAATGAGACACTTGTAAGAAGACGGATCGGCAGCTGGAGGGCCATCAAAAGCACTAAGACGGTGGTTTTGCTCAATGGGAAACATGGAAGGCCGAGAGGCCTACACACCGGAGTCCGCCAAGATGTCAAGGGCATATTTGCGTTGAGTAAGCACAATGCCCTTTTGAGAACGAGAGACCTCAATGCCCAAAAAGTACTTTAGAGTACCGAGATCCTTAATGCTGAACTCCTTATGAAGAAAATCTTTCACTTGCTGAATCTCATGAAGAGAAGTTCCCCCAAGGATTATGTCATCGACATAAATGAGAGCCACCAAGAAAACATCACCACGTCGAAAGGTGAAAAGGGAAGGATCAGCCTTGGACATAGTAAAACCATAACCAACCAGGGCTGCAGTGAACTTCGTGTACCAATTTCGGGAAGCTTGCTTGAGGCCGTAGAACGATTTTCTAAGGCGACACACGCGCTCATCGCCAGGCCGAGAGAAACCCTAAGGGACACGCATATAAACTTCCTCCTCCAAGTCACCGTGCAGAAATGCATTGTTGACGTCAAGTTGATGGAGAAACCACCCCATCTGAGCTGCAAGTGCTAGAACACATCGAACAGTCACTAATTTTGCTACTGGAGCAAAAGTATCGTGAAAATCCACTCCTTCGACTTGAGTGTAACCCTTTGCAACCAGGCGTGCCTTATACCGCTCAATGGTACCGTCCGGATTATACTTGATTAGATACACCCATTTCGAATCAATCAGACGCTTGCCAGGTGGTAAAAACACGAGCTCCCAAGTGCCGTTGATCTCGAGAGCAGTGACTTCGTGCTGCATGGCGTCCCACCATTGCTTGTAGCGAACTGCTTCATGAAAAAAACGGGGCTCTGTCGAGCTGGAAATGGCTGCAAGATATGCGCGGTGATCAGGAGACAGACGAGCATAATTAACTACAGCATGCAAAGGGTAGCGGACAGAGGAGATATGACCTGAATGTGATGTTGGGAGCTGAACATCATAATTGTCCACCAAAAACGGAGGTGGATTGCGAGTGCGGAGTCCACGCCGAGGTGCAGCAGGGGGTGCAACAGGCGTGCCACTTGGCTCGTCCTCGTCACTTGGTTCAGCTGCGGGAGAAGAGGGACCAGGCGAAGCGCCAATGTCGTCGAGCAGCGGTCCAAGCGCAGGAGGCGAAGGTACCAGGTCATCATCATCATCTTCAAGTGACCTGCGAGGGGAAGTTTGGGGAAGGTGAACAGTAGGTAATAGCTCACGAAAAGGGAACCGGTCCTCACAGAAGACCACGTCACGCGAAGTAAAGAGTTTTCTTGTGGTCAAATCCATAACGCGATAACCCTTTTGAGAGGCAGGATATCCTAGAAAGACACACGCTCTCCCCCTTTCACCAAACTTGTCCAAATGCTGAGATGTATCCTTTGCATAAGCTAGACACCCAAAAGTTTTGAGATGATGATACACAGGCTGTTTGCGGAAAATACGCTCATAAGGGGTAGAATTTTCAGTCGCTGTGGTGGGGAGCCGATTTATCAGATACACAGCGGTTAGTAGACACTCACCCCAAAATTTTATAGGTAAATTGGCTGAAATCGAAGAGCACGAGCTGTATCAAGTAAATGCCGGTGCTTTCGTTCCACCACACCATTTTGCTGAGGTGTGTTAATGCAAGATGTTTGCAGAATGATTCCCTCCTGTTCATAGTAGGCAGTTAAGACATTCGTTTGAAATTCAGGTCCATTATCAGCCTGAATACGTCGAACCCGTTTCCCAAACTGTCTGACCACCTGTTGACAAAACAACTGCAGATAACGACCAGCTTCTGATTTATAATGCAAGAGATAAACCCAAGTGCCACGACTGTAGTCATCGACAATTGTCAAAAAATAATGTGCTCCACTAAGACTGGGAGTATGATAACCTCCCCAAATATCGATATGAATCATCTAAAAAATAACCGTAGTCTTGATAGAACTAGTCACAAACGGTGTTCTAGTTTGCTTAGCTCGCAAACATGCTGAGCAATTGTGATTATCCAAACGAGAACCAGAAACAAAATGCAGTAAAGAGAGCTTCTCAGACGACGGGTGCCCCAGGCGGGAATGCCACAGAATTGAGGAGCTGCGTCCTGCCGCCTGTGCCGCATGAGACAATGCCATCCGAAGCTTATCAAACAGCTTGAGATGGTAAAGGCCATCAACTTGTCTCCCCATCCCAATCATCCTTCTGGAGTGTGAGTCCTGAAGAACACAGAAGTCGTTCAAATATATCAGTGCCAAGGAAAAATCCCTCGTAAGCTGACTGATGGAGAGTAGGTTGCATTTAAATTCCGGCGCAAAGAGAACACGTGGAAAAACAAAACCAGGAGCGAGCTGAACCGAGCCCACACGATGTACAGCCACTGCCGTCCCATTCGGAATCCTTACTTGGAGATGGGATTCAGGTACACTTGTTAAGAACAGCCGCTCATCATTAATGATATGAGCATTACGCCCAGAGTCTAAAATCCAAGTAGTAGTACCAAGTGCATTACCTGAGAAAGCATTGTCATCAATAATGGGAGATTCAGCCCCTAGGAAACGTTTGAGCTATTCAATTTGAGACTTGGACAACCCAGGGATGACGCTGTCATCCGCATTTGCAGCAGAAGCCTTAGGACCAGAATGACTCTTTCTGTCGGCGCGTCGACCCTTCCCATTGTTATTTTTGGTGCCTCCGCGATCAAGATACCCAGGGGGATAACCGATGAGTTCAAAACACCGCTCTTTGGTGTGGCCAAGCTTCTGACAGTGGGAGCAACGAGGCTTCCCGTCCCCACCAGCACGGTCGCGATCCTCGTCGGGCTTACCGCGATCCTGGGATGCTGCAAGGCAGCAACTTCAACCTTTGGCTTGCGATTAACTGCAATTTTCCGATGCTGCTCATCGGTGGAGATCATGTTATAAGCCTCTGTGATCGATGGAGAAGGCTTCATGGAGAGGATTTGAGACTTAACGGTAGAGAAGACATCATCCAATCCCATGAGAAAGTCAAACAGACGAATGCTTTCATCGCGATCACGAGTACGTTTTCCAGGTTACATACACATTGACCACACGTACAAGAGGGTGTGGGTGAAATTTGTTGTGCTTCTTCCCATAGAGTACAAAGCTCAGTGTAATAAGCAGAAACACTAAGTTTTTCTTGAGTAAGGAGACTTATCTGACGACGTAGCTCGTAATGACGAGGAGCGCTGACTTGGCCGAAGCGAGTTTTGAGATCATCCCAAATTTGCTTGGCTGTTTTGGCAAAACGGATGCTGCGGCGCACCTCAGGTGTCATGGATGCCTTAAGCCATCCTTTAAGGGTTGCATCACAGCGAAGCCAGGCTGCCTCCTCGCGCGGAGTCTTTGGTTTCGGAAGAGAGCCATCAACAAACCCTAGTTTGTTCTTGGCGAGGAGGGAATCCGTCATATCGATAACCCATTCGCCGTAATTGCTAGCAGTGAGGAGATCGCCAACATGTTGAGGATCTGCTTGTGGAAGAAAGTAGACTGAGTTCACATCAGAGGTAAGAGGACGATCAGAAACGCCATTACCTCCAATGACAATTCCTTTGCCGCCGCCGCTGTCTGTGGTTTCGTCGCTCATAATGCAACGAACAAAGGACGAAAACACGTCACCAGAGGACAGAAAAACAAGTCACAGGGAGGATCTTACCGCTCTGATACCATGATAAAACTGAAAGAACGAATGCAAGAAGACACGCGATTTACGTGGTTTCCTCGTTCAGTATGAACGAGACTACTCCACGGAGAGCAGAGCTCTCAGGCTTTTGTTCTTATTATTGTTTTCTTGCTTACAGCGGCTGCAACAATGCGGCAGCAATATATAAACCGAAACCCTTCCTCTAGTCTCCTAGGGTTCGGATCATGAGTCTGGGAAAATAACAAAATCACCAAGTAACAAAACAAATATGGACAAACAGGTCCATAATGAACATGCACGCAAAATGCACACGTGCATGCTCCGTTACAGCCACATCAGAAACCCCTCCATATCATAAAACTCAACCCCCACCCACGTTCAATCCCTGACCCGACCCTTGTTATTGACCATTTCCTTCGAATTTGTGCTCGCCAATTCACAAAAAAAAAACAGAATTTTTTTGACTTCTCTATATTTCTCTTCAGCGCTAACGTCGCTCCTCCATTGATGACGCAAGTGAAGCTCTGAAGAACCGGTCAATAACCTTCCCTCATAGTATTGGATTTCCCCGCCGGAGACTCTAGAAATGACTTTTGACTTCTCTATCTTTCTCTTCAGCGCTAACGTCGCTCCTCCATTGATGACGCAAGTGAAGCTCTGAAGAACCGGTCAATAACCTTCCCTCATAGTATTGGATTTCCCCGCCGGAGACTCTAGAAATGACCAACATATATATATGGAGATCCAGTAGCAACAATCTTCGCCGCCACCGGAGATTTCAAATTTAAGAGGTCAATCCACATTCCCAGATCCATGAACGAGGGCTTGTACATAAAGCCGAGCTTCAACAACAACACCCCGGCCTTGCCTGATTCCGTCCTCACTTCTCAGCTTCGCACAATCCTCTCCGGCAAAGAGGCCAACTCCTCCAGTTCCAGTTCCAGTTCGTCGCTGAAGTGCAGAAAGGCGGGCAGCGAGAGGAGGAGGGCAGCGTAGAAAGGCCGGCGAGCAAGAGCCTATAGTGTCCGCAATTTGAAGAGGTGAAAGTAATGATATATTTAGGGTTTATATACCTCATCACCATCATCTCTATGGAGTCAAAACCTTAACGATTTCCAAGGACCCCAGATCGATGATTCCATTCGAGAATTTCGGATTTGCGGGTCTGGTGCGAGATCACCATCATCTCCAACGTATCTGTCTCTTCTTCCATCAACGCCCCCATTTCGGAGCCTTCAGATTTGCAGGTCTGGTACGCGATCGACGGCAGGAGGCAAAGGGGTAAAGTTCTAGGAAGATTACATGCGACCGATTTCTCCCAAATCCTCTGCTTAACCTTCCCCTTCATCTGGTTCGAATTGTTATTCTCGTGGGATTAAAGGTGACAATTCTCAATCCAATCCACCAATCCATTAAAAATATATACCTAATCCAATTCATTTAAATTCAATCCATTTGATCCAAATCCAAGTGGATTGGTGGATTCATGGATCCAAATGGCAAATTACGATTTGGTACCTATACTTTTTATATTTTACATTTTGGTATCCAAAATTTAATTTTTTATACGAAAAATATCATTGAAAAATTATGTTTTGGTACCTAAATTTTTTCATTATGACATTTTAGTACCTAAACTTTTCACATTTTACATATTGGTCTTTGGTTGAAGATGTCATTTGGATTCATGGATAATCTACCAATCCACTTGATCCAATCCATGAATCCACCAATCTATTGGATCCAGTCCATTTGATCCATGGATCCACCAATCCATGGATCGGATCTATTTGCCACCACTAGATGGGATCGATGGCGCGCAGGTGGCAAATCGGGGCAAATTTCTAGGCTCGTACCCCCTTGCCCAGACTCCATCTCTGTATCTCTTGAAGATTATTAGACAATAAAAGTTTTATTCTTTATGCGTGTTTTTTAACTTGGTCGGTTCAATTGATGGTCCGGTTAGAAAGGTTGGTTAATTTAATTATTGAGCTGATGTGGAGGGTTACTGATGTGTCGGGTTGGTTATATATTTAAAAAAAAAATTGGGTGACTCTCCTTTTCTGTTAGCCATGTCAGCAAAAAACTTACGGTGTTAACAGAGGATAACGGAAGGTAACAAAGAGTGACCAAACTTGAATCATTGGACTAATTGAAATTACCATGAGTGAAATAAAATAATCTTAGTGACAAATGTGAACCATTTTAGTAATTTCAGTGACCAAACTTGCAATTTACCCTTGTTAATGCTATGATTAGGACACATATGTTATATATAAATTAAGAATGACTCTCCATCGTTTTTATCAAAACAAATGACTCTATATAGTAGTTTTCAATTAGAGATAACATTTGGCCGGTCCAAGGACATATATAACAAAAAATTATTTTACTATTTAGAATCAATAACGTTTTTACTCATGTTTATTCACATAAACTATATTCGCGCAACTTTATTAATTATTCACATGGATTATTTATCTTCACAAACAAACACTATAATTTTGATCATTTAAGTTTTTGTGCACTCTTATAAATTCGCATGAAAAAAGGGTCGTGTGTGAATATAAATGAGTAAAAAGGGTCTAGTTTTAGTTTGACATCATTTAGGTTGCCAACCAGTCTCAACAAGTCATAGGTGACAAGCGGTCTTGGTGGCAAGTCGGAAGCTATGAAACCGATGAGCTTCTTAACAAGTTGGCAAGACGGGTTTGTGGCAAGCGGTATGGTATCAAGATAATGAAACAAACTTGGTACCAATCTGGCAGGGTAGCAACATGACGAGATGACTTTGAGGGAAAGACGACATGTCAGGCTATCCATAACTAAGTGCGGAGACCAAGCCGATGGGACCAACTTGGTGAAAAGTTTACGGGGTACCAAGTTGGCAAGACGGCTTGTCGATAAGACGGTAAGGTATCAAACTGATGAAATGGCTTGTTTCATAAGGTGTCAAGCAGACGACTTAGTTATGCTTCAAACCGATGAGATGGGTTTGGTGGAAGGGAAACAAAAGGAACTTGGTGACAAGTTGATAACACGGGCTGAGTTCGCTGACAAGGTGACAACATATCAAGTTGATGAGGCACTTTTAATATGGAGACATCAAGACGACACGTGTTCTGCTATTTGAGACTAAGTATGAAATCTTGATGGGTAAGGGGTCATGAACTTAGACATGGAAGAGGCTAAGTTCTCATCACATCAAGATGGATAGAAAGGGTTAGATAGCAAGGCGGTTTCATCGAGGTGGTTGGAAAGAGGGAGCAACAAAGTAACTATACATAGGGACATTGATGCCATCAAGGATTCTCAAATCAGATGAATATCAAAAGAAGACCGTTGCCAAGCAAAGCAGTATATAAATAGAGGAATGAAACAAGACAAACTCATGAAATGTGTCAGAGAAATCATACACAAAGACAGAGGAAACCATGTGTGAGACGTGACAGGTGTTCATTCATGTGTTACTTGAATGTTGTCGGCTTGTGTAAGTTATCTCTGTAGCGTGATGTTGTGAGGAAGATAGAAATGTTTTCTATTTCTCTATTTTTGTCAAGGCTTTGATTTCCACCCGAAGGAGTTCAACTTGGAGATAGCAAGGTATCAAAGGGTGAGACACCTTTGAGCCAAGATGTAAGCAATAGATTGAACATGATTAACAAAAAACCATGTGCCCATGTTCAACTCCTTACATTTGCTTGGTCTATTTTACTCTACTACACGTACTCTGTTCTGTGGTCAATAAAACAGTCAAGGCGAGAAGTTCATACAAACATTCAAGCCCGAATCATTTCACTGGGTGTGGTGAACTCATCTGGGCCATAATCGAAATAATAAATCTATTCGAGGGGAGATGATCAAAACCCTCTAATATCATCCCTCACTATCTCTTCCATTTATCACTAACTAGTCATGTGCTATGTAAGTTCTTCAATTGGTATGCGAGAAGGTTTCTAATGAGGAAATTGATCCAGGGATGGAAGGATCAAGCCCATCAGTCAGAATTTTAATTAATATGCCTCAAATCACTCAATTCGAGGGTCAATCAGCAACAAGGCAACCGAAGCTATATGGGAACAACTATGCCTTCTGGAATGGATGCATTGAAAGTCTTTCTTCAAGCCTATTATATGAAGTTCTGGATCAATATGTAAAAGTGTCCATAAATGATGGACAATGAAATGAGAAACCGGTCAGAAAAAGATTTGGCGAATCTACATATCAATGCCAAATCAAAGCTCATTCTCGAGTGGCGCACTTCGCATAGTGGAATATGGCAAACTGGCAATATGCAAATTCGCAAAGGAGATATGGGACACACTGAAATTCACATATGAAGGTATGTCACTTGTTGAGGATACTCTAACTAGAATGTTAGTAAAAGGATATGAACACGAGATTATAGTTGAGAAGTATGAAAGATTCACAAACATTGTCAACTGATTAATGACTCTAGGAAAACTATATTCAAATGCAGATCTAGTTAGTAAAATTTTGAACTTGCCAAGATCATTGAGACTAAAATTAACTACTATAAAAGGGTCAAACGACCTTGCTAAGTTTGAGTTAAGTTAGTTAACCAGCTTGCTAATAGCACATGAAAGTATTCTTAGGATCAAGGATATTGAACAACCTCGCAAAAGAAAGAACTTAGCTCTAAAGTCTCATGATCTGGATGATGAAGATGAAGTAGAAGGACAACAGATTGTTACATGTTTTATAAGAACCATGGAAAGTCAGAAGCAAACATCGGAGCTATGAATGTTGAGACGATATTGTTACTTGTTTTAGGTTTGACAAACTAGGCCATTTTAGAGCAGACCGTCCAAATAGGAAACAAGGACAATAAAGAATTATGGTTCCAACTTGGAGTTACAACAAAGAGGACTTAGATGAGTAAGAATCAGAAGATGACCACAAAAGCAATGTGGCCCTAGTGGACCAATATCATCTAGGACTAATGGCCAAAGAAAGCCAAGACATTCAGGTTCTACTTAAATCTATGCAAGCTTGCAATGATGATGATTCAGAAAACTCCCAAAAGTCTATTAGAAGAAAAGATAGTCCAATAGGAAAAATTAGGGACAGTCATGATGTCAAAAAAGAGAGACAAAACACTGTGAACTAATGTTTGATGATCTAAAAGAAATTTAAATGAACTATAAAATTTTCCACGAAGTCGGACAAAACTTGTTATTGAGCTAGAATATCAAGGTCATAGACAAAATATCAATATTCTAGAAATATTAGCTAGGATAAGAATTCTAGAAGTCGTGCAAATGAAAAAGTCAAAAACGGAAACAAATAACAATATGTTCAATGTTTTAAGTATCATAAGTTTGGTCACTACAAAAGTGAATGTTATAGTAAACATGCACAACTAAACTGTTGGTTTTATTTTAGTAAACATCACAATAGCAATGAATGAGCATATGAGTTTGAGATGGACAAGAAACTAGGGAAATCCAATTAACAATCGATTCCCTAATACAAACTTGATGTTACCGATGCAGGGCATGATGAACGAAAGTGATTAGTATATGGATAGTGTCTGTTTTAATTACAATAGAGCAGACATGAACAAATTTTAAGGCACTATCACCAAACTTGGAGGAAATTTTACTTTGGTGACAGCAGCAAAGGCACAATCATAAGTATTAGTACCATCAAATCTTCAACTAATGTTATTTTATCATGTCTTGCTAGGAGAAGGGCTTGGGTTTAACTTACTATCAATCAGTCAGTTCTGTGAAAAAGGGAACAAAGTATTCTTTAAAAAATCTACTTGCAAGATTGTAATAACAACATATAATAAAACACATCTTATTGGTAAAAAAATTTCGTAGGATGCAGACTATTGAATTAACTGACAAGGAAGAACTACACTAGAAATGCCTAATAGCTAATAATACCAACCTTCAACAAACTTGGCACGGAGGACTAGGACATGCATGCACCAGTGTCCTTGGTGAATTGTCCAAATTAGGCATAGTAAGAGTTTTTCCTTAATTAAATAAAAAAACCAGAATCTTGTGCAATGCATGCCCTAGGAAAACAAACCAAAGAATCGTAAAAGTAAATCTTGCATAATAACAAAATGGGTACTTGAACTCATACATATGGATCTTTTTGGTCCAAACCTAACTATGAGTCTAGGAGTAAAAATATTATGCTTTTGTTATTGTAGTTGACTACTCAATATTATCCTAAGTTATCTTTTTCAAACACAATGATGAATGAATTGCATAATTTAAAACTTCTATCACAAAAGTACAAATTGAAAAAGAATTGTCAGTTATGAGAATTAGGAGTGTACATGGACAATTATTCGACAATCATCCCTTTGAATTGTTCTTTGACATTCTAGAAATAGATGATAACTTCTAAACACTTAGAACTCGAAAACTTAATAGGGTAGTAGGGAGAAAGAATAAACCCTTAAAAGAAATTGGTAGGACAATGCTTCAAGAATTTAACTTACCCCAAAATATATGAGCAGAGATAGTAAATATTGCATGCGACATTACCAACAGGGTCCTCATTAGAAGTAAACTTAAAAAGACACCCTATGAACTTTGAAAAGGGAAGAACCAAAATCTGAGCTCCTTTCACCCTTTTGGCAGCCCATATTTTATCCTAAATACAAAAGACCACCTAGGTAAATTTGATCACAAGTCAGACCTTGCAATCATCATATGATCTATCAGAAGTCAATCTTATAGAGTACTTAACAAACAAACCAACTAAATTGGAGAGTGCATCCACGTCAGGTTCAATGAACTTCAGCAAAATAATGATGGTGATCTTCTCAAGATATCTCGTCTCGCCTCCCAACCAAAACAATAAGCATCACAGTCAGGGGCGGACCCAGGGGGTTTTAGGGGTGTCCCCGGACACCCCCTAAATTTTGGGAATACGATTATCTAATCCCGGTGGTAATTTATGTATGGACAAAAAAAAAATTAGTGAGGGACACCCCTGAAATTTGAAAACATGATTATCCTACTATCATTTGTGTATAGGAATATAAGTGGTAGATTGGGTAATTCAAATCTAGAACACTATTCTTATTAATAAACTTAATTTTCGTTGACCTACAACTCATTTGTTGTTCGATTTTGAAAAATGTAATAGTAAAATGTCATTTTTTTATCTCTAATTATTTTAAAAACCTAACAATTATACTAATTTCAAACTACCCTTAATACGGCAAGTGTTGAAAGAGTCTTTCAGCTTTGGGTTACATCGAGAACAAGTTTACAAATCGAATATGCGATAAGTTCGTGAATGATTGTCTAGTAGGGTATATAGAGACAATGTTTTTAACACTATAGACACCAAGTGTATTCTACAATTATTTCCGAATATGAAAACAAATCATTGACTTTTTTAACCTACACGAGTAAGGTATTTTCAAATTTACGATTTTATTTTTATTAATTATTAATTATTTTTATTTAATTTATTTTTAAAAGAGGACACTCCTATGAAAAATTTTTGGGTCCGCCACTGATCACAGTTAAAATCCTTGAAACATCTCCGCATAGGAAGAACGAAAACCTTTGCAACTAAATGCACCACCTAGCATACAAAAGAGACACACCTCCCTTCTTAATCATAGGTGATCCTGAAGCAACACTATTAACCATATCCAAGGCAAAAAAATCTTCTTGCTCTTATCTCAATAAATCATGCCTTCGAGTCTGTAGAACCTATAAACATTAAAGAGGTCATACAAGATGAGTACTAGAACTTAGACATGCATGATGATCTAAATCAATTTGAATGTGCATGGATATGAGATCTTGTACCTCTACCTGAAGATTGGCCTGAAATAGGAACAAAGTGAGTATTTAGAAATAAATTTGTTGAAACAAGAAAATCACTAGAAACAAGTCTTTAGTTTAAAGGGTTATAAGTATATTTTGCCCCTCTATTATGCATTTTTCTCAAACATGCCCTTCTACTATGAATTACATCAAATATGCCCTTCTACTATTGAATGATTTTCAAACTTACCCTTCCGTTAAATTTTCCATCCCAAAACCATTATATATGGTTGAACCACGCCCTGAGTAGTGTTAATGACTTTTTTACCCTTGTACAAGTTCAGCACAAAAAAGCTCCAAAATCAATCCACCCCTTCCTTCCGTCAACGTCTACACCCCCGCCGACCCTTTCTTCTCCTCTTCCTACAGGTGACCCACGGAGGTGGCGGTAGTTTATCTGATTGGTGGAGTGTCCAGGACAGTAACTAACGCGGAGGAGGCTCTTTGTCGGTTGGAGCTTTGACGAGTTAACGACGCAACGACTTCAATTTCTGTAAACGGCACAACGGGAGATTTCAACGGTGCGATTTCTCTTCATCTCCATCAACGCGTTTATCGAGATCTGAAATCCAAACCAAGGACATGGCGAACCTTCACGTCGAACATTTCTCATCATCTCCTTAACCCTCTTTGCTCGCTTTCCAGTTTCCATTGAGTGACCAATTTTTCCCCCAAATTAGGACCCATCTCTGCTCATTCTATGTGTTGCCTTTCAGAGTACCAATTCCAAAAATAAAACCTTTTTGCTTGCTGTGTGTGCTTAATACCCGGCTGAATAAGGGATTTACAGTAATTTAGGAAAGTAATTTAGGGTTTGCCAGTAGGGATCCGAAAATTTCAAAGGTGAAAAGGAATTTCAAATGACATGTAGCAGCCGCCATCAAGATGGCGAGGTGGTGTCCGCGCAGGAATCAGCCGACCGAGGGCAGTCGAAGTCGTCCGAGAATTATAGTCGTGGTGGAGGGAATTTTGTTCGACATTATTTGAACGATGGAGAAAGAATGACAATTGACACTGGTTAAAAACAGAGGAGGGTAAGAGTGGTAGAGTCGTAGGAATTGCAATAGTACAGCTCCGAGATGGGATCTCGATATCCAGGGTCCCTAATTATCCCGGTTACTATTGCAATTCCCCAATTGCTTGTACCTAATTATCCCGATTAACGAAATTCAAGCAACCGTCATTCATATCATTTTCCATCAGTCCTAAACTGGACGGTTGGCAGCGCCTTCTCAACCGAAAGCAGTGGACGGGAACAAGAGCGGCAGCGCGATGGCGACGGAAGACGGCGAGATCGCGAATTCGTCCGGGATGAGCGGCGGGAAGAAGGCAGAAATCGCGGAGGGACTAGTAGCGGTGGTGTGCGTCGTCGGAATCGGCGGGATGGTTTACCGCAAGAGGCAGCAGAATTTGAGGAGGGCGCAGTTCGGTTCCACCGCCAGGGCGGATCTCCTGTGATGATGAAAGCACCACAACCTTCCATCGGTGATCCGCCGTTGAAGTCGGAGTGACGTCCATCGGTGGGCGGATCCGCTCACTTCATCTTCCGGCCGACGTACTCTATCATCATCCTTCGCCGATCAGATTTCCTATCACCTGACCAAAACATTGATCTGCTATCACCAATGGGGGAATCTTTGGCGCTGCTTGGAGTTCCAGATAAAGGCCTCGATGGAAGACATGTCAGCGTTGATGGCATTCCAAATCCGGCAATAGGTGCCCGATCATCTCCCCCCACAGGCCTGCCTTGTCGGTTACAATCACGAATTGGGGTGGTGGTTACGCTTCTTGGCCGACGGTTCAGATAAGTATTCCTTTATCATTTATTTATTTCATTATTATTATTATTATTATTATTATTATTATTTCTTTCTTTCCCTTAATTATTATCCTTCATACTTTATTTGTTTTCCATTAGTCTTTCCAACTTTTTTCAATTTTCTCGCATGTATCTATTGCCTTCTTTTTAAAATTATATACATGCAAATTGTTAGGTCCCCGAAATTTAGGTTGTAACCTTTTTAAGAAAACAAAAAAAAAATTGGTGTGTTTCGGGTGGTGCCGGTTATCTAGGGTCTCCTGATGACCTGGTTCTCTATTTCAATGGCGAATTGTTGCCTTGTGTCTATGTTGACTTGTTGGCTCTTTGGCCTAGATTGTCCTAGTAGGGACCTTTGTTTGTTCACTTTGCAGGTGAAGATTCAATTGCTCAATAGTCGATCGGTGGCGGTTGTCTTGTCCACAACAATTGATACGGCGCGATGGAGGGAGGCGACTTGGCGTATGATCGAGGTGGAGCTCTACTAGAGGATACTCAGAGCTTAGCTTCTCACATCAGTTGGTTTTCTTTCTGCTTTGTTTCTCGTCGACTAAATAGGGCTGCCCATCATGTGGCACAAAAGGCCCTCTCATCGGGAGTTCGACTATTGGTCGACTCCCGCGTTTTTTTCTTTCTTACTCCTTGTGACTATCTTTTCAACACTGACTTTGCGAAAAAAAAAAAAAAACAGAGGAGGGTAAAAATGACTTTAACATTGCTCAGGACGTGGTTCAATCAGATATAACGGTCTTGGGATGAAAAATTTAACGGAAGGGTAAGTTTGAAAATCGTTCAATAGTAAAAGGGCATATTTGATGTAATTCATAATAGAAGGGCATGTTGAGAAAAATGCATAATAGAGGGGCAAAATATACCTATAACCCTATTTTAAATGTTTTTAAATACCAATAACTAGCCTTCACTCTTTTATTCTTGGTTTTCTACCTTGAAATTAATCATCAAAGTTTCGGAATCATAAAGTCTTCTTTTAATTGGCAGATTAATTTACCGTATGTCTTAGGAATTTCTCATCAAAGTTCAGTAGACTTACCATTGAACGTTCATCAATTTCTTTTGTTTTGTATGCCTCAAGGGTATAGTGTTATCTCTTAAGATAGAGATCTATAACATCTTAGTGGATGTCTTTTGGGGCCAGACGTAACCTGCCCTATCAAAGGTGTACTCACCCGATCTGATGGGGCTACAAAGAGTCCTCAATGGAGTGCAACTTGCTCGTCTGCTTTTCAGGTGCTTTCTATTTCTTACGATTTTGGTTTCGTTGCTCTTTCTGTCTGTGATTCGGCTACTGTGCAACCTATGTTTGTTCATTTTGTAAATGAAACTACTCGGATGTGCATTAGTCTTCATGCTAGAGCCACAAGGAAGCTTCAGAGGAATTCACCTACTTTCACGGCATTCACTGCACTGGTTCATCTGACCACCTGGGCTTGGTCCATGAATTTAAACTTTCCTACTATGTGGATTTCCTACTAAAAAAAATTAAACTTTCTCAAATAGATGTCAAAATACTTTTTTTAAATGGACACTTACATAAAGCATCCTCCAGGTTTTGAAAGTCACTTCTTTCCTAATCATGTCTACAAGCTTAAGAAGGATCCATATGGTCTTAAACAAGCTCCTCAAGCTTGGTATGAGTACCTAAGAACTTTATTAATTGAAAATAACTTCTCTGAGGATCTATCAACACCACTATCTTTCTCAAATAAACTTCATCAAAATTGTTGATTGTTCACATCTATGTACACGACATAGTATTCGTAGCAAAGTCATAACAAAATTGCACTTATTTTTGTGCTCTCATGCAAAGCACATTTGAAATGAGTCTTACGGGAGAACTCACTTTGTTTCTTAGGGCTTTAAATCCAACAAACCTCCAATGGCAAACTGATTCATCGGAGCAAATATTTCAAAATCACTTTGTTTCTTACGGGGGAACTCACTTTGTTTCTTAGGGCTTTAAATCCAACAAACCTCCAATGGCAAACTTATTCATCGGAGCAAATATTTCAAAATCATATGTCCTTTGCCAAACCCTCTAAAACTCTATATGTTGCCTCGCTTTATGTCCTGCTGCAGAAAAACTCTATCATAGTCTCATCAGAAGTCTGCTCTGACATACTGCCAATAGACCATATATTATATTCAGTGTATGTTTGTGTACCGGATTTCAATTTTCAAGCCAGTACAAAGCAGTCTCACCTTACTGATGCAAAATGGATTTTCCGATATCTAGCACTACATACTCATGGGTTATGGTACCCATAAAAAACTCTCTTGACCTTATTGGCTATATGGATTTTGACTTTGATGGCACCAGGACGGATTTCTAAAAGCACCTCTGATGGTTTTCAATTTCTAGTTGTATCTCGTCTCTAAGCATCCAAGAAGCAGGCCTGTGTTGACTTATCTACCGCTAGAGATTAGTATCTTGCTATAGAAAATGAATGCACTCAAGTTTTGTGGCTTAAGAAATAGCTTCTTGACTATGGAGTTACAATACGAGAACATATACTCTATGACAACTCTAGTACCATTAGCATGAGTACAAATCTAGTCAACACTCTAGAACTGATAACATTAAAAATTAAATATAACTTCCTACGTGAACTTGTTCATGCTAGTATCATCAACACCTCTCATGTTCATATAGACCGTCAGGTGGCTGACATCTTCAGCAGATCACTAGGGCATGATCGATTTACTTTCTTTGCCATGATCTAGGGATGTTAGACAGTCATACCACCTGACACGCCTCTACCGTCACACTAGAAAGTGACCAAATCTAACAACCTACTAATGCATAGTATAGCGGGTTTAGTTCTAATTGTCAACCCGGGTCCGAGGTGTGATGACTACTACGTGAAAGTCTTGTTATCTAGCGGTTCAAGTGTAGTGAAGGTTTAGTTAAACTAGCAAGCAAAGCAGTGAAAGTTGTGTTCAAGTTGAGAGAGCTCACCCGGATATGGTTCCCTCTAGACTGCAGTTAAGTCAGGTTGTAATTTACCAAGTTCAAGTTCAATGATAGTTATACTGCGGGAGGTTCTTAAACATTCTGCAGTCTCGACTAAAGGTCTCCAGACCCTCTCAATCTGAGTCCCCAGCGGGTGACTAACCTCCACTGGAGTAAATAGATTGAGGCCCTAACGAACCAAACCTCCTCTACCAAAGTAAATCCGATATAGAATAGTGAATTGACTCCTCGACTAAAGTCGTCGATTCACTACCTTCAATCAAGGGTGTTCTATCAACCTAGGCAGATATTCTCTTTCTAGGTCAAAGCAGAAATAACAGGAATTTGATCAGGATTCATGCCATTCAAGAAATCAAACCTCAATTGAATATAATCATATCACAAAATTCATAATTGGTTTCATACAATCAGACCTAACATACAAATCTAGGGTTCTTCATACCCAGGTGAATGAGAAAGTTACTCCATAGAAAGATATGAGAAATCTAGCTCAGACTCGGAAAGCATACTGTGAAGGATGGGATTCTGCTTCTGGCAATCAATCAGCACTTCTCCAAGCTCAAGCTGGGCTCTAATGCTAATGAAGATCGATCTAGAACACTTGGGCAATCAAGTTCGTCACTTTCTCTCTCTAGGTATCAGCTTTGTCTCTCTAAAACTCGGAACCCTTGCAAAATTGGCCTCCTTTCCCTTAAAATCCAGGTGTTCGCGATCCACGACCATAATACCCGGTCGGGTACTTCAGGTGCCCGGCCGGGGATTTTGAAACACAACGCCGCGGTAAAGGGTTAATACCCATCGAGGTCCAGAATACGCGATCGGGTATTTAAGCTGTCCGGTCGGGACCCTTCCTATTTATCGACATCCAAAATCGATTTTCCCCGGCCTCTCTTAGCGATTTACCTGTCCGGGTATTATTACTCATGGCCGGGTAATTTGCTACTCCAGCACCCTTCAACTCAAACGTCATCCTTTTGACCCGAAACTCGTTTCCTCGCGTTCACGTCAACGCCAAGCCCTGAAATATGACATAAACACACAACCTAGCGTGAGATCGGCTTAAAACACGAGAATCGACTCTCAAACGGCTCAAGAATGGAGGTAAAAACATGTGCAATCAATGGTCTATCAAATTCCCCCACACTTAACCGTTTGCTTGTCCCCAAGCAAACCTAACTCAAACCAATGCAGCTCTCCAGACCTCTATAGCAACAAACAACCCCGATCGTCAGTAGAGGATTTCCTAGACCATATAGCAGCTTACGAGGTCAACTGGTCTTCTAAGACGTCTCCTATCTCTCTCAATGCGAGTACTAGACTCAAGCCAGGATCATGAGAAGAAATGGAGGTAAGACAGCCAGTTCATGGGTAAAGGGACTCGCACCATTCACAACCAAGGACTCATTGTACCGGGGTGCTCTTTCACTTCATTCCACCGTTGGAACCCCTTTTTCACTTTCATTTTACATTTCATTTTTTTTTCCTCTTTTTTTTCTTCACTTGGCTGGGGTTCCAACTACAGTCTTTTGTACGGTCGACCCTTATTAGTCGAGCAAGAGCAATTTCTGTACATGTGGCACTCCCCAGAGTACTTCTTTTAACTCATTTTCCTCAACTCGTGTGGAGGGTCAATGAAATTAAGGAGGGTCGGAAGCTCTATACGTGCCCTTAAAAACACATTCTCGAGTAGGCAAACCGTTCATCGGGTGAAAATTTTACTCGTACTAGAGACAACTTAGCTTCACCTTGTAGGAGTACCCCACTAAGGATCACGAAAATCTCTTCCAAAACCCTATTTTGTGCAATTAACGGTGCCACACAAGTTTGGCTTACCCCATGTTTAAGATTTCAATGATTTAGACATGGAGGACCAACTGCTTTACATTTCCCACATGATCACCCTATTCGATACACGAGTCCACACACAATTCAAAAGGAGTCACCATTAACACATGAATTCAACGATCTTAACTCCACTAATTCACAAAATCAACCAGCACAGCAGAGAGCTAGATAGGAAAAAATCTTATACTTCAACATCCTCCATAGTGCTACACTACCTTCCTAGGTTGCACATTACTATAGAGACTGTCAATTCAAAGCATACTGAGCAGGCAATTTGCAAGGAACACGTACTTGGAGCACCAAATCGAAATTTGGACAGTGGACTAGGCTCCAAGCACACAAACAGATCTAAGTAGTTAAAATAGAAACATCCCCCCACACTTAAGTTCGACATTGCCCTCAATGAAGAAGAGGGAAGGATAAGGAGAACGATGTTACCGGTGTGCGCGGACTGCATGAGACTGGAAGGTGGGCCAGTCGGAGTGAAGAGGACTAGATTTGGGACAAGTCGGGGTCAAGAGCATAGCTAAAGGGAACACAAGAGCTCAGCCACAAGAGCGAATGGCTCTAATCTCTTTTACTTGCCATCGTTGGAGACTTGTGATGTAGGAAAGGATTCTCGAATCAAATGAAGATCAAGAGAAGGTTTTTGACAAGAAAAGCAGTATAAATAGAGGACAGAAACAAGATAAGCTTACGAAATGTGGCAGAGCAATCATACACTTAGTAAGGACAATTACTCAACGATTAAGGTGTGAGGTTTTAAGTGTTCATTCTTCGTCTTGCTGGAGTGTTGTGAGCTTGTGTAGGTTCTTTCATTAGTATGAGCTTGTGAGGAGGATAGAAGATTTTATATTTTTCTATTCTTGTCATGAGTTTGAGTTCCCTTAAACAAACTCAACTTTGAGTAAGACATGAATAAGATAAAAGTCTAGACAGCTAGGTCTCAATGATTGAGCCACCTTTGAGTCCAGATGTAAGCAATATACAAAATCGGTGAACAAAAAACCATAATTCCATGTTTAATTCCTTACATTTGCTTGCTCTGTTTTAATCTACTGCAGCTACTGTAGTCAAACTCTCGACGATTTTACAATCTTTCGTATGGGTTCTGATCATGATTTTACTATAAAATATTTAAACCTTAAAATCACATAAAATATCAATTTAAAACTCTAAAATCCTTAAAATCTACAATTTATACATTTTTTCACAATTTCAATGTTCGTGTCAATTGGAGCAAAATCAGGTTGGTCGGGTAATATTTTGGCAACGAATTGGATCAAGTTCACTTTTCCCCGACCCAACATCATGGACAACACAAACCTAACCCGATAGGAGACACTCAATTGATTTTTTCTCTCCCTAATCTCTTCCTCTCCCACACGCTAAAGCTTCCAAATCCTTCCATCAAAAATTGTCTCATCACCCTCCCAATTAGCTCATTATTTGTTTCCCGATCACCCTCGCAATTAGCCCAACCCCATCCCCTTGCAAGCTTTTGTTCATCGCCCAAACCATCAACGTCACCATCCTCGAACTTCATTCGATCAAGAAGGGAATGCATCAATCAATTTAACTTTTCCAGATGATGGTGATCAAGGAAATATGGTTGGTGCTAAAAGTATTTCAAGTGATCCTAAGAATAATGATATCATTGTTCAATCAAATAGACAATTATTCTATGAGGGTGAGGTTGAGATGAGGATGTTGAGGAATTATATTTTAATGCTGATCCTAAAGGTCTTATGTGAGTTTTTACTCTTACCTATTAACCAGATTAATTTATTTCTATGAGGTTTTAGGTTGCTTAATTGTGTGTTTGTGTTATGTACAAGAACTAATCTATGGATTTATTTGTGTATATTTAGCAGAAAACGTATTTTGAAAAGTAATCAAGTGATATGTGATTCATTGTTATTTGTTATTAATATTCGGTGCTTTACGTGTTAATTTTAATATGAACTTTAAAATCTTATAATTTTACTATTTTAATCCATGTTTACGATTTTACCTCAATTTTGGATTTCACGTAAAATCATGATTTTGATTGCATTAACTGCAGGTACTTTATTCTGTGGTAGACGGAACAGCCAAGGAAGGAAGTTGATACAACCATTCAAGCCTGAACCATTTCACTAGGCTTGATTAACTCAGCTAGGCCTTAATTTGAATACTAAAGCTACCTGAGGAATGACGATCAAAACTCATTAATCTCTTCCCTCACTATCTCTTACAGTTATCACTAATTGGTTTTGTGCTATGGAAGTTGTCTTGTCTCTTCGCCAGATGATAGAGAAAAATTGCAAGTTGGTGGCAAAGAACATCAAACCAAAAAGGAAAACTTCCAAATGATAGTGGAGAACGGATGCATGATAATGGAGGCTAAGGTTGATTCTTAACATGTAAACTCTCAAATTGGCGGTCTTAATTGTCGCTTAGATAGATGTTTGGGTCAATTACTTGATGTAGTTAACAAAAAACACAATGAGTTGGATTAGTTCCGACAACTTCAAAATAGACCAGTGCAATTATGAGTTTTTCCAATAGATGGGATCAGTTTCATGACTAATGACACTTCTAGAAAAATAATTGATGGCACGTGAAAGTATTTATTCTATACGCCCGTATTGTGATACAAAGTGTATATATTTCTCATTATTAGTGTCATAATACCTTGAAATTATGTCATGATTGCTTCCAGTAGGGTTCGATTTCGGTCGGTTTGGGTTAACCGATAATCGATATTTTAGTTTTCGGTTATCCGACAAGCCTTACTACGCTACCGACCACCGACCGATAAATAGAGATGGCAATGGGGCGGGTTTGCTTAAACCATCCTCATACCCTTCTTCAAATATCCAAACTCATACCCGCCCCATACCCATGCAGGGAATGTTTTGCAAACCCATCCCCATACCCGTGGGTTTCGGGTACCCATGGGTAATACCCATACCCGTAATACAACATTATTATATCTAAAACTTGCAAGAAAAGTTCTAATTATAACTCTAAACGAACATATTATATCATGAAGTCAACAAAACACGGTCATTTTTTTAATATGGTTCAAAGATTATGATCCTAAAATATCCATTAATACATAATATAGAGTATAATATTTTTCAAATTATTATGTTCTAACTATGATACATCTACTAAATAATAATTAACTAACATAATCTTGTTGACAAGGGGGAAAGTGAAAGAGTGAGATGAGAATTGAGAGAAATGAATTAGATTTTGATTAAGGTGGTCACTCAATTGCATTTCTACTATTTATTTTCTCAAGTTATCCTCATCATCATTGATAGATTATAATTTGATGCATATATTTTTTTGGCTTAATTGCAAGTTTGGTCACTCGAATTGCTATAAAATTTCACGTTTGCCACTCAAATTAATTTATTCCATTTATAGTCACTCGAATTAGTTGAACAGTTCAAGTTCGGTCACTCTCCGTTAACCTCCGTTAACTTTGACTGACGTGGCGGTCAACTCTGACAGTTGACCGTTAAATGTGTGACGTGGCAAATAAAAAATAATTAAAAAAATTAAATTTTTAGAAATTACACATCATTATAAAGAGTTTTTACCCAAATTCCACCTCCTTTCTCTGTCCATTGCTCCCACCATTCTCTCGACTTCTTCCTTCCTTCTCCTCTCCACTCTCCCCAGCCGCCACCTCCGTCCGCCGCCGTGCCTATCCGCAACTTGCTTCCAATTCGCCACCACACACGCCGTCTCTCCTCTCTCCACAATTCGTAGGTTGTGAAGATCCCGCAGCGGCGCCGGAAGGGGATCCGCCACCAGCACCCTCCGCTCACCGCCTTCCCCAATTCCGAAAATCAGGACGTCTCCGCTGCCGAACAGGCAGAAGAACTCGCCGTCTCTGAACCCGATCGCGACGTAATACCCTGCGTACTTGATGGCCCAGTGGTACCGGCGGCGGTAATTCTTCCAGGCGGCATCGCCGCGGTGAAACGTGCTGAAACCATACCCCTGCTCTCCCGCGACTAGGATGGTCCAGTCCTCGGGGCCTGCAGGATCGCTCGAGAAAGCCGCCTTCATCTGCCGCGGCCACGGCGAATTGGAACCTTCAGGGAGTGCGATGTAGTTCCGCGGCCAGGAGAGCAGGGGATTGAAGCAACCGAAGATCTGAACGTTGTGTGAATGCCGCAGCATCAGCCACCCGTTGCTCGGCCAGCTGTAGGCGATGTACGCGTCCTGCAATTGGTGACGAATCATGGCGTCCGGGATGGCGTCGACGGTCGTGTAGAGGAGGAATTTCCTCGGGCAGTAGGAAGGATGCCGCGTTGGCAGGGGAACGGCGGCGTGGAATTGGGGCCAGGGCTTGCATACGGAACCAAATCCTGAGCTCAGGGTGGTGGGGGAGGGAGGCAGTTTCTCGTAGATTAAATTCAACAGCTCGGGGTGAAGATCAGCCCATGGACTACGGATTTCTCCAACCATTGAATCCTTCGCCATTGCAGCTATGGCGAGAATCTTGATTTCTTGCCGATAAAGTTAAGTATCACTCTGTTTTTGCGGACGCGCCGCTGGCTGTTTATATTTTTGCCGGTAGTCCGTGGGTTACTCGGATTGGGCCTGAGACCATATCGAATCAGGGTGAATCGGCGACAGCAGGTCGCCGGCGATCAGCTGCGTTTGCAGAAGAACAAGAAGGAGAGTTGCGAGATGAGGGAAAGCGCCGGTACACTCGGTGTTTCTTTTTTTTATAATTTCTTTTTTTTTATTTTTTATAATTATAATTTTTTTATAATGATGTGTAATTTCTAAAAATTTAATTTTTATTTTTTAATTATTTTTTATTTGCCACGTCACACATTTAACGGTCAACTGTCAGAGTTGACCGCCACGTCAGTCAAAGTTAACGGAGGTTAACGGAGAGTGACCGAACTTGAACTGTTCAACTAATTCGAGTGACTATAAATAGAATAAATTAATTTGAGTGGCAAACGTGAAATTTTATAGCAATTCGAGTGACCAAACTTGCAATTAAGCCTATTTTTTTATATATGAAGAAATTATCTTGGTGGGGCGGGTATGGGGATGGGTATGGGGCGGGGGAGGCTAAAACCATACTCGCCTCATACCCATCAAATTTTTTGCGGGATTTACCCATATCCGCCCCATACCCGGTCAAAGCGGGGATCCCCGCATTGACTGGGTCGAGGGGCGGTCAGATACCCACGGCCATGGGTTTGATTGCCATCCCTACCGATAACATGATGCGGTTAACCGCGGCACCGACCGGGCAGTTAATGGTTACAACCTCAGTTAACATAGATTTTATTTAATTACATTAAAAAAATCTAGAAAATTAAAGGGAGACCGGGAGTGGAAAATTATACGACTCTTCATCTCTCCACATCTCCTCCAAGGCTCCAACGCAAATCAAAGGTACACGCCGCACCCTTCAACTTCCTCTTCTTCTCTCATCCGATTATGGATATGCTGCTGCCGCATCCGCACTCAACCTCTGCCGCCGCTACCAATCCTCCGACCGCACCCACCAGCCCTGCCGCCTCTATAAATCCTCCCACCGCAACCAGAAGTCGGAGAAGGAGAAGAGTGGTGGTTGTGCGGAGCTAAAGAAGGTCCGGATCTGTGCTTTTTTATGCAGAGCAAGTTGCCGCCGTCGCATCCAGACCCTTCTGCTTCCTCTCTGTTCTTTGTTGGCTGCTTCGTCGAAATCAGATGACTTCCATCTTCAAGGCATAGCTGAGAATTGGAGATGGAATTAATGGGCTGGAAGAAGAAGGGAGAAGAAAGAGGAAGGCGGTGGAGAAAGGGGAAGAGGAAACACGAGGGGAAGGGTTTCTGGAGGCGCGGCGGAGGTCAATGATTTAGGGGTAGGGGATTAGTCGATTAGATTTTCATTTTTTTGGGGGGAGGTGGAAACTGGTGGGACATGGACACAAGGTCGTTTTGGAAATTTGTGTGGCGGAGGGTGGTTAGTTTAGGTTAGCTGGTTAACCGTGGTTAACTGCCTCCAATTACTCGGCTAACCCAAGCACCCCTCTCCCCCTCCGAACATCGGCCGATCATTGGTTTTTTCGGTTTTTGGTTAGCCGCTAACTGGTGGTTATCAGTTAAACCGGCTGGTCAGCCACTAACCGACAACCGATCGGCCATCCCTAGTTTCAAGAGTGTTCTAACACTAGGATTGCTTTTAAATGATTGATACGCTTTTGGTAGCATTTTATGTATTTTCATGTCGAAGCATACTAGTGGACCATTTGGTAGCCGAGGATTTTTTCATGAATCTCTCTTCATAGATGGTTCCTCTTCCACACTTCATATCTATATTCAGATCTTGAAGTCGGTTCTAGCGAGCAGGAGGAATTATATTGGCAATTTACAATTTTCCATTTAGCTTTGGAGCTCGCCTTCTTACTTCACCAAAATGATACACTGATTCGGTGGATTTGGCTAATGAATGCTGCTCTATTGTCATCTGTTGGTTGTAGGGTTGTTAGTGTCTTGGTATCTTGGTGAGGGCTTGCTACTCTATTTATTGTCCTTGTGTTTGTTTGGTTTGGTGCTGTTGGGACTACATAGGAAGCGTTTGGGTATGTGGTTGTTGCAATGTATTTTTACGTGGCGACGTGGATGTGGTGGTCGGTTTTTTTTTCTTGGTCGCTGATAGGGCAAAAGTGTATTGCTTCAATTCCTATCTCGTAGTAAAACCGGAAAGTCCGGGTATCGTGTCTCAGGGACTGGTACAACCTTAAGTTCTATCAATTTTGTATAGCAAACTATAGGTGAAAATGGTTTAATGAGATTATTAACTACTAGCAAAATAATTAAACTAATTAAGCAAAGTAAAATGGTCGGGAGAAATTCAATGGGAGAATGCTCTGGGAGAAACACCGGGACTCACTACCTATCCTATTCAGATTAATTCACATATTCCAATCAATTTAATCCAACTCTCCACAGCCAGGATATCACGAATGTGCTAGCTATCCGTGTCGGGAATTACTACGTACTAAATAATTAAATCAAATCCTACTGTCGTAGCTCAATGACTTAATTATTTAGCCTGAAGATCGATATCCTATTTAAGACCGCATAGCACCTTATTTAATCCACTGTCGCTTCGATAAGTTACTATGTCACATGAAATAGGTTCAGTTATTAGGGTTTCACTGTCGCTAATAACCTAATTAACTATGATTCATTGTATTGGTGGCTAGTCAACACAAAGCATTAAGTAATTTCATGCAATAGAGATTGGAGGAAAAGAAATACGAATCAATCCATCAAATCAAGAAATAGCTACATCCTGTAACATCCCGTTCCGGCAAAACCCATATTTCGATCGCTAGAAAGTTCGCGATTTAAAATCGAGCATTTCGACACTATTTCAGCGAAAATCGGATTATCGATCGATCGGATAAGTATACGTATTAATTATATATATATATATATATATATATTAATTAAGCGGCCGGCATATATATTAATCCTCCCCCCCCTGTCCATTATCATCTTCTTCTTCCGTGAAATAATTCCTGGACCGAGAAAACCAACCGCGCACAGGGCATCGAGGGGGAAAACCTCAGAGCTCAATTCTTGAGCATAAGTGATCCAAAAATCCCGTAAGTAATGCCTAATTCATCTATACATCGTGATTTATCGATTTAGAGCTTTAAAACGAGTTTTTGGTTCAGGAATTTCTTGAATTCCCGATCTGCCAAATTAGGGTTTCGGAGTATCCGGAAGCCGGATTGAGCCCAAATTTCATATACGAGCTTCTTGCAGCGAGGTAATCAATCCCCTAGTTCTAATTCCTGATTTTCGGCTGTTATTTAGGCCGGGGTCCAAACCGCTGAATTTAGCTCCGGCCAGGGTTTGATGTGTTTTTATCGAGAATTTGACCCGGAGCCTAGAACTAATATTGACGGGGATACTGCAGGGGATATTAGGACGGTCTCGGATTTTAATTTGGGGTTCGTTCGTGAAATTGACGTTTTAGTACGGGAAGCTTAAACCGGTGTTTGAACGACCAGAACTGGTGAGGGATTAGCACGGCATACCGGGTTTGTCGTATCACGATAATTATTTTGATGCTTAGAATTGACCTAGGTGAACTAGAATGGCATGATTAGGGGTGTATGGACTTTTGTGTTATATGATGAACCCTGGACTGTTGTATGATATTATTGATTTGCCCTAGCCGATATGGACCTTGTTTATGTTGATGATTGCATACATGTTGCCATTTGTGGCTTAACCGTTGATATGAATTCATGGTTGTTCGATCAGGTGTTTTGATATGATGTGATATTGTGGTTGTATTTGGATTCACAAGTGGGGGAAATAAACTTCCCAGGGTGATATTATGATGTTTTAAGCAGGATGACTTGCACGAGGGTTTATCCCGAGGAAGTGCAATTATGCGACTCCTGATTTACCTATGTTGAGCCAATGGTGGCCTGGTCAAGTACATGTGCAAGTAATGAATTATGATTAAGCAAGATGAGATATGAATCATGTACAAGGATACCAAATATGAGGGTTGTGGTCTCACGGTCAATTACATAGTAATTAGGGCTCCCTATGCTATTACTCTATTATGATATGTATGATAGTCACACCTCTCATGTGGTGGTGACTGAAGAACTCTTATGAGATATGACCACACCCAGAGTGGTGTCGGGGTATGACTACACCCATAGTGGTGTGGGGTATGTATGACCACATCCGACGGGATGTTGGGGTATGTATGACTACATCCGACGGGATGTGGGGTATGTTTCCCGGGAGAGTTATTAGCATGGGAGTAGCCAGGCGCCTATAAGTAAAACATGATAAGATGCATATGCATAAGTCAAAGTGGTTGAGTCTTTTGCTTATTGGGATATGAGGATGGCTGAGGTCCGATCCTAGTGTTTTGGTTTGATTGTTAGATGTATGATAGGGGTATGCTCTGTTATGAACTCACGATGCTATGATTATCTCACTCAGCTATGAGCTGACCCTCTTTTATTCTTCTTCTCTGCTTATGCTATGTGTAAGCAGATCATCAGTAGCAGCAGTAGATAAGTGTTAGGTGGGAGAGGAGCTAGAGTTGAAGCCAGGATGAGGTATGGTCTTCAACTATTCTGTGCTTGGACTACTACTTGGGATTTTGGCCAGTGATCCACACCTTTTTGTAAAAATGTTTTGAGAACATTTTCATGTGCATACTAGCTTCGAATGTAGTGTGAGATATCCACAGGTGTGGAAAGTTAATGATATGTGTATATGTTGTGTAACTGTGTAAGTTGTGACGATTATGGTATGTATAAGTATGGTATGCAGTTAGGAAGTATGAAAAGTGTGACTATGGCTAAGAAAAGCCAATGCATATGGTTGTGAGTATATATGTTTGTGATGAATTATTTTGCAGGTTCAGTTGCAAGAACTGTTAGCCCATTACGCGAGTAATTCATGTCGAAATTTTATTTAGGTAAAATTTGATAATTAATGTAACACCCGAGATTAATTCCGCTGCAATTGTATGAACAATATGATTAGGCAAAACGTATAGGGTAGGGTGTTACACATCCTATGGTGTTTCCCCCAGAAATCGGGGTTTAGTTCATGATGAAATTGAGATAAAACAATAGGGTTTTGATCATCATGTTCTAAATCAACAATAAACAACTAGTTCGGTCTAGAAAATCCAACCAAAATTAATCGCTTTTGTTGATTCAGCTTAAACCGTCTTGGGAGAAGACGATTATCGATTGGCCTTGCTCGCGCTCCAAGCTTGCTGCGCTGCTCTGCTTTTCTCTTTTTCGCCTCCCAAGAGTTGTGCCCGCTACCAAAGAGAGTTCTTCTGTTTTTCTTTCTCTTTTCAAGTAGTTGCCGACCCCTTCCTTTTTCCCCCTGCTGCTCTCTATCCCGTGTCCAATTAATTGGGCCTCATAAAATTCCGCCTCTCTCCTCTTCCAAAGATCCCCGCCAGCAATTTCCAATTCCCCAATAATAGCCGCCCAGTCCAAGTAGTTTAGTGGGCTATAATTCCCAGCCGACCCTCCTGTGCAATTCCCCGGCCCAAAAATTCCTGCTGCCTTTTATTCTCCCCCCCCAATTTCCGTTCCAATTATCCCCCTGCTCCCTCCATAATGGCCGCCAACCATTTCTAAAAAGTCCAGCCCACTTCTTCTGCTCCTTTTCGTGTTCTCTTCACCTGTAATGCATCAAACTCATGGCACTAGGTAGTAATGGTTTTTCAACCATTCTCGGGTTAGCGAGCCCTAAAATAGCACCAATTGGCTAAAACATACCATGGGATAATCACATAAAGTCCAAGAATCCGATATATTAAAGCCGAATATCACAACCCCACACTCAATTTTTGCTTGTCCCGAAGCAACGACTCAAAAGACACAAACACATAACCAACCAAAACAATGACACACCACAGATTCAACACTCAAACACTCAAAACAAAACACAAAATTTCCTTGTACTCTTGTTGTAATCAGTAGTTTCTTTCTCAAAGGACAAGTTGTGCTTTAATGGTCATACCTTTCACCCCACACTCAATGTCTTTGCAACCCTGACTGACTCAAATCCATCCAAAAACTCAAATAGCAACACTCAAATTCGATCATCGTTAGTGGGTGGTTAACAACATATGGTATAACAATTATTAGGCGAATCTAACCACATTAGTGAGGTGCATACCTCGTGAGGACAATCTGGCTTACTCACACCAATCATGAGCAATTAACAAAGCATGAGTGTCAAAAAAACTAATGTGGGAAGCCTTTCGCAAACAAGATTTTAACTTTAAGCACATCACTACCTTTTATGACAAGGAGAGGCTTTCTCTCTTTCTGCTTTTGCTTGTCGAGAGGTCGTATTTAGTACAAGTGGGATTTGTTTCTTACTACCGGTGACCGAGCAAGAGAAATTTCTGCTTCTTAGCACTCGCATAAGGGCTTCTTTTAACTCTTTTTCCTCGGTCTGTGTGGAGGGTCATTGCACATCCTCAAATGGCACTTCACTCAACTGGGGATCGTACTTGATAAGCAACATCGTACGGTCGCGAACCAATTCTCAATTGAATCTTTCCTAATCCCCATGTGCAATGAGTGATTGCCTCACACGATTTTGGCATTTTTACCCACACTTTAATTGTTATGGCAACTTTCTTATATTTTACTTGTCAGGTAGTGTTTTTTTTTATAAAGATACAGTTCACCCCATCATAAAACCATCAAAACAGAGAGACTCGTTGCAAAATCAAAAGCTCACAATTGATGCAAGTAAGCACGGTATCCGAACATGTCAAATGGTCAATGTTCTCCACCTAACTACTTCACAAAAAGTCATCACTATCCTCATAAAAGAGAATGTTGCTAAAAGAGTTTGTTCATTCAAAGCATATCAAGTCAGTCAAAACATTCAAGCTCATTGTGTAGAACTATGCAATTCAACACTAGTGGGGTGATTTCGATGATTTCATTCAAGCAAAAACTAATTTCACATGCATCACAGTCATTTACATCATGTTACCACAAGAGTACAAGGTTTTGTTTTTAATTTTTCTGATTTTTAGGTATTTTTTAGCCATTAGCTTTGCATAGGCAGACTGCTTTTTGCACAGGCAAACTGCATGCAGTTTGGTTGTGCTCAACCTAATGGCAATTTTTTTTTTAATGATATACACATGACGAGACACTGTGGACAACTAAGACTTGACACCTAAACATAAAACACGACAATAACACAGACCATCCACCCCACACTCAGGATGGACATTGTCCACAATGTCTGCTACTACACACGACACACCAACAGGTTCACCTAGCTAACATTATTACAGACCATCATTCACTACGAGAAGTATTCGCAAAGAAAAGAAAAGAATAGAAAAGAAAAAAGAACCTCGGGACAAGTTCCTATGAAGGAGGGGTCGATGAAGAAGTGTCGAGCTTCTCATCTAGACGCTGGCTAAGCTCCTTGATCTTCTTATCTTTCTCTGCGTCTCTGGCTTCCAAGATAGCTATTCTGGCACTGAAGCTTGGTCTAGATGTGAAGTGCTCGGTTCACTTGGCTCAAAGTGAGGGACTTGGTGTTCCCGGCCAAAGTACTCTGAAGCTTGCTCTCAACCCCACTATCCTTGAAGCTGTAGGTGGCCAAGAATGCTCTGGTGAGGTGTGGATAGGTGGGGAAGTGCGGCTCCGAAAATCTTGCCCAATTCATCCTGCGGAATTATGTCATCACCTCCTCAGCCCGCTCGGTCTTCTGCAATGCTTCATAGTCCATGAACTGAGAAGGGATGACCTCTCGTTTCATCAGATCTGCATATTCCTCTTTATGTTACTGGAGCTGGACAGGTAGACCGAACGTCTTAGAGACGTCCTTTGGAAGAGAAGAACCAGCCTTCTTCTTGCTTGCAACTAAGGTAGTACGACGTAGTGTCATGGATGGTGCAGGTGCTAAAGAAGATGGCTTCTGTGGTTGTGAAGATGAGCCTGGTTGCTAGAGATGAGTCCTCTTTGCTAGCCTGCTCTCAGGTGATATAACTGGTGTTGAATCTGAGAGTGGAGATTCTTCAGTAGGCATTTGAGAAGGCTGTTGTGGTGGAGATGGAGTTGGAGAGGTCATCTCAATAGTCCGGGACCGCACCGTGGGTCAACCTGGCCAGTGATCACCCTGTGAAATCGAGCGGGCATGTTGACCGCTTGAAGTTATGGAGGGACTTCTGGAATTGGGCTGTCCTTATCAGTAACCTTGTGGCTATCTTCAATCGTCCATGAATGGTAAACAATCTTCCCATCTTCACTTTGATCAGTGACTTTGAATTGCCGAGGTGGAGGGATATATCTACGGCGTCCCATATCTGCAACCAAGAGTGCAAACTGGGAAAACACAACCTTCTTTAGCCTTCACTCTGCTTGAATCACCAAAATTGCACAACTCTGTCCTCTGCTTTCCAAATTCCAGGTCACTGCCACCACAAACTTGATAGGGAAAAAGCGTATTGCTTCAATTCCTATCTCGTAGTAAAACCGGAAAGTCCGGGTATTGTCTCTCAGGGACTGGTACAACCTTAAGTTCTATCAATTTTGTATAGCAAACTATAGGTGAAAATGGTTTAATGAGATTATTAACTACTTGCAAAATAATTAAACTAATTAAGCAAAGTAAAATGGTCGGGAGAAATTCAATGGGAGAAAGCTCTGGGAGAAACACCGGGACTCACTACCTATCCTATCTAGGTTAATTCACCTATTCCAATCAAAACCCACCAAGTATACCACAATGTCGAATTCAGCTCATTCACCCATGAAATCTTCAGCAAATCTCCTTCTAGACAGTAATTGCACTTCAATTGGACCAATCAATCAATCATCACACTCCAATTTCACCTTAATTCAAAATTAAGCAAAATCCCCAATTTGAAGAACCCTAATTTTTTCTGTTCTTGAAACACCAACAGCTCTAGGTTTTTCAAATCAGACCTGGGGGAAGGGGGTGATTGGAGCTGGTGGGGGTCGGAGGGGGAGTTTGACGCCGGCGACGACCGCCGGAGACGGCCGCGTGGCGGAGGAGCGAGGCAGCGGTGTGGGGCTGTGGTCTGGTTTTTGCTGCTGGTCGCGCGACGTCGATGGTGGCACGATCTCAGGCGACAGGCGGCGCGAGTCACGACGCGGAGGGCGGCGCAAGTCTGTGGCGGGGTGCCGGGGTCTGGGAGGGTGGAGCTTGACGCCTCTGCTGCTACTCGAAGAAGGAGGAAAGAAGGGAGGAAGGAGAAGGGCGAATAGCCCGACCCTGCGTTATTTTTTGCTTTTTTTTATGAACGCTGTCGTCCTTTTTTTTTTTTAAGAAACAAAATATCTCCCTTTCAGTCCCCCCTTCCTTCTCAAAAATGTCAGATCAGTCCTTCCCCTTATTTCAGAGTAGTCCTCCCCCCATTTGCAGTTTGCCTGTGTTAATTTTGCAGCCTCCCTGTGCAAAAAGCAGCCTGCCCGTGTACCTACAAAACACCAAATAATACCTTCCTCGAGGCTTTTGAAGCTGAAATTTGGCGAAGAGCCTCTAGACACACCCTAAAACTAAAAAATGAAAAACATTGAAAGAAAAACTCACCTTGGGTTGCCTCCCAAGAAGCGCTTGTTTTTCGTCGCTAGCTTGACGTAAAATAGCTCATTCCAGATGATATGTTGAGATTTCCAGGACGGAAACCCCTTCAATATAGTGCTTGAGCCTCTGACCATTCACCTTAAATGCCCCTTGATCGCCGAGAATCTCGATTGCACCATGTGGGTACACTTTGGTCACCGTAAATGGTCCGGACCACCTTGACTTCAACTTTCCAGGGAAAAGTTTAAGGCGTGATTTGAAAAGTAATACCTTCTCTCCCACCTTGAACTACCTTCTCAGTATGTGGTGATCGTGCCACTTCTTGGTTTTCTCCTTATAAATCCGGGCATTTTCATAGGCATTAAGCCTAATCTCGTCGAGCTCATTCAGTTGCAACAGGCGCTTCTCTCCAGCAGTTTTTAGATCAAAGTTCACCTTCTTGATAGCCCAGTACGCCTTATGCTCGAGCTCGACGGGGAAGTGACAAGCTTTTCCAAACACCAATCTGTACGTAGACATGCCTAAAGGAGTCTTGAAAGTAGTCCGGTATGCCCAGAGTGCATCATCTAACTTCCTTGCCCAATCTTTCCTCGTTGAATTCACTGTCGTCTCCAGAATATGTTTCAGTTCTCTGTTGGAAACTTTCACTTGCTCGCTGGTTTGTGGATGATAGGGCATAGCCACTCGATGCTTAACCCCATATCTGGCCAACAACGTGTTCAACTCCTTTCCGATGAAGTGTGTGCCCTCGTCACTGATGAGAACTCGAGGGACTCCGAATCTGGTGAACACGTTCTTCCTCATGAAATTCACTACCGTCTTTGAGTCATTGGTGGGCAACGCTACTGCCTCCACCCACTTGGATACATAGTCAACTGCTACTAAGATATATTTGTTGTTGAAAGACGGTGGGAATGGCTCCATGAAATCCACTCCCCATACATCAAACATCTCTACCTCCAAAATCGAGGTCTGCGGCATCTCCATCCTTGCAGATATGTTCCCTTTTCTTTGGCACCTATCACATTGAGCAACAAAATCACGGGCATCTCGAAATAGAGAAGGCCAATAAAATCCAGATTGTAACATCTTTGATGCTGTCCTATGAGGTCCAAAGTGGCCCCCTGCGGCCATACTATGACAGAAATTTAGCACCGACTTTACCTCACACTCAGGAATACATCGTCTTACCATGGTATCAGCACAATGCTTATACAGGAAGGGGTCTTCCCATATATAATTCTTGGCAATAGTAATCAATTTCTTGCGTTGTTGATACGACAAATTAGGGAGCTTACCTATGGCGAGATAGTTCGCAAGGTCTGCATACCAGGAGCTTGTTGGACAAGGAGAGCATAAAGCTGCTCGTCTGGAAAAGACTCATTGATCTCAACATTGTCCTTAGGAATGGCCTCAAGCTTAAGTCAAAAAAGGTGATCGGCTACCAGATTAGCTGAACCTTTCTTGTCCCGAATTTCAACGTCGAATTCCTGCAAAAGAAGAACCCAACGAAGCAATCTCGGCTTGGCCTCCTTCTTTGAAAGAAGGTGCCTTATAGCTGCATGGTCAGTGTACACAACTGTTTTCGATCCCATCAAATAAGATCGAAATTAATCAAAAGCAAACACCACAGCAAGCAGTTCTTTTTCAGTAGTGGAATAGTTCAATTGTGCATCATTAAGAAGCTTACTTGCATAGTACACCGCATGCAACTTACCTTCCTTCCTCTGCCCCAAAAATGCCCCGACTGCATAGTCGCTAGCATCGCACATAATTTTAAATGGCAAAGTCCAGTCGGGTGCAGTGATAATGGGAGCAGAGGTTAACTCCTTCTTAAGTCGATTGAAGGCCTGCAAACACTCATCAGAGAAGTTAAACGCAGTATCTTTGACCAACAAATCACATAAAGGCTTGGTAATCTTTGAGAAATCTTTAGTAAATCTCCGGTAAAAACCGGCATGACCTAGAAAACTTCTAATTCCTTTAATTGTGCTGAGAGGGGGAAGTTTTTCAATGATTTCAATCTTAGCTTTATCAACTTCTATCCCCCTCGCCGAAATTCGATGACCAAGCACTATACCTTCTATTACCATGAAGTGACATTTTTCCCAGTTCAAGACTAGATTAATCTCTTCACATCTCTGCAAAACTCTAGACAAGTTAGCCAAGCAATGTTCAAAGCTAGTACCAAAAGTCGAGAAGTCATCCATGAAAACTTCAAGACTCGATTCTAACATGTCAGAGAATATGGCAGTCATGCACCGCTGAAAGGTTGCTGGTGCATTACATAATCCAAAAGGCATTCTACGATATGCAAAAACATCTAAAGGACATGTAAAAGCAGTTTTCTCTTGATCCTCCGGTGCAACTGGGATCTGAAAATAACCGGAGTAACCATCTAGGAAGCAGTAGTGAGAATGACCTGCTAACCGTTCGAGCATTCGATCAATAAAAGGAAGAGGGAAGTAATCCTTTCGGGTCGCCTCATTCAACTTCCTATAATCTATACATACTCTCCAGCCCGTAACAGTTCGGGTAGATATCATCTCATCCTTATCGTTTCTCACTACTGTCATTCCTCCCTTTTTAGGGACAACATGCACAGGACTAACCCAAGTACTATCCGAGATAGGGTAAATAATACCTGCATCCAATAGCTTCATTACCTCCTTATGCACTACTTCTTTCATGTGCGGGTTTAAACTTCGTTGTGCCTGAATTGAGGGCTTGGACTCCTCCTCTAGAAGTATCTTATGCATACAAAATGCTGGACTAATGCCTTTGATGTCGGCAATTGTCCAACCTAAAGCTTGTATGTGCTGGCGTAAGACCTTCAAGAGCTCTTGTTCCTGCGAATCAGTAAGTGTAGCAGAAACAATCACAGGTAAAGTGGAGTTTTCCCCCAGATATGCATACTTAAGGTGACTAGGCAATGGTTTTAGTTCCAATTCCGGAGGCTGGATCCAAGATGGAACCATTGTCTTTGGAAACCCAGCCTTTTCATCACCTTCCACCTGCATAGGCAATGCTTCGAGCATTTGTGCCCTCTTTGACACGGTTAGCTCATCAAGTTCATTATCAGAATCATCAAACTCAGAATCAGCATCATAATCATTGTTCAAAATAGCATCAGTGCATGATTCTATGACATCCACCGCAAACACATCACTAGATTCATTAGGGGTACTTACTTGCATGGTATACGTTGAATTTTACCTCTTCCCCACAGACTCTGAATGTCAGCTCGCCCTTTTGGACATTTATGAGAGCACCCCCCCCCCCCGGTAGCTAGGAATGGTCTCCCAAGAATGAGAGGTACTTCCATGTCCTCCTCCATCTCTAGAATGACGAAGTCGGCGGGGAAGATGAACTTTCCCACCTTGACTAGCACGTTCTCCACCACGGTTTTGGGGACCTTTACTGATCGATCAGCCAGTTGTAGAGTGATGCGAGTCGGCTTGATCACATCTTGGAGTCCCAGCTTCTTATAAACAGAATATGGCATGAGGTTTATGCCGGCTCCAAGATCACAAAGCGACTTTGTAAACTCTGTCTCACCAACAATACATGGGATGGTAAAGCTCCCTGGATCTTCCCTCTTCTCTGGCAATTTATTTTGGATCACAGCACTACACTCTGGTGTGAGTGTTACTTTCTCCAAATCATTCCATTTTCTCTTCTTTGTCAACAATTCCTTAAGAAATTTGGCATACGTGGGCATTTGCTCAAGAGCTTCAGCTAGCGGAATGTTGATGTGCAATTGCTTGAAGAGATTCACAAATTTTTTGAAGTTCGGGTTCTCCAACGGCTTCATCAACCTTTGAGGGAATGGTGAAGGTGGGTCATAAGGTTTTAGCTCCTCCCTCTTCACATTTTCCCCTACTGATTTTGCAAGGGCAAGCTGGTTTTGCACAGGCAAACTGCTGTCATTTTGCCTGTGCAAGGCTGATTGCTCATTTTTTGCACAAGATCTTTCTCCTGGTGCTTCCTCTTCTGCCTCTGGTGCCTTTTTCGAGCTGCTAGGGTCTTCCAAGACCTTACCACTCCTCAATGTCACCGCCACAACTTTGGCATCTTTTGGATTCCTCTCAGTATTAGCCGGTAATGTCCCAGGAATCCTGCTCTGCATATCTGCCAAAGTTTGAGCCATCTGTCCCATCTGCCTCTCCATAGCTAGCATAGACGATTGTAAATTATTGTTGATGGCTAGCTGTCGAGTGACAAATTTATCCAGGCCCTTCATATTATTGTCGGTTTTCTGCATGTGAGCCAGAAGCAATTCTTCAAGTTGTGGTTTCTTCTCTGGTTGAGGTAGAGGTTGTTGTTTCTGCAGGCCTGGAGGTGGAATGTTGCGAGCACCAGTTGGGTTGTTGTTTGCCCAGGAAAAGTTAGGATGCTTCCTCCATTGCGGGTTGTAGGTATTTGAATACATACCACCCTAGCCTTGATTTCGCTGATTGTTGATATAGTGCACATCTTCCAACTGATCAGCCACCAGTGGACATAGATCCCTATGATGAGCACCTTCACATAATTCACAAAAAGCAACCTCCTCTTGTCTACCAAGAGCCATCTTAGCCAGCCTTCGTTCGAGTGCATCGAACTAGGAATCCAGCTGAGCATCAATCTTTGCTTATAAACTTGCAACTCTGTCTATCTCATGCAAGCCTCCTCTCCTTCGAATGCTGGTCTCACTACCCATTCAGTATCTTCAGAGCTTATCTTCTCTACCAGTTCATATGCTTTTGGTGCTTCCATTCTTGTGAAACCATTTCGGGAAACATTATTGAGAGCATCTCGGTATTGTCTTCTGATTCCGTTGAAGAAAATGGAGATCACGTTCCAATCTTCAAGACCGTGGCTTGGGCATCTCATTAAAAGTTCCTTATAGCGCTCCCATGCCTCGGTCAGACTTTCGTCTTCAACTTGTTTAAAAGTGACAATTTCCTCTTGCCAATTCATTGCCTTGGCAGGGGGAAAGTACTTATCCAAAAAGGTCTTCTCAAGCTGACCCCATGTCGTGATGGAACGGGGTGTTAAATTCTGGAACCAGTGTGATGCATTCCCTAGCAGAGAAAATGAGAACATCCGAAGACGGATTGCATCATCAGACACAGTCGAGCTCTTCATTGTATCACAAATGCTTGCGAACCGGCGGAGATGTTCATGAGGATCCTCGATGCTAGCCCCTGAGAAGGTGTACCCATTAGTGATCATATTGATGAATGCTGGGGTAATCTCCATGTTTGCATCCCCAGCCGGAATGACAACACATGAAGCTCGGGCTCCAGTCCTTCGATTCAAGCGATCCCTGATCGAACGATCCTGTTCTGCCATGATGACAAGCTCGATGATGCGCGGCGGCGGTGTCGGTGGTGTAGGGATGACAGGTGGTGACACCTGCCTTCTCGGTTAACGATTCTGAGTTAAGGAATGCCTAGGAGTTGTAATTATGGATGGCTGCTTCCCTAACTTGACCTGCTTCCTGTTCTGTCGGCAGGTCCTCTCGATCTCGAGATCTAGTGGCAGTAAATTGCCAGTCGTCCTTCTTGGCATGCACGAGGAGGATAAACCTGAAAAATTCACCTGCACACTAATACCCAGATCAAAATAGTTCACTCACAAAAATCAACAAAAATAAGGTATGGCAGTCCCCGGCAACGGCGCCAAAAACTTGATAGGGCAAAAGCGTATTGCTTCAAGTCCTATCTCGTAGTAAAACCGGAAAGTCCTGGTATCGTCTCTCAGGGACTGGTACAACCTTAAGTTCTATCAATTTTGTATAGCAAACTATAGGTGAAAATGGTTTAATGAGATTATTAACTACTAGCAAAATAATTAAACTAATTAAGCAAAGTAAAAAGGTCGGGAGAAATACAATGGGAGAAAGCTCTGGGAGAAACACCGGGACTCACTACCTATCCTATCCAGATTAATTCACATATTCCAATCAATTTAATCCAACTCTCCACAGCCAGGATATCACGAATGTGCTAGCTATCCCTGTCGGGAATTACTACGTACTAAATAATTAAATCAAATCCCACTGTCGTAGCTCAATGGCTTAATTATTTAGCCTAAAGATCGATATCCTATTTAAGACCGCATAGCACCTTATTTAATCCACTGTCGCTTCGATAAGTTACTATGTCACATGACATAGGTTCAGTTATTAGGGTTTCACTGTCGCTAATAACCTAATTAACTACGATTCATTGTATTGGTGGCCAGTCAACACAAAGCATTAAGTAATTTCATGCAATAGAGATTGGAGGAAAAGAAATACGAATCAATCCATCAAATCAAGAAATAGCTACATCCTATGGTGTTTCCCCCAGAAATCGAGGTTTAGTTCATGATGAAATTGAGATAAAACAATAGGGTTTTGATCATCATGTTCTGAATCAACAATAAACAACTAGTTCGGTCTAGAAAATCCAACCAAAATTAATCGCTCTTGTTGAATTCAGGTTAAACCGTCTTGGGAGAAGACGATTGTCGATTGGCCTTGCTCGCGCTCCAAGTTTGCTGCGCTGCTCTGCTTTTCTCTTTTTTGCCTCCCAAGAGTTCCGCCCACCACCAAAGAGAGTTCTTCTGTTTTTCTTTTTCTTTTCAAGTAGTTGCCGACCCCTTCCTTTTTTCACCCTTGCTGCTCTCTATCCCGTGTCCAATTAAATGGGCCTCATAAGATTCTGCCTCTCTCCTCTTCCAAAGATCCCCGCCAACAATTTCCAATTCCCTAATAATAGCCGCCCGGTCCAAGTAGTTCAGTGAGACATAATTCCCAGCCGACCCTCCTGTGCAATTCCCTGGCCCAAAAAATCCTGCTGCCTTTTATTCTCCCCCCAATTTCCGTTCCATTTATCCCCTGCTCCCTCCATAATGGCCGCCAACCATTTCCAAAAATTCCAGCCCACTTCTTCTGCTCCTTTTCGTGTTCTCTACACCTGTAATGCATCAAACTCATGGCACTAGGTAGTAATGGTTTTTCAACCATTCTCAGGTTAGCGAGCCCTAAAATAGCACCAATTGGCTAAAACATACAATGGGATAATCACATAAAGTCCAAGAATCCGATATATTAAAGCCGAATATCAGTCGGAGTGTGCCTCTATTAATTTATCATTCCCATTTTATTTCTCTTTTCTCGCCAATTGGTTCTGTTGCCCGTCTGGTGGTGGTTGTTGGTGGGGATCTTGGTTATCGGCGGTGCTACTTCTTGGGGTTGAGTTTTCCTTTGCTTGTGCTATGGATTAACGTTCAGAGGGGTTCGGTGGTGGTGGTTTTGGCTCGTAGTGGGTTGGCGATGAAAGCTTGAAGACAACAACGATTGTTTCCAGGCGACATGTGTTGTGTGGTGTCGTGATTTTTTTTCTTTTTCCTTGGGCTTAGGGTTGGTGTATGGCCTTGTTTGTGTGATGTTGTATGCTGAATTGGGCTTGTTTCCTCTAATATTTGTGTGAGATGGATATTTTTTCTTTCTTTCATTTGTCTATTTCCTTTGGGTCATTATTATATTGGTTCGTTTGTTGGTGGTTCTTGTTTTCGTGGACTTTTTTTTAGTCCTTCATGGGTTCTTGGTTCAAACTCTGTATCACATTCTTATTTCATAATGAAATTAGGATATCATGTTAGAGTATGTGTCTGTAACTGTTGATAGTTGAACTTGTTGTCTATGAAATTCTATAGCTTAATTGATGCATATTAAAGCATTGTTGCTTAACTCTTTCTTGCAGAAGAAAATTGTCAAAATTTATTGTCAAAAATTATTTTGGTTACAGATCAAAAAAATTCTCTAGGGAGCAACTTCTTTGTTGGTAAAGATCTTATCGGTCACAAAATCCTTTCTTGTATATAGAAGAGAAGTACAACAAGTAGAGGTAAATATAGAGGAATAAAATCCTTTATTCCTTATCTCTAAGACGTCCCCGCAAAATAGAGACAGTATCAACGACTTCATTCTTGGATAGGAATGTTCAAATGGTTACCATGGTTATAACCAAACCAAATAAGGCTAAATTCCATTAACCATGGAATACAATATCATAACCAAACTGTCCAAACTAATACAACAACCAAATTAACCAAACTAAAGTTTAATCGGTTTGGTTAATTGGTTAACCAGATTAACCAATATAAAATCACATTATCATTGACCATGAAAATTTTCCGGTTAATGCAACAATTCGCAATTTATATTATGAATAAAACATAACAATCAACACGTAGTTATACTTGACCCTTAACAAAAATACATGCAACTAAGACAATTATCTTACAATTAGTATAGAAGTATTCACCTAACAAAAAATTATGACAATGGTATGGGTTAATGAATTGTTGTGTTTGTGTAAATTGACTTAGTCTCTTAGCAATTATCATAGGCTGGAAATGACCTTCCTTTCAAGTTTTCATTCATCATTATGTGAAATTTATCTAAATTAGGCGTCCATATGTTGTGGTCTAGACTTTACATATACAAATATACACTATATGAGCAATATTGAGCTTTATATTTTATGAGTCTAAAAGGGATGAACGTTAACTCTTGAGTGAATATGAAAAGTATTATGTGTATATAATATATGTTAGATATATGACTAATTACTTAACTGGGTAATTTTGTTTGACTGGTTAGGAGTGTCTGAAACCAAACCAAACCACCTAAACCAAACAAGCTAAAAACTTTAACCAAACCAAACCAATTATCAAAATTAACCAATCAAAATTATCCAAATAGTACCTGTTAAAACGGTTACCATGGTAACCAAATCGTTTGAACACCCCTATTCTTGGATCGTGGCCAAATAAATTGAGTAATTGGCAAAGGCTTGGTGAGAGAATCAACTAGCTTATGAATAGTCCCACATAACGAACCTTGAGACAACCATTCTAGCTAAGTTGGCGAACAAAATGATAATTAAGCTACAAATGTTTCATGCAAGAGTTAAACACTGAACTGGAACTTAATTACATGCCAAGATTTTCAGAATAGAGATTGGGAGGTCACTAGAGGTTGTCGAAGCTCTAGAATCAAATTTTGAACTCATTCCAACTCAGCGGTGGCATGCGCATTTGCACGCCTCTATGCGAAAGCGAGCAGTAGTGCGTTGCTTCTGTGACCGACTAAAGCTAACTATGGAACCTAGATATAAGAGATAAGCAGAGGTGCAAAAGTGTTTGTCGAGATTTCCTTTGGGTCATTATTATTTTGGTTCGTTTGTTGGAGGTTGTTGTTTTCGTGGAATTTTTTTTAGTCCTTCATGAGTTCTCGGTTCAAACTCTGTATCACATTCTTATTTCATAATAAAATTAGGATATCATGTTAGAGTATGTGTCTATAACTGTTGATAGTTGAACTTGCTGTCTATGAAATTCTATAGCTTAATTGATGCATATTAAAGCATTGTTGCTTAACTTTTTCTTGCAGAAGACAATTGTTAAAATTTATTTTGGTTACAGATAAAAAAAAATTCTTTAGGGAGCAACTTCTTTGCTGGTAAAGATCTTATCGGTCACAAAATCCTTTCTTGTATATAGAAGAGAAGTACAACAAGTAGAGATAAATATAGAGGAATAAAATCATTTATTCCTTATCTCTAAGACGTCCCCGCAAGATGGAGACAGTATCAACGACTTCATTCTTGGATCGTGGCAAAAGAAATTGAGTTGTTGGCAAAGGCTTGGTGAGAGAATCAACTAGCTTATGAATATTCCCACATAACAAACCTCGAGACAACCATTCTAGCTAAGTTGGCAAACAAAATGATAATTAAGGTACAAATTTTTCATGCAAGAGCTAAACACTGAACTGGAACTTAATTACATGCCAAGATTTTCAGAATAGAGATTGGGAGGTCACTAGAGGTTGTCTCTAGAATCAAATTTTTAACTCATTCGAACTCAGCGGTGGCATGCGCATTTGCACGCCTCTATGCGAAAGCGAGCAGTAGTGCGTCGCTTCTGTGAGCGACTAAAGCTAGCAATGGAACCTAGATATAAGAGATAAGCAGAGGTGGAAAAGTGTTTGTCGAGATTTCTAGCACAATCAGAATTATCAATGGCATGGAGAGTGAGTGGAAGCGACTGCTTGCGAGTGCTCAAAACATAGGAGAGTGTGCCATGGACGTAACAAAGTCTGCCATTAAAGCACTATCAATGATCAGAGGTAGGAATGTGAATAATTGAAAAGGGATGAATGATTATGGTGACATTCTGTATGCATTCCACTGGCAGCTTCGCTGCTATTATAAACACAGGAGAAAGAATAGCTACAGGACAACAACCTCTAATGACCTTACCCTGTAGAAGAATGACAAGTGTCCTACCTGTACAACTATTATATTTTCTAACTATAGCTATACAGAACTATGCGCTCGAAGGAAAACGCTGCATATTCCATTGCCCAGGAACTCTGCGTTTTGAACTTGATTGAGCACTTCTTTCTTCATCTGCTCTGCTTCTGACCGTTGAACCTTTACCCTTTCTTCATCCTCTTCCTTCAGTTCATTGGTTGAGTTCAACAGCCCCCCACAAGTTGGCGAGTATATGTCATATACTCACAGCTTGAACAGAATCCATTAAAAACGATGAGCGCTCGAACCCTTAGTGAAGATGTTAGCCAAATTTCTATCTATGCACACATACTTCACATTGATTAGCCCCGACTTCACTCATTCCCTGATGATGTGGCAGTCAATTTCGATGTGCTTCGTCCTTCCGTGAAACATTGGGTTCTCCGCGATATGTATGGCGAATTTATCATCGTAGAAGACAGTGGCTGGCCCTTTGTGTTCCACATGGAAGTCCTGAGCAGCTGAATCATCCACTACCCTTCACACGATAGCTGAGATAGGGCTTGTTATTCAGCTTCGGACGAGGATTTGGAAACTATGGCTTGCTTCTTCGCTTTCCATGCGATGAGGGAACTACCCATGAAGGTACAATATCTAGTAATCGATTTCCTTGTGTCAGGGCAATCCCCCAGTCTGAATCGCAGTATCCGGTTAGTGAGAAATTGGTGTTGGATGAGAAGAACAGACCTTGCCCTGGTGAGTTCTTGATGTGTCTGAGAATTTTGTGTGTTGCCCTTAGATGAGATGCCTTAGGTTCTACTTGAAACTGACATAGTTGTTGAACTGCGTATGCTATGTCAGTTCTTGTGATGGTTAAGTAGCCTAATCTCCCGAGTAGGAATTTATACATGTAAGATCTTCCTTTTCTTCATTGTTGAACTGTGTAAGCCTTCTCTTCATGTCTGATGGTGTCTTGGCTGGTTTTCAATTTAAGAATCTTGTGTCCATTAAGAGATCCATACAATATTTTCTTTGAGTGACTGATATTCCTGCACTGCTTCTGGCTACTTCCAACCCAAGGAAGTATTTTAGTTTTCCAAGTTTCCTTACCTTAAACTGTTTTGATATGAAATCTTTGGCTTCTTGTATCAGATTCAGATTGTCACTAGATATAACAAGATCATCAACGTAGACCAGTATCACAGTAATTGATCTTTCTGACTTCTTGGTGAAAAGAGAGTAATCAAGTTAAGATTGAATAAATCCAAACCTTGTTAAGGCCTCGGTGAGCTTGGCATACCATTGCCTGCCAGCTTGTTTGAGCCCGTATAGAGATTTCTTCAGTTTGCACGCCTTTCCTTGTATCTCTCTGCCTGGTGGGAGTTTCATGTAGACTTCCTCGTTTAAATCACCATTTAGGAATGCATTACTGATGTCCATCTAATTAAGATGCCAGTTTTGGGAAGAAGGTATCCAGAAAGTCAACCCCAAGAATTGGGGTGAACCCCTTTGCAACCACCCTGGCCTTGTGCCTTTCTAGTGTTCCATCATATTGCAACTTTGTTTTGTAAACTCATTTGCTGCCAATGAGTTTCTTCCCTTTTGGAGCATCAACTACATCCCAAGTGTCATTAGCCTCTAATGCAACCCTTTCAAACTTCATTGCTTGTCTCCAATGCTCTTCTTTCATTGCTTCTTCAAAGGATTGGGGCTCTTGTATGTCTGTGACTGTCATGGAAAAATGTTTGTGTGACTGGCTGAGCTGGGAGTAGTGTAACACCCTAATCCGGCCAGGAACTACTTTTACCACAATACCCTTGTTAAATTGAAAATACTTGAGAACCACAAATGATCAAAAGAGCGGGAAAAATTCTCATAAAAAAGATACTAAAATCACATTCTTGTAGTTCAAAGCAATGCCCTAACACGTGGGCAAAACCCAACCTTAAAAATCTCAACCTGATCTCCAGTCTATACTCATAATCATAAAATGTAAAAAAAAAACTAAGTAGTCTTTACCGCTGCTGCTACTGAAAACCTTAACTAGGCATCCTCCGTGATGCTTGCACTACCCTCCTCTAGCTGGTTGCCCTCGAAATTTTCCTCTCAAACTCGTTGCTCTCTAACTGCTCCTCTAGCTCCTCCTCTTTAAATTGGTGAGTGAGTTGGGATCAGTCTACGCCCTTACGTTTTAAAAATCTAGTACTTTAGTATTTTACTTCAAACACTTAACTTAAACTGGTGGGAGTTGTTTGTACTTCCACTCTTATAAAAATCTTAACTATTAAAACTGTATGGGAGTTACTGTTACTCTCCATTCTTAAAGCTCAAATCTCAAATTAAATACTTGACTGACACGGGGATCCCTCACTAGCTAGTGCAGTTGCCCAACTCATACGTATGAGAAGCCATCCAAGCTTTCCCCAAACTTAAACTTATCGTGGAAGGCTCTTCTTCCATGATTCTCAAGAGCATAATTGCTGCTCATCTTAAAATATCTCAAGAGCATAACCGATGCTCATCTTAAAAGTTTCAAGAGCATAACTGTTTCTCTATCTAAAAATCTCAAATGGCAACAGACTGGCGCTAGTGACTAAAAACTCTTAAAACGACTTCACCTTCTTGAAGGTGAAGTACTTCTTAAAACAAAAGGAAAAATGACTTGTTCTTTACTTTAACAATCAATCATAAACGTAAAGCTTAAGCAAACAACACACATTCACTATAAACCACAACTCAAACAAGCACATATCATCAATCATGAGCATAAACAACTAGAGCAACACTTCACAAAAGTACTGAAAACTCTAATACTTGAAAGAATATGTAAGGCGTAGAATTTACCCCCTTTACATTCACCTCTTAAATTAAGTAGACGTGCTTTGACTACTGCTCGTCGAAGTCTTGAAGCTTTGACTACTGCTTCAATTCTAGTCCCCATCTCCATTATGTAGCCGTCCATGCACCATATCATTGAACTAGCCTAGCAACCGCTCAATTCCATGGGACACAAATTTCAACTCCCTTTTAACCTCATAATTTGATGAAACAAACCATCAAATTAACATAATTTCCTTGCCGAGACTCTTACCTCAATCCCATGGTACTTTCCCCCCTACTGCTGGGCGGTGATTGTGCAAAGGAAAAGAACCACTTGCTGGGGCGGTGATGAGGTTAAAAAAAAAAAGAACTCCTTCTTATTCATTGCCCGCAACGGTGGGAATTAAAAGGGATCCTTCTCTCCTACTGATCCTACTGTTTCAACGCGCTTGAGTCCCCCTAGTGATCATATCCCAAATCACGCCTGCACCGTCTGAATGGTGAGACGAACGGAATGGAAAGTTGCGATCGGCTGCTATTGTACGAGGATAAAAGGAGGGCTGCTCTTGTACGATTGGGGAAAAAAGAATGAAGGGTTTTGTTAGTTTGGGGTGATGCCGAGTGGGAGGTAGGGTTAGGGTTTAATTGTGCCAGGTTAATTTGGGAATTTTCTAATTACGGGTGAGTTTAATCCGAAATTCAGTTAACGTCCATAATTTTCTCACTTCATGTCGAAACTCGACACTGTTTGAACTATTAGTTCACATTTTTAATCCTCATCGATAATATGGTGGAACTTGACCCAGGGGTATAGTAGTCATTTTGACTTTTAGGAAGAGCGGGGTGTAGCAAATAGTCCATATAAGATGAAATGGGGTACTTGTTGTTTTGTAGGTTGCTTTGAACACTTCCCATATAGTAGTCTCCATGCCAAGCAGGAGCTTTGGTGTGTCAATTAAATTTTCTTAAATTATGTTCACGAATGGGATGATCAAGGGTAGTAACTGGATCATTGGTTTGTGAATGGTTGGCATCCTGATACGCCCCTGGGGGGTGTATGTTATCAAAGTAACGCAGCAAACGACTCAATCGATTGGTATAAAAGGGTAGTTTCTCGACCACGATTGAAGTGACTATTCAATCGATACACAAGCTCAGCAAGTTTGGAATCCACCAAACCCAAAACAAGTCGCAACTTGCACAAACCAAACGGTTTCTTTTCTATTCAACAAAGTCTAAGTTTTTACAACGTAAATAGAACGGTATTTAAAGGAAAATAAAACCTAATACAATCATAGTATAACTAGGAAACAATTAAGATAAAATTCTACACTAAAAAGGACACAAAATTCGGGTTTAAACTCCCTTTCTTCAAGCGCAAGTAAGCTGCCAGCAACAGTCAAAAGGCAGCTTTCGTACTAACTTCACGCCTTTCGTTTGAGGCCTTCCCGAACTCCAATTCTTCATCCGATTCCTTCCCTTGGTAGATAACCATACCTAGTTTCATGTTGTTGAAGCCTTTGGACTTGAATCAGATCCATACTCCTCGAATTAATCTCCAAAGTAGGCTTCACAAAACAGCTTCCAGACTTAACCATTTTCTGGCAGTTTTCCAGTTTTGAGGTAGCAGCTTTGAGTCCTTGGAAAACAACCTTAATGACATCATCTGGATCCATAAAGCATACCATTGGAAAGATGGTAACTTTATATGCAAAACAAACCCTTAAAATTGAATTTCCACCAAGCCAATTGAGAGAACTATGCCTCCAAAGTATGTAACCTGAACACGGATTTTGACTTAGCCAAATTCTGCCTTTCTTCTTTCCAACCTTGATAGCTTCTTTGGCAAGTAATTGTGACTTGTAGAAGTGGCCAATTTGGATCATATCACATCCCTTGAAACTTCAGTCAATTCTGCTCAGGTACGGTGGGAGCAGGTCCATCCATGGTGTCAAATTCGATGATGCCAGATGGAGCTTCAGCAACAGGTGGAATTTCCTGCATATTTGAATCATGAACTATGTACAAGTGATCCTGTGTTGACGGTGTAGGGGAGGAAGGAGAAGGAAGAAGGTGCAATGATATCAGGTTCGAGGGAGGAATTAAGGTGAGATGAGGTGGGAGGAAATGGGAAAATGGTTTCATGAAAGATGACATCCCGAGAGGCAAAAACCTTGTTTGTGGCAAGATCAAGTATTTTGTAGCCTTTAATGCCACGTAGAATACCAAGAAACATTCCTTTCCTGGCCCGGGGGTGAAATTTAGTTGTGTGGTTCTCTAGTGTTGATGCATAACATAGAGAGCCAAAGACCTTGATGTGGGAGTAGTCTGGGGTGCGATGATAAAGTTTTTGGCAGGGTGTTTGGTTGGACAGAATGGGGGTAGGAAGGCGGTTGAGAATGTGTATTGCATAAAGGATGTAGTCACTCAAGAATTTGAGAGGAAGGTGAGCTTGAAATTTGATCGCTCTGGCGATGTTGAGAATGTCTTGATTTTTGCGCTCAACACGACCATTTTGTTGCTGTCTTTCAACACAAGACATTTGGTGAGTGATGCCATGTTCTTGAAAGAAGTCAGTCATGTGAAATTCTTGACTTTGGTCATTGCGGATTATTTTGACAGGTTTGTTGAATTGAGTCTGGACCATGGTACAAAATTGTTTGAAAATGGGGCGAGCTTCGGATTTGTGTTTCATTAAGCAGGCCTAGACTGCTATAGAGTGATCGTCAACAATGGTTAATAAATACGAGAAACCATCATAAGAAGTGGTGTTTAAGGGACCCCATATGTCACAATGGATGAGTACAAAAGGAGTTTGATAGTGACAGACATTGGAGCTTGAAGAAAATGAGAGTTTCTTTTGCCTCGCAAAATGGCAAATTTCACAATGACTAACTGTGCTTACAGGCACTTGAGGATTACATTCGACGTTCGTCGCCATGATAGGAGCCAAAAAAGTGCAGAAACCCTAGCAGGCGTGAGCTCAGGGCTCTGATGCCATGTGAATAATTGAAAAGGGATGAATGATTTTGGTGAAATTCTGTTTGCATTCCACTGGATGAGTACAAAAGGAGTTTGACAGTGACAGACATTGGAGCTTGAAGAAAATAAGAGTTTCTTTTGCCTTGCAAAATGGCAAATTTCACAATGACTAACTGTGGTTACAGGCACTTGGATTACATTCGACGTTGGTCGCCATGATCGGAGCCGCAAAAGTGCAGAAACCGTAGCAGGCGTGAGCTCAGGGCTCTTATACCATGTGAATAATTGAAAAGGGATAAATGATTTTGGTGAAATTCTATTTGCATTCCACTGGCAGCTTCACTGTTGTTATATACACACGAGAAAGAATAGCTACAGGACAACAACATCTACAACCTTCCCCTGTAGAAGAATGACAAGTGTCCTACTTGTACAGCTATTATATTTGCCAACTACAGATATACAAAACTATGCGTTTGGAGGAAAACGTTGCATATTCCATTGCCCATGAACTCTGCGTATTGAACTTGGTTGAGCACTTCTTTCTTCTTCTTTCTTCATCTGTTCTGCTTTTGACCATTGAACCTTTACCCTTTCTTCATCGTCTTCCTTCAGTTTGTTGGTTGAGTTCAACAAGGAGAATGTATATAGTGGGACAATTTGTCGATAGCAAAAGCAATGTGCGGCCGAGTGTAGAAAAGATACAGAAGAGCACTAAGAAGCTGTTGATACTTGGTGGCATCAGTAGGAGAGTTGTCATCACGTAGAGTGAGAGGTGTGGTGGAGGCCATAGGAGTCAGAGCGGCCGCGGCATCCACCATGCGAAAGCGGTTGAGAACATCGATCATATACTTGCGTTGAGAAATAAAAAAGCCAGTTGTGGTAGGAATGACCTTAATTCCTAGAAAATAATTGACCGAATCTAGTTCCTTGAGAGAAAATCCTCAGAAAATAATCTGACCATTGAACCTTTACCCTTTCTTCATCGTCTTCCTTCAGTTCGTTGGTTGAGTTCAACAAGGAGAGTGTATATAGTGGGACAATTTGTCGATAGCAAAAGCAATGTGCGGCCGAGTGTAGAAAAGATACGGAAGAGCACTAAGAAGCTGTTGATACATGGTGGCATCAGTAGGAGAGTTGTCATCACGTAGAGTGAGCGGTGTGGTGGAGGCCATAGGAGTCAGAGCGGCCGCGACATCCACCATGCAAAAGCGGTTGAGAACATCGATCATATACTTGCGTTAAGAAATAAAAAAGCCAGTTGTGGTAGGAATGACCTTAATTCCTAGAAAATAATTGACCGGATCGAGTTCCTTGAGAGAAAATCCTAAAAAAGAGCTTCTTCAAATACATGAAAAGCTGCCAAATCATTACAAGTAAAAAGAAGATCATAAACATATACCATGAAATAAAGAGTCAGATGCTGGCAGTGATAAACAAAGATGGAAACATCAAAGTTCATTTTAACAAACCCATACTCCTGAAGAAAAGCAGTCAGAGTTGTATACCATACCCTTGGCGCTTGATAAAAACCATATTTAGCACGATGAAGCCGACAAACCATCTTTGCTGAAATAGAGAAGTCAGGGGCTGAGCTATGTACACTTCCTATAGAGGATCTTGCAAAATTGCAGTATTAACATTTATTCTTATATATAAAGATGAAGTTATGTTACTGTTTCCTAACAATTTACCATTTGATACAACAAATTTAATTAATCACAATTTAGTCACTATAATGTAAATTTTACGTTTTGATACCCCAAATTAAATTTAAATATAAAATTATTGAACCATTATGTTTTGGTATCTAATTTTATGAGATTTTCGTACCTACAATTTTTTAAATTTACATATTGGCCCAATATTTAGATTTCACTTGAATCCATGAATCCAATCCATTAATCCTTTCGAACCAATCCATGAATCCAATCCACCATTACATAAAAGTATAAATTTAGTTTGTACAATACAAGATATTGTATCACTCAACCGTTGGAGAAGATTCAACCATTTTATATTTGCTCATTATGTGAAACATTAAATAAGTAATAAAAGAGATACAGCTCTAAAATATTGCAAGAGCGAATTTATAAACTCATTTAGTAGCTGATGTTAGGTTACTATTGCCTAACAATTTACCATTTGATACCCTAAGTTTAATTAAATCACGACTTATTCACTATAATATAAATTTTACATTTTGATACCCCAAATTTAATTTAAATATACACTTATTGAACAATTATGTTTTGGTATCTAATTTTTATGAGATTTTCGTACCTATAATTTTTTAAATTTACATATTGGCCCAATAGTTAGATTTCACTTGAATCAATGAAACCAAATAAAATCCACTAATCCTTTTGAATCAATCCATGAATCCAATCCACCATAACATAAAAGTATAAATTTAGTTTGTACAATACAAAATGTTGTATCACTCAACTGTAGGAGAAGATTCGACCATTTTATATTTGCTCATTCCGTGAAACATTAAATAAATTATAAAAGAGATACGATTCTAAAATATTGGAAGAGCGAATTTCTAAACTCATTTAGTACGTTTACGGGGTACTAAACAAACTTCTAATAACTACATGTAACAAAATAGGCAAGAGTTTATAAATTGCTACGGTGAAAAGGGTTGATTGTTGTATTGATGGCCAACTAAAAGAATTGGTCAAAACCTTTCCATCATCTACTTTCTTTTCGTTTCATTTTCATCCGTCTTTCATACCCATTTCTTTATTTATTTCTTTGCCTTCTTCGTCTAACCCTAATTAGTATACTATTTTTTATATATTCTAATCACAAGTATGAACGAGTCCATACAAGACTCACCAACAATCTAGAGAACTAATAATTGAACTATGAACCACTAACTTTTTTAGCCCAATGTCGAGCCCAATTAATAGATAATATATATGGCTATTACTTATTAGAAAGTCGTCATTTTCCACTATATGATTTGATATGTGTAGATATCTAGCTAAACATTCCATGTATATTTGTTGAAATCTCTAGCCCGGGTGAAAAAGAAAAACTCTAGAGAGAAGCAAAAGGAATATAAACTTCCATCTACGAACTTCCAAACCCATATATACGTCACCCCTACCCTGCCCATAATCAACGTGTCCACTTGGATTTAGGTAAACATCATTTACTAGCCAAAATTTAAAAAAAAAAATTAAATTGGATGTTGACCGCCATATATCTCTTCTCAATCCATATCATATTGTCAAATCAATAAAACTAACAAAACTGCTAATGAAAAGTTAATTTTAGACTAATAATACTAACAATACACCATAACGGGCACATAATAAATACCTATAGGCCATCTCCGTCCGCGACAAGGCGCGGTATCGCCTCCTAGTATTATATATAAACGTGAAGTGAAGTTACTGTTACCAAAATAACTAGATACCTCAAATTTAATTAATTACAACTTAATCATTATAATTTATATTTTACATTTTGATACCCCAAATTTAATTTTAAAGTAAAATCATTGAACAATTATGTTTTAGTATCTAAACTTTGTGAGATTTTCATACCTATAATTTTTAAAATTTACATATTGGTCCAATGTTTACATTTCACTTGAATCCATAAATCCAATCCAACAATTCATGAATCCATTCCACCGTAACATAAAATTATAAATTTAGTTTGTACCATACAAGATGTTGTATCACTCAACTGTAGAAGAAAATTCGACTATTTTGGTCTTTTATGAGATTTTTACTTCAAATAAACATGTATGATATCCATTTGAAATAATAATGATCATTTTTAAAAGAGCATTCTATTCGGTGATGTGACAACATATTTAGTAAAATATAATACAAGTACATTAAGATATTGATCTGTACGAAGTTTTTGTATGACATTTTAATAGAACAATGTTTAAAAAAATCAACCATAATAAAAATCATAACACTTTGTGTATTTCTTTCATTGCCTTTTTCGTCTAACCATAATTAGTAATTGAACCATGAACCATTAACTTTTTCAGCTCAATGTCGAGTCCAATTAAAAATAAAGATATATGACTATTAGTTATTAGAAAGTCATTATTGTCCACTATGAGATTTGAAGGCTTGAAATTGTTAGCGAGTTCCCGTTTGTATTCATTTTGCTTCTCTATAGAGTTTTTCTTTTTCACCCGGGCTAGATTTTCAACAATTATATGTTTGACTAGGTACCTACACATATCAAATAAATAGTTTCCATTTTTCTAAAAAAAAGTAAATAATTATTATCTTAAATACATCACCATAAAAGGAATTAAGCCTCAACTATGCAAATTATAGTTTTGTACATAAACTTAATAGATCTTAGATTTATAGCCTAAATTTATTTTTTTAGCATACAAGTCCTCAAAAATCAAAATATTGATGGAACAATACATTTTAGTACCTAATTTTTTTTACTACATTTTGGTACCTAAAATTTTGATGTTCTACAAATAGTTCTAATTTTTGTATGTGTAATTAAAACACCTTCGAAAAAATGGGTATCCACACCCAACTCATACACATTTAGATTATGGAAGTAAATATCCATACCCTACTCAAACTCATCTACAACTTCCAAACTCATATATAAGTCACCCATACCCTACCCATAATCAATGGGTCTACTTGGGTTTAGGTAAATATAGTTTATTAGCCCAAAATTTCAAAATATTTGAAATTGGATGTTAACTGTCATATATCTTTTCTTATTCAATATCATATTGTCAAGTCAATATTATTAACAAAATTACTAACAAAAAATTAATTTTAGGCTAATAATACTAACAAAACACCATAACGGGTCACATAATACATGCCGATAGGCCATCTCCTCCCGCGACAAGGCGCGACATCGCCACCTAGTCATATTGAAGAATAGATCAATTTTGTGACAGAGCTAGTATAAAGACAACACGAACAGTGACACGCTTGACAACTAGGCTGAAAGTATCATGAAAGTCCATACCAAAGTGTTGATGAAACCTTTTACCACAAATACCACACTAAAATATGCATTCCAAACGACCACAGATTCCACTCGAACAAGGTATTCCCATCCCTGTTAAATACCGGCTACAAATATGATTCTCTCGACAAGGTAAACCCCTATTATCTAATCCTGCTTCGTGCAAAGAACCTGTCGACTCTAAAGCAGAAACCCAGACAAACCCACCAGGTCGCTAATAGTGAAATTTTATCACTGTAATGAACGCGGCTAGTAACTGCTAATGCCACACAGGCAGTGCCAGAATTCGACCTTCGCTACATGGTTTCAAACACTACACTATAAATGTATCAATGAGTTGCTTGGCAAATGTGCGCGACCGGAATCTAGCTGCCAAGAATTTCAACAAACGAAATCTGCGATGTGGAAGTGCTATTCCCAGCAGAAAACACCGTCTGAACCATCTGCCTCCACATTCCCATTTTGGGCACAAATCCCTGCCTCAACATTTGCTTCAAAACCCAGTCCAAATCCTCACCAATCAACTTTTCTCTGCAAATCCCATGAATCAACTTCTTATACGACACAAAACTCGGGTTGAATCCAAGACAAACCATCCTACTCATAAACTCTCTTGCCTCCTGAAACCTCCCGACATCGAGCAAACCATACAAAACCTCTTGATATGACGCCTCATTGGGCTCGCATCCTTTCCTTTTCATGCTCTCTAAAACTTCCATTCCTTTCTCGACCCTCCCCTGCTTTCTCAGGCCCGAGATCAAAACATTGAACGTCACTGTATCGGCATCCACGCCCTCCTTCTCCATCCTCCCAAGCAATTCAAACGCCTCATCCACCTTTCCTTTTTCACACAAGCAGTGCATCAGCGTCGCAAAAGTCCTCGCATTAGGTTGGCACCTCTGCTGAGGAAATTCGTCGAGCACCTGGCGTGCACCTTCCAGATCCCCATTCTCACACATCCCTTTGATGAGAATGTTGAGGCAGCAAGCATCGATTTCAACACCCAGCATCGGGGCACTCAAGTACACCTCTCGGGCAACATCGAAGATCTTGGCGGAGACGAGCAAGTTAAGAACAAGATTGAAAGTCCTGACCTTTGGCCAGCAGTTGAACCGTTGAGGCATGTCGAGCAGGGTCTCCATGGCCTTCCTGATCCTTCCGGCGGAATGGCCGTATATCTTGATGACATTGAAGTAGAAGTCGTCGGACAAGGGATTGGCGAGAGGGAGTCTGTGAAGCTTTATGGACTCCATTAGGGATTCAATTGCGGCAAAGTTTTTGGTGTGAGCGAGGTTGGTGACTAGGAGGGTGAGAAGGAGCTCGTTGGGTTTGAAGTCTCGGCGGAGACAGTATTGGTTCCAGGAGGAAGTTAGGGAAACTGGGTCAGTTATGGATTCGAAGATTTTGAACACTTCTTGTGGAGAGAGCCAGTCTTTATGCCTGAGTTTGGGATGCGCCGCAGAGGTTTGAATTGTCGAAGATGAAGAAGAAGAAGAAGAAGAAGTGGAAGGGAATTGGCTTGTGGTTGTCATTGAATGGCATGAGAAAACGGAATGTGAGAGGAAGAATTGGCGACTTCTTCCCCAGAGACATGAATGGCGAATCATTGATCAGTCCGCCGCTTACAATCCCGGCGGTGAATATGAAAACAAAGGTTGTCGAACTTGCTTCTAGCGTCGCCCCGGTTTAACAAGTGGTGAAATGGTTAAACCGGCAGTAGAATTGATTTGTATCGTTTCAAGTAGAAATGTGCAAAAATAATAATATCAAATGAATTTAATTATATATAAAAACATATTGGAAGATAATATATATACTTATAATTCATATTCATATTCGAATAAAATACGGCATTCAACATCAATATCTAAAAGTCAATATTTAAACCCAACAAATAATATCAACATTTAACTTTTAAATTCATAAAATAAATAATAATTTAATTATTTTATCTATTAAATTCACTAAAATGATGTCATTTTGTTTAGAGGTCATAAATCGATCATGTCGGTCATACCGGTAGTGTCCATGCAAGTTACATGACTGATGATAGGGCAAAAGCGTAATGCTTCAAATCCTATTATGTAGTAAAATCGAATATCCGGGTATTGTCTCTCAGGGACTGGTACAACCTTATTTTCTCTCAATTTTATGGAGCAAACTATAAGTGAAAATGGTTTGAGTGATGAAACTCTTATCTAATAGCAAAATAAGAAAATTAAAGTTGTCGGGTTGAAATCAATAGGAGAAAGCTTTGAGAGAACAATTAATCCATATCACGATCGGTTTAATCCATATCTCTACAACCAAGATATCACTAATGTGCTAGCTATCTCTGTTGGGTATTACCAATGCAATCAAAATCGGGATTTTGATCATAAAATCGTAGGATTTTAGCATTTCACTTAGGGATTCCGATCCTGTTTTTACTATAAAATCAGCGGACCTTAAAATCGTTTAAAATCGTGATTAAAATCGTACCAAAATCAGAATTTTGATCGTATGAGAACAAAGTAGGTGGTTTGACCAATTTAAAAGAAACATAATTGTTTCGGCATAAATGGCAATAGAGAGAATCTTCTCAGATGTTTTTCTATTAGAAAAATATTTAAAAATAATAAAAATAACTAAATTATGGTTCGGTTAATCCCTTTCCCTTTGCCCCATTTAACTTATTGGTAAAACAATTGTCCTAATATTGAAAGTATGTAAGAATTAACATCATTATTAACTAATTAATCTATTAATGAATATATTTATACCAAGCCACTAGTATTAATTATTTTATTGAATTTCAATTATTTTTAGTTTTAAATCATACTTAGTAAACGATGTCGGAATATCACTTTGAGTTAAACTACCTAGACACAACATGAAAACAAGAGCCAAACACCATGTGCTCTGTCCCTTCAACATGAACTATTTTGAGTTACGCATTAAATAACAATTAAAATAGTAATTTTAGAACATTAATCTTGAGAAATATCTTCTGTAAAAAAATCTTGAGAATTATCATTTTAAATGTTAGATGTCTTTGTGTTATTAATAATTTACCTTACTAATATTCTTATATGTTATGTTCTATATGGTACTTAAAATCCTACGATTTTACGATTCTCATTTTACTCTAGTTTCGATTTTAGGTAAAATCCGGATTTTAACCGCTTTTGTGTTATTAATGATTTACCTTACTAATATTCTTATATGTTATTTTCTATATGGTACTTAAAATCCTACTATTTTACGATTCCGATTTTACTCCAGTTTTTTATTTTAGGTAAAATCTCGATTTTAACTGCTTTGGGTATTACTACGTACTAAACAATTAAATCAAATCCTACTGGCGTAGCTCAATGAATTAACTGTTTAACCTAAAGATTGATATCACAATCAAGACCGCATAGCACTTTATTTAATCCACTGTCGCTTCGATAAGTTACTTTGTCACGTGAAATAGGTTCATTTATCAGCATTTCACTGTCGCTAATAACCTAATCAACTACAAATCAATGTGTTGGTGGCGAGTCAACACAAAATATTAAGCAAATTCATGCAATACATATTGGAAAAAAAAGAAATATGAATAAATCCATCAAGTCTAGAAATAGCTACATCCTATGATGTTTCTCTCAGAAATTGGGTTTAGTTCATGATAAAACTAAGATAAATCGATAAAGTATTCATCATATTGTCCCAAATCAACAACAAACAAATGTCTGGTCTAGAAAATCCAACCAAAATAATCGCTCTTGTTGAACTAAACTCAAATCGCTTTGGAGTTAGGTAACCAGTTCGTGGAGGGACAGCGAGAGCGGGAGCGAGGATGGGAGCGTGAAAAGTCTTTTTTTTTCGAGAACTTAATATTGAAATGGTGACGAGAACGTCAACATATTATATTATTTTAAATTTAAATATGTGTTATTTAAAATAAATACCTATAAATAATATAGGTGTAACTATAACAAATCCATACCTCCTTGTCAAAAAAATCCATACCTCCTCGTCGAAAAAAATTCCATACCGCGGAAATAAAAAAAAATCATAACAAATCCATACAACTGAAATTATTTTATGATGAGAGTAGAGATATGTTTTGTTTTTCTTAACATTTTTTTAGCTCTTTAATAATTTTACAATACTATAAAGTATTGGTGCTATAGATTTTTATTTTTATGGTATAACTTGAAATTGTACATTCAATATTATGGTACATTTTTAGATTATACCTACACTGTTTTGTACATATTCTTTATGGTACAACTTGAATTTGTACCTTTATGTGATGGTACAACTTCAACTTGTAAAGTTGTACCATAACATAAGAGTAAAAATTCATTTATGGTACACCTTGAACTTACATTTAATGTTATGGTACAACTTCAAGTTGTATATTAAAGCACCAATACTTTATAGCATAATAAAAGGGTTCTTATGGTTGATGGTTCATAAAATTATTTAAAATATACTTCTCTGGCCCTTTACCTCCCTCTAGTCCAAAATAAATAAATATACAAAAGCCCATGAGAATCACCATAAACGAGACGACCGAATAGCGAAAATTCCATTTATCCTAGTAATAGGGGTGGAAATCTATTCCATCTCTCTCCTTTCGATGTTGAAACCTATTCCACTTCCTTCATTTCTCCTTCGCCAACCCAGACACCAACCCGCATCCCAGATCTAACTTCTGGCTCTTGCCCAAAACTTCCCTCAACCAACCTCGTATCGTATCGTCAGCACTCTCTTCGTCCTCATCAACGAATCCACCGGTTTCTCCCTGCAGCCTCTAGTCTCAAACGCAGACGAGCGCCATTGATTCTCCCCTGAAACTCAGAGTTCATCCCAACTCCTAACACAAACTGTGATATTCTTAATCGCCAACGAGAGATTCATCCCAGTAAAGTTTAAATCAGCTAATTCCCTTTTTTTGTGGTATATCCATCAAACCAAACCAAGGATTCCATCTCCTTGACCAAATCGCTGGACACCATCTTTGATATCTTCCCGCTCTGTCTCTGAAAACAATCGCGAATTACTCTACAAAAAACGCGCTCCAAGAGAAAATATGATTCGCGTTCCCGCGCTTTAAAGCGGGAGCGCCTACAGCTGTTCCACGGATTGTGTGACCTAACTTTGGAGTACTCGATCGTCAATGCCGCTCTCGCCAAATCGCCAATTGCCAATTACTTTCGACCAAAGAACTCCGACCCCTGGAAATTGGTTTGCTCCAAATATATACAACTTATTAATTGGATTCTTTTCCTTCTTCAAACGGTGCGTTTCCCCTCCAAGTTAATTGGCCTTCTCCTTTTTTCTGCGGGTCAAACGACTTGGTCCAAATCAATAATGAAAATGCCCCCCTGCTGCCTCCATCAATTTCCTTCATGTGTCCCAGCAAAGGAAACTTTGCATATATGGACCAACCCAATATTTAGGCTCGGTTTCATTTCAAGATGCGGATAGTGACATTGGTTGGGCTGTCCCTCGTTGGGGCCCCGTTACTTGCATTTAGGCTTGACAATGTGACCCAAATTCCGGGTATCGGCTCAAATCCGCACCGATTTCTGGCGGTTAAAATCAGGTCAAACGAATTATTGACGTGTAACGGACAACCCGAAACCCGCTACAGCCGGTTGCCGGGTGGTTGTGGGTTTGGTGGTATCCTCCCCGGCAACACCCGAAACCCGCTTACCCTCGATTCAGCAACCATACTACAACTCATTTTACAAAAAAAAAAACCAACTCCATTTTAACCTAGCGCCGCTCTGAAAACCTAATCCCCAACTCTAAGCCCCTCCCTAACCCTTCCTTTTCTCCTCAAATCTTGCATTTTGCTCTTAGATTGGCGACAAAAACGGCACAAAACCCTTACATTCATTGATCACTAGAGCAGATACACAATAAATCATTCGATTCCCTTCGAGTTTTTCGAATCGATCCATTCCCGATGGCGATTATAGCGTCACTTTCCCTTTATCGACTCTTTGATTTCGAGTTCATCTTTTCCTTCTCCTTCTCCTTCACGCATGCGCCTATAAATACTGAAATTGTGTGTTTTCCCTTGCAGAGCCAGATTCTCAGAACACAAACCACTAACGAGGGTTTGAGGGAACTAGAAGTTGCCTGCAATTCCCATTTCCAGTCACAACAATTGCAAGTAGCACAAATCGTAAGTGTTCTTCTTGCCTGTAGTTTGGGATTTGCAAGATTCTATTCAAGTGCTTCAGTGCTTGTCTGATGGTTGTTTTCTTGTATTATGTTAGGGTTTCAAGGTTTTCGTTTGGACTTTGAAGTGTTCATTGATTATTCTCGAAGGTATTGGTTCTTGATTCGATTGTATTGGTTCTTGCTAGTTTAAATTTTCTATTGATTTAAGGTACTTAATCCAGTAGCTACTGCCTAATCTAAGGTTTGCTTTCTCGTGTGATTGATGAACATGTGAGGTAAGATAATGGCAGGAGTAACCAACTGTCAATCCCCACCCCCACCCCCACTCCCACGACCACCCTCCAACCCTCCTCCCCTGTTTCAACCACAGCAGCAGAACGAGTGATTGTAGGTGATGCAGCAACAGTTGTGATGTCTATGTTGATGTTGCTGCTGGTGGTGGTGGTGGTGAAGCAGAACCATCTACCCTTCCTTTTGGGGCCAAACGTCCACTGAAAAGTGATGTTTGGCCTCACTTTACAAGGTTTGTGGATAAAGATGGTGTGATGAAAGCAAGATGCAAGTACTGTCGTAAGGTTCTTGGTGATGACACCAGCAATGGTACCTCTCATTTGAGGAACCATAAGAAGGTTTGTGTTCAGAAACAAATTCATGATGGCAATCAAAAGAACATTGCCACTAATTTTCTCCCTAATGGTGTTCTTGGGAAGAAAGAAATGTGTACTGTCCAGTTTAATGCAGAGGTCTCGAGGAAGGAACTTGCTACTATGGTTTTGATGCACGAGTATCAACTTGGAATGGTGGATCACTTGTACTTCAAAATCTTTTGGAATTCTCTGCAACCTTTGTTCAAAGTTCCTTGTAGGAACACTTTCAAGAGTGATATTCTTGCAATGTATGCGATTGAGAGGAAAAAAATGCAAAAGGTGATTGATGGTAACAAAGATAGAATTGCTGTCGCAACTGATATGTGGACAACAAGTAATCAAAAGAGGGCTTACATGGCTATAACCTCTCATTATGTCGACAACCAGTGGAACCTTAGGAGCCACTTGCTAAGGTATATGCCTCTTTCAATTTTGTAGTTTCAAATACCATATAGTTGTAAGTTGTTGTTTATAAGTTTAACTAATACAACTTTGTTTGATGTTTTGTGAGTGTGGAACAGGTTTCTCTATGTTCCAGCCCCCCATACTAGCGAGAAATTAGCAAGTGTGCTTCGAGAGGCCCTCATGTCCAGGAATGTGGATTATAAGTTGTCCACTATCACTCTTGACAATTGCTCTACAAATGATGCCATGATTGATAAGATTAAAGAAAGATGGTTCTTTCTGACTTTCTTTTGAATGGTTCATTGTTGCAAATGAGATGGTCTGCTCATATTCTTAACTTAATTGTTAAAGATGGGTTTGAAATTATCAAAGATGGGATTGAAAAGATTAGAGAAAGTGTGGTGTATTGGACTGCAACTACAAGGAGAGTTGAGTTCTTTGAAGAGACTGCTAGGCAAAAAAATGTTAGTATTGGTACCCAACTTGCACTTTATTGCCCTACTAGGTCCACCTTGCATATGCTTGAATCTACAATTCCATACAAGGAAGTGTTCACTCGTTTGAGTAAGAGAGAACCTAATTATACTTCTTTGCCTAGCAATTATCTTTTGAGATTTTCAACAACATTTTTGAGCTCCTTCCTGGAAGCAATTATCTTACTGCTAATTTGTTCTTTCGAAGGATCTGTGACTTGAAATTGAAACTGCTTGAGTGGATGACTGATTCTGATATCATCATTAGTGAAATGGCTGAAAAAATGTGGGCCAAGTTTAGCAAATACTGGACTGATATCCATGTATTGCTCACTGTGGTTGTTGTTCTTGATCCTGCATACAAACTTGAGCTGATTCAGTACTATTACGATAAGAGCAATGGCTCTGATCCCTCTCTTGATCCTATGACTGTTAAGGCAACTATTTATGATGTGGTCCGTGAGTATCAATTGAAACAAAAGGGCAGGGATGGCCATTCTGAAACAAAAGGTCTAAAACAGTTTCCCTATGCTCTGAATTGGACCATTTCTCAATGAGGATGTTAGTCCTCCTAGTTCAAATGTTGGGGTTTTGGATTGGTGGAGAGTAGCAAGAGATTTGCTTGCTTTACCAGTAACCTCTGTGGCCTCTGAGTCAGCCTTTAGCTCTGGTGGTAGGCTGCTAGATCCTCACCAAAGTAAGTTGCACTTTGAAATTGTTGAGGCACTGATGTGCACCCGTAGCTGGATTCAGAGTGACATTTGCAAAGGTAAGAGCTATTTTTTTTGTTATTTTCATCTTTGCTCGAATTTCAAATGTTTAAAAAGCTTTGTTAACTACTCTACTTCTTCTACAAAATCGGGAAAGGGTGATATTCAAGGTTTGGAAAGTTGCTTCTCTGCCTTGACAATGGAGGATCCAAGTTGTAAAGACTTTAAGAAAGAAAGTAAGTTCTCTAGTGGCTTGTTTTTTTAATTATGAACAATTACTTGATGCTGAAGGTAAGTTCTCTGCTTGCAGCAGATCTTCAAGGTAGCCAAAGTCGTACACTCTTATACATTGAAGACTGAAGGTTGAGGACTTGATGGTGTCTTGCTGCTACTAATTGCTTTCATGATGCTTCTGCTTATTTGCTCGAAGGGCTTTCATTTTGTTGAGTGCTTGCTAGTGACTAGTGGCTGCTGCAGTGCTGTATTTGAAGAATTAAGACGATGATCATTTTGTTTGAAGCAATGAAGTTGCTCATTTTGTTGGTTGGTTGAAGATTGATTTTGGAACTAGTTTGGTTTCGTTTGGTTTATGACTATATGCCTTTATGGATGTTGGAATCCAATTTGGAACTTCTTTTCTTTGTTCTAGATAATGATTTGGTGAATGGTGATGCCTGGTTTATGCAGTTTTCATTTTCAATTCTAGTGTATTTTATTGGGTGACTCGACTCTACTGTCACCCTAGGAATTGGCCAAGTGAAACCACTTCCTAAAGCGTAGTATAGCGGGTTAGGTTTATATGTCAACCCGGGTCCTAGATGTGATGACTACTCAGTGAATTCTTGTTATCTAGCAATAAAACTTTAATGCAGTTCTAAACTAACAAACTAACAAAGCAAGTAAACGGTTGTATTCAGGTTAAGAGAGGTCACCCGGATATGGTTCCCCCTAGACTGCAGTTAAGCCGGATTGTAATTACCAAGTTCAGTTCTATGATAGTTATACTGCGGAAGGTTCTTAAACAGCCTGAAGTCTCGACTAAAGGCCTTCAGACCCTCTCAATCTGAGTCTCTAGCGGGCGACTAACCTCCACCGGAGTAAACAGATTGAGGCCCTAAGAACAAAACCTCCACTACCGGAGTAGATCCGGTACAGAATAGTGAGTTGATTCCTCGACTAAAGTCACCAACTCCCTACCTTCAATCAAGGATACTCTATTAACCTAGGCAGATATTCTCATTCTAGGTTAAAGCAGAAACAACAGGAATTTGATCAGGATTCAAGTCATTCAATCATTCAAACCTCAATCGAATATAATCAATCATAGAATCAGTACTTGGGTTCATACAATCAAAGCCTAACATACAAATCTAGGGTTCTCCATACCTAGATGAATGGGAGAACTACTCCATGGAGAAGAAAGCAAAAGCAGAATCAGACACGGAATTCATACTGTGAAGGATGGATTCCTGCTCCTGGATGTTGATGGCACTTCTCCAAGCTCAAACTGGCCTCCAATGGTGTTGAAGATCAATCTAGGGCACTTGGGAACTCTTGCTCGTCACTTTCTCTCTCTAGGAATCGTTCTATCTCTCCAAAAACTCGAATCCCCTTGACTTGTGGCTGAAAATCTGCTTAAAAGCATCAGTGGCCAAAGCACGGTCGAGGACACGGCCGTGCTTTGCCTGACTGCGCCCGTGCCTCGGTCAATGTTAATTACACGGCCAGCAGTTGGGGAGAAACACGGCCGTGCTTCGCGTTGGACACGGCCGCGTAATGCTTGAACCCGACCGTGCTTTGTCTCGGCCATGCCCGTGTAATCAGCTCAGCTCTCGGCATAAAAAGCACGGCCACCAGAACACGGCCGTGTAATGATTTAGGTGTGCCCGTGTTTTGGCTCCAGCTCACCGAAATGACTTCCGAATGCCCCGAAACTCGTGGTTAGCCTTCCCTTTGACACCTGGGACCTGAAATATGACAAAATAGCACAACCCGGCGTAAAATAGGCCACAATACACGACTATGCCCCTCAAACGGATAAGAACTAGGGGCGCAAATATGTGCAATTACATCGTTATCAAACTCCCCCACACTTAACCGTTTGCTTGTCCCCAAGCAAACCTAACTCAAACCAATGCAACTCTCCAGACCTTTATAGCAACAAACAACCCAGATCTTAGGCAGAGGACTTCCTAGATCATTTAGCAACTTACGAGGTCAACCGACGCACAAGTCATCTCATAGCTTCTTCGGCGAGAGCACTAGTATCGAGTCGGCATCATGGCAAATAGTGAACAGAGGACAAATGAATCGTGGATGGAGAGATTCTCAAAAACAAAGGATTATGGACTCACATTTTTCAAGGTGCTCTATTTTCTTTGAAGATGGTTGGAACTCCTTTTTTTCTGTTTTGCTTGTTTTCTGTTATTATTTTTTTTTTCAAGGGTCCCAACCGGCTCTTACCGGCCATGCCAGGAGCGGATGTCTCGAGCCTCGTGCGGGGGAAAGACATGTAAGGGGGCTGGAGGTAGTAGGTGGAAATTGGGAACGGATTCCCGTCTCCCTTACACACTTTCGCCCTATTCGCACGGGAGACGTTATTTTGAAGCACATTTTCGAGCACCTGTTAAACTCACAACATGATACAAGAGTCCATGACAGGTAGAGAATCCACAACACCACACAATTCAAGAGTCCTAAGATCACTAATTCACTCAATCAACCAACACAATATGAAGAAGAAATGAGACTTCTTAAATGCATCAACATCCTCCATAGTGCTACACTACCTCCCTAGGTTGCATAGTACTATAAAGACTGTCAATTCAAAGCATACTGAGCAGGCAATTGCATGGAAACACGTACTTGGATCCCTCAAATTTAAAAATTTGGACAGTGACTAGGCTCCAAGCACACAAACAGATCTAATGCAGTCAAAAGATAAACATCCCCCCACACTTAAGATCGACATTGCCCTCAATGGAGAAGAGGGAAGGATAAGGGGAACGATGTTACCGGTATGCACGGACTGCAGGAGACTGGAAACGGACCAGTCGGGGCAAGCAAAGCCAAAGGGAAACAGAAGAGCTCAAACACAATATGTTAGGTTCAATGGTCACCCAATAAAATATCATCCAAACCAAAAGAAAACAAACCAAACCCAAACCGGGTTACAATCCGACTCAAAACACAAGAAAGAAAATCAAACCATGGTGGGGTTGCCTCCCCACAAGCGCTTCTTTACCGTCTTTTAGCTGGACGCCCATGGTGGATACTCAGGGCGGTGCATGAACAGGTGCCTCCAAGAGCGGATCCACGTCGCTCTTGAGGTACAGCTTGAGGTTGTGGCCATGCACCCGACGGATGCGACCACCCTCATCAGTCAGCTCGACCTGCCCATCTGGCAGGATGCAGGCGAGTGAGTACCCGGACAGCCAGGGTGGTCGTGGTGCAGGAGGTGGGACCAGCTCATAGTGGTCTCCACTCTTCTTCCGTGCAGGCTTAGCAACCTGCTGCTTCGGCCGCCACTCCTCCTTGAGCTTTTTGTTCGGAGGCGTGGCTGGATGGAGTGGCGACGAAGGAATGATAGGAGGGTCCTGCAAAATAGGAGGTGCAGAAGGGTACACGACAGACTCGTGTACCTGATCAGAAATGGCATTCACAGGCGTGACAGCAATCATAGCACAGTGATCAAACTCAGTCACAGAAAAAGTAGCATGTTCATTCCCAGCACGCAAGATCAGTTTACCATCATGTACATCAATAAGTGCCTTGGCGGTGGCAAGAAATGACCTACCTAGAATCAAAGGCACATCCACATCCTCATGTATATCAAGAATAACAAAATCAACAGGATATGTGAATGCACCAACACCAACAAGCAGATCCTCTATGATTCCCCTAGGATGCACAATAGAACGATCAGCTAATTGAATGCTCATCCTAGTAGGGCTAAGTTCACCTAGGTCTAGCATTTTATACAACTTATATGGCATGACGTTAATGCTAGCGCCTAGGTCCGCCAAGGACTTTCCTACATGCATGCTGCCAATAGTAAGAGGGATAGTAAACCTCCCTGGATCCTTGCGCTTCTCGGGCAGCTTGTTCTGCAGGATAGCAGAACACTCCTCGCTCAGCAACACTGTCGAGAGATCCCCAAGTTTCTTCCTGTTGGTGCAGAGATCTTTCATGAACTTGGCATACTTGGGCATCTTCGACAGTGCCTCCACGAACGGTATGCTGATGTTGAGCTGCTTCAATATTGCCATGAACTTGGCAAACTCAGTCTCCAGCTTGTTTTTGTGTAGGCGAGTGGGGAAGGGAAGCTGGGGCACATGCTCCTTAACCACTGGTTGTGGCTTGGGAGCAGGGGCTTCCTTCTCCATCCGCACTTCTGCATCGTCGGCTGGAAGTGCTGAAGCAGTCAGTGGTTCCTCCTGTCTGGCCGGAACAGGATCAGCAGATATGGTCTTACCGCTCCTAGTAAAAATGACATCCAGCTGCTGATATTAGTGAGGCTCTCAAGGATTCGGGACAGTGGTGGCAGGCAAAGTACCCGGTGCCCTGGTGGTGGTCTGGCGGGCCAAGATGCCCACCTGGGTCTGCAGATCCTGCAAAATGGCACCCTGGTTCCTCTGACCTGCCTCCAGTGAGGCTACACTCTGGTCCAACCTCGTGATAGTCGCCTGAGTGCTCGTCATGAATGAAGCTAGAATGTTTTCCAGCTTCGTCATCCTGTCATCTGGGGCTGTAGCTGCTGCTGGCTCGGAAAACTGGCGCTGGGGCTGCTGGAATGGCTGCCCCTGCCTAGGCTGGTAGGGCTGCTGCTGTGGGTCTGGCCCCTAGCGAGCCTGGAAGGGCTGCCTCTGCTGAAAACCACCTGCTGGTGCTGGGAAACCAGGTGGTTTAGTGGTGTTGCTGCTCCAGGCGAAATTGGGATGCTGGCGCCACCCCTCATTATATGTGTTACTGTATGGATCGAGGCGCCGCGCATTGGCGATGAAGGCCAACTGCTCCTGGGGTGTGGTAGACTCCCTAATAGCCTGGCATTCCTCCACTAGGTGATTGGAGCTCTCACACCACTGACACTGAGCAACTGGAGGTGTAGCCAAACCTCTGCCTGGAATAAGACTGTTGGGCTGCTTCAATGTCTGCACTAGCTCAGCTACCTGCTGCTCGAGCCCGGATCTGGTCTCAATGGCGTGCACACCACGGTCCCTGGAATGTCTGCCTCTGCTGCTCTGCCCCTAGGAATGATCTCTGGCAGCCAATGTATTAATCATCTGGTTCAGCTCGGGTGGAGTCTTAGTGAGAACATCCCCTCCTGGGCATAGAGACTCAATCAACCTCTGGCTATCTGGAGAGAGGGCACTATAAAAGTTTCCCACTGTGAATGCATCACTGAAGCCATGATGGGGGCACTGCCAAAAATATCCCATGTACCGCTCCCATGCATCACGAAGTGACTCATCTGGCTCCTGGCGGAAGTGAGTGATCTCCCGCTGAATCTCTGTAGTCTTCGATGCCGGATAATACCTGTGCCAAACTTGTCCGCCAGATCGTCCCAAGAGGTGATGGACAATGGGGGCTGGGTCTCCAACCACCTCTTAGCATTCCCCGCCAGAGAATGGGGGAAGAGGTGAAGGCGGATTGCATCATCCGGGACACCATTCAGCTTGAACCCGTTCGTCAGCTGCAGAAAACGGGAGAGATGTACCCTGGCCTCCTCATCCTTCAAGCCATGGAACTGGATGGAAGATGTAATGAGCTGAATCCAGCATGGCTTGATCTCGAAGTTGTTTGCTGGGATAGGCGGGTAGAGGATGACCGGGCGGATGTCAGCAATCCGCGGAGTGTAGTAGTACTCCAAGGTGGGACCCGGCTGCGGTGGATGATGAACTCTATGATCCTGGGGTATGGGGTTGTTCCCCAGGACCTGATTCACCGGGGGAACCTGCTGCGGATTCCCCTGGTGCTGATTGTAGTCTCCGTCCATCCCGTGCTCTTCTTCAGAATCGCTACTCAAGTGGCCGTCTATGCGCTCTTCCGTAGCCAGTCTACCTCGCTGCTGTCTCCTGAGCTGGCGACAGGTGCGGTCAATCTCTGGATTCAACGGCAGTAAACCTCCTGACTGGCTACGGGTCATGCACTACCTGCACACACTCAAACAAGCAAACCCGTGAAGGCACAAGTGGGACAAAGCAAACAAAGCAAAAGGAAAAGCTAAATTAACAGAAATCACTTTTCTTCAACAACCTAGCCGTCCCCCCAACGGCGCCAAAAACTTGACTCGACTCTACTGTCACCCTAGGAATTGGCCAAGTGAAACCACTTCCTAAAGCGTAGTATAGCGGGTTAGGTTTATATGTCAACCCGGGTCCTAGATGTGATGACTACTCAGTGAATTCTTGTTATCTAGCAATAAAACATTAATGCAGTTCTAAACTAACAAACTAACAAAGCAAGTAAACGATTGTATTCAGGTTAAGAGAGGTCACCCGGATATGGTTCCCCCTAGACTGCAGTTAAGCCGGATTGTAATTACCAAGTTCAGTTCTATGATAGTTATACTGCGGAAGGTTCTTAAACAGCCTGAAGTCTCGACTAAAGGTCTTCAGACCCTCTCAATCTGAGTCTCTAGCGGGCGACTAACCTCCACCGAGTAAACAGATTGAGGCCCTAAGAACAAAACCTCCACTACCGGAGTAGATCCGGTACAGAATAGTGAGTTGATTCCTCGACTAAAGTCACCAACTCCCTACCTTCAATCAAGGATACTCTATTAACCTAGGCAGATATTCTCATTCTAGGTTAAAGCAGAAACAACAGGAATTTGATCAGGATTCAAGTCATTCAATCATTCAAACCTCAATCGAATATAATCAATCATAGAATCAGTACTTGGGTTCATACAATCAAAGCCTAACATACAAATCTAGGGTTCTCCATACCTAGATGAATGGGAGAACTACTCCATGGAGAAGAAAGCAAAAGCAGAATCAGACACGGAATTCATACTGTGAAGGATGGATTCCTGCTCCTAGATGTTGATCGGCACTTCTCCAAGCTCAAACTGGCCTCCAATGGTGTTGAAGATCAATCTAGGGCACTTGGGAACTCTTGCTCGTCACTTTCTCTCTCTAGGAATCGTTCTATCTCTCCAAAAACTCGAATCCCCTTGACTTGTGGCTGAAAATCTGCTTAAAAGCATTAGTGGCCAAAGCACGGTCGAGGACACAGCCGTGCTTTGCCTGACTCCGCCCGTGCCTCGGTCAATGTTAATTACACGGCCAGCAGTTGGGGAGAAACACGGCCGTGCTTCGCGTTGGACACGACCGTGTAATGCTTGAACACGGCCGTGCTTTGTCTCGGCCATGCCCGTGTAATCAGCTCAGCTCTCGGCATAAAAAGCACGGCCACCAGAACACGGCCGTGTAATGATTTAGGTGTGCCCGTGTTTTGGCTCCAGCTCACCGAAATGACTTCCGAATGCCCCGAAACTCGTGGTTAGCCTTCCCTTTGACACCTGGGACCTGAAATATGACAAAATAGCACAACCCGACGTAAAATAGGCCACAATACACGACTATGCCCCTCAAACGGATAAGAACTAGGGGCGCAAATATGTGCAATTACATCGTTATCATTGGGTTTTAACAGTTTTTTGGCGGTAGCGGGTAAACCCGTTGCCCGATGGTTTCGGGCTTGGGCCTTAAAACAAGCTCGATATTAGTAATGGGGTGGATTCGGGGAAAATCCATTACCAATTTGGGCGGGTTGCAGATAGGTCCTGCCCGACCCCGATCCGCCTCGTTGCCTGAATATTTCCACATTTGGAGGTGTACAGGCAGAATGCTCATGCACAGGCAGATTGCATGCAATTTGCCTGTGCAAGTTAGATTTTTCAGCTTTTGCACTTTCTTCATCTGCAGCTGCTTTGCCCTCTTTTTCGACCGGATTTTTTTTGCTCTTTGGATCCTCCAACTTCTTCCCACTCCTCAATGTGACTGCAACAACCATGGCATCCTTTGGATTTCTCTCGGTATTTACCGGTAAAGTCCCAGGAATTCTACCTTGAATATCTGCCAAAGTTTGAGCCATCTGGCCTATTTGCCTCTCCATAGCTAGCATAGATGATTGCATATTATTCTTGATGGCTAGTTGTTGAGTGACAAATTGATCAAGACCCTTGAAATTATTGTCTATTTTCTGCATATGAGCCAAAATCAACTCCTCCAGCTGGGGCTTTTTCTCTGGTTGAGGTTGTTGTTGCTGGAAACTGGGAGGTGGGATGTTTCGGACACCAGCTGGATTATTGATTGACCATGACATATTGGGGTGATGTCTCCATTGAGGGTTATATGTATTTGAATACATTTTATGTATTTGAATACATACCACCCTGGCCTTGACTTCGCGGATTATTGATATATTGGACATCTTCCAACTGAGCAGCTCCCAGTGGACACATATCCCTATGATGAGGACCCTCGCAAAGTTCACATAAAGAAACCTCCTCATGTCTACCCAAAGCAATCATGGCCAGCCTTCGTTCGAGTGCATCAAACTTAGAATCTAACTTGGCATCTATCTTGAATTCTAGACTTGTAGCTCTGTCAACCTCATGCAAGCCTCCTCTTCTTCGAATACTGGTCTCACTACCCCATTTGGTGGCTTCTGAACAGATCTTCTCTACCAGTTCATATGTTGCTGGAGCCTCCATCCTTGTGAAATCATTTCGAGAAGCATTATTTAGGGCATCCCGAAACTCCCTTCTGATTCCATTGAAGAAAATAATGATCACGTTCCAATCTTCAAGACCATGGCTTGGGCATCTCATCAATAGCCCCTTATAGTGCTCCCATGCCTCAGTCAGACTCTCATCATCAGCCTGCTTAAAAGTAACAATCTCTTCTTGCCTCTTCATTGCCAAGGCAGGTGGGAAGTATTTATCCAGAAAGACCTTTTCAAGCTGAGCCCATGTCGTGATGGAACGTGGTGTTAAGTTCTGAAACCAGTGTGATGCATTCCATATCAGAGAGAATGAGAACATCCGAAGATGAATTGCATCATCAGACACAGTTGGGCTCTTCATCGTATCACATATGCTCGCGAACTGGCGGAGATGCTCGTGAGGATCCTCATTGCTAGCCCCAGAGAAAGTATATCCTTTGGTGATCATATTGATGAATGCTGGGGTAATTTCCATGGTTGCATCCCCAGCCGGAATGACAACACATGAAGCTCAGGCTCCAGTCCTTCGATTCAGACGAGCCCTGATTGATCGATCCCGTCTGCCATGATGTCTGGCTCAATGTCACGAGGTGGTGGTGTAGGTGGTGTAGGGACGACAGGTGATGAAGCCTGTTCTCTCTGTTGACGATTCTTGGTTAGGGAAGGCCTAGGAGTTGTGGTTGTGGTTGGCTGCTTCCCTAACTTGACCTGCTTCCTGTTCTGTCGGCAGGTCCTCTCTATCTCTGGATCAAGTGGCAGTAAATTGCCGGTCGTCCTCCTTGGCATGCACGAGGAGGATACACCTGAAAAAATCACATGCACATTAACACCCAGATCAAAATAGTTCACTCACAAAAATCAACAAAATAAGGTATGGCATTCCCCGGCAACGGCGCCAAAAACTTGATCGGGCAAAAGCGCAATGCTTCAATTTCCTATCTCGTAGTAAACCGGAATTCCGGGTATCGTCTCTCGGGGACTGGTACAACCTTATGATTTATCAATTATATGGAGCAAACTATAGGTGAAACTGGTTTGGTTGATGAAATTATTATCTAGTAGCAAAATAATTAAACAAAACAAGCAAATTAAAATGGTTGGGAGAAATTCAATTGAGAAAGCTCTGGGAGAAACACCGGGACTCACTACCTATCATATCCAGATTAATTCACATATTCTAATCAGTTTAATCCAACTCTCTATAGTCAGGATATCACGAATGTGCTAGCTATCCCTGTCGGGAATTACTACACACTAAACAATTAAATCAAATCCTACTGTCGTAGCTCAATGACTTAATTGTTTAGTCTGAAGATCGATATCCTATTTAAGACCGCATAGCACCTTATTTAATCCACTGTCGCTTCGATAAGTTTCTATGTCACATGAAATATGTTCAGTTATTAGGGTTTCACTGTCGCTAATAACCTAATTAACAACAAATCAATGTATTGGTGACCAGTCAACACAAAGCATTAAGCAATTCCATGCAATAGAGATTGGAAGAAAAGAAATACGAATTAATCCATCAAGTATAGAAATAGCTACATCCTATAGTGTTTCCCCCAGAAATTGGGATTTAGTTCATGACGAAATCAAAAAATATAATCATGTTTATAATCATCATGTCACTAAGAAAAGAGACGGAAAAAATATCGATCACCAAGCTGCGATGCTCGCGCTACTTCCTTCCTGTTGCAACGCGATATTGTTTGCGGTCCAAATTCTGCTCTCGTCGCCGCCAAACGTTCCGTCCTCACCAGTTGCTCCCTCCATTCTCTGCCCGAATCCGTGTCCCAATTAATTCTCCATAAAGAAATCCCCTGGTCCAAGTCTCCCACTACTGGACAAAAAACTTGGGCCATGTAACTCCCCTCCAAGGTTCAATTAATTGCCTCCACTCCAGCTTCCGCCCAGAATTCTCCACTTTAGAAAAGGACAAACGAGATGGGCTATATAATTCATTAATAATATTCCAAAACACTCGTCTCGTCCCAATCCTTCTTCCAATCACACGCATAAAGGCCCGCCCCAATAGTACTGCTTTTTTTTATACTTTGTTTGGACCAGCGGCCCAATTGTTTTCCATCCGTACTTCGAGTGTGTTTGTTAGTCTGTGTAATTTCCCTTTTCGCGTTTACATCAAACTCATGACACTAGACAGTAATGGGTTTTCAATCATTCCAAGATTAGCGAGCCCTAAAACTAGCCACATTATGCTCAAACATATTATAAGATAATTATATTACGCACATAAATATCATATGTTCTAGCCTATTATCAATGGTCTTTTCAACCATTCTTGGGTTAATTCTCCCTAAAATAGCACCAATTGACTTAAACATATCATGGGATAGTCATATGAACTTAAGAATTCAATATGTTATAGTCGATTATCAAAACCCCACACTCAAATGTTGCCTGTCCCTAAGCAACGACTAAAACAACACAAATACATAACCATCCAAAACAATGGCTCATCACAGACTCACCAATCAAACACTCAAAACAATACAAAATTTTCCTTGTGCTCTTGTTTTAATCAGTAGTTTCTTTCTCAAAGGACGAGTTGTGCTTTAATTTTCCTTGTCCCTAAGACACTTAAGGTCATCCACCCCTTTACCATTGATTGACTCAAATCCACCAAAACTCAATTAGCAAACACTCAGTTCATGTCGTCGATAGTGAGTGATTAACAACTTATGGTGTAACAATTGTTAGGAGAATCGAACCACGTCAGTGAGGTGCATATCTCGTGACTACAATATGGCTTACTCACATGAATCATAAGCAACTAACTAAGCATATGAGTCAGTCTCGCGAAACCTTCCCTCTTTGCCTTCAATTACATCTGAAAACGATTTGTAAACCTTATTATGACCGTCCCTCATTGGTTGTCCGCTTAGACCTTTTTGAAGAAGGTTCTGTTACTAACATGTTTACTTCCATTGTAGGTAATGTATTTGGGTTCAAAGCCCACCCTTGATTCAGGGCTTAACCCACTCCTTCCTTACGCAAAGCTAGCAACGGCTGCGATGCACCGTAAGCAGGATGAGGCTATCCTTAAAGGAATGCTAGGAGAAGATAAATGGGGGAAAACAGGGGCTAATGTTGAAACCTTTCCTGAAGAAAACAAATGGGGGAACTTTTAGCAAACTTGGTTTTAACTTTAAGCACATCGCTAAATTTTTTGACAATGAGAGACTTTCTCTCCTTTTAATTTTGCTTGCCAAGTAATCGTATTTAGTACAAATGGGTTTTGTTTCTTACTACCGATGACCAAGCAAGAGAAATTTATGCTTCTTAGCACTCGCATAAGGGCTTCTTTCAACTCCTTTTCCCCAGTCCCCGTGGAGGGTCAATGCACATTCTCAAACGACACTTCACTCGGCCGGGGATTGTACTTCATAAGCAAAACATCAAGCTCATTGTGAAGAACTTTGCAACTCAACACAAGTAGGGTGATTTTGATGATTTCATTCATGCACAAACTTGTTTAAAAGGTATCACGGTCATTTACATCATGTTACCACAAGAGCACAATGTTTTGTTTTAAAATTTCCTGATTTTTAAGTATTTTTTAACCATTTGGTTGGCACAAGCAGACTGCACCATGACAGATAGACTGCATGCAGTTTGATTGTGCACAGCCTAATGACATATTTCTCAATTTTTTCGAACAACTAAGACTTAAAACCTAAACATAGAGACAATACGTGAACACACAACATCCACCCCACACTCAGGATGGACAATGTCTACCACAACACATGACACACCAATAGGTTCACCTAGCTAAGATTATTACAGACCATCCGCAAAGAAAAGAATTCACAAAGAAAAGAAGTATAAAAAAGAAAGGGTTAATACCTTATTCTCGCTTGAACTATACCATATAATCAACTTTGGTCGTGGTTTTAGAAATAGTCATTCTGGCCTCAACTATACACTATATAGACTAATTTGGCCTGACTCGTGAATTTCCATCAAATTAGATAGTCAACAGTGTTGACCTTTAGTGAATCAACATGCTTTGCTCACGTGAATGGCACATAGACATTAAAAATTAATAAAATATTTTTTTGTTAATATTTTTTATCTCTTATATAAAATTAAAAAAATTATCTTATACTTTTATAATTATTAGAAATAAACAAATTAATAAAAACTTTTGTGGTCGTCACAACCCCAAGCCGACGTCTTAACCCTCGCCTGCTTACCCCGACTCATCCTCCAAGCCTGATTTGCCACCGTCAAAGCCTCTCGGAACTTCTTCTTCATTCATGGGTTTCGACACGCATGTCACCAATGCCGGCACCAAAGCTCAACAACTGAAACAGGAAGAAAAAGAAGAAGAAGACTCCCCCGAACGTGAAAAGGCCCATCTTCCCCACCTCCATCCCTCTTCTCTTCTCTTCTCTTCTTATAACTGTCCCCCCACCCCATTCTCCATGATAGCCTTGTCAAGATAGATGAGTTCTTCAATGACACCATCGACAAGCTCCTCTCCAGCTCCGGCGTCAAACTCGAGGACATCGACCTCCTCATCGTCAACGTCTCGATGCTCGCCGTCGTCCCCACCCTCTCGCCCTGCATCAACAACCAGTATAAGATGCGGGAGGACGTCAAGTCATTCAACCTCACTGGAATGAGCTGTAACGCAAGCCTAATCTCCACTGGCATTATGTCGAACACCTTCCGTGCACAAAAAAACAAGATCGCTCTCGTCGTCACCTCCAAGTCGCTTATCCTAATTGGTACGCCGGGAATTACATATCCATGATTGTTGCCAACTGCCTCTTCCGCTAGAACGGGTGCGCATTTCTTCTCATCAACAAGCGCTCCCTAAAGCACCACTGCAATTAAAGCTCAAGAAGCTGGTCCGCACCCACCACGGTGGCAGGGACGAGTCCTGCAGGTGCTGTATTCAGAAGGAGGACGAACATGGCCGACTCAGGTTCCACCTGGCAAAGAATCTTCCCAAGGCCGCGACCCGAGCGTTCGTCGACAATCTGAGAGAAATTACTCCCAAAATCCTGTCGGTTCGGGAGTTGGGACCGATTGGTGGCGGTGTATTCGATTAGGAAATTTAAGATTTTCGCGGCCGGATATGGGGCGAAGAAGAATAAGAAGTGTTGGGAGGCGTCTAGATCAACCCGGGGGTCTAGTTTGTAAGTTTAATTTATCAAACCGAGATCTAGATCTACTGCCTACTCCGTAAACCTCTATTATTTAGCAAATTAAGTGTAGTGAGTTGTTCAAATGCAAATTAAAGCGAAAGCACAAAATGTTCCGGTTTTCCAAATATGCTAAAGGTCATCCAGCTATGATTCCCCTAGTATGCAACTAGTTTAGATTATATGATCATAATATACTCCGATTGATGGATAAACTGAGAGAAGTTCTTTACAAGTTCGAAATCTCGACTAAAGTAATCCAGACTCTCTCAGTTCGAATACCCGACGGGCGACTAACCTCCACCGGCATAAACTAACCAAGACAATAACCTGCCAAACTTCCTCTACTGGCTTTAATTCCAGTACAGAGCAGTGAATCGATTCCTCAACTAAAGCAATCGATTCACCACTTCCAATTTAAAGTTTCTCTTTTAAACTATGCAGACACTATCGTTCTAGGTTAAAGCAGGAATCACAAATGTTTGATAAAGAATCATGCAATTCTAATTAATGCCTTAATTTATATATCAAATCAATCATTCGCAAACGGAGTTCATACAATCAGTCCTAACATACAAAACTAGGGTTCTTGTTATATCCCAACTAGCATCGTTTCTTCAAAAACAGCGTTACATCGTACAAGTGATTGCAATGCAGTTCAAATTTCGGGGACGAAATTTTTATAAGGGTGGAGGAAATGTAACACCCCGACATTTGGGTGTGGGTTCGACCAAACGGTTGGATCGACGATTACGTACGAAGCATGAAAATTGTAAATTAGAAATAATAATAACATTAATAAGTAATGTTATTATTATTACTATTATTATTATTGTTATTATTATTATTAGGCAAAATACAGCTGTATATCCACAACTTTCAGCTTTGTGACAAATATATCCACAACTATCGAAATACACGATATATCCAAAAATCAGAGGGTCGTGTGACAAATCTATCCGATTCCGTTTGAAACTTTAACGACGTCTCAGACGGCGTGGAATACACTAACGGAATGCTGACTCAATGCCGTATCACTTGCCACATAAGCCAAAAAGCAATAAAATGTTACACGTGGATGCCAAATAGGCTAAATGAATAAAAACAAAAACAAAAATTCCACTTCCCCTATTTAATCCGTCGGGCTCTTCTCTCTTCCCCTTTTCCCCAATCGAAAAAATTACGGTTCATCCTTGGACTTGGTTGTGGTTCGAATTCAAAATCGGCGCCGTCGGAGAGGACGTCGCTGCGTGCGTTGAGCAACCTCGTCACCGGCGGTAGTCAAAGACATCGTCAACAGACAACTTCGCGACACGCATCACTTCAGGTTGGAGCAAATCTGAGTTGGGCGAGGTTTGTCTCGAGATGTCAAAGCGACGATCTTCATCTGCGACAAGCATCAACAGCGGTGGGGTGGTTCTTTGCGAGCACAATGTTCCCGCTGTCGTGAAGACATCAGGCACCTCGACCAACCCAGGCAGACAGTTTTATGGATGCCCATATTGGCAGGTAAAACATAGAATATTGGTTTCTATACGCGTGACACAATGATGGTTTTGGTTTGTTGACTGGATGGTTCTTGGTACAGAATGTGGATGGGAAACAGAAGTGTAGGTTTTTTAGGTGGGTCGAGAGGATTGATGATGGAAACCAGGATCTTGAGGCAATAATAATACAGTTGGAAGATGCATTGCGCCTCGCTGAGTCCAAGGCGGAGAGGAGGAACAAGGAGAAAAATGCGTTGATCAAAGATATGGTTGCTCAAGGAAGGAGATTGAACGATGATATTTGGGCTATTCGCTTAATGATAGGCATTGTGATAGTTTCCAATGTTTTCTTTCTTCTATTTTGTGGAGGAACCAAACTTGTTTGTAGAGGATGGGGGGAAGTAGTCTATGTAACAGCAGGGTGATTGTTTTGAATGTATTTGAAATGGACCAAGTAGTCTGTGTAATGTGCTTTTGTATAATGGAACAAGTAGTCTGTGTAATGTGCTTTTGTATTTGAATGTTGTGACTGCAATGAAAGTTGATATTGAAATGGACCAAGTAGTCTGGAACAAAGTACATATTACAAGCATCCCCTAATAATACTACTTGAGTCATCCCCTAATACATAGCATTCCTAATGTTTAAAAGTATAACCCCACGTCATGTTACATAGCAAAAGACCACTATAACTAAATCGACTTCCAAAATACCCTCCTCGGAAGTCATTATATGGGGCTCAAAATGTTTAAAAGTCGACTGTCTATTTTCATCAAGTCTCTGGTTGTGTTGCTGGGGGCTGACTTCCCTGGACGTCTACCACTGTAGGTTGACCCACATCCACTGCACGTCCACGTGCTCCATTCAGCTGAAAAGGAAAATGTAGATAGTCACAAATTTAGACACAAATTGCTTCCAAAAGGATCATTCTGATGAATCTAGAACTTACCCTAACATACTGGTTACCAGTAGTTTCATCTACATAGACTCCTATTCCTCTTGTTGCTACCCTCATCTCACGTTCTATGGTTCTTCGATCATCCACATTTAGCCTTACTTGCTACAATGATACAACACATCAGAATCATTGCATCTCACACTCTAGCAAAATAAAGTTCGTATAATACCTGAATTCCAGCCCCTTGATTAAGGGGACATGTTCTAGCATTATGTGTGGCAGAGCCACATTTGCTGCAATGGGACACTCTTGTCCTCTTTCCAGTTGCTGAGGCAGGTTGTTGAGTGGCCTCCCTCGATCTAGGAAGGGTCCTGCTCCTCTGCCAATATAAAAAACAAAATATTAGCAATGGAAAATTACTACCACAAACACTTAAATTACGGACTAAAGTGTACTTACGGTTCTTGGTGCTTCAACGACTGTGGGAGACTTGCAAGTTCGTGCATTATGGCCCTCTGCACCACACTTGCCACAATGGATTAGGGTTCCCCTTTTTGAGACTTCCTCACCCACTCCATGCGCTTGAGGTCGAACCTCAAACTCATGTGCTGCTTTCCCCCTATTTTTTTAGGTCTTCCAGGCATAGCTCTTTGTTTTGGAGGGAGCACAGGGTAGCCAGAGGCCTCTGGCCATGCTTGTCTCCCATGGAAACAAGGATTGCATACCTTGTATGCATCCAATACCACATGAGTCCAGTAGCATTGACTAACATACAAATCAACGTCTTTCCTCAGATGTTAGATTGCTGAAACAACATGGCAGCATGGTAATCCACTCACTGCCCGATACCCACAAATACATCTACGATTGTTGAGGTCGACAATGTACCCTCGAGTTCCCATCTTAACCTCACACTTGTCATCTAATGTTTGCCTAGAAGTGCACAATCTAGCAAGAGCCTTCTCCTTCTCAATTCTCTTCCTAATTCTAGGGCATAGCTGATCAGGGTTATCATACAACATTTTGTACTTCAACACAAACCTATCCATCAAATACCCCCTAATACCCTCAAGCATGTCAATCAGCCTCATTCCCCTATACTTGATTCTGGATCTGTTCCACGTTTCACATATATTGGATTCCATAGAGTCACATTTGGGAATAGGGGATAGGAATGCTCGACAGAAATACCTAGGATCTTGATCCATGAAGTCTTTGTAGGGTGTTGTGGATGGATCCACTGCTTCTATGGCTTGCAATTCTGCACAAGCTGCCTTCCAATCTACTTCATTACATGAGTAGACCGCCTTCCAGAAGCTTTTCCTCACAGAATCTGTTTTGTTTTTGCCTTCCAATTTGCATAAATATGCCTAGCACATTTTCTATGCTCAGCTTCAGGTAGGAGATCACGTAGAGCTTCAACAAGTCCCTGTCAATGAAAACATTTAGAAATTAAACTGTTAGAAGTGTAAAGTATTAATGATTGAAACTAACATTTGGAACTTTCTCACCTTCTGCTGGTCATAAATGACACTCCAACTTCTTCCATCTACCATGCCTAACTCTTGAGACAAAGTGTTCAAGAACCACCTCCAAGAATCTGCATTCTCACCCTCCACTACACCCCACGCGATAGTATACATCTGATTATTCCCATATTTACCCACAGTAGTTAGAAGCATCCCTTTCACTTCCCCCTTCAAAAAACACCCATCTAAATCAAACATTGGCCTGTAGCCCTCTGAGAAAACCTTCTTTCAGGTTAGAGAACCCTACGTACAGCCTCTTGAAAAAATCCTTCTCTTGACTGGGATGCGGATCCACCTCCAAGATGAACCTCCCATGTCTGTCCCTTTTGACCATTTCAGCTATATAGCTCCTCACAGCCTCGTACTCAACTACCAAACTCCCACTCAACATCTTTATAGCTTTTACCTTCGCCCTATAGCAGGTTCTCTTCTTAACATCCATGTTGTACTTCAATTTGACCTCAGCCATTATCTGATCAGGAGCCCACTCTGGATTTATCCTAAATCTGTCTAACATATCAGCTGCAATCCAAGCTGCCGTTACTTGATTCACGCGTAGGTTACGTGCACATGTGTGATTGAGTCCCACCTTCCTGACCATAAAACTTTGGTTCTTTCTGAACCATCTAGTATAGAAGCTCCACTTGCATTGTTCATCCTTACATCTAACTTCCCTTCTGGATGGTTCACTCCTCTTCCATCTCAAACAAGCTCCGGCTGCTATAGAATGCAAAACCACTGCATTCTTAAACTGCTCCACATTTGCAAACTTCAGCCGAGGAACAAACTGGAACTGAGTATGATCACACATTGGATCATAATGGGGAGCATTAGCAAAAGGTTCACCACCATCCTTGTCTGACAAATTAGGCCTGACATGATCTGAATCTTCTAATAGACGATAGCTGGAATGTTGAGAAATCTCTTCCCTTGCTTCATGTGCTGGAGGCTCGTCCTTGTTCTGAGCTGCTTGCTCAGGTATCTCACTGACCTGATCTGCACCATCTAAACCAACCTCGGCATTACCATCTTGGCCACCATGCTCAACCTCATCATCTTCTTCTTCAAACTCATCTAGCTGCTCAACCTCCTCTCCATGGTAGTCAGACCTGGCCTTCACCTTCCTTTTTATCATCTCCCTGTAAACCCTTAGATTGTCCCTTGAAGCATGATATTCATCATCTGAAGTGTCTGTATCGTCCAAGTCATAGACAAAGAACACGTCTTTAGCAACAGATTGATCTCCATCCACTGCTGCAAAGCTATCAGGTGATTCGGCCGGTTTGCCTGGATCATTCTTGATGACTCGATATTTGCACATGTTTTCCCCTTCGTTTCTTAATCGTTTGAGATTTAATTATCGCGTCTTTGGCCTATTTTAGGTTGTGTTCCTTTTTCACATTTCAGGTCCTAGCACATAAAGTCAAGCATAGGCGCAAGTTTCAAGTCAATCAGAGATCAATTGGCGATTAGGGAGAAGAAACTCGGGCATGACCTGAAGAAGAATGGATTTCTACCTCAATTTATGGACAAAGAATCATGAAAGCTTATCATGAAAAGAAAAAGGACGAGACTACGAGTGTCTGGGATCAAACGGCGACTGATTCGGAGTCCGGACGAGGGAGAAACGAAGCATTGAATATACGGGAACATGTTCGGCAGTAAAAACACGGGCGCGCCTAAATCAAAACACGGCCGTGTCCATATTTAGGCACGACCGTGTTTTGGCCGACGAGAGCTGCTGGGGGCAAAACACGGGCGGGCAAAAGCAAAACACGGCCATGTCCTTGACCGTGTTTTTCCCAGAATCGTGCTTTTTAGGCAGATTGAAGCCAAAGGAAAGGGGGAGCTGGGTTTTGGATCCAAAACACCCAAGGGACGAACCCTAGAGAGAGAGAGAGCGACTTGGGAATGAAAGTGAAACAAGTTAGAAATCATCAATTGTTAGTTTGGCTAGTGGCTAGGGGGAATCATACCTATGTGAGTTCATAACCTGTAATTAGATTAACTTTAACTGTAGTTTGCTAGAGTAGTTTTAGTTCTTTCATCTTAATCTGGTTTGCTAAATAATAAACTGAAGCTGAGTAATAGTAAATCTATAGACCCGTCGATTCGATATTTATCACTTGAGCCACTATACTGCAGTCCCTTTCATTAGTTACACTTGGCCTTTGTTAGGAGTTGTGTCTTAGCGAGTCAAGTTTTTGGCGCCGTTGCCGGGGACTTTCTAGAGTATTAGGAAAGGCAGAAGTTTGTTACTTTAGGGTTGTTCTTTTCTTTTCCACCCTTGCTTTTCACTTGGGTGTTTTTGTTTTTGTTGGTGGAGATCTGAATCATGGATCCTCATGGCTTCTCCAACAATTGGGGGTAACCACCACAACCCGAGTGGTATTACCCCGAGACTCCCTGGAGCAATCAAGGAGGAGAAGACTATGGATTCGGGTTCCAGTACCAACCCCCTTACTAGGGAGAACAACCAAAACCCTGGGCATATCAAGAACAACCTCATTACCAAGAAGGATTTCTCCTACAACCAGAAGGGCCATCGGCGCTGGAGTTACCCATGGCGGCCTTCACGGGCCATTCTGCAGAGCCATGCTACACTCCACAGCCAGATCCAAACTATGAATTGAGGCTTCTCGTGGAGCAGTATGCTCGCAAGATGGACCTCTTTTTCTCATCTGTTGCTCCTCCTAACTCTTCATCCCTCCGTGATTTGGAGGAGACTGTTTCGCACTCAGCAAAGAGAGGGTTGAGCAAGTTTGTGCACAACTTGCTCAAGATCACCTGTCTGCTACCATACTAGAGGAGGAGAAGGAAGAAGAAGGCTACAAGGACATTGTGGAGCAAACAGAGATTATCATGGAGAGCTCCCATAAAGATCATGATCAATAATGTCATGTCGTAGCCGACCACCCCTTCCCACATCCCACACCGAGCGTTGAAGAGGCGGGCATGAGTGAGGAGATGCAAGAAGATCTCATGAAAGAAATTGCTTGGCAACTTGCTCTCCAATCCGTGCTAGAAGAAGAAGAGCAAGAAATGGTGCAGAAAGAAGTTGCGGAGGATGACGAAAGTAAAGCAGGAGGAGTTCTTGATCATTTCCCAGGGGAGATACCACATGAAGAAGAAAGGGAGGTTGAAGAAGAAATTGGAGTCCAGGCTGAGGACGGAGTTAAGGTGGAAGAGGCTTGCACCGGCCATGAGTTGCAAGTAATATCCCCACCAAACTTCGAGGAACTGCTTAGAAAAGACCAATTTGCAGTGTCTCTTTGCCAGACCAAGGCAACGTCGACATCGGTTCCTCTTGGTGGACGCGATGGTGGTCAATCGATGTTGTCATATCTAGTTTGGGGCAATGAGACGAGAGAAGAGATGAAGAGGTCTCGAGGGTGGAGACTTTATCTGCATCAAGTGCACGAGCTTCCATCACTTGTCATACCACATGCTCGTGACTTGAGACTCCACCTCATCGACGAGAACCTCAACTTCAAGGAGGTTTTGGGTGGACCGAAACTTAGGAGCCATCGTCCGGCTCACGACGTAAAAGAAGCGCTTGTTGGGAGGCAACCCAACCAGTCGGTTTGCATTTCTTTCTCTATTTCTCCTCGGTTGAGTCAGTATTTTTTATTTGATTTTAGAGTCAATAACTTAACCTTTGTGAGATTCCGTGTGGTATTTGTGTTCTGGCCACTCTCTCCTCCGGGAATACACCGCCTGCCCCGTCCACCATCACTCACCCTGGATCTGGTAACTTCGTTCTACCCTCCTTATCATTCCTCCATTGAGGACAATGTCGTGCTTAAGTGTGGGGGGATGTTCGATTATGTATGCGGGTGAATGTTGGCTGTTTGTGTGCTTGGAGCCTAGTCCACTGTCCAAATTTTTAAATTTGAAGGCTCCAAGTACGTGTTTCCTTGCAAATTTCCTGCTCAGTATGCTTTGAATTGATAGTCTCTATAGAAATGTGCAACCTAGGGAGGTAGTGTAGCACTATGGAGGATGTTGAAGTATAAGATTTTTCCTATCTAGCTCTCTGCTGTGCCAATTGATTTTGTGAATTAGTGGAGCTAAGACCGTTGAATTCATGTGGTAATGGTGACTCTATTTGGATTGTGTTATGGACTCGTGTATCGAACAGGGTGCTCGTGTGAAAAATGAAATGCAGTTGGTCCTCCATGTCAAAATCATTGAATCTTAAACATGGGGTAAGCCCAACGTGTGCGGCACCATTCATTGCACAAAAATCGGGTTTTGGAAGAGATTTTAGTGATCCTTAGTGGGGTACTCCTACAAGGTGAAGCTAAGTTCTCTCTAGTACAAGTAAAACTTCCACCCGTTGAACGGTTTGCCTACTTGACGATGTGTTTCTAAGGGCACGGATAGAGCTTCCGACCCCCCTTAATTTCATTGACCCTCCACACGGGTTGAGGAAAAGGAGTTAAAAGAAGTACTCTGGCGAGCACCAGATGTACAGAAATTGCTCTTGCTCGACTAATAAGGGTCGACCGTGCAAAAGACTGCAGTTGGAACCCCCGCCAAGTGAATGAAACAGAAAAAAAGTAAAATGAAAGTGAAAAAGGGGTTCCAACGGTGAAACGAATTGAAGAGCACCCCGGTACAACGAGTCCTTGGTTGTGAATGGTGTGAGTCCCTTTATTCATGAACTGAATGTCTTACTTCTACTTCTTCTCATGATCCTGGCTTGAGTCTAGTACTCGCATTGAGAGAGATAGGGAACGTCTTAGAAGACCAGTTGACCTCGTAAGCTGCTATATGATCTAGGAAATCCTCTACCGACAATCAGGGTTGTATGTTGCTATAGAGGTCTGGAGAGCTGAATTGGTTTGAGTTAGGTTTGCTTGGGGACAAGCAAACGGTTAAGTGTGGGGGGATTTGATGACTCGATATTTTCACATGTTTTCCCCTTTGTTTCTTGATCGTTTGAGCTTTAATTATCGCTTCTTTGGCCTATTTTATGCTAGGTTGTGTTCCTTTGTCACATTTCAGGTCCTAGCACATAAAGTGAAGCATAGGCGCAAGTTTCAAGTCAATCAGAGATCAATTGGCGATTAGGGAGAAGAAACTCGGGCATGACCTGAAAAAGAATGAATTTATACCTCACTTTATAGACAAATTATCATGCAAGCTTGTCATGAAAAGAAAGAGGACGAGACTACGAGCGTCTGGGATCAAACGGCGACTAATTCAGAGTCCAGACGAGGGAGAAACGAAGCATTGAATATAGGGGAACAGGTTCGGCAGTAAAAACATGGGCGCGCCTAAATCAAAACACGGCCGTGTCCATATTTAGGCACGACCGTGTTTTGGCTGACGAGAGCTGCTTGGGGCAAAACACGAGCGGGCAAAAGCAAAACACGGTCGTGTCCTCGACCGTGTTTTTCCCAGAATCGGGTATTTTAGGTAGTTGAAGCCAAAGGAAAGGGGGAGCTGGGTTTTGGATCCAAAACACCCAAGGGACGAACCCTAGAGAGAGCGAGCGACTTGGGAACATTCTTGGAGCTATTTTGGAGGATTTCTTCGCCATTGGAGCTCGGGAATCAAGCTTGGAAATGGAGATGAAGATCTAGATCAGATTTCTGCAGTCTCTCTCTTCTCTATGGAGTAACTTCCCTTCACTTAGGTTTTGAGGAACCCTAGCTATATTTGTTTGATTGGATGATTTTATGAGTACTCTGACTTGATAACCTTGAGTTCATATTCAATCTATGCATGTTTTTTTCATGATTCAATTCTGTTTTAGTCGAGATTATTGATTCTGCTTTGATCCTATGAGAGCGAATACCTGATTAGGTCAATAGAGCACCATAGATTGATAGTAGTGGATCGATTTCTTTAGTCGAGGGTTGGTTCACTGCTTTGTATCGATTGAGAAACTCTTTCGATAGAGGGAGTCTAGTTCAGAACGCCTTGATCGGTTGTTCTAGAGAAGGATACGTCCCTCTAGCCAATTGACTCAAGAGGGCCTTGTTCCTTTAGTCGAGACTTAAGGTCTAGTCAAGGATTCTCCGCATTGTGAATGAAAGTGAAACAAGTTAGAAATCATCAATCGTTAGTCTGGCTAGTGGCTAGGGGGAATCATACCTAATTGAGTTCCCAACCTGTGATTAGATTAACTTTAACTGTAGTTTGCTAGAGTAGTTTTAGTTCTTTCATCTTAATCTGGTTTGCTAAATAATAAACTGAAGCTGAGTAATAGTAACTCTCGACCCGTGGATTCGATATTTATCACTTGAGCCACTATACTGCAGTCTCTTTCATTGGTTACACTTGGCCTTTGTTAGGAGTTGTGTCGTAGCGAGTTGATAACGATGTAATTGCACATATTTGCACCCCTAGTTCTTATCTGTTTGAGGGGCATAGTCGTGTATTTTTGGCCTATTTTACGCAGGGTTGTGCTACTTTGTCATATTTCAGGTCCCAGACGGTGAAGGAAAGGCTAAGCACGAGTTTCGGGACATTCGGAAGTCATTCGGTCGAGCTGGAGCCAAAACACGGGCACGCCTAAATTAAAGCACGACCGTGTTCCTTAGACCGTGTTTTTACTGCCGAGACTTGATTTGAGTCTGTCAAACACTAAATCAAAACACGGGCATGATTGAGACAGAACACGGCCGTGTCCACCAAAAGCACGCCCGTGTTTTCCCCAAAAGTCGGGCCGTGTATTTAACACTTGGCAAGGGCACGGGCGGGTTGGAGCAGAACACGGCCGTGCCCTCGACCGTGTTTTGCCCAGTGATGCCCTTTTAGCACATTTCAGCCAAAACAGAAAGGGGATTCGAGTTTTAGAGAGACAGAGCGATTCCTAGAGAGAGAAAGCGACGAACAAGAGTTCCCAAGTGCCCTAGCTTGATCTTCATCACCGTTGGAGCTTGGCTTGAGCTTGGAGGAGTGCCGATCAACGTCCAGGAGCAGAAATCCATCCTTCACAGTATGATTTCCGCGTCTGAATCTGCTTTTGCTTCTTTCCCCATGGCGTAGTTCTCCCATTCATCTGGGCATGGGAAACCCTAGATTTGTATGTTAGGTCTGATTGTATGAACCCAAGTACTGATTCTATGATTTGATTATATTCAATTGAGGTTTGAATGATTGAATGGCTTGAATCCTGATCAAATTCCTGTTGTTTCTGCTTTAACCTAGAATGAGAATATCTGCCTAGGTTGATAGAGCATCCTTGATTGAAGGTAGGGAGTTGGTGACTTTAGTCGAGGAGCCAACTCACTATTCTGTACCGAAGTCACTTCGGTAGTGGAGGTTTTGTTCGTTAGGGCCTCAATCTGTTTACTCTGGTGGAGGTTAGTCGCCCGCTAGAGACTCATATTGAGAGGGTCTGGAGACCTTTAGTCGAGACTTCAGACTGCTTAAGAACCTTCCGCAGTATAACTATCATAGAAATTGAACTTGGTAATTGCAATCCGACTTAACTGCAGTCTAGGGGGAACCATATCCGGGGGACCTCTCTTAACCTGAAAACAACCGTTTAGTTGCTTTGCTTGTTTGTTAATTTGGACCTGCACTAAAGTTTCACTGCTAGATAATAAGAATTCACCGAGTAGTCATCAAATCTAGGACCCGGGTTGACATTAAAACCCAAACCCGCTATACTACGCCTTAGGAAGTGGTTTCACATGGCCATTTTCTAGGGTGACAGTAGGAGTGAGTCAAGTTTTTGGCGCCGTTGCCGGGGACGGCTAGGTTGTTGAAGAAAAGTGATTTCTGTTAATTTAGCTTTTCTTTTCGCATTGTTTGCTTTGTCCCACTTGTGCCTTCACGGGTTTGCTTGCTTGATCGTGTGCAGATAGTGCATGACCCGTAGCCAGTCGCGAGGTTTACTGTCGTTGAATCCAGAGGTTGAACGCACCTGTTGCCAACTCAGGAGACAACAGCGAGCTAGACTGGCTACGGAGGAGCGCATAGACGGCCATTTGAGCAGCGAGTCCGAGGACGAGTACGAGATGGAAGATGTTTTTTTTTTCCTCTGTCCCTTGAAGCATGATATTCATCATCTGAAGTGTCTGTATCGTCCAAGTCATAGACAAAGAACACGTCTTTAGCAACAGATTGATCTCCATCCACTGCTGCAAAGCTATCAGGTGATTCGGCCGGTTTGCCTGGATCATTCTTGATGACTCGATATTTGCACATGTTTTCCCCTTTGTTTCTTAATCGTTTGAGATTTAATTATCGCGTCTTTGGCCTATTTTAGGTTGTGTTCCTTTTTCACATTTCAGGTCCTAGCACATAAAGTCAAGCATAGGCGCAAGTTTCAAGTCAATCAGAGATCAATTGGCGATTAGGGAGAAGAAACTCGGGCATGACCTGAAGAAGAATGAATTTCTAACTCAATTTATGGACAAAGAATCATGCAAGCTTGTCATGAAAAGAAAAGGAACAAGACTACGAGTGTCTGGGATCAAACGGCGACTGATTCGGAGTCCGGACGAGGGAGAAACGAAGCATTGAATATACGGGAACATGTTCGGCAGTAAAAACACTGGCGCGCCTAAATCAAAACACGGCCGTGTCCATATTTAGGCACGACCGTGTTTTGGCCGACGAGAGCTGCTGGGGGCAAAACACGGGCGGGCAAAAGCAAAACACGGCCATGTCCTTGACCGTGTTTTTCCCAGAATCGTGTTTTTTAGGCAGATTGAAGCCAAAGGAAAGGGGGAGCTGGGTTTTGGATCCAAAACACCCAAGGGACGAACCCTAGAGAGAGAGAGAGAGCGACTTGGGAACATTCTTGGAGCTATTTTGGAGGATTTCTTCGCCATTGGAGCTCGGGAATCAAGCTTGGAGATGGAGATGAAGATCTAGATCAGATTTCTGCAGTCTCTCTCTTCTCTATGGAGTAACTTCCCTTCACTTAGGTTTTGAGGAACCCTAGCTATGTTTGTTTGATTGGATGATTGTATGAGTACTCTGACTTGATAACCTTGAGTTCATATTCAATCTATGCAAGTTTTCATGATTCAATTCTGCTTTAGTCGAGATTATTGATTCTGCTTTGATCCTATGAGAGCGAATACCTGATTAGGTCAATAGAGCACCATAGATTGATAGTAGTGCATCGATTTCTTTAGTCGAGGGTTGGTTCACTGCTTTGTATCTATTGAGAAACTCTTTCGATAGAGGGAGTCTAGTTCAGAACGCCTTGATCGGTTGTTTTAGAGAAGGATACGTCCCTCTAGGCAATTGACTCAAGAGGGCCTTGTTCCTTTAGTCGAGACTTAAGGTCTAGTCAAGGATTCTCCGCATTGTGAATGAAAGTGAAACAAGTTAGAAATCATCAATCGTTAGTCTGGCTAGTGGCTAGGGGGAATCATACCTAATTGAGTTCCCAACCTGTGATTAGATTAACTTTAACTGTAGTTTGCTAGAGTAGTTTTAGTTCTTTCATCTTAATCTGGTTTGCTAAATAATAAACTGAAGCTGAGTAATAGTAACTCTCGACCCGTGGATTCGATATTTATCACTTGAGCCACTATACTGCAGTCTCTTTCATTGGTTACACTTGGCCTTTGTTAGGAGTTGTGTCGTAGCGAGTTGATAACGATGTAATTGCACATATTTGCACCCCTAGTTCTTATCTGTTTGAGGGGCATAGTCGTGTATTTTTGGCCTATTTTACGCAGGGTTGTGCTACTTTGTCATATTTCAGGTCCCAGACGGTGAAGGAAAGGCTAAGCACGAGTTTCGGGACATTCGGAAGTCATTCGGTCGAGCTGGAGCCAAAACACGGGCACGCCTAAATTAAAGCACGACCGTGTTCCTTAGACAGTGTTTTTACTGCCGAGACTTGATTTGAGTCTGTCAAACACTAGCTCAAAACACGGGCATGATTGAGACAGAACACGGCCGTGTCCACCAAAAGCACGCCCGTGTTTTCCCCAAAAGTCGGGCCGTGTATTTAACACTTGGTAAGGGCACGGGCGGGTTGGAGCAGAACACGGCCGTGCCCTCGACCGTGTTTTGCCCAGTGATGCCCTTTTAGGCAGATTTCAGCCAAAACAGAAAGGGGATTCGAGTTTTAGAGAGACAGAGCGATTCCTAGAGAGAGAAAGCGACGAACAAGAGTTCCCAAGTGCCCTAGCTTGATCTTCATCACCGTTGGAGCTTGGCTTGAGCTTGGAGGAGTGCCGATCAACGTCCAGGAGCAGAAATCCATCCTTCACAGTATGATTTCCGCGTCTGAATCTGCTTTTGCTTCTTTCCCCATGGAGTAGTTCTCCCATTCATCTGGGCATGGGAAACCCTAGATTTGTATGTTAGGTCTGATTGTATGAACCCAAGTACTGATTCTATGATTTGATTATATTCAATTGAGGTTTGAATGATTGAATGGCTTGAATCCTGATCAAATTCCTGTTGTTTCTGCTTTAACCTAGAATGAGAATATCTGCCTAGGTTGATAGAGCATCCTTGATTGAAGGTAGGGAGTTGGTGACTTTAGTCGAGGAGCCAACTCACTATTCTGTACCGAAGTCACTTCGGTAGTGGAGGTTTTGTTCGTTAGGGCCTCAATCTGTTTACTCTGGTGGAGGTTAGTCGCCCGCTAGAGACTCAGATTGAGAGGGTCTGAAGACCTTTAGTCGAGACTTCAGACTGCTTAAGAACCTTCCGCAGTATAACTATCATAGAAATTGAACTTGGTAATTGCAATCCGACTTAACTGCAGTCTAGGGGGAACCATATCCGGGGGACCTCTCTTAACCTGAAAACAACCGTTTAGTTGCTTTGCTTGTTTGTTAATTTGGACCTGCACTAAAGTTTCACTGCTAGATAATAAGAATTCACCGAGTAGTCATCAAATCTAGGACCCGGGTTGACATTAAAACCCAAACCCGCTATACTACGCCTTAGGAAGTGGTTTCACATAGCCATTTTCTAGGGTGACAGTAGGAGTGAGTCAAGTTTTTGGCGCCGTTGCCGGGGACGGCTAGGTTGTTGAAGAAAAGTGATTTCTGTTAATTTAGCTTTTCTTTTCGCATTGTTTGCTTTGTCCCACTTGTGCCTTCACGGGTTTGCTTGCTTGATCGTGTGCAGATAGTGCATGACCCGTAGCCAGTCGGGAGGTTTACTGTCGTTGAATCCAGAGGTTGAACGCACCTGTCGCCAACTCAGGAGACAACAGCGAGCTAGACTGGCTACGGAGGAGCGCATAGACGGCCATTTGAGCAGCGAGTCCGAGGACGAGTACGAGATGGAAGATTACAATCCACACCAGGGGAATCCTCGGCAGGCTCCCCCGGTGAATCAGGTCCCGCGGAACAACCCCATACCCCAGGCAGATGGGGTTCATCATCATCCACCGCCGCCGGGTCCCACTTTGGAGTACTACTACACTCCACGGATTGCTGACAACCGCCCGGTCATCCTCTACCCACCTATTCCAGCGAACAACTTCGAGATCAAGCCATGATGGATTCAACTCATTACATCCTCTATCCAGTTCCATGGCTTGAAGGATGAGGAGGCAAGGGTACATCTTTCCCGTTTTCTGCAGCTGACGAACGGGTTCAAGCTGAACGGTGTCCCTGATGATGCAATCCGCCTTCACCTCTTCCCCCATTCTCTGGCGGGGAAAGCCAAGAGGTGGTTGGAGACTCAGCCCCCATTGTCCATCACTTCTTGGGATGATCTGGCTGACAAGTTCGTGCACAGGTACTACCCAGCATCGAAGACCACAGAGATCCAGCGGGAGATCACTCACTTCCGCCAAGAGCCAGACGAGTCACTTCGTGATGCATGTGAGCGGTACATGGGATATTTCTGGCAGTGTCCCCATCATGGCTTCAGTGATGCATTCACAGTGGGGAACTTCTACAGCGCTCTCTTTCCGGACAGCCAGAGGGTGATTGAGTCTCTATGCCCAGGAGGGGATATTCTTACTAAGACTCCACCCGAACTGAACCAGATGATCAATACCTTGGCTGCCAGAGATCATTCTTGGGGGCACAGCAGCAGAGGCAGACATTCCCGGGACCGTGGTGTGCACCATGGAGACCAGATCCGGGCTTGAGCAGCAGGTAGCTGAGTTAGTGCAGATATTGAAGCAGCCCAACAATCTTATTCCGGGCAGAGGTTTGGCTACACCTCCAGTAGCTCAATGTCAGTGGTGTGAGAGCTCAAATCACCTGGTGGGAGACTGCCAGGCTATGAGGGAGTCTACTACTCCCCAAGAGCAGTTGGACTTCATCGCCAATGATCGGCGCCTCGACCCGTACAGCAATACATATAATGAGGGGTGGCGCCAGCATCCCAATTTCTCTTGGAGCAGCAGCACCACTAAACTACCTGGTTTCCCAGCACCAGCTGGTGGTTTTCAGCAGAGGCAGCCTTTCCAGGCTAGACAGGGGCCAGCCCCATAGCATCAACCCATACCAGCCTAGGCAGGGGCAACCATTCCAGCAGCCCCAACGTCAGTATGCCGAGCCAGCAGCAACTCTTGCTCCAGATAACCAAATGACGAAGCTGGAAAATATTCTAGCTTCATTCATGACTGCCACTCAGGAAACTGTCACGAGGTTGGACCAGAGCATAACCTCACTGGAGGCAGGTCAGAGGAACCAAGGTGCCATTTTGCAAGATCTGCAGAACCAGATGGGTAGCTTTGCTCGCCAAAACACTACCAGGGCACCGGGGACTCTGCCTGCCACCACTATTCCGAATCCTCGTGAGCCTCACCAGCACCAGCAGCTAGATGCCATCACTACCAGGAGTGGCAAGACCACATCTGCTGCTCCTGCCCAGCCCAGTCGAGATGAGCCACTACCTGCTTCAACACTTCCAGCTGATAATGCAGAAGTGGGGGAAGACAAAGAAACACCTGCTCCCAAGCCACAGCCAGTGGTTAAGGAGCATGTACACCAGCTTCCTTTTCCCACTCGCCTACATAAAGACAAGCTGGAGACAGAGTTTGCCAAGTTCATGGTAATGTTGAAGCAGGTCAACATCAGCATGCCGTTCGTAGAGGCACTGTCAAAGATGCCCAAGTATGCCAAGTTCATGAAGGAACTCCTCACCAACAAGAAGAAACTTGGGGATCTTTCGATAGTGATGCTGAGCGAGGAGTGTTCTGCTATCCTGCAGAACAAGCTGCCCGAGAAGCGAAAAGACCCAGGGAGTTTCACTATCCCTCTTTTTATTGGTAGCATGCATGTAGGAAAGTCCTTGGCGGACTTAGGCGCTAGCATAAATGTCATGCCTTACAAATTGTTTAAGAAGCTAGACCTAGGTGAACCTAGAGCTACTAGGATGAGCATTCAGTTAGCTGATCGTTCTATCGTGCATCCTAGGGGTATCATTGAGGATTTGCTTGTTAATGTGGGTGCATTCACATATCCTGTTGACTTTGTTATTTTGGATATAAATGAGGATGTGGATGTACCTTTGATTTTGGGTAGACCGTTTCTCGGCACCGCCAAGGCGCTTATTGATGTGCGTAGTGGTAAATTGATTCTGCGTGCTGGTGATGAACAAGCTACTTTCTCTGTGTCTGAGAATGGGAAACACTCTCATTTGCATGATGACATAGATTATTGTGATGTGCTTGCTGATTTTGAGACCGCACTCGCTATAACGAGTGCGGGTACTGACGATGCTCTTGTGCGTTGTATTTTGCTAGGTGAGCAGGCATCGCAGGAGCCGCAGCTGGCGGAGCAGTTGGCCGAGTTGGAGAGTGGCCCCTTCTTGGAGGGCGACAGGCTTTTCAAACATATCTCATCCTCCACCCGCATCACTACTTCCTTGGAGGAACCACCAGAGCTGGAGCTTAAGCCCCTCCCTCCTCATTTCGAGTATGCATTTCTCCGGGAGGGGAATAAGATGCCAGTCATCATCAGCTCGACCCTCACACCCGAGCAGAAGAACAGACTGGTGGCCTTGCTGAAGCGGTACGAGCGAGCCCTCGCGTGGAAGATCACAGACATCTAGGGGATCAGCCCTTCCTTCTGCTCCCACCGGATACTGATGGAGGATGAGATGCGGCCAGTGAGACAGCCGCAGAGAAGACTGACACTGAACCTGGAGGCTGTGGTTTGGGCAGAGATCGTGAAGCTGCTGGACGCGGGGATCATCTTCTCCATTTCCGACAGCGAGTGGGTCAGTCCCACCCAGGTGGTACCCAAAAAGGGTGGGATGACTGTGGTGCCTAACGAGAAGAATGAGTTGATCCCGATGCGCACGGTGACTGGGTACCGTGTCTGCATTGATTACCGGCGTCTCAACGACGCCACTCGGAAGGACCACTTCCCGCTGCCATTCATTGATTAGATGCTGGAGAGACTGGCGGGGCACGAGTTCTACTATTTCCTGGATGGGATGTCCGGGTCCTTCCAGATCCCTATTGCACCAGAGGACCAGGCGAGGACCACTTTCACCTGACCTTTCGACACCTTTGCCTACCAGAGGATCCCATTCGGGCTATGCAATGCCCCGGCCACTTTTCAGCGATGTATGCTCGCCATCTTTGACCGTCTTGTCGGCAAGATTATGGAGGTGTTTATGGATGATTTCTCGGTTTATGGAGACTCATTCTCTCACTGTCTCCATAATCTGGAGCTTGTCCTTAAACGGTGTGAAGAAACGAACCTGGCACTGAGTTGGGAGAAGTGTCACTTCATGGTTCGAGAAGGCATAGTTCTTGGGCATAAGATCTCCAAGATGGGGATTGAGGTGGACAGAGCGAAGATCGAGACTATCAGCAAGCTGCCTCCTCCTACATCTGTTAAGGGGATCCGGAGTTTTCTAGGTCATGTAGGGTTCTACAGGCGGTTCATCAAGGATTTCTCGAAGATCGCCCTTCCCCTGACTAAGTTTCTTGAGAAGGATGCCCCCTTCCAGTTCACTGATGCATGCACAGCGGCCTTCACGACCTTGAAGGAGAAGCTCACCCAAGATCCTATCATGGTTGTTCCTGACTGGTCCCTGCCATTTGAGCTGATGTGCGATGCCAGTGACTTTGCTATCGGAGATGTCTTGGGGCAGAGGCGAGATCAACACTTTCAACCTATCTACTACGCCTGGAAGACCCTCAATGATGCCCAGGAGAACTACACCACCACGGAGAAGGAGCTGCTCGCAGTGGTGTTTGCCTTCGATAAATTTCGTCCTTATCTGGTCTTGTCCCATGTGACCGTGTATACAGATCACTCCGCGATTCGATACCTGATGAGCAAGGCCGATGCCAAGCCTAGGCTCATACGATGGATCTTACTGCTGCAGGAGTTTGACATTGAGATTCGGGACAAGAAGGGAGCGGAGAATGTTGTAGCCGATCGCCTCTCCCGGTTGGACACACCCCCTGCGGACAACCTTGAGGAGGAGATCAACGACTCCTTCCTAGATGAGAGACTGATGATGATGTGCCTGGTGGAGAGTGTCACCCCCTGGTATTCTGATTTTGCGAACTATCTTGTGGGCCAGCAGCTGCCCAAGGGGATGACAACTCACACCAAGAGGAAGTTCTTCTCCAACCTGAAGCACTACTTCTAGGATGACCCTCACCTCTTCAGGATCGGAGCCGACGGGATCATCTGTCGATGTGTTATGGAGAGTGAGATGGAGGGCATTCTATCTCACTATCATGAAGGACCTACTGGCGGTCACCACGGAGGGAACCGCACGGCGAGGAAGGTGCTCCAATCGGGCTTTTACTGGCCCACACTCTTCAAGGACGCAGACGCCTTCGCACGCAGGTGCGACCGATGCCAGAGGTCAGGTAACATCTCTGCCCATGATGAGATGCCCCAAAATGTGTTTATAACTTGTGAGATTTTTGATGTCTGGGGTATCGACTTCATGGGCCCCTTCCCTCCATCTTTTGGCAATACCTATATCCTTGTTGCTGTTGACTACGTCTCTAGGTGGGCTGAGGCGCAAGCTTTGCCCACTAATGATGCTAGACGTGTTTGTGGTTTTTTGAAGCAGCTATTCTCCCGGTTCGGGACACATAGAGCCATCATAAGCGACCGGGGCACCCATTTCCATGGCCAGTTTGATAAGTTGTTGTCTCGCTATGGTGTAACTCATAAGGTGTCCGTGGCCTACCACCCTCAAACAAGTGGTCAGGCCGAGCTGACGAACCGGGAGCTCAAGCGTATCCTGGAGAAGACGGTGAATCTATCCCGCAAGGATTGGTCCACCAAGCTCGATGATGCTCTATGGGCATACCGCACTGCCTACAAGAAGCCCATTGGTACCTCACCATACTGGCTTGTCTATGGAAAGGCATGCCATTTGCCTGTGGAGCTAGAGCACAAGGCCTTCTGGGCCCTTAATCTACTAAACTTGGATGTTAGTGTTGCAGGTGTTGAGCGCAAACTGCAGATGCTGGAGCTGGAGGAGTGGCGTTATCACGCCTATGAGAACACCAAGCTGTACAAGGAGAGCACTAAGCGCCTGCACGATGCACGGTTGCGGGGTCTGAAAGAGTTCCAGGTTGGTGATCGAGTTCTCCTTTATAACTCTCGCCTGAAGCTCTTTCCCGGAAAACTCCGTTCCCGATGGTCTAGACCGTACACGGTCACACAGGTGTTCCCGTATGGCACGATCGAGATTGCCAACCCGCAGACTGAACCATTTAAAGTGAATGGCCATCATCTCAAACTCTACTTGGGAGGTGAGGTCGAACGTGAGGAGTTGGCTGTGGACTTCGCGGACCCTTAGTTCCGCCATGGGCGTCCAGCTAAAAGACGGTAAAGAAGCGCTTGTGGGGAGGCAACCCCACCACGGTTTGCATTTCTACCCTTTGTTTTTATTTATTTATTTCAATTTTTGTCGGTTTTTGAGTCTTTGAGTCTGTCTGGAGAGTATTTCGTGCCTCGGGCGGTTCTTTTTAATGTGTGATTGGGTAAATTTTAGAGCCGGGGCACGAATGAGTCTTGGTGGTTTGAAATTGGAATTTTGAAAAAAAAAGCAGTTTGGGCTCGGCAGTAAAAGCACGGGCGCCAGGGGATGAAAACACGGCCGTGTTTTCCCTCCTGCCCGCCTGTGTTTTGGATTTTGGCCTGCAATGTTCGCGGCAGTAACAACACGGGCGCTGGGCTTCCAAAACACGGCCGTGTTTTGGCCCCAGCCCGCCCGTGTTTTCAAAGGTGTGAAACACGGCCTCGGCAGTAAAAACACGGGCGCGGAACAGGCCGAACACGGCCGTGTTCCAGCCCGCCCGTGTTTGCCTCCCCCCTATAAAAGTCGATTTTCAGCCCAAAACCCACCAGATTCTTTTTTTTTTCAAAATCCCAGCCGTCCCTCTCGCCGGAAACTCGGCGCCTTCCTCTTCTCCTTCGATTTTCCGGCCATAACTCCCTCTCCCGACCTCCAAATAACAAACCGCGAACGCCCCCACGCTCCTGGCGTCGAGGAGCACATTCCCCAAAGATTTGGGCTTGTTTGGACAAGGTTGGGTTGCCGGCGGTGAGTTCTCCGGCGAGTCTCTGGCGTGTTTTCCGGCGACTTAGGGTGCCTTTTTCCACTTTCTTCACCTCTCTCGTGGTCTCTCCTTGCGTCTCCAGGTGTGTTCTCCTTGTCTTTTCTTTTATTTATGGAGAATCGATACCTAGAGTTAGGTGAAGAACTTGTGATTGTGGAATGACTAGGGGATGATTGGGTCGGCCGATGACGCTATTTGTTTGCTCTATTTTGGCCTCGGGATTTCAGTCATCCGGACTACCATTTGCATGTTGCATTGTATGCGTGCTTGTGTGGTTTTTGTGTGGTGGATCGATTGGTGCTTATTTAGTACGGTTTTGGTATGCTTGTTTCACCGGGGGCCTAGTCCACTGTCCGAATCGCTCGATTTGAGGGTCCCCGGTGTGTTTTGTTGTGTAAATTCTCGTGTGATGGGTATGCTTGTTTCGCCGGGAGTCTAGTCCACTGTCCATATATTTCGATATGAGGGCTCCCGGCGTGGTTTTTGGCCTAACATTGACCCTGTTCGCTTGTGTACCATTTGTACTTCCTTGTGCTTTGCAGGATCATGCAAGCCTACCTCGACCAGCTGAGCATCACCCAGCGCCATCTGCTGCGGAACCTCTGTAACTGCACCATCGCCGAGCACCTGCACCTCGATTTTGAGGTGTTCGAGGCGCTTCATGCCAGGCCGCAGATGGAGGCCGTGGTTCGCCCCTATGGTTGGAGGCGCCTTCTCACCCTCGCCGAGCCGACCTACCAGGAGCTCGTCTGGGAGTTCTATGCCTCCTTCCACCATGCCTCCAAGGGGTCCGCCGACCATGCTGATGCGGTTCAATTCACACTCGGCGGGGTGGAGCACTCCCTCAGCTACTGGGAGTTCGCCAATGCACTTAGGCTCAACTCCCCGCATTCCAGCGACCGGCCCCTACGCTTGGACCTCTCTGATCTGATCCCACCGACTTCGCTTCCCAGGCTTACTTCCAGCGAATTTGCCTGCCGAACAATGTGGATGAACAGTACGTTGCCAGCCAGACGCGAGCCTCTCTCCTCAACCACTTGCTCACCCAGTCTTACACACTCAGCAAACGATCGTCCAACCGGGTCACACTCCGGACTCTCTGGTTCCTGCATGCGATGGGTCGTTCTGAGGACACCATCCAGCTGGGCTCTGTGCTCGCCCGGACGTTCACCAAAGTCGCCACCAGCCTGAGTCGCAACCTTGTATGTGGCCCGGTGATCACCGCCTTGGCCCGCCACTACGGGGTCGACTTCACTGGGATGACCTTGGTCCACGGAACGAGCCCGCTCAGCGAGTCCACCCTCCGCCAGTGGTGGTGCCCATCTCTGACCAGTTGGCGGACATCGCTCAGCAGAACGAGCGCATCCTGGCCGTCCAGGAGTGCATTCACACCCGCCTCGATCGTGAGCGGGACCGAGGGCGTCGTCTCATGTCAGGCCAGCACTACATCATGTCTTACCTGGGCTTGGACCCGAATGCAGTCCACTACCCGTTCGTGCAGTCCCTGGGGTTTGAGGATGAGTACCCTCCACCCACCGGCGATGGTGGTGATGCTTTCTTGTGGCGAGAGGCTGATTATGTACCTCATTTGTGTTCCAGACTGAGACTCCATGTTTTTGTTGTTTATTTTGTTTTTTTTATCTTGGATTGTAGACCTGGAATTCCGGTTCTTTCACCCAGTGTGTGTTTTTTGTTGTCTTTAGCTCTGTGCCTCCTTCTCTGGACTGGTCTGCCTTCCAGTCCCCGTTCCTGTTCTCCTTTCACGGTAACATCGTTCCCCTTCCCTCTGCTCCATTGAGGACATTGTCGCATTTAAGTGTGTGTGTGTGTGGGGGGGGGGGTTCTTTGTATGAATTGGAACGTATATATGTGTGCTTGGAGCCTAGTCCACTGTCCAAATCTCGAGATTTGAGGGCTCCAAGCACTGCTGTTTCCCTGATGTTTGATCGTATTGCCACTGTGGATGTGATTAGTGAATTGAATGGCTTTTGACTTGATGCATGACAACTTGAGTGTGACTTAGACAACTTATTATGATGACTGAGATGTGCAGTAGAACTGTGTAGAGGTTCAGTTTTCAACTGTTTGCTCACCAAATGTGACTTGGTTTGATCACTTGCTTTTGACAGTCATTTATGCATCTAGTTCAAGGAATCAAAACGAGAGATAGAGCATATAGGTAGCCATGTGAGATTTGAGCCTGCTCGTTTCTTCCTTGTCCGATAGTTCCCTCTTCCATGATGTGCAGCATTCACGTTGTCATTAGCTAAGATGATGGAGGCATAGGATTAGCCCACGACCAAATTGACTGTCCTGGTGTGTCATACCCCCTAGTCAGACCCTTTGAGCCGTGTGTTTTCCTTTCTTTCGGTCTTCAATGAAAAGTCACCCTTTTGCATCTTTTAGAAGGTTCCACAGAGTGATTTTTACATGTTCTCTGCTGTTTTTGCTAAACGTAATGTGAGGGTTGGAGGTAGTGCTAAAAAGTTGGGCAGGTGTTTGAAAATGTGCAGAGGTGGTGGTTCTCTTAAGAGATGGAAAAAAATGAAAGAAAAACAAAGAAAAAATGGAAGCAAAAGAGAGCCACCACCAAAAATGAAATAGTGCCCATTAAGTAGTGTTTCTTAGCAGTCTGGCTTAGAAATACTAGCATTTATGTGACCTCCTTCGCTCCTGTGCTCTGAAGAATTTGAGTAATGCAGAATAGCAGAAAGAAAGTTATTGGTTTGATTGGCTGTGAGTTTGTTGGGTTTGGAAATGTGGAACCTTGTGCTATGAATACTTCCACCACCTAAAAGGCCTTTTCCCCATGTCCAAGACCCTAGCCAGTCATCTGAACCTGTGTCTAAGCCCTCCGGATTAGTTAGTGGTGACACCCCATATGTGAACTCTAGCACTTAGAGGCTGCATTCATGGTGAAGAGACGTTAGGGATTGAGATATTGAGCATGCGCATTTTTCGCATCAAATTGTCCTGACCCCACTGGTCGAGAGTGAGCGATTTCTTTTCTCATATTCTATATACTCTTTATCCCGGTGATGACTTAGATTGCTCGGTCTTAATTCTGATATCTTGAGCTTTGTGCATGAAGTGACTGTCTTGAATATGTGGTTGAGTCAAGTCTATGTTGGTTGGTGAACAGAAGGGAGACTCTTCCTTTGCTCGATTTTACTGCATGCGAATGTCATCTGTGGTGGTTGTCTAGGTTGTCATTGAGGTTGTCCATGTGTTAATGATCGAAAGCCAGTATGATCCACGTGTTTTGTGCCGATATGATATGCCCTAAAGCATGCTTGATTGAAACGTTTTTAGCTCTGTGCCTCCTTCTCTAGACTGGTCTGCCTTCCAGTCCCCGTTCCTGTTCTCCTTTCACGGTAACATCGTTCCCCTTCCCTCTGCTCCATTGAGGACATTGTCGCATTTAAGTGTGTGTGTGTGGGGGGGGGGGGGGGGGTTCTTTGTATGAATTGGAACGTATATATGTGTGCTTGGAGCCTAGTCCACTGTCCAAATCTCGAGATTTGAGGGCTCCAAGCACTGGTGTTTGCCTGATGTTTGATCGTATTGGCACTGTGGATGTGATTAGTGAATTGAATGGCTTTTGACTTGATGCATGACAACTTGAGTGTGACTTAGACAACTTATTATGATGACTGAGATGTGCAGTAGAACTGTGTAGAGGTTCAGTTTTCAACTGTTTGCTCACCAAATGTGACTTGGTTTGATCACTTGCTTTTGACAGTCATTTATGCATCTAGTTCAGGGAATCAGAACGGGAGATAGAGCATATAGGTAGCCATGTGAGATTTGAGCCTGCTCGTTTCTTCCTTGTGCGATAGTTCCCTCTTCCATGATGTGCAGCATTCACGTTGTCATTAGCTAAGATGATGGAGGCATAGGATTAGCCCACGACCAAATTGACTGTCCTGGTGTGTCATACCCCCTAGTCAGACCCTTTGAGCCGTGTGTTTTCCTTTCTTTCGGTCTTCAATGAAAAGTCACCCTTTTTCATCTTTTAGAAGGTTCCACAGAGTGATTTTTACATGTTCTCTGCTGTTTTTGCTAAACGTAATGTGAGGGGTGGAGGTAGTGCTAAAAAGTTGGGCAAGTGTTTGGAAATGTGCAGAGGTGGTGGTTCTCTTAAGAGATGGAAAAAAATGAAAGAAAAACAAAGAAAAAATGGAAGCAAAAGAGAGCCACCACCAAAAATGAAATAGTGCCCATTAAGTAGTGTTTCTAAGCAGTCTGGCTTAGAAATACTAGCATTTATGTGACCTCCTTCGCTCCTGTGCTCTGAAGAATTTGAGTAATGCAGAATAGCAGAAAGAAAGTTATTGGTTTGATTGGCTGTGAGTTTGTTGGGTTTGGAAATGTGGAACCTTGTGCTATGAATACTTCCACCACCTAAAAGGCCTTTTCCCCATGTCCAAGACCCTAGCCAGTCATCTGAACTTGTGTCTAAGACCTCCGGATTAGTTAGTGGTGACACCCCATATGTGAACTCTAGCACTTAGAGCCTGCATTCATGGTGAAGAGACGTTAGGGATTGAGATATTGAGCATGCGCATTTTTCGCATCAAATTGTCCTGACCCCACTGGTCGAGAGTGAGCGATTTCTTTTCTCATATTCTATATACTCTTTATCCCGGTGAGGACTTAGATTGCTCGGTCTTAATTCTGATATCTTGAGCTTTGTGCATGAAGTGACTGTCTTGAATATGTGGTTGTGTCAAGTCTATGTTGGTTGGTGAACAGAAGGGAGACTCTTCCTTTGCTCGATTTTACTGCATGCGAATGTCATCTGTGGTGGTTGTCTAGGTTGTCATTGAGGTTGTACATGTGTTAATGATCGAAAGCCAGTATGATCCACGTGTTTTGTGCCGATATGATATGCACTAAAGCATGCTTGATTGAAACGTTTTTAGCTCTGTGCCTCCTTCTCTGGACTGGTCTGCCTTCCAGTCCCCGTTCCTGTTCTCCTTTCACGGTAACATCGTTCCCCTTCCCTCTGCTCCATTGAGGACATTGTCGCATTTAAGTGTGTGTGTGTGTGGGGGGGGGGGGGGGTTCTTTGTATGAATTGGAACGTATATATGTGTGCTTGGAGCCTAGTCCACTGTCCAAATCTCGAGATTTGAGGGCTCCAAGCACTGCTGTTTGCCTGATGTTTGATCGTATTGGCACTGTGGATGTGATTAGTGAATTGAATGGCTTTTGACTTGATGCATGACAACTTGAGTGTGACTTAGACAACTTATTATGATGACTGAGATGTGCAGTAGAACTGTGTAGAGGTTCAGTTTTCAACTGTTTGCTCACCAAATGTGACTTGGTTTGATCACCTGCTTTTGACAGTCATTTATGCATCTAGTTCAGGGAATCAGAACGAGAGATAGAGCATATAGGTAGCCATGTGAGATTTGAGCCTGCTCGTTTCTTCCTTGTGCGATAGTTCCCTCTTCCATGATGTGCAGCATTCACGTTGTCATTAGCTAAGATGATGGAGGCATAGGATTAGCCCACGACCAAATTGACTGTCCTGGTGTGTCATACTCCCTAGTCAGACCCTTTGAGCCGTGTGTTTTCCTTTCTTTCGGTCTTCAATGAAAAGTCACCCTTTTGCATCTTTTAGAAGGTTCCACAGAGTGATTTTTACATGTTCTCTGCTGTTTTTGCTAAACGTAATGTGAGGGTTGGAGGTAGTGCTAAAAAGTTGGGCAGGTGTTTGAAAATGTGCAGAGGTGGTGGTTCCCTTAAGAGATGGAAAAAAATGAAAGAAAAACAAAGAAAAAATGGAAGCAAAAGAGAGCCACCACCAAAAATGATATAGTGCCCATTAAGTAGTGTTTCTTAGCAGTCTGGCTTAGAAATACTAGCATTTATGTGACCTCCTTCGCTCCTGTGCTCTGAAGAATTTGAGTAATGCAGAATAGCAGAAAGAAAGTTATTGGTTTGATTGGCTGTGAGTTTGTTGGGTTTGGAAATGTGGAACCTTGTGCTATGAATACTTCCACCACCTAAAAGGCCTTTTCCCCATGTCCAAGACCCTAGCCAGTCATCTGAACCTGTGTCTAAGACCTCCGGATTAGTTAGTGGTGACACCCCATATGTGAACTCTAGCACTTAGAGGCTGCATTCATGGTGAAGAGACGTTAGGGATTGAGATATTGAGCATGCACATTTTTGCATCAAATTGTCCTGACCCCACTGGTCGAGAGTGAGCGATTTCTTTTCTCATATTCTATATACTCTTTATCCCGGTGAGGACTTAGATTGCTCGGTCTTAATTCTGATATCTTGAGCTTTGTGCATGAAGTGACTGTCTTGAATATGTGGTTGAGTCAAGTCTATGTTGGTTGGTGAACAGAAGGGAGACTCTTCCTTTGCTCGATTTTACTGCATGCGAATGTCATCTGTGGTGGTTGTCTAGGTTGTCATTGAGGTTGTCCATGTGTTAATGATCGAAAGCCAGTATGATCCACGTGTTTTGTGCCGATATGATATGCCCTAAAGCATGCTTGATTGAAACGTTTCGAGCTTACCTTGTGTCTGACTTGGTTTGCTTGGGGACAAGCAAACGGTTAAGTGTGGGGGAATTTGATAACGATGTAATTACACATATTTGCACCCATAGTTCTTATCTGTTTGAGGGGCATAGTCGTGTATTTTTGGCCTATTTTACGCCGGGTTGTGCTACTTTGTCATATTTCAGGTCCCAGACGGTGAAGGAAAGGCTAAGCACGAGTTTCGGGACATTCGGAAGTCATTCGGTCGAGCTGGAGCCAAAACACGGGCACGCCTAAATTAAAGCACGGCCGTGTTCCTTAGACCGTGTTTTTACTGCCGAGACTTGATCTGAGTCTGTCAAACACTAGCTCAAAACACGGGCAGGATTGAGACAGAACACGACCGTGTTTTCCACAAAAGTCTAGCCGTGTATTTAACACATGGCAAGGGCACGGGCGGGCTGGAGCAGAACACGGCCGTGCCCTCGACCGTGTTTTGCCCAGTGATGCCCTTTTAGGCAGATTTCAGCCAAAACAGAAAGGGGATTCGAGTTATAGAGAGACAGAGCGATTCTTAGAGAGAGAAAGCGACGAACAAGAGTTCCCATGTGCCCTAACTTGATCTTCATCACCGTTGGAGCTTGGCTTGAGCTTGGAGGAGTGCCGATCAAAGCTCCAGGAGCAGAAATCCATCCTTCACAGTATGATTTCCGCGTCTGAATCTACTTTTGCTTCTTTCTCCATGGAGTAGTTCTCCCATTCATCTGGGTATGGGAAACCCTAGATTTGTATGTTAGGTCTGATTGTATGAACCCAAGTACTGATTCTATGATTTGATTATATTCAATTGAGGTTTGAATGATTGAATGGCTTGAATCCTGATTAAATTCCTGTTGTTTCTGCTTTAACCTAGAATGAGAATATCTGCCTAGGTTGATAGAGCATCCTTGATTGAAGGTAGGGAGTTGGTGACTTTAGTCGAGGAGCCAACTCACTATTCTGTACCGAAGTCACTTCGGTAGTGGAGGTTTTGTTCGTTAGGGCCTCAATCTGTTTACTCTGGTGGAGGTTAGTCGCCCGCTAGAGACTCAGATTGAGAGGGTCTGGAGACCTTTAGTCGAGACTTCAGACTGCTTAAGAACCTTCCGCAGTATAACTATCATAGAAATTGAACTTGGTAATTGCAATCCGACTTAACTGCAGTCTAGGGGGAACCATATCCGGGAGACCTCTCTTAACCTGAAAACAACCGTTTAGTTGCTTTGCTTGTTTGTTAATTTGGACCTGCACTAAAGTTTCACTGCTAGATAATAAGAATTCACCGAGTAGTCATCAAATCTAGGACCCGGGTTGACATTAAAACCCAAACCCGCTATACTACGCCTTAGGAAGTGGTTTCACTTGGCCATTTTCTAGGGTGACAGTAGGAGTGAGTCACGAGTCAATTCTCTCCCACCAGTTCCTCCCACGAGTCAGCCATCTGAACACAAACATGATTAACAATAGCATAACCACTAATTAATTGTTAACCTTAGGTTTATATTTTATTACCCACTACCATCCAAATAAACAACACACTCAGAAACCATTATCGTATGATATGGATTTAACAACCCAAGAATTAAAATACATAAATACCCAGGAGAAGCAGGTTCTCACCGTTGGATTAAGGGGCAAAATCGCGATAACTAGAATTCCCCAAACAACAGTGGTCCCTTCTCCAAATTGCTATGTCGCTTTCCCACCTTCAAACCAACCACCGAATCACAAAAAGTAGACAATCCACTATAAGAACCTTTCGAACCAAAATCAAAAGACACACCAAGCTTATTTGAAGGGTATGCGAAACTCACAAACGAAGTTAACCTGAAAATGGAACTCCTTGGCCGCGATTAGGGTTTCTCGGCAACGATCTTCTCGGGTTTCCTGGCCTTCGACGGTGCACCTTAGATTTCCCCACTGTGCTTGTGTTTCTTCGGAAATATGGTGCTCCTGAGAATCACCATGGCGCGGACTGCATGGAAACCGTCAGCGTAAAATGGAGGCGATGGTTGTGGTTCGTGGTTCGAATCGAAAACTAGGTTTGGGGTAGGGTTAATTGGGGGGTGGAGGCGTCAATCGGAGGAAGATCGGTCATATTCCGCCGTGTTTCTAGGTTTGAAGCTCTACTCTCGCCGTCGGAGTGGTCAGAAAACGGAGAGCTTCGCGAAACGGGAGAAGACGAATCGAAAGGGGAGAAGATGGATCGAAATGGAAGGTGGGGCTTCGTTTAGTGGTTTAAGGGTTTTTTCCCCTCTTTTAATCCACGTCAGACAGTGGGGTCAAAAAACCCACCACATCAGCAACCACCGTTTGTCCAGTCATCAGGTTAACTGACGAAGTTAACGGAGAAGATGAAAATGGATATATCATGTATTTCGATAGATGTGGATATATTTGGCACAAAGGTGATAGTTGTGGATATACAGGTGTATTTTTCCTTATTATTATTATTATTATCATCATCATCATCATATTAATCACCATCACCATCAGCTGCCGTTTCCCTAGCAGAAGGAGAGAAAAAATTAATTATTAAAGAAAAGACCCTGAAATCGTTACACCCCATCCCTATCTCTACTCTTCCTCTCTCTCTCCCTAACGTACACAACAATAAAACCCCATCAATTCCCACTTCCCTTCTTTTATACGCAGTGGCAGCGGAAGTCAAGAAAGAAGGAAAGAAGCGTAAAACTAAACCCACCACCCACCCGACCTCTCTTACTCTCGGCGCCAGCTCTCTCCGTCGACAGCCGCAGCGCACTCCACCGCCTGACCGACCGCCTCCATCCCGAAGTCGTAGCAGTGACTCAACCCATCGTAACCATCATCGACATCAGCGTCCTCTTCTGACGTTGTAGTGATAAGATTCCCGATCCTCACTTGTCCCTAAGGTCGATCATTAGACCCCATTTAACCCCAACGAATGCTCACGATGATCGTAGTCCCGATGACGATCTCGGCGTAGTCGACTTCAAACATTCTTTTAGTTGTGGGTATCATCACGAAGAGGACAATCCCAGGAGCGTCCCGGTTTTCACGGAATTGAATTTCGACGTCGGAAGAGTGAGATACGAGTCCGAGAATGGCAGTGGATAGTATAACAACACTCATAATGTTGTTATACTAACAACAAGATTCATTAAGGTTAAAAGGGTAAACTAACACAAAGTAACAAATTAAAATTAAAAAAATAAATTTTCGATCCCCAGCTACCCCTCTCCGCCTCTCGATCTCTTCTCGTTGTTGCTGTCGTGCCGTGAAATCGAGAGGCCTCCTCCTGATCCCGTCTCCCACGCCGTTGTCCAGAAACCTCTCCGTAGATGATGAGGTCACCGATGGCGCGGCGGTAGTAAGCGCCGCTTGAGCTTCTTGTTGGCGGTCGATTCCGACGTTGAGCTCCGCCCACGAGTTCTTCCCCATGGCAAAAAGCCTCTTCTTCTTCTTCCAGTCCTCCCCCTGTATCTTCGTCCTCGACGGCGAGTCCTCCACCAACTCCGCCCTCGATTTCGTTTCTCCTACGTCGATCGTCGCATCGAACAGCTTCAACTCCGGCGATGAAGGACTCACCTGACGACTAGGAAGAAATCCCGATCTCGATCCCGATTTCACTTTGCCTTCCTCGTCATTTGGTCTCGCCACATCCTCGTTGGCCGCATCCGCGCCTAAGCACACTAGTTTCTCTCCTCTGTTGGATCTGGCCAGAAAAGGAAAGATCGGAGACGGACTCGGGTGGTAGGTGAAAGAACAGATAAACCAGAGTTGAGAACCGGGTTGAAGATGAAAAAGGAGGTGAGAGTGGGTACCGAGGGAGGTGGAATCGAGATTGAGTTTGGAAGATAATTGTGGGTCGTTTGCAGGGGATATGATTCTTTGTCTGTGAACTCAAAGAAAGAAAAAGACATATGTTTGATTTATTACTTTGACCCTTCGCTGCATGCGGTTTGGCAACGAATTGTAGTTTCCAAGAGAAAGATCACTCAATTAGTTTGGTACATACAAATATTATGGGGCTTGCTTTACTCGACCTCACATAATTGTGATAATTATTGACACGTGACAAACTTTGTGGTAGAATTATCAGTTTATCACACAGTTTATTAGTATAATTAATTATAGTTGACATAAGACTAAGACCTAAGTGTTCTCCTTTTGTCTTTCTGTAGTACTTATTGTTATTATTATTATTTTGAAACCTCCTAATGCATACCACAAATCTCCTAAAACAAACCACAAATCTCACAAAGCAAGCCACAACATTTGCGAAAGCACACCAGAAACCTCCTAATGCAAACCAAAAATGTCATAATTTAGACCACAAATATATTAAAACAAACCAGAAAACTCGCAAAGCAAACCAAAAAAGTTTCGAAAGCACACCATAAACTTCTTAATGCAAACCAGAAACCTCCTAATGCATACCACAAATCTCCTAAAACAAACCACAAACCTCACAAAGCAAACCACAACATTTGTGAAAGCACACCAGAAACCTCATAATGCAAACCACAAACCCAGTAAATCAAACCACAAAAAAAGTAAACCAGAAACGTCCAAATGCAGACCACAAATATATTAAAACAAACCAAAAGCCCCTCAATGCAAACCACAAAATTTTTGAAAGCAAACCAGAAACTTCTCAATACAAACCACAAACACGATAAAGCAAACCAGAAACTTCTTAATGCAAACCACAAACACGATAAAGCAAACCACAAAAAGCTTACCAAAATATGAGAAACCAAACTATAAATCTCACAATGCAGACCATAACATCCACTGGTCGTTGACCGTTGACCGAACTTCGATGACCGTCAGTGAGCAGATTCCGACGTCGGTAAGCATATTCCGACGCTGATAAGCATATTCCGGTGACAAATAGCATATTCTGGCGACAAAAAGCATATTCCGGCGACCGAAATTTTGGGCCAAAAATAAAAAAAATATTTTTTATTTTTTTATTTTTTAAACTTATTTTCATAATGACAATTATACCCCTGCTTTGATTTTACACTAGGTCAACTCGTCTAATAAAAAGTCATCACAACCCTAGCTTCCTATTGGTTGTCATAGTAACCGGTCCCCCCGAGAATTGGGGACGCGAATATGATAATTCAAGTACTAATATCGTAAATTCAAAAAGTATAAGTATTGTGACGGTAATTCTGTTTCAGTCTGCGAAAAAATAACCAGATTAGTCCCCCTTATTATCTGTTCGAACAGCTTAGTCCCTATTATTTTGAAAAATGACGATGGGCCAAAAGTAGTATTTTATCAAGATTATTATTATTATACTAATTTTAAAGTATGTATTTTCGGGAGGTAATAATTTTATAAATAGTACGAAATCAAGAGGATGGTTGAGTATTAATCTGAAATTTTTTGGAGCTGTTTGTCTATTTATAAAAATAGTTAGAAAAAGGTTTTTGGTAAACTAAAATATTTTGCGAGTGTTTTCGTCCAATTTGGAATTCTTCGTGAAAGCTGGACGCCAGTCTAGTTGTTCAGAAATTTTTGGAGAATTTTTGGAGTCGTGATGTTAATTTTTAAAATTAAAATGATGACAGGTTTAACTTATTTAATTATTGTATGAGTTATTTTTATTAGTTAGTTAAGTTTTTGCAAAACTAGAATTTTGATGTCACGTGTTAAAATTAAAATCGAGAATTTTAGGTGTTGTTAGTATAGATCTAAAATTCCTTATTGATAAAATTGAATAAGTAGAAGGAGTTAGTTAGGGTGTAAATTTTACTCGATAATTTTGGTTCATGTTTAGAATTATTCTACGTCAGAATTTTGAGTTCTAAAGAAGTAAAATATTTTAAGAAATTTATGAAATTTATTTATAAGAGTTTAGAGTTGACAGTAGTAATTCAGGTCCTGGTAAAATTTGGGGAAAATCATAGTCAAGAAAATTATTTCAAGAAGTTCAAGGGTATTACGAAAGGAAGTTGTAATGGATTATTAATTATTAATAAGCCTGGAATTGATTCTTCCTGGGTCGATGCCCGAGCGGTTAATGGGGACGGACTGTAAATTCGTTGGCGTTTAAAGAATTTTGGGACTAAACTAGGAGGACGGAAAACTCTTCGGAATGCCGACTAAGGGTAATTCATCTCAATTGATAGGAATAAGGAAGCGATCAAGTTAAGGATCTCCGCGTCCAACGAATTAAAGTATCGACACTTGAGAGGTGAGTGTAAAGGGGGTAAATTCTATGCCTTACGGTATTTTGAGTTCATTGAGATTGATTGCTATGTGTCGTACTGGTCTTTGTGTGTTTCTGTGATGGCATGTGAGTTTGCGTGAATATGTTTTCAGTTGTATGTTATTGCATGCTTTCCTTACAAGTAAGTTCAAGTTTAAGAAACAAGTACTTTTTAAGAAGTAACTCACCTTTAAGAAGGTGAAGTCGTTTTAAGTGTTTTTAGTCACTAGTGCCAGTCCGTTGCCATTTGAAATTTTGAGACAGAGCAGCAGTTATGCTCTTGAGATATTTTAAGATGAGCAGTAGTTATGCTCTTGAGAATCGTGGAAGAAGAGCCTTCCACGATAAGTTTAAGTTTAAGGAAAGCTTGGATGGCTTCTCATACGTATGAGTTGGCCACCGGACTAGCTAGTGAGGGATCCCCGTGTTAGTCAAAAGATTTAAGTCAAAATTTGAGCTTTAAGAAGGGAGAGTAACTTTAACTCCCGAAGAATTTTGAGAGTTAAGATTTTTAAGAATGGAAGTACAAAATAACTTCCACTAGTCGAAGTTATGTATTTAGCGAAGAATACCAAAGTAATAGATTTTAACGTAAGTGCGTAGACTGACCCCAACTCACTCACCATATCATAGAGGAGTAGATCATAACCAGCCAGTTCGTTAGCAGCATGCTAGAGGAGTTCAACACCACCGTCGTTTAAGAATGTCGAGCCAAGCGTCAGAGTAAGCACTGGAGAACTTGTTAAGTTATTAAGACTTTATGGTTAAGAGTTAAAGACTGAAGATTCATTTCTTTTATTTCTTATGAAGAGTACAATTTAAGTTTTGCCCACGTGTTTAGGGTTTCGCTTTGAGATATTAAAATGTTTGAGTTCGGTATTTTATTTGAAGTTGTGTTATTTGAGGTTTTTAATTATACCCCGGGTTAGAAATGTCTTTTTCCAAGTTCAAAGTAGTGGGATGTTTCAGTTCTTCATACCCAGATGAAAAGGGAGTTTACTCCATGGAGAGAAGAGGAAACATCATGCTATGAGGAGAAATCATCATGTGGACAATGAATATCTGCTCCAAGCGGCTAATCGGTACTCCGAGAGTGAAGAATTGAGCCCTATGGTCTTCAGATCGCTCCAATCCTTGCCCAAGGTTTGTTCTTCGTCACTTTCTCTCTCTAGGGTTCTCTTTCTGCCTTTACAAATCCAAAAATCCGGATCCTTCGCATTCCACCCGAGCTCCCCTTTTATTTGCTGGAGATTCTCGAGTTACGGTTGTAACTTCTTCTCCTAGCCCGTAATTTCTCCCGAAACATCATCGTCGTTGTACTCCGTAAAACGAAGAGTTATGGCTCCTTGAGAGAAATGGTTGAGACCATAACTTTGACGAGGGGGGTCATAACTTCAAGAATCCTCCTGGAATCTCATAACCCAACACAACCTAGCATAAAATAGGTCACAAGAGCGAGAAAGTGAGCTCAAACGATCAAGAAATGAAGGGAAAAACAATGTTCAAATACAACGTTATCGAATTCCCCCACACTTAACCGTTTGCTTGTCCCCAAACAAACCAAGTCAGATATAAGACAGCTTATTTGATTTTCCATTCAAAGCATTTTTGGGGACACGACATATGGCGCAAAACACATCGATCTCAACAGTCAGCTAGTACAACACATGAATAACAGCAACAACGACCTCAATGACCATGCAGATGATAACCGATTGCAACAAGATTATGCACAGGAAGAATCTATCTACTGTTCACAAACCAAAGCATGACACAACTCGTCTACTCGCACAACACAGTCAACCATGCATATAGTTCAAGCCACCGGAACTAAAGACTGAGCAAGCAAGCTCCTCAGCGGGATATAGAATACAAGAAAATGAATCGCTCACTCTCGACTAGTGGGGTCATGACAATTTGATGCGAAAAATGCGCATTCTCATTCTCTCAATCCTAACATCTTTTCACCATGATGGCAGCCTCTAAATGCTAGAGTTCACATATCGGGTGTCACCACTAACTAATCAGGAGGTCTTAGACACGGGTTCAAATGACTGGCTAGGGTCTTGAACATGGGGGAAAGGCCTTTTTCGGTGGTGGAAGAATTCATAACACAAGGTTCCACATATGAAAACCAAACAACGACATTCATTCGACCCAAGTACTTTCTTTATGCTAATCTGCCTTAATCAAGTTCTTTAGAGTGCAAGAGGTAAAGGAGGACACAACATGTTAGTGTTTCCAAGCCAGACTGCTAAGAAACAGTATGTTATGAGCATGATTTAGATTTTTGTGGTAGTTCTCTTTTTCTTTCATTTGTTTCTTATTCTATTTTTTTTTCTTTTTTTCTTTTCTTAGTTATTGCAGAAAAAAGTAGACGACATGCAAAAACCACTTTGTGGAACCTCAAGGAGATACAAAAGGGGTGATTTTTCATTGTAGACCAAAAGAAAGAAAGTTACATGACTCAAAGGGGCTGACTAGGGGGTATGACACATCAGGAAAGTCAATTTGGTCGTGGGTTAAACCTAAGCCTCTATCATCCTATTTAGTGGCAACGTGAATGCTACACATCATGGAAGAGGGATTTATCAAAAGAAGAAAACGAGCATGCTCAAATCTCACATGGTTACCTATATGCTCTATCTCTCATTCTGATTTCCTGAACTAGATGCAAATGGAGAAAACCTGCTTGGAGCCCTCAAAATTTTAATTTGGAAAGTGGACTATGCTCCAAGCACACAAACACATAGAAATAGTCAAAGAGAAACCACCACCCTACACACACACTTAAGATAGACATTGCCCTCAATGGAGAAGAGGGAAGGATAAGGGGACCGATGTTAGCAGTAAGAATGGACTGCAGTGGGACTGGAAAGGGGACCGGTCATCATGAGAGGATTGGAAGAAGGACCAGTTTCCGAGAATAAAGGCAAGACAAAACACAACCACTCACACTGGGCAAGAGTTAGGAGAACATTTGTCAGTCCCATGGCTTTAAAAAGAAGAAAAGAAAAACCAAACACACAAATTATCCAGTTTGACACACAAAAATAAGAAACATAACACAAGGAGCCCGTGATCTAAGGGTAGGCACAATCATCCTCGTCCTCATCCAGAGCAGCGTATGGATGCCAGAAAGTCTGGGTGGTGTCAACGTTGACTGGCGAGCATAGGCGCTCCAACATCAAATGTGAGTAACGGCGGGCATCACGCTCATGATCCATGCGCGAGTCAATCCGATCAAAGCAAGCAACCATGGCCGCCCACAGTCGTTAGACGGCGCGGCTGAGGAAGAACCGGCACTAGAGAGACCGTGGAAGAACTGCAGCAGATCTGCATCCCACTGAAATGGTGGAACTCCACATATGGTAGGAGCCTCGGTAAACTCGGCAGGGCGCAAGCCCTTAAGCCAGCGGATCCCTCCTCGCGACCCAAATCATCCCCCAGGAGTACAGGTCACATCGGGGAAGTCTCTGGTGTGCTCGACCCAAGTACACCCATCGAGGGGGCATGCCGAAGTATCAGGCAAGCTGAGTGATGTAGGGCCCAACGTACAGTGTGATGACCTTCAAACATGGTGTGTTGTGCGTACATGTGCCTCTTCGTCACCTGACCGGAGGCCTCCCCACCGGGGATGGTAGAATGAGCAAGCTAGCCCTGGTCCGGCTGTGTGGATAGGTAACCCCGACGTGCTGCTGCAGGCAGATCCACTCGTAAAAGGCTACAATCCACCTGCAGAATGGTGGGCTCCACCTGTAACTGGTCATCGGGGTCCAGGCAAAGGGTGGCGGTGAACTCATTGTAGGACAGACTGTGGTGCTGACCCCTGAGCCGGAAGGTGACTACACCAGCCTCATAGGCATGCCACTTCTTGGAGTGGCAGAAAGTGTTGTAGAACTCCAGCATGGGCTCCTCGAAGATGTCCTGTTGGAGCTCCAGGAGGCGGCGCCATTGCGGGTGGGGAATTGTCGCCTCAATGGCGTCACGGCAGAGGAATAGCTCGAAGTATGCCAGATTGAGGCACTAGTGAATCCCAAAATGTGCCTCGAGCATCCGGGCAAAATGCGCATCATATGCCTCGATGTAGTGGTGGCCGTGCAGGAAGCGGTGGCCCAGGTTGACCATTTCCATGCAAAACAAAAAGCACAGAGCTCGAAACCTATTAGTACCAACATTAGTGGGGAAAAATAGTCAGCAAAGCCAACATTCCTCCATAATTAAGCTCAATCCACTAGACTGCAGAACAAAAATCTGCAGAAACGGGACACTAAACCAGTATCTAACAATGCACAAAAGCATGCAGACCAGACATTCTCAGGCAAACACATTATCCTGACTAAAACATCTAATCAAGCAGAAGCGGTTCAATTCTCCCTACACTCTACAATCTGATTCTACACAAACACAAAATCTGGGGAAAAAACCAACCTGGAGACACAAGGAAGAGAATAGAGTAAGGGAGAAGGCGAGAGGAGAGCGACAGAAAAGGGGACCCGTCAACCGCCGCCGGAAGCGATTTACAATGAGGAAGAATGGTGGCCCACGGTGGAGCAGAGGGTGGCGGCCGATGTGCCTCGCCGAGATGAGTCCAGCAGCGCCAACGGCGCCTCGATCAGAGGTCGGATACAAGATCAACGCAATGATGAACGAGCATTCTTGAAAAACACACCATCCATTTCATCGGTGCAAAAGTACGATCTAGTCTTTCCTATACACAATCATCTCCCATTCTCCTATTCGAACAGGTGAAAGGACAACCCCTATAGGCCAAATTTTGGATCCGCAAAGCTCTATAAAAGTCATGAAAATCCTGCGAATTTCAAGGAGACCAAGGATTTCCACCCAATTTCTCATCAGAAGCTAAGTTAGCGTTGAAATGCCCCGTAACAATGTACGGACAATAGATCCCTAATCGATAAATGCAAAGGATCTCTAATTGAGCTTGGCGAATCACCACTACACAACTAAAGTAAACAAATACCATCATATACAGTATTCCATTATTTTGAATAGCAACAAAAAAAAACGTGCTACAAAGCGCTAAAATATAAATTATGTGGGACCAACATACCGTTAAAGCTCCTGCAGATTCAACAACATCAACTAAATAAAAATTAGAAAATCTAAACCTCGTATATGTCGGGAAACCTCTTTCCTATGACACTTTAGAAAGAAAAACAACTTCAGGATTATTAGAATGAACGACACCTAACAACGATTGGAATGTAAGGGATGACCCTTTCTCAATTGGCTTCGTTCGTCGTATCACTTTTACTCTCATCAGCAGCTTATGTGCATCTCTTTTTCTTCAAAGTCGGATTCTCATCGACAAATGCCACCATCTCAACCGATCTTTTCGGGTCCTTCATTTCATCATCATCATCATCACATCTGCATTTCCAGTTCCCCTCGAGATGAAAATTTATTCATCTAACTCTTCTACTTCTTGTCCACACCCTTGTGAACATGAACTTTTCCTTCTTCACATCCTGCCCCTCAACTGTCATAGCTCCAAATTGCTTGGCACCATCTGTTGTTCAGCACACGCAACAGGGGTGGCTTTATGGCCCGTCCCACCGACCTTGCCACTCTCTGAACCGCCTAGTTCCATCTTCTAAACTTCTTTGGATGAAATCTCCCTTCCATTTTTGGTCAGGACGAAAGCGAACTGATGAGAATATATATATATATATATATATATATATATATATATATATATATATATGGTGACTATTCAGTGCACTCACAAAACATGAGTGTGTTCAATGCACCCAACTAAAACTAGTCTTAAGGTGTCGGATTTTGAATTCTAATTTGTAGAATTAGTGTAATATGATGATATAACATATGATAAAAACTAATTAGCGGATTACCCTAAGCCCTAGACCTCCAATTTTGAGTTCTATCCCTAAACCCCAAATTGTAAATCCTAACCCTAACCCTAATGGTTTTTGTGCAAATTCATGTGCATTATTGTTCATCACATCATAAGTGATTATTGACATCATTTTGATATAAATCGCATGTTTAAAATGACGGTTATAAAGCGAGTGCACTGAATGCACCAAAAAATATGAGTGCACCGAAAACGCCACTATATATATTAATCTAAATCTAAAGAATATATTATAGAATTTCCTACAAAACGCTTCAGAGATTCAAATTCTCCCCCTCCTCACGCGTCCACGTCATCACCTGTTTCCCTCCATTCTTTTTAATGGCACACACAACTGAAAAAAAATTCTTATAACTTCCACATGAGCCTAACGCCTATTCATCCACGTCATCGTCACCACTAAGTGAATTCAGGACTCCTTCCGTCAATTTATAATTTCCCGTTTGGTGCAGACTAATAATAACCTCTCACTGGCCGTCTTCCCCAAAAATCGCTTAATAGAGATTATTTATTTATGTATTTTAATATGTTTTGTCTACACTGCCCGTCTTCCTCCATAAATATGTTGTTCACATCCCATAAAAAAAAGTATGTTGTCCACGTTATTTTATGAACAATTCAAATTCTCCCCCTCCTCACGCGTCCACGTCATCACCTGTTTCCCTCCATTCTTTTTAATGGCACACACAACTGAAAAAAATTCTTATAACTTCCACATGAGCCTAACGCCTATTCATCCACGTCATCGTCACCACTAAGTGAATTCAGGACTCCTTCCGTCAATTTATAATTTCCCGTTTGGTGCAGACTAATAATAACCTCTCACTGGCCATCTTCCCCAAAAATCGCTTAATAGAGATTATTTATTTATGTATTTTAATATGTTTTGTCTACACTGCCCGTCTTCCTCCGTAAATAAGTTGTTCACATCCCATAAAAAAAAGTATGTTGTCCACGTTATTTTATGAACAATTGAACATCCAAATTTTTTACCATTATCCTTTTTATTCTTATTTCTGTTGAGGTTGAACTTTTGTTTAAATTTTTGGCAAAATACACCTGTATAGCTATAACTTTCACACTTTTGACAAATATAGCCATTTCTATTCGAAAACCACAAATAGCCAATTCCGTCCATTTTGGTAGCGGTGTTAGTAGACATTATGACTCTACTAACGGCTTGTGCTGAGTTGGCCACATGAAATCCCTAAAATATATTTTCTCCATTGTTGTTCTCCAAAGCTTCCCTAAAATCTTTCCCTATAAATCAACGCTTCAATCGACACCCTCTCTGCTGGCTGGATCCCTCGAGGCCGAGAAGCACCTCAAGCCGCCGCCGCAACCCATCGCCACCTTCCTCCTATCATACCTCTTCCCAAAATCAAACTCCACCCAAACTTCTCAATGCTCTCCTCTCTCCCTTTCTCGCTCAGCCTTCCCCCATTTATTCAAGATTTTGTCACTAACCCTACCCTGAATCGGAGAGATCTAGAAATCTGCAAAAAAATTTGCAGATTTTGGCCGCCGCCGGAGGTGGTGGTGGTGGGGTAGCCGCTGCCGGTCGCCTCCCATCTCTCCTACTTCCATTCCCTTCACGATGTCGGTGCGCGATATGGGGAAATGAAGTTGTTTGGGTCTTCAGGTTTTCGATAGGGGGGAATGAAGCAGCAAGGCAGCGATAGGAGCTTGTTGCGGCTATCCTTTCGTCGCTGTCGTCGATGCTTTTTTAGATCCGCCGGTTGGAAGGCTCTGTTCGTTGCAAAACCAGAAGGCGGGTTGAGTAGACGCGACGACTGTGGATGACTGGGCGCGATGCAGCAGCAAGGCGACGGGTTGCCGGTCGTCGAGGTGATGGCGGCGGAGGATCTACACAGAACGACGTCGATTCAGATCTGCCGGCTCCGGCTCGTCTAGTCGTGAGATGGAAAAGGAAAGTGACGATATTGAAGCGGTGGGATTTGCGATCTGGAAATTTGTAAGAGATCAATGACTTTGTAACAGGGGAGAAGACGAGTGTATGATTTTGCTCTATGTCTTGTTGCGATTTGAAATTTTGGGAAGGAAGATGCGAATGGGAAATCTAAGAAGTCAGGGGATGGTTTGGTTGCATTTGGGGAAGAAAATGGTTTTTCGGAAAAGGGAAGAAAATGATTTTTAAATTAGTTATTTAATTTATTAAATAATTTATTTTTAAATTAAAATATGACATGGCACTTACGTGGCAAGTGTGGTTGAGTTGTCGATGATGTGTGCGATGATTTGGCATCCTAGTCAGCCTAACGTTAACCTAACTGACAGAGTTTCTAACACCGTTAAAGTTTCTAACTGAAATGGCTAGATTTCAACCATCCATTTTTTTGGCTATTTGTGGTTTTCGAATAGAAATGGATATATTTGTCAAAAGTGTGAAAGTTATGGCTATACAGTTGTAATTTGCCTAAATTTTTTTTAAATTGATAGTTGTCAAATGTTTTTCAAATGTGCTATTTTAAAACAAACGGTTTGTTTGGTTCATCTCATCATTAATGAATGATTATTCCTGGCATGAATTTAGTATTCATAAGAAATAGACATTTCACTATACAATTTAAACATTAGATATAATGAACTAACATTGATTCACGTATCAAGTATACGATGATAAATTTGAGTTGTTTAATCAAAAAATTTGGACATAAATTTGCACAATGAGAATTTCGAAACCTCCTTGAAGGATATAATTACGAATCAGGGAGATCAAATCATTATGAATCAATATGATAATTAAAGGTACAATTTTTGAAATTCAATGTCACATATATGTGAAGGCAAGGGATTTACTATTTACTTAAGAGGGAGAAGACTTTTCGCAAAAGCATATTAGCAATCCTAATATTTTATAAATATTATTAGACTTTTTCCTTCTAAAAAATGAACATGTAAAATGAATTGTAAATAGTTATCGAAAAACAGTTCCTTCATTACAATCTCATTAACGAATATTGGAAGACCTCATTAATGTTTTTGAAAATGAATTTTAAAAATAGAAATGACTTAAAATTTTTAAAACTATTAAATCATAGCTTTAAATTACTGAATCGATAATATAAAATGCAAAACTCACCCGGGCAACGGGTCGGGAATAATGCTAGTATATATATAAAGGTGAAGTGAGGTTACTGTTGTCTAAATTATTACATTTTGATACCTAAATTTAATTAAATTACAACTTAGTCACTATAATGTACATTTTACATTTTGATACACCCAATTTAATTTTAATTAAAATCATTGACAATTATGTTTTGATATCTAAATTTTATGGGATTTTCGTACCTATAATTTTTTACTTATACATATTGGTCCAATGTTTAGATATCTTGAATCCATGAATCCAATCCACCAATCCATTTGAACCAATCCATGAATCTAATCTATCATAACATAAAAGTATAAATTTATTTTGTACCATACAAGATGTTGTATCACTCAACTGTAGGAGAAGATTCGACCATTTTATATTTTCTCATTACGTGAAATATTAAAAAAAATGATAAAAGAGAGACGATTGTAAAATATTGTAAGAACGAATTTATAAACTCATTTAGTACATTTATGATGTACTAAACAAACTTCTACTAACTACATGTACTAAACAAACTTCTACAAACAGTCTAGAGAATTAATAATTGAACCATGGACACTAACTTTTTCAGCTCAATGTCGAGACTAATTAAAAACATATATATATGGTTATTACTTATTAGAAATTCGTCATTTTAATCGAGTTCCAGTTTGTATTCCTTCCGCTTCTATCTAGAATTTTTCATTTTCACCCGTGCTAGAATTTTCAACAATTATACATATCAAACAAATATTTTCTATTTTCTATAAAAATAAATAATTATCATCTTAAATAAATCACCATAAAAGAATTAAGTCTCAACTATGCAAATTATAGTTGGGTACCTAAACTTAGTAGATCTTTATATTTATAACCTAAATTTATTCTTTTGGCATGTAAGTCCTCAAAATATTTATGAAACATTACATTTTAGTACCTAAATTTTTTGTTTATTACATCTTAGTACCTGAACTTTTGAAGTTCTACAAATAGGTCTAAGTTTTATATGTATAATTAAAACACCCTCGAATAAATGGATATCCATACCCAACTCACACACATTTAGGTTATAAAAGTAAATATCTATACCTTACCCAAACCCATCTACAAACTTTCAAACCCATATATACGTCACACATACCTTATCCATAATCAATGAGTCTACTTGGGTTTAGGTAAATATAATTTATTAGCCAAAATTTTCAAATTTTTTAAATTGGATGTTGACCGTCATATATCTATTCTCCGTCTATATCATATTTTCAAGTAAATATTACTAACAAAAAATTAATTTTAGGCTAATACTAACAAAACACCATAATAGTCCACATAATACATGTTTATAGACCACCTCCCACCGTGTTTCTAGGTAAGGATCACGAACCCCTTCGCGATTTCTAAACTCGATTCATCGATAGTCTTATCTGAAACTCGTATTTTATTAGCGGTGACGTTTGAGGGTTCGATCATCGATCAACGAGGAGATCAACGTCCGGGTCATCCAATCTAGTCCTAGGCACGATCTAGAGGTAAGGGAACTCGATCCCTTCGAGTAAGGTCGATTAATTTTGGGATTTTTCGTGAGGGTGCAATTCTGGGTTTTTAGCAACAGACGTTACAGGCTTTTAGTGACAGATTTTGGGTGGTCACTAAAGCTGCTGGAAATTTGCAGAAACTTATATATTTTTATAATGGCGATGACTTTATTGAAATAAAAAGAAAGAGAAGAACATGAAAATCAAGTTATAAGGATCAAAAGCATTGATCCGACGCCGCCAAGCGTGAAGCGACCCTACAAAAGCAAATCAATCTATAACGAAAAAGGGAGACGAGACCCTCTCGACACCAACACACAAGATCAATAGCATTGTGTCCCCCTTCCTAACAAACACCCAAAGAAACCAAACCCCACCCCACATCCGAATCACACAGTGGTAAACAAGAGAATGCTTGTATCAATTCTCTTGCTGTCCACACCAATCTCCAAACTGACTCTTCCCATCCTACGTCAATAACAAGAAATCCCCACATCTCCCTATTCCCCCCCCCCCCCCCAAACACTCATTATGATCTCATTCCCATCACAGCCAGCCAATTTAAACCTTCCCCCACCTGTACTTTACCAGTAGCCACAATCTATTCCATGACATTCTTCGCCACCTTCTCTCCAACCACCATAGGAGTCAGTGCCTTAACCTCGAACACTCTTCGATTCCTTTCCAACCACACAGCCCACCACAACACATGAAGGGAGCATTCATCAAACCACATTTCAATCCCATCTCCTCGTGTACCTGGGCAACTAGTTATACTACTCCTAATATCTCCAACAATTCTTGGTATTATCCGCCTCCTACGGTATACTGCCCTCCAAACGTTCTTCACATATTCACATTCCACAAAAATATGAACCGCAGTTTCTTCCTTCTTCAAACATAGGCTGCATCTGTTAGCAAGACATATCCCTCTCTTTTTCAGGTTGTCTAGTGAAAGAATTCTATTATGGTACACCAGCCAAAGAAAGAAACAAACTTTGCTGGGTATCATAGTCTTCCATATTTTCTCCGCGGGGAAATCTTGAAATCCTCTGAAAGCATTCATAGCCAGCTGCCTATACATCATTCCTTACAGATATTTGCCCACACCGACATGGAAAAACCTCCTCTAGCACGCCTAGTCTGCCACCGAGATACCTGGTCTGGGTATTTGCAATCGATCAATTCCCGCCACCAACTTTCCCTCTCAACAGCAAACTTCCACAACCACTTAGATAACATCGCGTCATTGAACATCTTCAAGTCATGAATACCAGGACCCCCCTCCTTTACTGCTACTTTACAAACTTTCCAATCCACAAGTGCCATTTTGTGTCTCTCTGCCTTCGCACCCCACAAAAACCTAATTTGATACTTCTCCAACTCTTTCACCACCGAAATCGGGGCCTTGAACAACGAGAACAAAGATGTTGGTGTGCTAGACAGAATCGACTTTATCAACACTAACCTAGCTCCATATGACAAGTTCCTGCTTCCCCACCCACTCAACCTTTTCTGATACCTGTCCACCATATCATCCCAAATCGAGGTGTCATTCGGTTTAGCCCCCTATGGAAATCCCAGGTACTTCGGGGGTTCCCTACTCCATTTGCAACCGAAAATTGCAGCAAGAAAACTCGGATCAGCCACATCACCAACAGTGTACATTACCGACTTATCAAGATTAATCCTAAGCCCTGTCACCGTTTGGAAGTTCACAAGAGTAGCAATGATGTTCAGAACCTGTTTATAATCTGCATCACAGAATATTAGTGTGTCATCAGCATACAATAGGTGAGTAACTTCACCTTGCTTCCTGCACTCATCCATATAGAACCCTTCAAATCTTCCATCATCTCTAACCACCTTCAGCATCCTAGACAGAACCTCCATCACCATCACAAAGAGCCCGAGAGAAATTGGATCTCCTTGACGGAGACCTTTAGATACCGAGAAAAACCCAGTGGCCTCACCGTTCACGAGAACAAAAATGTTCGATCAAAACATAGACCCCTTTATCCATCTTCCCCACGCCTCCGGAAAACCCATCGATTCCATTATCTTCAACAAACATTCCCAATTTACATTATCAAACGCTTTTTCAATATCGAGTTTGAACATAAGGCTCGGTTTCCTGCTCTTGCCCCTGCTATCAACCAACTCATTTGCCAGCAAACCGGCCTCAGCAATTTGTCTCCCTTGTACCGACGAGTGTTGCTGCTGTGATATCAGTTTAGGGAGCACTCTCCCCAGTCTCTTAGCAAAAACTTTGTCGATAAGTTTATTTATGCTACCGATCAGATTTATCGGCCGTAGATCTTTGATCTCCTCAACTATATCCTTCTTAGGCGCCAGACACACAAAAGAGTGAGTAACACTTCTTAGCAAAAACTCCATGGTGAAACTGTCGGGGCCTGGCGCTTTGCTACCATCGCATTCCTTAATTCCTGTCCATATTTCCTCTTCAGAAAAAGGACGACACAAAAGAGCTCGTTCACCATCATCAAGTTGCTGCTCCCAGTTCCAGTTTGGAAATGGCCTTTGAGTCATCCTTTCTCTAAATAGATCTCGATAGAAGTGTACGATCCCCGCAACAACCTCTTCCTTACCTTCAACCATCTGACCCTCTTTTCTTATTCTGTCCACCCGATTAACCTTCCGCCTATAATTTGCCATCCTATGAAAATACCCGGTGTTTTTGTCCCCCAATTTAACCCATACTTCACGCGATTTTTGCCGCCAACAAATCTCTTGAAGAAAAACAGCCTTACTTAGCTCCAATTCTAACCTTGTTCTTTCCTCCTTCTCCACGATCTGAACACTCCTCCCTTCCTGTACACTGTCAATCTCCTTGATCTGCCTAAGCAACTCCTCAACCTTCATATCAATATTACCGAAAACCTCGTTATTCCACACTTTCACCCTGGCTTTAACATGATGAAGCTTTCTAGCGAGCACAAACACATCGCCCACTCCTTTGACACTCACTCCAAACCAGCTGCTGAATTCTTGATAAAACCTAGTATCCTCCAGCCACATGTTTTGAAATTTCCATGGCCTTTTAATAATCTTATTCTCACCCCCACTTTAGAACCAATAGATTATGGTCTGATTCAACCCTTTCCATTGCTGTCAACGTGCACTCCGGATACAACAGATCAAAACCTTGTGATATTAGCACCCTGTCAATTCTGGAAAGTGAGGTCCTGCTAGATCCATGGCTCCATGTGAAATTGCTTCCGCCTAGGGGAAGATCTAGCAACCCATTAACATCGATGAAATGGTTGAACTCATACATCAGCTCCGAGCTCCTTCTTGTTCCTATATAATCACTATGACTTCTAACCAAGTTGAAGTCCCCAACTAAACACACTGCCCCTGTCTGCTGTGAGCAATAAGAATGTAACTCTCTAAGAAAATCCAGCTTTTCTTCCTTTTCCTGCTGCCCATAAACCACGACCAGATGCCATTCTTTTAACGTACCCAACTCAACAAGATCTACTGCGATGAAGCACTTCCCTTCTGAGTATGATCTTTTCGAGTAATACAGCTTATCCCAAATCACTGCAATACATCCCGCACTTCCTCTTGCATCTTTGGCAACCCATTCACAATCCTTCCTACCGAAAACGCTAACAATCAAACTCGCTGAGCATTTTGCCCATTTTGTTTCGATTAGCCCCGCTATTATTGGTTGTTATCTCCCGATAAGACGTTTGATCATGCATCTCTTATCCCCCTCCCCCTATGCCCTTGTTCCCTGACCCATCCACGTTAGAAACAGCCGAACCTCTTACCCTATTCTCCTTGACCTGATTACCCTGAATCCACACCGGGCCTTCTTTCCTCACCCACCTTCTCATCGTATTGATGCGCCCCACCTTCAAATTCTGGCGGCTTAGCCGCTCTCCGATAGACGAAAAATCTAACTCGTCTCCTCGATTCCCCTCCCAACGTGCATGTGCGTTCGACCGAGGCACACTCTCCAAAATTTCTGGTCCCTTCCCCAACTCTTCGTCTTCTTTCTTTCTCCCTGAATATTCTCGGTTACAGCCCACCGCCGGTGGAACCATTATTCCCACCGTGAAAATTTGATTTCCATATCGAAGGTTGATCTTCTCCTGAATCTCTCTAGTTTTTTAATCCTTATCCGGACGAAAGGCACGCACCACGAATTCCAGTCTATCTCCACAAGACTTCGGCAAAAATTCCCAATCCTTTTGATGAGGTCAACACTCTTAAGGTGCAACAGGATTTCAGCCACCAGAATCGACGTACCAACGCTATCCGAAATTGGCTCGACTTCGTTCCAACCAGAGATTTGTAAAGATGATCCTTGGAACCTCAGATGATTAAGCTTATTTATCCTCAAAGCCTCAGTAATGCTTGGACACACCACAATCCAACTGCCATCGCACCTGTCTTCGATTGCAAAATTGTCATCTATTGTCTAGTTCACCCTTGCCCAACTTCTGAACCTTGGAATGTCTTCTGCCGTGACTGATGTACCCGTACCCCACCTGATTATCAAGCATCTGCCCAGCAATACTTTCCTTTCGTTCACTCCTTCCTTACCCACTTCAATGTACCTCTCACGTCCCCGCTCAATAATATTGCACTTCCCAGCTCCATATACTCCTACCCCCTTCACTGCCTCGGCATACGTCCGTCCTGGAAGTCTCACACTCCATGCTTCCTTCACCGGCGAAATCTGTGGTGAACCAGAATCACCAGCAGTCTTGATTCTCCTTTTCAGTTCATCTCTATATACTTCTCTTAACATGTTTATAACCGGAGCCCATCCTCCCCGCCTGTCTTCGTCGGAGATAATCACCTTAAACATCCTACCATTCCCTGCTTGCTCTGATATCTGGATAAACTTTCCCCGCCAGTTTTCCGTGCTACCAATATGAATTACTCTGCCCCCACTTTTCTTCACGCACCCCCCGGAAACCTCCATTTCTTCCGCGCCGCTATTTGTAATACACCTTGTATCCACGAAATGAGGACTTCATCTAACATCACACTCCATCTCTTGTCGCCGCTTTCCACAAGTAGCTTGTACCACCCTTTCCCGTCGTACTCATCCCTTCGAACTGACACAATCTTTTCACCCATCCGTACCTTCCTTCTGATCTCGCCCTTGTCCGCCTCGTTGCCACTGCTTGACCCTTCAACTTCCGACCTACAAAACAAAAAACAACCGCTCTCCCTTCCCTGAGAAACCCCGTTGCCTCGCCTTCTCTCCATTTCTCTCTCCCCGCGCCTCTTCAGAAACTTATATTGGATGTTCTAAATTGTTTCGAGCCACTAGGCGTGTTTATTCCTAGGTTTAACAATTTTATAAATTGAGGGAGGTCTAGGAGATAGCTGTAATTTAATTTGGGGATTTTTGAAGATGTATTTCTATTTTTAGAAATTTTTCGAATTTCTATATTGTTTAAAAAAAATCATACCGAGTGGATTTTAAGGGTTTGATAAATTTACAAGGTATAGGTGCTCATGATTGACATAGGAAAATTATTATCCAAATTTTTAAGAAGGTTCAGGGTAGGTGAAAAATTCGTCCAAGACAAGAATAATTAGGAAAAATGGTCGGTTTTTAAGGAATTATTTCTAGAAAATTTTGAAATGGGTTAAGGGACCTTTGGAGCGAGGCTTGAGGGCTGGATTTTGAGGAGAGGATGTTCTAGTGATCAACGTCCTGGGTCATCCAATCTAGTCCTAGGCTGTTCTAGAGGTAAGGGAACTCGATCCCTTTGAGTTAGGTCGATTAATTTGGGAATTTTTCGTGAGGGTGCAATTCTGGGTTTTTAGGAACAGACGTTACAGGCTTTTAGTGACAGATTTTGGGTGGTCACTAAAGCTGCTGAGAATTTGCAGAAACTTATATTGGATGTATTAAATTTTTTCGAGCCTCTGGGGGTGTTTGTTCCTAGGTTTAACAATTTTATAAATTGAGGAAGGTCTAGGAGATGGATGTGATTTAATTTGGGAATTTTTGAAGATGTATTTCTATTTTTAGAAATTGTCCGAATGTTCAGATAACCGAGCGGAAATTTACGTTCGTCGAAGTTTTGGCCTAGGTTAGGTGTTCACCGCTTCCAACGGAAGCAATGAAGCCCAAATATGTATAGATTGAAAATATATTTTACAGGGTAAGTGCCACATTTGATTACTGGGATTACTAAATCGTGTTATGTTTAGTTACTAGAAAAGATTATTATCAATTTTGGTCACTCGAATTACTAAAACAGGTCACATTTAGTCACTCTCCTGTTACCCTACGTCCAACTCCGGTCACTCGCATTATCTTTTTTTTTTTATGAATATCACTCGAATTAGTGAAACATGTCACATTTAGTCACTATCCGTTAGCCTCCGTCCAACTTCGTTAATGCAATTAGACAGAAACTAAAGGGAGAATGACTAAATGTGACATGTTTCACTAATTCGAGTGATCAAAATTAATATAAATTTTTCTAATGACTAAATATGACATGATTTAGTAATCTTTTGTGACCAAATGTAGTATTTATCCTATTACAAAATGTGTATATTTGGAAATTTATTTTAATGAGGTGTGTACTTGGGGGGAAAAAACTCGAGTTTGATCTGCAGCCTTTTCCAGCAGTGAGAAGACACACACTGACAAAACTCAAAGCAGTGAACGAACCACTTCCACCTTTATGTTGTGACCCTCCCTTGACATTATAAAACGTAAAACATTCCATGACAATCTGATGCAGAAAGTTGCATAGACATTCAGGTGAAGGAATTTTACAATGTTATATGTTTTCATCTTTGTGGTAAAATTTGAAATTGTACCTTTAACGTTATGGTACAATTCATATTGTACCTATACTTTTTGAGCAAATTTTTTTATAGTACAACTTGAACTTTTACTTTTATGTAATGGTACAACTTCAAGATGTATAGTTGTACCATAATATAATGATACAAATTCTTTTATGATACAACCTAAATTTATACATTTATTGTTATGGTACAACCTAAAATTGTACATTAAAGCATCAATACTACATAACATCGTAGAAATGCTCCAGATTCGTGCCACGATAAGAATATATAGGATATAAGAATAATGTACTTTCACTTATTCATTCAAATCGTACAAAACCAAGCTAAACAGAAAAGAAAAGAAAAACAACTCGTCAAGAAGCCGAACCACAATACATATCAGCCACCAGTTATGTCTTTCCTTATTACCAGTAAGATTGGACTGAAAATTGCAGAGTTTTCTTACAAGAAAGCGAAGTAGCTCTTCGTTCTCGCTAGTTTGAACAGATGTTATGCTCTCAGCATATATATATGTTCTCCACTCCGTATAGGGGAAAAACGTTCCTCTTCTCCAGTGCATAGACATGCAATGTATACATGGATGAAGCAGCTGCTGAAGGCTGCTCATAGTTGAAAGGTAACCAACAGCCGTCTTGTACCCAACGCATTACTCTACAAATGCATCTTGGTTTCTCAGACGGCAAGTATAAATAAAAACACGTTACTAAGCAAAATAAAAGAAAGAACATATTGTTCAGTGACTGGATGTCTCAGAGTAGATACACATATCCTATTCGGGAACAAGAAAGCAAAGTTCATTTACAGTAGCTTCCTAGTATATTCAATATAAGCTACATGGGTATATCTCAACCAAAGCAAAACAAAAAAAGTTCATGCATGCTTCAATCACTGAACGCATCTTCACAAGATACTATCATGCAAATCACAACAACAAAAGAATGAGATCTTACCTGCTGCAAAATCAATCATCAACCTCGGCTCTAATCTCTTTTTGCAATTCCTCCTTGTATTCTTCAAACGTCCCATCGAAAAACTTCACGGTTCCATCTTCCACAACCCAGATTTGACTCCTTTCTTCATCATCACAAACTCGGGAGATCAATCTAGAGTCATGACTAACCAGGACAACCCCACCAGTAAACTCGTCTAGAGCATCAGCTAGTGCATCAATACTCTGCATATCCAAATGATTGGTGGGTTCATCCAATAACAAAATGTGAGGCTTTGACATGGATATTGACGTAAATACAACACGAGCTTTCTGTCCACCAGATAGTTTAGCAATAGGGGTAAGATGATTATGGCTGGGTAGTCCATATTTCCCAAGTTTTGCACGCACAGCCTCTTGTTTGCTAAACCCTTCTTGTTCTGGATGCAGTCTCAAAAGATACTGAACAGGTGTTTCACCCATTGTGAGGAGGTCCACAAAGTGTTGCGAGTACCTTCCAATTCTCAATTTCTGACTTCTTCGTACTTCCCCCTCAGTAGGATCCAAATCGCCAGCAAGCAGGTTCAGCAAGGTAGACTTTCCAGCTCCATTGGGTCCAACAATCGCAACGCGGGTTCCCATATCAATACCCACATCAACATTTGAAAGCCTAAAATCAGGCCGATTTGGATAGCTGAAGCTAACTTCAATAAGCTGCAAAAGTGGAGGTGTGAGCTCAGTGGGTTCAGGAAAATGGAATTCGACGCTATAATCCCTCCATTTTCTTGGGGCTTCAGCAGGCACATCATCATCGTCAACTTTCCCCTTAGCTCGGCTCTTTGATGCATCCTTGTTTGCAGCGAACTTTACACGATCTTTGACCTTCTCCTGCTGAGCCCTACTCCCAGTCTTCTTGGCAGCTTTCATCTGCTTCTCGTAAGTCTCAAATTTCTTATTAACCTCTTTCCGCCTTTGGTCATACCCACTTTCGAAATCATCAAAGTTCCCACGGTATGTGTGAAGCTTAAGATCATGCAGATGAATGATTTCATTACAAACTGTGTTAAGGAAATCGCGATCGTGCGAGACAACCACCAAAGTTTTCTTCCACCTGCATAAGTACTCCTCCAGCCATAAGACAGCCCTAAGATCAAGATGGTTTGTCGGCTCATCAAGCAACAATAGAGTTGGCTGCACAAAAAGTGCACGAGCAAGAGAAATCCTCATCCTCCACCCTCCACTAAAAGACTGAGTTGCACGAGCCTGCATATCCGTTGTAAAACCTAGTCCAGCTAGAATCTTTGACGCCTGAGCTTCAGCAGCATCTGATCCCATTAGCTGCAATTTATCGTACAGTTCAGCAAGCTTAGCTCCTGCATCATCATGGTCATCATAATTGTCAATCCCTTCATCACCAACTAAAGATAATTTCTGCAATGTGTCCACTTCTTGTCGCAGTTTGACAAGTTCCTCGTTAGCTGAAACAACTGCCTGTAGAGCAGATTTATCATCACCAACAACTTCTTGCTCAACCAGCAGGACATCAATGTTCTTAGGGACTGGTATCTTCCTCCAAGCAAGAAGCTTCAAAAGTGTAGATTTCCCCATCCCGTTCGGTCCAACCAAACCATATCTCTTTCCATGGGATATCTTAACTTCCGTATTCTTTAAGAGCTCCTTCCCACGTGCCGACACAGAAAAGTTGTCAATTGAAATATCCTTGACATTGGCATCACCTTCTTCCTCTCCAGCAAGGACCGATGCACGGCTTCCAATGACAACAGTAAATGCATCATGGTCATCCTTGAGAGCCTCCTTCCTTGCCAACTCAGCAGCTTGAGCGGCAAGGAGTTCCTTCCTTTCCCGCTTCTTTAACTCTTTTTCTGAAAGAGAAGCCTCAATGGGCTTCAAGAACTGCTGCTGGTTAGATCTCTTGGGAGCATCCATCTGGTTTCCCTCCTCGCCCGAGACATAATCATCATCATCGTCATCAGATGGAGGGAGATCAATGTCATCGTAGGCTTGAGCTTTTGGCTTAGGCTTTGGCTTGGGTTTACTGGAAGAAGGTGCTTTCTTGGGATTATCAGGTTTGTGATCCATACTAGCTAACATGGCAGATACAGAGAGTTTATCTTTCTTCCCAGTTGTAGCTGCCTCTTTGGTGGCTGCCTTACCCTTCCCGGCACCCCCAGCATCATCAGATTTCTTTTTCCCCATCGCAACTATTCAGTTCCTCAAATCTCCTGTGTTATGCAGGCCTTGCACTCCGTTCTGAGACAAACTTCCTGCCAATTACAGGAGAAGTTAAGAAGGGCATTAACTAATTATACAAAGACACAAAGAGCAGAGAAAGATATCTACTTAGTCACAGAAACAGCCTCAAACAATCACCCAGCCCTCCCTTCTTTCCCTATTACATAGGGAGAACAAAAACAGCCTAAAAAGAAATCTAAACTTCAATGCAAGCGAAAGCACAAGAGATACGACGAGAAGCAAACAACACAAACAGCAAGCAATTAACCCTAAAAACTTGCAACTAGATCACTCGGCCGAGGTTTCACTAAGTTTCAATCCGACTTTTATACAATCTAAGCGAATGCGATCGGATTAAAGGAGAACCGGATCTTACCTCAAAGTAAGAAATCAGGCGGGAGCAGCTGAACAACGGCAGCGCAGGCGACAAGAGAGTGGCGGCGAGAGGATGAGAGGAATTAAGAGACGGAACTGTGGAGAAACCGAAAAAACGGCGAGAGGCTGGCGGAGCGGCGAGGAAGGCGAGAAGTGGAGGATGCGGCGCTAAGGTGCTTATTGATCTCTTTTCGGGTTTGGGAAAGAGTTACTTCGGTTCTCAAACAAACTCTTTGTTATTGGGCTTGGAATGGCCGGTAGCCCATCAAGCGTGGAGGAATTTGAAACTGATTCACACTAGGACTACTTACTAAGTAGATTATATATATATATATATATATATAGAAAAGGGCGCGGGCGCGGGCGCGGCCTAAGTATTGCGGACGGAGACAGTTATTGACATGAATTTTACCTCAGCCCTGCTTGCTTTTCTGCCTCCGACCTTGACTACCTATGACCCTTCGTCTCTCCGGTAAGCTCAACCGTTTGCCGATCTTCACCAAACCCTCTCCGTTCCTGTCGTTCAAGCTCGCTCGTTTCTCCCGCTTCTTCGAAACCCTCCTTTCTCGTTTCTCCTTCTTTAAAACCCTTCTCCCCCTACGTCGTTCTTCTCTTGCTTCCTACTCCGGTGCATCTATGGGGGACGATTACTTTTCCTCCAGCGGCAGTGACGACAACAACAACTCATTCGAACTCGGTTTCAACAATCTCCACAGCTCCGGCTCGTCTTCCTCGGCCAGTAACCAGTGTCACAATGTGATTTTTCTCAACGACGACGAGGAAGACGCCAATGAGGTCGAAAAACTCTACTTGGTCCTTCTCAGGTGCCCTTTCTGCAAATAACTTGCTCTTCCCCACCTCTATTTTTATCGTTTGTGCTTGACTTGCTATACTTAGGGGCAGGGATTAGAGAAATATACTTTGGCGGGCAGATGAGAATTTTGGGCGAGAGCCAAATAGCTTTCTTTTTCTCCACATCAACCAGCGAATTAGCCGAATTGCTGTATGCTTGTGAACTCTGAAACTAACTGTATCTTGCCTTGCCTTGATTTTTTCCTTGAATTTAGTTTCTTTTCCTAGTTGCTAGGAAATAATCACAACTCAGGTTCACGATGTTATTGGTGTTCAATTAGTGATGTTGCCGTAATGGTGCTTTTGGGGCATTTTTAGATGGTGGAGGAAGGTGCAGCATATGTCAAATCATGTTGGAGTCTCGTATAATGTTGCTTCGAGCTATGATGATGTGGAGATTGAACTCTACTTAAAGAGAGGTGACAAAACCATGGAGAATGATGATGTGGAGGAAGGGTTTTCAGGCAGGGAGTATGCGTTGTTATCAGAAACAATGTGGTTACGAGCACTTAAGTGGTAAGTGAAGGTTGCTCTCTTTTGTTCTGTATGTTAATGACTTGTGTATTTAAGTGGGGCTGCGATTGTTGTGTGCAAGTGTTGTCAGATACTGCTGTTAGTTGCTTCATATTTTGAAGTTCAGTTCTTATTGTAGGTTAACTCGTGTACTTGAGGTCACTTTTAGTTCCAACATGGGTAAACAGACGGGAGAAACATTGTCAAATGAGCTATTATAGCAAATCATATTAGAGAATGTGTGTGTATGTCTGTGTGATAGTTGATGAACTTGTTGGTTTGTGGAACTCTATACACTTAAGGATTTCTAGAATTTTGATCTTGATTTGCGGAATTTTTGCAGGCATAATGATTTGAAAAGTATATCGAAGGATGTTGCTTACCCTTCTCTTGCGAAGGACAACGATCAAGATCTATTTTCATTACAGATCAGGCTTTCTGTTTCCGGGGGAGCAAATGCTTTATTTGCAAGGATCAATTCAAAGGTCATAAATCCTTTCCTTACTTTTAAATAGCAATACCCTCATTCAATAGTAATTGATCACATGTGGTTTTTTCCAGTGTGGCAGTCAGTTAAATTTTAAAGAAAGCAAAGCACGAACTTTCTTTGTGATGCAATGGCATAGTCCACTTCCACTATTTTGTATATCTTTTTCTTATGTAACAAAATGTTGCAGGACAATTTCTTCGTTTCATACCGGAGAGCCTGTTCTCTTTTTGCTCCCAAGTCCGAGCCGGTTAGCCATTTTCTTAGTACCTTTTCAGATGTGTTATTTGGGTTTACACAGATATTATGTAATGCATATTCTTTGTGCAGTTGAGTATTTGGGATTTCTCTGGCCAGACAACTCAACTTCTTATAAACAATCAGATTAAGAGGCCTAGTGCTTTACTCAGAAAATCATTAGAAAAGGAGGTACCTGTTTGTCAACTATTTCCAATCATACTTATTCAAATTGGTAGTGCTTGGCATACCTTGATCGATTATTTTTTCCCTAATCAGTGAGACATTTGAGTTGTAACGTAAATGGTCACGGTTCTCATTCTCCATATATAACTAATTTCTCTTTCTTGCCATCTTGACAGATCACACTTGAATTACAAGTACATGGATTTTCAGAGTTTCTCGCCGAGCAAGATGGTAAAGTAGACGAGAGGGTGGGATATAACAACTCATCGTCTTTCAACTATAGTGGCTCAATTAAAACGAATGGAAGCAGTGATTGGACAGTGACTTACCCGAGATCTACAAACTCCCTAGCTTTCTTTAGTGGTCATAGAGAGGTTGTTTTCCTGGGTCTGAAAGGGATGCAAAATCTCGGGAATACTTGTTTTATGAATAGCGCAATTCAGTGTCTGGCACACACCTCAAAGCTGATTGATTATTTCCTTGATGACTACAAGAAAGAGATCAATTGGGAAAATCCACTCGGAATGAAAGTAAGTCATGTTCACTCTATTCTTTTTTGGTTGATTTCACCTTTTATGCACCGCTCATTCTTCTACACGTTCCTTTTATCTAGGGTGGGCTTGCGGTGGCATTTGGAGACTTGTTAAGGAAACTATGGACTCCAGGATCAAGCTCCATTTCTCCGACAATATTCAAACAGAGGCTTGCTACTTTTGCTCCCCAGTTTAGTGGTTATAATCAGCATGATTCTCAGGTTCATCTAGTGGTTGATTCAATTGCATTTACGGTTACCTTGTTTTATTTTGCACAAGTACTAAATTATCAAGTCATTGCAAATTCTCTTACTTGTATATTATTTCTGCAGGAGTTTCTTGCATTTTTGTTGGATGGATTACATGAGGATTTGAATCGTGTAAAAGACAAGCCATATATAGAGGGTAAAGATTCAGAAGGTCGTCCAGATGTTGAGGTTGCAGAAGAATGCTGGCAGAATCATATGGCTAGAAATGACTCAATTATAGTCGATATTTCCCAAGTAAGTCCTCAGTTATGCAAGAGTTTGTGCTTTACCACATCAGTGAAGCACTACACTATTCGTTTACTGTTCATATATCATGAAACACAAAGTTGTTTTTTGTGCCATTCTTCAATCAAGAGTCAGTACCCACTTGTGATGTCTTTCCTGCGATCAAAAAGCCAGTTGATATTACACAAATCGATTTGCCCATATTAGTTCATTTTCTTCCAAATCGCCAGTTAGTCAAACTTTTGAACCTTATTTAAAAAAAAAATTCAAGTTTACTAAGTTTTTTTTTCTTTTCTTTCCCTATTGTTATTGTAGGGACAATATCGCTCAACCTTGGTTTGCCCTATTTGTAAAAAGTCATCTATCACATTTGACCCGTTTATGTACCTATCTCTGCCCCTGCCTTCAACAACAATGCGGAAAATGACTCTAACAATCTTGGGTGCTGATGGAGTTTGCACACCATCTCCAGTTGTAGTTACTGTCCCGAAGTGTGGAAGGTTAAAGGATCTCATTGACACCTTAAGCAGTGCATGTTCCTTGAGAAATGACGAGACTCTCATATTGGCAGAGGTAAGTTATAACATATCCATTCTTTAACGTTACCATTTACGACACTCATGTAGTATGTTATGGATAATGGATACAACTTTTCATGTTGAAGAATTTGAAGTTCTGTGGGATTGTTATGAGTTAGATGCAAGCATATTATTAGGTATAAAACATGCTAAATTAGTTCTCTTATTATTATTTGATAATAATACTCAAACGTTCTCTGTAATAATTATACAAAAATCTCTATTTATGGATTCTTGTGTAGGAACTATATGCTTTGTGGGGGAACAGTGTCAACTGTTGTCCTAACTCCTAGTCTGTCAAATGAAATATGTATCTTTTCCATCATATGCTCATTAACCAGTTAGTAGGTGTTTTTAGCTTTTGTAGCATATTTGATGTTTACATTACCGAGAGTTTGAAGTGTATATCGTACTAATTCGAACTTATGGTTTCTTATGCAGATATATAATAATACTATTTTTAAAATATTTGATGATCCAACTCGCTCATTAGACTCGATCAGGGATAATGATACACTTGTTGCCTATTGTTTGTCAAAAGAAAGTGAATCATCCAAGGCTCCCTTGGTTGAGTTTGATCATAGACGTGAGAAAACGTGAGGTTCAATTCATTATTTTTCCTTTGCGTAGTATTATTTGTTGATTATTGTGCAGATATGTTTCCTGATTCTTTGGTTCTTTTTTCCCCCTTTTCTTTCTTTCAGGCCCATAGGATTTTTTTACTTTCAGAAACCATCACCTTGGTCATTATTTGGGACTCCATTGGTTGCGAGATTATCTGATATCTCTGATGGATTCAGCCTTCACAACCTGTTCATGACACTTGTCAATCCATTTCTGAAGCAGGTTGAAGTTTTACTTAATGATTATGATGGGAGAATTATCTCTAACGAAGATTCTGGGATGGAATATGCAATGAGCCCTACAAAATGTACAGAAGACTCTGAAAATGAAACTGAAGATGATGGTCAGCATATCATTCCTGATTTTAGATTCTATCTGGATGATAAGGAGATAAGGATGGACGATACATTTGCAGTTTCTGATTTCAGCTATAGTACTATACGCGTGAATGTATGCTGGTCAGAGAAAATGATAGCAAAGTACGGTAGTTGGCTGCTCAATCCATTGCAAAAAGTCTTCAACCCCATGGAGGGGTCTGAGGAATCTGTTCCATTACACAAATGCCTTGAATCCTTCTTGAAAGAAGAGCCTTTAGGACCAGATGATATGTGGTTAGTACATTTTTATCTCGATTTACGAATTTTATTGCTCCAGTTAATCTTTGTGGAGGTATTTCATTGTTTTCTGTTTGTTACTACAGGGACTGTCCCGATTGCAAGATGCCTAGGCAAGCAACAAAAAAGCTGGATCTTTGGAGATTGCCTGAAATTTTAATTGTTCATTTGAAGAGATTCTCATACGGTCGATGGTTCAAGAACAAGCTTGAAACTTATGTGGACTTCCCTATTGACGAGCTCGATCTTTCATCTTACTTATCCTACGATGATGGCAAACATTCCAAACATTATGTCTTGTATGCAATAAGTAACCACTACGGAGGTATGGGAGGCGGACATTATACTGCATTTGTCGACGTAAGTATCTTGTTTTTTTTTTTCTATATATATAAGGGTGAATATAGGACGTAAGTATTTTGTTATATTCATTATCTTGAATCGAAATCCCTAATTCTTAGGGGAGTCACGTATAAAACTGATGTCTCTTTTTTTTCTCTTCATTGTTTGCAGCATGGGCATGGTAACTGGTACGAGTTTGATGATCAGCGAGTTCTTCCGATTAGTAAGGAGAAAATCAGGTCTGCTGCTGCTTATGTTCTTTTCTACCGGAGAGTCACATGATTAGGTGCACAGGACTGAAGTTTCACGTTGTACAGCTAAAGTGACTGACTGCAAAGGGGAGATGCGGTTTTTGTTTGGGATTCTGAGGGCTGGAAAGAATCAATTTTATGCAGCTGGTGGTGGTTTAATAGTTGTATATAAACTGCAAAGCATTAGAGAGACAGGATAGGAGCATTTTTACCTACCAATGGCTTTGCCCCTTGAAATTGGACGGGGTCTTTTAGATAAGAATGACTGCTAGTTCATATATACATGGTAGTGGAAATTGGAAGAGAATGATTAGTTGTATTCTTTTCTTATTTCGAACTGTAACAGGGACTTGCTTGAAGATCGGGGGTGGTATATGAGGAATGTTTTTCATTGAAGGATCTGCAATGTGAACTGTCAGCTTGTCTTTTTTCCCTAAGTAAGGTGAAGGTTGTCAAATCTGTTAGGGTTATAGTTGTAATATGCCCCTCTACTATGACGTTTTATCAAACATATCCCTATACTATTTTTTACATCAAACATGACATGTACTTTGAAAAAAAATTATCAAACATGCCCTTCTGTTAAAATTTCCATGGAAAAAGTCGTCAATCATGGTTGAACCGAGATTTAGACGACCCGGCATCGACAAATGGGAGCGATGACGTCAGTTTTGTCTCCCGTTTTATTTCTCTGAGTCTCTTCAAAGTGAAATTATTTGAATTAATTTGGCTATACAAAAGAAAAAAAATTATAAAGTGAAACTATTAGGGGTATTTTAGACATTTGTGCCGCCCAGACCAAAGTTCGACCTGGTTAATGGTTTTTGGATGAAAATTTAAACAAAAGAGTATGGTTGATCATTTTGACAAAGTGCAGGGGCATGTTTGATCTAAAAAATAGTAGAAGGCCATGTTTGATAAAACGTCATAGTAGAGGGGCATATTATACCTATAACCCAATCTGTTACATAGTTATGTTGGTTTGACAAGTGGTATTTTCTTACTAGTGATTTATGTAAGTTTATCTTGGTTTTAGCAAACTATTTGGGAAAATGGAAAACTATTGACAATAAATGAAATTAGGCATATAAAACATATTTAAAGACTATCTCTTTAAAACCTACATCTATTTAACTTTCAAATTCAAGAAAAATATATATAGTTTTTGTTAATTAAATTCACCAAAACAACGTCAGTTGTTAAGAGGTAGGAAATCGATCATGCAAGTCACACTGGAAGTATTCCAAATTGCTTTGTAATCGGTACTGGTTGTACCGTTTGTACCGATTGGCATGCCATCGGTTTGACAAACATGAGTAAGAGGTATATGTATAGGGTGGGCGATGGATGGGTTGATACAAATTGTGCCCCGCTATTACCCTCATTTTTTTCCAGGTTGGGTTGGATTGGGTAAGTGGTAGATGGATGCGGTTGGATTGTGAGTTAACCATGAAACCAATTGCTCGACTGATCATTAGACAAATTGAATAATACTTAAAGTAAATTCCTCCAAATTATGTTATCCATTGCTCGACTTTTCAGTTAGCCATTTTAACCAGTTAGCCACTTTCAATGAATTGTTATTTTTTTGCCCGATAGATGTCAAGAGAAAAGAACTTATAAAAGAAAGAACAGCCCTAAACCCGCTTACACCTTCAACACAAAAAGCCTGCAATAACAAGGCTGCTAATTACTTTATCTTGATAGAAAGAAACGACAGGTTTAAGTTTGAATGAAGTGTTAGTTGGCAAAGAAAACAAAGTTACTAACCACATACCACATACTCCTAGAGACCAAAGCTTTTAACGTGTATTGATTCACTTCTTTGGCAAAGATATCAAATCTTTGCTTCATCAATCGATTTTATAGAGAAATTGGCTCTCTTTATGACTTATGCAATTAACATTTCATAAGTTGCATCATAATATCAACTGAACATTACTCAACAAATAACTAGTAGTGAAACATATTCTTTATTTCCGCTTTTAGAACTGGATGGTTATTGTGTGGTGTGGTTAGGAAGTATAATGATTATTCGATAGTATAAACAAGAAACAACTCTTTTCTATGTGCACGTGGAGTACGAGTCATTCGTGTGATCCGCCATCCACCGAATAAGTATGGGTAGAAATTTTTTATCCACGATCCACCATATCAATCACCCATCCACTACGACGGGAGATCTTTATAAAAAAAAAACTCATGCGACAGAACGCTCTCTCTTCTTTCTGGGGTTTCTGTACCCTGGTCGGCCGTTGTCTTGTCACGGCGGTGCTTGCGTTTTTTGACGCTAGCCTGCAAAATGAAGGTGCCTTTGGATCCGTGGAACTCACCGCGTATGCTCGCAATGAAGGATCGAAAATCGATCCATGTTTGCAAATGAAGGATTTGACGCGGCGATGCTCTAAGGTATGGTCTGCAAAATCCAGTAAGGGAGATGGTGATGCTATTCATAGTTACCATGAAACAGCTCCTAGAAGATCCAACTTTTGGATCGAAAAAAAAAAAAAAATAAAAAAAATAAAAAAAGGAAACGTAAGTTTTCCGAAGGAGAATTGCTGGATTCCTACGAGAAGAAGCACCACAAAATGAGGAGGGAGAAGATCCGGTTATGGATCCTCCCGCCATGAATATCGTCCACAATAGCGAAAAGACTGTTGAAACAGAGGCATCCTCTATAGCAATATGGCGTATGATTCCGAGAAGGAACAGTTTAAAGGTTCCGATGCCTGATTCGAAACGGCTACCGAGAACAGTGATTTTTCATTGTTTACAATGATGGCTTATCAAAAAATAATGATGAGTTTCCGAAACCCCCAGGCCGCCGACGGTGACCGGAACGAGATGGCGCACCGAAATCTCCACGTTGACGGTGACGGCTGGACAGAAAGTGACCAGGAGGCCGGCGATACCATCGGTTGAGAAACGTTCGAACCTTAGTTGTACGGACGATCACGTCACCTCCAACCGGATTTTAGGAGATTTGTTTCCCCTATTTTTATTTAAAAAAAAGGAAAATTACAGTCAACCAAGGTTGTCAACTCGTGGGTTGACCCAGACCCGGTCGAGCTAGTGGGTTAAGGGTTAATGGGTCAATCGTTTAAGCCCGGTTTGGCCCGGAAATATGGAAAAAGTCATTATATTGTACTTATCCTCATAAATTATATCAAATCTTATCTAACATATGAGTTATAATATATAATATTACACCAAAATAACATATCGTACTTAGATCCAACATATAGTGAAAATTCACACACTTATATAACATAAATATTCAAATGTTCAACTTAGGATTTCAAAGATTGAGTTAGGCGAAAAGAAAAATCGGAAAATAGGCGCATTTCGAAAACCAAAGAAAAAAATGACACAATTTGACCTCCAACCCGGTACCTTATAGCGGTTGGCCCGATGGGTGCGTGCGGCCCGTTTTTCTCACCGGGTCAGGGTCAAAGTGGATCGACCCTCGGGTCAACCCGCGGGTTGACAACCTTGACTCAACAGTAACCCTCATTCCAATAGCCCTATTCCTAACCGAATCCCTATTCTTAATTTGCTAGTTGGGTGGAAGAGGGACTATCCTTTCTATTTAAAGCCGCCTCTTCAGCTTACTACTCTCACACCAAATATTAAAAGAGAGTGCTTGAAGGCGGCAAAGAGCGGATTCCTCCTCCCACGACAATTTTTAAGCTCAGGTTTGTGGAAGTCTCCCTTCCCCAATGGTCTTGATACTATTAATTCTACCTCTAACGCTCTAGCTTGGTCCTCATCCATTGTTTCAGGACATGGCGAGCTTCAGTTTGTGAATCCCTTGCACCAAGACGCAAGTTATATAAAGAACTTATATGACTACACTAACAAGAGTCACTTGCAGGTGTATTCCATGGCCCAAATTCAAGATGATCAGGTTGTCCAGTTTTCGCTGGAGGAGGTTCAACCCATGCCTTTTCGTAGCTCCTGTGCTCTGTTGGGTAGGCTCTTTACGGCAAGCAACGTGACGACGCAGGAGCTGAAAGCTTGTTTGAATGTCCCGTGGCAGGTGAAAGGGAGAATCACGGTGATGGAGGCGAAGCATGGCTTGTTCGAATTTGTGCTAACAAATGAGGCATCAAAGAATTGGGTGCTCAAGCGAACCCCCTGGGTGATGAACGACAAGATACTACACCTTCGGGCATGGACGCAAAATATAACTAGGTCTGATGAGAAATCTAGGTCGATCATGAACATGACAAGGTAGTCGTCAAGAGCGCAATGCCTGGGGACTTTACGAGAAAAAATGATAACTCGGAACCAATAAATGTACCAAGGGGACTTGGGGGGGGGGGGGGGGGGGAGAAAAAGTTGGAAACCCGACAAGGCAACAACCCTCGCCAGTTTACTATGTCGTGGTCACCCAAGATCCAGCTAGGACGTGGCTGGCGCTTCAGCTCCCTAAGAAGAAAGACTATGCTTGAAGCTCCCGGGATGTGGGGAGCGCTCGTTTAGGTGAGCCCATTAAATAATTGGAACAATTGCGTGGGAAAGAGAAGCAAGTGATATCCTATAATGATAAAGTGATTGCTGCGAGAATTGAGGAAAAATGGCAAAGAGAGGTGTCTCTCATTTCTTCTGGGATGTGGAAGCATAAGGTGTCCCGAAAGGGTAAGGTGATGAACAAAATGGCAGCTATGGGAGTTGAGGAGGATCGGCAAGAAGAGGCGCCTCCTGATTCTTCTAGTACGTGCAAGATAGCTAGAAGAAGGAGGTTGATCCTCGAGGAGAAACCTGAGAACTTTCTCCCACCCGCTGCTCCTCCCATGCAACCTATGCGTGGTCGTGAAGGAGAGGGATTTGACCAAGGTGGGGACTCTCGTCGCGCCCAGAAGGAAGGGAATCCGCGTCGGTCTGGTCGGGGATTGCTAAGGATTGGTAAAAAGCAAAAGGCGACTGACACTTCCCAGGCGCAGCGGCCCCAAAGTAAGGAGGTTAAATCACTGGGAAAGCATACTAGAAATGGAGGCCGCCCTAGGTCTATGACTCAAATCAATTCGGAGAGCAACATTGATCAATAGGCCGACACTGATGCTTGCGTGGAGTGGGGAGATTTGTCTTCGGACGCCCAGGAGTCTCCACTCCTCACCTTCCCTCGATTTAACCTCCCCTCCGTTGTTTGGGGTAGTACGCAGTTGGAAAATCAAGTGTCCTCGGGTTCGGAGCCGCTCCTCTCTGACGAAGATGTCAGCCTCTACGAGATCAAGAATCGTGTTAAAGGAAAGGCAACATTGGCTGCCTCTCAATTCAATTGTGGTCAGGTCTGCCAGACTGTGGAAGCTTTAGAAACCGACATGCTGCTCACCACGAGTGAGGAGAGTGCCCGGGCTCGTTCGGCGACAAGTCAGGATCCTCCGAAGCAAACTGGTACGCCTCCTATTTCTAAAAGAGAGATGATCCGGGGAATCAATGAATATGGGTCCAATTTTGTGGATTCAGGCACTGGTGACCGGAAGCGTTCTCTTGAAGAAGTGGGTGGTAAAATGGAAGGGTTGCCTACGCCCAAAACACAATTTGTGGAAGACAACATAATTGCTACTAAGGTGGAGGATGCCAACCTAAAATGGCCCCAATTAGATAAATGAGGCTATTGGCCTCGAATGTGAGGGGAACTGGACCATCACTAACATTCCAAACTGTTGTAGGTTTAACTCATTCCAATAAACCGGACCTTGTTTTCCTTTCGGAGACGAGATCGCGCCGGAAAGTAATTTCCCGCAGAATGCGGGGTTTGGGTTTTCTTTTTTCTAATTGTTTTTTTTGTCGATGCCATCGATATTTCGGGTGGTTTAGTGGTAGCTTGAGCCCCCGAAGTTGATACTTCGGTGTTTTCGCATTCAGAATTTTGTATTTGTGTTCGTATAAATGAAGGAGATTTTTCTTATGTGGTGGTTTGTGTGTATTTAAGCTGCCATGGAATCATTCGTGCGAACCAACTTGAGCTTCTCTATCAAACTTGTGAGGAACTTCCTCTTCCCTTTGTGGTTATAGGAGATTTCAACGATACATTGAATGAGAGTGAGAAAGATGGTGGTGGAACCTGGCATATTAACCAGTCACTTGCTCTCATGAATTTTATTCACGATATGGGCCTCCATGATCTGGGGTACCAGGGTGATCTTTTCACCTGGACCAATAAAGGATGGGGGCGGATTGCATTCGTGAGTGGTTGGATAGGGCCCTCTATTCGCAATCCTGGATGGATAGATTCCATGATACTCTTGTTCAACACTTCACTAATTAGGGGGTCTTACCATCGAGCTCTGGTCCTTTCAGATACACCCTATGTCAGACATAGTCGGCCATTGTTTCGATTTGACGCACGATGGGTGGATAATCTGGAGGTTAAGGCTATGGTCACGTATGTTTGGCTGGAGGATGTGCAAGGGTCTGATGAGGCCCTAGATGTGTCTCTGTATCCAGAATCGCACAACAACGAATTGAGCTCAATTCTCGAACTCAAGCAAAACAGGGGTGAAAGTTAATGAATGGGTGGTCGATTTCCTGCAATTCTTTACACAAAGAAAGGCTCGAAATAGGCTAACGCTGCCTATCCACGATCAAGGTGATGATTGATCGATACAAGCTCCTCAAACAACCAATAATTCTGCTAAGTTGCTCTTCTCAACTCACGTAGCAAAGCTAGATGAATCAAACTCTAGTTTGTATTCAATTGAACAAAATCTGACGATTACAACATAATTGAAAGATTTAAATAGACCTAGGCTAGCTAAAAAACTAATACGAAAGTCGAAAACATAAACAAGCACAGAATTCAAACATGACCTTTATGGATTCATCTCGAGCAAAACATTTTGAGAGGCTCCAAACATGACCCTTATGGCTTCATCTCTAGCATCCATGCTTATCAACCTGTGTTGGAGCATCCCATAGTTCAAACAAGCCGTTGAAACCCAATTTCCATTCAGCCATGTGTGACGACCAAACTTGCAAAGTGGCTTACCTTAAACTGTATCAACACTTAGATAAATTTCATATTTCTGGTTAGTGAATGATATTGCTTCTTGATCAAGCAACTCTAACTTGTAGATTAATCTAAGTTGGATCATATCAGCCCCCCCCCCCCCCCCCCCCCCCCCGTAAAAAAGCTTTACCCTCAAAGCTTTGGCTTTCTTCTCCTCGAAATCATCACAAAATCCAATCCAAATTGGGTCGAAATAAGGCTTCCAAAACTCGAGTCTGTGGGAAATTAGGCCAGTGTTCATCGTTGGATGATTTGGCCGTTTCCATTTGACACATTCCCAGGCTAATTCACTGCTTCCACGAGCTTCCGAGAACTTCGAATTGAATTTCTAATTTGACCTTCCCTCTTGATTCTTTGGCGTAATCGCTGAATCATCGTTTTCCAGTTTTCCGCCATCGTCGGATTTTGAAAGGCCCGAACCCAAAATTCCCAAGTACGAATTGGGCATTTTTTATCCACGCATCGCCATTCGAATTGGATTATTCCCATAGCTTCCTGGGACTGCAGTTGATAATTTTGCATCATCCGTTGGCGTCGAATCATCCGTGAATGCTCCAACCCATTCGCTCAATTTTTCAACGTAGTTTAGCTTTTCCAGGGCAAATTTTGCTCAAATCGGATCATGAGCTGTGATGATAGTTGACTCAGTACAATCTTGGGATGAGTATCCTGGTAGTATGGGCAACGTGTAGGCACCGAGGGCGGAGCTCGATTCATCTCCCATTATTCCCCCCCCCCCTCCCAATTACCCCTCTCTCTTGCCCTATTTTCTTCCCGCTGGCGAACAGAGCTTCTTCATAGTAGCTAGCCTGCGTGGATGAAACTGTTTTAGTTTTAGTACGGTTAGCAGGTATGGACGAGCGATGAAACTCGCCTCCTCCCCCCCCCCCCCCCCACTCGTCTCTCCATTTTCCTTGGACCGATTCACAACCAATTGTTGCTGATCAGCTCGAACCTCAACAAGTGTCATTGGCTTGAGCATAAACTGTTGACCTTGGTGCTTCAACTTGTAAAAATTAGTCCCCCAGTAGTGCCATACCTGTCGATCGAATTTCTAGGGGCGGCCAAGAAGTATATGGGTTGCCTGCATTAGAGCGACATCAAATTCTAGTTCGTCCTTGTAGTCACCAATTTCGAAAGAAACTCGAGCTCGCTTGGTCACTTTAATAGCACCATAATCATTAAGCCAATGCAAATTGTATGGCACTAGATGTTTAGTGGTACTCAGCTTATGTTTCTTAACAACTTCTCCACCTATGACATTCGTGCAACTCCCTCCATCGATGATCAGGGAGAGGAGTTTGCCATTAACAACGCAACGTGAATGGAAGAGCTTGTCTCGCTGCTCTTCAGAGGCGTGAGCTTTGAGGGTCAAGGTCCTTCGATTAATTGTTAAGAGCTTGCTAGGAACTGCAGTTGCGATGCCAATTTCCTCATCGACTTCCGCTTTAGGCGATGCATCCTCGTCCTGCCGTTCTTCCTCCTCGTCACTAGTATACTCTCCATCGTGCAAGATCAGTGTTTTAATATTCAGACACTGATTTGCTTTATGCCCTCTACCATGGCATTTAAAGCATTGGATCGAACTGGTGGAGGTCTCGGCCTTGTTCTGGAGACCGAGGTAAATTCTTCGGAATTTCTTGCCAAATTGGTACCATATTGGAGTCCAGGGAGTTCTCTGTTGTACTTCGGGAAGAAAATCTCTTGGCTTTGGTTTGTTTCTCGATTTTGATTGCCAAATTCACAGCTTCTTCTAAATCAACGAATTGCTTGAGCTCCACCTCCTGTATGATGTCTCGGTTTAGCCTATGTAAGAACCTCGTGATGGTGGCTTCGCGGTCTTCTCGAACATCAACTCGCATCAGCAGTATCTCGAGCTCATTGTAGTATTCGTCCACAGTTCAAGTTCCCTGTTGAATTGATTGAAGGAAATCGAAGAGCTCCCTTTGGTAATATCCAGGGATGGATTGGTGATGCGTCAAGGTTCTTAGCTCATCCCACGTGGTGATTGGACGCTGAAAGTTGCGATGTCTCCTCATCTGTGTCTGCTCCCACCAAGTCGTCGAGTAATCGGTGAATTCGTATACTGCTCTGTGTAGCTTCCACACTGGAAGAAGACAAGGATCTTCCGGTCCCAATCTAAATAAGTTGCCGCGTTGTTCGATCCCTAAAAAGAGGGAATCGCTAGTTTAATTCCTCGCAACTCTGTGACTGGACCGTCCAACTCTGCTCCATTGATTCTCCGGCCAAAGTCCCGATTGCCTCTATTGCGAGGGTTCGGATCGTCTTCAGTGGCGAATAATTTTTGCTCGACATTGCGTAGCCTCTCATCCAAGGGGTGATTGATGTTGTTTGGGTCGTTTTGAACAGCCTGGGCCACGACTGGTTCTGTCTCTGTTTCTATGTCTGGTGGCTTCATCTCGTCAAGTCGCCGGGTGATATGATCCAGTTGCTGCTGAAAAGAGGCATTCATCTGGGCAAGCGTAGCCTGAATTAATGCCATGGGATCCTCCCTGTTGGGATCCCCCATTGGAGCTTCTGTGTACGTCTTCTTCATTCTTCTATTCCGAAATCAGAACCGCAGGGTCTTCCAAAACAGAACCTTTTAATCTTGTCTAATGAGTAGTTTTGGCAACGTTTTGTCTTGTCCACGGCGAATGAACCAGACCTAATTGCCACTTTATGAGGGCCTAGATGGGTCTCTGTATCCAGAATCGCACAACAATGAATTGAGCTCAACTCAATTCTCGAACTCAAGCAAAACAGGGTAAAAGTTAATGAATCGGGTGGTCGATTTTGTGCAATTCTTCACACGGAGAAAGGCTCGAAATAGATACACGCTGGCTGGCTACAATCAAGGTGATGATTGATCGATACAAGCTCCTCAAACAACCTAGAATTCTCCTAAGTTTCTCTTCTCAACTCACGTAGCAAAGCCAGATGAATCAAACTCTGGTTTGTAATCAATTGAATAAAATCTGATGATTACACCGTAATTGAAAGCTTAAATCAACCTGGGCTAGCTAAACAACTAATACGAAAGTCCAAAAAATAAACAAGAACCAAATTATAATGCAAAAAAAAAAACAAGGTTAAAAGAATTCCTAATCCGTAAACGAAACGGATTGCTGATTTTGCAAGACAGCTTCAGCTAGTCTTCGAACGATCTTGCACGCTTTCATTCGAAGGCTTCCAATCTTCCTTTCTGTCACCCAATGCCTCTATGTTGTAGTAGGAAACCTCTAGTTTCATGTAGCATTGCCCTATTGGAGCAGTTCCCATCCATCTTCCTTGAATTAGCCTTCAAAATCAGGTACTCAAACTGGTTATGACACTTAGCCAATTTCTGGCAGAATTCCAGTTTCGACAAAGCATTTTGAGAGGCTCCAAACATGACCCTTATGGCTTCATCTCGAGCATCCAGGCTTACCAACCTATGTAAGAGCATCCCATAGTTCAAACAAGCCCTTGAAACCCAATTTCCATTCACCCATGTGTGAAGACCAAGCTTGCAAACTGGCTTACCTGCAACTGTATCAACACGATAAATTTCAGATTTCTTGTTAGTGAATGATATTGCTACTTGATCAAGCAACTCTAGCTTGTAGATTGATCCAAGTTGGATCATATCAGGGTCACCCATGTATCGTCTTTGGGAGAGGCTTAAAAGACTTCGTCATTTACTCTATGATTGGAGTAGCGTGGGCACAACTAATTCTCTTAGAAATATTCGGACTTTACAGGCTGAGATTGATCGAATAAAACACATTAGTCCAATCATCTGGGAGGAAGAGAGTGTCCTGGAGGTAGAGTTGACTCGACAATGAGAGACAGAGGAAGTCTACTGGCAACAAAAATCGAGGGTCCGCAGGCTAAAGAAAGGCAATAAGAACACGTTGTATTTCCATACAGTCAGGTAGGCTCGTCGTAAAAGGAACTTTGTGTCTGGTCTCCGTAATGCCGATGGAGAATGGGTTACCGAGGAAGGAGGAAAGGCTGGTATTGCCACTGATTTTTATCAGTCCCTCTGTACCTTGGAAAATCAGGTCTTGAACATGGACACCAGAATTGCCAACCTGCCAATCGCCTGCTTAGTAACAGCTGAAATGATGATAGTCTTATGGCTGCTGTCCTTCCTGAGGAAATTCGGGAAACGGTGTTCTCTATGGGGTCAAAGCAGGCGCCTGGGTCGGATGGGTTCACGGGCAAATTCTTTAGGGCTTTCTGGTCTGTGGTTGTTTCGTCGATGATTGAGACTGTTAGTGCTTTCATTGAGACAAGCAGGCTTCTCCGGAGCTTCAAACTTACCTGGCTTACTCTAGTCCCTAAAGTGGATAATGTTGAAGACATGAGACAACTCGGGCCAATAAGCTTATGTCAGTTTGTATACAAGATTATTACTAAAATCATAGCAAACCGGCTAGCCCAACTCTTACCACAAATTGTGTCTGAATGGCAGAATGCTTTTATCCGTGAGAGGCAGATTGTGGATAATGTCCTACTAGGGCATGAATTAATTTACTACCTCAAAATCAAATCGCGAGGGAAGAAATGATATATGGCTCTAAAGGTTGACATGGAAAAGGCCTATGATAGAGTCGAATGGCCTTTATTGCTCGCGATTTTGAAAAAGTTAGGGTTTAATTCTACCTGGCAGGGATGGATCATGGAATGTCTCAATAATGGCGAAGGCTAAGGGAAAGACACTTATGTTTGCATATGCTCCACTGGCAATAAAGAGAGTGCTCTTGTACTTGTTGGTAAGGAATGTTCTATCCACTCACATCACAGGAACACAAAAGGGAAAATCACCAATAGATGACTTGAATGACCAGAAAAGATGTTTGAAATGGCGTCTGTTACAGGGCTCCGGCGGATGGATTTCTTCATCTTGGTAGTGCGGGGAGAAAACTGTGTCAGCGTTAGACGCCTCCAATGCCAAAATCAATCTGGGAAGGAATGCATATGATTCTTCTCAGTCACCAAACACGGCGGCCATGGCTTTCTACTTTCCATGCTACGCCTTCTTATAGTTAATAACATATCCATAACGACTAGAAATGCTGCGAAAACCACCCTGGGTTTCCACTGTCGATGGTCTTGGGATGTTATGGATGACACACATGTGTGTCTGTTCACCACATGGGATATGACCCAATGGCCGACTCTCTTTCTCTTGATGGCCTAGACCCTAGCCTTGCAACCCTCGTGTTGATTTTGGCATCTAACTATGAGCCTCTTTAGATCAGAATGAGTTGTGCGCCATTCAAAACTCTGAGTCATTGCTTCAGTGTCAACAACGCGCCACATCTCCTTCTTCGTACCAAATTGTTGGCCCTTCGTACACCCAGTGAGTGGGCCCTATACTGGCATCTCTCACGGCTCCATGTCGACATCAACATACCAATTTTCATTTGGAATGTGATTGTGGTACGAGAAAGGTACATGGTCACGAGAGACCTCATCATCATCATCATCTGAATCTAGGCCTGAATTATCAGCACCTTCAAGAGGGTCGAAGCTGTTTGCACTAACATCGCTTTCAATACCCTCCTCAATTTGATCACCACACTCGCCAACTCCCTCTTCTCTGTCTTCACCTGATGTAGTTTAACTTTACTTGCTACCAAATTCGAACATAATCTCTTCCCCCAACTACTTCCTTTCCCAAACCTAATCCCAACTCTTCTCCAAGTTCAACACCACCACCTCCCAGAGTATTGTTGCGTGGGGGCTAAGTTTTACCAATCATTGTGGCTTGCAATTATATTGATTGACACTAAACACATCGACAAAATCAACAGTGTCTAACTAATCCTAAAACAATATCAAAATTTGATCGGTGAGCTGGACCATAAGAATCAAGATAAATGAAGAAAAATATGGTTCGGGAGAACATTAGCTATGACAAAATAAATCCTGAGCGGAAATATTATACTGGAAAAATAAAATGGTGATATTATTTTATTATTTCAATAGCTAAGCAAAGAAAAAAAATACAACAAACAAACAACAAAAAAGTATATAGGGATATAGAAAAGTACAACTGCTCGTGTTCTACCCAAATATCTATTTGATTTCAAACAAATCAAGCACCCAAACCACTGTCAAATTCCTTTTCTATATTTTATAAATCAATCATAAACAACTTAGATAAATTGGGAAGGGAATAATAGCCTACCAGTTCTATGAAAATAAAAGCCTCATTGAAGTTGAAACCTAACAACAGAAAGAGGAGCAACGACGCAAGAGATCCACCAGGCTTCAAACATCGTTTACACAATAGGATCAAAATAAATAGATCGCATGTTCTTTTCATGATACAACCAGAAAATAAAAGTCGTTTTTGTTATTAATAAGTAAGATAAAACCATGGGACAAAAAGAAAAAATGAATGACTTACATATGTGAAGCGATTAACCTTGGACGAAGACCAAAAATCCATTCAAGTTCAAAGTCTGGTATAGGAAGAGAAGTAAAGGATGACTATATAACTGATCAAACATCGTCTTCAGCAATAGAAACATCAAAATAGTTATTGTAGTAATTTATCGATATAGGAGAGATGAATCATTGGGCAAAACACTACAACACCTTTTATTTTAATTAACTATATACCCAGATCAAGAATAAAATAATAAAGTTTAATAACTCAATCAAATGATTTTTGACCGATTTTATGCATAAAGTCACCTAAATTCGCTTTGTGTTGTGAACTTTATTTGTAGAAGGAAAATAATATTAATATCCCCGTAATTGCAATCGCCAAGTTTTCTCTAATTTGCACCCCCAGTACCCACCCCCATGGTATCACCGTTTCTCATAATCTTCCAATTTTTTTAGTTATCGATCATCAACCTTTCATTCCTTTCCTTCAAAAAACATATCTTCTCCAAAATTTTAAGATTCTTATATATAAAAGGGTAATGTCTATTCTTTATTTAAATATTTTTCAGATTCTTTTATATTATCCAAACCTATTAAAATTCTATTAATTGTTCAAATCTTTCATAATGCATCAATATATTAGCCATTTTTATGTTATTGTTAATAATTTTGTAACTCTTTCCTTAGTTAAAATATTGAAATTTTGGAAATATTGACCTTCATGAGTCTATTCCAAGTTAGTATCAAATTGTCAAGTCAAAATTACTAACTGAAAGTTAACATTTGGATAATTGTTAGTATTTCGATATGTTTGGATAATATAAAAGAATCTGAAAATTTTTGGATAAAAAATAGATATTATCCTATAAAAAAACTATTGTACCAGTTCAAACAATATGTAGATTAGTGGTCACCTGAATAATCTGATCGAAGTTTTATCTTCCAATCTAGTCATGACTTTTAAACCAGATGAGATCACAATTCCTACAAAGAGCCCACATGCAAATGAGCAACTTGGCATTTATTAGTCACACAAAATCTCAATCCAAATGCATGTTCTTCTAAACTTTTTTGCTTCTTCTTTGTATGAGATGAGATCAGTTGACACTATGATAGTGTTGCTAGAACGCAAATGGAATTGACTACCGATGGATTGGGATGGTTTATGAGATGGTTGAGCCTTGTATTGTCGCCTGTCGAACCTAAAGGAAGAAGAGACGGTGAGATAGTCGAACATGAGTTTTTTTTTATGTTTGTTGTTGTAGGGTTTGTGATTAGGAAAAGGATGCCACGAAAAATGGAGCTACGAATACGATTTGTTGAACACGATGTCGTTTTGAAGTGGCCCGGTGCTCGGAGTAGTTGGTTGAATCAGACGAATTTCTTGATTTGATTGGGTTTGGTCGCCCCAAGTGGATAACCTATTAGGCCTTCCGCATTTAGTGCGATACTCGGGTCTGTGAATAATTGGTTCAATTGGCCGAGTCAAACTCGGGTTGACAATCATGGTTATGAGTCTTGTCTTTGTTTGAAGATACATTGGTTTAAATCCCAATTTTTTCTATTTTTCTATAAATAATACATATAAATAATTTTGAAGACAAAAATATCATTCATACTTTCAGTCTCGATATAGAAAATTTGAAATGGGGAAACAATTTTCTCATTCCAATTATATATATTGTGTAGAGTGTATATGTAAACATGTCTTTGCCCAACATATTCATTAACACATAAAAAAGGTGAAATGAACAAACTTATTAAACTTATCATCGTCTAATGATTGTTGGATCCAATCATGCCGGATTAGAAAGGGGTTTAAAATTTAGCAATTACCAGGCTAAAACGTTCAAAGGACCAGTGCCATTGAGATCGCACAAAGTTATGAATATGATTGTTTCATAGTAGTTCTAAAAATTAATAAGAATTATGCATATTCAATACTGGATTTTGATATGCAATATTCGTTGGGATAGGGGTTGTTTATCTTGTTGTCTCTGGTGCGTGAGTGTGCCTTCGTTGTGTAACTTGTTTAACTCTTAACTCCTTATTTAGTTAATGAATTTCAACTTTACAAAAATAAAAGTTTATTAAAATAATCACAATATTAAAATTGAAGTATCGAACATCAATAAGTACTCATCAGAGTTTTACTTGGCTAGCTAACCATTGAAAAGTTTTGTAATTTTTCGATTTTCGCTCCAGGTATGTTTTTAATTTAGAGGCATACAACAAATTAATGTAGTGTAATTGGTTACAACCCTTGTCTTTGTTTAAAACAACCAAGGTTCAAATCTTGCCGGAAGTAAAATTATTATTATTTTTTACTTATTAGAAAGTAAGATGACATTTACTATTATAACCCTAAAATTATTATTATTTTTTACTTAATAAGATGACATTTTCTATTATAACCCTAGCTACAATTAAGGAGGAGGCAGAGAATTCAAAATGGAGAAAATCTCACAAAGTACTGCCATATTATAATGGAGGATTTATATTTATGTTCATATTTTAATATTTATTTTTTATGTTATGTTTAAGTCTATTAATTCGTTTAAGTGCATTGAAAATCATTCAATCGAGAATCGACCTTAACTTTAGTAAATCAATCAATGATTCCTCGTTTTAACATAAACATAGGTTGTGGTAGTTGCAACAGTCATAACACCTAAAGATCCAATAGTTTCCACTCTCCGTTATACAACCAACTTTTTATCCCCTCCATCTTCAATCTCTCTACGTATGTGTTTTAAACCAAAATTAAATTTCTAATCCTCCTTATGCAATTCCATTTATGCTACTTTGATGGACCATCTCTCCATGAACCTGAATTTCCCTTTCAATTGAGTTTCTTGTCAAATTGATCCCCAACCTGTATATGCTCTTCTCCTCCTTCTCTGCCTTCACCTGATCCAGTTCACTTCCATGCCCTTCAATACCCTCTACATTTTCATTAATATCCTGATCATCTACCACTTCTCTCTCTTCAACTGCTTCGATTTTGCTTCTACATTTTTCAATACCCTCCTTGGTTCAATCACTACCCTGACCAACTGCCTCTTCACTTCCTTCACTTGCTGCAAACTACTTCCATGACATTTTATACACCTTCCTCAAAATCAATCAACTAACCAATATCAATCCATGGCCTTGGATCAGTTTTAAACTCTCTATGAACATCTCAATACCACAAAGTCTAAATCTAAATATTCTTCAGTTAATCATGAACTTGAGTTTATCAAAATCGAATCCACTCCTTCTAAGTTGGAATTCCCATCCCCCAAGATCATTTTTGGTTCATTTGATCCACACATAACCATGATATTATACTTCTAACTAAAATAAATCAAAGCATTTTACGAAAAGAAACCGAACCATGAACTTTACCTGCTACCAAATCCAAACACAATTTCTTCCTCTCACCACTTCCCTTCCCAAACCCAATATCAACTTTTACTCCAAGTTCACACCCCCAACTCCCAGTGTGTTGCGTGAAAGCTTAATTTTAGTAATCATATGCTTGCAATTAAATTAATGGACACCAGCAAGCGCCAAAATTTCACCAGAAGATGAGTTGTCTTCACTTTGAGTTTTGTCATAAAACTGCTGGCCCGATATGTTTATCAATTTGGAGGCCATATGATGAGCAACACCGAATCAGTTGCAGCGAAGTTACCGGTCATAGTAATGACAATGTGAAACATGTGTTAACAAATGCGAATATGTGTTACTTTTATGGATTGTCATTAGAATGATGAGATTGGACAATGCGATCGTTCTTAGTTAAGCGACATGTAAATTGGTTCATTTGGTATGGAGGACACAAACCGTTAAAATTCTAAATTATTTGGGTGAGTTTTTATTTAGTGTTTTCAAAAATCGTGGTATATGAGTTAGGTGGTTAAAATATCTAAACCCAAACGAACTGACCCACATACACCCCTAGGAAAAGGTTCAAAACTTAGTATTTAACCGGACAAAAATATTCAGAGAACCAGTCCCCTATAGTTTGCACAAAGATATGATTGCTTCACTATAGTTCTGGAAATTAATGGTAATTTCAGAATTCTATATCGCTTCTACATATTCAATACTATAATTCGATATGAAATATTCGAACCAACAATATTTTGGTTGCAAATTTATGGTTATCGTCTATTTATAAGATAGATAAAATTTTAAAATAAGCATTAAACTATAATTAAAATAAAAAATATCAAAATTGAAGTATTAAAAGACCAATTAAGTACGTACGGAATATTTATTGGGCTAGCTAACTGTTGAAAAGTTCTTTAATTTTATATTTTAGTTTCGTATATATTTTTAATTTAAAAAAATACAACAAATCTTCATAGTATGATTTTAAACCTTCACTTTGTTTGAAGTGACCATGGTTCAAATCTCAATATGTCTATCTTTTTCTGTAAATAAATAAAAAATAAAGATAATGTGAAGACAAAAATATCCTTCCTAATTTCTCTCTCATTGTAGGAAATTTGAAAAGGGAGATTGAGTTTTAAATAATTAAATCAAATACCCTAAATTCATAGAACTTAAACCCTAATATCACATATACTAAGAACATAATCAATGATTCTGATTCGCCATGATGCATACAACATACCATATGCCCTATATTAGGATTTAGAGAATTATGATATAGGGTTTAATTACGTGATTAATCTATGGTCTAGATAATGTTATTTAACTAAGGAGATGCAATAACCCTCAATCCATCGAGCGTACCATAGAATTTCCAATGTATATACACATACCATTGTTTGTTAAATTTAGCCAATGATAATTGGCTCGTTTGTCAATGGTATTTAGTCTTTCAATTCTATGCTTATGATTGTCAGTCATTAGGGAAATTGTTAGTCAATGATTTTTGGTCATTTACTTATAGCATTGAAAATGTCTCGTTACAAAACCATAGATCACAAATGTCAAATTTTATGTTTTGAAATAAAATTTTGTATAACACTTTTGTAAACAATCCTTGTATTCCTACAAAGTACGAAGTCATGTAATCTAATAAATGAAAAGTTGTAAGACATATATAAACTCAAAATGTACTATTTGATTCATGGTGAAGAATTATGTGATTAGGAGAACTCACTTAGTTGATTCATAAAGCTAGGTATATCATGATGATTTAGTTTGTAAATAATTACAATTATAAATTAATTCGAAGATTGATTGTTGCGGTGGATAGTCCTATGATTTTGAGATATTTTAGTATTTTCTCTCTTTAATTCAAAAAATACATAAACATTGTTATAGTCCAGTTGGTTAGGGACATTGATTATCAATCTAAAAGACTCGAGTTTAACTCTTTGTAATGATAATTTTTCTTGTAAGAAGATATTTAAATTCTAAATTGAACTTACAAATTCATCCCTAGCTATAATTAAGGAGAGTATAAGGAATTTAAAATGCTCAAAATCTGCTGAAGCACTGCTATATATTATAGCTATATATTATAGAGGGAAGGGATGATTCTACTGTCCTATGACATCAGCATTGTTCTTTCTTGTTCTTGCGTCCCCCACGTATACTCATGACAACAAATTAATGCACCGTTTTATTCGAGTTGTGTGAGCACCTTTTATGAAGGCAAGAAAACCAGCCTACCAACATATGTAGCAGACAGAGTTCATGAACTGTTTACCCCTATACTACCTACTCTCTACTCTTTTCTTTTCTGAATGCATCGACTCTCTAGGGAAGGTGAAATTCATATTCGAACCAGCTAAAAAATGGAGCTTGACCGTCAATTTCAAAGGCTGAAGTAATTGAATATGAAGAACTTCTATGCTCAAATTCTTAGCTTTACCCTGCTTTAATGAACTTGGTGCGGAAGGTGTGAAGAAGCAATCAGCCGCTAGCAGAGCTCGACCGGTGTCCATTGTGGTTTCTAATGACAGACTGACGAGTCTCTTTCAGCTCTAATATGAAACTGTTGTAAGTAAGTCGTCATTTGAGCTCTATTTAACGAAGGTCTCGCACTGCTAATACTAATATTCTAGACAGAAGAGTCAATCATCAGTCATCACACGGCACGGCTGCCCCAACCCTTACCCAACTGCCTAATTGAAGTTGGAAACAAACAGCTCATCCTCCCCCACCTCCTCATTCAAAGCCTTTGAAAACTGGTTGAATGATTCAATCCCCCAAGTCAAATACTTTTATTGGGAAATTTGTCCTCTGTTTTTGATCCATCAGAAAGTGCCAGAACCCAGATTACCCTTTTGATGCTAAAACCCAGGAATTATGAATTGATATCCAGGGAAGATAACAAAGCTAGTGTCTTTCCTTTTTCACCTACCTCTTCGGCCCTACCGCCCTGAATTTCCCCGCACAAGCCAGCTGGCTCTGAATTGGGAGCAGAGGTAAAGAAAAGAAAGATAGAGCAGCTTACATAATTACTTTCCCCCCTTGGTTTCGGTGCTGAATCCTTCGTCGGCAGAAAGGGGATTTCTTGTGCTTTTCACTCCCTCTCTCCCTCTCTCTGTAACAAGGACGAGAACGAGGACTCTCACATGGGCTGGCAGCTAGTCATCCCGTATGGGCGCAAGTGAAATATGGATTCTTGTCTCAATAAGAATGATGGGTTCGGCATAAATTCTGCGTCGGTCGTTCCGGGGTTGGATCCATCTATGATTTCAAGTGCTGGGTCGCGTTCTGGTTTCTGAGAGCTCAACTTAGGTGGTTTTGGTATATATAAAGGATTCTAGGTGAGTCGAAGTTCACTGAAAATATATCATCTTTCTCCTTATTGTGCAGCAGCTTCTTATTTTCATGTTTTGGTGAATGAAAAGATGGGCGCAGTTTGTTAATCCTCTGCTCTATCTTGTATTGTTTTCTGGTTTCACAAAGATTTTTGCCTTGCAATCAGGTGATGATCTAACTTTGGGGGGTTTGACTGCTGGACCATTCTTTCAAACATGATTTACATATTTCACCATTTCAGGCTGCAGATGTTTTTTGCAATATCGAGTAGATCCTAGAAATGGAAAGTATGGCTGCAATATGATTATTGCTGTTGAACTGTTCCTGTGGCAAAAGCTTTTCACGTGTTTCTCGTAACATTGAGCTCAGGAAATGACTGGAATCATTCATGACAGGCAGAGTTTGAGAGAATCGGTTGATTGATTCATAGAGGCTAAAGTATGGACAAGAAAGGGGAAATCTCGTTGTATAGAGCCAAGTTGGACAAGTCTTTGGCATCTCCTGAACTCACAGATCATGAAGCTCTTAAATCCCTCGTTAGGGATCAAATGCTACAGTCTAGAACCGATGAGAGTGAAGGTTAGGTTTTATCTTAGTTTGCCTTATTTGCTGTTGCATTTCTGAAATGTGAAGGTGTTTCTTGCTTTGCTGCTGTTGTAAAAAAAAAATTTTTTTTTGCTGTGCTGCTGATTTCACGCTGAGAAAGGGCTAGTCTAAATTTAGCGGTGTTTTCCTGCTGATTGTGTAGCTTGCAGTGAGAATCTTGTGGAGAAAAGAACTGCTGATGTGTCCAACTTTCTTGACATGTTAAGGAGTGCCTCAAGTAGTGGGAAAGAGCCATCCAAAATAAATGAGCCACCATCTGGTGAATGGAAAGTATGGTCTAGATAGCTCACTTGCTTTCAGGTTATTTAACATGTATTTATGACATGGAAAATGAGCTTATTATGTCTTCGGGCGCTTCTTATTTTGTGTTACACAGGTAAAGGACAATAACCAAGAGTACCGCGTTATGTATCGCCCAGGACTTCGGGGCACCCCCTTTCACACATTGCTTGTGGAAGGCTATGTTGATGGTCCTGTCGATGCATGTAAGTTTGTCTGTCTTAGGTATTTGGCCAATAAAAAAAACTTATGTAAAGCACCAGTGATGGACTCATTGTACTGGAATGGTGTAGGTTTATGCATCGGTTGGGAGTCCACTTTGTACAGGAAATGGTAAGGCGATGTTCTATCTTCTCTTTATATTTTCTGCAAATCCATGTCAGTGGGCTGAATAATGAATGATGCGGTTTGCAGCGTCAAAAAGTTGGTGAAGAAAGGCCCTTGGTGAGGAATGCCTTTTTTCTCTTACTAAAAGTTAGGTGCTAGCTGCTGCGCTACTTGCATCAACTTACTGGTGTATGTTGTTGTTCATTGTGATTTGTTTCTCTTTTTCTGCAGGTGGCCGCAGGTGATTATGCCGCCTTTCAAGATTGCAGTCTGCAAATGCTTAAAAAGGATTCGGATAGGCGAACAGATATCTTTAGTGAGGTAAGCAGCTTCTTGGAAGCCACTTGCTCATTTTGGTTACTTTCATCTGAATCCTGCATCTGATGTACCACTTTCTTTTTCACCTCTCTATCTGAAACATTTTACATGAAAAGGGTGAAGGTAGCCTGGCCACTGCAAGCTAGGGAGGTTGTAATTCACTATGTCTTATTTGAGTACCCCAAGGAGGGGGTAATTATCGTTCTTATGAATACGGTAATCATCTCAATTTCTGGGAGGCAAGTTGATTGTAGATGGAACTAAAAGATTGGGAAACTTAGGCCTTAGAAAAATTGGTTTCAGGTCCCTGACTTGGAGGCCATTGATATAAATACCCATGGTTATACCAAGGACGGAATACCTGAAGCTCAAGATGTGGTAAGAGCGGAATTGGTGGGTGGCTTTGCTTTACAGAAGGTTACCCCAACAAGAAGTTACTTCCGGTGAGTTTTTTTTTTTTTTGGCTGTTTCCAGGAATCACTAATATGAAAATATTTGAAAACAGACTACGTTTATAAGGAGTGAAAAAGGACTATTCTTTTCTTAGTTATTCAACTTGAACTTCTTTGTTCAACGCTTGGTCCGACTACCTCGAGCTTGAATGAAGTTCCCCATTGGTGCTAGCTCAATATCTAATTATTTTGCCTCAACGATTCGCTGTAAGATCTGTGTTTTCTGTTTTTCATAATTTATGCTACCATGCCATTCCTGCAGGACTATTGCTACTGTGGACCTGAAGATTGACTTCGTTCCTCCAGCTCTCATAAATTTTATCTCAAGACAGCTCATTGGGAGTGGTTTCAAGCTTTATCAGAAGGTTGGACAAGTTTTCCCAGGATGCTTTTCTTTACGTTTGAGTACCTCAACCATCTCCCAATTTCATGAATGAATGTTTGTCACAGGCAGTAACTGCATTATATAAGGATGATGAAGAATACATCCGAGCTTTGGATGATCCATTCTATGTTCGAATGAGAGATGCTATCTATGCAGCCAACAGCCAGCATCAGATCACGGAAGGAAAAGCAAACATTGATGAAGATGATGGAGATAAGTCTTTGCCAGATAGAGCACATGATGTAGCAAAAGAAGAAGTAAATGAGATTGAAGAATACGGGAGTGAAGGAAGCGGCTACCTGTTAGATGGAGATGTAATCAGAAGTGCAGAACAGAGAGTTGAAAGAAGTAATCATTCTGGTGAGAGCATGGAAGATGATGCCGAACCTACGGGGCAATTGCAGAATGTTGACAAAGGTATAATAGGTCAACCCTCTGCCTCAACCATTAAAATTGCAGGAAAGGGTTATATTGCTATAAAACCTGAGGTAAAACAAGCTTTAGAAATTTTAGAGAGGGCCATCTCCATGGTTCGGAAATCTGAATCTAATGCTGTAGTGAGGCCATCATCTACTACTCCTGTAACTAATGAAGAGACCTCCAATCTGGAAAAGGGTGCAGAAGGAAAGGATTCAAATTCTACAAAAAAGGACGATGGGTTGCCTCCAAATGCTGATGATTCCAAGAACGGTTCATCCTGTTCCTATGCCAGGTACTCATATTTATGAACCCCAGATCCCAGTTTTCCGAACACGTATTGCTATTGCTTTGATTGATCTATCAGGTTACCTGGATTGCAACTTATCCTATTTCCCGCAGGCATTCGACAAGCTCTGTCACAAGGGAATATAACTATAAAAAAGTAGCACCAGCATCACCAGAACCATTCGTCTCCAATCCTAAGCAAGTTTCGAGTGAGACTGGGAATAATATTGTAGATGAAGCCATAGTAATGGACCAGATTAGAGACGATGAGGATGATAAACTAGCCTCCAGGGACGTCGTAAATGGCATGAACGAAAATGCTTTGCGGAATAAAGAGGGATTGAAGAAGAAGCAGAGGCGGTTTGCTTTACCTGGTAGGCGCTTGCAGAGAGGGAAGCAGAAGCAGCAGCATCGGTTGTGTTGCTTTGCTCCTAGTTCTGGGTCAGTAAAGTGATTAATCACCAAGACCTTGACATGGAAGGAACTGAATTAAGTAATTGAGCTCTCTGTATACAAGTTTTTCTTTTCTCTCTTTTCCTTTATCTCGGATGGAGGATTATAGTTATCAGCAGAGGTTAGGATTTTAGATTGTTTGTGTTTATATTATTATTTGTTTCCACGCAAGTTTGCTGTATTAGCCTAGTAGTAATAAGGAGGAGAAAAAGCTAAGAAAGCATCATCAACAATCAACAAGTTTTTCTTCTCCCTTGTATTTTAATTATAATAATAATAATATTTTTATTATTACTATTATTATGTTAATTGGAATATTATTTTGGTTTATTTGGGATTATTATTATTATTATTTCTTGTTAAGTAAGGTATTATTTAGCAATTGGGTTCGTATTAGTTTTCCTTGCTCACGAGGGACAAGATTTATACCAATGTCGTCAGAACCGAACCGGAGAATGACCCGGGTGTGCGAACGGCTCGTACTTTAGCGGTCCAACCGGCATTAGACCGTTTAAAAACCGTTAGAGAACCGGTATCTAATAAACGTTATTAGTATAAATAGTGGACATTTCTTAATCCGAGCTCATCTCTTTCCTTCGAAATTGTGAAATGGAAATAAGGATTCAATTTGAGAGCCCGACGTTTTTGGTTTATTTCAATTTTCGATTTTCTACAATTTTTTTAATTAAATTTAGTGGCTGAATGGCAAAAAGCAGACGAGCGGCTCGATCGGCTTGAACGGTTAACCGCCTCGGCCGCTCGCCAGCCGCTACATAAAACCGGAGCGGCTTTTAGACTGTTCCGAGCCGGTTTTGTGACCGGGTGGCGGTTTTACCGGTCGGGCCGAGCGGCTCGGCTCGGCTTTAATAACACTGATTTATACGCTTAGTCTTACAAATGTGTACTTTGTATCTACATTTTGGAATAATAGTAAATTAATTTCCGACTTGTGAATCAATTATTGGTCAATTGGTATTAGAATTTGGTTTGTCAAAACTAGGAGGGACGCCCCCATAGAAGACCTCGACTTGGTTCACTCTATAGATGCCCAAGGAGGATGTCAACCAGCAATTCCGAGATTCTGAACCTCGAGCATGAGAAGAAGACCTCCAAGTGGAAGTCAGGCAGATGGTGGCAAAGTTTGTGGTGATGACTCAACGGATGGAAAGCATCGTCGACCTCATACACACCCATGGCGAGAGCCTCGCCGTCTTAATCCAAGGCGAGGGTGGAACAGAGAAAGGTGAAGTGAGACGGTTGACCTGATCCATACGAGAAGCTCAAATAACCAGCCACAAAGGAGCAGTGGATGCCGAAAGGGGGACGCGGGAGTATTGAAGCCTAGATGCCACCACCGCCCTTCCTAACTCCTGAGTTGTCTCCACGAAAGGCAAGCCGATTCGTAGGTGAGGAGCATCGTTATCGTGACACGCTAATTCCGATGGTTAGTGGAGCATGGTGAAATCTAGGGGTGGGAAACCTTGAAGACGACTGGAGGAGATCCCCGAGCGTAGGACGACCGAGTGGTAGGACGGGGACAAGGCCAACGAGTAGAGTCCAATGGGCCGCCCGAGCCAGTCATGCGCGTGACTCGGTCCGAATATCACACTTAAATCCCACCAAAGGCTCAAGTGTAAACCTTAAATGGGTGCAATATAGGGCCAGTATGTTTAAATATCAACCCGGGCCGGTCCATGTACCCCTACTTCAATTGTTTGAAATATTATCTAACGGAATAAAGTTTGAAAGAATCTTTACAATCTATGATTAAAAATGAAAGGCTTGAAAAGTAAAAGGGGTTGAAACTCTTGGTGAGAAGCTTCACTCGGGAGTTGTTTTCCCCTAACTAACTACCATGAACTATGGGATCGAATGAATTGGTGTGCGACAAGGTGATTGCGAACTGTAGGAGGAGCAACAGTGGTTGGAAACCACACTCTCAATCGCTAGGCCAAGGAATGCATTACAGGCTACGAAAGAAGCCCTCTTGGCCCAAGCAAAAGAGGGTTGACTTACCTTCTCCCTCAAACCGGGGTTTGGACGGCTTAATCATAATTAACCTAGATGTCTAACTTGAGTTTAGAGGGTTGTCTTACATTAACCTAGTTAGGAGGCATGGAATGCCTAAGAAAACCCAGCTCAATTTGAGCCTCTTAAGGAAAGAGGGCTTCTCGCTAAGCTAGCTTAGGGTAGCACAGTAGATTGCCAAGCACACAAAATGCACAATCATCATGAACAATAACTCAAAACTTTAAATTAAACATCATTCACACACAATCATTCAATCCACAGAATCAACTACATGGTAGAAGTTAGGGTTCCACAACACTGAAGTGAATAGGAGACTACTCCATGCTAGAAGAAGGAAGAAAACAAAGGAAAAAGGAAAAAAACCATCATTGTGATGCCTCAAACCTTCCTTGTGCTTGTAGAGATCCTCCATTGAAGAGGAACTTCCCAATTCTTGACTTGGAGCAAACCCGAGCCTCTTCTCCTCTTGGTTCGTGACTTTCTCTCTCTAGGGTTTCAAGAAGAAGAAGGTTTCTCTCACTTTGGGTTCCTCTCTTCTTCTTCCTTTCAGCTCTCCTCTTATACAATGGTCGAGCTCAGTTCGCGGTCCCAGTTCACGGTCGTGAAAATCTGGCATGGACCGTGAACACAGCCAAAACGCACCGCTTTCATTTGTTGAGTTAGTGGTCCATGGCTTCAGTAACTTGCGAAACCTCCTTGGACGCCCTTCAGTTCGCGGTTTGTGGCTTCAGTTCACGGTCCTGGCGACCGTGAACTCACAGCTTGGACCATGAACAACAGTTGATTCATCCTCTTTGCCCGGTCCTTGCGTCATTTCTTCCAACTTTCGACTCCGGGGTTGGTTACACCTGTTAGACTCTAAAACAAATTGACACACATTAAACCTAGCGTAAAACCACCCTTTATGGTGATCAAATGCCACAAACGTGATAGAACCCGTTTCTAGGATTCTATCGGGAATTGGGATTTAGGGATTAAGAACAGAATTAGGGATTTGAGAAGAGAAAGATAGAGAATCAGCCTAGGCCTTTAGAGGGATTGAGATCGAGAATTGAGAGGATTGGGAGAAAAGGGGTCAGGAGAGTTTTCTTAATATGCTTCTTGATTGATTCTGAATAAAACGCAAAGTACATATTTATAATGAAAGATTGGAAAACCCTAATAGACTATCCTAATATGACTCAAACACTTAATAATAAAACACTCATAATATTAATAGTAATTATAGAAACCATAGGTTTCTATCATCTCCTCCCTCTTGAGACCAACCTTGCCCTCAAGGTTAACCGACTTGATCCATTTCTTCACCCTATCTCCCGCATAGATTGTGCCTTGTCTCCTCCACTCCTCGCGCTTCCTTTTCTTCCAATCGTGCTTCACTACTTATCTTGGGCTTCTTGCGTTGGCCTTCTTGTGTTGATCAAGAGCGGTAAATTTCATTTCTAAGAGCCCAATTTTTGCCTCTTCAAGCAATCCCCACATCCCTAATCCTTCTTTCGTTGTCATCCTCCTCCGTAATCTTAAGAAACCCAAAGATGCTTCTTTGTACAAAAATCCATCATTAAGAACCAACCATTTTCTTCTTTCGTTGCCTTGATGTCTCTCTAATTGCTTTTGGGCTCCGCTCTTTTAAAAGCCCACCTGCCCACTCATTAAACCAACCATTTTCTTTATCCAAACCCATGTTCTTCAAAGAACAGCCCACCCTGAGCCCAATTCGTTCCATAAGACTCAACCCACAAAAAAACTCTTTCTTGGCCTGCTTCTCCTCAACTCTCGGCCCATCTTCCTCTTGGAACCACCTCGTCCCTTTGTTTTTCAGGTTCAGCTCATCGTAGGGTTCTTGCTTGGCCCAAGTCTCTGGTCGAACCCATTTGTTCACAGTCGACCCAAGTTGAGTTAGTCGGCCCATCACCATCTATTTTGGCCCGAGTGTTGGCCGCTGCATGGGTTTGCACAGAAGAGACGAGACGCCTTCCTCCATCTCCTTCATCGTGCCACCCTTCCTTACTTCCTTTGCCCACGACTCGCACAGAGGTTGTCCACCTCCGTCTTTCTTCTCCTTCTCCGTCAACCTCGCGTCGGAGCCGCAGATCGCGAAGTCGCATGTGCGATTCACGCCTCAAGGGAAGTCACCGAGGATCGCGGGTCTCCTCGCACGATTCTCGTGTCTAGTGGCTCGATTTCCAGCTCCGATGTCACCTCCTTCTTCAGCGGATCCTTCTCCTCCTTTGTTCAGGTCATCAGCGCTTCCTTCCCCGGCGATACGCAAGGAGGCTCACCGCTGCCTCCCTCCCTCTCTGCCTTTTTCTCTGGCGCTCCCACCTCCGTCTCCTTCCCGGTCTAGGTGGGAGGTGGCGTGGTTTGCCGCAGCGAGTCTATGAGTCGCATGATCTCCTCCATATTCATCTTCCACCTTCGTTCCTCTTGGGTTCGGCGATCGAGCGCTTGTTGTATGAGGGCTTCTAGCCGATCGCACGTTGAAGCGAAGAGCTGTGATTCTGGTGCTTCATCCATCCTCAGCTTAGGCCTCGACACCCTGGTCCCAGAATCCGCTGCTAGCTTCTTTATCCTTCCGCCATCCACCATCGTCTTCTTCATCAGCGTCGGCTGATCCTCCGCATGCTCAGTGCTCGGCGCCGCGACGGCTCGCTGCCGTGCCGCACGTTCGCGCACCTCTTGGTCTTTTTCGGCACGAATGGTGTCGAGTTGTTATTTCACACGGGTCCACTCCAAATCGGAGAGCCTCGATGAGCTCATGTTGGCTCTGGTACCAAATGATAGAACCTGTTTCTAGGATTCTATCGGGAATTGGGATTTAGGGATTAAGAACAGAAATTAGGGATTTGAGAAGAGAAAGATAGAGAATCGGCCTAGGCCTTTAGAGGGATTGAGATCGAGAATTGAGAGGATTGGGAGAATAGGGCTTAGGAGATTTTCTTAATATTCTTCTTGATTGATTCTGAATAAAACGCAAAGTACATATTTATAATGAAAGATTGGAAAAACCTAATAGACTATCCTAATATGACTCAAACACTTAATAATAAAACCCTCATAATAATTATAGTAATAATAGAAACCATAGGTTTCTATCAAAACGCCAAAGATAAACGGGGATAAAAAGTGTACATTTAGGCCCCAATCACTCCCCCACAATTAGACGTTTGCTTGTCCCCAAGCAAACCATTCACACAAGGTAATATCTCCACCTAACAGAATAACTTGGGGACAAATCAAAGGGCACAAAGTGGCGAATCTCAATGGCTATTAACACATGGACCATTGCAGGCGATACCAGCATCACCATAAATGACATTTGAGACCACAAAAAAAGGGAAAACGAAAAGTTCTCACCTTTTCCATGAATCAATGCAAGTCTCAACAAGACCAATCATCAACCACAACTCCATGCATAACATTCAAGTACAAGGAATGAACGAATGGGCGACAAAGGTCCTCACCGGGGTATGATATAACATGCAAAGCAAGAATGAATCCCTCACTCTCTTGACCAGTGGGGTCGGGACCATTTCGTGCAAAAAATGTGCACAATCATCCACTCTTGGCCATAGCGTCTCTTCACCATGGCGGCAATCTCTAGATGCTAGAGTGCACGGGTTGGTTGTCATCACTAGCTTGTCCGGAGGTCTTAGACACGGGTTCAAATGACTGGCAATTGTCTTGGGCATGGGGAAAAGGCTTTTTGGGTGGTGGCAAACACAACACAAGGTCCTACATCTTCACCTTAAAATTGAAGGTTCTATGGATTCGACTAAGAACTTCCCTGCAAACAATGGCCACTAGCATCGGCCAAAAACCTTACTTCTCCCTTCCAAACTATCACCCATCACGAACCACATTCAAGCACACTTCATCGGCCTACTCTTGCTATCACATTTCGAACATAATAATGAAGGAGTTCAACAACAATGTGGATGTTTCAATAGCTTGAGTTCCAAGAAAACCCTCCTAGAGCATACACTTTGATTTTTGTGGCACCCTCTACTTTATTTACCCCGCTTTATTACCTCTTTTTTCGAATCTTTTTCTTTCTTATTTCCTTTCCTTTTCTTTTCTTTTCTTTTCTTTCCTTTTGAGAGGGGTACTAGAGAGTAAAACACTTGTCACATTACATTTAACAACCAATGCTCTCTTTTATGAACTTACTCCAATACTACTCTTTTCTCTTTCATTCTGACTCGTTCTAACTACAACATCCCAATCGCCGGCCAAGTATAACCAGCGACTGGGTGTAGCATAGGTCAAGCAAGAAATAAGAATTTATCATACCACGGGGATCTAGGCTTACCCTACTTCAGGTTTAGGGTTCGTTAGCCAACTTAGGATAGTGATTAATACAACTAAACTAACTAACCTAGACTAACCACTAATCCTAGATATTTACAAGGTAGGGAGCTCTCTTGGTTTGAATCCTCCTAGCTCCGTCATATGATCGATGTTGAGTACCATCCTAACTCGATCGATCCACTATCCTACCGTTAGGAAATGAATTCCCTCGGGACAGACCCGGAACGGTGAAGTGATGGATGGGTAGGAGCTCTATTCAACCTAGGGCACCCCTATATCATAGGAGATTGATCCAATCGACTCCCTCATGGATTACTCAGACAATATGGGGTGAGGAGTTTTTTCACTCCTAGGTCGAAAGCTCGATTGACTCAATTACTCTACCGTTAGGAGATGGACTCCCTCGGGAATGACCCGGAACGCCGAATCGATGAATGTGGTAGGCTCTATTCAACTTAGGGAAACCCTATATCGTAGAAGATTGATGGAATCGACTCCCTCGGGGATTACCCGGCCGATATAGGGTGAGGAGTGACCCGAAGATGCCAATAATGACCTGAAACTCGTCCTCGACCTTCCCACACGTGCTAGGACCTGAAATGTAACAAACCAAGCACAACCTAGCAAGATGGACAAGAAATGAGGGGTAAAATGTGTGCGTTTGGACCCGAATCACATTCCTAGCAAGAATCGCACCAAATACACCTATGTAGAACCTCAATGGAGCTCCTAAGAACGAGCTCCGAGATACAAGGACGAATCACGTATAGACACGAAGAAAGGATGGGGGGGGGTCAACATTTGGGCCTGCACTAATCCTATGCCTCCATCATACTCACTAGTGACAACTATGATGTTACTTGCCAAGGAAAGTGGGATCTAAGCACACAAGAAGAAAACGATCAACTCAAAACTCACATGGCTACCTCGGCTCAAAACTCATATGGCTACCTAGTCACCCAACCATGTATTCCAATTCACAAAACACAATGCATGGCAATTGTAATCAACAAGTAATCGAGTCAAAACATCCATTAATTATTGCACACATGAGAACTAAACCTTTGTACTATCCTAATGCACCTCTCAGTCATCATCATAGGACACACTCGATCACATGCAAAAATTAAAGGTTAATGGCAATAAACAGGAGATTCTCCCACAAACCGGCCACTTTGATCATGCAAACATTGCTTGGAGCCCTCAAATCTTTCAAATTTGGGCATACAACATCAAGGCTCCAAGCATTCAATCACACCCAGACAAGCAAAATAATAAGCGACCCCCTCCCCCCCCCCCCCCCCCCCCCCCCCCCCCCGCCACACACTTTAGCTCGATATTGCCCTCAATGGCGTCAGATAGGGACAAAACGATGTTACCGCATGGCTTGGGGAGTGAAAGTTGAATTATTATTTTTATCCAGGATAGGAGGTGGAGCTTCAAGGAGAAGACGAAAACAAACACATACTCGCTTGAGGCGAGGTTATTACACATAACAATACGATAGTAGTAGTAGTTGATCACACACGCGCACACCGAATAAAAGAAAGAAAAACAAAATAAAAGGTAAAAGAGTTCTTCCAATTGGAGAAGTGGGGCGAAAGAAATCGACTCTGCCACATGTCTCACTTGTCTTCTACTTCATCACGGGTCGAAGGTCCCGGCTCATCAATTGGGAGAGGGCCCTGGCGACGAGCTATCCGCTCCAGCTGGTCGGTGTGCCAGTCGAGCCGGGAAGTGACTCCCACTACGTGGGTCTTAAGGCGATCCATCTCTCCACGAGGTGCAACCCGAAGGTGGAAGGACCGGCTCCTAATGATGATGTTGCTGCTGTTGGTATTGGTGCAGGACGCTGGAGTGTAGGATGCCGGGGGAGGATAGGGATCTCTAGCAGGTGGCTGCTCTAGAGGAGGAACCCCTGGTGGTAGATTCAGGCCCTCGATAAACCGAAAATGGTCCAAATCATCGAAGAAAACTCATGGAACTCAGGGTGCCTCTTCGAACGCCAAGGACTGACCCTCCTTTGTGTAGCCTGCCAGATTAACATTGTAGTGACGAGCAAGGTGATTGATGTAGGCCCCCAATGACATAAAGTATTGGCGCTTTCCCCCTATGGCTCTAGCAAAGGAGGTGGTCAAGACCGAACCAAGATGAATATTGTTAGACGGTCCACCATGCAAGCGAATGCTAGCAAGATCTTTATGGTTATCTTGTTTGGCTTGTAATATCTAGGGTAGAGAGAACGGGCAAGGATGGCATTGATGATGCGCCACTGTGGCTTGAGTGTGGATGCTTACCGGTGCTCTGGAAGACAATACCTTCGAAATGTTGCATTCATGTCGCACCCTCTTCCCACTCAGCTCTAGATGTGGCTCCAACTCCCATGGCTCGGGCTAGCCCTTCGAAAGTCAAGGTGCGGCATTCTCCGCCCCAATGAATTTCATCGTGTGCCTCCGATTTCCGAACAGGCTCATGGTCTTAGAGATGGTGAAGGTGTAGACACCACATTTTGTCCGATACAACCACTATATTTAAACTCAAAAGAAAGAAAATTGTAACGATAAATTAAATAGAATGCTTGAAAAGAATTGGTCGAGATTGCACTAGCAAGTCAATAAGTAACAATGATTTTCAGACTCAAGTTTACTTAATTATAATTTCGATTTGACTATTAACCATAAAATATATCGATTTGATCAAGACTAGCAATGGCAAGTCTTGAACACCAAATAATTAACTGGAATCAAATTAGCTAAGAGCATAGAATCGGAGTGATTGGGATAGTAAGATTAGCAGAGGAAAATCTTAAACATCAATTCTGAAAATAATAGAGGTACAAAGATTGTCATTGAAAGGTTTAGCATAGAGGTTCGAACGTGGGGGTGATAGATGAAATGGAGGCATAAGCTTTATAATTAAATTTGACACATGGTACAAAGTATGTGTAATGACGTACCAAATCAAGAACTAAAACTAATCACAATGATTGCCTGTTGCTGCAAATTTTTTTTTTTGAAGTTTAAGACACCATTTCAAATTGGGTCAACTCAGCAATTGAAGTCATTGGCTCCTTTTCTCCTCTCTTTGAGCCCAAACCAGATCACAAACCTGCAAAATGAAAAATAAAATAATCAGAATACAACCCAAATAGTAGTCCATACTAAAGCCAAAGAGTTCCACCCCAGTTCAGGCTAACCAAATCAATCCTCAGGACAAACAGATTTCGTCTCCAGACCTCTCCCCAAGAGGCAACAGACTTTCCCACCGCCCACAAAAAAAAGAGGACGGCCACCTCCTTAGAAAACGGACCATATACATCCAGCACAAAAGAAAAGGACAGTGCACATTAGTCATATAAGGAAATCTTACCACTGATTAAAGAAAGAAAAGGGAGCTGATGCTCAAGAAAAGGACAGAAACAATAAGCAACAAGCAAGAGGCAGTAAGGAGGAACCGAGAAATAGAAGGCAACAAGCAATCCAATCAACCCACAAAACGACTCCTCGAGAATTCCAGGTTAGTATATCTCAAATCCATAATCATCCCCTCTCCCATTCATAAAATAAACATGGCTACGTATGTGATAGAAAGTAGAAATCAATGTTCTTCATGGTAGACAGACATGTATATGCTTAACTATAAAGACACATCTAATTAGGAACTAAACTCTTGCAGATATAGTGAGTATGCAATCAGATCTGTGTTATTTGTATGGCGCAAAAGATATGCTTGTAATTTAACCATATGCTAGAACGTCTAATCACAAAATCTGCTTAAGGGAGCCATAAAAAAAACTAAATGTGATGTTCACTATGCCTTTTCATGTTATCTATTTCAAGCACTTGTCTGGGTTGATTATTAACCCTCATTAATTATCGACTCATATATCTAGTTTAAAATGCTTGTTTGCTTAACAAAGTTCCAAACCTAAAATCCTTTCTCAGTCCTTGTGAAAGCAGCAAGGAAATATTCAATTCATACCTATTACAAACTTAGCTTTAGGAGGGTATCATAGGAAGACATTTTCTTTCGTTTTCTAGGGAACCCCTCCAAATCCGATCATAACTTAGAATATGACCTTTCGTTTTAAAGACAAAGTCCTAAGCAGAGGCTATATCTTTTTCTATCATCCTCAATGTGCAGTATAAGAATTAGAAACACAAATTTTCTACAATACAAGACATATAAAGCAAAAGCATACTATAATCGTTTCTTCAAATATGAAATCATTAGCGATGGCTAAGATTTTCAGTTAGCTTTGAACCATTTACAAGTTCAATCAAACGTGTGGTTTTTCTTGGCATCACGATAAAAACTTCACGAGATAATCCCCACTAGAAGTTTAAACCCAATCGAGTAACAAGAATAGGCTTAACTATGTCTCCTCTTTTGACCGGCGTTCGACCTTCCCCTGTTGCTGGTGAATTCCGCTCCTTCCTTCATCACCGAAGACCACTGCCAAATCCAAAAAAATCAAAAGCATAAGAAATATCGAGCCTAGGTCTATTAAAGAAAAAAAACAATTACATAAATCTATTCCTTCCCGTCGCCAGACTGTCGGGTCTCCTTCGTCGCCCATCTTCCCCCTCGATCAAACACCATAAAGAACCCAAAAATAAAAACGGAAGGTTAGAATCCTAGAATAGCTCTTAACCGAAATCAATAGAAAGATAACATGCAAGGGTAGAAATCGCTTACCGCCGACGTGAAGACCTTCCAGATCATCCTCGTTCTATGGTCTTCGAAGGGTCTCTGCTTGTCGTCACTTTCCTGGGGGTTTTGCTCGAGTTTCATCAGAAGGAGATGAAGGAAGATAGGGTAGGCCGATCGAGGGATAGAAGAAGAGAAGTCATCCTTCCAATCTCCCTCGTCGATTTCGAAAGAAAGAGGTCAGTATTCTTTGATTTTTGACCATTTATCGTTTCTGATTGAGAGAGGAGAGAAGAGAGAACGAGAGGTTGAGGGCGGCCGGTTAGGGGAGAACGATTAGGTCTAGGTTTTCTGGGTTGTTAATTGAATAATAAATCCAGACGGTTAAAATGACTAGATTGACCTTAGGCTTTCCTAAAAATTGCACACCCCTGCCACCGTCCTTTGAAGCAATTACATAATTTGCCTTCCCCCATTTCTACACTAAAACGAAAAATCCAAAAAAACTAGTAATCAGCCCGCGCTCCGCGGCGGGGTAAGTTTGACCTTAGTAATTTCATGGATTATGATATATTTTTGTATGCATAGAATCTGGAAATGGTTGAGATAGTTGTTGGATAGAGCTTGTTCTATGGTATTGTTAAGCTTAGGCCATGCTCTGTCGCAAGGAAATGTCAATTTATGTTATCAGTGTGCATGGGGCCGTAGGATTGTGTGACCTAGCAGCCTTCATCAAGCATCATTGTTGCCAAACCAAGAACGGTGGCATCATAGATACATTATAGTAGAGTGCACGAAAATGTGCTGGGGATTTAGTGTGTCAAGGCAAAGAAACAAAAGGTAGTACATAATAGCCTTGTGAAATCCAAAAGTCTTGGCAAACTACATAAACAAATTTAGACATTGTTTTATCTCCATCGGACCTGGAGAATAGAAACTTAGTTAAGGAAGGAGGATAATAGAGGTAGATAATATGCATCAGGAACTCTTTCTGTCATTGATGTTGATGATCACTTGTCGATTCTTGAGGTATGCCAAAGTGTTGAAACTCTTATGTGAGGTTTGGCTGGTGCAGTTCCGTTCTTCAGATCTGAGGAACCGATGTATAGCTCACCCGCAAACATTCTGCTACATTTTTTTTATCAACAATGCCTTAGCCGATTCCGCATCGAGTTTCTTGTACTTGTTGGGTGACATGTCGATTATTGAGAGAGTTGCCTCATGGTCCAGTATGGCATCAATATCATCAGATCCTTGTTCACATTTGACTTCTAGTTGATAGTGCAAGCTAGTCATAAATATAAGCGAAAAGTTATGTTAGCTTATTTGTGAATAAATTAGGAAACATTAGATGTAATGTTCACATTGAAACAGGAAACTTACTCTGGCCATTCCTCAGTTGCTTGGCAGATACCTTTTCAAAATTTTAACTGTGATATGTGGAACTTGGCACGGTAAAGCACCTAATATGAATAGCACATGTTAGTTAGAAATGTTTGTTTGTAAAATGTAATTGTGTGATGTAGCTATTTGTGAAGCATCTTGTCCCGGACTAACCTTGTGGCAGCTCTGATCAGCTGCAAGCATAGCTTTGATGTCAGCAAGTGTTTTCTTTTCAACTGTTGGTCGAAGACAGCCTGTTTTCTTACTGGTGTTGGCATCCATGTAGTAAACTTGTCTGCGGCTATAAAGGAAGCTGGTTGTAGCAAAATAATAAAAATTGGTATCTTTGTTCTGGTTGATTGGCAGTATATATGAATCGAAGAATGAATAACACTTAAGAGGAGTGTACATGTGCATAATTTCCTTGACTGAGCCTGTAAAAGATCTAATTATTAGCTCACTGGCAGGGGTGGATTGAAAACGATACTTATATTTATGGTTGGATAGAGGCGGCACTCGAATAGCAGATTTGATTTTAACAATGAGAGGCAGGTGAGCCTCAGCTATCAGCGCATCCTCTAAGAACTTCAAAATGTCATATCCTCGATACAGAACAGTTGCCTTAGCGCCACTGTTCGTGGCAGATGTATGTGAGGTTGATGATTCATATAATTCACAAAATAGCATATTATTATATAGAACGCACCTCACATCCTGTATGACCATGTGGAATTCTTTGAGAGTACCACGAATTGTTGTAGGAACACTGAGACGCCTGACGCATATAGTGATATCTGTGGTTAATAGAAGAGTTTGTCATTTTAAAGTTTAGGTTCATTTTAGCATGAGAAAATGAGATGGTCAAATGTACCTGTATGATAGTCAATGGTATTTTTCTAAAGTGGTACTATCGAAAAAGCCATCCCAATGTCCCAGCCGATGGGTAACCGTGGCTCATCTGGGTCCTCTTTAATTCTGGAGATGTTTTGTTCGCGAGTTATGTGTATCCTTAACTCTCCCGGAACAATCTTTGGATTCCCTCTTGCCGGTACAGCCACCACCGAATCAAAACGATAAAGGTTCCCGACTTTTATCCTGCGAGAAATCTCGGTGATGTCTTTTTCATCAACCATTGACTCGATCACTCGTGCCGATAAGATAAACAGTTTAGCGGTTTCAAACCATATAGTACACTGGTTTAAAAGCACTTATGAATAGATTATGCAATCCTGTGACTAAATTGTAAATAAACATTCTTGTCTATCCAAATCATGTGCATGCTGAGGTTTTTAAGCCCGGGTGCCTCTCGGAATTCGAGCCACGTCATCACCGGCCGAGCAATCACTATGCGAATGTTTGTGCCCAAACGCAACCCCCGAAATGGCATGCAAGTTTCAACCGGATCTATTAGACAATAAACGGAAACGAAATGTGTATTTTATCTTTCTTGCAGAGGATTCGAGATTCTTGGGAGGATTTTTTTACGAAAATGGAAGGTGTTCATCTTTGCTATCGGTGGGGACCATGTGACCGCCATCTGTTGACTGGTGGTTTTTGGGTAAACTCTCCATGCCAGGTGGGGTCTCTGTGCGAACAATACAAGTACCGACCAGAAATATTGTTTCAGCTGTAAAAGCGGTGAAGAAGAGAGAGACGTGGACTTACCTTTGTTTAAAGTTTGTCTGATAGCCTCTGTAGTGGGGCTTCCGCGACGGAGAAGGGTTGATGAAGATGTGGACGGTGTTTCTCGATGGTTTATGAGGGAAGATAGGGTTTTAAAATGGAGCGCTCGGTTTGAACGGGCCTGTATTATGGGCTTTTATTTTTATCATATTTGTGACTATAAAGGGCTTATATTGGTCATTATATTATGGGCTTAAACAATGGGCCTGTATGTTTTATGATTTTAGCTTCGTATTGCCCTATAGTTATGTGGATTGAGGTCCAGGCGAGGTAATTTGTACAAAATTGAATTTTTTATCTAAAATTTTGATGGACACGGTTCTAATAACTCAGATCTCCCATCTATGATATAAACTACAATATGTGTTTGAAGAACTGATCGCCAAAAGTGAAGGTGAATGTAGTTCTTGATCGTTCATGATTTGGACGCATGATCAAGACAAAACATTCACCTCTCTGAACTATTAAGATACAAACATCAGGGTCTTCTATACTGACAAAATACAGTAAGCGGCGGGTAGGTAATAGTCAACGTGAGTGCGTCAGTGAATTTCTTCGATCCTATAAAAGAAAAAATAATTTATTTAAGGCACATTTACTGATATTAACATTCGTTAGTTTAATAGGTTTAATGGAATTACCTGATAAGTAGTTTAGGTATCCACTATATTAGCAAATGCTTCATTGAAGACTATGTTTCTTGTAAAGTCATGAGGTATTTCTGGTGGGTTTTCTATAAGAATCCTCAAACCTCTTGCTGATTTTACTCTTGAAACTCCCACATAGAGTTGGCCATTGCTAAACACTAGTTCAGGAAAATATATCCCAACTTTTTCGAGCGTTTGTCCTTGGATTTTATTTATATTCATTGCATAGCATAATCACACTGGAAATTGCCTCCTTTTGAGTATAAAGGGCCACTTGGAGTTCTCCACATTTAACACTATTCTTGGTATAATGACCTCATCAGTGTCATAAGAACCTCCCATAATGTTGCCTTTTATATAGTTGTCCCCCAACGATGTGATCATTATTCTTGTGCCGTTGCATAAGCCAAGCCCGGGGTTCAAGTTGCGTAGGAGCATAACTGGTGTGTTTACCTTTAATGTGAGCTCATGGTCTGGTACTCCGTTGAATGTAAGAGTGTTGAGAAACTCAGTTGGATAGCTTTCATCAAACGAATCTGCCGTTTCTGTCGATAGCAATAGTGAGTCTGAGCTGTAATAGGTTGTCAAATTGCCTGGAACATGCTGTATCATAAAATTATTAATTGCAGAGACAGTGCATTCGTTGGAGTGATTATGGCTCTACTAGTGAGGTATGGTGGGTGCCTATGATTTTGGGGAAACGAATCATATATATCGTCTACAATTGACTGAACAGGATCAACTCCGGGATCAATTAGGAACAGCTGTGGAATCTGTATCCAATCCATTGGGGCATCTTCTCTGAATGATCTTGCTTTAAGTTTTCCATCTCCTAAAGCGAGGACCCTTCTGGGAATGTATATCCATGTATAAGTTGCTGGACGCTGAACTTCTGTGATTCGCATGTTTGTAGATAGCTGCATAACTTTAAAATAAATCCATAGTTTGGATCTAGTCAATGAGCTATCAACTGTTTGTTCACGTCCAGCCACGGTTATAACCAGAAGAGTTTGGCGAAAATCTCCACCAAAAAGAACTGTCTTTCCTCCAAAAGGTTTATAGCGATGCCCATTCAGTGAAACATTTAAAATATCGCATAAACTACGATCCACTGCTTCAAAAGCTCGTCGATGTGTCATAGGCGCCTCATCCCATATGATTAAGGATGCTTCTTTTAACAGATCAGCTAAATGTGTTCCGTGTTTAATTGGACATGTTGACGTTGCATCCAGAATCAGAGGAATTTTGAATCTTGAGTGTGCTGTAGATGCTTTGGGAAGAAGTGTTGCTGCAATACCCGATGATGCAACCAGAAGTTTTGCCTGTACCTCCGTGGCCGTATAGGAAGAAAGCACGACCCATCTTGTTGTGCACTGAATTGATAACGGCTGAATACACATTGGTTTGCTAAAGATTCAGAGACTGCAACATTGTGGTGGCCAATGCATGTTGCTGGCCTGCATCGAAAGCAAGGTGCTCGTTTATCAGTGGATTCTCGCCACTATCGCATAAACCATCGGATGGGAGTGGAAGATTAAAGTCCTCAAGAGTCATTGAGTGTGAGCTCAACATAGCCTGTAGTTGATGTAGAACCCAGTTCTGTAGTCATTCGTCGCTAGGCCTCAGATTTTAATCTCTGAGATCCTTGATTAAACTGTACGCATAATCTTCAGACATAGATTTCCAAGAAGAATTGAACAATGTTATCGGGCTTGGTATTTCACAGAACATAAGCATTGACACGAAAGTGCTTCGAATCACTCGTGGCATGCTAGAAGATGAGATATCTGCTAACACTCGTATCCATTCTGAAGAGTCTGATAAAAGGCCCAATTTTTCACAAGCTTTTTCAAAATCTGCACAAAGTTCTCCATTGAAAGTTCTGAGCTGAGCATAACTAACAGCGCCGCGAACTTTTGTGAGCAGCATTCAGAGGAAAAAAAACATCTCCAGAACCGGGTGGAACATATGCAATTCTGCCTATTGCGAATCCTTTCTTGCGAGGACTCCACTCTTTACAGGCAGGTAACCAAGTGTAGTTGTTTGGTATCTGTGCATATGTCAGAAATCTTGCCTTGGGGTCTCTACGATTAAGCGACAACCATTCTGTTAAGTGCGTCTTACCGACATAAGGATTCCCCAGAACATTCCGAACATTGGATTGCTTCTTATAAGGTATTTTTTGCTGGCCATCCAAATGAACTCCCAAGCGCACAACTGCTGGTTCTCTTACATGTAGTGGGTACTCATTCAACCTCCTTATAGCTTCATAAGACGACAACGATCGGCAGTCAACGAATTGCTGAATTTCATCTATGTATTTCACGTATTGCACTTCTACATTATTTTGTGGTGCATCAGCATTTTCAGCAATCACCAATGACATGTCCGGCCCTTTTGTCACATATTTGAAAAGATATTTAATAAGTTTGCCTTTATGACATACCTCGACATTGATATGAGCCTGCCTTCTCACCAACAAATTTCGGTTGTATGGAACAACATGTCGATTGTCGAGGACTGAACTACCCTTTTGAACCTCTATGCCCGAGTTTGATCTTCTATAGACGACATTTCCGAACTTGTCAAATGACGTGGCTGAGTTAAACTCTTTTGGGAATTGTTTGGAACATCTGGTGTTTGAGGATCGTTTTTTGTCTCGCATGCACGGTGCATTTGTGTTTGCTTCGCCGCATGGGCCATGTAACATATATTTGCAAACAGCCTCATGCCCAACTGGATCTTCTTGAGGGTCAGGAATTTCAGCTGAGATAACCTCATCAATATCAGCAGTTGTCCTCAGTTTATTCTCCTTGGCCAGCCAAACCAGCAAATGTATGTGGGGCAAACCTTTTTTTTTTGGAACTCCACTGTATACATTACTGGCACAAAACAAAACTTGTTAAAAGGGCAGATATCCATATATTGTGCATTGAAAAACAAATGATAGTTAACGCTGAAAAAACCAAACTACATTAAATGACCAGGCTGATCTTACTTGCAATCGTCTTCCCAAAGTAGGAGTTTTTCTTAATGTCATCAATCAGAATGCTGAGCTTAATGTGGAAAACCCTTGAAACAACCATTGGTTTGTCCGAGCTATTTTGACCAACAATATCGTGAAAAGCTTCTGTGATTTCTTCCCACAACGAATTACACGTAAATGTAATAAATAGATCTGGATTTCCATAGAATTCGACCACCGCCATTGCATCGTGATATAGTTGTTGCATATATCGTGGACTACCAATGTAAGTCCCTGGGAGCACAACATGACCCACTTTATCCCCGTCGAGATCACCCCGCGCCATTGTATCCTGTAAGCCTTGATAAACTTCAGCTCTACGTTGTGGCTGATGATAGCGCAAAAATGCCAACCTATTTAACTCTATTGATGAATAGGCGTCAATACAAAAGTGCTGAAGAGCTTTTCCAACTTGAACAATTGTATGACCTTCGTTGATGCGATATTGGAGCCTAAATGTGTAATATTCACGTTGAGTAACAAATTGTCTGCGCATAGAAGGAGGACATAAAGCTGACCTGTATTTGATAAGCGGATGATAACCATCCTCTCCATATGGAAATAAGAGCGGGAAATGCAATGCATCAAATTTTGGATTGAGGCTTGTAATTCTCTTTAAACCTTCATAAATGTGATCAACAATGATATCTCGATCGTCTCTGTCTGGAATAAAATCGCCCGGTATGAGTGCCGCGATTTCAGTGCTGCTTGACAAGTCATACTGTCGATTTATGCTCTTAGCTCCAAAAATTTGAAGCTTCAAATTTGTCGTTGTAGAATCCTGCCGCTGCTGCCGAAGTCGCCTGAATGTCTTGACAAGTTGATTGTTTTGATCCAGCATTTGTAGCAATAAAGTGAGCAATTCTGGAATAAGTAGATCATCACGGGAAGCAAAATTTGGCAAAGGGTTGTCAATCTCGTTCTCTGGTTCAAAAATATAGAGCTGCGCAAACTTTGGTTTTTCACCATCAGGAGGCAACAACGAACCAATCCTATGATAATTTTCTCCACATTTTACCATTGAATAAGGCCCCCTTCCAGAGAGAGAGTGAGGGCCGATAGAAGCGCCAAATGATGTGAAGCACAATGAACCATTATACGGTCTAATGTTGCCCCTGAAATGCTTGGACATAATGCCACCATCAAACCGCAGAAGTTCAGCCAACAAATGTGGAGGTTGTGCTAAGAGCAGCAAACCAACGCGACCTTTTTGACAAGACAATGCATAAATTGAATTAGTTGTCGCTCGATGGCGGTCGAGTCTCTCCATATCCCAAAACAAAGCACCACAGTATTTACAAACACACTCTAGCTGACCTATCCTCATAATATCATTGTGGAGAAGCTTTCTAGCTCTGGGAATATGCCTACCACAGAATGGAGCTTCGCCTAAATTCCGCCGATTCAAACGATCAGTTTTCTGACGGTTAGCCTGTGTTACTCGACTGGTGCTTTCGTTACATTCACCCCCATATCACGCACCCCCTGTTCCTGACAAAATATGGGTCGAGTTATATCTCTGGATCCCAATTGCTTCATATTCTGATAGCGCGCTTTCCTTGGCCGTGATGGACCTGATATGTACACAACAAACATAAGAGTGGTAAGTAAACTACAGTAAGCGGCCGATATGAACGAATGTTAGTAACGCATAATACAGGCATGGATATTTCATGCTTCAAACAACAGACATAGAATAATGTTGAACTTATCACCAGCTGGCGATGGCGACACTTGATGAAGATTCAATAATGACCCCTGCATGGTGCTCTGAGACACAGCAGATGTTTCCCCAAACACTGCTGAAGGAGTTGTAAGATCCTATGATGGCTGTTTGGGAATTTCAATTCTAGCTCTTTTATGTGTTAAAGTCTGATATTGAGCTTTTCTTATTCTTGGAGGCATTGCTGCATAGTCTACACAAAAGCATGAAAAGGATCAACGCCATTTATTGTTGGGATGCTTCATTAATAAGGTTGAGATGAAATCGGATATAATGAATCAATAAAGGAAATAAATGAAAATTCACTCTACCTTGGACAATTAAAGGCGTGGTGGTTGTGTAGATGACTGTCCAAATTGGCTGGCAAGCAAAAGATACAAATGAGCAAATCTTAGATGAAATATCAGAGTAAGATGGGAGAAGTTCCCAGAGAAGTTGACACAACCCCAATGAAGAAGAAGACCTGCATTAAAATGCATCATCATGGATATTCGAGGTATGCAATAATATCTATCTATATTAAAATGTGTTATTATGGGTATGCGGGATATCATATATGCATTAGTATATTGCTTTATCACTCCGAAAATATCTAACATTGTGCTCAATTAATAAAATGAAAAAAACCAATCATATTAGTTTGATCTTTGTATAGAAAGAGGATGAATTACGGTGGCAAAAGCGATTACGGTAAGAAAAATTAATAGCATACTTTCTCATTCAAAATTGCCCGAGCGTTTTTCCTTTTCGAAACATGTGAGCTCAATTGGAATTCATGAATTTTATGTCAATTAATGACAACTTATTTATTCTAGACACAGTCTACGGGATCCAACATAATTATTTCATTCCTATCCCAATTGCTCATATATGTTCAAACGTACGTTTTCAGGACTATCAATTCCACAAAATGTTGAACATGCTCTAACACATCACGGTAACTAAATTTATAGAACAGGTTAATTCCTGAATAAAAAGTGAGTTTGTTAGACTTTAAGAGGAAGAATAAACGAACATTTAGCAAAACAGGAACATGACTACGCTAAGAATGGACATACACTATGGTTGGAAAACGAAATAACCTATTTAAGCAACGATAAGTAGAATTGATATTATATAACACCTGATAAGAGAAAAAAGCCCGGCAGCAGTATTACAATAAGCCACCACGCAAAAGTCACATATAGCAACCAACAATACCTAAATACCGCCAAAAGAGCTACTATCCGACAAAAGATAGACGACTGCATAAACGAAAAGCATAGAGGATATACATCCTCTGATAACATCCACACAGGTGCAGGCAACACATTTTCGAGACCAGAAGGCCCAAAACATGATTGTTCAAACAAAGAGAATAATTTGAAAAAGCATAACGAAACATGAAATCTCCTCGAACATAAGACAACTATTATCCCAGAGACATCATCAAACACATCTTTAGTTCCTGCAGAAAACAACGTGGAATAATAAGAATCATGATACGCCCAAAAACTAACCTACAACAAAAATGTTCTGAGAGAACAGGATTAAATAACAAAGCTAGGAGTACCCTTGAAACCATGATCACTTCTTGAACAAAGCACGCTTTGCAACCGATTTTTTCTGACTATCCACCGAAGTATCCCTTTCTATATCAACACCTGCGAGGAACCACCATGTGGCACCTGAGCAATTTCGGCAACATCCAATTTCTCCACCTTGGTCTTGGCCAGTGGAGAAACCAACCTTGAAACAAATAGAGTTTCTCATTCTAAGAACGGGAGAAATAACACAAACATAAAACATTAGAGAACTGACAATATAGAACATAAATACTCACGGCGATGTCGAGGGCGACACGACGGTTGAACCTAAGGTCTTTCCAGGAGATGACTCGGGGGATGGCTTTAAAATTTTTGCAGCGGGCATAGATGAGCCACGACCAACATCCTCAGGGCTCATAGACTCATCAATTCTAGATGATCGTCTGGGGATCATTGAAGCAGTAGATTGGAAAGATGGTACAGTAGAATGAACTGCAGAAGACATGGACACAGATGCTGCAGTTCGGGTAGAGCCCACCTGTACACCCATCATTGAAAGCTGAGAACCTCCAAGAATCTGCGATCCAGTATCAATCTCTTCATTCCTGACATTTGCAGAAATAGGGTTCCGGAAATCCTTGGCTTCATAGCTGGGAAATCTGCAAATCATAATAACTGATTCAGGTAACATTCTCAAACAACATCGCAATAAGCAAAATAAACTTCAGGAACAACGTCAATACTTGTCAATTAGATCTGGTTCATCAGTGATGTTAAACGGCATAGCTGGAGCTTCAATGAGAAGAGAGTCTGAAACCTTTTCCTTTCCCTTCGAGGCCCTTGAGAACATATCACAAATAATTCACTTTAGACATGGTAGACAGACCAAAGCAAAACACACATAAACCAAAGCACCCAATACTGACCTCGATGAACCTGAGGGCCCTCCCACAATACTCGATGCGCGCACCACAAGAGCAGCCAACGGAGGGGGCGAAGAAAACTTAAGCAAATCACCCACCACAGTAGGATCATCAAGAGGAACCACTTGGGGAACACGGAATTCACCCGAGGAGAAACCAGTTGGGCCCAGCAACGGCAACCAACAATCAAACTTGACATATTGGCCTCGCAACTGATGCAGTTGTGGGGGCAGCTGACCAGGACGATGGGGGAACCTCTAGGCCAGATGTGCAGCAGAAACGTTCACCAGCGCATGTGCACACCCCCCATTAGTATAAAACGCGCCTCACAGGAGTCATCCCTCAGTGTAAGCTGGAGCTTGTAGCTGAGGGAAAAAGAACATTAGCAGCAAAACTTACAACAGGCAACAAACATACAAAAATGATACACAGTCATACTTGACGCGGGTTTGTTCCTCGTCCAGCTGCCAATCCTTTGGACACCAAAACGTATCATCACGATGCTTCGAAACAGCCCTCGAACATAACTTGCATGAAATATAATACCAAGGTGTGCTTGACTCGACATCGACAATCACTCCACCACAACGGTACTTCTCTTCCTACCAAAGAAAAGAAGGGCAACTTACTTCCAAACACGGGAAAATAAGAGCAGTAAACTATTTGAGAGGAATATGCAGTACCAGTGAGGAATTTGTTCTGGATAACGCCAGCAGCTGGCTCAAAGTCCTGGTTCGATGATCTGCATCAACTGTAGCATCAGCAACAGTAGCAAACTCAACCGGCAAGGATTCAACAACCTCATGTTTCTCAGCAAACCTAGCAGAAATCCAAGCAGCATGAATTCGACAACATAGGAGCCTTGGTAAATAATGGGCCACACAAACAGTACACACAAAATCGGCTACAGCCCACAACTAACTTACCTAGATGCAAGATAATAAGCCTTTGGTACAGGAGGATTGACTGATATGCGAGTTGCGGCTGAACTCGACAGAACATAATCATCTGAAAAGTAGAATAAAAGACGACGAAAAACTATAACGTACTAATAGACCACACTCAATCTAGTGAAAAGGTGCATGCAATAAGGAAGCAAGAACATACCCCCCAGTTTATTAACCAGAAAGCCGCCAAATGCCAAAATCACAGCTTCAATCGAGTCAATCTGAGTGAGAGCAACATGATCCAACATCGCGGAAAACTCATCCCAGAGTGTAATCGAGACCTTCGCTCCACTGAGAAAAAAAAAAAGCAGGGACACGTGATAGAAACAAATAACAAACACGACACACACAACCAAACTCATAACCCCAGAAAAGGGAAAAACACCTTTCATCCTCAACTATAACCGTCTGCTTGACTGCAGGGCCGTTATTTGTGATTTTGTGCGATATCCCACTGATCGAACTGAGTCGGCCAACGACATCTACGAAAACAGTGCAGAGGCAAAATCTTAGTAAACAAACAACAGATATATAAGCAAAGCAAACCTAAAAAAACAAACCTGCTAACCTGTCAAATAACGATGGTTACCGGCACGCATATTCAACTGAGAGAAAGCCACAAACTCGTAAGCAATGCAGTCAAAAGCGCGATTCTACCTAGAAGCGAAAAAGGGGTAAACTCGTAAAGCGTAGAATCAAAGCGTAAAAGCGTAAGTTTTTGACGCATACTGAAAAATAAATAAAAATTTATTAAGTAGGACATATGCTATGCAAAATATGAATGCACGGAATTTAGATAAGTCAATAAATGCATGCTATTCATGCCTAAAGTAGAACAACTTATAGCATCTTAATAATAAGTTTGTAAACATAAATTTTAACAATAAGCCACTTTTCTCACTATGCTGATGAATTTGGGAAAAGCCTAACGGGTGAATAAGATTACTCTATCGAAGTTGAGAATGCATACAAGTACCTTATATTATATGTATCTTTTAATCTCAAATGTATCATATTGTTGGTGATTTACTTTTAAAATATACATTTTATAATTAATTTCATGAAAAGAATACTCATTTAGTGAACTAAAAGCGTAAAAACGTAAAGCGTTTTGGAGAACTAGAAGCGTAAAACCGTAAGCTTTTAAGCTTTAAAGCGCAATTTAGTCCGATTTTATATACTGAAGTTTTTATATGGAAATGAAAGTGTTTTGGTGACCTAAAAGCGTAAAATCGTAAGTTTTTAAGTTTTAAAACGCGATTTTGACTGCATTTCGTAAGCATCAACCGGGAAACTTTCAGCAGGAAGAACACAGGGCTGGAAAGAAGTCGAAGGCGAAAGACCCAAAGCCAAATCAAAGGAACACGACCGATACTGATTCGGCGGGTTGCTCAAGGCAAAAGACTTTATGACGTATATCTTGCCAACCGAGAGATTACGACGAATCCCAGCAGCCATTGAAGTTGGCGAGACGCCCTGTATCAGCATACCCTACGCAAAAAACACCAACCTGGCTCATGAATAAAATGAAGAGGGGACAGCAAACCAGGGCAGAAAAGAGTAGGCGAGAAGGACAGGAACCTAACCGTTTCGTCGACCCAAAGAGTACAGTAATTGTATATTCTAATGTCCCCTGGAGACTTCGCCGGCTGACACGCCAAAACACAACACCAATCTGCGACCAAGTGTAATCGCAGACCGGGAATGCAGTAACATGCAAGTTATATTATCAACCCGGGGTCTAGGTCTACTACTTACTCAGTGATTCTCTATTATCTAGCCAACTAAAGTAAGTGATTGTTGTTTAAAAGCAAAAGCAGAAATAAAGCAGGAATTGATACGGTTTTCTCAAGCAGGTACGAGTCACTCGGGAATGAGTCCCCCTAGCTCCTTAGTTTGGTTCAATTGCAATTTCCCTGGGTTGATTTACTGTTGATTAGACTGCGGAAGATCCGACAGTAGCTTGGAATCTCTTAAGCTGACCAAGCCCTCTCAGTCCAACTACCCGGCAGACGACTAGTCTTCACCGGGGTAGAAAGCTGAAGCAGTAAGAACATAACTCCACTACTGGAATTGAATTCCAGTACAAAGCAGTAAACTGGCTAACTCTCGTATAGCCAATCTCCTACTATCGAACGATGAGACTCTAGCAACCTAATCAGATTCTATCTATCTCAGATTGCAGCAGGAATCAGGAAAAGTTGATCAGACTTCAATTGACTCAATAAACATGCATCATTCGATTAAAATCAAACAGTAATATCATCCCAAGTCATTACAATCAATCCCTAACACATAGAACTAGGGTTCTTCATCCCCAAGTGAGAGAGGAGTTCTACTCCATAGAGAGAGAGAGGAAAACAGTAATCGGAGTAGTCATACTCATAAAGATGAGGAAAATCTGCTCCGGGATGATGATTTCGACTCCTAGGACGATCTCCAAACTTGATTCGATGAAACCCAGCTCCAAAACAGCTTCTAGGATGTGTTCTTCGTACTTTCTCCCTTGTGGCTCGAAATTGGCTGAAAAACCAAGATTTCCCGACTCGCACGGGCAGGCCACACGGCCGTGTGGCTCACCCAGTTGCCCGTGCGAGTCAAAACGCTGCGTTCCAATTAGTTCGATCTTAGGCTTCCCACACGGCCAGGGTCGCACGGCCGTGCGGGATTTCCATCCTGCCCGTGCATGCTCTCGACAAAAACCACACGGCCACAATTGTGAGTTGCACGGCCGTGTGGTTTCCAGGAATGCCCGTGCAGCTTCCTTAGCACCTCACCACGCGTCCGATTCTCGTACAATCGACCCCAAACTAGCTCCCAAGCCTCCATTCACGTACTAGGACCTGAAATATGACAAACAAGCACAACCTAGCGTGAAATCGGCCTAAAACACGAGAATCAACACCTCAAACGGTGTAAGAATAGGGGTAAAAACATGTGTAATTAACGGTCTATCAAACTCCCCCACACTTAACCGTTTGCTTCTCCCCAAGGAAACCAAGTCAGACACAAGGTAAGCTCACATATTTCAATCAACCAACATTGGGGACAAGTCATAAAGGCACAGAACACGTGAATCGTACTGGTTTTCAAACATCAATACATGACCAACTTCAACAGCAACCTGGACAACCACCACAAAGGACATTCGAGTGCAGCAAAATCTAGTAAAGGAAGAGTCTCCCTTCTGTTCACCAACCAACCTAGACTTGACTCAACCACTTACTCAAAACAGTCAACTCATGCATCCAACTCAAGACATCAGAATAGAGACCGAGCAATCTAGGTCCTCACCGGGGTACAAGAGTATATAGACTATGAAAATGAATCACTCACTCTCGACCAGTGGGGTCAGGACAATTTGATGCGAAAAATGCGCATGTTATGTCTCTCAATCCCTAACATCTCTTCACCATGATGGCAGCCTCTAAACGCTAGAGTTCACATATGGGGTGTCACCACTAACTAATCAGGAGGTCTTAGACACAGGTTCAAATGACTGGCTAGGGTCTTGGACATGGGGAAAAGGCCTTTTAGGTGGTGGAAGTATTCATAGCACAAGGTTCCACATTTCCAAACCCAAACAATCACAGTCAAACAAACCGGTATTTCCTTTCTGCTATTCTGCATTACTCAATATCTCAAGAGCACAAGAGCGAAGGAGGTATAAATGTCAGCATTTCCAAGCCAGACTGCTAAGAAACACTACTTACCGGGCATTACTCAAATTTTTGGTAGTGGCTCTCTTTGCTTTCAATTTTTCTTTGTTTTTCTTTCATTTTCTTTTCATTTCTTAAGAGAGCCACCACTTCTGCACATATTTCAAACACATGCCCAACTCAACCTTTAAGCACTACCTCCAACACTCACATCAAATTTAGCAGAAACAGCAGAGAATATGGCAAAACCACTCTGTGGAACCTTCTAAAAGATGTAAACAGGGTGATTTTTTCATTTCAGACCAAAAGAAAGGATAACACACGGCTCAAAAGGGCTGACTAGGGGATATGACATATCAGGACAGTCAAATTTGGTCGTGGGCTAATCCTATGCCCCCATCATCTTAGCTAGTGACAACGTGAATGCTACACATCATGGAAGAGGGATCTATCGCACAAGAAAGAAACGAGCAGGCTCAAATCTCACATGGCTACCTATATGCTCTATCTCACATTCTGATACCCTAAACTAGATGCATAAGAGACTGTCAAGAACAAGTAATCAATCCAAGTCACAGTTGGTAAGCAAACAGTTGAAAAACTGAACCCCTACACAACTCTACTGCACGGCTTAGTCCTCATCATAGGTTGTCCTAGTCACATCAAACTGTCATGCATCAATCCGAAAACCATTCAATTCATCAATCAAAACACATTGCCAATATGATCAAACAGCAGTACTTGGAGCCCTCATATCTCGAGATTTGGACAGTGGACTAGGCTCCAAGCACACATATATACATTCCAACCGATACAAAGCACCCCCCACACTTAAGCACGACATTGCCCTCAATGGAGCAGAGGGATAGAGAAGGGGAACGATGTTACCGGATTGAAACTGCTGGGGGACTGGAAGTGAACCAGTCAGCGAGAAACAAACGGGAAGATGGACAGTGCTGCACGAATCGAACACCAAGAACACACTAGCACACTGTGCGTTAGGGATAAGTGTTAGCCCAGACGGCTACAGAAAAAAACAATCCACAAAAGAAAACCGAAAACAAAAACAAACGACACCAAGTTCAAGCTCCTCACACATGGAGCAAACACACACAAGTCTAAAACGAAAAACAAAACACACTGAGATGGGCAACGAGTACAGCCTACTCGTCGCCAAGATTATCCAGGTCGATGTCGTCCATGAAGGCGTCATCACCATCAGCACCATCATCACCATCAGCTGGGGGAGGTGGAAGTGGAGAGTCCTCCCAGGGAGTCCTCCAGACTGGCTGCTCGCCCGGTAGCAGCTGGAGCAGATGCCCCTGTACCTCCTGCATGCGTTGAGAGCGGCGCCTCTCCCGCTCGATGTGTGCGAGAGTCACTCCCTGCTGGGTCTGGAGCTGGTCCAATCTCTCATCGTAAGCAGCCATCCTCTGGTGGTACTCGGCCTGGTGAGCCGCGTACTGCTGCTGGAACTGCATCTGATGGTCGAGGATCTGCTGGTTCTGGAGACGTAGCTGCTCGAACTGGGAGGTGAAGTAGTCCTAGCCCGGGAAAGCGGAGCTGCCACCTCCGTAAGGGAAGTGAGTCTGTGGTGGATCAACAGTAGCGTCCACATCCTCGGGCTCCACATGAGCAGCAGCCTCATCCCCCTGGCCCTCTGGCTGGTCCTCCTGCTGGTCCTCCGCAGGGATCTGAGTTTCCGGAAACCCCTCGATCCATAGAATGCCGCGGTTCTGTCGCAGCAGGTGCATGTGACTGATCGTGGACCTGCCAAAAACGATGGTGTCCCCCTGCTGTGTGCACCCCTGCAGGGAAAGGCCGAAGTAGGTGGCCAGGCGGGTGATGAGGGGGGTGCAGTGGATACTCTTCAGTTCTGAAGCAGTCTTCTCGAAGGTCCTGGCCACCACCGAACCCAAGTGGAGGGGATGGTCGTCCTGGCGGATCGACTGGAGGAGGTACAGGGCCCTCCTAGTGATGGCGCTGGCACTGTCTGAAGCTGGAGTATAAGACTTCGCCAGCAGGTGGTGGAGAAGGCGGTTTTCGAGCTGCAGTGTAGTTGTCTTCGTCCTCCCGGCCGAAAAGGGACGTGTCTGGCCTGGCCGAGCCAGGCGGGTGTACAGCCTCCTGAAGTCCACCTCCGGCGGGTCGCTGACCTCGGTGACGTAGTCCAGACCGTCGTCGAGGTCGAGGTCGAGAGCCTCGGCCAGCTCGTGGTAGCTCCAGGACCGTGGGGCACCGCCTAGCCTGAATTTGACGGCTGCACCGTCTCTCCAATCGTCCGTGGGTGTGTGCTTGAAGGTCGTGTAGAACTCAAGCACAAGCTCATAGTAAACCTTCTCGCAGATGGAGAGCAGACGGCGCCATGGGCGGTTGGTGACGGCGGCAGAGAGTTGCTCGTAGCAGTGCAATGTCTGAAACTCCCGTTTGGACCAGCAATGGTGCTGCCCAAACGGGCATTTCAGGACCTGCTTGAAGCGATCCTGGGCGGGCCCCCTCTTCAAATCCCGGATGAACGGGTGCTTGAGGTCAGGTTTCGACATTGTCCTGCAAAAGAACAACCCAAAGTGGAACCAAAAGAGCCAAAGAAAATGTTAATCACACCCCCACACTTAAGAACAGAAAACAGCCTAACCATGGTTTCATCCATAGTTCGGGGGTCAGAAACTCGATAAATCAAGCATAATCTGAGTGGGGGTGCACATCCATGAACAATTAGGCAACTCAAGGGTCACATTCATACCAAATACACCCTCAAAGCACATCATTAAGGGCCCCAACCGACCCCCACAAAATGGTACGAAAAGAGGCATTTCATCGAACACCTTGTGTGCACTATTAAGGTAAGCATGAAATTGGCACAATTCTTGCACACAAGGGCTCAAACAATCAAGAGGGACTTTGCCCAACACAATTCAAACACACTCCATGCATTCCCCTCAATCAATTGCACAAAAATCACAAGATTCAATGAGGTTCTCTAAACATGCACCCTAACACCCAATTCTCCACAATTAACATAGTTAAGGGCAAAATCAAACCTGGAGACTCAAGTAGAGGTGTAGGGGATGATGAGGGGAAGGCGATGGAAGCGACGAAAAGCCGAAAAAGTGCCCGAAAGTGCTCGTCGGAGTCTCGCTGGAGTCTCGCCGGAAATCGCCTCCGGCGACAAAAACGTCGGCCAAATCTCCTCAAAATGGAGGGATAGGCCGCTTTTGGTGGAGGAAGGGTGGGTTTGTTGTTGGTTTGGTGAAAAGATGACAAAAAATGGCCGAAAAAATCAAAAATGGGGGTTTTGGCGCGGTTTTCCGGTGAGATTCAGAGGATTCCGGCGAGTGTTGGCCGAATAAATAGGCCGTGGCTCGGCCGTGCGAGGTGCAAGTTTGCCCGTGTTGGCCGACACGGGCATGCCGAGGAATACCACACGGCCGTGCCAGTTGCACTTTTGGCCGTGTGGAATTTGTCGCGAGCTCGCACGGCCAATGGAAAAAATCCACACGGCCGTGCCAGAAGACGAGTTGCCCGCGTCGGCCAAACGGCCAGACCAGGCCAATCCACACGACCGTGCGAGTTGCACTTTTGGCCGTGTGGAAATTGTCGAGGGCTCACACGGCCAGGGAATAATATCCACACGGCCGTGCTAGAGTATGGCCTGGCCGTGCGAGCTGCTGGACGCCCGAATTCAATCTGTTTTCACCCAAAAACGACATTCGACTCTGGAACATCTCAAGACTAAAAAACACAAAAAATAACAAAAGGAAAAATGTAAGAAAATGCAAACCTCGGTGGGGTTGCCTCCCCACAAGCGCTTCTTTACCGTCTTTTAGCTGGACGCCAGTCGGTGGATGCTCAGTGAGGTGAAGGAGCAGGTTCGTTCAAGAGCGGATCCACCTCGCTCTTGAGGTACAGCTTCAAATGGTGGCCATGCACCCGCCGAATGTGGCCACCAGCATTTGCCAACTCAACTTGACCATCCGGCAGGATGCAAGCGAGTGAATACTCGGATGGCCAAGGTGGGGGCGGGACCAGCTCATAGTGGTCTCCGGCTTTCTTTCGAGCAGGCTTAGCTGCCTGCTGTTTCGGCCGCCACTCCTCCCTGATTTGTTCCTTCGATGACAGAGTGGACGGGAGTGGCGGCGAAGGTATGTGAGGCGGATCCTGCAAAACAGGCAACACAGGAGGATACACGACAGACTCGTGCTCCTGGTGAGATACAACATGCAAAGGTGACGAAGCAGGACGAGAATTAGAAATTGAAAACGCGATTCGCTCCTCACCATCCCTCAAAACTAAGGTCCCATCATGCACATCTATGAGGGCCTTGGCGGTGGCCAGGAAAGGCCTTCCCAGTATCAATGGCACATTCACATCCTCATTTATGTCCAAAATCACAAAATCAACAGGATAATTGAATTTGCCAACCTTAACCAGAAGGTCTTCCACTATGCCCCTAGGATGCACTACAGATCGGTCAGCTAATTGAAGGCTCATCCTAGTAGCACGGGGTTCACCTAGGCCTAGTTTCTTAAACAGTTTATATGGCATAACATTTATACTAGCACCTAAATCCGCCAAGGACCTCTCTACATGCAAATTCTCTATAGAGCACGGGATAGTAAAACTACCTGGGTCCTTCTGTTTCTGCGGAAGCTTGTTCTGCAGAATGGCCGAGCACTCCTCGCTGAGCTCCACAGAGGCCAGCTCGCTCAGCTTCTGCTTCTTTGAGAGAAGATCCTTTAGGAACTTTGCATACTTAGGCATTTGAGATAGTGCCTCCAGGAAAGGCACTTGGACATTCAGCTTCCTAAGCATGGCCATGAAGTTCTCGAACTCTGCCTCCAGCCTGTCTTTGTGCAACCGAGTAGGGAAGGGGAGTTTAGGGATATACTCCTTCACTACTGGTTGCGGTTTAGGTGCAGGCACCTCAACCTCCTTCTCTACTTCTTCTTCAGCTGCTGGAGATGCCGAGGCAGGGGCCTCTCTCTCTTGTGCCCAAGCAGGTGGATCAACAGTCATCTTGCCACTTCTGGTTATGATGGCATTGCAGTGCTCATTCGGGTTTTGAGGATGAGGGATGGTCTGACCGGGCAGAGTACCAGGAGCCCTTTGTGCGACTGCTTGAGCCACACTCCCCAGCTGGGTCTGGATATCCTGCAAGATAGCCTGTGTGTTCCTCTGGCCAGCTTCAAGAGCCAGGAATTTGCCTAATGCCTTTTCCATGAACTACTCGATAGTGTTAAATTTTTTAGCACTAGAACTGGCGAGAGAACCCACCAATTCCCGCAGTTCAGCCATCTGATCATTCTGCACCTGACTGCTGGAAAGGTCGCGGCTGTGATGGAGCAGCATGCCCCTACATGGCCTGGTAGAGAGACTGTTGCTGCTGGAATTGCCCCTGTCAGGGCTGATATGTGGCCTCTGGAAGCCCGGTGGTCCCTGGGGGACTGGTGGTCTGGAATTTGCCCCACCCCAGGAGAAATTGGGATGCTGGCGCCACCCCTCATTGTAGGTGTTACTGTAGGGGTCATTGCGCCTAAAATTGTTGATGAAGTTCACCTGCTCCTGGGGTGTTGTCGATTCCTTCATCGCCTGGCAGTCCTCTACGGTGTGATGGGAGCTCTCACACCACTGGCAGTGCATCACCTGCGGCTGCCCTGTACCTGCAATCAAACCAGAACGATCGATAGCTGAAACCAGCTTCGATACCACCTGCACCAAATCAGATGACTGGGTGCCTACAGCATGCACACCCCGTCCTGGTGCTCGTCTCGATCTCCTGGCAGTGCCCCAATCGTACCCGTTCTCCGCCATCTCCTCAAAGAGTTGATTCAGCTATGGCGGTGTTTTGGTCAGCATGTTCCCGCCACAAACCGAATCAATCAGCTGCTTGTCCTCCGGGAAGAGGATGTGATAGAAGGTTCCCACCTTGAAAGCATCGTTGAAACCATGATTGGGACACCTCAGGAAGAGGCTGTTGTATCTCTCCCAAGCGTCCCGGATGGTCTCATCTTCATCCTGGGTGAAGTGGGTAATCTGCTTCTGCAAGTCCACCGTCTTGGACGGAGGATGGTAGCGTGTAAGGAACTTGTCCGCCAGGTTGGCGAACGTGGTGATGGAGCCCGGAGGTTGAGTGTCTAGCCACTCCTTGGCTTGCCCCTCCAGAGTAAATGGGAAGTACCTCAGCTGGATGGCATCTGCTGGTACCCCATTGATCTTGATTCCATCAATGAGCTCGTGGAATCGCCTGAGATGTGAACGAGGGCACTCCCCCTCTTTACCACGGAACATCACCGAACTGCGCCGCATGGTGATTACTGAGGTGCTCACCTCAAAATTATTGGCTGGGATATGAGGGTGTTGAATAGGTGACCTCATGTCTGCAGCCCTAGCGGTCCAGTAATGTCCCATGGTCTGCTCCTCGGGATCGATCACAGCATGGCCATGTGGATCAGCCATCTCTTCTTCCTCTTCTTCTAACTGCAGCTGTGATAGCGCCTCCTCCGCAGCCAGTCGCGCCTTTAGAGCCCGCTTGAAGTTTCTGCAGGTTCGTTCAAGCTCCTCTTCTAGTGATAGTAGATCTCCCGACTGGCTACGGGTCATGCACTACCTGCACACAATCAGCAGAAGCAACCCGTGAAGGCACACAGGGGGAAGAGATAAAATGAAGTAATTAAAAGGCTAGAGTAACAAATTCTCACATTTTCCTAATAACCTAGAGGGTCCCCGGCAACGACGCCAAAAACTTGACAAGCCAAAATACAACATCAATCTGCGACCAAGTGTAATCGCATACTGGGAATGCAGTAATAGGCAAGTTATATTATCAACCCGGGGTCTAGGTCTACTGCTTACTCAGTGATTCTCTATTATCTAGCCAACTAAAGTAAGTGATTGTTGTTTAAAAGCAAAAGCAGAAATAAAGCAGGAATTGATACGGTTTTCTCAAGCAGGTAAGAGTCACTCGGGAATGAGTCCCCCTAGCTCCTTAGTTAGGTTCAATTTCAATTTCCATGGGTTGATTTACTGTTGATTAGATTGCGGAAGATCCGACAGTAGCTTGGAATCTCTTAAGCTGACCAAGCCCTCTCAGTTTAACTACCCGGCAGACGACTAGTCTTCACCGGGGTAGAAAGCTGAAGCAGTAAGAACAGAACTCCACTACTGGAATTGAATTCCAGTACAAAGCAGTAAAATGGCTAACTCTCGTATAGCCAATCTCCTACTATCGAACGATGAGACTCTAGCAACCTAATCAGATTCTATCTATCTCAGATTGCAGCAGGAATCAGGAAAAGTTGATCAAACTTTAATTGACTCAATAAACATGCATCATTCGATTAAAATCAAACAGTAATATCATCCCAAGTCATTACAATCAATCCCTAACACATAGAACTAGGGTTCTTCATCCCCAAGTGAGAGAGGGGTTCTACTCCATAGAGAGAGAGGAAAACAGTAATCGGAGTAGTCATACTCATAAAGATGAGGAAAATCTGCTCCGGGATGATGATTTCCACTCCTAGGACGATCTCCAAGCTCGATTCGATGAAACCCAGCTCCAAAACAACTTCTTGGATGTGTTCTTCGAACTTTCTCTCTCTCTAGGGCTCTGTTTTTGCTCAAAAAGTCCGATTCTCTCCCTTGTGGCTCGAAATTGGCTGAAAAACCAAGATTTTCCGACTCGCACGGGCAGGCCACACGGCCGTGTGGCTCACCCAGTTGCCCGTGCGAGTCAAAACGCTGCGTTCCAATTAGTTCGATCTTAGGCTTCCCACACGGCCAGGGTCGCACGGCCGTGCGGGATTTCCATCCTGCCCGTGCATGCTCTCGACAAAAACCACACGGCCTCAATTGTGAGTTGCACGGCCGTGTGGTTTCCAGGAATGCCCGTGCAGCTTCCTTAGCACCTCGCCACGCGTCCGATTCTCGTACAATCGACCCCAAACTCGCTCCCAAGCCTCCATTCACGTACTAGGACCTGAAATATGACAAACAAGCACAACCTAGCGTGAAATCGGCCTAAAACACGAGAATCAACACCTCAAACGGTGTAAGAACAGGGGTAAAAACATGTGTAATTAACAGTCTATCACCGGCCACACATGCAGCAGTCGGAGCCGCAAAGAAACGCTGGCATTGCGCGGACCTCCGAGGTTACAAAGCAGTGTGAACTCCATGGTTTGGGAAAAAGAAGAGCACCAAAGAGAGAGGAAACCATTTTAGAGAAAGAGAACAGAATGAAAGTAGGGAAGTTTCGGCGCTCCAAAAGAGTAAAATAATGAGGGAAAGAATAAGCAGGCGCGAAGGTAGTGTGTCTCAGTTACCGGTCCAATGATGGAGAGAAACGTAGAAAAATGGGAAATGACACTCTCATTGACAAAAAGATAAGGACGACGTTAAATCAAGGAACCGCCAACGAAAGCATAAAAAGCAATGAAGGATTTCCCGTCGCCGAAGCGGCGGTTGTCAGATACCAGGCCAAACACAAAGGAAATCGCTCCCCCCCAGCACAAATGCAAAAGGCTGTGTAAAAAATGGTGCGCCATCATTGGCTAAAATTCAGAAAGACAAGAAAGAATACCCACGTGCAAGGAGAAAAGCAAAGGACGTGTAATAATTATATATGCGGAGGCCTCAGAGGGAATGGTAGAGAGAAGTAGAAAACGAAGGGAAAATGTGCGTCCAGTTGAGGGCAACGCGACACACACAGAAACAACAGAAAACAAATAAAAAACCGGGCCCACACACAGCCGAGTAGCCAATAAGAAAATGCGGCTGGGCCCAATCGTAGAGCATGGACCAATCAGAGAAGGGTGAAAAGTAATTTTGAGTTTAAATGAATAGTAATTTCGTGTCTAGGCGAACAGTAACCGTGTCTTTGCAAATAACTTGTTCTAATTATCGTTAACTAGTTTTGAACCCAGGTCCCTGCGATTAAACGCGCTATACGACTGGCGTTTTAGCTAGTGTGGCTGCTGACCCATCATGTGTAAATATAATCATTTTGTTTAATTTTATTCGTTTAAAATCCTTAATATGAAATGTTGAATGCAAATTAAGTTTCTCTTGTTTCTTTTCTAATACGTCAAACCTCTTCCCAACAACTAAAATCCTTGCATTTATTGTTATAACACCATAATAATCTAAACGAAGTTTTAGTAATAAAATTATAATACGAGGATTACGTTCAGTGGAACGTGGTAAAAGCTATAATTATAACTATCGAAGTTATAATGAACTACGTGGACTTTGATCCCGTCTAACGGGTACGTAGGCAACCGATAAGTTTCGAGTCCAACCGGTAATTAATTTTATACTCAATTTTTACGTCAATGGGTGTATAATTTAAATTACAAATAATACGATTTAAATTATTTAGTGGTCCAGTAAGGCCCTAAAAATACCTAAAACACCTAATTAATAAACTAATACGTCAATGGACGCTTAGTTAAATTATGCCTAATGAAATAGCAATATAGTAATGGTCCATTGGAATTTTAAAAAATACATAATTACCAAAATACACCCAACTAATATAAACTTATCAACTTAAGTAGTACCATGTAGGGGGTTGTGGGGGTGTTGCTTAACTTCCCCACACGTAACCGTACTCCCGAACCCATATCTCGAAATCGCAGACCAAGTCTCGGTTCCGACCCTAAGGTTAGAGCCGACCGAAGAGTGTTCGATCCACTCCAAGTAAGATCGATGGTGACTCCGAAAAAGCAAACGCGACGACCCCGACGAACCCGCGGAGGGACGGTTGCGACATATGGCGACTCCGCTGGGGACTTCGAGAGTCGAGCTATATAACTAAGTTCGATAAGTTTTCTAACTTTTTATTACGTGTTGAATATTCACTACTTATTTTCGCAATTTAAATTTTGCATTCATGCACAAAAGCTCTATGCCGTAGCTATCCCTTTAGAAAATTGAAAGGAGAATCGTGACATCCATAGTAGTGGTAGTCACGCAAAACTTTCTAACCAAGTTGAACTCGGATTAGAGGATGATCTCGAGGTATGCAACCAGTTCGAAAGGGCTACGGCTAGGGGTGTCAATTCGGGTTTGGTTTTGCGAGTTTACCGAAACCGACCCGATTATACATTTTCGGTTTTTTGGGTTCGGGTTCATTTCGGGTTTCGGGTTTTTCAGTTTCAGGTTTGGTTTTGCTTATCAGTTTTTTGGGTTCCGACTAAAAAGCTCCAACGAATAGATCTCACGCCGTATTTTTAGGCGTTTGGGTTTTGGTTTTGCTTTAACCGAACCCGAACCCGATAAGGAATTTTCGGGTTTCGGTTAACCGGAACACGCAAGTCCTTATCGCGTTCGGGTTCGGTTTAGTGATTTTTGGTTTTGGGTTTCTGTTTGGGTAACCACAACCGACCCGAACTGACACCCCTAGCTACGACAGGATACAACTTGGGTGCAAAATACCTAGGAATTCATTTGCCAGCATATAGTAAGCTTAGGGGCCTCCCAAAACCGTCCAAAACAATCCCGAAACCACCCTAAAACCATGTTGTTACGCTGCCTGAAATCCCTAGGCCTACCTAAATAGGGTAATGATGCAATGATATGTGTTTTCTTATCTAAATGGATCTAAAGTTTGTAATGTTATGATATCTTTCATTCGTAAAACTGTGTGACTATATGAAGAAGAAAAAAAAGTTTTCAAAATTTATAAACATCATTCTCTCACAAGATTTCCATTGTGCATATTCAAAACTTATCGTAAGAAGATTAAAAAACGCATGCATGAATGAAAAATGAATTTGTATTCATACATCATTAACATTTTGCATAAGCATCATGCATACACCATCATTAAAAAAAAGGAAAATAATTTGACAATATTGAGACGGTTCAGGTTTCCATAAAATTGCTCGTCCACAAGGGAAAAGTCAAGACTTCAAGTACTTAACTAGATCCAAGCTCGAGTCCGTCATGGAAGCATTCCAGAAGAAGTTAAGCGACATTGAAGGAAAGATAACCGGATTCGATGAAAAGCTAGCCGGATTCGATGAAATGAAGGATCAACTAAACATGATAGTAAATATCTTATCAGCTAAAGGGGAAAGGGGTAATATCTAACGATGAAGAAATACACTATGATGAAGAAGATCGTGATAGGCACCTGAAGGGTGAAGCTTCTAGTGTCAAGATCCTTGTCATACCCTCAAAAGACGTACATGACAAGAAGAATGTGGGATCTCCAAAACATGATCGAGAGGAAGACAAATTGGAAGGAGCCATGGACGACGTGCTATTAAAAGAGAAATGGGAATACATGGACGAAAGGGTGAGGCCCATTGAGGGGGTAGAATCCTATGGTTCTACTAATGCCACACAGTTGTGCCTTGTGCCAGACGTGATAATTCCAAATAAATTTAAAATGTTAGAGTTTGAGAAGTACGATGGTATTACGTGTCCTAGAAACCATCTGATCATGTATTGCAACAAAATGGCCAACCATATCTGAGATGAAAGGCTAATGGTACATTGCTTCCAAAACAGCCTGAGTAGTTCTGGCCTAAGATGGTATATGCAACTAGAGAAAACAAAAGTGAGAAGATGGCAAGATTTAGATGATGCGTTCATAAGACACTACAAGCACAACCAAGATTTAGCTCCTGACCAAGAAGATTTACGTAATATGGAAAAGAAAGAAAATGAATCTTTTTGTGAGTATGCATAGAGGTGGTGAGGAAAGGCCGCAGATGTTCAACCCCCGTTGTTAGAAAAAGAAATGGTTTCGACCTTCTTCGAAACACTGAAGCCTCCATATTACAACAACATGGTAGGAATCACCACTACAAACTTTGCTGATTTGTTAGTAATTGGAGAACGAATAGAGAAAGAGATTAAGCTAGGAAAAATGGAAGTTCCGGAAGCCTCTAAGAAACCACACCAAACCCGAAGGGGAGAAGCAGACGTCCATTATACTCAAACAGAGTCATCAAGAGGGAGAAGGTGGGATCATCAACCTCAGGCCAATCAAGCGCGTGCCCATGTTGCAAACCCTGCCATAATTCAACGTCCAATTTTTCCAACTCAATGAACAATCCAAAGCCCGACACAAGTTGCACCACCAAATAACCAAGACCAGAACAATCCTGGGAAATACAAAAAACCTCTCCAAATCGACCATATCCCCATTACATACACTGAACTTCTCCCTCAACTAATTCAAAGTCACCTAATTTCCCCAATACCATATGAACCAATGCAACCTCCTTATCCAAATTGGTACAGGTCAGACCAACACTATGCTTACCACTCAGGAGTCACGGGACACTCAAATGAAGATGGTTGAATGTTCAAGATCAAAGTCCAACAAATGATGAATGTCGGTTGGTTGAAGTTCGAAGAGGAGCCGAAACATCCAGACGTCAACAATAACCCACTACTGACTCATGGGAATTAGTAGCATACTACATGGCAAATCTCGATTCAATGATGATGTTGATCCTATCTAGTAAATAAAGTATTGAGGTAAGTTGTCATTAGAAAAAATATGTATCACTTTTGTTTTCAGCATCATGAATAAAAGGTCTTTCACATGCCTCCTTTGGATCATTGCGTGACCAATATCTATCTTACTTCATGAGTTCGCATTAATGGTTTTTCATTATCAAAATAACGAATACCACTTTGGATACTTTTCAACGGATTTATCTTCTACAAAAATGAAAGCCATCCAAATTCAGTTTTATTTTAAAGTTAAGTCATGAGATTGCCATTATAAGAAATTATAAGCACCCCACTGGTGTTGAAATTTGAGACACCCCACTGGTGTCGAGCGATTATTAACACCCTGCCAGTGTCAATATTTTTAGCATCCACTATTATTGAGAGTGTACATGTTTTGCTAAGATCGAGAGATAAACACCCTACTAGTATCCATGAATCATGTGAGTTAATAGTCAAAAGGTGTAATGAGTATACAACGTCATGCTACTTGTCGAATTTCGTCACCACTAAAGTCGAATTTCGCCAACAAATTGAGACTCAGTTTACAAGAAGTCAAATAGCCAAATCCCGATGCACAAGGAGCTAAACATTAGTATCATACCAAGAAAACACTCACAGAGTCTCGTGACTAGAATATCGAGGAAGATCAAGGATATAATTTATCATACAAAAGAATCACGCACATGAAGCACTTATGTCCTCGGTTCAGGAGCTTACATCCTTACAGGCGAAGATCGTCCATTAAACTTACACGTCAAAGTCCGATTGTGAGATATTCGCACAATACCGGCAAGTGCATGGCGTCAGCATCCCCACTTTTACTGAAAAGAATAGCCAATTTAATCTAGTTATTGAGAAGTGACACTCATATCATCGATCATCAAGAAGACTCTCTACCTTTCGGTAATCGTCCTACCAAATACAAGTGCTAGATCAGGAAAAATGTGAAACGTATATGGGAGCATGACAAAGTCAAGTAAGTGTCACAAAAAAAAAAGGAAGCGAAAAGCAAAAAAGCAAATAAAGAAAAGACAAAAGAAAAACAAACAAAATGTCGTGGGACTTACAATATGGGTGCCCCTGTTTAGCATTTGAAGTACCAACTATCTGTACCAAGTCAAGATCTTTGCCGATATACCTCAAGTAGGCGTCGACTTGACACCAATCGCCACACTCTCCCCCTCTCACTTTGTTCGAGCATATTGATAACCTCTCCTTTCACTCGAGCATATTGATAACCTATCCTTTCAGTCGAGCAACTTCGCACCTTCTCCCTACGGTCGAACATATTCTAAACCTTCGGGCTCACATATTCTAAACCTTCGCCGGAATAGAGGGCTTTCAGTGCCTTGAATTCATTCAGTGTCAGTCTTGCAAGTGGTCCAAGCTATGCCCAAAAGGGGGGTGGGGTTTGAGATACATCAATGAGGACCTTCAAGCAAGAAACTTCCATGATAAGAAAGCTGTTATACCCAAAACCACATCATTCAAGGTACTAATCATTTTGAGAGAAAGCCAAGAGTTGAAAATCCATAGCATTCAGCATTTAGAGGCCAAACAAGGATCTCGACAAGTCCCAAGCCAGATTGCACTCACGAAAATCATAGTCCGGGCTAGTGAAAAAGTACTGGGGGCAAACCCAGCTGAAGATACATTCCCAGAAAATCCACCAGTATTTTCGAATAAGACTTTGTCAGCAAAAAGATCCAGATAATACTGGTTCTTAATCCATCATGTCAATCTCATACTTCGGGGGCAAACAGAAATCCCTCAACGAGAAGATTTATATGGATAAGGTCGAGATTTTGCATCTTTTTGTCACCCATATGAATAAACCACACTTCAAGAGCAAGAAGACTCCTACCATCAAAGGCATATCGGACAAAAACCTCTTTCATGGGAGACCAAAAATGTACGCGACAAACCATATGGAGATCTTCTAAATCAATTACATCAAAGCTTCCATATTGAGTAAATTTTCACTAGAAACACAGTTGGCAACAACATAAAGGCGATGTCTCAGGGTGACTAGAATCTTAATGGTAGTTGAAATGTCATGCACTCAAAACACCTATAGGAATGAGTGATGAGCGAAATCAAAAGCGAGGGCTTACTGATATTCTCAGGGCTTGGCTTGCAACATAGCAATTACCACGCAAAAATTGTTTTATCCAATTTGCACACACTTCTTGAAAGCAAAGTCTTGATTTAGCTGTCAATTTTACTTATATAATAAACGTTTTCGAACATTTTTGCATTCGTCTTAAGTCAAGATTGATAAAAATGGTGCACCACCGAAGAATGGAAAGTGAGTAAGAGATCTCCGGGGGCAAAAATGGTGCACCATGGAAGAAGGGGAAGTTTGAGAGCCAAAGAATCAGATTAATCAACTTTTCACTCATGAGTTGATGAAGAAATCTCGGGAAGTTTGAGAACATTCATATCTCATTAAGCCAAGAAGCCAAGTGATTATCCATCAACCCTTCAACTACGTAAAAGAAGATCCTCAGATATCACACAGACCGAGAAATACACAACTCTGAAACATGTGGGCCCAATCCTAGCCGACAAGAAGGCTGAAGTAGTACAGATGCTCAGCTCACCCCAAGAAGTATATTTTTGCGCAATTACCACCAAGAAGATATACCTCAATACAACAAGTTCAAAGTCGCTCCAGCATAAGCATGAACTATGAATCGAGATGATCAAAAGGGATTAACTATCTTGGAAATTGAGCAATTTAAAGGAAATCCAGGCAAAAGTTGCAAAGAAATTATCAAATGCACCAAATCCTCTTTTTCACTCAACATTCACAACTTCATCAACATGATTCATCACACAATCAATTTCGAAAATCATTTTGATACTCCTTAAACAACATCGTCATATGTTAAAATGGATCATGCATTTATTGCCAACGATTCCCAAAATAACTCGTACATTTAGTTGGATTTCCAATGTTTGTAAAAAGGAATCACTACAAGATACAACAACTACGTTGACATGAATTCTTCAAGTCTCATGTTTAGCTTTCACGTGCATTTATGACAAGCCACAACATCGGTTTAGGTATGTCCTAAACAAATATCTTGAACATACAATATCGGTGATGGCGAACAATCGCGAGCCTTCTAATTGATTTGTTCTGTTGACTATCACCAATATTACAAAAACCCTAGTATATTTGATTTGTCGACTATCACGAGCAAATTAGACCATCTTTGCGACTTGATCCAACGGCTATGACAGACATATAAAAAATACCTGATAAATTTGTTCCGTCGACTATCACGGGCTATTTAGAAGACCCTACTAAATTTGTTCCGTCGACTATCACGAAAAATTCAAAAATTACCTAGTCAACTTGCTTCGTCGACTATCACGAGCAAATTAAGAACCTCCTTCTAAAGTTGTCCCATCGACTATCACGGGCAGTTTAGAAAACCAAGTCAATTTGCTTCATCGGCTTTCACGAGCAAATGAAATCCCTCCTTCTAAAGTTGTTCGGTCGATTATCACGGGCAACCAAGAAGTTACCTAGTCAATTTGCTTTGTCAATTATCATGAGCAAATTAGACTCCCTGCTAAACTTGTTCCGTCAACTATCATGGGCAATTTAGAAAACCTAGTCAATTTGCTTCGTCGACTATCACGAGCAAATGATACCCTCTGCTAAACATGTTCTGTCGATTGTCACCGGCAGTTTAGAAAACGTAGTCAATTTGCTTCGTTGACGATCATGAGACAATTAGACATCATCTAGATTTGTTCTGTCGACTATCACTGACAATCTAGAAAACCTTTACCCACTGCGCTCCCCGCAAGGGGGTAACCGAATTCCCAAATCCGCTTAACGTAACGAAAAAAACCCTTCACCTACTCTGGATACCGCAAGGGGGCAACCAAAATCCCAAGTCTATTCTACCACCATGGGAATAAATTTATACCCACTTTGCTTACCACACCGCGCAACCAAACTCTCAAGCCTGCTCTACCGCCACGGGAATAAACCAATATCCTACTCTTCTTACCGCAAGAGACAACCAAATTCCGAAGTCTTCCCTACAGCCACGGGAAAAAGTCAACATCTCACATAGCTACAATGCACGGGAGCTAGAAGCTCCCCTACCAATCAATACCTCACAGGAGCTGGCGAGCCCCTCTACCATTCAACAACGCACGGGAGCTGAAGAGCGCCCCTACCAATTAATGTCTCACAAGAGCTGGCGAGCCCCTCTACAAGTCAACAACGCACAGGAGGTGAAGAGCGCCCTTACCGATCAACACCTCAAAGGAGCTGGCGAGCCCCTCTACCAGTCAACAACGCACAGGAGCTGAAGAGAACCCCTACCAATCAATACCTCATAGGATCTAGAGAGCCCTTCTACCATTCAACAATGTATGGGAGTTGAGGAGCACCCCTACCATAAATATCTCACACAGGAGCCGGCGAGACCCTCTATCATTCAACAACGCACGTGAGCTGAGAAGTGCCTCTATCATTAAATACCTAACCGGAATTGGCAAGCGTTAAAGCAATAAAGCAGATGATGATTGACGAGAATTAGAAAATCCGTCAACGTTGTCGAGCGTCAAAAAGTACAGTAGAGTGAGTATCAGAAAATTTCTCGTTTTGGCGAACGCTATATAAAAACGTAAACTTCGATCATTGGCAAAGACTATCAAGTAATTTAAGCCCTCACAATCGGCAATCTTATACCAACACACAAAACTACCTACAGTTCTTACATCACTCCAATATCACATTTTTTTTTAAAGATTCTAACATAACCATCACACTACTTTTTGAAAATGTGGTTTCCTATATGAAGTTTGTATACCTCTTTATACAAAGAGATATACAAAGGGGGCTACTGTAGACACTACATTTTGTCCGGTATAACCACTATATTTAAACTCAAAAGAAAGAAAATTGTAACGATAAATTAAATAGAATGCTTGAAAAGAATTGGTCGAGATTGCAATAGAAAGTCAATAAGTAACAATGATTTTCATACTCACGTTTATTTAATTATAATTTCGATTTGATTATTAACCATAAAATATATCGATTTGATCAAGACTAGCAACGGCAAGTCTTGAACACCAAATAATTAACTAAAATCAAATTAGATAAGATCATAGGATCGGACTAATTGAGATAGTAAGATTAGCAGTGGCAAATCTTAAACATCAATTCTGAAAAATAATAGAGGTGCAAAGTTTGTCATTGAAAGGTTTAGCATAGAGGTTCGAACGTGGGCGTGATAGATGAAATGGAGACAAAAGCTTTATAATTAAATTTGACACATGGTACAAAGTATGTGTAATGACGTTCCAAATCAAGAACTAAAACTAATTACAATGATTTCCTGTTACAGCTAACAAAAATTTGAAGTTTAAGACTTCATTTAAAACTGGGTCGACTCAGCAATTGAAGTCATTGGGCTTCTTTTCTCCTCTCTTCGAGCCCAAACCAGATCACAAACCTCCAAAATGAAAAAGAAAATAATCAGAATACAACCCAAATAGTAGTACATACTAAAGCCCAAGAGTTCCACCCATGTTCAGGCTAACCAAATCAACCCTCAGGGCAAACAGATTTCGTCTCTATACCTCTCCCCAAGAGGCAACAAACTTTTCCCACTGCCCACAAAAAGAAGAGGATGGCCACCTCCTCAGAAAGCGAACCATATACAGCCAGCACAAAAAGAAAAGGACAGTGCACATCAGTCATAACATCAGTCATATAAGGAAAGCTTACCACTGATTAAAGAAAGAAAAGGGAGCCGATGCTCAAAAAAAGGACATAAACAATACGCCTCAAGCAAGAGGCAGCAAGGAGGAATCGGGAAACAGAAGGCTACAAGCAATCCAATCAACCCACAAAACGAATCCATAGTCATACCCTCTCCCATTCATAAGAATAAACATGGCTATGTATGTGATAGAAAGTAGAAATCAATGTTCTTCATGGTAAGAGGACATGTATATGCTTAACTATAAAGACACAGCTAATTAGGAACTAAACTCTTGCAAGTATAGTGGGTATGCAATCAGATTGTGTTATTTGTATGGCGCAAAAGATTTGCTTGTAATTTAACCATCTGCTAGAATTTCTAATCACAAAATCTGCTTAAGGGAGCCATAAACAAAACTAGATGTGATGTTCACGATGCCTTTTCCATGTTATCTATCTCAAGAACTTGTCTGGGTTGAGTATTAACCCTCATTAATTATCGACTCATATATCTAGTTTAAAATGCACGGTTAATTGCAAGGTTGGTCACTCAAATTACTGAAAAGATTCATGTTTGGTCACTACAAATATTTAATTTCGTTCGTGATCACTCAAATTAGTTCAACATTTCAATTATGGTCACTCTCCGTTAACTTCTGTTAGTCTTTGTTAACACCGTCAGTTTTTTGCTGACGTGGCTAACAGAAACGCCCAATCAGCTTATTTTATCCCAAAAAATTCAAAATCAACCCGCCACGTCATTAAATCCGCCACGCCAAAAACTCTAACCCAACTCGTGACCCAAACCGAGACCCAAATAATTTGTGACTCGAACAGTCAAATTAAAAAATAAAATAAATCTAAAAACACAAAATCCAGTGACCAAATCCCACCCACCGGTAAAACGGGAAAGGCTACGGTGCTAATTGTACAATAGTTAGCACCGTTCTAACCAAGGGAAAAACTACTACTAGTTTGAATTAGTAGTGATTTAGCTTAGATGTCGTATTGATTTTATAATAATCCGTAGTGATTTTTGCTAGTTATCACGGTGCTAACCCCTATAAGGGTTAGCACCTAATCCCATCCCCCGGTAAAAATTCTGGCCTCCGCAAAATTCTCAGATCGCCGATCGTTGGTGAAGAGTACCGGAAGCAGCTGTCAGCCACCCTCTCTACTTCGGCCAACCGCCATGCCGTTCCCATCAAAAAGGAAGATCGGAGGAAAGACCCAAACAAATCATCTCAACCCCAACCAATTTCATCATCAATGCCTCTTCCCTAGTATCGTTCCCCACTTTTCACTTAGTCTCGCCGTGAATAAAAGAAAAACCCAAGTCAAAATCAAAATTTCCATTCCCCATTAACCTAGCTCTTGAATCTGCCAAAATCACCCAGATCCCTAGCCGCCCTCGAGCACCGATCAAGTCGACCAAATCCCCTGTTACAGACACCATGGAAGGCCCTTTGAAATCGCCAAATCGTAGACGTAGGTCAAAGACGAGACGCAGGTGGTGCAAGGGGAATGGTTCTCCAACAACTTTTTGCAAGTGGAGATAATTTTTGGCGAGTTCGAAGGCCGTGTTCTGTGATGCGAAGGGCAAGATTTGTGATTTGGAATGGGGAGGAAGTCGTCAAGTAGGCGCTGGTAAGACCGCCAACGCGAGTCGGGGATGAATCGTTGGTCCGGTGGAGGGTTCTCATCCAGCTGCGCTCGCCCGCAGCTTGATTCAAATTCACTGCCATTTTCTTTCCTTCCCTATTTGAAACTCAGATTCAATTGCACACCATAATCGAACATGCATCTCTTAATTGCAAGTTTGTTAGGTCAAAGATGAGCTGACGTTTGGGACTTTACGGAGAAGCTGAAAAACAAGGAAGGAGATGGTATTTGAAGGTTTAGAAATGGTGGCGGTTTTGGTGGAAGAGAAAGGATGGAGAAGGGAGGAGTTGAGCGACCGAGAGAAGGGAGAAAAATAATATTTTTTCGCAAACATGAACACGAACCTTTTTAGTAATCTGAGTGACCAACCTTGCAATTTACCCTTAAAATGCATGTTTGCTTAACAAAGTTCCAAACCTAAAATCCTTTCTCAGTCCTTGTGAAAGTAGCAAGGAAATAACCAATTCATACCTATTACAAACTCAGTTTTAGAAGGGTATAATAGAAAGGCATTTTCTTTCGTTTTCTAGGGAACCCCTCCAAATCCGATCATAACTTAGAATAGAACCTTTCGTTTTAAAGACAAAGTCCTAAGCAGAGGCTATATCTTTTTCTATCATCCTCAAAGTGCAGTATAAGAATTAGAAACACAAACTTTCTACGATACAAAACATATAAAGCAAACGCCTACTACAATCGTTTCTTCAAATATTATGAAATTATTAGCGGTGGCTAAGATTTTCAGTTAACTTTGAATCATTTTCAAGTTCAATCAAACGTGTAGTTTTTCTTGGCATCACGATAAAAACTTCGCTAGATAATCCCCACTAGAAGTTTATACCCAATCGAGTAACAAGACCACTGCCAAATCCAATAAAATCAAATGCATAGGAAATATCGAGCCTAGGTCTACTAGAGTTAACTAGTTTCGAACCAAGGTCCTCGCGATCGGACACGGTATATGACCGGCGTTTTGACCAGTTGGGCTGCTAGCCCATCATGCGTAAATATAATCATTTTGTTTAATTTTATTCATTTAAAATCCTAAATATGAAATGCTGAATGCAGATTAAGTTTCTATTGTTTCTTTTCTAATATGCCAAACCTCTTCCCAATAACTAAAATCCTTACATTTATTATCATAACAACATAATAATCTAAATAAAGTTTTATTAATAAAATTATAATACGAGGATTACGTTCTGTGGAACGTGGTAAAAGCTATAATTAAAACTATTAAAGTTATAACAGACTACGTGGACTTTAGTCCCGTCTAACGGGTACGTAGGCAACCGATAAGGTTCGAGTCCAACCAACTAATTAATAAACTAATTAGTTAATGGACACTTAGTTAAATTATACCTAATGAAATAGCAATATAGTAATGGTCCATTGGGATTTTAAAAAATACATAATTACCAAAATACACCCAACTAATATAAACTTATCAACTTAAGTAGTACCAAATGTAGGGCGTTGTGGGGTGTTGCTTAACTTCCCCACACGTAACCGTACTCCCGAACCCATATCTCGAAATCGCAGACCAAGTCTCGGTTCCGACCCTATGGTTAGAGCCGACCAAAGAGTGTTCGATCCACTCCAAGTAAGATCGATGGTGACTCCCAAAAAGTGAACGCGACGACCCCGACGAACACCCGGAGGGACGGTTGCGACAGAAGGTACTGAAAAACTTGACATATAGCTCCCCATAAATATCATCTTCCAGTTCAAGGAGTCGCTGCCATTGTGGGTGGGCCACAACCTCCCTCATGATATATCCACAATGAATACCATCGAACAGGGTGAAGTCGAGTTTCCAGTGGTCTCCAGAGTGAGCGCTTGCCCAAAATCTCAGCTCTTTTTCCATTGCGGGTTTCCCTCTAAGCACCGAAAGGTACGGGTGGTTCACATTGACCATCCTATAAAACGGGCAAACATGCACCATACGTGGAAGTAATTGTCAACCTCAACTCATTGGGAGGAAAAAGAATTCCCCCAACACCTATGTTCCCACTACGGTTCTACGCCATTTGAAACAATTAAGCTCAAGCACACCGAGGCATGGTTTTAGGTGTTTCACGGTTTATCCACACAAAAATCTAACATAAACAATACCACAGTGTCTACCATCCACCACTCAAACATAAAAGTTCCACATTCATTCATAATTTTGCACTTGGTGGGCAAATTTCACATTTGCAAGCAATTTGTCCTAAATTATGCCCACCAAGGCTCAATTAAGCTCGTACAAATCACATTTCAGCATTCATGCACCACTAATAAACTAATCCCTCGCCCTATTTCTATGTTCAATAATGAATTCACTAGAATCACCTCACTTTACTCCCTAATTTGATTCTCAACAATTAACAAAGGTAAGGTCGAAAACAAACCTGGAGACTAAAGAAGGATTGTAGAAGAAGTGAGGTTAGGGTGAGGGAGTCGAAAAATTGCACGAAAACAAGCTGGAGAGGTGTCATCGGAGACTCGCCGGAAGCTCGTCTGAGGCTCACCGGAAATCGCCTCACCAGAAAAATCAGCTCCAAATCTTCCCAAAATCTCAGCGAAGGCCGTCCTTGGCGAGGGAAGATTGGTTCTGTGGTTGGTTTTTAATTAGATCGAAGGAAGTTGACGAAAATGGCAAAATTTGTCGGAAAACCACGATTTTCCGACATATTCAAAAGTTTTTCGGTAAAATTTGGGTCGTGAAGTGAAGATAAGGCGTTCACAACCCTTTTCTAGGCAGAGCCCGAGGTTCATGGACGCGTTTCCCTGTTCACTGTCGCTAAGACCGTGAACATAGCTTGGAGATGAGCGTGAACTGGGGTGAAACGGTGAGTTTCACAACACGTGGAAGCACCCTGGTTCACAGAAGGGTTAAGCAGTTCACGGTAGATTAAGGTTGCGAACTGCAAGTGCATACTATGAAATGAAGTGAAAACAAGGCATTTCTAGAAAATTTTGACTCGACCTACTCCATCGTGCCTACTATCGATCACAACCCATCTCAAAACACACAATCACAAAGATCTGGCATGGGGATACCACTTTGACCACTTAAACTCTTCACTCAACCACAAAAAGAGAAAATAAGGAAAAGAAAACAAATCTACGTTGGGTTGCCTCCCAACAAGCGCTAAGTTAATGTCACTAGCTTGACGTTGCGGATCTATCATGCTTAAGAACATGAAGCCACCGAGAGTGGATCCGCCACGGTCTCGAGGCGTGGCTTATCACCTCCCAACTTAAACTCCATGGGGTGGCCTTCTAGGCTGATGACTTTCGCGTTGCCCTCTTCCTTTTTTTGGGCAATAATGTGATTCATCCTTTCCTTCCAAGCTCTCTTCCTTCTTTCTTTGGGTGTGATACCCTCCTTGGTTATGTGCTTTACATGACCACAAGGAATAACAGTAATAGTGGGGTTCACCTTGAAAGGCTCTCCTTCACTTGCATTCATATAATTTTATTCCACTTCCTTCACATCCTCACTTCTAGGCTTAGATTCAATTCCAAGAGTAATTTTCTACTCACAGTCTCTCAGAATCAAAGTCCCCTCATTACATTAATTAAATCCTTGGCGGTGGCAAGGAAGGGGCATCCTAGTATGAGTGGCATTTTTGAATCTTCACTTATATCAAGCATCACAAAATCCATCGGATAGTTGAATTTCCCCACTCGTACTAGCACGTCCTCCACAATGCCCCTAGGACTAATGACAGAGCGATCAGCCAATGTGACACTAAGCCTAGTAGTCTTTAATTCACCCAAGTATAGCATCTTAAGAAGCTTAAAGGGAATCACATTAATGCTTACTCCTAAGTCTTCCAAGAAATTTTCTATGCGATGAGCACTCCTCGCCTAAGGTGACATTGGCGAGGTTTTGGAACTTCGGCTTCTTGGAGAGAATCCCCTTTAGGTGTTTTGAATATCGTGGCATGTGGGCCATTGTTTCAAGGAAAGGAATATTGAGTTGGATTTTTATGAGAATCTCCATAAACCTCCACATTCCGCTTCTAATCTTTCCTTATGCATCCTCGTGGGAAAAGGTAGGGGTTGCGTGTACTCAGCCACTGGAGGTGGTGTTGGCGATGCCTTCCTCGCCACTCCTCTCTTTTCTCCCAAGGTTTCTTCTTCTCCACCCTTGACCGCATTGTGCTTGGTATGGTTGTTGGAAGTTCGAGTTTTGGAACTGAGATCTTTGTTGGATGTAAGTCGGACGACGTTGATAGTTGCCCGTTGGACCTTGGAAACCGGGAGGTCTTGGATTGGTAGGGGAAGACCAAGCAAAGTTTTGTTGAACGCGCCACCTGGGGTTGTAGGTGTTTCTATAGCGATTGTTCCCTCTAGTATTGGCAATGAAACTCACTTTCTCCTCGGGGGTACTTGTCTCCTTCATTGCTTGGCAATCCACAATTTCATGACTAGTGCTAGAACACCAATCACAAGACATCACCGCTCTCTTCCCTTGATTCTTTTCCTCAAGGATCACCTCAATCAACTTGTCAAGCTTAGACTCAAGTGAAGCACTTGCTCCCAAACTTCGCACTCCACTTTTGGTGCTTCTCTTACCACTTGTCGTCAAGCCCCAATCGTATCCCTTGAGAGCCATGTCTTCGAGCAATTCGGTCAACTGAGGTGGAGCATTGGAGTAAGATTCCCTTGGCAAAGAGAGTCGATGAGAATCTTGTCATCTTGAATGAGACCACCGTAGAAGGTCTCTATATGAAATTGCTCCTTGAATCCATGGTAAGGGCATTGGAAAAAGTAGTCCGAGAACCTTTCCCATGCATCCCTCAATGTCTCATCTTCCGCTTGCTCAAAGTGAGTGATCTTCTTTCTCCATTTGGCCGTTTGGAAGGAGGACAATATCGGGTCATAAATTTGTTGAGAAAATCATCCCAAGAGGTGATGGATCGAGCCCGTCGGTTGTTGAGCAATCGGAGCACCTTCCCCCCAAGAGATTAGGGGAATAGCCTCAGTTGCAAGCCCATGAAACAATGCGTTGTTTTGAATCATCGTGACAAGAGCAGGCTTGATTTCAAAGTTGTAGGCGGCCACAGGTGCATGTAGGATAGGAGATTGGATATCCGCCGCCCATTGGGCCATGTAATAGCCCATAGTTCTCGGTTCTTCCTCGGCTCCCGTTTCCTCGTTTTGGTGCTGGAGCGGATTAGCACCTCGATGTTGATTCCCTACCATCTCAAATTCAATTTCTACTTCAATTCCTCCAAATCCGGGACCAACTTGATGTCCCAGGCAACGGAACCAAAAACTTGACTCGCTCAGAATATCACACTTAAATCCCACCTAAGGCCCAAGTAAAAACCTTAAATGGGTGCAATATAGGTCAAGTATGTGTAAATATCAAACCGAGCCGGTCCATGTACCCCTACTTCAATTTTTTGAAACATTATCTAGCGGAATGAAGTTTGAAAGAATCTCTACAATCTATTATTAAAAATGCAAGGCTTGAAAAGTAAAAGGGGTTAAACTCTTGATGAGAAGCTTCACTAGGGAATTGTTTCCCCCTAACTAACTACCATGAACTATGGGATCAAATGAATTGGTGTGCGACAAGGCGATTGAAAATCCTAGAAGGAGCAACAGTGGTTGGAAAACACACTCTCAATCGCTAGTCCAAGGAATGCATTATATGCTACGAAAGTAGCCCTCTTGGCCCAGGCAAAAGAGGAGTTAACTTACCTTCTCACCCAAACCGGAGTTTGGACGGCTTAATCACAATTAACCTAGTTGTCTAACTTGAGTTTAGAGGTTTGTGTTACATTAACCTAGTTAGGAGGCATGGAATGCCTAAGAAAACCCAGCTCAATTTGAGCCTCTTAAGGAAAGGGGCCTTTTCTCCAAGCTAGGTTAGGGTAGCACAATAGATTGCCAAACACACAAAATGCACAATCATCATGAATAATATGTCAAAACTTTAAATTAAACATCACCCACACACAATCATTCAATCCACACAATCAACTACATGGTAGAAGTTAGGGTTCTACAACACCCAAGTGAATATGAGACTACCCAATGCTAGAAGAAGGAAGAACACAAACGAAAAAGGAAAAAGCCATTATTTAATGCCTCAATCCTTCCTTGTGCTTGTAGAGATCCTCCCTTGAAGAGGAACTTTCCAATTCTTGACTTGGAGCAAACCCTAGTCTCTTCTCCCTCTTGGTTTGTGACTTTCTCTCACTAGGGTTTCAAGAAGAGGAAGGTTTCTCTCACTTTGGGCTCCTCTCATCTTCTTCCTTTCAGCTCTCCTTTTATAAACTGATCGAGCTCAGTTCGTGGTCCCAGTTCACGGTCGTAACATCTGGCCTGGACCGTGAACACAGCCAAAATACACCGCTTTCATTTGTTGAGTTCGCGATCCATGGCTTTAGTTCACGGTCTTACAAATGTGAACTGGCTCGACGTTAGTAACTTCCGAAACCTCACTGGACTCTCTTTAGTTTGTGATTTGCGGCATCAGTTCACAATCCTAGCGATCGTGAACTCATATCTTGGATCGTGAACAACAACGATTCCTCCTCTTTGCACGGTCCTTGCACCATTTCTTCCAACTTCGACTCCGTGGTTGGTTACACTTGTTAGACTCGGAAACACAACAAACCTAGCCTAAAACCATCCTTTATGGAGCTAAAATACCACAAACGCCAAAGAGAAACATGGATAAAAAGTGTACATTTAGGCCCGAATCAACGCGGGCTTAAGGGAGAAGGCTCGAAGGGTGCTCATTGGGTGAGACTGGGCCAACCGATCTCGCTCGGCCAGAAGCGCCATGGAGTGGATGTTTGTTCGGTGCACCCTCGTTCAGTTACCTAGGGATTTGAGATCCACAGAGTCAAAACCTCATAAAGCATACCACAAGTCCCCTAAAGTAGAGCATAAACCTAATAAAAGAATACCACAAGTCCTCTAAAGCAAACAACAAGTTCCTTGAAGCACACCAAGAGCCTCGTAAAGAAACCGGTTTTATGTACTTATGTGTAAATTTTCATCAATATTTTTGGAATTATATGCACAAAAAATTATTTTAAGTACTAAATTTGTTAATCTATTAAGTTTAGATACCAAACTGTAATTTACATATGACACCCAAATAGTTAGGGTGAAGGGGAAAAACTTGTTATAAGTGGTAGTTTTTTTTAAAGAAGTGGTAATTACTAGAATTCCTTATAATCAAAGTTGTCAAACCAGTTTATAATGATATGTCGGTTTGGCAAATTTTATGGTTCAACCAGTGGTAGAAACGATTTATGCCAATTCATGTCGGTTTTGCAAAAACATATAGGGCTGTTAAAAATCATTAACGCTAAATAAATTTAAGTATATATATAACATATTTGAAGACAATCTCTCCAAAATTATATGTATATTTTAAATAAAATACAACATTCCAAACAAAATAAAAATTTCTCAAAAAATTATTTAATTCAACAAAAAACATAAATATCTGAACATTCATACTTCAATAAAAAATTCATACTTGAATCAAATAACGTCGACATGTAATTTTAAAATTCAATAAAAAATTTAAAAAATTGTCAATAAATTCACCAAACCGGCGTCATTTTATTTAGAGGTTGAAAGACGGTCATGTTGGTTACAATGAAGGCATTCTAGTGGGTTTCTCATTGATATCTGTTGTACCAACCGAAATTTGACAACTATACTTATAACTATTCATATTAGACCATCCATAATGCTGGTAAAAAAGAAGATCAAAAAGTGAATAAACACTCCTCCAATGGGGTTCTAAATATGCCAAACAACTAAAAAGTAGGTAAATTTGAGCCAAATTTGGCATGCAAAATGAAATAGAGGCTAAAAATCTCGGACCCACAGCAGCAAAGAGACTGTGCTCTGGGGGGGGGGGGGGGGTCCTGTTACACGCGTGAGACGGAATCAATGGTGTGCTCGTGTGCTCCCGGCGGCCCCTCATTTGGTTGTATCTCATTTGACCTATTATAGATATAAAAAAAGAAATTTATCTTTTAGCCTCCAAACACTTTCCAACAGCTCTTTTGACTTCCTAACAATTAGTTTTTACATTTTCTATAAATACACACTTATTTACTTCTACTTCACCACTTCCACATTTCCCCCTTCTCATAAAAAATCAGATTCATCTTCTTCACATAAAAAGCTTCTCTTCTTCCCAAAATCGTGATCATGTCTCAAAATAATCGTCTCCTGAAATGGACGTAGCCTGAAGATTAAGTACTGTGCAAGACATGGATTAAAATTTTGAGGATGGTGTCATCGGCCATCATCAATGCATGATTGAAATTTGTAGGCGAGGTTGCCTCGCATTTTTGGATAAAAGATGGGGGATATAGCATTCTAACAAAGGCTTGATTTCTCGATGGAAGACCACCTCCATCAATGTGGTCGTGAAATGCGAAGTCGAGGAAAGCAAACATCTTGAGTGGTGTTTTATCTACCTATCATTATTTGAGGAGCATTTTGTATTGAACCTTAATTAGACTACTCAACCGAGTTGTAGAAGGAGTATATAGGTAAGGTTGTGAGGTCGGCGACTAATGTAACTGCAGAAACTATCCTACTGCAAGCTAATAAGAAAACCTGAGAACTCATGTTCTCAGTGGACTAGTCTCGTTCCTATTGAAACGGAAAAACTTGATACCTCTCTTGGTCTCGACAAGTTCATCGAGAGGGGGTGACAACGTGTGTTTTGACTACCCTACGGCGCAAAAGGGCTACAGGGTTTTCGATCTGCAGTCGCGAAGCATTTATTCTTCTCGAGACGTGCGGTTTGTGGAGGACGTTTTCCCTTTTTGCATTGCTAATGGACTGAATGATGAGATTGATTCACCATCCAAAGACTTTCCTACTCTCTATACAGATCGTGATGATATAGATGATGGTCTAGTTAGGAATAATGAAGAGTCTACTCAACATGACGAAGACCTTGGGCCAGTTGATAAGAATTTGCATGAAGACCATGCACAAGAGGAGAACCTTGATGTCCAACCCATTGGATGATGAAGCAGACAGTGCAGCGACCTCTGAAGTTGATGCCACACCTCCTTTGCTACGAGGAACGCAAGCTGAACACCCCCCACCTGGTTTGGTTGATATATACGATAATCAACTCCCAGGAAAGGAGCAAGTATTTGAATCTACTTATCCACTTGCCAATCATGTTAGTTATCCTCGTGCTCACTGTGCTTATCTTGTAGCTTTACCCAAGATTGAAGAACCCAAATCCTTTCATTAGGCTATCTAGACCCCAGGTGGCGCGCATCCATGCAGATAGAAGTAACAGCTCTCGAGGAAAACAACATGTGTAACCTTGAGTATTTACCACCTGGGAAGAAAGCCATTGACTTGAATTGGGTGTTCAAAATAAAATACCGACCTGATGGTTCGGTGGAACGATTCAAAGCTTGGTTGGTTGCAAAGGGATTCACCCAGCTAGAGGAAGTGTATTTCTGTGACACTTTTGCCCCGATGGCCAAGGTGGTCACTATTTGTTTACTAATTGCCATTGCAGTTAGCAAAGGCTGGCCCCTATATCAACTGCATGTGAACAATGCCTTTTTGCATGGAGATCTTGAAGAAGAGATGTACATGAAAGTGCCACAGGGTTTTGATAAAGAGGGTGACAACAACGTTTGTAGGTTGAGGAAATCTCTATATGGGTTGAAGCAGGCATCAAGGAATTCGTACCAGAAGTTTACACTGGCATTGGGTAGCTTAGATTTCAGCCATCGCGAGCAAATTATTCTTTACTGATTCGTCGTCTAGGAAAGAGCTTTGTGGTAGCTCTTATATATGTAATGACGTTATTCTCACATGGAATGATGACACCTTCATAAATGGAGTCAAGGAGTTTCTAGCCAAGAAGTTCAGTATCAAGGATCTTGGAAATCTGAAGTACTTTCCAGGGATAGAGGTGGCGTGTTCAGATGAGGGAGTAATCTTGATCCAAAGAAAATACTTTGGACATCTTTAAAGATGCAGGAGTAACATGAGCACGTCCCAACAACTTCCCAATGGAGCAAAACCACAATTTGACTTGGCCAACTAATGAGGCTGGAGAAGATGCGAGTGGCTATAGTAGGATGATCGGGCGGTTGTTGTACTTGATTGTGAGGAGACCCGATATATCCTACTCGGTAAACATACTATAACAATTCATGCACCCTCCTAGTCCTGAACATATTGCGGCGAATACGAGGATTATGTGATATTTGAAGACAACAATTGGTCAAGGTTTGTTTTTCTCGGCTAATGGAGATCTAGAACTCGTAGCTTATTGTGATGCAGACTGGGCAGGGTATAAAAAAATGTGACAATCTACCATCGGTTATTACATACAGCTTGGTGGGGCACCGATCTCGTGCCAAAAGAAGAAACAACGGGTTGTCTCTGGGTCTTCCGCTGAAGCAGAATACAAAGCCATTGCGAGCATAGTGAGCGAAGTTCTCTGGCTACGTTTCTTGCTCGGGGAACTTGGAGTTCCTCATACCGGAGCTAATCCTCTCTTTTGTGATAAACATGCAGCACTAAATATAGATGCTAATCTGGTCTTTGATGAACCAACTAAATACGTCGAGATGGACTGTTATTTCATTGACGAGCAGGTTTAGTCACGAGAGGTCATTCCCCAAAAGATCAACACCACCTCTTAGTTAGCAGATATCTTTACGAAGGCGTTGGGCACATATTGGTTCTATTTCCTGTTGTGCAAGCTCGGCATTTGAGACCTTCATGCTCCAGCTTGAGGGGGAGTGTTGAGTGGTGTTTTATCTACCTATTGTTATTTGAGGACCATTTTGTATTTAACCTTAATTAGATCTATTACTCAGTCGATTTGTAGAAGGAGCATATATGTAAGGTTGTGAGATCGACGACCAATGTAACTGTAGAAACTTTCTTACTGCAAGTTAATAAGATCCCGTCCACGATCTGTGCTCTTCTGGCTGCAAACTAGTCCGTCCTCCGATTGCCTATAAATGGGAGACCTCTTTCCCCCTTTTAGATGAGCTAATTTGGAGAGAAGAATTTATGGTTTTAGAAAGAGAGGGGAGAGAGAAGCTGAACGAAAGAGATTAGGAGAAGAATGAGCTAGAAGAGAGATAGCATCTTCCTCAACCTCAAGTCTTCTTCAATTTCTTCTATGTATCTTCTTCCCTCCTTTATGGAGTAATCCTCTAAGGTACTAGGGGCTCTAAACCCCAAAATGCTAGTTTTTGGGTTTACTATGTATGTATGGATATTTTAGGGTTTGAATGAATGAATGTGTTTATCTAGTTGATTCTATCCTTGATTATGTTTGGGTAAGTCGCCCTAATATTCTCTATTAGCCTACTTTATGCTTCTACGCTGGGTATGGAGTTTTAGGGTTAGACGGGTATGCGCCATTAAGCAAATCGAGGTAGATGTATGAATAGTGACCTAAGGTGGTCGAGGCGACCGAACCCACCCTATAGGTAGCCATCCGAGATAGAACCCGAGATAAAACTTTGGTTTGGACGATGGATAGTATCCATTGAAAGGAGCTACGAGCTTAGTGCCCCAGATAAGATAGCCTAGATCGAGGTGACTTATATGGGTCTAGGGGAGGCATACTCGAAGGTGTGTGGATAACAACGAAAGCCCACGGAAATTGGCTCACTCACCACATTCGATAACCCTAAGTATCTAGACATACATAGTAGTCGTAGGCTAGGGTGAAGGATAGTTCCGCGAAGTACCTGCTTTTAGCTTTATTCAATATCTAAACTAGTAATTCCCTCAAATCCTCCACTCAAACCTCCAAAAACCGATTAACTAATTAACAACGAGGTGAGAAGTAGGCTAGGGTACTAGGACCCGAGTAAAATACAACATTCATTACCCTTATACAACAATGTCATCTTTTGTTAAACTTGGCTTGGTATGGGGTAGTTGTTGACACGTGCTAACAATTGATAATAATCTGCACTCAAGTGATCACCCATCCCACCAATGGATGGATCTCCATTGACATTGCCATCCGGCGAAAGTGATAGTCCTAACTTTGAGGTTAAGGGGCGGAGGAAGCTTGTTCGTTGGCCGTGGCCCTTGGGAATTATAAGCTTAGTAAACCTTGATGACAAAATCCAATCTCTGTTACTTGATGCCGATTCCGATCTCCGTTACTTGATGATAAAATCCGATGCTAAACCTTGCCTTATTCAATGGGTGCTCTTATTATAAGAATTTGACATTGAAATCAAGGACAGAAGGGGAGCAGAAAACCTCACGACGTACCATCTCTCTAGGTTGGAAGGTCCAGAATCTAAGGAAGAATTAAGAAGAGAGATCAATGATTCATTCCCCGATGAGACTTTATACTGTTCAAATACGGGGAGACCAACTCCCATGGTTTGCCGATGTGGCAAATTATCTGGCCACATGGCAACTTGCAAATGAAATGACTCGACTTGACAGAGATAAATTCTTTTCATATATTAAGAACTACTTTTGGGATGATCCTTACTTATTTTCAAAGATTCCACCGATTTCATTAGTAGAGGCGACAGATGTTAATGATCGGGAAACATTTCATCACGGAACGAGATTCCCCAATACGTCTCCATAACATGTGAGATCTTTAGATGTCTGGGGTATTGATTTTATGGGTCCATTTCCCTCATCTTTTAGATACAAGCATATTCTCGTGGTGGTAGATTATGCATCAAGATGGACCGAAGCTCAAGCACTCCCAACGAATGACTCTAACCAAGTTTGCAAGTTTTGAAGAAGTTGTTCTCTATATTTGGTACTCCCAAGGCAATAATTAGTGATCGAGGGACACACTTCCAAGGGAAATTCGAGAAGTTACCGAGTAAATACGGTGTCCATCATCGAGTCTCTATGTCTTATCATCCCCAAATAGCGGCCAAGAAGAGTTTACCAATCGTAAGTTGAAGCGAATTCTTGAGAAGACTGTTTCACATTCTAGAACAGATTGGTCCCTTCATCTAGACGATTCTCTATGGGCTTATCAGACTGTATAAAAAACACCAATTGGCACTTCGCCATATCGCTTGGTTTTCGGGAAGGTTTGTCACCTTCCGGTGGAAATGGAGCATAAGGCATACTGGGAAATTAAGCTCTTCCACTTCAATGAAACGGTTGTGGGAAAGTAATGGAAGCTAAAACTAATGGAACCCTGACATCCACAGAAATTTCGTCTAGCTTATGACGTTAAATAAGTGAAAACTCGATATTTTCACATATTTTATCCACCATTCTTATACTATGTGAGGCTCGTTTCTCATGTTTTAAATCGAATTCACACTAGGTTGTTCTTGTTAGTGACATTTCAGGTCCTAGTACGTGAATGAAGGCTTGGGCACGAGTTCAGGGCCGATTGGACGAAGTTAGGACATTCGACGGAAAGCTGAGAAAAATGTATGACCTGCTCATGATTTACATGGCTGTGCGTTGTGGCCGTGCACCTGATATTACGCCACTAGGTGTCGTACTGGCCATGCGAGGGCGCTTCCAACCCGTGCGGGTTTTCCAGTGACTACGCACGGGCAAGGCTCGATTCCACACGGCCGTGCGTTCTGGCCGTGTGTCTCCCACGAGAAACTAATCGGAACACAACGTTTTGGAGTTACACGGCCCTGCACTGGCCGTGTTATCGGAAAAATCTGGGTTTTAACCCAATTTATTATTTTTGGAGAAGGGATCCGAGTTTTAGAGTAGAAAACAAAGAGCTAGAGAGAGAAAGTGATGAACCCATCCTCAAATCTGACCTAGATCAAGTTTTGAGACCATTGTAGCCCGATTGAAGCCTGGAGAAGCACCTATTGACAACCATAAGCTTAATTCCATCCTCTATACGATAATTTCTGCATCTGAAGCTAATTGCCTGTCTCTCTCTCTCTATGGAGTAAAATCCCTCTCTCACCTGGGTATGAAGAACCCTAGAGTTGTATGTTAGGTTTGATTATATGAACCCAAGTACATGACATTTTGATATCGATTATATTCAATTGAGACATGATTGCAGAATTGCATGAGTCTTGATCACATTCTTGTAATTTCTGCTTTGACCTAGAAAGAGAATATCCGCATAGGTTGATAGAGCACCCTTAATGGAAGGTGGTGAATTGACTTCTTTATTAGAGAAGTCAAGTCATTGCCCTGTATTGGATTTGATTCGGTAGATGAGGTTTAGCACGTTAGGGCCCTAGTTCGTTTATTTTGTTGGAGGCTAGTCACCCGTCGGGTATTCAGATTGGGAGGGTATGAAGACCTTTAGTCGAGACTTCAGACCAGCTAAGAACCTTCTGCGGTAAAACTATCATTATATCTGGACTTGGTGAATTACAATTCAACTTAACTGCAATCTAGGGGGAACCATATCTCAGTGACCACTCTCGAACTTGAATCACAAATTTACGGCTTTGTGTTTGCTTAGATTAAATACAACTTAACTCCATTAAACCTGATGAATAACGGGAATTTCAGGGAGTAGTCATCACATCTAGGACCCAGGTTGACCATTAAAGCCAACACCCGCTATACTACGCATTAGTTTGTGGTTACACTTTGCCACTTTCTAGTGTGACGGTATTGGCAAGTCAAGAAGCATGTAGGTTGTCGACGTATGATGGTAACTTTTACTTCCCTTTTATTTGTGTTTGAACCTTTTAGCTGTCGTACCTGCGACTACTAGTAGTATTAGTACTCTCATTTATATATATGTCATACCTATAACTCTTATTCGTCTACCTATCTCTCTTATCCGCTTTATCGTTGTGAAAACCACTCTGAAGACAAAGACCTACACTTGTGTACCTTCACCAACCCACAACCAAACCTATGGTAACCTTCACGATCTTCTCTTATAAAACCCTCACGGATTCGGAGTACCCTTTGAGGATATGCTTGGGGATTGGATAGCTTTACCGTGTCCCAACCTTCTTTCACTACTAACCATTCCCCATGCATCTTTCCTCCTCACGGAATCGTATGCAAAGGTCCAAAATACCTTTTAGCGATTCATGAGACCTCAAAGCTCTCGTTTGTTCCCGACATGTGTGACATTCCAATGTGGAGTGCAAGCTGGAAGTGGTGCTCGGGATAGGATGAATCCGCCCATCAACTTCCCCACATGTGACCTTGAAAGGGAAATGGCTAGCAAATGGCTAGAGTGGAATGCAAAGTGGCAAGGGAATCAAGAGAAAATAAGAAGTACAAGATGAAGATTATGATATGGATCTTTCTCAATGCATTCCTTGAACTAGAGCTTGATATTAAAGCCAAAAGAATGAGATTGTAGTTTTATACCAAGATGATCCCAAAGGATCCACTTATATCCCGAATGATTTCTCCTGTTATGGTCCCGACATGTAATACATTAAGTTGATTGCTCTGTTTTTATTGTATTGTTCTACCACTGTTGGTGCATGCAAGTACTGAGCACCATATATGTTTGTGATGACAGAGCAAAATTTACTCAGGTACTCTAGAGTGGTGGTCTCACCCATTCGATAGGTCTCCTCCAAAGAGTCAGTTGTGCATCCATATGCCAGCATATGAAAAGCACTAGTAAGCTTTTGGTGTGGGATGAATGAGCTACGAACAGCAACATCCTTGCCTTGCTTGATGTAGGCATCATATTGAACAACATCATTCATGACTCGGTTGTATAAGGAAGGGTGCATCCATATGCCAGCATATGAGAAGCACTAGTAAGCTTTTGGTGTGGGATGAATGAGCTACGAACAGCAACATCCTTGCCTTGCTTGATGTAGGCATCATATTGAACAACATCATTCATGACTCGGTTGTATAAGGAAGGGTGCATCCAATATCACCTTGTGAAGGCCCTTGCGTTGTAGGTTGGATTTTGGTTGAAATAATCTTACATCAAGCGCTTATGACCATATTCCTTGTTACGCCACACTTTTTTTTTCCTGATGATGAAATATGACGAGATGTTGCTTCTTGTTGGCGCACTCTTGTTCCGTACATCGTGAACATCTCCGTACATTCACGCTCAAGCTGACACTCATACTGCCATTGCAACTCATATGCTTCTCTTTGTCTCTCATCGGCTTCCCTATCAAGCAAATCCATGGAGAAAAATGAGTTTTGGGTGGCTAGAAAGATGTATGAAGGTAGAAATGTTTTTCTTGCAAGAATGAAAGCTGAATGGTGGAGTAGAATGGCCAGTTTAGGTTTCATTAATAGAAACACAAAAAGATCTCTTATACAATAATGTATTGAAATTTGAATGAACAGTGGATTGCACAATTCAATCTGATTAAAGCCGGATTAAAGTAAGACATGGTGATGAGAATTGGTTACTATTTATTTTATTTTTTTGTAATTGGTGATGCCATTTAATAAAAAAAGATTATTCTCAAATTAAAAAAAGTTACATCGAAATGTTCATTTTAATTGTTATTACCCATATAAAAATAAGCGACAAATTATGTACATAAAAGATCAAATCTACTCTAAACTAGATTAGTATAAAAAGCAAGACATGAGGAATCACTTTGGTCTTTCCATTGGAGCATTTCCACTTCATTTAGACATATATTCCAAATACAGGTCTTTATTTTGGAACATTGCATTGTGGATGGTCTTAGGGTCTTCGCCTCCTCTTCGCCACCTCCTTCCAGCACCATGGTGGTTCCTAACCCTCATTGATCTCAATCCAAACCCCTCACCCAAAAAATATAAACTTACTACCTAACCCTCATTAATCTTGTTACGTGGCTTTTCAAGAGTTGTTATGAAAGTTCTTAAGATTGCAGCTCAAAATAAAAAACCGTTTGGAGTTTTTTGCACATGTATATGCTTGAAACTCCTTGTTGCACATTCTTAGAGATTCCATATGTGGTAAATTTCAAGCAGCTCTTACCTAAGGTGGCTTCTCATAATTTATCTTCAATTAGTTGCAATGGTTCATTTTTTGTGTTCTTTCAGTTTTTTTGTAGTTGCTGCGCGATTTTTTCATTTTTGTTTGCTTTGCTTTGCTTTCTATTCTATTGTTTGCTTGTGTTCGCACATGGAATGAGGAAACATCGTTGAAGTCTTTGATCTTTAACAACATGTATGGGTAGTTGAAAATTTCGACCTTGGAAGTTTGAGATAGACTGAATGTTTACAGTACTTGAGATGATAATTAATCTAGGGGTAATGTCTATTTTTTGTCCAAACCTTTTTTAGATTCTTTTATATTATCCAAGCTTATTAAAATGCTATTAATTAGCCGAATCTTTCGTAATGCATCAAAATATTTTTCATTTTTACGTTATCGTTAATAATTTTGTAACTCTTTTCTTAGTTAAAATACTAAAAGTTTGTAATGTTGACCTTCATGTGTCTCTTCCAAGTCAGTATCATGTTCCCAAGTCAATATTACTAATAAAATTGCTAACTGAAGTTAAAATACTGAAAATGTTTGGATACAAAATAGGCATCACCCTTAATTTAGAGAGTGAAAAACTTTGGTGTGTCATTTGTTAATCTAGCTTAAGGATACCATACTAGGGAGGATTTCCTTCCGAGGTGAAACTCTTGAATATGAAATATGCATCATGATAGTTTCTGCTCAAGTTACTATATAGGAATAATAATATGAGCTACCTTTGCATATTTCTTGTTTCGGTAGAAAGCTATCCTTGTTAAAATCATGGATAGTTTTGAGGAAAGAATCTGCATCTTTTCTTTTTGAACAAAGTTACAACCATGCACTTTCGAAGTCATGAAATGTTGTATTACTCATAGGTTCCACTAAGAATGACAATTTAATACACTAAGAAAACTACAAATTTTCTTCCATAAGTTCCAAGCGTTGCAAAAATATTCTTGGATAGGAATGTAAAAGGGATATGATTATGAGCTCTATGGAAACTGTGCATTACAAGGTAACATATATTATAGTTACAAAAGGGATAGTAAGATCTATATATATAAATGCATATAGATTTTGGTATAGGTTCAGTGTATTTGATTGTGAGTAGATAATTTGAGTGGATAATTAAACTGTCTCCCATTGTTTTAATCTCCAAAATTAAGCTCATCACTTCTAAGATTTCCTTTCCTTTTTCTACGGATTCTGGGTCCCTTGCCTTATATTACATCCTACTGGATGGTGTTTGGAATGTGTATTGGCATTGGTTTAGTATCATTCAAAGAGAAACCGAGAAACCTATACACTTTCATTACTTTTTCAAGGGTTCGTTGGCTTGGATGCTCCAAGTGAGATCTAATTCAGGTATTCCTTCTTCTAATTAGCAATAGTGAGAATGAAAATGTCTTGCAAAGCATGCAATCATTAGAAGGACTTGAGGATTATGTCAGTTGTTATTTGCTTGCAATCTTGGATCAAACCTTCTAATTGTTTGTTCTGTTTCTCTTTGATCAAACCTTATGATACTCTTGTTGTTCTCTCTATACCTTGTGATTTATAATAATACCATTCACATTCCTAAATATATTAAAAACTCATGGTTAAAATATTTTATTCATTGGTTGTTTTTTATAAGCAGTTAATGCATTTTGACTACTTATTGAAATAAACTATTTCTGCAGAACACAGATTGGATTTGGACTGGGAAATATGGAGAATAATGGACATTTTTATCAGTACAGAGAGAGACTTGACCGAACATTGGCTTCTCCTGCTTTGACAGATCTTGCTAAACTTAAAATCATTATAAGCAAACAGCTTGAAGGCTAGTATATGTCAATTTATGTTGAGTTCTTTAAGGGTAGTGGATTTTAAGAAATGAGAGATGCTAATCAGGTAGTTCTAGTTATACTAATAATTTTAGTTTACGTACCGAATCAACAGGATCTGACGAGAAAGTGATAGAGAAAAGGGCTATTGAGGCGTCCAATTTTCTGGATATGCTTAGGGGTGCTGGTGTAAGTGAAAATGGGGATTCACAAAGAACCAAAGCAACTGTTGGGGAATGGAATGTAAGCTTTGCTTCTCATTTCGTCTATTTTGGAGTAGAATTTATTTTGAGTTGTAGAGGGTGGTAGGAACTATGTTTAAAGCTTTGTAAGATGAGAACTTTGCCATAAGTTTTTGTTTAATCCTCTCAATTAATAAGATCAATTCTGAGAAAGAAGTGGGAAAGATAAATGTCTTTACTAAAGCTGCTTTCTGTCAACAGTTGAAAGAAAGTAATGAAGAGTTTCGTGTCATGTATCGTGAAGGGCCCCAGGGTACACCTATGCATACACTGTTTGTTGAAGGTTTCGTTGATGGACCTACCGATACATGTAAGTGTTGCTCAATCTCAAAGGAGGGACTCACCCTAGGCAATGTGCTGAGTGGAGTTTTCTTGACTAGGAATATATCTCTCTACAGGTTTATGTCTGGGTTGGGAGTCAACTCTGTACCACAAATGGTGAGATTTTTGTCCACTTTCTTACTTACCTTTGTTCTTTTTAAGGTATTACCATGAGTTTATTACATTTCAAAAAATCTTATGTCTGTATAATAGTTTTTCTTACTCTTCTTGGGTATTAAAGATGTCGTTATAACATTCCTGATATCGAAAAACATCCTTTTGATTCCCATGTATCATGAACTAGAAAGAAACTGCAAGCACTGGAAAGAAAATAGAGCCTAGCGTTCAGTAGAAAGCATTTTGTTCATATGTGGTGATATGTCAGATATCTCTTCGTTGCTATTCCAGGTGGCCGCAACTTAGTTTCCCCAATTTCAAGATTGCTATTTCCAAAAGCTTACAGAAAGTTCGATTTGGAGAGCAGATTTCTCTACTGAGGTTGCTCCTGAAAATTCATCTATGTTTTGCTATTTCTTTTTTGCGATATGTTGCAATTCGTTAAACTGATATCCTGTAAAACTTGACAACAAAGGATGAAAATTGCATGGCCACTATCAGCAAGAGAGTCTGTTCTACATTATTTTATGTTTGAGTATCTCGAAGAGGGCCTGATAGTTGTTCTTCTGAACTCGGTAATCACTCAACTTGAATTAATGATTATCACTTAACATAAATTTCCTTGGGGTTGTAAGTACAAAATTGAAAAGCAACAAAATTAATTCATTAACTACCTTTTTCAGATTGCAGACTCAGATTCCATTGATGTAACAACTCATGGTTATACTAGAGATGGAATACCCGAACCAGAGGATGTAGTAAGAATGGACTTAGTAGGAGGATTCGCAGTGCAAAGAGTGAACTCCAATAGAAGTTATGTGTGGTATGTGATTGAACTAAGACCTCTACCCCCAGTAACATACTTGACATCAGTTTTTCTGTATGATTTATGTAGATTTGAAAATCTCTATTTTATTTTGCTTTTAGCCTAATAGGAAATATTGATTTCAAGCTGGACTTTATGCCTCCATCCCTTATAAACTTTGTGGCAAGGCAGCTGATTGGTGGTGGCTACAAACTTTATCAGAAGGTAATAACTCATATTCCTTATGATGATATATATATAATGCCTTTGAATAGGGGTAAAATGTTCCTTTTGTATGACTACTATGTTAACACAAATACAGGCCGTAATTTCTACGTCAAAGCACGATAAAGATTATGTCAATGCATTGAAGGATCCTTTGTATTCTCGATTGCGTGATATATTCCGTGAACATAGTGAAGAACCATATGATATTGTGATAGGGAGAGAAGAACTCAACAATAATCAATCAATAGTTGAGGCAACCAAAGTTGCAGCCAAAAGCTTGATAGGTGTTGAGAAGAATGGTGAGGGGAACCCCATGACTGAATCCTTTGCAGATGCTTTGGACGATCTGGACGAAAAAAATTCAGGATATTTTGATGTGGAAAAGATACTAGTGTCGACTAATGGAAAAACTACTAACATGTCACTGGAAGCCTGTGAAATAGAGCATGAGGCTGTAAATAGAGCCTTTAGCAAGATAGGAAAAGCTAATTTTGAAGACGAAGATTGTACGAGAAAAAAGAATGAAGATACTTCTGAACCAAGATATCTTGTCCAGTATGCAATTGTCCTAGTCTGTCCTGACCTAAATCAAGCAATAGGGTCACTAGAGAAAGGTATTTCCATGGTTAAGAGGTATGGAGCCAGTGTGATAACTAGGTCATTATCACGTTTGGATAACCGAAGTCGTTCATCAAATGAGGATGTGATAGGTGAAGTATCCCCATCGGTGGAGAAGACTTCGAAGTTGGCAACTTTTACCCGAAAGCACAGTACCCCCCTAAAAGATGGAATAGGTCCTTCACATGGTGAGGTCAACATCGTTGAAGTATCCGACAAGTTGACGGAGAAGGCTCTCGATGGGCCCAAGACCTTTGGCAGCTACATAAATAGGTAACCCTACTGCTCAACTATTTTATACTACATATAAGAGTAACAACCAATTATAATTATATAATACATACATATAATATGATCAACCAAAAACACTATTGGAATATTTGTTTGGTTGTTGTAGTCGGGCTGAACTGGATTCGGGGAAAGCAAGAGATGATGAATCAAGGAATGAGATCTTTGAGATGGCGATGGAAGGGAGTGAGGAGAGGATTGATGATAGTGACTATAAGAGGGAAGGGAGGTTGAGGAAAAGGAGGTATTTGACTTCTTGCTTTGGTTATCAGTGACTTTCAAGCTTGATAGAGAAGTAGGAAGTAGAAACATAAAGTGAGTGTAGTGAGTTTGGTGTAGATGTTTATCGGCTTCGTCGTGGCCACAACAGATAATATTGAAGAAATGCCTATGTTTCTGTATTTCTCGTCACCGTAAGTAGGGTGTTTGTTGGAGTATCCAGGACGTGTCGTTCAGATTTATGGATCTAAAATAATGAATGTCATGTCAAAGAAATATGGATTTGAAACAATGTTACTTGTTTAATAATGGGTTTTATTGCTCTACTTTAGGGTATACTATGCATTTATAGCAAGGTTTCAGAAGGAGTAATTCCTCATACGCCTAGGCGCTAGGTAGCTACTAAATGCCCAGCCTAGGTCATATGAAGACCATTAAGCATTCAAAAGCCGCAATAAAATAGAGTTAGACGACCTAGTGACTAAAGAAAATAATAAATATATGTTTAATACCAAAAATGACATATGTTCGAATAGTTCCTTCCAATTACTCGTCATTCACATGCCTCATTCTTCTATTGGAATAAAAGAAGAAATAGGTCAACAGAGCTCTGAAATTGCAACTACTTCTTCCTGCCCCAAAGTTCAACGTATGCAACTATAGTGCTTCTCGTTTCCAGCTTTGGTCGACCTCATGCTATATACTATTTTTCTTTAATGTTGACCGCTAAACAATCAAAACCACGTCGCCATATGTACTACTTCAATTCCTCTCCGATTAGTATCCAACTTTGGTCAACCCAACCTTCTTTCTTACTTTTCACCATCACTATCTGTAAAATTCTTATGATAGCTTAAATGCCTAGGCGTCTCCTAGGTGCTAGGTAGGACCCCAACGCCCGCCTAGTGCTTTCTTGAACCTTGATTTTTATTATGATACTTACTTAACTTCTAATTGATAAATCTTATATCCAAATAATTCAATCCAAGATCAATCTAATAAAATTTAATAATCGTTTATTCCAATTCATCGAAGTATTAAGAAGTACATCTAATGTTCAGATCATGATCATGTAGGGTATGATATATTCTAGTAACAATACAGTTATCACGAGACATTATTTTTGAGAAAACTCAAGTTTATAGATGTTTTTGTTTGCTACATGAATCTATAAAATGTATAGAAACTTTCTAAATAACATCTACTTCACATCATCCTTCTAAGTATCCTAATAATTTGCATTCCATTTCATTTCACTTTTTCTTTTCCTCGGGTTTTTTTAACACCTTGGTAAAATCTTACATCGACAAAACCATAAAAGAGATCCATTTTCATAAGGAACAATTCAACCTTAACTGACAATACTCATTTTGGGGTGAAACGAATGAATTCTTGTAAGAACGCTGAAGTTAAACATACTTAGTATAAAGCAATGCAGAGATGTCTGACCTCTTAAGAAGTTTCCATGATGAACCTAAAAACAAAACCATGTGGAGGTAGGCCCAAAACAACAAAAGTGTTCGTCAGAAAAGGGTTGGGTTATTACAGGTGATATTGGAGCCTTTCTACATCTCTCTTGAACGATGGAGGTGCAAACCTCAACGAAGACATTGAGTTACAAAGTAGGTGGGCTGTAATGTTTCACCTTAGGTAAATATCACATTGACAAAGCACGAGAGAGATCCATGTTACATAATGAACAATCCAACGTTAACTGACAAGATGCATTTTGGAGTGAAATCAAGGAGTTCTTGTAAGAGCTCTAAAGTTAAACGTGATAAGTGTGGAGCAGTGCAGACTAAAGATATGGTCGACCTCCTAGGAAGTCATCATGATGCTCTAAATAGCAAAACGTGCAGTGTAGGCCCAAAATGTACAATATCTTGATCATAAAAGGGTTGAGATGTTATAGTTTCTCTACTTTCACAAAAAAATGGCATATTTTTCTTTTTCGAGAAATTTTCTTTCTCATCCTTTTTTTCATTTTATATTGATAATTTTTTATGGTTTATATTCCAATGCAAAACCTGCTCTCTATGTAAAGTTACAAAATCAGATGTAATGATTGTAACTAGAGAAGAAGATATATAATGGTCACAACTTCTCTTGCTTTTGATAATCTCTGCACAGTCGAACAAAAAACACTTATTATAAGGATCGCCCCATAGACTATATAGACTTAAGGGGATCAAAAGGCCTATACGGTCAATAAGGTTTTTTGGGACAATTAGCTGAGTTTTTTGGGGACTAGCCTGAATATCTAGGAAAAATTTAATCCATTTTTCAAATATCTTAAGAATTTACAATGTACCATATCTTGTTTGTTTTATGTCAAATTTTTTGTACTATTCATGATGATATTCATTTTGATATTTCTGGGAACAAAAAAATTTCACGCCATCTAGCATATCGTGATAATATCATAGTGATCATGTCATGATCAAGGTTCAAGAAGGTGTTAGGCGCTATGCAGACATTGGGGTTCTGCATAGCGCTAATGATACTTAGATAGTGGCTAGGCGTTTTATTGGAAAATAATAACTTTTAGTAGAAACAACAATTTTATAGCACTATTTTACTTCGATTCAATTTCAAATGATAAATTTATAACTTAGTCAATCATCAACAACAATCAAAATATGTCATGATTTTATAAAAATACAAGTTGTAGCACTATAACTTCATGGAAAGTTTGAAACACAAGTTATTCTAAAATAAGTTTACAACAACAAAAAGTTCATTTAAAACTAGTTCAATCATCATAACCCAAATGTGTTTGTCAAATAACCACTTCATCTTCATTATCCTCAAAAGCAAACTCCTCATCATTATTCTCTTATACCTCCTCGTTTGACTTGAATTCTTCATCATCGAGCTTTCTCACTCTTGTACTCCTACGATTCAAGATGCTCACTAGTTACTATTGTATATCTATAACAAGACTCGATGTTCACCATTTTCTTCCTCACCCTAGTCCTTGGTCTGTTAGCGGGCTTAATTGTGGCTAAATTTGATAAATCACACTTTAAACTACATCGTGGTTAGGTTTTCATAGGCACTGCCTAGGAATTATGAATCCCTAATTCTCTGCCTATGGCATAAGTGAGGCGTTTTGTTGTTGTCAAGTATCAAGTACATAATTACGTCTTATTGAATCCTGATCATATGATATGACAGTGATGTAAAAATGTTCTTAGTCTAGCATCTATCTATCTATCTATCTATCTATCTATCTATCTATCTATCTATCTATCTATCTATCTATACATAATATTACTGAAGGGTTAAAGGTCGTCCTAAAAATTACTAATCGTCGTCCTAACTTAATACGTAAATTACTTAATTACCCTTTTTAAAATTAAAACACAAACCCTAGCCAAACACTCCCCTTCCTCCACTTCGCATCACTTCCCTTCCTCCACTTCCCGTCCCCAGCAGCGGAGACCCGCCGCCACGTCTCCCTTCCCCCGTCCACCAACAGCCGTCGCCGACCTTCCCCCGTCGGCCAGCCGCAGAGAGACCACCACGCCGGCGCACCTCGCCCTTCCCCCGTCGCCGTCAGTCCTCGTCGTCCACCGTCGCCGTCAGTCCTCGTCCTCGCCGTCGCCGTCGCAGCCCTCCTCCAGTGGCCTGCCGTCCCACGCCGCCACGCACTCGCCGTCGCCGTCGCCCAGCCGTCGCCGTCAGCCCTCCTCTCGCCTGCCGTCCGTGCTCGCCGGAGAAGAAGGTAAGCTCCGTTCCGCCTCGCCCTTCACCGACCGAAGACTTCGTTTGAGCCATGGTCAAACCGAAGTCAACATTCGGTTGAGCCATGGTCAAACCGAAGTCAACATTCGGTTTGGTTGATTTTTAAATAATTTAATTCAATTAATTAATAAAAATTGTTATTAAATATTGTAAATTATGTAATAATTAGAAATAATTGTAGTTAATTATAAATAAGTTGTACGGTTTATAATTTATTATAAAAATTAAATTCGAATATTTTTATGAATTCAATTATGAAAAAAATATTGTGAATAATGTAATAAAAATTATTAAAAATTATCTGAAATTTATAAAAAGTATCAAATTTTAGAAATATAATCTATAAATTTGTAATTAATGTTACAAAAATATTAGAATAATGGGAAAATTAAAAAGTAGTTGAAATTAGGCAAAAAGACTAAGAAATTTGTAATTAATGTTAATAATAAATTATCAAAAAGTTAAAAAAAATTGGAGAAAATTATCAGAAAATGTTAATGCATTTGATTATCATTAATTGTAATGTTTTTTTTTTGAAGATGTCTGGACATGGAATAGGCAAACCGTTCATGAATAAGAAAAGAATGGAAGAAAAAACGGAAGGAAGAATGGAAGGTCGTGCTTGTAGACTTACAGCGACCGGTAGAAAAGAAAATGAAGAAAAAAATCCACGTAAGGTTAAGGGGAAGAAGAAGAAGGCGGAAATAGGGCGTCCCGACGGTCGCCCTACTATGGGACAGTTATCTCTTAGTCGAGGTACTACCTCCACCCCTACTCCTGAGGATGCGACGCCGTGGGAGGCTAATTGGAGTGATTCAGTTTCTATGGACGACGACGACGATGATGATGATGATGATGATGATGATGATGATGTGGCTGTTGATGAGGTTGGGGATGCCCCACCTGAATCTGATGTAGGCATCGGTAAGAAGAGACGAGTTGGGACATCTTCTACAGCTTCTTCGCACTTTCCACAGCGTGGGCTAGATGGACGCTATGTTGCGAGACGTAGTAGTGAGGAAGACGGTGATGGTAAGAAGAGGAAGAAGGGAGTAAGGGGGGACATGTCGTGGCGTCTGACATCGGAGTCTCAGATGTGTTTAGGTGGACCTGTGATTCCCGATGTGATCCCTAGCTTTGGAGGTCACATTGCCTTTGCACTGTGGACTTCCCCAGTGCAGGATCGTGGGTTGTTGGATTGTTGTCATAGATCTGGTAGTGTGGAGTCTTTGAGGAGATATGAGTGGTGTTCAGAGGGTTCTCAGAAGGTGGTTGAGGGCACAGGATTGTCCCACTTGGCAGGCTGTATGATGCAGCATTTAGATACAGCTTTGATAACGGCATTTGTGGAGAGATGGCAGCCGGACACGAACACTTTCCATATGCCATTTGGAGAGATTTTGATTCTTCTCCACGACGTGCATCACATTCTTCGTATTCCAGTTGAGGGGGAGCTGATGAGAGATGATCCGGATCCAGATGTTCTTAAGTTAGACATGCATGATCTAGTTCGGGTCCCGGTGGATGGTCCTGTTGGTGGTAAGTGGAGGTCGAAGTGGTTCCTTAATGGTGGTATTCACGCATAGGGATTGTTGGTGCGTGGACGAGAAATGAAGATTAGGGACTTGGAGGTGCAGACTTACTTGTTTGTGTTGTTGGGATCCACACTTTTTGTGGATAAGAGTCGCGATCGCCTCCGTCCTGCGATCAATGTATTTCTGAAGGACCAGCGACGAGTGGCCGGTTACGCCTGGGGAGCTGCTGCACTCGCCTATCTCTACAGACAGCTAGGGATGGCCACACGAGTGGGGAGTAAGAGTATTTGTGGTTGTTTGACTCTGCTTCAGGCGTGGATATATGAGTACTTTCCACTCTTCCGTCCGAGCCAGATTCTCCAGGCTCCAGATGCTCCGCGTGCTTCCTCGTGGGTGTGTCACCGCTTTGCAGGTGGTGATGATGCTAGACAGCGCTTGGGACGGTATCGACAGATGTTGGATGAAATTTCAGGGGAGGATGTGTCTTGGACTCCTTACGGGCGAGATGCTGGCACGGAGGTACTACGCTCTTTGTATACTGGTGTCATTCGCTTTGCTGACGTTGCTGAGGGTTATGATCCTGCACGGTGTCGCCGACAGTTTGGGTACCGACAGACTATCCCCCGTATGATGATGGTTCCCAAGGATGTGTACCGCCCAGCTTCTTGCAGCACCTACATCGTTTTCTGGGAGGGTAGCATGGATCAGTTATGGGGCAACTTGCCGTCTCATTTTCTACACATAGCGATTGATTATGACTTGTGCGAGTATCCATCTGAGGCCGATGAGGATTACAATCCTTTTCATGCCTTCCTCACTGCCGGCATATACAATCCTTTTCCAAGATGCCATGATCAGATACACTGTCGGTTGGGCTGCATCTATCCCACAATGAGACGTCCTCCTCACCTCCGTTAGACACCGTGCTCTCACATTCCTGTCTACATGCCAAAGGCATAGTATATGAGTCGATGATGGAAACATTACCCCCACGGTCTCAACCAATCCTCCTGCTTTGTCACTAACAAATACATCTGGAGTGATAGGGCCAAGCAAATGTTGCAGATGCGTGAGAAGCCACTGGTACGACTCTTTTGTCTCGTCATACACTAGCGCAGATGCAATGACAAAGTTCAATCCCACCGGTGTCATGCCAACAATCTCAACCCATGGAAACTCATACTTGTTGGTCTTGTATGTTGCATCTATCACAATGACATGGTGCCAAGCTCGCAACATCAATATTAACTCAGGGTGGGCTAGGAACAAGTGTGTAAGCACGTTACGGTCGTCCACATACTGCACATAGTAACCCTTCTCCAGAGCATCTTGAAAAGTGTACTGTAAGGCCGTCCTCTGACCAAGCTCTTTTTTTCTTATCTTATACAATGCGTTAGAAATCTGTCTTTTGTTCACCTTTCCATGCTCCCCTTTTCTCTCGTTCACTGCCTTGTGGATATTCCTAGGGGCGACACCGGCTAATCTCAGTTGTCTGATGTATTGCTTATCATCTTCGGTCAAAACATTCCTCTTACTTGATCCATTCGGAAATAGCTCCAGCGGATGATTGTGAAAACCCAAATTAGCACCAGGATTGTTTCTATTAGCCACTGCTAGTATCAACTAATATCCATCATCTGACCGCTCAATCTTGATATGAAATTCACACCCCAACTTTCCAGAAGAAGTAAGAGGCCTCCTTTCCTTAGCCGGATCAGAATCAGGAGCCTTCGAATTTTTCTTCCTACCATGAGTGCACTTCAAGTATCGTCGCCTACTATCTTCACTTGGATTTTTTTATTTGATGCCTTCACCAAATAAAACCCAAAACCCTTGGCAATCTCAGTAGCTGCTGCATATGCAATCAAATCTGTATCGTATTTTACTCCATTGACGAATTCTGAGGTGTAATCTTTGCCATCCCCTCCGTAATCATCAATATCCTACAATGTTAGATCTCATGATATAAGTAGGACTCCACAATAATAGAAAATCTAATGACTACATTTAATTGAATAATTATCACAATAATTTAGCATTCTCTATATTATCCTAAGCAAAATCCAACATTTAACACGACAAAATTTAGCATTCTCTATTATTTACATACTATACATCTAATGTAAGAATCATATTAATCACATTCTATAATTTTTTTATTGCGTATTATACATCTAATCTTAATTTTGTATACAAAAACAATCAATTTCACAAATAATTAGGCTCATAAATTTTAAAAATAATATAAACTCAAATTCAATAATCAATCTTATAGACCAAACTATAAATCATAACAATAAAATAGAAATATTTGATATAAACTTAAAAAAACCCAAAAACCACCAACAGAAGCAAATTTTCGGTTCAACCATGGCTAAACCTAACCCAATTTTCGGTTTCACCATGGCCAAACCGAAATACAGGTTCGGTGCCACCGTGGACCAACCGAAACCAATTTTCGTTTCACCCATGGCACAAATGAAGCAGATTTTCGGTTCATCCATGGCTCAACCGAATGTGATTTTCGGTTGAGATTTTTTTTTTAAAACGATATTTTTGCCTCGTCGGAGTCGCTACTCATTGTTCGGACGTATGCTCGACGATTTCGACTTCCAAATGTCGATGATGAATTCGAGAGTGTGGGAGAATGAGTGTTTTTTGTTTTCAAAGTGAACGTGGTGTTTGTTTGCTAAAGGAAAGGTAAAGATGTCAAAAGGTTAAAAGTGTAACATTGTTGTTTTTTAGGACGATCATTAGTAATTGTTAGGACGACCTTTATCAACTCCCTAATATTATGCCAATTCAAAATTAAATTTTTGCCACATAAGCACCTAGAGAGATCTCAAGTTGCCAAGGTGGATAATTTTTTTACAAAAATTAGTTATTGACCTATTTATGGAGTTGTCCCTCTCTCTTCATTTAATACTTAATTCTCTTTTATCCAATAATTATTTTGCTTTTGTTCTTGCATTATATCTATAAATAATATATGGAGAAAAAGGTTATCAAACCAGTTTAGCAAGTGGAATGGTTTTACCAGTAGTACAACCGGTTTGCGTCGGTTCATGCCGATTAATAAAATATGTAGAAATATCAAAAATTCATATTGATATTTGAATAAAATATGATATTTCAAATAAAATTACATTTACTCATAAATTCACCAAAACTACGTATTTTACTTAGAAATTCGTAAAACGATCATACCGGTCATACCGATGGTATCATGTCGATTCATGACCGGTACCGGTCGAATGGTTCAACTGGTGGCATCCGACCGACGTGACAATCATGATGAAGAGTGACATATATCACTTTTTTTTTTGCATTTTATCGATGTACTCAACAGTATACTAATGTTCGTAGTGTGACATATATATCACACTTTTTAAACCAAAAAATATATGATTAAAGATTACTATGTAAATTTCTGCTCATTTTTACTAAAACTTAATAATAATTTACATTTTAATGAATAATTTAAACAAATGCACAATAATAATAATATTTTGTCGATAATGTCTGAAAGAAACTCGACCAAGAAATAATAGTTATTTATTAAAAAAGCTTCTTATTCATTCTCATCAAGTGAAAACATATGAATCGCATGTGCAGTATTTATAATGTATTCTAAGTTCACATTACTAATATTTTCTCTAGGTTATGTTGATTGAGCAAGCTCTATTGAGGTCTTACATCATATGCTAAGAAATTTCTTTTCAGACTTGGAGTTATTTATTGTTAAAGATTATAAATTGAATTTTCCAAAATGGCTTGAGTATAATAGTTGATGAACTTTGACTTCATATTCTAGGATGAGACACAAGATCTCTTGAAAAATGAAATATCTTTTTCCAATAATTTGAACTCTGATTAATTGGCTTAGAGTTCGTACAAACTCGAGAATCATGAATTGATATATGTTGTATAAGATAATAAATTTGAGGTTCTTGTTGGAAATTTTTTTATATATGATCCTAAATGGGTCATGATAAACCTTTACGACATGATTTGTAATCAGACAATAAAAACATCACAAGCGAGTGTGCTAACTATTAAATATTATGAATTTTTTATATAGGCATACCACATATTCACTTATGAAGCGAGAGCGGAAAATGTATACAAGGTTCAAAAAGTTCAAATATGTAGATAAGTTAACTAATATAAATAATAAAATGAACTTCTCCGGCCAACTGGCCGGGTAAAAAACTAGTAATGGTAAGATCATGATATGACACTTGTGAGATGATATTGTGAAGTTTTATCTTAATGGTATGATGCTAGTATGAGAGTGGTAACATAATATGAACTCATATATTTCAAAAAATAAAAATAGATGTCCTCACATAACCATCATATCATGATATTATTATATTACCATAGTGGTATGATTTTGGTATGAGAGTGGTAAGATAGTATGAAGTCTCATCTTTGGCAATAAATTTGATGTCTTTATACCACTACCATATCATGATATTATCTTTGAGAAACACTTATTTTTCAAGTACTATTATGGTATAGATCATAATTAATTAGTTCTTTTTATACAAAATTTTAAAATTTTTGAGTTAAAACAAAAGAGATATGCTATCATAGCATGATAATATGAAAGTGATAAGATTACAACCAAAACATGCTTCGAATGACTACTTTTTCTAAAAATATATAAAATGGACATCATTGTGCATATTATAATTAATGCATTCTTTATTGCAAATTTTTTAATTTTTTGAGTTAAAACAAATGAACATATGACTTTATTAAGAAAAATGAGAGAATTAAAAAATTAGTCTTTGACACGTCAAAAGTCTCTCATCTCTCCTTTAAATTTTGTATTAGTCAAAGAAAAAAAAAATTAGAGGGGCGCTACCAATCCTCCCCTTTTTATCATTAAATGAGTTTGGATCGTTAGATGAGATTTTGAGAAATGACTTCATTTTAAGGTTTTGTGGGGCTTTGTATGATAAGATTTTGTATCATATCTGCTACTCTTTTACGAAACGGAGAAAGGTTTCTAAATATGTTACTTTAATATAAATGTGTTTGAAATACCTACTAAATTTCATGTGCATGTAGAATGTCACAAAATCTACACAATGAAAAAAAAAAAAAAAATTGTAAGTAACTTAAAGTTTTAAACAAATATAAATATACTTTTTAAGTGGCACATTGTATAGAACACTGTGGAAATTTATGACGTATTGTGAAAACACTTTAACTGATGATAAAGAAATTAGAAAAACACGTGCCATATAAGTTGGGAATTATATAGTAAAGGACATGTCAAGGGGAGAACCCTTGATGTTGTGTATATTCAAAGTCTTGGATTGGAATAAAAAATTTTATAATCTATTAATATAAATATCTTCATTTATAAAATAGCTTATATATTTTGGACCTTTCTCTCTCTTCATTTTCTCTATGTAATCAATCATTGTGAACTTTCCTTGCATAGTGGCTGCCATTGACGATCGTTGGACCGTAGTTAGTGGCAGTTGCTCATGGTCATATTTATTCCCTATTGATCCAGATAACAAGTCAGATTACTTTGATCCAGAGTTTGTCAACGGTTCGTTTTGAATTCAAAAGCATGATGTTGATGAAGGTGCTAAGATATGGGAAAATAGCTTCGTTGGACTGTTGCTCAAATCGTTAACGTCTTTCATCATGTTGATGATGGGGGAACTAGATCTCGAGCATAGAGGAAGAAGTTGTGTTTCTTGGTCGAGGATCTATTCCGATTCTCATCTGCTTCAGTCTGCCAATGGGTATTTGAGAGCAGGCCCTCGTATCACACAGGTTTTTTTATACATAAATGGATGCATGGAATCCAACCACCTGCTATTTGATAACTCTATAATCCCGGGTGGGGGGAAGTTGTCTAATATAAATGCAAAAGTTATGCCTAAGGAGGGATTGGGTAAACGAATAATAAAAGGTTATGGTAATTTACCTTGTATTCCATTGATGTTGTTTGGAATACATATATACACGAGTGTCCTCTACTAGAATGTAGGAGGAAGATAATTACAGAAGATAGAGTTAACATCCTACAACAACATATAAATGAAGGAGATGTGAATAAAGAAATAAAATCACTTATTCATTATCTCTCATATGCCGCCGCAAGATGGAGTTAGTGTCAACGTCTTCGATCTTGGATTGTAGAAGATGATCATGTGTGTTTGATGTGGAATGATTAGGTATGCATGCATGACTTACTTCAATGCTTGATACCTTAGATTATCAATGTTATAGATCATTACTATGATTCATAGAGGCCATAAATATTTAATATTTTATCCATACTTCCTTGTTTGATTGATTAGTCTAATGTCATGAAGCGCAAGCACACATTAGTTAGTCATAATTTCTTTTGCATGTGTTGAAAGCTTGATTAGGATGACGTAATTGGAAGGGATGGGGTTACATGTTAGAAGATGTATCGATGCTTCTCATTGTTGAGATTGAGATATATGATTGTCTAAGATGAACTTGCTTATCAATTGTCTATCTTGTACTTATCTTATTATTTAGTTTATGTGTAACTTTAATGTATCAATCAATAATTTATGTTGTGTCTTTGTTTCTGCAATAGATGATTGGTTGTTAGTAGTTATTATTAGAAATCCTTATGGAATATGACACCTAACATATCTAAGAAATTTATAACTTTGATTGCATTAATATCACTACATACTAATAGGGCAAAAGCGTAATGCTTCTATTCCTATCTTGTAATAAAACCGGAAATTCGGGAATCGTATCTTAGGGACTAGAAAAATATTATATTCTATCAATTTTATAGAGAAAACTACAAGTGAAAATGGTTTGGGAGATAAACTATTATCTGAAAGCAAAACAAAATTAACTAATAAGCAAAGTAAATTTTCGAGAGAAATTCAATGGAGAAAGCTCCGGGAGAAACATCGCGACTCAATAGCAATCATATCCAAATCAATTCACTTTTTCTAATCAGTTTAATCCATATATCTACAGTCGGGATATCACTAAAGTGATAGCTATCCCTGTCGGGAATTACTACGTACTAAACAATTAAATCAAATCCTACTGTCGTAGCTCAAAGAAATAACTGTCTAGCCTGAAGTCCAATATCACAATCAAGACCACATAGCACCTTATTTAATCCACTGTCGCTTCGATAAGTTACTATGTCACATGAAATATGTTAAGTTATTAGGGTTTCACTGTCGTCTATAACCTAATTAACTATGAATCAATCTATTGGTTGTCAGTCAACACAGTATTAAACAATTCCACGCAATAGAGATTGGAAAAAAGAAATTTAAACTAATTCATCAAGTCTAAAAATAGTTACAACCCATGGTGTTTCCCCTAGAAATTGAGATTTAATTAATGACAAAAATAAAACACACAACCATGTTTATAATCATCATGTCACGAATCAAAGCAAAAGAAAAAGAGTACTGAGATTTTCTTCCCGTTGATCCGCTCGTTCCGCGCTCTACTCTCGCCACACTGCTTTTTCTCTCTGTCTCAAAGGAATTCTCCCCGTGTGTGCTGCTCCATCCAGGACTCTCTAAAAGTGTCGAAATAATCCCAAGCCTGCCCAAAGAATCCTCATCCGGTTTCTTTAATTCCCCCTTGACAAATTGGTCTGGTCCAAACAATTCCAAGCGACTCGCTTTGAATTAGCCCAAGGGAACCAATAATTCTCTCCTAATCCATGTCCTTCGGTCTAGGTACACCTACATCAGCTGCACTTGGATTCTATCACACCAATGCAACTTCTCATTTTATTTACTTGAACACACACAAAATTATTGGCACTTGGGGTGATGGCTTTATAACCATTCCACATTTAGTTACCCTTGAAACAAATATTATATGTCTCAAACATATCATGAAATAATCACATTAAGCATATGAAATCAATATGTTTTTGAAAATTATCACATACATGCACATAAAGTCATTGGCCCCATTTTAGGGGAGTTCTAATATTATATGAAAGTATCTAACCATCTTATGTCTCCTTATTATCATTAGAATTATATATTTTTAGATTTTTGTTTATGAGTCTAGGTCTAGTAAAAGAGAAATTCTATAAAAAAGTAAAAGAGAAATAAAAACTAAAAATTAGTGAAGGAAATCCTCAAGGAATTTGAAACATCGTGGCGGAACATTCGGTAGGGTAAAAAAAATGAGAGGTGCTCTCCCCACTCTCTTCTGTTTCTGGAGAAAGATTGTTGACTTTCTGGTTTACCTTGCGTCGGAAATTCTGGTTACATGCTTGAGAAATCAACGGCAAGCTCGTCCTTCGGGTTGTACTTGAGGGTACGAAAATAGATCGCCCTCTCACATTCATTCGGAAGGTTTGTTTCGAAAGGCTGTCGTCTTTGCCTTGCCACCGCGTAGCGATGCAGGTGCTCCGCGAGCCATTTCTATGATGCCCAAGCTACGCAAGAATGCCACCCCAAAATAAGGAGTGGTAAAAGGAAATTTGAACTCTACCTGATACCTATCCGTGGTTCAATCAAATAGAAACGTACAGACAAGAATTCCATCTGGCGTTTCAAGCTTCCATCCTCAATGGAGTTGGACGTAGATGATGAAGCAGTCACACTCTTGACCCTTATGGTTGTTATAGATGGACCTTCGAGACCTCTCACCATGATGGATACAAAGTATCCTATTGTGGACGGCCGAATCGATGATGAAGAGAAGCTCAGACAGTGGGATCTGATACTATCTACCGGTGGCCGGAAATTGACCGACGGTGATATCCTGATTTACTTGCTGGACCAATGGACTCCACAAAGAGGATCAACCGGGATTGTAATGTCCCGTAATCCCAATCCCGCGAATCGTAGAACCCCATTTTTTAACTTATATTCTTTTTCCTATAAAGAATCCTAGTATCAAAAATATTCCTACAAACCTAATCCAAGTAGGAAGGCACAACCCTGCTGACGGGTTTTCTTGGTTATTTATAACCCTAATATCTACTCTCTGGCAAATCAAGTCAAAGAGCTGATTCTTGGTCAAGGAAGATAACCGAGCATAACACCCTAGGCGGTCTCTGAGGTCAGGGACCTTCTCTCTTCTTCGCATGTTTTGTTGCCCAGTTCCTGTGATTAACTGCTCCCTTACTATCCCGTTAATGGTGCCCATGCATGCCACGTACGTGGAGGGTCTTGAAGCCCATGGTCCGCCATCGATTAAGGTGGAACGACCTTCTAATGCGGTTATTTCCTCTCCTCCGCTCCAGGTACCAATGATGGCTCATGTATCCTCTGATCAGATTGTTGAATTTTCAATGAAGGAGGTACAATCCAGCATGTACCACGCAACCCATTCACTGATCGGACGAATTTTCACAGATAGTTGGGTGAACACGGAGGAAATCAGGGAAGCAGTTCTCTCGCATTGGCAGGTGAAGGGGAAATTGAATGTGACTTTATCAAAAAATGGACTGGTGAAGTTCATTTTGCCCTATGAGGAGTCAAAATCATGGGTTCTCAAAAACGCCATAGGTGGTCACTGACGAGATCTTACATTTACGATCTTGGTCTTTCACTATTTCGAAGAAAATTTATGATGAATTGGCTATGGTCCCTTTGCGTGTCCAATTTTGGAACGTCAAGGAAGATTGTCGCACCCCTCAATTTGGGAGGAAGATGGCGGCTACCGCTCTAGGCCAGATCCTGGAAGTTGGTGTTTTTGCTTGCCATGATACCGGTGAATACTTTGTGAAAGTTCAGATGGTAATGGACCTTTCCAAGCAGCTACATTCCCAAATCATGGCTACAAGTGATGACACAGGTAGCTTCTGGGTGAACTTCAAGTATGAATATCTCCCGACCATTTGCTATCGATGTGGCCGTGTGGGTCACTCGTTACGTGCTTGTGCCTTTGATCCACCAACTCGAAAAGAAAGGTTCGACCCTCATATGTCTACCAAAAATTTGGGAACCATGGTCTATGATGGGGATGAAGGAACCCACCAATTTTGGGGAAATCCGAATTCAGTATGGATTAATCAAGACCTTAGGGACTGTCGCGATGCTAATAATGGGAACTGAGCTCGTCCAATGGAAATTGATGAGGAACGGCCCAAATGAACTCAAAATTCGGGGCCTAAGGAAACCTCCGCTCCTCCTTATTGCAGCAAGTGTCACGCACGCAACCCTCGAAGATTCCCAATACTGAAGTCTCCAAAAGTCAAGTTGGGTCGGGGAATTTACCATCGTACTCCCCAGAAGTACAAGTCCGCCACTGGTTGAGGCCAGTCCTCCCATGCAAGCAAGGACGATGTTGTGGTCGATAGAAGGAATGAGCATCCGTCTGTTATCCGTGTTGCTCCCATGCAACAGGTGCAAAATGTTGCACTTCCCATAGCCAAAGAAGGACTCGTCGAAGTCCACCTGGCTCAGGTCATTCCGTCTCAACCTTGTCAACAGGAGCAGTTTCCTCGACGTAAGCTAATCCTCGATGACTCGAAAGAGGAAATTTATTAAGCGCGATTAAACTTTCTGACCCTTGATTTGAGTGAGGGGGTAAGTGAACCACTGATTGCCTAAACCGAGAGGGCCGAGTGACACGACCATAATGTCACCTCGGTTTAGCAACCGTCTATCCCTACTTCCATTGTTGAAATCATTATCTAGCAACTAAACTTTGGTTTAAAAGGTTTGCTAATTGAAATGAAAGAAAGCAAAGGTAATTTGGTTTGAAAACTCTTTTGTGGGAAAGTCACTCGGGTTTCGCATCCCCCTAACCGCTACCATGCTATGTGGATTGGATCGATTGCCTTGGGCACGTTAATCGTGAACTGCATAGGAAAGCGTATGTGGTCGGAGACCACAGTCTCAATTGCTAAACCGAGATGAGGATGAAAGGCCGTGTCACTCGACCCTCTCGGTTTAGACAATCGCTAATCGGCTTACTTCCTCACTCAACTTGAAGGTCAGACGGTTTAACCACGATTAATCGACTTGTTTAATTCAACATTGAGGGTTTCCCTAAATCAACCTAGTTTAGGTGGCTTAGAAAGCGAAAGGAAACCCAACTCGATTGAGTCTCCGTTGAACGAGGGATTTTCCTCTCTGAACTAGGCTAAGGTGGAAAATTAGATTTAGAACCTAAATGCACAAACGTAGGGGTGCTAAGCACAATTATGCACAATACTTAGGATGCTAAGCACAAAACATGCACAACCCCTAAGGTGCTAAGTACAAGCATGCATAATCATGGTGAAAAATGCCTCAAACATTAAATTGAACAATACCCAATATCAATCATGCTGAAGAAGGTGTTTCTCTCACAAAATTGGCTCTCCCTCTCTCCTCCTTGAAGCTCAGCTTTTAAACCCGAGAAGAGCTGAGTTCACGGTCTGAGTTCATGGCAGTGAACCATCAAACGCGTCCATGAACTCAAGGCAAACGCCAAAACGCTCTGCATCGCTCACGTAGTTCACAGGCAATTTCTTGTGTTCACGGTCTTAGTGACCGTGAACTCACCTTGCGTCAGTAACCTTCACATTGGCTCTGGACGCCTTGCGATTCAAGTTCAAGTCTCCTTTAGTTAACCATGAACTTGCACTTTTTCACCTCTTCTCCCCGTTTTCGATCCTTTTCGCCAATCTTTCGACTCCGAGGCTGGTTTCACTTGTTAGATCCCGAAACACACTCAAACACAAAGAACCTAGCATAAACCGACCTTTAAGGAGCGAATTTGGCACAAACATCTAAGTAAAACGGGAGCAAAACATGTGCAATTAGGCCCAAATCACTCCCCCACACTTAGATGTTTCCTTATCCCCAAGAAAACCATTTTACGCACACGGTAATATTTCAACCTACACAAATGCTTTGGGGACAACTCAAATGACACGAAGCGGGAATTCTCGATGTTTATTGACAATCAACACATGAACCATTGCAAACAATACCGACATCCACCACAAACGACATTCAAAGCCACCAAAACGGGCAAACGAGAAGTTCTTAACTTATTCAAGGATAAATGCAAGTCTCAACTAAACCACTTATTGACCGACGACCACAACCAACACAAGAAAACCATTTTACGCACACGGTAATATTTCAACCTACACAAATGCTTTGGGGAAAACTCAAATGACACGAAACGGGAATTCTCGATGTTTATTGACAATCAACACATGATCCGTTGCAAGCAATACCGACATCCACCACAAATGACATTCAAAGCCACCAAAACGGGAAAACGAAAAGTTCTCAACTTATTCATGGATAAATGCAAGTCTCAACTAAACCACTTATTGACCGACGACCACAACCAACCATTCATGGAATTCAAGTCCGAGGAACAAATGGAAAGGCAATGAAGGTCCTCACTGGGGTATGAAATGGTAAGTAAAACAAGAATGGATCACTCACTCTCAAGACCAGTGGGGTCAGGACCTTTTTGGTGCAAAATATGTGCACAATCGTAACCTCTCACCCAATTCGTTTCAATACCACAACGGTAACCTCTAAATGCTAGAGTTCACGGGATGGCTGTCACCACTAGATCGTCCGGAGGTCTTAGACTCGGGTTCAGATGACTGGCGATTGGCTTGGACATGGGGAAGAGGCTTTTTGGGTGGTGGCAATCATAACGTGAGGTTCTACATCGTCAACCTAAACCCGAAGGGTCTATGGTTTTGACTAAAACCCTTCTCTTCAATCAAAGGCCACTAGCATCGGCCAAAACCCTTATCTCAGCCTTCCAACTTTCACCCATCATGAACTACCTTGAAGCACTCTTCCTCGGTCAACTCTTGCTAGTTCTTTAAGGTTTGGTAGTGAAGGAGTTCTAAACAATGTGGGGGTTTCGATGGCTTGGGTGCCAAGAAACCCCTCCTAGAGCATGTACTTTGGTTTTCATGGCACTCTCTACTTTATTTACCCCATTTTATTACCTCTTTTTCGTTTCTTTTTTTTTTCTTTTCGAGGGGGGTTCTAGAGAGTAACAACACTTGCCACCTATACTTTTATGGACCAATGCTCTGTTTTTGAGGAACTCACTCCAACACTACACTTCATTTTTCTCATCCCTAGCAAGGACCACACACAAACCTCCTATGTAGAACCTCTACGAAAACTCAATGCTAAGAGCTCCGGGACACACAGGCGACTCATGTTTGGACACGAAGAAAGGATTTGGGGGTCGTTCTACTAACACCTTTAAGCTCAAATGAACGAAGCTCCTGAATTGAGAACGACCCACAGAATCACAAGGCTCAAAGGGGTTGACTAAGGGATGATGCATTTAGGGACAATCAAATTTTGGGCGTGGATTCATCCTATGCCTCCATCCTACTTTCTAGTGACAACTATAATGCTACACACCGCGGTAAGAGGGATCTATCACACCGAATGAAACAAACGACTCAAAGCTCACAGGCTACCTAGTTACCCAACCATCTATTCCAATTCACAAACATGATGCATGGAAATTGTAAACAACAAGTGATCAAGTCAAGAAATCCATTCATTTATGCACACTTGAGAACTAAACTTTTTCCCTATCCTAATGAACTTCTCAGTCATCATCATAGGATATACTCGATCACATGCAACAATTCAATATCAATGCCATAAACACGAGAATTTCACACCATCCGGCCACTTGGAACTTGCAAACGTTGCGTGGAGCCCTAAAATTTTTGAAATTTGGGCATACAAAAGGCTCCAAACAACATCTCACTCACACAAGCATACTAGTAGACTACTCCCCCACACTTAAACTCGGCATTTCCCTCAATGACGTAGGAAAGGGGTAGAGTGATGTAATCGCTTGGGCTTGGTGAGTGAATGTAGGAATCGAACCGGGGTAGGATAATTTGAGCTTCAAGGAGAGACAACAAAAAACACACACAAGAACAATACGACTCGCTCGAGGTGAGGTTATTACAAGCACAATACATAGTAGTAGTAGTTCATGTCACACACACACAAATAACAAAAACAAAAATAAAACAAGTTTAGGGTTACAGGTAGAGAAGTGGGGCGAAAAGACTCCGCTCTACCACATGTCTCTCTCGTCGGCTACCTCTCTCTGGTGGATTGACCCTCGCCAGTCTCGGGTAGGATAGCCTGGTATCGAGCCATGAGCTCGAGGATGTCGGACTGGCGCTCAAGGCGGGATGAGAATCCATGAAGCTTGTCTCGAGGCGATCCACCCTATGGACAAGGCGATCGCCTGCTCTTGGTGGTGGTAGCTGTTGGGCAGGGCGCGGGAGCGTTGGGCACCGACGATGCCAAGGTGCACGAGCATTCGGCTACTCTACTGCTAGTGAGACCTCGAGGTCAGGCTCCACTGGATTCGGTGCTGCTGCAGCACGGATGACTCCGAAAGGTCGCATTCCATCAAGGTACTCCACTTCTCTCTCGCCCTGGAGTACCAGATTCTGGTTATACAATTTTTCCATTGGGAAGGGCTCCATCCTTCCAAAGCTGGTGCAGCGGGCCAGATCCACATGGAAGTGTCGTGCTATCCTCGTGATGATGCCCCCCATATGCATAGTGTCCACCTTGTTCCGCCCCAGACACCGAGCAAAAGAGGTGGCGATCAATGATCCCAGATGGATCGGCTCGGCTGGACTCCTCATCGAGTAGAGTCAAGTGGCCTGACTGGAGGCTGGGGACGACAAATCTGGTGAGCAGAGTGTGGAGAATCCTCCACTGGGTCTTCAGCTTTATAGCATTGGTTCGGCTCCCCTCGAACTCGCTCTGCTCATGCTCTAGGCGGCAGAGGGCTCTGAATACGCCCTAGTAGTTGAAGTCGACCGTGTACTGCCGCTCCGTCATCGTCATGTGAGAGGTGTCGAGTCCCATGGCCTGAGCGAAGCCAGCACTCGCGGCTGACCGCCCAGCATAAACTCCACCTGAGGTCGGCTCTTCTTGCTGGCCGGGACGATATGGGCGAAGGTGGAGTAGAACTCCACACACAGCTCATGGAAAATCTCCTCGTCCATGGTCAGAAGCTGGAGCCACTAGGGACGGGACAGTACTCCAGTCATGGCGGCTCGGCAGCTGAACAAATTAAACATGTCCAGGTCCAGCCGCCAGTGAGGCCCGATCGGGCTGTCGCTCTGGTAGGCGAACTTGTAGCCAAACTCTGGGTGGTTCACCAGGTAATTGATGAACTCATGCTCCAAGTTAAGCATCCTGCACAAAAACAAACTGATGACTTGATATATAGACATGTTTTTATCCACCATTCCTGTACCGTTTGAGTATCATCTCTCGTGTTTTAGGCCGATTTCAGGCTAGGTTGTTCTTGTTTGTGATATTTCAGGTCCTAGTACGTGAAAGAAGGTTTGGGCACGAGTTCAGGGTCGATTGGACGAAGTTGGGGTGTTTGACGAAAAGCTGGAAAAGCCACACGGGCACGCCTAAAATCCCACACGGCCGTGTGACCTGGCCGTGTGGCACCAAATTGCACGGGCAAGCCACACTGGCCGTGTAGGGGACCCCTTGTGGCGGTGTGGAAAGTCTAGGGAGATCACATGGGCACGCCTAAAATCTACACGGCCGTGTGGTTTTGGCCATGTAGCGTACCTGAAGCCACTTAAGTGAAACGCGGCGTTTTGCACACTGACACGGGCAGCTGGGAAAGACACACGACCGTGTGGTCGGGAATTTCTGGGTTTTAACCCAATTTCGAGCCAAAGGAGAGGGAATCGACTTTTTGGAGCAAAAACAGAGCCCTAGAGAGAGAAAGTGCGAAAAACACCTCCTAAGAGTGGTTTTGGAGCTGGGTTTTATTAATCAAGCTTTGAAATCATCCTTGGAGTGAAGATTGACATCCCATAGCAGATTCTTCCCATTGTTATGAGTATGACTGCTTTGTATTCTGTTTCCCTCTCTCTCTCTCTCTATGGAGTAGAACTTTCTCTCACGTGGGTATGAAGAACCCTAGTTCCATGTATTAGGAATCTTGATTGTAATTACGTTTGGATTGTGATATTGCTTGATTATAATCGATTGAAGTGTTTTGATAGAATCGATTGAAGTCTGTTCATCTTTTATAGATTTCTGCTGCAACCTGAGATAGATAGAATCTGATTAGGTTGTTAGAGCTTCTTTAATCAGTAGTAGTGAATCGATTATACGAGAGTTAGTCAATTCACTGCTTTGCACTAGAATCTGATTCCAGTAGTGGAGTTCTGTGTTCATTGCCTCAGCATTCTATCCGGGTGAAGACTAGTCGTCTGCCGGTAGTTTGACTGAGAGGGATTGGTCAGCTTAAGAGATTCCAAGCTACTGTCGGATCTTCCGCAGTATAATCAGCAGTAAAGCAACCTAAAGTAATTACAACTGTGACCTAACTAAGGAGCTAGGGGGACTCATTCCCGAGTGACTCTTCCTTTGCTTTAGAAAACCGAATCAATCAACTTTTAGTTAAAACCACAATCAATCGACTTAGTTGGCTAGATAATATATATTCACGGAATATGCAGTAGATCTAGACCCCGGGTTGATAATTAGAACTTCCCACTTTACTGCATTTCCGGACTGCGATTACACTTGGTCGCAGTTTGGTGTTGTGTTTTAGCGTGTCACAAACACACATCATACGTGGAAACATCCATCATATACCTCTCATTGAGAGGAAAAAAGATTCCCCCACACTTATTTTCCACCGTGGCTAAAACATTTAAGCTCAATCCACCGTGGCATGATTGTGGGTATTTCATGATTGAAGCACAGAAAAATTAGAACCGCAACCCCTACCACGGTGTCTACCATCCACCAATAAAAAAAAAACTCCTCTTGAATTCATAACATAGCACTTGGTGGGCAATTTCTAAAAATTAGCACAATTTGACTCAAACACGCCCAACAAGGCTCACTAAGCTCATGCAATAATCAATCCATCAATCACACGACCTAATTCACCTAAGTCCTCGCCCTAACTAGATTCAATCATGCCAAGCACAAAAATTCAACCTCATTTCACTACCTAATCCGATTCTCCACAATTCACAAAGGTAAAATTAAAAAACAAAACTAGAGACTCAAGTAGGACGAGGGAGGAAGTGAGGTGCGGGCGAGGATGGTGAAAAATGGTCGGAAAACTGACCTGAGAGGGGTTGCCGGAGCTTCGTCAGATGCTCGCCGGAGACACGCCGCCGGTGACTTGGCCGGAAAAATATGCTCCAAATCTCCCCAAAATCTCAGCACAGTCCGATTTTGAGGAGAGGAGGCTGGGTATGATGTTGGTTTTGGGTTTTGCTCACCGGAAATGGGGGAAAGATCGAAAAAAAGACGGGTTTTTTGCGTTTTTCCGCCGAAGATTGGAATTTTCTGGCGAGAATTTGGTCATGAAATGAAGGGTCGCCGTTCACTCCCCTTTTATAGGCAGATCTCTGAGTTCACGGACGCGTTGCCCAGTTCACGGTCTTAGCGACCGTGAACTCGCAAATGCGTCCGTGAACACGGAGTAGTTGACAGGTGGTGAAAACAAGGCACTTCTGCAAAAAATTTGACTCAACCTATGTAACACCCCAAATTTTAGGTTTTGGTTCGACCATTATACGTGATCGATTGGGTTGACAGTTGCGTACTAAAAGTTTCAATCGCGGATTAGTAGTAATAATAATAATAATTATTATTATTATTTAAAAAAACACAAGTATAACTCGGACCTGGGGGTCGAGCGGCCCCTTCCACTAAATTCCCCAAGCCGCCTCCATTTAAACCCTCAGGCCGCCAGCTTCCCCCCAAATAAACCCTCCCAATTATTTCCGCCGCCCTCCATTCAATTCCAAGAAAAAAAACCCGACCCTCCTTTCAACTCCCAGAATCCCCGACCCTCTCGGCCTTCTTTGCAATTGTTTGTCCCACCAGCCGCGAGCGCAGTGGCGCAAGAAATCCCCAATCCCGATCCCGATCCCATCCCTCTTGTGTTCTAGGTAAGGATCATGAACCCCTTCGCGATCTCTAAACTCGATTTACCGATAGTCTAAACCGAAGCTCGTATTTTTATTAGAGGTGACGTTGAGGGTTCGATCAGCAAGGAGATCAACGTCCCGGGTCATCTAACCTAGGCCTAGGCACGTTCTAGAGGTAAGGGAACTCGATCCCTTTGAGTTAGATCAATCGATTTGGTGATTTTTCGTGAGGGTGCAATTCTGAGGTTTTAGCAACAGACTTTCAGGCTTTTAGTGACGGATTTTGATTGGTCACTAAAGCTGCAGGGAATTTCCAGAAACGTATTTTTTGGTGTTTTAAATTTTTTTGAGCCACTTTGAAGGTTGTTTTCTGGATCTAACATTTTTATAAATTGAGGGAGGTCTAGGAGATGGTTGTAATTTAATTTGGGAATTTTTGGAGATGTATTTCTATTTTTAGAAATTGTTCTAATATTCGTTTTAATTAAATAAAAAGCTTTCCGAGGGGATTTTAAGAAGGTTCTAGTTAGGGGGAAAGTTCGTCCAAGATAAAGATAATTAAGAAAAAAGGTCGTTTTTGAAGGGATTAATTCTAGAAAATTTTAATGGGGGTTAAAGGACCCTTGGAATGAGGTTAAGGGACTGGAGTTTGAGGAGAGGATGATCTAGTGATTCAAAAGGGGTTTTGAATCAAGAAAATTCGTCTAAGAAAATGGATTTTTATTAATAGGTTTCCCCAAGATAATCCGGCTAAGGAGGGGTTTCTTCGAGGGAGGAATTGAGGAGTCATCTTTTCGAGGTGAGTGTAAAGGGGGTAAAATCCCTGTCGTAGGTCTTTTAGTTTCCGCTTTTCGTTTAAGTTATTATTTAGTTAATTTTCTAGTATGCGCGATATGTGTGTGAGGCATCCCACCGCCTGTAAGGGCGGTGGCACGCGTTGTGCTATGTATGAATGTATGGATGTATGATTGTAATAATATGTTAATGGTAAGAGGAACCCCCGGGCGGTTGGGACACTACTGGACGCGGTAGTGGGTCGGGTCACTGCTGGACGGCAAGACGTAACACAGCAGTTGATCGAGTATATTGGGGTCACTACTGGACGACGATATGTAACGCAGTAGTTGAGGGGCATGGACTAGACGGCGAGACGTAACCCAGTGCCATTGCCGAGTTTGGGTGTGCAACCGGACGGCGAGAAGTAACGCGGTTGGCATACTAGGGTAGAACACCGGACGGCGAGACGTAACGCGGTGGTCCTAGTGTTTTGTGTTGAGATAAGGATAGAGGTCGAGAACTTTTATGAGTTAATGTTGAAATGAGTTGATAAGAATGATTATTTAAGAGCAGAGAGAGAGAACGGCTTTCATGCTAGGAAGGCATTCCCCTAATAATGTGTTTAGTAAGGAGTTTGCCTCGGGCAGAGACCTTAGGAAGTAACGACGGGACTGACCCCTTCTCACTCACCAGGTGCAGAGAGGGGAAGAGGGCGCATCCATCAAGAGGAGGTTACCCGAGGAGAGCAGCCGCGACAAACCAGAAGATGTCAACTGGATCTGGGTAACGAGATGGGACCTCCCATTATATTTTTCTTTAGTTTCATGTCTTAATGAGTATACTGGGAAACTCAAGGGTTGTGTTTTATGTTTTTTGCTCTTGATTGAGGTCGCCCAAGTGTTTAGGGCATTTCACTTGAAAATCTTAAACACTGTGGTTGTTGATTTTTGGTTTTGACTTGTAAACCATTTTGGGTTGCTCCGGAGTAACCGGTTTGTGGTTTGAGTCATGGGTTGGTTTTGAAAAGAGACGGGTCGTGTCAACCTACTCCTCCGTGCCTCCTAATCGATCACAACACAACCATACACCGCAAAATCACAACACTCGGCATGGTGACACCACTTCACCACTCGAACCCTTCACAAGACACTAAAACGAAAACTAAGGAAAAGAAAACAAACCTCCGTTGGGTTGCCTCCCAACAAGCGCTTGTTTATCGTCATTAGCTTGACAGTTGGGGATCAATCACGACTTCAAACGTGATGCCACCGAGAGTGGATCCACCACACTCTCGGGGTGAGGCTTGTAGCCTCCCATTTTAGGCTCCTTGAGTTGGCCCTCTTGGTCGGCCAACATTGCTTCGGGATCCCCCGTCTTTCGGGTCAAAGCTTCCTTCATCCTTCTTCCCCAAGCATTCAATCTTGGTCCTTTGGGATTAGGATCCTTCTTAACTTCCTGCTCAACATCATCAAAGACAACACAAGTAACGGTGGGGTTTGCCTTAAGAGGCTCTCCTCCACTCTCATTCACATCATTGGAAACTACCCCATTCCCTTCATCACTCCTCACCCTAGGATCAATTTCAAGCTTGATTCTCTCCTTACCATCCCTCAAAATTAGGGTTCCCTCATTAACATCTATCAATGTCTTTGCGGTTGCAAGAAAGGGTCGACCGAGGATGAGGGGCATATCTGAGTCCTCACTTATGTCGAGAATTACAAAATCGGTCGAATAGCCAAACTTGCCCACTCTCACCATCATGTCCTCCAATATACCTCTCGAGCTAATGACCGAACGGTCGACTAAGGTGATGCTAAGCTTAGAGGTCTTAAGTTCACCTACTTCTAACATTTTGAAAAGCTTGTAGGGCATTACATTCACACTAGCTCCTAGGTCCGCCAAGGCATTGTCTATATGGTGATCACCAATATCAAGAGGGATAGTAAAGCTACCTGGGTCAGACCTCTTTTTGGCCAAGCGGTCAAGGAGGAAACCCGAGCACTCCTCGCCAAGAGTCACGTTGGTGAGGCCTTCAAGCCTTGGCTTCTTGATGAGCAATCCTTTGAGGTACTTGGCATATATTGGCATTTGCGCCATGGCTTCGATGAACGGGATGTTGAGGTTGAGGTTGCGCAGCATTTCCATGAACCCTCCACACTCGTTGTCCAACCTCTCCTCGTACATCCTTGTGGGATAAGGAAGAGGTGGCACGTATCCATCCTCCGGCAATGCCTTCCTTGCTGCTTCCTCTCATTCCTTGAGGGCTTCTTCTCACCCTTCTTTGGGATGGTTTCTTCCTTGTTAGAATCCTCATTCTCCACCACTTCATTAGTGGCAACTTTCAGAACCATCTTCACACTTCTCACTTGAAGTGCATTCACCCCGGCTTGATTGCGATTCGCCACGGTTTGGGAAGGCAAGGATCCCTTGGGTATCTCGGTGAAGATACTGGCAAGTTTGCCGATTTGCACTTCCAAGCTTTGACGGCTCACTTGATGACTTCGAAGACCCGCCTCAATCGAGGTAAACTTGGTGGTCGCCACATCCATAAATTGCTCTATCTTCTCGAAATTTTGTCTATTCGTACTCACAAAGGTGTTCACTAGGTCCTCAAGCTTGGATAACTTGTCGGGTTGATGTTGTTGTTGAAACCCTAGGGCACCTTGTGGTTGGTACGACTGTTGAAAGTTTGAGCCTTGGAGTTGGGGCCTTTGTTGGATGAAGGTTGGCCGAGGTTGGAAGTTCCCTGTGGGGCCTTGGATTAGCCAGTGATACCCAAGCAAAGTTGGGGTGGTTCCTCCATCCGGGGTTATAAGTATTGCTATACGGGTTGTTGACCCTAGCATTTGCCACAAAGTTGACTTGCTCCTCTGGAGTGGTTGCCTCCTTCATTGCTTGGCACTCCACCATCTCGTGGCTAGTACTCGAGCACCAGTCTCACGACATTACCGCTTGTTTTCCTTGCCTTTTATCTTCAAACATAACCTCCAGCAACTTATCCAACTTTGCCTCAAGCGGAGCACTCACTCCCATGCTTCTCACTCCCCTTTCGTTGCTTCTTCTTGCACTTCTAGTCAACCCCCAATCATACCCCCTAAGGGCCATGTCTTCTAGGATCTCGGTTATTTGGGGCGGAGCCATATTCATCAACTTCGCTTGACACAAGGAGTCAATGAAGATCTTATCTTCTTGCATTAGGCCTCCGTAGAAGGTTTCAATCCGAAACTATTCTTCAAACCCGTGGTGAGGGCACTGAACAAAGTAATCGGAGTACCTCACCCAAGCATCCCTCAAGGTTTCATCCTCTTCTTGCTCGAAATGTGTAATCTTCTTTCTCCACTCCGCCGTCTTCAAAGGCGGGCAATAACGAGCCATAAACTTGTGGAGGAGTCGTCCCATGAGGTGATAGATCGAGGTGGGTGGTTGTTTAGCCACATAAGGGCCTTCCCTAAGAGTGACCATCGGAAAAGCCTTAGTTGCAAAGCTTCGGCCGACACACCATTAATTTTTAAGCTCCCCACGAGCTCCAAGAATCTATGCACGTGCTCTCTTGGTGACTCGCTTTCATGGCCGTGAAAGAGAGCATTACTTTGTATCATAGTCACTAGAGCTGGCTTGATCTCGAAATTGTTTGCCGCCACTAGAGGATGTAGGATCAGCGATTGAATGTCTCCCGACCTTGGGGCCATATAGTACCCCATCATCCTCGGGGTTCCTTCTTCTCCCGCCTCCTCATTCATATGTCGGGCTTGAGCGTCTCCTTGTTGTCTTTGGTTCCCCGCCATTTCCTCTTCAACGACGGGTTCAACTTCGACTTCTTCAACTCCTTCTCCACTAACACCGGGACACAATTGTTGTCCCCCTCTTTCACTCCTTCTCCTTAACTTGGCTAGCTCTCTCTCCCTTGCTAGTATTCAGAGAGTTCGGTTTATGTCCTCGTCAAGCGTTAGCAAGGGTGGCGGGTTTGCTCCGGGTCATGCACCTTGATAACGATGTATTTGAAGGTGTTTGCACCCTTATTTCTTATCTGTTTGCAGCTTCTAGTCATGCATCTTTGGACTATTTTACGCTCGGTTATGCTATTTTGTCACATCTCAGGTCCCAAGAGTCGAAGGAAAGGCTAGGCGCAAGTTTCAAGTCAATCGGATATCAATTGGCGATTCGGGAGAAGAAACTCGGGCATGACTTGTAGAAGAATGGATTTGTACCTCATTTATGGAAAAATAATCATGCAAGCTTGTCATGAAAAGAAATAGGACTAGACTACGAGCGTCTAGGATCAAACGGTGACTGATTAGGAGTCCGTACGAGGGAGAAACGAAGCATTGAATATAGGGGAACAGGTTTGGCAGTAAAAACACGGGCATACTTCCCTAAAAACACGGTCGTGTTATATATGGCCAGCGCTAGTGTTTTTACTGCCGAGGGCAAGTCGTGAGGGCTGATGGGGGCAAAACACGGGCGGGCAGAAGCAAAACACGAACGTGTCCTCGACCGTGTTTTGCCCAATCTTGGATTAAAGGAAGATTTCAGCCAAAGAGAGGAGGGAATCAATTTGGAAAGCTAGAAACAGAGTCCTAGAGAGAGAGTGTGTGAAGAATACACCCTAGAGGTGATTTTGGAGCTGGGTTTCATCAATCAAGCTTGTATTTCATCCTTGCAATTAAGATTATCATCTCAGAGCAGATTCTTCCCATCTTGATGAGTATGACTGCTTTGTTTTTTGTTCCCCTCTCTCTTTCTCTATGGAGTAGATCCCTCTCTCACTTGGGTATGAAAAACCCTAGTTCCATGAGGTAGGCATGTTGATCGTAATGACGTTTGGATTGATATACTGCTTGATTATAATCGAATGATGCATGATTCATTGATTCAATTGAATCCTGATCAACTTTTCTTGATTTCTACTGCAACCTAAGATAGATAGAATCTTATTAGGTTGTTAGAGCTTCATCAATCGGTAGTAGTGAATTGGTTATACGAGAAGTTAATCGATTCACTGCTTTGTACTGTAATCCAATTCCAGTAGTGGAGTTCTGTGTTTATTGCCTCAGCAGTCATCTCGCTGAAGGCTAGTCGTATGCCGGTTAGTCTGTCTGAGAGGGCATTGTCAGCTTAAGAGATTCCGAGCTACTGTCGGATCTTTCGCAGTTTAATCAACAGTAAATCAACCAAAGGTAATCACAACTTTGACCTAACTAAGGAGTTAGGGGGACTCACTCCCGAGTGACTCTTCCCTTGCTTAAGAACTTCGAACCATTTCCTGTATTCTTACTGATGTAGCTAAAATCACATTCACTCAACTTAGTTTGCTAGATAATAAATCATCACAGAGTAGGCAGTAGGTCTAGACCCGGGTTGATAAATAGAACTTGCCACTATTCTGCATTTCCGAACTGCGATTACAATTGGTCGCAGTTTGGTGTTGTGTTTTAGCGTGTCAAGTTCTTGGCGCCGTTGTGGAAATGTGAAAGTTTGTTATTATAGCTTTTTCTTTATTGCATTCTCTCTTTTCCACCTTTGTGCCTTCATGGGTTGTGTTTGCATTCTATGTGCAGGTAGTGCATAACTCGTAGACAGTCACGAGACTTACTGCCATTAGACCAAGAGCTTGAATGGACTTGTAGGAACTTCAAGCGAGCTTTAAAGGCGCGGCTGGCTGCGGAGGAGGCTCTAGCACAGCTGTAGATCAACCTGGGGGAAGACATGGGTGAGCCTCAAGACAATGATGTGTTGTCCCCCATGAGCACACCATGGGGTATTACCGGACTGCCAGAGCTGCGGACATGAGTTCGCCCATCCAATACCCTCAATTTCCAGTCAATAACTTCGAGGTGAGCACCTCTGTCATCACCATGCTGCGCGACTCGGTGGTTTTTCTTGGAAAAGAGGGGGAGTGTCCGATATCGCATCTGCGGCGATTCCATGAGCTCATCGATGGGATCAAGATAAATGGGGTCCTAGCCAATGCCATCCACTCTAGAGGGTCAAGCCAAGGAGGGGTTGCAAACTCGGCCTCTAGGATCGATCACCACGTTCGCCAACCTGGCGGACAAGTTCCTCACCCACTATCATCTTCTGTCTAAGACGGTGGACCTGCAGAAGCAGATCACCCACTTTGCTCAAGAGGAAGATGAAACCATTCGGGAGGCTTGGGAAAGATACACCAGTCTTTTCCTGAAGTTTCCCAATCATGGTTTCAATGACGCCATCAAGGTGGGCACTTTCTACCACGCCCTCGTCCCAGAAGATAATAAGCTCATTGACTCTGTCTGCAGAGGGAACATGCTAACCAAGACCCTGCCGCAGCTGAATTGACTCTTTGAAGAGATGGCAGAGCAGGGATATAATTGGGGAACTTCTAGGATATCGAAACGAGCACCAGGTTGGGGTGTGCATGTAGTGGCCACCCCGTCGTCTGAGTTGGTGCAGGTGGTATCTAAGCTGGTCTCAGCCATTGATCGTTCTGAATGGTTTCAGGGACAAGACAGCAGCAAGCAATGCATTTCCAGTGGTGTGAGAGAACCCATCATACCGTGAAAGACTGTCAGGCGTTGAGGGAGTCGACTACACCCCAGGAGCAGGTGAACTTCATCGACAATGTCAATACCAAAATGACACCTACAACAACACATATAACGAGGGGTGGTGCCAGCTTCCCAACTTCTCCTGGAGTGGACATAATCCTAAGCCACCAGTCTCCCATGGACCTCCAGGCCTCCAGAGACCGCCATATCTGCCAGGCAGGGGCAATTCCAACAACAGTATCAGTCTCTCTACCAGCCCTTGCAGGGGCATGCTGCTCAACCACAGCCGTGACCTTTCCAGCAGCCTGGTGCAGCCCCTGCAACCCAGTGCAGAATGATCTGATAGCTGAACTGCGGAACTTGGTGTGTTCTCTTGCCAGTTCCAGTGCTCATAAATTCAACACTATCGAGCAGTTCATGGAAAATGCCTCGAGTAAATTACTGCTCTTGAAGCTGGCCAGAGGAACACACAGGCTGTTTTGCAGGATATCCAAACCCAACTAGGGAGTGTGGCTCAAGTAGTGGCACAAAGGGCTCCGAGTACCTTGCCGGGTCATACCATTCCTAATCCGAAGGACCCGAATGCTCACTGTAATGCTATCACTACAAAGAGCGGTAAAGTGATTTCAGACCCACTTGTCCTGGCCAGACAAGCAAGAGAGAGACCTGCTTCGACATTTCCAACTATTGAAAAAGAAATGGAGAAGGAGGTTAAGGTGCCTGCTCCTAAGCCGCAACAAGTGGTGAAGGAGTATGTCCCTCAACTTCCCTTCCTTACTCGGCTGCACAAAGACCGGCTAGAGGCAGAGTTCGGGAACTTCTTGTCCATGCTTAGGAAGTTGAATGTTCAAGTGCCCTTCGTGGAGGCACTATCTCAAATGCCTAAGTATGCGAAGTTCCTGAAGGATATTCTCTCAAAAAAGCAGAAGCTGAGCGAGCTGGCCAATGTGGAGCTCAGCGACGAGTGTTCTGCCATCTTGCAGAACAAGCTCCCCCAGAAGCGCAAGGACCCAGGTAGTTTTACTATCCCGTGCTCTATTGGTAATTTACATGTAGAGAGGTCCTTGGCTGATTTAGGCGCTAGTATCAATGTTATACCATATAAATTGTTCAAGAAACTAGGCCTAGGTGAAACCACTGCAACTAGGATGAGTATTCAATTAGCTGACCGATCTGTAGTTCATCCTAGGGGCATAGTGGAAGATCTCCTAGTTAAGGTTGGCAGATTCTTTTATCCTGTGGATTTTGTTGTCTTGGACATCAATGAAGATGCAGAAGTGCCCCTTATTCTAGGTAGGCCTTTCCTAGCCACCGCCAAGGCTCTCATAAATGTGCATGATGGGACACTGACTTTGAGAGATGGCGACGAGCAGATAACATTTTCCATTCCTAATAATATGAATGTTATCTCTCCTGTGCATGGTTTATCTCACCAGGTACACGAGGTTGTCGTGTATCCTTCTCTGTCTCCCGTTTTGCAGGACTTTGCACCCTCTCCTCCTCCACCACCCCCGCTTTCTTACTTACCCACAGAGCAGATTAAGGAGGAGTGGCGTCGGAAACTGCAGGTAGCTAAGCCTGCTCGAAACAAAGCTGGAGACCACTATGAGTTGGTCCCGGCTCCTGAGCCACTACCGTCTTGGCCATCCGAGTATTCACTTGCTTGCATCCTGCCGGATGGCCAAGTCGAGTTGACGAGTGCTGGTGGTCTCACCCATCGTATGCATGGCCACCATCTAAAGTTGTAACTCAAGAGCGCTGTGGATCAGCTCTTGGAGGCACCTGTTCCTACACGCTCTGAGCATCCACCCTATTGGCGCCCAGCTAAAAGACGGTAAAGAAGCGCTTGTGTATTTGTTTTGGGGGGGTGTTTTATCTATATTGGAACGTATTTGTGTGTTTCATATTGGCATTGTGGGGCCTAGTTCGTTGTCCAAATCTTAAGATTTGAGGGCTCCAAGTATTGATGTATGCATGATCATATTGGCATTGTGGGTTTAATTGGTGAATCAAATGGCTTTCGAATTGATGCATGACAACTGGATTGTGACTAAGACAACCTATAATGATGACTGAGACATGCAGTAGAGTTGTGTAGGGGTTCAGTTTTTTTCAAATGTTTGCTTACCAACTGTGACATGGATCGATCACTTTTTCTTGACAGCCGGTTATGCATATAGTTCAGGGAATCAGAATGAGAGATAGAGCATATAGGTAGCCATGTGAGATTTGAGCCTGCTTGTTTCTTTCTTGTGCGATAGATCCCTCTTCCATGATGTTTAGCATTCACGTTGTCACTAGCTAAGATGATGGAGGCATAGGAATAGCCCACGACCAAATTGACTGTCCTGATGTGTCATACCCCATGGTTAGCACCTTTGAGCCGTGTCACTCTCTTTCTTTCGGTATACAATGAAAAATCACCCTTTTGCATCTCTACGAAGGTTCCACGGAGTGGTTTTTGCATGTTCTCTGCTGTTTCTGCTAAAAATAACGTGAGGGTTGGAGGTAGTTCTTAAAAGTTGACCATTTGTTTGAAAAATGTGCAGAGGTGGTGGTTCTCTCAAGGAATGAAAAAAAAGAAAAAAAATGAATGAAAGCTAAAGAGAGCCACTACCAAAAATCTGAATCATGCTCATTAAGTAGTGTTTCTTAGCAGTATGGCTTAGAAATACTAACATTATTGTGACCTCCTTTGCTCTTGGGCTATAAAGAATTTGAGCAATGCAGAATGGCAGAAAGAAAGTAAGTGGTTTGATTGGCTGTGAATGTGTTGGGTTTGGAACTATGGAACCTTGTGCTATGAATACTTACACCACCTAAAAGGCTTTTTCCCCATGTCCAAGACCCTACCAGTCATTTTAACCTGTGTCTAAGACCTCCAGATTAGTTTGTTATGACACCCAATATGTGAACTCTAACATTGAGAGGCAACCGTCATGGTGAAGAGACATTAGGCATTGAGAGAATAAGCATGCATATTTTTCGCATCAAATTGTCATGGCCCCACTGGTCGAGAGTGAGTGCTTCATTTCCTTATTCTTTACACTCTTTACCCCGGTGAGGACCTAGATGGCTCGGTCTTGATTTTGATGTCTTGAGTTTGATGCATGAAGTGACTATCTTGGATAAGTGGTTGAGTCGAGTCAATGTTTGTTGGTGAACACAAGGGAGACTCTTCCTTTGCTCGATTTCGCTGCACTCAAATGCCATCGATGGTGGTTATCTAGGTTGTTGTTGAGGTTGTTCATGTGTTGATGACTAAAGGATAGTGTGATTCACGTGTTTTATGCCGATATGATATGTCCCAAATATTTTGAGCACCTTGTGTCTAACTTTGTTTTCTTGGGGACAAGCAAACGGTTAAGTGTGGGGGAATTTGCGCAAGTTTCAAGTCAATCGGATATCAATTGGCGATTCGAGAGAAGAAACTCGGGCATGACCTGAAGAAGAATGGATTTATACCTCATTTATGAAAAAAGAATCACGCAAGCTTGTCATTAAAAGAAAGAGGAAGAGACAACAAGCGTCTAGGATCAAACGGCGACTGATTTGGAGTCCGGACGAGGGAGAAACGAAGCATTATATATAGGGGAACAGGTTGGGAAGTAAAAACACGGACATACTACCCTAAAAACACGGCCATGTTATATCTGGCCCCCGCTAGTGTTTTTACTGCCGAGGGCGTGTCGTGCGGGCTGCTGGGGGAAAACACGGGCGGGCGGAAGCAAAACACGACCGTGTCCTCGACCGTGTTCTGCCCAATCTCGGATTAAAGGAAGATTTCACCCAACGAGAGGGGGGAATCGATTTGGAGAGATAGAAATAGAGTCCTCGAGAGGGAAAGTGCGAAGAACACACCCTAGAGGTGATTTTGGAGCTGGGTTTCATCAATCAAGCTTGGATTTCATCCTTGGAGTGAAGATTATCATCCCAGAGCAGATTCTTCCCATCTTGATGAGTATGACTACTTTGTTTTCTAGTTTCTCTCTCTCTCTCTCTATGAAGTAGAACCCTCTCTCACTTGGGTATGAAAAACCCTAGTTCCATGTGTTAGGGATCTTGATTGTAATGACGTTTGGATTGATATACTGCTTGATTATAATCGATTGATGCATGATTCATTGAGTCAATTGAAGCTGATCAACTTTTCTTGATTTCTTCTGCAACCTGAGATAGATAGAATATGATTAGGTTGTTATAGCTTCATCAATCGGTAGTAGTGAATTGGTTATATGAGAGTTAATTGATTCACTGCTTTGTACTGGAATCCAATTCCAGTAGTGGAGTTCTGTGTTTATTGTCTCAACAGTCTATCCTGGTGAAGGCTAGTCGCCTGCCGGTTAGTGATGACTCGGTATTTGCACATGTTTTCTCCTTTGTTTCTTGATTGTTTGAGCTTGAATTATTGCTTCTTTGTCGTATTTTATGCTAGGTTGTGTTCCTTTGTCAAATTTCAGGTCCTAGCACATAAAGTGAAGCATAGGCGCAAGTTTCAAATCAATCAGAGATCAATTGACGATTCGGGAGAAGAAACTCGGGCATGACCTAAAGAAGAATGAGATTTCTACCTCAATTTATGGTAAAATAATCATGCAAGCTTGTCATGAAAAGAAAGAGGACGAGACTATGAGCGTTTGGGATCAAACGGGGACTGATTCGGAGTCCGGACGAGGGAGAAACGAAGCATTAAACAGAGGCTGAGCAAGCCACACGGGCATCCTGGAACTCCACACGGCCGTGTGGGTCGTGGCCGTGTGGAAATCACCGAGCCTTCACACGGGCAGCTGGGAAAGCCACACGGCCGTGTGGCCTGGCCGCGTGATCGGGAATTTCTGTTTAAAACTCGATTTTCAGCCAAAGGAAAGGGGAGAGCTGGGTTTTTGGTTCCCAAACACCCAAGGGTTGAACCCTAGAGAGAGAGAGCGACTTGAGAACATTCTTGGAGCTATTTTGGAGGATTTCTTCGCCATTGGAGCTCGGGAATCAAGCTTGTAGATGGAGATTGAAGATCTAGATCAGATTTCTGCAGTCTCTCTCTTCTCTATGGAGTAACTTCCCTTCACTTAGGTTTTGAGGAACCCTAGTTCCATGTGTTAGGATCTTTCTTGTATGAAGTTTTGGATGCTATATTGTTTGATTATAATCGATTGAGGCATGATTTATTGAGTCAATTGAATCTTGATCAAATTCTCTTGATTTCTGCTTTAACCTATGATAGATAGAATCTGATTAGGTTAAGAGAGCTTCCTTGATTGATGGTGGTGAATTGGTTATACGAGAGTTAGTCAATCTACTGCTTTGTACTGGAATCCAATTCCGGTAGTGGAGTTCTGTGTTCATAGCCTCAGCTTTCTATCGCGGTGAAGGTTAGTCGCCTGCCGGATAGTTGGACTGAGAAGGTTTGGTCAGCTTAAGAGATTCCAAGCTACTGTCGGATCTTCCGCAGTTTAATCAATAGTAGATCAACCAAAGGTAATTGCAACTTGGACCTAATTGAGGAGCTAGGGGGAATCATACCTAAGTGAGTTCACAACTTGTAATTAGTAGAGTAGTCAGGAGAGTAGTTTATAAATCAATCCTTAATCTAGTTTGCTAGATAATGAACTGAAACTGAGTAATAGTAACTCTAGAGACCCGTGGATTCGATATTTATTACTTGTGCCACTATAATGCAGTCCCTTTCATTGGTTACACTTGGCCATTGTTAGGTGTTGTGTTTTAGCGTGTCAAGTTTTTGCCGCCGTTGCCGGGGACTTTCTAGATTATTAGGAAAGTCAGAAGTTTGTTACTTTAGCGTTTTTCTTTTCTTTTCCACCCTTGCTTTTCACTTGGGTGTTTTCGTTTTTGTTGGTGCAGATATGAATCATGGATCCTCATGGCTTCTCCAACCATTGGGGGTATTCACCACCATCCGAGTGGTATTACCCCGAGACTCCCTACAACAATCAAGGAGGAGAAGACTATGGATTCGGGTTCCAGTACCAACCCCCTTACTACGGAGAACAATCAGACCCCTGGGCATATCATGAACAACCTCATTACCAAGAAGACTTTCTCCCACAACCAGAAGGGCCATCAGAGCTGGAGTTAGCCATGGAGACCTTCACGGGCCACTCTGCAGAGCCATGATACACTTCACTGGAAGATCCGAACAAACAATTAAGGCTTCTCGTGGAGCAGTTTGCTCGAGACACTAAGAGATCATGCTCCAAGATGGATCTTCAAATCAAAGCCCTTGCCCCTTCCGATCCCTCATTTCTCCATGAAATGGAGGAGACTGTTCAGCGCTCAGCGAAGCAAACACAGTGGGTGGAGCAAGTTTGCTCACATCTTGCTCAAGATCACCTTTCTGCTACCACACTAGAAGAGGTGGAGGATGACAATGGCTACGGGGATGTTGAAGAGCATACAGAAGTTATCACAGAGAACTCCCATGATAATCATGATCAGGAAAGTCCTCTGGTTTCAGATCACACATTTCCTTATTTCTACTCTAACATGCTGGGCCTGAGCGAGGTGATGCAAGATGATCTCATTGAAGAAATTACATGGCGACTTGCTCTCCAATCTGTGCTAGAAGAAGAAGAGCAAGAAAGGGTGCAGAAAGAACTTGTGGAGGATGACGAAAGTGAAGTATGAGGAGTTCTTGATCACTTCCCAGGGGTGATACCACATGAAGAAGAAAGGGGGGTTGAAGAAGCAATTGGCATCCAGGCTGAGGATGAAGTTGAGGTGGAAGAGGCTTGCACCGGCCCTATAATACAAGTAATATCCCCACCAAACTTCGAGGAACTGCTTAGCAAGGACCCATTTGCAGTGTCTCTCTGCTAGACCAAGGCCACATCGACATCGGTCCCTCTTGGTGGACGCGATGGTGGCCAAGCGATGCTGTCATATCTGGTTTGGGGCAATGGGACGAGAAAAGAGAAGAAGAGGTCTCGAGGATGGAGACTTCATCTGCATCAAGTGCACGAGCTTCCATCACCAGTCATACCACATGATCGTGACTTGCGACTCCACCTCATTGACGAGAACCTCAACTTCAAGGAGGTTCTAGCATGGACCAAAACTTAGGAGCCATCGTCCGGCTCACGACGTGAAAGAAGCGCTTGTTGGGAGGCAACCCAACCAGTCGGTTTGCATTTCTTTCTTTATTTCTCCTCGGTTGAGTCAGTTTTGTTATTTGATTTTAGAGTCAATAACTCAACCTTTGTGAGATTTTGTGTGGTGTTTGCGTTCTGATTACTCTCTCTTCCTGGAATGCACCGCCTGACCCGTCCATCATCATTCACCCTTGATCTGGTAACTTCGTTCTACCCTCCTTATCTTTCCTCCATTGAGGACAATGTCGTGCTTAAGTGTGGGGGAATTGGTGTTCGATTATGTATGCGGGTGAATGTTTGGCTGTTTGTGTGCTTGGAGCCTAGTCCACTGTCCAAATTTTTATATTTGAGGGCTCCAAGTACGTGTTTCCTTGCAAATTGCCTGCTCAGTATGCTTTGAATCGACTTCTCTATAGTAATGTGCAACCTAGGGAGGTAGTGTCGCACTATGGAGGATGTTGAAGTATAAGATTTTTCCTATCTAGCTCTCTGTTGTGCCAGTTGATTTTGTGAAGTAGTGGAGCTAAGACCGTTGAATTCATGTGATAATGGTGACTCTGTTTGGATTGTGTTATGGACTCGTGTATCGAACAGGGTGCTCATATGGAAAATGGGGAAGCAGTTGGTCCTCCATGTCGAAATCATTGAAATCTTAAACATGGGGTAAGCCCAACGTGTGTGGCACCGTTCATTGCACAAAATCGGGTTTTGGAAGAGATTTTAGTGATCCTTAGTGGGGTACTCCTACAAGGTGAAACAAGGTGAAGCTAAGCTGTCTCTAGTACAAGTAAAATTTTCACCCGTTGAACGGTTTGCCTACTTGAGGATGTGTTTTTAAGGACATGTATAGAGCTTCCGACCCCCCTTGATTTCATTGACCCTCCACACGAGTTGAGGAAAAGGAGTTATAGGAAGTACTCTGGCGAGCGCTAGATGTACAAAAATTGCTCTTGCTCGACTAATAAGGGTCGACCGTGCAAAAGACTGCAGTTGGAACCCCCGCCAAGTGAATGAAGAAAAAAAGAGAAAAAGAAATGTAAATGAAAGTGCAAAAAGGGGTTCCAACGGTGAAATGAAGTGAAAGAGCACCCCGGTACAACGAGTCATTGGTTGTGAATGGTGTGAGTCCCTTTGTCCATGAACTGACTGTCTTACTTCTACTTCTTCTCATGTTCCTGTCTTGAGTCTAGTACTCTCATTGAGAGAGATAGGGGACGTCTTAGAAGACCAGTTGACCTCGTAAGCTGCTATATGATCTAGGAAATCCTCTACCGACGATCGGGGGTTGTTTGTTTCTATAGAGGTCTGGAGAGCTGCATTGTTTTGAGTTAGGTTTGCTTGGGGACAAGCAAACAGTTAAGTGTGGGGGGATTCGATGACTCGGTATTTGCACATGTTTTCCCCTTTGTTTCTTGATTGTTTGAGCTTGAATTATTGCGTCTTTGTCCTATTTTATGCTAGTTTGTGTTTCTTTGTCAAATTTCAGGTCCTATCACATAAAGTGAAGCATAGGCGCAAGTTTCAAATCAATCAGAGATCAATTGACGATTCGGGAGAAGAAACTCGGGCATGACCTAAAGAAGAATGGATTTCTACCTCACTTTATGGACAAATAATCATGCAATCTTGTCATGAAAAGAAATAGGACAAGACGACGAACGTCTGGGATCAAACGGGAACTGATTCGGAGTCCGAACGAGGGAGAAACGAAGCATTAAACAGAGGCTGAGCAAGCCACACGGGCATCCTGGAACTCCACACGGCCGTGTGGGTCGTGACCGTGCGGAAATGACCGAGCCTTCACACGGCCGTGTGGCCTGGCCGCGTGATCGGGAATTTCTGTTTGAAACTCGATTTTCATCCAAAGGAAAGGGGAGAGCTGGGTTTTTGGTTCCCAAACACCCAAGGGTTGAACCCTAGAGAGAGAGCGACTTGAGAACATTCTTGGAGCTATTTTGGAGGATTTCTTCGCCATTGGAGCTCGGGAATCAAGCTTGGAGATGGAGATTGAAGATCTAGATCTGATTTCTGCAGTCTCTCTCTTCTCTATGGAGTAACTTCCCTTCACTTAGGTTTTGAGGAACCCTAGTTCCATGTGTTAGGATCTTTCTTGTATGAAGTTTTGGATGCTATATTGTTGATTATAATCGATTGAGGCATGATTTATTGAGTCAATTGAATCTTGATCAAATTCTCTTGATTTCTGCTTTAACCTATGATAGATAGAATCTGATTAGGTTAAGAGAGCTTCCTTGATTGATGGTGGTGAATTGGTTATACGAGATTTAGTCAATCTACTGCTTTGTACTAGAATCCAATTCCGGTAGTGGAGTTTTGTGTTCATAGCCTCAGCTTTCTATCCCGGTGAAGGTTAGTCGCCTGCCGGATAGTTGGACTGAGAGGGTTTGGTCAGCTTAAGAGATTCCAAGCTACTGTCGGATCTTCCGCAGTTTAATCAATAGTAGATCAACCAAAGGTAATTGCAACTTGGACCTAATTGAGGAGCTAGGGGGAATCATACCTAAGTGAGTTCACAACTTGTAATTAGTAGAGTAGTCGGTAGAGTAGTTTATAAATCAATCCTTAATCTAGTTTGCTAGATAATGAACTGAAGCTGAGTAATAATAACTCTAGAGACCCGTGGATTCGATATTTATTACTTGTGCCACTATACTGCAGTCCCTTTCATTGGTTACACTTGGCCATTGTTAGGTGTTGTGTTTTAGCGTGTCAGTTAGTCTGTCTGAGAGGGCTTGGTCAGCTTAAGAGATTCCAAGCTACTGTCAGATCTTCCGCATTTTAATCAACAATAAATCAACCAAAGTTAATCACAACTTTGACCTAACTAAGGAGCTAGGGGCACTCATTCTCGAGTGACTCTTCCCCTGCTTAAGAACTTCGAACCATTTCCTGCTTTCTTATTGATGTAGCTAAAATCACATTCACTCAACTTAGTTTGCTAGATAATAAATCATCACGGAGTAGGCAGTAGATCTAGACCCCGGGTTGATAAATAGAACTTGCCACTATTCTGCATTTCCGAACTGCGATTACACTTGGTCGCAGTTTGGTGTTGTGTTTTAGTGTGTTACACCTCGTACACACAATCGGAAAACACCTCTAGCACAAGGAAAGAACACATGCACGTGCTAAAATGGAAATTAAAAGATAGATTAACAACCAACAACCTTTTCAGAATAACAGACTGTTGGCCCTCGGCAACGGCGCCAGAAAATTGACTCGCACGATACTACACCACAATTAAAACCCAATTAGAGCCTAACTTTTTAAACTCGAATCGGAAAAAGTATAGGGCAAGTATTTAGATATCGACCCGTGCCGGTCTGTCTATCCCTACTTCAATTGTTGAAATCATTATCTAGCAACTATACTTTGGTTTAAAAGGTTTTCTAATTGAAATTAAAGAAAGCAAAGGTAATTTGGTTTGAAAACTATTTTGTGGGAAAGTGACTCGGGTTTCGCTTCCCCCTAACCGCTACCATGCTATGTGGAAATGGATCGATTGCCTAGGACACGTTAATTGTGAACTGCATAGGAAAGCGTATGTGGTCGGAGACCATAGTATCAATTGCTAAACCGAGGTGAGGATGAAAGGTCGTGTCACTCGACCCTCTGATGACTTGATATATACGCATGTTTTTATCAGCCATTCTTATGCCGTTTGAGCCTCATTTCTCGTATCTTTGGTCGATTTCATGCTAGGTTGTTCTCGTTTGTGTTATTTCAGGTCCTAGTACGTGATTGGAGGTTTGTGAGCGATTTTCGGATCGATTGGACGAAAGTTGGACGTCTGGCGAGGAGCTTATGAATCCACACGGTCAGACCTAGCAGCCACACGGCCGTGTGGTGTAGCCGTGTGGAATCCCATTACACGGCCAAACCACACTGGCCGTGTATTGGACCCCTTGTGGCCGTGTGGAAAGTCTAGGGAGCTCACACAGTCAAACTAGAAATCCACACGGTCGTGTGCTTCTAGTCGTGCAGCGTGCCTGAAGACCACTAATTGAAACACGGCGTTTTCACATCCACATGGGCAGACTGGAAAGCCACAAGGCCGTGTGGCCTAGCTGTGTGGTCAGGAAATTCTGAGTTTTAACCCAATTTCGAGCCTAAGGAGAGGGAATCGATTTTCTGGAGCAAAAACAGAGCCCTATAGAGAGAAAGTGCGAAGAACGCCCCCTAAGAGTGGTTTTGCAGCTGGGTTTCATAAATCAAGCTTGGAAATCATCCTTGGAGTGAAGATCATCATCCCAGAGAATATTCTTCCCATCTTGATGAGTATGACTACTTTGTTTGCTGTTTTCCTCTCTCTCTCTCTCTATGGAGTAGAACCCTCTCTCACTTGGGTATGAAGAACCCTAGTTCTATGTGTTAGGGATCATTGTTGTAACGTTTAGATTGTGATATTGTTGGATTATAATCGATTGAAGTGTGTTGATTGAGACAATTGAAGCCTAATCATCTTTTATTGATTTCTGGTGCAACCTGAGATAGAGGAAGTATAATTAGGTTGTTAGAGCTTCTTCAATCGGTAGTAGTGAATTGATTATACGAGAGTTAGTCGATTCACTGTTTTGTACATGAATTTAGTTCCAGTAGTGGAGCTCTGTGTTCATAGCCTCAACTTTCTATCCCGGTGAAGACTAGTCGTCTGCCAGGTAGTTTGACTAAGAGGGCTTAGTCAGCTTAAGAGATTCCAAGCTACTGTCGGATCTTCCGCAGTATAATCAATAGTAAAGCAACCAAAATTAATTACAACTGTGACCTAACTAAGGAGCTAGGGGGACTCATTCCTGAGTGACTCTTCCCCCACTTAAGAACTTCGAACCATTTCCTGCTTTCTTACTACTTTTAGTTAAAACCACAATCACTCGACTTAGTTTGCTAGATAATAAATAATCACGGAGTAGGCAGTAGATCTAGGCACCGGGTTGACAAATAGAGCTTTCCACTTACTGCATTTCCGGATTGCGATTACACTTGGTCGCAGTTTGGTGTTGTGTTTTAGCGTGTCACCCTCTCAGTATAGAAAATCGGTAATCGACTTACTTCTTCACTCAACTCGAAGGCCGGACTGTTTAAATACGATTAATCGACTTGTTTAATTCAATATTGAGGGTTTCCCTAACTCAACCTAGTTTAGGTGGCTTAGAAAGCGGAAGGAAAACCAACTCGATTGAGTCTCCCTTAAAAAGGTGGATTTTCCTCTCTAAACTAGTCTAAGGTGGAAAATTAGATTACTATCACCTAAACGCACAAACTTAGGGGGTGCTAAGAACAATTATGCACAATCCCTAGGATGCTAAGCACAAAACATGCACAACCCTTAAGTTGCTAAGCACAAACATGCATAATCATGGTGAAAAATGCCTTAAACATTGAAATGAACAATACCCAATATCAATCATCCAAACCAAATATAAGAATACTACATGCTAGAGTTAGGGTTTCACTACACCCAAGTGAAAGGAGGTATACTCCATGGTATAAGTGGGAAGAACAAAAGGAAAAAAGGTGAAAACCATCTTTTGGGGATGCCTCCTCTCTTCTTGACCCTTGAGCTGAGAACTCCTTGGGGAAATCTTCCTAAAATCTTCCTTGAAGCCAAACCCTAACCTTCTTCTTTCCTTTGGTTCCGTTTCTCTCACTAGAATGTTGTAGAAGGTGTTTCTCTCACAAAAGTGGGCTCTCCCTCTCTCCTCCTTGCATCTTAGATTTTAAACCCGAGAAGTGCTGAGTTCACGGTCGTGAACCATCAACGCGTCCTTGAAGTCAAGGCAAACGCCAAAATGCTCTACATCGCTCACGTCAGTTCAAGGGCAACTGCTTGTGTTCACGGTCTTAGTGACCGTGAACTCGCCTTGCGTGAGTAACCTTCACATTGGCTATGGACGCCTCGCGATTCACGGTCAAGTCTCCTTCTTCACGGTCTTGCATGACCGTGAACTCCTTCAGTTAACCGTGAACTTGCGCTTTTTCACCTCTTCTCCCGGTTTTCGATCCTTTTCGCCAATCTTTCGACTCTGAGGCTGGTTTCACCTGGTAGATCCTGAAACACAATCAAACACGAAGAACCTAGCGTAAAACCAACCTTTAAGGAGCGAATTTGGCACAAACATCTAAGTAAAATGGGGGCAAAACATGTGAAATTAGGCCTGAATGATGCATCCCTCTGCGGTTCGCGGTTACCTTGCCTATAGCAATCGTTTCAATCCAACGAGTCACGGTAGCTAGTTAGGGGGAACCAACTCCTGGGTGAAGCTCTCTTAGTTAGAATTTTCCTTTATTTACTTTTCTTTGCTTGTTTAGTTTGTAGTTCCATTAGTTACAAACCCAAAAGTTGCATGCTAGATAACAACCTAAGCGATTGAAGTAGGGGTACATGGACCAGCCCGGGTTGACAATTTAAATACTTGCTCTATACTACACCCGGTTAGAGTTTAAAAACTTGGGCTCTAGTCGGGATTAATATGTGGTGTAGTTTCGTGCGAGTCAAGAGTGATGATAATTTCAAGGCTAATGATAAGGAGATGGAGTTGGAGATGAAGATCAATATCAGATGGCAGCTCTGGTTGAGGATGCCCATCAAGCAACTTATCATCACTATAAACAAGATATAGTATGGGAAATAAAGTAATTCAAGCTCACTAGCTTCAGATTTGAAGCTAGCGCAAAGGGCACTTTGCATAGACAATATAACGCCCAAAGCTATGCTAGAAATGATTGATGAGCTGGAGTACTAAACATCGGAAGACTAGCAAGACTTCATACGATTTCATCTTCAACATGGCTTTATTCCACATCCAGTTGAACAAACGAGGGAAAATACAAGTGAATGGGGGTGATCTCTAGCAGAGTGGCTCTTACTCGAGTTGTGGAGAGTAAGTTTGAGTGAAGTTTTGTAGTCTGTCTAATCCTACAGCCTGACCCTCTATTGATAGTGTATGGAAGAAGGGGTTTTTAGGTCTTTTCCTCCTAAAACTCGACCACAAATGCCTTGGTGCCATTGGGACTCGAATTTCTTCACTTGGGGACAAAGAAATAAATATTTCATAAGCTTCCATGGATTTGGGCCACGGGCGGTCTGCTCCTTCGTGGTTTTCCTCTTGATTTGAGTTTCTTGGCCCACAAGTAACCTCTCCATTGATTTTCAGTGCGACTTGTTGTGTATTGGCCTGCGATGATGGTTGGTCCCTATCAAATGACCGTTGTGAATTTTTTGCACCTTTAGGCTTACATTTCTCCAGTAGACTCCTCTTGGACTCATATAAAGACTTCATTTATGCTTCTCCTCCATTGGGCTTCATTTAATGGAGGAATCATCATGTTCTTCTAGTAATTTCCCCTTTAATCCTCCAACTTGATCCAAATGTTGATCCACATTATGCTAGTTTGCAATTGACCTTGAAAAGTACAGAATAATACAAAAAAGCATGAAATGATACTAAAACACAATCTAGATATGTTATAAGCACATTGATCAAACAGTAATGAATTTCATATTAAAGGTATTAAAATTTACTAAATATGCATCAATATAAGAGAATTATGTATAAAATATGGTAAGTGATAAACACTCTAATTTGATCGTGAACAATAAACTTAATTAGATAAAGAAAAAAAAAATATTTCCTTTAATTTCCAACAAATCGGCATAAAGGTAATCTAGAAGAAACTTTAGCAAACAAGCTTGAGAAAATAGACTTGTACCTACTATACTCAGAGAAGAGACGATTATGTGTCTCAACTCTACAGAAGTAGTAGACACAAGCTTTAACTCCCCAAAATCCCGATTTGAGCATCTTGTCACTTTAGAAATAAATTCTCTACCACAAGCCAACTTAAGAACTGATTTCTAGAATTATAGGAGATTTCCAAAGGAGCTTTGCCCATGGAACCACTGCTGCTTTAGGCCTCAGATCCTCCCAAACTAGTTTAGTAGAAAATTTGGTAAGGGTTTTCCCCTGCCACTAACCCTTTCCCTCAACAACCACTATGTTATTATGAACCAGACCTCTAGTTTTAAGAAGCTTCTGCCATAACCACGAGTCAGACATACATTCAAAAACCCAGAAATCTACTTTATGTAGCCTATATTCCCAAATCCACGCAACCCAAATAGAACCATGTTTAGTATGAAAATCCCATATATGCCTTACAATGCAAGTCAAGTTCCAACTTTTTAAATCTCTAATGCCCAGCCCCCTTCTTTTTTAGGGTAAGTGACTTTATCCCAAGCAACAAAAGCTCTATGTCTACCCTCGGTCCCAACACACCAGAGAAAGTCACTACATAGTTTTTCAATTTCAGCAATCACTTTCATTGGCAAAATAAACACAGCCATCCAGAATTGAACCATACTATAGAGCACTGATAGGACTACCTACAATTTCCAGCATAGCTGAGAAGTCTTACCCCCTAATTTTCGATCTTTTTAGTTATCCTCTCAATCAATGGTCTGCATGCTTTAACGAAAAGCTTACATGGAATAAGAGGAATCCCCAGGTACTTGATTGGTAATGACCCCAGAGAGTAACCAACCCTGACTGCCATGTTTTCCATCCATTCTTGAGGAATTCCAGCATAATACAACTCACATTTTGATGGATTAGTAAAGAATATTACAATAGGAAATAGGACGAAAGAATTTCATCTCTCCAGTTCTCTTTGTTTTAGGGATAAGCACAAGGATAGTAGAGTTTACCTTAGCAGGGATAGAGGAATGTGAAAAACAGTACTTAATAGCTTCTGTGACTTCAGTACAAATAATCCCCCAAGATGCCAGGAAGAAGCAAGTTGAAATACCATCCAGACCTGGACTTTTCTCCCCTTTAAAACCAAAAATAATGCTCCTGACCTCTTCAGGAGTGATTGGTTTGCAAAGTTGTGAAGCTTTGGAACTAGGAAGCAATATTTGAAGAAGGTTCCTATAGAAGTCCGCAATATCAACCTTAACCAGCGGGTCAGAATTCCCCGATAAATTCAGATGGAAGCCTACGTCCACCTATGTCATAGAGTTAGTATCAGTAGCTCTTTCCCCAGCCGCATTTAAAAGTGATCTGATGGTGTTCCTCTCCTATCTTATTGACTCGCCAATACCGTCACACTAGAAAGTGGCTAAGTGTAACCACAAGCTAATGCGTAGTATAGCGAGTTTAGCTTTACTTGTCAACCCGGGTCCTAGATGTGATGACTACTCCATGAAGTTCTTGTTATTTAGCGTTTTAACTGTAGTGAAGTATTAACTAATCCAAACAAACACAAAGCAGTAAAGGTTGTGGTTCAAGTTTGAGAGAGGTCGCCCATATATGGTTCCCCCCTAGATTGCAGTTAAGTCAGGTTATAATTCTCCAAGTCCAGATTCAATGGCAGTTATACTGCGGAAGGTTCTTATTTAGTCTGAAGTCTCGACTAAAGGTCTCCAGACCCTCTCAATTTGCATAACTGGCGGGCGACTAACCTCCACCGGAGTAGGCAAACTGAGGCCCTAACATGCAAAACCTCCTCTACTGGAGTAGATCCAGTACAGAGCAGTGAATTGATTCCTCGACTAAAGTAATCAATACACCACCTTTAATTAAGGGTGCTCTATCAACCTAGGCAAATATTCTCTTTCTAGGTCAAAGTAGGAACTATAGGAATTTGATCAGGATTCATGCAATTCGAAAAATCATGCCTCAATTGAATATAATCGATGTCAAAAGATCATGGACTTGGGTTCATACAACGAAATCTAACATACAAATCTAGGGTTCTTCATACACGGGTGAGAGAGAGAGTTTACTCCATAGAGAGAGACGAGAAATCAGCTTCAGATGTAGAAATCATTCTGTGGAGGATGAAAATCAACTTCTGGCCATCAATCAACACTTCTCAAAGCATCAATCAAGCTCCAATGATGTTGAATCTTGATCTAGGTCACTTGGAGACTTTTTTGTCGCTTTCTCTCTCTAGGTTTTTGCTTTCTTTCTAAAAAACTCGGATCCTTTGTCAAAGAGCCCAAACTTTGCTTGAAACAGCAGCAGATCCCAAAACCCCGCCCAAATACCCGGTCGGGTATTAAGAGGACCGGCCGGGTATTTTGAAACGCTACGCACAGGCCAAAGGGGAAATACCTGATCCTGGGTTAAAATACTCGATTGGGTATTTCAGCAAGCTCGGGTGCCCTTCTGTTTCCCTGGCCTCTGCAAACTGATCAGCAAAATCGACATTAAGGCGCAGGTCCCGCACGTATGTGTGAGCGAGAGACATGATCCTGCAAAATAATCAAACCAAAGGTGAAACCAAGAGAAAATCCTGTTAGGACCGCAAGCAGGGGCTCTCTAGTACTCCCACACTTAAGACGCACCTAGGTAAGCAGTCAAGCACAAAGGAGTCGATTTGCAGTAACAACACGACAAAACAACTACAATTCAAGCAAGAATCATGGCAAAATCAGAGCATACAGATAATCAGGCACCTTATCTGGACTAGAAGGTCACATCAACGACATCCCTCACCCTATCCTAGTTCAATCATGCCAATCAGTTCACAGTTCTCAGGCCTAACATCTACAATCCAATTTTCCAGAAATAGCAAAAATTATTCAAGACACACACCTAGAAACACAAGTAGGACTGTAGAGGGACGCGAAATCACGACGAAAAATCTGCTGCGGGAAAAATTAAATGTCTCCCAAATGAGCGAAATTTCTGGAGGTGGGGCGCCCCGCAACGTAGATCCCGAATCCGCGATCAGATTGCAATTTGGAGGTCGTATGCAATCGGGATCTATGAAACAACGACTTGGAGGCGCGCTTCGGCGAGAGGACAGGAGAGGAAGAGAGAAGGCAGAGAGGGGGGGGGGAGTTCTGAGAAAATGAGAGGAGAGAGAAAGGGGGGCGGCCGGGTTTCAGCTTAAATAGGGGAAATACCCGGCCGAGCCTCAGAAATACCTGGTCGAATATTTGAGGCTCGCGGCCGGGTATAACCTTTTTGACTGCCCTATGAGCAAAGTGGGGCCCGACCGCAACTCGAAAATACCCGTTCGGGTTTTTGAGCCCACGACCAGGTATTTGCCCTTCTCGGCTAAAATTCAATTATTTCGCACTTTCGAGCACCCCAGAGCTAGATCACCCCAGACCAAGGTATTCCGGACGATTTAACTTCACCAAACCAGCACAAACTAACTCAAACATACCAAAATTCAAAGGAAAAGGGACGAAGAAATGCAAACCGTGGTGGAGTTGCCTCCCCACAAGCGCTTTCTTTTACGTCTTTAGCTAGACGCAGCCAGCGAAACTAAGGGTCCGCGAATTCAACCACCAACTCCGCACGTTCAAACTCGTCTCCCAGATATAGCTTAAGACGGTGGCCATTCACTTTAAACGAATCAGTATGCGGGTTGGCAATCTCGATGGTGCCATACGTGAACACCTGCGTGACCGTGAACAGTATAGACCACCAGGAGCAGAGCTTTCCAGGAAAGAGTTTCAGGCGAGAGTTATAGAAAAGAACTCGATCGCCAACTTGAAACTCCTTCGGGCCCTCAATCGAGTGTCGTGAAGACGCTTAGTTTGCTCCTTGTACACCTTGGTGTTCTCATAGGCATGGTAACGCCATTCCTCCAGCTCTAGCATCTGCATCTTGCGTTCAGCACGTGCAAGACTCATATCCAAGTTTAGTAGTTTAAGGTCCTAGAAGGCCTTGTGCTCTAGCTCCACATGCAGGTGACATGCATTTCCATAGACAAGTCGATATGGCGAAGTACCGATCAGCGTCTTGTAGGCAGTTCGGTATGCCCATAGAGCATCATCGAGCTTGGTGGACCAATCCTTGCGAGATTGATCCATCTTTTACTCAATTATGCGCTTAAGCTCCCGATATGTCAGCTTGGCCTGACCACTCGTTTGAGGGTGGTAGGCCACAGACACCTTGTGAGTGACACCATAGCGAGAGGAGTTTATAGAATTGGCCTGAAAATGGGTGCCTCTGTAGCTAATGATGGCTCTAGGCGTTCTGAACCGGGAGAACAGCTGGCAAACACGTCTAGCATCATTGGTGGGCAAAGCCTGCGCTTCAGCCCACCTAGAGACGTAATCAACAGCAACTAAGATGTATAGATTACCAAATGATGGAGGGAAGGGCCCCATGAAATCGATACCCCAGACATCAAAAATTTCACAAGTAATAAACACATTGTGGAGCATCTCATCATGGGCAGGGATGTTACCTGACCTTTGGCATCGGTCGCACCTACGTGCGAAGGTGTCGGCGTCCTTGAAGAGCGAGGGCCAGTAGAAGCCCGACTGTAGTACCTTCCTCGCCATGCGGTTACCGCCATGGTGCCCTCCAGTAGGTCCCTCATGGAAATGAGACAGAGTTCCCTCCATCTCATTTTCCATGACACAACGACGGATGACCCCGTCGGCTACGATCCTGAAGAGATTCGGATCATCCCAGAAGTAGTGCTTCAGGTCGGAGAAGAACTTCCTCTTTGCGTGAGTCGTCATCCCCTTGGGTAGCTGGTGACCAACCAGATAGTTGGCGAAGTTGGAGAACCAAGGGGTGACACTCTCCACCAGGCACATCATCATCAATCGCTCATCTAGAAAGGATTCGTTGATCTCCTTTTCGAAGTTGTCCGCATGAGGTGCGTCCAACCGGGAGAGATGGTCCACAACAACATTTTTGGCTCCCTTCTTTTCCCGGATCTCAATGTCGAACTCCTGTAGTAACAAGATCCATCATATGAGCCGAGTCTTGGCATCGGCCTTGCTCATCAGGTATCTTATAGCAGAGTGATCTGTGTATACTATCACATGGGAAAAGACCAGATAAGGGCGAAGCTTGTCGAATGTGAACACCATCACTAACAACTCTTTCTCTGTGGTGGTGTAGTTCTCCTGGGCATCATTGAGGGTCTTCGATGCGTTGTAGATAGGGCAAAAATTCTGGTCTTGCCTCTATCCCAGGACAGCTCCAACAACGAAGTCACTCGCGTCGCACATCAACTCGAATAATAAGGTCCAGTCAGGAGTGACCATGATAGGAGCATGAGAGAGCTTCTCCTTCAGAGTCGTGAATGTTGTTGTGCATGCGCCAGTGAACTAGAAGGGGGCATCCTTCTCAAGGAGCTTCTTCATGGGCAAGGAAATCTTCGAGAAGTCTTTTATGAATCGCCTATAGAACCCCCGCATGGCCCAAGAAACTACGGATCCCCTTTACAGATGTGGGAGGAGGCAGCTTGCTGATTGTCTCGATCTTGGATCTGTCCACCTCTATCCCCATCTTAGAGATCTTATGCCACATAACTATTCCTTCGCGAACCATGAAGTGGCACTTCTCCCAACTTAGCACCAGGTTTGTCTCCTCACACCTTTTCAGGACAAGTTCCAGGTTATGGAGACAGTGAGAGAATAAGTCTCCATAAACAAAAAAATCATCCATTAACACCTCCATGATCTCTCCCACTAGACGGTCAAAGATGGCAAGCATACACCTCTGGAAAGTGGCAGGGGCATTGCAAAGCCCGAATGGGATCCTTCGATAAGCAAATGTGCCGAAAGGGCAGGTGAAAGTGGTCTTCGCCTGGTCTTCCGATGCTATGGGAATCTGAAAATACCCAGACATCCCATCTAGGAAATAGTAGAACTTGTGCCCTGCCAACCTCCCTAGCATCTGGTCAATGAATGGCAGAGAGAAGTGATCCTTCCGGGTGGCGTCGTTGAGGCGACGATAGTCGATGCAGACGCGGTACCCGATCACCGTGCGCATCGGGATGAGCTTATTCTTCTCATTGTGAACCACGGTCATCCTACCCTTCTTAGGCACCACGTGAGTGGGACTAACCCACTCGTTGTCAGAAATTGCGAAGATGATTCCCGCGTCCATCAACTTGATAATCTCCGCTCGAACCATATCCTCCAGGTTTAGTATCAATCTCAGCTTGGGCTGTCTTACTGGCCGAATCTCATCCTCTACCAATATCTGGTGGGAACAGAAGGAGGGGTTAATCCTCCGGCTATCAGTGATCCTCCATGCCATAGCTTGCTCGTACTACTTCGTCAAGGCCACTAGTATTGTCTTCTGTTCGGGTGTGAGGGTCGAGCTAATGATAACTGGAATCTTGTTCCCTTCCCGGAGAAATGCATACTCCAAGTGAGGAGGGGGGGCTTTAGCTCTAGTTCTGGTGGCTTCTCCAAAGAGGTGGTGATGCGGGTCGAGGATGAGATCAGCTTGAACGGCTTCTCCATCTCAAGGAACTCACCACGCTCTAGCACTACCAACTACTCCTCGAGCTGCAACTCCTACGATGCCTGCTCACCAAGCAAATATACCGCTCAAGGGAATCATCAGTACCCGCAATCGTGATGGCGAGTGCGGTTTTAAAATCTGCAAACATGTCATCGTAATCCAAGTCATCATGCATATGGGAATGTTTCGCATTGTCAGACACGAAAAATGTAGCTTGTTCATCCCTAGCCCGCAAAATTAACTTGCCACTATCCACATCAATCAACGCCTTGGCGGTGGCGAGAAATGGTCTAAGATACCCGTAGGATAACAAAATGTAGCTCAATTATATCCAAGATAACAAAATCAACATGATATGTGAATGCACCCACATTAACAAGCAAGTCCTCTAAGATACCCCTAGGATGCACAATCTACCGATCAACTAACCGAGCAAGTCCTCTAAGATACCCCTAGAATACTCATCCTAGTGCTTCAAAATTGCCATGAACTTGGCTAATTCAGTATCTAACTTGTCCTTGTGCATACGAGTGGGGGAAAGAAAGCTGGGGAACATGCTCCTTAACCACTGACTATGATTTGGGTTTGGGAGCAGGTGCTTCCTTCTCAATCTCCATTTCCTCATCTTCAGCTGGAAGTGCCGAAGCAAGAGTCGGTGTATCCTGCCTGATTGGGACAGGAACTGCATCCGTCGTATTTCCACTCCTAGTAGTAATGGCATCCAACTGCTATGAGGCACTCGAGGATTTGGGATGGTGTTGTCAGGTATAGTCCCTGGTGCTCAGGTGTTGTTGTTCTTTGTTGTGCCTCCAATCTAGTTTTGGAGATCCAGCAGAATGGCATTCTGGTTCCTCTGACATGCCTCTAATTTAGTGAATTCCCCAATGGAGAAATCAATGAACTGGTCCATCTAGGCAAACTTTTGAGTACTGGTACTCATGAAATTCGTCACCATATTTTGCAGCTCGGCTAACTGATCACCTTACGCTGAGGCTGCTGTCGGTTGCTGAATTTGCCGCTGTTGTGGCTGGAAAGACTGCCCCTGTCTAGACGGGAATGGTTGTTGTTGTGGGAATTGAACCTGTCGGGTCTGGTACTGGTGCCTCTGGGGGAAGCCACCAGTCCGTGATGTGAAACCAGGAGGCTTGGTGTTGCTTTTGTTGCTACCACCCCAGGAGAAATTTGGATGATGGCGCCACCCATCATTATAAGAACCATTGTAGGGGTCGAGGCACCGAGCATTGGCAATGAAGTCCAACTGCTCTTGTGGGATGGTGAATTCTCTCATGGCCTAGCAATCCTCCACCAAATGGTTGGAGCTCTCACACCACTAACACTATGCTATAGGAGGCACCGTCATGCCTCTACCTGGTATGAGGTTCTTAGGATGCTTCAATGTCTGAACCAGCTATGCCACTTCTCATTCAAGCCCTGATCTGGTCCTTACGGCATGCACACCTCATTCCCTCTAACCCCTACCTCGTGGGATCTGCCTGCATGAATGGTCCAGGACGGCCAAGGTATCTATCATCTGGTTCAACTCTGGCGGAGTCTTGGTGAGAATGTCTCCACTCCGGCACAAAGACTCGATCAACCTCTGACTCTCTGGGACAAGGCACTGTAGAAGTTCCCGAAGGTGAATGCATCAATGAAATCATGGTGGGGACACTTCTAGAACAATCCAAAATACCGTTCCCACGCATCTCGCAATGACTCAACATCTCCTTGGCGGAAATGGGTGATCTCCCACTGAATCTCTGATGTCTTCGAGGCTAAGTAGTATTAGTGCACGAATTTTTTAGCCAGATCATCCTTAGAAGTGATGGATAGTCTCGGCTAAGTCTCTAGCCCCCTCTTTGCATGCCCCACCAAAGAGTGGGGGAAGAGGTGAAGGCGAATCGCATCATCTGGAACACCGTTCAGCTTGAAACCATTGGTTAGCTGCAAAAACCGAGAAAGGTGTACCCTCGCTTCTTCATCCTTGAGCCCATGAAACTTGATGGAGGATGTAATCAACTGGATCCAACATGGCTTGATCTCAAAGTTGTTAGCAGGTATGGGAAGATACTTGATGATTGGGTGAATATCAGCGAGCCGTGGAGTGTAGAAGTACTCCATGGTGTGCTCCGGCAGAGGTGGCAGTTGATTGGCAGCGTCTGCCTATAGTTGGCCATTGTTAGGCAGAACCTAATTCACTGAGGGAATCTGGAGAGGCATCCCCATATAGGGCTGCCCCTGGTTCAGAGGTGGATTATGCCCCAGGTTCAGGTTGTTCATCTTGTTGTGCTCGTCGCGCATGTTTTCCTCCTGCTCGAAGTTGCAGGTGATCTGGCCGTCAACCTATTCTTCCTCCACAACAAGTCTTTCTCGTTGTGCTTTTTTAAATCGACGAAAAGTCCGTTCATGTTCCTGGTCCAACGACAATAATGCTCCTGACTGGCTACGGATCATGTACTACCTACACACAAGCTGCAACCAAACCCATGAATGCAAAAGTGGAAAGAAATAAAGGAAACAATGTAGAAAGGAAATGCTAAAGTAACAGAAATCACGTTTCTTCAATAACCTAGCCTTCTCCGGCAACGACGCCAAAAGCTTGATTCGCCTATACCGTCACATTAGAAAGTGGGTGATTTGGGCCTAATTGCACACATTTTATCCCCATTTCCCTTGGGCGTTTGTAGCATTTGAACTCATAAAAGGGTGGGTTTACGCTAGGTTTTGTGCATTTTAGTGTGTTTCAGGATCCAATAGGTGAAACCAACCCTAGACTCGAAAGTTGGACGAAAAGAGGCAAAGAGGGTGATTCAGGCAAGGTTCACGGTTTCCTATTGGAGTTCATAGTCTACAATGGCCGTGAACTAAAGCCCAAAACCGTGAACCTCGAAGCGTCCATGGCGAATTCTGAAGTTACTGACGCAAGGCGAGTTCATGGTGAACAAGACCGTGAACTCATGCGATTGAAGCAGTGCATTTCGACACAACGCACTGTGTTCACGGATGCGTTGAAGAGTTCACAGCCGTGAACTGAGCCCAATCCCAGTATAAAATGTGAGCTGAAAGGAAGAGAGAGGAGAGCCCAAGAGTGAGAAAATGTCTTCTTCAGTTTTTAGAGAGAGAAAGGACGAACCAAGGAAGAAAGGAGGTTAGGGTTTGCTCCAAGTGGTGAATTGCGAAGAATCCCCCCAAGAGAAGATCAACACAAGCTCAAAGGAGATTGGAGGGATCACCATGATGGTTCTACTTCTTTTTCTTGGGTTCTTCCCCTTTCTAGCATGGAGTAGTGATAACATCAGATTTGCACATGTTTGCACCCTCGTTTCTTGATCATTTTGGCTTGAGTTTCTGCTTTCTTGGACTATTTTACGCTATTTTATGTTCCTTTGTCACATTTCAGGTCTTAGCACATAAAGTGAAGCATAGGCACAAGTTTCAAATCAATCAGAGATCAATTGACGATTTGGGAGAAGAAACACGGGCATGACCTGAAGAAGAATGGATTTATACCTCACTTTATGGACAAATAATCATGCAAGCTTGTCATGTAAAGAAAGACGACAAGACTACGAGCGTCTGGGATCAAACGGGGACTGATTCGGAGTCCGGACGAGGGAGAAACGAAGCATTAAATAGAGGCTGAGCAAGCCACACGGGCATCTTGGAACTTCACACGGCCGTGTGGGTCGTGGCCGTGTGGAAATCACCGAGCCTTCACACGGGCAGCTGGGAAAGCCACACGGTCGTGTGGCCTGGCCGCATGATGGGGAATTTCTGTTTAAAACTCGATTTTCAGCCAAAGGAAAGGGGAGAGCTGGGTTTTTGGTTCCCAAACACCCAAGGGATGAACCCTAGAGAGAGAGAGCGACTTGGGAACATTCTTGGAGCTATTTTGGAGGATTTCTTCGCCATTGGAGCTCGGGAATCAAGCTTGGAGATGGAGATTGAAGATCTAGATCAGGTTTCTGCAGTCTCTCTCTTCTCTATGGAGTAACTTCCCTTCACTTAGGTTTTGAGGAACCCTAGTTCCATGTGTTAGGATCTTTCTTGTATGAGTTTTGGATGCTATATTGTTTGATTATAATCGATTGAGACATGATTTATTGAGTCAATTGAATCTTGATCAAATTCTCTTGATTTCTGCTTTAACCAGTGTCCATGAAACCGTACCGTACCGGTGGTTAAACCACGAAATACCAGTATTGGAGGCTAAACCGATAGGCTGTATTTACCTGTATAATGGTTGAACTACGGTTAAACCACGGTTTTACCATAAAATACTCTACCGCTGACTTTCCCGGTACGGTCTCTGATACGGTTTTATGGACCATGGCTTTAACCTATGATAGATAGAATCTTATTAGGTTAAGAGAGCTTCCTTGATTGATGGTGGCGAATTGGTTATACGAGAGTTAGTCAATCTACTGCTTTGTACTGGAATCCAATTCCAGTAGTGGAGTTCTGTGTTCATAGCCTCAGCTTTCTATCCCGGTGAAGGTTAGTCGCCTGTCGGGTAGTTGGACTGAGAGGGCTTGGTCAGCTTAAGAGATTCCAAGCTACTGTCGGATCTTCCGCAGTTTAATCAACAGTAGATCAACCAAAGGGAATTGCAACTTGGACCTAATTGAGGAGCTAGGGGGAATCATACCTAAGTGAGTTCACAACTTGTAATTAGTAGAGTAGTCAGTAGAGTAGTTTATAAATCAATCCTTAATCTAGTTTGCTAGATAATGAACTGAAGTTGAGTAATAGTAACTCTAGAGACCCGTGGATTCGATATTTATTACTTGTGCCACTATACTGCAGTCCCTTTCATTGGTTACACTTGGCCATTGTTAGGTGTTGTGTTTTAGCGTGTCAAGTTTTTGGCACCGTTGCCGGGGAACTCTAGGTTATTGGGGAAACCTGCAAATCTGTTACTCTAGCTTTTTATTTACTGCATTTTATCTCTTCCACCTTTGTGCCTTCACGGGTTGCTTCTGCTGATTGTGTGCAGGTAGTGCATGACCCATAGCCAGTCGGGAGATCTACTACCACTAGACCAGGAGCTTGAACGAACCTGCAGAAACTTCAAGCGGGCTCTAAAGGCGCGACTGGCTGCGGAAGAAGAGCTAGCACAGCTGCAGATCGAAGAAGAGGAAGAGATGGGGGAGCCACAGGACCATGATGTGGTCCTTCCCGAGGAGCAGACCATGGGACATTACTGGACCGCCAGGGCTGCAGACATGAGGTCACCCATTCAACACCCTCATGTCCCAGCCAACAATTTTGAGGTGAGCACCTCAGTAATCACCATGCTGCGCGGTTCAGTGATGTTCCATGGCGAAGAGGGGGAGTTCCCCCGATCACATCTCAGGCGATTCCACGAGCTCATTGATGGAATCAAGATCAATGGGATCCCAGCAGATGCCATCCAGGTGAGGTACTTCCCATTCACCCTGGAGGGGCAGGCCAAGGAGTGGCTAGACACTCGACGTCCGGGCTCCATCACCACGTTCGCCAACCTGGCGGACAAGTTTCTCACCCGCTACCATCCTCCATTCAAGACGGCGGACCTGCAGAAGCAAATTACCCATTTTGCTCAGGATGAGGATGAGACCATCAGGGATGCATGGGAGAGATACACCAGTCTTTTCCTCAAGTGTCCCAACCATGGTTTTACTGATGCCTTCAAGGTGGGAAACTTCTATCATGCTCTCTTCCCGGAGGACAAGCAGCTGATTGACTCGGTCTGTGGCGGGAATATGCTCACCAAAACGCCGCCACAGCTGAATCAACTTTTTGAAGAGATGGTAGAGCAGGGATATGATTGGGGCACTTCCAGGAGATCGAGAAGAGCACCAGGGCGGGGTGTGCATGCTGTCGCCACCCAGTCATCTGATTTGGTGCAGGTGGTCTCGAAGCTGGTTTCAGCCATAGATCGCTCTCGATTGATTACAGGTACAGGACAGCCGCAGGCGATGCACTGCCAGTGGTGTGAGAGCTCCAATCACACCGTGGAGGACTGTCAGGCGATGAGGGAGTCGTCTACTCCCCAGGAGCAGGTGGACTTCATCAGTAATGCCAGGCGCTTCGACCACTACAGCAACACTTACAACGAGGGGTGGCGCAGCATCCCAACTTCTCCTGGGGTGGGGCAAATTCCAGACCACCAGTCCCCTAGGGACCACCTGGCTTCCAGAGCCCTCCTTACCAGCCCAAACAAGGGCAATTTCAGCAGCCACAGCAGCCACTCTACCCGCCCAGGCAGGGGCCAGTTCCACCTCAGTCACAGGTGCGGCCATTTCAGCATACAGGGGCAGCACCTGCAGCCCCCAGCTCAGAGTGACCCGATGGCGGAACTGCGAGATCTGGTGGGTTCTCTGGCCATCTCCAATGCAAACAAGTTCAATAACATCGAGCAGTTCATGGAGAAAGCTTCCGGCAAATTCATGGAGCTAGAAGCTGGTCAGAGAAACACGCAGGTTGTTCTTCGGGATATCCAGACCCAGCTTGGGAGTGTTGCCCAGGCTGTACCTAAGAGGCCTCCTGGTACTCTACCCGATCAGACCATCCCTCATCCGCAAAACCCGAATGAGCAGTGCGGGGCCATTACCACCAGGAGTGGCAAGGTGACTGCCGATCCACCTGTTCGGGCTGAAGAGAGAGAGACCCCTGCTTCAGCACTTCCAGCTAATGAAGATGAAATGGAGAAGGAGGTTGAGGTGCCTGCTCCTAAACCGCAACCAGTGGTGAAGGAGTATGTACCCCAACTCCCCTTTCCTACTCGGTTGCACAAGGACCGACTGGAGACTGAGTTTGCCAAGTTCATGGCAATGCTGAAGCAGGTGAATATAAGCATGCCCTTCGTGGAGGCATTATCGAAGATGCACAAGTATGCCAAGTTCATGAAAGATCTCCTCACCAACAAAAGGAAGCTTGGGGAGCTGTCAACGGTGATGCTCAACGAGGAGTGTTTTGCCATCCTGCAGAACAAACTACCAGAGAAGCGGAAAGACCCAGGGAGTTTCACTATCCCTTGAATGATTGGTAGTTTGCATATAGGGAAGTCCTTGGCGGATTTAGGCGCTAGCATAAATGTCATGCCATCTAAACTGTTTAAAAAGCTAGGCCTAGGTGAACCCAGTGATACTAGGATGAGCATTCAACTTGCTGATAGATCCATTGTGCATCCTAGGGGCATTGCAGAGGACTTGATAGTTGCAGTAGGGCCATTCTCTTATCCTGTTGATTTTGTGATTTTGGACATAAATGAGGATGTGGATGTGCCATTGATATTGGGTAGACCTTTTCTCGCCACCGCCAAGGCGCTCATTGATGTGAATGATGGAAAACTGATTTTTCGAGCTGGGGGTGAACAAATCACCTTCTCTGTATCTGATAATATGAAACACCCCCAGCTCCATGATGATCTAGATTACTGTGATGTTGTTGCTGATTTTGAGACCGCACTCGCCATCATGAGTGCGGGTACTGATGATTTCCTTGAGGTTGTCTTTTGCTAGGGGAACAGGCATCACAGGACATGCAGCTGGAGGAGCAGCTCGCGGAGCTAGACGAAGCCATGATCGAGGGGCAAGAGATACCATTCAAGTCGATCCCTATCTCGCCCCGGATTGCTACATCATTGGAGGAGCCACCAAAGCTGGAGCTTAAGCCCCTCCCCTCTCACCTGGAGTATGCATTTCTCCGGGAGGGGAATAAGCTCCCGATCATTATTAGCTCGGATCTGACACCCGAGCAGAAGAGCAGGCTGGTGGCTCTGCTACATAAGTATGCCCGGGCCATGGCATGGAAGATCACTGATATCAGAGGCATTAGCCCATCCTTATGCTCCCACAAAATTCTGATGGAGGATGAGGTTAAACCAGTCAGGCAGCCGCAGAGGAGATTGTCTCCTAACTTGGAGGCAGTGGTCCGGGCAGAGATTGTGAAGCTTATGGATGCAGGGATCATCTTTGCTATATCTGATAGCAAGTGGGTCAGCCCCACTCAGGTGGTCCCGAAGAAAGGCGGGATGACTGTGGTCCCGAATGAGAAGAAAGAGCTGATTCCGATTCAGACCGTGACCTGCTGGAGAGTCTGCATCGATTACCAGCGCCTGAACGACGCCACTAGGAAAGATCATTTTCCCCTACCTTTCATTGATCAGATGATGGAGAGGTTGGCTGTTCATGAGTTCTATTGCTTCCTGGATGGCATGTCTGGCTATTTCCAGATTCCTATTACACTAGAGGATTAGGCGAAGACCACATTCACTTGCCCCTTCGGCACTTTTGCTTACCGGAGGATTCCATTCGGGCTGTGTAATGCACCGGCGACCTTCCAGAGATGCATGATGGCGATCTTTGACCGACTGGTCGGGGAGATCATGGAAGTCTTCATGGATGACTTCTTGGTTTATGGAGACTCCTTTACTCATTGTCTCCATAACCTGGAACTCGTTCTGAAGAGGTGTGAAGAGACTAATCTGGCACTCAGCTGGGAGAAGTGCCATTTTATGGTCCGTGAGGGAATTGTGCTCGGGCACAAGATCTCCAATCAGGGGATTGAGGTGGATCGCGCGAAGATTGAGACGATCAGTAAGCTACCTCCTCCCGTTTCTGTGAAGGGGATTCACAGCTTTCTGGGTCATGCAGGCTTCTACCGGCGCTTCATTAAAGATTTCTTGAAGATTGCCCTGCCTTTGACCAAGCTGCTGGAGAAGGATGCACCATTCCAGTTCACTCCTGAGTGCACAGCTGCATTTGAGACTCTGAAGGAGAAGCTGACCCATGCACCTATCATGGTAACTCCTGACTGGTCTCTCCCTTTTGAGCTAATGTGCGATGCGAGTGACTATGCAGTCGGAGCAGTTCTGGGTCAGAGACGTGAGAAGCACTTCCAGCCCATCTACTACGCGTCCAAGATCTTGAACGATGCACAGGAGAACTAAATCACCACTGAGAAGGAGCTTCTCGATGTGGTGTATGCATTTGACAAGTTCCGGCCATATCTGGTGCTCTCCCATGTAGTGGTCTACATAGATCACTCGGCGATCCGCTACTTGATGAGCAAGGCTGATGCAAAGCCTCGGCTCATCCGCTGGATCCTGCTTCTGCAGGAATTCGACATAGAAATCCGGGACAAGAAAGGAGCCGAGAATGTTGCTGCAGATCATCTTTCACGGTTGGAAGCCCCTCTGGTGGACAACTTCGTGGAAGTGATCGATGACTCCTTCCCGGGTGAGCGATTGCTGGCGATGACACTGATGGATAGCGTGGCCCCTTGGTATTCTGACTTTGCCAATTATCTGGTGGGCAAGCAGTTACCCAAGGGGATGGCTACTCATGCAAAGCGCAAGTTCTTCTCCGATCTGAAGCATTACTTCTGGGAGGATCCTTACCTCTTTAGAATCAGAGCAGACGGCGTGATCCGGCGCTGTGTCATGGAGCACGAGACGGGAGACATCCTGTCTCAATGCCACGAGGGACCTACTGGAGGTCACCATGGAGGAAACCGCATGGCGCGGAAGGTGCTACAGTCGGGCTTCTATTGGCCCTCGCTCTTTAAGGATGCAGACTCCTTCGCACGCCAGTGCGACCGCTACCAAAGGTCAGGTAACATTTCTTCCCGGGATGAGATGCCCCAACATATCTCTGTTATTTGTGAAATTTTTGATGTTTGGGGTATCGATTTCATGGGCCCATTCCCTGCATCTTTTGGCAATCTGTACATATTGGTTGCAGTGGACTACGTCTCAAGGTGGGCAGAAGCTCAAGCCATGCCCACCAATGATGCAAGACGGGTCTGCTCATTTCTGAAGTAGCTGTTCTCCCGGTTCGGGACACCTCGCACCATTATTAGTGATAGAGGAACCCATTTTCAGGGGCAATTCACTAAACTCCTCTCTCGTGATGGCGTTAAGCATCAGGTGTCGGTGGCCTACCATCCCCAGTCAAATGGGTAGGCCGAGCTGATGAACCGGGAGCTAAAAAGAATAATTGAAAAGACGGTGGATCAATTCTGCAAGGATTGGTCCACCAAGCTCGATGATGCTCTTTGGGCGTATAGGACTGCCTATAAAAATCCAATTGGCACTTCTCCCTATAGGCTTGTCTATGGGAAGGTGTACCATTTGCCGGTAGAGCTAGAGCACAAGGCCTTCTGGGCCATTAAGCTGCTAAACCTGGATTTGAGTGTTGCAGGTACAGAACGTAAGTTGCAGCTGCTAGAGTTGGAGGAGTGGCGTTACAACGCCTAGGAGAACACACTGCTCTACAAGGAGCGCACCAAGCGTCTCCACGACGCTCGGTTGAGGGGCCCGAAAGAGTTTCAGGTAGGTGATCGTGTTCTGCTCTTCAATGCACGCCTGAAACTCTTCCCGGGTAAGCTCCGTTCGAGGTGGCCACCTCCTAAAGTTGTACTTGGGAGATGCTGTCGAGCGCGCAGAGCTGCTGATCAAGCTCGAGGACCCTTAGTTCATCTACTGGCGTCCAGCTAAAAGATGGTAAAGAGGCGCTTGTGGGGAGGCAACCCCACCTAGGTTTGCATTTTCTTACATTTTTCCTTTTGATTTTTTGTGTTTTTTTTTTAGTCTTGAGGGGTTGTTCCCGAGTTGTATGTCGTTCTGGCAGCCCACACGGCCAACCCTGAAAGTCACACGATCGTGTGGATTTGAGTTTTGGCTGTGTGAGCTCTCGTGAATTTCCACACGGCCAGCTGTGATTGTGACACGGCCGTGTGGAAATCCCCCTTGGCCGTGTGAGCTCTCGTCAAAAGTCACATGGCCAAATGTGCTGTTCGCACGACCGAGTGGAAAATCCTCAGCCAGCCCGTGTCGGCCGACACGGGCAAAAGTGCACCTCGCACGGCCGTGTGAGCCTGGCCGTGTGGCCGAGCCACGGCCTATAAATTCGGCCGACACGGCCGAGTGGTCAGAAAATCCCAATTCTCTCGCCGGAAACCTCTCCCCCTCGCCGGAAAACCGCGCCTTTTCGCCATCTTTGTCAATTTTTGGCCATTTTTGGTCGGTTTTTCACAAATCCAACACCACACCCACCCTTTCCTCCCCATTATCGGCCTATCCCTCGATTTTGAGGTGATTTGGTTTGATTTTGAGTCGCCAAAGGCGATTTCCGACGAGACTCCGACGAGCACTTCCGGGCAATTTTTCGGCCTTTCGTCGCTTCCATTGCATTCCCCTCATTATCCCCTACACCTCTTCTTGAGTCTCCATATTTGATTTTGACCTTAACTATGTTTTTATGGAGAATTGGGTGTTAGGGTGCATGTTTAGAGAACCTCTTTGAAATCATGTGAATTGTGTGCAGTTGATTGAGGGGAATGCTTGGATTATGTATGAATTGTGTTGGGCATTGTCCCCCTTGCTGGTTTGAGCCTTTGTGTGCAAGAATTGTGTCGATTCCATGTTTATCTTAATAGTGCACACAAGGTGTTCGATAAAATGCCTGTTTTCGTACCATTTTGTGGGAGTCGGTTAGAGCCCTTAATGTTGTGCTTTGAGAGTGTGTTTGGTATGGATGTGAACCTTGAGTTGCCTGCTTTCCCATGGATGTGCACCCCCACACCCGATTATGCTTGTTTGATCGAGTTTTTGACCCCCGAACTATGGATGAAACCATGGTTCGGCTGTTTTCTGCTCTTAAGTGTGGGGGTGTGATTAACATTTTTCTTGGCTCTTTTGGTTCCACTTTGGGTTGTTCTTTTGCGGGACCATGACGAAGCCCAATCTCCGGCACCAGTTTGTTCAAGATTTGAGAAGGGGGCCCCACCGGGATCGTTTTAAGAACGTCCTGGCCTGCAAGTTTGGGCAGCATCATTGCTGGTCCAAGCGAGAGTTGGAGAAGCTGAACTGCTATGAGCACCTCTCCCCCATTGTCACCAACCGCTACTGGCGCCGCCTACTTAGCATTCGCGAGAAGGTTTACCACGAGCTTGTGCTCGAGTTCTACACTACCTTCGAGCACGCAGACACATAGGATTGGAAGGACGGTGAAGCCGTCAAGTTCAGGATCGGCGGTGAACTGCGATCCATGAGCTACAACGAGCTGGCGAATGCCCTCGGCCTCAACCTGGTCGATGACAGGGACTACATCACCGAGAGCTCCGAGCCAGCGGGGGTGGACTTCGGGACACTGTACACCCGCCTCGCTCGGCCAGGTCAGCTTCCCTTCAAGGCGGGGAAGACGAAGGCCAACACATTGCAGCTCGAAAACCGCATCCTCCATCACATGCTGGCCAAGTCTTACACTCCTCCCTCGGACAGTGCCAGCGCCATCACCAAGAGAGCCATGTACTTCATCCAGTCTATGCGCCAGAGGGATCATCCCCTCCACTTGGGCTCGGTGGTGGCGAGGACCTTCGACAAGAGTGCTTCCGAGATGAAGAAACTCCACTGCACTCCCCTCATCACCCGCCTGGCAGCCTACTTCCAGATATCCCTGCATTGGTGCACAGAGCAGGGGGACACCAGTGCCTTTGGCCGGTTTACAATCAGTAAAATGCACCTGCTTCGAGAAGTGCGAGGTGTTATGTGGATCGAGGGGTTTCCTCAACCTCAGATCCCAGAGGAGGTCCAGCCGGAGGTTCCAGAGGGTGCGGCTGATGAGGAGGTCCGTCCCGAGGACGTGGATGATACTGCTGCCGCCCGCCCCACCACCTTCGAGTACGGGGGTGGCAGTTCCACCTTCCCCGGCCAGGACTACTCACTCAGCAGTTCGAGCAGCTGCGTCTCTAGAATCAGCAGTATTCGGCTCACCATGCCGAGTACCAGACCCGGATGGCTGCGTATGATGAGCGCCTTGATAGGATGGAGACCCAGCAGGGGGTGACCTTGGCACGCATCAAGAGGGAGCATGCCCGAGCTAGGCGCATGCAGGAGGTCTAGGGGCATCTGCTCCAGCTGCTACCGGGCGAGCAGCCAGTCTGGAGGACTCCCTGGGAGGACTCTCTACTTCCACCTCCACCAGCTGATGACGATGATGCATTCATGAATGACATCGATCTGGACAACCTTGGCGACGAGTAGGCTGTACTTGTCGCCCCTCAGTGTGTGTTTTTGTTTTAGAGTTTTTCTGTTTGCTCCATGTGTTTGAGGAGCTTGAACTGAGTTTGTCGTGTGTTTTGTTTCTTTTCATTTGTGGATTGTTATTTTTTTTGTGGCAATCTGGGCCAACTCTGATCCCTAACGAACATGTGCTAGTGTGTTCTTGTTGTTCCCTTAGTGTAGAACTGTCCGTTCGTTCCATATGTCCCCCGTTGACTGGTCCACTTCCAGTTTACCCCAGCATTTCAATCCGGTAACGTCGTTCCCCTTCTCTATCCCTCTGCTCCATTGAGGGCAATGTCGTGCTTAAGTGTGTGTGTGGGGGGGGGGGGTGCTTTGTATCGATTGGAATGTATATACGTGTGCTTGGAGCCTAGTCCACTGTCCAAATCGCGAGATTTGAGGGCTCCAAGTACGGCTGTTTGATCATATTGGCACTGTGTTTTGATTGGTGAATTGAATGGTTTTCGGATTAATGCATGACAATTGGATGGTGATTAGGACAACCTATAATGATGACTGAGACGTGCAGTGGAGTTGTGTAGGGTTCAGTTTTTCAACTGTTTGCTTACCAACTGTGACTTGGATTGATTACTTATTCTTGACAGTCTCTTATGCATCTAGTTCGGGGAATCAGAATGAGAGATAGAGCATATTGGTAGCCATGTGAGATTTGAGCCTGCTCGTTTCTTTCTTGTGCGATAGTTCCCTCGTCCATGATGTGTAGCATTCACGTTGTCATTAGCTAAAATGATGGAGGCATAGGATTAGCCCACGAACAAATTGACTGTCCTAGTGTGTCATACCCCCTAGTCAGCCCCTTTGAGCCTTGTGTTATCCTTTCTTTCGGTCTTCAATGAAAAGTCACCCTTTTGCATCTTTTAGAAGGTTCCACAGAGTGATTTTTACATGTTCTCTGCTGTTTCTGCTAAATGTAATGTGAGGGTTGGAGGTAGTGCTTAAAAGTTGGGCATATGTTTGAAATATGTGCAGAGGTGGTGGTTCTCTTAAGAAATGAAAAAAAAATGAAAGAAAAACAAAGAAAAAAATGAAAGCAAAAGAGAGCCACTACCAAAAATCTGAATAGTGCCCATTAAGTTGTGTTTCTTAGCAGTCTTGCTTCGAAATACTGAAATTTATATAACCTCCTTCGCTCGTGTGCTCGTAAGAATTTGAGTAATGCAGAATGGCAGAAAGAAAGTAAGTGGTTTGATTGACTGTGATTGTGTTGGGTTTGGAATTGTGGAACCTTGTGCTACGAATACTTCCGCCACCTAAAAGGCCTTTTCCCCATGTCCAAGACCCTAGCCAGTCATCTGAACCTGTGTCTAAGACCTCCGGATTAGTTAGTGGTGACTCCTCATATGTGAACTCTAGCATTTAGAGGTTGCCGTCATGGTGAACAGATGTTAGGGATTGAGAGAATAAGCATGCGCATTTTCTCATATTGTCCTGACCCCACTGGTTGAGAGTGAGCGATTCATTTTCTCATATTCTCTATACTCTTGTACCCCGGTGAGGACCTAGATTGCTCGGTCTCTATTCTGATATCTTGAGTTTTGTGCATGAGGTGACTGTCTTGAGTAAGTGGTTGAGTCAAGTCTATGTTGATAGATGAACAGAAGGGAGACTCCTCCTTTACTCGATTTTGCTGCACTCGAATGTCCTCTGTGGTGGTTGTCCAGGTTGCGGTTGAAGTTGTTCATGTGTTGATGTTTGAAAGCCGGTGTGATTCCCATGTTTTGTGCCTATATGATTTGTCCCCAATGTTGGTATGATTGAAATTGTGAGCTTACCTTGTGTCTGACTTGGTTTGCTTGGGGACAAGCAAACGGTTAAGTGTGGGGGAGTTTGATAACATCGGATTTGCACATGTTTGCACCCTCGTTTCTTGATCATTTTGGCTTGATTTTCTGCTTTCTTGGACTATTTTACGCTAGTTTGTGTTCCTTTGTCACATTTCAGGTCCTATCACATAAAGTGAAGCATAGGCACAAGTTTCAAATCAATCAGAGATCAATTGACGATTCGGGAGAAAAGAATAATGGATTTCTACCTCACTTTATGGACAAAGAATCAAGCAAGATTGTCATGAAAAGAAAGAGGACGAGACTAAGAGCGTCTGGGATCAAACGGGGACTGATTCGGAGTCCGGACGAGGGAGAAACGAAGTATTAAACAGAGGCTGAGCAAGCCACACGGGCATCCTGGAACTTCACACGGCCGTGTGGGTCATGGTCGTGTGGAAATCACCGAGCCTTCACACGGGCAGCTGGGAAAGCCACACGGCCGTGTGGCCTGGCCGCGTGATTGGGAATTTCTGTTTAAAACTCGATTTTCAGCCAAAGGAAAGGGGAGAGCTGGGTTTTTGGTTCCCAAACACCCAAGGGACAAACCCTAGAGAGAGAGAGCGACTTGGGAACATTCTTGGAGCTATTTTGGAGGATTTCTTTGCCATTGGAGCTCAGGAATCAAGCTTGGAGATGGAGATTGAAGATCTAGATCAGATTTCTGCAGTCTCTCTCTTCTCTATGGAGTAACTTCCCTTCACTTAGGTTTTGAGGAACCCTAGTTCCATGTGTTAGAATATTTCTTGTATGAAGTTTTGGATGCTATATTGTTTGATTATAATCGATTGAGGCATGATTTATTGAGTCAATTGAATCTTGATCAAATTCTCTTGATTTCTGCTTTAACCTATGATAGATAGAATCTTATTAGGTTAAGAGAGCTTCCTTGATTGATGGTGGTGAATTGGTTATACGAGAGTTAGTCAATCTACTTCTTTGTACTGGAATCCAATTCCGGTGGTGGAGTTCTGTGTTCATAGCCTCAGCTTTCTATCTCGGTGAAGGTTAGTCGCCTGCCGGGTAGTTGGACTGAGAGGGCTTGGTCAGCTTCAGAGATTCCAAGCTACTATCGGATCTTCCGCAGTTTAATCAACAGTAGATCAACCAAAGGTAATTGCAACTTCGACCTAATTGAGGAGCTAGGGGGAATCATACCTAAGTGAGTTCACAACTTGTAATTAGTAGAGTAGTCAGTAGAGTAGTTTATAAATCAATCCTTAATCTAGTTTGCTAGATAATGAACTGAAGCTGAGTAATAGTAACTCTAGAGACCCGTGGATTCGATATTTATTACTTGTGCCACTATACTGCAGTCCCTTTCATTGGTTACACTTGGCCATTGTTAGGTGTTGTGTTTTAGCGTGTCAAGTAGTACTCTTTTTCACTTGGGTGTTGTGAAACCCTAACTATTTGCCATGTAGTTGTAGTGTGACTTGAATGATTGTTTATGGGTGTTTTTTAATTTAATGATTGAGGTATTTTTCATGATGATTGTGCATGTGTGTGCTTAGCAATCTAATTGGCCATTCTAATCTAGGTTACAGGGGAAACCCCCATTTCCAAAAGAGGCTCAATTGAGATGGGATTCATTGGGCTTTACAAGCCACCTGCCTAGGTTAATGTAGGGAAAACCTCTATCTTGAATTGATCAACTAGGTTAATCATGATTAAACCGTCCAACCATCGATTTGAGGGAGAAGGTAAGTCAACCCTTAATTGCCATAAACCAAGAGGGCTACTCTTGTAGCCTATAATGTATCCCTTGGTTTGGCAATTGAGAGTGTGGTCTTCGACCATAGATGCACCTCCTAGCGGTTCATGATTGCCTTGCCATAACGTCCCATTCGAGTCCACGTGCCATGGTAGTAGTTAGGGGGAACTGACACCCGAGTGATCCTTCTCATCTAGACCTTTCAAACCATTTACTTTTGCTTTGTTTTGATTTAAATCTCATAGTTTTCAACCAAAAACCAATTCGCTAGATAATATTTCAAACAATGGAAGTAGGGGTACATGGGCATGTCCGAGTTGATATTTATACATTCTTTCCCTATATTGCACCCATCTAAGGTTTATACTTGGGCCTTAGGTGGCAATTTTTTGTTATATTCGGGACGAGTCAGTGGCCAAGTGTAACCACAAGCTAATGCGTGGTATAGCGGGTTTAGCTATGCTTGTCAACCCGGGTCCTAGATGTGATGACTACTCCCTGAAGTTCTCGTTATCTAGAATTTTGAATGTAGTGAAGATGTAACTAATCTAAGCGAACACAAAGCAGTAAGGTTGGGATTCAAGTTAAGAAGGCTCACTCAAGTATGAGTCACCAAAACCAAGTTGTAATTTACCAAAACCAAGTCGATTGATGCTTAAACCGCAGAAAGTTCTCAAACAGTCTAGAGTCTCGACTAAAGTGCTCCATACCCTCTCAATTTGAATACCAGGCGCGCGACTAACCTCCACCGACATAAGCTAACCGAGGCTATAAGATTCAAACTTCATCTACTAGATTCTAAACAAGTAAAAATAAGTGACTCGAATTCTATACTATATTCGCCGACTCACTTCCTCCAATTCAATATGCTCTATTGACGTATGCAGAGATTATCTGTCTAGGTCAACGCAGGAATCACTAGAATTTGATCAAGACTCAAACAATTTTGAATAAGTACTTCAATTGGATATAAATCAGTCAATCATTCATGAAAAAGGGTTCATACAACTCATCCTAACATTCAATCTAGGGTTCTTATATACCCAAGTGATAGAGGGGATTACTCCATAGAGAAAGAGAGTGGAAAGCTATGCTGGATGTGGAAATCATCGGCTAGACGACAAAAATCAGCACCGGTTCATCAATCTTCGCTCCTTGGGGCTTGAATCAAGCTCTAATGGTGTGGAACTTGATCTAAGGCACTCCAGGATCTCTCTTCGTCACTTTTTCTCTCTAAACCTCTATTTTTAGCTCCAAAGTTCGAATGCCCTGTCAAAACCCTTGTTTGGCACTAAACAGCCCGAGTATAAACAACCCCCGGCCTGATTACTTGGTCAAGTAATTTGATGACAGGACGGGTATTCTCAAAACCGCGGGCATCGATAAGTTTGTCGTGGCAGAAATCGCTAGCCTCAAGTCTAATTCCCCCGTCGGGGAATTGGGGGTCCAGACTGGGAAAAATCCCTGGACGACTTCCGCGGCCTCTGATGGCGTTTCCCTAGTTAGATTTTTAATGGCTGACCGGGGATTCTGGTCCTTCCACTCCTCCTTCCATCTCCTTAGTGCTTTTAACCCGAAACTCGCTTCCAAGGTTCCCTTTCCGCTCAAAGTCCTTAAATATGACATAAAAGAACAAGCTAGTGTGAAATCGGCTTAAAACACGAGAATCAAACTTCAAAATGTGTAAGAATGGTGGCAACAACATGTGCAAATACCGAGTTATCACTTATCTTGACTAATCTGTGAAATTAAGACGGTTAGAGTCACCTCACCTTCCTTCATAAAAATCTCCCTCGACTTTTGTCTAAAAAAAGATTCCTCAACCTCTTTCAAAATATGTAATTCAGTTTCTTTCTCTTTAACAAGACACAAAGTCTCAGAAGACGGGGACTTAAGAGAATTATTCAACCTTGAAAAATTACCAAAAAGAAAACATGCTCTTTATATAAAGCACAACACTATATGTGAAAATTTGTCAACATTCGTATTGGCAATTGATAACACCTAAATCAATGCTATTTAACTTCCATTATTTAGGCGTTTGTGTGCTAAATCACCATGTCTAGGCCACGTTGTAAGCTATTTTATGTTAATATGCGCTCATATACACACACTATTAGTTTTTAGCATGAGTTAGGTTGCGATGAAGGTTCATAAATAGGGAAACGATCTCATTTTGTAATGTTTTATGCTTGCTTGGTTTTTTTATGATGTTCCAAGTCCTCTACTCGTCCACAGTTGATTAGATATTGATTTGGGGCTCGTTCATGCACACTTTAATTGCACAGGATAAAGAAAAGAGGACTTTACACAAGTAACAACCACAGGTCAGGACCGTGACCCTTGGGCCTGGCGAACCCTCTAACGTAAAATCGAGCAGAAAGTTTAACGGCCCAACCAGCATCCGAAATGATTCCATCTAAGAGAAAGATTATGATCATTAATCAGATATCGAGAGCAAGATCTCAACACTTCAAATGGAGTCAAGACGCAGAGGAAAAGGATGATTTTTTGTCGTTTCGCTGGTTTTAAACATGACAATCGAGTCACCCCTTTTTGGTCGTGACCTGCCCCATATTTAACTGTAATATCCCCTTTGTGGGTTAATGACAGAAATATTGTTTTTTTTAATTTACCACGAATATGGCCAGTTAAAAACTATTGACAAAGATATTGTGTTTTAGAGATAAGAATCGGCGGGGACACCTGAGACTCAGGCGCTGCCGCTTTAGCTTGGTTTTTGGACCGTTTTATTTAGTTGGCAGCGGCGGCGCTCAAGACTCAGGCGGTGGCGCCCGAGACTCACAGGTTTCACTTACCGTCTTCCAGAATGGCAGAATGATGTTTTATTTCATTATGCGTTACCTATTGTGGATGATGATAGCTTGGATGTGCTTTGGAATTTTATGGCACAAAATCCTTATTGTTTGGGTGCTGAGATACATGTTGAGCTCAGTGAGGATCAGGGTGGAGAGGAAGAAGATGATACATGGAGCGTGCCATCCGATCATGACTATGATCACGGTGATGACGGAGAGGAGGAAGATGAGGAGGAGGAGGAAGGAGAGCAGCTTAATTATCCTCCATATTTTTACTTGCAGGGTAATGAAGAGGACGAAGAATTTGCACTTGCTGATTCATATGGCGTAATTCCAATGCCTATTTTGATAGTTTTGAAGGAGAATTCTACAAGGGGCAGATATTTCACTCGAAACAAGCTGCACAGATGGTGATTAAACACCACGCACTACAACGCAACTTTCAATATGGCGTGGTGGAGTCGTCACCTTCAATATGAAAGGTCAGATGCTTGAGGCACAAGGATGACAATTGTCCTTGGATGGTGCGGTTTGGATGTCGAGATGTTGGGGGCGAATGGACTGTGAGAAAAGCTGAGTTGGTGCATTCTTGTAGCAGTACGACTCAACCGACGGATCATCGCCATCTTGATGTCGACATGATATCTGAGGCCGTCAAACATTTGGTACGTGCCCAACCAAATCTGAGTGTTCTAACTGTTCAAGCCGAGTTGAAAGATAAGTTTAATATGCAAGTTACTTACAAGAAGGCTTGGTATGGGAAACAAAGAGCATTGGAGAAGTTGCATGGAAATTGGGAAGAATCCTACGATTTTTTGCAAACATTCTTGCGGGTGGTCAAGAGAAAAATGCCAACATCAGTGATTGATTGGGTAAGAGTTCCTTCGGCTCAACCAGGTCATTCAATATTTCAGCGAGTATTCTGGGCTTATGGACCTTGTATAGATGGATTCAAGAATTGTCCAGGCGTCATGGTTGTGGATGGAACATTTCTTACTGGGAAGTATAAAGGAGTGCTACTCATGGCGAGCTCATTTGATGGCCGGAGGAAGATTTTTCCAATTGCATTTGCCATAGTGGAGAGCGAGAATACTGAGAGTTGGCCATGGTTCATGAGGAAGGTTCAGGGTTTGACTGATCGAAATGATGTATGCATCATCTCAGATAGACATGCAGGACTCTATGAAGCCATGAATAACATCGGAAGAGGTTGGGAGTGGAGGTGGTGCATGCGACACTATGCAAGCAATTTGCAAAGGAAGACTAAAAGCAAAATTATGTATAATCAACTATTTCGAGAAAAGTACACCTCCAAGCAGAGATAGAGCATAAGCTCGTGCAAACTACTCTATAACCTCCTGTGATGCATTCTCCGGCAGATGACTGAATTCAACCCTCAGCCAAACAATCCTAACAACAGCAACACTGCCTACAAGATCGGCCGGAACTTGTCCTAACAGTCTCAAACAGATCGCCGACCACTCCTCATCCGGTATATCAACTACGACGGCATCACCGTCGATCGCCAGACCGGACAGTGTAACAACGTCCTCTAACGTGATCGTGATCTCACCACACGGTAGATGGAAGGTCGACCTCTCGGGGCGCCACCGCTCTACGAGCGCAGTAATCAAACTCGCATCGGGGTTCATAGGGACTAGGGGCACGACACTTAACAAGCCTGCCGCTTCGAGATATGGCCAATAAAGCTCATGGTAAGGTACTAAAATGGTCGTACCTCGAACATGGTACGATCGATCACCAGCCTATAGTGCACAAAACTTATATTAATTCATTTTCATTCGTAATAATTCTAATTTCACCTAATAAATTCTAATCTGTCTTATCTAACATAAAATTATACTAATTTCACCTAACAGTTCAGTTCACAACCTAAAATAATCTAATTAGCTAATTAACTTTACATGAATAATTATCAAATACTTACCTCGTTTGTCCAAACAGAGTCCATACGATGTTGGCCATGTCCCCAAAGAAGTGTCGGATCGACCGGACTTGGATCAATTGTCGCCGCCGGTAATCTCATCGAATAAGGATCCATAAGCCTAGGAACTACAAAAACAAAGCAACAAAACATTAAAAAAAACACAAAACATTAAAAAAAAAATCAAGCTGCCGACGATTGTCTCACCGCGCAAACGGCCGCCGACTCCACCACGACCTCGCCGACCTCTCCCTCTGCCTCTACCGGCGACTGGTTCTTCGTCGGAGGACATCTCGGGTGACGGCGGTTCAGTCAAGGGCGGCGGCGCTTCTGTCAAAGGCAGCGGCGCTTCAGTCTGGGACGGCGGCGCTCGAGTCGGCAGCGGCAGCGCTCGAGTCTGCGGAGGCGGCGCCCGAGTCTGCGGCGGCGGCGCCTAAGTCTGGGGCGGTAGCGATTGCGGCGGGGGGCTCTGGGTGTCTCTGGTTCGGGGTTGGGGGGAGGAAGAAGAAGAGAGGAGGAGGATGTGTGGTGTGGGAGGGGGATAAGGTGGGAGGGGCCCGTCGAAATTTAAAAAAAAAACAGTCTGGGGCGCTCCCGCCTGAGTCTCGGGCGCCAGCGCCTAAGACTCATTAAAAAAATTTGACTGAGGCGGGGCCGCTTGAGACTGGGGCGCCAGCGCCCAGGACTGGGTAAAAAATCAGTCCCGCCTGAGTCTCGGGTGGTCCCGCCCCAATCCTTACTAAAAAACACAATATTTGTGTCAATAGTTTTTAATTTGTAATATTAGTGGTAAATTAAAAAAAAATATTTGTGTCATTAATCCCCCCTTTGTAGCCTTGACGAATGGGAGCCACCCTAGAGTGAGAAATTATGATTTTTTCTTTTTGGCTGTCTTTAGTTAGAGAAAATTCATTGGAGGAGCTAAGGAAGGAAGAATCCATCCAAAAGCAGTGGAGAAGGGAGTAATCCAAGGAGAAGAAGATGGTTTTAAACTTGTTTCTTCTTACTAGTTTGTATTTCCTTTCTGTCTCTATGACTTGAACGCCTACATTGTATAAGGGATGTGAATTTTATTATGTAATTAGGTCTTTTTTAAATAGGAGCCTAGCCTTTATTCCTATCTATATATGCTTGTTTGATGTTTTAATCTTGCTTTGAACTTGCTTCTGTAGAGGTAACTAGTTCATGTTTCTTGACCTACGCTGTAATGACCACTTCCCCAGGTTAGGATTAGACACACATCCAGCATTATGGAATTTGGATTGTATGACCATCGAGTCGAAGTCTAATTTTCATAGGGATTAACCTAATTGAGAGTCGAAACCTAATGCTCTAGGTACCTATCTAATTACATGACCATTGATCTATTTAAGGGCCTAGAAGGGTAATTGTGAGTTACGACCATTGCATCAACCACTAGACTAGATTATTTCTCGTAACTTGCAAGTTAGGTAAGTCTGGCTAAGTCTTGCATCAATCATATACAGATATACTCATCCTACTACTAGAAGGATTCAATCCTAAGCAACATCTCATATCTAGCAACTTCCCAACTACTTAGTTGTTTTTTAGTTAGATTAGTTAGTTCCTAAACTAACCTTTATATTTGAGTACATAGTAGTTTAGAGCAAAGTAATGATAGACCTTTACTTCAACAAGACATCACTTGTTGGAAGTTATTCCAGGCTATAATGTGTTTGCCTTAACTTCTAATGGAGGTAAATTTGACCGATCTATAAATGATGTATGTGAAGTATATATTTATTATATTGGAGTCATGTACATCATTGAATCGGTAGGCTAATACATATTGAAAGAAATAGACCAAATTTGCTCAACTTTACATCTATGACACTAGCAATGAACTCCAAAATATGTTAGATATTTACTCGAGAGATCCAGCTTCAATTTCTTTGCACAATTCAACTATTCAAAAATTGAAGGAGATGTTAGATTCAAGTTGTATCTTTGTAAAGACATTTCAATATGGAAAGGATAGATTGAGTGACACCACTGTTCAAAAAGTTGAAATCAAGTTGCAAATCAAATGGAAGGGGATGACAAATGAGGTCGTTGCTTTAATTGTTGACAATATTGAGGAGTAAACATTTCTACCATCATGCGATATTGTGATTAAAAATCTATTGGTCAACATTTTATTTTTTTCTAGCCAAATATATCTAACTGGATGTAATTTTGTAGAACATGTTAGTCTTTTTTTTTTAATTTAAATCCGAGTTAAAATGAAAAGGATATTATACGTTACTCTTTAATAGAGGAATAATTATGCATGGTTCAATGACCACAAGTTAGTGATGAACAATGACTTGGTTTAGTGGTAATACAAATATCCTTAAACCTAAAAGTCTCAAATCATAATCGCTTAAGTAGTAGAGGTGAGCATCGGTGTGGTTGGAACTGCACCGCACCATTTTGATATAAAGCGCACCATATGTTGGACCGCAATGTAATCGGTGCGGTCAAACCAAACCGCATAATTTAGCGATTTTGTGCGGTTTAGACCACAACCGTAAGTTGGATCGCAATTTATTATCGGTAATAGATGATTAGAACACTTTACTAAACATTTACCTACTCTCTCTCACAAATTACTCACAACTGGTGGAGATACTCGATGCTTGCGGCATGCCATCGCCACTAACGGCAAGTCCGATTGCCCTTCCGACCAAAAATTCCCAGGAGGTAGAGTCAACGGCGTAGCCAGGAATTTATCTAAGATAGGTCAAACGTAGAAAAATAATATAACCCAAGTTTGATGATGTGTTTTTGTTCTAATTATTTTTAAAATGCATTAATCATGCAAATTATGAGGAATGTTATGATATCACAACGAAAAACGTTCATCATTTCACAACTCATCTTATTCTGAAGTGTTTCTTCACTTGGTTCATTATAGTAAGTTCTTTTTCAACACTTGCATTGCAAGATTATAGTAAAAATCACCCCTAAATTTCGATTTTTTGTTGATATTAAACTCACTTACAGTACATATGAATTAAAAGTTATAAATCATCGGAAAAAAATTAAAAGTTATATATAGATCACAAAACATTACTTTTTCGTAAAATTATCTATAATAATATGAAGATTTTGTATTCAATCTACAATCACATAAAAAAAATTTACACTATATCTTTTGGGCCAAGGTGGTGCAAATGACCCATCTTGGCCTTGAGTGGCTCCGCCACTGGGTAGAGTGGTGAGTGGAAGGATAGTATAGGGTGGGCATTAGCAGAGCTTTGTCGGGATCCGTCAAGAAGAAAGAGACGATCTCGTGAACTTTGGTGGCTCCACCGGCCATGACGATCCAGTCATGGTCGAAGCTACTATTTCTCCCCTCACTTTTCCCATAAACTTTGCCACCGCTTACAGATCGATTATTAACCAATGCCCACTAGTAAAATAAAATTTGGCAAAGGAAACTAGAAACTCTTGATTTGACTTGAATCGAACTACCAGCCGCTATGACTGGATTAGTCGGGGGGCCTCGGAGTATGGGCTCAATGTTATTTGGGTTCGGGTTCTGGGCGTGGTCTGTAACCATTTCCTTTTCCAAATTGGATAAGGTTTAGACCCACATGGAGAAGTATAAATACTTCTCATCTTCTCTATAATCTGTAATCTCCTCCATATAGTGAAACTGGCTCTCTCTCGCCCGTGGACTAGCTAACACACATCGTGTTAGTGAACCACATAAATCGTGTGTCGTGTTTTCGATTCTCGCTTTCGTATTCTTGCTTTGTCGATTCCAGCAATTTCCTGATCCGTAGCAGCGCGTTTATAACAAGTGGTATCAGAGCCGCGGCTGGAAATCAGGCTAGGGTTTAAATTCTGAAGAATGACATCGATCAACATGAAGATCGAGAAGTTCACGGGGAAGAACATCTTCGATATATGGCTGATAAAGTTGCAGGCTTTATTGAAACAGCAAGGGCTGTGGGGCTGCTGCCTTCGAAACAGAAGAAGGCAGCAATCGATAACGATGAGTGGAATACCCTGGAGGAGAAGGCCCACTCGACCATCATGTTATGGTTTTTTGATGACATCATCATTGAAGTCACTGCTGAGAAGACAGATAGTACGCCTCTGAGGTAACATCTCGAACAACTTAACTCTATTTTGATGGATCTGCGTAATATAGATGTTCAAGTTGATGACGAGGATGCTGCCCTAATCCTGCTGGTTTCTTTGTAGAGTTCATATGAGAATTTCGTTAATTCTTTTATTGCCGGTAAAGAAAGCGTGTTGTTGGAGGATGTCAGGTTTGCTCTTCATATGAGCGAGATCAGGCATAAGGCATCCGAATTTGGTACAGGTGGTGAGGCATCGGGTTTGGCTGTTATAGGTGGAAAGTGCAAGAAGAAATCTGGTAAAGGGAATTCGAATAAGAATTTCAAGGGTCCCAGTCCACATCCAGGTGATGCTTGTCACAACTATGAGGAAGTGGGGCATTGGAAGTACAACTGTCGAAGAGGGATTTTCTTTGTGGGCACAAGGTGCAGAATTTGGAATTCTGTGAGCATTGTGTTCGGGAAGCTACATCGCAACAAGTTTCCCAAGAAGGGTATCCACAGGACGAAGGGGATATTGGATTACCTCCACTCCGAATGTTGGGGTCCTTCACGAGTTGAATCCATTGGAGGCAGCAAGTATTTTCTGTCTATTATTGATGATTATTCGAGATTTACTTGGATTTTCACGATGAAGCAGAAAAGAGAGGCTTTCTTGAAGTTCAAGCAGTGGAAGACATTGGTGGAGAATCAGACCGGAAAGAAGATCAAGAAGCTGCGAACGGGACAATTGTCTGGAGTCTTGCAGTTCCGAGTTCAACGAATTCTGCAAGGATGAAGGGATTGCTCATCATCAGACCGTTAGAGATACACTCCACCAGAATGGCATTGCAGAAAGGATGAACCATACATTGTTCAAGAGAGCACGGTGCATGCTCTCTAATACTGGAATAGAGAGAAGATTCTGGCAAGAAGCAGTGAACATGGCGTACTTCCTGATCAACCGTGGACTTCACACAGGTATTGAGTGTAAGACTCTTTATGAAGTGTGGTATGGTAAGCTTGCTGATTACTCTTTACTCAAAGTTTTAGGGTGTCCTGTTTATTATCATGTGGATGAGGGTAAGCTGAACCCAAGGGCAAAGAAGGGTGTATTTGTGGGTTACGTAGTTGGAGTTTAGGGATTTCGAGTATGGTCACCTTCTGAGCATCGAGTTATACTCAGTAGAAATGTGATATTTGATGAGAAGACTATGTTTAACCCCATGTTGAAGGTTAATATTGTTGAAGGTAGCAAGAATGTTGATAAATAGATGGAGCTGCAAACTCTGAAAGAGAGTGAGTTTGAGCACCAAGGTGGGGAAGATCAACATGATGAAGATGTCTCTGCAGAGCCAGAAACTTCAGAGTCCAGTGCACGAGCTCAACAGTCTATGGCTTCCGGTATACCGAAGAGAGCGACTATAGGATTACCTCCACAGAGGTATGGCTTCGAGGACATGGTGGCGTATTCATTTCAAGTTGTTGAAGAAGTGGATGTAGGAGAGCCACAGTCCTATAGAGAAGCAGTTTCGGGTGGTGAAGCTGATCAGTGGCTTGCCGCAATAGGAGATGAGATGGAATCCCATGACAATAATCAGACTTGGGAGCTAGTCAAACTACCACAGGCAAGGAAGATTGTGACAAACAAATGGATCTACAAGAAGAAGGAAGGAATCAGTTCTGAAGAGGGCATTAAATTTAAAGCTCGGGTGGTTGTACGAGGCTTCTCGCAGAGGGAAGGAGTTGACTACAATTATATTTTCTCACCAGTGGTCAGACATACTTCGATCAGGGTGCTACTAGCAATAATGGCGCTTTATGAATTGGAGCTCTAGGAGCTAGATGTGAAGACAGCTTTCATACATGGAGAGTTGGAGGAAGAAATTTATATGACTTAGCCAGAAGGATTCTAGGTTCCAGGAAAGGAAGACTATGTTTGTAAGCTGAAGAAGTCCTTGTATGGACTTAAGCAATCTCCGAGGCAGTGGTACAAGAGATTTGACAGTTACATGCTTGAGCTGGGCTACAACATAAGTCCATATGATTGTTGTGTATATCACAGCAAGGCAGAGGATGGTTTGATGATATATCTAGTTCTGTATGTGGATGATATGCTCATAGATGCGAGGTTGAAGTCTGATATCCAGAAGTTAAAGGGGCTTCTCAGTGGTGAGTTTGAGATGAAGGATTTGCGAGCTGCTTAGAAGATCTTGGGTATGGAGATTTACAGGGACAGGTCGAAGAAGAAGCTTATCTTGTCACAGAAGAGCTACATCCAGAAGATACTGTCGAGGTTTGGCATGTCTTCAACAAAGCCCTTAAATACTCCGAGTGCCTCAAATATTCATCTATCCTCAGCTTATGCACCATAGTCAAAGGCTGAGAAGGAGTACATGTCGAGAGTCCCATATGCTAGTGCAGTATGTAGCTTGATGTATGCTATGGTATGCACTAGACCTGATCTTGCACATGTTGTTAATGTTGTCAGCAGGTTCATGATACAACCTGGGAATGAGCATTGGCAGGCTGTGAAGAGGATCTTTCGGTACCTTAAGGGTACACCTGATGTGGGGATTAGCTTCGGAAGTGATACAGAGTGCTTGGTGTCTTGGTATTCTGACTCGGACTATGCTAGAGATGTTGACACGAGGAGATCGATGACCGGTTATGTATTCACTATTGGGAGTTCTATAGTGAGATGGAAGGAAACTCTAAACTCGGCGATGACATTGTCTACTACTGAGGCAGAGTTATGGCGTTGACAGAAGCTGCTAAGGAGGGAATATGGTTGAAGGGACTGGTTGGTGATTTGGGTCTACATCATGATCAGGCAGTGGTGTATTGCGACAGTTTGAGTGCAATATGCTTGGCCAAGGATGAAGTCCACCATGAGAGGACTAAGCACATCGACGTGAGGTATCATTTCTTGATGATAGAGAAGAGGATTAAGGTGAAGAAGGTTGGTACCACGGATAATCCTATTGATATGTTCACGAAGCTGGTTCCACAAGGCAAGTTCCAACACTTCTTGGACTTGCTGAATGTCTTGAGTGGGTGACTCCGCCCTATGGGGGAATTGATGGAGGAAGAGAGAGAGAGAAGGAGCAGAGTACATCAGAGATTTCATAGGAGGAGGATTCAAGTCAAGGTGGAGATTTGTTGATGTGACTTGAATCAGACTATCAGCCGCTACAACTGGATTAGTAGGGGGTCTCGGATTCTGGGCCTCGTTTGTAACCATTTCCTTTGCCAGATTGGATTAGGTTAGACCCACATGGAGAAGTATAAATACTTCTCATCCCCTCTGTAATTTGTAATCTCCTCGATATAGTGAAACTGGCTCTCTCTCGCCCGTGGACTAGCTAACACACATCGTGTTAGTGAAACACGTAAATCGTGTGTCGTGTTTTCGATTCTCGCTTTCGTATTCTTGCTTTGTCGATTCAGCGATTTCCCAATCCGTAGCAGCGCATTTATAACAGAACAGGGGAGAAAGAAATCGGAAATAGGGGAGGAAGAAGAAGAGGTTCTAATCACATCTTATAATTGGACCTTGGAGCCCTTCATAGCAGTGATTAGAGGTATGACCATTATGGCTTCACTATCCAGATCAATTAAATTTTATTTGCGGTTAGCGATTTTGAATCGGAACTGCGCGATTTTGGATCATCCGGACCGCGTGATAAGTGTCATACATATACATGCATTGGATTGTCATATGATGATTTTAATGTGTATCTGGTGATAATGCCGAATTATCCGTGGAATGATCCTTGTGTCATTACAAAGTGTGTGGTGTGTTTGTGCAATTTTTAGTGCCACTTTTACAGAAAACTAGTTGCAGAGGCACAATAGAAATTTACTAAGGCAAAATGAGTCGAACAGAGAGTTCACCCAAGCCGGCTAATTTGGGTCGAAGGGAAGGAGTTGATGAGATGGCGTCGGTTTCCTTGCGATATGGGAGAGCACAGCAGGAGCCCAATTAATGAGAACTAGTTTTCTTATCGGCGCTCCGCCGCGGTAGTTGTGCTATCTTAGAGCATCCACATCAATGGTATTTGCTCAATTGAAAATCCTACATATGGCACTCTAGGAGATAATCTCGAGGAGATCATCGAAATCAGGATTAAGAAAACGGGTTACTTTATTCATAATCCTTTCTTTTATTTCTTGAATTCTAAGATGTTGAACCTAGAATTATTTATTAGTTTGTTTTCCATCATGATGAACTAAACCCTAATTTTTGGGGAAGATCGTAGGATGTAGCTATCGGATTTCTATGATTTAATTCGAATTATTTGTCTTTCTCATTCATGTTGGGTGTGGATTTTTAATGATTCGTGTTGACTGGCCACCTACATATTGATTTGTTGTTCTAGGCTGAGACCAAGAGGAGAGACCTAGGATATAACACTCTTACATACGTCATAACACCCAATTGAGCACGAGAGTGGAAAGCGCGAGTTGTGTGATCATTAAGGAGTTATCGGACTTCAAGATAGGTAGTTAATTAATTGGTTGTACGAGAGTAAACGATTAATTGGCTAGCTAGTGCGTAGTGATTCTTCAGAGAGATAGCTATCACCTCATAGATAACTTCTGTCATTTGAATGAGAATTAAATTAATTAATAAACGAATTGAAACAGATAATTAGGTAGTGAATTCCAGGCTGTCTTTCCCCAGAGCTTCACTGCATTGATTTTTCTCCAAGTTAATTTCTCACTTGCTTTTTTCTAGTTTAGTTCTTTCTTTTAATTTGTTTGCCACCCAAATACTTTTGTTCTTCTCAGTTCCTTAATTCTTATCGTTACAACTAGAGATGTACCAATCCATGTGGTACGATAATTTACTTATCTTTAATACTCAATCGATAAAGTGCCTATAAACTTTTGTCGCATAACCGCTAAAAATTTAGACCGCATATTAGATCACAAGTCTTACGGTACGGTTTGGATTGACCGTCAAAGCGGTTTGGTGTGATTTGGAGCAGTTTGACCGCACCAATGCCCACCCCTATTAAGTAGTACCTAACCGCAGAAAACTAAAATATATATCACCTTTATAAAAAAAAAAAAACCTAAGTTACTGGGTACATATACTCTTTTTGTGTATAGGATGCATCACCCTTGGTTAGAGCCTAATCCGCTGACTTTTCACCCTGAACTTAGTACGAGCTAGGGAGATGCTTGTGAATTGCGACTCGCTGTAAAAGTACGATGTCGATGATACCAAGTTAAGAACTTTAGGTTGCCTAATGATTGTAGCAGTCATAATATTCAATGGCATGACTGATAAGTCAATGATCTATGTACGAGAGTGGGAACAACCAACCGGGTGAGAAGTAATAGATGAATTTTTTCGTTAAAAAGTACTAGATAAGCCGAAGCCTGCTTGCTTGCGCTTCACAGCGAGTGGATAAATGCGCGTGAAATAATTAAAAAAATATAACTCGTAACATATAACTACAAAACCAGCAAGAAAAATCACGAAAATATAGTGGAAGAACTACGTTGCAATTTGCACTGGTTGACCAACAATGTTATAGATTAAACGAGGACGATCTACCTACTATTGATTAAGAACCGGTTCAATTGGAGGTCCACAACTATTAATTAGAAAATTGTGAAATTTCTAAATCTGAAATATAGAAGAACGAAGGGATAACTAATTATGTATCTTTTTCAACCCAAGAAACAAAAAGATGAACTTAAAATTTAACCTAGAGCTCTCTTTTGAGATGAAAATGATGAAAAAATAAAGAATATGTGGAAAAATCAACCAAAGCAGATGAAAAAAGACGAAAAACATAACATATGGTCCATAATTTTTTATGCCACTTTCGTCCTCTTCAATCGGGTGATAAATTTTCTCGTTGCCTTTCTATTCGAACCCAAGCGAGAGACATGTGTAACGATGCAAAATAAAAAACGAACAATATGCCATTTCATCTTGTTCAATTGAGTGAGAGATTTTCCCACTGCCTATCTATCCGAACCTATGCGAGAGACATGTGTAACGATGCAAAACTAAATACAAACAAAGATGACGATTCCATAATTTTTTATGCAACTTTTCTCCTCTTCAATTGGGTAAGAGATTTTCCCATTGACTTTCTATTCGAACCTAAGCGAGAGGTATGTGTGTAACGATGCCCAACCAAATACGAATAATATGTCACTTTCGTCCTCTTCAATTTGGTGAGAGATTTCCACGTTGCCTTTCTATTCGAACCCGAGCGAGAGACGTGTGTAACTATGCAAAACCAAATACGAAAAAAGATGACTGTTCCAACATAAGAAAAGAAAAGGATAAAATTAAAAAAATGGACACTTAAAATTCTCATATGTAACCAAAGCAAATGAAACAAAAAGGATAAATACAAAATATGTGTCATTTTGGAAGTAAAAGAGAAGATATAAAATCAATAACTAAAAAGGGAAATGATCCAAAATAGTTGACATGTTGAAGGAATGCTACTAAAGTTGAAGTTATTTACAGTTTTACCGCTTAATGAATAGTAAACCTAAAAATTAAATGAATCAAAAAGGATAAATACAAAATATGTGTCATCTTTGAAGTAAAAGGGAAAATGTAGAATCAATAAATAAAAGAGAAATATGTAAAATATTTGATAAGTTGAAAAAAATGCCATTAAAGTTAAAGTTATTTACCATTTTATCGCTTAATAAATACCAAACCTAAATCTAAGGCTTTTATATATCAACAACACCAATAACACAGAACGTGAAATGCTATCAATGCTTTTCGATATAAGTATTGAAACAAAACCTGGTGGGAATTGAGATGGTATCCTACTCCTTTTCCTTCCAGTGCATACCTGCAGGCTGCAGCTTATTAAGTAAGCAACTGGTTACAGAATAAGGTTCCTAATGAGGATGAGATTGAGGACGCAAATGCGATTTTCAATCTCCAGCTCAAGTCTCGATAACCGTTCTTGTAACCTTCACCTCTGCACCCTCTCGGAACCATAAAAAATATCTCGTTCTGTCTGCAAGAGAACTTCACAACAATCTGCTGCACCAGAATCTAATCCTCCTTGTACTAACTCCCTCTTCCAACAGATCATTGAAATTTTGGGAGCTGCCGAAGTCGTCCTAGACAAAAACCCAGATGGGATTTAAGTTTCGGTGAAAACCCACGTCCCTAATTACGTTTCTAGCTGGGGCATAAAACGGTGCACGCTAGATGTTTGTGAAAATTCCCAGGAGAAGTCGACGTTGTTGGCTTCGGAGGATAATTCTGCTGCAGTGGATGCCAGTCCGTTGGTTCGCCAGATTGCCACCGTTGTTCGAGCCCAGAATGACATAGCCTCGATGGAGGAGAGGTTAGAGAGAATGGAAAGTCGGTTCGACGACCAGGGGGTGGTCGAGAAAGTACTGAAGTGGTGTTTTGGAGTGCCTCGTCTAGCTTTTAGGTTCCTCAATTGGGTTAGAACCAGTGATGGTTTTCGTCGCGCTACTAATTATGGTGTACATGGGTCGGGTGGTCTGGGTTTAGCCATTTTAATCATCCAACCCATGTACTACGGTCTACGGTTTAGGAAATATGAAATCCAAACCAACCCAAAAAAATAAAAACCCTACGGTTTGTTTCTAATTGGGCTGTGTTGGGTTGACAACATTTTTAAGTAAAAACCCAACCCAATATAATTATTCTACACCATAAAAATATTATATGACTAATTAAAATTTTAAACAAATAATCTGAGGTGAAAGGTATTAAAATGCACAAATGTTGTTCGAATTTTAATAAAATGTGATTATACTTCAACATTTGTCTAGTTTTTTCACGATATTTATTGAAATAGGCTAAAGAGGTTATAAATGAACACATCCATAGAATGCATTAGATTAGGGAGACCATGAGAGAAAAACAAGGTGAAATATCTTAATTTTCTCATAAATATGCTTATATTTGACATAAATATTTTTTGGATATGAATTCATATCAATAATTGGAACACGGGTTGGGTCGGGTTCTACGGGTTGAGTAATCCAAAATTCACACCCAACCCAAAAGAGACGGGTTGTGCAAAAGAAAACCCTCACCCAACCCAAAACTTTAGTTTTAGCGATAAGTACGGGTGAGTTGGGTCGGATTGAACGGGTGGATCGGTTTGCGGGTGTGTTTGTTCACCCCTGCTATTAATAAAAGGGTTAATGACTAAAGACACCCCTCTACTTTGATATTTTTAACAAACACACTCCTCTACTATCATGGTTAACAAACACACTCCTGTACAATTTCGTAGCTAACAAACACACCCTTCTGTCTTTTTTCCCGTCTTCTATACGTTAGGTGCGGGCCCCACCCTCCTAGTAAGCAAACTTCCCGTTACCAGGTTACTATTTTACCCTTTCCATAATATTGTGGAGACTTAATTAACTTAAAAAATCCTCACCAAATCTCGTTTTCACCTTCCTAGTCAAATCCTTCCCAAATCTCGTTCGACGAAGTAAGGGTAAGTTCGTTCGTCTTCTGCAATCCGCTTGAATCGACAAAGGACGGCAGCTTCTGCAACCCATTTTGGCGCCCCGCCGCTTATCGTGACGAACAACAACGTCACCAATTACACGCTTACCCCCAATGTGGTATAACAAGGTTACCATCGTTACGTTGTTAGTTGAACTAAAACCTGCAACTTGATAAAATGAATAAAAAATAAGTAAACGCAAAAAGTCACTGGACGTTTCCTCAACAACAACTTCTTCCATTAAAAAATGAACAGGTGACCGATAAAATAAATTAAGAAAAACTCTTTCTAAAACTAGTATGGCTGCTTCTTTTTAGTTGCGTTAAATACCTAATAGACACCTAAAAAAGCCTCCAAACCTATTAATAAGCTTGTCTTCGCCGTTGTTCGTCACGATGAGCGGCGGGGCGCCAAAATGGGTTGCAGAAGCCGCCGTCCTTTGTCGATTCGAGCGGATTGCAGAAGACGAACGACCTTACCCTTACTTCGTCAAACGAGATTTGGGAATGATTTGACTAGGAAGGTGAAAACGAGATTTGGGGAGGATCAATCAAGTTAATTATGTCTCCAAAATATTATGGAAAGGGTAAAATAGTAACCTGGTAACGGAAAGTTTGCTGAATACTAACTAGGAGGGTGGGGGCCGCACCTAACGGATAGAAGACAGAAAAATAGACAGAAGGGTGTGTTTGTTAGCTACGAAATTGTACAGGAGTGTGTTTGTTAACCATGATAGTAGAGGAGTGTGTTTGCTAAAAACTCCAATTGATATAATTAATTACAAAACATAACCTCTAATGGTTTTAATGGTCTCTCTCTAATTCTTTTCATGAGACACGCTTTCGTTTTTCTTATGGGTACTTAATTATTAATGATTAAGCTTTGAGGTTTTTGAAAACTTTAAGTAAGCAAATTTTTTATGGGTACTTATTGATGGTTAAGTTTAATAGAAAAAGATAGTGTGGCGCTTCTTTTTCTTAATGAAAGAGAGAATGTATACAACTTCAAATTGAAGCCATCTAAAGCCTAAGTTTGGTCTCAAATAATATTTACGCCATTACAAGTTCTAGCTTAAAAACACATATAGAATAAAGATCAATGAACTTGGCGTTACCTTTCATCTAAATTTAAATACAAGCTAGAGTTTTTATAAGTGTTATATGTCATTTTAGTTCCCCAATAATACATAAATTTCTATCGGTCATTAAAGTCACTTGTCATTTTGATCAAAAGGACTTCATACTTTCTATTTATTTAGTTTTATAAGCTCACAATTTCCCTATAGATATTGACATCATGAGCCCTATCCATATTTTTCAAACTTCATATATCGATAATTGTTTATACCTTTCTTATTGCAAGTGTAAAAAATCACTTTATTATCAGCTTTCAAAATAAAATATTCTTTCAATATTTATTTCCTCTTTTATTTTTGTTACAAAATTGTTTGTCCTACAATTATAATTTTCAGATTTTTGGATACCAATCAGTAAAGTAGCTGGAAAAAGTGTTTTAAACTGCGATATTTTATATTTGATTGTAATAATAATTAATCGAATTTGTTGGGTATGGTATCATTTTCGTGGTTTGCCAACTTGGTAACTGAGGATTTCAATTTTATTAGACAAATTTGCTAAAAAAATCTTAGTTTTAGTTGCATAAGTTCATAATTGAGCTTTTATTCGTTCCCTAATTATATCACTCTTTTAGTCTACTTGGCTGAAACAAAATCATACTATGTCAGAAATTGGAAATTTATGACCATGAAGTGATGGAAGTCTTGATTGCATACATAAACCAAATACAAAGAGTTTGCATAAAAATGTTCGATATTGTAACGAGAACGCCTCATAAATTTTAATTTTGTCAACTAATGCTATGCATAAAACATATAAATTAATAATGCTAAATAAAAATCTTCATTGAGATTAAGTATCAAATAATATAGCTAAATATTCCGGCCAAGTGTCTGAGTCCATGCTAGTGATTATTAATGGGTTACTCCCATATTCAAATCGCTGGTTGGGCGAGCTTCCTCTCGACTCTCGTAGTAGAGATTAATTGGGATAGAAGAGATTAATTGGGAAATGACTTAGAAATAAACGGGATGGTGGGTCTCGGGTGTAGATTTTAGTGGGGTGTTGTATATCCCTGCACAAAATAACACCAAAAGGTATAAAAAGTACAAAAACACACTGAAGGTCTATCTTAGTAATATTGATCAAATAGTTACGATATTATATGAAACGTAGCAAAATATACTATATATATATTGGTAGAAGTGGAAAATGTATTAAATATGGGAGTATAAATGCTATAAATTGACTGTTATCATCCCTCCACACTAAGTATTGGCTGGCTTGACGAATGAGGATAGTCCTTCACATTCTACTTGAGCAAAGTATTTGCAAGCTAACACCTAAACCGAAAGTGTGTAAATTTAAGCACCACATAAACGTGCTTTCCAACTTCTCCATGATATGTTGAGAAAACAAGTCATTTGGGGTAAATTACACTCTTCCATTCTCCTCTATGAGGTTCAAAGATGCACATGAGGAAGAAAGAGGAAGAGTGGGAGAAGAGGTTGAGGAGGAGGAAGTAGGGGTGTTCAAATGGTTACCATGGTTATAACCAAACCAAATAAGGCTAAATTCCATTAACCATGGAATACAATATCATAGCCAAACCGTCCAAACTAATACAACAACCAAATTAACCAAACTAAAGTTTAATCGGTTTGGTTAATTGGTTAACCAGATTAACCAATATAAAATCACATTATTATTGACGATGAAAATTTTCCGGTTAATGCAACAATTCGCAATTTATATAATGAATAAAACATAACAATCAACACGTAGTTATAGTTGACCCTTAACAAAAATACATGCAACTAAGACAATTATCTTACGATTAGTATAGAAGTATTCACCTAACAAAAAATTATGACAATGGTATGGGTTAATGAATTGTTGTGTTTGTGTAAATTGACTTAGTCTCTTAGCAATTATAATAGGCTGAAAATGACCTTGCTTTCAAGTTTTCATTCATCATAATGTATGAAATATCTAAATTAGACGTCCATATGTTGTGGTCTAGACTTTACATATACAAATATACACTATATGAGCAATATTGAGCTTTATATTTTATGAGTCTAAAAGGGATGAACGTTAACTCTTGAGTGGTTATGCAAAGTATTATGTATATAATATATGTTAGATATATGACTAATTACTTAACTGGTTAATTTGGTTTGACTGGTTAGGAGTGTCTGAAACCAAACCAAACCACATAAACCAAACAAGCTAAAAACTTTAACCAAACCAAACCAAACCAATTATCTAAATTAACCAAACCAAATTATCCAAATAGTACCGGTTAAAACGATTACCACGATAATCAAACCGTTTGAACACCCCTAGGAGGAAGTGAACGTTGAGGAGGAAGCTTTTGGTTTTTCCGTAGACGGAGAATAACTTATTGAAGAAGGACGGGAGGTTGAAGAGTCAACTAGAGTACGATCAATGGACAAGGTAAGGATGGATGAAGTTTTGACAAGTTACACGTGCTACCAAAGCTTTCCACCTGGCCTTGATGCACTTCTGGAGAGGGACCCATTTGCGGTATCTCTTTTCCGAGAAAGGCCAGAACATCGTCGATCTCCCTTTGAGGACACCTATGAAAAAAAAACTAGAAGCTCCCAAGACTAACAACTCATAGATTTTCTGATGTATTGTTTTTTAATGCACTATTATTTGTGTCTAAAATTATTTAGTCTACTTTTTACATTTTTGTCCCAGATACAACAAGAGAAAAGTTAGAAAATTACATACCATATCTCAGTAACCTTACCCAAAACAACCCACTAGAGCAGCCAGCCAAAAAAATCAAAGGAGGCTAACTCTAAATGAGACAACAATAGAGATTCACACACCACTCTACAGACAACCCAATTTGTGAATCTCAAATCTCCCTAAAACTATACAAAAAGAACACAAAGAAACCAGCTGGCTACAATCACGAAGCATGGACCAAACTAGAGGGCTTTACATTGGTAATATACAAAATTGAATACGAAGAAACAGGTTACTTAGGTTAGGTTTGTTAGACTTGACATTTAATGATCTTGAATATGTAGGCAAGTGGTTCACTATTCCGAGTCCTTGAAATCATTGATTTGTAGTTGATGCCTCTGGAATGGTGGTCGACATTAGTATTCAACGTCACATTGAACTGGGGTGGAAGGATCAGCCCAGACTATGCATTGTCACCTTCCTTTTTTCTTTGTAGTCATTGCCTGGTTTAGGAGGTTCAGCTCAATAAATTTTTAGTAGGGGTATCCATGACCATAGAGCTCTACGAGAAAAACTCTCCACCAAATTAGCATGAATTTTCATGCATCAAACACATTGGTGAAACATTCTTTGAAGTTTATTGAACCGTGACGAGAATTTTCTTTCTTCCCCTAGTCTAGGCACATCCAAACTCAGCAAAAGTTTCACTTTGTGCGATTCTTCAATGAGGGTAGTGATAATTTGATGCTTGAACTTTTGATATCACCTGCAGATTAAAAAGAAACAATAAGATGTTTTTAACAAAGAAGTTGATAAGAAGAAGCATGACTAACATTACAAATAAATTTCATCTGTCATCATACTGCAATGCCTTAATGAAATCCCTACACTTCTACCCTGTACATCTTTCTTACCAATCTCAGGGTTACCCATTTGCATCATTGCCACGAACTCATTGTAATCTATGCGACCATCCTGCACGTAACCACCAAAACCAATGAATCAAATCAACATATAATACAGTGCAATCCATATGATGCCCAACATGGATTGCTTTGCTTACATTATCCTGATCTACTTCTCGAATCATCTCTTCTACAGAAACAGCCTTCATGCCGAACTCATTGCATGCTTGCTGAAGCTCATCCTTAGTGATGTAGCCACTCCCATCCTTGTCAAAGTATGCAAAGGCAGCAAATAAACGGTCTTCCCTCTCTACTTTGTTCAGGTGCAGTGTCGCAGCTATGAACTCTGCGTAATCGATTGTCCCGCTGTTGTCAATATCAGCCTGCAAATGGAGGATTTTTTTGATTGGTTTCATTTCTAAATGAGTTTACCAACTACTCAGAAGGACAATATTGGATTAATATGCAGTCTTTACCGCCTGCATAAGGTCATAAATTTCAGACTCATCAAGGTTTGCACCAAACATTTTGAGCGCAACTTTGAGTTCTTCAAAGGTAATGGAACCACTGTTATCTGTGTCGATCATTTTGAACATCTCTCTCAATCCTGCGATCTCTTCTTCAGTCAGCTTTTCTGCAATTACCTACATCAAAAGTAAAAAATCATATATGTCAAAGATCACAACTTGACTATTGCTCGTGAGTAAAAATCTAACAAAAAAAAAATGAAGCATGGAGTGAAACTTACTCTGAGAGCCATTTTCTTGAGCTTGTTCATAGCAGAGAACTGCTTCAAACGTGTCAAGACAGCTGAATCAAGAGGCTTGTTTGGCGCCACTCCATCTACTCTCACCCATGGATGGCCTGTCAAAAGAAAATCCAACCGAAATCCAGACTTTAAGATGGAAAACATGTAAGAAGGCATCATATATGTTATGAGAACTTGATTTTCACACAATGGGGGAGACTTACAGAGAACTTCGTGGGCGGTTATCCTCTTCTTCGGATCTCTAACAAGCATTTTTCTCACTATTTCCTTAGCACTATCAGAAATATGAGGCCATGGATCAGAGGTGAAGTCCAGCTCCCCGTGCAAAACCTCTTGGAAAATCTCATCCTCAGTTTCTGCATTACAAGAAGAGTTAATGTTGAAGTTGGTAATTCAACAATTAGCTTGCAATGTTCATAAAGTAAAAAAGCTCTCAGATTTTACCTGCCCAGAATGGAGGCACCCCACTCAAGAGAATGTAGACCATAACCCCAGCGCTCCAAACATCAGATTCATGACCATACTTTTTCCTCAAAACTTCTGGTGCAACATAGTAAGGGCTTCCAACCACGTCATTGAAAACCTGCCCTGCAATTCAAGTTCCACCCTCATTCAAAACATTGAGCATAAAATGCAAGTATAAAAAATGTGTATTTCTGCATATATCTTACCAGGCTTGAAGAACATCGATAGTCCAAAATCGATAGCCTTGAGAGGGGAATCTTCATTCTCATCAATGAATAGGAAATTCTCAGGCTTGAGATCCCTATGCATGACACCAAGTGAATGACATGTCTCTATCACACCACATATTGTCCTAGTGATCTCAGCAGCTTTCATTTCTGTATAATGCCCTCTCTTAATGATTCTATCAAAAAGCTCACCACCAGAACAAAGCTCCATCACCACATGAACTGCTACAGAATCTTCATAAGCGGACTTGATTCGTATAATGTTAGGGTGTCCAGCCAAGTGATGCATGATCTCTATCTCCCTCCTCACATCCTCCACGTCATCCATGGTCAACAACTTCCTCTTTGCAATGGATTTACAAGCATAATGCTTCCCAGTTCCTTTCTCCACACATAAGAAAGTTGTCCCAAATTGACCATGACCAAGCTTCCTTCCCAAGTTGAAGTATTCTTTCAAATGCCCTGTCTTGGTTTTCAACACTGAATCAGTTTGAAGCCCTGCACTTGCCATTCTTTTAACATTGTGAGCTTTCTTTGCAGGCTTTCCTCCACCACCACCACCAGCAACAATAACTTCTCCACCTGGATTCTTGGCTTCAACATCTACTGGCTTTGGTTGTTGCTTCTGTGACTGTGTGTGTGACTGAACTTGAGGATCTTGAGATTGATGTGGTTGTGGCTCCACCGGTATTACCTGGGTAACTTCAGGTGGAGGTTGTGGTTGATGGATTGGCACCTCATCTTCAACTTGTGGTGGTGGTGATATAGCAACTTTCTTTGGAGCAAAATCCTGCTTGGGCTCTTTCTTCGTCTTGTGTGGGGATTGATTTGGAGACTTCTTTTCCCTAACAACTTTCTTTGGTGGTTCTTCAGGGGGCTTAGCAATCTCTACATTTTCTGGAGGTAGCTTCATTTCTGCAGTCTTATTCTTTTTCTCTTCAGGGGATTTTGGAGCCGAAGATGGTTGTTTCTCAAGCTTCTCGGGCTCTACTACTACTCTTTTCTCTTCTTCCTCCTTTTTATTCTCAGATGGCTTCTTCTCCATCTTCATTTTCTCAGGAGGCTTATCAGGAGCCTCTCCAGAATCAGCAACATTGCCAGATTCAATGTTCTTTTTGCTACCTGATTCTTTTTCAACGTTCTTTTGCGTCTTGGTTGGTTTCATCTTGCCAACTGCCGACTTTGACCACCATTTTAGATTGCAAATTCCTCCTCCTCCTTCCTCTACACCTTTTGCTTGAACGCAATTGTTCCCCATCTAAACCCAATACAAAAAAGTATACAATATTCTCTCTTTTATCTTTCTTCATTTACCATGGAAAGAGTCCACCCCCATCCTATAAACAATCCAAAAACACACAGAAAATTCCCAAAACTCCTGAAAAGTTTGGGTTTTGAATCCAACCCTACCCTAAAGGACTAAAATTGTTCTTTTTTTGTTTTTCTCTGACTAACGCATTGTCATATTTTCTAAGCACAGTAGGTTAACCCATTAAAAGTAAAAGAAATCAATACCCATAAAAGGAAAGGTCTTTCTTTTTCCTCCAAAAATAAATGTCAAGAAACTTGAACCCAAAGTGAGGTATGATTAATAATGCAAAAATAGCCAGGATTGTGAAAATTTATACCTTCAATGGAAAGAAACAATGCAATGAGCAGACAAAGAGATGGAGAGGATAAAGGACGGGGGGAAATTTGATGATGGAAAGGTTCTGAGAAGAAGGCAAATGAAGTCGTTGCCGCCCTATTATTTTTGTTTATTTGTTGAAGGTGAAGGAAAAGACCTTTACCATGTCTCTATATATTTCTAGGATTGAGGAATTTCAAAGTTAATGACTTTTTATGATGTTGATGAAGGGTTTTGTCCAGATTATGATGGTGAGGGGAGAAGGGGAATGGGACTGGTTGTTTTATGTCAAGGAAATGAATTTTTTGTTTACATGACGATGAATATTATCAGAATATTAATTGGAGAAAAGGGTTTTTGAAGAATTCTGGAAAAGCTTTCACTTTTCTCCTCCTAATTCCCATTGGCGATTAACCAAAGGGAAAAGGGAAAATGATGAAAAAGATTAAGAAAATGAAAGTGGTAAAAGAGATAAAAATAATTGAAACTCGGAGAAAAAATAAATTTCACAAATAAAGAAAAAGGAGAAACTCGCAAAGGTCGGGATTGGTGAATCGTGGTTATTGTGGGAGAATATGATCTCATTATTGTTTGTTTGATTTGATCTTGTGAAGTTAGGTTCTAATATTTGTATCCATCATGAATCTTCCACGTCAAATTTGTCTCATAAAACAGTTAGAAAAAAACCATATTATTCTTTTCACTTTATTATGGTACAATTGTAGCATTGACATATACTTAAACAAAGTATGTTAGCTCCATTGAATAAATAGGATGTGTAATTATTTTTGTTACTAAAATATCATATTATCTAGAAAGGTATAACCATCCATCATATTTGTCAATAGTATTTTTTTTACATATAATGAGCTATTTAAAAATAAAATATTTTTTTTGGTAGTTAGAAGATTGATTTGGTTAAGAAGCTAGTACACCTCTAGTTCAATTCGTGCAACTTCTCCATCAATTTGTTTTTTTTCCTGATCATTGATAACACCTAAATAGGTCTTAGTCGTCTTCCTAATTTTTGGCATATTCACCTCTAGTTCAACTCGTAAAGACTATCAAGTGTTGATTGATCGAATAACATAGAAATTCAGAAGCTGAAGTACTAAAGCTCTTAGCTATGTTGTGAAGATTCAACTGGTGTCCACTGTGATATCCAATTCATTGCAATATTGTATAACTTGTTTTTACTTCCTCAGTATGTAATAAAGGAAGTCGAAAAACCCTACAACGGTTTTCTTTGGAACTCAGGAGAGGAAGAGACAAGGAAGATGGCAGTTATGGCTTGGGCTCTGCTAACATAACCAAAAGCAGAGGGTGGCAGGAATCAAGAACTTCAGTATATGTAACAAGGCATGTGTGTTAAGACAAATATAGGATATTCTAATTGGGAGAGGCTCACTCTTGGTGGCTTGGGTGTCTAGATAATGATTTTGAAATGTAGGGGTCTTGCTGCTCAATATATTTCAGGAGTGGTTCCAAATGTCATGTGGTAGGGAGAACAAATGCAAAGATACTCAGTTACCAAGAGGTGTCATGGGCTAAACTTATTTGGGGTAAGGAAATAATACCTCGTCATGGTTTCATTCTCTGGCTAGCTCTGCATAACCGACTGACAAATGAAGACAAGTTATTGCATGGGGGAAAGTCAATGTTAGGTTTGTCTTTATTATGCCTACGGGGTGTTGAAAACAGAGTTTACTTATTGATGCATTACTATTTACTACACAACTAGTATATTGAACATTTTCTTGAAGTTGAATGCTCCACCTTAGCTTCTATATTAGGAGTCATACTGAGCTATGCTTGACGTGAACGATGCTTGCGACTGTATAGTGCTAAACCTTCTCGCTCTCCAATGGAGATTGGTAGGATAGTGCGAGGTGAAATCCAAAGTAGGGTGATTGTTGATCCAAACCTATAATAGGAGTTTATTCGTGGGCTTGGATAGAAGAAATTATATTTCTTTGTTATTTTGTTAGCTTTATATTGGATTGTAGAAAGTGTTTGAGAGGCATCTCATCATTGCAGATGACCTAAGCTTAATGAAATATTTAGATTCCCATCTAAAAAAATCTTAGAGATTTAATGTATATCTTTTTCTTACAAGATCTAAAATATTCAACGTCTTTTTCTAGAATCACTATTCATTTATTTATGTTGATATAAATAGCGACAAGGGCAAGAAAGCCTTTATGGAGAAAAGGGTGGATCAATTCAATGTTCAGTTTTCGGTTAGAATACAAGTGTAGGCTATGTAAATCAATGTCGTGCATGTTTCAATGAATCACACGTAGAGATATGGATAATACGCATAGAGTTGATGGGTTTCATAACTAATAGATTGAGCAGCAAGTTATGGTGACAGTTCTAGTTACAATAAAGTTCATTGTAGTCTAGAAGCTAACACTCAAAAAAATTGTTACTTTTGTATTGATTTTTTTGAAATCTATATTTTTTGTGGAAATTGTCGCCTCATTTAACCATACATCTTTCTTGGTGTTTACCATTAAAAAATCACTTGATACAACAATGATTATTTTCAAGGAATGGTATTGATTTATAAGGCCAACTTAACCACATTAATTAAATTGGTTTAACCTGTGCCTAAATGATGGTATTTTTGGCTTCATACATGATACCTCAACACACACCCCGCGACCCACCAAGCACCCACCTATCAAGCATGAGATCACCCAAGTGGCTTCAAGCATGATGTCAAGCAAAGGGTTTCAAGCGCCAAACGCCGACACCCTTCAACATCAACCACCCAAGTCGGTATGGTGGAGGCGAAATTTGGCTAAGTATGGAGACTCAACCACAAGGGGTCAAACATGACATCATCCAATGGGGGGTCATGCATGACATCGTCCAAGGGAGGTCAAGCACCAGATGCCACGTCGACTACTTACCTTGTACTAGGGTGTCACACTTGATATCGTGCAAGGAGGGTCGTCAAGCATACGAATACCTATAAAACGTGGCGACAAAGGAGAGGAAATTTGGGTAAGTGTGAGACCCAACCCCAAGGGAGTCAAGCATGGCATCATCCAAGGGGGGTCAAGCATGATGTCATGATAGGGGGGTCAAGTACCAAGTACCACGGTCACCTACCTACCTTCCACTAAGGTGTCAAGCATGATGGCGTACAAGGGGGCCCATCGCGAGTACTAGACGTGATAGAGATAGAAGGAAAATTTGCTGAGTGTTGAGACCCAACCACTAGGGGGGTCAAACATGATGTCATACAAGGAGAGCCTCGTAGTCAAGCATTTAGCCACCCACGTACCAACCACCAGGGGTCAAGCATCAGGGTAGACACAACGCACCCTCATCTCCAGTAGTCGGGCATGCTAGGCTTCATGGTGGTCATGCATGGTATCTAATAGACAAGATCATCAATTAAGTGTCAACCATGTATATCATCACATGGTAGACCATCTTGTCAAGACCATGCAAGCATGATGTCACCCCAAATGGGGTTAGTATGCATCCATCAACCCTCCAAGCACCCTGATGCCAAGCATAACGGCATGCATGGGTGGTCAGCATGAGTACCGCCAAGGCATCAAACATCAAGAAGAAGACGAGCGAGATGCCTCTACGACACTGGTGGCTACCTGCCAAGTGAATTCATCAATCCATCAAGATGCCAAGTGGTCAGCAAGCAGACAAGGCGATTAGGATATCAAGCAAGCTACATCAAGCACCAAGCATGGGAGGCAGCGGTTATAAGAGGAAGTTACATGGAGGTTACAAGGGATGGCTATAAATAGGAGAAACGAAGACGAAGCAAGAGTTCCACAACCAAACATTTGACGCAAAATGTCAAAATTTATCCTTTCTCTGCAATTTAGCCATAGCCATTATTATTCGGAGCTCTCACTGAACCACCATAGGAGTAGGAGTAATTCACGTAGCTTGATCGAAAAAACCATCAAAAACATCAAACCCCCTCATTTGAACATTGTTTGGGGAGGTGTGAACCGTGTCATTTTCGTTGTTCAAGAAGTCAAAAGTGCAAAGCATTAATTCAAACACCAGAGTTCTCCTCGCCGAAAAACACTTGGTACATCTAGATAACTGGTATGAGCATAAACTGAAACATTCTAGAGAATTTATGTTGATTATGAGTAGCAGCAGCGTTGTAGCTTAGCATAAGAATGAAACTGGGGAGTCACTTGGAAAGCACACAAAAGAGGATGCATGAGCCACTGATGATTGTATTGGTTAAGTAGATACACATTTTATCAAAATTTATTTACTTAATAGATACACATTTTATCAAAATTAGTAAAATATTTGTGAAATTTATTTGGTAATTACAGCTCAATATTTCGAAATGGCTAAAACTAACCCCAAATTTCACTGAATTCAAAAAGTAAGAATTGTAAATAAATTTCTTTAAATACTATACACAAATAATTTCATGTTAAAATAAATGCTTCAAAACTTATAAAATTCAATTTAAACCAAGGTTGAGTAATAGTTACATTTTTCCTAGCATGGGAACCTAAGTCCTCAAATAGGATAGCCCAAACTATCATACTAATAATGTTGGGATGGGATAACCATAAAAAAAATGTTTGGGTGACCTCCATCTAGTCGTAGATTTCAGTTTTGGAGCCAACCTTGGGAGCTAAGTTAAAAAATTTCGATTTTTTTATCAAATCCCACTTTTTCTGAAGCACACTTTGAGCCAAATCTTGCTTCCCTTCTCAGTTCAGCCCAAAGAACTTCCCTGAAGTTAACAGCACTAGGAATGAAATGATGTTACTCTCCACCATCTCACCCACAAGCTTCAAGGCCTCTTCAGATTCTCCAGTCTTGCACAAACAACTAATGAACATTAAATACGTCTGAAAATCTGGGATGACCTTCCTTTCTCAGACGACGGAACACAGTCCAAGCTTTACAAGTCCTTCCTAACTTCATATATCCAAGAATCATCGCCGAATACGTGACTATGGTAGGCTTGCACCCTTCTCGCTGCATCGCCTCCAACGTCTCCTCGGCTTTTTCCCGCTGCTCTTCCTTGAAGAAATGGACAATCAATGATGTATAGACATGCGCAGTTGGATGAATGCTGACCTTCTTCATGTACTTTAGCTTTGCAAATGCCTCCTCAGTCTTCCCCGTTCTCAATAACCCATGGGCAAGGCTTGCGTACGTTGATCGGTCAAGTTTAAGCTTATTATGATCTCCCCAACCTTCATCGACCACAGATATGGCTTCTTCCAATCTTCCCGCTCCGCAGAGTGCTCTAACGTATAAGATTCGACTGAATGCAACTTTAAATCCGAGTTTACTCCGCGAATGAATTCATTTTATAGCTTCTGCAAGCTTCCCAGCTTCACATAAGCAACGAAGGTAAATTTCAGCGAGTTCTTTATTTGGGACGAACCCTGAACGGATCATTTTTTGGAATAATTTCATGGCTTCATCAACCTTCTTTCCTTTTTGTTCACTAAGGCAAATAATCAGGTGTTTGTAGGTACTTTCACTAGGATTGCAGTTACTTTCTTTCATCTCTTTGAAGACGTTCAGAGCAATCATGATCGTCCATGTATCTGGCGTCACTAGATAACGTTTTCTCCTCATCTCGTTGAACAAACTTCTCATGTGCTTAAAATCCTTACCTCGTCCTGATATTTTCATGGTCATGTTGTATGTATCTACAGTTTGGGAATATCCAGGTTGCTTTCCTACCCAAGAGAAGAAGTTGAGTTCCATGGATGTTGCAATTGCGCTGGACTTCCAAAACTAGCTCTGGTGTGAACTTCACTGTTGAGTTCTCCAAGGCTTCGTAAATGACAGACCAAACAGAGGATGATGTCAAAATGTTGCAAACTTCCTGCAAGTCCTGTTTTAGATATCCCTTTAAAACTGGCTTCACCAAGCATTCTTTCTCAGTCATACATTGTTGTTGCTGCTGACTATGGTTCGGGTCTAAGATGGTTTCTTCTTCATTTACATCTACACCCACAGTTTTCATCTGCATAAGGCACAATATGTTTTAGCTTTATGATCATCCAAATAGCAATTATAAGCTGAGATAGATACCAGAAAAGATTAGCGAAACAGCCAACCATAAAGTTCCATTACATAACCAAGGAATCCATAAGCCGGAGGTCTTTCGACCAGATGACTTTGCCGACATACTAAAAATCACATCATTTAAAGTTCATTTGAGAAGGACGGTCACCAGAAAACCCAGAAATTAAGCATGAGCAGTGCCTCACGTTGTACATTGCCCCAAGGACAGGACTAATCAGCGTGCGATATGCATCACCCACTCTAGCTGACTGTTCTCGGGAAAAATTCCTCTCTTTTTGAACAGAAAAAGGAAACAGTACGCCGACTTAATAATCTACAAACTAGAAGAAAAACATTTTAAAGTCTTTTCAGAAGAAGGAAAACAAAATGCACCTCAGACTTCGAATGAGCCAAATCAGGATGCAACTTCTTCTGCCATTCTTTGTATTTATCGTGCAAATGAGCATCCCCAATCTCATACTTCTCTCTGATAATTCAACAGAAAATGGAACTAATTTCTCAACTTAGAACTTCGAACTAGTATTTGCTGGATTCAAGCAATCGAGCCAAACTACAAAGCAAATATTTTTTGAGCAACTGATACTTACTTCTCTAATAAACGCAAGTAATCCATGGAGTGATCTGCAGGTTGGATGCCACTACAGGAATCGCAAACCAGAAACAGACCACCTTTTGGCTGGGCATCGTAGTTCCAGCACCTAGCGTCGCTGAATTCCCCTGAAGATTGAGAGTAGATGTAATTTCTGGGGAATACTCGAGGGTTTGGGAGAAAGGGAGCGGTGGCAACAGAGAAGGAGCAAGGGCACTTGACGGATGAGTTAGAGACAGCGATGTAAGAGTAGATTAGAAACGGTGAGCGAGTATTATGAAGTTGCGGAGGACAAGTCGTCGACGGGAAGGATATCCGACGAAGAAGGTGCGGAAGAGCGGTAGAGTCAGGCTTCTTCCTGATGGACATTTTATTAAGGGTTAATGACTAAAGACACCCCTCTACTTTGGAGTTTTTAGCAAACACACTCCTCTACTATCATGGTTAACAAACACACTCCTGTACAATTTCGTAGCTAACAAACACACCCTTCTGTCTATTTTTCTGTCTTCTATCCATTAGGTGCGGCCCCCACCCTCCTAGTTAGTATTCAGCAAACTTTCCGTTACCAGGTTACTATTTTACCCTTTCCATAATATTTTGGAGACATAATTAACTTGATTGATCCTCCCCAAATCTCGTTTTCACCTTCCTAGTCAAATCATTCCCAAATCTCGTTTGACGAAGTAAGGGTAAGGTCGTTCGTCTTCTGCAATCCGCTCGAATCGACAAAGGACGGCGGCTTCTGCAACCCATTTTGGCGCCCCGCCGCTCATCGTGACGAACAACGGCGAAGACAAGCTTATTAATAGGTTTGGAGGCTTTTTTAGGTGTCTATTAGGTATTTAACGCAACTAAAAAGAAGCAGCCATACTAGTTTTAGAAAGAGTTTTTCTTAATTTATTTTATCGGTCACCTGTTCATTTAATAATGGAAGAAGTTGTTGTTGAGGAAACGTCCAGTGACTTTTTGCGTTTACTTATTTTTTATTCATTTTATCAAGTTGCAGGTTTTAGTTCAACTAACAACGTAACGATGGTAACCTTGTTATACCACATTGGGGGTAAGCGTGTAATTGGTGACGTTGTTGTTCGTCACGATAAGCGGCGGGGCGCCAAAATGGGTTGCAGAAGCTGCCGTCCTTTGTCGATTCAAGCGGATTGCAGAAGACGAACGAACTTACCCTTACTTCGTCGAACGAGATTTGGGAAGGATTTGACTAGGAAGGTGAAAACGAGATTTGGTGAGGATTAATTAAGTTAATTAAGTCTCCACAATATTATGGAAAGGGTAAAATAGTAACCTGGTAACGGGAAGTTTGCTTACTAGGAGGGTGGGGCCCGCACCTAACGTATAGAAGACGGGAAAAAAGACAGAAGGGTGTGTTTGTTAGCTACGAAATTGTACAGGAGTGTGTTTGTTAACCATGATAGTAGAGGAGTGTGTTTGTTAAAAATATCAAAGTAGAGGGGTGTCTTTAGTCATTAACCCTTTGAAAAATGTTGCACCTCTTTCATCCAAAAAATAGTGGTTACTAATTGTTGTGCGGTCTGGTCATGTTTTGTTGCTATCATGGTTGTCATGTTGATAGCATGGTTCAACCGTTGTCGGTCATGAAACTGGCATAAACATAATCAGTATAACTAGCATAATCGATTTTAAGAATTCTAAATAAAATTATATCATTTTAGTGAATTTACTTAATGTAAAAATAATTTATTCCTTAATTTGTGAATTTAAAAGTTAGTTATTTGTGTTATTTGAAATGTTACATTTTATTATTTAAATATGAATATGAATTGTAAGTAATTTTTCTCCATATATGTTTTATATATGATAAAATTAATTTGATACACACACTTATTATAATACTGGTCACACCATACCATTTCTAACTTTTCCAATTTGTTGTTTTTTACACAACCTCATCGAATGACACTAAATCAGGCGAAAGTTTATTTGCTCCAATGATCTATTTGCTCCAATGAATTAATCATTCTAAATGGAAGGTTTATGTACTTCTATATGCTACATATTTATTGGAAGTTGCAATATCATATTTAATTATTTATTGAGAGTTGCGATATCCCATCCAAAGGATGCAGGGATGCTAAAATCCAGTTACTTCATGGGATTTTGACTACGATTTATACATGCGTAGCTTATAAAGAGTCAACAATGTTAATAAACTATATACGATACACAATAGAATCTCTTCTATAACCCGTTTAGTATTGTTGCCTGTTTTTGTTTCCTGTTGTGTTTTTCAAGATTGGAGAAACCAAGAAAAAAAAAACGTGTTTAGTTGGGTTTTTACTTTTTGTTGTGAATCAGATTTGCACAACAGGGCCCAAATTTGAGAAACAACAATTTATTGCTTTGGATTTAATTCTTCTACATGTTTTACACGGGATTCCCGTTTGTTTTCATTAAAACAACCCTCAATTCGAATCCCACCTAAAGCAAAAATTTTCTCTCTTTTTTTTTTAACTCACTAACCCACCTCCAAACCCTAGTCGGCCAACCCTACCCTCATCTTCTCCCAAACCCGCCGCCCAACAGCTCCCTCCCTCTCTCAACTTCTTCCTCTCGAGACCCAGGCCGCCGATATCGTCCATCTCCTCCCTTGCCGCCGATTTTGTCCCTTTTCCCCACCGCCTCCCTTTACCCTGTTGCCCGACCTCGCAACCCCCTGCCGCCTCCCTTTCTTCCCGCCACCTCCTCTAGATTCCCCACCGTGGACTGCGAATCCTTCCCCCATCGCCGCCTCCTCTCTATTCTGGTTTTTAGTTCTAATAGTAGTAACTGAACACGTTTTTGTTTCTTGTTGTTGCTTTCATTATTTTTCAGATTATCAACTAAACATGTTTGTGTTTTCTATTTTTTTCCTGTTGTGGTTGTACATCTGTTTACACAATACCACTGCAACCACAACAACAACAAATCGATACTAAACAGGGCCTAAGTTATTGGACTAACTGATTTTTGACATGGTATCAGAGTCTTCTGTGACCAAAATGTGTCATGTTCGAATTCCGATAACCTCATCTGTTTCTGCTAAGCACATTGTGTCCGACTTGTATCTGTGCAAACTTCCAATAACTCGTGCTATTTGACTAAATAAATTATTCAGTTTTCGTTAAGTGTGGTCTATCTGGACCAGACCAGATCGAACCAGATCACACAGGCGTGGTCTGGACCGAATCATATATTTTGTGGTATGGTCTGTGGTCTACACTTTACCCTCTCGGTCTGGACCATAGACCGTATATATGGTCTGGTCTGGACCATAGACCGTATATATGGTCTGGTCTGGACCAGACCGCACCGTTTCCCAGCCCTAACACGTGGTTGTTCTTAACTAATTTTTTTCATTTTAGTAATTTGATATTGTAATTTATGACTTATGTAATGTTAGTATATGTGAAATTGTTAACATATTGGTTGAAGTTATAATGAAAAATTATTAACCACGCATAGACGTTGATATCCGAAACACAATTAGGTATGACTATAATTTTAATATTCTACCCGATTCTTATATCGTTATGAGTATGGAAAATCCAAACTAATTCAGATAAGATAATATACATTATCCGACTCCGACCCGTTACAAAATATCAGTAGTGCAAAATATTGCAAAATATCATAATTTTTGTTCTCCATCACTTTAGCCACGTGTTGTTGAGCTTAAGAGCCATGCCCGTTACCAAAGAAAACTAACAGTAGTGCAAAATAGAATATTTCTTATGCAACAATAATCCATATTTAACTTTCATAATTGCACTGTCATTTCTAAATTAGAACCCACATGTCATGTTAATCTATCTCTTATACAACAGGTACCAAACTTATATCTTTAATTAGTATTAAGATAATGGACTGCAAATTAGACCTGGCAATCGGGTCAGGTTTGGTAATTTTGGGTTATGGGTCTTCACGGGTCAGGTCATGATGGGTTTGCTGATTTCGGGTCAAATATTGACTAACCCATTGGGTTTCGGATCGGGTTTCGAGTCATTTCTGGTCATGAGTGTTCTCAGAAACAATATCAAACATGCCTCATAAATTTTTAAAGTACACAAATTTTTACGTATGTGCAACAATAGTTTACCTAGCACATGTCAATTAACAATTGCTCAACTCCTTCCATGCTAATGAAAAGAAATACAAATTGCACAAATTGTCAAAAAAAATTACGAAAGTAATACTACTACAATAAATAAATGATGTTTGATTATCTTAACACTCCAAACTTGTCTTTCAAATCTTAATAATTTTTTTTAACATCTCACCAAAGTATAAGTGATTTTATCATTTTGACAGTGACATATGCAATGAAACATGTCTAGCGGGTCGACCCACAAACCAACCCAACCCAAAAACTACGGGTTAATCGGGTTCGGGTCATTCGGATTTCGGGTTATAAAAACCTCAACCCATTCTCTATTTTTCGGGCGGGTTCGGGTCGGGTCAATGGGTCGGATCCTCATTTGCCAGGTCTACTGCAAATGTATATCTTTCGTCTGAATGAATATTCCTTTCATGGTGTGACTCGTTTCTAACTACAAGAATGAAATCCCAACTAGAGCCCAAGTATAAACTTTAGTAGGGTGTAGTATAGGGCAACCGTTTTAAAATGTCAACCCAGACCGGTCCATGTACTCCTACTAACCGTTTAAAATGTTATCTATCAATCGGTTTTTAGTGAAAACTAAGAGCTACAATTTAAAGCAAGCAAGAATTCAAATGGTTGTGGATTCTATATGAGAAAGCTTGACCCTGGTATTGCTACCCTAGCCTTGTATCAAGTTGCAAAACTGAAACCCTAATGCGAAAAAGTGTGTTCTTATACCTTGAGGATGGTGCAACTAGTGGCGAATTCTACTCTCTTAGGCAATCGATTAAGGAAAAGCAATTAAGCTAGGAAACAGAGTTCTCACAATCAATCAGCTAAAGTTTGCTTACCAATCCCTCGGAGGTTAGTCTGAAACGGCGATAAAGAGATAAAACACAATCAATTCATGACGCTAAATCAATGCTTGAGGTGTGTCGTGTCCTCAATTGCCTTAGAAGGGGTTACCCAATTAATGAAAAAGTGGGCAAGGAGGGGATTCCCTCCTTCTAGGTCAATTTGAGCCCAACGTCTCCCTTATATGATGTCGCACTAGCTGATGCGGTGCATATTCTCTTGTGACTAAAGTGACTCCGATTCGGGCGATGGAGGCGAAGAAGAAGAATTTTCTTCAGCCGTTATTGAGTCATCCCCAAAAGTTTTGGGCTCTCTTCTCAAGACCCTCTCAACACTGAGACTTCTTCTTCCACCATTGTCACACCAAACTTCTACTCTTTCGTCCAAGCTAGCTAGGTATGCCTGCCGACTTTATGCTTCCCCTATCTAAACAGTGGCGGAGCCAGGATTGTCGAATAGGGGTGTCACCGATAAAAACAATCATAAATAAAAGAATTAAATAAAAATTACTATAAATTAATTCATAAGTTCACAATGTCATGGGACAACCTTGGTTCCATGATCGAAAAGTGTAGTGTGTTAGCAGAAGATGCAAGCAATTTCGATTGAAGCATCAAAGCAAGGTGTTTATTTTGAAGCCTTTGGCTGCAGAAGAAGCTATGGATAACTTGAAGGTGCTGCAACGTGTACATGGAGAGTATCAGGGGGCTTTGATATCAAGGAAGTCGTCATTGAGAAGCGAACCACTCAAGACACTGGTCGGAGCTGGGCACCTCTGTTTTTTGTCAACGAAACAGAGCACACGCTAAGAAGAAGCCGTCATGGCGCTGGAGGTTGAGTCGAGCAACGCCAAGGCTACTGTGAAGTTTCTTGAAGGCGAAGGAATGATTCTCCCAACACCAGACACTTCGAGAATAGAAGGTGGTGCTTTGATCAACTTCTTTGGTGCCGGGAAACTCTATTCTTCGATGGTAGGGCATATCAGGAGAGAGAGTGAAGCGGGGGGAGCAGTCCAGACCATGGTCTTTGAAGCTGAAGACGTCAACAGGTTCGATGAGGAGCAGGGAACATGTAGTGCGGGTCAATTGGAGTCCGAAGGCATCAAATTGAAAATTTTCAATTTGGAATTTTCGGTCCGAAACGTGAAGAAGAACGAAGCAAAAATGGGTGAATTGGTTGGAGATTTCGACATCCCTTAGACCCCAGTGGTTGATACAGAATCATCAATGGCAGTTCCAATTGCCAAGAGGCTGTAGGAATCATCCAATCGACACGAAGATGCCGAATCACAAACTTCCAAGTTTCATTTTGGTTCGACGAAATCTGAAAAATTTGAATTCCCTGGTGGCGGGAAATTCGGGGATTTCAATTGGAGACGATTCTAGCACAGTCGAAGCTTGGCAATGGCTGTGTTCGCTTCCTAGAAGCGAGACGAACACGATGAAAGCAATAAATAGGATCGAGGTGGTTGTGAGAGAAAAGGCCTAGTTTCTTGGAGCTCGCCGGAGTCCATAAAGTTGTCAGAAAATGGGAATTATGGGCGACATGTTTTGGGTGGGAAAGACCCTTGGAGTCCCACGAATTTATTGGAGCTCGAATATTGGCCGAAAGCAGCAAGAACAAGAGCAAGTGACACATCAAAGCTTGATTGGCCACAAGCAGGATACAACTTTCATGAGCCATTTTGGGATGCTTTCATTGATGATTTTGGTTGCAGGTTCATACAAGCTTTGAGGGAAAAGCTTTCTGAAGAGGGGGAGTATGATATTATCCCAAATAGCCTACAATTCAAGTTTCTATTGCTTGACAAAGAAGTAGTCCAAGATGGCAAGAAAAGAGGCAATTTTTGGCTAAATGTCAAAATTGTATCATGGTGCCTACTTTGGAGGCTTATATCTAACATTTGGTTCATGTTGGATGGTTTTTTTAATCCTAAATCAATTCCTAAGACTATTTTCGAAAGCCATAAAGTTGCTATGTCAAAACAGGCAAACTGCCTGAAAATGGCAGAGTACAGGTTGCTATCACAGATACCCTACTTTGGAGCCCTATTCATGCTCGATGGTAGAGATTCGAAGCAGAAGGGCTTTGCTTCATCAAAGTAGAAATTGTTTTTTCTACAAGCTAAAGGAATTCGATGATCAAAAGCTTACTTTTAAGGCTTCGAACGAATAGCTCAAAGAGGCTATAAAGCCTTTTTTCTGGCAGTTTACTTGTGTTGGAAGAAAGGAGTTTGACCGAGTTTGTATGTCCTTTATAGTTGGAATTCTTTTACCTTTTTTAGTGTTTTAGCTAGTTTATGTTTCCTTGTTTGTTTGGCTATCAATTTGGGATTGTAATTAATATTTAAACCTTTCTTTTCATTGTGATTGTTAGGTTTTTTTTGAATAAAATTACTCTAAGGAGTTTACCCTTGTTTTTGGAGCTTTAGCTCCAGAATTGTCTATTGTTTTAGCTACTTGGTGAATTTCATAGCTACTACAAGAACCTTGTTGAAGCCATTCTATTGAAGAGTCCAGAATTAGATTGACAAGTCTCATATCAATGAAGCAAACACACTTGATTGTGGCGAGATTCTGCCTATCGATCATCTTTCATTCCATTGTTTTTTGTTCGAGTTTAGCTGTGTACTTTTATTCAAATCCACCCCCCAAGGTTGCATAAAAAAGGGTAAGGAAGTATTGAAGCAGAGTGCCCTCGCAGTGTCCAACAAGTGTCTGTGCTTTCGTTCAGCTACACCATTCTGTTGCGGTATGTCTGTTCAAGATGTTTGCAAAATAATTCCTTCATGATCATAGAAGTCACGGAGAGAGCTACAACTAAACTCCAAGCGATTGTCAGTTTGGATCATCTTACCCTGCGGCCAACCTAAGTAAAACCATTAGACAAAACATCTACACATAACGGATAACCTCTGATTTAAAACGAAGAAGATACAATCAAACTCCACGTCTAAAATCGTCGACAATAGTCAGAAAATAATGTGCTCCACTAAGTGAAGGGGTCTGATAACCACCCCAAATATCTATGTGCAACAACTGAAATCAATCCGTAGTACGAATAGAACTAGGGGGAAAGGAGTCCGAGTTTGCTTCGCAGGTGAAAAGGGATAACAAACACCACTAAGGGCTTAGCAAATGAACAAACATGGCTGAGCAATGATAACTTGGACGGCGAAGGGTGGCCTAGCCGTGTGAGCCAAAGCTCTCCAAAAACTCCATCATGCTTTGCCACAGCATGCACCTGCTGATAGAAACCCGCCCGAGCGGGTTAGGCGAGAGGAAAGGGTTGGCCGAGTGGGTTGGGTTTAGTAATGGCATAATTGTTATTTCTATTTTCTTAGTAATCCTATTTCAGGGTTGAGAACAATACATTACAGTTTATGGAAAATATATGAATAAACTATCAAATCCCTAATCCCCTTTCTTCCTCCTGTTCTTCCCCAATCCTCCCAAATCCCTAATTTCTTCTCTTCTCATTCCCTAAATCCCCAAACGGGAATTTCTAGTTTCTATCATCTGGTATCAGAGCTAGAATGAGCTCGTCACAGCTCTCTGATTCAGAATGGGATCATCTCGAAGCTCTTCTGCAGCAGGTGCTCCACCGCTGACCCGAAGAGGGACAAAGGCAACAAACGACGGGGGAGGCCACGGCGAAGCCAGGCACGATGACCCGGACGGCAGGAGCGGGTGGCAACAAAGCGCCACTCCAATCGCCGAGTCGGATGGCGGAGGGGGATGGCTGCGGCGCGTCGGCGGGTGGCAGCAGGGTGGCCGAGGAGCTACCGGCGGTCTCGCTACACTCGGTGGAGGGAAACTCCATGTCAGAGTTGCCAACGGGGTGCCCTTAGTGTGCGAACAGGTATACCAGGACATTAGCCTTGAGATTCAAGGTTTGGAGATTGTTACAGATTTGTATGTGCTGCCCATCAGGGGGTTCGATGTGATCCTAGGAATTCAGTGGCTAAGAAGTTTAGGACCGGTACCAGTGACTGGAGGGGCTGAACTATGTGTTTTAAGTGGAGGGATAAAGAGTGGGTTTTGCAGGGTCTTATGACGGCGACTAGGACGATTTCCCGCAGAGACTGCACGGACGACGGGGAGGTTTATTTGGCCGTCCTCTGCTGGTCGCTACCGTCGATGGGAGCGATGACCATTGACGCCGAGTTACAAGGGGTTTTGGACCAGTACCCAGAACTGCTCCAGGCTCCTACCAACCTTCCCCCGTATCGACAGGTGGATCACATGATTCAACTAAAGGAAGGGGTGGAGGCAGTAAACGTCCGACCCTACCGCTACGGCCATTCACAGATTGAGGAGATCGAGAGGCAGATGGTGGAGATGTTGGAGACCCGGTTAATCCAGCCTAGCACTCATCCTTTCTCTTCACTCGTACTACTGGTCAAGAAGAAGGACGGGACTTGGAGGTTCTGTACAGACTATAGAGCCCTCAATGAAGCAACAGTGAAGGACAGGTTCCCCATTCCGATCGTGGAGGATATGTTGGACGAGTTATATGGGTCAGCCTACTTCACCAAGCTGGACTTGAGAGCTGGGTATCATCAGATTCGGATGCAGGAGGAAGATGCGCCCAATACAGCATTCAGGACACATAACGGGCATTATGAGTACCCGGTAATGCCCTTCGGGTTGTTCAATGCTCCGTCCGCTTTTCAGGCAGCCATGAATGACATATTCCAGCCTCCACTGCGACGGTATGTTTTGGTTTTCTTTGATGACATTCTCATATACCGCCCGACTTGGGAGGACGATTTATATCACCTGCAAGCAATGTTTGCAATACTGCGGAAGCACGAGTATTATGTGAAGGCTTCCAAGTGCGCTTTTGGGGTTCAGAAGGTGGAGTATCTGTGACACATAGTTACCCCGCAAGGAGTACAGGTAGATCAGTCCAAGGTGCGAGCGATGGTGGAGTGGCCGATCCCGACCAACGTGATCGAGCTGCGGGGGTTCTTTGGCTTGATAGGCTACTATCGGAAAGTTTGTTCAGGGGTATAGCACAATAACCAGACCTCTCACAAACTTTTTGAAGAAGGGAGGGTTCGAATGGACCTCAATAGCAGACTCGGCCTTCCAGGAGCTCAAATGGGCGATGACTACCACCTCGACCTTGGAAATGCCGGACTTCTCCAAGCCTTGATCAAGGCTGACGCATCGGGGAGAGGCATTGGGGAAGAACTGTCCCAGGATCTGCATCCGATCGTATTCATGAGTCGGACTCTAGCGTCGGCCAAGGAGGCCTGGTCAACCTACCAGAAGGAGATGAAGGCTATCATTTCAGCGGGACAGATGTGGAAACCTTACCTGTTGGGGCACAAGTTACACATATATACAGACCACCAGAGCTTGAGGAATCCCCTGTGCAGAGGGTGTCGACTCCATATTAGCACAAGTGGGTCTCGCTGTTGCTCGGTTATGACTACAAGATTAACTACTGATCGGGTCCCACCAACATGGTGGCAGACGGACTTTCCCATAGCCAGGGCGGCGAGGTATTGGCGGCAGTGGCAGGTCCTGTTCCCCAGTTTTGGGACGAGCTGCGAGCACTCATGGAGACAGATTCTTATTTACTAGAGTATCCGGACATTGCGGTGAGTGAGGAGCCCAACAACTACACCTTTCGTGAAGGCCTAGTGTCCTTCAAAAGATGAATGGTCCTTCCGCCGGGGTCATCACTAGTGACTACCTTTTGCAGGAGTTCCATGATTCACCATTTGGCATTCGGGGGTAGAGCGGACCCTTCGCCGGATCCGGTCACACTTTTATTGGCCTAAAATGGGCCAGGCAGTGAAGGATTATGTGGCCTCCTGTCATACTTGCCAGAGGGTGAAGGTGTCTCAGTTGCGACCCGCGGGGCTTATGCATCCATTGACCGTACCGGAACGGGTATGGGAGGACATTAGTATGGACTTTATTGTGGGATTGCCACCCTCCGAAGGGAAGACAGTGGTGTTTGTAGTGGTGGACCGGCTCACGAAGTTTGCCCACTTCATGGCCCTATCCCACCCATACACAACACGAGTAGTGGCCGAGCAGTTGGTGAGTGGAGTGGTGCGACATCACGGGTTTCCCAGGTCGGTCTTCAGTGATCGATACCCCATCTTCCTTAGTTACTTCTGGCAGGAGGTGTTCACAATGGCACAGACGACACTACGGATGAGCTCGGCATATCATCCTCAGACGGACGGGCAGACTGAGGTGATTAACCGGCACTTGGAGCAGTAACTCCGTTGCTTTGCTCACTATCAGCCTAAGAGCTGGTTGGCCATTATTCCCTGGGCCGAGTTGAGGCACTATATGGTCGGCCTCCTCCCTTACTCATGCGCTATCGGGATAGCACGAGCGCCGTTGATGCAGTGGATAGATTGTTGGGAGCTCGGGACGAGGCCTTGGAGCAGCTGCGGGCCAACCTGGCCACCAACAACAACAGGACGAGGCAGTTGGCGGACTCAGGCAGACGTGAGGAGGAGTTCGAGGTTGGAGACTTAGTGTTGCTGAGGCTGCACCCTTACCGACTGAGGCTCGCATTCATCCTACATTTCACATTTCCCTACTGAAGAGGTATCGAGGGCCGGCGGATCGGGTTGAGATATCGATGGAGACTTGTAGTTGACGCCTCTGAAAGTGCCGGAGACGCGTTGGACGAAGTAGAAGGGTCGTCTGGTCAAGGAGAGCTTGGTTCAGTGGCAGCATGTCGAGCCAAAGGATGCCACCTGGGAGGAGACATCGACGCTGCAGCAGCGATACCCATCCTTCGACCTTGAGGGAAAGGTCGATTCTAAAGAGGGAGGGGATGATAGAAACCCGCCCGAGCGTGTTAGGCGAGAGGGAAGGGTTGGCCAATTGGGTCTGGTTCAGTAATGGCATAGTTGTTATTTCTATTTTCTTAGTAATCCTATTTAAGGGTTGAGAACGGTACGCTACAGTTTATGGAAAATATATGAATAAACTATTAAATCCCTAATTCCCTTTCTTCCTCCTGTTCTTCCCCAATTCTCGCAAATCCCTAATTTCTTCTCTTCTCAATCCCTAAATCCCCAAACGAGAATTTCTAGTTTCTATCATGTGCGCCCTCCTACAGCCGAATAACTTCAAGTAATAAAGACCCACACGAATCTCCACCTTCCCAATCACGTTCTTAGAGAGTAAGTCATGGATTATACAGAAATCACTCATAAAAATTAATGCCACTCAAAGCTCCGACATAGGCGACTGAGAGAGAGTAAATTGCAATGAATTTCAGGAAAGTGAAGAACACGGCCCAAACTCATTCCCGCCCCAAGATGAATGGAACCAACGCGTTTCATAGGAACGCTAGCTCCATTGGGAATAGGAACGGGCTGACTATAAATAGAAGAATCATACGAATCAAGTAAGGAGTCAGTCATGGCTATGTGTTCATTACAACCGAAGTCAATGAGCCACTCAGGTTCGGAAGAGAAGTGATACATACTAGCCATGTTTCTAACCAGGTCACTAGCACCGACGACATTACCTCCGAAGAACCATTTCAGTTGCTCTAGCTTCTGAATCTTGAAGCCCGACACGGGGCTTGTGTCTGCGTCAACCTTGGCAGCATGTAGTTCACGACTTCAACCGCCACGATCTCGCCCACCTTCTCGATCACGCCCGCGGCAAGGATTGGGGTTACACGATGTTTCACAGGAGGGCCAGCCAATTAAATCAAAACAAGTTTCCAGGAGGTGGCAATTCTTATGGCAGTGTGTACAATGAAGTTTCCCCCGATCTCCTGGAGGACGATCATTAGAGCCACGTTGAGCAACACCATCCTTCTTAGTGTCGCCTTGAACAATGAAGGCGGCTGCTTCAAGTGAGGCTTCCGATTTTGGATAAGCGAGCGCTGCTTCTCGTCGTTATACACAATGCGGAAGGCCTCAAGTAGCGTCAGAGTGAGCGTCATGGACAAAATCAGGCTACTGATAGACCGATAATTACACTTGTTTTCACCCCTATTCTTGAGCCATTTGAGAGGTTGATTTTCGGGTTTTAAGCCGATTTCACGCGAGGTTGTGTGTTTATGTCATATTTCAGGACCCGGCGTTGGAATCGAGGAGAAGGAACGAGATTCGGGTCGAAAGGAGCAAGGGAGGCTTGAAGCGGCCTGAAGGAAGAAAATACCCGGCCATAACCATAAATACCCGGCCGGGTATTATTCTGAGGAGACCGGGGAATTCCCTTTTTGGCGTCTGAGAAACAGAGGGGGGCCAGGTCGTGAGGCTTAAATCCCCGGTCGGGGATTATTGGAGCAGACCGGGGATTTTCCCCTGGCTTGAAACGTGCGTTTTGATAATACCCGGTCGAGACCCAAAATACCCGACCGGGTATTTCGACTGGGTATCGCGCGACAGGCAGCTGTTTTAAGGGAAAAGAGGGCTGAAAATCAAGGGATTCGAGTTTTTGAGAGAGAAAACGATTCCTAGAGAGAGAAAGCGACGAACAAGAGTCTCCAAGTGCCCTAGATTGATCTTCAACACCATTAGAGGCCAGTTTGAGCTTGGAGAAGTGCCGATCAACGTCCAGGAGCAGGAATCCATCCTTCACAGTATGAATTCCGCGTCTGATTCTGCTTTTGCTTCTTTCTCCATGGAGTAGTTCTCCCATTCATCTGGGTATGGAGAACCCTAGATTTGTATGTTAGGCTTTGATTGTATGAACCCAAGTACTGATTCTATGATTTGATTATATTCGATTGAGGTTTGAATGATTGAATGACTTGAATCCTGATCAAATTCCTGTTGTTTCTGCTTTAACCTAGAATGAGAATATATGCCTAGGTTGATAGAGCATCCTTGATTGAAGGTAGGGAGTTGGTGACTTTAGTCGAGGAGCCAACTCACTATTCTGTACCGGATTTACTCCGGTAGTGGAGGTTTTGTTTGTTAAGGCCTCAATCTGTTTACTCCGGTGGAGGTTAGTCGCCCGGTAGAGACTCAGATTGAGAGGGTCTGAAGACCTTTAGTCGAGACTTCAGGCTGTTTAAGAACCTTCCGCAGTATAACCATCATAGAAACTGAACTTGGTAATTACAATGCGGCTTAACTGCAGTCTAGGGGGAACCATATCCCGGTGACCTCTCTTAACTTGAATACAACCGTTTGTTTGCTTTGTTTGTTTGGTAGTTTAGACTTGCATTCCAGTTTCATTGCTAGATAACAAGAATTCACTGAGTAGTCATCAAATCTAGGACTCGGGTTGATAATTAAACCTAAACCCGCTATACTACGCTTTAGGAAGTGGTTTCACTTGGCCAATTCCTAGGGTGATAGTAGAAATGAGTCAAGTTTTTGGCGCCGTTGCCGGGGACGGCTAGGTTGTTGAATAAAAGTGATTTCTGTTAATTTAGCCTTTTCTTTTCGCTTTGTTGCTTTGTCCCACTTGTACCTTCACGGGTTTGCTTGCTTGATTGTGTGCAGGTAGTGCATGACCCGTAGCCAGTCGGGAGGTTTACTGCCGTTGAATCCAGAGATTGAACGCACTTGTCGCCAACTCAGGAGACAACAGCGAGCTAGACTGGCTACGGAAGAGCGCATAGACGGCCACGTGAGCAGTGATCCTGAGGAGGAGTACGCGATGGAAGACTACAATCAACACCAGGGGAATCCTCGGCAGGCTCCCCCGGTGAATCAGGTCCTGGGGAACAACCCCATACCCCAGGATCATGGAGTTCATCATCCACCGCAGCCGGGTCCCACCTTGGAGTACTACTACACTCCTCGGATTGCTGACATCTGCCCGGTCATCCTCTACCCGCCTATTCCAGCAAACAACTTCGAGATCAAGCCATGCTGGATTCAACTCATTACATCCTCTATCCAGTTCCATGGCTTGAAGGATGAGGAGGTCAGGGTGCATCTTTCCCGTTTTCTGCAGCTGACGAACGGGTTCAAGCTGAATGGTGTCCCGGATGATGCAATCCGCCTTAATCTCTTCCCTCATTCTCTGGCGGGGAATGCTAAGAGGTGGTTGGAGACCCAGCCCCCATTGTCCATCACCTCTTGGGACGATCTGGCTGACAAATTCGTGCACATGTACTATCCGGCATCGAAGACTACAGAGATCCAGCGGGAGATCACTCACTTCCGCCAAGAGCCAGATGAGTCACTTCGTGATGCATGGGAGCGGCACATGGGATATTTCTGGCAGTGTCCCCATCATGGCTTTAGTGATGCATTCACAGTGGGGAACTTCTACAGTGCTCTCTCTCCAGACAGCCAGAGGGTGATTGAGTCTCTATGCCCAGGAGGGGATGTTCTTACTAAGACTCCACCAGAACCAGATGATTAATACTTTGGCTGCCAGAGATCATTCCTAGGGACAGAGTAGCAGAGGCAGATAGTCCCGGGACCGTGGTGTGCACGCCCTGGAGACCAGATCCGGGCTCGAGCAGCAGGTAGCTGAGCTAGTGCAGACATTGAAGCAGCCCAACAGTCTTATTCCAGGCAGAGGTTTGGCTACACCTCCAGTTGCTCAGTGTCAGTGGTGTGAGAGCTCGAATCACTTAGTGGAAGACTGCCAGGCTATGAGGGCGTCTACTACTCCCCAAGAGTAGTTGGACTTCATTGCCAATGCTCGGCGCCTCGACCCGTACAGCAACACCTATAATGAGGGGTGGCGCCAGCATCCCAACTTCTCTTGGGGCAGCAACACCACTAAGCCACCTGGTTTCCCAGCACCAACTGGTGGCTTTCAGCAGAGGTAGCCCTACCAGGCTCGACAGGGGCCAGTTCCACAGCAGCAGCCCTACCAGCCTAGGCAAGGGCAACCATTCCAGCAGCCCCAGCGCCAGTTCGCCGAGCAAGCAGCAGCTCCGGCTCAAGATACTCAGATGACGAAGCTGGAAAATATTCTGGCTTCATTCATGACTAGCACTCAGGCAGCTATCACGTCACTGGATGCAGGTCAGAGGAACCAGGGTGCCATCTTGCAAGATCTGCAGAACCAGGTGGGTATCTTGGCCCGCCAGAACACCACCAGGGCCCCGGGGACTTTGCCTGTCACCACTGTCCCGAATTCTCGTGATCCTAACCAGCTCCAGCAGCTTGATGCCATCACTACTAGGAGTGGCAAGACCACATCAGCTGCTCTTGCCCAGCCCAGTCGAGATGAGCCACTGCCTGCTTCAACACTTCCAGTTGATACTGCAGAAGTGGGGGAAGACACAACAACGCCTGCTCCCAAGCCACAACCAGTGGTTAAGGAGCATGTACCTCAGCTTCCTTTCCCCACTCGCCTGCATAAAGACAAGCTAGAGACTGAGTTTGCCAAGTTCATGGCAATGTTGAAGCAGGTCAACATCAGCATGCCGTTCGTGGAGGCACTGTCAAAGATGCCCAAGTATGCCAAGTTCATGAAGGACCTCCTCACCAACAAGAAGAAACTTGGGGATCTTTCGACAGTGATGCTGAGCGAGGATGTTCTGCCATCCTGCAGAACAAGCTGCCCGAGAAGCGAAAAGACCCAGGGAGTTTTCCTATCCCTCTTGTTATTGGCAGCATGCATATAGGAAAGTCCTTGGCGGACCTAGGCGCTAGCATAAATGTCATGCCTTATAATTTGTTTAAGAAGCTAGGCCTAGGTGAACCTAGAACTACTAGGATGAGCATTCAGTTAGCTGATCGTTCTATCGTGCATCCTAGGGGTATCATTGAGGACTTGCTTGTTAATGTGGGTGCATTCACATATCCTGTTGACTTTGTTATTTTGGATATAAATGAGGATGTGGATGTACCTTTGATTTTAGGTAGACTGTTTCTCGCCACCGCCAAGGCGCTTATTGATGTGCATAGTGGTAAATTGATTTTGCGTGCTGGTGATGAACAGGCTACCTTTTCTGTGTCTGAGAATGGGAAACACCCTCATTTGCATGATGACATAGATTACTGTGATATGATTGCTGATTTTGAGACCGCACTCGCTATAACGAGTGCGGGTACTGACGATGTTCTTGAGCGTTGTATTTTGCTAGATGAGCAGGCATCGCAGGAGCCGCAGCTGGCGGAGCAGTTGGCCGAGTTGGAGAGTGGCCCCTTCTTGGAGGGCGACAGGCTGTTCAAACCGATCTCATCCTCCACCCGCATCGCTACTTCCTTGGAGGAACCACCAGAGCTGGAGCTTAAGCCCCTCCCTCCTTATTTGGAGTATGCATTTCTCCGGGAGGGGAATAAGCTGCCAGTCATCATCAGCTCGACCCTCACACCCGAGCAGAAGACCAGACTGGTGACCTTGCTGAAGCGGTACGAGCGAGCTCTTGCATGGAAGATCACAGCCATCCGGGAGATCAGCCCTTCTTTCTGCTCCCACCGGATACTGATGGAGGATGAGATGCGGCCAGTGAGACAGCCGCACAGAAGACTGACCCCGAACCTGGAGGCTGTGGTTCGGGCAGAGATCGTGAAGCTGCTGGACGCGGGGATCATCTTCGCCATCTCCGACAGCGAGTGGGTCAGTCCCAACCAGGTGGTACCCAAAAAGGGTGGGATGACTGTGGTGCCTAACGAGAAGAATGAGCTGATCCCGATGCGCACGATGACTGGGTACCGTGTCTGCATTGATTACCGGCGTCTCAACGACGCCACTCGGAAGGACCACTTCCCGCTACCATTCATTGATCAGATGCTGGAGAGACTGGCGGGGCACGAGTTCTACTGTTTCCTTGATGGGATGTCTGGGTACTTCCAGATCCCGATTGCACCAGAGGACCAGGCGAAGACCACTTTCACCTGCCCCTTCGACACTTTTGCCTACCGGAGGATCCCATTCGGGCTATGCAATGCCCCGGACACTTTTCAGCGATGCATGCTTGCCATCTTAGACCGTCTGGTCGGTGAGATTATGGAGGTGTTTATGGACGATTTCTCGGTTTATGGAGACTCATTCTCTCACTGTCTCCATAACCTGGAACTTGTCCTTAAACGGTGTGAAGAAACGAACCTGGCACTGAGTTGGGAGAAGTGTCACTTCATGGTTCGCGAAGGCATAGTTCTTGGGCATAAGATCTCCAAGATGGGGATTGAGGTGGACAGAGCGAAGATCGAGACTATCAGCAAGCTGCCTCCTCCTACATCTGTTAAGGGGATCCGGAGTTTTCTTGGTCATGCAGGGTTCTACAGGCGGTTCATCAAGAATTTCTCGAAGATTGCTCTGCCCTTGACTAAGCTGCTAGAGAAGGATGCCCCCTTCCAGTTCACTGATGCATGCACAGCGGCTTTCACGACCTTGAAGGAGAAGCTCACACAAGCTCCTATCATGGTTGTTCCTGACTGGTCCTTACCATTTGAGATTATGTGCGATGCCAGTGACTTTGCTGTGGGAGCTGTGTTGGGGCAGAGGCGTGATCAGCATTTCCGACCTATCTACTACGCCTCGAAGACCTTGAATGATGCCCAGGAGAACTACACCACCACGGAGAAAAAGCTGCTCGCGGTGGTGTTTGCCTTCGATAAATTTCGTCCTTATCTGGTCTTGTCCCATGTGATTGTGTATACTGATCACTCCGCGATTCGATACTTGATGAGCAAGGCTGACGCCAAGCCTAGGCTCATACGATGGATCTTACTACTGCAGGAGTTTGACATTGAGATTCGGGACAAGAAGGGAGCAGAGAATGTTGCTGCCGATCACCTCTCCCGGTTGGACGCACCCCCTGCGGACAACCTCGAGGAGGAGATCAGTGACTCCTTTCCAGATGAGAGACTGCTGATGATGTGCCTGGTGGAGAGTGTCACCCCCTGGTATTCTGATTTTGCTAATTATCTTGTGGGCCAGCAGCTTCCCAAGGGGATGACAACTCACGCCAAGAGGAAGTTCTTCTCCGACCTGAAGTACTACTTCTGGGATGACCCCCATCTCTTCAGGATCGGAGCCGACGGGATCATCCGTCGATGTGTTATGGAGAGTGAGATGGAGGGCATTCTATCTCACTGTCATGAAGGACCTGCTGGCGGTCACCACGGAGGAAACCGCACGGCGAGGAAGGTGCTCCAGTCGGGCTTCCACTGGCCCACGCTCTTCAAGGACGCAGACGCCTTCGCACGCAGGTGCGACCGATGCCAGTGGTCAGGTAACATCTCTGCCCGTGATGAGATGCCCCAGAATGTGTTTATTACTTGTGAGATTTTTGATGTCTGGGGTATCGACTTCATGGGCCCCTTCCCTCCATCCTTTGGTAATACATATATCCTTGTTGCTGTTGACTACGTCTCTAGGTGGGCTGAGGCGCAAGCTTTACCCACTAATGATGCTAGACGTGTTTGTGGTTTTCTGAAGCAGCTATTCTCCCGATTCGGGACACCTAGAGCCATCATAAGCTACCGAGGCACCCATTTCCAGGGTCAGTTCAATAAATTGTTGTCTCGCTATGGTGTAACTCATAAGGTGTCCGTGGCCTACCATCCTCAAACCAGTGGCCAGGTCGAGCTGACGAACCGGGAGCTCAAGCGGATCTTTGAGAAGACGGTGAATCTATCCCGCAAGGATTGGTCCACCAAGCTCGATGATGCTCTGTGGGCATATCGCACTGCCTACAAGACGCCCATTGGTACCTCACCGTACCGGCTTGTCTATGGAAAGGCATGGCATCTGCCCGTGGAGCTCGAGCACAAGGCCTTCTGGGCCCTTAAGCTGCTGAACTTGGATGTTAGTGTTGCAGGTGTTGAGCGAAAAATGCAGATGTTGGAGCTGGAAGAGTGGCGTTATCACGTCTATGAGAACACCAAGCTGTACAAGGAGCGCACAAAGCGCCTCCACGATGCACGGTTGCGGGGTCCGAAAGAGTTCCAGGTTGGTGATCGAGTTCTCCTTTATAACTCTCGCCTGAAACTCTTTCCCGGAAAACTCCGTTCCCGGTGGTCTGGACCGTACACGGTCACACAGGTGTTCCCGTATGGCACGATTGATATTGCTAACCCGCAAACTGAGCCGTTTAAAGTGAATGGCCATCGTCTCAAGCTCTACCTGGGATTCCCTTGCACTTGACACGCCGCGTATTGAAAACCCGGTCGTGTAATCAAATATACCCGACCAAGTATTTTGGAGGCCCGACCGGGTATTTTTGCTATATATAGCAAACCCCTGGCCATTTTCTCTCTCTACCCTCATTTTTTCAAAATTTCCCCCTCTCTTCCTCTCCAATCCTCTCCCCTCTCTCTTCTGCGAGCCGCCGGCCACCGCCCCTCTGCCGCCGGCCGCCGCCGCCCTCCGCCGTCGGTCAACTTGCCGGCGGTTTTCCGGCCACTTTCCGGCGGTTTTCCAGCGAGCCTCCCGGGTCATTTTTGGCCTCTATCTCGCGTCCCTCACCCATTTTTTGTGCCTTAGCTACAGTTCTCCTTGCGTTTCCAGGTGTGTTTTCCTGTTACCTGTCCTTACCTGGAAAATGGAACTGTAGATTGTAGGACCGAGAACTAGAATAGGGTGAGGGATGCTTTGAGTATGCATGGTTCTATATATGGTGTATGTGCTGCCCGTGTACTTATTGTGGTTGGTTTTGTGTTTCCTGCCTTGATTCCGGTTGGGTTGCTTGCGATTCAACCGTCTGTGCTTACAACTGTTAGCCTAGGTGCTCCTTAAGTGTGGGGGAAGTGATGAACCCATGCTGTTGGTCCTGACAAGTCTTTTCTGGGTTCCACCTTTGGTTTGTTGATTTTGCAGGAACATGTCCCTCGACCATGAGTTTGTGCAGGACCTGAGCCTGCACCCAGATTACGCGGACCAGTTCCGCGCGGTGATTCGGGGGAAGTTGGAGCGCCACCACCATTTGGAGTGGGCGGTGTTCGAGCAGCTCCACTGCATGCAAGAGCTCTCCGCCGCCATCGGCCACCGCGATTGGCGGACGCTGCTGGCTATTGACGAGCCCACCTACACTGAGCTAGTGTGGGAATTCTACACCACCTTCCAGTACAACAGCAAAGCGGCCCGGGACTCCCCTGCAGTGAAATTCAGGCTAGGTGGCTATCCCCGGGAGCTGACCATTGACGGGTTGGCCGCTGCCTTGGGGATCCAGTATCACCCATCTTCCCGCCACGTGATCGAGGTCCCGAATCCTACAGATTGGAACATGGATTATTTCTACTCGCAGATTGCCCGGTTCGCCTATGCGTTCGATTACTTCGACGCTGGCCAGACGTACGTCCGCACCCTCAAGCCGCAGTGGCACATCTTGAACTTGCTCATCACCCGCTCCATCGTCCCCAACGTCACCGGCTCGCACAAGATTCCGAAGCGGGTGCTCTATGCTATGTTCTCGATGCGGGACCCGGATCACATGTTGCATTTGGGCTCCTTCGTGGCCACCACCTTCGCTCGATGCCACGGGAAGCCCAACCATCTCTACTGTGGTCCCCTAATCACCCGTCTAACGCGCCATTTCAACATTAGCTTCCAGGGGCTCACAGATTCTTCTGCACAGGGCGGCTCCACCCCCCTCAGCCGGGAAGTGCTCTATAATGCACTCCTCCTGACCAGTGATGGCACCCGCACCTGGGTGGATGGGCTTTCTATGCCTCCTGATGAGGATGAGGATGAGGATCTCGATGACGATGAGGAGGACGCTGACTATTCTGGCACGGAGGATGATGAGGATGATGATGATGATGATGGCGGGGCCATGGATACGAATGAGCCGGAGCCCTCGCTCTCTCCACCAGGGGACCTTCGGCCACGACGGAGATAGGAGCGAGGTGAGTCCTCCTCCGGTCCTTCTGGTCCGTCGATGGCTTCTGGCCCGTCGATGGACTTCTTCACGGAGCAGTTCCAGCAGCTCGGTCTTCAGAACTAGCAGCTCATGGACCATCAGGTCCAGTTCTACCAGCAGTATTCGGCCCACCAGGCCGAGTACCAGTGCAAGCTGCAGGTTGTTGACGATCGCCTCGGCCGCCTAGAGACCCATATGGGAGTCACGGGTGCTCTCATCGAGCGGGAGAGAGATCGCGGCCGCCGATTGATGGAGTACTCTGAGCACCTGCTCCAGGCCTGCCACCCCCCGGAGGAGCACCACTGGACCACCCGGTGGGATCATTCACCACCACCACCGCCGGATGATGGAGATGACAACCTCATGAACCAGATCGACTTCACCGGTCTAGGAGGCGGTTCCTAGTGCCATGTTTTGAGTGTATTTGTTTTTATCAATGTGCAAACTGTCTTGTGTTGGTTTGGTTTCTTTCTTTTTATGTTGGATTCTGTACTATTGGGCTAACCATTAGACCTGACGTATTGTGTTGAGCTCTTTGGTTTCCTTTTAGCTGTGCTTGTCTTGACTGGTCCTCTATCCAGACTGCTTCATTCCGACTGGTCCGTGTCCAGTCCCCTGCAGTCCGTGCACACCGGTAACATCGTTCCCCTTTTCCTTCCCTCTTCTCCATTGAGGGCAATGTCGATCTTAAGTGTGGGGGGGTGTTTATCTTTTGACTGCATTAGACCTGTTTGTGTGCTTGGAGCCTAGTCCACTGTCCAAATTTTTAAATTTGAGGGCTCCAAGTACGTGTTTCCTTGCAATTGCCTGCTCAGTATGATTTGAATTGACAGTCTTTATAGTAATATGCAACCTAGGGAGGTAGTGTAGCACTATGGAGGATGTTGATGCATTTAAGAAGTCTCATTTCTTCTTCATATTGTGTTGGTTGATTGAGTAAATTAGTGATCTTAGGACCCATGAATTATGTGGTGTTGTGGATTCTCTACCGGTCGTGGACTCTTGTATCATGTTTTGAAAATAACAGGTGCTCAGAAATGTGCTTTGAAAAAACGTCTCCCGTGCAAATAGGGTGAAAGTGTGTAAGGGGAGACGGGAATTCGTTCCCAATTTCCACCTACTACCTCCAGCCCCCTTACATGTCTTTCCCCCGCACGTGGCTCGAGACATCCGCTCCTGGCATGGCCGGTAAGAGCAGGTTGGGACCCTTGAAAAAAAAAATAATAACAGAAAACAAGCAAAACAGAATGAAAAGGGGTTCCAACCATCTTCAAGAAGAAAATAGAGCACCTTGAAAAATGTGAGTCCATGATCCTTTGTTTTTGAGAATCTCTTCATCCACAATTCATTTGTCCTCTGTTCACTGTTTGCCATGGTGCCGACTCGATACTAGTGCTCTCGCCGAAGAAGTTATGAGATGACTTGTGCGTCGGTTGACCTCGTAAGCTGCTAAATGATCTAGGAAGTCCTCTACCTACGATCTGGGTTGTTTGTTGCTATAGAGGTCTGGAGAGTTGCATTGGTTTGAGTTAGGTTTGCTTGGGGACAAGCAAACGGTTAAGTGTGGGGGAGTTTGATAGACCGATAATTACACGTGTTTTCACCCCTATTCTTGAGCCGTTTGAGAGGTTGATTCTCGGGTTTTAAGCCGATTTCACGAGAGTTTGTGTGTTTATGTCATATTTCAGGACCCGGCGTCGGAATCGAGGCGAAGGAACGAGATTCGGGTCGAAAGGAGCAAGGGAGGCTTGAAGCGGGCTGAAGGAAGAAAATACCCGGCCATAACCACAAATACCCGGCCGGGTATTATTCTGAGGAGACCGGGGAATTCCCTTTTTGGCGTCTGACAAACAGAGGGGGGCCCGGTCGTGAGGCTTAAATCCCCGGTCGGGGATTATTGGAGCAGACCGGGGATTTTCCCCTGGCTTGAAACGTGCGTTTTGATAATACCCTGTCGAGACCCAAAATACCCGACCGGGTATTTCGACCGGGTATCGCGACAGGCAGCTGTTTTAAGGGAAAAGAGGGCTGAAAATCAAGGGATTCGAGTTTTTGAGAGAGAAAACGATTCCTAGAGAGAGAAAGCGACGAACAAGAGTCTCCAAGTGGCCTAGATTGATCTTCAACACCATTAGACGCCAGTTTGAGCTTGGAGAAGTGCCGATCAACGTCCAGGAGCAGGAATTCATCCTTCACAGTATGAATTCCGCGTCTGATTCTGCTTTTGCTTCTTTCTCCATGGAGTAGTTCTCCCATTCATCTGGGTATGGAGAACCCTAGATTTGTATGTTAGGCTTTGATTGTATGAACCCAAGTACTGATTCTATTATTTGATTATATTCGATTGAGGTTTGAATGATTGAATGACTTGAATCCTGATCAAATTCCTGTTGTTTATGCTTTAACCTAGAATGAGAATATCTTCCTAGGTTGATAGAGCATCCTTGATTGAAGGTAGGGAGTTGGTGACTTTAGTCGAGGAGCCAACTCACTATTCTGTACCGGATTTACTCCGGTAGTGGAGGTTTTGTTTGTTAAGGCCTCAATCTGTTTACTCCGGTGGAGGTTAGTCGCCCGCTAGAGACTCAGATTGAGAGGGTCTGGAGACCTTTAGTCGAGACTTCAGGCTGTTTAAGAACCTTCCGCAGTATAACCATCATAGAAACTGAACATGGTAATTACAATCCGGCTTAACTGCAGTCTAGGGGGAACCATATCCGGGTGACCTCTCTTAACTTGAATACAACCGTTTGTTTGCTTTGTTTGTTTGGTAGTTTAGACTTGCATTCCAGTTTCATTGCTAGATAACAAGAATTCACTGACTAGTCATCAAATCTGGGACCCGGGTTGATAATTAAACCTAAACCCAATATACTACGCTTTAGGAAGTGGTTTCACTTGGCCAATTCCTAGGGTGACAGTAGAAGTGAGTCAGCTACAAACTGTGACAAAGGATTCATCGAACCCAATAAGAAAATCGACCAGATGAAGGCTGTCCTTTTGATCACAGTTGTGGTGGCCGCAGCCCACAAATACACAATGACGCCGACAACATTGATTGGGTTTCTTCCCAAATCCGACGCAATATAGTTATTCTGCTAACTCTATAAGTAGTTAGTATATACTAACACAGCCGGATTTGAGGCCACGTAGGCGAGCCGCGATCGGAAGGTAGACGGAGAAGAGATCAGCTTGTGGCTCGGCTGAATCAAGCCTCTTCCTACAATTAAAACAAAAATGGGTCCCACAATTCAAAAAACCCCCACTTTTCATTTATGTTTAATTTTCTTTTCTCTCTCCATCATTTCATTTTCCTTTCTCTCCCACTCTCCAACACTGTCGACTTCTTTTTCTCTCTTCTCTTCTTCTTCTTCTTCTTCTTCTTCTTCTTCTTCTCTCTCTCTCTCTCTCCCAAATAATACAAAATACCTCTCAAAAACGACGGGTGTGAGAAACACGACGTCGACGATGAGGACTACGGGCAGGAAGAAGATGACAATGCAAGGAGAAAAAGGCAGTGCTTGGCAACGCCGGTAGCGGTGCTTGAAAGAAGACGAAGTCGGCGGAGCAAGAAAGAAGACATCGACGCCGGTAGCACGAGAAGACGACGACACTGGCTGTGAAGAGAAGAAAGTTTTTTAGGTAAGCATCTTCCTTTCTCCAGATGCACCAACGCGACGGTGAAGACAGATCTTTGAGGTAGGTGTTTTATCTTTCTCCTTCCTTGATTCATGGATACGAATGTTGGATTACATATATTTGATTTAAGGTTTCATAGATTCGACTGGATCTGAGTTTTTTTTTTTGCTTCGTTTTTTGGATCTGAGATTCATTGTTGGGGATCTGGGATTCTTGTCGGGGGATTTGAGATTCGCTTTCTATGCCTTGGGATTCGATTTGGGGGATCTGTGATTTTCTATGGCTGGGATATGGGATTCTATTTGGGAGATTCAGGATTCATTATATTTGATTTAAGGTTTCAAGGATTCGACTAGATCTAAGTTTTTTTTTTGCTTCATTTTTTGGATCTGAGATTCGTTGTTGGGGATCTGGGATTCTTGTCAGGGGATTTGAGATTCGCTTTCTGTGCCTTGGGATTTGATTTGGGGGATCTGGGTTTCTTTTGATTTGGGGGATCTGGGATTTTCTATGGCTGGGATTTGGGATTCGATTTGGGAGATTCAGGATTCTTTATATTTGATTTAGGGTATCATGGATTTGACTAGATCTGAGTTTTTTTTTTTTTGCTTCATTTTTTGAATCTGAGATTCGTTGTTGGGGATCTGGGACTCTTGTCGGGGGATTTGAGATTCACTTTCTATGCCTTGAGATTTGATTTGGGGGATCTTGGATTTTTTCAATTTGGGGGGGTTCAGAGTTTTACTCATTAATATATTAGTTTGTTGACTTGAGATATGATTTAGCATGCTTGGGATACCAGTTCGTTAAATACGGATATTGTTTGGGGGGTTCTGAGTTTTGCTCGTTAATATAGTAGTTTGTGACTTGGTATATTATTTAGCATGCTTGGGATACCAGTTCGTTGAATATGGATATTGTTTGGGGGGTTCTGAGTTTTGCTCGTTAATATAGTAGTTTGTTGACCTGTGATATTATTTAGCATGCTTGGGATACCAGTTTGTTGAATGTGGATATTGTTTGGGGGTTCTGAGTTCTGCTCGTTAATAAGTTAGTTTGTCGATCGGGGATATTATCTAGCATGCCTAGGAAACCATTTTGTTGAATGTGTGTATTGTTTTGGGAGTTCCGAGTTTTGCTCGTTAATACGGTAGTTTGTTGACCTGGAATATTATTTAACATGTTTGGGATACCAGTTTGTTGAATGTCGATATTTAGTATGCCCATGATGCATGGAAATTTGTATGCTAGTTCTGGATATTTGTATGCCCTATATGGATATTAGTCTGGACTGTGCATATGCCTAATGATTTCTTTTCATGTATTTCATGAATTTTTCAAGATGACAAGATCCAAAAGCTGTTCGATTACAGCTCATCCATGAGAAGGGGAGGTGGAGGAAATCAATGGCTCAAAACTATTGCTTTCTCATTTCTTATGTGGTTGTGCTTTTTGGATTTGAGATTCTGGGATTGCCTAGTTGTAATGGCATTGAATACTAGTTTTATCGCAGTTTGTTGATAAAACAACTCTTTTTTAGTATGGATTTGAGTTTATTATTCTGGAATATTATTATGTTAGGTCTGGCTATTAGTTATGAAATGTATGGATATTAATCTGCGCTGTCTGGATATTATGCTCTCATATTAGTATTGTGAAGTCCAATGTTACTTAAGTGAGTCTGGATATAACACAACCAAATATTCGATTGTCCTAAACTATTATCTGCATAGTTTAATAAAGACATGGATACTGGGTTGGTGAATGATGGATACTGAACACATAATAATTGTTGTACACTAATACGAATAGTTACCAAAAGGGCTAGATGCTTAAATAAACAAAGGATCACATAGGAATAGTTACGAAAAGTGCCCCATTAGAATATCCAAACGTCCCAAAAAATATCCGAAAACATGAACTAATGAACCGTAAACCCTAAAACTAAAACGAATATCCACACTACCAAGACAAATATCGACACCACCCAGTCTAATATCCTTCTGTCTCAGAAGAATATCATGTGATCCCAAAATGGATATTATCACTATGACATACTAATATCCACCACATACTGACTAATATCTGATAGTAGTAGACTAATCCGAATAGTTACCAAAAGTGCTAGATGCTTAAATAAACAAAGGATCGTATCGAAATAGTTACCAAAAGTACCCATTAGAATATCCAAACGCCCCAAACAAATATCCGAAAGCATGAACTAATATCAATTCAATCTAAAGCTAATATCCGAACCACGTAAACTAACATACATTCGTTGCAAATGACCACAAGACTAATAACTAAACCATTAACCCTAAAAAAAACCTAAACCCTAACATTAACACCCTAATCACTAAACTCTAAACCATAAAAACTATTATTATTTCATATACTTAAATAAAAAAAGGATCACATCGGAATAGTGACCAAAAGTGCCCCATTAGACTTATCTAAACGTCACACAAAAATATCCAAAAACATGAACTAATATCAATTCAACCCAAAGCTAATATCCGAACCACTTAAACTAATATCAATTTATTGCAAACGACCACAAGACTAATAAACCCTAAACCCTAACCCTAAAAAAACTAAACCCTAATCACTAAACCCTAAACCATAAAAGCTATTATTATTTCATGGGCCTTCGGCCCATGAGCCCTCAGCCCATGGGCCCTCAGCGGGCAGCCCTAACTAAGGTTGCAAGCATTATGTGTTTCGACTTGATAGCGTGTTTAGTTTTGATGGAAGACACAATATCCATTGCATATAATATCAGTTCATGCAAATATTTGTCTGTCGATTGCCCAAACTAACCCGTAAACCCAAAACTTAAACTGTAAATCCAAAACCCGAACCCTAAAAGCTAAACTCTAAATTGGTATAATAAGTTTCAGATGGTTGGGTTATATTGGAGTTTGGTAAACATTAGTTGAATGATGGATAATTGTTTGCGAAGAAAGAATACTAGTTTATTTCAACAATGATACAAAGTAATATCAACACAACACATATTAATATCGGGTGAAAACAAATAAATATCCACACAAGCAAACATACATAAATATTACAAGGATAAGCGGGCCCACAATTTTCGTTCTCTTTCTCCATTCCTCTCCAAAATCCCGCCCAAACTGAAGCGGGCCCACAAAGCTGCTGCTTCGGCACGTCCTCTAAGCCGGCCAGACAGAGGATGGGTCGGCTTATACCCAAAAGCCCATCACTAGCTCACTTAAGTGAGCCACCAGAGCCTGCCTCTCTCCTCCGTTGTATCTTACCTCACCAGACGTGACATCAAATCTGGCCCTATTAATACCTGCTAACGGATCTAGCAGTTAGTCGAATAACTTGTGCGAATCCGTTGGAGCTTGATATAAAAGCTCGACACGACGTGACACCAAATCTGGCCCTATTAATACCTGCTAACGGATCTAGCAGTTAGCCGAATAACTTGTGCGAATCCGATGGAGCTTGATATAAAAGCTCGACACGGTTTATTTTCCTTGTGAAAGAAGACTCACATAGCAACACAACTCGTAGGCTTGCATGAGGTTTCCCTTGCTGAAGCGATCGCGAAGGTCTTCGCAGATTTTCAGTGCCAATAAGAAACCAATTGAAGTTCTCCTCTTGGAAATCAATAGAAGAAGATAGGCCAGTTGACAAAAGTGGCGCGCTGGACTCTCCGACGGTCCTTTGTGCTAACTAGGTGTTTTATTAGTATATACTAACAGGGACAGATAGGTGTCCACGTGGGTAAGTCAAGATCGAACGGCTAGGAACGATTTGATTCGGGTATGTGAGAAATGGAGAGTAGCTGATCGATTTGATTCGGGTATGTGAGAAATGGAGAGTAGCTGATCGGTTTGGCTCTGATACCATATCCTTTGCTCTTACTCTATTTTCAAAAATGTCTTACTGATTTTGTAATCTTTGTTTTATTTTATTTAGGCTAGTTATTATATTAGTAATTAATTCGGTTTTGGAGATAACTTCTTCTAATGTTTCTGTGGCTCCAATACTCATTTGTTCTTCTACGATTTCTGAAGCAAAATAAGTTAATTCTTGCGTGACTGTACTGATATAATTTATTGAAGTGAGATTTATAGCATCTATTCCTTCAATTAATTTATTTATATGATAGTTAGTAGGCATATTTATAGATGTTAGATTTTATTCTCTAGATTTGCTATTGATTGTTGCAATTTTTCCAACTTATTTATTACTTGATTATTGGTTATCTCTTCAATTAATTTATTTACTTGATTATTGGTTATCTCTTCTTGTTCTAAATTTTGTTCAATTACTGGGATATGCCCAATTCTTTCTGATTGTGTTTTAATTATTCGTCTTTGATCTTGAGTTATCGATGGTCGACTAGGTTCTATTTTAACGGTCTTTAGTGGTGCTTCTAGTTGAATTAAAGGTTTAAATAAATCTTCTATAGTAATTACTTCTTTATTTTTGAAGGTTAAGTTGTGGTGACTATAGTTTATTTGATAAGTTACGGAAAATGGTTTGCTATTTTCTTTCATAAAATTTTCTCTTTTTAATTCGTATTTTATAATGATAGAAAAGTCAAGGTTACCATCTGCCAGACTCAGTCCTTGTTGTAGGTTAATATCAAATTTAATTATTCCTACTCCTAAATTTCCCTTTCCTTTGGCAATAATACTCTCTTCTTCATTAATGAGTATCATCACGAATTTCTAATTCCATGGGTGCGTCAATTCCTATTTTCATGGTTGATTTTAGTATAATTTCTAATTTTCTTAACGTCTATAACACCATCTAAGAAGTAATTTTAATTATCGTTTTTGTTTAAATAGTCAAAATAACTTGAAGTAGGATTACTGGACATACCTGACTTGTTCTTCTGATGAAACTCTGAGTTTTTTGATGATTGCTTGATGATTGTAGCTGCTCTTCGTGCGTTTGATTATGTTGAAGATGATTGTGGCCTCCAGGATCAGTGGATCCAAGCCTTACAACTAGCTAGCTAGAGGGAGAGAGTAAACAGGCAACTTTTATGGCCAAACTCGTTCTGCCTTATTTCATTGCAAGCTCTTGCTCTTATATAGAGCCGAGAGGAAATACAAAGACGTCATTGCTTACGTCTGTTAGACAGGGACATAGAGCTAACACGTTAAAAGAAAGTGCGTGAAACGATCAGAAAGCTGATAAAATACAATAATGCACGCCTTTTTTAAAGGAGTCGGCCAACCTTCTCTTGTCGTTTTATCCCATATTTGTTTGATTCTTCTTTCGTCACATGCTTCTTTCAGTCTTGGTCTGCTGGTCCATTGACGTCTTCGTCAGTTGATGCACACCATTCACAGAAGTGGTCCTCATAGATAGTGAGTGCATTGCACAGCTGTTTCTTTATTTGGATAGGAAGAGTTGACAGATTTCCATTAATTTCAGTGAATTCTTTAGTTTTATCTGTTATGATTGTCCACGCTTCCTTGGTCATATTTCCTCTAGTTTTACTGGTGATGATGGCATCGGGGCTGCTGTAATTGACCTTGATCTGACTTTCTGGTTCAATATTGGTTAATTCCCTGGATACTGCTAGAAGACCCTTTACTTGGTAGTCTGGGTTCTTCTCATAGTCTCGTAGGTCATCTCTCGTAGGATAATCATGGTTTGATACTCCCATAAGGATAATTGCCTTTGATCCGACCAATAGCTTGTCTTCATCAAATATGGGGTAGCTGCTTGTATACTTGAGAAATATTTCTCGTTCCTTGGTTCAATCTTGGTTAATTCCCTGGATACTGCTAGAAGACCCTTTACTTGGTAGTCTGGGTTCTTCTCATAGTCTCGTAGGTCATCTCTCGTAGGATAATCATGGTTTGATACTCCTATAAGGATAATTGCCTTTGATCCGACCAATAGCTGTCTTCATCAAATATGGGGTAGCTGCTTGTATACTTGAGAAATATTTCTCGTTCCTTGGCGAAAAGCTCAAGATATCTTCTAATCACGTTCCTCATTCTTTGTGGAAAGTATTCAAATACTTTCATGGTTCTAGTGTAGATAGTGTCGATTAATCCATACTGATGGAACTCATAAGAGAGTTCTAGTGATACTTCTTCTGTGATTACTGCCTTTGGTCCTCTTCGACTGACGGGATAAAAACCCATGGTTGTGTGTTTTTCTTCGTAGTTGATTATCATATCCCAGTTGGATACGAACTTTTGAAAGACTGGTTTCAATTATTCTTCTTTTTCTTTGGTGGTTGGGATACTCTAAATGCTTCTTCGGCGCTTCATGATAAGTTTCTGCGATTGTTGCTCTTGATTCTTAACTGGTTCTTTCATTGCCATCACTTTGTATAACTGTTTAAATGCTTCTTCGGCCGCTTCTTTTGTTTTAAATGACTGATGTTGGAATGGTTTTCCATTGATGTGCTGGCTAGCGATGGCCCAGTTGTGATATACTCCTCGATATGGTCCATTGAATATGACATACCACTTGCTGCCTTTTCTGTCGTCTTCTTCGTAGTGGGAATCTCTTGCTTCTTTTTCTTCTTGTTCAACGATGTCTGCCCATCGTGTTGTCTTTTGTGTATTATTATTGGTAGTAGTGGACGATTGAGCAAGTTTTGTGGTGGTTGTTGATTGCTGTCCATTAGCAGAGCTAATTGATAGTGTACTAACGTTGATGTAGTTGATTTTTAGCTGTTGCTGAATAACATCGATTGATTGAATTATTGCTTCTTCCTCCCCCCTGCAAAGGAGAAGTTGTTGTTCCAGTGCTGCACTCTTTTCCTGCTTCTTCTTTAGCTGATTAATGAGGGTCTTTATAAATCCTTCCATTCTTGAGTTAGTGTGTCGGTGAATGGATTGTTGCTGGACTTGATATACTTCAGATAAGGATTTTAATAATGGAGTTGTTGTTTCCACCTTATTAATCTCCCTTTGTTGAAATCTGCCTGTAGCTTGTACCTCCAAAAACCTGTTACATATTTAGAGTCGGTTTGAAGTTCAAACCTTGTAGATAATAATTGAAGCTTCCATTTTTTCAATGTTCTGAGACATTCTAGTGTCTCTAATTCGTGGATCGGATAGTTCTGTTTAGTGGCGGTAAATGTTCCAGAAATATATTTACATAATTTCTTAGAATATTTATCACTGTTGAAAGGAACTGATAATTGAGAACTAATAATATTGTCCGAAGACTGATAATCTTTAGGCTTTTGGCCAGAGACAGTAGCCTCGTCATTTTCAATTTTGACATTACCAAAATTGTCCATTGTAATAATTCTTTGCCATTTTGTATTGCTAACATGCACCCTGCCCAAGTGTCCTTAGAGGCATCCGTTTGAATTATTATAAAATCGTTTTCACATGGGTTATATAATTTTGGTAAATGCTGACATTTTCCATCATTAATAAAACTATTTTTGTATCTTGACCATTCCATGACCAAGGGATTTTGTCAGAAATCTTTTTCTGTAAATGTTCTCTTTCTTTTGCTAAATCTTTTAAAAATCCTTGTTCACTGATATAATTTAAGCATCCAAGAAAACGTTGAATTTTTTTTCTATTTTTAAGTTGGTTTACAAATTTATTGATTTTTTCTTTAGTGTTTGGTGGCAACTCAATTTCGCCGAATTTATTAATCTTCATACCAAGATATTCAATGTTTCTTTGAAGAAGTTTCGATTTCTTCTTAGAAATAATTAAACCGTTTTCTTTTATTCTCTGTAAAACTATCAAGATTTTTTCACGATGATCTTCCTCTGATTGATTAGTGAAAATAATAATATCATCAATGTATGCCAGACAGAACGATTGTAAACCTTCTAAGACATTATCCATAAATCGTTGGTAAATAGTTGGTGCTTGTTTCATTCCAAATGGGAGAACATTCCATTCATAATGTTTTTGTGGCGGACATGAAAAGGCTGTTAAAGGTGTGGTACTCTCATGTAGACGAAATTGCCAATATCTTGATTTAACATATAAACTACTAAACCACGTTTGACCTTTTAATCTTTCTAATATATAGTCCTTCCTAGGTAATTTATAGCTATCTCCTATTGTTTGTTCGTTTAGTTTTTATAGTTTATTACCATTCTTCTTTTTCCTCCTTTGATTTCATTATTATTTTCCACATAAAAGGCTAGTGCACTATGAGGACTTTTACTTTCTCGTATTATACATTTTTCAACTAACTCCGAACATTCTTTTTGGAATTCTTCTACATCTCGTTGAGTATATTGAATTTTGTTAGGGACATTAACTTCTATTTTAGGATCCTTTAGTTTAATTTCAATAAGTTCCTGGTTGGTATTTTTATATTTATCTAAAGGATGTTCACTACATACCTGGTCTAATATATCCTCTAGAATGCTATAGGAAATTTGTATATATTCTAGTCTAATTTTGAGGTTTTTGAATTACAATCTTTAGCACTTCATTTTTCGTGATTATTCTGGTTGTGATTATCTTAGATTTCTGGTTTATTGTTTTAGGACATCTAAGACTGATTGTTTTAATTCTTTGAATAAACGGTTGATATAATTTTAGAAAGTTATTTTCTATTATTATATCTAGTCCTGAGTCATGTTGATAGATTGTTTTAGCTGTAAAGATATATTTTTCAATGATTATTGGTACATATTGTTTTATATACCAGATTCATGGATAGATTTATCTGCTACTATAATTTTTAAAGGTTTTTCAAGTTTATCCCATTTTTTTATAATTGATTTTTTGGCAAAACATAAGGTTTCCCTTGTATCAATGTATGCTAAAAGTTTTTCTTTTCTATTTCTATTTTAATAAATGTTGCATTAGGATTTCCTTTAGTTAATACCTTCTTCTGACTCATCTGAACAGGTCTCTGAGGTTGAAATATATTCAATAATTTCTATATCGGAAAGTTCAAAATCTAGTTCTTCAATAGGTTCGAAACCACAATCGTAAGCCAATCTAAGGACTTCTTGCTTTCTAGTGTTAGTATTTTTCTTAGGACATTTATGTGCGTAATGTCCTTCTTCATTACATAACCAACATCTACAATTTGTTCTTCGCTTAGGACAGTATTCTTGTTGTTCTGATTTTTGTTTAAATTGTTTTCTATTTCTGAAATATTTATTTGGTTTTCTAAACCTATTTTTTCTATATTCTTTATAAGGTATTTCTCTTCATTTTTTATAATTTTTATATTTTTTTCGAGTTTTAATAATCTTACGATCGTTATTACACCCATATTTTCCGACTCTGTCCATCGTTTCTTCACAACAGAGTAAAATTTTAGCTTCTTTCTTTAGTTTTTCCTTATTACAAGCTCGTTTATGCCATTCTTGTAAAACTAATATTCGTCCTCCTAATGTATCTCGTATTTCTTCTTTTGTCAAAGATTCATTAAAGATAGCTTCGACTTTTTCAGAGACATTAGGTGGTAATTAGCATAGAGTAATTTATCTAGCTCTTTCCTTATTGAAGGGGGTGACTTGATAATAGTGTTTTCTGAATTCATAAATAAATGGTTCTAAGAAGCACATGTTGTAGATTCTAAGATTAGTTAAATGCCAAATAGCTTGTTGACTTATGATTGTGTTTGGTTTATCTTCTCGAGGATGTCGTCCTAAGAATTCATGAGTTATTGCATTTAAGACTTTTTCAAAGGTATTCGTCGCGTCCGTTGTTTCATATAACATTGTCTTAGTAGGAATATCCATGTTGTTAAGATAATGATAAACTGCCCCAGTTGTTTTATATAGTAAGAAATTAAACATTTCGTTGGGATGTAATTTCTTTAGATCTTCATTAGTTTGTATTAATAATCTTGTTCGATTTTTCCAGTCTTCTAATTCTTTTAATATAAGTATCTTTAGCGAGGACTGTTAAAACTAGTTGTGGTATATTTTGGTATGTACGATTGAGGTATTTTACTCCATCCTCCCCCTTTGCGAGGTGTATACGAGTTTTTATATAAGTATTCATCAAACAATAGTTGACCATCTTTATAGTAATTAAAATCACGCTTTTGTGATGTTTCAGCTTGATCGTCAGTTTCAGTTTTTGTGTAATTTGCATTTGTGTAATTTTTATAGGGGTTTTCGTCACTACTATAGTCAAGAACTATTTTATCATTTTCTATATTTTCTTCTATCTCTGGTTCCGATTCAATAGTAATTGCGGCTAGTAAATCATTTAATTTATTAATTTGTTCATCAATACTATTCATAGAAGTTTGTAGGGTGCCGTGATAGTTAATGGGCTAGATTTTCCTTATTTATGTTCATTCAAATATTCTTTTATATCTTCTATTGTAATGCTCCTTTTATTATCTAATTTAATTATTATTTTTTGAAGTTTAATAATGATTTTCTTAAGATCTTCTACCGGTAATACTATTTCATTAGAATTTGGAGTTGTTTTTCCCATTGCTACTTCTCTTTGTTTTATATCCACTATTATTTTGGTAAGTGTATCTTTAGCGAGTTCTAAATCTGAATATATACCTTTTTGTTTTTCATTACATTGATATTCTAGTATTGATCTTAATTGTTTATTATTGTCTTCTATTATATTTATTAGATTTTCTTGATATTCATCTATTTTTTTCCCTAATCTTTCTAGTTTTATCGAAATATTTTCAGTAGCCATAATTTTGTGAAGTGGATACTAATTCATGTATTGTTGGGTATTAGTTAGTATCTGCTAACAAAAGGGCTTGTTAGCATTTTAACTTTTTGGGATGAAGGCGATGCCAACAATTAATGAAAGGTAACCATTTTCCCTTATCTTCCAACACCTCTTAGCTGGAAGAAGTTGAAACGCCGGAAAGGAAGGGAGTCCCCGACAATGTCTTTTGTAGCACGACCTAATTTGGAGATGGTTAAGTCCCTACTCTGGAGCTCCTGGGGTAAGGCTCAAGTTTATGTCAGTGCTCAACCCTTGATGCTCGATCTGATATGGAGATGGTTAAATCCCTACTCCAGAGCACCTGTTGTCATACTCAAGTTCGATTGCTACCTTGCAGACAATTAATTTTGGGCTTCCAAAAATTTGAAAGGTGAGTTCTCTCTTCTCCATCCCCATAGTCAATTGTTTTGCAGGAGTGAAGTTTGAGATAGGAAGTCAGATCGGTAAAGTTGGAACGACTGGAAATGAGGAAGACTTCAGCACATGCACATGGTATATTTTGGATGCCATCCCATTACGCCATTTGTTTTTATTTTCACATTACCTTGAGAATTGTTGTCATGTACCATGAAAAGAGGAGGATAAATGTTTCTTCTTTCTATCTTAGTTTTCAGGTCATCATCGAGCATTAGTTTGAAACCCAATTTTGATAGGAGTTTTGTATCTTCATTGTATTATTGTCTGTCGATTGGGCATATTTTTCATGTTCAGCATGTGTTCTCGCAGGCTGATTATACTTTATCAGCTTGAACACTTTTCAACATGCTTTATCAGCTTGAACACTTTATCTAAGTCCTTCTATAGTTTCATTTTCTTCCTCCTATCAGTTGTGCCTGGCAGCAACTTCAAGAACAACGGCGAGAACCACAGGTATGAGATTATGCTATTGATTTCTTCTCCCGACCCAAATGTTGGGTTTTAGTTGATAGGCTTTGTTGACGAGGGTCGCCCGTGGTTAGCGTGCCAAAAAGGCTACTCAAGGTGGTGGGTAGGTTGAGTTGAAGCAGCGTCAACATGATGCAGATCCATTGCAAGGTCAAACTTCTACCTGCTTCTATGTTTGTTTTCTTTTATTGATTGGGAGAGTAGAAGGTGGTGATGTTGTCGCCGAACTACCAATCGTCAGCCGAGCTTCTTGTTGGCAAGTAAGCCAGCCACTTACCTCAAAATCAAGAAATCGTGGAGAAGCTACATGTGGAAAGAATCATCTACGTAAGGAAAGCAGATTTGAATAAATTGGAAGGCTTTATTATACGAAGCATTTGAGGAAGGAATTCAAAGAAGAAGACCTACCTTCTTGGTGAACAACGGCTAGCTGTATGAAGTACAAATAAGCTCGATCAAGGACTAACACAAAGTACTTCACCAGAGATCAATACACACGGGAGAGGCTAAGGAAATTGCAAGTGTGTTTGACAGTGAAGAGATAGCGCTGACATTGATTCTGGAGTGAAACAGTGTTAGAGAGGAAGAGTGTTGGACAACACGGAAGCTGGATAGCTTGGGTAGTGTGAGTTAGTTCGTAGAAGATAGAATAACCACCCTGGATTGGACTGGTTAATCTCGTGAGTGTAAAGTCATCATCGAACCAAGAAGCATCATACCTAGTGAATCGTTGGGAATCACAAATCGTGATCTTCCAACCGTGGAATAGTCAGTATTGGGTTATTCATTCGCCCAATACTGGAAACCACGTAAAAAATTGAGTCTGTGTTCTTCAATTCTGCACATCAGTATATGCTTTTGTGGTTGTACTCTGTTTTTGCTCGGGTCAAACTCTGTTTTGCAGGATTCAGTATATAACCTACACAGGGGATCAGCTCGGAGGAAAGGAAGAAGAAGCTGGGAGTGAAGTAAAGTCAAAGCGCAGCGTTTTTAGTCTGTTTAGTAAGTGGACAGGCCAGGTAACAAGAGTGGGCCTATCGAACCAAACCCAATACAAAAGTTCCACACTTTAGAACAACTCCAAACATTCATTCTACTGCCTATCGAACAGGTTTCGATCAAATTCATTTCTCCTCCTTCTCACTTGATTTTTCCAAAAAGGCAGATTAGGGTTTTTCAGGAACAAAGTTCAGCACAGAAAGGAAACAGGCTTCTCGCGCTCGAAGCTTTCAACAGGTGGTATCAGAGCCCCGTTACCAGTCAGAAAGGGCTTAACAACCTCTGGTAGATCCAAGGATGGCGTTCGGGTCAACCAACAATGCACCGCTGTACCTCGCCGATGGATTCTCGCAGAATCGACCACCGAGATTCGAAGGCGTAAATTACGGGTATTGGAAAAATCGCATGGAGTTGTTTGTCGGATCTACAGATCCAAAATTATGGGCCAGAGTGATCAAGGGTCCTCATGAACTCAAGGATGATCAAGAGAAATGGTCAGAAGAAGATTTTGAGAAGTTCCAGCAAAACTGTAAGGCGACTAATTTGATGTATTGCGCGCTGGGACCAGAGGAGTACCACAAAGTGGCTGGTTGCAAGACAGCCAAAGAAATATGGGACAAGCTGCAAGTTACTTATGAAGGTACTTCCCAGCTTAAAACCTCTCGCATAAATTCGTTGAAACACCAGTTTGAATTATTCAAGATGGAAGAGGGAGAGTCGATCAGGCAGATGTATGAAAGATTCACCAATATCGTAAACAGCCTGGAGAATTTAGGAAAATCATATGAAAGTGGTGATTTGGTGAGAAAAATCTTGTGGAGTTTGCCTGAGAAGTGGACTCCTAAAGTAACCGCTATAGAAGAAGCAAAGAATCTTGAGACATTAGCTATAGATGAATTGATTGGATCACTGACTACACATGAAGAGAAATTGGTTAAGACAGGGCATGAGAAGGAGGTCAGTGAGAAGGGGAAAAGAGGAGTGGCATTCAAAGCCATTAGTCCTGTTGATGAACCAGAAGAACTCGATGAAATGGAAGATGAAGAGCTTGCCCTGTTAAGCAAGCAGATAAGCAGATTAATTAGAATCAGAAGAGAAAAGAAGCAAGGTGGGTATGGAAATAAGTCAAAGGAATTTGAAAAGAATGATGGTATGGGAAGAGGTGCACAAGGGAAAACCTTCACAAGGAATCGAAGTGAGTCGAGTTCATCACCAAAGGGGGTAAGCTCAGCAGGATGTTTCAAGTGTGGCAGAATGGGGCACATTAAGGCTGAGTGTCCTCAGTTGAAAAAAGAGAGAGCTTTAGCAGCCACTTGGAGCTGTAGTGAGGATGAAGACGAAGACGATGATGAGGTAACCATTCACAGGTCATACATGGCTGTTGCCCAAATGGAGGAAGAGGATGAAGACTCTGCATCACCTGTATCCTTGTCCCAGGTAAGATCTACTAAACTAGAACAATTATGCAACCCTGAAGATGATATGATACTTGAAATCATTAATGACATTCAAGTAGAATTTGAAAATGTTAAAAACAAATATTGTAAACTAAAGAAAGAAAACGAGGTTAATCTCAAAAGGTTAACCGAATTAGAAAAAGAACTAGAATTTAGTAAACTTAGAGAAACTTCACTCAATAACAGTTTATTACAATTAAAGGAAGAAAAGAAAGAGCTTCAACATGAACGTGCAAAGGTTAAAAGGAATTCACAAGAAAGCAGAAAATATCTTAAAACTCAAAAAGGGATTGATAGCAATCAAAATTTGGTAGAATGCTACTACTGCCACTCATATGGTCATAGAATCAAGAATTGTAAAAAGAGACTAAGGTCAGAAGCTGTAAAGAACACGAATGCATCTTGGCCTCATTATTCAACCAAAAAAGTTTGGGTAGTCAAATCCAAAATTGAAAGAAAGACCAGTGTTGCACCTGAAAGCAGTCATGTTAAGCATTATCCAGAAATCACAAATGCGCCCAAGAAGATCTGGGTTTGCAAAACAAAATGAATTTTGTGCTTGCAGAGTTGCCTTCAAGTGAGCACGGAGGTAACCAAATGGATCATGGACAGTGGGTGCTCACACCATATGACAGGTAATAAACATCTCTTCTCAACTCTTAAGCTAGGAAATTTTGGAAAAGTTTACTTCGGTGATAACAACTCTGCTGAAATTGTGGGTAAAGGTCAAGTGGGGACTAGTCCCTGTATAAGAAATGTAATGCTAGTGGAAGGGTTAAAACATAATCTAATCTCCATAAGTCAGATGTGTGGAAAGGATAATCGTGTAATTTTTGAGTCAACCTGTTGCTATGTGGAAAATGTTAAAAGCAAACAAATCTTATTCACTGGGAAGAGGAGTGGAAAAATTTACACCATTGATCTAAATGACAAGAGTAGTTTTAATGAATTATGCTTAGTTAGCATGGAATCTAATGAACAGCAGGATTGGCATAGAAGGTTAGGCCATGTCAATGTTGCTGTCCTCTCCAAACTGGTCAGGATGAATCTAGTTAAAGGTTTACCAAGAATCAATGAGAAGAAGAACTTCTTCTGTGATGCTTGTGCTCAAGGAAAACAAACCAAATCAAGTTTTAAAAGTAAACCAGTCATATCCACATCCAGAATTTTAGAACTACTGCACCTTGACTTATTTGGTCCTGCAAACGTGATCAGTTATGGTGGAAAATCATATGCATTTGTTATTGTTGACGATTACTCAAGATTCACATGGGTACTATTCTTGGCTAAGAAAGATGAGGCATTGGAAAACTTCAAAACTTTTATTAAAAAGGTTGAAAATGAGAAGTTAAGTAAAATTGCCAGTATTAGAAGTGATCATGGAGGGGAATTCTGTTCTGATATGTTTGAGCAACTTTGTAATGACTCAGGAATCTCACATAACTTCTCTGCTCCTAGAACTCCTCAACAAAATGGAGTAGTGGAAAGAAAGAATAGAACTTTAATTAATATTGCACGCACTATGCTACATGACTACAACCTGCCTAAGTATTTTTGGGCCGAGGCAGTTAATACAGCATGTTATATAACTAATCGAGCTCTAATCAGGACAACTTTAAACGAAACCCCCTATGAAATATGGAGAGGAAGAAAGCCTAACCTAGGATACTTTCACCCTTTTGGGTGTAAATGCTATGCCTTGAACACCAAGGATAACCTAGGGAAGTTCGATGCAAGATCTGATAAGTCAGTATTCCTAGGATACTCGAATTCAAGTAAAGCATACAGGATTTTTAACAAGCGGACCCTCAAGGTTGAGGAGTCCGCCAACGTGATATTTGATGAGGGTGTTATTGAGTGTGCAGATATACTAGACGATGATGATTTTGGGCTTGGAACAAGTATCATGCAGAATAAACTAGGATCAACAGAAGCATCTCAAGCCAAGAACTTAGATGAATCTTCCTCGAATGAGAAAGAAGTTTCCGTCTTGGACAAGTCAAAAGAAGCAGAGATTTCAACCAAAAAAAAAAAAAAAAAAGAAGCCGAGATTAATATGGAAGATGAATCACAAGGAAATTTGGTACAACCACCTCCACACATAGTCAGGCGACATCCTCCCAGTCAAATTATTGGAGGATTGGACCAAGGTATGACAACTCGCTCCAGAACTTTAGCATCCCTAGCAGCCTTTGTGTCTTTAGTTGAACCTAAAAATGTAGAAGAAGCTCTTCAGGATGAATTCTGGACGGCTTCTATGTTTGAGGAAATGAACCAGTTTGAACGTGCAAATGTGTGGGAACTGGTACCTAAACCTGAAAATCGAACAATAATTGGAACCAAATGGATTTATAAAAACAAATCAGACGAGATAGGAACAATAATTAGAAACAAATCTCGATTGGTAGCACAAGGTTACTGTCAGGAAGAGGGAATAGACTTTGAGGAAACCTTTGCCCCTGTTGCAAGGTTAGAAGCAATTCATATGCTTTGTGCCTTTGCCAGTTCTAAAGGATTTAAATTGTTCCAAATGGATGTAAAAAGCGCCTTTTTAAATGGAGATTTAAAAGAAGAAGTATATGTATCTCAACCTCCAGGTTTTGAAAACCACAATTATCCTAATCATGTATATAAACTAAAGAAAGCTTTATATGGGTTAAAACAGGCTCCCAGAGCATGGTATGACAAACTCAGCTCATTTCTTATAGAAAATAGATTTAGAAGAGGCAAGGTAGACAAGACCCTGTTCATTAAACAAGAAAAGGAACATATTATGCTAGTACAAGTGTATGTGGATGACATCATCTTTGGGTCTACAAGTGAAAAACTCTGCAAAGATTTTGAAATAAAAGTGAAGAGTGCCTTTGAGATGAGTCTAATGGGAGAATTAAACTTCTTTTTAGGACTTCAGATAAAACAAACTCATACTGGAACATTTATTTGTCAAACCAAATATCTTCACAACATGTTAAAACGTTTTGATTTTGGTAATTTAAAACCAGCTATAACCCCCATGGCAGCTAATACTAAATTAACCAAGGATGATACAGGAATACCAGTAAATAAAAAAATGTTCAGAGGAATGATAGGGTCCCTGTTGTACCTGACTGCCAGTCGTCCAGACATCATGTATAGTGTCTGTGTGTGTGCTCGGTTCCAGAGTTCACCTAAACAGAGTCATTTAAGTGTTGTCAAAAGAATTTTCAGATATCTATGTGGATGTCCTGAACTTGGTCTATGGTACTCACATGACTCTAGCCTAGAACTCTTAGGATATTCGGATGCTGATTATGCAGGATGTGTCTTAGATCGAAAAAGTACCTCAGGAACATGTCAGTTCCTGGGCACTTCCTTGGTATCCTGGTTTAGTAAGAATCAAAACGCAGTTGCCTTGTCAACAGCAGAAGCTGAGTACATTGCAGCAGGTTGCTGCTGTACTCAGATTCTCTGGATGAAACATCAACTTCAGGATTATGGTTTGTGTCCTAGATCAGTTCATGTGCTATGTGATAACACAAGCTCAATAAATATGACAAAAAATCCAGTACAACATTCACGAACTAAACACATTGACATTCGTTATCACTTTATTCGTGAATTGGTAGAGGAAGGTCAAATAGGATTAGAATTTGTTCCAACCTCATGTCAGTGGGCTGATATTTTCACAAAGCCTTTGGGCTCGGAATCCTTCATTCATATACGTCGAGAGCTAGGGTTATTCACCCTAAATGACATAGCCAACATGTCACCGTTGTTCAAGGAATCTTCTAATTGATTTGAGTTACCTATTCTACTTAAGTTTCCAAAGGTCTGGTGAATCTCCAGATCCTTCCTAAAATATGTTTTGAGCTACCTTTTCTAATCGTAATAATTCTTGAAATCTTTTTTCTTTCGAAGCAAGCCTCCTTACATTCCTTACTCTTATATCACATTCCTTAAATAAAATTCCTTCTTCACCTTAAAAGGGAGTCAAGGTCAAGATTCTCATCTCACCTCACACAAATTACCATCTCACCTTCTCAAAGACCTCATGGCTGCCTCAAACAATCACGTAGCATCCCTGCGTCTGGCTCAAGCTGCCATTTTCAATGGCAAAGGGTTTGAGGATGCAGCAGGATATGCTCGCTATCTTCAGCATTTTCAGGATCGCTCTTTGCATCCTTCCATCACTCTTTATCCTTCCCGGTTCAACAGATATGGAATGGATATTCCTCGCTTGCTCAACTCTGTCGGATGGGGGGATATTCTTCCAAATCGAAACTATGGGTTTCGTCCTGAGGCAGTTCGGATGTTCTACTCTAACATGAAGCCTTGTCTCCATGTTTCTCCCCCATGCTTCACTACGATAGTGTACAATTACTTGATCACTATCAATGTGGAACTGTTGTCACTTTTGCTTGGCATACCCATCGCTGGAGCAGAAGTCATGAATGAGCTGGACTTTCACTCTGTTGAATTTAATGAGGGAGATGCTCTGCGTCTGTATACGCGTGACACAGGTCGTTACTACCCCTCGGAATTTCATGCTGGTAGACTTCCAGATGACCTCAAAGTCTTGCATTTCTACATCACCCGATGCTTTCTGCCTAGATCTTTTGGGCTCAATACTATCTATCCATCCGATCTATGGATTCTTGCTAGTGCCAAGGAGAATCGGGTCATCAGTTACCCACATCTAATGTTTGATCACATGCTAAACTATCATGCTGATAACTATACTGCCGAGCTCCCTTTTGCTCCCCAAATCACTCAGATTCTACTGGCTTTAGGATTAGATCTCCGCTTTAAGGTAGCTCGTGTTGATATGCTGAGCTCTCTTCGTGCTCAGTTTGTCCTACGAAAGGTAGATGCATCGGTGGGTCGTCGCCGCCCGCTGGTCAATGCTCCAGGGGGAGAAGCAGCTGATGGAGTTCCCTCTGATTAGGATGGACTTCGTCTGTCTGAGCTCGGTGGGGATGAAGCTGAGGAAGAACCAGAAATGGCAGATATGGTTACCATAGCCAGAGACAATGGAAAGCGACCAATGGTGGATCCTTTGGAAGCGGTTCAAGCTATGTTCAGGCAGGAGGAAGCAAGTAGCAGCAATAGAAATCTGATGGTGGAGGATGAAGAGGCCATATCAGATTATGTGCCATCTCCTAGGTTCACCTTTTAAAGGGAACACTAAGTTTAGGGGGAGTCGAGTTTAGGGGGAGTCAAGAAACTGATCCCTGTAGGGATTACGTTGGGTAGGTTAAGTGTCTTAGGGGTTGCAGTATCAATCTTGAATAATGCTCTGTCTGAGCTCATGTCATTTTAGTTTTAAATTTGGGTCTGATTGTTCTTGAGTGACATAGTCAGGAGTTTAATAAAATGGTGCTCTTTCAAGTTATTATCAAGGTTGAACTACTTAAGTTTTTTTTTAGAACAGTCTGCACGCAACAGTTTGTTGAAGTGTGTGCAGGAACTCCACATGCAGCTGGGAGGATCATTGACTGGCTTAGGGGGAGATTGTTGGCAAGTAAGCCAGCCACTTACCTCAAAATCAAGATATCGTGGAGAAGCTACATGTGGAAAGAATCATCTACGTAAGGAAAGCAGATTTGAATAAATTGGAAGGCTTTATTATACGAAGCATTTGAGGAAGGAATTCAAAGAAGAAGACCTACCTTCTTGGTGAACAACGGCTAGCTGTATGAAGTACAAATAAGCTCGATCAAGGACTAACACAAAGTACTTCACCAGAGATCAATACACACGGGAGAGGCTAAGGAAATTGCAAGTGTGTTTGACAGTGAAGAGATAGCGCTGACATTGATTCTGGAGTGAAACAGTGTTAGAGAGGAAGAGTGTTGGACAACACGGAAGCTGGATAGCTTGGGTAGTGTGAGTTAGTTCGTAGAAGATAGAATAACCACCCTGGATTGGACTGGTTAATCTCGTGAGTGTAAAGTCATCATCGAACCAAGAAGCATCATACCTAGTGAATCGTTGGGAATCACAAATCGTGATCTTCCAACCGTGGAATAGTCAGTATTGGGTTATTCATTCGCCCAATACTGGAAACCACGTAAAAAATTGAGTCTGTGTTCTTCAATTCTGCACATCAGTATATGCTTTTGTGGTTGTACTCTGTTTTTGCTCGGGTCAAACTCTGTTTTGCAGGATTCAGTATATAACCTACACAGGGGATCAGCTCGGAGGAAAGGAAGAAGAAGCTGGGAGTGAAGTAAAGTCAAAGCGCAGCGTTTTTAGTCTGTTTAGTAAGTGGACAGGCCAGGTAACAAGAGTGGGCCTGTCGAACCGAGCCCAATTTAAAAGTTCCACACTTTAGAACAACTCCAAACATTCATTCTACTGCCTATCGAACAGGTTTCGATCAAATTCATTTCTCCTCCTTCTCACTTGATTTTTCCAAAAAGGCAGATTAGGGTTTTTCAGGAACAAAGTTCAGCACAGAAAGGAAACAGGCTTCTCGCGCTCGAAGCTTTCAACACTTCTTATGTGCTTTCTGAATTACTTATGAAGTTCTATTAGAATAATAAATGTTATGATCTTCATCCATCCCTTATAGGCTACAGCTAGATCCCATCCCTAATCATGATCTATATCCGTTTCTCATCAAAGTAATCACTACCGTAGCCATCACACAATGTTGTGAACTCTTTGTATACATGAATATAAATCAATCTTTTCAACACAACAATCACTTCTGTTATCTAACAACTTCTCTTTTCTGTTTGGTGTTATGCTGTGATTCCCATTTTTGTGGAGACATATAAAGTATTTTCAAGGACTATGCTAGTAAGTAATACCCTTGATTACGATCCAGAGTATGCTCCTACACATCGATTAAAGGAATAACCTTATCGATAATGTGTTTAGTGGAGTTATATAATTATTATTTTTGTTTTGAGTACCATAATTCATAAATAGCGTGAAGACTACTGTATATGGTTCTGCCGATTCAACAAGACTCAACATATTTGAGTGTAGCTTGACTTGGGTGCGATGGACAGATTTGGTTCAGCTTAGCTAATGAGTTATTTTAGTCATGCCTCTTTTCTCCATGGTCAGTTTAATTTATTTTCCTATTTAGTGTGAGTTTGTCTATGAAAATTGATTCACTTATTAAGGTATATACTAGATAATTGGCCTGTTCTCTGTCGTGGGTAACAATAAACATGCCATTAAACTCTATTGGATTGAATTAGAATAAATTAATTTGTATTGCATTTTATAGGTCAAATTCTTACTTTATATTTTGATTTTATAAATTTTATTTAGAAAATTTATCTTCGTGAATGATTTTGAGATTTTTATTAAAATATTTACGATCTACATACTTTGTTTGATGCATTATCGGTAATTGAAATAAGTTAAATAAATAATTTTATATGTAGGAAAGAAAACATATAAAAATACTCATAAAAAGTCAAAAACAAAATCACCAAAGTATTTTTAATACATCTTCTTATAATGTGAAGTATACCATAATTATCATGTTTTTAATTTTAAACCATTTTATCATCTCAAATGTGTGGTCTACAGCGAGACGATTTTATAATAGCATTTATCAAGAAACTAATGAAGTATATTGTAATAGGTGCTTTTGTTTTAACAAATGGTATGATTTTATCCATCGAATAAGTGTAGTACAAGCAAAGCCAATTACAGGAGAGGGGAGACAATGTCAAGAACATGGATCCACTCATAAGGAAGAGAACCTCTCATAATTTCTTTTGGAACCCAATAAGCACATTTGTTGTTCTTCCTTTTATGAAAAGCCACCTTAATATGATCGTTCTGAGAAAAAGTGTGCTTCTTACAATGGATCCAAGCTTTCACTTGCCATGGCCAAGAACTGCTTGGGTTGAGAAGAATGTTGATGATGATTTGACAATCAGAGAAGATAATCGTTGGGCGAACAGAGTCTTGTGCCATATCCAGTGCAAACAATAGGGCATTTGGTTGTGCCACAATCGCCGATGAACAAAACTGAGTCCTGACCTTTTCTTCAATCACGTGTCCATGGCGATTACGAACAACAACATCATATGCCGCCACCTGTGATTTCGAAACAAAAGCTCCATCACATTATATCTCCTGCTGGAAATAAGTAGGCGGTGGATCAAGGATAGAACGAGGTGGAACATGCTGGCAAGGAGGAGAAGCAGTCAACGTCACCACACGAGCAGTCCAATCGTTAAAGTAACCAAAAGCCTTAGCAGAGGTTTATCGAAGCTGTGCACGGACATTCTTGAACACCCATTCGTTTCAAGAATTCCAAAGAGCCCACAGATGAGCCACCACTGCTACCAAAGAGCTAAAGGGATTACTTCATGAAGACTGAAGAACCACACGAGGATCGGGAGGGTGCTTGGAGGAAGAGGAAGATCGGCAAACCCCTCATGCCATATGCGTAAAGCATGGGGACATCCAAAGAAGCAGTGCCACATATCCTCGACTTCACCATCACACAGAGTGCAGGAAGGTGAGCTAATTACTTTCCGAAACCAAATATTTCTCTTTGTCGTCATTGCGTTTTTGATGATCCTCCAGGCTCCAAATTAAATTGATGATTTTTGGTGGGAGGGATAAGCTCCAAAGCCACTTTCAAGCTTTGGTAGAACATTCCGGGTGATTAGGGTCTTCTGAACTGTTCCTAGTTCTTTCATATGCTCTAAAGATGTCGTAGGCAGATTTCATAGAATAGGTCCCTGAATTCTCCGGGTACTACACCCATGAGTCCTCCGTATCACTCAACCCAATAGGGATCCTCGTGATTGCTTTGACCAAATCCATTCGTTTCCGTCATTAAGATCCATTCGTAGGGCAAGAACGATCAATAAGATCCAAGATCCATTCGTTTCCATCATTCATCACCCAATCGAACGCTCGCAGCTGATCTCTTTGGTTACTCTGGAGTCTGAAGCTTGGTAAATCTTGGATCCAAGGGTTATTATCAAGAATGATGCTCCTCCCATTGCCCATGTTTTTCCTCGCCCCAAGTTTTAAGATTTTCTTAGCTTCGTAGATGCTTGACCAAATCAAATAGGGTTTCCTGCCTTTACCTCCATCCAAGAACTCAAAGTGAGGGAAATGAAGGCCTTTAAGAAGACTAACCCAAATTTCATTCTCCCCATTAAGGATTTTCCTTCCTTGTTTAGCAAGCAGGGCCAGATTGAATTGGTGAAAGTTCCTAAAACCCATCCCTCCTTCCTGTTTTGTTGTCGTAAGAGCGCTTCCCTTTCTCAAGTTAATTGTGCCTTTGTCCATATTTCCTCCCCATAAGAAGGGTATCAATCTAGAATCCATGATATATGTTGTCCCCTTAGGGATGAGAAAACAAGACATCAAGTAGGTAGGGTAGCTCTGGTACACAGCCTTCAGAAGAGTATTTTTGCCCACTTGAGAGAAAGAGCCAAACTTTTCCAAAATTGACCCAACTTTTCCATGCTAGCAATAAGATCTGAAAAGACTTCTTTTTTATCTCCCCCATTCAGTTGGGACACCCAAATATTTTCCCATTCCCTCAGAACGTGGAATACACATGAAATCCGCCAACGGACTCTTGAGGTTCCCTGGAACATTTGATCTAAAGGTGATAGCTGATTTATCATTTTTGATCATTTGTCTCGTCATGCTCCCATTGTCCTCGATCATTTTTTTATAGTGATTGCTTCTGACATAGAGGCTTTCCCAAACAGGATCGTGTCATCTACAAACAGAAAATGAGTGAGTCTTGTACAAAAGGGATTCAGACTCACTCCCTGGATGCTCCCATAGTCCTTGATTGTAATAGGTGTTGAAAATGAAGTTTATCTTAACTTTTATCCATAGTCCTTGATTGTAATAGGTGTTGAAAATGGTGTAATTAAAGGTCCTTAGTTTTTTAGTTTGAAAGAAAAGGATTTCATAATTATTTAAAATATCTAGTTAAAATTTTAATTGATATCTATCTATCTATCTATCTATCTATCTATCTATCTATCTATCTATCTATACTAAATATTATGGCTATTCAAAACTAACTTCTTGCCAAATAAGCACTTGGTGAATGCACAAGTTGCCAAGGTGGACAATTTTTTTTCAAACAAAAAACTATTTATTGATCTATTTATGAAGTTGTCTCTCTCTTCTTTTAATAATTCTACTCATTTTTACTAAAATTAAAATAAGTTATTTTTTTAGGAAACATTGAAACAAAAAACACACACCTAAGTAATAAAAAAAAATCGATTAAACAAACTATAAAGATGGAAACAGAGAGTGACATATATTGTATTTGTTTAACCCAAGCTTATTAAATCTGATTAAGTAAATTTTCTATTCATTTTTACTAAAACTTAATAATAAGTTACATTTTGATGAAGAAAAAAAAAAGCACAAACATAAATATTAATATTTTTCAATACAAAATATAAACGATGATCTAAGAGAAAATAAACGTTTGACAATCAATCGACTTTGAGAAATGAACGATATGACTATATGTTTTTTTGCTATCAAACACTCACTTCTTTCTTATGTATATATCTATCAAATAAAACAAGTATAAATTATATAGCAAAATGTTTGAATATAAACTTGACAGAGCAATAATTGTTATTTTTTAAAAAACTTCTTATTCATTTCGATTAAATGAAAACATATTAATTATTAATGCAAACTTTTAATTTGTTTCTATCCCTTTCCCCATTTTGATTGTCTCTCTAGAAATAAAATCCAACATTGAAAATAAGAAATCAAGAAAGTATGTCAACCACCATAAAAATAAACAAAGCCCTCTTATTAGTTGCTAAATTTTTTGAGATTTCTAATATTTGTATTCTCATAATTTATAGAGAAGGAAACGGTAATGCATACGATTTTTTTTCTTTGTATGAGAATAGGAGGCAGAAATTACACGAGACAACGATAAGATGACAAAATTTTGAGCAGTTGTAACATATTTTTGCCTGTTGACGAAAAAAGTTAATATGATAATTGTGAAGATGAGGTGAACCAAGCCGAGAATTGTCGACTGCTCCCTCTTCCTCCTTGATCTGAAGTTGGCAACTGGTCTCACTTTCTCAGCGATATGTTATTGTTTGCGGTTGACTGGCCGAGTTATACTCTTTTCCCCATTCTTTTCTTAATTTTTTCGAAATTACGACTGCTGGATGGTAAATTTTCCCACTCTCGATGAGTGAATATATTTCTTCTTTGTTTTTTACTGAAAAGGGTCGCCATATACTTTCATGTATATAAAATATAATTAGAAGGGTTAATTGGTTGGACTTAGAGCATACCTCCTTTGGTTGAACTCCTTTGGTTGAATAATTGATCGTTTTTCTTGAATGCCTATTGCAACCCGATTTCTTGAATGTTGAAATGGAAAGTAGAGTTGTGATGATTGTTTATTATATTTTATGTTCATGATTGACATGCTACTACTAGCTAGCTATACAATGATGATCTGGTTAATAATTAGTAGGTAGCAAAGGGGTTATAAGTAGAAGGGAACATAATTGGGGTTTTATAAAGGTCGCGAAGAAGAAAGAAAATGATGATGGTGGTTTCTCGGTTGTCTATTTCGATGATTTTTTAATTTCTACATGTTTGCGGTGACATTTGTTTGTTTCATTAAGGTGAATTTTTCTGCATTGAATCCCTAACTAAAGATTGATTTTGACATGATTGTTTTCTTACAAACTACTATTTGGATTGATGCATATATTCAGTTCACAAATGAGGAATCTCAATGATAAAATGAGTTGAGTTGTATTGAAGACTGCTCCTTTCATTATTTGTCTATGTTGTTATTAGGTAATAAAGCACAATTCTTTTCTGCAGGAGATATGTAGCTCTCTACAAAATATAAATTGTGTTTAATTATATGCAGTTTAATTTGCTGAAAATATTGCTTTAATAAGTTAGTGACAGCTGATAGTTTTGTTTATGGTTGGTTTTGCTAGAACATTTCAAGGTAATTAAACAAGTAAGTGGAAGATTGATGGACGTGGATGCTAATGAGTTTCCTCATTATTCCAAAATTGTATATGTAAGTGATAATACACGATATTCATGGGATTTAGATCGGAATATTCTATATTATCATATACCGACATATGAGAAGGGAGAGAAAATAAAAAGCTCTTCGCTTCTTTTTTTATTATTAATTGAAGCACATTTTCTTATTCTAACTTCTTCTTTTGTGGCAGTAAGTTTTTTAACTTCTTTATCAGAATTCTGTGCTAAAGAATGAATAATCTCTTATGTTTATAATCTTAAAGGGTGAGTTCGATAAAAAAATCTAAATCAATAAAGAACTGTCTACAAAGAGCTCAGTTAATAAAATTAAAATGTTCATAAATAAACAAAAGTTATAAAAGTATGAAATAATACCTGAAATAAGGTAAGTGTGATTTACAATTCCATGTATATTACCTTAGCAAACATAAATAATAATAACAATTAGAATACTATAACGAATTATAAAACAACCAAACAAAATACAACGCCCAACGGGCGGGTAAAAAACTAGTGTATATTATAGATTTAACTTATTAATGCCACTGAATGGGAGAGGCATGAGTCAATTTCTATGAGCCATCAAGCTACATATAATTGGTGCCTTATTTGAGCAATTGATTAAACGGGGCAATCATAAGAAAAGAAAATGTTGTATGGTGGCTTCTTATCTTTGTATTGTTCAAGATCAACAAATAATCATTATTATTAGTTTCTATCAATTCAGGCAAAGAGCATATAAAACTATGTTTGTGTTTAGAGAATTCCTCAATCCCATCGATGTTGAGTTACAATAGTAGTATTTTCAACGAAAAGGCATGTTGCTGGATCTATCTATCCAAAGCAATTATATATATTTTTTCTTATAATAAAAAGCGAGTATATGTCTTGGAACGAAATAACAATTAGTTTAAATTCAGAATACTAAACTTGAATTTCCTTTGTACCTTTATTTTGTCGACACACAGAGATATACACCTCAGATGATGCTTTAAGATATGGCTCATGTCATAACCCAAACAAAAAAGAATACATCTTCCTATTTACTTGACATTTGTTTAAGAGGGAAATTCCATATCTGTAAGCTATGGGTAAAATACTTCGGATGTCACTTAAGTTTGAAAATTGGGGTAGACATACCACTTAATATTGAATAGGGCGTGGGTACCATTGAAATCTATTATATGTGCACCCGGTACCACTTAAGTATACTGTTAAGTGCATTTTGTTAAAGTTGATATGATATTCTTGGAATATTAGGTTTTCCAAATTTCATAATTGGTCCTTCTACTTTTCTTATTGTAAAAATATCATTTGGACTTATAAAAAATATTATTTTTTATTATTTAGTTAGAGTCCTCTTTTGAATACTTGATACCGAACCAATTTTTGAATAAAAATTTTAAAATCAATTATGATTATGTGTTCTAATGATTAAATTATTCCATGAATTTTGTAACTAAACAATGTTGTAGTTTTTATAGTCATATTTTCTGTTAGGGGAAAAGGCCGACAAAGACGCATCAGAAGCACCTGCCGCACTTAGGCGCTCAATTACCGTAAGCCGCACGACTCCGACGCGATCCGCAGAATTGCCAACCCGAAATCCCGCACAACAGGGACGCGTAACGGAATCTGCATAGGGGATACCAGTGGGCCCGCGTATCTGCATCTGACTACCGGTCTTGTCCCCGAGATTCACCCACCAAACCAAGAACAACTATAAATACCGCATTTACTACACTTGAAAGAGGATTTTTGGGACTCTCTCTGATTCTCTCTCTAAAAACTCCTCTATATACCCCCTCTTGGAGAATCCACCTTTGTTATCTATTTGAAAAGAATCAATCAGAAAAGAAGATTGCCCATTCCCTTATCGAATCAACGTTAAAGTCACTGAACTCATCGTGCAAATCTCCCATACTCAGCCTTGCACAAACAATTGGCCCCCACCGTGGGGCATGACGAAAGATTCAATGGGGAAGGAACAACGTACCACACCTGTGGCCCCTTCGGAGGAGGAGACAACCCTGCACAAAGCTACGGTTAGTCAAAGCTTATTCAGAGCGCCCACGAGTTCTGACACGCTGAGACTTTTTCAGTCTAGCGTTGACCCCAACATCGTATTGATTGAAGAAGAAGAAGTAGAGCTGACCTCGAAGGAAATGCGCCAACAAATGAAAAGGCAGAATAAACCCATTTCCGACATGCAAGGAAAAATGGGTCATGTAATCGTGATCCTCAACGCCCAATCAAACGTCTCACTTCCTAAGGTGAACCCTCTCGCGGACCGTCCAGCAGCACCGGCACTAGGGTCAGGCCTCAGAACACCCCCGCCGCTAGAGAAGGGTGGTAGGGTCTCGAACATCTCAAACAACACCTATCACCCGCCTACAGAGCTCCAGACAAAACCATCCTCCACCAACCCCTCTGCTCTACGATCATGGCGGAATAGATGGTGGGGAACTCCCCAACGGTGCCAACTTACAATGGGACAACCGACCTGAGATACCACGTCGGTGCTTTCTGTCTGCACATGCAGCTCCAAACTTGTTCTAATGCGTTCATGTGCCTCACCTTTCCGTCCACCTTGTCCTGACTGGTACAACCGTCTTCCGAACGGGATTATTCAAACTTTCGATGAGTTCATCCGCCTATTCACCACCAAATTCGCATCCCAAAAATGGAGGCCTCACATACATTGGCGCTCGTGGATATAAGACGGAAGGAAAATGAAAGCCAAAGAATGTTCTACTCAAGGTGGTCATGCGTCGGCATGGCGGTCTGCGATCTAACTCGCGAAAAGGCCGCATGCCATCTCATGAAATCCACGAACAACTCCGAGCTAAGGCGTTCATTGGCAAAACGCCCTGTGTTGTCATCCCAAAGTTGGAGGTCAAGGTGGAAAAAGCAATCACCTTAAAAGAAACGTTAGGGGCAGGTTCGGTCCACCAATTCGAACCTAAGAACGCGAGGGATTAGTAACCGCGGTGTCAACCGCCCCTCCTGTTGGCTCATCTTCACAGGGGATTTGGGAAACCGCACATGGTACCCGCCGCCAACCCCCGGAGAAAACGCTCTCCAGAGCGGAACAGAAATGACAGGAATTTCACATCGATGAACGATACGGTGAGGAATATCTTCCGCACGGTCAGGAAAAAGGGGTACCGCATAAACTGGTCGACTGCCAATGGCAGCCAGAGAACCGGCGCGATCACCGCAAGTACTGCGAATTCCACCGCAAGACTGGCCACCTCACATAACATTGCTACAATCTCAAGTTCAAAATCAAAGCTCTCATCGCGTGGGGACATCTTGTGGAATATGTGTAGACGGACAACCTTGCGCCGCCACAGAAACCACCACTCCCCCACCAGTCTGATATAATGAAGAAACCGGCGACGTATTGATTCAGAAGGAGATTGGAGTGGTAACAGCAGAAGGAACCCAACCGCACAAGAAGACGAAAAGAGAAAGGGAAATCAAGTGTGCGGCAACAGCATCCCCGCCATCGTCACCTCCCTAATCGTTGCATGCAAAGTGTACCGATTTCTCTATGACGGAGGTAGCGCGACCGGTATCCTGTTCAAGCAAACCCTCGACCTAATGGATGCTGATCCACGGATGATTCGTCAGGCAGAAGGAAATCTAGTTGGTTTTTTAGGATCACGAGTGCCAGTCATAGGCTCCATCACCTTCCCAGGGGTGATGGGCGACCAAACCCCTCGGGCAGCGGAACAAATCAAGTTCAGCATCGTGGACTGCAAGTCGCCGCATGACAAGATTTTGGGGCGTCCATTCCTAGCAAAATTCAGGGCGCTACCATCCACGTGCCACCAACTTATAAAATTCCCAACTCCGAAAGGGATAGGCTTTGCGAGGGGAGAGCACCGAGAGCTCACAACAGGGAAAAGAACAAACATTGTGGACACTCGAGTTGAAAAGGAGCCGCGGCCAAGCCTGGTGGATTCAAACATCAAGATACCACTGGTGGGGAAGCTCGCCGCCCTCGGAAGGTCCATCCCTCGCTTAGTCGATCTATGCGCACCTTTCTTTCATACTCTCAAAGCGGGAACAAAGTTCAAGTGGGATGCCGTGTGTGAAAAGCCTTTGAAGAACTCAAAATGTATCTTGTATCCCCGCCGGTGTTGGTTGCCCCAGTGGTGAATGAAATGCTTTATATTTGCATCGCGGTGCCAGTTAGGGCGCTAAGCGCAATACTAATTTTCAGATCAAAAGGCACGGGCGAAAGGGCGGTGTATTATATATCACGCACGTTGACATGTCTGGAAACACGGTACTCGCCTATCAAAAAGGCGGCTATCACATTGGTGTCCGCGTCCCAAAAGTTGCGACCATATTTCCAAATGCACGCAATCATGGTGCTAACCAACCTGCCTCTCAAAAAAATACTAAGTTCAATGGAAGTCTCGGGGCAGCTGGTGAAATGGGCGGTAGAGCTCTCCGAATACGACATCAAATACGCATTGCGGCCAGCCATTAAAGAACAAGTCCTAGCGGATTTCATAGCCAAAGGGGTGGTCCTCGAAGCCGCACCAGAAGGAACGTGTGAAATCCACGTGGATAGAGCCGCAAGCAAGCATGGAGCGGGAGCAGGGGCGATGAACCGCACCCCACTGGGAGTCATCTATGAAATAGCTATATGCTTTTGGGCGCTGAAAACAAATAGTGCGGCAGAATACGATGTACTGCTTGCAGGATTGCGTGCGGCCAACAAACTGGGGGCAAGAGCAATAAGGGTGTTATCGGATTCCGCTCTAGTAGTCAATCAATTGAACGTCATCTTCGAAGCAAAGGAAGAAGGACTCGAACAATGCATACCAAGGATAAAAGGAGAGGACAAAAGTTTTCATTCCATCGTTTATGTACATGTCCCATAGGAGGAGAATATCCACGTCGACACCCTCTCCAAGCTAGCCACAACCACGGATTTTGGGGAGGCCCGAATGGTCTCGGTGCATAAGGTGGGATACCTGTCAGACACCGAATGCCCAACATTCAATGCCGCTGACAACACCGAGGATGTTTGGCGCAACCCCATACTCTTGTATCTCACCATGGCCAGAGTCTCGGAGGACCCGAAAAAAGCTTGGGCACTACGAAAAAGGCGGCTCGATGCACAATCATCGACCAAGGGCTATATAGACGATCACATGTTGGGACATACCTGAAGTGCCTGGGCACCGAGGAAGCCACATAAGTAGTGCGTGAAATACATGAGGGAATGTGTGCCATGCACCACGGAGTGAGAAGCTTAGAAAGATAGATCTTACTAAGCAGCTACTATTGGCCACGTATAAAAAAGGACGCCAAAGCATATGTCGGCCGATGTCATAAGTGTCAAATACATGTCCGCATGCATCACCTGCCATTGGCAGACTTGCAGGCAAACATTAGCCCTTGGCCATTTGCATAATGGGGAGTAGACTTGCTCAGCCCCTTCCCGCCAGCCAAAGGAAAGCAGAAATATTTGATCGTGGCGGTAGACTACTTCACAAAGTGGGTAGAATTGAAACCTTTAGCGTCAATCAAGGCTCAACAAGTAACTCGTTTCCTGACCCATAAAATTTTATCCAGATTTGGTACTCCACAATCACTAATCTTCAACCATGGCACCCAATTTGACTGTGCGGAAGTGATAGATTTGTGCGACCAGATAAGCAAGATCGCCAGATTTGCATCAATCGCATATACTCATGCAAACGGCCAAGCTGAAGCAGCCAATAAAGCTATTTTACACGGGTTACACACTCGCCTAAACGAAGCAAAAGGCAATTGGCCAGACGAACTACAGAGCGTCTTATGGTCTCACCGTATGACATAAAACCGCCACACGTGAGACACCATTCGCACTCACTTACAGGACTGAAGCAGTCATCCCCATCGAAACAAATATTCTCGTCGCTCGAGTTTTTGCCCAGACAAAAAGCAGGGGAAACTCGCAGCATGATGGGAATGGTCATACAAGATAATGGAGGTTGTAGGCGCGAATACGTTTAAATTAGCAAAATTTAGCGAATCATAAATACCGACAATATGGAACGCGCAAACCTTGCATTTGTATCATCCCGCTCATCAAGTGTAATACTTATGGCATGAATGTCGAGTTTATATGGCATGAATGTTGACCCGATAATAAACGAGTGTGGAATACGCCTCTCTATTACGAGAACAACTTTCTCAGCACAATATAAACGAGTGTGAATCCGCCTCTTTACTACGAGAACAAAAGTCTCAATGCAAACATAGCAGTCAATTGACAAAACAAGATACGTTCCTTAAAGTAAGGCGACTTTCATCCCAAGTGTCACAAATTGAAAACGCCAGTTCCATGTCTGACAAGATATAAGGAGAAAGTAAATAGCAGCATCACCTCCAGACCCAACGGCGCCGTCTTCCTCAGTTTCGCTCTCAGACTCATCCGACATTGATTGATTTTCTTTAAAAAATTGTTGCACATGACGCACCATGTCGCGAGTGTTCCACCGGCTCCTGGGGTTGTCCGGGCGAACCTTCTTGCGCACTGCCACAATGGTTTGATACATACAGTCAGTCAAATGCTTTCCAAACCCAGGTGACTGCTTGTATGTCTAAATGGTTTTCGCGGCAATCGCCACCTTTTCTGCGTTAGCCTTCTGCTCAAACTCCTCCAACTTCTTGTTCAATGCCTCCTTCTCGACCACGGACTACGATCGAACGCGCTCCAACTCCCCCGCCAAAAGCTTCTTCTCCTCCTTAAACTCTCGTTTCTATTTCGTCCGAATTCTCACCCGCTCTTCAGACCTCGCCTTCTCCCTTTCTGCGGAAATATCATCAGTCAGCTTGCCAGTCAGCTCATCCACACGAGCAAGAGCATCGTCGCAATTCTTCTAAATCGAAGAAATACGCCGCTCTGTCTCCGCTGTTTGACCTTGTAGTTGGATCACCTTAAATGGCCACCAATGCCTGCCGCAACACATTATGAGACTCAGCCGCCCAACAACTAAAAGAAAGGAGAGAGAGGAAGAGGAAAGAAACCGAACAAACCTGGAACTGAGCGTGCGCCAAATCAGTATACAGATCGCTTCTCTCCATTCTGGCAGGAAGAGCAAGAGCGGCGCAAACAGCTTTCAAGGCAAGCTGCGCAGCAGCGATCGACAACTTGATATCTCGATACAGAGCCGTCAAGTCCTGAAAAACCATCATGTCGGGCAGAGTCTGCTGTACAGACGAAACCCCGGAACTCCGGCCAGGCACCTTCTCAATCCGCCATGTTAAGCCGCCACCACTCCCACTCGGCCCCTTCTCCGCCATCGGAGGCTTCCTGGATGCCATCTCAACCCTCAGTTCAATCCTTTCTACCTTGGCCGCCTTGGGATTCACCGTCGCACCCGCGTTCTTCCTCTCCCTGCGGCCGTTAGATGGTGCGGGAAGATCCACCACGGTGATCATTGACGCATCAGAGTTGTAATCCACCCCTACAAATAAAAGTTGTAAGAATCAGATTAATACAGCAAGAGAATATCCAGAAGAAGAAGAAGACTAACCACCAACATATAGCTCGCTAAGGACGGCTTCGCGTGAACCCTTCTGATGAAGACCACCTGCGCAGTCTGCAACAGATCATAGTGCGTCTGGAGTTGTGGATAAACTCCCACAGCTGATTCATAATCCGTTACAGAAAGGCGGTTAACTCCTCAGGAATCGGCTTAACATAAAAGAACTTCTCGAACCAATCATTTTCGAGCTTGGGCGACCCATACAAATATCCATTGGGTTTATTATCTCGACGCTTAATCGACATTCCATTTCCCCTCTTTGGACCAGTTGAGCGTGGAGCTTTCAGCTAGCAGATCTTGCGAAACAGACAATATGTCGCGTTCAAGTTCCGCCGCTTACACATGGTGCGCAACGCACATGTGTGAAAAATTACAGAAGGAGAGAAACGAGCCAACGAACACTTCCAACAAATCATATAAACGACAGAACAAAGGCTCAATGAGAAATTTAAATCCCATCTGCCGATACTCTGTGTAAACGCCGCACCGTCCTGGCGGGCAATCGCCAACGCTGCTGAATTCGGATGAAACGACGTATTGCCAGTGAGGCGGCAATTCGAGACCACGCACGTAGCGGAAAACATCGGCTTGACTAAGGATGGAGGCACGATCCGGACCACCCAATAGATGCTCTGACGGAACAACAAACCCCTCGAACAACTCTGCCCAGTCCAAAATAGTATAATCGGCCCAAACCGCGTTCATCCCTAACCGCGACACATCTTCCGTTGTTCGCACCATTGCGTAAACCGAACTGTCGTCAGGCTCTGATAGGGCGAGTGAACTATCCGTCGCCATTTCATCGGCGAAACTACTACTGTTCTCCCCCACCATGAGCGCTTTGCCTCTATCTCCATGCTGACCTTCACCGGAGTGCACTTCTCGGACATTCTGATCCCTGTCATCAGGACAAGACATGCCTCATTACTCAATGAAGTGGAGGCTATTGGAGCTAATTGATGAATGTAAGTACTGGGACCCTTTCTCGAAGGATATGGGAGACTGATACAAGTGTTGCCAATCATGCAATTATCTACATGTTATTAATTTATCGTTTGGTTTTGGTTGTGTTGCCCTTTTCTTCATGTTGTTTATGAATGGCAATGGGGCAGGGGCAGGTCCAGGCAGGGTATCTCGATACCCATACCCTCCCCGTGGCAGGTCGGGTCCAAGTCGGGTAATTTATCATGGGGCGCGTGTCGGGGCAGGTCGACCCAATGGGTATGTAATTTATGTGAAAAACTTTAAAAATATTCATTAAAAGACCAAGAAATAAATCATAATATGATAAAATGTAGTTAAATTATTAGAGAAATTGAGGGTTTCACTTATTTACAACTTTATTATAGCTAAATAATGAGGTAATATGAGGAAAATTCTAGGTAATTTGACTAAGATTACATGTTAGATAGGCAAAAACGGGTCGAGAATGGGGCGGGTCAGGGCAAGTCGGGTCGACGAGAGATACCCATTCCCGCCTCGCCCCAAAACAGGCCAAACAGGTCGGATAAAATGGGTCAGGTCGAAATTGCCATCCCTAATGTTGTTTATATTTTTCACTGAGACGAATAATGAAAACAGTGATTGGCAGAAGCCATTTGAAGAAATTACAAAGAATAAACATAGTGTATCAGCATGCTGCCATTTTGTTGTATGTTGAATTTGTAACCTTAGAGAGATGGTGATAAAGATCGGCTTATAAGGGTGCCAAGGCTAGACTCAACACTGTTCTCATGAACTCTAAGTTTACACATTCATAGTAATTGTTATTCTCATTGAAAATCATCTATATATTCCTTTGTTTTTTTTTTTTTTTTTTTGCTCGAGCCCCTATAGTGCACTACTATTTTCATTTATTAGGAATTTATATTAAGGAAGTGAGCACTTCTACTATGCTATATAGTATTGGTGCTTTAATGTACAACTTGAAGTTGTACCATAACATTAAATGTATAAGTTTAGGTTGTACCATAAAGAAATTTGTACATTTATGTTATGGTACAACTTTACAACTTGAAGTTGTACCATCACATAAAGGTACAAGTTCAAGTTGTACCATAAAAGAATTTGTATAAAAAGTATAGGTACAATCTGAAGTTGTACCATAACGTAAATGTACAATTTTAAGTTGTACCATAAAGGCAAAAACCTATAGCACCGTGGGTGAATGGAGGACGTTAGGGCCCAATTCCTCGATTCAACCTCTCGGTGGCACTGTTTCTGCGGCTCCAGGCCCTTCTCGCACTCCCGGTAACGCACCTACGACTCCAAGTTCCCCATCTTTAATCAATGTATGGTTTGATGGTGCTACCAAGAGTGGACATGGAGGCAGTATTGGCTTTGTCGGCTATCATACGGCAGGTAATGTTCTGTTTGCTTTTGGGAAATTTTATGAGGGTATTCAGGACCCTTTTCTCATGGAATGTTTAGCCCTACGGGATGCTATACACTGGTGTTTAACTCATTCCTTTCTTTCTGTTTGCTTTCATGGGGATTCTCAACTCTTGATCCGCCGGATGATTGGAGGTGATATGCATCATGTTCGGGGTGGCGCTATTTTGGAAGACGTTAGGAGCTTGGCATCTTCCTTCCTCGATGTTTCTTTCGTTTTTGTTTCTCGTCAACTTAATAGGGCTGCCCATCATGTGGCACAACAGGCCCTTTCATCGGGAGTTCGACTATTTGTCGACTCCCGCGCTTTACTTTCTTCTGGCTTATGACTATGGATTTATTATCTGACTTTGCCAAAAAAAAAAAAAATACTATATAGCATTGTAAAATTTCTCTAAGGAAGTTACTTGAAACTCCGATTTGTGTCATGTTTGCTAATCGCTGCAGCAAATAGTCATTAACAGTCCAACTAAGTTTTCCATATGTTAAAAGATTTTATACTAGAGTTTCTGATGTTGCAAGTAGGGAACTGGATGAATGATCTAATATAGAAGAGCTCGGTAACTTCCATCCCTTTTCCTTGCTATGGCTTAAGGGATTGATAAGCAAATTAGTTGCTTTCATGGTCTTAACCGTGAAAGTGACTGAGCATGATCCAATTCGGAGGACGTTCCTCAATTTTTGCAAGGTAAATAATAATGAGATATAGAATTTGGTTTACCTTTAAGTTCATTTTCTGCATTTGTAGAATCTCGACATGAGACCAATATGGATCTCAAAGCAGTCGTGATGAGTACAAAAGTCCAGTTAGAGGTATGGGGAAGTGACCTTTGCTGTTCTTTGCCTCTTGGACCCTGTAGGGAATACTTTATGATTTGGAATGGAAGTTTCATGTGTCAGTTGGACTAGAACATGAGAATTCATACTTTACTTGCAATGTTTAATGCAGGGATTTGCAGTTAGCAGCATTTTGCAAGAATCTCATAAGTTCCTCTTAAATTCGACTTGGTTATAATTTATTGCTTCTATAATTGTCTCATGTAAACTTGGTATTCTGATGAAACACACTGATATTTGCTCTTTGTTTTGAGGGTCGAAATGTTTACCGACTATTGAAGTGCGTCACTGAAAACTGAACTTATTGCCTATTGTGATTTCATGTTTGCCGAATAAGGAACCAGGTTGCTATTGTTCTCTCATGTTGTTCTGTATCCACGATCAGTGGCGGACCCATAAATTTGGCGGACCCATAAATTTTACATAGTGGTGTCCTTTTTCAAAAAATAAATTAAAACAAAAAATAATTAATTATTAATCGATAAAAATTATACACAAAATACCCAACACGTACAAGTTAAAAAAAGTCAATGATGTATTTTCATATTCTAAAAAAATTATAAAATACACGTGGTGTCTACACTACTCAATAAATTTGTCTCGGTATATCCTACTATACAATTATCATGAACTGACGCAAATTTGACTTCTAAATTTGTTCATGATGTAACTCAAAGCTGAAAAAACACTCTCAACACTTGTCGTACAACCATAAAATCAATACAAATTAAAGGTAGCTTGTAATTAAATTAATTGTTAGGTTTTGAAAATAATTAAAGATAGAGAATAGAGTTTTGCTATTACACAATGTTTAGAATATAACAACAAAAAAGTTGTAGCCTAATGGAAATTATATGTATTAGTAGTAGTAGTGTCTCGGGTTTGAATTACCCAAACTATCACTTATATTCCCATACGTAAACTACAAACGAGAGTAGTATAATCGTTCTTTTTAAATTTAACGGTGTCCCAGACTATTAATTATAATTTTTTATCTATACGTAAACTACTACCGAGGGTTGGATAATCGATCTTCCAACATTTAGGGGTGTCCCAGGACACCCCTAAAGGCCCTGGGTCCGCCCCCACGATCATTCAAATGTTTATTTCGCTTTCCTTGCTTTGGAGTTAAAAGAAGAGTATCCGCAAAATCAGGCTCTATCTATTGTTTCCATCAACCTACCAGTTGTTCGTGCTGTTGGTGTGCAATTTTTTTACTCTTCTTAAGAATCAAGTTCATTAAGAAAGACGATAACTTAACCTGACAGGTTTGCACCCACTAAACTGGCTACCAAAGAAGCTCGAGCTGGTTCTCAAAAAAAAAAAGGCTAATACAATATATTATCCACAACTATTAACAAACGGGGAATTATATCCATAACTATCGAAATACAAAATAATAGCCAACTGTTAAGTCTCCGTTAACACTTCCGTTAGATGATGGTGAATTTGCAGATGCTATACTGACGTGGCAGTCAACACAAATGCCACATAAGCAGGTCAAAAAGGAAAAACAAAAACAAAAGAGAAGTCCTCCACCGCCGATGCCCCCTGCCTCCTCCCAACCGCCGCAGAGCCAGAACCAGCCGCCGGTCTACAACATCAACAAGAGCGATTTCCTTCCACCGCCGCCACCGACAAGAAAGGAAAATCCGCCGCTCTCTCCTTCCTCTCCGCCCCCGTCCTAATTTTTCTGCTTGTTCTTGCGTTTCCAAAGGTACATGAACTCGATTTGGATTGTGCAAGTCAGACAGATTCGAGCCGATCCGACCTAGGGAAAAGATTTCTGGGGTTGTTTGGACGAGGTCGGCGGCGCTGGTTGATTTCGAAGGTGCCCCGAAGGCCCCGACCAAATCAACCTCTCTCCTGCCCTGTTCTGACGTCGAAAAACAGAGTTTCCCGGCACCATCGCAGTTGGTCAAAGCACCAAGTTCTTCGATTTCTGGCTGACCTGGAGTGTTTAATTTGCGCAGATTCGTTCTTTCTCCCTCAAATAATTCGCCAACATCAGCAACTTTCTTCGAATCAACCTCTAGCTCGTCGACGTCGTCTGCCGAATACGTCCTCTGTCTTGGCCTTGAATCCTTCTCCCTTCACCAGCTTACCCAGCCTAGGCAACACCTTCCTCAGCTGCTCAACCTCTGGCTCCGGCGCCGCCTCAATCGCCGCCGCCAGGCACATCGCGGCTCCGATCTGGGAGTTCAGATCTTGCTCCACAGTCACCATCTCTATGAGCGGCTTCGAGACGGTGGAGAAGGGAGGATGCGTGACCTGAGACGACATGGCGGCGGCGGCCTCGACACAGGCCGTCCGGACGGCCGAATCCGGGTCCCCGGGGGCGAGCGTCTCTCCACCCTTTTCCGGGTAGGGTCGGGGGAACGCGAACGGCCGCAGGCTCGCCGACGGGTCGGGGTTTTTTTTTTAATAATAATGATTATTTTAATATATTATTGTTTTAATATTCTGACGTGGAATGGTGAAGTGGCAGTCTCCGTTATAAAATTTAACGGAGATCCAGACAGTTATCCATTTCATGATTCGCAATAATAGTTGTGGCTATTATTTTGTATTTCGATAGTTATGGATATAATTCCCCGTTTGTTAATAGTTGTGGATAATATATTGTATTAGCCCAAAAAAAAAAAAAGAAGAAAAATAAAACATAACAAACATTGATTACTACTAGGTAACCATGTATCCTTGCCTTTTCTTTGTGGCTTGGTCGATCATGGAATTATTATCACTGTGCTTTACGAGTTCCACCTTTTGTCTAGGTCAATATTCACTTACAAGTCCATGTTCATAAAACAAAATAGGAGAAATAGTTCATGCTTTTGATTAAATGTCTAAATGTGTACTTTCATGTCTCTGTGCTGCTTGGCTACATTCATTTTTGCTTCTCCTGATTAAAGTTCGTGGGTTCTCATGTTAATACTGAAAGTTTGTTATTGATACTAATTATCCAATTGTCTGTTTACAGTTGTTTTCAAGGGTGAAATCCGAGTATTCCATGAAGAACAACGAGAACTACGGTAAAAAATTTACAGTGACTTTCCAGTAATACCCGTGATTGGGAATGGGGTGCCTTCAAGCCTTCTGATGGGTTTCAGTCCCAAATTCTTTTTCTCCCTGAGCCTTCAAACATCGAACCCAGCTTAGGTTAACGAATGATTGCCCTTTGATTTCGTTCTTGCTCTCGAATAATGTTTTCGAATCATTGTGCAGCGAGTTCACTTTTTTTGCTTTCTTCCGTTGTTGCAATGTGCAGCTTGAAGCAGGGGATTCATTGTCATGAACGTCAAATGCCCCTTAGGCATTTAGAAAAGGAAAACACGTTTCACTTACCAACCGGGGTGGGGTTTCCTCTTATATTATTCGCACAGACTCATCTCCCCTAAATTTCGCTCTCTCCCCACCATTACCATCAGTCCATCACAGCCAAAAACCAGAGTCAACAAAAGGAATTCTACCCCTGATCTGTTCGGTTAACAACTAGATTCAGGATTTCTTTCAGAGTTTATCCCCAAAATATTTGGGCTCTCTTCTCTTGTCCCTCTCAACAATAGAAACTTGTACTCTCCTGTCCTCGGTATGCCTTCCTGCTTCACTCCTGCTCCTCTCTTCATATTTCTGACGTCTAGCCTTGTGCTTCTTGCAAAACTCCATTCCCTGGGATTGTCATCTGTGTTCCCCCCACCTAGTTCGTTTTGTTCTGTTAAAGAATCCCTTTTCTTGACCTTTAACAAACAAAAAGCCAAAACAAAAAAGAGAAAACAGAGAAGGGGAGACTTCTTTTACCTTCCTCTTGGACTTTTTCCATCTTCCAACTTCTTCCCTTCCTTCACTCTCTCCATCTCTCTCTGCCTGCTCATTGCTTTGTATCTCTCCATTGAGCATAGAACTTGTCAAAATTCTTGGTTTTTCCTATTTATATATTAATCAAACGCCACATTGTGTTCAAGCTTCCGGCATTTATTCCCGAGGAAGAGAAAAGAGAGGTGCTTTAGTTTTTTTGGGTATTGTACCAGGAAAGTATGACAATGTCTTAGTCAGGGGGGAATAGTTGAAGAAAGATATTGGGCTTTTTGGGCAGAGTTGGATTCGGAACCCGAAACCTGCCAGGAGTTTAGAGTTTTCAGGATTTCGTGTGTTTTTACATTGTTTGTACGATGGGGGATGGATTGTTTACATAGTGAAGAGGAAAAAAGGAGGTCGTAGAACTTTTTTGTGTTCAGTTCAGATGGGAAACAATTGTGTTCAAGCAAAAGGTGCACAAGCACTTGCCGGAGGAATATGCAATCCAGAATGGTGGTCAAATTCAACAGTTGGCATGCTGAAACCAACCAAGACACACAAGAAGAACATTGAACCTGGCAATGTTGTTAATTCTGGAAAGGTTCCTCATAAGCCTCCCAAGCAAATGAAGATGGAGAAGAAGCCATGCGAGAAGAAAGAGGAGGAGAAACATGTGGCAGTAGATCCCGAGAAGGCTCCAAAGTCGCTCGAAGAGAAGAACGCAGAAGCCAAGATGTCTCATGAAGAACCACCAAATAAGGTTGTTAGAGAAAAGAGTCATTCCCCACCACACAAGCCCAAGAAGGAGCCCAATCAGAATCAGGTTCTACAGAAATTTGCTATATCACCACCATCACAGGATCAAGCTAAGGTGGCAATCCAGCAGTCACAACCTCCATTGGACGTGGCTGATGTAACAATGGTCAGGCTACCACTTCAGCCACTGCAAACTCAGGCTCCTCAAGCTCTGGTGGGAATTCAGTCACAGTCAAAGAAACAGCAACCGAAGTCAAAAACTGTTGAAGCCAAGAATCCAGGTGGGGAAGTTGCAGGGCTTCAAACTGATTCAGTGTTGAAAACCAAGACGGGGCACTTGAAGGAGTACTTCAACTTGGGAAGAAAGCTTGGCCATGGTCAATTTGGGACCACTTTCTTGTGTGTGGAGAAGGGAACCAAGAAGCACTATGCTTGCAAATCCATTGCAAAGAGGAAGTTGTTGACCATGGATGACGTGGAGGATGTGAGGAGAGAGATCGAGATCATGCATCATTTGTCTGGTCACCCTAACATCATACGAATCAAGTCGGCTTATGAAGATTCTGTAGCGGTTCATGTGGTGATGGAGCTTTGTTCCGGTGGTGAGTTGTTCGATAGAATCATTAAGAGAGGGCATTATACAGAAAGGAAAGCTGCAGAGATCACTAGGACTATATTTGGTGTGATACAGACTTGTCATTCACTTGGTGTCATGCATAGGGATCTCAAGCCTGAGAATTTCCTGTTGATTGATGAGAATGAAGAGTCTCCTCTCAAGGCTATCGATTTCGGACTATCTGTCTTCTTCAAACCCGGTGAGATATATGCAGAAAAAGAACATTACTTTTTTGGTTACTTGTAGTAGATGCTTAATGTTTTGAACGAGGGCGAAACTTGAATTGCAGGGCAGGTTTTCAATGACGTGGTTGGAAGCCCTTACTATGTTGCACCAGAAGTTTTGAGGAAAAGGTATGGTCCTGAAGCTGACGTTTGGAGTGCTGGAGTTATGGTCTACATTCTCTTGAGTGGGGGGCCTCCATTTTGGGCAGGTAAAATCTTGGAGTTTTATACTAATGTACGATGCAAACTTATTGCCTAAAGTTACCAAATTTGATGTTCACTCTTCTTGTGATGTAGAAACTGAGGATGAGATTTTCCAGGAGGTTTTGCATGGGGAGTTAGACTTCACCGCATATCCATGGCCTCATATTTCAGATAGTGCGAAAGAGATAGTGAAAAAAATGCTTGTTAGGGATCCAAAGAAGAGGATAAGCACCCATGAAGTTCTTTGTGAGTCTCTCCCATTGTGTGAAAATCAAGTTCTCGTAAAACATCAAATGCCTTCTTCTGCCATGTTTTTTCATCTGAAAGTCTAGAATTTGACAACATTGTCCTTTGGCAGGCCACCCGTGGGTGAGAGAAGATGGAGTGGCTCCAGACAAGCCTCTTGATCCAGCTGTGTTGTCACGTTTGAAGCAGTTCTCTGCTATGAACAAGCTAAAGAAAATGGCTCTCAGAGTAAGTTCCACTCTATATATGTTTCCATCTTCTTTTGTGGATTTTCAAACGAGGGTAATAATCAAATTATTATCTTTAACATCTATTATAATTGTTACTATTATTGCATTGTGATGCAGGTAATTGCAGAGAAGTTGTCTGAAGAAGAGATTGCAGGATTGAGAGAGATGTTTAAGATGATCGACACAGATAACAGTGATTCCATTACCTTTGAGGAACTCAAAGTTGGACTCAAAAAGTTTGGCGCAAACATTGACGAGTCTGAAATCTATGACCTTATGCAAGCGGTAAAAATTGAAAATACAATGATTGTCCGACTCAGTTGGAAAGTCCATTAAGAAATGAAACCAGTAAAAAAAAATCCTCCATTTGCAGGCTGATATTGACAATAGTGGAACAATCGATTATGCGGAGTTCGTAGCTGCAACACTGCATCTGAATAAAGTTGAGAGGGAAGACCATCTGTTTGCGGCCTTTTCATACTTTGACAAGGATGGGAGTGGCTACATAACTATTGATGAGCTCCAGCAAGCATGCAATGAGTTTGGCATGGAGGATGTCTGTTTGGAAGAGATGATTCGAGAAGTAGATCAGGATAATGTAAGTGAAGCGATTCTGGAAAGTTTCTCCTTGCAGTATATGATTTTACATTATTATTAATATTATGTGTTAATTTATTGGTTTTGGTGGCGGCTTGCAGGATGGTCGCATAGATTACAATGAGTTTGTTGCAATGATGCAAGTGGGCAATGCTGAGATCGGTAAGAAGGAGGTGCAAGGTAAAAATGTAGGGATTTCATTTAGGGAGGCAGTGCCAGTTTGCTGAGAGATGAAGTTTGTTTGTTATTTTAGTCAAGCTTCTTCTAATCTACTGATTCGTTCCTTTTTTTTCATTTATATCTCATATTAGGGTTTTGGTTTTGATTCCAAATCTCATTTTGATAGATTTATTTAAACAATTCACACTTCATGACACATGTAAGGTGTTGGTAATGATGTGTTGAGAGATCCCCACACAAGAAATTTATTGTTTTTCAATGTTCTAATTCATTTTTTCTTTTTGTCCGGATTGATAATCATTAATCGGTCTCTTTTTTAAATTGATCTAAATTTTAATACATACCATTAAGTCTTTGTACTGGTTTTTTTGCATAATTAAGAATGGATGAACCATGTAAACAATTTTCTTAACTTCTTCCCCAAACATATTTAAGTATTTCTTTTTAATATTTGTGCGCCCAAGTTATCAATTTTGTCAATGAGAGTATTCTATATCACTCAATCGAGGCAAGTGTGCCTCAATCGAGTGGCATAGCGTAAAATTGACCTTCAAGGTTGTATTCCCAGTGACGGAGGGATGAACTGAAACTACCTCTGTCCTCTTTTCAAAATATAAATATAATGAATATTTAATTAATACATATAATTGAAATAAATTATATCTAATTAATCCATTCATAAATAAAAAAGTAACTGAGTAATACAATAATTGTTTTTATAAACAACCACCCCAGATTTTTCATATTTTGAAAGAAATGTAAAATACATTTGTTATCTACACTCTTAAGTAAGTCTCTTTAAATATGTCTCACTAACAATCATTAGCGAAGTCATCTCCAATTCAATCTTGAAACTTGTTATTGGGCGCTGGGCATGGGAGAATTTCGAATGAATTCCCTTTATCCAAGTCGTTGGACGCCTGATGCGGCTGTGAAAAAAAGAGGAGGGCCAAGGAGTAAAGAGATTGGATTAGGTTTTTATTCAATTGGTTTTCGTTTATCATAGAATAAATTGCTTTTTTGTTAACATATAACCAAATTATTTGATGTGGTGCAGTGGTAAAACTTGCTTGCGATAACTCTTAGTGTTGGGTTCTGTACACAAATCAAGCATAAGTTGGGTTTTTTCCAACCCAAAAAATGACCCCTGTCTAGGGACAAGGGCAATCTTAGTTGCCTTCGCCAATTCGTATTCCCATGGGATTCTTAGGTCTACTATAACTTTGCTTTAAATTATTATTAATCGAGGCAAGTGTGCCTCAATCGAGTGGCATAGCGTAAAATTGAACTTCAAGGTTGTATTCCCAGTGACGGAGGCATGAACTGAAACTACCTCTGTCCTCTTTTCAAAATATAAATATAATGAATATTTAATTAATACATATAATTGAAATAAATTATATCTAATTAATCCATTCATAAATAAAAAATTAACTGAGTAATACAATAATTGTTTTTATAAACAACCACCCCAGATTTTTCATATTTTGAAAGAAATGTAAAATACATTTGTTATCTACACTCTTAAGTATGTCTCTTTAAATATGTCTCACTAACAATCATTAGCGAAGTCATCTCCAATTCAATCTTGAAACTTGTTATTGGGCGCTGGGCATGGGAGAATTTCGAATGAATCCCCTTAATCCAAGTCGTTGGACGCCTGATGCGGCTGTGAAAAAAAGAGGAGGGCCAAGGAGTAAAGAGATTGGATTAGGTTTTTATTCAATTGGTTTTCGTTTATCATAGAATAAATTGCTTTTTTGTTAACATATAACCAAATTATTTGATGCGGTGCAGTGGTAAAACTTGCTTGCGATAACTCTTGGTGTTGGGTTCTGTACACAAATCAAGCATAAGTTGGGTTTTTTCCAACCCAAAAAATGACCCCTGTCTAGGGACAAGGGCGATCTTAGTTGCCTCCGCCAATGCGTATTCCCATGGGATTCTTAGGTCTACTATAACTTTGCTTTAAATTATTATTAATCAACCAAGAATTTTTATTGAAGAACGAATTGAACATACTAATTAGAAAGAAATAAAAACTAACTAGTTCGGGATGACGATAGAGATGAGATAGTTACTTAGAATCGAATCCTTATAGTAGTAGGACGATTATATGATTGAGCCAAGCCTTAGCATGACTTACCTATCTTCTATACTACGAGAAATCACTTAGACTAGTGGTTGATGTAAGGTCATGTAAGAAAACCTAACTTTTAGGTATCTATGTTAGCTAAATGGTCATGTAACTAACTAGGTACCTAAAGCATTAGGTCTAGACTCTCCAATGGGATTAATCCCTATAAGAATGGAACTTTGACTCAATGGCGATGTAATCCAAATTTCACAATACTTTATGTGTTCTAGTCTTAGCCTAAGGGGATGGTCACCTCAACTTAGGTCAAGCACGAAGCAATAACCATATCTATTGAAGCAAGAGATTAGCACTATTAAACATCAAATAGATATAGATAGGCAGAAGATCAAGCTAAGTTCACATTCAATCAACAAAATCCAACTTCATACTAGAATTCATATGTCCTAAGCAACTAGAGGAGTTTAAGTCATAAAGAGGAAAAGAAAATAAAAACTAGAAAGAGCAACTAAACATATTCTCCTTGGAATGAACCCTTTTGCTTGGTTCTTGGATGGATCTTTCCTTACTTATCTCTTTGAAGGATTTTCTCTCACTAAAAAATCTCCAAAATCCTAATATTTCACTTGAGGTAGACTCCCCTTCATCAAGTGCTGAAAAGGGGCTTTTATAGTGAAATTTGGGGCACGTCGTGACCATGGGGTGTGACTCGAGGGATGTTCATGAATTTCGTGACTCTAGTGAAATGGTGAGCAAAAGATAGGTTTCGATCGTGTTACTTCCATGAACGTGAATTTAACCGTGCCCTTAACGTATAAAACAATGTCGAATCATCGAGTTTGACATGGCTCGCAAGCTCTAACATCACTATCGTGATCTTCATCTCATGATTAACCCTTGTTGGTTGCGAGTCTAGCCATGAAATATTCTACTCCATTGTTGCTTCTGCTCATGGCTCAAATGAAATATCTCAATCATGACCTGGCGATGTGGCTGTGGCATGGCCAAAATTCCTCTTTTCTTGATCCTATGCATTGTCAAAGTGCCCAGATAAACTCAAAATCGATCTCGAATCTATTGAATATAAGTATTCGACCAGGAACATCATTAAAAACACCAAGCAAGCATAACATATGACAAAAGAGTATATATAGTTTCATATGAATAGCACTTAAAGCAACCTTACTCAAACTAAAGCTCGTAGTTTAACTTATATTATCATTAAAAAAAAGTTTACAAAGTGGTCTAAGTACGATGATTTCGGCACACAAACACCTAATTTATGGAGGTAAAAAGTGATCAATTTAGGCGTTATCAAATATAGGTGCGTTGGAGGATAGAAATTCGGGATGCCTCTGAATAGCACTTACATTTTTCGTCCTCAAGTTATATGTCAGACATGGGTTGTCTCCCATGAAGCACTCTTTCTTGTACGCCTTTGAGCTAGGTGTAGCTTGCAAAATCAAGGGCCTCCCCAATGATAACACCCAAAAAGATATTAATTAGCCTTCATTTATTAGGTGTTTTATTGTCATTTTGAGCATGATTCAACTTATCAAACATCATTTGTAGCGGAGATCACTTCCTTTTTATATCATGTTATTCTAGGTTGCATTTGATGTTACAAGCGAAAAAGGGAGAAATGGGGCTAATGTATAGGAAAAAGAGCCAAAAATGGAGTTCGCAGTTGAAGGAGCCAAGATTGCAGCCATCAGTCTCAAGATCACGTCCATGAAGTGAGGGCGTGAAATAGAGAACCAAGATCGCAACCTTGAAACCAAATATTGCGGTCGCGAACAATAGAGTTTCTGGCGGGAACTTGGAGATGAAACCGTCTAGGAAGGAACAAAAAGTCTTTATAGTCAAATCACGTCTCTCTTCATCCCAGTCCGAGAGAAAGGTCCCGGCCGTGACTCACAGATCATAACAAAACCAAAGCCGTTGAAGCCAAGATCGCAGTCTCTCCCCCAAGGATCATGACCACGATCTTAAGCCCCTTACCCGCGAACTTCGCCGCGTCCTCAGAATTCTATACTCTTCAAGATCGCAGCCTCTTTCCGAAAGATCATGGTCGTGATCTTCTGCACCGTGGACGTGAACTTGTCTGTGCCTGCAGAATTCTATTAACAGAGGACTCCTCCACTTGTGTAGATTGGATTTTGGCAAATCTTTTATTCTAGAGTTAGGTTAGAGAGAGAAACTAAAGGAACAAGAAGAAGAGAAGGAGGAGCCAAGAATGAAGGGAGCTCTCCCAACATCAAGCCTTCTTCTATTTTCTTCCATGTATCTTATTCCCCCCCCCCCCCCCCCCCCCCCCTTGATGTGGTAGTTCTCCAAGGTAGTAGGGGTTAAATCCCCCAAACCGTAGATTTAGGTTTTGAATGTAGATGTAATTGTGTTAGGGTTTATGAATCGATATGTTTGTTTTAGTGAATATATGCTTCATTTATGCTCAATTATGCTTGGGTAAGTCGCCCAACTCTTCCCTGCTAGCCAACAACTGAGTTAACAATAGGTGGGAATTTTAGGGTTAGACTAGGTAGAGCCAACTGGCAGATTAAGGGAAGATGAATAATCTTAGAGTTCCTTAGTGGACGGGGAGAACAAACCCCTGCTATAGGAATGCCTTCCTAAAAAAATACTAGAGAAGTCGCATGCGTTCTAATCGCAGCACGTCTCTAGTATATGCATGATAGGTTAAACCTATTGAGAGGAACTATGGGAGCAAAGCAATCATGTATACTTAGACTGAGGTTACATTGGTTCTTTGTGGGCCGTGTTAGGAGGAGGGAGAGTAATCGATAAATTGCTAAAATCACCATATTAGAGAGTTGTGCATCATATTCTATAAACCCAACACAGTTAGTCATTTGCATGATGAACTTAAGTTTAGGGAAAGGCACCCCTAGTACCTCTTCTCCTTTATTGATCCCTAGGCCAGTAATAGTCAACTGCTCACCTGCTAAGTATCAGGTTTATTAGATAACAACCGAGCCAAGAGTAGCCTAAGATACTGTGACCCTTGGAATACAACCTCAGTCACCAACATACTACTCCGCCACTCTAGGGTGCACTTGTCCTGGATTGGGGTAGATAGTACTGTTGACGATCGAGTTTATAAATGTAAAACTCGATGCGCGGCGGCATCAAGTTTTTGGGGCCATTTTCGGGGACTTACGATAACTAGTTGAAAGAGTTATGTTGTTAGTTTAGTCTTACTTATTTGTTTATATTAGTGTTGTTTTGTGTTTCGTTTGTGTGTTGTTTGCCCACTCTTCTCTCCGAAGGGTGATTTGTGTGTGTTTGATGTCGTTTATTAGTTATTGATACATGGATCCCTACAACTTCAATCGAGTGTGGGGTATCAACCATCCACTGAATGGTGTTACCCCGAGACTTCAAGGATATTTGAAGGAAAATGATCTTCATTTCAAGAACAATCACCTCTCCATGATCATCAATCGAACTTCCATGATTACCGAGCTCCACTAACATCATATCCAAAACCACCTCCATATCCTAGGGTGAAGGCCACGTTAGAGATGGCCTTGAGCAATTTAAGGAAAGTGTGAAGCAAATAGAGGGAATCGAAAAAACTCATCCAACTCCAATTCCAGAACCAAAGAGCCTCTTGGATCTCGAATTTCAAATATTCATGGCTATGAGTGAGAGAGCACTTCATCCTTCACCACCACCGCAAACCAAGAGCGTTGTAGAGCTAGAGGTTGCTTTCTCATAGATGTAAGCGATCCCAACATTCCTCCAGATTGCTTTCTCATCAAAGACATTGAGTAAGAGGAATGGTGGCTCAAAGAGGTAGAGACAGAAGGGGCACCTTTTAATATAGGTGGTCCCACTACAAGAAAAAAGACATTTAGAGTCGGTTGTGTTGTGTCTGTTCATTTAACCGACACTAAAATTCTGTTTCGCGTCGGATATTTGTGTCGGTCAAATAACCGACCAAAAATCTTGTGTTATTGAGTCGGTTTTCTTAAACCGACACAAATGTTTGTGTCTTTGAGTCACTTTTTCATCAACCGACACAATAATTGCCAATTTTGATTCGGTTTATACCTCAACCGAAAATTTTTGTTGGTTCTGAATTTTCAATGAATATTTTCAATCCCCACCCCACCTGAAAATTTGAACCATTCCCCCGAAAAAAATTAAGAAACCGCCAAATTCTCCCCCCTTTTAATTCTTTCTTTTGTTTGACATTTTGACTGCTCCCTTAAAGGGACTTCTTTTTATTCTTCTACTCTTACGAGTCACGAGTCACCACTCACCCCCATTCAATATTTCTTTCCTATTCTATAAAAAATCTATTTCCTCTCTTTCTTCGTTCCTCTCCAAAAGATGACCCCTTCACCTGCTCTCCTCTGTTCTCAAAGAAAAAAAATTCCCCTTGTTTCTATCTCCTTCCTTCGATTCCTCTCTCAAAAAATGACCCCTCAGATGAACCACATTCTTTTTTTGCTTGACGCCATCGCCGCTAGCTGATTCCCCAACGTCACGTGGCTTCCCATTGTCAGTCTTGCCTAAACAAACCAACTTCCTATTTTGCCTTCCATCGTCGCCGCTAACCCCTTCTAGTTCACTAATTTAGAACAACCCCAGCCGTCGGAAGCAAATCGACTTGGGTTGACAGAGGAGTTGATTCAGAGTTATGGGTCTGGGTTCTCTTTGGTAATTTGAGCTCTCAAATTGACCAGAGGGTGATGTGGGTTCGAGATGGAGGGGGAAAAGGTCTCGATCTGAAAATTTTGGAGATTTTGATTTATGCTTTTAGGGGTTTTTCGATTTAAACTCACGAAGTGGGGGCGACGTAGGGAGATTCAGGACGGCAGAGAGGGATGAAATTAGATGAAGCGGTTGATGTATCTTGAGAGTTGGGATCGTTTTAGAACAGGCAGAGAGAGGAAGAGGACATAATCAATTTTTGGCTAGTTTGTAGAATCGAAAACATTCGATAGGGAAATACGTCCGACCCTGAAAATTTTTTCTAAAAAAATTTGATGATTTGAGTCGGTTAGTCAAGCAACACAAATATTGAGAATAAAAAAAAATGTTGTATGCGTAAATCCGATTTATGATTTGAGTTGGTTATTGAACCTACACAAATCGGTTTAGTGTCGGACGTTTTCGTTTCTGTTAAGTGAACTGACATAAAAAGAAATTGTCGGTTAAAACCGGCACTAAATAGATAAAATAACCGACACTAAACATGTGTTTCCTTGTAGTGTCCCAACCCTTCTACTCAAACACTCCTCGTTGAACATGAAGAGTTGTTCAAGAGGTTGGAAGAAAAGGAAAGAGATCTTGAACAAATTTGTTCGAGACTCAATCAAGATCGCCTCTTTGACATCATCAATGAAGCAAAAGAGGAAGGAGTCTCGACGGTGGACAAGCAAGTGGATATCGACGATCCATCTACTGAAGAACTTGCTTAGAAGACAATCATTGTCCCTGATCAACAACTAGTAATAGATAGGGAAGGGAGCATTGATAAGGTTGTGAGTGAGGAAGGAGAAAGTGAAGAAGAAGAGCTTGGTACTCAAAATGGGGAAGATTCTTCACAAGAAGGCGATGAGGTTGAAGATGCAATGGAGTCCGATCAATGGATGAGGTTGGGATGGATGAAGCTTCCACATGTTACCCATGCTAAAAAAATCTTTCTACCCAACCTTGATGCACTTTTAGAGAAGGATCCTTTTGATATTTCTCTTCGACAAACCAAGGCCACACCATCGCCAATCCCTCTTGGTAGATTAAATGGTGGTCAATCGAGGTTGCATTACATGGTATGGAGCAAAGAGAAGAAAGAAGAAGAGGTCTTGTGGGAGGATATTAAAACTTCACCAAGTCCACGGGTTATTCACATCATTTGAAGCATCAAATGCTCAGGACTTGAGACTTCACCTCACCGACGAGAACCTCAACTTCAAAGAAGTTTTAAGTGATGCATTATAGCATCGATCGACCCATATGGCAAATTTAGAGTTACTATTTGGGTCTTCTTTGTTAATTATTTGTTGGGTTATTATGGTTATTTTGGATATTTGTATTAGTTTATTGTGTCTTGTGAGGAAGTTATTATTTACTTGTTGGGATAGGATTAGTTTATCTTGTTTGAGAGAGAAAAGGTTTGTGGATTGTGAAAGTATTCCTATAAATATGTGTGTTGTTCTTTAGTTTTCGGCAATGAATAAGAGTTATGTAAATTAGTAGTAATTTAGTTATCTTTATCATGTTTCCTTAGTATTTCGTAGAATATTTTGAGATCCATGACGCGTGAATTCCACTCACGTATCATTAAGTTGGACCAAGTACTTGAAGGCAATCGTCCGGCGATAAGACTTAAAAGACGCACTTGTTGGGAGGTACCCCAACCACTAGTTTGCATTTCCTTACACTTCTCAATAATAAACTTGCATATTTTATTTTTTTTAAGTAGTTTTTATAGTCTTAGCTAGTGAAGGAATTCCTTCTATGTCAAGAATATTATGAATGATTGTTTGGAGACTAGCTAGTTGCTTAATGAGTGGTTGTAAATGTTGTTAAGCATGTGTGCTAGCCTAGCAACTAAGTCATTTAGGGTCAAGGAATGGCATGGCTAGTGCAACAGGATCATAGATTGTATGCTTATGAATATGTATGTGTGTTTAGAGGCCTTGGTGGGAATCCTTCATGTATGACCCTTGAGTTTGCAACTTTGGCTTACCTTTGATTTTGTGCTTCGATATGATTTTAGATCCATTAGTTCAAACGTTGGTTGTTGTCTAATGAGTTGTTTCTAGCCTTCGGCCGAGGTATAGAAACCTCTAGAAGGACAAGATACCCTTGTTTTCATGCATTTAGACCTCGACCCTAGGCATTACAACATTTGTTTCTACCTATACACATCTATTTCTACATTGTAACACTTGAGCGTGGGGGTGTAGAGAGTGAACCTAAGGATGAATTTTGTTGTTTAATGGATCAAGTGAGTCGCTAATGGTTTGTTTGAATATTTTTTGTGACTTTTCTATCGTGATGGCAATCGAAACGAGGGTAAGAAGTTTAGTCCTTTTAGCCCTCAACAATGAAGCAACCGAAACTGCCATTGATGAGAAGTATCACAAGTTTTAGAAGAGAACCATTACCTCAAATCGAGGAGCAACCACAACAAAGCAACCAATGGAGGCGATTGTCGACTATGATAAGAGCCTCAAAAGTGCAACTACCATATGCTCCAACCGTACATCAAAGACAACTTGGCATTTGAAGGTCGATTTCTATTTTTTCTTTCTTTTTCATTTTAAATACTTAGTATGTGTAATAAATTTACATGTTTGTGGTAAATTAGTTTATATATTTTGTGTTCGGATAACACTTTCTTCCTCTCTTGTGTTTGTTCTTGAATGTCACATCTCTAGATCAATGAAGGCCTACACATTGAGTTCCACATCCCCCTCGACTACATCAACCCCCAATGGTAAAAATTCGCGAACCTAACCAAGAATTTTCCACATTGAGGACAATGTGTCTCTCAAGTGTGGGGGGTGGGGGGGGCATTGCATGTTTTGAATGAGTTGGTGAATGTTTGGCAAGTCGATGATTATGTATTTGCATCCTCAAATAAAGCATTAAATTATAAAATAAATTGTAATTAAGAAGACTAAAAGAAGCAGAACAATAAAAGAAACGATTTGTGAGAATTGGTATACCTTGAACAGAACAACTATGGATTGAGTGTTTTGAAAAAGGAAGAACCCCGTGTTGATAACTTGTTGATAACCCGTGTTGATAACTTGGAGACGGAAGGACACAAGAAGATAGGGGGAATATAGCTTTCCTATTCATATGTTTCTTAGTACAAGAAGATCCTCTATAGGCACTGTTATGGGACAATCCAAGTACCACATCGGTTATACAAGGGAAGGAATCCTTGTATATTAGTGTCCACCAATCTCATTAGTACGAGGCCTTTTGGGGAGGACACCCAAGAGTAAAACCGTGCGGGCTCGGCCCAAAGCGAACAATATCGTACTAATGGGCTGCCCAGTTATGACAAGTGGTATCAGAGCCTGGTTCGGCAGATCCGGGGCGGTGGACGTCAGTTCGGTGGACCCTCGCTCGGTGACCTCGGGGTTTGAGATCTGCATCTGTTTGGTGGTTCCAGGAGAGATCCACGTTTGGGCTTGGCGGATCAAAGAGAGTACCGCATTTGGGAAGCATATCAAAGAGAGTTCTGCGTCTGGTAAAGTCCTTGTATCGAGAAGCCCATCGATAGAAGGCATCTGGCGGATCAAGATAATCGCTGAGGTGAGGACACGATGTTCGTGGTCCTTGGCTTGAGGGGAGGATTGTTATGGGACAATCCAAGTACCACATCGGTTATACAAGGGAAGGAACCCTTGTATATTAGTGTCCACCAATCTCATTAGTACGAGGCCTTTTGCGGAGGACACCCAAGAGTAAAACCGTGCGGGCTCGGCCCAAAGAGGACAATATCGTACTAATGGGCTGCCCAGTTATGACAAGTGGTATCAGAGCAAGGTTCGATTGGGGGCGGTGGACGTCAGTTTGGTGGACCCTCATTTGGTGACCTCGGGATTTGAGATTCGCATCTGGTTTGGTGGATCCAGGAGAAATCCACGTTTGGGCTTGGAGGATCAAAGAGAGTTCCGCATTTGGGAAGCAGATCAAAGAGAGTTCTGCGTCTGGTAAATTCCTTGTATCGAGAAGCCCATCGATACAAGGCATCTGGCGGATCAAGATAATCGCTGAGGTGAGGACACGATGTTCGTGGTCCTTGTCTTGAGGGGAGGATTGTTATGGGACAATCCAAGTACCACATCGGTTATACAAGGGAAGGGACCCTTGTATATTAGAGTCCACCTAGCCCAATTAGTACGAGGCCTTTTGGGGAGGACACCCAAGAGTAAAACCGTGCGGGCTCGGCCCAAAGCAGACAATATCTTACTAATGGGATGCCCAGTTATGACAAGTGGTATCAGAGCAAGGTTCGATTCGGGGCGGTGGACGTCAGTTTGGTGGACCCTCATTCGGTGACCTCGGGATTTGAGATTCGCATCTGGTTTGGTGGATCCAGGAGAAATCCACATTTGGGCTTGGCTGATCAAAGAGAGTTCCGCATTTGGGAAGCCGATCAAAGAGAGTTCTGCGTCTGGTAAAGTCCTTGTATCGAGAAGCCCATCGATACAAGGCATCTGGCGGATCAAGATAATCGCTGATGTGAGAACATGATGTTCGTGATCCTTGTCTTGAGGGGAACAACTACCCGTACGTACCGTTCAACATGGGAACAACTATAAAATTACACCTGTAACAAAATTACACTAGGCACAAAAGTACATAAAAATTAAGAGGAAAACTAGCTACTGTCTGTTCATATGCTCCTCGACATAACATGACATAAGAAAAACACTGGCCACAAAATAGCACAAATTTACATAAGAATTAACACAATCTAACCAATACAGCAGAGAAGTACCTACTGTCCATAATAACATTCAGGCATTGATGGGACGATAATAACATTTTCAACTTGAAAAGATAGATCAGTCCATCTCTATAAGAGCCCTGCTCTCTCACGCTCGTCAATTATACACGGCAGCAGCATGGTCCCGGAATTGGTTGACATGGGCCTGGCTGGCCGACTGGGCTCGACCTGGGCTCATGTTGGGAGTCTTGGGTGGTAATTGGGTCTGGGATTTTAAATTGGGCTGATAGAAATTGAATGAAAATTGTAATGGGTATTACGGGTATTCATACTACTCAAACGGGTGTTAGCGGGTAACCCGCAGGTACTCATGTAGAAATTTTTTATCCCAAGTCTCATTATATAATAAATATTACGAGTATTAGGGTATCTGTAACTCTTAAAAAACGGGACGGGTATGGGTATACTCAATTTCAAATACCTGTTCCTCGTTTTCCACCGCTAAATAGTACATATAATGTATGCATTTAATATAGTAAATGGTCATGCATATAGAATGAATATTTACATACTACATTGCCTCATTATTCTCCATCACATTTAAGTTGATTAGAGGTAAAAAAAAATGGGTTGTAGGTATAATATTCTCCATCATACATGCACTTAGTACTTCAGAAAATTTATCAAACATGCCCTTATGTTATAATTTTCATCCAAAAATCGTTAACGGCAGCCGAACTTTAGTTTCGGCGACATAAATGTCTAAAATATCCCTAATAATTTCACTTTAGAATTTTTTGGTCCTTTGTATAGCCAAATAATTCTAATAATTTCACTATGATGAGACCCAAAGAAATAAAAACAAAGGACAAAACTGACATTTTCCCTCTCATTTGCATATGTCAGGTCGTCTAAATCTCGGTTCAACCATGATTGACAATTTTTTCAATGGAAATTTTAACAGAAAGGCATGTTTGATAACTTTTTCAAAGTACACACGCATATTTGATAAAATCACATAGTAGAGGAGCATATTATACCTATAACAAAAAAATTAATTAGCCATTGATTCTCCATGACACTTAATTTGATTAGTGGTAAACAAATTATAATTACCCCTAATTCTTTCATATTTGAATATCTCTTTTTAGACTCATTAATTAACATTTATATGCATGTAGATTTAGATTTTCCGTATCCTCATCTTCTTGAATCCAATTTGTCGCAGCCCAGTAGGCTAATCGAAGGTTAAATTTTCTGTCATTTTTGAGTCCCTAAATAGTCATGTCTGCTAGGAGTGGCTATACGGTCCGATCTAGTTAAATTGACCCAAATTTATCTGATCCAGTGCTGTCTTTTTGAATATATAAGGACCAAAGATTGGATTGGATATAGTCCGGTCTTGATCCGGTACGGTCTTGACCCGGTCCGATTCCAATTCGGTCTTGATTTATATTGAGCTTGTGGGGATTTGAGTGGCCTAAGGCATGAAAGGTTGAGGAGTTGGTTAAGTTTTGTACTAAGTGCAAAGGTTTATGACTGTTTATGCAAATTACCCTTAAGTTTTGGGTATTGAGCTCTCTTATGCGGTCTTTTTCCAGTTTTCAATCCGATCCCGAACGGTTTTTTACCTCAAATCTAAACCCAAAAGTTGGATTTGATTGGATTGTTTACTATCTGGTCCCGATCCAGTCTTGGTCCAGGTTATACGGTCCGGTTTCGGGTATAAACCGAAAAACCCGAACCAAATAGCCAGCACTAATGTCAGCCCCCGATTCTGGACAGGGTGCAGATGTCCATGCAATCAAAGGGAACAAATTGTTAAGGATGTGAAGGGAAAGCTCATTCCATACCCAGTCACTTGTAGAAGTCGATATATCAGCCACGACGGCTTTTCCGTCCATGCTAACTCTATTGTTGCTGATGTAGACTTAACGTCAGTAGCCAATGATCCATCTAGACTTAACGTTCTGCACACTTCTTATATCCCAGATTATAGATTGCTTCATTATTGACGTTGCTTCCCTAATTCCTTTCTAGAGACTTGAAATACGATTTTATCTCCAACCGACATTGCCACTGTCATCATTCTTAACGTGCTTTCTCTGCAAAACGCAAACCCAAATATCATTTAATTTTTTAATAACAACCAACCAAGCTTCATCATGTAAACCATGCTCTGAGCACAAGATGAGATAAGTCCAAGTCCGCCTTCTCCCTCGGGACTGTATATGGTTTCCCAATTCACTATGTGCACTTTGTATTTCCCTTCTTCTACCCCATACAACCCATCTAATTACCCACTAATTCCCATCTAAGCTTTCATATTTGAGTATCTCCTTTTAGAATCATTAATTAACATTTTTTCTATAATTCCCTCCTATGCTTTCATTATTGGGCACTAGAGGCCATTAAATCGTTTTGTAACAGAGGACTAAGGAAATAAGGGCTTGGGTAGTCCATAGCTCTTCGGACTCCCAATTACAATAAGTGTTGGCTATCTTGTGGGCCACTTTATTCCCGTTCATGCCTACAAAAGAGAAATCAACCTCCCCTAGACGTTGGGCTTTTTGGAGTGACTCTTCATAGATGTCCTCCACCTCCAGCATTGAACGCATTTTTCGGCCGAGTGACTCGCTAAAACACAACTATTAACAGTGGCCAAGTGTAACCAATGCAAGGGACTCCAGTATAGTGGCTCAAGTAATAAATATCGAACCCAAGGGTCTCTAGAGTGACTATTACTCAGCTTCGGTTCATTATCTAGCAAACCAGATTAAGACGGAAGAACTAAAACTAATCCAGCAAACTACAGTTAAAGTTAAGCTAATTACAGGTTGGGAACTCACTTAGGTATGATTCCCCCTAGCCACTAGCCAGATTAAAGATTGATGGTCTCCAACCTGTTTCACTTTCATTCACAATGCGGAGAATCCTTAACTAGACCTTGAGTCTCGACTAAAGGAACAAGGCCCTCCTGAGTCAATTGCCTAAAGGGACGTATCCTTCTCTAGAACAACCGATCAAGGCGTTCTGAACTAGATTCCATCTATCGAATAAGTTTATCAATCGATACAAAGCGGTGAATCGACCTTCGACTAAAGCAATCGATTCAATCCTATCAATCTATGGCCCTCTATTGACCTAATCAAGTATTAGTTCTCATAGGATCAAAGCAGAATCAATTATCTCGACTAAAGCAGAATTGAATCATGAAAACATGCATAGATTGAATATGAACTCAAGATTATCAAGTAAAAGTACTCATACAATCATCCAATCAAACAAACATAGGGTTCCTCAAAACCTAAGTGAAGGGAAGTTACTTCATAGAGAAGAGAGAGACTGCAGAAAGAATCTTCAGAAGATCTGTCTTCAAGTTTGGGCTTGTTCCTCGAGCTTCCAATGCGAAGAAATCCTCCAATTCCACTCCAAGAGTGCCCTCAAATCGCCCTCTCTCTCTTTGGTTCGTGCCTTGGGTGTTTGGGATCCAAAACTCAGCTCTCCCCTCTCAAAAATCGCAGAAAATAGACTTATACCCGAGCAGTGGCAGAATTACAGTCGGGAACACGGTCGTGTTTAGTCCTGCACGTGTTTTGGTCCCGCCCGTGTTTTAAATCCCTTCAGCAATCTTCACAAGAGAGGCTCGGCATAAAAAACACTGGCAGGTGCCAGATGAAACACGACCAGATTTTTAGGGTAGTCTGCCCGTGTTTCTTCCACCGAACCTGTTCCCCTATATTCAATGCTTCGTTTCTCCCTCGTCCGGACTCCGAATCAGTCAACGTTTGATCTCAGACGCTTGTAGTCTCGTCCTCTTTCTTTTCATGACAAGATTGTATGATAATTTTTCCATAAATGAAGAATAAATCCATTCTTCTTTAGGTCATGCCCGAGTTTCTTCTCCCAAATCGCCAAATGATCTCCGATTGACTTGAAACTTGCGCCTACGGTTCCCTTTACTCACTAGGACCTAAAATATTACAAAATAACACAACCTAACATAAAATAGTCCAAAGAAGAGATAATGCAAGCTTAAACGATCAAGAAACAAAGGGAAAAACATGTGCAAATATTAAGTCGTCAAATCCCCCCACACTTAACCGTTTGTTAGTCCCCAAGCAAACCTGACTTAAACCAATGCAACTCTCCAGACCTTTATGGTAACATGCAACCTCGATCGTTGGCAGAGGATTTCCTAGATCAATTAGCAACTTACGAGGTCAACTGGTATTCTAAGACGTCCCCTATCTCTCTCAATGCGAGTGCTAGACTCAAGCACGATCATGAGAAGCAGTGGAACTAAGACAGCTTTATCATTACACACCTGAGCACCCTTATACGAAACATGATTCCACACACAGCAAGAGAGAGTCATCGATATCACATGAATCAAATGTCCTAAATCCACTAGTTCACACAATCAACCGGCACAGCAGAGAGACAGATAAGAAAAATCTTATACTTCAACATCCTCCATAGGGCTACAACTACCTCCCTAGGTTGCATATCACCATAAAGATTGTCAATTCAACGCATACTGAGCAGGTTATTGCAGGGAACAGTATTTGGAGCCCTCAATTCATCAAATTGGACAGTGGACTAGGCTCCAATCACATAAAAACAACCAAACATTCACACACAAACATAATGGAACATCCCCCCCCCCCCACACGCACACTTAAGCACGACATTGTCCTTAATGGAGGAAAGATAAGGAGGGTAGAACGAAGTCACCAGATCAAGTGTGAATGATGGTGGACGGGGCAGGCGGTGCATTCTAGGAGGAGAGAGTAATCGGAACACAAACACCACACAAAATCTCACAAAGGTTGAGTTATTGACTATAAAATCAAAGAAAAAAACTGACTCAACCGAGGAGATATAGGGAAAGAAATGCAAACCTATAGGTTGGGTTACCTACCAACAAGTGCTTCTTTCACGTCGTGAGCCGGATGATGGCTCCTAAGCTTCGATCCACCCCAAAACCTCTTTGAAGTTGAGGTTCTCGTCGATGAGGTGGAGTCTCAAGTCACGAGCAAGTGGTATGACAGGTGATGAAGGCTCGTGCACTTGATGCATATGAAGTCTCCATCCTCGAGACATCTTATTGTATTCTCTCGTCTCATTGCCCCAAACTAGATATACTAGCATCGACTGGCCACCATCGCATCCACCAAGAGGGACCGATGTCGATGTGGCCTTGGTCTGGCAAAATAACACTACAAATGGGTCCTTGCCAAGCAGATCCTTGAAGTTTGGTGGAGATATTACTTGTAACATAGGACCGGTGCAAGCTTCTTCCACCTCAACTTCATCCTCGGCCTGGACGCCAATTGCTTCGTCAACCTCCCTCCTTCTTCAGAATTTAATTCCTCCCTACGGAATCAAGAAATTCCTCTAATTCACTTCCGTCATCCTCCACAACTACTTTCCTCATTCTTCGTCGCTCTTGTTCAGTTCTTCTAGCACTGATTGGAGAGCAAGTCGCTCTATCATGAGATCATATTGCATCTCCTTGCTCATGCCAACCTCTTCAAAGGTCGGTGGGGAATGTGGAAATGTGTGGTCGGCTACAACAGGACATTCTTGATCATGATCATCATGGGAGCTCTCCGTGACAACTTCTGTCTGGTCCACAATGTCCATGTAGCCTTCTTCATCATCCTCCTCTTTTAGTATAGTAGCAGAAGGGTGGTCTTGAGCAGGTTGTGCATAAGATTTCTTAAGATCCTCAAGGCTCTTCTTAATGCTCAGGAGGATCTCCGCAGTTTCACGATAGGCCTGGGTACAAAGATCCATCTTGGAGTATGATCTCTCAGTGTCTCGAGCAAACTGCTCCACGAGAAGCCTCAATTCATAGTTTGGATCTGGTCGTGGAGTGTAGCATGGCTCTGCATAATGGCCCGTGAAGGCGGACATGGCTAACTACTGCTCAGATGGCCTTTCTGGTTGTGGGAGAAATTCTTCTTGATAAGGAGGTTGTTCTTGATATGCCCAGGGGTCTGAAGGTTCTCAGTAGTAAGTGGTTTGGTACTGGAACCCGAATCCATAGTCTTCTTCTCCTTGATTGCTCCAGGAAATCTCGGGGAAATACCACTCGAATGGTGGTGGATACCCCCAATGGTTCGAGAAGCCATGAGGATCCATGATTCAGATCTGCACCAACAAAAACACCCAACTAACAAGCAAGGGTGGAAAAGAAAAGAAAAGAAAAGAAAAGAAAAGAAAAGAAAGAAAAACACTAAAGTAACAACTTATGTCTTTCCTGATAATCTAGAAAGTCCCCGGCAACGGCGCCAAAAACTTGACTCGCTATGACACAACTCCTAACAATGGCCAATTGTAACCAATGAAATGGACTGCAGTATGGTGGTTCAAGTAATAAATATCGAACCAACGGGTCTCTATAGTTACTATTACTCAGCTTCAGTTCATTATCTAGCAAACCAGATTAAGATGGAAGAACTAAAACTACTCTAGCAAACTACAGTTAAAGTTAATCTAATTACAGGTTGGGAACTCACTTAGGTATGATTCCCCCTAGCTACTAGCCAGATTAATGATTGATGATCTCTAACCTGTTTCACTTTCATTCACAATGCGGAGAATCCTTAACCAGACCTTGAGTCTCGACTAAAGGAACAAGGCCCACTTGAGTCAATTGCCTAGAGGGACGTATCCTTCTCTAGAACAACCGATCAAGGAGTTCTGAACTAGATTCCCTCTATCGAATGAGGATATCAATCGATACAAAGAAGTGAATCGACCCTCGACTAAAGCAATCGATCCAATACTATCAATCTATGGCACTCTATTGACCTAATCAGGTATTCGCTCTCATAGGATCAAAGCAGAATCAATAATCTCGACTAAAGCAGAATTGAATCATGAAAACATGTATAGATTGAATATGAACTCAAGATTATCAAGTAAGAGTACTCATACAATCTTCCAATAAAACAAACATAGCTAGGGTTCCTCAAAACCTAAGTGAAGTGAAGTTACTCCATAGAGAAGAGAGAGACTGCAGTAAGAATTTTCAAATGATCAGTCTTCAAGTTCGGGCTTGTTCCTCGAGCTTCCAAGGCAAAGAAATCTTCAAATTCCACTCCAAGAGTGCCCTCAAATTGCCCTCTCTCTCTCTCTCTCTCTCTCTCTCTCTCTCTCTCTCTCTCTCTCTCTCTCTCTCTCTCTGGTTCGTCCCTTGGGTGTTTGGGATCCAAAACCCAGCTCTCCCCTCTCAAAAATTCCAGAAAATAAACTTATACCCGTGCAGGGGCAAAAACACGATCGAGAACACGACCGTGTTTAGTCCTACCCGTGTTATGGTCCCTACCGTGTTTTAAATACCTTCAGCAGTCTTCACAAGAGAGGCTCGGCATAATAAACACTGGCAGGTGCCAGATGGAACACGACCGTGTATTTAGGGTAGTCTGTCTGTGTTTCTTCCGCCGAACCTGTTCCCCTATATTCAATGCTTTGTTTATCCCTCATTCGGATTCCGAATCAGTTGTCATTTGATCCCAGACGATGGTAGTCTAGTCCTCTTTCTTTTCATGACAAGCTTGCATGATTCTTTGTCCAGAAATGAGGTAGAAATCCGTTCTTCTTTAGGTCATGCCCGAGTTTCTTCTCCCGAATCGCCAATTGATCTCTGATTGAGTTGAAACTTGCACCTACACTTCCCTTTACTCACTAGGACCTAAAATATGACAAAATAACACAACCTAGCGTAAAATAGGCCAAAGAAGAGATAATGAAAGCTTAAATGATCAAGAAACAAAGGGGAAAACATGTGTAAATATCGAGTCATCACGGATCTTATGAATTAGAAGAAGGAAGTGTTATTCAATCACAATTCAACGATAATCAAAGCGATTTACAAGCTCCAATCCAAACAAAACTGTCATCCCTTCCGCTATCTCTGGTTTCCACTAGTGCTTCGCTCGTTGGACTGCATCGAGACAAAATTCCCCATGTGGTTTCAAATCACCACTCCCAGCCTTGTTCCTTGCCCATCCATTACAGCAGCATCAACATTAAGCTTCAATTAACCCTGAATCGGCGGTGTCCACTACATACAATTTTTCGATGACAGATAAGTATTTCCGACTTGTTGAGATTGTTATTCTGTTAACCATTTGATCGCCTGGGCAATGATCTGATCTCCTATTTCTTCTTATTGTTCCAAAGGTGACTATTTCGTTCATGCCAGATAAACCAGAGGGACACTACCAGCAGCTTCACCTATTTCTCCCCATCATTCTCCTAGACTTTACCGCACCATTCCCCACATGTACTTTCTTCTCCCCTTCGTAATAGGTGTTGAACTGTAGAAGGTTGCCATACTCGACGAACCCATGCGCAATCTAGAAAAATATGGTTTTAGGTTTCCTTCAGCCCACAAAATGAGCACTCTTCACATCACTTCTCGTTCGATCCACTATGTTACCACCTGTAGGCAAGATGTTATGAATCCATCTCCACGCAAAAACCCTTACTTTAGGTGGTATATCCAGTTTCCAAATCTGTTTCCAGTTCATTGGCACATATAGCTCCCCAATCCCTTCATGTTGTCTTTCTTTCCACCTTTTGTAGGCTGATCTTATTGTGTAAGAATCTTTCTCCTCCAAACCCCAAACCCTTTTATCAATATATGGTTGTCTAGGGATTGAGATTTGGAGGATTCTAGTTCGATCTACCTCACCGAAGTGATCTTGTAAGAAATCGATCTTCCATTGTCGTTGGATCATTAATTAACATTTATATACATGTAGAGTTAGATTTAGATTTAGAGCGCTAGATTGGTTATATTTATAATTTTTTCGGTGATTAGCACTTTCCATTAACCACAAACTTTCTGCAAATAAGCAGAAAGCATCGAAAAATACAGAGGCTAAGCGCCCAAATCTCTCTTACAGCATATCAACTCAACACAAAAGGAGAAAACCAGTAAAGAAACTATCTAACATAGCTGACTCTAAGTCGGAATCTTCTTAACTTCCTGCTGAAAGTCAGCATTCCCACAACCATACATACTGATCTCACGAAGAAACATCTCAGCAAGAGTCTCTGGGGAAGAAGGTCTCTCACCAAAACAACGGCGACATCTCTCCTTCCAAATGAAACACAAACACCAGCACCAAATTGAGCAGTCAATCAGCCCAACTCCAACTCCCTGCACAGCTTTCACAACCATGCTATCCAACATATCGTTCCAAGTCAAAGGAAGATGCACTGCTCTCTTAAGAAGAGTAACAACAAAATCATAAGTATAAGGGCACTCACAAAATAAATGTTGTCGAGATTCAACAGCAGCTTGGCACAGAGGGCAGGAATCATCAGTTAGCAGCCCCCAGCTCCTTAGCTTATCACGAGTAGCAATTATTTCTAGAATAATCAGCCAGGCAATAAAACGATTGTCTGGTGAAGTGAATCTTCCCCAAATCACCATCCACCAAGACACCTCAGGTCTTTTAAATCTAATAGTATCCCGGATTAGCGATACAGAGAACACATTCATCGTTCTTCTCAACCAAGATACACTTCCATCAGTTTAAAGATTCATCCTGAACTGAAGCCAAGGTCTGATTTTGAATAGTTGCTTCCAGATCCAAGATCCAGAAGTAGTGAGTCTGACCTCCCAAATGCAGTGTCCCCTTAGCCTATATCTAGTACACCAGGCCACCCAAAAACTCCCTCCCTGAATCAGCAGCAGCCAAATTAGCCTAGCTAGACATGCAATATTCCATGTACTTAGATCTTTTAGGCCAAGCCCCCCTTCTTTTTTGGTAATGCAATTGACTCCCAAACAACATTGGCTCTGCCTACCCCATCACCATGCCATAGGAAGTTGGAACATATCTTCTGGATATCCTTCAACACTTTCTTGGGGAGAACAAATATTGCCATCCAGTAGTGAACTAAGGCATATAAGACAGATTCAACTAACTGGATCTTACCAGCATTGACTATCATTGACTAGCTGAAAAGCCCTCTCGTGGGAGCTCTTTCGAAATAGCGGAAAGTAGAGGGTAATGACTATTTATTAGACAAAACTTTTATGGATGCTCTTTTATTAACCAAACCCATCGAAATACTAAAAATTAGCTACATATTTTTTAACATGTCAAAGTAATAGCCATTAATTCGTTATTGTTAACTATTTCTTAATGGCCTTCCACCTTATCATTGAGTAAAATAAAAATGGATAAACACTAATTATTAGCTAAACCTTTCTCAGATTTTTTTTATTAGCCAAACCTATTGAAATACTAATAATTGGTCAATTTTTTTGCAATGCATCAAAATATTAGCCTTTTTACGTTATCGTTAATAATTATAACTCTTTTCTTAGTTAAATTAAAATACAAAATTTTATAATGTTGACCTTCATGTGTCTCTTCCAGGTCAGTATCATGTTGTCAAGTCAATATTACTAACAAAATTGCTAATTGGAAATTAACATTCGGCTAATTATTAGTAATTCAATAGGTTTGGCTAATAAGAAGAATGCGGAAAAGATTATCATTGGTTGATCGGCTGATGTGGCATTTTTCACAGTCACATCAAAATATTCCTTCCAACTCAATGCCACGTCAGATAGCTCACCATCATCAAACAGAAAAGTTAACGGAGAGTTAACATTTGGCTAATGAATAGCATTTCAATATGTTTGCCTAATAAAAAAATCGAAAAAAGATTTGACTAATGAATAGTCATCTATAGTGTTATTTATTCCCAAAAGCAAGTAATGGAACTCCTCAAAATCTTGTAATGGACTAGGCTTGTTATTGTTCTATTTATCGAAGTATTGAAGAGATTAATAAGGTCTGTAGCCTAGTTCTGGCCTGCGCGCCTAATAGAAAATTAAAAAGAAAATCGTATTTTGATGGTTTGGGCTGAAAAATAAGTCATGGGTAGGACACAGGTGTTGCCATTAAATGAAAAATTAGTTGATTTATTATTTTTGTTTGTTATTATGTGTCTTTTTTTTTACCGGTTCATTAATAGTTTTTCCAATTTTATATCAATTAAATAAATAGTGTAAACCTCACTAAACTGCTCCAATTCGGTTATGACTTATCATTGACTAGCTGAAAATCCCTCTCGTGGGAGCACTTTCGAAATGGTGGAAAGTAGAGGATAATGACTCTTTATTAGAAAAAAAAAATTAATTCTTTTTATTAACCAAATCTATCGAAATATTGTGGTGGGATCAGTGAGCAATGGCAAGTTATTCAGGGTATAAGTTGGGGGTTCTTCCTGTTCGTTACCTAGGCCTTCCTTTGTTGGCAGGTAAACTAACTATTACAACATGTGCTCCTCTGATTGAAAAAGTTACACGAAGAATTACCAGTTGGAAGTCAAAATCTTTGACATATGCTGGCAAATTTCAGTTGGTTATGTCAGTGCTGTATAGTCTTACTAGGTTCTGGATGTCCATCTTTATCCTTCCAAAAGCAGTTATAAGAGCTATTGAGAAACTATTTAGTGACTTCCTGTGGGGGGTAGGAGATGGTACTCGAAAAAAAAGGCAGTGGTTGCTTGGTCTAGGGTCACTTTTCCCAAGAAGGAAGGTGGGCTGGGACTGAGAGATATGGCCTCTTGGAACTTTGCCTGTGTTATAAGGCATATTTGGGCTATCCTTTTGGAAGAAGGGTCTTTATGGGTGGCCTGGATCTGGGAATACATAATCAAGAGGGCTGATTTTTGGACTTTAACTACCAAGGCAGGTTCTTGGCTTTGGCTCAAACTGCTAAAGAGTAGGGACAAGTTGAGAAAATGGCTATTTGTGGAGGATGATGGAGTTCCTTGGAAAGGGGATCTAATGGTAAAGTTCAGGATTAAGAAAGTTTGGGAGGAAATCAGACCTAAAGAGCTCTTGTTCAGTGGAGCTTTCTGGTTTGGAGGGGACCTTGTATTCCCAGAAACAAGTTCCTGGTGTGGCTTATTGTTAATGATTACATAGTGACAGCCTAACAGGTGACAAAGCTCAAGGGCGGGGGCTTGTTGGCAACCAATGCTGTGTTTTTTGTTCTCTCGCCCTGGAAACACGTTCTCATTTATTTGTTGAATGTCGATTATACAGGAAATTGTTTGCAGCTCTGTTCCCTAAATATTCAGATCTTATTCCTGGGAACCAGAGGCTGGCGAAGCTTCAATGGGTATCCTTGCATTTTCAAAAGAAGAATGTTGTTGCTCAGGTGGAGAGAGTTATTTGGCAGAGTTTGATTGCCACCACTTGGAGGGAAAGATGCAGAGTGAAATTTGGAGAAGGTGTGCTGGACATTAATGTGCTGATCCGTCGAGTGAAGAGTGACTTGAGGTTATTTCTGGATCCGTTGTGTTTGGACCAGTTTTTCTAGTTTTATACTTAGTTTGAGTTTTGTTCTGCTTGTTAGGCAGTTTACAGGTGATTGCTTGTCTATAGGTTTCCTTTGCTCGGTTGGCAGAGTATGTTGCCAACAAGTTTTGCTACTTTTTGATGAAATAGAAATCCCAACCAATTCATCAAAAAAAGAATCTATCTAAATACTAAAAATTAGCTAAACATTTTGCAACATGTCAAAGTAATAGCCATTAATCCATTAACGTTAACTATTTCTTAATGGTGCTCCACCTCAGCATCCAACTCAGTTGCCACCTTATCATTGAATAAAATAAATGTGGGTAAACACTAATTATTAGCTAAACCTTTCTCTGATTCTTTTTTATTAGCCAAACCTATTGAATTACTAATAATTGCTCAATTATTTTTCTAATGCATCAAAATATTAGTCTTTTTTTACATTGTCGTTAATAATTTTGTAACTCTTTTCTTTGGTGAATTAAAATACTAAAATTTTGTAATGTTGACCTCTATGTGTCTCTTTTAAGTCAGTACCATGTTGCCAAGTCAAAATTACTAACAAAATTGCTAATTGGAAATTAACTTTTGACTAATTATTAGTAATTCCATAGGTTTGGCTAATTGGAAGTATGCAGAAAAGATTATCAATGGTTGACCGGCTGATGTGACATTTTTTGACTGCCACGTCGGAATATTCCTTGCAACTCATCGTCATGTCTGATAGCTCACCATCATCAAACAGAAAAGTTAACGGAGAGTTAAAGTTTGGCGAATTAATAACATTTCAATAGATTTGACTAATAAAAAAGAATCGAAAAAAGGTTTGGCTAATAATTAGTCATTTATAGTGTTATTTATCCTCAAAAGCAAGTAATGGACCTCCTAAAAACGTAGTAATAGACTAGGCCTGTTATTAAGTTATTTATGTAACTTTTGAAGAGATTAATAAGGCCTGTAGCCTGGTTCTGGCCTACCGGGGTAGGATAGGTGACTACCATTAAAGGGGTTTGATTTTTGACACTCCCTTTCTCATTGGATAATTTTTCCTCAATAATTTGGCAAGTATTAATGAAAGTTGTAGAATTTAACACTCACATTAAATACACATTGGAAAAAACATTCGCCTAGATATTTCTCTCCTTTCTCTCTCCTCTTTTGAAATCCGCTGAAACTCTCTTCTCGTAGTGATGGCCGCCATCGCTGACGGAGCCATGCTTGGCACTGTTGGTGGCGGCGGGTCATGGACTTCTCTGTTTCATGTTTCGGATGAGATTCGTCTTGATTTCTTTGAGCCGGAATTTGTTAATGGCTCTCTTCGGATTCTCAAATCGGTTGTCGAGGAGGGTGCGAAGAAGTGGGAGCACACTCTCGTCATTCAGTTCTAGGTGGCTCCGCCTTCTCTTTCGGCTTTGTGATTCTGGGCAAACTGGATCTGGAGTCGTGATGGGGAGGTGAAGGTCTCGCTCTTAGAAAATAAGTTGGTACTCTTTCAATTTTCGTCAGAGGTGACCTGTCGCTGGGTTTTTGAGGGAGGACCATGGCACTATCGGGAGAAGATCATTTGTCTTCGACGCTGGGCTCCGGGAATCCGAGCGTTGGAGATTGACAATTTAGTTGTTCTGGTATGGATCAAGTTATTTGGTCTACCTGTTGAAATGATAAGAGAAGGACTGGGTCGTATTGGTAGCTCAATTGATAAGCCTCTTTGTATGGATCATTCTACTTCTAAGCGGGAGAAGGTAGGTGTAGTTCGCATATGTGTTGAGGTCAGTGCCAGGAAACCTCGGATTGATAAAATTAGTGTTACACCTAATAATATGTCTGAATTCTTCATTGGTCTTCAGTATTGTGGTCTGCCTCATTGTTGTGCTTATTGAGGAGTTTTTGGGCATGATTGTTCACTTCCTCCCCCATGGACTAATACAAAACGAGTATGGTGATGAAAGCAGCCCAAAGAGTTCCTTTGTTAGAGCATAATGAGATTGAATGTTCACAAACGAGTGAGGTTGTCAAGCTTACGGAAGAGGATACAGTGAATGCGGTTGTCCAAGGTCTGGAAGAGGATAAGGTTGCCATCAAGGACAAGAAAGTTGTTGCGGACACTACCCCTCCTGTACCCCTAAGTGCCTTGCCCTCACATGAGGAATTCAACAGAGTGATAAATGGTGCCAAACCAAGGTCTGCACTGAAAGTCCCTACTCCTATTCTGCATTCAAATTCTTTTGATCTTCTGTGTGGCCAACGTGATTTTAAGTTGAGAGCCCCTCCTAATAAAGGAGGAATAGAGGGCCTTCGAAGTAATGGGGAACCACTAAGGCGGTTGCTTCTCGTAAATGAAACTGCTAAACTGTAACACTCTAACCCGGCCGGGTAATAATTTTACTAAAATGCCTTTGATAAATAAAATACTCAAATCTTAAATTGCATCGGGAAAAATTTTCATAAATAAAATACTGAAAACACACACTTGTAGTTCAAAGCAACGCCCTAACACATGGGCAAACTCAATACTTAAAATCTCAAAGTGATCTCCAATCTATACTCATAATCATAAATGTAAGTAACCGATAATCTCTGTTGTTGCTACTGAAAATCTTGACTAAGCATCCTCCGTGATGCTTATACTGCTCTCCTCTAGCTGGCTGCCCTCGAACTCGTTGCTCACTAACTGTTCCTCTAGCTCTTCAAACTGGTGAGTGAGATGTGGTCAGTCTACGCCCTTACGTTAACACCTTATTAATACTTGATCACTTTACTTAACTTAGTGGAAGTTGTTTTGCACTTCCACTATTAAAAATCTTAACTCTTAATACTATATTCTTAAAGCTCAAATCTCCACTTAATATTCTTAACTGACACGAGGATCCCTCACTAGCTAGTACGGTTGCCAACTCATACGTATGAGAAGCCACCAAGGCTTTCCTTAAACTTAAACTTATCGTGGAAGGCTCTTCTTCCACGATTCTCAAGAGCATAACTGCTGCTCATCTTAAAAATCTCAAGAGCATAACTGCTGCTCAACTTAAATATCTCAAGAGCATAACTGCAGCTCTGTCTCAAAGATCTCAAGAGCATAACTGCTGCTCTATCTGAAAATCTCAAATGGCAACGGACTGGCGCTAGCGACTAAAAACACTTAAAATGACTTCACCTTCTTGAAAGTGAGTTACTTCTTAAAAAAGAACTTGTTTCTTAAACTTTAAAAATAGCTCATAACATAACGCTTTACGGTAAATAGCACAAAATCACTTCAAATCACCTCAAGTTGTTGTATGATGACTTTAACAACTCAAATGCCACCACCATTTTATCTTGAATTCTGGTCTCTGAGATCCCTTTAACAACGATGTATGATGACTCCTTTTCCTCTTTATCAACAACATGCTGAACTCCCTCAATAACCTCCACGTATGCTCCATCCATTCCATGCTCCCTTACACGTTCCTTTATGCATGCCAACTCAGAATTGCTTCCCTTCTACCCGTGATGAATTCATTCATCCATGTATTCTTTGTAGCAAACACCAACCGTACTCCCTTCATTGAATATTTCTTCCCCATTGCCCTATCTCAAATCAACTTGACTACTTGAAAAGTCCATTTACACGGTTAAGCCAAGCCTGTGATGCATATCCCTTTCATTAAAAACAACAGCCGGATCGCACAATGAAAAACCCACAAGAACTGACCTCTCCTATCCAATTATTTAAGCTAGACAATGGATCGAATTACTTACTCTAGCGTAAGCAGCGGTGCTAGCTTATGGTGGTCATGTCCTCGTCCATGGTATTGGCTGATTGCAATCTCCCGCGGCCATCGAATAGCTGGGTGCATCTCCCCCCGGTCCAAGTAGTTCCTCCGCCACCAAGCCTTTGTATCCATCACGAATGTTTTCAAGCCATCTTTTCCATTCAGCCAAATATTGATTTCGGATCAAAGCTCGATACCCATAGGGAGAAGGCTGGGCGGGAGGGAAGAAAGCGAAAGGGACTGGGGTTTTTGCTTGTGCGGCTGGGTTCTTCCTTTGCACACTGGGTTTTATTAATTTTTAGGGTGAGGCCGAATGGGTTAAAGTAAGGGGTCTAGGGTTTAATTAGTCAAAGAGTATTTTGGGAATTTCACAATTACGGGTGAGTTTAATCCGAAACTCAATTAACGTCCGCAATTTTCTTATTTTATGTCCAAATTTGACACCGCTTGATCCGGTAGTTCCCATTTTTAGTTCTCATCGTATTCCAGTGGAATTTGACAATTTTATTAAGGGCAAGATCGTCATTTTTTTCTTAGGAGAAAATGGGGTGTAACATAAACTGGAACACAAGGAGCTTTAATCGCCCCTTTTGAAGCACAATGCAGTGCTTCACTACCTTCGGATTCACAATGTTTTTATTTTTGCTTTACTTGAAACCATGGTGCAAAACAAACAAAAAATTGAGGATATAGGGGAAGTTTGCTCAGTATCAGTTCGTAGATAATTACTCAAAAAATAAACTGGGGAGGATTTGGCTTGCGTGGAATGATGATGTCAAGCTGACAGTATTAACTGAGGAAGAGACTTTTATGCATTTTGTTGTCTCAATGAAGCAAGGAGGACAATTCTTTTACACAGTGGTGTATGGCTCAAATGATGAAAAAGACAGGCTTATCTCTTACAAGGATATGAGTCATTGGAAGGTTCAGGGGGCTCCTTGGGTTGTTGGGGGTGATTTCAATGCCATCCTTGATCCAACTGAAGCTTCAAATGTGGTTCCTATCTCTAGCAGTATGACTTCTTTCAGAGAATGGGTTGAACAGATGGAGTCGGTAGACCATCAGGCTTCGGGCCCTATATTTACTTGGACCAATCAGCAGCAGGGTAACCTCATTGCTCGAAAACTTGATAGGTTTATGGTTAATGTTGATTGGTTGAAACAATTCTCATAGTGTGTAGTGGAATATTTTGCTCATGACTTCTCTGATCACTATGGAATTGTTGTTGTTCCATGTGTCTGAAAAAACTTCTCCAAAGCCTTTTCGATTTTTTGACATGTGGTATGAACATGAATCCTTTCCTTCTTTGCTGGAAGAGAGTTAGAATCAAGAGGTACAGGGGACTGGATTATTTGGGATGAAGCAGAAGTTATATCTTCTGAAATCTGCACAGGAAGTTAAATAAGACCGAGTTCTCTTATATTTCCGCAAGAGTCAAGAACAAGCAAGCATAACTGACAGCTAAACAATCACAAGCCCTGCAGGATCCTTCTGAGGCAATCTTTGCAGAGGTTAGAGTTATCTCTAGAGATTATTTGCAGCTGCAAAAGGATGAGGAGGCATTCTTTCGTCGGAAGTCTCGTATTATTTGGCTTACATTGGGAGACTCTAACTCTGGCTTCTTTCACAAGTCTGCTCGTATCCGTAGTGCCAGGAAGAAAATAAGAAATTTATTTCTCACAATGATGAAGAATTGACTGATATGCAGGCTATCACTGATGAGGTAGATTATTTTTATAAAGATCTGTTTGGAATCGCTAATAAGGAAGTGGTTGTTGATCGTGATCTCATTGATACTTACTTAATGGAGTGGTTGACAAATGCTGATAGACTTAGCCTGTGTGCACTGGTGTCGGGAGAGGAGATTAAACAGGCTTTATTTGATATAAATCCAACGAAGGCTCCTGGCCCGGATTGTTGGACAGCGGGATTCTTTCTGAAATGTTGGGGGTGATTGGCCCTGATATAACAAAAGGTATCCAGCTTTTCTTTCAAGAATGTCGGCTTCCTAGAGGTATGAATTCTGCTTCGTTGACATTAGTTTCAAAGATTCCAAATGTAGATAGGCTCGCTCCCTTTAGACCTATTGCTTGCATAAACGTTATTTACAAAATTATATCAAAAGTTCTTGCAAATAGGTTGAAGAAAGTGCTTCCTTCTGTTATTAGCAGAAATCAATCAGCGTTTATTCAAGGTCGAAGTATTCTAGAGAATATCCTTATGGCTTAGGAAATTGTCCAGAATTACAATAGGAGAATCATATCCTCTAGGGCTGCTATCAAGGTAGACTTAAAGAAAGCTTTTGATTTTGTGCACTGGGGCTATCTGATTTGTGTGATGTAGTTGATGGATTCCCTGAAACTTTTATAAAATGGATTACTCTCTGTCTGAAGTCTGCTTGCTCCAGCATTACTGTGAATGGTAGCCTGTTTGGATTTTTTGGAGCTGTGAAGGGGGCGAGGTAGGGAGATCCTCTCTCCCCATACCTCTTTACGATTGCAATGAAACCTCTTACTGGCTTGTTGAGTAGAGCAGTGATGCTCTAAAACACAACACCAATCTGCGACCAAGTGTAATCGCAGACCGGGAATGCAGTAAATTGACAAGTGATATTATCAACCCGGGGTCTAGATCTACTGCTTACTCAATGATTATCTATTATCTAGCCAACTAAAGTAAGTGATTGTTGTTTAAAAGCAAAAGCAGAAAGAAAGCAGGAATTGGTACGGTTTTCTCAAGCAGGTAAGAGTCACTCGGGAATGAGTCCCCCTAGCTCCTTAGTTAGGTTTCAATTGTATTTCCCTGGGTTGATTTACTATTGATTAGACTATGGAAGATCCGACAGTAGCTTGGAATCTCTGAAGCTGACCAAGCCCTCTCGGTCTGACTACTCGGTAGACGACTAGTCTTCACCGGGATAGAAAGCTGAAGCAATAAGAACAGAACTCCACTACTGGAATTGGATTCCAGTACAAAGCAGTAAACTGGCTAACTCTCGTATAGCCAATCTCCTACTACCGAATGATGAGACTCTAGCAACCTAATCAGATTCTATCTATCTCAGATTGCAGCAGGAATCAGGAAAAGTTGATCAGACTTCAATTGACTCAATACACATGCATCATTCAATTAAAATCAAACAGTAATATCATCCCAAGTCATTACAATCAATCCCTAACACATAGAACTAGGGTTCTTCATCCCCAAGTGAGAGAGGGGTTCTACTCCATAGAGAGAGAGAGAGAGAGAGGAAAACAAGGTACAAAGCAGTCATACTCATTACAATGGGAAGAATCTGCTCTGGGATGATGATTTCCACTCCTATGACTATCTCCAAGCTTGATTTGATGAAACCCAGCTCCAAGATAGCTTCTAGGATGTGTTCTTCGTACTTTCTCTCTCTAGGGCTCTGTTTTTGCTCAAACAGTCTGATCCTCTCTCTTGCAGCCCGAAATTGGGTTAAAACCAGGAATTCCCGACTCACACGGGCTGGGCCACACGGCCGTGTGGCATGCCCAGTTGCCCGTGTGACTCAAAACGCTGCGTTCCGATTAATTGCACTTCAGTCAACCTACACGGCCAGGGTCACACGGCCGTGTGGATTGCCATGCCTGGCCGTGTGAAGCCTCGCAGAATTCCACACGGCCAAAGCACTCCTTCACACGGCCGTGTGGATATCAGGGCAAGCCGTGTGAAGGCTCGCACAATCTCACACGGCCAAAGTGGTCACTTGCACGGCCGTGTGAGTTGTGGGTGTGCCCGTGTGGCTTCCTTTTCGACTTGCCTAGCGCCCGATCTTCGTCCAATCGACCCCGAACTCGCTCCAAAACCTTTATTCACTTGCTAGGACCTGAAATATCACAAACAAACACAACCTAGCGTGAAATCGGCCTAAAACACGAGAATTACCATCTCAAACGGCTCCAGAATAGGGGTAAAAACATGTGCAATTAACGGCTTATCAAGCAGCTAGCATTGGAGACATCCTTTACCACCCTCAATGTAAACCGCTTGGGCTCACACATCTCAGCTTCGTTGATGACCTATTAATTTTCTCAGGATGTTCTGGTTTGGCTTTGAGTGGGGTCAGAAGAATTCTTGATCAGTTTTATAAGCTTTCTGGCCTACAGTGCAACCCTGAAAAATGTGAAGTATTTTTCGGTGGCTATGCTCATCAGTTCAAGCTAAATGCTCTGCAAGTGTGTGAGTTTAAAGAAGGTCAGCTTCCAGTTCGTTATCTAGGATTACCTTTGATTTCTAGAAAATTGTCTAGTGTTGAATGTTCTATTTTGATTGACAAACTGACAAGTCGCATTAGAGGTTGGAGGGCTCAAAAGCTTTCTTATGATGGCAAGATTCAATTAATAGGATCTTTCCTTTATGCTCTGGTTCATTATTGGATGGCGGTTTTCATTCTTCAAAAAAATCAAGTCCATTCAGAAAATTTGCTCCAACTTTCTTTGGCATGGGGATGGTTCTAGTCGGGCTAAGGTATCTTGGGATTCTATTGCTTAACCTAAGAGGGAAGGGGAATTGGTTTGAAAGATCTGAACTCATGGAATGTTGTCTGCCTTCCTAGATTGATCTGGCTTTTGCTTGTCCAAGGAGGAAGTTTTTGGGTGACCTAGTTTACTCGTTATAGGCTGAGGAGCATCTCTATTTGGGATGTCAGACTAACCTCTTCTGGCTCTTGGATATGGAGGCAACTCTTGAAGCTTCGTCCTTGGTTTCAGTTTCGAATGGTTGTTGATATTGATGGTTGTGTGTCTTGGCCGGGGAGAAAGATGATTAAGTTTTCTATCTCTTTAATTTGGGACGCTATCAGAATCAAAAAAACCTGAGCAACCATGGTGGCGGATTATATGAGGAAAGTTCATTCTTCCACGTAAATGTTTTATCATCTGGTTAATCTTACTTGATCGGATTTCCACTCGTGATAAGCTAAAGGGTTGGGGGTGATCACTATTGATATTTGTCCTCTTTGTACTACTGCTGCAGAGTCTAGGCAGCAACAGTTCTGTGAATGTTCTTATACAAGTGCCTTTGCTGCTGCAATTCTCAAGACTGTTGTCTCTCTTCCATTGGCGTGGAATGATATGCTTGCGATGTTTGTTGGGAAAGCTTTGAGATGGAGTAATGTTGACCTGATTGACTATTCTCTTTGGTGCTGGGGGCTGTGTTTCATATGGAAAGAAAGATGTCATCGATGTTTAGGTGATAATCCCTAGACTCCGGATGTCCTTGCTGATGCATTTAGAGAAGAGGTCTGACTGTATGGCTGTGGAAATTCTTTCTATAACGAAGAGTTTATGAAGATCCCTAGTTATAGAAATGTAATCTAGGTGTCTTCTAGTTTCCTTCTATTCCTTTTTGATTTTCTGTAAGAAAGTGTGGGCATTTTTGGCCTCTGTATTTTCGAGACTCTTTTGCTAATCTGGCAAAGAGTGTGCTTAATGGTAACTTCTATTTACTGAAAAAAATACACATTGGGAATTAAATACCTCATATTAATTACTTGCTTTTTTAAATTTAAACCTACACTAAATACAATTCTCTCTCTAACAAAAACCAAGTAATGCCTCTTCTCTCCTCCCTCTCATCCGGTTGCTGCCGTTTTTTCTCCCCATCTTCTCTTTTCAATTTCCAATTATGATTTTTGTACCACTGCATTGATATTTGTACCACTGCACTTAAACTCACATATGATATTTTGTACCACTGCACTGATATTTGTATCACTGCACTTAAACTCAGAAAATGACCTCCCCCATCCGTCAAGAAACACGATTAAAAAAGCTAGACAAAAGCTTGCTTACCCATAAACTCCCTTCAATAAATCAGCGAAACAACTTTTCTTCTGGATCTCGACCTTTATGAGAGATTAGACGAAAAGTGCAGCCATATTAACCCACATATAAGTAGTCCGTTCGAGCGACTTTAATCTGGGAATCATAATTCAAATCTAGGTAGTTGGGTCTAAAATCAAGGGAATATGTGATTTAGAGAACGGAGATAGTGCATGATTTTGTGGACGTGAATCACAGAGGATATATGGGTGATTACTTTGTCGCCCGAGAAGTTGGCCGGAACATTTTGTTCTTTTCACACTTAATCGGAACGGCAGACCGATGATGACAACTCTGTCTTCTGAATTTTATTTCATTTTTTCGCTCCTGTAAGTTAACACATGCCGTCAAAATTCAAATAAACTTTAATTGATTTAACAAAAACATAAACAGTAATTGCACAAAAATAACATAAATAATAAAAGAAAAAGTGATTCAGATATTGCAAAATGGAAACTCGTACTCCGTTACAATGGGCAGTTTCTGGTTTGGGCCAGTCCTTGTTGGCCTACGGGTTTAGATTGAGCTTCATTAATTCAACCACTGCCACCTCACATCTTACGTGGACCAATCACAAATGGCGGCACCGGTGCCGCATTTCTTATAGGGGCACCGTAGCATGCTCATTACTATAGGTGTCAAAACATAGCCCGACCCGATTAACCCGCCCGATCAACTCGATACGCAACCCGCCCGCAACCCAAATTGACTAAAAGTCAACAACCCGTAACCCGTCCGACCCGCAACCCGATTGACCCGCAACCCGATTGATCCGTAACCCGACTGACCCGCAACCCGATTAACCCGAACCCGATTGACCCGCAACCCGACTGACCCGCAACCCGATTAACCCGAACCCGATTGACCCGAACCCGACTAACCCGTAACCCGACCGACTCAACCCGAATTTCATCTAATCCACTTGAATAATTATAAAAATATACAATACATAGTTTTTCAAAATAAAGTTTTTCATTCTAAACTTAAGTAAAATTATTTTTTCATTTCGTATAAGAAATTTAAAAAATATGAAACTCACTTGATATTACGTATTTTAAGAAAATTACAAAATTTGAAACATGAAGGCCACTTGAGATCATGACAATATTAATATAATATATAAATTAAAATTTTGATTAATTTAACTATTCAATAAAATTATCAATTAAATATAAATAAAGTAAAATAATGTATTTGGTAATTTTATGATTTTAAAAGAAGAGGAAAATTTTGGTGTATTCAAGTGTTTGGGAAGAGAAAGAAGAGGGAAATTTGGTTCTTTGAATTTTTTAGAAAAGAAACAAGTGGGAATTTTGTGGTTTTGATATGTGGCCAGAGAAAGAAGTGGGAAAGTTTGATTCTTTTGATTATGAAAGAAAAATAAGGAGGGAAACTTTTGACTTTTCAACTTTTTGTAAAAGAAAAGAAGAGGGTAATTTGGTTCTTTCAATTTTATGGAAGAGAAAGAGGAGGGAAAATTGAGTTTTTCTAATGTATGGAAGGAGAAAAAAGGAGGGAAATTTTAGTATTTTTGTGAAAAGAAAGAAGGAAACAAATTTGGTGTTTTCAATTTTTTGGTTTTTCATAATTTTAGCTTTTGAAATATGAATCTTTAACTTTTATATGGAGGGCATGACTAGTTAAAATTATTCTTATATGCTTTGAAGGCTAATATGTATATATGTATGTAATTGTTTATGGGCTAATAAATAAATTAACCATTAGTTACAACAATTTATACTAAACTTGATAAGTAATCTTTGACGGTTCGTTGTTTAGGATATAAAGTATATGGTTAAGGTATAAGGTACATATGGTTTAGGGTGTATATGGTTAGGGTATAAGATAATGATGGTTTTGACGGTTCTAAGTTTTTTATTAACATATGTTCACTTGAAGTCATTTGAAGTCTTTAACGGCAGGAGATCCCTTTTTAATCTATGTTTATGGTACGTGGTTAGGGACTTAGGGTACAAGGTATGTGGTGTAAAGTATAGGATATATGGTTAGGGTATAACAATTAGCAAATATCACTTTTTATCTATGTTTTGAAAATCAAAGTATGAATTTCACTTTTAAATTAACTATACTAGCAAAATCACAACTCAAGGACATATGGTTAGGGTATAGGTTATGTGGTTACTGTATAATGTATTGATGGTTTAGGGTATACAATCAACAAAATATACTAACTTAATATTATGATTGAAGTCACAATAATTTTACTAAATTTGATAGCTAATCTTTAATGGTTCAATTTTTAGGATAATTCGAACAATTTCACAAATAAATCGTTTGGCAACAGTTTACTGAAGTTATTTGGGCAATAATGAGTTATTTTGAAATAACTCCTTTTATCACTATGCTTTTGCCAAATACCACACGCCAAATACCAGATTTGCATGGTTATACTAAACGAGATACTTTAATCCAATTACTACTGAATTAATACTAAAATATCAAATAAAGAATTAATGGTGTCTTTTGGTTACAAATATTGATATCACCATTACTATTAGCTATAATATTTTACCAATTATTATTAATTACATAACAATTTAACATTTTGACTAGTTTTTTTCAAAAAAATAAAGTATACATATACGATGTAGAAATAAATTGGTTAAAAAGTTGAGAAAATATTTTAAATTAGTGTAATAAAATGTGTAAGTTGGTAATCAGTAATGAGTTAAGTTACTTGATGCGCTGGCCCGAACAACTCGAAACCCGACCCGCCCGCAACCCGCCCGACCCAAAACTCGATGAACCCGCAACCCGATTGAACCCGCAACCCGACTAACCCGTTTGAACCCAGCCCGAACCCGCCCGATTGACACCTATACTCATTACATAGATTTTGGGCTTACAAACAAAACATGAAATGAAAATTCGTCGACAGTAGGGTTCGAACCTGCGCGGGCGTAGCCTAACAGATTTCAAATCTGTCTCCTTAACCACTCGGACATATCAACAATTTTGATTTTCCAATCATATGTGGGTTATATATAATGTAGTACCAGCTTATATTTCTAAACCTTCTGCAATATGGATCAGAGGGCACAACCATCCTTCTGTGTTCTGTCCTCTGTCCTCTCAGTAGGAATGGCAATGGGCAGGTCCGGGGCGGGTATCTCGATACCCATACCCGCCCCATGGCAGGTCGGGTAATTTATCACGGGGCGCGGGTCGGGGGCAGGTCGACCCATTGGGTATGTAATTTATGTGAAAAACATTAGAAATATTCGTTCTTTTCATTGAAAGACCAAGAAAGAAACCATAATATGATAAAATGTAGTTAAATTATTGAAGAAATTGAGGTTTTCACTTATTTACAACTTTATTATAGCTAAAATATAATGTAATAAGAAGAAAATCTTAAGTAATTTAACTAATACTATATGTAATTTAGGCAAGAACGGGTCGAGAATGGGGCGGGTCAGGGCAGGTCGGGTCGATGAGAGGTACCCATGCCCGCCCCGCCCCGCCTACGGGCGGGTTTGACCCGCCCCAAAACAGGTCAAACAGGTCGGGTAAATCGGGTCAGGTCGAAATTGCCATCCCTACCTCTCAGAAGACCCCGATACCAAGCGTTTAGCGTTAATGCATAGGGTGAATGACATTTTTTTAAATTGGAGTGAGTAAATAGAATTTAATCCTCGATCTCGTAGATATGTATAGAATTTTGTGAAAAGTTGTATTTGACAGAAATTTTATTTATGAGTTGGAGGGAGGTCTATCATATTTTTCGAGATCCGCAGAAGGGACACATTCTCTTTCAATACACACTTTTTGTTAGGAATTTCATATCCAATATTAGCAATTTCATATAGAATTCTTTTGAATGAAATGATATTAAGTTTACTTCTTGTTGTTTACACACTATAATCTGTTGGAGAATCGAACCACGTACACCCTCATGTCTTTTGTAATTTGGATTGAGACAATAAAATTTCTACAGGGAAACACGTCCAAATTTTATGAGAGTATGCTTCTCCAGGTACAAATAATACAATAGCTCGTAAAGCCACATCATATTTAGTTAAAAAGCTTTGAATATAGGTATAAATAGCATGCAATAAGTCTATGTTGTGGATATTACCCTCATGAAAATAAAAATAAATAGGGCTAATACCACTACAACATCCGAACTATCGCAAAAATTTCACTTGTGTACTGTTCTTTTCAATATTCCATATGTATCCTGAACTATGATTCCGTTAGTGTTGACTTTTGTTGACCGTTTGTTTTTAACGGAAAGTCCAGTCAGTGCTGATGTGGCATCTGACGTGGAATTTCTAATATGTAATTTATTTATTTTTCTATCCAATATTAATAAAATAAGAAAAGGGAAACAATTAAAAATAAAATAAAATAAAAATTTAACCCACTAATCCCGTCGTCCCACCAACATCTTCCCCAAGATCCAGATCTGCAATTCACCACCACACCACAAAGCCCAACCTCTTCCCCAAGACGAACAGGCGCCCTCTTCCGCCTTTCATCCAGTTTCAATCGTGCAGGCAAAAATATGGGAAGCAAACAACAACCAACGAGAATTGCCTTCTAGAAACAACCCCTCAAGCTCAACGATTGGGGATATGAATCATCTGGTCGTATTCAGAGGTTGGAGATCTGGTTCTTCTGGTTTGAATGTGGTGGCGGTTGTGGCTTGATGGAGAGATGCTGATCGGAAAGATGAGAGGATTGATGACGGCAAGGTTTCGGGATACAGGAGGGCGACGCTTGTTTTGGGATGGAGAAGGTGGATGGCGGCGGCCGATACTGGTGGATTAACGACGACTAGAGTTTCGGGATGAACAACCCCAATACTCCACCCCCCCCCCCCCCCCCCCCCCCCCCCGTCATTTGCCTCTCCCAGCAGAGACCAAGAACGAGAAGGGTCAAGGGTGTCGCATCGTTCTTCTTCTCCCTTGCGAGCAGAGATTGATTTTAACGTAGGTGGGGCAATTAAATCCCTAATTTGTTTGCTTGTGACAGAACAGAACAAAAAATTTGAGGAGGGGACAAATCTGTGTCAGGTCGACGGGCTCGGGAAATTTGGAGGGTCCGCGGGCTTGGGCAGTTTAGAGTGGAAGAAGGCATCGTCGTCGGCGTTTGTTATGGGCTGGAGAAAGAGGAGAGTCTCATGGCATCGCCGTCGAAGTTTGGGGGTTTTCCAGGTTGGGGAATTTTTCAGAGAAAGAGAGAGGAATCAATAGAGAAAAACAGAGATCGATGGAGATGATTCAGTTGCGACGGGGATGATTCAAAGTTGAATTGAGAAACACAGATGGTGGATGGCGACTAGGCCTGGACTTTGGAGGGAAGGCGATGGGATGGGGGCTCAGGTGGCTGGACGGAGTAAGGAGGAAGGTTACGGTGAAAGAGGATGATGGGGGAAGGAGTTTCTTATTTTATGTTTTTTGTTTTTATGAGAGTTGGAAAATTGTGTATTAATAATTAGTTTTTTATTATTTAGTTTTTTAAAAAATCTTATTTTTTCTTATTATAATTTAATTTAAACTAAATAATGACGTGGTAATGATGTGGCATCTACATGGATGTCACTTTTTTGCCACCTCTGCGAAAGTCAACAATAGTTTGACTTCCGTCCGGTCAACAGTTATCTTTAACGGTCAACTTAAATCGTCATGACACAAATGTCACAAACTCATATAGTTCAGGACACATATGGAGTATTGAATACAATAGGACACAAGTGACATTTTTCGAATAGTTCAGGTGTTGTAGTGGTATTAGCCCAAATAAAAAACCAAACCTAATGTTTAGGCAAACAGGAAAGTAGTTAGGAAACTAGGAATTTAAATAAGTGGGTTAAAGCCTTACCAATTAGTCGACTACTATATCTTTTAAATTTGTACGACATTTACATATAGGTGGTATGTTCTTGTGAATGAAGAAAACCAAAGATGAAAAGGTTGGGGGAAAGTAGTGTGAGTTAGTGGTTTGCTGTAGAGTAAAGCTACAACTTCCATTTCTTAATCGCTTTGGCTTGTTCATGAGCCATCACCGATCCCCCCATATCACTTACCTAACTAATTACTTGGCCTTTCTCTTCTTACCATCTAAGGTATGGAATGGAATGGACCTCTCCACCTAATATGGGGAAACCCTAATTCTTGGCATTCTATTTTACTATTCTAGTTGGTACCATGGATCCATCCATAGATAAAGTATTATTGCCTTCTCGAAGGTTCAGTTGCCACTTTAACCTCATCCTTCTCCTCCTCAAAAGTTTCAACTTTAGTGACAGCAAGTTCACAACCTAAATTATGTACATGAACTTTTCCATAGTGCCTTGTCATTTGCCGTGCAGCTATTACCACAAAGTTGGAAGAAAGTAAAATGCGAACACTTATTTTATAAGGGTAATATAGTTTTTTAGTACATACTTTAGTTTGGTCCGAACTATCGACAAACTTTCTATTTTGGTTCGTGGTATCGAAAATTGCTATTCTAACCTGAACTATGTAGCATACTTCCTTATTTGGCCCGGAGGCGGGTTTGACCGTCAAATTATACAGTCAACCTAGTTGTCCGTTAGTCAAGATCCAACTCACTTGCCACGTAACTACGTAAGCTAGCAGGAGATAAAAAAATTGAATTTCTGTATTTTGTTTACTTTCTAATAATAAAAATAATAAACGAAAAATTAATTAAATTTTTTTCTGAATTTATATTTTATGAATTAATTTTTTATTTAAATTTTTATTATTAGAAAGTAAGCAAAATGCATAAATTCAAAAAAATAATTTTTTATTTCCTGCTAGCTGACGTGGCAAGTGAGTTGGACCTTGACTAACGGTCAACTCGATTGACTGTCTAATTTGACAGTCAAACCCGCCTCCAGGCCAAATAAGGAAGTATGCTACATAGTTCAGGCCAGAATAAAAATTTTTAATATCACGGACTAAAGTAGAAAGTTTGTCTATAGTTCTGGCCAAACTAAGGTATTAATCCATTTTTTTATGATTACGTATTATTTAAGGTATTTGAATTTAGAATCTCCAAATTCAATACTAATGACATTACCACTGGATCAATTTCTTGTTGGTAATAAAATGCCAACACTTTTTTAGGAAAATTAAGCTTTATAGAACATGGTAAAGATTGTTGTCCAAAAATATACAACCATAGAGTCGCAACTTAATTGACTGGTAGAACATGAAATTAACATAATGAGTTTTCTATATAGCCGCTAGAATGATGAACTCAAATTCCCCACTCCCATGAGTTTACAGAATATTAATGAGGTCAATATGGCTTTATGTGTAGTTGTGTACCATCTATAATAAGATTATTATTATTGTAGGGTCAAGAGCATGACAATTGTTTTTCATATTCTGCAAACATGAGAAGGTTGCAAATGCAAAGAAAATGTCATATGGTAAAAATCTTGTGCATGGAATTTAAATCACTGGAGAGCACACGCATACACATCTCGTACTATTACAGGAAATAATAATAACATTAACAAGCTATCTGGTTGCAAGTCGTTATAATTCGATGTAAGGCAAAGTTGATGTGCATGAGAATAGAAAAGGAATTAGCATTTTCTTCGTGTTGCCCTAATTGATTACTCTAATAATAACTAACTTGTTGTACAACTCGTTGGTCAAAATATTATTTGAATACTATGCATTTATGAATTATGATGTGTTTTTAAATTTTAAATTATTTGAAATGCTGAATTTTGTATGGCATTAAGGTGACATAAAAATTATTTTTTCCATTTCTGAAATTCTTATAACTTTTCATCAATGATGAATATTGTAATCCTAATGGTTATAACCAAAGTTGTCAAACCTTTTTAAATCATTAAGCCTGTCAAGCAAGCGGTTTAAAGTTTAATGGTTTGATCGAGATCCAACCTGTTTGAGCCTTTTTATCTATTTTTTAAATATATTTACATATAATATAGCAATTTAGTGACTGAAATGAAATATAATGACTTATATCTATTTAAAACTCAATTACATATATAAAAAAAACATACTGATATCAAGATCCACCCACCATCCCCTTGCCTCTCCCCCTCCTCCTTTTCCCTCTCTTCTTCTCCCTCTCTAACGATGAGAACCTTGATTTTGTAGAACCCGTTTTTTAGCTCGACTTTCGTCGGACCTTGTCTAACCACCTGCTCGTTATTGGTGTAAAAACCTTGGTTATATCACCCATGAACTAATCATTCATAACTTGTCTGTTTAATGATGTAGTCACTTAGTTGCCTATGGTTGAAAAGAAAACTGACATAACAAAAAAAAAAAGTTAGTCTGAAAAAGCGTAGCAAAAATAGGAAACTCGCGAACATAACCTTTAGCCAATATTTATTTCTTTTGCTTGAGAAACAATACATATATAGCAATACTGCAATATCTAAATCCTATATTATTCTGCACAATACAATAACAAATTTAGTAAGAAAATAACATTTTTCATTATACTCTATGCACAATGAAAAAATTATTTATCAACCAACATATTCTAAATTTAGTTGAAAGACAATCTTATTCACTAAACAAAAATATTGAACCTATCTTGTGATACGTACCTTGCTAATGCACATGACCACATAAATGCGTCCATGAAAACTCCAGCCCAACTTTCATGATTTGTCTTGTACTGCGGTTATTTAATATTAAACTAAGTAACTATGAATGATACATACGTCAATTTTCATATAAGATATAAAGATTTAAATAATTAAAATCAATTAAAAAATCGGTATTCCGAAATTGTGTTCTTTTAAACTCACTCATTTGTCCAATCGTGCCATTTTATCAAGAGATAGGATTTAACGGTTAATCAAAGTAAAAATTTCAAAAAACTGGTCACTTACAATTTGCATAACAATATCGTTGATTTAATAGTTTTAACAATTAATATCAACTTAAGAATTCTACATCACATCTACACATTCAATACTGCAATTCAATATGCAATATTCGAATCAATGATATTTGAGTTGCAATTTTAAAATTATCCTCCATTTATAAGATGAACATAAATTAAATTATTATTAAACTCAAATTAAAATTATCAACATATGAAAATTTAAATATCATATAACAAATAAAGTACTTACGGGAGAGTTATGGGCTAGCTAACAGTAGAGGAAAAGTCTTATAATTTTTAGATTTTAGGTTTTTAGATTTTGTATTTAAAAAGATACAAAACATTTCTTTATATTAATTGGTAACGGTTGTTGTCTTTATTTAAAAATACCATGGTTCAAATCCTGAGATTAATGTATTTTTTTCTAACGAATAAAAAATAAATTATGATTGTAAAGACACAATTACCCTTCCTACTTTCGCTCTCATTGAAGGAAATTTGAAATGCTGAAAAACTGTTCACAACTCTGCTATAATATATTTGTAGATAAGACTATAAATTGCTATGTGGATTCATAATATAGGGAAAAGAAGAGTTATAGATCATTTTGTGCTAAATGAATAGAGAAGGAGTCGGTCGGAAGTTGCTGGAAAAGGAGGGATCAAAGATAGGAGAGAGAATTTCATTTTGTATAGGTTTAAATTTAAAAAATGTAATTAATTAATGTGTTGTATTTAATTCTTAATTTGTATTTAATAAGAGTATTAAATTCTATAAGTTGCATTTATTATGTCTACTTTCATTAATACTTGTCAAATTATTAATAAAAAAATTGACCAATAAGGAAGGGGGTGTCAAATAACCAACCCCTTAGGGGGTTTGCATGTTAACCAACCCCAGGTTGGCATAAGTTTAGAATTGAATTAATTAGAAGTTTCCAACTATACCTTATTAATTTTCGACATAAGTAATATTCATTAAAAATTCATCTTCTAGAAAACGCCTTTCTTCCCCATACTTAGAATATCAAAAGTGTTATTGTGTATTTCTATTTTATACATTAGTTTTTTTTCTAATGTTTCGTCGATGAATCATATACTCTAGTTGTGACTTCTCAACATACTGATATAATCGAAGCAGAAATATCAAAGTCTGCGCGTGTGGGAACAGCTCAAAGAAATAAGAGTCTGGTTTGGTTTGAATTCAGGCCCTTCTGCTGCTAGATTCGGGAATGGTCAATTTCATAAATGCTTGAATGACTCACCAACCTGCACGGTTCGGAGAGCACTGAATTAGAATGAGCTTCACTATCACATCATTGCATGCAAGGGGCTAGGTACGGACGTAATAAGAAGGATTTTGAGAATTGCTCTCTTTTGGGGTGTCAAGCCTTAACAATTTTTAAGGAGGTTGGGCGACAGATCGGTCATATGAGTACCCCCGGGATATAAACCAAGGCAACAAATGTCGATGATACGACGATGTCGCCCGTTTTCAATCAACATATGCTAGTGAGTTGTAATCAAATTATTGTCGGCGTTCTCATACTGCATGAATGGCACCAAATAATATATGTAGAAGTAATTTAGTTAATTAATGAGGATAATTATGTCATTCTATTATAATTAGTAAATATTTGTGGAATTCATTTGGAAATTTCATCTCAATTCCTCGGAATTACTATAACTAGTTCCAATTTTGTAGTATTCATGTTTAAAATTGAAAATGAATTCTTTAAATGCCAAACGTAAAACGATTTCATTTCAAAATTCAATCCTTAAAACTTATGTAATTCATTTATACCAAATAGTATGTTAATAGCGATCTATTTCTCAATAGTAATGTCAATAGAGAATATTGATGTTTCATGGAATGTACATCTTGCAAAAATATGAGGCCATAAGAGAGTTTATGGCTAAATAAGTGAGTTGTGTTAGATCAATTACACAAATGGTGATTGAACTTTGTAGTAAGTGATTAATTTGGCAACTAAATCGGTAACTTCATGACAAATTTGTCAATGTTTAGTAACATAGGACTCACTCCATTTCAATTAGTTGTTTTGTCCAAATTGCCCACATTAGCTATGTTATAAATGCACTGCTACGGATCGGGAAATCGCTGGAATCAACAAAGCAAGAATATGAAAGCGAGAATCGAGAACACGACACACGATTTACGTGGTTCACTAACACGATGTGTGTTAGCTAGTCCACGGGCGAGAGAGAGCCAGTTTCAATATATCGAGGAGATTACATAGGAGTATGAGAAGTATTTATAGTACTTCTCCATGTGGGTCTAAACCTAATCCAATCTAGCAAAGTAAACGGTTACAGACCAGGACCAGAACAGCGAGACCCCCAACTAATCTAGTCGTAGCGGCTGATAGTCCAATTCAAGTCACATCAACAAATCTCTACCTTGACTTGAATCCTCTTCCTCTGAAATCTATGATGTACTCTGCTCCTTCTCTCTCTCTCCCTCCATCAACGCCCCATAATTCGGATTCACCCACTCAAGACATTCAGCAAGTCCAAGCAGTGTTGGAACTTGCCATGTGGAACCGGCTTCGTGAACATATCAGCAGGATTATCCGCAGTGCCAACCTTCTTCACCTTAATCCTCTTCTCTGTCCTCAAGAAATGATACCTCACGTCGATGTGCTTAGTCCTCTCATGGTGTACTTGATCCTTGGCCAAGCATATTGCACTCAAACTATCGCAATACACTACTGCCTAATCATGATGTAAACCCAGATCACCAACCATTCCCTTCAACCATATTCCCTCCTTAGCAGCTTCTGTCAACGCCATATACTCTACCTTAGTAGTAAACAATGTCACCGTTGACTGCAGAGTTGCCTTCCAGCTCACTACAGAACTCCCAAGAGTGAATACATAACCGGTAATCGATCTCCTTGTGTCAACATCTCCAGCATAGTCCGAGTCAGAATAGCCAGACACCAAGCACTCTGTATCACTTCTGAAGCTAATCCCCACATCAGGTGTACCCTTAAGGTACCAGAAGATCCTCTTCACAGCCTGCCAATGCTCCTTCCTAGGTTGTATCCTGAACATGCTGACAACACTAATAGCATGTGCAAGATCAGGTCTAGTGCATACCATAGCGTATATCAAGCTACCTACTGCACTAACATATGGGACTCTCGACATGTACTCCTTCTCAGCCTCTGACTGTGGTGCATAAGCTGAGGATAGATGAACATTTGAAGCACTAGGAGTATTTAAGGGCTTTGCTGAAGACATGCCAAACCTCGACAGTATCTTCTGGATGTAGCTCTTCTGTGACAAGAAAAGCTTCTTCTTCGACATGTCCCCTGTAAATATCCATACCCAATATCTTCTGAGCAGTTCCCAAATCCTTCATCTCAAACTCAGCACTGAGAAGCCCCTTTAACTTCTGGATATTAGACTTCGACCTCGCGACTATGAGCATATCATTGACATACGGAACAAGATAGATCATCGAACCATCCTCCACCTTGTTGTGATACAAACAACAATTATATGGAGTTCTATTGTAGCCCAGCCCAAGCATGTAACTGTCGAATCTCTTGTACCACTGCCTCGGAGACTACTTAAGTCCATACAAGGACTTCTTCAGCTTACAAACATAGTCTTCGTTTCCTGGAACCTGGAATCCTTCTGGCTAAGTCATGTAAATTTCTTCCTCCAACTCTCCGTGTAGGAAAGTTGTCTTCACGTCTAGCTGCTCGAGCTCCAAGTCATAATGTGCCACTATTGCTAGTAGCACTCTGATCGAAGTATGTCTGACCACTGGCAAGAAAATCTCATTGTAGTAAACTCCTTCCCTCTGCGAGAAGCATCGTGCAACCACCCTAGCTTTAAATTTCATGCCCTCTTTAGAAGTGATTCCTTCCTTCTTCTTGTAGATCCACTTGTTTGTAACAATCTTCCTTCCCTGTGGTCGTTTGACTAGCTCCCAAGTCTGATTCCTATCATGGGATTCCATCTCATCTCCCATTGCGGCAAGCCACTAATCACCTTCACCAACCAAAACGGCTTCTCTATAGGACTGTGGATCACCTCCATCTCTATATAGACTTCTCATCAAATATCACATTTCTACTAAGTATAACTCGATGCTCAGAAGGTGACCAGACTCGAAATTCCTTAACTCCATCTGCGTAACCCATAAATACACCCTTATTTGCCCTTGGGTTCAGTTTACCCTCATCCACATGATAATAAACAGGACACCCAAAAAATTTCAGTGAAGAGTAATCAGCAGGCTTACCATACCATACTTCATAAGGAGTCTTAAACTCGATACCTGTGTGAGGTCCATGGTTGATCAGGAAGCATGCCATGTTCACTGCTTCTGCCCAGAATCTTCTCTCTAGTCCAGCATTAGAGAGCATGCATCGTGCTCTCTCCAACAATGTCTGGTTCATCCTTTCTGCAACACCATTCTACTGTGGTGTATCTCTAACGGTCCGATGACGGGCAATCCCTTCATCCTTGCAGAATTCGTTAAACTCAGAATTACAGAACTTCAAACCATTGTCCGTTCGCTGATCTTCTTCCCGATCTAATTCTCCACCAATGTCTTCCACTGCTTGAACTTCGTGAAAGCCTCACTTTTCTGCTTCATCATGAAAATCCAAGTAAATCTCGAATAATCATCAATAATAGACAGAAATACCAGCTGCCTCCAATGGATTCAACTCGTGAAGGACCCCAACAGCCAGAGTGGAGGTAATCTAGTATCCCATTCGTCCGGTGGATACCCTTATTGGGAAACTTACCGCGATGTAGCTTCACAAACACACAATGCTCACAAAATTCCAAATTTTGCACCTTGTGCCCGCAAAGAAGATCCCTCTTCGATAGAACTTGCATCCCCCGTTCACTCATATGCCCCAGTCTCATGTCCCAGAGAGTGGTCATATCTTTTTTATGAACTTGAGACGATGCAACTGCAGCAGAACCAGACAACACGGACCCTTGTAATGCATACAAAGTCTCACGCTTCACGCCCTTCAGCACCTTCCTTGAATCTTTGCGAACATTCACAACTCCACCTTTTCCTTTGAAGCTGAAACCCTTGCTATCGAGTAGACTCAAAGAGATCAGGTTCTTTGTCATTCGTGGAACATGCCTGACATCATTCACGGTACAGAACGAACCATCATGTGCGCGAATCTTTATAGACCCGATTCCAACAACCTTGCAGACAGCTCTATTTGCCATGACCACGTTACCACCATCTATCTGCTCGTAGGTTGTGAAACAATCCCTGTTCGGAGACATATGGTATGAGGCTGCAGTATCCAAAAACCACACATCCCCACGATGTGCATTCTCATCTACAGCCAAGGCGAGATCGTCTTCAGAACTGTTGTCCACTTCTGCCACGGCAACTGAACCTTGTTTCTTCTGTTGCCCTCTTCTCTTGGGACAGTTGTACTTCCAATGCCCCACTTCCTTACAGTTGTGACAAGCATCACCTGGCTGTGGATCGGGACCCTGGAATTCTTGTTTGAATTCACTTTACCAGATTTCTTCTATCCCTTTCCACCTGTAACAGCCAAACCCGATGCCTCACCACTTGTACCAGATCTGGACGCCTTATGCCTGATCTCTCTTGTATGAAGAGCAGACCTGACATCCTCCAACGACACGCTTTCTTTACCGAAAATAAAAGAATCAACAAAATTCTCATATGAACTCGGCAAAGAAACCAGCAGGATTATGGCAGCATCCTCGTCATCAACTTGAACATCTATATTACGCAGATCCATAAAAATAGAGTTAAGCTGTTAGAGATGTTCCCTCAAAGGCATACCTTCTTGCATCCTCAAGTTGAACAATGTTGCTTGAGATGCAACTTGTTGGTTAAGGACTTCGTCATATACAGACTCTCCAACTTTAACCACAAGCCCGCGGCAGTCTTCTCAGCAGAGACTTCAATGATGACATCATCAGACAGCGATAGCATGATGGTCGAGTGGGCCTTCTCCTCCAGGGTATTCCACTCATTGTCATCGACCGCTGCCTTCTTCTGTTTCGCAGACAGCAGCCCCCACAACCCTTGTTGCTTTAATAAAGCCTGCATCTTGTTCTGCCATATAGCAAAGCTGTTCTTCCCCGTGAACTTTTTGATCTTCATGTTCACCGACGTCATTCTTCTGAATCGAAAACCCTAGCCTGATTTCCAGCCACGGCTCTGATATCACTTGTTATAAACGCGCTACTACGGATTGAGAAATCGCTGAAATCGACAAAGCAAGAATATGAAAGCGAGAATCGAAAAAACGACGCACGATTTATGTGGTTCACTAACACGATGTGTGTTAGCTAGTCCACGGCGAGAGAGACCCCCGACTAATCCAGTCGTAGCAGCTGATAGTTCGATTCAAGTCACATCAACAAGCTAGTCAACTCAATCAAATTAATAATGAGAGGTAAAAACAAATGGATGCCCCAAATAAATTATTTGACATACGCGATCATATTTAAGTTTAACTCATAGGCTCGATCCGATCCAAACTCGTTACATCAGTTACTGATCTTCAATGAGAAGTATGTTGGAACCATAGAGAGTGATTCCAATTTGACCCCGTAAGTAAGTTGGGTTGGGTTGGGTTGGGTCGGGTATATGGGTTATGAGCAAGGAGTTTAAAAAACAAGGGGCAATGGAGGTTTGGCGGGAGCTATAGGTTTTGGTGGTGAGATACATTATTGCACATGGGGGGATAATGGGGCATCTGAATCTCCCAACGCAAACACAGTACGCCAAACCAAACAAACCACAAGCAGAAGCAGAAGCAGACCATCCCAATGCCAATTTAGCAGTTTTCTTTTATCTGATCTATCATCTCTCTGTCTTCCCTCTTTGGGGGTTTCTTTTGTTAAAGCGGCCTTTGCTGTCCCGTGGCTCTCTTGTTAGTTAGTATGTGTAATGGAGGGGTTGTAAGGTAAGGTTGTTGACAGAGGAAGGAAAGGAATCAACCGCGGGGCTATAGCATGCTACTTTTAAAATCGTATTAAGGTCGATCTTTGACTTATATTGTATTATTAACCCATTACATACAGAAACGGACAAAGTATTCACAACCAATCTCATTTTAAACTTGTTTTATATATATAAGGTCAAATAAATTATAAACCTTTTTTTTTTGGTGAAAATAAACCATTTCAATTTTCAACATTACCATTTACCATGAAATTCGAACTCTTTTTACTTTGAAAGGTGAACAAAATTTTGGATATTATGAGTTATGACATATATTGTTACTGTATTCCTAAATGCTGCCTCTTTTTATTTCTTCGTTCTTACGATCTACCGTTATCTTCAATGATGTACATCTAATACGGATTCTCCGATTGAGGGTTTGACCTACTGGTAAGTAAAGTGTTTCCAAATTGTATGATTAGAAAATAGAAAGACAGGTCAAAGGGGGAATTAATTTCTGGCATCATTCATTATTCCAATTTGGTGACAGATGTGTTAATTAGCTGCAAGCTGTGAGCAGGTTGTGCATCATCTGTCTGTGTAGCTGTCACCACAACATGAAAATGGTCAAGTGGCTAGCAACCCGGCCGGCTTTGCCCCCACGGCCCAACCCTCGGCGTCGGCGGTAATGGACTAATGGTAGGGTTCACTTCTTCTACTTGTATCTCTGAATCACTATGTTATATATGCTTGCCCCATTCTTCCTTGCTTTGTTGCGAGAATTTTTCAATGGCCTAAAATACTAGTAGTCAACTTATTAAGCATGGGTTTTTTTTTATCTTATCTTATCTCCTCCGGCTCAATCATTAAAAATAATTATAATAGTTAACCACACAATGGGGCTTGTTAGTGACCAGCTGCCCCTACAAATATAGTTGATTTATGATATAATAACCCTTGCTGGAAATTGTAGTGCTTTGGACCAATAATAGGCACACAAGATTCAGCAATCAACGATTGAACCAACTGATCCCCTTCATAAGTTGCTTCCAGCTCAGCTAGCCATGTAGGCAGCACTGCAGTAATATCTTGACAGTGACTAGATAATTGAGAAGCAAGACTAGGATGTCTCGACAAGGCATCAGCAATTTGGTTAAACTTCCCTTTGTCGATATTGGATTTCAAAATCAAATCCCAACAACTTAACTAAACCTTTTTTTCTGGATTTGTGCGTGAATTTTTTGTCCCAAGAGGTGTTTCAAGCTTTCATGATCTGTCACTATCTTGAATTGTCGTCCTTCCAAATAGTGGCGCCACTTTGTTACCGCCAAAATCACAGTTAAATATTCTTTTTCATAGGTAGATAGACTCTTCTTCCTAAAGTCCCAATTTCCAAGTTCCAACCGCTTGAAGTTGCAACGAAAGGGCAGTCCGCTCCCATTGTATTGTTGTTATCGGTAGGTAGAAAGGTACACCTTTACACTATGTTTGGGAAGGGGTGCAAATGGAAGGGGGTGCAAGTTTGGAGGGGTAAACACAAGTTCCAAGGTGTTTACCCCCGTTTGGTTATTTTGTAACAGTAGGGGGGTGCAAAACGTGAGCGTAAATTCACTGTTTCGGCTTACCCCCCAAATTGGGGTGCAAGGAAAGGAAGAAAGGGTGCTATTTTTGGAATTTTTCGGAGTTGGGTGCTATTTTTGGAATTTTTTTTTTTAAAAATGCTATTTCTGGAAAAATCCCGGGGGAAGGAGGAGGAGGGGAATTATGAATTTTTAATTAGATTATAATTACATAATAATTAATATTATTAATTTTTTCTTATATCTATATTAGTGTAGAAGTTGTTTGGGGTTGACCGTTTGACTAAGAGAGCAAGTTTGTCAATGTTCGCCTCGTCAAATCGATATCTCTTAGTTGACCCGAATTTGCATTGAAAATTAGAGATAAGAAGCATTTGTTGAAAAGATAGAGAGGAACAGTTTAGTTAACTCGATTTACTTTAATAAGTAGTTAAAACTTACAGATTCGAACGTGTTTGACTAAGTTTGACCATATTCAATTTAAAGTTAGGCACGAGAACCCCCTTAGAATGACCACTTACGAGTTGGATTTCGAGTTTCGAGGTTGCTCGACCAATGATTATTATTGTTGTTATAAATAATTATATTTGAGCATTATTATATAATAATTATTTTTATGAAAATTATTTTTATTTATTATTTTTATTATTATATATTGAATTTTCATGTTATTATTTTGTGATAATATTTTATAAATTGATAAATCTATTTTATAATAATATAATTACCTACTTTTTACTCTATTTGCACCCCCTACTTTTTCATCCAAACAACAATTTACCCCTCCACTTACACCCTCCACCAAGTTGCACCCCCCAACAATTTACCCCTCAACTTGTACCCCTCTCGAACTTGCACCCCCTTGTTGCCAAACATAGTGTTATGTTTGCCCAAACATATTTGATAAACTATTTTGTTGGGAGTGACAAAAATACACACGTGACGTAATCAGCACTTTTTGCTGCAAAAAAAGTATAATAGGCCCGTAATTATTGATTGACAATGACTGGGCTCTCATTTCTATTTTACTCGGCTACTGTTAATATAACAATTATAATTATTTTCCATGCGTCTAGATTATATTGACGTATCATCATTGTGGTCATTACATTACATTAGGCAACAAAAAACAATGATGGTTGTGATGTCCCAATCCTTCTCTTCCCCCCTGTTTCTGAAGTAGGGGAGGAAAAGGAGAGGAGGGGAGGGAGAATTTGGAGGGGAAGGAAAATTGGAAGAGAAGAGAATTGGAGAGAAAATGTTGTTTTACGGGGGAAAGTGAAAGAGATAGTGGGAGGGAAAAAGTATATAAGAAAGTGTGATAGATATGTTATTTTATTGATTATGTAATAGTAAGTATGTGTAAAAAATGCGAAAATGAATATTATGAATAACCAATTTCTACATAACCATTATCATTTTTATTATTTGTTAACGGAACATAAATTGTTCATTTAACTTAATTTTATTTTTTCATACAAATTTTGATAACCTTTGTAGTACAAGATGACGTTCATTCTATAAAAAATGTATCACTCTGATGTCGTTTTACTTGAAACTTACCACACATTTACGTTCCACGTAATTGTGTAAAATAATATTTTGTGTGACTCATGTGAGCCCGTCAATTTAAAAAAATTCTCATATAAATTGGATTAGCTCTACTGTACAAAATGACATCCATTTTGTAAAAATTCCCCTCTTATATCGTTTTTACTATGAATGTAACAAACTCTTATATCTAACGTAACTATTTTATGTATCGTGTAAGACAACACTATATATGACGTAAATCACCCATTTGGTTCGGTTCGATCCGGTCTAAATATCCAATAAGTAGATAAACATCTTGCATTCTTGCTATAAATTTCAAGTTTATCAAATTTGTCGTATGAAACATGTCTACATAAAATACCATTGAACTATCATGTCATAACGAAAATAATTTGATCATTGGTTATGAATTGTAGATTAAATTTTTACTTTCTTACTAATTTTGGTCACTATTAAAAATCAAAAGTAGAATAGTACGGAAATATGTCGACGGTTAGATCTAATGGTTGAACGTTACTTCTATAAAAAATCATCAATTTGAATTCAAACTAAAATTCCGTTATATCGTTATATTGATTCGTGATTTTCGTACTAATTCACTATGATATATAAGTTAGCAAACCATTATTTTAATAATGAGGAGTAATCCCAATTATTCAGCTAAAATGGATAACAAATTGTAATGACTTCTATCATTATCTAAAACCCTCCGCCGTCTTCTTTTCATTTTGTATGATTCCTTTTCCTATTTTAATAAAACAATAAATATCTTAGAATCACTTCTTAATCACAAATCTCTTTTCCTCTGCCTTTCCTTGCCAATTTATTATTATTATTATTATTATTAAAATTGAGCTTTCCAATTCCTACGGGCTACAAAGATAAAAGAGAGAAGAAAGAAAGAAAGAAAGAAAAGAGAGATTGGTACAAACAAACAAAAAAGACAAGGGAACTCATTATTTTCCCTCCGATTTGGGGGTGAGGCTAGCACAGTACGCGGCCCCTCCACTTTCCCTCACCTCTGTACTGTAGAACATTTCAGAAACGGGGAAAATTTTATTGGAACCCACAATTCCCTCCTTTTCCTTTCCTTTCTCTAATTTTCCCTGGCAAAGAAACAAGGGGTTCATCTCTTTGTAATGCAAGCAAAGCAAGTGTGTTACTGTACAACTACCACCCGCCACCTTCCCTTTCTCTATTTTTTATTCTGCTTATTATTATCATCTTTCATGAAAAGAGCATTTTGCATAATTGATTTGATAATATAATAGGTAGCATAAATGTGTGTGCTCCACCACACTGCTCACCGACAATCTCGCAGATTCCCAATAGGAATATATATACATATTAAATTCATGTATATATTGTATGGTTTGCGTAATTGCGTTGCACAAAATAAATTGAAAAGAAAATACAAGAATTAAAGACAAACAAAATAAAGACAGAACCCGTGAGAGACCGGACACGGACAGGACAACCAAACAAATTGGTGGGAGAGAGCGAGGGGAGGGGGAGACACTTTCCTTCCCAACTGGCTGGCTAGGCTGGGTAAACAGTAACTCTCGCCTTTTTTACCCCAGACATTACAGACACACAGGGGCGGACCCAGGGGCAGACACCCCTAAATTTTGGAAGATCGATTATCCAACCCTCGGTATTAATTTACGTATAGACAAAAAAATTATAACTAATAGTCTAGGACACTCTAAAATTTGAAAACGATTATACTTTTCTCGTTTGTAGTTTGCGTATGAGAATATAAGTGGTAGTTTGGGTAATTCAAACCCGGGACACTACTATTACTAATAAATATAATTTCCATTAGGCTACAACTTTTTTGTTGATATATTCTAAACACTGTGTAATAGCAAAACTCTATTCTCTATCTTTCATTATTTTCAAAACCTAACAATTAATCTAATTACAAGTTACCCTTAATTTGTATTGATCTTATGGTTGTACGACACGTGTTGAAAGTGTTTTTTCAGCTTTGAGTTACATCATGAACAAATTTAGAATTCAAATATGCGTAAGCTCGTGATGATCGTCTAGTAGGATATACCGAGACAAATTTGTTGAGCAGTGTATACACCAAGTATTTTTTATAATTTGTTTAGAATATGAAAATACATTATTGACTTTTTTTTAACTTGTACGAGTTGGGTATTTTCTTACTAAATAATAATATAATTTTTATTAATTATTAATTATTTAATTTTTATTTTACTTTATTTTTTGAAAGATGACACCCCTATGTAAATTTCCTGGGTCTGCCACTGCAAACACACACCCCTATGTAAATTTCCTGGGTCTGCCACTGCAAACACAGTAACCAATCTGAAAATGAATGCTGGGATTGATCACACTACTCAAAAGTTGCAACTCTAAAATTGAGAAACAAGAAAGAATAAATTGAAATGATCACATGAACATTTAATTACAGTAAATTTCACCCTCCTTTTTTCCCTTAATCTTTCTTCATTATGATGAACAAAAAACAAGCACTCAAAACCCCTCTCCCTTGCTCGCTTCATTCATATATATATAATATATATTTATATGGATCCTAATAATAAGCAGGGAAGAGAGACCTTCCTTCCTTCTATGCTAGATGATGGCTTGGATGCCCACATCAGCCCTTCCCCTTCTTTATTATCATTTCATGTTTCCTTTTCCTCCTTCTACACAAAAGTCTTTGCTACCTGCCATGCCATTTGAAGAAGAAGAAGAAGACAATCAGGTCACCCAAATTACTCAATTACCCTCCAAACATCAACAAATACACAACCCATATCCAAGTTTCTCCACAACTTACCAGTTTCTCTATCTCCTCCAATGGCTCCCCAGTTGTATTTTGCTGTTTTTTTTTTGGGGTTTCTTTTTTGGAAAAGAGAAAGAGAATAAAAATAAATGAAAATAAAAAGAAAAAAAGAAGTTGTATGTTCATTGACAGGAAGAAGGGGTGAAATAAGAGCCAATCACTCTGCAGGCTACCTCCATCAATTTCCCTGCAAAGTCATACACATAATATAACACTTATTATTAGTGTCATAGTCAACCTTCCATGTTATATAAGCAACCCCCTAACTCCCCATCTCCATCACCTCACATGCATAACCCATAAGATTGCAGGGGGGGAAAAAAAAGCAAACAAGAAGAAACTCAGAAATACAGAGAGAGCAAAAACAAAGGGTTGATAGTAAAGTAAAGTAAAGCTCTTTTAAAAAAAAATAGTAGAAAACAAAACAAGAACAAAATCGGTAGTAGTCGGATTTTATGGTGATTAACAAAATAATGGCACCAATGAAACCGCGTAAGGACAGCCAGCCAGCCAGAACAATACACAATGCCATACCCCCATGTTATGTTCATGCCATTCCAGCCCCAAATCAGAATATATATATATTTTCTGAAACTACTAATAACCCGTAATATTCCAAAATCCAAATACCAACTTATAAATGGGAGAAAAAGGAGAAACAAATAAAATGGAAAGTGGACAAAAGTAATGGTTGAACCGGGAATTAGTTTTAGTTTTGGCATCAACCTCCTCCTAATGAAATAGAAATAGAAATAGAAATAGAAATAGAATAGTAGCAGCTTCTGTTGTATGCGTGGGTGGGGTAGACAGAAAGAGAAAGGGGTTGGCTCACAGCTTGGAATTCCCTGGCTTCGCCTGGGCCTATACCTTGATTAAGACTCTCTCCAGTCTCCACTCATTTCTTTCTTTCTTTCTTTCACATGGATTCTTCATTCTCCGGCCAGGCTGGGAACCGAACCAGACCAAAAGCCAACAGGTCCATGGCCTCCCGCCAACCCACGTTCACCACCCACCCACCCAGTTTTATTATTAGTTACGGTTTCCTCTTCTTACCACTCACTTAATATCATTCACACCCTCCTAATCTCTACCACATATACCGAATTGACTAACGTCTTATTGTCAATCCTTCATCCTTAATTACCTGCTAAACAAACACCTATTCACCATGTTACAATGTGAATTGTTGTATGATTGTCTTCTTCTGCATTCTCGGAATGTCACATCACCCTAACAATAACAATGATCATGGAACTAACCATTGAAACAATTTGGAAATTTGGGCATCTAATTCTCTGCGTCACACCCAAGCAGCCTATCTATTCCAGCTCTACCACACCCTTTTTTCCCTAAAGACAGCAGCGGCAGCCGGCAGCAAATGGGGCATGGGGGAATTTAGAGCAAGACCATTTCACCTCTCCACCGACACCCTCTCTTTTTTACTCACTAATTATCCTTTTCACTAATCCCCCTAAATTACTAGCCACAAACATAGGCCAAAAAAAAAAAAAAGCAACAGAGTAATTTGTTGGATCATGCATTATTAAGATCAATTCGTTACCTCTCCTGGGCTTGGTCACCACTTTGACGGGACTGGCCGGCTTCCTCAGCGGCTCGCCCGCTTCGCTCTCCGGGAACAGAATCCCATCAATCCCCTGTACCGAAATCCTGCCGTCCGTGTAGATGTCCGGGTCGAACAGGTACGCCGACACGTCACCCGCCCCGAACTTAACCGACCCGTCTGCCTCTTGAGCAGTAACCTTGTGGGGCAACCGCAGAGTGTCATACTTCACTTTACCAAACCTCCTCACCGCATTATACATGCTCTCTTCCGTCTGGTACTCGGGGATGATATGGTAATAAATGATCTGCTCCGGCGCACCCGGCTCACTGAGCTGGTCCGTCGTCAGTTTCGCCATCGCCTCATCGTTCGGCGCCAGAACAGTCAGCACATAGCCTTCGGAAACCAGCCGCCCCATCTCGGTTGCAAGCGAGGTCAAATTGACCAGGATATCCGCCATTTCATTGTACCCGCCGTAATGCAACAGCGTGTGGATGAAGTCCTTCACCTGGCTGTGCCCGTCGAAGTGGTGGTGTGGGCCTCCGGGTCCCGGAGCGGGAGCCGGAGCTAGGGAAGGACCCGGGGCAAGAGCGTCGTAAATGGGGAGAACGGGTGGGGCTCCCACGGGTACTGCCGCCGCTGCGGGTTTCTTCAATCGGTGGGTTCTGGGATCTACTTCGGGAGCTCCCTCAGGGATGACGGCGGAGATGGATCTGAGATTCCTGCGGCGGTTGAAGTCTTCCTGGACGGATTGAGGGATGAGGAGGCGCTCGATGCCGTGGATGACACCGTCGGGTCGGGTGACGTCGTCGGGTCGGACGATTTCGGCGGAGTCGACGGTCTTCTGGCCGGTGGGTTTGGTGGAGAGGTGGAGGTGGTGGGAGGAGGAGAGGGTGCGGTGGCGGCGGGATGGGTCGGAGGGCTTGGGCCAGTTGGGGGATCCGACCCGGGAGGGGAGAATGTGGGCCATGAGAAGGGTCTGGAGGGAGTGGAGGTTGCGAGGCTCGAGGAGGAAGCGCTTGAACTCCGGGTCGAGGCGGCGCTCCAGGGCTTCATTGCGTGGGGCGAAGATGGTCAGGTTGTGGTTGCCGACGGCTTGCTCGAGAGTGTGGAGGAGGAGGGCCTTCTCGACCAGCTCGGCGAGCTCGGTGTAATGGGAGTCGAGGAGGGCGACGAGGACGGAGTTGGAGTTGATTTGGGAGGCGGCGGCGGTGGAAGATTGGGAATGGTGGTGGTGTTTGGGGGAAGAAGGAGTGGGCAATGCGGTGGAGGTAATGGAAAGGGTGAGGAGGATGAAGAGGAGGGAAGAGACACCATAGATGGGAATTCCTCCCATGGTGCTCGGAATTGGGAAAGGGAGTTCAGAGTGTGCTTGGGAATGGAAGGAATAGAGGGTTGGGGATGGAGGGGGGAAGAAGAAGAAGAAGAAGAAGAAGGGGGTATTTGGCGAGGTTGCTTTAAGATGGAGGGGAAGTGAAGGACACGCGGAATGGAGAGATGAAGAAGGGAAAGAGAGAGAGAGCGATAAAGAAGTGCAGAGTTGGGGAAGTGAGAGAAGCAGAGGAGATTAATGGAAGAAGAAGAAGGAGGAGAGAGAAGACAGGCTGGAGGTGGGGATCACATACAGACAGGGACATCTACTACTCTTTTCTCCTGCTGCTGCTTTTATTTTTTTGGCCAATTTTTCACTGAAGAGTGAAGACTCTCTTTGTTTAATGAACACACATAAAGTGGTAACGAGTTACCAACAACCGAGTGCAAATGTGGCGTTGTCTGTACGTGAAAGCCAAGTTTCAACCTTTATACCACGGTTTCGAGGCTCGGCTCGGCTCAGCCTCGTCCCCAATGGCTGGAAAAAAAAAAAACAGCAAATCATGGTCTAATTTCTATGGATCAATTGAGGATTGAAAAAGTGTACATATGCTAATAGGGGTGGCAACAAAATCCGAACCACGGGTACCCACCCGACCCAATCCGGTCAACACGGGTAAAACTCGTGTTGACGGGTTTTGGGCCGGGTTTGGGTTTAAAACCGCTACACTATTTATCGGGTTGGATTTGGGTTTAGGTAAACCCGACCTATGGGTACCCGCCCAACCCATATAATTAATTTTTCCGGGTTATTTGCAATATATCTTTCTTAAATAACTAATCTTCTTTATGTTTGTGGAGACATGTCTAATTTATTCTTTAAAATTATGTACAATGAAGTTGATATTATGGAGTGGAGAGTGAAGAAGTTTAGTTGACAAGGAGGAAGGAGCTTTCAATTAATCATGTTGTTTATAGATGTTTATCTATAATTTGAACAATTTGTATTGATAATTTCGGGTTTGCTTGTATGCTCTAGATTAGTGTTTTTTGTAAGGATAATTTTTATGAGAAAATTGATGTTAGACTTTATTTTGAAAGAAATTTGTTATTGTAAATTTTTTACCACAAAAAATCCACGGGTACCCATGAACCCGCGGATACCCGGTGGGTTGGGTTGGGTTTGAGTTTTTCAAACCCAGCGGGTTTTACCCCTGGTTTTTTTGACGGATAAACCCATGGGTTTGGGTTCGGGTTTGACAAAACCCGCCCCAACCCGACCCATTGCCATCCCTATCTGCTAACGAGTAGTTTAGTGCTCAATTTTGAAAATTTTAGTTTAAATTTTCTACTTATTTACTAGCGAGTTGGATTTGACTTGTTCAATTTGTGAGGGTTGTGTCGTGAGTCAGTTTGACTGAGTGACTCATTAACCTCATTTTATGAGCTGGTTCATTTTGAAACTCATGAGTTGGTTCGACAATCTGACTAATAAGTCAATGGACTAGCATTAGATAATCGTTCTATAATTTATGAGTTGTCTTGTTGATAGTTCATATATATGTTATTAGATTATATATTTCACACTATAGAATGGTTAATGACTTTGACTATGTGACCAACTATGTTTCATTTATAATTTGAAAGAGAACATATTTACCATAGATTTGTTTACCTACTAATTGCGATTAAATACAATGTCATGAACTATATATGAACTAAATTTGATTCCAACATATTATATAAATGTGGAATCAATTAGTCATGAAAAACATTACTATCATTTTTGTATTATCAGTATATTAATCACGTGTATATTAGGGGTTCAACCATTTAGAATCATAAATGAAGTGGTAATCAGAGCTCAAGTAGATCAAACTCAGGGGTCATTTGGAAGTTGCGATTGTTAAATAGATGTATTGTTGAGAATGCATGTATAATATTATACATGTATTGTCGAATACAACGTTTGGTATGTGTGATTGTGTGTGTCGCATCAGCTAAAAGCTGAGACAAAACAATCTCAACTCAACTATCTCAACAATCACAACTAAAAGTTGAGATATAACTAGGGGTGGGCAACGGGAAACGGGTATTTGGGTATACCCGTACCCGTCCCATTTTTTAAGGGTTACGGGTACCCATATTACCCGTAATATTATAAACGGATGGGACTTGGGATTGTACATTCCTAATATGGGTACCCGCGGGTTACCCGCAAATACCCGTTTGGGTAATGTGGGTACCCGTTTTACCCATTTGCGAACTCTAATCCATAGAAAGGGAATGTCCACTTCGCCACAAAGATGAAACTTTTCTTAGTAAAGAAACAAAGAACGCTATGTGAACATAATACTTGTAGTATGCACTCTGCAGTGACATGCAATCTAAACTCATCCCTGTCCAAGAAGTACCATAGATTATTTTCATAGTTCAAAGTAGTCATCAATCGCTAAAGGAACCTCAGCGGTGTATGATTCCTTAACATTGAAATTATCAGTTCCATTTTTCCTTCTACCCTGCTGAGTGCTGACAATAGCTGAATGCATGCAGGTTACCCTGTATACCACTCAATGTATGATGACTTTGTCTGGATGGAGAAGTTTGGTGACCCTAATTTTCGCAGGCACATCGTTGTGATTGTTCATGATTTGTGTTGAATGAAACTTCTTATTTGATAATTTGGTACTTAGAATGATTTATTTCTATGCGTTGTGATTGTTCATGATTTGTGTCTTGTGATTGGTAAGCAAGTACAAGTTAAGTTTAAACTTTTGTTAAAATTTGAGTGGTTTAAACTTTGGGTATTTATGGGTAGTATGGGTACCCGTTATCCGTCCCGTACGGGTAATGGGTACCCGTTTCCCATATGGGTTTGGGATATGGGATGGACTTTGGCCTCCAAATGGGACTGGGTAACCGTTTAAACGGGACGGGTATCCCGTCCCGTCCCGTTGCCCACCCCTAGATATAACAATCACTCAAAATGAGTGATAGTTTCTGTCACATCACAGAAACAATCCATGTATTGTTTCTGCTAAAAAATAAAAAAACGATGCATTGCAAACAATACATGCATAATGACAATATCAACAAAACTATCGCAACTTCCAAACAACCCTCGATAAACTCATTTGTAAACCAAGCTCGAACCAATTTGGAGCCATGTTTAAGTTAGACAAACGTGTATACATGTGTGGGGTTACGGTTGTTTCATTCTTCTTTACCCTCCCAACTTACTGCTACTTTACTCCATTCTCAATTCATAGCCAGCCTGCATAAGAATTTTGCGGGCTTTGGCTTCCAGCTGCGCCTTTTATCTTGATGTTGACTCACTAACATCTTCGTATAATCCTCAAACTCAACTCCTCCGGACAACTATGGTCATGCATCTGGTGACATTTTTAAAAAATATATCGTTAAATGTTGTTCTATGATTTGTTTACACCAAAATAATTTTCATTAATTATCATATGTATGAATAGATTGGACACATTAAATAGTTTGGTCCATGTGTACATGGATGGTACAATTTATTAAATCGTAGGTTTGGAGGATGGTAGTGTCCAACATTATGGATACCATACAAGTCTCATTATGGATGGTAGTGTCCAACATCAAGGATACCATCCAAACCCTATGATGGATGGTACCATCCAAGATCAGGAACACCATCCAAACTCAAAGTGGATGGTGTCGTCCATCAACATGGATACCATCCAAGTTATTTGGTGTACGTAGGGTTGATTGTCCAGGGACATGATGACGTGTCGAAGGTGGTTACCATAAGCAGCAGCTGACTTTCAAAGGACGCTCGGAGGAGTTACTGGATGCTACGTGGAGCTGATTTTCGGGGGGAGAGAGAGAAGGAGGTTAGAGGGCGAGACACAACAAAACTGGCAGCAAGATTATTGAGAAGGATAGACAAATCAAATCACAAACAATCTTGTCAAAATTTATATTTTCTCTCTAGAACAGTAGCCTAGCAGTAGCACTAGAGACCCTCCACGAGACTTCTTTGTTAGTTGTAGTCAGTAGTTGCGAAGCTCTGAAGAAATCTCCATAGGAGTAGAGGTAAGAGTAAGTAGATCCTTGGATGTATGCATCGAGCACCCTCGTTCGAACAGTGTTTGAAGAGGTGTGAACCAAATAACATCCTTTTCGTGTTCTTGAAGCCAGGGGTGCATTGATCACGCGAAATTCCACCAAAAACAAATTGCCACCGGTGGTGTAGGGTTCATCTGCCGTCGCTGCTCACCTCGACCACCACAGTTGGATGGTAGGTTAACATTTTCAATTTCAAGATTTGGTAAGTCTTGACCATCTGAAGACAAACCATAGTTTGTAAAACTGGCTGTTCGACAATTACCTAAACTCACCCAATTCATTCGTATTTTTGTTTACCAACTCAAATAATTAAACAAGTCGTCTATCAGTACGTGAAATCAAACCATCAATACGCTCATCCAAAGAAGCAAGACGAAGGTTTACATGCTCGTAGTTTTTGTTCATCCCAACCACCAGTTGGTGAATCCATTGTAATACTTCACCTGGATCGACATTGGGTGTCGTAGGTGGCCCCTCTGGTCCAGCATTGTTTCCTCATGCTTGGTCAATTTCAACGTTGACCAACTGCCCCTCCTCCACAACACCTTGTGGAGGATCACCATCCTGAATCCTTCGTACGGTGGCAACCACCATACCAACACCTCAAAGGGTGAATGTTGGCGAGAGTCATGCCACTTCATCTCAGATTCATGTTGAGCAACCACCACCTGTGCAAGGTGTTGCTCAACAAATATTCCAGAAGCCAGACCATACATGGCTCCTGTTAATGTTGGGATGGTTTGGGTCCAAACAATATTGACCTGATACCCCACGTGCGTACCCGCAGCAAATCCCGCCTCCTATGAACATGCAAGGCATGGATCATGGTGGATTCATACCGTTTGAAGGGCATCAGGGGGGGGGGGGGCACGATGTGAATGCACTCAGTGATCAGATGGCACGGTTGTTGGCTGAACAATTTGGTTTTGGTATGAGACCAACAATGCCACCTGTCTATCGAAAGGCATATCCATAGTGGGCAGATAGGATGTACCCGTTTCCAAGAGGGTCTAGGGTATCAGAGTTTGTACCCTTTACTGAAATAGGTGACAAATCCACAGATGGCATAGTTGTTGGCTGAACAATTTGGTTTTGGTATGAGACCAACGATGCCACCTGTCTATCGAAAGTCGTATCCAGAGTGGGTGGATAGTATGTATCCGTTCCCAAGAGGGTTTAGGGTATCAGAGTTTGTACCCTTTATTGGAATGGGTGACCAATCCACAGTGGAGCATGTTGGACGATTGACTGTCCAATGTGGTGATGTAGGTGATTTTGTCAAGTTATGTTTGTTTGACAACTCTTTGACAGGACCTGCTTTTGCATGGTACGTTAATCTGCCATCTAATTCAGTGCAAACTTGGCAACAAATGGAACAAATGTTCCATGTGCAATTTTTCGTTCCAAACCAAAAGTGACCATGGCTGACTTGACACGTATGCGCCAACAACCATGGGAGACAGTGGAACACTTCCTAACAAATTTTAAAAATGCGCATGATCGTTGTTTTGTGAACTTGATAGAACGTGAATTTTTCAAGTTAGCACAAGGTGGTTTAAACTTTGAACTTCACAAAAAAATTCAAGATAGGGAGTTCTCTGATTTATTTCAGTTGATGTCATGTGTGGTTAAGTATGAGACTCTTCTACCTGAAGAAGAGAATAGAAGTAGTGCATCTAGGGGACTGTACCACCCTAACTTTGATTATACAATAAACCTTTTGCTTAGAAGGTGGATGGCGTCGAGATAGATTTTGATGAAATTGTGCAAGGAAAGCCCATATGTTTGTGCTTCCTTAGCCAAAATTGATAATGAACAGCAAGTTGGAAAACCTAACCCTGCTTCAGTCCAACCTAGAAAATTTTCTTTTGATGTTACCATGTTGGACTTAATTTTTGATCACTTGTACAAGGATGGTTAGATTAAGCTGTCAGGGGGGGGGGGGCATAATATCCCACCCCCTGAGAAGTTAAAAGAAATACGTTATTGCAAGTTGCAGAATAGTATGTCACATGCCACTAATAGTTGTGTGGTTTTTCGTAATGTTCTGCAGGATGCGGTTGACAAGGGACACATCAAGTTCCCAGAACCCAAGAAGGATGCCATGACAGTGGATAATGATCCATTCCCAAATCTCCTTGGCATCAACATGGTCAATCCTGACTTTTCAAAGATTGACTTGTCACGCTTCAAACTGGTGTTGGATACAACACCGCAACCAAGTGGTAGCACCAATGTCATTGTGCAAGGTGGCTCCTCATCAACTGGCATGCAAGATGGGACACGTATTGATCTGGTTGATGAAGAAAAGTTGTGTGCACAAAGCAAAGGGAAGTTGAATCTTGGTGGAGATAGATCAACCCAATCGATCCATTAAAGACGGGGTCCACAGAGACCATTCAAGCTAAGGTATCCAACATATAAGCGTTAGGTGGAATGAGTACATGCACCAGCATGGGGAGGAGGGCAACGTAGGCAATGGGTTGCTCAAGATGTCCCACCTTTTAAAAGTGCACCTGTTGCACTCTCCCTACCTGCCAGAAGTTCACCACCTGTTAGAAGAACCTTCAAGATGTCTAATGTGCCATCAAGTGGATGGAACACTTATGATGTTCGTCATCACCAACCAATTGCGGTGGATGGGATGACAAGGACACAACATAGAAGATTCTTTCGCAAGAATGCTCAATAGAAGAAGATATACAACATGCATAACAATGTTCGTGTGGATAAATCTGCCAACCAATTGCGGTGGATGGGATGACAAGGACACAGAATAGAAGATTCTTTCGCAATAATGCTCAATAGAAGAAGATATACAACATGCATACCAATGTTAGTGTGGAAAACTCTGCCGCCACTAGTCTCAAGGTCACGGTGTCTGACTGTGGCAAGAGTGTGGATAAGAATGATGAAGCCCCAGAAAATTACGGGTATGATGCAGAGATGGACGAGTCATTCATGGAAGAAGAGATGCTTGAGTTGGAACATCCAAGGTCAAAGTTTGACCGGAGGAACAAGGATGATGATCATAACATATCCACAACCATCCAGTTTGGTAGTTTGCCACCTATTTTGGTGAATAACTACATTTTGCCAATGATCTTTCACTTTGAGATGGATGGTGAAAGAGAAGATGGTGAATTTAAGTGGAGGCAGAGGAACTAGATGAAGCAAGTCATGACCAAGCCATAGCAGAGTTGGCTGGTGGATTTGCCGAGCTGGATTTGGATGGAGATGATGAAGAGTCACCAGTTGCTGAACTGGTTACTGAGTTTGCAAGTTTGGCAGTAATTGATGAGCCATGGAGTGTCATGATGGCTCGTACTGGAGCAAGAATCAACTTGTCTGCTGAGAAAGCAAGGCAACACAAGAGTTCCCAACAAATTCTAAGGGAATTGTACGAGGTTGGACAAAAATATTTGAGAATACTTGGTGGGATGAAGGTCGGTATCCCTAGTATGTATTGTACCAAGAACCAGAAGAATCCCCAAGCCATCCTATTGAGAACTCTACATGGGTTTCGGAATTCGAGGAAGAAGATAACTCTACGGTTTTTATAGAGAAGCGAGATGAAAAGAGTGCCATGCAATTGGCAATAGGAAAGGGGAAAGAGGTTGTTGTTGAAGGATCAGCAGTTGAGGAACCAAGTTGAGTTATGGTGTTCAATGAGCCAGATGCAAAGATGCTTCGACATCTTACGCCATTGTACATAAAAGCTGAGATTGATAACATGCCAGTGTCAAGGGTGTTAGTTGACGATGGTGCTGCAGTGAACATGATGCCCACACATATGCTCATGAAGTTGGGAAAGTGTCCAAATGATCTTATCCCAACGGAGGTATTTGTTACCAGCTTCAATGGTGGGTCCACCACTGTAAGGGGGATACTATCAATAGTTGTAAGAGTGCATAGCCAAGAGAGAATGGATGCTTTCTTTGTCATTGATGGAGCAATCAATTACAACGTTTTGCTTGGTAGAGACTGGATACATGCTAACAAGTGTGTGTCATCGTCACTGTACCAGTGTTTAATGTTCTGGAACAAGGATGGTGTGGTCGAAGTGGTATGAGATGGCACCAAATCATTTGCTGTTGGCGCCAATATAGCGGAAGCTCCCCTTTACCATGGGGATTTTGGCCCTCTGGAGATCAAGACAGTGAATGGTAGATCGTGTACCATGGTGATGTCAAGTGCAAAGGTATTGAGAAAAGCGTGTGTTGACCCTCTGTCAAAAATAGTGAGACATCCCAAGCTGAGACATCATCCATAAATGAGTAAGCCACTCCATACAAGAATGGCAGAGGAGGCCTAAATCACGGCCTTGCAAGATAGGTTGCCCATATACCAGCGTGAACAAAGGCTTATTTATATGGGGTCTGTGTTGATGGCTGACTGTGTACCTGATGATGAAGTATTAGTGGAAGTAAATAGTTCCATCAAGGTAGGAGAAGACGACAATCACATTGCTGCATGTGATGTGTTGGAGAAGATCAATCTTGGCACTAAGGAAGATCCACGTCCAACTTTCGTAAGTGCCAACCTTCCGGAGTCTGACAGGTATGAGTTAATTGAATTTTTAAAGGAATTTAATGATTGTTTTGCATGAGATTATCATGAAATGCCTGGCTTAGAAAGAAAATTAGTTGAGCATAAGTTACCAATTAAAAGTGGCTTTAAACCTTACAAACAACCACCTAGATGTTTTGCTTATGAAGTCTTGCGAGAAATAAAGAGAGATTGAATGTCTGTTGAAAGCAAAGTTCATTAGAACTGCTAGGTATGTTGAGTGGTTGTCATGCTTTGTGCCAGTGAGAAAGAAAAATGGCAGCTTGCGTGTATGTGGACTTTAGGAATTTGAATTTGGCCACCCCAAAGGATGAGTACCCTATGCCAGTGGCTGACATGTTGCTTGATGTTGTTACCAACCAGGAGATTTTTTCTTTTATGGATTGCTGTTATGGCTATAACCAAATCTATATAACCGAGGAGGATGTGCACAACACGGCGTTTTGCTGTCCAGGGGCTATTGGCTATTAAGAGTAGATACTCATGGCTTTTGGTTTGAAGAAAGCCAGTGCAACTTACCAACGGGCCATGAATGTCATTTTTCATGAGCTGATTGGTGACTTGGTGGAAGTATACATTGACGACATTGTCGTCAAGTCGAAGGTGACAAGTCACCACCTTTCTCATTTACGTAGAGCCTTCCTGCGTATGAGAGCTCACAAGTTAAAATTGAATCCTTTAAAATGTGCTTTTGGTCTGAGTGCAGGTAAATTTTTAGGATTCTTAGTGAGTCAACGTGGCATTGAGGTTGACCAGAATAAGACCAAGGCCATCTTTGAGGCCATGCCACCATGCAATAAAAGGAGTTGCAGCGCTTCTTAGGTCAAGTCAATTACATTCGAAGGTTCATCTCGAATTGTGCAGGCCGGACCCAAGTTTTCTCTTCGCTGCTCAAGTTGGAGAAGGTAGATGAGTTTGTGCGGCGAGAGGAGCACCAAAAAGCCTTTGAAGATATCAAAAGGTATTTGGTGAACTCGCTAGTGCTCAACTCCCCAATTCATAATAGTCCTTTGAAATTGTATCTTTCAAACACAGACACCTCTTTAGCATGTTTGTTGGCTCAAGAGAAAGATTATGGCCATGAGCTAGCAGTGTACTACTTAAGTAGGTTGTTGAATGAGGCCGAGCAAAAATACTCTTCCATAGAAAAGTTACGTTTGGCCTTGTACTTTGCTTGCACTAAGTTAAGATATTATTTGGCACCCGTTGAGGTGCAACTCATTTGCCAACTTGATGTTATTAAATACATGTTGTCCTGACTAATCATCCATGGTAGGATTGGTAATTGGACACTTGCATTGTCCGAATTCAATTTGAAGTATGTGACACAACGAGCAGTTAAGGGTCAAGCCCTAGCAGATTTTTTGGAAGACCATCTATGTGTGAGTATGCCAACAGAGCAAGTAGAATTTGGGATGGTCAACGAGAACCCTTGGATGTTTTACTTTGATGGCTCACAGACACGATCAGGAGCAGGAGCTGGCGTGGTGTTGACCTCGCTGTTAGGTCATGCCATGCACTTTGCATTCTCGCTTGATGTGCCGTGTACTAATAACCAAGCACAGTATGAAGCTTTGCTTGTTGGTTTGGAAATGCTTGTTGACCTAAAAGCAAAGAACGTCAACATCAAGGGAGATTCCCCAACTAGTAGTTTACCAAGTGCTTGGTAAATACCGTTGTATTAGTTATGTGTTAAGAGTTTTATCTCGAGCGTGTACAAATGTTGATTTCTCACTTTGAAAATGTGTCCATCAAGTTTATTCCTCGTATGGATAATGGCAAGGCCAACTATCTGGCTCAGCTATCATCTAGCTTCAGAGAGCTTGTCAGTGTAGGAAGAGATCAAATATTCGTGCAAACTCTTAGCCCTTTGAGGGATAGGATGAAGCAAGTTGTTGAGGTGTGTGTGATTGAAGATGATGCCAATGACTGGCGTACTCCTCTGATAACATACTTGCAAAACCCAAGTGGGTATGCATACCATACTACCAAGTGTAGGGCTACGAACTATGTCTTACTAGATGGGACACTGTTCAAAAGAAGGCTAGATGGTTTGTTGCTCAAATGCTTGGGGGGGGGGGGCAAAGAGACTTTACAAGCTATGGCTGAGGTCTAAGAGGGAATATGTAGAGCACATTAAGGTGGTCCATCCATAAGGTGGATACTGCATCGATATGAATACTACTGGCCAACTATTGGGCCTAATTGTGCTGCATTTGCTAAGGGATGTGAAGCTTTCCAATGTCATGGAACAGTGCAAAGAGCACCTGCCCTTGATTGAGATCTATCGTTAAGACACGACCATTCTTTAGTTGGGCAATGGATCTGATTAGACAAGTCTATCCCCCATCATCTAAGCAACACACCTTTATCATTGTGGCTACCGATTATTTTACAAAGTGGGTAGAGGCAAAGCCAATGAAGACGATGAACCAAGGGGAGGTGATTTCTTTCATCAAGGAATACATTATTCATTGTTTTGGTTTGCCAGCCAGTATAACAGCCGATCAAGGGACAGTCTTCACTAGAGGACATGTAATGGAGTTTGCCAAAGAGCATGGAATTAAGATCATCCACTTCATACCTTATTATGCTCAAGCCAATGGTAAAGCAGAAACATCCAATAAGGTGGTAAAAGGGATCTTGTCCAAAATGATTGAGGACAATCCAAGGAATTGGCACGATGTGCTATCAGAGGCACTATGGGCCTACAGAATGTCACCTTGTAGTAGTACGAGAGTGACTCCTTTTTCTTTGACATATGGTCATGAGGCTTTCTTGCAATATGAATTGACTCCTTCTTAATATTATGAGTCAATGATGTTGGAGTTGTCCGAAGTGAATGAGCTGCAACTTGAAGCTCACGACAACATCCAGGTATAGAAGGCCAGAGTGGCTCGAGCATACAATAAGAAGGTAAAGTATAAGTCGTTCGAAGAAGGAGAGCTAGTGTGGAAGTTGCACTTACCAATTGGTCAAAAAGATCCAAAGTTTGGTAAGTGGTCTCATAATTAGCGTGGTCCCTTTATTGTTCATATTGTACGTCCCAATGGTGCGTACCTATTGAAAGATTTGGATGGTGTACAACATGAGAGCTTAATTAATGGCAAGTACGTTAAGCCATACATACCATCCCTTGGGGACGTTAAGGAATGTCATTGATTTAGATGTCGGCCTAGTGCACATAGAGACCTAGTTGGAGTTGATATGGTTTCTAAGATGTGCAACATGTCTGAGGAGTGAAATGGTCAGGGCAACTCTGTCTAAACTAGCCATTAAGAGGGTTTTGTTTTCTAGCTCGGAAGCAGAATGGTTGCTGTCCAGTTTAATAATTTGGATGGTACCATCCAACCCCATGAGGGTTACCATCCCTTTTAGTAAGCATCCGGGTCAATGGTTGGAGTTTTGGGTCAAGACCAAGGTTACTAGAGACCAAGGATGGTTGGCCTTAAGCAATTTGTAACTATGTTTTGGTTAAGTGGTTACATGGATAGTGTTGTCCAAACAAAAGAATATCATTCATTTTTTGTATATGAATAGTGATTGAGTTTGGTCAAGTAACCATCCATGATTTAGAAAGAAGGGATAGTCATCAAATCAAATAATTCTGATATAATATAAAAACCATGTATGGTTACTGTTTCCGACAATGCAAAAAAAAAAAAAAACGAGAATTCAAAGCCATACAAAGATGTGGCTTCCAAAAGACCTAAAATAAAATAAAAGAACGCTATGATGGTATGGAAAAGGGATGAATGAGATCCTTCCACTCCAAGAGGTGATCAGTCGTTGAGACATTTGGCGATGTTAGATAGCTTGGTTCGCAAGAGAATGAAGGTGTTGCTTGCAGCTGATGCTCTAAAACACAACACCTAACAATGGCCAAGTGTAACCAATGAAAGGGACTGCAGTATAGTGGCACAAGTAATAAATATCGAATCCACGGGTCTCTAAAGTTACTATTATCAGCTTCAGTTCATTATCTAGCAAACTAGATTAAGGATTGATTAACTAAACTACTCTACTAACTAAACTAAGTAAAACTACTAATTACAGTTTGGGAACTCACTTAGGTATGATTCCCCCTAGCTCCTCAATTAGGTCCAAGTTGTAATTCCTTTTGGTTGTTTTACTGTTGATTAAACTGCGGAAGATCCGACAGTAGCTTGGAATCTCTTAAGCTGACCAAGCCCTCTCAGTCTGACTACCCGGCAGACGACTAGTCTTCACCAGGATAGAAAGCTGAAGCAATAAGCACAGAACTCCACTACTGGAATTGGATTACAGTACAAAGCAGTAAACTGGCTAACTCTCGTATAGCCAATCTCCTACTACCGAATGATGAGACTCTAGCAACCTAATCAGATTCTATCTATCTCAGATTGCAGCAGGAATCAGGAAAAGTTGATCAGACTTCAATTGACTCAATAAACATGCATCATTCGATTATAATCAAACAATATAGCATCCAAAACATCATACAAGAAAGATCCTAACTCATGGAACTAGGGTTCCTCAAAACCTAAGTGAAGGGAAGTTACTCCATAGAGAAGAGAGAGACTGCAGAAATCTGATCTAGATCTTCAATCTCCATCTCCAAGCTTGATTCCCGAGCTCCAATGGCGAAGAAATCCTCCAAAATAGCTCCAAGAATGTTACCAAGTCGCTCTCTCTCTCTAGGGTTCGTCCCTTGGGTGTTTGGGATCCAAAACCCAGCTCTCCCCTTTCCTTTGGCTGAAAATCCGGTTTTAACCAGCAATTCCCGACTCACACGGGCAGGCCGCACGGCCGTGTGGCTCACCTAGTTGCCCGTGCGAGTCAAAACGCGGCGTATCATTAAGTCAAAATTCAGGCTTCCCACACGGCCAGGGTCGCACGGCCGTGTGGGATTTCCATCTGCCCGTGTTTGCTCTCGGCAAAACTCGCACGGCCAAACCACTCCTTCACACGGCCGTGTGAACATCAGGGCAAGCCGTGTTTGCTCTCGCACAATCTCACACGGCCAAAGTGGTCACTTGCACGGCCGTGTGAGTTGTGGGTGTGCCCGTGTGGCCTCCTTTGTGACTTGCCTCGCGCCCGATCTTCGTCCAATCGACCCCAAACTCGCTCCCAAGCCTCCATTCACGTACTAGGACCTGAAATATCACAAACAAGCACAACCTAGCGTGAAATCGGCCTAAAACACGAGAAACCAAATCTCAAACGGTGTAAGAACAGGGGTGAAAACATGTGTAATTAACGGTCTATCAAACTCCCCCACACTTAACCGTTTGCTTGTCCCCAAGCAAACCAAGTCAGACACAAGGTAAGCTTACATATTTCCAATCAACCAACATTGGGGACAAGTCATAAAGGCACAGAACATGTGAATCGTACTGGTTTTCAAACATCAATACATGACCAACTTCAACAGCAACCTGGACAACCACCACAAAGGACATTCGAGTGCAGCAAAATCGAGTAAAGGAAGAGTCTCCCTTCTGTTCACCAACCAACCTAGACTTGACTCAACCACTTACTCAAAACAGTCAACTCATGCATCCAACTCAAGACATCAGAATAGAGACCGAGCAATCTAGGTCCTCACCGGGGTACAAGAGTATATAGAATATGAAAATGAATCACTCACTCTCGACCAGTGGGGTCAGGACAATTTGATGCGAAAAATGCGCATGCTATTTCTCTCAATCCCTAACATCTCTTCACCATGATGGCAGCCTCTAAACGCTAGAGTTCACATATGGGGTGTCACCACTAACTAATCAGGAGGTCTTAGACACAGGTTCAAATGACTGGCTAGGGTCTTGGACATGGGGAAAAGGCCTTTTAGGTGGTGGAAGTATTCATAGCACAAGGTTCCACATTTCCAAACCCAAACAATCACAGTCAAACAAACCGGTATTTCCTTTCTGCTATTCTGCATTACTCAATATCTCAAGAGCACAAGAGCGAAGGAGGTATAAATGTCAGCATTTCCAAGCCAGACCGCTAAGAAACACTACTTACTGGGCATTATTCAGATTTTTGGTAGTGGCTCTCTTTTGCTTCCAATTTTTCTTTGTTTTTCTTTCATTTTCTTTTCATTTCTTAAGAGAGCCACCACTTCTGCATATATTTCAAACACCTGCCCAGCCCAACTTTTAAGCATTACCTCCAACACTCACATTAAATTTAGCAAAAACAGTAGAGAATATGTAAAACCCACTCTGTGGAACCTTCTAAAAGATGCAAAAGGGTGATTTTTTTCATTTAAGACCAAAAGAAAGGATAACACACGGCTCAAAAGGGCTGACTAGGGGATATGACACATCAGGACAGTCAAATTTGGTCGTGGGCTAATCCTATGCCCCCATCATCCTAGCTAGTGACAACGTGAATGCTACACATCATGGAAGAGGGATCTATCGCACAAGAAAGAAACAAGCAGGCTCAAATCTCACATGGCTACCTATATGCTCTATCTCACATTCTGATACCCTGAACTAGATGCATAAGAGACTGTCAAGAACAAGTAATCAATCCAAGTCACAGTTGGTAAGCAAACAGTTGAAAAACTGAACCCCTACACAACTCTACTGCACGTCTTAGTCCTCATCATAGGTTGTCCTAGTCACAATCAAGCTGTCATGCATCAATCCGAAAACCATTCAATTCATCAATCAAAACACAGTGCCAATATGATCAAACAGTAGTACTTGGAGCCCTCAAATCTCGAGATTTGGACAGTGGACTAGGCTCCAAGCACACATATATACATTCCAACCGATACAAAGCACCCCCCCCACACTTAAGCACGACATTGCCCTCAATGGAGTAGAGGAATAGTTGAAACTGCTGGGGGACTGGAAGTGGACCAGTCAGCGAGAAACAAACGGGAAGATGGACTGTTCTGCATGAATCGAACACAAAGAACACACTAGCACACGTGTGTTAGGGATAAGCCCAGACGGCTACAGCAAAAACAATCCACAAAAGGAAAATAACAAAAACAAAAGACACTAAGTTCAAGCTCCTCACACATGGAGCAAACACACACAAGTCTAAAACGAAAAACAAAACACACTGAGATGGGCAACGAGTACAGCCTACTCGTCGCCAAGATCACCAAAGTCGATGTCGTTCATGAAGGCGTCACCACCATCAGCACCATCATCACCATCCGCTGGGGGTGGTGGAAGTGGAGAGTCCTCCCAGGGAGTCCTCCAAACGGGCTGCTCGCCCGGTTGCAGCCGGAGCAAATGCCGCTGGACCTCCTGCATGCGCCGTGAACGGCGCCTCTCTCGCTCGATGTGTGCGAGAGTCACTCCCTGCTGGGTCTGGATCTGGTCCAATCTCTCATCGTAAACAGCTATCCTCTGGTGGTACTCGGCCTGGTGAGCCGCGTACTGCTGCTGGAACTGCATCTGATGGTCGAGGATCTGCTGGTTCTGGAGACGCAGCTGCTCGAACTGGGAGGTGAAGTAATCCTGCCCTTGGAAACTGGAGCTGCCACCCCCATACTCGAAGGTGGTGGGGCGGGCGACAGCAGTGTCATCCACGTCCTCGGGCTGGACCTCCTCATCAGCTGCACCCTCGGGAGCCTCCTGCTGGACCGCCTCCGGGATCTGAGGTTGAGGAAACCCCTCGATCCACATGACACCTCGCTCTTCTCGAAGCAGGAGCATTTTGGTGAACGTAACCCAGCCAAAGGGAGTGGTCTCTCCCTGCTCTATGCACCCCTGCAGGGATATCTGGAAGTACTCTGCCAGGCAGGTGATGAGAGGAGTGCAATGGAGTTTCTTCAGCTCAGAAGCACTCTTCTCGAAGGTCCTCGCCACCACCGAGCCCAAGTGTAGGGGATGATCCCTCTGGCGCATGGACTGGATGAAGTACAAGGATCTCTTGGTGATGGCGCTGGCACTGTCTGAGGCTGGGGTGTAAGACTTGGCCAGCATGTGATGGAGGAGACGGTTTTCGAGCTGCAATGTGCTGGCCTTCGTCTTCCCCGCCTTGAAGGGAAGCTGACGTGGCCGAGCGAGGCTGAAGTACAGCCTCCCAAAGTCCACCCTTTCTGGCTCGGCGATCTCTGTGATGTAGTCCCTGTCATTGACCAAGTTGAGGCCGAGGGCGTCCGCCAGCTCGTCGTAACTCATGGAGCGTGGTTCACCGCCGAGTCGGAACTGGACTGCAGCTTCGTCCTTCCAATCGGCCGTGGCTGCGTGCTTGAAGGTAGTGTAGAACTCAAGCACGAGCTCATGGTAAACCTTCGCGCGAATGCTGAGTAGGCGGCGCCAGTAGCGGTTGGTGACAACGGGGGAGAGGTGCTCGTAGCAGTTCAGCTTCTCCAACTCGCGCTTGGACCAGTAATGATGCTGCCCAAACTTGCAGGCCAGGACGTTCTGAAAACGATCCCGGTGGGGCCCCCTTCTCAAATCCTGAACAAACTGGTGCCGGAGGTTGGGCTTCGACATGGTCCTGCAAAAGAACAGCCCAAAGTGGAACCAAAACAGCCAAGGAAAATGTTAATCACACCCCCACACTTAAGAACAGAAAACAGCCTAACCATGGTTTCATCCATAGTTCGGGGGTTAGAAACTCGATAAATCAAGCATAATCTGAGTGGGGGGTGCACATTCACGCTAAAGTAGGCAACTTAAGGTTCACATCCATACCAAATACACCCTCAAAGCACATCATTAAGGGCCCCAACCGACCCCAACAAAATGGTACGAAAACATGCATTTCATCGAACACCTTGTGTGCACTATTAAGGTAAGCATGAAATTGGCACAATTCTTGCACACAAGGGCTCAAACAACCAAGAGGGACTTTGCCCAACACAATTCAAACACACTCCATGCATTCCCCTCAATCAATTGCACAAAAATCATAAGATTCAATGAGGTTCTCTAAACATGCACCCTAACACCCAATTCTCCACAATTAACATAGTTAAAGGCAAAATCAAACATGGAGACTCAAGTAGAGGTGTAGGGGATGATGAGGGGAAGGCGATGGAAGCGACGAAACGCCGAAAAAATTGCCCGGAAGTGCTCGTCAGAGCCTCGCCGGAGTCTCGCCGGAAATCGCCTCCGGCGACAAAAACGTCGTCCAAATCAATTCAAAATGGAGGGATAGGCCGCTTTTGGTGTAGGAATGGTGGGTTTGTTGTTGGTTTGGTGGAAAAATGACAAAAAATGGCAGAAAAAAATCGAAAAGTGTGGTTTTGTCGCGGTTTTCCCGCGAGGAACAGAGGATTCCGGTGAGGAATTTTGAAATTTCTGACGACCCGGGCGTGTTGGCCGAATATATAGGCCGTGTCTCGGCCACACGGCCTGACTCGCACGGCCGTGTCATGAGCACTTTTGCCCGTGTCGGCCGACACGGGCTGGCCGAGGAATTTCACTCGGCCGTGCCAAAATTTGCGAGAGCAAACACGGTCAGGGCAGATTTCCACACGGCCGTGCCAACATCTCATCTGGCCGTGTGGAATTCTGCGAGAGCTCACACGGCCAAAATTATTTTCCACACTGCCGTGTGACATTCAGGGCTGGCCGTGTGAGCTGCCAGAACTCCGAAAATGACCTGTTTTCACTCCAGAACGACATACAACTCTTTACCGACTTTACCGTCTTTTAGCTGGACGCCAGTCGGTGGATGCTCAGTGAGGTGAAGGAGTAGGTGCCTTCAAGAGCGGATCCACCTCGCTCTTGAGGTACAACTTCAAATGATGGCCATGCACACGCCGAATGTGGCCACCAACATTTGCCAACTCAACTTGGCCATCCGGCAGGATGCAAGCGAGTGAATACTCGGATGGCCAAGGTGGGGGCGGGACCAGCTCATAGTGGTCTCCGGCCTTCTTTCGAGCAGGTTTAGCTGCCTGCTGTTTCGGCCGCCACTCCTCCCTGATTTGTTCCTTCGATGATGGAGTGGACGGGAGTGGCGGCGAAGGTATGGGAGGCGGATCCTGCAAAATAAGCAACACAGAAGGATACACGACAGACTCGTGCTCCTGGTGAGATACAACATGCAGAGGTGACGAAGCAGGACGAGTATTAGAAATTGAAAACGCTATTAGCTCCTCACCATCCCTCAAAACTAAGGTCCCATCATGCACATCTATGAGGGCCTTGGCGGTGGCCAGGAAAGGCCTTCCCAGTATCAATGGCACATCCACATCCTCATTTATATCCAAAATCACAAAATCAACATGATAATTGAATTTGCCAACCTTAACCAGAAGGTCTTCCACTATGCCCCTAGGATGCACTACAGATCAGTCAGCTAATTGAAGGCTCATCCTAGTGGCACGAGGTTCACCTAGGCCTAGTTTCTTAAACAGTTTATATGGCATAACATTGATACTAGCACCTAAATCCGCCAAGGACCTCTCTACATGCAAATTTTCTATAGAGCACGGGATAGTAAAACTACCTGGGTCCTTCTGTTTCTGCGGAAGCTTGTTCTGCAGAATGGCCGAGCACTCCTCGTTGAGCTCCACAGTGGCCAGCTCGCTCAGCTTCTGCTTCTTTGAGAGAAGATCCTTCAGTAACTTCGCATACTTAGGCATTTGAGATAGTGCCTCCAGGAAAGGTACTTGGACATTCAGCTTCCTAAGCATGGCCATGAAGTTCTCGAACTCTGCCTCCAGCTTGTCTTTGTGCAACCGAGTAGGGAAGGGGAGTTTAGGGATATACTCCTTCACTACTGGTTGCGGTTTAGGTGCAGGCACCTCAACCTCCTTCTCTGCTTCTTCTTCAGCTGCTGGAGATGCCGAGGCAGGGGCCTCTCTCTCTTGTGCCCGAGCAGGTGGATCAACAGTCATCTTGCCACTACTGGTCATGATGGCATTGCAGTGCTCATTCGGGTTTTGAGGATGAGGGATGGTCTGACCGGGTAGAGTACCAGGAGCCCTTTGTGCCACTGCTTGAGCCACACTCCCCAGCTGGGTTTGGATATCCTGCAAGACAGCCTGTGTGTTCCTCTGGCCAGCTTCCAGAGCCAGGAATTTGCCCGATGCCTTTTCCATGAACTGATCGATGGTGTTAAATTTTTGAGCACTAGAACTGGCGAGAGAACCCACCAATTCCCGCAGTTCAGCCATCTGATCATTCTGCACTGGGGCGGCAGGGGCTGCACCTGGCTGCTGGAAAGGTCGCGGCTGTGATGGCGCAGCATGCCCCTGCATGGGCTGGTAGAGAGACTGCTGTGGCTGCTGGAATTGCCCCTGTCTGGGCTGATATGGCGGCCTCTGGAAGCCCGGTGGTCCCTGGGGGACTGGTGGTTTGGAATTTGCCCCACCCCAGGAGAAGTTGGGATGCTGGCGCCACCCCTCGTTGTAAGTGTTGCTGTAGGGGTCATTGCGCCTAACATTGTTGATGAAGTTCACCTGCTCCTGGGGTGTTGTCGATTCCTTCATCGCCTGGCAGTCCTCTACGGTGTGATGGGAGCTCTCACACCACTGGCAGTGCATAGCCTGCGGCTGCCCTGTACCTGCAATCAAACCAGAACGATCGATAGCTGAAACCAGCTTCGATACCACCTGCACCAAATCAGATGACTGGGTGCCTACAGCATGCACACCCCGTCCTGGTGCTCGTCTCGATCTCCTGGCAGTGCCCCAATCGTACCCGTTCTCCGCCATCTCCTCAAAGAGTTGATTCAGCTGTGGCGGTGTTTTGGTCAGCATGTTCCCGCCACAAACCGAATCAATCAGCTGCTTGTCCTCCGGGAAGAGGGCGTGATAGAAGGTTCCCACCTTGAAAGCATCGTTGAAACCATGATTGGGACACCTCAGGAAGAGGCTGTTGTATCTCTCCTAGGCGTCTCGGATGGTCTCATCTTCATCCTGGGTGAAGTGGGTAATCTGCTTCTGCAAGTCCGCCATCTTGGACGGAGGATGGTAGCGGGTAAGGAACTTGTCCGCCAGGTTGGCGAACGTGGTGATGGATCCCGGAGGTCGAGTGTCTAGCCACTCCTTGGCCTGCCCCTCCAAGGTGAATGGGAAGTACCTCAGCTGGATGGCATCTGCGGGTACCCCATTGATCTTGATTCCATCAATGAGCTTGTGGAATCGCCTGAGATGTGATCGGGGGCACTCCCCCTCCTTACCACGGAACACCACTGAACCGCGCAACATGGTGATTACTGAGGTGCTCACCTCAAAGTTGTTGGCCGGGACATGAGGATGTTGAATGGGTGACCTCATGTCCGCAGCTCTAGCGGTCCAGTAGGATCCCATGGTCTGCTCCTCAGGGATCACATCATGGTTCCCTGGATCAGCCATCTCTTCTTCTTCTTCTTCTTTTAACTGCAGCTGTGATAGCGCCTCTTCCGCAGCCAGTCGCACCTTTAGAGCCCGCTTGAAGTTTCTGCAGGTTCGTTCAAGCTCCTGGTCTAGTGGTAGTAGATCTCCCGACTGGCTACGGGTCATGCACTACCTGCACACAATCAGCAGAAGCAACCCGTGAAGGCACACAGATGGAAGAGATAAAATGCAGTAAATAAAAGGCTAGAGTAACAAATTCTCACGTTTCCCCAATAACCTAGAGGTTCCCCGGCAACGGCGCCAAAAACTTGATGCTCTAAAACACAACACCTAACAATGGCCAAGTGTAACCAATGAAAGGGACTGCAGTATAGTGGCACAAGTAATAAATATCGAATCCACGGGTCTCTAGAGTTACTATTACTCAGCTTCTGTTCATTATCTAGCAAACTAGATTAAGGATTGATTAACTAAACTACTCTACTAACTAAACTAAGTAAAACTACTAATTACAGTTTGGGAACTCACTTAGGTATGATTCCCCCTAGCTCCTCAATTAGGTCCAAGTTGTAATTCCTTTTGGTTGTTTTACTGTTGATTAAACTGCGGAAGATCCGACAGTAGCTTGGAATCTCTTAAGCTGACCAAGCCCTCTCAGTCTGACTACCCGGCAGACGACTAGTCTTCACCGGGATAGAAAGCTGAAGCAATATGTAACACCCTACCCTATATTTTTTCCTAATCATATTTTTCATACAATTGCAGCGGAATTAATCTCGGGTGTTACATTAATTATCCAAATTTACCTAAATAAAATTTCGACATGAATTACTCGCGTAATGGGCTAACAGTTCTTGCAACTTAACCTGCAAAATAATTCATCACAAACATATATACTCACAACCATATGCATTGGCTTTTCTTAGCCATAGTCACACTTTTCATACTTCCTAACTGCATACCATACTTATACATACCATAATCGTCACAACTTACACAGTTACACAACATATACACATATCATTAACTTTCCACACCTGTGGATATCTCACACTAGATCAGAAGCTAGTATGCACATGAAAAACGTTCTCAAAACATTCTTTTACAAAAAGGTGTGGATCACTGGCCAAAATCCCGAGTAGTAGTCCAAGCACAGAGTAGTTGAAGACCATACCTCATCTTGCCTTCAACTCTTGCTCAGCTCCCACCTATACACCTATCTACTGCTGCTGATGATCTGCTTACACATAGCATAAGCAGAGAAGAAGAATAAAAGAGGGTCAGCTCATAGCTGAGTGAGATAATCATAGCATCGTGAGTTCATAACAGAGCACACCCCTATCATACATCTAACAATCAAGCCAAAACACTAGGATAGGACCTCAGCCATCCTCATATCCCAATAGGCAAAAGACTCAACCACCTTGACTTATGCATATGCATCTTATCATGTTTTAATCATAGGCGCCTGGCTACTCCCATGCTAATAACTCTCCCGGGAAACATACCCCACATCCCGTCGGATGTAGTCATACATACCCCAACATCCTGTCGGATGTGGTCATACATACCCCACACCACTATGGGTGTAGTCATACCCCGACACCGCTATGGGTGTGGTCATATCTCATAAGAATTCTTCAGTCACCACCACATGAGAGGTGTGACTATCATACATATCATAATAGAGTAATAGCATAGGGAGCCCTAATTACTATGTAGTTGACCGTGAGATCACAACACTCATATTTGGTATCCTTATACATGATTCATATCTCATCTTGCTTAATCATAATTCATTACTTGCACATGTACTTGAACTGACCATAATTGGCTCAACATAGGTAAATTAGGAGTCGTATAATTGCACTTCCTCGGGATAAACCCTCGTGCAAGTCATCCTCCTTAAACATCATAATATCACCTTGGGAAGTTTATTCCTCCACTTATGGATCCAAATACAACCATAATATCACATCATATCAAAACCCCTTATCGAACAACCATGAAGTCATATCAACAATTAAGCCACAAATGGCAACATGTATGCAATCATCCACATAAACAAGGTTCATATCGATTAGGGCAAGTCAATAATATCATACAACAGTCCAGGGTTCATCATATAGCACAAAAATCCATACACCCCTAATCATGCCATTCTAGTTCACCCAGATCAATTCTAAGCATCAATATAATTATCATGATACGACAAACCCGGTATGCTGTGCTAATCCCTCACCAGTTCTGGTCGTTCAAACACCGGTTTAACCTTCCCGTACTAAAACGTCAATTTCTCGAACGAACCCCGAATTAAAATCCGAGACCGTCCTAATATCCCCTGCAGTATCCCCGTCAATATTAGTTCTGGGCTCCGCGTCAAATTCTCGATAAAAACACATCAAACCCTGGCCGGAGCTAAATTCAGCGGTTTGGACCCCGGCCTAAATAATAGCCGAAATTCAGGGATTAGAACTAGAAGATTGATTACCTCGCTGCAGGAAGCTCGTATATGAAATTTGGGCTCAATCCGGCTTCCGGATACTCCGAAACCCTAATTTGGCTTATCGGGAATTCAAGAAATTCCTGAACCAAAAACTCGTTTTAAAGCTCTAAATCGATAAATCACGATGTATGGATGAATTAGGCATTACTTACGGGATTTTTGGACCACTAGACCTAAGATTTTGAGCTCTTGAAATTTCCTCTCGCAAGCCCTGTGCGCCCTCTGCTCGGTCCGTGAATGGAAAAAGGAAGAAGAAAGAGTTGGATGGGGAAATGGACAGGAATTGGACGAGATGGATTTATATAAATCCATAAGGGCCGCTTAGTGTAATTAAATATATATATATAAAAAATTAATACGTATACTTATCCGATCGATCGATAATCCGATTTTCGCCGAAATAGTGTCGAAATGCTCGATTTTAAATCGCGAACTTTCTAGTGATCGAAATATGGGTTTTACCGGAACGGGGTGTTATAATTCTCCCCTCCTTAAAAGATTTCGTCCCCGAAATCTAACATTGAGTCAATAGTACATATCCGCTCGTTCCCCCCCCCCCCCCCCCAACCTACACTATCACAAATCTTGTTACTACCTAACTTTTAGGTTAGGAGATTCATAACATAGAGAGTAACACATAACACCTCAAGTTCCCATGCTTAGGTTTCAAAAACCTATACTGGGCTATCACAACAAAAGCACATCAGCAAGTTCAAAACATATCTTATTAGGCAAGATTGTTAACCTGCAAAGTAGGTTGCTACCAACTCAGGGTACTTCTCTCGCATACTTGCTTCAGTTTCCCAGGTAGCACTCTCACTTTCTTGATTTCTCCAAACCACTTTCAACATTGGGATTTCTTTCCTGCGAAGAGTCTTAATCTGAAAATCAACAATCTTAACTGGAACCTCCTCAAAAGTTAAATCTGGACCCAACTCGATCTCTTCCGGTTGTATGGCATGGGAAGGATCCACTTTGTACCTCTTCAGCATACTAACATGAAATACATTGTGGATTTGGGATAACTCTGCAGGCAATGCTAGTTTATATGCCACGGGTCCAATCTTCTCTGTGATTTCATAGGGTCCAATATACCGAGGTGCAAGTTTCCCTTTCTTACCAAATCTCATCACCCCTTTCCATGGTGACACTTTAAGAAATACTTTCTCACCCACTTCGAAATTAACTTCACGCCTACTCGTGTCAACATAAACTTTCTGTCGATCTTGAGCCACCCTCAACCGCTCCCTGATTTCCTTGACCTTATCAACTGTGATCTGAACTATCTCTGGCCCTGAGATTTGCCTTGCTCCTTCTACATCCCAACATAATGGTGTTCTACATTTTCTCCCATAAAGTGCTTCATATGGTGGGACACCCAAACTACTATGGTACTGATTGTTGTAAGCAAACTCAATCAGGGGCAAATGGTCAATCCATGATTCCTCCCATTGCATTACACATGATCGAAGTAGTTCCTCCAAAGTTAGGATGGTTCGTTCACTCTGCCCATCTGTTTGAGGATGATAAGCTGAAGTAAAATTTAATTTAGTTCCCAAGGCATCATGTAAACTTTGCCAAAACCGAGATGTGAAGCTTGGGTCTCGATCAGAGACAATAGAAATTGGCACACCATGCAATCTGACGATCTCCTTAATATATAGTTGAGACAAAGTCTCCAGTGATGGTTTCCATCTAATGGGTAAAAAGTGAGCCGATTTGGTTAGTCGGTCCACAATAACCCATACTGCATCTTTTCCCTTTGATGATGGGAGACCATATACAAAATCCATTGTGATTCTTTCCCACTTCCATTCTGGAATTGGAAGTGGTTGCAGTTTTCCCACGGGAGCTTGATGTTCTGCCTTAACTTTCTGACATACCAGACATGTGAAAACATGTTCAGCCGCTTCCTTTTTCATCCCACGCCACCAAAAATATGGTTTGATCGTGTGATACATTTTAGTTGCTCCTGGGTGCATAACATAAGCAGAAGAATGAGCTTCATCTAGGATCTCTTTCCTCAAGTTATCAACATTAGGAACACATGCTCTTCCATTAATCTTCAACATGCCATCTACCATTTCAAATGGGCTTTCTTTTCCTTCCTCAATGTCTTGAATGATTTTTGCCAACTCTGGGTCCTCCTTCTACTTCTCACAAATTTTGTCATGCAACAAAGGTCGAATATTCAACCGAGCTAGTAACCCTGTTACACCATCCACTTCCAAATAAACATTCATTGCCCTCAAATCAACCAGATCCGTTATATTCTTCTTGCCTTTTCTGCTCAAAGCATCAGCAACTACATTAGCTTTACCTGGATGGTAATCAATTGTACAATCATAATCTTTTAGAAGTTCAATCCATCTCCTCTGGCGACTATTTAAATCCTTCTGATCCATAATATACTTCAAGCTTTTATGATCAGTTAGGATTTTAAAAGTCTCACCATACAAATAATGTCGCCAAATCTTGAGAGCAAATACCACCGCTGCCAATTCTAAGTCATGAGTGGGATAATTTACTTCATGAGGACGCAATTGCCTAGAGGCATATGCGATAACTCTTCCATCTTGCATTAACACACAGCCCAATCCTTGATACGAGGCATCACTATACACCACAAACTCTCCATGGTTTGAAGGTAAAGCCAGTACTGGTGCTGTGGTCAATTTCTTCTTCAGTTCATCAAAACTCTTTTGACATGATTCATCCCAAACATACTTGGTATTCTTCCTCAACAGTTTAGTCAATGGTGCAGCAATTTTGGAAAATCCTTCGACAAACCGCCGATAATAACCAGCCATGCCAAGAAAACTTCTCAACTCCGACACATCTTTTGGTGGAGCCCAACTCACCACTGCTTCCACCTTTTTCGGATCCACCTCGACACCTCTTCCAGAAATTACATGTCCCAGAAATATGACCTCCTTCAGCCAAAACTCACATTTTGAGAATTTTGCATATAATTGTTTCTCCCTTAGAATTTGCAACACAATTCTAAGGTTAGTTTTGTGCTCCTCCTCGCTTTTAGAATAGATGAGAATATCATCTATGAACACAATCAGAAACTTATCAAGATATTCATGGAAAACTCTATTCATAAGAGCCATAAATACTGCTGGTGCATTAGTGAGTCCAAAAGGCATTACCAGGAACTCATAATGCCCATATCTTGTTCTAAAAGCTGTCTTTGAAGTTGCTCCATCTGCCACTTTCAATTGATGATATCCAGACCTCAAATCAATCTTAGAAAAGACAGATGCACCCTGCAATTGATCAAACAAATCATCTATTCTTGGAAGGGGATAATGATTCTTCACTGTCGCCTTATTCAACCTTCGGTAGTCAATGCACATTCTCATGGAGCCATCTTTCTTCTTGACAAACAAAACCGGTGCACCCCAAGGTGAGATGCTAGGTCGAATAAACCCCTTGTCTAACAATTCTTGCAATTGTTCTTTAAGCTCCTTCAGCTCAATTGGTGCCATTCTATATGGTGCCATTGAAATTGGTGTTGTGCCAGGTACCAATTCAAAATCAAACTCTACTTCCCTTTCTGGTGGAAGGCCGGGAAGTTCTTCGGGAAATACATCAGGAAACTCCCTTACCACCTCTACATCCTCAACCTTCTTATCATTTACAACAGTAACTTGAGCAAGAAAGGCTTCACAACCTTCCTTCACTAACAGAAAAGCTTCCAAGGCAGAAAGAAAACCATGAGTCTCCTTTTTCTTAATGCCTCGGAATACAACAGGACCTTTATCTGGTGTGTTAAATAACACTTCTTTCTTTTGACAATCCACAACAGCTCCATGTGTTGACAGAAAGTCCATTCCAAGGATGACATCAAATTCATCAAAAGGTAGCAGAATTAAATCTGCTGCTAGGAAAGCTCCTTCCACACAAATGAAGGAACTTCTAATAACTGAGTCTACCTTCAAGGTATCTCCCACAGGTGTTTTAACACATAAGGTATAACCTAGCTTATCTGGAACTAAGCGTAGCATATGTGCGAACGTATATGACATGAATGAGTGAGAGGAACCAGTATCGATCAAAGCATATAATTGCTTGCCAAGGATAGAAAGCATACCAGTCACAACTTCTGGTGCCACTTCTGCCTCACCTCGAGTCATTGCATAAACCCTTGGTGCTCCCTGTGCTCTGGTACCTTGCGTACCACTTCCTGATGGTTGATTTTGACCACCACCTCTACCACCCTGTGAACCACCACGACCACTCTGAAATCCACTACGGCCTCCCTGGTAACCACCCCTGAATGGGGCTCTACTAAATTGCACTGAAGGTTCAGACTGTGTAGCTCTTACTTCTCTCGAATGCGGACAGTCCCTCATGATGTGCCCAGGTTGGCCACAGTGAAAGCATACACCAGAAAATCTCCTACACTCTCCAAGATGCCTCTTCTGACAAACTTGACAAAATGGAAATTGTGTGGCTGAGGAAATTGGTGCCCTATATGATGTTCCCGACATAGATTGACTCTGTGTTCTCCCAAAACTGCTAGGACCTCTCCTGGGTGGGTAACGAGGTCCAACATAATTTACTCCAAACTTCCTCTTCTTCTCCTCTTCTTTGGCCTTGTGTTCCTCTCGGCTCTCAACTTCATAGGCTTCATACTTAAGTGCTGCCTCCTTGATTGTGGCCATACTCTCTTCATCAACCTTGTGGATCTTTTCTTTTAATCCTATGCGCAGACCATGCAAGTATCTCATCTTCTTCTTATGCTCAGTATCCGCCAACCCATCCTCAAAGTAAAGTAGTCGAACAAACTTGATGGTGTACTCAGTAAATGTCATGTTCTCCTGCTTAAGGTTGGCGAATTCATTATTCTTTGCCCTGATAAAAGCTTCGGGAAGAAACTCTGTCTTAAAGGCCTTCAGGAACTCCTCCCAGGTGAACTGAACTCGTTCACCATTAACTCTAGAGACTGAGGACGACCAGCTCCTCGCGTACCCCTTTAGGAGAAAAACAACATATTGCACTTTTTCCTCTGGGGTCGCATAAAGATACTCAAACACATCTTCCATCTCTCTCAACCACTCTACTACATCATCTGGGCTCACATCTCCCTTAAAGTCCCTACCACCCAAACTCTTCATCTTTGCATAATCTAATACTGGCGGTCTTGCATCAACCGCCCCCACTCCTCTCGACTGGTCAGTAGGAACATTTTCACAACTTCCGTGCGAGCTACAAGGAAATGTTGGCCTTAGATTGATCCACCCAAAATTCATTCTTCACCAAATCTCTCACTTGGTTAAAACAAAAAATTTCCAAAATAATTACTTGAAAACAAATAAGTTCAAAACTCAATTTTGAAAACCATGATGCAGGTAATTTCATCCAATATACCAATACACATAATCATGTCAAACTCAATTCCCAGTTTAAGTCATTATGGGGTACTCCCCTCCTTAGGAGTGTTTAGCCTCCCATAGGGTATAGTACGCCATAACAGCAAAAAGAGGGAACCGGGCTCTGATACCAAACTGTAACACCCTACCCTATATTTTTTTCCTAATCATATTTTTCATACAATTGCAGCGGAATTAATCTCGGGTGTTACATTAATTATCCAAATTTACCTAAATAAAATTTCGACATGAATTACTCGCGTAATGGGCTAACAGTTCTTGCAACTTAACCTGCAAAATAATTCATCACAAACATATATACTCACAACCATATGCATTGGCTTTTCTTAGCCATAGTCACACTTTTCATACTTCCTAACTGCATACCATACTTATACATACCATAATCGTCACAACTTACACAGTTACACAACATATACACATATCATTAACTTTCCACACCTGTGGATATCTCACACTAGATCAGAAGCTAGTATGCACATGAAAAACGTTCTCAAAACATTCTTTTACAAAAAGGTGTGGATCACTGGCCAAAATCCCGAGTAGTAGTCCAAGCACAGAGTAGTTGAAGACCATACCTCATCTTGCCTTCAACTCTTGCTCAGCTCCCACCTATACACCTATCTACTGCTGCTGATGATCTGCTTACACATAACATAAGCAGAGAAGAAGAATAAAAGAGGGTCAGCTCATAGCTGAGTGAGATAATCATAGCATCGTGAGTTCATAACAGAGCACACCCCTATCATACATCTAACAATCAAGCCAAAACACTAGGAAAGGACCTCAGCCATCCTCATATCCCAATAGGCAAAAGACTCAACCACCTTGACTTATGCATATGCATCTTATCATGTTTTAATCATAGGCACCTGGCTACTCCCATGCTAATAACTCTCCCGGGAAACATACCCCACATCCCGTCGGATGTAGTCATACATACCCCAACATCCCGTCGGATGTGGTCATACATACCCCACACCACTATGGGTGTAGTCATACCCCGACACCGCTCTGGGTGTGGTCATATCTCATAAGAATTCTTCAGTCACCACCACATGAGAGGTGTGACTATCATACATATCATAATAGAGTAATAGCATAGGGAGCCCTAATTACTATGTAGTTGACCGTGAGATCACAACACTCATATTTGGTATCCTTATACATGATTCATATCTCATCTTGCTTAATCATAATTCATTACTTGCACATGTACTTGACCTGACCATAATTGGCTCAACATAGGTAAATTAGGAGTCGTATAATTGCACTTCCTTGGGATAAACCCTCGTGCAAGTCATCCTCCTTAAACATCATAATATCACCTTGGGAAGTTTATTCCCCCACTTATGGATCCAACTACAACCATAATATCACATCATATCAAAACCCCTTATCGAACAACCATGAAGTCATATAAACAATTAAGCCACAAATGGCAACATGTATGCAATCATCCACATAAACAAGGTTCATATCGATTAGGGCAAGTCAATAATATCATACAACAGTCCAGGGTTCATCATATAGCACAAAAATCCATACACCCCTAATCATGCCATTCTAGTTCACCCAGATCAATTCTAAGCATCAATATAATTATCGTGATACGACAAACCCGGTATTCCGTGCTAATCGCTCACCAGTTCTGGTCGTTCAAACACCGGTTTAACCTTCCCGTACTAAAACGTCAATTTCTCGAACAAACCCCGAATTAAAATCCGAGACCGTCCTAATATCCCCTGCAGTATCCCCGTCAATATTAGTTCTGGGCTCCGGGTCAAATTCTCGATAAAAACACATCAAACCCTGGCCGGAGCTAAATTCAGCGGTTTGGACCCCGACCTAAATAATAGCCGAAATTCAGGGATTAGAACTAGAGGATTGATTACCTCGCTGCAGGAAGCTCGTATATGAAATTTGGGCTCAATCCGGCTTCCGGATACTCCGAAACCCTAATTTGGCTTATCGGGAATTCAAGAAATTCCTGAACCAAAAACTCGTTTTAAAGCTCTAAATCGATAAATCACGATGTATGGATGAATTAGGCATTACTTACGGGATTTTTGGACCACTAGACCTAAGATTTTGAGCTCTTGAAATTTCCTCTCGCAAGCCCTGTGCGCCCTCTGCTCGGTCCGTGAATGGAAAAAGGAAGAAGAAAGAGTTGGATGGGGAAATGGACAGGAATTGGACGAGATGCATTTATATAAATCCATAAGGGCCGCTTAGTGTAATTAAATATATATATATATATATATATATATAAAATTAATACGTATACTTATCCGATCGATCGATAATCCGATTTTCGCCGAAATAGTGTCGAAATGCTCAATTTTAAATCGCGAACTTTCTAGCGATCGAAATATGGGTTTTACCGGAACGGGGTGTTACACAATAAGCACAGAACTCCACTACTGGAATTGGATTCCAGTACAAAGCAGTAAACTGGCTAACTCTCGTATAGCCAATCACCTACTACCAAATGATGAGACTCTAGCAACCTAATCAGATTCTATCTATCTCAGATTGCAGCAGGAATCAGGAAAAGTTGATCAGACTTCAATTGACTCAATAAACATGCATCATTCGATTATAATAAAAAAATATAGCATCCAAAACTTCATACAAGAAAGATCCTAACTCATGGAACTAGGGTTCCTCACAACCTAAGTGAAGGGAAGTGACTCACTTCTACTGTCACCCTAGGAATTGGCCAAGTGAAACCACTTCCTAAAGCGTAGTATAGTGGGTAAGGTTTATATGTCAACCCGGGTCCTAGATCTAATCACTACTCAGTGAATTCTTGTTATCTAGCAATGAAACTGGAATGCAAGTTTAAACTATCAAACTAACAAAGCAAGTAAAGTGTTGTATTCAGGTTAAGAGAGGTCACCCGGATATGGTTCCCCCTAGACTGCTGTTAAGCCAAATTGTAATTACCAAGTTCAGTTTCTATGATAGTTATATTGCGGAAGGTTCTTAAACAGCCTGAAGTCTCGACTAAAGGTCTTCAGACCCTCTCAATCTGAGTCTCTAGCGGGCGACTAACCTCCACCGGAGTAAACAGATTGAGGCCTTAGCAAACGAAACCTCCACTACCGGAGTAAATCCGGTACAGAATAGTGAGTTGGCTCCTCGACTAAAGTCACCAACTCCCTACCTTCAATCAAGGATGCTCTATCAACCTAGGCAGATATTCTCATTCTAGGTTAAAGCAGAAACAACAGGAATTTGATAAGGATTCAAGTCATTCAATCATTCAAACCTCAATCGAATATAATCAAATCATAGAATCAGTACTTGGGTTCATACAATCAAGCCTAGCATACAAATCTAGGGTTATCCATACCCAGATGAATGGGAGAACTACTCCATGGAGAAAGAAGCAAAAGCAGAATCAGACGCGGAATTCATACTGTGAAGGATGGATTCCTGCTCCTGGACGTTGATCGGCACTTCTCCAAGCTCAAACTGGCCTCCAATGGTGTTGAAGATCAATCTAGGGCACTTGGAGACTCTTGTTCGTAGCTTTCTCTCTCTAGGAATCGTTATCTCTCTCAAAAACTCGAATCCCCTTCTCTTTGGCTGAAAATCTGCTTAAAAAGGCATCACTGGCCAAAGCACGGTCGAGGGCACGGCCGTGTAATGCCTCAGCCCGCCCGTGCTTTGGCTAGTGTTAATTACACTAGGAGAAACACGGCCGTGCTTTTGGGAGGACACGACCGTGCTTTGGTGAAGCACGCCCGTGTTCTATCTCAGCCCTGCCCGTGTTTTGGCCAATGTGGTTCAAACTCGAATTAGCTCTCGGCAGTAAAAGCACGGTCACAGAACTCGGCCGTTTTCTGTTTTAGGTGTGCCCGTGTTTTGGCTCCAGCTCACCGAAATGACTTCCGAATGCCCCGAAACTCGTGCTTAGCCTTTCCTTTGACGCCTGGGACCTGAAATATGACAAAATAGCACAACCCGACGTAAAATAGGCCAAAAATACACGACTATGCCCCTCAAACGGATAAGAACTAGGGGCGCAAATTTGTGCAATTACATCGTTATCAAATTCCCCCACACTTAACCGTTTGCTTGTCCCCAAGCAAACCTAACTCAAACCAATGCAACTCTCCAGACCTCTATAGCAACAAATAACCCAGATCGTAGGTAGAGGACTTCCTAGATCATTTAGCAACTTACGAGGTCAACCGACGCACAAGTCATCTCATAGCTTCTTCGGCGAGAGCACTAGTATCGAGTCGGCATCATGGCAAATAGTGAACAGAGGACAAATTAATTGTGGATGAAGAGATTCTCAAAAACAAAAGATCATGGACTCACATTTTTCAAGGTGCTCTATATTCTTTGAAGATGGTTGGAACCCCTTTTCTTTCTGTTTTGCTTATTTTCTGTTATTTTTTCTTTTTTCAAGGGTCCCAACCGGCTCTTACCGGCCATGCCAGGAGCGGATGTCTCGAGCCTCGTGCGGGGGAAAGACATGTAAGGGGGCTGGAGATAGTAGGTGGAAATTGGGAACGAATTCCCGTCTCCCCTTACACACTTTTGCCCTATTCGCACGGGAGACGTTATTTTGAAGCACATTTTCGAGCACCTGTTAAACTCAAAACATGAAACAAAAGTCCATGACAGGTAGAGAGTCCACAACACCACACAACTCAAGGGTCCTAAGATCACTAATTCACTCAATCAACCAACACAATATGAAGAAGAAACGAGACTTCTTAAATGCATCAACATCCTCCATAGTGCTACACTACCTCCCTAGGTTGCATATTACTATAAAGACTGTCAATTCAAAGCATACTGAGCAGGCAATTGCACGGAAACACGTACTTGGAGCCCTCAAATTTAAAAATTTGGACAGTGGACTAGGCTCCAAGCACACAAACAGATCTAATGCAGTTAAAGATAAACATCCCCCCACACTTAAGATCGACATTGCCCTCAATGGAGAAGAGGGAAGGGAAAGGGGAACGATGTTACCGGTATGCACGGACTGCAGGAGGCTGGAAGCGGACCAGTCGAGTGACGCGACCTGGATAGAGGACCAGTCAAGCCAAGCACAGCTAAAGGGGAACAGAAGAGCTCAAACACAATATGTTAGGTCCAATGTCAGCCCAATAAGACATCATCCAAAACAAAAGAAAACAAACCAAAACCAAACCGGTTTACAATCCGACTCAAAACACAAGAAAGAAAGTCAAACCGTGGTGGGGTTGCCTCCCCACAAGCGCTTCTTTACCGTCTTTTAGCTGGACGCCCATGGTGGATACTCAGGGAGGTGCAGGGACAGGTGCCTCCAAGAGCGGATCCACGTCGCTCTTGAGGTACAGCTTGAGGTTGTGGCCATGCACCCGACGCAAGCGAGTGAGTACCCAGACGGCCAGGGTGGTCGTGGTGCAGGGGGTGGGACCAGCTCATAGTGGTCTCCACTCTTCTTCCGTGCAGGCTTAGCAACCTGCTGCTTCGGCCGCCACTCCTCCTTGATATTTTTGTTCGGAGGCGAGACTGGATGGAGTGGCGGCGAAGGAATGATAGGAGGGTCCTGCAAAATGAGAGGTGCAGAAGGATACACGGCAGGCTCGTGTACCTGATCAGAAATGGCATGCACAGGTGTGACAGCAATCATAGCACAGTGATCAAATTCAGTCACAGAAAAAGTAGCCTGTTCATTCCCAGCACGCAGGATCAGTTTACCATCATGCACATCAATAAGTGCCTTGGCGGTGGCAAGAAATGGTCTACCCAGAATCAAAGGCACATCCACATCCTCATGTATATCAAGAATAAAAAAATCAACAGGATATGTGAATGCACTTACTTTAACAAGCAGATCCTCTATGATTCCCCTAGGATGCACAATGGAACGATCAGCTAGCTGAATGCTCATCCTAATAGGGCTAAGTTCACCTAGGTCTAGCTTTTTATACAACTTATATGGCATGACATTTATGCTAGCGCCTAGGTCCGCCAAGGACTTGCCTACATGCATGCTGCCAATAGTAAGAGGGATAGTAAAACTCCCTGGATCCTTGCGCTTCTCGGGCAGCTTGTTCTGCAGGATAGCAGAACACTCCTCACTGAGCATCACTGTCGAAAGATCCCCAAGTTTCTTCTTGTCGGTGAGGACGTCTTTCATGAACTTGGCATACTTGGGCATCTTCGACAGTGCCTCCACGAACGGTATGCTGATGTTGAGCTACTTCAACATTGCCATGAACTTGGCAAACTCAGTCTCCAGCTTGTCTTTGTGTAGGCGAGTGGGGAAGGGAAGCTGGGGCACATGCTCCTTAACCACTGGTTGTGGCTTGGGAAAAGGGGCTTCCTTCTCCACGCGCACTTCTGCATCGTCGGCTGGAAGTGCTGAAGCAGGTAGTGGTTCCTCCTGTCTGGCCGGGACAGGATCAGCAGATATGGTTTTACCGCTCCTGGTAAAAATGGCATCCAGCTCCTGGTGCTGGTGAGGATCCCGGGGATTCGGGATAGTGGTGGCAGGCAAAGTCCCCGGTGCCCTGGTTGTGTTTTGGCGGGCCAAGATGCCCACCTGGGTCTGCAGATCCTGCAAAATGGCACCCTGGTTCCGGTGACCCGCCTCCAGTGACGTGATAGCAGCCTGAGTGCTAGTCATGAATGAAGCTAGAATATTTTCCAGCTTTGTCATCCGGTCATCTGGGGCTGGAGCTGCTGCTGGCTCGACAAACTGGCGCTGGGGCTGCTGGAATGGTTGCCCTTGCCTAGGCTGGTAGGGCTGCTGCTGTGGAACTGGCCCCTGTCAAGCCTGGAAGGGCTGCCTCTGCTGAAAACCAACTGCTGGTGCTGGGAAACCAGGTGGTTTACTGGTGTTGCTGCTCCAGGCGAAGTTGGGATGCTGGCGCCACCCCTCATTATATGAGCTGCTGTACGGGTCAAGGCGCCGAGCATTGGCGATGAAGTCCAACTGCTCTTGGGGAATGGTAGACTCCCTCATAGCCTGGCAGTCCTCCACTAGGTGATTCGAGCTCTCACACCACTAGCATTGAGAAACTGGAGGTGTAGCCAAACCTCTGCCCGGAATAAGACTGTTGGGCTGCTTCAATGTCTGCACTAGCTCAGCTACCTGCTGCTCGAGCCCAGATCTGGTCTCCATGGCGTGCACACCACGGTCCCGGGACTGTCTGCCTCGGCTACCCTGTCCCCAAGAATGATCTCTGGCAGCCAAAGTACTGATCATCTGGTTCAGCTCGGGTGGAGTCTAAGTAAGAATATCCCTTTCTAGGCATAGAGACTCAATCACCCTCTGGCTATCTGGAGAGAGGGCACTATAGAAGTTCCCCACTGTGAATGCATCACTGAAGCCATGATGGGGACACTGCCAGAAATAGCCCATGTACCGCTCCCAAGCATCACGAAGTGACTCATCTGGCTCTTGGCGGAAGTGAGTGATCTCCCGCTGGATCTCTGTAGTCTTCGATGCCGGATAGTACCTGTTCATGAATTTGTCAGCCAGATCGTCCCAAGAGGTGATGGACAATGGGGGTTGGGTCTCCAACCACCTCTTAGCATTCCCCGCCAGAGAATGGGGGAAGAGATGAAGGCGGATTGCATCATCCGGGACACCATTCAGCTTGAACCCGTTCGTCAGCTGCAGAAAACGGGAGAGATGTACCATGGCCTCCTCATCCTTCAAGCCATGGAACTGGATAGAGGATGTAATGAGCTGAATCTAGCATGGCTTGATCTCGAAGTTGTTTGCTGGAATAGGCGGGTAGAGGATGACCGGGCGGATGTTAGCAATCCGAGGAGTGTAGTAGTACTCCAAGGTGGGACCCGGCTCCGGTGGATGATGAACTCCATGATCCTGGGGTATGGGGTTGTTCCCCAGGACCTGATTCACCGGGGGAACCTGCTGCGGATTCCCCTGGTGTTGATTGTAGTCTCCGTCCATCCTGTACTCTTCTTCAGAATCGCTACTCAGGTGGCCGTCTATGCGCTCTTCCGTAGCCAGTCTAGCTCGCTGTTGTCTCCTGAGCTGGCGACAGGTGCGGTCAATCTCTGGATTCAACGGCAGTAAACCTCCTGACTGGCTACGGGTCATGCACTACCTGCACACACCCAAGCAAGCAAACCCGTGAAGGCACAAGTGGGAGAAAGCAAACAAAGCAAAAAGAGAAGCTAAATTAACAGAAATCACTTTTCTTCAACAACCTAGCCGGCCCCGGCAACGGCGCCAAAAACTTGACTCACTTCTACTGTCACCCTAGGAATTGGCCAAGTGAAACCACTTCCTAAAGCGTAGTATAGCGGGTTAGGTTTATATGTCAACCCGGGTCCTAGATCTGATGACTACTCAGTGAATTCTTGTTATCTAGCAATGAAACTGGAATGCAAGTCTAAACTATCAAACTAACAAAGCAAGTAAAGTGTTGTATTCAGGTTAAGAGAGGTCACCCGGATATGGTTCCCCCTAGACTGCAGTTAAGCCAGATTGTAATTACCAAGTTCAGTTTCTATGATAGTTATACTGCGGAAGGTTCTTAAACAGCCTGAAGTCTCGACTAAAGGTCTTCAGACCCTCTCAATCTGAGTCTCTAGCGGGCGACTAACCTCCACCGGAGTAAACAGATTGAGGCCTTAGCAAACAAAACCTCCACTACCGGAGTAAATCCGGTACAGAATAGTGAGTTGGCTCCTCGACTAAAGTCACCAACTCCCTACCTTCAATCAAGGATGCTCTATCAACCTAGGCAGATATTCTCATTCTAGGTTAAAGCAGAAACAATAGGAATTTGATCAGGATTCAAGTCATTCAATCATTCAAACCTCAATCGAATATAATCAAATCATAGAATCAGTACTTGGGTTCATACAATCAAGCCTAGCATACAAATCTAGGGTTCTCCATACCCAGATGAATGGGAGAACTACTCCATGGAGAAAGAAGCAAAAGCAGAATCAGACGCGGAATTCATACTGTGAAGGATGGATTCCTGCTCCTGGACGTTGATGGGCACTTCTCCAAGCTCAAACTGGCCTCCAATGGTGTTGAAGATCAATCTAGGGCACTTAGAGACTCTTGTTCGTCGCTTTCTCTCTCTAGGAATCGTTATCTATCTCAAAAACTCGAATCCCCTTCTCTTTGGCTGAAAATCTGCTTAAAAAGGCATCACTGGCAAAAGCACGATCGAGGGCACGACCGTGTAATGCCTCAGCCCGCCCGTGCTTTGGCTAGTGTTAATTACACTAGGAGAAACACGGCCGTGCTTTTGGGAGGACACGACCGTGCTTTGGTGAAGCACACCCGTGTTCTATCTCAGCCCTGCCCGTGTTTTGGCCAATGTGGTTCAAACTCGAATTAGCTCTCGGCAGTAAAAGCACGGTCACAGAACACGGTCGTGTTCTGTTTTAGGTGCGCCCGTGTTTTGGCTCCAGCTCACTAAAATGATTTCCGAATGCCCCGAAACTCGTGCTTAGCCTTTCCTTTGACGCCTGGGACCTGAAATATGACAAAATAGCACAACCCGGCGTAAAATAGGCCAAAAATACACGACTATGCCCCTCAAACGGATAAGAACTAGGGGCGCAAATTCGTGCAATTACATCGTTATCAGGAAGTTACTCCATAGAGAAGAGAGAGACTGCAGAAATCTGATCTAGATCTTCAATCTCCATCTCCAAGCTTGATTCCCGAGCTCCAATGGCGAAGAAATCCTCCAAAATAGCTCCAAGAATGTTACCAAGTCGCTCTCTCTCTCTAGGGTTCGTCCCTTGGGTGTTTGGGATCCAAAACCCAGCTCTCCCCTTTCCTTTGGCTGAAAATCGGGTTTTAACCAGCAATTCCCGACTCACACGGGCAGGCCGCACGACCGTGTGGCTCACCCAGTTGCCCGTGCGAGTCAAAACGCGGCGTATCATTAAGTCGAAATTCAGGCTTCCCACACGGCCAGGGTCGCACAGCCGTGTGGGATTTCCATCTGCCCGTGTTTGCTCTCGGCGAAACTCGCACGGCCAAACCACTCCTTCACACGGCCGTGTGAACATCAGGGCAAGCCGTGTTTGCTCTCGTACAATCTCACACGGCCAAAGTGGTCACTTGCACGGCCGTGTGAGTTGTGGGTGTGCCCGTGTGGCCTCCTTTGTGACTTGCCTCGCGCCCGATCTTCGTCCAATCGACCCCAAACTCGCTCCCAAGCCTCCATTCACGTACTAGGACCTGAAATATCACAAACAAGCACAACCTAGCGTGAAATCGGCCTAAAACACGAGAAACCACATCTGAAACGATGTAAGAACAGGGGTGAAAACATGTGTAATTAACGGTCTATCAGCAGCCTGATGCAATTGAGTGACCTCGAACTTGTGGATCGCTAGTCGGTCATCACTCAACGCCGCCTTTTGCATAACCAAAACTTTGGTCTCCACCGAAAGGGTAGGGATGTTTGCCTCTAGTTGACCATGTTGAGCTCGACCATTGTCCATATCCTTCTGCAAAGGCTGCACCTCTCCTTGTAGCTTCGCCATCTCCTGCAATTCGGCTATCCTTACGTGGCGCGAGCAGATCCCTTGTTGTATAGCTTCATGTTGTTGCGCATAGGAAGTAAGCTTGGAGGATGTGGTGTTGAATTTTTCCGTGTTGTCCTGAAGGGATTTGTTGGTGTCTTGAAGTGCTACTTCCTTTTCCCCATACTCTTTTAGTCGTTGGTTTTCCTTTTGTGCACTTACGAGGCATGTAAGAACTTGTGATCCGGTTTGTTGCAGCAGCTGCATGTCATTGAGGTCAAGTCCTGATGGTATCTTGTCTATAGGAACACTCTCCAACATCTTAAAGGCTGCATCAGGCCAGTTGTTCTCAAGAGTGATGGCAACTTCATCAAATTGGAGAGAAAGGAATTGACCAATGGTTGTGAGAGCACTGGTGAGTGGATCGTTGGAGGAATGCAGTGCTTGACTAGATCCATTCTCATTCAGAATTGCAAATAATTTTTCTACTTCTGCCAAACTTGGCACGACCTAAAAAAAAAGAACAACAAATTCATGGAGTTAGCGCATGACATATGTTAGTGGAATGACAAGAGATTTGATTGGTTACCATGGTGCCAACTGGGTTAGAACTCTGAGTGGTTGTTGTAAGGTTGTTTGGAGGAGTTTTGTCCAGGTCATGAGCTGAATTGGAGTTGTTGCTCACGGTGTTATCCATTGTGCTAGTGCTCCTATTATTTTTTGAATCCATGTTAGGAACAACTCTTGAGGCTGGAAAGGATGTGATGGTGCCAAAGGTTGGTGGTGCCATATTGATACCTCGATGAGCAGTGACTTGTGGTGTACCAAGAGCTTTTGTTGATGTTGGTTGGTTGAGAGTCGTAAGGAGTGGAGCAGTAGCGATGGTGCCAAAAGTCAATGGTGGCACATTGATACTTCGGGGAGGAGTAGTAACTTGTGGCGTACCAGTCACTTGGTAAGTTGAAGCGAGAGGAGACCCTTGCTCTTCAACATTAGTCAAAGCGAGCACCAATCTTGTTGATGGTGCGATTGAGGTGGACTGGTGGACAAGGGAGAGATTAGATCCATGTTCATCAACAGTGTCCAAGGTGGAGTTGCAAAAGTCTTCCCTATCTAGCCCCATGGAGTCAACGTCAATGATCTCGTCATCCAGGTCTTGCGCATAATATTCAGTGTCATCAGTCTGGTCATATTCATACCAGGTATTATTAATTGGTTTGGTCAACAAATTGAAAAAAATATATGATAAGAAGTGAGGGGATAAGAGTACTTGTGAGCTTGAGGAATGCCTTGCATGCTTGTTGGGTCTTTGTCTATCCTCGTTGACTTTGGAGGCTGTGGTCATGATACATAGTTTAGTAAGTACAAGGGAAAAGAGTAAATTTATAAAGTAAAAGATGGTACTTACACATTGAGTGCTTCGATCGAAAAGTACTTGGCCTTGGCAAATTATCCTCCTCAGCACTTTCTTCATCATGGTTCACGTCAACCATGTGACCTGACGGGAGCAAACGTAGAAAAATGTCGCTCGCTGCATTAGTAAACTGATAGAACCTGGGATTAGGGTTCTATCGGGAATTGGGGATTTAGGGATTAAGAAGAGAAAGATAGAGAATCGGCCTAGGCCTTTAGAGGGATTGAGAACGAGAACTGAGAGGTTAGGGAGATTAGGGTTTAGGAAGGTTTTCCTAATATTCTTCTTCTTGACTGCCTATGAATGATAGACCAATTACATATTTATCGCGAAAGATTAGAAAAACCTAATAGACTATCCTAATATGGCTCAAAGACCAATAACCATATCTAGATAAATCCTAATAATATTAATATTGATAATTATGGTTAAACCTAAAAAGTAGGTTTCCATCATCCCCTCCCCCTTGAAAACCAACCTTGCCCTCAAGGTTGACCAACTCGTGCCATGTTTTACGCTTCCTTTTCTTCCAATCGCGCTCCACTACTCGAACAAATCTCATACCAGCAACCTCGGTTCTCATGGCTTCTTACCCACGTGACTCGTGCCGCAACCATGGTCAAAGGACTCTCCACCCTCTTTTCAAGCTCCATAAAGTAAGAACCATAGAGTTGTTCTTCCTTGGACCTACCATTTAAGCCTACAAATTTTTGTTCTTTTTCCTTGAAGCCCATTCCATAATTATGAGATTCAACTAAATGAGCTCCTCGTGGCTCTCTGATCCAGTGTGGACCCGTATCATACAAAAACTTGATGCTATTTGCGCTGACCAAGTCGCGACGGTGAGCGCACGCGGCAAGGGAGCGGAGGCTGCGCGCGGCACGGCGGGGCTGCCCAAGGCACGGGCCAGGCAGGCGACGACTCTCATACCAATTGATAGAACTTGGGATTAGGGTTCTATCGGGAATTGGGGATTTAGGGATTAAGAACAAAATTAGGGGTTTAAGAAGAGAAAGATAGAGAATCGGCCTAGGCCTTTAGAGGGATTGAGAACGAGAACTGAGAGGTTAGGGAGATTAGGGTTTAGGAAGGTTTTCTTAATATTCTTTTCTTGACTGCCTATGAATGAAAGACCAATTACATATTTATAGCGAAAAACTAGAAAATCCTAATAGACTATCCTAATATGGCTCAAAGACTAATAACCATATTTAGATAAATTCTAATAATATTAATATTGATAATTATGGTTAAACCTAAAAAGTAGGTTTCCATCATCCCCTCCCCCTTGAAAACCAACCTTGCCCTCAAGGTTGACCAACTCGTGTCGTGTTTTGCGCTTCCTTTTCTTCCAATCGCGCTCCACTACTCGAACAAATCTCATGCCAACAACCTCGGCTCTCATGGATTCTTCCTTACCCACGTGACTCGTGCCGCAACCATGGTCAAAGGACTCTCCACCCTCTTTTTCAAGCTCCACAAAGTAAGAATCATAGAGTTGTTCTTCCTAGGACCTACCATTTAAGCCTACGAATTTTTGTTCTTTTTCCTTCAAGCCCATTCCATAATTATGAGATTCAACTAAACAGCCCAGTTGAAGCCCAATCAAAGCCTGTAGACGCGGCCCGAAACATGATAGATCCCAATTCGCCAAATTTCCAACTCCAGTAGGCTGGTTCGGCTGGCCCATCCCGAAACCCAAGCTCCAGTTGCTCACCTCCATAATCAGGCCCACCCGTCCCTCATTTGATTTTTCGGCCAGCTTATCTTGGCCCACGAATTCGGCATGCTGGATGGTGCGGTCTAGGGTTCCAGATGAAAGAAAACCGCCGCCATTCTTCCACTCCATGTACATCAGCTCTCTTTCCTTCTGCAAGCATCTCCCCCGGCAGCACGGAGGCCATCCCGCATCCGCCGTCTACTTCTTCACCATCTCTGGTATCGAATTCTTCACCTTCGTCTCCTTCTTCCTTGGCGGCGGATCGACCGGCGGCCGAGCTGGGGATCGACATACTTCTGGCCTTGCCCTTGTCGCCATCACCCCAACAGCCGGCTCCATCGCAACGGTCGACGCCACACCCGACCCCTTTTCCTCTGAGATTACAGCAGCGGCAAAAGTAGGAGCGACGACAGTGAGAACTGCTACTCCCTCGCCGATCATCGTCGTCAGCTGCGGCTCACTTGCCGCTGCGCTCGGCGATGCCCGCCGCCGATCCGCCATCTCGGCCAGCGGAGCCTCCCCCTGCCGTGCCGCCACAACAGTCGCAACCCCGCGGTCGCCCTTCGTCGACAGCCGCCTCGGTCCGCCGTCCTCCTGGAGCAGCGCCGTCCCGTTGGCCGCCGCCGCGACGCGCAGCGCCTCGCGCGGTTGCGCCCCTGCCGTCGCCTGTCTTGCCCGCGCCTTGGGCAGCCCCGCCGTGCCGGGCGCCGCCTCTGCTCCCCTGCCGCGTGCGCTCACAGTTGCGGCTTGGTCAGCACAAATAGCATCAAGTTTTTGTATGATACGGGTCCACACTGGATCAAAGAGCCACGAGGAGCTCATTTTGGCTATGATACTAATTGATAGAACCTGGGATTAGGGTTCTATCGGGAATTGGGGATTTAGGGATTAAGAACATAATTAGGGATTTAAGAAGAGAAAGATAGAGAATCGGGCTAGGCCTTTAGAGGGATTGAGAACGAGAACTGAGAGGTTAGGGAGATTAGGGTTTAGGAAGGTTTTCTTAATATTCTTCTTCTTGACTGCCTATGAATGAAAGACCAATTACATATTTATAGCGAAAGACTAGAAAAACCTAATAGACTATCCTAATATGGCTCAAAGACTAATAAATATATCTAGATAAATCCTAATAATATTAATATTGATAATTATGGTTAAACCAAGAAAGTAGGTTTCCATCATGACCATGCGGAGCTGGTTCATATTTTTGGACCACAAATCTTAAAGGCGGGGCACAACCTTGTTTGGCGTGATTTTGAAGCATTTAAAAACATTGGGGATCAAGAGGTTGTGGCATTCCCGTAGTCCAACGATTTCCTTTAGGTTGAGTGGTTTCCGTTGATGAAAGTGTGGATGGTTGTAAGAGAACGGCACCGGCATTAGCCATGTCTGTACTAGGCCAAATTGACGAGTTGCAAAGTGTGGATTGTACACCTCCACACTAAAAGTTGATGTCGTGGTGGGGTCAAAAGGGATACCCCTTGCAACTATCCATTGAGACCACTGCTCTACATGCCAGATAGGCATCTTCAGAAGCTTCATTCCCTTGCGGTGCACTAGGGAATGTACGAATAAATAATGATGGCCCAAAGGTGTATGTCTCGATAGGTGTGAATGTCTCTACCTTTTTAGCTTCGTAGAGTGTGGTGAAGTAGAACTAGAAGTTTTTCCTCTTCGATGTTGCCTCTGCAAAGTAGTGCCCATGAGTGAGTATGGTGGTGTCAATTGAGATCTCTTGAGGAGAGGCAAGGAGCTGCAGTGCATCACCGGGAAGTAAGCATACAACCAAAGCTGTATTATCCAGAGAGGGGCGGTGCATGAGATTTCTTCCCCTTTTTGAATTTGATTCACCAATGTGTGCATGCCACGATAAAGCCAGCAAAACACCATCTCAACAAGGTTCTCATATTCCCCACGTGCTATTTTGTATGTGGTGACAACACCTGTTTTTGGGCAGTTTTGGCTGGAGCATATGATGAACGTATAGAGACAATAGTGAAGGAATGCCACTCGCTCGACATCACTAATGGGCCTACTAGATACACAATTTATCTGGTAGTGATTTGTAGGTCTGGCTGAAAGCTATCGGCGAATCCGGAGCATCACGCCTAGAAGGAGACTGGGAAGAGGACAGTTACGCGTGATGCCAGTGAGAGCAACTATATCTAGTAGGGTCACGGTCATAGTCCCAAATCGAAAGATGAAACAATTGGACTCAGTCGACCAGAAGCGCGTAGCGGCTTTGAATAGCTTCGCATCAGGATTGGGAGGACTGGCGCACAAGGAGAGGAAGTGAGTGATGTCAGCGTGGTGCCATTGATTGACTGTGGTTGCATCTCCTTTGAGGCGTGTATACCATTCTTTGAAGCCAGGATCACATAAGGGCCAAGAATGAACTAGTTTTTTCTGGTTTGGCCTATCCCCAAAGAATGACTTCTGGTTCTCCGTCAGGTTTATACGATGGAGGACTGGTGATTGGGACATCGGGTATGTGTTATACAGAATCACATGATTTGCATCAGGTGAGAAGATGGCTGGACCTAGCCATCCTTCTCCATTCTCCTTCAAAATAAGAGGGTCAAGGGTGAATCCCATTGATTCTTCATTAAGGGAGCGCCACCGGTTCACCATAGAGGTTTCAGATCTTTTTCTCCTACAAGAACACAAAGCATGGTTTAGGATGTGTTTCGATGGGCGAGACAAATGTCGGTTTGCACAGAATGAATGTCAGGGTGTTCAAAGGTAGTTGGGCACATATAATGTGTACGGGAGCAAAGCAAGCGGTAGCATGACGAGGAACAATTTTGATTAAGGGGTTTGAATTGCTAGTCACGTTGGCAGCAAAGATTCAATTGGATAACGTCCCATTATGGATGGTAGTGTCCAACATTATGGATACCATCCAAATTCCAATATGGATATTAGTGTCCAACACTATGGATACCATCCAAATATCAATATGGATGGTAGTGTCCAACATCATGTATACCATCCAAATCCCAATATGGATGGTAGTGTCCAACATCATGGACACCATCCAAACCCTATGATTGATGGTACCATCCAAGATCAAGGACACCATCCCAAATATAATGGACACCATCCAAACTCAAAGTGGATGGTGCAATCCAACAACATGGATACCATCCAAGTTATTTGGTATATGGTGGCCATCTAATTGTGCATCCATGGTACGTAGGGTTGGTTGTCCAGGGACATGATGACGTGTACCATAAGCGGAAACTGACTTGCAAAGGACGCTCGGAGGAGTTACTGGATGCTACGTGGATCTGATTTTATGGAAGAGAGACAGAACCCGATTAGAGGGCGTGACACAACTAAACTGGCAGCAAGATTCTGGAGAAGGACAGACAAATCAAATCACAAACAGTCTTGTTAAAATTTATCTTTTTCTCTCTAGAACAGTAACCTAACACTAGAAACAGGGACCCTCCATGAGGTTTCTTTGTTAGTTGTAGTTAGTAGTTGCGGAGCTCTCAAGAAATCTCCATAGGAGTAGAGGCAACAGTAAGTAGATCCTTGGATGTATGCATCGAACACCCTCGTTCGAACAGTGTTTGAAGAGGTGTGAACCCGTAAGATAATTTTCTGTGTTCTTGATGTCAGGATGTATTGATCACGCAAAATTCCACCAAAAACATAATTGAATGCGTAAATTACATGATTATCTATTTTGAATTCAAATTCAACACATCAACCAAACAACTCTCTATTACTTCCCCACTAACGAAATTGCCGACCATTGTTACTTCAACACCTTTGCCTCCAACAAATCCTCTTTCCTGAACCCAATCTCTCTATGTCAACCCATCTATCTCTCTCTCTCTCTCTGCCAAGTCCAATCTACCGTGATAACCACAACTGGAGAAGAGAATCAGACACGAAGAAGAAGACCCCTTGACTGACCTTGTTGCCTCTACTAGTCTACTCTCAGCCTTCACATATTCCAACCCACCTTTGTTTCATAAGGTGGGAATGAATGTGTTTACACCTAAAAATTATTTTGTACACATTAATGAATTACAAGGTAATTTTCAATTTTATAATGCCACATCAATTATAATAACTAATGTTATTTAAGTTGAGTTTCATGGATATTGACTTTTAAGGCCAAATCACCAAGTTCATTATGAGCATGGGCATGAGTCAATGAGGGACATGACCTTTTCGTAAGAGGTCAGTGAGCGGCCCTTATCTTTATTTTCCCAGCTTGCTAGATTCTAGAGTTTTAAAGCTAGTTAAATAACCACTACCCCGTCTGTTTGAAGCTAAATCTGAAGCTATCCAGCTATTTATTTCATTATTTAAAAGAAAAAGAAACACTAAAAGTGCACTTATGTTTGATACATGTATTAATCTAAATGTGTCCTAAATCAACTGGTCTCAATAACTCGAGTTGGGAGAGGTCCATGTATGGTACTTAACAACTTCTTTACACACCCCCCTCAAACGAAAGTCGATTCATGGGCTTGAAGTTTGCATAGACCCGCCAGACCATGTACTTAAGACAACAGTTAATATTGGGGGTCGTTAGGACTTGAACGTGTGTTCTCATTGAAAACCAACTCTAATACAATGTCATAAACCAACTGTTCTCAATAACTCGAGTTGTTTAGAGAGGTTCATATATGATAGTTAATCATTTCCTTACAAAATGTTTTTATTCCAATGTGATCAAAGTGCACTAGATATGGAAGTGAATAGTACAAGGTACCTAAAACCCATGCTTTTCCACAAAAGGAGTGCATTCTAAAATAGCAACATATTCTGCTACATAATTTATGCAGTAAAAAAGAATGTTCAACCCTTTGGATTTCTACCACCAAAAACATATTCATTTAGACTTGTCAAAAAGAAGTGAGCAAAATTTTGCCGAAAAGAAAAAAACAGGTGAGCAGTGAGGGTCGTATTTCCGACAATAAACTATAGAGAGCTGAGCTGGCTAATTATTCGAATCATACTGTGTTAATAACTTAATATTGGGTCCAAAAATCATTCAACTGCTCGCAGAATTTTGGCTCCTTGGTTAGGTTTGAGTCCGTGTTTTAGTTTAGAGCAACAATCAGTCATCCATTCTTGTTGGTTGGGTGCATTATTATTTATTACTGAGATCCAGACAACACAGCTCATGAGGCTCTCTACTTCCCGCGAAACTCCCAGATTATTAATCAGCCTAAAATTAAAAATAAAAAGAAGGGAAAGAGCACGGAGCCGACTCCATCAATGCTAAATTTGGGAACTCCCGCATAACTTTTTTTTGAGTAGTACAACTTTTTTCATAGAAACATTTTCAGAATGTACGTGGAAATATGAAAAGTTAAGTTAATTTTATTCTCTAAATCTCATATAGCAAAAAAGATTTTCTATTTTGGAAATTTCATCCTAGTAAAAGTTGTAGGACTCAAAAGTTTATGCAAAATAAAAATAAACTTTGCGAATATTGGATTACGGAGCACAAAGTTATGATCTTACAAAGTTTGGCAAATATAAAAAAATTGGTCGTTTGGAGTAGCAAATAACATTTTTCGATTTTTTCAAATTTTAAACGATCATAACTTTGTGCTCCATAATCCAATTGTAGTGATTTTTTATATTTTACATAAATTTTTGAATACTACAACTGTTACTAGGAAGAAATTTTCAAAATATAAAATATATTTGAATATAAGGGGTTTTGAGAATAACGTTAGCTTTACTTTTCACATTTTATTATAAATTCTGAAAAAATTTCTATAAACAAAGTTGTAGTCCTCGGAAAGTTATGCAGAATAAAAAAATTTTCACTACGATAAGATAACCGAGCACAAAGTTAATACTATTGAAAATTTCAAAGTAGTGGATCGAGTCTGATGGCCTCGATCCATTACCTCGGAAAGTGGATCTAGGCCCTCTAACTTGATCTAACTAGTGGTTCGAGTCCATTGAACTCAAACCACTCCAAATTTAGGTAGTTTGGGAAAGTTTTTATAAGTGTCGTAATATAGGATTTTTTTTTACTTATTGATGTACTTGGAAAAAAAATCCAAGCATAGCCGAGGCCTTTGAAGTCCAGATGTCGGTGTCTCACTGTGTGTCTTGGGCCCAGGAGTTTACATTTTTGCCCCTAACCTTCCATGTCTTCTCCATCCGTCGCTGACTAGTTGTGCATTTTTGCCAGAAGCTCACTTGCATTACCAAGAGAAATAGATACTAATGTTTACAAACCACATAACAACCAAACCCGAAAATCAAACCCACAAACACCTGTAGGAAACAAAGAAAGAGCCTTTCTACCTACCAAATGAGCCGCTCAATTGTTCTCCCGACCTCAAAACCAAATTGAAAACATAGTGAATAACTCTCGGAGTTGAGATCTCTCTTCTAAAATAGCTCCACCCCGCATGTCCCAAGTCTTGTGATCCTTGATTTTGGAAATAACAACTTGCGCATCACCCAGGAACGAGATTTCTGTCAGACCCTTCAAAAAGCACCAACCTATCGCATCCCGAAAAGCCATTAATTTACACACAAATGGATCTGGCAAATTTGCATACACAAAATCCTGCAAAAAAATACAGTCCCCTCTTGATCCCGTACCACAATCCCACCCGAAGCATGGAACCCCATCTTTACCGCACCATCCACATAACAAATATAAGGCGTATCGACACTCATCTCTACCATCCTGCAAGCTATATGAGGATTCCCCACCACCCCGAGACCAACCAATTCCACCCATTCCTAACTTGATTATAATACTATAGGAGTAAAGCATCCGCAGAATATTGGAAATGATAAAAAAAACCACCCAGTTTCTAGATTTCCATATTCGCCATAGCAATGCCACTATCTTCGTGATCCTTGCAGGTTCCACAATCCGCTCAATCATCATGCGAAAGACAAGTGCCATATTCATACAATCCAAAGCTTGTCGTTCTCCCACCAGGCCACTCTGCAAACAAAGCTCTTCCGCCAACTTGCAGGTAAGAAAAAGATGGTCCATAGACTCTAGGGGACCCCAACAAATCGGGCACCAAAGTAGCCCTACTCCACCTTTCTCACTCAATGCTTACATAGTAGGCAAAATACGTCGCATCAATTCCCACAGAAAAAATTTCAACTTAGGTGGGATTGGGGAACTCCACATCTTCTTCCAAAAACTCATATCCCAAAATGACACTTCCTCCTTCCATTCCGGCAAACCTCGCTTAATCTGGACTGTAGTATGATATCCGGACTTGTGCAAGTAAATATTGGATATATTAACAACCATCAGCCTCGTTTGTACAAAAAGATTGTGGGTGCTTTGTGCAAGTAAATATTGGATATATTAAATTACATTACTCTTTTTTTAATTAATCAAATTACTCATTTAGCTCTCTGTATAATATGGCTTTAATAAGATTTTTTCTTGACTTGTAATTAATGAAGGGGAATCCTTTTTTTAATATATGCTTGGGATAAAAATTACTTAATTGCTGTGAAATGTTGTTATCTTAGAGAAAGAAAATATGGTTTTTAACAATATCTAAGTATGTGTTTGATGGAAAATAAGTTCAATATTCTTCTCTTAGTTTCCATTTTCAAGCCTACGAATGAGCTGAGTCGAGACGAGTATTATCCTAGTTTGAGCTCGGCTCGTTGCCATGTCGAGTTTGAGCTAGGTCGGTTACTAAAATATTGACTCGTAATTGGTATATTCATTTTGTATATCATTTATGATACATGTGTTGAGAGTTGACTTTCTAGCCACAATGTTGAGAGTTGAGACATCTCATGAGCTCTAAACGAGCCAACCCACGAGTTGATCTCAACAAGTCACCGAGTCGAGCTAGATCGCAAGCTCCGCGAGCTAGAAAAGGTTTAGTTCAACTCATTAGTAAACGAGTCGATTTAAGAACAAGATTTTCCTGAGTCAAACGCCGAGCCGCTCACGATCAGATCGGCTCATTTCCATCGCTATTCGAAAGGAATTGGAAAACACAAATGTTTGGGAAGCCGATAGGAAATTGGCATGAGGGAGATGGCGCCAATAATATCCATTGGATCCTTTTGAAGGCAAAGAGAGACAGCTAAGTAGCCACATGAATAATGATTAATATTAGGGCTGGGTATGCGGGCGGGTCATCCGTGGGTTTAGGGCGATCCGCCCGCATTTGACCTGAATTTTGTTGTGTGTGGGTCTGTTGGTGGGTGACGGGTTGTGTTGGAAGACATCCGCTGGGTGACAGGTGGGTTGTGGCCGGGTGCGCAGGTGACTCGCTCAACCCAACGGCAAAAAGAACAAAGTTGTTGGTGCTAGAGAGTGGAGTGTGGAAACTCTGACGGAAACTAGGGCTAGTACGGGAGATTGAATCTCCAATCCTACAAATCTCTACTTCCCTCTTCTTCCCTTTATTTTTCCCTCTTATTCTTGATCCCAAATCACCTCACTTTCATCCGATAAATTATTTTTCTTAGTTTTCAGCACCCAATAATCATCTCCCTCCATACAAAACTCTTCCATAATAGAATTTCTATCCAATTTCGAAACTAATTCGACATTTTTTCTTCTTATTCCATCTTGCTTCTAGCCGATAACTCTGCACCAATTATCTTGCCACTTGAAGTGAATCTCAAATTTGGACGGTGAATGGATGTTGAAAAGGATTTTTATTTTACATATTGACATTACACAGGGGTTCTAAAATATAAATGGATCATGTCAAGTTGATTCCTTTATATTATGTACATTGTGATGTGGGAGAACCCGCAAACCCACCCGCATCATCCGCCATCCCCCGACCCAACCCGAGACTATATGTGGGTGGGTGGTGGGTTAAAAATTGTCACTCCGTTTAAGCACATGTGAGTGCATTTTATGGTCAAAATCCACCCGACCCACCCAATACCCACCCCTAATTAATATCCTATTTTATTTCGGTCTCCTGCTGCGCACTTACTTTTGATGGAATGGATTCTTCTACTCCTTTCTCATTCTATACATTGGACTCAACCTTCCCTTACTTTTTCCACTTCCTGATTTGTTCATATGATATTTGAAATTTCTTTTGGGGAAAAGTATGATTGCATTAAGTATTGACCAAAATTTGGTTTCCTCTGGCTCTGCCTCTGGCCTTTCCTCCAAGTGGGTGTCGCTACCGACAGTAGTTGAAGCACATTTTCCTATCCTAAAACTGAAGAGCTATGAACCCTAAATAACTCCTATTGAAACAACCAATTCGAAGGGTTCTTAGCCTAAATAATTCTTGTTTATACTCTCAAATAGTCATCTTACTGTAGTGACCATCGATTTCTAAAGGTGAAGAATAAAAAATATTTTTGAAATATTTTTGGTTATTTTATTGTGTGATGACCATCATATATTGGAATGTGAATTATAAAATATTAATTCTATCAATGCCGCAAAATGCATTTGTTTTCTCTACAATATTGGTTGATGGAGAACGAAAAATCTTATGTAAATACTATATGGATCCACATGAGACAAATTGAGCAGTGTACATCAAAATTGATACAATGTTACTAATTTTTTAGGAGCTTAAGATAAATGTTAGTCAAATTTCTTAATGACTAGTTGGAGAATTGATTTTGTCCGGTAATCCACAACCCAACTGCGCCATTCACCACCCACCCAACCCGAAAAAGAATGTGGGTGGATACTATTAAATTGATAAGTCAATTTGAGACTAAAACCCACTCAACCGGCTTAGAATACAGTGAGTAACCTTAGGTTACTCATTCATCAGTAATCAAATTGGAACCATAGATCTGAGGGGGGGAACATTGGGAAAAAATCCCAAAGTACACTAGTTTTTAAAAAAAATTCCCAAAATACATTAGTTATAAAAAAAATTCCAAAACTACACATGTTTGAGCATCACCGTTTTTGTCTAAAACGGTGAAGGTCATCACCGCGTTTGACAAACACGGTGAGTACTTCACCGTTTTAAAATAAAACGGTGAAGGGTTCACCGCTTTTGTTTAAAACGGTGAAGTACTCACCGTTTTAATTTAACACGGTGATGCCTTCACCGTTTTAAACTAAAACGGTGATGCCTTCACCGTTTTAAACTAAAACGGTGAAGGCTTCACCGTTTTTGTCGGCCGCGGTGAAGTGCTGACGTGGACAGCACGGGGTATTCACCGCGTTAGACAAACACGGTGAATAACCCGTGTTTGTTTGCGTCAGCAATCCGCGCCAATGTGCTTTCACCGTGGCCGTTAGATGCGGTGAGACGCGGATCGTGGTTTTCTTCCCACGATCCGACGCCTCGCAGCACGCCACGTCACCATGCATTCACCGCGTTTGGCTAAAACGGTGAGTTCACCGCGTTCATCAAACGCGGTGAATGGATGGTGAAATAACTGCGCAGCAGCTCCTCCCCCCCTTCCCCCAAACTATAAATACCCCCTTCCCCTTTCACTTTCAACTCACCCCACAAACATTTCACTTCTTTCTCCCTCAATTTATCCGCTCTAGTCTCGTTCTAAGTATGCTCTGTGGTTGCGGCTAAGTCCGATCTTCCACATCAGAAAGAATTACTAGAGTTTGACCCTAAAGCCCCCGTCCCGCTAAGTTCCCGTCCCTTACAAAGCTAAACCCGTCGAACCTCTGTCCGGCTTCCGCCAATAATGGACGAAGAGGCTCTTCGTGTAGGTTTTTGGTTTGTGATTTTTTTTTAATCGAAACAATTTGATTTATTTTTTATCAAAACAATCTCTGATTATATTACTTTTTTATAGATGGGTGCCGAGATATACGATCCTCGATTGTATATCCATTATGGCCCAAGGGATGCGAGTCTCTTAACCGATCAAGAAATGCATCGCTCCCGTGCCATTTGGGATAACAATCCGGTAATTTGATGAACTAACTTGCTTTATTTTATTATTTTCTAATGTTTTATTTTGCTTTATTTAATCTAATTAATTGATGTTTTTCCTATTTTTTTTAGGAATCTCTTGTTCCCGTGGTTCATAAAGGGACCAATAACTTGCCCGCTTGGCATCCAAGGTTGGAGCCCTATATAGCGAGGACCGGTTTGGGAATGTTGCGCCATTTCTTGCGGATCGAGATCGACAACGAGCTGCTTACGGCAATGGCGGAACGATGGCGTCCCGAAACCCATACATTCCACCTTGCGGAGGGGGAAATGACGATCACCCTCAAAGACGTGGCGATCCTCACCGGGCTTCCTATATCTGGAGATGCCATCATTGGGAACACGACCAAACCCGGAGGAGGTTGGGGGCCGCTCATCCGTGATCGTTTGGGCTTCGACATGCCGACCACCACACCAAATCAAGGACGGGGGCATCCACCGTTGAATGCGGGGCAAGTGTCGGTCCCGTGGCTGGTATCTCACATCCAGCAAGAGGTGGAAATCAATGACGAGACACCGGAAGAACAAGTCGAGCGCTACGCCCGCATCTACCTCATCGGTTTGGTGGGTGGATTTTTGTTCCCCGACAAGTCCAACCGGTGGATTCAAGGCATATGGTTGCCATTGCTCACCGGTGACTGGGATGCAATTGGAGAGAAGAGTTGGGGATCGGCCGTGCTAGCGGGCGTATACCGGGAGCTGTGTACTTGCTCGAGGGTTGGGGCAAAGCAAGCTGGTGCTGCGATGTTCATCGTTCAACTGTGGGTACGGGAGCATCTTCCAATGTTCGCACCTCTCGACCCACGTCCATACCGGAGAAACGATGATGAGCTCAACCTTCTGCAAAATCTCCCCTACGGTGTCAAGTAAGTTTATTCCGTACTTAGCCCAATTTAAATTTTATTACATGCTTGAGCTAGATTTAAATTGAATTTATTCCGTACTTGGCCCAATTTAAATTTTATTACATGCTTGAGCTAGATTTAAATTGAATTTATTCCGTACTTAGCCCAATTTAAATTTTATTACATGCTTGAGCTAGATTTAAATTGAATTTATTCCGTACTTAGCCCAATTTAAATTTTATTACATGCTTGAGCTAGATTTAAATTGAATTTATTCCGTACTTAGCCCAATTTAACTTTTTATTACATGCTTGAGCTAGATTTAAATTGAATTTAAATTGATTCCGTACTTTTACTTACAAGGTGGATAGAGCAAATACGAATGACCATCAGCCTGAGCATTCGTTACTGTTTTATCGTTCTGAGTTAGATAAACCATGGTGGAATCAGGTAATCATGTTTTGTCCATATTTGAACAAGATCAATTTTATCAAATTAAATGGTCGTTAATTCCGAACTTTTGTGATTTTAGGTTATATGGGATCCATATCCACGTGAAGTGGTTGAGCTGCATCATCTTAGGCACCCTCTGGATCACGAGACGTAGTTGTGCAAGGTGCCATTGATCTGTTGGCACATTGTGGAATGGCACCTACCCGATCGATCTCTGAGGCAGTATCGAATGGAGCAACCAATTCCACAAGACCCGCCAGCAGGTTTCAGGGAGCTACATGCTATGGACCTCCGAAACAATGCAAACTGGACGCTAAAGCATGGATTCTACATCAACATCTGGGAGAATCGATCCCAATGGGTGGTGCAAGGGATGCCGGAGACGAGACCGATGGGCTACCACGATGGGTACATGCAGTGGTATCGGAAGTTCACCCTGAGATGGGTGTCAAAGCAAGGTGCTGTGATGGGTTCGGTGGTAAGTCATCATAATCTCCCTCATTCTTAAATATATTTATTTTAATGTTTAGTTAATTTGATATAATTTGTGCTTTCCTTAGGTTGATGGTTTGGAACACGCGAAGTACACTCTCGAAAGTGCTCCAACCATGGATGAGCGGAAGACTACTTGGTTGACCCGACTTATGAATAACCTCCTGAGTTGCACCAGAGAGCAAAGGAGGGATGTCGTGGCCTATCCTCCCGTTCCTGCCCCGACACGACCCTCATTCCGTGATGATGCAGCCATTGTGCCCCCGGTTGAGCCCCCACGAAGGAGCAAACGCAGGCCTTTGCCTACGTTCGAAGAGGTGCGTACCACTCAAGAAACCGAGCTCCCCGAACCGTTCGAGTACCAGTGGGCACCTACAGCGGATGCCGGTGGAGGCTCATCGAGTCGTGGAGGATCTCAGGAATGGGACACTTTCTCTCATGGGTTCTCTCAATTCCAACATCAGCAACAAAGTTCGATGTTTCAGACCCCGCAACAACAAACTCCGATCATTCGTCAAGCTACCGCTCCAACTCAGCCACCACCACCACCATATGTAACCCCAGTTGGGGCTCGGGTCAAGAGAAATCCGCGACCAGCCGTTGAGCGAGCCCGCCAAGAAGCAGCGGCGGAGGGGGGAAGAAGGGGTCGAGGACGTCGTGGAGGACGAGGAGGAAGAGGTGGAGATGGGGGCCAAAATGAAGCAAATTAGTGAATTTATCGTTTTATCATTGTAGTGAACTATCAATGTTGTTTTTGTGATTTTTAGGTGTTGTTATTTGAGTTTGCATTGTCTAAAAACTATCCTACGCACTTAAGTTGTCGAATGAATTTTCTGGATCATTTTATCAAGAATCAGTATCTTCCCTCAACACAAAAAAGTTGGGCAAATCAACCACGATCACATAGAATTTTACAGATCCCAATTCCGAGACCAAACGAGTGAGATAAGTGACGTCAAAGCGTGATCGTATCGCTAAAGTAACTTTTGCGTACTATAAACTAAAACGCCCGTATCTTATTCGTTTGAGGTCGAAATAACGAGCCGTTTGCGGCCGCGCGATCGTATCGACAAGGAAAACATTTTTGGTTTAACAAAATACTTGGACTTCAAATGCAAACGTTAATGAAAAATTAAACAAGCGATCAATTTAGTAGCAGAATACAAGTAAATGCAAATTAAGTTGATGGTTGTCCTGGGCAACGCCTCTTGTCGTGACCAGGTTGTCTGCACTTAGAGCATCGCTTCGGTCCCCTTCTCGTCCGTTCAACTTGATCCATCTCATTGTGTATCCTTTCAACTCTAGGACGGCCTTTGGTGCGTTTTAGGTGCAACGGTGGGATAATCAACTTTCCAGCGTATATAGGCCAATACGCTTCATCTGGCATGGGGCTCAAAGCTGCATTATATGAGTTCCGTATCGCTTGTTCAGTGTAGTAAGGACTCACCAGGCTGTTTCTGTTCATGGTTATTGACTTAGCAACCGCCATTGCATGTGAACAGGGTATCCTTTCGTTCTGATACTTTTGACAAGAACACTCCCCTAATTCGTAGTGCAATTTGACCGTTTGCCGATTGTGACCACGTCTCCCTCCACCCCATATACCTGTTTCGACAGCGAATATTCCTTCACTGCGGTTAAAAAGAACAACCTTATGCTTACTTGATTTTTCATCGTTCTTCTGCATTTGAGCGAATACGTCATGTGCTATTGAATGACCTTGCAACTCCCTCCCTATAGCTAGCTGTAGCCGAGCAACTCGCCACTCGTTGACCTTCCAATAAGACATTTCCACGATGACAGAAATAGGCATCGCTCGAAGACCCTTGTACACATTATTTATACTTTCTCCATGGTTGGTAGTTGCAATGCCCCATCTAGCCCCGTTGTCCATATGGAACGTCCACATGGGCAACTCTTGACCTTCAGCCCATACTGCTCCAGCTCGGTGGGTCTGACGGATCGTTTTCATGATCTGCTCGTACTTTTTTGGTTGATGTGCAACCGCTAAAAGGTGAACAAAAGACTAACTGGTCAATACATGATGAATAACATCAGCTTATCAGCTTAATAAACACAAACTTAAATCGCATAAGAAAAACATGAGTACCTGCATTCCAAAGTAGATTTTTGATGTCTTTCTTCTTCCCAAATTTGTGTTGGAAATTGGCGAGCCAGTGCCGAATACACCATCTCCATCTCCACCCCCATTCGTCGGGAAAACCACCAACAGCATTCCTTATCCCCGCATGTCGATCGGATATAATCGTAATATCTTCCCGCTGTGTCACGTGTTCGTGCAGTTGGTCAAAGAACCAAGCCCAACTTAAACTGTTCTCCCCTTCCACTAATGCAAATGCAAGCGGGAAAATCCGCCTGTTTCCATCAACGCCAGTGGCAATTAGAAGACATCCTCTGTACTTCCCAGTAAGGAAAGTTCCGTCAACCTGAATAAAAATTTAGGATATAATTAGTATGAAATATACTTAACAGCAAATAATACAACATTTAAAACCGGAACTAGTTGGTAAAATACCTGAATACATTGTTGTATACTTAACAGCAAATAATACAACATTTAAAACCGGAACTAGTTGGTAAAATACCTGAATAACCGGTATGCAGAACCCAAAACCGTCAATGCATGGTTTAAAAGCCCAAAAAAGACGATGGAACATCAGCTTATCCTGTACTCGAACTTGATCCTCAGTGTATACATTGTTGTATACTGGGACGAAAACAGTCCCAGGATTGGACTCCTCCATTGCTCCCATAAGTCTAGGGAGTAAAGCATACGAATCCTCCCAATCACCATACACCTCAGCCATGGCTTTCTGCTTACCATGCCATGCTTTTTTGTACCTTATCGTGTAAGAATGTCGATCCTTCACCTCTGCCATGATAGCTTTCACCTTGATATCTGGTTGTGCTTCTATAAGGTGCTTAATAGTTCTCCCAACCTTCTTTGCTTTTAGTTGCCTGTGATCTTGGGAAAGTATAGAAGAGGAGCATGTGTGGATCATCTCAGCTTTGCGAATCACCCAAGCACCCTTTCTCTTCATATTTGCAGCCCGCAGTTGCCACGTACAACCCTCTGCATCATGCTTGCATATGACATGTAATTGTTTACTGTCAGAATATTTTACCTTCCACTCAAAATTGCGCCTCAACGCCTCTTCTGTAAATGCATCCTGCACAGCGTCTTTCGATGTGAACGCCATACCCACCTCCAGATTGGCCGTCGGATTGTACACTGGCATAGGGACAAAGTCGGGGGGATCATTCTGACTATGTAAAAATTGAGTTGGAACCTGTGTGTAATATGGCGTGGGTGCCTCACGAAATGCCGCCTCATCCTCGTTATCATCAGTATCTTCCTCCTCCTCGCTCACTGATATCAAATCTTCCTCAGTATCCTCGTCGCTTGACTCGAATGGATAGCTCGAGCTAGAAGGATCAACATGACCACGATCACCAACATCGTCCTCTCGCTCATGTGAAGTACGCCCTGATCGAATGGTATTCTCGATTCCATACCACTCTGGCCCCCAAGCAGGCCATTGAACACCATCGGCCTCAACAAATGGGGCTGGTTTAGGAGGTTGCGAGTATTGGTCCCATCCTGCACTACTCGATCCACCGTAGTTGATTGAACCACCACCCTCCCCGTAACCTCCTGTATAACCACCGCCTTGGTAGTTGCTCGAACTACCACCCCATTCGTACCCTCCTGCAAAACCATCATCATAAGAATACTGGTGAGAATGAGATTCACCGAGCGCCTCGGTCTCAACATACACCTCTGCAAGCCGGACTTGGTTATCGCTTAGGAACTGTAACATCATCATAACCGCGTCATCATCGTTTATGACAACTTCTTGGAACACGACCCCGCCAGCACTCATGTCTGGATACCGGTAAGTAATTTTGCCAAGTCTCGTCTGTCCGCTCGTACAAACCCTTTCTGCACAAAGATCATAGAGTTCTTGAAAATTGAATCGGGATTCAATTTTCAGCATAATGGATTCGCCGTCCTCATAATCAATGCCTATGTCAGAGTTTGTCACCCTTCCATTCCACCGAATAGTAAGATGAAACTTCTTGAATTTACCCATATCTACAATTTACAATAAGTATCTATTAGCTTAAAGACAGTAAAATTAACCAAAATCATATTGTACAACTAATATTAAATCATACCATAACTAACGAAAATAAATTCAACTAACTAACAACAACATAATACGAAAATTAAATAATACTATAACTAACGAACATAAGTTCAACTAACTAACAACAACATAATACGAAAATTAAATCATACCATAACTAACGAAAATAAATTCAACTAACTAACAACAACATAATACGAAAATTAAATCATACTATAACTAACGAACATAAGTTCAACTAACTAACAACAACATAATACGAAAATTAAATCATACTATAACTAACGAACATAAGTTCAACTAACTAACAACAACATAATACGAAAATTAAATCATACTATAACTACTAAAAACATAATTAGACCATAATACGAAAAGTCTCAACATACCGAAAAATTTCTGTTCTGTGTATTATGCTCGATTTTGGCTGCTGAAATTTGAAGAAAGGGGAGTGGTTATGTTTTTACAACTGCTGGTGGTGTGCTATTTATAGGAAAATCTGCCTACTATTCACCGTTTTTGTCAAAAACGGTGAACCCTATCACCGCGTTTGTCTCAGACGGTGAATAGGTGGTAGCTGCGACCTAATTTTGACCTACCAGGGGTGGGAAACGTGGGAAATGATCACCGCGTTAGTTAACAACGGTGAAGGCTTCACCGTTTTTGACCAAAACGGTGATGTGTTCACCGTTGTTAATTAACGCGGTGAAAACTTCACCGTTTTGGTTTGAAACGGTGAATACTTCACCGTTTTTGTTTAAAACGATGAAGTATTCACCGTGTTTGTCAAACGTGGTGATGATCTTCACCGCGTTTGTCTAAAACGGTGATGCTCAAACATGTGTACTTTGGGAAATTTTTTTATAACTCATGTATTTTGGGAATTTATTTTAAGAACGTGTGTACTTTGGGATTTTTTCCGGGAACATTGTAGGGCTGAGATTGACACGGAGTGTGGAGGGGCATTTTTGTCCGATTTTTGAAATTTTACTTCTTTCATTTTTTTATTTTTTCCATCATTTATATACTGGCTTTTAATTGAGAAAAGAGAAACTAGATCTCTCTTCCGCTCTCTTTTTTCTTTCTCTTTCTCTCTTCCTTTTCTCTTCCAAACACCTTTTTCCAGATCTAGATCTGTTTCCTTCTCTTGTTCTTCATTTTTTTTCTCCAATCGACAAAGAAAAAAATTGCAATCTCCCCTCTCAAATTTGGTGACGCTCCAAATCCTTCTTCTCTCGATATGCTCCTTCCTTCTGTTCTTTCTTTTCTCGAACTCAAAATAGATGACGCTCCATATTGACCAAGGGGGGACAGATCTAGGTGATTCGAGTTTGGATGTTTTATGTTTTAGTATTTGTTTGCGAATTTTCAATTCCAATCTTCCTCCCTTTTTTTGTTGCATTTGGTGTTCTTGATTGTGGAAGAGGAAATGAGAGTAGACATAAGACGAGTTTTTTCTCTCCCTCATTCTATTTTTCTTCCTTCTTTTAGGTAATATATATTGATATTACCACACTATACCATATGGTAATGTGTGCTAACTAAATGTATTTTTATGGTCACGAGTTTTATCATGGTGGTAATGGGTGGTAATCGACAAAAGTTCCGAGAAAGAAGAGTTAGAAGACAATGAAGTGGGAGAAGAAAGTGAAGAGAGTCGTAATTGTATATATATTGAGATTACCACACTATACCATATGGTACTGTGTCTATACCATATGGTAAAGTGTGGTAACGAAATGTATTTTTATGGATATAATGTTTTCCTATGGTCGTAGAGGGTTGCATTTTGATTTAGGATTTTTTTTCAGAAATAACACCTTTTAAAAAAAATTACAAAAATAGCACCCAACCGAAAAAATTTACACTAATAACACCCTTTTTATGGACCGCACCTTAGAGGTGCGGTTTATAATCCTGGACCAAAACCGCATCTTGGCCAAGCGGTTTCAGGTCTGACCTACAGAAACCGCTTGGCAGAGGTGCGGTTTTGGCTTGACTTAGTAAAACCGCGCCATGGAGATGCGTTTTGTTTCTCCAAAACGAAACCGCATCCCCAAGGTGCGGTTTTGCCATACAAACCGCACCTTGGTGGTGCTGTTTTGGTCAATTAATTTCCGACATGCCATGCAGAATAACTGACGTGGGTCTGCATGGGCATGCATGGCAGACGAAAACCGCACCTCTAAGGTGCGGTTTTCATCAGTGATTTTGCCTATAAAAGACTTCTCGGAAAACCACTTCTCTTCACACCTCTCCTTCTCCCTTTTCAATTTTCTATTGTAGCTCTATATTTCATTAGTAGTTTTGATATTAACGTTAACTCGTAAGTTTATTTTGTATTACTTTTTATTGTTATTTTTTATTTTTGATATTTACGATATTAACTGAACTACGGTTTTTTTTGCAGATGGCATTCCAAAAGTTCACGCTTGGCTTACGGTGGAATGGTTACACGGAAGAGACCGGAAAGGGGTTCACCTACGTCGGTGGCAATTTTCAGAAGATAAAGGTCGCTACCAGACCGCTGCTTGAAGACCTCCATCAAATGTGCACTAACGTTACTTGCATGGATGGCACAAGAAGAGTTGATCGTATGGTGTACCGATATCGAAACAGAGAAAGTGGGTCATTATGGCATGAGGAATATCTTATAACCACTCAGGATGAGGTAGATTCCATGCTCGAATTCTTGAGGTCCAACAATCTTTCCAAAGCCGAGATGTTCATTTACATCGAGCCGATCGTAGGCGTTGGAGGTCATTCTGGACATGGTCAAACATCTGGTATCCATGGTGGAGGTGAATTATATGGCGATCATCCCTACCAAAGTTACCATGATCCTCATTCATATTTTCAGTACCAAGAGCAAGGTGAAGTCATCATCAATCTTTCCTGTCATATGAAGAAGAAGTTCAACCGGACCTCCCCAACCAACCTCAGTACAACTTCCAATAAGGCAGCAGTAGTTTTCACAACTACCATTATGGAGCTGATGAATGTTCCTTTCATGAGCTGGATTAGATGGAGGATTCCATGCCAGCACCAGTTAGTGACCCCTCCGATGAAGAAGGATAGAACAACGTCAGTGCAGATAGCTCCGACCCTCTTGAAGGTGCTGATGATTCAGGACCAGAGTCAGACTCAGCTAATGATGATGAGGTGGCTCGTGACCGTGTACCAGTCCCCTACTACAATCACATTCCAGACGACAATTGGATGGTCGATAGAGACATGGAGCCGCCAGAAGTCCCAATATGGGCTCCACTCACTGGGTTTATGAAGGGCCAACAATTTGGCTCGAAGAAGGAGGTGCGGCACGCCATTGAGACTGAAGCAATGAATCGACATTTTGAATGGCACACAACTCATTCCAACACTAAAAGGCTCATAGTCAGATGCCGTAATCATTACGAGGGGTGCAATGTTAGGATTCGGGCCATCAACAACAAGAGACACGGCCACTGGGTCATATCCCGTGCGGTGAACACACACACATGTGTGTCATCCATAACTTCCCAAGGCCATCGACAGTTGAAATCCAGGGTGGTTGCTGCGGCTATCAAGCATCTAATTGAGCAAGATCCGGACCTGAAGGTGAAAGTCATAATCGCTGACATTGCAAGTCGTTATGGTTATATGATTAACTATAAGAAGGCGTGGCATGGAAAGCAGAAAGCTCTGGCCGCCGTCTTTGGTGATTGGGAAGAATCATATCCATTCCTTCCCAGGTTAATTTTGGCATTGGAGGCGTCTAACCCTGGCATGGTTTCCTCCCCTCGATACCAAGATGAAGAGATACAACCCCCAGAGCCAGGTAACAAGCGCCATTTCAGACGACTTTTTTGGGCATTCAAGCCATGTATTGATGGTTTTGGCTTCTGTGTCCCTGTGATCCAAGTGGATGGTACATTCCTTACCGGCAAGTACAAGGGCACTCTCCTGATTGGATGCAAACAGACAAGTCTTTCCTTTAGCCTTCGCCATCGTTGAGGGAGAGAATGCTGATAGCTATGGATGGTTTTTTCGGCAAATTCAGCTCCACGTCACTAGGAGGACGAACCTGACAATAATATCTGATCGGCACGCCGACATTAGAGCTTCCATCTTAGGTTTAGATCCAGCCTGGAAGTGGTCCCAAAGGTGGTGCCTACGACACTTCAAATGCAACTAGAACCATCATTTCAAGCGGAAGAAGCTTGCTGATAATTTGTGGTGGATTGGTAAGTTCTCTATTAGCCGTTCAATTTTGTTAGCTAACAATATCTTGTAATCAGGAGAGTGGTGCACTTGTTAGACTCTTTCTAAAGAGATGCATGCCTAAGAAAATGGGGGGTTTCAAGTGATTATCATGATCCTCCCATTTCCTGGGAAAATCGTGTTTTAAGCGATCTTCAGATCCCCCCTTTTTCTATCAAACAGGCTGTGTTTCTAAGGAGATGTATACCTCTCCTAAGAGTCTAACGAGAGTACCTCCGGGTTGTTCGAATTGTACTAAACTGCCAAAAATTGACTAACGTTCTACTTTTCTGTGTCTTCCTCAGCGGTTGCCTAACAAGAGAAAACATTTCTGGAGAAGATGCAGAAGATGCTCGAGTTATGCCCTGAAGGGGCATAGTGGCTGGATGGACACGACCTATCCATGTGGATATTTCATAAAGATGGAGGGACAGGATGGGGTATTGCCACAATGAACTCAGGTGAGAGTATCAACTCTGTCTACAAGGCTGTTTGTGCACTGCCAATCTCTGCCATTGTGGAGATGACTTTTTGGAAAACGAATGCATGGTTCGTCAACCGACTCCACTAGGCAAGGACGAACGAGGCACAGGGAAAGGTCCATGCCTATAAAGTCATGGAAGTAATGGAGAATGACAATTGTAAGAGCAGTCGACATAGTGTAACCGTTATGAATCGGGAAAATGGCGAGTATAAGGTGACGACCGGACATCGGGAGGATGGTAGACGGGGGGGGGGGGGGGGGGGGGGGGGGGACACCGCCATGAAGTTTTGGTCAATTTCAGGACAAAAGTTGGTGAGTGCTCATTCCAGAAGTATCAGGGGAGAGGGTGGCCTTGTTCTCATGCAATGGTTGTAATTAAAAACAGGAGCAAAGACCCCCGTCACTTCGTTAGTCCATTCTTCAATATCGACTCACTCAAAAACACCTATGGACGGAGTTTCCGTGCATTGCCTGATGAAGCTTATTGGCCGCTGTACGAAGGAAAATTGATCATCCCGCCGTTCGGACAGAGGCGTGAACCGGGTCGCCCGAGGAAAAAGAGAATTCATAACGAAATGGATGAAATGAACCCAACCAAGTAATTGAGCTTGGTGTTTCCTCATTGGTGGCAATCTATCGATCGCATCAACGCACCCCTTCACCGGTACTTTCACTCCCAAAACACTGTAGATGAAATGAACCCAACCGGGCATAGCGTCACAATCCTCGGGGGGATGATCACTCACGCACACCGGTTTGCCGTCGATGGGCAGATGGGTTAGGATGGCGACATCCTTTAGCGTGATGGTGGCCTCTCCTTCTCTAAAGTTGAAACAATGGGTCTCCTTTATCCATCTCTCAACTAATGCGGTGATGAGTTGGCGATCAACTTTGATGCCGTTAAAATGCCTAATCGGGTCCAACAGTGCCCTTTTGAGAAAAGGGCAAGATAGCTGGGGGGAATGGGAGCACATTGGTCGTACCCCTGTAGCGCAGTATTGTTTGTGCCTCCTAGCGAAAATTTACACGTTAATTATTATATATTAGTAAGGGTTGTTTTCTTAAAACTAAATTAATTAAATTATTTAACTTCAAGCAGAATTTTATTATCGTAAAAAGATATTTCATATAATTAACATAATAACATTATAAATCAATAATAATTTAAAGAGATACATACATATTATCATAAAACAAACATCCTAAATTAATTAACATAATAACATTCTAAATGAATAATAATTTAAAGAGATACATACATATTATTGTAAAACAAACATACTAAATTAACTAAAATAAATAAGATTGTTAATGTATAATAATTTAAAGAGAAACATACATATTCAAATATTTGAAATTAATAAAATTCATTTTGTACACATAAAAATAAATCGTATTGGTTGTTTGGTAAATAATTTAATCGTATTGGTTGTTTATATAATTTAATCGAATACAGAGGGCTAAATTGCAAGTTTGGTCACTCGAATTGCTACAAAATTTCACGTTTGGTCACTCGAATTCGTTTATTGCATTCGTAGTCACTTAAATTAGTTGAACAGTCCAAGTTCGGTCACTCTCCGTTAACCTCCGTCAGACTCCGTTAGTGCCGTCAGTTAACTGCTGACGTGGCTAACACAGATGCCTAGTCACCCAATTTTAACCCAAGAATAAACAGAAATTGACCCGCCACGTCAGAAAAACATGCCACCTCATATAAACACAAACCAACCCACCCAACCTAAAAAAAACCATTAAGACACCCAGAAATCGAACCCGTGACCCATCCTTCTTCTTCCGCTATACCCCGCTTCCGCCGCCGCCAGGGGATTTACCCTCGATCTTCCTGCTGCAGCCCCCATCGCGGATCCAGATTCGCCAATCTCGTCGCCTCGTCTCGAATCTCGATCTCCGACGAGTCGAGGAGATTGACCAAGATGGCAACGATTTCCCCCAATTCCACAACCACTCTCACGTACCTCTCGTCTTCATCCACCGCGGAGCTCAGATTGACCAGAGCCTGGCGCTTCATCTCGCCGTCGCCGATTTTCAACCTGGTGAACAAAAGGTATATGCAACTTGAACAAAAGGTAAGATGCTTGAAGTATCAACTTCATCGCGCCGGCGGAGAAACCAATTCTCTGCGCAAAATTAATTCCACAAGAGTGACAAAAAAGCAAGAGAGGAGCCAAAACCTCAAAGAAAATTCCAAAAAGAGTGCTGGGAATTGGCCGGCGGAATGAGGCGTCGATGGACAACTTGATGGTGAGATTAGCGTCGAGCGGTCCCGTGTCGACGCCGGTGGTCAAATATGGAGCAATCAAGCACACTGTGGCGACAAAGAAACAGCACAACAAGTAATAGTAAGAAGAACAGGAAGATGTAGTAATACTAGTAACAGTAGCGGCCGCCATTGGAGAGCCTATGCTTGCTACTTCGAATCCCTCCTCACTTCATCCAAAATCGTTGATCGATGATGACGATGACGAGCTGCCGTTATCCAAAGTAAGGTAAGTCAAAGTTTGACCGATTCGAACAAAAAACAAAGAAGCGCAATGAAAGGAAGAAAGGAATTGGTGCGAGAAGGAAGCAAGCAAGGAATCAATCGACGGTGATCGACGATTATCGAGGAAGTGACTCAGTGAGGATTAGGAAGAGGAAGTGTTTTGGGAAGTGTGCCGGATGGCGACGGGAGCTGGTTGGAAATGGAAGAAGAAGAAGACGACCCCATTTAGAACTAGCATCCCACTTTGACGGAGTGGGAGAAGGAGATCAAAGAAGAGAGAACGTCAATGGCTTGCCTAGGACTGTTGTGAGAAGGCGTCTTGGTCGCCGTCGTTGACGGCGACGATGGAGACTCCGATTCAGGTGAAACTTCGTGACCCATCTAGTGAGTTTTTGTCAACAAATTGGCCACGAGGAAATGGAATCGAAGGAGTGTGAAGAGGAAGTGTGGTGACTGGTGAGTTTTAAAATATGATTAGTTGTACTGTGTAAAAGGAATCGATATGGATTTCTAGGGTTCAAAAGAAGAGATGAAAGAGGAAGAGAGATTGATTGAATCGACCCTAACAACCTTCGTCTTTCTTCTTCCGTGAATCTGGATCCGGCGGCGGGGGCTGCAGCAAGGAGATCGAGGGGAAATCCCTCCGGCGGCGATGGAAGCAGGGTATAGAGGAAGAAGAAGAAGGGTGGATGGGTCACGGGTTCGATTTTTGGGTGGGTTAATGGTTTTTTTTAGGTTGGGTGGGTTGGGTTGTGTTTATATGAGGTGACATGTTTTTCTGACGTGGCGGGTCAATTTCTATTTTTCTTGGGTTAAAATTGGGTGACTAGGCATCTTTGTTAGCCACGTCAGCAGTTAACTGACGGCACTAACGGAGTCTGACGGAGGTTAACGGAGAGTGACCGAACTTGGACTGTTCAACTAATTTAAGTGACTACGAATGGAATAAACGAATTCGAGTGACCAAACGTGAAATTTTGTAGCAATTCGAGTGAACAAACTTGCAATTTAGCCGAATACAGAGCAACACTCGTTAGACTCTTAGAAGAGGTATACATCTTCTTAGAAACATAGTCTTTTTGACAAAAAAAAGGGGGGATCCGAGGATCTCTTAATACCCGATTTTCCCAGGGAATGGGAGGATATGATAATCGCTTAAAACCCCATTTCCTTAGACGTGCATCTCTTTATAAAGAGTCGAAGTAAGTGGCGCTATGTATTCGATTAAATTATTGAAAACAACCAACACGATTAAAAATTCAACATAAATTTATTTTATATTCCACTAAATACATTAACAAAATAAAAGAAGGACAAATGGTGAAGAATTGTATGTACCGGGTGATTGTTCCAAACATCACTTGACCGATGGTTGGGTTGGTCGTATAAGTCGGTTGGATCCAACGGTCCTTGCTCGAGATAATACCGTTGGTTGTATATATCCACGTTCTCCCCAACCTATGAGAAAATAACAACGAGGTTAGCACATAGATTAATTAAAAAGCTTATAACAACAACAAAAATTAAACCAGAATAATGAGTACGTACCGCTTGAAATTCATCAGCATAAACTCCCTCTCCTTGCCACCAATCGGCCATTTTTTTTGGAAATTCGGACAGAGATTCGGCTCGGCGAGTTTTGATGAAAAAACCAAAATTCGGACAGAGATTCGGCTAGGCGGGTTTTGAGGAAAAAACCTAAGAAATGTTTTCTGATGGAAGATCGGACTTAGCCGCAACCAGCAGACCACTATTTCCTAGGCTTTTGGGAGGGGAGGGTTTAGAGAGATAATTCTAGAGAGAGAGATTGGAGAATGGTTGTGGTGTGATTTTGCCCCACTGAAAACCGCTGCTTACCGAGGCGCTGACCGCGCCTTGCAGCTGCGGTCCTCGATCCATGGCGCGGATCGCTCTGCTGGCGCGCGGTCCGTCGTGCGATAGCTCCTCCATCCAACGATCTTCAAGACCGTTCCGCAGAGAAGGCACACCGCACCTTCCTAGTGCGGTTCGCGTGCTGACGTGGCGTGGAACGCACCCCTAAGGTGCGGTTTATAAGTAAAACGCACCTTAAGGGTGCGTTCCATTAAAAAGAGTGCTATTTATGTCAATTTTTTCGTCTGGGTGCTAGTTTTGTAAATTTTTTTTTTAACGTGATTGGAAAAATCCCTATTATTTTCGTATGGTTTTACCTTCTCATACCATGTGGTATTGTGTGGTAATTAAAATTAATTTGTGTTCATTAGATTGACAATGTTCTACTATAGTGGTATTGAATGATAGTTATATTTATAATTTTCTGTAACTTGTTTTACCATGTTATACCATGTGATGGTAGTTGGATTTGTAATTTTATTTTAGCATGTTATACCATATGGTATGGTATGGTAATCAGATTTGTAGATTTCTATAGCATATTTTACCACGTTATACTATGTGCTATTGTATGGTAGTTAGATTTGTAATTTTCTTCAACATATTTTGCCATTTTTACCACGTTATACCATGTGATATTGTATCATAGTTAGATTTGTAATTTTCTTCAACATAGTTACCATGTTTTACCATGATAGCAGAAAGTGATAATCATATTTATACTTGTAATTACTGTCTTTAGCACTGAAGTATTTAACAAAAAAATCATCATTCAATTTGAGTTAGAATTAGAACAGAGATAGCTAGGATGGTTAGATTCATTTTTGTTGTAGATGGGAGAGAGAAGAAATAATGTATTTTTTCTTTTAATAATAAAACAAAGAGTGAGAGAGAGGGGAACCAGTGTGGGATGGAGAGTGGGATCCGCGTCTGGTCAAAGCGCCAGCGTCAGAGCGTCAGCGTCATCATTAAAAGGGAGTGCAATTTACCTTAGTGCCCCCTCCGTGTTTAATTTAAATAAAAGAAAAAGACTGACAGGTGGGGACAGATGATTGGATTACTGACAATTACTTCTAGGAGAGTTACTGACCTAATTCGGTCCCCACTCAACCTGCCCTTTGCCTACCCTTATTGAAAAAAATAAACAAAATCTGTTTGAAACATGCATTTCAAACAATATACTTACAATTATTAGACAATCTCCAATAGAAGGTGGAAGAAAGTGATAATTTAGGATAAAAAATTATTTTCCCCTAAGAGTCACAATGGGGAAGGGAAAATTACCAAAAGCAGTTTTGAATGAAATACTTTAAGTGTTCATCTTGTCACTTTACTTAAATAATTTGATCATTATATTTACCTAATCAGTAATAATTAATTATGACAAATATTTTGATTCTTTTTTTTTTCGTTGAATCAGGTGCAATTGTATTACCAAACTATATGCAATTTACATATAGAGTATGATACAACGAAAAGGGTCACTCGACGTGAGTAACCCTGCAGAAAGAACAAACTCTCAAAAACCTTCCACCTGTTTACACAGAATCCTATCCCAACTCAAAAAAAACCAGCAGCATTTAGATCAACCTGCAAATCGCTATCCACACTACCTAGATACAATAAATCCGAGACAATCAATCTACCAAGGATAGCAGCATCCCTGGGGGGGGGGGGGGGGGGGTAGAAGTTGGTGCTGTCTGTTGCATCTCTCCCGCCACAGGTAAGCAATACAAGCACACCAGAAAACCCCTGCAAGCCTCCCTGTCGAAGTCCCTTTCTTGTTCAGAACAACAGCAGCTTGCACACTTTCCTGCCAACTCGGTCTACACAACAAATGACCCTCTCTCCAGCTCGAAACCACCTGCATAGAGTAATTACATTGAAAGAACAGGTGCTCCCTAGTTTCTGCTGAGCCCCTGCAAAGCAAACAGGTACCATCCATTGTCTTACCCCATCTTACCAATTTATCCCTAGTAATTATACCATCCAACAAAACAAGCCACGCAAGGAAACTATTATTAGGTAGATGCCTTTTTCCCCATACCAGTTTTGCCCAGTCCACCCTTTGATATTCAGTCCTTAAGGAATTCCACACAGTGGACACTTTGTATACAGGCATCACCTTACCATCCCAACTAGGAACATCACCAGACAGTGTCAAATGAGCCTGAAGCAGTGGTCTGAGTTTGAGGACCCTTCTCCATGCCCATGAACTACTAGGACTCACACTCATAGTCAAAACACTACCCTGTTTGACCCTATAGCTCCACATCCAGGCCACCCGAATTGTGCCACTCTTCATCATTAAAAGCCAGATCATTCAAATTGAACAGGCTCTGTTCCATGCTAGGAGGTCCTTGATTCCAAGGCCACCCTCAGCTTTTGGTCGAGCCAATCTATCCCATCCAATTCTAGCTCTGCCCTCTTTTCCCACATGCCAAAGGAAACTCGAGCAAACAGCATACACTTTCTTTAGTACCTTGTTAGGCAGGAGAAATACTTGCATCCAATATTGCAACAACCCCATGAACACTGAATTAATCAGTTCAAGCCTTCCTGCATAACTCAACTTCTTCACACGCCAGGTCCCAATCTTGTGAGTAATCTTCTCCACTAGCTTATCACAGTCAGCAGAAGAGAGCTTCCCTGAGAATAATGGGAGCCCCAAGTACCTTACTGGAAGTTTTCCTTCCCGGAATCCAGACAACTGTACAGCATTTTCCTTGTAAAGGCTAGATTCCCCCCCCCCCCAAAATAGATTTCACATTTACTTGGATTACACTTAAGGCCAGATAACAAATAAAATTCATTCAACAACTCTTGTACTCTGCAAATTGCTTGTGCAGAGCCCTCTGTAAAAATCAGAAGGTCATCTGCAAAGCATAAGTGGGTTAACCCTATGTTCTTGCACTATGGATGGTAGACTAAGGTTTTCCTTGCAGAAGCTCTATTAAGTAATGATGACAATCCTTCCATTGCAATAGTGAATAGGTAGGGGGAGAGAGGATCCCCCTGCCTAACACCCCTTTTTGCCCCAAAGAAACCACAAAGTCCCCCATTTATACAGATGCTAAATATGGAAGTTTTAACACTGAGTTTAATCCAATATATAAACTTTGCTGGGAATCCCATGGCTTCCATCATTAAGAATAGATAATTCGAGTTTACTGAGTCAAAAGCCTTCAATAAATCAATCTTAATAACACATCGAGAAGAGAGGTTCTTCCTACTATAACTACTAACCAATTCTTGAGCCATAAGGATGTTATCCACTATTCTTCTTCCTTCTATAAAAGCTGACTGATTGCTACTTATAACATTTGGGAGAACTTTCTTTAGTCTATTAGATAGAAGCTTAGCAATGACTTTGTATAGTATATTGATGCAAGAGATAGGTCTAAAATCCTTAAGCTTACAGGCAGAGTTTACCTTTGGTATAAGAGACACAGCAGTAGAATTGACACTACTGGGAAGTCTGCTAGTAGAAAAGAAATCCAAGATCCCATATGTGATGTCCCCTCCAATAATAGACCATGATTTCTGAAAGAAACCAGCAGAAAAACCATCAGGACTAGGGGCTCGATGCGGATTCATATGCATGATTACTGATTTGATCTCGTCAGAGGAGAAGTCCCCACACAACATTGATTTTTCTTCCTCAGACAAGAATTTAGCGATAAGAGCCTCTAGCTCCAGCTTGCTTGGATTAACAGCCTGATCAACCTTCCCAAACAATGACTGATAGAATAGAACTGCTTCCTCAACTATAAGCTTAATATCAGTGATCTCCTCTCCTGAATCCAGAACAAGTTTGCGGATGGCCTTTTTTGCAGTCTTGATTTTAACAGATTGATGGAAATATCAAGTGCCTCTATTCCCCATAGTTAAAGACCTGATTCTGGCCTTCCTCCAATACAAACTTTCCTCAGCTGCTTTCAATTCCTCCCACTTCTTCTGCTTAGCAGTGACCTCACAAAATTATCAGTAGTTGAACACCCTAGAGCCTCCTGCTGAGCAGCTAGATAAAGGCTCTCAGCCACTCTTACTTGTCCACTTAGATCTGAAAAAGCCTCCTTATTCAATTTCTTCAAACCCTTCTTTACCTCATTTAGTTTGGCCTTAACCCTTTGAATTGGCACCCCCTGAGCCTGAGTATCCCAACCAGTCTGCACAATCTGCATAAAATCAGGATGTTCTGACCAAAAGTCGAAATACTTGAAAGGCTTGGGTAGTGTACCCTGATCTGGCTTAGTAGAAACCAGAATTCCACAGTGATCAGAAAAACTGCCTGTGATTACTTCCACTATACAACCAGGAAATGAATCGAACCAACTCTTATTCACCAATGCTCTATCAAGACGTCTAGCTATAGGGTTCCTCTCCTGTCTATTAGTCCAGGTAAAGTGTGGCCCCACAGTTCTATGATCAAATAATTCCATAGTAGAAATCCAACTACTGAAGTCATCCATGCATTTAGTTTTATCAGTCAAATTGGATGTATCAGAGGGGGAAAGAACAACAATAAAATCCCCTCCCACAATCCAAGGCACAGTAGTTACCTTTAAGGGAGCCATTTTATCATATGTGACTCTGCGTTCAGCTTCCTCATTAGAACAATAAACTCCCGTAGTAAAGCAAGACTCCCCTTCACTACTCTGAACCAGTAGATGAACAAAATTTTTACCAGGCATCAGGATTCTTGCAGTAAGCTTATCAAGGTTCCAGTAGATCCACAATCTTCCCAAATCACTTTCTGTTTAGTTCAGATACCTTATTCTAGTTTCTATAATAACTACTATATCTACATTATAACTTCGCAAAGCTTGAGTAAAGCTCTTCCTCTTAGAGGGTTTGTTAAACCCTCTAACATTCCAGAAAAGGACCTTCATGGTTGAGGTGGGGAGGTGAGCCTCCCACCCTTCTTACTACCCTTCTTTGGAGCCACCTGAAGCTTTACAACCTCATCCTCATTATACTTGTTGAATACTTCAAAATTTTGAGCCATATTCAATACGCTGTTGGGACTTGGACTAGGAGACCATACCCTTTGTCTACTTCCATTCACAACTTGCTGGAAAGCAGTGTCTGAAGGTAGCTCAGGAGATAATGCAGCCTCCTGAAACTTGGTATCCAAATTAGTGCATTGGATTAGATTAGAACCAACCATCAGTGAGGTGGTCGGAGTTACTTCCTGGTCACTCATCTTCTCCTTACCCTTACAGGTAGCTATATGGTCCCCCACCACTACATCCTCCTTCTCCACCTTATTATCCTTCCTCACCCATACCTTCTCACCCTACTTATTGTCACAGCCACAATCCAAGCCAAAGGAACAACACACTTTACATACCGGGGGAAGAAAACTATACTCGACTCCCACTCTTATCGAAGTGTCATCATCTGGCCAGAACAGGACATGATCAGGGAATTCCCCAGAAGCCTACAATTCCACTAAAACCTTTGCCACCCCCAAATGCCATCCTAGTCGAGTAGTCTGATCTACTCCTCGAGGCACACCCAACCAACTCCCCATTCTGCTTAATCCCTGGAAATTAACGTACTCAAGAGGAGTGTTAGTGAACCTTACCCAGATAGGAAAGCCTTCCTTCCTAGATCCTCGACTTTAATCCCTAGCTTCCAAAGTCTAAGGTACAGCAGGTTGTCAAAGTAGAACCAAGGGCCACTTTCCAGTATCCAGTCACATGTGGCCTGAGTAGGAAGCTGTATAAGGAGCAACTGAGCACCCAGCAGTGAGACCCGAACCTGCCCGTCTCTTCCCCAGATCTTATTTGCCCACCTCCTCAAAACAGGAAGCGGGGGAGGCTTGTGAAGGAATTGGCCAACCAGGTTTTGATTCCAGCGAGTCGCACCCTCATCGATGACCGCTTTCGGGATGCGAAGCCCTCCTTTGTAGATCTCAGGCTTGACGTAGCAGAGGCGGTTCGCTTCTGAGATACCAAACAGGTCCGCCCAGGGCTTCACGGGACGCCTTGAGGCGGAACCTTATCTGGCGGCGGAGAAGAAGAAGAAGCCATTGCGGAAGTAATAGACAGGATCAATCAACACTCACGCACCGGCGCAGGTGCCGGCACGGCTGGCGAGCTCGATCGGGAAACCTAGCTGCCGAAAAATTGGGAGAATCCTCTCTCTATTTTCCGAAATGGTTAGTTCTTTAAATTTCGAATCGATTTTTTACCAATACATTATTATTAATATCAAAGTAGATCATACATCAAACATAAATTCAAATTGCTGAAAAAACATATTTAAAAGTAATTGAAAGCAACACTCCTTGGTGTCAGCCATGGAAACTAACTAGGTTGTTCAACCTCTGCCATTGATTCAGTTATATTAAGTTATTCACACACACTAAAATTTTATAAATATAACAATTACTTAATTGTTTTAATTAAGATGTATAAGAATTCGACTAATCCCGTTAAGTATGTTAGAACCGTTTGCTGGTACAATGCTTGCCCTCATCCAAGCCGCATTCCACATATATAGTTGATGCTCTACCATCTAACTTGCAAGGTGTTGTCGGTACAAACAATGAAGAATCTCTTGTTGTGATATTTAGCTCCAATTTGAGTCCAAAATGCTGGTGGCGATTGATAATCACCAACTGTAGCATCCTCTGAAATTTCAACCCAACGCTCCCACAAACATTATCCTCGGGTAGGGCTCAAACGAGCCGAGTCGATTCGAGTTATTTCTTAGCTTGAGCTCAGCTCATCTATAAATTTTTTCAGCTCAAGCTCAGCTCAAACTCGAATTTTGATAATCCAGCTCGAGCTCGAGCTCGGCTCGAATAAAAATAATCCAGATCGTGTTCGACTTGGTAGAGCTCGGTAAATGCTCATTAACACATGTTGTCAAGTTGAGTCCAAGTTCGACTTAAAATGAGCTCGATTTGAAATCATTATTGCTGAAAAATGTGCAAGCATAAGAATTTAAATGATAAAAAGAACACTAGAAACTAAAAATAGCAGTTAACTTCCATACACATTTGTATTAACAAGATAATGTTGATGTTCAGAAGAATAATTAATCATTCCACTAGCTTTAAACAATCCAGCTCGCGAGTTTAGCACAACGAGCCACCGAGTCAAGATAGCTAACGAGCTTATCAACCTGAGCATGGTCTAGCTCGAACTTGGTTCGTTACTAACGAGTCAACTTGTTAAATAACAAGCAGAGTGTGGAACAAATTTTTCCCGATTCGAACGCCGAGTTGCTCGCGAGCTGCTTGGCTCAAAATACAACCCTATCCTTGGGCTTTTTCTTGTTTGACATGTGAGTGGCTATAGAAGACATTATGAAAATTTCAGCATATTTGGGAATGAGAGAATTTTATTGAAGGGAAGCAGTGAAGAGTTGTGAATTGCTTAAGAATGAGAATGAGATGTTCTATTTATAGAGCTGAAAATATTGGTTGGAAGAAATTATCATTAGGAAAAAATGGTTGTTGGTTAAATTTTGTGTTGGGGGCTTCCACAGACATTCTTAAAATATTCCACACAAAGTAAAAGAAAAGTGGTGGGGGCATAGCTCACGTCCATTCGTGCCAACAATAACACTCACCACCACGAGAAAGAATAAAGAATACAAAGGCAAGGATGGGCCGAACCCCCATCTGCGAGTACTTAAGAAAGGCACACTTAAGAATGTGGCCCGCGCGTAGAATGTGGCCCGCGCGATGGTCACCAGGTGAGGCAGTATCCACGTAACAGCGTCGCCCGCGAACAAGAAACTGAATACGACACTGTTCCTCTGACACACCTTCACGTCTCACTTGTAGACCTCATCATACCTTAGTTTTCTGTCTCTTCCAAGCATCATGTCACATTGGGAACCCACGCACTAGAAGGTTGCCTATAAATAGAGCATTTACCCTAGTGGGTGGGGGATCGATTTTATAACCTCTCTCTCTAGAAAACATGAAACTTCTATCTCTAGAGCATCTCTCTCCTTTTTCCCATACCTCTTGTAACCCAAAAAAGGAATATAGGCAGGAAGTGGTTCAGTCTCTTATTTGACTCGCTCCCAAAATCATCTTGTCTCACTCCTACCCTCAGTTAGACATAAACAATTGGCGCCCAGTCCCACAGTGGGGCCGCGAGTGAAAAAAGGTACAATGGCGGGACTAACTCCAAGCATCCCGGACGAGGCAACACTAATCAAAACAATGACGAACCCAATACTATTCGCGGAAGCCATCAACCTGAGTGCGATATTAATTGAAGAAGAGGAGCAAGAACTAACCGCCAAGGAAATGTGCCAGCAGATGGCTAAACGAAACGAGGTGATCGTAGACATACAAAACAAAATAAATCAAGTCATCGTACTCATGATGAAAAAAGAAACTCCTTTGGTAGAACCGCCAATACCGGTCGAGAGGCAACCCGCCCCTGAAACCCATGAATAACAACAAGTGGAGTAGCCAGCGAGAGCAAACCTCAGTTTCCTGGAGCAATACCTATCCCCACATTACCACCCTCAGCCCAAGGTGACCCTCCACCAACCACTGTACGCCAAAATTATGGTGGATCACCTCAGCGGAATCCCACCCGCCCTCCTATCATACAACAGAACAATGGACCCAAAGGACAATGGTAACACTTTCTGCCTCCGAATGCATCTCCAAACAAACTCAAACGTGACTCTATGTAGAACCTTCCTGTCAACATTTGTCGCATATGCCTCGATCAGTACAACAGGCTACCAAATGGAATAATTCATTCTTTTGAGGAGTTCATGCTCTTATTCACAACCAAGTTCGCTTCCTAAAAGAGGAGGCCGCTCCACCTCAAGGGTTTATTCGACTTAAGAAAAAGGATGGGAAATTCTAAGGAATTTTACGTCAGATGGTCAAGAGTTGCCATGGCAGTGCGGGACCTCACACCCAAAACTGTCGCCCACCACCTCATGGAAGCCACCACCAATATGGAACTCAAGCGAGCATTAGCAAAAGGACCATTCAAGATCGAGAAAGCCATCACACTAGAGGAGACCCTCGGTGCGGGATCTGTACAACGCTTCAAGCCGTCAAGACCAATAAGAGAAGAGCAAACACAGAGACAACTCCCTATACCACTCGAAGAACTCGCACAATGCCACAGTGGGGCGAGTAGGCCGCTCGTTCCGCCAGAGCAGGCGACGCGTAGGAAATTGGTCTTGCGAAAGGCTACCACCTTAACTGGCCCGCTCCAGCTAAAGCCACGTCGTACATGCGTGACCATAGGAAGCACTACGATTTACATAGTGAAACGGGTCACAGGACATAAGATTGCTTCAACCTCGGAGTCGAAATCTGATAAGAATCCGGGCTCGTGAAAGCCTAGATTTTTTGTGGAAGTTGCGCAACTTCGATCTTTTTAGGGTTTTCTGGATTTTCTCTCAACAACTCGAAAAGTAAAGGATACGTGGGGGTAGATACTCGTCACAATCAAGTGTGATAGCTCGATTGATAAGAGTTTCGTCAATCTCTCCTGGAATCCTCGACAGAATAACTCAAACAAGGATCTTACCCTAGCTATGGAATCCACCGATAACTAAAACAATAAACCATAAGCACTTATGCTCTATGGGAAAACTCCTCAGAGTTAATTTTCATTCAACAAAAATCTCTAATATCAAAATTTGTGTTTACAACCCTTTATATGGCCTAGGACAAATAAAATAACCACAAACCTAAACCTAAAAGGAAGGCCAAACTCGGCCAGACCCAAAATCCGGTCTAAATACCCGATCGGGTATTAACACACATTGGTCGGGGAAATACCCTGCCTAAATTACCCGGTCTATTTTTCCAAATCTCCGATCAGGGATCTTCTCATCTTGGTCGGGTTTTTGCACCTGCTACGAGTATCATATCAAAATTGAAGTACTCATTCGAAAATGATACTTGGCCGAATGTATCCAGGAGACAGAAGAACGAAAAATAACGAGGCAGTACCGCCACCACTGCCACAATCCAAGTATAACGACAACACTGGCTCATATGTCTTACGTAAGGAAATTGGGGTCGTGATGATCGAAGGGGACAGACCAAAAAATAATAAAAATGAAACGTGCCCACACAATGGAATGCACGAAAACGAACACCCAATCGAAGTGCAACATCAGTTTCGATGACGCAAAATTCCCACAAGGAGCCTCATCGGAAGATCCACTCACCGTCACCGCCCGGATAGCCACATGCAAAATCCATCGACTGCTGGTAAATGGGAGGAGCGCCGCGAACATATTATTCAAGAATACCTTGGACCAGATGTGCATGATCAAACACGCACAGGTAAACTTGGTGGGATTTTCCGGGACACGAGTGGCGGTAATAGGGGCGATAACGTTACTGGTTGTGATTGGCGACCACGAACCAAGAATTTGAGTTTACCATCGTGGACTGCAACTCACCCCACAATGGCATCCTAGGCCGTCCGTTCCTGGCTAAATTCATGGCTCTGCCATCCACGTGCCATCAGAAACTCAAATTTCCCATCAACGCAGGTACAGGAGAACCCCCGGGCTATCATGGAGTCTAGTAAAAGAAGCAAAATTCCTAAGGCAAACCAACATAATCGACACGAGAGTGGAAGAGTGCACCTAGTGTCCGCGGACTCCGATTTTGAAGTCGCACTAGATCCAAACGAACCACAAAAAAAGTGCGCATTTTGACTCTTGTTCACAATGACATGGTCGAACCGCTGATAAAACTAATTCAAAAATACAAGGAACTATTCGTGTGGCGCACCAATGACAAACCACGGGTGCCAAGGCAGGTGGTGCAACATAGTCATGCAGTGCCCATCAATGCAAAATTGCGACAACAAGCTCGTCGTAGTTTCACAAGTGAGAAACTGAAAGCCATTGAAGAAGAGGTCTCATGACTCCTTGTCACGGGCCTAATCCAAAAAGTCAAGTACCCAACATGGCTAGCCAACGTCTTTTTGGTGAAGAAGTCTTCCGGAGCATGGAGGATGTGCGTTGACTGCACCACAATTAATAAGGTGTGCCCTGGAGCCCCTTGCCCCCTTCCGCACATTGATCAGCTGATCAACGCCACCTCCTACCACGAGACATTCTCCTTCTTGGACATGTTCTCAGGGTACCATCGGATTCCGATGAACCCTGAAGACGAAGAGAAGACAGCTTGCATGACCCCATTTAGAAATTTCTCCTTCGTCGAAAATACCCAGTCGGGTATTTGATCCCCACGATCGGATATTTGCCCCTTCACTTCGCCGTATGACCAGAATGAGGCCCGACAGCAAAGCTAAAATACCCGGTCGGGTATTTGAGCCAAACGACCGGGTATTTGCCCATTTTCGGCCAAAACCTTTTTTTTTGCACTTTTCGAATACCCCTGAGCCAGATGAACTCAGACCCTGGTATACCAAACGACCGAAATTCACTACACATGCACAAAATGACTCGAACATAGCAAAAAACAAAGGAAAACAGGGAAAAAGAAATGCAAACCGTGGTGGGGTTGCCTCCCCACAAGCGCTTTCTTATACGTCTTTAGCTAGACGCAGCCAGCGGAACTATGAGTCCGCGAGTTCAACCACCAAATCCGTACGTTCGACCTCGTCTCCCCGATATAGCTTGAGACGATGGCCATTCACTTTAAATGGCTCAGTTTGTGGGTTGGCAATCTCGATAGTGTCATACGCAAACACCTGCGTGACCGTGAACGGTCCAGACCACCGGGAGCGGAGCTTTCCAGGAAAAAGTTTCAGGCGATAGTTATAGAGAAGAACTTGATCACCAACCTGAAAATCCTTCGGGCCCCTCAATCGAGCATCGTGACGACGCTTCGTTCGCTCCTTGTACAACTTGGGGTTCACATAGGCGTGGTAACGCCATTCCTCCAGCTCCAGCATCTACATTTTGCGTTCAGCATCTACAAGGCTCACATCCAAGTTTAAAAGCTTAAAAGCCAAGAAGGCCTTGTTCTCTAGCTCAACAGGCAAGTGACACACCGATACGGTGAAGTACCTATCGGTGTCTTGTAGCCAATCCAGTATGAACAGAGAGCATCATCGAGCTTGGTGGACCAATCCTTGCGAGACTGATCCACTGTTTTCTCAATTATGCGCTTAAGCTCCCGATTCGTCAACTCTGCAAGACCACTTGTTTTGGGTGGTAGGCAACAGACACCTTGATGATGGGTCTAGGTGTCCCAAACTGAGAGAACAGTTGCTTAAGAAACTAGCAAACATGTCTGGCATCATTGGTGGGCAAAGCTTGCGCTTCAGCCCACCTCGAGACGTAATCAACAACAACTAGGATGTAAAGATTACCAAAAGATGGAGCAAATGGGCCCATGAAGTCGATGCCCCAGACATAAAAAATTTAACATACAATAAACACATTATGGGGCATCTCATCCCGGGTAGAAATGTTACTTGATCTCTGACATCGGTCACACCAGCGTGCGAAGGCATCTGCATCCTTGAAAAGCGAGGGCCAGTAGTACCTTCCTCGCTGTGCGGTTTCCTCCCTGGTGGCCGCAGTAGGTCCTTCATGGCAATGAGAGAGAATTCCCTCCATCTCATTGTCCATGGCACATCGACAGATGACTCCACCTGCTCTGATCCCGAAGAGAAGGGGATCATCCCAGAAGTCGTCATCCCCTTGGGCAGCTGCTTGCCCACCAGATAGTTCACGAAATCGGAGAACCAGGGGTGACACTCTCCGCCATGCACATCATCATCAACCGCTCATCGGAAAAGGAGTCGTTGATCTCTTCAACGAAGTTGTCCACCGGATGGGCATCCAACCGTGAAAGACAATAAAAAACAATGTTCTCGGCTCCCTTCTTGTCCCGAATCTCGATGTTAAACTCCTGCAACTACATAATCCATCGTATGAGCCAAGGCTTGGAGTCAGCCTCGCTCATCAAGTATCTGATGGTGGAGTGATCTGTATAGACCACCACTCGAGACAAGACGAGGTATGGGCGAAACTTGTCCAAGATGACTCCCATGAAACTACACCACAAATTAATCTCGACTGGAGCCCAAGTTTTTAAACTCTAGCTATGTGCAGTATAGAACAAGTATTTAAATTGTCAACCAGGGTCGATCCATGTATCCCTACTTCAATCGCTTAAGTTCTTATCTAGAAAAACGGTTTTTTGATTTTAAAACTAATGGAACTACAAACTAAACAAGCAAAGAAAAGTAAATAAAGGAAAACTCTAACTAAGGGAGCTTCACATGGAGTTGCTCCCCCCTAACTAGCTACCATGACTCGTTGGATTGAATGGATTTCTGTGGCATAGGTGGTTGTGAACCGCGAGGGTGAGAAACTAATGATCGATTTGTCACGGAATCAAATCACTAGCGATTGAATTTGTCACGGGATCGATCCACTCACCAGATCTAGGGGAACCACTAGGAGGAGCAAATAGTGATCCATTTGTCATGTGATGGATTCACTGAAGGTCGATTTGTCATGGGATGGATCATCTCACTCAGTCACTAGTGGTTTCCTAGGTCTTTCCCTCAAACTGGAGTTTGAGCAACTTAATCACAACCAACCTAGATGCAAAACTGGTAATCGCGAATCGCAGAGGGATGCATATGTGGTCGGAGACCACAATCTCAATTCCTAAACCGAGGTAAGTATGAATGGTCGTGTCACTCTACCCTCTCGGTTTATACAATCGGTAGTTGACTTACTCCCTACTCAACTCTAAGGTCGAATGACTTAATCGCGATTAACCGACTTGCTTAACTCAATATTGAGGGTTTCCCTAACATAACCTAGTTTAGGTGGCTTAGAAAGCGGAAGGAAAACCAACTCGATTGAGTCTCCCTTGGAAGGGTGATTTTCCTCTCTAAGCTAGGCTAAGGTGGCTAATTAGATTGCTAACACAAACATGCACCAACCTAAGGGTAATAAGCACAATTATGCACAATCCTTAGATTGTTAAGCACGAGCATGCACAATCACCATGAAAACACCTCTAATACTCAAATTGATGCATACCCACACTTAATCATTCAATCTAAACAAGTAATTACAAAGTATTAGTTAGGGATCTATAACACCCGAGAGAAAAGAGTGAGTTTCTAGAGAGAGAGAGAGAGATTATAAATATGAGCTCAAGATCTTCTTCTTCTAGGCTTGAATCTTCCACCCAGGCCTCCAATGATGCTCCAAGATCACTCTAGCATTCTCTCTCTCTCTCTCTCTCTAACTAGAACTCCCATTTGGTGTTCAGGTTAACACCCTAGAGAAATAAAGTGTTTCTTCTCCAAAAACCAGCTCTCATTTTCTCTCTCCCCGCTGACGTCTTCATATCTTCCTGAGAGTGACCAGTTCACGGACGCGTTGGCCAGTTCACGACCGTGAACACCTAAACACGTCCGTGAATTCAGTGTTGTCCCAAAATGCGCCGCTTCACTCTGCTGGGTTCACGGTCAATGGCCCAAGTTCACGGTCTTAGAGACCGTGAACTTCCTTGTCGTTAGTAACTTCTGGAACCTCGCTGGACTACTCGATGTTCACGGTTTGTCGTCCATGTTCACTATCTTAGGAGACCGTGAACTGCCTTGTCCGGCCGTGAACTGCGGTTGTTTCTTGGTATGCCTTCACTTCACTACTATGAGGCAATTATCACGGTTCGGACTTTTCTTCGGTTTTGGTACTTTTTGACCTCCAAATATCCCAAAATTCGTCCTCGACCCTTCCACACGTGCTAGGACCTGAAATGTATCAAAACAAGCACAACCTAGCGTGAAATATGTTGAGGAACGATGAAATACTAAGCTAAACGAATAAGAAATGAGGGGTAAAATGTGTGCATTTGAGCCCGAACCAGAAGACTATGCCTTCGTGAAATAAGAATTGGCATTTCTCCCAACTTAGCGCTAAGTTTGTCTCCTCACACCTGAAGGGCGAGTTCCAGATTATGGAGACAGTGAGAGAATTAGTCTCCATAAACCGAAAAATCGTCCATCAACACTGACACGCTAAAACTGTCACACTAGAAAGTGGACAAGTGCAACCACCTACTAATGTGCAGTATAGCGGGTTTAGTATTAATTGTCAACTCGGGTCCTAGATGTGATGATTACTCCGTGAATTCTCATTATCTAGCGGTTTAACTGTACTGATGTATTAACTAATCTAACCAAAACACAAAGCAGTAAAAGTTGTAGTTCAAGTTTGAGAAGGCTCACTCAGGTATGAGTCCCCCTAGATTGCAGTTAAGCCAAGTTGAAATTCATCTAAACCAAGTTGATTAAAGTTCAAACTGCGGGAAGTTCTTAAGAAGTTTGAAGCCTTAACTAAAGTGCTTCAGACCCTCTCAGTTATAATACCCGGCGGGCGACTAACCTCCACTGATGTAACCTAACCAAGGCAATGAGGTTAAAACTTCCTCTACTGGGTTCTAAACCAGTATAGAGCAGGAATCGACTTCCCGACTAAGGTCGCCAATTCACTACTTCCAATTCAAGGTGCTCTATTGACCTATGCAGAGATTATCATTCTAGGTCAAAGCAGGAATTACTAGAATGTGATAAAGACTCAAGTAAATCAGAGAAAGTACTTCAATTGGATAAAAATCAATCAATCATTCAAGGCTAAGGGTTCATACAACCCATCCTAACATACAATCTAGGGTTCTTACATATCCAAGTGAAAGAGGAGGGTTACTCCATATAGAGAGAATGGAAAGCCATGCCAGATGTGGAAATCATCGTGTAGACAGAGGAAATCGGCACTAGGTCGTCAATCGTCTCTCCAATGGTGTGGAACTTGATCTAGGGCACTAAAGGATCTCTCTTCATTATTTTCTCTCTCTAACCTCTATTTCTTGCTCTAAGACTTGCCCCAAAGGTTTTTCTTCGTCAATCTCTCTATAGGGTTCTTTTTTGCCTTTAGAAGTCCAAAAATCGGGGGGTCCTTTGCAAGTCCCCCGAGAAGCCTTTAAATAGGCTGAGAATTTCTGAGTTACGGCCTAAGTTACGCCCGTAACTCACCTTGACCGCCCATAACTTGAGGGAGAACGACGCCATTATTGCAATCCGCAAATCAAGAATTACGGCTTCCTTTGGGGAGTTACGGTCTCGACTGCAACTTGGAGAGGGAGACCGTAACTCCAAAGTTGCTTATGGAACTGATGTCGAGGCTTTTCATGAGTTACGACCTTGACTGTAACTTGAAAATTCAGCCTGTAACTCTTAAAAGCTCCTGGAACTTCTCGTTCTCCACTTGCAACTTACGACTCCTCTTGGGAAGTTACAGGCCAGACCGTAACTCACAAGGTCTGGCCGTAACTTCTAGCTGATTTTTGTCCTTCACTCTAAAATGTCCCGAAACCTCACTCCCTCGCGCCCATTCACGTCCTATTCCTGAAACATCATAAACTAACACGCACAAGCGTAAAATAGGTCACGAGAGCGAGAAACAGAGCTCAAACGATCAAGAAATGACGGGAAAAACATGTTAGAATATGGCGTTATCAAACACCTCCATGACATCCCCGAACATGGGGTCGAAGATGGAGAGCATACACCTCTGGAATGTGGCGGGGGTATTACAAAGCCCGAACGGGACCTCCGGTAGGCAAATGTGCCGAAAGGACAGGTGAAGGTTGTCTTCACCTGGTCTTCCGGTGCTATGGGAATTTAAAAATACCCGGACATCCCATACAGGAAGCAGTAAAACTCGTGCCCCGCAACCCCTCGAGCATCTGGTCAATGAAGGGTAGACGGAAGTGATACTTTCTTGTGGCGTCATTGAGGCGACAATATTCGATGCAGAAGCGGTACCCAGTCACCTTCCGAATCAGAATGAGCTCATTCTTCTCATTTGGGACTACGATCATCCCCCCTTCTTAGGCACCACTTGAGTGGGACTGACCCACTCACTGTCAGATATGGCGAAGATGATACCCGCGTCCATCAACATGATAATCTCTGCTCTGAACATGGCCTCCAAATTTGGCGCCAGCCTCCTCTGTGGTTGTCGCACCGGGTGAATCTCATCCTCCATCAAGATCCGGTAGGAACGGAAAGAGGGACTGATCCCCCGAATATTAGTGATCTTCCAGGCGAGAGCTCGCTCATACTTCTTCAGAAGTTCCACCAATCTGGTCTTCTGCTTGGGTCCGAGGGTTGAGCTGATGATGACTGGTAGCTTATCCCCTCCCGGAGAAAGGCATACTCCAAATGAGGAGGGAAGGGCTTCAACTCCAGTTTGATGGCGCCTCCAAAGAGGTGAGGGTATGGGTCGATGCAGAGATCATCTTAAATGGCTTCTCAACCTCCAGGAAGTCATCACGGTCTAGTGATGCCAAATGCTCCTCCAGCTATAGCTCCTGCGATGCCTGCTCACCTAGCAAAACACAATGCTCAAGAACATCGTCAGGCCCCACACTCGTGATAGCGAGTGTGGTCTCAAAAGTAGCCACAATATCACAGTAGTCCAAGTCATCATGCAGGTGGGAATGTTTTGCATTATCGAACACCGAAAATGTAGCTTGCTCATCCCCAGCCCTCAAAATCAACTTGCCACTATGCACATCAATTAATGCCTTGGCGGTGGCGAGAAATGGTCTACCCAGTATCAAAGGCAAATGCACATCCTCATTGTTATCCAAGATAACAAAATCCACAGGTTATGTGAATGCACCCACATTAAAAAAGCAAGTCCTCTATGATACCCCTAGGATGCAAAATCGAGTCATCAACAAGCTTAATGTTCACCTAGTCCTAACTTCTTAAACAGTTTATAGAGCATGACATTAATGCTAGCGCCTAGGTCCGCCAAGGGCTTTCCTACATGCAGGCTGCCAATAACAAGAGGGATAGTAAAACTCCCTGGGTTTTGCGCTTCTCTGGCAGCTTGTTCTAAAGGATTGCAGAACAGTCTTCGCTCTGCATCACTGTCGAGAGATCCCCCAAGTTTCTTCTTGTTTGTGAGGAGATCCTTCATGAATTTTGCATACTTGGGCATCTTCGACAGTGCCTCCATGAACGACATGATGATGTTGACCTGGTTTAACATTGCCATGAATTTGGCAAACTTAATCTCCAGTTGTCCTTGTGCATGCGAGTGGGAGGGAAGCTGGGGAACACGCTTCTTAACCATTGGTTGTGGCTTGGGAGTAGGTGTTTCCTTCTCTATCCCCACCTCTTCATCTTTAGATGGAAGTGCTGAAGCAGGTGTTGGTTCCTCCTGCCTGGCCGGAGCAGGTATAGCAGACGTCGTCTTGCCACTTCTACTAGTGATGGCATCTAACTACTGGTGTGGCTCGCGTGGATTTGGGATGGTGTTGGCAGGTAGAGTTCACTATGCCCTGGGGCTGTTGTTTCGAGCTTTCCTCCAATCTGATTCTTGAGGTCCTGCAAAATGGCACTCCGGTTTCTCTGGCCTGCCTCCAGTGAATTGAATTTCCCCATAGAGAGTTCCATGAACTGCTCCATCCTGGCAAACTTCTCTGTGCTGGTGCTCACGAAAGCCGTCACCATATTTTTTAGCTCCGGCATCTGGTCACCTAGTGCAGGGGCTGTTGTCGGCTATGAGAATGGCCTCTGCTGCTGCTGGAAGGCTTGCCCCTGTCTGGGGTGAAACGGCTGCTGCGGAGATGGAGGTACTGTTGCCTCTGCGAAAAACCACCAGTTGGTGCTGTGAAACCAGGGGGCTTGGTATTGTTGTTGTTGCCACCACTCCATGAGAAATTGGGATGCTGGCGCCATCCCTCATTATATGTATCGTTGTAAGGATCGAGGCACAGAGCATTAGCGATGAAGTCCAACTTCTCCTGGGGGGTGGTGGACTCCCGCATAGCTCGAAAATCTTCAACCATATGATTGGAGCTTTTGCACCACTGGCACTGGGCTACTGGAGATGTCTACATGCCTCTGCCTAGTATGAGGCTATTAGGCTGCTTCAATGTCTGAACCAGCTATGCCACCTCTCGCTCAAGCCCTGATCTGGCCACCCTGGCATGCACACCTCTGTCGCGAGAGCTCCTACCTTCGTTGATCTGCCACCAAGAATGATCTCTGGCAGCCAAAATACTGATCATCTTATTCAGGTCGGGGGATTCTTAGTGAGAATGTCTCCACCCGCACATAAAGAGTCAATCAATATCTGACTCTCCGGAGACAGAGCACTATAGAAGTTCACCACAGTGAATGCATCACTAAAGCCGTGATGGGGACACTTCCAGAACAGTCCCGAGTGAAAATTCTCAGAGACAATATGGAAAATAGGTTTAGAAATGGGAAAGACAGATCGACTGTGAAGTCACGAGAGGAGAAAGGAAATGAATCCTTTGACTAGGTCTCGGCTGATCTCTCCAAAGATATGGGCCGAACTAGACTTAGGGCCCAAACCGAAATAAACCAGATCACTTACTCAATTAGCCCAAACCTATTTTAATACTCAGCAGTGGCACAGATTTGAGAAACAGAGAACTCAAGAACAGAGGAGAAGCAGAGTTTCTCCAGAACTTCAAAACACCAGACTGATTATGAGAAGATAAAGGAACACAAGACACACGACGTTTTTAACGTGGTTCACCCAAGTGCGATGGTTACTTCCACGTCCCAGAATATGGTCTGGGAGGCCTTTTATTGGTTTTTCAATTTTGACAAAAGAAGAAACACAGAACGCACAAAAAAAGAAGAACAAGATACGAAGAACAAAGAACCAGAAAACAATAAATCCAGATCAACCACTGATCTGTATCAGCCTTGATAAAAGTTGAACCTTTGCCTCAACTATTTATCAACCCTTTTTGTAACCCTTCCGCCAAGTCCTTTGCCACTCAAGCTCTTTCAAAAAGGTGCCTGTACAAGTACAGGGTCAGCCAAATAAATAGTTCCACGACGAGCTAGCCGTTGGGAGCAGCTAAGGAAACTCAGTCAAGTTTCCTTAAGAGGATTCCTATGATTGAGCAACGGTTATGAACTGCAAGCTCAGACTTTCCACAATCCCTTCTACAATCTCCCCCTAAGTCGGAGATTGCAGATTGCTTTATGACCTGCATTAACCAAACAACCTTTCCACACAGGATCAAGCAGCACAGTTCATAACATAGGAAACACAAGTCATAATCAAGAAGCAACACAATCACTGAGTTCAGCCAAAAACAACCATCCCTCACAGCAAAAACAATACGTCAGGACAAACAACGCAGTACTCCCCCTGAGTACAAGAAACAAAGACAAACGATCCACACGAGACAAAGGACACTCAGACTAGACTAGGGATCTGAACTATCTTCAGAAGACACAGGATCATCCAGTGCAGCTGCCGTGAAAGGTTCGAGGTCAGACTCAGAGCTTGAGCCATAAAGGTCTTGGAGAGCAGCTGCAAAAGACGCAATAGGAGCTTGATCTTCTGGTGCTTCTTGTTCTACAGAAACTTCCCCAGCAACAGCTTCATCTTCTAGTTCGGAGTCACTGCTGATCCAGTGGACAAAAGGGTCATCATCCTCCCCCTCAACTGCAATCCCTATTTCGTTAAGGACTTCATCCGCATTGAGCCACAGAGTCGGAGACTCGGTACGATAGGCTGAAAGATTTAGTGGCAGCGCAAGCAGAAGACGAGTAATCATGGCTCCAAAAGGGAGGGGAGCATGGAAGTTATGATCAATGAAAGGGTGAAGGGCTCCGAACAGCAGATGGGAAAAATCTAAAGGTACAGCAGCCACCGCATGGGCGAGGATCCAGAGATCAAGGGGAATGACTCTATCAAGAAGGATAGAACGAGGGAGGAACACCCTAGTGAGCAGATAATGGAAGGTTTGTAACGAGGGTGAGAGGAGGGCTGAGGAGAAGGTGAGGTCATGATCAGATTCGTGGCCAGTAAGGTGAATAGCCTCTGTAACAACATTGAAGTTGAACATAGGAAGTTCAGCAGGATGAGCAAGGGCTTCCCCAAAAGCAGGGATATGAAGAAGGCGACGAAGATCATGAAGGGGATGGGTAATCATGTGGCCATGAACAAGGGATGACAGAGTGCGAGATTGAAGGCCAAAATACCGAAGATTGGAAAAGAAACATCTTACTGCCTCAGGACAAATGATGGTAGAAGACGCTTCAGGTGAAAGCAAGAACTCCCAACCTAAATTCTGAATGAAAGGCAGTACATCTAACCCTAGAGGAACAAAATCCGGGAGATGAAGGACAGTGGCAGGGCTGATGGGATGGTTGGCGAAGGACTGAGAGTGGCGATGATAGTTGGCAAGGACAGGCTCATGGAACCAGGTTCCAGAGTAAGTGAGGGCGAAGGCATAAACCATGATTGACTCTGGAAAGACACTTACACAGGAAACTAAGAGGAAAACACTCAAGACAACTCGATGAAAATTAACACAGGGAATAAGAAGGAATAAATAGACTCAGGACAGAGCACGAAGAAGGAAACAATCAAAGAGCAATTAAGACACATAAAAAGGAAAGCCACACACATCAGAGACGAAAGGAATTCAAATCAAACAAAACAAGGAAAGCAAGAAAAGAAAAAGGAAGCTTACAGAACTAAGGTTCTGAGACGGAAGAAATAGAGGAAAGAGATCGCAAACCGATTTCAAAACAGAGGAAGTTGAATCGATCTGCTAGAAGAGGTTTAGTAAAGATATCCGCAAGTTGAAATTCTGTGCTAATGTATTGCAAATTTATGATTCCAGAATTAATCAAGTCGCGTATAAAATGGTACTTAACATCAATGTGCTTAGTGCGAGAATGTTGCACAGGATTTTTGGACATGCATATAGCACTTGTGTTATCACAGAACAATGGAATAGAAGACTGTGTTATGCCATAGTCTTGAAGTTGACTTTTGAGCCACAATAGTTGAGCACATGTGCTGCCAGCAGCAATGTACTCAGCTTCGGCTGTAGAGAGAGCAACAGCTCCTTGTTTCTTACAAGACCATGAAACTAATGAAGTACCTACGAATTGACAGCTACCTGAGGTACTCTTTCGATCAACCAGACTTCCAGCATAGTCAGAGTCGCTGTACCTCATTAGATCAAATGAGTCATGTTTAGGGTACCATAGTCCTACATCCATAGTACCTTTGAGGTATCTAAAGATTCTTTTGACTGCTGACATATGACTTTCCTTAGGATCTGACTGAAAGCGAGCACATAAACATACACTATGTTGTATGTCAGGTCGGCTGGCCGTTAGGTAAAGCAAAGATCCTATCATCCCTCTATACTTTGATTGATCAACTGACACACCAGTTTCATCTCTATCAAGTTTTAGATTGACTGCCATAGGTGTGGAGCTAGTGTTTAAACCAGCCAAGTCAAATTTTTTAAGCATAGAGGAGATGTATTTGGACTGATTTATGAAAGTACCATTGTTAAACTGTTTAATATGAAGTCCGAGGAAAAATTGTAATTCCCCCATCATGCTCATCTCAAAATCAGCTTTCATAGCATCACAGAATTCAGAACACATATTTTTACAAGTAGCACCAAACACAATATCATCGACATAGATTTGAACCAGAAGAATGTCATTGGATTTTCGTTTAAATAAAAAGTGTTTTGTCAACTGAACCTTGATCAAAACCATGCTCACAAAGAAAGGATGTAAGCCTGTCATACCAAGCTCGAGGAGCTTGTTTTAGACCATACAGAGCTTTCTTTAACTTATACACATGGTCTGGAAACTGAGTATTAACAAACGCAGGTGGTTGAGAGACATACACTTCTTCCTGAATAATCCCATTTAAAAAGGCACTTTTCACGTCCATTTGATAGAGAGGAAATCCCATATGACTTGCATATGCACATAGCAAACAAATAGACTCTATCCTAGCAACTGGAGCAAAGGTTCCATCATAATCAACCCCTTCCTCCTGTGAATATCCTTGAGCCACTAGTCTGGCTTTATTTCGGATAATGACACCAATCTCATCAGATTTGTTTTGAAATATCCACTTAGTTCATATGACAGACTGATTTAGAGGGCGGGGAACAAGATCCCAAACATGTAATAATTCAAACTGAGCTAGTTCTTCAATCATGGCAAGTGACCATTCACCATCTTTAAGAGCTTCTATATAGTTCTTAGGTTCAAACTGAGATACATAAGCATATTGTCCAGGAATGTACTTACCTCTGGTTCGAAGACCATCATTTACATCTCCAATGATTTGCTCTGCTGGATGTCGCTTCTGGATGTGTGGAGGTGCTGATGTAGCTTTGATAGGAGGTTCAGTTACAGTACTTGGCCCTGCATCTTTTATATTAGAACTTTGCTCTCCTGTGTTATCCCTGCTTGATTCCGCTGCTATTTCGACATGTGTTCTCATTAATTCCAGCATGTCATAGACCTGTACTTCCTGCTCAGAATTCTTACATCCGGTAAGAGAATCATTAAATATTACATGAACAGATTCCTCTACCTTCTGAGTACGTTTATTGTAGACTCGAAAAGCTTCACCTTTTATGGAATATCCCAGAAATATAGCTTTATCTGACTTGGCATCGAACTTTCCGAGTCTATCTTTGGTATTCAAAACATAACAGGGACATCCAAAAGGATGCAGGTAAGAAAGATTAGGAGTTTTGTTTTTAAAAATCTCATAAGGAGTTTTATTCAAACCTTTTCTGATCAAAACACGATTTGCTATATGACAAGCTGTACTGACTGCCTCGGCCCAAAAGAATTTTGGAAGATTGTATTCGAGAAGCAAGGTTTTGGCGCACTCAATAAGTGTACGATTCTTTCTCTCAACAACTCCATTCTGTTCGGGTGTTCGAGGGGCAGAGAAAGTATTAACAATACCAATCTCATTGCATTTCGAAATCTTCAGAAACAAACTCTCCACCATTATCACTTTTGACGGTTTTGACTTTATCCGAGTACAAGGAGATAAAAGATTTAAATTTTGAGAGGGTATCATCCTTTTGAGCAAGAAAGTAAACCCAAGTATACCGAGAAAAATCATCAACCAAAACAAACACGTAGTTCTTTCCACCCAGGCTAGTGACATTACAAGGACCAAAAAGGTCCATGTGGATTAACTCAAACATTTCATGAGATGTAATGTCAGCCTTGGGTTTAAAGGATTTTTTAGTACGTTTACCACTAACACACGTTTCACAAAAGAAGTCAGTTTTATCTTTCAAAACAGGAACTCCTCTGACACGCTCTGATTTAGTTAGGCTAACCAGTTTAGGTAAGCTGATGTGTCCCATCTTACGATGCCACAAAAGTTCTGGTTGGAAGGAAGATATAAAACATAACTCATTAAAGGCACTAATATTACTTAGATCAATAACATACATGTTGTTTGATCGTTTACCCACAAACATGACCTTTTCATCTTTATTTCTTTTAACAACACATTGGTCAGTTTCAAATGTGACATGATACCCATTACTGCATAGTTGACTGATGGATAAGAGATTATGTTTTAACCCTTCCACCAGCAAAACATCTTTGAAAGTGGGATAGGGTTTTTCTCCTATAGTACCAGTTCTAATTACTTTACCACACCCATTATCACCAAACCAGACCTTTCCCCCACTGACTGGCTTTAAAGATGAGAATAGAAACTTCTTACCAGACATGTGGTGAGAACAACCACTGTCGAAATACCATTTGTGATCATTGTTCATGGAGGTAAGCTCCATTTCCTCTCCTTCAGATTCTGTCTTAGCCATGAAAGCTTCATCATCAGACTCAAGTTCTTCCTGTTCTGATTCAAAGTCACTCCATGTGGCCTTCATTGCCTTTTCTCTTGCCTTTAAGGTTTGAGGACAATGAGCTCTGATGTGTCCCACCTTGCCGCACTTGTAACATGCTTGAGGCTCCTTTTCCTGCTGACCTGTTTCAGATTTTCTGGTTTGCTGGGGTAGCAGCCTGACTTGAGAGAAGTTTTTAGTACGATCATAACTGTCATTTCTATTATCAATACGTTGCTTTTGTTCATTTTTTAATTTTTACATCCTGTGAAACCTCTTACTTACCAACGCAAACTCCTTATCAAAATCATTTTCCTGATCACTATCCTGATCATAATCTGAAGCAGTAGTTCTAAAAGCTAGATTTTTATTACGCTTATCATCTTCTTGACTAACCTTTCTCAACACATGTTCATGACTTAATAGAGATCCAGTCAATTCATCTATAGGTAAAGTGTTCAAATTCTTTGCTTCCTCTATCGCAGTACGCTTGGGAAGCCAATCTCTGGGCAAAGATCTAAGAATCTTTCTATTAAGATCCTTAGTTTGATAAATTTTTCCCAACCCTTTCAATTTATTTATTAAGACGGTAAACCTAGAGTACATTTCATGTATCCCTTCATTTTTATTCATGTTGAAAGCTTCATATTCATGAACTAAGAGATCAATCCAAGACTCCTTAATATTAGATGTACCTTCGTAAGTGCTTTCCAATGCTAACCAGATTTCTTGGGCAGTCGCACAGTGTTCCACTTGATCAGCCTCGTCTGGATTCATCGCCGACTATAGTACATGCATGGCTCGTTGATTTAATTGAGCGCTTTTCTTCTGCGCCGCCGACCAGATGTTCTGTTCATCATCGTTCATCTCGATCAGGCCATTTTGCACAACCAGCCAGAGCTCCTCATCGACTCCCCACAAAAATTGTTTCATTCTCTTCTTCCATGCGGTATAGTTAGAACCGGTGAAGATCGGAGGACAATCTGGAAATTAGGTTTAGAAATGGGGAAGACAGATCGACTGTGAAGTCGCGAGAGGAGAAAGGAAATGAATCCTTTGACTAGGTCTCGGCTGATCTGTCCAAAGATATGGGCCGAACTAGACTTAGGGCCCAAACCGAAATAAACCAGATCACTTACTCAATTAGCCCAAACCTATTTTAATACTCAGCAATGGCACAGATTTGAGAAACAGAGAACTCGAGAACAGAGGAGAAGCAGAGTTTCTCCAGAACTTCAAAACACCAGACTGATTATGAGAAGACAAAGGAACACAAGACACACGACGTTTTTAACGTGGTTCACCCAAGTGCGATGGTTACTTCCACGTCTCAGAATATGGTCTGGGAGGCCTTTTATTGGTTTTTCAATTTTGACAAAAGAAGAAACACAGAACGCACAAACAAAGAAGAACAAGATACGAAGAACAAAGAACCAGAAAACAATAAATCCAGATCAACCACTGATCTGTATCAGCCTTGATAAAAGTTGAACCTTTGCCTCAACTATTTATCAAACCTTTTTGTAACCCTTCCGCCAAGTCCTTTGCCACTCAAGCTCTTTCAAAAAGGTGCCTGTACAAGTACATGGTCAGCCAAATAAATAGTTCCACGACGAGCTAGCCGTTGGGAGCAGCTAAGGAAACTCAGTCAAGTTTCCTTAAGAGGATTCCTGTGATTGAGCAACGGTTATGAACTGCAAGCTCAGACTTTCCACAATCCCTTCTACACCGAGTACCGCTCCCAAGCATCTCGCAGAGACTCATCATCTTCTTGGCGGAAATGAGTGACCTCCCGCTGAATCTCTGAAGTCTTTGAGGACGGATAGTACCTATGCACGAACTGATTGGCCAAATCATCCCAAGAAGTGATGGACAATGGCGGCTGAGTCTTTAGCCACCTCTTCGCGTGCCCTGCCAGAGAGTGGCGAAAGTGGTGAAGACTGATCGCGTCATTTGGGAAATCTTTCAGCTTGAACCCATTAGTTAGTTGCAAGAACCGAGAAAGGTGCACCCTTGCCTCTTCATCTTTGGGCCCATACTGGATGGAAGATGTAATCAACTGGATCCAGCGTGGCTTGATCTCGAAGTTGTTGGCGGGGATGGGCGGGTACTGGATGACTGGGCCGATGTCAGCGATCCGTGGAGTGTAGAAGTACTCCATCGTGGGCCCCTAGGGTGTAAGTTGAGGGTTGGCAGCGTCTGCCTATGGAATACCGCCATTAGTTGGGACTTGATTCACCGGAGGGAAATGGAGTGGCATCCCTACGGAGGCGGATTCTAGACTCGTAATCATTAAGTCATGTACGTTCACATTCTGTGTGAGGAAAACATTCACGTGGAGGCTTAGTCAAAACTGGCAACGACAATAGATTTTGAGGAATCCAGAATGGTATCAGTGCAAAAGGAGGCAGCATCTTTCTGTATCCTCGATATATGTTCCGCAATGCTTTCTTTTTTCGCATGAAGAGGTCATTAAGTTGGTTGACCACCAAGGCAGAATCTGACAGTATTCTTATTGCTTTTGCTCCTAAATCATTGGCGGCACATAATCCGGCTAACACGGCTTCGTATTTCGCCACATTATTTGTCTTCAGTGCACGGAACCGAATAGTTATCTCATGCATCGCACCCAATGTGGTGCGAACCACTACTCTGGATCCCGCGTCATGTTTGCTTGCTGCCCCATCTACATGAATTTCTCATGTTCCCTCAGTTGTTTCAAGGACCACACTTTCTGCAATTAAATTTGCAAGGACTTGTCCTTTTATTGTTGAACGGGGTGCATATTTGATGTCGTATTCAGAGAGCTCCATATCCCACTTCACTAACCGCCCTGAGACTTCCATTGAACTCAAATTTTTTTGGAGAGGAAAATTGGTAAGGATAGTGATCAGGAGTGTTTGGAAATATGTTCACAATGATGTGGATACTAGCGTGAGGGCCGCCTTTTTGATCGGGGAATATCGTGCATCTAGATTGGTTAGCATGCTCGATGTGTAGTACACCACTCTTTCCTCACTCCCTTTCGCCGGGTAGATTAGTAATGCGCTGAACGTGCAAACTGACACCGCGAGATAAAGATACAACATTTAATTTGATTCAGGTGCTACCAACACATGTGGGTATTTAAGATACATTTTCAACTCTTCGAAAGCTTTTTCAAAAGACGCATCCCATTTAAATTTCGTTCCCACCTTGAGTATTTGGAGGAACGGCGCGCATTGATCGGCAAGTCTGGGAATAAACCTACCTAACACTGCCATTTTTCCTGCTAGCGACTAGAACTCTTGTGCGTTGTGCGTGGATTTCAAGTGGCAAAGGGCATCCATCAACTTTGGGTCAACTTTGATGTCGTTCCTAGTGATCATGTATCCGAGGCACTTCCCCGCTTATTCTCCGAATACACACTTTAGTGGATTAAGGGGTAAGTTGTGTGTGCGAAGAGTCTCGAAGGTCTCACGCAAATAGTCTAGGTGAGAGGCTCTATGCTTGGACTTGACGGTGAGGTCATCGATATACGCCTCGATGTTGTGTCCTATTTGCTTTTCGAATACAGTTGATGAGGCTTTGGTAGGTGGCGTTGGCATTTTTCAACAGGAAGGGCATCCCGACACAATAAAATTGCCGAAAGGTGTCATTCAAGCGATTTTCACCTCGTCTTCGTTGCTTATGTGGATTTGGTGATATCCAGAGAACATATACATAAATGAGGGCATTGTGTGATTTGATGTCGCGTCTACCAGCAGGTTAATCTGCGTAAGCGGGTATAGGTCATTCGGGCACACTTTATTGATGGTCGTATAATTCACACACATGGGCCAGCCCTAAATGCCTTCTTCACCGAGACCACGTTGGAAAGCCTTTTGGGATATTTGACAAGTCTGATCAAGCCTTCCTCGAATAAACGCGCAACCTCGTCTTTAATAGCTTTTCATTTTTTCACTATGAAAGTGTGTTGTGCTTGTTGTCTCGGAGTTCTTGGGTACCACGAGGTGATGCTTTGTCGTTTCCATTTACACTCTAGGCATGTCTTGTGGGCTATAAGATAAAATCTCATTATACTCCTTCAGCGAATGTATAAGCGGTTGCATCACGTCATCGGGGACATGAGTTGAGATACGAATCTGCTGGTTCGGTTTGGTGGGATCCCGAGGTACTTTGAGTTCGGAGTCCGCGGGAGTTGGCTGTGACTCTTCCTCTATTCGTGTGCCCATGATATTTGTACTTCTCTGTGTTGTGGGTTCCCTATGTTGCCACTCATGAACACCGTTCCTTTCGAGGTTGGAAATTTGATGAGTTGGTGGTATGTGGAAGGAAATTCCTTTCGAGGTTGGAGAGAAAAGGTCGCCCCAATATTGTGTTGTGCGGCGATTGATATTCCATGATGCTAAACTCAATATATTCAGTTGCACCAGGTGACTGGTCTCTCAAAATACCAGGTAGGACTCGATCATTGGTACTCGAGACTCCGAGAAGCCAACCAAATTTCCTTATGGATGGCGGATCATCCGAGGATAGATTTCCATCTGGTCGAGGGTTCTTTTGAATAAGATATTTGTGACACTCCCTCCATTTATAAGTAAGTGGTGTACATTACATGCAGCTACTAAGGCGGTCACAGGTAGAGGATCCTCTGACGGTCCTCCCTCTGGTTATTCGTCATTGCCGAAGTAGATGGGCATCGATGGTATAGTTTCTACTGCCGGGCACTGGACGAAACTATGCCTTTTTTTTCTTTTTTGCATAGCCTGATTCTTTCGGCGGATACCACTTTGATTTCCTTACGGACAACTATGTCTCCAGTTTCATCATTATATCCAGCTTGTGGAGGAAGCGACGACTTTCGTATGAGTGCTTGATCCTCCGCCTGTATGAATTCTGCTAGGTGGCCTTGCCCTATGAGCGATTTGATTTCTGCCAGAAGGTTGTAACAATTTTCTGCGAGAAGACCGATCTCGCGGTGGAACTCGCAGAATTTTCAATGATCTTGCCTGTTCTCAAGTTGCCTGGGGGCCAGACCAGTATATGAGGTACCTTTTTTTCTCTGACGACATGGAATATATTATGTACTGTGTTGTTCAATGGCATGTAGTTTCTGTCATTTCTGTTTTGCTCTGGAAAAGTCTTCATTGTTGCTCGGCCGGGGGTAGAAAATGTGGTTTCCCGACTCCGTTGTGGTAACTGGATAGAGGGAGCGGAGATGGGCACCACAGTTGATCTTCTCTTGCATTCTTTGGTTCAAATCGACAGACGAAACCCAATCCCAGTGTTTCCTCCATGGTGACGCCTTTTATGCCTTTGCTTTTAATTCAGAGGAGGACAACACTGGGCGCTTTGCGAGTGACCGCCTTAACTCAGTGTTGTTAGTGGACTCAATGAGATGTCGCGTTGTGGTTTCGGGGGTAGGATCGCGAACAACCATGGCCACGCGAGACCACCTAGCATAGAACACTCTTAGGCTCTCACCCTCCTTCTCTCTTATTTTGACGGGCGCTACGGTATGCAGCAGTCTCCACTTCTGTGAGGTGAATTTTATCATGAAGAGGCGGATGCATTTCTCGAATGTCTGAATGATCCCAATGGGTAGCCATTTATACCAGTCGAGGAAGATTCTCGTAAATGTAGATAGGAAGGTGAGGCATAAATCTTCATTGCAGCAAGTTTGGAGCTAAATGCGTAAACAAAAGGCACTAACATAATCTTTTGGGTCCATCGTCCCATTATAGGTAGGCATGGTAGGCGGGTTTTCGGTCATTTGTTCCGCCATTATCTCTGTCCACAGGGGTTGATGGAGGACAGTTTTAAGAGGAGCTCTTTATGTGGGCGAAAAGTGTTTGATATAAGCCGAGGCTCTAACTGCTAGACTTAAGCAATCAGAACGCAGCAAAGATCGATTACAGCACAATGAACACCAACACGGATTAACAACCCAAACCAATTCCACGAGTTGGGAAGAGGGCCAAGTATTCGAAGGACTATTCATCTAGGGTGATGAGCTAGCAGAACGTCGGCTTCCTCTTGCTGAATCGATTCCACGTTCAAGAAAGAAGAAGAAGAGAAGTTGGTGTTTGAACAACCAATTCTAGGGTTTGTATTTCTGAATAAAATTGTTGAATAACCCCTAAAAGACTTAGTTCGGCCCCTTATATAAGCTACAAAGGTTTTGGGCCCAAAATAACAAAGAAACTCGATTTTGGGTGTAAAAGTCACATAATCCGCAAAGGACAAGTCAAAATCGTCGTCAATGGTCAGAGTGAAAAACCCGACCTCCCTCCTTAAATCCCCGGTCGAGTATTTGGCCTTCTAGGCCGAGGAAAATCCCTAGACTCATTCCCCGGTCTCCTTGTTAGTTACCCGAACAGGGTTTGGCCTTCCAAGCAAAGCAGTCAAAATCCGGATTTTACCTAAAATCGAAAACTGGGGTAAAATCAGAATCGTAAAATCCAATCGTAGAATCGTAGGATTTTAAGTACCATATAGAAATTAATATATAATAATATTAATAAGGTAAATCATTAATAACACAAAGACATAGCATAAAAATGATAAGTTTCAAGATTAATGTTCCAAAATCATCATTTTAATTGTTATTTAATGTGTAACTCAAAATAATTTATGAGGAAGGGATATAGCTCATAGGGAAAATATTCTTTTAATAGGAAAAATATCTAAGAAGATCCATGTCATTGCCATTTCCACCGAAATAGTTCTGCTTCTTTTGAATTGGCTCAAACCACCTATTTTGTTCACATAGGATCAAAATCCTGATTTTGGTACGATTTTATGATTTTAATCCTGATTTTAAATGATTTTAAGGTCCACCGATTTTATAGTAAAATCAGGATCGGAATCCCTAAGTGAAATCCTAAAATCCTACGATTTTATGATCAAAATCCAGATTTTGACTGGATTGCTTCCAGGCCGGGGAAAATCACTACACTCATTCCCCGGTCTCCTGGTCAATTACCCAACCGAGTTTTGGCCTTCTAGGCCGGGGAATTGGCCTGAAGTAGCCCCAATGCTTATGAGCATCACTTCTCGTCCCACGAACAAGTCGGCTTCCATTTTGGTGAAGTTTTGGGTCAAATAAGCTTGACGTCGCCCCTTGAATGCCTTGGATTCACTTCTAGTAATCGGACCACGCTCCACTCTCACCAGAGTTGGACTTGAGATCACCATGGTATTGATGCCCTCATAATCCCCTTCCACTTGAAAAGGATTTTTCCTCAAATCTGAGTCATCTTCAAGGAAAGGATCTAAGTCAATAACATTGAACGTAACACTCACACCATACTCGCCCGACGGGTCAATATTATAGGCATTGCCATTGATGTGGGCGAGGACTTGAAAGGGCCTGTCACCACGAGGCAACAACTTGGAACGTCGTTGATGGGGAAAATGTTCCTTCCTCATGTGCACCCAGACCTAGTCTCCTTGCTCGAATCATTGTGGACGCCGATGCTTGTCCACGTTCTTCAAAATCTGCTTCGTCCATCTCTCTATGTTCTGCCTGGCCTTCTCGTGCAACCCTCAAACAAACTATGCTTTCTTCGCACCATCTGAATTCAAACGCTTAGTGACAAGTAAAGGAGACAAATCCAATTGGGTTAAAGGATTAAATCCATACAAAATCTCCGACGGTGAGAACTTAGTAGTAGAATGAACAACCATTTATATGCAAACTTTACATGAGGTAAGCATTCTTCCCAAGACTTGATATTACTCTTAATGACAGCCCTAAGCATTTGAGACAAAGTCCTATTAACTACTTAGTTTGACCATCCGTTTGAGGGTGGCAGGTAGTAGAAAACATCAACTTAGTACCAAGCTTACTCCACAGAGTTTTCTAGAAGTAACTCAACAACTTGACATCATGATCAGAGACAATAGTAAGAGGCATACCATGCAACCTAACAATTTCTCGAAAGAACAGTTCAGCTACATTAGATGCATCATTAGTTTTGTGACATGGGATAAAGTGCGCCATCTTTGAATACTGGTCAACCACAACAAACACAGAATCTCTACCATTCCTAGTCCTAGGCAATCCAAGAATGAAATCCACAGAAATATCGATCCAAGGAGTAGTTGGAATAGGGAGAGGAATATATAACCCTTTTGGTTGAACTTTTGACTTGGCTTGGCGGCACTTGAGACACCTCACACATACCTTCTCCACATCACTTCTAATGTGGGGCCGGTAAAAATGTTCATGGAGGCAATCCAAAGTCTTGGATACCCCAAAATGAGACATGAGGCCGCCACCATGAGCCTCTCTAACCAACAACTCACGAATCGAAGCATGAGGCACACAGTTGGTTAGCGCGAAAAAAATAACCATCAGCTCGACAATACTTTCCCACACCATGCTTCTTACAAGCCGCGTAAATCTCCCCAAAATCAGGATCATTGACATACAGCTCTTTGAAATGCTCAAACCCAATGAATCGAGCGTCAAAAGATGAAATCAAAGCGTACCTGCGAGAAAGGGCATCAAGAACCACATTCTCCTTACATTGCTTGTAGAAGATCACATAGGGGGCAGGATTCGATGAACTCCGCTCATTGAGTATGTCGTTTGTTCAACTTATATTGTGCCTTCAAGTAATTCAAGGACTGATTATCGGTGTGGATCGCGAACTCTTTAGGCCAGAGGTAGTGCTGCCACGTTTATAGGGCTCGAACAAGAGCATGGAGTCCTTTGTCATACGTGGGATAGTTCAAGGAAACCCCACTAAATTTTTTTCTGAAGAAAGCGATTGGCCTCTTCTCTTGCATCAAAGCAACACCAATGCCTACACCAGAGGCATCACACTCGATCTCGAATGTTTTAGATAAGTCAGGCAATATCATCAAAGGGGCATGAGTTAGTTTATATTTCAAAAGCTCGAACTCTTTCTATTGAGCTTCATCCCATTGGAAGATCATGTTCTTCTTGATTGTCGCGGTTAAAGGAGCAGCAATGGTGCTGAAATCCTTTACAAACCATCGATAAAACCTGCAAGACCATAAAAACTTCGAACCTCATTTACGTTAGTTGGGGTGGGCCATGCTTTTATTGCCTCAATATTTTATTCATCCACCTTAATTCCCTTCGAACTCACCACAAATCCCATAAACACAAGTCTATTAGTGCAGAACATGCATTGAGATTACCATACAGTTGCTCCTTTCGAAGAGTCTTCAACACAGCTCTAAGGTGATTCACGTGGTCATCTAAGTTCTTAGAGTAAATAAGAATATCATCAAAATAAACCACCACGAATTTTCCAATGAAAGCCCTCAAAACATGGTCCATTATTCTCATCAAAGTGCTAGGTGCATTAGTTAAACCAAAAGGTATAACCAACCACTCATATAAACCATGCTTCATCTTAAGGTTGTTTTCCATTCATCATCGTCTTTCATACGAATTTGATGGTATCCAAATTTAAGATCTATCTTAGAAAACACACTAGAACCATGCAACTCATCTAGCATATCATCCAATCTAGGAATAGAATGTTGATACTTTACCGTGATGTTGTTGATGGCTCGACAATCAACACACATACGCCAAGTCTTGTCCTTCTTAGGTACGAGGATGACCAGTACAACACAAAGACTCATGCTCTCTCGAACATGGCCCTTCTCCATCAATCCGTCCACATTTCGTTGGAGCTCTTTGGTTTCCTCCGGATTGGTTCTATACGCCGGTTTGTTTGGAATCGAAGCACCAGGAATGAAATCGATTTGGAGCTCGATCCCTCTTATGGGCGGCAGCCCCTTGGTAGCTTCCTCAGGGAAGACATCCTCGAATTCCTTCAAAACAAGTTGAACACTTCTAGGCAAAGCCTGATGGTCGTTAGAGCTAAAAGTGTCTCCTTGTAAAGGAGCATGATCATCGGATCCTAGGTGTTTAAAGCTTTCTTAATATCACCTCCACTCGCAAAGAAATTCTCACTTCTCACCGTAGCTTCAGTCGTCGTTCTTTTCTTTTCGACATTGAGATTTATGTTTTTCTCTTGTGGCTGACTCACTAGGGTAGGGTCACTCAAATTTTCTCTCTTATTTTCTCTTAACTCAAGTTTTTGGTCCCTCTCTTGTTCCCGGAGTTGTTGCAGCTGAACTTGGTCTACATAGAGCTCCTTGGGGGTCATTGGCACCAAGGTATGTGTTCGCCCCTTGCAAAAAAAAGTGTACTTATTTTTCTTGCCATCATGTTGGGCCGGTCTGTCAAATTGCCATGGACGTCCAAAGAGAATGTGGGTAGCCTGCACAGGTACCACATCAAATAGCACCTCGTCCTTTTATCTCCCAAACTCAAAGGTCAGTAACACTTGTCGTGTCATCTTAATAGACCCATCCTCGTTCAACCACTGCAATGTGTAGGGTCGCATATGCTTAATGTTATTCAAGCCTTGCTTTGCCACCATGTCAGAGCTAAGAACGTTGGTGCAGCTCCCTCCATCTATGAACATCGAGCACAACTTCCCATTGACCAAGAAAGGGATGTGGAATAGGTTTTCCCGCTGCTCAATCTCTTATCTTTGTTGCACGCTTAGAAGTCGTCGAGCTACAAAAGTGTAGTTTTGCCTTGAACGGCCCTCTCCTCGATGTATTCTTCCTCATCTTCAGTCTTAACCTCTCCATATTTAGGCTCGAACTTGTACTCACCATTTTCCATTAAGATCATCACACGCTTGTTCAGGCATTGATTTGCCACATGACCTCGACCTTGGCACTTGTAACACACAATAGAGCTCAAACGTGTGTTAGTATCTGCCTTCTCTCCAGCATTGGTGGCCAATGGCTTGGGCACTGGCTTAAGTTCCTCCTTTTTCACAAATAGAGCTCGAGTTGCACTCTAGGAGGCACTCGTGGGTGTTGGAACCCTCCTCGCATAGTCTCCCTTTTGTTGCTTCTCGATCTTAGTGGCCATCTGCACCAAATCCTCAATCTGCACGACCTACCTAATCTCCCAACTAAAACCATTGTGAAATCGAGCCATGGTTGCTTCTCAATCTTCATTGACACGAGCTCGAATCATCAATGTCTCCATCTCTTTGAAATAATCCTCCACGCTCTTCGCTCCTTGTCTCAACAAGTGCAGCGCTTGATGCAGATCCCATTGATGATGAACAAGTACGAATCTCCTCATGGCTGCCTTCATTTGATACCTTGTCGTAATGGTCTCTTCTCCGTGAAATCTCCGTTCCACACCCAACTAATCCCACGAAACAAAGGCATAGTAAGAAAATTTAAGAGCACCAATGATTACCTTCTTCCGTTCGGAGTAGTCGTGGCACTCGAACAAGTACTCCATATTTCTCTCCGAGTCGAGGTAAGCTTCAGGGTCACTCATCCCTTGAAATGATGGCACCTTCACCTTCATCCCCTTCATATCATCATCCCTATTGTTATAAACGCGCTGCTACGGATCGAGAAATTGCCGGAACCGATAAAGCAAGAATATGAAAGCGAGAATCGAAAAACATAGACACACGATTTATGTGGTTCACTAACACGATGTGTGTTAGCTAGTCCACGGGCAAGAGAGATCCAGTCTCACTATATCAAGGAGATTACAGATTACAGAGAAGTACTAGAATTATTTATAGTACTTACACTAGGCTCGGAACCCGAATCCAAATAACATTGAGCCCATACACCACGGGACCCCCGAATAATCCAGTCATAGCGGCTGAGAGTCCGATTCAAGTCACATCAACAAATCTCCACCTTGACTTGAATCCTCTTACTCTGAAATATCTGATGTACTCAGCTCCTTCTCTCTATCCCGCCATCAATGCCCCGTAGGTCGGAGTCACCTACTCAAGACATTCAACAAGTCCAAGCAGTGTTGGAACTTGCATGTGGAACCGGCTTCGTGAACATATCAGGAGGATTATCCACGGTGGCCAACCTTCTTCACCTTAATCCTCTTCTCTGTCCTCAAGAAATGATACCTCATGTCGATGTGCTTAGTCCTCTCATGGTGGACTTGATCCTTGGCCAAGCATATTGCACTCAAACTGTCGCAATACACCACTGCCTGATCATGATGTAGACCCAGATCACCAACGAGTCCCTTCAACCATATTCCCTCCGTAGCAGCTTCTGTCAACGTCATATACTCTGCCTCAGTAGTAGACAATGTCACCGCTGACTGCAAAGTTGCCTTCCATCTCACTGCAGAATTCCCAAGAGTGAATACATAACCGGTCATCGATCTCCTTGTGTCAACGTCTCCAGCATAGTCTGAGTCTGAATACCCAGACACCAAGCACTCTGTATCACTTCCGAAGCTAATCCCCACATCAGGTGTACCCTTAAGGTACCGGAAGATACTCTTCACAGCCTGCCAATGCCCCTTTCCAGGTTGTATCATGAACCTGCTGACAACACTAACAACATGTGCAAGATCAGGTCTAGTGCATACCATAGCATACATCAAGCTACCTACCACACTAGCATATGGGACTCTCGACATGTACTCCTTCTCAGTCTCTGACTACGGTGCATAAGCTGAGGATAGATGAACATTTGAAGGACTAGGAGTATTTAAGGGCTTTGCTGAAGACATGCCAAACCTCGACAGTATCTTCTGGATGTAGCTCTTCTGTGACAAGAAAAGCTTCTTTTTCGACCTGTCCCTATAAATCTCCATACCCAAGATCTTCGGAGCAGCTCCAAAATCCTTCATCTCAAACTCATAAATGAGAAGCCCCTTTAACTTCTGGATATCAGACTTCACCCTCACAGCTATGAGCATATCATCCACATACAGAACTAGATATATCATCAAACCATCCTCTGCCTTGCTGTGATACACACAACAATCATATGTACTTCTGCTGTAGCCTAGCTCAAGCATGTAACTGTCAAATCTCTTGTACAACTGCCTCGGAGATTACTTAAGTCCATACAAGGACTTTTTCAGCTTATAAACATAGTCTTCCTTTACTGGAACCTGGAATCCTTCTGGTTGAGTCATATAAATTTCTTCCTCCAACTCTCCATGTAGGAAAGTTGTCTTCACGTCTAGCTGCTCGAGCTCCAAGTCATAATGCGCCACTATTGCTAGTAGCACCCTGATCGAAGTATGTCTGACCACTAGTGAGAAAATATCATTGTACTCAACTCCTTCCCTCTGCGATAAGCCTCGTGCACCCACCCGAGCTTTAAATTTAATGCCCTCTTTAGAAGTGATTCCTTCCTTCTTCTTGTAGATCCACTTGTTTGTAACAATCTTCCTTCCCTGAGGTCGTTTGACTAGCTCCCAAGTCTGATTCCTGTCATGGGATTCCATCTCATTCCCATTGCGGCAAGCCACTGATCAGTTTCGCCACCCGAAACGGCTTCTCTATAGGACTGTGGCTCACCTGCATCCACTTTTTCAGCAAACTGAAATGAATATGTCACCATGTCCTCGAAACATACCTCTCTGGAGGTACTTCTGCAGTCGCTCTGTTTGGTCTACCGGAAGCTATAGACTGTTGAGCTCCTGCACTGGACTTTGAAGTTTCTGGCTCTGTAGAAACATCCTCTTGTTGTCTTCTCCACCCTGGTGCTCAAACTCACTCTCATTGAGAGTTTGCAGCTCCACCTGCTTATCAATATTTTGCTACCTTCAACAACAGTAACCTTCAACATGGGGTTAAACATAGACTTCTCATCAAATATCACATTTCTACTGAGTATAAATCGATACTCAGAAGGTGACCAAACTCAAAATCCCTTAACTCCATCTCTGTAACCAACAAATACACCAGTCTTTGCCCTTGGGTTCAATTTACCCTCATCCACATGATAATAAATAGGACACCCAAAAAATTTTAGTGAAGAGTAATCAGCAGCCTTACCATACCACACTTCATAAGGAGTTAAACTCGATACTTGTGTGAGGTCCACGGTTGATCAGGAAGCACGCCATGTTCACTGCTTATGCGCAGAATCTTCTCTTTAGTCCAGCATTAAAGAGCATGCACCGTGCTCTCTCCAACAATGTCTGGTTCATCCTTTCTGCAATGCCATTCTGCTGAGGTGTATCTCTAACGGTCCGATGACGGGCAATCCCTTCATCCTTGCAGACTTCATTGAACTCATAATTACAGAACTCCAAACCATTGTCCGTTCACGGCTTCTTGATCTTCTTTCCGATATTATTATCCACCATTGTCTTCCACTACTTGAATTTCGTGAAAGCCTCACTTTTCTGCTTCATCATGAAAATCCAAGTAAATCTCGAATAATTATCAATAATAGACAGAAAATACCTACTGCCTCCAATGGATTCAACTCGTGAAGGACCCCAACAGTTGGAGTGGAGGTAATCCAGTATCCCCTTCGTCCGGTGGATACCTTTCTTGGGAAACTTGTTGCGATGTAGCTTCCCAAACACAATGCTCACAGAATTCCAAATTTTGCACCTTCTGCCCGCAAAGAAGATCCCTCTTCGATAGATCTTGCATCCCTCATTCACTCATATGCCCCAGTCTCATGTGTCAGAGAGTGGTCATATCTTCCTGATGAACCTGAGATGATGCAGCTGTAGCAGAACCAGACAACACAGACCCTTGTAATGCATACAAGGTCCCATGCTTCACACCCTTCAGCACCTTCCTTGAACCTTTGTAGTCATACACAACTCCACCTTTTCCTTTGCAGCTGAAACCCTTGCTGTTGAGTAGACTCGAGGAGATCAGTTTATTTGTCATTCATTGAACATGCCTGACATCATTCATGGTACAGAACGAACCATCATGTGCCCGAACCTTTATGGACCCGATTCAAACAACCTTGCATACAGCTCGATTTGCCATGTCCACGTTACCACCAGCTATCTGCTCGTAGGTTGTGAAACAATCCATGTTCGGAGACAGTTGTACTTCCAATGCTCCACTTCCTTTACAGTTGTGACAAGAATCACCTGGCTGTGGACCGGGACCCTTGGAATTCTTGTTCGAATTCCCTTTACCAGATTTCTTCTTTCCCTTCCCACCTATAACAGCCAAACCCGATGCCTCACCACCTGTACCAGATCCGAACTCCTTATGCCTGATCTCTCTCGTATGAAGAGCAGACTTGACATCCTCCAACAACACGCTTTCTTTACCGGCAATAAAAGAATCAACGAAATTCTCATATGAACTCGGCAAAGAAACCAGCAGGATTAGGGCAGCATCCTCGTCATCAACTTGAACATCTATATTATGCAGATCTAGCAAAATAGAGTTAAGCTATTCGAGATGCTCCCTCAAAGGCGTACCTTCTTGCATCCTCAAGCTGAACAACCATTGCTTGAGATGCAGCTTGTTGGTTAGAGAATTCATCATATACAGACTCCAGCTTTAACCACAAGCCCGCGACAGTCTTCTCAGCAGCGACTTCAATGATGAGTTGATGATGTCATCACAAAATGATAGCATGATGGTCAAGTGGGCCTTCTCCTCTAGGGTATTCCACTCATCGTCATCGATCGCTGCCTTCTTCTGGTTCGCAGACAGCGGCCCCCATAGCCCTTGTTGTTTTAATAAAGCCTGCATCTTGATTTGCCATATGGCAAAGCTATTCTTCCCCATGAACTTTTTGATCTTCATGTTCACCGACGTCATTCTTCTGAATCGAAAATCCTTGCCTGATTTCCCACCGCGGCTCTGATACCACTTGTTATAAACACGCTGCTACGTATCGGGAAATCGTCGGAATTTATAAAGCAAGAATATGAAAGCGAGAATCAAAAAACAGAGACACATGATTTACGTGGTTCACTAACACGATATGTGTTAGCTAGTCTACGGGCGAGAGAGAGCCAGTTTCACTATATCGTGGACGTTACAGATTACAGAGGAGTATGAGAAGTATGAGAAGTATTTATAGTACTTCTCCATGTGGGTCTAAACCTAATCCAATCTGGCAAAGGAAACGGTTACAAGCCAGGCCCAGAACTCGAACCCAAATAACATTGAGCCCATACATCGCGGGTCGGGGGCGTTGCGGCTGATAGTCCGATTCAAGTCACATCAACTCCTATGCTGGGGATACTCTTCCTCCTCATAGTACTCCCCATAATCATGCGGTTCAGGAGCTCTACGAGCTTGAAATGGGGGTCTTCCTCCTCGACCTTTACCTCTTCTTCCTCGTAGAGGTCTGAGATTGTTGGGATCCAGAGGTCGGTCTCGCCTTCCTCCTGGTGGTGGTGGTGGTGGTGGTGGAAAATCGTCTTCCTCCTCCTCCTTAGGGTGGAGATTGATAGCCCGGGCCATTTCATCGAGGCGAGTGTTGATCTGATCTTGCTGGTCGCGCATCATCCAAGTAAGACGTCCCACAAGAGCATCCATGGTGTCTTGTGCAATGCCCTCTAAGTTTTGAACTTCCAGATTGTTGCTAATTTCTACTTCTCCTTCCATTTAGTTCAGAAACTCGAAACAAGAAGTTATCCGTGAATGCTTAAGTTTCAGACTGATAATATGAAGAAGGTCCTCACAAGTTAACTCTCTCACGTGTTTGCAATCAATTGAGATCACTCGTTTTCTTACCACTCGTGTTTCACTCAACATAATTGGCTTTTATCCAAATATGAACTCACAAAGCTTTTTTCCACTCCCACTCTGAAACCTTAGGTAAAAACTTCTCACTCCCCAAGTAGAACAATCAAAAACCACTCAAGAACAACACACGAAATGACTTTCTTGCGTGATCTGGCCTAGTTCTTGCCTTTTTCTTTACTTTGATTTTCGTTTTTTCTTTTTCTTTTTTTTTATATGAATGACTTTTTCCATATGCACGTTACAAGCAAGAACGAAACAGAAAAAAAGAACTGAAAAAAGTAGCTTCTCTTAGCGGTGATTATGAACACAAAACCTTTTTTGACCGATTCCTGCACAAGAAAGGAGGATACGTATGTCACTATGTTGAACCTGAGCTCTAATACAACCTGATATAAGTTGAGGCTCTAACTCCTGGACTTAAGCAATCAGAACGCATCAAAGATCGATTACAGCACAACGAACACTAACACGGATTAACAACCCAAACCAAATCCACGAGTCGGGAAGAGGGCCAAGTGTTCGAAGGAATATTCGGCTAGGGTGATGAGCTAGCAGAAAACGTCAGCTTCCTCTTTCTGAATCGATTCCACGATCAAGAAAGAAGAAGAGAAGTTGGTGTTTGTACAACCAATTATAGGATTTGTATTTCTAAATAAAATTGTTGATTACCCCCTAAAAGACTTAGTTCAGCCCCTTATATAGGCTACAAAGATTTTGGGCCAAAAATAACAAAGAAACTCGAGTTTTGGTGTAAAAGTCACATAATCCACAAATGACGAGTAAAAATCTTCGAGAGTGGTCAGGGTGAAAAACCCGACCTCCCTCCTTAAATCCCCGACCTTGGACTCATTCTCAGTCTCCTTGGCCGTTACCTGACCGGGTTTTGGCCTTCCAGGCCAGGGAAAATCCCTGGACTCATTCCCCAGTCTCCTCGTCAGTTACCCGGCCGCGTTTTGGCCTTCCAGGCAGGGGAATTGGCCTCAAGCAACCCCAATGCTTATGAGCATCACTTCTCGTCCCACGAACAAGTCAGCTTCCATTTTGGTGAAGTTTTGGGCCAAATAAGCTTGACGTCGCCCCTTGAATTCCTTGAACAAGTCAGCTTCCTAAGAATGCGCTGTCGGTGCAATGTTAGTTTGGGCACTCATTAGTGCAATCATCGGTCTCATTTCTCTTGCATATCATCGATGGCTTTGTTCTATTGCTCCATCTTCTGGCAGATTTCTTTGGCGGACAACTCTACTTCTTCTTCCTCAATCAGCACGGTGTCTGGGTTATCCATCTTGTGAAAAAGCCTCGTCTCCACAGGGTTCTTTGATGAGTCAAAGAGGTTTTGGCTTGTAATTTCTTTGAGCGGGGTTGTCTCCTCTATCAAAGGGCTTGAGTGCAGGAATGTCGCTCCTTCCTCATTAAATATTTTGACATTCTGCCCCACGGTGGGTGCCAATTATTTGTGTAAGGCTATTGAGTAGGAGTCGTACACGATTAAGAAAGAGATCAGAATGCTTGTATTCAATAAGGGAGGTCTACAAAGATAAGAAGTGGGCAGAGTTTGGAACTTAGGAGATAGAGTGAATGTCTAAAGTGAGAAGGAAAATTTGCGTCCTCTATTCAAGTGGAGTAAATGTTGAGTTTATAGCTTCCATTAGTTAGGTGAGAAATTAATACGAAAAGACGGGAATGTCAGAGCAAGTACGTGGGTCCCTTGGTTCGACTCTTTCGCGGCAGGTAGGATGTGGCTGCTCGCGACGCGGTGTGCAACCGCGCACGTGGGCGCTTAAGCGCCATGGCGATGCGGTTTGTGCGCATTAGGTGGCCTTTCCCCAACGACTTGAATCCAACAAATAACATCAATTTTAAATTTTAAATTCATGAATTAAATCATAAATCAATCATACTATGTTAGTAAATTCAAGTTGTTTTCTTGACCAACATCGATTATACTATGTTTAACCAGTCGGCATTCCAGCGGCATGACAACTATCGATGGAGGCGACTCACGGCGGTATCAATCACTACCAACAACACTCAATTATGTTAGTAAATTGAGAAGAACTTGTGTGCCTAAACTTTGATGATTTGGGCTAGGTTAATTATTGAAGGAGACCAAAACTACTACGAGGACATGAAAACCCACTGATGCAATTTTTTCAATATAGTCTAATTATAACAAACTTTTTTTGTCTAACTTGCATAATGATTTTTTCATAACTAACTTGCATTTCACCAAATAATACACATTCAAGGGAAAATTTAACATAGGTGATGTAAATTCAAAATGGAACAACTAATTTCTATATCAGTATTGCATCGTCCGCCACATACGTCGGGTTTTTTTCTAGTTCTGGTATATCTAACATTCTCTATCAAGTAGGCTCATACCTTACTCTGCACATTGGATCTTGTTTGTCATTACAATCAATTACTCGACTATTCGAAACTACATGATCCAACATAGATTTAGGAAATTTTTTGATTAATAATTTTTTTTTGTCAAGATATTCCCAAAAGGGAACAACTAGATACGAATTGGAAGCCTTTTCAGGCAACCATAATCATTAAAGAAAAAGGGACGCCGTTCGACAATTAGCTGAACCATTGATAAGTGATCCTTTATCGACACGCAACAGGCAGCTCTTTATACCTATACGGCAAGGGTAATATCCATGATTTTTACCCTATAAAGGTGAAAATCATAGAACTAACCATGCTGAAACTGAAGCAGAGAAGCAAATCCTTGCAATTCCGATAGAAAAAGCACATTTAGCGTCGGAGATGCAAGCAAGCTGAACTCACCAGGCCACCTGAAGAGTAAAATTGTCCTGCAAAAGCCAAACAAACCCGCCACTAATAGGTAGTGATCAAAACCAAATAACACAACACTGTGTATCACCACCAAGAGCTGCATCTTGGCCAAATGCACCTGGGAAGCCATTTATGGAGGTTGGCCAATTCGCCGATCACTGTGAAGAAAAACTTAATACTAAGAATCCTCAATCCATGCTTGCATTAACCCATTAGCACCCCTGCAGAGAAAAATCAGTGGCGGCTTCCCACCATTCCAACACCATTAAAAGATATAATAAATCCAACAAAACTATACAAACCTATCTAACAAAGTAAACGAGATAAGAAGTCAGAAACCCAAAGAATAATTATTGAAAAGACACCCAACCGCATACATGTCAACACTTGATAACATTCTCCTCTAAGCTAAAGATACTTTCTAGAGAGACTTGAAAAACAGAAACAGTATGTAACAGGCAGGGGGATCAAAATATTGCGCTTAAGAAATACAGTAAGCAGTCTGTCAGGAATATGAAATGCAAGGAAGAAACCGGTACAGTTAGCATCAGTTCCATGCTCTAAACCTCAAGAGCATGAGACCTCATCCCATCATCTCAGGGGAAGAACATAAAATTAAAGAGAAAACACAAACAATCAGGGAAGATGAGCAAAAAGAATTGGCAGAACAAACAATAAAGGAAAAGAGAGGGGAATAAAGAAATTGTACGTCTAAGCTAATTTGAGGATCAAACAAGAACTGTCATTAAAAGAGAGAGCCATCATCTTTTACAGGGGTATGAACAAAACTTCCTAAGAGGTGTCCATACACCAGTGAGTAGTAAGTTAGTTATATTACATAAGAGAACAGACATTTTCATCCCAAGGAAGCAGCCTAGCAATCTATATAACAGGTGCAAAAGAAGGCCATGAGAGTAAGATAAATCCCCTAGGATTTCACTATAGACAGTGACAAAAGTGATACACAAAAAGACATATTAGACTTCAAAAGGCAGCCATCTCCGAGGTAGAGGGATTGCTCGAAGTAGGTGAACCATTCGAAACACCCTCCCTTATCCAGGTGTAAGGGCGTTTCCTCTTGCGCAAGGTGCTTTCGTCAACTCGCGGTCCACTTTCAGAAGACAATAATGCAACACCATAAGCTGGGGGAAAGAGTCAGAGTTCCGCTTTCAGAGGGCAGGATTGTCCAATATGCCCGATAACTCCACAGAAGAAACAGAATTGAGGTAAACGCTCAAACTTGATAATCACCTCGAACCTCCCTTTGGTAGGATCTTCATGAGCAGCCAAGAGAGATAGTGGCAGAGGCACCAATACATCAAGGCGGACTTGGAGAAGAATATAAAGGCCACCCGAGGCCACCGACCGGTGAATAGTCGCAGACACCACTTCTCCCAGTGCATTGCCAAGCTTTGACCCCAAGAGCACAGTACAACATTCAGGAGGGATACCCCAAAGTTGAAGCGTGAGAGGAACGTTTTGTAGGGAATCTGACACAGCCTGCGTGATAGGAACCCAACGGATGAGGTGAATCATGAACTGAGAAAGGAACCACGGAGAATTCCTCACAACTCGTTTCAAATCCCTCTCATCAGAAAATACAAACTGAATAAGCCCCAAATCCAAAGGTGAAGTGGAAAGGGATCCCTTGCAACGCCAAACTCCGGCCATGCGAGATTGAAGGATATTGATCGATGGAGCCGAGCCAAACACCCTTCCGATCAAAGTTAGGTCACGACACTCAGCTCCGACGACAATATCCTCATCATTGAAAACCACAATCCCAGCCTCAGCCATGATTTTAGAGAGAGCAGATCTGAGAGAGGGGGCAACTGGTCAGGTTATGAACTCCAACGGGTTAAATAGACGCAAAGAGTGAAAAAGAATGGTCGTACAAACGACAACGCATCTAAGATGGACTTTTCTAAGAGGCAAAAGGCCACTAGAATAAAATGATTCTAAGCCCAGTAACCCACAAGGATAAGTTTTTTTTATTAATAATTAACCATACACATGCTTTGAGACTATCCTAATTCAATAAATATTTTAAAAATAGGGACAAACTATCTCGTTGGCAGAGGCGCCCCTCCCAAAAAAAATTAAAATATGTATTATATTATAGGCAAAATACACCTGTATAATTATAACTATCAGCATTTTGACAATAATAGTCAATTTTTAAAAAATACGCAAAATGTCCAATTCCGTCGAAAACAGTAAAGGAGTCATTTTACATGCTGACTGGACTAACATTTTTGCTTACTTGACGACACTTAATTTATAATAATCTCACGTGGAATTAATGAAATTCACTTACATAGCCATACCTATCGACTTTATGACAATAATAGCCAAAACAAAATTATAAGTACACAAAATGTCCATATTTTGAATTGGTTAGAGTAGGGGTGGGATTCGGTATTCCGGTAAACGGTTTACCGTTTTATCGAACCGGTAACCGGCGGTAAACGGTAAACCGTTTACCGGCGGTATCGGCGGCCGAGAGGAGATTTGGGTGTGTCGGTATACCGAATCTGGTATCGGTAAATACCGACGGTAAGTCGGTAATACCGATACCGAACCCCATGCTATGCGTTTTTGTATCTATACCGCTTCCCGGCGATCATCCGAGTAATTATATTGATCACTGTGCCCTGGACTGCCTTCCCGATCACAACAACATTGGCCTTATCATCGTTTCCGCCTCCGCCGACGCCCTGCTGGTATAGGTCGACGATGAGGAAATGGATCTCGGAGATCTGGACGTGTGCGAGGGCCTTGATTCGATGGACGGAGAGGAGCTGGGTGGTGAGCAGCTTCCTGATTTCGCGGAGGTAGGTGCCGTAAGGCGCGAATCCGATGGCGGCGTAGTTGTACCTCAGTGACATTATCTCCGGCAACTCAACAGGTAACAGATGTGCATCTACAAGGAGCAATTAAAAAGAAAATCAAGATTCTATTATGGAGTTACAGAGCCCAGTTTGATAACAAAAAGAAGGGAAGTATCACCGGATGTTCAAAATTCAAGTACTACAGATTCTAAGTTCACCATTTTTTAAAAAGGGAAAATTTTGGGTGGCCTTTTCCGGACAGAGACAACTCAGGATGAATTTAAATGGTCAAGCTTCATACCCAAAGAGGGAGGCTTTGATGCAAAGTGAACAGAGCCCAATGTTAAAGATCCAGAGAAACCAAAAACAACTAAACGAGACAGAATAGTTTAGGTCCAAGGGTTTAACAATCTAGCAAGGCTTTAAGTTAAAAGGTTCTGAAAACAACAGATGTCCATGCATGAACTCTGCATGCTTATGGGGAAGCCGGTCATGAGAAAGCCCTTTGCGGTAATTCGGTAAACCGGTTTGTAACCGTTTACCGGTAATTCGGTAATCGGTAAACCGATTACAAACCGGTATCGGTAATTGGTAAACAGTTTGGCCAGCGTCGGTATACCAAAACCGGTAAATTCGGTAAACGGTTTACCGTTTACCGACCGATTCCCACCCCTAGGTTAGTGGGTTAGTTTCTCCAAGCTCCTCCGTCGTTACTGGTTATTCGTCGTTGGGAAAATTGCATCTGGGGGCGCGATGGTCTGATTAGGGTTTCGCTTCTCTCCGATCAACTGTTTCTGATTCAATTGCATTCTCAGTCTACTTATGATTGGATATTGAAGAGTGGCCCCTGGTTCTATTTTGAGAACCTACTATATTTGAGACCTTGGATTCCAGGAATCAGTGTAGAGGATATGGGATGAGGTGTTCTTCCGATATTGCTTCGTCTGACAAATATTCCATTGGAATATATTGATTTTCTGGGGTTAAACCGCATTGCAAGTTGGATTGGGGTGCCACTTGGAGTGGATCACACTACAAGAAGAGGAGCTCGAATGGAATTCTCCCGGGTACTGGTAGAGCTGTGTTCTGATGGATCCTTTCCAGATCATTTGCTGCTCTATCCTGATGATGGGTCTCCAATTCGGGTAGGAGTCGAATACTGTCACTTACCAGACGTTTGCTCAAGGTGTTTTCTATTTGGTCCTTGTGACTGTGGTGGTAAGCCATTGATAAAAGTTTGGAAGCGCAAGGAAGTAAAAGAGACACATTTAGTGGTTGTTGAGGTAGAGGTATAGGTTGACGAAGGCAAGACTGTGATAGAAGATCAAGTTGTAGACATATCCCAGCAGATTGCCAGCTGCTCTTACACTCCTTCTGTTATAATTGTTACTAATGTGGTGACGTATGACTCTCCTAAGACTACATCTGTTATAGGTATCAATTTAGGTAAAACATTTCAGGCTGTGGCTGCTGATGGGGGCTCTCCTGGACTGCCCTCTAACGTAGATTTTCAACAGGTGATCATTGGGGTGAACCCGAGATGCTGGTCTTCTCCAGGGAGTCCTACTAGTGTTCTGCAAGTCCCTACAGCTTTTCATATGCTGAGTGAACTAGGGGAAAGAGAGGAAGTTGGGATTCAGGCAGCCCCTGTAAAGGGTGGTAAGAAGAAAGGGCGTATGCCCTCTTCCCCACAATGAATATCCCATTCTAGAATGTTAGGGGGTTCAATAAACCCCTAATAGGAGGGACTTTATGCGAGTCCTAGGTAAGCTAAAAGTGGATGTGGTGGCCGTTTTAGAGACACGGGTACGAAAGAGCAAAATAGATAAGGTCCTTGCAGATTGCTTTGTGGGATGGGAAAGGGAACTGATTTATGTAGATTCTTATCTGGGCAGGGTATGCTATTTTTTGGTCTTCTGACATTACTCTCCATGTACTGAAGAAGGGAAAGAACTACACTCATGATATGGCTCAGGGACATGATAAGGTACCTTTCTTTATCAAAGTTGTGTATGGATCTAATGATGAAGTCGAAAGGAGTGCTACATATATAGAGATCAGTAAAATTAGGGTACAATATGGACCATGGACACTGGGAGGAGACTTCAATGTTGTTGTTCACCCACTGGAAACATCAAATGTGTTAGTTAAAACACCTAGTATGATTGATTTTGAAAGCTGATTGCATGATATGGAACTGCTCGATTATAGGATTATTGGCCCTTGGTTTACTTGGACTAATAATCAGCAGAAGAATCATTAGCTTGAAGACCGGATAGGGCAGTGGTGAATGCGGACTGGATTGAGACTTTCCCTGATTGTTCCATGACAACAGAGCTTGCTCCATTCACTGACCATTGTGGTATATTAGTTTCAACAGTTTCGGTTCAATCCATCCCCAAGGCTTTTAAATATTTTGAATTTTGGGAGTCTCATCCTGAAATACTTAAACCATCCTACTGAGATAGCCTGTCAAGAGAAAGCTGACTTACGAAAGAAGTATGATGATTTAAAGAGGTAGGAGGAGAGCTTTTATTGGCAGAAATCTAGAATTAATTTATTGGGACAGGGTGATAAAAATATGAATTTCTTTCATCAAGCAGTAAAAATTGAGACTGCTAAAAATCAACCAGGAAACTGATCAATGATGCAGGGGAAGTGCTTACTTCTATAGACCAAATTGCAAATGAAGCAGTGGGATTTTACAAAGGTTTGTTTGGGGGTGGTTAATGCGGAGGTGGTGTCTGATATTGACTACATCAGTTCATTGGTAAGAAACAGGATCTCAGAAGATGTTGGTGGACCTCTATGTGCTACTGTGACAGAGGAAGAGGTTCGTAAAGTCTTATTTGATCTCAATAAGCAGAAGGCATCTAGCCCTTATGGGTTTTCTGCGGGGTTTTTTAAGCATACTTGTCACATTATTGGATCAGACATCACTGCAGGTATTCTCGATTTTTTCTTGAATGGTAAAATGTGAGTGGCATTAATGCAACAATTGTGTCTCTTTGTCCTAAAATTCCAAATGCCGTGAGATTAAAGGATTTTTTACCTATTTCCTGTGTGAATGTACTCTATAAATGTGTGTAAAAGATATTGGCTAATCGATTGAAAATTGTTAAGCCGTAGTATCTTGTTAGCTCGGGAGTTGGTCAGTGGTTATAGTAGCAAACAACTCTCAACTAGATGTTCCATTAAGGTAGACTTGATGATAGCATTTGATTCAGTACACTGGGACTATTTGTTCAAGGTTATGAGTATTATGGGTTTTCCGGCTCTATATGTCAAGTGGATTTGAATCTGTCTTTCTACTTCCCATTTTAGTATTAGTTTGAATGGTGGACTGTGTGGTTTTTTCAAGGAAAGAAAAGGGGTTAGACAGGGTGGCCCCTTGTCACCTTATCTGTTTTGTATTGCCATGGAGGGTCTACCAGGCTTACTGAATCAGGCAGCAACTTCAAGTACTCTTCCTTTTCATCCTCTCTGTAAGAAGGTTGGACTCAATCATCTGTGCTTCGCAGATGATCTACTCATCTTTACTACTGGTTCTGGGCAGTCATTGCTGAAGGTAAAGGAGTTGTTGAATAGATTTTATGAGTTCTCGGGCTACCTCTGCTAACTGGAAGGCTACAAGAAGCTGATTGTGAGGTGATACTTGATAAGTTGAATAAGAATATTCGATCCTGACAAGCTAAGAAATTAACGTATGCAGGGAGATTTCAGCTTGTTTCCTCAGTTCTAATGGACATGGTACAATGTTGGTTCCAACTTCTTATGTTTTCTAAAAAGTTCATGCGGAAAGTAGAGAAGACTTGCTCTGATTTTCTTTGGCGTGGGGAGGATACTCGTCGAGCAAAAGTGTCATGGAAGAGAATTGCTTGTCCACGACAGGAGGATGTCTTGGGTGTACATGACCTCATCTCTTGGAACAGAGCATGCACTGCCAGGATGCTCTGGCTCCTCCTGATGCACTCAGGTGCACTTTGGGTTGCTTGGATGTATGCTTACAGGTGCAAAGGGTTGGGTCTTTGGAGTATGAGAATTGCAGCTTCTAGCTCATAGGCTTGGAGGAGAATTCTAAAGCTTCGTCCTATCTTTCAGCCTTTGATGGGTGTGCAGAATGGGGTTGGAACATGAAAGGGTAGGAAAATGCTATCTTACTTTGTTCATGAAGTCTGGAACTCATTGAGACGTGTAAATAATAAGGTCATCTAGTTCAAGTTGTTGTGGGGAAAGCACCATGTCCCAAGATGGAGTCTTATTGCTTGGATTATCACAAGGATGCCATGGTTACGAAAGCAAAGTTACTAAAATGGGGTAGAGCACAGGATGATGTGTGTGGATTGTGTGGTGTTGCTAGTGAGACACGAGAGCATCTATTTTTTGATTGTGTCTTCTCTAGTTGTTTACTGGGAAAAGTGGGTCTGAGATTTGGTAGTAATTCTTGGGAGACTCGGGTAGAGGAGGCAAGTGCACTAGCTGCTCGCAATAGTCCATGGAGCCGAGTGATTGGCTTAATCGGGTGTTCTTTGATCACTTTCATCTAGCAGGAGAAGTGTCGAAGAGGCCATGGAGAAAACGCAAGAAGTGCTGAAGTTATGTGTGGATTATGGTTGAATGATAATCGGTTTGCGGTAGGAGGTTCTCCATATTGTTAGGTGATTGTGTTAGGCTTAGTTTTCTGTCATTGTGACTTGCAGGATTGATAGAAAGTAGATTATAAAGTGATTTGATTCTCCAGAGGAGTTCTTATGTGGAACTCTCTGCTTCGTTGTATCAGAAGTGATTTTGATCACTTGTCTGTCTTTACTTGGAATAAAAGGGGAAAACTAATTCAACGAAAAAAATAATTGGTTTAAAAAATTTAGCCACTTCTGTTAAACAATTTAACGCCATTAGAGATTCTGGCGAGTTAAATTAACAAGACGCTGATGAGGATATCACATTGATGCACACGCCAGCGACAACTTGACATGGCCTGTCACGTTTAGGCGAATCAGAGGTGGATGACCCTTCTGTTTGGTTTTATTTATCTATTATTATTTATAGTTATTGCTATGCAAAATTTAGTTAATTTCCGCTGACAATATTTTTTTATAAGTGTCACCAATTTAGCAAAAAACGTTAATTCAATCAGCATCTAAAATGACTTCATTACATTTTTTGACGAAATTTGGTATTTTTCAGGTAATTATCAATATATTTAATCTCCCTCTAATCTGAAAACCGTCTTAAGACTCGAAAAATACACTCGACACACAGCCAACTAGTCTTTCTTACATCAAAAAGAAAGGAAAGGAAACTTAGAAAAGGTGAAGGGAAGCATAATCTAAACTCTGAACTCTAGAACAGAACTCTAAATTCCCACAATCATACATCTTAATCTCATCCCATAGCTTATTTGTTAACTACTTAGGCGATTTTTGTTTCTCCCCAAAGCACCTCTACGTCTCTCCTTCTAGATAAAGGAAACACACCAACACCATAAAGCCACTTCCACACAACCATTGTTGCCACCCTTCTGCGCTTCACTGCTCATCTAGGACATCATTTGTCCCCAAGTGGAAGGCACTGCAACCACCCTCTGCATAAGACTGGATAGAAATGCAATTTTATACCTGCAGCCACAAAACATATGCTCTCTAGACTCTTTATCCCCTTTACAGAGCATACACTGATCCTCCTGTATTATCCCCAAGTTTTTAGCTTGTCTTTAGTTATAATTCGATCTAGAATGACAAGCCATGTCACCACTCTGTTTCTTGGCAATACAAATTTATTCCAAATTATCCTCCAACATTAAACTCTAGGTTGTTTGGGTCTAATTGCTTGCCAAACTGTTGAAACAGAAAACTTGATCATATGCTCCCCCTGCCATGTAACACAACTCTTACTATCCACATCCATCCTGTAGCGAATCCATGGCCTTATTTCAATAACTGTTTCCATATCCATGAACCTCTGAAAGAGAGTTTGACTTCCCATATGGACTACCCCCAGAGTCTGTATCTGAGAATCCAAGCCACCCAAAATGCCTCCTTGCATAAGCAGAAGCCAAATCATCCTACAAACACAGGCAACATTCCAGGAGAGTAGATCTTTGTTCCTAGCCCCCTTCGTGCAAGGATCTCCCATGCTACTTTAGCTTTACCAGTTCCATCCCCATTCCACAAAAAATCAACACAAATCTTCTGAATTGCCTTAATCATCTTCTTTGGAAAAATAAAGATAGTCATCCCGTAATAAATGATGGAATACAACACAGAGTCAATAAGCTGAAGTTTTCCTGCATAAGACAATTTGCTAACTCTCCAACTTCTAATTCCACTAGTAAGCTTGTCAACTAAGATTGAACACTCTCTACTGGTCAATTAGCCTGAGATAAGAGGGAGACCTAAATATCTAATTGATAACTATTCCTCTAACGATGTAAATTTTTTAATGAAAGTGGCAAATATTGTCTTTTAGTGGAAGTGGCATCCTCATTAACTATTTTTGTCACAAAATTGATAATTATAACTATGTAAGTGAATTTTACCAATAATTCATGGTTGTTCCTATTCCAGCTTTTGCACCAGAGTCTCGCTCCATTGTTGTTGTTCCTTTCTCCATTCGGGTCTATAATTCATGGCCATTCCTATTCCAGCTTTTGCATCGGAGTCTCGCTCCATTGTTGTTGTTCCTTTCTCCATTCGGGTCGTACAAGTTAGTTGAAATGGGTGAATGGATCAGGTCAGTAACCGTATGGTGAGTAACCATGAGTAACCCGTCCACATCAACATGACATCAGCATCCTCTCTTTCCTGGAAAGCCTTTAATTTTCCTCTCTTTAATATTTGACGGACGATTTCTCACTCATTTTAAGTCGAATTTTTTTTTTTGCACAGTTAAATCAGATTAATTGTGCTCTTCAAAATGATATCCACTTTAATAAATTTTTCGAACAAAAAAAAATGAGCCATTTTTTACCAGTCTATACCATATGGTATTGACTGGTATTGAAATAAAAGCATACCTATGGTTTGAAAAACGTACCATGGTGGTATGAACAAACCAAGACTGTAGGATGGTTGAATACATGATAGTAGAAGTATATTAATTGTCATTTACGACTTTTAACATTGTATACCACACAATACCACCCCGTACCAGGGTGGTATTGTATGGTATTGTGTGGTATTTTTTGGTCCTGTAATTTGTTCACCCAGAAATTTGTAGATCCAATAGATCATGATGAACTCGTCCCTTCTGTGCAAACGTTTTCAAAAACGAATTAAAAACGAAGAAGATATCATACAATACCACCCCGTACCAGGGTGGTATTGTATGGTATTTTTTGGTCCTGTAATTTGTTCACCCAGAAATTTGTAGATCCAATAGATCATGATGAACTCGTCCCTTCTGTGCAAACTTTTTCAAAAACGAATTAAAAACGAAGAAGATACCACCATATGGTATGCAGTTGGTACCGAGAGGCCAGAATTTTTTTTCTCAAAAAATATTGAAAATTGATCTCGTTTTGTAGAGCACGATGAACTCGTTCCATCTGTGCAAAAAAAATTAAAATTTGAGTTAAAACGAAAAAGATATGAGTCAATTAAGAAAGTTAGAAAAAATAAAAATGGTCTTTAATTCTCCTTCCTTAAGTCTGAATTTTATAAATAAAGAGTCCAGGTTTGGTTATTGATGGGTGCATAACCCATGGTTATGCACCCTATCTTGAGCTTAGAAATGGTTGTCGGTAGAGGTGGCAATTTCAATCCAATCCACCAATCCAATCCATCAATCCATTAAAAATATCCACCTAATCCAATCCATTTAATCCAAATCCAATTGGATTGGTGGATTCATGGATTGGATCCATGGATCAATGGCAAATTACAGTTTAGTACCTATAATTTTTATTTTTTACATTTTGGTACCTAAAATTTAATTTTTATACGAAAAATATCATTGGAAAATTACGTTTTGGTACCTAAAATTTTCACTATGACATTTTAGTACCTAAACTTTTTACATTTTACATATTGGTCCTTGGTTGAGGATGTCATTTGCATTCATGGATAATCCACCAATCCACTTGATCCAATCCATGAATCCACCAATCCATTAGATCCAATCCATTTGATCCATGGATCCACCAATCCAATCCATCAATCCACCAATCCAATCCATTTGCTAACTCTAGTTGTCGGTCATTATGAATGTCCTATTAATGAAAGAATGGGATAAAAGTCATAAAACGTTGCTGAATTAGATGATTTTATTTAGGGATCAATGATAAAGTTTGTAGCTTGTTGACTTTCTTTCCAGTTTCACTTTTTTTTTTTTTTTTTTTTTGTTGAAAGACTTTCCACATACTTGTAGTAGTAGAGCCCAATGATTAATTAACAACTATGGACTTTTACCAAATCGGTCTTGAATTATTTGGGTTTTCACCACTAATATATAAACTTGAAAATCAACCATCCTAATATAATTAAAGTGATAAAGGGAGTTACTGTTACATAAGAGATTTGCTAACTTATGCACTGATTACTTTCTTTTGCTCACAGCCATGGCCAATTCTTCCTCATGCCGCTGAAGTGATAAATTATGGGATTCAGTTTTTGACACTTTCTCCCATTATCTAGCCATTTTCACCAGTAATTAATCTTCCAATTCGGTTTAGTTGGTTGACCCGATCAAATAATTAGGTTGAGGATTAGTCGTTCGATCATTTTAGTTCAGTTTAACCAAGTTAGCATTAGGTTATTTTGTGCTAAAATTATAGTTCAACCGTGGTTCAATTAGGATTAACACATTGCTCAAACCTGAGCCTCAATTTATGTCAAGAAAAACCAAATATTGTAAAACTTCATCTAAGATCGTACCGAAAAAGTTAGCATTAGAGTATTTTGTGCTAAAATCATAGTTCAGCCATGGTTAAAATCGGGCCTGACACGTTCTAACCCGAGTCTCGATTAATGTTTAGAAAAAAATAAAAAATCGGAAAATCATACCGAAGGTCGTACCGCACAAGTTAGCATTAGGGTATTTTGTGCTAAAATCATAGTTAAATCGTGGTTAAAACAGGCTTGGCACGTTACTTCAACCCCAGCCCCGATGCATATTCAACCAAAAATTGTAAAACCATACATAAGGTCGTACCGAAAAAGTTAGCATTTGGTCATTTTGTGCTAAAATCGTAGTTTAATCGAGGTTAAATCATTTCATATAGCTAAAATCACCTGCCGATATAGATTTTGTTAGGAGTTTTCTATTGGGCCGTCATTACGGTACAATTGTAGTTGACACGTAGCTACTTTCTCAACGTGACAATGGAAGTGAGAAAATGCCTTTGGTTTAGACTTGACACGTTACTCTAACCCGAATCTCGATTTATATTTAGAATATAATTAAAGTGATAAACGGAGTTACTGTTACATAAGAGGTTTGCTAACTTATGCACCGGTTACTTTCTTTTGCTCACAGCAATGGCCAATTCTTCCTCATGCCGCTGCAGTGATAAATCATGGTATTCAGTTTTTGACACTTTCTCCCATTATCCAGCCATTTTCACCAATAATCAATCTTCCAATTCGGTTAAGTTGGTTGACCCGATCAAATAATTAGGTTGAGGATTACTGGTTCGATCATTTTAGTTCTTCGTAACCAAGTTAGCATTAGGATATTTTGTGCTAAAATCATATTTCAACCGTGGTTAAATCAAGCTTGACACGTTGCTCTAACCTGAGCCTCGATTTATGTCCAGAAAAACCAAATATTGTAAAACCATATCTAAGATTGCACTGGAAAGTTAGCATTAGAGTATTTTGTGCTCAAATCGTTGTTCAGTCATGGTTAAAATCAGGACTGACACGTTCTAACCCAAGTCTAGATTTACGTTTCGAAAATAAATCAAAAATTGTAAAATCATACTGAAGGTTGCACCGCACAAGTTAGCATTAGGGTATTTTGTGCTAAAATCATAGATAAATCGTGGTGAAAACAGGCTTGGCACGTTACTTCAACCCCAGCCTCGCTGCATGTTCAACCAAAAATTGTAAAACCATACATAAGGTCGTTCAGGTAAAGTTAGCATTTGGTCATTTTGTGCTAAAATCGTAGTTTAATCGAGGTTAAATCATTTCATATAGCTAAAATCACCTGTCGATTTAGATTTCGTTAGGAGTTTTTCTATTGGGCCGTCTTTACGGTACAATCGTAGTTGACACGTTGTAGCTCTTTTCTCAACATGACAATGGAAGTGGAAAAAGGCCTTTGGTTTAGGCTTGACACGTTATTCTAACCCGAGTCTCGATTTATATTTAGAATATAATTAAAGTGATAAAGGGAGTTACTGTTACATATGAGATTTGCTAACTTATGCACCAGTTACTTACTTTTGCTCACAGCCATGGCCAATTCTTCCTCACACTGTTGCAGTGATAAATCATGGGATTCAGTTTTTTACACTTGCTCCAATTATCCAACCATTTTCACCAATAATCAATCTTCCAATTCGGTTAGTTGGTTGACCCAATCAAATAATTGGGTTGAGGATTAGCGGTTCGATCATTTTAGTTCAGTTTAACCAAGTTACCATTAGGGTAATTTGTGCTAAAATCATAGTTCACCGTGGTCAAATCAGGCTTGACACGTTGCTTTAACCTGGGCCTCGATTTATGTCCAGAAAAATCAAATATTGTAAAACCATATCTAAGACCGCACCGAAAAAGTTAGCATTAGAGTATTTTGTGCTAAAATCGTAGTTCAGTCATGGTTAAAATCAGGCCTAACACGTTCTAACCATAGCCTCGATTTATGTTTAGAAAAAAATCAAAAATTGTAAAATCTTACCGAAGGTCGTACCTCACAAGTTAGCATTAGGGTATTTTGTGCTAAAATCATAGTTAAATCATGGTTAAAACAGGCTTGGCACGTTACTTCAACCCGAGCCTCGATGCATGTTCAACCAATAATTGTAAAATCATACATATGGTCGTACCGGAAAAGTTAGCATTTGGTCATTTTGTGCTAAAATCGTAGTTTAATCGAGGTTAAATCATTTCATATAGCTAAAATCACCTGCCAATTTAGATTTAGTTAGGAGTTTTTCTATTGGGCCGTCATTACGGTACAATCGTAGTTGACACGTTGTAGCTCCTTTCTCAACGTGACAATGGAAGTGAGAAAAAGCCTTTGATTTAGGCTTGACACGTTACTCTAACCCGAGTCTCGACTTATATTGAGAAATATAAAAATTGTGAAACCACACCAAAGGTTATATTCGAAAACTTAGCATTAGTGTATTTTGTACTAAAATCGTAGTTCAACTGTGCTTAAATCAGGTTTGACACGTGACTCCAACACGAGCCTCGATTCATGTTCAGAAAAACAAAAAATTGTAAAACCATAGTGTAGGTCATACCAAAAAAGTTAGCATTAATGCATATTGAGCTAAAATTATAATTCAACCGTGATTAAATCAGTCTTGACACATTGCTCCAACACGAGCCTCGATTTATGTTCATCAAACCAAAAGTTGTAAAGCTATACCTAAGGTCGTAGCGGAAAAGTTAGCATTATGGTATTTTATGCTAAAATCGTAGTTCAATCGTGGTTAAATCATATTTGACATGTTCCTTCAACGTGAGCTTTATATTTGGAAAAAATCAAAAAATTTAAACCATGCTGGAGGTCGAGCCGTAAAAGTTAGCATTAAAGCATTTTGTGCTAAAATCGTAGTTCAAACGTGATTAAATAATTTTATATAGCTAAACCTACTGATTTAGATCATATTAGGATTTTTTTTCCTAATGGATCATTGCTAAACGCGGTCACAAATCAAATACGAGTTTACAACAATGCATCTATTAATACTATGCAAAGCACAACACAAAATCTACCTAGTAATTCATAAATAGTAGAGAGCCCTTTGTAAAAAGAAATTTCATGTTGAGAAAACTTAAAAGAAAAGAAAATCCTACATAGAAAGATGAAGTAGAAAAGGAAGCATCATATATTCGTATAATTGGCACAACCCACCATACATGAAAAGGACATGCTTCCACCGACACAAATACCTCTGCCTGCCTAGTTGGAATTTGTAAGGGAAGAAGGACGATAATGGCAATCTCGTATTGGTAGCTTCTGGGCTCGATCCCCATCGGATTCGATCCACTATCATATTCACTTACTCATAAATATATATTTATTTATTTTTTTGCTGAGGGCCAGCCTCGAATTATATAAATTATTGTTATTCTTCATTAGGTGCAAGTAGGGTTGGCATGTCAAACCGCACGGCCGGGTATCCGCCTGATATTCGGCTGGGCGGAACAGTTCCAATCCAACGTTGATGGGGAATTACCGGATTCGGGGAAACCACTTATCCATGGGTAACTGATGGCGGGCGGTGACAGAGTCCATGGTATCCGCCCCGAGCCTGCCACGATCCTGAATACGACGTCGTATTATACCACATATAAATAGCCTTTAGTCGGGCTCGAGGTAAACCATAAGTCCCTAATTGGAAACTCGTCCCTCTCTTCTCTTCTCTTCTCTTCTCTAAATCTCCGCTGGATCGATTTCGGATTATGGACGATCTTCGAATCCCGCCAATCACCCAACCATATTCTCTCCATCTATGCTGTCTGTCATTCATTATCCTCTTCGTTCACCAATCAAAGCCTAATATTGTCATCGATTTAAGAAAAGATCAGCATGCAAAAGGAAAAGATGACTATTCCAATCAGATTCGAGGTTATTGGGAGGATTTGTCATTCATTATGGTGCCGAAAATCCAGAACGAAATTCTCTCTATCTACGTTGTCTGTCATTCATTATCCTCTTTGTTCACCAATCAAAGCCTAATATTGTCATCGATTTAGGAAAAGATCAGCATGCAAAAGGAAAAGATGACTATTCCAATCTCTGATTCGAGGTTATTGGGAGGATTTGTCGTTCATTATTGTTCCGAAAATCCAGAACTCGAGATAAGTATCTTCAAATTCAATTCTTTTTACTTCTTTCTTCCCTTAGTTTTAGGTTCGTATAAATTAACTCCATTAGTTCTTTCTAGGGCGCTGCAGTTTCATCTTAATCTGCACCTGTGACTGCATGCTCTGATACTTGTTGTAATCACAAATCAGAGTTCCTTGGTCTTTAGTAAATAGTAATTCGTAGTTTGTTGTATTGATTTTGATGATCTATTGTAATGTTCGTACTTTTGTCTGAGTTTTTGCAGTTTCGTATCAACCATCAGTTCACCATCTGCAACTCTTGACAACAGACCCCCTCTCTCCAGATTTGAGGTTAGTGAAGGACTTAAGGTTTACTTAATTTGTTTTGCATGTATTAGGCCTTAGGGACTCGATTTTCTGTTGATTACTTGTGTCTGTTCATGTCTTGCATAGTCTAAGTGTCTAATCTGCAATTGAATCTATAAAACTAAAGCTTTGAACCTAGAAATCGTACATCCTAAAATTAAGCAAGCAATCCTCTTGTGCTTCTATACTATTGCTTATGTCAATGTCAGATGGACGTTGCACCTGAAAATGTTATCAATGCTCCTGTTCCTCCACAACCTGCACCTGTTGAGCAAAACAATCAACATGAACAAGTTGGTAATGGTAACGGTAACTTGGCCAATGAAAATGAAAATACTGAAGTACTTGCTGAAGAATGCAAATTGGCATATGATGTATGGCCTCACTACACTAGATTTAAGCTTAATGGGATTATTACAGCTAATTGCAAGTATTGTTGGAAAAACTTTGGTTGTGATACTCGTAATGGAACCTGGCACCTCCGGAATCATGCCAATACTTGTATCCAAAAAAGGATACATGATGGTGCTCAAAAAATTATTTACTCTAATTATAAAGAAACTGGAAAACCTCAATTATCTGCTACACAGTTCAACTCTGATCTGTCTAGGAAGGAGCTGTGTTCAATGATTTTAAACCATGAGGACCCTCTTAGCATTTGTTGTTTTTTGCAACCACATTTTACTTTGCCTTGTAGAAATACTATGAAGAAGGATACATTGTCTTTGTATGGGGTTGAAAGGAGTAACTACCAAAAGGTTATTGATGGTAAGGGACTTTTTGGCTATACCAATAACATCAGTTGCTTCCGAGAGTGCTTTCAACTTTGGTGGGAGGTTGTTATACCCTCACTGGAGCATGGTGGACTATTCTACTATGGAGGCTATGTTGTGCAACCGTAGGTGGGTCAGTGAAGGCTGGCTAAGAGGTAACCTACAATGTACTTCAAGTTTGGTATTGAAAGTAACTTTTGGTTCATTTTAGCAAGTGAGTTTGCTTTATTTCTGTAGAATCAGAGGCTGTTGCTGCTATGGAGGCAATGGATGGATTGTTTACTGGGCTGTCAATACATGATTCAAGTGTCGAAGATCAAGAAACAGGGTTAAGTTGTTGGATTTTAGATTCTAGTTGGTAAGTTATAAACGGCATAAGTAAACAAACCTTTTTTATATTGATTGCAGTCCAGGAACTTCTGAATCTGGATTCACCATTCTCCTTTGATGACTGAGTATTGAAACATTGCAAGAGAAGGTATAGAATACTTTCAAACTAACTTGTCTCCTTGTTGTAAGCTTGTATTTGTTCCCTCATATTTTTTCCATCCTTTTGTTTTCTTGCAGTGAATGAATGTGATGTGATGCTTCTATTTTTCAAATCTTGTTGTTGCCTTGCTGGATATTGGAATGCTAGTATCTATCAATGTTTATGTTTTAGTAGCATCTAGTTTGTTCGGATGATTAGTTATGGTTCAGTTGTTGTGTTCCAAATTTGAAGTTTAAACAATGGTTTGTGGCTTATTGCCTTTGAGTTGTTTTTTATTTGTTACTTATGAGACAGTGGATGTCGAACAACTGAAGAACTCCTAAAAATTTAGAGTTCTGGGTGATGGGAGGGTTGCAGCCTTGTAGGCTTGCTATTAAGCTTCCTTTGATTCAAATGACTTGGAATTTCAATTGAATTAGATGTTTTCCAGTTACTTTATTGTTTTCATATGTTAATTATTTATTATTTCTATCGGGTACGGGGACCCGTGACTTTCCCGAATCTGTTGCTTCACGGTGACGGAAACTGATCTCACCCCGTTCAGTGGCCAGGGCCGGGGACGGGGAAACCCGAAAGGGCTAACGGACGGGGAACGGATGCTATGAATCCGTCTTCATCCACCCCCATTGCGTGGAAGACAAAATTTATGAGTATCGATCTTCTTATTCTAACATCATCACCATTATTATGCTTAATTATTTATAAAGCATGAATCAGCCGACTGTTTGTAATTATAAATGTTCGGCCCCCGCTAGTAGTACTAATGCAATTTCGTATAATAATAATAATACTAATATAATAATAGAGAGATCCCCCATATCTTTCCTCTAACTTGAGATATCTATTACGATGGAAAGATCGTATACATGCCCTATTAATGTCCTGTCTGAAGCCATTGCATTTGTACCCACACATTTTCAATGACAACATTATATGATAAATATCCCACACCCACCCACCTAATATCCTGTGGGGTGGAGCATATGCATACATGCACAAGAAGAAATTTCTGGCGAGGGTATTAGAGTCACATAACTACTCCTCATCTCTATCAGTAATCAATACAGATTTAGAGGTTGTAGACGAAATATATACATCAATCAATAAGATAACTAGAATATATAATATCAATAACATATAAAATAAAACCTACAGATTGGTTTAGGGATGACAATGGGTCGGGGCGGATAGTGTATATCTGTTACTCTACCCAAAGTAGTTCGAGTTTTACCTATCCCACATAAGAAATGGGTAGAAAACCAAAAGCATACTCATACTCGTTCGGGTATCTACGGTTATCCATGAGTAATCATTTCTCTTTATAACTCCAACCAAGATGTTAACATTCACACGTATTCTCACATTACATCAAAGGAAAAGTACGACAATAATTCACTAGAATGAAGAAAATTAATTAAAATATGCTAAATATAAAATATGTTAGAGAAAAATAATTATTATTTCTAGACATAATACATATGCATGTGCATAATCGGACGGGTTCGAGTTGGATAGTGATAAATCCATACCCACCCATTATCCGCAATATTCGGATTCGTGTCACTACTAAAAAAAAGAGCTTTGGGGATGACAAAAGTCGTCCCCGGATTGTGGTTCCCTATACTCTTGTCCACTATTCTTTTGGGGACGACAAAATCTTAGTTCGTCCCCATTACTAGGGACGACAATCGCCCCAATACTTGCGATTCGACGTCTTATTTCTTTTCCATGAAAGAGAACATGTCCTCCCTATAGACATGCCTTTTACGACAAGAAGTTGTCCCCAGCACATTACTTTTAGAGACGACATGTTGTCACCTATATGGCTTTGAGGACGAATATTTGCCTATTAACTTGTGTCTAGAGGACGATGAGTTGTCACTTATGCAGCTTTCGGGCTGACTATATATCCCTTACCTATGTCTTCAGAGATAAGGAATCATGTAACTAGTATAAAGGAGATGTTGTCCTTGAACTTATGTCTTCGAGGATGACTAATTGTCACTTATATCCCTTGTGGGGATGACTATTGGTCCCTAACCTATATTTTTAGGGACGATTAATTGTCACCTATAAAATTATATGGACGACCAACTATGCCTTAAAGAGGTGTCTTCAGGGTTCCTAAATTGGAACCTGACAACCAATTGTCCCTTAAACTCAATCTGCGGGGACGGCTAATGGTCGCTTAAATAATGTCTTCAAGAAAGACAAAATTCACACATTTTTTAAGTTGTAAGGACGATCTATTGGTCCCTTAATCAATGTCTTAGGGAAAGCCAAATTGTCAGCTATGTTATTTTCAATGGGACATGTTTGTCTCGTGAATTATAATTGATATGGAGGAGTTTATGTTGAACAACAAAGCATTCTAAAAGTCAATAGAGAAAAATGTTATAAAATCATTTCAATATAAAAAATTAACAACAAATATAATACAATATCATCTTAATCTCATACTAGTAAGCTAATATTCATCATTTGAAATGCTAATAATGCTACAAATTGTCTTTTCTATTATGAGATTAAGATGACAGTGTCAAATGATGAAAACTAATATGTCAAATGAGTTAGAAATTGGGGATACGCTGGATTATTTGTATGCTCAGATTGCTCACTCAAGACTATCAATCTGGGCAGTGGAAACAGTGACACTGTCTTTTCCTCCGCCATACATTACTTTAAGAGGCCCCAAACCAGTGCCCAACCATTCAGAAACTTCCAACACTAATGCATAGCGGTGAAAGCTTGATCCGAAAGACCCACTGATCCGTCCCGTCTTTAACGGTCGGGATGGGTCAGTTTGTCTACAGGGTCAGATTAGGGACGGGTTATTTGTTGACCTTGTAAGGGTAGGGACGGGTAGGGACAACTAGGGCTACAAATGAGTTGAGATACTCGCGAGCGGCTCGGCGCTCACCTCGGGAAAAGCTAGTTCGAGACTCGACTCGTTTATTAACGAGCCGAGCATGAGCTAAACCTTGTTCAACTCTTGAAGCTCGCAAGCTAGCTCGACTTGGTGGCTTGTTGAGCTAAACTCGTGAGCTAGCTCATTTAGAGCTTATGAGATGTCTCACATTGTGGCTAGAGAGCCAACTTGATTAGCGACTTATGGGTGAATCGATCTATATCTTATGAGTTTAATTCATATGATTGTTAAATTATAAATCTCACCCTATATGAAGTTTAACACACTGAGTATGTGAACAAATATATATTATTTTTTATTTTAAAAAGAGATTTTATATCATAGATTGCTTCGATACTGTTAAATAACATAATTTGGATTAGTTAAAATTTATTAACTACATGATACAAACAAAGTATGGTATGAGATTATTTAATATGATCATTTGACTACTATTATTTTTTTTCATCATGACATCAATCACATGTATCATACATGACATTCAAAATGGAATATCAAATACGACTCAAGATTTTAGTAAACAAGCCTAGCTCGAACTTGACTCAGCTCGTTAATAAATGGCTTGAGCTCGAACTCGGCTCGTTTGTTAATGAGGCAAGCTCAAGCTGGGATAAAGCTCCGTTCGACTCGGCTCATTTGCAGCCCAATGGACAACTTAGGGAAGGGGCACGTTTTAACCCTGTGACCCTTAGCAACAACAAATATCTCACACCATATTGGATCTTTTTGTAAAGTTTTAAAAGTTTAGGTACTAACTTGTAAAAATTAAAAAAATTGGGTACCAAAACGTAATATTAGCATCAAAATTCATGGACTTATTTGTAAAAAAATAAATTTTAGGTACTAAATTGTAAGAAAAAATAATTTTGGGTACCAAAACGTAATTTATAAAAAAAATTAGTGTGTTGATTAGGGTAGATCCACTGACCCGACCCGTCCTGACCCGTACCAACCCTTAAGGGTAAGACAGGGACGGGACGGGAATGGTCGGTTTTACATCTTGACCCTTCAAAGACAGGTTAGACAGGGTTATGGACAGACAAATTTTCAGCCCTAATTTTAGTGGGCTTCCTTATCCCAAACACCGAAAGCCAACATAGAAACAAACCGCACCTATTACCTAAGCAATACCATGGAACTTCTTTTCAGCCCTAAACACAAAGAAGATGGGCAATTTCATCATGATAGACGCGAGAAGGGGTGGGAAACTCGAAAGACCAGTATTGGAGGTCTTAGAAATATATAAGTGAATGAGAATAGCTTACCACGAAATAATCATAACGTAATCAAATGAGAACTCGGAAAGCAAACTATAACCAGCCGGACGGAGCCGGAGAAGAAGCAAAAAGGCAGCTCGGGAAATCTTAGTATCTATCTATCTATCTTCTATCTATCTATCTACACACTAATATAAGTACGTTCCAGGAGCGGAAGGGGTTAGATAATAAAACAAAGGTCTCTGCGCGTTCCAAGGAAGAATATGTCTGTCTTTCTACTTCACATTTATTTTTCCGGCAGAGAACTATATATACGTATGGTTAATTGGTTATTGCCTTAGCTTGGAATTCTCTTTTTAATTAATAAAAACCAAACATATACTTTGTTATTGATACTAATGGAAACAAGGTTTCGTTGGTAAATATTTTAAAATCAATTATATAGCCTTCTCTATAAATGTGGATAACCGAACCTGTCAATCATTCTCCAAGAGGGCTCGGAAACGCAGGACGAGGGAGGCGTGTTTGTGGTTGGGGTCCTCCTAGCTCTGAAGCATGGCCACTGCAGCTGCAGAATCAAGTTGCACTTCCACCTTCCGATGACCGAGGTGCCAAGACATCTCGAGACCCTTAATGACACCTCTCAGTTCGGCTCTGGTAATGGAACAACTCCCTAGGTTCATAGCATAGGCACCCACTAAGCGACCATCCGAATCTCGCACTCCTCCGGCTGTTGCCTGTCGGGAAGACGGGAAAAACGAACCGTCAGACTTCACTATGTCCCTAGGTTCATATTATTAATTTAGACAAATTCTTATATGTGTTACTTTTCTAATTAACTAATTCTTAACAACTTATCTAAACAAACCAAAAAAAAAATTCAATTATAACTTTGGATTTAAGGTTTTCTATAAAACAGATACAAAATAAAAAATTAACGCGTTAACGAGAACTTATAATGGTAAGGAGGTTTATGAACATAATCATCAGTTATTATTTATAAAATTTTCTTTTAGGTATTGATTTTTTCTTAGAGTGATGAATGTAGATCGTAATTTCATTTAGAGACTAGAAGTTCAAAGTTCGAAACCAGTAGCTACATAATTTCTTTTTTAGTTTCTTTTTTTGGGAAACGTAAAAGATTATGTGATCATACCACCTTATATCTAGATTTGTGATGTACAGTTTTCTTTTACCATAGCGGCAAATCAGCAACTTTGTTTGCTTTCTTTTTTCATAACTTTGCTTGGTTTTGATCAAATATTAGTGAGAGAATTATATTAAGTGTGATAATAATTTTTATCAAAGCTTCATTTGACACCAACATGTTATTTTGTTATGTTATGACGGCTTTAGTATCATTTTGAGTTTTTTAAGTTAATTAATAATATTATTGAGTACTATATTTATTGTTTATACGCCTCAAAAATGCATTCACCTTGGAGAATTATCTTATTGACAAAACAATATTCATGTATCTGTATGATCTTTAAACAACCAAGTAAAAGGGATAGAATTTTGGTGCACATCAACCTCCTTTAGTTACGGTTTGCACAAATCTCAAGAGCTATAGTAAGAGATTTTCAATAGCTCGCAAATTTAGTGGACTATATCTCATTGGTTTTAACCTCGATTTTAAATGGGTTAGAAAAACCATGTTAATTGAAACTTGCCAAAGAAAAGTTGATGAAGATTATGATGAGTAATTTTATAAGAATTGTACAACAACATCAAAGACAATAATAGTTAGATAACAATCTACCCCTACTCTTATATTGTTTGTAACTTCAAGTTCGTTCGTTAGAGAGAAAACAGTTACCCACTAAAATATAAAGCTTTTAACCACATAATGTATCTAAATTGTTGTAGTTTTCTAGATTCGGGATTAGTTGTGAGTTGTAGACAACATTTTTTTAATCTAAATTTATTGTTATGTATCGCGAGGAAGCTACATTTCTGGAATTTCTATTGAGAAAGTAGTCAAAGATAGTGCAAAAAATGAGAGAACCTTCGCCGCCTTATACCATACAAACTGAGAGCATGAAGTTAAATTTGCATATCAAGCTCACCAATTACGACATCACGAACCCCATAAGTGGCAATTTTGAAGATAATAAAGAATGAAGAAGAGGAATATCAGACAAAGTTCAGGACATGTACCGGGTAAATTTAAGTTATTGAAAATTGAATTTGTCACAATTCAAGAAAATTTGCCATTAACTTTTTGCATTCAGTGAAATGCATGAGAAGAAGGAAGAGTATGGTACTAGCATAGGTAGTGATGGAGGTAATGATGTTGTATGAGGTGACATCGTATTATCGTGAAAAGATATTTCACATTTCCAAACATTTTACCATTAAAATTTTGGTTTTCAATGAAATGCACGATAAGAAGGAAGAGAAGTGTTGATGGTGAATATGAAGTTTTGTTAATGAAGATGAAGTTGTGTGGAGAAGTTACTTCTGATGGTGGACTAATCAGGATAAAACCCAAAAAGAAATTTGCATTAATTTCTAACACCAAAGTGTAAACTGAAGTGCGATTTGAATGCAAGTTTGTAATAATTGGTTACCTGGAAGACTTTTGAATATTAAGTTTGTGTTATTTACTTTTGACAATGACTTTTGTCAATGAATGATCAAGATGTTGTAGAACTTATAATGAGTGTTGTTTTTATTATATTTTTAGTAATTGAATAATTTGAATTCTTTCATGGTACCAAATAAATCATTCGAGTTTCATCCGGCCCAGTGCAGTCAAAATCGTGCATTAAAATGTAAAAACTTACGTTTTTACGTATCCAGGCCACCAAAACGTTTCAGTTTCTACCTAAAGTCGCTTAGTCACAAAAACTGGTAAAAAACATGGGTAAAATCGATAAAATCGCTTAAAATCGGTAAAATCGCGATTCTGAAGCGTTTTTATATGATTTTGATCATCTCATAAAAATGTGTTAATTGGCGCAAAATGATTTAATTTTGGAGACATATCAGCAAAAAATAAAATAAAAAGGAAAACATGATTCATCACTCGTTCTACAACTAGTGTCGAAATAGGGGCTTCACATTAGGTCGAAAAGACACCTAATGGTATTCTCAACAACCGCTGACCTTCTATCAGTCTTCTCCCTTAATCTTCACGTGTGGCTCTTTCCTGGGTTACGATGAAAGTTTATGGGTAATTGATCGTATGTAATTATGTAAACTCAAACCAGCTTATGAGAATTTGGATTCTCAAGCTCGTTTACGGGTTACGATCTACGTTTATGAGCTTATTATTAAGATGTTATGAGTTTTCTCTACTTTTGAGTCAACGCAAATTAGTTTATGTGTTAGATATTACATTTTAATTATAAATTTCATGTAGTTATCCACTTATCTAAAATCTACACACTCACATTTTACATACTATATGTTGTACTTAACATATTTTAGCTATTTTAGAGAGTGCGTCAAAAACTTACGATTTTACGCTTTGATTCTAAGTTTTACGATTTTACCCATTTTCCGCTTCTAGATAGAATCGCGCTTTTAACTACATTGATCCGGCCAACGAACGGGCCCGGTGTTAGTTGTTTGTACCATCTAGCTCGAGGTATGAACAATGATATTTGTTGGTGTGGAGTTGACTCACGATCCGTTCGTCTGATCTCGCCGGGAGGGAAGAAACATGTGGAAGAGCCGGGGTTGCCCCCCGATTAAACTCCGACGATCAAGTCATTTTATGTATCAGGTGAGAGTTGAGAGAACAAGGTAGAGAGATAGTGGAAAGTGGAAAATGGAAAGTGAGGAGAGATAAGAAGTTCTCTTCCCTTGGAGGGTTTCATACCTTTATATACTCGTAGCGGGTTTCGAGCGTCATACGTTATCGATTGGACGCGCTATTACTTAGTCTGTGCTCGGAGTATCTTAGTAACACCCCCAACAATTGCCCCCCCCCCCCCCAAGCTGGTGGTGAGTTTTAACTCATCACTAGCTTATTATTTATTTTTTAAATCTTCGTCGGTAATTTTGGATCGAGCCCTATGTACCCCCAGTTGCCCCCCAGGCGTTTGGCTGACGCGGTGCAAGCTTCTTGCGTCATGCCCCCCCCCCCCCCAGTTGGTGTATTTCATTAAGCCGTTGAGTGCTCTTCTATTGGAATCCCCAAGGCGCTAAGCAATTGCTTGTTGAAAATTTTCCAAGGTATTGAGCACTCTCCTATTAAAGTTCTTCACACACACACACAAGTGTGTACTCTTTCATTGGTGTGCTTGTGACAGCCGCACGATTACGTTACGGGCTTACCGCGCACGTTTAGTGCCCTTTATTGGAGATAGAGGTAGTTGAACATTCTCATATTGTCGATTCACCGATGCCCTTATTGAAGCCTTATTTGTGTGCTTCAGTCGAGACTTATTTGTAGATTCACCGATGCTCTTATTGAAGTATTATTTGTGTGCTTCGTTGAGACTTATTTGTAGATTCACTGATGCTCTTATTGAAGTCTTATTTGTGTGCTTCGTTGAGACTTATTTGTAGATTCACCGTTGCTCTTATTGAAGTCTTATTTGTGTGCTTCGTTGAGACTTATTTGTAGATTCACCGATGCTCTTATTGAAGTCTTATGTAACACCCTAACCCGGCCGGGTACTACTTTTACTAAAATGCCTTTGATAAATAAAGTACTCAAATCTCAAATTTTAACTGGGGAAAAATTTTAATAAAAAAAATACTGAAAACACATACTTGTAGTTCAAAGCAAAGCCCTAAGATGTGGGAAAATTAAACTCAAACTTTAAAAACTCAACTTGATCTCCAGTCTATACTCATAATCATAAAACATGATAACTAACTAATCTCAAGTGTTGCTGCTTGTGTGAAAAACTCTGACTAGACATCCTCTGTGACGCTCGTACCATCCTCCTCTAGCTAGCTTCACTCGAACTGTTTCTCTCGATCTCCATGCTCTCTAACTGCTCATCTAGCTTCTTCCTCTTCAAACTGGTGAGTGAGTTGGGGTCAGCCTACGCCCTTACGTTCAAAAATTCTTACTGCTTAGTACTTTACCTAAAACACTTACTTAAATTTGTGGAAGTTGTTTGTACTTCCACTCTTAAAATCCCTAACTCTTAAATTGTATGGGAGTTACTGAAACTCTCCACTCTTAAAGCTCAAATCTCGACTTAAATACTTGACTGACACTGGGATCCCTCACTAGCTAGTCCGGTTGCCAACTCATACGTATGAGAAGCCATCGAGGCTTTCCTTAAACTTAAACTTAGTTAGGGAAGTCGTAACGATTCATCCCCCTAACATCTTAAACTTATCGTGGTGGCTCTTCACCACGATTCTCAAGAGCATAACTGCTGCTCATCTTAAAAGTCTCAAGAGCATAACTGCTGCTCTATCTCAAAATGTCTCAAAAGGCAACGGACTGGCGCTAGTGACTAAAAACACTTAAAACGACTTCACCTTCTTGAAGGTGAGTTACTTCTTAAAAAGAGCTAGTTTCTTAACTTTACCAATCACTTATAATTAAAGTAAAGCCTTAAGGTAAATAACACACATTCACTTCAAATAATAGCTCAAACAAAGCACATATCATCAATCATGGGCATAAACAACCATAGCAACACTTTACAAAAATACTGAAAACTCAAATAGTTGAAAGAATACGTAAGGCGTAGAATTTACCCCCTTTACACTCACCTTATTAATCCAGTCGGAAAACTCAAATTGACCTCCATGTTCGATTGGTATTTCTCCGATGAACGAGTGGTCTCTATGAACCCCGCATGTGTGCCTCAATCTTGATGTAACGCTGTCGAACTCTGACTTCTTCTTGCTTTTCTATCCAGCTCGAATTTTACATAAAAGCAACCACCAAAAGTTACTTTTAGATTCCTAATTGGGTAATTCAATTAGATTTTACTAAAGCTTCTTATTCCCCCACTTTAGAACCTCCTCCCACCTTTGCCAACATAAAGCCCTCTTCAATTTTGAAGCTGACCACGTAAATAAATCCATTCACCCATTATAATGGGACGTTCATCATGCAACCCCACCGCCCAGCAATGTTCCACGAGAATGACATTCGTATCCCACTATTTAAGCTTGACAAAGGACGAAATTTCTTACCCCAAGTGCAAGCATCAGTGCTGGCTTATGGTGAGCGATCTTCGTGGCGTGATTGGCACAGCAAAATCCCTTGAGCAGATCTCATCGCCTGGTCTACTCTCTCCCTCTCTTATTTGGCTATCGCCGCCGCTTTAAGATCATTATGTTTACGGCAACTTTCAAGGGAAAACGAAAGGAATTTGTGACCTGGATGGCATCCCTTATCCTTCATTACGTCCAAACATTTCAAAACCTCCATCATTCCTTCAGCACCCATAAGCAAAGTGTAGCGAAAAGTATCATAAGCAGGCACGTTTTCAGGATCCCAGCCAATTCGATTGATCCAAGCCAAGGCGAGCCACAAAAAGTGATCTTCCAATGTCGATGCTGCCTCCCAAGACCAGGCGATTCGCGATGAAGCTTTGGTGGTCGTGGAAGTGGCGCCAGTTGAGCCCATCGTCGTCCAGCCTGCGACACTGCCGCCTTCCTTCACTGCCCTCTACGATCGTCTCACGTCAGGAGTAAGAAGAAGCTTCCGCCGCCGCCGCTGGTGGGGAATAGAAATTGATTGTGGGACTGTGGGAGGGTTTAATTGTGGTGGCTGAGTGGGGAATGGGATTAGTCGAGCTAGGGAAAGGAGTTTGAGCGGCAGGGTTCCTTAATTAGTGAATGGGGACGGTTTCTTGGCGTAGGGGGGAAGGTGATGGGAAAACAATGAGGGTCCTCTTGGCCATTTTTTAATAATAATAATAATTATTATTATTATTCCTAATCCGCGGTTGTAATCCTTAGTACGTAACCGTTAATCCAATCGTTCACGTATTATGGTCGAACCTGAACCCAAAGGTCGGGGTGTAACATTTTCTCCACCATTACAAAAATTTCGTCCCCGAAATTTGCTTGAATCTCATTGCTCATTCTACACCATCTTTGTACTTCCTTGCCTCAAGAATTTACTCTCGCTATATGAACCTTGATGATGTCTGTTGCTTGTCCCATATAGTTTACCTCACCACAAGTTATTTCCTCTTGACCATAAAAGGTATTCTCAACAAGCTCATTAGCATCGAGTAGCTTTGAGTGGCTACTTGCCCTTTTCAAAATTTTCCAACTTGGATCCAGTACTTGATGTTGAACCTATCGAAGTCGAGGTATCACATTTCCTCCCCACTTATATAGAAATTTCGCCCTCGAAATTTTCCCACTGTGATTACCCTAGCATCGCTTGTGGTAATCCTTTTCACTTCGCGGATTTTTATTTCCCTTAACTTATACGACATGACCTACAATCCTTCTCTCCATTCCCTGCAACTTCAATGTTGTTGTGGCTTCTTAACCCCTCACATTATCTCGGTTGCACCTTGTACTTATATAGGGACAATAACTATCCATTGTTTGGTATACGAGACGTTAATGCTCCTCTTGAACCCCAGGGTTACATATGACGGCTTATCCTCTATCCCATCAGATGGTAAAATTCCTTTAACGTAACTCTCGTCCGGAGTTGACCTCATAGGTCACCTAGGTCCTTGTATCTCCTAACTCTGCATCTCTTACTTTCTTCTTCAACTTCTCGTCTTATCCCTTAACCATAAACTGAATGGTCATCTCCTCGTTACTTGTTGCTTAGCGCCAAAGTCTTCATACTACTGCTTTTACTTTCTGTAGGCATTAGAGACATCCTTTGCATTTCTCTCTAGCTTGCGATCAACCTTATGAATCATTTCAAGAATCATGATATTCCCAATGGCTCACTTGCTCACTCCTAGCGCCTAACTTAGCACTTCCTTATAGTTGCTTGAATTTGATGTTCTCGTAATATCCATTCTGCCACTCTTAGACCCTAGCTGAAACTCCTCGTACGGTTTCCCCGTCCAATAAGGTTTTACCCGAGAGATTGACACCTTTTACCAACATAGGCGATCTTGGCTTCACTCTGGGGTACCTTATCAGATTCCCTAAGCTCATATCCATATTACTTCTTTACTCGTGACTCTTCTTCTTGATGTTCCTTGCTAGTTCTAGATGTCCCTCGTCCTTGATGTAGTCATCTTGGTGCCCATATTCTCTTCTCACTTATGTACCTTGACCGATAAGGTTTTCCCTTCGACCGTTCTGGACCACCACACTTCTACTTTAAAGTTGACCAATGAGCTTCTCCGTTCTTGATGGGCTTCCTATAGTCCAACTTATTCTCAACTGGCAATCACCTTAACGCCACCTTGTTGACCTTCGTATTCTTTCGCCGGCTCTTCCTAACTATCTTTCTCCCTGAATTTGTCGTTTTATCAACTACCACCCTTTTCACCATAGCTTTCATTATAGCCTTGTGTTTTCCTCCTACTTCCACAACTCCTTCATCGATGCTTGGTACTAGCTTTGATCTACTCAGTTTAGTAGCTCCTCGCCATACCTCCGAGCCAACATTCCCACTAGAAACTTTCTCTAGGTATACTTGCCAGATGACACCCACGACTTCTACTCATGATGGTGCTTGACCACGTCCCAACTATCTTCCTTCACGCATTCATTGTCCAGTCGACAACCACTTTTTTTTCTATAACTTCCCATGGTGTTCTTCTTGCTTCTTTACTTTTACTACCACCAAAATACAACTCTTCTGTTGTTGCTTGTACTATATTTGGTCACCACCCTCTGTTGAGTATTTTCTCGTTGTTGTTTTAGTTCACAACTTCCAATGGTGGCTTGCCCTTGGTATCCTTTAACATAACTCATTCCATGTCTCTTTTGTTGACCGATCTTGTACATAAACTTAGTCTCTTAGTTAGGATTCTTAGTGGCTTAACTAAGCGTGCATGTTTCTTCCTTAACTAGTTGTCTCCTCTGGAGCCCTCCTACTATGTCGCGCCCACTCAGAGTGGGGCACCTTGGATAAGGTAACTTCTCTTTTCCTCCTTCTCGGTAATGCTTTCCCTCATCGTACCTCTTTGTGCAGCTTCTTGACCTCGAGTCACCTGAGACTTGACCCATTGACTTCTTGAAATCTCGTCAAACTCCCTCTGGCCTTTTCGCTCTTCCTTGGTATTGCTCGCATACTCTCCTCATTACGACTGCTTAGACTCTTCCTCGAATTCTCCAACTTTCATTAGAACTTCTAAGGAACGTTGTACTTGCTTGTCTATACCCGGTTGATTGAATGATTTACTCCCACGGCTGGTTCCAAGACTCCCGCTCTTGGCCCTCTAGTTCTCACTTTAGACTTTCCCCATGGATTCCTTGAAATTCCATGATTTTCTGATTCCCCTTGATCAGTGTAATTTTCAGGGTTTCTCAACCCCTTCTCATACCTTGTCCTCTAGTTTGCGCTTGACAGGTGTATAGCATGCCTGATCTAACCTCAACCTCTACACCATTTATCTCTTTGCTTGTCTTGTTCCTTTTTAAAGGCTTGCTATCAGCCGAACACCCCATGGTCATGTACCCTCTTCTCTAATGAGGTAGTTTGTCTATAAGGGTTCCTTAATCGGTATTTGTAAATGACCATACCTCCTTTCCGCCTTGACCTTTTGACTTCTTGACGTCCTTTCACACTCCCTGTAACCTACTTATTTCCTCCTTTAGTTCATTTATACTACTCTAGCTTTTCTTGAAGTCTAAGCTTCCCGCTGCTCCTTGTCACTGTGTTGTAATAGCGTTGACCACTAAAACTAGTTGAGGGACTTCTCGTGGTACCTCTTCGTTTCTTGACTCGCTACTGCTTAGGGTCAAGGACCCTGAAATTCTCTCATCATTATAGCTACTAACATCTAGTGATTGTAGCTCTTTCTTCGGAGATTCATAGTTCTCCTAATTGTTTGTCTTAGCTAAATAAATCATCCACTTGTTTCCTGGTAGTAAAATCCTCGTACTACTCTCCCAACTCCTTCAACATCCTAGAGGTATTCCCTTTCAATTGGAACCTCTTCTATTAGAACTTTAGTTATTTACCTTAATACGATTAGAGTAGACTGGAGATTCTATAAACTCTTAAAAGGAGACCCATGACTCATTTTCCTTTACTTTAAAACAAAACCTTTAAAAACTGAGACCCACGTTCCAGCATTCCTTGGAGACCAAGGAAAAGAGGACGACCGGCTCTGATACCAAAATGTAACACCCTAACCCGGCCGGGTACTACTTTTACTAAAATGCCTTTGATAAATAAAGTACTCAAATCTCAAATTTTAACTGGGGAAAAATTTTAATAAATAAAATACTGAAAACACATACTTGTAGTTCAAAGCAAAGCCCTAAGATGTGGGAAAATTAAACTCAAACTTTAAAAACTCAACTTGATCTCCAGTCTATACTCATAATCATAAAACATGATAACTAACTAATCTCAAGTGTTGCTGCTTGTGTGAAAAACTCTGACTAGACATCATCTGTGACGCTCGTACCGTCCTCCTCTAGCTAGCTTCACTCGAACTGTTTCTCTCGATCTCGATGCTCTCCAATTGCTCCTCTAGCTTCTTCCTCTTCAAACTGGTGAGTGAGTTGGGGTCAGCCTACGCCCTTATGTTCAAAAATTCTTACTGCTTAGTACTTTACCTAAAACACTTACTTAAATTTGTGGAAGTTGTTTGTACTTCCACTCTTAATATCCCTAACTCTTAAATTGTATGGGAGTTACTGATACTCTCCACTCTTAAAGCTCAAATCTCGACTTAAATACTTGACTGACACTGGGATCCCTCACTAGCTAGTCCGGTTGCCAACTCATACGTATGAGAAGCCATCGAGGCTTTCCTTAAACTTAAACTTAGTTAGGGAAGTCGTAACGATTCATCCCCCTAACATCTTAAACTTATCGTGGTGGCTCTTCACCACGATTCTCAAGAGCATAACTGCTGCTCATCTTAAAAGTCTCAAGAGCATAACTGCTGCTCTATCTCAAAATGTCTCAAAAGGCAACGGACTGGCGCTAGTGACTAAAAACACTTAAAACGACTTCACCTTCTTGAAGGTGAGTTACTTCTTAAAAAGAGCTAGTTTCTTAACTTTACCAATCACTTATAATTAAAGTAAAGCCTTAAGGTAAATAACACACATTCACTTCAAATAATAGCTCAAACAAAGCACATATCATCAATCATGGGCATAAACAACCATAGCAACACTTTACAAAAATACTGAAAACTCAAATAGTTGAAAGAATACGTAAGGCGTAGAATTTACCCCCTTTACACTCACCTTATTAATCCAGTCGGAAAACTCAAATTGACCTCCATGTTCGATTGGTATTTCTCCGATGAACGAGTGGTCTCTATGAACCCCGCATGTGTGCCTCAATCTTGATGTAACGCTGTCGAACTCTGACTTCTTCTTGCTTTTCTATCCAGCTCGAATTTTACATAAAAGCAACCACCAAAAGTTACTTTTAGATTCCTAATTGTGTAATTCAATTAGATTTTACTAAAGCTTCTTATTCCCCCACTTTAGAACCTCCTCCCACCTTTGCCAACATAAAGCCCTCTTCAATTTTGAAGCTGACCACGTAAATAAATCCATTCACCCATTATAATGGGACGTTCATCATGCAACCCCACCGCCCAGCAATGTTCCACGAGAATGACATTCGTATCCCACTATTTAAGCTTGACAAAGGACGAAATTTCTTACCCCAAGTGCAAGCATCGGTGCTGGCTTATGGTGAGCGATCTTCGTGGCGTGATTGGCACAGCAAAATCCCTTGAGCAGATCTCATCGCCTGGTCTACTCTCTCCCTCTCTTATTTGGCTATCGCCGCCGCTTTAAGATCATTATGTTTACGGCAACTTTCAAGGGAAAACGAAAGGAATTTGTGACCTGGATGGCATCCCTTATCCTTCATTATGTCCAAACATTTCAAAACCTCCATCATTCCTTCAGCACCCATAAGCAAAGTGTAGCGAAAAGTATCATAAGCAGGCACGTTTTCAGGATCCCAGCCAATTCGATTGATCCAAGCCAAGGCGAGCCACAAAAAGTGATCTTCCAATGTCGATGCTGCCTCCCAAGACCAGGCGATTCGCGATGAAGCTTTGGTGGTCGTGGAAGTGGCGCCAGTTGAGCCCATCGTCTTCCAGCCTGCGACACCGCCGCCTTCCTTCGCTGCCCTCTACGATCGTCTCACGTCGGGAGTAAGAAGAAGCTTCCGCCGCCGCCGCTGGTGGGGAATAGAAATTGATCGTGGGACTGTGGGAGGGTTTAATTGTGGAGGCTGAGTGGGGAATGGGATTAGTCGAGCTAGGGAAAGGAGTTTGAGCGGCAGGGTTCCTTAATTAGTGAATGGGGAAGGTTTTTTTTGGCGTAGGGGGGAAGGTGATGGGAAAACAATGAGGGTCCTCTTGGCCATTTTTTAATAATAAGAATTATTATTATTATTATTATTATTCCTAATCCGCGGTTGTAATCCTTAGTACGTAACCGTTAATCCAACCGTTCACGTATTATGGTCGAACCTGAACCCAAAGGTCGGGGTGTAACATCTTATTTGTGTGTTTCGTTGAGACTTATTTGTAGATTCACTGATGCTCTTATTGAAGTCTTATTTGTGTGCTTCGTTGAGACTTATTTGTAGATTCACCGATGCTCTTATTGAAGCCTTATTTGTATGCTTCGTTGAGACTTATTTGTAGATTCACCGATGCTCTTATTGAAGCCTTATTTGTATGCTTCGTTGAGACTTATTTGTAGATTCACCATGGCATTGACTAGTCGAGGCATGGGCCGTGATAATATGTCGCTTTATTGAGTTTCTCATCTCCCATATTGTTTGGTACATCGTTGCCCCCAATAGGGTTCACGATTGTCCAATATTTAAAATAAAAGTAAGAATTTAAGAGTGGTAGAATACTTAGCTTTATGTTGGAGATGAGACGCTTTAATTTAAGCGTTGCGTTAACGGATCACATGTTGACTATCGTGCGTGAGGAAACCCGGGTCCATCTATTTTAGTGGGCCTGAGGCGGGCTCCTCGGCCCGCGAGAGGAGGAACTGAGCGGGGAACGGGCGCGTCATCAGCGTGAGGTGAGCCACGGGTTGTGTTGCGGATCGGGCCAAGTGACGCGACACTAATGATGGGGCGGGCTTTGCGGTATGGGCACCGAGTCTTGAGACCTGTACCCTAGTTGTGTACGTCTCCTTCTATCTTCACTTCTTCGTTTTTCGCTGTTGTTTTTTTTGTTTTTTTTTTTGTTTTATCGGAAGCTGCTATAGCCTTCCGCCGCATCATTCTCCCTCGTCTCTCCTTCTTCCTTTCCGCGCAACCCAACCTCCTAATCTCCTCCTCTCTGAATTATCCTTACCCTTCTGTACTTGTCGGCGTCGGGGTAGAAGATGGATGGGCATAGAATCACTCGCGTTGGCTGATGCTTCCGCGCTCGTAAATTCGGTCGGAGATGGGTTGGGCGATTTTACATATGGCCGCGTTCCGCCTGTATGTGAGTGGCCTCTTCTATTCGGAGCCGCTTCTATCCTGGCATCCACTTGCGAGAAGGCTATGTTGGGAACTCCACCTACTTTATTGGGAACTCAACAACGTCTGTCACCCTGACAGAGTGATTGTGACAATAATCAGTTTTTTCTCACTTTTGCGGGTGTGTATTGTGGTGGCAATGCAGTCTGCTTTTCCAAAAAATTTTGGGAAAGACAGTGATGATTTGACAACAGGACTTCTTTTTTTTTCCTTCGCCTGAGCTTCGGCGCCGCTTGCAGCTCCGGTCACCGGAATCTAATAACAATATTTTTTTTTTGTTTTGTAGGTGACTCCGGGTGACGGCGGTGAGTTTTGCCGGCAGAGGCTAGCGACTGGGACAACCTCCGGTGGCTTGGGTGGATTGGAGATACAGGATTGGCGAAAACGGCACTACAACGGGGATGAAAACAGTTGATGCTGGTGGCTCTCGATCTCTATCCTTCTTTCCCTTGTTTGCAGATCTGTAAAGACCTAGAGCGTCGGCGTCGGCAGAGATGAAAATAGTACAACCGCCGAACAACTGGTCTATTGCTCTTCGTCGACTTGCCAGGAGCTTGTGTTGCTTGATTTTTCTTCTTATGCCTTTCTTTTCTTCCTCATCGTTCGGGCGTCGGGTTTGGGGATTTCGGAGGAAACACGGTTGAACAAAACGCAGCCGCGGATCCTTTGCTTGTTGTTTCTCCTTTCAGAGATCAAACGAATAGAATCGATGAATCTGCCCCACGATGGGCGCCAATTTTTTGTACCATCTAGCTCGAGGTATGAACAATGATATTTGTTGGTGTGGAGTTGACTCACGATCCGTTCGTCTGATCTTGTCGAGAGGGAAGAAACCTGTGGAAGAGCCGGGGTTGCCCTCCGGATTAAACTCCGACGATCAAGTCATTTTATGTATCAGGTGAGAGTTGAGAGAACAAGGTAGAGAGATAAAGTGTAGAGAGATAGTGGAAAGTGAGGAGAGAGAATAAGTTCCCTTCCCTTGGAGGGTTTCATACCTTTATATACTCGTAGCGGGTTTCGAGTGTCATACGTTATTGATTGGACGCGCTATTACTTAGTCTGTGCTCGGAGTATCTTAGTAACACCCCCATCACTAGTAATGAACAAGAAGATGTATTATAAGGGAGAAAAAATTATTTGTGTTTATCTCGAGAGATTCCTGCTCGCCAAAAAGGATTTTTGTTTATTTTAAGGAAAACAAATCAGATTGGAAATCAAATTACCGCCAAACCAAAAACCAAGCCCGCCAAGAGGGATGAGATATAAGGATATTTTTGTTTTCCTTCGTATTATTCTGCGGGACGGAAAATAGGTTCATTTCGCAAACCAAAGAAATAAATTACACGGTTTGACCACCAACTCGCTACCTTGCACCGACGATCCAGCGGGTGTGTGAGACCCGTTTTTCTCACCGAGTCGGGATCAAAGTGAGTCAATTGACAGGTCGACCCATGGATTGACAACCTTGCTGGCGACAGAAAATAATTTAAGTTTTTTTTATACCTTTTTTAGAGAATAGATGCTTGGAAAGTGAAAATGTAAGAATAAGAAAAGCAACAAATTAGCGGATGCACCAGTAGAACCACTAAATAAGTTATAATAGCGGTTTGGTTTATTTGTTAAAATGGTTAGGAATTTTTAACGGTTTGACATGAAACTAGATGAATCACTCTGGTTTGACTGATCCACTATTTTAACTACAAAAAAATTAAGAAAAAAAACATGAACACAAATTAAGATCATCCAAACTGAATTACTAATTTCATTTATGCTTCATTTTCTTCATTTTCAAACTTATCATCAGCTTTATTCAGTCCACTACGGACTATCACCCTAATTACTAACTTTAAATCATGAGTTGGATTTGAAATTGTTTTAATTAGTGAGAAAATTAGTCATAAATTATGTATTATATGTCTTTTATGTTATAGCATATAAATTATTTTGACCCTAGCCTGATGAGAAAAATGGGTCGTACATACCCTTTGGGTTGACGTGCTGCAAGGTTACCAGGTTGGAGGTCATATAGTATTATTTTTTATTTGATTTGCGAAATGTGCCTATTTTCCGTTTTTCCTTTTCGTCTACTCTTGTGTTTGGAATTTTTAAGTTGAACATTTGAATATTGATGTTATTTAAGTGTGTGTTAATTTTTTACTATATGTTGGATCCAAATACGACATTTTGTTTTGGTATAATGTTATATGTTATTGTTCATATGTTAGTGAAATTTGATATAATTTATAAATGTATGAACTATATAATAATATTTTCATATATTTGGTTAAATCAAGCTAAAAAGGTCGGATAATTAACCCCTATCTCACTTGCTCGATCGGTCAAACCGGCTAAACCAAGTTAACAACCTTCCTATACCCCTACCCATGCACGAAGCAGTTTTTTCTCTTACAGAAGCAAATATTACAATTTAGTAAAAAAAAAAACACTTATTTATAATGTAGCCACCATAATAAACATAAAAAAAATCAAGTTATCGAATTAACAGCTCAACTAGTAGAACCAGTAAACCACTTACAATAGCAATTATGTTCATTGTTTGAATGGCTAACTAGGGATGGACCAAATAATTTTAAACGCTTCACATGGACCAAACCATCCGATTTGAGTGGTCCATTATTCTAACTACTGAAAATTAAATTTTATTTTGTGAGATAGTTTGAATGATTTATTAGTATCTTTGGTGGTGGATGATATAAATTTGAAATTATTTATAGATAGTGATTATTTCAATAATAAGTTGGTGTATTATATATGTGTTTTATGTTATAGCACATGAACGGTTTTATCTATAGTTAACTTTTTTGTAAAATTTAATCACTCAACAACAAACCATTATTTTTTTGATTCATCATCCTGCCCGGTTCTGAAAACAGAAAAAAAATCATACCCACATTCCAACATTTAAGAGGAAAACAATAGAAAATAATAGAAAAGGAAAACCGAAACCCACCTACCACTCAAATTCTCCAAAGGGTAATAGAAAAAAGGACATTAGGGAAAAAATGTTGTGTTTCGCATTTATCATAACTAGTATCTTTGCCCGCGCCTCCGGGATCTTAGTTAAAAAACAAATTAATACATAGTGGTTCTGGATCTCTTGTGATATATTATGCTCAACAGTATGATAGAACTTGTGAAACTGGTTCATGCTCTACTGTTGCAGGAATGATGACTGTAAAAGCAAAGAATTATGATGAAGTTGCAGGAAAGCACGCTTGATTTCATTAAAAGCCGCAGTCTTGAATGTTGTGATGGTTAATTAATTTAACAAATTGTTTACTTACACAAATACTTAGAACTGAAGTTTTTTCTTCCTGGGAAATTACTAATACCTATCATATTCAGTACTAACTGAAGGGGAAAAAAAACATACATGAAAGCCTATATGATTCGATGAGCATCCAAGTTTAGAAAGAGGTATCGTTTGATAATTAACATTACATTATTATCCATCCACAAAAGAATATATACAACATTAAATAGATAAACTACATCTAAGAAACAGACAACAAAATCGATATAATCTTTAACCACACATCAGTGATAAAACCATATAGCTTGGCAAAGAACATTTACAAATTACAACTTGACAACCAACCAAAAGTATTTCCAAGAATAGCCTGGGTATACGAATGTCATTGGATAGAGAATAAACAATAATGGCCTGGGTATACGAAGAGGAGCAGAGAGATTCCATGAAAACACCACAAAAGCAAAGATTAACTATCAGAAGGAAGATGAGAGAATTTCAGGAGCAGACCACTTACATTGATTCTCAAATACAAAAACCTCTGGCGAGGTCCCACTTCCCTTTCAATGGGAGCAAACCAGAACTCTGCATAGTGGGATAATAGAAGGTGAAGCAAAACGAAAGAATGGAACCCATTAGGCTCCTTGTAACCTTGGGACTTCCTTTAGCCACACCATCACCAACGAAACCCATTTAAGCGCAAGCAAGCAAACCCATCGAGGTGTGCAAACTGCATACCAATCAAGATCGATACGAAATAAGAGAGCTTGAAAGAAGAAACAGTAAGAAAGGGAGATAGACCAATTCATCAAACAGAGAATCATGGGTTCTCATCCATGCAGTCACCTGGTCTTACTGGCTTCTAGTTAGAACTCGTTGACGACATCTCCCCTGAAAAAGCTATCAAACAAACCCTTAGGAGGAAGAAAGAGAGAACGAACTCATCCCAAAAGAGGGTAAAAGAACACATCACTGGCAGAAAGAACAATACCTGCGGACCTGGATCTCCTCGCAATCATCTCTAGACCTCAACATAGAGATTGAGAAAACAGTCCGGTCCTTGAACAACGAATGATATGAAGCCTTTACATATTTGCTTTGTAGTCCCCGGGTCCTCATTGCATCACTTGAACTGAATGAAAACAAAAATTAGAACCACAAAAGACCTCATATCAGAACCTAGGAGAACTAAGATAGAAGTACCTGTGATTCTCGGGATTCTTGCGATTCATCACCACCGGAGATGCTCAGCGGGGCTCCGGTGTCTGGCCGCATCGACGGTGTTGAGAGAAAAGAGGGAGAGAGAAGAAGAGAAATACGAAAGAGAGATTGAGTAGTCTTGGTTGTTGTGGAGAGACGCACAGGGAGAAAAGAGCCACCTGTAAGAGGGGGCTTCATTGGACACTACGCCGGGTAGGTAAAATAAGTACCAAAATCAAATAGCTAATAGCTCTACGTGGCTCTAAAATCCACCTCTACCTTTTCTGTTCTCCTGCTCAAGACTGCTTTATGGCTTAACCGGGGCCATTAAAAACCGAGAAGCAAAGGTTTAGCTATAGTTACCTTCACCCATTCTCTATGGAGCAAGGTTGTCAAACCGGTTTATGCCGGTGCGCCGATTTTATGAGTGAAATGGTTCAATCGTGGTACAACCAGTTCGTATGCCGGTTACGCCGGTTTTACCAAAATATCCCAAACAAAATCCATTGTTGGAAACTCCATAATTACACATGCGCACTCCCTAATCCCTCTCGCAGCAAGAATGGAAACTCCATATTCCCATCTCAATTTCCGCCTGACTCACCTCCGAATCATCGACCTCAAATCCAACCCGCTCTCCCTTTTTCCCTACTCTCTCTCCTCGCCTTTACCTTCTGGATCTCTTGGCTTGCATCGCCACCGACAACTCTAGGATTAGGGATCACGAGGAAGTAGAAAGACAGAGCTGCCAAATCCGCCCCGCCTTCCGATCTCACTGGGCCTTCCTACTGCAGAGTTAGTCGCGACCTGTCTGACCGTCGATTTCTCTAGGATTGAGTTAGCGATCGACGACTGAATGGAAGGAAGAGTTGGGTCTGACTCGCGAAACGTCCCCAGAACTCCATCCAAACGATGACGTTTTTGAAATTCCGAAATCAAAATTCCGGTTGGACCACCCGGCATTTTCGGTTTTGACCGAAATTGACCGGTATTGACCAAGGCATCATACCGGTGGCATTCCAGCCGGTTTCATGACCGGTACCGGTTGAACCTGGTTTAACCGGCCGGCATGCCACTGGCGTGACAACCATGCTATGGAGTGAGGATGCACAGTCTCCCAAGAGCCCTCAAAAATCAAGAAAGCAAAAGAATAAAAAATAGATATATTCAGTCTCCAGCGACTCCCAACGTCTCTGCAGTGAAAGGAAGAAGACAATGACTTGTCTCCACCAGCAACCCTCCCTTCCTCTCCCAATCTCTGCAACGAAATCAACAAAGCAAAATCCGGTCTGACAAAGAAACTCAAAGATACACTGTGACCAACGCAAAGATCACTATGATCAAGGTTGTCAAACCGGTTTATGCCAGTGTGCCGGTTTAGCAAGTGAAATGGTTCAATCGGTGGCACATACCAGTTTGTGCTGGTTCATGCCAGTCAATATTACAAATAAAATTATAAATACTCATATTTAAACATGACATTTATCGTCAATACCTATGCATTTATACTTGAATCCAACAAATAACATCAATATTTAACTTTTATACTCATAAAATAAATTTTATTAATTAAATTCTCTAAAATAAAGTTATTTTACTAAGAGATTCGTATATCGATCATGCCGGTTATACCGGTGGTGTCACGCTGGGTACCGGTTGAACCCGGTACAACCGGTGGCACGCCGGCCGGCGTAACAACCATGCTATGATCACACCAAACAAAAGCAACGAAACTATAAGATGGGGGGCCGGAACAAGTTGCTAAAAAAAATATGTCTCTCTCTTACTTCTCTCTAACGGATCTTTCCTTTGAACCGTTCAACGGTCCTTTTCCTGTCCCGTTCCTTGGGACTCCTTCTGCTCAATCCAAGAGCCAACTGTGGATCTTCAATGCCACCGGCAAAGAACACTATGTTGTTGCTGTTACCCATCAAGAAGGAGAGAGGCGCTTTCTCTCTTTACTTTTCAAAAGAAATCCCACGATGGGACTACACAAGAGAGGCAGAGTACTTGAACAAGAAGGGGAGTTATGGAAACCAGCAGATGAAGGGAGGTATGGCAGTAGATGGCATATCAAATGGAAGACAAGAGGGGAGAATATGGGAGGATTGCTGGACAGATTTTCTTCTGGAGACTCTAAGCCTAGCCTAAGGCAGAGGGAAGGGAACATAGAGCCTAGAGCCAAGAGCCACTGGAATGGCAGAAGAAAAGCAAAGGAAGATTCATCTCAGCCAGTAGAGGAATTATGAAGTTGTTGACAAGAAAGATACCAACCACAATCAAGAGGGAAGAGAGAATCATCTCCAGAAGGGAAGCAATAAAGGGAGGAGTCCAGAAAATGGAAGAGTCATCACCTTTTCTACTTCCTCGAATCTCTACTCCCACAGTTATTGGCTCACCAAAAACCAGACCCCTCCTGAGTATAGTACCCTTCCAAAGCCTGCTCAATCCCTCAATAACCCTATGGAAGTCAACAACATGGCAACAAATAGGCATGCGACTGGAAGCATCATCCCCTCATCTTCAAGAGGCAGAGGAGGCCACCCAATCCTCACATCCACGGGTGGCCGAGGTATCTCAATGTTGCTGGGGAAGATGCTGACAAAGAACAAAGTGGTGGTTGCAAAAGCAGCAGGGGCAGCTCGATATGCATGGGGAAACTATGGAGAGGTGAACATCCAGCCCACAGAAACTGCAAACCTATTCATATTCACATTCAACAACATGGAGACAAGGGATAAAGTCTGGAGGGATAGGCCATGGAGCTTATCCAACACGCTCACTGCGATCGAAAAGTATAGTGGGCGAGGGAAACCAGAAGACATACCAATCGAGAAGGTTTCAATGTGGGTGCAGATCCATGGCTTGCATCAGAATCAAAGGAACGTGCAGAATATGGAGGCCATTGGCTCCTCCTATTTCCTGGAACTTCTTGATCTGGACAGAGCCAGCCTTGACTTTGCTGGTTACCGGAGGTTTCTGAGAATTTTGGTGGAGGTTGACCTCAGGGAACTAGTCGCAACTGGCATATGTATTATCTTCCTCTAAATATATACAGAGGCAAATAATAGACTTATAGAGACAAAATCTCTTAGCCACTACATATGGGTTTTGTTGTAGTGTCCCTAAGATTGATAGAAGGGTTAGAAGAATCGTTACCTCCGTCCTAGATGCCGATCACTGCTTGGGCGACGATATTCTTGGCAGACATCTTGAAAGCAAAACACACGATCGGCGACAAGAACGATAATCGAAAGCGAAGAAGAGGCAACGAGCAACGAAGAAAGAGTATAAACAAGAAAGAAATTTTCTGTTTTTGGCTAGCAAAGGGTGTTGAACCCACTCCCAACCCGATGTCCCTTTATATAGCAAGAAAGGAAAGCTCAACCGTGGTATGACTCCTTGTAAATCGTAACGAGTCGGTCTGAGGGGCTCAGATACGGTGCATAACCCATGGTTATGCACCAATCATTAACTAAATCTGGACACTTCCTTTTAAGTGGGTTCAAAAAATCCAGATCTAGGGATGCGAATTAAATGCATTTTTATTTTTCCTTGTTTTCTTAATCAACTCATATCTTCTTCGTTTTAACTTGAATTTCAATTTTTTTTTTGCACAGATGGAACGAGTTTGTTGTGCTCTACAAAATAAGATCCATTTTCAATATTTTTTGAATTTTTTTTTATTGTCTCTCGTTACCAACTACATACCATATAGTATCTTCTTTGTTTTTAAGTCATTTTTTAAAAATTTTGCACAGAAGGAATGAGTTCATCATGATCCATTGCATCTACAAATTTCAGGGTGAACAAAATACATAACCAAAAATACCACCCTGGTACGGGGTGGTATCTTATGGTAGGCAATGTTGAAAGTCGTAAATGACACTCCTACTATCATGTACTCAAGCATCTTACAGTCTTGGTATGTTCATACCACCATGATACGCTTTATACCATATGGTATGCTCTTATTTCAATACTAGTCAATACCATATGATATAAACTGGTAATAAATGGCGCAAATTTTTTTTGTACCAAAAATATTTCAAAGTGGATATAATTTTGAAGAACACAATTAATATGATCTAACTGTGCAAAAATATTTAAATTTCGACTTAAAACGAATGAGAAATCGTTCGTTAAAGATGAAGGAGAAAAAATTAAAGGCTTTACAGGAGAGTGAAGGGGCACTGATATGACGGATGATGATTGAGTTATGCATGGTTACTGACCGGGTTCGCTCCCGGTCCGAGGGGATGAGATACGGTAACAACCCCTAAGGTCGTTGTGAGATTGACAACCAAGGGTATTTTGGGTATGAAAAAAACGAATTATTAATTAATTTTTTTATTAACTACAGATTGAGAATTAAAAACCCATATTAAATACATGTTTTTGTAAATTTTGAATCCTACAATAAATACAACTCTCTCTTTCTATCTCTCTCATCATTTTCAAGCACCACTCCACTCGACTGTCAGACTTTCTCCGGTAAGATCCTTGAATATGAATCGTTCTGGCCACCTATAAAAAATTAACACTCTGTCATTACGTTAGTGGTACGTACCACTACCACTGGTACCGGGTAGTGGTAGCGTACCACTATCATTTGGTACCACTACCATCTGGTAGCTGGTAGTGATATCGTACCACTACCAACACCAGGTAACATAGGGTATTGGTACCAAATGATAGTAATAGCGTGCCACTACCAGCTACCACTCCATATAGTTCCACTACCAGTAAAAAATAAGTACCAATACCAGTAGAAAATCAGTATCACTAGAAAAAACAAGATATGAAAATCCTAAAATCACAGATATGAAAAACGAAGAGGAGGAGAGGAGAGGAGGCACAAAGAGGCAGAGGGGCTCACACCGGAAGAGGTAAGGAGAGGAGGCACAACGGTGGCGATAGAGAGCTGGCAACGACCTGCATACTTGCTCTGACATTCTCGTCTTGTCACATTAAATGCTCACCTAACTAATGGGCTACAAATACAACATTTACTTCACTTGAATTGAGAAGGGGGGTTTCCTTTCTCACTCTAGTCATTCACTCTATCTCCTCCATTCCAAAATCACCCCCTCTTCTTATCGTTGTACATCTCCCTCATTGAGTACAAGCATTCTGATCTCTTTCATAATCATGTACGACTCCTACTCAACAGCCTTAGACAAACACAAGTATAACCATTTGGGTCTACAATGTTAATTGTTATTTTGTTTATATGTATTTTATTTATATATGAATGTAGATTGTATTTCAATATGTCTTTATATATGATTATTAAATTCATTTTATATTATTGATTTTTTTTTTACATTTTTTATAAGCTGATATAATAAACTAGTTACATTCCGATAGGACCATACGACTTCCTAAACCGATTTGACTGTCTTGCTACACCCATTCACTTTCTCTCCCCAAAATACTCCATTTATTCTATGGTTTTCTTCTTTTGGCAGAGAATCTGCCTCTCTTTAGGAACCGTAGGCTTGAGCCCAACCAAACCAACTTAAAGCATCCTAGGAGCTCCAATCAAATATAATTCTTATTGAATAGTAAACATAATTTATATGGTAAAGACTAGCGTACGTTGTACGGTTGTGTTCACACTTGGTTTTTGCCCTTCAATATATTTCGTTGAATCAGAACCATCGGTTATTATTTTTTAGAATAAATTAATCTTGTGACTTGGGTTAGAGAATTGGGGATAACAGTTCACCCATTAGAGGTTAGGGTATAATATCATGCTCCAAACTCCGATTAATTTGTGCTCTAGATAGTAAAACTCGACGGGCGTACAATGTACTTCTGACGTACGCTAGTCTGAATTATATATATATATCTTATTAGACTAATGTTACCAGTTAGAGTTCAAAATTCGATGTCTTATTGCTACTCCTCAATGCACTAAAAAAAGCGAGTGCATTGAAGAGTTTTGCTCTATCTTTCTTGGAACCTTAATTTCTAATATCTTTGAAAAAATCTAAGCACTTTGGGTATAAGTTGTCCTCAATGAAAAATCTCATCACTTTAACTAGAAGTCCCATTTAGGAATACTCACGAATGATCGTTAGAAAAGAAAATGGGGATGGGATTTTATAAAATAATTGCATCTTCCCGTGAATGCTAGTTTATGCTTCTTTATTTTATTCGACTTTAACAAAATAACATAACAAATAGGCGGATTCTACAGTGTTGGGCCGCCACTAGTGCCGCCAGCCTTATAGCAGCTGGATTTCCGGTCCAAGATAGGGTGAATAACCCATGGTTATGCATCCGTCAGTAACCCAACAGGAGCCGTCCATCTGGAGCGGGAAGATCTAACAGCTGGGGTCGGAGCGGGGTGGGGCAGGGGTATTTTTGTGCATTATTTGAATTTATGTCTTTCCCTCTTTCTTCCTTTTTGGTTTATCCTCGGCCGAGCTGGAATTGGATTCATGAGAGAGAATGAGAAGTAAACAGAGCAATCGAGAGTTTTTCTCCGAAGGATTACTCGATGGCGAGAAGGTTGGTGGAGGACGCGATTCTTAGCTTAATCGGCGGCGGACTTGCGAGTTATAGTTGTTAGAAGGTCGGTGGAGGACACGATTCTTAGCTTAATCTTCTCTTTTCTTCTTTTTGCTCGAGGTTTTGGCTCGATTTTGCTTGTGTTGAAGTTTCTGCTGGCTGCTGTTTGGTCTCCGTCGAGGTAATTTATAGTGATAGTAGTATTTTACGTTTTCGCATTGATTCCGTTATGTAATTTGTTTTTGATTTTGTGTATATATGATTTATCTGCGTTTTCTCTTTTTGTGCTCTCTATTTTCTGTTTTTTGTGATCTGTTTGTATAAGTTTGATCTGTTTGTATAAGTTGTTCAGTTGATTGATCCGTAGTTGAATTTATGTTTTGTGCAGGAATTTTTTGAATCTTCTCTGTTGACTGAGCTTTTTTAGTGCAATGAGTGATCTCAATCAAGGCGTCATTGTTTCTTTGAATGAATCTAATACTGGATCTAGTTCTTCTAATAGTGTTGTTGAATCGGAAGATAAGAATTTTAAATGTGTTTGGTAAGTTGAAGTTTGTATATATGTTATACCATACAGTACCATGTTATACCATACAATACCATACTGGTATTTTATAGTATTTTTGCATATGAGTGTTGTGTTTTATTTGTTGTAAATTTTTTTTATAGTTGTTGTGATTTTATGTTTCTGTATATATGTTATACCATGAAATACTATGTTATACCATGTTATACCATATAGTACCATACTGGTATTTTATGGTATTTTTGTATATGAGTGTTGTGTTTTATTTGTTGTATATTGTTTTTATAGTTGTTGTGATTTATGTTTCTGTATATATGTTATACTATACAATACCATGTTATACCATAAGAAACTATACTGGTATTTGTAGAGTTTTTGAATGTAATAAACTTTATCATATTATACTATGGTGGTATTATATTTTGTACAGAATTAATGTTTCATTCTTTTTATGTTTTAGGTTTTGATGCTATTGATCCTAATGTTCGCAGTTCCTGGAACAATCTTGAGTTCGCTACAACTGATGATGCATATAGATTTTATGTGGATTATGGGAACTATAAAGGTTTTGTGTGAGGATTTACCATCAGTCGGCATGTCCGAAGCTTAATAATGGTTCAAAGGCGGTTTATTATATCAAGTATTGTTGCAATAAGGAAGGCTGGAGGATTGGTAGTGAGAATAATCCTGCTAATCGTGGTTCTATTGATGTGAAGGCTCGTGTTCGTCATGTTCCAGAAATCAGGGGTGGATGTGATGGTGCCTATATTCGAATTAGGTGGTTTAAGCAGTTCAAGTGTTACAAGATTTATAAGTGGTATGATGTGCATAACCATGACATGATTCCTGAGGCTATGCGTCACTACATGAGATCGAATAGAAAAATGGCTCCTGTGTATAAAATGTTGGCAGATGTGAATGATGCTGCTGGTATAGGTGCGACTGCTTCGTATAATGCAATTAGTACAGCTGGTGGTGGTCGGAAGTGTATTGGTTTCACAAGAAATGATTTGAAGAACCACCTGCGGACAGTGAGGACGTCATCAATGGAGCATGGTGATGCAAATGCATTGCTAAAATACTTTAGACGACAAGCTAAGCTGGATCCTGGTTTTTTTCATGAGGTAGAGGTTGATGTGGACGAGAATATTGCTAGTATTTTTTGGGAAGATGGGAAGATGCGGATGGATTATCATTTTTTCGGGGATTCAGTTAGTTTTGATACTACATACAGAACGAATAAAGAGTATCGACCACTAGGTATGTGTTGTTATATTTGTGATTATTCTGTATTATAGTTATTTTGATTTGGTATTATGTTGTTATAGTTAATACTATGGTGGTATTTTGTGGTATTCATTATGTTGTTATCTGTTAATACTATGATGGTATTTTGTGGTATTCATTTTTTTAACACTGTGTACCACATGGTATGTGCAGCTCTGTTTGTTGGTTTCAACAACCATCATCAACTCACTGTGTTTGGAGCTGCCCTTCTATATGATGAAACAAGGGCAACATTTGAGTGGTTGTTTAATCAGTTTTTGGAATGCATGGGAGGTTTGAGCCCGTCGTCTATTTTTACTGATCAGGCTGCTGCAATTGCTGCTGGTATAAGGTCTGTTTTCCCAAGTTCTTTCCATGGATTGTGTTCATGGCATCTCACAGAATGCAGTTGTTAATTTGGGATCTTTGTGTGATTTGGCTTTCCTTTGTGAGCTTAGCTATTTGATGTACAATGTTGATGATGAGGATGATTTTGAGTATAATTGGAAAAGAATGATAGATAAGTGTTTCCCTGGGAAAGGACCTCTTGGACACAGTTGGTTACAAGGTATTTACAAGGTGAGGGAGAAGTGGTCATCGGCTTGGGTGAATTCTCATTTTGGTGCTGGTATGAAGAGCACTCAATTAGGCGAGTGTTGCAATAGTAATCTTCGTCATTACTTGCTGTCAGAATTTAGTATTCCTAGGTTCTTTGTACATTTTGATAGGATGCTTGATAATAAGAGAGATGCTGAAGAAGAAGAGGAGTACAGAGCACTTTCTACGTTTGCTGATTGTCGCTTTTCATGCAGTGCTATTGTCAAGCAAGTTGCTGATCTATATACCCCAAAAATATTCCAGTTTTTTCTCGGGCAGTACAAAGAATCTCTTTCATACAATGTTTTCCCTAATACAGAGTTAGCTCAAGAAGGGAATGTAAAGATCTTTGATGTCTTTACATTGTTAGCAGACTTTTCAAGGTTTGACATCAGACTGCTCATAGTTGATTTTGATAATGGTGAAATTGAGTGTACTTGTCGCAAGTGGGAGTCAAGTGGTTTGTTGTGTAAGCATCAATTGAGGGGATATGATTTGTTGTGGTATACAACTTGCAATGTGAAGTTCCATCATATCCCTTCTAGTTTGATTTTGAAGCGATGGACAAGGACAGCAAAAACTGGTGGGAATTTTGGATTTACAGTTTCGTCTATTGAGGCTCCGTCAAAGTATCGGTCTCGTCTGTTCAATATTTCAGCTGTTTCTGCTTTGCTTATCAGTAGGATTTGTTTGAATGATGATTTGTATAAAACAACCATGGATTTCATGAGTGATTTGATCAAGAAGTGTGAAGCTTTACCAACTGTCGAAACAGCTGGTACGGGTGGATCGACCAACTGTGAGAGTAAGTTCCCTGGCCCCCTTTTGTTTGTGTATATGATTTTGTTATTTTTTTGTTGTCTGCCAAGTGTTTTTACCATGTTGTACCATGTGGTATAGGGTGATTTTCGGTTTGTTACTTGTGATGTTTTGTAATACTATATAGTATAATGTGGTATATGTTTCATTTGTGATAAGTTTATTGTTCCTTTATTGTTCCTTTTGTTTGCGAAGTTGTTTTATGATGTTGTACCATGTGGTATAGTGTGGGTTTCTTTAGGGGTGGGCAACGGGAAACGGGTATTTGAGTATACCCATACCCGTCCCATTTTTTTAGGGTAACGGGTACCCAAATACCCGTTTTATAATTGCGGGATGGGACTTGGGATTGATAATTTCAAAAGCGGGTACCCGCGGGTTACCCGTTTATACCCGTTTGGGTATAACGGGTACCCGTTTTACCCGATACACAATAGCTGCCCAAAATTCATATCTACCAACCCATGCACCCAAGCCCAGGCGTGAGGCGTCTAGGCCCATCTCCTCTCTTCGCGGAGTCTCAAACTGGAATTGCCTGGCCTGGCTTATCTCCTCTCCCTCTCTCGGCGGCGACAGGCGACTGCTAGTGCTCGTGGACGACTGGTGCAAAACCATTCCCTCGCGGCCGCCCAGCAGACCTAGAGAAGACGAATAGTGACGCCGCCGGCCGCTCCTCTCCTCTATATCTCAGCCCGACGTCGTCGCCCGCTCCTCTCCTCTAGATCTCCCTCGGAAGCAGACGAGAAGAACGAATCCTCGAATTCTCTCCTCTTGCGACGCCGACAATGACTTTGGAGCTCCTTCTCTGTCGCACCCGACGCTGGCAGCCATAACATAGCTTCTGAATTGTTCAGTTCGTTTTTGGGTAAGTTGGATTGTTCAATTCATTTTCGAGCTAATACAGAGGTTAGGCCTCAACCACTGAATCATAGTGGAACAATGAATCTTATATCCCTGGATGGCTGCTCTTTGTTTGTTTTGGATTCTAATCTCTATCCGATGTGATTTGGTCAAATGTCAATGGAGGTTTCAAGGTGATTCTAAGCTCGTCTTTGGATTTTTAAAAGAGCATTATTGTTGGATAAACAGATCAAGTTTTGTGTTGTGTAAGAGTTGGGAAGTTTTAGGTTGAGCCTTTGCTTAATTGTTTTTATGTTCGAGAAGCTAAGAAAGACTAATGAGTTATGTGGGGGTTCGGCTGGTTGTTAGCCGTAGATGCTGGAGATTGTTATCTGGAATAGCCATAGAAACATGCACCATAAGAGGTACATAACCTACTGTTGGGGCAGCAGCAGGTTGTAGCATTGTAAATGTTATTTTTCCAGGAGATATATTGTGCCTCAAGTTATTGATGTTATATTTTCCTCAAGTACAAACGGGTATAAACGGGTATAACGGGTACCCATTATCCGTCCCGTACGGGTAATGGGTACCCGTTAACCCTTAAGGGTTTGGGATATGGGATGAACCTTGGTCTCTAAACGGGACCGGGTATCCGTTACAAACGGGACAGGTTTCCCGTCCCGTCCCGTTGCCCACCCCTAGGTTTCTTTATTGTTTCTGGTAATGTGTTGGAATACCATATGGTACTATGTGGTATTGATTTTAGTATGTATTGCTTATTTGTAGGTGATGTTCCAGTTCGAAATGTGAAGGGGTTTAAGCCTAAGAAGGATTCATTTAAGCCTTCGAAACGACCTATTTCAGAAGCTGAGATTGGAAGGGCGGCTAGTAGGAAGAATAAAAAGACTAGCAGATTGGAAGAGGAGAATTTGAAGGCTGTGGAAGAAAGTTTGAAGTTGAAGTTGTGATAGTTGTTTGAAGGCTGTGGAGTTTTATTAGCTGTTTTGATGTTGAATTTTACGTGTTTCTTGCATTTTTGTTTTTTGCTTTTGTTTGAAGTAGTATTGAGCTGCACATGAGAAGGACTTAATGTTTCGTGGATGAATTTAACCTTTAATATAATGTTTTAGTATGGTTTTGTCATGGTGGTGTTTTTTTATTACTTTTACCATATTAGTGTAGTGGTGTTTTTAAAAATGTTTATACCATGTTATACCATATGGTATACCATGGTATAAACATTTTGATTACTGTAATCTTCGATCTGTATTGTGTTAAGTTACCATAAAATATCATATGGCGTGTTCTGATGCATTTAAAAATCTTTATACCATGTTATACCATATGGTATACTATGGTAAAAACATTCTTGATGACTGCAATTTTAGATCTGTGTTGTGTTCACTTACCATAAAATACCATGTGGCTTGTTGTGGTGTATTTAAAAATGTTTATACCATTTTATACCATATGGTATACTATGGTATAAATATTTTCATGTCTGTAATCTTAGATCTGTGACATTAATAAAGGGTAACATAAAGTACTAGGCTGTTACATAATCATAATAAGTAGTGTTTCAAATGTAACTTATAACACACCGATACGAACAATTCTGAATACCTTGTTTGTTGTCAAAAGCACACACATAATAAAAAGAGTTAGCATATTGTTTGTCTTCAAAAGCACACACTTAAACTCTCTAAACCATACTGATGTTGTCTCCTTCCCTTACTTGCCTTGATTCTTCGTAGCGCAGTACTTTGTGGCAGCTTTCATAATCCGATCACGCTCAAGGTTTTCTTTATCGAGGATGATATCCAGCATGATACACTCCCTGTCTTCATTGATTAGATCCACTCTCTTCCAGTCTGATTGCATAAAAGTCTTGTACTTTCCTTCCCAATGGCGCATCCATCTGATTATGTACAATCCACATGAGAGTTTATCTGGCTGTGTAATCTTCCCCAAATTGAACCAGTCAAACTTCTCCCAGGGGATTTGTCTGTTCCCACAATATACAGTCATGTAGTTGATTGCATATTTGACAACTCTTTCTGCCACTGGTTTGTAAGTCTTCTCAAAGTCTTTGTAGCGGAGACTGTCAAGCACATCAAATCTTGTGTTCTTGATGTTGACACAGATCATGATGTAGTGTTCACCATCACAGTAAGGGGAGAACCACTGCCTATGAATGAAGTGAGAATGTTAATGGATAATTATAAATATGTTTTGAGGAATAGTTTTTTGATGTCATACCATATGGTATTTTATGGTTTTTGTTATGTTACTTACAAGGTCACAGTTCTGGAAGCTGAGGTCTTTTGCCCATTCTTTGTCAGAAATATATTCATCCACTTTGTCGAAGTATTGGTCTGCACTTAGTGGATGATTGTTGTTGTCTATGTCTAGCTTGCAGTCAGCCTGTAAATTTGAAATTATGTTAAAGCAATCATATATTCTGGTATGGTAAGTATAATACATTAAAATATGGACAAACTTACTGCCAAATGACTAGAGAAGAACCACTTGGAGATTTTTCCTGATTTTGCTTGATCTCTGTTCATCCGATCTCCATACCAGTCCACGACATCATTTTTTATCAGTTGATCTATGTCAACAGATTGCAATGATGACCTTTTGAGTAAGCCTGTGCCATCCTTTCTGCTGAACATTACCTCGTCCCTGTTCAGAACAGTATACCACATTATACCATGTGGTATCATTCAACATTATACCATATTATACCATGTGGTATTATTCAACATTATACCATACCATACCATACCATACCATACCATACCATACCATACTAGCATATCATTCTATACCATACCATACCATACCATACCATACCATACCATACCATACCATACCATACCATACCATACCATACCATACCATACCATACCATACCATACTATAGTATATGTCATTAAGAAATTAATTGCTATTAAGAAGTTTACTTATTCGTCGACAATTTTATTGTCTTTGCACCTTATGTACTCAAGGATGTCATTGAAAACTTCATCAGGAGTTGTTTGAGGTGGTGTAACCATAATTGCAGTTGGGATTGCATCTAGGGCACCATGTTTTGCTTGAACTGGTTCATTTGCTGCTGATGAACTCACTCCTGGTATTGGTTGTGAAACTGGAGTATTCATGTCATCAATGTAAGCAGCCAAGCATGCATTTATCTCCAGTAGCCTCTCCTGGCTGTTCGAGTACAAGTTTGACCATTCAATGAATGGTTTATTCACCAACTGTTGGCTTGTTTTTTCTTGTGGAGGGGTTGATGTTTTTGCTTTCTTCTTTGGTCCATGCACATTCTTGATCACTATCCTTCTTTTGCGCGGTTGTTCTTGTTGTTGTGATGCTGTTGCTGTGGTGATGTTGATATTTGCTGCTGCTGATGGGGGATTGAATGGGCTGATGTCAAAAGATGGTATGTCACTGTCTTTTGCATCTTTGGGGTTTCCTGCAGTCTTTTGTGGTGGTGGTTGGATTGCTTCTTCATCATTGTTCTTTCCATTTCCTCCCTCCTTTGAAACAAGCACATATGACTGTGTCTTCTCACTGTCATCTCCTTCCTGATCTTGATCCATTTCATTCTCCTTTCCTTCATCTCCTTTTGTGTTGGCCTCCTGGTTTACATTCTCTGGAACTGAACTTCCTTGGTTCTTCTCAGCAGTTTCAGCAGGATTCTCTGTTGTTGGTACTTCTGTTTGATGTTGAGCTTCTGGTTTTGTTGGAGAACCATCTTGAGTCTTCCTTTTCTTCCATTGTGTTGGTCCAGCTAGGTCCACTGTTGTTCGTTGAGAATCGTCATTTTCTTCAGAGTCATTGACTGTGGTTGCTTTCATTTTGTCTGATTGTACCTTGTCAAAAAAATTCTTCAGAGTTTCTTCCAGGTTTGCGTCTTCTTCTTCATCTTTATCATCAGACTCACTTCCTTCCTTTTGTTCGACAATCACGTCATCAGATCTTTCTCCTTCCACAGCATCAAAGTTGTCATCAGATCTCAGCTCCAACATTTCCTTGTGTTTGACAAGCTCATCAATTTGAGCTTTGTATTGCATCTTGATTGATTGCAACATAGCTTTCATTGATGTTTTCACCAGCTTCAGTGCTCTCAGCCTGCAATAGTGATTTTTTGGTATGTAAGTTAATATTTACAGTAGAATACCACATATTACCATGGTGGTAATGGATGGTATGTGCATTATACAGTACAATACCATATATTACCACCATGGTTCATGTGTGGTATTAGTTATATGAAGTGCTCAATTTGTAACATGTGGTAATTTATACTTACTTGGGGGATAGTCTTGATCATCTTCAAATCAAATATGAGTGATGTTGATGGTTGTTGGTCTGTGTTGTTGTCATCATCATCACTGCTGGTGTCATCGATCTTCTCTTCTTTATCCTGTATCTTCATGAGCTCATGAAGTTCTTCTCCACCGTAGTAGCTTTGTATGTTTTCATGGTTTCTTTGCACAGCAGTGTCATCATAGTAGTTTGTTGTTGGGATTTGAAACTGTGTGGAGAAGGCCATTTCATCCAACTTGTACATGAAGCATACCTTTTATTTGTTTGCGGGAAGGAGAAACAGTTGTATTAGTATTGATGTACTAGGATTTGTAATGCTTTATGGTATACTAATTGAAATGAAATTATTGAGGGTATAGATACTTACTGTTAAGAAATGAAGATCTGCATTGACATACAGGTTTTTTGATTTCAACCCCTCATTCATATAGTCGAAGAAGAACTTGCACCAATTGTATTCTTTGAAATGCTTGATTTTGTCTGGCTGCAAGTACTCCATCACATTCAACTCAGCAGTTGGGTTTGAAAATGGGCACAGTAGAGCTCCCGTAACCAGAACCCAGAACAGTTTGATCCATATTTCAATGGTATGAGCATTAGAAACGTCATGCTCTACGTTTGCTAATTTCACCCTTCCATTTGTAGCTGGAGCTTCTAGTTCTAGTAGGACCTGACATGCATAGTCTACTGCTTCTTCCAGTGATAATTTCTTGAGCGTCACTTCCTTTTTACCCATTGGTAGACCATAAACTCTATGAAAGTCAATTGGCGATATCTTCATGTAGTTTCCACCAGGCAACTTGAATGATTGCTTTGTTGGATTGTACTTGTTCATTGTGAATAGAGCAAAGTTCTTGTTTATCTTTGTTTGCTGGATGCATGTTAAGCCATCAAGGCCTAATTCCTGCAATTTTTTCCTCTGTTCAGGTGTTAATGTTCTTGAAAGTGTGTTGATTCTTGTTGGGCTTCACCTTGTGCGAAAATCGTCCCTATGTCTCGACATGATGTACCTGCATCCAGAATAGAAGAATTGCTATAACATACCATACTATACCATACCATACCATACCAGTAAGCAAAAACACCCAATACCATACCATACCATACCATATTATACCAGTAAGCAAAAACACCAACTACCATACCATACCATATTATACCAGTAAGCAAAAACACAAACTACCATACCATACCATATTCTACCATACCATACCATATTCTACCAGTAAGCAAAAACACCAACTACCATACCATACCATACCACTATAAGTACTTTGACCAGTACGTGGGTGGTTTCTCCTTAGAATACCATATGGTATCAGTGTGGTATTGTAAGAAAATCAGAGCATAGAATAGGTTTTTATACTTTTCCTATAAAATATTTTTCATTCTTACTTTGACTACTACTGGAACGGTTTCTACTTAGAATACCATATGGTACCAGTGTGGTATTGTAAAAAAATCAGAGTATGGAATAGGTTTTGTATTTCACTGTAATTACTTTAACCACTGCTAGAACTTTTTTTCCTTAGAATACCACATGGTACCAGTGTGGTATTGTGAAAACATTAAGCATAGTAGAGTTTTTCGTTTGGTATTTTGTGAAGTATGTACTTGAAGAAATAAGTGATGATTTACCTTGATCGTTGAAGATGTCGAAGTTGGAAACCCTAATTTTGTCGATGAAGACGTCGAACTCGAAACCCTCACTTGATCGCTGAAGAACTGAGATCAGTATCCTTTGCTAAGCGAAATGAAAATTCGAGATTCGACTTCGACTTCAACGGTGTAGTTTGCGAAGATGAAATACGAGAGAGAGAGAGAGAGAGAGAGAGAGAGAGAGAGAGAGAATGGATAGCGTAAATGCAGAGCGAAAAGCAGAGATGGAACTCGAATCGCCTGTGATTTTTATGTTTTTACAGAGTTGGTGATAATGATGGCGGGGAAGGTCAGTTACCTTTTTCAAATTGTCAGAAGGTCAGTTACTATTATACCCCTACGTGTATTTGCTATTCTACATCTGAGGGTTCTTAATGGATTGCAATGGACGGCCGATTCGGTGGTTACTGACCGTTACTCACCGGTAGGTTACTTACAGGAACTGCTCCCTGGATTTCCAGTCCTTAATGAGGACAGTTGATAGTGACCAACACTTAATCAAATGAGGTTAAACCTGGTTGAACCTCTTGTGTATTTAAATAATTTATTATAATTATGTTTTAATATTGAAACTGAACGGAAAATGCGAAACGCTGATTCATATTCATAAATAATTATTTTTTTATTTTGTTTCTTATCGTTGCCCAAATATCCTGCCCTACCGAAGAGTGTTCTCAGGAAAATGACCTTGTATCTTTTCATCATCGACGGGAAGGGGAGGTGAATAGAAAACGAATTCGAAGTTTAGGCATAACAAAGACGATGATGGGATGATCAGGCGACAACAACGATGATGGTGGTTGATTGGCACAACAGAGATGATGATGGGATGACCAGGCGGCGACAAATGGGTTGATGGCGGTGGTGAAATCGACTGCCGGAAATTTGGGATCTGGTTGGTTCTGGACGATCTGCGGCAGCGACGATGGTGATTGTGGATTGTCGCAGCTGGCAATACCCAGATAGCGGCTACGGGCTGATGACGGTGGTTATTTTGACTGATGAAATTGGGATTTTGGTGGTGATGTCGATCGACGATAACAACGAGGTGGTGAGTTGCTGCGACGGAAGTGTTGCCTTTGGTTTATAATGGAAGGACAACGAGTGAAAGGAATACGACTGTGCTGCGTTTTGTTTTTTAACTTTTTTATTTCTTTATATTTTATTAATTAACTAAATAAACCAAAGCTACCCAATAAATCAGAAACCCAACCATCTTAACCGGTTAGAATAAAGTGGCGGCACTTGTGCCGTCACTGCAGCGCAGAATACTCCAACAAATATTATTATTATTATTATTATAATAAAAGCACAAGCACTTTTTACTGTTTATTAAAAAAAAGCTATTTTTTCTCAACATGTACTATTCACAATGAGATTATTGGGTCATATCTTTTTGTATATTTTATTACTGTGTTGCATGCTTAATTCTAAGATCCCTGCTTTAACACAATTCAGGATCTGGGTTCATCCTTAATTGGTAGTGTTACTTGGATCATCTAATTTTTTAAACACTATGCAAGCTACTCCACTTTTTTGGCTAATTTGTTGATTTGCATTTGGGTATGTAAAGCGTCACCTGAGTTGAAAAATCAGAAGATCTATTGGAACTTTTTGGTTAACTGCAAATCTAGTGATTGCTTTGATAGTATGTTTGTATGGATAGCAAGAGGAATTTGATGATCACGCTCAGAATTCAATGACATTGCTGGAGAACACCTGGAATGAGAACAAGCTTATTTTGTTTGGACTGTTCAAGTAAACCAATGTTGGCCCAAGTCAACACCTGTGTGTGCCCTGATCCATATCACAATTCTACTATTGTTACTTCACTGGATGTCAATAGTTCGACTTCATGAGATTCATCTCATCGATTTTTTCTTTTACAGGCCGTCCGGGCATGTTCAACATGAGGGATAGCGCCAAGTGGGATGCATGGAAAGCTGATGAAGGTGTGTGCAGTGAAATTTTGCATGTTTATGTGGCTTTGTGCGTTCATGGTTAAACCAAATAGAACTGTGACTTAAAACTTGTATCCTTTTGGATTTTGGGTTGTGGCAAATCTAAGGAGCAATCAGTGAATGAATACGGCGCCAAGGTTAAACAATTGTTGTAAGAAGCTATTTAATTTCCAATCTACCGACCAAGTCTATCTACATGTTAGATATGTGTTACCTCTACAAGTCTGAACACCAAAATAAATACGCTCAAAAGTTAATTTATCCATATGAAGTGTTCATAACACTCAATTTATAGTATTTATCATTCTCATAAGCATATTTGATATATTTTCCCTTATATTAATGCATCTTTAGGAGGTTTTAGTAATTTCATAAATATCATCTGTCTTAGATAAATGAGCTATTAATAGACCTAGATTGTGGTTTGTATCTATTTATATTTTTTGGTGTATTTCTGTGCTTTCCAAGGTGAAACACAACTTGAGATACTTTGGATCAAAGGTTGGAGGATCATGGAGGATCAAATAAGCAGATTTGGGAAGATAAATGGTGCATGTCACCCATAAGTTGAAACCCAATGGAGTGGAAGTCTTCTGTGAGTCTCAATTAGAGTTCAATAGGAGCGCAATGGAGTAAATTGAGCCTAATCTGAAGAAAGTATTGACGACGGTCACTAGACGGGTCTAAGCGCCGCAACCCAAATTGCATGAAGATGTTACTTGGGGGCCAAGCAACCCAATCCAAGAAGAATTGAGGTGGCACTAGGTACCACCGCTGGGCCGCCATGATGGGTCCAAGCCTTAGAAGGTTCTGGAAGCTCCTGCTACATCCCCAAGTCAAAGGAATCTGTGACTCACTCATACAAGTAAGTTTTTAGGCTGACTGAAAGGAGACAATACTAGAAACCTCCTTCATGTAACTAGTATAAATAGAGAGCTAGACCTGAGTTGTAGACATGCTACAAAAATCTTATGCATTGAGTGGACAACTTAGCATCCATAGGAGGGGGCAGTCAAGGAGATGTTGTCATCACTGATGGTGGTACCCTCTTTCTCTTCTATGTATAGGTAGTTCAAAGTGATTGTGTAGGAATGTGAACTCAATATAATATGACTATTTATTCTATAATTTCATGTTATGCTATTCTTGAGTGGACAACTTAGCATCCATAGGAGGGGGCAGTCAGTGAGATGTTGTCATCATCGATAGTGGTACCCTCTTTCTCTTCTATGTATATCTAGTTCGAAGTGATTTTGTAGGAACGTGAACTCATTATAATATGACTTTTTATTCTATAATTTTGTGATATGCTATTCTTTAGTTGCTTGAGTATCTGGATATTCATGTTGCCAATGGATGTTTATATTTCAATGTTTATGATTCTATTGAATGATACTATATGCATTGTTTTTAATATCATATAGGATGTTAGGAAACTAATGTCTTGTGATATTTCATTAACTTATGCGTGTATGGGATGATTGATCACCCATTCATACAAATATAGAATCAATACTTGATTGTTTAGATCACCAATGCTATAGGCATTTTTTATGGCTCAAGAGGCTCACACTTAACTAAGTGACGTCCTTACTTCTCTGTTCTTAATTAGATTGTTATGTAGATTTAGCCTAGGGTCTCTACGTAACGAGATTGAACAACTACGTTAATGCTACTCCAATGAAAATCACAACGATAAATCATAAACAAACGTTAAAAAAGGTTTTCTTCTCTATTCATGATAATCGAACTAATGCCATAAGTACATATATATAGAAAATAATGCTAAACTAATCCTAATCCTACTCGACACCCCTTTACTTGGTTGTTACTCAAACTAATAAATACTCCTAAATTCTGCAAGCTTATGTATCCTAGTTAATCCCCGCTCAATACGAATTATAATAGACCCCCTACTTATACACATAATAGTCCTCCCCCTTGAAAAGAATCTTGTCCTCAAGGTTCGAGTTAATTGGCGAATTAAACCAAATTATACTCAACCCGGATTGATATAGAAGAAGCTTCCTTGTAGTTTATAATAGACGATAGCAAGTGTTGGGTGACAATAAACGTGCTTTTGATACCTCCAATTACATTCAGGAAGCTAATTGAAGCATATACCTCCCCAAATTCCAGCCTCTAGCGGACTCCTATCCAACAACATAACTCCTTGACTTGATCTAACTACAATATCCCAATCGCCAGCTAAGTATAACCGACGACCGGGTTCAGCATAGGGCAAGCAAGCAATAAGAATTTATCGTACCATGGGGATCTAGGCTTACCCTAGTTCAGGTTTAGGGTTCGTTATCTAGCCAACCTAGAGTAGTGATTAGGAAAACTAAGCTAATTAACCTAGACTAACCCCTAACCTAGCTATTTACATGGTTTGGAGCTCCCTTGGGTTAAATCCCCCTATTTCCGACCATTGGATCGATGTTGAGTATCCTCGTAGTTCGATCGACCCACTATCCTACCTTTAGGAGATGAACTTCCTCGGGACGGACCCAGAACGATGAAGTGATGGATGGGTAGGAGCCCTATTCAACACAGGTACCCCTATAATGTAGGAGATCGATCCAATCGACTCTCTCGGGGATTGCCCGGACGATATGGAGCGAGGAGTTGTTTCCCTCCTAGTTCAAAAGCTCGATTAACTCAATTACTCTACCGTTAGGAGATAGACTCCCTCGGTAATGACCCAGAACGACGAATCAATGAATGTGGTAGGCTATATTCAACATAGGGCAAACCTATATCGTAGGAGATTGAGGGAATCGACTCCCTCGGGGATTATCCGGATGATATAGGGTGAGGAGTGACCCGAAGACGGCAATAATGGACTCTAAGGGGATTTTCTCCCTCCTAGGTCAAAATCTCAATACATGAAAATGGAAACCCAACCGATGTCATTCATGAAAACATCCATCAATTAAGTAAAATTATCAATCAAACATGTAATGTGTCACATACATCAACATTTAACCCAAATTTGGACCTAGGGTTCTTAAACCAAGAGAAGAGGGTTTGTTTCTAGAGAGAGAAGAGAGAAATTACAAATTGGAGCCCAATATCTTCTTCTTCTTCTTCTAGGCTTGAATCCTTGTCTTCAAGAACAACCCAAGCCTCCAATTAAGCTCCAAGATCACTCAATCACTCTCCCTCTCTCTAGAACTCCCCTTTGGTGTTTTGAGTTGAAACCCTAGAGAAAGAAACTATTTCCTCTCCAAAAACCAGCTCCTCCTTTCTTCCTTCTGCTGCAGCCTTTTATACCCAGATCGAAGGCTGTTCACGGTCTGAGTTCACGGCCGTGAAGTCAAAACATGGATCGTGAACTCGAACCAATTCGCGTCGTTTGACTATATCACTTCATGGTCTGGAGATGAAGTTCACATTCTTACGACCATAAACTGACTTGGCGTTAGTAACCTCTAAAACTCCTCTGGACACCCTTCGATTCACGGTTTGTGGTTCAGTTCACGGTCCTGGCGATTGTGAACTTGCTGCTTGGACCGTGAACTGAGGCTGCTTTCCTGGGCGCACGCGCTTCACGGACATTCGAATTTTTTTTCACTTTTTGGCGCTTTTGACCTCTGATCGACACAAAACTCGTCCTCGACCATCCCACACGTGCTAGGACCTAATGTGTAACAAAATAAGTACAACCTAGCATAAAATAGGTCGAGGGACGGGATCTACTAAACAAAACAGACAAGAAATGAGGGTAAAATGTATACATTTTGACCCGAATCACTAACCAAATCTAGGTGACAACAACTCTTGCTTAGAGTTACCAAGCAATGTTTTCTATTTATTCATGGTTTTCCCAGCCATGGTTTGATTAAAAAATACAGCAAGTAGAATTGGAGTAAGTTGCGTCGTCATTCGGCCTTAGAACCAACCACTTCATCGTCTTACATGTGAGGTCCTCGAGTAAGAAGAGTCCACTGTAGCGATTCCAACTGAAATTGTCAACTCCATCATGAAGGATTTTTAGGTCATGCTAGAAACGAATGCCTCCAACTTTTCATTGGCCAGATCGCCTACCTTTTCACAGCTCACGACTATTTAGTCCATTGAGGACAATGTCCATTTTAAAGTGTGGGGTGGAATTGTGTGGTATGTGATGCTTCATTATGCTTTCAATTTCTATATACTTAGTCCTACAATTTGGAAATGTTTTATCCAAGTGTAATAGTTATTATATACATGAAAATTTTCAAAATTTTCTTAAAGATGTTTTCCATCTAATGACTTTTAGTCATACCCTACAAACATGTTAACTTCTCATCTTACTTTGAATGAATGAGTCTACAAAATATCAATTGGTCTAGGGAGGATAATAAAGCAATTATGAAGGATGTGATATTCAATGAGATATAATGGCCATTTGATATGTATGAATGTTATGTAGTTTGATTCATTCTTGGATTTTTTATTCTGCAAAAGCATCTCACTTTTTCAAACTATTTTTCTATAGGGTGAATTGTATCTTCTATAAAAATGCAAAAAAATACGTATCAAGACATGGTTGTATCTAAAGGAATTTGCCATTTTGTGTTGAGAAATAAAGTATGGGGTAAGCCCAACGTGTGAGGCATCTTTTTATTGCATAGATCGAGTTTTGGAAGATATGTTAGTGGTTGTTCAGTGACCCTATTCGAACTAGTTCCTCTCTAGTATAAGTAAAAGTTCCACCTCTTGAATAGATAGCCAACTTGAGGATGTGTTTTTAAGTGCACAGATAAAGCTTCTGACACCACTTAATTGCATTTACTCTCCACACTAATTGAGGCACAGGAGTTAAAAGAAGTAATGGTATAAGTAATCAAGAGCTAAAACCGTTATAAAAAAGCTTCACAGTATGTGTTTTGAGACTATAATGTATTATTAGTGGTTTAAGCTTCACTTGGATTATATGGTGTTCTTGCATGTCAATGTGGTTAGGATTCTCTCGTTCTATATTTATTTCACTTTTGATTCACTACCTAAGATCGTGATTGGGTGATGCTTCTTAGTTTTCCTTGAGGTGTATGATTATGAATTGTATTTGCTTAGGGACAAACAGACATATAATTAGTAGAATAATAATAATTAGTAATATTAGTTAAGAAGGGTTAAGCGGCCAACGTAGGCCGATTAGGTTAGGATTAGTTTATTAGGGTTTTGGGTTTATTTCCTATAAATATGTTGGGTTTCATTCTTAATCAATCAAGAAGAATATTAAGAAAAGTATCCTAAACCCTAGTTTCTCCTCTCAACTACTAATTTCTATTCTCTCCTAATCCAAGGCTTCGGCCGATTCACAATTCTATCCTATTCTTCTCATCTAAATCCATAATTCTTTCTCTCATTCACTAAATCCCTATTTGTTACGAGTAATTGTGGTTGCCGAAGATCAGTCCCTAGCATTCTTAAAAGTGGGGTTCTTTCAGTGGTATCACAGCCCGGTTGCAGGCATCCACATCAAAATCATGTCCAGTTCTCAAGAACATGAATTGCAGAAAGCTAATGGAAGATGATTTGCGGAAATAAAACAACTAATGGCAGCAGAACCGCAACTACCAGCAGCTCGAGTCGAGGCATCAAACTCGAGTGCAGGTGCTCAGACAACTTGGAACTCCGAGATCCAGGCGAGGCTGGCAGAGCACCGCGATGGCGGAGGCAAACGATGCAAGTAGGAGGACGAGGCGGCACTGAGGACGACGGAGGATTCGAGCGAGCCACCGTGCCGTAGAGAGGACCGTTGGACACAGGGGAAGAAGGAGGAGGAGAGCTCGACGCTAAAGGATGAGAGGAAAGAGACGTACGACGTGGGGGAGGAGTCAGAGACGACGATGAAAGTTGGTTGGACTCCGTGTCGTCGATGTGGCTGCTCGCCGCTGGGAAGGTCGAAGAAGCCGTCAGCGATGGGGATGTGGCGACTGGCAAAGAAGACGAAGGAGGAGGGTGGCGTTCTCCTCTCCAACCCTTAGTCGCAAACCATTTCGAAACTCAACAACAGCAGGCCGCATTGTTGGGCCGAGCAGGTGGTGGTGCAGACCGACAAGAATGGGCCCAGGGTCGCGTTAGGGTAGATCAACAGGGAGGCACCTAAATAAAGTTGGATCGAACCCAATTGCTGAGGAAGGCTGGGCAACGATACCCCATCTCTGCAGCAGAAGCGTGATGGGTCATAGGCGTGATGGGCCGAGTTTCCCTAGTGGAATTGGGCCTCAATTTGTGTTGTCTGATTGGGTCTTCTTTTGAAGAGTACAAGGAGGTCAATGCAAGAAGCCCAAATCATATAATGGAGCATAATTGGAGGAATAGGAAACGGAGAAGGCGGAAGATCAAGACGGAAGTTGACTGCAACCTTGAGGACAAGGTCGCTTTCAAGGAGATTGGAATGTTAAACATATAATTAGTAGAATAATAATAATTAATTATGTTAGTTAAGAAGTGTTAGTTAAGAAGTGTTAGGTAGGCCGATTAGGTTAGGATTAGTTTATTAGGGTTTTGGGTTTATTTCCTGTAAATATGTACTTTGGGTTTCATTCATAATCAATCAAGAAGAATATTAAGAAAAGTATCCTAAACCCTAATTTCTCCTCTCAACTCCTAATTTCTATTCTCTCCTAATCCAAGGCTTCGGCCGATTCACGATTCTATTATGTTCTTCTCATCTAAATCCCTAATTATTTCTCTCAATCCCTAAATCCCTATTTGTTACGAGTAATTGCGGGTGCCGAAGATAGTCCCTAGAATCCCTAGAAGTGGGGTTCTTTCATAAACAAAATTCAAGTGTTGGGTATTTCTGATAACACTCAATTTATATTATTTATAACTCACATATTTGAAATATTTTTCCCATTTATCAATGCATCTTTATGATTTTTTACTTAATTTCAATTAAATATCATAACTATTTGTTCAATGATCTATTCTTAGACCCAGATTGTATTTTTGTATCTTTTTATGCATTTTTTGTATATTTACGTGCTTCTCAAGGTGAAGCACAATCTAGGATACTTTGGATCAAACCTTAAAAGATTATGGAGGATCAAATTTGCATATTTGGGAAGATAAAGGGGTTTTCACTCGTAAGACCAAGCCTAGTCGAGGGGTAGTCTTCTTAAAGTCTCAACTAGAGCTCAAGAGGAGTCTACTGGAGAAAGCTGAGCCCAATATAAAGAAATAATGGATGAAGGCCACCACGCGGGTCTAACTATCGAGCCCAAATTTCATGAAGAGGTTACTTGCAGGCCACCCAACTCAACCCAAGAAGAATTGAGGCGGAGGTGGGTGCCGCTGCTGGGCCGCCGTGATGGGTCCAAGGCCTAGAAGGTTCTAGACGCTCCTGATTCATCCCCAAGTTAAAGGAAACTTGTGTTCTACTCTAACAATGATGGTTTTGAGTCAACTTAGAGGAGAAAAGACTAGAAAACCCCTTTATGTAATTAGTATAAATAGAGACCTACTCTTCAGTTGTAGACAGACAACGAAAATCCAACACATACTTTTGTTTGCACTTTGTTCAAGTGGAGAGCTTAGCATCCATAGGTGGGGCCGCAGCCTAGGAGATGTTATCATCATCGATTGTCGTATCCTCCGTCTGTTCTTTGTATAGATAGTTTGAATTGATTGTGTAGGAATGTGAACTCCTTATAATATGACTATTTTATCCTATGGTTTCTTGTTATGATGTTCTTTGGTTGCTTGAGTATTTCTTTATTTATGCCAACCTTCAAAAAGGCGCGCCTTAGCGCATGGCTAGTCTCAATTAGGCACAAGGCGTTGAGGGAACGCCTTGCCTTTGGCAATAGCGCTAATAAAAGCGTTGAATGCGCTTAATAGCTAGGAATTGTGCCTAATCACCAAAGAAGCGAGACTAAGCAATGGATTGGTCATCTAAATCAGCTCACCTCCCTCACAACATAACGTTTTGTATGTTGGAATTTCCCTCCAGTGTTTTGGCTGGAGATAACCAGATCAATTTCCTCCATCTTCGATTTAGGTTAGAAATCAAATCTCTAATCACGCAACTACTACTCTTCCTTCTCGCGCTAGGCCACTCCATCGTTCCGTAAGCTTGCTGCTCGAAGTATCTCGGTGGTGCAGGGAGAAGCTAGGACGTCATCGCTCGGTGTTGTAGGGAAAAGCTCGGTCATCGTCGCTCAGAGAAGCTTGGTCGTCATCCCTATAAGTGGCTTTTACGGGTCTTTGCCTCTGCTTCATTTTCAATTCGAACTCTGCCACTAGTTGTTTGGCTTGTGACTCTACCAATTCGATCAGGGGTTTGCTTCTGTTTGCCAAAGCTTGGAAAATTGAGCTTGGATGGAAAATTCAACTGCCGGGATTTGGTTTTGTCATTTGTGTGTTAAACAAATAAAAACCCCATCTTTGTAGATAGATTAGACTAGTCATGCCATTTCAGTGGTCACTTGTATTTGACATTGGTGTTTGTAAGGCTAGATGGATATATTTTTCTTGTTCTGATGATTTTGAAGTAACTGTTTGGCACTTTGTAAAAGCCACGACTAAGAAATAGACCAGACTGAATGAATATACAAAATTACAAATCTTAGCCTTTCTTGTGTTGATGATTCTGAAGTACTGCTATAACATGGTTACATGGATGTTAATCTACATGTATGCATTAGTATCTATGGTGAATTTTGCCTTGCAATCTCTAGTTTGATTCGCTTGATTTCCAGTATTTCTATACTGATTTTTCAACTCCATTCACTTATTGTTTAGTGTTTCGACATTTTATAAACTTTTAATTCTAGAAAATGTCCATTACTTGGTTGTTATATGTTATGTTAAGTGTTTAACGGTTAAAAACTACACGTTTCAAACATTATATGAAATTCTAGAAAACAGGAAATATTTGAGAATATTTTTCAATTTTGCTCTGGACGTCTAGGCGCGCCTAGACTACCCTTAATTTACCTAGGCACAAGTCAGGAGTCAAGCATTTGCCTTATGCCTAGCGCTTTTTTGAATCTTATATTTATGTTTATATTTCAATATTTTTGATTCTGTTGAATGATATTATTATGTTTTTTATAGGGCTAATACCACTAGGAAACCCGAACTATCAGGAATGTGTCATTTGTGTCCTAAAGTATCGAATATGACATTTGTATCCCAGCCGATTATATTTTTGTGTCATTTATGTCCTAACCCGAACTATTAAGAATGTGCCATTTGTAAAGTACTAACGGTCAACGTTGGTGAACTCTAAAGAAAAAATAGTTTAGGACACAAATGACACTTTCTTAGTAGTTTGGGTTTCCTAGTGGTATTAGCTCTTTTTTATAATATCATCTAGTATGTTAGAAAACTACTTTCTTGTAATATCTCATTGACCTATATGTGTATGGGAGGATTGATTACCCCCTCGTACAAGTATAGAATCAATGCTCGATTGTTTAGATCACCAACACTTAACCAAGTGTTTTCCTTGCTTCTCTTTCTTAATTAGATAGTTGATGGAATGAAGCGAAAGCACACATTAGCTAGCTTTTTTTCATCTTGCTTGTGGCAAAAATTTGGTTTCGAATGCATTGATAAGACTACCACATGAAATGCTCGTCAAGTGCCTTTATGTGTACCTCAAAGGTTATTTAGGAATATTTGTTGGTCCTTGGAATTTTGATAATGTGAAAGTCTGTTTGAATTGCTACAGACATATTTACATTGAATGCTTCCCATAGCTTGTTACTTTCCTGTCCAAATCAAATCCAATATGCTAGAAATACAACATAATAGAAATGATAAACTAAAACCTAGCTAAAGTGGATGAATTGAACACTACAAGTCTACAATAGAAAAAGACTAGTTGATTTTATGTATGTGCGCGATCATACATATTGATATAATACAAGATTTGAGAAAGCAATTCCCGAAAGATACCACAATCTATGAGAACAAATTGAATCATAATATACCATTTTCTCCAACCTTTTAAATCAAATATACATGGATATGTACTCCTTCCAAACAATATCAAGTCCACAGACCATATAATTCATCTCAACATTTACAATTCCATTCCCTTTTCCCTGTCATGGAAAGCCATATTTGCGGACACATGTTCACTCTAGAACCTGCACAAATTCAATTCAATGACTCCATAAAAAAAACAGTTGGAGATATTTTATCAACCATGAATGGAAAATTGCAGACTAGTCTTTCAAATATGAAATTTTGAGGACAAATACAAGTTCTTGCATACGATATATTTTACACCTTAAGTGGAGCCTGAAGCTGCTGTAGAGGCAACAAAAGGTGATGATGAATTGCTTCCATTCAAACGGCTGCTCTCTCGCTCTCTCCTGTTATCGGTATGAGCAGGGGAAATAGATTGTGAACCACCAGAAGTTCTAGTACTATCTCGACTCTCAAGACGCTCCATAATACGAGAAACACTTGCGATTCCAGCGTTCACTTCTCTCCTAACTTCAGAACCGATATCCGACAAGGAATTGCTTCGAGAGAAAAACCTCTCCTTCCACCCTCTCGTGCTTCTCGAGAATGATTCTCTATACCTCATTGATACTGCGCTAAGTTTAGACTTCAAAGATTCTGAAAATGATTGCAAGTCCGAAGATCCAGCTGCATCCTGACTGGGTAGAGAAGATTGCCACGTATTTTCTCTATACATAAATAAAGATCATGAATGACTCCACATTTCAAATATAAAAATTTGTATGCGAAGTGTACAGAGAAAAATTAAGGTATTATTGTTCACTTGATGAAACTAACCCTCGAGTAGTCTGCCTATTGGAAGACTCAGATGATGCATGAAGCTGAGTTGGCTCATCCCTGCCGCCTGTCACAGGGGTCGATGGAGTAGCTATGTTGATTGCGGGTGAATCACTTTCCCGCGCAACATGTGGCATGGAGGAGGAAACTTGTCCAGTCCTTGCATTCCCATTATGAGATGAGGAAAATACTAAGTAGTGTGGGCGGCGCTGTGCAGTAGCAGACCTACTTCTCTGGGTTTCCCTCCTACCACCATAATGACTTCTTCCCATGGCAGCAGCAGCAGCTAAGTGTTGGATTATGCGTTCCTCGAGCTCAGCCTCACTTGTGCCAACAGGCAACTGCATGGCAAGAACCTACAAGTGTTCAGTATTGTGAAACTAATATATTTTACGAAGAGAATATATTTAGATTAATGATGGTGAAATAACCTACGTGTTGCAACTCAAAGTCTCCCAGGGTAGGGTGGCGGAATATGGTGGTATTTCTGGAAGCAGCTGCTCTGATTTTTCTCTCTCGTTCGACTGCTGCAAATAGTTCTTGGCTGCCCAATACATAATAAGTCATGTTTATTAAGGGAGTTAAAATTCACACACATAAAATGGAAAACAAGGCATTTTGACAAGAATGAGACCAACCTCGAGGGGTCCTTCAAACTAACAGGTTGCAAGCACATGGGACAATCTGAGCTTCTCTGGCACCTAAACATTAGAAATGCAATGAAAATATTTGAAAGTTTGATCCTTTCAGGAGTGAATTACAAAAAAGCTGAGACCTTAAATCTTCCATATCCTAATTCACCATCTCTCTGCCTAGAAATAGAGGTGTATAACTAAACTTGTAACAGTTTTAGATAAAAGATAGTGATCATTTCTATTACTTACAGTATTAAATGCTATAAGATTTACTAGTTTATTCTTATACTTGTGGATATGAAGAAAAGTGTGCATGCAAAAAAACCGTACCCTAAAATCAAAAGGTTCAACACTCATACAAAATTATTGCCACATACTACATGCAAAAATGGGGTAAAATAATGAGTATGGATGTGAAAGGGTGATCAGAGTAAGATAAGAAGGACACGAAAAACACATAATGTATGATCATTGAAGAATGGTGTACACATCGACAACATAGGTAAATGTAAATTCTAACAACATTCCAAAACTCAATAAAAAATTGGAACCGAAGATGGTTTGAAAGAGTATAATACCATTCAAGGATGCACTGCAGGTGATACTCATGTCTGCATTTTGTCAGCTGCAAAGACCAAACACCCGCAACACTTTCACATATGAACATTGCAAAGGTACACTAATATCTTCTTGTCTTATAATCAAAATGTAAGAAGGTGATACTCATCCTCAACCTGTTTGTGTTTAAAAATAAAAGAATTATACATACCGTTGAAGGATCGCTAGAGGTAAAGTTCTCAAGGCAAATGCTACAAGCATCCTCACACCCATCTTGGATTCCTCCTTCCACAAAAGCTGCAGCTGATGTCATTTGAGCTCCTGATGCACCTTTCTTTCTCTCCTCCACCTCCGGAACCTTCACAAACCGCCACAAACAAAAAACTAACTCATGATTAAAAAAAGAATAAATACTATTTTTAGCCAAACCTTTTTCCCAACTCAAAATAATAGCCAAATCTTTGGTAATACAAAATAATAGCCAAACCTTTTATATCTGTCTAAAATTTTAGCCACTCATATGTAACCGTTAATAACACCGTTAACCAACACTCCATCTCAACATCCACATCAGTATATTTTTACTTATCATTTAAATTAAAAAACATTAAAAGAAATAATATTAGCCAAACTTGTGGCACAGATGCGGATAATTATCACCACCAGTCCATCACTGCCACCTTTCCTACACTTAAGTTAGCCACCTAAGATCCAAGTCCGCACAATACTCACCAACTCATCGTCATTTAACTAAATTATCAACAGAGACTTAACTATTGGCTAATGATTAAGATTTTGAAATGTTTGGCTACTATTTTGGAATGGGAAAAATGTTTGTCTAAAAAATTGTATTTACTCTTACAAAAACTTATTATGAAACTACATGAAAGAATTCTCCATAGAAATGAACAATCTTTTCAAAATCACAAATTACTGGAACAAATTTAAATGAAAACCCAATGAAAGCGAATCAATAAAACATCCAAATAACAAAAAGCATGATAAAAAGACAAAAACTTAGGGTTAAAAGAAATTAGTGGGTAGTCCGCTAAAATAAAGAAAAATAGGGAGAAATTAAACTGAAGAAGATAATAGTATACCTCCATGGAGAGAATGGGATCGTTCCGGGAGACAATGATGGATGAGGAAAGGATAATCAGGAAGCAGACACCATCATCATCAAAAGATGGAGAAGGAAACAAAGAAAGAACAAAAAGAGAGGAGAGAAAAACTAATGGGGTGAGGTGATCGGGAATGGAAGGAAAAAGTTTGACGGTCACCCTTCCCCTGACGTTGAGGAATGAAATTATGAGAATTGGTAGGAAAGAGAGATTCTCGAAATTGAAAGCCCTAAACTTTAGGGGAGGTGGAGATAAATTTTAAGGAATGACGAAAAAATGGATGACGGTGGAAAAAACACCCAAACAACGGTTAGAGAGAGAGAAAACATGAGACATGGCTACCTTTAGTACTTTTCCTTTTAATTATGTTGTTTTTTTTCCTAACCTTTTTTCCTTGTTATTTTGTTTGCAGTTTTCACTTTCAAAATTGTCTTTTGTTTCCTTTACTCTTAATTTCAACTAAAATAAACTTAAATCCATAATTCTAATAAGACTATCTATTTTCGGGAACCGATGTACCATTGCCTTTGTAAATGGTTAATCAATTTTAATTCCTAAAAAATGATTCATAAATTTAAAATTATATTGTAATGTTTACCACTGATTTCTTAAGGGTCATAAACTAATTTTTAATTTAAAAACAACATAATATATCAGATGTGCTAGAAATCGAACAAATGCACCCGTGTACATCGTTTCTTCTTGTCAAAGCAACAATTGTAGTAACACAAACATTCCAGACCAAAAAAAAAGGAAATTCCCAATCTTGAAACACTATTCCCACCCATCGACTTGTAAATGAACGACCAAAAAACAAGTGGTCTCTTGACTCACTTCCTCCAACACAAACCAGACAATCTAGCGATACATCTCCCCCAACTAATCAATTTTTTTTGTGTCACAATACAATCAAGCATGACAAGCCAGGTAAAAAATGATATGATACTGAGTAATAGCTTGAACCAATGCACAACAGGTCGATAGATTCCTAAATCAGCTTCACCGAGTACTTGGATAACATGGTGCCTTCCCAACTCACCAAACCAACACCTTCAACACACATAGAAAACCAAAACCATGAATGAAGCTTCAATAGCTTGGTCCATGCCCAAAATCTAGTCTATGTATTCTTTAATTCTAAAATGAACGTCCATTAAGCTTATAACACTAGGCCTAGGCCATCCAAAATTTTTCACCCCTCATCAAAAGTAGCCAAATAAGCTTTGACGCAAAAGAAACATTCCATACCAAGAGGTCCTTAAGACCAAAACCACCTTCTCTTTCGGGAAGAGCAATCAAATCCCAAAACAGGCTTGGGATAGGGTGAGTAACCCTATGTTACTCACCCGTGAGTAACCACCTTAGGACCGTAGATCTGGGCCGGGCTGATCGTGTGGCTGTGGTTGATGCGGTGATGGTCAGGGGCAATTTTGTCCGAAATTTGAATTAACGACTTCCCCCTTTTGTCCGTTGTGGATCTTTTTCTGTGCGCGAGTTGGATTCGGATTTTGGAGAGGGAAACTGCGAGCAGCAGCTGAGAAACAAGGGACGGCGATTCTCCATAGTTGATCGACGAGCAGCAGCTAATCGAATCGAGGTTTTTGATTCTCCCTAATTGATCGACGTGTGCGCGAGTTGAATTCGGTTTTTGGAGAGAGAAAGCTGCGAGCAGCAGCTGAGAAACAAGGTGACGGCGAATCTTTTCTGATTCTCCATAATTGATCGACGGCGATGGAGACTGCGAGTAGCAGCTAATCGAATCGAGCTTTCTGATTCTCCATAATTGATCGACGGCGAGGTTAGATATTAGTTTTTTTGATTCTTCCTGTTTAGCTAATCGAGTTTTCTGTTTATCTTTGGTTTTGTTGAGCGTTTTGACGATCTCTGGTTTCATTGGAGGTTTTTCATTGCTGCTATTCGAGCTTGTTCATGTTTAGCTAATCGAGCGTGTTTGAGTTTCTCTGGTTTCGTTGTAGGTTTTGTAGAATTTACCTTCTCTGAGTTTCTTTTGTGTGTTCTGTTTAGCTAATCGAGCTTGTTCATGTGTTATGTGCTTTGTGTTTTGGTTTTTTTGCAGTATTCTGGTGAGATGAGTTACGTAAATTGTGGCGATGTTGTTCCATTTGATAGATCTGGTTCTTCAACCAGCGTTGTAGGATCTGGTTCTTCATCTATCGATCTTGGATTTGGTCATTCAGCTAACTCTGGTGAATCAGGAGGTAAGATATACAAATTTGTTTGTTTATTGAAGTTTGAATGTGTTAGATATCATATGGTACCATGGTGGTAATTACTGGTATACGATGAGAGGTGATAATATAGTGTTGTGTTGTGATGTTATTGTGCTCTGTATTTAAGTTTTACCATATCATACCATGGAGGTAATTACTTGTACCATGGTTGGAATCATCGGTATAGTGTCGTAATTTGATTTTACCATGCCTTACCATGTGGTATAGTGTGGTAATTTGGTTTTACCATGCTATACCATGTGGTATAGTGTGGTAATATGATGAGATGTGATTCTGTTGTGGTAAAATATGATTTTACCATGTCATACCATGTGGTAAAATATGGTAATTTGATTTTACCATGCTTTACCATGTGGTATAGTGTGGTAGTTTCAAGTTAAAGGTGGGGTTATGTGTGATAATTGATTTTACCATGTCATATCATGTGGTAAAATATGGTAATTTGATGTTATCATGTATAGTTTGTGGTATAGTGTGGGTTTTTGGGATTTTTGTTGCTGCTGTAAGTGATTTTACCATGTCATACCATGTGGTATAGTGTGGTAGTTTGATTTTACCATGTCATACCATGTGGTATAGTGTGATAGTTTGATTTTACCATGTCATACCATATGGTATAGTGTGGTAATTTGATTTTACCATGCCATACCATGTGGTATAGTGTGGTAATATGATGAGATGTGATTCTGTTGTGACATGAAATTCATTTTACCATATCATACCATGGTGGTATTATATTTGTACATATTTAATATGTTGCTTCATAATGTTTATAGGTTTCAATGGTATAGATCCTACTGTTCGTGATTCTTGGAAGGACTTACAGTTTAATACACCGGATGATGCATACAATTTCTATGTGGATTATGGGAATCATGAAGGTTTTGGTGTGAGGATTTACCAACAATCAGCGTGTCCGAAGCTCAATGGTGGTTCTTCAGCTGTATATTATATCAAGTATTGTTGCAATAAGGAAGGTTGGAGAAGAGGTAGCGAGAATAACCCTGATAATGCAGGTGTTGTTGATACGAATGTCCGTGTTCGTAATGTTCCAGAACTCAGGGGTGGATGCAATGGTGCTTATATTCGAATCAGGTGGTTTAAAGAGTTTAAATGCTACAAGATCTATCGTTGGTATAATGTGCACAATCATGACATGATTCCTGAGTCTCTGCGTCACTATGTGAGATCCAGCAGACGAATGGCTCCTGTGTATAAGATGTTGGCAGAGGTGAATGATGCTGCTGGTATTGGTGTGACTTCTTCGTATAATGCAATTAGTAGGGCTGGTGGTGGTCGGAAGTTTGTTGGGTTCACAAAGAATGATTTGAAGAACCATCTGCGAACGGTGAGGACGTTATCAATGGAGTATGGTGATGCGACTGCATTGCTTGAATACTTTAGACGTCAAGCACAGCTGGATCCTGGGTTCTTTCATGAGGTGGAGGTTGATGTTGAAGAGAACATTGCTAGTATTTTTTGAGCAGATGGGAAGATGAGGATTGATTATCATTATTTTGGTGATTCAATTAGTTTTGATACTACTTACCGGACTAACAAAGAGTATCGGCCATTAGGTATGTTTTCTAGTTTGTTGTTTATTATTGTCTTTGTGAGTTTGTATGATTATTATTATTATTATCATTCTGTATCATGGTTATTTTGTTCTTAAAAGTCTGTACCATATGGTATGGGTTGGTATGGATTGCTTTTATGTTCTTAAAAGTATTTTACCATATGGTATGGGCTGGTATGGATTGTGTTTTTGTTCTTAAAAGTCTTTTACCATATAATATGGGTTGGTAACAAGGTTATTTGAGGTGGTTTTTGCGTTGTTAGAAGTCTGTACTATATGGTATGGTCTGGTATGGATTGTTTTTTTTGTTCTTAGAAGTCTTTACCATATGGTACGGGTTGGTATTATTGTTATTCGTACCTTTTACCACATGGTATGTGTTGGTAGAATTGTTTTTACTCACATTTTCTTATGTTTTTGTAGCTTTGTTTGTTGGTTTCAACAATCATCACCAACTGACTGTCTTTGCGGCTGCTCTTCTATATGATGAAACAACGCAACATTTGAATGGCTTTTCGATCAGTTGTTGAAATGCATGGGAGGTGTGAGACCGTTATCAATGTTTACTAACCAGGCTGCTGGTATAAGGTCTGTTTTCCCAGATTGTTTTCATGAGTTGTGTACATGGCATATTGCTCAGAATGCAGTTGTTAATCTGGGAAGTTTGTGTGACTCTGACTTCCTTCGTGAGCTTAGTTATCTGATGTATAATGCTGATGATGAGGATGATTTTGAGTATAATTGGAAGAAGATGATTGAGAAGTGTTTTCCTGGGAAGGGACCTTTGGGACACAGTTGGTTACAGGGCATTTACAAACTCAGGAAGAAGTGGTCTTCAGCCTGGGTGAATAATTATTTTGGTGCAGGAATGAAGAGTACCCAGCTAAGTGAGTGCTGCAATAGTAATATTCGACATTACTTGCAGTCAGAGTTTAGCGTTAGTAGATTCTTTGTGCACTTTGAGAGGATGCTGGATAATAAGAGGGATGCTGAAGAACAAGAAGAGCACTATGCCTTATCTTGGTTGGCTGATTCTCGGTTTTCTACTAGCCCTATTGTGAAGCAAGTTGCTAATGTGTATACGCCGAAGATATTCAAGTTTTTCCTGGATCAGTACAAGGAATCTCTTGCGTATAATATTTTTTCAAATACATAGATAGAACCAGAAGGACATGTAGGAATGTTTGATGTCTTCATATTGGAGGATGACCTTACTAGGTTGGATAGTAGGGTGTTGAAGGTTGATTTTGATAACGGTTAAATCAAGTGTTCCTGCCGTAAGTGGGAGTCAAGTGGTTTGATCTGTAAGCATCAAATTAAGGGATATGATATGTTGTGGTCTACAACATGCAATCTGAAGTTCCAGCACATACCTAGCAGTTTGATTTTGAAGCGGTGGACAAGAGCAGCAAAAACTGGAGGGAACTTTTCTTTAGAAGTTCCGTCTACTGATAGTCCATCGAAATACCGTTCTCGTCTTTTCAATCTGTCAGCTGTTTCTGCATCAATGATCAGCAGGGTTTCAATGGATGATGATTTGTATAAATCAGCCATGGCCTTCATGACTGATTTGATTAAAAAGTGTGAAGCCCTATCGATTAATGAACCTGCTGGAACAAGCACGTCTTCTAACGGTGACAGTAAGTTTTTAATTGTTTAGAGTTTTGTGTTCTGATATATGCAATTTTTTGAGGAGAATGATTTTATATGTATATATATATATATATCTGTCATTGATTGTAGTTTGTTTTTGTTATCTTGGTATAGATGATGTACCAGTCCAAAAAGTGAAGGGGTTTAAGCCTAAAAATGATTCATTCAAGCCTTCGAAACGACCAATTCCAGTTGCGGAGGCTGCAAGGTCTGTAAGTAAGAAGAAGAGAAAAACTAGCAGGCTTGAGGAGGAGAATTTGAAGGCTGTTGAAGAAAGTTTAAGGCTGAAGCTGTAACAGTTTTCTTAGAGGATTATTTGAATGAATGGTTGAAGCTGGTTAAGTTGTTGAAGCTATTTTGTTCTTTTGGATTGGTTTTGGTTTTGTTGGATATTTTTCTTGTCTTGTTGAATTAATTTTACCATGTCATACCATGTGGTATAATGTGGTAATTTGATTTTATCATGTCAAACCAGGTGGTAAAATGTGCTATTTTGGAAGTTAAATGTGAAGGTTCTGTTTTATAATTGATTTTACCATGCTATACCATATGGTATAGTGTGGTAGTTTGGAAGTTTTGTGTGATAATTGATTTTACATTTGTCATACCATATGGTATTGTGTTGTAATTTATTTTTACCATGCCATACCATGTGGTAAAATATGCTATTTTGGAAGTGGCATGTGTTGTACTGTGTGGTAATTGATTTTACAGTGCATTACCATGTGGTAATTTGGAAGCTAAATGTGAGGGTTCTGTGATAATTGATTTTACCATGCCATACCATATGGTATAGTGTGGTAATTTGATTTTACCATACCATACCATGTGGTATAGTGTGGTAGTTTGATTTTACCATGCCATACCATCTGGTAATTTGATTTTACCATGCCATACCATATGGTATAGTGTGGTAAATTGATTTTACCATGCCATACCATATGGTATAGTGTGGTAGTTTGATTTTACCATACCATACCATGTGGTATAGTGTGGTAGTTTGATTTTACCATGCCATACCATCTGGTATAGTGTGGTAATTTGATTTTACCATGCCATACCATATGGTATAGTGTGGTAGTTTGATTTTACCATGCCATACCATGTGGTAAAATGTGGTAATTTGGGAATTAAGAACATATGTTAAGTATTTGCTAATATAATAAAAAACAGAACGTTTTACTTAGTCATAACACACACCATAATAAGTTGTTTCATACCATCCTACTAACTAGAATGAAGTGGCTACTGAACACAAACCATAATAAGTTGTCTCATACCCTCCTACTACTTAACACACTTAACACAAACCATAATAAGTTGTCTCATACCCTCCTACTACTTAACACACATAACACAAACCATAATAACTTGTCTCATACCCTCTTACTACTTAACACAAACCATAATAGAATTTTCATCTCCTTTCTTTCAATTCTTCCTCTTGTTCTTCATGTTGCAGTACTTTGTTGATTCTTTCATGATCCTATCCCATTCAAGATTGTCCTCATCCAGAATGATGTCCAACATCAGGCACTCCCTTTCTTCATTTATGAGATCAATCCTCTTCCAGTCTTTGGTCAGGGAACTGTTGTACTTACCTTCCCAGTGTCTCATCCACCTGATGATGTACATCCCACATGACTTGTCATCTGGTTGTGTAACCTTCTCGAGGTTGAACCAGGTAAACCTTTCCCACTTTATTGTCTTCTCTGCAAACTATGTCTTCATGTAGTTGATTGCGTACTGGACAACCCTCTTTGCCATTGGTTTGTAGGTTTTATCAAAATCTTTGTGGCGGAGACTGTCGAGTACTTCAAATCTCTCTGCTTTGATGTTGACACAAATCATGATGTAGTGCTTGTTATCACAGTAAGGGAAGAACCACTGCAAAATAATTTTACCACAGTATATCATATGGTAAGCACTTGCCATATAAGTGTTGAACAGTAAGTTAAGAACCATTGGAAACTAATTTTACCACTATATACCATATGGTAACCACTGCAAACTAATTTTACCACAATATATCATATGGTAACCACTTACAAGGTTACATTCTGTGAAGCTGAGGTTTTTTGCCCATTCTTTGTTGGTGATGTCCAAGTCCACTTTGTCGTAGTATTCGTCTGGAGTTAGCAGAGGATTGCCACTTTCAATGTCCAGTTGGCAGTCACCCTGAAAGTTGTGGTTGTTATTATGTGTTTTATATATGTGTTGTCTAAGAACTATTGACAGAATATGGGTGGGTTTACTTACTGCCAAAGATGTAACGAAGAACCACTTTTTGAATTTCCTTTTCTTTGCTTCATTCCTGTTCATTAGATCTCCATACCAGTCGATGACATCAGATGTGATTTCCCAACGAATGTCAATCGACTGTACTGACTCCCTTTTCAGCAAGAATGTTCCATCCTTCCTTCTAAACATTATCTCATTACTGTATAAAAGCACATCACAACAGGACAGATGGTTTACTTTAATTTATCACATTAAACAATAGGTTACCACAACAAACCATATCTTACCACATCTTACCATATGGTAATAAACTAAAACACAACAGGAGTTATGGTTTAATCCATTCTTTAACAACAAACCATAGCTTACCACATCATACCATATGGTATTAAACTAAAACAAAACAGGACTTGTGCATTACTACATTTTCTATGATTAAACCATAGATTTATATAATTTTAACATAGCTTACCATATCTTACCATATGGTATTAAACCAAAAACAAAACTGGAATTGTGGATTACTACATTTTCTATGATTAAACCATAGATTTATCTAATTTTACCATATCTTACCATATTTTACCATATGGTAACAAATTAGATGACTACAGTAAAATCATATAACAGTAGAAGTTTTAAGATGATGACTTACCTCTTGACAAATTTCTTGTTCTTGCATCTTATGTACTCCAGGATGTTGCTGAACATATCATCAGGTGTTGTTTGTGTTGGTGTTGACCATTCAACTTGTGATCTTTGTGATTGTGGAGCAACTTGATCAACAGTTGGAGTATTCAGGTCCTCCTGGTAAGCATCTATGCATTCACGCACTTCCTTGAGCTTCTCTTGGCTGTTTGTGTACAGATTTGACCATATAGCATATGACTCCGTCTGTGACTGGGTGCTTTGTGGCTGTGTTGGTGGTGGTGTTGTTCTTGCCTTCTTTTCATATACATTCAAATTCTTCACCACAATTCTTCTTTTGCGAGGCTCTCCTGGTTGATTGGTTGCAGTGGTGGTAGTCAACTTTGTTGGTGTTTGATCTTTGAGAGGGCTGAGATCGAAGGATGGAATGTCATCTTCCCTTGTCACTTTAGGCTTCTCAGCAGCTTTGGTTGTCAATTTTGGAGTCTCTTCTCGAACAACATCATCTGACACCGTTTTCTCGCTGTCAGTTTCTGCAGTCTTTTGTGCAGCTTGCCCTGTATTCCCTTCTTCTGTTGTTTCCTTATCAACATCCATTGGATCTGCTGTTTTTGTAGCTCCTTTTTCTTCTGTTTCTTTTGCAGATGTCTGTTCTGGAACTGCTTTCGGGGTGTTCTCTTGTTGTGGTGTTCCCTGATTCAGATCTTCTTGAACAGCTGGTGGTTCTGTTGCAACTTTCCCCAGTGGATCTCCTTCTTGGATGCTTTCCTTATTTACAGCTGCTGGAGCAGAATCATCTTGCTCCTTTGGTGTAGATGCAGCAAGATCGACTGTAGATGGTTGTGAATCATCTTCTTTCTGTGTTTGCTCCTCGTTCTCCTCTTTGTTCTTGTCTATCTTTGCCTGTTTGAATATTTGATTGATTGTTTTATCCAAACTGGCATTCATTTCTTCATCATTCTCTTCTTCATCATCTTCACACTGAGATTTTTCTCCTTCTGTGGGCTGAACATATTCATCACAGCTTTCTTTCTCAAGTTTCTCCTTGTGTCTGATCAGATTCTCAATTTGGCTGGTGTACTGGTCTTTGATTGCTTTCATCATTGCCTTCATTGATGCTTCAAGCTGTTTGATTGCATTCTCAGCCTGCATAATGGGAGTTTTGTAAGATACCATGGTGGTAAAGTGTGTATGGTGTATGGGTTAGTTACCATGGTGGTAATACATGGTATTTGTAATTATTATCACAATTCTCCATTTTTATAACATGAAACCATATCTTACCACATGGTAACAAAGTAAAACAGAACAAGAATTATGGTTTCCTCCATTTTTACAACATGAAACCATAGCTTACCACACACTACCATATGGTAACGAAGTAAAACACAACATGACTTATGTTTTCCTCGATTTTTATAACATGAAATCATAGCTTACCACACATTACAATATGGTAACAAACTAAAACACAACAGGATTTATGGTTTCCTCCATTTTTATAATATGAAACCATAGCTTACCACACCTTACCATATGGTAACCAACTAAAACACAGAAGGAATTACGGTTGGCATGTATTTGGACAACTGTAATATAGATAATATGTACTTACTTGGTTGACTGTTCTGATATTCTTCAAATCAAAGTTCAGTGATGATGACTGGTCTGGAGTTTTGTTTCTTTGTTTTTTCGGTGACTGATAGACTGGCTCATTCTCCTCTTCCTCATCAGTTGCATCATCAACCTCATCATCATTAATGTTGGCAACCTTTTCGATCTCGGCCAACTCTTTTCCATTGTAGTAGCTCTTAATGTTCTCAAAGTTTGTTTCGACATTGAGATCATCATAGTAGCTTACTATTGGTGTTCGAAGCTGGGTTGAGAATGCCATTTCATCCAGTTTGTACATGAAGCATACCTTTTTTATGCAGATAGTTGTATTAGTTTTTTCAAAGATTATCATTTATATGTAAAATATATGAGTAACAAGGTTGAAATGGCCAAGGGAATGGGAGACTCACTGTAAGGAAGTGAAGATCTGCACTGAAATAGAGGTTTGGTGATTTCAATCCTTCATTCATGTGTTTGAAGAAGTATTTGCACCAGTTGTAGCTGGTGAAATGTTTCAGTTCTTCAGTCTTCAAGTACTCAAGCATGTTGAGTTCAGCCATAGGTGCTGAAGTTGGACACAGCAAGCCTCCGGTGACCAGCAGAAAGAACAATTGCATCCATCTCTTACTGTGTGTGGTTGTAGGAAGATCTTTTTCTACCTGACTTAGCTTTACCCTTGGAGTGGATGTTCCATCTACTTCGAGTAGGGTTTCTATTGCATAATCTGTTGCGTCATCCCAAGAAATCGTGGGAGGTACAACTTCCCTATTCCCCATCGGCAGACCATATACTCTATGGAAGTCGATTGGTGATATATTCATGCGTGTCCCGTCAGGTAACTTGAACGATTCTTTCATTGGATTGTATTTGTTCATTACGAACAGAGCAAAATGATTGTTTATCTTTGTCTGCCTGATTGATATTAAGCCTGATAGGCCTAATATCTCAAGTTACTCTTTCCGCTCATCTGTTATTGACCTTGCAATTGCAGATATTCTTGTTGGGCTGCACTTTGTGCGAAAACTTTGTCTTGGTTTTACCATAGTGTACCTGAATGTAGAAATTAGTAATAGTCTGTTAGTATGCTTTTTACCATAATATACCATATGGTACCATAATGGTTTCCTACCATACGTAATCAAACCATATATTTATCACATTTTACCATATGGTAATTACATCAAACCATGTCTTATAAGATCTTACCATATGGTAACGAAGTAAAACACAACAGGACTTATGTTTTCCTCCATTTTTACAACATGAAACCATATCTTACCACACATTACCATATGGTAACAAACTAAAACACAGAAGTACTTATGGTTTTTTGCTATTTTACAACATGAAATCATAGCTTACCACACATTACCATATAGTAACGAACTAAAACACAGAAGGACTTATGTTTTTTTGCTATTTTACAACATGAAACCATAGCTTACCACACATTACCATATGGTAACTAACTAAAACACAGTAGGACTTATGGTTTTTTGCTATTTTACAACATGAAACCATATCTTACCACACATTACCATATGGTAACAAACTAAAACACTGAAGTACTTATGGTTTTTTGCTATTTTACAACATGAAACCATAGCTTACCACACATTACCATATGGTAACAAACTAAAACACAGAAGAACTTATGGTTTTTTGCTATTTTACAACATGAAACCATAGCTTACCACACATTACCATATGGTAACAAACTAAAACACAGAAGAACTTATGGTTTTTTGCTATTTTACAACATGAAACCATAGCTTACCACACATTACCATATGGTAACAAACTAAAATACAGAAGGACTTATGTTTTTTTGCTATTTTACAACATGAAACAATAGCTTACTACACATTACCATATGGTAACAAACTAAAACACAGAAGGAGTTACGGTTTCTTGCCTTTTTATAACGTGCAATCATAGCTTACCACGCCATACCATGTGGTAACGAAGCAAAACACAACCGATTCTACACCAGTTCAGCAACGCATGCTAACGATTCGGTAATGTAGTGAGTTTTACTACAATTTTCACATGAAGAGTGACTGAAATACTGTTTCTATTGTTCTATGGATGGATTTCGAAGAAAGAAGTGAGGTTTTACCTTGATATTTTGTGCGAAAACGATTTTTGAGCCTCGTTGAAGTTGGAAACCCTTCGTTTTTCAACGAAGAAGCGAGAACAGTGAATCGTTGAATGATTCTTCGAAAACCTTTGCGAAAATCGTTGAATGATTCTGTGTTTTCTGAAGTTTTTGGTGCGTGATTGGATGAAGAATGGAGAGTTAGAGAGCAGAGGGAAGTGCAACTGTCGCGTGAAAGGTGAGAGAAAGAAGGAAAGAAGGCGGGCACGGTTTAATGTCACGTCTGCTTTTCAAATTGTCAGATGGAAAGATTACTATTTTGCCCCCCCCCCCCCCCCCCCCCCCCGCGTGTAGTTACTTTTTCTTGATCTGACGGTTACAAATTAAATGCAATGGACGGTTGATATGCTGGTTACTGATGGTTACTGAGGGGATCCGGACCCCCCTTGGGTCAAGTTCCACCGTATTATCGTTAAGGAAATGTGAACTAATAGTTCAAATGGTGTCAAGTTTCGACATGAAGCTAGAAGGTTATGGACATTTTAACTGAGTTTCAGATTAAACTCGTCTGTCCCGTAATTAGGAAATTCTTAAAATAACCCCGGATGAATTAAACCCCAACACTAATCTCACATCCCCTCACCCTCACGCCAAACTAAATAAAAACGCTAAAGTTGTATTCCTTACCTCCAGTTCCCATGTTTAACAAATCCTTCCAGATTCCAATCTCAGTTCCTAGATAAACAGCCATGTACCGCTGAATAATTGGACGGAAGTGGCAAGCATAGTCACAACAGCGTCAATCCGGAGGGAGATAGATACCACGAGGTAGGGAAGCTCTTTTTTAGCCCGGTTGATTGCGTGCGTGTTATTATAATTATTCATTGTGGGAGCATGGTGAGCTGGTTTAAGGGATTGATTTCCACAGATCGCAACCTCTGTTTGTCGTAGGAAGTGATAATTGCAAGATTAGGGTTTGGAATGACATAATGGAAGTCCATGGATCGTGAGTGCATGGTGGACGAGAATTGAAGATCATTAATCAAGAAAGGATCAATTATAGTGTGGGACTTTTTGCATGGCATTAGGAAATTGATAGACTGCAGCGGGGTGGAATACTTTGGTGGAATGCTTTGTGGGACGTTTGTGTAGGTCTTGTGATGTGATGGTGGGCTTGTGGCCGAGCAATCAAGCAACGATCAAGTGAAGGGAAATTGATCCTTGTAGTTGATTCAAATCAATCGGCTTCAACATAAGGTGAGTGTAAAAGAAGTAAACTCTTGTATGCTCATGATTGATGATATGTGCTTGTTTGAGTTGTGGTTTATAGTGAATGTGTGTTGTTTGCTTTAAAGCTTTACGTTTATGAGTGATTGTCAAAGTTAAGAACAAGTCCTTTTGTTTTAAGAAGTACTTCGCCTTCAAGAAGGTGAAACCGTTTTAAGAGTTTTTAGTCGCTGGCGCCAGTCCGTTGCCATTTGAGATTTTGAGATAGAGCATCAGTTATGCTCTTGAGACTTTTAAGATGAGCAAATGAGCAACAATCATGCTCTTGAGAATCGTGGAAGAAGAGCCTTCCACGATAAGTTTAAGTTTAAGAAAAGGGCTTAATTGAAAGTTTGGTCACTCGAATTGCTATAAAATTTCACGTTTGCCACTCAAATTAATTTATTCCATTTATAGTCACTCGAATTAGTTGAACAGTTCAAGTTCGGTCACTCTCCGTTAACCTCCGTTAACTTTGACTGACGTGGCGGTCAACTCTGACAGTTGACCGTTAAATGTGTGACATGGCAAATAAAAATTAATTAAAAAATAAAAATTAAATTTTTAGAAATTACACATCATTATAAAAAAAATTATAATTATAAAAAATGAAAAAAGAAATTATCACAAAAAAAGAAATTATCACATCGTGGTATTGGACCTTTATTGCGAGTACACTTTATGTGAAAAAAAGCTTTGTAGTTCTGCAGAAATAGGTTTGTAGCAAGTGCTTACGGTCGAAAAGAGTGGTATTGGACCTGCCAATCTTGTCTTGAGCCGGCGCTTAAGCTGGCTTGTTGCAGGACAGATCCATGGAGCCTGCAGTTTTTGAATTAATCAACCAAATCTCATTATAATTTTCCTAATTAAGTTGGGTTATAACATTTTTGAAGTTAATGAACTATTGATTGTTGTTTTCTGCCCTTGGCCATTTTCTGCCCATACTTCCGCCATTGACACCCATCCGTGATCTAAATAATGCCATCCAAAGTTCAGTCAAACCACACCCAATTAATTGATTAAGCAGACTTCCAACTCAAAATTTTGATACAAAAAATAATCATCATCAATTTCATACCATTGGAGCCTCTGATCTAGCTCGAACCGACACCCGAGCCTTTCTGATTGTGGCTTCAGTCTGATCAACGCTCTTCGCCGAATTGTTGAATCTCGCTACCTTATTCCCTCCTCCCCATCCTCCTTGATCCGAACTCTCTTCTTCCCTCGCCGCCGCCGCCGCCGCTTTCTTCTCTCCCTCGAACGCCGCCGCCGCCATCATCGTCGATCCTTCATCCGCAGCCGGCGACCTCGACCGGTCCCGTTCCGATGATGACAACGACAATTCATCTGTGTCGCCGATCGTACCGCCACCAGCCGCAGCGGAGGAATTCGCTAGTCCGAGATCCATGAACTGCCGGGGGACCACCACCGCTCCTCCACCGTTGTTGTCCTGCTCGTCCGCCGGCGGCGGAAGCGGCGACGGCTTCTGATCGTGCATCAGCGACATTACGTGCACCTGCAGCGCGCTGTAGTTGTTGTTGACTTAATTCAGCATGTCTCTCAGCCGGAGATTCTCCACTTTCACCCGCTCCAGCTCCGCCTGTAGAACCACCATCTGAGATGATAATTAAAATATGATTCGCAATTAAGAATAAATTAATTTTTTTTTTGTGATAATTTCTTTTTTTCATTTTTTATAATTATAATTTTTTTTATAATGATGTGTAATTTCTAAAAATTTAATTTTTATTTTTTAATTATTTTTTATTTGTCACGTCACACATTTAACGGTCAACTGTCAGAGTTGACCGCCACGTCAGTCAAAGTTAACGGAGGTTAACGGAGAGTGACCGAACTTGAACTGTTCAACTAATTCGAGTGACTATAAATGGAATAAATTAATTTGAGTGGCAAACGTGAAATTTTATAGCAATTCGAGTGACCAAACTTGCAATTAAGCCTTAAGAAAAGCCTAGATGGGCTCTCATACGTATGATTTGGCAACCGGACTAGCTAGTGAGGGATCCCCAGTGTCAGACAAATATTTAAGTCGAGATTTGAGCTTTAAGAGAGGAGAGTAACTTCAACTCCCTCAAAGTATAAGAGTTGAAGATTTTAAGATTGGAAGTACAAACAACTTCCACCAATTAAAGTTAAGTGTTTAAGCAAAGTACTCAAGTATAAGACATTTTAAATGTAAGGGCGTAGATTGACCCCATCTCACTCACCAGGCCTTAGTAAAGGAATGAGTGAGAACCAGATCGATAACAGCTAGCTAGAAGAGCAGTTAGGGAGCGGCGAGATCGAGAGAGTCGCTCGAGGCAAGCCGGCTAGGGGAGGATAGTACAAGTGTCACTGAAGGTGCCAGAGATCGAATCCGAGCAAACAACAAAGTAGAGTTTTAGTTATTGCTTTACGATTATGTGTAGTTACTGGAGATTCAGATTAAGAGTTTTGTGTTTGAGGTTTGGCCAAGTGTTAGGGCTTTGTTTTAAGAGATGTCAGTTTAATTTTAATATGATGAAAGTTAATTATGAAAGGTTTCCGTTATTTTTTTTCCAAGTCTCTTTTTTGTTCAAATTTTGATTTACGCTTTATCAAGGGTATTTTGGTAAAAGTAGTGTCCGGCCGGACTAGGGTGTTTCACTAGCTCTATCTTCTCTGCATAAGAGAGCTTGCAAGCCTCCGAGATCTCATTCTGCTTGTAATCATATGAAAGAGAAGCTCATAGTATTGGTTAGAATTTTCCCAACTAGAGGGGCAATCCCAAATAATAGACATGCAACATCCCCTCCTGAAATAAGATGCATTAGCCCAACTTGTTCTCATTGCAGATGATACATCAATAAATAAATACTAGTCTCCTTATCCAACAAAGTAACATGAATCTCAATAGTTAGGGTAAAAGTGTATGGGAAAGAGAATTCCATTTAGCTTTGAAACTACCAAATAGACTCCATTCACACTAATAAAAAAATAGGATGACAAAATACAGCTTTTACCAAAGAACCAACTAAGATGGAAACCTCATCACCTCAATAACACAAACCAAAAACTGAAATCTACGAAATCAAAGATTTCATCAACCAACCTTAATCGCACACCTAGAGCTAATTTTTTACGACCTTATTTAAAAACGATTTATTGATCCGTAAGAATATTTTGAGCAATATTCATCTTCTTTTAAAAAATGATTGATTATGACTAATAACAAAATGTAGAGCCCTCCGAAGCAAAGAAGGAAGAATCTTGAAAATGATTTTTTTTAAAACATATATGTAAGAGCGGGTTGATAATCCGTGAGCTTAATCACATTAGGAATTTTCAAAACTAAGGTAAGGAAAGTAGGGTTAATACCTTTTGTAAGCATCCCAATACAAAAAAATTCTTGAACTCAAACAACGACATCTGCTCCTGCCATAACCCACAGTTTCAAGTGAAATCATGTTGTCTAGCCATTCGGGACAGGAGCCTTCACGGGTTTTATAGAGAAAATAGCTACCTTTACCTCCTCGGCAAACACGGGCAAGCATGGTGCAACATTATCCTCATGAGAAACCTTTTTCAAAATTAATACCCCAAGCAAGAAATAATCGTTGGAAATGTCAGGGTTATCTTCACCATGAAGATTGCAATAGAACTTCGCAAATGCATCAACCACCTCGTCAATATAAGTTACAACTTTCAAGACTCAAGATACAACCTACATATCATGTTTTTTGTTTGCCTCATCTTCATATACTGGTGAAAGAATGTAAAGTTTTCATCACCCAAAGTAAACCATTGGACTTGAGATTTGTTTTTTAAGCTTTCCTTCGCCTGCTTTAATAAAAGATACTCACGAAGAATAAGCTACTCATCTCCAAAGGTGAATTCTGAAGGATCAGCAAGAGAGTCCAATTGAGATCCTTCGGGGCTTCTCACACTCCTTTACCCTCCGCTAATATCCAAGAAACAATTATAGTTAAGCTGTTTTGAACCTGCATTTTTCTAACAGTTGTCTGAATTGGAGACTAAAGTGTCAAGACCCCCTAACTTTTGTATCGCAAGCCATCTGAAGAATATAAAAATACTAAGGATGTTGAACACACATATAAAAACAATAAAAGGGATTGGGTATAGAATGAAGAGGGGTAGTAGGTTGAATCAACCATAATGATTAGAGAAGTTCAGTTTCAGGAGGTCCATTGCATAACTCTTATATCTACAAAGCCAATAAGCATTTAGCAACACCATGTTAATTTTTCTAGCAATAAGATCTGTCGACTACTTATTAGACGAAGTGAAGTAAGGGACATTTGATCAATCAACCAGTTCCATACTCGTACCTAATCCTGGAAACAAACCATACTACTAGAAAGATCAGAAGTATTAGAGCCTCATTTGGATATAAGATGCCACTGAAATAAATGTCACTAGCCATGGGATCCCCCATACTATTTATCTACTCATTTTAACATACAAAATATCTCATTTTTTCTCATCATTCAACCCATTAACTGTAGTAAAGAAGAAATTCACGCCATTCCTCTAAAACCAAAGAGTGAATAATGTTCACCCCTGATTTTAGTACTCTAAGTGACACTTCATAACTCTTGAACATCAAAACTCTTCTCAATGAGTAGTAGCATAATTTTAGTTTATTGTATAATCATAAAAATTATCAAGGACTCCAAAGAATTTCTACTCTCAACATGAGTCTCCAACAATCCACCAACTAACACCGTGTGTCTACCTCCATAATCAAGCGCCACTTTTTTCTTTGCATGACTGTTAAAGCCACGTATATTCAACACGACAGTCATCAACGATGGGGTTGGGCTATACTCTCACTCTTACCTCATTTCTCACATTTCTTCTTTTTGTGTTCAAGTGATTGAAAGACCCCGTCCAGGCCTGTAATATTTGATAGGAAATTCAAGTGTTCAATACTAGGAAGGTCCTTTCACACTCTTAGCTTAGGCGCCACATCTAATGGGAGAGCATTTACAACATAGGCTTGGACTAACCAATGTGCCAAACTGAGGATCTGGTGACCCAACTTATGACACTCAAATTATAGTTTTTATCACTCCCATATTTTATACATTTTTCACTTTTAGAAATGCATCTTTAGTATATTTTGTTATGCTTCATATAGATATCATAAATATTTGATCAACGTGCCTAAGATGGACCTTCAGTGTGTTTTGTACTATTTTACTCCTTTTAATGTTATTTTGTGCATTTCAAGGATATAAAACACTCAAGAGAAATAAGGATCATCAATGGATGAGAAAGAGGACAAGATATTTGGACATCAACTGCTTCTATGATAACCTATAGAATCATATTTATAAAAGCTGACTGGCCTAACAAAGAGCAAATGAGCTTAAATTTGAGGGCTATTCAATAAGCCCAAGTTGAAGTTGTTCACAAAAAATGAGTCCAATTGGAGGAAGGAATCTACGACAGTGGCGACCACCACTGGGTCGTAGGAGGTCCTCGCTCATGGAATCTTCAAGAATATCCGTACAAGTCAAGGAATTAGTGTCCCAGTGGTACCAAGACTCTCTTGGCCAACTTTTAGGTGGAAAATCCTAGAAAATCCCTTTGGTGATGTACTATAAATAGAGGCTTAGGCTTTATCTTTTATCTTTTTTACACAACTTTCACACGCACGCTGCCTTAGCTGGCACAAGTTAGCTTCGATTGGAGAGGAGAAATTCTACAAAGCTTCATGGAGATGCCTTCATCAGCAATGATTGTGTCATCAACTTCTTTAATGTCCAACTGGCTCAATCATTGTTTAGATATGGGAATTCTTTGATGCTTCATGCATATAAAATTTCTATAATTAATAAATTATTTTGGTCATTAGATGCCTTTATCATTGGATGCTTATATCATTTGATGCTTTGTGTATGAGATGCTTATACCATTCGATGCTTTATGTGTTTCATTATTTTACTATATGATGCATATATCATCTATCATGTGCTACTATATTCATTGCTTATAATATCATCATATGTGGCATGGAAACCCGTTTTGAAAAAAAGGAAAAAAAGAAAAGTTTGCATGAAAACCCAACCTTTGTGGTATCCATCTATCTTATGTGTGCATGAAGGGAAGTGAAATACCTCTCATGCATGAATAAAGTAGATGCTTGATATTTAGATCATTCGCAGAGGCCCCTAAATAGTCAATGTGTTATCTGTCGCATCCGTCCCTCCGGGGTTCGTTGGGTTCGCTTTTTGGAGTCTCCATCGATCTTATTTGGAGTGGATCGAACACTCTTCGAACCGGCTCTAATCTTAGGTTCAGAACCGAGATATGGTCGGTAGTTAAGTGATATGGGTTCGGGAGTACGGTTACGTGTGGGTAAGTGAAATCACACCCCACAACGCTTTAAATCGGTACTACTTAAGCCGATGAGTTTCATACGAATTGGGTGTATTTTTAGTAATATATTTGTAATTTTAGGGTCCCACTAGACCATTAAATAATTCTATCGTATTAGTTGTAATTTAATTATACGCCCAATGATGTAAAAATTAAAAGATAAAGTTAATTGGTTAGTTGGACTCGAACCTTTCGGCTGCCTACGTACCTGTTAGACGGGATCAAAGTCCACGTAGTTCGTTAGGAACTTTGATCAATTTAATTATAACTTTTACCACGTTCCACTGAACGTAATTCTCGTATTATAATTTTGTTAATAAAACTTCATTTAGATTATTATGAGGTTATCACAATAAATGCAAGGATTTTAGTTATTAGAATGTATTTTGACGTATTGGAAAAGAAACGAGATCATAATTACAAGGATTTTGTTAATAAAACTTAATCCGCATTCAACATTTCGTATTACGTACTTTAAACAAATAAAACAAAGCGGGGTGATTATAATTACAAATGATGAGGCCAACAGCCCAACTGGTTAAGTTGTCAGGTAGAGACCGCATTCGTTGGTGAGGACGGGGGTTTGGTACCCGCTACCTACATTTTTTTATTCTCGTTTTGCTGCAGCGAAGGGGGAAGGGTATTTTAGTAATTCCACAACAACGCGGTGGCAAGGTCGCGTGATTAGTTAGGAACCTAGGGGTATTTCGGTCTTTTGGAATGATATATAAACGTCTTATACTAAAAAAACGAAACCCTAATCTACTCAAATTCGGTCGCCGCTAGCCCACTCTCTCGCCTCTCTCTTTCACGATTCTTCCCTCACTTTCGCTTCCCTTCTTCCCTTCCTAAGGGGTCGTTTGCTTCAACGATTTTATAACGAGGGTTTTGTCATGAATTTGCTCATTAAAAACCTTGGGATTTATTAGGGATTTTGGGCATTATGAATTTGAGGAAATCCTTTGTTTGTTGAGCTATTTTTATCATGGATTTGATGGTTTTTCAGCTTGTCTCCAAATCTCAGGGTATGAGGTGGGATTTATAAAACCGTGGGGCTCATGGATTTGGAGCAAATAAAAAACCCAAATCCGTGGGGCCCACGGATTTATCTAAACATTTTTTGACAAAGCAAACAACGGATTGTGTGTATATCCATGATGGTTGGTTTTTTGGTACCAAATCCATGATGCAAACGACCCTTAAGAAGCAAAACCCTAGCCGCCTCTCTTCAAACAGTCGTCATCTTCTTCTCCTCTCTCTCTCTCTCGTCTCTCTTCCACCATAGACCGAAACCCTAGCTCCCAATCGTCGTCCTCTCGTACCCTCTCAATCTGTCGTCGCTCTCGAATTTGGCCGGGAATCCTAATCTACCGTGAAGGGGAAATCGATCCAGGTAAAAAAACTCAACATGCATGCTTCCTGGTTTATAGTGTTTCTGATTTTTTGGGTTTTAATGGGATTTTGACTTCTCTTTTTCTGAATTGATGGTTTCTGGGTGTTGGTTTCGGTGAGGGGGAAAAGAATTGATGAGTACAAGAAAGCTAATGGAAACCGCAGGCAGCGAAGGTGAATCTTCTACAACCGCGACGACGACGAGGCAGAGGGGGCTTAGGATAGGGTGAGTAACCCTTTGTTACTCACCCGTGAGTAACCACCTAGGAACCGTTGATCTGGGGCGGACGGATCGTGTGGCTGTCATTGAAGCGGGATAGTCAGGGGCATTTTTGTCCGTTATTTGAATTAATGAGTTTCCCCTTTTGTCCGTTGCGAATCTTTCTGTGCGCGAGTTGGATTCGGATTTTGGAGAGTCTCAACTACGAGCAGGGGAGCAGCAGCTGAGAAACAAGGACGGCGATTCTCCATGGTTGATCGACGGCGATAGAAACTGCGAGCAGCAACTTCGAATCGAGCTTTCTGATTCTCGGTCTCCATAATTGATCGACGTGTGCGCGAGTTGGATTCGGATTTTAGAGAGAGAAATTGCGAGCAGGGGAGCAGCTGCTGAGAAACAAGGACGGCGATTCTCCATGGTTGATCGACGGCGATAGAAACTGCGAACAGCAGCTTCGAATCGAGCTTTCTGATTCTCCATAATCGATCGACGTGTGCGCGAGTTGGATTCGGTTTTTGTAGAGAGAAACTGCGAGCAGCTGCTGTGAAACAGGGGACGGCGAATCTTTTGTGATTCTCCATAATTGATCGACGACGAGGTTAGATATTAGTTTTTTTGATTCTTCCTGTTTAGCTAATCGAGTTTTCTGTTGATCTCTGGTTTCGTTGGAGGTTTTTCATTGCTGCTAGTCGAGCTTGTTTATGTTTAGCTAATCGAGCTTGTTCATGTGTTATGTTCTTTGTGTTTTGGTGTTTTTGTAGTATTCTGGTGAGATGAGTTACGTAAATTGTGGCGATGTTGTTCCAATTGATAGATCTGGTTCTTCAACCAGCGTTGTAGGATCTGGTTCTTCATCTAGTGCTGTTGGAATTGCTTCTTCATCTATTGATCTTGGATTTGATCATTCAGCTAACTCTGGTGAATCAGGAGGTAAGATATACAAATTTGTTTGTTTATTGAAGTTTGTATAGTGTCGTAATTTGATTTTACCATGCCTTATCATGTGGTAATTGATTTTACAGTACATTACCATGTGGTAAAATGTGGTAATTAGGAAGTTAAATGTGATGGTTCTGTGTGATAATTGATTTTACCATGCCATACCATATGGTATAGTGTGGTAATTTGATTTTACCATGCCTTATCATGTGGTAATTGATTTTACAGTACATTACCATGTGGTAAAATGTGGTAATTAGGAAGTTAAATGTGAGGATCCTGTGTGATAATTGATTTTACCATGCCATACCATATGGTATAGTGTGGTAATTTGATTTTACCATGCCTTATCATGTGGTAATTGATTTTACAGTACATTACCATGTGGTAAAATGTGGTAATTAGGAAGTTAAATGTGAGGATCCTGTGTGATAATTGATTTTACCATGCCATACCATATGGTATAGTGTGGTAATTTGATTTTACCATGCCTTATCATGTGGTAATTGATTTTACAGTACATTACCATGTGGTAAAATGTGGTAATTAGGAAGTTAAATGTGAGGGTTCTGTGTGATAATTGATTTTCCCATGCCATACCATATGGTATAGTGTGGTAATTTGATTTTACCATGCCATACCATGGTGGTAACTCTTGTATCATGGCTGTAATTATTGGTATACATTGAGATTTCATACTGTTGTGGTGTGCAATCCATTTAATATGTTGTTTCATAATGTTTGTAGGTTTCAATGGTATAGATCCTACTGTTCGTGATTCTTGGAAGGACTTAGAGTTCAATACACCAGATGATGCATATAATTTTTATGTTGATTATGGGAATCATGAAGGTTTTGGTGTGAGGATTTATAACCAATCAGCGTGTCCGAAGCTCAATGGTGGTTCTTCAGCTGTATATTATATCAAGTATTGTTGCAATAAGGAAGGTTGAAAAAGAGGTAGCGAGAATAACCCTGATAATGCAGGTGTTGTTGATACGACAGTTCGTGTTCGTAATGTTCCAGAACTCAGGGGTGGATGTAATGGTGCTTATATACGACTGAGGTGGTTTAAAGAGATTAAATGCTACAAGATCTATCGTTGGTGTAAGGTGCACAACCATGACATGATTCCTGAGTCTCTGCGTCACTATGTGAGATCCAGCAGACGAATGGCTCCTGTGTATAAGATGTTGGCAGAGGTGAATGATGCTGCTGGTATTGGTAAGACTTCTTCGTATAATGCAATTAGTAGGGCTGGTGGTGGTCGGAAGTTTGTTGGGTTCACAAAGAATGATATGAAGAATCATCTGCGAACGGTTAGGACGTTATCAATGGAATATGGTGATGCGACTGCATTGCTTGAATACTTTAGACGTCAAGCACAGCTGGATCCTGGGTTCTTTCATGAGGTGGAGGTTGATGTTGAAGAGAACATTGCTAGTATTTTTTGGGCAGATGGGAAAATGAGGATGGATTATCATTATTTTGGTGATTCAATTAGTTTTGATACTACTTACCGGACTAACAAAGAGTTTCGGCCACTAGGTATGTTTTCTAGTTTGTTGTTTATTATTGTCTTTGTTAGTTTGTATGATTATTATTATTATCATTATGTATCATGTTTTTTTTTTTTGTTCTTACAAGTCTGTACCATATGGTATGGGTTGGTATGGATTGCTTTTTTGTTCTTAAAAGTATTTTACCATATGGTATGTGTTGGTAACAAGGTTATTTGAGGTGGTTTTTGGGTTGTTAGAAGTTTGTACTATATGGTATGGGCTGGTATGCATTGTGTTTTTGTTCTTAAAAGTCTTTTACCATATGGTATGGGTTGGTAACAAGGTTATTTTGTTCTTAAAAGTGTTTTACCATATGGTATGGGTTGGTAACAAGGTTTTTTTTTGTTTTTAGAAGTCTTTACCACATGGTATGAGTCTTTAGCATATGGTATGGGTTGGTATTATTGTTATTCGTACCTTTTACCACATGGTATGTGTTGGTAGAATTGTTTTTACTCACATTTTTGTTATGTTTTTGTAGCTTTGTTTGTTGGTTTCAACAATCATCACCAACTGACTGTCTTTGCGGCTGCTCTTCTATATGATGAAACAACGGCAACATTTGAATGGCTTTTCGATCAGTTTTTGAAATGCATGGGAGGTGTGAGACCGTTATCAATGTTTACTGACCAGGCTGCTGCAATTGCTGCTGGTATAAGGTCTGTTTTCCCAGATTGTTTTCATGGGTTGTGTACATGGCATATTGCTCAGAATGCAGTTGTTAATCTGGGAAGTTTGTGTGACTCTGACTTCCTTCGTGAGCTTAGTTATTTGATGTATAATGCTGATGATGAGGATGATTTTGAGTATAATTGGAAGAAGATGATTGAGAATTGTTTTCCTGGGAAGGGACCTTTGGGACACAGTTGGTTACAGGGCATTTACAAAGTCAGGACGAAGTGGTCTTCAGCCTGGGTGAATTGTCATTTTGGTGCGGGAATGAAGAGTACCCAGCTAAGTGAGTGCTGCAATAGTAATATTCGACATTACTTGCAGTCAGAGTTTAGCGTTAGTAGGTTCTTTGTGCACTTTGAGAGGATGCTTGATAATAAGAGGGATGCTGAAGAACAAGAAGAGTACTACGCCTTATCTAGGTTGGCTGATTCTCGGTTTTCTACTAGCCCTATTGTGAAGCAAGTTGCCAATGTGTATACGCCGAAGATATTCAAGTTTTTTCTGGATCAGTACAAGGAATCTCTTGCGTATAATATTTTTTCCAATACGGAGATAGAACCAGAAGGACATGTAGGACTGTTTGATGTCTTCATATTGGAGGATGACCTTACAAGGTTGGATAGTAGGGTGTTGAAGGTTGATTTTGAAACCGGTGAAATCAAGTGTTCGTGCCGTAAGTGGGAGTCAAGTGGTATGATCTGTAAGCATCAATTTAAGGGATATGATATGTTGTGGTCTACAACATGCAATCTGAAGTTCCAGCACATTCCTAGCAGTTTGATTTTGAAGCGGTGGACAAGGGCAGCGAAAACTGGAGGGAACTTTTCTTTTGAAGTTCCGTCTACTGATAGTCCATCGAAATACCGTTCTCGTCTTTTCAATCTGTCAGCTGTTTCTGCATCAATGATCAGCAGGGTTGCATTGGATGATGATTTGTATAAATCAGCCATGGCCTTCATGACTGATTTGATCAAAAAGTGTGAAGCCCTATCGATTACTGAACCTGCTGGAACAAGCACGTCTTCTAACGGTGACAGTAAGTTTTTAATTGTTTAGAGTTTTGTGTTTTGATATATGCATTTTTTTTTACGAGAATGATTTTACATATATCTGTCATTGATTGTAGTTTGTTTTTGTTATCTTGGTATAGATGATGTACCGGTCCAAAAAGTGAAGGGGTTTAAGCCTAAAAAAGATTCATTCAAGCCTTCGAAACGACCAATTCCAGTTGCGGAGGCTGCAAGGGCTGTAAGTAAGAAGAAGAGAAAAACTAGCAGGCTTGAGGAGGAGAATTTGAAGGCTGTTGAAGAAAGTTTAAGGCTGAAGCTGTAATAGTTTTCTTAAGAGGATTATTTGAATGAATGGTTGGTTGAGTTGTTGAAGCTATTTTGTTCTTTTGGATTGGTTTTTGGTTTGTTGGATTAATTTTACAATGTCATACCATGTGGTATAATGTGTTAATTTGATTTTATCATGTCAAACCAGGTGGTAAAATGTGCTATTTTGGAAGTTGAATGTGAAATTTCTGTTTTATAATTGATTTTACCATGCTATACCATGTGGTATAGTGTGGTAGTTTGGAAGTTCTGTGTGATAATTGAGTTTACATTTGCCATACCACATGGTAAAATATGATATTTTGGAAATGGCATGTGTGGTAATTGATTTTACAGTGAATTACCATGTGGTAAAATGTGGTAATTTGGAAGTTAAATGTGAGGGTTCTGTGTGATAATTGATTTTACCATGCCATACCATATGGTATAGTGTTGTAATTTATTTTTACCATGCCATACCATGTGGTAAAATATGGTATTTTGGAAGTGGCATGTGTGGTAATTGATTTTACAGTGCATTACCATGTGGTAAAATATGGTATTTTGGAAGTGGCATGTGTGGTAATTGATTTTACAGTGCATTACCACATGGTATGTGGTAATTTGATTTTTACCATGCCATACCATGTGGTAAAATGTGGTAATTTGGAAGTTCTGTGTGGTTAACTGATTTTACATTGCATACCATGTGGTAAAATGTGGTAATTTGATTTTTACCATGCCATAACATGTGGTAAAATATGGTATTTTGGAAGTGGCATGTGTGGTAATTTGATTTTACCATGCCATACCATATGGTCTAGTGTGGTAATTTGATTTTTACCATGCCATACCATGTGGTAAAATGTGGTAATTTGGGAATTAAGAACACATGTTAAGTATTTGCTAACATAATAAAAAACAGAACATTTCATTTAGTCATAATACAAACCATAATAAGTTGTTTCATACCATCCTACTAATTAAAATGAAGTGGCTACTGAACATTGTGAGTTTGTTCTCAAAAGCTTACTTATACCCTCCTACTACTTAACACAAACGATAATAGAATTTTCATCTCCTTCCTTTCAACTCTTTTTTCTTGTTCTTCATGTTGCAGTACTTTGTTGCTTCTTTCATGATTCTTTCCCGTTCAAGATTTTCTTCATCAAGAATGATGTCCAACATCAGGCACTCCCTTTCTTCATTTATGAGATCAATCCTCTTCCAATCTTTGGTCAGGGCACTGTTTTACTTACCTTCCCAGTGTCTCATCCATCTAATGATGTACATCCCACATGAAATTTGATCTGGTTGTGTAACCTTCTCGAGGTTGAACCAGGTAAACCTCTCCCACCTTACTGTCTTGTCTGCAAACTGTGTCTTCATGTAGTTGATTGCGTACTGGACAACCCTCTCTGCCATTGGTTTGTAGTGTTCATTAAAATCTTTGTGACGGAGACTGTTGATTACTTCAAATCTCTCTGCTTTGATGTTGACACAAATCATGATGTAGTGCTTGTTATTACAGTAAGGGAAGAACCACTGCAAAATAATTTTACCACAGTATACCATATGGTAAGCAGTTGCCATATAAGTGATGAACAGTAAGTTAAGAACCATTGCAAACTAATTTTACCACTATATACCATATGGTAACCACTGCAAAAATTGTGGTGAGATACTTACAAGGTTACATTCTGTGAAGCTGAGGTTTTTTGCCCATTCTTTGTTGGTGATGTCCAAGTCCACTTTGTTGTAGTAATCGTCTGGAGATAGTACAGGATTGCCGCTATCAATGTCCAGTTGGCAGTCACCCTAAAAGGTTGTGGTTGTTATTATGTATTTTATATATGTGTTGTCTAAGAACTATTGACAGAATATGGGTGGGTTTACTTACTGCCAAAGATGTATCGAAGAACCACCTTTTGAATTTTCCTTTTTTTGCTTCATTCCTGTTCATTACATCTCCATACCAGTCGACGACATCAGTTGTGATTTCACAGCCAATGTCAATCAACTGTACTGACTCCCTTTTCAGCAAGAATGTTCCATCCTTCCTTTTAAACATTATCTCATCACTGTATAAAAGCACATCACAACAGGACGGATGGTTTACTTTAATTTATGACATCAAACAATAGGTTACCACAACAAAACCATAGCTTACCACATCTTACCATATGGTAATAAGTAAAACACACCAGCTTACCACATCTTACCATATGGTAATAAGTAAAATAGAACAGGAGTTATGGTTTAATCCATTCTTTAACAACAAACCTTAGCTTACCACATCATACCATATGGTATTAAACTAAAACAAAACAGGACTTGTGCATTACTACGTTTTGTAACATTAAACCATAGATTTATCTAATTTTACCATATCTTACCACATTTTACCATATGGTAACAAACTAGATCACTACAGTAAAATCATATAACAGTAGAAGTTTTAAGATGATGACTTACCTCTTGACAAATTTCTTGTTCTTGCATCTTATGTACTCCAAGATGTTGGTGAACATATCATCAGGTGTTGTTTGTGTTGGTGTTGACCATTCAACTGGTGTTTTTTGTGATTTTGGAGCAACTGGATCAACAGTTGGAGAATTCAGGTCCTCAAGGTAAGCATCTATGCATTCACGGACTTCCTTGAGCTTCTCTTGGCTGTTTGTGTACAGATTTGACCATATAGCATATGACGCCGTCTGTGACTGGGTGCTTTGTGGGTGTGCTGGTGGTGGTGTTGTTCTTGCCTTCTTTTCATATACATTCAAATTCTTCACCACGATTCTTCTTTTGCGAGGCTCTCCTGGTTGATCGGTTGCCGTGTTGGTAGTCAACTTCGTTGGTGTTGTTGGTGTTTGACGGTTGAGAGGGCTGAGATCAAAGGATGGAATGTCGTCTTCCCTTGTCACTTTAGGCTTCTCAGCATCTTTGGTTGTCAGTTTTGGAGCCTCTTCTCGAACAACATCATCTGACACCGTTTTCTCGCTGTCAGTTTCTGGAGTCTTTTGCGCAGCTTGCCCTGTATTTCCTTCTTTTGTTGTTTCCTTATCAACTTCCATTGGATCTGCTGTTTGGTAGCTCCATTTTCTCCTGTTTCTTTTGCAGATGTCTGTTCTGGAACTGCTTTCGGGGTGTCCTCTTGTTGTGGTGTTCCCTGATTCAGACCTTCTTGAACAGATTGTTCTGGTGGTTCTGTTGCAACTTCCCCCAGTGGACCTCCTTCTTTTGGGATGCTTTCCCTATTCACAGCTCCTGGATCAGAAACATCTTGCTCCTTTTCTTTTGGCTTCGGTGTAGATGCAGCAAGATCGACTGTAGATGGTTGTGAATCATCTTCTTTCTGTGTTTGCTCCTCCTTCTCCTCTTTGTTCTGGTCTATCTTTGCCTGTTTGAATATTTCATTGAGTGTTTTATTCAAACTGGCATTCATTTCTTCATCATTCTCTTCTTCATCATCTTCACACTGAAATTTTTCTCCTTCTGTTGGCTGAACATTTTCATCACAGCTTTCTTTCGCAAGATTCTCCTTGTGTCTGATCAGATTGTCAATTTGGCTTTTGTACTGGTCTTTGATTGCTTTCATCATTGTCTTCATTGATGCTGCAAGCAGTTTGATTGCATTCTCAGCCTGCATAATGGGAGTTTTTGTAAGATACCATGGTGGTAATACATGGTATTGGCAATTATTATCACTATTCTGCATTTTTTATAACATGAAACTATATCTTACCACACCTTACCATATGGTAACAAAGTAAAACAGAACAAGAATTATGGTTTCCTCCATTTTTATAACATGAAACCATTACTTACTACACATTACCATATGGTAACGTATTAAAACACAACAGGACTTATGTTTTCCTCCATTTTTATAACATGAAACCATAGCATACCACACCTTACCATATGGTAACAAACTAAAACACAGCAGGACTTGTTGTTTTTTTGCTATTTTTAAAACATGAAAGCATAGCTTACCACACATTACCATATGGTAACAAAGTAAAACAGAACAAGAATTATGGTTTCCTCCATTTTTATAACATGAAACCATTTGCTTACCACACATTACCATGTGGTAACGAAGTAAACCACAATAGGGGCTTATGTTTTGCTCCATTTTTATAACATGAAACCATAGCTTACCACACCTTACCATATGGTAACAAACTAAAACACAAAAGGACTTACGCTTAGTATTAATTGGACAACTGTAACATAGATAATTTGTACTTACTTGGTTGACTGTTCTGATATTCTTCAAATCAAAGTTCAGTGATGATGACTGGTCTGGACTTTTGTTTCTTTGTCTTTTCGGTGATTCATAGACTGGCTCATTCTCCTCTTCCTCATCAGCTGCACCATCAGCCTCATCGTCATTAATGTTGGCAAGCTTTTCGATCTCGTTCAACTCTTTTCCATTGTAGTAGCTCTTAATGTTCTCAAAGTTGCTATCAACATTGTTATCATCATAGTAGCTTACTGTTGGTGTTCGAAGCTGGGTTGAGAATGCCATTTCGTCCAGTTTGTACATGAAGCATACCTTTTTATGCAGATAGTTGTATTAGTTTTTTTCAAAGAGTATCATTTATATATAAAATATATGAGTAACAAGGTTGAAATGGCCAAGGGAATGGAGACTTACTGTAAGGAAGTGAAGATCTGCACTGACATAGAGCTTTGGTGATTTCAATCCTTCATTCATGTGTTTGAAGAAGTATTTGCACCAGTTGTAGCTGGTGAAATGTTTCAGTTCTTCGGTCTTCAAGTACTCAAGCATGTTGAGTTCAGCCATAGGTGCTGAAGTTGGACACAGCAAGCCTCCGGTGACCAGCAGAAAGAACAATTGCATCCATCTCTTAGTCAGTTTGGTTGTAGGAAGATCTTTTTCTACCTGACTTAGCTTTACCCTTGGAGTGGATGTTCCATCTACTTCGAGTAGGGTTTCTACTGCATAATCTGCTGCGTCATCCCAAGAAATCGTGGGAGGTACAACTTCCCTATCCCCCATCGGCAGACCATATACCCTATGAAAGTCGATTGGTGATATCTTCATGTGTGTCCCGTCAGGTAACTTGAACGATTCTTTCTCTGGATCGTATTTGTTCATTACGAACAGTGCAAAATGGTTGTTTATCTTTGTCTGCTTGATTGATATTAAGCCTGCTAGGCCTAATATGTCAAGTTGCTCTTTCCGCTCATCTGTTATTGACCTTGCAATTGCAGATATTCTTGTTGGGCTGCACCTTGTGCGAAAACTGTGTCTTGGTTTTACCATAGTGTACCTGAATGTAGAAATTAGTAATAGTCTGTTAGTATGCTTTTTACCATAATATACCATATGGTACGATAATGGTTTCCTACCATACGAAATCAAACCATATATTTATCTCATTTTACCATATGGTAATTACATCAAACCATGTCTTATAACATATTACCATATGGTAACGAAGTAAAACACAACAGGACGTATGTTTTCCTCCATTTTTATAGCATGAAACCATAGGTTACCACACATTACCATATGGTAACAAACTAAAACACAGTAGGACTTATTGTTTTTTTGCTATTTTACAACATGAAACCATAGCTTACCAGACATTACCATATGGTAACAAACTAAAACACAGCAGCACTTATGGTTTTTTTTGCTTTTTTACAACATGAAACCATATCTTACCACACATTACCATATGGTAACAAACTAAAACACAGCAGCACTTATTGTTTTTTAGCTTTTTTACAACATGAAACCATAGCTTACCACACATTACCATATGGTAACAAAGTAAAACACAGCAGGACTTATGGTTTTTTGCTTTTTTACAACATGAAACCATAGGTTACCACACATTACCATATGGTAACAAACTAAAACACAGCAGGACTTATGGTTTTTTGCTGTTTTACAACATGAAACCATAGGTTACCACACATTACCATATGGTAACAAACTAAAACACAGAAGAACTTATGGTTTTTTGCTATTTTACAACATGAAACCATAGGTTACCACACATTACCATATGGTAACAAACTAAAGCACAGCAGGACTTATTGTTTTTGTGCTATTTTACAACATGAAACCATAGCTTACCACACATTACCATATGGTAACAAACTAAAACACAGCAGCACTTATGGTTTTTTTGCTTTTTTACAACATGAAACCATAGCTTACCACACATTACCATATGGTAAAAAAGCAAAACATAGTTTTTTGCTTTTTTATAACGTGCAATCATAGTTTACCACGCCATACCATGTGGTAACGAAGCAAAACACAACAGATTCTACACCAGTTCAGCAATGCATGCTAACGATTCGGTAATGTAGCAAGTTTTACTACAATTTTCACATGAAGAGTGACTGAAATACTGTTTCTATTGTTCTGTGGATGGATTTCGAAGAAAGAAGTGAGGTTTTACCTTGATATTTTGTGCGAAAACGATTTTTGAGACTCGTTGAAGTTGGAAACCCTTCGTTTTTCGACGAAGAGTTTCGTTGAATGATTCTTCGAAAAGCTTTGCGAAAATCTTTCGATTTGAAGTTTTTTCTGGAAGTTTTTGCTGCGATTTGGGTGAGAGAATAGAGGAACGGGAGGAAGAATGGAGAGAAGGCGGGACGGTTGTCGCGGTCACGTCTGCAATTCAAATTGTCAGAAGGAGAGAAGGCGTGATTACCTTTTTGCCCCCGCGTGTATTTAATTGCCATGATCTGACGGTTGGGAAGATGGCGCGATGGACGGTCAGATGGACGGTTACTGACCGTTACTGATAGGTCGGTTACTGATAGGATCCGGACCCGGCAGAGGGAGCTCGTTTTTAGTAAGTAAGGGTATGAGTTTAATTTGTGGTTTGATTTCGATTTTGGCGGAGTTCGGCTTCTAATTTTTCTGGTTTTTTCACCTTTGGGATTCTGGCTTTCTATTGAGTGAGACGGATAAACGACGGCAACGAGAGGGATTTCAAAGGTTTGTTTCTTTTTGCATGTCCTATTTCGGCCTTGTTGCTGGTTTCGTTTTCATTTTATGATTATAAATTGTGATTTAGGTTTTCGATTTGGTTTTGATTTTCGTTGTTTTTGTGTTTTGTGGAGGTGGGGGCCGAGCTTCAACAGCGACCAAAACAGCCAAGGGAGATATTTCTTGCCAGTCAGCAGCTGAACAGGTGAGGCCTTCGGGGTTTTTTTCATGTTATTTTTCTTTATTGAATTTTTGGGTTACTACATGTTTGGACTCTGATGTTTTGTTCTGTGTAGGTTTTTGAGTTTGAGAGATCTGGGTAAGGTTTCTAAACTCAGCTTAGTATGATTGGGGAGGTTAAACTAAAAAAAACGGATTGTGTTGCGGTTCAGATTTTGTCTACTAATCTATGGTTTGTGCATGCGTTTGATAATCTCAAAACTTTTTATGCTTGATGGTTTGGTGGATGGTTTTAGATGTGACTCTCGATATGCTAAAATTTGCCAAGAAAGGAATTTTTTGTAATGAGAAAGTAATTAACATGTTCTAAAATGTTAATTTTTTTGCGATTGTAAGTCACTGCATTTGCTTGTGATTTCGCTAGAACTATAAATCACTGCCTTGTAATTTTGCTAAACTAGGGACTAATAATCACGGCTACTGCTTGTGATTAGACTCTGCCGTGGATTTAAAATATGAAATTTATTTTGTGTGGGTGATTTTCGTTGGATCTTGATCCAGGGTGATCCATAGACTTCTAAAAAGTGGTTTTTGCTTATTTCAGAAGTAGGTTATTGGATTGTACTTTAATTTGCTTATGTATATATGTATGACTATGGATGAGGGAAATCTAAGCATGGTAGAAAAATACAACAAAACATCCAACTACACTCATAGTTAAGTTAATCAGCATAGTAGTAATAGCATAGACAAAGCTAATAATATGAGAGGAAAATGAAACTTTCATGGTAGGATCTTAATGAAGCTTATACGAGCGGATCTTGGTAAATGGAGTGCTTGAATGTAAAGAAGCTTGTAAAGTAAAACGCTTGAATGTAAATAAGTAGGTAGATAGATGATTATGACATTATGGTGGTTGACTATACTAGCTTTTTACCCGGCCTGTTGGCCGGTGAGTTTAATTTTACCATTTATATTAATCAATTTATCTATATGTTCATACTATTTTGGATCTTTTAAATTTTTTACATTTTCATTCCTTGGTGAGTATGCGGTGCATCTATAAATTAAAAATTCTCAATACTTAACACATTCACTTATAATGCTTCGATTCACTGATCATAAATCATGTCACAAAGATATATCACGTCCCATATAGAATCTTATGTCAAGATTTGTCAATAACGATACTCAATATTTTTTTTGTCTTATACAATATATGTCATTCAATGAATGTCGAGTTTGGAGGAACTCTCAACCAATGATGTTGCTCAGATGACGACAACTTAACATGTACCAAGACTCTCAATATTACATAGATTTGGTCATCCCAATTGAAATTTTACTGTCTTAGTGTAAGATCATATTTGTCTATCAAGACACTCAATTTAATATCGTATACAATATGTACCAATTGTTAATTCCTGAAGTTTAATATAGACTCACCCTCAACTCATGGTCGTTGTTTAAATGTTGGTTTAGAATCTCGGTCCAAGATACTCACACACCTTCGAGGGTTCTAATCTTAACATGGTCCATTGTTGTATAATTTTCTAACTTATCAAATATGCATTTGCTAAAATTTATTTATCTTTGGTGTTTGTTTTGAGATAAAAAAATCCACTACTTATACTAATATCTTCATTTTGTTGGTGTAATGCCACATCTATTGTCAATATCTAAGTATGATATTATACTCTAAGTAAGAAAATGCTATCTGGACCACGAATTAACCGGATTTGTGGGCATGATACTATACCCTAACCCTTGATGAGTGAAGCCTAGGTCTTAGTTATCTTAATCATAGAGCTTAACCCCTAAGATTGTGCGTGTAATTTGTTGCATAGATTTTAACAAATCATGACCATTGATTTTTGTTTATAATTAAACTTTTTTTATATATATAGAGTTTAATGTATTTTTATTTTTTAAGTGTAATTAACACCTTTGTTTGACCGAAATATGTAAACTGTTAAGAAAAATAAGGGGAAGTATGAACAAATGTAAGAGAAAATAAGGTATGGAAGCATGCATTATAAGAGAGAAGAAACATTGTCTTTCTTTATCGTCTTCATTTGTACAATCAGGTACTATATTATGGCCTCATCAAGTTTCTATCAAAATGAAAAACCAACTTTTGAAGCATTTTGCTATTTAATACTTGTTTTCGTTGATAGATACAAACATTAGAAAAAGATAGCGTTTGATAACCAAAACATAAAATTATATAGTTGGTTTTTTAAAATTCAATAGATTATTAAATGTTGATTATCTAAACTTCCTTCATTATATTTTTTAAATTTTTTTATTACTTATCTGTGTGTTTAATTTATTTTTTATCGAAATATAACATATATTAAGTTCTAATAAAAAGGAAAAGAAAAATTAATTGATCAGATTTAATCAAATATATTTTTTGAAGCATTACAATATATGTCACTCTCCAAACATAAGTATACTACTGCTACACATATATGTTGGAAAATACAATTATTGAATAAAAAAAAAGAAAACATTAAAAGAAGATAGAGATAGCTACATAAATGATCATTAATATAAAAAGAAAATATTAAAAAAGATAGATAGCTCTACATTAATTGATCATTAACTAACTTTTTTGTTTGTAAAAAAATTGTCCACCATGGCACCTTGTAAATTCTCCAAATGCTTATGTGGCAACAAATTACTTTTGAATTGCTATAATATTATGTATAGAAGCTTGACAAAATGAAATAAGATCTTATTAAGAAAGTAGTTGGGTAACTTATAAGCACCAAGCTTTGGCGCTTGCAGGTACCACCCAAGCTTAAATTTTTCTGGTGGCGGCTAGTTCGGGGCTTCCTTCCAGTATGTGCGGTACTACAAGTGAAGCGTCTGGTTACGGATGCCACATGCCCGATTTGTTCGGCAGGGGCGGAAACTTTGACCCACACCTTTCTCCAATGTCGGGTCGCAACTGATTTGTGGGAGCTAGCTGGTTTGGGGAATCTGCGCCGGAGATTGGTTAGTTTATCCTTTTCGGAGTGTTGGTTGCTCTATTCTTTTCCTGCAACTTATCTAAACCCGTTATGGCTGATGTTGTATTTCTGTGTTGGCGAGTTTGGAAATCCCGGTGTTGGGCGGTCCATAAGCACGTTCAGTACTTAGGGCCTGCCCTTCTCAGACAATTCAGGGCTCAGTCTGAGGAGTGGAGGCTTGCTACAGCGCCTTTGACACTGTGCAGGGGACTTGGTGGGGATTCGGTTGACGCTGCACAGGCTGTGCCGAGGTTGAATCGGCTACAAACTGCAGGGGAATGTCCAACGGATGGGATTTTGGTCAGGTTTGATGGCGCGTACAAGCGGGGAATCGGTGGTGGCGCTGGCTATGTAGGCTATACCCCTGAGGGGCAGGTTCTGTTCGCATTCGGGCAATTTTATCCAGGTGTGTCTGATCCATTTGTATCTGAAGCTTTAGCTTTTCGTGATGCGATTAATTGGTGTTTGTTGCATGGGTTTAAGGTAGCCAATTTCTGTGGAGACTGTCAACCTTTGATTCGCAGGATTCAAGACCGGGATGTGGCGCATGGGACTTGTGGAGCGGTCTTAGACGAGATTTGTTTGGTTTCCGAGTCTTTTAATTTCTTTGTTTGTACGTTTACGCCAAGGTTGTACAACAGGGCTGCCCACTTAGTGGCTTCTTATGCCCTTTCATCGACAGCTCGATTTAGTGTCGACTGTCGCGTTTGGTTGTCTAGTGTCCTGTAATATCTATTACCTTCCCGATCTATGACAAAAAAAAAACTTATAAGCACCAACCTAGTTGAAGCTTCTGGCCTAGGAATGGCCTCCTTTTGCTTCTTTCTTCGAATCTCTAGAATGAACTTCCTGTAAAAGAAGGGTAAAAAATGGAAACAGGATGCTAGTGTTTCTCTTGAATGTTTTTCTGTTTTTTCTTGGAATCGCCCCCACCCCCCCCCCCCCCTCTCAATACAAGAGCTGAGAAGCTCTTCTTATAGCAAAATCGGCTGCCACGTGTCGTTGTATAATTCCTGGCCCTTGAGGTTGCTTCTGCAAGAATTCTGCTTGTGGATAGGGTTGGGGCCTTGATTTTGGGCCGAGTAGTTTGGGCCAAATCAATCTGTGGCTTTGAGCATACGTAGGCTTAAGTTAGGGACCGGTTAGTATAACAACACCCCTTGTGTTGTTATTGTAACAACACTAGTCTTCAACCAATAGGAAGCTAGGATTGTGATGACTTTTTATTAGATGAGTTAACCTATTGTAAAATCAAAGCAGGGGCATAATTGTCATTATGAAAAATCTGTTTAAAAAATAAAAAAATAAAAAAAAAAATTTTTTTTATTTTCTGCCCAAAAATTTGGTCGCCGTAATTCTGCCACCGGTCGCCGGAAACTGGGCTCCGGTCACCGGAATATGCTTTTTGTCACCGGAATATGCTATTTGTCGCCGGAATATGCTTACAGGTGTCGGAATATGCTTACCGGCGTCAGAATCTAGTCATTAGGGCCGGAATATGCCTATCGGCGTCGGAATATGCTCACCGACGGTCACAGTTCGGTCAACGGTCTTTGTTGACCGGTCAACGGTCAACGATCACCGGATGTTATGGTTAGCATTGTGAGATTTATGTGGTGGTTTCTCATATTTTTTTATGCCTTTTGTGGTTTGCTTTATCGTGTTTGTGGTTTGCATTGAGAAGTTTCTGGTTTGCTTTCAAAATATTTGTGGTTTGCTTTGCGGGGTTTCTGATTTGTTTTAATAGATTTTTGGTCTGCATTAGGACGTTTCTGGTTTGTTTTTGTGGTTTGATTTACTGTGTTTGTGGTTTAGATCAGGAGGTTTCTGGTGTGTTTTTTAAAATTCTGTGGTTTGTTTTGCGGGGTTTCTGGTTTGTTTTAGTAGAATTTTGGTCTGCATTAGGACGTTTCTGGTTTGTTTTTATGGTTTGCTTTATCGTGTTTATGGTTTGCGTTATGAGGTTTCTGATGTGCTTTTGCAAATGTTGTGGTTTGCTTTGTGAGGTTTGTGGTTTATTTTAGGAGATTTGTAGTATGCATTATTGTGTTTGTGGTTTGGATAACAATGTTTCTGGTGTGCTTATAAAATATTTGTGGTTTGCTTTGTGAAATTTCTAGTATGATTTAGAAGATTTGTGGTCCGCATTAGTAGTAGGTTTATGGTATTATTCTCTATAATACATATAACCATAATTGCATTCCATAATTCCCAAACCAAAAGCAAACATTGTGGTTAATAGTTGAAAGGTTATCAAATCAATTTAACCTCACTGTCTCCTGTGGACTTCCATTTTTCCCCAATTCTGTTTCACATTCACCCGCTGACGGCTTTTCTTTCTTGTATTTGTCTTTCCTGCAACAACGATCGGAATTTGGATTCTGAAGATTTCGACTTCCCTGCCAGTGACGGTTCTTTCGGCTCAACCGGCGAATCTTAGTAAAGAAAAATGTGGTTTCCCAGTTGAACCGGTTGAACCGGCCGGTACGATCCGGTTGACGGTTCTTTCGGTTCCCGGTTGAACCCAATGACGGTTCTTTCGGTTCCCGGTTGAACCGGTTGAACCGGCCGGTACGATCCGGTTTCCTGTTCCATCGGATGGAGGGAGTAATCCATGGCCGAGGACTACGAACGATCATGTAGGAAGGCAAGTCGGGCGGCGGCGGACAGGTGGACTCCACCGCCGCCAACAATACCAACACCGCCCTCTACGCCCCCCCTCGCAGTCTTCTGCGTGGTCGGTGGTGGCCTGTGCAATGTCGCCGGCACCCGGCTCATGCTCCCCGTGAGATGCATCACCTACGCGCTCTACGCCTGGTCCTTCCTCTACTACAACCACTCCCGTGACAAGACGGTCATCGTCGTCGCCGACGGGATATTGGGAGTCGGCGGCGGGATGCTGCGGTCGGTGTAGGGAGCGGTGTTGAGATTCGTCGGCGCCGGAGTAGTATTTCTCCACCGAGGAGAGTTGGAATTAGGGATTAGATGGCAGTTGGAGGAGGACACCATCGATGGAGAACAGAGCGGAGGGGAAGGGCTAATTTTTATTTTTATTATAAATATCCAATTTTTCCCTTAATGAATTATGTTGTTACAGTAACAACAGATAGGGTGTTGTTATTCTATCGTATCACCTTAAGTTAACCTATTTTGGGTCTTGCATCTGGACCTGGAGTTGTATTCGAATTGGGCTTCAAATCTGGTTTTTTCTCTTTTATTGCAGGTCCACGGTTTGTAAAGGAGTGGTCTTGTAATTGCATATGTATAAATTGTAATGACCTATTTAATTACTATCTTTCTTTTATTATTGATGTAATTCTCGATGAAATGTACGAGGAAAGAAATATAATGGCAAAGTATGTTTTTCATATTTATTGATTTGTTTCTTTTCTATGCGTTGTAAACCAAGCTCAAATTCAAACCCAAACCTCAAGCGTATTAAGCTTCAAAACGTCAAAGTAGTACTCATCCTCGTGTCCATTCGAAATGATTCTTGGATTGTATATGAGCGGAAAATGGTAATCATTCGTTCGTATTGACTTGCTACTGCTAGTCTTAACCAAATTGTTTCAAACTTCCTTTCCAAATATCATTGTGATGCTACAATTAGTTTTTTTTATAATTAGCATGATTGCTCCGGACAAACTGTGGTGTCTACATTATCCATACTTCCTTGTTTCATTGATTAGTCTAGTGACATGAAGCGAAAACACGCATAGCTAATCATAATTCCTATTGCATGTGGTGAAAACTCGAATATGATGTCCTTAGTTGAAAGGATAGGGTTACATAATAGAAGATACACCAATGCTTATCATTAATGAGATTGTGTGCATACCCATTGACACGCTACAACACAACACCAAACTGCAAGTATAATCGTAGAATGGAAATGCAGAATAGTGGTAAGTTTATTTTATCAACCCGGGGTCTAGATCTACTGCTTACTCTGTGATTATCTATTATCTAGTGGGAATGATTTATTGAATGTGATTTAAAGCTAAAGCAAACAGAAAGTAGTAAATTGTCCGAAGTTCTTAAGCAAGGGAAGAGTCACTCAGGAATGAGTCCCCCTAGCTCCTTAGTTAGGTCCTGGTTGCTTTACTGTTGATTAAACTGCGGAAGATCCGACAGTAGCTTGGAATTTCTTAAGCTGACCAAGCCCTCTTAGACAGACTAAGCGGCAGACGACTAGTCTTCACCGAGATAGAAAGCTAAGGCAGTTAACACAAAACTCCACTAATGGAATTGGATTCCAATACAAAGAAATAGATTGACTAACTCTCGTATAATCAATTCACTACTACCGATTGAAGAAGTTCTAACAACCTAATCAGATTCTATCTATCTCAGGTAGCAGCAGAAATCAAAAGAAGTTGATCAGGATTCAATTGACTCAATAAAGACACTTCAATCGATTAAAATCAATAAGTATCTCAATCCAAAAGTCATTACAAACATGATGCCAAACAGATGGAACTAGGGTTCTTCATACCCAAGTGAGAGAGAGTTCTACTCCATAGAGAGAGGGGTAAACAGAATACAAAGCAGTAATACTCATAATGATGGGAAGAATCTGCTCTGGGATGATAATCTTCACTCCAAGGACGAAATGCAAGCTTGTTTGATGAAACCTAACTCCAAAATCAATCCATGGGTTTGTTCTTTGCACTTTCTCTCTCTAAGACTCTGTTTTTGCTCTAAAAATTCAAATTCCTTTTAAAGACCCGAAATTGGGTTAAAAATCTAGTATTCCACGACCACACAGTCGTGTGAAATCCCCACTTGCCCGTGTGAGTCCCAAAACTCGGCGTTCGATTTAGTGATGGAAGGTGCACTACACGACCAGAATGGCGCGACCGTGTGGAAATCTGGACAGCTCGTATGGTGTCTCTGGAAATCCAACACGGCCAAAAGGGTCCTTGCACGGCCCGTGTGGCCTTGTCCACGCAAAGGAGTGCCACACGGCCAAGCCACACGACTATGTGGAAATCTGGTCAGGCCGTGTGGTTTCCTCAGCTTTTCATCAAACGTCCCAACTTCGTCCATTCAACCCCGAACTCGTGCGCAAACCTTCATTCACGTACTAGGACCTGAAATATAAAAAAAAAAAAGATCACCCTAGCGTGAAATCGATTTAAAACACCATAAATAAGGCTCAAACTGTATAAGAATGGTGGGCAAAAGCATGTGTAAATATCGGGTCATCAAATTCCCCCACACTTAACCGTTTGCTTGTCCCCAAGCAAACCTGACTCAAGCCAATTCAGCTCTTCAGACCTTTACAGCAACTAGCAACCCCGATCGTCGACATTGGATTTTCTAGATCATTTAGCAACTTATGAGTTCAACTGGTCTTCTAAGACGTCCCCTATCTCTCTCAATGCTAGTACTAGACTCAAGCCAGGATCATGAGAAGCAGTGGAACTAAGACAACCAATTCATGGATAAGGACACTCACACAATTAAACAACCAAGGACTCCTTGTATCGGGTGCTCTTTCATTTCATCTCACTTGTTGGAACCACTTTTTTTTGTTATTCGATTTTTTTTGTTGGGTTCAACTGCAGTTTTTATACGCGGTCTACCCTTATTAGGTGAGCAAGAGAAATTTATGTACATCTGTCGCTCGCCAGAGTACTTCTTTCAACTCCTATTCCCCACTTCGTGTGAAGGGTCAATGAAATTAAGGGGGGTCGGAAGCTCTATCTGTTCCCTTTAATACACATCCTCGAGTAGGCAAACCGTTCAATGGGTGAAATTTTTACTTGTACTAGAGATGGCTTAGCTTCACCTTGTAGGCCTACCCCACTAAGGATCACTAAAATCTCTTCCAAAACCCGATTTTTGTGCCATGAACGGTGCCACACACATTGGGCTTACCCTGTCTTAAAATTTCAAAGTTTTGACATGGAGGACCAACTGCTTTTTCATTTCTCACATGAGCACCGTTTTCCGATACATGAGTCCATAGTACAACATAAGGAGAGTCATCAATATCACATGAATCAACAGTCCTAAATCCACTAGTTCACAAAATCAACCGGCACAATAGAGAGACAGATAGGAAAAATCTTATACTTCAACATCCTCCATTGTGCTACAACTACCTCCCTAGGTTATCACCATAAAGACTGTCAATTTAAAGCATACCGAGCTGGATATTGCAGGGAACAGCACTTCGAGCCCTCGATTCATCAAATTGGACAGTGGACTAGGCTCCAAGCACACAAACTCATCTATGCAGTCAAAGATAACCCCCCCCCCCCCCCACACACACACACACACTTAAGTACGACATTGCCCTCAATGGAGAAGAGAGACTTCCGGGGGACTGGAAATGGGACCAGTCAGAAGGGCCGGACTGGAAGGTGGACCAGTCCACAGAGCTAGAGTCATCAAAACATACTGGGTGATAGAAACCATAGTTCCAAGTCGGAAAACCGAAAACAAACAAAAGAAAAACAAATCGTGGTAGGGTTGCCTCCCCACAAACGCTTCTTTTACGTCTTTAGCTGGACGCAGAGGGTGGATTCTCATAGCGGTGTAGGAACAGGTGCCTCCAAGAGCGGATCCACATCTCTCTTGATGTACAACTTCAGATGGTGGCCATGCACGCGACGGAGGTGACCACCGTCAGTTGTCAACTCGTACTGGCCATTCGGCTGGATGCAAGCAAGTGAATACTCGGATGGCCAGGGTGGTCGTGGCTCAGGAGCCAGGACAAGCTCATAGTGGTCCCCGGCTTTCTTTTGAGCTGGCTCAGCTACTTGCCGCTTCAGCTGCCACTCCTCCTTAATCCGCTCTTTTGGAAACTGAGAAAGCCGGGGCGGTGGAGGATGAGGGGGTGCAAAGTCCTGCAAAACGGGAGACACAGAAGGAGGTTCTACTCCATAGAGAGAGAGAGAGAGAGAGAGAGAGAGAGAGGAAAACAGAAAACAGAGTAGTCATACTCATAAAGATGAGGAAAATCTGCTCTGGGATGATGATCTTCACTCCTATGATGATCTCCAAGCTCGATTGATGAAACCCAGCTCCAAAATCACTTCTAGGATGTGTTCTTTGCACTTTCTCTCTCTAGGGCTCTGTTTTTTGCTCAAAAACTCGATTTCCTCTCCTTTGGCTCGAAATTGGGTTAAAACCCAGAATTTCCCGACCACACGACCGTGTGGATTCCCAGTTTCCCCGTGTGAGAATGGAAACGCCACGTTTTGATTAGTGGACTTCAGGCACGCTGAACAGCCAGAGGCACACGGCCGTGTGGATTTCCAGTCTGGCCGTGTGAGCTCCCTTGACTTTCCACATGGCCACAAGGGGTCCCATACACGGCCAGTGTATATATCAAGTCATCAGTTGTCGGATAGCACGGTGACTAGGAAGGATTTTAAAAGGGACAGGGGCATCTTGACAGTGGTGGAGATGGGGAACGAGAGACGGAGCAGGAGATCGGCGCTACGCCTCGGGTCATGCAAATGACGACGGCTCCAGTTGTGTCCATTGTTGTCGCGGAGGCCAAGGCGATGCCGAAGACGAGCGAACCTCTGGGTCGTCGGGCAACAGCGGAAGAGGACACAAGGAAGAAGATGACGGGGCTAGCTGAGGCATAGTTCGACGCGGAGACAAAGAATGAGTCATCGGCGGCTGAGACGCCGGCGGCTCTCCTCATAGCGTAGGGTAGCAAAGAGGTAACGTCGGAAATGAGGTCGAAAGCGGACTGGCCGCCGTTTCGTCGGAGGAGTTGCTCGCCGACGAAGGAATCCTCGAAGCTGGGACGAACGAAGAAAGGCGGCTGCAGCGACCCTTCTCCTGCAATCCTATGCTGCATGGCCCAGAGGCAGGCCAGTTTGTTGGGCCGAGAAGATTGGGTCGTAGATTCAGAGGGTTGGTTGTGTTATAAAGACGAGCCCATTAATCTGGGTCCTAGGCTGCAATGTGAGAAGAAAATTGCTGGGCTCAAAACAAGGCTAATGGAGCAGCTAGGTGGGCCGCAATATCAAGCCAAATCAGAGTCAAGTCTTGAGCAGAATTTTGGAGGGATGTGGGTTGAGCAACGAACTGAAGTTGGGCCAGCAATGGACTATCTTGTTGGATTTATTTTGCAGGCACAAAATATGAAGGAAAATGGATATATGGGCTTTCAAGGAAGCTTAATCCAAGCCTACTTGGAGGGGCTTGGTGCCCAAAAGAGTTCTTCCTCACTACCAAGCGCCTAGCAAAAGATTTCAAGGAGAATGGGCATAAGGAAGAACGGTCCACTAACTCTTATTTCGTGACATGAACTTCGAAAGAGTGGAGGAAGAATTGTTTGGCTATAGAGGATGTGACATGCACCACGTGGTTGGACATGAGTTTAAGGAAGTTAGGGTTGTCGAAGAAGAAGTTATTCGCGAGCTGGAGCACAGTTGGAAATGAAGGAAGCGAAAGTTCAAGAAGAGGAAAGTCGATTGCAACCTTGAGGACAAGGTCGCTTAAAAGGGGGGTGGATTGTTAGAAATCCACCTTATGTGGGATTCTCTTATTATTTATGGGAGGATAATTATTATAAATATCAATGACTTGGGGGTTAAGTTTAGGTTTATTATTAGGTTTATTCTAGTATTTCCTATAAATATGTATTTGGTCATTCATTTACGGAAAAATAAAGATTAATCAAAGACTTATCCCCCAAACCCTATTCTATTCTCTCTCAATCTCGTTTATCCCTCTCCCTCAAAGGCCTATGCTGTTCTTCCTCACATCCCCAATTCTTCTCCTAAATCCCTAATTTTTATCCTCACCCCCTAAATCCCTTTCTATCTATCCTATTACATCAATTCGTAGAAACCCATATAAGCGGGTTTCTAACATGTTACAAAAAAAGATTAAGTGTCGAGCAACATTGGACTTGAATTTCAACAGAAACACCCAAACAGCACGACTGAAATCATCCACAACAGTCAGGAAAAAAGGGCTTCGCAGAAGGATGCCACTCTTTAACTACACCATACATCAATGTGAATCAACTCAAAACAAGATTTTGTCCGAATAGTTCTAGAACAAAAGGGGTCCGAGTATGTTTCGCATGAAGACAAGAATGACAAGGTTCGGGCAGCTGAAGAACACGACCGGAAATAAACTGCTGCAAATGAGTGAATTTTTCTGCCGAAGGATGCCCAAGACGCACATGCCACAAGACCGAGTTGTTAACCCATTGTCAAACTGCATTCACCATCATGTGTGTATCATCAAACATATGTAGATAATAAAGACCATCACGATGTTTCCCCATCCCAATCAGCTTCCTAGAAGGTAAGTCCTGAATAACACAAAAGTTGCGGAGAAAGATTGAGGCGACAGGTAGATCAGCTGTCACCCTACTCACCGAGAGAAGATTTCACTGAAAATCAAGTACGTGCAAGACCCGTCAAAGCACAAGATCATTAGATGAACGGGCTGACCCTATACTCCAAACCTTGTATCCCCATACCATTGGGAATCGAAACCTGGAGAGCCGGGGAACGATCATGTTCCTTGGTCAACAAAGAGAGATCATTAACTATGTGTTCATTGCATCCACTATCAATAATCCATGTGTCCATGAAGGAGAAACAGTACCTGCCATGTTAGAAACTGGATCGAGTGGAGACGTAGCGCCAGCCTGAGGAATAGCACCCAGCAACGACTTCAATTTGGCGAACTGTGTCGCAGACAAGCCTGTTTGAAGCATGTTTCTTTGAAATGGCCAGACCGCTGGCAGTGAGAGAAATAAGGGCGACCATCAGTGTCGCGATCGCCTTAACTTGGTGAAAGGAATTGACCAGACGAAGAGACGTGGCCAGGACCAGGACGTCGCTCTCCTCGTGCCTGAAAAACAGCTACTTCTGACTATGGACGCCGCTGACCTGTGACATGGCGTTGTTGCTCATCATTAACAACCATGTGGTTGGCTTCAGCAACTCTAGGGAGGGACTTCATGGCGAGGATCTGCGATTTGATCGTTGAGAAGGAGGCATCAAGACCCATAAGAAATTCGAATAATCTCTCGACCTCTAGGGCTTCACGCTGCCGCTTTTGAACTTGACAAGTGACAAGTTGCACGTGAAATCGAGGAAAGGATCCAACGAAGGGATTTCATCCCAATAACCCCAGAGCTTCGTGTGAAATGCGGCAATAGAGGACTTCTCTTGCTGAAGAGATGCGATGAGACCCCGGAGTTCGTAAAGACACGCCGCACTAGAGTGGCCGAAATGGGATTCAAGATCGAGCCATATTTCACGTGATTTCTTGGCGAAGTGAACGCTGCTACGAACGTCCTTGCTCATGACCATCTTCAACCAGCCATTGACCATCGCATCGCATTGTTTCCAAGCATCATGTTCCACCAGATATGTCAGGATCGCAAAAGACCCATCGACGAACCCAAGCTTGTTCTTGGCAATCAAGGAGTCAGTAATATCGCCCAACCATTCATTGTAATTGAGCCCAGTAAGAAGATCGCCAACATTAAGATGGCTAGGACTGTCGGATTGATGAAGAAGAAGGGAAGATGGCAGAGGAGACGGCTTGACATCGCCGCTGCTGCCGGGGTCCTTCGAGGCGTCGCCTAACATGATGAGAGAAACTGTGGAATCGTCTTCACAACTCTTATACCATGAAGAAAACCAAAAGCAAAACGAAAATGAAGCGAGATTTACGTGGTTTCCTCGTTCGATGTGAACGGGACTACTCCACGGAGAGCTTTCACTCTCATGATGATATCTAATATGGTGTATGGAAGTTAGGGTTTCCAGCCACGATGTCCAACAGAATAAATACCTTGATCTGACTTCTACAAGTGCAACGCGGATCAAGGAAAGAAATAAAAGGACAAAAAACAAAATGATCCTCCAAAGATAAAACATGACAAATAAGTACACGTAACACTAGGTGGCGATGTCGCGCCTTGTCGTTGGCAGAGATTGCCTATGGGCATGTACTATGTGGCCTGTTATGGTATTTTGTTAGTATTATTAGTCTAAAATTAATTTTTTGTTAGTAGTTTTGTTAGTAATATTGACTTGATAATATGATATTGACTGAGAAGAGATATATGGCGGTCAACATCCAATTTAAATGATATTTACCTAAACCCAAGTAGACCCATTGATTATGGGTAGGGTATGAGTGGCGTATATATGGGTTTGGAAAGTTTGTAGATGGGTTTGGGTAGGGATGGATATTTACTTTCATAATCTAAATGTGTATGAGTTGGGTATGGATACCCATTTATTTGAGAGTGTTTTAATTACACATACAAAAATTAGACCTATTTGTAGAACTTCAAAAGTTCAGGTACTAAAATATAATACACAAAAAATTTAGGTACTAAAATGTATGTTCCATCAATATTTTGAGGACTTATATGCCAAAAAATAAATATAGGTTATAAATTTAAAGATCTATTAAATTTAGGTACCCAACTGTAATTTGCATAGTTGAGGCCTAATTCCTTTTATTGTGATGTTTTCAAGATGATAATTATTTACTTTTTTATAGAAAATAGGAAACTATTTATTTGATATGTATAATTGTTAAAAATTTCATGTATAATTGTTGAAAATTCTAGCCCGGGTGAAAAAGAAAAACTCCAGAGGGAAGCAAAATGAATACAAACTGGAACTCGCTTAAAATTTCACGCCTTCAAATCCCACAGTGGAAAATGACGACCTTCTAATAAGTAATCACCATATATATTTGTTTTAAATTGGACTCGACATTGAGCTGAAAAATTCGTCTTTCTTTTATCATTTTTTTAATGTTTCACGTAATGAGCAAATATAATATGGACGAATCTTCTCCTACAGTTGAGTGATACAACATCTTGTATAGTACAAACCAAATTTATACTTTCATGTTATGGTGAATTGGATTCATGGATTGGTTCACAATGATTGGTGGATTGGATTCATGGATTCAAGTGAAATCTAAACATTGGACCAATATGTAAATGTAAAAATTTGTCGGTACAAAAATCTCATAAAATTTAGATATCAAAATATAATTGTTCAATGATTTTACATTAAAATTAAATTTGGGGTATAGTGTAGAGACAGTAATTTCAATTAAACTTTATATATATTAACTACTAATTTTAACCCAATACCAAATTTTTACTCAGGGGCAGGGCCCAGACCCAGACCAATTGATTCACCGTACAGCTCTTTTGCACACCGTACTGTGCTCAGTGGTCTCATCTGGACTTCAACCAGTTGTTATCATTGAATTTCATGTTTGAGTATTGGTGCTATATTTTCTAGGAGAGTGATTGTCCATCCACATGTAGGCGTGGAAATCTCCTGTTAATGTGGCACTTCAAGAGAGATCATCTTCTATTGACATACAGATGGCACCAACATTTGGCATTATGGGACGGATTTTGTAAGTTTTATTGGTTGGATTGATGAGACATCATATCATATGCCTTAATTCACTATTATATTGAACCATTTTCAGAATCCAAAAAGAGTTTAGGGATTGAACTTGTAGGAAATCGAGAATGGAAGTACCAACACCGTACTGGCTTGCCCCCCACAGAAGAAGATGATGTTAGATGCATTTTACTTCTCATAAATCCAGAAGTGGCAGTATTATCGTTTCATTGGCTTGCTTCGTACTTCACTTGTTCTATTGTTAGGGTTTCATTCAAGTACCAGTCTTTAGAAATGGTATGGTGGGTTTAGTTATAAGCCGGCAGCAAACATATGATCTTGTCACAAAACGAGGGAACTCCGAGGAAGGCTTTATTATTCATAGCTTAGCATTTCTTATCGTAACAGAACAATCCGGTTACAGCTTTAAGGCTACAAAACGGTGTATGCCATTCCTCAACCCACAAAATTCAGGAGGTACATCCATCAATCTATCTATTCCGGATAAAGAAACAACCCAAACTACGACAGGACAGCCATCACATCTGAAGCCCTAAGGGCAATGTAGTTGGAACCATCACTGCCCTTGAAGTCGTTCCCTGCATACTTGGAGTACAACACCGTGTTTCCAGGGGAGATTGACAGAGGCTTCGTGTTACCTTCCTCGTCTACAGGTCCAGGTCCAACTGCTATCACCTGTTTAATCAAATGCAAGTCGGGATCTTAAGCCAAAAACATTGTCAATCAAATGATAAGCAGACAAAAGTATTTCTACTACTAACCGAGCCAATGGATGGCTTCTCCTTGGATGCCTCTGTGAGCAACAAACCTCCAGCAGTCTTCTCCTCGGCCTCAGCAACCTGCAACAGGACATGAGATTAAATTACAAACTGCGCCTTCATTCTTGAAGATGTCAGTACAGAAAGGGTTTGTATCTCGAATTATCATTGCTTTTGGAACATACAGTCAATATAAATATGGAAACAATACAACCACAGTGCGAGGGTTAATCAAGCACAAATGCGAAGAATCACACCTTAATGAAAACTCTGTCATTGAGGGGCTTGAGGTCCTTAATGTCTTCTGTCTCAAGAATACCGACAATGTCATCTTCCTTCAGAATCAGATGGCTTTCACCATTGAATTCAACCTCAGTGCCAGCATACTTGGAATAAACAACCTTAGCACCAGTCTAAACAAGGCAATAACCAAGTTCGTTACACTTTAAACTTGTCCAACACAGCCTAGAACCGGCTAATTACAAGATTCTCAAATCCGGGGGAAAAGAGGAAAAAGCTTATACCTTAACAGTAATGTCCAAGGTTTTGCTACCAATTGACTTGCCCTCTCCAACAGCAACAACCTCGCCTCCTTGAGGCTTTGACTGTGCCGAAGATGGGAGCAAAATACCACCACCAGTTTTCTCCTCCACAGTCTTTATCTTCACCAGCACTCTATCACCCAGTGGCTTAATCGAAGTGTACTGGAAAATCAAGGAATCAAACATTACGACACTTGGCCAATAAAGGAAAAAGGAACTACCTGATTCCCTAATCAAACCATAGCCAAAAGCAGAGTGATGAAACCAGAATTCAACCCCAAAAAGTGGTCCGCTTACCACATTGACATTCACAACAATGACAGGAAATAAGACGGGAATCAGTATAATTGGTCACACCAATCCATAATATAGCCACAAATAATAATTCAAACATTAGGCAAGCTAGCTACCTTAGGGGCAACGACGGTGGCTGCTTGGACGACCAATCCCTGGAATGAGCGTTGGGACAGGCCACCGGGCTTCAATACCCCGAAAGATGCAAACTTCACGGCGGAGGGTTTTAGTCCTTCAAATGAAACCAGGTTCCTGGCCGACACCGAGACTGAAGATGCAGTGAGCTGAGAAGCCGCCATTAGTATACCTTCCTGAATCTCAAAATAGCGATCCCATCAGGACCTCTCATCCGAAATCAGCAAAATGCAAAATAGGAGTTGAATTAACAAGAAGAAGTTGTTACGTTACCTAGGAGTTTGGTGGGAGAAATGAGGAGGAGAGTCGAGAAGATAGAGAAACCCTAGTTTAGCTCTCAGACTGGGAGAGAGGAGTTTTAATTTTGATGAGACGATAAGAGGAGACTTCTAGAACTAGTTTATGGGCGATTTCTCTAAAAGGCGCGTGGGGTTTACGCAGAAAACACGCTCTTCGCTGCCTCCCATAGGGGTGGACATTCGGTCGGTTCGGTTTCGACCGAACCGAAATTATGAATACCGGGTCCCCGAATTCTCCCAAACCTCAACCGAATTTGAACCGACTTATAATTTGGTTCGGTCGGTTTAAACCGAATTATAATTTGGTTCGGTTTGGTTTTTAACACAAAACCGAATTTGTGAGGCTACTTGTATATTCTCACTTTTAAATTATTTTTCACTCATAATATAAACAATAAATATGCAATTATATGCATAATCAATGATAAAATCAAACTTTTCAACACATAATTCATAAAACATTTCAAATATTTAAGTATAAAAACAACTACAAATATAAAAATCCACCATTTGGAGGTTGCAATTGTAGTATTTCGGTTTTTCGGTCGGAATTTCGGAATTTCGGTTCGGTTGGAAGAACCCTGATTTCTGGAATATCTATATTTTCATTCCGAATTCCGAACCGAATAGCATTATTTCGGTTTCGATTCGGTTTAATTCGGTTTCGGTTCGGGTTTACTGAACCGTTTGCCCACCCCTAGCCTCCCGCCTGCTTTGCTGCAAGGTTGTCAACCCACTTGAGGCGTTTAGCAAGGTGGTCCGGTTGAATAACACTATGTTTGGCAACAAGGAGGGTGCAAGTTCGAGGGGGTGCAAGTTGAGGGGTAAATTGTTGGGGGTGCAACTTGGTGGAGGGTGTAAGTGGAGGGGTAAATTGTTGTTTGGATGAAAAAAGTAGGGGGGTGCAAATAGAGTAAAAAGTAAGTAATTATATTATTATAAAATAGATTTATCAATTTATAAAATATTATCACAAAATAATAACATGAAAATTCAATATATAATAATAATAAATAATAAATAAAAATAATTATTATATAATAATGCTCAAATATAATTATTTATAACAACAATAATAATCATTGGTCGAGCAACCTCGAAACTCGAAATCCAACTCGTAACTGGTCATCCTAAGGGGGTTCTCGTGCCTAACTTTAAATTGAATATGGTCAAACTTAGTCAAACACGTTCGAATCTGTAAGTTTTAACTATTTATTAAAGTAAATCGAGTTAACTAAACTGTTCCTCTCTATCTTTTCAACAAACGCTTCTTATCTCTAATTTTCAATGCAAATTCGGGTCAACTAAGAGATATCGATTGACGAGGCGAACATTGACAAACTTGCTCTCTGAGTCAAACGGTCAACCCCAAACAACTTCTACACTAATATAGATATAAGAAAAAATTAATAATATTAATTATTATGTAATTATAATCTAATTAAAAATTCATAATTCCCCTCCTCCCCCTTCCCCCTCCCTTCCTTCCTTCCCTTGCACCCCAATTTGGGGGGTAAGCCGAAACAGTGGATTTACGCTCACGTTTTGCACCCCCCTACTATTACAAAATAACCAAACGGGGGTAAACACCTTGGAACTTGTGTTTACCCCCCAAACTTGCACCCCCTTCCATTTACACCCCTTCCCAAACATAGTGTAAGTGAATTGATGGTTAGTGATTTCATCACTTTAACACTTCTAGGCGTTTTATCTACCCAATCCTTCTTTGTCCTAGTACAAAGGACATTTATTCTTCCTTTCATACAAGGCCTCATATGGTGTCATCTTTAGAGAACTGTGGTAATGATTGTTATAAGCAAACTCTAGAAGGGGGAGGTACTTATCCCATGACTCCTCCGTTTGCAACGTGCAAGCTCTCAATAAGTCCTCCAATGTATGGATCGTTCTTTTTCTCTACCCAATAGTCTGAGGGTGATAGGCAGTAGAGAAGTGAAGCTTGGTTCCCAAGACCTTGTGAAGGCTCTTCCAGAACTGGCCGGTGAAGATAGGGTCTCGATCTGACACAATGGTTAGAGCGACTTTATATAGTCGTACCACCTTTTGGATGTACAAGTCATCCAATGCATCCACCCCTGGCTTGAACTTGATGGGAATGAAGTGGTCGGATTTGATGAGGCGGTCTACAATCACTCAAACTCCACCATTTTCCCACTCTAGCTTTGGCAAACTGTATACAAAATACAAAGTGATGTGTGTTCCACTTTATGTACATACTCAGCTACCTCTTTCTTCATATTGGGCCACCATAAATGTTCTTGCAATGTCCGATACATCTTGGTTGATACTAGGTGCATGGCATAAGGTGCACAATGAGCTTCATTCAAAATCTCGTACCTTATTTTTTCCACATTGGGTATACAAGCTCTAACCTGGTAGCGTAGAATCTCATCAATCACTTTGAACTTAGTATTCTTCCCATCCAGCACCTTGTGGATGTACTTTCCGGAACTATATCGTCCTTTTGATTCTCCTTGATTCGGTCATGCAATAGTGGTCCAATACTCAAATTCCCCATCATAGTTGTAGCATCTTCCAGTTATAGCTTCACAATCATAATCACCCAACAATTGCATCCATCTTCCTTTTCTCAAGTTCAGTTCCTTCTTATCCCTGAGGTGTTTCAAACTCTTGTGATCCGTAAAGATTTTAAAAGTCGCACCATATAGATAGTGTCTCCACAACTTTAATGCAAATACCACTATGGCTAGCTCGATGTCATGGGTTGGATAGTTCACCTCATGTAGTCATAATTTCCTTCGGGCATAAGCAATCACCTTCTTATTTTGAATGAGGACACATCCCAACCCCCTGTATGAAGCATAATTATAGATGGCATACTCTCATTTTCTTGATGGTAATGCAAGTATCAGTGCAATAGTAAGTTTCCTTTTAAGCTCCTCGAATGCTTCTTGACACTCATCATTCCAGGTGTATGCCACTTCCTTGCGGAGTAGCTGGGTCAAAGGTCTGTCGATGCGCGAGAAGCCCTCTACAAACCTTCTATAGTACCCTAGCCATGCCTAGAAATCTCTTTAACTCCGGGACGTTCTTTGGAGAACTTTGAATTCACCACAACCTCTACCTTCTTAGGATCTACTTTCATTCCCTTCCCTGAAACCACATGGCCCATAAACAACACTTCCTTTAGCCAAAATTCATACTTGGAGAACTTTGCATACAAATTCTCATCCCTCAACTTTTGCAATGTGATTCTCAAGTGCTCCTTATGCTCATCGTGGCTCTTGAGTAAATGAGGATGTCATCAATGAAAATGATGAAAAACTTGTCTAAATACTCATGGACTACATTATTCATCAGTGCCATGAATGCTGCTGGTGCATTGGTCAACCCAAAAGGCAACACCAAGAACTCATATTGTCCATATCGAGCACAAAAAGCTATCTTCGGAATAGAGGATTCTGCCATCTGCAACTGAGGATATCCCAACCTCAAGTCAATATTTGAGAACACAAAGGCACCTTGTAGTTGATTAAACAAGTCATCTGTCCTGGGCAGTGGATAACGATTCTTGGTTGTTGCCTTGTTTAACCTGCTATAGTCGATGCACATCCACATTGTCCCATCTTACTTCTTTACGAAGAGCACCGGGGCTCCCTATGAGGATATTCTGGAGCGAATGAATCCATTTTCTAGCAGTTCTTGCAATTTCTCCTTTAATTCCATGAGTTCTACTAGTGCCATTCGGCATGGTGGCATTAAGATTGGAGCAGTGCCCGATATGATCTCAATGTCGAACTCAATCTCTCTTCTAGGAGGAAATACATCTGAAAATCTATCTAAGGAATGTGCTCATCGTGAAACATCGTCACGAACTCATTCCAGTTGATCTCTATAGGTACTACTTCACTCTCTGGTTGGAGGTGCCACCAATCTCTAGCAGTTCCCTAGATCACGTGGACGACCATGGAGATCATGTCTTCAGCGCTACTCGTCCAAGGTGCGAGTGAGCTTCAACAGTCAGGCATCGACCACCTCAGGGTCTGCGGATCCCTCAAAGTCCTTGATAGTTGACACCAATCTTCCTAAGTGCAACGTAGTTTAGAGGTGGGCATTGACCACCAACTTGCTGAGAGTTTTCTCCATTCATACTCCTACTGATAGACCGTTAATTGCACATGTTTTTACCCCTATTCTTGAGCTGTTTGAGATGTTGATTCTCGTGTTTTAGGCCGATTTCACACTAGGTTGTTCTTGTTTGTGATATTTCAGGTCCTAGTACGTGAATGAAGGTTTGGGAGCGAGTTCGGGGTCGATTGGACGAAGATCGGACGTGTGGCGAGACGCTGAGGAAGCCACACGGACACTCCTAAAACCCACACGGTCGTCTAAGAAACCCATGTGGGCGTGTGGGATTTACCGAGGCTTCACACGGGCGTACTGGAGATTCCCCATAGCCGTGTGTCCCTGGCCGTGTAGGTAGCCTGAAGACCACTTAATCAAAACACCGCGTTTTGACACTCACACGACCATCTGGGTAAGCCACACGGCCGTGTGGCCTGCCCGTTTGAGTCGGGAATTCTGGGTTTTAACCCCATTTCGAGCCACAAGTGAGGGGATCGACTTTTCAGAGCAAAAACAGAGCCCTAGAGAGAGAAAGTGCGAAGAACACACCCTAGAAGCGATCTTGGAGCTGGGTTTCATCAAATCGAGCTTGGAGATCATCATAGGAGTGAAAATCATCATCAAATGACTGCTTTGTATTTTGTTTTCCTCTCTCTTTCTATGGAGTAGAACCCTCTCTCACTTGGGTATGAAGATCCCTAGTTCCATGTGTTAGGGATCATGATTGTAATGACTTGGGATTGCTATACTGTTTGGTTTTAATCGAATGATGCATGATTCATTGAATTGATTGAAGTCTGATCAGCTTTTCTTGATTTCTGCTGCAGCCTGAGATAGATAGAATCTGATTAGGTTGTTAGAGCTTCTTCATTCGGTAGTAGTAGATTGGCTATACGAAAGTTAGTCAGTCTACTGCTTTGTACTTGAATCCAATTCCAGTAGTGGAGTTCTGTGCTTATTGTTTCTGCTTTCTATCCCGGTGAAGACTAGTCGTCTGCCGGGTAGTTAGACTGAGAGGGCTTGGTCAGCTTAAGAGATTCCAAGCTACTGTCGGATCTTCCCCAATTTAATCAACAGTAAATCAACCCAGGTTAATTACAACTGAGACCTAACTAAGGAGCTAGGGGGACTCATTCCCAGTGACTCTTCCGTTGCTTTAGAAAACCGAATCATTTCCTGCTTTCTTACTGCTTTTAGTTAAAGCAACAATCAATCAACTTAGTTGGCTAGATAATAGATATTCACGGAGCAGGCAGTAGATCTAGACCCCTGGTTGATAATTAGAGCTTGCCAATTTACTGCATTCCTGGATTGCGATTACACTTGGTCGCAGTTTGGTGTTGTGTCGTAGCGTGTCAAGTTTTTGGCGCCGTTGCCGGGGACTTCTAGGTTATTGGGGAAACGTGAAAGTTTGTTACTCTAGCTTTTTCTTTACTGAATTTTCTCTCTTCCACCTGTGTGCCTTCACGGGTTGCTTCTGCTGATTGTGTGCAGGTAGTGCATGACCCGTAGCCAGTCGGGAGATCTACTACCATTAGACCAGGAGCTTGAACGAACTTGCAGGAACTTCAAGCGGGCTCTAAAGGCGCGAATGGTTGCGGAGGAGGTGCTAGCACAACTGCAAAGGGCATGATGTGGTCCTTCCTGAGGAACAGACCATGGGATACTACTGGACCGCCAGGGCATGATTTGGCCCATTCAACACCCTCATGTGCCAGCAAATTATTTTGAGGTGAGCACCTTTGTCATCACAATGCTGCGCGGTTCAGTGGTGTTCCGTTGCAAAGAGGGGGAGTGTTCCCGATCACATATGAGGCGATTCCACGAGCTCATCGATGGAATCAAGATAAATGGTGTCCCAGCCGATGCCATCCAGCTGAGGTACTTCCCATTTACTCTGGAGGGGCAGGCCAAGGAGTGGCTAGACACTGGACCTCCAGGCTCTATCACCACGTTTGCCAATCTGGTGGACAAGTTCCTCACTCACTACCATCCCCCGTCCAAGACGGCGGACCTGCAGAAGCAAATTACCCACTTTGCTCAGGATGAAGATGAGACCATCCGGGATGCTTGGGAGAGATACACCAGTCTCTTCCTCAAGTGTCCAAACCATGGTTTTACTGATGCCTTCAAGGTGGGCACCTTCTACCATGCCCTCTTCCCAGAAGACAAGCAGCTGATTGACTTGGTCTGTGGCGGGAATATGCTCACCAAAACACCGCCACAGCTGAATCAACTCTTTAAAGAGATGGCAAAGCAGAGCTATGACTGGGGAACTGCGAGGAGATCGAGATGAGCACCATGACGGGGTGTGCATGCTGTATCTACCCAGTCATCTGATTTGGTGCAGGTGGTATCGAAGTTGGTTTCAGCCATTGATCGTTCCGGGATGATTGCAGGTACCGGACAGCAGCAGGCGATGCTCTGCCAGTGGTGTGAGAGTTCTCATCACACCGTGGAGGATTGCCAGGCGATGAGGGAGTCTTCTACTCCCCAGGAGCAGCTGGACTTCATCGGCAATGCCAGGCGCTTCGACCCCTACAGCAACACTTACAACGAGGGGTGGCGCCAGCATCCCAACTTCTCCTGGGGTGGGGAAAATTCTAGACCACCAGTCCCCCAGGGACCACCTGGCTTCCAGAGGCCGCCTTACCAGCCCAGACAGGGGCAACTTTAGTAGCCTAAACAGCCTCTCTACCCGCCCAAACAGGGGCCAGTTCCACCTCAATCACAGGTGCGGCCATTTCATCAAACAGGGGTAGCACCTGCAGCCCCAGCACAGAGTGACCCGATGGCAGAACTGCGAGATTTGGTGGGTTCTCTGGCCACCTCCAGTGCAAACAAGTTCAATAACATTGAGCAATTCATGGAGAAAGCTTCAGGAAAATTCATGGAGCTAGAAGCTGGTCAGAGAAACACGCAGGCTGTGCTGCGGGATATCCAGACCCAGTTTGGGAGTGTTGCCCAGGTTGTAGCTCAGAGGCCTCCTGGTACTCTACCCGGTCAGACCATCCCTCATCCGCAGAACCCAAATGAGCATTGCAAGGCCATTACCACCAGGAGTGGCAAGGTGACTGCTGATCCACCTGTTCTGGCACTAGAGAGAGAGACCCCTGCTTCAGCACTTCCAGCTAATGAAGAGGAAATGGAGAAGGAGGTCGAGGTGTCTGCTCCTAAACCGCAACCAGTGGTGAAGGAGTATGTACCCCAGCTCCCCTTTCCTACGCGGTTGCACAAGGACCGACTGGAGATTGAGTTTGCCAAGTTCATGGAAATGCTGAAGTAGGTAAATATAAGCATGCCCTTCGTGGAGGCATTATCAAAGATGCCCAAGTATGCCAAGTTCATGAAAGATCTCCTCACAACAAGAGGAAGCTTGGGGAACTGTCGACGGTGATGCTCAACGAGGAGTGTTCTGCCATCCTGCAGAACAAATTGCCAGAGAAGCGAAAAGACCCAGGGAGTTTCACTATCCCTTTCATGATTGGTAGTTTTCATATAGGGAAGTCCTTGGCAGATTTAGGCACTAGCATAAATGTCATGCCATATAAATTGTTTAAAAAGCTAGGCCTAGGTGAACCCAGTGATACTAGGATGAGCATTCAACTTGCTGATAGATCCATTGTGCATCCTAGGGGCATGCAGAGGACTTGATAGTCGCAGGAGGGCCATTCTCATATCCTGTTGATTTTGTGATTTTGGACATAAATGAGGATGTGGATGTGCCATTGATATTGGGTAGACCTTTTCTCGCCACCGCCAAGGCGCTCATTGATGTGAATGATGGAAAACTGATTTTGCGAGCTGGGGGTGAACAAATCACCTTCTCTGTTTTTGATAATATGAAACACCCCCAGCTCCGTGATCATTTAGACTACTGTGATGTTGTTGCTGATTTTGAGACCGCACTCGCCATCATGAGTGCGGGTACTGATGATTTCCTTGATCCCTGTCTTTTGCTAGGGGAACATGCATCACAGGACTTGCAGTTGGAGGAGCAGCTCGCGGAGCTAGACGAGGCCGCGATCGAGGGGCGAGAGATACCATTCAAGACAATCCCTATCTCGCCCCGGATCGCTATATCATTGGAGGAGCCACTAGAGCTGGAGCTTAAGCCCCTCCCCTCTCACCTGGAGTATGCATTTCTCTGGGAGGGGAATAAGCTCCCAGTCATTATTAGCTCGGATCTGACACCCGAGCAGAAGAGCAGGCTGGTGGCTCTACTGCAGAAGTATGCCCGGGCCATGGCATGGAAGATCACAGACATTAGAGGCATTAGCCCATCCTTCTGCTCCCACAGAACTCTGATGGAGGATGAGGTTAAGCCAGTCAGGCAGCCACATCGAAGATTGTCTCCTAACTTGGAGGCAGTGGTCCGGGCAGAGATCGTGAAGCTCATGGATGCAGGGATCATCTTTGCTATATCTGATAGCAAGTGGGTCAGCCCCACTCAGGTGGTTCCGAAGAAAGGCGGGATGACTGTGGTCCTGGGTGGAGAGTCTGCATCGATTACCGGCGCCTGAACGACGCCACCAGGAAAGATCATTTTCCCCTACCTTTCATTGAGCAGATGCTGGAGAGGTTGGCGGGCCATGAGTTTATTGCTTCCTGGATGGCATGTCTGGTTATTTCCAAATTCCTATTGCACCAGAGGATCAGGCGAAGACCATATTCACTTGCCCCTTCGGTACTTTTGCTTACCGGAGGATTCCATTCGGGCTGTGTAATGCACCGGCGACCTTCCAGAGATGCATGATGGCGATCTTCGACCGACTGGTCGGAGAGATCATGGAAGTCTTCATGGATGACTTCTCGGTTTATGGAGACTCCTTCACTCATTGTCTCCATAACCTGGAACTCGTTCTGAAGAGGTGCGAGGAGACTAATCTGGCACTCAGCTGGGAGAAGTGCCATTTTATGGTCCATGAGGGGATTGTGCTCGGGCACAAGATCTCCAAGCAGGGGATTGAGGTTGATCGCGTGGAAGAGATCGATGACTCCTTCCCGGGTGAGAGATTGCTGGCGATGACATTGGTAGACAGCGTGGTCCCTTGGTATTCTGACTTCGCCAATTATCTGGTGGGCAAGCAGCTACCTAAGGGGATGGCCACTCATGCAAAGCGCAAGTTCTTCTCCGACCTGAAGCATTACTTCTGGGAGGATCCTTACCTCTTCAAAATCGGAGCAGATGGCGTGATTCGGCGCTGTGTCATGGAGCACGAGATGGGAGACATCCTGTCTTAATGCCACGAGGGACCTACTGGAGGTCACCATGGAGGAAACCGCACGGCGCGGAAGGTGCTACAGTCAGGTTTCTATTGGCCCTCGCTCTTCAAGGATGCGGACACCCAGAATCTCGCTTACAAAGTGCAGACAGAGAGAACTAGGCTATGATACCAAAATGTAACACCTTAGCCGATCGGTCATTTAATTCCCAAAATGCCCTTGAGAATCATAAATAAATCATTGACATGGAATAAAACCTTCAAAATCATCCATAATCCAAAACCAAATCCCAAACTGAAAAATACTCTAGGGGTTGTTTGGATGGATTAATTGTCAATGTGGTATTTGTAGAGTCAAATAACTCAGTAATTGTTCATGTGGTATTTCAGTGTTATTTCAATGGTAATTGAATTAAAGTATCTAGTTTGGTAAAATCATTCAAATTTGGTATTTGGCATGTGGTATTTGGCAAAACAGAGAGGTAAAACGAGTTATTACGAAATAACACAGGGGGTATGAGTTATTTGTAAATAACTCACTTGCCAAATAACTCATTTAAGCAAAATGCTGCCAAATAAGTTATTTGTGTCCAAGTAACTCATAAATAACTCACTCAAATACACTATCCAAATGACTCCTTTTGTAAATTTAACAAGCGAGCATTTGTCTCAAGTCTACTAATGCGAAATGCATAAAGAAAAATAAGTTCTTGATAAAGCGTCTGTTGCCACTAACCCTTGTGACGACATCCTGAGCAGCAATCGTGTCCCTGCGGCTGGTCTATGCATTCCTGCTCTCTAATAGCTCCTGAGTGCGGGTGTGGGTCAATCCTAGGTGCAATTATCTTTTTTTTTTTGTTAAAAGGTGCAATTATCTTTAAAGTAAAGTTAATTAACAATTTTAGAAGGGCAACATACTCGAATGTACATAGTCAAAAGATTTCATTTAGCTTACTTAAAAGAGGCTCCGAGCTCTACCTAACTAGCACACAACCACAGTCACCAACTTACTTACTTACTGATAAGTTATAACATGAACATAACTTATAATACGGGGTTTCCTCATATGGGAAACACAATACCGCAAGCTCTATATAACTGTGGGATATCTCATAAGTTGACCGCTGACGTCTCTGTTACTTTGGAAATTGTTTTCCACATCCTTCATCAAAATAATTTAAATAAAAAAATATTTTAAAATAAAAGAAAAAACATGATAATCCATCCCCTCTCTTAATTTCACAGTTATCCTTCCACTCAATCTTCATCCCTTCGTCAAAATATAATTAATATGTTGTATTTGTGTACCAAACTTTTATCGCCAAATCTATAATGAGATGGCACGACATCTCTCGAAGCGGCTCTCATATCCTTAATTGCATACTTATATGCTTCATCCTTACCTTGGGGACTAGCCTGGAGGACATCTTGGTCGTGGGGGCTCTGGACATCATGCTTCGGCGACTAGCTTGGGGCGATAGGACGACACCTTAGCATCGCTCGTACCATCATCGCGGGCATGTCTTGCACACGTCGAGAAACAAAGTTCATCAATAGATACCCCGAACGTCGAGATTTCTTTTTTTTTTTTTGGGTAAAGAATTGGATTTTAGAAACCCCTTCGCTGGGTTCAGAACTAGTATAATTTTTTTATTTAGGTATTCAGTCCAGTGATATTTAAAAGTATGTGATTTTAAAAAGGTTATAGGTATAATATGCCCTTGTACTAGGTCGTTTTATTAAACGCGTCCCTCTACTATTTTTTTACATCAAACATGCCCTTGTACTTTGGAAAAATGATCAAACATACCCTTATTTTCAAATTTTCATCCAAAAACTGTTAACCACGATCAAACTTTGGTTTGGGAGACACAAATGTCTAAAATATCCATAATAATTTCACTTTAGAATTTTGTTTGGTTCTTTTGTATAGCCAAATGATTCTTATAATTTCACTTTAGCGAGACCAGGGAAATAAAAAAGGGGACAAAACTAAAAAATTTCCCTCCCATTTGCCAATATCGAGTCGTCTAAATCTCGGTTCAATCATGATTAATGGTTTTTTTCAATGAAAATTTTAACAGAAGGGCATGTTTGATCATTTTCTCAAAGTACTAGGGCATGTTTGATGTAAAAAATAGTAGAGGGGCATGTTTGATAAAATGACATAGTAGAGGGGCATATTATACATATAACCCATTTTGGAATTAGGTCAAGGATTATTTGATAAAGAGATTTTTTTGTAACTAGAAAAATGATCCAAGTGAACATATCCAAACTACTTGATTCGGGTCCAATTATACACATTTTACCCCTCATATATTGATAGTTTGGCTTTGCATTTCATCGAGGTCTCCAGGAGGGTTCCAGAGGTTACTGACGACAAGGCAATTCTAGAGACGACATTGAGTTCACAGACGCGTTTAGGTGTTCACGACTGTAAACTGGAAGGTCGTGAACTCATCTCGATCTGGGTATAAAAACAGCAGCAGAAGGAAGAAGTGGAGAGCTAGTTTTTGGAGAAGGAACACTTTCTTTCTCTAGGGTTTCAACCCAAAACATCAAAGGGGAGTTCTAGTAAGAAAGAGAGTGATCTTGGAGCTTAATTGAAGGCATTGATCAAGCTTGGAAGCTAGGAATCAAGCCTAGAACAAGAAGATGAAGATCTAGAGGTTTCTTTGTAATCTCTCCTCTCTCTCTCTCTCTCTCTCTCTCTCTCTAGAAACTCACACTGTTCTCTTGGGGTTAAGAACCCTTGGTCTAGATTTGGGTTTAATGTTGATGTATGTGACAAACTCCATGAGTGATTGATGATTTTACTTAATTGATGGATGTTTTCATGAATGGCATGAGTTGGGTTTCCATTTTCATGTATTGCGCATTTGACCTAGGAGGGAGATAATCCTTCCCGGCCTTTATTTAAACTAATGAATTATTAATTACGAGTGTTGCTTTTCCGTGAGTCCAATGTTAGTTGATACACCAAGTGGTATTGGTATACTAACGCTCGCATCACGAATATGACAAAGGATAAAAGTCAGTTTAAAAAGATTCTACTAGTAGAGACCCATCATCTGGATTCAGCTATATCTTAGATTATTATGATCATGTATGAAGTATTTTGTCCAACGTCATTCACAAGTGTAATATTTCGCCATTCACCCCCAAGAGGTGGTTTGGATGAGAGATTTCGAACAAATCCCTCATTCTACAGGATTTCGCTCAAATCACGCATTTGGAAGTATTCAAAAATATCATCTATAACCAAATTTGAAAATTATGATGGAAGTCAAATATTTTGAAATCTCTCGTTTTATTTTTATTATGTCCAAAATTATCCTCTCCCCCTTCACATGAACATCATCCTTCTTCTTTCCTTCTCTCATCCGAACTCCGCTTCCCAAACCTACTCTCTTTTTTATTTCTTTGGTAGTCCCCTCACCTTCTCCAAGTACCCACACTGCGTGACTACTTTTGTTTTTGCCTCCCCTGCCAATCGACAATAGGTCAATCACCATGCTATAGACAGGGTTCCTGCCATCAGAAACCCATTCTGGTGTGAGCTGATGCGCAAATCATTATGGCTCATCCTCCCCCTTTAGAAACCATCGTTGTAGAGTGCATCAACCTTGGAGAAACTCGTGAAGGGAGCATTGCTACAGGCAGGAAATTAGATACTACCGGATCAAGTTGTAAAAGCAACTCTCAGCTGGACCACATCCAACGCAGTTTGCTTGGCCTCCTCAAAAGTTTCGTCTCATGATAAGTAGAATGAGCTAAATATTTTCTCACAATTCGTCTGAACACAAGGTATATCAAACACGAACCCTAATTGTAAATGGAATTGGGGAAAATATAAGGAAATTCAACAAATCATTGCTCTATCTAAGATTATTTCATATCTTCCTGGAGCATGAAGAGGCCGAAGAAGGATGGAGGATGAAGAAGATGAGGGTAAATTGGGCTTTGCCTAAATAGGGTCCAAATCGCACATGGTTAAACAAACAAGTAAATTGTGTCGAATATCGCATTTTTAAATTTTCTAGAAATTTAAGTAATATTTTGGCTTAAATAAATCATAGAGTGGATAGCGTGCGAATAATAAGAGATACTAGCACCCTACTACTACTACTACTAATAATAATAAGGATATTAGTCTAGTACCCACCCAAACCTCTCGTCGATCTCCCTCGTCTTCAGAACCTATGTAGTGAGAGTAGTTGCAACCACCGACCCACAGTATATGGGCTTATACACATTTGAATTTCTATTTTGGGTAAAGTCTGCAACCTTATCTTTTATCATATTGGATTAGGGTTGGACCGTTTGGAGAATTACTATATATACTTCTCATATACCTCTATAATCTGTATCTCCTCAAATATAGTGAAATTGGCTTCCTCCTGCCTGTGGACTAGCTAACACACATTTTGATAATGAACCACGTAATTCTTTGTGCTCTTTGCTTTCTTGCATTGTCGATTTCCCAATGCGTTCTAACCAATGTTATTAAAGCCGACCTGAACCGGCCGGTCGGACCGGTAAAACCAGCACCCGATGACCAGTCTGGTCCGGAACACTCTAAAAACCGCAACGGTTAGGAAGGCCGGTCGCTGAGCGGACAGAGTGGTTAACCGCTCAAACCATTCCAACCAACCAACCAGTTCCCATCTCTTTGCCGCCACAAAAACGCCTCAGGGCCAGATGCTGGGGGACGAAGGGAAGGGAGCTGCTCGACGGCTTGCTTGCGGTTGCTTCCCAGGTCGGCTCTCCGCTGCAGTCAAGCTTCACTTTTTTACTACATTATGTACGATTTAGGTGGGTTAGTGGATCAGAAGAAGATTGGAAGAAGAAAGAGAAATTAAAGAAGGAATCGAGAATATCTATTGTAATGGGATTTGATTTATAGCGCCGGAAGGTGGAATGAGGAAAAGGGGAGAAGTTGGGGTATGTGACGTGAGGGAGGAGAAGATGGGAGAGAGATTGAGAGAGGTAAAGTGGGGATGGTGGATGGGGGAGATTGTAGAGTTTCTCTAAAAGTTTGGAGAGTGAAGACTGAAGTGCGGCGGACAAGGGGAGGATGGAGGGTAGGTTGGTTTTAGGGTTTTGGTCTTATATATATCAAAGACAAATTACCACTTAGTTCTCAAAATTTGTATTTATTACATTTTAATGCATATATTTATATAATGTCAATACTTATCTATAATATTCATATATATTGTGTACCGATTTTCAACGGTCTAATACCGTTTAAACCAATAAAGTATGAACCATTCAATATATCGGTTCATGCTCCGGTTCGGTTCTGTCAACATTGGTTCTAACACCTTGTTTATGCACTCTCTTGACTGTGTATGGATCGGAACACCCACAGCTTCAGTTTGCGAATACAAATGAAGAATGGAAAGGAAAGAGCATAACAAGAGGAATGGCGACAAAGATAACAAACATGAACAATCTCAAACATTTTTTCACTTGCACGCTTAACTTATTTTGAGATCGCCACTTAATTACTAGACGAGTAAAATCCTGGGCTTTGTTTTCTCTCTTTTTAGTTTACCTTTTTGACCCTTCCCCTTCCCACATAACATCCGTCTCCCCTTTTTTCCTGCCTTAATTTGTTCATTTCCTCAACCACATATGGCAAGAAGAACACAAAAATAGCAGAAATTGATTCATTTATGAAAATCAAGACCAAATTATATTCATCAATACTCACAAACCAACCTAAATACTGCAAAAACAATTATAGGTTGCTTTCTCAAATTCATACATGATTCCAGGCTTGTTGTACATTTGGAAATCATTACAAAACACAAAAAAACCCTTTTACAATGAGTAATATAGTTGTTCAAGTGATGAACGATTGAAAAAAAGTTAACCTCCAATCCGGTAAAAAACAATTATAACAGTTTATCGGTGGAGACAATAACGACAGACATACTGCTATGAATATTTGCAAGGGGTTTGATTGAAAGAAAGAATGAAGAATAAAAAAAAAAACAAAAATGCATTGATAGATTCAAACCATTTAACCCCATTTCTAGTTTCATCTCTCAATTTTCCATCTTTTCAGAAGAGATTTCTCTCTCTTTTTAACTTCACCCGGACTTACATTTTTCTAAGCATGGATGAAACTTCTCTAGGGTTATTGGACTCATCGGAGACTGAGGGGATATTGTTCCTCTTTACACCACCGACAGCGCCGAGAGCCTCCCTATGTGATGGGCTCCTCCCTATGTGATGGGCTCCTCCAGAACCCGGTGTCGTAGAAAGTCTCCCACATCTCCTTCTCCAGCTTCATCATTTCCTCCCCTCCGCCAGAGCGTAGCTTCTTTGTTGTGGCATCGAGGTCGTCCTCATCAAAATCCAAGTGCATCCCCATCATCATCTGGAGGTCGAAGGACTGAGGGTCGCCGTGGATGGGGTGAATCTGAACCTCGGTGTTGTCACAACCGCACTGGCATCGTCGGGCGCGTGGGAGGAGGAGTCCCTTCTTCATCAGATGTTGCTGCCTCTTTCGCCGCATAGCCTTCTTGCAGAGTCCCACAGGAACTTTGTAGATGGTGAGGAAGAGAAGATTTGCGAGTCCACAGGGGCAGCAACATGCAATCGCCGCGCACTCCGCCGTCGTCCCTCCGGCCAACTCGCCGAACCTCCCGCTGCAGCAGGAAGCGTCGGATGCTGAGTAGCTCCGACGGTGGCGGGGAGGGAGGAACGAGTCCCGACGAGCTATTGTCGGCGAGGATGGTCGGATTAAGAGTAGCGAGGGCTCTTTCGCCGTTAGTACGCGGCGCATACTGCCATTACTGTCGATGTCGAAGATCATTTTGGGTTTTTTTATTGATTTAGGATCGACTTATTGCCTTCTTCTTCTCCCGGTTTGTAATTTGGTTGTGCCTTCCGGCGGGAATATAAGGGAGATTAGTGGCGGAGCTTCTCCTCCATTAGCAGGAAGGCGGAGGGAGAAGAAGGAAGAAAGTTTTGGTTGTGTTGGTCGTGCAAGGAGAGAAATGTGAGACTGAGGGCCCTGGCGAAATTGAGGAGGGAGGCCAGGGTGGTATTTTAGAATGAATGATCTATCATTCTAAACAATAAGGAGTCTGTCTGATTGAGAGAGAAGACCAACTAAAGGTAGATCGAGTTTCACGGAGTTCCTCTATTTTTTCTACTTCTTGTTCTTCTTCTCCTCTATCTCGCGGAATCTAAATTATTAGGTGCGAGTGGGAGGGAGGGGCTATTTTCTCTCTACTCTGGCATTCATATGTCTATTTTTCTGCCTCTCTTGAAGTTTATTAATAGGTGTTTAGGCAGTACTACTCATATTGGACAAGGAAGGGTGAAATGAAACAGAGCCGCACCTCAAATTTCTCTTCCCATCCTTCTGGTTTGGAACCGAAACACAACCATTTTTGTTTTATTTTATTTTATTTTTTTCCCCATGATATATGATATTAATTTGTTAAAGTAAAACTTAACTAGCAAAAGATGAATTTTTTTCTTCCATCTATACTCTTTCCAATGGACAGATATGTTTTGGTAAATAAATACGAGTAAATTTATTCACATTTGTATTCAAATTCAGTAACTATCAATTGGATCATATATGATATTAAGCAATTGCAAAGAAAAAAAATTGAACTCAATCATCCTACCTTACTAAAAAATCATATTCTTCATGCCAAAAAATAGGGTTCTCTTTTTTGTTGTATAATCAAAGGTAGATTGATTTTGATGAACTAGTTAATGGTTTAACCAATACGGCTTTCATGTAAAATTTAACAAAACTTGATAATTATTTATCATTCTAGGAATAATAATTTTAGATAGTGCAGAAAAATAAAATGATAATAAATAAAATATATAATAATTTTATTAATATAGGTGTCCTCCTCAATATTTCTCTCTTACTCATCCACATATATATCAATTGACAATGCATAATCCATTCTAATTAATGAGAGTGCTCGTTGTTTATCATGTATCATCTACCTCATTAATAAAAATTTATGAGCTTGTTTTGTTCGTTCCAATTAAAAAATCAGATAATTAAACGGGCTTGGTTTTTGTTTTGTTTCTTTAGAACAAAGATCTCATATATAGGTTTGGGGATATGGTGTTGTGGAGAGTGAGAGTTAAGTGTAGACAGTGATATCCCACAGTTTTGATCAGGCGTCAAATAGAGGTTGTTATTTGTCGCTCCACAATATACTATTTGTCGCCATGAAAATGACAATTTTATTCTTCTAGAGTTTTTTTAGAAAACTGTGTTAGATCAAAAGATAATATAGGCAAAATAATTTCGTTTACCGACACAAAAAACAGCTTTTCATCCAAAAAATAAACTCTAAAAAGTCAATTTCTTGACGACCAACAACAGTTGGACGCCGATTTTGGGAACAAAAAGGCACCCCAGTCTGGTCAGAACCATCCGACCTATGGTTTCGGACTAGTCAAGATCCTCCGACCACCAGTTTCAGACCGTCTCTTTTAGCATCGGTTTTAAAACAGTCACTAAATTTTAAAATTCATCTAACTTTGTTTATTTATATAATTATATTATGTTCAATCATTTAATAGATTAATTATGAATAATTATAAATTATCATATATATTGTCCAAATCAATAAATAATTAATTTTAGTTATTTAAATAATGCTAAAATAAGTAGATTAAATGCATTACTATCTAAATGAATTTTTTCTATTTTTTTTAACTCCCTTCTGCCGTTTGAGGTAAAGCCCCTTTTCAGATGGAGTAATTAAATAATAATATGTTAATTAATTATAAAATACGATAAATAATGCATAAAAGTATGAATGTTTAATTATAAATTATCAAAAATATTGTAAGAAATCATGGATAATTCATTTTAACTACGTTGAATGGTTATAAAATATGGTTAAGCATTTTAGATTGTATCAATTTCATTATTAATTAGATCATCCCTGAACTATGTTTTTTCAAACTATATTCAAGCAATCAGCGAGCGTGGAGAGGGCTCTTTGTGGCTTGCGGAAGGTTAGACACAAGCAACTTTTTTAAATTAAAAATGTGGATACAAATGGGGTGGAATAGACCGTTTCTCGATTGGACGTCCCGGGCAAAGAAGGATGAATAGTGTCAACATTTCCATCGAGGTTTTTGGGTGTTGTGGGCATGGTAATAAGGATTTGTTTTAGTATATCACACGTAATTTGACCATGCGATAAATTGTTGCAAGAGGAGGCAAGGATGATTTTGCCTCTAAGATATAATCACATGTTGGGAAGCTAAGAAAACTTCTGCAAGATGATAGTGTTTCCACCACCAAACACTAGCAAAGCCAAATCTTGTGGTCTAACCTTGCACAGAAAGTGAAGTTTCCCATCCATTGCACATATGGTATGCAAAATAATACTAACAATGATATGCTCAACCATCAAACTCAGCGTAACTAGTTCTTGATGAAATAACAACAGTCTTCCTCACTCTGAAAAGCATAACAGAGTCGAGTCTTTGGTTTGTTGTCTACTAAATCCATTGCAACATCAATTACTTTGCCATGCATCAGTCCAATCAATTTTACTCTCTCTCTTATATCAATGCAGCCTGCTTGTTGTTGTCACCATCACGATCACCAAGTATGGATCCAATAGCTTCCACAACCTTGAAAACAATCGACTTCAACTCACCAAGTTGGGAAGACATATTAGCTATAGCTTCATTGGTGTTCATCTCACTCCTTATAGCCTTTTTTAAAGCATAAGAGTTTGGGTTAGATGGTTGTTTCTTATTTAAGGGAGCTTCATGTGGCTGAGCTGTTTGTTCCATCTGAACACCTTCATTTATAATTTCCTCTATGATCTCTGTGCCCCTCGGGTCTTCTAAATCAATTAGAGTGTCAAATACTTCCAAATGGACGACATGTTTAGGTGACTTTGGGCCATAGGAAATACCACATGTGATTCTTCCAACTACTATATCGCCTTTCCCAAAGATCTTAAGTAGCTCATTGTAGAAGGTGAAAGTCTTCATGTTCAAGTTTTTGTTGTTCGGATGCACCTGCAATAGCAAAACAACATAAGCAATAAATGAGAGTGGAGATATGCGAAAGAGGCGGTTAGGTAGGGACAGAATTGCATAAATTATTATTGATTTCCTTAAGAAGATCCTCAAAGACATCATCTTCAACCATTGGTGTGCAAGTCTGTTCATCCCAACCAAGACCACTCTTTGAACATAGTGTACAACCATGAAATCCTTTTTTGATTTCTTGTGCCTAGATCAAAACTTTGGATCGACTTTCACTACACAGCCAGGAGCCCTCAAGTGCATCATGTTCTCAAGTTCAATAAAAGCTCTGTTCTTGAAATTTCCATTCTCAACTTGGTGCTTCTCAACCAGGTCAAGCATACACCGCATGAGTATATAATCCAGTTCCTTTAACCATTGAAAATAAACACCCTTGGGTTGAGGGGCTTGGCTTCCTTCTCCTACCTTAATTATCTCTTTGCTCTTCCTACCCATCCTGTGTATAAAAAAAAAACAACCACAATAAATAACAGCAGCCAATGCAGCCAAAATCGCGCTTTAAAACAAAAAATACGCTTTTACACTTCTAGGTCACCAAAATGCTTCTACGTAGAGTCGCCCTTTTCACTAGCAAGTGTAGTCATAATCTACACTTTAAAGCTTACGTTTTACACATCTAGTTCATCCAAACGCTTCTACGTAGAATCGCGATTTTCACTGCATTGACAGCAACATAAAACTTGAAACAAGAGCTCAAAACTTCTAACAATAGCAATTAACTTATTATTGCACCAAATTGGATACAGTATCAAGAAACTTCTAACAACCCTTTGTGACTTATAGTACCATAATACAATAGGAGTTTTGGACAACTTACAATGAAATTAACAGCTACAATGGACACTTTTGTTAGACAGCAACACATTAGTGCATACAACAAGAAACAAACAGCTAAAAATGTATACAACAGTTATACGATTTCTATTTGTCCACATTTTTATTGCCATTGCATCCCTAAACTGAGTCCATTCATTTGAAAGATGAACCTGTTACACCCCGATCTTTGGGTTCAGGTTCGACCATAATACGTAAACGGTTGGATTAACGGTTACGTACTAAGGATTGCAACCGCGGATTAGGAATAATAATAATAATAATTATTATTATTATTTAAAAAAAGGAAATTGGCGTGGAGGGCGCTCGGCCCTCAGTGTATTTTCCCTATCACCCGTCCCCATTCACTAAATGGGAAAACCCTAAATTAAATCAAAAGCTACCACCGCCTCCCAAAATCCCTAGCGAGAAGAAGCAAAAAACCACCGGGTCGCCATCATTCGCCGCGGTGCTTTCCTCTGTCGAACTAGGGGCCGGAAAGGAAGGATGGCTGGTGGACAATCCCAACCTTCTCTGCTCACTTGACAAGCGATCAATTGCCCTCGCCAACAAGTTTCTCGTCGTGAATCGTGATTACAGGATGGGATGGCGGCCATGGTTTCAAGATCCGCCCGGATTTGTTCCCGATCGAGTCGGAGCACATCACTGCAATGGAGTGGCTGGTTTTTGATGAGGTTCGAGCCATTGCAGTGGGAACCTTTAGTGGATGACGTTTCAAGATGGGAATTCCCGGTTTTGGGATGACGTTTCAAGAAAGAGAGACCAAGAGGACTAAGGGAGCTCTCGCAAAGCTTTACCTTATCAATTATGGAGCGTTAATAAGCATGATTGTGTATTGATGCTGCCATGGTGTACGTGAGCAAGATGGTGAAGGATGGGATTGAAGGTGTCAGGGGAGCTTGTATCTCTAATCCAATGGGTATAAAGGTAAGACATGACTTCAATCTCTCTAATTGAGGATGAGCATTGCCATAATGTTCGTTTGGCATGTAGTGATTCATCCATGCATGAATTCACGTGGGGCAAGCTTCATAATGATGGGAAAAACGAATTGGAAGGTAATGATAAGTTATTGTAAGGCGATTCCACACTTAGATAATCAACTGAACTGAACCTATCTATTCTTAGGGGAAGGTGAAAGCACAAGATGGAAATCGAGGTTTTAGAGTGCACAAGGTTCATGATGACGATGCTCGGCGTTGCAAGTGCAGTGGTTTACATAAGTCAATATTGATTCAAGTCAATCAACTTGAAGTCAAGGTGAGTGTAAAGGGGGTAAATTCTACGTCTTATGATTTTTTCAAGTATTTACCTTGAGTATTTTTAAGTGTCGATTTACGTGATGTATGTGCGGTATTTGATTCTTGGTTGAGATTGCATGATTATGTTTGATGGTATGTGCTTTGGGTGAATTATGACTTGAAGTGAATGGTTATTATTTACTTTGAAATTGTCCTGAGTATAAATTATGGTTAAAGTTTAAGAAACGAGTTTTCTTTCAGAAGTAACTCACCTTCAAGAAGGTGAAGTCATTTTAAGTGTTTTTAGTCACTAGCGCCAGTCTGTTGCCTTTTGAGACATTTTGAGATAGAGCAGCAGTTATGCTCTTGAGACTTTTAAGATGGGCATCAGTTATGCCCTTGAGAATCGTGGTGAAGAGCCACCACGATAAGTTTAAGATGTTAGGGGGATGAATCATTACGACTTCCCTAACTAAGTTTAAGTTTAAGGAAAGCCTGGATGGCTTCTCATACGTATGAGTTGGCAACCGGACTAGCTAGTGAGGGATCCCCGTGTCAGTCAAAGGATTTAAGTCAAGCTTTGAGATTTAAGAAGGGAGTAACAGTAACTCACATACAATTTTAAGAGTTAAGCTTTTTAATAGTGGAAGTACAAAACAACTTCCACTCAGTTAAGTAAAGTGATCAAGTATTAATAAGATGTTAAAACGTAAGGGCGTAGACTGACCCCATCTCACTCACTAGTTTGAAGAGCTAGAGGAGGAGCTAGATGAGCATTTAGTGAGCAGCGAGTTCGAGGGCAGCCAGCTAGAGGAGAGCAGTATAAGCGTCACGGAGGGTGCCTAGTTAAGATTTTCAGTAGCAGCAACGACAGAGACTACCTAGTTGTTTGCATTTTATGATTATGAGTATAGAGTGGAGATCAGAATGAGAATTTAAAGTTTGGGTTAAATTTGCCCACATGTTAGGGCTTTGCTAGTAAAAGTGTGTGTTTTCAGTATTTTATTTATAAAAATTTTTCCCGTTGAAATTTAAGATTTGAGTATTTTGTTTTTCAAGGGCATTTTAGTAAAAGTAGTACCCTGCCGGGTTAGAGTGTTACAGAACCACTGTTATAAAGTCCTTACTATGCTCAACATAAACAGATGGTACTGTTCAGGCTCAGTATATGTGTAATCACTTTCAAATGTATCCACCCCTTTCTCTTTCTTATGAAATTATGCAATAAGTTGAAGCATTTATAATTTGGACCACTAGTTCAGGGGAGAACCAACTTGAATCTCTTAGGATACCCCATCTCATTTTATTTATTCCAAATACCCTCTCAATGTTATTTCTTGCAACATCATGCTTCATGTCGAAGAATTCCTCAGCTACTAAAGCCCTTAAAGCCCCCACTCTTTTTATGATACCTCTAACCTCGATATGGTGTTAGGAACCCTTCACAATTGATATATCCTTGATCACATAGATAGTATGTTCCTAGTAAATAAAATAAATCAGTAAAGGCCAAGTCCTTATACACAATCAATCTCTTGTTTTTCTGGGACGTTACGTGGACTTTACCTTTTTGGAATCCTAGCCCGTTTGGCTTAACAAAGCATCCCTTATCACTTTCTTATCGTGAGATAAACTTTACCAACCAGCTAAGCCATACACAAACTCAAAGTTTTGATTAACCACTCCCAATATATTCATTAAAATTTCCCCTTGCGGTCTCGACTAGGCTGGTCTTTATTCCTTACACGAATCGTAATATGTGTACCTGTTATGATCCTAATTCGAGAATCCACCCAAACTTGGACCAAAAATCAGAATTGCGCAATGTCAAACTCTTTTGGGGTTTCCTTCTTTCTTCTATTACATGAAAATAAAGAATATTCGCGGAAATCGATAAAACAAATCCGAACTCGTGAGAAGGGTCAATTGGTTTATGAAACCAATCAAACAATCCCGAACCCGTGGATAAGGCCAATCGATATAGTCGATGCTCGCCACAACTAGACGCGTTCTCTAGTTGATAAGAGACCACTCTATTCTCCTGAAGCCTCAAACGAGAGATTAAGCAAATATTCACAAATGAACTAAAGTAAACACTCAATGTAATTGATAACTGAAATTTTGGGTACAAAATTCGTAGGTCTTACACTCTCTATTTATAGATGACTAAAAAACATAAAACTAATCTAAAAGGAATAGGAAAACAAATCCCAAACTAAGTAGAAAACAAAATACTAATTAAATAAAGATTAAAAATACTAATTAAACTCCTACGAATAATAATTAAACAAATTAATCCCAAATATGTGCCGCATGGTCCGCTTCTTTTACCTGGGCGAAATAGAGAATTCGGTTGCTGACTTTAAAATTCCTCGCCTCTCAAAAATTGCACCCAGCACAATTCCAGGGATGGGATACGGTCATAAACCTCAAAGGGGTTGTGATATTGACCACCCACTTACTAGTCATTGGATACGATCTCTCTCATGTCTCTTTCTTCTTTTTCAAATTGATGGTCAAAATTAAAAGAAGGGTGATTTTGGAATGAAAAAATATTACCACACAGGATCCTTTCTCATTTTCTATATAATCTATTTTCATAAAGAAAAATAATAACTCCCCCCCCCCCACCTCACACACATCCTCTCTCCCCTCTCTCTTCCATCCCCTCAAATCTCTAGCCGCTGCCAGCCCCTCCGTCTCTCCATGTCGCCGCCGCCTCGATCTCTCCCTCCTCCCTCCACCGTCGCCACCCTCCCGCCACAGCCGTCGCGCCCTCTACCTCTCACCACTGCCGCACCATCACACTTTCCCCGTCGCCTCCCTCCACCCCCTATCACTGCCATCTCTCTCCCGTCATCCTCTGTCGCCGCCCTCATCCACTATCGCAGTCGTCGCAAAGGTAACGACCTCTCCCCTACCTTCTCCATTCCTCATCCCTTAATTTTTTTCAGATCTGGGATTTTTCATATTCCATATCTAGTTTTTTATGTTAATCTTTAGTGGTACGGTACCATTACTCACTGGTAGCGGTAACAGTGGTAGCGTTAGCGTACTACCACTCACTGGTAGCGGTACAACGCTACCACTATCACTGGTACTGCTACTAGTGGTAGTACTAGCGTATGACTACCAATGGTACCGTACCACTAGACGAAATCAGTACCACTAGAGCACTGACAGAGTGGTTTTTTTGCAGATCGCCGGAGCGGGTTTGATTGGAGTATTTCACCAGGAAAAAGTCTGTCGGTCGGAAATAGTTTGGCGATCGGAGCGAAGAGGCTGCTGAAAAAGGAAGAGAGAGAGATAAAAATGTATTGATTTTAGAATTTAATATTTAACAAATATGTATTTAATATGAGTTTTTAATTCCCATTTTGTAAATAATACAAAAAAAAAATCATTAATAAATTCTGTTTTTTTTTCATACCCAAATTGCCCTTAGATGTGAAACTCCCTTCCCCAAGTGACACTATCCCATCCCACAATTCCATGTCTTTTTCCTCCACGTTGCTATTACCAAGCTTAATTAACCAACTCAACTAATTCATCTACAAAGCCAGCCATACCAATTGATCATGCCAAAGAAACCCACGTGTCCACTTTCATTTGCTTGATCAGCTTGCTTGAGCACACACGCCCACCATCATCTACGTACACGCGCACACACTTCCCATCAATTGTAATTTACACTTCCATTTTTGCCCTTCTGCTCATCTTAAACGCTCCCAATTGATTCATATATTGTTGAATTCGAATTTTCATTTTTGGGCCACGGGAATTAAATATCGTGTGAGTCAATATCACATCATTCACTCTCTCTTAAAGAAGATTCGACCTCGAATCTTTATAGAATCTTGAACCACAACTAGCACCACTCTTCTTGGTCTTCCTAAAAAATTGTATTGTTGAAGATCGTATTATTCCCCCTTCTTAAGAACAATTCGTTCACAAATCGTAGAGACACCATTGTGATAAAAGCTCTCTACGCATCACTGAATTTCTTGTCGATTCTCCCGGTAGGCTTCCTCTTCTAAAAGTGCATCATCAATCACAAATAAATATGAGAAACTTGTCTCTTGTGTCTTGTGTGGTAGCCTCAAATGGTTGATCTCTTGTGTCTCGATGTCAAAGACGTCTGGACTTGTCTATTGTGTCTCAATGGTAGCCTCAAATGGTTGATCTGCTCTGGATTTGGATTCCTTATATGCAACAGAGCTTCTTGTTGGATTACTACGACTGGCACACTAATTCCCCATGAAGCCGCCAATTGAGTAAGGCTCGCATTTATTTGTGCTTGCCCTTGACGATAAGCCTCCTAACAAAAAGGGTTATTCCCTGTACCTAGGTCAAATTGGCAAAGTAATGAGAAATGAAGAACACAACCCAACCATAAACTTTGCATTAAACGCAAACTCACACACAAAGATTCAATTAATACAATCTATCACATATTTCAAGCTAGGATTCACAACACCCAAGTGAATAGGTAGGCTATTCCATAGCTAGGAAAAGGAAAACAAGAAAAATGAGAGAAAGAACCATGAAGAGATGACAATCGTCCTTCCTCCATGCTTGAATCACACTTGAGAGGTAAGAATCTTCACTCCTCTAACTTAGGGCAAGCCCAATCTCCTTCTTCCTCCTTTGAGTGGCCCTTTCTCTCTCTAGAATGGGAAGAGAAAACCCTAATCTCTAATTAGAAAACCCCCTTTATTCTGAAAGTTAAAACCCTCCAAAAGCTTTTCCTTCTTCCTCCTTTCAGCTCTCTATTTATACCCAGTCACGCCCAGTTCAAGGTCCCAATTCACGGTCGTGAACTAATGGCGGGAACCGTGAACTCAGGTCAAGACGCGCCGTTTCATAAAGCCAGTTTGCGGTCCATGGCTTTTGTTCACGGTCATGTGACTGTGAACTAACTCGGCGTCAGTAACCTCTGAAAACTCTCTGGAACCTTGCCAGTTCAGGATTTGTGGCTCCAGTTCACCGTCCTGTGTGACCATGAACTGACTGCTTCCACCGTGAACTGTAGCTGCTTCCTGGACGCTTGTGCTTAATTGTCACGGGGTCACGGTCTCCTTTGGACTTTTCCTCGGTTTCTGTAATTTTCGACCTCCAATCGTCCCAAAACTCGTCCTCGACCCTTCCACACGTGCTAGGACCTGAAATTTATCAAAACAAGCACAACCTAGCGTGAAATATGTCAAGGGACAATGAAATGCAAAGCCAAACTATCAAGAAATGAGGGGTAAAATGTGTACAATTAGGCCCGAATCAATATAAAAGTTAGTTGTAAAAACAAATGTATCAAAAAGCATCTAATTATGATTATGCAAGTTGAAATGAGTTGTATACGGTTCTTTCTCCATCTTATTTTGCACTAACAAGTCAGCTATTGAGCTTCTATCCAAAACAGTTCCATCCAAGCAAAATATTAGAAAAACCATAACCCATCTCCATCCAATATCATTAGGGTTCTTTGAAAAAGCAGAGGAGATAGGGGTGGAGGATTCGTGATAACATTGGTCATAGGTTCTCCCCTGGAGGTCGACGACGACAGGACTCCAACGAAACCAGCATCATCCTTAGCTCTTCTTCTCCAACTCCAATTTTCCAGCAGCTGCTCCTTTTTATTGTACCTCTCTGGTGGAAGGTGTGAGTAGTGTGGGGAAACAAATTGACAGTGGGGAATAAAATAGCAAGAGGGGATTTATAAATCTATGAGGCCCATGAATTTGGGGAAAAAAATAAACCAAATTAGTTGGCCTTGCATATTTGTCTCCAAAATGTTTTGCCAAGCAAACAATGGAGTTTTACCAAATCCTTGATCATGAGGATTTTTGGTACATATCCTTGATACAAATCCAACAAGCAAACGACCTGTAAGTCCTCGAGACGGGACTGCTCCTGTCGTGAGAGAACTATGGCTGCGATTTGGCAGTAGGTTCTCTCCATTTAAAAAATAACATTGATAATTAATGAGGTTCACTACCACATCATTGCATGCAAGGGGAGCTCGCTAGATTTGCAAATAGGTTCGACTCATAATTCATTTTCAGCCATAAGTACCTCCATATTTAGCTAGCTGAGTGAGGTTTGACAATGGATTTGAGTCAATGCACAAAAAGGAAGAGATCATAGAACGAAAGAGGCAAATAGAGGTTTGTCATATTTTCTTTTGAAAAAATCCATTCAGCGTCGAATTTTGTTACCGTCGCTACATTTATGTCACTAAATAACGATAAAAGAATATATCTTGGAAACCCATTTGAAATTAGAAGGGGCGGAAGTCCAATTAAACACAAAATGCGAGGGAGCTCCTGTGCTCCACTTTTGAGATACACAAATCATACATTCACAACAGCCCAATGCCCTTAATCGTTTGCTTTACCCAATAGAACTAAGTATGAGCTCCGACTATTCCAAGGGAAACTTTGGAGGGGTTCGAGGATCCACTATAATAACGAGAAAGATTATTGCATATACAAGGAAAATTGACGGGAATGTTTGGCACCTCATTTTTTTATCTCTATACGTGAAGTTCCCTCAACACCCATTTTAATTTACTTAGATATGGAAATAAATCGCAAATAATCTTCCAAATCATTCTCGCAGGAGATTGGATCTACTTTTTTCTTATCCTTCGATAAAAAGATTCGTGGTATGATCGTGCAATAGTTTCATACCAGTAAAATGCCATTTTTGTAATAAAAAACATTAACATAACAAGAGTAGAATTGCAGGATCCCAAATAAATAGGCTTATTCTAAAAATAGCCCTGTTCTTTGGGAATATATCTCATATCTGGGAGTTTTTATATAGTTTATGAGATTTTTGTCTACTTTAAGAAATCTATGGTCTACCTTAGTAAGCTTGTGGTAGGAGCACAACTTGGATCTTTCGATTATGTTATTTCCAGAGTCCGACGCAATGCATGGCGACCTGGTTCGTGACAAGTTTCAATAGGGGGTCAACATCGGCAAGAGAAATATTTCCCGTCATAGTGCGAGTTAGTAGTCAAGATAGGATGTATGCTTTCTTTGTTGGTGAAGGGGTGATAAGTTATAATGCTTTGTTGGGAAGGGATTGGATCAATTTCCACAAGTGTGTCTCATATTCACTCCATCATTGTTTAATGTTCTGGAACGAAGAAGGTGTGGTCGAAGTAGTACAAGAAGACACAAAGACTTTTGTCGTTGGGGCCAATGTGGGCGAGGTGCCATTATACCATGGAGACTTTGGCCCATTACAAGTTAGAAGTATCAATCCACTCTAGAAAATAGGGAGACCATCTATGATTTTGTTTGATGGTCCACCTAAGTATGAAGCAAAAGACAATGATGTGTAAGCCACTGCAAGACGAGGTGGCGAGGGAGGCAAAAGTCACGACCTTGATGAAGAAGTGGGCCATATATCAGTATGACCAGATACTAGCTTGTAAGGATCCTATGTTGGTGGCCGACTGTGTTTCCGAAAGATGACTTGCCTAAAGAAGGTGAGGGACCAAGTGATACGAGCACAGAAGCGGTGCGGGTAGTTATTAAAGTCACACATCTAAGAACGGGGTTTAGAACTAGGGATAGGTTGGAATTGAAGTGCAATCTCACACCGGGAGAAGGCTCTATCAATATAAGGTAGAAGCATGACCACAATCAAGGAGAATACTTGATTGATACAAAAGCACAATTCACAAGAAAATGGCTCTATGAACCAAGAGTAAAATCAATATTCATTAATGTCTTTAATATCCACCACAAAACATGAGTTTAAGTCTTTGTAGACACCACATTTTGTCCATGTTGAAACTTGTTGCCATTTTCGAAGTTATCTCTCACTAGTGGAAGAAAGATTGTTCGTGTTAAACAAGAATACAATCTTTGGTTCAAGATTTGTAGGAGATGAAGAATTCGAGTTTGTTGTCAAGGTTTGAATGCACAAGGAAAATACAAGATCTTATTATTGAAGAATTTAAAATTCGATACAGTCATCGAGACTATTATAAAATTTTGTACACTCCTAATCATCAATCAAGTTTACAAATACGAAAGCTGAAGTACAAACACTTGAAAAGCCCACACCAGCAGCCTGCAAAACAAAGAAGTCAGATAAGCTAATTCAGGCCTGAAATCCAAATATAGATGTAGAGCCCAAGTCAAGACTCAAAAGCCCACGGTCGGGTTTGGCCAAACTCGTCTCAGCCCACCTTATCTACAACCGATTCCGCATTTCAAGGAGGAGGACAGTTTTTGCAGCATTAGCCTCAAGGGAAGTCAATTACAAGATGACATGTTTTTGCAGCATCTACTTGCCTATTTATATTAAGGGTAAATACAATTTAATATCCAAACCTTTCATTTTAAACAATATAATAGCCAAACCTTTTCGAAAACAATCTAATATCCAAATCGTCAACTTTCCGTCCGTTTGACCGTTGCTTTACCAAGATTTGCTCATATCGGTTTCATTAAGCTCTCCCATTGAATTTTCTTTTGCGTATTGTTAGCTATGCAATCTATAAACTGATTTAGATAACTATCCTTAGATTTGGATGTTTTATTAAATTTCGGACATGTTTAGATTTCCCTATTTGTAGGTATAGATAGCAATTTAAAGTAATACTAAATAACATACTTTTGGAAATAATCTAAAACGACCTTTTAGAAGTCTGTGGATCAACCTGGATCCAAATCCAACAAAAATCACCCAAATACAATAAATTTCAGATTTTAAAACCCATACCATAGTCTAGCAAAATCACGAGCAATAACAATGATTTATAGTCCATAATCTACCAACAATCGCAAATAGTGGCGGCGATTTATAGAAGCCAAAATTATCAATTCTAAATCTAGTCTAGAAAAACTACAAGCAGTAGTAGTGACTCATAGTCGTAGTGATAACGTCGTATTTGCACATGTTTGCACCCCCGTTTCTTGATCATTTTGGCTTTAGTTTTTGCTTTCTTGGACTATTTTACGCTAGGTTGTGTTCTTTTGTCACATTTCAGGTCCTAGCATGTAAATTGAAGCATAGGCGCAAGTTTCAAGTCAATCAGAATTCATTTGATAATTCGGGAGAAGAAACATGAGCCTGACCTGAGGAAGAATGGACTTATACCTCATATTATGGACAAATAATCATGGAATCTTGTCATGAATAGAAAAGAGGACGAGACTACGAGCGTCTGGGATCAAACGGCGACTGATTCAGAGTTCGGACGAGAGAAAAAAGAAGCATTAAACAGGAGTCGAGGAAGAAATACGGGCAGGAGAAATACGGTCGTATTTGTCCCTCCCATGCCCGTATTTTCAGTGTCGAGAGGAGCCTTTGATGAGCCGAAACTTAACCAAAACGCGGTTTTTTGGAAAAATACGGGCATGGAAGAATTACGACCGTAATTCAGCCTGTATTTCGCCCAGAATCGGGTTTTTTGAGGCAGATTCAAGTCAAAGGAAAGGGAGAGCTGGGTTTGGGTTCCCAAACACCCAAGGGACGAACCCTAGAGAGAGAGAGAGCGACTAGGGAACATTCGTGGAGCTATTTTGGAGGATTTCTTCGCTATTGGAGCTCGGGAATCAAGCTTGGAGATGGAAATTGAAGATCTAGAACAGATTTCTGCAGTCTCTCTCTTCTCTGTGGAGTAACTTCCCTTCACTTAAGTTTTGAGGAACCCTAGTTCCATGTGTTAGGATCTTTCTTGTATGAAGTTTTGGACGCAATATTGTTTGATTATAATAGATTGAGGCATGATTTATTGAGTCAATTGAATCTTGATCGAATTCTTTTGATTTCTGCTTTAACCTATGATAGATAGAATCTGATTAGGTTAAGAGAGCTTCCTTGATTGATAGTGGTGAATTGGTTATGCGAGAGTCAATCAATTCACTGCTCTGTACTGGAATTCATTCCAGTAGTGGGGATCTTTGTGAACCGCCTTAGCAGTCTATCCCGGTGAAAGCTAGTCGCCTGTCGGGTATTCTATCTAAGAGGGCTTGGTCTGCTTAAGAGATTCCAAGATAATTTAGTATCTTCCGCAGTTTAATCAACAGTAGATCAACCAAAGGTAGTTGCAACTTGAACCTAATTGAGGAGCTAGGGGGAATCATACCTAAGTGAGTTCCCAACTTGTAATTAGTAGAGTAGTTAGTAGAGTAGTTTAGTAAATCAATCCTTAATCTAGTTTGCTAGATAATGCACTGAAGCTGAGTAATAGTAACTCTAGAGACCCGTGGATTCGATATTTATTACTTGTGCCACTATACTGCAGTCCCATTCTGCGATTACACTTGGTCGCAGTTTGGTGTTGTGTTCTAGCGTGTCAAGTTTTTGGCGCCGTTGTCGGGGACTTTCTAGATTATTACAAAAGGCAGAAGTTTGTTACTTTAGCGTTTTTTTTTTCACCCTTGTTTTTCACTTGGGTGTTTTTGTTTTTGTTGGTGCAGATCTGAATCATGGATCCTAATGGCTTCTTCAACCAGTGGGGGTATCCACCACCATCTGAGTGGTATTACCCAGAGACTTCCTGGAGCAACTAAGGAGGAGAAGACTATGGAGTCGGGTTTCAGTACCAACCCCCTACTACGAAGAACAATCAGACCCCTGGGTATTCCAAGAACAATCTCCTTATCAAGAAGAATTCCTCCCACAACAAGAAGGGCCATCAGATCTTGAGTTAGCCACAGCCTTCATGGGCGATCCGGCAGAGCCATGCTACACTCCACAGCCAGATCCAAACTATCACTTGAGGCTTCTCGTGGAGCAGATTGCTCGAGTACCTGAGAGATCCTTTCCTGAGATGGATCCTCATATCCAGGCCATTGCCCAAACTGACTTCTCATTTACCCGTGAAATAGAGGATACCCTTCGGAGCATAAAGAAGCACATAGAGGTCTTGAGAAAGCTTGTTCACAGTTTTCTCAAGACAACCTTCAGGCCCAACATGTCAGAGCGAAAATGGGGAAATTTGTGATCTACCACCAGAGGATACACTTGATAATCATGATCAAGTGTATCCTCTGGTGGTAGATCACAAATTTCCCCATTTCCGCTTTGACATGTTGGGCCTGAGCGAGGAGATGCAAGCTGAACTTATTGAGAACCTTGCATGGAGACGTGCTCTCCAATCAGTTATTGAAGAAGAAGAGAGAAAAAGGGCGAGGAAAGAAGTTGTGGAGGATGAGGAAGAAAGCAAAGAAGAGGTAGTTCTTGATATTTTTCGAGGAGAGAGACCACATTTTGAAGAAGGAAGGAGAGGGTTGAAGAAGCGAGTGGTGTCCAGGCTGAGGATGAAGTTGAGGTGGAAGAGGCTTGCACCGGCCCTATATACAAGTAATATCCCCACCAAACTTCGAGGAACTACTTAGCAAGGACCCATTTTCAGTGTCTCTTTGCCATACTAAGGCCACATCGACATCGATCCTGTAACACCCCGATAATTTAGATTTAGGTTCGACCTTGATACGTGATCGGTTGGATTGACGGTTACGTACTAAGGGTTGCAGCAGCGAATTAGGATTAATAATAATAATTATTATTATTATTATATTATAAAAAAATTAAATTCCTTGGGTCGGGGCCGAGCGACCCCAAACCCTTCCCCTTTATAATTCTCCCCAGCAAAGCAACAAAAAAATAAAACCCCATCCCCCTGTATTTCCCAGCCCCCGCGGGCAGAGAGGAAAGAAGAAGAAGGAAAAAAAAAAAAAAGAGGAAAGGCCGCCGCCTCCCCTATTCCCGATCCCAACTCCGATTCCGATCTCATCCTTTTCGTGTTCTAGGTAAGGATCACAAACCCTTTCGTGGTTTCTAAACTCGATTCATCGTTAGAATAATTCGAAGCTCGGATTTTTATTAGCGGTGACGTTGAGGGTTCGATAAACGAGGAGATCAACGTCCCGGGTCATCCAACCTAGGCCTAGGCACGTTCTAGAGGTAAGGGAACTCGATCCCTTTGAGTTAGGTCGATTGATTTGGTGATTTTTCGTGAGGGTAGAATTCTGGATTTTTAGCAACAGACGTTCAGGCTTTTAGTGACATATTTTGATAGGTCACTAAAGCTGCTGGGAATTTCCAGAAACGTATTTTTAGATGTATTAAATTGTTTAGAGCCTCTCTGAAGGTTTGTTTTCTAAATTTAACAATTTTATAAATTGAACGACGTCTAGGAGATGATTTTAATTTAATTTGGGGATTTTTGGAGATATATTTCTATTTTTAAAAATTGTTCTAATATTTGTTTTAATTAAATAAAAATTTTCCAAGGGGCTTTTAAGGGTTTGATTATTTTTCAGAGTATAGGGGCTCATGATTGACATAGGAAAATTATTATCCGAATTTTTAAGAAGTTTCTTTTTAGGTGGAAAATTCGTCCAAGACTAAAATAATTAAGAAGAACGGTCGTTTTTGAAGGGATTAATTCTAGAAAATTTGGGTGGGGTTAAAGGACCCTTGGAATGAGGCTCAAGGACTTGAGTTTGAGGAGAGGATGTTCTAGGGTTTCAAAAGGGGTTTCAAATCAAGAAAGGTCGTCTAAGAGAATGGATTCTTATGAATAGGTTTCCCCAAGATAATCCGGCTAAGGAGGGGTTTCTTTGAGTAAGGAATTGAGGAGTCATCTTTTCGAGGTGAGTGTAAAGGGGGTAAAATCTCCGTCGAGGTCTTTTTAGTTTATGCTTTTCGTTTGAGTTATTATTAATTAGTTAATTTTTGAGTAATGCGCGATATGTGTTGAGGCATCCCACCGCCTGTAAGGGTGGAGGCATGCGTTGTGCTATGTATGAATGTATGTAATGTTTGTATGGTTGATGATATGAGGAACCCCCGGGCGGTTGGGTCACTACTGGACGGCGAGACGTAACGCAGTGGTTGACGGGCATGGACCGGACGACGAGACGTAACGCAGTGCCATTGCCGAGTTTGGGTATGCAACCGGACGGCGAGACGTAACGCGGTTGGCATACTAGGGTAGGACACCGGACGGCGAGACGTAACGCGCTGGTCCTAGTGTTTCGTGTTGAGATAAGGATAGAAGTCGATAATTTTTTTTGAGTTAATGTTGAAATGAGTTGATAAGAATGGTTATTTAAGAGCAGAAAGCGAGAACGGATTTCATGCTAGGAAGGCATTCCCCTAATAACGTGTTTAGTAAGGAGTTGGCCTAGGGAAAAGACCTTAGGGAGTAACGACGAGACTGACCCCTTCTCACTCACCAGGTGCATAGAGGGGAAGAGGACGCATCCATCCAGAGGAGATATCCTGAGGAGAGCAACCGCGCCTAACCTGAAGATGTCAACTGGATATGGGTAACAAGATGGGACCTTCCATTATATTTGTCTTTAGTTTCATGTCTTAATGAGTATACTGGGGAAACTCAAGGGTTGTATTTATGTTTTGTTGTTCTAGGTTGAGGTCGCCCAATTGTTTAGGGCATTTCACTTGAAAATCTTAAGCATTGTGGTTGTTAACTTTTGGTTTTGACTTGTAAACCGTTTTGGGTTGCTCCGGAGTAACTGGTTTGTGGTTTGAGTTTAGGTTTGGTTTTCAAAAAGGATCGGGTTGTGTCAGGTCCCTCTTGGTGGATGCGATGGTGGTCAGTCGATAAGGTTATATTTGGTTTGGGGTAATGAGACAAGAGAAGAAATGAAGAAGAGGTCTCGAGGGTGGAGACTTCAACTGCATCAAGTGCATGAGCCTTCATCACATGCCACACCACCTGCTCGTGACTTGAGACTCCACCTCATAGATGAGAACCTCAACTTCAAAGAGGTTCTAGCATGGACCGAAACTTAGGAGCTATCGTCCGGCTCATGACGTGAAAAAAGCGCTTATTGGGAGGCAACACAACCAGTCGGTTTGCATTTCTTTCCCTATTTAGAGTCAATAACTCAACCTTTGTGAGATTTTATGTGGTGTTTGTGTTCCGACTACTCTCTCCTCCTGGAATGCACCGCCTGCCCCGTTCACCATCATTCACACTTGATCTGGTAACTTCGTTCTACCCTCCTTATCTTTCCTCCATTGAGGACAATGTCGTGCTTAAGTGTGGGGGGAGGGGGGTGATTGATGTTCGATTATGTATGCGTGTGAATGTTTGGCTGTATGTGTGTGCTTGGAGCCTAGTCCACTGTCCAAATTTTGATTTGAGGGCTCCAAGCACGTATCTTATAGGCCACATTGCAGAGGCTGATGGGCCGGAAATGCTCTATCATCGTCGGCGCCCGCTTTTCGGGCTCATAATAAACCTTCGCCCGCTTTTCGGGCTCATAATCCCTGCAATTTCCTGCTCAGTATGCTTTGAATTGACAATCTTTATAGTAATATGCAACCTAGGGAGGTGGTGTAGCACTATGGAGGATGTTTATGCATTTAAGAAGTCTCATTTCTTCTTCATATTGTGTTGGTTGATTGTGTTAACTAGTGATCTTAGGACCCATGAATTGTGTGGTATTGTGGACTCTCTACCTGTCATGGACTCCTGTATCATGTTTTGAAGTAAAAGGTGCTCGAAAATGTGCTTTAAAATAACGTCTCCCGTGTGAAAAGGGCAAAAGTGTATAAGTGGAGACGGGAATCCGTTCCCAATTTTCATCTACTACCTCCAACCCCCTTACATTTCTTCCCCCCGCACGAGGCTCGAGACATCCGCTCCCGGCATGGCCGGTAAGAAGTGGGCTTCCTCAAAACCTTTGCTAGGCGGGAGCCCTGTTTTCTGAAGAAGAAAAAAACAGGTTGGAACCCTTGAAGAAAGAGAGAAAAAGACAAACAAGAAAAATAAAGAAGAAAAAAAAGGGTTCCAACCATCTTCAAGAAGAAAATAGAGCACCTTAAAAATGTGAGTCCATGATCTTTTGTTTTTGAGAGTCCCGTCGTCCACAATTCATTTGTCCTCTGATCACTATTTTTCATGATACCGACTCGAGACTAGCGTTCTCATCGAAGAAGCTAGGAGATGACTTGTGCGTCGGTTGACCTCGTAAGCTGCTAAATGATCTAGGAATCCTCTACCGACGATCGAGGGTGCATGTTGCTATAGAGGTCTGGAGTTGCATTGGTTTGAGTCAGGTTTGCTTTGGGACAAGCAAACGGTTAAGTGTGGGGGAATTTGATAACGTCGTATTTGCACATGTTTGCACCCTCGTTTCATGATGATTTTGGCTTGAGTTTTTGCTTTATTGGACAATTTTACGCTAGGTTGTGTTCTTTTGTCACATTTCAGGTCCTAGCATGTAAATTGAAGCATAGGCGCAAGTTTCAAGTCAATCGGAATTCATTTGACAATTTGGGAGAAGAAACACGAGCCTGACCTGAGGAAGAATGGACTTCTACCTCATATTATGGACAAATAATCATGGAATCTTGTCATGAAAATAAACAGGACGAGACTACGAGCGTCTGGGATCAAACGGCGACTGATTCAGAGTCTGGACAAGGGAGAAACGAAGCATTAAACAGGAGCGGAGGAAGAAATACGGGCAGGAGAAATACGACTGTATTTGTCCCTCCCATGCCCGTATTTTTAGTGCCGAGAGGAGCCTTTGATGTGGCGAAACTTAACCAAAACGCGTGTTTTGGGCAAAATATGGGCTGAATTTTGCCCATATTTTGCCCAGAATCGGGTTTTGGAGGCAGATTCAAGTCAAAGGAAAAGGAGAGCTGGGTTTTGGTTCCCAAACACCCAAGGGACGAACCCTAGAGAGAGAGAGCGACTTGGGAACATTCTTTGATCTATTTTAGAGGATTTCTTGCCATTGGAGCTCGGGAATCAAGTTTGGAGATGGAGATTGAAGATCTAGATCAGATTTCTGCAGTCTCTCTCTTCTCTGTGGAGTAACTTCCCTTCACTTAGGTTTTGAGGAACCCTAGTTCCATGTGTTAGGATCTTTCTTGTATGAAGTTTTGGATGCGATATTGTTTGATTATAATAGGTTGATGCATGATTTATTCAGTAAATTGAATCTTGATCGAATTCTCTTAATTTCTGCTTTAACCTATGATAGATAGAATCTGATTAGGTTAAGAGAGCTTCCTTGATTGATAGTGGTGAATTGGTTGTGCGAGAGTCAATCAATTCACTGCTCTGTACTGGAATTCATTCCTGTAGTGGAGATCTTTGTGAATCGCTTAGCAGTCTATCCCAGTGAAGGCTAGTCGCTTGTCGGGTATTCTATCTAAGAGGGCTTGGTTAGCTTAAGAGATTCCAAGCTAATTTATGATCTTCCGCAGTTTAATCAACAGTAGATCAACCAAAGGTAATTGCAACTTGGACCTAATTGAGGAGCTAGGAGGAATCATACCTAAGTGAGTTCCCAACTTGTAATTAGTAGAGTAGTTTAGTAAATCAATCCTTTATCTAGTTTGCTAGATAATGAACTGAAGTTGAGTAATAGTAACTCTAGAGACCTGTGGATTCGATATTTATTACTTGTGCCTCTATACTGCAGTCCCATTCTGCGATTACACTTGGTCGAAGTTTGGCATTGTGTTCTAGCGTGTCACCTAGTCTATGAAATCACGAGTAGTGGCTATGATTATAAAACGAAAACATTTTCCCCAAAATCCTTATATTTAAAGTACTATTTTAAATCCACCACAAACAATCTAGTACTGAGATTAAAATTACCTAACCATACTAAACTGAGGATGGGTGGGATAAGCATCCTGTTCAGAATTAATCAAGCTACCCCATTGCGGAATGGCTTCTCGCAACCATCTCGACGATGACGATGACTTCGGCAGCGATTTCAGTGGAACCCACAACGGAAGGCGTTCGGGTAATAAGAGAAGCTTTGGGGATCTTGAGGACGATGAGGACGATCTCTTTAGTTCGAAGAAGGGTAATTCGAAGGTGGAAGAAACCGCAATGATTCTGTCTCTTCGTGAGAGCCTTGCCCGGCACGATCTTGCGACATGCCAAGCGGAGCTTTGCTCGGCACTACACGACAAGAAAGCCCACTCCCTTGCCCGGGCCCTTCCCTTTTCTTCCTCGCATCGTCATTATCACACTCTCTGTAACACAAATCCATTCCCCAAAATCTCACTACTAAGTGGAGGAATTTAGTGAGCAAGCGAGTGATAGAGAGAGGGGGAGAGCTTGGAGGTAGCTTTCATGGCTGCAGCTGTGCTGCAATGATTCTTTCCCGTTTCTGGCTTCTGGGTTTGCTTTGAAATCGCCATTCACATGCTCCTAGGCTGATCTACATTGCGACCTCGGTCTTTGAATGGAGATTTCGTAGCCTGTGCACTTAAAACAAAGAGTTGCAACGTCATGTACTTAGTTAAGGTCAATCCAAATTTGCTAATAAGGTGAGTGTACATGGGGTAAATTCTACGCGTTATGATTTTTTTTCAAGTATTTATCTTGAGTATTTTTAAGTATTGATTTACGTGATGTATGTGCAATATTTGATTCCTGGTAGAGATTGCATTATTATGTTTGATGGTATGTGCTTGGTTGAATTATGACTTGAAGTGAATGCTTATTATTTACTTTGAAATTTTCCTGAGTATAAGTTATTGTTAAAGTTTAAGAAACAAGTTTTTTTTAAGAAGAAACTCACCTTAAAGAAGGTGAAGTCATTTTAAGTGTTTTTAGTCACTAGCGTTAGTCCGTTGCCATTTGAGATTTTCAGATAGAGCAGCAGCTATGCTCTTGAGATCTTTAAGACAGAGCAGCAGTTATGCTCTTGAGACTTTTAAGATGAGCAGCAATTATGCTCTTGAGAATCGTGGTGAAGAGCCACCACGATAAGTTTAAGATGTTAGGGGGATGAATCGTTACGACTTCCCTAACTAAGTTTAAGTTTAAGGAAAACCTTGATGGCTTCTCATCATATCAGTTGGCAACCGGACTAGCTAGTGGGGGATCCCAGTGTCAGTCAAGTATTTAAGTCGAGATTTGAGTTTTAAGAGAGGGGAGTAACTTCAACTCCCTCAGAGTTTAAGAGTTAAGATTTTAAGATCGGAAGTACAAACAACTTTCACTAGTCAAAAATAAGTGTTTAAGTAAAGTACTCAATGTTAGAATTACTAAAACGTAAGGGCGTAGACTGACCCCATCTCACTCACCAGGATTTAGTAAAGGAAAAGCGAGAACTAGACCGATAGTTGCAGCTAGAGGAGCAGTTAGTGAGCAGCGAGATCGAGAAAGCTGTTCGAGGCAAGCCAGCTAGAGGAGAGCTTAGTCAAGGTTTCAGTGGCAACATCATTAGAGATTATTAGTTATTTACATTTATGATTATGAGTATAGACTGGAGATCAGATTGAGATTTAAAGTTTGAGTTTAATTTGCCCACGTGTTAGGGCTTTGCTTTGAACTACAAGTGTGTGTTTTCAGTATTTTATTTATGAAAATTTTTCCCGCTGCAATTTAAGATTTGAGTATTTTATTTATCAATGTCATTTTGGTAAAAGTAGTAACCGGCTGGGTTAGGGTGTTTCATTTTGGTATTAGAGCCGATCTTCCTGTGTTTCTTGGTTCCCAAGAAATATTGGAATGTCGGTCTCAGTTTTTAAAGGTTTTGTTTTAAAGATTTCAAGTCAAAGTTTGGCCAAACAAGTCAAGGATTTCTTTTAAGAATTTATAGAATCTCCAGTCTACTCTAATCATATTAAGGTGAATAACTATGACAGCACGGCACGAAGGGATGGTAGCCCGGGGCGCGATTGTTTAAGAATAGGCTAGGACGCGATTTAGTTAGCATGTCGTGGTTTGTCAAATTAGAGATTTAGGCATATGGTGATCGCCAGTAAGAAAGAAAGGATTAAAGGAACGTGACCAACCCAAGTAGAATCTCAAAGGCTCTCGAGACCAAGTATCTCATCGACATGATGGATAGTAGTTTTTCAATTAGTTAACCAACTACTCGGACGTTAGCAAACAGATCATCATCATCAACTTAGAGAAGGAAGGTTCCGTTGCAAAGGTCTGTGGAGGTAGAATCAAATGTGCGAGGACTTCAACTCCAAACACCAGCAAAGAGGTGCCAATTGAAAGGGAATACCTCAAGGATTTTGAAGGAGTTGAGAGAGTAGTACGAGGATTTTACTACTAGGAAACTAGTGGATGATCTAATAAGCTAGGACAAACAAAGGGGAGAAATATGAATCTCCAAAGGAAGAGGAACAATCACCAGATGCCAGTAGCTATGATAATGGGATGATGTTAGGGTCTTTGGTCCTAAATAAAATACTGAAAATTTTTAAAGTTTGAGTACCACGAGAAGTCCCTCAGAGGATGCTTAGTAAAGGTTTCAGTGGCAACACCATTAGAGATTATTAGTTATTTACATTTATGATTATGAGCATAGACTGGAGATCAGATTGAGATTTAAAGTTTGAGTTTAATTTGCCCACGTGTTAGGGCTTTGCTTTGAACTACAAGTGTTTGTTTTCAGTATTTTATTTATGAAAAATTTTCCCGCTGCAATTTAAGATTTGAGTATTTTATTTATCAAGGGCATTTTGGTAAAAGTAGTACCCGGCCGGGTTAGGGTGTTTCATCATAAGCAAAAGTTCGTCGTTAGTCTCCATCGTGTTGGTCGCCGGCCGCCCTCCACCCATCGCCGACGGCTCCCTCTTTATCTTTCCTCTTCTCGGCCAAATCCCTAGTCCAAAACCAAGAAAAAATCAGAATTATGTTTGAACCAAAAACCAAACAAAATCAAGATTAAAATTACTTTTTATGGGAAATTTTTAAATCTAAACATGCATGTTAAGAGAGGCTTACCATAGGGTAAAACCGTCTTACCATTGCCGCCCTTCTAGCCAAGAGAATAGATCGAGGAAAGGGGAAGACAGATCGGGAAGCCTCTCTCAATTTAGGTTGATTTCTCTGGAAATAAACAAGAAATAAAATCCTAAAATCATATCTCAAATAGAAGAAATTGTACAAAAGAGAAGTGAACAAACCTTAGCCCCCCCCCCCCCCCCCCCCAATTTGAACTCCAAAGGCATTTTTTCAGTCACAAAAACAAAGAAATTTTCCATCGACAATTGCATAAAGAAGGGGCTAGGATGTCATTGTGTATATAGCACTAACTTAGCTACTGCCCTTGAACTGATTATATTGGATTTGATCTCTCCATCAATGACCACATAACACAATTTCTCTTGCATCAAGTAACGGGTGTAGAACAAGTTACCTTGTTGTTCCAACTCTTCCGCCATTGCATGAGCTTGAAGAAAGCATGTGATCTTGTTCTCCTTGCAGGTGAGTTCAATCGGAGCTCTTTTAACACTTGATACAAGCATGGCATCAATGCACGTAGTTATCAAAGTCGCACAGCTAAGAATGCAGTTTAGAACTAGGGATAAGGTGGAATTGAAGTGCAATCTCACACATGGGAAAAGGCTCTATCAATATAGGGTAGAAGCTTGACCACAACCAAGGGGAATAATTGATTGAGATAAGAGCATTATTCACCAGCAAGTTTGTCTATACAACAAGAGTAACATAAATATTCTTCAATGTCTTTAATGTCTGCCACAAAACCCGAGTTTAAGCCTTTATATAGGACAAAGAAATAAAAAAATAATCGAAACCCCAAAAAGGGAAAGAATCCTAAATATAAAAGGTAATTTAACTCGTCATCCCCAATCCCCTATCACAAACTAACTGATCCCCGATCGGGGATTATTGTCCGCCTGAATGGGGTGGTCTCCTGCTCTGATTCCTCGGTCGCCGCCTTGTGATCCCTCGTCGGGGAATCAGATCCTTCCTAGCAAGGGGAATCACATCACCAAGTGTAGATGAGGAAGAAGAGTATCATATGACTTATCGTGATATTTTGGAAGAGATCAATTCGTTGAAGTAGACCCACGCCACATCTTCATTAGTGCCATTCTCTTTGAGGTCTAGTGAGAGATAGATAAAAAAAAGAAATTGAACGATTGTTTGGGTTTATAAGAACGACTAGGCGAACCCATCGCCGGTGGCTCCGATCAATTCCTTCCTTTCACGTGAGATCTAACATGCAAAATACCTTGCAGTCTCATTTACATGTATAAGAAAAAATATACTATTGATGCGTACTAATAATACTTGCACGTGATAAGTCGAAAAAAGATCATAAGAATGAGAACAACACGTCTATATCAAAGATACCACTCAATCCATGTAAAACATATTAGGGTACATCAAATCCAGAACAACTAGAAGATTAGCCGAACATGATGAAATTAAGAAAGATGAAGGTTGAGAACATTACCATAATGATGACGTCGACGTAGAACGAAGGGGTCGAGAATACGATATATATATATATATATATATATATTGAATTAATAGATTACACCTAGCAAATTTCTGACGGGGGAATAATCGTTGGGCGAAGACGATAGAAACTAACAAATCTACCCCCACAAATGATTTAACAAAACCCCACATAATATATGTTTACTTCGGTAATCTCAATAACTCAATATACCACGGTAATCCCAAATACGAACACAAACATGAGAACCACAATGGATGAAATACGAGTTATGATTAATGAATGACCGTGTTCATAGTTGGTCGAAAAATCCATTTGGACAACATTGGAGAGAATGATTAACCGCTCTCTTTACTCAACGTGGTTGGGTAACATGACAGTGTTACCGACTCTGTTCGTCGGTTGATGGATAATTCTTTTGGTTGTGCACTCGAATCGCGTTGTATGTGGTCGACACGGGCTTGTTCTTGTATCTTGTTTGGTTCATCAACCGAAGACGACGTAAATGTTGTCTTCCACATCGAAATGAATGTGAACCGTGGTTTGGTAGTGAACACAGCCTGGACGTGGCTTCGATTGATGACGACCAAGGTGAAAAAATCCGATAACATGGTTGTGTCCTTGGTGGTCACACTTTTGACTGGTGATGACGTGGTCTTCAACATGGATGTGTTGTAGAATGCATTGATGTTGACGTGGTCTTTGGACATGGCCATTTTGCTACATTGGTCCTTTTGACAAAATTTTCTTAAGTTTGTCGTTGGTAGTCTGACTCTGCAGTATGCGGTTTGACACTTCATTATCAATCGACATAATCTTCGGCGGGTTTCGTATGTTGATACCAAAGGGAACACAGTCAAAGTGTATGGCTCTTTTCCCTCGCTTGGAACGTCGCAGGCTCGAGTTCCATCGATGCCAGATTTTGAACCCTAACCATCGTTTTGATTTCTTCTTCTGTGTTCCTCAATCTTTCATTTCTTTTGGATATAATGTCCCGAAACATCACTTATACACAAAATCAAGCATAAAATTGGAAAATCAAATGAACTTAGCACAATCTATGTCATTTTAGGATATAAAAGTGTTGGTGAAAACATGTATATTTTAGGTGTTATCAATCGCCGATTGTATTGTGGACCAAATTTAAATGGCCCTAAGGGCATGATCGTATTTCCCTAGGGACTCTCACAGAACCCTTACTTTAGAAGCAAGGTTTGTATGGTTCTATTGAAGAGGAGAGCATTATAGGAGGTTGAGGTGCCTCCGGTTTTATAAAACGTAAGAGTTCTAAATGTAATGTGGTGCAGAAAAGTAAATCTATGGCTAATTGACAAGTGAGATATCAGAGAAGCAAGGCGTTGCTTAGGCAAGCTCCCCCTAGGTCTCCTAACCATGTCGATTTCTTATTTCATTATACCCCACCTTGTTATGAAGCATTTACCACACTAATGGGCGACAAGGACCATTCAGATTTCTACCTTGAGGCATCACATCGTTCGATCGAGTAAGACTGTTATTTCTAGTCTCATCCTAAACGGCTTGGATTTAGATCTTTATACCTTGAAGGAGTGCAAGGTCGACTAAAGATCTCATTCAAAGCGAAAAATTACAAAATAGAGGAAATCAAACATAACACATATGAAATAAACACGATCTAATTAAACCAAACACTGATTTTACATGGTGAGAACCCAAAGATTCACATACCTACGCAACTAAAGAATTTAACCTACCATGGGGAGGGGTTACTGGGTGTTCATCGATTGAAACGAAGACATCCGAACACCCACAAAACATGGCATAAGTGACATAGAAAACAAGCCAATGAGCGTCCTTTTTTGCATTGTTTCTCCCTCGTAGGTTAGTCTCGTTCTAAGTCAGGAGGATTGCTCTGTCTGCAGAGTAACGAACCTTCCTTGATCTATCATCTACTCCTCCTATTTCATATCTATAGAGACCTACTTATAGGCATTTTACTATGCTTTCTAAGAAGATAAAACCGCAGCTCAGGCGTCATTCAGCTAATTAGGATTCTCCAAATACATGGCCAGGGAATCAGGGGGCTTCAAGATGATTGTCTGACGAAGGGGTTGGCTTTAGTAAAATGGTGTCGTTTCTCTTCATCAAAACAGATCTCCAAGCACCATTTCTTCCATGCATCCTCTCTTTGAATCCTACCTCCAGCAATTAGATCTCGATGTCTCCTACAACTTTCAAGTGGTCCACTAGTCTACTTCGACCTGAAAATACACATAACGGTACCAAAAGCATATCAATCATATAAAAGTAAGCCTAGGCTTGCTAGAACATACTTGAACCAATCATAGCACAAATATAAGGTATTATAACGATAATGATGGAAAATATATACACTTTGGGTCATAACACGAGGTATAAAATATATATTTTTGCGTGTCATCAAATAACCCCACACTTGAACTTTGCTTGTCCCCAAACAAACTTAGGCTCAACATCCTTCTTCTCACTAGATTTCCATGATGACACATGACTTTCGAGTGTATCATAAGGTGCTTACAGGTCAAAACTTGCACTTAGAAATCTTTGTTTCTGGCAATGATGCTCAAAATTTACTTCGTAAGGATGAAATGATTTGTTTCTCACAAGATGGAGTTCTCTTTTTTGCCCTTAGGTCTTATTTTATGAATATTGGGGCAAAGCCTACGTAAATTGATTACGAGGTAATTTCATTCCTTCCCATGTAAGTATTTTTGTACATTTATCATATTTAAGACTATCTTGCCACCCCTGTTTGCACTTTTTGTGCTACTTTACACGAAGATGGGGGTTATGATTTGCATCGTACTTTGGTGCTTAGTGAGCCTGATCAAGCAAGAGCGCTTACTATTTTTCCTTGATCATGTAGAGGGTCAATGAAGTCAAGGGTGTGGGAAGATTTATCCGTGCCCTTGAAAACACATCATCAAATTGTCAATCCTATGATATGACTTGTACTATAGAGGAACTAGCATCCTCTCGCAAGCCTGCCCCACCAAAAATCAACTAATATCTCTTACAAAACCCTTTCCTAAGAATAGAACGCCTCACACAAGGATTTTTATCTCACACTTTATTTGCGGAGGCATTGTCTATTGACGTAGACTTGTCGTGGTAGGATATTGATTGTACGAAGCTGCATATCGACCCCATTTGCTTTATGAGCATAAGACTCCTTCCTTTGAGGAGGAGTTGGTGAACTTGAAAGGAATGATAGGAAGCACCAATTCATACACTTTTCTTTAAGATGGATACAAGTCTCATAACAAGAACATCATCCATAGCCCCTACACTAGCCTCCCTTAGATCATGTATTAACGTAGAGACTAGCAATTCAATGAATGATGAACTTCGAATTTGCTATGGGAGTGTGGCATTACTTGAAATTTTCAAATTTTATGCGTAAATGCATACATAAATTCTTTCTGTGTACGCATAATAAGCATGAGAATGACTTTGGAGGGTTATCCCGTCGTCCTCACAGCCCGCCTCACTGCCGTGAGCCAACCCTTGAAAATTAGATGTCATGCATATAAAAGGTGCTAAAAATGTGCTTTAAAATAACGTCTCCCGTGCGAATAGGGCGAAAGTGTGTTAGGGGAGACGGGAATATGTTCCCAATTTCCACCTACTACCTCCGTCCTCAGCCTGGACGCCAATTGCTTCTTCAACCTCCCTTTCTTCTTCATGTGGTATCACCCTTGGGAAATGATCAAGAACTCCTTCTGCTTCACTTTCGTCATCCTCCACAACTTCTTTCTGCACCCTTTCTTGCTCTTCTTCTTCTAGCACGGATTGGAGAGCAAGCTGCCAAGCAATTTCTTTCATGAGATCTTCTTGCATCTCCTCACTCATGCCCGCCTCTTCAAAGCTCAATCTGGGATGTGGGAAGGTGTGGTCGGCTATGACAGGACATTCCTAATCATGATCATCACGGGAGCTCTCCATGACAACTTTAGTGTGCTCCACAATGTCCTTGTAGCCTTCTTCTTCCTCCTCCTCTTCTAGTATGGTAGCAGAAGGGTGATCGTGAGCAGGTTGTGCACAAGATCGCTCAAGATCATCGACGCTCTTCTTATGGCTCACGAGGATCTCCTCTGTTTCACGATAGGCCTGGACACAATGATCCATCCTGGAGCATGTTCTCTCACTGTCTCGAGCAAACTATTCCATGAGAAGCCTCAATTCATAGTTTGGATATGGCTGTGGAGTGTAGCATGGCTCTGCAGAATGGCCCGTGAAGGCCGCCATGGGTAACTCCAGCGCTGATGGCCCTTCTGGTTGTGGGAGAAATTCTTCTTGGTAATGAGGTTGTTCTTGATATGCCCAGGGGTCCGGTTGTTCTCCGTAGTAAGGGGGTTGGTACTGGAACCCGAATCCATAGTCTTCTCCTCCTTGATTGCTCCAGGGAGTCTCGGGGTAATACCACTCGGGTGGTGGTGGATACCCCCAATTGTTGGAGAAGCCATGAGGATCCATGATTCAGATCTGCACCAACAAAAACAAAAACACCCAAGTGAAAAGCAAGGGTGGAAAAGAAAAGAAAAACGCTAAAGTAACAAACTTCTGCCTTTCCTAATACTCTAGAAAGTACCCGGCAACGGCGCCAAAATCTTGACTCGCTATGACACAAATCCTAACAAAGGCAAAGTGTAACCAATGAAAGGGACTGCAGTATAGTGGCTCAAGTGATAAATATCGAATCCACGGGTCTCTAGAGTTACTATTACTCAGCTTCAGTTTATTATTTAGCAAACCATATTAAGATGAAAGAACTAAAACTACTCTAGCAAACTACAGTTAAAGTTAATCTAAATACAGGTTGGGAACTCACTTAGGTATGATTCCCCCTAGCCACTAGCCAGATTAACGATTGATGATTTCTAACTTGTTTCACTTTTATTCACAATGCGGAGAATCCTTGACTAGATCTTGAGTCTCGACTAAAGGAACAAGGCCCTCTTGAGTCAATTGCCTAGAAGGACGTATCCTTCTCTAGAACAACCGATCAAGGCGTTCTGAACTAGATTCCTCTATCGAATGAGGTTCTCAATCGATACAAAGCAGAGAACCAACCCTCGACTAAAGCAATCGATCCAATACTATCAATCTATGGTGCTCTATTGACCTAATCAGGTATTCGCTCTCATAGGATCAAAGCAGAATCAATAATCTTGACTAAAGCAGAATTGAATCATGAAAACATGCATAGATTGAATATGAACTCAAGGTTATCAAGTTAGAGTACTCATACAATCATCCAATCAAACAAACATAGCTAGGGTTCCTCAAAACCTAAGTGAAGGGAATTTACTCCATAGAGAAGAGAGAGACTGCAGTAAGAATCTTCAGATGATCAGTCTTCAAGTCCGGGCTTGTTCCTCGAGCTTCCAAGGCAAAGAAATCCTCCAATTCCACTCCAAGAATGCCCTCAAATCGCCCTCTCTCTCTTTGGTTCGTCCCTTGGGTGTTTGGGATCCAAAACCCAGCTCTCCCTTGCAAAAATGCACAAAACAGGCTTTTAACAGCCTGTGTTCGCCATCCCCGGTCATAATACCCGGTCGGGTATTTTAGGTGGAGACCGGGTATCTTTAAAACACATCGTTGGGGATAGGGGAAAATCCCCGGTCAAGGCCAAAAATCCCCTACCGGGGATTTTAGCGTCACGATAGGGCCCCCTTCTGTTTCTCAGAGAAGCTCGAAACCAATTTTCCCCGGTCTGCTCCAAATAATACCCGGTCGGGTATTTTTTCCATGGCCGGGTATTTTGCTGTTCCGGGTCCCCTATCTTTAATTCTTCGTTTCTCCCTCGTTCGGACTCCAAATCAGGTGTCGTTTGATCCCAGACGCTCGTAGTCTCGTCCTCTTTCTTCTCAAGACAAGATTACATGATTATATGGTCACAAACTGAGGTATAAATCCATTCTTCTTCAAGCCATACCCGAGTTTCTTCCGCCGAGTCGCCAATTGATCTCCGATTGACTTGAAACTTGCGCCTACGCTTCACATTATGTGCTAGGACCTGAAATGTGACAAAGGAACACAACCTAGCGTAAAATAGGCCAAAGAAGCCATAATGCAAGCTTAAACGATCAAGAAACAAAAGGGAAAACATGTGCAAATATCGAGTCATCACTTGATAAGGATGTTCGGAGGTACGTCAGTGGAGGTAAGCATCTGTGGCGTGGACAAGAGGTTCTTCCTTATTACCAAACCTCCTAATGCCTGAATAAGATTCAGTACTTTTTAGATTTCCGCTACTAGTGGCAAAAAATCTTCCTCACCACCTAAGCTGGTCAGAACTTCACAGTGCGAGGTCGTAAATTTTGATTCTGCATCATTCTGCTTCCCTTCAAAACGGCGGATGCAGCTCCTTTTTTGCAAAATTCCAAGTCCCTGGCCGACGCTCTTTTTTTACCTCTCGGGCTTCTTGGTTTGTCCATTATTGCCTTAAACTACTCGTTGTATCCCAAAGTTTAAGAAGTATGCAATGGAGGTCGAGGAAAAGGTCATTTTACAGGGGCAAGAGCCCTTTTCCACAAGGTCTAAGGAATTCGAATATCTCAACCTCTTCCTAAGGGAACAAGTCTTCCCTTTCAACTCCGTATGGACAAAGGATTCTCGTAAAAGAGTAGGAGGACGTCTAGTAGGCCATAATCAAGTCAATGGATACTTTCCGAAGCCCACGAAAAATTGCGTCCTTGCACAAATTCGACGCCTCGGGATACCAAATCCACCGTCATTTTTGTTTGGCCTAGTCTGGGCAGAAACTCTAAACCGCATGTCTTTCTGAAGACGATTTCCCCATAATAAGGTCTAGAAGTATAATGCAAGTAGGGAAAGGACATTTTGTACATATGTGACCCAACCGCTAGGTCTTCCCTTGAGTTTTTTTTTTTTTTTGCAAGTACTCAACTGATCCTTATCCAAGGAGGACTGTTTTTCGAGGCTTTCTCGAGGTCGTCGAGTGTTGGCATATGATCGCCATTTATTTCTTTCCAATTTTTTGCCTTAAGCTCTTTCCTCATGGTGTGAACCTCAGGCTCCGTCTTTTTTCACCGGATTTCGAGAAATTTTTCCTTAAGTGGGGGTTCCACGAAGCTGTCTAAATTGAGAAATTCGGCTTCCATCTCAATCAGGTGCTAGTTGCAATTTACTTGGTTTTGGGCACATTGATTCGGGCCTAATTGTACGCATTTTACCCCCGTTTTCCTTAGGCGTTTGTGGCAATTGTGCTCCTAAAAGGATGGTTTTATGCTAGGTTTCTTATGTTTTAGCACATTTTAGGATCTAACAGGTGAAACCAGCCCTGGAGTCGAAAGTTGGACGAAAAGGAGCGAAAACCGGGAGAAGAGGTGAAAAATCGGCAGTTCACGGTTTCCCTTGCTAAGACCTTGAAGAGGAAGCATCGGCCGTGAACATCAAGGCGTCCAGAGCACTTACTGAAGTTACTAGCGCCAGGTGAGTTCACGGTCGCCAAGACCGTGAACTGGAGCTATTGCCTATGAACCTGAGCAAGCGAAGTGGTGCATTTCAACGCCAACCTTGAGTACACGGACACATTCAAGAGTTCACGGCCGTGAACTGAGCCCAATCCATGTTTCAAAGTAGAGCTTAAACGAAGAGAGGGGGAGATCCCAACAGTGAGAAAGTGTCTTCTTCTTCAGATTTTAGTGAGAGAAAGAATGAACCAAAGAAAAAAGAAGGCTAGGTTTTGCTCCAAGTGGTGAAATGGGAAGATTTTCCCTAAGAGAAGATCAACAAAAGCTCAAAGGAGATTGGAGGCATCACCCCGATGGTTTCTACCTCTTCCTCTTGTGTTCTTCCCCTTTCTAGCATGGAGTACTTTCCTTTTTCACTTGGGTGTTGTGAAACCCTAACTATTTACCATGTAGTTGTTGTGTGGTTTGGATGATTGTTTATGGGTGTTGTTTAATTCAATGATTGAGGTATTTTTCATGTTAATTATGTATGTTTGTGCTTAAAAATCCAATTGGCCATTCTAACCTAGATTAGAGGGAAAACCCCCTTTACAGGGAGGCTCAATTGAGTTGGGATTCCTTGGGCTTTTTAATTCACCAATCTAGGTTAATGTAGCAAACCGTTATGTTGAATTAAGCAATTTGGTTAAGCGCGATTAAGCCGACCAACTCTTGGGTTGAGTGAGAGAGTAAGTCAACCATTGACTGCCTTAACCAAGAGGGCTACTTGAGTAGCCTATAATGTACCCCTTGGTGATGACTTGATATATACACATGTTTTTATCCACCATTCGTATGCCATTTGAGCCTCACTTCTCGTATCTTAGGCAGATTACACGCTAGGTTGTTCTCGTTTGTGTTATTTCAGGTCCTAGTACGTGATTGGAAGTTTGGGAACGAGTTCGGGGTCGATTGGACGAAAGTTGGACGATTGGCGAGAAGCTGAGGAATCCACACGGCCAGACCTAGCAGCCACACGGCCGTGTGGTGTGGCCGTGTGGAATCCCATTATGCGGGCAAGACACACTGCCGTGTATGGGGTCCTTTGAGGCCGTGTGGAAATTCCAGGGAGCTCACACGGTCAGGCCGAGATTCCACACGGCCGTGCATTTCTGGCCGTGCAGCGTGCATGAAGCTCATTAGATGGAACGCCACGTTTTGGTACTCACACGGGCAGACTGGGAAACCACACGGCCGTGTGGTTGGGAAATTCTGGGTTTTAACCCAATTTCGAGCCTAAGGAGAGGGAATCGAGTTTTTGAGAAAAAAACAGAGCTTTAGAGAGAGAAACTGCAAAGATAAAACCCTAGGAGCTATTTGGAGTGGATTTCTCAACATTGAAGCCCAGATAGCATCCCCGGGAGTGAAGATCGACACCCCAGAGCAGATTATCCTTATCTTTTTTAGTATGACTACTCTAATTTCTGTTTTCCTCTCTCTCTATGGAGTATAACCTTCTCTCACTTGGATATGAAGAACCCTAGTTCCATGGGTTCGGAATCTTGATTGTAATGACTTGGGATTTGTATACTGATTGGTTATAATCGATTGATGCATGATTCATTGAGTCAATTGAAGTCTGATCATCTTCTCTTGATTTCTGCTGCAACCTGAGATAGATAGAATCTGATTAGGTTGTTAGAGCTTCATCAATCGGTAGTGGTAGATTGGTTATACGAGAGTTGATTGATTTACTGCTTTGTACTGGAACCCAATTCAAGTAGTGGAATTCTGTGCTTATTGCCTCGCAGTCTATCCCGGTGAAGGTTAGTCGCCTGCCTGAGAGGGCTTGGTCAGCTTAAGAGATTCCAAGCTACTGTCAGATCTTCCGCAGTTTAATCAACAATTAATCAACCCAGGGTAATTACAACCTCGACCTAACTAAGGAGCTAGGGGGACTCATTCCCGAGTGACTCTTCCCTTGCTAAAGAACTTTGAACCATTTCCTGCTTTCTTACTGCTTTTAGTTTAAATCACAATCACACGACTTAGTTTGCTAGATAATAGATAATCATGGAGTAGGCAGTAGATCTAGACCCCGGGTTGACAAATAGAGCTTGCCACTTACTGCATTTTCGGACTGCGATTACACTTGGTCGCAGTTTGTTGTTGTGTTTTAACGTGTCAAGTTTTTGGCGCCGTTGCCGGGGACCCTCTAGGTTATTTTGGAAACATGAAAGTTTATTACTTTAACATTTTCTTTACTGCATTTTCTCTCTTCCACTTGTATGCCTTCACGAGTTGCTTTTGCTGATTGCGTGCAGGTAGTGCATGACCCGTAGCCAGTCGGGAGAATTACTACCGTTAGACCAAGAGCTTGAACGGACATGTAGGAACTTCAAGCGGGACATGTAGCACATCTGCAAATCTCCGAGGAGGAAGAAATGGGTGACCCACAGGACCATGATGTGGTCATTCCTGAGAAACAGACCATGGGATATTACTGGACCGCCAGAGTTGCGGACATGAGGTCGCCCATCCAGCACCCTCAAGTTCCAGCAAATAACTTTGTGGTGAGCACCTCTGTCATCACCATGTTTCGCGGCTCGGTGGTATTCCTTGGCAAGGCGGGGGAGTGCCCCCGATCACACCTGAGGCGATTCCACGAGCTCATCAATGGGATCAAGATTAATGGGGTCCCAGCCGATGCAATCCAGCTGAGGTACTTCCCATTTACTCTTGATGGTCAAGCCAAGGAGTGGCTGGAAACTCAACCTTCAGGCTTGATCACCACGTTCGCCAACCTGGCGGACAAGTTCCTCACCCGCTACCATCCTCCGTCCAAGACGGCGGACCTGAAGAAGCAAATTACCCACATTACTCAGGATGAAGATGAGACCATTTGGGATGCTTGGGAGAGATACACCGGTCTCTTCCTCAAGTGTCCCAACCATAGTTTTACCGACGCCTTCAAGGTGGGCACCTTCTACCATGCCCTCTTACCGGAAGACAAGCAGCTGATTGACTCGGTTTGCGGCGAGAATATGCTCACCAATACACCGCCACAGCTGAATCACCTTTTTGAAAAGATGGTAGAGTTGGGCTATGATTGGGGAACTGCGAGGAGATCGAGATGAGCACCAGGGCGGGGTGTGCATGCTGTAGCCACCCAGTCGTCTAATTTGGTGCAGGTGGTATCTAAACTAGTTTCAGCCATCGATCGTTCGGGAATGATCCCAGGGGTAGGACAGCAGCAGGCGATGCATTGTTAATGGTGTGAGAGCACCCATCATACTGTGGAGGACTGTCAGGCCATGCGTGAGTCTAGTACACCCTAGGAGCAGGTGAACTTCATCAACAATGACAGGCGCAATGATCCTTACAGTGATACCTATAACGAGGGATGGCGCCAGCATCCATGTTTCTCCTGGACTGGCAACAACAATCCAAAGCCAACTAGCTTCCAGCAGGCTCCTGCAACTAGTTTTCCAAACCAGAGGAAGCCATACCAGCCTCGCCCAGGCCAGATGCAGCAACAACAGCCACTTTATCAGCCCAAACAAGGGCATGCTTTTCAACAGCACCCACAGCAGTAGTACCACCAGCCTGGTGCATGTCCATCAGTCCCAGCACCGGGCGATCCCGTGTCAGAACTGAGGGATCTAGTGACTACCTTGGAGAGCACTAGTAGCCAAAAGTTCAATAAATTGGAGCAATTCATGGAAGTGGTGGCAGGCAAATTCATGGAGATTGAGGCTGGCCAGAGAAACCAGCAGGCACTCTTGCAGGATATGGACACCAAGATCGGGCATCTGGCAGATGCCCTTGCTTCCAGACCAGCTGGCACGCTTCCTGGCCAACCCCTTCCAAACCCCAGAAATCATAAAGAGGGGTTGCACGCCATTATGTTAAGAAGTGGGACTGTGACTGCAGATGCACCGCAGAAGAGTGCCAAGAAGGTGACCCAAATCACCCCAGAGCCGGAAGAAAACCTGGTGATGGAAAAGGAGTCAGAGGCTCAAGCTCCAAAGCCACAACCAGTAGTGGCTGAATATAATCCTAAGCTCCCTTTTCCCACTAGGATGTACAAAGACAGGCTAGAGGCAGAGTTCGGAAACTTCTCGTCCATGCTTAGGAAGTTGCATGTCCAAGTGCCCTTCATGAAGGCACTAACTCTGATGCATAAGTACTTCCTGAAGGAGCTTCTCTCGAAGAAGCGGAGGCTGAGCGAGTTGGCCACTGTGGAGCTCAGCGAGGAGTGCTCGGCCATTATGCAGAACAAGCTTCCGCAGAAGCAAAAGGACCCAGGTAGTCTTACTATCCCGTGCTCTATAGGTAAATTGCATGAAGAGAGGTCCTTGGCGGATCTAGGTGCTAGTATTTTGATACCGTATAAATTGTTCAAGAAACTAGGCCTAGGTGAACCCAGTGCAACTAGGATGACTATTCAACTAGCTGACCGATCTATAGTTCATCCTAGGGGCATAGTGGAAGACCTTCTGGTTAAGGTTGGCAGATTCTTTTATCCTGTGGATCTTGTTGTCTTGGACATCAATGAAGACGCAGAAGTGCCCCTTATAGTGGGAAGGCCTTTCCTGGCCACCGCCAAGGCTCTCATAGATGTACATGATGGGACCTTAGTCTTGAGGGATGGCGAAGAGCGAATAACATTTTCCATTGCTAATACTTTCCCTACTTCATCGCCTTTGCATGCTGTTTCTCACCAGGAGCACGAGTATGTCGTGTATCCTTCTGTGCTTCCCATTTTGCAGGATCCCCTCCCATATCTTCGCCGCCAGTCCCGTCCACTCCGTTACCAAAAGAAAAGATCAAGGAGGAGTGGTGGCCGAAGCTGCAGGTAGCCAAGCCTGCTCAAAAGAAAGCCGGAGACCACTATGAGCTGGTCCCGGCTCCTGATCCTCGAGCACCTCGGCCATCCGAGTATTCACTCGCTTGCATCCTGCCTGATGTCCATCTCGAGTTGACGAGTGCTGGTGGTCACACCCGTCGTGTGCATGGCCACCATCTGAAGCTGTACCTCAAAAGCGATATGGATCTACTCTTGGAGGCACCTTTTCCTACACTCTCTGAGCATCCACCCTACTGGCGTCCAGCTAAAAGACGGTAAAGAAGCGCTTGTGGGGAGGCAACCCCACCACGGTTTGTTTTCCTTTCGTTTGTTTTTTGGTTTTTCCACTTAGAACTATGGTTTCTATCACCCAGTGTGTTTTGATGACTCTAGCCCTGCTGACTGGTCTGATTTCCAGTCCCCCGACAGTCCGTATTTTTGGTAACATCATTTCTCCTTATCTTTCCCTTTGCTCCATTGAGGGCAATGCCATGCTTAAGTGTGGGGGGGGGGTGTTTATCTATTGTTGAATACTAGATGAGTTTGTGTGCTTGGAGCCTAGTCCGTTGTCCAAATCTCGAGATTTGAGGGCTCCAAGTACTGAGGTTTGCATGATCATATTGGAACTGTGGATTTGATTGGTGAATCGAATGGCTTTCGAATTGATTTATGACAACTGGATTGTGACTAAGACAACCTATGATGATGACTGAGACGTGCAGTAGAGTTGTGTAGGGGTTCAGTTTTTCAACTGTTTGCTTACCAACTGTGACTTGGATTGATCACTTGCTCTTGACAGTCGTTTATGCATCTAGTTCAGGGAATCAGAATGAGAGATGGAGCATATAGGTAGCCATGTGAGAATTGAGCCTGCTCATTTCTTTCTTGTGCAATAGATCCATCTTCCATGAGGTGTAGCATTTCCGTTGTCACTAGCTGAGATGATGGAGGCATAGGAACAGCCCATGACCAAATTGACTGTCCTGGTGTGTCATACCCCCCTAGTCAGGCCCTTTGAGCCGTGTACTTTCCTTTCTTTCGGTCTACAATGGAAAATCACCCTTTTGCATCTCCTAAAAGGTTCCACAGAGTGGTTTTTGCATGTTCTCTGCTGTTTCTGCTAAATATAATGTGAGGGTTGGAGGTAATGTTTAAAATTTGGGCGTGTGTTTGAAAATTGTGCTTAAGAAATGGAAAAAATAGAGAAAAAATGAATGAAAGCAAAAGAGAGCCACTACCAAAAATCTGAATCATGCTCATTAAGTAGTGTTTCTTAGCAGTCTGGCTTAGAAATACTTACATTATTGTGACCTCCTTCGCTCTTGTGCTTTAGAGAATTTGAGTAATGCAGAATGGCAGAAAGAAAGTTACTGGTTTGTTTGGCTGTGAATGTGTTGGGTTTGGAAATGTGGAACCTTGTGCTTTGAATACTTCCACCACCTAAAAGGCTTTTTACCCGTGTCCAAGACCCTAGCCAGTCACTTGAATTGTGTCTAAGACCTCCGGATTAGTTAGTGGAGACATCCCTTGTGTGAACTCTAACATTTAGACGCTACCATCATGGTGAAGAGACGTTAGGATTGGAGAGAATAAGCATGCGCATTTTTTGCATCAATTGTCCTGACCCCACTGGTCGAGAGTGAGCGAGTCATTTCCGTGTTCTTTATGCTCTTTACCACAGTGAGGACCTAGATGGATCGGTCTTGATTCTGATGTCTTGAGTTTGATGCATACGATGACTGTCTTGGTCAATTGTTTGAGTCAAGTCTATGTTGGTTGGTGAATAGGAAGGATTCCTCTTCCTTTACCCGATTTTGCTGCACTCGAATGTCCTCTGTGGTGGTTGTCTAGGTTTTTGTTGAGTTGTCTATATGTCAATGATCAAAAGCCAGTATGATTCACGTGTTCTGTGCCTATATGATTTGTCCCCAAAGTTGGTATGATTGAAATGTGTTGAGCTTACCTTGTATCTGACTTGGTTTGCTTGGGGACAAGCAAACGGTTAAGTGTGGGGGAATTTGATGACTTGATATATACACATGTTTTTATCCACCATTCTTATGTCGTTTGAGCCTCACTTCTCGTATCTTAGGTCGGTTTCACGCTAGGTTGTTCTCGTTTGCGTTATTTCAGATCCTAGTACATGATTGGAAGTTTGGGAACGAGTTCGGGGTCGATTGGATGAAAGGTGGACGGTTGGCGAGAAACTGAGGAATCCACACGGCCAGACCTAGCAGCCACACGGCCGTGTGGTGTGGCCGTGTGGAATCCCATTACGCGGGCAACGCACACTGGCCGTGTTTGAGGTCCCTTGAGGCCGTGTGGAAATTCCAGGGAGCTCACACGGTCAGGCCGAGATTCCACACGGCTGTGCATTTCTGGCCGTGCAGCGTGCATGAAGCTTATTAGATGGAACACCGCGTTTTGGTACTCACACGGGCAGACTGGGAAACCACACGGCCGTGTGGTTGGGAAATTCTGTGTTTTAACCCAATTTCGAGCCTAAGGAGAGGGAATCAAGTTTTTTAGCAAAAAAACAGAGCTTTAGAGAGAGAAAGTGCGAAGAACAAACCCTAGTAGCTATTTGTAGTGGATTTCTCACCATTGAAGCCTAGATGGCATCCCCGGGAGAGAAGATCGACACCCCAGAGCAGATTATCCTCATCTTTTTAAGTATGACAACTCAGATTTCTATTTTCCCCCCTCTCTCTCTCTCTCTCTCTCTCTCTCTCTATGGACTAGAACCTTCTCTCACTTGGGATTGATATACTGATTGGTTATAATCGATTGATGCATGATTCATTGAGTCAATTGAAGTCTGATCATATTCTCTTGATTTCTGCTGCAACCTGAGATAGATAGAATCTGATTAGGTTGTTAGAGCTTCATCAATCTGTAGTGGTAGATTGGTTATACGAGAGTTGATCGATTTACTGCTTTGTACTAGAACTCAATTCCGGTAGTAGAGTTCTGTGCTTATTGCCTCAGCAGTCTATCCCGGTGAAGGTTAGTCGCCTGTCGGTTAGCCTGCCTGAGAGGGCTTGGTCAACTTAAGAGATTCCAAGCTACTGTCGGATCTTCCGCAGTTTAATCAACAGTTAATCAACCCAGTGTAATTACAACCTCGACCTAACTAAGGAGCTAGGGGGACTCATTCCCGAGTGACTCTTCCCTTGCTAAAGAACTTTGAACAATTTCCTGCTTTCTTACTGCTTTTAGTTAAAATCACAGTCACTCGACTTTGTTTGCTAGATAATAGATAATCACGGAGTAGGCAGTAGATCTAGACCCCGGGTTGACAAATAGAGCTTGCCACTTACTGCATTTTCGGACTGCGATTACACTTGGTCGCAGTTTGGTGTTGTGTTTTAGCGTGTCAATTTTTTGCGTGTCACTTGGTTTGGCAATCGAGAGTGTGGTCTGCGACCATTGTTTGCATTTTCTAGCGGTTCGCAGTCACCTTGCCCATAGCAATCACTTCGATTCACATGCCATGGTAGTAGTTAGGCGGAAGCGACACCCGAGTGATCCTTCTCACAAAGTGCTTTCAAAACCATTTACTTTTGCCTTGCTTTACTTTAATTAGAAAACTTTTCAACCAAAACTGATTTGCTAGATAATGTTTCAAACCATTGAAGTAGGGGTACACGGACCGGTCCGAGTCGATATTTAAACAAACTTGCTCTGTATTGCACCCTACTAAGATTTATACTTGGACCTTAGGAGGGAATTAATTGTGATATTCGGAGTGAGTCACACAAATAATAGAATCATACCATCTTTAGAAGCATATATACTTAAAGGTTGCAATTTGAATCCAACTAATCCAATCCCTTTAAATTCAATACATATAATCCAAATCTAATTGGATTGGTGAATCCATGGATATTTGAACAGTTATATTAAATACCTTTACATTTATATGTTTACATTTTGATACCTAAATTTTAATTTTATAAGAAAAGTTATATTTAGGTGCCTATAATTTTTTATAATGACATTTTAGTACCTAGACTTTTCTAAAAATACATAATGATCCAATGTTTGGATGACACTTGAATCCATGATCCAATCTACCAATCCATTTGATCCTTGATGACTCGATATTTGCACATGTTTTCCCCTTTGTTTCTTGATTGTTTAGATTTAATTATCGTGTCTTTGGCCTATTTTACGCTAGGTTGTGTTCCTTTGTCACATTTCAGGTCCTAGCACATAAAGTGAAGCATAGGCGCAAGTTTCAAGTCAATCAGAGATCAATTGGCGATTAGGGAGAAGAAACTCGGGCATGACCTGAAGAAGAATGGATTTCTACCTCACTTTATGGACAAAGAATCATGCAAACTTATCATGAAACGAAAGAGGACGAGACTACGAGCATCTGGGATCAAACGGCGACTGATTTGGAGTCCGGACGAGGGAGAAACGAAGCATTGAATATAGGGGAACAGGTTCGACAGTAAAAACACGGGCGCGCCTAAATCAAAACACGACCGTGCCCATATTTAGGCACGACCGTGTTTTGGCCGACGCGCGCGGGCGTGTTTTTAACACGGGGCAAAACACGGGCGGGCAAAAGCAAAACACGGCCGTGTCCTCGACAGTGTTTTGCCCAGAATTGGGTTTTTAATCCAATTTCGAGCCAAAGGAGAGGGAGAGCTGGGTTTTGGATCCCAAACACCCAAGGGATGAACCAAAGAGAGAGGGTGATTTGAGGGCATTCTTGTAGTGTAATTGGAGGATTTCTTTGCCTTGGAAGCTCGAGGAACAAGCCCAGACTTGAAGACTGATCATCTGAAGATTCTTACTGCAGTCTCTCTCTTCTCTATGGAGTAACTTCCCTTCACTTAGGTTTTGAGGAACCCTAGCTATGTTTGTTTGATTGGATGATTGTATGAGTACTCTGACTTGATAATCTTGAGTTCATATTCAATCTATGCATGTTTTCATGATTCAATTCTGCTTTAGTCGAGATTATTGATTCTGCTTTGATCCTATGAGAGGGAATACCTGATTAGGTCAATAGAGCACCATAGATTGATAGAAGTGGATCGATTTCTTTAGTCGAGGGTTGATTCACTGCTTTGTATCGATTGAGAACCTCTTTCAATAGAGGGAGTCTAGTTCAGAACGCCTTGATCAGTTGTTCTAGAGAAGGATACGTCCCTCTAGGCAATTGACTCAAGAGGGCCTTGTTCCTTTAGTCGAGACTCAAGGTCTAGTCAAGGATTCTCCACATTGTGAATGAAAGTGAAACAAGTTAGAAATCATCAATCGTTAGTCTGGCTAGTGGCTAAGGGGAATCATACCTAAGTGAGTTCCCAACTTGTAATTAGATTAACTTTAACTGTAGTTTGCTAGAGTAGTTTTAGTTTTTTCATCTTAATCTGGTTTGCTAAATAATAAACTGAAGCTGAGTAATAGTAACTCTAGAGACCCGTGGATTCGATATTTATCACTTGAGCTACTATACTGCAGTATCTTTCAATGGTTACATTTGGCCTTTGTTAGGAGTTGTGTCATAGCGAGTTAAGTTTTTGGCGCCGTTGCCGGGGACTTTCTAGAGTATTAGGAAAGGCATAAGTTTGTTACTTTAGCGTTTTTCTTTTCTTTTCTTTTCCACCCTTGCTTTTCACTTGGGTGTTTTTGTTTTTGTTGGTGCAGATTTGAATCATGGATCCTCATGGCTTCTCCAATCATTGGGGGTATCCACCACCATCCTAGTGGTATTACCCCGAGACTCCCTGGAGCAATCAAGGAGGAGAAGACTATGGATTCGTGTTCCAGTACCAACCCCCTTACTACGGAGAACAACCGGACCCCTGGGCATATCAAGAACAACCTCATTATCAAGAAGAATTTCTCCCACAACCAGAAGGGCCATCGGCACTGGAGTTACCCATGGCGGCCTTCACGGGCCATTCTGCAGAGCCATTCTACACTCCACAGCTAGATCCAAACTATGAATTGAGTCTTCTCATGGAGCAGTTTGCTCGAGATTGTGAGAGATCATGCTCCAGGATGGATCATTGTGTCCAGGCCTATCGTGAAACAGAGGAGATCCTCCTGAGCTTTAAGAAGAGCGTCGATGATCTTGAGCGATCTTTCGCACAACCTATTCCAGATCACCCTTCTGCTACCATACAAGAAGAGGAGGAGGAAGAAGAAGGCTACAAGGACATAGTGGATCACACTGAAGTTGTCACGGAGAGCTCCCGTGATGATCATGATCAGGAATGTCATATCATAGCCGACCACACCTTCCCACATCCCAAACTGAGCTTTGAAGAGGCGGGCATGAGTGAGGAGATGCAAGAAGATCTCATGAAAGAAATTGCTTGGCAACTTGCTCTCCAATCCGTGCTAGAAGAAGAAGAGCAAGAAAGGGTGCAGAAAGAAGTTGTGGAGGATGACGAAAGTGAAGCAGGAGGAGTTCTTGATCATTTCCCAGGGGTGATACCACATGAACAAGGAAGGGAGGTTGAAGAAGCAATTGGCGTCCAGGCTGAGGACGAAGTTGAGGTGGAAGAGGCTTGCACCGGCCATGAGTTACATTTGATATCTCCACCAAACTTCGAGGAACTACTTAGAAAGGATCCATTTGCCGTGTCTCTTTGCCATACCAAGGTCACGTCGACATCGGTCCCTCTTGGTGGACGCGATGGTGGTCAATCGATGCTGTCATATCTGGTTTGGGGCAATGAGACGAGAGAAGAGAAGAAGAGGTCTTGAGGGTGGAGACTTCATCCGCATCAAGTGAACGAGCTTCCATTACCTGTCATACCACATGCTCGTGACTTGAGACTCCACCTCATTGACGAGAACCTCAACTTCAAGGAGGTTTTGGGGTGGACTGAAACTTAGGAGCCATCGTCCGGCTCACGACGTGAAAGAAGCGCTTGTTGGGAGGCAACCCAACCAGTCGGTTTGCATTTCTTTCTCTTTTTCTCCTCGGTTGAGTCAGTTTTGTTATTTGATTTTAGAGTCAATAACTCAACCTTTGTGAGATTTTGTGTGGTGTTTGTGGTCTGACCACTCTCTCCTCCTGGAATACACCGCCTGCCCCATCCACCATCATTCACCTGGATCTGGTAACTTCGTTCTACCCTCCTTATCTTTTCTCCATTGAGGACAATGTCGTGCTTAAGTGTGGGGGGATGTTTGATTATGTATGGGGGTGAATGTTTGGCTGTTTGTGTGCTTGGAGCCTAGTCCACTATCCAAATTTTTAAATTTGAGGGCTCCAAGTACGTGTTTCCTTGCAAATTGCCTGCTCAGTATGCTTTGAATTGACAGTCTCTATAGTAATGTGCAACCTAGGGAGGTAGTGTAGCACTATGGAGGATGTTGAAGTATAAGATTTTTCCTATCTAGCTCTCTGTTGTGCCAGTTGATTTTGTGAATTAGTGGAGCTAGGACCGTTGAATTCATGTGGTAATGGTGACTCTATGTGGATTGTGTTATGGACTCGTGTATCGAACAGGCTGCTCATGTGAAAAATGAAATGCAGTTGGTCCTCCATGTCAAAATCATCAAAATCTTAAACATGGGGTAAGCCCAACGTGTGCGGCACCGTTCATTGCACCAAATCGGGTTTTGGAAGAGATTTTAGTGATCCTTAGTGGGGTACTCCTACAAGGTGAAGCTAAGCTGTCTCTAGTACAAGTAAAACTTCCACCCGTTGAACGGTTTGCCTACTTGAGGATGTGTTTTTAAGGGCACGGATAGAGCTTCCGACCCCCCTTAATTTCATTGACCCTCCACACGAGTTGAGGAAAAGGAGTTAAAAGAAGTACTCTGGCGAGCGCCAGATGTACAGAAATTGCTCTTGCTCGACTAATAAGGGTGGACTGTGTAAGAGACTGCAGTTGGAACCCCTGCCAAGTGAATGAAAAAGAAAAAAAATGAAAGTGAAAAAGGGGTTCCAATGGTAAAATGAAATGAAAAGAGCACCCCGGTACAACGAGTCCTTGGTTAAGAATGACATGAGTCCCTTTATCCACGAACTGACTGTCTTACTTCTACTTCTTCTCATGATCTTGGCATGAGTCTAGTACTCGCATTGAGAGAGATAGGGAACGTCTTAGAAGACCAGTTGACCTCGTAAGCTGCTATATGATCTAGGAAATCCTCTACCGACGATCGAGGTTGTATGTTGATATAGAGGTCAGGAGAGTTGCACTGGTTTGAGTCAGGTTTGCTTGGGGACAAGCAAACGGTTAAGTGTGGGGGGATTTGATGACTCGATATTTGTACATGTTTTCCCCTTTGTTTCTTGATTGTTTGAGCTTTAATTATCGTGTCTTTGGCCTATTTTACGCTAGGTTGTGTTCCTTTGTCACATTTCAGGTCCTAGCACATAAAGTGAAGCATAGGCACAAGTTTCAAGTCAATCAGAGATCAATTGGCGATTAGGGAGAAGAAACTCGGGCATGACCTGAAGAAGAATGGATTTCTACCTCACTTTATGGACAAATAATCATGCAAGCTTGTCATGAAAAGAAAGAGGACGGGACTACGAGCATCTGGGATCAAACGGCGACTGATTTGGAGTCCGGACGAGGGAGAAACGAAGCATTGAATATAGGGGAACAGGTTCGGCAGTAAAAACACGGGCGCGCCTAAATCAAAACACGACCGTGCCCATATTTAGGCATGACCGTGTTTTGGCCGATGCGCGCGGGCGTGTTTTTAACACGGGGCAAAACACGGGCGGGCAAAAGCAAAACACGGCCGTGTCCTCGACAGTGTTTTGCCCAGAATCGGGTTTTTTAAGCCAATTTCGAGCCAAAGGAGAGGGAGAGCTGGGTTTTGGATCCCAAACACCCAAGGGACGAATTAAAGAGAGAGAGAGGGCGAATTGAGGGCATTCTTGTAGTGTAATTGGAGGATTTCTTTGCCTTGGAAGCTCGAGGAACAAGCCCAGACTTGAAGACTGATCATCTGAAGATTCTTACTGCAGTCTCTCTCTTCTCTATGTAGTAACTTCCCTTCACTTAGGTTTTGAGGAACCCTAGCTATGTTTGTTTGATTGGATGATTGTATGAGTACTCTGACTTGATAATCTTGAGTTCATATTCAATCTATGCATGTTTTCATGATTCAATTCTACTTTAGTCGAGATTGTTGATTCTGCTTTGATCCTATGAGAGGGAATACCTGATTAGGTCAATAGAGCACCATAGATTGATAGTAGTGGATCGATTTCTTTAGTCGAGGGTTGATTCACTGCTTTGTATCGATTAAGAACCTCTTTCGATAGAGGGAGTCTAGTTCAGAACGCCTTGATCAGTTGTTCTAGAGAAGGATACATCCCTCTAGGCAATTGACTCAAGAGGGCCTTGTTCCTTTAGTCGAGACTCAAGGTCTAGTCAAGGATTCTCCGCATTGTGAATGAAAGTGAAACAAGTTAGAAATCATCAATCGTTAGTCTGGCTAGTGGCTAAGGGGAATCATACCTAAGTGAGTTCCCAACTTGTAAGTAGATTAACTTTAACTGTAGTTTGCTAGAGTTGTTTTAGTTTTTTCATCTTAATCTGGTTTGCTAAATAATAAACTGAAGCTGAGTAATAGTAACTCTAGAGACCCGTGGATTCGATATTTATCACTTGAGCCACTATACTGCAGTACCTTTCATTGGTTACACTTGGCCTTTGTTAGGAGTTGTGTCATAGCAAGTCAATCCACTAAGTATGTGATGATCTTCTTAGTCCATTTTGTACAATACTGACACTCACAACCTCCCTTGAGTAGTTTGTCCAGCAATAGGCAAAAGATTGACGAGGAGAAGCCAAAGAAGGAAAGAACTATGGGGAAAACATAGTGGGTTAAAGACCAATGGGCACATGAACTGTAAAGGAACAAAACGAAACAAGAAGACCCCGAATCCCAAACCAGACCCGTTACACCGCTAAATCAACAGAACCTATTCCTCTGTTCAAAATAGCCCACTAAGTAGACAGCCCTATACCGCTTCTAAAAGGTTGAAGCTTCTTGATATCACCGAGAGGGATTATATAGCAAGCTTGAAGAAGCCCGTTTGATTGCTTGATTACCACCAATGAACCTTGATTTCCAACTTTCCATCTTTCAACACCATCCTCAATGATGTCACGCATGATGTGGCAGTAATTGCAGCGCCATGTTAATATTTTCGAGGTGGGTTGCGGCTTCTCCCATGCCTAGAGCTTCAGGTATCACTGAAGCTGGGTTGTCGCCCATGACTTAGACCTTTTATCTCGTATTTGATTGACCCTTTTTAACGTAGCTTCGTATCTTATTGGTCAACACAAGATAACATATTGCTGGTTCAAGAAACAATGCATAGTCTTGATAAAAAAATTAGACTGAAATATGGGAATGGCAGCCAATATTGACATTGAGAAAGCCTACGATCGGATGAGCTGGAGATTTCTTTAGGATACACTTTCTTTATTCGATTCCCACCTGATTGGGTAACACTTATCATGTTTTGTGTCAAGAATAGCTCTATCTCAACCTTATTCAATGGTGAGCCAACAGAGGAATTTCAACTATCATGAGGTTTGCATCAAGGTGACCCTCTCTCACCGTACTTGTTTACACTTTTTATGGAACGTATTTCCACCATCATCTCTGAGAAGTTTCACTCTAGTCTCTGGATGCCAGTTAAGCTTTCAAAGACAAGATCGTCGATCACTCACTTATTCTTTGTCGATCGATGACTTATTTGTATTTGGAAGAATCTCTTTACAACAAGCCGTCATTATGAGGAATGTGTTGGAGTCCTTTGGTGAAGCTTTAGGCTAGCCAATTAATATCTTAATTTAAAGGTCTCACATCTCATCACTTCATATGGAGAATAGAACTTTCAACTCATACCAACGGCCTTACCCTACTCTCATCTTTTCTAACCAGAGTGATAGATTGATCTGGAATCACTCAAGTGCATGACTCTATACTCCTAGCTCAGCTTATTAGAGCCTTTATGATACTGGCATACTGCATACCCAACTTTGAAAGCTCGCCCGCATTAGCGATGGGTTTTGCCTTTTCTAAAGAAGATTTCTTCGGGTTAGATCTCATGGAATGGATAGAGGTAAATGTTATTCATTATGGTGAAATGAGTTGCAATGGGATGAAATGGAGTTTATGGGTTCTGGTAGTTATGTGGCTACACTGGTGGCAACATAATTATTGGGTTCATGAAGAGGATGACTGGGGAAAGTGGGCTTTTGGCACAAGGCTCATGGATATGCATTGGAGTTATAGGTGTCAAAACATAGCCCGATCCGATTAACTCGCCCGATCAACCCCATCCGCAACCCGACCGCAACCCGAATTGAATAAAATTCAACAACCCGTAACCCGCCCGACCCGCAACCCAACTAACCCGCAACCCGACTAACCCGCAACCCGATTAACCCGAACCCGATTGACCCGCAACCCGATTAACCCGAACCCGATTGACCCGAACCCGACTAAACCGTAACCCGACCGACTCAACCCGAATTTCATCTAATCCACTTGAATAATTATAAAAATATACAATACATAGTTTTTCAAAATAAAGTTTTTTCATTCTAAACTTAATTAAAATTATTTTTTCATTTCATATAAGAAATTTTAAAAATATGAAACTCACTTGATATTACGTATTTTAAGAAAATTACAAAAATTAAAACATGAAGGTCACTTGAGATCATGACAATATTAATATAATATATAAATTAAAATTTTGGTTAATTTAACTATTCAATAAAATTATCAATTAAATATAAATAAAGTAAAGTAATGTATTTGGTAATTTAAGGTTTTTAAAAGAAGAGGGAAATTTTGGTGTATTCAAGTTTTTGGAAAGAGCAAGAAGAGGGAAATTTGGTTCTTTGAATTTTTTAGAAAAAAAACAAGTGGGAATTGTGGTGGTTTTGATATGTGGGAAGAGAAAGAAGTGGGAAAGTTTGATTTTTTTGATTATGAAAAAGAATTAAAGAGGGAAACTTTTGACTTTTCAACTTTTTGTAAAAGGAAAGAAGAGGATAATTTGGTTCTTTCAATTTTATGGAAGAGAAAGAGGAGGGTAAATTGAGTTTTTCTAATGTATGGAAAGAGATAGAAGGAGGGAAATTTTAGTATATTTGTGAAAAGAAAGAAGAAAACAAATTTGGTGTTTTCAATTTTTTGGTTTTTCATAATTTTAGCTTTTGAAATATGAATCTTTAATTTTTATATGGAGGGCATGACTAGTTAAAATTATTCTTATATGCTTTGAAGGCTAATATGTATATATGTATGTAATTTTTTATGGGTTAATAAATAAATTAACCATTAGTTACAACAATTTATACTAAACTTGATAAGTAATCTTTGACGGTTCGTTGTTTAGGATATAAAGTATATGGTTAGGGTATAAGGTATAAGGTACATATGGTTTAGGATGTATATGGTTAGGGTATAAGATATTGATGGTTTTGACGGTTCTAAGTTTTTTATTAACATATGTTCACTTGAAGTCATTTAAAGTCTTTAACGGCAAGAGATCCCTTTTTAATTTATGTTTATGGTAAGTGGTTAGGGTACAAGGTATGTGGTGTAAAGTATAGGATATATGGTTAGGGTATAACAATTAGCAAATATCACTTTTTATCTATGTTTTGAAAATCAAAGTATGAATTTCACTTTTAAATTAACTATACTAGCAAAATCACAACTCAAGGACATATGGTTAGGGTATAGGTTATGTGGTTAGTGTATAATGTATTGATGGTTTAGGGTATACAATCAACAACATATACTAACTTAATATTGTTGATTGAGAGTAAAGCTAAGTTGGTAATGAGTAATGAGTTAAGTTACTTGATGCGCTAGTCCGAACAACCCTAAACCCGACCCGCCCGCAACCCGCCCGACCCAAAACCCGATGAACCCGCAACCCGATTGAATCCGAACCCGATGAACCCGCAACCCGACTAATCCGCAACCCGATTGAACCCGAACCCGATGAACCCGCAACCCGACTAACCCGCAACCCGTTTGAACCCAAACCCGATTGAACCCAGCCCGAACCCGCCCGATTGACACCTGTAATTGGAGCGTCACCATCTAGCAAAGCCAGAGACTACATCTCCAACGGCGAGGCTAATCGAATGGACCGCCCCAGGGGACATAAGAGTAAAACTTAATGTTGACGGAAGTCGATTCAGCTCTCCGATGAATTGGCATAGTGTTGCAAGACTCCGAAGGAAGATGGATGGCTAGTTTTTTTTTAATTATATTGGTAGTTGTGATATCTTAACAGTGAAACTCTGTGCTATACGAGATGGCCTCTCGTTGGCTTGATGTTGAATCGGACTCTCAAGTCACCGTAATGCTCGTTAATACTGGGTAACACCATTTTCATCTACTTGTAGTGTTGATTCAGGACTGTCGACAACTTCGTAACAAAAACTGGAGTTGCTCCGTTACACATATTCACAAAGAGACAAACTCGGTGGCGGATGCTCTCGCCAAAGCTGCACATCTGGCCACCTCAGGCGAAATTCTCCATCCCAGTCCACCGGCCTTTGCCTTGACATGTTTGGAGGGTGACCGAACTGGAGTTCAAGACTCTTGTTTAATTTAGCCTTACTTCTTTTACATTTTACTGTCTGTTTTTGAGTTTCATTTTAACAAACAAAATTCCATAAATGAAATTGAACCAAATCTTTACAATTCTTGTGGTTGGCGCATACCAGATTAGAGATCACCCCACCCCATAAATTTTTCCTCATTAGAACATATATGGTGTCAGCCTATGCAAAGAATAAGGGATCAAGAGATTTGACGACCCATCAACAACAAAATTACACATGAAAAATTATTAACAAAGCTGCAAGTTTGCAACCAAATGACTATTTACAACTGCTACCGAAAATCAAATCCCCCCTTTAATTGTGACGCAATTAGATCTCTGACGTTGTTGGGCGAGTTCCAAAGATGGAATCTTTTGGTTGCCCCAACTGTTAGCAATCCTTAGATACAAGTGGAGATGTGGTACTCCTTAAGGGTCCTTTCGTCCATAATCCCTTTGTAAAGCATCTGCCTGTTGACAGGCATTGCTCCCAGGAGGTCCCCATCGTCGTCATAATCATCACTATCTTCATAATTCCCAGAAACGGGGGAAAACTCCATTACTTCTTCTGCAAATCGAACCTTCTTTCCCTGCTTGTGATGGTGTTTATGCTTATGGTGATGGATTCTTCTTCTTCTTCCCCCTGTCATCAAATTTCGGAACTTGAAATTAATCGAATTGGGATTCTGAGATGAAAAATGAAATTGCATAAAGCAGGGGGAAAAAAAGGAGGAAAAGCAGAGGAGGCAAGGGAATAATACAAACCCAGTTCAACTTCGATCTTGTCCATGAAATTGGAAATGAGGCGCTTGTGGAGCTGGGTAGAAATCAGAGCAACGCTTCCTGAGACTGCAAAGGCAGCCATCAGACCAACTCCCATCGAATTCTCCATTTTCAAACTCTCTTCTTCTTCTTCCCTCTCCGCTGATGATTTGTTTATGGTGATTTGATTAAATGTCCATACACCAACATTGGAAGAAAGGAAAGATGTCCGGATGGGAAGAAGGAGGCATTCCAGACACCTTCGTGAAAAAACGTGCAAAGATAGTAACGGGAACCCACTCCTGGGAAATAGACGAGTTGAAGGGATTTTCCTTTGTTTCTTGAGGTGGGGTTTTAAGATGACAATAACAAAAAAAACTGCTTCGTGCATAATTTTATATTATACCTTTTGTTGGATCATTCCTATTATGAAACCTTGGAGAGTCTAATTTGAACAGCTTTTGACTATATATACGAATTATCTTGTTTTGTGTTTTCTGTATCTGGAAGTAGTGACTATAAATTCCTGAGGATAGCATTGAGGACCCAGGTCTTGTATATAGCACCTCCTAAAATTAAAAGATTTGGGTGTTTTTTTTTTTTTTTTCCGGTTGCAAGAGAAAGCCTTGATCTGTTTTTCTGTGTGTTTGGGTTTAGGTTAATTTTTAGCGAACTCAACCATGGACATTATGGCATGAAAATTTGAAGGACGAAAGACTTGACGTCTTGAGTAAGGATATCATCCCTCTGCCTGCCCTTGACTGCCAGTCATCCTAAAAAGAATTCAAATCCATTCCAAGCATCGGTGCAGCTACTAGTACGATCAATCAATTGTCGAAAATTTGGGACACTGATTACTGGGTGTGATGACTGATGGATGGGGTGTTCGTCACTTCTAATCTCACTGTTGCAGAGGCGAAAACAATTATGCCTTTCAATTGGGATTCCAAGTCAATCCACTGTGCTAATGGATCAGCAAGTAGTGGGTTAGCCATTTCAAAAGGGTTGAGGTAGATAACTCAGATCTGTTCCATTTCATACGACCATGCTTTGTTTTGGTACAAACAAACAATACAAGCAAAGGCCCAAAATCCAACAACAAAATTGAACACTACCAGATCGATAAATCCCCTCAGCCCTCCAAAGCCAAGCAGAGAGAACAACACAACAGAGGATAAAGCAGAGAACTGGACTATCTAAAAAAATCCATCTCCGATTAATTGTTACAGAGAAACGGAGGAAACGATAGCAAAAGAAGCTGACTGTACTCATCCGGCCGACGATCGCCATCGTGCCGTCTTCTCTGTGATTGCGTCAGGGAGCGACGTACAAGACTGGAATAAGGAGGAGATGGAGAAGCATGAAGCAGGCGCACGAGAAGGACAGGAATACCACCCCGTACACCATCCGTAGAGCCATTTCCCCTCCCTAAATTTAGCAAATCGAACCCGTCGTCCGCTCCGATCTGCTTCAGATCTAAGGTTCCAAGATAGCTGGAGGGGGGAGGTAGAGAGCAGTAGATGGGTTGTAGGAAAAACGAGCCGGCGGTGATTTGGGATTTGAGAGATTGGGACTGGGAGTTTGAAATCGTGATGAATGAAGGGAGCGATGTAATCATTAAAGAAGAAGAAAAGTGAACAATTGGATAAGGACGGTGCCTCCCACCTTTCGCGTAACCACCAAGATTTGAATCTCTTACTCTTTCTTCAAAGTTTGGAACAAATTAAAAATATTAGAATCAATACCCGCTACTACACCGCGGGAACTAAAATTAAAAAAGCATGATCGTATGGTGGGTAGTTTAGGTGACGATGAACTGGGATTGTTTTATTACTGGAAATTGTATGGGTTTCAGAGTATTGTAAGTGTGGTGTATCTTAAGTTACATAGTTGATTAGCATGATGATCCTACATGTTACCAATAAGCTCCACGTTCTAAAAGCGAAAGTAAAATGCAAATGCCCTCTCAAAATTGATTTGTCAATCGTTTTCCATGTCTTATGAAAGACAATAATTGTTGTAGCAGTAGTATTAAAAGTGTACATAAAACATCAAAAGCGGCTATTTAGATTTTGAGTAAAATTTATTATGGGTTACATCCGAACATATAAAAATCTACACACCATAAATGGACAAGCAGGGTTTAAAGTGCGTTCATGGTGGCGAAGGTAAGCGTTAATGCATGTTTCTAGTAGAAATAAGGCATTCAGCCTTGGCATAAGAGAAACACAGTCCAATTTTCCTAGCTTCTTTCCCAAGTTGCAGATTGAACTAAATATAATTGAGCAAAATCCATGGCCATTTTGTGGCAGAAGAAAACTCAGAACTGGTTTGCATCTACAAAATCTCTGGTAGTCGTATACTCTAATTAAGTTGTTTGCAATGATTCTCCCCTTGCATCCAGGGGCGGTTTTCGAACGACAACCCAATATGCTTCGGTTCTAGTTCACAGTCCCATCCCGCAACTGCTACTCCGGAAAGTAATCCAAGAACCCTTTGCTTCTCATACCCTCATTTCCATGGAATAGAAAACTCCTAACCAAATCATGCCATTAAATACACATCTTAATGTAAGCAACTTAGCATTTTGCAACTCACCCGCTCCATAGCTCAACTCACCCTCTACGAAAAGATAACATTGTTCTCCAAGTTTTGAGTTTCGAAAACAGGCCAACAAACCTACATTTCTGCCTTTTCCAACCTATGGATTAGATGGAACAGTTAGCACTCAAGTCAAAACCTTCAAGTAATAACAACAGTTTGAAGATAACCGGGAGCTGGCTATGAGGATTGAGGAGGTTCCCAGGTTCAAGATCAAGACATGTTTTCTCACTAAACGAGAGAGAGTGAAACAGTGACACAGAAATTGGGCCAATATAGTGTACGCAATTTTTATATTTTAAAGAATTTTGATTATTATTTTATTATATAATTTACTTATTTGTTATATATTAGTTGATTGGTAATGTCTATTTTTATCCAAACTTTTTTTAAATTATTTTATATTATCTAAACTTATTAAAATGTCATTAATTAGTTAAATGTCTAACTTTCAATTACCCATTCTCTTAGTAATATTGACTTGACAACATGATATTAATTTGGAAGTAACACATGTCTTCTTAGATTTATTTGTCCGCGAATTAAGATGTCATCGGTTCGAATCTTATTGGAATTGGACTCTTTATATTTATCTTTTTTCCCCTTCACCGGCAGTTAGAACTTTGAATAACTCATCAAAAACTGGTAGCCGGGGAGACACCGGATATGCTGACACGCAGCACACACGGTTAAAGTGACGTCGTTCCACTACAGATAGAAAAGCCCAGCTCTTCTTGTAGCGCTACCACTCAAATCTTTCCACATATGGAAAGTTGTTCGGTCCGTTTTGGTAAACAAATTCTACTACACCACACCACACCACAAGGCACAAGCAAAAACAAAATAAACCTTGCAATTAATTGATTAATTACATGAAAACAATATAAATATAATTTTCGAATCACAGTAGTTAATCGTCTACCACAACTGCACAACAACTACTCTCCACAACTGGAAATAAAGTTACCAAAAGTTGAAGTTTAAAATGGTTTCATCGTGACCGCTGCAGAGACATTGCCAGTTGACCAGGCTTCCGCCGACCTGCCCCCAGCGGCGGCGGCAGCGTTCTGCTTGAGCTCATCTCTTGCCACCACGTCATCGGCAAAACGCACCCGTTTGCCCGTCTTGGGTTTGGGTCTGGGAGGGGGAGGGGAAGGGGAAGGGAGCAGATGGAATTGGAGCTGAGACATGAAATCGTTGACGAGACGGTGGTGGAGTTGACGAGAAATCAGTGCTACGCTTCCGCCTGAGACTGCCACCGCCGCCACGTAACCAGCTCCTTTCACCCACCACCAACTCATCATCATCATCAATCGCACGCTTATAAATGAGCACAGATGCAGGGCCGGGGAATGGAAATGCATGTGAAAGCTGACTCCAATTAGGAAGAAAGCAAATTAGTAGTTTTGGTTTCTATTCTGGCTGTTGGAGGAGAGAGAAAGCGAAAGAGAGAGTGATGATGAGATGACAAGGGAGCAGCCCGCCCAGCCAGGTGTCATAAATGTCCAACGGACGGTTTCTCCAAAGACCCACCCACCGAAGAGGAAAAAGAAAACACCCAACAACTCCACACCCTTTGACGATTGATGATCGAGGTAAGGATTAGTAGGCAGAAGAGTAATTAGTGGAAACACAAGCCCACTCTCGACTACCCTTTGCTTTGCATGAGAGGAGATGATAGAAGAAGGGTAAAGCAGGATACTATCTATGAATATGATCGCGCTCCAACTCTACTTATATATTAATTAAGTAGTTAAATACAGAGAAGCAGGATACCATGGTTTGTGTGTGCGTCTAACAAGTGGCGGACTGCTCTGGCGCCACAGCAGCCATATGCTCTGCCCAAAAAATCTGTTCAAGTACGTGAGCTTCTAGACTCAACCATTTTGAGGATGATTCATTCTACTCCACTCCTTCACTGGATCATCATCGTGTTATTTACAACTACTCAAATTTATGTAACCCAGATGGTGCATCACGACATTGACTTTCGTAAGCCTGGCTTTTTTATCTAAGTGTTAAATCTACAAGATATATAAAGGCAAAACATGGGTTGGAATTCTCCCATTTCAAATTTCGTGGCCTAAGAGTGATTGTAGGAAGGACATTTTTGTCATTGCGCCCACTTTATCTTTATATATTAAAAATGTTATCATTGGAGTTCGAACCTGGATCAATTAAATGAAGAAAGAGTATTATAACCAACTAGGCTACATTATATCTATTGTTATTTCTTTGATTAAACTCTAGGAATATGTTTGTGATGATGCTTCTATATTTATATTTTATCTTTAAGTTATTTATATTTTATAGAATGAGATTAGTTCTGAAATCGGAACTCAAGTAGTATTGATTCAAAAATTAATATTAAATTGAATGTGTAGTTTAGTTTAGACAAACTACAAAAGTGTAACCAAAACATGGACCTTTGTAACGAGTATAACATTTTTTGTGACAAATCTACACATAATATAATGATAAAATTGGAAAATGAGAGTCTTCTTTTAAATTTCGTGGTCTGAGAGTGATTCTACGAACCTCTTTTTTCGTCATAGTGCCAAATATATCTTTATTTTATGTGTAGATTTGTCACAAAAAGTTACTATATAAGTCACGAAGACCCATGTTTTGGCTACACACATGTATTTTATCTAAACTATACCACACATACAATTTAATATTTAATGTTTGAATAAATGTTACTTGAGTTCCGATTTCACAATTAATCACTTCTATAAGATATAATAATTTCAGGTAAAATGTCCTTCTTACCTGGTTGAAGAAGCTTTTTCTATAAGATATATTCAACGTTTTAAGATTTTTCATTTCCAATTTCGTGAAACGAGACTGAAAGTAGGAAGAGTATTTTTTTCATCGCAATTATTTATCTACTTCTTATAAAAAGGTATTAACATCTAGATTTGAACCATGGACTCTTAGAAAAATAAATCACAACCAATTACACTAAACAAATTTGTTTTATCTTCTTGAATTGTAAGCATACACTTAGCGAATATTTGAAAAGCATAGGAACTTTCCATCACGTTTAGCTAGCCTATTAAATATTCTAAAAAGCAAAGTTTAATACGTGATTTATAATTCATTTATAACCTATAAAATGACGGGTAATCTTAAAATTGCAACACAAATTCAATGCTTGAATTGCATATCGAATTGCAGTATTGAATATGCAACAGAGATGTAGAATTCTTTAATTAATATAAATTTACAGAACTACTACGAAGCAATAATATTTTGTACAAACTATATGTGACTGGTTCTCTAAAATTTTAGCCTGGTTAATTGGTAAACATTAAACCTTTTGCTAATCTAGCATGAATGGATCCGACAATAATGAGAAGATATTAGGTTTAATGTGATGTTCATTTTTCCATTTTTGGGTGTGTTGATCAATTTAAGGGCATTGACATATAAATGAGTTATAATTAACCTCATTATATAATTTTTACTCTTTATAATAATTAATTTAATCTTAATATTTTTTATGTTTGAAATATTTTATGTATGATTTAGAGATATACTTATTATTTGCGGCATCAGTGGTAGTTGATTCAAATGTTTTATTTTAGCATTTATGATTGTTTTTATCTTGGTGTTGTGAATATATAAAAACTTAATTATTAGAATGCATGTAACTATACGCAGACACATGATCGAGCTAGCATGACACAGTTAGAGCATACCATGAAGACAATGTATATGGATCGACCCTATATAAGTATGAATGCTTCATGGGTCATACCTGACTTCAACTTCAAGCGCTCGCGCACAAGTGCGAGCACCACATAGTCTATATTGGTGCACTCGTGTTTTATGGAGAAATGCGCCATTTGAGAGGAATAAGCGGCCATTTGGTCGCCAGGTTTCAGGTCCTCTGATTCACACTTTTGATTGTGAATGGAGAAGAAGCATTTCAAATGCAAAATTGGATAAGTAATTGGGATGTTTCTAGGTTTCTCTCAATTCCAAGCGGTGGGAAGAAAGAGGAAGGAAGGGGGGAGAGTGGTGAGATACAAAGCTCAAAGAGAGAGATGGAAAAACAAATGGAAAAACAAAGAGGATTATCGACGACCCGCTGGGCAAGTGTAGCCACCATTGTCTCATCCATCCTAATCCACACCTCTATTGATATGACCTTGAGGATCTAAGCCTTTGAGAATGATATAACTTAGCGGTGGAAGGGTAATACCTGCTGGCATCTCAAAGCAAACCTGTCCTTCGTCGTTGGAGCTTCGCCGACTATAGAAGGAGTTCGTCGGATCGATCTTCTCTCCATCTGCTAGAGGAAGAAGAGGCGAACTGTAGCAACTTCGTTCGATGGAGAGGTCGAGTTTGGGGGAGGCTGGGAGAAGAACGATGGGAGCTGGGGTTAGCAAAACGGCGTCGTTGGTCTAAGTGAACAAAAGGATAAAAAAAATGTGGCAAAGGGATTCGAACGCTAGGCTCATTAAAAGGAATGGGGGCATAACCCAATGGGCAACGGGAGGAAATTCGTCTCTCATTTTCCAGCAAAGGATGTTTTATTGTTTTCGCCCAACTGCCTCTTTTATTCTCCATTATTTTTTCCAACGACAATGAAATTGCAAGTGAACACATTTCTTACAATTTGTTTTTTATTTTTATTTTTGTTGTCACAGCAGAAAACATAAAACAAAATGGCAAGTGAACGAGGCATAAGAGAGAGTGAGAGAACATACTTTAACGAGGGGGGGGGGGGAATGAGGTAGTGTGAAATAATTGCTCTTCTGTTTTGCTTAGTGGGTAATCTTTGCCCTGTTGAATTTTGATTTATTTTAGGAGATGACATTATATTTGATAGAATTTTTTCATTTCGATTAAGGGGTCGTTTGAAAGTTGTGATTGTTTTGTTGAGATTTACTATACATGTATTGTTTAGAATTCATCATTTTTATATTTTTTAGTAGAACCAATACATGGATTACATCTGTGATGTGACCGAAACTATCAATCAAAATGAGAATTGTTAAATCTCAAATTTTAGTTGTTATTGTTGAGATAGTTGAGTTGGGATTGTTTTGTCTAAACTTTTAGCTTATGTGACATACACAATGCATCTAATCCGACAATACATATAATATTATACATGCATTCACAACACAATATCTATTTAACAATCGCAACTTCCAAATGACACCATAAAATCCTAAATCAATATTATCATTTGGATGATTTTTTCCTTAATACGATTATGGTAATTTATGAGATTTAAAGGTATTTGATCATATCAATATTTTAGTGGTTTTTTATTTAAAGTTTGAATTGAAAGATCGTACATATTGGCGGCTCGACCATAAAACTTCACACCATAGGCTAAATCGATAGGTGATATTTAGCAATATGAAACGGTTGAACCACAGTTAAATTATGGTTTCAGCATAAAATACTCTACTGTCAATTTTTTTTATACTATTGTAATCATTTGGTTCAAACAATTCTTTTACACTGGTGGAAACAGAAGTTTTAAGGCACATTTTGAACTATTTATTGCAAAAAAAAAAAAAAAGTCAGATAATGAGAATATCCGATCTCATTAAACCCAAAAGACACTTTGCAACTTCTATATTTTTAAAATAGATGTATGTTACTTATACCCTTGCTCATTCATCAACTTAATGAGTACTATATATTTCATTTCATGTAATAGGATTTTCATAGGTTTTTATTTATTGAATTATTTCATGAAAAAATATTTGTTGCATGAAAATTACTACATTGTTGTTAAACATGTCTGCGATCTGAGAATAATTTTGGAAATCTATACACAACACATTCTCCAACCAACTATTAGCGACAATTTAGCATCATGTCCTATATATTTCAAATCAAGCAACTTCAGATTCATTACCAATGGTGTGGTAAAAAAGAATGCTCTATATTGGGAAAAACTTAAAGGACATACTTAACTCTATGAGAGACATTTTCTTTCATCTTAAAGGTTGATTATGTATGTATTATGAGAAACAACTCTAATATTCAATTATATAGTTTAATTAAATAATGGATGACAATTAGTTATATTTTTTATTATTATTCAATAATTATAAGTAATGCTTATTTCATGGTGGTCTAGACATATTATGAAATAGTTGGATCACTTTCAAAAATGTTATGTGGATAACTAAGTTAGTTTACAATTATTTTGTGCATTTCAAATCCTCTATTATATATTCATTATTATATAGCATATTTCTCGACAAAATTCTTCCGGCCAACGGGCCGGGTCCTGTGCTAGTATTAGATAAGAATAAGATAGATAAGACACCGTATTGGCCCTGCCCTGCTAATTTAACCAATTAGAAACCAACAATTGCAGCAACCAGAAGAACAGCGAAACGATGGGCCTCACACAGTAAAAGCTAAACGTCGGTTTCGCTTTCGAGTATTTGACAGGAGGAGACGTTTCCAGAGATGGCCTGTGAATGGAGTTTTGACTTTTGAGTTGAATAGCAAAACAGTTTCCACGTACATGAAGGGCAACACAATATCAGATCACTACTAACGTGAAAGCAACGGCAAGATCATTGGAAGGCATAGCAGCAGCAGCATTACTGCATTATTTTAATCAGGTAATGTTACCCATCAATCATCATCCTTGGCTGTGTACGTACTTTGTGATGGATGGAAATGAGATGAACCTATTACAAAAAAACAATCGAAACAGTAGTAGATTGGGCTGCTTATTTCCAGTAAACCAAACTTTTTCCTTTCTTTTTCCCTGGATGTTACAGAGAGAGAGGAAGAGAGAGATCTAAAAGATCCAGGTAGAGTGATCTTTAGAAGCTGCTGATACTTCCAACCATGTCTGGTGCACATGCAAAAACGTTGGAGTCGGATTGCCAGCCTAACAACAACAGCAAACAAAACAATTGTAATGTCATGTCATGCACTTCATATGATGATCACTGAAAATATACGGTTAACTTTAATTTCACATTTTCTAGACTAACCTTCAAACTAACTATACACGTGGTCACACAACCTTGCCTTTCCTCCTCTGCAAGCAATTTCAACCAAAGCAAGAGGCCACTTCATTCAGAGGCTTTATACAAGAATATCAGGGCTGTACTACCATATAATGTTTAGAAAAATTCTATACTGCGTCAGTTTACATTTCCCACTAGTTATTTTGAATCGTGTCACTCTAATATCATGATAACGAAGTTTGGATCCTCAAGAAAGGTTCTTACCTGATTGTTCCCACTTATAGAACTTTGTTAGCCATGTATTTGAGCCAATTGGGATGGATGAAACCTGGTCCACCCAGAACCGGAACTGTTTCCCCTGCTTGTCACCGTAGCAACTCCTAATTTTATTCATAGCATCAGAGAGAGAAAGCTCAGCACCAGATGGATGAACAAGATTCCCAGATGCATCCTGGACAAAAGGTAAAAGGAAAGGGAAGCTCCAAACTTAGTGCCAAAAACCTCTGGTCCAACTGGTTGAATCCACTAAATCGTACCCTTATCAGAAAACAACCAACTCTATTAGATACATTTGCAACTTTCACAGGGATTTGTTCACAGGTAAAAAAAATTATACGGTTCTTCAGTATAATAGCCAAGAAGACTTGGTAAACAGCAGTGCTGTTCTTTAATATGATGTCAGCCTAGAATTCTCAAAAATCATACCCTAATAGATGCATGAATACGGCATACTAGAAACATTGACAGGAATGTCATAAAGATAGTGAGCTTACTGAATCAGCTTTGAAACTTGACAAAAATGACTCTGAATTCTCGATTTCTGCGCGCCTCCATTTCTCCAAGAACAAGAAGAATTTGACCAATTCATGATTGGGATGGATGCTTTGTGCATCACCTTCAGTAGACTTGGTTACATCTCTTGGGGAAGTATTTGGGCCAAGTCCAAAATGACCAATGGCCTGAATAATGCCAGCTGCACACCTCTCTGTTGCATGGATTACTTTAGGGTTACTCTTAGCGTTTTCATTATACCACTGCAGAAGTTCTTCTTGAGCATTGCTAACCTGTATAAGGAAATGAAAAATTCCAGAGCAGGAGGATGATTCATAAATGTGCTCTGCTTCCTGATAATCTTTACTCTCGACCAACACCATAAAAGACCAAGATCCTACCATAACTCCATGCACATCAGGAATGGTGAATAGTTCTGCATCATTTCCAGAGTCACCACAGACAAGAGTATTCTTTGGTAGTTTCCCCTCACTCTTGAACTTCTTATGCAAGTATGCCAGAGCTTGGCCTTTTCCAGCTCCTTGTGGAAGGATATCTAAATCCATCCCTCCGCTGTAAATTATCTTCACATCCAACTGGCAACGTAACAAACAATAGTGTAACGAAAGATTCAAATGTTCACTTCATCAACCTTAAATAAGGACACTCCAAAGAAGTATCATTACAAGTCAGAAGCTTGATCTCACCCCACGTTTCTGGAATATATCAGAGAGGGCCTTTATCACATCCTGAGCCTTAGCTTTATCCACATAGAAGCTAATCTTGTGAGGTCGCTGCTCTGTCTCTGACTGCATGTGTCCAAACTTCCAAATTACTCAAAAGAGCCAATTATTCAATCAACAATTTGCAGTGAAAAAAGAAAGTTTTTTACTTACAGCATCAACCTGATTATTTATGGTCGAAGTTCTGGTGCACACGACAAACCATTGAATGAACCAGAATGCTATTACTCTCAAACCTTACCTGGAGCTTAAGTTCAGAAAACTTGCTAGTCTCCTCTGTAACAACTTTCCTGTCCCATTTGTGATTCAGAACTTCAACCCAACCATCGTCAGGGACCATAGAGTTACCATAAGTGATCTCAGTTCCCACAGACATTATAGTTATGTCAGGCGTCAACATGGGTTTCTCCTTACTCAATTCTTTATACAGCGTAGGTGACCTCCCGGTGGAGAACACCAGGAGAGAGTCTAACCGGTAATGGGCTTCCCACAATGCATTGAACCTAAGGAGAGACATGTTCTCCTCGTCATGGTGATCAACCTACAAGTCATAGCAAAATGCACAGTGAAACTCCATAACTAGGGGAATAGAGAAAGGAAAAGGAACAGAAGAAGCGACCAAGTGTACCATGGTATGATCAAGATCCGAGACTATCATAAGACGAGCAGGATCCTTGAGGCGGTCCATCGCAAGTAGGATATTAGATTCAGCCTGAAATTAGACTAGTTTTCATTAGGCGAAGGAAAGTGTTGTAGGTAGAAAGCACTCTTCCAGGGTTCGGTAAACTAGAGACGGAATCTGAATAGTAGCATGAGCAAGAGCAACCCATGAAGGCCAAAATGATAAAAACTAGAAAACCCTCAAAAATCACCAATTCAGCAAACGAAAGCAGGGGATCATGTACTTCATACAGGATGAGGAGCTGGATCGAAGGGAAAAGTGCATCCTAAACTTTGCTACAGCGACTAAATTAGCGTCATAAGGTTTTCTCAGGAGACAAACAGGGTTCTGAGTTGTGACGGACGAGCAGTTAAATGCGTGGCCTAGTATGCGAGCCCAATGAAATCAGAAATGATTCAGGCGGATTAACTGACAGACGGACCGCGGGATTGGGGAAATCGCCAGAAAGTAGAGCAATCGATTTCCAACTTGGGTGGATTAACAAAAGCCAAACACGATCAGGAAAGCGTTGTGAAAGGAAGTTACCGAGGGAGAGCGATGCCAGGATGGAAATGGATGAGGAATTGCAGCAGAAGAATGGCGAGGAGAAAGGAAAACAGACAAATTACCCGATTGCAATTGAGTGACGGAGAGCAGAATAGAACAAAGTTCCGGTGCGATTTGGATATCCGGTGGAATTGAGGGATCCAAATTCGTTGGCGCTTCTTTTGTGGAGCGACAGATTTATTATTATTGAGATTGAAATAATAAAAAGAGAGATCGAAATTAACTATTATCCCCATAAGAATAAGATAGAGAGAGTAAGAGACACGAAATTCTATTTAAATATGAAATCTATGTACACTTTTTTGAGTTAACCGCAAGTTTGGTCACTGGGTTTATTAAAAATCAGTGGCGGACTTGGAATTGTCGAAGAGGGTGTCGCCAAAAAAATTAAAAAATTAAATAAAATAATTAAATAAAAATTATTAGAAATTAATTCATAAGTTCATAATGTCACATTTACAACGGACGACGACTTTTCATATTCTGAAATGTTTCTAGAATACATTCATCGTTTAAGTTGCAAAACAACCTTTTTCAATATACACAACTAAACAATCATTCATAAATTGGTCACTCAACCAATTTCGAAGATCATTCTTGATGATCTTCATAGCTGAAAATGCTCTTTCCCAGCTTGCAGTTGCAACAAGTAAAGTCAACACCAACTTCAGAAACAAGAAAACTAAAGAATATAAAGTATCATTTTCTCTCTCCACCAATTTTCTAGCTAGCTCATCGATTCCCCGCAATCCATTAAAGCTCTTATCTTCCTTGACATGAAAAATGTAGCCCCTTAATTGTTGATCAAATCTTGAGTGTACATTGGATGGGAATTCCTCATGATAAAACTCAGTAAGACTCATCAACTTTGCTTTATCAAAAGCAGCAAAAGAGTTAGTTGGCTGCCGGCGATGCGGCAGTCGACGGGGGCACAGGTCGGAAGAGGCGGGCCGCAGGCGTAGCTATCTTCCTCTCCTCTCGGCTCTCGCACTCGCAGTAAGAAACAGAGGCAATTCCAGGCTTAATGGCACAGGTCGGAAGAGGCGGGCCGCAGGCGTAGCTATCTTCCTCTCCTCTCGGCTCTCGCACTCGCACTCGCAGTAAGAAACAGAGGCAATTCCAGGCTTAATGGCAAAAGGGGTGGGTGGGTCTCTCTCGTCGGTAGTCTTTAGGATAGATAGTTTTTTTTTTATGTTTTTAATAAACAAATGGGTGAAATGGAGGGTTGAAACACAGCGTTTGTTAATGGGGTTATGGTTTTACTGCTGTTTGTGTGTGGGGTGAAATGTTATAGTGATGGGTTATTTAGACTAAACCAAACTTATTTTACTTATTATAAATAATTAAAATCAAGATGAATACATTTATAACAATAAATAATTTATAGTATAATGAATGTGTTCGTCTATAATTATTAGAGCGGTGTCGAAAATATTGTATTAAAATTTTTTGTACCGAAAAAATATAGGTCCTTCACAAAATTTCAGGGCGGAGGGGTGTCAGACGACACCCCTAGCCAACACACAGGTCCGCCCCTGTTAAAATGTTCATATTTGGACACTATAAATATTTAATTTTATTTGTGGCCATTAAATTTAGTTCGATAGTTCAAATTTGGTCACTCTCCATTAGTCTCCGTTAACTTTTGCTAATGTGACAGTCAATTTTTATAGTTGATCGTTAAATGAGTGACGTGTCATTTACAAATTAATAAAAAAAATTGATCATTAAATTTTTCCTGATGAAGAAGTTGTCTGCTGCGCCAAGATCGGGTTGGGTCGGTTTTGCCAAACCCAAACGCAAACCCTTGGGTTTATCCGTGAAAAAACCAAGGGTAAAACCCATTGGGTTTGAAAAACTCAAACCGAACCCAATCCGCTGGGTATCCGCGGGTTCATGGGTACCCATGAGTTTTTGTCGTAAAAAATTAACAATAACAAGTTCCTATAAAAAATAAAAGTCAAATATCAATCTCTCAATACAAATTATCCATATATAAAACACCATTCTTGAAAATTCAAGCAAATCACAAATTAATCATACATATTGTTCAACACCAATCTAGAAAACTCAAGAAAATTGAAGCAAATCACAAATTATCCATAAATAACATGATTAATTGAAAGCTTTTTCCTCCTTGTCAATTAAGCTTCTCCACTCTCAACTCGATAATATCAACTTCATTCTACACAATTAGAAAAAAAATAGACATGCCTCCACAAACATAAAGAATATTAGTTGTTTAAATATTAAATATACCGAAAAAATAATTATATGGGCGTGGACGGGTTTACCTAAACCCAAACCCAATCGGGTGAATACTGAACGGGTTTAAACCCAAACCCAGCCCAAAACCCGTCAACACGGGTTTTACATAAAAATATAAATACTAAAATATGAACATTCTGGCCAACGGGCCAGGTTATAAGTTATTATATTGTACAAGAGTTAGGGGCAGTTTTTCAGCATTTCGAATTTTCTGCAACGAGAGCGAAAGTAGGAAGGGTAATTGTGTCTTCCAATCATTATTTATTTTTCATTCATAAGAAGAAAAAAAAATCAATCTCGGAATTCGAACCATGGTCCCAAATCGGCCCCAAATCCAAATCTGTTGCATGACGCCAAGCACCGTTCCAATCGCTAAATCTGTTGTAGGCTTCGTCACACCACAATTACAAACACCATTTATAATATTTTTTGTTTTCTTTCTTTTCCTTTACTTTGAAAATGAGTTGAAAATGGTAGAAGATTAAAAATTTATTTTATTTATTATTTTTTAATTGCCACGTCACTGACTTAACGGTCAACTTTGAGGGTTGACTGCCACATCATGCAAATTTAATGGAATTGGACGGAGAGTGACCAAACTTGAACCATTTAACTAATTTGAGTGACCAAGATTAGATTTAAATATTTTCAGTGACCAAACATGAACGTTTTTTGTAATCTCAGTGACCAAACATGCAATGAACCCATAAAAATTGGTATTCATAAATTATGTTCTTTTTTTATAAGGGTATAAATTGTGTTCTTTTAAACTCACATACTTTTCCAATCATGCCATATTATCAAGAAATTTAGGATTTAATGATTAACCAAACTAAAAATTTCAAAAAACTGGTCACTTACAGTTTGCATAACAATATCGTTGCTTTAATAGTTCTACAAATTAATACCAATTTAAGAATTCTACATCACATCTACACAACCAATACTGCAATTCAATATGCAATAATCGAATCAATGATATTTGGGTTACAATTTTAAAATTATTCTCCATTTATAGGAGGACATAAATGAAATTAACTATTGAAATCAAATTAAAATAATAAAAATATGAAAAATAATATAATAAGTGAGTTTTTGTCAAAAAATGAAAAAAATGAAAAAAAAAAATGAAATAATAAAAACTTACTTTTGGGAGAGTTAGTGGGCTAGCTAACAATAGTGGAAAAGTCCTATATTTTTTAGATTTTAGATTTTCAGTTTTTGTATTTAAAAAGATACAAAATATTTCTTAACTATAACTGGTAATGGTTGTTGTCTTTCTTTGGAAAGATCATGGTTCGAATTCCGAGATTGATTTTTTTTTCTTCTTATGAATGAAAAATAAATAATGATTGGAAGACACAATTACCCTTCCTACTTTCGCTCTCGTTGCAGAAAATTCGAAATGCTGAAAAACTTCCCCTAACTCTTGTACAATATAATAACTTATAACTTGGCCCGTTGGCCAGAATGTTCATATTTCAGTATTTATATTTTTATGTTATGTTTAAGTTTATTGAAAATCATTCTATCAAGATGCTACATAAAGAATGAATATAGGTCGAACATTCAGGGAAATACCCTCCTCATTTAAGAATTTCATAATGATAATTGAGCCCCCATTAAAATGATATTGGTTAATAGATTGTCCAGAAATATATAATATAATAGATTGTCCTGAAATGAAACCTCACAATCCCATATAATGGTTCAAAGCTCTCCTATATGAATAACATTGCCACTAATAAAAAATAAATGGATTTATAAAAAAGAACTGAAATGAAGAGTTGTTGATTCAAGTACATCATATGCTAACAACTCAACTAAAAGGAGACCATCAAAACTTGAGAGCAAATGACAAAATTAGAGTTACATCCAATATACTAATAGACTCGATCAAAGTAATGAGGCACAAAATTAGACACTCCTTATCTATAGGTTCCAGTAGTTTGAATAGTGAATCGACCTTAACTTTAGTAAATCAATCAATGAATCCATGTTTTAACATAAACATAGGTTGTGGCAGTTGTAACAACCATAATACCTAAAGATCCAATAGTTTTCACTCTCCGTTGTACAACCAACCTTTTATCCCCTCCATCTTCAATCTCTCAACGTATATGTTTTAAACCAAAATTCAATTTCTAATCATACTTCTGCAACTCCATTTATGCTACTTTGATGGACCTATTCTCTCCATGAACCTGAATTTCTCTTTCAATTGATTTTCTTGTCACAAAAGTGGAAAAGTTCAAGAATGAAGAGGTAAAGCCTTATGAACCTCCCGCACAATTCCTCAGAGGTTGATGAAGCCCATGGAAGACCCAAACTTCAATAAATTTGTGAATATCTTCAAGCAACTTCATATCAACATACCGTTGGCGAAGGCACTTGAACAGATGCCTACATATGCTAAATTCTTAAGGGAGTTGCTGACAAAGAAGAGCAAATGGGCTGATTTAGAGAAGGTAACCCTTACTTCTGAATGTAGTGTTGTGATTCAGAATAAATTACCAGAAAAGAGGGATGATCCGGGCAGTTTCACCATTCCATGTGTCATTGGAGGTACAAAGTTTGATAAATCACTTTGTGATCTTGGAGCAGGAATTAATTTGATGCCATACTCAGTCTACAAGAAATTGGGATGAGAGATGTTCTTAAGCCTACTCGGATCACTCTCCAATTGGCCGATCGGTCAGTGAAAATTCCAAAGGGAGTGGTGGAGAATGTATTGGTGAAGATGGGGAAGTTTATTCTCCCAACAGATTTTGTGATTCTGGAGATGGAAGAAGATCGGGGAGTGCCTCTCATTCTTGGTAGACCTTTTCTAGCCACTGGCGATGCACTCATCGATGCCGGGAGAGGCAAGTTGACATTCCGAGTAGGTAAGGAGGAGGAAATTTTTAATGTCTTTCAAGTTGACCATTATCACGATGCATTTGATGACTTTGAAAGTGGAGCTCGAGAAAGGAAAATTCCTCTTCCTGTGATAGTGGACTACCCAAAGAACTATCACATGTCCTAGCAGTTCAAAGTCTGAAATCAAAACAAGGGCAGAAATCCTTGCCAGGTCACCTCAAGTATAAATATTTGGGTAAGGATTTCAATCTTCCTGTTATTATTCCTTCTTCACTGACATTGAAACAGGAAGAGTTCTTGCTTGAGGCACTACAATACCACCTACGTCTCACTAAGGGGTCCAACATGCAAGTTAAGAAGGTCATACCCAATTTTCGCACACCTGGCCCTGTAGAGGTGACTCATATGTTGGATGGAAGTTATGCATTCTATCAATGTTCGGGAGGGTATTCTGGATACCTTTCCATACCCATTGGTTGAAAGATCCATGAACGTCAGGCTGAGGAAGTTAAACAAGCGCTTCTTGGGATGCAACCCAAGGTGAGTTTTCTTTTCTTTATTTTTTCTTTTTTGTTGTGTCAAACCCGTGCATGTTTAGATTAGGAGTTGAACATTAGGGACAATGTTCCATCCTGAGTGTGGGGTGGTGAGTCTTAGTGTTGTTTGTCCCTGTTGCATGTGGTAAAAAAAACCAAAAAAACTGTCATTTGGGTTGTGCACAGCCAAACTGCATGCAGTCTTCCTGTGCTGGTGTAGTCTACCTGTGCTAACCTAATGGTTAAAAAACACCTAAAAATCAGAAAAATTAAAAACAAAACCTTGTACTCGTGTGGTAACATGATGTAATTGACCGTGATGCGTGTGAAATGAGTTTGTGCTTGAATGAAATCATCAAATCACCCCACTAGTGTGGAATAACTCGATTCCAGTCAGCCCTCACAACGACCTCCACTCTCCAGCCTCAGTAGCGTATCATCATTGCACTCCTGACTCGTCCTCTCTACCGGAGCTACCTCAACCGAAAAAAATTACCGAGAGAACCTTGATGGCTTGTGCGTGCATGGTGGACCCGTCAAGCAAAATTCACCAGGGATCAGTCATCGCCACCTCTTTTGCCTGGGCCATAGGAGGCAAACGACGCGATTGCACATCATTGGGACCCCTCATCATCCGCCTTGCTAGACACTTCAATGTTAGCTTTGTAGGATGCACTCAAGTGGGGTGCACCTCAGGGTTTGACGAGTATACGTTGCACTCTATGAGTTTGTTATGCACCTTTGGCCCGCATCGATACATTGAAGGCTTGAGTCCAAACCCCGAGGTCCCACCACCAGCTGAGCAGCCACCTGCTCGTGCACCCGGCCGCCGCCGGTGTCCAGCGCTCTAGCGCCCCGCACAGCCACCACCACCAGCTCCAGGCGATCCCCTCGTCCAGAGGGTGGATCGAGACGAACTTCGTGGGATTTTCTTCCCACCTCGACCGGCAGGCCGATCTCCTCGAGCTGATGGCTCGATGCTAGGGCATCCTCCTCGACGAGGACGAGGGTCCTTCCACCCGAGAGACGTAGCCAACGAGTGATACATGTGGCAGAGCCGAATCCTTTCGCCCCACTTCTCCACTTGTAACCCTGAACTTGTTTTTGTTCATTTTTTTATTTGGTGTTTTTGTGACTATGAACTACTACTACTATGTGTTGTGTTATGTAATAACCTCGCTTCGAGTGAGTCGTATTGTGTTTGTATGTGTGTGCTTTTGTTTCCCCTTGAAGCTCAAAATTCCTACCTCGGATTCGAAACCAACTTTCACTCACCAAGCCCAAGCGGTAACTCCATTCTACCCCTTTCTTACGCCATTGAGGGCAATGTCGATCTTAAGTATGGGGAGTAGTTTACTATTATGCTTGTGTGAGTGTGATGATGCTTGGAGCCTAGATATATGCCCAAATTTCAAAAATTTGAGGGCTCCAAGCAATGTTTGCATGATCAAAGTGGCCGGTGTGTGGGAAATTCTCGTGTTTATTGGCATTGATCTTGAATTGTTGCATGTGATCGAGTACATCCTATGATGATGAAGGAGAGGTTCATTAGGATAGTGCAAAAGTTGTGCATGTGTGCATAAATGAATGGATGTCTTGACTCGATTACTTGTTGATTACAATTGCCATGCATCGTGTTTGTAAATTGGAATAGATAGTTGGGTGGCTAGGCAGCCATGTGAGCTTTGAGCCGTTCGTTTTCTTCTTGTGTGCTTAGATCTCTCTTACCATGGTGTGTAACATCACAGTTGTCACTAGTAAGTATGATGGAGGTATAGGATTAGTCCACGCCCAAATGTTGATTGTCCCAAAATGTGTCATCCCTTAGTCAACCCCTTTGAGCCTTGTGACTTCGAGGGTCGTTCTCAATTTAGGAGCTTCTTGCTTGTGAGCTTAATGGTGTTAATAGAACGACTCCCAATCCTTTCTTCGTGTCTAAACATGAGTTGACCTTGTGTCCCGGAGCTCTTGCTTTTGAGTTCAATAGAGGTTCTACATAGGAGGTTTGTGTGCGATTCTTGCTAGGAATAAAAAATAAAGTGTAGTGTTGGAATGAGTTCTTCAAAAAGAGAGCATTGTTCGTTAAATGTATAGGTGGCAAAGGTTTTACTCTCTAGTACCCCCCCTCAAAAAGAAAAGAAAAAAGAAAAGAAAAGAGAAATGAAAAAGAGGTAATAAAATGGGGTAAATAAAGTATAGAGTGCCACGAAAAACCAAAGTGTATGCTCTAGGACGGGTTTCTTGGCTCTCAAGCCATTGATACCCCCACATTGTTTTAGAACTCCTTCACTACCAAATCAAAAGATGATAGCAAGAATAGACCTAGGAAAGGAGAGATAAGGTTTTTGGCCGATGCTAGTGGCCTTTGGTTGAAGAGAAGGGTTTTAGTCAAAACCATAGAACATTTGTGTTTAGGTTGAAGATGTAGAACCTCACGACATGATTGCCACCACCCAAAAAGCCTTTCCCCCATGTCCAAGACAATTGCCAGTCATCTGAACCCGTGTCTAAGACCTCCGGACAAGCTAGTGATGACAATCATTCTGTGAACTCTAACATTTAGAGGTTGCCACCGTGTTTTTCAGATGATAGGGCTAAGAGAAATGATTGTGCACATTTTTTGGCACAAAAAAGGTCCTGACCCCACTGGTCTTGAGAGTGAGTGATTCATTCTTGCTTTGCATGTCATATCATACCCCGACGAGGACCTTGGTTGCCTTCCCATTTGTTCCTTGGACTTGAATTCCATGCATGGTTATTTGTAGTTGATAAGTGGTTTAGTTGAGACTTGCATTGATCCACGAACAAGGTAAGAACTTTTCCTTTGCCCGTTTTTGGTGGCTTCAAATGTCGTTTGTGGTGGATGTCGGTATTGCTTGCAACGGTCCATGTGTTAATTAACAATAGCAATTGAGAATTCCTACTTTCTGCCCTTTGAGTTGTCCCCAAAGTATTTTTGTAGGTTGAAATATTACCTTATGTGAAATGCTTTGTTTGGGGACCTAATTGTACATGTTTTACCCCTGTTTTCCTTAGGCATTTATGGCAATTTTGCTCCTAATCCAATACTAAAAACAAACCAAGTCCTTCTAGAATAATAAAAACAAGAAACAATGCTTAATATCCTATAAATGCCAATATCGCTATGATGGCTCGTCTCGTAACAATCCTCCCCCCTTAAGCACAACCTTGCCCTCAAGGTTGGTCATCTTCGTAGATGAATCGACCATCCTCGCCTTCCTTGCACAGCCCCACCATGAGAAGGACATTGAGATTTGCACAACGAGGCCTAATGGTAAAGCGCTCGTCACAATGGAAGCACAAGCCTTGTGCCCTTCTTCGCACTACTTCCTCGTTTGACATTCTCCTCGCAATTGGAACTTGAGGTGATAGCATTGCTCGAAGGGGTGTCGGTGCGACCTCCATCGTTGGTTCCACTTGGGCCTTTGGTGGGTTCTTTTGGACTCCGGGATGTTTAGATAATTCTTCATTCTTCACCTTGGCAAGCCGAATTGCATCGCGTACAGTATTCGGTTTAAATATGCAGATTGCATCAGATATTTCAGATTTAAGCCCACCAATGAAATAGCCCACTAATGCATCCTCAGTCCACCCATAGCAACGATTACTCAATTTCTCGAGGGCCAATAGATAATCTCTCAAAGATCCATCTTTGCGAGGGCCTCATGGCTCGAGGCACTTTCTGCCGGCACAAAGCGCACCCATAATTTTTCTTTAAAATGTGGCCAATTTATTGATAGTCTTGATGTAAAGTGCGCTCCATCCATTGCCACCATTGATTGGCATCTCCCTCCATATGATAAGTTGCGCAGCACTTTGTGTTCTTCCGGAGTTTCTTGAATTTTACAAAATTGCTCCACTCGTGCAACCCATCCGGATGGATCTTCTAGCCCATTATACTTATGGAATTCAAGTTGGGCATATTCGGGCTTGAAAGGACCCTTCCTTTCTTCTCCTCCATTAAAGCCTCCAAAATCCAACCCTGCATTAGGCCCATTCGGCCTTGGAGCCCACCCAGCATCCATCCCATCTTGTTGGGTGATTAGTTGACTCCCCATTGGGCTCGCCATCCATCCCGGCCCACTGCCTATGTTCAATCCACTTCCCACTATCGGACCTCGCGGCCTAAATCCTAGCGGCCCGGAAGTGGACGACCCGACCCAGGTCGGAACCCATTCGCTTGGCCCGGCTATACTCGTACTGGCACCCCACGACCTGGCCACCCTATTGGCGGTGCTCCTGAACTTTCCCTCCCTGCAACCGAACCCGCCGTCGCCCCCGAGAACGACAAAGGAATTCTCTCCGCCCGCGGCACCCATGGAGCTCCCGCACTGCTGCTCGTTCCATTGTAGGCGAGATTACCCCAGCCAGAACCCTTCATCGGTGTTCCATTTGTTCCGTTACCCCCGATCGTGCGCGCTGTGCCACTATTAATTGTTGATTCCAATCCTGTCGGGTTAGGGAGATTGTCAATGCACTGGTTCCCCTCAATTGCTCCCCTGATCCCTTTGCGTTTTTCTCCCACCTTAATTTACCACTTGTTGCTATGCTCATCACTCCCCACCGACGTTTCTTGTTGCCGAGCCGTCGCGGGGCCCTTGTTGAGTGGTTGGAGCAGGTTCAGCAACTCCGCGAATCGTTGCTCAGTTCTGGTCTCGGCGGCCGCAACTTTTATTCTTTTGGTAAGGTCCGCAAGCTTTTGGTCAAGGCCGTGGACCTGCTCCCCAAATTTCCCTAGCCAACCCTCCTGTCCGACGAGTCGTTCCTCCATCGCCACGCGTTGCGGTTTATTTTGCAGCATCCCTTGGAGAGTTTCCCGTTGAACTCTTCCAAACTCGCATGGCTTGTGTTTTTCCTATCTCTCACACTCGTCGTCAAACCGGGCTCTGATAACAATTGTTACATAGATTTTTACCTAAGCTTGAGAAATAGAACGTAACTTAAATGAAATTGACCAATTGCTTGGAAGAACTAAAATACTTGCGATAATTGAAAGACAATAAACAACGATTTGTGTTCCAATCTTCTCATGACATTAAACGAATAGGTTAATTTCATGGTTGGTCACTAAGATTACAAAAAAAGTTCAAGTTTGGTCACTTGAAATATTTAAATCCATTGGTGGTACTTCGGTTTACTGAAACCGTTCACGTTTGGTCACTCTCCGTCCAACTCCGTTAACTTTTGCTTACGTGGCGGTTAACTCTAAAAGTTGACCGTTAAATGTGTGACAATTTCAAAATAATAAAATTAATAAAATCAAATTTTTCAAAATTGCCATTTCATTGGAGAAAGGAGGATAGAGGAGTATTAAAAAAAACTAGTCAGCGGTGATGTAGCATATAACATGGAATTTTAAATTTTAAATTCTATTTATTTTAATAGAAAATGAATAAAATAAGAAAAATAAAACCATACCTCCCGTGTTTGCCTCTAACCCTCTTCCGCCGCCACCGTCGAAGCTTAAATACTCCTCTTGTCCTTACGTCTGCCCCTTACCACACTCGCTCCGCAGCTTAACTGGTGTACGTTGGCTGCTTCTTCCTCTCTTTGTTGCTCCCCGAATCTCTTTCAATTTCATAAGAGGGGTAGTTGACATTTACTTGGGTGGAGACAGAGGGCTTGAATGGTGACGGGGAAGGCCTTGAGGCGAGACAAAGCGTCGATGCATTTGGACTTGTCAACAACATCAGCTTCGCCACCATCACGGCGGCAACGGCTCCCACCATAGACCTCTCACGCTACGACACAACTCCTAACAATGGCCAGGTGTAACCAATGAAAGGGACTGTAGTATAGTGACACAAGTAATAAATATCGAATCCACGGGTCTCTTGAGTTCCTATTACTCAGCTTCAGTTCATTATCTAGCAAACTAGATTAAGGATTGATTTACTAAACTACTACACTAACTACTCTATTAATTAAAGGTTGGGAACTGACTTAGGTATGATTCCCCCTAGCTCCTCAATTAGGTCCAAGTTGTAATTCCTTTTGGTTGTTTTACTATTGATTAAGCTGTGGAAGATCCTAAATTAGCTTGGAATCTCTTATGCTGACCAAGCCCTCTTAGACAGAATACCCGGCAGGCGACTAGCCTTTTACCGGGATAGACGGCTAAGGCAATTCACATAGATCTCCACTACTGGAATGAATTCCAGTACAACGCAGTGAATTTACTGACTATCGCACAACCAATTCACTACTATCAATCAAGGAAGCTCTCTTAACCTAATCAGATTCTATCTATCATAGGTTAAAACAGAAATCAAAAGAATTTTATCAGGATTCAATTGACTCAATAAATCATGCCTCAATCGATTATAATCACACAATATAGCATCCCAAAATTTCATACAAGAAAAATCCTAACACATGGAACTAGGGTTCCTAAAACCCTACGTGAAGGAAAGTTACTACATAGAGAAGAGAGAGATTGCAACATAAATTTCTAGATCTTTAATCTTCATGTCTAGACTTGCTCCTTGAGCTTCAATGGTGAAGAATCCTCCAAAATAGCGACAAGAATGGCTCTAGATCGCCCTCTCTCTCTTTGATTCGTCCCTTGGGTGTTTGTGATCCAAAACCCTCTCTCCAAAAATTGCAAAATAGCTTTTATACCCGCTAAGATTTGCACCCCCTACATGCACGGTCGTGCAAATTGGGGTTTTGGCCGTGCAAACCTCCTGGAAAACGCACACGGCCGTGCACAATTTCCAGCATGCACTCCTAAGCTTCGTTGAGCTCGTTTGGCCTCTGATTCAGGTGTCGTTTGATCCCAGATGCTCGTATTCTCGTCGTCTTTCTTTTTCATGACAAGCTTACATGATTCTTTGTCAATAAAATGATGTATAAATCCATTCTTCCTCAAGTCATGCCCTAGTTTCTTCCCCCGATTCGCCAATTGATCTCTGATTGACTTGAAACTTGCGCCTATGCTTCACTTTATGTGCTAGAAACTGAAATATGAGTAAAGAACACAACCTAGCGTAAAATAGGCCAAGTAACAATCAATTTCCAAGCTAAACGATCAAGAAATGAAGGGGAAAATATGTACAAATATTGAGTCATCAAATCACCCACACTTAACTGTTTGCTTGTCCCCAAGAAAACCTGACTCAAACAAATGCAACTCTCCAGACCTTTATAGAAACATGAAACCACGATCTTCGGTAGAGGATTTTCTAAGTCATTTAGCATCTTACGAGGGCAACCAATGCACAAGACACCTCCTAGCTTCTTCGGCGAGAACTCTAGTCTCGATTTGGGATCATGCCAAGTTGGTGGAGATATTACTTGTAACATAGGGCCGATGCAAGGCTCTTCCACCTCCACTTTGTCCTCAGCCTGGACGCCAATTGCTTCTTCAACCCCCCTTCCTTCTCCAGAATGTGGTCTCTCCCCTTGGAATAGATCAAGAACTTCTTCTACTTCACTTTTATCATCCTCCACAACTTCTTTCCTCATCCTTTCTCGCTCTTCTTCTTTCGGCACAGATTGAAGAGCAAGTCGACAAGCAATTTCTTTGATGAGATCATCTCACATCTCCTCACACATGCCCACCTATTTAAAGCTCGGTGTGAGACGTGGAAAGGTGTGGTTGGCTACAATAGGACATTGCTGATCATGATCATCACGAGAGCTCTTCGTGACAACTTCTGTCTGTTCCACAATGTCCTTGTAGCCTCCTTCATCCTCCTCTTCTTCTATGGTAGCATAATGGGGATCTTGAGCAAGCTGTGCACAAACTTGCTCAAGATCCTCGAGGCTCTTCTTAATGCTCCGGAGGGTCTCCTCTGTTTCATGGTAGGAGAAGTCAGTTTGGGCAATGGAATGGGTAAAAGGAACCAACTTGGAGGATGATCTCTCAGTGTCTCGAGCAAACTACTCCACAAGAAGCCTCAATTATTTGTTCGAATCCTCCTGGAAGTGTAGCATGGCTCTGCAGAATGGCCCGTGAAGGTCACCCTGGCGAAGTCCAACTCCGATGGCGCTTCTGGCTGTGGGAGGGATTCTTCCTGATAAGAACATTGTTTTTAAGGTTCCCAAGGGTCTGGTTGTTCTCCATAGTAGGGGGGTTGGTATTGAAACCCGAATCCATAGTTTTCTACTGCTTAATTGCTCCACGATGTCTCAGGGTAATACCACTCGGGTGGTGGTGGATACCCACAATGGTTGGAGAATCCATGAGAATCCTTGATTCAGATCTGCACCAACAAAAACAAAAACACCCAAGTGAAAAGCAAGGGTAAAAAAAAAAACGCTAAAGTAACAAACTTATGCCTTCCTAATAATCTAGAAATTCCTCGACAATGGCGCCAAAAACATGACACGCTACGACACAACTCCTAACAATGGCCAAGTGTAACCAATAAAAGGGACTACAGTATAGTGACACAAGTAATAAATATCGAATCCACGAGTCTCTAGAGTTACTTTTACTCAGCTTTAGTTCATTATCTAGCAAACTAGATTAAGGATTGATTTACTAAACTACTCTACTAACTACTCTACTACTTAAAAGTTGGGAACTCACTTAGGTATGATTCCCCCTACCTCCTCAATCAGGTCCAAGTTGTAATTCCTTTTGGTTATTTTACTGTTGATTAAACTGCGGAAGATCCTAAATTAGCTTGGGATCTCTTAAGTTGAACAAGCCCTCTTAGACAGAATACCCGGCAGGCGACTAGCCTTTTACCGGGATATACGGCTAAGGCGATTCACACAGATCTCCACTATTGGAATGAATTCCAGTAGAAAGCAGTGAATTGAACGACTCTCGCACAACCAATTCACTACTATCAATCAAGGAAGCTCTCTTAACCTAATCAGATTCTATCTATCATAGGTTAAAGCAGAAATCAAAAGAATTTGATCAGAATTCAATTGACTCAATAAAACATGCATCAATCGATTATAATCACATAATATAGCAAAGAGAGAGATTGCAGTAGAACTTTTCAGATCTTCAATCTTCATGTCTAGACTTCATCCTCCGATTCAGGTGTCGTTTGATCCCAGATGCTCGTAGTCTCGTTCTCTTTCTTTGCTTACCAAGATTAAATGATTATTTGACAATAAAATGAGTTAGAAATCCATTCTTCCTCAAGTCATGCCCGAGTTTCTTCCCCCGATTTGCCAATCTATCTCTGATTGACTTGAAACTTATGCCTATGCTTCACTTTACGTGCTAGGACCTGAAATGTCACAAAGGAACACAACCTAGCGTGTAATAGGCCAAGTAAAGATCAATTTCCAAGCTAAACGATCAAGAAATGAAGGAGGAAAATGTGCAAATATTGAGTCATCAACCTCCACCCTCCATCAGCGACGAGAGCATATCGGGTTAGGCTGGTGCGCAGCATGGATCGGAAAATTGTGACGGGGAAGGCCTCTTAGCCTCACCTACCTCTCTTCTTCCACTTTCTCAACTCCAATCGGTGAGCATAGTCGTATCAGCTCCAGGATCTGGCAAACAAGATCTGACAAATGGCGAAGGGCTAGCGGCGCTCCCCTGTCTCAAAGGGAGGAGGGAGAGGAAATGGAAACGCCAACATTAGAGAAAGGAGGAAAGAGGAAATGGAAACACCGGCATGCGAGATTTTTGGTCCTGTGGGAAGGAAATCCGAGTTTTGAGTCCTTTTTAGAGTAGAAGTTTATCTTATTTGTTTCCTTGTTTATTTAGGTTTATATTAGGTTTTCTTGGCTATAAATAGCCTTCTATTTTTAAAAAAACTTAGACTTTATTGAAAAGAAAATAAATCGTTTGGTTTGTGCAAGTTGCGACTTGTGTTGGGTTTGGTGGATTGCAAGCTTATTGAGCTTGTGTATCGATTGAATAGTCACTTTAATCGTGGTCGAGCAACTACCCTTTTCTTCCAATCGAGCGTTCCCCAGTTGTGTAATCGTCCTTTTGGTTCCATTTTATCCAAGTTCGTACTAAGAATGCTTCGTTCTTGATTCGAGCTCAATCAATCCTTCGATTGAGTCGTTAGCTGCGTGACTTTGATAACATACACCCCCCAGGGGCGCATCAAGTGGTATCAGAGCATGGTTTCGACCAGGCAAGTGCAGAAGTCTTCATTAAAGTTGGAGGAATGTTTAACAGTGAATTAGGAGCTTCAGAGGTCCCTGGCGTTGCTCAAATTGAGCCATTGAAGAAGGCTACACCGGCCTATCCATCTTTGACAAAACAGAACGCAAACGGAGCTCTCGTCGGTAGAGCCACCGACGACGAGCCGTGACCAGCAGAGGGAATCAACACGTCCCTTACGAACCCATGAACGTTGCTCATAGTTCCGTTGGAGGTGATCGTACTCCAACTCCCATAATCAATTCACCAAAAATCGCCCCTGTTCGTGAAGAACACTGCCAACAAGGACCCTCTCTGGGGTGGATCAAAGCAGCTCGATTCGAGCCAAGTCAGTGCTTCAGAATCGTTCATTGAGGTGCCATGGATGTGTAGAATCCCTCAATTCGACTCGAAGAGGTCGAAATCGAAAATGCCAAATACGGAAAATTTGGGCCGGAACGTGAAGAACGATGAAGACAAAAAGGGGGAATCGGTCGAGGAGTTTGGGAAGGATTCGAGCAAAACTGGAGAGGTGGGAAAGTTTTTGAAGTCACAAGGATGCTGTAGAGCCAAGGAATTCGGCATGAAGGAGTCGAAATTGAATTCCCAATTTTGCAGGTGGCTCGCCGGTTTCTGGAATTCACTTGGGGAAACTGGGAAATTCGTTTACACTGAATGGGAACGAATTGTATAGGTTTGAAGGCTAGGGATGGTTATAACCGATTTATGGAAGCCACGGGAATCAGCTGGAGGCAACAAATTTGATCCCAAGGGCTTCAAGAAGAAAGCCCCAAATTTGGGGACTTCGCCGGAAATCACCATAAACTCGCCGGAATCTGGAAATTGCGCCGATCAAAATCCGGCGACTTTGGTCGTTGGAAAAGGTTTGTTTCGAGTCCAAAAAGAATGTCCACCATTGTTGTAAGTTTCAAAGGTCTTCGAAGAGTTGGAAACTACGTTTGAAGCTGGAATTTTTCCTTAAAAAAAAAATGATCGAGCAGAGCCCTCTTTCGATCCAATTTGGGATCAATTCTGTGTATGGTTTGAGCAAAGAAAGGCCAAAGTGTTGAGGGAAACACTTTTTCAAGAGGGAGGGCCTGATATGATCCCACTTTGGAAGCTATCAAAGTTGGGAAGAAGAAGGGCATAATTTGGCTAAGTCAAAATCCGAGTTCATGGTACCTACTTTGGAAGCTTGTATCTCATAAATGCCTCAATGAAAATTGGATATCAAGGGCTTGTTTTGAAGATAAAGTTGCTATCTTTCCAACGGTATCTTTTTTTTTGGATCCAGATGAGTTCATTAAAGTTGTTTTCCAAGGCCTCAAAGTGGCTACTTCAAATGGTCAACTATACACGCTTAAATTACTTGATGAAGAAGCTATCGAAGTTGGGAAGAAAAAGGTTAGAATTTGGCTAAGTCAAAATCCGAGTTCATGGTACCTACTTTGGAATCTTGTATCTCACAAATGCCTCAATGAAAATTTGATATGCTTTTTGGAGATAAAGTTGTCATCTTTTCACTGGTTTGCTTTTTGGATCCAGATGATGTCATTAAGGTTGTTTTCCAATGGCAGCTTACTTGCGCTTAAAGAAAGAGAGTTTAAATCCTAGTTTTGAGTCCTTTTTTATAGTAGAAGTTTACCATATCCCACATAATAAAAATACAACTAAAATAGATAAGCCCAGAAATGCCAATATCGCTACGATTGCTCGTTTGAGAAGAGGAAAAGGGGTTGTGCCTAGGGCTGGGAATCCGGTCACAGTTTTGCAGTTAAACCGAAACCTGAATAGTTTAAACCGTCCCGGTTTTAACCGGAAACTGGATTCCCAACTACCCAATCCAATTGCCGTTCGCTTAGGTGCTGAGAAAAGCTGGGCCGGTCCGGTCTGGTTTAAAACCGAAAAACTGGGTAAAACCAGATGCCATACAAAACCCAGCCTAGCCTTAGTTTTCAACAGATTAGGCCCATATTAGACGATGCCCATTTTTCAATTTTCAATTCCGAGACCAGCAGCCACCAATCCATTAGCTCTAGGCTCTAGCAGGGGGAAAGTCAGACACCCTATTATCCACTTTCTAATTCTCATTTCCCATTCGGTAGTTTCCACCTCCATCTCCCTCCCTCTCGCCGCTGCTACCTCCTCCACGAGAAAGCGATCCCTCGGCTGCGATTGAAGAAAAAAATGGAGGACTACGGAGCGGCTCTTGACAAGTGATGACCACGACCACGAGACGACACCATCATTTCCATTTTCCAATTCTCCTCTAGCGACTGTCGCCCGACTTCCATCGATCTCCGTTTGAGTTCGAGAGCAGCCGATCTCCCCGTCGATATCCCAGCTCGAGGTCTACCAGAGGAAAAATCTGCCCCTTCTCCTTCTCCTTCTCCTTTTCCTATTGAGCATCGAGACGAGTCTGCCCAGACTCCGACGACGAACTCAGTATCACCATTCCAGTCTCTGGTCAAGACAGTTTTCCGGTCAAAACTGGACCAAACCATATCTCATCAAGTCTGGTTTGGTTAAAACTGTGTACCAATCCAATCCCGTATCCAGTCACGAGTATGCCCAATCCGGTTGTAAAAAACTGGATCAATCAGGTCCGGTTTAAATCGAACCGGACTGTTTCCCAGCCCTAGTTGTGGCAATAAATGGAAACGCTTGACAGGAAGGAACTTTTACTTCCTCCTTATTATGTTATGTTAACAATCATTGAATAATGTAGATTCATATTAAGATAATGAATATCGACGATATGTGTTTAGTCATTTGACCAATGATTAAGAACCCCCAAAGTTGGTATGCAGTTGTCTATTGCTTATTTAACTCGGCAGGTTAACATATAAATTGAACCAAAAATTGTCTACCCTTTAATTGAATAAGTTAAATTTTATAATTTGATTATTATGAACACATGTTTAAACATGTTCTTAATTGATAAGGTTAAACTTAAATAATTTTATTATTATGAACATGTTTAAACATGTTCTTAATTTGGCTAAATGTGTTGGACTTCTTATACATTTGTTAAGCATTTTATATATCGAATGTGAATAGCAAGCTAGTTTGTCATCCAAATGTTTTGCTATTGAGAGGTTGAGTTATCGGGTTCTTTGTATTAATAAAATTTAAAAAACATCGTACAACATAAATATTAAAACGTGTACATATTACTTAACGAAAAAAAAAACATGTACAACATAAAGATGAAAACGTGTACATATTATTCAACAGGAAAAAAAGACATGTACGCATGCTATATGAAATTAGTTCGTTTGATTATCATAATTTTTTTTACAAATGATAAACATATATTGATTCAAGGGAATAGATAGTTACATCTCGGAATTCAACCAGGTTTGAAAATAAAAGAAATGACACATAGTCGGGTACAATGATAGGGCATTTCTAGCCACCATATGGGCTACCCTATTACTACGCCGATCTACAAATCGGACACTAAACTCGAAATGGCTGGCAAAATAATGTACGGTTTCTTCAAGAATAGCACCCATCCGGTTATCTCCGGTATCAGTCCGGTTGATTATTTCGATGATCACTTTGGCATCTCCTTCGAATATTGTGTCCGTGAATCCGTGGTCCAGACACCAAAGTAAAGCCTCTCGGAGGACTAGTAATTCCACTACCATGGGGTCATCAAGTAAAGGAAACTGAATCCCCTTAGCCATAAGGATATCCCTAGCTGGGTTCATAAGAACCATCCCACCCGTCGAATGAGATCCACTCCTTGTCGCCTCACCCACATACAAACAACCCTAGTATCCCCCACCAGACCAAGTTGTTGTATGACAGGAAGAGTAGCTTGATGAGTTATGTCGATCGGCAAACTTACCCATTCCTCATATTGCTGATTAAACTGTCACATCAAAGCAGGGATCCCAAACTTTTTTCTTCAAAGGAAACCGTTACAAGACCGCCAAATCCGCTAGAGGATGGCTACAACCGCCATGAACAGCGCCGGTTGATGTATTAAATCCATCAACCTTATAAGAAAAAGTGGGAAGGTATGACGAGGCAATCCCTCACCCATATACTCCAGAGTCCAGACCTGAATAGTCCCAAAGGGCACGTGCCACCAGCCAATAGAGAAACAAATGTTCCAGGGTCTCAGAACTATCCCAACAAACCGGGCATCTGTGAAGCACACAGACTTTTTCTCCAATGAGGGCTTCAGTAGTTGGTAGGATTCGATTGAGGATCCTCCATACAAATACTTTAAACTTGGGAAAAATATCATCCTCCCACAACCAAATATGATAAAGTCGTGTTTGCACATGTTTGTACCTTCGTTTCTTTATTGTTTTGGCTCGAATTTGTGATTTCTTGCCTATTTTACGCTAGGTTTTGTTCCTTTGTCATATTTCAGGTCCTATCATGTAAAGTGAAGCATAGGCGCAAGTTTCAATTCAATCAGAAATCAATTGGCGAGTTGAGTTATCCAATTGTGACACAGAGGAGACCCTCTGGAGCATTAAGAAGAACCTCGAGGTCATTAAGCAAGCTTGTGCACGAATTGCTCAGGACAACTTTTCTGCTAATATACAAGAAGAGGAGGAGGATGAAAAAGGTCACTAGGAAATTGTGGAGTAGACAAAAGTTGTCACGAAGAGCTCTTGTGATGATCATGATCAGAAATGTCTTGTTGTAGCCGGCCACACCTTTCCACATTCCACACCGAGATTTGAAGAGGTGGGCATGAGTGAGGAGATGCAAGATGAAAAAGGTCACTTGCTCTCCAATCCATGCTGGAAGAAGAAGAGCGAGGAAGGGTGAGGGAAGAAGTTGTGGAGGATGTAGGAAGTGAAGTAGAAGGAGTTCTTGGTATTTTCTGATGGGAGATACCAAATATTGAAGAAGGAAGGGGGGTTGAAGAAGAAATTGGAGTCCAGGCTGAGGACGAAGTTGTTGGGGAAGAGGCTTGCACCGGCCATGACTTACATGTGATATCTCCACGAAACTTCGAGGAGCTGCTTGGCAGGGACATGTTTGCAGTGTCTCTTTGCCAGAACAAGGCCACATCGACATCGGCCGCTCTTGGTGGATGGAATGGTGGTCATTCGTTGTTGTCATATCTGGTTTAGGGCAATGAGACGAGAGACAAAGAGAAGAAGAGGTATCGAGGATGGAGACTTCCTCTACATCAAGGACAGGAACCATTTTCATCACTTGCTATGCCACCTGCTCATGACTCGAGGTCCACCTCATTGATGAGAACCTTAACTTCAAGGAGGTTATGGGGTGGACCGAAACTTAGGATCCACCGTCCGGTTCACAACGTGAAAGAAGCGCTCGTTGGAAGGAAAACCAACCAGTAGGTTTGCATTTCTTTCCCTATTTCTCTTCGGTTGAGTTAGTTTTGTTCTTTGATTTTAGAGTCAATAACTCAACCTATGTGAGATTTTGTGTGGTGTTTGTGTTCCGACTAATCTTTCCTCATGGAATGCACAACTTGCCCCGTCCATCATCTTTCACACCCAATCTGGTAACTTCGTCCTACCCTCCTTATCTTTCCTCCATTGAGAACAATGTTGTGCTTAAGTGGGGGGGGGGGGGATGTAACATTATTTATTTTTGTGATGAATGATGTGTTTTGCTTGACTTGGAGCCTAGTCCACTGTCCAAATCTTGAGATTTGAGGGTTCTAAGGACTGATGTTTTCATAATCATATTGGCATTGTGCTTTATGTGGTGAATCGATTGGCTATTAGCATTGCAACATGACAACTTGATTGTGACCAGGACAACTTATAACGATGATTGTGACTAGCATTGCAATAGAGTTGTGTAGGGGTTCAGTTTTTCAACTGTTTGCTTACCAACTGTGACTTTGATTGATCACTTATTCTTTACAATCGTTTATGCATCTAGTTCAGGGAGAATCAGAATGATAGATAGAGTATATAGGTAGCCATGTGAGATTTGAGCCTGCTCGTTTCTTTCTTGTGCGATAGATCTCTCTTCCATGACGTGTAGCATTCACTTTGCCACTAGTTAGGATGATGGAGGCATAGGATTAGCTCACGACCAAATTGACTTTCCTGGTGTCATACCCCCCTACTTAGTCCATTTGAGCCGTGTAACTTTCTTTCTTTCGGTCTACAATGAAAAATCACCATTTTTGCATCTCTTAGAGGTTCCACGGAGTGAGTTTTTGCATGTTCTATGTTGTTTCTGCTAGAAATAATATGAGGGTTGGAGGTAGTTTTTAAAAGTTGGGCATGTGTTTGAAAAAATGTGCAGAGGTGGTGGTTCTCTCAAGAAATGAAGAAAAAAATAAAGAAAAAAAATGAATGAAAGCAAAAGAGAGAGACCATAAAAATCTGAATCATGCTCATTAAGTAGTGTTTCTTAGCAGTCTGGCTTGGAAATACTAACATTATTGTGACCTCCTTCACTCTTGTGCTCTAAAAAACTTGATTAATGCAGAATGGCAGAAAGAAAGTAAATGGTTTGAATGTAATGTTGTTGTGTTGGTTTTGGAACTATGAAACCTTGTGTTATGAATTCTTCCACCATCTAAAAGGCCTTCTCCCCATGTCCAAGACCATAGCCAATCATTTGAACCTATGTCTAAGACCTTCTAACCAGTTAGTGATGACATCCGATATGTGAACTCTAGCATGTAGAGGCTGTCGTCATGGTGAAGAGACATTAGGGATTGAGAGTATGAGTATGCACACGTCATGGTGAAGAGACGTTAGGGATTGAGAGTATGAGTATGCATCAAATGTTGATGTCTAAAAGCCAGTATGATTCACGTGTTTTGTGCCTATATGATATGTCCCCAAGGTTTACGTGCTAGATGTTTTGAGCTTACCTTGTATATGACTTGGTTTGCTTGGGGACAAGAAAACATTTGGGGGAATTGGATAACGTCGTATTTACACATGTTTCTACCCTCATTTCTTGATCATTTTGGCTCAAATTTGTGATTTCTTGGCCTATTTAATGTGAGGTTGTGTTTCGTAGTCACATTTAAGGTCCTAGCATGTAAAGTGAAGCATAGGTGCAAGTTTCAAGTCAATCAGAAATCAATTGGCTATTCGGGAGAAGAAACTCGGGCATGACCTAAAGAAGAATGGATTTATACCTCATTTTTTGAACAAAGAATCATGTAAGCTTGTCGTGAAAAAAAGAGGACGAGACTGTGAGCGTTTGGGATCAAACGGCGACTAATTGGGAGTCCGGAAGAGGGAGAAACAAAGCATCAAAGGTAGTGGAATAGGTTCGGATGAATCAACACAGGCAGACTCTCCACAAAGCACGGTCGTGTTTCATCTAACACTTGCCAGTATTTTTAATGCCGAGCCTCTCTTGTGAAGGCAGCTGAAGGGATGAAAAATACAGGCGGAACTAAACACGGGCGTGTTTCTGCACCGGCTCAGGTATAAGTTCATTTTCTACAATTTTCGAGAAGGAGAGCTGAGTTTTGGTTCCCAAACACCCAAGGGAGGAACCAAAGTGAGAGAGGGCAATATAGAGCCATTCTCGGACATATTTTGAAGCTCAAGGAACAAGTCTAGACATGAAGATTGAAGATCTGGAAAGTTATACTGTAATCTCTCTCTCTCTTCTCTATGGAGTAACTTCCCTTCACTTAGGTTTTGAGGAATCTTAATTCCTTGTGTTAGGACTTTCTTGTTTGAAACTTTGGATGTTATACTGAATGTTTTTAATCAACTGAGGCATGATTGCTGAGTCAATTGAATCCTGATAACTTTCCTTTGATTTTCGCTTTAACCTATGATAGATAGAATCTGATTGGGTTAAGAGAGCTTTCTCAATTGGTAGTAGGGAATTGATTGTACGGGAGTCATTCAATTCAGTACTTTGTACTGAAATTAATTCAAGTAGTGGAGATCTTTGTGTATTGCCTTAGCTTTGTACTCTGGTGCAGGTTAGTTGCCCGTCAGGCATTCTGTCTAAGAGGGTTTGGTCAGCTTAAGAGATTCCAAACTATTGTCGGATCTTTCGTAGTTTAATCAACATTAAAACAACCAAAGGAAATTACAAATTGGACCTAATTGAGGAGCTAGGAGGAATCATACCTGGGTGAGTTCCCAACCTATAATTAGTAATTTTATCTAGTTTAGCTTATAAGTAGTTTAGTTAATCAAATCTTAATATGATTTTCTAGATAATGAACTGAAGCTGAGTAATAGTAACTCTAGACCCCGAGGATTCGATATTTATTAATTGTGCCACTATATAGCAGTCCCTTCCATTGGTTACACTTGGTCATTGTTAGGAGTTGTGTTTTAGCGAGTCTGTATCCAGCTAGACTTATCCATCCAACTAGCCGTAGACTTCCAGCGACCCCTTTTCTTATCTAGTGAGACAGCCAAATGGTAGGCTGACTTGACAGAGAAAACCTCGTTAGTTGTGTCATGCCAGATCAGCCTATCCTGCACATTCTGACGCGGAAGAGGAATACCTTTGATGGTACGACAGGTAGGCCGTTCAAACCATTGGCTAAGTTTGAGGTCACACTAACGCCCCTTCCCTAGACAAATAACCTCAGCAACTGGCGGATCACCCCCTGTCGGTAAGACTTGGGGATTATCCCTAGGGGATCAAGCTAGAGTCGAGATATCCAGTTAGAATGAAGCACAAAAGCAAACCAGCCCTTACCAATTTTCCATCTTAATCCCATCTCCAATAAGTGTCGACCAAACAGGTCACTCTGCCAACCCCACGAAGGGCGAGAGCGTGCCGTAGCTTTGAGGTAGGTCCCATTCGGGAAATACTTTCCTTTGTAGACCTAGGAAAGAAGAGTCTGGGGCTCAGTAACGATACGACATCCAATTTTGGCTAAAAGAGCCTAATTAAAATATTCGAATTGGCAAAATCCCATCCCCCCATCATGTTTACTCCTACACATATTGCACCAGGACATCCACCAAATCCTCGAATGGCCCTCGTTAGCACCCCACCAGAACTGAGCCACATGTTTATCCAATAGACAACACATGGAGATAGGTAACTTGAAACAGGACATCACATGCAACGGCAAAGCCAAAGAAATTGATTTAATCAAAGTTTCTTTAGCCACCCAAGATAATGTCCTCTGCTTCCACCCCTAGAGTCACTCTAATAATTTCTCCTCCAAATATCAGAAAGTAGCCATTTTAGACCGAGCAATTAGCATAGATAAGCCTAGATATTTATCATGGACCCCTACCGCCCGGACCCCCAAAATCGCAGCCAGGAACTCTTGGTCCAGCAGAGCAATATTTTTACTAAAGCAAACTGCTGATTTTGCCAAATTCACTCGCTGACCACTAAGTTCCTCATATTCGTTCAAGACCTTGATCAATTTCTCAGACTCCTGGAGAGTGCCTCTTAGGAATAAATAAAAATCATCGGCAAGAAACAAGTGCGAGATCCGAGGGGCACGAGGAGACACTTTTACTCCCTCAAGCCTTTTCTCCGAAATAGCCTTACAAAATTGAGCCGCAAACCCCTCTGTGCAGAGCACAAATAAGAGAGGGGAGAGAGGATCCCCCTGACGTAGCCCCCTGGAGGGTGTGAAGTAACAAGAAGGGGTACCATTCATTATCACAGAAAATGACGATGATCTGACACATTCATGTATCCATCCTTGCCAGACAGAGTTAAAACCCATCTTGTCCAAAACCGCAAGAAGAAAAGGTCATTCGACTCTATCATAGCTCTTTTCCATGTCAACCTTTAGAGCCATGTACCCTTTCTTACCTCGCGTTTTGATTTTCAAGTAGTGCATTAACGCATGCCCAAGCAGGATATTCTCAACAATTTGACGCTCCTAGATAAACGCATTTTGACCCTCCGAGATGATGTGTGGTATGAAGCAGGCAAGCCGTTCAACCATAATTTTGGTTATAATTTTATAAACAAACTGCATAAGCTGATTGGTCGCAATTGTCTCATAGACTCCACATTATCCACTTTGGGGATCAAGGTGAGCTAGGTATGATTGAAACTACGGAGCATCCTACTTGTTGTAAATAACGAACACACTGCTTCAATCACCGAGTCACCCACAATATCCTAGAAGGCCTTGAAGAATTTACCCGTCACTCCATCTGACCGAGGAGCCTGCTTCGATCCCATAGCAAAAATAGTTTTACGTACCTCACCACGGAGTATTTTGGCCGTCAGAATGGCATTCATATCCGGTGTAACACTATGAGCGATCGACAAATTAGCCACCCGATCTAGCATGTTTAGCATATGATTCTCAGAGGTGAAAAGATGGTGATAAAAGCTAGTAGCAATATCTGCTTTCCCCTTTTCATCGGTGATCCACTCTCCATTATCATTGCGGAGGCCGGCCACAATGTTTCTTTTACAACGCGTCCTATTCACCGTATGGAAATAAGATGTATTTTTATCACCTTTCTTCAACCATTGAAATTTTGCTGCCAGTAAGCTTCCACAGCCTCCCCATTGTATATTTAACTCAATTTCCAGGGTTCGGACCTCATCCCATTCAATAGGATGGATTTGTTTTATCCTCTCAATTTCGGACCGGAGAGTTTTTATATTGCACAAGGAATTCGTAGTGCCTGCTCTACTCCAGTCATACATCAAATAGCGGAGCTGCTTAAGGCGTTCCCAAAGACGAAATATAGGAGTTCCCTGGACGTCTTCCTGCCAAATATAACTCACCCTAGTATCCAGGATCATGGAGACCCAAGTTTTGAATAAAATCACGCAGGCTAAAAGAATGAGCAGCATTCCACGTATCTCCCCCATCTTTTACATTCTCATGAAGAGTAGTGTTAAAGTCACCTATGATTACATAGGGGAGTTGGATGGCATCACAGATTTCCTGCAAATGAGCCAGTTGGGTGGCTCTTATTGCAACATTACCACTAATGTAAACAAAAATCACAACATAAGAAAAATACACTTCATTAATTTGGGCACAAATACAGAAGTTGGAATGAAAAAACACCGAGGCATCAACCTTGGGGGACCAAGCCACTACTAACCCACCCGATGCATCATTCGCATCAACAAAGAAACAATGAGAAAGTTCAAACCCTAAACCCTGCAAACAACGGGAAAAATACTCTTCGGCTCAATCGTGTTTCAGAAAAAACACAAGATCAGGTTTATTAGAATGAAATAAACCGACAGCAGTTTGGAATGTGAGTGATGGTCCAATTCCCCTCACATTCCAGGCCAGAAGTCTCATTTATCCGATTGGGGCCATTCGAGGCTGGCTTCCTCCACCTTCTCAGTAATATCAATGTCTTCAACAAACTGTTTTTGGTGTGGGACAAACTCCAATTTCACCATTTATTTCTTCCAGAGATCGCTTTCTAGACCCAACCTGAAGCACATCAAAATTTGAACCATACTCATTGAGTTGAGGACTATGCCCATCAGGAGCATCCTCAACAGCCTCGATCATCTCCTTCAGCAATGGTTTCGCCGCCTTACCATACTCAATCTCTGCATCACCCATCACCAGACCATTCTCAAAAGCGTCCACCACCTTGCTTACAAGCCCAGAATGGCCAAGATGTCGCAAGCCTTTATTCAGTCGCGGCGCTCGCCTCCTAATTTCGAAGGTGCAGTCCTCCTCCTCCGATAATGTTACCTCCAAATCAACCAGCTCCTAGGTATCCATGGGATAATCACCGCATTAAGCTTCTGTGGATTGTCATGGGTCTCGTGCATGAAGTGCTCACCCTATCCCAATTCAACTATTATTTCTGGGTTCGGATTGGCATCCACCACCCGGTGATTCTTGTTACAAGGAGCAGCACCAATTTTTTGGTTGCTCTTGCGGTTTACAGCAGCTTGGGTGGGTGGGTTCCGGGCCTTGATTTAGCCTTATGCTCCAGGTTAGGGTCAGACAAATACTCCCCGTTTGTCATGCTGCCAAGTGGAGACTCGGCACGAGAAGCTCTCCCAGCCGTAACCTTGCATGTATCACCAGCGGGAGCAGTCATGCAATGTGCATGTATGGGAGGGGAAATAGAGTGGGGCTCCTCTTCAGTTTAATCAACAAGGATAATTTTTGGATAACGATATTCCTCCTTTTTCCTCTCAAAGTACACAGATGCCAGCTTAGACGTAGATCGCCACTCTTGCTAGATCCATTCTTCTTGCTTGTTATCTCCATCCCCCGCCCTTTGGCTACTTTCAGTGGCCTAGCCACTCGATCATAACCCTTAGGTTCAACACCCTCCTCCTTTTTTCCAACCACTCTCCCATATGGGTTCCCCATAATAATTTTGGGAGCTCTGGACATCGGAAAGCGCAGAGGGGTCCGCAGCTGCTGGTTCTTAGGCTCCACCTCCATAATAAGTTTGCATATCATTGGTATCCCTTCCTCAGCCTCGTCAATTTTCCTTCCTAGCTTCTTGGTGGACATATGAGGACCAAACCTCTCTTTTCTGGCCGGAGGATCGAAAGAACAAGCTCGGAGGGAGTGTTCTACACGTCCACATTGAAAGAAGAAGCTTGGAAGTTGTTCATATTTGAGACTAATCTAGAAGCAACCAGTCTCATCATTTGCTTCCATGATTTGAGAACGCAGTGGCTTGGAGAGATCAACAAGGACCTTCACTTTGACGAAACGACAAGCCTTGCCCGTGCAAGAGAACACATTAGCCTCAAGTACTCTTCCGATAATAGAGTTCGCTACTTTCTGCCCAAAATGTTGGGTACAACAATCCTCTTGCGCATCCCACATTTGAACTCGGAATGGTGCTATTTCCAGTTCATCAAAGGTACATCTAGTGATCATCGTGATCCACTCTCGTAGATGTAGGATCTTGTCTTTAATCACCCACGGAGTACGTTGCAGCACCCATGTTTTTGCAGCCGCATTCGGAAGGACGAATTGGAACAGGCCATGAGTTGCCATCCGAACTCTAATGTGGCCCTGACCCTTCCACGGGTTGTGCACCGAATCACCCAATTCTATTGGTGCACTCTGCTTTCGGTAAAGAGACGGCCCAGCAGAGTCAGTGATTTGAGAACTTTGCTCGATTGGATCTCCTCCAAGGAAAACTTCACAACTTGATCCATGGTGACGTGGGCCATGGTGGTTTCCTGCAAGGACAGAGGCACATGAAGCTCGCCAGCTGAAAACATCTGTCTCAATGGACCACAGGAAGCAAGACATTGGAAACGGAAGAAAATGAAGCAGGGCATTATCCAAATAGAGGTAGAGATTAAAGCCAAAAATATCAATCGTCCACATACCCATGTAAGGTCGCTGCTTGAGGGAGGTTACGCTTCTTTCCACCACCGGTAGTAGCTCCTCAGATTTCTCGAAGGTAGAGCATCCGGTTTTGAGAAGTGGTTTAAATAGAAGCCAAAACCTGGAAATCCCTTTGGCAGAGTTCGACTTACTTTCGAAGTGTGGGTAGGAGAAGGACTCCTTGATTTTCCCCAACGTTTAAGGATACAGACTACAGAGGGATAATAACTCACCAAAGCCGGTCGCAATATCCGGGATTTGGGTAGTGATAGGAATAAAATCATTAATTATTTTATTTTCTTTCTTATTTTCTTTTTCCAACAGTCGTAGCCGAACCCCTTCTGGCTTCAGATCCGGCGGGTAAAGTATCTCCGATCGATTATGGAGGGGTGGTTCCGGCTGAGAAACCCCCCAACGCACACCCTTTGACAGCCACTCTATTAAGGGGTCAGAGGTGACGCCAAATCGGTAAGCCATGTACGTCAGGTAACCATTCGTGGGCACCAGCGACTGTTGGGGGAGATTGGGGTTCTTCCAAAAGCACACTGTCATAGTCCATTGATGACGGCAGCTTGAATCTTCAAGCATGCATCTTGTGAGTTCGAACACGCTTATACTTCACGTGTTCATAAATGATATCATCTACCAGGGGTGCCCCCAGCTTACATTTAATGGGGAATAATCTGGTAGGGTTTCGCAGAGGATAATCATGGCAGGTCGGGCCTCTTTTTCGAACCGATCGACACAAGCTGGTAGGGTTCCCGTTAGCTACTAATAGGGCAAAAGCGTAATGCTTCAATTCCTATCTAGTAGTAAAACCGGAAATCCGGGTATCGTCTCTCATGGATTGGTACAACCTTAAGTTTTAATAATTTATGGAGCAAACTATAAGTGAAAATGGTTTGAGAGATAAACTAATATCTAAAAGCAGAATTAAATAAACAAATTAAGTAATGAAAACTGTCGTGAGAAATTCAATGGAGAAAGCTCTGGGAGAAACACCGGAATTCACTACCTATCATATCCAAATTAATTAACATATTCCAACTTCTAGCGCTAATTTATCATCATTAGCTTGACGGTTGGGGATCGATCACGACTTTGAACATGATGTCACCGAGAGCGGATTCACCACACTCTCGGGGCGAGGCTTGTAGCCTCCCTTCTCCGTCTCTAAGAGTTGGCCCTCTTTATTGGCCAACTTCTCTTTGGCCTTCTGCTTCCTTCGGGCCAAAGCTTCATTCATCTTTTTCCTCCACGCATTCTTCCTCTTCTCTTTGGGCATAGCACCCTCCTTCACTTCTTGCTTAACATCACCAAAGGTAACACAAGTAATGGTAGGGTTTGCCTTGAGAGGCTCTCCTCCACTCTCATTCACATCATTTGCAACCACCTCCTTCACTTCATCACTCCTAGCTTTAGGGTCAATCTCAAGCTTGATTCTTTCCTTACCATCCCTCAAAATTAAGGTCCCCTCATTAACGTCTATCAATGCCTTGGCGGTGGCAATAAAGGGACGACCGAGGATGAGTGGCATATATCCGAATCCTCACTTATGTCGAGAATCATGATATCGGTCGGATAGCAAAACTTGCCCACTCTCACCATCATGTCCTCCACAATACCTCTAGAGATAATGACTGAATGGTCGGCTAAGGTGATGCTAAGCTTATAGGTCTTAAAATCACCAACTTCTAACTTTTTGAAAAGCTTGTTGGGCATCACATTAACACTAGCTCCTAGGTCTTCCAAGGCATTTTCTATATGGTGATTCTCAATATCAAGAGGGATAGTAAAACTACCTCGCTCGGACCGCTTTTCGGGCAAGCGGTTGAGGAGGTAAGCAGAGCACTCCTCGCGAAGAGTAACGTTGGTGAGGCCTTCAAGCTTTGGCTTCTTGGTGAGGAACCATTTGAGTTACTTGGCATATCTTGGCATTTGAGCCATGGCTTCAAGGAAAGGGAGGTGAAGGTTGCAGAGCATTTCAATGAAACCTCCACACTCGTCGTCCAACCTCTCCTTGTACATCCTTATGGGAGAAGGAAGAGGTTGCGTGTACTCACCCTCTTGCGCTGCCTTCCTTGCCGCCTTCCTCTCTCTCCTCGAGGGCTTCCTTTCTCCCTTCTTCGGGTTGGCATCTTCCTTCTCCTTCACTTCTTCAGTGGTTCTTGGGGTTCACCACTGTTTGGGAAGGTAAGGCTCCTTTGGGTCTCTCGGTGAGGATGCCGGCAAGGTTGCCGATTTGCACCTCCAAACTTTGGAGGCTCGCTTGATGGATTCTGAGACCCGCCTCAACCGAGGTAAACTTGGTAGTCTGCACATCAATAAATTGCTCTATCTTCTCGAACTTTTGGCTACTCGTACTCACAAAGGTATTCACTAGGTCTTCGAGCTTAGATATCTTGTCGGGTTGTTGTTGTTGTTGAAACCCTAGGCCACCTTGTGCTTGGTACGGTTGTTGGAAGTTTGAAGCTTGAATTTGAGGCCTTTCTTGAATGATGGTTGGCCGAGGTTGGTAATTTCCCGCGGGGCCTTGAAAACCCGGGGCCTCGGATTAGTCGGTGATGACCAAGTAAAGTTGGGGTGGTTCCTCCATCCGCGGTTATAAGTATTGCTATCCGGGTTGTTGACCATAGCATTTGCCACGAAGTTGACTTGTTCCTCCGGAGTGGTTGCCTCCTTCATTGCTTGATAATCCGCCATCTCATGACTAGTTCTAAAACACCAGTCGCACGACATCAACGGCCTTTTTCCTTGCCTCTTATCTTCAAGCATCACCTCTAGCAACTTATCCAACTTCGCCTCAAGCAGAGCACTCGCTCCCACGCTTCTCACTCCCCTATCATTGCTTCTTCTTCCACTTCTTGTCAAATCCCAATCGTATCCCATAAGGGCTATGTCTTCAAGTATTTCGGAGATTTGAGGTGGACCCATAATCAAGGTTTCAATCCGAAACTGTTATTCAAACCCATGGTTGACATTGAAGAAAGCAATCGGAGTCAATGACGATCTTATCTACTTACATTAGGCCTCCATAGAAGGTTTCAATCCGAAACTGTTCTTCAAACCCGTGGTGACGGCATTGAAGAAAGTAATCAGAGTACCTCTCCCAAGCATCCCTTAAGGCCTCGTTCTCTTCTTGCTCGAAATGGGTAATCTTCTTTCTCCATTTCGCTGTCTTTGAAGGCGGGCAATAACGAGCCATAAACTTGTTGAGGAGGTCGTCCCATGAGGTGATTGACCGAGGTGGGCGGTTGTTTAGCCACCTAAGTGCTTCCCCCGAGAGTGAGTATGGGAAAAGCCTTAGTTGCAAAGCTTCGACCGGCACACCATTGATTTTCAAGCTCCCTACGAGCTCCAAGAATCTCTGCACGTGCTCTCGAGGTGACTAGCTCTCTCGCTTGATATTGAAATTGTTTGCCGCCACCGGAGGATGTAGGATTGCCGATTGAATATCCGCCGGCCATGGGGCCATATAGTACACCATCGTCCAAGGGGAATCTGACACGCCTGAACCGTCACACTAAAAAGTGGCCAAATATAACCACCTACTAATGCGTAGTATAACGAGTTTAGTTTTAAATGTCAACCCGAGTCCTAGGTGTGATGACTACTCCGTGAGTTCTTATTATTTAGCGGTTTGAATGTAGTGAAGGACTAATCAAACAAACAAGCAAAGCAGTAAAAGGTTGTGTTCAAAGTTGAGAGAGATCACCCAGATATGGTTCGCCCTAGACTGCAGTTAAGTCAGGTTGTAATTCGCCAAGTTCGAATTCAAAGATAATTATACTGCGGGAGGTTCTTAAACAGTCTGTAGTCTCGACTAAAGGTCTCTAGACCCTCTCAATTTGAATCCCCAGAGGGCCACTAACCTCCACCGGAGTAAACAGATTGAGGCCCTAACAAACAAAACCTCCTCTACTGGAGTTAATCCAGTACAGAATAGTGAATTGACTCCTCGACTAAAGTCGTCAATTCACTATCTTCAATCAAGGATGCTCTATCAACCGAGGCATATATTATCTTTCTAAGTCAAAGCAGGAAGAACAAGAATTTGATCATGATTCATGCAATTCATAAAATCATACCTCAATTGATATAATCAAATCAATGAATTCGTACTTGGGTTCATACAATCAGACCTAACCTACAAATCTAGGGTTCTTTATACCCAGGTGAATGAGAGATTTACTCCATAGTGAGAGACAGAAAAACTAGCTCAGATGCAAAAAAACATGCTGCGAAGGATGAGATTCTACTTCTGGTAATCAATCGGCACTTCTCCAAGCTTAATCCGAGCTCCAATGGTGATGAAGATTGATCTAGGGCACTCGGAGACTCTAGTTTGTCGCTTTCTCTCTCTCTAGGTATCTGCTTTCTTTCTCTAAAACTCGGAACCCTTGTAAAATTGGCCTTCTTTCCCTCAAAAGGGAGCAGATCGCGATCCCTGGTCATAATACCCGGTCGGGTATTTCAGCTGCCCGGTCGAGTATTTTGAAATGCAGCGTAGTGAAGAAAGGGAAATACTTGATTGAGGTTCAGAATACCCGATCGGGTATTTTAGCTATCCGGCTGGGACCTGTTCTGGGATTTTAGCATCCAAAGCGTGTATCCCCGGCCTCCTTTTGCAATTTACCCGATCGGGTATTTTAACTCCTGACTAGGTATTTTCTTCTTCCGGCGGCCATTCATTCCAGTGTCCTCCTTTTTTACTAGAAACTCGTTTCCACCCCTCCATGTCCACGCCATGTCCTGAAATATGACATTAAAGCACAACCTAGTGTGAAATTGGCTTAAAACACGAGAATCGTCTCTCAAACAGCACAAGAATGGAAGCATAAACATGTACAATTAATCGTCTATCATATGTCCCCACACTTAACTATTTGCTTGTCCCCAAGCAAAACTAACTCAAACCAATGTAGCTCTCTAGACCTCTATAGCAACAAACACCCTCGATCGTCGGTAGAGGATGTTCTAGATCATTTAGCAACTTACGAGGTCAACCAACGTACAAGTCATCTCTTAACTTCTTCCGCGAGAACGCTTGTCTCGAGTTGGCATCATGGTGAAGAGTGATCAGAGGACAAATGAATCGTGGACGAAGAGACTCTCAAAAACAAAGGATCATGGACTCACGCTTTTCAAGGTGCTCTTATTTTCCTTTTGAAGATGGTTGGAACCCCTTTTTTCATTTGTTTCTTGTTGTTTTTTTTTTCAAGGGTTCCAACCCAATTTTCAGAAAACGGGGTTCCAACCTAGCAAAGGTTTTGCGGGAACCCGGCTCTTACCGGCCATGCCGGGAGAAGATGTCTCAAGCCTCGTGCAGGGGTAAAGAATGTAAGGGGGCTGGAGGTAGTATGTGGAAATTGGGAACGGATTCCCGTCTACCCTTACACACTTTCGCCCTATTCGCACGGGAGACGTTATTTTAAAGAACATTTTTGAGCACCTTTTATTTCAAAACATGATACAGGAGTCCATGACAGTTAGAGAGTCCACAACACCACACAATTCAAGGGTCCTAGGATCACTAATTCACACAATCAACCAACACAATATGAAGAAGAGAGGAGACTTCTTAAATGCATCAACATCCTCCATAGTGCTACACTACCTCCCTAGGCTGCATATTACTATAGAGACTGTCAATTCAAAGCATACTGAGCAGACAAATGCAAGGAACACGTACTTGGAGCCCTCAAATTTAAAAATTTGGATAGTGGACTAGGTTCCAAGCACACAAACAGATCTAAGCAGTCAAATAGAAACATCCCCCTCCCCCCACATGTAAGTTCGACATTGCCCTCAATGGAGAAGAGGGAAGGAGAAAGGGAAACGATGTTATCCGTATGATCAGACTGTAGTGGGACTAGAAGGCGGACCGGTCGGAGTGAAGAGGGCTGGAAATGAGACCAGTCGGTGCAAAGGCACTGCTAAAGGGAACACAAGCACTCAACCACAAATACGTTAGGTCCAGTTGTCATTCCAATAGTACATCATCCAAAAGAAAAGAAAACAAACCAAACCAAACCAAAAAACAGTTTGCACTCCGAACCAAAGCAAAAGAAAACACAAACGAGCTATCGAGTACAGCCTACTCGAGCCCGCTGAAGTCGATCTAGTCCATGAGGTCGTCGACCCCATATGTCGGTGGTGGTGGTGGGAAGTGGTCCCACCGGGTGGACCAGACCAGTGGTGCTCCTATGGTGGATGGCAGGACTGGAGCAGGTTCTCCTATTACTCAATCATCCGGCGGTTGCGATCCCGCTCCCTGTCAATGCGTGCATTGGTGACTCACTACTGAGTCTCCATCCGGTCGAGGCGTTCATCTAGAACCGTCATCCGAGAGTGGTACTCAGCCTGGTCGGCCTAGTACTGTTGGTAAAACTGGACCTGATGGTCAATGAGCTGCTGGTTCTGGACCTCGAGCTGCTGAAACTGGAGCCCCATCTGGTGGAACTGCTCCGTGAAGAAGTCCATTGATGGAACAAAAGGACCAGAGGAGGATTAGCCTCGCTCGGGTCTCCGTCAGGGCTGAAGATCCCCTAGGGCATCTCAGCGTCCCACGCCCCACCATCATCGCCCTCATCCTCGCCGGTGTAGTCCTCGTCCTCCTCGTCCTCATCATCATCCTCAATTACCTCGGGAGGCATGGACAACCCATCCACCCAGGAGCTCCCTCCTGCAGGAGCAAGCAGGAGTGCATGGTGAAGCACCTCCCGGCTAAGAGGGGCGGAGCCGCCCTGGGCCGTGGCGTTGGTCATGCCCGTGAAGTCGATCTCGAAGTGGCGCGCCATCTTGGTGATCAGGGGATCACAAAAAAGGTAGTTGGGCCTGCCGTGGCACCTAGAGAAGGTGGTGGCCACGAAAGAACCCAAATGCAACATGTGATCCGGGTCCCCCATCGAGTACATGGCGTAGAGCACCCGATTCGGCATCTTGTGCGAACCGGTGGCGTTGGGGACGACCGAGCGGGTGAGGAGGAGGTTGCGGATGTGCCACTCCGGTCGGACGGTGGAGACGGATGTTTGGCCAGCATCTAAATGCTCCTACTGGAAGGCATGACGACCAATGCTATGGTTGAACTCGATCTGGTTCCAGTCCGGAGGATGGGCGGCCTTGATCTCATGGCAGGAGTATGGGTGGTAGTGGATGTCCAGCGCATGGGCCAGCCCATCAATGCTCAGCTCCCGCACGCGCCCGCTGAGACGGAAGGTGACACCAAAAAGTGGTGTAGAACTCCCACACAAGCTCCGTGTAGGTGGGCTCCTGAATACGCAGTAAAATTCGCTAGTGCGGGTGGCTAATGGCGGTGGAGCTCCCCTCCAGGCAATGCAGCTGGTGGAAAACGCCCCACTCCAAATGGTGATGGCATTGGAGCACCCCATGTATGACGCGATCGAATTGGGCATCGTCGTCCGGGTGCAGATGCAGGCCCTGCACAAAGTGATGGTTGAGAGACATGATCCTGCAAAATCAAAAGCCAAAGGCGGAGCCAAGAAAATACCATGGTAAAGGAAACCGTACCGAACATCATACCGGATTCCTTTCTGGTATGGTATTTTGTGGTACGACCGTGGTTCAACCGTTTTGTACCGGTAAATACCGTTTTTCACTATTGATAGAGAAATGAAATGCGATAGTACAAAAAATATAATCCATCAAAAAAGAACCAAATAGAGCATTATACAACCACGGTGACCCATTTTCAACATAGAAAAATAGCAAAATAATATTCTTTTTTAATTATTTTCCACATATTGGACGAGAATACGTAGAAATGAAGCTGAATCATAGACCAGGAAACCGGATTGTACCGGCCGGTTCAACCGGCCAAACCAAAAAAACCGGCCGGCACGGTAAAATCAGCACAATTAGCCCACCGTACCGCTTTTGGTCCAATTTCCGGTTGAACCGGCCGGTACGATCCGGTTTCCTGGTCTATGGAAAATACTCGTCAGGACCGCAAGCATGGGTTCAACAATTCCCCCACACTTAAAGACCACCTAGGGCAAACAATCAATCACAAACAGTCGATTTGCAAGCAAAACAACCGCAACTAAAGCAAGAATCATGCACACACGACCCATTCAAGAAAATGGGCATCACACATGCATTATCCAATCAAACCCACGACATCCCTCACCCTATTCTAATTCAAACACGCCAGGCAACTTACAGTTCCCGGTCCCAACATCTCTAGTACAATTCTCCAGAAAAGAGCAAAGTGAGCAAGAAACACACCTGGAAATACAAGTAGGACCGTTGAGGGACGCGAGCAAAGGGTGAGGGACGCGAAAAACACGCAGAAAAAGACCCGAGAGGGCTCGCCTAAAAAGTCGCCGGAAAGTCATCGGAAAATGGCGACGTCGACGGCGCAGTGGCCGGCGGCAGCGACCGTAGCGGCGCGGCGGCCGCCGGTCGCTCACGAGAGAGAACAGAGTAGGAAGAGAGAAGGAAGAGAGGGAGTTCTGAAAAAAATGAGAGGAGAGAGAGGGGGGTCGCTTATAAAGTGAAAATACCCGGTCGGGCCCTAAAAAATCCCCGGTCGAGTATTCCGCAACGCAGCGTACCACATGGAGGAAAAACCCGGCCTTGAAGCCAAAATACGCGGTCGGGGATTTTTGGGTCAAGGTCGGGATTTTGCACGTTCCATGCCCCTGGGCAGAAAAGGTCCCGGCCAAGAAAATACCCGGTCTAGGGTATTGATAGACCATTAATTGCACATGTTTTTACCCCTATTTTTGAGCCGTTTGAGACATTGATTCTCGTGTTTTAAGCCGATTTCACGCTAGGTTGTGCGTTTATGTCATATTTCAGGGTTAGCGTTGGCATTGAGGCGAAGGAACGAGTTTCGGGTCGAAAGGAGCATGTGAGGTTTGAAGTGTGCTGGAGAGCAAAAATACCCGGCCATGAGCAGAAATACCCGGCCGGGTATTATTTGGCGATGACCGGGGATTTGACGCTTCGGGCGTCTTTCAGAAGCAAAAGGGGGCCCGGGCAGGAAGCAGAAATCCCCGGTCTGGGATTCTTGGCCATGACCGGGGATTTTCCCCTGTTACCCGACGATGCGTTTTGAACATACCCGGTCGCCACCCAAAATACCCGACCCGATATTTAGGCCGGGGATCGCGACATACATCTTCTTAAGAGAAAAGAAGGACAAAAGTGAAGGGTTCCAAGTTTTAGAGAAAGAAAGCGATTCCTAGAGAGAGTGAGCGACGAACTAGAGTTCCCAAGTGCCCTAGCTTGATCTTCATCACCATTGGAACTCGGCTCACACTTGGAGAAGTACCGATTGACGACCAGGAGCAGAAACCCATCCTTCACAGCAGGATTTCTGCATCTGAGCTTGCTTTTGCTTCTCTCTCCATGGAGTAACTTCCTCATTCATCTGGGGATGAAGAACCCTAGATTTGTATGTTAGGTTTGATTGTCTTAACCCAAGTATAGATTCTATGATTTGATTATATTCAATTGAGGTTTGAATTGTTGAATGGCATGAATCCTGATCAAATTCCTGTTATTTCTGCTTTGACCTAGAAAGATAATATTTCCCTAGGTTGATAGAGCACCCTTAATTGAAGGTAGTGAATTGGCGACTTTAGTCGAGGAGCCAATTCACTATTCTGTACCGAAGTTACTTCGGTAGTGGAGGTTTTGTTCGTTAGGGCCTCAATCTTTTTACTCCGGTGGAGGTTAGTCGCCCGCTGGAGATTCAGATTGAGAGGATCTGGTGACCTTTAGTCGAGAATTCAGACTGTTTAAGAACCTCCCGCAGTACAACTATCATTAAAACTGAACTTGGTAAATTACAATCCGGCTTAACTGCAGTCTAGAGGGAACCATATCCGGGTGACCTCTCTTGACTTGAAAACAAACCTTCTTGCTTGCTTTGCTTGTTTGCTTGTTTGAACCTGCACTAAAGATTCACCGCTAAATAATAAGAATTCACTGAGTAGTCATCACATCTAGGACCCGGGTTGACATTAAAACCCAAACCCGCTATACTACGCTTTAGGAAGTGGTTACACTTGGCCATTTTCTAGAGTGACAGTAGGAGTGAGTCAAGTTTTTGGCGACGTTGCCGGGGACGGCTAGGTTGTTGAAGAAACGTGAATTCTGTTAATTTAGCTTTTCGTTTTAGCATTGTTTGCTTTGTCACACTTGTGCCTTCACGGGTTTGCTTGCTTGACTGTGTGCAGGTAGTGCATGACCCATAGCCAGTTGGGAGGTTTACTGTCGTTGGATCCGGAGCTTGAACGTACCTGTCGGCAACTCAGGAGACAACAGCGAGCTAGACTGGCTACGGAGGAGCGCATAGATGACCACTTGAGCAGCGATTCTGAGGAAGAGTACGAGATGTAAGGCAAACACAACCCACCCAGGGTAATCCTCTCCAGGTTCCCCCGGTGAATAAGATCTTGGGGAACAACCCCATACCCCAGGCAGATGGGGTTCATCATCGACCACCGCCGCCGGGTCCCACCTTGGAGTACTACTACACTCCACGGATTGCTGATATCCGCCCTGTCATCCTTTACCCGCCCATTCCAGCAAACAACTTCAAGATCAAGCCATGTTGGATTCAACTCATTACATCCTCTATCCAGTTTCATGGCTTGAAGGATGAGGAGGCAAGGGTGCATCTTTCCCGTTTTCTGCAGCTGACGAACGTGTTCAAGCTAAACGGTGTCCCTGATGACTCAATCCGCCTTCACCTCTTCCCCCATTCTCTGGCGGGGAATGCTAAGAGGTGGTTGGAGACCCAGCCCCCATTGTCCATCACTTCTTGGGACGATCTGGCCAACAAATTCGTGCACAGGTACTATCCGGCATCGAAGACTACAAAGATTCAGCGAGAGATCACTCACTTACGCCAGGAGCCAGACGAGTCACTTCGTGATGCATGGGAGCGATACTTGGGATTTTTCTGGCAGTGTCCCCATCATGGCTTCAGTGATGCATTCACCGTGGGGAACTTCTACAGTGCTTTCTCTCTGAACAGCCAGAGGGTGATTGAGTCTCTCTTACTAAGACTCCACCCGAACTGAACCAGATGATCAGTACCTTGGCTGCCAGAGATCACTCCTGGGGGCAGAACACCAGAGGCAGGAATTCCCGGGACCGTGGTATGCACGCCATGGAGGCCAGGTCCGGGCTCGAGCAGCAGGTGGCCGAGTTAGTGCAGACATTGAAGCAGCCCAACAGCCTTATTCCGGGCAGAGGTTTGGCTACACCTCCAGTAGCTCAATGTCAGTGGTGTGAGAGCTCAAATCATCTGGTGGAAGACTGCCAGGCTATGCGGGAGTCTTCTACTCCCCAAGAGTAGTTGGACTTCATCGCCAATGCTCGGCTCTTTGACCCCTACAGCAATACATACAATGAGGGGTGGCGCCAGCATCCCAACTTTGCTTGGAATAGCAACACCACTAAGCCACATGGTTTCCCAGCACCAGCAGGTGGTTTTCCGCAGAGGCAGCCTTTCCAGGCTAGACAGGGGCCAGTTCCTCAGCAACAGCCTCAGCGTTAGTATGCCGAGCCAGCAATAGCTCAAGCTCTAGATAATCAGATGACGGAGCTGAAAAACATTCTAGCGGCATTCATGACTACCAGCCAGGCGAATTTCACGAGAATGGACCAGAAGATAACCTCACTAGAGGCAGGCCTGAGGAACTAGGGTGCCATTTTGCAAGATTTACAGAACCAGGTTGGTAGCGTAGCTCGCCAAATTAATACCCGAGCCCTAGGAACTCTACCTGCTACTACCATCCCCAATCCACAGGAGCCGCACCAGCAGCTGAATGCCATCACCACCAAGAGTGGCAAGTCCACATCGGCAGTTCCTGCACAGGCCAGGGAGGAAGAGCCACTGCTTGCTTCAGCACTTCCAGCCGACGATGCAGAAGTGAGGGTGGAAAAGGAACCCCCTGCTCCCAAGCCACAACCAATGGTTAAGGAGCACGTACCCCAGCTTCCCTTCCCCACTCGCCTACATAAAGACAATCTGGAGACTGAGTTTGCCAAGTTCATGGCAATGTTGAAGCAGCTCAATGTCAGCATACCCTTCATGGAAGCACTGTCGAAGATGCCCAAGTATGGCAAGTTCATGAAGGATCTCCTCAGCAACAAGAAGAAACTTGGGGATCTTTCGACAGTGATGCTGAGCGAGGAGTGTTCTGCTATCCTGCAAAACAAGCTGCCCGAAAAGCGCAAAGACCCAGAGAGTTTCACTATCCCTCTTAATATTGGCAGCATGCATGTAGGGAAGTCCTTGGTTGACCTAGGCGCTAGCATAAATGTCATGCCATACAATCTGTTTAAAAAGCTAGACCTAGGTGAAGTTAGCCCTGCTAGGATGAGCATTCAGTTAGCTGATCGCTCTATTGTGCATCCTAGGGGTATCATAGAGGATCTGCTTGTTAAAGTAGGTGCATTCACGTATCCTATTGATTTTGTTGTTCTGGATATAAATGAGGATGTGGATGTGCCTTTGATTCTGGGTAGACCATTTCTTGCGACAGCCAAGGCACTTATTGATGTGCATAGTGGTAAACTGGCCCTGCGTGCTGGGAATGAACATGCTACTTTTTCTGTGGCTGAATTCGATCATTGTGATATGCCTGTTATCACACCTATGCATGCTATTTCTCACAGGTACACGAGCCTGTCGTGTACCCCTTTGTGCCTCTCGTTTTGTAGGACTCCCCTCTCACGCCTTCGCCGCCACCCACTTCAACCTCACCTCCAAATAAAAAGCTCAAAGAGGAGTGGCGGCCGAAGTAGCCGGTGGCTAAACCTACACGGAAGAAAGGTGGAGACCACTATGAGCTGGTTCCACCTCCTGCACCACGACCACCCAGGCCATCCGAGTACTCACTCGCCTGCATCCTGTCGGATGGCCAGGTCGAGCTGACCAATGCTGGTGGTCACGCCCGTCCGGGTGCATGGCCGCAATCTGAAGCTGTACCTCAAGAGCGATGTGGATCCGCTCTTGGAGGCACCTGTCCCTGCACCCTGCTGAGTTTTCACCATGGGCGTCCAGCTACAAGATGGTAAAGAAGCACTTGTGGGGAGGCAACCCCACCACAGTTTGCATTTATTTTTCCTTTTTCTGTGTTTTTGTGTCGTGTTGACTCAGTTGCATGTCCGTGTTGAAGTTCGGTCGTCGGTTATGTCTCGGTTTGGTGTTTTCGTGCAGGGGAGGTTGAAAATTTGGGAGAATGAGAATTTTGGCCGGAAGGGTAAAATACCCGGTCGTGAGCCAAAATACCCGACCGGGCATTTTTGGCTCGTGACCAGGACCCCTTCTGCCTTCCGGGGGGCCAAAAGGGCAAATCCCCGACCTACCGGGCATTTTTGGATCAAGGTCGGGGATTTCCCAGCCTTGGAACGTGGCGTTTCAGACAACCCAGACCTTGACCCAAAAATACCCGACCGGGTATTTTTGGCTCAAGGCATGGGATTTCCTTGCACTCGAAACGCGTCTTTTCCAAACCCCCGGTCGTGGACTTGAAATACCCGACCGGGTATTTTTGAGGCCCGACCGGGGATTTTTGGTATTTAAGCAAACCCCCGGTCAGTTTTCTCTCTCCACCCTCATTTTTTCCAAAATTTCCCTCTCCTCCTCCCACAAAACCTCTGCCCTCTCTCCTCCTTTGGCGACCGCCGGCCGCCACACGCCGTTTTTGATAGACGATTAATTGCACATGTTTTTACCCCTATTCTTGAGCCGTTTGAGACGTTGATTCTCGTGTTTTAAGCCAATTTCACGCTAGGTTGTGCGTTTATGTCATATTTCAGGGCTTAGCGTTGGCATCGAGGCGAGGGAACGAGTGTCGGGTCGAAAGGAGCATGTGAGGTTTGAAGTGTGCTGGAGAGCACAAATACCCGGCCATGAGCAGAAATAACCGGCCGGATATTTGACTCACTCCTACTGTCACCCTAGAAAATGGCCAAGTGTAACCACTTCCTAGAGCGTAGTATAGCGGGTTTGGGTTTTATTGTCAACCCGGGTCCTAGATGTGATGACTACTCAATGAATTCTTATTATTTAGCAGTGAAACTTTAGTGCAGGTTCAATTAAGCAAACAATCAAAGCAATTAAACGGTTGTTTCAAGTCGAGAGAGGTCACCCGGATATGGTTCCCCCTAGACCGCAGTTAAGCCGGATTGTAATTTACCAAGTTCAGTTTTAATGATAGTTATACTGCGGGAGGTTCTTAAACAGTCTGAAGTCTCGACTAAAGGTCTCCAGACCCTCTCAATCTGAATCTACAGAGGGCGACTAACCTCCACCGGAGTAAACAGATTGAGGCCCTAACAAACAAAACCTCCACTACCGAAGTAAACTCGGTACAGAATAGTGAATTGGCTCCTCGACTAAAGTCGCCAATTCACTACCTTCAATTAAGGGTGCTCTATCAACCCAGGCAGATATTCTCTTCCTAGGTCAAGGCAGAAATAACCGGAATTTGATCAGGATCCATGCCATTCAACAATTCAAACCTCAATTGAATATAATCAAATCATAGAATCTGTACTTGGGTTCATACAATCAAACCTAACATACAAATCTAGGATTCTCCATACCCAGATGAATAAAGAAGTTACTCCACGGAGAGATAAGCAAAAGCAAGCTCAGATTCAGAAATCATGCTGTGAAGGATGGGTTTCTGCTGCTGGTTGTCAATCGGCACTTCTCCAAGTGTGAGCTGAGCTCCAGTGGTGATGAAGATCAAGCTAGGGCACTTGGGAACTCTGGTTCGTCACTCTCTCTCTCTAGAATCGCTTTCTTCCTCTAAATCTCGGAACCCTTCACTTTTGGCCTTCTTTTCCCTTAAGAAGCTGTCTGTCGTGATCCCTGGCCTAAATGCCCGGTCGGGTATTTTGTGTGGCGACCGGGTTTGTTCAAAACGTACCGTCGGGTAACAGGGGAAAATCCTCGGTCATGGCCCAGAATCCCCGACCGGGGATTTCTGCTTCCTGCCCGACCCACCTTCTGCTTCCTGCCAACCTGAAACTCCATCGGGACCCTTAATCGAGCGTCGTGAAGACGCTTAGTTCGTTCCTTATACAACTTGGTGTTCTCATAGGTGTGGTAGCGCCACTCGTCCAGCTCCAACATCTACATTTTTCGTTCAGTACCTGCAAGACTAACATCCAAGTTGAACAGCTTAAGGTCCCAGAAGTCCTTGTGCTCTAGCTCTACTGGCAAGTGACATACCTTTCCATAGACAAGCCGATTCGGAGAAGTACCAATCGGCATCTTGTAGGAATTCTGGTATGCCAGAGAGCATCATCGAGCTTGGTGGACCAATCCTTGCGAAATTGATCCACCATTTTCTCTAGTATACGCTTAAGCTCCCGATTCGTCAGCTCAGCCTGACCACTCGTTTGGGGGTGGTATGCAACAGACACCTTATGAGTGACACCATAGCGAGACAATAACTTATCAAACTGGCGCTGGAAATAGGTGCCCCGATCGCTTATGATGGCTCTAGGTGTCCCGAATCGGGACAATAGTTGCTTCAAAAATTGACAAACACGTCTAGCATCATTGGTGGGCAAAGCTTGCGCCTCGGCCCACCTAGAGACGTAATCAACAGCAACTAGGATGTAAGTATTACCAAATGATGGAGGGAAGGGGCCCATGAAGTCGATACCCCAGACATAAAAAATTTCACAAGTTATAAACACGTTCTGGGGCATCTCATCACGGGCAGAGATGTTACCTGACCTCTGGCATCGATCGCACCGACGTGCGAAGGTATCTGCATCTTTGAAGAGCGTGGGCCAGTAGAAACCCGACTGTATCACCTTCCTTGTCGTGCGGTTACCGCCATGGTGCCCGCCAGTAGGTCCCTCATGGCAATGAGGGAGAATGCCCTCCATCTCATTCTCCATGACACAACGACGGATGATCCTGTCGGTTCTGATCATGAAGAGATGAGGGTCATCCCAGAAGTAGTGCTTCAGGTCGGAGAAGAACTTCCTCTTGGCATGAGTAGTCATCCACTTAGGTAGATTCTGGCCCACCATATAATTAGCAAAATTGGAGTACCAAGGGGTGACACTCTCCACCAAGTACATCATCATCAGTTGCTCATATGGGAAGGAGTCGTTGATCTCCTCGAGGTTGTCTACAGGCGGTGCGTCCAACCTAGAGAGGTGATCAGCAACAACATTTTCGGCTCCCTTCTTGTCCCGAATCTCGATATCGAACTCCTACAGTAATAGGATCCATCGTATGAGCCTAGGCGTGGCATCTGCCTTACTCATTAGGTATCGTATTGCGGAGTGATCTGTGTATACGGTCACATGGGACAACACCTCCATAATCTCGCCGACCAGTTGATCGACGATGGCGAGCATGCAGCGCTTAAAAGTGGTTGGGGCATTACTAAACCCAAATGGGATCCTCCGGTAAGCGAATGTGCCGAAAGGGCAGGTTAAGGTGGTCTTCGCCTGGTCTTCCGGTGCAATGGGAATCTGGAAGTACTCGGAAATCCCATCCGAGAAACAGTAAAACTCGTGCCCCGTCAGCCTCTCCAGCATCTAGTCAATGAAGGATAGCGGGAAGTGATCCTTCCGAGTGGCATCATTGAGATGCGGGTAGTCGATGCATACACGGTACCTAATCACCGTGCGCATCGGGATGAGCTCATTATTCTCGTTAGGTACCACAGTCATCCCACCCTTCTTGGGTACCACCTGGGTTGGACTGACCCACTCACTGTCAGAAAAGGCGAAGATGATCCCCGCATCCATCAGCTTCACGATCTCTGCCGGAACCACAACCTCGAGGTTCGGTGTCAATCTACGGTGGGGCTGTCGCATGGTCGCATATCATCCTCTAATAGTATTCGGTGGAAGCAGAAAGAGGGACTTATCCCCCGGATATCAGTGATCTTCCACGCCAGAGCTCGCTCGTACTACTTTAGTAAGGCCACACATCTGACGTTCTGCTCGGGTGTGAGGGTCGAGCTAATGATGAATGGAAGCTTGTAACCCTCTCGCAGAAATGCATACTACGAGTGAGGAGGGAGGGGCTTTATCTCCAGTTCTGGTGGCTCCTCCAAGAAGGTGGTGATGCGAGGTGAGGATGAGATCGGTTTGAACAGCCTATCGCCCTCCAGAAATTCGCCACTCTCCAGCGCGGTCAACTACTGCTCTAGCTGCAGCTCCTGCGATGCCTGCTCACCTAGCAAAATACAGCGCTCAAGAGCATCGTCAGTACCCGCACTCATTATGGCGAGTGTGTTCTCAAAATCATCAATCATATCACAATAATCCAGGTCATCATGCAAATGGGAATGCTTCCCATTGTCAGACACAGAAAAAGTAGCATGTTCATCCCTAGCCCGCAAGACCAATTTACTACTATGCACATCAATAAGCGCCTTGGCGGTGGCGAGAAATGGTCTACCCAAAATCAAAGGCATATCCACATCCTCATTTATATCCAGAATCGCAAAATCAACAGGATATGTGAATGCGCCTACATTAACAAGCAGATCCTCTACGACACCCTAGGATGCACAATAGAGCGATCAGCTAACTGAATGCTCATCTTAGTAGCTCGAGGTTCAGCTTGTCTCCAGCTTCTGCATCAACATTGCCATGAATTTGGCAAACTCATTCTCCAGCTTGTCTTTGTGTATTCTAGTGGGGAAGGGAAGCTGGGGGGCATGCTCCTTAACCACTGCTATGGCTTGGGAGCAGGTGCTTCATCCCCACTTCTGCATCGTCAGCAGGAAGTGCTGAAGCAGGTAGTGACTCTTCCTTCCTGGTCGGGGCAGGGACTGTAGATGTGGTCTTGCCACTCCTGGTAGTGATGTCATCCAGCTGCTGGTGAGGCTCGCGAGGATTTGGAATGGTGGTGGCAGGCAGAGTCCCCGGTGCTATGGTGTTATTTTGGCGAGCTATGCCACCAATATGATTATGGAGATCTTGCAATATGGCATCTTGATTCCTCTGTCCTGCCTCCAGTGAGGTTATATTCTTGTCCATCCTCGTAAAATTTGCCTGGCTGGTAGTCATGAATGCCTGTAAAATATTTTTCAGCTCCGTCGTTTGATTATCTGCTAAAATGGTGGCCCCTGTCTGGGCAGGTAAGGCTGCTACTGCGGAACTTGCCCCAGTCTGGCTTGGAATGGCTGCCTCAGCTGAAAACCAACTGCTGGTACCAGGGGCGGAGGCACAACTGACCAAGAGAGGTCGGCTGCACCACCTTGGAAGGAGAAGCCAACACAAAAATATGCAGGTATAATATATGCAGAGATAGAAATCAGATTCATGACCTACCCTGCACTAATACACGCCTCAACCACTGTACCATTAACCAACTTTTGCATTGTAGTGATCATTTATATTGTTTATTTAGACTACATTAGAATTCATATACATAAATCAAAACGCTACTGCGCTATTCCCCCAGGCCAGTCCCAATCCCTAATCATTCTGAACTTCCTCCCAAACTTGAGTATTAGTAGTTGCAATTCACAAGGTTTTTTTGCCAAGAAATTCACAAAGTTTAAGAAGCTAGTTAAAACTTAACAATGCATTTGTTGACTTTGACAAGGAAAAGTTGTTAGAACTTGCTACCTTTTATATTTTGATACTGAACTTGATACTTATATATTTTGTGAAGACAAATAACAGGGTAACTAAGGAAGAGAATTCCTAAGCTTTGTAGTAAATGGTTGTGTCAAAGAACTTTCGTCTTTTCCATTTGGTGTATCAACTTGTAAAATTGGTGTTGTTGTTTTCAAATGTCATTACAAGTGTTGAAAATTTATTTTCTATCATGAACTACGTGAAGAACATACTACAAAGTTGAATGGGTGATAAAAGGTTGAATGATTTTTTATAGGATATGCTGAGTGTGACATCTTAGATAAGTTGGATGATTAATGTATTTTACAGATTTTTCACGATATGAAAACACCCCATGGATCATTGTAAATATTAATAATTTTTTTTATTCCGACCCACCTTAAACGAAATCCTGGTTACGTCCCTGGATGGTACTGGGAAACCAGGTGGTTTGGTGGTGTTGCTGTTGTTATCATTCCAAGAGAAGTTGGGATGTTGGCGCCACCACTCATTGTATGTTCCACTGTACATATGAACTCCAACTGCTCCTGGGGTGTGGAAGACTCCCACATAGCCTGGCAGTCTTCCACCAGATGGTTAGAACTCTCACACGACTAGCACTGTGCAACTGAGGGCCTGACCAAATCTCTGCCAGGAATAAGACTATTGGACCAACTCAGCCACCTCCCGTTGTAGCCCGGATCTAGTCTCCCTGGCATGCACTCCTTGATCCAGGGAACTCCTGCCTATGGTGCTCTGCCCCCAAGAATGATCTCTGGCATCCAAAGTACTGATCATCTGATTTAACTCGGGTTGAGTCTTAGTGAGAATGTCTCCTTTTGGGCATAGAGACTCAATCACCCTCTGGCTTTCCGAAGAGAGAGCACTGTAAAAGTTCCCCACGGTGAATGCATCACGGAAGCCGTGATGGGGACACTGCCAGAAAATCACGAGTACCATTCCCGTGCACCACGAAGTGACTCATCTGGCTCTTGGCGGAAATGAGTGATCTCCCACTGAATTTTCGTAGTCTTCGATGCTGGATAATACCCGTGCATGAACTTATTGGCCAGATTTTCCCAAGAGGTGATGAACAATGGGGGTTGGGTCTCTAGCCACCTCTTCGCATGCCCCGCCAGAGAATGGGGGAAAAGGTGGAGACGGATTGCATCATCGGGTACACCATTCATCTTGGACCCATTTGTCAGCTGCAGAAACCGGGAAAGGTGCACCCTCGCCTCTTCATCCTTCAAGCCATGGAACTGGATAGATGATGTAACCAGTTGAGTCCAACATGGCTTGATCTCAAAATTATTTGCTGGAATGGGCGGATATAGGTTGACAGGGCGGATGTCAGCGACCGTGGAGTGTAGTAGTACTCCATAGTAGGACCCAGCGGGGGTGGTAGATGATGAGGCCCATATGCTTGGGGAACTCTGTTTTTGGCCAGGACTTGATTAACCGGGGGGACATGGAGAGGCATCCTGTGGGGCCGATTGTTCTCACCGTCCATCTCGTACTCCTCCTCAGAATCGTTGCTCAAGTGGTTGTCGATGCGCTCTTCCTCTGTAGCCATTCTTGCTCGCTGTTCTCTCCTAAGCTGGCGACAATTGTGTTCCAGATCTGGATCCAATGGTAGTAAACCTCTCGACTGGCTACGGTTCATGCACTATCTGCACACATCCAAGCAAGCAACCCATGAAGGCACAAGATGGACAAAGCAAACAATCAACGCGGAAAAGAGATGCTAAAGTAACAGAAACCACGTTTCTTCAACAACCTAGCCATCCTCAGCAACGATGCCAAAAACTTGACACGCCTGAACCATAACACTAGAAAGTGGCCAAGTATAACCACCTACTAATGCGTAGTATAGCGAGTTTAGGTTTAAATGTCAACCTAGGTCCTAGGTGTGATGACTACTCCGTGATTTCTTATTATTTAGGAGTTTGAATGTAGTGAAGGACTAATCAAACAAACACGCAAATCAGTAAAAGGTTGTGTTCAAAGTTGAGAGAGATCACCCAGATATGGTTCCCCCTAGACTGTAGTTAAGCCAGGTTGTAAATCGCCAAGTTCAAATTCAAAGATAATTATACTGTGGGAGGTTCTTAAACAGTCTGCAGTCTCCACTAAAGGTCTCAAGACCCTCTCAATCTGAATCCCCAGCGGGTGACTAACCTCCACCGGAGTAAACAGATTGAGGCCCTAACGAACCAAACCTGCTCTACTAGAGTTAATCCAGTACAGAACAGTGAATTGACTCCTCAACTTAAGTCGTCAATTCAATACCTTCAATCAAGGGTGCTCTATCAACCTAGGCATAGATTATATTTATAGGTCAAAGCAGGAAGAAGAGGAATTTGATCATGACTCATGCAATTCATAAAATTAGACCACAAGTGAATATAATCAAATCAATGAATTCGTACTTGGGTTCATACGATCAGACCTAACATAAAAAATCTAGGGTTCTTCGGACCCAAGTAAATGAGAGAGTTACTCCATAGAGAGAGACGGAAAATCTAGCTCAGATGCAGAAAACATGCTGGGAAGGATTAGATTCTGCTTCTGGTAATCAATCGGCACTTCTCCAAGCTTAAGCCGAGCTCCAATGGTGATGAAGATTGATCTAGGGCGCTCGGACACTCTGGTTCGTCGCTCTCTCTCTCTCTAGGTATCTGCTTTCTTTCTCTAAAACTCGGTACCCTTGTAAAATTGGCCTTCTTTCCCTCATAAGGGAGCATATCGCGATCCCCGGTCATAATACCCAGTCGGGTATTTCAGCTGCCCGGCTGGGTATTTTGAAACGCAGCGCAGTGGCGAAAGGAATGTTGGGTTTATGTCCTCGTCAAGTGGTAGCAAATGTTGCCTGTGGTTACCTACCATTTCCACTACAACAACAGGTTGAACTTCCACTTCTTCAACTACTTCCACTTCTTCACCACTAACACCGGGACCCAAATGTTGTCCCCCTTCTTTCACTCCTTTTCCTTGCCTCCGCTAGCTCTCTCTCCCGTTCTAGGAGCCACAGAGTTGGGTTTATGTCCTCGTCAAGTGGTAGCAAAGGTGCTGAGTTACTCCGGATCATGCACCACCTGCACACGATCGGAAAACACACCAAGTCTAGCACAAGCAAAGCACACACACTTGCAAAAACTGGAAATTAAAAGCTAGATTAACAACTAACAACTTTTTGAAGATAACAAACCGTTTTTCCCCAGCAATGGCGCCAAAAACTTGACTCGTCCCGAATACCACAATATTTTCCCGCCTAAGGACCAAGTATAAACCTTAGTTAGGTGCAGTATAGGATTAGTATGTTTAAATGTCAACCGAGGCCGGTCCGTCTACCCCTACTTCAGTCATTTGAATCATTATCTAGCCACAAAGTTTGGTTTAAAAGTTAGTTAATTAAAATAAACTAAAGCAAAGGTGAGTGGTTTTGAAAACGCTTTGTGGGAAGATCGCCCGGGTTTCGCTTCCCCCTAACTCCTACCATGGTATGTGAACCAGAATGATCGCTTTGGGCGAGGTAAACGCTAACCACTAAAGGACGCAAATATGGTTGTAGACCACGCTCTTGATTGCTAAACCGAGGCATGCATTATAGGTTGTCACTAGGCTCTCTCGGTTTAGGAAATCATTGGTTGACTTACTCCCTCACTCAACCCAAGGGTTGGACGGTTAATTGCGCTTAACCAAATTGCTTAATTCAATATTAAGGTTTGCACAAATTTAACCTAGTTAGAAGACTTAAAAAGCCCTAGGGATACCAACTCAATTGAGACTCCCTTGCAAGGGGGGTTTCCCTCTCTAAACTAGGTTAAGTGGCTAATTAGATTGCTAAGCATAGACATGCACATTCCTTAGGTTTCTAAGAACTAAACATGTGCAAGGCTAAGGATGCTAAGCATAAACATGAACAATCAAGATGAATAATACCTCAATAATTGAATTAAACAATACCCAATGACAATCATTCAAAAACACATAAAAGAAACTACATGGTAGAGTTAGGGTTTCACAACACCCAAGTGAAAGGAAATATACTCCATGCTAGAAATGGGGAAAACACAAAGGGAAAGCGTAGAAACCATCTTGGAGGATGCTCCCACTCTACTTGATCCTTGTGTTGAATTTTCCTTGGAGGAAATCTCCCCAAAATCCACCTTGAAGCAAAACCCTAGCCTTCTTCTCCTGTGGTTCCTGTTTCTCTCTCTAAAATTCAGAAGAAGTTTTTTCACACAAAGTGGGCTCCTCCTTTTCTCCTCCTTTCAGCTCATCTTTTAAACCAGAGATGAGCTCAGTTCACGGCCTGAATTCACGACCGTGAAACATCAAACGCGTCAGTGAACTTCAGGCGTGCGCCAAAATGCGGTCCTTTGTTCACTTCCATTTACGGTCAGTGGCCCCTTTTCACGGTCTTAGTGACTGTGAACACAGCATGCGTCAGTAACTTCTGGAAATGCTCTGGACGCCTTGCATTTCACGGTCAGCAGCTCTTCTTCATGGTCATGTAAGACCGTGAACTTCCTGGACAAGCCGAGGCTGGTTTCACCTGTTAATCCTGAAACATGCTAAAACACGAGAAACTTAGCGTAAAACAACCTTTTAGGAGCGAATTTGCCACAAACATCTAAGTAAAACGTGGTTAAAACATGTACAATTAGGCCCGAATCACTATTCCAATTCACAAACACAATGCATTCAATTGTAATCAACAAGTAATCGAATCAAGACATCCATTCATTTATGCACACATGAGAACTAAACTTTTGCACTATCCTAATGGACCTCTCAGTCATCATCATAGGATATACTCAATCACATGCAACAATTCAAGGTCAATGCCAATAAACACGAGATTTTCCCACTAAACTTTGATCATGCAAACATTGCTTGGAGTCCTCAAATTTTTGAAATTTGGGCATATATCAAGGCTCCAAGCATGAATCACACTCATACAAGCATAATAGTACACTACCCCCCACACTTAAACTAGACATTGCCCTCAATGGCGTAAGAAAGGGGGTAGAATGATGTTACCGCTTGGGCTTGGTGAGTGAAAGTTGGAATCGAATCCGGGGTAGGATATTTGAGCTTCAAGGAGAGACAAAAATACACATACAAGCACAATACGACTCGCTCGAGGCGAGGTTATTACAAGTGGAGAAATGGGGATAAAGAAATCGGCTCTGCCACATGTCTCACTTGTCGGCTACCTCTCACGGGTGGAATGACCCTCGTCCTCATCTGGGAGATCCCCTGGCGTCGAGCCATCAGCTCGAGGAGATCAGTCTGCCGGTCGAGGCGGGAAGAGAATCTCACGAAGTTTGTCGCAAGGCGATCCACCCTCTGGATGAGAGGATCACCTGCTGCTACTGGTGGTGGCTGTGCTGGGCGCTGAAGCGCTAGACGCCGCCAGCGGCCTGGTGCTCGTGCAGGTGGCTGCTCTTCTGGTGGTGGGACCTCGGGGAGCGAATTCAATCCTTCAATGTACCAAAACGGTCCAAAGTTGGGCAATAAGCGCATCGAGTGCAATGTACTCTCATTAAACCTTGAGGTACGCCATCTGTAGTGCACCCCGCAAAGCTGTCATTGAAGTGTCTAGCAAGGCGGGTGTTGCAGGGTCCCAATGATGTGATATCGCGTCGTTTGCCTCCCATAGCCCGGGAAAAAGAGATGGCAACGACTGACCCCAGGTGAAGTTTGCTTGACGGGTTCACCATGCATGCACAAGCCAGCAAGGTCCTCTCGGTAATTTTGTTCGGGTTTAGGTAGCCCGGGTAGAGAGAACGATTCAGGAGCGATGATGATACGCCACTGAGGCTGGAGAGTGGAGGCCACTGTGAGGGCGGACCGGAATCGAGTTCTTCGGTGTGAGGGTAGGCAAAGCTTCTGAAATGAGGTGTTCATGTCACACCTTTTGATGGCGTCTTCCTCCCATTCGTCTCCATGCTCAGCTTCAACTCCCAAGGCCTCGGCGAACTCGGGGAAGCTCATTAATCTGGTTTCCCCTCCCAACCTGAACTTCACCCGACGCACTCGTTCTCCAAAGGTGGAGTGGGACCTGAAGAGGGTGAAGGTACTGTAGATCTCGATGCACAGCTCCGCATAAATGTCATCTTCTAGTTCTAGGAGTCGGCGCCATTGGGGTGTACCACTGCCTCCCTCATAGCCTCACCGCAATGCAGTCTATCAAACTGAGTGAAATCGAGCTTCCAGTGACAACCGGAGCTCGTGGTCGCCTAAAATCGCATCTCCTTCTCCATGCCTGGGTAAGCTCGAAGAGCCAAAAGGTACGGGTGCTCCAAGTTAAGCATCCTGCAAAAACTTGCAAACATACACCAAACATGGAAACAATCATCAAATAATGCTCATTGGGAGGAAAAGTGATTCACCCCACACTTATTTTTCCACCATGGATAACGGACATTTAACGTCAAGCACACCGTGGCATGGTTGTGGGTAATTCACGGTTCAAGCACACAAAAAGTTGAACCACAACCCAAACCACGGTGACTACCATCCACCAAACAAGCATAAAACTTCACATGCATTCACAACATAGCACTTGGTGGGCAAATTCTAAAGCTAAATACGATTTGGTTCAAACACGCCCACCAAGGCTCAACTAAGCTCATGCAAAATCATTCCACCATTCAATCGACCTAATTCACCTAATTCCTCGCCCTAAATCTAGGTTCAACATTCAAAGAACAAAAATCATCCTCACTTCACTACCTAATCCGATTCACCACAAATTAATAAGGTAGAGCTGAAAAAGCAACCTAGAGACGCAAGTAGGACGTAGGAGGAAGTGAGGTGCGAGCAAGAAGGCGAAAAATGGCTAAAAAACAGACAAGAGAGTGGTCGTCAGAGCTTCGTCGTAAGTTCGTTGGGGACTCGCCGCCGGTGACTTGACCGGAAAAAAATTTCCCCAAATCTCCGCGCAACAGGCCGGTTTTGATGTGGGGGGGGGGGGGAATGGGTATGAAGTTTGTTTTGGGTTTTACCCGCTGGAAATGGGGGAAAAGTTGCAAAATCGTCGGATTTTCACGGTTTTCCGGCGAGATTTGGTCGTGAAGTGAAGAGTCGCCAATCACACCCCTTTTATAGGCACAACTGGGAGTTCACGGACACGTTGCCTTATTCACGGTCTTAGCGACCGTGAACACTCAAATGCGTCCGTGAAGTGCGGTTGGTCGATAGGTGGTGAACATGCAGAAGCGCCCAGTTCACGGACTAATTTGCCTGTTCACGGTCTTGTAAGGCCGTGAACACAGCAATCCGTCCGTGAATATCAGTGAAAACAGGGCACTTTTGAGAAAAAAAATTGAATCAACCTATTCCACCGTGCTTCCTAATCGATCACAACACAACCTTAAATCTCAAAACCATAAAACTTGGCCCGGGGACACCACTTGACCACTCGAACTCCTCACAAGACACTAAATGAAAATAAAGAAAAGAAAACAAACCTCCATTGGGTTTCCTCCCAAAAGGCGCTAATTTATCGTCATTAGCTTGACGGTTGGGGATCGATCACAACTTGGATCGTGATGCCACCAAGAGTGGATCCACCACACTCTCAGGGCGAGGCTTGTAGCCTGCCGTCTTAGGCTCCATGAGTTGGCTTTCTTGATTGGCCAACTTTGCTTTGGCCTTCTCCTTCCTTAGGGCCAAAGCTTTCTTCATCTTTTGCCTCCAAGCATTCTTCCTTTTCTCCTTGGGCATAGTACCCTCCTTGACTTCCTGGTCAACATCACCACCAGCAACACAAGTAATAGTGGGGTTTGCCTTGAGAGGCTCTCCTCCACTGACATTCACATCCATTGAAACAACTTCATTCACTTCCTCACTCCTAGCCTTAGGGTCAATTTCAAGCTTGATTCTCTCCTTACCATCCATCAAAATTAAGGTCCCCTCATTTAAGTCTATCAATGCCTTGACAGTGGCGAGGAAGGGATGACCGAGTATGAGTGGCATATGCGAGTCCTCACTTATGTTGAGAATCACGAAATCGGTCGGATATCAAAACTTGCCCACTGGCACCAACATGTCCTCCACAATACCTCTTGAGCTAATGACCGAACGGTCGGCTAAGGTGATGCTAAGCTTAGTGGTTTTAAGTTCACCCTCTAACACTAGCTCAGAGGTCCGCCAAGGAATTGTCTATATGAAGGTTACCAATATCAAGAGGGATAGTAAAGCTACCTGGGTCGGACCGCTTTTTGGGCAAGCGGTTGAGGAGTTAAGCCGGACACTCTTCACCAAGAGCCACATTGGCGAGGCCTTCAAGGTTTGGCTTCTTGGCGAGGAATCCTTTGATGTACTTGGCATATCTTGGCATTTGAGCCATGGCTTCAAGGGATGTTGAGGTGGAGGTTGCGGAGTATTTCCATGAAACCTCCACACTCGTTCTCCAACCTCTCCTTGTACATCCTTGTGGGGTAAGAAAGAGGCGGCGTGTACCCACTCACCGGCGATGCCTTCTTTGCCGCCTTCCTCTCTCTCCTCGAGGGCTTTTATTCTCCATCAATTGGGTTGGTATCTTACTTCTCAATCACTTCTTTAGTGGTGACTTCCGGAGTCACCTTCACACACCCCACTTGAATTGCATTCACCCCGGCATGATACTTGGGGTTCACCACGGTTTGGGAAGGTAGGGCTCCCTTTGGTCTCTCGGTGAGGATACAGGCAAGGTTGCCAATTTTCACCTCCAAAGATTGAAGGCTCGCTAGGTGGCTTCGGAGTCCTGCCTCAACCGCGGTAAACTTGGTAGCCGCCACATCCATAAATTGCTCTATCCTCTCGAACTTTTGGGTACTCGTACTCACAAAGGTTTTCACAAGGTCTTCACCTTAGATAGCTTGTCGGGTTGTTTATTTTTTTGAAACCCTAGGTCACCTTGTGCTTGGTACGGTTGTTGGAAGCTTGAGCCTTGGACTTGAGGCCTTTGTTGGATGAGGGTCGGCCGAGGTTGGTAATTTTCCGTAGCACCTTGAAAACCTGGGGGCCTCGGATCAGTTGGTAATGACCAAGCAAAATTGCGGTGGTTCCTCCATCTGGGATTATAATTATTGCTATACGGGTTGTTAGCCCTATCATTTGCCACGAAGTTGACTTGTTCCTCCGGAGCGGTTTGCCTCCTTCATTCCCTAACACTCCGCCATCTCATGGCTAGTGCTCGAGCACCAGTCGCACGACATAACCGTCCTTTTTCCTTGCCTCTTATCTTCAAGCATTACCTCTATCAACTTATCCAACTTTGCCTCAAGCGGAGCACTCGCTCCCACGCTTCTCACTCCTCTTTCATTGCTTCTCCTCCCACTCCTAGTTAACCCCCAATCGTATCTCCTGAGGGTCATTTCTTCAAGTATCTCGGTTATTTGGGGCGGAGCCATACTCAGCAATTTCCCTTGACACAAGGAGTCAATGAGAATCTTGTCTTCTTGCTCGAAATGGGTAATCTTCTTCTTCCACTCCGCCGTCTTCGAAGGCGGGCAGTAGCGAGCCATAAATTTGTTGAGGAGGTTGTCCCATGAGGTGATTGACCGAGGTGGGCGATTTTTTAGCCACCTAAGTGCTTTCCTCTAAAGTGAATATGGGAAAAGCCTTAGTTGCAAAGCTTTGACCGGCACACCATTGATTTTCAAGCTCATCGTGAGCTCCAAGAATCTCTGCACGTACTCTCTTGGTAACTCGCTCTCAAAGCCGTGAAACAAAGCATTGCTCTGTATTATAGTCACTAGAGCCGGCTTCATCTCGAAATTGTTTGCCGCCACTGGAGGATGTAGGATTGGCAATTGAATGTTCGCCGGCCTTGGGGCCATATAGTACCCCATTGTACTCGGGGCTTCCTCTTCCTCCGCCGCATCGTTTAGTTTACGAGCTTCGGTGGCTCCATCCTGTCTTTGGTTCCCCGCCATTTCTACTCCAACAACGGGTTCAACTTCCACTACTTCAACTTCTTCCACACTATCTCCTGGACCTACTCATTGTCCGCTTTCTTCACTCTTTCTCCTTGCCTCTACTAGCTCTCTCTCCCTTGGTAGGAGCCGTAGAAAAATCTTTGCCCTAAAAGCTTGAGCTGCTCTTCGATCATAAACTTCACAGAACTGGCTCTATATTGGATCGAAAGTGAGGTGCTCGAACCCTCTGTTTTGAAAAATTAGGCCTTTGTTCTTCAGGTCCTGAATTGGGGCTTTTTTCCTCAGGGACTCCCAGTTTAATTCGACACCTCAAAGCTTTTTTGGGCATCCAATTGTGGTTATGTACCTTCCTGAATCCTTGAATCGTCATCGTTGTCAACGAATCGACGAAGTCGCTTTTCCAGGCATCGCCCTCGTTTGAAATCGACGAACCCAGAACTTCAATTCGCAAATTGGGAATTTTTTATCCTGGGATTTTCGAACTCAATTGTTGCTTCCTACAGCTTCCCTAGACCTCACTGAATGATTCTGTATCGTTGGTTTGGTCCGAATCATCCCCAAATTCTCCAACCCATAGCCTCGATTTTTGCTCATTCTTTGGCGTTTCAAGGGTCCTTTGAGCTCAAATTGGATCGATTCAGGTTGAATCGACGCTACCTGAGCAATGGGTTGGTTCGACGTGGTCTACAGGTCTTCACCCAATATACCCTCTCTCCTCCTCTGTCTCGCCGTCGACGAGCAACAAAGTGAATTCTTCTCACTCCGGGGTGGGTTCCGTTCTCATCGTAGAGCAGTCAGTACGAGCCTGCGCGCCATTAGGCTCTTTCTAGTACCTTTTCCATCTTTTTCTCGACCCCGATTGAGCACCAGCTGCTTTTGATCCTCGAACTTTGATCGGGGACAGAGGCACCAGTTTGAGCTTCTTTCCCTCCATGTGTGAAAGTGTAGCAATTCGACCTGCCATGGTGGGTGACTCCTCGATCGAATTACCAAGGTATTCCCAAGAGGATATGAGCAACGTGCATAGGTGTTACATCACACGGAATTCAGTCTTTGTATTGATCGATTTCAAACTCCACCCATTATTGCTTTGTCACCTTCACTGGGCCATGATCATTAAGCCAATGGAGGCTATATGGTTTGTGGTACTGTAACGTGCTCAATTCGAGCTTCCTAACGGTCTCTAGACTGACGACGTTAGTGCAGCTTCATCCTTCGATCACCATCGACGCCGTCTTTACTTGAATGCGGCAGCGGGTATGGAACAAGTTGTCTCGCTGCTGTGTTTCACTCACCGACTCAACCGTGAGGGCTCTTCTGTTGACGAGGAAGTGTCATCCTGGGGTCTCCATCTCGATGTTTTCATCTACCTCCTCGTCTGTGCTCTGTAGCTGCTTCCTTCTCCTTTTCCTCTTCGTCAGATTAGTATTCCCCATCTCGCAGAATCAGCACCTTTGGATTGGGGCAAAAACGCACAAAACAGGCTTTTAACAGCCTGCATTCGCGATCCCCTGTCAGAATACCCGATCGAGTACTTTAGATGGTGACCGGGGATTCTTGAAACGCACCATCGAGGACAGGGGATTAATCCCCGGGCCCCCTTCTGCTTCTCAAACGCCCAAAAGAGATTTTCCCCGGTCTGCTCCGGTTAATACCCGGTCGGGTATTTCTGCTCATGGTCGGGTATTTTGCTCCTCCAGCACACTTCAACTCAAACGTGCTCCTTTCAACCTGAAACTCATTTCTTCGCCTCGATGCCAATGCCAGGCCCTGAAATATGACATAAACACACAACCTAGCGTGAAATCGGCTTAAAACACGAGAATCAACATCTCAAACGGCTCAAGAATAGGGGTAAAAACATGTGCAATTAACGGTCTATCACTGATCGTGAACGAGAGTGAACGGCGCGGTGCGTTTTGGCGCACTCCTGAAGTTCACGGACGCATTTGTTGGTTAACGTCCGTGAACTGAGCTCGTCTCTTATTTAAAAGATGAGCTGATAGGAGGAGAGAGGGAGAGCCCACTTTGTGTGAAAAACCTTTTTCTGCATTCTAGCGAGAGAAACACGAACCAAGGGAGAAGAAGGCTAGGGTTTTGCTCCAAGGTGGATTTTGGGGAGATTTCCTTCAAGGAAAGTCCCACACAAGGATCAAGAAGAGTGGGAGCATCCTCAAAGATGGTTTCTACCCTTTCCCTTTGTGTTTTCCTCACTTCTAGCATGGAGTAGTTTTCCCTTTCACTTGGGTGTTGTGAAACCCTAACTCTACCATGTAGTTTCTTTTATGTGAATGTGAATGATTGTCATTGGGTATTGTTTAATTCAATGATTTAGGTATTATTCATCTTGATTGTGTATGTTTATGCTTAGCATCCTTAGGCTTCTGCATGTTTTAGTGCTTAGCAACCTAAGGAATGTGCATGTCTATGCTTAACAATCCAATTAGCCATTTAACCTAGTTTAGAGAGGGAAACCTCCCCTTCCAAGGGAGTCTCAATTGAGTTGGTATCCCTAGGGCTTTCTATGCCTTTTAACTAGGTTAATTTAGGGTAAACCTTAATATTGAATTAAACAATTTGGTAAAGCAAAATTAACCGTCCAACCCTTGGGTTGAGTGAGGGAGTAAGTCGACCTTCGATTGGCTAAACCGAGAGGGCCTAGTGACTGCATATAATGCATGCCTCGGTTTAGCAATCTCGATCGTGGTCTATGATCATATTTGCGTCCCTTAGTGGTTAGTGTTTGCCTCGCCCAAAGAGATCATTCCGGTTCACATACCATGGTAGGAGTTAGGGGGGAAGCATCACCCGAGTGATCTTCCCACAAAGAGTTTTCAAAACCAATCACCTTTGCCTTAGTTTATTTCGATTAACAAACTTTTAAACCAAAACTTTGATTGCTAGATAATGATTAAGATAGCTGAAGTAGGGGTAGACGGACCGGCCTGGGTAGATATTTAAACATACTTGTCCTATACTGCACCCGGCTAAGATTTAAACTTGGACCTTAGGCGGGAAATTATTGTGGTATTCGGAATGAGTAAAGTTTTTGGCGCCATTGCCAGGGACAACGGTCTGTTATCTTGAAAAATTTGTTGGTTGTTAATCTAGCTTTTAATTTCCAGTTTTTGCAAGTTTGTGTTCTTTGTTTGTGCTAGACTTGGTGTGTTTTCCGATTGTGTGTTGGTGGTGCATGACCCGGAGTAAACCGACACCTTTACTACCACTCGATGAGGAGATAAACCGAACTCTCCGACTCCTAGCACGGGAGAGAGAGCTAGCGGTGGCAAGAAGAAGAAGTGAAAGAAGGGGACAACAGTTGGGTCCCCATGTTAGTGGAGAAGAAGCTGAAGAAGTGGAAGTAGTCGAAAAAGTGGAAGTTCAACCAGTTGTTGTAGTGGAAATGGCGGGGAATCAAAGGCAAGATGGAGCCACTCAGAATCTTCAGTTGAACGATGCGCTGGAGGACGAGGATGCCCTGAGGAAGAAGGGGTAATATATGGACCCAAGGCCGACAGATATTCAATCTCCAATCCTACATCCTCCGGTTGCCGCGAACAACTTTGAGATCTAGCCGGCTCTGGTGACCATGATGCAAAGTAATGCTCTATTCCATGGCCTTGAGAGCGAGTCACCTAGAGAGCACGTGCAGAGATTCTTGGAACTCGCGGGGAGCTTGAAAATCAATGGTGTGCCGGCCGAAGCTTTGCAACTAAGGCTTTTCCCCTACTCACTCTCGGGGAAAGCAATTAGGTGGCTGAACAACCGCCCACCTCGGTCAATCACCTCATGGGACGACCTCAACAAGTTTATGGCTCGGTATTGCCCGCCTTGGAAGACGGCAGAGTGGAGGAAGAAGATTATACATTTCGAGCAAGAAGAGGATGAGACTTTGAGGGATGCTTGGGAGAGATACTTCGATTACTTTCTACAATGCCCTCACCACGAGTTTGAAGAACATTTTCGGATTGAAACCTTCTACAGAGGCCTAATGCAAGAAGATAAGATCCTCATTGACTCCATGTGTCAAGGGAAATTGATGAATATGGCTCCGACCCAAATCGCCGAGATACTCGAAGACATGGCCCTGAGGGGATATGATTGTGGGTTGACAAGAAGTGGAAGAAGAAGCAATGATAGGGAAGTAAGAAGTGTGGGAGCGAGTGTTCCACTTGAGGCAAAACTGGACAAGTTGCTTGAGGTTATGCTTGAAGATAAGAGACAAGGAAAATGGTCGGTGATTTCGTGCGATTGGCACTCAAGCACTAGTCATGAGATGGCGGAGTGTCAAGAAATGAAGGAGGCAACCATTCCGGAGGAACAAGTCAACTTCGTGGCAAATGCTAGGTTCAACAACCCATATAGCAATACGTATAACCCCGGATGGAGGAATCACCCAAACTTTGCTCGGTCATCACCGACTAATCCGAGGCCCCCGGGTTTTCAAGGCCCCACGGGAAATTATCAACCTCGGCCAACCTACATTCAACAAAGGCCTCAAGTTCAACGCTCAAGATTCCAAAAACCGTACCAAGCACAAGGTGGCCTAGGGTTTCAACAACAACAACCCGACAAGCTATCTAAGCTTGAAGACCTAGTGAACACCTTTGTGAGTACGAGCAGCCAAAAGTTGAGAAGATAGAGCAATTCATTGATGTGGCGACTACGAAGTTTACCTCGGTTGAGGCGGGTCTTCAAAACCATGAAGCGAGCCTATAAAGTTTGGAGGTGCAAATCGGAAACCTTGACGGCATCCTCACCAAGAGTCCCAAGGGATCCTTACCTTCCCAAACCGTGGTGAACCCCAAGGACCACGTCGGGGTGAATGCACTCCAAGTGAGGAGTTTGAAGGTGGTCTCGGAAGTCACCACTGAAGAAGTGAAGGAGAAGGAAGATACCATCAAGGAAGGTACCCCCCCCCCCCCCTCCGACGATGCCTTCCTTGCCGCTTTTCTTTCTCTCCCTTCCTTATCCCACAAGGATGTAAAAGGAGAGGTTGGACGACGAGTGTGGAGGCTTCGTGGAGATGCTTCGCAACCTCCACCTCAACCTCCCTTTCCTTGAAGCCATGGCGCAAATGCCAAGATATGCCAAGTACCTCGATTGGTTCCTCACCAAGAAGACCAATCTTGACGGCCTCGCCAACGTGACTCTTTGCGAGGAGTGCTCGGATTACCTCCTCAACCGCTTGCCCAAAAAGTAGCCCGATCTAGGTAGTTTTACTATCCCTCTCGATATTGGAAATCATCATATAGACAATGCCTTGGAGGACCTAGGAGCTAGTGTGAATGTGATGCCCTACAAGCTTTTCAAAAAGTTAGAAGTAGGTGAACTTAAGACCTCCAAGCTTAGCATCACCTTAGCCGGCCGTTCGGTCATTAGCTCGAGAGGTATTGCAGAGGACGTGATGGTGAGAGTGGGCAAGTTTTGCTATCCGACAGATTTCGTGATTCTCGACATAAATGAGGACTCGGATATGCCACTCATCCTCGGTCGACCCTTTCTTGCCACCGCCAAGGCATTGATACATGTGAATGAGGGAACCTTAATTTTGAGGGATGGTAAGAAGAGAATCAAGCTTGAGATAGACCCTAAGGTTATGAGTGATGAAGTGAAGGAGGTGGTTGAAAATGATGTGAATGAGAGTGGAGGATAGCCTCTCCAGGCAAACCCCACCATTACTTGTGTTACCTTTGATGATGTTAAGTAGGGAGTGAAGGAGGGTGCTACGCCCAAAGAGAAGAGGAAGAATGTGTGGAGGAAAGGTTTGGCCCGAAGGAAGGAGAAGGCCAAATCAAAGTTGGCCAATCAAGAGGGCCAACTCATGGAGCCGGAGATGGGAGGCCACAAGCCTCACCCCGAGAGTCTGGTGGATTCGCTCTCGGTGGCATCATGTTCAAAGTTGTGATCGATCCCCAACTGTCAATCTAATGACGATAAATTAGCGCTTGTTGGGAGGCAACCCAACGGAGGTTAGCAAGTTCGAACTACTACTACTACTACTATGTGTTGGGTTGTGTAATAACCTCACCTCGAGCGAGTCATTTTTGTTTGTGTGTGTGTTTTTGTTTCCCCTTGATGCTCAAATTTCCTACCCAGGATTCGAAACCAACTTTCACTCACCAAGCCCAAGCGGTAACATCATTCTACCCCTTTTCTTACGCCATTGAGGGCAATGCCGAACTTAAGTCTGGGGGTAGTTTACTATTATGCTTGTGTAAGTGTGATGATGCTTGGAGCCTTGATATATGCCCAAATTTAAAGAATTTGAGGGCTCCAAGCAATGTTTACATGATCAAAGTGGTCGGTGTGTGGGAAATTCTCGTGTTTATTGGCTTTGATCTTGAATTGTTACATGTGATCGAGTACATCCTATGATGATAACTGAGAGTTTCATTATGATAGTGCAAAATTTGAGTTCTCATGTGTACATAAATGAATGGATGTCTTGACTCGATTACTTGTTGTTTACAATTACCATGCATCGTGTTTGTGAATTGGAATAGATGGTTGGGTGACTAGGTAGCCATGTGAGCTTTGAGCTGATTGTTTTCTTCTTGTGTGCTTAGATCCCTCTTACCATGGTGTGTAACATCACAGTTTTCACTAGTAAGTATGATGGAGGTATAACAGTTTTCACTAGTAAGTATCATGGAGGCATAGGATTAGTCCACGCCCAAATGTTGATTGTCCTGAAATGTGTCATCCCTTAGTCAACCTCTTTTAGCCTTGTGACTTTGGGGGTCGTTCTCAATTTAGGAGCTTCTTGCTTGTGAGCATAATGGTGTAAAAGAACGACCCCCACCAATCCTTTCCTCCTGTCTAAACATGAGTCGTCCTTGTGTCTCGGAGCTCTCGCTTATGAGTTCCATTGAGGTTCAACATAGGAGGATTGTGTGCGGTTCTTGCTAGGAATGGATAATGAAGTGTAGTGTTGAAGTGAGTTCTTCAAAAAGAGAACATTGGTCGTTAAATGTTTATGTGGCAAGTATTTTTAATCTCTAGTAGCCCCCTCAAAAAGAAAAAGAAAGAAAAGAAAAGAGAAATGAAAAAGAGGTAATAAAACGGGGTAAATAAAGTAGAGAGTGCCACGAAAAACCAAAGTATGATCTAGGAGGGGTTTCTTGGCACTCAAACCATTGAAGCCCTAACATTGTTTTAGAACTCCATAACTACCAGACAGAAAAGATGATAGCAAGAGTAGACCGAGGAATAGTGCTTCAACATAGTTCATGATGGGTGATAGATTGGAAAGGAGAGATAAGGTTTTTGGCCGATGCTAGTGGCCTTTGGTTGAAGAGAAGGGTTTGTAGTCGAAACCATAGAACCTTCGGGTTTAGGTTGAAGATGTAGAACCTCACGTCATGATTGCCACCACCCAAAAGCCTTTTCCCCATGTCCAAGACAATTGCCAGTCATCTGAACCCGTGTCTAAGACCTCCGGACAAGCTATGATGACAACCATTTCGTGAACTCTAGCATTTAGAGGTTGCCGCCGTGGTGTTGAGACGATAGGGCTAAGAGTTAATGATTGTGCACATCTTTTGGCACCAAAAAGGTCCCGACCCCACTGGTCTTGAGAGTGAGTGATTCATTCTTGCTTTGCATGTCATATAAAATCCCGGAGAGATCTTTGGTTGCCTTCCTGTTTGTTCCTTGGACTTGAATTCCATGCATGGTTAGTTGTGGTTGATAAGTGGTTTCGTTGAGACTTGCATTGATCCATGAACAAGGTGAGAACTTTTCGTTTGCCCGTTTTTGGAGGTTTCGAATGTCGTTTGTGGTGGATGTCGGTATTACTTGCAACTGTCCATGTGTTAATTGCCAATAACCATTTGAGAATTCCCACTTTGTGACCTTTGAGTTGTCCCCAAAGTATTTGTGTAGGTTGAAATATTACCTTGTGGAAAATGGTTTGCTTGGGGACCAGCAAACGTCTAAGTGTGGGGGAGTGATTCGGTCCTAATTGTACATGTTTTACCCCCATTTTACTTAGATGTTTGTAGAAAATTCGCTCCTAAAAGGTTGATTTCATGCTAGGTTTCTCGTGTTGTAGCATGTTTCAGGATTTAACAGGCGAAACCAGCCTCAGAGTCGAAAGTTGGACGAAAAGGATCGAAAACCGAGAGAATAGGTGAAAAGGGGCCAGTTCACGGCTAACCAAGGAATTTCATGGTCTTGATTGACCGTGAAGAAGGGTTGTTGACTGTGAAGAGCATGGCGTCCAGAGTATTTCTAGAAGTTACTGACGCATGTTGTGTTCACGGCAAATAAGACCGTGAAAAGAGGCCGCTGACCGTGAACGAGAGTGAATTTTGTGCCAGATTTTGAGAAGAGGAAAGAACCAGCTTTGAGGACAAAGCTTTTTTAAGAGGGGGAGTCTGATAAGAGCTTAAATTGCCTCTATTCCAAGTTAGGTTTTCTTTTTCAAGAAGCTAAGTTAACTCATTTGAACAATCTAGAATTTTGGCCAAGTATAGTGACGTGTTCAGGTAGCCAACTTTGGGAGCTTGGTTCCTCCAATTGGGTTGACGGAAATGGTAGGTTAGGGTGTTGTTTTGAAGATAAAAACGTCCTCTACAAGATGGCATGGGTTTTGGGTTCATACGATGTCATTAGGGCTGCTTTCCAATACCTCAAAGTTGCTGTCTCAAAACTGGCAGACTGCCAGAATTTGGCTTAGTCTGGAAGCATGATCAGGCATGCCACTTTGGAGCTCCATTCAAGTCGAAGGGTTGAGAATCGAGTCTGGAGCTCCATACCCCACGAAAGTACGTTTCTTCGTCTACAAAGAAAAGGCATCGTTTGAGGGATTGCGCACCAGGTGGTCTTCGATTGAGAGGCTCGAAGTTGGCATCGAAGGTTGTTTGGTGGCTTGGAGCTGAAGGCAGAATTGTTTCTTATTTCCTTGTTTGAGTTAGAGTTTCATTCCTTTTCTATTAAAGCCTTGTTTGTTGAGTCCAGTAGGATTAGGAGGTTGTTTAGTTGATTTAACGTAGCTAGCTATATAAGGACTCTTTGTTTTGCGTTGTAATGATGAATCAAAGTTAATAAAGTTCTCTAGTTCATCGAGTCTTTCAAGTTCTTTGATTTGTCCTTGTTGCGTGTATTCTAGTCCATCAACGAGCAAGCTCAGCATCGATTGATTCATCACGTCAATTGTGGACGAGTTGCTATCTATTTGGAGCGAGGCTCTTCCCCAATTGGTATTGAAGCTGCACAATCCAATCATCCATTCCTTGTTTCCCTGTTCTTCTTCGAGTAAAATGGTTTTCTCAACAGCAAACAACAGCAAGCTTGAGAGGACGAGAGACTTGCAAGCTTGGACATTCAGCCTCGTGGGTTTGGGGCTTATCACATGGGGTTTCGTCTTCAAGCAAGGAATTGGGAATTCCTCCACAAAGGAGGATCTCTTCAAAACAAGGAGCAAGGCTAGCATCTCTTTGATGGTTTTCCTTCTTCTCTCTTGTGTTTTCCCTTCTTCTAGCATGGAGTAGTCCCTTCTTTCACTTTGGTCTTTGTTAACCCTAGCTACAATTATGTGAATTCTTGTATGGATTGAATGATTTGTGTGTGCTTGTGTTTAATGTGAATGTGGAGGTATTATTCATGAATGATTGTGTTGTGTGAAAGCCTATCAATCTAATTGCCATTCTAACCTAGGTAGAGAGAAAACCCCCTTCCTTTCTTTGAAAGAGGCTTGAATGCTAGGTTTTCTTAGGCAACTCATTGTCTTCTAGGTTAATGCAGGGAAAACCTTTTATTTTGTATTAGCACCTAGGGTTTGGTTGTGGGTGGTCGTCCGAACTTTGATTCGAGGGAGAAGTTTAACCAACCCTTAGTCAATAGGTTCCTTAAACCCCCCCCCCCCCCCCTTAGTCAATAGGTCGAGAGAGTCACTTCAGTGGCTCGGATCATATCCCCTTCCCTCAACCTAGAGGCTAAGAGAGTGGCGCTTGGCTACTTGTTACACTTCCCTACAGTTTAAAACCCCCTCACTACACACAACCATTCGATCCAACAAGTCATAATTGTTAGCTAGGGGGAGCAACACCCGGGTTAAGCCTTCTCAATTAGTATCAAATCCATTTACCTTTTAAAACTGATGCACAAGGACCAATTGGAGGCGGAATGTGGTGGATTCATGGAGATGCTCAGGAAGCTATGCATCACCATTCCATTCTTGGAGGCCATGGTGCACATGCTGAGGTATGCCAAATACCTAAAGGGGCTTCTCACCAAGAAGCCAAAATATGAAGACCTCTCCAATGTCAACTTAGGCGAGGAGTGCTCCGCCATTATCCTCAACAAGTTTCCTAAGGAGCAACTCACTCTTTGAATTGATCCTAAGGTTAAGAATTATGTTGTGAAAAAAATGGACTCGAGTGGTATGATTGGAGGTGGTGGTGAGCCTCTCAAGGCGAACCCCACTAGTGTTTGTGTTCCATTTGATGATGAGTTGCAGGAAACCAAAGCGGGTACTAAGCCCGAAGGAAATAAGAAGTGTGAATGGATTGATAATCTTAACCAAGCTTACTCCTGACCAAAGGATAAGGGTAAGGCAAAGATGTCGGGACAAGAAGTTCACCCTATGGAGCTAAACGTAGGAGGCGACAAGCCTCGCCCCAAGACCATGGCGGATCCACTCTCGGTGGCTTCGTGCCCTCAAGCGTGATAGATCCACAACGTCGAGCTAGTGATGTTAAACTAGCGCTTGTTGGGAGGCAACCCAACAATGATTTGTTTTATTTTCCTTATTTTTCTCTTTTTGTGTGTGTGTGAAGAGTTCAAGTGTTAGATTTGGGTATCACCATGGCAGGTCTCTGTGGTTGTGTGTTTTTGGATGTGGTGTCATCTAATTAGAGGTGATTCGGGCCTAATTATACACTTTTTACCCCCAATTCTCTTTGACGTTTGTTGCAATTGACTTCCGAAAAGGTTGGTTTTACGCGAGGTTTCTTGTGTTTCAGATCCTAATTGGTCTCGGCATTGAGTTCACAGACGCGTTTCAATATTCACGGCCGTGAACTCGGGCCGTGAACTGGGCACGATCTCAATTAAAAGGAGCTGAAAGGAAGAAGGAAAATGGAGGGGACCTAGTGTGAGAAACTTCTCCTTCTTCAGATTTTAGAGTGAGAAAGTGACAAAACAAAGAAAAGAAAAGCTAGGGTTTCATCTCCCAGCAAGGATTTGGGTTTCTTCAGCACAAGGAGCAAGGCTTGCATCTTCATGATGGTTTTCCTTTCCCTCTTTTGTGTTTTCCCTTCTCCTAGCATGGAGTAGTGCCATTTTTCACTTGGGTGTTTGTAAACCCTAGCTACAATTATGTAAATACTTGTCTTAATTGAATGATTTGTGTGTGGAGGTATTATTCATAAATGATTGTGGAGGTATTATTCATAAATGATTATGTTGTGTGAAAGCCTATCAATCTAATTGTCATTCTAACCTAGCTAAGAGAGGAGACCTCCTTAGGTTAAGAGGCTCCATTGCATATGGGTGTTTTTGGGCATTTCATGCCTCCTAGGCTAGTTTAGAGAGGAAACCTCCTTTTTTTTTTTACAAAGAGGCTCTATTAGGGCTGGGTTTCTGATTCGGGCCGAATTGTACATGTTTTACCCCCATTTTACTTAGATGTTTGTGGCAAATTCGCTCCTAAAAGGTTGGTTTTACACTAGGTTTCTCGTGTTTAAGCATGTTTCGGGATTTAACAGGTGAAACCAGCCTCGGATTCGAAAGTTGGACGAAAAGGATCGAATACGGGAGAAGAGGTGAAAAATGGCCAGTTCACGGCTTGCCCAGGACGTTCACGGTCTTGCATGACCGTGAAGAAGAGCTGTTGACTGTGAAACGCAAGACGTCCAGAGCCTTTCCAAAAGTTACTGATGCATAGTGTGTTCATGGTCACTAAGACTGTGAATCGAGGTCGTTGACCGTTAACGGGAGTGAACGAAGCGGTGCGTTTTGGCACACGCCTGTAGTTCACGGACGCGTTTGATGGTTCACGGCCGTGAACTAAGCTTGTCTCTGGTTTAAAAGATGAGCAGAAAGGAGGAGAGAAGGAAGAGCCCACTTTGTGTGAAAAACCTTCTTCTGAATTGTAGAGAGAGAAACACGAACCAAAGGAGAAGAAGGCTAGGGTTTTGCTTCATGGTGAATTTTGGGAAGATTTCCTCCAAGGAAAGTTCAACACAAGGATCAAGAAGATTGGGAGCATCCTCCAAGATGGTTTCAGCCTCTTCTCCTTGTGTTTTCCCCATTTCTAGCATGGAGTAGATTTCCTTTCACTTGGGTGTTGTGAACCCCTAACTCTACCATGTAGTTTCTTTTATGTGAATTTGAATGATTGACATTAGGCATTGTTTAATTCAATGATTGAGGTATTATTCATCTTGATTGTGCATGTTTATGCTTAGCATCCTTAGGTGTGTGCATGATTAGTGCTTTGCAACCTAAGGATTGTGCATTCCCATGCTTAGCAATCTAATTAGCCACTTAACCTAGTTTAGAGAGGGAAACCCCCTTCCAAGGGTTTCTCAATCGAGTTGGTATCTCTAGGGCTTTTTAAGTCTTCTAACTAGGTTAATTTAGGGCAAACCTTAATATTGGATTAAGCAATTTGGTTAAGCGCAATTAAACCATCCAACCCCTGGGTTGAGTAAGGGAGTAAGTCAACCATAGATTGCCTAAACCGAGAGGGCCTAGTGACATCCTATAATGCATGCCTCGGTTTAGCAATCATGAGAGTGGTCTACGTATGCGTCCCTTAGCGGTTAGCGTTTTCCTCGCCCAAAGCGATCATTGCGGTTCACATACCATGGTAGTAGTTAGGGGGAAGCGACACCCGAGTGATCTTCCCACAAAGAGTTTTTAAAACCAATCCTCTTTGCGTTAGTTTATTTTAATTAGCAAACTTTTAAACCAAAACTTTGTTGCTAGATAATGATTCAAATGACTGAAGTAGGGGTAGACGGACCGGCCCGGGTGGATATTTAAACATACTTATCCTATACTACACTCGACTAAGGTTTATACTTGGACCTTAGGCGGGAATTTATTGTGGTATTTGGGACGAGTCAGTTTCCTTGGGAATTCAATGCCTCGTGAGCTAGTTTAGAGAGAACCCTCCTTAACGTAAGAGGCTCTATTAGAGATGGGTTTTATTGGGCATTCTATGACTCCAATTCTAGGTTAGTTAAAGGGCAAACCTCCTTATTCGTATTAAGCACCTAGTGTTTGGTTGTGGGTGATTGTTCGAACTCCAATTATAGGGTGAAGTCTAACCATTCCTTAGTCAATAGGTTGAGAGGGTCACATTAGTGGCTTGGATCGTATCCCATTCCTCAACCTATAGTCTAAGAGGGTATATTTGGCTTCTTTTTAGACTTCCTTGCGGTTTATGATCCCTTAACCGCACACGGTCGTTCGATTCTTCAAGTTGTTATTGTTAGCGAGGAGGAGCAACACCCGGGTGAAGCTTTCTCAACTAGGTTTTAAATCCATTTTACCCTTGCAAAGTAATTTAGTTTTAGACTTTTGTTTTCACCAAAACTGATCCGCTAGATAATGTTTCAAACAATCAATGTAGTGGTACATGGACCGACTCGAGTCGATATTTAAACATACTTGCCCTATATTTGAAACAACCCACCTCTTTGAAATTGGGAAAAAGACACTTCTACCCCGACGTATAATAAAAAATCTCAAATAACAGAAGTTTAAATAAAATACCAAGCTCAAATATCTCAATTCGAAGCCCTAAACACGTGGGCAAAACTCAAATTGTCCAAAAGCAATGAATCTCCAATCTTTAACTCTTAACCATAAAGTCTTAATAACTTGAAAAGGTTCTCCGATGCTTACTCTGACGCTTGGCTCGACTTCTCTCAGCGACGATGGTGTTGAGCTCCACTAGCTTGCTGGTCACGAGCTGGCTGGTTAGGATTTCCTCCCCTACGATCTGGTGAGTGAGTTGGGGTCAGTCTACACCCTTACGATTGAAAAATCTAACACTTTAGCATTCTTCTCTAAACACTTAACTTCTACTAGTGGAAGTCGTTTTGTACTTCCATGCTCAACAATCTTAACTCATAAAATACTTCGGGAGTTGAAGTTACTCTCCCTTCTTAAAGCTCAAAACTTGACTTAAATCTTTTGGCTACCATTAATAACTGCTGCTCTGTCTCAAAATGTCTCAAAAGGCAACGGACTTGCGCTAGTGACTAAAAACACTTAAAACGACTTCACCTTCTTGAAGGTGAGTTACTTCTTTGAAAAGAACTTGTTTCTTAACTTTAACAATAACTTATAAACTTAGAGCTTTAATTCAAATAAGAGCTCATGCACATTCACATCAAACATAGCTCAAACAAAATCACACATCATCAACCATAAGCACAATCAAACAACGACAATCACTTCATCGAAATACTTAAGGCTTGTAACTCTTGAAAGAACACGTAAGGCGTAGAATTTACCCCCTTTACACTCACCTTGTAAAGCTGACTCCTCGATTCTTTACTCGAAGAAATCCCTCCTAGCCGAATTATCTCGGTGAACCTATAAATAAGAATATCATCTCCTTAGTCGACCTTTCTCGATTTAGAATTCCCTTTTGGGTCACTAGAAAAACCTCTCCTCAACATTCAGCCCTCGCGACTCGCTCCCAAGGTCCCTTAACCCCCTTTAAAAATTTTCTAGAAACAGACCCTTCAAAACCGACCACTTTTCCTAATTATTTTAGTCTTGGACGAATTTTCCACCTAACTTGAACTTTCTTAAAAATTCGGATAACAATTTTATTACATCAATCATGACTACTTATACTCTGGAAAATTATCAAATCCTTATAAACTCCTCGGAAATATTTTTATTTAATTAAAACGAATGTTAAAACAGTTTCTTAAATTAAAAATACATCTTCAAAAATCCCCAAATTAATTTACATCCATCTACTAGAACTCTCTCAATTTATAAATATTTTAAACTCAAGAACAAACCCCCATGAAGGCTCGAAACAAATTTCTGAAAATTCCCAGTAGCTTTAGTGACCACCCAAATTCTGTCACTAAAAGCCTGAACGCCTGTTGCTAAAGCCTCAGAATTACACCCTCACGAAAAAAATCACCAAATCGATTGATCTAACTCAAAGGGATCGAGTTCCCTTACCTCTAGAACGTTCCTAAACTTGGATTCAAAGATTTTGACGTCGATTTCCTCGTCAATCGATGATCCGAACCTTCGAACGTCCCCGCAAAAATACCAAAACACTTGAACGTGAGTCCGGTTGTGAAGGTTGGCGGGGAAAGGGACGGGGATGGCGCTGCTGGGGTATTGCGAACGCCTTCTCTTCCTTCTTATCCAGTTCGCGAGCTGGGGAAAGGAACCGCCGTGGAGAGGTTATGTGCAGCGCCAGGGGAATGAAAAGGGAATTTGGGGAAAACTCTCAGGGTTTTTGATTTGCAGAGCCTTGGGGAAAAATTGGGAAAGGGTTTGGGAAATAAAATGGCGGCCGAGGGTTTCTGCTTGGGGAAACAATAGGCGGGCCGCTTGGGGAAAAAGTGGGCGGGGCTTGGGGAAAAATCGGCCCCAGGTTGATTTGTGTCTTTTAGTACGCAACTGTCAACCCAACCAATCACGTATTATGGTCGAACCATAACCCAAAATTCGGGACATTTCCTCCACCCTTAAAAAAAAAATTCGTCCCCAAAATTTGAACGGTAGAGCAATCACTTGAACGATTTAACATAGTCTTCGAAGGAACGATGCTAGTTGGGGTATAACATTTCCCACTCCTTTAAGAAATTTCATCCTCGAAATTGTAGGCTGAACTGTGTTGGTAGCAATCGTAAATCTGGCCTGAACCACCAGGTCTTATTATTGAAGAATCGAGAAATGGTAACTAAAAAGAGTACTAAAAGTGAGTGTGCACAGAAGTTCACTCACTAACGATCTAAACACCATTAAAACAACTCTGGTAAAGGGCTCTCCCTCTTCCTACTCAAGGCGTCAGCCACCATATTTTCCTTTTCCGGATGGTGCTTAATGATGCAGTCATAATCGCTCAACAGCTCCATCCACCTTCTTTGCGTCATGTTCAACTCCTTTTGATCAGTCAAGTGTTGGAGGCTCTTGTGATCTATGAAGATGGTGAACGTCTCGCCGTAGAGATAGTGTCTCCATAACTTCAAGGCAAAGACCACTGCTGCCAACTCCAGGTCATGGGTGGGGTAGTTCACCTCATGGGGTCGTAGCTGCCTCGAGGCATAGGCGATCACCTTCTTATCCTACATTAGTACAAAACCCAAGCCTTGGTAGGAAGCATCACTATAGATGGAATACTCCCCACTGCTGGTCGGTAGTGCCAGCACCGGTGCAGAGGTCAGCTTCTCCTTCAGCAACTCAAACGCCGTATGATACTTCTCGTCCCAAACAAATGCCTTCCCCTTCTGCAATAGTTGTGTCATGGGTCGTGCAATGCTGGAGAACCCTTCCACAAACCTCTGGTAGTACCCGGCTAAACCCAAAAAACTTCGCACTTCGGAAACACTCTTTGGTGGAGCTCAGTTTGTTACAGCTTCAATCTTTTTGGGATCCATTTCAACTCCACGTCCCGAAATCATGTGACCCAAGAACAAGACCTCCTCCAACTAAAAGTCACACTTCGAGAACTTGGCGTATAGCTTCTCCTCTTTCAATTTTTTCAATACCACTCTAAGGTGTTCTTTGTGCTCCTCCTTACTTCTCGAGTAGATGAGTATGTCATCTATGAAAACGATGACAAACTTTTCCAAATACTCATGAAGAACCCGGTTCATTAGTGCCATAAAAGCTGCCGGTGCATTGGTCAGTCCGAAAGGCATGACCAAGAATTTGTAGTGGTCGTACCTAGTGCGAAAAGCTGTCTTGGGTACTGAACCATCTGCCACCCTCAACTGATGATACCCTGACCTTAGATCGACCTTTGAGAACACCCTTGATCCTTGTAGCTGGTCGAAGAGATCATCTATCCTTGGCAAATGATAGCGGTTCTTAATGGTAGCCTTGTTCAGCTTCCTATAGTCAATGCACAGTCTCATACTGCCATCCTTCTTCTTCACGAATAACACTGGTGCTCCCCATGGTGATACACTAGGGTGTATGAACCCCTTCTCCAACAGCTCCTGCAACTGCTCCTTCAACTCCTTTAACTCCATTGGTGCCATACTGTAAGGAGGAATAGATATCGGTGTCGTGCCAGGAATCACTTCAATATCGAATTCCACCTCTCACTGCGGCGGTAGGCCAGGAAGATCTTCGGGAAATACCTCAGGGTATTCCCTGACGACAGGTACATCTTCTACCTTCTTCTCTTGCACCTCCTTAACATGAGCTAAATATGCGTCACATCCTTCTTGAATTAATGAGAATGCCTTAACCGCGGAGATTAAGCACCCAGGAATAAGCTTCTTAGTCTCTTTGAACGAAGCAGTGCCCTTTCCTTCCACCTCCAGGCTAACCTCCTTCTTGTAGCAGTCCACCTTTGCTCTATTCTTTGACAGCCAATCCATACCCAAGATGACATCGAACTCATCGAAGGGTAGTAGAATTAGGTTCGCCTCGAATTTGTGCCCCACCACGGTGATAACACAATCCCGAATGACTGAGTCCACTATAAGGGTATCCCCCACTGGAGTCTTAACCCCTAAATTCTGCCCCAACCTCACAAATGGGACTCCTAGGGTTCAAGCAAGCTTGGTAGAAATGAATGGAACCGGAATCAAATAATACAAAAGCGGGCTGGTGGTAAAGCGAGATCATACCAGTCACCACCTCAGGTGCAGCGTCAGCTTCTTCTCTCTTCATGGAAAACAGTCTCGGTTGCCCAGATGCTTGAGATCCTTGCCCTCGATCTCGTTCATTGCGGTTGAACCGCCCTGCATTTCCTCCCTGCTGGTGATAAGACCTATTTGGCTGGTTGCCAAACTGTTGTCCGGTCTGAGTTCTTCCTTCTCCGTCGCGGACTGTTTGTTCGGACTGGGCTCTCCCCTGTCCTCCTCTCCTAGGGAAATCTCTTGCATATTGGCCCGACTCGTTGCAGTGATAGCAGATGCCTCCCAGATGCACCTTACACCCCCCCCCCCCCCCCCCGGGTGAGTTCTCCCACACTGGTTGCATGGGCCCCGAGGAATGTAGGTCGGCCCTGATCTGGTTGAGCCGGCATGACTCTAGCAGCCTTTCTCTTGTTCCCTTCTCGTTGCATCCCCTCCTCATATAGAGTTGTATCCTCCCTCTCCAATCGAAGAGCCGCCTGATAAATCTATTCCCTGTTGTTCCAATTCAGTATACTCAGCTGACGCCGAAAAGCAGGCTTCAGACTCTCCAGATAATGGGTGCGTTGAGCTGTCACATCTTGAAATTGAGGCCCTCCATAGGTAAGTAGCTTGTCAAACCTGGCCGTGTACTCAGTCACGCTTTCCCTGCCTTCATTGCCCCACTTCTGCCTGATCAGCAGAAATTCCCTCTGCTTCCCGATCCGGTAAGCCTCCGGTATGAAGTGGTCTTTGAAAAACTGCACGAACACCGGCCAAGTGATGGCCGGTGGATCTTCTCGACTAGCTGGCTGGGTAGTCCACTAGTTGTAGGCAGCGTCCTGCAGCAAGGACACTGTCAACAGTACTCTGTCCTCATCATCAGCTCTCATCTCGACCAGCGTACGAGTGACCTTAGCTAGCCACTGCTCTACCTCCAGCTCTGATACCAAAATGAAATAACCCACCTCTTTGAAATTTGATAAAAGACACTTCTACCCCGGGGTATAATTAAATATATCAAATAACAGAAGTTTAAATAAAATACCAAGCTCAAATATCTCAATTAGAAGCCCTAAACACGTGGGCAAAAATCAAATTCTCCAAAAGCAATGAATCTCCAATCTTTAACACTTAACCATAAAGTCTTAATAACTTGAAAAGGTTCTCTGATGCTTACTCTGACGCTTGGCTCGACATCTTTCAGCGACGATGGTGTTGAGCTCCTCTAGCTTGCTGGTCACGGGCTGGCTGGTTAGGATTTCCTCCCCTACGATCTGGTGAGTGAGTTGGGGTCAGTCTACGCCCTTACGATTGAAAAATCTAACACTTTAGCATTCTTCTCTAAACACTTAACTTCTACTAGTGGAAGTCGTTTTGTACTTCCATGCTCAACCATCTTAACTCATAAAATACTTCGGGAGTTGAAGTTACTCTCCCTTCTTAAAGCTCAAAACTTGACTTAAATCTTTTGACTGACACGGGGATCCCTCACTAGCTAGTCCGGTTGCCAACTCATACGTATGAGAAGCCATTCAGGCTTTCCTTAACCTTAAACTTAGTTAGGGAAGTCGTAACGATTCATCCCCCTAACATCTTAAACTTATCGTGGTGGCTCTTCACCACGATTCTCAAGGGCATAACTGCTGCCCATCTTTAAAGTATCAAGAGCATAACTGCTGCTCTGTCTCAAAATGTCTCAAAAGGCAAAGGACTGGCGCTAGTGACTAAAAACACTTAAAACGACTTCACCTTCTTGAAGGTGAGTTACTTCTTTGAAAAGAACTGGTTTCTTAACTTTAACAATAACTTATAAACTTAGAGCTTTAATTCAAATAAGAGCTCATGCACATTCACATCAAACATAGCTCAAACAAAATAACATATCATCAACCTTAAGCACAATCTAACAACGACAATCACTTCATCGAAATACTTAAGGCTTGTAACTCTTGAAAGAACACGTAAGGCGTAGAATTTACCCCCTTTACACTCACCTTGTAAAGCTGACTCCTCGATTCTTTACTCGAAGAAATCCCTCCTAGCCGAATTATCTCGGTGAACCTATAAATAAGAATATCATCTCCTTAGTCGACCTTTCTCGATTTAGAATTCCCTTTTGGGTCACTAGAAAAACCTCTCCTCAACATCCAGCCCTCGAGACTCGCTCCCAAGGTCCCTTAACCCCCTTTAAAAATTTTCTAGAAATAAACACTTCAAAACCGACCACTTTTCCTAATTATTTTAGTCTTGCACGAATTTTCCACCTAACTTGAACCTTCTTAAAAATTTGGATAATAATTTTACTACATCAATCATGACTATTTATACCTTGGAAAATTATCAAATCCTTATAAACTCCTCTGAAATATTTTTATTTAATTAAAACGAGTGTTCAAACAATTTCTAAAATTAAAAATACATCTTCAAAAATCCCCAAATTAAATTACAGCCATCTACTAGACCTCCCTCAATTTATAAACATTTTAAACTCAAGAACAAACCCCCATGAAGGCTCAAAACAATTTAAACTATCTAAAACAAATTTATGAAAATTCCCAGCATCTTTAGTGACCACCCAAATTCTGTCACTAAAAGCCTGAACGCCTGTTGCTAAAGCCTCAGAGTTTCACCCTCATGAAAAAAATCACCAAATCGATTGATCTAACTCAAAGGGATCGAGTTCCCTTACCTCTAGAACCTTCCTAAGCTTGGATTCAAAGATTTTGACGTCGATATCCTCGTCAATCGATGATCCGAATCTTCGAACGTCCCCGCAAAAATACCAAAACACTTGAACGTGAGTCCGGTTGTGGAGGTTAGCGGGGAAAGGGACGGGGATGGCGCTGCTGGGGTATTGCGAACGCCTTCTCTTCCTTCTTCTTATCCAATTCGCGAACTGGGGAAAGGAACCGCCGTGGAGAGGGTTTGTGCGGCGCCAGGGGAATGAAAAGGGAATTTGGGAAAAAATCTCGGGGTTTTTGATTTGCAGAGCCTTGGGGAAAAATTGGGAAAGGGTTTGGGAAATAAAATGGCGGCCGAGGGTTTCTGCTTGGGGAAATAATAGGCGGGCTGTCTAGGGGAAAAAGTGGGCGAGGCTTGGGGAAAAATCGGCCCCAGGCTGATTTGTGTGTGTGTGTGTGTATATATATATATAATAAAATAATAATAATAATAATAATAATTATTATTATTACTACTAATCCGTGATTGCAACTTTTAGTACGCAACTATCAACCCAACCGATCACGTATTATGGTCGAACCATAATCCAAAATTCGGGGTGTTACAATATTGCAACCATCTAAGGTTTATACTTGGACCTTTGGTGGGATTTTATTGTGATAGTAAGAGCGAGTCAAGTTTTTGGCGCTGTTGTCGAGGAACAGCGGTTCGTTATCGTGAAAAGTTTGTTTGGTGTTAATCTAGCTTTTAATTTCTGTTTTGTTAAGTTGTGAAGTGTTTGCTTGTGTTAGACGTGTTGTGTTCTTTAAGTGTTTGTAGGGAGGTGCATGACAAGAAGCAATCGACACCTTTAATACCACTGGACGAGGACATCAACCAGACTCTCCGACTCTTAGCTCGAGAGAGGGAGCTAGCAGAGGCAAGAAGGAGAAGTGAAGAGAGGGGACAACGAGTTGGTCCCAGATTTGATGGAGTTGAAGGAGAAGTTGAAGTTGAGATGGCTACAAATCAACCTCAAGCTGCCAATCTGGTCCTGAATGCAAATGTGGAAGCGGGAGCAGGGGAAGAGTCAAGGACTATTGGCTATTACATGGCCCCACGGGATGCGGATATCCAATCTCCCATCTTACATCCACCCGTGGCCGCCAACACCTTTGAAATCAAGCCTGCTCTCATGATGATTCAACAAAATACCTTATACCACAGGCTTGCACATGAATCACCCCGAGAGCATCTCCAAAGGTTTCTTGAGCTAGCGGGAAGTTTGAAGATAAATGGTGTCTCTGCGAAGGCATTACAATTGAGGCTCAATGACTCGTCTGTACCGTCACGCTAGAAAGTGGCCAAGTGTAACCACCTACTAATGCGTAGTATAGCGAGTTTAGCTTTAATTGTCAACTCGGGTACTAGATGTGATGACTACTCTGTGAAGTTCTTATTATTTAGCGGTTTAACTATAGTGAGTATTAACTAAGTTAAACAAACACAAAGCAGTAAAGGTTGTGGTTCAAGTTTGAAGGAGGTCACCCAGATATGGTTCCCCCTAGATTGCAGTTAAGTCAGATTATAATTCTCCAAGTCCATATTCAATGACAGTTATACTGCAGAAGGTTTTTATTCAGTCTGAAGTCTCGACTAAAGGTCTCCAGACCCTCTCAATTTGAATACCCGACGAACGGCTAACCTCCACCAGAGTAAACAAACTAAGGCCCTAACGTAAAAAACCTCCTCTACTGGAGTAAATCCCGTACAGAGCAACGAATTGACTCCTCGACTAAAGTAATCAAATCACCACCTAGAATTAAGGGTGCTCTATCAAACTAGGCATATATTCTCTTTCCACGTCAAAGCAGGAACTACGGGAATTTGATCAGGATTCATGCAATTCAGAAAATCATGCCTTAATTGAATAATCAATTTCAAAAGATCATGTACTTGGGTTCATACAACCAAACCTAACATACAAATCTAGGGTTCTTTATATGCAGGTGGGAGAGATAGTTTACTCCATTGAGAGAAGAGAAATCAGCTTCAAATGTAGAAATCATTATGTGGAGGATGAAAATCGGCTTCTGGTTGTCAATCGGCACTTCTCCATGCTTCAATCGAGCTCCAATGGGGTTAAAACTCAATCTAGGTCACTTTGGAGACTTTGTTCGTCGCTTTCTATCTCTAGGTTTTTGCTTTCTTGCTCTAAAACTCGGATCCTTTGCCAAAGAACCCAAAATCCCCTACAAACAGCAGCAGATCCCAAAACCCGGCCCAAATACCCGGTCAGGTATGCATGGGGACCGGCCGGGTATTTTGAAATGCAACGCAGCAGTTCAGGGGAAATACCCGACCTTGGAGAAAATACTCGGTCGGGTATTTTGGGTTCGTGACCGGGCCCCCTTCTGCTTCTCCGGGTCTTCAAAGTGTCTTTACCTGGTCTCCATCCCCATATACTCGGTCGGGTATTTAGTGACCTGACCGGGTATTTTTCCTTTCAGCTTGATTCAGGCCCAAATGTACACATTTTACCCCTCATTTCTTATTCATTTAGCTTAGTATTTCTTCCTCGACATATTTCACGCTAGGTTGTGCTTGTTTTGATACATTTCAGGTCCTAGCACGTGTGGAAGGGCCGAGTACGAGTTTTGGGATAATTGGAGGTCAAAAAGAGCAAAAACCGCAGAAAAGTCGGAAGTCGACCATAACAATTGCCACGTAACAGTGAAGTGAAGGCGTCCCAAGAAACAGCCGCAGTTCACGGCCGGAAAAGGCAGTTCACGGTCTCATAAGACCATGATCATTGACAACAAACCGTGGACATCGAGCAGTCTAGCGAGGTTCCAAAAGTTACTGACAACAAGGCAGTTCACGATCTCTATGACCGTGAACTGGGGCCATTGATCGTGAACCCAGGCAAGTAAAGCGGCACATTTTGGAAGACACTGAATTCGTAGATGAGTATAGGTGTTTACGACCGTGAACTGGCCCACGCGTCCGTGAACTGACCACATTCGGGCAAATATGAAGACAGCAGTGGGGAGAGAAAAAGGGGAGCTGGTTTTTGGAGAAGAATTAGTTTCTTTCTCTAGGGTTTGCCCAAAAACACCATAGGGGAGTTCTAGTGAGAGAGAGAGAGAGAGAGAGAGTGCTAGAGTGATCTTGGAGCATCATTGGAGGCTTGGGTGGATCTTGAAGTCAAGGATTCAAGCCTATAAGAAGAAGATCTTGAGCTCAAATTTGTAATCCCTCTCTTTCTCTATATATAGAAACTTACTCTTTTCTCTTTGGTGTTGTAGATCCCTAACTAAAACTTTGTAATTACTTGTTATGATTGAATGAATAAGTGTGGGTTTGCATCAATTTGAGTATTAGAGGTGTTTTCATGATGATTGTGCATGTTTGTGCTTAGCAACTTAAGGTTTGTGCATAATTGTGCTTAGCAATCTAAGGTTTGCCTACTATCTAAGTTAGAGACCCTTAACTCAAGTTTGCATCTAGGTTGGTTGTGATTAAGCCGCTCAAACTCCGGTTTGAGGGAGAGACCTTGGCAACCACTAGTGACTCCGTGACAAATGGATCACTAGTTGCTCCTCCTAGTGGTTCCCCTAGACTTGGTGAGTGGATCGATCCCATGACAAATTGATCACTAGTTGCTCACCCCCGCGGTTCACAACCACCTACGCCACACGACTCCATTCAATCCAACGAGTTGTGGTATCTAGTTAGGACGAAGCAACTCCCGGGTGAATCTCCCTTAGTTAGAATTTTCCTTTATCTACTTTTCCTTGCTGGTTTAGTTTGTAATTCCATTAGTTCTAAACCCTAAAGTTACTTGCTAGATAACAACCTAAGCGATTGAAGTAGGGATACATGGATCGGCCCGAGTCGATATTTAAATACTTGCTCTATACTGCACTCGACTAGAGTTTAAAAAGGTGGACCCTAGTCGGTATTAATTTGTGGTGTAGTTTCATGCGAGTCAAGTTTTTGGCGCCGTTGCCGGGGAACCGCGGTCCAGTATTTTGAAAAGGTCGCTTAGTGTTACTCTAGCATTTTCTTTCTTGCCTTTTTGTTTTTATTTTGTGTTTCGTGTTGTGTTTTGTTTACCCACTCTTCTTCTTGAAGGGTGGTTGTGTTTGTTTGATTTTCTTTTAGTATTTTTGTGTTTGTAAGATCATGGATCCTTATTATTTCACCCAAGTGTGGGGGTATCCACCAACACCTAAGAGTGGTTACCCCGGAACTTCATAAGACGATCAAGAAGGGGGAAGTCAAGGATCTGGATTCTACTACCAATCTCCCTTCCACGAAGAGCAACCATGCTCATGGGGATACCAAGAAGCTTCCCCATATCAAGAAGGTTGATGACTCGATATTTGCACATGTTTTCCCCTTTGTTTCTTGATCGTTTGAGCTTTGATTATCGCGTCTTTGGCCTATTTTACGCTAGGTTGTGTTCCTTTGTCACATTTCAGGTCCTAGCACATACAGTGAAGCATAGGCTCAAGTTTCAAGTTAATCAGAGATCAATTGGCGATTAGGGAGAAGAAACTCGGGCATGACCTGAAGAAGAATGAATTTCTACCTCACTTTATGGACAAAGAATCATGCAAGCTTGTCATTAAAAGAAAGAGGACGAGACTAAGAGCGTCTGGGATCAAACGGCGACTGATTCGGAGTCCAGACGAGGGAGAAACGAAGCATTGAATATAGGGGAACAGGTTCGGCAGTAAAAACACGGGCGCGCCTAAATCAAAACACGGCCGTGCCCATATTTAGGCACGACCGTGTTTGGGCCGACGCGCGCGAGCGTGTTTTTAACACGGGGCAAAATACGGGCGGTCAAAAGCAAAGCACGGCCGTGCCCTCGACCGTGTTTTGCCCAGAATCAGGTTTTTTAACGCAAATTCGAGCCAAAGGAGAGGGAGAGCTGGGTTTTGGATCCCAAACACCCAAGGGACGAACCAAAGAGAGAGAAGGGCGATTTGAGGGCATTCTTGGAGTGGAATTGGAGGATTTCTTTGCCTTGGAAGCTCGAGGAACAAGCCCGGACTTGAAGACTGATCATCTGAAGATTCTTACTGCAGTCTCTCTCTTCTCTATGGAGTAACTTCCCTTCACTTAGGTTTTGAGGAACCCTAGATATGTTTGTTTGATTGGATGATTGTATGAGTACTCTGACTTGATAATCTTGAGTTCATATTCAATCTATGCATGTTTTTATGATTCAATTCTGCTTTAGTCGAGATTATTGATTCTGCTTTGATCATATGAGAGGGAATACCTGATTAGGTCAATAGAGCACCATAGATTAATAGTAGTGGATCGATTGCTTTAGTCGAGGGTTGATTCACTGCTTTGTATCGATTGAGAACCTCTTTCGATAGAGGGAGTCTAGTTCAGAACGCCTTGATCAGTTGTTCTAGAGAAGGATACGTCCCTCTAGGCAATTGACTCAAGAGGGCCTTGTTCCTTTAGTCGAGACTCAAGGTCTAGTCAAGGATTCTCCGCCTTGTGAATGAAAGTGAAACAAGTTAGAAATCATCAATCGTTAGTCTGGCTAGTGGCTAGGGGGAATCATACCTAAGTGAGTTCCCAACCTGTAATTAGATTAACTTTAATTGTAGTTTGCTAGAGTAGTTTTAGTTCTTCCTTATTAATCTGGTTTGCTAAATAATGAACTGAAGCTGAGTAATAGTAACTCTAGAGACCCGTGGATTCGATATTTATCACTTGAGCCACTATACTGCAGTCCCTTTCATTGGTTACACTTGGCCTTTGTTAGGAGTTGTGTCATAGTGAGTCAAAGGTTTCCCTCCAGAACCCGAGGAGAAATCCAAGTTGGAATTAACAATGGAGGCTTTCATGGCACAAGCCTCAAAGAGAAAATTGGAGCTCATGGTGGAGCGGTTTGTTCAAGGCAGCATTGAAGGGTGCTTGAACTTGGATCTCCCACAACCCAAAGTGAAGTCCAAGTTGGAGCTTTCCGTGAAAATTTTTACAAGAACAAGCTCCAACACGGATATCCAACCCATCCCTCCTCCCGGTTTGGCACTTTTGGAGAAGGTGGAACGGGCTTGTGCAAGTTATTGCCTCTCATTTTTGAAGGATGACGAGGAGGTTGAAAGGGCGAGCAATGAAAACCGTGTGGAGCAAGACGAACTCACCCCGGAGAGCTCCCATGGTGAGGATGAAGAAGAAAGGTTGCATTGACGATTCTCATTATCTTCCCCTTCCCGAGAGCAACCTTGAAGACCAAGACACGAGTGTGGAGGAGCAAGAGAATCCATTCTATGAGCTTGCATGGCATCTTGCCCTCAAATTCGTTCTTAAAGACATGAATGGAATGGAGAAAGAAGAGGTTGAAGAGGAGGAAGCGAGCTTTAAAGAGGAGGAAGATCTTGAGTATTCCCAAGGGGAGGAAATTGATGAAGAAGGAAGGGAGGTTGAAGATGAAATATAAGGAGCAAGTGGCGTCCAAGATGAGGACGAGGTCGAAGTGGATGAAGCATCCACAAGCTACGAGGGCTATGAAAGCTTTCCACCTGACCTTGATGCAGTTTTGGAGACGAACCCATTTGTGGCTCTTTGCCAAGCCAAGGCCGAACCATTGGCGATCCCTCTTGGTGGATGCGATAGAAACCAATCGAGTTTGCACTACATGGTATGGGGCAAAGAGAAGAAAGGAGAAGGAAAGAAGAAGAGGTCTCGTGGGTGGAGCCTCAAAGCCACTCAAGTTCACGAGCCCTTAATCATGGACTCATCCAATGCTCGTGACTTGAGACATCACCTTACCGACGAGAGCCTCAACTTCAAGGATGTTCTTGGGTGGACCAAAACTTGAGGAGCAACTGTCCGGCTCACAACGTTAAAGAATCGCTTGGTGGGAGGCAACCCACCTACCATCGGTTTGTTTGCTTTCCGCTGCAATAAGAAGACCATTGAAGAGATTTTGGGGGTGTTTTGGACGTGACCACGCTCCTCCGGATCTCACCCGCCCTCCGCTCCCGAGCACAAACATTCACACCTTGACCAGTACCATCGTTCTATCCCCTTCTTTTATGCCATTGAGGGCAATGTCGCGCGTAAGTGTGGGGGGGGGGGTAGTCTATTATTCATGTGTGTGTAAATGTTTGGTGTGGTTTTGAATGCTTAGAGCCTTGATGTATGCCCAAATTTGAAAAATTTGAGGGCTCCAAGCATAATAACTTCTACATTTGCATGATCATAGTGGCACCTTGTGGTGACTTGTTTTGAATCTCGTGGTTATTAGCATTGTCTATGGATGATTTGCTTGTGATTTTGTGCAACCTATGATAATGACTGAGACATGTATTAGGTTTGTGCATAAGTTCATTTCTCATGTGTTTGTGAACCAATAGATGTTTTGAATCGATTACTTCCTTTCAACAGTTTTCTATGCATCGAGTTTAGGGAATTAGAACGAATGATTGAGCACCTAGGTATCCATGTGAGACTTGTGTCGTTCGTTTCGTTCTTGTGCGATAGTTCCCCCTTTACTTGATGCGTAGAATTCACGTTGTTGCTAGCGAGGAAGATGGAAGCATAGGTTTAGTCCACGACCTAAATGTTGACCGACCCAATCATATCATCCCTTAGGCAACCCCTTTGAGCCGTGTATCTAAGGGCCGTTCTCGTGTTAGGTAGCTTGCACTACTTGAGCTTGATTGATTTAGATAGAACGACCCTACTTTCTTTATGTCTACACCTTATTGAGTCACCCTTGTGTTTGGAAGCTCCATTCATACCATTTGAGCTAAAACAAGGTTCCACATGAGTGATTTGTGTATGGTTTTGCTAAGGGGTGAAGTGAGTGCGGAGGTAGTTTTTCAAAGTGAGCATTGTTCCTTAAGTTAAAAAATGTGGCATGTTTATAGCTCTCCTTTAGCCCCCCCCCCCCCCCCCCCAAAGAGAATGATAAAAAAATAAGAAAAAAAAGAGATCAATAAGAGGGTAAAGAAGAAAAGAGAGTGACCACCAAAAAAATATAATAAATGTTGAACATGAGCTTAGAAGTGTTGCTTAGCATGCAAGCTATAGGAACACTTACATGTTGTTGACATCTACACTCTTGTGCTTGAAATTGAATACCAAATGTAGAAAGAAAGATTGTTGTGAATGGTTTGGTGATTGGTTGTGGTTTGGAATAGTGGGAAGTGCGGTTTTTGGCCGATGCTAGTGGCCATTGAGTACAGGAGAGAGTTCTAATCGAAACTATAGAACCTTTTGTGGTTTTAGGATGGAAATGTGGAACTTTGTGCTATGTTTGCCACCAGCCAAAAAGCCTTTTCTCCATGTCCTAGACCCTAGTGAGTCATTTGAACTTGTGTCTAAGACCTCTGGACAAGCTAGCAACGACACCCATCTTGTGAGCTCTAACATTTAGAGGCTATCATCATGGTAAAGGGACGTTAGGATTGAGCGTGAATATGCACATATGTTGCATCAAATGGTCCTAACCCCACTGGTCGAGAGTGAGCGATTCTTCATCAAGTTTTGTTCATTTCTTTTACCCCGGTGAGGGCCTAGGTTGCTCGATCGTTCGTTCCTATGATGTGATCTTCATGCATGAGCCACTGTGATTGGTGAGTCGTCGAGGCATATTGAGTGTTGGTTGATGAATAATGCGAGAACTCTTCTTTTGCACAATCTTAATACAGTTGAATGTCGTTTGTGGTGGTTGTTAAGATTACTTGTTTAAGTCCATAGGTTGGTGTCAAATAACCATTGTGATTCATTCATCTTGTGCCCTATGACATGCCCCAAAAATTGTGTTGAAAAAGACGACGTAAGCTTACCTTGTTTTGTACTTGGTTTGCTTGGAGACAAGAAAACGTCTAAGTGTGGGGGTGTGATTCGGGCCCAAATATACACATTTGACCCTTATTTCTTATTCGTTTAGCTTAGTATTTCATCTTTCCTCGACATATTTCATGCTAGGTTGTGCTTGTTTTGATACATTTCAGGTCCTAGCACGTGTGGAAGGGTCGAGGACAAGTTTTGGGATAATTGGAGGTCAAAAAGTGTAAAAACCGAAGCAAAGTTCGAAGTCGACCGTGACAATTGCCTCGTAATAGTGAAGTGAAGGCGTCCCAGGAAACAGCCGCAGTTCACGGCCGAACAAGGCAGTTCACGATCTCTTATGACTGTGAACATGGACCACAAACCGTGAACATCGAGCACTCCAGGGAGGTTCCAAAAGTTACTCACGACAAGGCAGTTCACGGTCTCTAAGACCGTGAACTGGGACCATTGACCATGAACCCAGGGGAGTGAAGCAGCGCGTTTTGGACGAAACTGGGTTCACGGATGCGTTTAGGTGTTCACGGCCGTGAACTGGCCAACGCGTCTGTGAACTAACCACTTTCGAGAAATTATGAAGACAATAGCGGGGATAGAGAAAGCGGAGCTGGTTTTGAGATCTGGTTTTTGGAGAAGAATTAGTTTCTTTCTCTAGGGGTTGACCAAAAATACCATAGGGGAGTTCTAATATGAGAGAGAGAGAGTGCTAGAGTGATCTTGGAGCATCATTGGAGGCTTGGGTGGATCTTGAAGTCAAGGATTCAAGCCTAGAAGAAGAAGATCTTGAGCTCAAATTTGTAATCCCTCTCCCTCTCTCTAGAAACTCACTCTTTTCTCTTGCGTGTTGTAGATCCCTAAGTAATACTTTGCAATTACTTGTTAAGATTGAATTATTAAGTGTGGGTTTAAATCAATTTGAGTATTAGAGGTGTTTTCATGATGATTGTGCATGTGTGTGCATAGCAACCTAAGGTTTGTGCATAATTGTGCTTAGCAATCTAAGGTTTGCCTACTATCTAAGTTAGAGACCCTTGACTCAAGTTTGGATCTAGGTTGGTTGTGATTAAGCCGCTCAAACTCCGGTTTGAGGGATATACCTAGGCAACCCCTAGTGACTGAGTGAGAGATCGATCTCGTAACAAATCGATCTCTAGTGAATCCATTTCGTGCAAATGGATCACTAGTTTCTCCTCCTAGTGGTTTCCCTAGACTTGGTGTGTGGATCAATCCCGTGACAAATTGATTGCTATTGATTTGATTTCGTGAAAAATCGATCACTAGTTGCTCACCCCCGCGGTTCACAACCACCTACACCACACGACTCCATTCAATCCAACGAGTCGTGGTATCTAGTCAGGGGGAAGCAACTCCCGGGTGAATCTCCCTTAGTTAGGATTTTCCTTTATTTACTTTTCCTTGCTTGTTTAGTTTGTAATTACATTAGTTCTAAACCCTAAAGTTACTTGCTAGATAAAAACCTAAGCGATTGAAGTAGGGGTACATGGATCATCCCGAGTCGATATTTAAATAATTGCTCTATACTGCACCCGACTAGAGTTTAAAAACCTGGACCCTAGTCGGGAATAATTGTAGTTTCATGCGAGTCACAGCTCCTCCTCGCCGCCAACTCTCCATTTTTTACCTGAAACTCGTCTCCAAGCCTCCCTTTTCGTGCCACGTCCTGAAATATGACATAAATGCACAACCTAGCGTGAAATCGCCTTAAAACACGAGAATCGACTCTCAAACGGTTCAATAATGGTGGAAAAAACATGTGAAAATAACGGTGTATCACTCAGCAACCGACCGACTATATCCATCACCTCTTGGGACAATTTACTCAACAAATTCAAGACCCGATATTGTCATCCTTCCAAGACGGCCGAGTGGAGGAAGAAGATTACTCACTTCGAGCAAGAGGTGGATGAGACATTGAGGGATGCATGGGAAAGGTTCTCGAACTACTTCGTCCAATGCCCTCACCATGCGTTCGAAGAACAATTCCGGACATAAGCTTTCTATGGAGGACTCATCTAAGATGACAAGATCCTTATCGACTCTCTTTGTCAAGGGAGGTTGATGATCATGACCCTCCTCAAGTCACCGAATTGCTTGAAAATATGGCTCTTAAAGGATATGATTGGGGCTTGACGAGGAGTGGTATGAGGACCACTAAAAGAGGAGTAAGAAGCGTGGGTGCAAGTGCTCCACTTGAAGCAAAGATGGACAAGTTGATCGAGGTGATCCTTGAGAGCAAGAAGCAAAAGAAGGATTAGTTAGCGCCATATGATTGGGGTACAAACTCGGGCTATGAGGAAGTCGAGTGCCAAGTAATGAATGAGGAGTCGGCGCATTACGAGCAGTTGAACTCTATCTCCCCTGTGCACACCGATCGGATATCTGGTTTGGAGGAGTTAGTGACCAACTTTGTTAGCTCCAAAGAAGAAGCAAAAGAGTTACCTCCAAAGAAGAAGTCGCCTGTGATAGAAAAGCAAGACGAAGCTGGTAGTTCCCCCAAACAAGAAAGGGGTACGAGTGCAAACGGAGGGGAGAAGGATGATTCGATTCCTCTATCGAAGCACAGAAGTGAAAAGGCAATTTCATCTTGCCCCTATCCTGCTCGACTCCGCAATGACCGCATGGTAGCAGAGTTTGCCCACTTCATGGAATTGATGAACTAGTTGCACCTCAACATTCCTCTCGTGGAGGCCCTCACCCAGATGCCTAAGTACACAAAGTACTTGAAGGACCTCCTCACCAACAAGAGGAAGTTGAGAGGGATGGCTACAGTGACCTTGAATGAAGAGTGCTTGGCTATCCTGCAGAAGCACCTGCCCACAAAGTGCAAAGATTCAGGGAGTTTCACTATCCCTTATTTTATTGGTAACATATCCATAGGGAAATCCTTGGAGGATCTAGGAGCTAGTATAAATGTGATGCCTTATAAGTTGTTTCAAAAGCTAGACCTAAGTGAACCCAAAACTACTAGGATGCATATTTAGTTAGCATATAGGTCTATCAATCGAGCTAAGGGTGTTGTTGAGGACTCACTTATCAAGGTAGTGCCTCTTATTTACCCTTTTGATTTCGTCATTCTGGACATTGATGATAACGTCAATGTCCCCCTAATCCTGGGTAGACCTTTCTTAGCTACCGCCAAGGCCTTAATTGATGTGCATGGGGGAATGTTAGTGCTTAGGGAAGAGGAGGAAGAGATTACCTTTTCTATTGATGATAGCATTAAACAATAATCAACATCATGATGATGTTGATTATTGTGATGAGTTTTTTGATTTCATAGAGGCACTCGCATCTACAGGTGCCTACCCTTCTGACCCTTTTGAAGAATGTTGTTTAGTAGGGACGAACATTGCAGAATCTTCGGAGGAAGAAGACCAACTACTACATGATCCGGAGGTGAAAGCCCTGCCCGTGACTCTCTAAAACACAACTCCTAAATGGCCAAGTGTAACCAATGAAAGGGACTGCATTATAGTGGTGCAAGTAATAAATACCATATCCTCGGGTCTCTAGATGTACTATTACTCAGCTTCAGTTCATTATCTAGCAAATCAGATTAAGGATTGATTAACTAAACTACTCTACTAACTAAACTAAGTAAAACTACTAATTACAGGTTGGAAACTCACTTAGGTATGATTCCCTCTAGTCTGTAGTTAGACAAAGTTGTAATTCACCCAATTGATAACGACGTATTTGCACATGTTTGAACCCTTATTTCTTATCTGTTTGCGGCTCTTAGTCGTGTATCTTTGGCCTATTTTAATCTAGGTTGTGCTATTTTGTCACATTTCAGGTCCCAGACGTCGAAGGAAGGGCTAGGCACGAGTTTTGGGGCATTTGGAGGTCATTTGGTGAAGCTAGGGCAAAACACGGGCAGGCTGCTTCAAAAACACGATTGTGTACACTAAGGGGCACGCCAGTGCTTTTTAGTGCGCGAGCTGAATCGATGCATGGGGAAAACATGGGCACCATTGACCCAAAACACAGCCGTGTCTCTAGCCCGTGTTTTTTATGTCGAGAGCTTGTTGGTGATTGCTGCTGAGGAGTCCAAAACACGGGCGCAGCTTGTTGATCAACTTTTCTTGATTTTAGCTGCAACCTGAGATAGATAGAATTTGATTAGGTTTTTAGAGCTTCTTCAATTGATATTAGTGAATTGATTATACGAGAATTAGTCGATTCACTGCTTTGTATTGGAATCCAATTCCAGTAGTGGAGTTCTGTGTTTATTGCCTCAGCAGTCTATCCCGATGAAGGTTAGTCGCTTGCCAGTTAGTCTGTCTGAGAGGGCTTGGTTAGCTTAAGAGATTCCAAACTACTGTCGGATCTTCCGCAGTTTAATCAAAAGTAAATCAACCAAAGGAAATTACAACTTGAACCTAACTAAGGATCTAGGGGGACTCATTCCCAAGTGACTCTTCCCTTGCTTAAGAACTTCGACAATTTCCTACTTTCTTACTACTTTTGTTTACAATCACTCTCACTACACTTAGTCCCGCTAGATAATAGATAATCACGGAGTAGGCAGTAGATCTATTCCCCGGGTTGATAAATTGAACTTGCCACTATTCTGCATTTCCATTCTGCGATTACACTTGGTCGCAGTTTGGTGTTGTGTCGTAGCGTGTCAAGTTTTTGGCGCCGTTGCCGGGGACCCTAGGTTATTGTTGAAACGTGAACGTCTACTACTTTAGCATTTTTTACTACATTTCTCTCTCTTCCACTTGTGTGCCTTCACGGATTGTGTTTGCTGTTTGTGTGTAGGTAGTGCATGACTCGTAGCCAGTCGGGAGATCTGTTTCCTTTAGACCAAGAGCTCGAACGGACTTGTAGGAACTTCAAGCGAGCTTTGAAGGCATGACTGGCTGCGGAGGAAGCTTTGAAGCAACTACACATCAACCAGGAGGAAGACATGGGGATACCAACGATAATGCGGTTGTCCCCGATGTCCCAATCATGGTTTCAATGACGCCTTCAACGTGGGCACCTTCTACCACACCCTCTTCCCATAAGACAAGCAGCTGATTGACTCGGTTTGCGGCGGGAACATGCTAACCAAGATGCCGTCGTAGCTGAATCAACTCTTTGAAGAGATGGCAGAGCAGTGATATGATTGGGAGACTGCTAGGAGATCGAGACGAGCACCAGGTCGGGGTGTGCATGTTGTAGCCACCCAGTCGTTTGAGTTGGTGCAGGTTGTATCTAAGTTGGTCTCAGCTGTCGCAACCGTCCCGTCCGGGGGGTCCGAATGTCGTCGCGTCGGCATTTTTGGGAGTCGCCATCGATCTTAGTTGGAGTGGATCGAACACTCTTAGGATCGGCTCTAACCTTAGGGTCAGAACCGAGATATGGTCTGCGAAAAATGAAGTTCTGGGTTCGGGAGTACGGTTACGTGTGGGGAAGTGAAATCACACCCCCACAACGCCCTAAATCGGTACTACTTAAGTCGATAAGTTTTTATGCAAGTTGGGTGTATTTTAGTAAAAATTTTGTAATCTTAGGGTCCCACTGGACCATTTAACGATTTTATCGTATTAGTTGTGATTTAATTGTACGCTCACTGACGTAAAAGATAAAGTTAATTGGTTAGTTGGACTCGAACCTTATCGGTTGCCTACGTACCCGTTAGACGGGATCAAAGTCCACGTAGTTCGTTATATGACATTGATCGTTTTGAATGTAATTTTTACCACGTCCCACTGAACGTAATCCTCACATTAAAATTTTGTTAGTAAAATTTAAATTGATTATTTCAAGGATTTTAGTTATTAGGATGTATTTTGACGTATTGGAAAAAGAAAGGAGGTAAACTTAATCCGCATCTAACATCTCGTATTAAGACCTTTAAACAAATAAAGTTAAACAAGGTGGTTAAACTAATGCATGATGGGCCAGCAGCCCAACTGGCTAAGTTGCTAGCCAAGAGTGAGTCGGCCCCGAGAACATGGGTTCAAAACCCCGTCAAGTACGTATTTTTATTTCTCGTTTTGTTTCAGAAACGGGGGGAAGGGTATTTTGATAATTTCACGGAAACACGGTGGCAGGGATAGGTAGTAATTAGGAAACCCTAGGGGCATTTTAGTCTTTACAATCGATGAGGTATATAAACCTCTAAGGAAAACCCTAGAAGGTCGGCCGCACCATTCCCCTCTCGCCTCTCTTTCGTCCCTCTCATCTCTCACTCTCGTCCCAAACCGAAACTCTAACAGATCTATCCTCTCTCTCTCTCTCTCTCTCTCTCTCTCTCTCTCTCTCTCTCTTTCTCAATCTATCGACCACCAGAGAAGATGAGGCGCCGCCCTCTCTCGTCTATCCCCTTCTAAAAAAACGAAAACCTAGCCTCTGGCGCCGCCCTCCCCTTCTTCTTCCTTCCCTACCAGAGAACCAAAATCGAAACCTAAAACAGCCGCCCCTCTCCTAATCCAAAACCGACCCTGACTTTAAGTCAAAGGGCCGCAAAAACAATAAGGACGGTGATGACGCTAGGAAGGTAAGTGTCGATCTGGTGGTTTGCATGTTCAATTTTAGGTTTCAATTGTCGATTTCGATTTAGGAACGAGGGTTTAATTTGAGTTTTTCTTTTGATTTCTGGGTTTAATGATGACGAGGGGAGAAGGAAACCCCGGTCGTCGGCGACTAGGACGTTCGACGACGACCACGACAACCCTCATTCCAGCGGTAAGCTACTTCTGTTGTTGCATGTTTGGTTTCCTTGAGATATTGACGATTTTCTAATCTGGTTTTGTTTTTGTTTTATATTTGTTTTTTTATTCGACGCGGAGAAAAAAGAAAAAGAAAAAAAGTTCGCCACCGTCGAGAGCCTAGACGCCGGCGAAGGTTGATCGACTCATCGGCAAAAATCTGGGTAAGCCGATATAAGCTCTATCTTTCTTCTGAGGTTTATTTCTTAGTCTCGGTTTTTATGGGTGTCGTTTTTATGTTTTTGTGTTTTGGATTTGGATGAGGAGGAGAAAGGAGCAGATGGTCGCCGGCGGTGGTGTGACGACGTCACACAGGTGAGGTTTTGGTTTTGTGATTTCACTTTTGATTTATTACTCCTTTGATCGAATCTGACCTCTACTCTTGTTTTGTCACAGGTTTTTTAATCCGAAATTAATGTAGGTGAGCCTTTTTTTAACTTAGATTATATGGTTAGAGTTTGAATCTGAAATTTATTGCGATTATGGTGCTGTTTTCGTTAGTTCTAGATCGACACCAATCATAGTTTCTACCAACTATACGCCTAAAGAAGGAAAGTGAAAGCACAAGACATTTAAAGTAGGCTGGAAATTGATTCGATATGCAAATAAATGCACTATTAAAGAAACTTAAAGCCAAAATGGAATTACTATGAGCTTATTTTGAGATTACAACGGTACAATTATAGAGCATGGATTTGACTAAAACGTGATAAGGTTATTGAGTACACACTTGATAAAAATGAGATCAGATGTTATTCAAAAGGTAGAAGAGTAAGAGTACCAACCTGATTAGAGTTTCTAGGCTGAACTGTATGATTTCCCTTCCTCAACTTCGACCAAGAGCAAGAGTCCCAAAAATAAGAATGAATCTGTTTTCGTTCTCATGGTTTTTCCCCCAGCTCCTCTTTTTCCACGAAGAGCTCACAGAGCTCATTTAAAGCAAACTAAACCGTCACGTGTTGCTCTCTGATTCGAGCATTTCTTTATTTCGACTTTGAAGAGCGTGCCACCCTGCTGAGGTCGGCTGTGGATATGATTTGGTTAGACCGAACTGGTCAAGGTAGGTTTATGGTTGGTTTCTAGGCCGAACTGGTTGGCCGAGTTGGGCCTATTGGGTTTGGGCCGGTACATGGCCTGGTCTAGTCTTGAACCTGGGCTCTGTTTTGGGCCGAATTGGGCTCTGTTATGGGTTGCATTCTGATCGTTTCTTTTTCTCTTTGCAGGTTCTTGGTCTGGTTTTGGCCCAAGATGATGATCAATGGAGGCCCAAACAGCCTTAATTGGCAAAGCCTCCAATTCTGATTGGTGCCCAAAAGAAAAAGGAAGAAGTCTTTTCTGTTTATTCATTCTTAATTCCTTGTCAAATGTAATAATTATTAATTGTACATTTGTACTTTGTAATTATGCGTATTATTTTTGCGACTTATAATTAGAATGACCATGTAATTATTGTATGGCCCAACTATTCAATTGATTGTTTCCACCCAATTTGCTTACTTTTTCTCCAATCGTGACCCATATTCCAACTTCTTAAATAAGTAGTTCACAATTATGCATTTTGACCAATATTAGTAGGATTACTATGGCCTTCTTATCTCATTTGACCTAGTTTCAAATCTATGTCACTAATCATTAACAGTGGTACTAGTATAGTCGTGACGGCATACTATTGTTATTCTAAATAAAGCGAATTTGGTAGTCATTAGCTACTGCTAATCCTACCTAGTACAGATATTCGAACTAAACAGAAAGAGGACTTCGAAATTATTGGTACTTATTGATTTGCCACTGCTAATCTCAACCAACCTCGTCCAAACTTTCACTTGGGTTTTCTTTTTAATTTTTAAATGGAATATTCTTCCGAATTTTGAGTAGGATGGTTGCTCCGGACAAAATGTGGTGTCTACAGTTGCCCCCCTTTGTATATCTCTTTGTATAAAGAGTTATACAAAGTTCTTGTAAAGACACCACATTTTCTAAAAGTATCATGATGGTTGTGTTAGGGTCCTTGAAATAGGATGTGATTTGAGGATGATGTTAGGATAGTGAGTTGGTGTGTCTGTATCAGAAAATTACTCGCGTTGACGAACGCTATATAAAAATGTAAATTTTCCATCAGTGGACAATACTTCTTTGATGCTCGACAACGTCGACGGTTTCTTCTGATGCCCGTCAATCATCTTCTGCTATATTTCTTAAGCGTTTGCCAGCTCCGGTTAGGTATTTACTGGTAAGGGCGCTCGTTATCTCTTATGCGTTATTGAATGATAGAGGGGCTCGCCAGCTCCTATGAGGTATTGATTTGGTAGGGGTGCTCCTCAGCTCCCGTTAGGTATTGGATGGTAGGGGCGCTCCTCAGCTCCCGTGCGTTGTTGACTGATAGAGGGGCTCGCCAGCTCCTATGAGGTATTAAATGGTTGGGGCGCTCCTCAGCTCCCATGCGTTGTTGACTGATAGAGGGGCTCGCCAGCTCCTGTGAGGTTTTGAATGGTTGGGGCGCTCCTCAGCTCCCATGCGTTGTTGACTGATAGAGGGGCTCGCCAGCTCCTGTGAGGTTTTGATTGGTTGGGGCGCTCCTCAGCTCCCGTGAGGTATTGAATGGTAGGGGCGCTCCTCAGCTCCCGTACGTTGTTGACTGATAGAGGGGCTCGCCAGCTCCTATGAGGTATTAAATGGTTGGGGCGCTCCTCAGCTCCCATGCGTTGTTGACTGATAGAGGGGCTCGCCAGCTCCTGTGAGGTTTTGAATGGTTGGGGAGCTCCTCAGCTCCCATGCGTTGTTGACTGATAGAGGGGCTCGCCAGCTCCTGTGAGGTTTTGATTGGTTGGGGCGCTCCTCAGCTCCCGTGAGGTATTGAATGGTAGGGGCGCTCCTCAGCTCCCGTGAGGTATTGAATGGTAGGGGGGCTCGCCAGCTCCTATGCAGAGTGGGTGAAGGGTTTTTTTTTTTTTCGGCTGCGGTAAGCATACCGGGAATTTGGTTGCCCCCTCGCGGTATGCGGAGCGGGGTTAGGTTTTCTACATTGTCCATGATAGTCGACGAAACAAGTTTTAGAAGGAGGGATTTCATTTGCTCGTGAAAGCCGACGAAACAAATTGACTTGGTTTTCTAAACTGGCCGTGATAGCCGACGGAACAACTTCGGAAAGAGGTTTTAAATTTGCTCGTGATAGCCGACGAAGCAAATTGACAAGGTAATTTTTTCCTTGGCCGTGATAGTCGACGGAACAAGTTTAGAAGGAGGTTTTAAATTTGCTCGTGATAGCCGACGAAGCAAATTGACAAGGTAATTTTTCCTTGGCCGTGATAGTCGACGGAACAAGTTTAGAAGGAGGATCCAATTTGTTCGTGATAGTCGACGAAACAAATTGACTAGGTAATTTTGCCTTGCCCGTGATAGTCGACGGAACAAGTTTAGCAGGGGGTCTAATTTGCTTGTGATAGACGACAAAACAAATTGACTAGTTAGTTTCTAAATTGCCCGTGATAGTCGACGGAACAAGTTTAGCAGGGGATCCAATTTGTTCGTGATAGTCGACGAAACAAATTGACTAGGTAATTTTTGAATTGTCCATGATAGTCGACGGAACAATTTAAAAAGATGGTCTAATTTGCTCGTGATAGTCGACGAAACAAATTGTCTAGGATTTCTACCTTGCCCGTGATAGTCGACGGAACACGTCTATTAGAGGGCTCGTGATTGTTTGCCCGCACCGATATCGTATGTTCATGGTATTTGTTTAGGACGTTCCTAAACCGTTGTTATGGCTTGTCATAAATGCACGTGAAAGCTAAACATGAGACTTGAAGAATTCACGTGAATGTAGTTGTTGTATCTTGTTGTGATTCCTTTTTACAAACATTGGAAATCCAATTAAATGTATGAGTTATTTTGGGAATTGCTGGCAATAAATGCATGACCCATTTTAACATATGATGTTGTTTAATGAGTATCAAAATGATTTTCGAAATTGATGGCGTGATGAATCATGCCGATGAAGTCGTGAATGTTGAGTGAAAAGAAGATGTGATGCATTTGATAATCTCTATGCAATTTTTGTCTGGGTCTCCTTTAAATTGCTCATCTTCGAAGATTGTCAATCCCTTTCGATCAACTTGATCCATAGTTCGTGCTAATGCTGAAGCGATTTTGAACTTGTTGTCCTGAGGTATATCTTCTTGGTGGTAGTTGCGCGAAGATATACTTTGTGAGCTAAGGTAATGATGTGTTTTATCTCTGTTCTTCTTGTCGGTCAAGTTTGGACCCACATATTTCGGAGTTGCGCATATCTTGGTATGTGCAGTATATTGGTTCCTTCTGACCATGAAGTTGAAGGATAATAAGTTGGATGGCTGGTTTAATGAGATTTGAATGTTCTCAAATCCCTTGAGATTTCTTCATCAGCTCATGAGTGAAGTTGATTAATCTGATTCTTGGGTACTCAGACTTCCCCTTCTTCCATACTGCACCGTTTTTGCCTCCCAAAGATCTGTTGCTCACTTTCTATTCTCCAGAACAAAGAGTGACTTTATCAATCTTGACTTAAGATGAATGCAACAATGTTTGAAAAAAAGTTTATTAGAGAATTAAAAGTGAAAGCCATGTCAAGATTTTGGTTTCGAGAAGTGTGTACAAACTGGAGAAAACCGTTTTTGTGTGATAGTTGTCACGTTGCCAAATTTGGTTTTCTTTTTAATAAGAGAAGTGGAAACCAAGCCATGAGAATATCAGTAAGCCCTCGCTCTCACTCTTGCTTTTGATTTTACTCGCTCTCACTCCCGCTTTGGATTTCGCTCATCACTCATTCCTATAGGTGATTTGAGTGTACGACACTTCAGCTACCATTAAGATTCTAGTCACCTTGAGACGTTGCCTATATGTTGTGACCAACTGTGTTCCTTGTGCAGCAACGTGGAAGACCTTGGTGTGATTGATTTAGGATACCTTCCTATGGCTTCGTTATGGACGTTGGTTTCCCATAAAAGGGGTTTTTGTCCGATATGACTTTGATGGTAGGAGTCTTCTTGCTCTTGAAGTGTGGTTTATTCAGATGGGTGATGGATAAGTCATATCTTGATCATACCCATATAAGGCTTCTCGTAAAAGGATTTTGGCTATGCCCCCCAAGTATGGGATTGCCCTGATGGGTTGAAAGCCACTATTATCCCAGACATTTTGTTGATGGAGACTTGTTCAAAAATGTAGGGAGTCCTGGGCATATTTGGGGAGTTTATCTTCAACTGGTCTTGCCCCCTGTCTTTGAAATTATGGTTTATGAGTCGAGGGTTAAGGTTTTTGCGAATGCAATTTGGTTATTGACTTGTCGAGATTCTTGATTGACCTCTAAATGTTGATTATGGTGAAGATTCAACTTCCGACTTGCTCTCAAAATGATGAGTCCTTGGATGATGTGATTTTGGCTATAACGACTTTCTTATCATCAAAGTTTACTACTTGAGGGTCCTTCTTGTCGTATATTGAGATTGATCGTGCAAGACTTTGGCTTGGTGCAGACAGTTGGTACTTCAAAATATAAATAGGGGCACCTAATTTGTGAGTCCCACGATATTTTGTTTGTTTTTCTTTTGTCCTTTGTTTTTTTTTTTTTTTTTGCTTTTTTTTTTGCTTTTTTTTTTGCTTGTGGGACTTACTTGATTTTGTTATGCCCCCGACTATGCTTCTTTTTTCCTTGATCTAGAATTTGTCTTTGGTAGGAGTAGTATTGAAAAGTGGAGAGTTTGTCTTGATGATTGATAATGTGAGTGTCACTTCTCGTTAGCTAGGTTGAATTGGCTATTCTTTTTGTAGAAGTGAGGATTTTGATGCCATGTGCTTGTTTGTATAGATGAGTGCTTCACTCGTGTGATTCTTGGGTTTTGATAAATGGGATCCCTGAACTTCTCGGTCTTCTTGTCACGAGATAATGTGAGGGTTTCCTATCTGTAATGTTGTGTCTCTTGTACGTCGAGATTTGGCTATTTGAGTTCATGTAAGCTGAGTCTCAATTTGTTGGCGAAAGTCGACTGTAGTGGTGACGAGATTCTACAAGTAGCATGATGTCGTATACTCATTACACCTTTTGACTATCAGCTCACATATTTCATAGTCACCAGTAGGGTGTTTATCTCTCGATTTTATTAAAACACGTACACTCGTAACACCAGTGGGTGCTCAAAATTATGACAGTAGCATGGTGTTGATAATTGCTTGACACCAGTGGGGTGTCCCAAATCTCAGCACCGGCGGGGTGCTCTCATTTTCTTGGCATGACAATCTCATGGCTTAGCTTGAAAATAAAACTGGATTTTGATGGCTTTCATTTTTGAGAAAATAAATATGTTTTAAAAATAATCCGAAGTGGCGTTCGTTATTTTGATAATGAAAAATCATTGATGCAAACTCTTAAATTAAGATTGATACTATTCACCATAATGCTCCAGAGAGGTCGAAAGTTGAAAGATCTTTTATTCAGGACGATGGAAGCAAAAGCGATACAAATTTTAACAAGGTAAACTGTCTCGATTAGTTGATGATAATCAACATCATCCATGCGTTGAGCTTTGCTTCGTGGCTGTCCTAATGATTTTCTTGATTGGACTGCAAGTTGTGGTTGCTCTCCAGCAGTGAGTCATGATTTTCTTCAAATTTTGGACGAAGCCTTATGGAAAATGCTCACCTGTTCTTTCATTTCTTCAAGTGTCGCTAACCTTCTTTTGATGAAGTATAATTCCCTCTATAGTGACTCCAAAATGAGCATAACTTTGGATCCCGTCGATGTTTAAGGATTTGAATTTTCCTTGAGGAAGAGCAATTTTGAGGAAACCTGGGTTGTCTCAATATTGTCAAATTATTTCCGTTCTTTTTATGATGGTGTATGCGTGATGCTTATGCAAAATGTTAATGATGTATGAATTCAAATTCATTTGTCGTCTCATGCATGCGTTTTTAATCTTCTTATGATAAGTTGTTAATGAGTGAATGAAAATCTTATGAGAGAATGATGTTTATGAATTTTGAAAACGTTTTTCATTCATGCAATCACACAGTTTTACGAGTAAAAGACAAAACGCATATCATTACGTCGTAAGTAAACATACATTTAGATAAGCAAACATATATCATTGCATCATTACCCTATTTGGTAGACCTAGGGCTTTCAGATGGCGTACCGACATGGTTTTAGGGTGGCTTTGGGGATTGTTTTGGATGGTCGAGGGTAGCTTCGAAGTTTACTATATGCTGGTTAAGGAATTCCTAGGGATTTGGCTCCCAAGTTGTATCCCGCCCTAGCTCTTTCAAACTGGCTGGATACCTCGAGATCATCCTCGGATCCGAGTTCAACTTGGTTAGAAAGTTTTGCGTGACTACCACTATTGTGGATGTCACGGTACTCCTTTCAATTTTCTAAAAGGATAGCTCGGGTATAGAGCTTTTATGCATGAATGCAAAATTAAATTGCGAAAATATAATTGCGCAAATAAGAAAGTAAACACCCAACATTTAATAGGAAAATAGAAAACTTATCGAACTTAATTATGTAGCTTGACTCTCGAGATCCCCAGCGGAGTCGCCAACTGTCGCAACCGTCCCGTCCGGGGGGTCCGAATGTCGTCGCGTCGGCATTTTTGGGAGTCGCCATCGATCTTAGTTGGAGTGGATCGAACACTCTTAGGATCGGCTCTAACCTTAGGGTCAGAACCGAGATATGGTCTGCGAAAAATGAAGTTCTGGGTTCGGGAGTACGGTTACGTGTGGGGAAGTGAAATCACACCCCCACAACGCCCTAAATCGGTACTACTTAAGTCGATAAGTTTTTATGCAAGTTGGGTGTATTTTAGTAAAAATTTTGTAATCTTAGGGTCCCACTGGACCATTTAACGATTTTATCGTATTAGTTGTGATTTAATTGTACGCTCACTGACGTAAAAGATAAAGTTAATTGGTTAGTTGGACTCGAACCTTATCGGTTGCCTACGTACCCGTTAGACGGGATCAAAGTCCACGTAGTTCGTTATATGACATTGATCGTTTTGAATGTAATTTTTACCACGTCCCACTGAACGTAATCCTCACATTAAAATTTTGTTAGTAAAATTTAAATTGATTATTTCAAGGATTTTAGTTATTAGGATGTATTTTGACGTATTGGAAAAAGAAAGGAGGTAAACTTAATCCGCATCTAACATCTCGTATTAAGACCTTTAAACAAATAAAGTTAAACAAGGTGGTTAAACTAATGCATGATGGGCCAGCAGCCCAACTGGCTAAGTTGCTAGCCAAGAGTGAGTCGGCCCCGAGAACATGGGTTCAAAACCCCGTCAAGTACGTATTTTTATTTCTCGTTTTGTTTCAGAAACGGGGGGAAGGGTATTTTGATAATTTCACGGAAACACGGTGGCAGGGATAGGTAGTAATTAGGAAACCCTAGGGGCATTTTAGTCTTTACAATCGATGAGGTATATAAACCTCTAAGGAAAACCCTAGAAGGTCGGCCGCACCATTCCCCTCTCGCCTCTCTTTCGTCCCTCTCATCTCTCACTCTCGTCCCAAACCGAAACTCTAACAGATCTATCCTCTCTCTCTCTCTCTCTCTCTTTCTCAATCTATCGACCACCAGAGAAGATGAGGCGCCGCCCTCTCTCGTCTATCCCCTTCTAAAAAAACGAAAACCTAGCCTCTAGCGCCGCCCTCCCCTTCTTCTTCCTTCCCTACCAGAGAACCAAAATCGAAACCTAAAACAGCCGCCCCTCTCCTAATCCAAAACCGACCCTGACTTTAAGTCAAAGGGCCGCAAAAACAATAAGGACGGTGATGACGCTAGGAAGGTAAGTGTCGATCTGGTGGTTTGCATGTTCAATTTTAGGTTTCAATTGTCGATTTCGATTTAGGAACGAGGGTTTAATTTGAGTTTTTCTTTTGATTTCTGGGTTTAATGATGACGAGGGGAGAAGGAAACCCCGGTCGTCGGCGACTAGGACGTTCGACGACGACCACGACAACCCTCATTCCAGCGGTAAGCTACTTCTGTTGTTGCATGTTTGGTTTCCTTGAGATATTGACGATTTTCTAATCTGGTTTTGTTTTTGTTTTATATTTGTTTTTTTATTCGACGCGGAGAAAAAAGAAAAAGAAAAAAAGTTCGCCACCGTCGAGAGCCTAGACGCCGGCGAAGGTTGATCGACTCATCGGCAAAAATCTGGGTAAGCCGATATAAGCTCTATCTTTCTTCTGAGGTTTATTTCTTAGTCTCGGTTTTTATGGGTGTCGTTTTTATGTTTTTGTGTTTTGGATTTGGATGAGGAGGAGAAAGGAGCAGATGGTCGCCGGCGGTGGTGTGACGACGTCACACAGGTGAGGTTTTGGTTTTGTGATTTCACTTTTGATTTATTACTCCTTTGATCGAATCTGACCTCTACTCTTGTTTTGTCACAGGTTTTTTAATCCGAAATTAATGTAGGTGAGCCTTTTTTTAACTTAGATTATATGGTTAGAGTTTGAATCTGAAATTTATTGCGATTATGGTGCTGTTTTCGTTAGTTCTAGATCGACACCAATCATAGTTTCTACCAACTATACGCCTAAAGAAGGAAAGTGAAAGCACAAGACATTTAAAGTAGGCTGGAAATTGATTCGATATGCAAATAAATGCACTATTAAAGAAACTTAAAGCCAAAATGGAATTACTATGAGCTTATTTTGAGATTACAACGGTACAATTATAGAGCATGGATTTGACTAAAACGTGATAAGGTTATTGAGTACACACTTGATAAAAATGAGATCAGATGTTATTCAAAAGGTAGAAGAGTAAGAGTACCAACCTGATTAGAGTTTCTAGGCTGAACTGTATGATTTCCCTTCCTCAACTTCGACCAAGAGCAAGAGTCCCAAAAATAAGAATGAATCTGTTTTCGTTCTCATGGTTTTTCCCCCAGCTCCTCTTTTTCCACGAAGAGCTCACAGAGCTCATTTAAAGCAAACTAAACCGTCACGTGTTGCTCTCTGATTCGAGCATTTCTTTATTTCGACTTTGAAGAGCGTGCCACCCTGCTGAGGTCGGCTGTGGATATGATTTGGTTAGACCGAACTGGTCAAGGTAGGTTTATGGTTGGTTTCTAGGCCGAACTGGTTGGCCGAGTTGGGCCTATTGGGTTTGGGCCGGTACATGGCCTGGTCTAGTCTTGAACCTGGGCTCTGTTTTGGGCCGAATTGGGCTCTGTTATGGGTTGCATTCTGATCGTTTCTTTTTCTCTTTGCAGGTTCTTGGTCTGGTTTTGGCCCAAGATGATGATCAATGGAGGCCCAAACAGCCTTAATTGGCAAAGCCTCCAGTTCTGATTGGTGCCCAAAAGAAAAAGGAAGAAGTCTTTTCTGTTTATTCATTCTTAATTCCTTGTCAAATGTAATAATTATTAATTGTACATTTGTACTTTGTAATTATGCGTATTATTTTTGCGACTTATAATTAGAATGACCATGTAATTATTGTATGGCCCAACTATTCAATTGATTGTTTCCACCCAATTTGCTTACTTTTTCTCCAATCGTGACCCATATTCCAACTTCTTAAATAAGTAGTTCACAATTATGCATTTTGACCAATATTAGTAGGATTACTATGGCCTTCTTATCTCATTTGACCTAGTTTCAAATCTATGTCACTAATCATTAACAGTGGTACTAGTATAGTCGTGACGGCATACTATTGTTATTCTAAATAAAGCGAATTTGGTAGTCATTAGCTACTGCTAATCCTACCTAGTACAGATATTCGAACTAAACAGAAAGAGGACTTCGAAATTATTGGTACTTATTGATTTGCCACTGCTAATCTCAACCAACCTCGTCCAAACTTTCACTTGGGTTTTCTTTTTAATTTTTAAATGGAATATTCTTCCGAATTTTGAGTAGGATGGTTGCTCCGGACAAAATGTGGTGTCTACATCAGCCATTGATCGTTATGGATTGGTTTCAGGGATAGGAAAGCCGCAGGAAATTCATTACCAGTGGTGCGAGAGCTCCCATCACACCGTAGAAGACTGTCAGGCGATGAGGGAGTCGACTACACCCCAGGAGAAGCTGGACTTCATCGGAAATGCCAGGCGTTTCGACCCCCTACAGCAACACTTATAACAAGGGGTGGCGCCAGCATCCCAACTTCTCCTGGAATGTAACTAATCCTAGGCCACCAGTCTCCCAGATACAGCCAGGCTTTAGAGGCCTCCGTACCAGCCAAGACAAGGGCAATTCTAGCAACAGTAGCAGCCTCTCTATCTGCCCAGACAGGAACCAGTTCCTCCTCAGTTACAGATGAGGCCATTTCAGTAGTCATGTGTAGTCCCCGCAATCCCAGTACAGAGCGATCCGATGGCCGATTTGCGAGATCTAGTGGGTTCTCTGGCCACTTTCAATGCTAATAAGTTCAGCAACATCGAGCATTTCATGGAGAAAGCCTCGGGTAAATTCATGGAGCTTGAGGCTGGTCAGAGAAACAAGCAAGCTATACTACGGGATATCTACACCCAGCTCGGGAGTGTGGCACAGGTTGTAGCACAAAGGGCTCCGGGTACTTTACCCGACCAGACCATTCCCCATCCGCAGGACCCAAATGAACACAACAAGGCCATTACTACAGGAGTGGCAAAGTGACTTCTGATCCACTTGTCCAGACACGATATGAGAGAGAGACACCTGTTTCATCACTTCCAGCTAATGAAGAAGAAATGGAGAAGGAGGTTAAGGTGCCTACTCCTAAGCCGCAACCAGTGGTGAAGGAGTATATCCCTCAACAACCCTTTCCTACTCGGTTGCACAAAGACGGACTAGAGACTGAGTTTGCCGAATTCATGGCAATGCTGAAGCAGGTGAACATCAGTATGCCTTTCGTGGAGGCATTGTCGAAAATGCCCAAGTATGCTAAGTTCATAAAGGATCTCCTCACCAACAAGAGGAAGCTTGGGGAGCTGTCGAAAGTGATGCTGAACGAGGAGTGTTCTGCCAGCCTGCAGAAAAAGCTACCAGAGAAGCGCAAAGACCTAGGGAGTTTTACTATCCCTTGTATGATTGGTAGTTTGCATGTAGGAAAGTCATTGGCGGATTTAGGCGCTAGCATAAACGTAATGCCATATAAACTGTTTGAAAAGCTAGGCCTAGGTGAACCCAGTAATACTAGGATGAGCATTCAACTAGCTGATAGATCCATTGTGCATCCTAGAGGCATTACATAGGACTTGATAGTCACATTAGGGTCATTCTCATATCCTGTTGATTTTGTTATTCTTGATATAAATGAGGATGTCGATGTGCCTTTAATACTGGGTAGACCTTTTCTCGCCACCGCCACGGCGCTTATTGATGCGAATGATGGGAAGTTAATTTTGAGGGCTGGGGGTGAACAAATCACCTTCTCTGTTTCTGATAATATGAAACACCCCCAGCTCCATGATGATCTAGATTACTAGGATGTTATTTCTAATTTTGAGACCGCACTCACCATCACGAGTGCAAGTACTAACGATTTCCTTGAGCGTTGCCTTTTGCTAGGGGAACAGGCATCGTAGCAGTTGTAGCTAGACGGAGCTGCGATCGAGGGGCGACAGATGCCATTCAAGTCGATCCCTATCTCGCCCTGGATCACTACATCATTGGAGGAGCCACCAGAGCTGGAGCTTAAGCCCCTCACCTCTCACCTGGAGTATGCATTTCTCCGTGAGGGGAATAAGCTCCTGGTCATTATCAGCTCGGATCTTATACCCGAGCAGAAGAGCAGACTGGTGGCTCTGCTAAAGAAGTATGCCTCGGCCATGGCATGGAAGATAATTGACATTAGAGGCATTACTCCATCCTTTTGCTACCACAGAATTCTGATGGAGGATGAGGTTAAGCTAGTCAGGCAGCCGCAGCGGAGATTGACTCCTAACTTGGAGGCAGTGGTCCGGGCAGAGATTGTGAAGTTGATGGATGCAGGGATTATCTTTGCTATATCTGATAGCAAGTGGGCCAATCCCACTCAGGTGGTAGAGAAGATAGGCAGGATGACTGTGGTCCCGAATGAGAAGAACGAGTTGATCCCGATGTGGACTGCATTGATGACCGGCGCATGAACGCCGCCACCACGAAGGACCATCTTCCCTTACCTTTCATTGATCAGATGCTGGAGAGGTTGGCTGGCCATGAGTTCTACTGCTTCCTAGATGGCATGTGTGGATACTTCCAGATTCCCATCGCGCCAGAGGATCAGGCGAAGACCACATTCACTTGCCCCTTCGGTACTTTTGCTTATCGGAGGATTCCATTCAGGTTATGTAATGCACCGGCGACCTTCCAGAGATGTATACCGGCGATCTTCAATCGACTAGTTGGAGAAATCATGGAAGTCTTCATGGACGACTTCTCGGGTTACGGAGACTCCTTTACTCATTGTCTCCATAACCTGGAACTTGGCCTGAAGAGGTGCGAGGATACTAATCTTGCACTCATCTGGGAGAAGTGCCCTTTTATGGTTCGTGAAGGGATTGTGCTCGGGCACAAGATCTCCAATCAAGGGATTGAGGTGGATCGCGCGAAGATAGAGACGATCAGTAAGCTACCTCCTCCCATTTATGTGAAGGATGCAACATTCCAGTTCACTCCTGACTGCACAGCTCCATTCGAGACATTAAGGAGAAGCTTACCCATGCACCCATCATGGTGACTCCTTACTGGTCTCTTCCCTTTGAGTTGTTGTGCAATGCGCGTGACTATGCAGTCGGAGTTGTTCTGGGTCAGAGACGCGAGAAGCACTTCCAGTCCATCTACTACGCGTCATAGACCTTGAACGATGCACATGAGAACTACACCACCATTGAAAAGGAGCTGCTCGCTGTGGTGTATGCATTTGACAAGTTCCGACCTTATCTGGTGCTCTCCCATGTGGTGGTCTACACAGACCACTCCGCGATTCGTTATCTGATGAGCAAGGTTGATGCGAATTCTAGGCTCATTCGCTGGATCCTGCTTCTGCAGGAATTTGATATCAAGATTTGGGACAAGAAGGGAGCCGCGAATGTGGCTGCAGATGATCTTTCATGGTTGGAAGCCCCTTCGGTGGACAACTTCGTGGAAGAGATCAACGACTCCTTCCCGGGTGAGCGATTGATGGCGATGACCTTGGTAGAGAGCGTGGCCCCTTGTATTCTGACTTTTCCAATTATCTGGTGGGCAAACAGTTACCTAAGGGGATGGCAACTCATGCAAAGCGCAAGTTCTTCTCCGACCTGAAGCATTATTTCTAGGAGGATCCTTACCTCTTCACGATCGGAGCAGATGGCGTGATTCGGCGCTGCGTCATGGAGCACGAGATGGGAGACATCATGTCTAAATGCCACAAGGGACCTACCGACGGTCACCATGGAGGGAACCGCACGGCGTGGAAGGTGCTATAGTCGGGCTTCTACTGGCCCTAACTCTTCAAGGATGCAGACACCTTCGCACTACAGTGCGACCGCTGCCGGAGGTCAGGTAACATTTCTTCCCGGGATGAGATGCCCTAACATATATCTGTCGTTTGTGAAATTTTTTATGTTTGGGGCATCGATTTCATGGGCACATTCACTCCATCTTTCGGTAACTTGTACATACTGGTTGCGGTAGACTACGTCTCGAGGTGAGCAGAAGCTCAAGCCATGTCCACCATTTCTAAAGCAGTTGTCCTCCCAGTTCAGGACACCTCGTGCCATGATAAGTGAAAAAGGAAACCATTTTCAAGGGAAATTCAATAATCTCCTCTCGAGCTATGGTGTTAAGCATTAGGCTTCAGAGGCTTACCATCCTCAGACGAATGGTCAAGCCGAGCTGACGAACTGGGAGCTTAAAAGAATAATTGAAAAGATGGTGGATCAGTCCCAAAAGGATTGGTCCACCAAGCTCGATGATGCTCTCTTGACATATAGGACAGCCTACAAAACCCCGATTGGTATTTCACCATATAGGCTTGTCTATGGGAAGGCTTTTCATTTGCCAGTGGAGCTAGAGCACAAGGCTTTCTAGGCCCTTAAGCTGCTAAATGTGGATTTGAGTGTTGCAGGTACTGAACGTAAGTTGCAACTGCTACAGTTGGAGGAATGGCGTTACACACCTACGAGAACACCCTGCTCTACAAGGAGCGAACCAAGCGTCTCCACGACGCTCAGTTGAAGGGCCCGAAGGAGTTTCAGGTAGGTGATCGTGTTCTACTCTTTAATGCACGCCTGAAACTCTTTCCGAGCAAACTGTGTTTGAGGTGGTCGGGACCCTTCACGATCACCCAAGTTTTCCCACATGGTGCGGTGGAGATCAGCAATGTTCAAACTGAGCCATTCAAAGTGAACGGCGACCTTTCTAAAGTTGTACTTGGGAGGTGATGTCGATCGCGCAGAGCTGCTGATCAAGTTCGAAGACCCTTAGTTCCTCTACAGGTGACCAGTTAAAAGACGTTAAAGAAGCGCTTGTGGGGAGGCAATCCCACCACAGTTTGCATTTATTTCCCTTTTTCCTTTTCAATTTTTTCGGTTTTTTAGTCATTGAGTCTGTCTGGAGTCTGTCTGGAAAGTATCTCATGCCCGGGGCGGTCTGTTTTCATCTATGGCTGTGTATTTTTTGAGCTGGGACACGAATGAGGTTTGGTTGTTTGAAATCGTGGTTTTGAGTTTGTGCAGAGGCAGGCTTGGCAGTAAAAACACGGGCGCCTGGGGTCAAAAACTCGACCTTCTTTCATCCCCTGTCCGCCCGTGTTTTGGCATTTCACCCAGCAGAGCCTCGCACTAAAAAACACGGGCACCAGGGTTTGAAAACATGATCGTGTTTCGACCCCTGTCCGCCCGTGTTTTGCATCAAGGGAGAAAGTGCCTCGGCAGTAAAAACACGGGCGCGGAGCACCAGGAACATGGCCGTGTTCTGGGCCCACCTGTGTTTTTACTCCGTCCTATAAAAATCAAACACGACCGATTTTCTCTCCCCATATCTCATTTTTTTCAAAACCCCTCTCTCTCCTCTTGCCGGAAAATCAGCCCTCTCCCTTGGTGGTTTTTCGGCCAATTCTCTCCCCCGACCTCCAAATCAAAAACCGAGAACACCACTACACTCCTGGCGTCAGGGAGCACATTGCCCAGAAGTTTGGTCCCTTTTGGCGGAGGTTGGGTCGCCAGCGGTGAGTTCTCCGACGAGTTCTCCAGCAATTTTGGTGTGCATTTTTCTTCTCTTCACCTTCCCTGTGGTATATACTTGCGTCTCTAGGTGTGTTTCTTGTTTTATCATGGTCAATTTTGGAGAATTGATACTTAGGGTTATAGATGAATAACTTGAGATTTTGGCTTGAAATTGGATCTTCTTGGTAGGCCGATGGAGTTTATATGCTTGAAATTGTTGTTCCCATTAATTAGTTTTGTCGGCCTACCAATTGCATGTTGATGACTTGATATATACACATGTTTTTGTCCGCCATTCTTATACCGTTTGAGTCTTATTTCTCGTGTTTTAGGCCGATTTCACGCTAGGTTGTTCTTGTTTGTGATATCTCAGGTCCTAGTACGTGAATGAAGGTTTGGGAACGAGTTCGGGGTCGATTAGAAGAAGATTGGACGTTTGGCGAAAAGCTGAGGAAACCACACGGGCACGCCTAAAATTCCACACGGTCTTGTGACTTGGCCGTGTGGCAACACTACTTTGCGTGGGCAAGCCACACTGGCAGTGTAACGTCCACTTTGGTCGTGTGGGATTTCCAGAGAGTTCACACGTGTATGCCTTAATTCTACACGGCCGTGCAACACTGGCCGCGTAATGTACCTTTCGTCACTTAACCCAAACGCCGCGTTTTGGATTTCACACGGGCAGACTGGGGATTCCACACGGCCGTGTGGTCGTGAAATTCTGGGTTTTAACCCAATTTTGGGTCTTTTCAAGAGGGAAATCGAGTTTTTGAACAAGAAACAGAGCCCAAGAGAGAGAAAGTTGGAAGAACACATCCTACAGGTGATTTTGGAGCTAGGTTTCATCAATCAAGCTTGGAAATCATCCTTGGAGTGAAGATCATCATCCCAGAGCAGATTATCCACATCTTGATGAGTATGACTGCTTTGTTTTCTGTTTTTCTCTCTCTCTATGGAGTAGAACCCTCTATCACTTGGGTAATTAGATTCCATGTGTTAGGAATCTTGATTGCAATTATGTTTGGATTGTGATATTGCTTGATTATAATAGATTGAAGTGTTTTGATTGAGTCAATTGAAGTCTGATCATCTTTTATTGATTTCTGCTGCAACCTGAGATAGATAGAATTTGATTAGGTTGTTAGAGCTTCTTCAATCGGTAGTAGTGAATCGATTATACGAGAGTTAGTCGATTCACTACTTTGTACTGGAATCCAATTCCAGTAGTGGAGTTTTGTGTTCATAGCCTCAGCTTTCTATCCCGGTGAACGCTAGTCGTTTGCCGGGTAGTTGATTGAGAGGGTTTGGTCAGCTTAAGAGATTCCAAGCTACTGTCGGATCTTCCGCAGTATAATCAACAGTAAAGAAACCAAAAGTAATTACAATTGTGACCTAACTATGGAGCTAGGGGGACTCATTCTCGAGTGACTCTTCCGTTGCTAAAGAACTTCAAGCCATTTACTGCTTTCTTACTGTTTTTGCTTAAAATCACATTCACTCGACTTAGTTTTCTAGATAATAGATAAACACGGAGTAGGCAGTAGATCTAGACCCTGGGTTGATAATTAAAACTTGCCACTATTCTGCATTTCCGGACTGCGATTACACTTGGTCGCAGTTTGGTGTTGTGTTTTAGCGTGTCAAGTTTTTGGCGCCGTTGCCAGGGATCTCTAGGTTATTCTAGAAATGTGAAAGTCTATTACTTTAGCGTGTTTCCTTTCTTTTCCACCCTTTCTTTTCACTTGGGTGTTATGTTTTTGTTGGTGCAGATCTGAAACATGGATCTTCATGGCTTCTCCAACCATTGGTGGTATCAACCACCATCTGTGTGGTATTACCCCGAGACTTCATGGAGAAATAAAGGAGGAGAAGACTATGGATTCGGATGTCAATACCAACCCCCTACTCTTTAATGCACGCCTGAAACTCTTTCCGAGCAAGCTGTGTTCGAGGTGGTCGGGACCCTTCACGATCACCCAAGTTTTCCCACATGGTGCGATGGAGATCAGCAATTCTCAAACTGAACCATTCAAAGTGAACGGCGACCTTTCTAAAGTTGTACTTGGGAGGTGATGTCGATCACGCAGAGCTGCTGATCAAGCTCGAGGACCCTTAGTTCCTCTACAGGTGACCAGTTAAAAGACGTTAAAGAAGCGCTTGTGGGGAGGCAATCCCACCACAGTTTGCATTTATTTCCCTTTTTCCTTTTCAATTTTGTCGGTTTTTTAGTCATTGAGTCTGTCTGGAGTCTGTCTGGAAAGTATCTCATGCCCAGGGCGGTCTGTTTTCATCTATGGCTGTGTATTTTTTGAGCTGGGACACGAATGAGGTTTGGTTGTTTGAAATCGTGGTTTTGAGTTTGTGCAGAGGCTGGCTTGGCAGTAAAAACACGGGCGCCTGGGGTAAAAAACTCGACCATCTTTCATCCCCTGTCCGCCCGTGTTTTGGCATTTCACCCAGCAGAGCCTCGCACTAAAAAACACGGGCACCAGGGTTTGAAAACATGGTCGTGTTTCGACCCTTGTCCTCCCGTGTTTTGCATCAAGGGAGAAAGTGCCTCGCCAGTAAAAACACGGGCGCGGAGCACCAGGAACATGGCCGTGTTCTGGGCCCACCTGTGTTTTTACTCCATCCTATAAAAATCGAACACGACCGATTTTCTCTCCCCATACCTTATTTTTTCAAAACCCCTCTCTCTCCTCTTGCCGGAAAATCAGTCCTCTCCTCTCCCTTGGTGGTTTTTCGGCCAAAATTCTCTCCCCCGACCTCCAAATCAAAAACCGAGAACACCACTACACTCCAGGCGTCAGGGAGCACATTGCCCAGAAGTTTGGTCCCGTTTGGCGGAGGTTGGGTCGCCAGCGGCGAGTTCTCCGGCAATTTTGGTGTGCATTTTTCTTCTCTTCACCTTCCCTGTGGTATATACTTGCGTCTCCAGGTGTGTTTCTTGTTTTATCTTGGTCAATTTTGGAGAATTGATACCTAGGGTTATAGATGAAGAACTTGAGATTTTGGCTTGAAATTGGATCTTCTTGGTAGGCCGATGGAGTTTATATGCTTGAAATTGTTGTTCCCATTAATCAGTTTTGCCGGCCTACCAATTGCATGTTGATGACTTGATATATACACATGTTTTTGTCCGCCATTCTTATACCGTTTGAGTCTTATTTCTCGTGTTTTAGGCCGATTTCACGCTAGGTTGTTCTTGTTTGTGATATCTCAGGTCCTAGTACGTGAATGAAGGTTTGGGAACGAGTTCGGGGTCGATTAGAAGAAGATTGGACGTTTGGCGAAAAGCTGAGGAAACCACACGGGCACGCCTAAAATTCCACACGGTCGTGTGACTTGGCCGTGTGGCAACACTACTTTGCGCGGCAAGCCACACTGGCAGTGTAACGTCCACTTTGGTCGTGTGGGATTTCCAGAGAGTGCACACGTGTATGCTTTAATTCTACACGGCCGTGCAACTCTGGCCGCGTAATGTACCTTTCGTCACTTAACCCAAACGCCGCGTTTTGGATTTCACACGGGCAGACTGGGGATTCCACACGGCCGTGTGGTCGTGAAATTCTGGGTTTTAACTCAATTTTGGGTCTTTTCAAGAGGGAGATCGAGTTTTTGAGCAAGAAACAGAGCCCTAGAGAGAGAAAGTTGGAAGAACACATCCTAGAGGTGATTTTGGAGCTGGATTTCATCAATCAAGCTTGGAAATCATCCTTGGAGTGAAGATCATCATCCCAGAGAATATTATCCACATCTTGATGAGTATGACTGCTTTGTTTTCTGTTTTTCTCTCTCTCTATGGAGTAGAACCCTCTATCACTTGGGTATGAAGAACCCAAGTTCCATGTGTTAGGAATCTTGATTGTAATTATGTTTGGATTGTGATATTGCTTTATTATAATCGATTGAAGTGTTTTGATTGAGTCAATTGAAGTCTGATCATCTTTTATTGATTTCTGCTGCAACCTGAGATAGATAGAATTTGATTAGGTTGTTAGAGCTTCTTCAATCGGTAGTAGTGAATCGATTATACGAGAGTTAGTCGATTCATTACTTTGTACTGGAATCCAATTCCAGTAGTGGAGTTTTGTGTTCATAGCCTCATCTTTCTATCCCGGTGAAGGCTAGTCATCTGCCGGGTAGTTGATTGAGAGGGTTTGGTCAGCTTAAGAGATTCCAAGCTACTGTCGGATCTTCCGCAGTATAATCAACAGTAAAGCAACCAAAAGTAATTACAACTGTGACCTAACTATGGAGCTAGGGGGACTCATTCTCGAGTGACTCTTCCCTTGCTAAAGAACTTCAAACCATTTACTGCTTTCTTACTGTTTTTGCTTAAAATCACATTCACTCGACTTAGTTTACTAGATAATAGATAAACACGGAGTAGGCAGTAGATCTAGACCCCGGGTTGATAATTAAAACTTGCCACTATTCTGCATTTCCGGACTGCGATTACACTTGGTCGCAGTTTGGTGTTGTGTTTTAGCGTGTCAAGTTTTTGGCGCCGTTGCCAGGGATCTCTAGGTTATTCTAGAAACGTGAAAGCCTATTACTTTAGCGTGTTTCTTTTCTTTTCCACCCTTTCTTTTTACTTGGGTGTTATGTTTTTGTTGGTGCTGATCTGAAACATGGATCTTCATGGCTTCTCCAACCATTGGGGATATCAACCACCATCTGTGTGGTATTACCCCGAGACTTCCTGGAGAAATCAAGGAGGAGAAGACTATGGATTAGGATGTCAATACCAACCCCCCTACTACGGAGAACAACCAAACCCTTGGGAACCTCAAGAACAATATCCTTGTCAAGAAGAATTCATGCCACAACGAGAGTGGTCATCTGAGTTTGTGTTAGACATGGAGGCCTTCACGGGGCCACTCTGCAGAGCCATGCTACACTCCACTGGCAGATTCGAAAAAACAATTGCGGCTTTTCGTGGAGCAGTTTGCTCTAGCAATGAGAGATCATGCTCCAAGATGGATCTTCAAATCCAAGCCCTTACCCCTTCCGATCCCTCATTTCTCCATGAAATGGAGGAGGCTGTTCAGTGCTCAGCGAAGCAAACAGAGTGGGTGGAGCAAGTTTGCACACAACCTGCTCAAGATCACCTTTCTGCCACCACACTAGAAGAGGTGGAGGATGACGAAGGCTACAAGGACGTTGAGGAGCATACAGAAGTTATCACAGAGAACTCCCATTATAATCATGATCAAGAAAGTCCTCTGGTGGCAGATCACACGTTTCCTCATTTCTTCTCTAACATGCTGGGCCCGTGCGAGGAGATGCAAGATGATCCCATTGAAGAAATTGATTGGCGACTTGCTCTCCAATCTGTTATGGAAGAAGAAGAGGCAAGGGTGAGGATAGAAGTTGTGGAGGATGAGGAAGAAAGCAAAGAAGAGGTAGATCTTGATTTTTTCCAAGGGGAGAGACCACATTTTGAAGAAGGAAGAGGGGTTGAGGAAGCAATTGACATCCAGGCTGAGGATGAAGTTGAGGTGGAAGAGGCTTGCACCAGCCCTATGTTACATGTGATATCTCCACCAAACTTCGAGGAGCTGCTTGGCAAGGACCCATTTGCAATGTCTCTTTGCCAGACCAAGCCCACATCAACATCAATCCCTCTTGGTGGGTGCGATGGTGGTCAATCGATGATATCTTATCTGGTTTGGGGCAATGAGACAAGAGCATACGCGAAGGAGAGGTCTCAAGAGTGGAGACTTCATCTTCCTCAAGGCCACAAGCCATCTTCATCACCTATCACATCACCTGCTTGTGACTTGAGACTCCACATCATCGACAAGAATCTCAACTTCAAGGAGGTTTTGGGGTGGACCGAAACTTAGGAGCCACCGTCCAGCTAAGACGTAAAAGAAGCGCTTGTGGGGAAGCAACCCCACCAAGGTTTGTTTTCCTTTCGTTTGTTTTTGGTTTGTCCACTTGGAACTATGGTTTCTATCACCGAGTGTGTTTTGATGACTCTAGCCCTGCTAACTGGTCCCATTTCCCGTCCCCCAGCAATTTGTTTTTCCCAGTAACATCGTTTCCCTTATCTTTCCCTCTGCTCTATTGAGGGCAATATCGTGCTTAAGTGTAGGGGGTGTTTGTCTATCTTTGACTGCATAGATGAGTTTGTGTGCTTGGAGCCTAGTCCACTATCCAATTTGATGAATTGAGGGCTCCAAGTATTGTTCCCTGCAAAACCTGCTCAGTATGCTTTGAATTGACAGTCTTTATGGTGATATGCAACCTAGGGAGGTAGTTGTAGCACTATGGAGGATGTTGAAGTATAAGATTTTTCCTATTTGTCTTTCTGCTATGCCGGTTGATTTTGTGAACTAGTGGATTTAGGACCGTTGATTCATGTGGTATTGATGACTCCTCCTATATTGTGTTGTGGACTCGTGTATCCAAACAAGGTGCTCGTATGTGAATGAAAAGGAAGTTGGTCCTCCATGTTAACAACTTTGAAATCTTAAGACCTGGGGTAAGCCCAACATGTGTGGCACCGTTCATTGCACAATATCGGGTTTTGGAAGAGATTTTAGTGATCCTTGGTGGGGTAGGCCTACAAGGTGAAGCTAAGTTGTCTCTAGTACAAGTAAAATTTCCACCCGTTGAACGGTTTGCCTACTTGAGGATGTGTTTTTAAGGGCACGGATAGAGCTTCTGACACCCCTTAATTTCATTGACCCTCCACACGAGTTGAGGAAAAGGAGTTAAAAGAAGTACTCTAGCGAGTGGCAGGTGTACAGAAATTGCTCTTGCTCAACCAATAAGGGTCGACCTTGCACAGAAACTGCAGTTGGAATCCCCGCAAGTGTGAATGAGAAGAGCAAAAGAAACATAAAACAAATAGTAAGAAGAAGGGGTTCCAACAAGTGAAATGAAATGAAAGAGCACCCGATACAATGAGTCCTTGTTTGTTGAATTGTGTGAGTCTCCTTATCCATGAATTGACTGTCTTAGTTCCACTGCTTCTCATGATCCTGGCTTGAGTCTAGTACTCGCATTGAGAGAGATAGGTGGCGTCTTAGAAGATCAGTTGACCTCGTAAGTTGCTAAATGATCTAGAAAATCCTCTTCCTACGATCGGGGTTGCATGTTGCTATGGAGGTCTGGGGAGCTGCATTGGTTTGAGTTAGGTTTGCTTGGGGACAAGCAAACGATTAAGTGTGGGGGAATTTGATGACTTGATATATACACATGTTTTTGTCCACCATTCTTATACCATTTGAGTCTTACTTCTCGTGTTATAGGCCGATTTCACACTAGGTTGTTCTTGTTTGTGATATATCAGGTCCTAGTACGTGAATGAAGGCTTGGGAACGAGTTCGAGATTGATTGGACGAAGATTGGACGTTTGGCGAAAAGCTGAGGAAACCACACGGGCACGCCTAAAATTCCACATGGCCGTGTGGCAAAACTATTATGCGCGGGCAAGCCACACTGGCCGTGTAACGTCCACTTTGGCTGTGTGGGGTTTCCAGAGACTTCACACGGGCATGCCTAAATTCCACACAGCCGTGCAACTCTGGCCGCGTAACGTACCTTTCGTCACTTATCAAACGCCGCGTTTGGATTTCACACGGGCATACTAGGGATTGCACACGGCCGTGTGGCCTGGCCGTGTGTTCGTGAAATTCTGGGTTTTAACCCAATTTTGGGTCTTTTCAAGAGGGATATCGAGTTTGGAGCAAGAAACAGAGCCCTAGAGAGAGAAAGTGCGTAGAACACATCCTAGAGGTGATTTTGGAGCTGCGTTTCATCAATCAAGCTTGGAAATCATCTTTGGAGTGAAGATCATCATCCCAGAGCAGATTATCCACATCTTGATGAGTATGACTGCTTTGTTTTCTGTTTTTCTCTCTCTCTGTGTGGAGTAGAACCCTCTATCACTTGGGTATGAAGAACCCTAGTTCCATGTGTTAGGAATCTTGATTTTAATTACGTTTGGATTGTGATATTGCTTGATTATAATCGATTGAAGTGTTTTGATTGAGTCAATTGAAGTTGATAGACCAATAAATACACATATTTTTACCCCTATTCTTGAGCCGTTTGAGAGCTTGACTCTCGTGTTTTAAGCCGATTTCGCGCGAGGTTGTGTGTTTATGTCATATTTCAGGGTCCAACGTTGGAATCGAGGCGAAGAAACGAGTTTTGGATCGAAAGGAGCGAAGTTGGGTCAAGTTTGCTGCAGAAGGAAAATACCCGGTCATGGGCTCAAATACCCGACCAGGTATTTATTGTTTTGGGCACCCGTGAGAAACAGAGGGGAGCCCGGGCAGGAGCCAAAAATCCCCGGTCGAGGATTCTTGGGTCAGAACGGGGATTTTCCCCTGACATCAAAACACGCGTTTTACTTATACCCGGTCGAGACCCAAAATACCCGACCGGGTATCGCGACATGCAGCTTTTTAAAGGAAAAAAAGGCTAAGAATCAAGGGTTCCGAGTTTTAGAGGGAGACAGAGCGATTCCCAGAGAGAGAAAGCGACGAACAAGAGTTCCCAAGTGCCATAGCTTGATCTTCATCACCATTGGAGCCCGGCTTGAGCTTGGAGAAGTGCCGATCGACGACCTGAAGCTGAAATCCATCCTTCACAGTATGGTTTCCGCATCTGAATCTGCTTTTGCTTCTTTCTCCATGGAGTAGTTCTCCCATTCATCTGGATATGGAGAACCCTAGATTTGTATGTTAGTACTGATTGTATGAACCCAAGTACAGATTTCATGAGTTGATTATATTCGATTGAGGCTAGAATGACTGAATGACTTGAATCCTGATCACATTCCTATTATTTCTGCTTTAGCCTAGAATGAGAATATCTGCCTAGGTTAATAGAGCTCTCTTAATTGAAGGTAGTGAATTGGCGACTTTAGTCAAGGAGCCAATTCACTATTCTGTACCGAATTTAGTTCGGTAGTGGAGGTTTTGTTCGTTAGGGCCTCAATCTGTTTACTCCGGTGGAGGTTAGTCGCCCGCTAGAGACTCAGATTGAGAGGGTCTGGAGACCTTTAGTCGAGACTTCAGACTGTTTAAGAACCTTCCGCAGTATAACTGTTATAGAAATTGAACTTGGTAAATTGCAATCCGGCTTAACTGCAGTCTAGGGGGAACCATATCAGGGTGACCTCTCTCGACTTGAAAACAACCGTTTAACTTGCTTTGTTTGTTTGTTAATTTAGACTTGCGCTAAAGTTTCACTGCTATATAACAAGAATTCACCGAGTAGTCATCAAATCTAGAACCCGGGTTGACATTAAATCCCAAACCCGCTATACTACGCTTTAGGAAATGGTTACACTTGGCTATTTTCTAGAGTGACAGTAGGAGTGAGTTATGTTTTTGGCGCCGTTGCCGGGGACGGCTAGGTTGTTGAAGAAAAGTGATTTCTGTTACTTTAGCATTTTCATTTTCGCATTAATTGTTTGTTCTTTCCCACTTGTGCCTTCACGGGTTTGCTTGCTTGAGTGTGTGCAGGTAGTGCATGACCCGTAGCCAGTCGGGAGGTTTACTGCCGTTGAATCTAGAGATTGAACGCACCTGTCGCCAACTCAGGAGACAACAGCGAGCTAGACTGGCTACGGAAGAGCGCATAGACGGCCATTTGAGCAGCGAATCTGAGGACGAGTACGAGATGGAAGGAGATTACAATCCACACCAGGGGAATCCTCACCAGGCTCCCCCGGTAAATAATGTCTTGGGGAACAACCCCATACCCCAGGCAAATGGGGTTCATCATCCACCACCACCGCCGGGTCCCACCTTGGAGTACTAGTACACTCCCCGGGTTGCTGACATCCGCCCTGTCATCCTCTATCCGCCCATTCCAGCAAACAATTTCGAGATCAAGCCATGCTGGATTCAACTCATTACATCCTCTGTCCAGTTTCATGGCTTGAAGGATGAGGAGGCAAGGGTGCACCTGTCCCGTTTCCTGCAGCTGACGAACAGGTTCAAGCTGAACGGTTTCCCTGATGATGCAATCCGCCTTCACCTCTTCCCCCATTCTCTGATGGGGAATGCTAAGAGGTGGTTGGAGACCCAACCCCCATTGTCCATCACCTCTTGGGACGATCTGGCTGACAAATTTGTGCACATGTACTATCCGGCATCGAAGACTACAGAGATCCAGCGAGAGATCACTCACTTCCACCAAGAGTCAGATGAGTCACTTCGTGATGCATGGGAGCGGTACATGGGATTTTTCTGGCAGTGTCCCCATCATGGCTTTAGTGATGCATTCACAGTGGGGAACTTCTACAGTGCTCTCTCTCCGGAAAGCCAGAGGGTGATTGAGTCTCTATGCCTAGGAGGGGACATTCTTATTAAGACTCCACCCGAACTGAACCATATGATCAGTACATTGGCTGCCAGAGATCATTCCTGGGGCAGAGCAGCAGAGGCAGACATTCACGGGACCGTGGTGTGCACGCCATGGAGACCAGATCCGGGCTCGAGCAGCAGGTGGTTGAGTTAGTGCAGACATTGAAGCAGCCCAACAGTCTTATTCCGGGCCGAGGTTTGGCTACACCTCCAGTAGCTCAATGTCAGTGGTGTGAGAGCTCGAATCATCTGGTGGAGGACTGCCAGGCTATGCGGGAGTCCTCTACACCCCAGGAGCAGTTGGCCTTCATTGCCAATGTGCGGCGCCTCGATCCATACAGTAACACATACAATGAAGGGTGGCGCCAGCATCCCAACTTCGCTTGGAGTAGTAACACCACTAAACCACCTGGTTTCCCAGAGCCAGCAGGTGGTTTACAGCAGAGGCAGCCTTTCCAGGCCATACATGGGCCAGTTCCACAGCAACAGCCCTACAAACCTAGGCAGGAGCAGTTCCAGCAGCCACAGCGTCAGTATGCCGAGCCAGCAGCAGCTCCAGCTCCAGATAACCAGATGACGGAGCTGAAAAACATTTTAGCGGCATTCATGACTACCAGCCAAGCAAATTTCGCCAGGATAGACCAGAGCATCGCCTCGCTGGAGGCAGGTCAGAGGAACCAAGGTGCTATACTGCAGGACCTCCAACATCATATTGGAGGAATATCCCGCCAGAACAACACCAGGGCACCGGGAACTCTACCTGCCACTACCATCCCCAATCCACGGGAGCCGTCCCAGTAGCTGGATGCCATTTTTACCAGGAGCGGTAAGACCATATCCACTGATCCTGTCGCGGCCAGGCAGGAGGAACCACTACCTTCTTCTGCACTTCCAGCCGACGATGCAGAAGTGCGGGTGGAGAAGGGAGCCTTTGCTCCAAAGCCACAACCAGTGGTTAAGGAGCATGTACCCCCGCTTCCCTTCCCCACTCGCCTACACAAAGACAAGCTGGAGACTGAGTTTGCCAAGTTTATGGCAATGTTGAAGCAGCTCAACATCAGCATACCGTTTGTGGAGGCACTGTCAAAGATGCCCAAGTATGCGAAGTTCATGAAAGATCTCCTCACCAACAAGAAGAAACTTGGCGATCTCTCGACAGTGTTGTTGAGCGAGGAGTGTTCTGCTATCCTGCAGAACAAGCTGCCCGAAAAGCGCAAGGACCCAGGGTTACTATCCCTCTTACTATTGGCAGCATGCATGTAGGCAAGTCCTTGGCGGACCTAGGCACTAGCATAAATGTCATGCCATATAAGTTGTATAAAAAGCTAGACCTAGGTGAACTTAGCCTTACTAGGATGAGCATTCAGCTATCCGATCGTTCCATTGTTCATCCTAGGGGAATCATAGAGGATCTGCTTGTTAATGTAGGTGCATTAACATATCCTGTTGAATTTGTTATTCTTGATATACATGAGGATATGGATGTGCCTTTGATTCTGGGTAGACCATTTCTTGCCACCGCCAAGGCACTTATTGATGTGCATGATGGTAAACTGATCCTGCGTGCTGGGAATGAACAGGCTACTTTTTCTTGACTGAATTCGATCACTGTGCTATGATTGCTGTCACACCTGTGCATGCCATTTCTGATCAGGTACACGAGCCTGTCGTGTATCCTTCTGCACTTCTCATTTTGCAGAACCCTCCTATCATTCCTTCGCCGCCACTCCATCCAGTCTCGCCTCCGAACAAAAAGATCAAGAAGGAGTGGCGGCCGAAGCAGCAGGTTGCTAAGCCTGCACGGAAGAAGGGTGGAGACCACTACGAGCTGGTTCCACCTCCTGCACCACGACCACCCTGGCCATCCGAGTACTCACTCGCATGCATCTTGCAGGATGGCCAGGTCGAGCTGACCAATGCTGGTGGTCGCACCCGTCGGGTGCATGGCCACAACCTGAAGCTGTACCTCAAGAGCGACGTGGATCCGCTCTTGGAGGCTCCTGTTCCTGCACCTCCCTGAGTATCCACCATGGGCGTCCAGCTAAAACACGGTAAAGAAGCGCTTGTGGGGAGGCAACCCCATCACGGTTTTCATTTATTTCTTTTGTTTTGGGCCGGATTGCCATTAGAGTTGGTTTTGGTTTGTTTTCTTTTGTTTTGTGATGATGTATTATTGGGCTGACAATTGGACCTAACGTATTGTGTTTGAGCTCTTTGGTTTCCTTTAGCTGTGCTTATGCCTGACTGGTCCTCTCTCCAGTCCGCTTCATTCTGGCTGGTCCATTTCCAGTCTCCTGCAGTCCGTGCACACCGGTAACATCGTTCCCCTTTTCCTTCCCTCTTCTCCATTGAGGGCAATGTCAATCTTAAGTTTGGGGGGGGGGGGGTGTTTATCTTTTGACTGCATTAGATCTGTTTGTGTGTGCTTGGAGCCTAGTCCACTGTCCAAATTTTTAAATTTGAGAGCTCCAAGTACGTGTTCCTTGCAATTGCCTGCTCAGTATGCTTTGAATTGACAGTCTCTTTAGTAATGTGCAACCTAGGGAGGTAGTGTAGCACTATGGAGGATGTTGATGCATTTAAGAAGTCTCCTTTCTTCTTCATATTGTGTTGGTTAATTGTGTGAATTAGTGATCTTAGGACCCTTGAATTGTGTGGTGATGTGGACTCACTACCTGTCATATACTCCTGTATCGTGTTTTAACATAAAAGGTGCTAAAAATGTGCTTTAAAATAATGTCTCCCGTGCGAATAGGGCGAAAGTGTGTAAGGGGAGATGGGAATCCGTTCCCAATTTCCACCTACTACCTCCAGCCCCATTACATGTCTTTCCCCCGCACGAAGCTCGAGACATCCGCTCCTGGCATGGCCGCTAAGAGTCGGGCTCTCGCAAAACCTCTGCTAGGTGGGAGCCCCCATTTTCTGAAAAGCAAGTTGGGACCCTTGAAAGAAAGAAAAAGAAATAACAGAAAAACAAGCAAAAAAAGAAAGAAAAGGGGTTCCAACCATCTTCAAGAAGAAAATAGAGCACCTTAAAAAGGTGAGTCCATGATCTTTTGTTTTTGAGAGTCCATTCGTCCACGATTCATTTGTCCTCTATTCACTATTTGCCATGATGCCGACTCGAGACTAGCGCTCTCGCCGAAGAAGCTATGAGATGACTTGTGCGTCGGTTGCTAAATGATGTAGGAAATCCTCTACCTATGATCGGGGTTGTTGGTTTCTATAGAGGTCTCGAGAGTTGCATTGGTTTGAGTTAGGTTTGCTTGGGGACAAGCAAACGGTTAAGTGTGGGGGAGTTTGATACACCAATAATTACACATGTTTTTACCCCTATTCTTGAGCCTTTTGAGAGGTTGACTCTCGTGTTTTAAGCCGATTTCACCCGAGGTTGTGTGTTTATGTCATATTTCAAGGCCCGGCGTTGGAATCGAGGCGAAGAAACGAGTTTTGGGTCGAAAGGAGCGAAGTTGGGTCGAAGTGTGCTGCAGGAGGAAAATACCCGGTCATGGGCTCAAATACCCGACCGGGTATTTATTGTTTTGGGCACCCGTGAGAGAGGGTCAGACCGGGGATTTTCCCCTGACATCAAAACGCGCGTTTTACTTATACCTGGTCGAGACCCAAAATACCCGACCGGGTAACGCGACAGGCAGCTTTATAAGGGATAAGAAGGCTAAAAATCAAGGGTTCCGAGTTTTAGAAGGAGACAGAGCGATTCCTAGAGAGAGAAAGCGACGAACAAGAGTTCCCAAGTGCCATAGCTTGATCTTCATCACCATTGGAGCCCGGCTTGAGCTTGGAGAAGTGTCGATCGACGACCTGAAGCTGAAATCCATCCTTCACAGTATGGTTTCCGCATCTGAATCTGCTTTTGCTTCTTTCTCCATGGAGTAGTTCTCCCATTCATCTGGATATGGAGAACCCTAGATTTGTATGTTAGTACTGATTGTATGAACCCAAGTACAGATTTCATGAGTTGATTATATTCGATTGAGGCTTGAATGATTGAATGACTTGAATCCTGATCAAATTCCTGTTATTTCTGCTTTAGCCTAGAATGAGAATATCTGCCTAGGTTAATAGAGCTCCCTTAATTGAAGGTAGTGAATTGGCGACTTTAGTCGAGGAGCCAATTCACTATTCTGTACCGAATTTACTTTGGTAGTGGAGGTTTTGTTCGTTAGGGCCTCAATCTGTTTACTCCGGTGGAGGTTAGTCGCTCGCTAGAGACTCAGATTGAGAGGGTCTGGAGACCTTTAGTCGAGACTTCAGACTGTTTAAGAACCTTCCGCAGTATAACTGTCATAGAAATTGAACTTGGTAAATTGCAATCCGGCTTAACTCCAGTCTAGGGGGAACTATATCCGGGTGACCTCTCTCGACTTGAAAACAACTATTTAACTTGCTTTGTTTGTTTGTTAATTTGGACTTGCACTAAAGTTTCACTGCTAGACAACAAGAATTCACCGAGTAGTCCTCAAATCTAGGACCCGGGTTGACATTAAAACCCAAACCCGATATACTACGCTTTAGGAAGTGGTTACACTTGGCTATTTTCTAGAGTGACAGTAGGAGTGAGTCAGAAGTCTGATCATATTTTATTGATTTCTGCTGCAACTTGAGATTGATAGAATTTGATTAGGTTGTTAGATCTTCTTCAATCGGTAGTAGTGAATCGATTATACGAGAGTTAGTCGATTCGCTACTTTGTACTAGAATCCAATTCCAGTAGTGGAGTTCTGTGTTCATAGCCTCAGCTTTCTATCCCGATGAAGGCTAGTCGTCTACCGCGTAGTTTGACTGAGAGGGCTTGGTTAGCTTAAGAGATTCCAAGCTACTGTCAGATCTTCCGCAGTATAATCAACAGTAAAGCAACCAAAAGTAATTACAACTATGACCTAACTAAGGAGCTAGGGGGACTCATTCCCGAGTGACTCTTCCCTTGCTAAAGAACTTCAAACCATTTACTGCTTTCTTACTATTTTTGCTTAAAATCACAATCACTCGACTTAGTTTGCTAGATAATTGATAAACACGGAGTAGGCAGTAGATCTAGACCCCGTGTTGATAATTAAAACTTACTACTATTCTGCATTTCCGGACTGCGATTACACTTGGTCGCAGTTTGGTGTTGTGTTTTAGCGTGTCACATGTGTAGAATTGTGCCTCGAGGGGTGATTTCTTAGTGAATGGCCGATTGGAGGGTTGTATGGAGTTGGTTTGCTTGTTTGTTCCACCGGGAGCCTAGTCCATGTCCAAATATTTCGATTTGAGGGCTCCTGGTGTGGTTTTGCCTAACATTAACCCACTCCGTTGTGTGACATTTGTGCTTTCTGTTGCTTTGGAGGATAATGGAGGACTACCTGGACCTCTTGAGCATTACTCAGTGCCACCAACTGCGGACCATCCGCAACCGCTATATCTCCGAGCACCTGCATCTCGACTTTGAGGTGTTCGAGGCGCTCCATGCTCGCGAGGCGATGGAGGCTGCTGTTCGCGTCTATGGTAGTGGCGCCTCCTCTGGGAGTTCTATGCTTCCTTCTCCCATTCACAAAGGAAGTCGGCTGACCATGCTAACGCCGTCCATTTCACACTAGGCGGGGTCGAGCACTCCGTCAGTTACTGGGATTTGGCCAGTGCACTTGACCTCAACTCCCCTCACTCCAACAGTCACCCCTTGGTCGTGGAAGACACCGATCCCATCTCATTTCCCGACCAGGCATACTTCGAGTGCATCTGCCTCCCTGAGAACGTGGATGAGGAGTAGTGGTGGATCCTTAAGCAACTGCCCACCTAGTCCTACACTCCAAGTTGGGGCTCGGCCAACCAGGTCACCCTCCGGACTTTGTACTTCATGCACGCGATGGGCTTGGAGTAGTGTCCTACCGAATTAGATAGTGTAATCCAAAGGCATTTTAAGCCCAACCGAATTAGCATACTTTAATGTCTTTTACTTTGTTAATATGTTTTCTCGCACTAAATGTGCCATTTCGAGAAAAAGGCTATATGTGCCCAGTGAATCCAATACGACTAGGGGTGGGCAACGGGACGGGACGGGATGCCCGTCCCGTTTGAAACGGGTACCCATTCCCGTTTGGAGACCAAAGTCCTTCCCATATCCCAAACCCATATAGGAAACGGGTACCCATTACCCGTACGGGACGGATAACGGGTACCTATACTACCCATAAATACACAAAGTTTAACCACTAAAATTTTAACAAAATTTTAAACTTAACTTGTACTTGCTTAACAATCACAAGACACAAAATCCATCCCAATCACAAATACTTGGTTTGCAAATTACACATTCATGAACAATCACAACGCATAGAAATAAATCATTCTAAGCACCAAATTATCAAATAAGAAGTTTCATTCAACTCAACCAAAATATCAAATAAGAAGTTTCTGCTACTATTCCTTCTACAAACTGCTGTGCTACTCGTCCTTCTACAAGCTTTTGGAGTGCTGGAACTGGTCGCCTTCTGCTGCGGTTCTGCCTTCTACTGCAGGCTGCCCGCTGCTGGAGTTCTGCCTTCTGCTGCAGGCTGCTGCCGTGTGCTGCACTGCTGCTGTTCTGCTTCTGCAAAGGAAGAAAAGTTAGGAGCGAAAGGCAAAGAGTTGAGGGCGAACTGGTTGTTTCCCCAATGTGCCCACCATGATTAGAATATGAAAAGCTTATCATTACCCCAAAAACAAACGAGAAAACGAGAGAGCAAAATCAATCAGCCATTGCAATTCCAGAATCACGCTACATGTGGTATTGAAAGGGTAAGGGCGCGACGAAATGGAATTGAAAGGGTAACTCGCTAAGGGACGAAATGGCCAATGGGTTCTTAATTAGTGAATTGGTGTGGGCTGAAATGAATTTCTGCCTTTGTATTGAATGGGTATAACGGGTACCCACATTACCCAATCGGGTATTTGCGGGTAACCCGCGGGTACCCATATTAGGAATGTACAATCTCAAGTCCCATTCGTTTATAATATTACGGGTAATATGGGTACCCGTAACCCTTAAAAAATGGGACGGGTACGGGTATACCCAAATACCCGATTCCCGTTGCCCACCCCTAAATACGACATTAAAGGGGTAAATTGCAAAGTTGGTCATTGGGATTACTAAAAACATTCACGTTTAGTTACTAGAAATATTTAATTCCATTAACGGTCACTAAGACAAGTTCAATGGTCCAATTTTGGTCACTGACCGTTCAACCCCGTTAACTTTTGCTGATGTGGCAGTCAACCCTCATAGTTGACCGTTAAATAAATGACATGGCGATTAAAAAATAATAAAAATAATAAAATCTAATCTTCTACAATTTCCAACTCATTTTCAGAATATATAAAATAAATATGGAAATTAAAATAAATAAATAAAAGAATAGCCAAAATCTCATTGTTGCCCCGCCGGTAAACCCTGTACTTCTCCTCCAGTAAGTAGCAGACCGATTTTTTCACCAGACGCCATCATCGATTCAAACAACTGCACCTTCCCTCGCCACCGGCGAACCCACCTTCAGCAGCAACAACACTCGATGTGGTCAACCTGACCAACGCAACAAAAAAGAAGATCCAAAGTCAAGAGGAGAACTTGAGCTTCCCAAAAACGAGCAGCTAGCAGCCAAGATGAAACAAACGATATTCCGACCGCCAGAGATTGGTGCAGGGCCAGAGCTCCGCCGCTTCCATCTCACTTCCATATTTGAACTCATGGTCTATGTTGACGGCCTTGGTGGCTTCAAATTTCTTCTATCAACGACAAACAACCCCTGAAATTAGAACCCTCTTTAACCCAGAAATCAGAACCATTTAAACCCAGAAATTAGAATGGTGCATAAGTGATCTACATTCGACGCGACAGCGAGAAGCAGGGAAGTGGAAATCATGGAGGCGAGAGACAGGTTTGGTAATTAAATTACTTTTAATGATTTATTTATTTTAATCTATTATGAAAATGAGTTTGAAATCATAAAAGATTATTTTTTTTATTTTGTAATTTATCTAACAATCAACAATAAAGGTTGATTGCCACATCAGCAAAACTTAACAGAGTTCGACAACGAGTGACCAAATTTGAACCATTGAACTAATGGAATGAAAAATTACTAGTGACTAAACGTGAATGTTTTTAGTAATTCCAGTGACCAACCTTGCAATTTACTCAACATTAAATGTACAAGTTCAGGTTGTACCATAAAAAATTTGTATCTTTAACTTATGGTACAACTTCAATTTGTAACATAACATTAAAGTCCGGATTCAGTTTGTACCATACAAATAATTGTGCAAAGCAAGTAAAGGATTATTACTAATTATTAGCCAAATCTTTTTCATTCTTTTATATTTGTTTAACCTATTAAATTACTAATCTTTAGCAAAATCTTGCACCTTTTCTTGCCAGAGAATATAGTCCAGTTCAAATATAATCATCATATAGGAACAAATAAGATCAAAACGAATTAGGTAAAATTACCAACCCAACCCACATCATCACTCACGTTCTGTGACACCCGTGCTGAAGTCGCAACTAATAGTAGGGGGCGTCAAATGCAAGCAATGATCAATCCTTTTCTCCAACCAAGCCAACCTTTTCTCCAAAGCCAACACCCCAATGTGCATGATCCTGATGTCAACCCCAACAATTTTGGCACAAGAACGCAGCAAAATGTAGTAGTCTGCATGGGCAACGTATCTCAGGATACCCTCGTCTTGTTTCCTCGTGTATTGGAGGTAACCAGATCTCTTACATTTAACCCTTGGTGGGATGTAGCAAAATCGATTATCCTCCATGTCCAACTTCAATTTTTTGATAGCAGCTTCGTTGGAAGGATCGCTAATCTCATGGGAACTCTCTTTGAATTGCTTTGCTGGCCACCGAGCAGTTGACTGAGTTGATACAGGATTGGCATCATCACCTAGTGATCTCTTTGGGTTAAAAGTGTCGCATTGCTTTCCAAGCTCCTGTTAATTGTCGGAAACAAACGAGATTTATCAACAGTGATGTGAAAATTATTTGTCCTTCCTTTCATTTGGTAAGGTTAACTAGAATTTCCCCGCCTCTCGTGGGTCTTACCTAGAGGTGGCAATTGGATCGGATTCGTGGATTCGTGGATTGGATTGGTGGATCCATGGATCAAATGGATTGGTGGATTCATGGATTGGATCAAGTGGATTGGTGGATAGATCCATGAATCCAAATGACATCCAAGGTTTGGACCAAAATGTAACTTTTGAAAAGTTTAGGTACTAAAATGTCATAATGAAAATTTTTAGGTACCAAAATGTAATTTCCCAATGATATTTTTCGTATAAAAATATAAATTTTAGGTACCAAAATGTAAAATATAAAAAATATAGGTACCAAATCATAATTTGTCATTTGGATCCATGGATTGATCCATGAATCCACCAATCCAATTGAATTTGGATAAAATGGATTGGATTTAAATGGATTGGATTAGATGGATGATTTGGTGGATGGATTGGATTGGATTCATGGATTTGAATCATAATTGCCACCTTTAGTCTTACCATTAACCAAAATGGAGATGATTTTTATCAATGTAACTGATTTTGGGGTTGTCCTTGAATTTTCATCGATATTAAGGATTTGTCTTTATTGGTATGTCAGGCGAAGGATTCGACTCATGGTCTATTACTCTATTATATTGCCTCAATAGCTGACATCTGGTTATATCCTTTATGAGCCTAAATCATAGATTAGTGTTTCTTGTTATTAAATGTTACTAGTTTTTTTTTTATCTAATTTTTATAGGAATCTTAACATTTTGATTCGACGGCCTTGGACTCTAAAGGAATTTACTCAAGGGTAGGGATAAACGTTAGTTAAATTATCTTGGATGTTGGAATGACTTGTGTTAAAGTTCTTTATAGTTCATTGATTCTTATTTTCTTGAATTTTTTGTTTTACTATTGTTGTGTTTTATTGTTTTTGGTTTGTGACGTACCGTTAGAGGTGACAATTTCAATCCAATCCACCAATCCAATCCATCAATCCATTAAAAATATCCACCTAATCCAATACATTTAAATCCAATCCATTTTATCCAAATCCAATTGGATTGGTGGATTCATGGATTGGATCCATGGATCATTGGCAAATTACGGTTTAGTACTTATAATTTTTATTTTTTACATTTTGGTACCTACAATTTAATTTTTTATACGAAAAATATCATTGGAAAATTACGTTTTGGTACCTAAAATTTTTCATTATGACATTTTAGTACCTAAACTTTTTACATTTTACATATTGGTCCTTGGTTGAAGATGTCATTTGGATTCATGGATAATCCACCAATCCACTTGATCCAATCCATGAATCCACCAATCCATTAGATCCAATCCATTTAATCCATGAATCCAACAATCCAACCTACCAATCCACCAATCCAATCCATTTGCCACCTCTACGTACCGTCCTATCATCTAAATTAAATAGGTTTATTTATGTATCAATATTTGTGTTCGTGTGTTTTACCATTATTTGAGTTAGACATCTCATCTATTAGTAATTCTGACAAATATACAAATTGATTCACTTATATTTTTCTTTATACAAATACTTTGTTGTCGTATTTGAAATTTCGACTATCCATTGTCTGCTAATTTTGGATAATGGTATTGTTACTTTGTTGTCATATTCCGTCGGCTAATTTTGGATATCGATTATTTAAAGTTCAATCCAATTTTAACTTATCGAGTGTGTTGGGGTCACGTTAACGAGTTGGGTAATAATTAAAAGTTCAGTCCAATTTCCAATTTTAACTCCAACTACGCTGCAACGTCAATCATCCTCGGCCGCAACTCCCTGTCGTTCACCAGACACTAGAACAAATCTCGTGCAAAAATCCTTTCTCGCATTGCTCTCTTGTGCCCTTTTATGCCCAGAAAACTCTCTTCCCATGAAACAAAACAACCTCAAATCCCACTTTTTCGCCCGATGGAATTAAGAGAAGTGGTGGCATGGCGTGACGAGCAGTAATATAAAGCCGAGGAGAGAGGAAATGAGGTAAAAAATTCAAATGATTAAATTTTATTTCTTAATGTTTCAATTGTAACATCACTCAGTTAACTGTTAATTTTGAGAATTGATTACCAAATTCAAGTGACTAGAATTGAAATTTTTAACTAGAATGGAATTAAATATTTTTAGTGGCCAAACGTGAAAGTTTCTAGTAAACCCAATGACCAACCTTGCAATTTACCCATTTTCTTTGTATAGTTTTGCAGGAACGCATTTCATTGCTTTCGTGTATGGGCCTGGGGACCAGACAAACCTTCCCTGGCAAAGGTGTACTTGTCACAATTGAGGAGGCCACACAAAAATCCATAAGGAGGTGCAACTGGCCTAGTCTACTTCTCAGTGATGCTACCTCAAGGAAATCTTCTCATTCTAATCGATGAGTCCTTCTAGCGGAAGTTCATTCTCTATTCTCGCTCCCTTTGTCATCTGATCACTATTTTACGTTACCAGTCGACCATTTTCTATAAGCAATTGACCGGTTAGCGGATGTGATCACCCATTTTATTCAAGTCTAATCACCGAAACAAAGTTCTAAATTTGATACTAAATGAATTTAAAAAAGGAACCTCTAAGGCCTAGTTTAGTACTGTTTTGTTATTGTTCTAGTTGCAACAGAGTTGTGGCAACAAAGATACAACTACAACATAATAATAGAAAATAGAAACATATTTCCTGTGTAATTCTGAGAAAGGATATGAAAATAATATTGGTAACAAGGTGGATGAGTTATGCAAAAAAATGAGAGGGAAAAATAGGTAAAAAGTAAGTCTAGTGAGATTTGTTCATAGTCTCTTGAATGAAATAAGGCAAAATATATTTGTACAGCCATAAGTTCGCACGTTATGACAATAATAGACAATTTTTAAGAAATACACAAATATAGCAATTTCTTCAATAATTTAACGACAACATAATGAATGTTGACAATACTAACATTTTGAGCAATGTGGCGACTTTTTATGATGATTTTTCCAGTTAGAAATGTCCTCTTTTTGTAATTAAATGAAAAAACAAAATACAAAGATAGATAAAGAAAATAAAAATAAGATGGGGAGAGTCGCCCATTGGCAGCAACACCGATGTTGTCAATCCCCCACCGCACACAACTGCTACGCCACCGGCCAGAATCCTACCCAAACCCGCTATCCACACCGACGAAGCAACGAACCTGGTCCAACCATATCCTATTCGATTCATCTTCCCTTTTCTGGAGGAGATACCCACCCAATACCCATTACCATTGATGAACAAACCCTCTGCAGTTGAGAAATAGCAAAATGCAGAAACTGGAGTTGAAAAATAGGCAATCGATTCATCTTCCCTTCTTGCTCAGCAATTGAGAGATAGGGCTTCTCAAGAGAAAGGAATTTCACCCAAGAAGGAAAGGGGCATGTTCAATATGGAACCAAGTCCACTCTATGAACCCACTGTCTTGTTGAATCATCAGTGTCACTAAATAGCAAAATCCAGATAGGAGAACAAGCGACGAATTGAGCTCAATCTTGACCGGATCCGAGCCGATTGAGCTCGACTTTGATAGGATCTGGGACGTGAAACAAGATGATGAACTCCGGTAAAGCAGGTCTTGGTCTTAGTCGGAATCAGACTTTTGGAAGATGGGTTATGGGTTTTTGCTTTGAATTATTTATTTTCGGTAATTGGAGTTCTTTTTATAGCACCACTCGATCAACTAACCGAGCCCTCGAAACAAAACCAGTCCAAGTACAATGGTTTATTTACTTAAGGAATTAATTTTGGATTATTGGTAATAAATTTGTGCATCAAATATGGTGGAAGATACGACAGAAATCTTAAGTAGAGTATTACCTTTGCATTCTGATAAAAGTCCCACAGCTTCTCTACGAATTCTTCTATCTTGAACTGATCGTTGTGAGAAGGTGACCAAGCTCCAGCAAATACCACATCCTTACAGTACCGGAGATATGATGTCAAGTCTTTGGTAAATTCTGCAGGCACAAACACGAGAAGATGGAACCACTTTCCAAGATAATAGATAGGAACACGCAATCAACAAATCCAAATAGTTACCACATGGTTCTTCAATCTCATTGTACTCTGCTTCAAGGGTTTGCAAGAGTTCTTGGGAGTCAAAAACAGACGTCTGAACACCTTTGTTCTTGATAAAATTCTCACTTGAATCGGCCATCTCATCCAAAGGATAGCTAGTATCTTCCCTCCCCTCAGAAGGGATGCCTTTAGATAAGCTCCTTTCCCATGCACCAGAACCATTTATGTTGTAGAGAATTCTTATGGATACAATCAATATAGACATTGCACAGACACGAGTGGGAAGTCTTAACTCATTTGTTGATAACTATAAATCTGGGGGCATTGACCACTCACAGATGCGGCAAGCATGTTGCAGAATCTTCTCATTAGGAACAGACATTTGATTGAGATAGCGACATGCTACTGCATAGAAGTTTATGGGAGGCAGATTCAACCCTACTCTCTCGGCTATCCTAGCAGCTATTGCTTCCAACTTCTGGACTGGAACTGGATGAGAAGGCCTAAACATTAGGGCTGGACTAATAGGACAGGCAAGTGATGGTTGTTCGAAATGCTTCACTATCTCAACATGAGCACTAAAATAAGGAAGTTTCCCTTCAACTGACCACTTTACTATATCTGTGGGTAAAATTTATTCTCTTGCAACATGGCAAGCCAAAAAACATATAGCCAAAGAGTGATCCAGTGGTATCAATTCTCTCAATCTCCTAAACCAAACCATTACAGCCCGCTGGCCATAAGCATTATATGGTTCACCCTCATCATCGTGACGAACATTATTAGTGTCATCAGGTTCTCCTGTGAAACAAACAACAATGAGGGGTAAGCATGGAAACAATGCAAGTAACAGGAGCCCTCTCCTCTCCAATTGCAGCTCAGCTTAAAATAAATACCCAAAAACTCACACTTGACAGTAATTAAATTTACTGCCAAAAAACAATCTGAGCAAGCCTAACAAAATTTGAGAACCATCGTATATGGTTTCTTACCTCCGTGCTTTGCAGACTCGGAATTCATCACAGTGTCACCACCCCACGTATCTTGGAAGACTTTAGTAGTAACCAAAAACCTTAACCAAACAGCAGAAGCCACCCCACAGATCAACGGTGTTACTTTGAAATTCTCCACTAAAGCCTCGCACTGCAACTGAATGAATCATCCACTGTATCCCCATTACATACCTGCCCCGCACCTCGTTTAAGTAATCATCACAGAGGAGTGTCTTTGTCGCTATGGCTTCAAAATCCTGAGGCTTAGATGGACCAAAGGCGCCAGAATTAAAATAGTTATTCTGCTCTTTCTCTGGTGCCATCTCCTTGCTATATTCCTCTTCCATAAATCGGTGCCAGACTTGAGAAGATAAATTGACTTTGTTTTTCTCGGAACAGCTGGAGAGAATGCGTCGGGCGGAGTGAGGATTGTAGAGGCTGCCACCTCCATCTTTATTAACAATGTCCTCGTCGGCTGTACCGGTGACTATGAAGCCATTGGCCACGGTGGAGCATCTCTGACAGTAATAGAAACAGCTGTCTTGAACGAAGGTGGCGCATCCACACTCGCATTGGTGGCCTTTTGTTGGGTTATCTTCCTCCATTGGATCAGGAGAGGTCGAGAGGGAAAAGGACTAGAGCCGATGCACGTAGGACCTTTGAGGTAGAGCCACCGTAAACAACGACACAGATTAGCGATCAGGGGATTTTTGGTATTGGCGAGGTTGAGAGGGATTATTCAACCTACAAAAGTAGGCCGTCCGTTGTAAATCGAGTCATCTAACGTAAAGGAAGATAGACGCAGAAGAAAGGAACAGGGAGCATTAGTTTAGGATGCGGATAGTTTGCAGTGGAGAAGAAGAGAAAGGAAGATAGTAGAAGAAAAGCGGCGGCGGCAAGGGTTAATTAGTATATATATATATAAACAGTGTTGTTACATTTATTACAAACTGGTCACAAAACTTTTAATTTGTAATGATACAATATCAAAAGTTTGAAATTGTATGAATTGCTCACTCGTATTAATTTGTGGCCGTTTTTATATTAAGTACAAATGTTTGTTACCAATTCGTTAGAAATTAAAAGTTTGTGATCGTTTTAAAATTGGGTCATGCGTACGTTAAGTATACGACACAAACTACTTGAACAACATGAGATATCGATCGTGTGTTCGTCAATTATATGAAACTACCAACTACACTTATGTCATGGCTATATATTATCTTCTAAACAATCCCATTATCCTTGCCAAATTTGAGATAAAACTTCATAGGTGCAAGGACGGAGCTTGGTTGTATGAAGGGGCAATCCCCTCTCCCCAAACTTTTGAAGTAGTACAAAACATGAATATGGAGTAAAGGGTTAAAAAAAAGTTCATTAACATCATTGAGTAAAGGGTGGAGGGTTCATTAGTATGCTCCATCACTTCTATCAATTATTTGCTATTTATTTGCTGGATTGATATATGTCACCCTTAAAATTGCTAAATGTCGCCCTAACTTAAATGTCAAATTACGTACATACCCTTAATGAAAATTTCAAAATTGAAACAAAAAACAACCCCCAACCCTAAACCCTTCTTCCTTCTCCCCGACGACCCCCTTCCCCTCTGAAACTCCACCGTCGCCGACCATCTCCCTTCCCTCTCCAAATCCCACCGCCGACCACCCCCTTCCCCTCTACAACTTCCACCGCCGCCGACCAAAACCTCCGCCCCCTTCTCGATCCTGTCGCCATCCGCACATCCCGATCCCTCCCGTTGCCGCCGCTCGATCCCGTCGCCGTCCGCTAGTCCCTGCATCGTCGACCGCCTCCCGCTCTCCCACCAGCGCAGCAGCCTTCGTCGGAGAAGAGGGTAACATCCGCCAGGAGCGACCGCAGTCAACGCGCGGTTAGTCCTGCGGTCAAACGCGGTCAACATGCGGTTAAACCAACGGCTAACCGCTGTCAAAGCTCGGTTTGACCGATCGTTGACTGCAGTCGACCGCGGCGGGGTTGTGCCTTATGCGGTTCATCAATACCATCGTTTTCAAGATAAAGATGGCTCCGGAGAAGGCCAGTTGCACCTCGATTGGTCTCGTCACCTCAATCAAGAACCTCCTGTACTAGACCTTGGAAGACACCATGGTGGTAATCACTATGGTAATCCCACTACGGTCGGGTAGGAGGTTCACGATAGTTGATAACGGTTAAGAAAGGCAACACCTCATACAAGGCAAAATCCTGATTTTCACATCGTGCTAACTGAATGGAACATCTGCATTGGAGACCATAGGTAGGAGGAAACGTACATGTACAAGGTTCCTCTTCCACTGCTACCTTGAATAACATCAACCTCAGAGCTTCTAGAGTGACTTTTCTATTCAACTCCCGAAATGGATGTCCATTCGCTCGGACCAGCTTCTTTAGTCAAGAATCCTCTAGAAGCTTTCTGATTTCAAGGTGTTGAGCCTCAATGTAATCATCGTTCTTCTTGAATACCTACAGACAATGAAGTACAATTAGGAGCCTACTAAAATTTTTTAAAGAGGCATCAATAAAGTTTTATTAGAAGACTAATCATGTCGACTGCACCAGTAGAAGATTGAGGCCACTTCTTGAAGGAGGAATGAGCAGCTTCAACCCTACTTGAGCTTGTATTACCCAAATGCCACACTTGATTGGTATAACATTTAGCCCACATGTGCCTAACTGGTAACCACTCAGCTGCCAAATACCCCCCCCCCCCAAACTCGCCAGTACTATTGTCCGCAACTAACCCTGAAATTTTCTAAGGCTGTATCCATGTCTTCCACGGTCAATCCATAAACAACACTTTTCCAAGACGCTATGATATGATCCAGTATTGGTTTGGCTGCATCAATACCACAATGTGTCGTCCTCCGCACCTACATTAGACACTTTGCTCTCACATTCCTATCTATATACCAAAGACATAGTATGAGTCGATGATGGAAACACTAACCCCACAGTCTCAACCAATCCTCCTGCCTTGTCACTGACAAACACATCTGGAACAATAGGGCCAAGCATATGTTGCAAATGCGTCAGAAGCCACTGGCACGACTATTTCGTCTCGTCGTTCACTAGTGCAGATGAAATAAAAAAGGTCTGCTCCATCACTTCTGTGAAAATTTTTTTCCGTATAATAATAAGCTTATATCAGTAAGATGAAATAAAGTCTATACGAAATTAGTAGGAAGCCTAGATACAATATGGGCTCCCAGTCCCTTAGCGACAGCAAAGCTGAATCTAGTAAAAATGTATGCGGCCGCCCGAGCCCCTGCATCCTGTGACACGGAGAATCTCTGGATGCGCTTAAGCTAATCCACAACATCTGTATCTAACTCTCTCAACGAAGAGAAAGAAAAGGGCAGGAACCCATAACCAGCCGCCATGCACAAGTCTTGATACTTGGCACACTTTCGCCGAGCATCATCAACAACAACTCGGCCCGGCACAAAACCGGTCATCCCAGTCTAAGTCAAAGGTGAAGACCCAGTTAGATCAATACACACATCTCGCCCCCTATCCCAGGAATAAAGTAGCAAATCCGTAGGACGAAGGGGTCTGCCATGCTCATCAACCAAACCGATATCAACCTCCTTTCCGACAGAAATCCCATGCCTGTAACAAATTTCCAATAAGGTGTCCCGAACGAGGTTATGCTGATGCTTAATGCCTACAATACCAGCACATGACACATCAAGATCAATTGTTTGCTATTTATTTGCCTTTCCACATCTTTTTTTCTCAATTTCTTGCTAATTATTAGCTTACCCATATTTATTTTTCAAAATTTTCTTTTTCAAATTATCTTAGCTGATTTGAAATCACTTGTTCAATGTGATTATCTTCTTAAGTTAATTTATTTGACAATTTATCATATTTCTGTTTATAACTGGTCAAATCTTGACCACTATATTTTATGACTAGATTTAATTTAAAATTTTGGAATTATGTGAGTAATTTTGTTTTGAATTATTAGATTGCTAAGTATAGGAGACTATGAAAGGATTTTTTTTATTAATGATTTTATATTGACCAGAAAGGAATGATTTCGTATTGACTATGAAAGGAATGTTATATATAGTTCAGGCTTAGCTAAACAGTTCGTGGAGCGTGAGCGAGAGCGAAGAGCGTCAGTTTTAGAAGAATTCAATATTTAGAGAGTGAATAGAGCGTCATTATTATATTAATCTTAATTATATTTATAACTTAATTACTAAATAGTATATAATAAAATTGTTAATAATGAGATTGAACAAAAGCAATCAACAAATTTTGATTTATCATGAAAAATCACAAAAATTTGCATGGGCTTGTCATAGAGTTAATTTAGGCTATTCGACGGGGGAAAATTAAGTTAGGCTTGAAGACTTGTCATAGAAATTTGCAAGCCCACCTGGCCACCAAATCCCTACAAACTCCCAACCACCCTCTGCCACTAGACAACAACAAAATGACAAATCCCTAAAATTCACCTTTCGTTCTCCTTCCTTCCGCTTTCTTCTTCTTGCACCAGCAGAGTAACTATGGTTCCTACACCAAATATACGATACTCGAAAATGAAACTCAGAGCCCAAAACCTCCGAATTGCTAGTAATCGACCTTCTCCTTAATGATCTACGTGATTTTCCCAAACCTCATCTCCACAATCCAATTCTGCCGCAACTCCTTCATCTCCGTCTTCTTCACTCGCCACCACCACAAGTCACCGGCTGACTAATTGCATGTTTGCAGAGTGGTGGGACGGCGAGCTATTCATCGATGGCAGGTCGTAATCCCAACTAATTCCCCCAATTGCTGAGCTGACAAGGCGGCGTTGAGGTCACCGTCGAGAAGAACACTTACATCTCCTTCACAAAAACTGAAACGCATGAGCATTCTGAGAAATTCGCGATCCAACAAATATAATTCATGCTCCGACTTAGTATAATTCGTGAATTATTGGAAAATTAGGATGTAATTGCGTTTTTGCGATTTAGAGCGGGAGCGGCAGGGATAAGTCGGTGAACTGTATATATATGGTGGCTACTTCGGTGCACTCACTTTTTTGGGTGCATTGAATGCACTCAACTCTAAAGTTAGCCATAGACATCAAATTTTGAATTTTAACTGGTAGCATTAGTATAATATGATGATATAATAAATGATTACAACTAATCAATCAATTACCTTAACCCCTAAACCTTCAATTTTGAACACCAACCCAAAATCCCAAAATGTGAACCCTAACCCTAAATCCCTAAATCTTAAATCCTTCAAATCAAAGTATATATTTAATGATTTCTTTTGTAAATTCATGGGGGTTCATGTCTATCATGTCACAAGTAATGATTGACATTGTTTTGACATGAATCGCCTATTCAAAATGGCGATTATGAGGCGGGTGCACTGAATGCACCAAAAAAAGTGAGTGCACCGAAAACACCACTATATATATGGTAATGACGGGTGTACGTCAGGCGTTGAGTATACAGCAGGTGATCTAACCGTTATATGTACTTAGATGAGCTCCGACCAATCTCAACGGTCAATTTTTGTTTTTCACTAAATCAAACTTCGAGTTGGGGTTTAGAAAATCGGTGTCTGGAATTTATCCATTAGAGGTTAGGGTATAGTATCATACCTCAAACTCGATTTAAGTTATGGTCTAGATAGAGTTATCTCACTAGTAGGACCTGACGTATAGTATACGCCTGACGTACGTTAGTCTGACCCATATATATAGACACACATGGCGAGTTCTACGGTACCATGGGTAAAATTCGGGATACCGCATACCTTGAGTATGAAAACACTATCTAGACCTTGATATATATGGCAAAGGCTAGCGTACGTCCGTTGAGTTTTGCTATTTATACAATGAACTAACCTAAGTTTGGGACATGGTACTATATCCTAACCCCTTATGGGTGAGCCCCAGTCCCCAATTCACTAACCCAAAGCATAATATTCATTTAATCTTGAAATGAAAATCAACGGTTCTAATTCGAAAAATTATTGTTGATTTTCATTTTAAGATTAAACGACTCTCATAATTTGGGTTAGAAAACTAGGGACAGGGGTTTATCTATTAGTGGTTAGGGTATGGTATCATGCCCAAAACTCTGGTTAATTCATGATCTAAATAGCAAAACTCAAACGGGTGTACGGTAGTCTAACGTATGCCCGGGTGTACGCTAGCCTAAACCATATATATATATATATATGGTGGCTTCTATGGTACCCCGGGTGAAATCCGGGGTACTGCATACCTCGAGTATGTAAACTCTATCTAGACCTCGAATTACCAGGATTTTTGTGTCTGATATTATACCCTTAACCCTTAATGAGTGAACCCTAGGTCATAATTATCTAAATCATAATCTATAAACCCTAAGATGGTGCATTCCTTTTTGTGCCTATATTTGGATGAATCATAACCGTCGATTATTATTTCTAATTAAATTGATCTTGGAGTATAAGATTGGGAGAGTTAACACCTAGATTTTGATCTTTAAGTGTTAGAGTATAGTATCATGTCCGAAAGATCGGTCAATTCAAGGTCTCAATAGTGTTTTCATACTCAAGGTATTCGGTACCCCGAATTTCACCCAGGGTACCGTAGAACTCACCATATATATATACATATATTTGGACGAATCATAACCGTCGATTATTGTTTCTAATTAAATTGATCTTGGGGTATAAGATTTAGAGAATTATGACCTAGATTTTGATCTTTAAGGGTTGGAGTATAGTATCATGTCCGAAACATCAGTGAATTCAAGTTCTGGATAGTGTTTTCTTACTCAAGGTATGCGGTACCCCGATTTCACCCTGGGTACCGTAGAACTCCCCACATATATATATATATATATATATGGATGGTTCTATCATACACCAAGCAAAGCTTGGTGTATGTCGTACACCAGGCAATTGATAAAGCAGAAGCGTAATGCTTTAAATCCTATCTTGTAGTAAAACCAAAAATCCGGATATCATCTCTCAGATACCGATACAACCTTATATTCTATCAATTTTATAGAGAAAACTACAAGTGAATAAAGTTTGAGAGATACATTAGTATCTAAAAACAAAATAACTAAACAAAACAAGCAAATGGAAGTTGTCGGGTTGAAATCAATAGGAGAAAGCTCTAGGAGAAACACCGGGACTCACTACCTATCATATCCAAATTAATTCACTTTTCTAATCGGTTTAATCCAAATCCCTACAGCTTGGATATCACTAATGTGCTAGCTATCCCTATCGGGAATTACTATGTACTATACAATCAGTTCAAATCCTACTGTCATAGCTCAATGAATTAATTATTTAGCCTGAAGATCGATATCCTATTTAAGACTGCATAGCATCTTATTTAATCCACTGTCGCTTCGATAAGTTACTATGTCACATGAAATATGTTCAGTTGATTCGAGTCCAATTGTACACATTTTACCCCTCATTTCTTAATAGTTTGACTTTGCATTTCATCGTCTCTCGACCTATTTTATGCTAGATTCTGCTTGTTTTGTTACATTTCAGGTCTAGCACATGTGGGAAGGTCGAGGACGAGTTTCAGGTCGATTGGAGGTCGAAAAACGCGAAAAAGTGAAGAAAAGTCCAAAGGCGACTGTGACAATTGCATCGTGACCGTGAAGCACTGAAGTTCCAGGACAGTTTGCACACCTCGCGGGATCCCTCCAGCCCAAGACTGTGAAGTGACTTAGTGAAACGTCTTTTTCATGTGAGTTTTGTGTCGATCGTCTTTTTCATGTGTGATAGATCCCTCTTACCATGGCAAGCAACATTCACTGTTTTCACTAGTGATTATGATGAGGCATATGATTAGTCCACGCCCAAAAGTTGATTGTCTTGAAACATCTTATCCCCTAGTCAACCCCTTTGAGCCGTGTGACTTTGGGGGTCGTTCTAATGTTAGGAGCTTTGTGCTTATTGAGCTTAATGATGATTGATAAAACGATCCCTCATCCTTTCTTCGTGTCTAAACCATTGTGAGTCGTCCTTGTGTCTTAGAGCTCTCACTCTTGAGCTCCATTGGGTTCTACATAGGAGGATTTTGCGCGGTTCTTGCTAGGAATGAAGAAGTAGAGTTGGAGGAAGTTGCCATGAGGAAATGATGTGTATGCTCTAGAAAGCGTTCTTGGAACTCAAGCAATTGAAACACCCAAGTATTGGTGAACCTCCTTCACTACTATGATTGAGATTTGGATAGCAAGAATATATCAAGGAAGTGTGTGTAGTTCGTGGTTGGTAATGGTTTGGGAGAAGGGAAAAGCGGTTTTTGGCCGTTACTAGTGGTCGTTGATTGTAGGAAAGGTTCTAGGGAAACCATGAAAACTTTGGTTTTAGGTTGAAGATGTAAGACCTCATGCTACGTTTGGCTCTAGGGAAACCATGAACTCGTGTCTAAGACGTCCGAACAAGCTAGTGATGACAACAACCCGTGAACTCTAGCATTTAGAGGTTGCCACCGTGGTGGAGAGACGATAGGGTTGAGCGTTGATGATTGCGCATATATTTTGCACCAAAAGGTCCTGACCCCACTGGTCGAGAGTTAGTGATTCATTCACATTATGCATGTTTTTTTATAATGGTGATGATATTATTAAACTAAGAAAGAGGTACAAAGATGGGAACAAAACACAACAGAAAGATGGATAAAAAAAAACAATCCCAAAGACTAAACAAAACAGCGAAGAACCAGAAGCTGCTGAAGGGGCCAGACCCTCCCTGCAGCTCGCCAACAACGCCAGACCTGGGATGAGACATAGAACTGTGCCAAGCCAAAGCAGGGCAAAGGAACAAAGCACCAGACCCGAGGTCGCAAGAGAAACTCTGGCCTAACGATGATCAACAATAAAAAAACAACACAGCCCAAAACAAAGACATCCCTGCACAAACAGATCAATCTGCTGATGAAGAACGCCCGGTAAGAAGCAAACCCGGAGAACTCAGCGAGCACTTCACATAGGTGGGAGCTCGACCATTGTCGTCCTTCTTCCCTGCTGATTTTGCCCATGACAATGGGCCACTCCTTCATCAGCTTGACGACCTTGAGAGTGATCGCGGTTGAGGTGTGTTGCTTATTATGGAAGATCCTGCGATTTCTCTCCAGCCAAACCTTCCAGAAGATGGCATGAAGCGCGCAGTAATTGACCCAGCCATCCATGCTCCTCGGGATATTGGAGCTCCACCTGCTGATTGAAGATGAAGTATCGATGGACGGCAGGTCGATGTTCGAGCAGATCAATTGACTGCTTCTCCAAACCTCTTTGCTGAAGGCACAATGGATGAAAAGATGGTCCACCGTTTCTTCTTCAAATTTACAAAGCTCGCATCTGTTAGCCATCTGCTGTCCTCTTTTTTTATGTTGTCGATTGTGAGGATTTTGTTGAGGAAGGTTAGCCAAATGAAGATGCAAACTTTTGTCGGAATGATTTGTTTCCACACCGAATTATAGGGAAAGTTGTTGATTCCTCATAACTTGTTCTTTGTCAAAGACCTGCACATGGAACACACTGTGAAAGGTTAATATGCTCCAGGGGACCAGATCAATCTGCACGAACCACTGGAAACTCTCAGAGCAGCATAATTATCAAGGAAATTAAGAAAGGAACCCCTCTCTCTCTCAGCCCCCCCCCCTCTCAAAGAAACATTCAATGGAATAATCCAACCTGATTGATCACTAGAGGTGATTCTACTATCTACGAGCGAGGCATCAGGGGTGGTAGTAGCAGCAGCGATCCGTGGGAAAGAGTCAGCCAGCAACGCTTTGGGGATCCACCGGTCATGCCAGAAGGAGGTCCACGCTCCGTTACCAGGGTCGATACAACCGAAGCTCCAAAAGTTGTGGTGCTCCACATTATGCATGTTTATATCTTATCCCGGTGAGGACCTTTGTCGCCCTTTCATTTGTTACTTGGACATGAGTTCTATGCATGGTAAGCTGTCGTTGATGAGTATTCCGGTTGAGACTTGTATTGATTTGTGAACAGGGTGAGAACTTTTCATTTTCACTTTCTTAATTCATTCAAATGTCGTTTGTGGTGGATGTCGATATTGCTTGTGATGGTTCATTTTTTGATGTCAAATAAACATTGAGATTCATCCATTGCATGGCCTTTGATTAGTCCCCAAGTTTTTCTTGTTATGTTGAAATATTACCTTGTTTGAGATTGATTTGCTTGGGGACAAGCAAACGTTCAAGTGTGGGGATGTGATTGGAGTCCAATTGTACACATTTTACCCCTCATTTCTTGATAGTTTGACTTTGCATTTCATCGTCTCTCGACCTATGTTACGCTAGGTTGTGCTTTTTTTTGTTACATTTCAGGTCCTGGAACTTGTGGGAAGGTCAAGGACGAGTTTGGGGTCGATTGGAGGTCGAAAAGCGCGAAAAAGTGAAGAAAAGTTCAAAGGCGACCATGACAATTGCATCGCGACTGTGAAGCGCCAAAGTTTCAGAATAGTTTGCACACCTCACGGGATCCCAGTTAGTTCACAGTCGTAAGATTGTGAACTTCATCCCAAGACCGTGAAGTGACAATGGTGCGAATCGGATCAACTTGACAGTCCATGACGAATGTTCACGACCGTGAACTGGGACCGTGAACAGGCATCGATCTGGGTATAAAAGGGGAAGTTAGTTAAAGGAGAAAGGAGATTTTGTTTCCTAGGATTTTGGTTTTCAGAATAAAGGTGGGTTTCTAGTGAGAGATTAGGGTTTCCTCTTCCTATTCTAGAGAGAAAGTGCCATTCAAAGGTGGAAGAAGGAGATTTGGGTTTGTCCTAAGCTAGAGGAGTGAAGATTCTTACCTATTAAGGGAGATTCAAGCAACAAGGAAGGAAGATTGTCATCTTTTGATGGTTCTTTCTCTCCTTTCTCTTGTTTACCTTGCCTAGCTATGGAATATAGCCTCCCTACTCACTTGGGTATTGTGAATCCTATTCTAGATGTGTGTTAGGATTTAAGAATTTGATTCTATTGTGTTGATTGAATGTTTATATAATATTTGAGGTATTTTCATGAATGATTGAATGTGCTAGCTTTAACTCATGATTGGGTCATTTTGACCTAGATGGAAAGAATCTCCTTGTTAAAAGAAGCTTTGAGAAGTTGGATTCTTGGCCAATTAGTGTCACCCACCTAGGCTAATTAGGACAAACCTTAAATTATCCATGATTAGTGAGTGTTGCTTGCATTATATCATTGTTGGGTCAAAATTAACCTAGAGGGTGGAAATCCCCATTTGGCCCATAGGAAGGTTGACCTGGCCTCTTGGGTAACCCGATCTAGGTTAATCTAGGGCCAAAACCTAAAGTATCGCAGTAGTACCATGATCCCACCATGATTAGTTTCTCTTCACCATCCGGATTAAGTTCCGAGGGATTGGTTTGAAATCCTTAGTCGACCAATTTAGAGGGGCTAGATCATCTAGTCTAGAGTTGCAATCCTTAACCAAAAGGTTAAGAGAGTTAGACCACTAACTTGATGAAACAATCATAGATTGGCCAACTAAGAGAGTTACGGTTTTCTCGGTTTGTTCGTTCAAGAGAGCTAGGTTCGCTAGCTTATTGTGGCATTCCTTGATCGGTCGACTAGGAGAGCTTATTCCTAGCTAGTTGCACCTGTCTCACGGTATATGAAAACATTCTCCACACTAGGGTTTCATTCATTGTTTCTTAGCACGAGACTAGGGGAAGCAATACCCAAGTGAGTTCCTCTCATATAGAATTCTCCTCAATTTATTTTCCTTGTTTGTGTATTTTGTAGTTTTCTTAGTTTTAAACCCAAAATCGTTTGCTAGATAACAAGCTAAGCGATTGAAGAAGGGGTACATGGACCGGCCCGGGTTTGACAATTAAAACATACTTGCCCTATACTGCACCCAGCTAGAGTTTATGCTTGAGCTCTAATCGGGATTTAAATCGTGGTGTATCTGTGACGAGTCATCAGTTATTAGGATTTCACTATCGCTAATAACCTAATTAACTACAAATCATTGTATTGTTGACAAGTCAACACAAAGCATTTAGCAATTCCATGCATAAGAGAATGGAATAAAAGAAATATGAATCAACCCATCAAATCTAGATATAGTTACCTCCTATGGTGTTTTCCCCATAAATTGGGGTTTAGTTCATGATAAAACTAAAACACACAATCATATACTTGTTCTTCATAATATTAGTAACGAAAAGGAGACACATACTGATAGGAATGAAAGCTCAGATTTTAATTTCTCTTCCAATCTGCGGTACTAGTGATTTGCTACATTCGATGCGCTCGTCTCTGTGTCGCGCTGCTGTTCGTTCGCTCCCAAGTCGCCAACAAGCTGCTTCAGTCTCCAAGTATGTCCCGTCCAACGAATTCCCAGCTTGTGTTCTGCCAAAAGAATCCTCTTCTCAGTGGAAGCGGATCAGGTCAGTAACCTTAGAGTGAGTTGTAACACCCCGAATTTTGGGTTATGGTTCGACCATAATACGTGATCGGTTGGGTTAACAGTTGCAATCACGGTTTAGTAGTAATAATAAAGTAATAATTATTATTATTACTTTATTATATATAAAAAATACATAAACCCGACCTGGGGGCCGAGCGGCCTCCCCAATTAAATCCCAAACCCCGACCCTCTTATTCCTTTCCCCAAAACCCCTTCCCAGAGAGGAAGGGAATAATTCCCCAGCCGCCTCAGTCCCCAAAACCGGACCCTCTCTTTTCTTCCCTAATCCCCACCGCCAGTTACCCAGAAACTCTCAGCCAAAAGAAACCCTCGACTCCCATTTTCCTTTCCCAGACCCCCGCCCCAATTTCCGTTCCCAGCAAGCAGCGAAAATTTCCCCAGCGCCGCTAGCAGCCGCCATCCCAATCCCGATCTCGATCCCATCCCTTTCGAAGTTCTAGGTAAGGATCACGAACCCCTTCGCGATCTCTAAACTCGATTCATCGTTAGACTAATTCGAAGCTCGGTTTTTATTAGAAGTGACGTTGAGGGTTCGATCAGCAAGGAGATCAACGTCCCGGGTCATCCAACCTAGGCCTAGGCGTTCTAGAGGTAAGGGAATTCCATCCCTTTGAGTTAGGTCGTTTAATTTGGGGATTTTTCGTGAGGGTGCAATCCTGAGGTTTTAGCAATAGACGTTCAGGCTTTTAGTGACAGAATTTGGGTGGTCACTAAAGCTGCTGAGAATTTTCAGAAATTTGTTTTAGATGGTGTAAATTGTTTCGAGCTTTTATGGGGGTTTGTTCCTGAGTTTTAAAATTTTATAAATTGAGAAAGGTCCAGGAATTGTCTGTAAATTAATTTGGGGATTATTGAAGATGTATTTTTAATTTTAGAAATTGTTCAAACATTCGTTTTAATTAAATAAAAATATTCACGAGGAGTTTATAAGAGTTTGATAATTTTCCAGGGTATAAGTACTCACGATGGATGTGGGAAAATTATTATCCGAAGCTTTTAAGAAGGTTCAAGTTAGGTGGAAAATTCGTCCAAGACTAAAATAATTAGGAAAAGTGGTCGGTTTTGAAGGGGCTGTTTTTAGAAAAATTTAAAGGGGATTAAGAGAGCTTGGGAGGGAGTCTCGAGGGCTGGATGTTGAGGAGAGGATGTTCTAGTGACCCAAAAGGGAATTCTAAATCGAGAAAGGTCGACTAAGGAGATGACTTTCTTATTAATAGGTTCATCGAGATAATTCAGCTAGGAGGGATTTCTTCGAGTAAGGAATCGAGGAGTCATCTTTACAAGGTGAGTGTGAAGGGTGTAAATTCTACGCCTTATGTGTTCTTTCAAGAATTACAGGTCTTGTGTATTTCGACGAAGTGAATGTCGTTGTTTGATTGTGCTTATAGTTGATGATATGTGATTTTGTTGAGCTGTGCTTGATGTGAATGTGCATGATTTCTTATTTAAATTTAATCTTTGAGTTTATAAGTTATTGTTAAAGTTAAGAAGCAAGTTCTTTTTAAGAAGTAACTCACCTTCAAGAAGGTGAAGTCGTTTTAAGTGTTTTTAGGCACTAGCGCCAGTCCGTTGCCTTTTGAGACATTTTGAGATAGAGCAGCAGTTATGCTCTTGAGACTTTTAAGATGGGCAGCAGTTATGCCCTTGAGAATCGTGGTGAAGAGCCACCACGATAAGTTTAAGATGTTAGGGGGATGAATCGTTACGACTTCCCTAACTAAGATTAAGTTTAAGGAAAGCCTGTATGGCTTCTCATACGTATGAGTTGGCAACCGGACTAGCTAGTGAGGGATTCCCGTGTCAGTCAAAAGATTTAAGTCAAGTTCTGAGCTTTAAGAAGGGAGAGTAACTTTAACTCCCGAAGATTTTTATGAGTTAAGATTGTTAAGAGTGGAAGTACAAAACGACTTCCACTAGTAGAAGTTAAGTGTTTAGAGAAGAATACTAAAGTTACTATAGATTTATCGTAAGGGCGTAGACTGACCCCAACTCACTCACCTGATCGTAGAAGAGGAAATCCTAACCAGCCAGACCGCGATCAGCAAGCTATAGGAGCTCAACACCATCGTCGCTGAGAGATGTCGAGCCAGGCGTCAGAGTAAGCATCGGAGAACTTTTTCAAGTTATTAAGACTTTATGGTTAAGAGTTAAAGATTGGAGATTCATTTCTTTTGCACAATTTGAGTTTTGCCCACGTGTTTAGGGCTTCAATTTGAGATATTTAGATATTTGAGTTTGGTATTTTATTTAAACTTGTGTTATTTGAGATTTTTAAATTATACTCCGGGGTAGAAATGTCTTTTTCCAAATTCAAAGAGGTGGGATGTTTCATGAGTAACCATGAGTAACCCGTCCACATCAGCATGAAATCACCATCCCTCTCTCTCTTGGAAAGCCTTTTATCTTCTCCTCTTTAATCTTTAACGAATGATTTCTCTCTTGTATTAAGTTGGAATTTAACTTTTTTTACAAAGATAAATCAAATTAATTGTGCTCTTTAAAATGACATCCACTTTGATATATTTTTAGGAAAAAAAAAGTTGATGTTATTGCACGAGTATTCAAAATTAAGCTTGATGAGTTTATGTTCGAGATTCAGGACAAGGAAATCCTCCAAAAGATCAATGCATGTAGGTATCTCTATCGGTGATCTGTAATAATTTATTACATTAACTCTGTTATTAATTACTTTGTGTTTTTTCATCTTATTGACTTTTTTACATATGTCAAAGCAATTAGAATGGAAAAAGCGGGGTCTTTCCCATGCACACTTTTTTTTTGTGGCCTCAACAAATAAGTTTCACAGCCTGCTGATATCGATTCCATAATTTTTGCAAAAATACCGGATCCTAATACAGATCCTGAATTGTATGCAGTTGTGACATCTTCAATGGCACAGTAAAGCCTAAGAATGCATGCATGAAGAATGGCCAATGCACCAAACATTATCCCAAGCAGTACAATAGTCAGACTACTATTGATGCTAGTGGATTCGGGAAATATCGTTGTCACAACAATGGTAGAGTATTCAACTGTGAGGGAATTGATATGAATAATTTTTGGTTTTACCGTACTATCGGTATTTGTTGCTACGTTTTGGAGCGTACATCAACGTTGAGTTTTGTAACAAGACTAGGTATGTATATTTCTGTTCCCTTCGTGGGTCATGGGTCCTCTCTCTGTTCCCTTCGTGAGTTCTAGTTTTGTTCCTCCGATCTAGTTCCTAGATCTGGAGATGGTTGATTTAAGGGGCTAGGAGGCTAGTTGCTCTTTCAACTAGCTTGTCTTCCCCTTTCCAATCCTTTCATCTACCTCCTTGTTGTTTCACTTGTAGTTTTTTGGGATCCGGAGATGCAAGAGACCTTGCTTGGACTCGGGTTGGAGAGATTCGAAGACAGAAGATCTTCCCTCTAGCTTCTCTCACTTTCTGCGTGATTGTTCTGGTGTTTTCCCCATGGTGTGGATGTGGAGATGTTGGCGGCAATCAGTCCGGGGAGGTCTCTTTGGAGGGTTCCTCTACGTTTCTTTCCATCCGGGTGGTTTGAAGTTGGCTCCCCTGCATGGAGTGTTGTCGGCCTTCTTTCCTGTGGCGGTGGCTAGTCGGAGGTGGTGGGTTCCGGTTGCGTCTAGTGGTGGAGGGGTTTTCGACCAGCGGCAGTGATTTCTCTAGAGGGATGCTTGGCGGCTAGGGTTGTGGATGGTTTGACTGTGTTTGGGTCCTTGGGTTTGGGACCTATTGGGTTCCGCCCATCTCTTTGGGCCTTGGGTTTGATTGTCCAAACTTTGGTTGTCTTGAAGTTTGTATCTTTTCCTTTGCCTTCTTAATGAACTGAACTTTGTCAAAAAAAAAAATGTTTGTATATTTCTCTTAGTTCAATTTCTATTTTGAATTATGTTTAATTCTATTTTTACCTTGATAATTTCCTATTTAATAGCAAATTCTAAAATTTTCTATGTCTATTTAGTGTATTTGGATTTTAGTATGTACAATGTGTGATGCTCTGTAGATTTATTCCCATGCTTTTTTTTTAGTTAATATAAATTGTCATTCATACTCAAATTAATTACCTTTACATTACATGTTAATAGATATTTCTGTAATTTTATTTTTTATATTTTTTACATGTCTATTGATTTTTATATGTTTTTGTGCTATATTTTATATTTATATAGAGTCGTCAAATATCTCTTTAAGTATATAAACAAACCAGAAGATCGTGCAATGGCCACTACATCAGCGAACCAATCAGCTTCAAGTTCAACTACGACAGGTGCTAATGGTCGAACTAAAATTGTTATGATCGATGAAATTAAAGCTTTCATGGATGCCTGCGATATCACATCTTGGAGGCATGTTGGAGGATTTCTAGATTTGATATATACAATCACTCTCCAATAGTACTTCGTATGTCATTTCATTTGGCTGGAGAGAATACAGTGTATTCAAATGTGAACTCCAATGTGGAAGAAGCTGTTCAATCTAGGTGTGCGCAACCTTCGATGTTGTTAGCTTGGATGGCTCTCATAGGCAGTCAAGCGATGCACATCGCTATACCTATGTGGAGTTACCTCAAATATGACATTTGGAATAGGAAGGACAAGAGGTGGAAAAAGCGTAAGAAAGGTACGTGCATTGCTAGACTCTATTATTGCTGCCCTTCTGCTAAAGATAGGTATTATATGAGAATGCTTTTGCACGTGGTTCAGGGTTGTTGTACTTTTGAAGATATTATAATGATTGATGAGGTGGCACATGAGACATTTTAGAGGGCCTGTTATGCTCATGGACTTTTATTTGGTGATTATACATGGAATGATTGTCTACAAGAAGTGGCACATTGGGAAACGAGTTATAAACTACGGAAACACTCTGTCCCCATTCTTATCCATTGTCAAGTGTCCGTTGTGTCAAGTCATTAGCGTAAGAATCGAAAACTAATTAGTGGTGACACATTGCATTCATGACGCCGATAACTTAATTTGCCTCAATTGAATTTGAGTGATGATGCAATATAGGAGTTGTGTTTGGTTCGTATAGATGAATTGTTGAAGCGATATTCAAAGTCGTTGTCTGACTATCCTCGTTTGGCAACTTCTAATCAATGTATGAGAACAAGTTATTAGAATAGGATGATGGCAGCTGAGTTGAACTATGGATCGGATAACATTGATTTTGAGCATGTTCAAATGTACTAGTATTTGAATACAGAACAACAACTTGCTTTTGATAAGATTATAGAATTTTTCTATTCAAATGGTGGAAAATCCTTTTTTGTTGATGGATTTGAAGGGACGGGTAAAACTTTCCTATGGAAAGAAATTTGTGAGAAATTGAGATACGAGAATAAGATCGTACTATGTGTTGCATCATCTTGCATTGCGGCCCTGCTAATGGTTAGGGGTAGGACTGTTCATTCAAGATTTCACGTACCTCTGGATTCTTATATTAAATCAACTTGCCATATTGAACAAGGTTCTGAGTTAGCAGAACTGATTCAGAATACTTCACTTATTATTCAAGATGAGGCAGCTATGGCTCATAAACACAACATTGAGGCACTAGACAAAACACTTGCATATATTTTACATGTCAAAAATGTTGATTCTGAAATGAGGCCATTTTGAGGGATGACTATGGTTTTTGGAGGAGATTTTTTACAAACGTTGCCTATCATTGGAAAGGGGAGTCAGACTAACATTGTTAATTCTTCTATTAAAAGATCCTATCTATGGAAATCTATGATAGTGTTGAAGCTGAAACAAAACATGCGATTATCGTCTGCTAATTCTGCAGGGGGTTTAAGGTCCAAGATCTCTACTTTTAGCCAATGGCTGTTTCAAATCAGTGATGGTACAAATAGTAATATCTTTGGATATTCAATAATAAGTATACCTCCACAACTATGTGTCAAGCGACAGACTAATCCTATTGCAGACATGGTTAATGAGATATAACGTGACCTATTGACGGGATACACCGATGTGACATATTTGGTTGAGCGAGCTATTTTAGCCCCGCACAATGAAATTGTTGTGACAATTAATTATTATGTCCTTGGCTTATTTCCAGGTGAAGAGGTTTCCTATTTTAGTTCTGATTCAATAGAGATTGATGCCAGGAATGAACATGTTATGGAAGGAGACTATACAGTTGAATTCTTGAATTCCTTGAAGGTTGGTAAGTTCCCTAATCATTAGTTAAAACTGAAGATGGGTTTTCCAGTTATCTTCCTTAGGAATTTGACTAGAGCACATGTCTTTTCAATGGAATTCGTATGACTTTCAATAGATTGGGTCAGTGTTTTTTTAGTTCAAATTTCGACTGGAACACATGTTGGTGACACCGTTTTCTTACCACGGCTATCGCTATCAATACAGTACAAGATTTTAAACTTCAACTAGTCCAGAGACAATATCCCATATGCAATGACAAATAACAAGAGCCAAGGTCAAACATTAAATTATGCAGGCCTTTGTTTGCATAAATAGGTTTTCTTTCATGGACAATTATATGTTGCTATGTCGCGGGTTACTTCACAAAGGGGCTGAAAATTCTGAGCTGTGATTCAGAAGGAAACCAAGTGAGGACAATGCAAAACATTGTGTTCACAGAGATATTTGCGTAATGATTAGTAACATGTTGTTATCCTTATAATTTTCTTTCAAGGATTCCAAGTTCTGTGTTAATACGAGTCAATATTTTTTGCCCATTTCTTATATTAGTGTCACTGTATATATAGTATTGTTTTGGTCAGATGGATTTTCTGTTATGCAACTTCTTTAGGATGTATTATTAAACTCATATAGTGGCGGGAAGCACGGTTTTAACATATAGTCGCAATGGACCCAATATATTTATATTTAGTAGTTCTGACGCTTAAGTATTTGTTAACATTACACTACTTAGCAATCACCGGTTCCTTCGAGGTCTTCATTCCAAAATTTTGTTATTTTACCGAATAATGAGCTAGTCCAAAATTTTGTTTAAAGGTCGATTTGGTCTAGTATTAAGGAATTCAGGTATCTAAATGGGGGGACAAGTGTGTGTTCTGTGATCTCCATGAAACACAAAACACCTCTTTGGAGAATGTGAGTGGGGATCGCGAATATGTAGTAAGTGTCAATATGTTGACTGTTTTGCAGCTTATGGTGTAGAGGATTGTTTGGATTGGTTGACAGAGGTAATGAACTCGAAGGAAGATGAGGTCTTTGAAGGTTGGAGTGTACCCTTATGGTTTTTGTGGAAGGAACGTAATGCGCAGATGTGGAACAGTATCAAGCTGGCCGAAGATGATATTGTACACAGAGCAATGTTCTTTCTAGAGGACTATAGACAACACCTGATTGCCGAGCCTATATAGGATCACATGCCGATGCTTAAGCAGTGGTGGAGACCGGGAGCTGGGAGGGGTTCGATCACCTCGGATGTGGCAATGCTATCGAAGGTTGGAGTGGGTTTGTGAGTAGTTATACGGGTAACAATGGCGAGTTCATTCTAGCAACGGCGGAGCGCATACAGGGAGAGCACTCGGTGGAGATGAGGGAGGCTTTGGCAGCAGAATGTGGCATGCAAATGTGTGAAATGCTGTATGCAGCGAGGCCAACACTTGAAAGCGATTGCAAGACGTTGATCTCAAAGATACAGTGCCCGACGAGAGACCATAAAGAGTTGGGAGTGGTTTGCAGGCATATCTAGACAAGTCTGCGACGCAACGGAGAAGGTGAATGTCGGTATATCTCGAGAGAAGCAAACAAGGTTGCGCACATCATAGAGAGAACGATGACTCACTGGGGCGAGAGGGTGGTTTGCTTTGATAGTACGCCAAATTTGATGGTTGATCAGTTAAAGCTGGATGATTTAACAGCATGCAATTTATTAATATAAGTTCAGGTTCCCATAAAATAAATCATCAACAAATAGGCCTCCTCCCAATGATATCACAATCCTGTTTTTCTTGAGTTAATTTTTTTAGATATAAAGACAAAGGAATCTTAAAATATCATAACTTCAACAACCATTATTTTAAATATAATGATAAAGTCTGCATAATTTCTACCCGTTCATATAATAGCCTTAGGTGTTAGTATTTTACTGTCAAGATCAGAATTAGTTTAATGGAGTCTTCTGCTTAAAGTATAGTTCCAGGCTATTTTTCGATTTCATCAAAATTCTCTAACTCCTTAATTCGTTGGTTTGCTGTTGGTTAATAGCATAGAGTTTTTCTAATTTAGCTAGGATTCTACTTTATTTCTGTTTAGTGGATGATGGAATGGTTTTGAGAATTTAAAACAATCAAATGTGGTAAGATAAACTTACGTAGCAGAAATTAGGTATTTTTTATATATGTTCCTCCTTCAGTCCCTCAAACCCAATTTCATCTCCCTTCAATTCCTCTCCTCATGTATGTTGTGCATCCTCTTGCTGTTCTTCCTGTGCGACGTAGATGTTAGTTACCTGTTCGACCACTTTTCCCCTGCAGTAACTTTATCTCGCTATAATTTATGGTTTGATTTTTCGGTACTAGAAAGTACAAATACTCCATGGTGTTACAATGCTTATTAATCATGTTTGTGTTGGTGATCTGTATACTCTACCTTCATCCGCCGTATTCAATTCACCTTCAAGGCATGGACCAAGCTTGGGTATTGGTTACCCTTATTACTTTTCTTATTATAGTCAACTGGATTTGTTGAGTTCAATTGTTTTTCTTTGTACGTAACCCTGCAATGGCATGTATATAATTGTATCACCATCACCATCTCCATTTCCTATATCTTTCTAAATGCCCTGTGTTCATTGGTTGCAATGAATTGATGCATTTGATTTTTTATTTTGTTTTCAATACACATGGTGGGAGTCACTAATTACTATCAAACTACTATGTATCACATTAGTTTCAAAGTTTGATTCTTCAATTGCGTTTCATTGTTGCCACAGACATGTTTGCCTGACCCTTTTTGTAGGTATCCACATTAGCTTTTTTTTTTCTTTTTCTAGCAAATACCACAAAACGACAGATTACATGCGGCTGTGACCAGCTTGGATGAGAGTAATCAATCTTCCATTTGCTTGCATTGCTACAAATGTGAAATAGCTTCATTGCATTCCAGCTCCACTCTAATAGCCACCTATTATTTTCGAGTGTTTCTTTCACAACACATTATATATTTATATTGTCTTCTGTACAAGTTCCACGGTAATTTTACCTCATTTCTAATTCCATTTCTACCATGCCAAATATCTCTCTTTCAAGTGTATGTCTTCATCAACAACTGGTAACCGTTCGAGTCCATCTCTTACATATGTGGGGGTGGCTGTCTCCATTGGGTGATTCTATTGAACAAATTAATATCCTGTTTATTGACGCAGACATAGGTTTTTTGTTTTAGGTTTGTAAATTTGGTTTCCTTTTTTTTCTGCACTTGTGAATCCAAATTCCTCATGTATTTCACAATGTGGACATGGAGGCAATTGTTGAACGAAATGAGGTTATGCAAATTCTCCCGAATCTTTGTCAAGGGTACGTTTATACTATTTTTGCTTTTGTTGTGGAAAAGAATATCAACAGTGAACGTATGTCTCCGAGTTGGCTACGCATTGGTTCTAGAAGATATACAGTCGTTGAACGAAAGGACGAAGATTATGGCATCGCATTGCAGAAGTTCCGTTGTTTGGAACTAGCAGATTTTCCAGTTGCATTTGCTAATCGTCAGTTCCTTCCTGGTATATATTCCTTTATCTTTCCAATTGAGTACAACTTTGTTCTTAATCATCAATGTAGTTGCACCATGTAGTTTGAAGTATTTGGACTTTTATAGATTTGGTTGGAAGGTTAGTGACTTGCAACGCAACACGAGTTTGGTATCCGAAATTTATAGTACTCCAAAGTAAACAACTCTGTCTCTAGTTGATAGAGTATGCACTTCTAATTTACTCAAATTATTTATTGGGGCATCTCTTAACAAAATTCAATGTTTCTTTTCACAAGAAGATGAGCTTTTGTTACAGTATTCTTTTGGGATACCATAATCTCTCAGTTTCAAAATTTACTACCTGTTGCAGGTTTGTTTGGGCAAGTCTTAGCCTTCACCTCTGTCTATGTGAAACAGGATGAAGGTAAGACATTTGTCTTTCATCGGATGAATACCTTTGCTCATTTTATTGCACATAATTTTATTTGGAATGGATTCAGTTTTCTTGGGTCCATTGTGTATATGGTACAAATCAAAATTTAAGATAGTTTTCTACCCAGTTTATGACTATCCCTATTTTGTATGTTTACGATACTCTATTTTGTTTAGGTGAATATGTGTTCACTGCGTCCCGTGCAACCAAAATATATGTAGACCATTCTAAATGTTACGAGTTTCATAATCATAGCCTATTCTACCATCGAATGCAGTACAATTAATCGAGAACACTTCATCGATGACCTTAAATTGACACAAGCCAAGACAGTCAGTCAACCCTTTCTTTCCATAGATTTGCTAGACTTTCAAAGGGACATGGAAAATATGGTATACAATTCGTAATTTTTCAAACATGCAATAATCATAGTGGCTACGAATCTACAGCTTCATCGCCACAGGCATTTGACTTCTTTCTGTTTTATCATATCTTAGGAAGATGTTTTTCGTTGTATTGGCCATGTGACAGAGTTTGTGACATCATTGTGTCTCGCTGCCAGGTCAAATTTTATTCATTTGATTATTGTAGATGAGGAGGCTAAATTATTTCATGTTCAATTTCCCTCTACAAACCTTGAAGGAATAGCTACTTCTGTGATTCAACATGTTGATCTTTTGGTTGCTGATTTTAGCGATATTTTGAATGCTCTTCAAGGAAACCTATGTGAACAGTTCCTCAAAATGGATCTGTGGAATCATCAGAGAGAGTATTGTGATTTGATTCTCCTCAAACTATTCCCATCATTTAGTCCGTAGTATTTGTAGTTGGAAGTTGTCAATCTTTTTTACCGGTGATAGATTATAGATATAATGAATTGTCCTAGTAGTGTCATTTATGATATAGGATTGTTTGTTCATGGATATATTTTACTATTGGGAACTTCAATATATGGTTCATAGTTGTTTATTTATATGATAATAATTGAAGTTTTATTTAAGCTTTGTTTTCTCATTATGAGTACTTTGTTTCTTACTTAGGGATAATCACTTGAATTTTTATTTTGACCATTTCTTATCATGATATCATATGTTTATTAGCAAATGTTTTAATATTTTAGATATTTTCGGATGAAATACTCTGTTTCAACGTTGCATGTATGAAGGGGTCAATATGACTCTTCAAACTCATGTTTTCTTACACCCACATTTATAGCTTTGTCTTCAGCCTCTTAGATAGATTGTAGGGCTGGGAATCTAGACCAAACCGTATGACAAAATCACGGTTTAGACCGTACCGTAAGGTTTGGTTCGGATAGTGAGACCATAAATACAATTTGGTCTGGTCCATGGTTTGCCTCTTTCACTTGCGATCTGGAACGATTTGGTATGGTCTAGACCATGGTTAACCGTCCAGACCGTGTCCAAATTTAAGTAGGGTCTAAGCCCAACTCGGCATCCCATAGGGCCAAGTCCAATTCCATCGTCTCACTACTCGCATCCCTAGCTCCCCATAGCTGCAGCTTTCCCATCACGTTGACCAACATCCCCAATCGACTTAGACTTTGCAAGGTAGACCCGAGAGTCGAGAAGAAAACCTAGCGCCTGCGCCGTCGCCCTAGCCTCACTTTCCCCGTTCGTCTGTCTGAGTGTCCGTCATCTGATCTGCCACCGACTATCCAACAGCTTTGTTGCACAACTTCCGCCATCGAACCCCAACATCTCCATCGACCTCCGCCATTGTTCTCAAGTTTCCCTATTGCAATCAACGTCCGACATCGACCTCCACCACCGCCAACCTCCGGCACTGACCGCGACCTCCGCATGCCTGCCATCGACCTCCGCCATTGCTGACTGGCCCCTGCAACCCAGGATCCTCCTATCGCGATCAGCCTCCCCTTTGTTTGTTCGATATTTTGATGGTAATAATTAATTAGCTTCCCCTTTGTTGAACATATTCTACACGGTCCAGACCGTACCCGACCGCGCCTTATAGCCATGGTCTGGCCTGGACCATATACTTTATGGTCTGGTCCATGGTCTCTGTTCTTCCCTCCCTGTCTGGATCGCAGACCGTGTATATGGTCTGGACCAGACTGCACTGTTTTCCAACCCTAGTAGATGGTGTTAACTCAAAATGTTAATTATTTTCCATATGCGTGCCACGATTTATAAATATGCATAGTTGTTGTATTTGTTGTACTTTTGTAAGGATTTTGACATTGTTGGATTTGAGGTATGTACCACGTAAATTGGGAATGTCGATTGGGAATTGGGCTTGTCTTCATTGACACGAATCAAGGTAGTGGATTCGTGTCAATGAAGCCCGACAACTATGCATATTTACGTGGTACCACATAAAATGAGGTGTCGGCCAAACGATCAACTTGAGCTTACATATGGGCTTTGAAACACAATATCAATGAAGCTCGAATGAGTATTATTGGTTTACGTGGTACATAGACTCATTTGTGTCTTTTATTATAAGCTCAAGTTGATCGTTTGGTTAGTGGATTCATGTACACGGACTCACACCAGATCAAGATGTCTCCAATATTTTGACCTACAACCCTCTATGAAGTTCTGTTAATAAAATGTCATTTGACGACAGTGCCTAAATTAATTTTACAGTAAATTTTTCAATAGTACAACTCCTTACAACTTTAATTTGAACATATACGAATTGTGTGTTTGAACTATTACTTTCATTTCTTTGTAATAGTATATAGTAATAGCATTTCAACTATTATTACATTGAGAATTTATAGGGCACTCATTTATAGATGTTAATTTTTGCAAATGACTTCTATGATCCACTTTCAGTCTGATTTAGTTGTTCTAAGAGTAATCGTCGATTTCCATTATTACAGTTTCCATAAAACTGGCAAACTCCATTGTGTTGTTGATAAAGTGCATGAGAACTGGTCGTATAATGGTTGTGCAACCACATCATGTCACCGTTTGGTTGAAGATAACGGGTGTGTTTACTATTGCAGCAAATGTAACCGCACTACAACTAAACCTATGAAAAGGTATCCATTATGACTATTTAGTAATGTCCTAAGTTTTGTTAGTCCTATATTTTACTTTATTTCTATCCAATTACATAGATCATAAGTGTATAAATTACATTCCCCGTTCAGTCATGTTCTTATGTAGATGAATTTGTTGTATGTATTTTAGTACTCCTAACATTTTGACTTCAATCCACCTCATAGACATCCTGTGTTGTTATATGTTTGACAATCGCATAAGTAGTAGTGTATATTATGGTTGAAAGTGTTTCAGTTATATGTTTTCAATCATTGATGATAATGGATTGTATACTCAACCTTTCTTATACATTTACTGGCAAAGATTGGCAAATCAACCAAGATGTTCTTGAATTAGTTGTTGAGTAGATTAAATTAATGTTTGTTTCCTCAAATATGAATAGGTACTGTGTTGTCATCACTGTCAGTGATTACACTGATGCAACAGAGCTAGTGTTGCTGGACTATACGGCAACGAAAATTTTCAATGTTGATGTTGAGGATCTGTTTTCCATGAGTAAAGCTACAACCACTACCAATCTTCCTGCCCACTGTTGGTTGAGCAAGGTAAAGGATTGGAGCCGTTGATCAAGATTTCTGATTATGAGTACTCTCATCCTTCAAGCAACCTCAGTGTGCCAATTGTTGAAGAAATTGACCTAGAAACTATTGGTGCAATGGAATGCCCGGAGCACGTTAGGGACAGTGAGAAGGTATTTTTACCAAGCGTTATATTTGCATGTTTTATTTGAATTAAAGTCTATGCTTTTGTCAATAAATTTTTATAAGTTTTTGAAACACTTTCTTCATTATCTGGAGATTGGAATCGACACTCCGCACTCTTCTTGCCAATCCATGACTACCACTGCTTCCTCCAGCCAATCACCACATGTTGCTGAGAAGAAGGGAGGACGCCTGGGTGCTTTTCAAAAGAAATTGCCAAGTCCTGAAACCCCAAGTTCCTTGAAAAGAATGATTGATGATGTCGTTCCCACATACGACTATTCAAAATAAAGTGCTTTAATCTCTTACGTGAGATGGAGTCTGATACATTGGTGGAATGTGGTCCGGTTTTTTAAATTAAGGGATTATTCTTCTGGTTTGTTCCTTTGGGATTTTTTTACAATGCATTTCTTCCTTTAGTACCGAATTTGGTTTGGGGGTTTGTTTCCCCTGTCACGAAATCGTATTTCTTTCTACTTTGCTTTCTGAATGAAAGTAGCAGTGACCTTTTTATTCATTTAGGGGTCGTTTGGAAGTTGCGATTGTTAAATAGATGTATTGTTGAGAATGTATGTATAATATTATACATGTATTGTCGAATTTGATGCATTGTAGAATACAACGTTTGGTTGTGTGATTGTGTATGTCGCATCAGCTAAAAGCTGAGACAAAAAAATCTCAACTCAACTATCTCAACAATCACAACTAAAAGTTGAGATATAACAATCACTCAAAATGAGTGATAGTTTCTGTCACATCACAGAAACAATCCATGTATTGTTTCTGCTAAAAAAACAAAAAAAAAACGATGCATTGTAAACAATACATGCATAATGACAATCTCAACAAAACTATCGCAACTTCCAAACGACCCCTTAGTGTTTATTTGGGAAGATTGTTTTAGTTTAGTTGTTTGATATATTTTGTATTTGTTTAAAATATGGAATTTATTAGATTGTTTATGCATCTTTCTTCCTCAGCAAAGGCTAAGAAAGATGTTTGGTGATTTAGTTCAGTAATAACATCCCATGTTTAGTAGCTATCCTACTTTTTAATGTTTGACAGTTTTGTTTATATTCAATTAGAACCATCCTTTTTATGTCCACTGTGGGATGATGTTGACTGTGCGAAACTTTTATTCCCAAATTTGAATATTTGTTTCACGTTGATAATATGTATGTTTCAATTTTATTGCATCTAACTGGTATCCTTTCTTTTAGTATCTACTTTGAATTCGTGGGTGTTTGAGTTATTATAAAATATAGATTTATGATATGACAATCGATTTGTGATATTTGTGCAAGTTAAAGGTGGTACTTTCATGACGAAATTGGTTTCTTTCAATATTATATTCTCCTTTAGTTTGGTTCCAAAGAAACTCTTTTAGATCATTACAATTTGCAATTTGTACATGCCTTTTTCCATACATGTTATTTAACAGTTTCATCTTCGGTAAACCCTACGGCCGAGAAGGATTATGTAAAGCTCTTCAATAGGTAAAGACACTGCCCAAATAGGACTTCCTATAAGATACATATAAATACACAATCTGTTCACAAAGAATTCGAATTAGATATTTTATTAAAATATTTGCCAACATTCTGGCAAACGAGCCGGGTTTAAGCTAGTTATGAAATAAAGCAAAATTACGCTGGTTCTTCTATTCATGTTTCAATGGTGTTGCTTTTTCCCATCTATGAGATCAATAATTATAAAAGTACTAGTTTTATTACCCGTGCTCCGCGTCGGAATATGGGTAAAATTTGAGTTCTTTTGTTTGAGTTCATCCTATAAGAATAACAATAAACTAAATAATTGATAGCACTTCAATACTTAGTCTCCAAAACAAAAATAAATTTTTTCATTTTATTCTCCAGGTAAGAGCAGCACACAAACACATTGAAAGTTAAGGAATCGCCAAGAAATAACCCAGAAGCATAATTAGTAGAATAGGTTTACATGTTTTCAGTTTGCTAATTAATCAACATGTTTAAATCAACACCACTAAATCTGTAAGAAATAACCCAACATCATAATTTGTCCACGGTTCTCAAGGTAACGATGCAGCTTAGCAAGCGAACTGAATACTGCAAAATAGTTACAGCTAGCTCAACAAGCAATTACAATCACAATGGGAGATAATTGATGAGTATATTTATGGGTTGGGCTTTAGGGGTAGAGGATCGTGTTGGGTTTCTTGTGTGTTTGAGTTTCTTGTGTGGCAAGGAGAGGGGTAGTCGAGTAGGAGTAGGAGTTCGGCTAGTATTAGGTTTACGTATTAGGTTTATTTCTTATATAAATATGTAAGTTCGGCATTAGTTCCAGTAATCAATCAATAAACAAAATAGGTTTTCGGCACTTACGTCATGCTCTCGCTTGTGAGTTACAAGCAAAACAACCTACGATTCATCAATAATCAGCACAGTTTCTCGACATAGTAAGTCTCCTTTACCAAAAAAATACTCAAACCAATGCAGGCATTTTCTAGTTAGGGGATTCAATATAGATTATTACAAAACAAAAGCTCCTTCATAAACAAAATCCATCTGCATACATTAGTTGCAGATAACGTGAGAGAAGGAAACAAAAGCTAGAAACAGAGTTATATATATGATTAAGATTCAGAGTCAAAACTAAACAAAAAGAGTACTTGACAAAAGTGAAGAACATCAATTCTTACTTTCCAAAAATGAAAACGTAGAAATGCAAGATATAGCTTGAAGATTTACCATAGACAGTGACAACAGATCATCACCATTCACTTGCCAAATCAATCCACTCACTAGTGGCTTAATAACCACAACTGAAATCAATGGGGAAGTACATCTCAGTTCAAGAACAATGCTAAGCATTGAGTAACTATCAGGCATATCTAGTACTCTCTAACAGTTACCACTATCCATAAGAATATGATTGATTTATTTAAAAGGAAATATATTACCCAAAACTTCTAGTCGATGGCCAGAGATCTGTCATTATGCAGAAGGACTATAAACGTCTAGTGATGTCCAGGACTCAAGTGGGTGAGAAAATTGGACGTAGTTCACAAACCCCTTAGAAATTAGATTGTTTCTCTTATTTTATACACCAAAGCACGAATCAAGTGATTAAGAAGAGCCCACCACCACAATTAATAATAACAAAAAAAAAAGCAGAGAAGAATCATTATACCATGGAGTTACCAAAAGACTTAAGTAAACAATCAGACAACAACTATCTTCCCTACCTTCAAATCTACAATCGACCCCTATTATTCAGTCATCGTGATCCCAGTACCACCTTCTGGAAGGTGGTAAAGGAGACCGCAAATAAAACACCAAACCGAGAGATTAAAGGAAGAGAAACAAAGGACATCATAAGAGAGGGAACAAATCTTAAAAGCAAAAACTCACATATTATTTGACAGCACCCAGAGCTGTATCCACCGGAGTAAAGAAGCAACTGTTGCTTACCTCATCTACCGTACGGTGGTCGTAGCATCAACGCTGGAGTTGCAAACTCCTGGAATCCCCTTTTGATCTGCATACAACCATCCACTTGAATCCGCTTTTCAGTTTCTCACCATAGACGTAGTTAACGACAAGATACCACGCCCTTCAACTCTCGCCTACTGGAGAGTTCTGACCGAACTTGACGATTTCCTCTATGATCCCGTTGATAGCAGGGAAGAATCTGAAAGTGAGATGGGTGAGAGATACCGGAAAGAGCGAAAAGAAACGGGATGGGCAAAAGAAAAAGTGAGAGGAAATGAGGGGTAAGTAGAATATGTGGTGGAGAAAAAGAGTTGTTGTGATTTTTAGCCTTCCCTGATACCTCCACCCACTGACACACTCCATGCTCTCTCTGCAAGGAAATATGGTTGGGTTCCAACTTTTAACGCATAGATAATTGAGCCCCAATCTTTTTTTTTTTACAAAGGATACTTGCATTGCACTTTGAATGATCGATTACAAGAGAACCCACAAAGCAAACTAAAAATAGAACAAGGACAGAGAAACAAAAGCACATAGATGCTCAATCAAAGCTTCAGAGATACAACAAGAAGAGCACACAAACGAGAAAGAGTCATCCAACAAAGGATCTGAAACACTTGAACCAAAATCAGTATACACCGAAAGCTCTCTTGCAATCAAAACAAACGAAGTAGTACCAAGCGCAAACAGCTCGTCCGATCCGACCGAGTCCATGACGATTGATCACAATGTCATTAGCCGCCTCTTGGGAGTCGCTCGAAGACGCTCAACACAGTGAATCACGGGTGAGAGATTACATGGCGGTGGACAGAGATGAGGATCGAAATGCTCCGAGCTGAAAAGGCAGGGGAAGACGAGGCTCCAAGACTTTGACAAGGGAAGCAGAAGAACCCAGATCCCCGATCAAAGAACTGAACCCACGAGCAGCAAGGCTAGACTCTGCAATCCATCCTCCGTCGGCCACCTAGATGCAGAACAACTACCTGGGAAGAACGAAGGGGAAAACCAGAGAATCGATTCACCACAAAAGATGTTAAACCAACCATCATGAGAGAAGCCCCAAGATGCAAAACCCAGCCCCAAAGGAGAGCAAATCCCAGCAAAAAACCCTAGAACAGGGGAGCGAAATGCCAAGAATGGCTTGAAAAGCTTGAAAGCAGAGTGAAAACATCAAAAACAAAGACAGGGAATTAAAGGGAGGTAGCAGGAAGAAAGAAAAAGGGGGTGGGCTACCGCCGGTCACCAAGAGATGCCGGCGGCAGCCCTGGGGAGCTTCAGAAGCGAGAGGAAAGGAAGAGAGGGATGAGAGCAATTTTTTTGAATTAAAGTTAGAGAGAGAGAGGGGCCTGAGCCCCAATCCAAAGTAACCAAACGAAACCGAAAGAAAGCTGGCAGATACATCCCATCAGCATTCCAAGAGTGCTTCTTGGCCTTACCGGGTCTATGCCGTCGATTTGTGACCAACGCGATTTTCCTCGCAGAGTGTTTCATGTCAGACCCAACCCACAGTCTCGACGATAGTTCAAAGGGAGAGGAAAGGAAATCTGGATCCACATCAAAGCAACAGCCAATAAGAACTCGATGAATAGTAATTTTGAGTCACAATGAACAGGAAAAGCAGTCTAGATGTACAGTAACTGTTGTTTTGAGCTATTATACTTTTAATTAATTAATGTTCTTTAATGCAAATTTTGTTCCATTTCATATGCAATTTGCACTGCAGGTCTTGAAAAGAAGTCCCCTGTTTTGGATGTTGCATTGCTTGGTCTACGGGTTCGTTGACACTGACTTGAGCATTCTTAACTTTTGGGACAACAGTTTTGCCAGAGAATAGAGAGGCATATATTTCAAATTCCAAAGCGGTAAACATTATGATCAAAAGACAAAAGATAGAAACATGGTAGTAACTTGGTAATCAAGCTTCTGATTTCCAAGTCTCATGTCAAACGAAAATTGTACATGCATCTTATGGCTCGAGTTTGTGTTACAAAATTCCAAACTTGCACCTAGTCTGCTAATTATACCATATCACACTCAAGAGTTTCTTCCCATCCTCCAAGTCTTATTGTCGAAATTTCAGTGCTGGATTAATGTTTAGCAATACTGCATATTGTCAAACTCTAGCACAAGAACTTGAGTTCCCGGTCAGTACTTCTAAAAGCTCATCTTCATGCTTCCTAATGCCAGGAGGAAAGACCCATCTTTTCAGAGCAGGTCTTAGCCTGACAGGAACCAGGTACCTGGTAGAGGTGGAAAATCTGCTAGTTTAGGCTATAGCTTCACTTTCCCCTTTCTCTTCGGCTTGGAACACAAGGTTTTCACAAGCTAGCTCTTAGAGCTAGCTAGATGATCATCTCATGTTCCTGGTGAACAATCCTTTGTCATAATCTATCAGGCACCAGACTGTAACTTCATCATCCTCAGAGAAATATAGGCCAAAATGCGGTAGCCAAATACCATGGCAACCAGAGCACACACTTCCTCTAAACCACTGTCGATTCTGGTTCCACCAACAACTGGCATTCTATGCTCGTACTGTACCTTCAAAAGCAGCTTGTAGGTGTGATAGTTGAATGACATGTAGCGTATCCAAGATATGAAAACCGGGATTCTCTGCAAAAAAAAAAAAATCAGTGAATAGATTAGAAAAACTTTTCAAGAATTGCTCCAATGTAACCAGATTCCTTATCAAATATGTTCATCCAGAAGAAAGAAAACACAGAAGATATCATTCCCTATAGCAGAATATGGATGATGTCGAATCTTGTACTTACATTAACAAAGAAGCCTCCAGCAAGCATGAAGGTCATGACAGTAACTGAAGCTAAAGTAGTAGCCTTCTTCAAGTCCATCAAGCTTGCACCAATGGCGAGTCCAAGCCCCTGCAATTTGCAGCAAAAATAATATCATTGTTAACGAAATATCTTAGAATTGGGATCGTGGTGGCTTCTTCAATGTCAATTTGGGCTAACCTGAGCTGCAACAATGCAGAGAAACACTGTGATCATGGTCAAGAAAAAGGGAGCAGGGCCCATTTTCAACCCGGCCATGAAATACACCACCAGAAGGAACAGAACTGGCAAAATCAGGTCCAGTGGAAGATCACTTGTAGTTCTGGCCATGAAATATGCACTCAACCTGTACATATCCGCCGATCTCTCCTTACTCAACACCGCACGTTCTTGAGGGAATGTGAAGATGGCGGTGAAAACCGGGAAAAATCCCCAGAACACAGCGATGAAGAACAACAACCCGGCCTGCAAAAAACAATTCCATACCACAAAATGGTTTGATCTTTTTCACCTCTGGAGTGTTTTGACTTTCAAAAAAACGAGACCAGGCTTTCACCCTTTTTGTTTTTTACCTGATCCTGGAGCCCTTTAGGAGAGCTGGTATCAGACTGCCACCACAGCAAGCCCAATATGGCAGCCGTGGAGACCACCTGTGTGATTCTTAACCAGCTGAAGTAGTCATGGCGGCGCTCCTTGATCCCTCTGCAGAACAGTATAGTGTACTGCTCCCACCAGGTTGCTCCCCACAGTCGTTTTGGAGATGAGACTTTCAACTTCACTTCTTCATCTAGAGGTATTGGAGCTAACAGCTTCTTCTTCTCCCTCTTGGCAACTCGTGTCTCGTAGGCCTCCACCAGATACTGATAAGAGAGAGAGAAAATTCATTGTCGAAATTCAGCAAAAGCATTACAATGGAGCCTCCTCCCATAGAAAGGTTGCAACTTCGTATGCCTAGCTACCTCGTGAACAATGGCAGGAGTGGGCTTCCCATTTCTGGTCTCAGCTTCACCAATCCCCACATGAACTTTGTCCTCCAATTCCGAAGGCACCGAGACATCGTTTATGTTGCCATTAGCGAGATCCAGAAGGAACTCCGCAGGGTTCATCGCGAGGAGAGGGTTACACCCAATCGACGAGAAATACGCCATCACTTCCGACGCTTTCCCGAAGTAGAGCAAGCTTCCTTTCCCCAAAAGCACCAGCTTGTCGAACTTGTGGAACAGCCTGCTGGAGGGCTGGTGAATTGTGGTGACCACCGTTTTGCCGGCCTCTGCGATTTCCTGCAGCATCTGGACGATCCTCAGCGCGGTGGTGGAGTCCAACCCTGAAGTGGGTTCGTCGAGAAAGAGAAGCGAAGGGTTGATGATGATCTCGTTCCCGATCGAGACTCGCTTCCTCTCCCCGCCGGAGACTCCCCGGACGAACGACCCGCCGATGATCGTGTCCTGGCATCTGCTCGTATCGTATGTGGTCAAAATTGGGGAGGAAAAAAAGTCAACAACTTTTCAATTGAGCCAATTCTTCAGTAGATTGTAGCACTAAGGTTAAATTTTGCTAAGATCCAAGCAAGGTTGGTGATGAGAAAATACCTCTCCAGGCCAAGTTCTTGGATGACATCGATTGCTCGTTTTGTCTTCTCTTCTCGAGTCAGTGAACGCGGCAGTCGTAGAAGGGCAGCATATGTCAGCGTTTCTCTCACGGTTAAATGAGGGAACAAGACATCATCCTGAGTCACAAATCCTATCCTGTGAAAGAAAAAACACCGAGTGAAAATGGTTTATCAGAATCCTGATGGATGGGTTGAGTCCGTCTCCGTTGAGACTTGAGAGATCATTGTTCAAGTTTTAACTACCTGCTTTTGAGGGACTTTGAGTAAGGCTGGTCATTGTAAGTGACCGACCCACCCCGGTTATTAGACTGGTTCAACCGCCCACCCAGCAGGTTGAGAAGTGTGGTTTTCCCACTTCCTGAAGGCCCCATGAGAGCCAGAACTTCACCAGGGTTGACGCAGCCTGTGATTCCGTTCAAGATGTCTTTCTCCTGGGTTGAAGTCATTCCTTTCATCACCACCTTGTATGTCACATCACTGAACTGCATAATCACCATTTCCATTATTGCAAGTCAAGATCCCAAGTTCTACTTGCACACAATTCAGGAGACTATTAGGAGATACTTTTATTTATTAAGGTTTAAGAACATGGCAAGGGGGAAAGACAGTGCATACCCTTCTTTCCTTGACTGCAGCTGAACTCAAAAGGACTCAAAAAGGGGATCTAAAAACACTTGGGAAACTGTCTCTCACTCTCTACAAACCACCCCCCACCATAATCAAGCTGCAGAACAACTTCAATGGAAAGAAGGGTCGTCTTGAACATTAGAATGATGAATGAATGAATGATGAGAGAGCGAGAGTGAGAGGGAAAGACTTGGTCTATACAAGACAAGACAATGAGATATATGAACCTGAAGGAAATGCAATTGAGCATGAAATGGTATTTTAATTGGCATTGGGTAGAAAGAAAATTCTCTGTTTCTCCCAATACATAATAAAACTCCCCCACTTTTGCCTGTCCAAAAATACAACTGTTGTTTAATCAATTATCAAATCAGCATTCCCCATCATGCAGGAAACTTAGTGTACTAAAATGGGCATATGAAAATGGGAATCATAAGCAATGAAGCAGAAACTTGAAAGCAAAGAAGAAAAGGCAGAAGAGGATAGTAGAATTCTGGGAAAAAATCCCAAGTTACACATGTTTTTAAAAAAAATTCTCAAAATACACACGTTATGAAAATAATTCCCAATCTACGTTAGTTTGAGCCATCACCGCTGTCGACGAAGACAGTGATTGCATCACTGTTGTCGACGAAGACAGTGATTGCATCACTGTTGTCGACGAAGACAGTGATTGCATCACCGCTGTCGACGAAGACAGTGATTGCATCACTGCAGTACACGGCCGCGGTGAAGGCCTGACCTGCATCGAAACTTTAAACAAACGTAACTTTGTGCTCGGTTATCCGATCGTAGCAATTTTTTTTTATTCCGCATAATTTTTCGAGATCTTGCAAGCCACAAATGGCCATAGGCGGTTTGGTCCCGCCTTCGTCTCGAAAATATGTCGTTTGCTACCCCGAACGAGCCTTTTTTCGATTTCGTCAAACTTTGAATGACCATAACTTTGTGCTCCACAATCCGAAAATCATGATTTTTTTTTATTTCGCATAACATTTTAAGGACTACAATTTTTATCATAGACATATTTTCGGAATGTACTTGGATTCCTGAAAAGGAAGGTAAAGTTATTCCCAAAACCCCTTATATCCATAAATAATTCATTTTTTGAAAATTCTCTCCTACTAAATATTTTAGTCCTTAAAAATTTATGCGAAATCAAAAAAAAATTCATGATTTTCGGATTGTGGAGCACAAAGTTATGGTCATTCAAAGTTTGACGAAATCGAAAAAAGGCTCGTTCGGGGTAGCAAACGACATATTTTCGAGACGAAGGCGGGACCAAACCTCCTATGGCCATTTGCGACTTGCAAGATCTCGAAAAATTATGCGGAATCAAAAAAAATTTTGCTACGATCGGATAACCGAGCACAAAGTTACGTTTGTTTCAAGTTTCGACGCAGGTCAGGCCTTCACCGCGGCCGTGTACTGCAGTGATGCAATCACTGTCTTCGTCGACAGCGGTGATGCAATCACTGTCTTCGTCGAAAGCGGTGATGCAATCACTGTCTTCGTCGACAACAGTGATGCAATCACTGTCTTCGTCGACAGCGGTGATGGCCCAAACTAACGTAGATTGGGAATTATTTTCATAACGTGTGTATTTTGAGATTTTTTTTTAAAAAGATGTGTAACTTGGGATTTTTTCCAGAATTCTGACCTTGAGATAAATTGGCAAGGTCGGTTCTGTCTGGAATTTGAGCTTTCCGGTTCCAGCCTCGATATCTTCAGCTGCACAAACCATTTGATAGCTTTCACTTGGTTAATAATGGCTACGCAAAACATTCACCAGATGCATGTACATATGATGATCATTTGTTTTAGGCAACAGAACAGTTAACCCCCACTGTTGCAGCTACTGCAATTTGGGCAGAAGGTCAGTTTCGGCGGCAGAGTTTTCAGTACAAGGAAACAAACAGATATGGGGAAACTGATGATCATGACGCTGGTGACAGGCTAAAATGAAGACTCAGTGTAAGAGCATTGAAGGCATGAAGTAGTGGATATTTTTTTCAGGAATGGGACGAATGTGAGGTGAAGTGATGGGGAAAGTCTGCAGAGTCAAGGATTTTGACCCTAGCTTCTTCCAAAACTCCCCATCAGAACAATAATTCATTTTCTTCCTCGTCTTCAGTTTGGTCCCACTCGTTTGACTTTGGTTTTCATCAGTTTAGTCTGCTACTCTGCCCTGTCTTCCTTTTCCACAGTTTCAACTTACAACAATGGGTCCAAGTGAGTCCACTTGGTAGCATGTGAAGCATTGAGCAAATGCAAATGAAATTGTATTTCTGTGTTAATAGACAGAATTAGGTGACGATTGTTGCCTAGGACAGGACGGGGACGTAAGAGGATTTGGGAATAAACATATTATTGTAGGTCAATTCTTCTATAAGTGAAGTGAGAAACTAGCAAGACAGGGAAAAAAGAATGAAGCAAGAATCGAAATGTGCTTGAATCAATCTAGGGTGCTCATAAAGTAAGGATGTGCTTACAAATTACAATGCACATATGGGTTTGATCAGGAGTTGGTCCCTCCCCAATAAAATGTCACACGTTCATTCAACAATTATAAGACATCTAGTGTTTGGTTGGACGACTATATATAAACATTATAAGCATCGTACAAGAGGCTATTAGCAAACCTCATAGTCAGATTGGCGTGGAATAGTAGGTGGAATTCGTTAGCATTGGATGGTGATAGGAATGGCAAAAAAGACCCACAATTTGAGTATTGTCCAAACACAAATTATTGTTGGTAAAACTAAAATGACATACGGGGCATACACATACGAACATACCCAACTTTTTAATTTGGGTATAAATTAGAATCATTACGTTGGATACACAAAAGAACATGGTTATCCAACTCTAATGTGATATTTTTCTTCTTCTTTTCTCTTTGTTCTAAAATAAACATAAATGTGAAAACCCCAAGATTGAATGTGTCAATGGGTTGAATGCGTGCATTAAAATAGTCAATATTACCTTTGTCGTATGTATATTTATATAATCCAAATAAACCTATTTTAGTGATTTATATCGGAAACAAACGGGTTCACCCAAATTGAAAACCATCTAAACTCAACGCAAGCTCAAAATTATTATAATGGCATATAATAAATCTATTAATATCCATCCCAAATACCCAATATCCACATTCGTCATGATAATTAGATCTAGTTACCAATAAGTATACCCGTTATGGAGTTGTCTAACGGGTTGTCATCCCTAGGTGGCGGTGGCTGGGAATGGACATGCAAGTTGCTTGCTGGTTGCCATTGCCAGCCTTCTTTACTTTGTGGAGCGTGTGTTTATGTGTATGAGATCCAAAGCAAAAATTTCTTGGTCCATATGATTTGGGGGCCCAAGAAAAAGGCCTTAAATTTCCAAAAACATCAATCATTTATTTATATATAACCCGAATGAGAGTGATGACGGAAAGAAAATTGACAGACTGTTAATATTTATCTTCCCTAATTGTCTTCAATTCAATCTATCAAATAAAGCCAAGGAGGGGATTGGTAGGGATTGATCTATCTCTACTAACTAACAAGGGAGAGTTTAATTTTCTCTAGTCTGTATTGTTTTGAGTAGTACTTAATTAGTTTTGTCCTTAATCCTGAAAACCCTAAACCCTCTACTTACCACAGCTGAAGACGTATATGGGATGTAATCAACCTCAGCCACCGACCCACATCGCAATCCTAAGAGAGAGTCGTGGCTTCACACTACTCGTAAAGGTAAAACAAACTAAAAGGCAAACGTGAACTCAATAATTATTTGGTCATCAATATATAATAATGTCTGAGTAACAACTCCTCAAACTCTATTATACGTACGTAGGTTGGTGGGCAAGGCATGTAAATTGTAATGTATCTATCTATCTGTCTACGCGTGACACCCAAAATTAAAAGCTAAGCTCCAACCCTCTCTTTCCATCTCACACAAAGGAGGGATTGGTTGAATGCAACAACACAATAGTGCGTGTACAGTTTGATTGAATTGAAGAAAGTTCGGTTTAATTTGGTTCCGGCCAAACCAAACCTCATATCCAACCTCCACCACCCATATTTCCTCTCCTCCTCAATTTCCATTTCTCCCCAAAATACTATTATTCACTTTTCCTTTTCATATAATTCATCACGCCAGAAACTAAAAAGTGGTTAAAAGAAACGGTAAAAAGTACAGTGATTAACCGTTTTGGCGATCAAACACAATTGAAAATTGTATCTTTTACTATGATGTCTATATAATTTTGTAGCCTAACTTTGGTATAATTAGAAGCAAGGTATTTGTTGGGTTTTTTTAGACCTTTTAATTAAGTTAAGATTGATTTGGGTTACATATCATAATGCTATTAATTTTGCACCCTTTTTTACCCCAAAAAAAAATTCATATTTTTTTATCATTTACAAACCTTCACAACATGCTCCCTTTTTCCCCGATGATGAACTATATTGTGGTTTTCGTATGGTCAGTTGGATAATTATATTAGTTTCGTCCCTATTTAACAGGATAGTTGTGGCTAAAAATGAGATAAACACGTAATATGGAAAATATAAGAAAGAGAACGGGAGGCGGACTTACGTATGTCGTCGTCGCTAAAGGGGTTGGAATCGGCAATGATGTCGTCGGGGGGCATGTTGAAGCCCGTGAAGGAGAAGGAAAGCCCCAAGCTGGCGCTGGAAGCTCGGCTGAGCGCCGCTCCGCTGCTGATCATCTCCTCCACTTCGAACTTCATCTGCGCGCTCCGGGACTTGCGGATGTGCGTGTTCTTGCCGCCGTTTCTTCCCGGCGACGCCCCCGTCATCCTCCGGCTCGACCTCCTCGACGCTCCTACGCTCTCCGACACCTCACCGCTCCCTCCTGACCCCGCCGCCACCGACGGCGGCGGGGACTTGAACGCCGCCGCTAGTGTCTCCACCAGTTGGTCCGATTTCGTCCTCACCAATCCCGACAAGCTCGTCGCCTTCTCCATTTTCGGTCACTATATGTAAAAAAAAAATACAAGAAAATAAAATACCTCGAAACATAAAAAAAAATATATATGTATATATTTGTTTTCCATGAAATGATTTCGCGATTAAAAACCTTGGGTTTCTGGTATCAGGAATGACAAAGGAAATGATGTGTTGGAGTGAAATGCTGCAACTTTGTCCAGGTACCTTGCTCTCAACGGCGGCACTGCTTCTTATAAAGGCAAGGCAGGGCCAGGTGGGATGTTAAGTGGGGCAAGTGAACTCCACTAATTATTTTGTGGGTTACCAAAAATACCCCTGAACCTTTTCCCCAGCCACAACGTATAATATTAATAATGCCATTTACTGGCAAAGTGGTTTTTTGGATAGGTAGATTGGTCGTTGCTCTCGTTGGGATTTCCCTTTGTTGTTCAGCTTAATTAGTATATATATATATATGTTCAGCACGAGTTATTCACCCACGAAAACTACCACTAACTGTATTCTATAGTTTCAAAATATGACTTACACCTAAACAGTTATAAATTTACAAGTGAGTCCAATTTTATGAGGTTTCTAATATGCTTTCAGAAACATGTAATTTGCTTTATGAGGTTTCTGGTCTGCATTAAGAAATTTGTGCTCTGCTTTGATAAACTTATGGTTTGCTTTATGTGGTTTATGGTATGCTTCAGTGAACTTGTATGTGGTCAACTTTAAGAAACTTGTGGTATATATGCTTTATGAGATTTCTTGTATGCTTAAGGAATCTTGTGGTATGTTTTATGTGAATTCATGTATGCTATAAGAAACTTGTGGTCAATTTTAAAAAGTATCTGGTATGCTTCAGGGTACTTGCGGTATGTTTTATGAGATTTATTGTATGTTTTAAGGAGAGTATGGTCTGCTATGAGTTTTTGTTATATGTTTTATGAATTTGGCGGCGCGGTGAGGTTCTAGTATGCTTTGTAAGGTATATGGTTTGCTTTATGTTACTTATGGTTTTTTTTGTTTCTGGTCTATGTTTTGCAGTCTGCTTCGTGATACTTGTGGTAAGGCGGCAGAACATAATCAATGAACAGCACCATATGGGTGTGTTCATTTATTTTCTAATAATGACAAGCATGTTCATATCTTTACAAACATGCATTAATTGTGGTCAACCTCATAAATATTAAAAAAAGTCATAAAAAATGTTCCTATTAGCTAGACCTAGTGTTAGCATCATGCTAACAAATTGGGTCTTAGCACTCTAAACTCTGGTTGGATTTATGATTTCAAATTATGGTTACATAAGCAATATTCTTATGATCACTATTACAAACTTTTCCACGGCACTATGACACTAGACTGGTACGTAACATGGACATAATAAGAGCACCACTATTATCAGTGGCGTAGCCAGGATTTTATTCAAGGGGGTGCCATAAAAAATTTATATATAGAATTTCATATATTATTAGTGGCGTAGCCAGGATTTTATTCAGTGAGTGCTAATATATATATATATATATATATATATATATATATATATAGTTTCATATATCATATTGTGAAATTATTCTAAACTAAATGAATCGGCCAAACATCTAGATTTTTCTCACCAAATAATAATTCACAATTTCAATTCACTTGATGCAAAAAGGCTATTCAATCGTTTCACTGCATAAATATTATTAACTTGTGCATTGACAATTGGCAGTAGCAAATGAAATCATTTTTCACAAGCAAATACATTGATGAGAACTAATTTTCTCTTTTTGACTATATACCGTTATCATAAGAATTTAATGATATCCTTTGCATTTATTATCCATCTTGATAAACTAGAAATGTAGATATTAGTAGACGAAATTAATTTATATAGTTTGTTGTGGTTAATTGATAACATATTTGATGATTGATATTGAAATTAAGGAATTAAATATCATCATCAACATACTAATATTATTGATTTATTGGCTTTCCTCCAAAATCCAAGGGGGTGCCATCGAACCTCCTTGTTCGCCTCTAGCTCTGTCCCTGGCTACTATACTTATAAGCATCGGTGTTTTCGTTAATGAAACCTTTTATACTACAAATTGAACATGTACTTTCAACGTTATGGTCGAAATCAGTTTGCACCGGTACATATTCATGGAAAATTCTTTAAGATAAAAACTGAACTGCACATACTTTTGATTATTTCGGTCAAGATAATTTCTAAAACCACGTCAAACTTAATTATTTGGGAATAATTCGGGTGATAATAAGGTATATATCCATATATTTTTGTATCGCTCATATAATAATTCCCAGTCCATGATTATTATTCTTTGTGGTTGTAGTTAATTAGAACAGTAAGCATCAATCGCGTTCATGATGGATGTGTATATTTATAGTTATTCAATCGGCCGTACACGTGTCCGCGTTCCGAACTGGCCGGCGATTGGTATATGTTGGAAATCCGTGCAGGTCCTACGCCGACAGTACGTTACGTAGTAGGCTACAACATCTAAATAACTCAACTTGTTTATATGACGTTCACGTACATGTCCGGCTTAAGTCGATCGCCGTACACGTGTCCAGTACTCAACCACGTACAGTCCAGTAGTAGCACAATGATGATATCTGATTCTTTTGCCTGCTCGATCGATCGATCTTAACCATCTCTTGGTAGCTCTGTTTTAGGATGTTAGGAGTTGTGGGAAGGAAAGGGGAAATTTCTTCAAGGCTTACATTTCTTAGCTTGTCAATTTTGGCTCTCTCGATCTGCAATATATGGACAAGATAAGTAAGGGAGGGTACTTTTGCTATTGAATGAAGGAGTCGGGTGGTTTTTAATAAATACAGCTGATTAAGATTTGCAGCCGGGCGGGGAATTGATGGTGCCTGCCGGAGGAAGCAGCCAGGACTTATCTTTTTTTTCTTCTTTTCTATAAATGTGTGTTGGAAGTATAGTCCAATGGTATAATAATATGCTTGCTGTTGCTGCTGGATCAAATCTATAACGATGATGAGAGATAATGACAATGAAAGAAAGCAAAAGGAGGCAGTGTGTGTGACGATGATGCTTGCACGGTAACGGTCGTTGAGTCTAATGAGAAGCTAGTACGTGAGGCTGTGGTTTGAGGTTAGGGTTACCTGTTGAGGAGGGCATGCAAATTTTGGCCGCACCTACGTAACGTACTACCGCCCTTTTTCTCGATCCATCCATCCACCGATAAGCTGAACTAATTAGCTAGCTGTTCTTCTTTGGAATTTTCTCATCATCATCATCCAGTCATCCACACATTTTGGCGCCACTATTAATTGTTTTTTGTTGTTTTCCTAATCATTTCTAATTACTCTTCTAAAATATTTGTGACATCAGCTTGCCACAAGGATGATGTCTACAATATGAGCAGGAAATGTTTAATATGTGTGTTCAAATTAGCATATTCTTGTCAACAACCACCTCAACAGATCTGAATGCACGATGTCATGTGCTTCACAAATGGGATCACCGGGATTCAAACACAAGACCTCTCGGTCACATAAGGCTCTTATACCATGTCAATAACCAGTTGGTCCCAATAACTCGAATTGTTGGGAGAGGTTCAATCGTGAATCATATATCATTCACTAACAATTCTTTCATTGAGTTTAAGTTGATTAGATCATAGCTCACTGGAAGCCTACTCCTAAAATTAGCATCAACACTTCTCCAATCCTAACAATTCTTTCATTGAGTTTAAGTTGATTACTGAGCGGCAAAAAACCGATATGCATGATAATTAGATAATTTTATTGAACGAAGTCGAACATTACAGACGAAGCTCCATGCAATACCTTCCACAGTTAATAGTTGGAGATAGAGAAAAATCATAAATGGAGAAGGAGCCAGCGAGCTACAGTAAACGTAATATATTCCGAGGGATGATATCGTGGTGGTGGATGAAGAGTTCTCGGCGGGATGTGATTGTGGTGGAAGAGTAGTCGGGGTATCTGATGAGGAGCAGCGACGATCATCGTGGAAGAGGAATTGTGATCGGATCTCAGGTGTGCATGGATCGTGGTGGAAGAGATTATGGTGATAAAGGGAAAATCAATGTTTTGGACCAGCACCGGGAAAGTTAGTAATTGATAATTTAACTGTTAATTGTTATAGAACTATTCATAAACTATAATATAAAAGATATACAATACACTAATTTAGAAGTGCATTTATCACTAATCATAAAGAAAATCCAAATCCATATCATCTGTCACCAAAAAGTTATAACAAAACATTCAAATTATCACACGAAAAAAATCATAATTACTTTATTAAATTCAAATCAATATTAAGAGCGGCAATATGTATTGAACCAGATAAATTCGACAAGGAGGATGAAAAATAAAACAAAGGAAGCATAAAAAAATTTGTGATTGAGGCGGGATAGTATTAGTTTACGTTAAAGTTTTATTTTTAATTTTTTGTGATTAAAATAGTGAAGCAATGGACCATTTAAATCAAAGTGATTCATATAGTTTCATGTCAAACAATTTGGTTCCTTTTTAACGGTCTAATCAAATAAACTGAACTACTATTATACGTGATTTAGTGGTTCTACTACTTCAACTATTGATCAGGTCTAGTTCTTATAACATTGGGAAAAACACAAGAGAGTGAAGCGAAGTAAGAAATTCCCACTATCAATATTATTAATGTAGCTAGTTTTTCATTTTTATAATTTTTAATTTATCCTGTGGTACTTAACTGGGACGTTTGCTTGGTGTTATTCTAACATAAATTTTTATGGTATAATATAATATTATCATTTTGCTTTTACATGTAATATGTTTTATTTTCTTGTTTGCATTCTCTCAATCATGGAAGCCGTTGATTGAGAGAGAGGTTCAAGTGTTCCCCGATGCCCGATTTGTTGGGCTGTGCAGAGACAATGGATGGAGCATCATTTTTTAGTGCCCGATGGCAAGGACAATATGAGATCATGCTGGCCTAGAATCTATAGGCCAAGGGTTGCCTTGCCAAAACTTCCCCCTCTTTCTTAAGAAGTTGATGTTACTGCTTAGTCAGCCCCATCAGAGTATGGTTGTTGTTGCGACCCTATGACGGATTTGGAAATCTAGGAATCGGGTTGTCTTTGAATGAAAACAATTCTGTGTTTTATCTTTGATGCAGCAGTATCACCAACAAGTCCAGAAATGGATGTGTTTACTAACAGACAGAGTGCCTTCATTCCCCACTCCCCCTACTGCAATAGTGAATGCTTCAACTCTAGTGTTGGCCACCTGGATGTGGAATGGTGCAACAAGGATTGGCTCGCGCTCGACAGTGGGAATACTTAGGTTTAATTGTCTTGGCTCGGGGAATTCATATTGAGAATATTGATAACCCGCTTACAGTTGAACTTCTAGTGCTCCGTGAGGCCATCCAGTGGTGTCTAGATTGTGGTTTCTTGCAGATTCGGTTCGAAGGAGATGCGAAGGTGGTAATCGATTAGATAAATCTGACTGATGCACAATATAATCATTTTGGAGCCATTCTTGCGGAAGTTTGTGGCTTGCTGCAAACTTTACTGGTCTTGATGTACGATTTATATCCGACTATAGGTCAAAATAGCAATCGGGTAGCCCACTTGTTGGCTAGAAAATGTCCTTTCTTTGTATCCAACTATGTGTCACTCTTTTGACTTTCTTTCCTGATTGTATACCAAGTTATAATTTGTTCGATCTCTTATTTAATAAATATAAGATTTTCTTTTGTAAAAAAACTAACAAAGCCAACCACGAAAATAAATTCCATTTTTAAACCAACATATAACACTTATTTGTATATTAGCGTTATATAATAATATTACTTTTATTTTTGAATGATAATTTTATGTCTTTCTTGAAAAATTGTAATGATTCCGAAGTAAATCATTCAAAACCAAACATAGCATATATTTGAAACCGTTCTTCGAATTAGTAATGATTATTTTACTAGAAATAATTGAAAATATTTAGTGAAAATCATTTGAAAGTATAGTTTGAAAATTATTGGAAAGTGTTTGGTTTTATGAAGACAAAATAGAGAAGGTTAATGCCGATATATAAAAAAATGGAAAGATTAAGATTGAAAATTAATTAAAAAAGTGAAGCATTTGAAAATGAGTCATTTACAAATAATATATTTCGTTTATTGACAAAAGGGTCATTTGACACCAAATAGCCGAGGCAAATTATCCTAAAGACTGGCTTCTAAAATGGATAATTAGAGCTCGTTTGCTTGTTGGATTTGAAAATAAAGGATTTAAGTTTTGAAAACCTTTGAATTTATGATGAATTTATTGCATTTTGTATTTGAAAGATAACATTGTTTGTTTAGTTGAAATTTTGTCATGGATTTAGTTCATTTGTTATTTGGGTCTCAATAATTTGTCTTCCCTACTGTGGTATTTGCAAATACCAAATAAAATATGGTATTTGCAAATAGTTTATTTGATATTTGCAAATATATGGGGTCCACAAATTTGGAGCTAAAAATAATATCCAAATCCGTAGGCCCATTAATTTGGATACCTTAACAAACAATAGTCTATCAAATACAACATATTTGGTATTTGAGTACCAAATACAACACCCTAATTCCACAAGCAAACGAAACCTTAGTAATTGTGACACTAGCGAGTTGGTGGAGCATTTTTCTTGTAATCGTAATCGATCTGATAGAATAGCATATCATTAATATTTATATTATGATTTCCTCCTCTACTAAAAGACAGGACATGTCTGGCGATCGGCTCAGCTGGTGCCCAGTGGATGGTCATCCTAAGTCCTCTCCCTACCCAGTTCGCCACGTGGCTTCTTCACATGCTGTTCATAACTCCCTCACTCCGCATCCACAAAATGGGCAACACACTAATTCCCTTATCTTATCTCCTTAATTGGGTGCTTATTATATTAATATATAAAACTAATAAACTCCCAAGCTCTTTATCTAGCTGTCCATTTTAGCCCTTTTCACTTCCTAATCCAATGCTAATTTAATTTCACAGTACAGCATATCAACTGGGATTCTGCTGGGTAAGTGAGTCCCAGAATTGGAGAGACGATGGGCTTAGCATATGATTAGTAATTATTGATTATTGACTTATTAGTAATTAAATATACACTTTTAGATTTAAGTAGATCAAGAAAATTTAGATCTAATGGTTGTCAATTAAAGATGTTTTATTATTTTCAGTTTTCTTAATCGGCTCTTATCTTTTTCGTTCTACTCGGACTTCAATTTATTTTTTTGCACAGATGGAACGAGTTCGTTGTGCTCTACAAAATGAGATCAATTTTCAATATATTTTGAGAAACTTTTTTTCATATAACCCGTTACTAACTACATACCATATAGTAACTTCTTCGTTTTTAAGTTATTTTTAAAAATGTTTGCTCAGAAGAAGCGAGTTCATCGTAATCTATTGGATCTATAAATTTCTAGATGAAAAAAATATTGGACCAAAAATTATCATACTTTATCACTATGGTATGTGGGTGGTAACTTGTAGTAAACAATGATGAAAGTCGTAAATGACAGTTAATATACTCATATTATCATGAATTCAACCTTCTTACTATATTGGCATGTTCATACCATTATGATACGTTTTCTTACCATATGGTATGTTCATACGGTAATGACTAGTAAAAAATGACTAAATTTTTTGTACTAAAAATATATCAAAGTGGATATCATTTTAAAGAACAAATATAATCTTATTTATCTATGCAAAAAAGAAATTAAAGTTCTACTTAAAACGAGAGAAAAATCGTCCGTTAAAGATTAAAAGGGAAAAGATAAAAGGCTTTCCAGAAGAGAGATGATGATATCATGCTGATATGGACGAGTTAATTATGTTTACTCACAATACGGTTACTGACCTGATCCGCTCCCGGGACGATGGAATATATCATATTATATGCCACATTTTTTCTTTTGTTTATTAATCAACAAGGACTTAGTTTCATACAAGCTATAGCGTATGTGAATCTTTCGTCATTCAATCTGGACATTTTCATCTTACTAATAAAGAAGGATGAAATTCTAATTTTTCTACAATTTGTACAGTACTTAATATATTTTCTTTTTACTTTAGTAGTTCACCTTACTTAGGTACAAAAAAATTCAAATTTCATGTTTGAAAAAGTATATAGAAATCAATTAAAAGTTTTTAATCTCTCATTATATTTGACTCTAAAACGACGATTCATATTTAATTATGAACAAATGTATAACCAATCATTATTCACTTTAGCCCCAGACCCTAGAGAGTATATTAAATTAAATAAGAGCTCGATACAACATAAACCTTTCTTGAGGAGCATCATGTCTTGCTCTATTTAACAACACACACATGATCATGTCCAAACTTCGTCTACATTATATCATATATTATTGATCTAACCGTTAGACTGCACGCTCATATATATTCTTCACTTCTTCACTCTGCACATGGTAATGGTAAGATATTTCAAATAGAACCTTAATCAAAACTCATACATTTATATGCTGATCTTAGTTTGAAGTTAAAATTACTTTGGTCGAAATCAAAAATATTTTAAGCATGCTATATCTAACATAAGATATTGAAAGATCGTTAAAACTCAAATCATCGATCATGAATGTCAAAGTGAATTGATGAGGTTTAGAGGAAGTTATCAAGAAGTGTCAAGTTTAGTTTTATTATCAATGTTTAGATTTTAGTTTGAGCTATATTTTATCTTTGTTCTCCAAAAGCAAGGTGACACACGTTTGTCATGTAGTGCCACTCTTGAACTATTTAAACCCAAAAATGAATGAGAAACACCTAAGGGTTCTAGGGTTCCATTTCACGACTCATCTTTGTTATTACTATCCCATCCCAAATTCCCAATAGATAGGAGCTTCATATACAACCAATTAAGTAGGGTTTGGGTTTCTAACGGGATGGGATACGGACACATCCCTCAAGGGATTGTCAGTTTCACAACAAAGGGCAATTTAGTAGTGCAAAAAAAGAATTTTATTAATTACTTTCCTTTTTATATTACTTTCCTACCACAAATACATTTCTCTCTCATCCTTTTCAAGCAACCACTCACTCCGACCGGTTGACTTTCTCTGGCCGGGAGACCTTCTCCATTGAAATTCTTCAATCATACTCGCTCCGGCCATTTGCAAAAAGTACCACTCCATAAATGTGCTAATGGTAATGATTTTTGTCTAGTGGTACGCAAAAACTACCACTGGTAGTGTACCAGTAGAGACTCACTAGAGACTAACACAAAAAACCAGACTTTGGATATGAAAAATCACATATATGAAAAAAGGAGGGATGAGGAAAGGGGAGGCAGGGAAGAGTCAAAGACCTTGCGTCGCCAGCGTAAAGACGACGGCGGGGGCGGTAGGGGTAGCGTGGCACGACGGGGGACGGAGAGGCGGCAGGGGCAGCGTGACGCGACTGGGGCGACGGAGACAACAGGCGCGACGGAGGCCGAAGGATGGTGGTGGGCATTATTATTTTATATGGGAGGGAGAATGAATGTGATAAGTTTTTTTCCTCCCAAAAAGACTCTTCGATTCATCTCAACAATCAATTTAAAAATGACATGAGAGAAACATGAGAGAGATTACATCTAATGGCTTTAAGTAGCTAGGTTGTAACTGTATCCTATCCCGTTTCTAACGGTAGAAATAATGAGTATGTATGTCGTCCGGTATTTGGTGGGTCACATAATAATGTGATATTAAGTCCAAAATGCAATTAATTAGGCCTAATAATAATAAGGGTTAATAGCATTTTGTACCTCTCTACTTTTGCAAATTAACAAACATACCCTTCTACTAAATTTTTGCACAAACATAACGAACTTACCCTTCCATCTAATTTTGTGTTAAGTGGCTGTTAAATGATCTGGAAAATGACCAAATTCCCCTTCTTAATTATATTTTAATTGTTTGCTAATTTAAAATCAACTAAAATTTAAAAACCCTAAACTAATCCCCTCTCCTGCATGAACCGTTCCGTCTCCCTTAACCCTGCAGTCCCCCTCCATTCATCCACACCATTTAATACTGCGGCTACTCCTTGCTTCTTGTTACCAGCGGCTGGAGCATAGACGAGATGGCGTTACGGCAAGACGAGACGACGAGGAGAAGAGGCTGGCGAAGGGAGAACAGTACAGGTGGCGGAGGTGGGATCTACTACGATATGCAGATGATAATGATGCCGCCATTATCGCCGCCGCAGAGCGGATTTGGTGGCGGATTCATGGAGCTGCTCGACGCCAGCGGCGACTGATGGGACCAAATGTGTTGGGTTAGTCGTAGGGTTACGTTGCATGGGTTGGAGGGTTTAGTGAGTCTAGCGTGTTAGTAGTTAGTATGGGTTAAGTATGAAGTTGGGTTATAAGTGTGTGGGTCTAGTAGTTAAAGGGCCGATGAAGAGGTCTCGTAGGAGGCCGAGTCGGCTAGGGTTAGGGTTTTGGTCAGTAGTCTATATATTGTAAGTTCGGCATTAGTCCGGGTGATCGAATAATAAAACTAAAAGTTTATCGATGCTCAAATCGTTCTCCCGTTCATGAGTTACGAGCAAACCCTTGAAACGTGGGTTACGTTTTCATCAGCGACGGATAAATTCGGCACGGATTTCAGAGGATATTGTGATCCTTCTTTGCTCGATTTGTTTCAAAATCTGTTCCCAGCAACGGTGCAACAGGATTTGCGGATTTCGTCACCAGCTGGGGCTGAGTTGTTGGAGGTTGTGAACAAACCAGCGACGCCGAACTCCTCGATTTATTCCTCTTTGCACGAGGGGAGGGGCACTAGTAGGAATTAGGAAGAGTAGTAAAGATGGGAATTTTAATTGATTTTCACGAATGATGGTCACGAACTAGTTTAGGTGTTTATTCAATTTTTAATTGATTTTAAGTTAGAAAATAATTTAAACAAAATTAACAATAAGGGCAATTTGGTCATTTTCTGGTCCATTTAGCAGATATTTTACGGATAATTAGACGGAAAGGTAAGTTTGTTACGTTTTATTAATAGAAGGGTATATTGGCACAAAAATTTAGTAGAGGGTTACGTTTGTTAATTTGAAAAAATAAAGCGCTATAAAATTAGGGATGGCAACAAAACCCGAACCCACGGGTACCCACCCGACCCAACCCGGTCAACGCGGGTAAAATCCGTGTTGACGGGTTTTGGGCCGGGTTTGGGTTTAAACTCGTTCACTATTCACCGGGTTGGGTTGGGTTTGGGTTTAGGTAAACCCGACCCATGGGTACCCGCTCACACACATATAGTTAATTTTCTCAGTATATTTAATATTCTAAACAATAATCTTATTTATGTTTGTGGAGACATGTCTAATTTTTTCTTTCAAATTGTGTAGAATGAAGTTGATGTTATCGAGTGGAGAGTGAAGAAACTTAATTGAAAAGAAGAAGCTTTCAATTAATCATGTTATTTATGGATAATTTGTGATTTGCTTCAATTTTCTTGAGTTTTCTAGATTGGTGTTGAACAATTTGTATAGTTAATTTGTGATTTGCTTGAATTTTCTAGAATGGTGTTTTATATATGGATAATTTGTATTGAGAGATTGATATTTGACTTTAATTTTGATAGGAACTTGTTATTGTAAATTTTTTACGACAAAACCCGTGGGTACCCATTAACCCATGGATACCCAGCGGGTTGGGTTGGGTTTGAGTTTTTCAAATCCAGTGAGTTTTACCCCGGGTTTTTTTCACGGATAAACCCATGGTTTTGGGTTTGGCAAAACCCAACCCAACCCGACCCATTATCATCTCTATATAAAATGCTATATAATAATTATTATTATTTCTATTTGGTAGAAAGAGAAGGTAATTAATGAAGCGGGGACGAGAGAAGGGCCAGGGGCGGTGCCGCCCTTCTCAGGGCACGCCACGGCCCACGTGACAGAGACGTCACTGCGACTGCAAGCCCCTTGAAAGTGAACTCACTCGTCTCATTGTCATTGACATAGAAAATTAGGAATGGGAAAAATAACATTGCTTACTTGCTTCTATATTATCACTTTTAGTTATTGATTATTTTCTTAACTTCTGTAATGTCGTCAATATATTTGTGATTACTAATCCAATAAATAAAAATATAAAGAAAAATTATGATCCTAATTAGATATCCATGGATATTAGAAAACTGATCAAATATGAGCATGATTTTAATTTACTATCGGAATTTTGCATGAGTATGATTAGGGTGTACAATGGTGCGGACCGTACTGGACCGCAGACCAAACCGATATTAAGATCGGATCGAACATGGCCGAGTATAATGAAGTCCGGTCCTTGGTCCTCGTGAATTTTATAATTACCGAAGAAATGATGGATCGGGCCGCAGACCAAACCGATATTAAGACCGAATCGAACAAGGCCAAGTATAATGCAGTTCGGTCCTTGGTCCTCATGAATTTTATAATTACTGAGGAAATGATGGACCGAACTGATATTTGGACAGAACCGACTCTGACCAAATGGACCGAATACAAAGATGGTACAGTCCTTGGTTCTAAGATGTCTTTCACCAATGAACTGTGGTTTCCATTAGTTCGTTCCGGTCCGGATTGAACCGAATTGTTGCTCACCGAGTATGAATATGGATAAATTCCAAACTAGTTTGATAGGTAACCCATTACCATCCATGCTCACTATTATTAGTAGCTAGATAGCATTCAATTTACAAAGGCATACCAATACTTTCCTCTTAGACAGCACATACGGTAATTAACGAAAGAATTTTTTATAACCAAAAATCTCTTTCATGCAACGTAAAAAGGATTAAACTAAGAATTTTGTAGTGCACAACAACATTAGGTTATTTTAAAATTCTGTCAATATGTATCACCAAATAATAAAAAGATAATATATTTTCTTGACCGAATAAAAGAAAGATTCTATGTTTTCGTGACTAAATTTGTACATGGTTAACTCTAGAGTAAGTCTGGTCTTACTCTTTCCCTACTTAGCTATTTAGACTATAATCTCTAATAAATAAACCTCAGCCTTAGTAATTCGGTCAACACCGATGGATATTAAAAAAAAAAAAAAGTTTTTGTCAAATTTATTATATTGAATAAATTAAAATACAAATTACACTTTTTGAAGAGTTTGAATTTTCTAATGAAATTAGCCCATTTAACAATTGACAGTTACATATAGAAAAGGAGCTGGTCCTCCTGGTGATTGGTGAGTCTGGGAGGAGCTGGATAACGGTCAGTCAGGTCTTGGACACGCGTAGGGCTGAGAATCGGATGAACCCGCCATAGCATACTGTAAAGCATAAAGTTAGTATAAAAAACACTCTGCCTGCCTGCCTGCATGCAGCCAGTCTGGGTCTGGTGTTGACACGTTGTCCACTTGTTTATTGACTGCAGTGCAGCTGGCTGCTTCCACGTGGATACACATACAAATCTTTTCCTTCCTTTGAGGCGACCCACCTGGCATCAGTCGGCAAACCAACCAGTCACTGTAAGTCAAAAAGTAGAGCCCAACCCAAAGCCAAGGAGTACTTACTTACTGCCATAAAAGAGGAAGTGCTTTCTCCTTTTCCAATATTCACGTGGAAATTTTGGTCATCTAGTTCAGTTTACTTACTTCCTCTTTTCTTTCTTAATACTAGCATCGTTCACAAAATACCTAATTTGATTCGTACCAACGGTTCGTCACAGTTATTAAGCAATGTTGTCAAAACCGAACTGGACATTAACCCGGATCAAGGAGAGGTTTAAGGTTTACCGGATAACTAGTAGTTAACCGGTATTAACAACCAGTCATAAAACGGTTGGCCTAATTGATAGAGCTACAATTGCAAAGTGTAAAATAATTATTGTTTTTCTCTATTTATGAAAATATCTTCACTCTATTCTGTACATATTAGAAGAAAGAAGAATAGAAAGACAATCACAAATTGCCAAAATTGAACAATAGAAGGTACAGTATTGAAATGGGAACATGATAATTGTTTTCATTTTCTAATTTTTACCGTAATCACTTTCTTTTTTCTTATATGTTGCTTTGTTCTTTATTTTTAATATTTAATGGAAAGAAAGCTAAAAATCAGGCATTTATTTATTTTTCTTATTGAAAAATTATAGGGAGTTGAACAAAAACGTCGGTTCGGTTTGCCCAATTTTGACAGTTTACCGGTTGAACCGGTCGTTACCCGACCGACACATTCCCTTCTCGTTTTTAGGCTCCAGAACCGGATTATTGCCCGGGTCCGGTTTTTACCGGGTTAAGGAAACACATAAATATATGCTTTACTAATATAATGATACAGAAGTAGGGGTAAAAAAACCAAAGGAATTGGACCATATTTATTTTTTGATAAGTAACTGGAGCAAAATTATAAAGTGTATGTATCACGACCAACTATAGATAATCTGTATACTAGCTATGATCTTGATAAACGAGAAATTTTAATAAGATAATCACTCATGGAAAGTGATATTGTCAAATTTAACAATTACCCTATTCAAGTTCACTGAAAATGCGAGGAGCTTTCTCCTCTCTCCGGTCGCTGAGCGCCGCGATTGGTCGCTGGCTTTGGGCGATGGGAATCGCCTTCTTCTCGATCAGCTTGAAGAATCAGGGGTTTCCCCAGATCCGTGTGGGAGGCAGCGAGGGGTACCGGCGCTGCATAACGGATGCAAAGAGGTCGCCGGTTGCAGATCTTCAAGGAACGGCGACACAAAGGCCGTCGATGAAAGATCCAAAAAGCGCCTAGACTGTTGGTATAATCCGCCGACGGGCCATCTCGAACAGGAAACACAAAAGATTGGAGACTCTAAGTGATTTTACGGAGCTCCCAGTTGTTGATTCTCTAAAAAGAAATAGAAAATCAGCTTTGAAGGGGTGGAGGTTTTGGCTACCCCCTTCGTTTGTGCTGGATGGGGAGGTTCTATCTCCACGCTCGATTCCACAAATGGAAGCGCAGCACACACAAACAGATTTGGGATCAAGAAATCATAAAAGTGGAATTGATTGCGCGCAACCCTTCGGGGAAGATGGGCTCGTGAAACCATCTTGCGAACGCAATTTTCTTCTCCCCCACTGCTGACGATGGGCCGTCCCCGCCGGCGCCAAACAAGCCGAACTCAGGCAAGTGCTCCGGTACAGTGGTCGGGTCGGATTCATCGGCTACCGGCTCGGATCTTCAATCCCACGATCCTTGCTCGGTGATAATTACGGCGGTTGGGATACGATTTGGGCCTGGACAAAGGCTCGGGTTTGCCTCCCTGAAGAAACCGACTCTATCAATAATTAAGAAAAAAAGTAAAGCAGAGGATATTCGGATCCTAACTGCTTTTGGGACTCCTAGTCCCTTTCGAATTCTCCAAACCGAAGGAACCTGGAAGATTGGGTGGGATTTAAAGGGAGCTCGGCTCTCCTCCTTCTCATTCAATTCCCTCCCCCAAACTTGGTTTTGCTGTGATCCTGCTCTGCTGCGTGGTAAGGGACGACGAGAAGTGCTGCCGCTCCAATCCATTGCTGCCATCCAGAAAAATTCAGGTATGGTGAACATAAAATCAAGTTCACCCCCTGCTCTGTTTCGTCCCCTTTCCCCTCTGGTTCCTCTCGGCTTGCCCCTGCTCTCTCCCTTGTGTTGTGTCCCAGTAATGGACAGGCTACCATTACCTTGGATTCTAGCCATTTAACTAAGTATGATCTGTCTCTGGTACAGGAAATTATGATGGATCGTGCAGCTGATGATCAGGTTGTGAAATTCAACATAGAGGAAGTCCAATCAACAAAATTTCGTGCATCACGGTCTCTTTTGGGACGACTATTTACGGGGAACCAACTCACGAATGAAGAGCTTAGGGATGAGATGAGTGAGGCGTGGCGATGGAGAGGCCACCTTCGGGTGTCGCGTACCAAATATGGACTGATTGAGATTGTCTTGCCTAGTGAGGAATCAAAAATATGGGTCTTGAAACTTACCCCGTGGGTGATCAAAGACAAATTGATCAACCTCCGATCCTGGATTCCTATGATCAGTAAGCAGATCTTTGACGATCTTGCTGTGGCTCCTTTCCGCATCCAGCTCTAGGATGTGAAGGAGGATTGTTGTACCAAACAATTTGGGCAAAAAATTGTAGCTCCCACCATTGGCCAAGTCTTAGAGTCCGGTGTCTTCGCCTGCAAAGACACGGGAGAAAGCTTTGTGAAAGTTCGTGCTTTGGTGGATTTTTCAAAACCCTTGAGATCCTAGGTTATGGCGGTCAGTGCGAAAACCAAATATTTTTGGATTCGATTGAAGTATGAATTCCTTCCGACCTTCTGCTATCACTGCAGCCGACTGGGCCATACTCGTCGTGACTGTTCATTTGATCCTCCAAAGGGGAAAGAAAAATTCGGTCCCCACATGACTACAAGGAAGATGGGGCGTAAAATTTATGAGGAAGTGGAGGCAAATGCTGGTTTTCGTGGGACTAGAAACACTGTCTGGGTTAACAGGCAGGTTCGACAACAAGGGGAAGGAGTCGGAATGGAAAAAGGCCGCGGGCAAGGCTCACGGGCGGGGGAGGCTGCTCCTCGACACTTGGCTCCAGGGCCTGAAACTGAACAGATTCACTCTAGGCAGATGGGCCGATCCAACTCGCCCAGGGGGTGGATCTCGGAAGTTGCGGCGGTCTAGCCCGGGCACTGGTCCTAATCGCCCCTTGGCGGATGGGAATGGAGACATGCCGCGAGAGGCCCAGAGGCGCGGAGATACATCAGCCCAACCCAGGGACCAGGTCTCGCCAACTACGCACCCTGAAGTGCAGACGGTGCTAGAGGAATCCAGGCGTCGGCGCCTGATCTTGGAAGAGGATTCAGATGATGATCTTGACCTGACCCATGCTACAGGTACTAATGTGGCCATGGGGGAGAAGCTCCAGCAACAATCGCCGGCACGCATGCCGCGTAGTGAGAGAGTGGGCTGCGTGGGTGAGATAGAGGAAGTGGTTGCTCAGGGGAATAACGGGGTTATGCCTTCCTCTGGCAGTGTAGCTCACCAGCAGCAGCTGATTCCCTAGTCGACGTCGGCTAAACCAAAGGGTAAGTTGCGGCTCGCCCATGGTGCAGCAAAACCCTATAAAATGAAAGTTCATGGGAATGGTAGTGCGAGCATACAGGGAGCTAGGCTTTATCCACGCGACAGATCACTTCCGGGCTCGACAGATGGGTTGAAGAATGGCACAGCTGGAAGCCCCAAGGAGGAGCAGGTTTTTGCAGACTCAGACTCGGAGGATGAGATGCCCTGCTTTGAGATTAAGAAGCGTATCCCTCTGGGGTGTGGCACACATCAGGCTCAGGTGCCCCCTGGACGGGTTAATAAAGTTGTGGCGGCTTTTGAGGCTGGCCTTTGTTTGACCCAAGAGAGTAGCAGGGAGAATCCTTGTGTTGAGAAGATCCCGAGAGACTATGCTCTAGGGATGCGACAGGTTGGTGAAGATGGCTATATTGAGGAGAGTCTGGATGAATATGGATAGAATATGCTGCACCCGGCTATTGGGGCTCGAAAACGTTCGCTGGAGCATGTAGGAGGCGATCTGGGTATCCCCCCGTCTCCGAAAAAACAGTTTGTGGAAGTTGATGACATTTCTGATCAGGTGGAGGAAGCCAGCCTTGAGTGGCCCCAGGCAGATAAATGAGGCTTTTGGCGTGGAATGTGAGTGGAATTGGCCCGTCCCTCACATTTCAAACTGCTGTTGGTTTAGTTCACTCTAATAAACCGGATCTTGTGTTCTTTTCGGAAACACGTTCGAGACGGCGAGTAGTGTCCCGCCGTTTGCGTGGGTTAGGTTTTGAGTCTTCTTGTTGTTTTTTTGTTGATGCGGTTGATACATCTGGTGGTTTAGTTGTCGCTTGGGCTCCCGAAGTTGCTGCTTCGGTGTTTTTTCATTCGGATTTTTGTGTTTGTGTTCAAGTTAATGAAATGAGTTTTTCGTATGTGGTGATCTTTGTTTACATTAGTTGCAATGTAACTCGTCATGCTACTCAGTTAGAACAGCTCCACGAAATCTGTGTTGGTATCCAAGTCCCCTATGTTATTTTAGGCGATTTTAATACGACTCTCCATGAGAGTGAAAAGGATGGAGGGAATCAATGGAATGTTGCGCAAGCCCTCAGCCTCCGTAATTTTGTCCAGAATTTGGGCCTTCTTGACCCTGGATTTCAGGGGGACCAATTCACTTGGACCAATAAACGCATGGGGGCGGCCTGTGTTAGAGAGAGACTGGATAGAGCCCTTTGTTCGCAATCTTGGCTTGACCGCTTTCACGATACCTTGGTCAAGCACTTCACGGATCAGGGATCAGATCACCGGGCGCTCCTCCTTTCTGATAAACCCTATGTTCGGAATAGTCACCCTCTATTCAGTTTTGATGCCCGATGGGCGGATAACCCTGAAGTAAAGGCCATGGTTTCTTATGTTTGGCAGGAAGATATCCAAGGCACCCCGATGTTTCGCCTGTGGGAGCGCCTTAAGAAGTTGCGGCATTTATTATATGTTGGAGTAGGGTAGGAACCACTAATTCCCTGCGAAATATCAGAACTCTCCAAAGCGAGATTGAGCGGCTTAAGCTTATTCACCCAATTGATTGGGATGCGGTCCGTGGCCTGGAAGCTGAATTAACAAGACAGTGGGATGCGGAAGAAGTTTATTGGCTGCAAAAGTCTAGAGTTCACTGGTTAAAGAAGGGAGATAAAAACACATCTTACTTCCACACAGTGACTCGGACGCGTCGTAAGCGGAACTTTGTGACGGGTCTAAGAGATGAGAATGGTGAGTGGATTACTAATGAAAAAGGGAAAGCAGATATTGCCACCAATTTCTATGGCCATCGGTTCACTTCGGAAAATAATGTTCTCAATATGGGGGAGAGAGTGGCTTCTTCGCCTATCGCCCGCAGTGTGACTCCGGAAATGAATGCTGGCCTGACGGCTGTTGTCCTCCCAGAGGAAGTGCGGAAAACTGTCTTCGCGACGGGAGTTAAGCAAGCCCCTGGGTCTGATGGGTTCACGGGCAAATTTTTTAAAGCCTTTTGGGGTATTGTAGGTGATTCGGTGGTAGACGCAGTCTGCTCGTTCTTTACGACGGGTAGGATGCTCCGTAGCTTCAATCACACCTGGCTCACTTTGATCCCCAAAGTGGATAATGTTGAATCCATGAGGCAGTTGCGCCCAATCAGTTTATGCCAGTTTGTGTATAAAATCATAACTAAGATCATTGTTTCTTCGGGACAAAACGCTTTCATTAGGGATCGCCAAATTGTTGAGAATATCCTCCTTGGACATGAGTTAATGCATTACTTGAAAATCAAAAAGCAAGGCAAGAAGGGGTACATGGCTCTTAAGGTTGACATGGAATAGGCCTATGATAGAGTTGAATGGCCGTTTCTTCTTGCAATTTTGGACAAGATGGGTTTTAACTCAGTTTGGCAGGGTTGGATACATGAGTGCCTCCGGTCGTCATCTTTCTCTGTCCTGATGAATGGTACTCCATCTGGGTTCTTCAGACCATCGCGGGGCTTGCGGCAAGGAGATCCCTTATCACCTCTTCTTTTTGTGATTTGCACTGAGGGATTTGCGGCACTCTTGCGTAAGGCGATCGGGGATAAGAGGCTGGCAGGGGTTAAGGTGGCCCCGCGTGCCCCACGTATCTCGCATTTATTTTTTGCCGATGACTCTTATCTGTTCCCGCGGGTCACACTGCAGGAGTGTGAGAATTTAATTAGGGTACTAAATGAATACGAGGAACTCAGTGGGCAGCGCGTCAATTTGGGTAAATCGGCGGTTTGTTTCAGTAAGAATATTGCTCTGCCTGACCAGGAGTTCTTAGCTGCGATTTTGGGAGTTGGAGCTGTTGGGGTGCATGATAAATATCTGGGTCTCCCCACTTTGATTGCTCGTTCTAAAATGGAGACGTTTCGGTATTTGGAGGAAAAGCTGTTGGAAAGGCTTCAGGGGTGGAAACGAAGGACCTTGTCCTGGGCAGCGAAGGAGACACTGATTAAGTCCATTGCCTTGGCTTTACCATTGCATGTCATGTCTTGTTTCAAGATGCCTCTCTCGTTGTGTTTCCTATTGGACAAGCATGTTGCTCGCTTTTGGTGGGGCGATGAGGAGGGACACTCGAGAATTAGGTGGATGGCCTGGCGGGATATGTGTAAGGGTAAACATGAGGGGCGAATGGGCTTCCGCCGGTTTGAGCATTTCAATCAAGCCTTTTTAGCCAAGATCGGTTGGCGTATTTTGGTTGAGCCCCAGTCTCTTCTAGCTCAAGTCTATAAGGGTAAGTACTTCCCCTATAGGCATTTCCTCAATGCGAAAGCCAGGTCGCGTCCATCCTGGGGCTGGCAAAGCATTTTGTATGGTTGTGATTTGTTGGAAATAGGCCTCAGATGGCAAATTGGGAATGGGCGCTCGGCATCCCTGCTTCGGTCCCCCTGGATTCCTCAGTTGCAGCTTGATCCCCCGAGATATAACCCGGTGGTTCTACCAGAGGGGGGTGATCCTACTGTGGCTGATGTAATTTGTCAAGGGGAAGGGCGCTGGTGTGATCTCAAACTCAGCCTGTGGTTTGATCCTCCTACTTGCCATATTATAAAAACTATTCCCCTCTCCCGCCAGGACCTTGCAGATAAACTGATATGGAATTTTACTCCTAATGGGGTGTTCTCGGTCAAGTCAGCCTATCATCTGGCTGTCTCCCTTGATAGGAGGAGGGGCGGTGGAAGGCGTTAGCTAGTTGGATGGATAGATCCAGTTGGATCCGGTTGTGGGAGGCGAATATTCCCCCTAAGCTGAAAGTCTTTGTTTGGCAAATTCTAAATCGAATTCACCCTACCACGGAGGCCCTTATTGCTCGCAAGGTCCCTGTCCTCCCTCGTTGCCCGGTCTGTTGGGGTGGCCCGGAAACCATGGAGCATCTGTTTCTGGATTGTCCGGTGGCGCGTGCGCTCTGGGGGATCTCGGGGCTAGAGTACCTAGGGGAGGGTTTGCCTCGCCATACCTTTCCTCTGTTTCTTAAACGTTTAATGACCTTAATTCAGCAGCCGATGCTCCTCATGGCAGTAGTCTCTGTCCTTTGGCGTATCTGGCGGTCGAGAAATTGGGTGGTTTTTGAAGGAAAGCAGTTTGGGTTCCCCGTGTTGATGAGGCAGTTTTCCCAGCAGTATGAGGAATGAGTGGGGTTGCCGGTGGATGTGCCCCCCGTGCCTTCTCCCCCGACGATTCCACGGTCAGGTGGGCCTGGTCAGGCTGCAGGGTTTACTTGCCAGTGGGACGGGGCTACCAGGAAGGGATCGCATTCAGCAAGTGGCATGGTTCTTCTGTCTCCCTCGGGGGATGTTCTTATGGCTCACGGGATTCAGTTTCAGGGGGTTGATGACCCTGTGGTCATGGAGTTGCTTGTGCTCCGGGAGGCCATTGCTTGGTGTGTGGGCCAGGGTTTCACGGGGATGCGCTTCGAAGGGGATGCCAAGATCATCATTGATAAAATCAATTGCAAGGATGCTAGGGACAACCGGATGGGTGCTGTTTTGGAAGAAGTCTTACACTATTTTGGTAGCAGCCCTGGTTTAGTGTGCGGTTTATAGGTCGGAGTAGTAATAGGGTAGCCCATATGGTTGCTAGAAAAGCCCCCTCTTTGTACCGGACTATGAGTCGTTCCTTTGATTTTCGGACCTGGCTTGGTTCTAGGGTGTAACTATCTATGTTTTGATATCAATATATGATTATCTTTTGTAAAAAAAAAAAGTTCACTGCTATGATATAACTAAAAGGTATAGCGAAAACTTTATACTCTTTTCTTTACATTTTACATGTCTCCTCTGGTGAGGAGACGCCGAACAATATGTTTGGAAACAATTTCATTTTCACTTCTTATTTTTCATAACTTCATTCCAGTTCTCGTGTTGAGTATCATTTTCATAACTATACAAATAAATGTATTCTAAACATTAAGTTATTTATTAGTAGTGTTAGTTTGCCTGGAAAAAAAAATCCGAATGAGAGAGAATGAGAGAAAAAAAATGTGAAATTCGATCTTCATTAACCTAATTTATCTAAATTTTATAGTAATTTTAATTTTCAAAGTTTATTCCAAAGAAAATTCGTTCCAATACATTTTTATTCCAAACACAAATTAAATTGAAAACAGAATTTCATTTGTTGAGTTTTTTTTCCTATGCTAAGGAATTGGGACGGAGGAGTGGGTAGAAAAAAAACATGACTATTGCCTAGGGGTGGGCATCGGTTCGGTTCGGTCAAAATCGAACCGAAATTGAGTAGACTGGGTTCCCCAATCTCTCTAAACATGAAACCGAAGTCGAACCGAAATATAACTCGTTTCGGCTTGGCCGAACCGAGTTATATTCCGGTTCGGTTCGAGAACTCGACAAAACCCAAAATACCACACCATTTCCCTGCCTTCCGTTTTTTCTGTACGCTACTTCTCTCTCTACCCAAAAACACGTTTACTCTCCTCTCTTCCACCTCTCTCCATCTCTGCTACTTCTTCCACCTTTTACCACCACCAGCGCCTCCATAAAACCTTCTCTCTGAATCTGGCCTCTCTACAGATCTCCACCTCGACAACTCGCTCCGCCTATCTCCCTCCTCCGCCGCCACTATAGTATCTCCCTCCTCCGCCACTACACTCTTCCTTCTCTCTGTCTCTGGGAAGAATCTGCAGATGACGAGATCCATCTCATGCTAGCCTCTGCTCTATGCTCCGCATCCAGATACAACGAGATCTTCAGAACCCTCAAGTCTCAACGAGTTCGCCGCATGCAAAGCCTAGACACCCTAATTTCTCATTCTCCGATGTCGATCTTCCATACCTTCATCGAGGTTTATTCCTGTAGGTGGAGCCGCCTGCATGTGTTATCGGCGCCCCGCGGAGATTAGAGTAGGTCTCGCGACAGCAACAACGCGATTGATGAGGAGAATAGGGCTCGCGACAGTGACGGCGGCGGCGATTGATGAGGAGAGTTAGGTTGGGAATACTAGCGGCGGCGGCAGATGAGTTGGGAGTGGGGATGGGGTCATGGGGATTAGATTAGGGTTGGGGTTGGGAATGGGGTTTTGGGCTATTCTGTTAGTTTTGTGATTATTGGCTGTAAATGTTGTGGTTTTGGGTTGGTATGTTAGTGTGTGAGAATGGGCTTGGGCTTGGGGTTGTGGGCTGTTAGTGTGAGAGTGGAAGTTCGGTTGGTCGGTTCGAAATTCGAAAACTCGGTCGACATGACCCTGGATTCCGAATCATGCATGTTTTCCTTCCGATTTCCGAACCGAAATAGAATAGTTCAGTTTCGATTTCGGTTTGATCGGTTTCGGGTTTGGTTCGGTTGGGGTTTACCGAACGGTATGCCCACCCCTACTATTGACATTTACATTATGTAAAGAAATAGGTAGCTGAAGCTCCCCAGTAATGGAGGAGGAGAGAATAAGGCCAAGACACCTAATTGACTTTCTCTAAGATTTATTTTATTGTTTCTTTCTTCTGTCATAAACTAAAAGGCCAGTTTCAAATTTTTTGGTTTCCTATGGTGATTGTGAAAACTGCAAAGAAAAATATGCTAGGTAGTTATATATATAGTTGGTCGGGTTTCCCCATAATTTGAAAATTATAAGTATATGAAAAGAATACGAAACCTGATTTTACGTGGTATTCCTGAAATATTAATGTTTAAATTACTATATATAGAGTGAAACTCTCCAACTTATGTTATTGATAAATGATGCATTGTCATTACATGGTATATGACTATTTTGTTTTTTCCAACCTAGAAAACCTAGAACTTCTCCTTGTTCCTCTAGGATAGGTAAGCAGCATGGCCATATTGGCCACAGGTTTGAGCTCATCTACACATAACTCGGACTTAGACTGATCAGAAGAAGACGGATCTAAATCCAGACCCCAATACACCCCTACAAGGTGGACGGTGGAGGTCACACACATTCAGTATGCAAAGTAAGAAGCAAAATCTATCAACACCAAACTTTTGGTGAAAAGATAGACAACTTGAAGATGTGAAATGATCTTAACGGGCAAGCTAGCAATAGATACCACTCATTCGCATACAAAATAACAGTCCATTTCCACATGCTTAGTGCGTTCAATGAAAAATGAGATTTGTAGCAATGTAACGAGCAACTTGGTTATCACAACGAAGAAGACTGGCATCAACCTAAGTTGCTCCAAATTCACTAAGAAGTCAACAAAGCCATAAAATCTCACTAACGGTAGTGGCCATGACACAATATTCGACCTCTGCAGAGGAACGAACAACGACCTTTTGTTGCTTAGTACGCCATGATACTGGTGTTGTGGCGAGATAGATGCAGAAACCGCTAGTGGACCGTAGAGTAATTTGGCAGCCATCCTAATCAGCATCACAATAAGCATGAAGATGAGTATCATATTGGCAAGGAAGTATAGACCTTAACCGGAAGATATCATTAGATATCGAAGAAGACGGAGAGTTGCGTCTATGGGAGCTCTCGTGGGAGCATGCAGAAAACGACTCAAGAATCAAGATGTTGAAACCATATGTGATATACGGACGGGAGAAAGTAAGATAAAGTAGAAGACCCACAAGATGACAAGAAGTGGAGTCGTAGACAATAGACTCGATAGAAGGTTTGGTCAACCAATGATTTTGTTTGATGAGAAAAGTAGTGGGGCGAGCACCAAACACACCAGTTTCATCAAGGATGTCAAAAATATACTTATTTTGATGAAGAACCACAAAGTATGGAGAATATGCTACTTCCGGTTCGAAAAAGTAGATAAACATGCCCATATCCTTAATACTAAAGTGACGACCCAAGCTTAACATGAGTGATGAAACTTATATATGTGTCTGCAAGGAAGACATCTTCGATATAGATTAAAGCAATAACAAAGGTTTTACTGTAAAACTCATCTTGAAGATCCACGGAAAGAAACACATTATTGACATCCAGTTGATGAATGAACCAACCTCAACTTAACCATAAGAGCACAGGGATCATGATAATCCACAGCTTCAACTTGGGTGTTATCCTTAGCAACCAAGTGTGCTTTATATCGCTTTATAGAGCCATATGGATGATAATTGACACAAATCACCCATTTTGAATCAATGGGATTAACATTAGATGGAGGATCAACGGCACTCGCTTTCTGATTAATTCAAGAGCATTGACCCCATTGTCATTGCTTCCCTCTAGTGTGCATGACACACTGCTTGATGGAAGAAATGAGGCTCTAGAGTGCGGTCGAATACTTCTAAGAATGCATGACATTTAGGTGTTGCAAGTGCATGTGAGACATGGTGAGATATTGTATACCAAATATGGAAATCTTGATGGATGCTAGTGTTGTAGATTGATAAGTGTTAGAATGACCAACGCTGACGGAGACCACGACCAAGAACGGGATCAAGAGAGGAAGTATACATGGGATTTATCGAGAAATGAGTAGTCGGGGAGCCGATGGTTGGGTAATCAATAAGGATGGAAGGTTCTAGACTATTATGCAAAGAAGATGAGGGAGGAGCGGTTGGCTCCATTATTGACAATAATGTTGCGGTAAAGGAGTTGACACAGAACCAGAGAAGAGTTTCTCCTAGAGGTAGGTTAGGTAGTTTCACGTGAATAGGGAGGACAAGGACTAAAGTCATCAAGAGGAAGTGGGATAACGAAGGACCCTACTCAAGAAGAGGTTAACACTTCAGGTGAGATCTGAGGAAACTCTTGAGGATCCTGAACATGAAATGAGGAAAATGTTTCATGAAAAATGATGTTTCGAAATACAAGAATTTTGTGAATTACGAGATCATAGAATTTGTATCCCTTTTGATCAGCTGTATAACCCAAAAAACGCCCCCAATTGGCAAATTTTTCAAGACCCCCTCTATTATCCTTACCATAGGTCAATGAACCAAAAACATGTAAAGAATCATAGGAGGGCGATTTAGCAAACAAGAAATCAAAAAATGTCTTTCTAGTGGCCTTCATAGAGATTTGATTGACCAAATAGATGGTAGTGAGAACACATTCTCTCCAAAATGCAATGGGAGACCAACCTGAAAATGTATTGGTCGAGCCATTTCAAGAATATGTCGGTGCTTGCATTCTAACACATTATTTTGATGAGGAGTATTAATACAGATGGTCTATAAAAAATCCCAGACGTTTCGTACAAATGTTGCAAAACTCAAATCTTTAACTCCAAACTGTTGTTAGCTTGGATGCGCTTGATGTGTTTACCAAACAAGTCTTCACCATCTCACAAATATGGTGCGTTGCATAAGATTTAAACTTCAAAAACAACACCCACACACCACGACTAAAATCATCAATGACAGTTAAGAAATAATCAACTCCACTCAATGAGGCCACTTGACAACCGCCCCAAATGTCTACATTAATTAATGCAAAACAATTAGATGCCTTGATGAAACTTGTGGGAGATGGAATCTGAGTTTTTTTAGCCCACAAATATGAATGACAAGGAATCCTAATCTTGCTAACTGAAAATCAATTAGAGCTTCTAATCTGTGGAAACTTTAACGATGAAGGATGACCCAACCAATTGTGCCAAACGTCTTTACCAACCGATTTCCCTACATTTGCAACAAACACAAAATGCTCTTGACTTTCTAACAATTTCAAGTAGTAGAGTCCATCGCGGAGAATCTCCATCCCAATCACAATCTTGGAGTGTAAGCCTTGAAGGATACACAAGTCATCAATAAAAATCAAAGTTACATGCTTATCCTTCATCAACGTGTTGACCGACGGGAAGTTGCAACGAAACTTTGGCACATGTAATTGTTATATTTTTTTCTCTTATTGTGTGTAGAGATTTTAAAATTGTTGTTTGGTGGAGAATTCAAAAGGAAGAGAGAAAGCTTGGGTTGAATTTTATTGGTGGTACTAATTTCGTACTACAAGTTCATGGTCGTTTCACATACGAGTAACTATCTGAGGTGATCAACACTAATCTACGACAAGAAGGTGTAGAAGTCACAATATTTGCCTTAACATTTAGGCTACCGGAATTTGCAAAGAAACCGTAAATTCTATCACTATGGTATTCCTGTTATGAATGATGTCGAAGTTGCTATGATAATAGATTTTATGGCTCGAAATCCAAATCGAGAGTTTGCTAAGATATATGTTGAGTTCTCAAGTCATAAGGAAAAGGACTACGATACATCGCGCATGTGTTCAAGTAGTGCCCCTAGTGAGCCAGATGATCATACAGAGGAGTACAATGAGGATTAGGCTGATGGCGATGAGGTTGATGAAGATGAACACCGAGTTGTTATTGAAGGAGCTGCTACATCAAACTTGGAAACATACGTTCCTGCAACACATTATTTTTTGCTTCTTGAAGACTATGACAACAAGATGAGAGTTAATTATTTTGGAGATATGAATGAAGATCTTGGAAGTCATCTGAGCAAGAGTTGTACATTGGTCAGATATTCCGTTCAAAAGAAGCTGCACAAAGAGCCACACAGCTTTATGCAATGTGGCGTAACTTCCAATTTATAGTGGTGGAGTGAAAGTGAAACTTTGGAAGGTGAAATGCTATAACTACCAGGAGAGAAACTGTACATGGATGGTTTAGGTTGCGCCCAAAGATCCTGGAGGTGATTGGATAATAATAAGGGCAGAGTTTGTTCATTCTTGTAGCAACACAACTCAATCGAAGGATCATCGCCAACTTGATGTGGATATTATTTATGACACCGTGAAACACTTGGTTGAAGCCCAACCATATATATGTGCCTAAGCTCTACAAGCCGAATGCATAGATAAGTACCAAATCAACAATCGCTACAAGAAGGCTTGGTATGCTAAGCAAAGGGCGATGGTGAAGCTATATGGAAATTAGGAGAAATCATATGACAACTTGTAGACATTGATGCGCATTATTAAGATAAAAAACACAACATCTGTTATTGATTGCGTAATGATCCCCTCATCCATTCCAGGCAACAAGATCTTTCAGCGAGTTTTTTGGGCATGTGGACCTTGCATATAATGATTCAAGAACTGTCGAGGATTCATCCTTGTTGACGGAACGTTTCTCACTGAAAAGTACAAAGGTATGTTGCTCATTGCAAGCTCCTTCTAGGGTGATAAAAAGTATTTCCAATTACATTTGCTGTTGTGGAGAGTGAGAACACTGATAGTTGGCCATGGTTCATTAGACATCTTCATAGATTGACCGACCGTAATGACATGCATCATATTTGATTGACATGCGGGGCTAACTGAAGCACTTAGCGGTATTGGAAGAGGTTGGATATGGAGGTGGTGTCTGCGACATTATGCTAGCAACTTCAACACGAAGCACAAATAAAAAATTATGCAAAATTAACTTCAACACGAAGAGGACATGTAAGTAAAAAATACAGATTTTTTTCTATAATATTTGTTTAGTAGCTCATGCATTTAATTTCATTTTGTTCATTGACAGGTTCTAAAAACGTTTCTCAAGTTCAATCATCAATGTAACTAATTTCTAAAAATGGCTGACGATAGAAGCAGCGGCGGATCCAGGAAATAAGAGAGCACTGGGCCGCATTTGAATAAAATATTAGATACCACAAACAAAAATATATAATAATATAGTTTTCATTACAATGCCAATTGTACAAGAAGATCTTTTAATTTAACAAATTCATCAATAATATCATCTCCATCCATACGGATAATATACTCTTTTTCAAAGAAAATAGCTAAATAATCAACAAGAAATTCATCGCTCATTTTGTTGAACAAATCAATGTTCATGTTCCATTGCTGAAAATATTCTCTCCGTGGTAGTTGTTGAAACGGCTAGGTCAACACTAGACAAATCAACCAACAAATCAATTTGTATTGTGTGTCCATCCCGGTTTCCTCCAGCTTCTCTAATAATTTTGCATGAGAAGAAACTTCATCTTCCTCAGATGAGTAGTGCATTCTCCAAAGAATGCATCTCATAGCCTTCAAAATTTCGAGGCTAAACTCTTGAGTAAGTTTCTAAATATTTTCTTCATCAAAACACCAGAAAGAACGGTTAGAATCTAGTGCCCCATTCAATTGAGGCAATTTAAATGATAACTCAGCACGTTTGTAAATATTTTCTTAATCAAAAGAATGGAAAGAAAACCAGCTCGACGAGCTGGTGGAGAAATCCATTTTGGGCCTGCCCGTCTCCTCGTTCTTGTTTTGTTTTGGGGGATTGGGAAATTTTTTGAATTTTGCAAGGAAGGGTGTGCTATAGTTTAGAGTTTTTATCTTATTTTAATGAAACTTTACACTTTTAGGTTTTCATGTCTTTTTCAGATAAAATCATTTGGGATATAGAAAATTTAGTATAAATTTAGAGTGATGGTATGGATATATTCATCTGAACCATTTTCCTAGTTACACAAAATTCTATTATCAAATAAAACTAGACAGGATTTTAACTAGCACTGGACCAAATATCTAAATCGAAAAAATTTATAAGCACTAAACTAACTCTGGATCCGGAAGAGGGCTGGGCCGGGGCCTGGGTTGGCCCAGCCCTGGATCCGCCACTGGATAGAAGAATATAATGTAATGAGTGGGTTGAGCACCAACAAATCTTTTGGAGCATTGCACACGATGATGATGAGGGTGGACGTCATTGGCCCGTGAGGACATCTAATATGACAAAGAGTATCAATGGAGTTTTCAAAGGTGTCTGCGCATTGCCCATTGCAGCCCTAGTGCAACATACATTTTGGCGGCTGGTGAAGAATTTTGATGACCGCATGTTAAAGATTGAAACACAACTTGGAGCCGAAAAAACTCACTCCAATTATTGTGAAAAGTTCATGAAGAAATGATTCAATAAGGTGCTTGGGCATGAAGTGAACGTGTATAATCGAGCTGAAGGAAAGTATGAGATCAGGACTCCACCCAACAACCGTACGAGGACACGTGGGGAATGTGCTAGAGGTGGAATTGGACTACAATGAGCGAGTTGGAAGATGTACCTATAAAAAGTTTCAAGGAAATAAAATTCCTTGCTCTCACTCCATAGTTGCTTGCAACAAAACGTCAACCAACCCATACACGTTTGTGAGTGACATTTACAATTTGGATACAATTTATGCATGTTATGGTGCAATTTTCGTATTTCTCGGTGATCCTAAATGTTGGCCGAAGCACGATGGCGATGTACACATGGTTTGTGGTAAAGAAAGACCGAAGACAAAGAGAATTCATAACGAGATGGATTGGGTGCATGAGAGAGGAAATAATGATATACTATATAGCAAATGTAACCAGCAAGGACATAATGCAAAAGCGTATCGTGGAAGCAAAGCAAGTAGTAGTAGACGTAAGTGATAGCACTTGTTGGTCCCTTTCAATTCAAATTAAACAAGTGACCAAACCATAATAAAGGGCTGGAATTTTATTGAATCGAAACAAAAGGTATAAGAGAAGGTTTATGTTGATTGTACACGACTAAGATATAAAACTCTAGATACAATCAACCTCTTAGTTATTATGCAAACTCATCAGAACTCTCTCAAAACCCAGTACCGAATACCTTGTTCACAGAAAAGCTTGAACGATTGTTAATTCGCCCATGGCCAACACGCTAACTTGCCCTATCAAGTTTAATTCTTTTCATTCCTAGTCCTTCACTATTAATCGAGGTCTTGGATCTTGAATAAATTCTTCCCTTTACCTGGTCAACATTTTCACCGATCATTAACTCTCTCATTTGAATTCCGGAAGGTCTAATACTCGGGTGGAGCCAGAATTAGATAATGGGGGCATATTTTCTAAGTATGTTACCACTAAAATTATGAAGATAATAAAGAATAAAATATTAAAAAACTTTTTATAGTATGATAATCACATAAAACATTCTTTGAGATGATTACAGTCGTTCCTACGTGTATTTAAAATATTTAGATTACTATAGTTATGCAAAATATTGTTTAAAATCGCTCCAAATAGACTTTAGACTAACAATTTAAGATTAGCTTTAATACAAATTATCAAGCAATAAAAAGTCATGAATTTCAATATTGTGTAGCTCATTATATCACTCATTTTATTTTATAAAATAGTCTTGAAATTGAAGTATTTGATCTCATTTGAATACAAGGACTTAACAAATTAAATATGAAAGTAAATGATTCAGTTTACCTGTTTAGTCAAATAAAAACAAAAATAGAAATATAACTACAAACATTCATCATATATCTAAAATCATTTAATAAGCAAGGCTATCCGTGGTTACCACGGAACGGGATGTTCTCGCTTACGCAGACGTTTTCTCCTAATCGTCTATAGATTTTCGAGATAGAATGCAAGATTCTCAAAGGACATTCGATAAAATCCTTGACTTTCAACCTGGACCAGTTCTCAAAGGACCAGTTTTGAAAAGTTTAGGTACTGAAATGTCATAATGAAAAATTTTAGGTACCAAAATGTAATTTTTCAATGATATTTTTCGTATAAAAATATAAATTTTAGGTACCAAAATGTAAAATATAAAAATATAGGTACCAAATCGTAATTTATCATTTGAATCCATGGATTGATCCATGAATCCACCAATCCAATTGGATTTGGATCAAATGGATTTGATTTAAATGGATTGGATTATATGGATAATTTGGTGGATGGATTGGATTCATAGATTTGGATCCTAATTGCCACATCTAGCCACAACTTAACTAATCTGCTGTCTGCAAGGCACTGGAGATGTCTATCCTCCATCAAACTTTTTAGCAACGTAAATCAAACTCAATACCGGACATATATAGCTATTCACTGCTCTTTCTCGTCCACATGTTAGTTTTCCAGCTCTCTTCAATTCTTAATTTTTGGCCTTCACGCAACGCTTTCTTCTACTCCACAGCTTTTGTAACACTAGAGACAGAATGGGCGATCGATCGGTCGAGTAGAGTATTATTGGACAAATGGGTCGCCGTCGGCCGGCTAGCTAGTTAGCTGTGGGAAGAGATGGCCTACCATTACCGACTTCTATCATCCATCACCTCTAGTAATTAGTGTCCGTCCGACATTTCCCTTTTCTCCTCTTGGTTTCCACAAACTTGAAAAAGGAGCTTGAAAATGAAACCTATATCAAATTCGTTTGATTCTGAAAAGGTGACTATTGTCCCTTACTATCTAATCCCATGTTACTGTGTTAGGCAAGATGTCATGTGACATTATTAGATGGAAAATGACCACACTATTTTGTACCTATTTATGTCTTCTATATGATCAGTCACAACCCAAAATGAAAAAAAAAAAGATTTTGTTTATTTATAAGAGTTGATATCGAATCTAATATGTCTAACGATTAAAATGAAATTTATGTCATATTTCTTTCAATTGGGTAGGCGAATCGTGTATGGTGCATACAATGTTGAGAAATTGAGGTGTACTGTCTGACTAGAAAACCCTGCAAAGTAACTGCAGTAAATTGTGAAGATAGACAGAATCTTAAACAATCGGAATTATATAGCATGGTCATATTTTAGGGTAATGACTATTTATTAGCGAAATCTTTTTTGAATTCCTTTTTATTAGTCAAATCTATCGAAATACTAAGAATTAGCCAAATGTTAATTTTCAATTAGTAATTTTGTTAGTAATATTGACTTGACAACATGATACTGACTTGGCAACATGATACTGACTTGGAAAAGACACGTGAGGGTCAACATTACAACATTTAGTATTTTTAACTAAAAAAAGAGTTACAAAATTATTAAGGGTTAATACAATATATTAGCCACAACTATTATGAAATGGGGAATTATAGCCACAACTATGAAAATTCAAATTATTAGCCATAACTATCGTTGTAGGTCAAGATATGGCTAACTGTCTGTTACTGTTATTGAATTTTTGACGGAGAAGGCCACGTCATCGGCCACGACAGCGGCCACGTAGGAATGCTTTTAGTTTATAACTTCAAAACATAAAAGTTTCGTCAGTATTACTAACGAAATTGTTTACAGATAGTTAACGTTTGGCTTTTGAATTTCAATAGTTGTGACTATAATTCCCCGCTTCATAATAGTTGTGGCTAATATATTGTATTTACCCAATTATTAACAATAACATAGAAATGGCTAATATTTTGATGCATTACCAAAAATATGGCTAATTAATAGCAATTCAATAGGTTTGAATAATATAAAATAATCTGAAAAATATTTGGATAAAAAATAAACATTATCCTATATTTTATAGGGTATATTCTAGTTTTCTTATTATATCTTTTGTTGATCCGTTCATTTTCGGCTAGTACTCTGCAATCTGCAATTCTGCACGTTCTTTATTCAGATTATGGGAAACTCTGACATAATTCATTAACTTTTTTAATCAAAGAGAGGAAACTAAAATAAGTGATAAGTGATGCCTATGAGTAGGGGTGTGCAATGGTTTGGTTCGAGACCGGAAAGAGTATAATGTGGTATGGTACTTGGTTAGTATGAATTTTACAATTATTGAAGAAATGATGGACCAAGTTGATATTTGGATCGGACTGGACCAAATCGGATGGACAAAATGCAATGACGGTCCGATAATTGGTCTGAAGATGTATTTCACTAATGGATTGCGATTTCATGAGCTTGGTCTTGACCAAACCGTTGTACACCCCTACTTATAAGAGAAGTCACTATTTAGGGTTGAATATGACTTTTTCGGTAAGAATGAAATAGAATTACTTTTTGTGATTTAATACTACTAAAGAGTTTCGAACTTTAGACATTTGAATTCAAAATTAGTAGTATTATTACTAGACCAAACTTTTGATTTTTTTTCCAAGAATATAATTGACACGCAGAAAATGACGAGACGAAGGGAGGGAGGGAGGTAGGAGTACGAAGTAGGCTTTTAGGCCAGCCAAGCCATGCATGTCCCATTGTTATGTGTTCGGGTACAGGCATTTCTGTACAAAAACGGTGCCCTCACAGTACTCATCACCATTCACTACACTACACGATGATGATTGATGATAAAAGAAGAAGAAGAGGACTAAAGTTGGACCATATATATGGGGAGAATTAGGTACCCTCCCAGCAATGGCATCTCAAAAACCCCCATCGATCAATATTTGTTCTTTATTGTAGCTTTCCCTTCTGTCTTAATTCCTGCCGAGCTTTACTAGATAACAAAAGAAAACATCAACACGGCAGATATGCATGACGACTACCTTCGTTTCCCCTGCTCCACATCAAACCATACATACATGGCATCCACTTACTTACCAGAACTAATCTACGTACGCTGCTGATGCTAAAGCAATCCCGATGTCATTGAGTCAAGAGTCGCCACAACCACAACCAACACACTAAAGTCTAGTTTCTATGTACGTATAAGCGAAATGATGAGCAAAAAATAAGCACTTAAACATGTTTTATATAAATTTTCTAACTATAAGAACTAACTCATATATTATATTAAAGATAACTCTCACATACATAAACTAAATTAGGGACATCTATCATGCTTTGAAGTTACTATAACTTGAACTTTTTGATCTGCTATAGCAGATTTTACAAGTCGCATTACGTAAATCTAATATTTATTTCGTAACAATTACGTAATGATTGTTAGTCATACGTAACAGTTAAACTAAAAGCGTTACGGAAGGTTTCCGTAACGACTTATCATTTTATGTAACGCTATGTTAATATTCATGACGTAAAAGCATTGTCTATTACATGAGGCTTCCGCAATGACATTTTACAACTGTTACATAAAATACACGCTCATTACGTAAATGTTACGTAACGAAGGTTACTTCTTACGTAACAGTTAAATGTGAGTGTTACTAAAGACTTCCGTAATGACTTACCACATTGCGTAACTTGATTAATATTTATTGCGTAAAAGGACTATCCATTACGTAAGGCTTCCGTAATGACACTTTACAACTGTTAAGTAAAGTATGCATCTATTACGTAAAGGTTACGGAACGATAGTTATTTCTTACGTAACAGTTAAATTAGAAGCGTTACGTAAGTCTTCCATAATGATTTGAAAAATTACTTAACGAAAGATTAATATTCATTACGTAAAACGAGTGTCTATTACATAAGGTTTCCATAATGACATTTTTCAACTATTACGTAAGATAAACACACATTACGTAACCTTTACGTAATGACTATTGTATTTTACATAATGCAACTTGTGAAACATGTTATAGCAGGTGAAAAGCATCAAATAACTTCAAGATATTGTTGGAATTTCCACTAAATTAATATACTTTTAAAGAAACGTTCACTTCCTTCATCCTACTTTTGGGGAAAATATGAATTGAGAATTAGAAAATGATGAAACTTTAAGAGTTGTAGGCAAATTCACTAATAAGTGAAAGTGATGGTAAATAGGAGGCTGAATGAGACCACCTTCGACAACAACGTAGTCGTCACATGAGTGGGGGAGAGTTGCGAGGATAAAGAAAGACATTGGTGGAAGGATTCCGTATTCGGCGTGTGCTAGTTTTGGAGGAAAAGAAGAAAAAAAAAGCGAGATTGAAGTAGAAGTGGCAGTGAATTAGCGTTGGGAGATTTTAGACGGAAAGAATGAAATGTAACCAACTAAAATAAAATAAAATAAAATAGGGGCTAAGATCTGGTGACTAAGTGGTCTCCTTAGTCACATGGCTAAGTGAATCTCCACCCTTGCACCTCATTAAAATTCAAGGGCTCCTATTAATCCAATTTAATGAAGGGCAATGTAGTAATTGCATGTTTATTTTTAACTTTTAATTATAAAAGAAATTAAAAAAACATAACCCGCTTCCGATCTCCGTTCCGATACTTGCGCCGCCAGGGGAATTCCTGGGCAACTGGGCGCCATTTATTTCCATGGGGAATAAGTTCCTGTGCGCCATTATTCGAGAGATCGAGAGAGATTGAGAGAGAGAGATTGATACTGTTAGTATGCTTTGTATTGTTTGTCGGTTTATTTTGTAATGTTTGTACGCTTTCTTATTTTGTAATGTTTGTCGGTTTTTTTTGTAATGTTTGTACGCTTTGTTATTTTGTAATGTTTGTCGGTTTTTTTGTAATGTTTGTAAACTTTGTTATTTTTGTGTATCGTGTTTATCATTTTTGTCAACCATGTTTGTAATGTTTTTTATGTCTAAAAAACACCCGGGTTGACTTTGGGAAGGAGCCCCTCTATATAGGGATGGAGCCTCCAAAGTCAACCCGGGTGTTTTTTCAGTTCGTATGGATTGTCGGTATAGTTTGTCATTTTTGTCCACCATGTTCGTACTGTTTGTATGTCTAAAAAACACCCGGGTTGACTTTGGGAAGGAGCACCTCTATATAGGGATGGAGCCTCCAAAGTCAACCCGGGTGTTTTTTCAGTTCATATGGATTGTTGGTATAGTTTGTCATTTTTGTCCACCATGTTCGTACTGTTTGTATGTATAAAAAACACCCGGGTTGACTTTGGGAAGGAGCCCCTCTATATAGGGATGGAGCCTCCAAAGTCAACCCGGTTGTTTTTTCTTTTTGTATGGTTTGTATTATTTGTCGGTCTAGTTTGTATTGTTTGTACAGTTCATACGTTTGTAATGTTTGTAAATTTGTTTGTATGTTTTGTCGCTCTAGTTTGTACTGTTCGTATGTTTGTACGGATTCTAAGTCCGGTTGTATACTTCGTAATTTTCCAAAATAATCAAACTACCCCTGTCATTAATTAAATAGCCCTTCCCACTTTTTAACCATCAGATTGATGTGTCATTTTTTTCTCTTTTGTCCAACAAAACATAACCCGACCCAACTCAATATAATGCGGCCCGGTCATTGGTCCTATGAATTCTATAAATACGGAAGGAAATGGGTTTAATTAATATTTGGCCTGATCCTTAGTCCTAATTTCTTTTTTACTTTTGGACCACGATTCTCAATGTTTAATCTAGTCAGGTCTGGTTCAAACTAGATCATTACACACCCTACAATACTGTCCTAATACTTAAATATCAGAAGGCTAAAAAGCAGTTGAAAAGCTAGCTTCTAAAGGCTTTAGCTAGGCTTGAGAGCTTTTAAAGCCTAAAACACTGGGGTCGTCTGGATGAGGAATTGTTACGGATCAATTTGACACAATTGTCTCGTTTTGAGACAATTGTACTAAATTGCCTCGTTTGCCAGCAAAAAATTTGGATGGATCAATCTGCCTTAGGTATTTTGAATTGATCCGTTTTGAGTCAATTTCAATTACCTAGGGTGGGGGCAGGTAATTCGAATTGACTCGTCTTAATTGCCTCATTTATAAAACGAGACAATTGATCAAATTGACTCATTTCTAGATTGATCCATCCAAACGAACCAAAGCTTTTACTTTGGATCCTCAAAATATTGTAGTTTTTGTTCCAAAAGCATTTCCCCAAAAGTCCAAGTAAAAGCGCTCAACCACACCAAAAAGCTTAGGAACTAGCTTTTAAATCTTTTTTATGGACTCTTGCATTCAGGTTTTAGGGTCATATTGCGTCAGTTTTTGGTTGTTTTGTTGGCCAAAAAATACGAAAACAATACAGATTTTTTTAGTCGAGTTATCCTTTCAATCTTTCCTTCTACAAATTCCTCATGCTTAATTCATCATTGCTTTTCCTCCATTCTCCTCTATGCTTCTAAAACCAGCTTGCTGCAAACCTTCTAGATTCATTATTTTTCGTTGGTTGCCTTTAAAAAAAAGCAGCAAGAAGGTGGTGAAAGCTAGTTTAAGAGTATTAATTTGGTTTGTGTAAGAGTGAATTTTTAAATATAAGCTAGTTTACTTATTTATTATAATTAGAAGATTTTTATCAAACTTATAGAATGTGTAAAAATATCACTTTTGAGCCTTCATTTTTACTCATCATTTCGCTTCTATCTGAAAACTATACTTTGACAACAGGTGACAACAAAGATACGTAGAGTTCTAAGGAGAAGGATTATATTATGAAATGAGAACTTCTACCATGGATCTCAAATGTTACATCAAACATCCAAACTATAATGACGTTTCATGATATGAACGAACGAACAACGACCCTGGATCTCAAGTGTTACATCATATATCCAAACTATAATGACGTTTCATATGAACGAACGAACGACGGTATAAAGAGTTTTTAACAATGAAGCAAGATCCATCAGTATTTTTTAGAGCAGGGAAGAAATCATAACTAAAGATGTGTTCATTGTGCCTAACTTTTCTAGCTCAAGGAATTCCAGCCTTCCAACGTGGTTTGGTACAATTGATTAATGGGGACCAAAAGAAGGGAAAATATTGATAAATAAATAATTAAACTCGATGTAATAGATACAAAAAAAAAAGAAAGCTAAATTGAACTCCCAATCTTTCCCTCTCACTGAAACCTGCCTGATCTTTACATACAATTGTGGCTGTAATCCAGTTTCTAGAAACTAACGACAAGTAAATCTCAACTAGACATAATTAGCTACTGACTAAGTTTGTGATTTACCATACCCGGGCCAAAGGAACAGGTGGTCTTCCTGGATTATTTTCCTGCTGGTCTGAATGTTGAGTCTTGCATCATAGCCACGAATTCGCTGTAGTCAATTCGCCCATCCTAGAACAGAGACCAAACAGATGTCAACAGTATGGTTTTCCTGTTAAACTAACCATATTTGAGCCTTGAAATAACAGCTTACATTGTCTTGGTCAACTTCATTGATTATGTCCATAATATGAAGATCCCCCAAACCAAACTGCTCACAGGCCTGTTGGAGCTCGTCAGCAGTAATGTAGCCGCTCCCGTCTTTGTCAAAGTATGAGAATGCTGTAAATAGATGATCTTCCTTCTGTATTTTGTTCAAGTGGATCATTGCAGCTATGAACTCTCCATAGTCAATCGTGCCACTGTTATCAATATCAGCCTGTGTAACATTTCACAAGATATTGCACAGCTTAATCAGATTATCAAGAGTATAAAATATGAGAGAAACAACCACATTGAAGAATACAGAACTTACTGCTTGCATCAACCCGACAATTTCACTCTCCTTGAGATTAGCACCCACTTTTTCCAACCCGTTCTTTAGTTCCTCGAGAGTGATATTTCCACTATTATCCGCATCTATCATTTTGAACATTTGTCTCAAGCCTGCAATTTCCTCTTCAGACATGCTTTCAGCAATAACCTGAATTTATGTAAAAAGCCTTTGAGATGAGCGATCAGATGCCATAAGTATGTCAATACTCAAGATAGAGAACTGGCCAATAGAGTGGAGGAAGACATTCAAGCATGAACTGATAAATACATAACAGTAAAATGGGGTCAACCCTCTTGGGGAGTCAACTTATAGATAAAAAGGTGCCTCTGCCTCAAATTGATGTCCTGAAAAAGCTACTAATACAAACCATACTATAATCTACCATGGTTGAGGATTCAAAGTACTCACCCGTATCGCAATTTTCTTCAGCTTGTTCATGGCTGAGAACTGTTTCAAGCGACTTATAACAGCAGAATCAAGAGGTTTATCTGGAGCAAGCCCATCCACTTGTACCCAAGGGTGGCCTACACAGAGAATCAAAGGAGAAAAGCTATCATTGGCATTCTTAACCCAAGACAAGAAATGATGTATAGCAAACATGTTGAGTTTACCTTCTTAGACTCTTTCTATTGCTCACCAAATATAAATCACAATAACAGTCACAAGACCGCTCAATTACTTTCCCCTCTTAATTAAGCTTAATATTTCCAGGATACCAGTTCCCAAAGGTGTGAGTTGATATTTTTAAGCAAACAGATTATTAAAGAATGCAACGAGCAGCTTCCGGCATTCAAGTGATGATACTAAATTTCAGCAAAGCAAACAAAAAAGGAATTGCATTGCATCTTCATCGACTGAAAATTAACGAATGGAAAAATGGAGCAAAAAGTGAGACTTGCAGTAACCTGCAAATGTTTTAAAACTGAGATATAAAACATAGTAAAGATGAAAATATGCATGCTCACAGAGAACTTCATGGGCTGTTAGGCGCTTTTTAGGATCTCTAACAAGCATCCTTCGAACTAGGTCTTTAGCACCCTCTGATATGTTTGGCCATGGTTCGGAAACAAAATCTAGGTCGCCTTTCAAAACCTGTTCAAATATTCCTTGCTCCGTTTCTGATGATCCCAAGCACCAATCAAAGATACTATGGAGTTAGATGCAACCAAATACATTAACTAGAAAATTAGCTGAAGTTCACAAATAAAAGAATCTCACCATCCCAAAATGGTGGGACTCCACTCAACAAGATATATATGATAACACCAGCACTCCAAACATCACATTCGGCACTATAATGCTTACGCAGCACCTCAGGTGCTACGTAGTAGGGGCTCCCAACAACATCAGTGAACATTTCACCTAGTACAACAATAAAAACCAGCACCTTGATAAGGAAAATTAATCTCGTTCAGATGGGCTTCAAGAGATTCAAATGCACAGAGGAAAGCACAGACTGATTAAGGATTAGTTCCACAACTGTTGTAAGTATGTAAAAGAGACAACCAAGAAGTATGCACCAGGCCGAAAGAACATGGAGAGCCCAAAGTCGATTGTCTTAAGCGTTGCATCCTCTTTCTGATTAACAAACAGAAAGTTCTCAGGCTTCAGGTCCCTGTGCATAACACCCAAAGAATGGCAAGCTTCCACAACACCAACTATCAGCCTAGCAAGCTCTGCTGCCTTTCTCTCCGTGTAGTGCCCTCTCTGAATGATTCTATCAAAGAGCTCCCCACCTCCACAAAGCTCCATCACGACATGAACTGCAACTGCATCCTCGTAAGCCTCTATGATCTTGATCACATTAGGATGCCCTTCCAAGTGGTGCATAATCTGAATCTCCCTCCTAACATCCTCCACATCTTCCTGGGTGGTCAACTTCCTCTTCGCAATCGATTTACAAGCAAACTCCTTCCCGGTTGCTTTCTCAATGCAAAGGAAAGTGGTGCCAAACTGGCCTTGCCCTAGCTTTTTCCCCAGACTATAAATCTCCTTCAAGTTTCCTGTTTTCCTCCCTAACACTGATCCTACTTGGAGCCCTGCACTAGAACACCTCTTCACATGTGCGGGTTTCTTCGGCTTGGCTTCCTCCCCTGGCTTGTTAGTAATGGGAACATCTCGCATTTCAGGTTTGATCGATTTCTCATGCACCATTGGTTTCCCTTGGCCATTGTTCCCCATCTTGACTGCAGCAGGTGGGGTGTTTGGGGTTGGACCATCGGAATTCTTGGATCCTTCAGAATCTTCACCTTTGGAAACGTCTTTCTTGCTGGAGCCTTCTTTTTTGCTACTGCCTTCGTCCTTGTTAGGAGCAGGAAGGCGGTCGTCTGGTCGCCGGGGACGCCACACGGCAGCAGTAACAGACTGTATGAATCCATTAGAGCTGAGATTTGGTCCTGCGCATGTGTTCCCCATCAAGAAAACCAAAGACCCCTGACCTTATATCAGGTCCTGACTAGCTCTCTCCTCGGAAATATACCAGCATCCAAATCAAATTTACCGGGAAATTTTATGGCCGTTGATCCCATTCACGATGACAACGATCTGGCGAAAAGATGGAGAAGACGAAGAATCTTGCAGAGATTGCGTGCGCACGTGAAGACACTTACAATATCCTGGACTTTTGGTTCCAAACAATCAATCGTTTGGAAACCCTAATTCCCTGATTGCCAAAATGCCTTGCTTCTCGATGAACCAGCCTGATAGATCAGATTCAGACGAAGCTCTTGACCTGGCTACGGATGGAAATTCTTCTTTTCAAGGATGAATCGCGATTCGGCATCGAACTCCGACGGACATAGGAAGAATCCTATCTGGAGAAAGCAAGCTAAATGTAGAAAGGAAAAGAGAGAAAGGATTTTGGCGATTTACCGTCGCGCTTGATCGGGAAGGATGCGATACCGTGGGAAAGAGGGGGGACAACACACACACACAGACACTGAGAAAACTGGGGAGAAGATGTGATTTCAAAGTTCGTCGATTGGAGCCATTTCGCAGGGAAGCAGCAGGTGGAAGAGTTTGTTTGCAAGAACGGGAGAGTTTGATCGCCGGGCTCATCAAAAATTTAATTATCGTTAATTACCTGATTTACGAAAGCAAAAGGGAATTTTCATGCGCAACTAATTTTCAAAAAGAAATCAATAATTTTCTCAAATGGAACTTTGTGGGAACAGCAGACCGACCGAACCTTCTGTGCGCGCCAAACATAATATAATAATAATACGAAAATTGTTCAAACTCGGCAGCAGTGGCCCGCTTGTCAAGTATTTGGGCTTCGCCTCATTTGCCCAAAGTTGTTGAATCCGTTTCTATCGTTGTGTTGTGTTGTGTTGTGTCTAGGGGTGGAAATTAGGGCTCGGAATTTAGACCAACCCGTCGAATGGGGAACAACGGTCTAGATCGTGTCGTATGGTTTGGTCTGGACCATGAGAACAGAGTTATGGGCTGGTTTGGTTTGCGGTCTCCTCCTTTAGTGTATGGTCTGAAGTGATCTGGACCGCGATTTACCGCAGTAAATTGCAACAGACCGTGACACGTTACCTACTAACTCAGACCAAAATAACACTAAATTAAATCTCCATTTATTTATGTATTTAAAGAACAAACCTAGTTGATTCTTCGTCCAGTTGAGAGCCAACAGATTTCCAAATGATCGCTTATGCGTTATCTCATTATCAAAGAATCACACAAAAACCATAAAGATTTTTAAATAATATTCATCGACAATGTCTAGACTATGAAGTCGATAAAACAAAACACTAGAAAAATTCATTCACCTTAATGAGATAAGAAAAATATTGAGAGATAAGCGACTATCATAGTGGTTCAAAACGACCTCGACGTCATCACGAAGGTGATCGACCGCGAGAACCTTCGGATCATCCGGGAGAGGAAGAGAAGCGGTAGCACAAAGAGGAAGAGGGAAACAAGGCTATTTGATGTGTTTTTTTTAATAGATACGAGATAGAGCCGCGGAGACTAGAGAGAGTTTGAAAATTGAAAAAGCCCACTTCTCTCCTCATATATTTCTTCTCATTTTAATTACGATCACTAAATTTTTGTTTCACTAGCATATTGGTCGCTGAAATTTTTATTTTTGCAGATATCGACAAAGGGTTGGAGGGCGGAATAAGAGTGAATATTTTTGACATGGTTTGTCTGGTCTAGACCTTACCGGACCGCACCACACATGCTTGGTCTGGTCTGTACCGAATAGTATATGGTCTGGTTCATGGTTTATGTTCCAGCCTCTCGGACTAGACCACACACCGTGTCTATGGTTTGGTCCGGACCGCACCGTTTCCCATTCCTAGTGAAAATTGGGCTGGTTTTGGGTATCCGCCCCACATTTTGTGGTACCTACACCAATAAATTTACAAATATGCTATCCACACCTCGCACTTGAGTGGTTAGTGGGTTACCACTACCCACTGTGGGTTGGTGCGGGTTGGGTGTGGTCACCCGCAAAAATCCATCTTTATAAGTATGGAGTTGAGACCGCCATGAACGTATTTGTTGTTCGTAGCTAGATTATAGTGATATACAATTGTGTTATTCGTGCAGATACAATTTTGTATATCGAACTTACTCAACATGGAGATCTTTTCTTTTCGAGTTTGGTATTCAATTTTTGTGTCATGGAGTTGCGACTTCATATTTCACGACTATGGGTGGAATATGACAATTAAATATGATCTTGTATTTTCTTTCACACAAAAGCAAACATATACAGAAAAAGTTACTAAAAGTGTTCATTTTTAATGAATTGATTATTCTCCACTCTCTCGATTATAGTGTTTTATAAACTAAAAAAATTCTCATATAAAAATGTTTAGACTGTACGTATTTGATTTTGGTGCCTACTTTAATTTTTAGCATTCTATTTTTCACATACTATTGTATTATAAAGTTAATGCAAAGTAAAAATATCTTGTTGCCAGGCCAGGAGTTCTTGGTTCAGATTATGGGTGTAGGGGCTATGGGAATCCAAGATAAATATCTAGGTCTACCTACTTTGATAGCCCAGTCTAAAATGAGTATTTGGAGGAGAAATTATTAGAACGACTTCAAGGGTGGAAGCAGAGGACATTGTCTTGGGCAGCGAAGGAGACTCTGATTAAATCAGTCGCTTTAGCTATATCGTTGCATGTTATGTCATGTTTCAAGTTGCCTCTCTCTCTTTGTCGTCTTTTGGACAAACATGTGGCTAGATTCTAGTGGGGTGTAGAGGACGGTCAACCTAAGATACGTTGGATGTCCTGGTGGAATATGTGTTGTAGTAAGCATTAAGGAGGTATGAGGTTTTGTCGATTTGAGCATTTTAACCAAGCACTCTTACCAAAATTGGCTGGCATATCCTTAATGACCCTGATTCCCTCCTAGCCCAGGTTTACAAGGGAAAATATTTTTCGAATGGAACCTTTCTAAGTGCTACTGCCCGCTCTCGTCCGTCTTGGGATTGGCAGAATATCTTATATGGCCGACAACTATTAGTGATGGGGTTGTGGTGGCAGAGTGGTGATGGTCAGTGTGCATCCCTACACCATTCCAACTGGATTCCTCGCTTACTTCCCTTCCCACCTACGTACAATCCTTAGGTATTACCAGAAGGCGGGTCCGAGGGTGGTAGAGGTTCTTTGTCCTAGGGAGGGACGATGGTGTGACCTGAAACTTAGTCAGTGGCTTGATCCGGCTATGTGTAGGGTCATCAAAGCCATTCCTCTACCTCGTCAGAGTAGTGCAGATAGATTGATCTAGCATGGCACGCTTGATGGGCTATTCACTGTTAAATCTGCCTATCATTTTGTTGTCCAGTTAGATAGGCAGGGTGGTCGATGGAGATCCATGGTGAGTTGGATGGATAGGGTCAGCTGGATTCGATTGTGGGAGGTAATATCCCACCCAATTTGAAAGTGTTTGTATGGAAACTCTTCAACCGAATCCTGCCAACGACAGAAGCCCTAATTGAGAAAGTGGTTCAGGTGCTTCCCCGATGTCCAGATTGTTGGGATGAATATGAAACAATGTAACACTTGTTTCTTGATTGCCTTGTGGTTAGAGCTCTATGGGATCATTCGGAACTTGAATATATTGGGCAAGGGCTGCCTCGATATACTTTCCCTCTCTTTCTTAAGAAGTTGATGCTACTCATTAATCAACCTCGGTTGTTTATGGCGGTTGTGGCGATCCTTTGGAGGATCTGGAGATCGCGAAACTAGGTTGTATTTGAGGGCAAACAGTTTGGCATTTCAGCTCTAATGCGACAGTTCAACTAGAAATACCAGGAGTGGGTTAGCTTGCTAGTTGATCATGGTATCCAAGTTTACATCCCATTTACTCGGTCTTTGGATGTTGTGCATCCGAGCTCTATAGTTTGCATGCGGTATGGGGCAACTAAAGTAGATCCCATTCGGCAGAGGGATGATTATTCTGAACCAAGATGGGGAAGTCCTCTTGGCTAAAGGAGTGCAATTTCTTGAGATTGATGATTCTATGATTGTTGAGCTGCTTGTGCTCCGTGAAGCTATTCTCTGGTGTCTAAGCTAGGCATTTACGAAGAGGAGGATTGCAATTTATGCAAAGGTAGACATTGAGAAGATCACCCGGTTTGATACCCGGGATAATCAGATGGTGGCCATTCTCGAGGAGGTCGTGTGGTATTTCGAGGCCCATAGTGGTTTTACTGTGTTATTTGTAGGTCTGTATAGCAATAAGGTAGCTCATTTGGTGGTTAGAAAGTCCTTTTTATTGTACTCGACTATGAGTCATTTCTTTGATTTTATGACCTGACTGAATTCCATGATGTAACTATCTATTTTTGAATCTAATATATGATTATCTTTTGTAAAAAAAAGTTAATACAGTAAATAAACATAATTAATGTGGTTATTGTGAATTTTTTGGGTTAACCACGGTGAGTAGTGGGTAACCGCTAAGCACAAAAATTATTATTTTACTACACACAAGTTCACACCCAACCCACTACTCACAACTTGTGGGTATGGTTGCCCACAACGGGTGCAGGTCGGTGCTGTTTACGGGTTATCCACAATGCGGAACTCAAACTTCCACCCCTAGTTGTGCAGGTTTAATTAGGAGAATGGTTCTATCGTTGGTACAATTAATTTGTACCAATTTATTTTTTAGAAACTATTAACAGTGGTCAACCTATGTTTGATCATTGATTACGTGTCACTTATGTGTCATGTAGGAAAATTTTGAAAATAATTTAATAAATAAAAAATAATATTTTAAATGATATATTTTATCCACGAATTTTCTCTCTGACACTCAAACTTGTAGCCGTCGTAGTTATCGCCTTCCTTTTGTATTGCCAGTGACGACAAGGTGTTCGATCGACTTGGTGACTTCCTTGGCAGCAGTAAAAATTCATACTCTGACAGTGAATCAAGATCGTGAGGGTGGCTACTCAAAGACGATGGATGTTGGGAATCCCTTCCATCCCCTTACTAGAGAGTGTCGATTTGATTTAGAAATGATTCCACCCACTTCCTTGGGAGAGTGGTCTGTCGCTGCCTCCTTCCCTTCCGATAAAAAAATTGAGATTTTGGTTTGGCAACTCTCTAACTTTCTTCTCTATCTTCTCTCTCCCTGCTCCCCTCTCCAAAGAGATGCCTTCATCGGAAGTCATCTCAACTAATATGAAGAATGCCTGATATGATCCAAATTGGCCAACTCTACAAGTCACAATTTCTTGCCAAAGAAGTAATCTCAACTCATATGAAGAATCCTGATTTTTGGCCAAGTGTTTTAACTGTTTTGGGTAGCTTCCTTTGGAGATTCATATCGTACAATTGGCTAGATGGAAATTGGAGAATAAGGGCTTGTTTTGAAGATAACGTTGCCCTCTACAAGATGGTATGGTTTTTGCATCCAGAACAAGTCATTAAGGTCATTTTCCAAAGCCTTTAAGTTTCCCTCTCAAAATAGGAAAACTGTCAGAATTTGGCTAAGGCAGAACACGTGACTGTGAAGCCTACTTTGAAGCTCAATTCGATGAGCATAGATATGATTTGAGTCCAAAGGCTTCCACAACATGAAAATAGATATGTTTGTCTAAAAAGGGAAGAAATTGGATGAAATAATAGAGATCTGGAAGGCCTCGAACGAAGGACACAAAGATCGTCCAAAATCTCAGAAATTCTGCCTTTGTAAAAACATAATTATTTTCCTTATTCGATTATGATTAGGTTCTTTATGCTACTTTTTAGTTCCTTTTTCGTATTAGGATGTAATTAGGAGTTTATTGGACGTGTGTAACCCTAGCTAGGTCTATTTAAGCTTTATACTTCATTGTAATCGTCAGATACTTTGGTTAATCGAAAAGAAACCTTTAGGTTTTGTGCAAGTTGCGTACTTGTGAGAGCTTTGGTGGATTCCAAGCTCGAGTTTAGCTCTGTATCGATCAAAACCACATTGATCGTGGGTGGGCCTCTACCTTTACATAATTCGAGCCTTCTTCTACGTGAAAGATTGCACGTTTGATTTCATTTTATCTAATTTCGTATTAAGAACGCGTTGTTCTTGATTTGAGTTCAATCAATCTTCGGATTGATCGTGTTGCTGCGTAACTTTGATACCATACACCCCCAAGGTTGTATTAAGTGGTATCAGAGCCCGGTTCTACACAAGGGAAAACAGAAGGCAATTTGAGTGGGTTGAGGTTGTGGAAAATTGATTATGCACCTGCTGGGAAAATAGGGCAACCATGTTTTATGCGATGTTTTTGTTTGTACTGCCATAACGATTTCAATCCAGAAGAAGGCGTTGGTGGAGGGCAGTACAGAGGAGAAGCAGGCACGAGTTCGAGGCAAAGAAAATCCTCCAGCCATCATCGTCAAGCATAGACAGTCCGACGAACATCGGGATAACTTATTTTATAGTTGATGCGTTGTTGATGGGAAATTATTATCGCTTGTGATCAATGGAGGCTCCTGTGCAAACGTTATCAGCCTATATGTCGTCCAAAAGTTTGGATTGACGACGCAAAGGCATCCTGAGCCTTACCAACTCAGTTGGATCAATGAACACGGTACGATTAATGTAACGAAGCAAGTTGTGGTTCATTTTCAAATCGGCAGTTAAGAAGACGAGGTAAGTTGTGACGTCGTGCCGATGAATTGTGTTCATACGGTGTTGGGAAGACCTTGACAATTCAATCGAGAAGTTGCCCATGGTACAAAAAAAGACAGTCAGTTATGACCAAACGTTTGGCGTTGGAAAAGACCTTTTTTGTTGGAAATGACTAGTTACGACGAAATACAGTCGTAGGTCGTCATGGGAAAAAGTCCCATTGCAAAAAGTGGAAATTCGTTAGGGCGTCATAAAAAAATTGTTTGTGACAAACATGTGGCTGTCATTACATAAACTATCGTGGTCATAAATAAATTATACTTGATTCTTAGAAAATGACGAAGTTTATTTGTGATGGAATTTTGTTTTTTTAAACAAACAAATGTTATCATAAATAAATACCCTTTGACTCTATTTACGACGATAGTGGCTCATTGAGAAATTGTAAAATTTGGATCGAGATCTGAATTCCCAAATTACCCTTCATAATTTCCGTCAAATAATGTTGGTCGTATAAAACAAATTTTTTGGAATAACATTATTTGTGATGGAATTGGGTTCGTTGTTATTTATTTTTTGAAAAATACCCTTTGTAATTTTCGTCCAATGATGTTGGTCAGAAAAAACAAATTTGTCAAAATAACATTATTTGTGATGGAATTGGATTCATCATTGCTCAATTTTTGAAAAATATCCTTTGTCATTTGCGTCAAATAATATTGGTTGGGAAAAAAATTTTGTCGTTAATATCATTATTTGTGATGAACTGGACTCGTTGATGTTAACATTTGCTTCAACATATACATTTATGAGTAGCTTAATTATTCCATTTTAGTATATTAAAATTATATTTACAGGTTAGTTTTTATAAGAACAAAGATAGTAATACTAAATTTTAGGCAAAATACACTTGGATAGCCAAAACTTTCGCGTTTGTGCCAATAATAGCCAAATTTGGATAAATACCACTTATAGCCATTTCCTTCCAATTATTTAACGGTGTTAGCGTTAAATTTGACTGGACAAGCGGAGATGCTGACGTGACGAGCTATTGTTTCCAATTTCATCTGTAATTATCCACGTGGATAATGATTGATTAAAAAAAATAACGAACCAAAAATTAAGAAGCCCTCAACCCTTCCTTCTCGGTCTTATATGTGATTCCACAAATGTATATTTCTCATCAAAATATTGTGGTAATTATGACAATTACTCTAATGAATTGCAATGTAAATTTATTACGGCCAACTTTTTTCGACAACCTGTGTTTGATGGTTGAAAAATATAGAGTTCTTCTGATGGACCAAACATCCCTCACAAATAATATCATTTCTGACCAAACATTTTTGACAATGGAGCTAGTTCGTCTAAAGCACTCAATTATTCCCACGACCTTTTTAGGAGCGTTGAAATAAACATATATTACTGACGCCATTTTTAACCTTGTCACTAATATAATTATTTTCGACGCCATAACATGTTTCGTTACAAATAGTGATCCACGATTCCTCAAATTTTCCTAAATTTTTATTTTCGACGGGGTTTTTAATTATTTCTAACGCATACATTTGTTGGTCATAAATAATAACTTCTTTCCCAACAAAATGTCTATTTCATTGGAAATGATGCTTATTTTTTACGAAAATACAGTTTCGCCGGTAGATTTTCGTTACAACTGTCTGTCTTTTTGTAGTGATGGCCGAACCAATCAATACAAGTTCAAGCATCAAGGAAAGAAGTTCGTTCTAAAACCTCTTTTGCTGAACGAAGTTTATGCCGATTTGAAGCAGATAGTGGAGAATCGAAACAAGGGAAAGGAGCCTCGGGCTCAATTTTGGATTCATCGACATGTTGGTTTCGATTTTATGAGCTTTTGAAAGCCACAGAAAGTAGTGTCAGAGTTGGAACCAACTACCATATCCGACCCCTGTTTGGCGCCAACGAAACAGAGTATGCACTTGAGAGAAGTCTTCACCGAGCTAGGGGAAGGTTCAAGTTGTGCCACAGCCATGAACGTATTACTGGAGGTACCTCGAATGAATTCTATCGAAGAGATCGTTCCAAAAGAGGCTAGATGCAGTTGCCGGTGATTGTTGAACGGGTGTCAACGAGCTGTAACCGATGATCGAGAAATAGTTTGTTACTTCTTACTTTTCCAAGAAATCAAGAAATCTACAAGGTAGATGCAGTAGCAGGTGATTAATCAATGAGTGTCAACACAAGCGACCCAATTAGAGTCGGAGAAGCCCTTGAGTTGAAGAGAACCGTAAGACGGGAATAAGTGACCAGAAGCAGGGGCGGATTTCAAGTAGCGAAGGATTCTGTAGCAGCCTTGTAATGAATTGTGCTCGGATTAGCCATGAATTGACTTAATTGTTGTGTAGCAAAGCTAATGTCAGGCCTGGTTGTTTTCAAATAGATCAGCTAGCCAACTAGTGTACGATAATGTTCCAGATATGCATAGGGAACCTCACATTCTTAACTAAGGTATACTTTGTATTCCATTGGTGTTTAAACTAGCTTTGAATCGAGTAAGTCTGCTTCTTGAAGAATTTACAGAGTATATTTTCTTTGCGATATGTGAATTTCTTTGTCATTTCAAGCAACTTATATGACCAGAAAGAACTAGAGAATTCCCAAATCCTTAATTCCGAAAGCTGAATGTAGAACTTATTTGAAGTGCATGATTTCATCGAAATCATTACCACCAAGAACCAGATAATTAACATAGATGAGAATACAAGTATAGGATACTTATGTGGCCTTTAAAAAGAGAGAAGGGTTTGCCTTACTGGCAGTATAACCAAAATGCAGTAGAGTGTCAGTTAGCTTGGAAAATCATTGTCTGGTATCTTCATCAAATGGATGTCAACAATTCTTTCTTGCATGATGACTTAGAGAAGGAGATTTACATGGAGTTGCTCCTAATTTAAGGGAACTAAGTCACCTGCAAAGAAAGGTTTAAAGGTTGAAAAAATCATTTTATGGACTTCAGCAAGCTAGTCGTTGGTACCTTAAATTGATTGAGTTCTTAAACAAAATAGGTTTCCATCAATCCTATAAGGACTACTCAATTTTCAAATCCTCCACTATAATCATTGTAACCTGTGTTGATGATATAATTGTGGCAAGTCCTAGTCTAGAGGACGTTCAGCATGTCAAGACACAACTCTAACATGGTTTTGAGGTGAAAGGCTTGGGCAATCTAAGGTACATTCTTTGCATAGAGATAGCTAGAACATAGGCAGGCATTTCTTTATGTCAATGGAAGTTCCTTTTTGGAAATACTTGACAATGCAAATTTTCTAGAATGCAAGCCAACAAAAATTCCCATGAGTACGAAAATCACATTATCCACAAGTGATGGAACACAATTATAGGATGGTTCCATTTACAGTAAAACCTCTATTTAATACTCGATAAATTAATAATCTAGTAAAAATATAAAAAATTAATAATTTATCTGTTCTCGACTTGGGCCACTGTAAGAAATGAGCAAATTTAATAAAATAATAATATAATAATTTTTTAGAATCAACCTACATAAATACATGTATTTTCAATTTTATAAATTAATAATTATAAAATATAATTCATCAAATTTTTTAGGATATAACTAGTATAATCTAGAAAAGTGTGAATCAATAGTTGTTTGTTTCTTCTTTACGGCCAAGTCTATTAGTAGTTCACCTTGAAATTTCGTCATTGCACTCAAAATTGCCGGTGTTGTCTTCTCTAATTGTAACAAGTATTTTTTAAAATTTGATGCGACTTTAACTACTTCCTTTCGTATGACCGATTCCGAAGGTGTTAAATCATCATCTCCTTCATCTTTAATTGAACTCTCAATGACTCGGCCATTATTTCTTCTAAACTTTGTGCCTCGATACATTCATCACTTTCACCTAGATACTCCAACAACGGACTTACACCCATCTTGTTATGATAACCCATACCATTAATCATATCCTCAAGTTCATTAAATCTTCTTCAAAATTTATTTCACTTAATCTGCTTCATCCCTTGAACGGATTTTGCAATGTCGTAAGCAATTTGCTATTTTCCCTTGATGAACGTCTAACGTCCAAGATGCAACTACAAGATTCAGAGCATCTAAGATATTAATCTTTTCTGGACTCGATAACTCCAATTCAAATCCCTCCAATACCTTTTGGTCAAATCTCTTGCTGTAAAGCACCTTGAAGGATCTTATTATTTACGTCATGTTCAATGGCAGAAAAAACAACTCCACATTTTGTAACCCCTAAATAATTTTTGAATGGGCAGGAAAATTATCCACAACTAATAAAACTCTTCTGCGATGCATTCTTTGATCAAATCAGTGAACATATTCTTCAACAAGCACCCTAGTCATCCATGCTCTTTTGTTGGCTGGTAATGACAATTCAAACTGTTCAAGTTAATGTTCTTAAAGCATCTTGGTTTTTCATACTTACAAATGATCCATAATGAGACTTTTTTTTAGCCATCCTCGTTGCAGCAAATAACAATGGTAAGCCTTTCTTTGTCTTGTTTTCTTCCTTCGAGTTGTTTTATTGCAAGGGAGTGATCAACTTTTATCCTGAAAAATAAACCAGTCACATCCATGTTAAATACATCTTTCATGGGAAAATGATTATTTTCGTCTTATGGACTCCAACTTACTCTCCATATCTTATGTATCGACCGAGCCGCTTTCTCTGAAACGCCGAAATGACTTGATGCCATGTCGTTGCTTGAACTTATCAAGCCATCCTTGGGAAAGATGATGCTCGACAGTATGTTGGGGGTTGAGGAGTTTTAATGTTGCATTTTCCTTCTCCAAGATTAGATCTCATGTCATATTCACGCGGTCTTGATATTGAATAAAGCATTCAAAAATAACCTTCTCTATCTATGGATATTTGGCTGGCTTGTGGCGTTTGGAAGCTCCTCCTTGATCTAATTCAACAGATAGGTACTCGGACAATCGGTTAAGAGTGTTTGATATCATTCCTTGACTAACTTTCAAATGGAAAGTTTGGTTAAGCCACTTCTTCAAATCTTTTTGGGTGCATGAGGGATGATCTCTCTTGTACTCACATAACTGTTTACGTATTTGATCATCCATGGTAGACTTTTGGACACCTTTCAAATGACAAGCCATTGTTGAATATGAACCAAGTCTCAAAGCTTATCCAAAACCAATTTCATTGAAGTTTGAAACAGAAGGTATCTATAGAAAATGTTTCGAGATACCAACTTTGGGAGCTTACTCGTTCAGTTTGAGGGACATTCGAGTGAAGCTAGGAGTTGGAAGTGAAAGTCCAACACTTTTTGAAGATAGTGAAGGAGTTAGTTGAGGTCGACTGAGCTTAGAGGACCTCAGAAGAGCAGCATGAAGATCGTATGGAGGCTGTTTTGGTTACTTGCTCTGGAAGTCAGTTTGATCAAGTTAGAAGAAACAGTTTGGAGGTTGGTATCCTTACCTTTTGCGTTTGGGATTTGAGTATTTTAATTAGCTTTGTATTCCTTGTTAGTAGGGTAGTAGAATTGAGTTATTCGTGTTCTATTTAAAGGCCTTAAAGCCGAGTGGTATGGACATCTTTAGCCATTGAAATTTAACCCTAGTTCTTGAGTTCTTACTCATGAATTGGCTTGTGTAATTGGTGGATTCCAGTTTCTTGAGTGTGTGCTTTGTATCAATCAAGTAGCCCTATTGATTGTGATCCAGCTTCTACCAATATTGAACAAGTCTTTGCCGAGGTGTGGAATTGCACTTTCAATCCCATCAAATCTCAAAGCCAAAAACTATGTTTTTGGAGTGATCTTGGTCCTAGTTGAAGATGAAGCTTATGTTAATCGATCTTGTGCGGTTTAACTCCAAAGATCTCGAGCTAGAGATCATATCAAAATATGATTTTTACATTTTTTATGTAGTATTTATAGTAATCGGGTCACCATATATTCGATGAATTATATTAAAGGTATGATCAATGAATATAGAGGTGCAAGTAAATTGAAACATGAATTTAGACCATCTACAAAAATACATTAAATATTTATCTTGGACACCTAAACTAGACATACATGAATACATAGTTTTCATCTATTAAATTTCGGTACAATGAATACGTTGAATCTGATAAGTTGTCGTATGAACTTGAAATTATATGGAAGATACGATAAATATTTATACCCAAAGTAATTATGTATGAATTTGGGCAATTAAGATAATACAATGAACCTTAGTTAAGTTTATCAAAATATAACAAATTATATTTGTACTAAAATAAAATGGATACACCACGTATGAATCTAATTTTAAGGTTACAAAGTCATTTATGTTAACAATATACATTATAAAAAATAATTTTAACTGCTCTAAATTAATAATGTTCACGATCCCGACTATATTAGTTTATAGAGGTTTTACTATACATGCATCTACTTGGCTAGCTGCAGTATTTAATTAAACTAGACCTGACATATGTTTTCCAATTTAGAAATTAAGTCAATCTTTGAATTGTCCAACTATAACCCATCTAAAGGCTTCACATATAATTCGGAGGTACTTTTTTTTTTATAATGGTGATGATATTATTAAACTAAGAGAGAGGTACAAGGAAGGAAACAAAACACAACATAAAGAAAGAAAGATGGGTCAAACAAACTTGAACCCAACGACGCAGCAAAGCAACGACAAACCAGAGGCTGCTGAAGGGGCCAGACCCTCCCTGCAGCACGCCAGCAACGCTAGACCTGGGATGAGACAACAAACCGTGCTGGTCCAAAGCAAGGCAAAGAACAAAGCAACAAACCCGGGGCCGCAAGAGAGACTCGGGTCAACGACGAACAACAAGCAAAACAACACAATCCAGAACAAAGACGCCCCTGCACAGACAGATCAAACTGCTGATGAAGAACGCCCGGCAAGAGGCAAACTCGGAGAGCTCAACGAGCACCTCGCAAAGGAGGGAGCTGGACGTTGTCAAGCCAATGTTGTCCTTCTTCCCTGCTGATTTTACCCATGACAATGGGCCATTCCATCATCAACTTGACGGCCTTGAGAGTGATTGCAGTTGAGGTGAGTTGCTTGTTTTGGAAGATCCTGCGATTTCTCTCCAACCAAACCTGCCAGAAGATTGCGTGGAGCGCGCAGTAGTTGATCCAGCCATCCATGCTCCCTGGGATATCGGAGCTCCACCTGCTGATTGAAGATGAAGTGTTGATGGACGGCAGGTCGATGGTCGAGCAGATCAATTGACTGCTTCTCCAAACCTCTTTGCTGAAAGCACAATGAATGAAAAGATGGTCCACCGTTTCTTCTTCAACTTTGCAAAGCTCGCATCTGCTGTCCTCTTTTTTTGATGTTGTCGATCGTGAGAATTTTGTTGAGGAAGGTTAGCCAAATGAAAATGCAGACTTTTGTCGGAATGATTTGTTTCCACACCGAATTGTAGGGAAAGTTGCTGATTCCTGGGAACTTGTTCTTCGTCAAAGACCTGTACATGGAACACACAGTGAAAGGTTGATCTGCTCCAGGGGACCAGATCAATCTGCACGGGCCACTGGAAACTCTCACAGCGGCATAATTATCAAGGAAATTAAGCAAGGAACCCCTCTCTCTCTCAGCCCCCCCTCTCAAAGAAATGTTTAATGGAATAATCCAACCTGATTGATCACTGGAGGTGATTCTGATGTCTGCGACCGAGGCTTCATGTGTGGTAGTAGCAGCAGCGATCCGAGGGAAAGAGTCGGCCAGCAACGCTTCGGGGATCCACCGGTCATGCCAGAAAGAGGTCCACGCTCCGTTGCCAGGGTCGATATAAGCGAAACTCCAAAAGTTGTGGTGTTCTTTAGTGATATTAGCCCAGGCAGAGTTAGCAAAGCCGCTGTCGATGATTCCAGTGTGCCAACTTGACCGTGGATTTGGATATTTGATGTCAATGAGTGTCCTCCACCAATTGTTCCTTTCATTTGCAAAGCGCCATAACCACTTGGAGAGCATTGCGCTGTTAAAACTAGCAAGATCAAACACCCCAAGGCCACCATTGGACTTGGGAGCTTTGCAAACATCCCAATTAACAAGCGGAGACTTACTTTCATCTGCAGTCCCACTCCAAATAAATCTCCTCTGGATGCGTTCCATCCTCTTGATCACAGTGTTCGGTGCCTTGAGAAGAGAGAAAAAATAGATTGCTTGACTTGACAGCACCGCCTGATTCAAGACGAGCCTACCCCCCATTGACAGGAAGCGACTTTTCCACCCTTCAAGGCGTTTTTGATATTTTTGGATGATGGGATCCCACGTAGCAACGGCATTCAGCTTCGCCCCAAGCGGGAAGCCCAGGTAACGGGATGGCTGGTCACTCCACTTGCATCCGAATAACGAGGCGAAGAAGGCCGGGTCAGGAATGTCACCCACCGTGTACATGATTGACTTCTCGAGGTTGATTCTGAGACCAGTGACCGCCTGGAAGCAAACCAGGGTAGCAGTCAGATTGAGAACTTGGTCCAAAGAGGCTTCGCAGAAAATCAAGGTGTCGTCGGCGAATAAGAGATGGGTCACCTCGCCTTGTCCTTCCTGCTCGTTCATGAAAAAACCTCTTATCTTGCCATGATCTCTTAGCCTGTGCAACATAAAGTCCAAGATATCCATAACCAGAACGAAGAGGCCGGAAGAGAGTGGGTCGCCCTGGCGAAGTCCCTTCTGCATTGGAAAGAAGCCATTGGACTCGCCATTAATGAGAATGGAGATCGATGGTGAGCACATCGTGCCTTGGATCCATTTATTCCATTGAGTGTGAAAACCCAGACTAGACAGAACCTTGAGCAGACAATTCCAGTTCACATTGTCGAAAGCCTTCTCAATGTCCAATTTGAACAAAAGACCCGGTTTTTTGCTCTTTTTCCTGCTGTCGATGAGCTCGAAAGCGATGAGACCGGCATCACCGATTTGGCGCCCCTTCACCGAGGCTTGCTGATTCAACGAAACCAACTTGGGGAGAACCCCACTCATTCTGTTAGCGAGGACTTTGCTGAAAAGCTTGTTGATGCAACCCATGAGACTAATGGGTCTCAAATCTCTGGTATCCTCGACCACGTCTCTCTTGGGCAACAAGCAGAGAAACAAATGGGTGGCACACTTAGGGATGTAACCAGAAGAGTGAAATTCGTGGAAGGCATTGAGAATATCATTCCTCACCCAGGCCCAACACCTTTTGAGGAACTCCCAAGTGAAGCCGTCTGGTCCCGGGGCTTTACTGCCATCACAATCCGAGAGACAGTCAAAAATTTCTTTCTCGCTGAATGGCCGTATAAGGAATTGGCTCTCTTCGAGTGTTAACTGACGCTGTGCAAAACCCCAGGGGAAAGGTCGAAAAGGTGTGCTTTCGAGGAAGAGATTTTTGTAGAACTCGACGATTCCTGTTGCCACTTCTTGTCTGCCCTCGGTCATGATCCCGTTGATCTTGATACACTCGATCCTATTGATTTTCCTTCTAAAATTGGCAACCTTATGGAAGTAATTGCTGTTTTTGTCGCCGAGCTTGAGCCAAGTTTCCCTGGATTTCTGTCTCTAAGAGATCTCGATTAGGTTGAGAAGTCGACCAAGTTCAATTTTTAGGAGATCCCTGCTTCTTCTTTGTGAATCATCAAGCTGCTGGGCTTCCTCTAGTTTGTCAGACTCGGATATCCTGGTAAGAAGACCGCTAATTCTAGCGTTGACATCCCCAAAAACTTCTTTGTTCCAATGCTTAATCTTGTTCTTAATGTGTTGAAGTCTTCTAGCACAAAGGAAGATCATCCCCTGCCCAGAGATAACGTCGCCATACCAAGAGCTCAAACCATCATAGAATCTTGGATCTTCCAACCACATATTTTCAAATTTCCATGGTCTTTTGATGCGGAGATCGCCACCCCATTTGAGGAGAAGAGGGTTGTGATCAGATTCTATTCGTTCGAGAGCGATGAGGGTGCAGTCATGATAGATGGAGTCGAAATCAGCACTGATGAAAGCTCGATCGATGCGCGAAAAGCACTCATTAGATCCGCCACGGCTCCAAGTGAATCTACTCCCCCCGAGGGGGAGTTCCATCAGGGTATTGTTGTCGACGAACTCGTTGAACTCCATCATAAGATTCCAGTCCCGACGAGCGCCTCTGTAGTCATCGTGGGAACGAACTAAGTTGAAGTCCCCCATGATGCAGATAGGTTCGTTGAGCTGCTGGCACAGGCGATTCAATTCAAGAAGAAAGGCAATCTTATCATCTCTAGACTGAGGCCCGTAAACAATGACCAAGTTCCAGTATTTGCTGACCATAGTATCAAACAGTTCAATAGCGAGGAAATAATTGCTTTCTTTTATGTTTAGCTCTCTGAATCGACTCTGATCCCAGTAAGCAGCGATGCCCCCGCAACTATTAACAGCGTTCTTCGCCGCCCATCCGTAATTTCTGGAACCACTAATGCTGCTAATAGAAGTAACATTGCAATGATCCCACTTGGTTTCCACCAGGCCGACGATTAGGGGTTTACGCCTGCCAATGATACGCTTGATCCTTCCTCGCTTGTTGGCGTCACAGAGACCCCTCATATTCCAAACAAGTATAGAGCTCTCCATTTAAGACGCATTTCTGGGCAATTGACTTCCCACGCGCCGTCTAGCTCGGCGTGATTCGACAATGACCTGTGGCAATGGCCCAATTCGATGTCTTTCCATTTCAAGTTTGAACCTGCTCGTACGGACTTTTCTTCGGTGGGTTTCCTTGGCTTTGTCGATAATCATGTTGGTGACCTGGGTTTCCCCCTCTTCGTGACTAAGCTCAAATATCTTGGCCATAGAAAGGCAGGTGGACTCGAGCGTATTGAGGTCAAAAGGGTATGCATCCTGATTCCAGACGGGACCGCAATTAGCACTGAGGCAGGATGGGGATGGAAATTCCTCGGCAGGGGGAGAGGGTGTGTTGTTAGGGGCGGGGGATTGGGGCGTTTCGGGCACCTGGAATAGATCATCGGAGTGGGTTGGGGAAAGGGGCGGGTGGAGCTGTGGTGACTTAGGGGGGGAAGATCTTCGATCTCAGTGATTCTGGGTTGGGGGTTAGCTGGCGGTGGGGCAGGCAGGGTTTGGGAATTAGTGTTGAGGATGACCAGTGTGAAGGGTGGGAGGCAATTTGGTTTGTAAATGGGAAAAGGCAATGAGAGGGATGAGACGAGGATAGGAGATGGGTATGGTTGGCGATTAAGACTTGGGTTGGACAGGAGGTGGGTAACGATGAGGCTGAGTGAAGTGGGCTTAAGAGGATAGGACTGGTTTTGGGTAAGGAGAGAATTGGTGGGCTTGGCAAGTGGGATGAGGTCCGGCTCTTCCGTTGCGTATTGGGGTTTGGTGTTGGGTTTGATGGGGATGAAAGGTTTGGGGAGTGGGCCGAATTTGCGGACCCAAGTCGTTTTAGAGGGAGGACCTGGCCTGCTTTGAGTACCACCTTTCTTGGAGGGGATGCCGGATTTGCTCATGCACGTAGGAAGGCGATGTGAAACACAGCCCGAGTTGTGACGCTTAGAATTCTGGATTGCAGATGACCGAGGAGATCCTTCTAGACCCTTGTAATTCCCGAGGCGGCCGCCGGATGGCCTGGCGATGTTTCCCGAACGCTGCTCGGAGATGTGGCTGGACGGTGGCGCGTGAATAGAGATTGAGAACCGCTGTGACTGGAAAGCAATCGGGATCTCAGTGGGGATACAGCTGTGGGATCTGGTTTTGATTTTGATGCGAACAAGGGATGAGCTCCAAGAATTCCAATCGATTTCCAAGAAAGATCCGCAGTAGTTGCCGATGGCCTGGAATAGGGAGATGCTCTTAAGATGAAGTGGAATTCCGTAGGTTGTGATCCAAACTTCCGGCCCTTCCGACAGAGTAGTTGTCTCGTTCCAGATGGATAGTCGAACAGTGAAAGTTCTGAACGTAGAATGGTTCCACTTAAGAATCCTCATTGCTTCCTGAATGCTCGGACACACCAACATGAATTTCCCATTGTCAAGTTGTTCAAACGAGAAGTTGCTGTCGACTGCCCACCTCTTCGCAACCCATCGCCGGAAGTCGTTGAACAGCTCCTTGATGGGCACTTCGCGCCTGCTGGGTGTGAGCTCGATGAAAATGCACCTTCCCAGTAGATTGCGTCTGATTGAGACTCCCTCCTCACCGATCTCTATGAACTGCCTCCCGGGCTCTCCTTTTATTTCACATCTGCCACCGCCATAAAAGCCTACCCCTTTGACTGCGTCAGCGTAGGATCTGAGTCGCGGGGGAGGGGGGGAGATGGACTAGAGGAGTCCTTATAGGTCTGGGATATGTGGACGTGAAGGCTCATCTCAGAGTGGTAGAAATCTTGGAGGAGTGCCGTTAAGCTCGCCCATGAAGTGCATATACCGGACGGGGGGATGAAGATCTTAAAAACCCTTCCACTTTGCACCTTCTCTGATATTTGAAGCTTAGTCCCCCGTTGGTCGTTGAGTCTGCAAACCTGGATGACCCGATTGCCGCTTCTCAGAGAGCAGCTGTTAGGGAATGTCCATTCTTTCATGGCCTCAGTTTGGAGCACTCCTTGAAGCCACGAGATTTGTGAGGCGTCAAGAATGACGGACCAAGTCTTCCCTTTTTCTTCGGCGGTGACTTTGTACCAAACGGCCTTACCTATCCTAATTCTGCTCACAGATATTGTCTTGGATCCCATCTGCCTCTGAAGACTGCAGTCCACGGACAAGCTGCTGCCGCTACTTCCCCCTGGAGACTGGTACCTGCAAACAGAAGAAACACCAGAATTCACACCCCTCCTCTCCTGATCCCTCACCCACTCTGAGTCTCTCCAGCTTCTTCGGGATGGGGGACCGGGGTGAGATCCCTTTCCCATTCTCTCGTTCTTCAGTTCTTCCTTGCTCTACATAGTATGCCCAATTTCCCCATAAGGAACTAAACAGGACAAAGGGCTGTATAATTCGGAGGTACTTAAAGGGATGTCCAAGTCAAGGGTCATGGTCCTCCTCTTTATTCAGTTTGCAGTTAATTGTACACATTCTTATTCAGATTGGGTTACATGTCTTGACTCCAGGAAGTCGATTACTAGATATAACAATTTCTTGAGAAATTCCTTTGTTACATGGAAGAGTAAGAAGCAGGCTATTGTGTCACGCTCATCTTTAGAAGCAGAGTATAGAGCTCTGGCAGAACTTTCTGGTGAAGTTCAATGGCTTAAAGTGCTTCTAGCTTTCTTTGGAGTTTCACTAGACGCGACAATTTATAGTACAATCCACCAATCGAATTCATCCACTTAAATATCCAACTAATCTAATCAATTTGGATTGGCGGATTCACGATTTCTTATTTCTTAGGCTGTGTTTTTGTTTCTCTCTCAGTTTGTCGACGAGAAAGTCCAATGGATGCACATTGACATGGTTGGATACAACAAGCGTGTTGCCACAGGAATCAAAATCAGAACTTCGGTGGAGTGGGCCTTGCTCAACTCTTATTCATAGACACACAGACAAGCATCATCAACATACAATCAAAATTGGGATTACGTAAAATAAAAAATAGTGGCAAAATCGAAATCGTAAAATGTTAGGATTTTAATGTCCATATAATAACGAAGATGGAATAAAATTAATAAGGAAAATCATGAATAACACAAAAACACATAAAACTTACAATGATAATTTCTCAATGTTAATGTTCCAATTTATCATGCTTAGTAAGTGGTGAATCGATGATGATTAACACGCTTATGTAAATTGATGATGGTCGATGGTGGTTAGTGTGAGAGAAGTAGATGATGTTAGTGGAGGAGAAGGAAAAGAGGCTTAATTTTGCAAATTATGGGGATAATAAGTCAAATTGACCAAAAAATTTGAATCATAAAATCTTAAAGATTTTAAGGATTTAAATCGTGAATAGTGTAGCATTTTAAGATTCATAGATTTTATAGTGAATCATTATCGAAATAGTAAGTAAAATCGTAAAATTATAAGATTTTAAGATTCAAATCCCACTTTTGAGTGCTTTGGGCATCAGCATGAGAAATAATAATGCTTTAATGGTTTGTGGATTCGTCGTATTCAAGAATAATATAAAATCGAAGGTTGTTTCTAATAGAAAGGGTAAAAAGGAATGTTTATGTGAGGAATTTGACATTCTTTATTGGCACTTCAGGGACAGGAACAGAGTTAAGGACTTGTTATTGCTTATGCTTGGAGTTCACAGAATTGCTTGGAGCCCAAGGATGGTGTGAAGGCGTCCGAAAATTGAGGTTCGTCGCCAATTTGGTAAACACTGCCATTTACAATTTTCAAGTTTCTGACGCTTGCTATGATGAGAACCGTTGTTTTTTCCAGGGTGGTGGAATTCTTGTTGCCGACCCAAATGGAAGAAGGCTCGGATTCGTAACAGTCGACAAGCTCCATTACGTCAGTGAATTTGACAGCCTCCATATGCAAATCAGTGTCGGAAAACCCGAACGAGACCAAGCATGTCGGGGCTTGAGTGACGGATAACAGAGAATGGTCTTTGATCATTCAAATTCCCAATGGTCGACAAACTCCAATACGTCTCAATCATCGTCAATAAAATGGATTGAAATACGCCACCGTGTCACATATCCCACCCGGTGTCGTTTTGCTATTTATGTATGTCTCTTTCTTTCTGCTTAAGTTACAAGCTTGTTTCCCTTCCAAGTAAATGGACAGAACATGAAAGGGCAACTTTGATCTTGTCATGTAGCGTTTAATACACTGTATATAAGTTGATGTTTGTTAATGAAATGAGATAAGTGATTCTAGGGTTACAAACCAGATATGTTGTTATGGTATTAGAGCCTAGTTGTAAAACCTAGCCACTGCTGTGGAAGGACAAAATACAAATGAGAATGCATCTAGGAATGACGCTGCATATCAACAACAACAACAACAAATCACTTATTGTTTGGAAGATCCTTACTTCTTTCATGGCTCTGAGAAGCCAGGTTTATTGTTGGCGGGAGAAAAGCTCAACACTAAGAATTATAACGATTGGAGTAGAGTTGTGCTCAATGCGCTTGCGGCCAAAGACAAGCTTGGATTTATCAATGGTGCATTGGTGGAGCCTGCATAAAATATACAAAGGGAGGAGCTTGGATCAGGAACACCGTGATAATACTAAGTTGGATTCAGCAATCTGTTGAGTTAAAGATTAGGAAGATGATCTTGTCTAGGAACTTTGAAGCAGAATCTTGGAAAAGCCTGCAAACAAGGTATGGTTCAGTAGACTTTGTCGGAGTTGCTAAGTTAGAGGAGGCTCTTTCCAGTTTGAAGCAAGGTAATCAGACTATCACATAGTATTATGGTAGATTCATTACTTTTTAGAGACAAACTTGAAAAATATCCGCCCTTGATTCCCTGTACTTGTACACCCACTAGTCACCTTGAATGTGTATCCATGAGAAGGGTTTATGAATATTAGGAAACAAATTATGTGATTAAGTTCTTAAGAGGACTGAATAACAATTTTCTGGAGTTAGATCTCAACACCAATAGTGTCTTCCAAAGAATATTAAGAGGACTGAATATTACCCAACATCAATCGTGTCTTACAAAGAATGTTTGTAACACCTCGATATTTAAGTTAAAAGTTTAACTTGAAATTGATACATGATTTGATTCAATGGTTAGATATGGTACCTCAAACCAAACAAAACTCCGAACGAGTCACAGTTGGGTCAACTGGGTACCTCTAATGTATTACCACCACAACCGTAAGTCGGTTAATTGAGAATATTATAGAGGCCCATTAAATCAAATGGTTGGAGCCCTTAAGCTCTTAATTGGGAGCCTTTACAGTAGCGGACTCCATTACTCCTCAAGGCTGTCCGATGGAATTATTTGGGAGGAGCTAGGGATCAGTAACTAGGGTCTATAAATGAGATTTGGAGTCTCTTCTGGCGGAGCAAAGAGATACAACTCGGGGGAAGGGATAAGACTCATAAGACAGAGGACCGGCGCATAGTTGTCGTACGTTGCCGCCGCAAGCAAAAGAGAAAGAGAGGAAGGAGGAAGGATTATCGATGATGAGGTCCCAAGGGACGTCCTCGGCGGTGTTGAGGGGAGCATATATTTTGAATCCAATCAGTATAAAGGTAAAGCGTGGCTTCAATTTTGTAGAAAATTATATTTTCTAGAAAAATAATAATATATGGAACGACCAATTTTGTATTTTTCAATTGGAGCTTCTGCTTTTAAGTTACGAAAAACTTCAGTTTTTTGAAAAGCGAAACTTTAGAGGTGTTTGACTTGGCTTTAACTTTTCAAACATAAAACTTCTAAAATTCGGACCAAACATAGTCGTCCTCTTTTGGATTTTTCTTTGGGTTTGAGGTAATCGTGGTTCTCCTTAATGAATTTTTTGGACTGATTGCAGGTTTGAGGAGGTTCAACTCGCATTGATCAACTTAAATTGGGTTGGATACCCATAGATTTGAGTTCAATTGTCTTTCTCAAACGAAAGGAAAAAGCGAAATGAAAAACACTAAAGCTAAAACTCGCTACCGACTCAAAACTCGTCAACACCAAGTTCAACTTGCTCTGACCTAGTTGGACCGAGTTTTGGAAAAATTCACACTTGACACAACACGCCAATTACAAAAAAAGATAAAATTTGCTCATGCCGAAAACCTGTAAAATCAGGTTCAAGTCGTTTTGGTCGGATCGAATTAGGTTGTATACCCATGCGTTTGGACTCAATTGTCGATCTCAACCAAACGGAAAAAGACAAAAAAATACTAACGCGGATAAAACTCGCTCATGAACCCAAACTCTCAACATTGTGTTCAACTCGCTTTGACTGGGTCGACCCAGTTTTAATAAATTCACAATATTTCCCAACATGTCAATTACAAAAGCAGATAAAACTCACTCTTGATACGAAACGCGTCAACAATGGATCCGAGTTCAATTGTCATTCTCGACGAAAAGGAAAATAAGAAATAAAAAAAACATTTAAGTGTACAAAATCGCTTTCGATCTAAAAACTGGTCAACAATGTGTTCAACTCGCTTTGAACAATTTTTTAAAAAATTAACCCTTGGTTCAACCTACAAACTACAAAAGCGGATAAAGCTCCCTGACAATATAACACTCGTCAAAACCTTAGATTCGGGTTCAATTGTCTTCCCAACTAAAAGAAGAAAAAAAGAGAAATTTATAAATGCTACAATCTATTTCAAGTCTCTTTGACTGGATCGAATTAGGTTGGATACCCATGGATTGGGTTCAATTGTGATCATGCTCAGCAAAAATGAAAAAGTGAAAAAAAACAATAATGTGAACGAAACTCGGTACCGATACAAAACTCGCAAACATTGAGTAGATATGGTATGGATTTTCGGTAGCGGCATTGGGTTCAATTATGATCAGTTTCAACAAAAAGGAAAAAGAAAAAGAAAAAAAACACTAATGAGGATGAAACTCGGTCTCGATACAAAACTCGTGGTAACGACCTTGGGAAACGATGGTGGAGAGCAACTTAGGATTCCGTCGACAATATTTCGAGATGGGCTGCAAAATGGTGGGCAAAGGCGATGATTTGTGTTCAAGTTAGGATACCCATGTGTTTGGGTTCAATTGTGATCATACTCAACAAAAAGGAAAAAAGAAGAAAAAAAACACTAAAAAGGATGAAACTTAGTCTTGATACAAAACTCGTGGTAGCGTCCTTGAGAAACTGTAGTGGGGAACAACTTAGGATTTCGTCGACAGTATTTCGAGATGAGCTGCAAAATGATGGACAAAGGCGATGATTTAGGTTCAAGGTAGGATACCCATGTGTTTGGGTTACTCAACAAAAAGGAAGAAAAGAAAGAAAAAAATACTAAAGAGGATGGGCTGCAAAATTTCGAGATGGGCTGCAAAATGGTGGGCAAAGGCGATGATTTGTGCAAAAAGCCATAGACAAAATCCTAGCTAACAATAACTAAACATAAAGGCGATGATTTATGCAAAAAGCCATAGACGAAAACCTAGCGAACAATAACAAAACACAAAACCGATGATTTGTGCAAAAAGTCATAGACGAAAACCTAACGAAAAATAACTAAACATAAAGGCGATGATTTCTGCAAAAAGCCATAGACGAAAACCTAGTGGACAATAACAAATACAAAAGTGATTATTTGTGCAGAAATGCATAGACGAAAACCTAGCGAACAATAACTAAATACAAAGGTTGTAGAACGAAGAGTGTGGTAAAAGAAGGACTTGAAACTTCCTCAATTGCACTTAGAGGAGTGTGAGAGCCACTAATAAATTGACGATGCGGTGCTATTATATGGGCATTTGGCATGTAGAGATTCATTCAGATTCATTCAAGTGAGAATTTCTTACTCCTTTCAGCCATATGATTAAACGAGGGTACCAGCTGTAGCATGCATCCATATAATTAGTGGGAATGGGGCAAAATTGAGCCCAGGGGAATTTGAAGAAGCCATTAATCAATTCTAGGAATTTCTTATGGGAAGCGGTTAGTCGACGTAATGCATGGATGGATGGAATTTTATTTAGACCTTATATCTTTCCGGGTAACGAGAAGCACTAGTGGAGTAAACAATGAAATTTACATGGAAACTGAGGTCTCATGGTGGCTGAAATGGGGTACTAAATAAAATGGGCTATTGGGGATGTTATCACCGGGATCGGGAACTGCGGGCATGGTAAATTAAGTAGTGGTGGTTTGGCATGGAAACTAAATGTAATTATAATGGCTTAGGAGTTGCTGGAGCAGGCGAGAACTTTATCAGAAAGGAGGCTGAATCATTGACGATGAATTAGCAGTAAACAATGACGAGATGGCGGGCAATTCCAAGTTACTCGACTTGAATGAGAAATGTGAGTGTAAAGGGGTAAAATTTTTGTAGGGATTTTTTTAGTTTATGTTTTTCGTTTCAAGTTATTATTTAGTTAATTTTTAAGTAATGTGTGATTATGTGTATGAGTCATCTCACCGCCTATTTAAGGTGGAGGTATGTGTTGTGTTTGTGTATGTATGAATGTATGGTTAAGGTTAAGTAATTGAACTCCTGGGCGGTTGGTCCACTACTAGACGCAGTAGATGGTCGGATCACTGTTGGATGTCGAAACGTAACGCAACAGTTGATCGAGGATATTGGATCACTACTAGACAGTGATACGTAACACAGTAGTTGACCGGGCATGGACTGGACTGCGAGACGTAACACAATGTCATTGCCGAGTTGGGAAGGCAACCAGATGGTGAGACGTAACACGATTGACATACTATGATAGGGACACCGAACGACGATACGTAACGGGGTGGACCTAGTTTTAAGAATATAAGTTAAGATATAAGTAGAGAACTTCTATGAGCACAGGGTAGAAGTATAGAACTTTGTCAAAAAAAAAAAGAAGAAGGTAGAAGTAGAGAAATTCTCTAAGCTAGTAAGGAATGATTATTTAAGGGCAAAGAGAGTAGCTTTCATGTAAGAGGAAGTAATTTCTAATAATGTGTTAGTAAGGTTTGCTTAGGCAAAGATCTTAGGAAGTAACGACGAGACTGACCCCTTCTCACTCACCAGGTTGATGAAGGGTTAGCAGAGGTGGATTTCGTGAAGAGGCAAGGCAAAGCGAGAAGCCGCACCAGAGTGGACGAGATCGAGGGGAGCTCAGCGAGGAGCTAGAGTTAGATTTAGTTAGTTATTTTATGATTGATTATGAGTATATACTGGAGGTTCAAGGTTAATAATTTATGTTGTTTTATTAACTACGGATTGAGGTTGCCCAAGTGTTTAGGGGATTTCATTTGAAAAGGATTCAGTTGTATTTGTTTAAAAGGAATGCGTTGTTTCAATGTTACAGCATGAAAGACAGTTGTATGGGACACAAAAAGGAAAGATGGTTGGATCTGTATCCTTAGAGGCAACAACTTTATTAGTCCAATTTGGTAATAGTAGACCTAACACAAATGTCAGAAGGTCCTATTTCACCTATTGCAAAAGAGAGGGGCACACTGAAGATGTATGTTACCATAAACATGGCTATCCACATGGGATGAGCACATGACTAGCAGTTAATCCACCATGCAGGGTGATTGAGTTCACTTTCTGCAAGAAGCATGGACACACAGAAGGTAAGTGTTTCAGAAACATGGTTTTCCACCTAACTATGTTCCTAGAGGAAGTACTTCAAGATATTGGAGGGGCAAACATTCAACCAATGCAGAGGGTGGTCAAGATGAAAAAGAAGTAAAGTCGACTAGATCTTACTATGAAAAGCTAATGGGTCTCAAGGCTAACCAGAAATCACCATCCTATTATGCAACTACTTTTGTCACCAATAAGAGTAAAACAGGTAAATGTCTTTTATCCTTATCTTTTGTGAATGATGTATGCCAAAATCAATCAACCTGGATTCTGGACACTGGTGCTTCGGAGCATATCTTCTACTCTCTAGATCCTTTCACTGATTACAAGTTGATTAACAATGTAACATTGACAGCAAATCCAAGCAACTCATACTGTCACAATAGTATGCAATGATCTATTAATACTAGAGGATGTCTTATATATTCCAAGTTTTATCTTCAACCTTGTCTCTGTGGGCAAGTTAGCCAACATAAAATCATTGTCTTTGAAATTTTCTTCTAACCTATGTGTCATACAGGATCTATAGCAGAAAAGAATGATTGGTTCTGCTAGATAAGCAATGGTCTTTACTACCTAAAAGCATATAGTATACCTAAAGTACATCACAGTAGCCAGTTCCACAACTTTTGATCTTTGGCATTTTAGATTAGGACAAGTGCCCCATTCAAAAATTCCACATCATAACCAATTTTGTACCTCCATCCATGCTCAGAAAATCTATCATGTGATCTTTGTCACTTTGCAAAGCAAAGAAGACTTCATTTTCCTTCAAGTCAGAATGTAACTCATTTTCCTTTTGAATTACTACATGTTGGCATTTGGGGTCCAAACCAAATACCAACTTATGATGGTTTCAAATATTTCTTGACCATAGTTGATGACTTCTCTCGTGTCACGTCTATTTTCTGCGGATTGGAAAATATGAGGATCCGACAAAGTAAAAAAATTAAACACAAAAATGACCACGACACACGATTTATGTGGTTCACTAACACAATGTGCGTTAGCTATTCCACAGGCAGGAGAGAGCCAGTTTCACTATAATTTGTGGAGATACATATTGCAGAGAAGTATGAAAAGTATTTATAGTACTTCTCCATGGTCTAATGACTCGTCCCGAACACCACAATAAAACTCCCAATTGAGGGCCAAGTATAAACCTTAAGTGGGTGCAGTACAAGGCAAGTATGTTTAAATATCGACCCGGACCGGTTTATGTACCCCTACTTCGATTGCTTAAAACATTATCTAGTGGTTGATTTTTTATGAAAACAACAATCTAAAGCTAAAGAGTTTGCTAAGGTAAATGGATTTGACACTAATTGAGAAGGCTTCACCAGGGTGTTGCTCCCCTTAGCTAACAATTACGACTTGTTGGATCGAATGGTCGTGTGTGGTGAGGGGATTGTAAACCGTATGGAAGTGTAACAAGTAGCCAAGCTCCACTCTCTTGGTCTCTAGGTCGAGGGAAGAGAATATGATCCAAGCCACCAACGTGACTCTCTTGACCTATTGACTAAGGGTTGGTTAGACTACACCCTCGAATCGGAGTTCGAAAGGCCACCCATAACCAAACCCTAGGTGCTAATACGAAATAAGAGGTTTTTCATGCGTTAACATAGATAGGAGACAATGGATTTCCTAAGAAAACCCAACATTCAAGCCTCTTTCAAAGAAAGGAAGGGGGTTTTCTCCCTACCTAGGTTAGAATGGCAATTAGATTGATAGGCTTTCACACAACACAACACAATCATTCATGAATAATACCTCCACATTCATATTAAACACAACCACACACAAATCATTCAATCCATACAAGCATTCACATAATTGTGGCTAGGGTTTACAAACACCCAAATGAAAGAAGGGATTACTCAATGCTAGGAGAAGGGAAAACACAAGAGAGAAGAAGGGAAACCATCAATGAGATGCTAGCCTTGCTCCTTGTGTTGTAGAGATCCTCCTTTTGGGGAGGAATTCTCAAACCCTAGCTTCTCCTCTTCTTTGGTTTGTCACTTTCTCACTCTAGAAATCTGAAGAAGAAAAAGTTTCTCACACTAGGTATCTCCCCTTTTTCCTTCAGTTCAACCTCCTTTATATACCCAGATCGGGCTCAGATCACGGTCTTAGTTCACGGTCGTGAACTAAAAGCCCAGACCGTGATCTCAAGTCGGAACACGCCATATCACTAATTCTAGTTCACGGGCAATGGTCTGAGGTCACGGTCTTACGACCGTGAACTGACTTGTGTCCAATGAAAGTAATTTGTGCTCTGGATGCTTGGATGTTCACGGGTAGCGCCTCCAGTTCACGATCATAGCCCAAACCGTGATCTGCTATTATTTCCACCATTTGACTTGATTTTTCGCCCTTTTGTTCAACTTTCGACTCCGTGATTGGTTCCACTTGCCAAAGTCTGAAAAACACCAAAACAAGACAAAACCTGGCGTAAAACCAAACCTCCCGGAGTAAAAATGCTTCAAATGTCTAAGCAAATCGGGGGTAAAAAGTGTACAAATGAGCCCGAATCACTCCCCCACACTTAGACGTTTGCTTTTCCCCAAGCAGACCATTTTCAACCTTGGTGAAATCTCAACCTAACAAGATAACTTGGGGACAAATCAAAAGGCACAAAGCGGTGAATCTCAATGACTATTGGGCATCAACACGTGAACCCCCTTAAACAATACCGACATTCACCACAAACGACATTCGATTGCATCAAGAATGGGCAAAGGAAAATTTCTCACCCTGTTCACAAATCAATGCAAGTCTCGACTGGACTACTCACCAACCACAACTAACCATGCATAAAACTCGAGTCCAAGGAACAGACAACGGGGCAACATAGGTCCTCACCGGGTAAGATATGAATATGCAAAACAAGAATGAATCACTCACTCTCGACTAGTTGGGTCATGACCCTTTTGGTGAAAACGATGTGCACAATCATCAACACTCAGTCCTATCATCTCTCCACCATGGCGGCAACCTCTAAATGCTAGAGTTCACCGGACGGTTGTTATCACTAGCTTGTCTAGAGTTCTTAGACATGGGTTCAAATGACTGGAAATTGTCTTGGACATGGAGAAAAGGCTTTTTGGGTGGTAGCAAACTTCGCATGAGTTCCTACATCTTCAACCTAAAACCCAAGGTTCTATGGTGTCGACTAAGAACCTTTCCTACACACTTCCCTTCTTCCAAACCACTACCAATCACGAACCACATTCAAGCACACTTCTTCGGCCTATCTTGCTATTCACATTTCAAACCTAGTAGTGAAGGAGGTCATTAAAAAATTTAGGTGTTTCAATGGCTTGGGTGCCAAGGAACCCTTTCGAGAGCATACACTTAGACTTTTGTGGCCATTATCTACTTTTATTTACCCCGTTTTATTACCTATTTTCACTTCTTTTCTTTCTTTTTGTTTTTTTTAGAGGGGTACTAGAAAGCTAAACACATGTCATTTTTTAATTTAAAGAACAATGCTCTCCATATAAGAACTTTCCTCCAACACTGCCTTCTCATTTCTAGCAAGAAACGCGCAAAACCACCTATGTAGAACCTCAATGGAGCTCAAAAGAGAGAACTCTGAGACACAAGGATGAGTCACACTTTGACACGAAAAAAGGATGGATGGGGGTCGTTCTTTCAATCTCCATTTAGCTCATCAACCACGAAGCTCCTAGCATTAGAACGACCCCCAAAGTCACACCGCTCAAAGGGGTTGACTAGGGGATAAAATGTTTCGGGACAATCAACTTTTGGGCGTTGACTAATCCTATGCCTCCATCATACTCACTAGTGACAACTGTGAATGTTACACACCATGGCGAGAGGGATCTATCACACATGAAAAAAATGATCGACACAAAACTCACATGGCTACCTAGCCACCCAATCCTCTATTCCAATTTCAAAAACTTCAATGCATAGTAATTGTAATCAAGAAGTAACCAAGTCAAGACATCCATTCATTTAAGCACACATGAGAACTAAGCTTTTGGACAATCCTAGTGCATTCGCAGTCATCATAATAGGATGCACTCGATTGCATGCAACAATTCAAGATCGATGCCAAATAAGCACGAGATTCACCCACCAACCGGCCATCCTGATCATGCATTGCTTGGAGCCCTCAAAATTTTCAAATTTGGGCATACATCAAGGATCCAAGTATTCACTCACACACACAAGCATAATAATAACCTACCCCCCCCCCCCCCCCACACCCACACACACACTTAAGCTCGACATTTCCCTCAATGGCGTAAAATAGGGGGTAGAATGATGTTACTGCATGGTTTGGTGAATGAAAGTTGGAGAAATTCCCGGGGTAGGATGTTTGAGCTTCAAAGGAAAAACAAAACACAAACACACGCACATTCTCGCTCGAGGCGAGTTTATTACACATAACAAAGTTTCACAATACAATTCAAAGTAAAAAACTCACAAAGTACTAGTTCACACACTAATTAATGAGAAAAGGAAAAGAAAAAGATTTCCGAGTTTGCAAGTGGAGGAGTGGGGTGAAAGAAATCGACTCTGCCACATGTCTCCCTTGACGGCTACCTCATCGTGGGCAAGATCACTCCTCGTCATCCGAAAGGACGCCCTGACATCAAGCCATCCTCTCAATGAGATTGATGTTTCGGTCGAGCGGAGTAGTGACTCCCGCATAGTGTGCCTCGAGGCGATCCACTTGCTTCTCGAGGTGGGGTCCGGAGGTAGAGGGTTCGGCCCCCTGATGATTATGATGCAGCTGATGATGGTGGTGGTGCAGTGCACCGGCGGTAGCCGGTAGCTCTGGTGGGTGGCTACTCTTGGGGAGGAACCTCTAGTGGAAGCGAGAGTCCCTCAATATAGCAAAGAGGCCCATAGATGTGGCGTAGCATTGACTGCCACTAATGGCTCTGCTGAAAGAGGTTGCCAGAACCGAGCCAAGGTGAAGTTGAATGGATGGGTTCGCAATGGAGGTGAATGCTAGCAATGCTCTCACGGTTGACATTGAAGTGTCGAGCCAGGTGAGTGCTGAAGAGGCCCATAGATGTGGCGTAGCATTGACTTCCACTAATGGCTCTGCTGAAAGAGGTTGCCAGAACCGAGCCAAGGTGAAGTTGACTAGATGGGTTTGCAATGGAGGTGAATGCTAGCAATGCTCTCACGGTGATCTTGTTCGCGCACATGTAGCTTGGGTAGAGAGAATGAGCAAGGAGTGTGTTGATGACACGCCATTGCGGCTTGAGTGTAGATGCCAAAGTGCGGGACGGAAGAAATCGAGTTTGACGCATTTCCGGGAGGCAAAACTTCTTAAAGGCGGATTGTACGTCGAAATATTTGAGGGCATCAGCCTCCCACTCTCCTCCTGATCTCTCGGGGACTCCCATTGCATCAGCAAACTGGTTGAAAAATAGTCTTTGAGGCACATCTCCCAAGCGGAAATAAACGGAGCAAGTCGGTTGCCCCATTAGGTTCGTCTCCCTCAAGATGTAGAATGTGCTGAAGAACTCTACACACAGCTCCGTGTAAATGTCGTCTTCCAACTAGAGAAGCTGGCGCCATTGTGGGTGCGCTATAGCCTCTCCCATGATATGTAACACCCTACCCTGTACGTATTACCTAATCATATTGTTCATACATTTGCAGCGGAAATAATCTCGGGTATTACATTAATTACCAAAATGTACCCAAATAAAATTTCGACATGAATTACTCAGGTAATGGGCTAACAGTTCTTGCAACTTATCCTGTAAAATAATTCATCACAACATATATACTCACAACCATAAGCATTGGCTTTCATAGCCATAGTCACAGTTTCATACTACACAACTGCATACCTGATACAAGCCATAATTGTCACAACTTACATAATTACAAAAATATACACATATCATCAACTTTCCACACCTGTGGATATCTCACATTACATCAGAAGCTAGTATTCACATGAAAAACGTTCTCAAAACATTTTTACAAAAAGGTGTGGATCACTGGCCAAAATCCCGAGTAGTAGTCCAAGCACAGAATAGTTGAAAACCATACCTCATCTTGCCTTCAACTCTTGCTCAGCTCCCACCTATACACCTATCTACTGCTGGTGCTGATGATCTGCTTACACATAGCATAAGCAGAGAAGAAGAATAAAGAGGGTCAGCTCATAGCTGAGTGAGATAATCATAGCATCGTGAGTTCATAACATAGCATACCCCTATCATACATCTAACAATCAAGCCAAAACACTAGGATCGGACCTCAGCCATCCTTATATCCCAATAGGCAAAAGACTCAACCACCTTGACTTATGCATATGCATCTTATCAAGTTTTACTCATAGGCGCCTGGCTACTCCAATGCTAATAACTCTCCCGGGAAACATACCCCACATCCCGTCGGATGTAGTCATACATACCCCAACATCCCGTCGGATGTGGTCATACATACCCCACACCACTATGGGTGTAGTCATATCCCGACACCGCTCAGGGTGTGGTCATATCTCATAAGAATTCTTCAGTCACCACCACATGAGAGGTGTGACTATCATACATATCATAATAGAGTAATAGCATAGGGAGCCCTAATTACTATGTAGTTGACCGTGAGACCACAACACTCATATTTGGTATCCTTATACATGATTCATATCTCATCTTGCTTAATCATAATTCGTTACTTGCACATGTACTTGACCAGGCCACAATTGGCTCAACATAGGTAAATAAGGAGTCGTATAATTGCACTTCCTCGGGATAAACCCTCGTGCAAGTCATCCTCCTTAAAACATCATAATATCACCTTGGGAAGTTTATTCCCCCACTTATGGATCCAAATACAACCATAATACCACACCATGTCAAAACCCCTTATATAACAACCATGAAGTCATATCAACAGTTAAGCCACAAATGGCAACATGTATGCAATCATCCACATAAACAAGGTTCATATCGATTAGGGCAAGTCAATAATATCATACACCAGTCCAGGGTTCATCATATAGCACAAAAGTCCATACACCCCTAATCATGACATTCTAGTTCACCTAGGTCAATTCTAAGCATCAATATAATTATCGTGATACGACAAACCCGGTATGCCGTGCTAATCCCTCACTAGTTCTGGTCATTCAAACACTGGTTTAAGCTTCCCGTACTAAAACGTCAATTTCACGAACGAACCCCGAATTAAAATCCGAGACCGTCCTAATATCCCCTGCAGTATCCCCGTCAATATTAGTTCTAGGCTCTGGGTCAAATTCTCGATAAAAACACCTCGAACCCTGGCCGGAGCTAAATTCAGCGGTTTGGACCCCGGCCTAAATAATTGCCGAAATTCAGGGATTAGAACTAGAGGATTGATTACCTCGCTGCAGGAAGCTCGTATATGAAATTTGGGCTCAATCCGGTTTCCGGATACTCCGAAACCCTAATTTGGCTTATCGGGAATTCAAGAAATTCATGAACCAAAAACTCGTTTTAAAGCTCTAAATCGATAAATCACGATGTAAGGATGAATTAGGCATTACTTACGGGATTTTTGGATCACTAGGCTCAAGAATTGAGCTGTGAAATTTTCCACAGAAGCTTACTGTGCGTACTGTGCTTCTCTGTAACTCTCGGTCCAAATAAATGGAACCGAAGAAGATGCTGATAGAGATAATGGACGGGGAGGGGAAAGTTAATATATATATATATGCAGCCGCTTAATATATATGTATATAATATAATAAAATAAAATATATTATATTATATAATTAATACGTATACTTATTCGATCGATAATCCAATTTTTGTCGAAATACTATCAAAACGCTCGATTTTAAAACGGGAACTTTCTAGCGATCGAAATATGAGTTTTGCTGGAACGGGATGTTACATGATATCTCCATAGTGAATGCCATCTAACTGAGGGAAGTCAAGTTTCCAATGGACTCCAGTCCAAGAAAGTGCCCAGAACCTCATTTCCTTTTCAACTTTCGGCCACCTCCTAAGCTCTATCAAGTACGGGTGGCACATGTCAACCATCCTGTAAAGCATTCACACATACGCCATATGTGGAAATAATTGTCAATTTCACATCAAGGGGAGAAAAGAATTCCCCCAAACTTAGGCTTCCCCTTACACACTTTCACCGATTTCCACACAGGAGACATTAGTTTAAAAGCACAGTTTAGAGAACCTTTTTCAAAACATGATACAGGAGTCCATGATAGGTAGAGAGTCAGTGATACCACACGATTCAAGTATTCTAAGATCACTAATTCACACAATCGACCAACACAATATGAAGAAGAACAGAGACTTCTCAATGCATCAACATCATCCATAGTGATAATCACCAGGGGGTACTTTTGATCAGAATATGCATCTAACACAAACAACCGAACGATAATGATGGAAAGGTAGAATTCTCACCACAATCAAGGTGAATACTCGATTGATAAGAGAACTTGCTAAACGATTTTGGAATCCTCCATAGAATAGCTTGAACAAGGGTCTTGAATTAGCTATGGAATCCACATGTAGCTAAGACAATAGGTAAACTCTCGAAACACAACTCAAGAACTCAAACACTCGGTTTGTTATTCAATTCAATCAACTCTAAGTTTTACAACCAAATTAGAAGGCTATTTATAGCCAAGAAATCCTAATACAAACCTAAATAAACAAGGAAACAATTAAGGGTAAAGTCTACACTAAAAAGGACACAAAACAAGTAGGCTTCACAAAACAGTTTCCAGACTTAGCCATTTTCAGGCAGTTTTCAGTTTTTCAGCTAGCATCTTTGGACGTCTGTAAAATGATCTTCTGGACTTCATCTTGGGATACCAAGCACTCCATCATGTAGATAAGCTTCTTATCTTCAAAACAAGCTATCAAACTTGAATTTTAATTGAGCCAATTGAGAGAACCAAGCGCGCAAAGTAGGCTACCTAAAACTGTTCCAACACCTAACCAAATTATGCCTTTCTTTTTCCCAACTTCAATAGCTTCTACGTCAAGTAATTTAAACATGTAGAGTTGGCTATTTGGGATCATATCAGGCTTCCCCTTTTCAAAAATCTTTATCCTCAAAGCTTGTTTTGACCTGCAATCAAAATCGTCAATGAAAGCCTCCCAAATTGGGTCACGAAAGTGATACGCTGAACTTGCAATTTCGAACTTAAAATCGTGGTCAACTTGTGATCTTGCTACTGTTTGCCACGATTTTAGCTTCATCACATTTGTAGGGCTCCAATGGACCTTCCCCACGCAAACAGTTTGCGCAATCGAACCCAGAATACGTTACATTAATTTTCCAGAATCCAGCGCCGGCAAGGACTCCGACGAACTCTTCCAATTTGGGGATTTCTCCTTGAGACCACCCCGATCCAATTCATTGCCTCCTTCGTGCTCGTCTCGCTTCCAGAAAGTGAACGCAGCCATCGACAAGCTTCGACTGTGCTTGAATCGTCTCCAGATTCTGGCGACACTATTCTAGAATACTTAGGGGTCGTTTGGATGCAGTAATTTAACATGGGAATTGGGCTCAATTCCCACCATATGCAGTAATTGAATCAAATTTCCATGTTTGGCTGTGAAAAAAAAACATGGAAATTGGTCGCCGTAATTGGGCTACATTACCACATATGCGGTAATGGTAAATCCGGCACCCACCCCCTGCATTTCCAATTCGTGCGTTTATGAGTATTTTCTTTCCAATTATACCCCTCATCTTTTACTATAAACCCCATTTTAACCTTGCCTTTTTCTAAGGTTCTGCTCACACAACTACCCAAGAACACTATACATACATAATCTGATCTTCAATTGGAAACGTTGAAGAAGGAATCTTTGCACACATATATGGCCTCTCTCTTGCTATGTACACATCGCTACTTCTTAATCTAATACCTCCTTGATAACGATGAAATTGCACATGTTTGCACCCCTAGTTCTTATTTGTTTGTGGGGCATAGTCATGTATTTTTTGCCTATTTTACGCCGGGTTGTGCTGCTTTGTCACATTTCAGGTCCCAGACGTCGAAGGAAAGGCTAAGCACGAGTTTCAGGGCATTCGGAAGCCATTCGGTCGAGCTGGAGCCAAAACACGGGCACGCCTAAATCAAAGCACGGCCGTGTTCCTGGACCGTGTTTTTACTGCTGAGGCTTGATCCAAGACTGTCCAACACTAGCTCAAAACACAGGCGAGACTGACCCAAAACACGGTCGTGTCCATCATCAAGCACGCCCGTGTTTTCCCAAAGTCTGGCCGTGTTTTTAACACGTGGCAAGGGCACAGGTGGGCTGGAGCAAAGCACGGCCGTGCCCTCGACCGTGTTTAGCCCAGTGATGCCCTTTTAGGCAGATTTCAGCTAAAAGAGAAGGGGATTCGAGTTTTAGAGAGACAGAGCGATTCCTAGAGAGAGAAAGGACGAACAAGAGTTCCCAAATGCCATAGCTTGATCTTCATCACCACTGGAGCCCGGCTTGAGCTTGGAGGAGTGCCGATCGACGACCAGGAGCAGAAATCCATCCTTCACAATATGGTTTCCGCATCTGAATCTGCTTTTGCTTCTTTCTCCATGGAGTAGTTCTCCCATTCATCTGGGTATGGGAAACCCTAGATTTGTATGTTAGGTCTGATTGTATGAACCCAAGTACAGATTCTATGATTTGATTATATTCAATTGAGGTTTGAATGATTGAATGGCATGAATCCTGATCAAACTCCTGTTGTTTCTGCTTTAACCTAGAAAGAGAATATCTGCCTAGGTTGATAGAGCACCCTTAATTGAAGGTAGTGAATTGGCGACTTTAGTCGAGGAGCCAATTCACTATTCTGTACCGAATTTACTTCGGTAGTGGAGGTTTTGTTCGTTAGGGCCTCAGTCTGTTTACTCCGGTGGAGGTTAGTCGCCCGCTAGAGACTCAGATTGAGAGGGTCTGGAGACCTTTAGTTGAGACTTCAGACTGTTTAAGAACCTTCCGCAGTATAACTATCATAGAAATTGAACTTGGTAAATTGCAATCCGGCTTAACTGCAGTCTAGGGGGAACCATATCCGGGTGACCTCTCTCGACTTGAAACAACCGTTTAACTTGCTTTGTGTTTTTGTTTGTTTGAACCTGCACTTAAGTTTTACCGCTAGATAATAAGAATTCACTGAGTAGTCATCACATCTAGGACCCGGGTTGACATTAAAACCCAAACCCGCTATACTACGCCTTAGGAAGTGGTTTCACTTGGCCATTTTCTAGAGTGACAGTAGGAGTGAGTCACTCCTCTCTCAACCGTGGTTTGGGAAGCCGGCGAGCTGAGCTGCTCTGTTATGCGCTGCAGGCGCTTTGATTTCATGGATTTCACTGTCGTAATCGATCGTCGGGGAACAGAATGGCTGGACCTTCGTCGGCGAGCTGTAGACGAAGTGTGATTCCTTCGCAATCAAAGTCTGCTGAGGAGAGGAAAAAACAATCAATTCTCACATACCTTTCCCCCTCTTCTCGCAACTCGCAAGAGTTCTAGAATATCCGCTCCGGAGCTGCTGGGTTTCCTTACGATTCTGAAATGGGGAAAAAGACTGGTAAAACGCAGGGATGATACCCAGAGTTAATCGAGGATTAAATCTAAACCCACATGTACAATTGTTTCTTTGCCCCTTCTTAATCCTAACGCCGTCAGACACCGTCAATTTATTTTTTGCCTGTTCTTAATCCTGACGGGAGCAATTGATTCTTCAGTTCCTTCATCTTCCTTGTTCTTCGACAAGGATTAAAAAAAATCAGAAACCAACAATTGATTCTTCACCTCCTTAATCCCGTCACCAACAATAATTCTTTCACCTTCTTCTTCCATGCATGTACCACTTAATGGCCTCTATGACCTTATCTGAACTAGGTGGAGGATGACTGGATTAGAGAACGTGGCTTCTTGCTAGCTGCCATGCCACTAAGGAGGGGAAGAGGACTCTATGGGAAAGGAAACGACATCGCATAAAAAAGGATATTTTTGTATTTCTCCACAATTCCACAACAACAATTTCCACACTTAACAGTTTCATCCAAACATGGAATTTTGTCCAATTTCTACATGACAATTTCTAGGTTTTCTATGATGTGGAATTTGGTCTCAATTTCCATGTTTTCAAATTTCCACATCCAAACGACCCCTTAATTCCAGAATCCGGCGAGCCCAAACACAAATTAGGCATATTTTATTTTGACATCTCCACCTCCAATTGACAACTCTTATAGATTCCTTGTACCTCCACGAACTTGTCCACAATCTCCAATTGCTTGGATTCAATCCCAATCTCTCCAAGCAATTCACACTTTTTGGCTTCATTGTTCTTAGCATTTTGGCACGAAATTTGCGAATTGGGGCTTTTTGATTCGACGTGATTCGAATCTAATTGATCATCACTACACATTCATGGCCTCTTGACGAACGTGTTGACATCTTTAGCTTGACCTGGGTTGGCTCCATATGCTCCACCCACTTCACCCTCTTTCTTCCCCTACATCGCGGTCGAAAAATAGGGGTGCTCGGACTAAATTGCATTCATCGTATCAGCTCGAGTCGAGCCAATCCCTTCCATCAGCTTCACTCCTGGGGTGTCGAAAAATGTATATGAACCATCGACTTCGCTCGACTGCCTCCCCACGTCACTGCGAAATTCTTTCTCTTCTCTGCTCTGTTCTTCTACCGTTGATGAAAAGAGTTCTTCTACTCTGATCGGCGTTGTTGATTGATCGACGTTCCACAACCACGATTTTGTTAGCAAATCCCTGTGATACTCCTCCTGTATTCGTCGCAACTCTTGCAAATCAGTGGCAGCTTCTTCTAGAGCCAATGGGGTCATGAAGATTACTTGGTTTCGTCTCCGAATGCAAAACTTCCTGCTCCGCCGGCTTTCAAAATGAAATTGACGTTCTCTAAACCATGGCTGACCAAGAACGATGCTGCTAGGGAGATTGTAAATCACGTCATACTTAACTTGTTCCTCGTTTTGACCAATCGAGAATTTCATGGTCACCTGAGACATTATGATGCTTGATTTGTTTTCGTACGGTGATTCGAAAACATAGGGCTTCTAAAGTATCTGTGTTTGCAACCCTAGCTTGCTCACAATCCTAGAGGAAATCAAATCATGCTCCTTGCCTCCATCAAGGAGAACTAAACACAACTGCTCCTCGATTAAACAACGCGTGAAGATCATAGATGGTAACCACTCTGCTGCCGCCATTGTAACTCCGTTTTGCACCTCTGTTTGCGCTGAATTTTCACCCGGACACAACCTTTATCAATCCTTCCGCGCCCTAACTTGAACCTAAGGCTATGATGCCACTTGATAAAGCACCAGGGGTTGCTTTTGATCAGAATACGCAGCTAACACAAACAATTGAACGATAATGATGGAAAGGTAGAATTCTCGCCACAATCAAGGTGATTACTCGATTGATAAGAGAACTTGCTAAACGATTCTGGAATCCTACACAGAATAGCTTGAACAAGGGTCTTGAATTAGCTATGGAATCTACACATAGCTAAGACAATAGGTAAACTCTCGAGACACTCGGTTTGTTATTCAATTCAATCAACTCTAAGTTTCACAACAAAAGTAGAAGGCTATTTATAGCCAAGAAAACCTAATACAAACCTAAATAAAAAAAGGAAACAATTTAGGGTAAAGTCTACAGTAAAAAGGACACAAAATTCGGACTCAAACTCTCTTTCTTGAAGCACAAGTAAGCTGCCAGCAAATAGTCCAAAAGCAGCTTTCATACTAACTTCGCGCCTTTCGTTCGAGGCCTTCCAAAACTCCAATCTTTCATCCAATTCCTTCCCTTTGTAGATAAACATACCTTCTTTCATGTTGTGAAATCCTTTGGACTTGAATAATATCCATTCTCGTCGAATTGAGCTCCCAAGTAGGATTCACAAAACAGTTTCCAGACTTAGCCATTTTCAGGCAGTTTTCAGCTCTCCAACTAGCATCTTTGGATGTCTGGAAAATGATCTAATGGAATTCCTCTTGGGCTACTAGGCAATCCATCATGTAGATAAACTTCTTATCTTCAAAACAAGCTATCAAACTTGAATTTTCATTGAGCCAATTGAGAGAACCAAGCCTCCAAAGTAGGATACCTGAAACTGTTCCAACAATTAACCAAATTCTGCCTTTCTTTTGCCCAACTTCAATAGCTTCTTCGTCAAGTAATTTAAACGTGTAGAGTTGGCTATTTGGGATCATATCACATAATGCTACACTACCTCCTTAGGTTGCATGATACTATAAAGACTGTCAATTCAAAGCATATTGAGCAGGCAATTGCAGGGAACACGTACTTGGGGCCTCAAATTGAAGAATTTGACAATGGACTAGGCTTCAAGCACAAAAAGACAACCAAACATTCACACGCAAACATAATGGAACGCCCCCTCCCCCCCCCCCCCCCCCCCCCCCCGCACTTAACTACGACATTGTCCTCAATGGTGGAAAGATAAGGAGGGTAGAACGAAGTTACTAGATCAAGTGTGAATGATGGTGGATGGGGCAGGAGGTGCATTCTAGGAGGAGAGAGAGTAGTCGAAACACATACACCACACAAAATCTCACAAGGGTTGAGTTATTGACTCTAAAATTGAAGAACAAAACAGAACCAACCAAAAAGAAATAGGGAAAGAAATGCAAACCTACTGGTTGGTTTACCTCCCAACAAACGCTTCTTTCACGTCTTGAGCCAGGAGATGGCTCCTAAGTTTCAGCCCACCCCATAACCTCTTCGAAGTTGAGGTTCTCTTCTATGAGGTGGAGTCTCAAGTCATGAGCATGTGGTGTAGCAAGTGATGCAGATGGCTCGTGCACTTTATGTAGATGAAGTATCCACCCTCGATACCTCTTCTTCTCTTCTTTTCTCATCTCATTCCCCAAACCAGATATGACAACATATATTGAACACTATTGCGTCCACCAAGAGGGATCAATGCCGATATGGCCTTGGTCTGGCAAAGAGACACTGCAAATGGGTCCTTGCCAAGCAGCTCCTCGAAGTTTGGTGGAGATATCAAATTCACATGTAACATAGGGTCGGTGCAATCCTCTTCCACCACAACTTCGTCCTCAGCATGGACGCCAATTTCTTCTTCAACCCCCCTTCCTTCTTAAATATTTGGTATCTCCCCTCGGAAAAGATCAAGAACTCCTTCTACTTCACTTCCTTCATCCTCCACAACTTCTTCCCTCACCCTTTCTCGCTGTTCTTCTTCCACCACGGATTGGAGAGCAAGTAGCCAAGCAATTTCTTTGATGAGATCATCTTGCATCTCCTTGCTCATGACCACCTCTTCAAAGCTCGGCGTGGAATGTGGAAAGGTGTGGTCGGCTACTATAGGACATTCCTGATCATGATCATCATAAGAGCTCTTCGTGACAACTTATGTCTGCTCCACAATGTCCTCGTGATCTTTTTCATCCTTCTCCTCTTCTTGTATGGTAGCAGGAAGGTTGTCTTGAGCAAGTCGTGCACAAGCTTGCTCAACGCCCTCTATGTGCTTCTATATGCTCCGGAGGGTCTCCTCTATTTCACGGTTGGATAACTCAATTTGGGCAATGGCTGAGATATGAAGATCCATCTCGGGAAAGGATCTCTCAGGTACTCGAGAAATGTGCTCCACGAGAAGGCTCAAGTGATAGTTTGGATCTGGCTGTGGAGTGTAGCATGGCTTTGCTGGATGGCCCGTAAAGTTCATCATGGCTAACTCCAGGTCCGATGGTCCTTCTGATAGTGGGATGAATTCTTCTTGATAAGGAGATTTTCTTGAAATGCTCAGGGGCCTGATTATTATTCATAGTAGGGGGTGTTTGGTACTAAAACCCGAATCCATAGTCTTTTACTCCTTGATTGCTCCAAGAAGTCTCGGGGTAATACCACTCGGATGGTGGTTGATATCCCCAATGGTTGGAGAAGCCATGAGGATCCATGTTTCAGATCTGCACAAAAAAAACACCCAAGTGAAAAGCAAGGGTGGAAAATAAAAGAAAAACGATAAAGTAACCAACTTCTGCCTTTCCTAATAATCTAGAAAGTCCGCGGCAATGGTGCCAAAAATATGACACGCTATGACACAACTCCTAACAATGGCCAAGTGTAACCAATGAAAGGGACTGCAGTATAGTGGCACAAGTAATAAATATTGAATCCACAGGTCTCTAGAGCTACTATTTCTTAGCTTCAATTCATTATCTAGCAAACCAAATTAATGATTGATTTACTAAACTACTATACTAACTAAACTAAGGCTAAACTACTAATTACAGGTTGGGAACTCACTCAGGTATGATTCCCCCTAGCTCCTCAATTAGGTCCAATTTGTAATTTCCTTTGTTTGTTTTATTGTTGATTAAACTGCGGAAGATCCGATAATAGCTTGGAATCTCTTAAGCTGACCAAGCCCTCTTAGACAGAATACCCGGTGGGCGACTAACCTCCACCGGAGTACAAAGCTAAGGCAATACACAAAGATCTCCACTAGTGAAATGAATTCCAGTACAAAGTAGTGAATTGACCGACTCTCGTACAATCAATTCCCCACTACCAATTGAGAAAGCTCTCTTACCCCAATCAGATTCTATCTATCAAAGGTTAAAGCATAAATCAAAGGAAAGTGATTAAGATTCAATTGACTCAACAATTATTCCTCAATTGATTAAAACCATTCAGTATAACATCCAAAGTTTCAAAAAAAAAAAGATCCTACCACATGGAACTAAGATTCCTCAAAACCTAAGTGAAGGGAAGTTACTCTGGAGAGAAGAGAGATATTGCAATATAACTTTCCAAATCTTCAATCTTCATATCTAGACTTGTTTCTTGAGCTTCAATGGTGAATACTCCTCCAAAATAACTCCAAGAATGGCTCTAGATCGCCCACTCTCTCTTTAGTTTGTCCCTTGGGTGTTTGGGATCCGAAACCCCAGCTCTTCCTCTCTAAAATCGCAGAAATCAGAATTATACCCGAGCAGGGGCAGAAACACAGTCGGGAACACGGTCGTGTTTATTCCTGCCGTGTATAGTCCCGCCCGTGTTTTGAATTCCTTCAGCAGTCTTCACAAGATGGGCTCTGCATAACAAACACTGGCAAGTGCTAGACAAAACACGGCTGTGTTTTTAGGGAAGCCTGCCCGTGTTTCTTCCTCAAATCTTGTTCCACTATCTTTGATTCTTCGTTTCTTCTCGTTCGAACTCTGAATCAGTCGTCATTTGATCCCAGACGCTTGTAGTCTTGTCCTCTTTCTTTTAATAAAAATCTTACATGATTATCTATCCATAAAATGAGGTAGAAATCCATTATTCTTCAGGTCATGCCCAAGTTTCTTCACCCGAATCGCCAATTGATCTCCGATTGACTTGAAACTTGCGCCTATGCTTCACTTTACGCGCTAGGACATGAAATATGACAAAAAAACATAACCTAGCGTAAAATAGGGCAAGGAGAAAGCTAATCAAATCCAAATTGATCAAGAATGAGGGTGTAAACATGTGTAAATATTGTGTTATCAAGTTCACTTACCTACGCTCCAAGCATGGCATGCTCGATATTCATGCCTCCGCTTGAGGGGGAGTATTGGGAGTAAAGAGGCAACGTTTTGGGTTTGGCCGAGTTGAAGGTCTATAAACCTGCTACCTTGTACCTGTGGAACGTGAAGAAAACAGATAATAAAACCTAAACCGAGAGCATCCGCTCTACGTGGACTAGTCTCGTTCACACCGAATGGGGATACTACATAAATTGTCGTCTTGTGTGATTGGTTTCGTTTTAGTTCTTGTGATATTTTACACATTAGCATATATGCGGCGATGGCCAGAGGTCTGCTAACAACACCATAATAATCTTATGGAAAGTCATTATCTCATTGAATTACAAAAGAAACAGTAAAACATAAACACTAAATTGGACAATCCAAATCAAGCCATTAGCCCTAAATCAAGCCACTATTGCCAAGCACCACGGTGCTCATAGAGTGAATATGGAAAAACCCAAAGGAATGCATGCCTTACTCCAATTTCTGATGGTGAAAATGGAAGCCACCAAGCGATATCATAAAGAAAACCCAATCTGTATTGCCCTTGGATGTAAACCAGAGTGACATCGAATGCGATGAATCTCTGGCCAACGAAACCAAAGCCAGTAATGTCCAAATCAAGTCGATGAATTGCGCCGACCACACTACAAAAAAAATATGGTTTTGGAGTCAAATAATTAGAGACAATTATTGTACCTCACTCTATATATAACGTATAGTCGCAAATACATTATTTCTCTCTATACCTCATATTATTGGCCTCTGTTTCATAATATTAATTTTAACTTATATTAAAAGAATATAAAATAATAGTTTTAGAAGCAAATACAAATGTTTCATATAGTTATGTTATATGGAGGCAAATCTAAAGATTTTTAGAAACAAATGCTAATCCTAACTATAGATATCTTATATAGAGACAAATATAATTCTTTCAGGGACAAATATGAATGGTCCCATTAATTTTAAAAGCTACTCCATTCTCGCTTTGGAAACAAATATAAATGCTTCTGTAGCAATTAAGCATGTCAACTTCGCACAATAATATATGTAGATCAATAATTTATTTGAAAAAAATAATATTTCATCTCTCTGTTCATTTCTTTAATTTAGGAAAAATCTAAATCATCCACTACTATAATCCCTACCGTTCATTCGTCTCCAAATAAATGAATATCCTATACCTAACTCTCTAATTCCTCTCTCGGCCAAATGGAGCCTTTTAATCTTCCTTCTCATCACCGCCTCCTCTTATTTCTGCTTCTCTTCTTTTGGGGTCTTCTTTTGGGGACTTTAAATCTTCTTTTTAGTTCGTGCCTTTTCATTTGAGGCAAATAGTGCAGTGATTGACTACAAGGAAGAGGGCGAATGGCAAGTTATTCGGGTGACCGTATGGGAATGGCGGCGTTGATGGAGATAAGATGTTATTGACCCATATCGCACAACCCCGATCAAGCCTGGTCTGCGTCTTTGGCATGTGTCGCCAGTCACTAATCTCGCTCTCATTCAAGATCCAGATTGTACAAGTCTCCAGAGAATAGATTTACCTCTTTACGGTGGGTTAATCATTTTAGTAGATTTGAGATTTGTGTAGATCTAGTCTCTGATTTTTTGGATGTTTTTTTTTTATTTTTGGATTCTTAGATTTTGATGAGGTGCTAGCAGCTCAACAACATTTCCTTCTCCTCCCTCATATGTAGCCATCACCGGCGCCACCGGATCCAGATCGTCGTTTGTACTCTTCTTCACCTTCCTACATCAAGGTGGCGAATCTCCTCAGATATTTGCAGTAACAATCAACGTTGATCGAGTCTCTGACACCGACACCCCATCCTTCGTCGTTGGATTCCTCTTCTCGTCTTAGCAGTCGACTATGTCACGAGAGAGGAAGAACAATGGCGTGGAGGAGATGATTAGCTTAGTTAATGTAGTAGAAGCAATGTATTCTTTATGTATTGGTTGTATTTATGTTTTTATGAGCAATGTATTCATGTATTTTAAAAATAAGTGTTAGCGAACTAACCACTTGGCCCCAATAACTCGAGTTGTTGGGAACGGGATAGTTAAGCCTTTTAACCTCTTATACGCCCCTTCAAACGAAAGCCAATGCCGAATTGTGGATTTTTTTACGGTTTGCACAGGTTGAACCCTTGTGCTGCCAAACCACGAGGCTTTAGTTTGCACAGGTTGGACATACCATTCCTTGTGCTAAACGAATTGGCATGAAATGGGGGTCGTTATGAGGATTCGAAACCATGACCTTTTGGTTCTTGGCTTTGATACCATGTTAGCGAACTAACCACCTGTTAGCGAACTAACCACTTGACCCCAATAACTCGAGTTGTTGGAAAAGGGATAGTTAAGCCTTTTTAACCTCTTATACGCCCCCTCAAACGAAAGCCTACCTTTGTCGGGGTTTTTTTATACGTTTTGCACAGGTTGAACGTCTCATTCCTAGTGCTGCCAAACCCATTAGGCTTTCAGTTTGTACAGGTTGGACATACCATTCCTTGTACTAAACCATTGTTTGCTTAAATTGGGGGTCGTCATGAGGATTCGAAACCATGACCTTTCGGTTCTAGGCTCTAATACCATGTTAGCGAACTAACCACTTGGCCCCAATAACTCGAGTTGTTGGGAAAGGGATAGTTAAGCCTTTTAACCTCTTATAATAAGTGTAATAAAAATTTATTAATAAAATTTGAATTGTTGTTTGTCTTTATAAAATTGAATGGTGTGGGTGCTCTTTATATTCCACGAAAGAAAATTGTCAACTCGAAAGCAAATTAAAATTGAATCAAAATGATGAAAGTTGAATTAGGATAGAAGCAAAATTATTTGCTTTCAAAACAAATATTAATGTTACGATAAGGTATTCTAAACACAAATATAATTGTCTTCAAATCTAGTAATAGGAACAAAAACATTTCTCTCTAAAACCAAATAAGAATATGAAAATAGGGTTTTAAAGTGGAATTGCAATAAAAAAAATTGACTGACATTCCTCAATTACAAACAAATATTATTTGCATATGTATTTGCTTCTAAAAAGAATTAGAGACAGAGGCGTCCAATTTAGATAAACTATTTGCTTCCAAAGATATATAGAAACAAATAAATGGGTTTTAGACGCAAATAACCTCTGCATCTATAGCCATGTTTTCTTGTAGTGCAGCTTTTTCTGATAAATAGCTCTATTAATTAAAATGATAGAAAGAAAAGAAATACAAAGCATGCAATCTGCTGTAGAAACTCCAAATACAAACAAAAGAAACAGGCAAGCAACATATGTCTGGAAACACGAGCAAATAATAACTTTTCCAATACCCCTACCACTATGAAATCCTACCAAATCAGTCCTAATCACTCTGCTACACTAATCACACAAATGGCATACAACCCTGTTACTTTGTATCTCTTCAATCTATATAAGTGAATCGTCATGTAACATCTCCATTATCATTATTCTTATTTGCTAACACAAGAAGGCAAGATAGAAAATGCTAGAGTAACATTAAACGATCTTTTCAAAATAATGGACCATGGTTCCCCGGTAACGGCGCCAAAAACTTGAATCACCACAGATACACCGCGAATTAATCCCGACTAGAGCTCAAGAATAAACTCTATTTGGGTGCAATATAGAGCGAGTATGTTTTAATTGTCAAACCCGAGCGGATCCATGTACCCCTACTTCAATCGCTTAGTTTTTATCTAGCAAAAGTTTTTGGGTTTAGAACTAAGAAGCCTACAAATGAATACAAGCAAGTAAAGTAAATCGAGGTTGTCCCAATGAGATAAGAGTTCACCCGGGTATTGCTCCCCCTAGCTAAAAATTACGACTTGTTAGATCGAATGGTCGTGTGTGGTGAGGGGGTTGTAAACGGTAGGGAAGTGCAACAAGTAGCCAAGTGCATTAACCTAGATAGGAGACAATGGATTGCCTAAGAAAACCAAGTATTCAAGCTTTTTCAAAGAAAGGAAGGGGGTTTTCTCTCTACCTAGGTTAGAATGGCAATTAGATTGATAGGCTTTCACACAACACAATCATTCATGAATAATACCTCACATTCACATTAAAAAAAATGACACACAAATCATTCAATCCATACAAACATTCACATAATTGTAGCTAGGGTAAAATACCCAAGTAAATAGGTAGGCTATTCCATAGCTAGGCAAAGGAAAACAAGGAAAAGGAGAGAAAGAACCATGAAGAGATGAAAATCTTTCCTCCTTGTTGCTTGAATCTCCCTTGAGAAGAAGAAACCTTCACTCCTCTAGCTTGAAATGAGCCCAATCTCCTTCTTCCTCCTTTGAAAGACCCTTTTCTCTCTCTAGAATAGGGAGAGGGAACCCTAATCTCTCACTAGAAACCCTCCTTTATTCTGAAACTAAAACCCTAGAAAAAGCTCCCCATCTCACTTCCCTTTTATACCCAGATCGGGCTTAGATCACAGTCCCAGTTCACGGTCGTGAACTGAAAGCACGGATTGTGATCTCATGGCAAACGCGCCGCATCACTTAGTCGAGTTCACGGGCAATGGCCAGAGTTCACAGTCTTACAACCGTGAACTGACTTGAGTCCAATGAGACTGAAATCTGCTCTGGACCCTCCACACTTCACGATTTTCACTTTTTCACGCTTTTCGACTCCCAATCGACCCGAAACTTGTCTTCAACCTTCCCACACGTGCTAGGACCTGAAATATAACAAAACAAGCACAACCTAGCGTAAAATAGGTCGAGAGACGATGAAATGCAAAGTTAAGCTATCAAGTAATGAGGGTAAAAATGTGTGCATTTAGACCCGAATCACATCAACCGATACTTTCACTAATGTTCCGACTTTTGCTCAGTTCTGCAACTAAATACTTGAAGCACTCCCTTGCGCAAAATGGAGAGTTGAAATTCTAGTCCTGTCAGTATGGATCTATGAACTATATAACCTAACCAAATCATTAAGTTGATTATATTGGTTTAATGTTGAGTAGGATAATCAAAGGCTATTTTCATGAACACATTGGTATAGTTATGGTCTGTGGCACAAAACTTGGAAACTCTTAAGAAACAGATTTAGTGGAATCAAGTAAAGTTTTCTAACCTAGTTTTTAGTAAATGTAATAGCTTCAAACAACAAGAGAATACCTCCCTTGAACATATCTCTAAGCTTTAGTCCACCATCAATCAATAAAATGCTCGTTATGCAACCTCTGACCCAAACCTAAATGACCCAAATGAGCAACCTCTGGATTTGAAGGAAGATAATAGTGTCACACCTTTTTGATTTGACAAGAGATGGCGGTTTATCGATTGCCATACTCAAATCGTGTAGAAGATTTGGGAAGAGGAAGGGGACATGAGCTCAAAGTTACAGAGTTGTGGTAATGAGCTAAGTGTTTAGGCTAAGGAAGATCGACGAACTAAAGTCAAGAGGGAGACTAAGATCAAGACGAGGCTTCTCCAGCTACAGGTTGTGGATGGAGAGGGCTCGCTTAGGGATGGACAAATGTTGCTTACTAAGGAACTACATGTTCTTTGGGAAAAGGAAGATGAATTCCGGGCACAGACATCCAGATTGAATTGGTTATAAGAAGGTGACCAGAACTCATCTTTCTTTCATGTCTCAACTATTAAAAGGAGAAATAAAACCGCATTCTGAGACTTAAGAATGATCAAGGAGATTGGATTGATGATCATGCAACTCTTAGAGGCCTTGCTTCGAGCTTCTACCAGGATTTGTTTACAGATAAAGACCTTTCCTCCCTCTATTTCAACCTTGAAGGTTTTCCTAGAATGGTGAGTCCATAAATGAATGTCTCACTCATTGCGCCCTTGACTAATGATGAGATTCGTAGAGCAGTTTCTGATTTGGCATCGTATAAAGCGATAGGATCTGACGGTTTTCCAGGCTTGTTTTTCAGACGTTACTGGGAGTTATGTGAGAAGCAGTTCTTCGAAGAAATCAATTGCTTCTTCATGGATGGCATTTTGCAGCCAGGATGGAATGATACTTTTATCACCATCATCCCAAAGGTTCTTAATTCGGAGTCATTTGGTCACTTTCTCCCTATTAGCTGTTGCAACTTGAAAAATAAAGTTATTACGAAGATAATGACTACAAGACTTCAAGTTTGGCTTTCATCCTAGATTTCTGAACTGTAGTCAGCTTTTACAGGGGGGGGGGGAGACAGATTCAGGTCAATACTATTATTGTGCATGAAGTCCTCAACCACTTCAAAAAACATAAAATAGGAAAGAGGAAATATATGATGCTGAAACTTTATATGTAGACAACATATGATCTTGTCGAGTGGGAATGCATGATCAACATTCTCAAGGCCTACGGTTTTGACTCTACTTGGTGCGATTGGGTTAGAACTTGCATTTCTACTGTGAGTTTCAGGGTTCTCTTCAATGGAATGCCATCTGAAGCATTCTCTCCTTCGAGGGGAATTCGACAGGAAGACCTTCTCTTCTCTCCCCCCTCATGTTCATTCTCACGACGAATGCTCTCTCCTTTTTTTATCGAGAAGTCATGTTTTACCAACCTCATTAAAGGCCTTAAGCTCAATAGCAGGTGCCCTCACCTTATCCACTGCCTTTTTGCTGATGATGCTGGCTTTTTTGGGGAGGCCTCACGAGAGGAAGCTTCTCATTTGATGGAGATTGTTCAGGATTATTGAGCCCTCATGGGCAGGAGATTAATAAAGCCAAGTCATCAGTTTTCTTTAGCTTCAATGTGCTCGAAGCCAAGAGACATGCCATCACAAGTTTGCTTGGGTTCGAGAACGAGATTTGCCACTCCAAGTACCTTGGAGTCCCTACTTCCTGGGGCAGATAAGAAAAGAAACCTTTAAGTTCCTGATTGATAAGATGGAATCCTAAGGAGAAAATTGGAAAACCTTGCTTCTTTCACAGGAGGAAAAGAGGTTCTTCTCACATCCATCTTTCAATCTATCCCATCCTACTTGATGTGTATTTTTCATGTTCTCGCAATCTACTACTAATAAGATGGATAGCATGCTCAAGAGGCTTTTCTAGTCAGGATCAACAACGAAGGAAACCATACACTAGAGAGCTGGGAATGTCCTCTATGCCCCCTAAAGATGAAGGTGGCTTGGGTTTCAGGCCTTTTTAGTTTTTCAATCTCGCTTTGCTTGCAAAGCAAGCATGGAGGATCATTTCATCTCCTAATGCTTTATGGGTTAAGCTTCTTAAGGGTCTCTACTTTTCTAAGGCTGAGTTCAGAGAAACCCGAAATGGATGTCGAGCTTCATGGATTTGGGTAAGTATCTATGATGTAAGGAAGTGGATGGGGTATGATCTAGTTAAGGTTGTTGGGAATAGCAGGAATACTAGAATCTTCAATGAGCCCGGGTTCCCAACCAGAAATGATGGGAGCATTGTAAGCCTTGTCAATGATATGAGGAGGGTTTGCGATCTTGTCAATTAGAGTAGTAATGACTGAGATTTTTTAGGAACACTCGGTGGAAGATTAGCAGGCTATTCGCATGATCCTGATTGGTTCCCAGAATATGGATGACTTCTGGGTGTAGTGCTTTACGGCAAATGGGGATTTCTCGATTCATTCTGCCTTTCATGCTTTCCATGATTCTCATCGGAGGGGATTGGCGGAGAACTCTCATGTGCCCCAGCCTAATCAGGAGAAATGAAAATGGATTTGGAGCCTTTCCTTACCACCCAAGGTTAAACTTTTCGTATGGAAAGCATCTCGGAGAGCTCTGGCAACCAAATCGAATCTCTTCTCCCAAGAATGTCTTGTCTGGTCTCATGAGGAGGAGTCCATCCACCATGTTCTCTGCGAATGTGGTCATGTAAAGGAGGCCTGACTTCACCTTGCTCTTGAGTTTTCCCTTCCTCCCACTTCGTGTTCAGTTGTTGACTGGCTTTTGGCTGTAGGGAAGGCCTGTGTTCATCATTTTGCGCATAAGCTGGCTTACCATCTTTGGAATACTTGGAAGTAGGGGTGGGTGTTCGGTCAGTTCGGTTTGAACTGAACCAAACCAGGACATGCCGATTTTCCGAAGTGACCAGCACCCCAACCGAATTATAGCTCGGGTTGGTTTTAATGCCCAGAACCAAAATGTTCAGCTGCTGCCCATTTTTACCTGCTGTCTTCTTGTCTGTTTCGCTGGAACTGGAAATTTAGCATGGGGCTGGCTAATCACTGTTGCAATTTTTTTATACTTTTCCACCTGCCATTTCACATGTCTATCAAATACAATGAATTAAAATGGGAACTTGTACATCGGCGAAAGATTCAGTGGCGCCCGGAGGAGACTCGGCGGCCGGCGGGTGCTTGCCTGGGTCTGGGTCACTGGGTGGGATTGCGGGAGGCGGAGAGGCAGAGACTGGTGCCTGGTGGCGAGCAGCGAGGGTGAGGTTCGAGTCGAGAGGAAGACGAAGTAGCCTCTCTCAGGTCGGGCCGTCGACATCGCCGTGCTCGGGCATTGGAGGTGGAAATCTAATCGGCATTCGGTGCAAGTGCGTCGGATAGTTCCCCTTCCCTTTCCCTTTGCCGCGATTCTTCCTTTCCTTCCTCAGTTCCCCTTCCCTTTCCCTTTGCCGCGATTTCGTCAATTGGATAGGCCGCTAGGCGGCAGGCGCTAGGGTTAGGTCGCAGACGACTGTGGGTCGAGTTGTTGAAGTCTGAAGAGGCCACCAGCCCACCAGACGCAGCAGATGGCAGCAAGCAGGGAGCAGGCCCAGTCGCCCAGGCCATGATGGGAAGCCCAATCCAATTTGTTGGACTGGCGCGGAGTGGGCTGAAAAAAGAAGGCTGGGCCGCGAGTATTGGGCTGGGATTCATGCAGTGGGTTTATATTTTCGGAATTTCGGGTCGGTTCAAACGAACCTGATTTCCGAAATTTCCCCTATTTACATCCGAATTTCGAACCTAATTACAAGTATTTAGGTTTCGATCGGTTTTTATTCGATTCGGTTTGGTAAAACCGAACCTAATGCCCATCCCTACTTGGAAGGCTCGAAATGAAAAGGTCTTCAGGAATCTCACCCCCTAGCCCCTCGAACTTGCTCTACTTTTGTGCAAGATTTTCAACTCTGGAAAACTTGCCCGAAGAAGAACAAGGAGGGAAACCCTGTCTCAAGCTAGCCTATCCCAGCCCCATCTCATTCTGCACCACCGCCAAGTAATCTCAACTTTGAGATTCACTGTGATGGATCGTTTTTCATTACTAACACCCATGGTGAAGTGTGTGATTGGATGGCTGACCCCCTACTCTGCAACTCAGCTTTGGAAGCGGAAGCGAGGGGCATTACATGAAGGATGCTTGCTTGCAATGGACCTCCATAGTCCATGCATGATCCGTAATGACTATAAAGTTTTGGTGGACTTTGTTCGAGGTCCAAGGAAGAATTGGCCTTGGGTGATTATGGTGAGGCTTGATAGTATCACCCCTCTGCTTCGGCAAGCACCATTGGTTGGTCTCTCCTTTGTGCGTCGTGCATGCAATGTCTGAGGCAACTGGGTTGCTCGTTCATGTGCAAAACAGCATCTTCCTGAGGGTTGGATCACCATCCTTAGGCCTCGTTTGGAACCTCCGATTCCAGACGTTGTATTCTCAGTATACATGTATTCTATAGAATACAACATTTTTTGACTTGATGTAATAACAAAATGCATGTATTCATAGTCCATGTTGTATTCCTAATACATAGAAAATGATGTATAGTGAATCTTACCTTTTTGGTGAGATTTTAGTATCCATAATTCATTTAAACTATAATCCATGCATTCTTTTATGGTTTCCAAACAATGAATTTTCAAACCCACATTTTCTTAGCATGCACATAATGTTTAATACACATTCTGGTAATACATCATTTCCAAAATCAAAGGTTTCCCTTAATGTAATCTCCCTACACTTTGTAATCGTGTTTGAGTTTTTGGTATGTACCCTTTGTTTGGGAAGAGGTGCAAGAGGAGGGGTGTATTTTATGGGGGGTAAATGACATTACCGAGATAATTGCACCTGTTTGGTTAAAATTGAATAGTGGCAGGGGTGGAGAAAGTAGTGGCAAATTTACTATTCCACTTCTCTCCAAATCCAGGTGCAAAGGAGGAGATGAGTGAGGTTTGATTATCATATTAGAAGGAAGGGTGAGCTTTTTGGTTGCGAGGGAGAGAATGGTGGGCCATAGAGAGTGAGCACGTTGGAAATGGGTGGGTTTTGAGTTTATTTTATTTGTTGTATATATATATTTTAATTATGATAATTATTATATTCATATTTATGTTTTACCAACACAATTTGCACCCACTTACTTTATCTACCAAACAACAATTTGCACCTCAATTTACACTCACTTATAATTTGCTCCCTCCTATAATTTACACCTCAACTTGCACCCTGGAAAATGCACCCCCGATTGCCAAACATAGTGTAGAGTCTTTTGAAAAAAAAAAAAAACTAACTGACTAACGGACCCGTCAAGTCAACTGTCCGTTTAACGTCTAGAGAATAACGCCATTTGCTACAGAAGGAGGGAAAATGAAAATAAATGGATTGTTCAAAGTTCAAACACAAGCAATTACGCACAGTTTCCCCCCGATTTCATTTTATTGCCGCGAGAGAGACAGCCAGGCAAACGCCCACTATTCTCTTCGTCTCTGCCTTTCCATCTCCCTCCTCCCTCCGATCCCCTCTTTCTTCCAGATTTGTCTCCTCCGTCGTCATCGTGGCCGCTTGCCCGGTGGTGGCTCGATTCGTCGTCGCGGCTCTCTCAATCCTGACCGGAAATCAATCGACCGGAACCCTAGGTTTCGGGACTGTTTGAGCCGAGCGGAGTGATTGGTAGATTATCTTTGGATGCTTTTTGCTCGGAAGAACTTTATTTAGGTTCTCTTCATAGATAACTGCAGGCTGATTTGGGTGCTTTCAGGGAGCTGCAGATTTCCCGTTTGATGAGGTGATTTTGTAATACTTTTTCGTGCGTTTGAATCTGTTTTGATCCTCTCTGCAGTTTTTGATTTTGTTTATTGCATAATAAGAAGCCATTGAACTTATTAGGTTGTGAGCTGAGTGGCGGACGGGTTGCGGTTAAGTGATTCAGCGTTCTTTAATGGCAAAAGTGGCGCCGCCTGCTTCTTTACCTCCCAATTCTCTGCAAATTGGCGGGGGTCCTTTAAATGTTGGTCCGATGGCCAAGAGGAAGACGCCGTCTGACCTCAGAGTACGTTTCCAGTTGTTGATTCATCTTTCCATTGTTCAAAGTTTGGGTCTTTAAGCTTTCACAGGCGCCAAGTTCTTAGTTCATCTAGTGGTTCAGTTTAGAAGGACTTATTATCCAACATTCCTTTTGAACTGCAGCGAGAGCAGTTGAGGAGGACAAGTATAGATGAGCTTATGGGGGAATCTAAGCTATCTATGCCTGGGAAAACGAAGTGAGTTTCCAACTTATCTTCTGCTTAAGTCGATTAGTCTCTTCCATTCCGAGGGTTTAATTCATGGGCAATTACTTTATTGTGTCCCAGCAACACTGGCGAGGCAGAGAATGGGGTTAAGAAACCTGATGTGTTCAGGAATCCAAAGTATATTCATACTCGCCTGGATGAAGTGTATCCCATTAAAAAGTCGAGATTGGGGATCCTCCCTGTGAAAGAGAAAGTAAAGGTGATTCTAGTCAATCCATTTTGCTTAGAACTTTGTTTTTGAAAGATTGTAACATGCTTTATTTTCTTTGGAAAGCAGGAAGACAAATCAACCGAGCAACTTGAAAGTCTGAAGAATCTTCCCATTCTTACCAATTTGGCACCCGAGAAGCGAGAAACCTGGTATTTGTTCGACCTGACCTCATGTTAATGGAAGTTATACATGTTCTGATTTGCTGTATCCTACACTCTCCTTTCAGCTCGGAGAAACTTGTAGCTCATGTGGATGTCTCAACAGATTGTAGCACAAAAGCTCACAAAACAATTGAAAAATGTAGTCAAAATATATTTCGTACAGTTGCTGAGCTTTCGACTTATGGGAAACAATCCTCAGGCCTTGCAGTTGTTGACATGGTATGATTTTGTTTTGTTCCTCTTTTGTTGTAGTAACTAGATGTGCATTATTCTTACAAGTTGTTTCCTTTGTTTTTGTAGGATAAGGCCTTGAAAGGATTGGCTGCTTGTGAACCCGCAAGCCATTCACGTTTAAATACTGATACCACTGGGAAATCAGGCCATTACTCTGACAATTTCTGCTCAGAGTGCTGCATACCTGGCAAGAAACCTCCACTCGATTTTACTTTGAAAACAAAAATGCGACTGTTGTGTGCTTGCTCAGTGAGTGGGTATGTACAGATGTACCTGCAATGCAAATGTTTTCATTCAACGTGTTAGTCGCTGAACCATGCTTGCATTCACCTATGTGAATGATTTTATCAGAAAGCCACGTTTATTCCCAACTGTTTAAACATGTTCAGGTTTCACAGGTCAATCTTGTCTAGCACATACAGAACCACTCCACAGTTCATTTTTCAACAGGGCTGTGCTGAAGAAAGCTGTGGCCCATTACAAACCCTGAATTCCCAATTGTGTAACCCTAAATCTCTGCATTCTTGGGTTTATCCACAATCTACATTACCACCTGCTGTCATTTCAGTATTGTCTTCATCAGCTGCAGAGGGAGGTTTGTCATACATATGTTTCTGATGATTTCTATTAATTGTTATCTTCATGATCTGAACTTTGTCTTTCTGTTCAATCGATAGATTTTCTAAGGAAACGGCAAGTGGCTTGGGCGGATTCGTTTCGGAGTCTCTATTACTTGCTTCGCAAGAACATTTGCAGCATTTTTTATGGTAAGTTCCCCATATGTATGTGAGGCCGTATCTTCCATTTTTTATGTGCAGCTTTATCTAAGAGTTTGTATTTTTTCTTGAATCTGAACACGTTCGATTTGTAATGGAACATGTAGCACTTATCAACTATAATTTCATTGTGTAATGACATGCTATGAGTGTATTCTAAACTTCTCCCCTCTTTTTGGAAACTTGTGTAGTTTGTACTTCACACTTTGTGGTTATGTTCACCAATGGTGGAGGCTCGGGGTGCAGCGCCTACATCTCGCAATCAACTATAAATCTCCGGTCTTTGTTAAGAGAACATGTATGATATGTACCTGCAATGTTTTTACTTGCACAGTAATTTGTATGTCTTTACTAGCTGCTTAATCTGGTATTATCAGTTGCAGTATAGTTTTTGTGCTTTCCAATCCATGCATCACTTGATTCTGAAATTAGGATAATCTTTGTCCGGCTCTTGATCAATGTTTCTACATATTCATTGTTTTCCTCCTGTTTCGGGGCCCGATATATGTTTTTACATATGAAAGTAATATCTGTGTTCCTAAAAATCTTGCATCTCATGTTCAGTGAATCTCTATTTACCGCCGGGAATTTGTTTTCTTGAGCAGAACCTCTTATTGACTTGAACAGAGGAAATCTTTATTGCCATGTATCTTGTACTAGGAGATCCATCTTTTATCTGGACTGTTTTTTTTTTTTGTTATCTTGAACATGACTTGTGAACATGGTTAGTATATTATTATGTGTTCTCTGTCCGAACCTTGTGATAGTTTCTGAAATTAAACTGCTCCAATCGAATGCCAATTAGGCTGAGCGCAGCACTTTGGATCTTTCTTTTCGTATTGGTTTAGAGATGATATTTGTCCTCATTTTACTCTTAGTGTGCATATGTTTTACTTTTACTCGTGCAAGGTTGGTGGAACCTTATACTTTCAGTGGAGATGGTAGCAATAAAGGAACAAAAAATGACCTAATATGTGCATAATTTACTCTGTTTTGACCTAGGATGTGTGCTTCTCTATGCCACTTTGCCATTCCAAAGTGGAGCAAGTTGCCACTGAACATCTGGTTGAGCTAGCAGCAATTCGGAGGGAAAACTTGGGCCAGGTTTGTCCTCGCTTTTCCTGTTTCAACACCCAACATTTTGTCTATTTACTGGAACTTTCTTGTTCCGCGATGAGCTGCTAACTTAAACATGAAACATAACTGCAGTTTCAGTCCAATCCCACATCTGGTGATATGAAATTTGATATTTCACTTTATTGCCCATTGTAAATCAATGCAGGTTCGGAATCCTAGTTCCTTGGACAATGTTGATAATACCCCAGAATCCTTACTGGCCTTCAAGGAAAATATACATGTACAGGGACTCTATGATTTCCTCTTAAATTACAGGTGGTGCACTTTGTGTTTGCAGCAGACAAAGAAATAGATATTGTTAAGTTGGTTTGACTGAGTATCATACTTCATTTCCTGCTTCACAGATCCTCCCTGACTCTCTTGTCTGGAGTGGACGTTCCAGTACTGTATTCACCTATTCCATTTCCAAACGCTGCCCTTTCTGCTCCAGAAGTTAGTATTCCTATCCAATGCCAAGCAGGCTATGGACAGTTTTGTCTTCATATCAACGCATTTCTCATACTGCTTTTAACTTGCTAAGAATCAGTCTCTCTGTGACAGATAAGTTGTGTGGATATGAAGAGAGCTGACCATGCTGAAGCTTCCCCTAAAGATGGCTCATCTGTCACTCTCAGCTCAATTATTGAAGTAAAGGGAACATTTATCCCGCCATGGATTGTTAGCCGCATTTGTGCCCTGATGAGCTGTGAGGCAACGAACTTCGAGGCAAGGTACGAGTACAATCTCATTTCTCTTCCCGCATCACTTGCTAGGTTTGCCAAAAACCAGACACGTTCTCAAATCCATTGCCGTTCACATTCCTTATTGATATTAATTTTGCAGCTTTGCTACAGAACCCACTTCGATCGGCTTGAATGTTGCGATTAAGAATTTTGATGAGAAATCCAACTCTGTTGTGGAAACAGTACAAGAAAGTGGTAGCAGTGCTTTAGGCTTGTCCGAAGCAATTGTTGCTCCTTGCTTGAGCTCAGGCTTTTAACAGGATTGAAGTATAGGGATAATTCTTACATAGCCTCTCTCTCACCAGCATGAGAGGTGTCCTTTTAAACACTACTGGTCTTCACCTTTTTGCCTGTTTAGAATTGAATCAACCCATCTCCTTTCTTTTAGCCTTTGCAATTTATTTTCATATTTGCAGCTACTAGCTGCCATAAACATGGACAAAGCAAGAGGAATTTGAAGTAAAACAGAGAACACAATTGTTGTTTCCAGTTCTTTGGTTTTGGTCTCATGAAGCTTAGGTAAGACACGGATTGGTGCAAATGCAAGTCAATCTCTTTTGATTTTCTGGCCTGGCTTTGCTCCAGGGTGTAATTATCTTTTTGTCTAATCAATATATGATGATCTTTTGTTTAAAAAAAAAAAACTTTATGGGCACGAGCACGGACACGGTATATAAGTGGGTTGTGTCGGGCCTAATATTTTCGAGACTTTATTGAGTATAAGAAAGGACATGGCACAAAAATAATATTTATTTGATAGAAAATAAGTATAAAAAGAATTATATGTTCAAATATTACAAAACACAAGTAGAAAAATAATTATTTGTTGTTGTTAGAAGTGTCATAAAGATATATACGTAATTATTAACACAAGTAAAAATGGACAAAGAATTAAACAAGGCCAAATCACACTCGCTATACTTTCAATTTTCTTTTCCCCCCTATTTGTTACTTTTCTCAAACATTATCGGTTAATACTATCTTTCTCCGTCCAATTTTCACATTCTTTTTCATTCTCTCTTTTGTTTTCGTCCTTTTCATTAAACACGAATACGAGCATGACACGAGCATGAATAGGCACGACACGATTCGAATTGTGCCCGGGCTGGGCCTAGCAAAGTTGACAAATGGGCTTGCATGGCACGACACGAAAACTGACGGCCGTGCCAAGCACGACACTAAATAAATAGGCTCGAAGTGTGCCCGTGTCGTGCCGGCCCAAGCACGGCCCAGCGCCCATATACACATGCAATGCAACAATTCGATCTTTAATGGGGGAAAAAAAAAATACAAGAGGGAAGCATTTTCTAAGAGGTAATGACAAGATTGACTAAGTTGATTTATTTGTCAGATTAAGACTGAAGTGAATATGATAAAAATTTGAGTAAAACCATAAGAGATGATTGAAGATAGAATGGAAGCAGAAGGGATGTTTGAACCTTGCAACATGCTGTGTCCTAGTTGGGTATATTAAAAACCAGTTTATTTCGAGAATTCCAGATTCTCTATACCAATTACCAAAGAGACATATTAGAGAATAAGTATATGGAAGTGAAGAGAAAATATAGCACTACGCTACAATAGACTAAAATTGTTAATAGAGGCCGATACAAGAAAATCACTTTAACGCACAAGTGACAGAACTGGTGCAGCTAAAGAACAAGTCCGATCGAGTTAACGCTACATAATTCATACCTTGATTCTCAACTTTCCATTACCAATAATCCATGCAAGAACAAGTTCCATCTCTAAAATGATGGAACCTATTCCTATCCCTAACAATAAACTCCCTCTCATAAACCTTAGATATCAACTTAGTAGCTGTATGACAATCCTCGCAGAACCTCAAGTTCTTTACTATCCTAATAGGCTTACCTCTATCTCTACTCTTCATGAGCCCATAAGCAATTGCAAGCTTCTCGCTGTGTCGATAAATAACACTTTCTTTCTCTTCTTCCTCTACATCAAACAGAGCATCATCCGTGTTACCCAGGTAACCTACAACCCTAATCTTCTTTACTATATCTTCCCACATCCTCTCGATCTCCTCGATTTCCGGGTGAGCCTTCTCTCCTATGGTGAATCTATGTACTACACCATCAAACTCGATCAAGCTATAACCAGGCGCTTTAGTCACTCCCTTCTCTTTCATCACCACCCTCATCTTCTCGACATTCTTCCACCGGTTCGCCCGTGCATAAATGTTGGACAACAATACGTAGTAGCCACTGTGCTCGGGTTGCAACTCGATCAGGATCTTGCCGACCCTTTCAGCCACAACGGCATTTCTGTGTATCTTGCAGGCGCCGAGCAATGCTCCCCAAATCGGTGCGTTAGGCTTGATCGGCATGTCGAGGATAAACTTCTCAGCTTCCGCTAGCTTCCCAGCTCGACCCAGTAGATCGACAATGCAGCCATAGTGTTCGAGCCTAGGCTGAATGTTATGATCTCTCTGCATGCTGTCGAATATGTCTTGCCCTTTTTTTACCAAGCCTCCATGGCTGCAAGCCGAAAGAACTGCGGTAAACGTGATGTCACGAGGGGTTATCCTAGTGGATAACATGTGGGTGAAGTATTCGACTGCCTTGTCTGCATATCCATGCATTGCGAAGCCTGAGATGAGAGCTGTCCAACTCAAGGCATCCTTGTCGGGAATTTGGTCGAACACTTGGAGGGCTTTATCAATTGAGCCGCACTTCGCATACATTTCCACAAGAGCAGTTCCGAGGATAACGTTTACGGTCAGATTGTTCATGACAATGTACTCGTGAGCCTTCTCTCCGATTTCTAAAGCTCCCAGATGAGCACAGGAAGCAATCACGCTGACCATTACTTTTTCATTAGCTCGAATCCGTTGAGATTGAAGAAGGCGAAAGAGCTCTATCGCCTCATTGAAGAAATTGTTCCGCACATACCCGTTGATCATCGTGCTCCACGTGACCAAGTTCTTCTCAGGCATTTCGTCGAACAGTTGGCGTGCGGATGCGACATCCCCAATCTTGTTGTAACCAGCTATCATGGAAGTGCAAGAGACAACATCCAACCGGGTAATCCCACGAAAAATGGAACTAGCGGCGGCTATGTCGCCGAGATGAGCATACATGTTGACGAGCGAATTCTGGACGAAGACATCGTTCTCAAACCCATGGGTAATAATCTCGGCATGGGCTTGAGTTCCCATTCCCAAAGAACCCATTTCAGCACACGACTTGACCAAAAATGGGTAAGTCAGATTATCAGGAAAGACGCCGGCTTGCCGGGACTGGACGTAGAAACAGAATGACTGAGCTGGGTTCCGGCTGCCAGAAAATCCTCTGATCAGTGCATTGAAAATGAAAAGGTTTGGATTCTGGACTCGGCGAAAAAGCTCGACAGCGTAGTCGAGGAAGCCAGCGTTGATGCAGGAAGAAATCAAGCGGCTGGCGGCAAATACGTCGGAGATGGATTGGGTTGTGATCATGTGCGCATGGATGATTTTCAGGTGGGAGAGGTTGGAACAGGTTTCCAGCAACACGAGCTTCGGATTCTTTAGGCTTAGTGTCCTTAAAACTAAGCTGCTGCCGCTGGCGCCGACGCCTGCCATTCATTCTTCAGAGAAAAACAAAAACAACTGTTGTGTCTATTTAAAAGAAGGTATTTTGCATTGGAGAATTATTTTTATGGGAAAATCTGTGTTATTTCATTCAACCGGTATGTAAAGCATCACAATCCTTACAAGGAAAATTGGGGTCTATTTATAAGTGGTCTTGGGGTTTAGTTGATATTTAAAAAAAAGGTCTATTTACCTATATTTCTTCCCATCCCAGCAACAGAGTGTAGGCTAAAAGGTGCCCCGCCTGATTACAAATGCAGCCTGCAAATTTCACCTTAGCCTACCCAGCCCATTCACTTTGGCCCTTAACTCTTTACATAGTTGGTCGATCTCCACCATTTTAGGGTGGGCAACGAGAAACGATTATTTGGGTATACCCATAACCTATTCCGTTTTTTAGAGTTATGGGGTACCCAAATACTCGTAATATTTATTACACGATGCAGTTTGAGATTAAGAGTTTAAACATTAGGTACTTGCGGGTTACCCGGTAATACCCGTTTGGGTAATGTGGGTAGCTGTAATACCATTGCGATTTATTCCATATACAAATACTGAAATTTAATAATCAACCCGAGCCCAGACCAACTCGAGCTCGAGCCTGCCCAACCCAACCCGAGTGCTTGCATAATTCACCGGTTGTTGGTTATGACATGAGAGGCCAAGTTGATTGATGACAAGAAGACTCAACAACCGGTGAATTATGCAAACACCTCACATGGCCAACAAATGGATTGAAAAGTTTAATAGATGAGAAAATAATGTATGGGACACAATAACTATCATGTCCTTTCTCATTTACGTTCATGCATGAGTGGTGAGTTATGGTTTCTTTTGTTTTCCATTTTCATTATATATGTTGTATGGGTTTGTCAGAAGAATGGGGAGACAGACACAAAACAAAAAGAAAAGAAAGAAGTCTCTGCGTGAGTGTGTAAGACAAGAGCCAAATGAATAAGGCCTTGTTTGTTTGAGTGATTTATAAATTGAGTGATTAAACACCAATTGTTTCCTTTGTGTTGATCCTAAATTACCATTACTTCCGCTAATACCCAACAAATTTGGTATCAGAGCTTAATACCCTTCTATCCTCTTAAATCCCCATTTTTCTATCCTACCCAAATCTTCTAAACAAGCCATGGCAACAACTTCATCAAACACCATGTTTGCTACCTCCTCTAATCAAATTCCCATTTTCGATGGAGAATTGTACGGGTACTGGAGTGTCCAAATGGAGCCAATTTTCATCTCTCAAGATCTGTGGGATATCGTCCAAGAAGGCTACGAAGATCCACAAGACGGGGATGAAGACTCGAAGAAACGAGCAGGCAAGCAGACAAAGGAGTATAAGGAGAATGCCAAGCAAAATGCCAGCGCCTTGAGAATCATTCAGCAAGCAGTGAGCAAATCTATTTACCCGAGAATCTATGGCATCAAAAAGGCCAAAGAAGGTTGGGATGTCTTGCGTGAACAATTTCAAGGTTCTGAAAAGGCGATCTCCATCAGGCGACAAAGTTTATGGCGTCAGTTCGACAACTTGATGATGAAGGAAACCAACACCATCAAAGACTTCCATTCGCGTGTGGCGGAGACAGTCAACCAGATCAAAGCCACCGACGACGTCATGGAAGAAAGAAAAATTGTGGAGAGAATTATTCGCAGTTTGTCATCGAAGTTCGAGCATATTGTTGCTGTTATAGAAGAAACCAAAGATTTGGCAAATCTACCAATGAGCGAGTTGATGGGCTCACTTGTAGCACATGAGCAAAGAATGAGCCGATTCACCAAACCGCCATTGGAGCAAGCTTTCTCGTCAAAAGTCAGCATGATGGAAAGTAAATATGCCAAATCGGAGCAAGGCCAGAGAGGGGGAAACTCACAAGGAAGAGGAAGTGGAAGATCTAATTACAGAGGAAACAACAGACAAAATTTTCAACAACAAAAATCGGGCTACACCGGCTCGAGTTGCATAATTTGCAAAAAGGCGGGTCATGCAACAAAAGATTGTAGATTCAAGTGCACCAAGTGCAGAATTCAAAACCACTCCCAGAGAGATTGCTGGTTCCAGAACAAGCAAGAAGAAGGCGAGTCAAGCGGCACCAAAAGTGAAGAAAGCAATATGGTGGCCTTATCATGCTTGAATGGTGAGCAAAAGTCACAGCTTCCTGGATGGTGGATAGTGGTTGGAGTAACCACATGATTGGAGATCTGGAGTCCTTCACCGACATCGATGACAAATACCGCTCTCAAGTCAAGTTGGGAGACAGAAATAAGCTAAAAGTGGAAGGAAAAGGCACAGTTGTTGTAAGCACAGAAGAAGGCAACAAAACTCTCATTTGAGATGTTTTGTATGTTTCGGAGCTAACTCTCAATCTACTCAGCGTGGGACAACTGATGCTGAAAAATTACAAGCTATTGTTTGATAATGGCGTGCGCGAGATTATCAACAAAGTTGACAATTTCATGGTGGCCAAAGTCCCGATGACTTCCAACAGAATTTTCTCTCTTGCTATGTCACAAAATGGTGAAGTAGCATTCAAGAGTGAAAATCTGGAAATCCTTCCTATGGCATCTCAGATACGAGCATCTCAACTTCAAGGGCCTCAAATTGCCGAGGCAGAAAAATATGGTGGCAGGACTTCCCCAAATCAACAGAGAAGACAAAATCTGTGAAGGGTGCATATATGGCAAAATGCATCATTTGCCATTTCCAAAGACATCTTGGAGAGCAAAAGCGCCACTGGAGTTGGTACATGCAGACATATGTGGTCCAACCCGAACACAATCACTCAGCGGTAAAAGATATTTTCTACTATTTGTAGATGACTTCACCAGAATGATGTGGGTATTCTTTCTGGAGCAAAAGTTGGAAGCTTTTCCCAAGTTCCTTCAATTCCAAGCAGTAGCTGAGAAGGAAAGCGACCATCAAATCAAAACTCTTCGTACAGATCGTGGAGGAGAATTTATTTATACTCCGTTCATGGAGTATTGTCGCAACAACAGAATCAAAAGGAAGCTGACGGTCCGTTACACACCACAACAAAATGGCGTGGCATAACAGAAAAATCGCACGATTGTGGAGATGGCGAGAAGCATGCTCAAAGCAAAAAAGCTTCCCAACAACTTATGGGCAGAAGCAGTCAACACGACAATTTACATCCTCAATAGATCACCAACCAAAGCAGTTCGGAACAAGACACCGATACATGCGTGGCACCACAGAAGGCCACAGGTAGATCACCTCAAAGTCTTTGGGTGCATAGCTTATGCACATATCTCTACACCAAACCGAGACAAGTTTGACCAGAAGGGAGAAAAGCTGATCTTCACCGGCTACAGTGATGAATCCAAAGGCTATCGTCTTTACAATCCAGTAAAGAACGAAGTGGTGGTTTCACGAGATGTGATCTTTGATGAGATGGCGGAGTGGAATTGGGAAAATCCAATTTCTCAATCTCCACAAAGTTATGAAATTCTGGAGGACTTAGCAACTCCAGAAGACCCCAGCAACGACCCAGATCCAGTTGCAAGTCCGGAAAGAAATTTTGCACTTACCCAGAAGGAGACAACTTCAGAGACGTCGTAACAGACTCAGATTCACCTCCATTGAGAACAAGGTCTTTGCGAGAAATTTATGAAACAAGTCCTGTTGCATATTTTTCTTGTGAGCATCAAGTCTTTGAAGAAGCAGCCAAAGATGAAGTTTGGAATGAGGCGATGGATGCAAAAATTTCCATGATTGAGAAAAACAAGACATGGGAGCTTGTTGATCAACCGGAGGGCAAGCCGATTATAGGTCTTAAATGGATCTATAAGATCAAATTCAATGAAGATGGTTCTATCCAGAAGTACAAAGCTCGACTGGTGGCAAAAGGCTATTCACAACAGCCCGATATTGATTTTCACGAGACATATGCACCAGTAGCGAGGATGGAGACCATAAGAACAGTTCTCACTCTAGCTGCTCAACTGGAGTTACCAGTATACCAGCTGGATGTCAAATCCGCATTTCTGAATGGAGAACTAGAAGAAGAAGTCTATGTGGAACAACCACAAGGCTATGAGAAAAAAGGAGAAGAAGACAAAGTCTATCGTCTTCGAAAGGCTTTATACGGGCTAAAGCAAGCACCGAGAGCCTGGAACAGCAGAATTGATCGATATTTTCAGCAAAAACAGATTTCAAAGAAGTCTGAGTGAAGCATCTCTCTACATAAAAAAGGGAGATGGAAAAGTTTTTCTAATGGTTTGTTTGTATGTTGATGACTTGATTTACACAGGTACAAATCAACATATGATCGAAGAATTCAAAAGTACCACGATGAAAGAATTCGAGATGACGGACTTGGGAGTCATGAAATATTTTCTTGGGATCCAAGTGAAGCAGTCACCTGGAGAAATATTTATTTCACAGGAGAAGTACACCAAAGATATGCTGAAAAGATTTCACATGGCAACGTGCAAACCAATCTCAACACCAATGGCGTTAAACGAGAAATTACAACGCAATGATGGAGCTGAAAAAGTCGATGGAAAGCTGTACAGAAGTCTTGTCGGGTCACTCATTTACCTGACACATACCAGGCCGGATATATGTCATTCAGTAAGTCTTATATCAAGATTTATGAATGAACCTAGCAAATTTCATTTTGCAGCAGCAAAAAGAATTTTGCGGTATCTTCAAGGTACAAAGAAATTGGGCCTGATGTACAAGAAAGAAGCAGAAAGCAAACTGACTGGATATACCGATAGTGACTGGGGAGGATCACTGGATGATCGAAAAATCACATCGGGGTACATATTCTGCCTGGGTTCAAAACCCATTTCCTGGAGTTCAAAGAAGCAGAAGACTGTGGCATTATCTTCAGCGGAAGCAGAATATATCACAGCTACAGATGCAGCGTGCAAAGTAGTATGGCTAAAAAGATTAATTTCTGATTTGCAGCAAAATGAAAATGGTCCAACCATTATTCATTGCGACAACATGTCAGCCATAGCCATGACAAAAAATCCAGTATTTCACGCAAGATCGAAGAATATCGAGTTGCGTCATCATTTCATCCGAGACCTCGTCAACGAAGGATTAATCGTGATGGAATTTCTCAACACTGACGACCAGCCAGCAGATATCATGACAAAGGCGGTCACCCGTTAGAAATTTGAGAAGTTCAAGGAGCTACTCCAAATTGCAAATTAAGAGGGGGTGTCAAATGGTAATTTGCAATAGGTAATTATCACCACCCAACTATACCCCATTGCCATAAACACAAGGAGACATACATTATCTCATTAGTTAGAACTAGCTATCAAATTATGCAAGTTGGTTATGACATGAGAGGCCAAGTTGATTGATGACAAGAAGACTCAACAACCGGTGAATTATGCAAGCACCTCACATGGCCAGCAAATGGATTGAAAAGTTCAATAGATGAGAAAATAATGTATGGGACACAATAACTATCATGTCCTTTCTCATTTACGTTCATTCATGAGTGGTGAGTTATGGTTTCTTTTTCTTTCCATTTCCATTATATATGTTGTATGGGTTTGTCGGAAGAATGGGGAGAGAGACACAAAACAAAAAGAAAAGAAAGAAGTCTCTGCATGAGTGTGTAAGACAAGAGCCAAATGAATAAGGCCCTGTTTGTTTGAGTGATTTATAAATTGAGTGATTAAACACCAATTGTTTCCTTTGTGTTGATCCTAAATTACCATTACTTCCGCTAATACCTAACAACATCTAGCCTTCGATCACCACATTAGGTCGGTTTCACATCGTTCTTTACTACAAAAGGAGAACCACCGGTTGAGGTTCGGAAAGGAAAATGTAATAGTTGTTGAGCTATCATATTTGTCTCAAGCAACCATTGCACCAATGGCTTGAAAACCATAAGGCCTATTGTGAGAAGAAACATTTAGAGTTGCTACAACAACCGAATCTAAATTTCCAAACTGGTTCCTCCACGAACGAACCAGGCGAGATATCAGCTTGGCTATTCAATCAACAAGAATCACGGTTAGCTTTTGCAGAAATGATCATGCTTGACGAGCAACCTTTCAAATTTTGTGAAAGGTAGGACTTTCGACATTTCATGGCTCGTGTTTGCCCTGAGTTCAAAATTCCAAGTAGGAAGACTGTGAAGATAAATTGTACAAAGTTATTTCTTCAGCGAAAAGATAGCTTGAAGTCCTTCTTGAAAGATAGAGGCATGGGGTGAGTTTCAATCATAACATATGGCTTGACATGGTTGAAGAACGATAATTACATAACTATCACAACACATTTCATCTCCAGAAGTTGGCATCTCCATAAGAGGATCATATGCTTCAAGAAAAAAACTAGTCATAGGGGGGAGGAGATTGCCCACGCGGTGATGACGTGTTTGAATGAGTGGGATTTAAAGAATGTTCTTTGTTGCACGGTTGATAATGCATCGGCTAATGACGTAGCAGTTCGTCATATGAGGGAGAAAATTGAAGAATGGGGGACCAACATATCAGGGGAAGATACGTACATATGTGTTGTGTAGCATATATCACTAATTTGGTTGTTTCTGATGGCTTGGATGCGATTGGGTTGTTAGTGAGAAGGGTTAGGAAAGCCGTGAAGTGGATTACTGCTTCGCCATTTGTGAGGAGATATGAAGGAGGGAAACCAATAACATGCATCCAATGCAAGAGATCACTAACTCTTGATGTGCCAACAAGGTGGAACTCAACATATCTAATATTAGAGTCCGCTGAACCATTCGAGGCTGCTTTTCCACTGTATGCAGGAATGTTGACTGCATTCGAAACTGAGTGATTCGAGTCCGATTGTACTCATTTTACCTCTCATTTCTTGTCCGTTTGACTTGGTATATCATCATCTATCGACCTATTTTATGCTTGTTTGTGCTTGTTTTGTTACATTTCAGGTCCTAGCACGTGTGGGAAGTTCGAGGACAAGTTTCGGGTCATTCGGAGGTCAAAACGAACCAAAAAGTGGAGGCTGAGCATTGTTCACGGGCTGAAGGCAAATGTCACGCCCTGAGACCGTGATAATCACCCCCAGACTGTGAAGTGGCTAAATTCTAGCAGCCATTCCTTGCCTCACTGGACCCCAAGTATTGCACGATCTCAAAAGGTGAAAATCACCCTGAGACCATGAAAATGGCCCAAAATGCTGCGTTTTTGTCCGAGATCAAGGTCAGGCATCTGATGTCATGGCCATGAACAGTAATCGTGAAGCCGACATTGTCGGGCAAATATAAAGACAATAGTGGGAGAGAGAAAGGGAGCTGGTTTTTGGATGAGAATTTGATTCTCTCTCTAGGGTTTCTACCCAAAACACCAAAGGGGAGTTCTAGTGTGTGTGTGAGAGAGAGTTCTTGATTGATCTTTGAGCTTAATTGGAGGCTTGGGTTGATCTTGAAGACAATGATTCAAGCCTAGAAGAAGAAGGTCTTGTGCTCCAATTTGTAAAATCTCTCTTCTCTCACTAGAAACTCTCCCTCTTCTCTTGGGTTTAAGAACTCTAGTTCAAGATTTTAATTGGGTGTTGATGTATGTGATGAATTCCATGTTTAATTTTGTTTATTATCTATATGATGGATGGCTTTCATGAATGGAATGAGTTTGGTTTCCATAGCTTGTCAATAAAGCTTTCGACATAGGAGGGAAACAATCCCCTTAGAGCCCCTTTCTTGGCTTCTTCGGGTAACTCCTCATCCTATATCTTCCAGGTAATCCCGGAGAGAGTTGATAGACCGTTAATTGCACATGTTTTTACCCCTATTCTTGAGCCGTTTGAGATGTTGATTCTCGTGTTTTAGACCGATTTCATGATAGGTTGTGCTTGTTTGTGACATGTCAGGTCCTAGTACGTGAATGAAGGTTTAGGAGCGAGTTCGGGGTCGATTGGACGAAGATCGGACGTGTAGCGAGTCGCTGAGGAAGCTACACGGCCACTCCTAAAACCCACACGGTCGTGTAAGGAACCAATGTGGCCGTGTGGGATTTAGCGAGGCTTCACACGGGCATGCTGGAGATTCCACACGGCCGTGTGTCCCTCGCCGTGTAGGTAGCCTGAAGTCCATTTATTTGAAACGCCGCGTTTTGACATTCAAACGGGCATCTGGGTAAGCCACACGGCCGTGTGGCTTGCCCGTGTGAGTCGGGAATTCTGGGTCTTAACCCGATTTCGAGCCACAAGTGAGGGAATCGACTTTTCAGAGCAAAAATAGAGCCTTAGAGAAAGAGCGAAGAACACACCCTAGAAGCAATCTTGGAGCTAGGTTTCATCAAATCGAGCTTGGAGATCATCATAGGAGTGAAAATCATCATCCCAGAGCAGATTCTTCCCATTGTTATGAGTATGACTGCTTTGTATTCTGTTTTTCTCTCTCTCTCTCTCTCTCTCTCTATGGAGTATACCCTTCTCTCACTTGGGTATGAAGAACCCTAGTTCCATGTGTTAGGGATCGTGATTGTAATGACTTGGGACTGCTATACTGTTTGGTTTTAATCGAATGATGCATGATTCATTGAATTGATTGAAGTCTGATCAACTTTTCTTGATTTCTGCTACAACCTGAGATAGATAGAATCTGATTAGGTTGTGAGAGCTTCATCTTTCGGTAGTAGTAGATTGGCTATACGAGAGTTAGTCAGTCTACTGCTTTGTACTGGAATACAATTCCAGTAGTGGAGTTCTGTGCTTATTGCTTCAGCTTTCTATTCCGCTGAAGACTAGTCGTCTGCCGGGTAGTTAGACTGAGAGGGCTTGGTCAGCTTAAGAGATTCCAAGCTACTGTCGGATCTTCCGCAATTTAATCAACAGTAAATCAACCCAGGGTAATTACAACTGAGACCTAACTAAGGAGCTAGGGGCACTCATTCCCGAGTGACTCTTCCTTTGCTTCAGAAAACCGAACCAATTCCTGCTTTCTTACTGCTTTTAGTTAAAACAACAATCAATCGACTTAGTTGGCTAGATAATAGATAATCACGGAGTAGGCAGTAGATCTTGACCCCGGGTTGATAATTAGAACTTGCCACTATTATGCATTTCCGGACCGCGATTACACTTGGTCGCAGTTTGGTGTTGTGTCGTAGCGTGTCAAGTTTTTGGCGCCGTTGCCGGGGACCATCTAGGTTATTGGAGAAACGTGAAAGTTTGTTACTCTAGCTTTTTCTTTATTGCATTTTATCTCTTCCACCTGTGTGCCTTCACGGGTTGCTTCTGCTGATTGTGTGCAGGTAGTGCATGACCCGTAGCCAGTCGGGAGATCTACTACCATTAGACCAGGAGCTTGAATGAACTTGCAGGAACTTGAAGCGTGCTTTAAAGGCGCGAGTAGCTGCGGAGGAGGCGCTAGCACAACTGCAAATCGCCGATGAAGAAGAGATGGGTGATCCACAGGACCATGATGTGGTCCTTCCTGAGGAGCAGACCATGGGATACTACTGGACCGCCAGGGCCGCGGACATGAGGTCGCCCATTCAACACCCTCATGTGCCAGCAAATAATTTTGAGGTGAGCACCTCTGTCATCACAATGCTGCGCAGTTCGGTGGTGTTCCGTGGCAAAGAGGGGGAGTGCCCCCGATCACATCTGAGGCGATTCCACGACCTCCATTGAGGGCAATATCATGCTTAAGTGTGTGTGTGTGGGGGGGGGGTGCTTTGTATCGGTTGGAATCTATATACGTGTGCTTGGAGCCTAGTCCGTTGTCCAAATCTCGAGATTTGAGGGCTCCAAGTACGGCTATTTGATCATATTGGCACTGTGTTTTGATTGGTGAATTGAATTAATGCATGACAAATGGATGGTGACTAGGACAACCTATAATGATGACTGAGACGTGTAGTAGAGTTGTGTAGGGGTTCAGTTTTTCAACCGTTTACTTACCAACTATGACTTGGATGGATCACTTTTTCTTGACAGTCGTTTATGCATCTAGTTCAGGGGATCAGAATGAGAGATAAAGCATATAGGTAGCCATGTGAGATTTGAGCCTGCTCGTTTCTTTCTTGTGCGATAGTTCCCTCTTCCATGATGTGTAGCATTCACGTTGTCATTAGCTAAGATGATGGAGGCATAGGATTAGCCCACGACCAAATTGACTGTCCTGGTGTCATACCCCCTAGTCAGCCCCTTTGAGCCGTGTGTTATCCTTTCTTTCGGTCTGCAATGAAAATCACCCTTTTGCATCTCTTAGAAGGTTCCACATAGTGGTTTTTTGCATGTTCTCTGCTGTTTCTGCTAAATATAATGTGAGAGTTAGAGGTAGTTCTTAACAAGTTGGGCAGGTGTTTGAAAAATGTGCAGAGGTGGTGGTTCTCTTAAGAAATGAAAAAAAATTAAAGAAAAACAAAGAAAAAAATGAAAGCAAAAGAGAGCCACCACCAAAAATCTAAATAGTGCCCGTTAAGTAGTGTTTCTTAGCAGTCTGGCTTAGAAATACTAACATTTATGTGACCTCCTTCGCTCTTGTGCTCTGAAGAATTTGAGTAATGCAGAATAGCAGAAAGAAAGTTATTGGTTTGATTGACTGTGAGTTTGTTGGGTTTGGAAATGTGGAACCTTGTGCTATGAATACTTCCACCACCTAAAAGGCCTTTTCCCCTTGTCCAAGACCCTAGCCAGTCATTTGAACCTGTGTCTAAGACCTCCGGATTGTGACATCCCTTACATGAACTCTAAAATTTAGAGGCTGCCGTCATGGTAAAGAGATGTTAGGGATTGAGAGAATAAGTATGCGCATTTTTCGCATCAAATTGTCCTGACCTCACTGGTCGAGAGTGAACGATTCATTTCCTTGTTCTTTACACTCTTTACCCTGGTGAGGACCTAGATGGCTCGGTCTTGATTCTGATCTCTTGAGTTTTATGCATGAGGTGACTGTCTTGAGTAAGTGGTTGAGTCAAGTCTATATTGGTTGATGAACAGAAGGGAGACTCCTCCTTTACTCGATTTTGCTACACTCAAATGTCTTCTGTGGTGGTTGTCTAGTATGCTATTGAAGTTGTTCATGTGTTGATGTTTGAAAGCCAGTATGATTCACGTGTTCTGTGCCTGTATGATTTGTCCCCAATGTTCGCGAGATTGAAATATGTGAGCTTACCTTGTGTCTGACTTGGTTTGCTTGGGGACAAGCAAACAGTTAAGTGTGGGGTAGTTTGATAGACCGTTAATTGCACATGTTTTTACCCCTATTCTTGAGCTGTTTGAGATGTTGATTCTCGTGTTTTAGACCGATTTCACGCTAGTTTGGGCTTGTTTGTGATATTTCAGGTCCTAGTACGTGAATGAAGGTTTGGGAGCGAGTTCGGGGTCGATTGGACGAAGATCGGACGTGTATCGAGTCGCTGAGGAAGCCACACGGGCACTCCTAAAACCCACACGGCCGTGTAAGGAACCAATGTGGCCGTTTGGGATTTAGCGAGGCTTCACACGGGCAAGCTGGAGATTCCACACGGCCGTGTGTCCCTGGCCGTGTAGGTAGTCTGAAGTCCATTTATTTGAAACGCCGCGTTTTGACACTCACACGGGCATCTGGGTAAGCCACACGACCGTGTGGCCTACCCGTATGAGTCGGGAATTCTGGGTTTTAAACCAATTTTGAGCCACAAGTGAGGGAATCGACTTTTCAGAGCAAAAACAGAGCCCTAGAGAGAGAAAGAGCGAAGAACACACCCTAGAAGCGATCTTGGAGCTGGGTTTCATCAAATCAAGCATGGAGATCATCATAGGAGTGAAAATCATCATCCCAGAGCAGATTATTCCCATTGTTATGAGTATGACTACTTTGTAATCTGTTTTTCTCTCTCTCTCTCTCTCTATGGAGTAGACCCTTCTCTCACTTGGGTATGAAGAACCCTAGTTCCGTGTGTTAGGGATCATGATTGTAATGACTTGGGATTGCTATACTGTTTGGTTTTAATCGAATGATGCATGATTCATTGAAATGATTGAAGTCTGATCAGCTTTTCGTGATTTCTGCTGCAACCTGAGATAGATAGAATCTGATTAGGTTGTGAGAACTTCATCTTTCGGTAGTAGTAGATTGGCTATACGAGAGTTAGTCAGTCTACTCTTTGTACTGGAATCCAATTCCAGTAGTGGAGTTCTGTGCTTATTGCTTCAGCTTTCTATCCCGGTGAAGACTAGTCGTCTGCCGGGTAGTTAGACTGAGAGGGCTTGGTCAGCTTAAGAGATTCCAAGCTACTGTCGGATCTTCCGCAGTTTAATCAACAGTAAATCAACTCAGGGTAATTACAACTGAGACCTAACTAAGGAGCTAGGGGTACTCATTCCCGAGTGACTCTTCCTTTGCTTCAGAAAACCGAACCAATTCCTGCTTTCTTACTGCTTTTAGTTAAAACAACAATCAATCAACTTAGTTGGCTAGATAATAGATAATCACAGAGTAGGCAGTAGATCTAGACCCCGGGTTGATAATTAGAACTTGCCACTATTCTGCATTTCCGGACTGCGATTACACTTGGTCGCAGTTTGGTGTTGTGTCGTAGCGTGTCAAGAGTCGATTGGATCAAGCTCCTATGATATAGGGGTGCCCTAGGTTGAATAAACCACCACGAGTCCATCACTTCACCATTCCGGGTCCGTGCCGAGGGAGTTCATATCCTAACGGTAGGGTAGTGATTTGATCGAGCTAGGATGGTAGTCAACATCGATCCTACGACGGAGCTAGGAGGATTCAACCCAAGAGAGATCCCAACCTTGTAAATAGCTAGGTTAGTGGTTAGCTAAGTTAGTTAGTTTAATTCTCTTGATCACTATCCTAGGTTGGCTAGATAACGAACCCTAAACCGAAGTAAGATAAGCCAATTTGCTCTTCATGGCTTCTTTTCCAGTTGTGATAAGCAGAACAAACTGTATCCTCTTTTCTCAAACTTCCAGACTCTTTTATCTCGCGCTGGTTGACAAGGAATTAAGATTTTTTGGATGCAATTTTGGTATAAAGGGTTGAAATTCGCTTGTAGGATATCAGATTGCCAACTTCTAGTGTCATGGTCTATCAAATCCGATAGAACCACTAGATAATCATCCCTCTGTGGTATGGTTGTAACTATTAAGATTTTCGCCTCTAGTAGCCATTTCTCTATTCATATATTTATTTGATATCCATTCCCAACCTTCCATCTTAGACCATTCTCCACAACTCCTTGAGCAGCCATAATAATTCGCCAAACAAAACTGGGGTTGTATCCTAGTGTGGTCTCCAATACTTCTCTATGGGGATAAAATTATGCCTTTAATATGTGAGCAACAAGGAATTTGGGGTTTTGGATGAGATTTCACAACTGTTTTTAAGTAAAGCCATGTTAAGAACCTTGAGGTCTCTGAACCTCATCCCCTCTTTTTTTTTTTGGGTTTGCATAAGTCTGCTAGCTCTTCCAGCGAGTCCTGGGTTCTAGCTATTTCTGTCCCCACAAAAAATGAAATTATGCTCTGTATTCATCCGCCACACCATTATGAATAGTGGAAAGTGACATTGTCACCTGTGGCTAAGCAACTACTTTAATCAATCCCTTTTGTTGAACTAGATAACAAATTACTTTTCCAAAGCTTAACTTTCTTCGTTACATGATCGACATAGGTAACGAACATTGCTTTTCTCTCTCTCCCACTATTGTTGGTGGCCCTAAGTACTTCTTGTGACAGTCAACCAGACTCATCCCCATTACTTGTGCCAATTCTTCCTTCTTGTTCGCTTCTATATTTAGTGTGAAAGATACCTATGATTTTGCTAGGCTAACTTGTTGTCCTGATTCAGCCTTATATAGGCTTAATATTTCCTTCAACTTTGTACATTCAGGGGTTGTAGCTCAAAAAAAAAAAAAAGAAGATACTATCATATGCAAATAGTAAATGAGAGATAAGGAGAGCATCATAACCGACCTTAATTCCTGTAATCAGGCCTTCCCTTTCTACCTTTGTATTTAAGGTAAAGAGCCCTTAAACCACTAATAGGAAAATATAAGGGTAAATGAATCGCTCCAACTATCACAATAAAATCACACCTAAGGCCGATGTATAAACCTTAGATAGGTGCAATATATGGCAAGTATGTTTAAATATCAACCTGGCCCGGCCCATGTACCCCTACTTCAATTGTTTGAAACATTATCTAGCAGATTATTGTTTTGTTGAAATCTCTACGATCTACTATTGAAAGTCAAGACATGGAAAGTAAAAGGGTGGAAAACTCTTGGTGAGAAGCTTCACTCGGGTGTTGCTTCCCCCTAACTAACTACCATGGATCGTGGGATCGAATAAAACGATGTGTGACAAGGAAATTGAAACCCGTAGGAGGTGCAACAATGGTTAGAAACCATCTCTCAATGGCTAGGCCTAGGGAAACATTAGAGGATATAATTGTAGCCCTCTTGGCCCAATCAATTGAGGGTTGACTTACCTTCTAACTCAAACCAAGATTTGGACGGCATAATCACAATTAACCCAGGTGTCTATCCAAGTTAGAGGTTTGCCCTACATTAGCCTAGTTAGGAGGCATGGAATGCCTAAGAAAACCCAGCTCAATTTGAGCCTCTTAAGATAAGGGGGCTTCTCTCTAAGCTAGGTTAGAATAGCACAATAGATTGCCAAGAAAACAATATGCACAATCACCATGAAAAATACCTCAATAGTGAAATTAAACACCACCATCACACAATCAATTACATGATAGAAGTTAGGGTTCTACAACACCCAAGTGAAAAGAGAAACTACTCCATGCTAGGCAATGGAAGAACAGAAAAGAGGAAGAAAGAAACCATCATTGTGATGCCTTCAACTCTCTTTGTTCTTGTAGAGATCCTCCTTTGAAGAGGAGCTTCCAAAATCTTCACTTGGAGCAAAACCCTAGCCTCTTCTCCCTCTTGGTTCGTGCTTTCTCTCTCCAGGATTTCAAGAATAAGAAGGTTTCTCTCACTTTGTGCTGTCCCCTCTTCTTCCTTTCACCTCTCATTATATACAAAGATCGTGCCTAGTTCACGTCCGTGAACATCAGGACGCGTCCGTGAACTATGAGCAGAACACACCGCTTCACTTCTGGTCTTCATGGTCCATTGGCACAGTTCACAGTCTTAGCGACCGTGAACTATCTTGGCGTCAGTAACCTTTGAAACCCCTCTGGACACTTCGCGGTTCACAGTTTGTAGTTCTACTTCACGGTCCTAGCGACCGTGAACTCCAATGAATGACCGTGAATTATGGCTGAAAACTCCTCTTTGCCCGGTCTTTGCTCCTTTTCTTCCAACTTTCGACTCCGGGGTTGGTTTCACCTGTTAGACTCTAAAACACATTGAAACACAAGAAACCTAGCGTAAAACCACTCTTGTTCGGAGCTCAATTGCCACAAACGTCAAAGAGAAACGTGGTAAAAAGTGTACAATTAGGCCCAAATCAGTAAATCGGGTCTCCTTGTCAGGGTCCTCTTTAGGGGATAAAAGTCTTAGTTTGATGACCACTAACCAAGGCAGCATATGGCATTGTGCAGTCACAATTCATTATTAATTTTATCCACCTATCTTCAAAACCAATTTCAACACAATTGCTCTAAGAAAACGCCATTCGACTGGATCATACTCCTTATCAATGCCCAACTTTGCTATCATGAACCTTTTTATCCTTCTTCCTATTGTCCGATTCTTCATTGCATGAAAGCATTCAAAAACTACTATCATATTGTCTAAAATATATTTACCATGCACAAAATCACTAATTTCCCACCAACATTTAATTTAGAACTAGTTTAAGCTCGTTGACCAGCCCCATAGACATTATCGTGTGCAAAAATTTACACAGATTAATAGGACGAAACTCCATTGGGGTAGTAGGACTTTTAACATTCAAGATTAGAGAAATTAAGGTATGATTTATGACTTGAGGGAACGAACCAGCCTCTAGATATCCTTGCGGTTCACATGTGATGTCTCTACCCACAGTAAAACAATGTATTTGGAAGAACAAAGCCGACATTACATATGCTCCTGGCACTTTCATTGGTCCCATTTTCTTCAAAGCCAGCCAGATTTCGTTCTCCGTGAATGGTTTTAATAGCTCTTGAATCATTGCTTCTGTAATTTTTCTTGGTACTGCATCTAAAATATGATGAGTTCATGTCATATGCCATGTAAAGTATAGATTACGTAAGTAGTCTATCATGTATTTTGCTACTGCAATTTGCCCCACTTGCATTAATCCATCCTCATCATGTAGGTGTCTAATTGTATTTCGGGTTCTTCTATCAGAAGTTTTCCTGTGGAAAAACTTAGTGTTTTTATCTCCTTCTTGTAGCCATCATGTTCTAGATCTCTACTACCACACAACTTATTCCAAATTCATAACTTCATTCAACTATGATTCCAGAGCTTTTTGTGTGTGTAATCACTGCCCCAGTTTGACTCATTTTTCCAGTTTTACCAAAGCTTGTTCTATTTTGTGTCTTCGACCTTGTAGACTGTTATGCTTACTCCATTAAGTGAGTTTGCCTTTACAGGCTGCCACCTTATCCATCAACGATGTGTTTGGATCTTCCATCCATCCTTGTAATGCTTGAGCACACTCCTAAGGTTTGAAGGTCCCTTCGTAACAACATCAACCTATGATCTGATCCACATTGTCGTTGGTGGTACACCATAGAATTCTTGAAATGTTCCATCCAAGATTCATTTGCAACCATTCTATCCAGCCTTTCCTCAATAAAAGTATCATCAGCACGATTGTTTTCCTATGTAAATATATTTCCATAGTAGACTAGATCTTCCACCTCACACTCTTCTAGAACCAAATTAAAGCCTTCCATGAATTGAGCATCAACTATTTTATTTCAATTTTTTTTTATGAAGAGGAACACCCTCCACGGTCAACACCTTCGGTGATGCCCTAGTCGGGCGAAACCCCGGGACCTCCGTCAGCATTCCGGGCAAATGAGGGTGCCTCCGAAAACACTACGACAGCGGCGAGGATCGATTCTAGATGGGATGAACTTTTCTCTCCAAATGAGACTAGGTACCCGTTTCAAACGGGAAGGGTACACAGTCTCGTCCCGTTGCCCACCCCTACCACCATTGTATCTGGGGAATTAAGACCATAGCTCCTTTTAATGGGTACTACCCACCGTCCACACCGAGATTTTATCCCGGGTTCTATCTAGGAAAGCATATTTATGCCAAATGTATGGTCGCCTCGTCCACCATAGGATCCTATTCATACATCTAACCTCAATTTGCTTGATGGCGCATTCCCGTCTAATCCTAAAACTCCATACCCAGCATAGTAGCTCAATTAGGCTAGTAGAGAATATTAGGGAAACTTACTCAAACACAATCAAAGCTAGGGAAACAATGAAATCAACTAGATAAACACATTCATGCATTAAAATCCTAAAATATCCATTCATTACATAGTAACCCTAGAACTAGGGTTTGGGGTTTAGAACCCCTAGTACCTTAGAGGAATACTCCATAAAGGAGGTACGAAGATACATAGAAGAAATTGGGGAAGACTTGATGTTGAGGAAGATTGCTCCTCCATTCTAGTTCCTCCGTTTCCTTCCTTCAACTTCTCTCTCTAACCAGAAATTCTATCTCAAAATCAGCTCACTTGAATGGGGGAAGGGGGGGGGGGGTCTTCTATATATAGTGTTTAGAGGACGGAGAAGATCGCGGCCAGGCAGCATGTAGATCGCGGCCGCGATTTTCTACCTTGATGTCGTGATATGCCAACGCCGCCGTTTTGACCTTCAAGCACGAGAGGTTCGCGGGATGACCTCACGACCGCGATCTGTGAAGCGAGGCTGCAAACTTCCTCGAGGTCAATGCAAACTGTGGCCGTGATCGGAATGGGGAAACCCTATGTTTCTCCTTACTGGCTTCTTCACGAACTTCGCACCCTCATCCTCCAAGATCGCGACCGCGATCTTAGGCTTCGAGGGAGATTTTTGCCTTAAGTTTTCCGTCTTTGCTCTCGGCCGTGATCTCCATATCTAGGCCACGATCATCAGCATTCTGCCCCCTTTTTCTACACTTGTGTCCTTTTTCGTACCTAATTTGCATGTATTGTCTAAAGCACCATAAAATCACATCATAATCAAATAGGAACAAAATTGACGCTAATCAAATGATTATGCACATGAATTGACACAAAATAAACCTAAACATGAAGGTTAAATCACACCAGTTTAGGTGTTATTAGTCTTCAGGTTTGATTTTGCCTCTTGCTTGGTCAATTTTGGGGAATTGAGTGTTATGGTTCTTAGGTATGTTTTGCTTGAATTAGATGTGGGGAAGGCTTGTCTAGGGTGTGTAATATGTTGAGTAATGTATTTCTTGCATGTTTGTGCCCTTGTGCGTTCCAATTGCACCCTTTTGCTAGATGTTCACCTTAATGCTCACAAGGTGTTCGATGAAATGCCTGTGGTTCATACACTTTTGTGAGAAATGATTGATGCTCTTATTTACATGGCCTTTGAGCGTGCTTGCTATGGTTGCGATCTATATGAGTCATACTTACATATTTGAGGGCACCCCCTCAAAATTTTGAATCTATGATTGAATTTTCAGCTCGGGAACTATGGATGGCAACATGATTTGCTAAGTTTGTGACTAAATGTGGGGGTGTCACTAACCTTCACCATGCTTCCTTTTTGCACAACTATGACTGTGTTTCTTGCAGGATAATGGCGAAGCCCAACCTCAAGCATCAATTCCTCCAGGACTTGAAATCTGGGCCCCACTAGTAGTTCAAGAGCACCATGGAGGCCTCATTTGGCAAGAACTACTGCTGGGACAGGTGCACCCTGACCCGCCTCCACTGCCACGAGCCACTCCTTGTAGTAGTTCCCATCTAGTCTGGAGGCGGATGCTTCAGTTGTCCGCAAGGTCTACTTTGAGCCAGTGAGAGTTCTACTTGACCTTCGAGCACAAGGAGACCCGCAGCGAGATCACCTTCTAGCTAGGCGGAGAGTACTACACCTTGAACTACACACATCTCACAACCGCGTTTGACCTGCACACGAAGGAGTTGATGATAATGACATCCTCCATGAGGAGATCAACCCGGCGGGTATAGATTTTCAGGGATCTACTGCCAAATCACCCTCCCACAGTACGTAACTTCCAACAAGCAGTTTCTGCCTAGGAGGACGAAGGCCACTACCCTCCGAATAGAGTGTCCCTTCCCAACTAGCTGCTGGCCAAATATTATGATCCTAGTATAGAGGCTACGAGTCACCTAATGAAGAGCACGATATACTTGATGTACTCCATGGGCCAGGTTGATCATCCCCTGCACTTAGGCTCAGTGCTGGAGAAGACGATCACCAAAGGTGTTGCGACTCTCAAGACTCTCCATTGCACTCCCCTCATCACCTTAATGGCGACCCACCTCAGCGTCGAACTCCAAGACTGCACCTTGGAGCGCAAGCACATGATCTTCGGAGAGACGACCATCTCCAACATGGCTCTACTGAGGGAGACACATGGCGTTAATTGGGTTCAGGGGCTATCTGAGCCCATCTTACCACCAGATGTTGAGTTCCCACGAGATGAACAGAAGGTGACTCATGGAGATGGGGACCACTTGACCTTCCACGACTCCTCGTCTCATCCTCTTAGAACCTATGCTTACGGGGGCAACCACAGCCTTTCGAGGCCTAGTTCGCTGCCTTGCACCTGCTTACACAAGCCATTTTGGACCATCAAGTCCACTTCCAGGCACATCATTCGGATCATCAGGCGCAATATCCCGCCCCATGGATTAGTATGACGCTAGACTATACAGGTTCGAGGCCTAGAAAGGTGTGCTTCTTGCCCGTATCGAGCGAGAGAGGGACCGGAGCCGTAGGATGCTGGAGTACCAGCAGTTCCTTGTCCAGCCGAGCTCGAGTCGGCACACCTTCACAAATCCTTGGGAGGACTCCCCACCATGGGCACCACCTCCTCCATAGAGAGACGACACCTTCATGGATGATATCGACTTCACGGACCTATAAGCCCCGCCGTGTTGAGGGGCTGCTCCTCTGTGTTCATTTTTGTGTTTTGGGTTTGTGTTGTGTTTGTTTTATTTGGGTGAGGAGTGTGACATTGGATACTTTAATTTTTTTGGTTTCGTTTCTTTTTCTGATTTTGGGCCCATCAGAATGACACATGTTTCTAACATTTCCATATTCTAGTGGTTGTTTTGTTTTAGCCTTTGCTCTCAGTGACTAGTTCCTCTTCTAGTCTACTCTTGGTGATTGGTCCCTTCTCCAGTCCATCAAACATGCGTCCTATCTCAGTAACATCGTTCCCCTTATTAAACTGTGCTTCATTGAGAGCAATTTTGATCTTAATTGTGGGGGGTGTTTATCCTTTGATTGTTTGGTTGTTATGTGTGTGCTTGGAGCCTAGTTCACTGTCCAAATTTTTTAATTTGAGGGCTCCAAGTGTGCTGTTCTTTGCAAATCACCTATCCAGTATGCTTTGAATAACTAGCACTATGGAGGATGTTGATGCATGAGAAGTCTCCTATCTTTTTCATACTGTGCGGGTTGATTGTGTGAACTAGTGGTCTTAGAAAATTTGATTCTTGCGGTATTGATGACTCTCCCTCTCTTTGTGTGTTTGAACTCTTGTGGCATGTCAGGTGCTCTAGATGTGCTTAAGAGAACCAGTTGGTCCTCCATAATAAAAAATTTGAAGCATGGGGTAAGCCCAACGTGTGTGGCATCGTTCATTTCACTAAATCGGGTTTTGGAAGAGACACTAGTTGATCTTTTGTGGGGTACTCCTACAAGGTAATGCTAGTTCCTCTCTAGTACAAGTAAAAGTTCCACCCGTAGAATTGATCTCCTACTTGAAGTTGTGTTTTTAAGGGAATGGATAAAGCTTCCGACCCCTCTTAAATTCATTGACCCTCCACATGAGTTGAGGTAAAGATCTAAAAGAAGTACTATGACAAGTGACAGAGATACAAAAATTACTCTTGCTTAACCAATAAGGGTCGACTTTGAAACTGCAGGTTAGAACCCCATCAATGAAAATGAATGGTAAAGAAATCAAAGAGTAAGGAATATGGGTTCCAATCGATCTAATGAAGGAAGAAAGAGCACCCGAAAAGATGAGTCCATGGTTATGTGTGCTCGAGAGTCTCTTCATCCATGATCATCTGCCCTAAGTCCACTACTTGGCATGATCTCGGCCCAAGACTAGAGCTCTCGTCGAGAGAGTAAGGGGATATCTTGTGTATTGATTAACCTCGTAAGTTGCTAAGTGGTCTAAAAAATCCATTGCCGACGATCGGGGTTGCATATTGATTCGAGCCTAATTGTACATGTTTTGCCCCCGTTTTACTTAGGTGTTTGTGACAAATTCACTCCTAAAAGGTTGGTTTTACACTAGGTTTCTCGTGTTTTAGTGTGTTTCAGGATTTAACAGGTGAAACCAACCTCGGAGTCGAAAGTTGGACGAAAATGATCGGAAATCGGGAGAAGAGATGGAAAAGGGCCAATTCACGGCTATCCCAGGAAGTTCACGGTCTTGCACAACCATGAACAAGAGCCATTGATTGTGAAACTCGAGGCGTCCAGAGCCAAAATAGAAGTTACTGACGCAAGGTGAGTTCACGGTCACTAAGACCGTGAACTGAGGCTGTCGACCGTGAATAGATGTGAACGAAGTTGTGCATTTTGGCTTACATCTGCAGTTCACGGACGCGTTTCATAGTTCACGGTCGTGAACTCAGGTGGTGAACTGAGCTCTTCTCTGGTTTAAAAGATGAGTTGAAAGGAAGGGAGGGGGGGGGGGGCATTAGTGAGAAATCCTTCTTCTGATTTCTAGAGAGAGAAACACGAACCAAGGAAGAAGGAGGCTAGGGTTTTGCTCCAAGGTGGATTTTCGGAAGATTTCCTCCAAGGAAGTTTAACACAAGGGCCAAGAAGATTGGAAGCCTCCTCCAAGATGGTTTCTACCCCTTCTCCTTGTGTCTCTCCCATCTCTAGCATGGAGTAGAATTCTTTTCACTTGGGTTGTGAAACCCTAACTCTACCATGTAATTTTCTTTTGTGTGAATTGAATGATTGTCATTGGGTATTGTTTAATCCAAATGTTTGAGGTATTATTCATCTTGATTGTGCATGTTTGTGCTTAGCATCCTTAGGTTTGTGCATGTCTATGCTTAGCAACCTAAGGATTGTGCATTTTATGCCTAGCAATCTAATTAGCTCCTTAACCTAGTCTAGAGAGGGAAACGCCCCTTCTAAGGGAGTCTCAATCAAGTTGGTATACCTAGGGCTTTTCAAGTCTTCTAACTAGGTTAATTTAGGGCAAACCTCAATATTGGATTAAGCAATTTGGTTAAGTGCGATTAAGCCGACCAACCCTTGGGTTGAGTGAGGGAGTAAGTCAACCATTGATTGCCTAAACCGAGAGGTCCTAGTGACATCCTATAATGAATGCCTCAGTTTAGAAATCATGAGTGTGGTCTACGACCATATTTGAATCCCCTAGCGGTTAGCGATAACCTTGCCCATAGCAATCATTTCGGGTCACATACCATGATAGTAGTTAGGGGGAAGCGACACCCGAGTGATCCTTCCAGAAAAGAGCTTTCAAAACCATTTACCTTTGTCTTGTTTTACTTTAATTAGCAAACTTTTCAACCAAAACCTTATTGCTAGATAATGATTCAAATGACTGAAGTAGGGGTAGACGGACCGGCCCGAGTTGATATTTAAACATACTTATCTTGTACTGCACCCGACTAAGGTTTATACTTGGACCTTAGGCGAGAAATTGTTGTGGTATTCGGGATGAGTCACATATTGCTATGATGGTCTGGTGAGTTGCATTGGTTTGAGTCAAGTTTTCTTAGGGACAGGTAAACAGTTAGGCGTGGGGGAATTTGATAATACTAAATTTGTACATGTTTTTCCCGTATATTCTTGGTCATTTGGCTTGGCAATTGATCATACTTTGGCCTATTTTATGCTAGCTTATGCTAGTTTGTGATATTTCACGTCCTACTACATGAATGAAGGCTTAGGAACGAGTTGGGGAAGATTGGACAAAGTTTGGGAAGATTGGACAAAATTTGGTATGTTTGACAAGGAGCAAAAGGAAACTTGCACGACCTGGAACCCGATTTACACGACCATGCATGGGAGGTCATGCGGAGAGGAAGATACAGTTTGTGTATGCATGGGGCGTGCAAATGGTACCTCGATCGTGCAGAGTCAATAGAGAATTTGCACGGGCTAGGTGATAACATGTAATTGCACATGTTTACACCCCTGGTTCTTATCCATTTGCGGTGCATAGTCGTGTATTTTGGCCTATTTTACGCCGGTTTGTGCTACTTTGTCATATTTCAGGTCCCAGACGTCGAAGGAAATGCTAAGCACGAGTTTCGGAGCATTTGGAAGTCATTCGGTCGAGCTGGAGCCAAAGCACGGGCTGGCCTAAACCAAAGCACCGCCGTGTTCCTGGATTGTGTTTTTACTGCCGAGGCTTGACCCAAGATTTTCCTGCATTGGCCCGAAACACGGGCGGGAGTGACTCAAAACACGGGTGTGTCCAACTTTAGACACGACCGTGTTTTCCCCAAGATGTGGGCTTGTTTTAACACGTGGCAAGGGCACGAGCGGGTAAAAGCAAAGCACGACCGTGCCCTCGACCGTGTTTTGCCCAGGTTCGGTCTTTTAGGCAGATTTGAGCCAAAGGAGAGGGGGTTCCGAGTTTTAGAGAGACAGAGAAATAACTAGAGAGAGAAAGTGACGAAACTGAGTCTTCAAGTGTCTTTGATCGATCTCCATTACCAAGGGAGCCCGGTTTGAGCTTGGAGAAGATGCGATTGAGCGCCAGAAGCAGATTATCATCCTTCACAGTATGGTTTCCGCATCTGAGCTAGATTTTCCATCTCTCTCTATGGATTAGTTTTCTTATTCATCTGGGTATGGAGAACCCTAAATTTGTATGTTAGGTATGATTGTATGAACCCAAGTACAGATTCTATGATTTGATTATATTCAATTGAGGTTTGATTTATTGAATGGCATGAATCCTGATCAAATACCTGTTGTTTCTGCTTTAACCTAGAAAGAGAATATCTGCTTAGGTTGATAGAGCACCCTTAATTGAAGGTAGCGAATTGGTGACTTTAGTCGAGGAGCCAATTCACTATTCTGTACCGAATTTACTTCGGTAGTGGAGGTTTGGTTCGTTAGGGCCTCAATCTATTTACTCCGGTGGAGGTTAGTCGCCCGCTGGGGACTCATAATTGAGAGGGTCTGGAGACCTTTAGTCGAGACTTCAGACAGTTTAAGAACCTCCCGCAGTATAACTATCATTAAAATTGAACTTGGTAAATTGCAATCCGGCTTAACTGCAGTCTAGGGGGAACCATATCCGGGTGACCTCTCTCGACTTGAAACAACCTTCTTGCTTGCTTACTTGTTTGCTTGTTTGAACTTGCACTAAAGTTTCACCGCTAAATAATAAGAATTCGCTGAGTAGTCATCACATCTATGACCCGGGTTGACATTAAAACCCAAAACCGCTATACTACGCTTTAGGAAGTGGTTGCACTTGGCCATTTTCTAGAGTGACAGTAGGAGTGAGTCATGTTTTGGCGCCGTTGCCGGGGAACGGCTAGGTTGTTGAAGAAACGTGAATTCTGTTAATTTAGCTTTTCTTTTCGCATTGTTTGCTTTGTCCCACTTGTGCCTTCACGGGTTTGTTGCTTGACTGTGTGCAGGTAGTGCATGACCCATAGCCAATCAGGAGGTTTACTGTCATTGGATCCGGAGCTTGAACGCACCTGTCGCCAATTTAGGAGACAATAGCGAGCTAGACTGGCTACGGCGGAGCGCATCGACGGCCACTTGAGCAGCGAGTCCGAGGACGAGTACGAGATGGAAGGAGATCACAATCCACACCAGGGGAATCCTCACCAGGTTCCCCCAGTGAATCAGATCTTGGGGAACAACCCCATACCCCAGGCAGATGGGGTTCATCATCATCCGCCGTCGCTGGGTCCCACCTTGGAGTACTACTACACTCTACGGATTGTTGACATCCGCCCTGTCATCCTCTACCCGCCCATTCCAGCGAACAACTTCGAGATCAAGCCATGCTGGATTCAACTCATTACATCCACTATCCAGTTCCATGGCTTGAAGGATGAGGAGGCAAGGGTGCATCTTTGCCATTTTCTGCAGCTGACGAACGGGTTCAAGCTAAACGGTGTCCCTGATGACCCAATCCGCCTTCACCTCTTCCCTCATTCTCTGGCGGGGAATGCTAAGAGGTGGTTGGAGACCCAGCCCTCATTGTCCATCACTTCTTGGGACGATCTGGCCGACAAGTTCGTGCACAGGTACTATCCAGCATCGAAGACCACAGAGATCCAGCGGGAGATCACTCACTTCCGCCAAGAGCCAGACGAGTCACTTCGTGATGCATGGGAGCGGTACATGGGATATTTTTGGCAGTGCCCCCATCATGGCTTCAGTGATGCATTCACCATGGGGAACTTCTACAGTGCTCTCTTTCCGGACAGCCAGAGGGTGATTGAGTCTCTATGTCCAGGAAGGAATATTCTTACTAAGACTCCACCCGAACTAAACCAGATGATCAGTACCTTGGCTGCCATAGATCATTCCTGGGGGCAGAGCACCAAAGGTAGGAATTCCTGGGATTGTGGTGTGCACGCCATGGAGGCCAGGTCCGGGCTCGAGCAGCAGGTGGCCGAGTTAGTGCAGACATTGAAGCAGCCCAACAGTCTTATTCCGGGCAGAGGTTTGGCTACACCTCCAGTAGCTCAATGTCAGTGGCGTGAGAGCTCAAATCAATTGGTGGAAGACTGCCAGGCTATGCGTACAACAATACATACAATGAGGGGTTGTGCCAGCATCCCAATTTCTCTTGGAGTAGCAATACCACTAAACCACCTGGTTTCCCAGCACTAGCTGGTGGTTTTCAGCAGAGGCAGCCTTTCCAGGCTAGACAGGGGCCAGTCCCATAGCAGCAGCCCTACCAGCCTAGGCAGGGGCAACCATTCCAGCAGCCCCAGCGTCAGTATGCCAAGCCAGCAGCAGCTCTGGCTCCAGATAATCAGATGACGGAGCTGAAAAACATTCTAGCGGCTTTCATGACTACCAGCCAGGCAAATTTCACGAGGATGGACCACAATATAGCCTCACTGGAGGCAGTCTAGAGGAACCAAGGTGCCATTTTGCAAGATTTACAGAACCAAATGGGTAGCATGGCTCGCCAAAACACTACAAAGGCACCGGGGACTCTGCCTGCCACCACTATTCCGAACCCTCGTGAGCCTCACCAGCACCAGCAGTTGGATGCCATCACTACCAGGAGTGGCAAGACCACATCTGCTGCTCCTGCCCAGCCTAGTCAAGACGAGCCACTACCTGCTTCCACACTTACAGCTGACAATGCAGAAGTGGGGGGGGGGGGGGGACAATGAAGCACCTGCTCCCAAGCCACAACCAGTGGTTAAGGAGCATGTACCTCAGCTTTCTTTCCCCACTCACCTGTATAAAGACAAGCTGGAGACTGAGTTTGCCAAGTTCATGGCAATGTTGAAGCATGTCAACATCAGCATGCCGTTCGTGGAGGCACTATCGAAGATGCCCAAGTATGCCAAGTTCATGAAGGACCTCCTCACCAACAAGAAGAAACTTGGCGATCTTTCGACAGTGATGCTGAGCGAGGATTGTTCTGCTATCCTGCAACACAAGCTGCTCGAGAAGCGTAAAGACTTAGGGAGTTTCACTATCCCTCTTGTTATTGGCAGCATGCATGTAGGAAAGTCCTTGGCGGACCTAGGCGCTAGCATAAATGTCATGCCCTACAAATTGTTTAAAAAGCTAGACCTAGGTGAACCTAGAGCTACTAGGATGATCATTCAGTTAGCTGATCGTTCCATCGTGCATCCTAGGGGTATCATTGAGGATCTGCTTGTTAATGTAGGTGCATTCACATATCCTGTTGACTTTGTTATTCTGGATATAAATGAGGATGTGGATGTACCTTTGATTTTGGGTAGACCGTTTCTCGCCACCGCCAAGGCGCTGATTAATGTGCATAGTTGTAAATTGATCCTGCGTGCTGGTGATGAACATGCTACTTTTTCTGTGTCTGAGAATGGGAAACACTCCCATTTGCATGATGACATAGATTACTGTGATGTGCTTGCTGATTTTGAGACCGCACTTGCTATAAAGAGTGCGGGTACTGGCGATGCTCTTGAGCGTTGTATTATGCTAGGTGAGCAGGCATCGCAGGAGCCGCAGCTGGCGGAGCAGTTGGCCGTGCTGGAGGGCGACCAGCTGTTCAAACCGATCTCATCCTCACCCCGCTTCACTACCTCCTTGGAGGAACCACCAGAACTGGAGCTAAAGCCCCTCCCTCCTCACTTGGAGTATGCATTTCTACGGGAGGGGAATAAGCTTTCAGTCATCATCAGCTCGACCCTCACACCCGAGCAGAAGGACAGACTGGTGGCCTTGGTGAAGCGGCACGAGCGTGCTCTAGCGTGGAAGATCACAGATATCCGGGGGATCAGCCCCTCCTTTTGCTCCCATCGGATACTGCTGGAGGATGAGATGTGGCCAGTGAGATAGCCGTAGAGAAGACTAACACCGAACCTGAAAGCTATGGTTCGGGCAGAGATCGTGAAGCTGCTGGACGCGGGGATCATCTTCGCCATTTACGACAGCGAGTGGGTCAGTCCCACCCAGGTGGTACCCAAAAAGGGTGGGATGACTGTGGTGCCTAACGAGAAGAATGAGCTCATCTCGATGCGCACGGTGACTGGGTACCATGTCTGCATTGATTATCGGCGTCTCAACGACGCCACTCGGAAGGACCACTTCCCGCTGCCGTTCATTGACCAGATGCTGGAGAGACTGGCGGGGCACGAGTTCTACTGTTTCCTGGATGGGATGTCCGGGTACTTCCAGATCCCCATTGCACCGGAGGACCAGGCGAAGACCACTTTCACCTGCCCCTTCGGCACATTTGCCTACCGGAGGATCCCTTTCGGTCTGTGCAATGCCCCGACCACTTTTCAGCGATGCATGCTCGCCATCTTTGATCGTCTGGTCGGCAAGATTATGGAGGTGTTTATGGACGAATTCTCGGTTTATGGGGACTCATTCTCTCACTCTCTCCATAACCTGGAACTCGTCCTTAAACGGTGTGAAGAAACAAACCTGACACTGAGTTGGGAGAAGTGCCACTTCATGGTTCGCGAAGGCATAGTTCTGGGGCATAAGATCTCCAAGATGGGGATTGAGGTGGACAGAGCAAAGATCGAGACTATCAGCAAGCTGCCTCCTCCTACATCTGTTAAGGGGATCCGGAGTTTCTTAGGCCATACAGGGTTCTACAGGCGGTTTATCAAGGATTTTTCGAAGATCGCTCTGCCTCTGACTAAGATCCTTGAGAAGGATGCCCACTTCCAGTTCACTGATGCATGCACAGCGGCATTCACGACCTTGAAGGAGAAGCTCACCCAAGCTCCTATCATGGTTGTTCCTGACTGGTCCCTGCCATTTGAGCTGATGTGCGATGCTAGTGACTTTGCTGTTGGAGCTGTATTGGGGGAAGAAGCGAGATCAACACTTCCGACCTATCTACTACGCCTCGAAGACCCTGAATGATGCCTAGGAGAACTACACCACCACAGAGAAGGAGCTGCTCGTAGTGGTGTTTGCCTTCGACAAATTTCGTCCTTATCTGGTCTTGTCCCATGTGACCGTGTATACAGATCACTCCTTGATTTGATACCTGATGAGCAAGGCCGATGCCAAGCCTAGGCTCATACGATGGATCCTATTATTGAAGGAGTTCGACATTGAGATTCGGGACAAGAAGGGAGCGGAGAATGTTGCAGCCGATCACCTCTCCCGGTTGGACGCACCTCGTGCGGACAACCTCGAGGAGGAGATCAACGACTCCTTCCTAGATGAGAGACTGATGATGATGTACTTGGTGGAGAGTGTCACCCCTTGGTACTCGATTTTGCGAACTATCTGGTGGGCCAGCAGATGCCCAAGGGGATGACAACTCACACCAAGAGAAAAATTTTCTCCGACCTGAAGCACTGCTTCTGGGATGACCCTCATCTCTTCAGGATCAGAGCCGACGAGATCATCCATCGCTGTGTCATGGAGAGTGAGATGGAGGGCATTCTATCTCACTGTCATGAAGGACCTACTGGCGGTCACCACGGAGGAAACCGCACAGTGAGGAAGGTGCTACAGTCGGGCTTTTACTGGCCCACGCTCTTCAAGGACGCAGACGCCTTCGCATGAAAGTGCGACCGATGCAGAGGTCAGGTAACATCTCTACCCATGATGAGATGCCCCAGAACGTTGTATAACTTGTGAGATTTTTTATGTCTGGTGTATCGACTTCATGGGCCCCTTCCCTCCATCCTTTGACAATACTTATATCCTGGTTGCTGTTGACTACGTCTCTAGGTGGGCTGAGGCGCAAGCTTTGCCTATTAATGATGCTAGACGTGTTTGTGGTTTACTGAAGCAACTATTCTCCCGGTTCGGGACACCTAGAGCCATCATAAGCGATCGAGGCACCCATTTCCAGGGCCAGTTTGATAAGTTACTGTCTCGCTATGGTGTGACTCATAAGGTGTCCATGGCCTATCACCCTCAATCAAGTGGCCAGGCCGAGCTGACGAACCGGGAGCTCAAGCGTATCCTGGAGAAGACGGTGGATCAATCCCGCAAGGATTGGTCCACCAAGCTCGATAATGCTCTATGGGCATACCGCACTGCCTACAAGACACCCATTCGTACTTCACCGTACTGGCTTGTCTATGGAAAGGCATGCCATTAGCCCGTGGAGCTAAAGCACAAGGCCTTTTGGGCCCTTAAGCTGCTCAACTTGGATATTAGTGTTGCAGGTGTTAAGCGCAAAATGCAGATGTTGGAGCTGGAGGAGTGGCGTTATCACGCCTATGAGAACACCAAGCTGTACAAGGAGCGCACTAAGAGCCTTCATAATGCACGATTGCGGGGTCTGAAAGAGTTCCAGGTTGGTGATCGAGTTCTCCTTTATAACTCTCTCTTGAAGCTCTTTCCCGAAAAACTCCGTTCTCGGTGGTCTGGACCATTCACGGTCACGCAGGTGTTCCCGTATGGCACGATTGAGATTGCCACCCCGCAGACTGAATCGTTTAAAGTGAATGGCCATCGTCTCAAGCTCTACTTGGGAGACGAGGCCGAACGTGCGGAGTTGGCAGTGGACCTCGCGGACCCTTAGTTTCGCCATGGGCGTCCAGCTAAAAGACGGTAAAAAAGCGCTTGTGGGGAGGCAACCCCACCACGGTTTGCATTTCTATCCTTTTTCCTTTTCATTTTTGTCGGTTTTTGAGTCTTTGAGTCTGTCTGGAAAGTATTTCGTGCCTCGTGCGGTTCGTTTTAATATGTGACTGGGTAATTTTTCGAGTCAGGGCACGAATGAGTTTTGGTGGTTTGAAATTGGGATTTTGAACAGTTTTGAACCCAGCCCGCCCGTGTTTTCAAAAGGGGGGAGCACGCCCTCGGCCATAAAAACACGGGCGTGGAGCATCTTAAACACGGCCGTGTTTCAGCCCGCCCGTGTTTTAATTCCCCCTATAAAAATTGATTTTTGGCCCCTCTCTCCCCCCAGAATCATTTTTTTCAAATTTCCACCGCCCCCCTGTCACATGTGGTAGATGACATGGCGCCAACAAGGTGACAACATGGCGGCTGCACATGTGGCATGTATGGAAGACTAGTAGCATAGAGATGCTCCTATGATTCTCCACCTTAATAGAGAGCTTAATGGTGCACTTATGAGTCACATAATGGGTGACATTTATAGAGTGCATAATGGGGGGACTTAATGGGGTGTATTGATGTAGAGGGACATTATGAGGGGCATTGATGCCTTATATGAGGAGAGGCCTATATAAGCCATCTCCCTCACTTGTAACTCATTCCATCATTTTTGAGAGTAATACACACTAGAGAGTTCTCCCACTTCTTTCTCTTTGCTTCCTTGTTCTTTGCTTGCTTGTGAGTATGAGAGAAGGCTGCCTAGCGCTCTAACAGAATTGAGAGCTAGGGCCGCACGATCGAGAGTAAGGTCGTGACAAGTGGTATCAGAGCCTGGTTCGGCTTTGTGCTAGCAAAATAGAAGCAATAGCCAGACGAAAAGGAAGAGCCTAACCAAAAATGTCGGGATCAGAATTCAATGACGACGTTGAGAAGCAGTGTGGCAGAAAGCCTACCCCAGGCGGTAGGTCAAAAGGTGCTTTGAGCACTCGTGATCCTCTCAAGTCTCTAGAGAGGCGAGTCTCGAGGATGGAGGTGAAGCTTTCCGAAGATGTCACCGCCATCGAGGATTTGGGAGCTAACTTCGCCCAAGCCCAAAGCGATGTTCAAGGTATGAATTCTCGTTTGTCGAGCTTGGAGATTTGTCATGATGGCATACGAGAAGAGCTTATGGCCCTCATCAACAACACCATCAACGCATCCTTGAACAACGCCATTGAAGTTGTGAAAGAGCATGTCCAGGATGAGCTGGTCGGCGTGAAGGAGGAGATTGCAGACCTCAAGAGTGAGGTCACTCTCGTGAAAAGAGCCATGGCTAGCGGACTAGCCCTGGTGCAATCCGTCCCACGTGCTGATGTTCCAAGACCGAAGAACTTCAGAGGTTCAAGGAACGCGAGGGAGTTAGAGAACTTCCTTTGGAGTCTTGAGCAGTACTTCAAGGCGTCCGGCATCCAAGAGGATGAGGTAATACTTCATACCGCTCCACTATACTTGGTTGATGTTGCAACAGTGTGGTGGAGGCGACGTGAAGCGGACGTCGAAAGAGGCACTTGTATGATGGTAACGTGGGAAGATTTCAAGAGAGAAATTAAGAAGCAGTTCTACCCAGAGAACGTGGAGTTTGAAGCCCGTTCGAAGTTGAGAAGACTCACCCAGAGGGGTGGAGTTCGAGAATATGTGAAAGAATTCTCGGAGCTGCTTCTAGAGATCCTGGACATCACGGACAAGGAGGCCATGCACGGCTTTCTTGATGGGCTGTTGTAATAGCGTTGACCACTAAAACTAGCTGAGGGACTTCTCGGGGTCCCTCTTCGTTTCTTGACCCGTTGCCCACTTTCCACTACTTAGGACCAAAGACCCTAACATCATCCTATTATCATAACTACTGGCATCTGGTGATTGTTCCACTTTCCACTCCAAACTCTCCCCTTTGTTTGTCTTAGCTTATTAGATCATCCACTTGTTTCCTAGTAGTAAAATCCTCGTACTACTATCTCAACTCCTTCAAAATCCTTGATGTATTCCCTTTCAATTGGCACCTCTTTGCTGGTATTTGGAGTTGAAGTTCTCGCACATTTGGTTCTACCTCCACAGACCTTTGCAACGTTCCTCCTTTCTTTTCCTCGTATCTTGAGATTCTAATAGAGTTGACCCCATTTTTTTGCTTCTTTCCTTTCATACTGATGATCGCCATACGCCTCAATCTCTTATTTGACGTCCCACAACGTGTTAACTTAACTCGCATCCTAGCTTATTCTTAAACCAATTGCACCCTCGTGCTACCTTCTCGTAGTTTCGTGTTGTAATGGTTATTCACCTTATTATGATTAGAGTAGACTGGAGATTCTATAAACTCTTAAAAGAAGATCCTTGACTCGTTTTCCTTTCCCTTAAAACAAAAGCCTTTAAAACGGAGACTGATATTCCAGTATTCCTTGGAGACCAAGGAACAGAGGAAGATCGGCTCTGATACCAAAATGTAACACCATAACCCGGCCGGGTACTACTTTTACTAAAATGCCCTTGATAAATAAAATACTCAAATCTTGAATTGCAACTAGAAAAATTTTCATAAATAAAATACTGAAAACACACACTTTTACTAGCAAATCCCTAACATGTGGGCAAATTAAACTCAAACTTTAAAATCTCAATCTGATCTCAAAATAATCTCCAGTCTGTACTCATAATCATAAATGTAAATAACTAATACTCTGAAGTTGTTGCTACTGAAAATCTCAACTAGGCATCCTCCGTGATGCTTGCACTGCCCTCCACTAGCTGGCTGCCCTCGAACTTGCTGCTCACTAACTGCTCCTTTAGCTCCTCAAACTGGTGAGTGAGATGGGGTCAGTCTATGCCCTTACGTTTTAATACTTCTATACTTGATCTCTTTTCTTAACTGAGTGGTAGTTGTTTTGTACTTCCACTACTAAACGGCTTAACTCTTAAAACTGAAAGGGAGTTACTGTTACTCCACTCTTAAATCTCAAAGCTTGACTTAAAATACTTGACTGACACGGGGATCCCTCACTAACTAGTCCGGTTGCCCAACTCATACGTATGAGAAGCCATCTAGGCTTTCCTTAAACTTAAACTTAGTTAGGGAAGTTGTAACGATTCATCCCCCTAACATCTCAAACTTATCATGGTGGCTCTTCACCACGATTCATCAAGGGCATAACTGCTGCCCATCTTAAAATCTCAAGAGCATAACTGCTGCTCTATCTCAAACTGTCTCAAAAGGCAACGGACTGGCGTTAGTGACTAAAAACACTTAAAACGACTTCACCTTCTTGAAGATGAGTTACTTCTTAAAAAGGACTCGTTTCTTAACTTCAACGATAACTTATAAACTTAAAGCTTAAATTTTTAATAAGGACTCATGCACATTCACATCAAGCATAGCTCAAACAAAATCACATATCATCAAATAAACACACCAAGGCAAGCATAGCACATAGCGGTCAATCTCAAAAACTGAAGTTCCGTAAGGCGTAGAATTTACCCCCTTTACACTCACCTTGATAGGAAGACTCCTCTTAATTGCCGATTGACCCCCGTCATCACTCAAAACTCAACGCTCCAACTCCTCGTGCCTTGCTTCCTTTTGCATTCCCTCCTATTAGATATTTAGGCAAAACTTAACTCACTTATCTCTAAGCGTAACTAACCAAACGAACTTCAATTTGGTTAATTTCAATCCCAATTTCCTCTATTTAATCTTTCCTAGGATTCCCCATAAAATTCTGGAAAATTACCTTTTTGCCCCAAATGGCAAATTACCAGGGGCTACTCAAAATTCCTGGGTCTTATCAATTCGGCCCCAAATTTTCAGAAATGCTCAATTCAGTCCTCCAGAACAATTCCCACTTTCTGATTTAAACATTTCAGTCCAAACGGTTTATTTCCAACCTGATACCCAAACTTTCACCAATTTCGAATTCACCCCCAAGCTTGGTCAATTACTTTACAGCGCCCAAACTTCTTAACTTTTACCAATTCGCCCCAACGCCAAAAAGACATATACACCCCTAACTATTTATCAAATTTTCAATGGCATATGCCATTGAGTTCCAACAATACAGGAAGGAGACCTTACCTCCTCGCCGCCGTCGCTGTCGCCGACCAGATTTCGGCCACCGTCGTTGTCTCCTCCCTGAACCTCATCACCGATCCACTCCTCCGGGTCATCATCCTCCTCCTCGGACAGCAGCTACCCGTTGGTCCCCTTTGCCGGAGGTCCGTCAACGTCACGAGTGTCGCCCGCTCCTCTCGGCCCACACATCGGCGGCCAGTGTCGAATTGCACTCACCCCTCGTCGTCTCGGAGGGTAAGTTCGCGGCCCTGCCGTCGCCCTCATATTATCCTTCATCCCCCTGCCGCTGTCGATGAGCTCGACGTTGGACCACGACGCGGCCGTCGTCGTCGGGGCTTTGAACGCCCTCTCACGACCCCGAATCACCATCTTTCCTCCCCTTCTTATCGATCGCGTCCACTTCTTCATTGCCGCGTCCGCGTTCAGCCCGTCCACTAATCTCCACCGGCTGTTGCTCTCAACTTCTGCTAAAGAATAATAATAACCAAAAGATACCTGGGTTCCCCCCTTCCTTTTTTTTCCGAGCGGCCCCTCGCAGCTATTCCTTCCCTCCTCTTTCCCAATCGCGCGGTTGATTTCTTGCTGCTTGCGGGGACAGCAAAATGAGGCAGGGTTTGGGAATCTTGGGGCGGTTAAAAGGAGGGCGGCGGTGATAATTGGAGAAGGGCTGCTGGGGGGTGAAAAATTGGTCGTGGGTGTTTGGAAACAAAATGGGGACGGGTTTCCAAGCAACTATGGGAATTGGGAGGCGAGGAGGTGGGCGGGGTCGGCGGAGGGGTTTGGTATTAAAAGAGGCGGCTGCATCTCAGGGAAGCTGTTAATTGAGATTGATGGTGGTGGTTTTTTTTTTCTTTATGCACAATGGGGGGGTTGGGGAAGGGTTGAGGGCCGAGATCCCTCTCGGCCAGGTTGCCTCTTCTTTTTATATAATAATAATAATAATAATTATTATTATTATTCCTAATCCGCGGTTGCAGTCCTTAGTACGTAAACGTTAATCCAACCGTTCATGTATTTGAGTCGAATCTGAACCCAAAATTCGGAGTGTTACATTCCATGTGGTCCATCTCTTGAGAAAAGATAACCCCCGTAGTGCTCTATCCGCTATGCAGGTATTGAAGGGGTTCAAGAAGAACGAACCAACTTTTCTTGTGTCCTTGAAAATGGAGGAAGAAGGAGGCTCAACGGGAATCACAACTCCCATCATCGAAGGCGTCCTCGAAGAGTTTGATGATGTGATGCCATCGGAGTTGCCCAAGAAGCTGCCGCCAAGAAGAGAGGTGGACCACAAGATCGAGTTGGAGCCAGGAGCGAAGCCCCCTTTGCGAGCACCATACCGCATGTCGCCACCGGAGTTAGAAGAATTGCGGAGGAAGCTCAAGGACTTGGTGGACGCAGGCTACATGCGGCCATCGAAGTCACCTTTTGGAGCACCGTTGTTGTTTCAAAAGAAGAAGGAAGGGTCGTTGGGCATGTGCATCGACTATAGAGCCATCAACAAGTTGACGGTGAAGAACAAGTGGCCGATTCCCAACATTGCCGACTTTTTCGACCAGCTTGGAGATGCGATGTGGTTCACCAACCTAGATCTTTGCTCGGGCTACTATCAAGTGCGGATAATAGAGGGCGACGAGCCAAAGACGGCTTGTGTGACGAGGTATGGCTCTTACGAGTTTCTTGTGATGCCATTCGGTCTCACCAACGCACCAGCCACGTTTTGCACTTTGATGAATCAAGTGTTCGAGCCATTCTTGGACCGGTTTGTCGTGGTCTACTTGGATGACATCGTTGTGTATAGCAAAACACTCGATGAGCATGCCGAGCATCTACGCCAAGTCTTCCAAGTCCTTCGCGACAATGAGTTGTACGCCAAGAGGGAGAAGTGCACATTTGCCGCCACGGAGGTTCCATTCTTGGGACACATCATTGGTGGAGGCAAGTTGAAGATGGAGGGAGCGAAGGTGAAGGCAATCCAAGAATGGGAGCCGCGACGAAGGTGCCAGAGTTGCGGTCATTCCTCGGCCTTGCCAACTACTATCGGAGGTTTATCAAGGGCTACTCCAACATTGCAGCACCCTTGACGGATCTCTTGAAGAAGAACAAGGCGTGGGATTGGTCGGAAAGGTGCCAAGAAGCATGATATGATCCAAATTGGCCACTTCTACAAGTCACAATTACTTGCCAAAGAAGCTATCAAGGTTGGAAAGAAGAAGGGCAGAATTTGGCTAAGTCAAAATCCGTGTTGAGGGTACATACTTTGGAGGCATGGTTCTCTCAATTGGCTTTGTGGAAATTCAAGGTTAAGGGTTTGTTTTGCATATAAAGTTGTCATGTTTCCAATGGTATGCTTTTTGGATCCCGATGATGTCATTAAGGTTGTTATCGAAGGCCTCAAAGTTAGTTGCTACCTCAAAACTGGAAAACTGCAAGAAAATGGCTAAGGCAGAAAACTGTTTTGTGAAGCCTACTTTGGAGCTCAATTAAAGGAGCATGGATGGTATTCATGTCAAAAGACTTCCACAACGTGAAACTAGGTATGTTTGTGAACAGAGGGAAGGAATTGGTTGAAGAATTGGAGTTTGGGAAGGCCTCGAACGAAAGGCGCAAAGTTAGTACAAAATCACAGAATTTCTGCCTTTGTAAAACAGGATTTTCTTTCCTTATTCAACTATGATTGTTAGATTTGATTCCTTTTCGAGTTAGATTGTATTTAGACTTCCTTTTTAGTTGTTAGACGTAGCTTAGGTTTATTTAAAGCTTTCTTTTACGTTGTAAACTCAGACTTTGATTAATCGAAATTGAGAACCGTTTGGTTTGTGCAAGTTGCGACTTGTTTTGGGTTTGGTGGATTCCAAACTTGCTGAGCTTGTGTATCGATTGAATAGTCACTTCAATCGTGGTCGAGCAACTAACCTTTTATACCAATCGAGCTATCCCCAGGTGTGGATTTGTCCTTTTGGTTCCGTTTTATCCAAGTTCGTATTAAGAACGCTTCGTTCTTGATTCGAGCTCAATCGATTCTTCGATTGAGTCGTTAGCTGCGTGACTTTGATAAACATACACCCCCCCCAGGGGCGTATCAAGTGGTATCAGAGCCCCGTTCTACACGAGGGCAAAGGAGAAGAAGCAATCAATTACTTCGGTACAAGCAGAATTCTCGAGCAAAACAGGGCAGCTCCTGTACGTACCTTTACAGCTGCTGTTTGTAGTTGAATTTCGAGGGCAATCTTGGTTCTACGCAAAGAGATGGTGGAGATCAGTGAAGAGGCAAATAAGCTACAAATTCGTGACCAAAAGAAGCATCCAGAGGTCGTCTTTAAGCATCGAGAATCTGATGAGCAGCGTGATAATCTATTTCACAGCCGATGCTTTGTAGAAGGCAAATTAATTTCGTTCATGATCAATGGAGGCTGCTGTGCGAACATCATCAACCTAGACGTCGTCCAAAAGCTTGGATTGCCGACGCAAAGGCACCCTGAGCCTTACCAACTCAGTTGGATCAATGAACACGGGACGATCAATGTGACAAAGCAAGCGGTAGTTCGTTTTCAACTCGGCAGCTACGAAGACGAGGTAATTTGTGATGTTGTTCCGATGAATTGTGTTCACCTAATGCTGGGAAGGCCTTGGCAATTTGATCGTGACGTTTCCCATGATGGCCGGACCAATCGATACAAATTCAAACATCACGGTAAGAAGATAGCGCTGAAACCTCTATCTCCGGACGAAGTTTTTGGCGATTTGAAGCAGATGGAGGAGAGTCGAAACGAGGGGAAGGAGCCACGAGCTCAATTATGGGTTCAGAGGCGTGTTGGATTCAATTTCTTGAACTTTCGCAAGCTCCAAAGGGAATTTCCAGGTCCGGAAGCGACAGCTTGCAATGAGCTCTGTATTTCGCCGCAAAAACAGAGCGCCGACACAAGCAGTTCTTCGGACAACGAACACGCGAAGCCGGCGCATCACGACGAAGCAGAGGCGTTCAGGGAGGTTTATGGAAGGTCTGGAGAGCAAGGGGAATTCCTAGAGAAGTATGCCGACGCACAAATCACGCCGACGATGAACGTAGAACTCCCTGCATCACCGGTGAAACAGAGTGCCCCGAGGGCTCTCGTGGCTAGACCGATCAGAGACGATTCGAACTCCACCAATAGTGCAGAAGCATTAAATCCGAACCCAAAAGCGTCAAAATTCAGTTCATTGGAAATGGTTGTGCCTGAGTTGGAAGAATCAGAGAGCCCGAAGACCCCTCTGTTTGTGAAGAAGAAGGCCGACCAAGACCCCTTATTGCTCTGGGTTCTCCAGATCGATTTGAGCCAATTCCGCCCTTCAGAATCATTCATGGGGATCCAAGGAACGTGTAGGATCCATCAATTCGACTCAAATATGCTTGGATTGAAAAACCCCAAATTCGGCTTCGAAATTCCGGGTTTGAATTCCGGCGACGGCGGGACAGAAAGTCTGGTTGGTTCGAAGGGTACGGCGACCATTCGAGGCTGGGAAAGGGTTCAAAAATTCAATTGGAAGCCTGGAGAAGAGCTTGGAGTCGTTGAATTGGATTGGGAATGTCAGAATTCAAAATCCCCAATTCAGTCGAGCAAGAACATGTACGCAGAAGAAGTCCGACGACCTGGAAATTGTGCTGATCGTGTTCAAGTGAAATTGGACGTCGGGGCAGGTTTTTTTCAAGTTCAGGAAGAGTCCTCAACAACACTGCAAGATGCAAAGTCCAAAAAACAAAGCGAAGTTGAAGTTGAAGTTCTTGAAATTCTGCAGAAGAACATGTTTGAGCAGCCTACTTTCGATTCAGTTTGGGATCGATTCAGTGATTATTTTGACAAAAGGAAAGATCAAGCTTTGAGGTCAAAGCTTTTTGAAAAGGGGGAGCCTGATATGATCCAAATTGGCCACTTCTACAAGTCACAATTACTTGCCAAAGAAGCTATCAAGGTTGGAAAGAAGAAGGGCAGAATTTGGCTAAGTCAAAATCCGTGTTCAGGGTACATACTTTGGAGGCATGGTTCTCTCAATTGGCTTTGTGGAAATTCAAGGTTAAGGGTTTGTTTTGCAGATAAAGTTGTCATGTTTCCAATGGTATGCTTTTTGGATCCCGATGATGTCATTAAAGTTGTTATCGAAGGCCTCAAAGTTAGTTGCTACCTCAAAACTGGAAAACTGCAAGAAAATGGCTAAGGCAGAAAACTGTTTTGTGAAGCCTACTTTGGAGCTCAATTAAAGGAGCATGGATGGTATTCATGTCAAAAGACTTCCACAACGTGAAACTAGGTATGTTTGTGAACAGAGGGAAGGAATTGGTTGAAGAATTGGAGTTTGGGAAGGCCTCGAACGAAAGGCGCAAAGTTAGTACAAAATCACAGAATTTCTGCCTTTGTAAAACAGGATTTTCTTTCCTTATTCAACTATGATTGTTAGATTTGATTCCTTTTTGAGTTAGATTGTATTTAGACTTCCTTTTTAGTTGTTAGACGTAGCTTAGGTTTATTTAAAGCTTTCTTTTACGTTGTAAACTCAGACTTTGATTAATCGAAATTGAGAACCGTTTGGTTTGTGCAAGTTGCGACTTGTTTTGGGTTTGGTGGATTCCAAACTTGCTGAGCTTGTGTATCGATTGAATAGTCACTTCAATCGTGGTCGAGCAACTAACCTTTTATACCAATCGAGCTATCCCCAGGTGTGGATTTGTCCTTTTGGTTCCGTTTTATCCAAGTTCGTATTAAGAACGCTTCGTTCTTGATTCGAGCTCAATCGATTCTTCGATTGAGTCGTTAGCTGCGTGACTTTGATAAACATGTCATGTTTCCAATGGTATGCTTTTTGGATCCCGATGATGTCATTAAGGTTGTTATCCAAGGCCTCAAAGTTAGTTGCTACCTCAAAACTGGAAAACTGCCAGAAAATGGCTAAGGCAGAAAACTATTTTGTGAAGCCTACTTTGGAGCTCAATTCAAGGAGCATGGATGGTATTCATGTCAAAAGACTTCCACAACGTGAAACTAGGTATGTTTGTGAACAGAGGGAAGGAATTGGTTGAAGAATTGGAGTTTGGGAAGGCCTCGAACGAAAGGCGCAAAGTTAGTACAAAATCACAGAATTTCTGCCTTTGTAAAACAGGATTTTCTTTCCTTATTCAACTATGATTGTTAGATTTGATTCCTTTTCGAGTTAGATTGTATTTAGACTTCCTTTTTAGTTGTTAGACGTAGCTTAGGTTTATTTAAAGCTTTCTTTTACGTTGTAAACTCAGACTTTGATTAATCGAAATTGAGAACTGTTTGGTTTGTGCAAGTTGCGACTTGTTTTGGGTTTGGTGGATTCCAAACTTGCTGAGCTTGTGTATCGATTGAATAGTCACTTCAATCGTGGTCGAGCAACTAACCTTTTATACCAATCGAGCTATCCCCAGGTGTGGATTTGTCCTTTTGGTTCCGTTTTATCCAAGTTCGTATTAAGAACGCTTCGTTCTTGATTCGAGCTCAATCGATTCTTCGATTGAGTCGTTAGTTGCATGACTTTGATAAACATACACCCCCCAGGGGCGTATCAAAGCATTCGAGGCCTTGAAGGCAGCGGTGATGAAGGAGCCAGTGCTCGTGCTCCCCAACCCGACGTTGGCCTACGAAGTGCAGACCGATGCATCCGACTTCGCAATTGGAGGTGTGTTGATGCAAGATGGGCATCCCATTGCCTTCGAGAGTCGGAAGCTCAGCGAGACGGAGAGGTGATACACCGTTAAAGAGAAGGAAATGACGGTCGTGGTGCATTGCTTGCGCACATGGAGGCACTACTTGTTGGGGTCAAAGTTTGTAGTGAAGACGGACAATGTGGCAACGAGCTACTTTCTGACGCAGAAGAAGCTCACCCCTAAGCAAGCAAGGTGGCAAGAATTTTTGGTCGAGTTCGACTTCGTCATGGAGTACAATCCAGGCAAGGCGAATTCCGTCGCATATGCTCTTAGCCGCAAGAGTGCAGCCGCAAGCATCAGCCAACCCATTTTTCCTTTGCAGGAGCGGATCCTCGAAGGCCTTGGCCATGACCCCTTCGCCAAAATCGTAGCGGAGAACATCGAGCAAGGTAAGACTCGGCGGTTTTGGATGAAGGATGGGCTCATCATGACCAAGGGAGAGCGGGTGTTCGTGCCAAGATGGGCCAACTTGAGGAAGGAGATCATGAAGGAGTATCATGATTCAAAGTGGGTGGGCCATCCCGGCATCGAGAGAACGCAAGCGCTCATCGAAGAAGCATACTTCTGGCCGCGTATGAGAGACGACGTGGAGATGTATGTGAAGACTTGTCTTGTGTGCCAACAAGACAAGATGGAGCAGAGAAGCCCGGCAGGCTTGCTAGAGCCCTTGCCCACGCCTCAACGACCATGGGAGAGTGTAAGCATGGACTTCATCATCGGACTTCCCAAATTCGATGGATGCAGTTGCATCATGGTTGTGGTGGACAGGTTCTCGAAGTATGGAGTGTTCATTCCTGGGCCAAGAGACTTGACGGCAGAGGATGCGGCACGTCTATTCTTCAAGAACGTGGTCAAGTATTGGGGCATTCCTAGCAACATTATGAGCGACAGAGATGGGCGCTTCACGGGCAGATTTTGGCGAGAGTTGTTCAAGATCATGGGCTCAAACTTGAACTTCTCGACGGCATTTCATCCTCAAAGCGACGGACATACGGAGCGGGTGAATGCCTTGTTGGAGGTGTACTTGCGGCACTACGTGAGTGCAAACCAACGAGATTGGGTGAAGTTGATGGATACGGCACAATTCTCCTACAACTTGCACCGCAGCGAGTCGACCAACACGAGTCCATTTGAGTTGGCGACGGGGCAGCAACCTTTGACACCTACGACGGTGGCAACGGGGTATAGAGGCAACAGTCCAGCATCCTACAAGTTCGCTGAAGGCTGGCACGAGAAGATGGAGATGGCCAAGTCTTACTTAGCCTGCGCTAGCAAGAAGATGAAGAAATGGGCGGACAAGAAGAGGCGACACTTGGAGTTTGAAGAGGGAGACATGGTGATGGTCAAGTTCTACCCTCATAGATTCAAGCATCTCAAGAACGTGCACAAGGGACTGCTTCGCCGCTATGAAGGGCCATTCCCCATCGTGAAGAGGATTGGCAAGGTGGCGTACAAGGTGGAAGTGTCGTTGCATTTGGAGATCCATCCAGTCTTTCATGTAAGCCAACTCAAGGCTTTCAACGAAGACAAGGAGGACGAGCAGCAAAGAGAGTCGCAGCGTGCACCAACACTCATCACCAAGACACACGACCATGAAGTTGAAGAAATCATGGCGCGTCGTGTCATTCCTCGTCGTGCCATACATCCAAGCTTTGTGGAGTACTTGGTCAAGTGGCGCAACCTTCCGGAGAGTGAAGAAACTTGGGAGAAAGAGCTCACGCTTTGGAAGAACAAGGACTTGATCGAGGCATTCCATCAAGAGGACGCGGCGAGAGCGTCGCGAGCATAGGTGGGGGAGGAAGTCACATGTGGCAGATGACATGGCGCCAACAAGGTGACAACATGGCGGCTGCACATGTGGCATGTATGGAAGACTAGTAGCATAGAGATGCTCCTAGGATTCTCCACCTTAATAGAGAGCTTAATGGTGCACTTATGAGTCACATAATGGGTGACATTTATAGAGTGCGTAATGGGGGGACTTAATGGGGTGTATTGATGTAGATGGACATTATGAGGGGCATTGATGCCTTGTATGAGGAGATGCCTATATAAGGAGCCATCTCCCTCACTTGTAATTCATTCCATCATTTTTTAGAGTAATACACACTAGAGAGTTCTCCCGCTTCTTTGTCTTTGCTTCCTTATTCTTTGCTTGCTTGTGAGTTTGAGAGAAGGCTGCCTAGCGCTCTAACGGAATTGAGAGCTAGGGCCGCACGATCGAGAGTAAGGTCGTGACACCCCTCGCCGGATTTTCGGTTTTCTCCCCTTCTCCTCCGGTTTTCCGGCCATAACTTCCCCTCCCGACCTCCAAATTACAAACCGCGACCGCTCCCACGCTCCTGGCGTCAAGGAGCACAATCCCCAGAGGTTTGGGCTTGTTTGGCCAAGGTTGGGTCGCCGGCGACGAGTTCTCCGACGAGTCTCCGGTGGGTCTTCTGGCGACTTTGGGTTGTTTTCTTCCCTTTTCTTCACCTCCCTTGCGGCATCTACTTGCGTCTCCAGGTGTGTTTTCATAGCCTCCCATTTTATTTTTGGAGAATCGATACCTAGAGTTAGGTGAAGAATTTGGGATTGTGGCATGATTTGTGAATGTTTTGGTAGGCCGATGGCGCTCTTTGCTTGTTATATTTTTGTCCCGGGAATTCAGTTCTTCGGCCTACCATTTGCATGTTGGCATTGTATGCGTGCTTGTGTGGCTTATGTATGCTAGATCGATTGGTGATATTTGGTATGGATTTTGTGTTTGTTCCACCGGGGGCCTAGTCCACTGTCCAAATCGCTCAATTTGAGGGTCCCCGGTGTGTTTGTTTGTGTAATTCTCGTGTGATTGGTATGCTTGTTTCATCGGGAGCCTAGTCCAGTGTCCATATCTTTCGATATGAGGGCTCCCAGTGTGGTTTTTGGCTAACATTGACCCTGTTCGTTTGTGTGCCATTTGTACATCCTTGTGCTTTGCAGGATCATGGAAGCCTACCTTGACCAGTTTGAGGTGTTCGAGGCTCTTCATGCCAGGCCGCAGATGGAGGCAGCTGTTCGCACCTATGGTTGGCAGCGCCTTCTCTGCCTCGCCGAGCCGACCTACCAGGAGCTTGTCTGGGAGTTCTACACATCCTTCTGCCACTCCTAGAGGGGGTCAGCCAACCATTCTAATGAGGTTCATTTCACGCTCGGCGGGGTGGAGCACTCCATCAAGTACTGGGAGTTGGCCACTGCACTTCGGCTCAACTCCCCGCACCCCAGCGACCGTCCCCTGTACGTGGAGGTGACCGATCCCACCGACTTTGCTTCCCAGGCGTACTTCCAGCGCATCTGCCTGCCGAACCATGTGGATGAGCAATACGTTGCTAGCCAGACACGGGCCACTCTCCTCCGTCCGGAGTGGTGGATCCTCAACCATTTGGCTCACCCAGTCCTACACCCCCAGCCGAGGCTTGTCCAACCGGGTCACCCTCCGGACCCTGTTCTTCATGCATGCAATGGGTCGTTCTGAGGACACCATCGAGCTGGGCTCTGTGCTCGCCCGGACTTTCACCAAAAGCCTTCGCCAACCAGGATCGCCACCTTGTCTGTGGCCCGGTGATCAATGCCTAAGCCCGCTACTACGGGGTCGATACCACTGGATGACCATGGTCCGAGCACCGACCCCATTCAGTGAAGCCATCCTTCGCCATCAGCATATGCTTGCTCGACAAGGGCGTGTGCACTGGATTGTGGGTCTTCCTCGTCCACCTGAACCTGCAGAGGGCGACCAGCCAGAGTCAAGCGCAGCTGGGGGACGCCGGGTTCCCCGCCGTACTGTTCGTTGTGCCCAGACTCCTGCGAGCCCCTCCGCTGCTCCCGGGTCTCCTGCTCCCGTGGTGCCCATTTCTGACCAGTTGGCGGCCATCGCTCAGCAGAACGAGCGCATTCTGGCCGGCCTGGAGAGCATTCACACCCGCCTCGATCGTGCGCGGGACCGCGGCCGTCGTCTTATGTCCGGCCAGCACTATATCATGTCGTACCTGGGCTTGGACCCGAACGCAGTCCACTACCCCTTCGTGCAGTCACCGGGGTGTGAGGACGAGTACCCCCACCCACCGGCGATGGTGGCGATGCGTTCTAGTGGCGAGTGGCTGGTTCTGCACTTCATTTCTTTTCCAGACTGAGACTCCATGTTTTTGTTGTTTCGTTTTGTTTTTTTATTTTATTTTGGATTGTAGATTTGGAACTCCGGTTCTTTCACCCAGTGTGTGTCTTTCACCCTTGGACTGGTCCCCCCTACCAGTCCCCTGCTCTTGACTGGTCTGCCTACCAGTCCCCGTTCCTGATCTCATTTCACGGTAACATCGTTCCCCTTTCCTCTGCTCCATTGAGGACACTGTCGCATTTAAGTGTGTGTGTGTGTGGGGGGGGGGGGGTTCTTTGTATTAATTGGAACGTATATATGTGTGCTTGGAGCCCAGTCGCCTGTCCAAATCTCGAGAGTTGAGGGCTCCAAGTACTGCGGTTTGCTTGATGTTTGATCGTATTGGCACTGTGGATGTGATTGGTGAATTGAATGGCTTTTGACTTAATGCATGACAACTTGAGTGTGACTAAGACAGCTTATTATGATGACTGAGATGTGCAGTAGAACTATGTAGGGGTTCAGTTTTTCAACTGTTTGCTCACCAACTGTGACTTGGATTGATCACTTGCTCTTGACAGTCATTTATGCATCTAGTTCAGGGAATCAGAATGAGAGATAGAGCATATAGGTAGCCATGTGAGACTTGAGCCTGCTCGTTTCTTTCTTGTACGATAGTTCCCTCTTCCATGATGTGCAGCATTCACGTTGTCATTAGCTAAGATGATGGAGGCATAGGATTAGCCACGACCAAATTGACTGTCCTGATGTGTCATACCCCCTAGTCAGCCCTTTGAGCCGTGTGTTATCCTTTCTTTCGGTCTACAATGGAAAATCACCCCTTTGCATCTTTTAGAAGGTTCCACATAGTGGTTTCTCCATGTTCTCTACTTTTTCTGCTTAATATAACGTGAGAGTTGGAGGTAGTTCTTGAAAAAAAAAGGGCATGCGTTTGTAAAATGTGCATAGGTGGTGGTTCTCTCAAGAAATGAAAAAAAAAAAAGAAAAAAAAAGTGAATGAAAGCAAAAGAGAGCCACCACCACAAAATCTGAATAGCCCATTGAGTAGTGTTTCTTAGCAGTGTGGCTTGGAAATACTAAGTTTGAGGTGACCTCCTTCGCTCTTGTGCTCTAAAGAATGTGAGTAATGCAGAATGGCAGAAAGAAAGAGTGGTTTGATTGGCTGTGATTGTGTTGGGTTTGGAATTGTGGAACCTTGTGCTATGAATACTCCACCACCTAAAAGGCATTTTCCCCATGTCCAAGACCCTAGCCAGTCATCTGAACCTGTGTCTAAGACCTCCGGATTAGTTAGTGGTGACACCCCATATGTGAACTCTAGCATTTAGAGGTTGCCTTCATGGTGAAGAGACGTTAGGGATTGAGAGAATAAGCATGTGCATTTTTCGCATCAAATTGTCTTGACCCCACTGGTCGAGAGTGAGCGATTCATTTTCTCATATTCTCTATACTCTTTATCCCGGTGAGGACCTAGATTGCTCGGTCTTAATTCTGATATCTTGAGCTTTATGCATGAAGTGACTGTCTGGAATACGTGGTTGAGTCAAGTCTATGTTGGTTGGTGAACAGAAGGGAGACTCTTCCTTTGCTCGACTTTACTGCATTCGAATGTCATCTGTGGTGGTTGTCTAGGTTGTCGTTGAGGTTGTCCATGTGTTAATGATCAAAAGCCAGTATTATTCACGTGTTTTGTGCCGATATGATATTCCCTAAAGCCTGCTTGATTGAAACGTTTTGAGCTTACCTTGTGTCTGACTTGGTTTGCTTGGGGACAAGCAAACGGTTAAGTGTGGGGGAATTTGATAACGATGTAATTGCAAATGTTTACACCCCTAGTTCTTATCCGTTTGCGGGGCGTAGTCGTGTATTTTGGCCTATTTTACGCCGGGTTGGGCTACTTTGTCATATTTCAGGTTCCAGACGTCGAATGAAAGGCTAAGCACGAGTTTCGGAGCATTTGGAAGTCATTCGGTCGAGCTGGGGCCAAAGCACGGGCTGGCCTAAAACAAAGCACGATCGTGTTCTTGGACCGTGTTTTTACTGCCGAGGCTTGACCCAAGATTTTCCTGCGCTGGCCCAAAACACGGGCGGGAGGGACTCAAAACACGGCCGTGTCCAACTTTAGACACGACCGTGTTTTCCCCAAGATGTGGGCGTGTTTTTAACACGTGGCAAGGGCACGGGTGGGCAAAAGCAAAGCACGGCCGTGCCCTCGACCGTGTTTTGCCCAAGGTCGGCCTTTTAGGCATATTTGAGCCAAAGGAGAGGGGGTTCCGAGTTTTAGAGAGACAGAGCAATACCTAGAGAGAGAAAGTGACAAAACTGAGTCTTCAAGTGTCTTTGATCGATCTCCATCACCACGAGAGTCCGGTTTGAGCTTGGAGAAGATCCGATTGAGCGCCAGAAGCAGATTATCATCCTTCACAATATGGTTTCCGCATCTGAGCTAGATTTTCCATCGCTCTCTATGGAGTAGTTTTCTTATTCATCTGGGTATGGAGAACCCTAGATTTGTATGTTAGGTCTAATTGTATGAACCCAAGTACAGATTCCATGATTTGATTATATTCAATTGAGGTTTGATTTATTGAATGGCATGAATCCTGATCAAATTCCTGTTGTTTCTGCTTTAACCTAGAAAGAGAATATCTGCCTAGGTTGATAGAGCAACCTTAATTGAAGGTAGTGAATTGGTGACTTTAGTCGAGGAGCCAATTCACTATTCTGTACCGAATTTACTTCGGTAGTGGAGGTTTGGTTCGTTAGTGCCTCAATCTGTTTACTCCGGTGGAGGTTAGTCGCCCGCTGAGGACTCAGATTAAGAGGGTCTGGAGACCTTTAGTCGAGACTTCGGACTGTTTAAGAACCTCCCGAGGTATAACTATCATTAAAACTGAACTTGGTAAATTACAATCCGGCTTAACTGCAGTCTAGGGGGAACCATATCCGGGTGACCTCTCTCGACTTGAAACAACCTTCTTGCTTGCTTTGCTTGTTTGCTTGTTTGAACTTGCACTAAAGTTTCACCGCTAAATAATAAGAATTCGCTGAGTAGTCATCACATCTAGGACCCGGGTTGACATTAAAACCCAAACCCGCTATACTACGCTTTAGGAAGTGGTTGCACTTGACCATTTTCTAGAGTGACAGTAGGAGTGAGTCACTAGGACTTGGTTTTCACGGCGTGCCGGGATCGTGCACAACCCTTCGAAGAGTTCAAGTGAAACAACGCGTTTTGAAGTGAACGGGAAGGAAGAATAATTTTCACGGTCGTGCTCGACTGTGCAATCGGGCAGGTGGTGGTTCTAAACCCAATTTCGAGTGTTTGCGAAGGGGATAAGATTTTTGGAGCAAAAACTTACAGTTATAGAGAGAAAGTGACGATGAGTGACCCCGAAGATCCTTGGAGATAGAAAATGGGGGAGAGACAAGAGGTCAAGAAAGGATCATTACTCTGCCGATATAGCGACTCATCTTACTTAGAGCGAAACCACCCTCAAGGGAAGAATCCGCCCCAGAAACTGCAGCACATGCCATCATTTCTCTATTGTGGCCACCGATTCTAGTGGTGTGCTGGGGACTTTGTTTCGAACGATGATCACCCATAAATCCTTCCCTATGGCTGGCTAGTTCCTTTAGTTTTGTAGGTATGTGAACCCTCGGGGGTCTAGTTATGTAAACTCGATGTTTGGCTTAATAAGATTGTTTCATTTCATATGCATTGATGCTTGATTTTCTCTATTTCGTCGTTTGTTGATTCGAATGATTGCATATTCGACCTGGCACTCCTTTGAGGTGCAAGGATCAAAATCCTAATCATGTAGGATTAAGACTATAAATGGCAGTCCTACTTGATCGATCTTCATTCGATCGAATGTTGTGACGTCTCAATGGAGAAATCCGTAGAGTCATTGTCACCCATTAGTTTGGGCAAATGCTTCAATACAAGGTGGGATCTAACGTATTTAGAAATCAATAGCTCGTACATTGCCAGATATCGAAGGATACATGACTAGAAGACTTAAGGGGAGCTTGCCTATGCAATGCCTTCCTTCTCTACTCTCTCGTCCATCCAACCATAGTCTTAGGTTTACTTTTATGCACTCTTTTCCTTTTCGATTTTGTTTTGCAAAAACTGGAGGCACCTCAACCTCCTACATCATTTTAACTCAAATGGAGCTATACCTTGCCACCAAAGTAAGTGTTCTGCGAGAGGCCCCTGGGAAATACGATCGTTGCTGGCGACATCTCACAAACTTAAGAAAATGAACTAGATACGAGTTATATTCTATCCTTATAATTCTTTTGCTTTTCTTTTCGTGTCGAGTCAGTTTCTGTATGTTTTGAGGGAAACTAAAATCGACAGTCCAAACGCCTAAATTCTTTTGACTTCGGCACACGGGGTGCCCTTTTCTGGGGGTAACCTATTTCTAGGAAGCCTCGATTCCCAGATATGGATGAATGGGAAGCCCCCTAGTTGGAATACGATCCATCCTCTTGCATTATGAGGTTTAAACAAAGCGATTCAGAGTCGCTCTATGAGGCATGATGTCGTTACCAGAGGCTTCTCTACAAATGCCTTGATCATGGATTCACGAGCATTCACCTAGCTCACTTGTTTGCACTAGGATTACCCCGTCAAATTCTTGATTCTGTGAATACTCTCTATGGGCGTAGCATTTGGGATAATCCCGATGATAAGATTCTAGAGGAATTTGGGACATTTGCTAAACTTTCTTGAAGACAAGTTTTTGACATTCGCCAACCTATTTTGGAGGAAGCCTATGCCATAAAAAAATGGTTGGAATTAGTGCAACGTCAGATCTTCACGATGCAGGATTTAATCCTTAGGCCAACACCTTTCGCTGCCTCCATATTTTCTGTCTCAACCATTTGAGATCTTTGATGTTGAGATGACCATATCTCAGATGCCATAGAAAGGAGTGGCTCAAATTTTCACTCTTGAATGCTAGTTCACTATTTTGTGACATAGCAAGAGAGAAAATTTTGTTGGAAGTCATTAGGACTTTTGACACCATGAAATTGTCAGGTTTGTTGATAATCTAGCACACACCATTATCAAACAAGAACTTGTAATTTTTCAGCATCAGCTGTCCCACGCTAAGTAGATTATGAGTTAGCTCCTGAACATACAAAGCATCTCGTATGAGAGTTTTGTTATCTTCTTATGTGCGCACAACGATTGTCACTTTTCAATTTAGAGTTAGATCTACAAATGAAAAAATATTAAATTTATAAATGAATAAGAAATTATGAATTTTTTTGGTTGGCTATAGAAATTGTTGAGAAATTTTGAAGTAACGAGATATTGATGAAAAAATTGTGTATTATATTTTAGAGATTAGCGCGTAAGAGATGACAATCCGTTCACCCAGATTTGGAAGTTGGAACTGGTCAGATAGCCCGTAAGTTTTTGGGATTCTGTTTTCCGTTTTTCTCATTGTTGTTTGTTGGATTCGCTGTCCAAACTTAGTTGCGATTGGGTCAGCAAGAGCTTGTAAAGTTCAACGTCCAGTCTGCAATGCATTATAAAATTACTTGGAAGTTGGATTGTTTTTAAATGAAAGTGCTTGAGGCCTAAATCTGACTAATCAACAAAGATGCATAATTGCAATGGCGTCTTCTTCCTTTCCAGAGAGAGAACCTTTTTGAGATAAAAGTCGGGTTTGGCACATCATATTCATTGGTCATCATTGTGATGATTGGGGTTGTAGGGTTCCTTTCTCTCCCTCCCATCATTTTCCCGGGAACTTTACATTTCTTGCACAGTATTAGCCTACCTGCCACTGAGACTTTGTTATTTGCTAGGCTTTGTCAGTGGTTACATTACGTGGTTAGTAAGTTATTAATTACAGAGCATCAGTTGCTTTCTCTGTCGTATGGTTGCTTTTCTTGATCGTTGGATTTAAGATGCAATTAGAAGAATACAAGAGTGCACATTTTTCACCCTGGAACGTTAAACACATAGATTAAGAATACAAGAGTGCACAATTTTCATCCTCGAACGTTAAACAAATAGATGAGGAATAACAAGCTATACAATCCCAGTACCAACCTCAAAGTGTTGATCCAGCAGTCATACAAGAATCAAAACATCAGTCACGCTATCGGATTCAAAGCTTGAAATTTGAGTTCGACCGAAAATAGGGCTGGGACTTGGGAAGAGAGATAACGCTGTCTGGATTATGGCATAAGATCGAGAATACAATAGCCATTGCGCAATTGAATCTTACACAAATCATACAAGAATCTGCAATATACACTAGAGAGGGGGAGAGTGTTAGAAAAAAGCCAAGCACGGTGCCTTGAGCTAAAAGAAACAAAAGAATTTCCCAACAAACTAACGGCAGGGATATTACACTTACACATACCTTGCCCACACTTCTATGCTTACACCTTCCTGTTCCTCTTTTCTTTGTCTCACATACGTTGTTCAAACCCAGCAAAACAAAACTCAAGCCATGAAAGAACCCACCACCAAAGTCACAATTACCAATCACAAACACCACCTTCACAAATTTGATCCAATTACGCTACTTGATCCCCAAAAAAATGATTGTATTTGGGGAGCATTGGTAAGGGAGATGTAGCTTTTACAGGTGGGTTCTTGACAGAAATCTCCAATGCTGCCTTGCTCGTGCATTTTTGTCCAGAAGCATTAGCAAGCCATCACTATCACTTGAAGCTCCAAACATGTACCTGAATGACCATAATCTCAACAAGCATTAAGACGTATTTACATCTCTTAACATTAGCAAGAAGTTAATGCCCTACTCAAGGAAACAAACTAAACAAGATACTAAAAGCACACCAAGAAACCAAAGTGCTTCTCTATTTTCACAAGTTCTAGTCTTTCCCCTCTGATTCATGGACAGGCATTGTGAAATTATGGTTACGGTCCCTAAAACATGTTTCGGGTTATAAAGGAACGATTGTATCCATCAAAAGGAAAACAAGTTACTTTATCTGCCTGCTGCCAGGTAGCCCTGTGAGAGGAGTCACACAGGTTGAACTTATAAAGTCAGCCGAGTCTTGGAAGATAAAACAATGTCAACTAGACATGAGTTACTTACCTGCTGCTTTGGCGAGCTCTCTTCCTCCAGAAGGCAAAGGATGTAACCCACTGAACATCAAAATGGAAGACATGTAAATGGCTAAACGTAATAATCTACCAAGCATTATAAGAACAGTTCAGATCACGAAGAAGCTTAAATTATTGAAACTATTAAAAGGAGAAGAAACCAGTTGAACAAAAGAACACAGGACTAGAAATGTTCCCCTTACCACCTAGAAGTGCTACTTACCAGTCTTTGATGCCTGGCAGGCAGCCAGAAGAAAATTAAAGATAGGCCACATAGCACGAGAAAGAATCAAATGACAAGTAGTTTCCAATGATCACGGATTTCTAAAATTTCATAGATAAAGTAGTGTCACCCTATCAGCACAAAGAAGACAATTATAGCACATCAAGCATACCTTGACAACAGATATGAATTTAAGGGCTCCTGCAATAGAGGGCTTCTTCACCGGTACTCTACGCTCAGGTGTCATGTCCTTGCACAACTGCTGGGCAATTTCTTTCAGTAGTACCAATTGTGCTTTGTCAGTACGCATTGAGATAATTGCCTGCCTCATTGATTCCCTGTCAGCCTCAAGTGCATGGAGCCTTGTGTATAGTTTCTTTATATCAGGATCACTCAGGTCAGGCTGATCAAACATTTCTGTTCTTGGGCTTGAAACATAATCCTCTTTATGATCATTTACCCCATTGTGCACAGAATCAATGGTATAAACTCTGTCATCCATCTCGTCTTCAAACTCTGAGGCATTATAATCTGCCTTCCTTGGAAATTTGTGTTCTTCCGGATGAGTAACATAATCTGCCTTCTTAAAGCTATTAGGGAACTTGTATGAAGGTGATTCTGTAGCTGTTTCTCTCGGCCCCCCTCTCAATGAACCCGAGCTCTCAACAGAAAGAATCCGGTTATGCCTTGTCTTCCTTGGAGACTGACCAACGATAACCTTCTCCAAAATATGTTTCCCATTCCCACCAGAAACATCAGCATCCAATTGACTGCTCCTAGGAGACCTCTCCATCTGGTAGATTCTATATTCCAGATTCTTCAAATGATCGTTACCACGAGGAGTATCATTATGACAAGGGACTTCCCCATAACGAGGAGTCTCGCCAAATGCATATTTCTCAACATCCACAACTTCTTCTTCATCAGCCTCAGCAGCAGCTTGGTTCTCATTCATATTGCACTTCAGTGGCGGGTAATCATATTCTGGGAAATCAAACTGTGAGCCCATATTATCAGACATACTCTGGTTCCGGCTAAACCCACCTTCTACCTCAGACTCTGTAAGCCCATAACTCAACATCCTATGCTTGTAGGCTTGCACTTCGCAGGTAAGAGATTGAATAGCCTGCTCTTTCTTGTACAACACATCTTCCAATGACGCAAGCTCTTCCTGATCATGGGCCATCTTCTCCTCTGCAAAACGCTTGAACTGTCTTGCCTCCATCTGGACCTCGGCCTTTTCCCTCTGCAACCTCAAAATCATAGACATGGCCTCATTTGCAGCTGAGGAAGCAGCATTTCTCTCCTCTTCCAGTTCAGCATATAAATCCTGGATTGCCTGCTGTTGGCTACTGACGCTCTCTCTCAGGGCAACAATTTCATTCTCAATTTGGATCCGTGGATTTGAAATGAGGTCGAGACCCGGTATAACAAAAGGCTTCCCCTCAAATTCATCATATTTCCTCTTCACAGATTTTATCCAGGGCCCAGAGGAGGAAGAGCCCGTAGAACAGCTACTACATCCACAATTGCAACATTTGGCCAAATCCCTAGAAGGTGGAGCAAATGGTGCAGCAGCTACTTCCAAATCCATAGGCAAACCAACAACTAGAAACCAGTACAAGTAATATCACGACGATGATTAAGAACAACGATAGAACGAATGGTATTTGACATTACCAAAACAAGGATTTCCCTAACACATGTCTCTCTCCCCCTTGGATATTGCAAGATTCCTGAGCAGCAAATTTCCTTCCTTTCTTCCCCCAATCCCAACAGACAGACAGCCCATTCCCCCCCCTGAAATTTGAGATCAAACATTCATTCAACACAGGGAAAGAATAGAACAAATAATGGAATAGAAACGAAGTATATGAAGACAAACAAGCATCACGACGAACGATTGCTACAGATAGGAATCAATCTCGATGGAGTATTCCCTTAAATAAAAATTAGATCAATTACAAAAAAGAGAATTTCATCACGAACACAAACAGAGAGGCGGAATTACCTCAGTTCAACAAGCCGGGAAACGAGTGAATCTCCCGTAAAGGCCGACTCTTTCTTCTCTTATTCTTTCCTTCTCTTGCAAATCGTTTCCCGATTCCAGCGAAACAAGCAGAAGAAAACCCGAAAAGAAGAAGAAAATTCAGGGGGTCCCCGGGGCACCGAACGAGAAAAGACGTGAGAAGCACCAGTCTCCCCCCTCCTCCAAAGTTACCCGGCGGACAAAAGCTGGCCGTGGAAAAAGCGGAAAAGTAATAAAGAAGAAGGAGAAGAGCCCGAGGGGGTATGGCGATTGGGAGAAGAAAATCGCGGAGGGCGGGGAGAGAGACACAGATGGAGAGAGAGAAAGAGAGCGCGAAGGAGGAGCGAGAGAGAGGGAAGGGAATTTCGAAACCCTAGGGGATTATTTTGGCAAGTCCTCTATTCAGTTTTTTTCTTTAGTCCCTGAATTGTACGACCGACGGCTCCATCTTGATATGTGTGAACTTTGTTACAGAGAGAGAGAGAGAGAGATGCGAATAAAAACGACAACCGGACAGTACCAACGGAGAGCGAAGAAGCTAATGAGGTCAGCCAGCCGAAGCGGAGTTGGGATGCAAAAAGTGATGACGGGGTTTTATTATTGTCTATTATAATTAGTTAATTACTATTCGTAAACCTAAAAACAAACATTAATCACGAAATTGGTTCGACGGCTGTTTCCTACAGAAGCTTCGTTAACCAATTAGGGTTAATAGTTATTACAGTCCATCACCGAGGATTAGAATCTTGCAAATCTTTTTAGTGGTTTGTAAATTGACAACTCACTTATTCATATCATTTGACATCATGTAAACCCAACATTTGCAACCCTCTGTATGCTGAAATGCCAGTTATCTGGGAATGGGGACAACACACAAATCGCTGGGGACGATTTGTGTGTCGACAAATTAAACCGCCGGAAAATGTCGTGGTTCTATTTGTCGACTTAAAATTGGTGGGTCCGGTCTGTGTTAGGGCAGCCATAAAATCGCCTTGTGACCATGCGATTTGTGGCGAAAATTTAAACAACCACAATTCTCGGCAGTTATTTACAAAAACCATTGCCCCATGTGGCGATTTTTGTGAAAGGTGGTATGATTGGAATTTTTCTGAAAATTATTGTATTTTTTCAAATTTTTAGTTTAATGGTGGTATTTGTGGAAAAAATCCAAATAAAATGATGTAACATTTGGTGATCACTATCTTCTTTCACGGATTAAAAGGCATACAAGTCCCTGTATTATCGAAAGATAACAAATGAGCCCCTGTTTTATACTTTTAATGAAAGAAACTCATGTACTATACTTAGATAACAAATAAGGCCCTCTTATACGACCACAGATTCGATATCCGTAGGGCTGCAAATGAGTCGAGCTGCTCGCGAGCGGCTTGGCGTTTGACTCAGAAAAAGCTCGTTCGATACTCGGCTCTTTCACTAATGAGCCAAGTGATTCGGCCTAATTGTACGCCTTTTATCCCCGGTTCTCTTTGACGTTTGTTGCAATTGAACTCCAAAAAGGTTGGTTTTACGTGAGGTTGCTTGTTGATTTAGTGTGTTTCACATCCTAACAGGTAAAACCAAACCCAGAGTCGAAAGTTGGAAGAAAAGGAGCAAAGATCGGGCAAAGAGGTGGAGACAGCCGCAGTTCACGACCAGACTTTGGAGTTCACGGTCTTACGGGACCGTGAACTGGAGCCATGACTCGTGAAGCGAGGAGCAAACAGAGTGGGTTTTCAAGTTACTGGCGCCCAGGCAGTTCACATTCGCTAAGACCGTGAACAAGGGCCACTAACCGTGAACCCAAGCAAATGAAGCGGTGCGTTTTGGTCGCGACACTGAGTTCACAGACGCGTTTGAAAGTTCACGGCCGTGAACTGGGCGTGATCTCAGTATAAATGGAGAGCTGGAAGGAAGAAGAAGGGAGACCTTTAGGTAGGGTTTTAGTACTTGGGTGTTTGTAAACCCTGGATTCAATTATGTAAATACTTGTATGCATTGAATGATTTGTGTGTGGTTGTGTTTTAATGTGAATGTTGAGGTATTATTCAGAAATGATTGTGTTGTGTGAAAGCCTATCAATCTAATTGCCATTCTAACTTAGATTAGAGAGGAGACCTCCTTAGGTTAGGAGGTTCATTGGGTGTTCTTGGGCATTTTAGGCCTCCTAGGATAGTTTAGAGTAGGGGTTATAACCAAACCAAATAAGGCTAAATTCCATTAACCATTGAATACAATATCATAACCAAACCGTCCAAACTAATACAACAGCCAAATTAACCAAACTAAAGTTTAATCGGTTTGGTTAATTGGTTAACCAGATTAACCAATATAAAATCACATTATCATTGACGATGAAAATTTTCCGGTTAATGCAACAATTCGCAATTTATATAATGAATAAAACATAACAATCAACACGTAGTTATAATTGACCCTTAACAAAAATACATGCAACTAAGACAATTATCTTACGATTAGTATAGAAGTATTCACCTAACAAAAAATTATGACAATGGTATGGGTTAATGAATTGTTGTGTTTGTGTAAATTGACTTAGTCTCTTAGCAATTATCATAGGTTGGAAATGACCTTCCTTTCAAGTTTTCATTCATCATAATGTATGAAATTTATCTAAATTAGGCATCCATATGTTGTGGTCTAGACTTTACATATACAAATATACACTATATGAGCAATATTGAGCTTTATATTTTATGAGTCTAAAATTGATGAACGTTAACTCTTGAGTGGTTATGCAAAGTATTATGTGTATATAATATATGTTGAAATATATGACTAATTACTTAACTGGTTAATTTGGTTTGACTGGTTAGAAGTGTCTGAAACCAAACCAAACCACCTAAACCAAACAAGCTAAAAACTTTAACCAAACCAAACAAATTATCCAAATTAACCAAACCAAATTATCCAAATAGTACCGGTTAAAACGGTTACCACGGTAACCAAACTGTTTGAACACCCCTAGTTTAGAGAGGAAACCTCCTTCACCCAAGAGGGTTGGTTTCCTTGGGTATTCAAAGCCTCCTAAACTAGTTTAGAGAGAACTCTACTTAACCTAAAAGGCTCATCTTGAGTGGGTTTCCTTGGGCATTCAATGCATCCTAAGCTAGGTTATAGATGGCATTCACCACTAACTAATCCGGAGGTCTTAGACACAGGTTCAGATGACTGGCTAGGGTCTTGGACATGGGGAAAATGCCTTTTAGGTGGTGGAAGTATTCATAGCACAAGGTTCCACAATTCCAAACCCAACACACTCACAGTCAATCAAACCACTCTTTCTTTCTGCCATTCTGCATTACTCACTTTCTTTAAAGCACAAGAGCGAAGGAGGTCACAAAAAACGTAGTATTTCCAAGCCACACTACTAAGAAACACTTCTCAATGGGCGCTATTCAGATTTTGTGGTGGTGACTCTCTTTTGCTTTGATCCACTTTTTTTTCTTTTTTTTTTTCATTTCTTGAGAGAACCACCACTTATGCACATTTTTGCAAACACATGTTTATATTTTCAAGAACTACCTGCAACTCTCACATTACATTTAGCAGAAACAGCAGAAAACATGGAGAAACCACTCTATGGAACCTTCTAAAAGATGCAAAGGGGTGATTTTCCATTGTAGACCGAAAGAAAGGATAACACACGGCTCAAAGGGCTGACTAGGGGGGTATGACTCATCAGGACAGTCAATTTGGTCGTGGGCTAATCCTACGCCTCCATCATCTTAGCTAATGACAACGTGAATGCTGCACATCATGGAAGAGGGAACTATCGCACAAAAAAGAAATGAGCAGGCTCGAGTCTCACATGGCTACCTATATGCTCTATCTCTCATTCTGATTCCCTGAACTAGATGCATAAATGACTGTCAAGAGCAAGTGATCAATCCAAGTCACAGTTGGTAAGCATATAGTTGAAAAACTGAACCCCTACACAGTTCTACTGCACATCTCAGTCATCGTAATAAGCTGTCTTAGTCACACTCAAGACGAGCTCCTGGTAGGTCGGCTCGGCGAGGCAGAGAAGGCGCCGCCAACCATAGGGGCGAACAGCTGCCTCCATCTGCGGCCTGGCATGAAGCGCCTCGAACACCTCAAAATCGAGATCCAGGTGCTCGGCGATATGGCGGGTACGGATGGTCCGCAACAGATGGCGTTGTGTGATGCTCAACTGGTCGAGGTAGTCTTCCATGATCCTGCAATGCACAAGGATGTACAAATGGCACACAAGAGAACATGGTCAATGTTAGTCAAAAACCACACTAGGAGCCCTCATATCGAAAGATATGGACAGTGGACTAGGCTCCCGGTGAAACAAGCATACCACTCACACGAGAATCACAGAAACAAACACATCGGGGACCCTCAAATCGAGAGATTTGGACAGTGAACTAGGCCCCCGGTGGAACAAGCATACCACTCACACGAGAATCACACAAATAAACACACCAGGGACCCTCAAATCGAGCGATTTGGATAGTGGATTAGGCCCCCGGTGGAACAAACACCAAATCCATACCAAATATTCACTAATCGATCCACCACACAAAAGCCACACAAGCACGCATACAATGCCAACATGCAAATGGTAGGCAGAAGAATTGAAATCCCGGGACAAAAATATAACAAGCAAAGAGCGCCATCGGCCTACCAAATCATTCCCAAATCATGCCACAATCCCAAATTCTTCACCTAACTCTAGGTATCGATTCTCCAAAAATAAAATAAGAGGCAATGAAAACACACCTGGAGACGCAAGTAGATACTGCAAGAGAGGTGAAGAAAATGGAAGAAAACACCCCAAGTCGCCGGAAAACCCACCGGAGACTCGCCGGAGAACTCGCCGCCGGCGACCCAACCTCAGCCAAACAAGCCCAAACCTCTGGGGATTTTGCTCCTCGACGCCAGGAGCGTGGGGGCAGTCGCGGTTCGTGATTTGGAGGTCGAGAGAGGGAGTTATGGCCGAAAAATCGGAGGAGAGGAGGAGAAACCCGAAATTCCGGCGAGGGGGGCGGTGGAATTTTGAAAAAAATGATTTTGGGGGGAGAGAGAGGCCAAAAATCGATATTTATAGGGGGGAATTAAAACACGGGAGGGCTGGAACACGACCGTGTTTTCCATGCTCCGCGCCCGTGTTTTTACTGCCGAGGGCGTGCTCCCCCCCTTTGAAAACACAGGCGGGCTGGGTTCAAAACACGGCTGTGTTTTTGAACCCCAGCGCCAGTGTTTTATTGCCGAGAGCAATGCAGGCCTCCTTTGAAAACACGGGCAGGCAGGGGAGAAAACACGGCCGTGTTTTTACTGCCGAGCCCACCTCTGCATTTTTTCAAAATTCCAATTTCAAACCACCAAAACTCATTTGTGCCCCGGCTCTAAAAATTTCTCAATCACATATTAAAACGAACCGCCTGAGGCACGAAATACTTTCCAGAAAGACTCCAGGCAGACTCAAAGACTCCAAAAACCGACAAAAATGAAAAGGAAAAAGGGTAGAAATGCAAATCGTGGTGGGGTTGCCTTCCCACAAGCGCTTCTTTACCGTCTTTTAGCTGGACACCCATGGCGGAACTAAGGGTCCGCGAATTCCACTGCCAACTCCGCACGTTCGACCTCGCCTCCCAAGTAGAGCTTGAGACGATGGCCATTCACTTTAAATGGTTCAGTCTGCGGGTTGGAAATCTCAATCGTGCCCAATGTTCAAGAAGACGGTGGGCGCCACCTAGGCGAGAAGGCACCGCCCAGCGCCCAGGCCGATTAGTCGTTGCCTAGGCGAGATTAAACGTCAAAAAAAATTGATAAATATGTAAGTTTAGAGTGCAAGATCAAACATAACATTCATAAGTTCACTGATTTGCAGTTCTGTAACTGACAATATTCAAGATAACAATCATTCAAGTAGTAACATAGAAGGAAACAAACATAATAAAACATTACAAATGTTAAGATAAGCCATAAAGGCGATGACAAGTTATTAAACTCCAAGTTGATCACTCATCATCTTCATCCATATAGTTCTTGTTAACCACAACATCCTCCTCATCCTCCTCGAAATGAATGGCCTCACTTTCCTCGTCATCTTCTTCTTCAGACTCAAACTCCTCATCGGCAAGGTCTCTCACTAATCTGGCACTCCTGCGAGGTTGAAGATTCTCACTAGCTCCCCTTGCCTCATCAATAACATTCCATGGAATGCCATTGAAACCTTCATCATCTTCATCACCAAACACATGCAAAGTGTGACTATCTCCTCCCTCAAATAGAAAGCCTTGTGCTTCAATTGAATCGGAACTTATGAGAACATCAACATTCTTCCTCTCCTTTATCTTCCTTTGCTTGGACATCAATCTAGAGTTAAACTGGATGTACACTAGTTGATTCATGCGACTAGTAGTAAGCCTATTCCTCTTCTTGGTATGAATCTGCAAGGACAATTGATTATACAAGCTTCCATCTAATATCTACTTTTACTATATAGCATATGGACAAATTCAAAACTACTAACCGACTCAAAAGTACTCCAGTTTCGCTCACAAGCAGAAGAACTTGAGGTCAATGACATAATCCTTATAGCCATCTTTTGCAAATGAGGTGTCTCACTTCCATACATTCTCCACCAAGCCACTAAGAAATTAATTAACTCTAAGTTAGTGAACGACACTAAATCATAAGTTACAAGGAAAGGTGGAAAGAAGTACTAACCAGGATTGTAGTCAAAGTTTACACAATTCTTTGCCATCTTTTTTCCAAAGAGTCCTTGTTTCCTTTGAAATTTTGTGAACTCTATGTTCACCACCTCATCATGTATATCCTCATCACAACCATGGTAGAATTGCTCAACACAAGTGATCAATGATGTTGTAATCTCGGCATTGTCAAATATTGAGGAGTCGGCATAACTGTAGTGAGGATTGAGAAGATATGCCGTTAGATGCAATGGAGCATCAAGTCTGCCTCTCATCTTCTTCTCCACAATAGCAATGACTTCTTTGTAACGAAGTTCTTCATTCTTAAACGCCTCCTTTATCTCTCTCTTTGCCTTCAAAAGTTCACCATACACAAAACCCATAGAAGGTTTCACATCCCCATCCACTAATCGGAGAAGCTTCACCAATGGCTCAAAGACTTTCAAGCAAATTTCCACACCATTCCAAAACCTAACACTAAGAACCGTGTCATAAGCCTCCTTGCCTTTCTTTGAACTGGTCTCCTTAATACTTTCCCACTTCGCATCCACCACCATCTTCCTCAAAGAATCTTTCTTATCCAACAAACTTTGTAGAGTAAGAAATTGAGAAGCAAATCGAGTCACACCTGGTTGGATGATCTCTCTCTTTTTGGTGAAGGATCTCATGCATTCCAAGGTGCGGTGGTGGCCATATATGAAGATGGTGAACCCCTTAGCTTGATCTACAATTTTCTTGAACCTTGGTATGTTGCCGATTCCTTGTAGCATCAAATTGATGGTGTGGGTTGCACAAGAACTCCAAAATATGTTCGGCCTCTTCTCCAACAAGAGGGCCTTTGCTGCCATATTGTTGGAAGCATTGTCCGTCACCACTTGCACCACATGTTCAGCTCCAACTTCCTCTATTGCATTGTCCACTAGCTCAAAAATTACTTCACCTGTGTGAGAAATCGCTGATGTGTCCTTCGACTTTATAAAGCTGGTTCCCTCGGCACAATGTGTGACTATGTTCATGATGCTTCTCCTCTTCATGTCTGTCCAAGCATCAGTCATAATAGAGCAACCATTCTTTTTCTTCTCCGCCTCTCGATCACTTAACAAGCTCTTAGTCCTTGCATACTCAGCTTTCAACAAAGGCTCTCGAAGCTCATACTGTGTAGGAGGCTTCAATCCAGGACCAAATTGACCAATAGCCTCAACCATTTGCTTGAACTCATCATTCTCAATGGCATTGAATGCAACAACTACAAAATAAATTCAGGAGTAAATTAGAAAAACAAATTGTGCATCTAAGAAAGAAGTAAAGGGTATAGCTATGCACTAACCATGTGTGTACACCCATTTTGCAATATATTGATGCACTTGAAGTGTCCTCTCATTAAAAAGTGCTTGATTTATCTTTTGTTGCTGAAATGATGCACTCGAAGACAAGCTAGGATCAATGGCACGTGCCCACTTGTCTATAGGACCTAACTTGTGAGGTTCAGAGCTACCTGCACAAGTGATGTCTTCTTCCTGTTGTCCACCGGAAGAGACATTAACATCACTTCTCAAACCTAGCTCACGAACAACCTTATCATGCTTCTTCTTTTCTGTTCCTTCCAACCAAGCCAAGCATGCCAATTTAGCTTCATTTGGGCAACTCTTACACTTGGCAACTCCACCACCAACCTGAGCAATGTGTTTCTTGAAACGGTTAATTCCTCCTGTGTTTACATTCTTGCAAAAGTTACACATGATTCTATCCTTGTTGTTTGGATCGATGAGCTTTCCATATTCACAACCAATATCATCAGACTTCCTCTTCAAAGAGTTCGCATTTTCAACCGTTGAAGCCGTGACAGTAGCCTCTGTCTGTTCCATTTAACCAAAACAAGCAGCCCTGTAATTGCAAACACACATTTTCAGCAGCAAGTAGCAACCAAAATAAAAGCACTAACAGTAATGAAACGAGTAATGGAAGCTGAGAATGAAACGAGTAATCAAAACCAAAATAAAACTCCTATTTCTTTTGAACTCACAGTAATGAAACGAGTAATTACAATTCACAACCAAAATAAAAATCCTATTTCTTCTAAACTCACAATAGTGAAACGAGTAATCACAACAAAGGCGATTCTCTCCTCTGTACACCTCCTAACAGCCGATTTCTTCTGAACTCCCAGCAGTAAAAAAAAAAAAAAATTCTGATCATATTAGTCTTGAAATAAGCTGCTGTCATACTAGCTGTTTAAGTTAAACCTATTTGCTCTGTCGAATTCAGATATTATATTTTAGAAGCAAACCAGAGAGCTATGTCGAAATTTTAAAGCAAAAGCAAAAGAGTGATGAGGCAGCAATCAGGCTGCAAACTGAAATACAGTATATGAAGGCAGAAAAGGTTCACTTTTATTCCTCTTCTGAACTCCCAGCAGTACCTCCTCTTCGTCTTCGTTCAGGGTCTCTTTAACCAAGCGGTTGTCGAGGTCGAGAACGGCGATGCTGGTGCTGGCGGGGACGGCTGGGCGGCGATGCTGGAGAATCCCCGCGCAGCTGACCGACGAATCCCCCGCGCAGCTGGCGACGAAGGCGACGAAGGCGGCTAGAGTTGGAGGCTGCTTGCTGTTCCCTTGCGAGTTGGAGGCGGCTAGAGTTGGAGGCTGGTTGACTGATGATATTAGGGTTTTACCCTTTCTGCCCAACATCCAAAACGCACAGCAGTGTAAGTTATAACAAATTTTTTTTTCCCCCTGGGCGTCGCCCAGCGCTTTTAATCGCGGATCAAGACTTGGAATCGCCGCCTAGGCGTTCTTCAACGCGATTCCGCGTTTATGGCGCCCAGCAACTTCGCCCAGCAGTAAACTCCAAGAATCCTCCTCGCCCAGCTAGTAAACGCGCCTAGGCGAGCGCCTAGGCGAGTGTTCTTGAACACTGATCGTGCCATAAGGGAACACATGTGTGACCGTGTACGGTCCAGACCACCGGGAACGGAGTTTTCCAGGAAAGAGCTTTAGGCGAGAGTTACAAAGGAGAACTCGATCACCAACCTCGGACTCTTTCGGACCCCGCAACCGTGCATCGTGCAGGCGCTTAGTGCGCTCCTTGTACAGCTTGGTGTTCTCATAGGCGTGATAACGCCACTCCTCCAGCTCCAGTATCTGCATTTTGCACTCAACACCTGCAACACTAACATCCAAGTTGAGCAGCTTAAGGGCCCAAAAGGCTTTGTGCTCTAGCTCCACGGGAAAATGGCATGCCTTTCCATAGACTAGCCGGTACGGTGAAGTACCAATGGGCGTCTTGTAGGCAGTGCGGTATGCCCATAGAGCATCATCGAGCTTGGTGGACCAATCCTTGCGGGATTGATCCACCGTCTTCTCCAGGATACGCTTGAGCTCCCGGTTTGTCAGCTTGGCCTGGCCACTTGTTTGAGGATGGTAGGCCACAGACACCTTATGAGTTACACCATAGCGAGACAGTAACTTATCTATCTGGCCCTGGAAATGGGTGCCTCGATCGCTTATGATGGCTCTAGGTGTCCCGAACCGGGAGAATAGTTGCTTTAGAAAACCACAAACTTGTCTAGCATCATTAGTGGGCAAAGCTTGCGCCTCAGCCCACCTAGAGAAGTAGTCAACAACAACAAGGATATAGGTATTACCAAAAGATTGAGGGAAGGGCCCATGAAGTCGATACCCCATATATCAAAAATCTCACAAGTTATAAACACGTCCTGGGGCATCTCATCACGGGTAGAGATGTTAACTGACCTCTGGCATCGGTCGCACTTGCGTGCGAAGGCGTCTGCGTCCTTGAAGAGCGTGGGCCACTAAAAGCTGTAGCACCTTCCTCGCTGTGCGGTTTCCTCCGTGGTGACCGCCAGTAGGCCCTTCATGACAATGAGATAGAATGCCCTCCATCTCACTCTCCATAACACAGCGACATATTATCTCGTCGGCTCCGATCCTGAAGAGATGAGGGTCATCGCAGAAGTAGTGCTTCAGGTCGGAGAAAATTTTTCTCTTGGTGTGGGTTGTCATCCCCTTGGGCAGCTGCTGGCCCACCCTATAGTTCGCAAAATCGGAGTACCAAGGGGTGACACTCTCCACTAAGTACATCATCATCAGTCTCTCATCTGGGAAGGAGTCGTTGATCTCCTCCTCGAGGTTGTCCGCAGGAGGTGCGTCCAACCAGGAGAGGTGATCGGCTGCAACATTCTCCGCTCCCTTCTTGTCCCGAATCTCGATGTCGAACTCCTGCAATAGTAAGATCCATCGTATGAGCCTAGGCTTGGCATCGGCCTTGCTCATCAGGTATCGAATCGTGGAGTGATCTGTATACACGGTCACATGGGACAAGACCAGATAAGGACGAAATTTATCAAAGGCAAACACCACCGCGAGCAGCTCCTTCTCCGTGGTGGTGTAGTGCTCCTGGGCATCATTCAGGGTCTTCAAGGCGTAGTAGATAGGTCGGAAGTGTTGATCTCGCCTCTGCCCCAATACAGCTCTAACAACAAAGTCACTGGCATCGCACATCAGCTCAAATGGCAGGGACCAGTCAGGAACAACCATGATAAGAGCTTGAGTGAGCTTGTCCTTCAAGGTCGTGAATGCCGCTATGCATGCATTAGTGAACTGGAAGGGGGAATCCTTCTTAAGAAGCTTAGTCAGGGGCAGGGCGATCTTTGAAAAATCCTTGATGAACCGCCTGTAGAACCCTGCATGGCCTAAAAAACTCTAGATCCCCTTAACAGATGTAGGAGGAGGCAGCTTGCTGATAGTATCGATCTTTGCTCTGTCCACCTCAATCCACATCTTGGAGATCATATGCCCCAGAACTATGCCTTCACGAACCATGAAGTGGCACTTCTCCCAACATAGTGCCAGGTTCGTTTCTTCACACTGTTTAGGACGAGTTCCAGGTTAAGGAGGCAGTGAGAGAATGAGTCACCGTAAACCGAGAAGTCGTCCATAAACACCTCCATAATCTCGCAGACCAGACGGTCAAAGATGGCGAGCATGCATCTCTGAAAAGTGGCGGGGGCGTTACATAGCCCGAACGGGATCCTTCGGTAGGCAAATGTGCCGAAGGGACAGGTGAAAGTGGTCTTCGCCTGGTCCTCTGTGCAATGGGTATCTGGAAGTACCCGGACATCCCATCCAGGAAACAGTAGAACTCGTGCCCCGCCAGTCTCTCCAGCATCTGGTCAATGAATGGCAGCGACAAGTGGTCCTTCCGAGTGGCGTCGTTGAGACGCCGATTATCAATGCAGACACGGTACCTAGTCATCGTACGCATCAGGATGAGCTCATTCTTCCCGTTAGGCACCACAATCATCCCACCCTTTTTGGGTACCACCTGGGTGGGACTGACCCACTCGCTGTCAGAAATGGCGAAGACGATCCCCGCGTCCGGCAGCTTCACGATCTCAGCCCGAACCACAGCCTCTAGGTTCGGTGTCAGTCTTCTCTGCGGCTGTCTCACTGGCCGCATCCCATCCTCCATCAGTATCCGGTGGGAGCAGAAGGAGGGGCTGATCCCCCAGATATCTGTGATCTTCCACGCTAGAGCACGCTCATGCCGCTTCAGCAAGGCTACCAGTCTGTCTTTCTGCTCGGGTGTGAGGGTCGAGCTGATTATGACTGGAAGCTTATTCCCCTCCCGGAGAAATGCATAATCCAAGTGAGGAGGGAGGGGCTTTAGCTTCAGCTCTAGTGGTTCCTCCAATGATGTAGTGATGCGGGGTGAGGATGAGATCGGTTTGAACAGCCGGTCGCCCTCCAGGGATGTGCCACTCTCCAGCGCGGCCAACTGCTCCGCCAGCTGTGGCTCCTGCGATGCCTGCTCACCTAGCAAAATACAACGCTCAAGAGCATCGATAGTACCTGCACTCGTTATAGCGAGTGCGGTCTCAAAATCAGCAAGCACATCACAGTAATCTACGTCATCATGCAAATGGGAGTGTTTCCCATTCTCAGACACAGAAAAAGTAGCTTGTTCATCACCAACACGCAGGATCAATTTACCACTATGCACATTAATAAGCGTCTTGGCGGTGGCGAGAAACGGTCTACCCAAAATCAAATGTACATCCACATCCTCATTTATATCCAAAATAACAAAGTCGACAGGATATGTGAATGCACCTACATTAACAAGCAGATCCTCAATGATACCCCTAGGATGCACAATGGAACGATCAGCTAACTGAATGCTCATCCTAGTATCTCTAGGTTCACCTAGGTCTAGCTTTTTAAACAATTTGTAGGGCATAACATTTATGCTAGCTCTTAGATCCGCCAAGGACTTTCCTACATGAATGCTGCCAATAACAAGAGGGATAGTGAAACTCCCTGGGTCTTTATGCTTCTCGGGCAGCTTGTTCTGCAGGATAGCAGAACACTCCTCGCTCAGCATCACTGTCGAAAGATCCCCAAGTTTCTTCTTGTTGGTAAGGAGGTATTTCATGAACTTGGCATACTTGGGCATCTTCGACAGTGCCTCCACGAACGGCATGCTGATGTTGACCTGGTTCAACATTGCTATGAACTTAGCAAACTCAGTCTCCAACTTGTCTTTATGTAGGCAAGTGGGGAAGGGAAGCTGGGGTACGTGCTCCTTAACCACTGGATGCGGCTTGGGAGTCGGTGCTTCTTCGTCCATCCCCACTTCTGCGTTGTCAGCTGGAAGTGTGAAGCAGGTAGTGGCTCGTTTTGACTGGGCTGGGAAGGAGCAGCAGATGTGGTCTTGCCACTCCTGGTAGTGACGACACCTAGCTGCTGGTGCTAGTGAGGCTCACGAGGATTCGGAATAGTGGTGGCAAGCAGAGTCCCCGGTGCCCTGATAGTGTTTTGGAGAGCCATGCTACCCATCTGGTTCTGTAAATCTTGCAAAATGGCACCTTGGTTCCTCTGGCCGGCCTCCAGTGAGGCTATGTTCTGGTCCATCCTCGTGAAATTTGCCTGGTTGGTAGTCATGAATGCCACTAGAAAGTTTTTCAGCTCCATCATCTGATTATCTGGAGCCGGAGCTGCTGCTGGCTTGGCATACTAACGCTGGGGCTGCTGGAATGGTTGCCCCTGCCTAGGCTGGTAGGGATGCTGCTGTGGGACTGGGCCCTGTCTAGCCTGGAAAGGCTGCCTCTGCTGAAAACCACCAGTTAGTGCTGGGAAACCAGGTGGTTTAGTGGTGTTGCTACTCCAAGAGAAATTGGGATGCTGGCGCCACCTCTCATTATATGTATTGTTGTACGGGTCGAGGTACCGAGCATTGGAGATGAAGTCCAACTGCTCTTGGAGGGTAGAAGACTCCCTCATAGCCTGGCAGTCTTCCACCAGATGATTTGAGCTCTCACACCACTGACATTGAGCGACTGGAGGTGTAGCCAAACCTCTGCCCGGAATAAGACTGTTGGGATTCTTCAATGTCTGCACTAACTCGGCTACCTGCTGCTCGAGCCCGGACCTGGCCTCCATGGCGTGCACACCACGGTCCCGGGAATTTCTGCCTCTGCTGCTCTGCCCCCAAGAATGATCTCTGGCAGCCAAGGTACTGATCATCTGGTTCAGTTCGGGTGAAGTCTTAGTAAGAATATCCCCTCCTAGGCATAGAGACTCAATCACCCTATGGCTGTCCGGAGAGAGAGCACTGTAGAAGTTCCCCACTGAGAATGCATCACTGAAGCCATGATGGGGACACTGCCAGAAATATCCCATGTACCGCTCTCATGCATCACGAAGTGATTCGTCTGGCTCTTGGCGAAAGTGAGTGATCTCCCGCTGGATCTTTGTGGTCTTCGATGCTGGATAGTACCTGTGCACGAACTTGTCAGTCAGATCATCCCAAGAAGTGATGGACAACGGGGGCTGGGTCTCCAAACACCTCTTAGCATTCCCCGCCAGAGAATGGGGGAAGAGGTGTAGGCGGATTGCATCATCAGGGACACCGTTTAGCTTGAACCCGTTCGTCAGCTGCAGAAAACGGGAAAGATGCACCCTTGCCTCCTCATCCTTCAAGCCATGGAAGTAGATAGAGGATGTAATGAGTTGAATCCAGCATGGCTTGATCTCGAAGTTGTTCGCTGGAATAGGTGGGTAGAGGATGACCGGGCGGATGTCAGCAATCCGTGGAGTGTAGTAGTACTCCAAGGTGGGACCCGGCTGCTGTGGATGATGATGACCCCCATCTGCCTGGGGTATGGGGTTGTTCCCCAAGATCTGATTCACCGGGGGAACCTGGTGAGGATTCCCCTGGTATGGATTGCAATCTCCTTCCATCTCGTACTCGTCCTCGGACTCGCTGCTCAAATGGCCGTCTATGCGCTCCTCTGTAGCCAGTCTAGCTCGCTGTTGTCTCCTGAGTTGGCGACAGGTGCGTTCAAGCTCCGGATTCAAAGACAGTAAATATCCCGACTGGCTACTGGTCATGCACTACCTGCACACAGTCAAGCAAGCAAACCCGTGAAGGCAAAAGTGTGACAAAGCAAACAACGCGAAAAGAAAAGCTAAATTAACAGAATTCACGTTTCTTCAACAACCTAGCCGTCCCCGTCAACGGCGCCAAAAACTTGACTCACTCCTACTGCACTCTAGAAAATGGCCAAGTGTAACCACTTCCTAAAGCGTAGTTGACTCACTTCTACTGTCACTCCAGGAATTGGCCAAGTGAAACCACTTCCTAAAGCGTAGTATAGCGGGTTTAGGTTTAAATGTCAACTCGGGTCCTAGATTTGATGACTACTCAGTGAATTCTTGTTATCTAGCAATGAAACTTTAATGCAAGTCTAAACTACCAAACAAACAAAGCAAGTAAACTGTTGTATTCAGGTTAAGAGAGGTCACCCGGATATGGTTCCCCCTAGACTGCAGTTAAGCCGGATTGCAATTACCAAGTTCAGTTTCTATGATAGTTATACTGCGGAAGGTTCTCAAACAGCCTGAAGTCTTGACTAAAGGTCTTCAAACCCTCTCAATCTGAGTCTCTAGCGGGCGACTAACCTCCACCGGAGTAAACAGATTGAGGCCTTAACAAACGAAACCTCCACTACCGGAGTGAATCCGGTACAGAATAGTGAGTTGGCTCCTCGACTAAAGTCACCAACTCCCTACCTTCAATCAAGGATGCTCTATCAACCTAGGCAGATATTCTCATTCTAGGTTAAAGCAGAAACAACAGGAATTTGATCAGGATTCATGCCATTCAATCATTCAAACCTCAATTGAATATAATCAAATCATAGAATCAGTACTTGGGTTCATACAATCAAACCTAACATACAAATCTAGGGTTCTCCATACCCAGATGAATGGGAGAACTACTCCATGGAGAAAGAAGCAAAAACAGAATCAGACGCGGAATTCATACTGTGAAGGATGGATTCCTGCTCCTCGACGTTGATTGGCACTTCTCCAAGCTCAAACTGGCCTCCAATGGTGATGAAGATCAAGCTAGGGCACTTGGAGACTCTTGTTCGTCGCTTTCTCTCTCTAGGAATCGCTCTATCTCTCTCAAAACTCGAATCCCCTTCTGTTTTGGCTGAAATCTACTTAAAAGGGCATCAGTGGGCAAAACACGGTCGAGGGCACGGCCGTGTTTTGCCTCAGCCCGCCCGTGTTTTGGCAAGGTTTAATTACACGGCCAGACTGTTGGGGAAAACACGGGCGTGCTTTTGGTGGACACGGCCGTGCTTTTCCTCAACCCTGCCCGTGTTTTGAGCTCGTGCTTTTTAAACTCAGATTAGCTCTCGGCAGTAAAAGCACGGCCTAGGAACACGGCCGTGTTCTGCTTTAGGTGTGCCCGTGTTTTGACTCCAGCTTCACCGAATGACTTCCGAATGCCCCGAAACTCGTGCTTAGCCTTTCCTTCGACGCCTGGGACCTGAAATATGACAATAGCACAACCCGGCGTAAAATAGGCCAAAAATACACGACTATGCCCCTCAAACGGATAAGAACTAGGGGCGCAAATATGTGCAATTACATCGTTATCAAATTCCCCCACACTTAACCGTTTGCTTGTCCCCAAGCAAACCAAGTCAGACACAATGTAAGCTCAAAACAGGGTATGTCATATCGGCACAAAACACGTGGATCATAGTGGCTTTCGATCAGTAACACATGGACAACCTCAATCACAACCTAGACAACCACCACATATGACATTCGAATGCAGTAAAGTCGAGCAAAGGAAGAGTCTCCCTTCTGTTCACCAACCAACATAGACTTGACTCGACCACTTATTCAAAACAGTCACATCATGCACAAAGCTCAAGATGTCAGAATTAAAACCGAGCAGTCTAGGTCCTCACCGGGATAAAGAGTATAGAGAATAAGAGAAAATGAATCGCTCACTCTCGACCAGTGGGGTCAGGACAATTTGATGCGAAAAATGCGCATGCTTAATCTCTCAATCCCTAACATCTCTTCACCATGAATGCAGCCTCTAAGTGCTAGAGTTCACATATGGGGTGTCACCACTAACTAATCCGCAGGTCTTAGACACAGGTTCAGATGACTGGCTAGGGTCTTGGACATGGGGAAAATGCCTTTTAGGTGGTGGAAGTATTCATACAGCACAAGGTTCCACATTTCCAAACCCAACAGACTCGCAGTCAATCAAACCAAAAACTTTCTTTCTGCTATTCTGCATTATTCAAATTCAAAGCACAAGAGCGAAGGAGGTTACATAAATGCTAGTATCTCTAAGCCAGGCTGCTAAGAAATACTACTTAATGGGCATTACTCAGATTTTTGGTGGTGGCTCTCTTTTGCTTTCATTTTTTTCTTTGTTTTTCTTTCATTATTTTTCATTTCTTAAGAGAACCACCGCCTCTGCACATTTTCAAACACCTGCCCAACTTTTAAGCACTACCTCCAACCCTCACATTACATTTAGCAGAAACAGCAGGAAACATGTAAAAATCACTCTGTGGAACTTCCTAAAAGATGAAAAAGGGTGAATTTTCATTGAAGACCGAAAGAAAGGAAAACACACGGCTCAAAGGGGCTGACTAGGGGGTATGACACACCAGGACAGTCAATTTGTTCGTGGACTAATCTTATGCCTCCATCATTTTAGCTAATGACAACGTGAATGCTGCACATCATGGAAGAGGGAACTATCGCACAAGAAAGAAACGAGCAGGCTCAAATCTCACATGGCTACCTATATGCTCTATCTCTCGTTCTGATTCCCTGAACTAGATGCATAAATGACTGTCAAAAGCAAGTGATCAAACCATGTCACATTTGGTGAGCAGACAGCTGAAAAAATGAACCCCTACACAATTCTACTACACATCTCAGTCATCACAATAAGTTGTCTAAGTGGCACTCAAGTTGTCATGTATCAATTCAAAATCCATTCAATTCACTAATCACATCCACAGTGCCAATACGATCAAATATCAAGCAAACAGCCGTGCTCGGAGCCCTCAAATCTCAAGATTTGGACAGTGGACTAGGCTCCAAGCACACATATATTCGTTCCAATTCATACAAAGAACCCCCCACACTTAAACGCGACAATGTCCTCAATGGAGCAGAGGGAAGGGGAACGATGTTACCGTGAAACAGTGGGCAGGAACGTTGACTGGATGGCGGACAAGTCAAAAGAAGGAGGCACAGAGCTAGAGACAACAAAAACACACACACTGGGTGATAGAAATCAGAGTACCAAGTCTACAATCCAAGATAAAAAAAAAAAAAACGAAACCACAAAACACGGAGTCTCAGTCTGGAACACAAATAAAGCACAGAACCCGCTCTAGAAGGCATCACCACCATCGCCGGTGGGTGGAGGGTACTCATCCTCAAACCCTGGGGACTGCACGAACGGGTAGTGGACCCCGTTCGGGTCCAAGCCCATGTAGGACATGATGTAGTGCTGCCCGGACATGAGATGACGCCCTCGGTCCCGCTCACGATCAAGGCGGGTGTGGATGCGCTCCTGGCCGGCCAGGATGCGCTCATTCTGCTGAGCAATCACCGCCAACTGGTCGGAGATGGGCACCACCACTGGAGGAAGTGACCCTGGAGATGGAGATCGGGGAGCAGGAGAGGGGCTCGCGGGAGCCTGGTCACGAAGGGGAACGCGACGGGGAACTCGGCGCCCACCAGCGGCGCTCGACTCGGCCTGGTCGCCCTCGGCAGGTAGAGGTGGCTGAGGAAGGTCCGCGATCTAGCGCACACGCCAGTGGCGAGCAACCAAGTGCTGGTGGCGGAGAGTAGCCTCGCTGAGTGGGGTTGGCCCGTGGACCAATATCATCCCTGTGTAGTCCACCCTATAGTTGCGGGCCAAGGCGGTGATCACCGGGCCACATACAAGGCTGCGAGTCGTGCTGATGGCTGCTTTAGTGAACGTCCGGGCGAGCACAGAGCCCAGCTGAATGGTGTCCTCAGAACGACCCATCGCATGCATCAACCAGAGTGTCCGGAGTGTGACCCGGTTGGCCGAGCCCTTGTTAGGTGTGTAAGAGGTGCACATCAAGTGGTTGAGGATCTGCCACTCCGGACGGAGGAGAGCAGCCCGCGTCCGGCTGGCCACGTACTCTTCATCCACACTGTTCGGCAGGCAGATGCTCTGAAAGTACGCCTGGGAAGCGAAGTCTGTGGGATCAGAGAGATCCAAGCGGAGAGGCGGCCCGCCTGCTTCCCGGGAATTGAGACGAAGTGCATTGGCAAACTCCCAGTAACTGAGGGAGTGCTCCACCCCGTCGAGGGTGAACTGAACTGCATCAGCATGGTCGGAGTTCCCCTTCGAGTTGTGGTGGAAGGTGGCGTAGAACTCCCAGACTAGCTCCTTCTAGGTCGGCTCGGCGAGGGTGAGAAGACGCCGCCAACCATAGGAGCGGACCACGGCCTCCATCTGTGGCCTGGCATGAAGCTCCTCGAACACCTCCCAATCGAGGTGCAAGTGCTCGGCGATGGTGCGGTTGCGGAGGTTCCGCAGCTTATGGCACTGGGTAATGCTCATCTGGTCGAGATAAACCTCCATGATCCTGCAAAACACAATGAAGGACAAAGTGTACACAAGCAAACGGGGTCAATGTTAGGCCAAACCCACACCGGGAGCCCTCATATCGAAAGATATGGATAGTGGACTAGACTCCCGGCGAAACAAGCATACCCATCAAACGAGATTTATACAACAAAATACAACGGGGACCCTCAAATCGAGCGATTCGGACAGTGGACTAGGCCCCCGGTGAAACAAGCATACCCAAAACCATACGAGATAAGCACCAAGCAATCCACCACACAAAAACCACACTAACCCGCATACAATGCAACATGCAATCATCCCAATAATCCCCCAAACCGAAATATCCCCAAACCATTCCACAATCAAAAGTTCTTCACCTAACTCTAGGTATCGATTCTCCATAAATAAAAGAAAAGACGAGGAGAAAACACCTGGAGACGCAAGGAGAGACCACGAGAGAGGTGAAGAAAGTTGAAAGAGGCACCCAAACTCGCCGGAAAACACGCCGGAGACTCGCCGGAAAACTCACCGCCGGCGACCCAACCTCGGCCAAACCTGCCCAAATCATTGGGGAATGTGCTCCTCGACGCCAGGAGTGTAGGGGCGCTCACGGTTTGTGATTTGGAGGTCGGGATAGGAAGTTATGGTCGGAAAATCGACGGAGAAGATGAAGGGGCCGATTTTCCGGCGAGAGGGGGCTGGGAAATTTTGAAAAAAAGTGATCTGGTGGGTGGGGGGGAGAAAAATCGAATTTATAGGGGGGCAGCGAAACACGGGCAGGGCAAAGCATGGCCGTGTTTTGGTCCCCTAGTGCCCGTGTTTTTACTGCCGAGCCCAAAATGCCTTTTTTCAGTTTTTCAATCTCAAACCACCAAGACTCGTTCGTGCCCCGGCTCTAAAATTTACCCAATCACGCATTAAAAAGAACCGCCCGAGGCACGAAAAACTTTCCAGACTGACTCCAGACAGACTCAAAAACCGACAAAAATGAAATAAATAAATAAAAACAAAGGGTAGAAATGCAAACCATGGTGGGGTTGCCTCCCCACAAGCGCTTCTTTACCGTCTTTTAGCACGACGCCAATTGCGGAACTAAGGGTCCGCGAGCTCCACTGCTAACTCCGCACGTTCGACCTCGTCTCCCAGGTAGAGCTTGAGACGATAGCCATTCACTTTAAACGGCTCAGTTTGCGGGTTAGAAATTTCAATCGTGCCATACGGGAACACCTGTGTGACCGTGTACGGTCCAGACCACCGGGAACGGAGTTTTCCGGGAAAGAGCTTCAGGCGAGAGTTATAAAGGAGAACTCGATCACCAACCTGGAACTCTTTCGGACCCCGCAACCGTGCATCGTGCAGGCTCTTAGTGCGCTCCTTGTACAACTTGGTGTTCTCATAGGCGTGATAATGCCACTCTTCCAGCTCCAACATCTGCATTTTTCGCTCAGCACCTGCAACACTAACATCCAAGTTTAGCAGCTTAAGGGCCCAGAAGGCCTTGTGCTCTAGCTCCACAGGCAGATGGCATGCCTTTCCTTAGACCAGCCGGTACGGTGAGGTACCAATGGGCGTCTTGTAGGCAGTGCGATATGCCCACAGAGCATCATCGAGCTTGGTGGACCAATCCTTGCGGGATAGGTTCACCGTCTTCTCCAAGATCCGCTTGAGCTCCCGGTTCGTCAGCTCGGCCTGGCCACTGGTTTGAGGATGGTAGGCCACGGACACCTTATGAGTTACACCATAGCGAGACAACAATTTATCGAACTGACCCTGGAAATGGGTGCCTCGGTCGCTTATGATGGCTCTAGGTGTCCCGAACCGGGAGAATAGCTGCTTCAGAAAACCACAAACACGTCTAGCATCATTAGTGGGCAAAGCTTGCGCCTCAGCCCACCTAGAGATGTAGTCAACAGCCACAAGGATATATGTATTACCAAAAGATGGAGGGAAGGGGCCCATGAAGTCGATACCCCAGACATAAAAAATCTCACAAGTTATAAACACATTCTGGGACATCTCATCACGGGCAGAGATGTTACCTGACCGCTGGCATCGGTCGCACCTGCGTGCGAAGGCGTCTGCGTCCTTGAAGAGCGTGGGCCAGTAGAAGCCCGACTAGAGCACCTTCCTCGCCGTGCGGTTCCCTCCGTGGTGACCGCCAGCAGGTCCTTCATGAAAGTGAGATAGAATGCCCTCCATCTCACTCTCCATAACACATCGACGGATGATCCCGTCGGCTCCGATCCTGAAGAGATGAGGGTCATCCCAGAAATAGTACTTCAGGTCGGAGAAGAACTTCATCTTGGCGTGAGTTGTCATCCCCTTGGGCAGCTGCTGGCCCACAAGATAATTTTCAAAGTCAGAATACCAGGGGGTGACACTCTCCACCAGGCACATCATCATCAGTCTCTCATCTGGGAAGGAGTCGTTGATCTCCTCCTCGAGGTTGTCCGCAGGGGGTGCGTCCAACCGGGAGAGGTGATCGGCAGCAACATTCTCCGCTCCCTTCTTGTCCCGAATCTCAATGTCAAACTCATGCAGCAGGAAGATCCATCATATGAGCCTAGGCTTGGCATCAGCCTTGCTCCTCAAGTATCGAATCGGGGAGTGATCTGTATACACGGTCACATGGGACAAGACCAGATAAGGACGAAATTTATCGAAGGCAAACACCACCGCGAGCAGCTCCTTCTCCGTGGTGGTGTAGTTCTCCTGGGCATCATTCAAGGTCTTCGAAGTGTAGTAGATAGGTCAGAAGTGCTGATCTCGCCTCTGCCCCAACACAGCTCCAACAGCAAAGTCACTGGCATCGCACATAAGCTCAAATGGAAGGGACCAGTCAGGGACAACCATGATAGGAGCTTGTGTGAGCTTCTCCTTCAAGGTCGTGAAAGCCGCTGTGCATGCATCAGTGAACTGGAAGGGGGCATCCTTCTCTAGAAGCTTAGTCAGGGGTAGAGCAATCTTCGAGAAATCCTTGATGAACCGCCTGTAGAAACCTGCATGACCAAGAAAACTCCGGATCCCCTTAACAGATGTAGGAGGAGGCAGCTTGCTGATAGTCTCGATCTTCGCTCTGTCCACCTCAATCCCCATCTTGGAGATCTTATGCCCAAGAACTATGCCTTCTCGAACCATGAAGTGACACTTCTCCCAACTCAGTGCCAGGTTCGTTTCTTCACACCGTTTAAGGACAAGCTCCAGGTTATGGAGACAGTGAGAAAATGAGTCTCCATAAACCGAGAAATCGTTCATAAACACTCCATAATCTCGCCGACCAGACGGTCACAGATAGCGAGCATGCATCGCTGAAAAGTGGCCGGGGCATTGCATAGCCCGAATCGGATCCTCCGGTAGGCAAAGGTGCCAAAGGGGCAAGTGAAAGTGGTCTTCGCCTGGTCCTCCGGTGCAATAGGGATCTGGAAGTACCCGGACATCCCATCCAGGAAACAGTAGAACTCGTGCCCCGCCAGTCTCTCCAGCATCTGATCAATGAATGGTAGCGGGAAGTGGTCCTTCCGAGTGGCGTCGTTGAGACGCCGGTAATCAATGCAGACACGGTACCCAGTCACCGTGCGCATCGGGATCAGCTCATTCTTCTCGTTAGGCACCACAGTCATCCCACCCTTTTTGGGTACCACCTGGGTGGGACTAACCCACTCGCTGTCGGAAATGGCGAAGATGATCCCCGCGTCCAGCAGCTTCACGATCTCTGCCCGAACCACAGCCTCCAGGATCGGTGTCAGTCTTCTCTGCGGCTGTCTCACTGGCCGCATCTCATCCTCCATCAGTATCCGGTGGGAGTAGAAAGAAGGGCTAATCCCCCGGATGTCTGTGATCTTCCATGCGAGAGCTCGCTCGTACCGCTTCAGCAAGGTCACCAGTCTGGTCTTCTGCTCGGGTGTGAGGGTCGACCTGATGATGACTGGCAGCTTGTTCCCCTCCCGGAGAAATGCATACTCCAAATGAGGAGGGATGGGCTTAAGCTCCAGCTTTGGTGGTTCCTCCAAGGAAGTAGCGATGCGGGTGGAGGATGAGATCGGTTTGAACAGCCTGTCGCCCTCCAAGAAGGGGCCACTCTCCAACTCGGCCAACTGCTCCGCCAGCTGCGTCTCCTGCGATGCCTGCTCACCTATCAAAATACAAGGCTCAAGAACATCGTCAGTACCCGCACTCGTTATAGCGAGTGCGGTCTAAAAATCAGCAAGCATATCACAGTAATCTATGTCATCATGCAAATGAGAGTGTTTCCCATTCTCAGACACAAAAAAGGTAGCCTGTTCATCACCAGCACGCATAATCAATTTACCACTATGCACATCAATAAGCGCCTTGGCGGTGGCGAGAAACGGTCTACCTAAAATCAAAGGTACATCCACATCCTCATTTATATCCAAAATAACAAAGTCAACAGGATATGTGAATGCACCCACATTAACAAGCAAGTCCTCAATGATACCCCTAGGATGCACGATAAAACGATCAGCTAACTGAATGCTCATCCTAGTAGTTCTAGGTTCACCTAGGCCTAGCTTCTTAAACAAATTATAAGGCATGACATTTATGCTAGCGCCTAGGTCCGCCAAGGACTTTCCTACATGCATGCTGCCAATAATAAGAGGGATAGTGAAACTCCCTGGGTCTTTTCGCTTCTCGGGCAGCTTGTTCTGCAGGATAGCAGAACACTCCTCGCTCAGCATCACTGTCGAAAGATCCCCAAGTTTCTTCTTGTTGGTGAGGAGGTCCTTCATGAACTTGGCATACTTGGGCATCTTTGACAGTGCCTCCACGAACGACTTGCTGATGTTGACCTGCTTCAACATTGCCATGAACTTGGCAAACTCAGTCTCCAGCTTGTCTTTATGTAGGCGTGTGGGGAAAGGAAGCTGAGGTACATGCTCCTTAACCACTGGCTGTGGCTTGGGAGCAGGCATTTCTGTGTCTTCCCCCACTTCTGCAGTATCAGCTGGAAGTGTTGAAGCAGGTAGTGGCTCATCTCGACTGGGCTGGACAGGAGCGGCTGATGTGGTCTTGCCACTCTTGGTAGTGATGGCATCAAGCTGCTGGTGCTGGTGAGGATCACGAGGATTCGGAACAGTGGTGGCAGGCAGAGTCCCCGGTACCCACCTGGTTCTGTAGATCTTGTAAGATGGCACCTTGGTTCCTCTGACCTGCCTCCAGTGAGGCTACGCTCTGGTACAACCTCGTGATAGTTGCCTGAGTGCTAGTCATGAATGAAGTTAGAATATTTTCCAGCTTCGTCATCTGAGTATCTGGAGCCGGAGCTGCTGCTGGCTCGGCAAACTGGCGATGGGGCTGCTGGAATGGTTGCCCCTGCCTAGGCTGTTAGGGCTGCTGCTGTGGGGCTGGACCCTATCGAGCCTGGAAGGGCTGCCTCTGCTGAAAGCCACCAGCTGGTGCTGGGAAACCAGGTGGCTTATTGGTGTTGCTGCCCCAAGAGAAGTTGGGATGCTGGCGCCACCCCTCATTATATGTATTACTGTACGGGTCGAGGCGCCGACCATTGGCGATGAAGTCCAACTTCTCTTGGGAGTAGTAGACTCCCTCATAGCCTGGCAGTCTTCCACTAAGTGATTCGAGCTCTCACACCATTGACATTGAGCTACTGGAGGTGTAGCCAAACCTCTGCCCGGAATAAGACTGTTGGGCTGCTTCAATGTCTGCACTAGCTCAGCTACCTGCTGCTCGAGCCCGGATCTGGTCTTCATGGCGTGCACACCATGGTCCCGGGAATGTCTGCCTCTGCTGCTCTGCCCCCAAGAATGATCTCTGGCAGCCAAAGTATTGATCATCTGGTTCAGCACGGGTGGAGTCTTAGTAAGAATATCCCCTCCTGGGCATAGAGACTCAATCACCCTCTGGCTATCTGGAGAGAGAGCACTGTAGAAGTTCCCCACTGTGAATGCATCACTGAAGCCATGATGGGGACACTGCCAGAAATATCCCATGTACCGCTCCCATGCATCACGAAGTGACTCATCTGGCTCTTGGCGGAAGTGAGTGATCTCCCGCTAGATCTCTGTAGTCTTCGATGCCGGATAGTACCTGTGCACGAATTTGTCAGCCAGATCGTCCCAAGAGGTGATGGACAATGGCGGCTGGGTCTCCAACCACCTCTTAGCATTCCCCGCCAGAGAATGGGGGAAGAGATGAAGGCGGATTGCATCATCAGGGACACCATTCAGCTTGAACCCGTTCGTCAGCTGCAGAAAACGGGAAAGATGTACCCTGGCCTCCTCATCCTTCAAGCCATGGAACTGGATAGATGATGTAATGAGCTGAATCCAGCATGGCTTGATCTCGAAGTTGTTTGCTGGAATAGGCGGGTAGAGGATGACCGGGTGGATGTCAGCAATCCGTGGAGTGTAGTAGTACTCCAAGGTGGGACCCGGCGGCGGGTGATGATGATGAACCCCATGATCCTGGGGTATGGGGTTGTTCCCCAGGACCTGATTCACCGGGGGAGCCTGCTGAGGATTCCCCTGGTGTGGATTGTATTCTCCGTCCATCCCGTACTCTTCCTCAGAATCGCTGCTAAGGTGGCCGTCTATGCGCTCTTCCGTAGCCAGTCTAGCTCGCTGTTGTCTCCTGAGTTGTCGACAGGTGCGGTCAATCTCTGGATTCAACGGCAGTAAACCTCACGACTGGCTACGGGTCATGCACTACCTGCACACACTCAAGCAAACAAACCCGTGAAGGCACAAGTGGGACAAAACAAACAATGCGAAAAGAAAAGCTAAATTAACAGAAATCACTTTTCTTCAACAACCTAGCCGTCCCCGGCAACGGCGCCAAAAATTTGACTCACTTCTACTGTCACTCCAGGAATTGGCCAAGTGAAACCACTTCCTAAAGCGTAGTATAGCGGGTTTAGGTTTAAATGTCAACCCGGGTCCTAGATTTGATGACTACTCAGTGAATTCTTGTTATCTAGCAATGAAACTTTAATGCAAGTCTAAACTACCAAACAAACAAAGCAAGTAAACTGTTGTATTCAGGTTAAGAGAGGTCACCCGGATATGGTTCCCCCTAGACTGCAGTTAAGCCGGATTGCAATTACCAAGTTCAGTTTCTATGATAGTTATACTGCGGAAGGTTCTCAAACAACCTGAAGTCTCGACTAAAGGTCTTCAGACCCTCTCAATTTGAGTCTCTAGCGGGCGACTAACCTCCACCGGAGTAAACAGATTGAGGCCTTAACAAATGAAACCTCCACTACCGGAGTGAATCCGGTACAGAATAGTGAGTTGGCTCCTCGACTAAAGTCACCAACTCCCTACCTTCAATCAAGGATTCTCTATCAACCTAGGCAGATATTCTCATTCTAGGTTAAAGCAAAAACAACAGGAATTTGATCAGGATTCATGCCATTCAATCATTCAAACCTCAATTGAACATAATCAAATCATAGAATAAGTACTTGGGTTCATACAATCAAACCTAACATACAAATCTAGGGTTCTCCATAGCCAGATGAATGGAGAACTACTCCATGGAGAAAGAAGCAAAAGCAGAATCAGACGCGGAATTCATACTGTGAAGGATGGATTCCTGCTCCTGGATGTTGATTGGCACTTCTCCAAGCTCAAACTGGCCTCCAATGGTGATGAAGATCAAGCTAGGGCACTTGGAGACTCTTGTTCGTCGCTTTCTCTCTCTAGGAATCGCTCTATCTCTCTCAAAACTCGAATCCCCTTCTGTTTTGGCTGAAATCTGCTTAAAAGGGCATCAGTGGGCAAAACACGGTCGAGGGCACGGCCGTGTTTTGCCTCAGCCCGCCCGTGTTTTGGCAAGGTTTAATTACACGGCCAGACTGTTGGGGAAAACACGGGCGTGCTTTTGGTGGACACGGCCGTGCTTTTCCTCAACCCTGCCCGTGTTTTGAGCTCGTGCTTTTTAAACTCAGATTATCTCTCGACAGTAAAAGCACGGCCTAGGAACACGGCCGTGTTCTGCTTTAGGTGTGCCCGTGTTTTGACTCCAGCTTCACCGAATGACTTCCGAATGCCCCGAAACTCGTGCTTAGCCTTTCCTTCGACGCCTGGGACCTGAAATATGACAAAATAGCACAACCCAACGTAAAATAGGCAAAAAATACACGACTATGCCCCTCAAACGGATAAGAACTAGGGGCACAAATATGTGCAATTACATCGTTATCAGTAGTATAGCGGGTTTGGGTTTTAATGTCTACCCGGGTCCTAGATATGATGACTACTTAGCAAATTCTTATTATCTAGCGGTGAAACTTTAGTGCAGGTTCAAACAAGCAAAACAAGCAATGCAATTAAACGGTTGTTTTCAAGTCGAGAGAGGTCACCCGGATATGGTTCCCTCTAGACTACAGTTAAGCCGGATTGTAATTTACCAAGTTCAGTTTTAATGATAGTGATAATGCGGGAGGTTCTTAAACAGTCTGAAGTCTCGACTAAAGGTCTCCAGACCCTCTCAATCTGAGTCCCCAGCGGGCGACTAACCTCCACGGAGTAAACAGATTAAAGCCCTAATGAACCAAACCTCCACTATCGAAGTAAATTCGGTACAGAATAGTGAATTGGCTCCTCGACTAAAGTCGCCAATTCACTACCTTCAATTAAGGGTGCTCTATCAACCTAGGCAGATATTCTTTTTCTAGGTCAGAGCAGAAATAACAGGAATTTCATTTCATGCCATTCAATCATTCAAACCTCAATTGAATATAATCAAATCATAGAATCTGTACTTGGGTTCATACAATCAGACCTAACATACAAATCTAGGGTTCTCCATACCCAGATGAATAAGAAAACTACTCCATAGAGAGAGATGGAAAATCTAGCTCAGATACGGAAACCATACTGTGAAGGATGATAATCTGCTTCTGGCGCTCAATCGGATCTTCTCCAAGCTCAAGCCGGGCTCCAATGGTGACGAAGATCAAGCTAGGGCACTTAGGAACTCTGGTTCGTCACTTTCTCTCTCTAGGAATCGCTCTATCTCTCTAAAACTCGGAACCTCTCTTCTTTGGCTCAAATCTGCCTAAAAAGGCCGACCCTGGGCAAAACACGGTCGAGGGCACGACCGTGCTTTGCTTTTGCCCACCCGTGCCCTTGCCATGTGTTAAAAACACGCCCGCGTTTTGGTGAAAACACTGTCGTGCCTTAAGTTGGACACGACCGTGCTTCTAGTCACTCCCGCCCATGTTTTGGGCCAGCGCAGGACAATCTTTGATCAAGCCTCGGCAGTAAAATCACGGTCCAGGAACACGACCGTGCTTTGATTTAGGCGAGCCCGTGCTTTGGCTCCAGCTCGACCGAATGACTTCCAAATGTCCCGAAACTCGTGCTTAGCCTTTCCTTCGACGTCTGGGACCTGAAATATGACAAAGTAGCACAACCCGGCGTAAAATAGGCCAAAAATACACGACTACGCCCCGCAAACGGATAAGAACTAGGGGTGCAAACATGTGCAATTACATCGTTATCAGTTAGCTAGGGGGAGCAACACCAGGATGAAGCTTTCTCAACTAGAGTCAAATCCATTTTATCTTTGCAAAGTAATTTAGTTTTAGACCTTTGTTTTCACCAAAACTGATATGCTAGATAATGCTTCATACAGTCGAAGTAGCGGTAAATGGATCGGTCCGGGTCGATATTTAAACATACTTGCCCTATATTGCACCCATCTAAGGTTTATACTTGGACCTTAGGTGGATTTTATTGTGATAGTTAGAGCGAGTCAAGTTTTTGGCACCGTTGCCAGGGACAACGGTCCGTTATCGTGAAGTGTTTGCTTGTGCTAGACGTGTTGTGTTCCTTGAGTGTGTGTAGGGAGGTGCATGAATCGGAGCAATATGGCACCTTTAATACCACTGGACGAGGACATCAACCGGAATCTCCGACTCTTAGCTCGAGAGAGGGAGCTAGTGGAGGCAAGAAGGAGAAGTGAAGAAAGGGGACAACAAGTTGGTCCCAGATTTGAAGGAGTTAAAGGAGAAGTTGAAGTTGAGTGGCGGCGAATCAACCACAAACATAATAATAAACTACCCCCCACACTTAAGCTCGACATTGCCCTCAATGGCGTAAGATAGGGGTAGAACGATGTTACTGCATGGCTTGGTGAGTGAAATTTGGAATTTTCCGGGGTAGGAGATTAGAGCTTCAAAGAGAAGACAAAAACAAACACAAACACATACTCGTTTGAGGCGAGGTTATTACACATAACAATACGATAGTAGAACATGTGAAACTTGCTAACCTCTGTTGGGTTGCCTCCCAACAAGCGCTAATTTAACGTCACTAGCTTGACGTTGCGGATCTATCATGCTTGAGAACATGAAGCCACCGAGAGTGGATCTGCCACGATCTCAGGGCGAGGCTTTTCGCCTCCCAACTTAAACTCCCTGGGGTGGCCTTCTTGGCCGATGATCTTCGGTTTGACCTTTTCCTTTCTCCAGGCAATAGTGTGATTCATCCTTTCCCTCCAAACTTTCTTCCTCCTTTCTTTGGGTGTGATACCCTCCTTGGTTTCCTGCTTCACATCACGACAAGGAATAACAGTAATAGTGGGGTTCACCTAGAGAGGCTCTCCTCCACTTGCATTCATATCATTCGATTCCACTTCCTTTACATCCTCACTCCTAGGCATAGGTTCAATTCTAAGTGTAATTTTCTCCTGGCCATCTCTTAGAATCAAAGTTCCCTCATTGACATCGATTAAAGTGTTGGTGGTGGCAAGGAAGGGGTTCCTAGTATGAGTGGCATTTCCGAATCTTAACTTATATCAAGGATCGCAAAATCCGTCGGATAACAGAATTTTCTCACTCGTACTAGCACGCCCTCCACAATGCCCCTTGGACTAATGACAGAGCGATCGACCAATGTGACACTAAGCCTAGTAGTCTTTAGTTCACCAATGTCTAGCCACTTGAAAAGCCTAAAGGGCATCACATTAAAGCTTGCTCCTAAGTCCACCAAGGAATTTTCTATGTAATGAGTGCCGATGCAAAGAGGTATGGTGAAACTACCTGGATCGGGTTGCTTTTTGGGCAACTTGTTGAGGATGAAGGCGGAGCACTCCTCGCCTAGGGTGACATTGGCGAGGTTTTTAAATTTCGGCTTCTTGGAGAGAAGCCCCTTGAGGTATTTTGAATACCGTGACATGTGGGCCATTGCTTCAAGGAAGGGAATGTTGAGGTGGATTTTTCTTAGCATCTCTATGAAACCTCCACATTCCGCTTCCAATATTTCTTTGTGCACCCTCGTGGTGAAAGGAAGGGGTGGTGTGTACTCAGCCACTGTAGGTGGCGTTGGAGATGCCTTCTTCGCCACTCCTCTCTCTCTTCTTCCGAGGTTTCTTCTTCTCCACCCTCGGGTAGAGGGTCTTCCTTCTCAATCACTTCTTTGACAACAACCTCCGGAATCACCTTCCCGCTTCGCAATTGAATCTCATTCACCCCGGCATGATCTTTGGGGTTTGCAACGGTTTTAGAGGGTAGGGCTCACTTTGGTCTTTCGTTGAGGATCCCAACAAGATTTCCAATTTTCACTACCAAGTTCTGGAGACTTGCTTGATGACTTCGGAGTCCCGCCTCAACCGAGGTAAACTTGGAGGTTGCCACATCCATGAATTGCTCAATCTTCTCGAACTTATGAGAGTCGTGCTCATAAAGGTGGTCACTAGATCTTCAAGTTTAGCAAACTTGTTGATTGGTTTTTGTTGTTGTTGGAACCTTAGACCACCTTGTGCTTGGTATGGTTGTTGAAAGTTCGAGTTTTGGAATTGAGGCCTTTGTAGGATGAAAGTTGGGCGAGGTTGATAGTTTCCAGTTGGACCTTAGAAACCGGGAGGTCTTGGATTGGTAGGGGAAGACCAAGCGAAGTTTAGATGGTTACGCCACCCGGGGTTGTAGGTGTTGCTATAAGGGTAGTTCCCTCTAGCATTGGAAATGAAACTCACTTGCTCCTCAGGTGTACTTGTTTCCTTCACTGCTTGGCAATCCACAATTTCATGATTAGTGCTAGAACACCAATCAGAAGACATCACCGCTCTCTTTCCTTGCTTCTTGTCCTCAAAGATCACCCCAATCAACTTGTCAAGCTTAGCTTCGAGTGGAGCACTTGCTCCCACAGTTTGCACTCCTCTTTCGGTGCTTCTTTTTCCACTTCTCGTCAAACCCCAATCGTATCCTTTGATAGCCATGCCTTCGAGCAACTTGGTTGTTACACCCCGCTATTTCTAAAATTCAAATGACTATTATACCCTTCGGGAATTCATTAAATTTCACCGTAGTATTTAAGAGTACTCAAATAGTGAACTAATGGTTCGAACGATGTCGAATTTCGATATAAAACGACGAAGTCATTGACGTGGACCGGACTTTGGATTGGGTTTTGAGGTTGGAACAAGACCTAGTCAAAGGCCTAGGTCGAGTGGGCCTGATCTTGTGGTCAAGGGGCAGCCCTGTTTGGAATAAAAAGGGAAATGGGCTTAAGCCCGTTCTTGTTCCCTCTGCAGAATGACGAGGGGAAATACGGAGCAGCAGAGCAGAAACGGAAATTGAAGCGGTAGAGTTTGACGGGAGAAAATTTTGAGGGGCGGGGTCTCATAACGGAAGAAATTACGATGGATCTTCATTAGGATTAAATAGGGATTATTGGGTGAGTGATTAGGATCATTTAGCTACTATTAAGTTACGTGCAAGAGTGGAGCGTAGAGGGGATAAAAGAACCAGGCCCTCTGTGTTTCGGAGGAACCAAACGAACGAAGTTAAGAGGGAGAGAGGAGCTTGGCGACGGTTCCGACGATCTGAATGCGGAATTGCAATAGAAGGAGCAAACGACGACTATGATGGTACCAGCAGTGTGTGGAAGACAGACGCCTTGACACCGGATGAACGGCTAGGTAGATCCGAAGCAAGAGCTCCAACAGGAGCCGAAGGTGAGAGGTAGATTGTCGCCGGCTAAGGTAAAATCGATCAGGGTTGGAGAATCAGTTGCCCGCAGTGGGAAGTCCAGGGCTTCGGTGTCGAGCGGTGGGAGCAGCTTCCTGATTACGATTGGTTAGGTAAGGTATGAGATTTTCTTTCCTCTCCGATTGGATTAAATTTATCAAGTGTCGGTGATGTTTGGAAGACGTGCATATATGGCTTCGTGGGTAGACTTTGAAGTTGGATTGGGGATGAGAACAATTGTAATGGGTTGGTGGAAACTAAATAGATATGAGCAGACTTAGTGAAAGTGAATGGTTATGGCAGTGTATGGTTATCATGTAAATTAGCTAATGGGATTTATTTTTGGAGAATGATTGTGGGGTAAATGACAAAGTTGGCATAGTAATGGTGGGTCAACTTGGGATTAAAGTTAAATATGATGGATGGGTATTCTGATGATGGAGTTTTATCTTCATTAGAGAATTATTGGAGCAAAGTTATGGGGTCTATTCAAAAGAGGATCAAAGCTGGTGGTTGATAAGTCAATTGATGTGAGTAATCAGGTGAGTGTAAAGTGGGTAAATTCTACGCCTTACATGTTCAAGTATTTGCTTTACGTGAAGTGTGTGTGCACTGTTTGATTTATGATTGTGTTGATTATGCATGCTTCGATTTGAGTTATTGTTTGGAGCATTTCAATATCTACGTTTAAGAATTTAAGTTCATGTTCTTATGACGGTTAAGAACGAGTATTTTTAATGCTTCATCGTTTACTAAGTTATGGTGTTAAGAGTAAGACATAGTCACGAGTAAAGATAAATAACCTCGCTTAGCTAGCCACTAGCTAGACAGATCCCTACCGAACGGTGATAAGTTCCGTGGTAGTTGATCACTACCGGATGGTGATACGTTCCACGGTAGTTGGTCAGGCTTGGAGCCGGACGGTGATGAGTTCCGCGGTTTCCATTGCCTAGGTTTAGGTGTGCTACCGGATGGTGATACGTTCCAAGGTAGTCACGTCGTAGTTTGACACCGGATAGTGATTTGTTCCGCGGTGGTCAAACCCATTTGAGGGGCACCCCTTGGCGAGGGTAGCCATGTTTAAGTAAGTAAGTAAGAAAGTAAGTAAGGCTAGTAGTGGCGCCAGCTAAGTCGAGATAGGGGTCCCATAATAAGATAAAGGAAGAAATAATACGCTTTTAAGAGTTAAAGTTTAAAAGGCGGAAGTACACACAACTTCCATAAGTTTAAGTAAGTGTTTTAAGCAAAGTGCTCAAGTACTAAAAGTAATAAACGTGAAGGCGTAGATTGACCCCATCTCACTCACCAGTTTGAAGAGCTAGAGGAGCTAAAGGAGCAATTAGTGAGCGGCGAGTTCGAGGGCAGCCAGCTAGAGGAGGGCAGTATAAACGTCACGGAGGATGCTTAGTCAAGGTTTTCAGTAGCAACAATATTAGAGATTATTATTTATTTACATTTATGATTATGAGTATAGACTGGAGATCATTTTGAGAATTTAAGTTTTGAGTTTGCCCATTTGTTAGGGCACTGCATTGAATTACAAGTGTGTGTTTTCAGTATTTTATTTATGAAAAATTTTCCCACTGCAATTTATTATTTGAGTATTTTATTTATCAATGACATTTTAGTAAAAGTAGTACCAGGCCGGGTTAGGGTGTTACATCGGTCACCTGAGGTGGAGTCATGTTCGTCAACCTCCCTTGGCAAAAAGAATCGATGAGAATCTTGTCATGTTGAATGAGACCGCCATAGAAAGTTTCTATCCGAAATTGTTCCTCGAATCCATGGTGAGGGCATTGGAGGAAGTAGTCCGAGAATCTTTCCCATGCATCCCTCAATGTCTCATCTTCCTCTTGCTCAAAGTGAGTGAACTTCTTCCTCCACTCGGCCGTCTTGGAAGGAGGACAATATCGGGTCATAAACTTATTGAGCAAATCATCCCATGAGGTAATTGAGCGAGCCGGTCGGTTGTTGAGCCATCGAAGCGCTTTCCCCGCAAGAGAGTAGGGGAATAGCCTCAGTTGCAATGCCTCCGCAGGGACACCATTTATCTTCAAACTTCCCGCAAGCTTAAGGACCCTCTGAACATCGTTATGAGGGCGAGCTTGATTTCAAAGTTGTTGGCGGCCACGGGTGGATGTAAGATGGGAGATTGAATATCTGCTGCCGGTGGAGCCATGTAGTACCCATAGTCCTTGGTTCATCCTCAGCTCCCGCTTCCTCATTTGGGTCCGGAGGCGGCTTAGCACCTTGTTGTTGACGCCATCTCAACTTCAATTTCTACTTCAACTCCTCTAACTCTCGGACCAACTTGATGTCCCATCTCTTCAATTATCATTCTTGCTTCCGCTAACTCCCTCTCACGAGCCAAGAGTCATAGAGTGCGGTTGAGGTTCTCGTCTAGTGTTGCTAAAGGTGTCAGATTGCTCCGGGTCATACACCTCCTTGCACACAATCAAAAGAACCACAACACGTCCAGCACAAGCAAAATCCACACAAGCAAAACTAAAAATAAAACCTAGATTAACACCAAACAATATTTTCAAGATAACGGGCCTAAGCTCCCCGAAAACGGCGCCAAAAACTTGACTCATCCCCAATATCACACTTAAATCCAACCTAAGGCTCAAGTATAAACCTTAAATGGGTGCAATATAGGGCAAGTATGTTTAAATATCAACCCGGACCGACCCATTGATTCGGGGCCAAATGTACACATTTTATCACCTCTTTCTTGTTCATTTAGCTTACTAAATCACAGTCCCTCAACCTATTTTATGATATGTTGTGCTTGTTTTGGTACATTTCAAGACCTAGCACGTGTGGGAAGGTCCGGGACGAGTTTCAGGTCATTCAGAGGTCAAAACGAGCCAAAAAGTGGAGGTTGAGCCTTGTTCACGGGCTGGAGCTTCAGTTCACGGTCTCTATGACCGTGAACAGAAGGCCTAGACCGCGAAGTGACCAATTTCCAGAACGGTTTTGCAAGTTACTGACCTCAAGTCAGTTCATGATCTAAGACCGTGAATTGAAGCCCCATGCCGTGAACTGGGCCCTATCGGACAAATATAAAGACAACAGCGGGGAGAGAGAAAGGAGAGCTGGTTTTTAGAGAGGAAATAGTTTCTTTCTCTAGGGTTTCGACCCAAAACACCAAAGGGGAGTTCTAGAGAGAGAGAGAGAGAGAGTTCTTGAGTGATCTTGGAGCTTAATTGAAGGCATTGATCAAGCTTGGAAGCAAAGAATCAAGCCTAGAAAAAGAAGATCTTGGGCTCCAATTTTTAATCTCTCTCCTCTCTCTCTAGAAACTCACCCCTTCTCTTGGGTTTAAGAACCATAGATCTAGATTTTGTGTCATTTTTGGTGTATGTGACAAATTCTATCTTTGATTGATGAATTTATCTATTTGATGGATGTTTGGTAAGGGTTGAATGAGTTTGGTTTCCTTGACTTGTCAATTGCGCTTTGACCTAGGAGGGAGAAATATCCTTAGAGCCCCCTATTGGCGTCTTCGGGTCACTCTTATCGTATATTTTAGGGGTAATCCCCGAGGGAGTTGATTCCATTGGTCTCCCTGCAATATATGAAACCCTAGGTTGATTAGAGCTCCTACCCATCCATCACTTCACCGTTCCGGGTCCGTCTCGAGTGAGTCAATCTCATAACGGTAGGATAGTGAATCGATCGAGTTAGAATAGTACTCAACATCGATCCAAAGGCTAGAAATAGGGAGAATTTAACCCAAGAGAGCTCCCAAACCTTGTAAATAGTTAGGTTAGTGGTTAGCTAGGTTAGTTAGTTTAGTCTTTCCTAATCACCACCCTAGGTTGGCTAGATAACAAACCCTAAACCTGAAGTAGGGTAAGCCTAGATCCCCGTGGTAGGATAAATTCTTATTGCTTGCTTTCCCTATGCTACACTCGATCGGCGATTATACTTGGCCTTCGATTGGGATGTTGTAGTTAGAACTAGTCAAGTTTTTGGCGTCGTTGCCGGGGAACCATTCTAGGTTATTTGAAAATGGGTTAGGTCGTTACTTTAGCCGTTTTGTTTTTATGTTTTGTGTTGTTGACCCATTCTTCTCTTGAAGGGTGGTTTTTTTGTTTGATTTTTTTGTGTGTGTAGGTTTTGAATCATGGATCCTTACGACTTCACCGACATATGGGGGTATCCACCACCACTTGAGAGTGGTTACCCCAGAGCTTCATGGGACGAGAAAAATGGGGGAAACCTAAGATCTGGGTTCTATTACCAACCCCCCCCCCCTTCCAAGAGGAACAAACATACCAATGGGGGTATCAAGAAACTTCCCCATATGAAGAAAACTACCCTCCTCAAACCGAGGAGACATCCAAGTTGGAGTTGGCTTTCATGGGGCATACCTCCGCGAACTTGGATCTCCCCCAATCCTAAGTGAAGTCTAAGTTGGATCTTTCCATGGAGAAATTTGAAAGAACAAGCTCTAACAGTGATTTCCAACCCCTCCCTCCACCTGATTTGACTCTTGAAGACAAGGTGGAACGAGCTTGTGCAAACTATCGCCTCTCATCATTGAAGGAGAAAGCGGAGGGTGAAGGAGCGATCAATGACAACTCTGTGGAGCAAGACAGACTCTCCCCTAAGAGCTCCCTTGGTGAGGATGAACTAGAAGGTTGCATTGATGACTTTCACACCCTTCCCGAAAGCCACTTTGAAGACCAAGTCACGAGTGTGGAGGAGCAAGAGAATCCTTTCTATGATCTTGCATGGCATCTTGTCCTCCAAACCGTGTTTGAGGACATGAATGGGAAGGAGAAAGAAGAGGTTAAAGAGGAGGAAGTGAGCATTAAAGAGGAGGAAGATCTTGGTTGTTCTCAAGGGGAGGAAATTGGAGAAGAAGGAAGGGAGGTTGATGAAGAAGGAGAAGGAGCAAGTGGTTTCCAAGATGAGGAAATGGTCAAGGTCGATGAAGCATCCACAAGTTACAAGAGTTACCAATGCTTTCAACCGGACCTTGATGCGCTTTTAGAGAAGGACCCAATTGCGGCTCTTTGCCAAGCCAAGGACAAACCATAGGCGATCCCTCTTTGTGGATATGATGGAAGTAAATGGAGTTTGCACTACATGGTATGGGGTAAGGAGATGAAGAAAGAAGGAAAGAAGGAGAGGTCTCGTCGGTGGAGCCTCATGAAAACTCAAGTTCAAGAGCCCTCAACTTCAAGGATGTTCTTAGGTGGACCGAAACTTGAGGAGCAACCGTCCGACTCACGACGTTAAAGAAGCACTTGGTAGGAGGCAACCCAACCATCATTGGTTTGTATCTCTTTTCCTTTCAATAAGACGACCATTGGAGAGATTTTGGTGGTGTTTTGCCATCTCCACGCTCTTCCGGATCTCACCCTCCCTCCACTCCCGAACACCAACATTGACCACTATCCGGTAACATCGTTCTACCTCCTTATTTTATGCCATTGAGGACAATGTCGAGCTTAAGTGTGTGTGTGTGTGTGGGGGGGGGGGGTAGTCAATTATGCATGTGTGTATGAATGTTTGGTGTGATTTGAATGCTTGGAGAATAGTTGTATGCCTAAATTTTAAAAAGTTGAGGGCTCCAAGCATAGCAACTTCTACGTTTGCATGATCATAGAGGCACTTGTGTTGTTTTGTGTCGAATCTCGTGGTTATTAGAATGATCTATAAATGATTTGCTTGTGATTGTGTGCATCCTATTATGATGATTGAGACTTGTATTAGGTTTGTGCATAGGTTCATTTCTCATGTGCTTGTGAACCGATAGATGTTTAAAATCGATTACTTGCTTTTCACAGTTGCCTATGTGATAACGATGTATTTGAACGTGTATTTCTTATCCGTTTGTGGCTCGTAGTCGTGTATCTTTGGCCTATTTTACGATGGGTTGTGCTATTTTGTCACATTTAAGGTCCAAGACGCCGAAGGAAGGGCAAGGCACGAGTTTTGGGGCGATTGGTGAAACTGGGGCAAAAACACGGGCAGCCCACTCCAAAGCACGGTCGTGTCCCCCAAGCCGTGCTTTTTATGCCGAGAGCGTGTTGTGGTGGTTTCTGCGGAGTTCAAAACATGTGCGCCATTGACCCAAAACACGACCGTGTTTCTCCTTGGGCACTACCGTGTTTTGATCGGCGCGGGCGTGTTTTCAACACACTAGGAAAAAGCACGGGCGAACAAAAGCAAAACACGGTTGTGTCCTCGACCGTGTTTTGCCCAGTCTCGGGTTAAAAGGGTTGTTCCAAGCCAAAGAGAGGGGAATCCAATTTTTAGAGATAGAGAGCAGAAAACCTAGAGAGAGTGCGACGAACAGAACTTCAAAGTGCCCTAAATCGATCTTCAACACCATTGGAGCTCGGTGGAAGCTTGGAGAAGTGCCGATTAATTGCTAGAAGCAGATTGTCATCCTTCACAGAATGATTTCCACTTAGGTTAATAGAGCTCCCTTTATTAAAGGTAGTGAATTGACGACTTTAGTTGAGGAGTCGGTTCACTATTCTGTACAGGATTTACTCCAGTAGAGGAGGTTTGGCATGTTAGGGCCTCAGTCTGTTTACATTGGTGGAGGTTAGTCGCCCGTCGGGGATTCAGATTGAGAGGGTCTGGAGACCTTTAGTCGAGACTTCAGACTGTCTAAGAACCTTCCGCAATATAACTATCATTGAAACTGGATTGGGTTACAACTTGGCTTAACTGCAGTATAGGGGGAACCATATCTAGGTGACCTCTCTTAAACTTGGAACACAACATTTACTGCTATTGTTTGCTAGTTTAGTTGGAACTTCAATACACTTGAACCGCTAAATAATAAGAATCTCACGGAGTAGTCATCACACCTAGGACCCGGGTTGACATTTAATTCTAAACTCGCTATACTACGCATTAGTAGGTGGTTACACTTGGCCACTTTCTAGTGTGATAGTACAAGCGAGTCCGCCATTGCCGGGGACGACTAGATTGTTTAAGAAATTTAATTTCTGTTACTTTAGAATTTCTTTTCCGCATTGATTGTTTTGTTTTGTCCCACTTGTGCCTTCACGGGTTTGCTTGCTTGGCTGTGTGCAGGTAGTGTATGACCCGTAGCCAGTTGGGAGACTTACTACTGTTTGAACAGGATCTAGAACGCACTTGTCGCCAGCTTAGGAGACAGCAACGAGCAAGACTGGCAACGGAGGAAGTGCACGTCGACGGCTATCTGAGTAGCGACTCCGAGCAGGAGGACGAAATGGGCGATGAGCACAACAGGGTGAACATGAACCTGGGGCAGAACCAACCCATGGGGATGCCCAGGCAGGAACCCCCGGTGAATCAGGTTCTGGCCAATTATCCAGTACCTCAACCAGATGGGGCTAACCATCAACCACCCCCGTTGGGTTCTACTGTGGAGTACTACTACACTCCATGGATCGCCGACATCCGCCGCGTCATCCTGTATTCGCCCATTCCAGCAAATAATTTTGAGATCAAGCCATGTTGGATTCAACTGATAACATCCTCCATCCAGTTTCATGGCCTCAAGGATGAGGATGCGAGGGTGCACTTTTCCCGGTTCTTGTAGCTTACTAATGGGTTCAAGCTTAATGGTGTACCAGATGATGCAATCCGTCTTCACCTCTTCCCCCACTCTCTGGCGAGGCATGCAAAGAGGTGACTCGAGACCCAGCCACCATTGTCCATCACATCATGGGACGATCTGGCCGACAAGTTCATGCACAGGTACTATCTTGCCTCGAAGACCTCAGAGATTCAGCGGGAGATCAGTCATTTCCGCCAGGAGCCAAATGAGTCACTACGTGATGCCTGGGAACGGTACTCGGGATTTTTCTGGCAGTGTCCCCATCATGGCTTTAGCGATGCATTCACTTGGGGAACTTATACAACGCTCTATCTCTAGAGAGCCAGAGGGTGATCGAGTCTATATGCCCAGGAGGGGACATTCTCACTAAGACTCCACCCGAGTTGAATCAGATGATCAGTACTTTGGCTGCTAGAGATCATTCTTGGGGGAAGAGCACTAGAGCCAGGCACTCCCGGGATCGAGGTGTGCATTCCATGGAGGCTAGATCCGAGCTAGAACGGGAGGTGGACGAGTTGGTCCAGACATTAAAGCAGCCCAACAGTCTCATTCCGGGAAGAGGATTGGTTGGCCATTCCGTTGCACAGTGCCAGTGGTGTGAGAGCTCGAACCATTTGGTGGAAGACTGATAGGCTATGCGAGAGTCTTCTACACCCTAGGAGCAGTTGGACTTGATTGCCAATGCTTGGCGCCTTGATCCTTACAGTGGAACATATAATGAGGTGTGGCGCCAACATCACAACTTCTCATGGAATGGCAATAACACCACTACCACCAAGCCTCCAGTTTCCCAGATAGAGCGGGTGGTTTTCAGCAAAGGCAGCCTTTTCAAGCCCGACAGGGACCATTTCCACAACAGCAGCCTTATCAGCCCAGACTGGGACAACCTTTTCATTAGCAGCAGCGAAAGTTTGCCTAGCTGGCAGTAGTTATAGCACATGATGACCAGATGTTAGAGATAAAAAACACGGTGCAGACTTTTGTGAGCGCCAGCACAGCGAATTTCGCCAGGCAAACCATTGCATCACCTTACTGGAGGCAGGCCAGAGGAACCAGGGTGCCATACTTCTGGATCTCCAAAATTAGATTGGAGGCATAGCTCGCCAAGACAACACCAGAGCACCAGGAACTCTGCCTGCCACCACTATTCCAAATCCTCGCGAGCCTCACCATCAGTTAGATGCCATCACTACTCGAAGTGACAAGACGACATATGCTATCCCTGCTCCGTTCAGACAGGAAGAACCAACACCTACTTCAGCACTTCCAGCTGACAAAGAAGAGGTGGGGATCGAGAAAAAAGCACATGCTCCCAAGCCACAACCAATGGTTAAAGAGCATGTTCCCCAGCTTCCCTTCCCCACTCGAATGCACAAAGAGAAGCTGGAGACTGAGTTTGCCAAATTCATGTCAATGTTGAAGCAGGTCAACATCAGCCTGCGGTTCATGGAGGAACTGTCGAAGATGCCCAAGTATGCCAAATTCATGAAGGATCTCCTCAACAACAAAAAGAAACTTGGGAATCTCTCGACAGTGATGCTGAGTGAGGAGTGTTCTGCCATCCTGCAGAACAAGCTGCCCGAGAAGTGCAAAGGTCCAGGGAGTTTTACTATCCATCTTGTTATTGGCAGCATGCATGTAGGAAAGTCCTTTGCGGACTTAGGCGCTAGCATTAATGTCATGCCCTATAAAATGTTTAAGAAGCTAGGCCTAGGTGAACCTAGAACCATTAGGATGAGCATTCAGCTAGCTGATTGCTATATTGTGCATCCTAGGGGTATCATAGAGGACTTTCTTATTGACGTGGATGCATTCACATATCCAGTTGATTTTGTTATTCTGGATATAAATAAGGATGTGGATGTGCCTTTGATTTTGGGTAGCCCATTTCTCGCCACTGCCAAGGCGCTGATTGATGTGCATAGTAGTAAGTTAATCTTGCGGGCTGGGGATGAACATACTACATTTTCTGTGTCCGATAATGCAAAGCATTCCCATTTGCATGATGACTTGGATTACTGTGATATGGTGGCTGATTTCGAAACCACACTCGCCATTACGAGTGCGGGTAATGACGATGCCCTTGAGTGTTGTATTTTGTTAGGTGAGCAGGCATCGCAGGAGCTACAGTTGGAGGAGCAGCTAGCCGCTCTAGAGAGTGGCGAGTTTCTGGAGGTTGACAAGCAGTTCAAATCGATCTCATCCTCTCCTCGCATCACCACCTCTCTAGAGGAGCCACCAGAACTGGAGCTAAAGCCCCTCCCTCCTCACTTGGAGTATGCATTTGTCTGGGAGGGGAACAAGCTTCCAGTCATCATTAGCTCGACCCTCACATTCGAGCAGAAAACTAGACTGGTGGCCCTGTTGAGTCAGTACGAGCAAGCTCTGGCATGGAAGATCACTGATATATGGGGGATCAGCCCTTCTTTCTGTTCCCACCGGATACTGCTAGAGGATGAGATGCTGCCAGTGAGGCAGCCCCAGCGGAGACTGACACCGAACCTTGAGGCAGTGGTTCGGGCAGAGATCATGAAGCTGATGGACGCGGAGATCATCTTCGCAATTTCTGATAGTGAGTGGATCAGCCCCACTCAGGTGGTGCCTAAGAAGGGCGGGATGACCGTGGCACCCAATGAGAAGAATGAGCTCATTCCAATGCGCACGGTGACCGGGTACTGCGTCTGCATCGACTACCGTTGCCTCAACGACACCACCCAGAAGGACCATTTCCCGCTGCCTTTCATTGACCAGATGCTGGAGAGGCTGGTGGGACACGAGTTCTACTGTTTCCTGGATGGGATGTCCGGGTATTTTCAGATCCCCATTGCACCGGAAGACTAGGCGAAGACCACCTTCACCTACCCTTTCGGCACATTTGCTTACCGGAGAATCCCATTCGGGCTTTGCAATTCCCCAGCCACATTTCAGCGATGCATGCTCGCCATCTTCGACCGACCGGTCGGAGAAATGGAGGTGTTCATGGATGAATTTTTTGGTTTATGGGGACTCATTCTCTCATTGTCTCCATAACATGGAACTCGTCCTGAAACGGTGTGAGGAGACGAACCTGGTGCTGAGTTGGGAGAAGTGCCTCTTCATGGTTCGCGAAGGCATAGTTTTGGGGCATACAATCTCCAAGATGGGGATAGTGGTAGACAGATCCAACATCGGGACTATCAGCAAGCTGCCTCCACCCACATCTGTTAAGGGGGTCCACATTTTCTTGGGCCATGCAGGGTTCTATAGGCGGTTCATAATAGACTTCTCCAAGATCGCCTTGCCCCTGACAATGCTCCATGAGAAGGATGCCCCCTTCCAGTTCACTGAAGCGTGCACAGCGGTATTCACGACCTTGAAGGAGAAGCTCACTCATGCTCCTATCATGGTCACTCCTGACTGGTCTTTACCGCTCGATCAGATGTGCGACGTCAGTGACTTTACTGTTGGAGCTGTTCTGGGGCAAAGGCGAGATTAACACTTCCGTCCTATTTACTACGCCTCGAAGACCCTTAACGATGCCCAGGAGAACTACACCACCACGAAGAAGGAGCTGCTAGGGGTGGTGTTCGCCTTTGATAAGTTTCGTCCTTATCTAGTCTTGTCCCATGTGACAGTATACACGGGTCACTCCGCAATACGATACCTAATGAGCAAGGCCGATGCCAAGCCTCGGCTTATACGATGGATCATATTACTACAGGAGTTCGACATCAAGATCCGGGACAAGAAGGGAGCCAAAAATATTGCTGTTGATCATATCTCCCGGTTGGATGCACTTCCTGCAGACAACCTCGAGGACGAGATCAACGACTCCTTCCTAGATGAGCGACTAATGATGATGTGCTTGGTGGAGAGTGTCACCCCTTGGTACTCCGATTTCGCAAACTATCTGGTGGGCCAGCAGCTGCCCAAGGGGATGACGACTCACGCCAAGAGGAAGTTCTTCTCCGACCTGAAGCACTACTTCTGGGATGAACCATATCTCTTAAGGATCGGAGCGGCGGGGTCATCCGTCGATGTGTCATGGAAAATGAGATGGAGGGCATTCTGTGTCATTGCCATGAGGGGCCTACTGGCGGGCAACATGGCGGTAACCGGACGGCACGGAAGGTACTAATGTCGGGCTTCTACTGGCCTTCACTCTTCAAGGATGCCGACACCTTCGCGCATAGGTGCCTTGCCCACCAGTGATGCTAGACGTGTTTGTCAGTTTCTAAAGCAGCTGTTCTCCCAGTTCGGGACGCCTAGGGCCATCATTAGCAAGCGAGGGATCCATTTCCAGGGATAGTTGATAAATTACTCTCTCGCTATGGTGTCACCCACAAGGTTTCCGTGGCCTACCACCCCCAAAGGAGTGGTCAGGCCGAGCTTACGAATCGGGAGCTTAAGCGCTTACTGGAGAAAACGCTGGATCAATCTCGCAAGGATTGGTCCACCAAGCTCTATGATGCTCTCTGGGCATACCGGACTGCCTACAAGACGCCAATTGGTACTTCACCGTATCGGCTTGTCTGGGCCCTTAAGCTGCTCAACTTGGATGTTAGTCTTGCAGGTGCTGAACGCAAATTGCAGATGCTGGAGGAATGGCGTTACCACGCCTATGAAAACACCAAGCTTTATAAGGAGCGAGCTAAGCGTCTTCACGACACTCGTTTGAGGGGTCCGAAGGAGTTTAAGGCTGGCGATCGAGTTCTTCTCTATAACTCTCGCCTGAAACTATTTCCTGGAAAACTCTGCTCCCGGTGGTCTGGACCGTTCCCGGTCACACAGGTGTTCCCATATGGCACGATTGAGATTGCCAACCCGCAGACTGAGCCGTTTAAAGTGAATGGCCATTGTCTCAAGGGGAGACGAGGTCGAAAGTGCGGAGTTGGTAATTGAACTCGCAGAACCTTAGTTCCGCCATGGGCGTCCCGCTAAAAGACGGTAAAGAAGCGCTTTTGGGGAGGCAACCCCACCACGGTTTGCATTTCTTTCCCTTTTTCATTTTCGATTTTGTCGGTTATTTGAGTCATTGAGTTTGTCTGGAGTCTGTCAAGAAAGTATCTCGTGCCCAGGGCAGTGTGTTTTCCTTTATGGCTGTGCATTTTTCGAGACGGGGCACAGATGAGGTTTGGTCATTTGAAAAACGAATTTTGGAATTTTGCAGAAGCATGCTCGGCAGTAAAAGCAAGGGCGCCAGGGGTTCAAAACACAGCCGTGTTTCAACCCCTTCCCGCCCGTGTTTTGGTGTTTCATCATGCGCAGCCTCAACAGTAAAAGCACGGGCACTAGGGGTTGAAAACACGCATGTGTTTTGACCCCTATTCGCCTGTGTTCTGATAGACGGGGGAGCCGCGCCTCGGCAGTAAAAACACGGGCGCGGAGCACCAGAAACACAATCGTGTTCTGGGCACGCCCGTGTTTTACTCCCCCTTATAAAAATCTAAATCTGGCCCCTTCTCTCCCCATATTTCATTTTTTCAAATCCACTCTCTCTCCTCTCGTCGGAAAATCGGCCCTCTGCTCTTCTTTGGTGGTTTTCCAGCCAAAACTTTAGGGCTGGCTATTTGGTCCCGGACTGTTTGGTTTTACCCGAAACAGGACCGTATAACCCGGACCGGGACCGGACTGGGACCGGATAGCAAACAATGCAATCTCATATTCGGGCTTAGATTTGAGGTAAAAAACCGGATAAAGACCGAATAAGAGACCCCCAACACCTAAAATCAAGATAAATTGGGACCGGACCGGGTCAAGACCGGACTGTATCCAATCCAATCTTTGGTCCTTATATTCCCGAAAAGACCGGACTGGGACCGGATCAATTTGGTCCAATTTAACCGGACCGGACCGTATAGCCACCCCTACAAAACTTCCTCCCCCGACCTCCAAATCAAAAACCGAGACAACCACTACGCTCCTGGCATCGAGGAGCACATTCCCCAGAAGTTTAGTCCTGTTTGGCGGAGGTTGGGTCGCCGGCAGCGAGTCTCCGGCGAGTTCTCCGGCGATTTTGGAGTGCTTTTTTTCTTCTCTTCCATTTCCTTGTGGTATCTACTTGCGTCTCCAGGTGTGTTTCTCGTTTTATCTTGTCCAATTTTGGAGAATTGGTACCAAGGTTTATATGTGAAGAACTTGAGATTTTGGCCTGAACTTTGATCTTTTTGGTGGCCTACAGCGTTATATGCTTGAAATTATTTTTCCCTTGAATTAGTTTCGCCGGCCTACCAATTGCATGTGTAGAATTGTGCCCTTGTATGCTTGGTTGTAAATTGCTTGGTGAATGGCCGATTGGATGGTTATTTGGGGTGGTTTGCTTGTTTGTTCCATCGGGAGCCTAGTCCACTGTCCAAATCTTTTGATTTGAGGACTCCTGGTGTGGTTTGCATAACATTAACCCACTCCGCTGTGTAGAATTTGTGCTTTCTGTTGCTTTGCAGGATGATGGAGGACTACCTGGACCACTTAAGCATTACTTAGCGCCACCACATGTGGGCCATCCGCACCTGCCATATCTCCTAGCACCTGCATCTGGACTTTGGAGTGTTCGAGGCGCTCCATGCTCGCTGGGAGATGGAGTCCGCTGTTCGCGCCTATGGTTGGCGGCGCCTCCTCTGCCTTGCTGAGCCAACCTACCAGGAGCTCGTTTGGGAGTTCTATGCTTCCTTCTCCCATTCACAGAGGAAGTCGGCTGACCATGCTGACGCCGTCCGTTTCACACTCGGCAGGGTCGAGCACTCTGTCAGTTACTGGGAGTTGGCTGCTGCACTTGGTCTGAACAACCCCCACTCTAGCGATCGTGCATTGATCGTGGAAGAACGAGCAAATTCTAGCTGGCCAGGAGCACATCCACGCCCGCCTCGATCGTGAGCGGGACTGCGGCCGCTGTCTCTTGTCCGGCCAACACTACATCATGCATTATCTGGGCCTGGACCAGAACTTGATCCAGTACCCCTTCGTGCAGTCACCGGGGCACGAGGACGACTACCTACCTCCCACATGCGATGGTGGTGATGTTTTCTAGTGGATATTTGAGGGTTATGTACTTCATTTCCTTTGCAGACTGAGACTCCCTGTTGTTTGTTGTTTCTTTCTTTCTTTTTCATTTGGATTATAGACATGGATCTATGGTTTCTTTCACCCAGTGTGTGTTTTCATGACTCTAGGTTTGTGCCCTTGGACGGGCTCCCTTCCAGTCCCCTTCTCTTGAGTGTGTGTTTTCACTCAGTGTATATTTTCATGACTCTAGCTTTTGCTGCCCCCGCGATCTCCGTTGTTGACCAGTTAGCAGCTATTGCTCATCAGAACGAGCAAATTCTAGCTGGCCAAGAGCACATCCACGCCCGCCTCAATCGTGAGCGGGACCGATGCCGCCGTCTCATGTCCACCCGGCACTACACCATGCATTATTTGGGCCTGGACCAGAACTCGATCCACTACCCCTTCGTGCAGTCACCGGGGCACGAGGACGACTACCCACCTCCTACAGGCGATGGTGGCGATGTGTTCTAGTGGAGATTTGAGGGTTATGTACTTCACTTCCTTTCCAGACTGAGACTCCCTGTCGTTTGTTGTTTATTTCTTTCTTTTTCATTTGGATTATAGACATGGATCTATGGTTTCTTTCACCCAGTGTGTGTTTTCATGACTCTAGCTTTGTGCCCTTGGACTGGTCCCCTTCCAGTCCCCTTCTCTTGAGTGTGTGTTTTCACTCAGTGTATATTTTCATGACTCTAGCTTTTGCTGCCCCCGCGATCTCCATTGTTGACCAGTTAGCAGCTATTGCTCATCAGAACGAGCTAATTCTAGTTGGCCAGGAGCACATCCACGCCCGCCTCAATCGTGAGCGGGACCGAGGCCACCGTCTCATGTCCACCCAGCACTACACCATGCATTATCTGGGCCTGGACCAGAACTCGATCCACTACCCCTTCGTGCAGTCACCGGGGCACGAGGACGACTACCCACCTCCCACAGGCGATGGTGGCGATGTGTTCTAGTGGAGATTTGAGGGTTATGTACTTCACTTCCTTTCCAGACTGAGACTCCCTGTCGTTTGTTGTTTCTTTCTTTCTTTTTCATTTGGATTGTAGACATGGATCTATGGTTTCTTTCACCTAGTGTGTGTTTTCATGACTCTAGCTATGTTCCCTTGGGCTGGTCCCCTACAGTCCCCTGCTCTTGACTGGTCTGCCTTCCAATCCCCATTCCTCTTCTTCATTTCACGGTAACATTGTTCCCCTTCCCTCTGCTCCATTGAGGACAATGTCGAATTTAAGTGTGGGGGGGGGGGGGTGCTTTGTCTTTATTGGAACGTATATGTGTGTGCTTAGAGCCTAGTCCGTTGTCAAAATCTTGACATTTGAGGGCTCCAAGTACTGATGTGTGCATGATCATAATGGCACTGTGGTTTAATTGCTGAATCGAATGGCTGTTAAAATTGATGCATGACAACTTGATTGTTACTAGGACAACCGTTAATGATGACTGAGATGTGCAGTAGAGTTGTGTAGGGTGTTCAGTTTTCAACTGTCTGCTTACCAATTGCGACTTGGATTGATCACTTATTTTTTACAGTCATTCATGCATCCAGTTCAGGGAATCAGAATGAGAGATAGAGCATATAGCCGTGTGAGATTTGAGCCCGCTCATTTCTTTCTTGTGCGATAGATCCCTCTTCCATGATGTGTAGCATTCACGTTGTCACTAATTAGGATGATGGAGGCATAGGAATAGCCCACGACCAAATTGACTGTCCTAGTGTGTCATACCCCCTAGTCATCCCCTTTGAGCCATGTCACTTTCCTTCTTTCGGTCTACAATGAAAAATAACCCTTTTGCATCTCTTAGAGGTTCCACATAGTGGTTTTTGCATGTTCTCTGCTGATTCTGTGAGAAATAATGTGAGGGTTGGAGGTAGTTCTTAACAGTTGGCCATGTGCTTCAAAAATGTGCAGAGGTGGTGGTTCTCTCAAGAAATGAAAAAAAAAAGAAAAAAAAAAGAAAAAATGAATGAAAGCAAAAGAGAGCCACCACCAAAAATCTGAATCATGCTTATTAGATGGTGTTTCTTAGCAGTCTGGCTTGGAAATACTAACAATATTGTGACCTCCTTCACTTTTGTGCTCTAAAGAATTAATACAGAATGGCAGAAAGTAAGTATTTGGTTTGAATGATTGTTGCTGTGATTGGTTTTGGAACTGTGGAACCTTGTGTATGAATACTTCCACCACCTAAAAGGCCTTTTCCCCATGTCCAAGACCCTAGCTAGTCATTTGAACCTATATCTAAGACCTCCGGATTAATTAGTGGTGACACCCAATATGTGAACTATAACATTTAGAGGTTGTCTTCATGGTGAAGAGACGTTAGGGATTGAGAGAAAAAGCATGCACATTTTTCGCATAAAATTAACCTGGCCCCACTGTTCGAGAGTGAGCGATTCATTTCCTTATATTCTCTATACTCTTTACCCCGGTGAGGACCTAGATTGCTCGGTCTTAATTCTGATGTCTTGAGTTTTATGCATGAAGTGACTGTCTTGGATAAGTTGTTGAGTCAAGTCTATGTTGGTTGGTGAACAGAAGAGAGACTATTCCTTTGCTCGACTTTGCTGCACTCGAATGTCATATGTGGTGGTTGTCTAGGTTGCCGTTGATGTTGTTCATGTGTTGATGACTAAAAGCTACTATGATTTGTTGGGATAGGAAGCTTCTCATAAGCAAATAGTTATGTATTATGCACAATGTGAGAGACTAATGGTTTGATCGAGATTGCAGAAAGAGAAGCCTACCTCTTATGCAGGCTATACAGAAAAGGAAGTTATCTTGACAAGGCATGTCAAAACTACTAATGAGGCATACTCGTAACCCTGCTGCTCAAGGACACGTCTCACATAAGAAAGCTTTAATGAATCCATGTACAGCTAATGAAGAATAATAGAGGAATTGAATTAAATGGGAAGTCCAACAGTTGGTGAATTTCCTGATGATATGGTGCCAAAGATTGAGGACTAGCATGCGGATCCATTACATGAATTAAACTTCCTTGTCTGCAGCAATCCATTGTCGAGAAAACGGAAGGAAAATAAAAGGATTTGAAGTCCAACGGCTAATAGAAGAGCAAGTATAAAAGGAGTCATGCCGAAGTAGAATGTAACTTTCCGAGAGATCAATACTACGATAGAGAGCAAAGGCTATCTGTTGTGGGTAGTTTGATAGGAAAAAGGGTTCAAGCTATCGGGGAGAAAGCTTGGGTTACGGTGTTGGAAAATATCGGGTTCTTGATCGACGGGGAGTTGATCAAGGGGATTGGACTGGATCGATTGGCTGGGTAGCTAACCGGGAGTGTTCATTTATATTCGAAGAGCTTCAACGACATATTCATTTAGTGGAACATCGGAGATCACACAACGTGATTCTCTGACCGTGGAGTAGTCAGTATTGGGATTCTTATTCTCCCAGTACTGGAAACCACGTAAAAATCGTGTGTCGTGTACCTACTCTGCATTTCAGTTTTAGTTCCGGCATCTTTTGTTTGTGTGCTCTGTTTCAGTCTTGATTGCATGGAAAATCGACCAGGACGTACGCAGGAAGGAAAAGCTCAAGAACGGGTCTGGTGAACTGATAAACGATTTGGTTTGATATAGTTTTCGTTTCATTTTCTGGGTTGAGTTTATTGTGTTCTTATTTGTTCTTGGTGTTATTTACTCTGTTTGTGGAACTTTAGCTACAGAGTAGCTTTTGATCGAAAATTGACAAAGAGGGAAATCAGGGAAATCTGTATGTGTTTAAAATTCAAACTCCATCATTTTGATTAGTCAAGTAGTTGGGGGCAAGCCAGTGAAACACAACGTTTTACTTGAGTTACAATTGTGAGTTGAAATTGGTTGGGTCTCGTGTAATTTTAAGGTGTGAAAGTTTAAATATTGGGCTTTGGGAACTAATTATAGATTGAGCCCATTACATATCCATTTTCGGCAAACACAAACTAACAAAGCTTGCTGAAGCTTCTCGATCAAACTTCCATTTCATTGAGAATCCTCACTTGTTCTTGCCACAAGGTTTCCCCTGGGTTTTGCAGGTGGCGTAATTGAGTACGATTAAGTGGAAGTGAGCCAAAGTAAAGAAAGGCGTCTCGCGCTCGACGCATCAACACGTGGTATCAGAGCCTAGCTCCGTCGAATTAGGTTTAACAACCTTCGAAGAAGCATAATGGCGTCGACGTCGGCAAACAATGGTTACCTCTTTCTCAGTGATGGGTTCTTGTTAGATCGGTGACACGCTACGACACAACTCCTAACAAAGGTCAAGTGTAACCAATGAAAGGGACTGCAGTATAGTGGCTCAAGTAATAAATATCGAATCCACGGGTCTCTAGAGTTACTATAACTCAGCTTCAGTTCATTATCTAGCAAACCAGATTAAGATGAAAGAACTAAAACTACTCTAACAAACTACAGTTAAAGTTAATCTAATTACAGGTTGGGAACTCACTTAGGTATGATTCCCCCTAGCCACTAGCCAAATTAATGATTGATGATCTCTAACATGTTTCACTTTCATTCACAATGCGGAGAATCCTTGACTAGACCTTGAGTCTCGACTAAAGGAACAAGGCCCTCTTGAGTCAATTGCCTAGAGGGACGTATCCTTCTCTAGAACAACCGATCAAGGAGTTCTGAACTAGAATCCCTCTATCTAAAGAGGTTCTCAATCAATACAAAGAAGTGAATCAACCTTCGACTAAAGCAATCGATCATATATTATCAATCTATGGTGCTCTATTGACCTAATCAGGTATTCGCTCTCATAGGATCAAAGCAGAATCAATAATCTCGACTAAAGCAAAATTGAATCATGAAAGCATGCATAGATTGAATATGAACTCAAGGTTATCAAGTCAGAGTACTCATACAATCATCCAATCAAACAAACATAGATAGGGTTCCTCAAAACCTAAGTGAAGGGAAGTTACTCCATAGAGAAGAGAGAGACTGCAGTAAGAATCTTCAGATGATCAGTCTTCAAGTCCGGGCTTGTTCCTCGAGCTTCCAAGGTGAAGAAATCCTGCAATTCCACTCTTAGAATGCCCTCAAATCGCCCTCTCTCTCTTTGGTTCGTCCCTTGGGTGTTTGGGATCCAAAACCCAGCTCCCCTCTTTCGAAAACGCACAAAACAGGCTTTTAACAGCTTGCGTTCGCGATCCCCGGTCAAAATACCCGGTCGGGTATTTTAGGTCACGACAGGGGATTTTTTTGGTTCACGACCGGGGATTTTTTTGGTTCACGACCGGGGATTTTTGGGTTACGACCGGGGATTTTGGTTCACGACCGGGGATTTTTGGTTCACGATAGGGCCCCCTTCTGTTTCTCAGAGAAGCCTGAAACCAATTTTCCCCTATCTTTGATTCTTCGTTTCTCCCTCGTTCGGACTCCAAATCAGGTGCCGTTTGATCCCAGACGCTCGTAGTCTCGTCCTCTTTCTTCTCATGACAAGATTACATGATTATATGGTCACAAACTGAGGTATAAATCCCTTCTTCTTCAAGTCATACCCGAGTTTCTTCCCCCGAGTCGCCAATTGATCTCCGATTGACTTGAAACTTGCGCCTACGCTTCACTTTATGTGCTAGGACCTGAAATGTGACAAAGGAACACAACCTAGAGTAAAATAGGCCAAATAAGAAATAATGAAAGCTTAAACGATCAAGAAACAAAGGGGAAAACATGTGCAAATATCAAGTCATCAAATCCCCCCACACTTAACCGTTTGCTTGTCCCCAAGCAAACCTAACTCAAACCAATGCAGCTCTCCAGACCTCTATAGAAACATGAACCCTCGATCCTTGATAGAGGATTTTCTAGATCATTTAGCAGCTTACGAGGTCAACCGACGCACAAGTCATCTCATAGCTTCTTCGGCGAGAAAGCTAGTCTCGAGTCGGCATCATGGCAAATAGTGATCAGAGGACAAATGAATCGTGGACGAAGAGACTCTCAAAAACAAAAGATCATGGACTCAAATTTTTCAAGGTGCTCCTATTTTCTTTTTGAAGACGGTTGGAACCCCTTTTTTTTCCTTTTCTTTTGTTCTCTTTTTTTTTTCTTTCTTTTTCAAGGGTTCCAACCCGATTTTCATAAAACGGGGCTCCCACCTAGCAAAGGTTTTGCGGGAACCTGGCTCTTTCGGCCATGCCGGGAGCGAATGTCTCGAGCCTCGTGCGGGGAAAAGGAATGTAAGAGGGCTGGAGGTAGTAGTTGGAAATTGGGAACGAAGTCCCGTCTCCCCTTACACACTTTCGCCCAATTCGCACGGGAGACGTTATTTTAAAGCACATTATCGAGCACCTTTTATTTCAAAACATGATACAGGAGTCCATGACAGGTATAGAGTCCACAACACCACACAATTCAAGGGTCCTAAAATCACTAATTCACACAATCAACCAACACAATATGAAGAAGAAATGAGACTTCTTAAATGCATCAACATCCTCCATAGTGCTACACTACCTCCCTAGGTTGCATATTACTATAAAGACTGTCAATTCAAAGCATACTGAGCAGGCAATTGCAAGGAACACGTACTTGGAGCCCTCAAATATTTCTTTCTTTTTCAAGGGTTCCAACCCGATTTTCAGAAAACGGAGCAATTGCAAGGAACACGTACTTGGAGCCCTCAACATCCTCCATAGTGCTACACTACCTTCCTAGGTTGCATATTACTATAAAGACTGTCAATTCAAAGCATACTGAGCAGGCAATTGCAAGGAACACGTAATTGGAGCCCTCAAATTTACCAAATTTGGACAGTGGACTAGGCTCCAAGCACACAAACAGATCTAAGCATTCACACGCATACATAATCGAACATCCCCCCACACTTAAGCACGACATTGTCCTCAATAGAGGAAAGATAAGGAGAGTAGAACGAAGTCACCAGATCAAGGGTGAATGACGGTGGATGAGGCAGGCGGTGCACTCCAGGAGGAGAGAGTAGTCGGAACACAAACACCACACAAAATCTCACAAAGGTTGAGTTATTGAATCTAAAATCAAAGAAAAAAACTAACTCAACCGATGAGAAATAGGGAAAGAAATGCAAACCGACTGGTTGGGTTGCCTCCCAACAAGCGCTTCTTTCACGTCGTGAGCCGGATGATGGCTCCTATGTTTCGGTCCACCCCAAAACCTCTTTGAAGTTGAGGTTCTCGTCGATGAGGTGGAATCTCAAGTCACGAGCATGTGGTATGACAGTAGATGGAAGCTCGTGCACTTGATGCAGATGACGTCTCCACCCTCGAGACCTCTTCTTCTCTTCTCTCGTCTCATTGCCCCAAACCAATTATGACAACATCGATTGACCACCATCGCGTCCACCAAGAGGGACCGATGTCGATGTGGCCTTGGTCTGGCAAAGAGACACTGCAAATGGGTCCTTGCTAAGCAGTTCCTCAAAGTTTGGTGGGGATATTACTTGCAACTCATGGCCAGTGCAGGCCTCTTCCACCTCAACTTCGTCCTTGGCCTGGAAGCCAATTGCTTCTTCAACCTCCCTTCCTTGTTCATGTGGTATCACCCCTGGGAAATGATCAAGAACTCCTCCTGCTTCACTTTCGTCATCCTCCACAACTTCTTTCTGCACCTTTTCTTGCTCTTCTTCTTCTAGCACGGATTGGAGAGCAAGTTGCCAAGCAATTTCTTTCATGAGATCTTCTTGCATCTCCTCACTCATGCCCACCTCTTCAAAGCTCAGATTGGGATGTGGGAAGGTGTGGTCGACTATGACAGGACATTCCTGATCATGATCATCACGGGAGCTCTCCGTGACAACTTCTGTGTGCTCCACCATGTCCTTGTAGCCTTCTTCTTCCTCCTCCTCTTCTAGTATGGTGGCAGAAGGGTGATCTGGAGCAGGTTGTGCACAAGATCTCTCATGATCATCGACGCTCTTCTTAATGCTCAGGAGGATCTCCTCTGTTTCACGATAGGCCTGGGTACAAAGATCCATCCTAGACAATGATCTCTCACTGTCTCGAGCAAACTGCTCCATGAGAAGCCTCAATTCATAGTTTGGATCTGGCTGTGGAGTGTAGCATGGCTCTGCAGAATGGCCCGTGAAGGCCGCCATGGGTAACTCCAGCTCCGATGGCCCTTCTGGTTGTGGGGGAAAGTCTTCTTGGTAATGAGGTTGTTCTTGATATGCCCAGGGGTCTGATTGTTCTCCGTAGTAAGGGGGTTGGTACTGGAACCCGAATCCATAGTCTTCTCCTCCTTGATTGCTCTAGGGAGTCTCGGGGTAATACCACTTGGATGGTGGTGGATACCCCCAATGGTTGGAGAAGCCATGAGGATCCATGATTTCGTCTACACCCACAAAAACAAAAACACCCAAGTGAAAAGCAAGTGTGGAAAAGAAAAGAAAAACGCTAAAGTAACAAACTTCTGCCTTTCCTAACAATCTAGAAAGTCCCCGGCAACGGCGCCAAAAACTTGACACGCTACGACACAACTCCTAACAAAGGCCAAGTGTAGCCAATGAAAGGGACTGCAGTATAGTGGCTCAAGTAATAAATATCGAATCCACTGGTCTCTAGAGTTACTATTACTCAGCTTTAGTTCATTTTCTAGCAAACCAGATTAAGATGAAAGAACTAAAACTACTCTAACAAACTACAGTTAAAGTTAATCTAATTACAGGTTGGGAACTCACTTAGGTATGATTCCCCCTAGCCACTAGCCAAATTAATGATTGATGATCTCTAACATGTTTCACTTTCATTCACAATGCGGAGAATCCTTGACTAGACCTTGAGTCTCGACTAAGGAACAAGGCCCTCTTGAGTCAATTGCCTAGAGGGACGTATCCTTCTCTAGAACAACCGATCAAGGAGTTCTGAACTAGAATCCCTCTATCGAAAGAGGTTCTCAATCGATACAAAGCAGTGAATCAACCCTCGACTAAAGCAATTGATCCAATACTATCAATCTATGGTGCTCTATTGACCTAATCAGGTATTCGCTCTCATAGGATCAAAGTAGAATCAATAATCTCGACTAAAGCATAATTGAATCATGAAAGCATGCATAGATTGAATATGAACTCAAGGTAATCAAGTCAGAGTACTCATACAATCATCCAATCAAACAAACATAGCTAGGGTTTCTCAAAACCTAAGTGAAGGGAAGTTACTCCATAGAGAAGAGAGAGACTGCAGTAAGAATCTTCAGATGATCAGTCTTCAAGTCCGCCCTCTCTCTCTTTGGTTCGTCCCTTGGGTGTTTGGGATCCAAAACCCAGCTCCCCTCTTGCAAAAACGCACAAAACAGGCTTTTAACAGCCTGCGTTCGCGATCCCCGGTCAAAATACCCGGTCGGGTATTTTAGGTCACGACAGGGGATTTTTTTGGTTCACGACCGGGGATTTTTGGGTCACGATCGGGGATTTTGGTTCACGACCGGGGATCTTTTTGGTTCATGACCGGGGATTTTGGTTCACGACCGGGGATTTTTAGTTCACGATAGGGCCCCCTTCTGTTTCTCAGAGAAGCCCGAAACCAATTTTCCCCTATCTTTGATTCTTCGTTTCTCCCTCGTTCGGACTCCAAATCAGGTGCCGTTTGATCCCAGACGCTCGTAGTCTCGTCCTCTTTCTTCTCATGACAAGATTACATGATTATCTGGTCACAAACTGAGGTAGAAATCCCTTCTTCTTCAAGTCATACCAGAGTTTCTTCCCCCGAGTCGCCAATTGATCTCCGTTTGACTTGAAACTTGCGCCTATGCTTCACTTTATGTGCTAGGACCTTAAATGTAACAAAGGAACACAACCTAGCATAAAATAGGCCAAAGAAGCAATAATGCAAGCTTAAACGATCAAGAAACAAAGGGGAAAACATGTGCAAATATCGAGTCATCAATCGGCCGCCACGATTTGAAGTAGTCCATTACGGCTATTGGAAGGACATGATGATAATCTTCTCTCTCTCGCATGATCCAGAAATTTGGACCATTGTAGAAGAAGGACCGTATGAAGTGAATTCTTCAAGAGGGGAGTGGACTGACCACGACAAACGAAATATTCAGCAGAATTCACGAGAAACCAACTTCATTTATTGTGCATTAGGACGAGAAGTATATCCTCGTATCTCTGGGTGCAAGACAGCGAAGGAGATTTGGGAGAAGCTCCAAATTACATACGAACACGTTGAGGAGTCGAAGAATTTGGATGCAACAGAATCTGAAGTTCAAGATGAAGGACTGTCAAAGGCAAGACAATACAAGCAAAGTAGAAAGGATCTCGAAACAACTCATAATCAGTCTGGGGGTTTCATCAGCAGGAAACAAGGGCACTTTAGAACTAAGTGTCTCCAACTAAATATTCAAAAGGGAAAGGTGGCCACTTGTAGTTGTAGTGATATTGAAAGTGAAGAAGAGGATGAAGTTGAGCATAAAGCGTACATGGCAACTGCCCTCACCAAAGAGGAATCTGAAAAGAAATTCTCCAAGAAGGTTCATCGAGGTTCAAGTGAGGTAAATGATTCTGAACTCTCCGACTTTGAATAATATAGTGAGGATGAAGAAATGACTAGGACTATAATTGAAATCCAGGAAGAGTTTAGAAGAGTCAAAGCTAGACATGATAAGCTTAACAATAACTACAAAGATGATGTAGCTAATCATGAAAAGGCTAAACTAGAACTAGAAGAATTGAGACTCGAAAATGATAAGCTTAGAAATAACTACGAAACTGAACTAGCTAATCATGAAAGTACTAAGCTTGAACTAGAGAAGTTGAGATTTGAACATAATACGCTTAAGGGAAGAATAGTTGAGTCCGAAATAAGTAAGAATACAGTTAGCGACAACAAAGCTAGTAAAAATAAGGATTCAGCTATGATGAGTAGCTGTGACAGCTCTAGTAAGATTAATAAGGAGTGCAGTTCAAATGACAACGAGAAATTCAGAATGCTTGAAATCGATAACAAGGCATTAATTCGACAAGTTGAGACCTTGAGAATAGAAATCAGCAAACTTGTAAATAAATGAAAATATGATCACTATTGGAAAAGAAAAACCATGAATAATGAGTATTCTCGTTTTCAGAACGGAAAAACTTGTTTTACTTGTAACAAACTAGGGCATCTAAGTAGGAATTGCTTCCGGAATAAAAGCAACAGTATTAACTTCCAGAAAAGAAAGGAACCCAAGTTCATATGGGTTCTCAAAACAACATGATTGTTAAGTTTGCAAGTTTGTTCTCAAGTGAGCATAGGAACAATCAGACGAGCTGTCGGAATTGGTGCTCACATCGCATGAAAGGTAAGGCAGGTATGTGTTTGAATCTGGATTGTGAAAATCAGAAAGCACTTATTCACTTGCTGGTCTAACTTTAAGATGTATGATCTCTTTCAAGACTCATCCAGTAACTTATAGGTAAGATAACATTGACAGCAAGATTGATTGATGAAAAAGAGTTCATTCGGCTGGGTTAAACTTGACTCATTTTTATAGGGCGGTATCACCCTTAATACTCGTTTTCAAAAAGTCATGTATACCTCCTGATTTGTTTGATATGTGCTTATTTTCTCGAAGTGTTGGGTGATCAACGACTACTTAAATCTTCTGGTCTTTGACATATTTGGTAGATAATGTCCAATCATACTTGAACCTATTCCAAGAAAGAAGGGTGGTTAGAAACTTCATTCATCATAGAGTCTGAACTGTGCATAACTAGTTGTAAATGTAATTGCTTTGCATGACATATGAGCCTCTGTGACTTGAAGTATGACAACAGGATATAAACTTATAGCTGCTGAACTAGGAACTAGCTTATTCTTAGCAGAGCAATGAATGACTTGATGTGAGAATCAGAAGTTCCTGAAAGAGTATGAAATGGTGGTTGCATTCTGTATCATTGACCGTATGTTAGAGGTTTAGCCATCCGTTTGGGTAACTCACTGCACATGGGTTAATAGGTTGAGTCACGGGCTACAAGTAGGATGCATCTTTTAAAATGAACGCACTGTTACATTCGTGACTGTTTGGTTGATGTTCTAACTGTGGTTACAAGATATCTTAGTAAATGGAAGTAACCTGGATTTATCATACTTATTGTTGGTCCATCATGTACCTAAAACATTATGCGTAAAACCTATCAGTGTGACCTGATATATCAATAATCAGACTAGGGCACCTTAGCATGTGGTCTTAGTCTCTGGCTAGCAATAGTGAGGCAGGTGATCAAGCAAGGGATGAAAGTGAAAGCAATGATCAATAAAAGACAGACATCTTTTGGAAACATCACTAACGGCCTCTCTGATGTAAGTGTCAACCTGCCAAGTCTCATCAAACTTAATCCGGGCAAAGGTATGTTTTCATCCGAAGTTATCTTTGTACATCTTGTTGAACCAAAGGTTCGTGGAGATGCCTTACATGTCGAACTCAGCCCTCCTTGTGAAAGAAGGTAGGCAGTTTCAAATAAATCTGGGAGTGCATGGTTCAAAAATTTAGTCTGACTGCTCTTGTAAGGAGTATGGTAGACTAGGGAGAGACTTCTTTCTATGGACACATTCAACTACTATATTAGTTCATACTGTTATATATCCTATGCTCTGACCAACAGAGATCCCGAGACGTGGTAAGTCGATCTTCAGACGTTTAGGCTTAATGATATTTTTAAACTCTGGCGGAAAGCTTTAACAAAAAAAAAAGGGTGTACTGCATAATATCAAATGTGCTGATCATGATATGCAGCATAAACCTTACTATCTTTTCGGTGAGAATGAAATGAGTTTCTGTCTTATCCAATGCACGGCCAAGGCTCTTTGTTGTGTATCATTAGAAAGAAGCATTCTCTTTTACCCAACTTTGGAATCAACGAACTTGAAAGTGAGAATAAGGGCTGGCATTTCTTAACAAGAAATGGAAAGGGGTCTATAGTTCGAATGGTTCTAGTTTAATTCACCTTGTGCAATTCTGCATCCTCTTCATAATTTGGATCCATACATGCATACAATGTTATTGGCCATCATTAAGCTCGAGAACATTGTGGACCAAATGAATGAGCACTCTTTTCAAATCATAAGGTGAGTACTTTTGACTCACTCCTACTGTCACTCTAGAAAATGGCCAAGTGCAACCACTTCCTAAAGCGTAGTATAGCGGGTTTGGGTCTTAATGTCAACCCGGGTCCTAGATGTGATGACTACTTAGCGAATTCTTATTATCTAGCGGTGAGAATTTAGTGCAAGTTCAAACAAGCAAACAAGTAAAGCAAGAAATTAAACGGTTGTCTTCAAGTCGAGAGAGGTCACCCAGATATGGTTCCACTAGACTGCAGTTAAGCCGAATTGCAATTTACCAAGTTCAGTTTCTATGATAGTTATATTGCGGGAGGTTCTTAAACAGTCTGAAGTCTCGACTAAAGCTCTCTAGACCCTCTCAATCTGAGTCCCCAGCGGGCGACTAACCTCCACCGGAGTAAACAGATTGAGGCCCTAACAAACCAAACCTCCACTACCCAAGTAAATTCGGTACAGAATAGTGAATTGGCTCCTCGACTAAAGTCGCCAATTCACTACCTTGAATTAAGGGTGCTCTATCAACCTAGGCAGATATTCTCTTTCTAGGTTAAAGCAGAAACAACAGGAATTTGATCAGGATTCAAGTCATTCAATCATTCAAGCATCTATAAAATCTATACTTGGGTTCATACAATCAGACCTAACATACAAATATAGGGTTCCCCGTATCCAGATGAATAAGAAAACTACTCCATGGAGAGAGAAGCAAAAGCAAATTCAGATGCGGAAACCATATTGTGAAGGATGGGTTTCTGCTCCTGGTCGTCGATCGGCACTTCTCCAAGCTCAAGCCAGGCTCCAATGGTGATGAAGATCAAGCTAGGGCACTTGGGAACTCTGGTTCGTCGCTTTCTCTCTCTAGGAATCGCTCTGTCTCTCTAAAACTCGGAATTCCTTTTGTTTTGGCTCAAATCTGCCTAAAAGGGCAACCCTGGGCAAAACACGGTCAAGCGCACGCCCGTGCTTTGATTTTTCTCGCCCGTGTTTTGCCCCGTGTTAAAAACACGCCCGCGTCGGCCAAAACACGGTCGTGCCTAAATATGGACACGACCGTGTTTTGCTTCAGGCAAGCCCGTGTTTTGCTTTTCCATCAGTTCAGCTCTCGGCAATAAAAACACTAGCGTGCTTGTTTGTGTACACGGCCTTGTTTTGGTTTAGGCAAGCCCGTGCTTTGGCCCCAGCTCAACCAAATGACTTCCAAATACCCCGAAACTCGTGCTTAGCCTTTCCTTCAACGTCTGGGACCTGAAATATGACAAAGTAGCACAACTCGGCGTAAAATAGGCCAAAAATACACGACTACGCCCCGTAAACGGATGAGAACTAGGGGTGCAAACATGTGCAATTACATCGTTATCAAATTCCCCCACACTTAACCGTTTGCTTGTCCCCAAGCAAACCAAGTCAGGCACAAGGTAAGCTCAAAACGTTTCAATCAAGCAGGCTTTAGGGCATATCATATCGGCACAAAACACGTGAATCATACTGGCTTTTGATCATTAACACATGGACAACCTCAACGACAACCTAGACAACCACCACAGATGACATTCAAATGCATCAAAGTCGAGCAAAAGAAGAGTGTCCCTTCTGTTCACCAACCAACATAGACTTGACTCAACCACTTATTCAAAACAGTCACTTCATGCATAAATCTCAAGATATCAGAATTAAGACCGAGCAATTTCGGTCCTCACCGGGATAAAGAGTATAGAGAATATGAGAAAATGAATCGCTCACTCTCGACCAGTGGGTTCAGGACAATTTGATGCGAAAAATGCGCATGCTTATTCTCTCAATCCCTAACGTCTCTTCACCATGAAGGCAGCCTCTAAATGCTAGAGTTCACATATGGGGTGTCACCACTAACTAATCCGGAGGTCTTAGACACAGGTTCAGATGACTGGCTAGGATCTTGGACATGGGGAAAAGGCCTTTTAGGTGGTGGAAGTATTCATGGCACAAGGTTCCACAATTCCCAATCCAACACAATCACAGTCAATCAACCCACTTACTTTCTTTCTGACATTCTGCATTACTCACATTCTCTAGAGCACAAGAGCGAAGGAGGTCATATAAATGTTAGCATTTCCAAGCCAGACTGCTAAGAAACACTACTTAATGGGCACTATAAAGATTTTTGTGGTGGTGGCTCTCTTTTGCTTTCATTCATTTTTTCTTCATTTCTTTTCTTTTTTTCATTTCTTGAGAGAACCACCACCTATGCACAGTTTTCAAACACATGCCCAAATTTTTAAAATTACCTCCAACCCTCACATTATATTTAGCAGAAACAGCAGATAACATGTAAAAACCACTCTGTGGAACCTTCTAAAAGATGCAAAAGGGTGATTTTCTATTGCAGACCGAAAGAAAGTATAACACACGGCTCAAAGGGTTGACTAGGGGGTATGACACATCAGGACAGTCAATTTGGTCGTGGGCTAATCCTACGCCTCCATCATCTTAGCTAAAGACAACGTGAATGCTGCACATCATGGAAGAGGGAACTATCGTACAAGAAAGAAACGTGCAGGCTCAAGTCTCACATGGCTACCTATATGCTCTATCTCTCATTATGATTCCCTGAACTAGATGCATAAATGACTGTCAAGAGCAAGTGATCAATCCAGTCACAGTTGGTAAGCAAACAGTTGAACAACTGAACCCCTACACAGTTCTACTGCACATCTCAGTCATCATAATAAGTTGTCTTAGTCACACTCAAGTTGTCATGCACATTTTTCAAAAGCCATTCAATTCACCAATCACATCCATAGTGCCAATACGATCAAACATCAAGCAAACAGCAGTACTCGGAGCCCTCAAATCTAGAGATTTGGATAGCGGACTAGGCTCCAAGCACACATATATACGTTCCAATTAATACAAAGAACCCCCCACACTTACATGCGACAGTGTCCTCAATAGAGCAGAGGGAAGGGGAACGATGTTACCGTGAAATGAGATCAGGAACGGGGACTGGGAGGCAGACCAGTCAATAGCAGGGGACTGGAAGGGGGACCAGTCCAAGGCACAGAGCTAAAGTCAACAAAAGACACACAATGGGTGAAAGAAGCGGAGGTCCATGTCTACAATCCAAAATAATAATAAAAACAAAACAAAACGAAACAACAAAAACATGGAGTCCCCAAGACTAAAAAATCGACAAAAATGAAAAGGAAAAAGGGTAGAAATGCAAACCGTGGTGGGGTTGCCTCCCCACAAGCGCTTCTTTACCGTCTTTTAGCTGGACGCCCATGGTGGATACTCAGCGGGGTGCAGGAATAGGTGCCTCCAAGAGCGGATCCACATCGCTCTTGAGGTACAGCTTCAGATTGCGGCCATGCACCAGACGGGTGTGACCACCAGCATTGGTCAGCTCGACCTGGCCATCCGGCAAGATGCAGGCGAGTGAGTACTCGGATGGCCAGGGTGGTCGTGGCGTAGGAGGTGGAACTAGCTCATAGTGGTCTCCACTTTTCTTCCATGCAGGCTTAGCCACCTGCTGCTTCGGTCGCCACTCCTCTTAGATCCTTTTGTTTGGTGGTGAGGTTGAAGGGAGTGGCGGCGCAGGCGTGAGAGGGGGATCCTGCAAAACGAGATGCACAGAGGGGTACCCAAGGTGTGACAGCATGCATATCACAATGATCAAGGTCAGCCACAGAAAAAGTAGCATGTTTATTCCCAGCACGCAAGATCAGTTTACCACTATGCACATCAATTAGTGCCTTGGTGGTGGCAAGAAATGGTCTACACAAAATCAAAGGCACATCCACATCCTCATTTATATCTAGAACTACAAAATCAACAGGATATTTGAATGCGCCTACTTTAACAAGCAGATCCTCTATGATACCCCTAGGATGCACAATAGAGCGATCAGCTAACTGAATGCTTATCCTAGCAGGGCTAAGTTCACCTAGGTCTAGCTTTTTAAACAGATTGTATGGCATGACATTTATGCTAGCACCTAAGTCCGCCAAGGACTTCCCTACATGCATGCTGCCAATATTAAGAGGGATAGTGCAACTCCCTAGGTCCTTGCGCTTTTTGGGCAGCTTGTTCTTCAAGATGGCAGAACACTCCTCGCTCAGCATCACTGTCGAAAGATCCCCAAGTTTCTTCTTGTTGCTGAGGAGATCCTTCATGAACTTGGCGTACTTGGGCATCTTCGGCAGTGACTCCCTGAAGGGTATGCTGACATCGAGCTGCTTCAACATTGCCATGAACTTGGCAAACTCAGTCTCCAACTTATCTTTATGTAGTCAAGTGGGGAAGGGAAGCTGGGGTACATGCTCCTTAACCACTGGTTGTGGCTTGGGAGCAGGGGCTTCCTTCTCCACCCTCACTTCTATATCATCGGCTAGAAGTGCAGAAGCAGGCAGTGGCTCTTCCTCCCTAGCCTAGGCAAGTACTGCCGAAGTGGACTTGCCACTCCTAGTGGTGATGGCATTCAGCTGCTGGTGCGGCTCCCGTGGATTGGGGATGGTAGTGGCAGGTAGAGTTCCCGGGGCTCGGGTATTAATTTGGCGAGCCATGCTACCCATCTGGTTCTGTAAATCTTGCAAAACGGCACCTTGGTTCCTCTGGCCTGCCTCTATTGAGGCTATGCTCTGGTCCATCCTCGTGAAAGTTGCCTGGGTGGTAGTCATGAATGCCGCTAGAATGCTTTTCAGCTCCGTCATCTGATTATCTGGAGCCGGGGCTGCCGCTAGCTCGACATACTGACGCTGAGACTGGTTCTGAGGGACTGGCCCCTGTCTGGCCTGGAAAGGCTTCCTCTGCTGAAAACCACCTGCTGGTGCTGGGAAACCAGGTGGCTTAGTGGTGTTGCTATTCCAAGCGAAGTTGGGATGCTGGCGCCACCCCTCATTGTATGTATTGCTGTAGGGGTCAAAGCGCCGAGCGTTGGCGATGAAGTCCAACTGCTCTTGGGGAGTAGTTGACTCCTACATAGCCTGGCAGTCTTCCACCAGATGATTTGAGCTCTCACACCACTGACATTGAACTACTGGAGGTGTAGCCAAACCTCTGCCCAGAATAAGACTGTTGGGCTGCTTCAATGTCTGCACCAACTTGGCCACCTGCTGCTCGAGCCCGGACCTGGCCTCCATGGCATGCACACCACGGTCCCGGAAATTCCTGCCTCTAGTGCTCTGCCCACAGGAATGATCTCTGGTAGCCAAGGTATTGATCATCTGGTTCAGTTCGGCTGGAGTCTTAGTAAGAATATCCCCTCTTGGGCATAGAGACTCAATCACCCTCTGGTTGTCCGGAGAGAGAGCACTGTAGAAGTTCCCCACTGTGAATGCATCACTGAAGCCATGACGGGGACACTACCAGAAATATCCCATGTACCGCTCCCATGCATCACGAAGTGACTCGTCTGGCTCTTGGCGAAAGTGAGTGATCTCCCGCTGGATCTCTGTGGTCTTCGATGCTGGGTAGTACCTGTGCACGAACTTGTCGGCCTGATCGTCCCAAGAGGTGATGGACAATGGGGGCTGGGTCTCCAACCACCTCTTAGCATTCCCCGCCAGAGAATGGGGGAAGAGGTGAAGGCAGATTGCTTCATCAGGGACACCGTTTAGCTTGAACCCGTTCGTCAGCTGCAGAAAACGGGAAAGATGCACCCTCGCCTCCTCATCCTTCAAGCCATGGAACTGGATAGAGGATGTAATGAGTTGAATCCAGCATGGCTTGATCTCGAAGTTGTTTGCTGGAATAGGTGGGTAGAGGATGACAGGGCGGATGTCAGCAATCCGTGCAGTGTAGTAGTACTCTAAGGTGGGACCCGACGGCGGTGGATGATGATGAACCCCATCTGCCTGGGGTATGGGGTTGTAATCTTCTTCCATCTCGTACTCGTCCTCGGACTCGCTGCTCAAATGGCCGTCTATGCGCTCCTCCGTAGCCAGTCTAGCTCGCTGTTGTCTCCTGAGTTGGCGACATGTGCGTTCAAGCTCCGGATTCAACGACAGTAAACCTCCTGACTGGCTACAGGTCATGCACTACCTATACACAGTCAAGCAGCAAACCCGTGAAGGCACAAGTGGGACAAACAAACAATGCGAAAAGAAAAGCTAAATTAACAGAATTCACGTTGCTTCAACAACCTAGCCGTCCCCGGCAACGGCGCCAAAAACTTGACTCACTCCTACTGTCACACTAGAAAATGTCCAAGTGTAACCACTTCCTAAAGCATAGTATAGCGGGTTTGGGTCTTAATGTCAACCCGGGTCCTAGATGTGATGACTACTCAGCGAATTCTTATTATCTAGCGGTGAGACTTTAGTGCAAGTTCAAACAAGCAAACAAGTAAAGCAAGCAATTAAACGGTTGTTTTCAAGTCGACAGAGGTCACCAGGATATGATTCCCCTTAGACTGCAGTTTAGCCGGATTGCAATTTACCAAGTTCAGTTTCTATGATAGTTATACTGCGGGAGGTTCTTAAACAGTCTGAAGTCTCGACTAAAGGTCTCCAGACCCTCTCAATCTGAGTCCCCAGCGGGTGACTAACCTCCACCGGAGTAAACAGATTGAGGCCCTAACAAACCAAACCTCCACTACCGAAGTAAATTCGGTACTGAATAGTGAATTGGCTCCTCGACTAAAGTCGCCAATTCACTACCTTGAATTAAGGGTGCTCTATCAACCTAGGCAGATATTCTCTTTCTAGGTTAAAGCAGAAACAACAGGAATTTGATCAGGATTCAAGTCATTCAATCATTCAAGCCTCAACTGAATACAATCAAATCATAAAATCTATACTTGGGTTCATACAATCAGACCTAACATACAAATCTAGGGTTCTCCATGCCCAGATGAATAAGATAACTACTCCATAGAGAGAGAAGCAAAAGCAGATTCAGATGCGGAAACCATACTGTGAAGGATGGGTTTCTACTCCTGGTCATCGATCGGCACTTCTCCAAGCTCAAGCTGGGCTCCAATGGTGATGAAGATCAAGCTAGGGCACTTGGGAACTCTGGTTCGTCGCTTTCTCTCTCTAGGAATCGCTCTGTCTCTCTAAAACTCGGAATTCCTTCTCTTTTGGCCCAAATCTGCCTAAAAGGGCAACCCTGGGCAAAACACGGTCGAGGGCACGGCCGTGCTTTGATTTTGCCCGCCCGTGTTTTGCCCCGTGTTAAAAACACGCCCGCGTCGGCCAAAACACGGTAGTGCCTAAATATGGACACAACCATGTTTTGCTTTAGGCAAGCCCATGTTTTGCTTTTCCATCAGTTCAGCTCTCTACAATAAAAACACTAGCGTGCCTGTTTGTGTACACGGCCGTGTTTTGGTTTAGGCAAGCTCGTCCTTTGGCCCCAGCTCGACCAAATCACTTCCAAATACCCCGAAACTCGTGCTTAGCCTTTCCTTCGACGTCTGGGACCTGAAATATGACAAATTAGCACAACCCGGCGTTAAATAGGCCAAAAATACACGACTACGCCCCGCAAACGGATGAGAACCAGGGGTGCAAACATGTGCAATTACATCATTATCAACTTTCTCTGTGGTCAAACTTATTCTGATCTTGTCCAATAGGATAAAGTTGGCTTTTGGATGAACATATATGAGTTGAAATGCATGAATTCCTTCTTAAGTGTATGCAGTCTCATGAACATATCAGAGTTGAAATGCATGAATTCTTTCTTAAGTGTATGCAGTCTCATCCCAAAGCTGTAGGATAGAAAAGGTTCTAGATAAGTTACATCAGGTATATCTTGTTTGCCTAAATAATACATCACTTGGAATTCTAAGCATTTGGGATGGGGTGTCAGAATCAGATTTTAGCTCTATGATATTAGATGGGTATCAACAAAGAAGTTAACACGAATTCTAGAGCATGCTCGTATCTGGGTTAATTTTTTTTTTATCAGCTGAAATTTGGTTTTGTATGACTGGTTTCATAGTAGCAGTTTCTTCTTAACATTGCTTGTCCTTCGGTCCTGGAGTTAGGATTTCTGCAAGGACCTATTGTGTTTCTATTCCATGGCATGATCTATTACGAATGGGGAAGTGGATTAAAGTGAAGTGACGTTATCCAATAAGTTTCATCTTAGGGAGGATGATCTGTTCCTAAACTGAGTCTTAGTCAGATCACGTGTTATAGGATCTTGTCTTCTCAATCTTGGATATATGCTCTATCTGTGTTGTGATTTGCATGTAATGACAACATGCTAATCTCACTATCTCATACAACGGAACCAATTCCTGGATAGTGGAGCATTCGAACGAACAGGTAACAATACTTACCAGGGATGTTGAGTTGAGGGGGAGCGTTTAAGTTGAGTGGATATCCCCATTCTGGTTGTAGTGTAAGTGACTCCCGGGTCATTGATTAAAATCAAGGGGGAGAAGTTTGTGTAAGTTCCAGTTCCACTTTTGGGTGATTATTATCAAAGAAGGTTGTGCTGTCTTAGAGATGGTTTTTATTTCTTTTCTTTTAAAAGAAGAGGATCTTGCTAGAACTCAGGGGGAGCAAGTGCAAGTGTTAATGAGCACCTAGAGCAAAAGATGTTATTGCTAATGAAAAGCTTAGGGGGGGATATTGTTAGGATAAGAAGCTTATCATAAGCATATAGGTTATACGGTAAGCATTGGATGATATAAGATATTCCTATTGCTAATGAAAAGCTTAGGGGGAGATTGTTGGGATAAGAAGCTTCTCATAAGCAAATAGTTATGTATTATGCACAATGTGAAAGATTGAGGACTAGCATGCAGATCCATTACAGGAATTAAACTTCCTTGTCTGCAGCAATCCATTGTCGAGAAAAAGGAAGGAAAATAAAAGGATTTGAAGTCCAACTGCTAATAGAAGAGCAAGTATAAAAAGAGTCATGCCGAAGTAGAATGTAACTTTTCCGATAGATCAATACTACGATAGAGAGAAAAGGGTATCTATTGTGGGTAGTTTGATAGGAAAAGGGTTCAAGCTATCGGGGAGAAAGCTTGGGTTACGGTGTTGGAAAATAACGGGTTCTTGGTCGACGGGGAGTTAATCAAGGGGATTGGACTGGATCGATTGGCTGGGTAGCTAATCGGGAGTGTTCATTTATATTCGTAGAGCGTCAACGACATATTCATTTAGTGTAAATTCGGAGATCACACAACGTGATTCTCTGACCGTGGAGTAGTCAGTATTGGGATTCTTATTCTCCCAGTACTGGAAACCACGTAAAAATCGTGTGTCGTGTACCTACTCTGCATTTCAGTTTTAGTTCCAGCATCGTTTGTTTGTGTGATCTGTTTCAGTCTTGATTGCAAGGAAAATCGACCAGGATGTACGCAAGAAGGAAAAGCTCAAGAACGGGTCTGGTGAACTGATAAACGATTTGGTTTTATATAGTTTTCGTTTCATTTTCTGGGTTGAGTTTGTTGTGTTCTTACTTTTTCTTGGTGTTATTTACTCTGTTTGTGGAATTTTAGCTACAGGGTAGCTTTTGATCGAAAATTGAGAAAGAGGGAAATCGGGGAAATCTGTATGTGTTTAAAATTGAAACTCCATTGTTTTGATTAGTCAAGTTGTTGGGGGCAAGCTAGTGAAACACAACGTTTTACTTGAGTTACAATTGTGAGTTGAAATTGGTTGGGCCTCGTGTAATATTAAGGTGTGAAAGTTTAAATATTGGGCTTTGGGAATTAATTATTGATTGAGCGCATTACATATCCATTTTCGGCAAACACAAACTAACAAAGCTTGCTGAGGCTTCTCGATCAAACTTCCATTTCATTGAGAATCCTCACTTGTTCTTGCCACAAGGTTTCCCCTGGGTTTTGCAGGTGGCGTAATTGAGTAATGATTCATGGAATTGAGCCAAAGTAAAGAAAGGCGTCTCGCACTCGACGCATCAACATGTGGTATCAGAGCCTGGCTCCGTCGAATTAGGTTTAACAACCTCCACGAGACTTCAGACTTTCTAAGAACCTTCCGCAGACTATCATTGAAACTGGACTGGGTGAATTACAACTTGGCTTAACTGCAGTATAGGGGGAACCATATCTGGGTGACCTCTCTCAAACTTGGAACACAACATTTACTGCTTTTGTTTGCTAGTTTAGTTGGAACTTCACTACAGTTGAACCGCTAAATAATAAAAAATCTCACGGAGTAGTCATCACACCTAGGACCCGGGTTGACATTTAAATCTAAACCCGCTATACTACGCATTAGTAGGTTGTTACACTTGGCCACTTTCTAGTGTGACAGTACAAGCGAGTAACTATGCATCGAGTTTAGGGAATTAGAACAAATGATTGAGCACCTAGGTAGCCATGTGAGACTTGTGCCATTCGTTTCATTCTTGTGTGATAGATCCCACTTTACATGATGTGCAACATTCACGTTGTTGCTAGTATTGTATATGGAGGCATAAGATTGGCCCATGACCCAAATTTGACTTGTCCCGATTTCATTATCCCATACTCACCCCTTTTGAGCCGTGTCTAAGGGTCATTATCGTGTTAGGTAGCTCACTCTACTTTAGCTTGATTCATTTAGATAGAACGGCCCCACTTTCTTCGTGTCTACACCGTTATCGAGTCACCCTTGTGTTTGTAAGCTCTATTCATACCATTTGAGCCTAAACGAGGTTCCACATGAGTGATTGGTGTATGGTTCTTCTAAGAATGTGAAGTGAGTGTGGAGGTAGTTCTTAAAAGTGACTCACTTTTTTTGTGCCCTATGACATGCCCCAAAATAAAATTTTGTCGAAAAAGAAGTTGTAAGCTTACCTTGTTTTGTACTTGGTTTGCTTGGGGACAAGCAAATGTTCAAGTGTGGGGGTGTGATTCGGGGCCAAATGTACACATTTTACCCCTCATTTATTGTTCATTTTGCTTAGTAAATCACTGTCCCACGACCTATTTTACGCTAGGTTGTGCTTGTTTTGGTACATATCACGTCCTAGCACGTGTGGGAAGGTCCAGGACGAGTTTCGGGTCATTTGGAGGTCAAATCGAGCCAAAAACTGGAGGTTGAGCCCTGTTCACGGGCTGGAGCTTTAGTTCACGGTCTGTAAGACCGTGAACAGAAGGCCCAGACCGTGAAGTGACTAATTTCTAGAATGATTTTGCAAGTTACTGGCCTCAAGTCAGTTCACGGTCTAAGACCGTGAACTGGGCCCTGTCGGGCAAATATAAATACAACAGCGCGGAGAGAGAAAGGATAGATGGTTTTGGAGAGGAAATAGTTTCTTTCTCTAGATTTTGTGTCATTATTGATGTATGTGACAAATTCTATCATTCATTGATGAATTTATCTATTTGATGGATGTTTGGTAAGGATTGAATGAGTTTGGTTTCCTTGACTTGACAATTGAGCTTTGACCTAGGAGGGAGAAAATCCCCTTAGAGCCCCTTATTGGCGTCTTCGGGTCACTCCTATCGAATATTGTTGGGGTAATCCCCGAGGGAGTTAGTTCCATTGGTCTCCTAGCAATACATGAAACCCTAGGTTGATTAGAGCTCCTACCCATCCATCACTTTGCTGTTCCGAGTCTGTCCCGAGTGAGTCAATCTCATAACGGTAGGATAGTGAATCGATCGAGTTAGAATAGTACTCAACATCGATCCAAAGGCTAGAAATAAGGGGGATTTAACCCAAGAGAGCTCTTAAACTTTGTAAATAGCTAGGTTAGCAGTTAACTAGGTTAGTTAGTTTAGTCTTTCCTAATCACCACCCTAGGTTGGATAGATAACGAACCCTAAACCTGAAGTAGGGTAAGCGTAGATCCCCGTGGTATGATAAATTCTTATTACTTGCTTGCCCTATGCTACACCCGGTCGGCGGTTATACTTGGCCATCGATTGGGATGTTATAGTTAGAACTAGTCATCCAAGTACCCCTACTTCAATTGTTTGAAAGATTATCTAGCGAAATGTTGTTTGTGAAAAATCTCTACAATCTACGATTCAAATTGCAAGACATGAAAAGTAAAAGGATTAAAACTCTTGGTGAGAAGCTTCACTTGGGAGTTGTTTTCCCCTAACTAAATACCATGAACCGTGGGCTCGAATGAATCGGTGTGCGTCAAGACAATTCTGAACCGCTAGGAGGAGCAACAATGGTTAGAAACCATACTCTCAATTGCTAGGCCAAATAATGCATTATAGGCTACAATTATAGCCCTCTTGGCCCAAGCAATTGAGGGTTGACTTACCTTCTCCCTCAAACGGGGGTTTTGATGAATTAATCAAAATTAACCTAGGTGTCTAATTTGATTTTAGAGGTTTTCCCTACATTAACCTAGTTAGGAGGCATGGAATGCATAAGAAAACCCAGCTCAATTTGAGCTTCTTAAGATAAGGGGGTTGCTCTCTAAGCTAGGTTAGAATAGTACAATAGATTGCCAAGGACACACAATGCACAATCACCATGAAAATAACTCAAACCTTAAATTAAACACCACCCACACACAATCATTCAGTCCACACAATCAACTATATGGTAGAAGTTAGGGTTCTACAATACCCGAGTGAAAAGAAGACTACTCCATGCTAGGCAAAAGGAAGAACACAAACGAAAAAGGAAAAAACTATCATTGTAATGCCTCAATCTTTCCTTGTGTTTGTTGAGATCCTCTCTTGAAGAGGAACTTCACAAATCTTGACTTGGAGAAAACCCTAGCCTCTTCTCCCTCTTGGTTTGTGGCTTTCTCTCTCTAGGTTTTCAAGAAGAAGAAGGTTTCTCTCACTTTGGGCTCTCTTTTGCTCTTCCTTTCAGCTCTCCTTTTATAGACTGGTCGCGCCCAGTTCATAGTCCTAGTTCACGGCCGTAACATCTGGCACGGACTGCTTCAATTATCGAGTTCGCGGTCCATGGCTTCACTTCACGATTTTACGATCGTGAATTGAATTGGAATCAGTAACCTCTGAAAACTCTTTGGACACTCTTCAGTTTGAGGTTTGTGTCTCCAGTTCACGGTCCTAGCGACTGTGAACTCACAGCTTGGATCGTTAACAGCGACTGCTTCCTCCTCTTTGCCTGATCCTCTTGCCTTTTTTCCAACTTTCGACTCCGGGGTTGGTTCCACCTGTTAGACTCTGAACACAGCAAACCTAGCGTAAAACCACCATTTTTGGAGCTCAAATGCCACAAACACCAAAGAGAAACGAGGATAAAAAGTACATTTAGTGATACGCCCCTGGGGGGGTGTATGTTATCAAAGTCACGCAGCTAACGACTCAATCGAATAATCGATTGAGCTCGAATCAAGAACGAAGCGTTCTTAATACGAACTTGGATAAAGCGGAACCAAAAGGACAAATCCACACCTGGGGATAGCTCGATTGGTATAAGAGGGTAGTTGCTCGACCACGATTGAAGTGACTATTCAATCGATACACAAGCTCAGCAAGTTTGGAATCCACCAAACCCAAAACAAGTCGCAACTTGCACAAACCAAACGGTTTCTTTTCTATTCAACAAAGTCTGAGTTTTACAACGAAAGTAGAAAGGTATTTAAAGGCAAATGAACCTAATACAACCCTAATAGAACTAGGAAACAATTAAGGTAAAAATCTACTCTAAAAAGGACACAAAATTCGGGTTTAAACTTCCCTTCTTGAAGCACAAGTAAGTTGCCCGCAAAACAGTCAAAAGGCAGCTTTTGTACTAACTTTGCGTCTTGCGTTCGAGGCCTTCCCAAACTCCAATCTTTCATCCGATTCCTTCCCTTGGTAGATAAACATACCTATTTTCATGTTGTGGAAGCCTTTGAACTTGAATCAGATCCATACTCCTCGAGTTGAGCTCCAAAGTAGGCTTCACAAAACAGTTTCCAGACTTAACCATTTTCTGGCAGTTTTCCGGTTTTGAGGTAGCAATTTTGAGGTCTTGGAAAACAATCTTAATGACATCATCTGGCTTCAAAAAGTATATCATTGGAAACATGGAAACTTTATCTACAATACAAACCCTTGAACTGGAATTTCCACTAAGCCAATTGAGAGAACCATGCCTCCAAAGTATGTACCCTGAACACGGATTTAGACTTAGCCAAATTCTGCCTTTCTTCTTTCCAACCTTGATAGCTTCTTTGGCAAGTAATTGTGACTTGTAGAAGTGGCCAATTTGGATCATATCAGGCTCTCCCTCTTCAAAAAGTGTTGCCCTCAACACTTTAGCATGTTGTTGCTCAAACCATTCACAGAATTGATCCCAAATTGGATCGAAAGTAGGTTGCTCAATCATCATTTTCGACAGAAAATTTTCAGCTTCAAACTCACCTCCAAGCTTCTCCAGGGATTTTGAAACTTGCATAGCTGTTGGGCACTCCTTCTGGGCTCGAAACAAATCTCCCTCGATGAACAATTGCACTGGAAAGAGGCCGAAACTATTTTCAGGTCGCGGACTTCATCTCCGTCGTTGAGCTCATTCGACTGAATTGGGGCTTTTCGTTTCGAGGATCCCCAGCGCAATTCATCCACTCCATGATCTTCCCCAGGCTTCCAATTGAAGCTTGGGTCAATTTTCCAGTCTCGAATCATCATCTTTGCCTTCGAATCCGCTCCTCTTGCATTCCCGCCGTCGGCCAATTTCAAACCCAGATTATCGAATTCGAATTTGGGGTTTTTCAATCCAAGCATGTTTGAGGCGAATTTGGGGATCATATCATTTAGGCCCGAATGAATCTCACCCTGTATGAAGTTTAACATGTAGATTATGTGAGAAAATATGTCTTATTTAATTTTAAAGAGCTATTATGTATCTTAGATTGCTTCTATACTGTGAAATAACATAATTTTAACTAGTTAAAAATTTATTAACTAAATAATATGATACCACAAAGTATAACATCAGATTAGTTAATATTGAACACTTAACTATTATGATTATTTTTTATATCTTGACATTAATCACATGTGTTATGCATAACAAAGAAATTGAATATATAAAATACGAGTCAAGATTTTATTATGGAAGCTAGCTCGAACTCGACTCGGTTTGTTAATAAATGAGTCCAACTTGAGCTCGGAATAGTAAAGACGGAATGAGACAGCCAACAAGAGATTAACTTGAAAATAGTTTGTAAAGTAAATGATACTGGAAATGACCAGATTAGCAAAAACTAAATACTAGAGATGACCAGATTAGCAGAAGATAAATACTGGAGATGACCAGTTTTGCATTAAATAAATACTGTATATGACCAGTTGAACTGGAGATGACCAGTTATGCAAGAAATAAATAAAAGTTGAAGATGATTTGAAAAAGATGAAGTAAAACTTGATAGTTTGATAGACTTCTTACACAGGAATTCTTGAGAGAAGATGATGGGAGGAAGCTTCGCAAGAGAGCAATTCCCACTCAAAACAACTCTACTACAACAAGTGAAGGGAGTCTCATTTTATAGAGAAATGGAGTCTTCTTTTGGTAAATAAATTGAAAAACATAATGATGACAATGTGGACACTTATATGATTATGTCACATGTCATAATAAAATTACATTTTTAATATAAAGAAAATAGATAATTTGTGGTCTTCTTTCCATAACCAAATTGAGTGGGTTGGAAGCGGAGTCACTTTTTCTTTGTCTTTAGGATAGTGGGTTGGAAGTGGAGCCACTTCTTCTTTGTCTTTATGGTAGTGGAAGAAGCAATGGGGTCACTTCTTCTTTGTCTTCAACTTAGTGCTCTTTATTGGCAAAGGACCAAGCACTTCTTCATCCGGGTCATGGTTTTGCAATGTGGAATCTGCGTCAGATGTTGAGCTAGACGCCACATCTTTGAGAATTTGGAAGTATTCTTCTTCAGTCTTGGCGCCAGCTAAGAGAGCGCTGATTGAGGATTTTGTTTTCAAAAATTGCGTTGAGGATTTTTCAATAACTTTGGACAGTTCATGATTGTTATTGAACCATTGGAGGACTTGAGGTTTTTAGGCTTGTTCTGGGCGAGGATTTGCAGTCCAATATTTAGTTTTGAAGTTGCGGCCTAACATGGGTACCTTTGTGACGGCACAGGTTTGGTAACTGAATTCCCAGGCTGTAATCCAAGGAACTTTGATGTAGTAACAAAATTTGAGGAGGGGTAATCCTGGACCAGAATATTTTTGGCAGAAGGTTTGATATCCCTCTTGTATCTCAGCTGCATAGATATTTTCAGTTGGCCCAAAAAGATCCCACTAGTGCATAAACTAGTTGGGGAAAATAATGGGAGTTTTGTAATCCCAGAAAAAACTCCAGGAGTGTCGGTACATATGGTTTTGCTTGAAGAAGGCATTAATCTAAGCTTCATGGTAATCCCAGTAATTGAAGGATTGGCAGATTTGTGGGTGGTTAAGAGCAATAGTAGCAGGGAATTTTTGGTTGGTGTTTAGGCTAGTAGGCCATTGGCGAGGGTGGATAATTTGGTGGATTTTGCAGGTTGAGTGGGTATTGTGTGTTTTTTCTAAAGGATCAAATTTGTGGGAAAAGGTGACTGATCCAATTTCCATGAGGATAAGTTCATAATATTTGTGGGTTTTGTTGAGGGATCTTGGTTTGAAGAACCACTCATTGAGGAAAAGTTTGGCAGTAATATTTGGATATTGATGGTAGAAACCATCTTCGACAACAAAAATGGGTTGAAAAGTGTTTTCCTTAAAATACGTTTGAAATCGATTTTGAGGGGTTTGGACAACGACCACCTCTTGGGTTTTGGGAAAAATGGTTTCGAGAGGGGCTATCGAAGATGCCACCTCTGTTGAGGTAGGTGTGATATCAAGATGATGTTGCTGATAGATTTGTTTGGTTTCTTTGGAAGAGATGGGTGTGGGTAGGATGCCACTTGCCGTTTGAGTATTTGAAATAATTTGTTTAGAAGGGGAAATTGTTGAGGAAGTTGAAGCTTCAGTGGGAAGCTTTTGTTTAGAACCAGAAACATCAATAAATTTTTGAAGGTAATTTTGAGCTTCAAGAGGAAGCTTATCAATATTGATTAAAGCTTTGGATGAACTTGAGTGTGAACCAGAATCATCAGAACTTTCTTCATACTCTTGAATGATCAGGGCTTCCTTGTTCATCATCAAATATCTCTCTTCATGTTTTGATTTTGATTATCTCTTTATCTCGCAATCTAGTGGTAGGGGGCATTATGACTGAGGATTGCAAGCCTAAGAGTTTTCCGCACTTCGTCCTCCCTGCAAAAATTCCCGAGTAAGGAAATCTGGAAGAGAGTTTGAAGAACCATTTATAAATTGTATGTCGAAATAAAAAGTGCTAAAGGATGGCTTGCCATCGTGCAAATATTTGTTTAGAAGCAAGATTTTGAACATCTTTTTCCAAAATGTATTTTGCTGATTGGCAATCAATGCACAATAAAATCTTTTGATTGAGCAAATCATACTGAAATTTTGAGATGCATAAACAATAGCAAGCATTTCTTTTTTTACAGTGGAGTAATTGTTTGGGTAGGGTTCCAATGTTTAGAAGTAAAGCGTACCAACAACTCCTTATCATTCTGAATCTTCTTAAGGATTCCTCCATATCCTAGGTCAGAGGCGTCGGTTTCGACGATTTTAGGGAGAGAATGATCACTTATGTGAAGGCAAGGGAGACTCTGAACCTGCCTCTTAATTTGCTGATCCATTTTGGTATGCTGGTCACTCCAGGGAGGGGGACTCTTTTTCAATCTATCATGGAGAGGTTTACAAAGAAGATTGACGTTGGGATAAAAGTCAAGGTCCGAATTCATTTGGATAGGCATAGCCTTGGTGAGAATGAGATTTTCTGTGAAATCTTTTTCATAAGGGAGATCAACCTGATGTTGTTTTTTATGCCAAGAAGCATTGGGTGTATCAGCACAAATAGAGCTTTCAGTGTGCTCTTTTAAAGAGTCGACTCTTTTTTGCGAAGGGGTTGAGAAAGTTGTTGTAAGATTCGATGAAAATGTATCTCATCATGCAAATAAGATATTTGATTAGTTTTACAACGAATGATATGGTATATATATTTTATAGAAGATTGTCGTAAAACATTTAGGTTTCGAACTTTTGGTTTTTGGAGAAACGAGAATTCAACATTGTTGCCTGACACAACAGTGTTAATTCCTGAGTCGGTGACGGTAAAAGGTTTTAGAAGATTTAGAAAAGGTGTCCCTAGGATCACCTTTTGTTGCATGTCACATACTAGGATAAAAGGAGTTTTGAATTCAACATTTTGATGACAAATTATAGCATTTGAAAGTTTATGTTGTATTTGAAGAGGTTGAGAGTTAGCGGTAGATAGATGCTCGAGGATCTTTTCATAGTACTTAGTTGGAATTAATCCTTCTTGGATGCAATTCATGTCTGCTCCTGTATCAAGAAGGACCATTTTGCTTAAAGTAACATCAGAAGAAACCTGAATATTATTGATAACATACCATTTTTGGGTAGTAATGGTAGATATAAAAAAAAACATAGAAAATCTTCATCATTTAGCATTTCCTCTGTTTCTAAACTGTTGGTTGCGTGAGGAGTTTCATCGAAAAAGTTTTCGGGGCTAGATGTTGATGGCTCTTCTAAAGGTTTCAGAGCTATTAAAGTTTGTAATATCTCATGATCACTATTTTGTAATTGTTGTAATTGTTGAATTTATTTCTTAACAATATCCAATTCTTTTTGGAAATCCGGAAGAGAAGGATTGTGAGAATTATTATTACTATGTCGAGAAAGGATATCTTTGACACTATACGTCGAACCTTGATGAAAGGGGTTGGTAGGTGGAATAGTCACAGGAGGTTTCTCCATGTGCTCATGAAGCTTTTTGAAATATTTTTCTTTGAGATGAGGATTATCAATATTATTAATTAGATCTAAAATAAGCTCTTGATCTTTGGTTAAAACATTGATAGAAGATTCAGAAATTTCATCGATGTCATCAAATTGTAAGGCTTGAAGATTCTCATCATCATCATCATCATCATCAGAAAAATCCTCATGAGAAGAGTAGTGTTGGAGAAAAAGGTTATTGATTTTGTCATGAATCTCTTCATCGAGATTAAGCTCATTGAGCTTCTTTTTTATACGACAATATTTGGAAATATGACCTGTTTTTCTACAACGAAAACAAGTAATGTTTTATTTTTATTGTTAGATTGTGGTCCCTTATCTGGGCGGGGATTCCTAGAAAAATGGGATTTTTGATTCGTGGTTTTAAAAGATCGGTAGGGACGATCGCGATGTTTTTTATGAGGTTTGGTGCTACAATCCTCACAGTTAGATTTGAAAGTAATTTTTGAATAAGATTCATCAAACTGAGCACAAAAAGATCCTAATTCTTATCGAGTTAGTTTTTGTTCGCGTTTGATTTGTTTTTGAAGTTTTAAATCATGGCAAATTTGTATTCCTTCTTTTTGTATAAAGCTAATAAGTTCTCCGTAAGTAAGTTGCTCATAAGGAATTTGACCATTAAAAGTGTCTTGGATTTTGTTTCGGATTTTATCTCCTAGAGACGGGGTAAACCGGCTAAAAACTTCTCTTTCCAAAATGGTTGATTTCCATCTTCTTTTTGCATAACTCTAGTTAAAAAGGTATCTTTGTACCATCGGAAGTCATGAAACCTTTTACAACGAAGATTAGAAAGTAGTTTGGTATTTTTATCCTTAAGATGTGAAGGATCTCCAATAAAATGTTTTGAAATGGCAAAATTCATAGATGCAACTGCATCTTGAGAAGATTGATTATCAGATTCTAAAATAGGAGTTCCAGAAGAAATATATTTGACAGCTATAAAAATAGTTCTCTGGTCTTCCGCGGTTAATATATTATCCCATTAACCCTTTAATTGACCAGCAAAGCCGGCTATAAGTAGTTCAGCTATAGCGTAATCATAAGTTTGATTTTGAGTTTTGTAAGCATTAGCTACCATGGTCATTTGTTGAAGAAGGTTCAAAATTCGATATTCTGAAAATCCATCAAGATTCCATTCATAAATAGAATTGGAGTTGTATTTATTTTGGATAATAGTGGGTTTCTCTTCGAGAGCTAAATCATGTGCAGTGGGACGTGGGTAATACATCTTAGATGCAGAGGGTTGGTTCCATCGGAGACGATTGATTTCTGTTTCAATTTGACTTTCTGGGTCTTGAATTACTTCAGCTGAGTCATCGACGATTTGATCCTCGTTGCTCGTGGATTTTGAGTTAGAAATATACGGAGTCCTAGAAATGGATAGTTGTGTAGAAAGTAGTTTAAGACGTTTTTTCTATTTCAAGCTTAAATTCGAGACTGGATTCTTTAGAAACTTCAAAAGGTTTGAAAATGGGGGAGTTAAGTTTGTTGGAAGGAGGAATAGGAGTATTTGAAGTAGAGGCAAAAGACAGAGGCAAACTGATTTCAACATTTGTAAGTTGATCTCCTAAGGTCTGTAGAAATCGGTTTGTATAATTGTTTGCTCAATCAGACGTTGAATATCTTCTCCTTTGACATGGTCACTATTTTCTCGTTTTAATTTAAAAATATAGGCTTGAACTGCTGTTCCACAATAAGAAAAATTAATAGGAGCATTAGGGGGGTGAATAGATTGGGTCTTAGAGTTATTAACAGTTAACCAAGTCATAGGCTTGGTTTGAACATTTATCGAAGATTTAGAAAAGACTTGTTCGAACCAATTAAAGAAAGAAAGGTGTTCTCGTATATTATTGAGATAATCATGGAAAGAGTTTTGTATAAGTACACGTTCTTCCTTAGAGTAATCAGTAAAAAATTGCTCGCGTTTAAAATGGTTTCGTTGGGAATAGAAATCATGGCGAAGAAATTCTTTGTTGATTTTGAACTCTTGTGTAATGATATCAAGAGCAGAAGGGATTTCTTCTTCTAGAAATGCAGCTTGTGAGGTAGTATGAGACATATTTGGTGTTCTCGAGGTATTTATATTTGGAAAAAGAGTTGTAGGAGGTGGTGTAGTATAAACTGGTTGAGGTATGTTGTTGGAGTTTTTGATTCCTCGTAGATCATAGTTGAGTGTAGAGGAGGAATGTCGAGTGGGTGTAGGTATGGGAGAAAGGTTTCTACAAGATTGGCTTCTAAGAAAAGTATTGCTGCGCTGTCGAGCCTCTTCTGTCAATTCAGGGTCTACATAAGAAATGCTAGAGATGGAGTTCCTAGCAAAAGAGATGTTAACAGTACCATCAATATGTTGAGTAATTTGATTAACTTGACGATGGTCGATGCTTCTGGGAATGGTAGCTCCTTCAAGGGTCCATTCTGTAGGAAGAGTAAACTTCTTGCTTATTATTAGTTAAGAGATGAAACCGATCTCCTAAGGTCTGAAGAAATCTGTTTGTATAATTGTTTTTCTCAATCAGACGTCGAATATCTTCTCCTTTGACATGGTCACAATTGATCCTAATTCTTGTCGAGATAGTTTTTGTTCGCGTTTGATTTGTTTTTTGAAGTTTTAAATCATGGCAAATTTGTAATCCTTCTTTTTGTATAAAGCTAATAAGTTCTCCGTAAGTAAGTTGCTCATAAGGAATTTGACCATTAAAAGTGTCTTGGATTTTGTTTCGGAGCCGAGCTCAAGCTAGGGTAAACTTTTAGGGTTTTCTAGCATTTTTTCAACAATACGAAAAATAGAAGGATAAGGCCGAATTAAAATGCAATCTCACACCTAGGAGAAGGATCTATCAATAATTCAATATAAGGTAGAAGCTCGACCACAATCGAGGGGGAATATTTGATTGATATAGAGACAACACTCAATGCAATTGGAGTCCACCAACGATGAGAGCAAAATTCACAAAAAAATGCTCAATGAACAAAGTGTTTCAAATACTCAAAGTCTAAATCTAAAAATTAGTTTTTATAACCCTTTAAATAGGTATGGAAAAATAAACTAATGAAAATACTGAAAAAGGAAAAAGAATCCTAAACAAAAAAAGAAGTTCGACCGTCAGGACTGATCCCCGATCGGGGGTTTAAGCCCTTCTGATCAGAGGTGCTTCTACCACAAATCCCCGCCCCTCTTCAATTTCCCAGTTGAGGATTCTTCCCCTGCTGGCCGCGGGTCTTCCTTCGCTAGCTTTGGTGAATTACATTAGTCCCTCCACATTGAAGAATTTTTTTCCTCAAAGCTTTCCAGCCTAGCTTCTAGACGAAATCTCTTGCATTATCATAATCATGAAAGAACAAAAAATCTCCACAATTATACAGAATCAAGAGCTCAAACAACCCGACAAACAAGGGCTTCAATCCATGAACTATGAAGCTCAAGTCGTCATAGTTCGTCCCTTGAGTCCTCCATCTGGGTTCTGCAGTCAATTCTTCTTCCTCCAGGATCGACACAGTAGGTTTGTATTGATCGACTCTCATTCTTGAAGGTAGTGGCATCCTCATTCAATCCTTCTGGTTGGATTTAGCACATAGAAGTTCCAAAATCCAACACTGTATCTTGAATTTCGCCGGTAGTGATAATTTGGTCACCGGACTGATTTCGTCGACTATAGTTCACCCAATGCATGCCTGTTCTCCACAAGAAGCTCGTTGTTTGATAGCTGCAACTCCATAACACCTTCTTCAGCAGCCTCTTATGCTATAGTCGTTGTTTCTTCGATAACTATTGTTGCCAATGATTTCTTTGCTTCCAAGACCTTCTGCTCCTCCTCCTAGGCTCATGGTAATTGCCTCCTATCTTCAGCAACTTCTTCCAATGATAATGGCATCAAGGTAAATTTCTTTTCTTGATGTCTTAAGATGCTATTGTTGGTGTTGCTGCTTCGTCGTGCTTGGCAATCATTGTGCCATGGTTTACCCAACACCACATGACTAAGCTTCATAGGAACAATATCACAAAGAATCTTATCCACATAGGTGCATATTTTGAACTCCAAATACACTTGTCCAACCATAAAACAAAAGGCCTTTCCATCGACAATTGCATAAAGAAAGGGCTAGGATGTTGTTTAGATAGTCCTAACTTAGCTACTTCCCATGAACTGATCAAATTGGATTTGATCTATACATCGACAAACATCAAAAAAAAATTGTTTTTGGACCAAGCAATGGGTGCAGAATGAGTTACCTTGTTGCTCCAACTCTTTTGCCATTGCATGAGCTTGAAGAAAGCTTGTTATATTTTCCTTGCCACTGATTTGAACCGGAGCTCTGATACCACTTGATAAGAGCACGGATCCTGTACTCGTAGTTATCAAAGTAACGCAACCCCAATACTTTAAGGGTTTTTTGTTATTTTCTCAACAACTCGAAAAATAGAAGGATAAGGCCGAATTGAAGTGCAATCTCACACCTGGGAGAAAGCTCTATTAATATAAGGATAGAAGCTCGACCACAATCAAGGGGGAATACTTGATTGATATAGAGACAACACTCAACACGATTGGAGTCCACCAACGACGAGAGCAAAATTCACAAGAAAAATGCTCAATGAACAAAGAGTTTTTCAAATAATCAAAGTCTAAATCTCAAAATTCTTTTTTACAACCCTTTAAATAGGTTTAGAAAATTAAAACAATGAAAATACCAAAAAAGGAATAAAGAATCCTAAACGAAAAAGGAAGTTCGTCCGTCAGCCCCGATTCCTGGTCAAGGGTTTAAGCCCTTCTGATCGGGGGTGCTTCTGCCCCAAATCCCCGACCCCCTCTTCAATTTCCCGGTCGGGGATTCTGCCCCTGCTAGCCGGGGGTCTTCCTTCGCTAACTTTGGCGAATTGCATCACCCTCCGTCTAAACTTTCGTCGAGTAACTTGTCATGTGGCAAAAGCATGATGAGTCAGCAAAAAATTGGTATTGAAATGTCCCTTTTGCCCTTATCACGAAGTCTTTCCCAATCCAACATTTACAAATGTGATATATATAACTAAATAAAATAAGAATAAAAGGTTTTCCACTCAATTGCATCATGCTCTTCATAAAACACCAGAAGAAATCCCAATGTGAAAAAGGCTGTTGCATCTTCATAAAAGAAGACTACCGCAGTGCAGAAAGTCGAAGCCCCCTTGCAGTTCTCAATTAAGACTGAAATTCAATAGTACTTCCCCTTAACATCGTTCCTAGAGTAATATAGAAGGTTGATTGCTGGTTGAATTGAGATTTTTCAAGGGAGTGTGTGATTCTCAATATCAAACCCTAATATTTATCTTTTTGGGTAAGGTGGTTTTATCTATTGATATGATATTTGACTTCGGGAATTGGGGTACTTTATTACTTATTACTCGATTGAAAAGTGAAAACAATTGATTGCTTGTCGTTGCTCTATAGGGACAACAAGTACAATATTTGTATTAGGCTTAAAACTATAGTTTAGGAGTTGATAGGCATAGACGCTTTTTGTGGTTCATAGGTTTGTTGTTGGTGGATGACAGACTTATGCTTTTTGATTTAGAAATTGAAAATAAGAAACAAATGGCAGCTAGGAACACCCATCAAAATTTGCAAAATTTGCAGACACAGGTAAAGTGCCTCTGTACTTTTTCTTTATACATTGGAGTTAAATTATTTATTTAGTCCAACTCCATTATTTTGTTTATAGGTTAAAATTACACTTGAAACCAAATTAGGTGGAATGGGTGATGATATTAGTGGGTTTGTGAATAATGTGTCGCCAAATCCAACATGTGAATGGGATGAAGCATCAAATTTGGTGGATAGTGACTTTGAGATTGGGTCTTGGGCAAGTGGGCTGAGATAGAAGACTAAGCTGAAGTGTTGAACAATCTCAAGAGGTCCAAATTAAATTTGAAGAAAAGCATACCAATCACATTGAATATGCCCTCTTGTGATGTATAAGACTCAAGGATGCCACATACAAGAATATGCCCTCTTGTGGAACTACGCGGAAGAGATTAAAAGGAGGAACAAAGGATTGACAGTTACGATTACGGTTAATTGACATAATACTGAACAACAACCATTATTCAAGTCGATGTACATATGCATTAATGCATTGAAAACATGTTTTCTGGAAGAAAGAAGAAAGATTATAGGATTGGATGGGTGCTTCTTGAAGGGCTTATGCAAAGGTGAGATACTTGCTGCCATAGGTAGAGATGCAAATGACCAATTGTCTCTGGTTGCATGGTGCGTCGTAGAGGTGGAGCCTAGAGATTCTTAGGATTGGTTTCCTTGGCAATTACAGGATGACTTCAACATTAATAGTGGTATTGGTTGGAGCTTTATATCAGATCAAATGAAGGTAACCCCACTATTCATATTTAGTTCTGATTTTCACTTGATGAGACTTTGCCTATTACTATTAAGAGAGTTTGTTGTTTGTAGGGGCTGGTTCGAACAATAGCTTAGTTATTTCCATACGCGGAGTATAGGCTATGTGCTAGGCACATATAGTGTAACTAGACAAAAAGGTTAGGGAAGCAAGAATGGCAGAAAAATATTTTGGCAATGTGTCATGGCTACCACTTTGAGAGGCTTCTCTATTGCCTTTGAAAAACTGAAGGCACTAAACAATGACATTGAGAGGCTTCAGTAAACCAAAAATTCTGGTGCCGGCCTCATTTCTCAACCCCATACAAAGTGTGATACATCAGATAACAACAAGTTTGAGAATTGGAATGCCTTAATCATTGAACCTCGACACAAGGCTATATTAAACATGTTTGAAGATCTCTAAATTATTCATATGGAAAGGATAGAACAAAAGAGGGCAATTGGAGCAAAATGGAAATCTAATATTTCTCCCCAGACATTGAAGAGATACATGAAAAATGCAGAAGAGGTTCGCTTTTGCCACATTGTTGGGAATTTGAAAATGGTTATGGAGTTACCCATCGTGACGACCGATTCATGAGGGATCTTGCTACCTTGTCATGCTCTTGTAGGTCATGGTAATTTTCTGGATTCCCATGCCCACATACCATAACGTGTTTGGTGTATGAAGAGAAATATCATCAGAAGTATATTTCAGAATGGTTCTTCATCTCCAAAATTTTGGAGCACATATAAGCATGTGATGGTCCCAATGGCAGGACCATCATCTTGGGAGGCTAGTGACAGAGCCATTAATCCCTCATGCATTCCGCAGAATGCCGTGCAGTCCAAAGAAAAAAATTATCACTAGAGAAGAGAGGGAAAACCAAAAGAAGCCAAAGAAGAAACGTGTATACACTAGAGAAGAATTATTGACACCGGATAAGAATGATTCCTCCAAGTTGTGCCGAGCAGCGATAGTGATTACATGTAAAGAATGTCGTGGATAAGAGCATAATATCGTGACATGTCCTGTGAAGAAAGCGAAAGAGCTATGATCTTTAGTTATCTTACTAGGGATGCTTACTCATTTCCCTATTTTGTTGTGGTGTTTATGCTTATGATAATGAAGGGTACAAAGTAATGAATGAAAGCTCATATTCACACACTTTAATCTTACTTAGAGATATACTTCTGGCTGTGAGGTCTTGACATGTGAAAATTGTAATTATGCATATCTTGTGTGTGAGTTCTCTTCATACACAATATAGCTATGAAGCTCTAATATCACTTGCGTCATACTCGATAGAAGAACTCGAGTAGTCTCTTACTTGGTGATCCAACAATTTCTAGGCGTGACGTCTCGTCATACCTAGAATAATCATAGGTTATCTTTGGATTTCCAATGGATGTGCGAGGTCTCAACATGGCATGAATTGAGGCATCGATACAAATAATCATGCATGGGAAAGGTCTCGACATGCCATGCATGAATGATCAAGGCAAGCAAGCAAAAGTGAGAAATCATAAACATGTGTTTAACATCGATGCATTATTAGTAAACAAAAGTGGATACACATAAGTTCCACCCCCTAAAAAACATGTATTTAACTCTACATTGAGAGAGAGTGGGTCGACATAGTTGCTCCTCTTATCTCATGTGAGGCTAATCTACTGAAGTTCGGGATCACTAATTGGTCACAGCTCATCATAACATAGATATATTTCTGACCTTATGTGATTACTAAATGATTTTACTAGTGAAATCAAACCTCTATTTGTACCAAGTTCCCACAGCCTAAAATATAAGATCAATCGATGTGGTACATGTTTTCCCTTCATATTCAACTTATGACTCCTTTTTCTTGGCCTGCACGGCAAGAAGCAGCTTCCATAATAGTGGATGTTTTGGGGCTGCTATGGTCTTCACATTGTCCGATCGAATTGAAATTAGGTAACGGGCATCATACCAGCCACTTGGGCCACTGCTAGTCTTCTTGGTCTAAGGGGTTGGGCTTTGCTCTATTTTGATCCATCTTCCTTCTATCATAAACTTTCCCCTCAATTAGAGACAAAGGTATCGGGTGCATTTGGAGGCAAATAATTTATATCTCTACAACCAAGTTTTCTTGTAATTTAACCCTAAACAGAGTAAGTGACTCGCCACGGATACACCCAAATTAATCCGGACTAGAGCTCAAGTATAAACTCTAGTCGGGTGCAGTATAGGGAAAGTAAGTTTAAATATCAACCCGGGCCGGTCCATGTACCCCTACTTCAATCACTTAGTTTATCATCTAGCAAACGTGTTTGGGTTTAAAACTAACTTCAAATGAAAACAAGCAAGTAAAGTAAATCGAGGTTGTCCCAATGAGAGAAGAGTTCACCCGGGTATCGCTCCCCCTAGCTACATATCAAGATCGACCAAATCGAATGCAAATGTGTGAAGGTGTGTTCATACACATTTAAGAGGGCGCAACAAGTGAAGGAAATCTCAGTCTCTTAATCAATCGGTTAAGGAAAAAAACTAGGCTAGGAACCCTAGCTCTCTCAACCAATGGATTAAGGATTGCTATAATAAACTAGGAAGCCTAGCTCTCTTAACCTTTCGGCTAAGGATTGCAACAATAAGCTAGGAGTCCTAGCTCTCTTAACCGATCAACTAAGGGTTGCAATAACCGATCCTAGGAACTTAATCCGGACCGCAAAATAACACCCAAGTTAAAGTGCTAAATCAAAGATTGAGGTTTTCCCTAATTTGCTCTAGGTAGGTGGCTCAATTGGCCAAGGAATCCAACTTATCAAAGCCTCCTAACAAAAAGGGGAATTCCCTCTACCTAGGTCAAATTGGCATAGTAATGAGAAATGAAGAACACAACCCAAACATCATGAAAAAAACCTCAAACTTTGCATTAAACACAAAGCCACACGCAAAACATTCAATTAATAGAATCTATCACATATTTCAAGCCACGGTTCACAACACCCAAGCGAATAGATAGGCTATTCCATAGCTAGGAAAAGGAAAACAATAAAAAGGAGAGAAAGAACCATGAAGGATGACAATCTTCCTTTCTCTTTGCTTGAATCTCCCTTGAGAGGTAAGAATCTTCACTCCTCTAGTTTAGGGCAAACCCAATCTCCTTCTTTCTCCTTCGAATGACACTTTCTCTCTCTAGAATAGGAAGAGGAAATCCTAATGTCTCATTAGAAAAAGCTCCCCTTCTCCTTCAGCTCACTTCCCCTTTTACACCCAGATCGATGGCTGTTCACGGTCTCAGTTCACGGACGTGAACATTTGTCCTTTACCGTGAAGTCGAGCAGATTCACATCGTTTCACTAAGTCACTTCGCAGTCTAGGGCTTGAGTTCACGGTCGTGTGACCATGAACTGACTGGAGTCCAATGAGACTGAAAAGTGTTCTGGACCCTCCGCACTCCACGGTCTCGGCCTTTGGACATTTTTTCACCTTTTCGCGCTTTTCGACCTCCAATTGACCTGAAACTCGTCATCCACCTTCCCACACGTGCTAGGACCTGAAACATAACAAAACAAGCACAACCTAGCGTAAAATATGTCAAGGGACGATGAAATGCAAATTCAACCTATCAAGAAATGAGGGGTAAAATGTGTACAATTAGACCCGAATCAGTAAGTCCAATATCACGGCAAAAAATAGAAAAACAATATGTGTAAGGGGTAAAATGTGTACTTTTTTTAACATAGTCAAAACCGGACAAAAGCCCAGATACATAGCCAAAGAATAGAACAAATCCACGGGCGGAAGTCGACTAATCGTCGAACTTTCGATGAGAGAGAATTTTGGCCACTAAGGATCTGGACAAACGCTGAATATCTTCTAGGATCTCACCACCCGTCACATGATGAGAGTCACTCGCCAAGAGCCGCCAGACAACCAGTTGGGAATTCCCATGCAATTTGAGCAAAAAAAAAAACACCATGTGCGAGGCACCAATCCAAGGCATCCCTCCACGTCAATAATTCTACAAGAAAAGAATCATGGTTGCCTGCAGAAAACTTACCCATTGCGAATAGAATCACGCCGGAAAGATCATGCCCAAATACAAAACCGCTACTCAATATTATTGACTCCGTTAGTCAGAAAGCCTCCCCGTTGGCCGGAAAGACGTTGTCCACCAGTCTGCAACCACTCTGAAGTCCCTGCAAAAAGATAGTCGAAAACCATGAAAATATTGCATGGATGGAGGTAAAGCAGGCATGGACGCAAGATCACGCTGGGCAGTTAACTACTAGAGCGCACGATGACGTGAGAAAGAGAATGAACATATTAGAACAAGAAAGCGTCTGCAATTCATGGCTAGCGGCAGAGCATTGGTGTTGTAGAGCCAATCGCCGTCCTCGCCAACCACCATCCTCAACCTGAAACATGTCATCGAAGTTTGAATTATGGATTGCAGACTTTCTTTTCCTACTCATGCTCTTGAAACTCCAATCAAATTCCCCGACGTCGATCTGTAGAATCCTGCACCGCGTCGGTCTTAGAATCCTCACCGCCATGTCAATCTGCAAAATCCTCCACCAGCCACCGAAATGATCTTCAGTGTCGTTGGCATGTCAATCTCCGCATCCCCACGCCGCCACCATCTATAGAATCCCTCTTCGGTGTGTCGATCAGAAGAACACCGCACTCTCGCGTCGATATCATAACCCCACAGCACGTCGATCAACAGAATCTCCGAGTCGATCTCCAAATCCATAACCGCTGGCGATGAAAATTCTCAACTACTGTAAGGCAGTAACCACATCCCCATTTACGGTAACCGTGACACGACAAAGTCATATGCCCAGCTGCCTCCCATGCCTGCCGCCAGAAAAGTGCATGGCGGCAAAGAGAGACAACTCTCCCGCCACCGAAATAGCCGCTAGCTCGACCACAAGAGCAGGAGGTTTATCTTTTCAACCCAAATATATTTTGATTTTTAGATCCCTCGCAATTAAGAGACAGGCGTGGTTATCGAATTGAAGATATGGGAACATATAAGGTCAGTAATCATATGGTGAGTCACCATGAGTAACCCGTCCACATCAGCATGACATCAGCATCCCTCTCTCTCCTGGAAAGCTTTTAATTTTCCCCTCCTTAATCTTTGACAGACGATTTCTCACTCGTTTTAAGTCGAAATTTAATTTTTTTTTTTTGCACAGTTAGATCAGATTAATTGTGCTCTTCAAAATGATATCCACTTTGATATATTTTCCGAACAAAAAAATTGAGTCATTTTTTACCAGTAGATACCATATGGTATTGACTGGTATTGAAATAAGAGCATATCTATGGTTTGAAAAGTGTACCATGGTGGTATGAACAAACCAAGACTGTAGGTTGGTTGAATACATGATGGTAGAAGTATATAAACTGTCATTTAAGACTTTTAACAATGTGTACCACAAGATACCACCCCATACCAGGGTGGTATTGTGTGATATTTTTTGGTCCTGTAATTTGTTCACCCAGAAATTTGTAGATCCAATAGATCATGATGAACTCGTTCCTTCTGTGCAAATGTTTTCAAAAACAAATTAAAAACGAAAAAAATACCATATGGTATGCAGCTGGTATCGAGATCAAGAAAAAAAATTTCTCAAAAAATATTGAAAATGGATCTCATTTTGTAGAGCGCAACGAACGTGTTCCATCTGTGCAAAAAAAATCGAGTTAAAATGAAGAAGATATGAGCCGATTAAGAAAGTTAGGGAAAATAAAAATGACCTTTAATTCTCCATCCTTAGATTTGGATTTTCTAAATAAAGAGTCAAGATTTAATGGCTACATAACCATGAGCATGAAGATATGGTTTGCTGGAATCTGGCAAATTGAAGATATGAGACTTTGATAAACGCGTCTCCGAGAGAAGATGTGTCAGCGGCATATCCAAACCCCAGAATTAGTAGGCGGCATAATTCTTCTTGTTTCCGTCCTCTCTTGTTCATAAACACTTAAATCAATTATGGAAAAATAAAACAAACAAACCACGCATAAGACAGCTCTTTTCCGTCTGCGTAACTATAACTAATTCCCCTCCAACCAATTCAACTTTAACAATAGGGAACATATTTGAGGACTTCTCAACACTCATAACAACCAAAATGAAAAAGAACTAAAAAAGAAAAAGAAAAAAACAAGTAAGAATGGTAACAACGGCCAAAGATTGGCCTCGAGTAGGTATTTTATAATATATAATTTATAATATGGCCAATAGTAGTATTTTTCCAGAAATAGCACTTTTACTTTTTTTTTTACAAAAATAGCACCCAATCCGTAGAAATTACAAAAATGGCACCTTTTTTAAAAACCGCACCCCCTGGTGCGTTTTGTCATTAAACTGCACCTTGGGGTGCGTTTTAGTTTTGTGGGCCAAAGGCCCAAAACCGCATCTTGGCCATGCGGTTTGCGGTCTGGCCTAACCAAACCGCATGGCCCATAAGCGGTCTAGGACTGACCTAGCAAAACCGCACTTTGGGGGTGCGGTTTTGCTTCTCCAAAACAAACTGCACCCTCAAAGTGCGGTTTTGGCAACACAAACCGCACCCCGCAATGCGGTTTGTGTGTCAATTATTTTCCGACACCAGACATGAAGCCATGCAGATTCACAGACGTGGGGCTTCATGGTAGATGAAAACCGCACCTCTAAGGTGCGGTTTTCATTGATGATTTTGCTTATAAAAGGCAGCCCGGGAAATCTTCTTCTCTTCACACCTCTCCTTCTCCCTTTTCAATTTTCTATTGTAGCTCCCTATTTCTCTAGTGTTTTTGCGGTTAACGTTAACTCGTAAGTTTATTTTGTATTACTTTTTATTGTAAATTGTGAATTGTGATTTTTATGATATTAGTTGAACTACTGTTTTTTTGCATATGGCATTCCAAAAGTTCACGCTTGGGTTACGGTGGAATGATTACACGGAAGAGAGCGGAAAGGGGGGTTACCTACGTCGGTGGCAATTTTCAGAAAATAAAGGTCGCTACCAGACCGATGCTTGAAGACATCTATCAAATGTGTAGTAATGTTACTTGCATGGATGACACGAGAAGAATTGATCGTATGGTGTGCCGATATCCAAACAGAGAAGGCGAGTCGTTGTGGCACGAGGAATATCTCACAACCACTCAGGATGAGGTAGATGCCATGCTCGAATTCTTGAGGTCCAACAATCTTTCCAGATCCGAGATGTTCGTTTACACCGAGCCGGTCGTAGGCGTTGGAGGTCATTTTGGAGATGGTCAAACATCTGGTATCCATAGTGGAGGTGAATTATATGGAGATCATCCCTACCAAAGTTACCATGATCCTCATTCCTATTTTCAGTACCAAGAGCAAGGTGAAGGTCATCATCAATCTTACCCATCATATGAAGAAGAAGTTCAACCGGACCATGCCAACCAACCCCAGTACAACTTCCAATCAGGCAGCGGTAGTTTTCACAACTACCATTATGGAGCTGATGAAGGTGCATTTCATGAGCTGGATCAGATGGAAGATGCCCTGCCAGCACCACTCAGTGACCTCTCCGATGAAGAAGGAGAGAACAACGTCAGTGCAGACAGCTCCGACCCTCTTGAAGGTGCTGATGATTCAGGACCAGAGTTAGACTCATATAATGATGATGAGGTGGCTCATGAACGTGTACCAGTCCCCTACTACAATCACATTCTAGATGACAATTGGATGGTCGACAGTGACATGGAACCGCCGGAGGTTCCAATATGGGGTCCATTCACTAGGTTTATGAAGGGCCAACAATTTGGCTCGAAGAAGGAGGTGCGGCATGCCATTGATACTGAAGCAATGACTCGGCATTTTGAATGGCACACAACTCATTCCAACACAAAAAGGCTCATAGTCAGATGTCGTAATCATAACGAGGGATACAATGTTAGGATTCGGGCCATCAACAGCAAGAGAAACGACCATTGGGTCATATCCCGTGCGGTGACGGAATGCACTGCTCCCGACCAAACTGACGAAGGCATCGATCCGGTAGGTGCCACTCCACGGTCCCCAAACAAATGAGAGGGACCCTCGTGCACTATTGCCCGATATTCTCGGGGAATTGCTGTAAATGCCAATGAACGATGTTCGTCGGGTATGGATCGAATTTGATCTACAAAAAAATATTAGTAACTTAAGTTAAATCTGATTGGAAAATACATGTACTCCATGAAAAAAAGTTATAGCACTTAGAAGTTTTCTGGTTACCTCTCCTTCCCAAAGTCGCTCTAGCCTCCTCCGATACTCTACCAACTTGTGTTGGGCAAGGTTGTCGCATGTTGAGGCTCCGACCCACCTTATTAATAAGACGATAATAAAAATACACTCAATTAAAATAAGCTAAAAAATAAGGAAACTGTGTTATTAAAATCATGATGGGGTATGAGAAATTTACCTACAACCATAAGCTTCGAGTCTTAGGGGATGATCGGGACCCCAATTCCTATCGGGACATTGGAGCGGTGCAATCCATGGCAGATGCTCCCAAGCCCAAAACTGAACGATGAACATTGCGCCGTCCGACCACCCTCACAGCTTTGAGAGATGCATTGCACAAATGGTGGTAGATATTAGCTATACAAGCGGATTCCCAACCCAATTCCCCCATCGCATCCCAACTACCAAGGAGGATCCTAAGCCATTCACACACCACTTTGCCGTCAATAGGCAGATGAGTTAGGATGGCGACGTCCTTGAGTGTGATGGTGCACTCTCCTTCGCGAAAGTTGAAACGATCCGTCTCCTTTCTCCATCTCTCCACCAATGCGGTGATGAATTGGCGATCGACTTTTATGCCTACAAAATGCCTAATCGACTCCAACCGTGCCCTTTTGAGATAGTGCAAGATAACTGGGTTCCATGGGAGCACATTGGTCGTACCCCTGTAGCGGAGTATTTGTTGTGCCTCCTAGCAAAAATTTCAACGTTATTTATGATATATTAGTAACAGTTTAGTCTTATAACTAAATAAATTAAAATTAATGATTTAATTTCAACCATTATTAAAATTATTTATGATATATTAGTAATATTTTAGTCTTATAACTAAATTAATTAAAATTAATGATTTAATTTCCAATATAATTCTATTATAATTATATTATTAACAATCAAATTTTAGTAATTTGCAGTTTTTTCCAAGATATATACATATTATCATAAAACAAACATACTAAATTAATTGACATAAATAACATTCTAAATGAATAATAATTTAAAGAGATACATACATATTCAAACATTTGAAATTAATAAAATTCATTTAAGTACACATAAACATAAATTGTATTGATTGTTTGGTAAGTAATTTAATCGTATTGGTTGTTTTAAATAATTTAATCGTATTGGTTGTTTTAAATAATTCAACCGTATTGGTTGTTTTAAATAATTTAATCAAATACAATGCAACACTCGTTAGACTCTTAGAAGAGGTTTACATCTTCTTAGAAATACAGCCTTTTTGACTAGAAAAAGGGGGGATCCGAGTATCTCTTAATTCCCGATTTTCCCAGAAAATGGGAGGATCATGATAATCGCTTAAAATCCCATTTCCTTAGACGTGCATCTCTTTATAAAGAGTCGAAGTAAGTGGCACTATGTATTCGATTAAATTATTGAAAACAACCAATACGATTAAATTATTTCAAATTTATTTTATATTCCACTAAGTACATTAGAAAAATAAAAGAAAGATAAATGATGAAGAATTGTATGTACCGAGTGATGGTTCCAAACATCCCTTGAACGATGGTTGGGTTGGTCATACAAGCCGGTCGGATCAATAGGCCCTTTATCCAAATAGTACCGTTGATTGTATATATTCACGTCGTCCCCAACCTACGAGAGAATAACAACAAGGTTAGTACATAGATTAATTAAAAAGCTTATAACAAAAACAAAAATTGACCAAAATAATGAGTACTTACCGCTTGAAATTTATCATAATAAACTCCCTCTCCTTGGAACCACTCGTCCATTTTTTCGCGAAAGTCGGACAGAAATTAGGTGGGTTTCGAGGGAAAAACCAAAGAAATGTTTTCTGATGGCAGATCGGACTTAGCCGCAACCAACATACCACTATTTACTAGACTTTTGGGAGGGGAGGGGTTAGAGAGATAATTCTAGAGAGAGAGAGAGTGGAGAATGGTTGTGGTGTGAAGAAATGAGAGGGGGGAGGGGGTATTTATACCCATCAGACCGCACCCTCCAGGGGCGGTCTGGTACTTTCTCCCCCGTTCAAACCGAACCCTTCCGATGCGGTCTACAGTTCCCGAGGGTTGACCGCTCCCTAGCGCTGTGGTCTTCGATCCGTGGCAAGGATCGCGAACGTGGCGTGCGTTCTGCCCGCTAGATCGCCACCTGATCCTGCGGTCTCCAAGGCTGCTGCCCACCAAACACAGACCGCATCTTGGAGGTGCAGTTCCCAGTCTGACGTGGCGCAAAACGCACCTCCAAGGTGCGGTTTGATAAAAATGGTGCTATTTTTGTAAATGTTGTGGGTTGGATGCTATTTTTGTAAATTTTTTTTAATAGATGCTATTATTGGAAAAACCCCAACAGTGAAAAGAGTTAGATATGATTGATTACATAGTGATAGTAAGGACATAGAAAGCTCCATAAAAGATATACAATAATAAAGTTGTTCTTCTTATACTTGTTGATCGTCCGTAGAATTCTGAGACATGAATCCCCTGAGAAGTCCAATAAAATCATGAGAAGATTCAGAGTATGGTTGGTTTGTGAAGAAACCATGTTCTTGTCCTTCAATTTCCATGTACTCAACTTTCTTGCCCATCTGTTTCAGCCTCGTAGCGTAGTCGTGGACCCGATCTCTCAACAATTCACAGCCTCCAACTATCACTAACATAGGATCCATTTGTTTCTGCTCTAGGTCTGGGCTGCCAGCCCCAAATGGGTTCGCCAAAGGATGGTCTCTGTTCTCTCCAATCGGCAAACTCAGCCTCCAAAATCTAACAAGTATCATGCACAAAAAGTAAACAAAATATTGTTGATTAGAAGGTCGTTCAACGGAAAAAAGGAATACTAAATCGAAGTTTCTAGCCCAACTTATTTTCAAATGAAAAATCTTTGTTCCTTACATATTTTTAGTTTGTGTTTGTCCCCTTTATATGGGTCTCTTGATTAAAAATCAATTTACTAGTGAACTGACCTCATAAAATCAACTAACACAAAATCAATTTTATATTTTGAGACTTATAATCAAACATAATAGTCCACAATAGAACTTAATTCTATGCATGGTTAAAACTCTTATATTTTCAAGACCCAGTACTCGGTGGCGGATTCAGAAATTTTAGATAGGGGTGTCATCACCTAAAGAATTAATTAAATTATTAAATTAATAATTATTAAATAAGAAAATATCTGATTTGTACAAAATACAACAAAGCACGTGACATGTTTCGTATTCTGAAAAAATTGTAAAATACCAACGGTGTCTAACAATGCTCTACAAATCCCTCTCCATATATCCTACAAGACAAGGGGGGTCCGTAATTGAGTTTAATCGTTAGCTTTTAAAAATAATTTGGGACAATGAATAACTTTTTGCTAGTATATTTGGATTTAAAATATAAAAACAAATGAGTTGTTGTCTAATGAAAAATATGTTTCCTAATAATAGTAGCGATCCAAGTTCAAATCACATAAACTACCACTTAAACATTTTTATTTACACTTACGTAAACTACTAATGGGTGTTGGATAATCATTTTTCCAAATTTTAAAAGTTTCCCGCTATCATTTTAATTTTTTTTCACCAATATGCAAACTACTATCGAGAGTGAAAAAATCGTATTCCCAAAAGTGCCATGTATCCGCCACGACCAGTACCATCTCAATACCGATCCTGATAACTTTACATTAGATATCATTCATAAACAAATTTCATAATTATTTTCAAATGTTTTGAAAAGCATGATAATTTTTTAGGTAGTAATTTGATTACCAGACAATTTATCTTACTTAAGAGCAATGTACTCAAAAGCGAGTTTCTACTTAGAAACGTTGGTGATCTAGAAGCGTAAAATCGTAAGTTTTTAAGTTTTTAAACGGAGTTTTTAACTACATAAGTTATAAAAACTGAGATTTTGTGTAGAAGCGTTTTAGTGATCTAGAAACGATTTTACGTTTTAAAGCGCGATTTTGACTACATTGCTTAGGAAGATTATTAGTATATGTTTTAATTCACACGGTACCTGTCAAGGATCTCCAAGCTAAGCAATTTCTCAGTGGGTCCTTCCTCTGACTCGGTCCTGACTATCCCACCGAAAAAAGGCGCCAATAGTATATAACCTCGTACCCGAACCGGGTCGCAACCCGTGGACCCCGCTCCGAGCCCAACCGCCAGATGGTGCGCCATGTTCCCTCCGGACGAGTCGCCCAGCACGTAAACATGGTCCAAGTCAACGCTGCTCAACCATTCCTCCCCTTCCTCCACGGCCTTGGACTGCAGCCACTTCACGGCGGCGACCCCGTCATCCACGGCGGCAGGGAGCCGGTGCTCGGGCGCCAGCCGGTAGTCGGGTGCCACCACTACCGCCTGGAGCCCCGAAGCGAGGCGCTGGCAGGTGTTGTGGCAGTTGGGCCACTCGCGGGAACCAACCACGAATCCGCCGCCGTGAAAGTAGAAAAGGACGGGCAACTTCTTGCGGCCGGGAGGCGGCGGCGAGGTCGTGGGTTTGTAGAGGCGGAGGCGGAGGTCGTGGGTTTCGTCGAAGAGGCAATCCTTGTGAATGACGGATTGGTCGTCGACGACAGGCATCTGGAAGTCGATGTGTTTGAGGCGGAAAACGGTGCCGTCGCTAAAGAGCTGGACAACTCCACCGCAATCTTCCACTATTTGTGATGACTCCATAACTACCGGCTTTCCCTTCTGCATGTCTATGATATATTATATATGACCCTGTCTTAGAATTATGAATATATAGAAGGAAACTAGTTAACGGTTAACCAGATGTATAAATATAATGTCTCTTGACGAACATAGGCCTCTTTTTTCTCTGCACGGCTGTAATAATTCAGTGCCATTAATTCCTTTCCCACAGGAAAATGGTAGTCATATGCCGCCAAAATAGAATTATTATTATGTATTTTAAAAAAAGAACTATGTATGTTGCCCTGTAACAAGTTATTTCTCTCCTCAATAGTGAATGCTACAGTGCCCCCTAGCTTGTTTGCTCTTATAGGTTATATATGTGTTAGAAATTTCTGGTTTATTTAACCATAATTAACCATATATCCCAAATCAATTGTACAAGAAAGATGAGTGTTTCATAAAAAACAATTAAATTGTAACCGAGGAGATGCATTTTGAGATGAAATTGATGAACTTTTGTAGGAACTCTAAAGTTACGATTCGTCAGACCTCAAGATAAAGCATTACAAAGATAAATGTCTTTTGAAAAAGTTATCATATGATCACACAAAAACAAAATCGCGTGGAGTAAGATCAAAAGCGAACAATATCTTAACCGAGAAAGAATAAAGATGTTTCACTATATCAATTAAATAATTTACAGTATCGGTATCCCAATATCAAATACCGAAATTCCGAATACCGAATTACACTCTAAAAGCAATTTCAATCCCAATCACTAATAATTTTGGTATCCCAATCCCAATCCCTAAATATTTCGGTATCCCGATCGTTATTATCGAAAATGAAATTAATTACCTTTGTAATTAATAATTTAATATATAAATTAGATTTAATTGTTTAATTTAGGGCGAAGAGACTAAGCAAAGAGTCTTGAGTTTGTCTAGAACTAGGATATGGATAAGGAGAAGGGAGGAGAGGTGACATCTCAAATTCTTGTCATTGGTAATCTTTAATTTGACGAATTGGAGGCTGAGAGACGACAAATACTAGTGTTTGCGTTTTGGTTTTATGAAAATTACAAAATATTAGGTGAGAGATGAGAGTGACTTGAACTAGAAAGTCAAAATTGAGTTGGATGAGGGCTTCTAAGTTTTGAAAGAGTGAGGGATGGCCAAATGTTGTGTGCTATATTTCATTAATTTTTAAGTTTTAGTATTTCTCAGTATTTCGGTATATCTCGATCTCAATCCCGTAATCCCGAATACCGACTAGCACTCCAAAATGAATCTCAATTCCTAAAAAATAAGCCAATATTCAGTAATACCAAATAGTGATAAATTTGGTATGGTATTCGGTATATCCCAAATACCGGTACCAAATTTCCAGCCCCAACAATACGGGTGGAGATAGAGTGCTAACACTCCTTAGTGTTAACACCATACTAATACTTTTAATAAGCTCCTTCAAAAAAAAAAACTTTTAATAAGCGTATTATAGTAACTATCATTCTCCATTTCTTCTTCCTCTATGCTACTTTCATTGAGTTTTATATACACATTACAGTTTTGTTCATAAACTTAATAAATCTTAATATTTAGTGTCTAAATTTAAATTTTTTACGTATAAGTCCTAAAATATTGATTAAAAATTATATATCAGTGCCTAAAATTTTTATTCTACATTTTGGTACTTGAAATTTTTAAAATTTACAAATAGGTCCAATGAGATTTCTGACATGGTTTAAGAAACTTATGATATACTTTATTATATTTCTGACATGTTTTATGAAATTTATAGTGTATTTTAAAAAATGTTCCCCCTTATTCCCTCGATAATATTCATCACATTGGATGAACTCATAATATAGCTGACAATATTTTAAAGCATACTATTTCAATTCTGTATCTTACTATATGACTATGAGTACCTAACACTGCCTGTATCGATGACATCCAAATAATTAATAACTTATTATTAATTGAAAATTGAAATATAATAACTTATTTATCTAGATGATAAGATGAACACGACTCGTGAGCTTGGTGCGCACCTAATTAAGGGTTTCAATCCTGGAGGGCATTTCTTGGATTTAGTATGAGGGCATAAGGCGGCCAGCTTAAATTATCGGAGGAAAATGATGCGAATAGGAGTTTTAAACTACCTTTTAAGCTAATATAAGTTAATTGACGTTATAAAAAAAGTTACATAATTGTTCTTGAAATGAGCTGGTAAATAAGTTAAATTAATTAGAAGAAATTAAATTCCTATTAGAGAAAAAATCTCGTGAAAGAGACTTTTTTTTTTTTTTTGACAATAGCGGTAAATTTATTTTGTAAAGAATTATGCAAGAATTTCTGATGATTAAGATTCTAAATTTTGGTGTTACTAATTTCTGTTGCAAAAAATATATATTACACGACACATAACAAAACTACGAAAGTGTTTCCTAGTTCTATTTTATTTGACATCAGAAGTGTTACCTGTTTCTTTTTTATGTGACACTTTTAAAAAATGTTACAGGATGAGTGTTTCATCAAGCCATTTTCCTCATAGTGCGCCGTGAAAAAGATTATACATTTTGACTTAAATTTCAAATTGGTGTGTGACACTATTGGTCTTGAAAGTTTCAGCTAGATCCATCCACGTGGAAGCGACAATGAGGAAGAGTACAAGAGCGTTGCAGGACCAGAATGAAGATTCATAGTTTAGGACATGTTAGAATTTAGGATAGATTGCAGAGTTAGTTAGTAGTACTGTAATAAGTTTTGGTATTGTATTATAATTTTACTTCCTAATCGGTATTTCTGGGACAGCTGGTGAGATGTGTATATCGGTCTGATTGGGTCTTAACCTTTGACTTAGATTAGGATGACTAGTTTTGTGCCAGGCCAAGTTGTTGTTGATGCTTCTCAGCTAAAGCATGCCAAGTATGGGGACTTATGCATGACAGTTGGTTATGGTTTCCTGTCATTTTCTTTTTCTTTGCTAAGTGAGTTGGATACGGACGCTATGGCTTTGCTTAGGCAGATCAAGAAATTCTCTGTGTTTCAGTATGTGGGTGCTCGGGCGGCCACATACATTTTTACTAAACTTAGCTTTGCTATTGCTAAGGGAGTGGTGGACCAGATTGTCTCGGTTGCTCACTAAACTTTTTGCAAAAATAAATAACAATAATAATAATAATAATGAAAAGTAACAAAAAGCCAATGTGGCCCAGCAAGCTCGAATGCATCACATACATAGAAGAGAAGGAGGATACCAGCATCAATGATAACGATATCTCTTTGATTGTGCCCCCTCCTATGGATTCTAAACTCTCCACTTGAACATATTGTTTACTGAAGAATATAGTGAATTTTTGCATTGTAAATAAAATTGAAGCCTAACTCTCTATTTACAAAGAATAAACCATAAGGTTTCCTTCTATAGGTCGACCCATTTTCGAAAGTGGTAGACCTGATAACTCAAGTGGTAGACCACTAAGTGGAAGAGGTCGACCATTTTCTTAAAAGTGGTCGACCACTTGATGGAAGAGGTCGACCATTTTCTCCAAATTATGATGACTTACATGTCACCATAGACATACCCAAAAGAATTTGAAAAAGGTTTTATGATGTGGTTACTTGTATTTGGTGGTCCGCCAATTAATGCACATCTTCCCATTTAATGCACACACATGCGGCCCTTCATCCTTAAATTCCCATTAATGACCCGCGTGCTCCTCAAGCCTCCCTCATTAATCGTGGTGAACATACTTAAATTACACAGTCATAAAAAATGTTAATATTGACTGGAGCTGGTGTTAACATCATGATAAAAAAAAAACAAGTTAGCATTTTACCCCTTTTCTGTATAATAATCCATCATCATATTAGACCAACTCATAGTAGCAAACAAGTTTTTTTTGGAGTAATGATAAATTATTAGCCAAAGCTTTCTCACATACTTTTTTATTAGTCAAACCTATAAAATTATTAATAATTAGGCAAAAATCAACTTCCAATTAGCAATTTTGTTGGTAACATTGATTTGGCAACAAGATATTAACTTGGAAGAAACACTTGGAGGTCAACATTCCAAAACTTTAGTACTTTAACTAAGAAAAGAGTTGGAAAATTATTAACGATAAAAGAAAAATGGCTAATATTTTGATGTATAACAAAAGATTAGACTAATTAATAGTAATTCAATTGGTTTGACTAATAAAAAAGCACTTGAAAGAGATTTTGCTAATAACTAGTCATTGTACATTTTTTTAAGCATACTATTTCAGTTCTGTTATGTTACCACCTAGACAACCTTCCGAAGGTTAATATAAGTACCCTACGCTGCCTGTATCTATAACATTCAAATAATTAATAACTGATCATTAATTCAAATTGAAATATAATAACTTATGTATATAGATGATAAGATGAACACGACTCGTGAGCTTGGTGCGCACTTAATTAAGGATTTAAATCCTTGAGGACATTGCTTGGAGTTAGTATGAGAGCAAAATGCAGCCAGCTTAAATTATGGGAGGAAAATGATGTGAATAGGTGTTTTAAACTACCTTTTAAGCTAATAAGTTAAATGACGTTATAAAACTGGTACTTAAGTTATCTAGAAGAAATTAAATGGGAAGGGTTACCATAGAAACCAAAAGCTATAAAACTCTACAAAATGCACACCTCTGTTAGATATAATGAAATTAATTGTAAATAACGAATACAACGGATTTACGTAGTATCGCTGATAATTTCAGGACTAATTTATGGATAAGTTTTGATGCTCTTCAAGCTGATAATCGTATTAACCTTCAATGTCGGCTTAGGTTACATGACCGAGATCCAGACCTTTATATACAACCTAGGACACACAGCCAAACCCTAGGGAAGACTAACACACATGGCGAACTACATGGGCTTAACACCCATTAGGCTAAGTGAACATAATCACCACAATAAACACCCTATACACATACGTGACGCATGCATGCAGCAGTATGCTCAACAGCCTCCCCCAAATTGATGTCGGTCACGAAGCATCAATTTGCCAGAAAGGTACAAATGACGACTAGTAGTAAAAGACTTGGTTAAGATGTCAGCAATCTAGTCCTCAAAAGGAAGATACTACAAGCCAATCACCCCATTATGAACAAGTTCACGAATGTAGTGGATGTGGACTTCAATGTGTTTGGTGCGGTCATGGAGAACAGGAATTGTGGCGATCTGGATGGCACTGGTGTTGTTAACCTGGAGCACCATAGGAGAAGGACAGGAGACGCCATGCTCAAGGAGAAGGCGCTAGAGCCACTCGAGTTCAGAACCAACATAGGACATAGCATGGTATTCTGCCTCGGTGGAGGACTTGGACACCTTATCTTGCTTCTTACACCGCCATGATATGAAAGCATCACCCAACTGGACACATCATCTAGTCATGGAGCGTCGAGTATCAGAACAACCTGCATTGTCATAATCAGAATAAGCTCGTAAACGCAAATCACTAGAGGAAGGAAGAAATAACCCGACGTCTCGAGTGCCCTATAGATATCGCAAAATGCTATGGACTGCATCCAAATGATCCACTCGGGGAGCCGACATGTATTGACTAACGACTTGGACCGCATACGCAATATCATGACGCGTAGCCACCAAATAAATTATACTCCCAACAACTCTCCAGTAAGAAGCAGCGTCGTCGAGCAAATCACCTGAGTCCCTGTGTAGCTTCAAATTGAGTTCAGCAGGCATTTTCACCGGTTTACAGTCACCAAATTGATGTTCTTCAAGAATTTCATGAATATATTTCTGTTGGCACATGAGAATCCCATGAGAAGAATGAAAATTTCAAGGCCAAGGAAATATGTAATGGCGCCTAGCTCCTTCACCATCGTCTTGTCTCTTCTTTCTGTACTTCCACTGACAGAAAAGACAATCATCCACAGGAAATTGCACGTTACCTCCCTGCTTCTCTCCATATAAATCTCGTACCCATTCTGCAAATCCGGCGGTCGTTGTTCCTTGTTTCGCAGCGACAATCCACAAAGCTTGTGGAATTCTGCAAAGATCATCATAAAAAGGACCACGATAAGCCATCGGCTTCTTTTCCACCACGACCTACTCGTATGAATCTCCATCTTCCTTTTTCAGTTCTGGACAGTTGATCGACAATTTTCCTGCTTCCAGATTCGCTTTCTCTTCCTCATAACTTGAACCCTATTGCACCGGAGAATTGTAACTCGATCACTGTTCAACCATGGTTTGAAGAATAGCTCCCACCTGAGCCATCTCTGCTAATAGCTCTCTCAAAGCATCTTCAATGTTCGGATCCATGGTTTGCATCTTTGTTGTCTTCCTCGCCACTCTCTTTCCGCCGATTTGAATAACAAATACACAAACCAAAATCCAGGATATCTATTTTTTTCCTTGCAATCCACGTTAGCTTTGTGGCTGATGAACATTTTTTTAACTTTTTTTTTTTGTGAACAATAACGTGAACAGTAAAAATGAAATAAAATACCTCAAATTGCCGCTGAGTTTGAATGGGGCTTTGATACCACGTGATAAGAACGCGAGCTCGTGAAAGCTTAGGTTCTTTTGTCAAAGTCGCGCAACTTCGATATTTTTAGTGTTTTTTCTGAATTTTCTCTCAACGCTCAAAAAGTAAATGATATGGCTGAATTGTTGTGCAACTTCAATACAAATCAGGAAGAGGCTCGAACAATATAAAGGGGTAGCAACTAGACCACAATCAAGGGGAATACTTGATTGATACAGAACTCGCTCGAATGTTGGAGATCCACCAACGAACAAGGACAAAATCCACGAGTAAAAACTGAATGAACCGAAAAAGGGTTTTACCATTATCAAAGTCTGAATAATCTGAATAGTCTACTAAAATTCGTGCCTTATAACCTTTTAATAAGTATGAAAAATAAACCTAATGAAAACACCAAAAAAGAAAAAGAATTGTAAACGAAAAAGTTAACAAAACTCGGACAAACCCGATCCAAATACCCGATCGGATGCAGGGGAAAACCACTGGACACATTCCTCGGTCACCCTCTTTAAATCCCCGACCGGCGATTAGGCACTTCTGGCCGCGGGTACAGAATCATATCAACCATTGGATATTCCCTTTCCAAATGAAGACCATTGGATTGAGTTTTGTAGGAGTACAAAACAATGAGGTTTTGTACAATAGCCCAAGTCAAATTAAATTCCTACTGGAGGAAGTTTGTTGTGAAAGACACGTCTTGTCACAATAGCAGTAGAAAAATTTGTTAACGATATGCAAGAATTTCTGATAAAATATATTCAAAAAATTTTATGTTATTAATTTGTGTTGTATAAGATATATATTAGACGATACATAATGATAGTTTTGTCTATGTCTATTTTATGTCACCCTTTAAAAAGTGTTGTAGGATGAGTGTTGCATTAGGCTATTTTCCCGTAGTGTGCCCTAAAATAGATTGGACATTTTGACTTAAATTTCAAATAGGCGTGACACTTGTGGTCTTGCAAGTTTCAGCTAGATGCATCCATGTGGAAGCAGCAATGAGGAAGAGTATAAGAGCATTAGAGGACCCGAATGAAGACTTTTCATAGTATATGGCTTGTTAGGATAGATTGCATAGTTAGTTATAATGTAATAAGTTTAGGTACTGTATTATAATTTTACTTCCCAGTTATTAGTCTTTACCGCCCTCTATCTACTTTCTCTGTTGGTTACTTTGTATGAAACCTAGCATCAACACATGCATATGTACCTTTTTCACCTTCTTCAATAATCAATAACATGATAAGTTACACTACTCTAATATGGTATCTGAGAAATCTAAACTTTGTTTTTTCTCCCTCTTCTGATTTTCAAATTCCCCCCTTTGATCCACTTAGAAAGAATCACATGAATGATAATGTTATGTTTTTAGTGGACCTACACCCACACTCATGTTGTTAGATCCACTTTCCCCTTCTGAATTGGGTGTTTGCTATGATGACCAAACATGAAAGGGAGGATGGTTTGATGCCTCATACTTCTAATCTGAAACCACCCAATCCCAATTCTATAACTGAAAGAAATCGATGAGATAACACTAGCTACTATACATAAATAATTCAAATAGTATGACAAATGAGATAACCAGTTACAATCTTTTTCAATGCTCACAATTATTTAGTCTTTTGAGGTCAATGTCCAATTTAAAGTGTGTGTTGGAATTGTGTGCTATTTGCTGCTTCCTTATGTTTCCAATTACTATATGTTTAGTTGTTCAATTTTGGAAATTTATTCAATTCTAGTAGTTATGTCATTTTTGCAAAAAAGTTTAAAAATTACTAAAGATGGTTTCCATAAGTTGACTTGTTAGTCAACCACAACAAGCATTTTCACTGCTCATCTTACTTTGAATCAATGAGTCTGGAGAATGTCACTTGATTTAGGGAGGATAATGTAATGGCTATTAAATATGTGATCAATGAGATATAATGACCATTTGATATGTCGGAATGCTATGTTGTTTGATTCATTCGTGGATTTCTGATAATGCGAAGGAGTCTCACTTTTTGAAAGGTTTTTCCATAGGGTGAAGTGCAACTTTTATAAAATGCAAAAACAACCAATCAAGACATGGTTGTATCTTGTGAAAATTTACATACTAAGTTAAGAAATACATTATGGGATAAGGGCACAGATAGAGCTTTCAAAACCCGTCAGTTTCATTGACCCTCCACAGGAACTAAGGTATAGGAGCTTTTGCTCTTGCTCAACTAATAAAGGTCTACTGCTCTAAGTAAAGCTCCTTACACACAAAAAAGTAATGTTTTGTAGAAAATTAAAAAAATTCTAAAAATGTTTGTTTTAATAAGGCAAACGTGCTAAAAGGGTATGTCAAATGATGGTAGAAGCATTCTAAAGCTTAAAATCATTTATCAATAGCTTCACCCTATGTTTTTTTAGACTCTAAATGCATGGTTGGTTGTTTATGTTTGATTTGGATTGAATGATGTTCTTTCATATTTATGTGGTTAGGATTCTCTCATGCTATTATTAACCTTGTAAGTTCACTTTTGATTCACTACCTAAGATCGTGTTTGGGTGATGATCTTTAGTTTTCAAGGAGTTGTATGATTGTGAGGATTTTTTCGTAGGGACAAGTAAAGTTTAAGTGTGGGATATTTCTGATAACACTCAATTTATAGTGTCTTGAATTTTGTTGGAGATCATTCAAGTGTCTTGAATTTTGCTTCGGAATTTATCTCCTAAGAGACGGGTAAACTGGCTAAAAACTTCTCTTTCCAAAATGGTTGATTTCCATATTCTCTTTGCATAACCCTAGTTAAAAATGTATCTTTGTACCATCGGAAGTCATGAAACTTTTTACAACGAAGATTAGAAGTAGTTCAGCATTTTTATCTTTAAGAAGTGAGGGATCTCCAATAAAATGTTTTGAAATGGCAAAAATCAGAGATGCAACTGCATCTTGAGAAGATTGATTATTGGAGTCTAAAATAGGAGTTCCAGAAGAATCACATTTGACAGCTGTAAAAATAGTTCTCTGGTCTTCCGCGGTTAAGATATTATCCCACCAACCCTTTAATTGACCATCAAAGTCGGCTATAAGTAGTTCAACTATAGCGTAATCAGAAGTTTGATTTTGAGTTTTGTAAGCATTAGCTACCATGGTCATTTGTTGAAAAATGTTCAAAATTTGATATTCTGAAAATCCATCAAGATTCAATTCATAAATAGAATTGGAGTTGTATTTATTTTGGATAATGGTGGGTTCTCTTCGAGAACTAAATCAGGTGCAGTGGGAAGTGGGTAATACATCTTAGATGCAGAGGGTTGGTTCCATTGGAGATGATTGATTTCTGTTTCAATCTGACCTTCTAAGTCTTGAATTGCTTCGGCTGAGTCATTGACGATTTGATACTCGTTGTTCGTGGATTTTGAGTTAGACATAAAAGGAGTCTTAGAAATGGATAGTTGTGTAGAAAGTTGTTTAAGACGTTTTTCTATTTCAAACTTAAACTCGAGACTAGATTCTTTAGATACTTCAAAAGGTTTGAAAATGGGGGAATTAAGTTTGTTGGAAGAGGAATAGGAGTATTTTAAGTAGACGCAAAAAAAACAGAGGTAAAATGATTTCAACATTAGTAAGTTGATCTCCTAAGGTCTGAAGAAATCGGTTTGTATAATTTTTTTGCTCAATCAAACGTCGAATATCTTCTCCTTTGACATGGTCACTATTTTCTTGTTTTAATTTAAAAGGAGAGGCTTGAACAGTTGTTCCACAATAAGAAAAATTAACAGGAGCATTAGAGGGGTGAATAGATTGGATCTTAGAGTTATTAACAGTTAACCAAGTCATAGACTTGGTTTGAACATCTATCGAAGATTGAGAAAAGACTTGTTCGAATCAATTAAAGAAAGAAAGGTGTTCTCGTATATTATTGAGATAATCATAGAAAGAGTTTTGTATAAGTACACGTTCTTCCTTAGAGTAATCAGTAAAAAATTGCACCCGTTTAAAACTATTTCGTGGGGAATAGAAATCACGGCGAAGAAATTCTTGGTTGATTTTGAACTCCTGTGTAATGACATCAAGAGCAGAAGGGGTTTCTTCTTCAGGAAATGCAGCTTATGCGACAGTAGGAGACATATTTAGTGTTCTCGAGGTATTTATATTTAGAAAAAGAGTTGTGGGAGGTGGTTGACACGCTAAAACACAACACCAAACGGTGACAAAGTGTAATCGCAGTCCGGAAATGCAGTAAGTGGCAAACTCTATTTGTCAACCCGGGGCCTAGATCTACTACCTACTCCATGATTATTTATTATCTAGCAAACTAAATCATATAGGCACAGAACACATTAATCATACTGGCTTTTGATCATTGACATATGGACAACTCAACGGTAACCTAGAAAACCACCACAGAGGACATTCGAGTGCAGCAAAATCGGGTAAAGGAAGAGGAATCCTTTCTGTTCACCAACCAACATAGACTTGACTTGAACACTTGACCAAGACAGTCATCGCATGCACCAAACTCAAGACATCAGAATCAAGACCTAGCCGTCTAGATCCTCACCGGGGTAAAGAGCATAAAGAACAAGGAAATGAATCACTCACTCTCGAGCAGTGGGGTCAGGACAACTTGGTGCAAAAAATGTGCATGCTTATTCTCTCAATTCCTAACGTCTCTTCACCATGATGGAAGCCTCTAAATGTTAGAGTTCACACAAGGGGTGTCACCACTAACTAATCCGGAGGTCTTAGACACAGGTTCAAGTGACTAGCTACGGTCTTGGACATGGGGAAAAAGCCTTTTAGGTGGTGGAAGTATTCATAGCACAAGGTTCCACAGTTCCAAACCCAACACATTCACAGCCAATCAAACCAATAACTTTCTTTCTGCCATTTTGCATTACTCTGATTCTCTAGAGCACAAGAGCGAAGGAGGTCATAATAATGTTAGTATTTCTAAGCCACACTGCCAAGAAACACTACTTAATGAGCATGATTCAGATTTTTGGTAGTGGTTCTTTTTTGCTTTCATTCATTTTTTTTTTCTTCATTTCTTGAGAGAACCACCACCTCTGCACAATTTTCAAACACACGCCCAAATCTTAAGCAATACCTCCAACACTCAGATTAAATTTAGCAGAAACAGTAGAGAACATGCAAAAACAACTTTGTGGAACCTTCTAAGAGATGGAAAAGGGTGATTTTCCATTGTAGACCGAAAGAAAGGAAAGTGCACGGCTCAAAGGGGCTGACTAGGGTGGTATGACACACCAGGACAATCAATTTGGTCGTGGGCTAATCCTATGCCTCCATCATCTCAGCTAGTGACAACGTGAATGCTACACATAATGGAAGAGGGATCTATCGCACAAGAAAGAAACGAGCAGGCTCAAATCTCACATGGCTACCTATATGCTCTATCTCTCATTCTGACTCCCTGAACTAGATGCATAAATGATTTTCAAGAACAAGTGATCAATCCAAGTCACAGTTGGTAATCAAACAGTTGAAAAACTGAACCCCTACACAACTCTACTGCACGTCTCAGTCATTATTATAGGTTATCTCAGTCACAATCAAGTTTTCATATATCAAATCGAAAGCCATTCGATTCACCAATCAAATCCACAGTGACAATATGATCATGTAAACCTCATTACTTGGAGCCCTCAAATCTCGAGATTTGGACAGCGGACTAGGCTCCAAGCACACATATATAGATTCCAACCAGTACAAAGCACCCCTCCCCCCCACACACACACACACACTTAAGTTCGACATTGCCCTCAATGGAGCAGAGGGAGAGATAAGGGGAAACGATGTTACCGGTAATACGGACTATCGGGGGATTGGAAATCGGACCAGTCAGCATGGCTAGAGTCATCAAAACACACTGAGTGATAAAAACCATAGTTCAAAGTGGACAACCCGAAAACAAACGAAAAGAAAACAAACCTGGGTGGGGTTTCCTCCCCACAAGCGCTTCTTTACCGTCTTTTAGCTGGACTCTAGTAAGGTGGATGCTCAGAGAGGTGTAGGAACAAGTGCCTTCAAGAGCGGATCCACATCGCTCTTGAGGTACAACTTTAGATGGTGGCCATGCACACGATGGGTGTGACCACTATCACTCGTCAACTCGACCTGGCCATCGGCAGGATGCAAGCGAGTGAATACTCGAATGGCCAAGGCGTTCGAGGCTCAAGAGGCGGGACTAGCTCATAGTGGTCTCCGGCTTTCTTTTGAGCAGGCTTAGCTACCTGCAGTTTCGACCGCCACTCCTCCTTGATCTTTTCTTTTGGTAACGAAGTGGACGGGAGTGGCGACAAAGATATGGGAGGGGAATCCTGCAAAATGGGAAGCATAGAAGGATACACGATAGACTCGTGCTCCTGGTGAGAAACAGCATGCAAAGGCGATGAAGCAGGGAGAGTATTAGCAATGAAAAATGTTATTCGCTCCTCGCCATCCCTCAAGACTAAGGTCCCATCATGTACATCTGTGAGTGCCTTGACGGTGGCCAGGAAAGGCCTTCCTAGTATAAGGGGTACTTCTGTGTCTTCATTGATGTCCAAGACAACAAAATCCACAGGATAAAATAATCTGCCAACCTTAACCAGAAGTCTTCCACTAGGCCTTGTTGCACTGGGTTCACCTAGGCCTAGTTTCTTGAACAATTTATATGGTATCACATTAATACTAGCACCTAGATCCGCCAAGGACCTCTTTACATGCAATTTACCAATAGAGCATGGGATAGTAAAACTACCTGGGTCCTTCTGCTTCGGCAGAAGCTTGTTCTGCAGAATGGCCGAGCACTCCTCACTTAGGGAACTGCATGTTCAAGTGCCCTTCATGGAGGCACTATCTCAGATGCCTAAGTATGCTAAGTTCCTGAAGGAGCTTACCTCGAAGAAGCGGAGGCTGAGCGAGCTAGCCACTGTGGAAAAGGGAGCTTAGGCTTATATTCAGCCACTACTGGTTGTGGCTTTCGAGCTTGAGACTCTGCATCCTTTTCCATCACCAGGTCTTCTTTCGGCTCTGGGGTGATTTGGGACACCTTCTTGGCACTCTTCTGCGGTGCATCCATAGTCACAGTCCCACTTATTAACATAATGGCGTGCAGCCCCTCCTTATAATTTCTGGGATTTGGCAGGGGTTGTCCATGAAGTGTGCCAGTCGGTCTGGAAGCAAGGGCATCTGCCAGGTGCCCGATCTTGGTGTACATATCCCGCAAGAGTGCCTGCTGGTTTCTCTAGCCAGCCTCAATCTCAATGAATTTGCCTGCAGCCACTTCCATGAATTGCTCCAATTTATTGAACTTTTGCGTACTAGTGCTGGCCAAGGTAGTCACTAGATCCCTCAGTTCTGACATGGGGTCGCTCGGTGCTGGGACTGATGGAGATGCACCAGGCTGGTGGTACTGCTGCTGTGGGGGCTGTGGAAAAACCTGTCCCTGTCTGGGCTGATAAAGTGGTTGTTGTTGCTACATCTGGCCTAGGCGAGGCTGGTATGGTTGCCTCTAGTTTGGAAAACTAATTGCAGGAGCGTCGAAGCCAAGTGGATTTGGATTCTGTTGCCACTCCAGGAGAAATTTGGATGCTGGCGCCACCCTCATTGTTCGGGCTGGAAGTTTGGTACCGTTATTTGGGATATACCGAATACCGTACCGAATTTGTCTATATTTGGTATTACCGAATACACGTATTATTTCTTGGGATTGGGATTGAATTTCAATTTTTATTGGGTATTAGGGATTACGGGATTGGGATCGTGATATACCAAAATACTGATCAATACTGAAATATAAGCTAGTTTGTATTTTATCCTCTCAACTAGACTCTATTATTTACTACTACATGACCCTCAATCACCAAAAGTGTCATTTAATTATACACGTATCATTCCATCACTATTAATAGTCGTCTCTCAACCTCCAATTCGTCAAATTAAAGATTATCAATAACAAGAACTTGAGATGTCTCCTCTCCTCCACTCTCCTTAATAATATCCTAATTCAAAACTCTTTGCTTAGCCTTTTTCCCATAAATTAAACAATAAAATCTAATTTATATATTTAATTATTAATTACAAAGGTAATTAATTGTGTATTCGATAATACCGATTGGGATACCGAAGTACTGATTGGAATACTAAAATATTTAGGGATTGGGATTGGGATACCGAAATATTTAGGGTTTGGGATACCGAAATTATTTTGGGATTGGGATTGGGATTGACTTTACTGTAAGGATCGTTGCGCCTTGCATTGCTGATGAAGTTCACCTGCTCCTGCGGTGTACTAGACTCACGCATGGCCTGGCAGTCCTCCACAGTATGATGGGTGCTCTCGCACCACTGGCAATGCATCGCCTGCTGCTGGCCTGCTCCTGGGATCATTCCAGAACGATCGATGGCTGAAACCAGTTTAGATATCACCTGCACCAAATCAGACGACTAGGTGGCTACAGCATGCACACCCCGCCCTGGTGCTCGTCTCGATCTCCTCGCCGTTCCCCAATCATATCCCTGCTCTGCCATCTCTTCAAAGAGTTGAGTCAGCTGTGGCGGTGTCTTGGTGAGCATATTCCCGCCGCAAACTGAGTCAATCAGCTGCTTGTCTTCTTGGAAGAGGGCATGGTAGAAGGTGCCCACCTTGAAGGCGTCAGTAAAACCATGGTTGGGACACTTGAGGAAGAGACTGGTGTATCTCTCCCAATCATCCCGAATGGTCTCATCTTCATCCTGAGCAAAATGGGTGGTTTGCTTCTGCAGGTGATGACTCGGTATTTGCACATGTTTTCCCCTTTGTTTCTTGATTGTTTGAGCTTGAATTATTGCGTCTTTGGCCCATTTTATGCTAGGTTGTATTCCTTTGTCCCATTTCAGGTCCTAGCACATAAAGTGAAGCATAGGCGCAAGTTTCAAGTCAATCAGAGATCAATTGACGATTCGAGAGAAGAAACTCGGGCATGACCTGAAGAAGAATGGATTTCTACCTCACTTTATGGACAAAGAATCATGCAAGCTTGTTATGAAACGAAAGAGGACGAGACTACGAGCGTCTGGGATCAAACGGCGATTGATTCGGAGTCCGGACGAGGGAGAAACGAAGCATTAAACAGAGGCTGAGCAAGCTGCACGGGCAGACCAGGGAGGCTGCACGGCCGTGCACGTGAGCAATATGGCCGTGCGCCTTATGCCGAGGACACGCACGGGCAACCCCTGAAGCTCGCACGGCCGTGCACCCTGGCCGTGCGAGAGGGCTGAAGTTCGACTAAATGACACGCTGCGTTTTGAGTTGCACGGCCAGAATGGTGATATGCACGGCCGTGCACCCTGGCCGTGCGAGTCGGGATTTCCTGGTTTTAAGCCAAATTCCGAACCAAAGAAGAGGAGAGCTGGGTTTTGGATCCCAAACACCCAAGGGACGAACCCTAGAGAGAGAGGGCGATTTGAGGGCATTCTTGGAGTAGAGAAGGAGGATTTCTTCGCCTTGGAAGCTCGAGGAACAAGCCCGGACTTGAAGACTGATCATCTGAAGATTCTTACTGCAGTCTCTCTCTTCTCTATGGAGTAACTTCCCTTCACTTAGGTTTTGAGGAACCCTAGCTATGTTTGTTTGATTGGATGATTGTATGAGTACTCTGACTGGATAATCTTGAGTTCATATTCAATCTATGCATGTTTTCATGATTCAATTCTGCTTTAGTCGAGATTAATGATTCTGCTTTGATTCTATGAGAGGGAATACCTGATTAGGTCAATAGAGCACCATAGATTGAAAGTAGTGGATCGATTGCTTTAGTCGAGGGTTGATTCACTGCTTTGTATCGATTGAGAACCCCTTTCGATAGAGGGAGTCTAGTTCAGAACGCCTTGATCAGTTGTTCTAGAGAAGGATACGTCCCTCTAGGCAATTGACTCAAGAGGGCCTTGTTCCTTTAGTCGAGACTCAAGGTCTAGTCAAGGATTCTCCGCATTGTGAATGAAAGTGAAACAGGTTGGAAATCATCAATCGTTAGTCTGGCTAGTGGCTAGGGGGAATCATACCTAAGTGAGTTCCCAACCTGTAATTAGATTAACTTTAACTGTAGTTGGCTAGAGTAGTTTTAGTTCTTCCTTATTAATCTGGTTTGCTAAATAATAAACTGAAGCTGAGTAATAGTAACTCTAGAGACCCGTGGATTCGATATTTATCACTTGAGCCACTATACTGCAGTCCCTTTCATTGGTTACACTTGGCCTTTGTTAGGTGTTGTGTTTTAGAGAGTCAGCAGGTCCGCCGTCTTGGATGGATGATGGTAGCGAGTGAGGAACTTGTTTGCCAGGTTGGAGAATGTGGTTATCGAGCCTGGGGATCGAGTGTCCAGCCACTCATTGGCTTGCCCCTCCAGAGTAAATGGGAAGTACCTCAGCTGGATGGCATCGGCTGGGACCCCATTGATCTTGATCCAATCGATGAGCTCGTGGAATCGCCTCAGGTGTTATCGGGGGCACTCCCCCTCCTTGCCACGGAAAACCACCGAGCCGCGCAGCATGGTGATGACAGAGGTGTGATAATCGGCTTTAATATATCGGATTCTGGAACTTTATTTGACTATCCTATGATCTGTTTAAGCCGATTGGTGCTATTTTAGGGCTCGCTAACCCGGAAATGGTTGAAAAACCATTATTGCCTAGTGCTATGAGTTTGATATGTTACAGGTGGAAAAAGCACGAAAAAGAAGCGAGTGCACAACAAGTAATTGGGCCAAAGCCCATGGGACTTTCTCCTTTTGCTGGGCGGCTTGGAAAAAAAAAGAAAGGAGACAAAAAGAATTATGTGGCGGCTGAATTTTGGGGACTTTGGCTTTTGGAATTGAATTGGGCCGAGAGAACCAGAGGTGAATCTCGGGAAGAAAAAGAAGAAAAGAAAAAGGCAGAAGGGAATTTGGACCAGGAGGAATTTAATTGACCAGGGGAATTTATTTTCACGGGGGGCGGAACTTTTATTTGAGTTCAGGGGCGAATTCTTTGGGGACAGAGGCAATTAAGCGGAAGCAAAAAAGAAACGAAGCAGCGCAGCGAAGCTTGTCCAAGCATCGAGCGGCGATTGGCGATCGAGCTGTTCAAGGTTGAGCCGAATTCAACGAGAGCAATTAGTTGGTTGGATTTTCTAAACCAAATTAGTTGTTATTTGTTGATTTAGGACATGATGAACAAAACCCTATCATTTTATCTTAATTTCGTCATGAACTAAACCCCAATTTCTGGGGGAAACCCCATAGGATGTAGCTATTTCTTGATTTGATGGATTGATTTATGATTCTTTTCTTCCAATCTCTATTGCATGAAATTACTTAATGCTTTGTGTTGACTGGCCACCAATACAATGAATCGTAGTTGATTAGGTTATTAGCGACAGTGAAACCCTATTAACTGAACCTGTTTCATGTGACATAGTAACTTATCGAAGCGACAGTGGATTAAATAAGGTGCTATGCGGTCTTAAATAGGATATCGTTCTTCAGGCTATATAGTTAATTCATTGAGATACGACAGTAGGATTTGAATTGATTATTTAGTACGTAGTGATTCCCGACAGGGATAGCTAGCACATTCGTGATATCCTGGCTGTAGAGAGTTGGATTAAACTGATTGGAATGTGTGAATTAATCTGGATAGGATAGGTAGTGAATCCCGGTGTTTCTCCCAGAGCTTTCTCCCATTGAATTAAACCCGACAGTTTTCACTTATCTTAATTTGTTTAGTTAATTTTGCTTTTAGTTAATAATTTCATCTCTTAAACATTTTCACATATAGTTTGCTCGAAAGAATCGATAAATCATAAGGTTGTACCAGTCCCTGAGAGACGATACCCGGACTTTCCGGATTACTACAAGATAGGAATTGGCATTACGCTTTTGCCCTATCAAGTTTTTGGCGCCGTTGCCGGGGACTGTCATACCTTATTTTTGTTGATTTTTGTGAGTGAACTGTTTTGATCTGGGTGTTAGTGTGCAGGTGAATTTTTCAGGTTAATCCTCCTCGTGCATGCCAAGGAGGACGACTGGCAATTTACTGCCACTAGATCCCGAGATCGAGAGGACCTGCCGACAGAATAGGAAGCAGGCCAAGTTAAGAAAGCAGCCTACCACATCCACAACTCCTAGGCCTTCCCTAACTCAGAATCGTCAACCGAGAAGGCAGGTGACACCACCTGTCATCCCTACACCACCTACACCGCCGTCGCGCATCATCGAGCCTATCATCATGGCAGAATAGAATCGTTCGATCTGGGCTCGTCTGAATCGGAGGACTGGAGCCCGAGCTTCATGTGTTGTCATTCCGGCTGGGGATGCAAACATGGAGATTGCCCCAGCCTTCATCAATATGATCACGAATGGGTACACCTTCTCAGGGGCCAGCACCGAGGATCCTCATGAACATCTCCGCCGGTTTGCAAACATTTGTGACACAATGAAGAGCCCGGCTGTGTCTGATGATGCCATCCGTCTTCGGATGTTCTCATTTTCTCTGCTAGGGAATGCATCACACTGGTTCCAGAACTTGACACCCCGTTCCATCACAACATGGGGTCAGCTTGAGAAGACCTTTTTGGATAAGTACTTTCCTCCTGCCAAGGCAATGAAGAGGCAAGAGGAAATTGTCACTTTTAAACAAGCTGAGGATGAAAGTCTGACCGAGGCATGGGAGCGCTATAAGGAGCTTCTAATGAGATGCCCGAGCCACGGTCTTGAAGATTGGAATGTGATCTCCATCTTCTTCAACGGAATCAGAAGACAATTTCGAGATGCTCTGAATAATGCTTCCCGAAATGGTTTCACAAGAATGGAAGCACCAGAAGCATATGAACTGTTGGAGAAGATATGCTCTGAAGATACTGAATGGGGTAGTGAGACCGACATTCGAAGGAGAGGAGGCTTGCATGAGATAGACAGAGTTGCAAGTTTAGAAGCAAAGATTGATGCTAAGCTGGATTCCAAGTTTGATGCACTCGAACGAAGGCTGGCTAAGATGGCTCTTGGTAGACAACAGGAGGTTGCTTTGTGCGAATTATGTGAAGGTGCTCATCATAGGGATCTATGTCCACTGGTAGCTGATCAGTTGGAAGATGTGCACTATATCAACAATCAACAAAATCAAGACCAGGGTGGTATGTATTCAAATACCTACAACCCGCAATGGAGGAAGCATCCTAACTTTTCCTGGGCAAACAACAACCCAGCTGGTGCTCGCAACATTGCTCCTCCAGGCCTGCAGAAACAACAACCTCAACCAGAGAAGAAACCACAACTTGAAGAATTGCTTCTGGCTCACATGCAGAAAACCGACAATAATCTGAAGGGTCTTGATCAATTTGTCACTCAACAGCTAGCCATCAACAATAATATGCAATCATCTATGCTAGCTATGGAGAGGCAAATAGGCCAGATGGCTCAAACTTTGGCAGATATGCAAGGCAGGATTCCTGGGACATTACCAGCAAATACTGAGAGGAATCCGAAGGATGCCATGGTTGTAGCAGTGACATTGAGGAGTGGAAAGGCCTTGGAAGACCCTAGCAGCTCGAAAAAGGCACCAGAGGCGGATGAGGAAGCACCGGGAGAAAGATCTTGTGCAGAAAATGAAGAATCAGCCTTGCACAGGCAAAATGAAAGCGGTTTGCCTGTGCAAAAGCATGCTGCCCGTGTACCTCAAAAAGTGGAAAAATTGAAGAATGAAGAGGTAAAGCCTTATGAACCTCCCGCACCATTCCCTCAAAGGTTAATGAAGCCCATGGAAGACCCAAACTTCAAGAAATTTGTGAATATCTTCAAGCAACTTCAGATTAACATACCCTTGGCGGAGGCACTTGAACAGATGCCTACATATGCTAAATTCTTAAGGGAGTTGCTGACAAAGAAGCGGAAATGGGCTGATCTAGAGAAGGTAACCCTTACTTCTGAATGTAGTGCTGTGATTCAGAATAAATTACCAGAAAAGAGGGATGATCCGGGCAGTTTCACCATTCCATGTGTCATTGGTGGTACAGAGTTCAATAAATCACTTTGTGATCTTGGAGCAGGAATTAATTTGATGCCATACTCAGTCTACAAGAAATTGGCATTGGGAGATGTTCTTAAGCCTACTCGGATCACTCTCCAATTGGCTGATCGATCAGTAAAAATTCCAAAAGGAGTGGTGGAGAATGTATTGGTGAAGGTGGGGAAGTTTATTCTCCCCACAGATTTTGTGATTCTGGAGATGGAAGATGATCGGGGAGTGCCTCTAATTCTCGGCAGACCTTTTCTAGCAACCGGTGATGCACTCATCGATGTTGGGAGAGGCAAGTTGACATTCCGAGTAGGTAAGGAGGAGGAAATTTTTAATGTCTTTCAAGTTGACCATAATCATGATGAATTTGAAAGTGGAGCTCGAGAAAGGAAAAATCCCTTTTCCTGTGATAGTGGACCATCCAAAGAACTATCACCTATCCTATCTGCTCAGATTCTGAAGTCAAAGCAAGGGCAGAAATCCTTGCCAGGTCACCTCAAGTATAAATATTTGGGTAAGGATTTCAATCTTCCTGTTATTATTCCTTCTTCACTGACATTGAAACAGGAAGAGTACTTGCTTGAGGCGCTGCAGTACCACCTACGCCTCACTAAAGGGTCTAACATGCCAGCTAAGAAGGTCATACCAAATTTTCGCTCACCTGGCCCTGCAGAGGTGACTCATATGCTGGATGGAGGTTATGCGTTCTATCATTGCTCGGGAGGGTACGCTGGATACCTTTCCATACCCATTGGTTGAAAGCTCCATGAACGTCAGGCTGAGGACGTTAAACAAGCGCTTCTTGGGAGGCAACCCAAGGTAAGTTTTCTTTTCTTTATTTTTCTTTTTAGTTGTGTCAAACCCGTGCATGTTTAGATTAGGAGTTGAACATTAGGGACAATGTTTCATCATGAGTGTGGGGTGGTGAGTCTTAGTGTTGTTTGTCCCTGTTGCATGTGGTAAAAAAAAAAAATCCAAAAATCCAAAAAAAAAGTTCAAAAAAAAAAATTTATTTGTTCCTTTTGTCATGTGGTCGGTAAAAAAAAACAAAAAATCCAAAAAAAAAAATTGCCATTAGGTTGAGCACAGCCAAACTGCATGCAGTTTGCCTGTGTAAAAAGCAGTCTGCCTGTGCAAAGCTAATGGCCAAAAAACACCTAAAAATCAAAAAAATTAAAAACAAAACCTTGTACTCTTGTGGTAACATGATGTAAATGACTGTGATGCATGTGAAATGAGTTTGTGCTTGAATGAAATCATCAAAATCACCCCACTAGTGTTGAATTGCATAGTTCTTTACAATGAGCTTGAATGTTTTGACTGACTTGATATGCTTTGAATGAGCAAACTCTTTTAGCAACATTCTCTTTTGTGAGGATAGTGTAACGACTTTTGGTGAAGTAGTTAGGTGGAGAACATTGACCATTCGACATGTTTGGATACCGTGCTTACTTGCATCAATTGTGAGCTTTTGATTTTGCAACGAGTCTCTCTGTTTTGATGGTTTTATGATGGGGTGAACTGTATCTTTATAAAAAAGAAAAACACTACCTGACAAGTAAAATATAAGAAAGTTGCCATAACAATTAAAGTGTGGGTAAAAATGCCAAAATCGTGTGAGGCAATCACTCATTGCACATGGGGATGAGGAAAGATTCAATTGAGAATCGGTTCGCGACCGTACGATGTTGCTTATCAATTACGATCCCCAGTTGAGTGAAGTGCCATTAGAGGATGTGAAATGACCCTCCACACGGACCGAGGATAAGGAGTTAAAAGAAGCCCTTATGCGAGTGCTAAGAAGCAGAAATTGCTCTTGCTCGGTCACCGATAGTAAGAAACAAATCCCACTTGTACTAAATACGACCTCTCGGCAAGTAAAAGCAGAAAGAGAGAAAGCCTCTCCTTGTCATAAAAGGTAGTGATGTGCTTAAAGTAAAATCATGTTTGCGAAAGGCTTCCCCCATTAGTTTATGAGACTCATGCTTAATTAATTGCTTATGATTGGTGTGAGTAAGCCAGACTGTCCTCACGAGATATGCACCTCACTGATGTGGTTAGATTCTCCTAATAATTGTTGCACCATAAGTTGTTAACCACCCACTACTGACGATCGAAATTGAGTGTTGCTATTTGAGTTTTTGATGGATTTGAGTCAGTCAATGGTAATGGTTGCAAAGAACTTGAGTGTGGGGTGAAAGGTATGACCATTAGAGCACAATTTGTTCGTTGAGAAAGAAACTACTGATTACAACAAGAGTACAAGGAAAATTTTGTTTTGTTTTGTTTGAGTGTTTGATTGTTGAGTCTGTAATGTGTCATTGTTTTGGATGATTATATGTTTGTGTTGTTTGAGTCGTTGCTTAGGGACAAGCAACAATTGAGTGTGGGGTTGTGATAATCGGCTTTAATATATCGGATTCTGGAACTTTATTTGACTATCCTATGATCTGTTTAAGCCGATTGGTGCTATTTTAGGGCTCGCTAACCCGGAAATGGTTGAAAAACCATTATTTCCTAGTGCTATGAGTTTGATATGTTACAGGTGGAAAAAGCACGAAAAAGAAGCGAGTGCACAACAAGTAATTGGGCCAAAGCCCATGGGACTTTCTCATTTTGCTGGGCGGCTTGGAAGAAAAAAGAAAGGAGACAAAAAGAATTATGTGGCGGCTGAATTTTGGGGACTTTGGATTTTGGAATTGAATTGGGCCGAGAGAACCAGAGGTGAATCTCGGGAAGAAAAAGAAGAAAAGAAAAAGGCAGAAGGGAATTTGGACCAGGAGGAATTTAATTGACTAGGGGAACTTATTTTCACGGGGGGCGGAACTTTTATTTGAGTTCAGGGGCGAATTCTTTGGGGACAGAGGCAATTAAGCGGAAGCAAAAAAGAAACGAAGCAGCGCAGCGAAGCTTGTCCAAGCATCGAGCGGCGATTGGCGATCGAGCTGTTCAAGGTTGAGCCGAATTCAACGAGAGCGATTATTTGGTTGGATTTTCTAAACCAAATTAGTTGTTATTTGTTGATTTAGGACATGATGAACAAAACCCTATCGTTTTATCTTAATTTCGTCATGAACTAAACCCCAATTTCTGGGGGAAACCCCATAGGATGTAGCTATTTCTTGATTTGATGGATTGATTTATGATTCTTTTCTTCCAATCTCTATTGCATGAAATTACTTAATGCTTTGTGTTGACTGGCCACCAATACAATGAATCGTAGTTGATTAGGTTATTAGCGACAGTGAAACCCTATTAACTGAACCTGTTTCATGTGACATAGTAACTTATCGAAGCGACAGTGGATTAAATAAGGTGCTATGCGGTCTTAAATAGGATATCGTTCTTCAGGCTATATAGTTAATTCATTGAGCTACGACAGTAGGATTTGAATTGATTTATTTAGTACGTAGTGATTCCCGACAGGGATAGCTAGCACATTCGTGATATCCTGGCTGTAGAGAGTTGGATTAAACTGATTGGAATGTGTGAATTAATCTGGATAGGATAGGTAGTGAATCCCGGTGTTTCTCCTAGAGCTTTCTCCCATTGAATTAGACCCGACAGTTTTCACTTATCTTAATTTGTTTAGTTAATTTTGCTTTTAGTTAATAATTTCATCTCTTAAACATTTTCACATATAGTTTGCTCGAAAGAATCGATAAATCATAAGGTTGTACCAGTCCCTGAGAGACGATACCCGGACTTTCCGGATTACTACAAGATAGGAATTGGCATTACGCTTTTGCCCTATCAAGGTGCTCACCTCAAAGTTATTTGCTGGAACTTGAGGGTGCTAGATGGCTGACCTCATGTCCGCGGCTCTGGCGGTCCTGTAATACCCCATGGTCTGCTCCTCAGGGATGACCACATCATGGTCATGTGGGTCACCCATTTCTTCCTCCTCAGCGATTTGCAGCTGTGCTATAGCCTCCTCCGTAGCCAGTCGTGCCTTTAAAGCCCGCTTGAAGTTCCTACAAGTCCGTTCAAGCTCTTAGTCTAATGGTAGTAAATCTCCCGACTGGCTACAGGTCATGCACTACCTGCACACAGAATGCAAACACAACCCGTGAGGTACAAAGGTGGAAGAGAGAGAATGCAGTAAAGAAAAAGCTAGAGTAACAAACTTTCACGTTTCCACAATAACCTAGAAGTCCCCAGCAACGGCGCCAAAAACTTGACACGCTAAAACACAACACCAAACTGCGACCAAGTGTAATCGCAGTCTGAAAATCCAGTAAGTGGCAAGCTCTATTTGTCAACCCAGGGCCTAGATCTACTGCCTACTCCGTGATTATTTATTATCTAGCAAACTAAGTCGAGTGATTGTGATTTTAACTAAAACACAAAAAGAAAGCAGGAAATTGTTTGGTTTTCTAAAGCAAGGGAAGAGTCACTCGGGAATGAGTCCCCCTAGCTCCTTAGTTAGGTCACAGTTGTAATTACTTTTGGTTGCTTTACTGTTGATTATACTGCGGAAGATCCGACAGTAGCTTGTAATCTCTTTAAGCTGACCAAGCCCTCTCAGTCAAACTACCCGACAGACGACTAGTCTTCACCTGGATAGAAAGCTGAGGCTAAGAACAAAGAACTCCACTACTGGAACAGAATTCCAGTACAAAGCAGTAAAATCGACTAACTCTCATATAATCGATTCACTACTACCGATTGAAGAAGCTCTAACAACCTAATCAGATTCTGTCTATCTCAGATTGCAGCAGAAATCAATAAAAGATGATCATCAATTGACTCAATCAAAACACTTCAATCGATTATAATCAAACAATATCACAATCCAGACGTTGTTATAACAATGATCCCTAACACATAGAACTATGGTTCTTCATACCCAAGTGAGAGGGGATTCTACTCCATAGAGAGAGAGAGAGAGAGAGAGAGGGAAACAGCAAACAAAGCAGTCATACTCATCAAGATGGGAAGAATCTGCTCTGGGATGATGATCTTCACTCCAAGGATGATTTCTAAGCTTGATTGATGAAACCCAGCTCCAAAATCACTCTTAGGGGGTGTTCTTCGCACTTTCTCTCTCTAGGGCTCTGTTTTTGCTCTGGAAAATCGATTCCCCCTCCTTAGGCTCGAAATTGGGTTAAGACCCAAAATTTCCCAACCACACGGCCATGTGGCTTCCCAGTCTGCCCGTGTGAGTGCCAAAACGCGGCGTTCCATTTAAGTGCCTCCACGATTGCTACACGGCCAGAGCTGCACGGTCGTGTGGAATCTCGGTCTGACTGTGTGAACTCCCTGGAATTTCCACACGGCCTCAAGGGACCCAATACACGGCCAGTGTGGCTTGCGCGCGTACTGGGATTCCACACGGCCACGCCACACGGCCGTGTGGCTGCTAGGTCTAGCCGTGTGGATTCCTCAGCTTCTCGCCAAACGTCCAACTTTCGTCCAATCGACCCCAAAATCGTTCCCAAACCTCCAAGCACGTACTAGGACCTGAAATAACACAAACGAGAACAACCTAGCGTGAAATCGGCCTAAGATATGAGAAATGAGGCTCAGACAACATGAGAATGGTGGATAAAAACATGTGTATATATCAAGTCATCAAATTCCCCACACTTAACCGTTTGCTTGTCCCCAAGCAAACCAAGTCAAATACAGGGTAAGCTCAACACATTTCAATCATAACAACTTTGGGGACAAATCATATAGGCACAGAACACGTGAATCATACTGGCTTTTGATCATTGACATACGGAAAAGTCAACAGCAACCTAGACAACCAAAAACTTGACTCGCTTCTACTGCCACACTAGAAAGTGGCCAAGTGTAACCACCTACTAATGCGTAGTATAGCAGGTTTAGTTCTAATTGTCAACCTGAGTCCTAGGTGTGATGACTACTCCGTGAAAGTCTTGTTATCTAGCGGTTCAAGTGTAGTGAAGGTTTAATTAAACTAGCAGGCAAAGTAGTAAAAGTTGTGTTCAAGTTGAGAGAGGTCACCCGGATATGTTTCCCCCTAGATTGCAGTTAAGCCAGGTTGTAATTTACCAAGTTCAAGGATAGTTATATTGCGGGAGGTTCTTAAAAGTATGTAGCCTCAAGTAAAGTTCTCCAGACCCTCTCAAATCTGAGTCCCCAGCGGGCGACTAACCTCCACCGAAGTAAACAGATTGAGGCCCTAACGAACCAAACCTCCTCTATCGAAGTAAATCCGGTACAGAATAGTGAATTGACTCCTCGACTAAAGTCGTCAATTGACTACCTTGAATCAAGGGTCCTCTATCAACCTAGGCAGATATTATCTTTCTAGGTTAAAGCAGAAACAACAGGAATGTGATGAGGATTCATGCCATTCATAAAATCAATCCTCAATTGAATATAATCAAATCAATGGATTCAATCTTGGGTTCATACAATCAAACCTAACATACAAGTCTAGTATTCTTCATATCCAGGTGAATGTGGAAGTTACCCATGGAAAGAGAAGCAAACTCTAGCTCAGAAGCAGAAAACATGCTGTGAAGGATGGGGTTCTGCTTCTGGTCGTCAATAACCACTTCTCCAACCATTATCCGGGCTCCACTGATGATGAAGATCGATCTAAGGCGCTTGGGAATTCTAGTTCGTCGCTTTCTCTCTCTAGGTATCACTTTTTTTCTCTAAAACTCGGAACCCTTACAAAATTGGCTTTCTTTCCCTTAAAAAGCAATAGGTCGCGATCCCCGGTCATAATACCCAGTCAGATATTATAGGTGCCCGGCCGGGTATTTTTAAACGCTGGGCAGTGGGGAAAAGGGAAATACCTGATCAAGGATCAGAATACCCGATCGGGTATTTTAGCCATCCGGCCGAGACCCCTCCTGGATCTCAAGCGTCCAAAACGTGAAATACCCAGCCTCTCTTTGCAGATTACCCGACCGGGTATTTTAACTCCTGGCCGGGTATTTTGCTCTTCCAGCACCCTTCTACTCCAATGTCCTCCTTTTGACCCGAAACTCGTTTCCTCGCCTTCACATCAATGTCAAGTCTTGAAATATGACATAAACACACAACCTAGAGTGAAATCGGCTTAAAACACGAGAATTAACATCTCAAACGGCTCAAGAATGGAAGTAAAATTATGTGCAATCAATGGTCTATCAAATTCCCCCACACTTAACTATTTGCTTGTCCCCAAGCAAACCTAACTCAAACAAATGCAGCTCTCCAGACATCTATAGCAACAAACAACCCCGAACGTCAGTAGAGGATTTCCTAGATCATATAGCATCTTGCGAGGTCAAATGGTCTTCTAAGATGTCTCCTATCTCTCTCAATGCGAGTACTAGACTCAAGCCAGGATCATGAGAAGAAATGGAAGTAAGACAGCCAGTTCATGGGTAAAGGGACTCACACCATTCACAACCAAGAACTCATTGTACTGGGGTGCTCTTCCACTTCATTTCACCGTTGGAACCCCTTTTTCACTTTCATTTTACATTTCTTTTTTTTCTTCACTTGGCAGGGGTTCCAACTGCAGTCTTTTGTACGGTCGAACCTTATTAGTCGAGCAAGAGCAATTTTTGTACATCTGGCGCTCACCAGAGTACTTCTTTTAACTCCTTTTCCTCAACTCGTGTGGAGGGTCAATGAAATTAAGGGGGGTCGGAAGCTCTATCCGTGCCCTTAAAAACACATCCTCGAGTAGGCAAACCGTTCAACGGGTGAAAATTTTACTTGTACTAGAGACAACTTAGCTTCACCTTATAAGAGTACCCCACTAAGGATCACTAAAATCTCTTCCAAAAACCGATTATGTGCAATGAACGGTGCCACACACGTTGGCCTTACCCCATGTTTAAGATTTCAATGATTTCGACATGGAGGACGAACTGCTTTACATTTCCCACAGGAGCACCTTGTTCGATACATGAGTCCACAACACAATTCGAAAGGAGTCACCATTACCACATGAATTCGACAGTCTTAACTCCACTAATTCACAAAATCAACCAGCATAGCAGAGAGCTAGATAGGAAAAATCTTATACTTCAACATCCTCCATAGTGCTACACTACCTCCCTAGGTTGCACATTACTATAGAGACTGTCAATTCAAAGCATACTGAGCAGTCATTTCGCAAGGAACACATACTTGGAACCCTAAAATCGAAATTTGGACAGTGGACTAGGCTCCAAGCACACAAACAGATCTAAGCAGTCTAAATAGGAACAACCCCCCCCCCCCCCCCCCCCACACACACTTAAGTTCGACATTGCCCTCAATGGAGAAGAGGGAAGGATAAGGGAACGATGTTACCAGTGGGCGCGGACTGCATGAGACTGGAAGGTGGACCAGTCAGAGTGAAACGGACTGGAAATGGGACCAGTCGGTGAAAAGGCACAACTAAAGGGAACACAGAAAATCAGCCACAATACATTAGGTCCAGTTGTCAGCCCAATAGTACATCATCCAAAAGAAAAGAAAATAAACCAAAACACAAGACAGTTTGCACTCCTAACCAAAATACAAGCAACACAAACCGAGCAACGAGTACAGCCTACTCGAGCCCTGTGAAGTCGATCTGGTCCATGAGGTCGTCAACCCCATCTGTCGGTGGTGGTGGGGGTGGTGAGTGGTCCAACTGAGTGGTCTAGTGGTGCTCCTGAGGCGGGTGGCAGGACTGGAGCAGGTATTCCTGGTACTCCATCATCCGGCGGCCACGATCCCGCTCCCGCTCGATGCGAGCACTGGTGACTCCCAGCTGAGCCTCCATCTGATCGAGGCGCTCGTCCACAACCGTCATCTGTGACTGGTATTCGGCCTTGTAACCCGAATACTACTAGTAAAACAGGACCTGATGGTCCATAAGCTGCTGGTTCTGGAGCCCGAGCTGCTGAAACTTGAGCCCCATCTCCTGGAACTGCTCCATGAAGAAATCTATTGACGGACCTAAAGCCATCGACGGACCAGAAGGACCAGAGAAGGACTCGCCTTGCTCGGATCTCCGTCGTAGCTGAAGATCCCCTAGGGGAGAGAGCGGGGGCTTCGGCTCATCAGCATCCATGGCCCTGCCATCATCATCATCATCAGCCTCACCCGCGCCGGTGTAGTCCTCATCCTCCTCGTCCTCATCATCATCTTCCTCATCCTTGTCGGGAGGCATGGACAACCCATCCACCCACGATCGCCTATCGTCAGAGGACAACAACAGGGCGTTATGAAGAACGTTCCGACAGAGAGGTGCGGAACCAACGGGTTCTATGGCATCGGTCAACCCGTCGAAAGGGATCTCGAAATGGGGTGCCAACCTCGTGATCAAGGGACCATAGAAGAAGTAGGTGGGTTGCTGTGGCACCTAGCAAAGGTGGTGGCCACAACAGACCCCAGGTGCAGTAGGTGGTCAGGGCGTCCCATCGAGTACATGGCATACAACACTCTCTTTGGTATCTTGTAAGATCCGGTGGCGTTGGGCGTGATCGAGCGAGTGAGCAGAAGGTTGAGGATGTGCCACTTCGGCCGAAGAGTAGAGACATAAGTTTGGCCTGCGTCAAAGGGGTCGAACTGGTAGTCGGGACGAGCGATGCTCTGGTAGAACACGTCCTGCAGCCATTCCTTCGGGTGGGCGACCTCCTTCTCATGGTGGGAGAATGTGTGGTAATGGATTCCCAATGCCTGGGCCAACCCGTCGATACTCAGCTCTCGTATATGGCCGCCGAGCCGGAAAGTCACCGCGTTGGGGGAGTCTATGGCCGCCTTGGGGCGGTACTGGAAGGTGGAGTAGAACTCCCACACCAGCTCCGTGTAAGTAAAGTCGTCGATGGTCAGGAGTGTCCGCCACTGTTTGTGGTTGATGGCTGCGGTGATCTCATCCATGTAGTGGAGCTGCTGGAAGACGCCCCACACCAGGTGGTGATGGCGGTGGAACACGTCGTTGATAACCCGGCGGTACTGGTCGGCGTACTCCGGGTGCAGGCGTAGGCCCTGCATGAAGGGGTGGTCGAGAGACATGATCTTGTAAAATTAACACACCAAAGGCGGAGCCAAGAAAATACTCGTTAAGACCGCAAGCATGGGTTCAACAATTCCCCCACACTAAAGGACCACCTAGGGCTAACAGTTAAGCACGATCGGTTGGATTGCGAGCAAAACAACCGCAATTAAAGCAAGAATCATGCATAAACCACCAATTCAAGCAAACGGGCATCACACATGCATTGGCCAATCATACTCACGGCATCCCTCACCCTATTCTAAATCAAACATGCCAGGCAAATCAAAGTTCTCGGTCCTACAATCTATAGTCCGATTTTCCAGAAAAAGAACAAATCTATCAAGAAACACATCTTGAAACTCAAGTAGGACTGTATAGGTGACACGAATAGAGGGTGAGAGACGCAAAACCACGCCCATAACGGGCAGGAAAAATTCGCCGGACGGTGGCCGAAAAGTCACCGAATATCGGTCGGGGAAGGAGGACGGCGGTCGGCGTTGCTCACTTAAGAGAGAGGTGAAAGGAAATGACAGGGAAAGAAAATTCGGAAAAAATGAGAGGAGAGAGAGAGGTCTGACCGGGGGTCGGCTTTTATAGGCAAAATACCCAGCCGGGCCTCAAAAATACCCGGTCGGGTATTTCACCTCAATCGCCAATAACAAACATGGGGGTCCCGACCGCGAGGCCAAAATACCCGGTCGGGTGTTTTGGCTCTAGGTCGGGTATTCCCAGTTGACGCCTCCTTGAACAGAAGGGGTCCCGGCCGCGAAGCCAAAATAACCGGTCGTGTATTTTGAGCCAAGGCCGAATATTTTTCCCTTAGCGGCCAAATCTCCCTTTTTCTCATTTTATCGAACTCCCCTGCACGAAAACACCAAAACGAGGCATACCAGACGACTGAACTTCAGCAAAGGCGTGCAAATGACTCAAAGACAACACAAAAACACAGAAAAAAGGGAAAAGAAATGCAAACCGTGGTGGGGTAGCCTCCCCACAAGCGCTTCTTTACCGTCTTTTAGCTGGATGCCCATGGTGGATGCTCAGAGGGGTGCAGGAACAAGTGCCTTTAAGAGCGGATCCACATCGCTCTTGAGGTACAGCAAAATGAGAGGCGCAGAAGTATACACGAAAAGCTCGTGCATCTGGTGAGGAATAGCATGCACATGTGAGACATCAGACATATTATTAGTGATAGAGAAAGTTATCTGCTCCTCGCCATCTCTCAAGACCAAAGTCTCATCATGGACATCTATGAGGGCCCTGGCGGTGGCCAGGAAGGGCCTTCCTATAATAAGTGGCACTTCTGTGTCTTCATTGATGTCTAAGAAAACAAAATCCACAGGATAACAAAACATGCCAACCTTAACCAGGAGGTCTTCCACTATACCCCTAGGATGAACCACAGATTGGTTAGCTAATTGAATACTCATCCTAGTGGCGCTGGGTTCACCTAGGTCTAGTTTTTTTAACAATTTTTATGGGATAACATTGATACTAGCACCTAGATCCGCCAGAGACCTCTCTACATTTAATTTGCCAATGGAGCAAGGTAGGAGTGGGCATTCGGTCGGTTCGGTTTCGACCGAACCGAAATTATGAATATCGGGTCCCCGAATTCTCCCAAACCTCAAACCGAATTCGAACCAAATTATAATTCGGTTCGGTCGGTTTAAACCGAACTATAATTCGGTTCGGTTCCGTTCGGTTTTTCACACAAAACCAAATTTGTGAAGCTACTTGTATTTTCTCACTTTTAAATTATTTTTCACCCCTAATATAAACAATAAATATCAATTATATGCATCATCAATGATAAAACCAAACTTTTCAGCACATAAGTCATAAAACATTTCAAATATTTAACTCTTAAAACAACTACAAACATAAAAATCCACCATTTGGAGCTTGCATTTATAGTATTTCGATTTTTCGGTCAGAAATTCAAAAATTCGGTTCGGTTGAAAGAACCCTGATTTCCGAACGATCCATATTTTCCTTCCAAATTCCGAACCGAATAGTATTGATTCGGTTTTGGTTCGGTTTAATTCGGTTTTGGTTCGGGTTTACCGAACCGTTTGCCCACCCCTAGAGCAAGGGATAGTGAAATTATTTGGGTCCTGCTTTTTTGGAAGCTTGCTCTGCAGAATGGTCGAGCACTACTCGCTCAACATCACTGTCGAGAGATCCCCAAGTTGCTTTTTGTTGGTAAGGAGATCCTTCATGAATTTTGCGTACTTGGGCATCTTCGACAGTGCCTCCATGAACGACGGGCTGATGTTGACCTACTTCAGCATTGCCATGAATTTGGCAAACTCAGTCTCCAGCTTATCTTTGTGTAGTCGAGTGGGGAAGGGAAGCTGGGGAACATGCTCATTGACCACTGGTTGTGGCTTGGGAGCAGGTGCTTCCTTCTTCATCCTCACTTCTGCATCGTCGGCTGGAAGTGCTGAAGCATGTAATGGCTCCTCCTGCCTGGCCGGGGCAAGTACAGCCAATGCTGGCTTGCCACTCCTGGTAGTGATGGCATTCAGCTGCTGGTGAGGCTCCCGCGGATTGGGGACGGTGGTGGTAGGAAGAGTTCCCGGTGCCCTGGTATTATTCTGACGAGCTATTCCTCCAATCTGATTCTGGAGGTCCTGCAATATGGAGCCTTGGTTCCTCTGGCCTGCCTCCAGTGAGGCAATGCTCTGGTCCATCCTGGAAAAATTCGCCTGTTGGTAGTCATGAATGTCGCCAGAATGTTTTTCAGCTCGCTTACCTAATTATCTGGAGCTGGAGCTGCTGGTGGCTCGGCATATTGACGTTGCGGCTACTGAAATGGTTGCCCCTGTATGGGCTGGTAAGGCTGCCTCTGCTAAAAACCACCAGTTGGTGCTGGGAAACCAGGTGGTTTAGTGGTGTTGTTATTATTCCAAGAGACGTTGGGATGCTGGCGTCACTCTTCATTATATGTTCCACTGTAAGGGTGAAGGCGCCGAGCATTGGCGATGAAGGCCAACTACTCTTGGGTTGTAGAAGACTCCCTCATAGCCTGGCAGTCTTCCACCAGATGGTTCGAACTCTCACACCACTAGCACTGCGCAACTGAAGGCCCGGCCAACCCTCTACCCAGAATAAGACTGTTGGGCTGCTTCAGTGTCTGGACCAACTCGGCCACCTCCCGCTCTAGCCCGGATCTGGCCTCCATGGCGTGCACACCACGTTCCCGGGAACTCCTGCCTCTGGTGCTCTGCCCCCAGGAATGATCTCTAGTATCCAAATTAGCGATCATCTGGTTTAACTCGGGTGGAGTCTTAGTGACAATGTCTCCTCCTGGGCATAGAGACTCAATCACCCTCTGGCTTTTCGGAGAGAGAGCACTGTAGAAGTTCCCCACTGTGAATGCATCACTGAAGCCATGATGGGGACACTGCCAGAAGAATCTCGAGTACCACTCCCATGCATCACGAAGTGACTCATCTAGCTCTTGGCGGAAATGAATGATCTCCCGCGGAATCTCTGTAGTCTTTGATGCCAGATAATACCTGTGCAAGAACTTGTTAGCCAGATCGTCACAAGAAGTGATGGACAGTGGGGGCTGGGTCTTTAACCACCTCATTGCATGCCCCGCCAAAGAATCGGGGAAAAGGTGGAGACGGATTGCATCATCGGGTACACCATCTGCCTGGTAGGACTCGGCGGCAGTGGTTGATGCTGAACCCCATCTGCCTGGGGAACTGGGTTATTCCCCAGGATCTGATTCACTGGGGGAACCTGAAGAGGCATCCCCTGGGGCGGGTTTTGCTCACTGTCCATCTCATACTCTTCCTCGCTGTTGTCTCCTTAGTAGGCGACAGGTGCGTTCTAGCTCCGGATCTAACGGTAGTAAACCTCCCGACTGGCTACGGGTCATGCACTACCTGCGCACAGTCAAGCAAGAAAACCCGTGAAGGCACAAGCGGGAAAAAGCAAACAGTCAATGCGGAAATGGAAATGCTAAAGTAACAGAAATCAAGTTTCTTCAACAACCTAGCTGTCCCCGGCAAAGGCGCCAAAAACTTGACTCGCTTCTACCGCCAAACTAGAAAGTGGCCAAGTGTAACCACCTACTAATGCGTAGTATAGCGGGTTTAGTTCTAATTGTCAACCCGGGTCCTAGGTGTTATGACTACTCCGTGAAAGTCTTGTTATCTAGCGGTTCAAGTGTAGTGAAGGTTTAATTAAACTAGCAGGCAAAGCAGTAAAAGTTGTGTTCAAGTTGAGAGAGATCACCCGGATATGTTTCCCCCTAGACTGCAGTTAAGCCATGTTATAATTTACCAAGTTCAAGTTCACGGATAGTTATACTGCGGGAGGTTCTTAAATAGTCTGCAGTCTCGACTAAAGTTCTTCGGACCCTCTCAATCTGAGTCCCCAGCGGGCGACTAACCTCCACCGAAGTAAACAGATTGAGGCCCTAACGAACCAAACCTCCTCTACTGAAGTAAATCTGATACAGAATAGTGAATTAACTCCTCGACTAAAGTTGTCAATTCATTACCTTCAATCAAGGGTGTTCTATCAACCTAGGCAGATAATCTCTTTCTAGGTTAAAGCAGAAACAACAGGAATGTGATCAGGATTCATGCAATTCATAAAATCAATCCTCAGTTGAATATAATCAAATCAATGGATTCAAACTTGGGTTCATACAATCAGACCTAACATACAAGTCTAGGGTTCTTCATACCCAGGTGAATGTGGAAGTTACTTCATGGAGAGAGAAGCAAACTCTAGCTCAGAAGCAGAAAACATGTTGTGAAGCATAGGGTTCTGCTTCTGGTCATCAATCGGCACTTCTCCAAGCGTTATCCGGGCTACACTGATGATGAAGATCGATCTAAGGCGCTTGGGAACTCTAGTTTGTCGCTTTCTCTCTCTAGGTATCACTTTTTTTCTCTAAAACTAGAAACCCTTGCAAAATTGGCCTTCTTTCCCTCAAAAAGCAATAGGACGCGATCCCCGGTCATAATACCCAGTCGGGTATTTTAGGTGCCCGGTCGGGTATTTTTAAACGCTGCGCAGTGGGGAAAAGGGAAATACCGGATCAAGGGTTAGAATACCCGATCGGGTAGTTTAGCCATCCGGTCGAGACCCCTCTTAGATCTCTGGCGTCCAAAATGTGAAATCCCCGGCCTCCTTTTGCAGATTACCCGGTATTTTAACTCCTGGCCGGGTATTTTGCTCTTCCAGCACCCTTCTACTCCAACGTCCTCCTTTCGACCCGAAACTCGTTTCCTCGCCTTCACATCAACGCCAAGTCCTGAAATATGACATAAACACACAACCTAGCGTGAAATCGGTTTAAAACACGAGAATCAACATATCAAACGGCTCAAGAATGGAGGTAAAAATATGTGCAATGAATGGTCTATCAATGGTATAATCCATTTTATTGAGGAAGTTAAATTTGCTTTGCTCATAAATTTCATTTTGGGCAATCCTAGGAATTTGCCAATTATCAATTTCTTTACTAACAGTTTCAAAATTAATTTCTTCTTGGTTGATCACACGGTTCTCGGTGATGTCAGAATATGAGGAAGAAGAGGAAGGTCTAAAAATTGAACTCATGACTAGAGGAAAGAAAGGTAAACAAAGGCCTCAGCTAGGAACTAACCAAGGGGTACCCATCTCTCAACTAATAATAAGCAAGAAGTTTTAGACAAACTCCCCCCCCCCCCCAGGCTCTGATACCAGTTAGAGATGGCAACAAAACCCGAACCCACGGGTACCCACCCGACCCAACCCGGTCAACACGGGTAAAATCCGTGTTGACGGGTTTTGGGCCGGGTTTGGGTTTAAACCCGTTCACTATTCACCCGGTTGGGTTGGGTTTGGGTTTAGGTAAACCCGGCCCATGGGTACCCGCCCACACCCATATAATTAATTTTCTCGACATATTTAATAATCTAAACAACTAATCTTATTTATGTTTGTGGAGACATGTCTAATTTTTTCTTTCTAGTTGTGTAGAATGAAGTTGATGTTATCGAGTGGAGAGTGAAAACTTAATTGAAAGGAAGAAGCTTTCTATTAATCATGTTATTTATGAATAATTTGTGATTTGTTCAATTTTATTGAATTTTCTAGATTGGTGTTGAACAATTTGCATAGTTAATTTGTGATTTGCTTGAATTTTCAAGAATGGTGTTTTATATATGGATAATTTGTATTGAGAGATTAATATTTGACTTTAATATTGATAGGAACTTGTTATTGTAAATTTTTTACGATAAAAATCCGTGGGTACCCATGAACCCGCGGATACCCTGCGGGTTGGGTTGGGTTTGAGTTTTTCAAACCCAGTGGGTTTTACCCCGGGTTTTTTTCACGGATAAACCCATGGGTTTGGGTTTGGGTTTGGCAAAACCCGACCCAACCCGACCCATTGCCATCCCTAATACCAGTAAGGACGGAATGCGACAGCTAAAAATGAGATTAACTTGATAATAGTTAATAAAGTAAATGATACTGGAAATGACCACATTAGCAAAAATTAAATACTGGAGATGACCAGATTAGCAGAAGATAAATACTGGAGATGACCAGTTTTGCATAAAATAAATACTGGAGATGACCAGTTATGCACAAAATAAATAAAAGTTGAAGATGATTTGAAAAAGATGAAGTAAAAATTGATAGTTTGATAGACTTCTTACACATGAATTCTTGAGAGAAGATGATGGGAGGAAGCTTTGCAAGAGAGTAATTCCCACTCAAAACAACTCACTACAACAAGTGAAGGGAGTCTCCTTTTATAGAGAAATGGAGTCCCCTTTTGGTAAATAAATTGAAAAACATAATGATGACAATGTGGACACTTATATGATTATGTCACATGTCATAACAAAATTACATATTTAATATAAAGAAAAATAGATAATTTGTGGTCTTCTTTCAATAACTAAATTGAGTGGGTTGGAAGTGGAGTCACTTCTTCTTTGTCTTTAGGATAGTGGAAGAAGCAATGGGGTCACTTCTTCTTTGTCTTCAACTTAGTGCTCTTTGTTGGCAAAGGACCAAACACTTCTTCATCCGGGTCATGGTTTTGGAACGTGGAATCTGCGTCAGCTGTTGAGCTAAACGCCACAACTTTGAGAATTTGGAAGAATTCTTCTTCAGTTTTGGCGCCAGCTAAGAGATTGCTGATTGAGGATTTTGTTTGCAAAAATTGCGTTGAGGATTTTTCGATAACTTTGGACAATTCATGATTGTTATTGAACCATTGGAGGACTTAAGGTTTGTGACACATCCCGTCTCTTTTCAAAAACCAAACCAAAAACTGGTTACTCTGGAGCAACCCAAACCACATTTTAGAATAGACAAACCGACATCGTTTAAGAATTTTTTTTATGAAAAGCCTCAACACTTGGGCAAAATTCTCAATCTCAAACACTTAAAACGACTTAACACATAATCTCCAGTTTATACTAATAACCATGAAACAAAAGGATTAACTAATCTAACTTGACTCCTGACACGCCAAAACACAACACCAATCTGCGACCAAGTGTAATCGCAGACCGGGAATGCAGTAACAGGCAAGTTATATTATCAACCCGGGCTCTAGATCTACTGCTTACTCAGTGATTCTCTGTTATCTAGCCAACTAAAGTAAGTGATTGTTGTTTAACCTAAAAGCAGAAATAAAGCAGGAATTTATTCGGTTTTCTTAAGCAGGAAAGAGTCACTCGGGAATGAATCCCCCTAGCTCCTTAGTTAGGTTTCGATTGCAATTTACCCTGGGTTGATTTACTGTTGATTAGACTGCGGAAGATCCGGCAGTAGCTTGGAATCTCTTAAGCTGACCAAGCCCTCTCAGTCTAACTACCCGGCAGACGACTAGTCTTCACCGGGATAGAAAGCTGAAGCAGTAAGAACAGAAATTCACTACTGGAATTAGATTCCAGTACAAAGCAGTAAACTGGCTAACTCTCGTATAGCCAATCTCCTACTATCGAATGATGAGACTCTAGCAACCTAATCAGATTCTATCTATCTCAGATTGCAGCAGGAATCAGGAAAAGTTGATCAGACTTCAATTGACTCAATAAACATGCATCATTCCATTAAAATCAAACAGTAATATCATCCCAAGTCATTACAATCAATCCCCTAACACATAGAACTAGGGTTCTTCATCCCCAAGTGAGAGAGAGGTTCTACTCCAAAGAGAGAGAAAAGAAAACAGTAATCGGAGTAGTCATACTCATAATGATGAGGAAAATCTGCTCCGGGATGATGATTTCCACTCCTAGGACGATCTCCAAGCTTGATTTGATGAAACCCAGCTCCAAGATGGCTTCTAGGGTGAGTTCTTCGTCCTTTCTCTCTCTAAAACTTTGTTTTTGCTCAAAAAGTCCGATCCTCTCTCTTGCAGCCCGGAATTGGGTTAAAACCAGGAAATCCCGACTCACACGGGCAGGGCCACACGGCCGTGTGGCATACCCAGTTGCCCGTGTGAGTCAAAACGCCGCGTTCCATTAAGTTCGATCTTCAGGCTTCTCACACGGCCAGGATGGCACGGCCGTGTGAGCTTTCCATCTGCCCGTGTCTGCTCTCGGCGAAAGTCACACGGCCACAAATATAAGTCGCACGGCCGTGTGGTGATCAGGGCAGGCCGTATCTGCTCTCGCAGAATCTCACACGGCCACCAATATGAGGTGCACGGCCGTGTGTTGTCCAGGCATGCCCGTGTGGCTTCCTTAGCACCTCGCCACGCGTCCGATCTTCATCCAATCGACCCCAAACTCGCTCCCAAGCCTTCATTCACGTACTAGGACCTGAAATATCACAAACAAGCACAACCTAGCGTGAAATCGGCCTAAAACACGAGAAATCACATCTCAAACGGTGTAAGAAAAGGGGTAAAAACATGTGCAATTAACGGTCTATCAAACTCCCCCACACTTAACCGTTTGCTTGTCCCCAAGCAAACCAAGTCAGACACAAGGTAAGCTTACATATTTCAATCAATCAACATTGGGGACAAATCATAAAGGCACAGAACACGTGAATCGAACTGGTTTCCAAACATCAATACATGACCAACTTCAATAGCAAACTGGACAACCACCACAAAGGACATTCGAGTGCAGCAAAATCGAGTAAAGGAAGAGTCTCCCTTCTGTTCACCAACCAACCTAGATTTGACTCAACCACTTACTCAAAACAGTCAACTCATGCATCCAACTCAAGACATCAGAATAGAGACCGAACAATCTAGGTCCTCACCGGGGTACACGAGTATATAGAATATGAAAAATGAATCACTCACTCTCGACCAGTGGGGTCAGGACAATTTGATGCGAAAAATGCGCATGCTATTTCTCTCAATCCCTAACATCTCTTCACCATGATGGCAGCCTCTAAATGCTAGAGTTCACATATGGGGTGTCACCACTAACTAATCAGGAGGTCTTAGACACAGGTTCAAATGACTGGCTAGGGTCTTGGACATGGGGAAAAGGCCTTTTAGGTGGTGGAAGTATTCATAGCACAAGGTTCCACATTTCCAAACCCAAACAATCACAGTCAAACAAACCGGTATTTCCTTTCTGCTATTCTGCATTACTGAGCACAAGAGCGAAGGAGGTATAAATGTCAGTATTTCCAAGCCAGACTGCTAAGAAACACTACTTACTGGGCATTATTTAGATTTTTGGTAGTGGCTCTCTTTGCTTTCAATTTTTCTTTGTTTTTCTTTCATTTTCTTTTCATTTCTTAAGAGAGCCACCACTTCTGCACATATTTCAAACATCTGCCCAACTTTTAAGCACTACCTCCAACACTCACATTCAATTTAGCAGAAACAGCAGAGAATCTGTAAAAACCACTCTGTGGAACCTTCTAAAAGATGCAAAAGGGTGATTTTTTCATTATAGACCAAAAAGAAAGGATAACACACGGCTCAAAGGGGCTGACTAGAGGGTATGACACATCAGGACAGTCAAATTTGGTCGTGAGCTAATCCTATGCCCCCATCATCCTAGCTAGTGACAACGTGAATGCTACACATCATGGAAGAGGGATCTATCGCACAAGAAAGAAACGAGCAGGCTCAAATCTCACATGGCTACCTATATGCTCTATCTCACATTCTGATACCCTGAACTAGATGCATAAGAGACTGTCAAGAACAAGTAATCAATCCAAGTCACAGTTGGTAAGCAAACAGTTGAAAAACTGAACCCCTACACAACTCTACTGCACGTCTTAGTCCTCATCATCGGTTGTCCTAGTCACACTCAAGCTGTCATGCATCAATCGAAAACCATTCAATTCATCACTCAAAACACAGTGCCAATATGATCAAACAGCAGTACTTGGAGCCCTCAAATCTCGAGATTTGGACAGTGGACTAGGCTCCAAGCACACATATATACATTCCAACCAATACAAAGCACCCCCCCACACTTAAGCACGACATTGCCCTCAATGGAGCAGAGGGATAGAGAAGGGGAACGATGTTACCGGATTGAAACTGCTGGAGGACTGGAAGTGGACCAGTCGGCGAGAAACAAACGGGAAGATGGACAGTTCTGCACGAATCGAACACCAAGAACACACTAGCACACTGTGCGTTAGGGATAAGTGTTAGCCCAGACGGCTATAGCAAAAATAGTCCACAAAAGAAAAGCGAAAAAAAAAAACAAACGACACTAAGTTCAAGCTCCTCACACATGGAGCAAACACACACAAGTCTAAAACGAAAAACAAAACACACTGAGATGGGCAACGAGTACAGCCTACTCGTCGCCGAGGTCGTCCAGATCGAAGTTGATGTCGTTCATGAAGGCGTCACCACCATCAGCACCATCATCACCATCCGCTGGGGGAGGTGGAAGTGGAGAGTCCTCCCAGGGAGTCCTCCAAACTGGCTGCTCGCCCGGTATCAGCTAGAGCAGATGCTGCTGGACCTCCTGCATACGCCGTGAACGGCGCCTCTCGCGCTCGTAACCCGCCATCCTCTGGTGGTACTCGGCCTGGTGAGCCGCGTACTGCTGCTGGAACTGCATCTGATGGTCGATGATCTGCTGGTTCTGGAGACGCAGCTGCTCGAACTGGGAGGTGAAGTAATCCTGCCCCGGGAAACGGAAACTGCTACCCCCGTACTCGAAGGTGGTGGGGCGGGCGGCAGTGTCATCCACGTCCTCGGGCTGGACCTCCTCATCAGCCGCACCCTCGGGAGCCTCCTGCTGGACCGCCTCTGGAATCTGGGATTGAGGAAACCCCTCGATCCACATAACTCCTCGATCTTCTCGAAGCAGGAGCATCTTGGTGAGCGTAGCCCGGCCAAAGGGAGTGGTCGCTCCCTGCTCCGTGCACCCCTGCAGGGATATCTGGAAATACTCTGCCAGGCAGGTGATGAGAGGAGTGCAGTGTAGTCTCTTCAGCTCAGAAGCACTCTTCTCGAAGGTCCTCGCCACCACCGAGCCCAAGTGTAGGGGATGATCCCTCTGGCGCATGAACTGAATGAAGTACAGGGATCTCTTGGTGATGGCGCTGGCACTGTCTGAGGCTGGGGTGTAAGACTTGGCCAGCAGGTGATGGAGGAGACGGTTCTCGAGCTACAATGTGGTGGCCTTCGTCTTGCCCGCCTTGAAGGGAAGCTGACGTGGCCGAGCGAGGCTGTAGTACAGCCTCCCGAAGTCCACCCCTACTGGCTCGGCGACCTCTGTGACGAAGTTCCTGTCATTTACCAAGTTGAGGCCCAGGGCGTCAGCCAGCTCGTCGTAACTCATAGAGCGTGGTTCACCCCCGAGTCGAAAATGGACTGCAGCTTCATCCTTCCAATCATCCGTGGCTGCGTGCCTGAAGGTGGTGTAGAACTCAAGCACGAGCTCATGGTAAACCGTCACGCGGATGTTGAGCAGGCGGCGCCAGTATTTGTTGGTGACAACGGGGGCAAGGTGCTCGTAGCAATTGAGCTTTTCCAACTCGCGCTTCGACCAGTAATGGTGCTGCCCAAACTTGCAGGCCAGGACGTTCTGAAAACGATCCCGGTGGGGCGCCCTTCTCAAGTCTTGAACATACTGATGTCGGAGGTTGGGCTTCGACATGATCCTGCAAAAGAACAGCCCAAAGTGGAACCAAAACAGCCAAGAAAAATGTTAATCACACCCCCACACTGAAGAACAGAAAAACAGCCTAACCATGGTTTCATCCATAGTTCGGGGGTCAGAAACTCGATAAATCAAGCATAATCTGAGTGGGGTGCACATTCACGATAAAATAGGCAACTTAAGGTTCACTTCCATACCAAATACACCCTCAAAGCACATCATTAAGGGTCCCAACCGACCCCCACAAAATGGTACGAAAACAGGCATTTCATCGAACACCTTGTGTGCACTATTAAGGTAAACATGAAATTGGCACAATACTTGCACACAAGGGCTCAAACAATCAAGAGGGACTTTACCCAACACAATTCAAACACACTCCATGCATTCCCCTCAATCAATTGCACAAAAATCACAAGATTCAATGAGGTTCTCTAAACATGCACCCTAACACCCAATTCTCCACAATTAACATAGTTAAGGGCAAAATCAAACCTGGAGACTCAAGTAGAGGTGTAGGGGATGATGAGGGGAAGGGGATGGAAGCGACGAAATGCCGAAAAAGTGCCCGGAAGTGCTCGTCGGAGCCTCGCCGGAGTCTCGCCGGAAATCGCCTCCGGCGACAAAAACGTCGGCCAAATCTCCTCAAAATGGAGGGATAGGCCGATTTTGGGGGAGGAATGGTGGGTTTGTTGTTGGTTTGGTGAAAAGATGACAAAAAATGGCCGAAAAAATCAAAAAGTAGGGTTTTTGCGCGGTTTTCCGGCGAGGGGGAGAGGTTTCCGGCGAGGGGTTTGAAATTTTCTGACGACCCGGCCGTGCTGGCCGAATAAATAGGCCGTGTCTCGGCCACACGGCCAGACACGCACGGCCGTGTCGTGTGTATTGTTGCCCGTGTCGGCCGACACGGCCTGGCCGAGGGATGTCACACGGCCGTGCCATGTGCTCATTTGGCCGTGCCAAATTCCGCGAGAGCAGACACGGCCAGGGCACTCCTTCACACGGCCGTGCTATCAAATGCTTTGCCCGTGTCGGCCGCACGGCCAGGCCAGGCCAAACCACACGGCCGTGCCAGTTGCACATTTGGCCGTGTGGAAATTGCCGAGAGCTCACACGGCCAATGGAAGGTATCCACACGGCCGTGTGATTTTAAGGCTTGGCCGTGTGAACTGCTGGAGCCCCAATATCAACCTGTTTTCACTCAAAAACGATATTCGACTCTGGAACAACATCTCAAGACTCAAAAAACACAAAAATCAAAAAGAAAAAGGTAAGAAAATGCAAACCTAGGTGGGGTTGCCTCCCCACAAGCGCTTCTTTACCGTCTTTTAGCTGGACGCCAGTCAGTGGATGCTTAGTGAGGTGAAGGAGCAGGTGCCTTCAAGAGCGGATCCACCTCGCTCTTGAGGTACAACTTCAACTGGTGGCCATGCACCCGCCGAATGTGGCCACCAGCATTTGCCAATTCAACTTGGCCATCCGGCAGGATGCAAGCGAGTGAATACTCGGATGGCCAAGGTGGGGGCAGAAACAGCTCAAAGTGGTCTCCGGCCTTCTTTCGAGCAGGCTTAGCTGCCTTCTGTTTCGGCCGCCACTCCTCCCTGATTTGTTCCTTCGATGACGGAGTGGATGGGAGTGGCGGCGAAGGTGTGGGAGGCGGATCCTGCAAAATAGGCAACACAGAAGGATACACGACAGACTCGTGCTCCTGGTGAGATACAGCATGCAAAGGCGAGGAAGCAGGATGTGTATTAGAAATTGAAAATGTTATTCGCTCCTCACCATCCCTCAGAACTAAGGTCCCATCATGCACATCTATGAGGGCCTTGGCGGTGGCCAGGAAAGGCCTTCCTAGTATCAATGGCACATTCACATCCTCATTTATGTCTAAAATCACAAAATCAACAGGATAATTGAATTTGCCAACCTTAACCAGAAGGTCTTCCACTATGCCCCTAGGATGCACTACAGATCGGTCAGCTAATTGAAGGCTCATCCTAGTAGCACGGGGTTCACCTAGGCCTAGTTTCTTAAACAGTTTATATGACATAACATTTATACTAGCACCTAAATCCGCCAAGGACCTCTCTACATGCAAATTCTCAATAGAGCACGAGATAGTAAAACTACCTCGGTCCTTCTGTTTCTGCGGAAGCTTGTTCTGCAGAATGGCCGAGCACTCCTCGCTGAGCTCCACAGTGGCCAGCTCGCTCAGCTTCTGCTTCTTTGAGAGAAGATCCTTCAGGAACTTCGCATACTTAGGCATTTGTGATAGTGCCTCCAGGAAAGGCACTTGGACATTCAGCTTCCTAAGCATGGCCATGAAGCTCTCGAACTCTGCCTCCAGCCTGTCTTTGTGCAACCGAGTAGGGAAGGGGAGTTTAGGGATATACTCCTTCACTACTGGTTGCGGTTTAGGTGCAGACACCTCAACCTCCTTCTCGGCTTCTGCTTCAGCTGCTGGAGATGCCGAGGCAGGGGCCTCTCTCTCTTGTTCCCGAGCAGGTGGATCAACAGTCATCTTGCCACTTCCGGTCATGATGGCATTACAGTGCTCATTCGGGTTCTGAGGGTGAGGAATGGTCTGACCGGGCAAGGTACCGGGAGCCCTTTGTGCCACTGCTTGAGCCACACTCCCCAGCTGGGTCTGGATATCCTGCAAGACAGCCTGTGTGTTTCTCTGGCCAGCTTCAAGAGCCAGGAATTTACCCGATGCCTTTTCCATGAACTGCTCGATAGTATTGAATTTCTGAGCACTAGAACTGGCGAGAGAACCCACCAATACCCGCAGTTCAGCGATCTGATCATTCTGCACTGGGGCGGCAGGGGCTGCACCTGGCTGCTGGAAAGGTCGCGGCTGTGATGGAGCAGCATGCCCTTGCATGGGCTGGTAGAGAGACTGCTGTGGCTGCTGGAATTGCCCCTGTCTGGGTTGATATGGTGGCCTCTGGAAGCCCGATGGTCCCTGGGGGACTGGTGGTCTGGAATTTGCCCCACCCCAGGAGAAGTTGGGATGCTGGCGCCACCCCTCATTGTAGGTGTTACTGTAGGGGTCATTGCGCCTGACATTGTTGATGAATTTCACCTGCTCCTGGGGCGTGGTCGATTCCTTCATCGCCTGGCAGTCTTCCACAATGTGATGGGTGCTCTCCCACCACTGGCAGAGCATCGCCTGCGGCTGGCCCGTACCTGCAATCAAACCAGAACGATCGATAGCTGACACCAGCTTCGATACCACCTGCACCAAATCAGATGACTGGGTGCCTACAGCATGCACACCCCGTCCTGGTGCTCGTCTCGATCTCCTGGCAGTGCCCCAATTGTACCCATTCTCCGCCATCTCCTCAAAGAGTTGATTCAGCTGTGGCGGTGTTTTGGTCAGCATGTTCCCGCCACAAACTGAATCAATCAGCTGCTTGTCCTCCGGGAAGAGGGCGTGATAGAAGGTTCCCACCTTGAAAGCATCGTTGAAACCATGATTGGGACACCTCAGGAAGAGACTGTTGTATCTCTCCCAGGCGTCCCGGATGGTCTCATCTTCATCTTGGGTGAAGTGGGTGATCTGCTTCTGCAAGTCCGCCGTCTTCGACGGAGGATGGTAACGGGTAAGGAACTTGTCCGCCAGGTTGGCAAACGTGGTGATGGAGCCCGGAGGTCGAGTGTCTAGCCACTCCTTGGCCTGCCCCTCCAGGGTGAAAGGGAAGTATCTCAGCTGGATGGCATCTGCTGGGACCCCGTTGATTTTGATTCCATCGATGAGCTCGTGGAATCGCCTGAGATGTGATCGGGGGCACTCCCCCTCCTTACCACGGAACACTACTGAACCGCGCAGCATGGTGATTACTGAGGTGCTCACCTCAAATTTGTTGGCTGGGACATGAGGATGTTGAATGGGTGACCTCATATCCGCAGCTCTAGCGGTCCAGTAGGATCCCATGGTTTTCTCCTCAGGGATCATATCATGGTTCCCTGGTTCAGCCATCTCTTCTTCTTCCTCCTCTAACTGCAGCTGTGATAGCGCCTCCTCCGCAGCCAGTCGCGCCTTTAGAGCCCGCTTGAAGTTCCTGCAAGTTCATTCAAGCTCTTGGTCTAGTGGTAGTAGATCTCCCGACTGGCTACGGGTCATGCACTACCTGCACACAATCAGCAAAAACAACCCGTGAAGGCACCCAGGTGGAAGAGATAAAATGCAGTAAATAAAAGGCTAGAGTAACAAATTTTCACGTTTCCCCAATAACCTAGAGGGGTCCCCGGCAACGGCGCCAAAAACTTGACACGCCAAAACACAACACCAATCTGCGACCAAGTGTAATCGCAGACCGGGAATGCAGTAACAGGCAAGTTATATTATCAACCCGGGCTCTAGATCTACTGCTTACTCAGTGATTCTCTGTTATCTAGCCAACTAAAGTAAGTGATTGTTGTTTAACCTAAAAGCATAAATAAAGCAGGAATTTATTCGATTTTCTTAAGCAGGAAAGAGTCACTCGGGAATGAATCCCCCTAGCTCCTTAGTTAGGTTTCGATTGCAATTTACCCTGGGTTGATTTACTGTTTATTAGACTGCGGAAGATCCGGCAGTAGCTTGGAATCTCTTAAGCTGACCAAGCCCTCTCAGTCTAACTACCCGGCAGACGACTAGTCTTCACCGGGATAGAAAGCTGAAGCAGTAAGAACAGAAATTCACTACTGGAATTAGATTCCAGTACAAAGCAGTAAACTGGCTAACTCTCGTATAGCCAATCTCCTACTATCGAATGATGAGACTCTAGCAACCTAATCAGATTCTATCTATCTCAGATTGCAGCAGGAATCAGGAAAAGTTGATCAGACTTCAATTGACTCAATAAACATGCATCATTCCATTAAAATCAAACAGTAATATCATCCCAAGTCATTACAATCAATCCCCTAACACATAGAACTAGGGTTCTTCATCCCCAAGTGAGAGAGAGGTTCTACTCCATAGAGAGAGAAAAGAAAACAGCAATCGGAGTAGTCATACTCATAATGATGAGGAAAATCTGCTCCGGGATGATGATTTCCACTCCTAGGACGATCTCCAAGCTTGATTTGATGAAACCCATCTCCAAGATGGCTTCTAGGGTGAGTTCTTCGTCCTTTCTCTCTCTAAAACTCTGTTTTTGCTCAAAAAGTCCGATCCTCTCTCTTGCAGCCCGGAATTGGGTTAAAACCAGGAAATCCCGACTCACACGGACAGGGCCACACGGCCGTGTGGCATACCTAGTTGCCCGTGTGAGTCAAAACGCCGCGTTCCATTAAGTTCGATCTTCAGGCTTCTCACACGGCCAGGATGGCACGGCCGTGTGAGCTTTCCATCTGCCCGTGTCTGCTCTCGGCGAAAGTCACACGGCCACAAATATAAGTCGCACGCCCGTGTGGTGATCAGGGCAGGCCGTGTCTGCTCTCGCAGAATCTCACACGGCCACCAATATGAGGTGCACGGCCGTGTGTTGTCCAGGCATGCCCGTGTGGCTTCCTTAGCACCTCGCCACGCGTCCGATCTTCATCCAATCGACCCCAAACTCGCTCCCAAGCCTTCATTCACGTACTAGGACCTGAAATATCACAAACAAGCACAACCTAGCGTGAAATCGGCCTAAAACACGAGAAATCACATCTCAAACGGTGTAAGAAAAGGGGTAAAAACATGTGCAATTAACGGTCTATCAACTCCTCACGAGCTTTGCGATATCCCGACGACGCTGTTACTGCTGCTCGCCTCGCCCTGCTTCTTCTCATGATCCACTTCTGCTAGACTATTCTCAACCTGGTGAGTGAGAAGGGGTCAGTCTCGTCGTTACTTCCTATGGTCTTTGCCCTAGGCAAACTCCTTACTAAACACATTATTAGGGGAATGCCTTCCTTAGACGAAATTCGTTCTCACTTTCATTCTTTACACTTTACTATCAAACAGTCTATAAGAGATCTCTACTCCTATCTTATCTTTAGAATTCCCTTACTTATATTCTCAATAGGGACCACCGCGTTACGTCTCGCTGTCCGGTGTCCCTACCCTAGTATGCCAACCGCGTTACGTCTCGCCGTCCGGTTGCATACCCAAAATCGGCAATGGCACTGTGTTACGTCTCGCCGTCAAGTCCATGCCCGTCAACTACTGCGTTACGTCTCGCCGTCCAGTAGTGACCCAACTGCCCGGGGGTTCCTCATACCATCAATCCATACAACATCACATACATTCATACATAGTACAACGCGTGCCTCCACCCTTACAGGCGGTGGGATGTCTCACACACATATCGCGCATACTAGAAAAATTAACTAGATAATAACTTGAACGAAAAGCGGAAACTAAAAGACCTACGACAGAGATTTTACCCCCTTTACACTCACATCTTTAGTCGCATCAACGTCTGCATTCTCGAGCTCAAGCCCCGCGCGTTTTTCCTCTTTTGGCTCCTCCTCTATCGATTCATCGTCCTCCTCTTCGACGACCCTAACCATTGGAGCTCCGCCGCCATTCTCTTCAAGGTCCCTCCTCGGGCCACAATTCGGAGGCCAACTTCGAACTGCCGACACCCCGGGTCATCTGGGAGGATAGGGTCGGGGCCTCTCCATCACTTTACCCCCACCAGTTGCGATCACCGATGTCGAGTTCTCGGCCTTCCTTCTGCCTCTAATAGACGCGGCTCTTCCCCTCCTACTAATCGGTGTGAACCTCTTCATCACGCGAGACTACGAAGTTCGATCGGCTGCTCACTTTCTCGCCTTCTTTCCCTCCTTAGCCGGATTATCCCAGGAAACCTATTAATAAGAAATTCATACTCTAAGACAATCTTTTTCGATTTAAAAGCCTCCTTTTTATCTACCCAGATACCCTCTACTCAAAGTCCCATCCTCAAACCTCACTCCAAAGGTCCCTTAACCCCCTTTAAGATTTTTCTAGAAATACTCCCTTTACATTCTCGTGCGAAATTCCCATCCCACTAAACTCATATGTCCATTTCCGGACCCTTGCATTGTAATATCCCGAACCTTTTTCCGACAAGATACTGTCCGCTTTGGGCCTCTACACCCGCACGGATTTCGACTTGGGGTGCAATTCAAGGTGACTTCCCATAAGGTCACCCATCTTTGTTGTACTCCACACTGAGCACGTTTAACTTCGGAGTTCTCACAAGAACTCTTCCATTACACCTCAAAACGCGTCTTGTCAGTTAAGGCTGGTTTCCTACTTATGAACCATGGATCTCTCCCGTGCTTTGTCGATGTGGGATTTGCCTAGGGTGTTACACAAACTGACGAAGCTAAACTCGTGCCTAATTTCACGATTGAGACCATGTAGAAATTGAGAAATTGGAGCTTCTTTATCCTCTCTCACATCTGCCCACATCAAGAGCAATTCATGCTCCTGAAATACTTCTCAACATATCTTGCTCCTTGTCGAGTCCCTTGCAACGAATCAACGAATTCTCTTTGATAGTACCATGGCACGAACCTCTCTCTCATGAGCACTCTCAATTCAGCCCAGGTGGTCACATTCGGCTGCACATTCCTTCTTCTTTTGAGTTGTACCTGCTCCCACCATATAGCTATACATATATAATTAGTGAATTCATTTGTGGCTACTGATACCTTTTGTTGCTCGCTGTAATTGCCACATTGGAAGAACATATATGATATTTCTCTCCCAATCCAGGTATGTAGAAGCATTAATAGAACCTTGAAACGAAGGAATTGAAATCTTGATCCCTCATAAGTCAGCAATGGTACCTTCGTGTTCTCCTTTTGGTGGTCTTCCATCGTAATCACAAAATTCTTGTTCTTGATGCACTCGATTGGGCTCTATCATGATTGACCTCCGCTCCAAGGTGCTAAGTCTTTCATCTAAGGCTTGGTATGCTCCAGTTGGAACTCCCTATTATTGATTTCCCTCCAGAATCGGGTTGTTTGTCGGTGGCGAAAGAGCATCCAGCCGCTTGTTAGCCTGGTAGGAATGAACTTGGAAGGTTGTGTTAAATAGTGCCATGATGGCCTGCAGCAGTTAGGAAACATTAATCTGTTGCTCTGCCATTGTGTGTTCTTCGAATGGGATTTCTTCCTTTGACAAAGAATGTTCCTCTGCTACGCGGTTTGCTATAGGGTCTTTGGATCTTGTACGAGAAGTAACAAGCCCTCTTGACTTCGTTCTCGCCACTATGTAGAACCGAAGCTCTTATACCACTTGATACGAGCACGGAACCGGTACCCGTAGTTATCAAAGTCACACAACCAAGAATAAGAATTAAAGATAGTGATAAGGATATTGAAGTGCAATCTCATACTTGGAAGAAGGCTCTATCAATATAAGGTAGAAGCTCTTCAAAGTCTACCATAAAACTCGAGTCTAAGCCTTTAAGTAAAAGAAAAAAAACTAATCAAAAAACCAAAAAGGAAAAGAATCATAAACACAAAAGGTAATTCTAGCTCGTCAGTCCCGATCCTTGTCGCGAGCCCTCAGATCCGTGATAGGGGATTAATGCCCACCTAACCAGGGCATCTCCTGCTTTCAATCTCTGATCGCCGCCTTGTGATCCCCGATCGAGGAATCGGATTCTTCCTGGTGGGAGAACCACATCTATATATGTAACATCTAGATTGGTTGTGTGTGGTGTGAGCAATAATTGATAAGAAAAAGGAGAATCAATGAGTTTTCTATTAATTAGTGCCGTACTAAAAAATGAGTATATCATGTAAATCTTTCTCGTCTTTATTATTCGTTTCTCATTTTTATCCTAAAGAACTCAGAGTGAATTGACCTTTCTCTAAATTAAAGTCTATTGATCACTATACATATGGTTTGCCCTGGCCCCAACATTTTCCTGCCGAACTAATAAAAAGATAACGATTGTGACAGCTGCAACACAGGGTAGTGTTACATGATCCTTATGATTAGCCATAAAGCCGTCGGCATGAGTTAATCCATACCTTTTACATGTGGTGGGCTGCATTTCAAGAAATCGACCACTGAAAAAGCAAAGAAAATGAGCCATTCATCTGCACTGCACAGTCTGTGATTTGTCGCTTTAAGAACCAAATGTGTGCACTATCTTGTATTTGTACCTCTCCATCTCTATACTTTAATTATTGGGTGAAGCACTAACCTTCGTTATTAATAATTAATTAAACCAGTTGTCAAGACTTAAGATCACAAAGTGGTTGATAATCGTGTTTGCATTATCCTAAATCTAAGTTAGTGATAAAAAACCTGGTGATAAAAAAGAAGCGTAATTATTAAGTAGCGCAAGCACTAGTTGAGCACCATCGGCTGATGCCAAGGTTGTTAAACCGGTTTAAGTCATTGAGCCGGTCAAGTAAGGGGTTTGAGGTTTAATGGTTTGAACGGGTCCAGTTGGTTTAAGCCGTTTTAGATGTTTTCTAAATATATGCATAAATAAGATAGTAATTAAAGATTTAATGGCTGAAATAAAATTTATCTTACATATATCTATTCAATACTTATTTTCCACAAAAATAAATCCACATTACCTTCATGACCCACCCACCCTCTCCATTTCTTCATTCCTCTTCCTCTCTTCCCACTACAAGTAAAATGGCTTTTTGCAACCAATAAAATTGGTTCCTAAAGGTCAAATTGGTTATAAATACCTTTTTGCGACCAAAATATTTTGGTGGCGACATTGGTCACTATAGCCGCGTTACTAATTCCTAACGCAACCAAAATGTGGATTGGTAGCAAAAAAAAGCTTTCGCAACCAAATTGGCCAATGGTAAAAAACCATACTTTTTCGCACCATTTTAATTTGGTTGTAATAGTCCAATTTAATGGTTGGGAACTATAATTGATTGGTCGCGAAAAATAAAAATGACAACCAATTTGATGTGGCTATTAGTAAATAAATTTTTTTTTCTCTTATAGGGTGACAATATATGTATATACCCCCCTTATATTTTTTGTCGCAAATAGAATTTACGTATGTTTTATAGGAGACCATTCAATTTGATTGGGAAATTAACATATGTCAACCAATTATATCATTACAACAACTAATTGTTTAAGTTACGAAAATTTAACACAACCATGAAATTTGGTCGTGAAAAACACATATCCCGACCAATTATATCATTTTAGACGACTAATTATATTTGTTATAAAAGTTTAACACAACCATAACAATTGGTCGTGAAAAACACATATCTCAACCAATTAAACCATTTTGGTGACCAATGGAATTGGTTATGAAAGTTTAACGCAACCTTAAAAATTCTTTGTCAAAAATACATATGTCGACCACTCATATCATTTTTGGCAACTAATCATTTTAGTTATTGAATTGTTATGCAACCATAAAATTTGGTCGTTAAAAATCCATATGACGACCAATCATATTATTTTAGGTTACTAATTTTATTAGTTCGAAAAATTTAACACAACCATAATAATTGGTCGTAAAATATATAAATGGTGACCAACCATACCCTTCAAGACTAATTCTTATGGTTATAAAAGTTAAATGCTACCATAAGAATTGGTTGCGGAAAACACATACGTCGACCAAAAAATTCATTTCATATGACCAATTTGGTAGATGAGATTTGGGTCACTAAAATGAAAATATTAAAAATTAATAGAATTATAATAAACATTTATTTTATATAACAAAATTGTTTACCAACTAAAATTATAGTTCACAATTTATTGTTTAGTAACCAAAATCACAATTACACCAAATTATCACTAAGAATCAGCCTACTATTTCAAAAAATAAGAAGAGGACCTAAAGGCCATACTAACTACTTCACGTATCTTTGATTTGCCATTCCACCTTTGGAACACTTGATCTGTAGAGGGGGAGAATAAAAACATAACAAACAACATAAATACATATGCTAGAACTTCAAAATTCAAAAGCTTCTTCACCAATGACATAAAATGGGAACTAACCTGTGACTTGGCAAACCTGACATCCGGGCAAGAAAGCAGTCCATCAATGTCATGCTCCATATATTCAAACACTAGGTATATGTTGCAGGGTAGATGGGAAGTAAACAAGAGTCAAAACGAACCTTCTTCAAAGAAACAGTCCTCCTAGTTTCAAGCTCTTCGGAACCACAATTTCATTCCCCTAGATCTTTACAATAATCTGGTTTCCTAACCCTAGATTATCAGCCTGAATGACCTAGATTCTTTAAGAGCTAACAACCGTCAACAAAACTACCTTAGATAGCATACAAATAAGCAGATACCCTATCAATATGAAATGAGGAGCTAGAATACTTGAGCTCTGACAAAGCCACAGAGAGCATAAACGCAGAACTGTCTTGGAGGACTGTTGCTTTCTGCAACTTTGGCTAGCTTGCCTTTGTATTCCTTGAGCAGCTGCAGAGGCAAAGTTCAAGTACTAATTAGTAACTTGATAATACAAATTTACATTACGAAAAGGAATCAAAACCAGAACCCACATAAGGCAAAGTTTCCTCCGACAGAGACCAAAATCAATTGCACAACCTAGGGTCTTGCTTTGTGCATTCCTTAACCCCAATCATCACCGGCTTTGGATGGCCCAACCGGGGATTGGTTTTCAACCAAATACTATTTATAAAATTATCAAGATTTATTATCTAAAAAAAGAAGTAAAAAGGGAAAAGGAATCGAATCCATTAGTCTTCTGGTTGGTTCAAGACTTTCATTGAACAAAACCATTTTCGACAATCACAAATCCATGGGTCTCACCAAGTAAATAGCATACCAATCCGAGGAAAAACGAATCCATTACTCACCTGTTAAAGTCACCTCCATATGCAGAGATGTTGCTGCCAATACTAATCAGTGGAATTACAGATTTCTAAGTTCCCATGCTTCCGTGATTGATCATCTCGGTTCATGATTCACCATTAAATAATGAAGCTCCTCTTGAGATCCTACTGCTTTTACTACAAAATAGATACACAAATAAACCAAAATCACTAGGCTCCCATGTTTATGCTCCACCACAAGGATGCCAATCACATTCATAAAAACAATACCATTTTACTACCATAAGGTAATAACCAGCTAACTTAGGGTGACTACTGCCTGAGAATCTTTTTCAAGACAATATATAAGCACCTAACTTAGGGTATCTTTCGCCCATTGTACCGCCTTTCTGTTCCTGGAACTGAATGTATGGTAGTGTGCTGGCAATGAAAGCCTCGGCAGCAGGGTCTGGTGCACTAGAACTGGAGTCATTTTGCTGCATCTCAGTAGTGATCAGTTCAATTAGATTGTTGACTGCATCCACTGTTATGTGTTGGTTTAATTTCTCGTAGAAGTACAGATACCTGCAAAAAGCATTATGAATAAGGAGACCAAAACCCAACAAAAACAACATTATCAAGGGCATCCATTAGTTCCCAGCTCCCCAGACTAAAGAATGAAAGAACATATTGTCAAAGATAGGCTTCAAAACCATGATCCAATAGCCGAAGCAAGTTCCAGGTATCTGGCTTTTCTGTTATGAAATATTATGTCTTTTATGAGCCAAATACTTGGTTCACACCCTACCATCTTAGAACAACTTCAACATACCAATGAAATGTAAGAGGAAATTGCTTATCACAAAGCTTGAAAAATGCAGGACCATTAGCTCATTCACAATAGATAAAACCAGAAGGAAAAATAAGCAAGGTATACCTAAATGGGCTACTCACCATCATTTAATGGTTACTCAATAGAATCGAAACAGTTGACGGGAAAAGGAAAACTATCAAGGGATGAAGAAAGGTGTAAGAACAGCCGAATTAAACCTGAAACATCAATAAAGAAATGTTGGATGTTAAAGTTGTTTGTACTCACATTTGGCCATTTCCATCTTCCGTTGTCTCTAGCTTTTACTTTCCTGCTCCTCCTATGATCATAGAAGAAGAAACAAAAAAGTCTGGATATGCTTGTTAGATGCTTGCTCTAGAGAAGCTGCTTGCAAAAAATAGAAATAAAAAAGAAGATGAAGGTAAAAAAAACATTAGTCGTTGTATACTGTAAGGCATAGAAAAGTTTGAGAACAAATTGTCATGATGGTGTGTAACACCCTACCCTATACGTTTTGCCTAATCATATTGTTCATACAATTGCAGCGGAATTAATCTCGGGCGTTACATTAATTATCAAAATTTACCCAAATAAAATTTCGACATGAATTACTCGCGTAATGGGCTAACAGTTCTTGCAACTTATCCTGCAAAATAATTCATCACAAACATATATACTCACAACCATATGCATTGGCTTTTCATAGCCATAGTCACAGTTTCATACTACACAACTGCATACCATACTAATACAAGCCATAATCGTCATAACTTACACAATTACAAAAATATACACATATCGTCAACTTTCCACACCTGTGGATATCTCACACTACACCAGAAGCTAGTATGCACATGAAAAACGTTCTCAAAACATTTTTACAAAAAAGGTGTGGATCATTGGCCAAAATCCCGAGTAGTAGTCCAAGCACAGAATAGTTGAAGACCATACCTCATCCTGGCTTCAACTCTAGCTCCTCTCCCACCTAACACTTATCTACTGCTGTTGCTGATGATCTGCTTACACATAGCATAAGCAGAGAAGAAGAATAAAAGAGGGTCAGCTCATAGCTGAGTGAGATAATCATCGCATAGTGAGTTCATAACCAGCATACCCCTACCATACATCTAACAATCAAGCCAAAGCACTAGGATCAGATCTCAGCCCTCCGACATCCCAATAGGCAAAAGACTCAACCACCTTGACTTATGCAAATTCATCTTATCATGTTTTACTTATAGGCGCCTGGCTACCCCCATGCTAATAACTCTCCCGGGAAACATACCCCACATCCCGTCGGATGTAGTCATACATACCCCAACATCCCGTCGGATGTGGTCATACATACCCTACACCACTATGGGTGTAGTCATACCCCGACACCGCTCTGGGTGTGGTCATATCTCGTAAGAATTCTTCAGTCACCACCACATGAGAGATGTGACTATCATACATATCATAATAGAGTAATAGCATAGGGAGCCCTAATTACTATGTAGTTGACCGTGAGACCACAACACTCATATTTGGTATCCTTATACATGATTCATATCTCATCTTGCTTAATCATAATTCGTTACTTGCACATGTACTTGACCAGGCCACAATTGGCTCAACATAGGTAAATCAGGAGTCGTATAATTGCACTTCCTCGGGATAAACCCTCGTGCAAGTCATCCTCCTTAAAACATCATAATATCACCTTGGGAAGTTTATTTCCCCCACTTGTGAATCCAAATACAACCACAATATCACATCATATCAAAACACCTGATCGAACAACCATGAATTCATAACAACGGTTAAGCCACAAATGGCAACATGTATGCAATCATCAACATAAACAAGGTCCATATCGGCTAGGGCAAATCAATAATATCATACAACAGTCCAGGGTTCATCATATAACACAAAAGTCCATACACCCCTAATCATGCCATTCTAGTTCACCTAGGTCAATTCTAAGCATCAATATAATTATCGTGATACGAAAAACCCGGTATGCCGTGCTAATCCCTCACCAGCTTTGGCCGTTCAAACACCGGTTTTAGCTTCCCGTACTAAAACGTCAATTTCACGAACGAACCCCGAATTAAAATCCGAGACCGTCCTAATATCCCCTGCAGTATCCCCGTCAATATTAGTTCTAGGCTCCGGGTCAAATTCTTGATAAAAACACATCAAACCCTGGCCGGAGCTAAATTCAGCGGTTCGGACCCCGGCCTAAATAATAGCCGAAATTCAGGGATTAGAACTAGAGGATTGATTACCTCGCTGCAGTAAGCTCGTATATGAAATTTGGGCTCAATCCGGCTTCCGGATACTCCGAAACCCTAATTTGGCAGATCGGGAATTCAAGAAATTCCTGAACCAAAAACTCGTTTTAAAGCTCTAAATCGATAAATCACGATGTATAGATGAATTAGGCATTACTTACGGGATTTTTGGATCACTAGGGCTCAAGAATTTGAGCTTTGAAATTTTGGGTCTAGAGCTTCGCGTGTGCTCTATTTCTCTCGTTTACTCTCGTTTCAGAAATTGTGAAAGTGATGATGGAGATGAGAATTAATGGATCCGGGGGGGAATTATATATATGACAGCTTACTAATATATATATATATAATTAATACGTATACTTATCCGATCGATCGATAATCCGATTTTCGCCGAAATACTGTTAAAACACTCGATTTTAAATCGCGAACTTTCTAGCGATCGAAATATGGGTTTTGCCGTAACGGGATGTTACATGGTGTATGCAAGGAGACTCTTAAAACAACTCCATTTCATCGAATAGATAATCCGATGACACATATAAAAAATCCAAACAAAAAAAAAAACTTGAGGGGAAAACACAAATGCAAATCCACAGAAGCATGAATATGAAGACCCCTTCCACAGAAGCAAATCCAAAAGAACATCCAAAACACAGAAGCAACTGAAGGAACCAGGAAGGGTTAGAAACTCACATTGAACGTGGGCGACGATGAGGCTGTGGTGTCTGAAACGGAGTTGTTGCCAGTGGGAGCTCCCACTGCCATAAGGGTGCTGTGATGATGAAGTGGTATTGTTGTAAGTACTCCAGGTTTAACATCAGTAGGTCCATGTAATGTAAGTACTCCAGGTTTAACTTTCCGAGACAATAACATAATCATATAACCATGTAAAAAAATTGAACACATGAAACTTAAAATGGATGGACTCGAGCAACCTTGTAAATCCATGACAACAACTAATGAATGCATAACTATGGTGACTATAAATTGGTAATCCAATGGCAAAAACCTTATAAAACTACAGAGTTCCCCATTGAGTGTTTAATCTTCTATTAGTAGTCATTAATTTTTAATACCCATGGACTAAAAGAACCTGCTAAACCCATGGCAGTGCCACTTCAGTCTTTTGTTGCAGGCAGTGGCATTGCAGCTTCTATGGCACTGCTGCTCCTTCCCCATGAATCCTTGCTTAGGAACCGTACCTTTGTTTCCAGATTTCCCCTGAACACGAACTGAAGAAAGGTTTTGTTTCAAGCATATGGAATGATGTGTTTAAAGATTATGTTCACCTAGTGCTACAATCAAGAACTAACACCAAGGTCTGGCCATCCAGAGCAAAGAACGAAGAAGTTAAGCTCTAGCAAATTAGAAAACCCTAACCTAATCTCTAGGGCGCCGGATGAAGCACTCGACGGCTCCTCGAACTTTATTCAGAAAAACCACAACGAACAATCACACCGAAGCATAATAACGATCAGTTCTAGTAAGAATTAGAATATTGACCTCAATCGATAACTGATCAATTCTTACACGACGCACGGACCAAGGGCGAGATCGGAGAGACGAAGGAGAAAGCATCGGTTCATTCGGCGGCAGCACTACTCGCGATCAAAATCACAGCAACGCTGGCGAGGGATTGGAGCGGCGCTCGTGCTCTAGGCTGGCGTATGTGCCTTATCCTCTTCCTCGGCCGTCGCCGACACCGACACAATCGGTCGCAATCGAAGTCAAAGTGGAGTCGTCTCGACGACGATGGGGTGCTCACAGACACAGGCGAGGGATTCGAATTCAATTCGCCAATCTCAAACAAGTAAACCTGCAATACATTGACTAAATCGAATCCAAGTTCGAATCCAGTTCAAATTTGAAATCAAGGTACGCCTCTTGAACTCGGTATTCTGATACAATATGGAAAAATACCAAATCGGATGTGGATCAAATTTGACCGAGTTCAAAAGTGAAAATATGATTCAATCGAATTTCAAACTAGTTCAGCTTAGATAGAAATCAGAAATAGGCTAGGATCTGTTACCTTTTGAGAATCGACAGGGAGGGAGGAATTATCGAACGAAGCAGGCGAACTCTTTATTTGCTTTAAAAATCATGATTCCTCTGCAGACTGGAGTAGCCAAACCTCAAAGAAGCAAATAGGGAATCAGATTAAGACGAGACGAGAGAAGAGGCGAAGCTGTAATCAGAAATGAAATCGAGAAGAGGAGGAGGAGAAATCTAATGGAATCGACATGAGGAGACGGAAGAAGAAGAGGCGGAGGATAACTCGGATGGAACAGAATCAAATAATGAACGACAAGTCGAAAACCTCGTCTCTTACCCGACCGGCCGACCACTTGAATGGCAGCTAATGAACGACAACACTTGTTTTTCATAATTTACTATTATAGCCACTAAGTTTTAATAATATCAGATATAGTACCTATGTAACAAATTGACAACCAAATAATTTAGTTGTTGAATTTTTTATTGGATTTGCAACCAAATTATTTAGTTACCTAAGATTTTCAAATTTCTTGCTTAAATTCATAACCAATAATATTTGGTTGGAGAAACTAAAAATCAATATGCTACCAAATTATTTGGTTGGAAAAACTAAAAATTATTTTGCTACCAAAATTATTTGGTTGGAAAAAGTAAAAATCATTTTGCTACCAGATTATTTGATCTTTTTAAATTTTATTTGGTTATCAATACTTTGACTTTAATAGGCAACCAAATTTTTTATATTTTAGCTATCAAAATATAATTGGTTGTATATACTACCCTTTTCACAACCAATTTTAGTTTGGTTGTAATCTTTTTGGTTGCAAAAGCTAGTTTTTGTTGTAGTGTATTTAAGTGATTAATTTCTATGTAAAACCAGTCGGGAAAATATTAGTACTTGGGGGGCGAATGATATAAGAGTCGTGTGTACCTGCAAGTGCAAATAGGATGGGACTAATAATGGCCAGGTTACCTGCTCAACGTGATTAATATGCGGGATTGAAGAAAGGAACGAAGATTGTTTATAAGGACCTTTTGGTTGAATTTGGTCATCAATCATCATCTTTTAGTGGTTCGTGCTTATCCAAATTAAGGCTTTGGGAATTTTTTTATTTTTTGAATGAAAGGCTTTGAGATCTGAACACAATAACACACTGAAGACTAGAACTGAACACAAAGGTGTGCCCTTCTTTTATAGTTTCCATATATCCCATTATATATCTAGATGGAATTGTCAAGGATGAAACAGTTGATAATATTGACCAAATCATGGGAGGTTTGTGAATAAGGGTCGTTGGTGAAGAAACCATGTTGCTTTCCTTTGATTTCCACGTACTCAACTTTCTTCCCCATTTTGGCTAGCTTCGTTGCATAGTCGTGAACCCTATCTCTCAGCAGTTCACACTCTCCAGCAATCACCAATATGGGATCCATGTCCACCTTTTCAAGCTTCTTGCTGGCAGCTCCAAATGGGTTCGCCAATGGATGGTCTCTGTCTTCTCCCACGGGCAAAGATAGCCTCCAAAACCTGCGGTTGGAGCATATTGCTTGGGTTAGAGAAATTTTAATCACCACTATTAATTTCTACCACTTACACCACAAACTTTTTGGACTATTGGAAGAAGACAAACAGTTTAATGGGAGATAGGAATTATATGGGCTTGGAGGAGACCCACTGGCGTATTAGTAATCGACAAACCTCTTTAGTGCGAAAGCAATGTATGGGAAAGAGAAAGAATATAGTCCCCAATGAATTAAATTAAGTGACCCAAAGCATGCATCAAGTGGCAAATTGTTTAGTGCGGCTAGCTGCACGCTCGAGCGCTATTGACCATCTTTATATTTAGACCACAAAACTTCAATCAATCCCTTTTCCCGGCCAGAGAATGGACTCATCATCGTACTATTTCCTTTTGGAAATGCTCTCTTATTTCCTTTCTTTTCCCATTTAGGTTTATCTGGTTCTCTCGTCAAGACTTATCATAGCATTGGCTGGACTGTATCTTCTTCTGTCAATATCAATGCCATATCTTTTGATGCAACAAACGGACCAGAATTAAGGTACACTCATAATTTATCCGATTGGGGAGAAAAAAGAAATCATAAGCATATGGTTGCTGTTTGGATATGGCCAAATAAATTTTATCTCCTCCTTCCCCATTTATTTTATGGATCGGCTTTTCTCATTCTAACTAGCCAAACAAGATTAAAAAAACCGAATCAACACCCAAAAATCTCATGCTTCCATCTTGACGGAAACATTTGCCACAAAACTTTAGACAAAATGGGTCATGGGTGAGACAATTTATCCCTACTTACTAGAACAAGCTAAGTAGCCCACCTATAAAAATATATGTATATGTTGCCACCCACGTGAGTAATTAATTAAATTGGTGCGCATGAATAGAATAGAAGGGTCATTTAATTAATTACCTGTCCAAATCCTCCAAACTCATCATCTCCTCCCTCGGCCCTTCCTCCGACTCGGTCCTCGCAACCCCGCCAAAAAACGGCGCCAACAGTATATACCCTCTGACCCGAACCGGTCCCAAACCTGGCGAACCGGCTCCGAGCCGAGTCGCCACGTGGTGTGCAATATTACCTCCGGACGAATCACCAAGCACGAAAACGCTACCGAAGTCAACGTCGTCGAACCACTCGTCGCCCCACTCGCCAGCCTGAGACTGCAGCCACTTCATAGCAGCGATGCCGTCGTCCATGGCGGCCGGAAGCCGGTCCTCGGGAGCCAAGCGGTAGTCCGGGGCCACGACCACGGCGCCGAGGGCGGAGGAGAGGCGCTGGCAGCAGTTGTGACAGCCGGGCCAGTCGCGGGAACCGACGCAAAACCCACCGCCGCGAAAGTAGAAAAGGACGGGCATGCGGCGGTTGGTTTTGACGGGCTTGTAGAGGCGGAGGCGGAGGTTGTGGGGCTTGTGGAAGAGGCAGTCCTTGTAGAGGACGGACTGGTCGTTGACGGGTTGGGTGGGGAAATCTATGATTTGCTGACGGAAAACGGTGCCGTCGCTGAGGAGTTGGAGCACTCCCATGCAGTCTTCCACTACCTGAGGAAGCGAACCCATGTTGTTGTTTTTTTGTTTTTTTTCTTGTGCTTTTTCTGTGTGTTTCTTCCCTGGGGAATTAGGGATCTCTCTCTCTGGTCTCAACTGTACTTTTGGGGGGGTTTCTCTTTTGGGAGGTTTTGACAGATTGGGGGGTTTCCTTAATAGGTGGAAAGGTGAGGGCGAGTGATTTATAGAGTCAGAAAAGTTTTAATTTATCTTGGTTTTTTTGGGAGGAGAAACTTATTGGAATAAAATATGACACAACTTGTTTGTGTTTTTCTTACAACTTGTTTGTGTTTTTCTTACACAGAAGATTTTGGAAGTATTATGTGGAGGGAACGGATTGGTGGGTGTTTGGGTGGCATGTGGATAGCCAATCCAGCAAATGGTGCATGTGGGTCTCGCTAGCTAGGATTATTGGTGCGCCGCATAGGTGTCAGTCGCAGTTTCGGTTAATCGAATACCGAATTTTTGGTTATTGGTTAAGCCGAGTGGTTTTTATGTCTGTCGAGCACCAATCGTGAGAAGAATTATGGTTAGCTGACTACTGACCGATCGATTTTCGATTTTGGTTCGGTTATAACTGTAAATAATCGAGTTTATAAAAAAAAACAACACTACCCCACCCACGTTTTCTTCTCTCCTCTTTTGTTACCTAGCAATAAAAAAATTAAAGAAAGAGAAGAGCAAGACTGTAACACCCCGATTAGTTTTTATTATTTTATTCCTAAACTACCCTTCACTTATCCTAAGTATATTTAAGCAAAATTAAACTAAACCCTAAGCGAGGTCTATGTGGAGCCTCTAACAAAAGTCGTCGAAAGACCCCATCCTTTTTGTTTTCCTCTGACCAGAGCAGTGCCACAAATCCCAAAACCGAAAACCCTTAGCTCTCTTCCATCGCAATACCATCATCTTCTTCATGATAGCAACGAAGAGGAAGGCGTGGGCTGCACTACTAGAGAGACTTAGATAGTCTGTAATCGATGAAGAGAGCCAACGACGACGACAGGTTTGATAAGGTGACGATTTGAGAAGCAATCGCGCGCTGGCCAGGGTGCTCATTGCAAAATCCTCTATCCAGGGCAAGCATCGGCATGGGCATGACGAGTTCGAACAGGACGAATAAATTCATCAATCACGGATCAAGTACAGCGCTGTGGTTGGGGTTAGCTCATTGTGGGCTGCCGTGCTCATAGCGGTACGATAAAGAATGAGGTCCACCGTATGGGGGTGACCGCAACTTGGAACGGTATTGTGGCCTCATACATCAACGAAAGATAGCCTTCGAAGCGACTGGCTTCCGGGGATCACAAAGAGGGATAAAGCTGGTGTGGATACTTCAAGCAAGGAGACACGATTATAAGGATTCGATCCTCGGCAGCAATTGGTTCAAGTTAGTAGGCTTGAATACTAATTAAGGTGCGTGGTTAAAGGGAGCTGAAGTAGTTTTCGTTATCAGTCTGTTCATTTATGTCTATGTTATGCATTTCAGTTTACGCCTTATGTTTCAGTTGTTCTTTATACTCTTCCATGTTTAGCTAAGTCATTTACGTCCAGTCATTACTTTAAGTGTGCATAGCATCACGAAGCATCACCAAACTAAGTTTCAAGGCATTCAAGTTAATAACTTGGATCTTCCTAGTGCGTGGGAGATCACCAAGCTTTCCAAGTTTGCAAGCAAGTATATGTTGAATTACATCTCTCCATGGTGTGAGAGATCGATTCGAACAAGCAAGTATAAAACATCAAGATAATAAGTAAGAACATGTTTAATCCTCGCTTAGCTAGTTATGCACGCGATACAGGATCCCCATTGTGTGGGTGTTTCGCTTTAGATAGGCGCAGGATCCCCATTGTGTGCGTGTTTCACCTCAGATAGGCGAAGGATCCCCATTGTGTGGGTGTTTTGCCTAAGATAGGCACAATTTACATGTTCACGCTCTCCATTGTAAAGGTAGTCATGTTAAGATATGTTATGACAAGTTTTACCAGACGGTTTCCCTAGCTAAGTGGAGGACGGGGGCCCATTTTAAAATTAAATATGCAAGACACCTATAAAATAAACATGAATCATAAGTTCAAGGACTCATAATAATACACCCAATAATGTAACTAAAGCATCGCATGTGCATGGCTGCTGTCTGTTTATGTAAAATACCGAAATTAGGATTAGGACTGGCCCCATCGCCCACATTAGGGGTGGGCAACCAGTTTGGTAAACCCGAACCGAAACTGAATTAAACCAAACCAAAATAATGCTATTCCGTTCGAAATTCGGAAGGGAAATATGGATATTTTGGGAACTAGGGTTCTTTCAACTGAATCGAATTTTCGATCGAAAAACCGAAATACTATAATTGCAAGCTCCAAATGGTGGATTTTTATGTTTGTAGTTGTTTTTAGACTTGAATATTTGAAATGCTTTATGACTTAAGTGTTGAAAAATTAGATTTTATCATTGATGATGAATATAATTGCATATTTATTGTTTATATTAGGGGGGAAAAATAATTTAAAAGTGAGAAGATACAAGTAGTCTCACAAATTCGGTTTTGTGTGAAAAACCGAACTGAACCGAATTTGATTTGAGGTTTGGGAGAATTCGGGGACCCGGTATTCATAATTTCGGTTCGGTCAAAACCGAACCGATCGAATGCCCACCCATAGCCCGCGGTCAGGGATTGTAGAACCTCGAAAAGTACACTCAGGAATTCAGCAGCTCGTGACAAGGATCAATGGCTTCAAAGGACTCCAGTAGGAAGACTTTAATTGGAAGGGTACTTTAGTAGGACGAGAGACTTGATGCAATTTTATGAAAGATATTTACTAAAATAAATTGGAAGGGTAGGCGAGGGGTCGACGAGGTCCGTGGGGTCAGGGCTCGCCGGAGTCGCGGGTCGGGCTCGCCTGGAAGGGTCGGGTCGTCGGGGGGTCGCCGGTCGAGGGTCACGAGGCGTCGCGTCGCGTCGCCGGGTCATTGGGAAAGGGAGCAGGTGTCGCGAAGGGTTTGTCGTTTGGATCAGAGGATGGAGGGGTGGAGGCGGCAAGGGGAGATAAGGAGGCAGGTAGGGTTGGCGCCTTGGCGGCGGGTTGTTTTTAGGGTTGAAATTGCTTAAACTGCGCCGTATATAGACATTGATGGGAGGTGCTTCGGTTAGCCGGTTAAATTGACTTCGGTTACTCGACTAACCGAAGCGACAAATCCATGTGCCGACAATTGACCGCTTTTGATAAACGTCGATTTTCGGTTAGCCGCTAACCGGCAGTTATCGGTTGAATCGGCCGGTTAGCCGCTAACCGGAAATCGAACTGTCACCCCTAGTGCGCCGATATAGAAACTTCTTTTTTTATTTAATTTCTTATATATAGCTCCAATTAAAGTCCAAAAATTTTCAATCTCGTAAATTCCCCGGCAAGTTCCAAAATAATGTTTGTTTAGAGGTAAGGAGAACCATGCATATTGGATGACAATGGGAACAACGAAGAAAAAATAAAGAGAAAAACAATTGAGTTTCAAACTTATGTTATTATTAATAAATAAAGTATCTATTTACAGAATTACAAAATTAAATTATTTTTTTCTCACCGGAAATTTTTTGCTGTCTTCTTATCTTACTATAATAGATTCTCGTGTCCACCCCTCCAAACTCATATGCCAACGTCCATCGAACCTTCAGGTGGATCCTTTTGGTTTTGAGTTGAGAGCGGGGGTACCTGGTCCAAGAACCTGGCTGTCTCACACAGCTAAGAAAGAAGAGGCTAAAATTTGGGCCAATCTAAAGAAGAAGTTTGAGCTGGAATGTACTGGTGCCAATTTTGAGAGCGAAGCACATCGAGAAGGAGAGAAGAATGAAAGAGCTAGCATGGGTAAAAGAATGGGGGGAGAAGAAACTGTTCGGACTGTGGAACAGACTGATGCAACAATGATAGGGGAGACTGAGGAAAACATGACAAACAAGCTAAATGAAGATAAGACACCACCTACAAAGAGACAAGGGGAGGAAACGACTAAAGAGAAGAAAGCAGCAGTAGGAGGGGCTTTGCAAAGGTTTAAGATGGGTAAGGAAGAGGGGCTGACAACAAGGAGGCCTCCAGGAAATGTTTGGCGTAGACAAGAACAAAGAAAGGAGAGATATCAACAGACAACTCAACTTACTCCACAGAAGAGAAATGTTGATACACAGGAAGGGGACATGGATATTGATCTGGATTTTCCAAAACACTCAAAGAAGGCTCGCGTTTTGGATTTTCAGAAGGGTCAGACAGAGGAACAGCAGGGGAAACAAAAGAACATGGATGGCGAAGTGGCAGACTCTGCAGTAGAGCAGAGCCGCCCAGCCCAATGAATATACTCAGCTATAATTGTCGAGGGTTGGGGAATCCCTCGGCAATTAAAAAAGTCAAGTCTTTGTTGCAAAGACAAAATCCCCAAATAGCATTCTTGATGGAAACAAAAAGAATGCATCATGAATGGAGGGATACAATGAGGAACCTGGGTTGGAAGGATGGATTTGGTGTTGGGTCGACAGGAAGAGCAGGGGGATTAATGGTCCTATGGCAACCAGAAGTCAAGGTAGAAATTAAGGGTTACTCAAGTAACCATATTGACATGAAGGTCACTGATGAAGGTAAGGAATGGAGATTAACAGGAGTTTATGGCTGGCCAGAACAGGGCAACAAACCTCGAACCTGGAATTTAATAAGGCAGCTGGGGGATCTCACAGACCTGCCATGGCTGATGACGGGGGATTTTAATCTGGTTCAATGCTATGCAGAAAAGAATGGAAGGTATGATGCTAATGTACAGGAGATGGAGGGTTTTAACAAAGCGTTGGAGGAATGTAATCTTGAGGACCTCGGCTTCTATGGGAGAAGGTTCACTTGGGACAACAACCATAAGGATGATACGTTCCTGGAGGAGAGGTTGGATAGAATGGTGGCCACAAACCAGTGGATGACTCTTTACCCTCAGGCGAGGGTGTACCACTTGAATAGATGTGGATCAGACCACAACCCCTTGCTTTTGCAGACACAATTGGGAGAAGCAGAAGTGAGATGGGGAACTTTTTTCAGGTTTGAAGCATATTGGCAAAAGCATCAGGATATAAAAGAAGTTGTAGAGGAGGGATGGAGAAGGAATGGGGGTGGATCGGTTCTGAAAAAGCTTCGAAGGTGTGAGGAGAAGCTAAAGCACTGGAGCAAGGCGACTTTTGGTAACCTGAAACATAGAAAGAAAGAGATAGAAAGGGTACTGGGGAGAATTGGTAAACTTCAGATGAACCAAGCTCTCATCCAGCAGCGTGATGCATTAGAGAAAGAATTGGAGATGATTTTTGAAATGGAAGAGCTGAAGTGGAAACAAAGGTCCCGAACTGAATGGCTAAGGGAGGGGGATAAGAATACTAAATATTTTCACCGTCGTGCCTCAGAAATAAGGGAGAGAAATACCATACGAAAATTAAGGGATATGAATGGAGAACTATTTGAAGGACAGGATCGAGCAGCAGCTTGTTTGGTGGCTTACTACAAGCAATTATATTTGGCAGGACCACAAAGACAGGGGAGTCAGATCATTGAGGCTATTCCTAGAAAGGTCACAGAGGAAATGAATGAGGGATTACTGAAACCTTTTACAAGAGAGGAGATTTGGGCAGCATTGAAGCAGATGGGACCTCTAAAAGCACCAGGAGTGGATGGTATGCCTGCTCTATTTTTTCAAAAAAACTGGGAAATTATTGGGGATGATGTCACAAGGGAGTTACAAGGATACTTGGAAGGAGGTTTCTTTCCAGAGGAGCTGAATCAGACTTTGATCACTCTCATCCCTAAGAAGAAGACCCCTGTAAGCCCTGCTGACTTTCGTCCTATAAGTTTATGCAGAGTTCTCTATAAGATACTATCCAAAGTATTGGCAAACAGGTTGAAGGAAATTCTCCCTGAGATTATTGTGGCTAACCAGAGTGCATTTGTACCGGGAAGATTAATTACAGACAATATTATTGTGGCATTTGAGTGTTTCCACACAATGGAGCAAAAGAAAAAGGGGAAGAGTGGATGGATGGCAGCAAAATTGGACATCACTAAGGCTTATGATCGAGTGGATTGGAGTTTCTTGGAGGCTGTTATGACCAAACTGGGATTCAATGATCGATGGATTCATCTGATCATGGAGTGCGTTACCACTGTATCATTCAGCCTTTTAGTAAATGGCCACAAGACAGAATGGTTTAAACCCACGAGAGGATTGAGGCAAGGGGACCCTATCTCACCCTACCTCTTTCTCCTAGTGGCAGAAGGTTTATCAGGGCTGATCTCGGTGGCAGAAAGGGAAAAGAAGATAACTGGGATAAGAGTCAAGCGTGGGGCACCAAGCATATCCCACTTACTCTTTGCATATGATAGTATTCTATTCACCAGGGCTACTAAGCAAGAAAGTGAACAATTGAAAAGGATACTAAATCTCTATGAGTTAGAGTCGGGCCAACAAGTAAATCTGGTAAAATCAGAATTATCATTCAGCCCAAACATTGAGGCAAATACAAGGAATGAACTAGCTGGGATCCTTGGTATGAAGGGGGTAGAGTTCCATGAGAAATATTTGGGCCTCCCAACAAGAGTGGGCAGAGGAAAAAGAGCAGCTTTTGGCTACTTGGTAGATAGGGTGAGGAGCAAGGTGAAACACTGAAAGAGCAAATTACTGTCTATTGCGGGGAAAGAAGTGCTGATCAAGGCAGTTGCACAATCACAAATGACATATGCAATGTCAATTTTCTCTATTCCAATGGCGACGGTTAAAGAAATTCAAAGCCTGATCACCAATTTCTGGTGGGGACAACAACAAGAAGAGAAGAAAACCCACTGGTTAAGGTGGGAGGAATTGAGCAGACCTAAGAAGCAGGGAGGGTTGGGATTCAGAGATCTCAAATGCTTCAATATAGCTCTTCTAGGCAAACAACTATGGAGAATAATAAAAGAGCCTCAGTCACTAGCAGCTCGAGTCCTGAAGGCGAAGTATTTCCCCACAAGGGATGTGCTGGAAGCTGAAAAAGGAAGGAACCCCAGCTTTGTTTGGAGGGGTTTAATAGAAGCACAGGAGCTAATTAAAAAGGGATACCGATGGAGGGTAGGGAATGGGGAAAGTATCGATATCTGGTTGGATCGGTGGATCCCTAGTAGTGAAGGCTACAAAGTGACATCCCCAGGGACGAGAATTGGAGAAACAACATCAGTGGCTGAACTAATGGAGGTGGAGACACGAACCTGGAGATCTGACTTATTACAGACCCACTTGAACATGGAAGATCAGAAACAGATAGAGAAAATCCTGATCCCTCAACAACCTTGCAAGGACGAAAAGATATGGACAAAGGAAACCACAGGGATATATTCGGTGCGATCGGCGTACAAGCTTTGGAAGAACAGGCATGAGGAGGAATTTGGAGAATTATATACACCAGTCAATTGGAAAAGGTTTTGGAAGCTCAAGATTCCACCGAAGGTGAGATTGTTTGCTTGGAGATGGATAAGGGACATTCTACCTACACGAGCCAGAATCGTGGAAAGAACACAAAGGGGTCATGTGGGATGTCCTTTTTGTGATCTACCAGAGTCTCAATATCATATCTTTAGGGACTGTGCGTGGGTGAGGAGGGTTTCTAGAGATACTCCTATGCATCGATTGTTCGAGAGGGGGGAGACACTCACCTGTGAAGAATGGTACTGCAATCTGCAAGAGACAGAGACGGATGAACAGCTGGGAAAATTCCTCGTTGCGTTATGGTTCATCTGGGACCAACGCAACAGTCAGATGTGGAACAAAAGGAAATTGGAAGAAAGGGAAATCATTCCAAGAGCAATCGGGTGGCTGGAAGAGTACCTGGACATGCAGGAGGTTGAATCTGAAGCACATCGCCAGAGGGACGGGAAGTGGAGATCGGCGCAGTCGACTGAATTCACGATCTCGGTGGACGCGGGATGCCTGACGGGACAAGGGACGGGTCTGGGAGCTGTAATTCGGAAGATGGATGGAGGCTTTGTGGCGGCGGCGGTGAAGAGGACGCGGAGGCAGTGGGAGGCGATGGAGGCAGAGGCGATGGCGGTGAAGTTTGGGATGGAAATGGCTCATCGGTTTCATCTGAACTCAATCGCCATTCAGACCGATTGTTTGCAGGTGGAGCGCCTCATTGCAGGCCAGGTGGAGTCCCAAGTTGAAGTGGGCCAAATAACAAAAGAGATCAAGGAAATGGGCCAAGCCTTCCAACATATTGAATGGACCCATATTCCTAGGAAGCAAAATAGAGTGGCACATGAAATGGCCCATATTGCTTGTAATTGGGAGGAAATTGAGTGTTGGGTGGACAGGCCACCAATTATTCTAGTTACTCTCCTTAATGAGGAACTAGCTTGTCTAAACATTGATAATTAAATAAAACAGGTTTTACTTTCAAAAAAAAAATAATAGATTCTCGTGTCCTTACCGAAACATTAATTAAATACTAACATAATTACTACCAAGTTTATATTGATTAGAACATTCATGGTAAATAATATTAACCCTAAATAATCCAAACAATAACTAATATGAATAATTAAATAAAGATATACAAGACCGGTAATTTTTAAAATATGACGATGATTCAATCTGATAACAAATACGATTCTAGTTCTGGGTTTAGGATGCATGCTTCTAATTAAGTGGCCTCTAAATACTATGACGCGGGACTCAGACGCGGCCGGCAATATTGATGCGCCAAAAACCGGTGCTGGATTGAGTTTTGCGGCTTGTAGTAACGAAGGCAGCATGCAATCTGCCTGGCGACGGATTCGTGGTCGGCAACCGTACGGACTCTGCGCTGGCACTATTCGTTTGGAATTATGTTTTGCAACATTTGTGATTTGGGTTTGGTCAAATTTTGCATACCATATATGCACATGCACAAGCTAGCTAGCTAGCTAGAAAAGGATACATAGCCGAAACTTCATAAGTGAGGTGATAAATTAATTAATAAATAAAGTTGGCTTCGCCGGTCGTCGGACGGAGAAGCATGCATGAGTATAATTTGTCCAGTCCAACCGGCCAAAACAATAACGACGGTCAAAACTGGAGGCCTTCCCTCTCTTTTCTGCCTGAACATTTCGTGCTTTTTCATTAAAATCTGTTGCATAAAACGACAAAATATATATTGATTATATTTAGGCATATCTTCAGGAAAGGAGGAGCACACTTGCATTGCATGTATTATTGTTTTATCTCTGAGTCGACCGAGTCAAGTGCATCCCCCCCGTGTTACACGCCGACGACGCCGGTGAAGGAACATGAGTTGTTACGCCTTTTTCCCGGTCGCAGAAAGTCAAAGCATTAATCACGAGCCTTATCTGTATACTCGTAATAATTAGTTTTGCCCAAAATCTAATCCGCATCTCAACCGAGCACCCTCGAATCGATCGTCATCTAATAACGTCTTTGTTCCTCTTGTCTACCTCACTCGCAACTCATGCACAGTATTGTCACTGTTTAATAATACGGCTTGGATGCCGCCACGATCACACCATTCGAGGAGTGTGGTGAGTGCTATTTTAGTGCGATCGATCGGTAAATGGATATGTCTGCGTCAAATTGTCCCGTACAGGCTACAGCTATACCAATTGCCCTTAGTTTCAATTGGCTCAATTGATTAGTGGATTGCATGTCTGCGTCAAATACTCGAGAAAAGCTCGTTCGAAACTCGACTCATTGATAAACGAGCCGAACACGAGCTCACCTTTGTTCAGCTCGTGAAACTCGCGGGCTAGCTCGACTCGGTAGCTTGTTGAGCTAAACTCATGAGCTGGCTCGTTTAGAGCTCATGATATGTCTTAATATGTGGCTAGAGAGCCAACTCGATTACCAACTTATGGATGAATCAATCTATATCTTATGATTTTAATTCATATGGTTGTTAAATTATATATCTCACCATATATAAAGTTTAACACGTTGAGTATGTGAGCAAATATATCTTATTTTCTACTTTAAAAAGAGATTATGCATCATAGATTGCTTCAGTACTATGAAATAACATGATTTGGAGTAGTTGATTTTATTAACTAAATGAATATGATACCAACAAAGTATAATATGAGATTAGCTAACAAAATAAATCATATGTATCATGATATACAAAATGAAGTACCAAATAAAATTTAAGATTTTAATAAATAAGCTAGCTCGAGCTCGAGCTCGACTCGGCTCGTTAATAAACAAGCTGAGCTCGAGCTCGACTCGTTTATTAACAAGCCGAGCTCAAGTTGGGGTAAAACTCGACTCAACTCGACTCATTTGCAACCCTACCTGGGTAGAACCTTAGCTCAATTCGGCTAGAGTGATTCACTGTGATGGGTCGTTTCTAAGCGGTTCGCAATTGGTGGTTTATGATGTTGTGGTCATTATTCATCATGGACAAGTGTGTGTGACGGGTGACCTGATACTATTCTTTGTGCTACCCCTATTGAAGTGAAAATTGAAGACTCTTTGGAAGGTGTCAAATTAGCACAAGAATATGACGCTGAATGTGTGGTTCAATCAGACTGTGAAGTTCTGGTTAGAGCTCATTCTCAAGTAAAAGTGTAACATGTTCTCTTTTTTCGATGGTGAAATAAAAATTGATCTTAGTGTAAAAAGAATTAATTCGGCAAGGTACTGTAGGGGGGCAAGGTGGTGTTTCCGCTGCAGTACTTTCAAGGAGTACTTGTCTGATACGGGTTAGAGTTATGCATGACGATTCGAATATAACTATAAAGTGCTTCATCTGTATCTCTTTGATCTCCATTAGGGCTGCAAATGAGTTGAGCTGCTCGCGAGCGGTTCGGCGTTCTATTCGAGAAAAGCTCGTTCGAAACTCGGCTCGTTAATAAACGAGCCGAACATGGGCTAAACTTTGTTCAGCTCGTGAAGCTCGCAAGCTAGCTCAACTCGGTGGCTTGTTGAGCTAAACTCGTGAGCTGACTCGTTTAGAACTCATGATATGTCTCAACATGTGGCTAGAGAGCCAACTCGATTATCGAATTATGGACAAATCAATCTATATCTTATGATTTTAATTCATATGGTTGTTAAATTATATATCTCACCATATATAAAGTTTATCACGTTGAGTATGTGAGCAAATATATCTTATTTTCTACTTTAATAAGAAATTATGTATCATAGATTGCTTCGATACTATGAAATAACATGATTTGGAGTAGTTAAAATTATTAACTAAATGATATATAATACCAGCAAAGTATAATATGAGATTAGTTAACAAAATAAATAATATGTATTATGATATACAAAATAAAGTACCAAATAAAACGCAAGATTTTAGTAAACAAGCTAGCTCGAACTCGACTCGCCTCGTTAATAAATGAGCTGAGCTCGAGCTCGACCCGTTTATTAACAAGCCGAACTCAAGCTGAGGTAAAACTCGCCTCGGCTCATTTGCAGCCCTAATCTCCATAGGTAGTGAATCAATAATGACGCTACCACTGTGTACATGAATGCATCATCATTAACTTTAATACTTATCATTGGCCATACCTTAGCTACTAGCTAGCCATAATTAAATGAGAAACATGGAAATTTACGAAATTTTTTGGATTGTGACATGGGATTCAATTCAAGCGAAGACTACTTTCGATATCAACATCACATCACTCTCTACTCTATATTGTCCATATGCTTACTTTTGATTAGGTTCACACCTCGCCCAACCGGGCTACCATTATATTTATTTTCGTGTTTCAAGATTTCACATTATTGTTTTAGAATTTCCATATGCAATTTCCAACAAATCATTCATGTATCGCTACTTGAAGATTACCATCTTCCCGTTGGTGTTCCCGGAGGTATGAGGCTGTTAGGGTCGAAGCTCAATTGGCGTCGAACTGATTGCAGGTGACCCCCAAGTATAGTAAACCCCGACCCGCTGTTACAAAGTGGCACGTGGGGGCGGAGATTTCTGGGTAATAAATAAATAAAAAGTTAGTGCAATTAATTTTGGTTCCGACGCAAAAAAGATATATATCAGCCTATAATACGAATATACTCTCGATTTACTATTATCGCCTTCGTATAAAAAAAATACAAAATTTCCAATTTATCTATTATTAATTTATTATCATAAGAACATGGGACAGAGCAAGAAAATGAATCTAAGGTTCATTTTTATCATGTATTTTGTTATTGTGTAGTATTAGTCCTATCTCCCTCTACAAGTAATTAGTTAGCCGCGCCTTTGTAAAAAAAAAAAAAAAGTAATTAGTTACTATTTGCCCATCCTAATCTCACATATCGTTAGAGTAACAAAACAAAACACAACACAGTGTGTGAAATGAGGAGCAGGTAGCAAGAAGCTTCACTTATGGAAAATGACGAGAACGATATTTACCTACCTCCCTCCTTTTACTTGGTTGAACAACTCCAACTTACTCCACTACTCATGGGTTGCGCCGAACTGAACAAACCTACTCTTATCATTTCTCGTTCCTCTTTTTTTTCCTTCGTGGATAAATAAACTGTTACGCAATCGCTTGACTAAAAAGTTCGTTTTCAGTTAATAAATATCCATTGATCTCTCCGGCGAACACTCCCACCCATGTTCACCAGCTAGTGCATGCATGTTCCTGTCATGGGCTGCCATATTAAGAATGATGTATAATTTAGTCATATAGAAACCAGCAAATGGATTCAATGAAAAAGAAAAACAGTGGGTGATAGGGTACAGTGTTCCAAAGCTCCATCATTTTAAACTATATTTAGCCTCCCACATGGGAGACAAACTGTTTTCTCTGACCTAGAATGTTGAGGAACAATACAGTATGTACTAAATATCTCATTACTCTCTTCTGATTTTTTATTTTTTTTTTTACAGGAAAGGGCAATTCATTAATATTATGAGAATATAAATAGACCAGGTCCAATGAGGAAGTTAGAAGAAAACAACAAAGATCTGAAACCCCATAAAGCCACACCCCACAAACATAAAGTCCACAGTAAAAAAGCCAAATCCCAGTCGAAAGGCAATCGAACCCTAACTGATCTTCATACACTACAACGCCAAAAAGCAGCCGCCTTAGCAACCGGAGAAGACTCCACTCCCATCTTCAGTCATCGGCGAGCAAGGAGCAGAATGTCGGAAGAGCATGAAGGGGGGAGACGATGAATAAAGACACTTGCAACACGGGCTCACCTACTTGGAGCAGACATTAAGCTACAACAATTTTTGTCTATTGTGGCAGAACATTTTGTCATATTAGGATCAAATTTTGTCAAATTAGTATTACTATGACAAAAAAGCATTTGTCATAACGTTCGTCAAAACTACATCGTCGAAACAACTTTATTATGACAAATTTTTAAGATCTTGTCACAATATGTTTCAATGGCACAGTGACCAATTTTTGTCATTATAGGACCCATATTGTGACAAAATTAATTGTTGAAATAAGGTAAAATTTTGTCATTGGAAGGGAATCTTTTGTCACAACAATTACCAAATTGTTTATTTTATTGTGACCAATTAGCTATTGTGATAAACAACTTTGTCATAATAGTTCGTCGTTATAGTTGGCTTGTCATTACTTCGTCTGTCACAATAGTGGTTTGAGATTGTTAGTGGTTAAATCAAATTTTTCCACACCGGATTTATCATTACAAATGTTTTGTCATGAGTATGCTACGTTTGTTCTTTCAGGGTAGCTGCATGTTTTGACCAAAAAAAAAAATTGTCGGGATACCTGGACATGATGACATTTCATATTCAGCCCTATGTGAGCTAGATATGATGATAAACAAAATATAGTCAATAACCCTTGTCATAATTTATAAATAACAGCCATTCTAAAGCTACATAATATTCAATTCTTAACAGAAGTGACTCCATAGATGCAAACAACTGTAAGCCTAAACACCCAACAGTCTATAGTCTTGACAGATTTGTTCAAAAGTAAAGGGATGCCTAACACACAAATCAAAAGTCCTAACAGCCAAAGCAGTCAAAATCGGGATTTTACGTAAAATCGAAAATGGGGGTAAAATCGGAATCGTAAAATCGAATCGTAAAATCTTAGCATTTTAAGGTTCATATAAAAATGAAGACGAAATAATATTAGTAAGGAAAATCATGAATAACACAAAAGCACATAGCACTTACAATGATAATTAATTTTTCAAAGTTAATGTTCTGATTTATCAAGGTTAATTTTAAGAGGTGGTGAATCGATGATGATTAATACGTTGATGTGAATTGATTATAATCAATGGTGGTTAGTGTGAGAGAACTAGATGATGTTGGTGAAGGAGAAGAAAAAGAGGCATAATTTTGCAAATTCTGGGGGAAATATGTAAAATTGACTCTAAAATTTGAATTGTAAAATCGTAAGATTTTAAGGATTTAAATCGTGAATAGTGTAGGATTTTAAGATCCATAGAGTTTATAATGAAATCAGAATCAGGATAGGTAAGTAAAATCGTAAAACCGTAGAATTTTAGGATTTAAATCGGGATTTTGACTACTCTGCTAACAGCATACTATGCTAGCCGACATCGTCCTTCAGCGTCCAAATTGTGGTGAAAATGGGTTGTTGGAAGTCCATCGTACTCTCCGAAAGCTACCTGCTTAAATAAAAGAAATCAATATACATGCATATACCTTGCATACATCCATGATCAATAACATCAATCATTCAACCATAAGGTAAATTTTCGAACTCAATAAAAAAAGCTTCTACGAGCTTAGTGCAATCAAATGAATTGAACATGTGAAACACAACCTAATCCAATGGAGGATGGAGAAAGAAGAAAACCAAGTGTAATTAGAAAACTTAAGGGAAAATGTTATTACCTCGGTTGCATCAGTTTTTGCATCTCTGACTCCACATACTTCTTCACATTATCTTGTGATTGACGCAACTCCTGGATAATATCCTTCTGACTTTCTATCTCATGCAGCTGCTTTTGATCTGTTCTTGTTGATTTTCTATCTACTGTCGTTGGGCGTCTAGTTGGTCCTCAAAGTCTTGCCTCTATCTCTCTCCATCAGCCAATGCCTTTTCCCAGCGTGATTCTAGTTGTTTCTCCCTTTTGGAATTTGATTTCTGTTTTGGCATAACTTGGTGCTTTTTGAAGCACCATACGAACAATTTCACCTCCAGTTAATGGTTTCCCCTCTTCTACAGCGTTAGCATGAATTCTATTCATTTCCTCCTACATTACGGACACATCACGTTCTCAACATTAGCATGCTATACTGAGTCAACTTCACGCTAATGAATCAAAGGCAAGGAAAATTACCATTAAGGTTTTTTCCTTGCAATCCTAAGGGTACAAATGCAGCACATGAAAGAAAGGAAGGTATCAATGAACTTACATAGGTTTGTTGAGGTTGCACATTGACACAACTGCCAATCTGCCATCACTTCTTCTGTGTGTGTCTGCATACACCCTTATCTCCTTCGGCTCCCTCCACGGCATCATATTGTTCACTACTATATATTCTCCTTATTGGCTGGGTGGTGACTTGCTTTGCTTTCTCCTATTCACATATACAAAAAAACACATTAATGTAGTGAAAAGGCAGAAATGTAATAGTCGAACTAAGGTTATTATATAACTGGACAACATTTTACCATTTCATACAACCGCTAGCTACAAGAATTACCACCTGTAGTATATGTGTATGTCTGCATACTCTTGTTACGCTTATTGGCCACACTTTGCCTCTGCAAAATGTATAACAGTAAAAGAATCATTCAGTGCCTGCACTATTGTTAGGTAATGTAGAGCAGAGCAAGAACAGTAATGGGCCGTTTACTTGCCATTCCATTTCTGTTAGCTGCCACAACAGAAAACAAAATTAAAATGAAAACGAAGCTGACCATTTCCTGGAAAACAAAACCTGAAAAAACCTTGTTTAGCTGAGAATTTTGGTGAGTTCTGAAACTGAGTTCTAAAAAGAAATCCTGTTTAGTTGCTTCATTCTGTTTTCTGATTCTTGATTATCATACAACCCTAGCCATGATTATAATTTTTAATTCGAATTAAATAGTTTTTAAACTACAAATAAACACAATACAAGTACAACATCTTATATTAATTAAGTACTAGTACAACATAAAAATTCAAATAAGTCCAGCTTGAAAGTCATCCCACAACTTGTTTGCTATTACATCTCGTCGTGCATCCATCGCTCGAGTTTGGCTTGAACTATGATTATATGCTTCTCGTTCTTGTCCTCCTTGCACTCCATTGGCATTCTCCCCCGTGCAATAATTTTGAGCACCTTCAAACAGAGTGTCGTCACCAGAGTGGATCCTAATAAAGTTATGTATAACACAACATGCAAGAACAATGTGTCCTTGTTTCTTGAGAGCGAAAGGAGGCATATGCTTCAAAATGGGGAATCTAGCCTTCAAAACTCCAAAACAACGCTCGATAACATTGCGTAGAGATGAATGATAATAGTTAAAAAGTTGTTTACGAGTCTTTGGTCCACCTCCACGATCGATATCATGAAAGTGACGTGCTTCTTTTGAATCAATTATTCTTTCGGGAACAACTTCCAGATTTGGGGGAACAATGACCCTGTTTGCACAAGAGAACTAATACTCACCCTTTGAAGGCTCCAGTTTCATAATCTTTTGGAAGCTTGATAAACGTCACTTCACCACAAGAGCTGAAATGCTCAGATAGAGAATTCTTAATCTGCAAAAGAAAATTAAGCACAGAGAATGATCACACCACAAAAAGAGATCAAACAACAAATGCATCCAGAAAGAGAATTACCTCATCCTCCTCACGTGATGTGTTGAACCCCCGAACAAATACCTTCTGGCCTTGACCTCTTCCGCCCTTCTGGAATGAGCTGTTGTTATCTTTGCTGCAGAGGTATATAGATGCTCCCAGTTAGTAAAAAAATCAAGACTACACGACTCTGGTTAAAGGACATACAGTTAAGAAAGAAGTACCCGCTATATGGAGTTTGCCTTTCGCCCCTTGGACGAGCAAGATCAAGTCTAACGCCTCTACCATTCAAAGACTCCCCATTCTTCATCTCAAGAGCCTGGACAAGGCAGATAAATAACTAAAATTAACAGCTATACAAATTGGTATAATCAGATAGAAAATGGGACTTGATATACCCACAAGGCCAGAAGGAATTGAGATCAGATAACCCAGCATCAGATAAAAAATTGTCTTGTACACTAGTTGCTCAATTTCTTTTATATTGCCTAGAATGAAGAAACACTGGGAGTATCGATATGCACCTTCTTTGCTTCCTCAGATGTAGAAAAATCAATATGTCCATACCCCCTGAAATTTCCCTCAGCATCCATAGCAAAACGAACATCTGTGACCTCCCCACAATCAATTTTACCTGTAAATAATATAATACAATAAAATACATCGGCATCCAAACCATAACAGTTCCAATTTGCTAAAAATGTTGAACTGTGCTGAAAGGTGCTACTTACACATCAGCTCTTTCAACTGGCGGATGGAGGGGGAGGAGAGCGGCGAGGTGTGGCGGATGGAGGGGGAGGAGAGCGGCGAGGGAGGAGAGGTGTGGCGGATGGAGGGGGAGGAGAGGCTGGAGGGAGGAGAGGAAGACGATGGCGGCGAGTCGAACGTGGAGGGAGGAGAGGAAGACGACTGTTCTCTTCTAGGGTTTAGGAGGGCAGCGCTTAGGAGGGCAAAAACGGCAGCGCTTAGGAGGGCAAAAAGGTGGGGGGGGGAGGGGATGCGTCCGTGGTGAATCGAACGCGGGTCGGTTTGAGGGATTAGGTCGTTTTCCGCTGGGAAATGGGGGGATAACCCGTCCCATTCTTCTGAGAAAACGAGTATTAATGGTTTTCCCAATTGTAATAATTGGGTTTTTCCAAGGAAAATGGAATGGTCAAGTGAACACGTTTTATGTCAATTTGTTTCCTGATTTTCATTTTTTAACCAAAAAACAGAAAATGAAATGGGAAGTGAACAGGGCATAAAATGTATGACAGTTATGCTGCATTATTTATTCTGTGGTTGCACTGTTACTATGACCATCTAGGTAATGTAGACTAAGAACAAGCACTTCCTAAAGTACGTGCTACTTGCAGCAGGGATCACCTTGAACCTCGAAGTTTCAAAATGGTCACACAAACGGATCCACTATCCACGTTTATGTTTTCAAGTGGGGTCTAGCAGCATTGGCAGCACCTGTTGAAATTCCTGAATCGCATGGCCAAGGAATTGTCTACAACATCCTTCATAGCTTCGGTAGTCATCGAGATATCAAACTCAGACTATAAACCAAAACAGAATATTAGTGGAATGCAAAACATATATGGATATGTTGTTTATTAACAAGCTATTTAGAATATACCTCTAATTTTGCATAAATGGGTTGTTTATCCCCCTCCATCACAGCTGACCAGTAGAACTTACCAATAGGGGCCATCGTCTTGCATGTGACCCCTAACTCCATCTTAAATATCTTCTCATTATGTCCAACTACCTTTTTGGCTCCTTTTGCAACTTCAATAACTATGATTTTGCTATCATCTCGAGTTCTCTTAACTACTTCAAGCTCTTTGGATTTTCCACGTCCTTACTTCTGTGGTGGGCCTAGGATATAGGTGAAAATTAGCAACCATCATTTATTAATTTGAAAATGAAGGGACTGGGAAAAGTAGAGCAAACACAGAAGTCAATGGATGAAAAACTAACCTATAGGGAAATAATTGGATTAGAATAATGCTAATTTGCTATCTAGCATATCTGTAAAAAGTGCTCAATATGTTAACATAATAAGATATATATATCATATATTAGGAACTCACTACAATCAGAAGCAAATTAGTATATCTTCACCTCTGGTTTACTATAATTATTAACGGTCCTTCCCTTGCATAAGTTGATCAAGCAAATATATTATATATTAGGCATATACCTCAATTAAGCACAATTCCTATGTGTAGACAACAACCCAAACACATAAATACACTCATACATAAAATTATGTTAAAGGCCAAGTTGCAGCTTACCAGAAGGATCGAGATTAGCAGCTGCAGAATCCATCAGAAAAGGGCTCAGTCTTCTTTGGGGTTTCAATTGGCTGCCTTTTTCAGTTGGGAGCTCAGAAGTCCGAGACTCCTCAGTGGTCTCAGTTTCAAGGGCATTCTAATGTGAACTTCTTGTCGTCCTTGTTGTTTGGGTTCGGCGCGTTGTATCTGCCTTTCTTTTCCCACCTCGACCTGCACCTGGAGCCATACCTGTATGACCACAAACCGTACACAAATAGTAGATTAGGTAGACTAATGATAGATTATCTATGTATAGGTAAACCGAAGTGTCAATTACATAAAATCCTAAGGAATTTGCTAACTTTAGGAAAAGTGAATTAAAAAAACCCAACTAAAAAACATTTTGTTATCATCCTCGTCTTCACTGGTATAATTAGTATTCCCATTTTCTATTGAGGGATCCGTAGTATCATCTGTCAAGTCCGCCTCCTCCTCCTCTGCCGATTCTTCACTACCCACATCCTCCTCCTCCTCTCAAAGGACATCTGCATTGGTCAGCAATTGTTCCATAACTGATACTACTGGCTCATTGAGAGTAATTGGAGTTGTATCAGTACGACTCAATTGTTGGATCTCACTATCATCATACTCAACAGGGTTTAGGTTGATGCTTTCATCTTGTTAAAATGGCTCAGTATCATAAATGGGATCGACAGCTTCGACATCCTTTATCTCTGGAACGTCATATACATGCCTAGGAGATACTTTATGCACTATACGCCTACCATGATTTTTCACATCCTCAATCTAAAACACTTGCTTAGCTTGACTAGCTAATACATATGGGTCATGAGGATACCATTTTCAGCCTACATTGACGCTAGTTAGAAATTCATCTGACTTAATTCCATTTCTTTTATCACCTACGTCCCACTAGTCACATTTGAATACATAAACGTGACAACCATAACAAAAGTGAATTTTTATAATCTCAACAAGCACTCCATAGAAGTCTATAATGGCTCCACTATGTTCACCTTCGAACACAATACCACAATTCTGAGTATGACGATGTTTGTTTACTTCATAGACATGATATCAAATCTCCTCACGACAACAGAACAGGCCTTTAGCGACGGTTTTTTTTATAGTTAGTGACGGTCGTAACTGTCACTAATACTTTTACCGACGGATATGTGAACGTCACAGACTCAGCAGTCCTTAAATTTTTTTGCGACAGTTTTGGTCGACCGTCGCACTGAACGTCGCTATATTCTAGCCACGGCTGCAACCGTCGTTATCCAAAAATAAAACGTCATTAAATGAATTCGTTGAAATATAAATCAGCGCATTTAGCAACGACATAAGCCGTCGCCAAAAGTAAACAACCGCCGCTAAATTACCTGACCCTTTTTGTGATGAAACCTGCTCTAATAATTGCCTCTTGCCTGCTGTGATTCCCAAATATCAATATTTAATAATTTTAACTACAAACTCAATCTGATTTTGAAAGCCTTTATATTGAATCTCCAAATTTGAGAATAAAACCATCATTTCTCAAAAAAAAAAAAACACTCACAATCAGCATTCTAATACTACCAATTCAACATTCTAAAGTTTATACATCCATTCAACCCACTACAAAAGCTCAAAACTCCCACTTAAAGTCCCTCCTTGCTCCTTATACCACCAAATCCAGTCAGAACCCTTTGAAGCAACAAAGATCAACTTTCCTTCATTAACTTCCAGCCCTGCAGAAACATCCATTCAAAACTTCGGAGGATTAACCATAATTACAAGGCATCAGCAGGCCAAACAATATTAATCATAATTACTGGGGGGAAACCATCAATCATAAAATGGAAAAATCTCAATCAACATCTTCGCACCCCAGAACCCCCTGCTTTTATATTCATGGTTCACCAACTACCAAACTGGAAAATGGGAAGAATCTAGTTTTAGCCTTGTTATAATCATAGGGTAGCTATCGGGGGCATTGGAACCTAGGAGATAACCAAATTGCACTTCTAGCCAAGGGCTGTTGACAACCATCTAACTTCTGAGGCTTAACTTCAATGATAGCAGGGTAAATAACAAGAAAACTTACCAGTCATTTTCCCCCCTTGATGTTGCAAGTGAACCAGCTCACCAAACTAATTGTCTACAACCTGGAAATTGAGAAATGGGAATATAATCAGGCGAATGTTTAAAGTTAAACATTACAATAGCTTTAAAACTGGAAGTAGTGACATGGACACCAACACAGCTTCGATATTTATGAAGGCTATTGTGAAAAATCAAACAAATTTATACCTTTTTATCTAGCAGATCAACTTCCTTATCTAAATGGCAGCCACTAATTCATACAAAATCCCAGCAAACCTGTAAAATGAAAAAGTTTATGAATGAGATTAATATAATTATAATTATGTAGAAGCAATACTTCCAGAGTGTAGTATGTATTGAGGCTTCTTTGAACACCCTTCATGGCTGTTGCCAAAATCAAAAGTAATATGATTAATAGTTAATGCTAGTCCATGAAGTTTAACTCACTTAATCACCCTTCTGTTGTTTAACTCACTTTACCTTCACAAAAAGGTCCACTTTTGCTTCAGGGAATATCCCAGCTACCTTCTCCCTTCTTACCAACTCACTTAAGAGGATCTGCAAGAGTTGATAAATTAGTTATTAATTTCAAAGTCATCTCAGCAACATGAATTTAATATATACAGAAGTTGAACAGAAAAAGGATAACAAGACACAAAGGATGCAGAAAGCACACCTTGTGGCAAGGTCATCAATTAATCAACTAATTGTAACCTGATAGGGTATATTTTTTTTTTTGTGAAAGCTTCTCCTACAATCAACAGCCAATGCAGTTATTAAGTCTATAGTGAGTGATCTGCAAGGGGAATTGATATAATTAGACCATATTTAGTGTGTTACTAAACTTTGTAAGCAATCCGAAGATAAATATCATAAAAATCGAAGAGAAAGGTTATGATATACAATTTGTAAGCAATCAGAAGGTCATCAATCACCTACATGTATCTTAAAATACACATGCAGTTGACGTTCGATTCAGCCTTTGTTATCATCAATATTGTTTTACTTGCACAAGCCAGAAACATAGCATCACTCTTCAGAAACAGGGAACTTCAACACTATCTGCATAATTCGTCAAGTACCTGAATACAAAAAAATTCACAGTTCTCACCTTTCTCTATCATTTTCACCATTAACAGAGAGTCCTTTCAGGAATTTTGAAACATGTCTTGCAGTTGATTCATACCCTTTGCGACTAAGACAAAGATTAGCACTGAATTTCCTACTTGAACAACCTGGCTGAAACATTTCAACACTTAATTAAGTCACTGGTGACGCAGCTCCATTATAAGAGACACTCAAAAGTCATACCTCATCACAGAGTGCAACGATGTGGTCTGCATCTTTACCACAAGCCATTGAAGATTCAGTTTAGCAAAAGACAACAGAGTCAGTATCATGGTGACCTACCATAGATAATCATATAAGACATGAATGGTTTAGATCAATTTCTCCAAATGATAAAAAATTATACAGAATAAACATAAGATCAATGATTTCATCAACTGTGGGATAATCTAGTCCACCCCACAAGCATAACCATACATATGCAAGTAAGAGTTACTATGTTTTTAACAAATTCTTGTACCTGCATATGTTCTGAACAGAAGAGTTTGATTAAACAAATTCTAATAAATGAACTAATGTTACATTCTTTTAGAGAATTCATTACTGTGTAAAAAGACATCCGGCAAGGTAACATTTCACTTTTAATTACGAAAAAAATAACATACGAGAACCAGACATTACAGTTCATTAGTGCAGTAGACTACAGTTAAACATGGTGGTATATGCAAACTATAACTTGGTATTCTACTCCCTAACTACTTAACAAAGATAGTCAAAGTATGATTGGGATTCCTGTACCTACCAAAATAAACCACTTACAGCATATGTTATTTCCACCAAAATTTGTGATATCAATAGGAAATCCATATGCAACTCATTCACCTTCAGAACTGCCTGAAACAGAGCACCACTTAGTAACTAATAAATGAACTAATTAAGGGGGAAAGAATACAAGCAAATTATTTGCCACTGATGCAAATGCAGACTTGGTCAAGACCAAAAACCAACTCAAAATGACCACCTGGTGCCAGCTTATTTATTTAACACAATTAGCCTAATACTATCTCAATGGGCATAAAAGTGACTTTTATCATTACCCTGAATTTACTCTTATCATTATGTAGGGATTTACCTGTGGCCATGTATGTAGGAGCTGGATAGCAATATGTGCCCATGACTCTAGTAGGTATATAGCAATACACACTCACCCTAAAGATTGACGGATTGAGAGCAAGGAGAAAAGGGGAATCGGAAAGAGATCGAGTAAGGATGAAGCGGATGAATAAGAGGAGACCGGGCTTCCCCTGAGTAGCTTATTGACGGTGACGAAGGAGACGATGGTGGTGATGACGAGCATAGTGGAGAGGATGCCGTAAACCTTCTAGATCAAACCTCATCGAAGCTAGTTCTAGCCAAGATCAAGACCTGGATACAGAGTCTCGTTGTTGTTGCCAGCCCTATATTCGGCTCCTTCCTTAGATCCTTCCATAACAGAGGAAGATCGCATTTCCAGTTAGCAATTCCATAGGAGCTTAATTGAAACCCTAAAAATTGAAAAATCCATGTAATTGCAGAGAGATTGACTCACCGAGAACATAGAAAACTCGAAATTGTTGAGGATCTAAATCGTCATAAGGCTCAGAGCTCCTATTCCGACAAGCACAATCTCGACGGCGTTGCTCCGAGCTCCTATTTCGACTCGCACAATCTCGACGCCGTTGCTCCGAGCTTCTATTCCGACCCGCGCACTCTCAACGGCGTTGCTCCGAGCTCCTGTTCCGACCGCACAATCTCGATGGTTTTGCTCCGATTTTCCTATTCCGAACTGCACAATCTCGATGGCTTTGCTCCGATCTCCTATTCCGAACTGCAATCTCAACCGCCGAGAAGACAAAGCTCGATTTGGTGGTCAAAGCCCAAGGAGCTGGATTCGGGAAAGAGACGGTGTTGAGTGTTGACTCTGTCACTTCACTTGCATCCACGTCGTTTGATAATAGGCTCCGCCGCCGCCATCCCCATTCGTCTTCATCAATTTGTAGAACATTAGGTCGCCTAGGGTTTGAGGTCGAGGAATTTTGAAGAGGGAGGGGGAGAGAACAGAGAAAGCGTAGATCTGCTTTTTTAAGTTCTCACAAAATTGGAAAATTGCTGACATCTAATAAATTATTCTATTCTTTCAAAAAAAAAAATTATTCCATGAATATTTAATTAATAAGGAAAATGAATGCCCGGCTACGGGAATATTAAATTAGGGGCCGCATAAATGTTATACATTTCCCGACGGCCGAGCAACGGACAAAAGGTTCCGTCAAATCCTTTGTATTTAATGACGTTTAAATAAACCATCGTTAAGTGAGTGTCGCTAATTAACCCTTTTCTTGTAGTGCATTGATAATAAGTCCAGTATATCTTGTGATTCTTTCATCTGCACTCAATCCTAAACTATATAGATGGTCCCTTTTTGGATTTTTCCAACAAAAATAGTTGTGTAACCTATAAGTAGGGGTGGAAATCGGTACGGTATCGGTATCCCAATACCAAATACCGAAATTCCGAATACCGAATTACACCCTAAAATCAATCACAATCCCAATCCCTAAATAATTTCGGTATCCCAATCCCTAAATAATTTCGGTATCCAATCGGTATATCGAATACATAATTAATTACCTTTGCCATTAATAATTAAATATATAAATTAGATTTTATATTTTAATTTAGGGCAAAGAGACTAAGCAAATAGTCTTGAGTTTCCTAGAGAAGTTCTTGTAATTGGTAATCTTTAATTTTACGAATTTGAGGTTGAGAGACGACTAATACTAGTGTGAAATAGTGATGTAATGATCTTTGTATAATTAAATGACACTTTTGGTAGTTGAGGGTCGCGTAGTAGTGAATGAGAGAGTCTAGTTGAGAGGATAAAATACACACTAGCTTATATTTCGGTATTGATCGGTATTTTGGTATATGCCGATCCCAATCCTGTAATCCCTAATACTGAATAACAATTAAAATTCAATCCTAATCCCAATCCCACGAAATAATAGGTGTATTCGGTAATACAAACATAGACAAATTCGGTTTCGTATTCGGTATATCCCAAATACTGGTACCAAACTTCCAGCCCTACCTATAAGGGGGAAAACAGCAAGCAAGTCAGAATGTAAAGATCCATTTAAACCACCTAGTAAAAAACAAACTATCTTAACTCGTGTAAGGGGGTGTAGATATTCTTACATATGCTCTCAACCATTCTTTAAAGTTAGCTTCAATGAAATCATGTTTATTATTAGGGTTAGTCTGCATCATCTCTTCATTATATATGTTGTGTACACATTGTATGTTAGAATATAACAGCATAATAAATGGGGGAAATTGACAAGTATATGACTGTTCACTTACTTCAAGTACTCATCTATCTCCTCGCAATTATTTAAAATATATCCTTCAATCTTAGTCATTTCAGATTGAGGTAAGGTATCAACTTTAGCCCCTCCTAGTGGTTTAGTCTTATTTGAAAAATAGAGAACCCATTCAATTCCATGCCTTTGCAGCCCTCATCATTTCTGTCTACATGGCATGCTCTGGTTTCCACATCTTGCAAATATCTGGCACAAAACTCTGAACATTCTATAACTATATATCTTTCAGCTATAGATCGCTCACCCCAAGCTTTATTACTTATAAGATTTTTAAGGGTACCTAAGAACCTATTGCAATACAAATAAAGAAAACAGAACTCAATTTGCTAAATAAATCAAAATGTCAAATACCCAAATAAAAATAGAATAGTGAAGGAGTACCTTTCCATGGGTACATCCAGCTATATTTAACAGGACCACCTAGCTCTATTTCACGAGGAAGATGAAGTGCTAGATGCACCATAACGACAAAGAATCCATGGGGATAAACCATCTCATGTTTACATAGAATGAGGACTATGTTTCTTCCCAATTTTTGAACAGTCAACTTTTTTTACCGTTTTTGGCATATAGCTCTTGAGAAAACCCCTTAATTCCTAGCAACCAAGGAGAATCATTGGTCGCTATGCTGTGAACTAGTATATTGGTTAGTAACATAGAAAGTTAAGGTGGGAAATAGATGGATTCTTTTTTGTGTTAGTGTTCTCGTCTTCTACTAGAGATATATGCAGCGTTGACACAGTGAAACCCCCCCCCCCCCCCCCCCCCCATGAGACAGCCCCAATAAAAGAGAGAAAGAAGCCTTAAGAGCTGAGCCAAATCAAAGGGTATAAACATATGGAGACTCTTATTTTCCCTTTTTCCTTTCCCATAAGGCAAAAGTTCAGCAATCGGAAGGAAAAGCCAAAATGCATATGAACGTTTTCTTAACCTAATCAGGCCCTAGCAATCAGCTGAAATAGATTCAAAAAAGGGGAGGCAATGCATGCAACCACCAGTAAATCAATTCGACAATGAAATCAATGTGATTCACAAAGAAAAACGGAACATGCAAGAAGAAATCAAAGAGATGAAAACAGAAGAAACGTGCAGCTGGAGGAGCAGATGAAGAATGCAAAGACGTTGTATCCAAGAAAGGAAGAAGAGGGGGGAGACCTAGTGTGAGAAACTTCTTCTTCAGATTTTAGAGTGAGAAAGTGACGAACCAAAGAAGAAGATAAGCTAGGATTTCATCTCCAAGCAAGGAATTGGGAATTCCTCCCCCAAAGGAGGATTCTTCAACACAAGGAGAAAGGCTTGCATCTTCTTGATGGTTTCCCTTTCCATCTCTTGTGTTTTCCCTTATCCTAGCATGAAGTAGTCCCTTCTTTCACTTGGGTGTTTGTAAACCCTAGCTACAATTATGTGAATGCTTGTATGAATTGAATGATTTGTGTGTGGTTGTGTTTAATGTGAATGTGGAGGTATTTTTCATGCTGATTGTGTGTGCTATGTTGACCAAGCTTAGAGGAGACCTCCTTGGGTGAAGAGGCTCAATTAGAGATGGTAGTTCTTGGGCATTGCGTGCCTCCTAGGCTAGTTTAGAGAGGAAACCTCCTTTATCCAAAGAGGCTCAATTTGAGCTGGGTTTCCTTGGGCATTCAAAGCCTCCTAGACTAGTTTAGAGCAGTGTTGCCAGAACCGGACTGGTAAGCAATCCGGATTAGAGAGAGGTTTACGGTTTATCGATTGACCCCAAAAGGGAATAGAGGATGAAAGGCAGGTTTGTAGATGGGATTAATAGTACTCGAAGAAAACACCGGTCGGAGTAATAGTGTGGATCAGAGCTTTCAATGTGGATTTTCTTTATCATTTTTTGTTTTGGTTCATCATAACGGTCGGTTCGGATCGAGCGGTTGGGCGGTTAATCGTTACAACCGTTCACGACCCGGCCGGGCAACTTACTCTCCATTTTGAGTCTTCCGTGACAAGATTATTGGGCGGGTCCGGTTTTTTTCCGATCTGACCGTCTGGTTTTGACATCACTGGTTTAGAGAGAACCCTCCTTAACCTAAGTGGCTCTATTAGAGATGGGTTTCCTTGGGCATTTCATGCCTCATATTCTTGGTTAATTAAGGGTAAACCTCCTATTTCATATTAGCACTTAGGGTTTGGTTGTGGGTGGCCGTCTGAACTCAAATTCGAGGGTGAAGTCTAACCATTCCTTAGTTGAGAGGGTCGCATTAGCGGCTTGGATCATATCTCATTTCCTAAACCTAGAGACTAAGAGGGTAGCATTTGTTACTTATTAGACTTCTATGCGGTTTATAACTTCCTAACCACACATGGTCATTCGATTCTTCAAGTCGTAATTGTTAGCTAGAGGGAGCAACACTAGGTGAAGCCTTCTCAATTAGTGTCAAATCCATTTTACCTTTGCAAAGTAATTTAGCTTTAGACCTTTGTTTTCACCAAAACCCATTTTCTAAATAATTTTTGAAACAGTCAAAGTAGCGGTATATGGGCCGGCCCGGGTCGATATTTAAACATACTTGCCCTATATTGCACCCATTTAAAGTTTATACTTGGGCTTTAGGTGGGATTTTATTATGATAGTCAGAGCGAGTCAAAGCAAATCCATAAAATCTGGCAATATGTCTTTCGTAAGGGAATGGCATAGTGGAAACTGGAAAGCAGTATCCGTAAATGGTAATGGTTTCATCGCGTCTTATTGTAAAAATGACGTATGTTCCTAGCCAAAATCAACCACATAGCATATGGTGGCTATTTGGGGGTATTTTTCATGATAGTTGTAAGTAAATAAATAAATAAATAAATAAGAAAAAAAGTTCATTAGGCTTAACTCAATATTGATCACTTTTCAACTATTTAATAATACGACTAAATTACACGATTGGTCACTCAAATTATACAAATCTTTCATATTTGCCACTTGAGATACTTTTCTTTCTTATTCGCCACTGACTTTACAAATTATTTCACCGTTAGCACCGACCGTTAGTCTCCGTTTGATTCCGTTAATTCCGTCAACTTTTTGATGATGTGGCAAACGGAATTACTGACTGGACCGTTAACTTAATACCAAGTCAATTTAAAAAAAATTAAAAAAATAATAACCTTTCCTTCGTATTCTTTCCTTCTCTCTCCTTGCCCCTCCGTCTCTACTTCTCATTGTCACTCTCCATCTGCTCTCGCCCGACGCTGCCGCCGTCCATAAGAAGAAAACAGCAAATTCTCGTTCGATTAAAATCTGGCGGCTGAGCATAAAGCCAACGAGCTGATATGAAATTACTGACACGTCCCGTCTCTTTTCAAAAACCAACCATAACTCAAACCAAAAACCGGTTACTCCGGAGCAATCCAAACCACATTTTAAAATAAACAAACCGACATCATTTAAGAATTTTTAACGAAATGCCCCAACACTTGGGCAAAATTCTCAATCTCAAACACTTAAAACGACTTAACACAAAATCTCCAGTTTGTACTAATAACCATGAAACAGAATAATTAACTAATCTAACTTGAATCCTCACGAGCTTTCCGATATCCCGACGACGCTGGTACTGCTGCTCGCCTCGCCCTGCTTCTTCGCATGATCCACTTCTGCTAGACTATCCTCAACCTGGTGAGTGAGAAGGGGTCAGTCTCGTCGTTACTTCCTAAGGTCTTTTCCCTAGGCAAACTCCTTATTAAACACATTATTAGGGGAATGCCTTCCTTAGACGAAAGTCGTTCTCACTTTCATCCCTTAAACTTTACTATCAAACAGTCTATAAGAGATCTCTACTCCTATCTTATCTTTAGAATTTTTCTTACTTATACGCTTAATCCAAAGACACCAACACAAGGGACCACCGCGTTACGTCTCGCTGTCCGGTGTCCCTACCCTAGTATGCCAACCGCATTACGTCTCGCCGTCCGGTTGCATACCCAAACTCGGCAATGGCACTGTGTTACATCTCGTCGTCCAGTCCATGCCCGTCAACTACTGCGTTACGTCTCGCCGTCCAGTAGTGACCCAACATACTCGATCAACTGGTGCATTACGTCTCGCCGTCCAGCAGTGACCCGACCATTTACCGCGTCCAGTAGTGGCCCAACCTCCCGAGGGTTCCTCTTACCATTAACCAGCTATTACAATCATATATCCATACATTCATACATAGCACAACGCGTGCCTCCACCCTTACAGGCGGTGGGATGCCTCACACACATATCGCGCATACTAGAAAAATTAACTAAATAATAACTTGAACGAAAAACAGAAACTAAAAGACCTACGATAGATATTTTACCCCCTTTACACTCACCTCGAAAAGAAGACTCCTCGATTCCTTCCTCGAAGAAACCCCTCCTTAGCCGGATTATCTTGGGGAGACCTATTAATAAGAACCCATTTTCTTAGACGTCATTTCTTGATTTAAAATCCCTTTTGAATCACTATAACATCCTCTCCTCAAACTCCAGTCCTTGAACTTCATTCCAATGGTCCTTTAACCCCCATTAAAATTTTCTAGAATTAATCCCTTCAAAACCGACTATTTTTCTTAATTATTTTTATCTTGGAAGAATTTTTTACCTAACTTGAACCTTCTTATAATTTTGGACAATAATTTTTCCATTTCAATCATGAGCACCTATACCCTGGAAAATTATCAAACCCTTAAAAACCCATCGGAAAGATTTTTATTTCATTAAAACGAATGCTCGAACAATTTCTAAAATTAAAAATACATTTCGAAAATCCCCAAATGAAATTAAAGCCATCTCCTAGACCTTCCTCAATTTATAAAGTTAAAAAACTCATGAACAAACCCCATAAAGACTCGAAACAATTAAAACATCCAAAAATACGTTTCTGGAAATATCCAGCAGCTTTAGTGACCACCCAAAATCTGTCACTAAAAGTCTGTAACGCCTGTTGCTAAAAATCCAGAATTGCACCCTCACGAAAAATCCCCAAATTAATCGATCTAGCTCAAAGCGATCGAGTTCCCTTACCTCTAGAACGTGCCTAGGACTAGGTTGGATGACCCGGGACGTTGATCTTCTCGTTGATCGAACCCTCAACGTCACCGCTAAAAAAAACGAGCTTCGGATTAGACTATTAATGAATCGAGTTTAGAAACCGTGATGGGGTTCGTGATCCTTACCTAGAAACACGAAAGGGATGGGGTGGGAAATCGGGACCGGGATCGGGAACCGGCGCTCCCTTTCTTCTTTTTTTCTCCTCGCCGCGCTGGGGAATCGTTCTGGGGAAAACGGCCGGGGTTGCTCGCGACTACTGGGAAAAAGAAATTGGGGTGGGGGGTTTTTTGGGATGGGGTGGGGGTCTGGGGAATAATTATTTGGGGGTGGAGGCGCCCAGCCTCCTTGGGCCGGCGCACTTTTTGTTTTTTTTAAATTATAGTAGTAGTAATAATAATAATAATAGTTATTATTAGTCCTAATCTGCGGTTGTAACTCTTAGTACGTAACCGTCAATCCAACCGATCACGTATTAAGGTCGGACCTAAATCTAAAATACCGGGGTGTTACATTTCCTCCACCCTTACAAAAAAAATTGTCCCCGAAATTTTCTCGGAACTCATCCTTCTATCAACACCCATCTTATACTTCCTTCCCACGATCATCTATTCTTACTATAACAACTTCGTTGGTACCTTTTGCTCAAATAAGTTTCCTTAGCTTGCAGCACTCGTGAAACAACCCGATCTTTTTGGACAAATCAAACCAAAACTTTAAAACAAAAACCGGTTACTCCGGAGCAACCCAAACCATATTTTTAAGTCAAACCAAAAATCAACCAACGACAATAACCCAAAAAAAAATTCTCAAACGAAAGGCCCTAAACAGTTGGGCAAATCTCAATCCGAACACTCGAACAGAAAACCTGAGTTTCCCAGTATACTCATAGAACAGGAAATAAAGACAAATATGATAAAAGGGTCCCATCTCAATACCCTGATCCTTCCGACATCTTCAAGCTTGACGCGGCTGCCCTCCTTGATTAATCTCCTGGTGCTGGTTATGTTCTCTTCCCCTTTCCACACCTGGTGAGTGAGAAGGGGTCAGTCTCGTCGTTATTTGCTAAGGTCTTTGCCTAAGCAAGCCCTACTAACACATTATTAGAAATTACTTCCTCCTACATGAAAGCCGTTCTCGCTTTCATCCTTAATATTTTAGTCTCTGATAGCTTATAGAAGTTCTGTACTTCTATCTTAACTTATACTTATTATTAGGGTTCACCGCGTTACGTATCGCCGTCCGGTGTCCCTAACCTTAAGGCAATGGTACTGCGTTACGTATCGCCGTCCAGTCCATGCCCGGTCAACTACTATGTTACGTATCGCCGTCCAGTAGTGACCCGACCATCTACCGCGTCCAGTAGTGGCCCAACCGCCCGGGGGTTCAATTATCATCAACCATACACATAAACACACATATACATAGCACAACGCGTGCCTCCACCTTAAGTAGGCGGTGGGATGCCTCACACACACAATCGCGCTTACTTGAAAATTAAATAACATAACTGAATTAAAAAGGCATAAACTGAAAGACCTCGACGGAGATTTTACCCCCTTTACACTCACCTCTCAAGTGCCGATACTTTACTTCCTTTGACGTGGGGTCCCTTAATTTGATCGCCTCCTTGATCCTGAACTATCCGATTTACGTCTCAAGCTTTAGAGGCTCGTATCTTCCTCGTCCGACGTAGAAACTCGATTTCGTCGAAACCGGGGTGCTACTGAGATTTCCCCCTTCACGATGATACCAAGGTTTCGATGCTTGGTGGAGATTGACTACGCCGGGACCGCCGTCGAAGCGCTACCGTTCCATATGAAGAACGCTTTTGGTCGATGTCGACGTTGACGTTGGGCTTCCGGGACGGGGTACTGGTTGGCGCTGCTACTGCTCGTTTGCTCTCGCAAGAAGGCTTGGTTGCACGAAGCTTCTCTTGCGGTGGAATGGTGATGACAACGTCGGAGGATTTTATTCCTTCTTTCTTTCTATCTTCCTCTCCTTCGGTTCTCTTTGCCTACTGCAGTTTACGGTGGAGGAAGGGTTTAATGTAGTAACGGCTTGCTATGGGGGGGGAATACATGCAGGTGGGGGGTTTAAAGTAGGCGGTGGTGATAATAATGATTATAGTTTGCCATGGGAGAGAAAACGTGCTGTGAGTGATGAGTGATAATTAATTTTTTTTTATGATAATAATAATAATAGTTATTATTACTATTATCTCTAATCTAAGGTCGAACCCTTCGTACGTAATCGTCAATCAAAATGTTCGGTTGAACCTAGACTTCAAATGTCGGGATGTTACAACTCGTGTAACCATAAGTGTCTCACTGCCCTTTTTACTTCCCAACTTGATCCAAACATGGTGAAACAAACTGTCAATTCGGCTAGTCAAGTTGTTCCAATTCTCCTGGTAGTTGATGTTGAACCTAAATCCAAAATCGGGACATCACATTTCCCCCCTCCTTAAGAAAAATTTCGACCTCGAAATTTGTTCGTTGTGACGACTCCAAGTTTCACTTGTGATAATTAGGGGTGGGCATTGGCGCGATTTGGACGGCACCGCACCATTTTGATATAAATCACATCGCACCGCATTCAATTTGACCGCACCGCATGTTCGACCGCAATATTATCGGTGAGGTCAAACCAAATCGCATATGTTAGCGGTTTGGAGGGATTTGGACCGCATCGCATGTTTGACCGCAATTCATTATGAATTATATATTGATTAAATAAATTTACCACTGCCATTGCTAATAGAGAGCATCAACACTCTGTTTCTCTTGCCACCGAAACAGAGCACCCCTTCTGCTGCTGACTACTACTGGCAGAAGGAATGAAATTGTAACTTGGCAAATGGAAATGAAAACCAATAGAAGGCCTTGTCCACGTGTCCCCGCTGAGGGTGGAGGTCGCGGAGAAGAGGACCCCTTGTTCCTCGGCGAAGTCGATGGCATCCTCCGTCACGACGGCACGGTGGTCGACGGCCAGATCGGTCTCGTTGCCGATCAGCATAATGACGATGGAGCTGTCGGTGTGTGCTCGGAGCTCCTCCACCCATATCGCTACGTGATCGAATGTCGACCGCTTTGTGATGTCGTACACGAGCATCGCTCCAAGTGCTCCCCTGTTGTATGCACTTGTCACAACCCGGTACCTCCAGCCAAAAACGTCAACAATTCATTAACTTTTGGATCTCTTCGTACCCAAAAAAAGTAATCCGAAAATCTATGGAAGCTAGTTTATAAAGTCTCGCAAATCCAATCTCTATAACATCCAGTGAAGAATCTAGCATTAACTGAGAGAGGATGGGGGAGAACGGGTAGCGAGATGATGGAGGAGATAGTAGAAGGCGACCTTCCTATTCCGAGTGAGAATTTACTTTAGCGGTTTGCGGTTTGGAACCGCAACCGCGTGGTTTCGGATTAATCCAACCGCGAACTGTGAGCCGCTAAAATTTTAGACTGCGTATTAGACCACATAACTAACGGTGCGGTTTGAAGCGGTTTGACCGCACCAATGCCCACCCCTAGTGATAATCTCTTTGCAAGGAGTTGTACCTCCTTCTAGCCTTGATGTATTGATCCCATGACATCTTGTTAGGCTCCCTATGATATACTTAGTTCTTCCTTTGTTTGCTTAGGTGGCCTTAGTATTTTTCAAAGTCTAACTTTCAGCTGCTCCTTGGGGTTGTAGCCCTATGTTCAATTCTCCTGAACTCCACGACCCTTCCTTGCACCCTTTCCTCTCGATTATGGCGACATTTTCCATAACTCCTTGGCTCTACCAGTCGATGTACTAACTGCTTGGCTCCTTCCAGAACCTTATTCTGATCAGCTCACATCCCCATAGAATATAAGCTACCTTGACCCTCCTCTTCTCACTCATGAAGGGGTTTCACTAAACGATTCCTCTAGGAACCTGCTCCTTCTCCTTCCCAAGACGTATCATAACCCCATAGGGCATCCTAAAGTTATTTCCTTATCATGATTAGAGTATACTGGAGATTCTAAAAATTTCCGAAAGACTCTTACTCGTTTGGCCAAACTTTTACTGACACTCCCTGTTTCCTTTCCTTTCAAAAAAAAACTGAAACCATAAAACGCAGATCGTCACTCCAGTATTCCTTGGAGGCCAAGGAACAGAGAAGTGTCGGCTCTGATACCAAAATGACACGTCCCGTCTCTTTTCAAAAACCAACCATAACTCAAACCAAAAACCGGTTACTCCGGAGCAACCCAAACCACATTTTAAAATAAACAAACTGCCATCATTTAAGAATTTTTAACGAAAAGCCCCAACACCTGGGCAAAATTCTCAATCTCAAACACTTAAAACGACTTAACACAGAAGCTCCAGTTTGTACTAATAACCATGAAACAGAATAATTAACTAATCTAACTTGACTCCTCACGAGCTTTCCGATATCCCGACGACGCTGGTACTGCTGCTTGCCTCGCCCTGCTTCTTCTCATGATCCACTACAGCTAGACTATCCTCAACCTAGTGAGTGAGAAGGGGTCACTGTCGTCGTTACTTCCTAAGGTCTTTGCCCTAGGCAAACTCCTTATTAAACACATTATTAGGGGAATGCCTTCCTTAGACGAAAGTCGTTCTCACTTTCATCCCTTAAACTTTACTATCAAACAGTCTATAAGAGATCTCTACTCCTATCTTATCTTTCGAATTTTTTTTACTTATACTCTTAATCCAAAGACACCAATACATGGGACCACCGCGTTACGTCTCGTTGTCCGGTGTCCCTACCCTAGTATGCCAATCGCGTTATGTCTCGCCGTCCGGTTGCATACCCAAACTCGACAATGGCATTGCGTTACGTCTCGTCGTCCAGTCCATGCCCGTCAACTACTGCGTTACGTCTCGCAGTCCAGTAGTGACCCAACATACTCGATCAACTACTGCGTTACGTCTCGCCGTCCAGCAGTGACCCGACCATCTACCGCGTCCAGTAGTGGCCCAACCGCCCGGGGGTTCCTCTTACCATTAACCAACTATTACAATCATGCATTCATACATAGCCAAACGCGTGCCTCCACCCTTATAGGCGGTGGGATGCCTCACACACATATCGCGCATACTCGAAAAATTACTAAATAATAACTTGAACGAAAAGCAGAAACTAAAAGACCTACGACGGAGATTTTACCCACTTTACACTCACCTTGAAAAGAAGACTCCTTGATTCCTTACTCGAAGAAACCACTCCTTAGCCGGATTATCTTGGGGAGACCTATTAATAAGAATTCATTTTCTTAGACGATCTTTCTTGATTTAAAACCCCTTTTGAATCACTATAACATCCTCTCCTCAAACTCCAGTCCTTGAACCTCATTCCAAGGGTCCTTTAACCCCCCATTAAAATTTTATAGAATTAATCCCTTCAAAACCGACTATTTTTCTTAATTATTTTTATCTTGGACAAATTTTTCACCTAACTTGAACCTTCTTATAATTTTGGACAATACTTTTCCCATGTCAATCATGAGCACCTATACACTGTAAAATTATTAAACCCTTAAAAACCATCGGAAAGATTTTTATTTAATTAAAACAAATTATCAAACAATTTCTAAAATTAAAATTGCATCTTCGAAAATTCCCAAATTAAATTACAGTCATCTCTTAGACCTCCCTCAATTTATAAAATTTTAAAACTCAGGAACAAACCCCCATAAAGACTCAAAAAAATTAAAACATCCAAAAATACGTTTCTGGAAATATCCAGCATCTTTAGTGACCACCCAAAATCTGTCACTAAAAGTCTGTAACGCCTGTTGCTTAAAATCAAGAATTGCACCCTCACGAAAAATCCCCAAATTAATCGACCTAACTCAAAGGGATCGAGTTCTATTACCTCTATAACGTGCCTAGGACTAGGTTGGAGTACCCGGGACGTTGATCTCCTCGTTGATCGAACCCTCAACGTCACTGCTAAAAAAATGAGCTTTGGATTAGACTATTAATGAATCGAGTTTAGAAACCGCGATGGAGTTCGTGATCCTTACCTAGAAACACGAAAGGGATGGGGTGGGAAATCGGGACCGGGATCGGGAACCGGCGCTCCCTTTCTTCTGTTTCCCCTCGCCGCGCTGGGGAATTGCTCTGGGGAAAACAGTCGGGGTTGCTCGCAGCTGTTGGGAAAAAGAAATTGGGGCAGGGGGTTTTTTGGGGATGGGGTGGGGGTTTGGGGAATAATTATTTGGGGGAGTGGAGGCGTCCAGCCTCCTTGGGTCGGCCCACTTTTTGTTTTTTTTTATAATTATAGTAATAATAATAATAATAGTTATTATTATTAGTCCTAATCCGCGGTTGTAACTCTTAGTACGTAACTGTCAATCCAACCGATCATGTATTAAGGTCGGACCTAAATCTAAAATACCGGGGTGTTACAATTACCTCGGCCCCGTACTAAAATTACAAGCAGGGGATGGATGGAGGGAAGTCAATGCAAAATACAAAGACTAAATGACGATTGACGACTAGTCGTCGTTAGGAAAAACGAACCAAGACTAGCTTTTCACACTGACATATCTCCCTCAACTACTCAGCACATTAATTCAAAGCAGAGTTCCTTTCATCAATCTTTTTTCAAAAAATGGATTCCACGCTACTGCTCGCCTTATCCTCCTTTATCCCAATCATCATCGCCTCTATTTTCGGGGACGAAACTATTGACTACTTCACAGTTTGCTCGCAGCCTTTCGATTGCGGGAACAAAACCAACCTTTCGTATCCTTTCTAGGCAACTAATCATCGACGCTGCCGTCGTACATAAGAAGAAAACCGCAAATTCTCGTCCGATTAATCTCTAGCGGCGGGGGAGAGCAGATGGAGAGAGAGACTGAGAAGTAGAGGCGGAGGGGTTAGGAGAGAGAAGGGAAGAAGAGGAAGGGATTTTTAATTTTTTTTTAAATTGACATGCCATTAAGTTAATTGTACAATCAGCAATTCCGTTTGCCACATCATTAAAAAGTTGACGGAGTTAACGAAATTTAACGGAGACTAACTGCTGGTGCTAACGGTGAAATGATTCATAAAGTTAGTGGTGAATAAGAAAGAAAAGTAATTCGAGTGGCAAACCTGAAAGATTTGTATAATTTAAGTGACCAATAGTGTAATTTAGTCTTAATAATACATAAACACTTGCTCAATTACCATCGCAAACTCAAACCAACAATAAAATACCCAAAAATAAAGAACTTGGGTAGTTTATATAGATGAGATTTTTTGAGATTGTTAACTAGAGAATAAGAGATGGCATATGATCAGGTGATATTAATCATAGGTATTGAAACTTCAATCAATTCTAATTTGGACGACTCACACATAAAAAGGGTTCGGGATGACTATAAATAAGATTTTATGTATTAATTTGGCCGAATATAAAGTTTAAGTATATTAGAGGGACTCATCTGTAACTGTTATTTTTATTTGTTGCCTTTGTGAACTTTTGCCTTATACCCGCAGCTTACGTCGAAGGGTATAAGTATTTTGCTTTCTCGGCTGCCCTAGCTCTAATAAGAGTCTTGCGCAGTTTGTACCTTGCCAAGAACACAGCCAGTGAAAACCCTAAACTGAGAGCTCTGCTCTCCGTGGATTAGTCTCGTTCATGTTGAACGAGGATACCACGTAAACATCGTGTCTCCTTTATTTTCCGCATTCATCAAACTTATTATGGTATCAGAGCAGTAATCGCGATCCCGTTTGTTCTACCTCCTTCACTATGGCCAAGGACGAAGAGACGACCGGCTCGGGCAAAGACGCAGCCCCTCCTATGGAAGACGTCATCCCGATGACTTCCCCTCTCTATCTCCATGCCTCGGAAGACCCCGCTCGATTATTTGGCAGCGACTTGCTCAATGATTCGAACTATGGGGAATGGGTGAACGACATCACGGAGACCTTGATTGCTAAGAACAAATTAGCCTTTGTTGACGGTTCACTCCCACGAGCTCAAGCCGGCTCTGCTGTTCGCCGTGCCGCGTGGGATCGTTGCGATGCCACTGTCAAGGGCTGGTTAAAGACCGCCATGACAAAAGAAGTTCGGAACAGCGTCCGCACGGCTACCACGGCGCAGGCTATATGGTCCGACCTGCAACGTCGTTTTAGCAAGGGCTCTGCCCAACGGTCCTATGAGTTGCGGCACAAACTCAGCAGCTTACGTCAAGAGAAGCAATCCGTCTCCGCCTTCTACACCAGTTTGCGCGCCGTTTGGGATGAGATGCACTCGATAAGAGGCGTCCCTCGTTGCACCTGCAATGGTTGTACCTGCGGCGGGTGCTCTTGCAACTGGATCCAGAACTATCATGCCACGCAAGACACCGAGCATTTGTTTGAGTTTCTTATGGGCCTCGACGATGCTTACTCTGTCGTCCGTTCGCAGATTCTGGGCACTAAACATGTTCCTACACTTGCTGATGCTTACCAGATGGTGGCGGCTGAAGAGCAACACCGCAACATCACCATCCAGTGTAGGCCCGTTGTTGAAACGGTTGCTTTTCAGACCCAAATTGGTCGTGACTAGCGGGAGGAACGTGATCGCATCCATTGTACCAATTGCAACAAACCAGGACACACGCGTGATCAGTGCTATCGTCTGGTGGGCTATCCCCCTAGGCATCCACGCGCCAAACCTCCTGAGGAGCGCTCCAACCCAAGTCCATGACGTCCCAAGGCTGCCCACGTCGAGCCCGATGTCGCGTCTCCCATATCAGGCATGTCGGCTGCACAATTTCAGCAGCTAAGGGATTTCTTGACCACTACTTCCTCCGAGCCCTCATCGACGCCGACTGCACACATGGCGGGTAACTATTCTGAACTTGATATGTGGTTGATTGACTCTGGGTGTAATGAACACATCGTTCGTGACGTTAGTTGGCTGGATTCTTTGGATACGGGTCTTGATCAGTCACAGGTTCACATTCCTGATGGGTCAGGTATCCCGGTTCGCGGGATGGGATCACTTAATTTTACCAGTTCTATTCGGCTTTCCAAAGTTCTACATGTACCGGCTTTTCAGTGCAACCTTTTGTCAGTTAGCAGGCTGGCACAGGATCATAATGTCGTTGTGACTTTCGTACATGACTTCTGCATCCTTCAGGTCTTACCTTCCAGGATGCTTATTGGAGTGGGTCGTCTTAAGGATGGGTTATGCTACTTGCCGCGCTATGGTGTGCCCTCTGTTTTCCATGCGTGTGCTGTGAAGCGGTCTGGGATTTCTTCGAGCTTGTGGCACAACAGGCTTGGTCATCCTTCCCTAGACAAGCTTACTAGTTTACGAGAGTTTTTGGATTGTGATGTCACTTCATAGGATTCCTCACATTGTGATTCTTGTTTGAAGGCTAAACAAACTCGCCTCCCATTCTCTCTTAGTTCGATAAAAACTACTGGTTGTTTCGACATGCTTCACATGGATATTTGGGGTGCCTATAAGACACCAGCTTTTGATGGCTCTCGCTATTTTTTGACTATTGTTGACGACTACAGTCGTTCTACTTGGATTTATTTGTTGAGATTCAAGTCTGATGTTGAGCGATATATCAAAATGCATTGCCAGTTAGCCTGTACTCAGTATAACCGGAAGGTTCATCGTATTCAGACCGATAATGGCCCAGAATTTCAGACCCTTACTCTCCGTGCATATTATGAGGAGAACGGCATCCTCTTGGAGACCTCATGCACGGATACTCCGCATCAGAATGGTGTCGTTGAACTAAAACACCGTCACTTGCTGGAAACCGCCCGTGCTCTTATGTTTCATGTCGGTCTTCCTGTTCGTTTTTGGGGTGAGTGTGTTCTCACGGCCACGTACTTGATCAATCGCTTGCCCACTCCTGTCCTATCGGGTAAGACCCCTTTCGAGATTCTCCTTGGCCGATCGCTAACTTATTCCCATCTGCGATGTTTTGGGTGTCTCGCCTATGCTAAAGACACTCATCACGGCCTGGATAAGTTCGCTACAAGGGGGAGGGCTGGCGTTTTCATCGGCTATCCCGGCACTCAAAAGGGGTATCGCATCTATGATTTTCGTACCAAGAAAATATTTGTGTCAAGGGATGTCCATTTTGTGGAAAACATTTTCCCTTTTCAACTCAAGTCGGCCGGCAGTGGTACTCTCTCTCTCTCACAACTTCCTCGTGACATGCATGGGTCATTTCCAGCCATGCACGACGTGGATGCACCAATGGGTGATGTAGTGCACCATGATGATGAACCTGCTGACTCCATAGGTGACGTTGATCTTGAAAATGTGCTGGCACCTCATGAGAACATGCCCTCGTCCTCTCCTGCCATTATTGACTCCTTGGAATTATTAGACGCGGATGCCTCTCCTCTCAGCAGCCCTTCCTCCTCTGATAGTTCATCATTCACGGAGCCACACAATGCCACTTCGAGTGAAGAGCAAGTCCACGATGCTGCCGACGAGCCCATCGTACCAGCCATAGAGTCGGACGCCACTCCTCCTATAGTCCCACGTCGGAACCCAACGCGCGATCGATGCCCTCCTCATTACCTTGATTCTTATGAGGTACATCTCCCTAACACCAGTTCCCATAATGTTCGCTACCCGCTTTCTCATTCTATGCATTATCACCGATTTTCTAACTATTGTACTGCTTTTTTCGCTGTCATGGATCAAATGTTCGAGCCTCGTACTTATGCCCAAGCCGCCAAGTATGCTGAATGGAGAGCTGCTATGCAACGAGAGATAACTGCACTGGAAGCATAGGGTACCTGGACATTAGAGTATCTTCCTCCTGGGAAGCGGGCCATTGACTCAAAATGGGTTTACAAGATCAAGTTTTTGCCCGACGGTTCAGTAGAGAGGTACAAGGCAAGACTTGTGGCCAAGGGATTTACTCAGCTAGAAGGTGTAGACTTCCATGACACCTTCGCACCAGTAGCCAAACTGGTCACTGTTCGTGTTTTGTTGGCGGTCGCTGCTAAGCGTAATTGGCCTCTACATCAGTTGGACGTCAACAATGCTTTTCTTCACGGCGATCTCGAAGAAGAGGTTTACATGAAGGTTCCTCAGGGTTTTGCTCAACTTGGCGACAATCGTGTTTGCCGCCTTCGGTAGTCCTTGTATGGTTTAAAGCAGGCGTCTCGGAATTGGTACACAAAGTTCACCGAAGCCCTCTTGGAATTCGGCTTCAAAGTGTCCAAGGCCGACCACTCCCTTTTCCTGTACCAGGCTCGTGGTGTCTTTGTGGTTGTTCTCATCTATGTAGATGATGTCGTTATCACTGGCGACAGCACGATTACCATCGATCGGGTTAAATCATTTCTCAACCAGCGGTTCAGTATTAAAGACTTGGGTCCGCTGAAATACTTTCTTGGCATCGAAGTCGCCCGCTCCCCTGAAGGCATTGTTCTCAGTCAGCGTAAGTACACGCTTGATATTCTCGATGATGCAGGAGTCACAGCGTCTCGCCCGAGTGGTTTCTCGATGGAGCAAAACCATACTCTTACGCGACCAACTACAGAACGACTTGGTGATGTGAGTTCCTATCGTTGACTCATTGGGCGCCTTCTGTATCTCACTATCACCCGTCCCGACATATCTTATGCTGTTAATCTTCTCAGTCAGTTCGTTCACTCTCCGAGTCCTGCGCACATGGATGCTGCTCTTCGTGTCCTTTGCTACCTTAAAGGAGCTCCTGGTCAAGGTTTGTTTCTTCCTACCGCTGGTGATCTGGAGTTGACTGCTTACTGTGATGCAGACTGGGCTGGCTGTCAATTCAGCAGACGTTCGACTACTGGGTATTATATTCATCTTGGTGGAGCACCGGTATCATGGCGCGCCAAGAAACAGCGCGTTGTCTCTCGCCCCTCTGCTGAGGCCGAGTATCGTGCCGTGGCCAGTACCATGAGTGAAGTCATCTGGCTCCGTTTTCTCCTTTGCGAGCTCCAGGTTCCTCAAGCAGGTCCGACTATTATCCATTGTGATAATCAGGCGGCTCTCCATATCGCAGCTAATCCTGTTTTCCATGAGCGGACGAAACACGTTGAAATGGATTTCTATTTTGTCCGCGAACGGGTCACTTCTCGTGAGATTGCTCCACGCAAGATCGAGACTCATTTGCAGCTGGCCGATGTATTCACTAAAGCTTTGGGCACAGATCAGTTTCGATTGCTCTTATCCAAGCTGGGCATTCGTGGCCTTCATGCTCTAGCTTGAGGGGGAGTATTAGAGGGACTCATTTGTAATTGTTATTTTTATTTGTTGCCTTTGTGAACTTTTGCCTTATACCCGCAGCTTACGTCGAAGGGTATAAGTATTTTGCTTTCTCGACTGCCCTAGCTCTAATAAGAGTCTTGCGCAGTCTGTACCTTGCCAAGAACACAGCTAGTGAAAACCCTAAACTGAGAGCTCTGCTCTCCGTGGATTAGTCTCGTTCATGTTGAACGAGGATACCACGTAAACATCGTGTCTCCTTTATTTTCCGCATTCATCAAACTTATTAAAGTATGTCTATGGTGACTTGTAAGTCATCCTAATTTAGAGAAAACGGTCGACATCTTCTATTAAGTGGTTGACCACTTTCAAGAAAATGGTCAACATCTTCCACCACGTAGTCTACCACTTGAGTCAACCGGTCTACCGCTTTCGGAAATAGGTCGACCTAATGACACACTTACCTTTAAATGGTCGACCTCTTCCACCAAATGGTCAATCACTTTCCAAGAAAATGATGTACCACTCCCACCAAGTGGTCCACCACTTGAGTCAACTGGATTACCGCTTCCGAAAATGGGTCGACCTGAAGACACACTTACGACTTGCCTTCAAGTGGTCGATCTCTTCCACCAAGTGGTCGACTTATCCAAAAAAAATGGTCTACCACTTGAGACAACCGTTCACAAGACAATAATAGGATAAAAAACAAGCAAACTAAGAAATTGAAGGAAAGATGAAAGTCTCTATAGAGTAAGTCAAATATAAGAAATAAATATGCAAAACATTTTCCAAATCTAAGGGAGAACAATCACTCGAGAAACTTGTTATCTATACTTGCAGCTTTTGTACTAATTTTAAATCTCTTACTAGCAAGCATATCTATTATTATTGGATTCTAATTATTTATGCTTATATCACTAGCAATGGTTCATCGGGTCAATCAGTTATTGAAAGCGGTTGACCGCTTGGTGAAAGAGGTAGACCACTTTATGGAAGTGGTAGACCAATTTTTGTAAAGTGATTTACCTTTTAGTGGAAGAGGTCGACCGGTTGTTGAGTATAGAAAAATAGAAAATAATACATCTGGTAGACCATTCTAGCATACAGCAAAGAGGTCGACCATTTTGTCCAAATAGATCAACTATATTAGTGGAGAGGGTGACCGTTTTGTCCAAATCATAATGACTTGCAAGTTACCATAACAAAGTCCTAAAGATGTTGGATCAAATCTTGAAATGATTTTCTTATATTGTAAAAAAAAAAATGATTTCCTTACGGGGCTGAACGAATCCTTAGCCAACTATTAAGAAGTGAATCCTTAGCCAACTATTAAGAAGTGCTTTCAGCCTTCATCTTATTTCCCGTCTTTGGTTATGGAGTTCCACTTCCACCTCACTCTAGGGGATGAACAGCTGCAACACATCTCCATCAACAAGGAAGCTTAATACAAGAAACCATCTACAAATCTCTTTTCTCCTTTGTATGAATTGGTAACTCCGTTACATGCATAAGACCATAGTAATGCTGAATTCATCGTCTCCACAACCATGAATGAATCATGCATACGACTTGGAAAACAATTCACAAGAATCTATAATACTCTACTTGACTTCTCAGCGGCACTACTGCAGCTTCTTCGATACTGCAGTGCTGGCTAATCCCTGGTTCTTACCCACAAACTGACAGCCATCTAGGTAAAGGTATTCATCATCTGGTGGTCACGTTTTTGGTGTAAAGAAGAGAACCTATGACCATGCGATGAGATATGGCATTCCTCCCTGCTCAAATTTCACTTGTGAAGACATTCAGCACTATAAGGAGCACATACAGCACCAATGAAATGTTCCTGATTGCCAGATAGCATAGCTTCGGGTGCGACAACAATTCTAACTATACGGGAAAGCTGGAGGTGCCACCTGCATCAAAGATCATAATACAAGCACGATTAATCTCGAAATATTTTTGCTAATCCTACACAAATGTTTATCTGCTCATGTTCTCCGTATCTCATCCCAATTCAGTTCAATTCATTTCACTAGACAGAAAGGAATTGAATTTAATGCTTTACCTTATGGAACTTAATCCTCTCTTCCACTTCCACATCCGAAGATCCTCCCATGAAGTAAAGCATCACTCGGGAAGGTATTTTCAATGGTTGTTCCGAGTAGAGCACATTCAATGACATCAATCTGGTAAAGGGTGAAAGCTCACTTTCCAGCAAATCACGAGTCTCGCTGAGTATCTGTAGATAGAACAAATCCATATTACTGCCACCAACACAAGCTCCTAACATGTAAACATTTAATCAACGACCGTTACTTAATCTTTTAAATAATATAGCCTCAAGGAGAAACGTACCTTAATAGCATCAAAATATATGGTGAGGGACTTTGTATTGTACAGAGCTCTGAACAACTCCATGTACTGCTTAGCTAGAGGCTGCAAGGCAGTTTGCTCATATCGCGCCACGCGAATATATGCACGATCAATGGAACAAATGTTCAGCCTGGGAACTTCTTGAAGCAGAACATCGCCCCAACAGCCAAAAGATTCCAGCTTTGGAGCAGTAACCTCAATCCCATGGAAAAATACAAGATCCACCATTTCCAATTTCAGTAGTTGGAGACCAGAGATTTTCAAACTCACTGGACCAACTTTAGCACGAGGACTGCAGCAGACCAATCTTAGATTCTTCAAGCAGGGGAATTTAGCAAAGGGATCCACGGAGTTCTCCGAACCAGGGTCATGGAGGTAACAGAATGCCAGATTCAAAGTGGTGAGCATCTTGAATCTGGGCCACAAACTGTAAGCAGCACTAGTGAGATGGAATCTCAGAAACTCCAGAGTTTCAAGAGACTGATTGCAATATGAGACCAAACCCACGAGACTATCGAAGGTTCCATTGGAAACTTCGGTCCCAAGGACGCAGCGAACAGAGAGTTGTTGAAGACCATGGGAAGCTGCATATACCATAACTTGATTGAACAGCTCCTCCCCATTAGCCCGGTCCCTTACATGGTCCCCAAAATTGAAGCCAAACAGTAGCTCTCCATTTGGCTGCCGTTCCCATGCATGATCCCCAAAATTGAAGCCAAGGCTACGGAGATTGCAATCGTGGTTACGGAGAGCCAGAACTTTACCCACGCATTCGCTAAACTTATGCTCGGTTTTGAACAAGTCCCCGTCGAAATCGAGAACGGGGACGGTCTTCCACAGTACTCTCCACCTGTTCGACAAAATGCTGCTTCGAACTGCGTCGTTGGCGTTGAGGAAGGAGAGGATGCTGCTTAGAATATGATCGGGGAGGTTGCTCAATCTGTCGATTCCTTGGGTCTCGCCATTGCTGCGCCCTTTTTTTACTTTCCGAAGAAGAGACCGAGTTCGAGCGAATGAATAATTGAATACCGAGAAACCAAAACAAAGCAGAGATAGAAAAAAAAACGATTAAAAGAGAAGAGAAGTATTACTTACCTTCCATGAGTCTTGGAACAAACCCAATGAAGGATTTGTTTCTCCAACGTAGTTAGGTTTGGTGCTTGATATGCTCAATAACTGGAAAGCGACGATGAGAAAGAAAACGTTACGCCCGCCGTTACAGGTTAGGGATTGCGGAATGAAATATATGCCAGGGGAAAGAGAAGGGCGGAGCGGAGAGAAGGAGAACTCTGATTAACTGCCTTTGCCTGCTATCTGATTCTCCATATATTTTATCTCTGTTGGTAACTTGGTACTTATAATTATTGATTTTCCTTTTTTACAGAAATTATATAATCACTAAATTGAAAGTAATCATTTGTAATTGAGGATAATTATATACTTTTTTTTAAATACCTTGATACCACTTAAATTTGAGAATTGTGCACACATGCCACTTAAATTTGAATAGGGCGTCGGATACCATTAAAATTATCAAAATGTGCATCTGTTTATTTTTCCATCCAACCCAAACTTTGGACTTTATCCAGAAATACAACTAAAAAGAAAAAAAAAATACCACCCATTTCCGAAATTTTTAAAAAAATACCATTTCCCAAAAACCGTCACCCGAGGGCGCGGTTGTCGCTGTAAACCGCATGGTGGTGAGCGGTTTTGGTGACCGCATATGGTCGGGACGGTTTGGTCCAAAACCGCCGCCCCACCTAGTGGTTTGTCCAATTTTTTTTTTTTTATGAACTCTAACCTAGGTGGAAACTTCAAACGAACGTATCTTTGTGCTCGGGTATCCGAGCGTAGCGATTTTTTTTATTCCGCATAACTTTTCAAGATCTTGCAAGCTTCAAACAGCCGTATGCGGTTTGGTCCCACTTTCGTCCCGAAAAAAAGTCATTTGCTACCCCGACGAGCTTTTTTCCAATTTCGCCAAACTTTGGACGGTCATAACTTTGTGCTCCGCACTCTGAACGTCATGAAATTTTTTTTCATATAACTTTTGAAGGACTACAATTTTTATCATAGCCATAATTTCGGAATGTACGTGGATTTGTGAAAAGTGAAGGTAATGTTATGCCAAAATCCCGTATTATCCAAAAATAATTCTTGTTTTGAAAATTCCTTCCAAATAAAAGTTGTAGTCTTTCAAAAGTTATGCGATATAAAAAAAAATCATGACATTTGGGGCGCGGAGCACAAAGTTATGACCGTCCAAAGTTTGGCAAAATCGGGGAAAAAGCTCATTCTAGGTAGCAAACGACAATTTTTCGGGACAAAGGCGGGACCACACCGCCTACGGCTGTTTGAGGTATGCAAGATCTCGAAAAATTATGCAGAATAAAAAAATCGCTACGATCGGATACCCGAGCATAAAGGTACGTTCATTTGAAGTTTCCACCTAGGTTAGAGTTTATCGAAAAAAAAACTAATTTGGACAAACCGCTGGGTAGGGCAGCGGTTTTGGACCAAACCGCCCCGACCCCATGCGGTCACCAAAACCTCCCCCACCTATGTGGTTTACAACGAAAATCACACCCTCAGGTGGCGATTTTTGGGCAATGGTGGTATTTTTTGAAAATTTCGGAAATGGGTGGTATTTTTAGAATTGTTTTTCTTCTTATTGCAAAATCACCACAAACTTTTAATTACTTTTTTGTACCAAAAACTTTTAAAAACATTCAAAACTATATTTCAACAAGTTTTATCTAATATAAAAATTAGAAAACCTTCTAAGCATATTATTACTAGAATGACTAATCAAAATTTTTCAATAAAATAGATAAATTAGTAAAAAAATTATACAAATATTAAGAAAAATCATAAATATACTATAATATAATAATAAATATTTAAAACTAATATTAGAATATCTATTACCCCCCCCCCCCCCCCCACCCCACAAATTTAATTAGAAGCACCATGATAAAAATTGATGGGCACCAGGTGTTATACTCGCCAACGTCTTCCCTCGCGTTGTTGCTGCTACTTCTGACCCTAAGGCTTCTATCGCCGACTTAATCAATATCACTGGTGAGTCCCCTCATTGGGTTCTTGAGTTCAATTTTAATCTTAGGGGTGGGGCTTTGAGAGAAAAGAACAATTTTATTTCCTATCTTCAATTCATTGAGGGTATTAACAACGTTTCCAGCCCTGCAGACCAAGACAAGGAATCATTGATACTATACGGAACTGGCCTAATGCTCATCCTGATGATGTCACAGGTTGTTTCGTTTACTGCAGCTTGCATGCTATCTGTTGGTGTCTTTGTTGGAGCGGAACCGAAGAATCTTTCAAGACTCAGTTGCCACCAGTTTAGCCATTGATCGCAAGATCTCTCACATGGTGATTGAATGGATCGTAGCTCATGGAAAAGCCGAAAAGCAGGACTGCTTATCTTGGATGGATAGAAATTTTGTTTAGGCATGTTTTCCTCTGTTGCTTTCGTGTTTGGTTGGGGTTGCTCTCCTACTTCACGCTGGACGGTTCGCAGGGAGTTCCCTCTCTTGTTTTTCCCCATGGCTCTCCTGTCTCCTAGAGCCTTCTTCTTCTCTTTTTTGTTTGAGAAGTACTATTCACCGCCCTAAGAATTAAAAAAAAATCGTCCTAACTACTAGTGAAATCACATTCATACCCTTCTTATGTGGTGGTTCAAAAAAATTCATGTGGCCACCTACCCTGCTCGCCGGGCAGATAATGGAGTCGTCATAATCTCCGACAAGCTCACCGGAAATCCCCAATCCACTCCCCTTCAATTCCCCCCATTAATTGATTCTTCATCCGCCGGTGCTGGCCGCCAACAGAGGTCCTCCGCCTCCTCCCGCCTTCACCACTCCGCCGCTTCCGCACCACCACCACCACCACTAGTGGCGGAGGGAGGTAAGGAGGAGAGGGTTCCTAGGACCCCACTTGGCAAATAATTGGGCAACAAACCCCTTTAAATACATAGGTTTTAGTATGATAATTCAAGTTTAGGACCCCATACTCTCAACGATGTTAGCTCACCAAGGACCCCGGTTAACTCAAAATTCATTAGGTACGCAAGCATTTATGTTAGTAAAAATTTAAGGACCCCACTTGACTCGATGTCTGGCTACGCCACTGTCCACCACCATCATAATTAACAAGGTAATAACAGTTACTAATTGTCACATTAATTATGCTTAATTAATTGTAATTAATCCTTTTTCCCTATTTTGGTGATCAATGAAGGATCCGATGGAGTTGGGCGGCAAAGGATGTGGATTATCCTTCCTAGTTGACTCAGCAGCAGCAGGCAGTGGCGTAGCCAGACATCGAGTTCACTGGGGTCCTTAAATTTTTACTAACATAAATGCTTGCGTACCTAATGAATTTTGAGTTAACCTGAGTCCTTGGTGAGCTAACATTGTTGAGAGTATGGGGTCCTAAACTTGAATTATCGTACTAAAACCTATGTATTTAAAGGGTTTTGTTGCCCAATTATTTGCCAAGTGGGGTCCTAGGACCCCTCTCCTCCTTACCTCCCTCCGCCACTGGCAGCAGGGCAGCAACGCCAACGCTCGTCTTCCTCCTTGACTCGACTGCGGGTGTCCGGTTTGGTGGGTGATTGACGATGATGATTGGTTGAGGGGTGAGGGTTTATTGTTCTGCAACATAAAAGTAGCGGCGGGTGTAGTTTTGGGTGGGGGATTTGTTTAGGGCGTTAGCTAGCTCGGCGATGGCTGAGGAGTCGGGGGGAAGGGAGGGGAGTTCGACTGGGGAAAGATACGTTTTGGGTTTTGTTAGGGCCAAGGGGCAAAAAGGTCGTTTGAGTAGGGCTTAGGGCGATAAATTTAAAAAGCTAGGGCGTCAAATAGAAATCTAGTTTTGTTTTTGTTTGTTTGGCTTGCGTCTTTCTTTCTAGCCTCGTCGTCTGCATTTTGTTCCCTCAGGTTCAGTTCTGTTGAACCTTGGACTCTTCTGTATATTCCCTTTCGGTTAATCTTATTCTCACCTTCATAAAAAAAAATACATCAAAACCAAAATACACATGTTTTTTTAAAAAAATCCAAAATACACACGCTTTATGAAAAAATTCACAATCTACACATGTTTGGACATCACTGCGGCAGACGAAAGCAGTGAATGCATCATCGCAGTTGTCGGTCGCGGTGAAAGTCTGACCCAAGGTTGAAACTTCAAACAAACGTAACTTTGCGCTTGGTTATCCGATCGCGGCGGAATTTTTTTTTATTCCACATAACTTTTCAAGATCTTCTAATCTGCAACTTGCCTTCATACCAAAAAAATGTCGTTGCTACCCCGAACGAGCAATTTTTCGATTTTGTCAAACTTTAGAAGATCATAACTTTGTGATCCTCAATCCGAATGTCATAAAGTTTTCTTTTATTACACATAACTTTTTAAGAACTACGACTTTAGAAGGTCATCAACATTGGCTCTTGTTCACATGCCTCTAATATGTGCAATAAACAGCAGTAACTAGCAAGCAGAGGAGAAAGGAAGAAGATTAAGAGGCTGAACACCTAGAAATATCTCTGAATAAGTGTAACTATGGTTGGCAGCATGAGACCATACTAATGCAGAACTCATTACTTCCACAAGCATCAATGACTCTTGCACGTGAGCCTCAAGACAGTTTACCAGGCTCCATACCAGTCTACTAGCTTGCTTCTCGGCAGAACTATTGTACAATTGAGAGATAAGAAAAGAAAGTGGTAACTACACGCTGGATAACTGGTTCTTACCTGAAAACTGAGCCAGTGATACCAAGGAAGCCAGACCAGAATAATGCAGTTATTGTATCTATATACTCTATCGTTCTTTACAAAAAAAAAAAAATAGTTGATCTGGGCGTCACATTTCCGGACAAGGGAGCTCGGGCAAGTTCTACAACTACGCCTGTGAATTCAGTTATCAGAATACGGAGTTTTCAGCAAGTTCTTCCGGACGAACATCAAAGCTCCTATCAGAAATTCATCCCATCAGCTTATCGACAGAGAGTATGCGGAATGAATGGAAGGCGAATAAGAAAATTCATAGAGCTCTAACGAAATGAACTTGTCTAATTGCCAGATAGCATAGCTGCATTTACAGTAGGGGAATTGCACATAGCAACTAACATTAGCACCACAATCATCTATGAAGACTATGGTCAGCCACTAGTGCAGTTCATCTACTCTAGGTTACACAAGTAAGAAATCTGCCATAACAAAACACAACCAGATTTGTAAGATACACCAACTAACATAAGATGGCCGAAGAACATCATGGAAGATCTCCGGATGCAGATGGGTAAACTATGCAATCACGAGTCTAATCTTAAGTGCAGGTAAGGAAGAACGCAAGTTCAGCAAATCCTAAATTGTTATAAAATTGCAATTCAAAGCAAGTATGAACTACAATCAATTAATGCTTACAGGCAATCGCTGAAACCCTAATTACATAGTAGAGAACTGGAGTGGAAAAAACACAGGCACAAACATAAGGGAACCCTAGGCTAGACAAAGCATCGCCGCCGCCTCCATCACCAAAATACACCTTCGTTCTTTTCTTTTCTTGACAGCAAGACTTGTCCGACCGGCCGTCCATTCTCCTCCATCGGCAATATATCCTTCTAGCCTCCAAACCCATAGAGAGTCCTTCCTTGCCTCTTCAGAGCATAAACCACATCCATCGCGGTCACTGTCTTACGCCGGGCGTGCTCCGTGTAGGTGACGGCGTCGCGGATGACGTTCTCCAAGAAGATCTTAAGAACGCCGCGAGTCTCCTCGTAGATCAGCCCACTGATACGCTTCACTCCGCCCCTGCGAGCAAGACGGCGAATGGCCGGCTTGGTGATACCCTGGATGTTATCGCGGAGCACCTTGCGATGACGCTTGGCTCCTCCCTTTCCGAGCCCCTTGCCTCCCTTGCCGCGCCCAGACATTTTTGCTTCGGAGATGGAGCGAGAGCGGAAATACTAGATCTGAGGGAAAATGAGAACGATTTGAGTTTCGTACTAGTAGAGCGTGATGATGGAAGATGTGAGAGTGAGCTGAGGAAATCTGTGGGTCAAGGTATTTATCGAGATGGAAATGGGTTTGTGGAAAGAGCATCGATCCGGGTTGCTGGTTGCGAGATGCTGTTTCCGTCGTTGATGGTGCCTGATCGACGATTCATATACGAGTTTGTTTAGACATGGATCGCTGACGTGGTAAAGTGCATCAGTGGAATTGGGATGTACTTCTTCCATTTTTCTTTTTTCTTGTTGGGAATTGGATTTATTTGGTAATGGCTGTTTTTTGTCAAATCTTTTTCATATTCTTTTATACGAGTTAATTGCATGGTTGGTCACTGAGATTACAAAAAACGTTCAAGTTTGATCACTCGAAATATTTAAATCGATTGGTGGTACTTCAGTTTACTGAAATCGTTTACGTTTTGTCACTCTCCGTCCAACTCTATTAACTTTGACTGATGTGGCAGTCAACCCTCAAAGTTGACTGTTAACTTAGTGACGTGGTAAATAAAAAATAAAAAATAAAAAATAATTTAATCTATTTTAATGTCCAACTCATTTTTACCATAAAATAAATAAATAAAACAAAAAATTATTATAATTATAAAATTGAAAGGGGCTCCCAAACCTCACCATCTCCTCTGCTTGCCGCCAGCGACAACCATGGGGGAGCTCCTGCTCACGATGGCCAACGAGTTCAGACGCACAGACGCAAAATCTCCCGCCATCAACACGGACGGGGGAGGAATGGCTGAGTCAGCACGTGTCGTCTCTCTACACCAATATTCCTCCCCGGTCCGTGTCGACGGCGGGAGATTTTGTGTACGAGCGTCAGAACTCGTCTACGATCGTGAGCAGGAGCTCCTCCATGGTTGTTGTCGCGCGGCAAGCAGCAGGAGATGGTGAGGTTTCGGAGCCCCTTTCAATTTGATAATTATAATAATTTTTTATTTTATTTATTTATTTTTTATGGTAAAAATGAGTTGGACATTAAAATGAATTAAATTTTATTTTATTTATTATTTTTTAATTGTCACGTCACTAAATTAACGGTCAACTTTGAGGGTTGACAACCACATCAGCCAAAGTTAACGGAGTTGGGCGGAGAGTGACCAAACGTGAACGGTTTCAGTAAACTAAAGTACCACCAATGGATTTAAATATTTCGAGTGACCAAACTTGAACATTTTTTGCAATCTTAGTGACCAACCATGTAATTAACCATCTTTTATATTATCCAAATCTATTAAAATTTTATTAATTATCCAAATCTTTCATAATTTATTAAAATATTAGTCATTTTTACGTTATCGTTAATAATTTTATAACTCTTTTCTTAGTTAAAATATTAAAACTTTGGTATATTCACTATCATGAGTCTCTTCCAAGTGAGTATCATGTTGTCAAGTTAATATTACTAACAAAATTACTAATTGGAAGTTAACATTTGGCTAATTCTTAGTATTTTGATAGGTTTGGATAATATAAAAGAATCTGAAAAAGATTTGAATAAAAAATAGACATTACCATTTTTTCATTAGATCACTCTAAAAGAAGAGCAACATACAAAGATCAATATGCCTACTACGAAATAAGTAACAAAATCGAAACTCAAACATTCGAGGCGACCAAAACAGAGCAAGAGTTGCCACCAAATGAGTTGCTCTGTTACCAATACAACCATCAAACCATGAAACGCTAGCCTCTAAAGTCTAAACCCAAAAAAGTACAAACCTAAGGCACTCGCATTAACAACTCGAACAACCTAACCCATGCATTTAGCAAAGACAACCGTGGCATCTCGTGTTGTTGCAGCCTTCCAAAGATCCAAATGATAATCCGGGAATACCAACCCAACATAGCCATAACCCTATTATCCAAAGCCGCCACAGCAATTAGACTACCTGTAGAAAAAAGACATCCACAGTACAAAACAAACACAGCAAAAGACCTGGTCTCCCAAGTTGGAAGTCGCCCTTGGAGACCGAACAAACGCTAAGTGAAGAACATACTCTCAAATCCCATGTATCCTCGTTGGGTGTGAACGTGGGGAGAAGAGATGCCCCGACGGAAGGCCCGCAGTCACCACCAGCACAGGTGTGAATGACCAGCAATTCCCTGATGTTGATGGCTCCGGTGGAAGGCCCACAGCCAACCACCAGATCAAACCATAGAGTGACCAAATTGGCAACCAATCGCTAAAAAGAAGATCTAAAAATCCAATTGAAGCACCAAGTGATAAAAATATAGAGAGCACAAAGAACAGAGACAAGGAATGTGAAATTGAAACATAAAATGTGGCAGTTTGGATTTGGAAGAAAGAGACCTACCCCTCGTGGGTTACAATTCACCATAATAGGTGGTGAGCGTGTGTGGTGAACTCTCACGACTTCCTAGGAATCATCGATCTTGTGTGGGTGATGCCCACGGCTATTGAAGCACACGAACAACGGAACTAGATCAAGGGAAAACGAAGAACAGCCCCATCACCGACAACTACTCACCGATAACCACCACCAATTTGCTCCAAACCATCAAAAAACCATCCGAAACTACTCTATATCTAGAGAGGTCACAGAAGGAGCGAAGAGGGATGATGACTCACTCTTACTGTCACTCTAGAAAATGGCCAAGTGAACCCACTTCCTAAAGCGTAGTAAAGCGGGTTGTGGTTTTAATGTCAACCCGGGTCCTAGATTTGATGACTACTCGGTGAATTCTTGTTATCTAGCAATGAAACTTTAGTGCAAGTCTAAACTAACAAACAAGCAAAGCAACTAAACGGTTGTTTTCAGGTTAAGAGAGGTCACCCGGATATTGTTCCCCCTAGACTGCAGTTAAGCCGGATTGCAATTACCAAGTTCAGTTTCTATGATAGTTATACTGCGGAAGGTTCTTAAGCAGTCTGAAGTCTCGACTAAAGGTCTCCAGACCCTCTCAATCTGAGTCTCTAGCGCGCGACTAACCTCCACCGGAGTAAACAGATTGAGGCCCTAACGAACAAAACCTCCACTACCGAAGTGAATTCGGTACAGAATAGTGAGTTGGCTCCTCGACTAAAGTCACCAACTCCCTACCTTCAATCAAGGATGCTCTATCAACCTATGCAGATATTCTCATTCTAGGTTAAAGCAGAAACAACAGGAATTTGATCAGGATTCATGCCATTCAATCATTTAAACCTCAATTGAATATAATCAAATCATAGAATCAGTACTTGGGTTCATACAATCAAACCTAACATACAAATCTAGGGTTTCCCATACCCAGATGAATGGGAGAACTACTCCATGGAGAAAGAAGCAAAAGCAGATTCATACGCGGAAATCATATTGTGAAGGATGGATTTCTGCTCCTGGTTGACAATCGGCACTCCTCCAAGCTCAAGCCAAGCTCCAATGGTGATAAAGATCAAGCTAGGGCACTTGGGAACTCTTGTTCATCGCTTTCTCTCTCTAGGAATCGCTCTGTCTCTCTAAAACTCGAATCCCCTTCTGTTTTGGCTGAAATCTGCCTAAAAACCCGATTATGGGCGAAATACGGGCAGAATTACGGTCGTAATCACGGTCTGCCCGTAAATCGCCCAAAACGCGCGTTTCACTTTACTCTTATGGGGGTGGAATTACGCCCGTAATTTCCAAATTACCGCCAGTATTTGCTTAATTACGGTCGTAATTTGTGGGAGACTCGCCCGTAATTTTACCGTCGAGAGGAATTCTGGGGAAATTAGGCTCGGCATTGCTTTTACGGGCATGCCTGGACCAATTACGCCCGTAATTTGGCAGGGGCTGCCCGTAATTTGCTCTGTGAATCGCCAGCTGACCTACAAATGACCCGAAACTTGCACCTATGCACCTCTTTACTTGCTAGAACCTGAAATACGACAAAACAACACAACCTAGCGTAAAATAGGCCAAGGGACAATCAATTCGAGCCCAAAATGGTCAGGAAACAGGAGTGAAAACATGTGCAAATACGACGCTATCAAATTCCCCCACACTTAACCGTTTGCTTGTCCCTAAGCAAACCAAGTCAAATACAAGGTAAGCTCGAAAAATCTCAATCATGAACCACTCGAGGACATATCACATATGCACGAAACATGGGAATCACACCGGATTTCAAACATCAACACATGAACAACTTCAACCGCAACCTGGACAACCACCACAGTGGACATTCTAGTGCAGCAAATTCGAGTAAAGGAGGTGTCTCCCTTCTGTTCACCAACCAACCTAGACTTGACTCATCCACTTACTCAAGACAGTCACCTCATGCACAAAACTCAAGATATCAGAATCAAGACCGAGCAATCTAGGTCCTCACCGGGATAAAGAGTATAGAAAATATGAGAAAATGAATCGCTCACTCTCGACCAGTGGGTTCAGGACAATTTGATGCGAAAAATGTGCATGCTCATTCTCTCAATCCCTAACGTCTCTTCACCATGAATGCAGCCTCTAAATGCTAGAGTTCACATATGGGATGTCACCACTAACTAATCTGGAGGTCTTAGACACAGGTTCAGATGACTGGCTAGGGTCTTGGACATGGGGAAAAGGCCTTTTAGGTGGTGGAAGTATTCATAGCAAAAGGTTCCACATTTCCAAACCCAACAAACTCACAGTCAATCAAACCAATATTTCCTTTCTGCCATTCTGCATTACTCAAATTTTCTAGAGCACACGAGTGAAGGAGGTTATAAAAATGTCAGCATTCCCAAGCCAGACTGCTAAGAAACACTTCGTAATGGGCACTATTCAAATTTTTGGTAGTGGCTCTCTTTTGCTTTCCTTTTTTTCTTTGTTTTTCTTTCATTCAATTTTTTCATTTCTTAAGAGAACCACCACCTCTGCACATTTTTCAAACACATGCCTCATTTTTAAGCACTACCTCCAATCCTCACATTATATTTAGCAGAAGCAGCAGAAAACATGTAAAAACCACTCTGTGGAACCTTCTAAAAGATGCAAAAGGGTGATTTTTTCATATTGACCAAAAGAAAGGGTAACACACGGCTCAAAGGGGCTGACTAAAGGGTATGACACACCAGGACAGTCAATTTGGTCGTGGGCTAATCCTATGCCTCCATCATCTTAGCTAATGACAACGTGAATGCTGCACATCATGGAAGTGGGAACTATCGCACCAGAAAGAAACGAGCAGGCTCAAGTCTCACATGGATACCTATATGCTCTATCTCTCGTTCTGATTCCCTGAACTAGATGCATAAATGACTGTCAAAAACAAGTAATCAATCCAAGTCACAGTTGGTAAGCAAACAGTTAAAAGACCGAACCCCTACACAATTCTACTGCACAACTCAGTCATCATTATAGGTTGTCCTAGTCATATTCAAGCTGTCATGCATTGAGTCGAAAGCCATTCAATTCACCAATTAACCACAGTGCCAATATGATCAAGCAAACAACAGTGCTTGGAGCCCTCAAATCTCGAGATTTGGACAGCGGACTAGGCTCCAAGCACACGTTTATACGTTCCAATGAACACAAAGAAACCCCCCCCCACACACACACACACTTAAATGAGACAGTGTCCTCAATGGAGCAGTGGGAAGGGGAACGATGTTACCGTGAAACAGTGGTCAGGAACGTTGACTGGATGGTGGACCAGTCAATAGCAGAGGACTGGACAAGGACCAGTCCAACGGGCACAGAGATAGAGGCAACAAAACACACACATTGGGTGAAAGAAAGCATGGTTCCAAGTCTACAATCCACACAACCAGGACAAGAAAAAGAAACAAACACAATACAGAGTCAAAGTCCGGAAAGAAAGACAAAAGCAGGGCCCCACTCAACGGCAAAATAGACAGAGCCAGCTCAGTGCTCATCGCCTCCATCGCCATTGGGAGACGGGTAGATGTCCTCATGACCCGGGAAAGCCTCCCAAGGGTAGCTGACAGCAGCAGGGTCCATGTTCCAGTAGCTCATCATGTAATGCTGAGCCGAAATGATGCGGCGCCGACCATCGCGCTCCCGGTAGAGTCGGGCGTTGATGTGCTCCTGGCCAGCAAGGATCTGCTCGTTCTGGCAAGAAATGCCGGCCAACTGCTCAGCAATGTAGGAAGTGGGTGCAGCAGCAGACGGGCCGGCAGCAGAAGTGGATGCGCCAGCTACAGAAGGCGTGGTCCGACGAGTGGTCCGACGAGCTGCAGCATCGCTCGCCTCAGGGATATCCTCGCCCTCTGGTGCACGAGGAACAGGACGAGGAATCCCCCGGATCCAGGTCACGTCCCCATCCCTCTGCAGAATCAGCTGGCGCCGTAGGGTGTCCCTTGAGAAGGGCGTCGGTGGCAGTATGAGAGTGAACCCGGAGAGGTCGATGTTGAAGTACCAGGCCAGGGAAGTGACCACCGGCCCACACGCCAGAGCTCGATTACACCGAGAAGCCTTGGCGACCGTCCTGGCGATGAGAGAGGACAGATGAAGATTGTCTTCCTCCTGGCTGATGGAGTGCAGGCAGTGCAAGGTGCGGAGCTGGAGATGACTGGAGGAGCCCTCGCTGGGGGTGTAAGATTTCCCCAACTGCTGGTTGAGGATGCGCCACTCTGGGCGCAGCTGAGTAGCCGTGGTATAGCCCTGTGTGAATACAGCACCTGCGAACTCCGGGAGGCAGATCCTCTCGAAGAATTGCTGGTCCCGAAAGATGGGGTTGTCGGGCTCTTCGATGGCCAGGTGACAGGAGAATGGTGGAAGGAGCCCCAGCGCCCGACCAAAGTCATCATAGCTGAGGGAGTAAGACTCCCCGCCAAGGCGGAACTGAATGGCGTTGCCGTGCGCGCCCGCGTTGGTCCGGAAGTGCTCGAAGGTGGAATAGAACTCCCAGAGGAGCTCCTGATAGACCGGCTCAGCAAGGCAGAGGAGGCGGCGCCAAGAGTAAGCGCGGATGGTATCCTCCATTGCCTCGCGAGCACTCAGTTCCTCGAAAACCTTCCAATTGAGGTAATGGTGCTGAACGACTTTGCGGCGTCGGATGTCCCGCAAAGTCTTCCTCTGGTCGGCGTCTAGCATGTTCAAGTAAGTGTTCATGGTCCTGCAGCCAAAAAGCAGCAAAAACACAACAACATACATGGAAAATTGTCAATGGTGAGTGCACAATCAACCACACCCGGGGCCCTCGAATCAGAAAATTCGGACAGTGGACTAGGCCCCAGGGGAGGAAAGACATTCAAGACCAATCGCCAACCAACAACGATTAAACACACTTGGATCCCTCGGATAATAAACCCGGACATCAAATGAGGCTCCAAGCGGGACAATCACACACATATGCCGCACGGTAGGCCAACCAAAATAGTAACATCAAAGCATTTAATACCGGAGGCCTACCGAATTCGTTCAAACACGACCCAACCCCCAAATTCCCCCACTAAAAACCCATACTACCGATCCTCCACAATTCACAAGAAAAAAGAGAGAAGCACACCTGGAGGCACAAGAGGGTATCACAGGGAAGGTGAGGGAAGAGGGTGACTCCACGACAGTCGCCGGAAAACTCGCCGGGAGGCTCGCCGGAGTTTCGTCTCCGGCGACCTCACCACCGCCAAAATGACCCAAAACTTTGGGGAATGAGGGCCCAGATGCCAGGAACACGGTGGTGGTCGCGGTTTCTCGATTGGAGGTCGGAGGAGAGAGATCGGGCCAGAAGAGCACCGAAGGGTCGCGATTTTCCGGCAACCCAAACCACCGTCAAACTCAACCCCACTGGTATAGACTTGTGGGCGCCGACGAGAGGAGCACGGGAGTGGTCTCGGATTTTAATTTGGAGCTCCGATGAGTGAGTTATGGCCGGAAAACCACCGGAGAAGGAGGTGGGGCGATTTTCCGGTGAGAAAAGAGAGAGAGATTGGCCAGAAAAGTGAGGAGAGAGAGGGAGATTCTCGGCAGACCTGGTTTTTAAACTTCCGGGGGTAATTACGTGCGCAATTATGACCGTATTTTACCCCTTCCAGCCCGTAATTCGACTCCCGAGAAAGAAACTGTCCCCTGTGCTAATTACGGGCAGAATTACGACCGTAATTGGTCGGATCCTGCCCGTAATTTTACTGCCGAGCCTCTTTCCCTCTTCTGATTTATTACGGGCAAGGGCATTAAAATTACGGCCGTAATTTATCCCCCCGTTCCCGTAATTTCACTGCCGAGGGCCCTTTTCTCCAGATTTTAAACCGCAATTTCGAACAACCAAAACCATGCGTGCCCCGACTCGAAAATGGACACTACCATACACAGAAATAGACCATCCGGGGCACGTGAAATATTCCAGAAAGACTCCAGACAGACTCAAAGACTCAAAAACGACAAAAAATAAAAAGGAAAAAGGATAGAAATGCAAACCGTGGTGGGGTTGCCTCCCCACAAGCGCTTCTTTACCGTCTTTTAGCTGGACGCCAATTGCGGAGCTAAGGGTCCGCGAGTTCCACTACCAACTCCGCACGTTCGACCTCGTCTCCCAGGTAGAGCTTGAGACGATGGCCATTCACTTTAAATGGCTCAGTTTGCGGGTTGGCAATTTCAATCGTGCCATACGGGAACACCTGGGTGACCGTGAACGGTCCAGACCACCGGGAACGAAGTTTTCCGGGAAAGAGCTTCAGACGAGAGTTATAGAGGAGAACTCGATCACCAACCTGAAACTCTTTAGGACTCCGCAACCGTGCATCGTGCATGCGCTTAGTGCGCTCCTTGTACAGCTTTGTGTTCTCATAGGCGTGGTAACGCCACTCTTCCAGCTCCAACATCTGCATTTTGCGCTCAACACCTGCAATACTAACATCCAAATTTAGCAGCTTAAGGGCCCAGAAGGCCTTGTGCTCTAGCTCCACGGGCAAATGGCATGCCTTTCCATAAACCAGCCGGTACGGTGAAGTACCAATGGGCGTCTTGTAGGCAGTGCGGTATGCCCATAGAGCATCATCGAGCTTGGTGGACCAATCCTTGCGGGATAGATTCACTGTCTTCTCCAGGATACGCTTGAGCTCCCGGTTCGTCAGCTCGGCCTGGCCACTTGTTTGAGGATGGTAGGCCACGGACACCTTATGAGTTACACCATAGCGAGATAGCAACTTATCGAACTGGCCCTGGAAATGGGTGCCTCGGTCGCTTATGATGGCTCTAGGTGTCCCGAACCGGGAGAATAGCTGCTTCAGAAAACCACAAACACGTCTAGCATCATTAGTGGGCAAAGCTTGTGCCTCAGCCCACCTAGAGACGTAGTCAACAGCAATAAGGACATAGGTATTACCAAAAGATGGAGGGAAGGGGCCCATGAAGTCGATACCCCAGACATAAAAAATCTCACAAGTTATAAACACATTCTGGGGCATCTCATCATGGGCAGAGATGTTACCTGACCTCTGGCATCGGTCGCACCTGCGTGCGAAGGTGTCTGCGTCCTTAAAGAGCGTGGGCCAGTAGAAGCCCGACTGTAGCACCTTCCTCGCTGTGCGGTTTCCTCCGTGGTGACCGCTAGTAGGTCCTTCATGACAGTGAGATAGAATGCCCTACATCTCACTCTCCATAACACATCGACGGATTATCCCGTCGGCTCCGATCCTGAAGAGATGAGGGTCATCCCAGAAGTAGTGCTTCAGGTCAGAGAAAAATTTCCTCTTGGCGTGGGTTGTCATCCCCTTGGGCAGCTGCTGGCCCACAAGATAGTTCGCAAAATCAGAATACCAGGGAGTGACACTCTCCACCAGGCACATCATCATCAGTCTCTCATCTGGGAAGGAGTCGTTGATCTCCTCCTCGATGTTGTCCGCAGGGGGTGCGTCCAACCGGGAGAGGTGATCGGCTGCAACATTCTCCGCTCCCTTCTTGTCCCGAATCTCAATGTCAAACTCTTGCAGCAGTAAGATCCATCGTATGAGCCTAGGCTTGGCATCGGCCTTGCTCATCAGGTATCGAATCGCGGAGTGATCTGTATACACGGTCACATGGGACAAGACCAGATAAGGACGAAATTTATTGAAGGCAAACACCACTGCGAGCAGCTCCTTCTCCGTGGTGGTGTAGTTCTCCTGGGCATCATTGAGGGTCTTCAAGGCGTAGTTGATAGGTCGAAAGTGTTGATCTCGCCTCTGCCCCAAGACAGCTCCAACAGCAAAGTCACTGGCATCGCACATCAGCTCAAATGGCAGGGACCAGTCAGGAACAACCATGATAGGAGCTTGGGTGAGCTTCTCCTTCAAGGTCGTGAAGGCCACTGTGCATGCATCAGTAAACTGGAAGGGGGCATCCTTCTCAAGAAGCTTAGTCAGGGGCAGGGCGATCTTTGAGAAATCCTTGATGAACTGCCTGTAGAACCCTGCATGACCTAGAAAACTCCGGATCCCCTTAACAGATGTAGGAGGAGGCAGCTTGCTGATAGTCTCGATCTTCGCTCTGTCCACCTCAATCCCCATCTTGGAGATCTTATGCCCAAGAACTATGCCTTCTCGAACCATGAAGTGACACTTCTCCCAACTCAGTGCCAGGTTCGTTTCTTCACACCGTTTAAGGACAAGCTCCAGGTTATGGAGACAGTGAGAGAATGAGTCTCCATAAACCGAGAAATCGTCCATAAACACCTCCATAATCTCGCCGACCAGACGGTCAAAGATGGCGAGCATGCATCGCTGAAAAGTGGCCGGGGCATTGCATAGCCCGAATGGGATCCTCCGGTAGGCAAAGGTGCCGAAGGGACAGGTGGAAGTGGTCTTCGCCTGGTCCTCCGGTGCAATAGGGATCTGGAAGTACCTGGACATCCCATCCAGGAAACAGTAGAACTCGTGCCCCGCCAGTCTCTCCAGCATCTGGTCAATGAATGGCAGCAGAAAGTGGTCCTTCCGAGTGGCGTCGTTGAGGCGCCGGTAATCAATGCAGACACGGTACCCAGTCACCATGCGCATCGGGATCAGCTCATTCTTCTCGTTAGGCACCACAGTCATCCCACCCTTTTTGGGTACCACCTGGGTGGGACTGACCCACTCGCTGTCGGAAATGGCGAAGATGATGCCCGCGTCCAGCAGCTTCACGATCTCTGCCCGAACCACAGCCTCCAGGTTCGGTGTCAGTCTTCTCTGCGGCTGTCTCACTGGCTGCACTCATCCTCCATCGGTATCCGGTGGGAGCAGAAGGAAGGGCTGATCCCCCGGATGTCTGTGATCTTCCACGCTAGAGCTCGCTCGTACCGCTTCAGCAAGGCCACCAGTCTGTTCTTCTGCTCGGGTGTGAGGGTCGAGCTGATGATGACTGGCAGCTTATTCCCCTCCCGGAGAAATGCATACTCCAAATGAGGAGGGAGGGGCTTAAGCTCCAGCTCTGGTGGTTCCTCCAAGGAAGTAGTGATGCGGGTGGAGGATGAGATCGGTTTGAACAGCCTGTCGCCCTCCAAGAAGGGGCCATTCTCCAACTCGGCCAACTATTCCGCCAGCTGCGGCTCCTGCGATGCCTGCTCACCTAGCAAAATATAACGCTCAAGAGCATCGTCAGTACCCGCACTCGTTATAGCGAGTGCGGTCTCAAAATCAGCAAGCACATCACAATAATCTATGTCATCATGCAAATGAGAGTGTTTCCCATTCTCAGACACAGAGAAAGTAGCTTGTTCATCACTAGCACGCATAATCAATTTACCACTATGCACATCAATAAGCGCCTTGGCGGTGGCGAGAAACGGTCTACCCAAAATCAAAGGTACATCCACATCCTCATTTATATCCAAAATAACAAAGTCAACAGGATATGTGAAAGCACCCACATTAACAAGCAAATCCTCAATGATACCCCTAGGATGCACGATAGAACGGTCAGCTAACTGAATGCTCATCCTAGTAGCTCTAGGTTCAACTAGGTCTAGCTTCTTAAACAATTTGTAAGGCATGACATTTATGCTAGCGCCTAGGTCCGCCAAGGACTTTCCTACATGCATGCTGCCAATAACAAGAGGGATAGTGAAACTCCCTGGGTCTTTTCGCTTCTCGGGCAGCTTGTTCTGCAGGATAGCAGAACACTCCTCGCTCAGCATCACTATCGAAAGATACCCAAGTTTCTTCTTGTTGGTGAGGAGGTCCTTCATGAACTTGGCATACTTGGGCATCTTTGACGGTGCCTTCACGAACGGCATGCTAATGTTGACCTACTTCAACATTGCCATGAACTTGGCAAACTCAGTCTCCAGCTTGTCTTTATGTAGGTGAGTGAGGAAAGGAAGCTGAGGTACATGCTCCTTAACCACTGGCTGTGGCTTGGGAGCAGGTGTTTCTTTGTCTTCCCCCACTTCTGCATTATCAGCTGGAAGTGTTGAAGCAGGTAGTGGCTCATCTCGACTGGGCTGGGCAGGAGCAACAGATGTGGTCTTGCCACTCCTGGTAGTGATGGCATCTAGCTGCTGGTGCTGGTGAGGCTCACGAGGATTCGAAATAGTGGTGGCAGGCAGAGTCCCCGGTGCCCTGGTAGTGTTTTGGCGAGCAAAGCTACCCATCTGGTTCTGCAGATCTTGCAAAATGGCACCTTGGTTCCTCTGACATGCCTCCAGTGAGGTTATGCTCTGGTCCAACCTCGTGACAGTTGCCTGAGTGGCAGTCATGAATGAAGCTAGAATTTTTTCCAGCTTCGTCATCTGATTATCTGGGGCAAGAGCTGCTGGTGGCTCGGCATACTGACGCTGGGGCTGCTGGAATGGTTGCCCCTGCCTAGGCTGGTAGGGCTGCTGCTGTGGGGCTGGCCCATGTCGAGCATGGAAGGGCTGCCTCTGCTGAAAGCCACCGGCTGGTGCTGGGAAACCATGTGGTTTAGTGGTGCTGCTACTCTAAGAGAAATTGGGATGCTGGCGCAACCCCTCATTATATGTATTGCTGTACGGGTCGAGGCGCCGAGCATTGGCGATGAAGTCCAACTGCTCTTGGGGAGTAGTAGACTCCCTCATAGCCTGGCAGTCTTCCACTAGGTGATTTGAGCTCTCACACCACTGACATTGAGCTACTAGAGGTGTAGCCAAACCTCTGCCTGGAATAAGACTGTTGGGCTGCTTCAATGTCTGCACTAACTCAGCTACCTGCTGCTCGAGCCCGGATTTGGTCTCCATGGCGTGCACACCACGGTCCCAGGAATGTCTGCCTCTGCTGCTCTGCCCCCAGGAATGATCTCTGGAAGCCAAGGTATTGATCATCTGGTTCAGTTCGGGTGGAGTCTTAGTAGGAATATCCCCTCCTAGGCATAGAGACTCAATCACCCTCTAGCTGTCTGGAGAGAGAGCGCTGTAGAAGTTCCCCACTGTGAACGCATCACTGAAGCCATGATGGGGACACTGCCAAAAATATCCCATGTACCGCTCCCATGCATCACGAAGTGACTCGTCTGGCTCTTGGCGGAAGTGAGTGATCTCCCGCTGGATCTTTGTGGTCTTCGATGCTGGGTAGTACCTGTGCACGAACTTGTCAGCCAGATCATCCCAAGAAGTGATGGAAAATGGGGGCTGGGTCTCCAACCACCTCTTGGCATTCTCCTCCAGAGAGTGGGGGAAGAGGTGAAGGCGGATTGCATCATCAGGGACACCGTTCAGCTTGAACTCGTTCGTCAGCTGTAGAAAACGGGAAAGATGTACCCTTGCCTCCTCATCCTTCAAGCCATGGAACTGGATAGAGGATGTAATGAGTTGAATCCAGCATGGCTTGATCTCGAAGTTGTTCGCTGGAATAGGTGGGTAGAGGATGACCGGGCGGATGTCAGCAATCCGTGGAGTGTAGTAGTACTCCAAGATGGGACCCGGCAGCGGTGGATGATGATGAACCCCATCTGCCTGGGGTATGGGGTTGTTCCCCAGGACATGATTCACTGGGGGAGCCTGCTGAGGATTCCCCTGGTGTGGATTGTAATCTTCCATCTCGTACTCGTCCTCGGACTCGCTGCTCAAATGGCCGTCTATGCGCTCCTCCGTAGCCAGTCTAGCTCGCTGTTGTCTCCTGAGTTGGCGACAGGTGCGTTAAATCTCTGGATTCAACGGCAGTACACCTCCCGACTGGCTACGGGTCATGCACTACCTGCACACACTCAAGCAAGCAAACCCGTGAAGGCACAAGTGGGACAAAGCAAACAATGCGAAAAGAAAAGCTAAATTAACAGAAATCACTTTTCTTCAACAACCTAGCCGTCCCCGGCAACGGCGCCAAAAACTTGACTCACTCCTAGTGTCACTCTAGAAAATGACCAAGTGAACCCACTTCCTAAAGCGTAGTATAGCGGGTTTGGGTTTTAATGTCAACCCGGGTCCTAGATTTGATGACTACTCGGTGAATTCTTGTTATCTAGCAATGAAACTTTAGTGCAAGTCTAAACTAACAAACAAGCAAAGCAAATAAACGGTTGTTTTCAGGTTAAGAGAGGTCACCCGGATATGGTTCCCCCTAGACTGCAGTTAAGCCGGATTGCAATTACCAAGTTCAGTTTCTATGATAGTTATACTGCGGAAGGTTCTTAAGCAGTCTGAAGTCTCGACTAAAGGTCTCCAGACCCTCTCAATCTGAGTCTCTAGCGGGCGACTAACCTCCACCGGAGTAAACAGATTGAGGCCCTAACGAACAAAACCTCCACTACCGAAGAGAATTCGGTACAGAATAGTGAGTTGGCTCCTCGACTAAAGTCACCAACTCCCTACCTTCAATCAAGAATGCTCTATCAACCTAGGCAGATATTCTCATTCTAGGTTAAAGCAGAAACAACAGGAATTTGATCAGGATTCATGCCATTCAATCATTCAAACCTCAATTGAATATAATCAAATTATAGAATCAGTACTTGGGTTCATACAATCAAACCTAACATACAAATCTAGGGTTTCCCATACCCAGATGAATGGGAGAACTACTCCATGGAGAAAGAAGCAAAAGCAGATTCAGACATGGAATTCATACTGTGAAGGATGGATTTCTGCTCCTGGTTGTCAATCGGCACTCCTCCAAGCTCAAGCCAAGCTCCAATGGTGATGAAGATCAAGCTAGGGCACTTGGGATCTCTTGTTCGTCGCTTTCTCTCTCTAGGAATCGCTCTGTCTCTCTAAAACTCGAATCCCCTTCTGTTTTGGCTGAAATCTGCCTAAAAACCTGATTCTGGGCGAAATACGGGCAGAATTACGGTCGTAATCACGGTCTGCCCGTAAATCGCCCAAAACGCGCGTTTCACTTTACTCTGATGGGGGTGGAATTACGCCCGTAATTTCCAAATTACCGCCAGTAGTTGCTTAATTACGGTCGTAATTTGGGGGAGACTCGCCCGTAATTTTACTGTCGAGAGGAATTCTGGGGAAATTAGGCTCGACATTGCTTTTACGGGCATGCCTGGACCAATTACGCCCATAATTTGGCAGGGGCTGCCCGTAATTTGCTCTGTGAATCGCCAGCTGACCTCCAAATGACCCGAAACTTGCACCTATGCACCTCTTTACTTGCTAGAACCTGAAATATGACAAAACAACACAACCTAGCGTAAAATAGGCCAAGGGACAATCAATTAGAGCCCAAAATGGTCAGGAAACAGGAGTGGAAACATGTGCAAATACAATGCTATCAGCTGAAGACAGCTGAAACTGGAATGACAAAACAACGATTTCCAAAGCCCAATTAATCTGCACCAAAAATTGTAAAATAAGCGCGCAGGCCCTTTTCCCTAAGAGGCCAATATTGGCCCTGGCCAACGGGTTGGTTTTGACCTAGCCCATTTAGGGCAAGCTGAATCCGACATGTTCCTTAACAAGGCCGGTTTTGGCATGATTCAGCCAGGTCATGTATGGGTACCACCCCAACCCTAACCCGAACCCGTCCCACCCCGTAAATAATTCTCTCACTACCAACACACCCCCTTTTAATATAATATATTAATATAATCCAGTTTCACAAGGACAATGTATGTATTGCTCAAGTGAATCGACTTGATGATGAAACCAAGGAGCTCAAGCAAGAAGTTTGAAACTTCGAAATTGAATGAAGGAAAATTAGAGGAAAAAGGCACAATTATTTTCATTGGCTTTCGTGATTATCCACACGCCTCCGAGTACACCTCCTCTAAACCCATGTCAGTCACCTCAATCTAGGCTATCATATCTGGGGCATTAAGAACCTAACTCATTTCAATGGGTACTACCCACCGTCCACACCGAGGTTTCATCCCAGGTTCTATCTAGGAAGGCAATCCTACGGCAGGGGTACGACCACCTCGACCACCATAGGATCCTAGTAATTCATCTAACCTAATTTGTTTGATGGCGCATACCCGTCTAGCCCTAAAACTCCATACCCGGCATAGAACATTTAGGGTGTGTACCGTGGGGCTTCTCCATCGTCAAATAAGCACAAGAACTCTTGAGGGTGCTCTTTATTTTTTGTTTCAATTTAGGAGTTTTCGTTTATTGGTATCCTTTTTCTACGTTGACGCACATTGCACCAATCTTTTGCAAGCAAGCATCTCTCCCTCAAGACCAAGAGCAGATGGATCATTGCCTTACCTTTCAAGGTCACATGTGGATAAGTTGATGGGCAGATTCGTCTTAGCCCGAGCACCACTTCCCAGGCAGCACTCCACATTGGGTTGCCACACATGTTGGATACAAACGAGAGTTTTGAGGTCTCATGAATCGCTAAAAGGTACTTTGTACCTTGGCATACGATTCAGTGAGGTGGAAATATTCTTGGGGTATGGTAAGTATGGAGAGATGGTCGGGACACGATAAAGTTATTTGATCCCCAAAAATATCCTCAAAGGACACTCTGAACCTTGGGGGTCGATTGCCTCTCGCGTGAGAACCTCTTTTTAAAAGATTTTGAGTTCAAAAATGATAAAGAATCTAGCACACATGTTCTTCCTAAGATAACAAACATTATCGACTCACTAAAGAGGAAGAAAAGAGTAAAATCCCTCATACACCGGTACTCTAATCATGCAACTACTCCCTAGCGAGCACAACACATCAATCATCTATCAATTCAAATCATATCGAGTAGGGGGATTGCACGGAACAAGGTATTTTGGAACCCTCAAATTTGAAAAGATTTGGGTAATATGCATTCAAGGTTCCAAAACACTATCATTTGACCACCCAATACCACACACAATCGCTAGCATACACTCCCATAAGTAGGGGTGTTCAAACGGTTTGGTTACCATGGTAACCGTTTTAATCGGTACTATTTGGATAATTTGGTTTGGTTAATTTGGATAATTGGTTTGGTTTGGTTAAAGTTTTTAGCTTGTTTGGTTTAGGTGGTTTGGTTTGGTTTCAGACACTCCTAACCAGTCAAACCAAACTAACCAGTTAAGTAATTAGTAATATATCTAACATATATTATATACACATACTTAATACTTTGCATAACCACTCAAGAGTTAACGTTCATCCCTTTTAGACTCATAAAATATAAAGCTCAATCTTGCTCATATAGTGTATATTTGTATATGTAAAATGTAGACCACAACATATGGACGCCTAATTTAGATAAATTTCATACATTATGATGGATGGAAACTTGAAAGGAAGGTCATTTCCAGCCTATGATAATTGCTAAGAGACTAAGTCAATTTACACAAACACAACAATTCATTAACCCATACCATTGTCATAAATTTTTGTTAGGTGAATACTTCTATACTAATCGTAAGATAATTGTCTTAGTTGCATGTATTTTTGTTAAGGGTCAACTATAACTACGTGTTGGTTGTTATGTTTTATTCATTATATAAACTGCGAATTGTTGCATTAACCGGAAATTTTTCATCGTTAATGATAATGTGATTTTATATTGGTTAATCTGGTTAACCAATTAACCAAACCGATTAAACTTTAGTTTGGTTAATTTGGTTGTTGTATTAGTTTGGACGGTTTGGTTATGATATTGTATTCCATGGTTAATGGAATTTAGCCTTATTTGGTTTGGTTATAACCATGGTAACCATTTTAACACCCCTACCCATAAGCATTCATCAACGTCTTACATTCATAAACAAGGGAGGATACTAGCAATCCCTGGCTCAATCAATCATGAAAATCATTCAAGCATTCACACGCATCCCCCCACACTTGAGCAACACATTTTCCTCAATGTGGGAGTTTCAAAAGAGAATATCATGAAGGTTACAATGGGTTGGGTTGTGGGTTGGTGAAGGTACACAAGTGTCGGTCTTTGTTTGCCTAGTGATTGCCACACTATAAAGCGCATAAGAAAAAGAGAAAGATGATCTTAAGTTATTGGTACGAGAAGTAGATAAAATATACGAAAAATTATTAGTATTAAAATACTCAAAGTAGGAAAATTAAAACGAAAAGGAAGCACAAGTTAATGTACTATCCGAAATAAGCAATAAAAGTACGAAACTGAAATTTTCAGAAGTTCAAACTAGGAAAATAAAAGATAGAGGAGGTCCCTGTGATGGCATCAAATGCTCAATGTCTAGTCTTCGTCCTCTTCCGTCTCAACCTCTTCTTCCTGGACAACGTAACTGTAAGGCCGCGGGGAAGGAGTGCGTCGTAAGAGTGGGAGATTGTTGCTGGGTTTAGCTTTTGGTGCCTCATCATAGCATGAGTGCAATCCAGCCTATGCTTCCTCCACTAAGAATCCTGACTCTGGTTCCTCAGGATGGCCTCTAAACGTGTCAAGGAGATCAGATCGTCAGAAGCGTGGGCAGACTATGGTCCGCTAGACTGGCTTACATGGAAACTGTGATGGCCCGATGCTAATGACGAAGAGCTCTGACCCCTCCTCTTCATGAGACATGTGGGAGTGTGGTTGATCCCATCCACAACCACAGTGTTGGTCGTTGGAATGTCCAAAACTCGAACACCCCAGACTCCCTCCCCGTTATGATCCAAGGTTTTCAAGTAAGTCTTCAGATGCTCAAATGGAACAGGAAACGGTGTTGGAGTCCAGCTGACTCTCAGTTGCGATTAGGTCCACTCCAAGATATCTGGAGATCTTGGTAAAGTAGGCTCCTCCGTGCAACCTCGCGTCTGAACCATGACGGCTAAGAGTCTGCAAAATGGACCGTTCGAGGTGGAACCAACTGCCGTTTTGCATGCTCCAGATTCGCAGTCGCGATCTTGGGCTCTTTGGCTGTGATCTTCACTTTAAGTTCATTGTCTGCTTTCTCGGCTGTGATCTCCTTTTTTGGGCCATGATCATCAGCTTCCTGTCCATTTTTGCTACACTGGTGCCCCTTCCATACCTAATTTGCATGTATTGTTTAAAAGCACGCTAAATTCACATCATAATCAAATAATAAAGGAATAGGGATGCAATAGACGTTATTCTAACGATTATGCGCATGAATTAACACGAAATAAACCTAAATATGAATGCTAAATAACACCAATCTAGGTGTTACCAAAAGGAGAGGTGGAGGAGGAGAGGGAATATGGGAATTCTAGTTTTTAATTTTTTAAATTTTTTTTTAATTATATAGTAATTGTTATATAAGTTTTATTATAGTCATTATTAATAATGTATTTGTTGTTCGAGGGTCACAGTTTGCCACCAGAAGCAAGTTTGTCAAGGTTTATCTAGTCAAATTGAGATCATGTCGACAAATCAACGTTTGGGTGAAAGAGATGAACTAGCTATATGTTTTGGTCACGGGTGGGCTTCTAGCTTTGAGGTTGTTTATCAATAATTATTAAAATTACTATAATTAATTACTACTTAAGCATAAATAAATCAATAATTATTTTTTAGTTATTAATATTTATGATTATTGTATAAATTTTTTTATTTTTTATTTTGTGATAATGTTTTATAGCTTTAATGTATTTATTTGAAGAATATAATTTACTTACTTTGCAACTTTTTGCCCCTCTAATTTTTCATTTGAAAAAAAAATTTCCCCCTCCACTTACACCCTCGCAAATTTACATCCTCCACAATTTCACCATCAACTTGTACTCCTCAAATTTGCACCCCCTAGTTGCAAAAACATAACGTAGATGTTATCGTTAAATCTTGTATTTAAATGTGAGTATTTTTCATTTTGTTTGGAATGTTGTATTTTATTTGAATATGGATGTAGATTTTTGAGAGGTTGTCTTCAAATATATTATATACATCCTCAAATTCTTTTAGTGTTAATGATTTATCACTCCCTACATGTTTCCTAAAACCGACATGAACTGGCATGAACCGGTTGTACCACCAATCAGACCATACCACTTGTCAAACAAGCATAACGACATAAATCGGTTTGAGAACCTTGCCCCCCAACTAGGGATGGTAAAAATAACCATAATTATGGATATCCTCCCAAGTCCAACCTGATTGTGAATGGTAAAACCCGAACTAAATAAACTACTCGATAGTATGGGGTAAATTCGAACCCAAATATCATGGATAATGGGCGGTTATGGATTTCGCACTATCTTACTCTTTTTTACCAACACACTAAGAAGTGGCCAAGTTTAACCACGACTTAGGATGCAGTATAGTGGATCAAAGCCTTGAAGAGTGGAACGAATACATGAAGCTTCTTGAGCATCTCCATAAAATTAGCAAATTCCTCCTCCAACCAGTCTTTGTGCACTCTTGAGGGGAAAGAAAGTTGGGGCTTGTACTCAACCACGAGAGGAGGTGTCATCTTTGCCTTCCTAGCCTCGTCTTCCTTTACCTCCTTAGGTTTTTGTTCGGTTACCGGTTGAGGGGGTCTCTTCTTGAACTATCTTCTTAAGTTCTTCCCCATGACTCACAATCCCACTTATAAGCACAATAGAATGTAACATCGCTCTTGGATATTTAGGGTTTTCTAAGGTTTGAGATGGAAGGGCTCCTTGTTAGTCCACTTAGCATTCGAGATGAAATTGACTTATTCTTTTGGAGTAGTAGCTTCCATCATGATTTGGCACTCCTCCAACATGTGGTTGGGGCTTGAACATCACTCACATGCCATCACATGACTCTTTCCTTGACTTCCGTACTTCACTAGCATCTTATCAATATTTGCTTCAAGCAAGGGGTTTGACTCGGTTGCATGGACACCTTTCTCACGAGAATGTCTTCCCCTTCTTGCCATGCTCCAACCATATCCCTTAGCTGCCATTTCTTCGAATAAATCAATCATTTGTGGGGGGTGTCTTGTTGAGCATGTTGCCTTGACACAAGGAGTCTATGTGCATATGGTCCTCTTAGAATGGTAAAACCCGAACTAAATAAACTACTCGATAGTATGGGGTAAATTCGAACCCAAATATCATGGATAATGGGCGGTTATGGATTTCGCACTATCTTACTCTTTTTTACCAACACACTAAGAAGTGGCCAAGTTTAACCACGACTTAGGATGCAGTATAGTGGATCAAAGCCTTGAAGAGTGGAACGAATACATGAAGCTTCTTGAGCATCTCCATAAAATTAGCAAATTCCTCCTCCAACCAGTCTTTGTGCACTCTTGAGGGGAAAGAAAGTTGGGGCTTGTACTCAACCACGAGAGGAGGTGTCATCTTTGCCTTCCTAGCCTCGTCTTCCTTTACCTCCTTAGGTTTTTGTTCGGTTACCGGTTGAGGGGGTCTCTTCTTGAACTATCTTCTTAAGTTCTTCCCCATGACTCACAATCCCACTTATAAGCACAATAGAATGTAACATCGCTCTTGGATATTTAGGGTTTTCTAAGGTTTGAGATGGAAGGGCTCCTTGTTAGTCCACTTAGCATTCGAGATGAAATTGACTTATTCTTTTGGAGTAGTAGCTTCCATCATGATTTGGCACTCCTCCAACATGTGGTTGGGGCTTGAACATCACTCACATGCCATCACATGACTCTTTCCTTGACTTCCGTACTTCACTAGCATCTTATCAATATTTGCTTCAAGCAAGGGGTTTGACTCGGTTGCATGGACACCTTTCTCACGAGAATGTCTTCCCCTTCTTGCCATGCTCCAACCATATCCCTTAGCTGCCATTTCTTCGAATAAATCAATCATTTGTGGGGGGTGTCTTGTTGAGCATGTTGCCTTGACACAAGGAGTCTATGTGCATATGGTCCTCTTAAAAAAGACCATTGTAGAATGTACCAATATCGAAGTCTTCATCAAATCCATGGCGAGGGCATTTGAAAAAGAGCTCGGTGTAACTCTCCCAAACATCCCTTAGAGTTTCATCCTCCTCTTGAGCAAAGTGGGTGATTTGTCTTCAGATCTCCGTTGTATTAGACGGTGGGAAATATCTTGTTGTGAACTTGATCTAAGGGCTTGTTGAGCCACACGGCTCATCTTGATGCCATCGATCAACTCGGAGAAATGGTTAATGAGCTCTCTTGGTGACTCGTTGTCGAGGCCATGGAATTGAATGTTGCTTTGGATCATTGAGATAAGACCGATCTTGATCTCAAAGTTGTTTACCACCATGGGTGAATGTGGAATGCTCAATTGAATATTCTCCACCCTTCGGACATATACTACCCCCATTGTCCTCTCCTCGTCACCTTGTTGAAAGTCTTAGTTGACCATGTTATCAACCACAAACGCCTCCTCCTCCTCTTCTTCTTCTTCTTCTTCTTCTTCTTCTTCTTCTTCTTCTTCTTTTTCTTCTTTGGACTCCTCTTCTTTGAGTTGAGCCTGGATCACAAGGTCTCCCTTGCTTTCATTAACTCCCTCTCATAAGCAAGATGCAGGAGAGTCTGATTGATGTTGTCGTCTAGTGGCTCCAAGTGATCTAGGTTGCTTCAAGTCATAAACCACCTGAAATCACTTCAAAACCACAAACGTGGAGAGAAAAAGCAAGTTCCAAAACAAAATTGCAAAAAAAAAATGGATTAACAATATCTCCCTTTTTGTTGAATAATACATTGTGTTCCCGGCAACGGCACTAGGAAACCTTGACTCGTGCTTAACTACACCTATCACGACAAGGCCAAGAGCAATCTCCAACCGGGTGTAGTATAGAGCAAGTATTTTCGAAAAATCAACCCTGGCGGTCTATCTATCCTTACTTCAATGAACTAAATGTTATCTAACGATCGAATTGTTGTTTTAACTGCGAAACTAAACAAGCATGCAAGTAAATTGTGATTGAGTTCAGTTGAGGAAACTTCACTCGGAGTGTTTCCCCCTAGTCTATGTCGATTTAACGTTCTGACACCCTAGGCGGCTCATTGCCTCAGATACGCGCGCGACGAAGTGTGGCTCTGATTGTGTATCAGATCCCTCGCGCGCCTCAAGATTCGCGCCCCCAGATCCACCGGCACGGTTGCAGCGGATTATTAACACCCCACGAGCACTTGTGGCAGCCTGCCCACTCCGAGACGCCGTCATATCTGCATCGGACGAGCCGTTGAAATCTCGTCCTGAATCGAAGTCGTATGACGGTGTTGCCGGAACCCCATCGTCATCAGCCCCGTTGCCTTCCCCGTTGCCGGAATCGTCCAGATCCAGCGAAGGATCAGTAGAAACATGCAAAGGAGAGGAGAGATTACCTTCTTCGCCTTGCACGACCTCGATCTCGTCAATGTTGATGCTAGCCATGGAAAATTTTTGAGTGTTTGCAACAGCAAGTTAGAAACAAGGTTGTAGAAGAAGGAGAAGAATCTCAAAGATAAACCCAATTTAGAGAAACAGGAAGCAGAACTCGAAGAAGCAGAATGAGTTTCAACCCCCCGATGGCAGACTATTTATACTTGAGAAAGGAAAGATGAAAGGTTAAAGTTGCTTCGAGAAACGTAACCGTCAGAGTCTTTTTGAATTTCATAACGGCCGCTAAAACCGACCAGTCATACAAAGACACGTGGACACCTAGTATAGACATAGGCACTAGCCGATGACGTCACAAGCTTCGCGCATCGCCTGGGGGGCATGGCACACCCGCGGAGGAGAAAAAACATCCTAAAAAATCCAACCTCAGTAAAAAGCATCATGCGCAACCGACACGAAAAATCTCATGAAGATCGCGCGAACCCGAGCCAATCGCGCGGAAACCAAACAACCATCAGCATGAAAAATCTCATGAGAATCAAGCAAACCTGAGTCAATCGCGCGAAGAGCAAATGGCGCCAGTCCAAAAAAACCTCACGGAGATCACGCGGACCCGAGTCAATCGCGCGGAAATCAAACAGGCGGTATTCACGGAATACCCCCTGATGGGGGGCAATTGTTGGGTATATGACTCGGATCTCGCCGCGCCAAGGAAGCACCGACGCACCGCCGTCAGAAGAGTCGGGTGCGTTAGCACCGACGCAACCAAGAAGGCGGACCAGCGCCACTACCAAGAGAGTCGGGCGCATTAGCACCGACGCGACTGAAGTCACAGCCCAAACACCGAACGACGACGTTCGAGTCTAGCGTTGACCAAATCAGCAAAACCGTGGAAACGACGCCGCGTCCCCTCGATGAGTGGTCACCATCATAGTCTTAGGTATGATAATAGACTAAATGTACTTGTCCTAGGTAGAGGTATGGTCTAGACCTCTGACATGTCAGTAGTCATGTCACCATGTAACTCACCCACCACCATGTAGCCTATAAATATGACATTTACTCTGGTGGGTGAGGAGATCGGATTTTTCAGACTCTATCTCTAGAAACAACCAACTTCTCTCTCTAAAATACGACTCTCTTAACCTCATTTATCCTCTCTTGTTCTTGAATCTACGACTGATTCTCATTGCTTACTCTTCTCGACCCATCTTCCCGAACCTCACTCCTACACTCAGTTAGGTTCAAACAGTTCGTGTGGTAGTGGGAGAAATTATGTGTAAATTTAAAATAATTAGTTTTTAATTTTATTATTTATTAATTGACTTCGTTAGCTAGTTAACTGTCAAAAACTTTAATCAAGGTTGTAACCCCGGGGGTCGACCCGGATTGGCCTAGACCCGATGGAAAAAATAGTTGCCACACACCCGTTTAAGGGATCGCCTGAATTCTTCAAAACCCGACAAACCTGACGGGTGGACCAACACCAATGAATCTCGGGTTGGATTTCACCATTCCCAATTCCCAATAGTCTCTTTTATGCGTTGGACCGAGCTTTAAATTTATAAGTCAAAGCACACTCTAGTCGCCCCTAACAAATCTATTTATAACTAATCTAGTAATGTAGTAAAGTGACTCATCGTATTCCAAGGGAACCTAACAAAGCACACTCTTATTAATTCTCTATGAACTACTATCTAATCAACTCGGATGCTTGGGGGTAGAAATAACCTAAACTAACCTACTTAAACAACTAACCAAGTGGTTGGGAGACCACTAGAGATGAGAGAGTTGCCTAGGATAGAATACCTCTAACCATAAATTGATACATGCGATAATATAATGGTGTCTTGAGGTGCGAAGGTCACTAAGATGGGAATCAACCCAATATTTATGGCACTGATCCTCCTCCTAACTAGGCTAGTCAACCCAATGTCACCAAAATTGAGTTACCTAACTAGGGGTATACGCTACCTCCTCTATACGGATCCTATCAGTCCGCAAACAAGTTAGGAAAGCCGATGGTCACACACATTACCCCGCAAGCATCACCTAGGTGGACATCTACAGACGCCTCGTCCACGAACTAGATTCCTAGATCATTCACCTACTCCTAATTGGCCATCTGACCCTACCCCGTCTAACCCTAAAACTCACACCTAGTGTTAACTCAGTTGTGGCCTAGTGGGGAAGAGTTGGACGACTTACCTTAGCTAAATTAATCATAGGTGAAGTATACAAACTCTAGGTAAACTCAATCACACCAAAAACCCATTTGTAACATAATGATACTCCCCTGTTATCTAAGCTGCAACTAGCAAATATGATACAAACAATCCTACACTAAGAGGTGTCTATGCAAAATCCTCAGCTAAGTATAATCAATCACACTAAGCAAGAAATTTATGAACAAACACCAAATAGACATAGATTATAGGTTCATAATCATTCATACACATGACCCATAAACAAACTACAACTTAGGCTTCTTCTTCCCCACACAACCTTAGGGACTCAAATCATAGAGAGAATACAAACTAGAAGGGGGAAGTGATAAAACTATCTTCTTCTCCTTGCTTGCACCTTCTCCCTGCTCCTTGGGTGGATTGGATCTTTAATTAAGCTTTCCCATGTATTTCTCTCTCCAAAAGCTGGCCATATATCTTAATTTTCTCTCTCAAAATCGACTCTCCTGCCAAGTGCAGCAGCTCCTCTATTTATAGGCTCTAGAGATTTCGGGCAAGTTCACGGCCAAGGGTAGAAAGTTCACAGTCGTGATCTAGCTCCGATGGCCCGCGAACTTTAGCTTCATCATATGGCCTTTGTGGGGTGAGGGATCACGCCCTGAGTTTACGACCGTGAACATGGTCTCGCGGTCGCGATCTTTATCGCGACTTTGTTCAACATGGTTTGCGATCCGCCTAGCGAAAGTTTATGTTCTATTTTTACGCTTCTTCCTGAAGTTCACTCCTTGAGATCTTGGATTGCGATCTCTTGGCTGGAAATCACGGGCTGGCTTCCTTGGGTGGGATCTTGATCCTTAGACTGCAGTCTTAATGTCTACTCCTTTTCACTTCTTTTCCCTACACATTAGCCCCATTTTCTCCCCTTTTTTCTTGTAGCGTCAAATGCAAGCTAGGATAACATGATATAATAAAACAAGCAATCTAGACTACAAATTATGTTTTATAAATTGAATCATGCACAAAATGGCAATAAAACACCGAATAAATGAAGGCTATTTATTTCTCCTTTGTAGCGGCAAGACAAGCTACCCCATTCTTCAACCGACCAAAAAGCTAGATCCATAATTCACCCTCCAACATTTCCAGGATCCATCTTTAATATTTTGTTGCAATCTCCTTCATGGCTCGCAGGCGGCAAGCCCCCACCTCTCTTTGCTTCAAGTCTTTGACCTCGTCGCGAATACCCCACAACCGACCAAGAACAACTCAAGAGAGAGATCTAAGAAGTAAATCGGAGGGGGAGGTGAGAGACGCATATCGCAGGAGCGGAAAGACAAAGAAGAGTGTATCGAAGGAACTAGAGGTGGCTGGAGGCGATGAACGGGTGGAGGTGAAGAACACAATGAAGAGTGAAGACGTAGGGGAAGAAAGAGAGGAAGACCTTTCTTGAGATTGATTGTGCCACTTCTCCTCCATATTTGGATCAAACCTCCCTTCGTCCTCTTACTCACTTTATCTACTGGTCGCCATCTCTAATTTTTGATTCACAAAGCAAAGCTTTCTTACGGACCGAAACGGAGGAGAGTCAATTGAACAAGCTCGAGAACCAGATCCCAAATGCGATCCAACCTAGGTCTCGATATTGTGTCTGTGGTATTCTTCTGGGTTCAAATTGCATCTTTATTCTTGCTAAAATGGGAAGATTTGGTGGAACTTTGGTTGGTGTTTTTCAAAGGGAAGATTCGGTGAACTCTAGTTCAAATAAGTGATTTAGATTCACGTCAAGCTATTAAGATTGAATCTTGTCTCATATACAATGGGTCGACTGGGTTAACTTTCGATTGAACCACCAACTCGCCACGCAATCCTTTAACTGAAACAATTGTCCAATCTGGATTAACATAATTTATAATTGACTGCACTCAGAATGAATTGAACGGAATGGAACGAATGCTAGTAATCAACAATGATATAAGGAATTAATCTCTAAAATATAAGATAGAGATTCGGAACTCAAAATTGCTGGGAGTAGAACATTTTGCGGAAGGGTTTTATGGACAATTCACAACTTATTGCTGCTTTACGTTTTACATCAAGTATCCGGGGGGGGGGGGGGGGGCTTCCAAATTCCAGCCATGTCCGCCAATTTGGGCCCGAGATGGGATTCTCTGTTGCCCTACTCAACTATAGATCAAGCTTGGAAATTGATTCCCATTCCACTATTTACCATCTTCCCCTCCCTCCTCCATGCATGCATTTGCATATGCCTTGGAAGCATCAACATTTGTCCTCGTCTCCTAATTGGATGTGTTCCTGTTTAATGCATAAGGCTGTTTATAATTATGCATGTTTATCTAAGAACGACAGCTGGATAGAAACAAAATAATTTCACGTTTAAAACCCACGAATTGAAACTCGAACACTTTCTCAGTAACAATGGGAACATGCATGTGTAATTTCAAGTTGGCAAATTCTTGAAATGAGGATGATGTGCTATTGCAGGAGGGAGATGGTTTTGGTGGATTGAATCGGCCATACTAATCATTTATCGGAACATACACATATTTAACGCAGTATTTACTATTTATGTCATCAATTATTGTTTTTTATGTTCCCTCAGTACAATACAAGCACAATAGTTGCATTAACATTACATTATTTGGTTGTTCAGTTTATAGTTTAGTGATTAACTTACATAAGTAATTTTTTGGTGGAAATATCACATTTACCCTTTATTTTAACATATAACTCTTTTCCCCTTCATCTTATTTATTAGGGATATAAATGGAAATAAAAATGAGATAGAAACCTAAAAACAACAATCACAACAATCTCAACTTTTAGTTAAGATTGTATAATACCTCATTTTTTGTGATAGTAGGTGGGACCCACACAAAACAATACATGCATTGTTTCACACTTTGACAATTCCAAACATTGTATTATGGACAATGCGTATATTCTATAAATACAACACTCACAATAACAACTTCAAAACGACACCTTAAATCGTTCTTCATCGCGTCCTCCGCTTCCGCAACTCTTATCCAGGTTTGTCTTCTCCATCACCTACCCATCGTCTCTCCTAGAGTCTGCCTACTCATCATAATTGAAAGAACTCGAGAATTAAATGGTAAGTAGAAGCAACAACAAGATCGAATGTGTAGTTTAGTTTTCATCTTCATCCGGGGATCGTCCAACTCCAGTTGGGAAGGGAAGTTCGTTTAATTACCTTTATTTTCACTTCAGTTGATTAATTTTTTACAACACATTTGTCAAGGTCTATTTAAACTATTAACTCTGTTTGCATCACATGGTCGGTTAGGGTGATATCGTGTTTATTAGTTAATTACCCAATTTACAGCTTTGGACCACATGATATGTGAAATTCGACTGTTTAGTTTTTTTTTTTTTACAAAACTGTTTAGCTTTTCTTAATAGTTTCATGTTTGCTACTGAAATTATTTTATCTCATTCGTAGTCACTAATATTAGTTTAAAAGTTCAAGTCGCTCTCTGTTAACTTTATCTGACGTGACAATCAATCCTGAGAGTTGACCATTAAATAAGTGACGTGGCAATTTAAAAATAATAAAATAAATAAAAATTTCACCTCATTATCACAATAAGCTAAAAAATACACATGTGTAGCCAAAACTTTGATAGTTTGGCGAAATACCAAAAATAGTCACTTCCATCCGATTGTTTGACTATGTTGGTTAACGTGCTGATTGGATTAACAACAACGGATGACATTGCATATTTTATTCAAAAATAATATTAGTTGGAAAATAATCAATATTTTATCCTTTATTTTGATCAAATTAAATAAAAAATAATAAACACTTCTCGTGACAGTAGAAACAATAAAAAAATCCTTCTCTCCACCGAAAATCCCTCTGCCATCGCAATCTCTGAAAATCCCTCATCTTCATCGCAATCCCAACCTTAGAATCTCCCCCTATTGAATCGATGGTCGTGTTGGTCCTCTCTGAGGAGGAGGCGAACGTTGCGGAGCTATCGTTCCTGGTGGTTTTACTCGACGAGGAGCAAGAGATCGAAGATCCAGGATCTTCCGACCATGATGAGCGACGACCTTTCATTATATCTAGACGAACGAACCCACTTTCTCCGTCGAGAGACGAACCCATCCGGATCGACGAACCCACCGCCGCGAAACCCCCTTTTCTTATGGACGGGTCGATGTTGCATATAGATTCTGTTGTGGGAAGATCTTCTAAAGGACGGCGATGGTGACTTCTCCAACGACTTCCAGCTCTCGATTGGTGGCAAAACTTGTGAACAATCCGTTTCTCGGGCGTACGTGGCCAGTGATGGCTCCGGCAGCTCCGGCCTGGCATCAGAAGGGAATTGAGCGTTGGACGACATCGAAGGAGAATTGAGCGCCAGATATGAAAAATCCAATTAGAATCAAGGGCCAGATGTGAAGTTTCCATTAAAATCGAGGGCCAAATCTACAATAAACAGATTTACATCTCCGACTTCACTTGACACTTCCATGCCGCTTCGTCTCCTTCACCGGCGTTGTTTTTGTTGCCGAAATTGATTAGCCTGGATTCCTCTGTCCCTGGTAAAGACGACAGCGGCCCGAAATCAGATGGGAAGAAGAGTTATGCAAAGGCGACGACGGCAGCTCGAATTGTGGTCAGTTATCGAGAGGCTGGGATCGAACACTGCCTTAGAAAAATGGTTGGAGTTGTTGCCGCCTCAACCTCCTCTCTCTCTATTCACTGTCAGGGTGGCGGATTATTTGCAGTTGATTAATAGTGATCGCGATGGGAGCAGTGGTGGTGGGTTGCTAGGAGAGAAGAAGAGGTGTCTTGGAAGCAGATTAATGGTGATTGATGATGAGAGGAGGGGCGGTGGGTTGCTGGAGGAGAAGAAGAGGGTTCGAGAAAATTAGGGACGAGAAAAACAATTTTCTTCTATATGGCGTGTCGTCCACCGGTCAGTGAATGCTGAGGTGGAAATGAGAGAGAAGGTGAGTTAGCAGCCAGGTCAGCATTTTGTTAATTTGACTAATTGTGCCACTGACACCGTTAAATTATGTAACGGAAATGGCTATTATTGTCATCAAACTTTTAAAATTATGACTAATATTAGTATTTCCCCAAAAATAGCTATTATTGCCACAAACGTCAAAGTTATGGCTACCGCTACACAAATGAATTTTGCCAAACAAAAAACTGTATATGAAGTTTCAAATAGCAAAGAGAAGAACGGAGAAAATTGATTTTCATGTCTAGTGATTCTGCCGCCACCCTCGTCGTTGATATCAGGAGCCATGATAAGGGAATCGCTGATAGATGGGACGAATCAATGATGAAGAACCCTAAATCCCCACCGCTTGCTCTGATACTATATGAGGTTTCGGAGAAGAGAAAATTGGGGAAAACCGATCTTCAAGCTCATTAATATTCTACATCTCCATACCCTGGAAAAGCAGATTGCTCGAACCAGTGATGTCGCGCCGTCACCGCCACACCACTCCAAAAGTTCGCCGATTGCTTAATGCCCAAATTTATAATAAAAGAGAGAGGGATTGCGACATTTTTATTGGCTCTTTTGGAAGGTAGTAGCTAGTGATTTTTTCTTTTGGCATCAATGGAAAAGGGGAAGATGAAGAATCAGTGATCTCCTCCGAGCACCGGAAAAAAACCGTTGGGTTGCAGCCATCGGGGATTCGTTTCTTCGAGCTCACCTGCCACAAAAAGCACCGGAAACTGGTTTTTGGTTCGTACCTCACCAGTCCCCACCCACCTTCTTTAAAAGATTAAATTTTATTCTTTAATTAGTTGTGAGAACGAGGTGGAATTTTTAAAAGATCAAATTTTATTAATTATTAATTGCCTCTCACTTATTTAACGATCAACTTTCAGAGTTGACTGCCACGTCAGATAAGTTACCGGAGACTAACAGAGAGTTATCAAACTTGAACTGTTGGATTAATCTTAGTGACTACGAATAGAATAAAATAATTTTAGTGGCAAACGTGAAATTATTTAGTAATTCCAGTGCAAGCAAGAGAGACCATGCGAGCAAGCAATCGAGTGCTTTACATTGTTGCGAACCCGAAATCTAACAACAAACTTAAGTATGCCAAAGAGTTCTGAAATATGACTTTCAACACACAACAGAGATGAGGAAAAATGACTTCACTATAAGCACAAAAGAGCCAATAAAAATGTCGCAATCAACACTTGCCCTCTCTACAAGCAAGTAGGTAAGGCCAACTTCAATGAAAGACCCCAAATTTGGGTACCTTCATCCCCAAATTTTGGGATTGTCCCCATTTACTTCAATTTGGCTCCAATGCTACCATCCCCAAATTTGGGGGATCTTCCTTATTTCTAGTTTTTGTTTACTTAAAAATATACATATTATCATCTTAATACAATTTTTTCATGCTAATTTTTGTATAGTTCGTCATCATTTTTAAATACACAATTTTCGATAGAATTTTGTCAAATTCCGAGACCACATTTTTTTGGGGAAAAAATGATTGGCCTAAGTTGGGTTTACACACATAAGGCCAAAAATAATAGTTCAAATGATACAACAACCAACTAATGCCGACAGAGATATTCCAATCCTAACTGAGTACTTGACCAGGAATACTAGGCTTCGTGCTGCACCAACACATCATGGGCTTCGTTAGGACTTTGTCGAGCATATTTGGAACATGCATGGAAATAATTAGTCATTGTTTTGCTTGGTATCGATGTTCAGATGCTTTGTAATTCAAATAAAGTTGTAGTTGGTGACAATTTGTTTTGTATTTCAAGAACTCATTTTCATTTCAATAATATATTTTCCATTCTTAGTTCGGTCTAGTTTTTATTTACACACAACTTTAAGATGATAAAAATACATTTTAAATAAAATGAATTCTATTTAAGTAATCTTATCAAATAAAATAAATTAAACAAAATATTAATAACAAATTAAATCCAAATTAAAGAAGCCTAAATAAAATACAAAACAAGAATTCACATTCCCTTAATTCACATCCCCTTAATTAACACCTTTCCTTTCTTCCCTTAATTAATTATATTAATTAGCAAGCAATTAAACAAAAAAAATTAAGCGCTGTTGGGCTGAACAACACCAGCGTTGGGCGGTGCGCCACACACGCAAGGGAGAGCCGGCCCAACCGTGCTTCCATTCCCCATAAATGCCAAGTTCGGCATTCCCTCCCCAATATTTAGCGACGCAATTGCCGATGCCTTCCATAAATGCCGATCTTCCCATTTTTGGCTCCGCGTTGGAGCTCCAAAATCGTCATTAATGGCGAGCACCCCATAAATGCAGGCTGCATTGGAGTCAGCCTAATGTAAGCCCATGGCAGATGAAAGGCAGTACACCATATACCAACACTTTCGGTAATTTTAATTTTGTTTTGCGCGTGCGGCGCACTGCCCAGCACTGGCAGTTGTCCCGCCCAGCCGTGCTTCTAGTCCCTATAAATGCCGAGTTCGGCATTACCTCCCCCATATTTAGCGATACAATTACCGATGCCCTCCATAAATGCCAATCTTCGCTATTTTTGGCTCTGCGTTGGAGCTCCAAAATCGCCATTAATGGTGAGAATCCCATAAATGTAGGCCGTATTGGAGTCGGCCTAATGTAAGTCCATGACAGATGAAAGCTAGTACACATATATCAACACTTCCGATAATTTTAATTTTGATTTGGGTTTAGGTGTTTAAACTACAAATAAATGAACTAAAAATATTTAAGTAAAATTAACCTAATTAGGACGACGAATAAGGAATTTTAGGGCGATACCAATCCCATAATTAAGTCAGTAAATGCAATTCACCCTTAAAAAAACATGGGAAAGATATTGGTGCTGGTAGCTTATCCAGAAAATAGAAAGTCAGCCTCACTTCCAAGTTCCAAATTCCAAGTTCCAACTCCAATTGCACTCGGCGGCTGGGGAATCTCCTTCATCCGCATTCAAAGTTCCAACCGCCCAAAAGCTTCTCATTTCTCTTCGATTCGCAAACTCCCCCCGAAGTTAATATGCTAACTGCTTAAAGGGTTAGCAGATACTAACAGGGCCGGATTTTGGGCCACGTCGGCCCATGTTTCATCTAACGGAGGAGAGAGGCATCGTGGTGGCTCACTTAAGTGAGCTGGAGATGGGCTTCGGTAAAATTTCCGGCCCAGCGTCGGCGCAGAAGGCGAGCGAGCATGGGGCGTAGTGGGGCGTTGTGGGCCCGACTTGAGTTTGGGCGGGAGAATGGAGAGGAGTTGAAAGAGAACGAAAATTATGGGCCCCATGTGATATTTATGTATGTATGTTTGTGTGGATATTTATTTGTTCTCAGTCGATATTATTTTCTGCTATGTTGATATTTCTTTGCATCATTGTTGAAATGAACTAGTATTCTTCCTTTGCAAGTCAATATCCATCATTAAAATAATGTTTAACGGCGGCCCAAAATTGTATCCGCCACCATAAACTGATTACACCAATTTAGAGTTTAAGTTTTAGGGTTTAGGGTTCTTATTTTCAATTTGTAAAGGATTGGAATATTGTGTCTTACATCAAATTAAACACACTATCAAGTCCTAACAAATAAGGCTTGCAACCTTAGTTAGGGCTGCCCGCCGAGGGCCCATGGGCCGAAGGAACATTAAATAATATTAGTTTTTTTGTTTATAGTTTATTTTTTAGGGTTTAGGGTTTAGGTTTTGTTTAGAGTTTACGGTATAGAGCTTAGGGTTAAGGTTTCCACATTAGGGTTTGGGTTCTCTTTTAGGGTTTAAGGTTTAGTCTAGTCAGTATGAATATCTATTCTTTCCTGATTATATTGTTTTTACAGTTTATTTAGTAGTGTCCATTGTTTAGAGTTCGGGGTTAGGGTTTCTTGTTGAAAAATTAACAACTTCTACAAAGTAGGTCATATTAGATAGAAGGGACGTTTAATGTTTCAACAAATCGATATATACTTCTATGTTATATGTCGTAACAATTTAGCTGACGTATGATAATACGAATAAAGTAGGTAATATTAGATAGAAGGGACGTTTATTTGAACCTGCGGAAATATTTCTTTAGTTCATGTGTTTGGATATTTGTGTTGAACCTTTGAATATTCTAGGCATGGGAAAACAGTAATAGTTTTATTTTTTAGTGTTTAGTGATTAGGATTTTAGAGTTTAGAGTTTAGGGTTTAGGGTTAGGGTTCAAATGTAAGATATTAGTTAGTGTGTTGTGGATACTTGTCTTTCCTAGTTGTAATACTTTTTACTAACCACAGGATATTTATTTAATATATTTTGATATTTATCCGGGTTATGTGGATATTTATTTGAACATGAGGAAATATTCCCTTAGTTCATGTGTTTGGATATTTGTGTGGAACCTTTGAATATTATAGGTTAGGGCAAACAATAATAGTTTTATTTTTTAGTGTTTAGTGATTAGGGTTTTAGAGTTTAGGGTTAGGGTTCAAATGTAAGATATTAGTTAGTGTGTTGTGGATACTTGTCTTTCCTAGTTGTAATACTTTTTACTAACCACAAGATATTTATTTAATATATCTTGATAGTTGTCCGGGTTATGTGGATATTTATTTGAACCTGAGGAAGTATTCACTTAGTTCATGTGTTTGGATATTTATTTGGAACATTTGAATATTATCGGCTAGGGCAAACAATAATAGTTTTATTTTTTAGTGTTTAGTGATTAAGGTTTTAGAGTTTAGAGTTTAGGGTTTAGGGTTAGGGTTCAAATGCAAGATATTAGTTAGTGTGTTGTGGATACTTGTCTTTCCTAGTTGTAATACTTTTTACTAACCACATGATATTTATTTAATATATTTTGATATTTGTCCGGGTTATGTGGATATTTATTTGAACCTGAGGAAATATTCTCTTAGTTCATGTGTTTGGATATTTGTGTGGAACCTTTGAATATTATCGGCTAGGGCAAACAATGATAGTTTTATTTTTTAGTGATTAGGGTTTTAGAGTTTAGGGTTTAGGGTTCAAATGTAAGATATTAGTTAGTGTGTTGTGGATACTTGTATTTCCTAGTTGTAATAATTTTTACTAACCACAGGATATTTATTTAATATATTTTGATATTTCTCAGGGTTATGTGGATATTTATTTGAACCTGAGGAAATATTCCCTTAGTTCATGTGTTTGGATATTTGTGTGGAACCTTTGAATATTATCGGCTAGGGCAAACAATAATAGTTTTATTTTTTAGTGTTTAGTGATTTGGGTTTTAGAGTTTAGAGTTTAGGGTTTAGGGTTAGGGTTCAAATGTAAGATATTAGTTAGTGTGTTGTGGATACTTGTCTTTCCTAGTTGTAATACTTTTTACTAACCACATGATATTTATTTAATATATCTTGATATTTGTCCGGGTTATGTGGATATTTATTTGAACCTGAGGAAATATTCCCTTTGTTCATGTGTTTGGATATTTATTTGGAACCTTTGAATATTATCGGCTAGGGCAAACAATAATAGTTTTATTTTTTAGTGTTTAGTGATTAAGGTTTTAGAGTTTAGAGTTTAGGGTTTAGGGTTAGGGTTCAAATGTAAGATATTAGTTAGTGTATTGTGGATACTTGTCTTTCCTAGTTGTAATACTTTTTACTAACCACAGGATATTTATTTAATATATTTTGATATTTGTCCGGGTTATGTGAATATTTATTTGAACCTGAGGAATTATTCCCTTAGTTCCTGTGTTTGGATATTTGTGTGGAACCTTTGAATATTCTCGGCTTGGGCAAACAATAATAGTTTTATTTTTTAGTGTTTAGTGATTAGGGTTTTATAGTTTAGAGTTTAGGGTTTAGAGTTAGAGTACAAATAGTAGATATTAGTTGGTGTGTTGTAGATACTTGTATTTCCTAGTTGTAATATGTGGATATTTGTTTGTGTATCTTAGATATTTTTTGAACCTATAGAATATTCTTTTATTTATTGTGTTGGATATTTGTGTGGATTGTTGAGATACTATTCGTGGTGGCGTGGATACTTGTTATGGTGAATATCTTAGTATGGGTGGGCCCGAATCAGTTTTGGGTGGGCTTTGGGGTCTTTTCAAAAAATTGGGGAAAGAATAGAAGTGATAGGGCAATTAATGCCACAACCACTTTTTCTCTCTAAACTCTCCCAACCCCTCCTTCTCTCTTCTTCTTCTCTGAATTCTCTCTTCTTTTCTCCGACGGAGAAGTCGCCGGCGGCGGCCTTCATCTTTCCTCTTCATCATCCGCCATCCAGGAAACGTTGTTGATGACGATCGATGATGAGGCCGAGTTAGATCGTCCATCAATGAGGTCGTCCCATGAAGAAGAAGAATTTGTTGATGGTGTATTAGAAGGTTTGACTAAAATAGATGGTTGTGTGTTTGGCTTCGATGCAACAGTACAAGAAGAAGAAGAAGGTGATTGTGGATTGACATATTTATAAGTTTGTGTTGTTGAGTTTTGGTTGGGAGCATTGAATGAAATTTAATGTCTTTGGTGTGAGTTTAATGTTTGTTGGTCTTCTGGGATTCTACTATGAGCTAGTTGGATACTAGTTACCTACTGTTTGTTGGACGTAGTTTGTAGCCTATGCTTAATTTGTGTGGATACTAGTCTGGGCATTGTTTATAATCATTTAATTATTGTGGATACTAGTATGTCGGATTATAGTGTGGATACATCATTGGAGCAATCAGATACTAGTTTTAGATTCATGGATACTACTATTTACGGATTTTTGTTAGACATATTCTGGGAATTATTCTCGGCACGTTGGATACTAACTGGCAATGGAAATATCTCGCAGCTCACAACACTTCGGACCTAGAAGATTATGAAGCAAGGAATAACATCTTTTTCGCACTAAGGAAGAGTGTGTTCGTTTCTACGAACGCTATGCTCACAAAAAAGGGTTTGGTGTTCGAGTAGATTCGCAACATTTGAGAAAAAAGAAGAATTCTGAAGGAGAGGTGGTGGAAATTTATGCCAACCTTTATTATGTTTGTAATAAGCAAGGGTCAACGGAAGAAGTCAATGTTGAGAAACATAAACATGGAGAGGATTCGGTTGTAGAGAGAAGCCGCCCTAAAAGAAAGAGGTCTCGAATTAGGGCTGGATGCCCCGCCCTTGGTCGTTTCCGATGGGATGAGAATAGGGATGGATATGTGGTGCACAATTTCATTGGATTTCACAATCATGATTTGCACTCCACCAAGCATGCTCACATGTTCAAGTCAAACAAGTCCGTGAGCGTTCCTCAAGGACTTGTTGCTGAAGCAAATTGCAACGCCGGGATGAGTCTTAGGTCATCGTATCAGCTATTGGCTGAGTGTGCCGGAGGGTATGAGAACTTGACCTTTACCAAATGTGATCAGAAGAACCATTTGAACAAGAACAGACAAAAGACTATGTCTCGTGGCAAAGCGACTTTCTTGCTTGACTACTTTCAAGACCAAAAGGAGAAGTATCCCGGCTTCTTTTATGCTGTAGAGGTAGATTGTGAGGAGAAAGTTGCCAATATTTTTTGGGCAGACAGTAGGATGAGTGAAGATTATGCACTTTTCGGAGACTCTGTCTCCTTCTACACCACCTTCCGAACCAATAAACACTTCCGGCCATTGGGTATGTTGACCACTTATTTTTCTTATTTTTTTTGGACACGCAAGCGGTTATGCATTGTTTTAAATACCAAGTCTTTTGCAGGGATGTTTGTAGGTTTCAATCATCACCGACAAACTTGTGTGTTTGGCGCTTGTTTGTTATATGACGAGACAACTCCTTCTTTTGAATGGTTGTTTGAAGAATTTAGTCGGTGCATGAAGAGGAAACTCCCAGTGACCATCTTCACAGATCAGGATGTCGGTATGGCAGCTGCCCTTAGAAATGAGTGGCCTAATGTGTTTCATGCCCTTTGTACTTGGCACATCTTGATGAATGCGAAGAAGAATCTTCGTAAGAGCAAGAAATTTTGGCATAAGTTCCAAAATCATCTTGCTTATCTTTTCTACTACGTTGACAGCGAGGCCGAGTTTGATGAGGCATGGAGCATCATGGTTTCTGATTGTTTTCCCGGTAGTGAAACTGCCGATGGCCACTAATGGATGCAAAATTTGAAGAAATTTCGTCATCAATGGTGTTCCTTATATCTGAGAGATCAATTCACAGCGGGAATGTTGACAACGCAAGCCAGTGAGTCGTGCAATTCACAAGTGTGACTCTTCTTGAAACCAAAACATAATCTCGACGAGTTTTTCATCCACTTTACCTGGTAAGTTATCAAAATACTAGGTGGACGTTTATGGATATTACTTAGCACCTTAACGATATTTGTAGATGCTTTTATGGTATTTGTATGTGATGGTGTGATACATTTTTGTGGTGTTTGGATATTTGCTCTATTTGTATATGGATATCAGTCTGGGCAATATAGTTTTCTTCATACATGCAGTTTGTTGGCTGACAAAAGGCGCAAAGAGACTGAGTCTGACTACGATGGGAAACAATCAGCCCCTTACATAGTGTTGGAGAAAAGCTCGATCCTCCAACATGCTGCCAAGATCTTCACGAAAAACATCTTCAACCGGATTCAAGAGCAGTATCTGGAAATTGAAGACTATCTAATTGAGCTTGTCCCAGATAATAGGGATGATGGCTTCATAAGCTACCTTACATATAAGATGGAGGATGGTGAGTGTAGCGATGAACGTGTCACTCTTGTCAATACTTCTACGGCCACATTGGTATGTGATTGTAGGATGTTTAGAACATTCAGGGTCTTATGTCGGCATATGCTTAAGGTGATGCGATTGCTTGGAGAGTTTGGGAACGATAGTATGAGAATTATTCCAGATCATTACATAGTCAAGCGATGGACGTTGGAGGCGAGAAAGAAAGAGGTTGGTGATGCTAATGCTTCAGGAGATACTTCACATAGTCATGAGAACGAGACGGGAAAAGGAGATATAGCAATGAGGTACCGAGAAACCACTGCAATGTTTAATCAGCTCGCAACAAAATTGTCAATGGCGGATGAGAAAGTGTACAACAGGTGGATGGGAGCATTGCAGAAAGTGTGCAAGGAGGCAAACAAGGCATTGTCAAAGACTATAACTAGCGAGGACGGTAAGTGTATCAAATATTTTTTGTAAATTAGTATAAGTTAATATCATTTGACGGATTACTTAAGCCACTAACATTGTAGGGAATTCTGTACCAACAAGTGGCCTCTCTCTCAAGGAGAAGAGTAATCCAATGAAGCACGGCAAGGAACGTTATAAGTCCACGAATGAGAAAGAGCGTCATCAAAAGAAGATTGTCTATGGAAAGAGATTGAAAGCATTGGAAGTGCTCACGCAGGACACCCATTTTCAACATGATGACCATCTCACTGACTTGGAAGACGACATTGCTGAATTTGGGTGTGGATATTAGTTTGAGAAACGCGGATAGTTTTTAAGCAGGCTACGATATTTCTCTACGTTGTAAGGATATTAGTATGCATTGTAGGGATATGTCTTTTGGTTCTACAAATATTATCTCTAAACATTCAGATATTTTTGTTATATTTTATGTATGTGGTTGTGTGGATTTTATGTATTTCCATCACATATGCTCATATTTTAGTTTGTAACTTTTGGATATCACTTTGGGTCATATAATATACTTTTGTTGAAGGAAAGATATTCTTAATCCATCCTTGATAAAAAATAAGGAAACTAATACAGCGAGCAATTTAATCAACATAGTTAGTGTCTACTTTTGTCCAAAAGTTACCAAAATAACACATGAATCTTAAACTAATAAAGCGAGCAATCAGGATAGAGTTAGTGTCTCCTTTTCTCCAAAACTTCCCAAAATAACCCAATCACCTTAATACCTTAACATCAACATATGTCCCATGAAACATAAGGAGGTAAGTTTCAGCTTCTCTTCCCTTTCTCCTTATTTGTTGCCCACTCATTTGCCTCCTCAAGTATGACATTCCTTACTTTGTTGTATTCCCATTGAAGGAGACTGCCTGCAATAGATGCTCGCTGGTGCTCCACGTGCTTTGCCAAGTGCCAAGTTTCCTTGTATTCCGATGGAATGTGACCCGCCCAGTGCTCCATGAACATGCATGCGAACACTCCACAGTCATCGTTTCCAGCTTGTTGAGGAACATCCGCAATTAAGAATTCCCAATCATGCAAGGGAGCATCGATGTTGTGCTTTGCAAGGAAAGCAGCCCCATACTCTAATATCAATTTCCCCATGGGACCGTGATCCACCTTGGCCACTACTGGCTTGGGCTTTAGGCTGTCCAGAAGAAAAGTCTTCTGACTCCTTAGATCAGCAGCGTAGACCCGGTAGCGATGGTTTGCATGCACAGGGAAAAAATTCTGAAACATAGAAAAAAATCAGTTATTCTCTCGGATAAATATCCAATAAACCCAGACTAGTATCCAAAACTAAAATTTCAGATATTCACAGGCAAATCTTCAAACAAATCAGTTATTCTCTCGGATAAATATCCAATAAACCCATACTAGTATCCAAAACTAAAATTTCAGATATTCACAGGCAAATCTTCAAACAAATCAGTTATTCTCTCGGCTAAATATCCAATAACCCCTGACTAGTATCCAAAACTAAAATTTCAAATATTCACAGGCAAATCTTCAAACAAATCAGTTATTCTCTCGGATAAATATCCAATAAACCCAGACTAGTATCCATAACAACGTAAATCAGTATCAAGATAGAATAAGGATTCACTTACATATTCTAATTTGTCCCATACAACACGTTTGAAGACTGGGACCCGCTGGGTCACTTCAATGACCCCATCGAGTCTCTCCTTGGACGGGGCACATTCGTCTGAGAATTAAGTATGGCAAGTTGTTGTTTGCAAAGGAAAATAATAGCTAATTAGTTACTGGATATCTAAATATTGTAAGGTGTGAGTGAAGAGCCTACTTACACCAAATGTGAACGGAAAGATAAATCTGTTCTTGTCACCAACAAGTGCTTTGTCGTTCAAGAAATGACCATAAGCCTCAACCACTTGGATATTGACCCACTCTAATCGCTTCAATGTCAACAGATGAAGACGGGCGAGTTTAATTGAAGGAGTGTGCACCACCAAGCCCTTACCCTCAGGGGTACTGAAGACGAACTCAACCACACGACGAGCAACTGGGTCGAGCTTTGTCGACACATCCTTCGACAAATAATATACCGATGAAGAAGCATATGGGTTCTTCTTCGACCTCTCGAACTCTGGGGTCTCTAGTGTTGCAAGACATTCCTCAGGTGTGTAGCTGTACAGACGGTCTTGTTCCTCGTCAGTCATATTCCTCTCATGCGTGATAATCACATCTGGACTCCTCTTAGCGCTCTTACAAGCCGCTTCTACCAATTCCTCGTCTGTAGGCAACATTCCCATCTCTGCAATTTGATCCAACGGCTCCACCACATCATGAGTAGTCGTCTCTAGAACTTCCTCCCTTGTAGGTGGGTCTTCTTCCTCGGCATTAGCAGCTTCAGTAGCCTCATGAGATATCTGCATAATGTCCTCAAAAGAGGTATCTGGGACTGTATAGTGTCTCTACAGTCTTCTCAACTTCATTCTCCACCACCTCAAATCTATTCTTCTCTTCAGGATCTTCTTCACATTTCTCTCCAGTTGTGGCTCGACCTGGTCCTTCTCTAGAGGCTGCTCATCCCTCGCTATTTTAGCTACAATATTCTCCACTTGGTCTTCCACCACCTCTGTTTTAAGCTGCTCTAGCACCTCCTCAACAGTATTCTCCAAAGGTCTCCTCTTGGAATCCACGACCTTGAACCTGTCATGCTCTTCCCTATTTTCTATCATATGTCCCAGTTTTGTGGCAAAGTCCAACAATTTTCCCAAATGCCGGTCAATCCCATCACCTAGTACCTTAAGCTGGAAGACAAACGAACATTTTGCGCAAATTAAAAACTATCAACGCACATGTATACACTATAATATCCAAACTGCTCGTACAATTATCCCATGTACCCAGACTAGTATCAAAAGAGAGCATACAAATATTTAAGTTGACAGAATTGAAATCCAAAAATAACAAGCATAGATTTCACAGAAATATCCAAATATCCAAACCTCACAAACCAGTATTCATAACTGAAAAGAAACCACAAGTTGATATCCAAATGAAACCAACAAATATTCCAGAACAACAAACTAAAATCCGACTAATATCCAAAGCCATTCCAACATGGCATCAAATTCACGGAAAACAGTACAACCCCCACCTAACAACGGAAAACAGTAGATCAAATTCACTCTTGCTGTTCCAAATTCCGGACAATCGTTTGGACCTTGTCCCTTCGAGACACCCACTTTTAAATCATGCTCTCAGTCATTTCCTTCAATCCCTTAAGCTACACATATGTTGTGAAATATTTAGGTTACTATATCGTCCAAGTATACCAATGCATTATCTTAGTTAGGGAGGAAGAAAACATTTAACCTGCCCTAGCAGAAGGCTAGTCAAATCTTCAGTCTCCCACCATTCCGCGGTGGGCATCGGTGCACGATCTGGAGGAGGAGCTGAACTGCTCGCAGCTGTTGCACTAGTACCCCCAATAGCCGCCGGCTAGAGCTGCCTGCGAGAGGCGATTTCTTCCCTACTCAGCAGAGCGGCAGCTAGGTCATATCTTCCCCTGACTAAGGGGATATATGTGCTTGCCCTCTCGACACTTTGCTTCCACCAAAACCGGCAGCTAGGTATGGTCTTTGTGTGGAACCCGCCTAGTTTTAGAGAGTCCAGCATATGGAGCTGTAAAATTACAATTAATAAATGTTAAGCGCCATTTCTAGCAATTTAATCAACAAATATCCAGAGTCAACAAAAATAGTATATGGTGTGACTAAACTGATATCCAGAAAGCATTTCAAGCTAGAGTTGACTATTGCCAAGAAAAAAGAACATAGTGCAAAGGCGTTGGGCTCGCCGTGCGTGTGGGTTCTCGGAGATTGCTACTTCTTGATAGTAAGTCCTAACCTTTTCAATAATTGTTGGTTCAATTGCATGAAAACTAGTGAATTTCGTATTTGGGTATCATCTAACTGAACTCGGATACTCTGTTTTGAATTACGATATTTCTTGGTTAGAATGTTATCTAGGTATCATTTTAGTCACATATGATACACTTGTATTTAAACTCGATGCTTGTTGGTGAAATTGTAAGAAATGAGGTCTTAGACACAGGTTCAAACGACTGGCTAGGGTCTTGGACATGGGGAAAAGGCCTTTTTGGTGGTGGAAGTATTCATAGCACAAGGTTCCACATTTCCAAACCCAACAAACTCACAGTCAATCAAACCAGTACTTTCTTTCTGCTATTCTGCATTACTCAAATTCTTCAGAGCACAAGAGCGAAGGAGGTCACATAAATGCTAGTATTTCTAAGCCAGACTGCTAAGAAACACTACTTAATGGGCACTATTCAGATTTTTGGTGGCGGCTCTCTTTTGCTTTCATTTGTTTTTTGTTTTTCTTTCATTTTTTTCATTTCTTAAGAGAACCACCACCTCTGCACATTTTCAAACACCTGCCCAACTTTTTAAGAACTACCTCCAACTCTCACATTACATTTAGCAGAAACAGCAGAGAACATGTAAAAATCACTCTGTGGAACCTTCTAAAAGATGCAAAAGGGTGACTTTTCATTGAAGACCGAAAGAAAGGAAAACACACGGCTCAAAAGGGCTGACTAGGGGGTATGACACACCAGGACAGTCAATTTGGTCGTGGGCTAATCCTATGCCTCCATCATCTTAGCTAATGACAACGTGAATGCTACCCATCATGGAAGAGGGATCTATCGCACAAGAAAGAAACGAGCAGGCTCAAATCTCACATGGCTACCTATATGCTCTATCTCTCATTCTGATCCCTGAACTAGATGCATAAGAGACTGTCAAAAACAAGTAATCAATCCAAGTCACAGTTGGTAAGCAAACAGTTGAGAAACTGAACCCCTACACAGTTCTACTGCACATCTCAATCATCATAATAAGCTGTCTTAGTCACACTCAAGTTGTCATGCATCAAGTCAAAAGCCATTCAATTCACTAATAACATCCGCAGTGCCAATACGATCAAACATCAAGCAAACAGCAGTGCTTGGAGCCCTCAAATCTCGAGATTTGAACAGTGGACTAGGCTCCAAGCACGCAAACAGATCTAATGCAGTCCAAAAATAAACATCCCCCCACACTTAAGATCGACATTGCCCTCAATGGAGAAGAGGGAAGGATAAGGGGAATGGTGTTACCGGTGTTCACGGACTGCATGAGACTGGAAGCGGACCCGTCGAGTGAAGCGGACTGGAGAGGGACCAATTTGGAATAAAGCACAGCTAAAGGGGGACATAAGAGCTAAAACACAACATGTTAGGTCCAATGGTCGTCCCAATAATACATCATCCAAAATAAAAGAAAACAAACCAAAACCAAACCGGTTTACAATCCGACTCAAAACAAAAGAAAGAGATTAAAACCGTGGTGGGGTTGCCTCCCCACAAGCGCTTCTTTACCGTCTTTTAGCTGGAAGCCCATGGCAGAACTAAGGGTCCACGAGTTCCACTGCCAACTCCGCATGTTCGACCTTGCCTCCCAAGTAGAGCTTGAGACGATGGCCATTCACTTTAAATGGTTCAGTCTGCGGGTTGGCAATCTCAATCGTGCCATAAGGGAACACCTGTGTGATCGTGTACGGCCCAGACCACCGGGAACGGAGTTTTCCGGGAAAGAGCTTCAGGCGGGAGTTATAAAAGAGAACTCAATCACCAACCTGGAACTCTTTTGGACCCCGCAACCGTGCATCGTGCAGGCGCTTAGTGCGCTCCTTGTACAACTTGGTGTTCTCATAGGCGTGATAACGCCATTCCTCCAGCTCCAGCATCTGCATTTTGCGCTCAACACCTGCAACACTAACATCCAAGTTGAGCAGCTTAAGGGCCCAAAAGGCCTTGTGCTCTAGCTCCACGGGCAAATAGCATGCCTTTCCATAGACGAGCCGGTACGGTGAAGTACCAATGGGTGTCTTGTAGGCAATGCGGTATGTCCATAGAGCATCATCGAGCTTGGTGGACCAATCCTTGCGGGACTGATCCACCGTCTTTTCCAGGATACGCTTGAGCTCCCGATTCGTCAGCTCGGCCTGGCCACTTGTTTGAGGGTGATAGGCCACGGACACCTTATGAGTCACACCATAGCGAGACAGTAACTTATCAAACTGGCCCTGGAAATGGGTGCCTCGATCGCTTATGATGGCTGTAGGTGTCCTGAACCGGGAGAATAGCTGCTTCAGAAAACCACAAACACATCTAGCATCATTCGTGGGCAAAGCTTGCGCCTCAGCCCACCTAGAGACGTAGTCAACAACAACCAGGATATATGTATTACCAAAGGATGGAGGGAAGGGGCCCATGAAGTCGATACCCCAGACATCAAAAATCTCACAAGTTATAAACACATTCTGGGGCATCTCATCACGGGTAGAGATTTTACCTGACCTCTGGCATCGGTCGCACCTGCGTGCGAAGGTGTCTGCGTCCTTGAAGAGCGTGGGCCAGTAGAAGCCCGACTGTAGCACCTTCCTCGCTGTGCGGTTGCCTCCGTGGTGACCGCCAGTAGGTCCTTCATGACAGTGAGATAGAATGCCCTCCATCTCACTCTCCATAACACAACGACGGATGAGCCCGTCGGCTCCGATCCTGAAGAGATGAGGGTCATCCCAGAAGTAGTGCTTCAGGTCGGAGAAAAATTTCCTCTTGGTGTGAGTTGTCATCCTCTTGGGCAGCCGCTGGCCCACCAGATAGTTCGCAAAATCGGAATACCACGGGGTGGCAATCTCCACCAGGCACATCATCATCAGTCTCTCATCTGGGAAGGAGTCGTTGATCTCCTCCTCGAGGTTGTCCGCGGAAGGTGCGTCCAACCGGGAGAGGTGATCAGCTGCAACATTTTCCGCTCCCTTCTTGTCCCGAATCTCAATGTCGAACTCATGCAGTAATAAGATCCATCGTATGAGCCTAGGCTTGGCATCGGCCTTGCTCATCAGGTATCGAATTGGGAGTGATCTGTATACACGGTCAGATGGGACAAGACCAGATAAGGGCGAAGTTTATCGAAGGCAAACACCACCGCGAGCAGCTCCTTCTCCGTGGTGGTGTAGTTCTCCTGGGCATCATTCAGGGTCTTCGAGGCGTAGTAGATAGGTGGGAAGTGCTGATCTCGCCTCTGCCCCAATACAACTCCAACAGCAAAGTCACTGGCGTCGCACATCAGCTCAAATGGCCGGGACCAGTCAGGAACAACCATGATAGGAGCTTGAGTGAGCTTCTCCTTCAAGGTCGTGAAGGCCGTTGTGCATGCATCAGTGAACTGGAAGGGGGCATCCTTCTCAAGTAGCTTAGTCAGGGGCAGGGCAATCTTCGAAAAATCCTTGATGAACCGCCTGTAGAACCCTGCATGGCCTAAGAAACTCCGGATCCCCTTAACAGATGTAGGAGGAGGCAGCTTGCTGATAGTCTCGATCTTTGCTCTGTCCACCTCAATCCCCATCTTGGAGATCTTATGCCCCAGAACTATGCCTTCGCGAACCATGAAGTGGCACTTCTCCCAACTCAGTGCCAGGTCCGTTTCTTCACACCGTTTAAGGACGAGTTCCAGGTTATGGAGACAGTGAGAGAATGAGTCTCCATAAACCGAGAAGTCGTCCATAAACACCTCCATAATCTCGCCGACCAGCCGGTCAAAGATGGCGAGCATGCATCACTGAAAAGTGGCGGGGGTGTTACATAGCCCGAATGGGATCCTCTGGTAGGCAAATGTGCCGAAGGGACAGGTGAAAGTGGTCTTCGCCTGGTCCTTCGGTGCAATGGGGATCTGGAAGTACCCAAACATCCCATCCAGGAAATAGTAGAACTCATGCCCCGCCAGTCTCTCCAGCATCTGGTCAATGAACGACAGCGGAAAGTGGTCCTTCCGAGTGGCGTCGTTGAGACGCCGATAATCAATGCAGACACGGTACCCAGTCACCGTGCGCATCGGGATGAGCTCATTCTTCTCGTTAGGCACCACTGTCATCCCACCCTTTTCGGGTACCACCTGGGTGGGACTGACCCACTCGCTGTCGGAAATGGCGTAGATGATCCCTGCGTCCATCAGCTTCACGATCTCTGCCCGAACCACAGCCTCCAGGTTCGGTGTCAGTCTTCTCTGCTGCTGTCTCACTGGCCGCATCTCATCCTCCAGCAGTATCCGGTGGGAGCAAAAGGAGGGGCTGATCCCCCGAATATCTGTGATCTTCCATGCTAGGGCTCGCTCGTACCGCTACAACAAGGCCACCAGTCTGTCCTTCTGCTCGGGCGTGAGAGTCGAGCTTATGATGACTGGGAGCTTATTCCCCTCCCGGAGAAATGCATACTCCAAATGAGGAGGGAGGGGCTTAAGCTCCAGCTCTGGTGGCTCCTCCAAGGAGGTAGTGATGCGGGGTGAGGAGGAGATCGGCTTGAACAACCTGTCACCATCAAGAATGGGCCACTCTCCAGCGCGGCCAACTGCTCCGCCAGCTGCGGCTCCTGCGATGCCTGCTCACCTAGCAAAATACAGCGCTCAAGAGCATCGTCAGTACCCGCACTCGTTATAGCGAGTGCGGTCTCAAAATCAGCAAGCACATCACAATAATCTACGTCATCATGCAAATGGGAGTGTTTCCCATTCTTAGACACAGAAAAAGTAGCCTGTTCATCACCAGCACGCAGAATCAATTTACCACTATGCACATCAATAAGCGCCTTGGCGGTGGCGAGAAACGGTCTACCCAAAATCAAAGGTACATCCACATCCTCATTTATATCCAGAATAACAAAGTCAACAGGATATGTGAATGCACCCACATTAACAAGCAAATCCTCAATGATACCCCTAGGATGCACGATGGAACGATCAGCTAACTGAATGCTCATCCTAGTAGCTCTAGGTTCACCTAGGTCTAGCTTTTTAAACAATTTGTAGGGCATGACATTTATGCTAGCGCCTAAGTCCGCCAAGGACTTTCCTACATGCATGCTGCCAATAACAAGAGGGATAATGAAACTCCCTGGGTCTTTACGCTTCTCGGGCAGCTTGTTCTGCAGGATAGCAGAACACTCCTCGCTCAGCATCACTGTCGAAAGATCCCCAAGTTTCTTCCTGTTGGTGAGAAGGTCCTTCATGAACTTGGCGTACTTGGGCATCTTCGACAGTGCCTCCACGAACGGCATGCTGATGTTGACCTGCTTCAACATTGCTATGAATTTGGCAAACTCAGTCTCCAGCCTGGTCTTTATGTAGGCGAGTGGGGAAAGGAAGCTGGGGTACATGCTCCTTAACCACTGGCTGTGGCTTGGGAGCAGGTGCTTCTTTGTCTCCCCCCACTTCTGCATTATCAGCTGGAAGTGTCGAAGCAGGTAGTGGCTCATCTTGGCTGGGCTGGGCAGGAGCAGCAGATGTGGTCTTGCCACTCCTGGTAGTGATGGCATCTAGCTGCTGGTGCTGGTGAGGCTCACGCGGATTCGGAATAGTGGTGGCAGGCAGAGTCCCCGGTGCCCTGGTAGTGTTTTGGCGAGCCATGCTACCCATCTGGTTCTGCAAATCTTGCAAAATGGCACCTTGGTTCCTCTAACCTGCCTCCAGTGAGGCTATGCTCTGCTAGGTGGTAGTCATGAATGCCGTTAGAATGTTTTTTAGCTCCGTCATCTGAGTATCTGGAGCCGGAGCTGCTGCTGGCTCGGCAAACTGACGCTGGGGCTGCTGGAATGGTTTCCCCTGCCTAGGCTGGTAGGGCTGCGGCTGTGGGGATGGCCCCTGTCGAGCCTGGAAGGGCTGCCTCTGCTGAAAGCCACCAGCTGGTGCTGGGAAACCAGGTGGCTTAGTGGTGTTGCTACTCCAAGCGAAGTTGGGATGCTGGCGCCACCCCTCATTATATGTATTGATGTAGGGGTCAAAGCGCTGAGCATTGGCGATGAAGTCCAACTGCTCTTGGGGAGTAGTTGACTCCCTCATAGCCTAGCAGTCTTCCACTAGGTGATTTGAGCTCTCACACCACTGACATTGAGCTACTGGAGGTGTAGCCAAACCTCTGCCCGGAATAAGACTGTTGGGCTGCTTCAATGTCTGCACTAACTCGGCCACCTACTTCTCGAGCCCGGACCGAGCCGCCATGGTGTGCACACCACGGTCCCGGGAATTTCTGCCTCTGCTGCTCTGCCCCCAGGAATGATCTCTAGCAGCCAAGGTACTAATCATCTGGTTCAGTTCGGGTGGAGTCTTAGTAAGAATATCCCCTCCTGGGCATAGAGACTCAATCACCCTCTGGCTGTCCGAAGAGAGAGAGAGCACTGTAGAAGTTCCCCACTGTGAATGCATCACTGAAGCCATGATGGGGACACTGCCAGAAATATCCCATATACCGCTCGCATGCATCACGAAGTGACTCGTCTGGCTCTTGGCGGAAGTGAGTGATCTCCCGCTGGATCTCTATGGTCTTCGATGCTGGGTAGTACCTGTGCACGAACTTGTCAGCCAGATCATCCCAAGAAGTGATGGGCAATGAAGGCTGGGTCTCCAACCACCTCTTGGCATTCCCCGCCAGAGAATGGGGGAAGAGGTGAAGGCGGATTGCATCATCAGGGACACCGTTCAGCTTGAACCCGTTTGTCAGCTGCAGAAAACGGGAAAGATGTACCCTTGCCTCCTCATCCTTCAAGCCATGGAACTGGATAGAGGATGTAATGAGTTGAATCCAGCATGGCTTGATCTCGAAGTTGTTCGCTGGAATAGTGGGTAGAGGATGACCGGGCGGATGTCAGCAATCCGTGGAGTGTAGTTGTACTCCAAGGTGGGACCCGGCGGCGGTGGATGATGATGAACCCCATCTGCCTGGGGTATGGGGTTGTTCCCCAAGACCTGATTCACCGGGGGAGCCTGCTGAGGATTCCCCTGGTGTGGATTGTAATCTCCTTCCATCTCGTACTCTTCCTCAGAATCGCTGCTCAAGTGGCCGTCTACGCGCTTCTCCGTAGCCAGTCTAGTTCGCTGTTGTTTCCTGAGTTGGCGACAGGTGCGTTCAATTTCCTGATTCAATGGCAGTAAACCTCCCGACTGGCTACGGGTCATGCACTACCTGCACACAATCAAGCAAGCAAACCCGTGAAGGCACAACTGGGACAAAGCAAACAATGCGAAAAGAAAAGCTAAATTAACAGAATTCACGTTTCTTCAACAACCTAGCCGTCCCCGGCAACGGTGCCAAAAACTTGACTCACACCTACTGTCACTCTAGAAAATGGCCAAGTGAAACCACTTCCTAAAGCGTAGAATAGCGGGTTTGGGTTTTAATGTCAACCCGGGTCCTAGATGCGATGACTACTCAATGAATTCTTATTATCTAGCAGTAAAACTTAAGTGCAGGTTCAAACAAACAAAAACACAAAGCAAGTTAAACGGTTGTTTCAAGTCGAGAGAGGTCACCCGGATATGGTTCCCCCTAGACTGCAGTTAAGCCGGATTGCAATTTACCAAGTTCAATTTCTATGATAGTTATACTGCGGAAGGTTCTTAAACAGTCTGAAGTCTCGACTAAAGGTCTCCAGAGTCCAGACCCTCTCAATCTGAGTCTCTAGCGGGCGACTAACATCCACGGGAGTAAACAGATTAAGGCCCTAACAAGCAAAACCTCCACTACCGAAGTAAATTCGGTACAGAATAGTGAATTGGTTCCTCGACTAAAGTCGCCAATTCACTACCTTCAATTAAGGGTGCTCTATCAACCTAGGCAGATATTCTCATTCTAGGTTAAAGCAGAAACAACAGGAATTTGATCAGGATTCATGCCATTCAATCATTCAAACCTCAATTGAATATATTCAAATCATAGAATCTGTACTTGGGTTCATACAATCAAACCTAACATACAAATCTAGGGTTTCCCATACCCAGATGAATGGGAGAACTACTCCATGGAGAAAGAAGCAAAAGCAGATTCAGATGCGGAAACCATACTATGAAGGATGGATTTCTGCTCCTGGGCGTTGATCGGCACTCCTCCAAGCTCAAGCCAAGCTCTAATGGTGATGAAGATCAAGCTAGGGCACTTGGGAACTCTTGTTCGTCACTTTCTCTCTCTAGGAATCGCTCTGTCTCTCTAAAACTCGAATCCCCTTCACTTGTGGCTGGAAATTGGCTTAAAACCATAAAATCCCGACTCACATGGGCAGGCCACACGGCCGTGTGGCATACCCAGTTGCCCGTGTGAAGTCAAAACGCCGCGTTCCGATTATGTGGGTTTCAGGCTTCCTACACGGCCAGGGGCACACGGCCGTGTGGAGCCTCCAGTCTGCCCGTGTGAAGCCTCGTAGAATTCCACACGGCCACTTTGGTTCATGACACGGCCGTGTGGGATTTATTCCTGCCCGTGTGAAGGCTCGCACAATCCCACACGGCCACATTGATTACTTGCACGGCCGTGTGGGTTTTCTGTGTGCCCGTGTGACCTCCTCAGCGACTCGCCACGCGTCTGATCTTCGTCCAATCGACCCCGAACTCGCTCCCAAACCTTCATTCACGTACTAGGACCTGAAATATCACAAACAAGCACAACCTAGCGTGAAATCGGCCTAAAACACAAGAATCAACACCTCAAACGACTCCAGAATAGGGGTAAAAACATGTGCAATTAACGGTTTATCAGGCGTCTTCTTCCTCATCAGGATAGCTTCAACGTCGTCGTCGGCGTGGTTTCCAACAAGCAATTGCCGACCTCGCAGCCGTCGACGCCGTCGCTTTTGTTGGTGATGGTTTTCGGGAGAAGAAGAAACAGAGAGGGAGAGGGTTTGAAAGTTTTTAGGAGAGAGAGGGGAGAATGGAAAACGCGGGTTGAGGGAGAGAGAATCGGGTTTTGGGTTTGAAATTTTGGGTTTTTTTTTTAATTTCTGGCCCCACTTCTCCCAAAAGTGGCTCTGTTTGGGAAAAACACTCTTCCCCCCTCACACAACGGCGCCGGTGATCCCTCTCCCTGCGATGGTGGCTCGGGGACGTGGACAATGATCTCACCTTGTTAGTATCTGCTGACCACTTAAAGGGTTAGCAGAATAACGCTATTGTATTTCAAATAAAGTTGTAGTTGGTGACAATTTGTTTTGTATTTCAAGAACGCATTTTCATTTCAATAATATATTTTCCATTCTTAGTTCGGTCTAGTTTTTATTTACACACAACTTTAAGATGATAAACATACATTTTAAATAAAATGAATTCTATTTAAGTAATCTTATCAAATAAAAGAAATTAAACAAAATATTAATAACAAATTAAATCCAAATTAAAGAAACCTAGATAAAATACAAAACAAGAATTCCCATTCCCTTAATTCACATCCCCTTAGTTAACACCTTTCCTTTCTTCCCTTAATTAATTACATTAATTAGCAAGCAATTAAACAAAAAAATTAAGCGCTGTTGGGCAGGACAACACCAGCGTTGGGCGGTGCGCCGCACGCGCAAGGGAGAGCCGGCACAACCGTGCTTCCATTCCCCATAAATGCCGAGTTTGGCATTCCCTCCCCCATATTTAGCGACGCAATTGCCGATGCCCTCCATAAATGCCGATCTTTGCCATTTTTTGGCTCCGCGTTGGTGCTCCAAAATCACCATTAATGGCGAGAACCCCATAAATGTAGTCTGCATTGGAGTCAGCCTAATGTAAGTCCATGGCATATGAAAGGCAGTACACCATATACCAACACTTTCGGTAATTTTAATTTGTTTTGCGCGTATGGCGCACTGCCCAACACTGGCAGTTTTCCCGCCCAGCCGTGCTTCCATTCCCTATAAATGCCGAGTTCGGCATTCCCTCCCCCATATTTAGCGACACAATTACCGATGCCCTCCATAAATGCCGAACTTCGCTATTTTCGGCTCTGCGATGGAGCTCCAAAATCGCCATTAATGGTGAGAATCCCATAAATGTAGGTTGTATTGGAGTCGGCCTAATGTAAGTCCATGACAGATGAAAGCTAGTACACTTATGTCAGGCTTGTGCAAGTTTCAAATTCATGAAATTTTTTCTCTCGTTTAGCGAGAGCGGCACGGCGGCGGAACCCTAGGGTTTTCCGAGGTTTTTAGGTTTTTGAGTCTGAAAAGGAGAAGGAGAGGAGTTCTTTGTGAAGAAACATAGCTTGTCAAGGTCTTCATAAGGTTAGAGGAGCTAACGGTAGAGGAGATTTCTCTTCACAGCCTTGTTTTGAGAACAAAAGAGTACAATAAGAGCCTTTTGAGATTGGTTTTTGTCTGCAACAATAAGTTCACAATGGCGGAGAGCGTAGAGCAGGGAGACTCGGGGACCTCCCCTGAGATCGGGAATCATGGAATCAACCAAGAAGGAGATCTGGCAGAGAAGCTCGATCAAATAGCGATTGGAGAGGAGGATGAAGAGCCTATGATGGTGGAGGATTCGGATGTTGATGTAGTAAGGATGGAAGCGGTGCGAAAGCTGGGGTGATAGGAAGACTGGTAGCTGAAAAGCAACCAAATATAAAATCACTGAAGATAGCTCTAGCAAAAGCGTGGAACACAAGAAAGGGGTTTCAAATAACTGACCTGGGAGAGAACCTCTTTGCGTTTCAGTTTCTGGACATGGACGATCGCAATAAAGCTTGCTATGGAGGACCGTGGCACTACGAGAACAATATCCTCGTTCTTGCATCAAGTTACCTGATAAAGAAACCATCGCCGGAGGACCTACACATGATAGATTTATGGATACAAATTAGAGAATTTCCAGCAGAGTTGCGAACTCAAAAAATGGCAGAAAAGCTGGCATCACGCTTTGGAAAGCTAGTGTGGTTTGATGATAGCACAGGAACAATGTGGGATGACTTTATGAGAATAAGAGTTAATCTCTCCATCAACAATCCCCTCAAAAAGAAATTAAAACTCAATATTGGTGGGGAATTGGTGGAATATGCAGTCAAATATGAGAAGCTGCCTTTGTTTTGTTATTCTTGTGGCAGAATTGGCCATCCCAAGGTCAGATGCCCGCGACCATCAAACCTTCAGGTGGATCCTTTTGGATTTGAGATGAGAGCGGGGGTGCCTGGTCCAAGGACCTGGCTGTCTCACACAGCTAAAAAAGAAGATGCTGAAATTTGGGCCATTCTAAAAAAGAAATTTGAGCGGGAATGCTCTGGTGCCAATTTCGAGAGCGAAGCACATCGAGCAGGAGAGGAGAATGCAAGAGCTAGCATGGGAAAACGAATGGGAGGAGAAGAAACTGCAAGGGATGTGGAACAGACTGATGCAACATTGACAGGGGCGAATAAGGAAAACATAACACAAAAGCACAATGAAGAAAAGACGCCACCTACAAAGAGACAAGGGGAGGAAACAACTAAAGAGAAGAAAGTAGCAGTAGGGGGGCTCTGCAAATATTTAAGATGGGTAAGGAGGCGGGGCTGACAACAAGGAGGCCTCCAGGGAATGTCTGGCGTAGACAAGAACAACAAAAGGAGAGAAATCAACAGGCAACTCAACTTACTCCACAGAAGAGAAATGTTGATACACAGGAAGGTGACATGGATATTGATCTGGAGTTTCCAAAACATTCAAAGAAGGCTCGAGTTTTGGATTTTCAGATGGGTCAGATAGAGGAACAGCAGGGGAAACAAAAGAACATGGATGGCGAGTTGGCGGACTTTGCAGTAGAGCAGAGCCGCCCAGCCCAATTAATATACTCAGTTATAATTGTCGAGGGTTGGGAAATCCCTCGGCAATTAAAAAAGTCAGGTCTTTGTTGCAAAGACAAAATCCCCAAATAGCATTCTTGATGGAAACAAAAAGAATGACTCATGAATGGAGGGAAACAATGAGGAACCTGGGTTGGAAGGATGGCTTTGGTGTTGGGTCGACAGGAAGAGCAGGGGGACTAATGGTCCTATGGCAACCAGAAATCAAGGTAGAAATCAAGGGTTACTCAAATAACCACATTGACATGAAGGTTACTGATGAAGGCAAGGAATGGAGATTAACAGGAGTTTATGGTTGGCCAGAACAGGGCAATAAACCTCGCACATGGAATTTAATAAGGCAGTTGGGGGATCTCACAGACCTGCCATGGTTAATGATAGGGGATTTCAATTTGGTTCGGTGCTATGCAGAGAAGAATGGAAAATATGATGCTAATGAACAGGAGATGGAGGGTTTTAACAAAGCGTTGGAGGACTGTAATCTTGAGGACATTGGCTTCTATGGGAGAAGGTTCACTTGGGACAACAACCACAAGGATGACACTTTCCTGGAAGAGAGGTTGGATAGAATGGTGGCCACAAACCAGTGGATGACTCTTTACCCTCAGGCGAGGGTGTACCACTTGAATAGATGTGGATCAGATCACAATCCTCTGCTTTTGCAGACACAATTGGGAGAAGCAGAAGTTAGATGGGGAACCTTTTTTAGGTTTGAAGCATATTGGCAAAAGCATCAGGATATCAAAGAAGTCGTGGAGGAGGGATGGAAAAGGAATGGGGCTGGATCAGTTCTGCAAAAGCTTCGAGAGTGTGAGGAGAATCTAAAGCATTGGAGCAAGGCAACTTTTGGTAACCTGAAACATAGAAGGAAAGAGATAGAAAGGGTACTGGGGAGGATTGGTAAATTCCAAATGAACCAAGCTCTCATCCAGCAGCGTGATGCACTAGAGAAGGAGTTGGAGATGATTTTTGAATTTGAAGAGATGAAGTGGAAATAGAGATCCAGAACTGAATGGCTTAGGGAGGGGGATAAGAATACTAAATACTTCCACCGTCGTGCTTCAGAAAGAAGGGAGAGAAATACCATACGAAAACTAAGAGACATGAATGGAGAACTATTTGAAGGACAGGATCGAGTAGCAGCCTGTCTGGTCGCCTACTACAAGCAATTATATTTGGCAGGCCCACCAAGACAGGGGAGCCAGATCATTGACTCTATTCCTAGGAAGGTCACAGAGGAAATGAATGAGGGTTTGCTGAAACCCTTCACAAGAGAGGAGATTTGGGCAGCATTGAAGCATATGGGACCTTTAAAAGCACCAGGAGTGGATGGTATGCCTGCTCTATTCTTTCAAAAAACTGGGAAATTATTGGGGATGATGTTACTAGGGAGTTACAAGGATATTTGGAAGGGGGTTTCTTTACAGAGGATCTGAATCAGACTTTGGTCACTTTAATCCCTAAGAAGAAGACCCCTGGAAGCCCTACCGATTTTCGTCCTATAAGTTTATGCAGAGTTCTCTATAAGATTCTATCCAAAGTATTGGCAAACAGGTTGAAGGGAATTCTCCCCGAGATTATTGTGGCTAACCAGAGTGCATTTGTGTCGGGAAGATTAATTACAGACAATATCATTGTAGCATTTGAGTGTTTCCACACAATGGAGCAAAAGAAGAAGGGAAAAAGTGGATGGATGGCAGCAAAATTGGACATCACTAAGGCTTATGATCGAGTGGATTGGAAGTTCTTGGAGGCTGTTATGATCAAACTGGGATTCAATGACCGCTGGGTTCATTTGATTATGGAGTGTGTTACCACTGTATCGTTTAGCCTTTTAGTAAATGGCCACCAGACAGAATGGTTTAAACCTACGAGAGGATTGAGGCAAGGGGACCCCATCTCACCCTACCTCTTTCTCCTAGTGGCAGAAGGATTATCAGGGCTGATCTCGTTGGCAGAAAGGGAGAAGAAGATAACTGGTATAAAAGTCAAGCGTGGGGCACCTAGCATATCTCACTTACTTTTTGCAGATGATAGCATTCTATTCACCAGGGCTACTAAGCAAGAAAGTGAACAACTGAAAAGGATACTAAACCTCTATGAGATAGAGTCGGGTCAACAAGTAAATCTGGTGAAGTCAGAATTATCATTCAACCCAAACATTGAGGCAAACAGAAGGAATGAACTAGCTGGGATCCTTGGTATGAAGGGGGTGGAGTTCCATGAGAAATATTTGGGCCTCCCAACAAGAGTGGGCAGAGGAAAAAGAGCAGCTTTTGGTTATCTGGTTGACAGGGTGAAGAGCAAGGTGAAACACTGGAAGAGCAAACTCCTATCTATTGCGGGGAAAGAAGTGGTGATCAAGGCAGTTGCACAATCACAGATGACATATGCAATGTCGATTTTCTCTATTCCAATGGCAATAGTTAAAGAAATTCAACGTTTGATCACCAATTTCTGGTGGGGACAACAGCAAGAAGAGAAGAAAACCCACTGGTTAAGGTGGGAGGAATTGTGCAGACCTAAGAAGCAGGGAGGGTTGGGATTCAGAGATCTCAAATGCTGCAATATAGCTCTCCTAGGCAAACAACTATGGAGAATAATAAAAGAACCTCAGTCACTAGCAACTCGAGTTTTGAAGGCGAAGTATTTTCCCACAAGGGATGTGCTGGAAGCTGAAAAAAGAAGGAACTCCAGCTTTGTTTGGAGGGGTTTAATAGAAGCACAGGATTTAATTAAGAATGGATACCGATGGAGGGTAGGGAATGGGGAAAGTATCGATATTTGGTTGGATCGGTGGATTCCTAATAGCGAAGGCTACAAAGTGACATCCCCAGGGACGAGAATTGGAGAAACAACGTCAATGGCTGAATTAATGGAGGTAGAGACAAGAACCTGGAGATCTGACTTACTACAGACCCATTTCAATATGGAAGACCAAAAACAGATAGAGAAAATCCCAATCCCTCGGCAACCTTGCAAGGACGAAAAGATATGGACAATGGAAACCACAGGGATATATTCGGTGCGATCGGCATACAAGCTTTGGAAGAACAGGCATGAGGAGGAATTCGAGGAATTATATACTCCAGTCAATTGGGAAAGGTTTTGGAAGCTCAAGATTCCACCGAAGGTGAGATTGTTTGCGTGGAGATGGGTAAGGGACATTCTGCCTACGAGAGCTAGAATCGTGGAAAGAACGCAAAGGGGCCATGTCGGATGTCCATTTTGTGATCTCCCAGAGACTCAATATCATATCTTTAGGGACTGTGCGTGGGTGAGGAGGGTCTCTAGAGATACTCCTATTAATCTATTGTTCGAGAGGGGGGAGACACTCACCTGTGAAGAATGGTACTGCAATCTGCAAGAGACGGAGAATGATGAACAGCTGGGAAGATTCCTTGTTGCATTATGGTTCATCTAGGACCAACGCAACAGTCAGATGTGGAACAAAAGGAAATTGGAAGAAATGGAAATTATTCCCAGAGCAATTGGATGGCTGGAAGAATACCTGGACACGCAGGAGGTGGAATCTGAAGCACATCGCCAGAGGGAAAGGAAGTGGAGACCGGCGCAGTCGACTGATTTCACGATCTCGGTGGATGCGGGATGCCTGGCGGGACAAGGGACGGGACTGGGAGCTGTAATTAGGAAGAGGGATGGAGGCTTTGTGGCGGTGGCGGTGAAGAGGACGCGGAGGCAGTGGGAGGCGATGGAGGCAGAGGGGATGGCGGTGAAGTTTGGGATGGAAATGGCTCATCGGTTTCATCTGCACTCAATCGCTATCCAGAACGACTGTCAGCAGGTGGAACGCCTCATTACAGGCCAGGTGGTTTCCCAAGTTGAAGTGGGCCAAATAACAAAAGAGATCAAGGAGATGGGCCAGGCCTTCCAACATATTGAATGGATCCATATTCCTAGGAAGCAAAATAGAGTGGCACATGAAATGGCCCATATTGCTTGTAATTGGGAGGAAATTGAGTGTTGGGTGGATAGGCCACCAATTATTCTAGTTGCTCTCCTTAATGAGGAGCTAGCTTGTCTAAACATTGATGATTAAATAAAACAGGTGTTGATTTTCAAAACAAAAAAAAACTAGTACACATATATCAACACTTTCGATAATTTTAATTTTGATTTGGGTTTAAGTGTTTAAACTACAAATAAATGAACTAAAAGTATTTAAATAAAATTAACTTAATTAAGACGACGAATAAGGAATTTTAGGGCGACGTATACCAATCCCCTAAATTAAGTAATTCACCCTTAAAAAATCAGGTGTCAAAACATAGCCCGACCCGATTAACCCGACCCGCAACCCGATCGCAATCAGAATTGACTAAAAGTCAACAACCCGTAACCCGCCCGACCCACAACCCGATTGACCCGCAACCCGATTAACCCGAACCCGATTGACCCGCAACCCGACTGACCCGCAACCCGATTAACCCGAACCCGATTGACCCAAACCCGACTAACTAGTATCCCGACCGACTCAACCTGAACCTCACTTAGTCCACTTAAATAATTATTATAATATACAATACATAGTTTTTCAAAATAAAGTTTTTCATTCTAAACTTAGGTAAAATTATTTTTTCATTTCGTATAGGGAATTTAAAAAATATGAAACTCACTTGATATTATGTATTTTAAGAAAATTACAAAAATTGAAACATGAAGATCACTTGAACACTAAGTTCTTTAACAAAATTAAAAAAGTAAATATAAAATCAACATAATGTCAATATTAATAATGAAGAATTAATAATTGAGATCATGGACAATATTAATATAATATATAAATTAAAATTATGGTTAATTCAACTATTCAATAAAATTATCAATTAAATATAAATAAAATAAAGTAATGTATTTGGTAATTTGATGCTTCTAAAAGAAGAGGAAAATTTTGGTGTATTCAACTTTTTGGGAAGAGAAAGAAGAGGGAAATTTGGTTCTTTGAATTTAAAAAAAAAAACAAAGGAAATTTTGGTGGTTTTGATTTGTGGGAATAGAAAGAAGTGGGAAAGTTTGGTTCTTTTGATTATGAAAGAGAAATAAGGAGGGAAATTTTGAGTTTTCAACTTTTTGTGGAAGGAAGGAAGAGGAAAATTTGGTTCTTTCAATTTTATGGAAGAGAAAGAGGAGGGAAAGTGAGTGTTTCTAATTTATCGAAGGAGAAAGAAGGAGGCAAATTTTAGTTTATATTTCTTTTTTGTGAAAATAAAGAATGAAACAAATTTGGTGTTTTCAACTTTTTGGTTTTTCAAAATTTTAGCCTTTGAAATATGAATCTTTAATTTTTATATGGAGGGCATGATTAGTTAAATTTATTCTTATATGCTTTTAAGGCATATATATATATATATATATATATATATATATATATATATTAGTTACAACAATTATACTAAACTTGATAAATAATCTTTGACGGTTCGTTGTTTAGGGTATAAAGTATATTGGTTAGTAAAATACGGTACGGGAAAGTTACGTATAAAATACTTAAAAGTATTATAATTTGTCTCTTAGTTAATAGTACGTTAATAGTTATAAATATATAAAACTAATTACTTTTATAAATAAATCAATATGTAAAAAATAGTAAAGTTAATAATTCATTTCATTAAATACGGATATTAAACGTGTTATTAAACGGAGGTATATTTTTTAACATGTTTTTGTTAACTGAATTTTAAAATAAAAAGTTAGATTGTAATTAATGGTTCACAACTTAGTAAGACCATCCTTAAAATTTATTTTATGTCAACGTATACATAAAATTCACTTAATGTATAGCATAGTTAGTAAAGTACGGTACGGGAAAGTTAAGAATAAAATACTTACTAGTATTATAATTTGTCTCTTAGTTAATAGTACGCTAATAGTTATAAATATATAAAACTAATTACTTTTATAAATAAATCAATATGTCAAAAATAGTAAAGTTAATAATTCATTTCATTAAATACGGATATTAAACTTGTTATTAAACGGAATATTTACTAACTATGATGTATAAGGTATACGGTAGTGGACTCGTGGTTTAGAGTTCGGAGGATTAGGACGTATGTTCTTCTCAATAACTGAATACAAAATTGACTTAACTAACATTCTTCACATATCATACGTTATAGTTTATACTTTATACAAACAATTTCATAACACATAACCATAGTTCATGGTTTAAGGTTAGTGTATAGGGTATACGGTAGTGGACTCGTGGTTTAGAGTTTGGAGTCATAGGACGTATGTTCTTCTCAATAACCGAATATAAAATTGACTCAACTTACATTCTTCACATAACATACATTATAGCTTATACTAACAATTTCATAACATATAACTATAGTATAGGGTATAGGGTCATAGTTTAGGGTTAGGGTTTAGAGTTTATTCATGGTTATGCTTTATGTTGGATATTTTGATTTTTATAGTTTATTAATTAAATTGATTTTAGCAATTAGTTTAACTTGTGAATGTACATCTTAAATATATCATATTCAAATGACATTCCGACCAACGTATCGAACAACAAACTAGTTAATCGGTATAAAATATACCATCTATAATACTAAATATCAAAGAAAGGAAGAACTAGATGTTTATGAAAAATTTTTGAATGCAAAATTCAAAACCCACAAATATTTGCTAAAAAATTCCCTTGCAAACCCATTTTTTTAAAAAAATCCCTCCCATAAACCCACCTCCCCCAATATTTGATCCAAAATTGAAAATTCCTTCCCACCTCCCCCAATATTTGATCCAAAATTGAAATTCCCTCCCATCCCAAAATTGAAAATTCCCTCCCACCTCCCCCAATATTTGATCCAAAATTGAAATTCCCTCCCATCCCAAAATTGAAAATTCCCTCCCACCTCCCCCAATATTTTAATCAAGTGAGAAGGGAAATCCCTATCTCCGCCACCAGACTGTCTCCAGTGGTTCTGTCCCCTTCACTCCGTTGCCGTCTTCGTCGCCTCTAGGTTAGAAAGGACTGAAGACAATCGAATCCCTGCTTCCTTTCTTCTGCTCTCGGCATATAGGTTATGCACGTTTGTATTTTATATGCACAATTTCAATATAGTAATTGTGTGGTTTGTATATTGCAAATATTTAAGTAGTTAGTTAATATCATATATGTTATATTCCTTACAAATTATGTGAGATATACTAATTTAATATTATCGATTGAGGATAAGGCTAACTGTATAGGATATATGTTATTCAGTAAGTTATGATTGAAGTCACAATAATTTTACTAAATTTGATAGTTAATCTTTAGGACAATTCAAACAATTTTACAAATAACTCGTTTGGCAATAGTTTACTGAAGTTATTTGGGCAATGAGTTATTTCGAAATAACTCCTTTTATCACTATACTTTTGCCAAATACCACAAACCAAATACCATATTTGCATGGTTATACTAAACAAGATACTTTAATCCAATTACTACTGAAATAATACTAAAATATCAAATAAACAATTAATGGTGTCTTTTGGTTGCAAATATTGATATCACCATTACTATTAGCTAGTGTACTTTACCAATTATGATTAATTACATAACAAGTTTGCAAGTCATACAAATTGATTTAACATTTTGACTTGTTTTTTTTATAAAAAATTAAGTATATATATGACGTAGAATAAATTGGTTAAAAAGTTGAGAAAAATATTTTAAATTAGTGTAATAAAATATGTAAGTTAGTAACGAGTAATGAGTAAGTTACTCGATGCGCTGGCCCGAACAACCCGAAACCCGATCCGCCCGACCCAAAACCCGATGAACCCGCAACCCGATTTGTCCGCAACCCGATTGAACCCGAACCCGATGAACCCGCAACCCGAATAACCCGCAACCCGTTTGAACCCGAACCCGATGAACCCGCAACCCGACTAACCCACATTCCGTTTGAACCCGAACCCGATTGAACCCAATCCGAACCCGCCCGAACCCGCGCGGTTGACACCTATAGGAAAGATATTGGTGCTGGTAGCTTATCGAGAAAATAGAAAGTCAGCCTCACTTCCAAGTTCCAAATTCCAAGTTCCAACTCCAGTTGCACTCGGCGGCTGGGGAATCTCCTTCATCCGCATTCAAAGTTCTAACCGCTCAAAAGCTTCTCATTTCTCTTCGATCCGCAAACTCCAAGTCCAACCATGGTTCTCTCCCAGTGGCTCTCCCGCTTCCGCATCGCTTCGCAAACGGCCTTCTCCACTCTCCGCAACTCCTCTTCTTCTTCTCCCTCTCCCTTCCGCATCTTCCGAATGCATACCAGTTCCCTCGCCGCCTACTCAGTCGATTCCGGCGGCGCACGGAAGCCGCCTTTCTCCTTTCTTTGGCCCGGCTCCCTGGTTCCTCTGAGTGTTGCTCTGATCTCTGCCGGCTCTCTCGCTGCTCAGCCGCAGCCTTCCCTCTGCGATCATGATTCGAATCTCGAGAATCATCCTCGGTGCTCGTTTGTTTCCTTTTCTTTTGAAAATTTGTCGTGTTCCTTTTGTTTTTATTTTGATTTTACTCCGTTTGTTTGCCGGTTCACCATTGATTGCGATGGTTTCGCTATGTGGTGGAATGCAGCATTGGAGGCAAAGGTAGCACGGATTTCGTGGTGAAAGGTTCGCACAAGCAGGTTCCAAAAGAGTTGCTCGACGAATTAAAAGCTATCTGTCAGGTATTGCTTCAATTGTTTTCCCGCTTCTTATGGTGAGCTGCCTTTCCGTTTCATTCGGGATTTGTTGCACGTCAATGGAGGAGTACGTTCCTTTTTGGGCTGGATTGCTGGGACATATGGTTTATGGTGTTAGTTTTACAGGATAAAATGACCTTGGATTTTGATGAAAGGTACTTCCACGGGAAGCCACAGAATAGCTTCCACAAGGCAGTAAACATCCCCGACGTCGTTGTTTTTCCAAGGCAGGTTTCGCACTCGACCCTAACTTTTATTTTTCCTGCTTACATTTTGTAGTGCTTAGCTGGAATAGTTTTCTTGCTCTAGTGATGCTCTTACTTGGTTGGTGAAGCTGCAAACTAACTAGAATAGTTCACTGTCCTGTTCGATACGGAATTGCTGCTGAAGGGTCTGTATCTTGCATTTTGATTTTCTGTAAGGCTTCTAAATTGTAGAATGCTACTATGAGCGCGCATAATTTGTTTAGCTTTTGCTTTTGTAATATGCTAATGTTTTCTACTACTGCAAGTTTGTTACAATGAAGTGTATTCTGAATTTGCAGGTCAGAGGAGGAAATTTCTAGAATTGTCAAATCTTGTAACAAGCATAAGGTTAGATACCCGTGAGATATATATCTGTTGAACGAGCTTCTTCCTTTTGCGCGTTTGAGGAAGATTTATGGGATCTTTTTGCCATTCTCATCTGGCTCTGTCATTCAGTTTGGTGGTAAATTAGGAATACCTTCCTATGCCCAACTTACCTGATCTATTGCTTCTTGACCAGATACCTATTGTGCCATATGGTGGTGCTACATCAATTGAGGGTCACACCTTGGCACCTCATGGTGGTGTTTGTGTTGACTTATCTGATATGAAGGTATGTTTCATCACCCCTTTCTCTCCGTTTTTCCTTCTACTGTCAAGAATCTCCAGAACAGGTGAAGTACATACCTTTAATGGTGGCAATGGTAGCAATGCATCTCATTTCTCGCAGGTTATGAGAACATTTATAATCAATACCTGTTTTCATATAGCTGAAAATGAACTTTTTTTATGGAGTGTGGGATTTATTCTCTGTATAGATTTGTTGCGCTGCTATGGAATCATGTGTCTATGAGTCTGATCGTTCCTTGAACACGTCCAAAGTATACATATATACATCTAACTATGCAAGTTCATGTCCACTAACATTTTGATGATTGTTTCCATTTAGAAAGTTAAAGCATTGCACGTCGAGGATATGGATGTGATTGTGGAGCCTGGGATTGGCTGGATGGAACTTAATGAGTACCTTGAGCCGTATGGTCTATTTTTTCCTCTAGATCCGGGTAACATACTTTACTATTCTCGATGCTCTAAGCAACAAATGCTGCAATGTGAGACAGTGTGACCTTGAACGATAAGTTCGACAACTATTCTGTTGCTGTCTTGGTAGAGCGCAGGAAACCTAAGGCCATAACTTTCAACCCGTTCTGAAATGCCTAGTTTTTGATAGGTCAAATTATGAGTCAAATGAAACATCTAAGCATGTGTTCATAATCAGGTCCTGGTGCAACCATTGGGGGAATGTGTGCAACACGTTGCTCAGGTTCGCTGGCGGCAAGGTACTCTTTCTACTGTTTGGGTGACAGCATCTATTTCTTGTTTTAATTTTCTATAGAAAGAGCAAATTGGTGAAATTCCCATTTAGATATGTCAATTTTCTCTTCAAAAGCCTTTTTCAGTGGCACATGTAACTGGTCATAGATCATGAGATGCATGCAGAAGCTTAGTCTTTCTTAAAAAACTGTGTGATCCATATGTTAGGCCTCTGCATTATAGACTTCCCATTTAGGACGTCTCTGCTCTCTTCACATTCCTAAAGAAAAATGTATCTGCTCTCTCTCTCTCTCTCTCTCTCTTAGTTGTTTCCATCTCCAGTGATGCTGTCATTTCCAGAACACTTAATTCTTTTATTTCTGTTCCAGATAAGTCTTAACCTCAAAATTGCTTATGAATTTGATGATGCTTCTTTTGTTGGATTAATGAGTATTTTTAGCATTTAGGTACGGGACTATGAGAGACAATGTCATTAATCTCAAGGTTGGCTACTTCTCCTTATAGAGTTCTCTCATTAAGTGAATGTTTTTCTAATAATTACAATGTTCAGGTTGTTCTTGCAAATGGAGAAGTGTTGAAGACGGCTTCACGTGCCCGGAAAAGTGCTGCTGGGTCTGCTCTTATATCATACTTAAGTTCCATTTATTGAACAGCAAATCGTACTATGTGATTGTTTTTTTCTTTTCATCCTGGTTTCCCTCTGTTTATTAGTTTGTTATGACTTAGGTATGACTTGACTCGTTTGATGATTGGAAGCGAAGGAACCCTCGGCATTGTAACAGAGGTCACTCTTCGACTCCAGAAGATTCCACCACATTCAGTGGTACTGTAGTTCTTCCCTTGTCTGAAGTCTCCTTTTTTGTTTTGTTTTGTTTTGCTGAGTCTTTTAGTGCTAAATCAAACCAGATGATTCCATCTCTTTTGCGAAATAATTTTGACAGCCATCTCTTTTGTATTAGAAACTAGAATGTTTATTACTTTTTAAATCAATCTCTTAATCTGTGATATGTTTTTTTGAATCTGTACGCTCAACAAGAAGTAGGATGAATGAATAGCAGATGTGCAACAATAAGGAATTCCATTTGTTTTATTACCATATCGAGCTGGAGAAACAAGGAGTGTGTCTTATTCTGATCACTGGTATTCTATTATCCATTGGGTTCCTATCATCCTGTAGTGACATTCAACCACTTCAAGTGGTTATGCATCCAAGGGTGTTTGATGTCTTTGTTCAATGCAAAACCTGATCTCTATGAATATGATTGACTACTCTTGTAACCTAGATGAATTACTACAATCGTAAACGATCAATTCAACATCGTTGATGATTCTGGTGATAATGCAGGTGGCTATGTGCAATTTTCCAACAGTTAAGGATGCAGCAGATGTTGCAATTGCAGCTATGCTATCTGGCATTCAGGTAAACTGTTCATCATCGATTCGTTAGGGACTGTACTTTATTTATGAATTTTCTCATGGTTTGCGCTACTAGGTATCTAGGGTGGAGCTATTGGACGAGGTTCAGGTGAAAGCTGTGAATATTGCCAACGGAAAGAACTTGCCTGAACTCCCTACTTTGATGTTTGAATTCACTGGCACAGGTAAAGACAGGTGTCCTTATTAAACCTTCTGTTAATATGTAACTACATCATTATGACACTTGAGAAAGGATGCTCCCTTTTGGGCTAAATGCGTCTTCTGTGTTCACTCGTTTTATGAGACACTATCACAAGTGAAGTTTAAGCGGCAGGGATGCCATATTTCTTGGTTTAGTAATAGGTTTCTCTGCTTTATCTGGAAAATGTGGCCACCTAATGATGAGCTACGGCTTTTCCTAAATAGTGATAAACAACAATGATGCCACTAAAGAATCATGACAAATAAACAGATATGATAACTGTATTCTCTTGTCTGGGTGCTCTACAATGGGATTATCATTTATACATGGAGAAACACATTTCTAGTGTTATACAAATCTTTAGAATTGTATGGTCTAACAAAGAGCTTATGGTGGAATTGAGTATAGGGAATAAATATATACAAAACCACTTTAATTAGTTTGTATCAAGGTTGTCAACCCGCGGGTTGACCCGGACCCGGTAGAGCTAGTGGGTCAAGGGTTAATGGGTCAACCGTTTTAGCCCGGTTTGGCCCGGAAATATAGAAAAAGTCATTATATTGTACTTATCCTCATAAATTATATAAAATCTTATCTAACATATGACTTATAACATATAATATTACACCAAAATAACATATCGTACTTAGATCCAACATATAGTGAAAATTCACACACTTATATAACATAAATATTCAAATGTTCAACTTAGGATTCCAAAGATTGAGTTAGGCGAAAATAAAAATCGGAAAATAGGTGCATTTCGCAAACCAAAGAAAAAAATGACACAATTTGACCTCCAACCCGGTACCTTGTAGCGGTCGGCCCGGCGGGTGCGTATGGCCCTTTTTTTTCACCGGGTCAGGGTCAAAGTGGGTCGACCCGCGGGTTGACAACCACTTTGTATTGAACTAATGAAAGAGAAAAAGGCAAAGCATGCATCAGAGGGAAGGAGGAAAACATTGGAGTTAGAAGAAAGGGGAAAGACGCTTGAGCAGCCCAACGCGAGAGTCTATGTGAAATTGATATACACTACCATGTAAAATTATAATGGGGCTGTCCACGCATGATCATAACCCTTCAATAAACCGTTCATTCATTATTTTTCGTATGCAACAGTAATCAACTAATCATACTTGCACTATTAATTATATACTTAATAATAGTTTGCTTGCTTTCACTCATGCTTCCTCTCAAGTCCTGTGTAATTGCAGAGGCATATGCACATGAGCAGACTCTGATGGTTCAGAAGATCGTTTTGGATCACAATGGCTCTGATTTTGTTTTTGCAAAAGACCCCGAGGCCAAAAAGGAACTCTGGAAGGTATGGTTGCTTGGAATGAGAGGCATACCATTCACTACCTTTGTCAGTTATTGTAGGAGCTGTTTACTTTTATCAAAACAGAGCAGGTCGTTTGGGCAAGATCGAAGGCTTGATCAAAGTTTCTTCTTACTCGGTTCTTTGCTTGCTTGGTCATCTATCACAATGTTGGGTGCAGGTAAGGAAGGAAGCTCTATGGGCTTGCTTTGCTATGGAGCCCAAATATGAAGCAATGATTACCGTGAGTTGATAGCTCTCACTTAGCTTTTTCCTTTTACAACCTCCAATCTCCCTTTCTTATTCCAACTGCTGTCTCTCTGTCCTGAATGCAGGATGTATGCGTTCCGTTATCAAAGCTTGGAGAATTGATCTCCAAGTCCAAAGAGCAGTTGGATGCATCGGACCTTATTTGGTATGAAGTAGTCCCTTGTGAAGTTGTTTGAAGATAATTCAAGTGGAGACATTTTTTTTCTGGTCTGGACACTTAAACCTTTTGTTGTTACTTTTCCCTTGCATGTTCTACCCCCTAAAATAACAGCACGGTTATTGCTCATGCCGGTGATGGAAATTTTCACACCGTGATTCTCTTTGACCCTAATGTGGAAGAGCAGAGAAAGGAAGCAGAGAGACTTAACAATATCATGGTTAACTCTGCCTTGTCAATGGAAGGTACAGTATTCATGTATGCAGCAGCTGTTAAGTTTGTCTGTATTCTATCCTTATCTTTTCATTATCACTGTTGAAACGCATGACCAGGAACATGCACTGGTGAACATGGAGTTGGGACGGGGAAAATGAAGGTAATGTAACTGCACTTAATGCAGTAATGTCGTTCATTATCTCTTGTTTTAGCTATTCTCACCTTCCCAACCGGTTTGTGTGTTTTCAGTATCTGGAAAAGGAACTGGGGATCGAGAACTTGAAGACGATGAAAAAGATCAAAGACGCATTAGATCCCAACAATATAATGAACCCAGGAAAACTCATTCCACCCCATGTTTGCTTCTGAACTAGCAGCGCCCCCTCTATTGTTCAACTCAGCTGCAGCCCTTGATATCTGCTTGCTTAAAGAAATATTTTCTATATGGTAATTTGTACTCAACAAGCCAGGATCTATGTGCCCGAAGAAAGATTTTCTAGTTGGTAATATTGTACCATTAAGATCCAGGGTTCCTGCGACTATGTAACACCCTAGGCGATCGAAGAAGTCCTGGCGAGCTCTAATGGTGGAAATGGCGCTTCCATTATCCCGCTTTAACAAGGACACAAGGAAGACTGGATGGATGTTGGAACCATTGGGTAGCTTGAGTTTGTATGCAACAACTCTCGTCTTCTGCAATATATTAAAACGTCCATAGTACTTAGAAGATAGTTTCTGGTTACTTCTGTTCTGCACAATCATTTATCTGTAAGGCCTTAGTCGAGCTGAAATTCCCTTTCAGATCGGTGCTTGTCTGCCATTTGTTTCTGTCTATTTGTGCCATAGCCAAATTGTCCCTGAGAATACCAATAATCTTTGTTATTGCAACTTCTCATCAACAACTGCTACGGAGGTTGACAGGGGATTCTGGACAGCAAATTGAACAGGAGGAAACCCGTACAATGCTTCTAAAAGAATCAACTTCAAGTTGTGATAATTGGTGTTATACCACCATTTTGTGAAGAATGATGTACCATAGCCCTCATATAATACTCCAAACGTATGTTAAGCCTCTCAGTTTATCCATTTGTCTGTGGATGGTAAGCGGTAGACTAATGCACGTTAACTCCCTGCAATTTAAACAACTCATTCCAAAATGCACTTGCAAAGATGGCATCCTGTCAAATACAATAGTTTGAGGCATCCCATGAAGCTTAAACACCCCATTAAAGAAAATATAGGCACTATAGCAGCAATGAATGGCCTGGTCAAACTAAAGAAGTGACCATATTTAGAAAATCTGTCTATCACAAACAAAACTGCTACTTTCCCTCTTGATTTTGGCAAACCATCAATGAAATCCATGGAGATATGCTGTCAAGCTCTTTCTTGAATATGCAGAGGCTGTAATAGACCTGGATAGGGCACATTTTCAGTCTTGCACCTCTGACACACATCACAGACCCCTACAAACTCCCACAACATACTGTTAACCCCTGGCTACAAGAAATACTTCTATATCCTTTGGTAAGCACCCTACACCCCAAAATGTCCTCCCACAGAAGAAGCATGGAACAACTCCATCAATTTCTGCCTTATACCCCCATAGGAACCCACATACAAGGCTGAGTTGTGATAGAGTATCCCTTGTCTGATGGAGTAAATGCAAGGTCCCGAAAAAGGAACTGCAACTGCAGTCATCGGCTCCTGAAGAACTGGATCACTATCATATGTTTGTTCTCTGTCCACTAACTAAGTAGGTAAGGCTGTTGTAATAGCCTAACATTCACCGGTATTGGAGAAACTACAATATATGGACATGGCATCTACAACTCTATGTAACTTGCCATGTCTGTACTTGATTTCAAAATCCAGTCACAACAATTTAACCAACCACTTCTTCTGTATCTGTGTATGCACTTTTTGTCCAGGTAAATGCTTCAAGCTCATGGCCAGTGAGTATAACAAATTATCTACCCCCAAGTAATGCCCCACTTAGTCACAGCCGTAATGAAAGCCAAATATTCTTTTCATAAGTTGAAAGTCCTTGCTTGCTGGGGCATAGAGCCTGACCATGGTAGGCCAATGGTCTTCCTCCTTGTGATAACACAACACCAATGCCTATGTCACTGGCATCAGTTTCTATGGTAAATGGTTTGAGAAAAATCAGGTAAGGCTAAAACAGGAGTTTGAACCTTAGCAGATTTAATGAGTTCAAAAACTCTTTAAGCATTAGCATTCCACAAGAAGTTATCCCTCTTCAATAACTCAGCCAAGGGCTTAGCTATCAATCCATAGTTCCTCACAAACTTCTAGTAATACCCAGTTAACCCAACAAAACTTTTGAGTTCTTTCACATTTTGAGGCACAAGCCACCCCACCATAATTGCAATCTTGCTGGGATTAGTGCAGACTCTTTCATTAATAATGTGTTCCAAGTAATCCACTTGCTATTGGCCAAATGAGCATTTAGATGGTTTGACATATAAGGTGTGTTGTCTGAGAATGGCTAAGGTGGTGATAGGGTGCTATTTATGGGTAGACTGGTAAGGGTTGTATACTAATATGTCATAAAAAAAGACTAGTATGAACTTCCTAAGGTGTTTAACAAAGATTCGGTTCGTGAGGGACTGAAAGGTAGCAGTGGCATTGGCAAGACCAAATGGCATGACAAGGAATTTAAAATGGCTATGGTGGGTTCTAAAGGCAGTTTTGAATTTGTCATCAGGATTCATTCTTATCTGATGATAGCCTGATAGAAGATCCAACTTAGTAAAATATATCTTTATCCTTTAAGCTCATCAAGCAAATGATCAATTATTGGTATTGGAAACTTGTCTTTGATGGTGAGGGTATTTAATTTTCTATAGTCAACACGGACTCTCCATGAACCATCTTTTTTAAGTACTAGTCACACTGGTGAATCAAAGGGATTGTGGCTAGGCTGTATGTATTGAGAAGCTAGCATTTCATCGCACAATTTCTCCATTTCTATTTTCTGAGGTACGGGATATCTATAGGGTCTGATGTTAACTAGTTGGGTTGTAATGGAATAGAGTGGTCACGGGACCTGGAAGGGGGAGGGCGGTAGGTTTTTCAAACACATATGCATACTCATTTAACACAAGAAATCAGGAATGTTACTTGGGACAGTTGAAGTGACAGATATCTGTAATAGTTGTTTGTCCACAAGGGTACCTTCTGATTTAAAAACTTATGTAAATCTTTGCCAGACATTTCCTTGCAGTTACCATATTTTTCAATTCTTTCTAATTGCACTTCTTATCCCTCCTACTCAAAAAAAAAAAAAAAAAAAAAATTGTAGGTTTACAATGTCAAACTTCACTGGACTGATAGTCCTAAGCCAATCCAAGCCCAATACCATGTCATTAGACACTAAGCTTAAGATCCTAGCAGCATGCACAAACTATTGACCTTGCATCTCCCACTAGAAATCCTTGCAAACCAGATTGTTGACCAAAACTGTGCCATCAGCTAGCTTAACCCTCAAAATAGTAGCTGGAGATAGAATAATTAAGTTCTTCGGCTGTACATTCATTTAAGAATGTATGTGTGCTGCTAGTGTCCACCAAAATAAACAACCTGAGCTTCTTCACCTTGCCTTTTACTACTAGAGAATTGTCAGTACCACCACTATTCAAAGCCTGCATTGTCACTTTTTTTTGTTAGATTTCCAAGTTCTGTAACACAGACAGCTCTATGAAGCATCACTAAACTCATCATCATTCCACCCCTCTGGAGGAAAACCCCCTAAATCATCTCCTTGCAAGGCATTCAACTGCCTCTTAGCCTCATAGATGTGTCCCAATTAATACTTGTCCCCACATTTGTAGCAAGCCCCCTTTGGAAGTTTCCTTCATGAGCTGTTGTAGAAGCATTCTTATTTGCAGGTGGCCTCAAATTAGTTGAATCCCACTTCTTAGGTGCTAAAGTAGTGCTATGAGTTGGTAACATAAGGAGGACGAATGCCTGGAGCAGTTCTTCATATCCTTCTCCTGGCCTTATTTGAAGGCTCCTCCAGCTTGGCTAATTGAAATGCTCGAGCCAAAGAATCTGGCTCCATCATCGTCACAAGCGTTCTCAGCTCTTCCTCAAGACCACTAATGAAATTGGATATGAAATATTCCTCCTCCAGTGTAGGATTATAATGAACCATCCGAGATTGGAGCTCCTCAAACCTCTCCTGATACTCTGCAAGAGAGTCGCGCTACCTTAGCTTGTTAAACACCCCCACAACGCCAATATACGACCATTCACTAAACCTCCTACATAAGGCAGGAACAAATTCTTACCAACCTAATTCACGATGCCTGAATATCCATCCCCCGAACCAGATGTTTTTCAAAGTAAAGGGCATGCACTCAAACCTTATGGTCATCGGGAATCTCATAGATCTCGAATAGTTTTTCACATTACCTAGTCCATTCTTTAGGAGTGTCGACATTAAAAGAAGGAAAATATAGGTGTTACAGCTGATAGGGATTGTTACCTCGTGGTGGAGGAAGCCTGAAACTGAATGCCAGGCTTAACTAGCCGACGAGCCTGATGCGGCAATGACAATAATCCAGGGTCACAGTTCTGAACTCTATGTGGCTCCTCCACACTAGCAATAATCACCTCCATATGCAGATGATCTAATTCCATTCAGCGGATAAACTCATCAATTTGACCATCTAGGCAATCAAAAAGCCCTTCCAAACGGCCTTCCATGCCATCCAAACGAGTAGTATTCGTTGCGAATTGATGTAAATGCACCTCAATCAAGCAACTAAGTCATGCAATTGACTGGTGCGTGTAGTGAATTGATCATCCAAGACCGCAAAATGATCTCGAAGCTGCGATTCTGTTTCACCAGAGCGGGCGGTGAAGAGATTGAAGCTTTCCTCGATGCGTTTGGTTGCCATCGTGCCAAGAGAGTGCTCTGATACCACGTTTGTAACACTCTGGGCGATCGAAGTAGTCTTGACGAGCTCTAATGTCAGAAATGGGGTGAGAAATGAGGTAGAGAACAAAATCAGTAACAGAATAGACAGATAAATAGAGTAAATGAGGGAAAATGGTTTCTTATCTGTTAATAGTCGGTGGGTTCTTACATGCGGGTTATTTAAACCATATGGGATAATTACGATTTATTCCTTAATACTCTTCCCACCATACAACTTCATCCTTTATACTTTCTGTTTTATACAATTAAGTCTTGGTTGTTACAGATTGTTGCTGCTCTCTCCAACCCTATTCATTAAATATGAATTTTCTCTAGAAAAAGGTGCATTCTAAAATATGTTTTGTATCTTTCGTTGGTTGTCCTATTGCTAATGTAAGAGAAATAAATGAGTTTTACTTTGTTGCGTGAGAAATATCGGATGGTGGCGAAACCAAAAAGAATTATGGCAAAGTAAAAATAATATTTATGGCAATATTCACGTTCCTATATATAAATAATGGTATTATGACGATAAAACTTTATCATTGCTGACGTAGTTAAGTCCAGAACTGAATAGAATATATGTAGTTAGTTACTAAAAAGAAGACTACGCCTATGGCAGGAGACCACACCTACCTAGCACATGACAGATATAGTTTCTCTTCATCGACATACTCTCAAGTTAAGACCCTTGCTTATGCTTCTATATAACTACCAAACCAACAATCTCATGCTGTAGCATCCTTGCTCTCCTAATATTGGGAGAGATCATATTGTCCTCCAATGTAGCGACATATGTTTTGATAATTTAAGAGATTGTATTTCCAATATACGCAACTTCACTCATTTATGATAGATAGCTTCTCACTCAAGCGATTTTAGTAGGCAGATCGCTGAAAACAATCATGATCAAGGTAAATCGTCGTAGCATCCAGCGAACAAGATTGATCGTTGTAAGAGCAGTGGTTTGAGAACTAAAGTTGCGCATTTGTGCAACGATTTAGGTTGTTCGCCATAAAGACCAACTATGAAGTTTAAATCGTGCAAGATTCAAGCAATGCAACTTAAATCGAGCCCCACTCCACTGATATATGTACGGTCGTGTTCCCCCCAACATGCTTCTTATACGGTTCAACATTGAGATTTTGTTGTCTACATAAATTGCGCCAATTAACAATTTGTGTAGATTGTTGTTAGGAGCGACTTATGTAGAAATTTATGAAAATAAATGTCGGCCCCCGCCTCTAATTCTACATCCATCCTTCCAAATAGAAACAACAAGCATCGTCTTCTCTTCATCCCTTCCTTCTTTCTCCACTCTTCATAGCTCTACCATCTCCAATTTTACTCCCATGAAGATGCTTTTGTATGTTATTATGTTTCACTAATTATGTTTAGGTAGTGACTATCTATGTTTCTGTAAGTTGGTTATGTTTTAGTACGCGATTTTTGATTGTGGCAGACATGTAAGAGTTGGAGCAACACTTTCGACGGTAAGTTTAGTGTTTAACGTCTTGAGTATATTTTGATTTGTTGTAATTATGCTAATTTTTGGGATTAACGTTATATTATAAGATATATTAATATTTTGAATGTAGGTTGAAAGGATAGATTAGGGGTTTGAATCAATATTGTTGGTTAGATTAGGGTGTTCAATTTAAAAGATAGTAACTCAACTCTCCTCCATAAGTGATGTCTCTCTCTTACTTTCCTCTCTCTAGTTTTTCTCTCTACCCTCCTAGTGGGGCTTGGCACATCCTCCATGGATCTTCAGCAAACTCCACCTATCGCCAGTGGTTTTCTTCCACATTCAGACAAGGCAAAAGCAAGATTAACTCTTCTCAAGCTACCCGCCATCATTGCTTCTTCTTGGCTCTCGTCTACAAGGACTATGGAGCCCCAAAACTCATCTCCTCTCATCTGCAAAAATCAGAGCATTCAAGTGTTGAAGGGATGGTTACCAACTTGAAAGGGATCTACTTAAAGAGAACCAAAGTCAAATGGAGACATAGAAGAAAAATAAACTATTTTCTAATCCCTATCAACAACGAGCTCCCTGTTGCAATCAATGAAGGGAAGCTGCAAAAAGCATCATCTAGAAGAATATTACTCAATGACAACAGCTGGAAGATCTGCAAAGAACATAGAGCCCCAAAAAAGATTTGCATCCAGCGGAGGAAGATCAAATCTAACCTACCTCTCATTAAGTTCTCTCTTACAACTACCCAGAAGGAGAGTAATTTCGATGCAGAGCTAACCCCCTTCCCTCTTTACTCTATCCTCAGTTACCCTATCCCCCAAAATCACATTAATGAACCAACTACCCCTTCAATCAGAAGGCAAAGGAACTCCCAGAATCATAACCCCCTTTATAACTCCACCGCCAAACCCACCCAGAAACCCCTATTATACACCATTCCCATAACTCCCCCAAACATCTCATCCCTCTTTTTCTCTGCTATTCATAAAATGGAAAACCAAGGCATCACCGATTTACTCCAAAAAACTGAATCGCTTGGCATCTCTGACTCTATCCTTCGTTTCAAACCAAAAAAGAGCGAGAAAGAAAACAATCATTGTGAGATTTTGGTGGGCAAGCTGCTCACGGAGAAAAAATTCAATGAAGGTACCATGGAACTCACCTTGAGTAGGAACTGGAGGGCGATCAGGCAACCCGCTGTCACGGAAATAGCGCAAAACACTTTCGTCATCTCCTTCAAGACCCGGGAAGACAAACTGAAGATCTGGGAGTCCCGTCCCTGGAAGATTGCCGACGCTCTCCTCATTCTGCTTGACAGGAGAGATAAAGGCAAAATCAAATTAGAGGAGCTGAACTTCAACAGAACTCTAATTTGGGTTCAAATCCACAACTTCCCTGGAGAACTCAGATCGGAGGAAAACATCGCTACTCCCTTGAATGAAATCTTCAAAGAGATTGTCAGGGGAGATGAGATGGGAGTTGCAGAGGGGCGCTACGTCAGCTTCATTAGGGTCCTGGTAGAGATCGACCTCTCAGATCCTGTCTCTCCTGGATTCTACCTCCAAGACGACTCACCCCCGGACATCTGGGTTGAATTCAAGTACGAGCGTCTCCCTGCCAATTTCTGCTACTGCTGCGGCCGCATTGGCCACTCCCAGCTCCTTTGTCGCTACCCAGAAGACAAAGTTGAAGGCCGCTACGGAGACTGGACCCGAGCCGGCCACCACTCCCCTCCGTCCCCCCTTTCGATCTCTAACAAGAGCACCCCTGGTACAGGTGAAAGCAAAACTGGCGACAACTTCACCATGGAAGGAGACCGCTCAGTCGGCCGGTTGCTGGACGGTAGACTCGCCGGAGGCCGAGGAACCCAAGGAAGAGAGAGGAAAGCTGTGGGATGTGTCAAATCTAAAACCCCATCCCACGTGGGTACAACAGATACTTCGGCTGAATCGCCAAATGAAAGTGGAGGAGTTCCACCGGGTTTTGGGCATCCTAGTCCACCTAACCTAGTGGGTCAGCTCTATAACATGAAGAAAGCGATGGACTGTTCCCCATACATACCAAGGAAGCTTTTCCCAGATTCCTCTGACTCTGACAAAGGGTTAGGAGGAAACCTCCACTGGCTTGAGCAGGGACAAGGGTCGGGTGCTAGGTGTGGTGAAGCCAACTTTGTGGGCCCTGAGACAGAAAGCCCATTGCCAGCACATTTCAACCCTTTGATGGGCCACCAAGGGTTTTATCCCAGCCCAAATTATCTTAACATGCTGCAGGAAAATATGGTGTCATTCCAGGCCCATCATCCCTACATGATGTGGGATAAATCCCAAATTGAAGCCCAATATTTAAGTCCTTGGGGTCTTCGGAATGAGCAGCCTAGAAAGAAAATCAAAGCCAGCAGAAAGAGGAAGACAAGAGTCTCCATTCAAGAGCAGCAGGAGCATAATCCCCTGCAAAATGAAGGCAATGGGGAAGGTACTGATCCTAGGATGGATTCTGCAGAGGTGTTGGTGGCCAACCAAAAGCCACCAGGGGGTCCATGACTGCCATTTGTTGGAACTGTCGCGGCTTTGGCACAGACGCGGCAGTCAAGCATCTTAGAGAGATGCTCAGATCATATAAACCTATGATCGTTATGCTGATGGAAACCAAGCAACCGGAGGATGAAATGGAAAAAGAAAGGAGAAGGGCCAAATTTTGCAACAAATGGTACCGTAATCCTGTTGGTAGTAGGGGGGTCTAGCACTTTGGTGGGTAAAAGGATTAGATATCAATGTAATAGATTCATCGGATTTTTTCGTTCATGCTTTTATCAAGTTTAGGTATTGCTTCTTTTGTACTTTCCTCCATGCCCCTAATGATGTGATTGCTAGGAGGGCCTTTTGGGAGGAATTAAGTATCCTTAAGCCTATTAATGACAGTCCTTGGCTCTTGTTGGGGGACTACAATGTTGTTTTATGTCAAGCGGAGAAGGAAGGTGGTAACCCTCCAAGAAACAACTCAATTGATCCTTTCAAGGAGTTCATCTCCAATAATGAACTCATGGAGATCGAGAGTAAGGGACCAAAGTTTACTTGGTAAAATATGCAACAGGGACAAAGAAAAATGCTTATCAAGTTAGACCGAGGCCTCTGCTCACTCTCGTGGAGGGAAGCTTTCACCAAAGCTGTGATTTTTGTTGAGGCGATGGTTGGCTCAGACCATTGTCCATTGAGACTTGAATTATTGGGTAAGCAGAAAACTAGAAAAGCAACATTCAGGTTTGATCACAGGTGGGTTAATTATGAGAACTGTGAAGAAATCATCAAGAGAGAATGGCAAAAAGGGGGCAATCACCACTCGAACCTTGCCAATTGCAGCAGAGATCTTATTTCCTGGAGCAGAACCAATGTGAACAATGCTGCGATTAGGATCAAAGCTCATTGAAGAAAGGCTGAGAACTATCCTGGAACTGACTCGTGACCCTATCTATGAGGAAGAAGAGATAGCCCTGAAGCTGGAACTCAATAAACTTTGGTTGGAGGAAGAAATTTTCTGGAGACAACGTTCCAATGTCCATTGGCTCCAAGGGGGAGATCAGAATTCGAGGTTCTTCCATACCTCAACAATTCAAAGGAGCCTCAGGAATACTGTGGTTAAGCTCATGGATGATGGTAATAATTGGATTGAAAACCAAATCTTACTCGAGCATCATGCTGTGAGTTTCTACAAAGATCTGTTCAGAAAAAGAGACACAGGAAACGATCTTAGGTTGATTCGTGAAATCCCCTCTATTGTCACGAATCATATGAACCATGCTCTTTGTAGAATGGTGGAAGATGAGGAGATCAAGACAGCATTCTTTGACCTTGGCCCGACCAAGTCCCCTGGTCCGGATGGCTTCCCGGGATTATTCTACAGGAAGTATTGGGACATTATTGGCAAGCAAGTCTGTGAAGAGATTAAGCTCTTCTTCGAAACAGGATCCATGGCGGAAGGGTGGAATGACACACACCTCATCCTTACCCCGAAAGTGACTAATCCAGAGCGTATCTCACAATTCCGCCCGATAAGCTGTTGTAACTTCAGATACAAAGTCATATCCAAGATTATGACTACTCGACTCAACGAATGGATACCAAGCCTTGTATCTGAAATGCAGTCGGCTTTTATGGGTGGAAGAGCTATCCAGGACAATGTGATCATCGTCCATGAGGTACTGCATCACTTTAAAACAAGGCCGAAAGGAGGGAATTGGGATATGATGATGAAGTTGGACATGAAGAAGGCTTTTGATATGGTGGACTGGGAATGCCTGGATGAGATCCTTAGGGTAATGGGATTCGCCCAGCAATGGTGTCTCTGGGTGAAGGAATGTGTGCGCTCTGTCCGTTTTGCGGTCCTTTTCAATGGCCAGCCTTCACCTTTCTTCGAACCATCGAGAGGAATCTGTCAGGGAGACCCCCTTTCCCCTCTTCTCTTCATCTTGCTCACTAACGCCTTATCTTTCATCATTAACAAGAACATAGTGAATGGATCATTAAAAGGGATCACTTTAACACCAAATTGCCCAAAACTCACCCATGTTTTGTTTGCAGATGATACAATTATCTTTGGGAAAGCCTCGCTTTCTGAAGCTATGACCATCAAGCAAATGATTGAGGATTATGGTGGCATGACAGGACAGATGATCAACAATGATAAATCGGAGATCACCTTTAGCAAGAACACCCCTGAGGCCATCACGACACTGATTGCTGACTATCTCAATACACCTCTATCAGGTGGAACGGGGAAATACCTTGGAGTGCCCACAAAGTGGGGTAGATCTAAAAAGGATGTTTTTGCAGGTCTTGTTCAGCGTATGGAAAATCTGGTTCAAGCATGGAAGAGCCTTGCTCTCTCCCAAGCTGGGAAGGAGACCCTCCTTAAATCGGTCTACCAAAGTTACCCGACCTACGTGATGTCTTGCTTTCTGCTCCCTAAAAGAACCACCAACATCATGGATTCTAGACTCAAGAGCTTCTTCTGGGGAGGAAGTTTAGAAAAAGGAACGATCCATTGGAGAAAGGGAAGTGTCCTTACAGCTGCCAAACAAGAAGAAGGCATGGGATTCAAGGACTTCCATCAGTTCAACCTTGCTTTGCTTGCCAAACAAGGATGGAGAATCCTGAACGGGGGTGACGAAACTTGGGTCAAGCTTCTTAAAGGTCTTTACTTCCCTAATGTGAACTTCATGGATGCAGGAAAAGGAAGGAAGCCCTCGTGGATCTGGTCTAGTATATGGGAAGCTAGGAAGATACTCATGTTGGGGGCTCGAAAGAATATGGGCAATGGAAGGGATATCATCCTTGAGAAAGACCCTTGGATCCCTAGCATTCCAGGATTTCGGCTTCATAACAACCAACGGCAGCAACTTAAGGCTTCGGACTGGGTCAGGAATGATTGCAATGAATGGAACCTGGACCTTATTGAGCAATCTTGCCATCTTGAGGAAGTCGAAGCAATCAAAAGGATACCAATCGGTACGAATGACACGGAAGACACGTGGGTTTGGCACATGGAAAAATCAGGAGCCTTCACGGTTAAATCGGCTTACCACACTGCTAGGATTGATGAAAGAACTAGAACAAACTCGGCAGACCCAAACCACCCCGATTGCTCATCCAAAGCTTGGAAATGGTTATGGAGTCTTTCATTGCCACCAAAAATTCTGAATTTCATTTGGAGAATCACAAGGAATGCCTTGGCGACAAAGGGAAACCTCTGCTTCCGAAAGGTCATACAATCCCCGTGCTGCACTTTATGTCAGGCTGACTCTGAAGACATTTGGCATTGCTTCTTTGGATGCCAGCACGCCCGTTCCACCTGGCATTCTAGCTTCCCATCGCTGCAGCTCCCTCCCACTTCAATGCCTTTGTTGATGTGGTTGTTCCACCTGCATGAAGCATCCCCTTCTTCCTCTGTCATGGCTATTGCTGCGAACCTCTGGGCAATCTGGAATGCTAGGAACGAGTTTGTTTTCAAAGGGGTCAGACCCACTCTCCAGACTACTACAGCGAAGGCTGTCAACCACTTCACCGATTGGAACGCTATTCCCCCGTCCCCAAGGATCGTCTCTACCCAGCCCCCTCCACCCCGTTCTAACCTTGATCCACCGCCTGGTTTCTTCCAATTGAAGATTAACTGTGATGGAGCTTTTGCCTCGGAATCACAGTTGGCGGCTTATGGCGTTGTCGTTCGTGACGGCCATGGACAAGGGATTGATGGAAAGGCTGGTACTTTTTTTTGTTCAACATCGATGGTGGCGGAAGCTAAAGCCCTATTGACTGCTCTCCAAACTGCTGATTCTTCAGGAATGTCTGCAATTGTTTACTCCGACTGCCAAGTTCTCACAAATGCTCTCCTTAGGCAAGGGGCTACTTGGCCATGGCATGTCAAAGCTTGGCTTCATTGTATGCGACATATCCTATCCTCAAATGATGGAATCAAGGTGTGCTTTACTCCACGTAGCAACAACAAGAGCGCAGATTGGGTGGCCAGAGAATCAGCGAGAGGAACTCTTCCTACTCAATGGATCCATATTCTTGATTTAATCTCACCTCTTCTGTAATAGGCTCAGCTTGTACCAACATCGATTATGAATGAAATGCAACTTATTGTCAAAAAAAAAAAAATTAAAAGATAGTATTTGCTTAAAGAATTTAGAATTGAGGTTTAATTTGAATTTAGAATTTGGATTATGGTTCATAACTTACATTGTGTGGTGTTTGAGACTAAGAATTTTGGATTATGTGGTAAATGATTTGTATGTGGTAGATGTTATTTTAAATTGTATAAATGGGAAGAAAATTCAAAAAAAATTGATAGAATGACAAATTTCCAAAATGATATTGATTATGAAGACTGTAAATCAACTACGGTGAGGATTGCTTGCACAATTCACGAGGCAGGATCTCTCACAGATTTATTAGGAATGATGTTGTATTTGGAGTCTACACAAAATGGCGTGAAAGTTGCCAATTTACAGAGGATATGGTCTAGTGTACAAAGATAATCAATCATGTATGACAGTGATAAGATTGATATGATGTTGCATTTTGTAGCGGGGGAAAATTAGGCTTCTTGAGGTGTATATTGAGATCAAGGAGGTGTGTTAGGGGAGAGGGAATTAGAACTATCATGGTGGTAGTGCAACTTACGAGTGAATTTGTTGTTAGCTATGACAATAATGTTATTACGGCTAAAATGGTTATTTGGGTGGTGGTTGTGGTGATAGTGCTAGGCAATGCCAAAATGCCTTGCCTAGGGTTTTGCGATGACTTAGGTATCGAGAACACATTCAAGGAGTAAAGTGTTGCCTATGCATAATTAGATGGAGCCAGGAAGTCAATATCAAAAGGAGGAATTTGCATCATCATAAATTTCAATCTTCTATCGAATTTTCAATTGCTCAAGAGCTTTGTAAGTTATTGAGCTAGTATTTTATGAATTTGTCAGCCATCACACCAATTTTGGTTAGTTGTGACAAGGACATTTTTTCGTAATAGCCATTTTTTCGTCATAATAGCGTTATTTTGATGAATATTTCTGTCAAACCATTCCTCACGACTACCTCGTCAAAATAAATTTTTGTACAAAAAATTGCCATTATTTCGTCGCCTTTTGTTTGCGAAAATCCTTCAATGGCAGAGTTGTAGAGATAATTGTTCCTTATCCTCAAATGACAAGGAGGTTTTGAGTTCGAGTTCTACACCTTTTGCTAAAATTAACATTCCACATCTTTTCTAAATTATTATCCCTTCTTTTGCTAAAATTAACATTCCACATCTTTTCTAAAAAAAATTTCTTTTCAATTTCTTTGCAAATCTTTTGTTGCAGATATATAGTTTTGCTCACATTTTTCTCAATTTTCTTTATTAATTTTTGAAAATATCTTTTATGCGAATATCAGTTACCAAGTATTATTTTTATTTTTCTCATAATTAGCTTTTCCCAAACTTATTATCAGTTTTTTTTTTCAATTTTATTGGAAATATCCTTGTAGATGAATCCAAGTTACCATAATTTTCCTCCATATCTTTCTTCTAGATTTCGTCCTCCAAATTTCTTTGTAGGTTCCTTTTGTTGATGAATACCAAGTTGCTGTATCTCATTTTGATTTCGAGTCTTTCTAACTCAATAAAAATATTATTTATTCAACATCCCTTAGACCCTTACCCTCTTCCTTTGTAAGTGACCCATTTGCAAATTTATCATATTTCTATTAATAAATGGTCAAATCTTGACTATTGTCTTTTACTACAAAATTTAATCTAATTTTTTGAATCATGAGAATATATTTTTTTTTTTTGAATTATCAAATTGGTAAGTATAGAAGACTATGAAAGACATGGTTTTTTTATAAATGATTTCATATAAAAATGTCATACATTTTGTAGTTGTATCAAAATTTAATGTGGGTTTTATATAAAAAAAATATTGTGTTCTACTTGAATATGATATATATTTGTTACTACACGTGTGTTGAAATTTTCTTTGGTCCCCTAATCAAGAATTCTGACTTTTTTCCTGTTGTTTTTAATAGCTAACATGTCATAAGCAAGGTCATTGCTTCAGTCCTTTCATTCCATGGTTAACACTAAGTTTAACAAGAAACTTAGAGTGATTCGTTCAAATCAGGGGCAAGAATTCAATGTCTTGACATAGTTCTTGAGATAAATCGTGTAAGAACAACAAAATATAATGGAAGGGTTGAATCGTAAACATCAATATTTGTTGAATGTAGCTTCTGTTTTGAAATTTGAGTATAGAGTTCCAACATGTTTTTGGAGTCATTTGGTCTTTCATGATGCATACAAGAAGAGAGAGGAGAGAGCTCACCCCATCTAAATTTAGTACGCAAGACGGCAAGAGTCTCATTTAGTTTCAAACAAAAAAATTGCATATGAAAGTTCAAAAATAATGTTACTCAAAACTGTTGCTAGGGTAAAAAATAGAGGAATCACAATCCAAAAAAAAAAAGATGAGAGGTGCTCTCTCCTCTCTCATCCTCTTGTGTTCGCTGCTTGGTTTATGGCTAACGCAAATCTTTGTCGCCATTTTCGTCGCAAGTTTAAAAACCCAAGGGAGGCACTGATACGACTCCAAGGAATGTGATCGTCTTCCCACAATGGGAATGACAATAACCACGAACCGCCTCATGGAGGATGATAATCACATCATGTCCAAAGACCCCGATCCGAAATGGGCTCTTCGCGACGTTGCCCGGCAGAGACCAAAAGGGCTATGCTAGAAAAAAAAGAAAGCATAGTACTGCTTTGGAAGAGATTGACATCATATATGACAAACCACCTAAAAGACATAAGTATTTGCCAAAGAAAGGGTGGAGATTCTGGCTCCCACCCTCGTCCGAACTGGAATGTGAGGAGATCTGGCGTCGCCGACCGTTAGGGCTGGGTCATTGCTGGGTTGTTGGGAAAAGATCCTCTCCGGATTTACCGGGTTTGTTGGATGGAATTGTATGGATCCCTATCCGCTTCAAAATTCAAATTTAAAATCCCAACGGGGGAATCCTAGTCCTGATTAGACTCTAAGAGCCGGGTTTGGTAGGAAGACTAAGCGATTTTTCACGGGTTCCCTTGATTCTCTCGCCTATAAAACTGCTACCCCTCTATTAAACACGGTCCTTTGTTGTTCTCGGCAAAACGTGTTCTTAGTAGAGGCGAGACGAGCTGAATCCCTGCAACAACAACGTGCTATCAAATTCTCTTCAGGTATCGGGACTAGTCCCCAACTTTCAACCCCTTGCTCTCTTTCGATCATTGCTCCTTCTCTTGTGAACACAGATCAACCTCTTACCTCCAATAATGGGACTTCATCGTTCTCAGAAGGAGAGCCATCCGAGGCCTTAAAACGTGATCTGAGTAACACATTGTTACCCTCATCTTTTCAGGTGAATGTGATGTCGCACATTGCGAAGATCAGGTGGTCCAGTTCTCACTTGAGGAGGTTCAATCAGTGAAGTTTCGAACTTCCCACATCTACTGGGAAGGATGTTCAGTGATGCCACAATCACCACCAATGAGCTGAGAGATGGGTTGCTCGCTGCTTGGCAAGTGAAGGGACACCTTAGGGTATCATTAACGAAATTCAGCTTGTTTGAGGTCGTCCTGCCGAGTGATGAGGCACGGATATGGATCTTGAAATGCACACCATGGGTATCATTAACAAATAGTGAAAGATGACTGTTGTACTAAACAGTTTGGTCGTAAATTGGCAACTGGAACTATTGGTCAGGTCTTGGAAGCTGATGTTTCGTATCCAAAGATACGGAAGAATGCTTTGTGAAAGTGCGAGCACTCATAGACTTTACCAAGCCTCTGCGCTCCCAATTCATGGCGGCTAGTAGAGGTGTCAATCGGGCGGGTTCGGGTTGGGTTCAATCGGGTTACGGTTTAGTCAGGTTTCGGGTTCATCGAGTTGCAGGTTCGTCGGGTTTGGGTTAGTCGGGTTGCGGGATAGTCGGGTTGCGAGTTAGTCGTGCTACGGGTCAATCGGTTTTCGGGTTAGTCGGGTTTCAGGTCAATCAGGTTCCGGTTCAATCGGGTTGCGGGTCAGGCGGGTTGCGGGTTTTTGGTGTAGTGAACTTTAATATATCTTTGATGATTTGATATGTACACATTTTTATCCACCATTCCTGTACCGTTTGAGTCTCATCTCTCATGTTTTAGGCCGATCTCACGCTAGGTTGTTCTTGTTTGTGATATTTCATGTCCTAGTACGTGAAAGAAGGTTTGGGCACGAGTTCGGGATCGATTGGACGAAGTTGGGACGTTTGACGAAAAGCTGGAAATTCCACATGGGCAGACCTAAATTCCACACGGCCGTGTGATGTGGCCGTGTGAATTCATGACGCAGGCAAGCCGCACTGGCCGTGTATGGGACCCCTTGTGGCCGTGTGGAAAGTCCAGGGAGCTCACACGGTTAGACTGGAAATCCACACGGCCGTGTGCCTCTAGCCGTGCAGCGTACCTGAAGTCCACTTATCGAAACACGGCGTTTTCACATCCACACGAGCAGACGGGAAATCCACACGGCCGTGTGGCCTGGCCGTGTGGTCGGGAAATTCTGGGTTTTAACCTAATTTAGAGCCAAAGGAGGGGGGATCGACTTTTTGGAGCAAAAATAGAGTTGTAGAGAGAGAAAGTGCGAAGAACAAACCCTAGGAGCTATTTGGAGTGGATTTCTCACCATTGAAGCCCAGATTCCATCCCCAGGAGTGAAGATCGACATCCCAGAGCAGATTATCATCATCTTTATGAGTATGACTACTCTGATTTCTGTTTTCCTCTCTCTCTCTATGGAGTAGAACTTTCTCTCACTTGGGTATGAAGAACCCTAGTTCCATGTGTTAGGAATCTTGTTTGTAATGACTTGGGATTGTTATACTGATTGATTTTAATCAATTGATGCATGATTTATTGAGTCAATTAAAGTCTGATAATCTCTTTTTGATTTCTGCTACAAGCTGAGATAGATAGAATCTGATTAGGTTGTTAGAGCTTCATCAATCGGTAGTGGTAGATTGATTATACGAGAGTTAATCGATTTACTGCTTTGTACTGGAATCCAATTCCAGTAGTGGAGTTTTGCGTTCATAGCCTCAGCTTTCTATCCCGGTGAAGACTAGTCATATGCCGGGTAGTTGGACTGAGAGGGATTGGTCAGCTTAAGAGATTCCAAGCTACTGTCGGATCTTTCGCAGTTTAATCAACAGTTAATCAACCCAGGGTAATTACAACCTCGACCTAACTAAGGAGCTAGGGGGACTCATTCCCGAGTGACTCTTCCCTTGCTAAAGAACTTTGAACCATTTCCTGCTTTCTTACTGCTTTTAGTTAAAATCACAATCACTCGACTTAGTTTGCTAGATAATAGATATTCACAGAGTAGGCAGTAGATCTAGGCCCTGGGTTGACAAATAGAGCTTGCTTGTTACTGCATTTCCGGACTACGATTACACTTGGTCGCAGTTTGGTGTTGTGTTCTAGCGTATCAATCTTATACCCTAACCATATATTCTTATGAGTCATGATTTTGCTACTATATTTAATTTAAAGTGAACATCATATTTTGATTTTCTGAACATAGATTAAAAATGATATTTGGTATACCCTAACTATATACCCTGTATCCTAAACCATATAACCTAATACCCTAACCATATATCATTATGAGTTACAATTTTGTAGGTATAGTTAATTTAAAGTGAAATTCAGACTTTGATTTTCAAAACATAGATTAAAAAGGGATATTTATTATACCCTAAACCATATACTTTATACCCTAACCACTTACCTTATACCCTAACCATATAGTCTTACAAGTTATGATTTGCTACTATAGTTCATTTAAAGTGAAATTCGGACTTTGATTTTCAAAACATAAATTAAAAGGGATCTTTGCTATACCCTAAACCATATACCATATACTTTATACCCTAACCATATATTATTATGACTTATGATTTTTCTACTATGTTTAATTATAAGTGAAATTCAAACTTTGATTTCCAAAACATAGAGGAATCTTTGTTGTACTCTAAACATGGTTTTGTCTAAGTTTAGAACCAAAAACTTAATTACATATGATCTATAAGTAATTAAGTATATGATTTATAATGGAAATAACATGTATTTGAGACCATTCGAGTGATAATATATTGAAGATAAGATAACTTATTATAGGTTTTCAAATTTAATATAGTCAAATAGTCATTCCATATAAGAGCATAATATAGTTAATTAGTCATGCCCTCCATATAAAACCTAAAGATTCATATTTTAAATGCTAAAATTTTGAAAAACCAAAAAGTTGAAAACACTAAAATTCTCCTCCTCATTTCTCCTTTCACAAATTAAAAACAATCAATTTCCCCTCTTTTTCTCTTCTATAAATTTGAAAGAACTAAATTTTCCTCTTCATTCCTTCTTAAAAAGTTGAAAACGCAAAATTTCCGTCCTTATTTCTCTTTTCGTAATAAAAAACCAAACTTTCTCACTTTTTTCTCTTCGCACAAATCAAAAACATCAAATTTTCCTCTTTTTCCTTCCCAAAAAGTTGAAAATACCTAAATTTCTCTTTACTTTTAAAATCATCAAATTACCAAAATAAATTACTTTACTCTATTTATATTTAATTGATAGCTTTGTTGAATAGTTAAATTAACCAAAATTTTAATTTATGTATATTAATATTGTCCATGATACCAATTATTATCTTAAATATCAATATTGACATTGTGCTGATTTTTTTTAAACACGATCGAGCCGGAGAGTAGTTTTCCGTCGTATGCGGGGTTTAGGTTTTGCTCATTCGAATTGTTTCTTTGTTGATGCGATTGACGCATCTGGAGGCTTAGTTGTAGCTTGGTCCCCCGGGGTTGATGCTTCGATGTTCTTTCATTCCAACTTCTGTATTTGTGCCCAAATTAATGAAGTGGATTTTTCGTACGTTGTATTTTTGTTTACATTAGTTGTAATGTTGCAATAAGAGCCACTCAATTGGCTCAACTTCGAGACGTCTGTGACCATATCCAGCTTCTCTATGTTGTCATTGGTGATTTTAACACTATTATGCATGAGAGTGAGAAGGATGGTGGTTTGTCATAGAATGTTGCTCGCTCGCTTAGCTTGCGTGACTTTCTCCAGGATCTTGGGCTTCATGATCCCTGCTACCAGGGTGATCTGTTCACCTAGACGAACAAACGGATGGGTGCGGCTTGCATTCGTGAAACGCTAGATAGAGCTCTGTGCTCCCAGTCATGGATTGACCTTTTTCGGATACCCTGATTAAACTTTACGGACCAAGGGTCAGATCATAGAGCCCTTGTCCTCTCTAACAAACCGTATGCTCGTAATAGTCGCCCTCTTTTCCGATTTGACGCCCGTTGGGCGAATAATCCAGAGGTCAAGGCAATGGTGCATTATGTCTGGCAAGAGGATACTCAAGGCATCCCTATGTTTCGACTTTGGGAACGCCTTAAGCTTTGCCATTTGCTGTATGATTAGAGTAGAGCGGGCACTACGAACTCGTTGCATAATATCATAACCCTCCAAGCTAAGATTGATCGGATAAAATCGATTCAACCTATTGACTGGGATGTAGTTCGCAGCCTGGAAAATGAATTAAATCGTCAGCGGGAGGCGGAGGAAATCTATTGGCAGGAAAAATCTAGCGTCCGCTGGTTGAAGAAAGGGGATAAAAATACTTCTTATTTACATATGGTTATGAGAAACCGGCGGAAGCGGAACTTCGTGTACGGTCTTCGCAATGACAATGGTGAATGGATCACGGTGGAGAATGAGAAAGCAGTTGTTGCCAATAGTTTTTATCATACTCTGTTCACCTCGGAGAATCAAGTGTTAAATATGGTTGATCGGGTGGCTGCTCTCCCTATCCCACATTGTAATACATCGGGTATGAATGCCACTCTGACGTCGGAAGTACTCCCTTGTGAAGTAAGGAAAACTGTCTTTTCCATGGGATCAAAACAGGCACCAGGATCTGATTGTTTCACCGGTAAATACTTTGAGGCTTTCTGGGCTATTGTGGACGACTCGGTGATTGAAGCGGTATGTTCATTCTTTTCAATGAGTACGATGCTCCGCAGTTTCAACCATACGTGGCTCACCTTGATTCCTTAAGTGGACAATGTGGAAAATATGAGACAGCTGCGGCCTATTAGCTTATGTCAATTTGTTTATAAAGTTATAACTAAAATAATGGTTGAAAGGCTTGTTGGACGATTACCTCAGATCATTTCGGACGGTTAAAATGCTTTCATTCGGGAGCGACAAATAGTCGAGAATATCCTCCTTGGTCATGAATTAATGCACTACTTGAAGAGGATGGATACATGAATGCCTGGATGGGTTTTAATTCTACCTGGAGAGGATGGATACATGAATGCCTCCGATCATCATCTATTCGACTCTTATGAATGGTACCCCCTCGGGGTTCTTCTCACCATCCAGGGGACTCCGGAAGGGGATCCATTATCCCCCCTTTTATTTGTGATCTGCACTGAGGGGTTTGCGGCTTTTCTTCGTAAGGCCATTTCAGAAAAGAAATTAGGAGTCAAAGTGGCTCCTCGAGCTCCCCGGATCTCGCATATGTTTTTTTGCAGATGATTCTTATTTATTCTTGAGAGGTTCGCACCAGGAATGTGAGAATTTGATTGAGATCTTGAATGAATATGAGGAACTTAGTGGTCAGAGGGTGAATTTGGCTAAATCGGCAGTTTGCTTTGGCAAAAATATTGCTATGCCGGATCAGGAGTTCTTGGCCCAGATTCTGGGTGTTGGTGTGGTAGGGGTCCATGATAAGTATCTGGGTTTACCCACGCTGATTGCCCGATCCAAGATGGAAACATTCTGTTATTTGGAGGAGAAGTTGCTTGACCGACTCCAGGGATGGAAGCAGCAGAGACTTTCGTGGGCAGCTAAAGAAACTTTGATTAAATCAATTGCTTTAGCGCTGCCATTACATGTTATATCCTGTTTCAAACTCCCTCTCTCTTTGTGTCCACTCTTGGACAAACATGTGGCCCGGTTTTGGTGGGGTGTTGAGGAGGGCCAGACAAGGATTAGATGGATATCTTGGCGTAATATGTGCAAAAGCAAGCATGATGGGGGTATGAGGTTTCGCCGTTTTGAACATTTTAATCAGGCTCTATTAGCCAAAATTGGTTGGCATATCTTTAATGAACCCCAGTCTCTTTTAGCCCAGGTTTACAAAGGGAAATACTTCCCCACTTGCACTTTCCTTAAGGCTACGGCCCGCTCTCGCCCATTGTGGGGATAGCAAAGTATCCTCTATGGCAGACAACTATTGGAGTTGGGGTTACGTTGGCAAATTAGTAATGGAAAAAGAGCATCCCTTCTTCATTCCAACTGGGTTCCTAAGCTTCATCCTAGTCCCCCGGTGTATAATCCCTAGGTATTACCGGAAGGGGTGACCCATTTGTGGCTGAGGTTATATGTTAAGGGGAAGGTCGTTGGTGCGACCTCAAACTTAGTCAGTGGTTTGACCCGTCAACTTGTCGTGCCATCAAAACTATTCCCCTACCACGTCAGAGTGTAGAGGATAGGCTGATCTAGCATGCTACGACGGATGGAGTCTTTACGGTTAAATCTGCTTATCACTTTGTTGTCTTACTTGATATACGCAGTCGTTGTTGGCGGTCAATAGCTAGTTGGATGAACAAGGCCAGCTGGATCCGGTTATGGGAGGCTAATATCCCTACTAAAGTGAAGGTGTTTGTCTGGCAAATCGTTAACCGTATCCTGCCTACCACGGAACCCCTAATCGAGAGGGAGGTCCCTGTGATACCAAGGTGCTCGGTTTGTTGAGCAGATTCTGAAACAATGGAACATTTATTCCTTGAGTGCCCCGTCGCATGCGCCCTTTGGGATTACTCAGGTTTGGAGCATCTTGGACAAGGGCTGCCTCATCATACCTTCCCTCTTTTTCTGAAAAAGTTGATGTCTCTGATACATCAGCCCTCTCTCCTCATGGCGGTTGTAGCGAACCTGTGGAGAATTTGCCAGTCACGTAACTGGGTTGTCTTTGAAGGTAAGAAGTTTGGGATGTCGACTTTGATGTGCCTGTTCAACCAGCAGCATGAAGAGTGGATTGGTCTGTCGGTGGATGGTGTGACTCCTCAGTCCGTCCCTGTTTCCCATCATTTAGTCCCTGGGGGCATCATGTGGCGGTTTGTATGTGGGAAGGGGCTACGAGGAGTGGGTCTCATTCGGCAGGAGGGATGGTTACTATGAACTCGGCCAGGGAAGTCCTTATGGCTATTGGGGTCCATTTTCAGTTGCTTGATGACCCTATGGTGGTCGAGTTGCTTGTGCTTCGGGAGGCTATTTTATAGTGTCTGGGCCAAGGCTTCACGGAAATGAGATTTGAAGGGGATGCTAAGGTGATCATTGAGAAGGTTATTAGGGTTGATACTAGAGATAACCAGATGGGGGCTATTCTAGAAGAAATTGTGCACTATTTTGCCTTTCACTCTGGGTTTAGTATTCGATTTGTAGGATGGAGTAACAATAGGGTAGCTCATGTGGTGGTTAGAAAGGCCTTTTTTTGTATCCGACTATGTGTCGTTTCTTTGATTTTCAGTACTAGCTGAATTCAATGATGAATTTGTCTATTTTTTGAAATCAATACATGATTATCTTTTGTAAAAAAAAACGGGTTAATTGCATGGTTGGTCACTAAGATTACAAAAAACGTTCATGTTTGGTCACTGAAAATATTTAAACCCAATCTTGGTCATTCAAATTAGTTAACTAGTTCAAGTTTGGTCACTCTCCGTCTAACTCCGTTAAATTTATCTGATGTGACAATCAACCCTCAAAGTTGACCGTTAACTCAGTAACGTGGCAATTAAAAAATAATAAATAAAATAAATTTTATTCTTTTATCATTTCCAACTCATTTTCACAATAAAGTAAAATAAATAAAACAAAAAAATTTATTATAGTTAAAAATTGAAGGTAGCTTCCTCCTCCGCCAACACCTTCTCGTTCGTCACACAGCCGTCGCCTCACCTCAAAATCCAGCAGTTCGATCTCTTCTCCACCGTCGACATTATCAACAGCGTCGTCGACAAAATCGAGAAGTTCTCGATCCCCGCGCACCAGTTGGTCATCGAGCACGAGATGAACAAGAATCCCTGGATCACCAAGCCAAACGTTGGCACCGACCTATTCTTCGCGAGCTCGTACGCCCTGAGCAAGACGCGGTGGCTACTGGCGCTCCAGCTGCACACTAGGGCGTGCGATAGGTCTTCTGCGGTGGCTCTGTTGGCGGAGCTGCTGGAGTTGGTCGGCGGCGGGAGGGATGATGGTGGTGGGAAACAAGAAGAAGAAATGGATGTTGGATTGAGACTGGGAATCAATGAGTAAATCATGATTGGGAAAGCGAATAAGTCGTTTTGGGCTAGTGGGAAGGACATGCTAGGTTACTCACTGAATGCGCTGCGAACGGCCAATTTGTAATTATAATAATTTTTGTTTTATTTATTTTACTTTATTGTGGGGTTGGAAATGGTAGAAGATTAAAATTTATTTTATTTATTATTTTTTAATTGTCACGTCACTGAGTTAACGGTCAACTTTATGAGTTGATTGCCACATCAAAAAAATTTAACGGAGTTGGACGGAGAGTGATCAAATTTGATCATTTAACTAATTTGAGTGATAAGATTGAATTTAAATATTTTAGTGACCAAACATATGTAATTTTAGTTACCAACCATAGAATTAACAACAACATAAAACTGTTGCTAGGGTCAGTGCCTTATTAGTGGTGGTAATTGGTAAACTGTTGGTGTTGTAGACTACTAGACTGTAGTTGTAGTATAGTATAGCCCACTTTCCGATAAGTGCGCCTCCAAAACCAAAAGGAAACGTCTATAAAATAAAATAAAAAACAAATTAGAGAAGGAAAATAAATTGAAACAGAAAATATAAAGAGAAAATGGGAAAACTCTGAAGTGTGTATCAGCTGCAGCGGTGTGCTTTTTCAATTTTCAGCTTAGAAAAAGCGCTCACGGGAAAAGCGCGGGCCTTGTTCCTTTTTCGTGTTTCCTTCTTCCACTCCACATACCATCCGCGACCAAAAAGCTTCGATCTTCAATCCCCAACGCAGACATTTTCACTGAGAATTACGTTTTTGGTTTTCCTTCATTTATCTTCTCTGGCGACCAAGAAACAAGTAGCATAAAGTGTTCTTTCCCCTTGGTTTTCATTTCAGAGAATGAAATTCGGGGAAACATTCCGAGAATACCTTCACGGAGATCAGGAGAAGTTCCTGGACAAATTCTCCCATGTCGAGTACAAGCGCCTGAAGAAGGTGCTGAAGCAATGCCGGAGTTCTTCGCATGGCTCGCAGGAGATTTGTCGAAACAGCCTAGAAGAAGAACAAGTCGAAGAGGAGGATCATCATCAACAGAGCCACCCTGATTTCAATCAATTCTGCCAATGCCAGTCCTGCCCAGGTCAGATTTCTCGGTTCCTCTATCTGGGCGATTCTCGGTTCTTCGTGATTGTGAGAAAATTGAGACGCTTTTTTTTGGCTTAATCTGAAATTGTAGTGTGCGATCAAATGTTCTTTTCGGAGTTGATGAAAGAAGTTTCGGAAATAGCTGGATGCTTCAATTCTAAAGCTAGGCGTCTCCTCCACCTTCACGTGGCCAGGGGGATGCAAGGTTATGTGTTGTGGTTTCGTCAGTGCTTTCGAGATGATAAGTTAGCTATGGCGGAGGAAGGAAAGATGCTGATGGAATATGTTACCATGAATGCTATCGCGATACGCAAAATCTTAAAGAAATATGATAAGGCAAGGAATCCCAGTTCCTTATTTCCTTCAACTGATTGGATTTCCTACTTGTATGGAACAATTTTCATGATGATAGATGATTCTGATGTTCCTTAAGGTGCATAGCTCTGTGAATGGAAATATTTTCAAGTCCAAGATGCGTGCGGAACATATTGAACTTCTGCAATCGCCTTGGTTGATTGAGCTGGGGGCGTTGTTTCTGAACATCAATGGATTAGATGGAGGACGATTCAGTGAGTTTTGCGGGAACTTTTCTTGTGATCTCGATGCTTCAGAACCTGTTATGAGGCTTACCTTGCCAAATTCTGTCACCATGGACTATAGCTTGACATGTCCCATTTGCTTGGTGAGGAATCATTTTACTCGGTATGTACCAAGTTAACCAAAGGTTAACACTTATTTGATATCTGATATGGTTCGTTATTGTGCAGGACACGGTTTTTAACCCATATGCTTTGAGCTGCGGCCACCTTTTCTGCAAGTCATGTGCTTGCTCAGCTGCTTTTGTACCGATATTCCTTGGGCTAAAAGAAGCTACTCTAGATTCAAAGTGCTCAATCTGCAGAGAGGTACGTTTAGAATGCAGGCAGTTTAGTGAACTATAAAATATGAAGCAAGTCCTCTACGATATTATGCACTATTCTACATGGTTGTAATGAGAAACTTTCAAAGCATGATGAACTTATTTCTTGCTTTCAGATTATCAAAATAGAGATAGCTACGACATTGAAGTATATGCACATAAGTGCCTAATAGACTTGTTTCCGGAAAGTATAGCTGGTAGCATAAGGATCTCTCTGTAATGATGACTATGGCATTGAAACATATGCACATAAACGCCCAATAGACTTGTTTCCGGAAAATATAGCTGGTAGCATAAGGATATTTTTGTGATGCTAGCAATGGGGATCTGCTTTTTTGGTATGTTTCATTGGGTTTTCTGTTAATGGGACCTTTGTTCTTTCTCTTCCATTCATCTCTCTCTAGCATAATTCATAATCTGGAAGATTAGCTTTAACAAATATTGGAGTAACCCGGTTGTTTAGAAAACTTGTATATCAAGTACTCAACGTGTCTTAGAAATTAATAGTGGACACCTATGTCTAACACATTTGATGATAACTGCTGCTGGCTTCTGATTAGCGTAGGTGTTTTCTTTTTCCTTGAGCAGAGATGCACATGTCTGACTAAACCCAGGTATATTCGTAGTTGGGACTAGTAGCAGCAAAGCAGCAGAACCTCATGGTTCCTTATGTTTTTTTATGTTTTAGAAATAACCATAAACCTTGTCCCAGTTATTTCTTGCTTCGCAGACCTGCTTGATGGGGTATTGTGTTCCAGTAGTGATTCTTCCCTGATACATAAGTGAAGCTCAATCTTACTGTCAAATTTCTCTGGTTTATAGGACATTCTCACCTGTTATTTCAAGCATATGTTTGAGAAATCATACAACTTTTCTGTCTATGATTGACCAAAGCAATCATCCCCTAATGCAGGCTGGCGTATATCAAAATGCAGTGCACATGATGGAACTGGACTTGCTGTTGAAACAAAGGTCGGAGACGGTGGAGTAACCTTTCTCTAATCTCCAATGGTTGACCAAGCATGCTAAATTTTAATTCTTTTTCCTCTTCCTTGAACATCTTACCTCCAGATGCAAGGAGAACTGGAAAGAAAGGATGGTAGCAGAACGTGCCCTGATAGTCAAGCAAACCAAAGAGTACTGGGATATGCAGACCAAATACGCAATCGGTTACTGAAGGTGGGATAGCTGATAGCCAGATGATTACGAGTGATTCTTCATTTTAGAGGGTCTAGGATTTTTATAGAGAAGAGGGGGGGAGTTGATTTAGACACAACGAGAGCCTGATCTGCTTCCAATAATGTCAGCAGGTGCAGTTGTACTGTCTTTCTGCCCAGAATATGGAGGGATCAGCCTATGAAGTGTCATCCATATGTGATTTTGATGCAGGTAAATTGTTTAGGTGTTCAAGAGCCCTTTGACTTTCAGGGTTAATTTTATGCAACGAGAGATTTCTTTTGGAATTACGAGGTCAATTAAGCAATCAACGAATTCAGGTGAAAGACAAGTTGAGGTGAGGGAGGATCTGCTATTCAAAGCCAGCATGAATTTGACGATCAAATTACTCTACCCAAAACCAACACCCCAAAACCCTAGTTAAATAGTAGAGAAGTGGAGAAATTACAGAAGAAAACAGAAACAAACAAGGCTAGACAAGTGATCTCCAATTTCATTCTTTTTCCATCTTATACGGCAAGACTTCTCCAACCGGCAGTCCACTCAGCACCGCAGCAACCCTACTGACAGCGCCAACAAAATGAACAATTTGCCACATAGCCAAGCTAGCATTTCCAACCCAACAACAAGGCCATGATCGATTGATAGTGCCACTAATTGAATCTCAATCTAGAGTCCCAGGTTTAAATTTCCTGACCACGCTAATTTCCCCCTCCTCACCCCTCTAGTAGCAAGTATAATAGGTTTCTATCAAAAAACAGCCAGCATTTCCAACAGGAAAATTGCGCATTGAAAACAAACATTAACACCAAAATCATCAATGAAATCTGCTTAACAAAGCACACCCCACGTTTCGCAGATGCATGAACAAGTTGAGCAAAAAAAGAAATTGTTATAGAATTGCAATTCAAAGCATGCAGCAATTACACAATTCGATTACTGCTACCACGAAATCCCTAAAACCCTAATTACATAGATGGAGCAAAAAACGCAGACACAAGCATAACCCTAGTCTAGACAAAGCATCTCCGCCACCTAAAAACCACTTGATTCTTTCTTTTCTAGACAGCAAGACTTGTCCGAGCGGCCGTCCATTCTCCTCCATCGACTACCTCTCCTTCTAGCCTCCGAACCCGTAGAGAGTCCTTCCTTGCCTCTTCAGAGCATACACCACGTCCATCGCGGTCACCGTCTTGCGGCGGGCGTGCTCCGTGTAGGTGACGGCGTCGCGGATGACGTTCTCCAAGAAGATCTTCAGAACACCGCGAGTCTCCTCGTAGATCAGCCCGCTGATACGCTTCACTCCACCCCTACGAGCAAGACGGCGAATGGCCGGCTTGGTGATGCCCTGGATGTTATCGCGCAGCACCTTGCGATGACGCTTGGCTCCTCCCTTTCCAAGCCCCTTGCCTCCCTTGCCGCGCCCAGACATTTTTGCTTCGGAGATCGAACGAGAGCGGAAATAATAGATCTGAGAGGAAGGTGAGAATGATTTGATATGCTTAGTAAAAAAAGGTGTAAGGTATAAGGTATTTATAAAGATGGAAATGGGGTTTGCTGAGGAAGTGAGAAATCAACGATCCGGGTCATGGAGTGGAAGACGCTGTCACCGCCGTAGATCTTATTTAATCTACGACTGAGATGAGATTTTGTTTTAGACGTGGATCGCTGACGTGGGTAGAGCGGGATGGCTGAACTAGTGAACTTCTCCCAGTTTGTTTGTTTTTTTGGGGAAGTACTAATTAAAGCCCTATGTTTTTAAAATTTGTCGCCCTAATTTTGCAACTTGACGTTTTTGCCACGCGCTTTTATTCCCAATGGCCAATATATAACAAATCTTCGCCCTAGGATTCTGCACCGTCACCGTCGTTTGCCTGGGAGTCGCCGTCGCCACCGCAACTGCCTTTCGCTGCGCTGCTCGGTCCGCCTCGTCGACGTCGCCATCGCCCTAATCCCATCCGGCCCAATTCCCACCGGTGGAATTCTCTCTCCAGCTCACGAAGTTCTCTTCTCCACCTCCCCTTCTGTCCCGCTCAAGGACGAAGAAGATGAGAAAGATCCATTGTTCTGTTGGCGGTCGCGCGCCTGCTCTGATTCTCGATCCGTCCCGTCATCGCCGCCATGCCTGCTCGGTGCGCCAATCGGGTTCCATCGTCTATGCTGCTGCTGCCGAGCGATGGTGAGGAGGAAGAAATAACAGCTCGGTCCGACCCGGCCGTCGCCTCTATTTCTTCTTCGTCCTTGAGCGGAGTAGCAGCGGAAGAGAATTCCGCCGGCGATGAGCAGACGGATTTAGGGCCATGGATTGGGGGCGACGAGCAGAGGGAGGAATCTTCAACGGCGACGAGCAAAGGGCGTGGGCCCGGCAACGAGCAGAGCCAAGCTGGGGATTAGGGCGATGGATTGGGGGCGTGGGTGAGGAGTCTTCCGCCGTCGCCAAACAGAGGGCGTTGGAGGGGCGACGAGCAGTTGGGGCGCTAGGGATTAGGGTGATGATTGGGGCGACCGTTCTAGAAATTGGGGGTAGTATTGTCTGTTTGGTTAATTTAGGGCGATATTTTTAAAAAGTTAGGGCGTTAAATAGAAATCCAGTTTTTTTGGGGGGAGAACAGCATGGTTGTCATGGCACTGTCAACTGGTTCAACCTGTGTCGGTAATAAAACTGGCATGACACCAACAGTATAATCGGTTTGATCGACTTGTGCATTCTAAGCAAAATGACATCACTTTAATGAATTTAACTAATAAAAAAAGTAATATATTATTCATTTTATGAATTTAATAGTTAAAAGTTAATGATATTTGTTGGATTGTAACTAAATTGTTCACAAATATGTTATATATATAATTAAATACATTGGATATTAATTATTTTCACATTTTTTTAAACCGGCATGAACCGGCACAAACTGATTCTACCATCGGTCATACCATTCCACTTGTCAAACCGGCACAACGGTATAAACCGGTTTGTTCAACAAATATAATAAAGTGGATATTATTTTGAAGAACACAATTAATCTGATTTATTTGTGCAACAAAATTAAATTATGACTTAAGATATAGCCCGTTAAAATTTATAAAAAAAAACTGTTAGAGGCCTTACATAAATAGTGATGTTGCAGGTTATGCATTGTTATTGGTCATAAGGTTACTAACCAGAACTGCTCCTTTTTTCATTGTTTGAATTTCTAATTTCCTTTCTTAACCCAACCGTCCTCTCCCTTTTCCGACGGTGTCTGAATAGAGTTCAATCTATATATTACTCCTTTTTCCAGCCCAACTGGACCAAGATGATCAAATCAGTTTATATCATTTTGTCGATTTAACAAGTGGAATCGTTAAACCGGTGGTACAACCAGTTGGTGTCGATTCATTTTAGTTTAACAAAATATGTAGAAATGTTAAAAAAACCATCAACATCAAATGAATTTTATCATATATAAAACCTATTTGAAGATAATTTACTTACAGTTCATATTCATATTTAAATAAAATACATTTCAAATAAAATAACATATTTATATACACATTTAACTTCAATACCTATACGATGATGCTTGAATCCAACAAATTGTATCAACATTTAACTTTTAAATTCAAAAAATAAATAATACAATAATTTTTTATTAGTGAAATTAACTAAAACAACATTATTTTTCATACGGGTCATAAATTGATCATGTCGGTCACACCAGTAGTGTTCACGCTGATTTCATGACCGGTACCAGTTTAACCAGGCTCAACCGACAGACATTCCACAAGCCTAACAACCACGAGTGCAACCCAACAGACTCAGTTGAATCTTTGTCTTCCTTCTTTGGTTGTTGAGATTCTACTTTATGGGATTGGTGTATATAAAGTTACCTTATTGATAAATGTCACTTTTATCCTTGACTTTTAATATAAAACCAAAAACTACCAGGCATATAAATGAAAATAAAAAGTAGGCATAAATGTAAAACCAACAATCTCAACTTTTAGTTGAGATGTATAATGCATCATTTTTGTTGATTGTTGGCGAGACCTAAACAAAAAAATACATGCATTGTTTTACAATTTGGCTCTTCAAAAGATTGTATTTTGCACACTACGGGGTCGTTTGGAAGTTGTGAATGTTTTGGTGAGATTGTTACTATATATGTATTGTTTAGAATGTATAATTTTTTTATTCATTAGCAGAAACAATACATGGATTGTTGGATTTGTTTCTGTGATGTGACAGAAACTATCACTCGAAATGAGTTATTGTTATATCTCAGCTTTTAGCTGTGATTGTGAGTTGAGATTGTTTTTCTAAACTTTTAGCTGATTCGACATATGCCAATTTCCTATCTCGTAGTAAACCGGAAGTCCTGGTATCGTCTCTCATGGACTGGTACAACCTTATATTATATCAATTCTATGGAGCAAACTATAGGTGAAAATAGTTTAATGTGACTAATTTCTAAAAGCAAAATAAACTAAACAAATTAAGCAAATGAAAACTGTCGGGAGAAATCAACGGAGAAAGCTCTGGGAGAAACACCGGAATTCACTACCTATCATATCCAGATTAATCCACACATTCTAATCAGTTTAATCCAATTCTCTACAGCAAGGATATCTCTATTGTGCTAGCTATCCTTGTTGGGAATTACTATGTACTAAACAATTAAATCAAATCCTACTGTCGTAGCTCAATGAGTTAATTATTTAGCCTGAAGAACGATATCCTAATCAAGACCGCACAGTACCTTATTTAATTCACTGTCGCTTCGATAAGTTACTATGTCACATGAAATAGGTTCAGTTATTATGGTTTCACTGTCGCTAATAACCTAATTAACTACAAAGTATTGGTGGCCAGTCAACACAAAGCATTAAGCAATTCCATGCAATAGAGACTGGAAGAAGAGAAATATGAATCAATCCATCAAATCTAGAAATAGCTACATTCTATAGTGTTTCCCCCAAAAATTGGGTTTAGTTCATGACGAAAATAAAGTACTCAATCATGTTTATAATCATCATCGAATCGAAACAAAAGAATACTTATATTTCTTCCCCGCTGCTTCGCTCAACTGCTACCTGCTCGCGATTTGCTTTTGCGCCAAACTTCTCTCGCCGCACTGCTCCTGGCTCAGAATTTTGCGAGCTGCTGTCTCCCCGCTGCCAATTAATTCCCGTCCCGCTCAAAGAATTCCCCTCTCAAGTATATTCCGCCCAAAAGAATTCTCCTCTCCCAGGCGAACAGTAACTCCAACAAAAGTACAACCCGGTCCAATTAAACTCCAAGTAATTCCGGTCCAACTTCCCCCCAGAGAACTCTCACCTTTTCCCTTTCACCCAGGACAAACGAGTTGGTTCAAAATTAATCCCTTCCAAGTCCATGTGTCCGATTAATTGCCCTCCTCCAAAACTTCCTTCCGTCCAAGTCTCAACAAGGAAGAAGAACTAATGGGTTGTGGTCCTTCAATGGGTTACTGATTTATTTTGTCGGTACTTCTTCTTCAATTTGCTTGTCCATCCAACTTTCTCCTTGTGTATTTATATTTTCTTGTTTCTTTGCCTAGCACATACAAAAGCTCTAGCACAATATGGTAATGGGTTTGCAACCATTCCATAGTCAATTGGCTTAAAAACAAGCATTATGTGTCTCAAACATATCATACAATAATCACATTAAGCACATAGAATCAATATGTTCCCGACAATTATCAACATACTTTTAATTACACATACCCAACGTTGTATTTTACAATGCATCAAATTTGATAACACATGTATAATATTGTACATGCATTCACAATATTTTACAACTTGGCACTTCTAAATATTGTATTGTGCACACTACGGGTCATTTGGAAGTTGTGAATGTTTTGGTGAGATTGTTACTATACATGTATTGTTTAGAATGCATAATTTTTATTCATAGCAGAAACAATATATGGATTGTTGGATTTGTTTCTGTGACGTGACAGAAACTATCACTCAAAATGAGTTATTGTTATATACTTACATCTCAGCTTTTAGCTGTGATTGTTGAGTTGAGATTGTTTTTCTAAGTTTTTAGCTAATTCAACATATTTAATTACACATACCAAACGTTGTACTTTACAATGCACCAAATTTAACAACACATGTATAATATTGTACATGCATTCACAATAATACATCTATTTAACAATCACAACTTTCAAACAACCCAATGTATGTGTTCAATAAACATAATTATAGCAATCACAACTTCCAAACGATCCTAAAATTAGAAAATATACAGTGACTTTTGACTCTCACATGTTTGTTCTTGCACCATAAAAAGTGGATACTTGGAGTATCAAGCGCCCTCTCAAAGGAAAGAAAATTCACAATTATTTGAAGTTTGCACAAGGTCGAAGATCATGTGCCTAACAAATGGAGATCATCAGTAATCAAACACAAAATCATAAATCATTGAAGACTCTGATATCATGTTTAGAATCCATTAATATGAATAACTCAATTTGTTAGAAGTGATCCAATTAGAGATATTACAACATTTATTAACATTTAGAAGCTACAGCTTGCTCCGGTTCAAGCTCTCTTCCTCTGTCTTTAATTATGCAAGTGCAAACATCATTTGGATCTCACATCCACTGGACAGTCATATTTAGGAATTAGGATGGAATCTCCTCCTAACTTTACGGTCAATCAATGTTTCAATCCCAAAGCATTTTACTGGTTGGGTCCATGGGTTGACATTTTCTTTTCCAACAGGGCCTAGTCGTTCATATAATTATTATTCAACTTGATTTCGCTGTAGTCAGCCCACCGTGATGTTCGCCTGTTACTCATTGAGATTGGGCTTCGCTGCTGGGAGTGGTAGCCCGCCCTTTTCCTGCATTTTCATTGCATGGAGTACGAATGTTAATGGTTCGAATTCGATGAACCACCAAATCTGAAAATGTGTATCAAAGTCTGAACCGATAACCCTTGCCAATTAACTAGGTGTGGGATTCGGTCGGTAAACGGTAAATTGTTTACCGAATTTACCGGTTTCGGTATACCGAAGTTGGCCAAATTAGTTACCGATTACCGATACCGATTACCGAATTACCAGTAAACGGTTACAAACCGGTATTACCGAAATACCGTGAGAAGCGACTTCGGGCAGTTTTTCGGTCGGTTTACCGTGACCGCAGGTTATCCGTTTTATGACCATTTAGTATGTTAGACCACCAATTCTCACCAACTGAAAGCAAACTGAGGGAGCCATTAATGAAAATCTATCTCCATGAATCTGATATGTCATTATGGTAGTTGACTAACTGATCTAACTATTATCAGCTTGGCTGATTATCGTAACAAAGCGGTGGATTCATTGGTGACAGCTCGGTGAGAGAGAGCAGCCAAAGGCAATGGCAGCGGCGGCGGATGAGCAAAGAGGGTGAGGATTGAAATGGATTCTCACGCTTTGACTGTTTATGATTCGGTTCAGCGAAAGTTAGTCGTTTGGGAAAATTCACACAATTGCTTGTTTGTCAGCAAAGTTGCCCCAGTATCAATTCCGATGGAATTCTCTGGCAATTTCGACTTACTGAACAAGCAAAGGCGAAGGGGAACCGAGTAGTAGGCAACACTGACAAGGGAGCTCGAGAGCTGGGCAGCAGGGGAGACTCGTGGTACATAGCTACTACTAAGGAGAAATGAGAATAGAAGGGGAAATGGGGTAAAACGTAAAAGCGAAGCGATTTAGGATTAGGGTTCTATAATTGGGTTCCAGTTCACACAAGGTAGGGGTGGGCATCCGGTTCGGTAAACCAAACCGACCCGAATCGAAATCGAAGTTGACCGAATCAAAACCAAGATATTGATGTTCGGTTCGGAATTCGGAAGAGGAAACTGGTTACTTCGGAAACCAGGAGGCTCTCAACCGAAACCGGAATTCCGAATTCCGAACCGAAAACCGAAATATAGCCCACAGCCTACTAAAACACCCACAACCAATCTTTAGGCCACTGAAACCCAGCCCACTGAAACTCTCTAGCCCACAGCCAACCCCATCCTCTCCAAACCATAACCTCACATCACAGCAGTCGCCACCCATCCTCTCAAAATAGAAGCCGCCACCTCCTAGCCGTCCGCCATCAGATCGGCCATCGCACCGCCATCTTCTCCTTCATGCAGACACCACGACGAAAGAGGAGAAGAGCTCCCTGACATGCAAAGTCTATTCCACACCTGATTCGACCTGGACGCGGAGCAAAGAGCGGTTAGTAGAGGCGGAGAGGAAGGTCGAAAATCGAGGGAGAGAACGAAGAGGGAAGAGGCGGAGAGAGGGATTGGTGGCGAACGTCTTCTGTGGATTCTTCAGAGAGAGCGAGAAGCAGAGATGAGGGAGATAGTGTCGGCAGCGGGAGACAGGCGGAGAGAGGGGTAGATGCGGAGAGGGAAGTCGTTCCTCCATCGATGGTGTTGACCCACCAGGATAAAACGAGAATAACAGATTTGAGGGAGAGGAGATAGAGCGGTAATATCAGACTATGTGAGGAGCAATGGGATTTGGATGGGAAATTGGAATGGGAAGCTTGTTTGCTGGGCGAGAGAGTGAGAGAGAAAAGTAAAGAAGAAGAATATTGGGGAAAGGTTGTGTTGGTGGGGTGAGGCGAGAGAAAGGGAGAGGGTAAAGAATAAAAGAATCCCCTCTCATCTGGCCCAGCGACCAGAAGACAGAACAAAAGCACAAAAATGGACAGAGCATACATTTTTCAGTTTGGAGTATAAAATCAAACCGAACTATAATTCGGTTCGGCCAAACCAAACCGAATTATAACTCGGTTTGAATTCGGTTGAGGGATGTTGTGGTTCGTAAAATCGGGGTATACCAGTTCGGTTCGGTTCAAACAGAACTGACCGAACCCCCACCCTAACACAAGGGGATACGGGGGGTTAGAGCTAAACTTTATTGGTGTTGGCTTTTCGGCTAGTGGTCAAAACCCCTTACCAAACACCGAACCAATACATTGTTATTGTCATCAATTTAGGCAAACACATCATCAATTCGAGTTAAATCAATAACCAATTATCACCCCTGCAAGATCATTTGATAATTGACACTCTTGTTCCTACATCTTTGTTGAAGTGGTTCTTATTATCGCTCAAACTCGTTACAATTAACGTAACTCCAGTTTTTCATTCCATTCCAAGAAATGGCAGAGCATCAATTCTGGGAGCCTCCATCAGAAACACATTACATAGGCCCACGACGAACTGCGTTTTTCTTGCTCTTTTCCCATGATAGTATTAAATAAACTTAGTTTGATGTAGAAATGTGTACTACCACTACTAACAGGTTACCTACCAGGAAGTTAGCTTATTACATGGATTCAGAATTTACTTATATGGGAAACTGATCATCCCAAAAAGTTCACAAAACACACAATCACTAACTAAAATGGCTAATGAAACAGGATAAACTCAAGAGCAACACCTTTGAGTTTGACAATGGTTCCAAAGTCTCCTACTCGTATTCCATTCCGAGGGAAGAGACAATGCTCAGCAGCAGCTCAAATAAAGACCACCTCGTTTCTAGATCAAAGCAAACTAATGGTACACCAAAGAGTTCAAGATGTTCACCGAAGTTCCAAGAGGGCAGAGCCAAGGACACTGACAATAAATACCAACTGTTCATACTTCATATCAACAAGGGGGTGTTCCTATGCACCAATTAACCAACCCAAACTTGCAACCCGAATGTCTATCAAGCTGAGTTAGAAGTTCCTGCACTGTTTCTGGCAAAAGACACGGGATAGAGAGAGGCCAAAGGCATGAAAGAAGAAAATTTTATTCCTTTGATCGATCAGGAGAAAAAGAAGGGGTGCAGCGGATGACAAAAGGGAATCATTGAACCCAAAATTTAAGAGCCATCCATCCCTTGCCCTGCCGCTAAACCACTTGCTATGCAGGGAACTTCTTTAAGGTACAAGATAATGGCGTACACTAGGCAGGCTGCTGGTTGTGATTTCTATCATTGGAAAAGAAAAAGAGGAAAATATGATGGGATTGGACATACCATATCTTTTCTATGAGACAAAGGTGGCATGATACAGAAGGCAGATCATAAACCGCAAGAACCAACCACCACCAATATTGAGGGGAAAAACTCATGCACCACCACGATCTACCACTCTTACAATTGACGACTTACTACCATTCAATTTCTCCAGAACAGTCTTTTGAAGCTTCAATACTATCCTGGCCAATCAGAGAATTAACTGACCAGTCAGCAATCTGAAACAAAATTTTCTACTCAACGCAAGGACACAACAAAGAGTAACGCGGCCAACTTGTCATACTCACATGAATAAACCAAAAACAAGAAAAGAGGCAGGAGCTAGCTGTTGCCAGATGCACCTAGCAGACTTCAGCCTCTTTGCTTGACTCAGACCAAATAGACCCAAAAGAAAAGAACAGGCATTTCAATTCCACATGCTACCAAAACCAAACCAACTTCTCTTCACCAAGATATTGCAGCAAGAACTGAGAGCAAGCAAACAGTTCAAAAAGTGGCTCTTCAATTTCTTTAACGAAAAATCAAAGCGTTTCTATGAGCTGGATATTTAAGTTGAATGATTTATATTCTAGGGACACGTTGCTCATCTTTTACTTGCATTTAAATCTTAGCCTCCCAATATAAAAATGAAGTAAAGCAAGACCGATAAAAATAGCAAAACAGGTTAATTATAATCTTTCCCTCTCAAATAAGGTAAACTATCTTTTCGGAATCAATTAACAAATGAACCTTGAGTACCCACAAGAATCGACATTAAGCGCACTAAAAATGAGAAATATCAAAGAGCATGTCAAGGATGAAAAGAAAACCAAGTGAAAGAATAGATAGCAGGGTCAAACCTTGTTACATCAACGTCTTTGTCTAGGCTTGCAACGAAATTCAGCTAGGAGTGCAATATGATCAGAGGACCACTCTGGAGAAGGAAGTGCTGTATCTTTTCTCAAACTTTCTTCATCCAGGAGTTCCAACAAGGACTCCACAGTCAAAGAGTCAGCTGGAAAGTTCAATTCCAACTATGGAGTGTTATAACTAATATGTGCAGTAATAAAAATGAGTGAGTTAGAGATACGCAGATGAAAAAGTATAAGCAGGGACTCTTACCCGTGTAAAATATGTAATCAAGAGTACCAATAAAATCCCTAGTGCAATTTGTAAATAATGGCTCGTTGATTAGAGGGTCCATCTTCCTCCTCTGATGATCCACACCAAGACCAACTCCCCTCACAAAAGATGAGTAAGCACTAACCTGCAAGAACAACTCTCGGTCAAGCTACAGCTAATAAAACCCGGAGGACTGTCTTTGAAAGTGGACCCAAATCCACAAGTTCAATATTCTATAGACCTTTTCATTTAAACCATATCGATCAAGTTCCAGAGCCAAATCTATCCTATTCTTCAATACATAATACTTCAACTATTTTAGACTATATCGCAATCTGCTTTAAGATGTATAGTTTAGTTCTAAGAAAATCAAATATACTCATCCGAAATCTCACTAATCAAATGCGGCCATGAGTGCAAAAACAGAGATCCACCCAGAGGGGGACAAAAACACAACATAAGAGAGCTCGACATTATCAAGACAGACATTACCAGTAGTAGCTGATGTGCCAGCTTGCTGTGAGGACGTAAAATACCAAGCGGGTCCACGACTATATCAGGATGTGTCGGTTCCACCTTTCCTCCGGCAAGAAGAGCATGAGGAGCACTGCAACAAAAGACAATCGGACATGTTATACTTTGAGAATCAGACAAATATGTTGCATAATCTAACAAGGGATAAAGTTCACCAAGAGCAGACTAACCTTCCTGGTAGTGAATTGAAATCTCCACATACTAGCATAGGAATGTCAGCACTTGCAGCTATCTTCTCTAATCCCTTGAGAAGAGTAAGAACCTGATTTGAAAAAAAGTCAATTTTGTATTTTATCATTAGCATGCAGCCTAATATACTTAAGAAGTTCCACTCATAACGAGCAAAGGCATGAAGCCAACCTGCCAAAGCTTAACATCCTTTAGATCTTGGTGGACATTTACATGGGTATTTGCCTGCATATGACACACAGACATAATACCAGGAGTCGGTCACAAACCAATCATCTGTGGAAGATATAGAGATACAACAGGGACAGAGATCCCCTATTTCTAAAACAGATAGGGGAAATGAAAGCGCAAATGATAGTATGAGAAGTAATGATGCAAACAGTCCAATGTATAGTACTTAAGCAACAATAAAAAAAACCCTTCAAAGGTGTGAGCCATCAAATACTACATAACTGTGTCTTGACATGGATATGAACCAATATGCAAGAGAAACAAGAGCCATCACTTACAACGCATAGAAGCTGCCGCTTGCCTGGAGTATCAGCCCCCTGGTTGCTGAACTTTGCCTCCAGTACCACAATTAGAGCAACATTATCCTGGGAGCAGAAAGATCTTCCATGAGGCTACCATGGAAAACATACAGGATATAATGGCAGTACAAAGATCAATGAAATTAGAAAAAAATTGGTGCACCTTAACCAATCGATTCAAAGCAGTCTTCCTCTGGGCACTTGGAACCAAAGCTTCAGTCAAGGACTGAGCAGCCTTGTTGAACTCAACCTAAACAAAGACACAAGGTCCCCTAAAGATATGAAGAATGCGAACAAAAGGAAAAGACCACATATAAAGCACTTACAGACCTCATATTTTTTAACATGCGAGAATCTATCTCTTCGAAAGAAAGTTGCACAACCATCTATAGTATTAGGGTTTCCTGTGTAGACCTGAAAGAGCAATGCATACATTATAGAAGTGCCCAGGGCCAAACAACAAAAGATATATCAAAATAAGAAATAAAATCCCAAAGAAACCTCATTCGTCTTCCTCTTGTACAAGGCTTGGTAACCATGTTTATCCAGCTCTGGCGCAAAGAACTCCTCAAAATGATCATTTTGAACCTGAGAGCAGGAAAAAGAGTAGCCTTTAACCTATCATGAATGCATCAATGACAAAGATTGGAGGCCTAGTGTCCCTTTAGACAATAAGTCGAGCGAATTAACATTAAGACCAACATGTTGCTATAACAAAACTCAAGCTTCAAGATTGTATCACTAATTTCTTTAGTCAATTCAAGGTAAAAATGACACATTTTCCTGCCTTTCTGCAATTGCGAGGAGCACTATAACTAAACAAGTCCAAGTCAGTAGAAGTTAATATAATAAATACCAATGAGCACCATAGACGACTTCAAATGCATTCATCCAAAAACAAATAGAAAGCTACTTCTAACCACTAAATTCATCTCGGATCATCTCAAGAGAATCTTCTAATAGTTAGCTGCAGTGGATGCACCAAGAACTCAGATGCCAGCCAGGAGGAACAAATAAGACACCAAGACAGCAATCAACAAAGCATAATTCAATTACTACTGTAGAATTCACAGTTTTTCTGCAGCCGAACAACTCAACCCATTCTAAAATATAAGCAACTTTGCCAGCTCGCATCCCCTCCTGTGATTTAAGTCGGGTTTTTTTCCCAGGGACATAACTACGCAGAGGAAACCCATAAATCTGATTACATGAACATAACTATTCTGCATTACCTCCTGGAGACAAACAATATCTGCTCGATATCCAACAATTTCCCGAAGCAAATTCTGACGGCGATAAGCCCACGACAGGGCCCATGATGGGCAATAAGCATAGGATTCGCTAGTGGCGTAGGCATCAGCCAAAATATTGTATGAGAGTACAGTGAAAGTTCCAGATGATGAGATACGACCATCAGCATCTAAATGGCCAATTACATCCGCCCCATTAACGGGGATCAACCGACGTGGTGGAGGTGAGGGGGCTGGAATAACACGGGAAGTCAATAGAGTACTTGGATGTCCCACAGTTTGTTTAGTTTCAGCATCGACCACTACACACTCAAACTTAAGGACGTGTCCAATATCATCAGCTGATGGTGTATACGTTTTTGATCGCCCCACTTCAAACCAAGTTTCACCACCATTCCTTTGTGTCACTGTGGCAGGATATAAAGGTGTTGATCCATTTGTCAAGCTAGCACTTGATGCAGAAGTGGGTAAAGTTGAATTAATGACTCCAGATCCTGTGCTATTGAAACGTCCAAATAACTCTTCTTCCTCATTTCCATTCTCATTTACAGCACTTGCTGCACGGTCATGAAGAACTCGATGATGCTGCCAGGCATCTGAGAAGCATTTGGGAGAACAATGATAACTTTTGGCAACTGGTATTTTTGCCTTGACACAGCCTAGACACTGCAGTGTGGCTTGTTCTGATGGATGTATACTGCAAACAGTTACCTTTTTATCACTTTGTATCCGGTACCTGCAAAATAGGTTATGAAGACATTATATAAGGTGCTACTTCAGGAGAGAAGGGAAAATATTCTGTAGAGTTTCAACCAACCCTGAATTTACTTTCAACATAGATTGATGTGCAAGCCCAATCACTTGCTCATTTATTGGTTAAACATTCACCAATTCTTGTTCTCGTATTCAAAACACAGAAACCATTTTACACTGACCCTTTACAAGCACTTTGTCTCCTTAAACAAAACGGCTTATCCATAAAATGCCCCCAATTTAGAAGGAAGCCCAAGGAAACAACACGAATCTGCACTTTGTTTCCTCACCAGAAGTTGTAAGAAGCTTCTACCAACCCATAGTAGCAATTGACACCAGCAGATTTAGGACAAAAGCAGAAGAGGTTCAAAGGATACCAGAAGAAACTAATGTGTGGAAGATTTAGGAAAACTGAAAACACAACATCAACCAGTCCTAGTTCTTAAACTTATGCAACGCGATCTTTTTTACATTCTTGATTCACATCATAACACAAGGGCCTCGCAACTTGCTAACTCTAGCAACTTAAAGTCAACTCATTTATCTCTCTTGGGCAGAAGAGCAACATCCCCATTTCCAACTACACATTAAGAAATCCCAGGAACAGTGACAAAAGGAAAAAGGTTTACATATCCCCTGACACAACACAGCTAAACAATCCTCGGAAGAAGCAAACTTTCGGCCAAAAAAAAGCAGAAACATAGCCCGAGATAGTCAAACGCGATCAGAACACAGGAAAGTAAGTTGAAAGAGAAGAAAAAACAAACACTAACCACTTGTATCTCAAGAAATGACCATCGAGGGGAGACGACTCGGGAACATCTTCGGGGTAAAGAGTCTTGTCTGGTCGCCGTAATAGGACGTACGGCGTTAGCTCACAGCCTACAATGGGGATATCCGACGGGAGGTGTACACGCAGCACGCTCAGCATGCTTTACCTCTCTCGTTTTGGCCTATCTTCTTCTTCACTCTTCTTTGTCCTCACCACTCGGTAACTCAATCAACAACTCCTCCGCCTCCTCAAAACCGGAACAGCAAAATCCTGGTCGAATTAACAGTGGGCGGATATTTGGCGGATCCGCCATTTACTAAACCCGAATACCCGCCAGCCTTGCCCCGCTCTCAATTAAACCACGATTTGTAATAAGAAGCAAACCCTAGGTATCACAAATTTTACCAACAGCCAAATATAAATTAATAAAGTAAAATTCCCCCCCACTGCAGATCTCGAAGAATAGATTCCAGCACAATCACAGTGCCGAATACTTGGAGAAGCCCAAAGGGAATCGAGATGACCGATTGCAGAGGATCGATTCGACCATAAATGATGGCGGGAGAGTTTATAAGTGGGGCGGAGGGCAGACGGATGGATTCTAGGGTTTTACAGAAGGAAAAAGGTTGGGGGAGGGAAGTGAGGGAGACGAAGGAAGGGGAGCCTCGAGAGAGAGAGCAGAAGAGGAGGAAAGCCGAAAGGAGGGCAAGGCTTTGGTTTGGTTTGGGTCAAGGCCGGGGATTGGGTTCGGTGGCTGGCTCGGCTCCGTCCCAGTCTGTGCGCGCGGGCGAACTGGAGAGAGAGAAAGAGAGAGAAGAAGGGGCTTTCGATGGCGCAGGAGGGAGGAAGGAAGGAAGGATAAGGGATAATGGGGTCGTCAATCATATTCCTAATTAGTGACCTAACAAATTACTGAATCGATCTCCCTCCATCCCTGACCTGAAAGTTGTTTTGGGGCACATTTACTTTCCTTTCTCATTTCGGATGACTTGTACTAATCGATCGATCCGATTTGGATTTCACTAATTAATTAAAGTTGTTTTCCTGATATTAATTGAATCAAACATGTGACTTTACCAAACTAAAAAGAACACAAAGTATGGGATCGGGACAGGTCATGCAACTCATATATTGGATATGTATCACAAAAGTTCACTCTTTGTACGGCTGGAGTGCTGACATAAATTCAAGTAATAGGAAGCTTTCTTTTTTACCCTTAAAAAAACTTCTTTTTAAGGGTGAGAAACGACATGCATGCAGGTATTTGGGTATACCTATACTTGTCATGTTTTTTTTTAGATTTACAGGTACCCAAATACGTGTAATATTTTTATGGGATGAGCCTTGGAATAGATAAATTTTATAATGAATACCCAAAGGTTACCCGTTAATACCTATTTGAGTATTACGGGTACCCGTAGTACCCGCCCATTCTATTGAACCTTATTTGGTACATACAACTAGCAGAACAGAGCACAACCAAGCCAAGCAAAGCGAAGGGGAAAGTAGAGGGATCACTCAGCCGAGCACTCTGTCTATGAATCATAACCATACAACCCAATGTATAATATAAATTAGACTGTACATTGCAGGGATTCAATGTTGTTGACCAACCAAGACCAACAATGAGAAGATAACCCCTCAAATTGGGCCCTTGATTGAAAGATTCGTTTCTAGAAAGCATAGGATGGATTTCCCCAAGAAGTTGCTGCCGCTTGATGCTTCTTGATACCCCCATTGGTATGTTTGTTCATCTTGGAAGGGGGGTTGGTGGTAGAACCCGGACCCTTGACTTTCCCCATTTTGATCGTCCCATCAAGTTCCGGGATAACCACTCTCGAGTAGTGGTGGATACCCCCACACTTGGGTGAAATCATAAGGATCCATGATCTGATACCTACAAACACAAAAACACAAAAAAGGAAAACGAAACACAAACAAACCAACCTTCAAGACGAAGAGTGGTAAACAAAACGCACATGAAACACAAAACACAAACAAAAAGGCAAGATAGAAAATGCTAGAGTAACACTAAGCGACTTTTTATGGATAACGGACCGTAAGGTCCCCGACAACAGGCTAAAAACTTGACTCGCTCGAAACTACACCGCGAATTAATCCCAACTAGAGCCCAAGTTTTTAAACTCCAGTCGTGTGTAGTATAGGGCAAGTATTTAATTGTCAAACCCGGGCCGGTCCATGTACCCCTACTTCAATCGCTTAGTTTGTTATCTAGCAAACGTTTTTGAGTTTAAAACTAAGAAACCTACAAATGAAAACAAGCAAGTAAAGTAAATCGAGGTTGTCCCCATGAGAGAGTAGTTCACTAGGGTGTTGCTCCCCTTAGCTAGCAATTACGACTTGAAGGATCGAATGACCATGTGTGGTTAGGGGGTTATAAAGCGCAAGAAAGTCTAACAAGTAGCCAAAGCTACCCTCTTAGTCTCTAGGTCGAGGAAATGAGATACGATTCAAGCCAGTAATGCGACCCTCTCAACCTATTGACTAAGGAATGGTAAGACTTCACCCTCGAATTGGAGTTTGGACGGCCACCCACAACCAAACCATAAGTGCTAATATGAAATAGGAGGTTTGCCCTTAATTAACCTAGAATAGGAGCCATGAAATGCCCAAGGAAACCCATCTATAATAGAGCCTCTTAGTTTAAGGAGGGTTCTCTCTAAACTAGCTTAGGAGGCATTGAATGCCCAAGGACACCCAGCTCAAATTGAGCCTCTTTGGGTAAAGGAGGTTTCCTCTCTAAACTAGCCTAGGAGGCATCAATGCCCAAGAACACCCATCTCTATGAGCCTCTTAACCTAAGGAGGTCTTCTCTCTAAGCTAGGTCAACAAAGCACACAAGATTGTTAATGAATAATACCTCCACATTCACATTAAACACAACCACACACAAATCATTCAATTCTTACAAGCATTCACATAATTGTAGCTAGGGTTTACAAACACCCACGTGAATAGGTAGGCTATTCCATAGCTAGGCAAAGGAAAACAAGGAAAATGAGAAAAGAACCATAAATAGATGAAAATCTTTCCTCCTTGTCACTTGAATCTCCCTAGAGAAGAAGAAACCTTCACTCCTCTAGCTTGAAATGAAACCCTAATCTCTCACTAAAAACCCTCCTTTATTCTGAAACTAAAACCCTATAAAAAGATCTCACTTTCTCGTTCAGTTCCCTTCTCCTTTATACCTAAATCAGGCTCTGTTCACGGTTTAAGACCTTAGTTCATGGCCACGTTGATCAATTCAAGGTCTTAGACCTCAGTCAAGGACGCGTTGATTAGTTCAAGGTCTTAGACCTTAGTTCACGGCCGTGAACATCAAACGCGTCCTTGAACATAGTGTGTTGAACCAAAACGCACCGTTTCACTTCTTGGGTTCACGGTTTGTGGTTGCAGTTCATGGTCTTAGAGACTGTGAACACCCTTGGAGTCAGTAACCTCAGAAACCCCTCTGTACGCTTCTTGGTTCACGGGTTATGGTTCCAGTTCACGGTCCTGGAGACCGTGAACTCCAATGGCAGACCGTGAACACAAGGTGTTTCCTTCTCTTTGCCCGTGTAGACACCACATTTTGTCCGAGATAATTGTTTTACTGAAAATAATTATTGTAACGTCGTACTACGATTATATTTAAAAAGGAAGCTGAAGATAGTTTGGTTGAGACTAGCAGTTGCAAAGTCAATATGAACCAACAATTATCAAATTTGCTCCTAGTCGTTTCTAGGGCATAATTAGTTAATTAGTTAAGATAGGATCGGTTTAAGTTAAGATTAGCAGTGGCAAATCTTAAATATAAATTCTAAATTGGATGGAAGAAGTGACTATAGGGCAAATTTTGTCTCTCGAGTATTTGGATTCGGTATTTGAAATGGGACAAATTAAATAGTGGAATGAGCTTTATTATCAAAGATTCAAAGTTGATACATCGTACAACTTGGGTAATGACCTCTAAATAAAACAATAATTAGAATTAATTACAATGACTAATGCTAACTCTACAAAATTTGGGCCACACAATTTGATTTGTACATATAAAATTACAAAGAGAGAAATATTGGAGCCTTGAGGCATGAATCTGGTCCACTAGCCCAGCTTTCTCAGTCAACCAAGTCCAGTTACCTGAAAAAATGAGAAGAGACCAATTAGTCCAATTCCAGATTTTTAAGCCCAAAATTGGCTGTCACTCAAGCCCAGTTTCTAACCCAAAACCAGAGGCCCAATCAACCAGCAGAGGTCAATTTCAGAGCCCAACTCGGCCCAATAAACATCCAACCAACAGGCCCAACTACCCAACCCACCTTATCTACAGAGGGCAAGCTAGAGAATGGCATCTGCCCCCTAAAAGGAGTCGGACGGCCACGTCCATCCATGGATTAAGCAAACATTGCCACATCTACCAATGAACAGTAAAAGGGCTCTTCAACTTTTGCTTGGAATGGGGGGGGGGGGGGGGGGGGGGGGGGGGGGGGGGGGGGGGGATTCAAGAAGAAAAAACACTCTACAAAAATAGAAATATTTACATCCCAAACAGTTTTTTGGTTCTTGCTCTTAGCCGAAGTTCATTTGAGGGAACTGCGAGATTGAAGGAGCAGATTTGAAGATTGACGCAGGAAAAGGCCATTCTTAGGCCTAGAAATTCAGGTTGGTACTGGTATCAACTTCCATCTTTCATTTTTTTATCAAGTCATTACAATCATTATAATGTTATAATCATCCATAGCTTGCCTACTTATATTCAAGCAATTTACTTTACAATCCACTTTATATCCAAGCACTCTTAAGATCTGCTCATAGTGATGGCATTAAGCTTCTTTCAATTTAGCACTTGTTTACTTTTCTCATCAATTGATAGTCTATTATAATCTTATACTATGCCGTCATATTTACTTTTAGCGTAATAGTTGATAAACACAAGATCATCATACACAAAACAAACAAAATCAAATTAAGATCTATGGAAACTATAAAGACAATAATATTCGATTCACAAACTCTTATCAGTTTCAAATAAATCAAAAATCCTTTTTCTAATTAAATTACGTGCAGTAGCAGTGTCATTGTCCATAACCTACCCAAAATCACAAGCAGTGGCAATGGATTTAGTTCATTTTTCTATCGAAATCACATGTAGAGGCAGAGAGTTATACTCGCCAAAATTATGTTAGTTACTTTTCTATTAAAGAAAAACCTTTTCTTTTAAGAAAACTCTAGCGTGTCAATAGTTTCACCTAAAACCATTGACTAAGCCGCGAAGCATAAAAATCCGAGGTCATCAAACCCATATACATCATGTTTCCAAACCACAAATATGCTAATCAATCCCAAATCAACAATAATAATCCGTTTATTTAGTTTAATTATCCCTAGTCATACCAAAACCGAAGTTAGAAGAGCCTTACCCAGATCTGGATTCTCTTTCAAACCTACAAAAAAGAACGAACTAGATTATGCTTTTTTGTTAATAATAAAATGATAGATTAATATAAATTTAGGAGACGAAATCCTACCTTTCTTTTTGTTTCTGAGACGAAGATCGTCATCGGCAGGAACTCGCCACCGATCAAATCCAAAACACAAGAAAATGAAATAAATATTAGCCGAATCCCAAATAAAATCACCTAAAACGAATTGAAAAGACCTTGCATGTCGAGAATCTTACCTAGATCGTCTATTTCCGATCGACTTAGGGAGGCTATAGTTGTTCTTTTGCCTGAATCGAAAGAGGAGTCCTTCCTCATCTTCTGTCATTTGCCCTTCCTCTCCGCCGAAAACCAAAAATCAAAACGAAGCCCCAAATCAGAATTGCACATAAATAAACAAAAAATCACACAAAAAGGAAATCAAAAATCATGCATGCCGCTGTCTGACCTAGATCGGACTTCCTCGAGTCAGATTAACCTGATCCGAGTTGTCATCTGGCCGAATCGGAGATGGAATGTGAGATTTTCATCGGTTTTAAGACCTTTTTGCCCGTCGAGAGGATGGAAGAGGGGAGAGAAGAGAGTGGCGGCGACCGGTTTGAGGAGATGGGCGAGAGAGGGGAACGATGGGAGAGCGGCGGCGTCGAGAGGTGAGGAGGTTTCTCTTCCTTTCTTTCTTCTGACTAAAAGGTGGAGGAAGAATCGAGAAGTGAAAGAGAGTAGGGAGGGCGATTTGATTTGATTTGGTTAGGTTTTTTTTAGTCTCTTCTTCTGGAAGAGGAGACGGGAGAGAGGTGAGAGGGAGAGAGTTGAGAGAGGATGAGTTAGAAAGAGAGGCGGCGGCCGCTTGGCCTTAGGGTTAGGTTAGAGACGTATATAAAGCCCGAGTGTTGCAATGACCATATTGCCCTTAGGGTTTCCAACTATTTACGCGGCCTTGCCACCGTGTTTTTAGGAAGTTACAAAACTACCCTCCCCCCTTCTCTGAAATAAAACGACGGATCAAAAAATGGTGGTTAGCAGGTTTCAAACCTTCGTTCAGTGGAGCGAGCGCGTTTAGAGACTGACAATTTAACCAATTGGGCTGCTGGCCTATCATGCGTAATTATAATCATCCCGCTTCATTTTATTTGTTTAAAATTCTTAATACGAAATGTTGAATGCGGATTAAGTTTCTCTTGTTTCTTTTCTGATACTTCAAAATACTTCTTAATAGCCAAAACTCTCGTGTTATCTTTTCATAACTTAAAAATAATCAATTTTAATTTTACTAACAAAATCTTTAACATAAGTACTACGATCGGTGGGACATGGTAAAAATTATATTCAGAATTATCAAAGTCATATAAGCGAACTACGTAGACTTTGATCCCGTCTAACGGATACGTAGGCAACCGATAAGGTTCAAGTCCAACTAATCAACTAACTTTATCTTTAAATTCTTACGTCAGTGGGAGTATAATTAAATTACAACTAATACGATTTAAATTCATTTGTGGTCCGGTAAGGCCCTAAAAATACCTAAAATACCTAATAATAAACTAATACGATAAAATTATTCAATGGTCCAGTGGGACCCCAAAAATTACTAAATTATTACTAAAATACACCCAACTCATACAAAAACTTATCAACTTGAGTAGTACCGATTTAGGGCGTCGTGGGGTGTGATTTCACTTCCCCACACGTAACCGTACTCCCGAACCTATATCTCTTAATCGCAGACCATACCTCGGTTCTGACCCTAAGGTTATGGACGATTCAAAGAGTGTTAGATCCACTCCAAGTAAGATCAATGGCGACTCCCAAAAATGCCGACGCGACGAAATCGGACCTCCTGAGGGACGGTTGCGATAGTTGGCGACTCTGCTGGGGACTTCGAGAGTCGAGCTACATAATTAAGTTCGATAAGTTTTCTATTTTCCTATTATGTGTTGGGTGTTTACTTTCTTATTTGCGCAATTATATTTTCGCAATTTAATTCTCCATTCATGCATAAAAGCTCTATACCCGAGCTATCCTATTAGAAACGGAAAAGGAGTACCGTGACTTTCACAGTAGTGGATAGCACGCAAAACTATCCAACCTAGGTCCTCACCGAGGTATAAGAAATGCACAAAACATGATGAATGAATCACTCACTCTTGACCAGTGGAGTCAGGACCATTTGATGCAAAAGATGTGCATATTCACGCTCAATCCTAACGTCCCTTTACCATGATGGTAACCTTTAAATGCTAGAGCTCACAAGATGGGTGTCGTTGCTAGCTTGTCCGGAGGTCTTAGACACAGGTAATGACTGGCTAGGGTCTTGGACATGGGGAAAGGATTTTTGAGTGGTGGCAAACATAACTTGAGGTTCCACATCTTCGACCTAAAACTGCAAAAGGGTTCTAAGGTTTCGATTATAACCATCTCCTATATTCAATGGCCACTAGCATCGGCCAAAAACCGCACTTCCTCAATTTCATACCACAACCAATCACCAAACCAAGTCGCACATACTTTCTTTTACATTTGCTAGTCAATTTCAAGCACAAGAGTGTGGTAGGCAAACAACATGTAAGTGTTCCTAAAGCTTGCATGCTAAGCAACACTTCTAAGAGCATGTTCAACATTTATTATATTGGCCACTCTCTTTTCTTCTTTGCCCTCTTATTGATCTCTTCCCCCCCCCCCCTTTTCTTTGGGGGCTATAGAGAGCTATATACACATGCCGCATTTCATTAACTAAAGGAACAATGCTCACTTTTAAGACCTACCTCCATACGCACTTCACATTCTTAGCAAAACCATACACAAATCACTCATGTGGAACCTCATCTAAGCTCGAACGGTATGAATGGAGCTTCAAAACACAAGGGTGACTCGATAACGGTGTAGACACGAAGAAAGCAAAGGGTTGTTCTATCTAAATCAATCAAGCTCAAGTAGCGTGAGCTACCTAACACGAGAACGACCCTTAGACACATGGCTCAAAAGGGTTGTCTAAGGAATAATAAGATCGGTTGGTCAACTTTTGGGTCGTGGGCTAATTCTATGCCTCCATCTTCCTTGCTAGCAACAACGTGAATGCTACACATCAAGTAAAAGGAGATCTATCACACAAGAATGAAACAAATGGCACAAGTCTCACAAATCTACCTAGGTCCTCAATCATTCGTTCTAACTCCCTAAACTTGATGCATAGGCAACTATGAAAAGTAAGTAATCGATTCAAAACATCAATCGGGTCACAAACATATGAGAAATGAACCTATGCACAAACCTAATACAAGTCTCAATCATCATCATAGGTTGCACATAATCATAAGCAAACCATCCATAGATCATGCTAATACCCACGAGATTCAAAACAAAACAACACAAGTGCCACTATGATCATGTAAATGTATAAGTTGCTATGCTTGGAGCCCTATAGTTTTAAAAATGTGGGCATACACTAGGCTCCAAGCATTCAAAATCACACCAAACATTCACACACACACACACACACACTTTGGTTTGAAGGTTTTCCAATTGAAATGAAAGAAAGCAAAAGTAATTTGGTTTGAAAACTCTTTAGTGGGAAAGTCACTTGGGTTTCGCTTCCCCCTTAACCGCTACCATGCTACATGGGTTGGAACGATTGCCTTGGGCATGCTAATCGTGAATCGCAGAGGAAGGCGTATGTGGTCGGGGACCACTGTCTCGATTGATAAAACGAGGTGAGGATGAAAGGTCGTGTCACTCGACCCTCTCGGTTTAGACAATCGGTAATCGGCTTATTTCCTCACTCAACTCTAGGTTGTACGGTTTAACCACGATTAATCGACTTGTTCAATTCAATATTGAGGATTGCCCTAACTCAACCTAGTTTAGGTGGCTTGGAAAGCGGAAGGAAAACCAACTCGATTGAGTCTCCCTTAAAAAGGGGGATTTTCCTCTCTAAACTAAGCTAAGTTGGCAAATTAGATTACTAGCACCTAAATGCACAAACTTAGGGGGGGTGCTAAGCATAATTATGCACAATCCCTAGGATGCTAATCACAACATATGCACAACCCCTAAGTTGCTAAGCACAAGCATGCAAAATCATGGTGAAAAATACCTCATACATTAAATTGAACAATGCCCAATATCAATCATCCAAACCACATACAAGAAAACTACATGGTAGGGTTTAGGGTTTCACTACACCCAAGTGGGAGGAGGACTACTCCATGGAAGAAGTGGGAAGAACAAAGGAGAAAAAGGTGTAAACCATCTTTTGGGGATGCCTCCTCTCTTCTTCAACCTTGAGCTGGGATAAAGTTGAAAACTACATGATTAGGTTCACTTCAATACCTAATCCGATTAGGTTCACTTTAATGTTTAGGTTCACTTCACTACCTAATCCGATTCTCTTCTTCACTACCTAATCCGATTGCCTTGGGAACGCTAATCATGATGCCTCCTCTCTTCTTCAACCTTGAAAACTACATGATTAGGTTCACTTCACTACCTAATCCGATTCTCCACAATTCTCAAAGATAAAGTTGAAAAACAAACCTGGAGACTCAAGTAGGGCGAGGGAGGAAGTGAGGTGCGAGCGAGGACGGTGAAAAACTGGTATGAAAACTGAACGAAGAGGGGTCGCCGGAGCTTCGTCGGAAGCTCGCCAGAGACTTGCCGCAAGTGACTTGGCCGGAAAAATGTGGTCCAAGTCTCCCCAAATTCACAGCACAACCGATTTTCAGGAGAGGGGACTGGGTATGATGTTGTTTTTGGTTTTGCTTGCCGGATTTGGGGGAAAATCGGAAAAGCGATAGGATTTCGCGTTTTCCAGCGAAGATCAAAATTTTTCGACGAGTTTTTGGTCATGAAGTGAAGGGCGTCGTTCACGCCCCTTTTATAGGCAGAGCTCTGAGTTCACGGACGCGCTGCCCAGTTCACGGTCTTAGCGACCGTGAACTCGCGAATGCGTCCGTGAACACAGAGTGGTTGACAGGTGGTGAACATGCATCAACGCCAGTTCACGGACGCGTTTGCCTGTTCATGGTCTTAGAGACCGTGAACTCAACAATCCGACCATGAACTGAAGTGAAATTAAGGCACTTCTGCAAAAAGTTTGACTTAACCTATTCCTCCGTGCCTCCTAATCGATCACAACACAACCATAAACCGCAAAAACACAACACTCGGCACAGGGACACCACTTCACCACTCAACCCCTCCACAAGACACTACAACGAAAACTAAGAAAAAGAAAACAAACCTCCGTTGGGTTGCCTCCCAACAAGCGCTTGTTTATCGTCATAAGCTTGACGGTTGGGGAATCAATCATGACTTCAAACGTGATGCCACCGAGAGCGGATCCGCCACACTCTCGGGGCGAGGCTTGTATCCTACCATATTAGGCTCATTGAGTTGGCCCTCTTGGTTGGCCAACCTTGCTCCGGGATCTCCCGTCTTTCAGGTCAAAGCTCCCTTCATCCTTCTTCTCCAAGCATTCAATCTTAGTACTTTTGGCTTAGGACCCTTCCTAACTTCCTGCTCAACCTCATCAAAGACAACACAAGTAATGGTGGGGTTTTCCTTAGGAGGCTCTCCTCCACTCTCATTCATATCATTTGAGACTACCCCCTTCACTTCATCACTCCTCGCCCTAGGATCAATTTCAACTTGATTCTCTCCTTACCATCCCTAAAAATTAGGGTTCCCTCATTAACATCTATCAATTCCTTGGCGGTCGCAAGAAAGGGACGACCGAGGATGAGTGGCATATCCGAGTCCTCACTTATGTCGAGAATCACGAAATCGGTCGGATAGCAAAACTTGCCCACTCTCACCATTATGTCCTCCACTATACCTCTCGAGCTAATGACCGAACGGTCGGCTAAGGTGATGCTAAGCTTAAAGGTCTTAAATTCTCCTACTTTTAACTTTTTGAAAAGCTTTTAGGGCATCACATTCACACTAGCTCCTAGGTCCCCCAAGGCATTGTCTATATGGTGATCACCAATATCAAGAGGGATAGTAAAGCTACCTGGGTCGGATCGCTTTTTGGGCAAGCGATCGAGGAGGAAAGTCGAGCACTCCTCGCCAAGAGTCGCATTGGCGGGGCCTTCAAGCCTTGGCCTCTTGATGATGAATCCTTTGAGGTACTTGGCATATCTTGGCATTAGCGCCATGGCTTCGAGGAATGGGACGTTGAGGTGGAGGTTGCGTAGCATTTCCTTGAACCCTCCACACTCGTTGTCCAACCTCTCATTGTACATCCTTGTGGGATAAGGAAGAGGTGGCACATATACATCCTCTGGCAATGCCTTGCTTGCGCCTTCCTATCATTCCTCGAGGGTTTCTTCTCTCTTCTTTTCGGGGTGGTCTCTTCCTTGTTGGACTCTTCCTTCTCTATTTCTTCTCCCGTGGCGACCTCCGGAACCACCTTCACACTCCTCACTTGAAGTGCATTCACCCCAGCTTGATCCTTGGGGTTCACCATGGTTTGGGAAGGTAAAGCTCCCTTGGGTCTCTCGGTGAGGATACCAGCAAGGTTGCCGATTTGCACCTCCAAACTTTGAAGGCTCGCTTGATGGCTTCGGAGACCGGCCTCAACCGAGGTAAACTTGGTAGTCTCCACATCCATAACTTGCTCAATCTTCTCGAACTTTTGGCTACTCGTACTCACAAAGGTGTTCACTAGGTACTCAAGCTTGGATAACTTGTTGGGTTGATGTTGTTGTTGAAAACCTAGGGCACCTTGTGGTTGGTACAATTGTTGAAAGTTTGAGCCTTGAAGTTGGGGCCTTTATTGGATGAAGGTTGGCCGAGATTGGAAGTTCCCCATGGGGCCTTGGAAACCCGGGGGCCTTGGATTAGCCGGTGATGCCCAAGCAAAGTTGGGGTGGTTCCTCCATCCGGGGTTATAAGTATTGCTATACGGGTTATTGACCCTAGTATTTTCCACAAAGTTGATTTGCTCCTTCGGAGTGGTTGCCTCCTTTATTACTTGCCACTCCGCTATCTCGTGGCTAGTACTCGAGCACCATTCGCACGACATTACCGCCCGTCTTCCTTGCCTTTTTATCTTCAAGCATAACATCAAACAACTTATCCAACTTTGCCTCAAGCGGAGCACTCGCTCCCATGATTCTCACTCCCCTTTCATTGCTTCTTTCCACTTTGATTCAACCCCCATTCATACCCCTAAGGGCTATATCTTCAAGGATCTCGGTAATTTGGGGCGGAGCCATATTCATCAACCTCCCCTGACATAAGGAGCCGATGAGGATCTTATCTTCTTGCATTAGGCCTCCGTAGAAGGTTTCAATCCGAAACTGTTCCTCAAACACGTGGTGGGGGCACTGAAGAAAGTAGTCGGAGTACCTCTCCCAAGCATCCCTTAAGGTTTCATCCTCTTCTTGCTCGAAATGGATAATCTTCTTTCTCCACTCCGCCGTCTTCGAAGGTGGGCAATAACGAGCCATAAAATTGTTGAGGAGGTCTTCCCATGAGGTGATGGACCGAGGTGGGCGGTTGTTTAGCCACCTAAGTGCCTTCCCCGAGAGTGAGTATGGGAAAAGACTTAGTTGCAAAGCCTCGGCCGGCACACCATTAATCTTCCATCTCCCCGCGAGCTCCAAGAATCATTGCACGTGCTCTCTTGGTGACTCGCTCTCATGGACGTGGAAGAGAGCATTGCTTTGTATCATAGTCACCAGAGTCGGCTTGATCTCGAAATTGTTTGCCGCCACTGGAGGATGTAGGATCGGCGATTGAATGTCCGCCGGCCTTGGGGCCATGTAGTACCCCATTGTCCTCGGGGCTCCTTCTTCTCCCGCCTCCTCATTCATATGGCGGGCTTGAGCGGCTCCATCTTTCCTTTGGTTCCCCGCCATTTCCACTTCAATGATAGGCTCAACTTCTACTTCATCAACTACTTCTCCACTAACACCGGAACCCAATTGCTGTCCCCCTTTTCACTCCTTCTCCTTGCCTTGGCTAACTCTCTCCCCCTTGCTAGGAGTCAGAGAGTTCGGTTTATGTCCTCGTCAAGTGGTAGCAAGGGCGCCGGGTTGCTCCGGGTCATGCACCTCCTACACACAATCGGAAAACACCAAGTCTAGCACAAGTAATTTGGTTTGAAAAATCTTTTGTGGGAAAGTCACTTGGGTTTCACTTCCCCCTTAACCGCTACCATGCTACGTGGGTTGGAACGATTGCCTTGGGAACACTAATGGTGAACCGCAGAGGAAAGCGTATGTGGTTGGGGACCACAGTCTCGATTGCTTAACCGAGGTGAGGATGAAAGGTCGTGTCACTTGACCCTCTCGGTTTAGACAATCGGTAATCGGCTTACTTCCTCACTCAACTCTAGGTCGGACGGTTTAACCACGATTAATCGACTTGTTCAATTCAATATTGAGGATTTCCCTAACTCAACCTAGTTTAGGTGGCTTGGAAAGCGGAAGGAAAACCAACTCGATCGAGTCTCCCTTAAAAAGGGGGATTTTCCTCTCTAAACTATACTAAGTTGGCAAATTAGATTTCTAGCACCTAAATGCACAAACTTAGGGGGTGCTAAGCACAATTATGCACAATCCCTATGATGCTAAGCATAACATATGCACAACCCCTAAGTTGCTAAGCACAAGCATGCAAAATCATGGTGAAAATACCTCAAACATTAAATTGAATAATGCCCAATATCAATCATCCAAACCACATACAAGAAAACTACATGGTAGGATTTAGGGTTTCACTACACCCAAGTGGGAGGAGGACTACTCCATGGAAGAAGTGGGAAGAACAAAGGAGAAAAAGGTGGAAACTATATTTTGGGGATGCCTCCTGTCTTCTTCAACCTTGAGCTTGGATTTCCTTGGGGAAATCTTCCCAAAAACTCCTTTGAAGCCAAGCCCTAACCTCTTCTTCTCTTTTGGTTCTGTTTCTCTCACTAAAATGCAGAAGAAGTGTTTCTCTCACAAAAGTGGCTCTCCCTTTCTCTTTCCTTGCAGCTCAGCTTTTAAGCACGAGAAGAGCTGAGTTCACGGCATGAGATCACAGCCGTGAACCATCAAACGCGTCCGTGAACCCACACCTTGCGCTAAAACGCTTCGCATCGATCACGACAGTTCACGGGCAACTGCTTGTGTTCACGGTCTTAGTGACCGTGAACTCGCCTTGCGTCAGTAACCTTGAACTTGCTCTGGACGCCTTGCGCTTCACGGTCAACTTGGCTCTAATGAGCGAATTTGGCCAAACATCTAAGCAAACCGGGGGCAAAATATGTGGAATTAGGCCCGAATCATCCACACTCGTGACTCGGACTTCAAATTTGCTCTCGGGGAGGGGAAAGTGATGAGAGTCGTCAACGCAACCTTCTTGTTCATCCTCACGACGGGAGCTCTCCGAGGTGAGTTCGTCTTGCTCCACAATGTTGTCATTGATCGCTCCTTCAATCTCCTCTTTCTCCTCCAATGATGAGAGGTGATAGCTTGCACAATCTCGTGCCACCTTCACTTCTAGTGTCAAACCGAGAGGAGGGAGGGGCTAGAAATCCATTTCGGAGTTCGTTCTTCCAAAGTTCTCATGGCTTGCCTCTCTGAATTCCCTCTTCTTTCAAATGGTAGAAGGGAATTGTGAGCAAGTTGTGCACATGCTTGCTCAACAAGCGCTCCTAGCCTCTCAGTCCGTCAAAGGAGCTCCTCTGTTTCCCGAAGAAAGGTTGAGAAGATAGGGTTGCGTCTATACTAGAGCACCCTTCATCGGTGCCCTTGACAAATCGCTCCACCATGAGCTCTAATTTGCTCTTTGGCTCCGGTTGTGGAGTGGCACATGGTCTTGAGGTTTGTACCATAAAAGCCTCCATGGCCAACTCCAACTTGGATTTCTCTTCAGGTTGTTGAGGGACATCTTCTTGATATGGGTAAGCTTCTTGATACACCCATTGGTATTCTTGTTCATCTTGGAAGGGGGTTTGTAGTATAACCCGGATCCTTGACTTCCCCCATTTTGATAGTCCCATGAAGTTCCGGGGTACCCACTCTCGGGTGGTGGTGGATACCCCCACACTTGGGTGAAATCATAAGGATCCATGATCTGATACCTACAAACACAGAAACACTAAAAGGAAAACCAAACATAAACAAACCACCCTTCAAGACGAAGAGTGGTAAACAAAACGCACATGAAACACAAAACACAAACAAAAAGACAAGATAAAAAATGCTAGATTAACAGTAAGCGACCTTTTCTGGATAACAGACCGTAAGGTCCCCGCCAACGGAGTTAAAAACTTGACTCGCTCAAAACTACACTGCGAGTTAATCCCAACTAGAGCCCAAGTTTTTAAACTCTAAACGGCTGCAGTATAGGGCAAGTATTTAATTGTCAAACCCGGGCCTGTCCATGTACCCCTACTTCGTTCGCTTACTTTTATATCTAGTAAACGTTTTTGGGTATAAAACTAAGAAACCTACGAATGAAAACAAGCAAGTAAAGTAAATCGAGGTTGTCCTAATGAGAGAGAGTTCACCCAGGTGTTGCTCCCCCTAGCTAGCAATTACGACTTGAATGATCGACCATGTGTGTTTAGGGGGTTATAAATTGCAGGGAAGTCTAACAAGTAGCCAAAGCTACCCTCTTAGTCTCTAGGTCGAGGAAATGGGATACGATCCAAGCCACTAATGTGACCCTCTCAACCTATTGACTAAGGAATGGTTAGACTTCACCCTCGAATTGGAGTTCGGACGACCACCCACAACCAAACCATAAGCGCTAATACGAAATAAGAGGGTTGCCCTTAATTAACCTAGAATAGGAGGCATGAAATGCCCAAGGAAACCCATCTCTAATAGAGCCTCTTAGGTTAAGGAGGGTTATCTCTAAACTATCTTAGGAGGCACTAAATGCCCAAGGAAAGCCAGCTCAAATTGAGCCTCTTTGGGTAAAAGAGGTTTTCTCTCTAAACTAGCCTAGGAGGCATCAATGCCCAAGAACACCCATCTCTAATTGATCCTCTTAACCTAAGGAGGTCTCCTCTCTAAACTAGGTCAACAAAGCACACAAGATTGTTCATGAATAATACCTCCACATTCACATTAAACACAACCACGCACAAATCATTCAATTCATACAAGCATTCACATAAATGTAGCTAGGGTTTACAAACATCCAAGTGAATAGGTAGACTATTCCATAGCTAGGCAAAGAAAAACAAGGAAAGGGAGAAAAAGAACCATGAAGAGATGAAAATCTTTCCTCTTTGTTGCTTGAATCTCCCTTGAGAAGAAGAAACCTTCACTCCTCTAGCTTGAAATGAACCCAAATCTCCTTCTTCCTCCTTTGAAATGCACTTTCTCTCTAGATTAAGAAGAGAAAACCCTAATCTCTCACTAGAAACCCTCCTTTATTCTGAAACTAAAATACTAGAAAAAGCTTTCACTTTCTCCTTAAGCTCCCTTCTCCTTTTATACCCAGATTAGGTTTTGTTCATGGTCTGAGACCTCAGTTCACGACCTCGTTGATTAGTTCAAGGTCTTAGACCTCAGTTTAAGGACGTGTTGATTAGTTCAAGGTCTTAGACCTCAGTTCATGGCCGTGAATAACAAAACATGTCCTTGAACACAGTGTACTGAACCAAAACACACCGCTTCACTTCTTGGGTTCACGATTTGTGGTTGCAGTTCACGGTCTTAGAGACCGTGAAAAGCCTTGGCACCAGTAGCCTCAGAAACCCCTCTGGACGCTCTTGGTTCACGGGTTGTGGTTCCAGTTCACGGTTTTGGAGACCGTGAACTCCAATGGCAGGCCGTGAACACATGCTGTTTCCTCCTCTTTGCTCGATCTTTGCTCCTTTTCTTCCAACTTTCGACTCCGGGGTTGGTTTCACCTGTAAGAATCTAAAACACACTGAAACACACAAAACCTAGCGTAAAACCACCCTTTTTGGAGCTAAATCGCAACAAACGCCAAAGAGAAACAGGGATAAAAAGTGTACAATTAGGCCCGAATCAAAACTAGAAAGAGCAAATGGCTAAAGGGAAACAGGGAACACCAATTTCAATTCAGGGTTTTTTATTCCTAATTAGTCAATCTGTTTCGGAATAAAACACATGAATCAAGTTTTTTAGATTGATAATGATCATTTTTCCCCTTTTCACCCATTGCCAAGAAGAAATGAGAAGTGAACACCCTAGGTCAATTTTTCAATCACAAGATTATTGATTTGGTGGGTTACCCCGTTATCCGTCTCGTACGGTAATGGGTACCCGTTAACCCGTACAGGTTTGGGATATGGGATGGATTTCCTCTCCAAATGGGAATGGGTACTCGTTTCCCACCCCTACTTTATTTTTGCTCACTTCTATGAAGGGTTGACCACTTTAAATGATTGATTTTAAATGAGGGACACGTTTGTCATTTTTAAAATTATTAGAGCAATGTGCGTGTGTCGTTGCCCATTTTTTCGTGTTCATCCTTAGCTGGAAACGACCACAAGTATCATGAAGCAGCCTAGAAAATTTGTATTACAAACACAACAAACCACGCCACAAATCCTAACTAATGACTCTCCATGAGTTCTAAACCACTCTGATCATCCTCCTCTCGTTGCTGCTAGTTGTTTTGGTCCAGAAACTTGTCAACGTAATTAGAATTATCGTCATAGAAGCCGAAATTTAGTGGGTGGAGAGCATGATGATGAGCCATTGATGCATCAAGGAGAAGGCGAGTGAGGTTTCATCAGTGGTGGAGGAAGTCGGTTATCCGAGAGGAGCATAAGCGGTGGAGTTGGAACGGGGTAGCATAATTGAGGTGGAAATTTTAAATTTTTATTTTTAATTGACAAATCATTAATAGAATTAGACGAAGTGAAATGCATATGAAAACTAATGACCACAAATGCAATTAAAAATTTAAATAGGAAGCATCAAACAAATTGGTAAAGTTGAACTCGTGTATAATTAGTTGTTTATGTTTGAATTAGATTCTTGATATTGATGCATGTTGATGTTGTTAGAGTTCTCTCATGTTGTTGTTGATCTTGTAAGTTAACTTATGATCCACTACCAAAGATCGAGGTCGGGTGAGGCTTTTTAGTTTCCATTGAGTTGTACGATTGTGATTTGTGAGTAGTGTTTGCTTGGAGACAAGCAAAGTTCAAGTGGGGTATTTCTAATAGCACTCAAATTGTAGTGTTATCACTTCTTATATTTAATACATTTACCCTTCTATCAATACATATTTAGCAGTTTTTAATATATTAGATGTGGATTTCATAACTATTTGATCAATGAGATTATTCGAGACTTAGATTGTGTTTTAGTATTATTTTATGTTTTTTGGTATTGTTTTGTGCTTTTCAATGTGGATTTCGTATATTAATGTGGATTTCATATTATTTTCTGCTATTTGATTAATGTGGATTTCGTATATCAAAAGAAGCCCAATTGAGCCCAGACACTACAAGTCGTAGTTCAAACCCAAGAGTAGTGCATTGGAGGAAATTCAGCCTAAACGGAGGAAGCAACTGCTGCGGGTCAGCCTGTCATGCCACCGCCACCAACCCCAACACCTAATGTCGCGCCCAAATTTGTTGGAGGAGTTACTTGTGGGCTAATAAACCCAAGCTCATGAAGAATCCCGATGTGTGTCCGACCCTCGGGTGTTTGCCGCTGCACTAAGGCCTAAGGAACCTTATGGAAGCTACATTCTTCGTCCCCAAGTCAAAGAATCCGAGTTTGAATTGCACAAGGATGCTTGAGGCTGAAATTTGGATAAAAAAGGCTGAAGACTCCCTCTTCCATGTATTATAAATAGAGATTTAAGCTAGAGGTTTCAAACACACAACAGTTTCAACCACACAACACACCGCAATCCTCACAAATCAGTCTAAGACATGACGAGGCTCCAATGAACACTCGATCCTGTCGACCTCCATTGAGGAAAAGAGATTATGTCAGGTACTGTCATTACAAGAAGTGCATCATCAGAATGGAGATGCCTCAATCATAAATGGTGGTACCATCTATCTCTCTAATGGATAACTAGAGTCTTTGTTGTTTAGGGATGCAAATTTTATGATGCTTTATGCATCACTTTCTACGATTTAATGATATGATTGTGTCCACTCATGTTATCTTTATCTATTATGTGTTGTTGCAGTATTGATTATAGTATCATCATAGGTTGCTAGGAATATGCTCTTATGTGATATGTGGTTGCCTTATGCATGTATGTTTAATTGGACGTGATTATGCATGTTTGTATGAGATGAATGCTTGGTACATAGATCACCAATACCGTAGAACAATGTTATGCGCTTATAGAGGCCCTAATAACAACGTGTTATCCTTACTTTCTTGTTATATTGATAGTTGGCATGAAGCAAAAGCATGCATTAACTAGTTATTGTTCCTCTCGCATGTGGTGGAAGCTCAATTAGGAATGCATTCATTGAAGGAAGAGGGCATCATAATAGAGGAGATGTATGGATGCATATTGATTCGGTCCCAAATGTACACATTTTACTCCTCATTTCTTATTCGTTTAGCTTAGTATTTCATCGTTCCTCGAAATATTTCATGCTAGGTTGTGCTTGTTTTGATACATTCCAGGTCCTAGCACGTGTGGAAGGGTCGATGACGAGTTTCAGGATAATTGGAGGTCAAAAAGCGCAAAAAACGAAGAAAAAGTCCGAAGTGACAATTGCAACAGTGAAGTGAAGGTGTCCAGGAAACAGCCGCAGTTCAAGGTCGGACAAGGCAGTTCACGGTCTCCTTAGACTGTGAACATCGAGCAGTCCAGCGAGGTTTCAGAGGTTACGGACGCCAAGGGAGTTCACGGTCTCTAAGACCGTGAACTGGGGTCATTGACCGTGAACCCAGGATAGTGAAGTGGTGCATTTTGGACGACACTCAGTTCATGGACGCGTTTAGGTGTTCACAGCTGTGAGCTGGCCAACGCGTCCTTGAAATGGTCACTTTCGGGCAAATATGAAGACATCAGCGGGGAGAGAGAAAAGGAGAGCTGGTTTTGGAGAGGAATTGGTTTCTTTCTCTAGGGTTTGAACCCAAAACACCAAAGGGGAGTTCTAGTGAGAGAGAGAGAGAGAGAGAGTGCTTGAGTGATCTTGGAGCTTAATTGGAGGCTTGGGTTGATCTTGAAGACAAAGATTCAAGCCTAGAAGAAGAAGATCTCGGGCCCAATTTGTAATCTCTCTCTTCTCTCTCTAGAAACTCACCCTCTTCTCTTGGTTTAAGAACCCTAGGTCTAGATTTGGGTTTAATGTTGATGTATGTGACACATTCCATGTTTGATTGATGATTTTACTTAATTGATGGATGTTTTCATGAATGTCATGAGTTGGGTTTCCATTTTCATGTATTGAGCTTTTGACCTAGGAGAAAGAAAATCCCCTTAGAGCCCATTCTTGGCATCTTCGAGTCGCTCCTCACCCTATATCATCCGGGTAAACCCCGAGGGAGTCGATTCCATCAATCTCCTACGATATAGGGTTGCCTGAGGTTGAATAGAGCCTACCACATTCATCGATTTGCCATTCCGGGTCATTCCCGAGGGAGTCCATCTCCTAATGGTAGAGTAATTGAGTCAATCGTGCTTTTGACCTAGGAGGGAAACAACTCCTCACCCCATATCATCTGGGTAATTCCCGAGGGAGTCGATTGGACCGAGCTTCTACGATATAGGGGTGTCCTAGGTTGAATAGAGCACCACTCATCCATCATCACCGTTTCGGGTCCGTCCCGAGGGACTTCATCTCCTAACGGTAGGATAGTGGGTCGATCAAGCTAGGATGGTGCTCAACATGGATCCAAAGGTCGGAAATAGGGGGATTTAAACTAGGAGAGCTCCAAACCTTGTAAATAGCTAGGTTAGTGGTTAGTATAGGTTAGTTAGCTTAATTTTATTAATCCCTATCCTAGGTTGGCTAGATAACGAACCCTAAACCTGAAGTAGGGTAAGCCTAGATCCCCATGGTACGATAAATTCTTATTGCTTGCTTTCCCTATGCTACACCCAGTCGCCGGTAATACTTAGCCCGCGATTTTGATGTTGTAGTTAGAACCAATGCAGTCAAAATCTCGCTTTAAAACATAAAAGCTTACGGTATTACGCTTCTAGGTCACCACAACGCTTTCGTTTCCATATAAAATCGTTAGTGCATAAAATCACACTAAATTACGTTTTAAAACTTAAAAACTTATGCTTTTACGCTTCATGTTCACCAAAACGTTTTACGCTTTTAGTTCAGTAAATGGGTATTCTTTTCATGAAATTAATTACAAAAAGTATATTTTATAGGTAAATCATTAACAATATGATACATTTGAGATAAACAGATACATACTAGATACTTGAATGCATTCTTAGCTTCAATAGAGTAATCTAATTCACCAGCTAGGCCCTTTCCAAATTCATTAGCATAGAGGGGAAGATGGCATATTGTTAAGATGCTATGACTTGCTCTACTTTATATATGAATTGAATGTATTTACTAACTTATCTAAATTCTATAAACTCATATTTTACATAGTATATGTCATACTTAAGCTATTTTTAGTTATTTTACAGTATGCGTCAAAAACTTACGCTTTTACGCTTTGATTCTACGCTTTACGATTTTACCCCTTTTCCGCTTCTAGGTAAAATCACGATTTTAACTGCATTGGTTAGAATGAGTCACATATCAAATGAGTTAGTGTGCATGATCATCTAGATGAAGCTCCCAAGAAATAGTTATCCTCTATATATATATATATATATGGTGGCTACTCTTCGGTGCACTCACTTTTTTGGGTGCATTCAGTGCACCCAACTCTAAAAGAGGTCATAATACATTGATTTTGAACTTTAATTGGTAGCATTAGTATAATATGAAGATATAACATAGAATCATAACTAATCAATCCATTACCCTAACCCGTTAACCTTCAATTTTGAATCCCAAACCAAAATCCCAAATTGTAAACCTAAACCCTAACCCTAAATTGCTAAACCCTAAATCCTTAAAATTAAAGTAAATCCAAAATAATTTTTGCACAAATTAATGTGTTTCTTGTTCATAATATCATAAGAGACAATCGATACCGTTTTGACATGAATCGCATGCTCGGAATGATAATTATGAGGCAGGTGCATTGAATGCACCCAAAAAAGTGAGTGCACTGAAAACGTCACCATATATATATATATATGTCTTAGCTATCAGTTATTTACTTGCTTATCTATCTGTCTATCTATCTTTACTTTCATGATCATTTTGATATGCCTTAGGTAGTATTCTGTATTTCATGCCATAGCATCCTAGAGGGCCATCTTATCCTGGTTGCAGATGTCAAACAACAGTCAGGATAATTAAACACAACTAAAATTGCCAATAGAGAAAGGGCGCCGAAAACAGCGGGCCAAGATAAAAAATGACATCGTGAGTGTCGGTTTGAGCAGAGATGCATTTTAACGATTCAGTAGTGCAAACCCGGAGAAGACCCCGAAACCCTTACACTATGTTTCCGAAGGAAGGGAGGAAAAGGAGGGGAGGTGAAGGAAAATTAGGAGGGGAGGGGAGATTTGGAGGAGAAGGCAATTGGAGAGAAAATGTTGTTTTATGGGGGAAAGTGAAATGGATAAGTATATAGGAAAGTGTGATAGATATGTTATTTTATTGATTTTTTATAAGAGTTATTTTATTGATTATGTAATAGTAAGTATATGCAAAAATGCGAAAATGAATATTATGAATAACCTATTTCTACATAACCCTCATCATTTTTATTATTTGTTAACGGAACAAAAATTGTTCATTTAACTCTATTTTATTTTTTCATACAAATTTGATTAACTTTGTAGTACAAGATGACGTTCATTCTATAAAAAATGTAACACCCGAAAAAATTAATTATATGCGTGTGAGCGGGTACCCATGCGGCGGGTTTACCTAAACTCAAACCCAACCCAACTCGGTGAACAGTGTAGTGGGTTTAAACCCAAACCCACCCAAAACCCGTCAACACGTGTTTTATTAGCGTTAACCCGCTTGGATCGGATAAGGTACATGTGAGTTCGGGTTTTGTACTTTTGTTGCCATCCCTATCTTCCTTCCCACATCACACGCACAAAAAAATTCCTAACCCGTAACAATGGTTAAATAATTTAATTATTTCATCATTCCACTAATTAATTCGTGTTCATTTATACGAGTATTAAAGTATCTCTTTCTAGTATTTGATTAAATTATTAAATTCACCTTTATCCCTATTGAATTACAACCAATTATTCTATTATCTATTAATTGCTATCCGTTTCTCTCCCCAGACCAACCATTAACTTCCCAGTTATCATATTTATTAATTAAAAACTAACCTTTCTATTAATTGGACCACCATTAATCAGTTTCCCTCCAAAACGGAGGGGAGGATGGAACAGTAAAATTTCCTTTTCATTTTCCGTCCTTTGCCACTGTAGCTTGCTTGGAGAACAGCGGAAAACTTCTAGAGAAGTAAAATTCCTTACCTTTCCTTCCTTTCCCTCCCTTTCCCTCCTAAAAGAACAGAGGGTTAAATGCAAGATGGGAAGAAGGAAAGGAAAAGACGGTGGCCCACACACCGTTTTGCACTTTTGGCAACCAAATTCGTTGCCATTTTTGGGAGCAGGTGATAAAAGTCAATTTTTTGGGAGCAACATCCACTTTTTGCCGTTTGTATGTTCCTCTTAGGATAACTCACAAAATTATCAGCAAATGAGCTCTTTGGAAGCAAGAAGGAAGAGGAAGAAGTGAATATCATAGAAGATTTTTTTGATGAATAATATCATAGAAGATTTCATCATTGTGATCCTTGTACCTTCCTCTCTTAGGACTTGTTTTGTATGTATGAGTAGCTAAAATGTATATTGTTTAGAATAGGTAAACTCTATGCTGATGGATTGATTTAATTATATGAATTAGATGTATTTGCCATATTAGAGATGTTAAAGCGAAATTCTTAAAAAGCAGTTCCCTTAATGGGAAAGTAAAGTTAGTAAAAATGCAAATGAGCTTCGTAAATTTCGGCTCATCCGGAGGAAGAACCTCACAGTTATGCACTCATCTAACCAATTCATCCATGTTTTAAATGGAGGAGATAATCCATTCTTCACTATTTTTGTGTATGCCTCAAACTCTAAAGCTGGTAGAGTTTGTTTAGGTAACTCAATTGTATGATAAATATTTCTTCTTTACCATGGATTGTTCTTAGAGATTTCAATGTCGTAAGGAATCCTAGTGAAGCTTCGAATAATCCTTATTTGGGCTATAGACTATCAGCATAATAAAAGGGATCACACCCCCAACCATGACTTTATGAAAGTGTTTGCCAACTTATATCTTTGTAACGGTGAGACTAGCTTTCCCAAATAATTGGATGCGACCATTTGGGGATTTGGGATAGTTATTTAAATGCTTCAAATTGCTAAAACTTTTTGTTAGGATATTCAAACTATTATCTTCAGTATCTAGTTTATATTACTGCTATAATATCAAGCTGCAGAACTCTAATCTTCTTTAGCATTGATGTGTGCTTTTCTGGAGAATTAAAGCCCATGATGTTCCAACTTAAGACCATTTGCCTCGCTTCTTACATCTCCCTCTACCTTTAGTAGGGGCAGAGAGAGGAGGTTCCACACGTCGCCTCAACACATGTTTACTCAAAGAGGAAAAAACTGTCCTCGAGCAAAGTCTTACCAGACCATGAGAAATTATTCCAGGGGCTTTAGCCTTCTGTTTGTGTTTAGATACTGAAGCCTTTAGCTTTATGCCTTCTGTTTGTGGCCAGTTGGAATCCATAAGCTGCCTCAGCAACATAAGTATGCTTAGTACCACCCATTAACATTTCAGCAGCTTCAGGAGAGGTCACTTTTTTTTGGAGTAGCGGAAGTCCCAACAACTACATCATCAGCCTTCTGCACAACTTCCTTGGTCCGCTCAACTACAATTTTCCCCATATTTTCCTTACCCTTGTACTCTTTTGCAACTGGTTCAACTATTTGCACTCTAGGTCTCTTAACAACCCAAACTCTTTTCGTTCTTCCTCCTGGATTAGAGCAATCATGTCCAAAAACACTATACTTCTCACATGCAATGCAGTCAAAATATGGATTTTAAGTAAAATCGAAAACTGAGGTAGAATCGAAATCGTAGATTAAAATCGTAAAACTGTAAGATTTTAAGGTTCATATTAAAATAAATACTTAAAACACTAGATAGTAATAATAATGCATATCTTGAATAACAATCAACCACATAAAGCATAATTACCTCCCAAGATAAGTTTGTTTGCTAAACAAACACAACTAATCCATATATTTTTCTTGTACATAATAGAAACACACAAATAAGAAACCTTAAACATTATAGATATCACTGTTAATTAATTGTTAAGAGTAGAAAATCACATAAGATCGTTAGGATCAACATTAACATCACTTACACATCATCGTCATCGTCATCATCCTCAACCTCACCCTCACTCTCATCGTTTTTATTTGTTTAAGGACTAATATCATTACTCTTATGATCACTTGAAGTACTTTCACCATTAACCATATTTCCTTGATTACCATCATCTGGAAAACATAACTCATTGATTGATGCATTCCCTTCTTAATTGATAAAAGGTAGGGTTAGTGGTGCTGAAGGATTGGGAGATGAACAAAAGCTTGCAATGTAATGGAGATTTGGATTATTGTGAGGGTGGTGGGAACAAACTACAAGCCAATTGGGAGGGTGGAAGATATCGTTGATGGAAGGAGTTGGGCGCCGACGTGCGAAAGAGGAAGATACGAGGAAGAGAATGAAAATAAATTGAGGGTTAACTATCAGGTTGGGGTTGTGTTGTTCATTATGTTGGGTTGGGGAAAGTAAATTTGACTCGGTTCATGGGCATAACCCAACTTGACCGGCCTAATTTTGATCCAATTGATATGACCTTGAAATCGTACAAAATCGTAGAAATCGTAGATTTTATGGATTTTAGAGTTTTAAATCGGGATTTTATGGGATTTTAAGGTTCAAAGATTTTACAGTAAAATCAGGATCGGAACTCATAGGTAAGATCGTAAAATCGTAAGATTTTAAGATTAAAATCGGGATTTTGACTACATTGCTCACATGTATCTAGAACATGACAATACTCAACATCCACTAGCATCTTGGGACGACCATCAGGGGTAATGCTTAGTTTATTAACCAAGGTGGATATCATAGTAATCTCCACACAAACTTTTGCTACCCGACCCCAAGCGTGTCCCCTGCTTTGTAGGCCAGTCCATACAAAGAGGTCTACCTTGAGAGCTAGCGATTTACCCTAATCCTTCTTTAGATGTCATCTCAGTCGGCAAGTTTGATAATCGAACCCAGACAGGAACTACAAAATGTCTATGGTTAGAGGCTGAATACCTGGTTCCCATTTGCGTAGGAAACAATGTTTTCTCGGTGATGCCAAAGACCCCCTTCAAAAACCATTATGCAAACCTTCACATTCGGGAAGTGGAACAGCACCGCACGCTCGCCCAACCACAAAACTCTTATCGCTCCATCCCATCCCCAGATTCAATTTGCCAAGATGTGTATTGAAGAAAGAGACGTCTTACGATCAAGAAACTGGCCGACCAGACAATTCACCCACCGCTTCGTACCTTCGTCAATTACAGACTTAGGAATTCGCAGGGAGTCGTTGATGAACTCAGGTTCAAAGATGAACTACAAAATCGTCTATGATTAGAGTTTGAATACCTGGTTCCCATTTGCAGAGGAAAATCATGTTTTCTCGGTGATGCCAAAGACCCCCTCCAAAAACCAATATGCAGACCTCCACATTTAGGGATTGGAACAGCACCACAAGCTCGACCAACCACAAAACCCTTATCGCTCCATCCCATCCCCATATCCAATTTGCCAAGAAGTGTGTTGAAGAAAGAGATATCGAATGATCAAGAAACTGGCCGACCAGACAATCCACCCGTCGCTTCGTACCTTCGTCAATTACAGACTTAGGAATTCGCAGGGAGTCGTTGATGAACTCAGGCTCATAGTTGTCCAACTTAAAATCATGATTGATATAAAAAAAGAGAAGCCCAGGTGTGCTCGTCACCAACGACTCCTGTGGAAGCTTCACCGGTAACGGTCTTCATCAGCCAAGAGAAGAGGAAAACTCAGGAACGCTCACAGAAAAAGAAAGAGAAAAACTCTAAAAAGTTTACTATTATTATTATTATCACAAAATCAATAATTATGTACTGTGTATTTTGCCAGCAACTAAGGGGTCGTTTGGAGAAAGGGATTTAGGGCGTGAATTCATTGAATCCGTAGATTTTGTAGAAATTTATGTTTTTTTGTTGCTTTTTTATATTGTGTATTTTAGCTTTACAGATTTCAAATCTCTAAAATCTACGGATATCAAATCTCTCATAATCGGAGAGATTCTATATCTTGATTCGTGAGATTTTTTCTCTCAATAAAATTTTTAATATTTCTCGAACCACTCTAATTTTTTATTAAGGATAAACATGTTATTTAATAAAAAAATTTATTTAATAATTTTTTTTTATATTTCTCGAACCACTCTAATTTTTTCATTGAATGTTAACAATCACAGATACCAAACGGCAAACATTTTAAAATCTATTTTCAACAATCCGAAGAGTTATAATCTTTAGATTGTTGACAATCTATAGATTTAAACTCATATTCTCCAAACGACTCCTAAAGTGTGAGATTGTTGGCTATTCATATTTTGTTCCTAAATACACAAGAAATAAATAAATAAATCAGTAACCATTTTGCCAGGGCTAAATTGCAAGTTTGGTCACTCGAATTACTATAAAATTTCACGTTTGCCACTAAAATTAATATATTTCATCCATAGTCACTTAAATTTGTTTAACGATTCAAGTTTGGTCACTCTCCGTTAGTCTCCGTTAAATTTTGCTGACGTGGCAGTCAACTTTGATAGTTGACCGTGAAATGAGTGACGTGGCAAAATAAAAATAATTAAAAAATAAAAAATAAATCATTTATAATTTCCACCTCATCATCAAAATTATTAAAAAATAAAATCTAATTATCTAATGAATCATCCCTACCCACCCCTCACCGTTGCCGAACAAAATTCAGCTCGACAACAAGGCAATGGGAGCCGAGAAGAAGGGATCTAGTGGAGATTGTTCCATGGACGCCCTGTTGATAATCGCTTGAGGACGAATCCGGCCAGAATCGGAGTTTCCTACAAAAAATGGTTGAAAATGGCTTGATCGAGACGCTCTATTGATTCGTGAAGGTAACAACAGCGTTTTCACCGGCGGTGGTGCAGTTCGCAGTCAGGGGTTTGGTTGGTGTCGGCCGAATTTGGGGATTTCGACGAGTTGAAGAGAATAGTATTATTGATCCCAAATGAGGATTCACCCGATTCGGTACTGGTGATGCTCCCGAATCAGAACCCTATAAACATCCAATCATTGTCATCCACGCCAACTTCACGGGCGAAATACCGGGTAATTAGCATAAATGGTCACAAATCTTTGCATTTAGTACAAAACAGTCACAAACCTTTAATTTGTAACCATTTGATAACAAAACTTTTTACTTAGAACAAAACGGTCACAAATTAAACAGTGTGACCATTTCATACCAGTTCAAACTTTTGTTACCGTGTCGTTGCAAATCAGACTTTTGGTGACCGTTTTGTACAAATTAAGTTCAAAAGTTTGAACGCTCAACCACCGTTACAATTCACTCTAGTTGTATGGTGGTTTTGTTAATGTATGTGAATGATATGATCGTCATAAAGGATGACAATGAGAGAATTCAATGGCTCACAAACGGGTTCCAGACTGCTTTTTAGTTGAAAAAACTCTGTCTACTTTCTTACTTTCTTGGTATCGAAATTGAAAGGTCAACAGAGGGCATTCTTATTCGGCAAAGCAAATATGTCGATGAACACATGACCTGACATCTTATATGTCGTTCAAGTGGTTAGTGTCATATACTTAACGAACAAACTACCCGAGACCTCAAAACATGACAAACATTTAATTTGTAACGATTCGGTAACAAACCTTTGCACTTAAAACAAAACGGTCATAAATTAAATAGCGGTGACCATTTTATACAATTTCAAAGTTTTGTTACCGTATTGTTACAAATTAAAGGTTTGTGACCATTTTGTACTAAGTGCAAAGGTTTGTTACCATTTATGCTAATTACCCGCGAAATACCCCTCAACTTGACTCGTTGCTTCCAACTCAACTTCTTGTTGTTAGAGCAAAATCACCTCACTAGCCCGATTCCTCCGGAGATCGGGACACTAAACAAGATCCAGTATCTCAGACTTGGAACCAACAATCTCACGGGACAACTTCCCCCTTCCTTAGGAAATCTTTCCATGCTAGTCGATTCATGGGATAACTTCGTCCTTCCGAAGAGTGATCGGAGAGGAGGGGGCTTACCTCGGAGGACATGGTGGGGCCGTCGCTGGCTGGTGGAGACGGCGGCGATAGGGGTTGTGCTTTGTTGGGAGGAAAGACGAGACACATTAGTGGTTTTTTCTTTTAATTTATTGTTAAATGAGGTGGAAATTTGTAACAAATTTATTTTATTTTTTAATTATTTTTATTTTGCCACGTCACTCATTTAACGGTCAACTATCATAGTTGACTGCCACGTCAGCAAAATTTAACGGAGACTAACGGAGAGTGACCAAACTTGAATAGTTAAACTAATTTAAGTGACTATGAATGGAATAAATTAATTTTAGTGGCAAACGTGAAATTTTATAGTAATTCGAGTGACCAAACTTGCAATTTAGCCATTTTGCCAGCGACCCAAAATTTAATGACTGTCCAAGTAAACGAACACTTGCAGTCCCTGATCCGTGCTCTTCATCGCCACCGGCCGGCGACTTATTCTACCCTAGAGTCATAAACCCTAAACCCCAACTCGCCAAATTCCACTCGAGCAAAATGATCTGCAGAACCCGCCACCAGTCTCTATTCCCACTCAGAAACCTCCTCCTCTTCTCCAGATCATCATCGCCGGAACAGAAACACTCCGCCGCCGCTCTCCACCGCCACCTCACCACCCCCTTCCTCATCCACCAACGATCCATCACCAAAGTAAGGCTCAAATGGGTAAAAAATCGCAGCCTCGACCACGTAATCGACGTCGAGACTGATCTCAAAGCCGCTTGTCTTCTGAAAGACGCAATCAAACGCTCCCCAACTGGTTTCCTCACCGCCCAGTCCTTCGCCGATTGGCAGAAGCTCCTCGGTCTCACCGTCCCCGTCCTCCGCTTCTTGCGCAGGTACTTTGAATGTTGAATTAGATTGGGTAGATGCGTAGATAGCCATTCCGTGCATCCAATCAAAATTTTCTTGTTTTTGCAGGTATCCAACTCTGTTCGAAGAATTCCCACACGCCCGCTACGCGAACCTGCCATGCTTCCGACTTACTGAAACAGCGCAACTTCTCGACTCACATGAACAATCCATCCACCAAGCTCGCGAGGCTGAAACCGTGGAGAGACTCGCCAGATTGCTGATGATGATGAGAACCAGAACGGCACCAATTCAATCGATCCACCCGCTGAAATTCGATTTAGGTCTCCCCGATAACTTCGAACGGAACTTAATCCCTAAATATCCCGACCACTTCCGAGTACTCAAGGCATCCAACGGAATCGGCTGCTTACAGCTCGCCGAATGGAAGCCGGAATACGCATTCTCCGCTCTACAAAGGTCCCACGAGAGCAAGAACGGAGCCGGGGAAAACGACGAATACAGGCCGTTCAAACGAGGGCAGGCGGCTTTGAACTTCCCGATGAGTTTTCCGAAAGGGTACGGTGGTCAGAAGAAGGTGAGGGCGTGGATGGATGAGTTTCAGAAGCTGCCGTACATTTCGCCCTACGACGATGCGTCGGGACGGATCGACCCGGAGAGCGAGCTGATGGAGAAGAGAGTGGTTGGGGTTCTGCACGAGTTCTTGAGCTTGACGATTCACAAGAAGACCAAGAGGAATTACCTGAGGAGTTTGAGGGAGGAGCTGATTTTACCGCACAAGTTCACTCGGATGTTCACCCGGTACCCGGGGATTTTTTACCTGTCGTTGAAGTGCAAGACGACGACGGTGGCCCTAAGGGAAGGTTACCGGCGGGGGAAGCTGGCGGAGCCGCATCCGCTTGCGAGGTTGAGGGATAAGTTTTATCATGTGATGAGGACTGGAGTGCTTTACAGGGGAAAAGGTGAGAGCATGGTGAACCCAGAAATGATGCTGAACGATGCAGAAGAGGAAGAGGAAGAGGAAGAGGGTGAAGATGAAGGGTCGGAGTCGTGTTATGATGAAATGTCGGATGATGACCGATGAAGATGATTGCATTTGCTTCGCCTTGATTCTGCTCCTCTTGTGCAGAAGCAGAGGATGTCATTTCAGGGAGCTAGACGAACTTGCAGGTTTACTACCTGACCTCTGATTCGAGCATACAACAGAGTTTCCTCGTAAGGAATGCGACTTGTAACCAGAATTTTGTATGATTTTATTGATCTCAAACTATCGTCTAATGACAAGAAACTCCATATTGGATCAACATGCAATGCCACTGTTCAATCTCTCAAATACTGTTTCTGCAAAAAAATAATCTCACTTATACTGACTGGGAGGCCAGAGATATGAGATAGAACGCATATGAATTATGAAGTTGAGTAGCGTTAGTCGATGTGCAAAGAAACCATAAGCAAGCAAGTTGCATGAATATAAACTAATCAAAACCAGCTTCAGCAAAATGCTCCAAAAAACAAGATAAGAGCACCAAGATATAGGAGAAACCGCATAAGTACACAACAACAGCAGCATACATGGAAGGGTATATCCATTCCACGGTCAAAATTGTAATAAATCTCTCCAATAAATGTGAGAGAAAAGAAAACACACATTGGCTTCGTTCTGGAACAGGAATGGTGAAGTGGGCTAATAATTCTGTTCCATATAGTAGTAGTCTGGTTAAACCCTACAACTAAAAGGGTACAAATTCAGTTCCAGTCGGGGGATATCATCATCATGGACTAATAGAAGAAACCCACCCTATTCAGCTCCCAAAATAAAATAAAAAACACTTCAAAAATACACAACTCGTCCATTGTTAGAACCCTAATAGAGCCCACTACTACAGAGACCCAGAAATTTTTTCATACTTGAACTTGAGAAACGCCAGCTTGAGGACATGTACGGTCCCATATACTTCCTCAAACAACAATAAAGGGCTACTCAAGGAGTCATCCGGTTAATCCCAAGCACTGGGTGCCCCAGGACCCATGCCGCCGCCCCCGTAACCACCAGACATGCCCCCATAACCACCACCACCACTGTTCCCTCCACCATGGTAATCTCCACCACCACCACCCCTGTTGAAGGACCCTTCCCTCCTGATATCCCTAGAACCAAACCGCCCTCCTCCGCCTCTTCGATTCTTGCCTCCCCCATAAGAAACCCGTGAAGCGTATCTAACAAGCCAGTTGGGAACTTCTTGGTTGGCTTCTTGCATCAACTCAACCAGTGATCTCGCCAACGAGATATTGTGGTCGTTGAAGAAAGCCGTAGCCAGGCCAGATTTCCCAGCTCTTCCTGTACGCCCTATTCTGTGGACATAATCATCAATGTCGTTGGGGAGATCAAAGTTGACCACATGAGCCACGTGTGGTATGTCAAGACCACGAGCTGCCACGTCAGTTGCCACTAGGATTGGCGTCCTTCCACTCTTGAATGACCTCAATGCAAGCTCCCTTTCCTGTGACCAACAATAATATAGCCATCATAAGCATTATCATTCAGTGCTTTACGCGAAACCCTTACACAAGGGTTCATATTGATGAACAACTCAGGGAATCAAATCAACAAAACCATCGAGGGACAATATGCATGAAGGTCTATTCAGAAGAAACGAACCTGCTGAGTTCTATCACCATGAATTGTTGTAGCAGGGAACCCATTTTGACACAACCAGTACTCCAGGGAATCAGCACCCTTCTTAGTCTCCACAAACACTAATGTCAAGGATTGCTACAGATAACAAAAGAAAGAAAGCCACTATAAAACATTTTCTACAGAGCTCTATAACATACAAATAGATGAACACAAACATATGCTTAAACATGAGCAAGGTGGGAAGAACTTCATGCTTTACATTACTGCTTCCCTTTCTTAATCTCTTAACTCTACTCCACAGTATGCTCATTTGAGCTCAATAAATCAACCCAACTTGAAGTATAGGGAAATATCCGGTAAAGTTTAATCATTAATTACCAAAAACATGGCTACACCAAAACAAAGAGCATACAACGCATTACCTTGCCATTAGCTTCACTTTGTTTCTGTGCATGTAGAAGGTCCATAAGGTGGCTTCTCTTGTCAGCATCTTGAACATATTCAACTCTCTGGAGAATCAAATCAGTACTGGACCCAACCCTTCCAACAGCCAAGAATATGTAATTTGCCAGAAAGTCTGATGCAAGTCTCTGCAAGTACAAATAGAGGAAGAATATATATAAAATCAATGATTAAATTATGAGGAAAAATTAACGATTAAAATATCAGGAATAAGTATCAGCAACACTAATAAGAGGGCTAATGGTTTTCAGTAGGAAAACTGGTATCCATCCGCAATAAGAAGGAAAGTGCCAAAATTCAGCAATGTCAATCGTGAAAAGAATACAGGATGATAATCTAATCTAGGAACTCCCTTAACAAACTTAAAAGAGTGTTTCATACACCAAAGGGACTTGACAAACTCAAACCAGTGCTTGAGAAGCAATTCAGCACACCTGTATTTCTTTAGGAAAAGTGGCACTGAAAAGCATTGTCTGTCTCCTCCCAGATGGGGGCATGTCCACTTGTTCCACTATCTTTCTGATCTGAGGCTCAAACCCCATGTCCAGCATCCTATCAGCCTCATCAAGTGCCAAGTATTTGATCATTTGCAAGGACACTCTGGCCCTTTCAAGCAAGTCTACCAACCGCCCAGGAGTTGCTACAAGAATATCAACTCCTCTTTCAAGTTCCCTCAACTGGTCGGAAGAAAAAAGTTAATTAGCACACTATAAGAGCAAAATATTACTGTGAGACAATAACTGAGGCCAGAAGATAACTTCTGCAATATAGAAGTTGGTACATCAAATAACAGATTGCTAGAATAACCACCACCATTTCCAGTGATAGAAGTAGTGACCACCAAATCACCAAGCCTTATAAGAACGGAACAGACTGGACAGTTTTTGCATATATACTGAAACTAAACAGATGTCATTTTGAACATCATGCCTTCTGCAACATACAATAAAGTAGGAGGAAAGAAAATCCAGAAAAAGGTACGCTGACAGTATAGACAGTATATTTAATAAAATATCAATCAAACCTGTTGTGAAATTGGCGCCCCGCCATAAGCAACAACCACTCTAACACCAGTTTGATAAGCAAATTTCCTGGCTTCATCATGTATCTGGATTTATAAACAAAAAAAAAAGGGATGAAAAGGGAGTGACAATATTAGAGAAAAACTATCAAATACAAGAAATATTCGGGGAGAAAACCATTGTAGCATACAGCGCATATCACACCTGAGAAGAGAGTTCTCTTGTAGGTGAGAGTATAAGAGCCAGTGGGAAAGCTGTTCTTGGAGCACGCGGTCTCTGTACGAGGTTATCACGCATTATCCCATTGATTATTGGGAAGCAAAAGGCAGCAGTCTTTCCCGAACCAGTCTGAGCACAGGCCATCAAGTCACGCCCAGCAAGCAATATGGGGATTGCATTACGCTGAACTGGTGTTGGCCTCACATACTTGCATTTTCTTATGTTTGCATTTACTGCCTCGCCCAGGTCTATCTCTGCAAAGGTATTTACAGGAGGAGGTACATTGTCCCCACTTGCCTCCACAGGTATATCTTCATATGCATCAAAGTTAATGCCAGTTGTCTCTTGCCCGCTAGATGCACACTCAGCATCTTCTTCTTCTTCACCAAATGGGTTCACCTCACGGTCTCTACCGCGTTCCCACCCACCCGTGTTACTATTCCAACCACCAGCATTTCTGCCGCCATACCCAGATCCCCCTCTACCTGGGTCTGGTCTAGCACCCCCAGCCCAGCGGGGGGGTCCACCATAACCTACACGGTCATTAGCAGGTGATGGAGCAGGAGAGGGCTGAGCTGCAGAATCAGCTGATGGTGGTCTGTTGCGAAGGTGGGGTGGAACGTAGGCAGCACGACCAGTGCGTGGGCCAGAATTGTTGTCAGATCCAGAGCCACCAACAGAATCAGCCCATCTATTTGTCATAATTGCTTACGAATATCAAATTCAGTAAACCTAAGCCTAACAAGAGAAGAAAGAAAACGAAAAATCCAAGCCTCCCAGAAAGAAAGAAAAAATCCTCAGTCTTCGCCTATTACTGCAGAATCAATCCTTGATAATCACAGAGCCAGCAACCTATTCCAAACACGAAAGGAAACTCCAATCAGAGAACAAAATCATCAAAGTTGACAAGAATCGAACAGGTTTAACGGCCACCACAAGCAAATCAACATCAACGAGCAAGAATGCAGGCATTGCAGCCACAGACTCCCATTCAATCATAGGCCTATAGGACGTAAAAAAGCAAAAAGAGGCAGGAAACCCTTGAACAAGGAAAACTCAGACCTGGGACGGCTGCAGAAACTACACGACGCAGTCAAGCAAAATCAAGCATACGCTTCAGGACGACGCAATCCAGCAGCAACATAAAGGAGAAACAACCAGCAACAAAAGTCCCCCACAGAACAGCGGGCAAGAGAACAAATAACCGAATAAAGGGAAATCGGAAAAATGAAAGCGCCATTGCTCTTAAACCACAAACAAAGGAATAGAACAATCAAAAGAATCGAGCACTAATCCAATAGAACAACACAATAAACACAGGCAAGAGCATCGAGAGGGCAGCCAGCCAAAGGGGATATCCGAATCGAACCCTCAGCATTCTTCTCGGCGCAGCAGCTAGTCATTCAAAGCATACCAAATGCGAGAAAAAAAAAACAGAAAAATGGCGACAGATAGGAGAGGAGGAGTAGAAAATAATGCGAAGCGGAAGAATAGAAGATTCAGAGAGAGAAAGCGAGAGAGAAGGGAAAGAGATACAGAGAGAGAAGGAGACTGCGAGAGAGAAGGAGAAGGGAAGGGAGGGGAGGGAAAACCTGAGTTGGTAAAATTCGATCGAGAATCCAGAAACGCGAAACCCTAGCTGTTTGGGGATCGGACATAAGAAGAGAACCCAAAACTATCGGTTTGGTGTGGGAGAGAAAGGAGCGAGTCACCAAGGGAAAAAAGAAAAATTAAAAGGAGATATTTATGTGCGTTTGATATTTATAATTCTTTTTTACTTTTTGGGTTTCGCTTGGAATGGAGAGGAGAGGTTTAGCTTATGGCGTCTAGATTTACGTATCCCCTGCCTCCTCTCTTTGTTCTTTTCTTGTCCTCCGCTTCCTTTTCTTTTTATTCTAATATATCTATGCCTTTTCCCCTCTGATTCTCAATTTCAAATTCCTTTTACCAAAAAAAAAAAAAAAAAAAAATTACATTGAACAAAAACAAACAGTTTTCAAAAATTAAAAATTATTGAAAAAATCGGCTCCGTCCTTCCTTCTGTTCTATTTTTTTTTCCTCCCAACAATTGTAAGGTGACAATTAGTAAAACCTAAAAACAAAGAGGGGAATAATAGTCTCGTTTATTCGATTTTTTTTCCCCCTCCTAAGACTAATAGAGCTGCCCATTGCGTGGCTAAAACGGTTTTTGCATCGGCTAATCAGTACTTGGCTGATTTCCGTTATTTATTTTTCAATTCTCTGTAATTCTCTATCTATTAAATCCTACCTAAGTAAAAAAAAAAGGGGGAATAATAGGGTTTGAGTTAAAAAAGGGTTGAGTTAGAGTAAAAAATCATGTAATTTTGTAATACTACAAAATGGATGATTGAGATTGAGAGTGAAATGATTCATGATCATATTTGTAGAAAGGTGAGGAGGGAAATTAGGTGTTTGCGGAGAGCTGATAGAATTTTTGGGGCAGCTACCCGAATTTTTTGGGTTGGTATGAGTTTTCAGAGGTGTTGTTAAAACACTTTTCAAATTTTCTACGACGGACCATAACCCATTCGTTTTATATCGGATTTCAACCAATTTTGGAAATATTAGATTTTTGTGCTCTACATGATATTCATTTTCATATTTTTCTGCACAAAATTTTTGTAGGTCATCTTACCATTGTCATATCACGATAGTACAACTAACAATGTTATGATATCATAGTGATATGATGTTGATTGAGCAGTAATATGATGTTGGCATGAGGTTTTATGTTTGATAAAACAGTTTGGTGACATCCTATCACAATCGTATCATGATATTATCATTGTGGTATATTGTTAATATCATGATATGATAGTGATATGATGTTGGTATGAAGTCTTACGTCTGAGAAAATAATTGTGATATGATAGTGGTATGATGTGTGAGTCTTACTGGCTCACTAAAACACAACACTCCTTATAGTGTCCAAGTATAACCACTGCAAGGGACTATAGTAAAGTTGGTTCGATTTAGATTGTCAGCCCGAGTCCTAGATGTACTGTTTATTCCATCAATTCTATATTATCTAGCGATCAAGTTTTAGTGAAGTTGTTTGCAAACTAAGCAAAAAATAAAGCAAGTAAATTGTTCAGTTAATGCAAGAAGGGTCACTAATGTATGTGTCCCTTAGATCCTCAATTAGGTCGAGTTGTAGTCCCCTTTAGTTGTTTTACCAATGATTATACAACAGAAGCTTCGATAATAGTTTGGAATCTCTTAAGCCGACCAAGCCCTCTTAGACATAGTACCCGGCGGGCGTCTAACGTCCACCTAAGTAAAATGTTAAGGCAATGAACAAAGATCTCCTATACTGGAGTAAATTCCAGTACATAATATGAATCGATAGACTCTAGTACGATTTCACCACTTCCAATCGAAGAAGCTCCATTAACCCAATCAGATTATGTATATCTTAGGTTAAAGCAGAAATTAAGAGAATATGATCAAGATCCAAATGACTCAAATATTCATACTTCAATTGAATATAACCAATCAGTTTAACATCCAAAGGTTCATAGAACACTGATTCTAACACATGGAACTAGGATTCTACACACCCAAGTGAAAATGAAGTTTACTCCATAGAAAGAGAAAAAAACACAGATGAAGTGGTCATACTCATCATGATGTGTATAATCAGCTCTTGGATGTCAATAAGCTCTCTGAGGTGCAAAATCCAAACTTCAATCGCCAAATCTTAGCTCAAATTAGCTCCAAGGACTTGTTCTTTGTCACTTTCTCTTTTTAGGGTTCTCTTAGATGTTTCTTGAGGGGAAAATCAGATATGGACTCAAGTGTCCAAGTCTGCCTTATGTTTCCCTAAGGTTTTGCAAGTCACGGGCCACGTCACTGCCATGACTTAGCCATTTCGCCCGTGACATCCAAAACACGTCGTTTCTACAATCCGTGAACCAAGAGTCACGACTGGGGACTTCATGTCACGGACATGACTGTGAGTTAGGCGGTGACTCACGGTCATGACCTGGAGTTAATCTTGGGACTTCTGTCTCCCCGTTGTCAAGTCACGGGTTGGCTGAAGAAGTCACCACCGTGACCGTGACTTCTGCTCCTTGGCCATCCTTGATTCGGGCATAATTACACATATTTTACCCCTCATATCTTGATTGTTTGACTTGGTTATCGTCGTCCCTCGACCTATTTTATGCTAGGTTGTGCTTCTTGGTCACATTTCAGGTCCTAGTACTAGGGAAGGTCCGAGATGAGTTCGAGTCATTCAGAGGTCAAAATGAGCGAAAAAGATGAGGTTGTGCATGTTCACGGGCAAGAGGCAAATGTTAAGCCCTAAAGGAGTGAAAATATCCCTAAGGGAGTGAAGTGCAAGACTTAAAGGGAAGCAATCATTTATCACGATCCTGAGACCGTGATAATCACCCCATACCGTGAAGTTGCCAAATTCCAGCATCCATTATGCATCTCGTGGGCCTAAAAGATATCACGGTCCCGAGACCGTGAAAATCACCCCGTGACTGTGATAATGGCTCAAAATGGTGCATTTTTTTGTTGAGATCACCCTCTGCTTGCTATTATCAAGGCCGTGAACAGTGGCCCTGATGTCAACATTTTCGGGCAAATATAGAGACTTTAACTGGGAGAGAGAAATGTGAGCTGGTTTTTGGAGTAGAACTTGGTTCTCTCTCTAGGGTTTTGACCCAAAGCACCAAAGGGGAGTTCTAGTGAGAGAGAGGAAGAATTCTTGAGTGATCTTGGAGCTTAATTGAAGACATTGATCAAGCTAGGAAGCAAGGAATCAAGCTTAGAAGAAGATCTTGTGCTCCAATTTGAAATCTCTATCTCCTCTCTCTAGAAACTAGCCCTCTTCTCTTAGGTTTAAGAACCCTAGGTTTTAGGTTTTGGTTTTATGTTGATGTATGTGAAAAATCCCATGTTTGATTGTGTTTATTATCTAATTGATGGATCGTTTTCATGAATTGCATGAGTTCTACATGTCAATTGAGCTTTTGACCTAGGAGGGAGACAATCCCCTTAAAGACCATTTTTGGCATCTTCGGGTCACTCTTATTATATGTTTTTCGGTTAATCATCAGGGAGTTGATTCGATCGATCTCCTAGCTATGTATGAATCCCTAGGTTGAATAGAGAACCTTCTCATCCATCACTTTGCCGTTTCGGGTCAATCTCGAGTGAGTCGATCTTATAATGGTAGGGTAGTTAATCGATCAAGCTACGATAGTACTCAACATTGATCCAAACGATATAACTAGGGGGATTCAAGCTAAGAGAGTTCCACCCCTTGTAATTAGCTAGGTTAGTTAGTTTAGTTTTCTTAATCACTATTGACTCAACCCCACTATCACAATGAAATCCCACCTAAGGTCCAAGTATAAACCTTAAATGGGTGCAATATAGGGAAAATATGTTTAAATATCGATTCGGGCCAGCCCACGTACCCCTACTTTGACTATTTGAAACATTATCTGGCGGATTGTTGTTTTGCGAAAATCTCTACAATCTACTATTGAAAAGCAAGGCTTGAAAAGTGAAGTGGTGGAAAACTCTTGGTGAGAAGCTTCACTCGGGTGTTGCTTCAATCTGACCAACTACCATGAACCGTGAGATCGAATGAATCGCTGTGGAACAAGGCGATTGTGAGCCGCTAGGAGAGACAACAGTGGTTGGAAACCACCTCTCAATTGCTAGGCCAAGGAAAGCATTATAAGCTACAAATGTATCCCTCTTGGCTCGGGCAATTTAGGGTTGCCTTAATTTCTCCCTCAAACCAGGATTTGGAGTGGCCAAAGCACAATTAACCTAGATGCTCAATTTGAGTTTAGAGATTTGCCCTACACTAACCTAGTTAGGAGGCATAGAATACCTAGGAAACCCAACTCAACTAGAGTCTCTTTAGAATAGGGGATTTCCCTCTAAGCTAGGTTAGAATAGCACAATAGATTGCAAGGCACACACAATGCACAATCACCATGAAAAATATCTCAAATATCAAATTAAACATCACCCACACACAATCATTCAATCCATACAAGTAATTACATGGTATAAGTTAGGGTTCTACAACACCCAAGTGAATAGGAGACTACTCCATGCTAGAAGAAGGAAGAACACAAAGGAAAGGGGAAAAACCATCATGGATGATGCCTCAATCCTCCTTTGTGCTTGTAGAGATCCTCCCTTGAAGAGGAACTTCCCAATTATTGACTTAGAGCAAACCCTAGCCTCTTCTCCCTTTTAGCTTGTGACTTTCTCTCTCTAGGGTTTCAAGTAGAAGAAGCTTTCTCTCACTTTTGGCTCCCCCTTCTTCTCCCTTTCAACTCTCTATTTATACTCAGATCGCACCCATTTCACAGTTCCAGTTCACGACCGTGAACATTAGGCTTTGACTGTGAACTTTGATCAAAACGCGTCGCTTCACTTATGGGGTTCACAATCCATGGCCCCTGTTCACAGTCTTAGCGACCGTGAACTGCCTCGGCGTTAGTAACCTCTGAAACCCCTCTGGACGCTTCATGGTTCACAGTTTGTGGTTCCACTTCACGGTCCTGACGACCGTAAACTCTAAGCTTTGATCGTGAATTGCGGCTGGAAACTCCTCTTTGCCCGGTCTTTGCTCCTTTTCTTCCAACTTTTGACTCTGGGGTTGGTTTCACCTGTTAGACTCTGAAACACATCAAAATACAAGGAATTAACATAGCGTAAAACCACCCTTTTTGGAGCTCAATTGCCACAAACGTCAAAGAGAAACGGGGATAAAAGTGTACATTTAGGCCCGAATCACTCCCCCACACTTAGACGTTTGCTTGTCCCCAAGCAAAACATTTCACACAAGGTAATATCTCAACCTAACAAAATACTTTGGGGACAACTCAAAGGGCACAAAGTGGCGAATCTCAATGGCTATTGGCAATTAACACATTTACCGTTGCAAGCAATACCGAAATCAACCATAAACGACATTCGAGGTCACAAAAAATGGGCAAACGAAAAGTTCTCACCTTGTTCATGAATAAATGAAAGTCTCAACAAGATCACTTATCAACCAAAACTAACCATGCATAACATTCAAGTCCAAGGAACCAACGAATGGGCAACAAAGGTCCTCACCGGGGTATGATATGACATGCAAAACAAGAATGAATCACTCGCTCTCTTGACCAGTGGGGTCGGGACCATTTGTTGCAAAAAAATGTTCACAATCATCAACACTCGGCCCTATCATCTCTTCACCATGGTGACAACCTCAAAATGCTAGAGTTCACGGGTCGGTTGTCATCACTAGCTTGTCCGGAGGTCTTAGACACAGGTTCAAATGACTGGCAATTGTCTTGGACATGGGGAAAAGGGTTTTTGGGTGGTGGCAAACACAACATGAGATCCTGCATTTTCACCCTAAACCCTAAGGTTCTATGGTTTCGACTAAGAACTTTCCCTACAAACAATGGCCACTAGCATCGGCCAAAAACCTTAGTTCTCTTTTTCCAAACTATCACCCATCATGAACTACATTCAAGCACACTTCCTTGGTCTATTCTTGCTATCACATTTCAAACATGGTAGTGAAGGAGTTCAACAACAATGTGGGTGTTTCAATGGCTTGAGTGCCAAGAAACCCCTCCTAGAGCATTCACTTTGATTTTTGGTGGCAACTCTCTACTTTATTTACCTAGTTTTATTACCTCTTTTTTATTCTTTTTCTTTCTACTTTCCTTTTCTTTCTTTTTATCTTTTCTTTTCTTTTGAGGGGTGTACTAGAGAGTAAAAAACTTGCCACCTTACATATAACAACCAATGCTCTCTTTTAAGAACTTACTCTAACACTACTCTTTTCTCTTTAAGAACCACACAAAATCCTCCTATGTAGAACCTCAATGGAACTCAAAAGTTAGACACGAAGAAAGGATGGGGGTCGTTCTATCAAACACCATTAAGCTCCTACAAGAGAACGAACCCCAAAGTCACAAGGCTCAAAGGGGTTGACTAAGGGATAAAACATTTCAGGACAATCAACATTTGGGCGTGGACTAACCCTATGCCTCTATCATACTCACTAGTGACAACTTTGATGTTACTCGCCACGGTAAGAGGGATCTAAGCACACAAGAAGAAAACGATCAACTCAAAAGCTCACATGGCTACCTAGTCACCCAATCATCTATTCCACTTCACAAAACACAATGCATGGCAATTTGTAGTCAAGAAGTAATCGAGTCAAGACATCCATTCATTTTTACACACATGAGAACTAAACCTTTTCTCTATCCTAATGCACCTCTTAGTCATCATCCATAGGACACACTCGATCACATGTAACAATTCAAGGTCAATGCCAATAAACACTAGATTCTCCCACAGACCAGCCACTTTGATCATGCAAACATTTCTTGGAGCCCTCAATTTTTTTAAATTTGGGCATACATCAAGGCTCCAAGCTTTCAATCACACTCACACAAGCATAATAATAGACTACCCCCCACACTTAAGTTTGACATTGCCTCAATGGCGTAAGATAGGGGTAGAACGATGTTACCGCATGTCTTGGTGAGCGAAAGTTGGAATTTTTTTCGGGGTAGGAGAATTGAGCTTGAAGAGGAAGACAAAAACACACAAATACAAACACATACTCTCTTGAGGTGAGGTTATTACACATAACAGTACGATAGTAGTAGTAGTTATTCACACACACCAAATAAAAGAAAAAAATAAAAGAGTTCAGAGTTCCAAGTGGAGAAGTGGGGCGAAAGAGATCGGCTCTGCCACATGTGTCACTCGTCGGCTATCTTTCACGGGTCGAAGGTCCTTCATCATCATCTGGAAGGAAACCCTGGTGACGGGCCATCCGCTCCTACAAGTCGGTGTGCCGGTCGAGCCAGGAAGTGACTCCCACGACGTGGGTCTCAAGGCGATCCATCCTCTTCACGAGGTGATCACCGGAGGTGGAAGGTCCGGCTCCTGATGCTGGTGGTGGTGGTGGTGGTGCAGGATACTGGAGTGCATGACGCCGGTGACGGCCGGGAGCTATAGCAGGTGACTGCTCTGGAGAAGGGACCTCTGGATCGGGCTCCACTAGAGCAGGGTCAACTGTCGACCTCATAGCCGCTGAGGGTCGTAGTCCATCGAGGTACTCGATCCCTCGCGCTCCTTGAAGCACCAGCTTTAGGTTGTAGAGAGTCTGCACTGGGAAGGGCTCAGATTGGCTAACTATGAAGAACCTCGTCACATCCACGTTGAAGTACCAGGCTAGTCTCGTGATGATGTCCCCCACTTGCATGGTGTCCACCCTATTTCGCTCCAGACACCGAGCAAAAGAGGTGGCAACCAATGATCCCAGATGGAGTGGCTTAACGGGATGCCTCATAGAATGGAGGGCAATAAGCCCTCTGTTAGTGATCAGATGGCTCGATTGTAAATTAGGGACGACGGACCGGGTGAGTAGAGTGTGCATGATCCTCCACGGGGTCCGCAACTTCACCGCCTTGGTGTGGCTAGGCTCAAACTCATCATGCTCGTGCTCAGGACGGCAGAGGGCCTGGAACGCGACCTGATAGTGGAAACCGACGGTGTACTGTCGCTTCGTCATCGTCATGTAGGTGGTGTTCAACCCCATGGCCTGGGCGAAGGCGTCACATGTCAGCACCCGCGTCTGATCTCTAAGCATGAACTCGAGGTGGGGCTGACTCTTATTGCTCGTCGGGACTACGTGGGAGAAGGTGGAGTAGAACTCCACACAGAGCTCTGGGTAGATGAGCTCATCCACCGTCAGCAACTGGCGCCACTAGGGGTGAAAAGCAACCCCCGACATTGCAGCTCGACACCTGAACATGTTAAACATGTCCATGTCTAGCATCCAGTGAGGTCCAATCGAACTGTTCATCTGGTTGGCGAACTTTGCCCCGAACCGCTCGGGGTTCACCAAATAGCTGATGAACTCGTGGTCCGTGTCAACCATCCTTCAAAGCAATTAAACATGCACCATTCGTGGAAATAATTTTCAATCTCAACTCATTGGGAGGAAAAGGAATCCCTCACAATTATATTTCCACTACGGGTCCATGCTATTTGAAACAATTAAGCTCAAACACACCGGTGCATGGTCCTAGGTGTTTTAAGGTTTATCCACACAAAAATTCTAACCCAAACCATGCCACGGTGGCTAACATCCACTACAGAAGCATCAATTATCAATGTTCATTCACATTTTAGCACTTGGTGGGCAAACTCCTCAAATAAAAGCTATTCGAACCAAATCATGCCCACCAAGGCTCAAATAAGCTCATGCAAGCATTATTCAGTCATTCATTCACCACAATTCACCTAATCCCTCGCCCTATTTCTAAGTTCAACATTCAATTCACTAAATTCTCCTCACTTCACTACCTAATCTGATTCTCCACAAATAACAAAGGTAAAGTCGAAAACAAACCTGGAGACTCAAGTAGAATTGTAGGGGAAGTGAGGATAGGGTGAGGTAGGCAAAAAACTAGCCAAAAACAGGTTAGAGAATGGTCGCCGGAGCTTCGCCGGAAGCTCACCGGAAACTCGACTTCACCAGAAAAAATAGACTCCAAATCTTTCCAAAATCTCAGCGAAGGCCGCCCTTGACGAGGGGAGAATGGGTCTCTGTTTGGTTTTTTATTTGGGTGGCCGGAGGGCGGTGAAAATGACAAAATTCGTCAGAAAATCGCGATTTTGGTAAACTCAAAAGGATTTCGGCAAAAATGGGTCGTGAAGTGAAGATAAGACGTTCACGGCCCTTTTGTAGGCAGACCCCGAGGTTCACAGAAGCGTTTGCTAGTTCACAATCACTAAGACCATGAACATAGCTCTTCGTCCATGAAGTGGGGTAAAAATGGCGAGTTTCACAAAACGCGGAACACCTTGGTTTACAGACGCGTTTGACAGTTCACCGTCGATTAATATCGTGAACTCCAAAGGCAAACCGTCAACTATAGTGAAACAAGGGAATTTCCGAAAGTTTCGGACTCGACCTACTCCACCATGCCTACTATCATTCACGACACAACTCAAAACACACAATCACAAAAACCTGGCACGAGGATACCACTTGACCACTTGAACTCTTCACTCGACACAAAAATGAAAATAAGGAAAAGAAAACAAACATCCGTTGGGTTGCCTCACAACAAGCGCTAAGTTAACGTCACTAGCTTGACGTTGTGGATCTATCATGCTTGAGAACATGAATCGACCGAGAGTGGATCCGCCACGGTCTCGGGGCGGGGCATGTCGCCTTCCAACTTGAACTCAATAAGGTGGCTTTCTTGGGCGGTGACTTTCTCTTTGCTCTTGTCCTTTTTCCAGGCCTTAGCATGATTCACCTTTTCCCTCCAAGCTATCCTCTTCTTTTCTTTGGGTGTGATTCCCTCCTTAGCTTCATGCTTCACATCACCACGAGGAACAAGAGTAATAGTGGGGTTCTCATTGACAGGCTCTCCTCCACTTGCATTCATATCATTCGATCCCACTTCCTTTGCATCCTCATTCCTAGCCTTAGGTTCAATTCCAAGAGTAAGTCTCTCCTCACCGTCTCTCAGAATTAAAGTCCCGTAGTCTTTAGTTCACCTATGTCTAGCCTCTTTAAAAGCTTAAATGGCATCACATTTATGCTATCCCCTAAGTCCGCCAAGGAATTCTCTATGTGATGAGTACCGATGCAGAGAGGTATGGTTAAAATACCTGGATCGTGTTGCTTCTTGGACAACCTGTTGAGGATGAAGGCTGAGCACTCCTCGCCTAGAGTGACATTGGCGAGGTCTTCGAACTTTGGATTCTTGGAGAGAAGCCCCTTGAGGTATTTCGAATACCGTGGCATGTGGGCCATTGCTTCAAGGAAGAGAATGTTGAGGTGGAGCTTTCGGAGCATCTCCATGAAACCTCCACATTCCACTTCCAATCTTTCCTTGTGCACCCTCGTGGGAAAAGGAAGGGGTGGCGTGTACTCAGCCACTGGAGGTGGCGTGTACTCAGCCACTGGAGGTGGCGTTGGCGATGCCTTCTTCACCACTCTTCTCTTCCCCCCCCCCCCCCCCCCCCCCCCCCCCCCCCCCCGAGGTTTCTTCTTCTCCACCCTCGGGTAGAGGGTCTTCCTTCTCAATCACTTCTTTGGTAACAACCTCGAGAGTCACCTTCCCACTCCTCAAGAGAATTGCATTGCACCCGACATGATCCTTGGGGTTTGCAACAGTTTGAGAGGGTAGGGCTCCATTTGGTCTCTCGGTGAGGATCCTAACAAGATTGCCAATTTGCACTTCCAAATTCTGGAGGCTTGCTTGATGACTTCGGAGTCCCGCCTCCATTGAGGTAAACTTGGAGGTTGCCACATCCATGAATTGCCAATCTTCTCGAACTTCTGAGTGCTTGTGCTCACGAAGGTGGTCACTAGATCTTCAAGTTTAGCAAACTTGTCGATGAAACTCACTTGCTCCTCGAGGGTACTTGTCTCCTTCATCGCTTGGCAATCTGCAATCTCATGACTAGTGTTAGAGCACCAATCACAAGACATCACCGCTCTCTTTCCTTGCTTCTTGTCCTCAAGGATCACCTCGATCAATTTGTCAAGCTTAGTTTCAAGTGGAGCATTTGCTCCCACACTTCCCACTCCTCTTTCAGTGCTTCTCTTACCACTCCTCGTCAAGCCCCAATTATATCCTTTAAGAGCCATATCTTCGGTCACTTGAGGTGGGGTCATGTTCATCAACCTCCCTTGGCAAAGGGAGTCGATAAGGATCTTGTCATCTTGAATGAGACCGCTATAGAAAGTCTCTATCCAAAATTCTCTTCGAACCCATTGTGAGGGCATTGGAGGAAGTAGTCAGAGAATCTTTTCCATGCATCCCTCAATGTTTCATCCTCCTCTTGTTCAAAGTGAGGGATCTTCTTCCTCCACTCGGCCGTCTTGGAAGGAGGACAATATCGGGTCATGAATTTGTTGAGCAAATCGTCACATGAGGTAATTGAGCGAGCCGGGCGGTTGTTGAGCTATCAGAGTGCTTTCCCCGCAAGAGAGTAGGGGAATAGCCTCAGTTGCAATGCCTCCACAGAGAGGCCCTTTATCATCAAACTTCCCACAAGCTTAAGGAACCTACGAACATGCTCCCTCAGCGATTCATTGGCGAGCCCATGTAACAAGGCGTTGTTTTGAATTATCGTGACTAGGGCGGGCTTGATTTAAAAGTTGTTGGCGGCCACGGGTGGATGTAAGATGGGAGATTGGATATCCGCCGCCCCTGGAGCCATGTAATAGCCCATAGTCCTGGGTTCCTCCTCAGCTCCTGCCTCCGCATTTGGATTCGGAGGTGGATTAGCAGCTTGTGATTGGTTCGCCGCCATTTTAACTTCACCTTCTTCTTCAACTCTTCTAACTCCGGGACAAACTTGATGTCCCCTCTTTTCAATTCTCCTTCTTGCTTCCGCTAACTCCCTCTCACGAGCCAAGAGTCGGATAGTCCGGTTGATGTTCTCGTCTACTGGCGTTAAAGGTGTCGGATTGCTCTGGGTCATACATCTCCCTGCACAAACTTAAGAGAACAACAACACGTCTAGCACAAGCAATACTTCTCACACGATCGAAACTCAATGTAAAAGCTAGATTAATACCAACCAATCTTTTCAAAAATAATGGTCCAAAGCACCCCGACAACGGCGTCAAAAACATGACTCAACCCAACTATCACAATGAAATCCCAGCTAAGATCCAAGTATAAACCTTAAATGTGTGCAATATAGGGCAAGTATGTTTAAATATCGATCCGGGCCGGCCCATGTACCCCTATTTTGATTGTTTGAAACATTATCTAGCGGATTGTTGTTTTGCGAAAATCTCTACAATCTACTATTGAAAAGAAAGACTTGAAAAGTAAAGTGGTGGGAAAATCTTGGTGAGAAGCTTCACTCGGGTGTTGATTCCCCCTAACCAACTACCATGAACTGTGAGATCGAATGAATCATTGTGGGACAAGGCGATTGTGAGTCGCTAGGAGAGACAACAATGGTTGGAAACCACCTCTCAATTGCTAGGCCAAGGAAAGCATTATAGGCTACAAATGTAGCCCTCTTGGCTCGGGCAATTTAGGGTTGCCTTAACTTCTCCCTCAAACCGGGATTTGGAGCGGCCAAAGCACAATTAACCTAGATGCTCAATTTGAGTTTAGAGATTGTGCTGTATTAACCTAGTTATGAGGCATAGAATACCTAGGAAACCCAACTCAATTAGAGTCTCTTTAGAAAAGGGGATTTCCCTCTAAGCTAGGTTAGAATAGCACAATAGATTGCAAGGCACACACAATGTACAATCACCATGAAAAATACCTCAAATATCAAATTAATCATCACCCACACACAATCATTCAATCCATACAAGTAGCTACATAGTATAAGTTAGGGTTTTACAACACCCAAGTGAATAGGAGACTACTCCATGCTAGAAGAAGGAAGAACACAAAGGAAAGGGGAAAAAACCATCATGGATGATGCCTCAATCCTCCTTTGTGCTTGTAGAGATCCTCCATTGAAGAGGAACTTCCCAATTCTTGACTTTGAGCAAACCCTAGCCTCTTCTCCCTCTTGGTTCGTGACTTTCTCTCTCTAGGGTTTCAAGAAGAAGAAGCCTTCTCTCACTTTGTGCTCCCCCTTATTCTTCCTTTCAGCTCTCTATTTATACTCAGATCGAGCCCAGTTCACGGTCCCAGTTCTAGGCCGTGAACATTAGGTTTCGACCGTGAACTTTGATCAAAATGTGCCAGTTCACTTATGGGGTTCACGGTTCATGGCCCCATTTCATGTTCTTAGCTACCGTGAACTGCCTCGGTGTCAATAACCTTTGAAACTCCCCTGGACGCTTCACGGTTCACGGTTTGTGGTTCCACTTCACTGTCCTGGGGACCTTGAACTCCAAGCTTTGACCGTGAATTGCGGTTGAAAACTCCTCTTTGCCCGGTCTTTGCTCCTTTTCTTCCAACTTTCGACTCCGGGGTTTGTTTCACCTGTTAGAATCTGAAACACATTGAAACACAAGAAACCTAGCGTAAAACCACATTTTTGGAGCTTAATTGCCACAAACTTCAAAGGGAAACGGGGATAAGAAAAGTGTACATATAGTCCCGAATCAACTATTCTAAGTTGGCTGGATAACGAATCCTAAACTTGAAGTAAGGTAAGCTTAGACCCCGTGGTACGATAAATTTTATTGATTGCTTACCCTATACTATACTCTATTGTCTATTATACTTGGTCGTTGATTGGGAAGTTGTAGTTAGGAACGAGTCAAGTTTTGGCGCCGTTGCCGAGGAACACATTTTAGGTTATCGAAAAAGGCTTAGGTCATTACTTTAGCCATTTTGTGTTTTGTTTTTAGTTTGTTGATCCACTCTTCGCTTAGAAGGGTGGTTTGTGTTTGTTTGATTTTCTTTTTGTGACTTTGTTTGTGTAGGTTTTGAATCATGGATCTTTACGATGGTGGAAGTCAAGGGTTTGGGTTCTTTGAACAATCAAGATGGTTACCCCAAAGCTTCATTGAACAATCAAGATGGTGGAGGTCAAGGGTTCGGGTTCTTTTACCAACCTCCCTTCCAAGAAGAACAAGAATACCAATGGGGATTTCAAAAAGCATCCCCATATGAAGAAAACTTCCCTCCACAAACCGAGGATAAATTCAAGTTGGATTTGGCAATGGAGCCTTTCATGGGACATTCCTCAAGACCATGTACCACTCCACAACCGGATCCAAAGAAGTAATTGGAGCTCATGGTGGAGCGGTTTGCCCGAGGCACCAACGAAGGGTGCTCAAACTTGGATCTCCCACAACCCAAAATAAAGTCCAAATTGGAGCTTGCCATGGAGAACTTCGAAAGATCATGCTCCAACACGGATTTCCAACCCATCCCTCCTCTCGGTTTGACACTAGAAGAGAAGGTTGCACGAGCTTGTACAAGTTATCGCCTCTCATCATTGGAGGAGAACGAGGAGGTTGAAAGGGCGATCAATGACAACCATGTGGAGCAAGAGGAACTCACCCCGAAGAGCTCCCGTGGTGAGGATGATCAAGAAGGTTGCATTGGTGACTTTCACACCTTATCCCTTCCCGAGAACAACTTTGAAGACCAAGTCAAGAGGGTAGAGGAGAAATAGAATCCTTTCAATGATATTGCATGACATCTTTCTCTCCAAACCGTGCTTGATGACATGAATGGGAAGGAAAAAAGAAGAGGCTGAAGAGGGGGAAGTGAGCATTGTAGAGGAGGAAGATCTTGATCGTTCCCAAGGGGATGAATCAAAGTTTGAAGAAGGAAGGGAGGTTGAGGCTGAAGTTGAAAATGCAAGTGGTGTCCGAGATGTGGACGAGGTCGTGGTGGATGAATCTTCAACAAGTTACAAGGGCTACCAAAGCTTTCCACCCAACCTCGATGCACTTTTAGAGAAGGACCTGTTTGCAGATCTTTGCCAAGACAAGGCTCAACAAAAGGTCAATCCCTCTTAGTGGATGCGATGCTGGTCAATTGATGATGCATGCACTACATGGTATGGGTATTACACCCCGACCTTTGGGTTCAGGTTCGACCAAAATGCGTGAACGATTGGGTTAACGGTTACGTACGAAGGGTTACAACCGTGAATTAGTAGTCATAATAATAATATTATTATTAATTACTCAAAAAATGTATATATGTAAAGGGAGGAGGCGCTGCCCTCCCCCTCATTAAATTCCCCACCCCAAAACCCCTTCCCCCATTTAATTTCCCAGCAACCGCGTAGTGGGAGGAAGAAAGCAGTAGCGCAGCCCTTGTTTCCGACCCCGAACCCATCCCTCTCGTCTCCCTAGGTAAGGATCGCAACCCCTTTCGTGATTTCAAACTCGATCCATCGATAGTCTAATACAAAACTCGTATTTGTTTTGTACTATAGCGGTTGCAGTGAGGTTTGAGGTTTTGAACATCGATCAACGAGAAGATCAACGTCCTGGGTCATCCAATCTAGTACTAGGCACGTTCTAGAGGTAAGGGAACTCGATCCCTTTGAGTTCGATCGATCGATCGATTTGGTGATTTTTCGTGAGGGTGAAATTCTGGGGTTTTAGCGACAGACCTTACATGGTATTAGTGACAGATTTTGGGTGGTCACTAAAGCTGCAGAAATTTCCAAAAACGTGATTTAAGTTGTTTTAATTGTTTTGTGCCTTTTCCCTTAAAAAAAATTGTTTTGAGCCTTTACAGGTGATTTTTCCTTGGTTTAATAATATTATAAATTGAAGGAGGTATATGAGATATCTGTGATTTAATTTGAGAATTTTTGAAGATGAATTACTATTTTTATAATTTAGGCAAATGTCAATTTTAAATAAATAAAAGTACTGCCAATGTGTTTTTAAGAGTTTGATAATTTTTCATGATCTTGGGATGTTTTATTGACATGAGAAAATTATTATCCAAATTTTTAAGAAGGTTCAAGTTAGGTGAAAAATTCGTCCAAGAAGAAATTAATTAGAAAAATGGTCGGGTCTGAAGGGATTATTTCTAGAAATTTGCTAAACGAGGTTAAGAGATATTTGGAGTGAGATTTGAGGATGCGACTTTGAGGAGAGGGTGTTTTAGTAAATAAAAGGGGTTTTAAATCGAGATAGGTCGTCTAAGAAAATGGATTCTTATTAATAGGTTTTCCAAGATAAATTGGCTAAGGAGGGATTTATTCGAGTAAGGAATCAAGGAGTCATCTTTTTGAGATGAGTGTAAAGGGGGTAAAATCTCTGTCGTAGGTCTTTTAGTTTATGCTCTTCGTTCAAGTTATTATTTAGTTAATATTTGAGTAATGTGCGATGTGTGTGTGAGGCATCCCACCGCCTACTTAAGGTGGAGGCACGCGTTGTGCTATGTATGAATGTATGGTTGTAATAGTTGGTTAATGGTAAGATGAACCCCCGACTGGTTGGGCCACTACTGGACGCGGTAGAGGTTGGATCACTGTTGAACGGCGAGACATAACGCAATAGTTGATCGAGTATGTTGGGGTCACTACTGGACAGTGATACGTAACGCAGTAGTTGACTGGTGATTCGGGCCTAATTGCACATATTTTGCCCCCGGTTTACTTAGATGCTTGTGACAAATTCGCTCATTGGAGGTTGGTTTTATGCGAGGTATTGCGTCTTTGAGTGCTTTTTAGGATTTAACAGGTGGAACCGACCTCGGAGTTGAAGGATTTGCGAAAAGGATCGAAAACCGGGAGAAGAGGTGAAAAACGCAAGTTCACGGCTAAAGGCAAGAGTTCACGGTCGCGCAAGACCGTGAAGAAGTGGAGTTGACCGTGAAGTGCAAGGCGTCCAGAGCCAACTTGAAGGTTACCGACGCAAGGTGAGGTCACGGTCACTAAGATCGTGAAGCAGTTTCCAGTGAACTGTCGTGATCGATGCAGAGCGTTTTGGCGCAAGGCGTAAGTTCACAGACGCGTTTGAGAGTTCACGGCCGTGAACTCAACCCCTCTCGTGTTTAAAAGCTGAGCTTCAAGGAAAGAGAGAGGGAGAGCCACTTTTTGTGAGAGAAACACTTCTTCTGCATTTTAGAGAGAGAACTAGAACCAAAAGAGAAGAAGGTATTTTCACCCTGATTTGGCACTTTTTGTTTAATTTAATGTTTGAGGTATTTTCACCCTAATTTGGCATGCTTGTGCTTAGCAACTTAGGGGTTGTGCATAGTTTGTGCTTAGCATTCTAGGGTTGTGCATATTTTGTGCTTAGCACCCCTAAGTTTGTGCATTTAGGTGCTAGTAATCTAATTTGCCAACTTAGCCTAGTTTAGAGAGGAAAATCCCCCTTTTTAAGGGAGACTCAATCGAGTTGGTTTTCCTTCCTCTTTCCAAGCTACCTAAACTAGGTTGAGTTAGGGCAATCCTCAATATTGAATTGAACAAGTCGATTAATCGTGGTTAAACCGTCCGACCTTAGAGTTGAGTGAGGAAGTAAGTCGATTACCGATTGTCTAAACCGAGAGGGTCGAGTGACATGACCTTTTATCCTCACCTCGGTTTAGCAATTGAGCCAGTGGTCCCCGACCACATACGCTTTCCTCTGCGGTTCACGATTAGCGTGCCCAAGGCAATCATTCCAACCCACGTAGCATGGTAGCAGTTGAGGGGGAAGCGAAACCCAAATGACTTTCCCACAAAAGAGTTTTCAAACCAAATTACTTTTGCTTTCTTTCATTTCAATTGGCAAACCTTTAAACCAAAGTTTTATCGCTAGATAATGATTTCAACAACTGAAGTAGGGGTAGACGGATCAGCCCGGGTCGATATATAGATACTTTCCCTATACTACACCCGATTAGAGTTTAAAAAATTGGGCTCTAATTGGGGTTTAATTGTAGTGTAGATTTGAGCGAGTCAAGTTTTTGGCGCCGTTGCCAGGGACAACGGTCTGTTATTCTAAAAAAGTTGTTGGTTGTTAATCTAGCTTTCAATTTCAAGTGTTGCAAGTGTGTGTTCTTTGAGTGTGCTAGACTTGGTGTTTTCCGATTGTGTGTAGGAGGTGCATGACCCGGAGCAACCCGACGCCCTTGCTTCCACTTGACGAGGACATAAACCAAAATCTCCGAATCCTAGCAAGGGAGAGAGAGCTAGCCAAGGCAAGGAGAAGGAGTGAAAGAGGGGAACAGTAATCGGGTCCCGGTGTTAGTGGAAAAGTAAGTGAAGAAGTGGAAGTTGATCCCGTCATTGAAGATGAAATGGTGATGAACCAAAGGCAAGATGGAGCCGCTCAAGCCCGCCATATGAATGAAGAAGCGGTAGAAAAAGGAGCCCTGAGGACGACGGGGTACTACATGACCCCAAGGTCGGCAGACATTCAATCACTGATCCTACATCCTCCGGTGGGGCAAACAATTTCGAGATCAAGCCGGCTCTGGTGACTATGATACAAAGCAACGCTCTTTTCCACGACCATGAGAGCGAGTCACCAAGAGAGCACATGCAGATATTCTTGGAGCTCGCGGGGAGCTTGAAGATTAATGGTGTCCCGGCCGAGGCTTTGCAACTAAGGCTTTTCCCATACTCACTCTCGGGGAAGGCACTTAGGTGGCTAAACAACCGCCCACCTCTGCCCATCACCTCATGGGACGACCTCCTCAACAAGTTTATGGCTCGTTATTTCCCGCCTTCGAAGACGGCGGAGTGGAGAAAGAAGATTACACATTTTGAGTAAGAAGAGGACGAAACCTTGAGGGATGTTAGGGAGAGGTACTCCGATTACTTTCTTCAGAGCCCCCGCCACGGGTTTGAGGAACAATTTCGGATTGAAACCTTCTACGGAGGCCTAATGCAAGAAGATAAGATCCTCATCGACTCCTTATGCCAGGGGAAGTTGATGAATATGGCTCCGCCCCAAATTACCGAGATCCTAGAAGACATGGTGATAACGATGTAATTGCACATATTTGCGCCCCTAGTTCTTATCCGTTTGAGGGGCATAGTCGTGTACTTTTGGCCTATTTTACGCCGGGTTGTGCTATTTTGTCATATTTCAGGTCCCAGGCGTCAAAGGAAAGGCTAAGCACAAGTTTCGGGGCATTCGGAAGTCATTTCGTCGAGCTGGAGCCAAAACACGGGCACACCTAATTCATTACACGGCCGTGTTCTCCCAAAGCACGGCCGTGTTCTCTCCAAAACACGGCCGTGTTCTGTGGCCGTGCTTTTACTGCCGAGAGCTAATTCGAGTTTGGCAAACATGAGCTGATTACACGGGCTGAAAGCACAGCCGTGTTCTCCCAAAGCACGGCCGTGTTCTCTCCAAAGCACGGCCGTGTTTCTCCCAATGCACTGGCCGTGTAATTAACCCTAGCCAAAGCACGGGCGGGCTGAGGCATTACACGGCCGTGCCCTCGACCGTGCTTTGGCCACTGATGCCCTTTTAAGCAGATTTTCAGCCAAAAGGAAACGAGAGAGAGCTGGGTTTAGGATCCCAAACACCCAAGGGACGAACCAAAGAGAGAGAGGGCGATTTGAGGGCATTCTTGGAGTGGAATTGGAGGATTTCTTTGCCTTGGAAGCTCGAGGAAGAAGCCCGGACTTGAAGACTGATCATCTGAAGATTCTTACTGCAGTCTCTCTCTTCTCTATGGAGTAACTTCCCTTCACTTAGGTTTTGAGGAACCCTAGCTATGTTTGTTTGATTGGATGATTGTATGAGTACTCTGACTTGATTATCTTGAGTTCATATTCAATCTATGCATGTTTTCATGATTCAATTCTGCTTTAGTCGAGATTATTGATTCTGCTTTGATCCTATGAGAGGGAATACCTGATTAGGTCAATAGAGCACCATAGATTGATAGTAGTGGATCGATTGCTTTAGTCGAGGTTTGATTCACTGCTTTGTATCGATTGAGAACCTCTTTCGATAGAGGGAGTCTAGTTAAGAACGCCTTGATCAGTTGTTCTAGAGAAGGATACGTCCCTCTATGCAATTGACTCAAGAGGGCCTTGTTCCTTTAGTCGAGACTCAAGGTCTAGTCAAGGATTCTCCGCATTGTGAATGAAAGTGAAACAAGTTAGAAATCATCAATCGTTAGTCTGGCTAGTGGATAGGGGGAATCATACCTAAGTGAGTTCCCAACCTGTAATTAGATTTACTTTAACTGTAGTTTGCTAGAGTAGTTTTAGTTCTTTCATCTTGATCTGGTTTGCTAAATAATAAACTGAAGCTGAGTAATAGTAACTCTAGAGACCCGTGGATTTGATATTTATCACCTGAGCCACTATACTGCAGTCCCTTCCATTGGTTACGCTTGGCCATTGTTAGGTGTTGTGTCATAGCGAGTCAAGTTTTTGGCGCTGTTGCCGGGGACTTTCTAGAGTATTAGGAAAGGCAGAAGTTTGTTACTTTAGCGTTTTTCTTTTCTTTTCTTTTCCACCCTTGCTTTTCACTTGGGTGTTTTTGTTTTTGTTGGTGCAGATCTGAATCATGGATCCTCATGGCTTCTCCAACAATTGGGGGTATCCACCACCATCCGGGTGGTATTACCCCGAGACTCCATGGAGCAATCAAGGAGGAGAAGACTATGGATTCGGGTTCCAGTACCAACCCCCTTACTACGAGAACAACCGGACCCCTGGGCATATCAAGAACAACCTCATTACCAAGAAGAATTTCTCCCACAACCAGAAGGGCCATCGGCGCTGGAGTTACCCATGGCGGCCTTCACGGGCTATTCTGCAGAGCCATGCTACACTCCACAGCCAGATCCAACCTACAAATTGAGGCTTCTCATGGAGAGATCATGCTCCAGGATGGATCATTGTGTCCAGGCCTTTCGTGAAACAGAGGAGATCCTCCTGAGCCTTAAGAAGAGCGTCGATGATCTTGAGCGATCTTGGGCACAGCCTGCTCCAGATCACCCTTCTGCTACCATACAAGAAGAGGAGGAGGAAGAAGAAGGCTACAAGGACATTGTGGAGCACACTGAAGTTGTCACGGAGAGCTCCCGTGATGATCATGATCAGGAGTGTCATGTCGTAGCCGACCACACCTTCCCACACCCCAAACTGAGCTTTGAAGAGGCGGGCATGAGTGAGGAGATGCAAGAAGATCTCATGAAAGAAATTGCTTGGCAACTTGCTCTCCAATCCGTGCTAGAAGAAGAAGAGCAAGAAAGGGTGCAGAAAGAAGTTGTGGAGGATGACGAAAGTGAAGCTGGAGGAGTTCTTGATCATTTCCCAGGGGTGATACCACATGAAGAAGGAAGGGAGGTTGAAGAAGCAATTGGCGTCCAGGCTGAGGACGAAGTTGAGGTGGAAGAGGCTTGCACCGGCCATGAGTTGCAAGTGATATCCCCACCAAACTTTGAGGAACTGCTTAGCAAGGACCCATTTGCAGTGTTTCTTTGCCGGACCAAAGCCACATCGAAATCGGTCCCTCTTGGTGGACGCGATGGCGGCCAATTGATGCTGTCATATCTGGTTTGGGGCAATGAGACAAGAGAAGAGAAGAAGAGGTCTCGAGGGTGGAGACTTCATCTGCATCAAGTACATGAGCCTTCATCACCTGTCACACCACATGCTCCTGACTTGAGACTCCACCTCATCGATGAGAACCTCAACTTCAAGGAGGTTCTAGCATGGACCGAAACTTAGGAGCCATCGTCTGGCTCACGACGTGAAAGAAGCGCTTGTTGGGAGGCAACCCAACCATTCGGTTTGCATTTCTTTCTCTATTTCTCCTCGGTTGAGTCAGTTTTGTTATTTGATTTTAGAGTCAATAACTCAACCTTTGTGAGATTTTGGGTGGTGTTTGTGTTCTGATTACTCTCTCTTTCTGGAATGCACCGCCTGACCCGTTCATCATCATTCACCCTTGATCTGGTAACTTCGTTCTACCCTCCTTATCTTTCCTCCATTGAGGACAATGTCGTGCTTAAGTGTGGGGGGATGTTCGATTATTTATGCGGGTGAATGTTTGGCTGTTTGTGTGCTTGGAGCCTAGTCCAATGTCCAAATTTTTAAATTTGAGGGCTCCAAGTACGTGTTCCTTGCAATTGCCTGCTCAGTATGCTTTGAATTGACAGTCTTTATAGTAATATGCAACCTAGGGAGGTAGTGTAGCACTATGGAGGATGTTGATGCATTTAAGAAATCTCATTTCTTCTTCATATTGTGTTGGTTGATTGAGTGAATTAGTGATCTTAGGACCCTTGAATTGTGTGGTGTTGTGGATTCTCTGCCTGTCATGGACTCTTGTATCATGCTTTGAAAATAACAGGTGCTCGAAAATGTGCTTCAAAATAACGTCTCCCGTGCGAATAGGGCGAAAGTGTGTAAGGGGAGACGGGAATCCGTTCCCAATTTCCACCTACTACCTCCAGCCCCCTTACATGTCTTTCCCCCACACGAGGCTCGAGACATCCGCTCCTGGCATGGCCGGTAAGAGCCGGTTGGGACCCTTGAAAAAAAAATCACAGAAAACAAGCAAAACAGAAAGAAAAGGGGTTCCAACCATCTTCAAAGAATATAGAGCACCTTGAAAAATGTGAGTCCATGATCTTTTGTTTTTGAGAATCTCTTCATCCATAATTCATTTGTCCTCTGTTCACTATTTGCCATGATGCCGACTCGATACTAGTGCTCTCGCCGAAGGAGCTATGAGATGACTTGTGCGTCGGTTGACCTCGTAAGCTGCTAAATGATCTAGGAAGTCCTCTACCTACGATCTGGGTTGTTTGTTGCTATAGAGGTCTGGAGAGTTGCATTGGTTTGAGTTAGGTTTGCTTGGGGACAAGCAAACGGTTAAGTGTGGGGGAGTTTGATAACGATGTAATTGAACATATTTGCGACCCTAGTTCTTATCCGTTTGAGGGGCATAGTCGTGTACTTTTGGCCTATTTTACGCCGGGTTGTGCTATTTTGTCATATTTCAAGTCCCAGGCGTCAAAGGAAAGGCTAAGCACGAGTTTCGGGGCATTCGGAAGTCATTTCGTCGAGCTGGAGCCAAAACACGGGCACACCTAATTCATCACACGACCATGTTCTCCCAAAGCACGGCCGTGTTCTCTCCAAAACAGGGCCGTGTTCTGTGGCCGTGCTTTTACTGCCGAGAGCTAATTCGAGTTTGGCAAACATGAGCTGATTACACGGGCTGAAAGCACGACCGTGTTCTCCCAAAGCACGGCCGTGTTCTCTCCAAAGCACAGCCGTGTTTCTCCCAATGCACTGGCCGTGTAATTAACCCTAGCCAAAGCACGGGCGGGCTGAGGCATTACACGGCCGTGCCCTCGACCGTGCTTTGGCCACTGATGCCCTTTTAAGCAGATTTTCAGCCAAAAGGAAAGGAGAGAGCTGGGTTTTGGATCCCAAACACCCAAGGGACGAACCAAAGAGAGAGAGGGCGATTTGAGGGCATTCTTGGAGTGGAATTGGAGGATTTCTTTGCCTTGGAAGCTCGAGGAAGAAGCCCGGACTTGAAGACTGATCATCTGAAGATTCTTACTGCAGTCTCTCTCTTCTCTATGGAGTAACTTCCCTTCACTTAGGTTTTGAGGAACCCTAGCTATGTTTGTTTGATTGGATGATTGTATGAGTACTCTGACTTGATTATCTTGAGTTCATATTCAATCTATGCATGTTTTCATGATTCAATTCTGCTTTAGTCGAGATTATTGATTCTGCTTTGATCCTATGAGAGGGAATACCTGATTAGGTCAATAGAGCACCATAGATTGATAGTAGTGGATCGATTGCTTTAGTCGAGGGTTGATTCACTGCTTTGTATCGATTGAGAACCTCTTTCGATAGAGGGAGTCTAGTTCAGAACGCCTTGATCAGTTGTTCTAGAGAAGGATACGTCCCTCTATGCAATTGACTCAAGAGGGCCTTGTTCCTTTAGTCGAGACTCAAGGTCTAGTCAAGGATTCTCCGCATTGTGAATGAAAGAAAACAAGTTAGAAATCATCAATCGTTAGTCTGGCTAGTGGCTAGGGGGAATCATACCTAAGTGAGTTCCCAACCTGTAATTAGATTAACTTTAACTGTAGTTTGCTAGAGTAGTTTTAGTTCTTTCATCTTGATCTGGTTTGCTAAATAATAAACTGAAGCTGAGTAATAGTAACTCTAGAGACCCGTGGATTCGATATTTATCACCTGAGCCACTATACTGCAGTCCCTTCCATTGGTTACGCTTGGCCATTGTTAGGTGTTGTGTCATAGCGAGTCACATGGCCCTTAGGGGGTATGATTGGGAGTTGACTCGAAGTGGAAGAAGAATAAATGAAAGGGGAGTGAGAAGCGTGGGAGAGAGTGCTCCGCTTGAGGCAAAGTTGGATAAGTTGCTTGAGGTTACGCTTGAAGATAAAAGGCAAAGAAAATGGGCGGTAATGTCGTGTGACTGGTGCTCGAGTACTAGCCACGAGTAGCGGAGTGCCAAGCAATTAAGGAGGCAACCACTCAGGAGGAGCAAGTCAACTTTGTGGCAAATGCTAGGGTCCAAAACCCGTATATCAATACCTATAACCCCGGATGGAGGAACCACCCCAACTTTGCTTGGGCATCACCGTCTAATCCAAGGCTCCCGGGTTTCCAAGGCCCCATGGGGAACTTCCAACCTTGGCCAACCTTCATCTAACAAAGGCCCCAACTCCAAGGCTCAAACTTTCAACAACTGTACCAACCACAATGTGCCCTAGGGTTTCAACAACAACATCAACCCGACAAGTTATCCAAGCTTGAGGACCTAGTGAACACCTTTGTGAGTACGAGTAGCCAAAAGTTCGAGAAGATTGAGCAATTTATGGATGTGGCGACTACCAAGTTTACCTCGGTTGAGGCGGGTCTCCGAAGCCATCAAGCGAGCCTTCAAAGTTTGGATGTGCAAATCGACAACCTTGCTGGTATCCTCATCGAGAGACCCAAAGGAGCCCTACCTTCCCAAACTGTGGTGAACCCCAAGGATCAAGCCGTGGTGAATGCACTTCAAGTGAGGAGTGTGAAGGTGGTTCCGGAGGTCGCCACGGGAGAAGAAATAGAGAAGGAAGAGTCCAACAAGGAAGAGACCACCCCGAGAAGGAGAGAGAAGAAGCCCTCGAGGAATGAGAGGAAGGCGGCAAGCAAGGCATTGTTGGAGGATGGATATGTGCCACCTCTTCCTTATCCCACAAGGATGTACAAGGAGAGGTTGGACAAAGAGTGTGGAGGGTTCATGGAAATGCTACGCAACCTCCACCTCAACGTCCCATTCCTCGAAGCCATGGCGCAAATGCCAAGATATGCCAAGTACCTCAAAGGATTCCTCATCAAGAAGCCAAGGCTTGAAGGCCTCGCCAACGCGACTCTTGGCGAGGAGTGCTCAGCTTTCCTCCTCGACCGCTTGCCCAAGAAGCAGTCCGACCCAGGTAGCTTTACTATCCCTCTTGATATTGGTGATCACCATATAGATAATGCCTTGGCGGACCTAGGAGCTAGTGTGAATGTGATGCCTACAAGCTTTTCAAAAAGTTAAAAGTAGGTGAACTTAAGACCTCTAAGCTTAGTATCACCTTAGCGGACCATTCGGTCATTAGCTCGAGATGTATAGTGGAGGACATGAGGGTGAGAGTGGGCAAGTTTTGCTATCCGACCAATTTCGTGATTCTCGACATAAGTGAGGACTCAGATATGCCCCTCATCCTCGGTTGTCCCCTTCTTGCAACCGCAAAGGCATTGATAGATGTTAATGAGGGAACTCTAATTTTAAGGGATGGTAAGGAGAGAATCAAGCTTGAAATTGATCCTAGGGTGAGGAGTGATGAAGTGAAGGGGGTAGTCTCAAATGATGTGAATGAGAGTGGAGGAGAGCCTCCTAAGGAAAACCCCACCATTACTTATGTTGTCTTTGATGATGTTGAGCAGGAAGTTAAGAAGGGTCCTAAGCCAAAAGGACCAAGATTGAATGCTTGGAGAAGAAGGATGAAGGGAGCTTTTACCCGGAAGACGGGGGACCCAGAGCAAGGTTGGCCAACCAAGAGGGCCAACTCAATGAACCTAAGATGGGAGGCTACAAGCCTCGCCCCGAGAGTGTGGTGGATCTGCTCTCGGTGGCATCACGTGTGAGGTCATGATTGATCCCCAACCATCAATCTAATGATGATAAACAAGCGCTTGTTGGGAGGCAACCCAACGAAGGTTTGTTTTCTTTTCCTTAGTTTTCGTTTTAGTGTCTTGTGAAGGGTTCGAGTGGTGAAGTGGTGTCCCCGTGCCGAGGGTTGTGTTTTTGCGGTTTATGGTTGTGTTGTGATCGATTAGGAGGCATAGAGGAATAGGTTGAGTCAAATTTTTTGCCGAAGTGCCCTGATTTCACTTCAGTTCACGGACAAATTGTTGAGTTCATGGTCTTAGCGACCGTGAACAGGCAAACGCGTCCGTGAACTGCGCAATGATGCATGTTCACTAACTGTCAACCACCCCGTGTTAACAGACCCATTCGTGAGTTCACGGTCGCTAGGACCGTGAATTGGGCAAAACGTCCTTAAACTCAGAGCTCTGCCTATAAAAGGGGCGTGAACGGCGACCCTTCAATTCACGACCAAAAACTCGCCGGAAAATTTTGAATCTTCGCTGGAAAACGCGAAATTCTATCGCTTTTCCGATTTTCCCCCCAAATCCGGCGAGCAAAACCAAAAACCAACATCATACCCAGCCCCCTCTCCTTAAACCCGGCATGTGTTGTGAATTTCGGGAGATTTGGACCACATTTTTCCTGCTAAGTTCCAACGGCGAGTCTCTGGCGAGTTTCCGACGAAGCTCCGGCGACCCCTCTTCGATCAGTTTCAGACCAGTTTTTCACCGTCCTCGCCCGTACCTCACTTCCTCTCTCGTCCTACTTGAGTTTCCAGGTTTGTTTTTCACCTTTACCTTTGTGAATTATGGAGAATCAGATTAGGTAGAGAAGAGAGGTTGAATTTCTGTGCTTGGCATGATTGAATCTAGTTAGGACGAGGACTAAGGTGAATTAGGTACTGTGATTGATGGATTGATTATTGCATGATCTAAGTGAGCCTTGGTGGGCATGTTTGAACCAAATTATGATTATTTTTAGAATTTTCCCACCAAGTGCTATGTTATGAATGCAAGTGGAGTTTGTTCTTGATTGGTGGATGGTAGCCACCATGGTAGGGGTTGTGGTTCTAATTTTTGTGTGCTTGAACCATGAAATACCCACAACCATACCCCAGTGGTTTGAGCTTAAATGTTTTAGCCATGGTGGAAAAACAAGTGTGAGGAGGGAATTTCTTTTCCTCCCAGTGAGCGGTATATGACGAATGTTTTAACGTATGGTGTGTGTTTTGTTCTTTGTGCAGGATGGTCACCATGGATCACCCTTATCTTGTGGCACTAAGGATCAGCCCTGAAATGGAGCAAGAGGCGTTGTTCTGGGCATCCTCAAGAGTCGGTAACCATTGGAAACTCGACTTCGCCCAGTTTGATAGGTTCCATTGCGGTGACGCTATGAGAGAGGCAGTGGTGCACCCCCAATGGCTCCAAGCACTTGATCTTGAAGATGACACTTACGGGGAGCTTTGCGTCGAGTTTTTTAGCACCTTCACCATACGCAAGAGCTTATGCCTACTCGGTCATCCGGTACATCGGGTCGAGTTCCGATTGAGAGGGGAACCTTGTGACGTGAGCTATGACGAGTTAGCCAGAGCCCTCGGAGTGGAAGTCAAACGTAGGGACGAGTGGGAGGAAGATGCCATTCAAAGTTTTGACGCGAATGCAGCGTTTCTGAAGATATGTCTTCCAAAGTACCGAAGGACAAGTTCAAGTCGGCCCTCACCACGGCATCCACACTCCAGCCCTAGTGGCATGTCATGGTTGCACTCCTGGCTCGTTCCCTCTACCCGGCTTACCACAATCCAAAGAAGATTACCGAGAGAATCTTACTGCGTGTGCTTGCATGGCGGACCGGTCAAGCACGTTGCACCTGGGTTTAGTCATTGCCACATATTTTTCTAGGGCAAAAGGGGGACCCGTCGTTACGTCACATCCATGGGTGCGTACATCACCCGCCTTGCCAAATACTTTAATGTCAGCCTCTCAGGGTGCTCGAAAGAGGGAGGCACTCAGAGATTTGACGAAGGAACTCTGCACTCCATGTGCTTATTGAACAACTTTGGCCCAATACGGTATATAGAGGGATTGATTCCAGACCCCGAGGTCCCTCCAGCAGCGGAGCAGCCGCTTGCTCGTGCACCCGGCCGCCGTTGGCGTCCAGCGCTCCCACGCACTGCACAGCAGCCACCACCACCATGAGCAGGCGATCCCCTCGTCGAGAGGGTGGATCGCCTTGAGACGGGCTTCTTGGGATTCTCATCCCGCCTCGAGCGACAGTCCGACATCCTCGAGCGCATGGCTCGACATTAGGGTATCCTACCAGAGTCTGGAGAGGGACTATCCACCAGAGAGACCTGTGGCAGAGCGGAGTCCATTCGCCCCACTTCTCTACTTGTAACCCTAAACTTGTTTTCTTTTTGTTTTTGTTATTTGTGTGCGTGTGACATGAACTACTACGGTGTGATAGTTCCCTCTTACCACGGTGTGTAGCATCACAAGTTATCACTAGCAAGTATGATGGAGGCATAAGATTAGCCCACATCCAAAAGTTGATTGTCCCAAGATGAATCATCCCTTAGTCAACCTCTTTGAGCCGTGTGATTCCGTGGGTCGTTCTCAATTTAGGAGCTTTGTTCGTGTGAACTTGAAGGTGTTAGTAGAATGACCCCCAAATCCTTTCTTCGTGTCCAAACATGACTCGCCCGTGTGTCCCGTAACTCTTACAATTGAGTTTCCATAGAGGATCTACATAGGATGTTCATGTGTGGTTCTTGCTAGGAGTGCAAAATTGAGTATAGTGTTGGAGTTAATTCCTCAAAAAGAGAGCATTGGTCGATAAATTTTTAGGTGACCAGTGTTTTTACTCTCTAATACCCCCCTCAAAAAAAAAAAAAGAGAAAGAAAAGAAAAGAAAAGAGAAATGAAAAAGAGGTAATTGATAGACCGTTAATTACACATGTTTTTACCCCTGTTCTTACACCGTTTGAGATATGATTTCTCGTGTTTTAGGCCGATTTCACGCTAGGGTGTGCTTGTTTGTGATATTTCAGGTCCCAGTACGTGAATGGAGGCTTGGGAGCGAGTTTGGGGTCGATTGGACGAAGATCGGGCGCGAGGCAAGTCAAAAAGGAGGCCACACGGGCACACCCACAACTCACACGGCCGTGCAACTCATATTTGTGGCCGTGTGAGATTGTGCGAGAGCAAACACGGCCTGCCCTGATGTCCACACGGCCGTGTGAAGGAGAGGTCTGGCCGTGCGAGTTTTGCCAAGAGCAGACACGGGCAGATGGAAATCAAACACGGCTGTGCGACTCTGGCCGTGTGAGAAGCCTGAAGATCGAACTAATTGGAACGCAACGTTTTGACTCACACGGGCAACTGAGTATGCCACACGGCCGTGTGGCCCTGCCCGTGTGAGTCGGGAATTCCTGGTTTTAACCCAATTCCGGCTGCAAAAGTGAGAATGTGACTTTTTGAGCAAAAACAGAGCCCTAGAGAGAGAAAGGACGAAGAACACATCCTAGAAGCCATCTTGGAGCTGGGTTTCATCAAATCAAGCTTGGAGATCGTCATAGGAGTAGAAATCATCATCCCAGAGCAGATTCTTCCCATCAGTATGAGTATGACTGCTTTGTATCTTGTTTTCCTCTCTCTCTCTCTATGGAGTAGAACCCCTCTCTCACTTGGGGATGAAGAACCATAGTTCTATGTGTTAGGGATTGATTGTAATGACTTGGGATGATATTGCTGTTTGATTTTAATCGAATGATGCATGTTTATTGAGTCAATTGAAGTCTGATCAACTTTTCCCGATTCCTGCTGCAATCTGAGATAGATAGAATCTGATTAGGTTGCTAGAGTCTCATCATTCGATAGTAGGAGATTGGCTATACGAGAGTTATCCAGTTGACTGCTTTGTACTAGAATCTAATTCCAGTAGTGGAGTTCTGTTCTTACTGCTTCAGCTTTCTATCCCGGTGAAGAGTAGTCGTCTGCCGGGTAGTTAGACTGAGAGGGCTTGGTCAGCTTAAGAGATTCCAAGCTACTGTCGGATCTTCCGCAGTCTAATCAACAGTAAATCAACCCAGGGAAATACAATTGAAACCTAACTAAGGAGCTAGGGGGACTCATTCCCGAGTGACTCTTACCTGCTTGAGAAAACCGTATCAATTCCTGCTTTTGCTTTTAAACAACAACCACTTACTTTAGTTGGCTAGATAACAGAGAATCACTGAGTAAGCAGTAGATCTAGACCTCGGGTTGATAATATAACTTGCCTGTTATTGCATTCCCGGTCTGCGATTACACTTGGTCGCAGATTGGTGTTGTGTTTTGGCGTGTCAAGTTTTTGGCGCCGTTGAAAAACTGAACCCCTACACAACTCTACTGCACGTCTTAGTCCTCATCATAGGTTGTCCTAGTCACAATCAAGCTGTCATGCATCAATCCGAAAACCATTCAATTCATCAATCAAAACACAGTGCCAGTATGATCAAACAGCAGTACTTGGAGCCCTCAAATCTCGAGATTTGGACAGTGGACTAGGCTCCAAGCACACAAATATACATTCCAACCGATACAAAGCACCCCCCCACACTTAAGCACGACATTGCCCTTAATGGAGCAGAGGGATAGAGAAGGGGAACGATGTTACCGGATTGAAACTGCTGGGGGACTGGAAGTGGACCAGTCAGCGAGAAACAAACGGGAAGATGGACAGTTCTGCACGAATCGAACACCAAGAACACACTAGCACACTGTGCGTTAGGGATAAGTGTTAGCCCAGACGGCTACAGCAAAAACAATCCACAAAAGAAAAAAAAGAAGAAAAAAAAAACAAACGACACTAAGTTCAAGCTCCTCACACATGGAGCAAACACACACAAGTCTAAAAAAAAAACAAAACACACTGAGATGGGCAACGAGTACAGCCTACTCGTCGCCGAGGTTGTCCAGATCGAAGACGATGTCGTTCATGAAGGCGTCACCACCATCAGCACCATCATCACCATCCGCTGGGGGAGGTGGAAGTGGAGAGTCCTCCCAGGGAGTCCTCCAGACTGGCTGCTCGCCCGGTAGCAGCTGGAGCAGATGCCCCTGTACCTCCTGCATGCACCGAGAGCGGCGCCTCTCCCGCTCGATGTGTGCGAGAGTCACTCCCTGCTGGGTCTGGAGCTGGTCCAATCTCTCATCGTAAGCAGCCATCCTCTGGTGGTACTCGGCCTGGTGAGCCGCGTACTGCTGCTGGAACTGCATCTGATGGTCGATGATCTGCTGGTTCTGGAGACACAGCTGCTCGAACTGGGAGGTGAAGTAATCCTGCCCCGGGAAACTGGAACTGCCACCCCCGTACTCGAAGGTGGTGGGGCGGGCGGCAGCAGTGTCATCCACGTCCTCGGGCTGGACCTCCTCATCAGCTGCACCCTCTAGAACCTCCTGCTGGACCGCCTCTGGAATCTGAGGTTGAGGAAACCCCTCGATCCACATGACACCTCGCTCTTCTCGAAGCAGGAGCATTTTGGTGAGCGTAGCCCGGCCAAAGGGAGTGGTCCCTCCTTGCTCTGTGCACCCCTGCAGGGATATCTGGAAGTACTCTGCTAGGCAGGTGATGAGGGGAGTGCAGTGGAGTTTCTTTAGCTCAGAAGCACTCTTCTCGAAGGTCCTCGCCACCACCGAGCCCAAGTGTAGGGGATGATCCCTCTGGCGCATGGACTGGATGAAGTACAGGGATCGCTTGGTGATGGCGCTGGCACTGTCGGAGGCCGGGGTGTAAGACTTTGCCAGCATGTGATGGAGGAGACGGTTTTCGAGCTGCAATGTGGTGGCCTTCGTCTTCCCCGCCTTGAAGGGAAGCTGACGTGGCCGAGCGAGGCTGAAGTACAGCCTCCCGAAGTCCACCCCTGCTGGCTCGGCGATCTCGGTGATGAAGGTCCTGTCATTGACCAGGTTGAGGCCGAGGGTGTCCGCCAGCTCGTCGTAACTCATGGAGCGTGGTTCACCGCCGAGTCGGAACTGGACTGCAGCTTCGTCCTTCCAATCGGCCATGGCTGCGTGCTTGAAGGTAGTGTAGAACTCAAGCACGAGCTCATGGTAAACCGTCCCGCGGATGCTGAGTAGGCGGCGCCAGTATTTGTTGGTGACAACGGGGGAGAGGTGCTCGTAGCAGTTGAGCTTCTCCAACTCGCGCTTCGACCAGTAATGGTGCTGCCCAAACTTGCAGGCCAGGACGTTCTGAAAACGATCCCGGTGGGCCCCCCTTCTCAAATCTTGAACATACTGATGCCGGAGGTTGGGCTTCGACATGATCCTGCAAAAGAACAGCCCAAAGTGGAACCAAAACAGCCAAGGAAAATGTTAATCACACCCCCACACTTAAGAACAGAAAACAGCCTAACCATGGTTTCATCCATAGTTCGGGGGTCAAAAACTCGATAAATCAAGCATAATCTGAGTGGGGGTGCAAATCCATGAACAAGTAGGCAACTCAAGGTTCACATTCATACCAAATACACCCTCAATGCACATCATTAAGGGCCCCAACCGACCCCCACAAAATGGTACGAAAACAGGCATTTCATCGAACACCTTGTGTGCACTATTAAGGTAAACATGAAATTGGCACAATTCTTGCACACAAGGGCTCAAACAATCAAGAGGGACTTAGCCCAACACAATTCAAACACACTCCATGCATTCCCCTCAATCAATTGCACGAAAATCACAAGATTCAATGAGGTTCTCTAAACGTGCAACCTAACACCCAATTCTCCACAATTAACATAGTTAAGGGCAAAATCAAACCTGGAGACTCAAGTAGAGGTGTAGGGGATGATGAGGGGAAGGCGATGGAAGCGACGAAACACCAAAAAAATGCCCGGAAGTGCTCGTCGGAGCCTCGCCGGAAATCGTCTCCGGCGACAAAAACGTCGGCCAAATCTCCTCAAAATGGAGGGATAGGCCGCTTTTGGTGTAGGAAGGGTGGGTTTGTTGTTGGTTTGGTGAAAAAATGACAAAAAATGGCCGAAAAAATCGAAAAGTAGGGTTTTGTCGCGATTTTCCGGCGAGGAACAGAGGATTCCGGCGAGGAACAGAGGATTCCGGCGAGGAATTTTGAAATTTCTGACGACCCGGCCGTGCTGGCCGAATATATAGGCCGTGTCTCGGCCACACGGCCTGACTGACATGGCCATGTCATGGGCACTTTTGCACGTGTTGGCCGACACGGGCTGGCCGAGGAATCTTCACTCGGCCGTGCCGAGTGCTCATTTGGCCGTGCCAAATTATGCGAGAGCAGACACGACCAGGGCAAATTTCCACACGGCCGTGCCAACATCTCATCTGGCCGTGTGGAATTCTGCGAGAGCTCACACGGCCAAAATTATTTTCCACACGGCCGTGTGACATTCAGGGCTGGCCGTGTGAGCTGCCAGAACTCCGAAAATGACCTGTTTTCACTCCAGAACGACATACAACTCGTGAACAACCCTCAAGACTCAAAAAAACACAAAAAATCAAAAAGAAAAAGGTAAGAAAATGCAAACCTAGGTGGGGTTGCCTCCCCACAAGCGCTTCTTTACCGTCTTTTAGCTGGACGCCAGTAGAGGAACTAAGGGTCCTCGAGCTTGATCAGCAGCTTTGCGCGCTCGACAGCACCTCCCAAATACAACTTTAGGAGGTGTCCATTCACCTTGAATGGCTCGGTTTGAGCATTGCTGATCTCCACCGCACCGTGCGGGAAAACTTGGGTGACCATGAAGGGCCCCGACCACCTCGAACGAAGCTTACCCGGGAAGAGTTTCAGGCTTGATCATATTGGCACTGTGTTTTGATTGATGAATTGAATGGTTTTCGGATTGATGCATGACAGCTTGATTGTGACTAGGACAATCTATGATGAGGACTAAGACGTGCAGTAGAGTTGTGTAGGGGTTCAGTTTTTCAACTGTTTGCTTACCAACTGTGACTTGGATTGATTACTTGTTCTTGACAGTCTATTATGCATCTAGTTCAGGGTATCAGAATGTGAGATAGAGCATATAGGTAGCCATGTGAGATTTGAGCCTGCTCGTTTCTTTCTTGTGCGATAGATCCCTCTTTCATGATGTGTAGCATTCACGTTGTCACTAGCTAGGACGATGGGGGCATAGGATTAGCCCACGACCAAATTTGACTGTCCTGATGTGTCATATCCCTAGTCAGCCCTTTTGAGCCGTGTGTTATCCCTTTCTTTTGGTCTGAAATGAAAAAATCACCCTTTTGCATCTTTTAGCAGGTTCCACAGAGTGGTTTGATAGACCGTTAATTACACATGTTTTTACCCCTGTTCATACACCGTTTGAGATATGATTTCTCGTTTTTAGGCCGATTTCACGCTAAGGTGTGCTTGTTTGTGATATTTCAGGTCCTAGTACGTGAATGGAGGCTTGGGAGCGAGTTTGGGGTCGATTGGATGAAGATCGGGCGCGAGGCAAGTCAAAAAGGAGGCCACACAGGCACACCCACAACTCACACGGCCGTGCAACTCATATTTGTGGCCGAGTGAGATTGTGCGAGAGCAAACACGGCCTGCCCTGATGTCCATACGGCCGTGTGAAGGAGAGGTCTGGCCGTGCGAGTTTTGCCGAGAGCAGACACGGGCAGATGGAAATCAAACACGGCCGTGCGACCCTGGCCGTGTGAGAAGCCTGAAGATCGAACTAATTGGAACGCAGCGTTTTGACTCACACGGGCAACTGGGTATGCCACACGGCCGTGTGGCCCTGCCCGTGTGAGTCGGGAATTCCTGGTTTTAACCCAATTCCGGGCTGCAAGAGTGAGAATGGGACTTTTTGAGCAAAAACAGAGCCCTAGAGAGAGAAAGGACGAAGAACACATCCTAGAAGCCATCTTGGAGCTGGGTTTCATCAAATCAAGCTTGGAGATCGTCATAGGAGTAGAAATCATCATCCCAGAGCAGATTCTTCCCATCAGTATGAGTATGACTACTTTGTATCTTGTTTTCCTCTCTCTCTCTCTCTCTATGGAGTAGAACCCCTCTCTCACTTGGGGATGAAGAACCCTAGTTCTATGTGTTAGGGATTGATTGTAATGACTTGGGATGATATTACTGTTTGATTTTAATCGAATGATGCATGTTTATTGAGTCAATTGAAGTCTGATCAACTTTTCCTGATTCCTGCTGCAATCTGAGATAGATAGAATCTGATTAGGTTGCTAGAGTCTCATCATTCGATAGTAGGAGATTGGCTATACGAGAGTTAGCCAGTTGACTGCTTTGTACTGGAATCCAATTCCAGTAGTGGAGTTCTGTTCTTACTGCTTCAACTTTCTATCCCGGTGAAGACTAGTCGTCTGCCGGGTAGTTAGACTGAGAGGGCTTGGTCAGCTTAAGAGATTCCAAGCTACTGTCGGATCTTCCGCAGTCTAATCAACAGTAAATCAACCCATGGAAATACAATTGAAACCTAACTAAGGAGCTAGGGGGACTCATTCCCGAGTGACTCTTACCTGCTTGAGAAAACCGTATCAATTCCTGCTTTATTTCTGCTTTTGCTTTTAAACAACAACCACTTACTTTAGTTGGCTAGATAACAGAGAATCACTGAGTAAGCAGTAGATCTAGACCCCGGGTTGATAATATAACTTGCCTGTTACTGCATTCCCGGTCTGTGATTACACTTGGTCGCAGATTGGTGTTGTGTTTTGGCGTGTCAGTAATAAAAAGAGGTAAATAAAGTAGAGAGTGCAACGAAAAAACAAAGTACATGCTCTAGGAAGGGGTTTCTTGGCACCCAAGCCAACGAAACCCCCACATTGTTTAGAACTCCTTCACTACCAAATCATAAAGAATTAGCAAGAGTTTACCTAGGAAGAGTGCTTCAAGGTAGTTCATGATCAGTAATAGTAGGAAGGGAGAGATAAGGGTTTTGGCCGATGCTAGTGGCCTTTGATTGAAGAGAAGGGTTTTAGTCGAAACCATAGACCCTTCGGGTTTAGGTTGAATATGTAGAATCTCACATCATGATTGCCACCACCCAAAAAGCCTTTTCCCCATGTCCAAGCCAATCGCCAGTCATCTGAACCCGTTTTTGACCTCCAGACGACCTAGTGGTGACAACCATCCGGTGAACTCTAGCATTTAGAGGTTACCGCCGTGGTATTGAGACGATAGGGCCGAGAGGTTGTGAGTGTGCACATCTTTTGCACCAAAAAGGTCCCGACCCCACTGGTCTTGAGAGTGAGCGATTCATTCTTGCTTTTCATGTCATATCATACCCCAATGAGGACCTTTGTTGCCTTTCCATTTGTTCCTTGGACTTGAATTCCATGCATGGATGGTTGTGGTTGATAAGTGGTTTTGTTGAGACTTGCATTTATCCATGAATAAGTTGAGAACTTTTCGTTTGCCCATTTTGGTGGCTTTGAAAAACCTTTTAACCAAAGTTTTATCGCTAGATAATGATTTCAACAAACGAAGTAGGGGTAGACAGACCGGTTCGGGTCGATATAGATACTTGCCCTATATTGCACCCGATTAGAGTTCAAAAACTTGGGCTCTAATTGGGGTTTAATTGTAGTGTAGATTCGAGCTAGTCAACCGGGCATGTACTGGACGACGAGACGTAGTGCAGTGCCATTGTCGAGTTTGGGTATGTAACTGAACGGCAAGACGTAACGCGGTTGGCATATGGTAGGGACACCAGATGGCGATACGTAATGCGGTGGTCCCTAGTGTTTGGTATCTCAGTTAAGGATAGAAGTAAGAACTTCTATGGGTTCAGGATAGAAGTAGAGAGCTTCAATAAGCTAGTATAGTGAATGATTATTTAAGAGCAGAAAGCGAGAACGGCTTTCGTGCTAGATAGGAAACTTTAATAACGTGTTAGTAGAAAGTTTTCCTAGGGAAAAGACCTTAGGAAGTAACGACAAGACTGACCCCTTCTCACTCACCAGGTTGAGGAAGGGTTAGCAGAGGAGGATTTTGAGAAGAGACAAGGCGAGATTAGAAGTCGCACCAAGGTGGACGAGATCGAGGGGAGCTCGGCGAGGAGATAGATTCAGATTTAGCTAGTTATTTTATGTTCATGATTTTGAGTATATGTACTGGAGATTCAAGATTCAAAGTTCATGGTATAAGTGGTTTAAGCATTTGGTTGGGGTCGCCTACGTGCTTAGGGTTATTCCGGTTTGGTTAAATGAGTCAAGACGTTACAATGGGGCAAAGAGAAAAATAAAGAAGGAGAGGTCTCGTGGGTGGAACCTCAATTCACATCAAGTTCACGAGCCCTCAATCATGGACTCGTCCAATGATCGTGACTTGTGACACCACCTCACCGACGAGAACCTCAACTTCAAGGAGATTCGAGGGTGTATCGAAGCTTGACATTGGCCTCAATGGTGTAAAATAAAGAAGCATTTGTTGGGAGGCAACCCTACTACCACCAATTTGTTTTCATTTCAATATGACAACCATTGGAGAGATTTTTGTGGTGATTTGTTGTCTCCTTGATCTTTTGGATCTCGCCAGCCCTTCGCTCCCGTCCACCAACATTCACACCATATCCGGTAACATCGTTCTACCTCTTTATTTTACACCATTGAGGCCAATGTCAAGCTTAAGTGTGGGAGGTAGTCTATTATGCTTTTTTGTGTGAATGTTGGTGTGATTTTGAGTGCTTGGAGCCTAGTTGAATGCCGAAATTTTACAAAATTTGAGGGATCCAAGCATATTAACTTCTACTTTGCATGATCGTAGTGGAACTTGTGGTGTTTTGTTTAGAATCTTTGGTTATTATCATTGTCTATGGATGATTTTTTTGTGATTATGTACAACCTATAATGATGAGTGAGACATGTATTAGGTTTGTGCAAGGGTTTAGTTCTCATGTGTTTGCAAACCAATGGATGTTTTGGATTGTTACTCATTGATCACAATTGCTATGCATTGAAATTTTTTAAAATTGGTATGAATGATTGAGCATCTAGGTAGCCATGTGAGATTTGTGCCTCTAGTTTTATTCTTGTGTGATAGATCCCTCTTGCCATGACGAGTATCATTCACGTTGTCACTAGCGAGGAAGATGTAGACATAGGATTAGTCCATGATCCAAAATTTTGACTTGTCCCGATTGAATTATTCCCTACTCAACCCTTTTGAGTCATGTGTCTAGGGGTCGCTCTCGTGTTAGGTAGCTCTTACTATTTGAGCTTGATTGAGATAGATAGAGCGACCCTACTTTCTTCGAGTCTACACCATTGTCGAGTCAACCTTGTGTTTGGAAGCTCCCGTCATATCATTTGAGCTTAATTGAGGTTCCACATGAGTGATTTGTGCATGGTTTTGCTAAGAATGAAAAAGAGAGTGTTGGAGGAAGTTCGTAAAAGTGAGCGTTGTTCATTAAGTTAAAAATGTGGCATGTTTAAGCTCTCTACTAGCACTCAAGAAAAAGAAAGAAAGAAAAAAAGAAAGAAAGAAAAAGAAGTGAAAAAGAAAGTAATAAAAAGGGATAGGAAGAAAAGAGAGTTGTCACCAAATGTTGTATATGCTCTAAAAAGTGTTTCTTAGCATGCAAGCTATTGATACACGCACATGATTGTTTACCTCCTTCACTCTTGAGCTTTGAAAAGTTTGATAGCAAGTGTAGCAAAGAAAGTTTGTTGTGAATGGTTTGGTGATTGGTTGTGGTTTGGAATTGAGGGAAGTGTGGTTTTTGGCCGATGCTAGTGGTTATTGCTTGTAATAGAAGGTTCTAGTCAAAACCATAGACCTTGTGTTGGTTTTAGGTTGAAGATGTGGAACCTCATGCTATGTTTGCCACCACCCAAAAAGCCTTTTCCCCATGTCCTAGACCCTAGCTAATCATTCAAACTTGTGTCTAAGACCTCCGGACAAGCTAGTGATGAAACCCATCTTGTGAGCTCTAGCATTTAGAGGATACCGTCATAGTGAAGAGATGATAGGGCCGAGCGTTTGAGTATGCACATCTTTTGCATCAAAATGGTCCTGACCCCACTGGTCAAGAGTGAGTGATTCATTCCTCATGCTTTGTTCGTATCATGTATCCCAGTGAGGACCTAGTTTGCTCGATCGTTTGTTCATAGGACTTGATCTTTATGCATGGATAACTGTGATTGGTGAGTCATCATGACAAGTTATGTTTTGGTTTGTGAACAATGTGAGAACTCTTTCTTTCCACGATTCTATTGCACTCGAATCTCATTTGTGGTGGTTGTTAGGATTATTGTTGTTGTCCATATGTTGATGTCTAATAGCCATCGAGATTCATTTGTTTGTGCCCTATGACATGCCCCAAAAATTTTGTTGAAAAAGAAGTTGTAAGCTGACCTTGTTCTATACTTAGTTTGCTTGGGGACAAGCAAACATTCAAGTGTGAGGGCACGATTCGGGCATAATTACACATATTTTACCCCTCATATCTTGATTGTTTGACTTCGTTATCGTCTTCCCTCGACCTATTTTATGCTAGGTTGTGCTTCTTTTATCACATTTTAGGTCCTAGTTTGGGGTCATTTGGAGGTCAAAACGAGCCAAATGTCAATCCTTGAGTGAGTGAAAATCTCCCCAGGGATTGAAGTGCAAGATTTTAAGGGCAACACTCATTTTTCATGGAATTATCAAATCTACCAATCTCCCTTCTCTCTTCCCTCTGCCGAGTTCCCTTCTCCCTTTCTCTCTCACACGGCTGACCCTTCCTCTCATTTCTGCTCCCTTCATCAAACCATTCAAACCACCACCTAAATCCTCCATACATGCATAACTTAACTTTTTTCTCATCACCCAAACCCAATACCATCAATCACATAATCATTCCTTGATCTAGACACTCATCAGTTTGTATTAGAGCTTAGTTGGTCAGAAGTTTATGCCATTGAAAACAAGAAACATGATCAAGTCAAAAGGATCACATGTTGTGTCTAATGGTACCATGATGCATGAGGATCTCGATGCTGAGGTGGTATGGGTGGGCATTCGGTCTGTTCGGTTTTGACCAAACCGAAATTATGAATATCGGGTTCCCGAAGTCTCCCAAACCTCAAACCGAATTTGAACTGAATTATAATTCGGTTCAGTCGATTTAAACCGAATTATAATTTGGTTCGGTTCGATTTTGCACACAAAACTGAATTTGAGAGGCTACTTGTATCTTTTCACTTTAAATTATTTTTCACCCCTAATATAAACAATAATATGCAATTATATGCATCATCAATGATAAAGTCAAACTTTTCAACACATAAGTCATAAAATATTTCAAATATTTAAGTATAAAAACAACTATAAACATAAAAATCCACCATTTGGAGATTGCAATTATAGTATTTCGGTTTTTCGGTCGGAAATTCGGAAATTCGGTTCGGTGCAAAGAACTCTGTTTTCCGAAATATCCATAATTTCCTTCCGAATTCCGAACCGAATAGCATTATTTCAGTTTCAGTTCGATTTAATTAAGTTTCGGTTCGGATTTACCGAACCGGTTACCCACCCCATGAGGTGGTGTAATCCAAACTCAGGCAATTGACCAAGGGTCAGGAGGGCCTGATGACCAAATTTGATAAGCTACTAGAACAAGGTAGGCAAACCAAAGCAGTTGCAGGACAGAGCTGTGACTGGTCAAGGGTAGCCTTGGATCGCCAGACGACCATCATGGAGAAGGGCTTCGCATCCATGATCCAAGCCATCACGATGCTCACCAAGAATGATAGAGAGGCCTTACTATGACACTAGGATGCAACTTTGCCACATCAGCTATCAATGGACAGAACGCCTCGCTTCTAATGATGGGGGAAACACGCCGGGATTCTATGCCCTCTTCAAAGATGGTCGCCACACGAGAGGTGAGGCAAAGAGCCAGAGTACGGAGGCGGCGCTTATGAGCTCGCGTTGGTGAAAGAGCCACTAGCAACCAACCATTGTGCCTGTTAAGGGCAGCGAATGAGGGGTGTCAGACCTAGACTTGGTGTGGGCTAGAGTGGTGGAGCGGATTCAGGGTGGTACAGTCCCATTTTGGTTGGATCGATCAAGCCAACCAAGTCCGGTAGAACCCTGTGTTTGATCCAACCAGAGTTAGAAAGGGCAGAGCAAGCCATTTCGGCCAAAGGCACATTGCATGGAACCTTCCGACCAGTTTGATCGTTTCAGCGGACTAGTGGGAAGCAAAGAATTCCTGAAAGGTGGAGAAAGTAATGGGGCTGGTGTCTGATTTTATCGGCAGGAAGAAGGCAAGTTTGGTGAGAGAGAGGGTTGAGTGGGAGTTGGTCGAGCATGACCATGAGGACCTCAGAGGGGGGGGGGGGGGGGCGACAACGACTAGAATAATATCTCCTACCATCGAGTTTTTAAAATTTTCATGTATCGAGTACGCTACACTATGGGTGGCTCGAGCAGGATGATGGTTCCAACATAAGAGCATTGTAAAGGAGAGGCAAACATATCTCACATCGTTCTACCTAGAGGTTGGAGCTCAATAGTGATGGAAGTGACCAAAGTGTACCTACATCGATAGAGAGGAGCTGATCACATGGAAGGAATAGTTTGTAGACCAGTTCGGTGGTACTAGTGAGTCAGCTTTTAAGAAGTTGGTCAAACTCAAGTAGACCAGCACTATAAGTGACTTTCAGTTTGAATTTGAACGACTCAGGAATTTGTGCTATAGAACTCTATAGGAGACCTCAATAAGATTGTGTTTTGCTGGGTTGAAACCAGAAATTACAGATGTTGTTAAGGTTTTTTAGCCCAATTGTGTGTTGATTACCTTCCATGTGGCGAAAAAGATGGAAGAAGAGTTGGTAACATGGAAGAGGATTATAGGAATGTAGCCAAGACCCTCTGGTGGGGCCACGATAGTGACAGGTGTGAATGGATTAGGAGAGTCGATGGCACCGACAGGAGGTGGAGTAACTGTAGTTCAGAGCAGATCGAGGCTATCATCGGGAGACTTCGTTCTTTTGTCTCTGGCGAAGATGGAGGACAAGAGAGGGGCATTAAGTGCTACCATTGTGATGAGCGCTACATAGTCAGACATCACTATGTCAATGCTAACCTCATGTAGCTAGTGGGAAAGTTTGAAGATGATGCAGAATAAGTGGCCGCCGAAGCTGGCAAGGGGAATGGGTTAGGGTGATAACTTATTTATAAGTTTTCATCGTGGCTACTTAGAGATCCGCCATCCATATTCTATCTCACTCATCTTGTGGCCTAGATTTATCAAGGGAAAAATTTGGGATCTTCACACAGGATCCAGAACTACCCATATTTCTTCCGTCTTTTCCTTTTCCTTTCCAACTCTCACTGCAGGTAGCGCCGCAATCACCATCATTCTCCATCCACTTGTCCTAACTTACCCTCATTTGCATCGAGGACCACTTCAGCCGACAAACCCACGACATCTTCTCCGGCCGAGTTTCGTTCTTCACTCACTGACGGAGTCCATCATCTCAATCCCTCTATCTCTCCGTCTCTTGTCTTCAGTTTGTAGTGGGGCAACGTTGTCTTTTCTCTCTGGCGACAATGTCTTTCTCTCCAGGCCGGAAACTATTTGTTTCTCAGTTGTGAATCGACGAGGGTTTAGACGACTCTCTTTCGGCTCCTCTGTTGTCTCCCTCTCTTTTTCCTTTCCTTCGTCAGCGCATTTGCTGGTGAGCAATTGGTCAAATAAGATCAATACCAATCCAACCAATACCATTTCATTCAATATCAATCCCACCAATACCAATGTTGTTCACTACCACTATAACCAGACACACTTAATCACAACACGAATCCAATAAGCACCAGCAACAGGAACACACATTCGACATAACGTTCAACCGGATTTTGGCGGCAAGCAACTAGTCAAAGGCTCGAGTGCCCATCCCTTTCCTTCGTCAGCGCATCTCACCGGCGAGGGACTGGTCAAATCATATCACTACCAATCCAACCAATACTAACATCGATTTGTATGGCCATTTCATCATCCCCTTCTCCTGATTCATCACTTCATTCAAAGAACCCCTCCATCACTGCACTTCTTTTCTCTCCCACATCCACCGACGAATTCCATTTTCCCCCTTGACCGGCGTTTACACTTCCAAATCCTTTTCCTACCTTCTATCTTGGTATAATAGAACCCTATGGTGGTTAATTAAACCTCCTTATAATTAGTTTCCATAATTATCTCTCCCTAATTATTTGTGTAATTAAAATGGTAGTTTGAATTAGAATGGAAGTTAAATACCATTTTTATCCTTAGTAGCCATGGTGGTTACTAACACTAACCCCTCCCGTAGGCAAGTCCAATGCAAGCTTTCAACCTTGAGAACAAGGTTGTACTGAAGCGATGGTGACTGATGAAGACATGGATTGCTGACGTGCCATTAGTTATATTATCTTAATTATTATTATTGTATTATTAGATTTTTGGGTTAATATATTTGTATGGACTGAACTTTTCACATATTAAATATCATGTCCAATTTTTTTGATCTATAACTTCGTGCCCTCAACTATGTATCAAAGTTATAAAATTGGTCAAACCTGAGATTTGACCGTTATCTTGAAGACTAATGTTCAACCCGCCATGTTACTGCCAAATTAGCTTGAAAATACTTAAAATATTCAAAAAATTCACATAATTACCAATTTTGAATTATTGTAAATAAAAAAATTATTACACTTAAACTGAAAACAAATAAAACAAAAAACGTATTATTTCCCCCAAACCCGACCGCCACCATTCCCAATCTCTCATCTCCCCCGAAACCCCTCCGATTAAATCGCCGCCTTGTTCCCCAAATTTGTACGCCACCAGTAAAATCACCAAGCTCCGCACCGAGCAAACCATCTCAGAGAGTGGCCCGGAGAGCTCGTTATGGGTTAAGTTCAGAACTTCTATCTTGTTCAAGCCGCCACCGTGTTACCTAGGGATTGTCTTGTGAATCTGGATCTGACCTAGCAATGCGGAACGATAACGATGCCAAACGGTGAAGGACGGGAAAGAGCGTCGCCGACTCAGCAGACTACTGCACAGGAGAAGAAGGCTTAGGCTGCCGATTAACTGTGGTCAAAAGCATGCTCTCCCCGCCGTTGATTTCACCAACCTTTCGCCGTCCTGGAGCAGAGGTACATAATTCCCTCGGTTACGCGACGCGCGCGCCCTAAATTGAAATCTACTTCAACAGTCATTTGTAGATCCAGATCTCCGACCGCCGCCACCATTACCCACCGCAACCGGACCATAAATCGCTAGCAACAAATTTGTCATCGGCGTCGCGTCGCTTGCTACTCCATGCTCCAGATGATGACAAACTCAGTTTTCGCTTCTCTGTTCAGCCAAGGTGGAGTAGAGAAGGTGATTCTGTAGATTCCGAATTGGTGGCTCGTCGGAAGGCAAGTTAAAGGAACGGATTTCAGTCACCAACCGCCTGCCTCTCGAATTCCAACAACAAGACGGAATGACGGCGACCCAAAACAACCGTTGGCCGATGCCAGTTGATCGGCAGTTCAAGAAAGGGAGAAGCTCCAGGAGGAAGTTTGAGATTTTCGTTTGACCGGGTTGGAAGGAGAGATAAAGGGACGCTTAACATATTTTTTCCTCCAATTTTAGTCAAAATACGAAAATTAGGATTCTGTGAAAATTTTGATTATTTTAATTGAAGTTTATGCTGACTAGACGATTAGATGGTGGGTTGACTGTTAGTAAACGGCTAAACAAATGGTCAACTTTGAGTTTGGCCAATTTAATAAATTTGATGCATAATTGAGGGCACGATGTTATAGATCGAAAAGATTAGTCAAGATGTTTAATATGTGTAGAGTTGGGTCAGACAAAAATATTAACCCTAGATTTTTCGAAAATTTGCATGGTCCATTAAACCGTACCGTACCGGCGGTTCAACCACAAAATACCAGTACCGGAGGCTAAACCGATAGGCGGTATTTAAAGATACTAACGGTTGAACTACGGTTAAATCACGGTTTTGCCATAAAATACCCTACCGCTTACTTTTCCGGTACGGTCTCCGGTACGATTTCATGGACCATGAAAATTTGAGATATTGAAAATATTAGGGTCTCCGGTACTTTTCCGATACGATTCCATTATTATGGTAGTTGTTAGAAATTTTTTTTTATAAAACCAGCGTAGAATTATGGTTTGGGATTAAGCAATAAACAATAGAATCAAATCTCCCAATTCACTTTCCTCTATCGAGTTCCCCACCCTTTCTCTCTCTTAGACGACCGATCCTTCCACCTCTTTTGTTCTCTTCATCAAACGGATTTTTTCCAGAAATAGCACCTTTTAAAAAAAAAATTACAAAAATAGCACCCATGTAAAAAAAATTCCACTAATAGCACCCTTTTTAATAGAACGCACCTTGTAGATGCGTTTTACATATAAATCGCACCCTACAAATGCGTTTTATAACTAGATCGCACCCTAAAAGTGCGTTCCAAAAATCTGGAATCAAATTGCACCTTAGCCAAGCGATTTTTGTTCTGACCTAGTAAAATCGCATGGCCAAAATGCGATTTAAGTCTGACCTACTAAAATCGCATGCCTGGGGTGCGATCTGTTTCTGGCAGACAAAATCGCACCATGAGGATGCGATTTTAACATGCAAACCGCACCTTAAAGGTGCGGTTTTGGTCAATTAATTTCCGACATGCATGCAGAAGTTACAGACGTGGGTGTGTATGGGCCTGCATGGCAGACGAAAATCGCATCGCTAAGGTGCGGTTTTCATCAAGATTTTGCCTATAAAAGGCCTCCCGGACAACCATTTCTCTTCACACCTCTCCTTCTCACTTCCTTTGTTAAATTTTCTGTTGTAGCTCTATATTTCTTTAGTAGTTTTGCGATTAACGTTAACTCGTAAGTTGATTTAGTATTACATATTTCTTTAGTAGTTTTGCGATTAACGTTAACTCGCAAGTTGATGTAGCTCTATATTTCTTTAGTAGTTTTGCGATTAACGTTAACTCGTAAGTTGATTTAGTATTACATATTTCTTTAGTAGTTTTGTGATTAACGTTAACTCGTAAGTTGATTTAGTATTACTTTGTATTGTTAATTTTTATTTTTGATTTTTATGATATTAACTTAACTACGGTTTTATCGCAGATGGCATTCCAAAAGTTCACGCTTGGCTTACGGTGGAATGGTTACACGGAAGAGACCGGAAAGGGTGCCACCTACGTAGGTGGCAATTTTCAGAAGATAAAGGTCGCTACCAGACCGCTGCTCGAAGACCTCCATCAAATGTGCACTAACGTTACTTGCATGGATGGCACGAGAAAAGTTGATCGTATGGTGTACCGATATCCAAACAGAGAAAGTGGGTCATTGTGGCATGAGGAATATCTCATAACCACTCAGGATGAGGTAGACGCCATGCTCGAATTCATGAGGTCCAACAATCTTTCCAAAGCCGAGATGTTCGTTTACACTGAGCCGGTCGTAGGCGTTGGAGGTCATTCTGGACACGGTCAAACATCTGGTACCCATGGTGGAGGTGAATTATATGGCGATCATCCCTACCAAAGTTACCATGATCCTCATTCATATTTTCAGTACCAAGAGCAAGGTGAAGGTCATCATCAATCATATGAAGAAGAAGTTCAACCGGACCGGCCCAACCAACCTCAGTACAACTTCCTCTCAGGCAGCGGTAGTTTTCACAACTACCATTATGGAGCTGATGAAGGTGCCTTTCATGAGCTGGATCAGATGGAGGATGTCATGCCAGCACCAGTCAGTGACCCATCCGACGAAGAAGGAGAGATCAACGTTAGTGCAGACAGCTCCGACCCTCTTGAAGGTGCCGATGATTCCGGACCAGAGTCAGACTCAGCTAATGATGATGAGGGGGCTCGTGACCGTGTACCAGTCCCCTACTACAATCACATTCCAGACGACAATTGGATGGTCGACAGCGACATGGAGCCGCCAGAGGTCCCAATATGGGGTCCACTCACTGGGTTTATGAAGGGCCAACAATTTGGCTCGAAGAAGGATGTGCGTCACGCCATTGAGACAGAAGCAATGACTCGGCATTTTGAATGGGTCACAACTCATTCAAACACTAAAAGGCTCTTAGTCAGATGCCGTAATCATCACGAGGGGTGCAATGTTAGGATTCGGGCCATCAACAGCAAGAGACACGGTTGCTGGGTCATATCCCGTGCGGTGAACACACACACATGTGTGTCATCCATAACTTCCCAAGGCCATCGACAGTTGAAATCCAGGGTGGTTGCTGCGGCTATCAAGCATCTAATTGAGCAAGAGCCAGACCTAAAGGTGAAAGTCATAATCGCTGACATTGCAAGTCGTTATGGTTATATGATTAACTATAAGAAGGCGTGGCATGGAAAGCAGAAAGCTCTGGCCGCCGTCTTTGGTGATTGGGAAGAATCATATGCATTCCTTCCCAGGTTAATTTTGGCATTGGAGGCGTCTAACCCTGGCACGGTTTTCTCCCCTCGATACCAAGATGAAGAGATACAACCCCCAGAGCCAGGTAACAAGCGCCATTTCAGACGACTTTTCTGGGCATTCAAGCCATGTATTGATGGTTTTGGCTTCTGTGTCCCTGTCATCCAAGTGGATGGAACATTCCTTACCGGCAAGTACAAGGGCACTCTCCTGATTGCCAGTGGGGCGGATGCAAACAGACAAGTCTTTCCTTTAGCCTTCGCCATCGTCGAGGGAGAGAATGCTGATAGCTATGGATGGTTCTTTAGGCAAATTCAGATCCATTGTACTAGGAGGACGAACCTTACAATAATCTCTGATCGGCACGCCGGCATCAGAGCTGCCATCTTAGGTTTAGATCCAGCGTGGAAGTGGTCCCAAAGGTGGTGCATACGACACTTCAAGAGCAACTGGAACCATCATTTCAAGCGGAAGAAGCTTGCTGATAATTTGTGGTGGATTGGTAAGTTTGTAATTAGATGTATAATTTGGTTCCAATTACAATATCTTAGTACTTTTGGCGATACGTGCTCTGGTTAGACTCTTTCTAAAGTGATGCATGCCTAAGGAAATGGGGTTTTAAGCGATTATCATGATCCTCCCATTTCCTGGGAAAATCGGGTTTTAAGCGATCTTCGGATCCCCCCTTTTTCTGTCAAACAGGCTGTGTTTCTAAGGAGATGTATACCTCTCCTAAGAGTATAACGAGAGTACTTTCGGGTTGTTCGAATTTGTGCTAAATTGCCAAAAATTGACTAACTTTGATACTTTTCTGTGTATTCCTCAGCGGTTGCCTATCAAGAGAAAAAATATCTGGAGAAGATGCAGAAATTGCGCGAGTTATGCCCTGAAGGGGCACAGTGGTGCACTGGACATGACCTATCCATGTGGACATTTCATAAAGATGGAGGGACAAGATGGGGTATTGCCACAACGAACTCAGGTGAGAGTATCAACTCTGTCTACAAGGCCGTTCGTGCACTGCCAATCTCTGCCATTGTCGAGATGACTTTTTGGAAAACGAATGCATGGTTCGTCAACCGACTCCACTGGGCAAGAACGAACGAGGCACAGGGTAAGGTCCATGCCTATAAAGTCATGGAAGTAATGGAGAATGACAATCGCAAGAGCAGTCGACATAGTGTAACCGTTATGAATCGGGCAAATGGCGAGTATAGCGTGACGACCGGGCATCGGGAGGACGGTAGACGGGGGGGCCACCGCCATGAAGTTGTGGTCAATTTCAGGACAAAAGTTGGTGAGTGCTCCTGCCAGAAGTATCAAGGGAGAGGGTGGCCTTGTTCTCATGCAATGGCCGTAATTAAAAACAGGAGCAAAGACCCACGTCACTTCGTTAGTCCGTTCTACAATATTGACTCACTCAAAAACACATATGGACGGAGTTTCCGTGCATTGCCTGATGAAGTTTATTGGCCGATGTACGAAGGAAAATTGATCATCCCGCCGTTCGGACAGAGGCGTGAGCCGGGTCGCCCGAGGAAAAAGAGAATTCAGAACGAAATGGATCAAAGTGGAAGACCACCACGAGGCCCAAGACGATGTTCAATATGCAAAGTTCCAGGACATGATAAACGAAGATGTCCAGGACCGATTGGTCCGCAAAATGCGGGTCCTGATGTGCCAGACTCAGCTAATGCGACATAGTTTGCTTTGTTAATTTTTTTTCATTCCATTCCCAACTCCAAGCTCCAGCTGGTCATGCCACAAACTCCTTGAATTCGAGCTCAAAGTTTGTACCTCAAGGCATAGTTCTAATGGGATAAAATAAGACCAAATTGAAACAACAATCAATTCGAATAAACTAAGATAATAGGAATAGTTCAAATTACATATAAATTAAATTCAACTCTCATCAATCCGCTCAAGGAAGTCCACGAGCTTCGGTCGATCCCACGGTCTTCTTGCTCCTTGTACGACGACCGACGGGAGTAACAATCGGTGGAGGCGGTGGCAAGTTTCGAACTTGGGCGGAGGTAGTTTGGTGGTCGTCGGTGCTATCTCGGCGGGGAATCGGCACTTCCGGGGTTGAGCGGGGGACATCCACGGAAGCTCGGTGGGTAGTCGGAGGGCGACCCCATGGCGTAAAATCGTGGTGTGCCGTCGCGGAGGAACCATCATGCCAAGTACCGGATGATGTATGGCGGGGAGATGGTGGGTAGACCGGGCGGTAGTCGTAGTAACCTCCTTGGCGGGGAGATGGTGGGTAGACCGGGCGGTAATCGTGGTAACCTCCTTGGCGGGGAGATGGGGGGTAGATCGGGCGATACTCGTAGTACGATCCTTGACGGGGATCGTTGTATGAGATCGGGGTGGGACTCGGAGCACCTTGATGGTATGTCGCCCGAGGATCGTAGTACGAGCCTTGGTGGCCAGTTTGGCTGGAACTCTGGCCGGCACCTTGGGGTGAACTCGGGCCGCCAACTTGGGGAGAACTCGGGCCGCCGACTTGGGGGGATCTCGGGCCGACACCTTGGGGAACAACCAATGGAGGCGGTACTTTCCACCCGGGATATGGCGTGACTTCGGGCTCGATGGGCCTTTCCCGAACCCTCTTGCTTGGCTTCCTCTCGTATGGTGGTGGGGGATCGGAGACATCCACTTGTACCGGAGGTGGCGGGGGTGCGGGCATGGGCGGATATCTACGATGATCCCTCCCTTGAGCTCTGATACATCCGAGAAGACTGTTTGCCATCTTCCTGATGAAGCTCACATCTTCATTTCCCAGCTGCGACCTCCCGGTGGTAATGTCTTTAATCCGCTCAATCCCGTCAGTCTAAATCACAAAACAATAAGTTATGAAACAATTTAGGAACAAAAACAATACATTTAATTATGTAGAGTCGAATATACTTACTAATGCACCATCGGCAGCACCCTCCGGAGTCATGTAACGGACCGATGTTTGCCGATAGCGATCCAAGTACGGGTCATGATACCCCATTCGACCCACTGCTGATGGAGTGACAATATCTTGCGATTGTCGTTCCGCCCACATGGCGATGTATTCCCTATGCTTAAAGGGCCAATCTCGAGTACCTTGCCGCCCATCTCGACCATGGAAGGCCTTTTGACTTTCGGGGACGGCCAATGGAATGCACTGCTCCCGACCAAACTGACGGAGGCATCGATCCGGCAAGTGCCACTCCACAATCCCAAAACAAATGAGTGGGACCCTCGTGCACCATTGGCCGATATGCTCGGGGAATTGCTGGAGATGCCATTGCACGATGTTCTCCGGGTATGGATCGAAGATGATCTACACGCGCAAAATGAGTAAATTAAGATAGTTAGAATTGGAAAAATACATGTCTCAATGGCAACTTGTGTAGATCGGAGTATAGAAGTTACCTCTCCTTCCCAAAGTCGCTCAAACCTCCGCCGATACTCATCCAACTTGTGTTGGGCAAGGTTGTCACAAGTGGAGTGTCCGATCCACCTTATTAATAAAACAACAATCGAAATTACAATAAGATAAAAGACAAGGGAAAATTAACCAAGAAAAAACATGATGGGTATGAGAAGTTTACCTTGTTCCATAAGCTTCCCCTCTTAGGGGATGATCGATTGGCCAATCCCGATCGGGACGTTCTACCGGTGCAAGCCATGGCATATGCTCCCAAGCCCAAAATTGGACGATGAACATTGCGCCGCCGACCTCCCTCACAGCTTTTAGAGAGGCATTGCACAAGTTGTTGTAGATATGCGCTAGGCAAGCGGATGCCCAACTATACTCCCCCATCTCCTCCCAACTACCGAGGATGATCCTAAGCCATCCACAACTAAGGAGATTGCTTGCTTTTTTGGAGAAGAACACTCCTCCGATCATGCCAATGAGATAGACCCGAGCATATCTCTCGATCTCATCCTCCGGACTTTCCTCGGTTAGGGGATGACTCTCGTAATGCTCTCTAAAGTACCTCGTCAACCAAGTAATTGACACTTGGTGTTTCCTCATTGGTGGCAAGCGATCGGTCGCATCAACATGCCCCTTCACCGGTACTTTTACTCCCAAAACACTATAGATGAAATGAACCCAACCGGGCATACCGTCGACATCGTCGGGGGCATGATCACTAACGCACACGGGTTTGCCGTCGATGGGGAGATGGGTTAGGATGGCGACATCCTTTAGTGTGATGGTGGCCTCTCCTTCTCTCAAGTTGAAGCAATGGGTCTCCTTTCTCCATCTCTCAACTAGGGCGGTGATGAGTTGGCGATCAACTTTGATGCCGTTAAAATGCCTAATCGAGTCCAATCGTGCCCTTTTGAGAAAGGGCAAGATGGCTGGGTGGAATGGGAGCACATTGGTCGTACCCCTGTAGCGGATTATTGTTTGTGCCTCCTAGAGAAAATTTACACGTTAATTATTATATATTAGTAAGGGTTTAATCCTTATAACTAAATTACTTAAATTAAATTATTTAACTTCAAGCAGAATTTTATTATCATACTTTAGACATTTCATATAATTAACATAATAGCATTATAAATGAATAATAATTTAAAGAGATACGATACATACATATTAAATTATCGTAAAGAGATACATACTAATTATCGTAAAATAAACATACTAAATTAACTAAATTAAATGACATTGTTAATGAATCAATATTTTAAAGAGAAACATACATATTCAATTGTTTGAAATTAATAAAATTCCATTTGTACACATAAATTTTAAATCGTAAGGACTGTTTGGTAAATTATTTAATCGTTTTGGTTGTTTTAAATCATTTAATCGAATACAAAGCAACACTCGTTAGACTCTTAGAAGAGGTATACATCTTCTTAGAAACGCAGTCTTGTTGACAGAAAAAGGGGGGATCCGAGGATCTCTTAATACCCGATTTTCCCAGGAAATGGGAGGATATGATAATCGCTTAAAACCCCATTTCCTTAGACGTGCATCTCTTTATAAAGAGTCGAAGTAAGTGGCGCAATGTATCAGATTAAATTATTGAAAACAACCAACACGATTAAAAATTCAACATAAATTTATTTTATATTTCACTAAATACATAAACAAAATAAAAGAAGGACAAATGGTAAAGAATTGTATGTACCGGATGAGCGTTCCAAACATCCCTTGACCGATGGTTGGGTTGGTCGTACAAGTCAATTGGATCCAACGGTCCTTGCTCGAGATAATACCGTTGGTTGTAAATATCGACGTCCTCCGCAGCCTACGAGAAAATAACAACGAGGTTAGTAAATAGATTAATTAAAAAGCAAGACAAAAATTAAACCCGAATAATGAGTACGTACCGCTTGAAATTCATCAACAAAAACTCCTTCTCCTTGCCACCAATCGGCCATTTTTTCGGCGCAATTCGGACAGAGCTTCGGCTCGGCGGGTTTTGAGGAAAAAACCTAAGAAATGTTTTCTAATGGAAGATCGGACTTTGCCGCAACCAATAGACCACTATTTCCTAGGCTTTTGGGAGGGGGAGGGTTTAGAGAGATAAAACTTAGAGAGAGAAGGAAGAATGGGTTGAAGGTGTGAAGAAAAATGAGAGGGGGAGGGGTGCTATATATAGTTTTCAGATCGCAAGCTCCAGGGGCGAGTTAGGAATTTTGCCCCGGGCGGATCGCATTCTCCCAATGCGTTTTCCGCTTCCCCAGGCGCAGATCGCATTCTCCCAATGCGCTTTGACTGACACCGGCGCGGATCGCATTACCCGCGTGCGATCTGGGATCCAAGGCGCGGATCGCTCCGCTGGCGTGCGCTTAGCCGTTGGATCGGCTGTCAATCGGACGATCTGGTGGATCGCAACGCGTCCTCCCCAAATTGCATCAGTCTGGTGCGTTTTATATTGTGGATTGCACCCCTCTAATGCGTTTTACGTGTAGATCGCATCTGTAAGGTGCGGTTTACATTTAAAACGCATCTTAGGGGTGCGTTCCAAAAAATAAGGTGCTATTAGTGGAATTTCTTTTACATAGGTGCTATTTTTGTAATTTTTTTTTTTAAAGGTGCTATTATTGGAAAAATCCCTCATCAAACACCCAAACCACCACCACAAGTCCACAATCCTCCATACTCTCCAAGCTTCCCTTTCTTATCACCCAAACTCAACACCATCAATCACATAATCATCCCTTCATCCAGGCACTCATCATTCGCCTATGCATTTCAGCTAGCTAAATCAATGTGTAGACGTTATTTACACAAACGTCATTGTCTATGTTTGGCCCGGCTTTTAGAAGTACTTTTCGGCTTCAAAAGGTGAAGCAGGGCCAAATACCTCTAAAAGCTCGGCTTTTGAAAAGCCGAAAAACTTTTTTGTATAACATAAAAGCAGAAGCTCCGATTTGGAGTTTATGCGAAAAGTTTTTTTGAAAATACAAGATTATCCTTACCATATTTTAATTTTATTTCAGAAATTATAATTTTCCTTCATTTGTATCATTCTAAAAACAAAATAAATTATAGAATTATATTATTTAATATAAAAGAAATCTAACAAGATCTATTTTGACCCCAGGTGATGAGGAGCCTGATCCGGGTGATGAGGTGGTTGATCCCAGGTGTCCGGTTTGTTGGGTGCCGTTGGAGACTTTGGAGCATATGTTTCTATCTTGCAGGATGGCAAGGGTGCTTTGGGCGAGGTCGGGTTTGGGAGAAGAGCTTGTGAGGCAGCCTCCCTTGAATTTTGCTTTATTCCTGCGCCGATTTTTTGAGCAGGAAGACAGTGTCGAGAGGGTAGTTCGGTTTGTGGCAACTCTTTGGAGAATTTGGAAGAGTAGAAATTGGGTGACGTTTGATCGTGTTCAGTATGGGGTGGATACTCTGGTGAGGCAATTTGAGGAGCAGGTCCAGGAGTGGTTGAGTCTGGCTGGGGCTGGGCAGGTTAGAGAGAATCGGGATCAACAGGGAGGGGGTACGGGTAGGGTGGCTTGTAGAGCACAGATTGCTATGCCTTATCGTTGCTATGTGGATGGTGCCGTTCGTGCTGGTTCGCATGGGGCTGGCGGTTTGGTGGTTTATGATGGGTTGGAGAGGGTATGTTTTGTGCAAGGGTTTTGGTATGCAGGTCTAATGGATCCTTTTCTGGTGGAATTGGTGGCGTTTCGTGATGCAATTCAGTGGTGCGCTTCGAAGGGACTAGCTGAAGTGCAATTCTGCGGGGATGCGAAGGTTGTCATGAGAAAATCAAGAATTTGGATGCTAGGGATGTGAAAGGCGGGCGGATCCTTGAAGAAATTCAGAAGCTGCGCCCACGGTACCTGCGGTTGGAGATGGCTTTTATTGGCAGGAGTAACAATCGGGTGGCCCATGAGGTGGCTAGGAAGACCCTTTCTTTGTTACCTGCAGTTGTAGATACATTTGATTTTTTTCGCTGGTTTGTTCTTGAGTTGTAAACTGTACTAGCTGTTTGCCTTGGTAATACAAGTGATCTATTGGTAAAAAAAAAAAAAAAACAAGATCTATTTTGACTACTTTTGATTGTTTAGAATTTTTATTCATATTTTATCTTATAAGTCCTTTATAGTCATTTTACACAACCGCTCATATTTAAAAACTTCAGCCAGAAGTTGCTTCTGCAAAAAGGTGCTTTATAGTCATTTTACACAACCGCTCATATTTAAAAACTTCAGCCAGAAGTTGCTTCTGCAAAAAGGTACCGCAGGACCAAACTAAGCTATTGTGTTGATTCAATGACTGAAAACACAACAGGGGCATACAGCAGTGCATACGCCCACACTTTTCAGCATTTTCTGCTTAGTTAGCAAATCCCATGATGACTAACATGCCACCACGTATAACCAAAAGTCATTCTCCTCCCCCGTTTAACGCTTGGCTGCTTCTTGAAGGTGTCCAAGAAAATACCAGATACCTATTAGAGGCTGCTGTTTTATTATTTTTTTAGAGATATTAGAGGCTGCTGTTGGACGCCATAGAAGGGGAGAAGAGTAGGGATGGCAATGGGGCGGGTTTGGGGCGGGTTTGCTTAAACCATCCCCATACCCATTTTCAAATACCCAAATCCATACCCGCCCCATACTCATGCGGGGGAATGTTTTGCAAACCCATCCCCATACCCGTGGGTTTCGGGTACCCATGGGTAATACCCATACCCGTACATCGAACATTATTATACCTAAAACTTACAAGAAAAGTTCTAATTATAACTCTAATCGAACATATTATATCATGAAGTCAACAAAACACGGTCATTTTTTTAATATGGTTCAAAGATTATGATCCTAAAATATCCGTTAATACATAATATAGAGTATAATATTTTTCAAATTATTATGTTCTAACTCTGATACATCTACTAAATAATAATTAACTAACATAATCTTGTTGACAAGGGGGAAAGTGAAAGAGTGAAATGAGAATTGAGAGAAATGAATTAGATTTTGATTAAGGTGGTCACTCAATTGCATTTCTATTATTTATTTTCTCAAGTTATCCTCATCATCGTTGATAGATTATAATTTGATGCACATATTTTTTTTTATATATGAAGAAAGTATCTTGGTGGGGCGGGTATGGGGATGGGTATGGGGCGGGGGAGGCTAAAACCATACCCGCCCCATACCCATCAAACTTTTTGCGAGTTTTACCCATACCCTCCCCATACCCAGTCAAAGCGGGGATTCCCCGCGTTGACTGGGTCGGGGGCGGTCGGATACCCGCGGCCATGGGTTTGATTGCCATCCCTAGAGAAGAGGCTGTTCATAAGAAGCGATGAGCTGGATGACGCTGGCTACAGTATGGTCAAATACATAGGAAGATAGAAGATTTCATTACAAAATTCTACACATTACAATGATAAAAGAGATATGTATGCTTAAAGCAGTCTGGACTCTGGAAGATAGCTTCTCATCCGGAAGAATATAACTATAACAACCCTCCCTACTGAAACTCATAAATCTCCTCATATTTACACCAACATCTTCATCATCCTCTGAATAGTCGAACCAAAATCACCGGGTCAATCAGTTGTCTGCAGGGTCTCTACAAACCCAGGTATGAGAAAATAGATGGGACCAGATCCACGACGGACCATGCAAGGCCTGCATACTGGAGGAATCTTATGCCAGTATCGACGTCAAAAGAATCCATTTGGTTAGAGAAAAAGAATAGTTTCTGGATGTACCCTACTGATGACTGCTGCTGCTTCATATTACCTCCTGATTTCTTCCCTGTTGCTGCATTCAGCAACGGGATGTAACCGGTTGATCTTATAGGGATCCCCAAGGTGTTTGAAACTAGTGGAAGAATCCACTTGGACAGGGCTTTGCTGCAGAACTTGACCAATAAAATTGTAGGGATTCCGATAGCAGCTCTTCCCAGGAAAGCAGGGGCTGTGAGCTCTGCAGTGAATATCTTCGGGACACCTTCGTGGTGGAACTGCTGGTAGGTTTGCTGGATTCCAGCCACCTGGCAGACCATGTTGCAACTTTAGTTCACATCACCACGAGCAAATTTATACTTCTGATATATATCATTCTCAAGATTAGCTAGCTTGCAAACTGCAAATCTATAAGTAAAGATTGTATAATGCTTCCTTACAATTCCAAATGCGACACCATCAAAGGCTGTGTGGTATTCAAAGCTTGGCGTTGGGAACTCGGGAGTTGGATAAGCAAAAAGCAACAAGAAGCTCAAAGTCGCCCAAAATGTTGTAACTGAAATATAAAGTAAATACAGATGTTAGATGCCATTCTGCTTCTTCGCATGGAGTACAAATAAATTTATCATGCTACTGCTAAACGGGTAAACATGAAACTCTGTCCCAAATAAACTGAACTTTTAACTGTTGAATATTTAAACAATAAGTCGCTCACCATTCTGTCCAGAGATTATGAAGCTGTCAATGTGGTCATGCACAGTCAGCCAAGAGGCAAGGATCATGAGACCAATAAGAAGACCACAGATGATATCAATCAAGCTGTGCATGCCAAGGTAAATCCTTCCTATCAAGCGATACCTTAGTTTTGGTCAGAAAAATGTACAGAGAAAGGAAGATAAAACATCCAAGAACCTGAAGATGGATTATTTTGCTTACCCCAACCAGTGAGGCCAACAAGCAAGCAAACGAAGGCAACTGCAGCACAGGTCAATGACGGATCCTGAACTTGCATATAGGATAAAACATAGTGCAAAAGGTACCTGTACAGCCACAGTCGAACATATAAGGAGTAAGTGCCACAAGAAACTGCTGTAGCATATCAAGGAAAAAATAGGCTTGGGGAGAGTAGAATGTGCAGGTCCAACGTGAGATAAACAAGTCTTAACAATACTTATCACTGATCATACTTCTGAATATCAGCCAATTTCGTCAAACTGATTAATGCAATCCAGTTAGAGTGGTTAAGCCAAATTCAACTTAAGCCACATAAGTCCATGTGGTTGACCTTGAATGGAAATTGTTCTCTAGTTTCATGCTCAAATTTAAGCAAACAGACATAGGCTTTATGGAACACAGATGACCTATTCTTAGATACACAAATATCCTCCTATAATTGCAAACCAAAAGAAGAAGATTGACAGCACCGCTGTAGCCAGAGAGAAATTCTACAAAGAAAGCTCATTCTGACATCAAACATACTGTATACGCTTAAAGGATGAAGCAGGCAACACGAGCATATCACGAAGAAAGAAGAATACCCAGAAAGGCAAACAGTGTTGAGAGTGTGGGAGGAAGGCAACCCATATTCCAAGGCATTGTCTTCCTCGTCCTTTGTGGCAGTGACTCTCCTGACTGGAGGGCTACTGGGTCTTGGAGCTGACACCACATCCTACGGCACCAAAAATGGAGTTAGAAACTTCATTAAAAAAAAAATAACCCTTACGCAAAACTCATCAGATAAAACAGTAGGCAGCTTGATATCTAAGATACCCATTTCCGAACACAGGACTACCTTAATACAGTTCCCTGAATAATCACAGAAAGCCATCAAAAGGGTCATCTGCCTAGCCAATTTGCCATGTCCACTCTACAACCAACCAAGAAAGGCAGTCAGCACAACCTCTTAAGGCAGAGGAGCTGTAATCAAACACAAAATTCCGGCAACTGGCAAAAAGTTTTCGCAGCAAAACATGTAACGAGAAACAGAACGAAATCAAATCCTACCCAGAACAGGAAAGGAAGAAAGGCCGTGTAGAAGGGCACAGAGACGACACAAGACAAGCCGGAGAAGAGAGCATCCAAATATCTATTCTGGTGCTTCTGCAAATATAAGAAATATGACAAAAAAGCATAACTTAGTCAACCGCAAGCAGGGGTTCATCATTTTTCTCCATTGGGAAAAGTCGTCCAGAGCTGAGGATATAGATTGAAAACCTGGATCCGGAGAACTGCAGGGGTGCCGGCGGCGACGTGGTGGGACGCCCATGGCTGCAGCAAAGATCGAATTTTGTGGGTCACATTGAAACACGAAGACACAGCAATCCACGACGCGATTCCACAGAGAGCCGTCGCTTGCCACAATGCTATGCTCTCCATGAAAATCCCCCTCTTCGCTTCCTTGGGAAACAACGGCAATTTGGGGGGAATCCGAATTGGGGGACCGCCGACGATGAAAGACGAGGAGAAAGAGGCACTATTTATTTTTGTGAATATTGACTAATCCAGCTCCAATTCTTCAAATTATGCCGTTTTGGAGAGCTTGACTTCTTTTAATACTTTTATTTTTTTCTTGTTGAATTCGGTTTTTTGTGCTGGTTTCGTTTGCCTTGCCTTTTCCAGAGGCGGCAGCCACCAGGCTTCCTATGGCAATGGGCTGGCAGGGACAAAAGTGGCGCCATCAGCCGGCGCCCGTAACTGGGAACATCCACGTTAATACCCAAGTTAACAATGTATTTACAATCGTGTGAGATCAATTATGTAATTCACCCAACAAAATACCGAGGATTAAAACACGTCTCGATACCAAATTCTCTCGTATCGACCGAACAAATTATAGAACAGAAACAGTAAGTAAACACGCTATCCTCCGGCTCTTAATGAATGGAGTTCCTATTCGTTTGGTTTTGTTTTGGTATTATTAATTTCAATTTTATATATGGATCGGCACAAAATTGATCCACTAAGAAGAATTTAGGAAGCAAACAAATGGCATGATCTTTGATAAGAAAAAAATTTAGAAAATACATATGCATAAGTCTAGATCCATAGAGTGAAAATTTTGAAATCCATCAAAACCTCACGCGATAAGATTTCGAATTCTTATCCTATATAAAGACTTTTATACATTTCGAACCTAACTCAATTTGGTCAATCTCGCTGCCTTATATTTTTATTTTACATCTAGAGAAATTTTACTATGCTATATAGTATTGGTGCTATAGGGTTTTGCCTTTATGGTACAACTTAAAATTGTACATTTACATTATGGTACAACTTCAGATTGTACCTATACTTTTTGTACAAATTCTTTTATGGTACAACTTGAACTTGTACCTTTATGTGATGGTACAACTTCAAGTTGTAAAGTTGTACCATAACATAATGGTACAAATTGCTTTATGGTACAACCTAAACTTATACATTTAATGTTATGGTACAACTTTAAGTTGTACATTAAAGCACCAATACTATATAGCGTAGTAGAAGTGCTTACATCTACTGTCTATAAGTTTTACTTGCATCGGTTTATGATGTCGTGTTTGGGACCCGATCCCCAACCCACATTACTTTTGGTTTTGTATTTATTTGATTTTGAAGAATAAATTACTATTCATGAAAGAACAAAATTCTATATCTATGAATTCTCAACTCAATATTTCTCTCACTCTTCCCCAAATTCGCATAATTATCTTCCTCGTCTCTCAAGTATGTACCATAAGCTAACCTAAATATCCAAATATAGATCAGAGACCACACTCGGTTCGTTGTAATTTCCAAGCATCCGATATTCTCAAAGTAGACATTTTATACTAACTGAAAACGAAACAGGTCACTCCTATTAGTGATTAAAGTATAAAAATGGTGCTTATTATTTTATTTTTCTTTTATAGAAAACGAGTAAAATCGATCTAAGGGGTGGTGGTGTAACCTTCTATCTCTTCTTTTACTCTTTGAAAGTTCCTCGTCGGGAAAACTCGATGGCTGTCGTTACTTAGGGGTGTGCAACGGTCTGGTCTGGTCCGAACCAAACTAAGGAGAACCGTGGTCCAATAGTAAGAGACTTCTATGGACCAAGAATCGAACCAAACTAAGGAGAACCCTTATTAGTTCATCGGTTGTAGTCATTCGGCCAAGTGTTATTTTATAATAAGATTGTGTGTAATTAGGAAAATGGGTCAGATGAACATATTTAAAACACAGCTCTAAATTTAACCTGAAAATTCTAACTCCAATGATTCTCGCCTAAAGAAAAACAAGCAATGAAACCTAAAATTCTAAAAGTAAAAAACTTAAAAGATTAAAAGGAATATGAGGTTGGTTCACTTGAAAAATTACTAGAGTAGCTGGTGAAAATAGGGATTGACACAAAATATATATATTGATTAGTCGATTGGTTTGTCTAGTGTTGACATTGCTCGTTTCAACAACTACGGAGAGAACCTTTTCACAAATGAAATAGATGAAAAATTATCTACGTAATAAAATGAGCGATGAATTTCTCGCCAATTGGTTAACTATTTTATCTTAAAGAGAGTATGTTATTGGTATGGATGTAGACTCCATTATTGATGAATTCACTATATTAAAATTTAAAAAGATCGACGTGTACAATTGATATAGTAAATTTTTTTATGATTTTCATACTGTATCTAATTTTCTAATGAAATGCGGGCCCAGTGTTCTACTGTGTCCTGGATCCGCCGCTATGTGGAATACTAGTCATATGCCAAGGGTGTGTGGGAAGTGTAAGTTTGTTGGACATGATTATGCGTTACCTACAGGGCCTAGTAAGAGGATTTGGAATGTCAAGAACCGGTTATAAGGGAAGTTGCTAAGCCTGAGAATGAGATTGATGACTCAGTTAATGGGGAAGCTCAGGAAAAGGGTGAATAAGTTTCAGAAGACACTATTCAAGAGGAGGTAGTATGGACTATAAGCAAGTAACTGTAGCTACTACAGCTCCACCTCCAGGGACAGGGCTAATTGATAATGAGGGCTTTACTTTGATGGTAAATCAAAGACAGAGGGATAAGATTGGATCACCATGGAGTAGTAGTGATCATCAGGGAACCCATCATGATGGTCTGCAGGCACTCCCATTGAGCAGGTAGGCACTACTTAATGATAGATCTTTCCCTTGCTTAATTAGAAAATTGTGATGAGAGCAGAGCTATGGCTCCTCCTCATTCTCCTCCTAAAGGGAGAGGGGAGAGGAAGAGGAGAAATAGAGGTGAATGAAGCTGCTCAGTTGGAATATCAGAGATTTCAATGCACCTGATAAATACTTAGTTGCTTTAGCACAATTGAGGAAGCTAAAAATCCTATCTATTGATAGGAGATCTTCGTCAAATACCCGAATTTGCCTTTTTTAGGAATTCCTCAGAAGACTCTTAATACTTTTTATGTTATGAAAGAGTACAAAAAACAAAATTCTACGCTTTTCAACATTTTTTATTTGAAAAAAAAAGAAATTTTGAGATTGTTCAACCCTGGCTTTGAATTAATAGTGAACTGATTTTAGTGCGTTGAAGAATTGTCCTTTCGTCTTTCTCCCTTTCTCGAAATATGGGCCAATGGAAGTTTAACTCCTAAAGAAGCACTTCATGAAGCTTCCCAAAATTTGATTGATTTATACCTTTTCACTCTTTTTTCTACAATCAGTGGCGTAAGTAATATAATTAGCAGGTGCCCTTTATAGTAGCTGGAGGACCTTCGAATAGGGCTCTTCCCCCGGTTTTTTTCTATGGATCAGAGAGGGGGCAACATTATAAGTCTACTCTCGAGGAACCTTCTTCTCTGGCCCATCGCATGGATGTGGTTTTCCACCATGGCAGGATTCGTGTTCGCCGGCTATGATGCTGTATGCCAAGGTTAGAAAAAGAGAAAAAACCAGGATAATCAAGTAAAGGGAGGCATAATTCATTTGTGAAGGATAATATAGTAGGCCTGTTAGAAACTCGTTTAGTGGAAGAAAATAGTAATAAAATAATTTCAGGCGCTTTTCTGCCTAGGAACACTTAGATTAGCTTAGATCAACCCAACAATTTTTGTTAGCCTATCCTCTTCTTTTATTTTAAATAATTTGTTGAAAGTTAAGCTTAGATTAGCTTAGATGGTGATTGACAGAACTTAGCCCTTGCCATTTTTTACTTGTTGGAATGAATATTGCAATTAGTTGAATGAAAATCTTAGGTGTGGTGAACTATTGATCTTTGCCTGTCAGGGCCAAGACTGTGATTGATGAGTCAAATATCGCGTTCGAGATCTTTTGACCCAAGGCCACGATCTTACCCGTGTCTATTTAAGGGAGGTGCATTTTGCAATCAAGTCTTTTCTCTCCAAGCATTTTAAGTTCCATAGCCATATTCCAAAAGCTTTCTTAGCTTTTTGACCATACTTCACCTTTCAACACCTTCTACCATCTTTTTGAAGTATTGATTTATATTTTGGAATATGTTCATGTCTCCAAGAAAGCTAAGGTACACATTTTCTTTTTCTCGTCTTCTAAGTACCCTAGTTAGGTCAAAATTTTGTTGAGCACTTTGAGAATTTTGGTACTTTGTTAGGCCATGGCATGATTCCTAGGTGCCATAGGATTGATTACTATGCTTAAATATTATCTTATGTGCATTGGGAGACATTGATGGGTTATTTTTATGCATGTTTTGATTTTTCTCTTTTTGCCCACAAAGTGTTCAATGAAGTTCTCCAACCACATAGTTCCCAATTTTATTGATCCTATTCTTTGCATTTGAACTTGTACGCTCATAGGTGGACCTATTTCTCCATCTATGTTTTCACCTTTACATAAATTGTTCCACTTAAGTGTCAGGGAAGCATAAATGATTGTTAAGGATATATTGGAAGTTCAAATGTGATTTGATGAATGGGTTTATGGTTTTGTGCATGTTGTTGTTTCCACTTCTTTTGTAGTATTACTTACAAGCACATGGATATGGCTTGAGGAGAAAGTTCCAGTAATATGGAGAATTCCAATTATCCTCATCCCCGCATTGTTCTAAGAATAAGAAGAAGAGTAAATCCTGTATGAAGGATGTGATTATTGAAGAACCAAATCCACAACAACCACCACCTTTGGAGTAACCTCAAGAGGATCAACATGGACATCAAGTTAGCCCAAGATTTGGAATGGAACAACTCATCATGCGTTTCTGGACAACATTCTCGAGTAATTTAAAGCCAAACTCTTATGGCTTCAAAATTTTCCTCAAGGCGAAAGCACGTGCCTCAACTGTATCCTTTTTGCTAGGCTCGGGATAGAATAAACCATTCGTTCCAAGATGCAGAAATTGGAGTGACTGAAATTGCCAAGCGTTCAAGAAAACATCCATATGGTACTTGTTATGGAATTCATCAGTACACTCAAAATTCAAGATTTTAGAGGTGTCGCCGATCTTTCGAACAATATTGAATTCCGACTAGGCAAAGAGCATCGCCATATGACGATCAAAGAGTTTACTAGAGATATAAATGTTTACCCGATGGATTTCGTTGACTCACTGGAAGATTTTGCTACCTTAACTTGGGAATTTGAATTTCCATGCTTCAAGGTATTCTATGAATTCAAAGTCAAGAAACTCGGTATTCAGCAATGGGTTCGTGACCTATCCTTTCCTACAACCAATACCTTGGACATGGGAGGCACAATATTCTGACTTCCAGAAGCTACAACAGCTAGAGGAAGAATGGACATGATCATCGAGGAACGGCAAGACGGGAGCGTGCCTGAGGAAGAAGTGATGCATCAATCATCCTTCAGTACGGCGCCTTCGCAGATTCACCAAGCAAGAGGTTTTCGAACCAAAGCAATGATAGCGGCAATCCTTCAAAACCAAATAAGGGAGAAGGAAGCTCGATAACAAATGATGGCATGCATCCATGAGATCATGAAGAAGTTGGAAATTCTTATTGAGGGTATCACACCACTTTTTGTTCGCTCTCCTTCCACTCTACCATTTCTAGCCGAAGACGAATAAGGACCCTAGGCATCAAAGGTCTATGTTCTACTATTATTTTCTTCATTTTTCCTTTTCTTTTAACTTAAACAATGTCTAATTATTGCTTTTCCTTTTCTTTATTTCATTTTTGTACTTTAAATATTCTATTTGTAGTTTTGTACTAGTAGTAGACTTAATTTTATATATCTATGTTTACCGTACTTATTTCCTATTACCTCCTATCTCTCTTTCTTATGCGCTTTATCATTGTGAAAACCACCAGGAAGACAGAGATCTACACTTGTGTACCTTCACCAACCCGTAAAACATCCTATGATAACCCCTTTTGATCTTATCTTTTAAACTTCCACATTGAGGACAATGTGTTTCTCAAGTGTGTTCGAATGTTTGAATGATCATTATGTTGAGTGAACAATGAATCGTACTAGCCTCCCTTGATTATGAGAGTGTATGCTATTGTTTGATTGTGTTTTGGTGGTTAGAATGGCCAATCGATTGTGTTCTGGAACCTTTGAGGGTTCCAAACACCTTGTCTCTTGCTTCTACCTACTTAGTGTGCTTTGAATTGCTAGATGGTTGGTGTGTTGTGTCTTATAGGGAGTAGTTGCATGATTAGAGTACAGATGTATGACAGATTTTACTCTTATCTTCCTCTTTGGTGAGCTGATAATGTCTACTAGATAGATTATGACATGTGCGAGATTCTCTACTCACTTTTGGACTAAAAAATATTTGCAGTAACAAAGTGCTCAATTTTGAAAAATCTTTTGAAAAAGGAGGTCTCACGTGAGAGGCAACCGAGCATAGTGTTAAACCGTCAAAGGGCTTTTCTCTCGGTTTGGAGCCATTTGAGGATGCGTTTAGGGACTGGATAGCTTTACTGAGTCCTGATCATCTTTCACTATTTACCATCCCCCAAACATCTCTCCTTACGGAATCGTATAGCAAGGTAAAAAGTACCTTTTAACAATTCAAGAGACCTCACCGCTTGTTTAAACCCAACATGTGTGGCAACCCATATGTCGTAGAAGTGAGGAGTTCAAGCTGGGAATTGGTGCTCGGGCAATGAATCCGACCATCACTTTCCGCACACGGTATCGAGTCCTGGAAGGCAATGTTTCTTCCGCACTTGGTCACGAGAGAGAGCCGCCTATTTGCAAATGTTTGGTGCAAAGTATGTTAAAGTTTAAAAAGGAGACTAAAAAAATACAACCCCTATCTTTAAGAAAGAATAAAGAGCACCTTCAAAAGAGTCCATTGTTTTGATCATTTTTGAGATATCCCCGATGCACACCTTGAATGTCCAAACCTATTTAGTCGATGTAGTCCTCATTTAGGAGTTTGTGTTTTCACAGTGAGATGAAAGTGATGTTCACTCATCTCCGACTATTGTAGTCCCTGCAATAAAGAACTATAGTACATACCATGTTGATTTGTCTGTCAAGTTGTACTGGTTTGAGTAGGTTTGCTTCGGGATAAGCAGACACCTAAGTGCGGGGAAGTTGATAAAACCTAAATTGAGGTTGATTAGTCCTCATATATAGGTTCTTTTAGGTCATTTCATGTGCATATTGAAAGATACATCGTCAATTATACCTCTATTTCGTTCCTCGAAGAATAAATCGTTATATTAAGGTGTATTAGATGATATGTGTGAATTAGCTACCAAAAGGACATAAGTGTAGCAAGAATGAGGTAAAAGCTGAAGATCCTAGCTTGGGCAAGGAAGATCCCGATCAGGAAAAGAGCATGCAAAGTGAAAGCGAAGATTATGGTGAGTATGTTGGAGGCTCCAGTCGAACTTTAGGAGAAGTTAGCTTGGGAGAAGTAGAGAGTTTCACGAGTCAATTAGAAGCCCTCGAGTTCCCAGCTCCCGAGAAAGATCGCGGTTGCGAATAAAAAATCGCGAATGTGAAGTCTGCCTGTGATGTCCCCCCTTGGACGAAGAACAAAACGCAACGCTTGAAGATGGCGACCTGCGAACTCTCCTAGCATGGCCGCGAACTTGTCCGAGACACGAAACTCAATAAATAGGGGCTGCATTTCCCCTATTCAACAGAGTGATTTTTTATTGAAATATTTGGTTTTGTGAGAGAGAAAGTACAGAGAGAAGCTGAAGGAAAGAGAAGAAGAGAAGGAGGAGAAGAAGGAGGAGTTAGAAGGAAGGAGCCATCTCCCCCCTCCAAGTCTTCTTACTTTTATTCAATGTTTCTTCTTCCCTCCTTTATGGAGTACTCCTCTAAGGTACTAGGGGTTTAAACATCCAAACCCTATATTAGGTTTATAAAGTAGATGTATGAATTATGTTAGGGTTTATGAATGGTTATATTTGTGTAGTAATTTTATTGCTTCATTTATGCTTAATTATGCTTGGGTAAGTCGCCCTATTCTTCCCTATTAGCTTGCAACTGAGCCATCCCTAGACAGGAGTTTTAGGATTAGACTGGGTAGCACCATCTGGCATATTAAAGGTATATGAATGTTTTAGGGTCTTGTAGTGGACGACGTGAACGTACCCCTGATACAAATCTTTAGGGAACGCAAACGCATATCGATCCGTCTCTTTAGCGTGGACGATAGGTAGAACCTACTGAAATAAGCTAAATTCATAATGCCTTAGATACGCGAGCCTTTACTGAGTTAACAATTGGTCTTGGGGTGGGGGTGGGGGGGCGTACTCAGAGGCGTGGAATAATGATGAAGGCCCATAATATTAGAGAGCTCACGCACCATATCGATAAACCCAACATAGTTAGTCATTCACATGTTAGATCTAAGATAGAGCAAGGGAGTTACCCCCAAAGAACATTCTTTTATCTTTCTTCTTACCTCTACCAGTAGTTCGTTTAAAACCTCCAAAAAAGTTCAAAAAATGATCGGGTAGATAACAATAGAGAGAGAAGTAAGCTAGGGTACCGAAACTCATGGAATATGACCTCTGTCACCACTATATAGCAATGCCATCTCGAGTTAAACTTTGCTCAAGATGGGGTAATTATTTATACTGTGCAAACAACTAAAAATGACCCGCACATGGACGATCAATATGAATGAGAATTGAGATGCATGTTTATATAGAGTGATCTTCATACTCAATAACATATACTTACTTTTTAGCTTTACTTTACCTTGCCTATATAAAGGAAAGAATACCTAAACATATCTATCTTTCATTGCTTTGTGTGTCAAGATATGAGTAGTTAGATGTGAGTAGTTATGCATTAAAAAACCTTGTGGAATAAGATCCTAAACAATTCTAGAATTTATAACTTGATTGTATTTGATTTGCATTGATATGACTAATACACAATATGCACATGAAGTTTTCGACACCATTGTCGAGGATTTCTAATCATATATCAAAGCATCTAAAAATCTTATGTCTCCTTATTAGTTTTAGTTTGTTTTCCAGGTTGTCATATGAGTCCAGTTTTTAATAGAAGAGAAGTCGAAAATCAAAAGACAGTAGAGGAAATCATCAAAGGATGAGAAGCGTGTGGTCAACCCTTATTGATATCGAAAGAATGAGCATCTAGCTCAAAAAAGAGGAGATTTTGAGCCCTACCAATCAAAAGTTCAACTAGAGAAGGAAGGAGACATTGAAGGAAACTAGAACTTTGATATAGGAGAAGAAACCTCTTCCACATCTTCTTCTACATCACCAATGATGGTTGAAGAGCAAAGAGTTTTCATCCCACCAACTATGCATGAGTATTTGAGACCTAAAGCCTCGAATATCACATCAAGCATTGCTGTACCACCAACAAACATCGAGATTCAAACTAAACTGATCCAAATGGTGCAACATTAAGGGAGATTTGGTGGAAGGAATGAAATGATACTGTGCAACATCTGAAGATATTTTTGGAGATTTTCAATTCCATTCGAGGAGGTAATGCTACAAGAGATGCAATCCAACAATGAATTTTTCTTTTCTCGCATGTGGGAAGGGCAAAGCAGCGGTTAGAATACCATCCACTAGGGACCTTCACCACGTGGGTGACCCTAGCACAAGCCTTCATTGAAGAATTCTTTCTATAATGGAAGACATAGTAGTTGAAAGATGAAATCATACAAGTCCAGTAGAAGGAAGGAGAACCATTCTATGAAGCTTGGAGGAGATTCCAAGAGCATCTCAAGGCAATGGCCCAGTCACGGATTTACGCCAGTGCTAGTTTTTAAGTATTTTACCTTATTTTTAGATTGAGATACCACAATAATAGTAAATCATTCTCTTGATGGTGACTTCACTATAATGACAGGAGTTCAATGGCAAGAGCATTTAACCACACTGACAGTTGTCCAAGAAATTAAGGAAGTTGCTACCATTTTGTGTGAGCGGATGAAGGAAATTTCTCATCAACTAAAGAAAACATCAATGAAACAAAAGAATGAGGCAATGGCAACATTGTTTGTGCTTGTGGAAAAGAATGCCATTAAAGATTCAAATGTTGGAGCATGGAGGGCAAGGACATGCTGATGTCAATTACATTAACCAAGGATACCAACCAAGGACACAACAAGGTAACTATGCTCTTTACCGCAGATTCAACCAACCTCGCATACCTTATGGTCAATGGCAAGCCCAATAGAAAAGAAGCCTCAGGGTTACGCCAATATCACCTCTTCCAATGCCCCTGATGTTCATGAAGCACAATGGAACAAGAAGCCAAATCCGCATGGATATGTAAATCAACCTCAATATAAGGAGAAAAGAGGAGGTTCTTCCAATCATCAACTTACTAGATTCGAGAAAATGGAGGCAACAATCATTGGTTTGCAAGCAAGCTATCATAATTTAGAGATCAACTTGCACTTTTGATGCTAAAGCTCAAATCCTCAAGGAAATCTTCCCATCAATACAAAGAATAATCAAAATAAGGAGGAAGTCAAGGCTACCTCGATGATAGTAGGAGCATTTCAAAGTTGTTTGAGTAAGGAGAGAGATGAGGAAAAAACTTCAGAATGGACGACAAACTTAAAGGAAGATAGCCCTCACCCTTTTCATCTGTATGACTTGGTGAAAACATGGGAGGAGAAGAAGCAACCTTACCTCTGTTGAGAAACATTACAAAAATGGATAATCATGTGAAGAAACTCAAGAGATTTTTGGAGAAGAAGACACAATGACCATCAGATCCACTCCTAAGGGGTTTGAGAACATCATGTATGTGGGAGAACATAATGGGGATCCCTACCAATGTATGATTGAATGTCTTCTCAATGATCATCAAAAGGAGGAGGGATCAATTGATCTTGGTGCAAGCATCAACATCATGCCTCTCAAAATCTACAAAGAGATGGGCTTTGAATGCATGGAGGACATCAACATCAAGATCAAGTTAGCAGACAATAGTCCATTCCAAGAACTAGTGATAGTCAGAGGCTTGAGTACCCAAGTCGGACCATTCCTCTCCTTCCCATATTAAATAGTGATCAATGTGAAGATTGATGATGCCTACTCCATACTCTTTGGGAGATCATTTGTTGCAAATACTGGAATAAACATTAATGCGGAAAATGATATATAACCGTATAAGTAGGAAGGATCATGCACCGAATAGTAAGACCTAAGCAAGTAAAAACCATTGACAAAGTAGTTAGTGATAATAATTTAGAGGAGAATGAAGAAAGAGAGCCTAAGAATAAAATCAAGATCAAATCAGGATCCCCAATTGAGGATTCTTTGAATTAAACTTATCATCATTATGATGAAGATTCACTAATGATTTTGAAGCTTGAGGTACCAAATTCCCTTTTGATTTTGGAGCTTGAGGCGCCCTTGTCTAGGAGAGGTCTGCTTCTGAGTAGTGATCACATCTCGTCCACCCTTGCAAATGTCCACCGCCCACCTTGTTCCACACCTGCGAGCACTGGTATTCTAGGAGCATACTAGTCTATAATCATGGATAGTTGGGCTGCTTTCAATTTTGACATACACGGAGCATGCCTCAATGCATTCGAGGCGGCCAAGCTTACTACTGACTATGGAATAGAGGACTCTATCATTCACGAGCTCTAGTGCATGAAACCCTTCTTTGATTTACCTCATGAGAATCCATTTTCCCATCTCCATAAGGTTCAAGACCTATTTAGATCAGATCAACTTTTGAAAGCGACACTCGAATATGGGGTATTAGGGTTATTTCCCTATACTGTAAAAGCTGGGACCAAGAGGTGGTTCAACGCTTTGCCTTACAAACTTTACCTTACTTGGGATGAGCTAATTCAAACATTTCTCGATAAACTTGCTCCGCAATGGAACAACTATATGCTAGCTCAATGAACTCTAAACTCCAGGCAAGGGGATTTAGAGCCTCTCCATGAAGCATGGGAGCGATACATAGGGTATTTCGATGAGCACCCTAATCATAAGTTTGAGCCTCTTTAGCTTGCTCACATGTTCACTGAAGGATTGAACCATAAGTCAGAGCAGTTATTACACTTTGTCTCTAGGGGAAATATTTTGGAAGTTCTAAAGAATTAAACAATGGGGCAATTTGCATATGCAAGGAAAGTACTCGCACATCCATGCAAGAGTTATCGTTCTGATGGGAAGTCAAACTAGTGGTCAGAAAGTGATCATGGTAATCGGATTGTTGGTTATCCTTAGAGAATGGACACCCCAAGACTAACCTATGGGGAGGTGCCCATAATCCAATCACCACTAGTAAAGGCTGTAAACTCGATCACCTTAGTCAATATAAGAGCACAAAATAAGGAACAAATAGATGGTGTGGAACGCAATCTCGCTATCATTAAGGCACATCTTGCCGAGCTAGAAGCCAAGTTCATCAATTCTGGAAACTCACGCCTCTCGGAACCTCCTCTTAAAGAAAAAATTCTTGAAATCAGGTTGAAAAAACCGAATCCGAGGTTCATCTCATTATGGAAGAGGTTAAGGAGGCAAGCTAGAAAGAACCAGACGACATCAAACCATCTACCCATAGTTATACGCTAATCATCGATCAACCGCAATAAATGCTCGAAAAACAACCCTCTATGTATAATCTTCTCTAGGATGTCAAGCTTCATTCCTTGGGATGAAATCCCGGATTCAATGGTGAGAAATCAGCTCCAAATAGCTCTTAGGTCTTGTTCTTCATCACTTTCTCTCTTTAGAACTCTGTTTTCTCCCTCCTTAGGCTCGAAATTGCCCAATTAACCCAAAGTTAGGGCAAAATACTGTCAAAAACAAGATCGTGTTTCACATCTGTCGTGTTTTGACCAAGTCAATGGCTCCACTAAAGTATGGGAAGGGAAGAAACACGGGTAGAGCACACCCGTGTTTTCCAGCGCTCGTGTTAGCACTTGCCCGTGTTTTTTCCCTTCCTCTCAATTTCTCTCGGCATAAGAAACATGGGCAACAAGTGGACAAAAACAACCGTGTTTTGGGAAATCCTGCCTTGTTTTGCCTCTAGTTCCTTCTACAATCGCCAAACGATCTCCAAATGACCGAAACTTGCGCGTAGGCCTCTCTTTACCTGGAAGGACCTGAAATGTGACACAGGAGCACAACCTAGCGTAAACAAACCAAAGAGAATAAAAATCAATCCAAAATGATCAAGAACCAAGGGTTTAAACATGTGCAAATATGACATTATCACTAGGACCATTAAATGTGGCGCTAGATTTAGTAGCCCGAGCCGCCAAATGTATGCATGTGGTGCTGTTTTATGTGGGTGTAGGAAAATACACTTTGACAAGAATATGGCCTCCTGGACGTCCTCCTAATATCTTATGGGAACCCTTTGTCCATACGGATCTGAAAGGGAAGACTTATTCCTTTGGAAGAGGATGAGGTATTCAAAATCCTTATCCTTTATGGAAAAGGGGTCTTAACCCTATAAAGATCATCTAACTCGACATCAAATACACACATCAAAATCTTGGGTAGTTGAGGAAGAGATTAAAGTAGTGATGGAAAAAACAGGAACCGCGAATGGTTGCAAAAAAACTGGCGGCAGTATTGACAAAATTTCGCCAAAAAATGGCGCTCGGGACGCCAATTTGGAGGGTGCGAAGAATAATGTATAATTAAAATCTACAACCACCCTCCACGAAATCATGACCAACTTAGGTGGCGAGAAGTCTGTTCTGACCCTAGTTATGGAAGTATCAAAATGACTAATCCTATTGACGCATTAAGAAATATGGTGATAAAGGAAGAGCCTCCCGACCTCGTGCCATTGATGCTTACCTCCGCTGATGTACCACCGGATATCCCTGTCAAAGCCTCTATGAAAGAGCCTCATCCGGGAAGGTTAAGCATTCCATGCGAAATAAATTGGTACTACATCCGAGATGTGCTAATCAACACCGGATCTAGAGCTAACGTGATGCCGTTTGCCACATACTCGACAGTAGGAGGTAGAGATATAAAGGCTTAGGCCATTAGAATTCAATTAGCTGATGGATCCGTATGCTATGCAAATGGGTTTATGCAAAACATTAAAGTCATCATCGAACCCTTGATTTTCAACTACGACTTTGTGGTAGTTGAGATGCAACCCAATGAAAGGAATGAATCTCTCTTAGGGCTTCCCTTCTCGAATTAGCTAGAGGCACGATTGTCATGAAAGATAAAAGATCACCTTGAGGCGGGGGAGGTTGAACACTATGTCTACATCCCTCGAACCATTGATAAAGAGTGGATGTTCTTTGATACAAACTAAAGCATGGGGCTCGAAGAGGACGACTCTGCCAATTTAGAAAGTGATTGGCGTAGGATCCATCGAATCCTTAACCATCGATCCTACCCTATCCGATATGTTAGAGACTCATGAAACCTTCTTATATGCAGCTCAAAAGAAGAACATAGAGATAAAAAGGAAGGAGGAAAATCTCAGGCTAGATTAGAGGATCCTATCTCTTGCACAAGCTGAATTCTTTACTTTCCCGGACAAGTTCTTCCAAGATCACACTAAGAAGGAAGAAGAGTGGGGTGATGGTTGGCTTCCTTAGACCAATGGTGCTACCTAGCTCAAAGACAATAAAAAGAGAGCGCTCCTTGGGAGGCAATCCATGTCTGGCGTCTAACTTAAAGATGTTAAACAAAAGTACTAACAAGAGATAACCCGGATTTATAATTTATTGCTTCCGATCTCTTTTGTAAGATGGATTTATGTGTTTGAATAAAAGTTTTTTGTGAACTTTTTGAATGGGCTTATTCATATTGGTGTGTCTGCTTGAGCAAGATTGATAAGATCAAATATCCTTAAAATGGAGGAAAAAACGATGGTCGGGGGGCACTGTAGTTGTCTGGTCCTCCGTTTCTAGGGGTACTAGATTCCATTCGTTTCTTCATGTTTCACCAATTGGTCAAAAAGAAAAGATCAATTGTTCTACATAGTTGGATCTATTAGAGCCCATCAATCATCATCAATAAAGTTGGTCAGCCCTAGCTTTATTGGTCGAACCTAGTATCGAGGATCATGAAATGACGTGAAGATAGCACCATCAACTACTTTTTCAAGTAAAGGAAATCTAAATCCTCGTATTATATCGACTTGCAATTCAAAAGAACGAGTGGTTGCAGCCCTTTAAGAGTGAAAGTAGTCGTATCTCAAAACCTTACCTTCCTATATTAAACGACATGATGACGATATTTTAAAACGGGGATATCGTCTTAGTGTTGGACCCTAATGCAGGGAATGTGATTTTACATCCATCCTTCCACCTACTCCTAGTTCCACCCATATTTGACAATGTATGCTTGCCTAGGAATGTGCATATGTCGACCATTGCAAAACATTCGTTTGGTCACTTTGCTGCCTTCGTCTTGTTTTCACTCGCACCACCCACCTTGTTTCCTTCATCTTCATGATCTTTTCTCATAATATCCTTGGTTCAAATTTATGTGAATGAATGTGCAGTTCCATGTGTTTGCTTGAATTTCAAACCTTCAAGCTTTATATATCCATCTAATGCATGCTTGTGATAGTTTAGCTTTTATGCTTCCCTCGTCATATCTTTTGAGCTTGCTGTTATTTGCATGTGTTGCGATGGGGTTAGGATTAGAGGAGATGGATGGTTAAATGATTAATTCGTGTAGTGGATGCTTGACATATGTGTATGGATTTAGGGAAAGAGACCTCTACTTGTGCCATGACACAACTAGCAAGTTTGGGTGTTTAGCTGAGCATTGGTTTCCTTTCTCCAATTCTAAGGATAAAAACTTGATCATGGTGGTGAGGTCAACTCCCTTGCGTGTCATCTTGTTTACTCCAAAGATAAAAACATGCCGATGATGGATATGTCCTTTCTATGCCAATGTGTCCCACAAAGAAAGTCCAAAATCCTCTTTGTGCTCGTCAATGTATTAGGCTATGGTATGAACATAGCCTTCTCTTGGTAGTCCTCAATGAGAAATAACAGACGTATACCTCAGAATGTGTCTTTCACCAACCATCCTGGGTTAGAATCATATCACTGGTGGTCACATTCCCACAATCACTCTTCTATCTCAAGTTAAAATTCGTTTGGCTAAAGTAGTGAACGAACCTAATGAAGAGCAACTTGATCATAGTAGGTTGGCAATAAATAGCAGAAAATACTACCCTCTGATTCCTTGCAAGTGTCTTCAAAGCTACAGAAAGATGGATGGTAGTGTCGTTGGCTCCCAATAAGCTCAAAGGCGAGCCTGGAGAGTGTCCTTATCCTATAATGGTACGGGATCCCAAGCTTCTCTAAAAAGCTGCCATAAATGTCCTTAAAGGGTCGTCCCGCCAATCCATAGGAAATGCAGATCATACTCGATGTCTTAGCTGCCTCAACTGGCCAAAAACTCATGAGTGAGGAAATCAATGCTCTTTCCTCAAATGCTGAATAATGAGAGGAGACCAACATCATCCAATCTTTCATTCAATTGTGTCCCCATTCTTGGTACTGGTTGAGGTCTTGCCAGTTCAGCTCCCCTCGTTGATAGACATGCATTTCATCCCATCTTACTATCTTTATGGTACTAGGACTCCCGCTGGGAAACTGGAGGAAGGGTTTCATGGGAGCCTCAGGTGTGTCCTCTTGAATCTCCAAACTACTATCAGTGTCCATCATCTTGTATACTAGTGGCAACTGTCCACTCCTGCTCCTCGATCTCCCACTATCCATAGATAGCCTTCCGTTGGTGTGACTCTAGCATCTCCTAGCAAAGAGGAAGTGTGAACTTGACTCTCTTGAAGAATCCTCCTCATTAATCACATTTTCTAGCTCCCTCCTGTTGAGTCGTGCAGACCATCGTGGAGCTAAAGGCTCTGTACCTACTCTAGGTGAACTAGGATGCCTCAAACCTCTTGATAAAGAAGCACCATCATCTCCTTTCTTCTTTTGATTCAGGCTCATTTGTACACTATTTATCCCCGGTTTGCTTAGTCGTTTGATGCATTTTTACTTCGGGAGGTTTGGTTTTACGTGGGGTTGTGCCTTGTTTTGGTGTGTTTCAGGCTTTGGCAGGTGGAACCAACCTTGGAGTCGAAAGGTGGACGAAAGGTCGAAAGATCAAGTCAAACAGTGGAAACAACAACAGTTCATAGTTTGGGCTGTGTGAGTTCACGGTCACTAAGACCGTGAACTGGAGGCGCTCCCCGCGAACTGCCAGACATCCAGAGCTTAGGAGGGTTTCACCGGACATAAGCCAGTTCACTGTCGTAAGACCGTGAACTGAGACCTCCGTCCGTGAATAGTGTGGGTCGTTTCATCGTTGGTTCATGGTCTGTGCTTTCAGTTCACAGTCGCGAACTGAGCCTAAAGGAGGTTGAGCCGAAGGAGAGAGAGCGAGACCTAGGGTGAGAACTTCTTCTTCTTCTTCTTCAGATTTCTAGAGTGAGAAACTAACGAACCAAAGAAGAGGAGAAACTAGGGTTTCATCTTCAAGTAAGGAATTGAGAATTCCTCCCCCAAAGGAGGATCTCTTCAACACAAGGAGCAAGGCTGGCATGTCTTTGATGGTTTTCCTTCTTCTCTCTTGTGTTTTACCTTCTCCTAGCATGGAGTAGTACCTTCTTTCACTTGGGTGTTTGTGAACCCTAGATACAATTAAGTGAATGCTTGTATGAATTTAATGATTTGTGTGTGGTTGTGTTTAATGTGAATGTGGAATTATTATTCATGAATGATTGCGTTGTGTGAAAGCCTATCAATCTAATTGCCATTCTAACCTAGGTAGAGAGAAAACCCCCTTCCTTTCTTTGAAAGAGGCTTGAATGCTGGGTTTTCTTAGGCAATTCATTGTCTCCTAGTTAGGTTAAGGCAGAGCAAAGTCTAAACTCCGATTCGAGGGTGAAGTCTAACCAATCCTTATCCAATAGGTTGAGAGAGTCGCATTAGTGGCTTGGATCGTATCCCCTTTCCTCGACCTAGAGACTAAGAGGGTAGCTTTGGCTACTTATTAGACTTCCCTGCGGTTTACAAAACGGTTTACAACACCCTCACCACACACGGCCATTTGATCCATCAAGTGGTAATTGCTATCTAGGGGAAGCAACACCCAGGTAAAGCCTTCTCAATTAGTGTCAAAACTATTTCTCATTGAAATTACATTAGCTTTAGACGTTTGTTTTCACCAAAACCAACCACTAGATAATGTTACAAACAATCAAAGTAAGGGTAGATGAACTGACCCGGGTCGATATTTAAACATACTTGCCATGTAGTGCACCCGATTAAGGTTTATACTTGGGCCTTAATCGGGAGTTTCTAAGTGGTGCATTCGAGTTGAGTCAAGGTTTTGGCGCCGTTGCGGCGGATCCAACGGTTCATTTTTTGAAAAGATTGTTTGGTGTTAATATTTTCATTTTGTGTGTGAAAATCTTGTTTATGCTAGAAGTGTTGTGGTCTTTTGAGTGTGTGCAGGGAGGTGTATGACCCGGAATAATCAGACACCTTTGGTACCACTAGACGAGGATCTCAACCACACTCTCCAACACTTGGCTCGTGAAAGGGAACTAGCGGAGGCAAGAAGGAGGATAAAAGAGGAAGTTGTAGTTGAGGAAGGGGTTGATTCCTAAGAGGAAGGAAGTGTAGCCGAGAGGAGGCTAATCAACGCGCTTATGGAGCGTCCGCGGAGGAGCAACCGAGGACCATGGGGTATTGCATGGCTACAAGGTCGGCGGATATTCAACCCGCCATTCGGCATCCACCCGTGGCCGCCAATAATTTTGAGATCAAGCCCGCCCTTGTCACCATGATTCTAAACAATGCCCTATTCCATGGGTTTAGCAACGAGTCTCCAAGGGAGCATGTTCAAAGTTTATTGAGCTTGAGGGGAGTTTGAAGATCAATGGTGTCCCTGAGGATGCTTTAAAGTTGAGGCTATTTCCTCTACTCTCTTGCGGGGAATGCGTCTCGGTGGCTCAACAATAGGCCGGGTCTCTCGATCACTTCGTGGGATGATATGCTCAACAAGTTTATGACTCGGTATTGCACACCTTCAAAGACGGCGGAGTAGCGCAAGAATATCACCCATTTTAAGCAAGAAGAAGATGAGACATTGAGGGATGCTCGGGAAAGGTACTCCGATTACTTCCTCCAATGCCCACATCATGGATTCGAGGAGAAATTCTGGATTGAGACTTTCTATGACGGTCTCTATGAAGACGACAAGATCCTCATCGACTCCTTATGTCAAGGGAAATTGATGACCATGACTCCACCCCAAGTGACCGAGTTGCTCGAAGACATGGCAAGTAAAGGGTATGATTGGGGCTTGACAAGAAGTGTAAAGATACGTACCTCAAGGGGAGTCAAAGTGTAGGAGAGAGTCCCACGCTTGAAACCAAGATTGATCGTTTGATTGATGCACTCTTAGAGGATAAGAAGCATGGGAAGAGGCCGGTGATGACGTATGATTGGTGCTCAAGTACCAACCACAAGATTACGGATTGTCAAATGATGAAGGAATCAAGCACCACCGAGGAGCAAGTGAGTTTCATTTCCAATGCTAGGGGGAACAACCCCTATAGCAATACTTACGACCCGGGGTGGCGAAATCATCCGAGTTTCTCTTGGTCTTCTCCGACCAATCCAACACCCACCGGTTTCCAAGGGCCAGCAGGAAATTACTAACCAAGGCCTACTTTCATTCAACAAAGCCCGCAATTCCAAGGCTATAACTTCCAACAACTATTTCAAGCTCAAGAAGGTCAAGGGTTCCAACAACCCGATAAGTTTGCAAAACTTGAAGACCTTGTGACCACCTTTGTGAGCACGAGCACTAAAAACTTCGAGAAGATTGAGAAATATATGGATGTGGCAACAACAAATTTTACCTCGGTCGAGGCGGGATTAAGGTGCCATCAAGCAAGCCTTCAAAACTTGGAGGTGCAAATTGGTAATCTTGCCGGGATCCTCACCGAGAAGCCAAAGGGAGCCTTACCCTCTTTAACCATTGTTAACCCCAAAGATCAAAATGACGGGTGCAATGCAATTCTCTTGATGAGTGGTAAGGTTACCCCGGAGGTTGTTCCTAAGGAAGTGAACGAAGAAGAGAAGATCCCTCCATTGGCCAATGATCCCGAAGAACTGGAAAAAAGGAAGAAGAGCCTAAGAAGGCATTGCCGACGCTACCACAAGTGGCTGAGTACAAGCCTACTCTTCCTTTCCCCACAAGGATGCACAAGGACCGATTGGAGGAGGAGTGTGGGGGGATTCATGGAGATGCTCAGTGTAACATCCATTTCGGCTAAACTCGTTTCGATTGCTAGAAAATTTTACGATTTAAAATCGGGTATTTTGATAATATTTCGACAAAAATCGGATTATCGATCGATCAGATAAGTACATATATTAATTATATATTATATAATATAATTCGAAGATAAAAAAAGGGTTGGAAAGTAAAGCGGTTGGGACCGCTATATAAATCCCACCCCGTCACTTTCTTTTCCCATTTCTCATTTCATTTCCCCATTTCCAACTTCACGAGACCCACCGAAACTTGAGAGTCAGAGCGCATGAACAGGGGTGTTCGGAGAAAAAATCACTTAGCTTGGTTCTTCGATTTTAGCGATCCAAATTGCTCATATAAGGTAGGATTGAGCCCAGATTTCATATATGAGCTTCTTGCAGCGAGGTAATTAATCCTCTGGTTCTAATCCCTGAATTTTAGCAATTATTTAGGTCGGGGTCCAAATCGATGAATTTAGCTCAGGCAAGGGTTTGATGTATTTTTATCGAGAATTTGATCCAGAGCATATAACTAACATTGACAGGGATACTGCAGGGGATATTAGGACGCTCTCGGATTTTGATTCCGGGTTTGTTTAAGAAAGTGAAGTTTTAGTATGAGAAGCTAAAACCGGTGTTTGAACGACCAGAACTGGTGAGGGATTAGCAAGACATACCGGGTTTGTCGTATCACGACAATTATATTGATGCTTAGAATTGACCTAGGTGAACTAGAATGGCATGATTAGGGGTGTATGAACTTTTGTGCTATATGATGAACCCTGGACTACTGTATGATATTATTGACTTGTCCTACTCGAGATGGACCTTGTTTATGTTGATTATTGCATATATGTTGCCAGATGTGGGTTTAATTGTGAATATGCCTTATGATGGTTCGAGAAGGTGATTGGATATGATTTTTCATGATTGTTGTATTTGGGTGCACAAGTGGGAAAATATATATTCCTTGGTGATATTATGATGTTTTAAGGAGGATGACTTGCACGAGGGTTTATCCCGAGGAAGTGCAACTATACGACTCCTGGTTTACCTATGTTGAGCCAATTATGGCCAGGTCAAGTACATGTGCAAGTAACAAATTATGATTAAGCAAGATGAGATATGAATCGTGTATAAGGATACCATATAAGAGTATTTTGGTCTCACGGTCAACTACATATATAGCAATTAGGGCTCCCTATGCTATTACTCTATTATGATATGTATGATAGTCACACCTCTCATGTGGTGGTGACTAAAGATTTCTCACGAGATATGACCACACCCAGAGCGGTGTTGGGGTATGACTACACCCATAGTGGTGTGGGGTATGTATGACCACATCCGACGGGATGTTGGGGTATGTATGACTACATCCGACGAGATGTGGGGTATGTTTCCCGGGAGAGTTATTAGCATGGGAGTAGCCAGGCGCCTACAAGTAAAACATGATAAGACGCATGTGCATAAGTCAAGGTGGTTGAGTCTTTTGCCCATTGGGATATGAGGATGGCCGAGGTCCAATCCTAGTGTTTTGGCTTGATTGGTAGATGTATGGTAGGGGTATGCTTTGTTATGAACTCACGATGCAGTGATTGTCTCACTCAGCCATGAGCTGACCCTCTTTATCCTTTTTCTTTGCTTATTCCATGTGTAAGCAAATCATCATCAACAACAGCAGTAGATAGGTGTATAGGTGGGAGTTGAGCAAGAGTTGAAGGCAAGATGAGGTATGTTCTTCAACTATTCTGTGCTAGGACTACTACTCGGGATTTTGGCCAGTGATCCACACCTTTTTGAAAGAACGTTTTGAGAATGTTTTTCATGTGCATACTAGCTTCTGATGTAGTGTGAGATATCCACAGGTGTGGACAGTTGATAATATGTGTATATTTGTGTAATTATGTAAGTTGTGACGATTATAACATGTATCAGTATGGTATGCAGTTGTGTAGTATGAAACTGTGACTATGGCTATGAAAAGCCAATGCATATGGTTGTGAGTATATATGTATGTCTACAAATGTGGGGGTTCAGATGAATCATTTTGCAGGATAAGTTGCAAGAACTATTAGCCCATTACGCGAGTATTTCATGTCGAAATTTTATTTGGGAAAATTTTGGTAGTTAATGTAACACCCGAGATTATTTCCGCTGCAAATGTATGACCAATTAGATTAGGTAATACGTATAGGGTAGGGTGTTACACTCAGGAAACTACACATCACCATTCCATTCTTGGAGGCCATGGTGCATATGCCGAGGTACGCCAAATACCTCAAAGGGCTTCTCGCCAAGAATCCTAAATATTAAGACCTCACCAATGTCACCTTGGGTGAGGAGTGCTCCGCCTTTATCCTCAACAAGTTGCCTAAAAAGAAATCGAATCCAGGTAGTTTCACTATCCCCCTTTGCATCGGAAATCATCATATAGAAAACTCTTTGGCGGACTTAGAGCAAGCATTAATGTGATGCCTTACAAGCTTTTTAAGAAGTTGCATTTGGGTGAATTGTAACCCATTAGGCTTAGTGTCACGGCCAATCCCTCTGTCATTAGTCCTAGGGGTATTGTGGAGGATGTCCTAGTGAGAGTTGGAAATTTCTATTAGTGAAGATGCGGATATGCCACTCATACTAGGACGCCCCTTCCTTGCCACCGCCAAGGCTTTAGTCGATGTTAATGAGGGATCTTTGGTGTTGAGAGATGGGGAGGAGCAACTTACTCTTTCGATTGACCCTAAGGTTAAGAATGATGAGGTGAAAGAATTGGAATCGAGTGGTATGAATGGAAGTGGAGGTGAGCCTCTCAAGGAAAACCCCACTAGTGTGTATGTTCCATTTGATGATGAGGTGTAGGAAATCAAGGTGGGTGCTAACCCGGAGGAAAGAAGAAGAGAGTATGGAGGGATAGGCTTCATCAAGCCTCGTCCCAACCAAAAGATAAGGGTAAGGCGAAGATGCCGGGCCAAGAGGGCCACCCTAAGGAGCTAAAGGAAGGAGGTGTGAAGCCTCGCCCCGAGACCATGGCAGATCCACTCTTGGTGACTCCATGCACTAAAGCATGATAGATCTGCAATGTCGTGTTAGTGACGTTAAACTAGCGCAGGTTGGGAGGCAACCCAACGACGATTTGTTTTCTTTTCCTTATTTTTATCTTTTTGTGTGTGTGAAGAGTTCAACTGTGGAATTTGGGGCATCACCGTGCCAAGTCTCTGCGTTTTCGTGTTTTGGGATGTGGTGTAATCGGATTAGGGGTACGGTGGAGTAGATTGAGTAAAAAATTGTTGGGAGTACCCTATTTTTCACTCAGATCACGATTTTGGCTTCCAGTTCGCGGTCTCACAGAACTGTGAACTGATTCCTCCGTCTGTGAACTGAGAGTGCTCCCCCTGTTTTCAAAACTCAACGTTTAACCCCAGTTCACGGTCTGGCAGTTATGTTCACGGTCTTAATGACCGTGAACTAACTCCTCCGTACGTGAACTGAGGGTTCTGCCTATAAAAGGGGCGTGAAAGACTCAGATCACTTCATGATCGCCCCTTATCGGCGAAAATTCAAAAACTCACCAGAAAACCGCGATTTTCCGTAATATTTGTAGATCCCGGCGTCCTCCGACCCCCAAGCCCAAAACAAATTACATAACCCTTCTCCGCTCACCTATGCGCACCTTCGCCTGCATTTTGGGGAGATTTGAGTCTCGTTTTATTTTCCGGCGAGACTCTGGTGAGCCTCCGGCAATTTTCCGGCTAGGCTCCGGTGACTCCTCTCCGACCAGTTTTCTTGCAATTTTTTCTGGCTCCCTCATCCTTTCCTCACTTCCACCTCGACCCTACTTGAGTTTCCAGGTTTGTTTTCAACCTTTTCATTGTCAATTGTTGGAGAATCGGATTAGTGTGTGAAGTGAGGTGCATTTTTGTAAATTGATGCTTGACTATAGAAATGAGGGCGAAGGATTAGACGAATGATTTGTTTGAATGATGTTTGATGTTGCATGAACTTAATCGAGCCTTGGTGGGCAGAAATTTTGGTGCAATTTGTGTTTGAATGTGAAACTTGCCTACCAAGTGCAAAAATGTGAATGAATGTGGATCAATGCTTGTGGTTAATGGTTTGAAGCCATCGGGGCATGGTTAGGGTTTGTTTTTCTGTGTGGATAATCCTTGAACCACCTAGAACCATGCCCCATTGATCTTTGTGTGCATTTGAGCTTAGTTGTCCAAAAGTCGGTCTTGTGAAACCCTTCAAGGCACGGGACCGTAGTGGAAGCCTAAGTGTGGGGGAAATATTTGCTCCACTTGATGTGAAAGTGACAGTTATTTCCAAGTATTATATGTGTTTGGATGCTTTGAAGGATGGTTGATACAGAGCACGAGTTCATCAGCTACTTGGTGAACCAGCCGAAGTACGGGACCAAGTTCATGTTGCGGGGCCAGCCGAGGGTGCTGGCATATGATGGCTTCGCTAAGGCCATGGGACTCGACCCCACTATTTCTCCACCGAGCACCACGGAGACGACTTCAGAGGATCCGTCACCAATGTTGTGAAGCTCATGACACCATGGAGGATCCTGCACACCCTCCTGAAGAAGTCCGTCATCCCCAACCTGTTGGCTGGGAACTTGATCACAAATAGAGGGCAAATAGCCCTTCATTCACTGAACAAGCCAGCTGATCCGCTCCATCTAGGAGTTGTGGTTGCTAGTACCTTCGCTCGATGTGAGGGTCAGGACTGGGTGAACATGATGCATTTGGGAGGCATCATCACTAGGCTGACCCGGCACTTCGAGATGGATGTGGGCCGTTGTTCTATCATCGGCCAGACGGAGTAGTTTCCAGTGGAGACCTTGTATAACATGAAGATGCTGCTTCAGGGAGAGAGAGGAGTCGAGTTCCTCGAGGGCCTTCATCACTCAGCAGCTTTGCGACCCCATGTCGACCCTGCACCAGTGCAGCCCGATCCAGAGGTTCCTCCCCAGGAGCAGCCACCCACCAGAGCTCCCAACCGCCGCCGATGCACCGTAGCACCACCTTCATCAGCTGCATCATCATCATTACGGGCTAGACCCTCTACCTCCAGACCACACCTCGAGGATTGAGTGGATCTCCTCTAGCCACATTATGTGGGGTCACCACTCGGCTTAACCGCACCGCCGATTTGGTAGAGAGGACGGCTCGCTGCTATGGCGTCCTCTCTAATGACGAGGAGTGAGCTTGTCACGACGAGGTAGCCATCTAGGGAGACACGTGGCAGAGCCAATTTCATTCGCACCACTTCTCCACTTGCAAACTCTGAACTCTTTTTATTTATTTTTCTTTTTATTTTCTCCTTAAGTTGTGTGTGAACTAGTACCTTGTGAGTTATTTATGTTGAATCGTATTATGGACCCTTGTTATGTCTAATAACCTCTCCTCGAGTTAGAATGTGTTGTGTTTGTGCTTTGTTTTTTTGTTTCTCCCTTGAAGCTCAAACATCCTACCTTGGGAATTTCTCCAACTGTCATTCACCAAGCCATGTGGTAGCATCGTTCTACCCCCTATTTTACCCCATTGAGGGCAATGTCGAGCTTAAGTGTGTGTGTGTGTGGGGGGGGGGGGAGTTTACTATTATGCTTTTGTGTGTTAGTGAATGCTTGGAGCCTTGATGTATGCCCAAATTTGAAAAATTTGAGAGCTCCAAGCAATGCATGATCAAAATGGCCGGTTGGTGGGTGAATCTAGTGCTTATTTGGCATCGATCTTGAATTGTTACATGTAATCGAGTGCATCCTATTATGATGACCGAGAATGCATTAGGGTTGTGCAAAAGTTTTGTTCTCATGTGTGCTTGAATGAATGGATGTCTTGACTTGGTTACTTCTAGATTACAATAGCCATGCACTAAATTTTTTTGAATTGGAATAGATGATTGGGTGGCTAGGTAGCCATGTGAGTTTTGTGCCGATCTTTTTTTCATGTGTGATAGATCCCTCTCATCATGGTGTGTAACATTCACCATTGTCTCTAGTGAGTATGATGGAGGCATAGGATTAGTCCACGCCCAAAAGTTGATCGTCCCGAAACATTTTATCCCCTAGTCAACCCCTTTGAGCCGTGTGACTTTGGGGGTCGTTCTAATGCTAGGAGCTTCGTGCTTGTTGAGTTTAATGGTTATTGAAAGAACGACCCCCACCCATCCTTTCTTCGTGTCAAAGTGTGAGTTATCCTTGTGTCTCGGAGTTCTCGCTTTTTAGCTCCATTGAGGTTCTACATAGGTGGTTTTGCACGATTCTTACTAGAAATGAGAAGGCAATGTTGGAGGAAAGTTCTTAAATGGAGAGCATTCTTCGTTAAATGAAAGAAATGGCATGTGTTTAGCTCTCTAGTACCCCCCTAGAAAAAAGAGAAAAAGGAAGAAAGAAATGAAAAGCGGTAATAAAACGGGGTAAATAAAAGTAGAGAGTGGCCACATACGTCTAAGCGTATGCTCTAGAAAGGGTTTCTTGGCACTCAAGCCATTGAAACACCTAAATTGTTTGATGTCCTCCTTCACTACTAGGTTCAAAATGTGGATAGCAAGATAGGCCGAAGGTGTGCGCTTGAATGTGGTTCGTGATTGGTAGTGGTTTGGAAGAAGGAAAGTGTGGTTTTTGGCCGGTGCTAGTGGCCTTGTTTGGAGGAAAGGTTCTTAGTCGAGACCATAGAACCTCGGGTTTTAGGTTGAAGATGTAGAACCTCATGCCATGTTCGCCACCACCCAAAATGAATTTTCCCCATGTACAAGACAATGATTAGTCATTTGAACCCGTGTCTATGACCTCCGGGCAAGCTAGTGATTACAACCGTCCCGTAAAATCTAGCATTTAGATGTTGTCGCTGTGGTGGAGAGACGATAGGGCTGAGTGTTGATGATTGTGCACATATTTTGCACCAAAAAAGTCATGACCCCATTGGTCGAGAGTGAGTGATTCATTCTTGTTTTGCATGTTCATATCTTACCCCGGTGAGGACCTATGTCGCCCTGTTGTCTGTTCCTTGGACTTGAGTTCTATGATGGTTAGTTGTGGTTGGTGAGCAGTCCATTGGAGACTTGCATTGATTTGTGAACAAGGTGAGAACTTTTCATTTTGTGTTCGATGCCGGTATTGTCGAGGCATTTCATGTGTTGATTCCCAAAAAGTCATTGAGATTCACCGCTTTGTGACTTCTGATTTGTCCCCAGGTCATCTTGTTATGTTGAGATATTACCTATGTTGAAAATGGTTTGTTTGGCGACAAGCAAACGCCTAAGTGTCGAGGAGTGATTTGGGCTCATTTGTACACTTTTTACCCCCTGTTTGCTGAGTCGTTTGATGCATTTTTAATCCGAGAGGTTTGGTAGAATGCTGGGTTGTGCGTTGTTTTGGTATGTTTCAGGCTTTGGCAGGTGGAACTAACCACGGAGTCGAATGTTGGACAAAAGGGCGAAAGATCCAGTAAAACGGTGGAAATAGCAGCAATTCACGGTTTGGGCTGTGAGTTCATGGTCACTAAGACAGTGAATTGGAGGCGCTCCCCCTCCCCGTGAACTGCCAGACATCCAAAGAACATGAGGGTTTTCCCTGGACACAAGCCACGGTCGTAAGACCTTGAACTCTGACCTCCGTCCGTGAATAGAGTTTAGTGATGTGGTGCATTTCATTGTTGGTTCACGATCTGTGCTTTCAGTTCATGGCCGTGAACTAAGACCATTAACTGAGCCCGATCTGGGTATATAAAGGAGTTTGAGCCAAAGGAGAAAGGGGGAGACCTAGGGTGAGAAACTTCTTTTTCTTCTTCTTCTTCTTCTTCTTCTTCTTCTTCTTCTTCTTCAGATTTCTAGAGTGAGAAAGTGACGAACCAAAGAAGAGGAAAAGCTAGGGTTTCATCTTCAAGCAAGGAATTGGGAATTACTCCCCCAAAGAGGATCTCTTCAACACAAGTAGCAAGACTAGCATCTCTTTGATGGTTTTCCTTCTCTCTTGTGTTTTCCCTTCTCCTAGCATGGAGTAGTCCCTTCTTTCACTTGGGTGTTTGTAAACCCTAGATACAATTATGTGAATTCTTTTATGAATTGAATGATTTGGGTGTGGTTGTGTTTAATGTGAATGTGAAGGTGTCATTCATGAATGATTGTGTCATGTGAAAGCCTATCAATCAAATTTCCATTCTAAAATAGGGAGAGAGAAAACCCCCTTCCTTTCTTTGAAAGAGGATTGAATGCTGGGTTTTCTCAGGAAATTCATTGTCTCCTAGTTAGGTTAATGCAGAGCAAACCTCCTATTCGTATTAGCACCTAGGGTTTGGTAGTGGATGGACATCCGAACTCCGATTCGACGGTGAAGTCTAACCAATCCTTAGTCAATAGGTTGAGAGAGTCGCATTAGTGGCTTGGATCGTATCTCCTTTTCTCGACCTAGAGACTAAGAGGGTAGCTTTGGCTACTTGTTAGACTTCCCTACGGTTTACAACCCCCTCACCACACACGGCCATTCGATCCATCAATCGTAATTGCTAGCTAGGGGGAGCAACACCTGAGTGAAGCCTTCTCAATTAGTGTCAAAACCATTTCTCTTTGAAAGTACTTTAGCTTTAGACCTTTATTTTCACCAAAACCAACCGCTAGATTATGTTACAAACAATCGAAGTAGGGATACATGAACCAGCCTAGGTCAATATTTAAACATACTTGCCTTGTACTGCACCCGGTTAAGTTTATACTTGGGCCTTAATTGAGAGTTTCTAAGTGGCGCATTCGCGTTGAGTCATCTTCTTATGTCATCCTAACCATGAGAAGGAATTCGGCATTTTCCTATGCAAAAAGCTAAACTAGTAAGATTCATATACGATAACCCCATATTTAAGAGCATGGCTTCTTTCCTAAGCTAATCATATAACTTCTCAATTTCATATTAACAAAAACTACTCCATAAACTTTATTCATCTTGTAAGCTCATAGAAAATAGGAAGTATTATTGATCAAAACGTAGAAGTAACATGAAGCTCATATCTTGAAAATCTTAAAATATTTGAAAGCTCCAAGTTATAAGATTAGAAAAGGTCGATAAGTTGGCACGAGTAAACTTACATGCATTCGATAAACTTGAAACTAGCAATGTCATACTCCCATTGAAATTTCAAAATCAAAACAACTACCAATATCTTCGAAAATGAAGCATAGTTTTTTTTTATCATTTTATGCTTAATGTGAATATTTGCTATGCTAAAGTTTTAAAATTTTTGGCATGACATTTGCTAGAGTTCATCAATCCATCAAACCATACATTCATGAAAAATCCTCATAAGCTACATGCAATCTTATTTCTAACCATATAAACAATCACCATTCATTCATAAACATCGACTATGCCTAATAGAGGCCGAAAATTGCAAAAGACTCTTCAACCAATCTCATGCAATTTTAAACTTTGAAATTCTCAATCAAAGTCCTAAATTCATTGTTCAACCTCCTAAATTCATCTAAAGATCATGATACTTACTTGGATTGAGAAACTTGCAAAAAAATCAATGAGAACATGAGAAAACGAAGAAGAGCGAGGGCAAGGGGTATGGCCAACGAGTTTTTAGAATTTTGTTTGACTGGGCTTTGTTTGGTAGGTGATGGGTAAGCTGTATCTCAGATTTTAGGTGAAAATTCTGTTTTTTTTTAGGTGGATTTGGTGATTGGAAGTTTAGGTTTTTGGGTGAAATTTTGAAACTTAGAAGAAGGGAGAAGATTTTCTGCTAGAGAGGGGAAAGTGAAAAATAAAGGTGAGAGGGGTGTGGATGGCTGAAATTTGGCTTTTTAAAGGGGAAGGGGGAGCGGTGGTGGGGACCGCTACGGCTTCCTCTCGCATTTTAGTTAGGATACCAACATTTTTGCGTTAGAACACTACCTAGATAGCATGAAAGTTGGTTTCGTACTATTTTTCACGTCTTGACAATAAATTTTCAGCATAAGATTCAAATTTTCTCCCGTGGGCTTGTTTAGATATAACGCAGCCAATGCAGTCAAAATCACATTTTAAAGGTAGACCACCAATAATATGACACGTTTGAGATTAAAAGAAACATACCATATACTTGGATGCATTCTCAACTTCAATAGAGTAATATAATTCAACGGCTAGGTTTTTCCCAAATTCATTAACATGGATGGGAAGGTGGCTTCTTGATAAGATTTATTTTTATGACCTTATTGTTAAGAGACTATAAGTTTCTCTACTTTAAACATGAATTGCAAGTATTTATTAACTTGTCTAAATTATGTGCACTCATATTTTACATACTATATGTCGTACTTAACATATTTTTAATTCTTTTATAGTATGCGTAAAAAACTTAGGCTTTTACGCTTTAAGTCTATGCTTTACAATTTTACCCTTTTTCCGCTTCTAGGTAGAATCGCGCTTTTGACTACATTGAATGTAGCAACTTGTAGTTGAATTCCCCGTCGTCAAACTACTTCTTTCTCCTGAAACACCTTAAACTTCTCTTTATATCTCATTTGGTCCTCCGAAGTTCTTCAATCCTTGATCTAATCTTTCTTAGGTTTCTTTGTACTTTCAAAGCCATCAAAAGTATACCAAGAAGGAATCAAATAGTACAAGAACATTGCCTATGTTTATTAAAAGCTCATTGATCAAGTAATTGTGATTTTGACAAGAAATACCATTGAAATGACTAAATATGTATTGATGGAAGGGGAAATGTGAAAAATGGGAGTGAAAAACAATATAAAATAAGTGTCATTAGCAACTACTCACCTAGGAGATCAACTCGACTCAATAGGATGGAGCCAACTATAGAAGAAGAGGAAGAGTCTGAATCGAGGAACTCTGCTTCTCAGTACTGATTTTCTCAGATTTCCTCTAGCAACAGAAGTGGAAAACTATCTTTGGATAGTAGGAGATCAAGGAGTCAAAGTGGACAGATGCATCAAGGGCCAAAGGCGCAAGATATAGATGACGAGCTCAAGATTCTCGAGCCACGACAGGTGCCCCTTGCATCCTCTTCTCAATTTTACAATAGAGACTCAGAGGAGGAGACGAGTGGAGCAGTGGAGAAATGTTCATGTGAAGTCTCAAGGAGAGATAAATTGGGATGACTTCTTCTAGTTGCAGGTACAAGGAGCAGAGTTGAGGCAAAGACTTGATCATGTCGGTCTACTAACACTCTTCAGCATCCAAAGAGAGACCATATGTGTTTTGACTAGAGAGTTCCTTGCCATACTCTTAGTATCACGGGTAGGGATAAAGTTAAACATGCATCACCTATCACTTGGTGGGGAGGCAATTAACCGAAAGTTGTGATAGTTTCGCTGGGAAGCTTGGGATTTCCCCATACAAGAGTTTCTCTCTCCAAGGCTAATTTGAGAGGTTATTGGGATCTATATTCACATTAAGGGATATTCCAATCTATATGAAGGAGGATGACAAAGAATTTGATGGCCGATTTTACTTTTGGTTATGCTAGACCTACCGCCATCCGCCTACCATTTCTAAGGTTCATGCATTACTTTGGCCTAACCATTTTTCACATGATGAAAATAGGTGATTCATAAAAGGTCTAGTTAGTGACATGATACTCCATCATGCACTTGTGCATGATGGATGGCTTCACCCATCTTGGTTAGTAGTGGACTACCTCAGTGTCCCCCACCAACTCTTCTCATCAAGTACTTCTAGGAGGAGGCTACATTTGTACCATTTCCCATTACATTGATGACCAAAAAGATGACTTTGGAGTTGCTCTCTGGGATACCATGGGGACACATGGAAAAATACTTAGACATGTAGCTTTCATCTTTGGAGTTGAGAGGTTGATTCGAGTTGGAGTAGACCTCACCAAGGATGGTTTTCCTAGCCATGATGCTTGGGTAGGGCCAGGGAAGCCAACTATGCACCTTCAGAGGATTCATGTGCGATAGAGATATGAAGTAGGCTCATTGGTCTAGTGATACTACCACAAGTCTTGAACCTGGAGGTATTAGGTTCAAATCCTTTAAGTAATACCTAATTATATAAAATATATATATATATATATCACCCTTATCCAATAAAAGAGATATGAATATGGCCCATCTTTCTTAGCACCACCACCATAGTATCATGACTTTGTAGCTGAGATAGCATCCTAGAGAGAAGTCATGCAGAGGCAAAAAGAGAACCTTCTCGCTTAGCAGCCCATCAACGAGCAACATTGGGATGCTTTGAGCAAGATCATAGAGAGAAGATAGAGGAGAATTGAGTTTGGATACCATAGACATAGGCATACCAGTAGCGGAGCCATGCTTGGGTGCATGAGTTTGGTAAGAAGTTTGATAACTTCTTCTCAAGGCAAGGACCAGAATGTGGTGGACATTAGTATGCTTTCTATCTATTTGTAGAATATATCTATATTCTTTCTCATTATATTTTGGATACCAATATGTATCATAAACACTATCTTGTATCCATTTTCTTTTATTGAACTCTTATATCGAGTCTTCCTATGCAATGGAGGAGTTAAACTAGCTATTCTCTATAATTAATTCAAATTAGTATGAACAATGAGGTAACTCATTCCAACATTTTTCATTGCTCAAGATTATTTAGTCCATTGAGGACAATGTTCATTTTAAAGTATTGAGTGGAATTCTGTGTTATGTTCTACATCATTATGCCTTTGATTGCCATATGTTTGGTCGTAAAAAAATTCAAAATTTTATCCAAGTTTAGTTAGTATGATATATGTGTGAATTTTTTTAAAAATACCTTAAGATGTTTTCAATCAAATGACTTGTTTAGTCATCTCCTACAAGCATGTTCGTTGCTCATCTTACTTTGAATTAATGAGTCAATGTAATATCACTTGATCTAGGAAGAATATTGTATTGAGTATGAAGGATGTGATAGTCAATGAGACATAGTGACCATTTGATATGTCCAAATGCTGTGTTGTTTGATTCATTCATAGATTTCTGATTATACGAAGGAGTCTATAAGGACATGGTTGTATCTAATGAAAGTTGACATATTTTACTAAGAAATAAATTCTTACGTAAGCCCAACGTGTAAGAAATTTCTCATTTCACAGAATCAAGTTTTGGAAGAGATACTAGTGCATGCTCAGTGACCCTGTTCGAAGCTAATTCCTCTCTAATACATGTAAAATTTTCACCCATTTGAATTGATAGCCAACTTGAGAATTTATTTTTAAGGAAATGAATAGAACTTCCAAAACCCTTAATTTCCACCCATTTGAATTGATAGCCAACTTGAAGCATTCAAGAGCTCAAATCGTTTTCATCAAGCTTCATCTTATGTGTTTTATACTCTAATGTGTGGTTAGCGGTTTGAGCTTGAGTTGGATTGCATGATGTTCTTGCATGTTGATGGTTATGATTCTCTTGTGCTATTGTTGACCTCATATGTTCACTTTTGATTCACTACATAAGATCAAGTTCGAGTGATGCTCCTTAGTTTTCACTGATTGTATGATTGTGACTAGTGTTTACTTGGGACAAACAAAGTTGAAGTGTGAGGTATTTCTAATAACACTCAAAGTATAGTGTTCATCACTCTTGTATTTAATACATTTTCCCCTTCTATCAATACATCTTTAAGATTTTTTACTCGAATTCATATTAACATCATAACTATTTGATCAATGAAATATTATTATATCTAGATTGTGATTTATATTTTTCATGTCTTTTTGGTATATTTATGTTTTTCCAAGGTAAAACACAACCTAAGATAATTTAGATCGGCATTTGGATAATTATGGAGGATCAATAAAGCATATTTGAGAAGATCAAAAGGTTTTTCACCTATTAGACAAAGTCTAAAGGTGGGGAAGTCTACTATAAGTCTTAATTGGAGCCCAAGAGAAGCCTACTAGAGGAAGCTCATCCCAAACTAGAGAAGGAATCGGTTGCGGCCTGAATACGGTCTAATTGTAGCTAGCCCAAGTCACTCAGCTCAAGCTTAAATTACCAAGATATGTTGCTTGGACCACAAGAACCTAATTCAAGAAGAAAAAGGATGAAGCCACTACCTAGTGTCGGGGTGGCGCTAGGTGTTCCAGCCCAAGAAGATTTTAGAAGGCCTTACTTCATTTCCAAGTCAAGGATTTCGAGTCCCACTCATACAAATTAGTTCTTGGTCGGGTTTGAGAAGGAAAATCCCTAGAATACACCCTATCTCTTGTAGAGACCTTGCAAAAATTCACTAAATCCTTTTGTTTACACTCTATTCAAGTGGAGAGCTTAGCATCCATATGAGGGGGCATAGTCAAGGAGATGTCGTCAATGTCGATGGTGCTAGGCTCCTTCTCTTCTATGTATAGCTAGTTTGAATTGATTGTGTACGTATGTAAAATCGTTATAATATGACTATATCGTTCCATGATTTCGTGTTATGCTTGTTCATGGTTGCTTGAGTATTTCGATATTTATGCTATGCTATGGAGGTTTATATTTCAATGTTTATGATTCTGTTGTATGCTACTATATAGATTTTCCATAATATCACATAGGATGTTAGAAAACTATTTCTTGTGATATCTCTTTGCCTTATTCGTATATAAGATGATTGATCACCCATCCATTGCATGTGTAGGATCAATGCTAGATTTTTAGATTACCAATGCTATAAACCTTATGTTAATGCTTAAGAGGCTCTTACTTAACTAAGTGCTATATTTACTTCTCTATTATTTATTAGTTAGTTGATGGCGTGAAGCAAAAGCACGCATTAGCAAGCTATTGTTCCTCTTGCATGTGGCAAAAGCTCGGTTATGAATGCTTTAGTAGAAGGAATAGAGTGGTATAATAGATGAATTATTGAGATGCATGATACGAATGATAATTGAGATGCATGTTTATATAGAGTGATCTTCCTACTCAATAATGTATCTTTACTTTTGTGCTTTACTTTACCTTGCCTATATAAATTAAAAAATCACTTAACATATATGAATTTACTGTTTTGAGTGTCGATATATAAGTAGTTAGATGTGAGTATTATGTATCAGAAGACCTTGTGGAATACGATCGTAGACATTTTTAGTTTATAACTTGATTGTATTTGATTTGCATTGATATGACTATTAAACGAACTGCACATCAATATATATCCTCGGATGTATGTGATAAGGTCCCTCGCCATTTTAAAAAAATTCCAATAGTGTTGAACAATTACAATCACGTGGCTACCCACCACAAATGCCCAAATAAATGGACAATGCATAAGTCTTTATGGACTCATATTGATAACAACCAGAGGGGTACGTTGAAGCCTTAAGGATGGACTGACGGGTATGTGTAAGAACACCCAACATATATTTTCCAATGAATAAGGCACTAAGTTTTTTCATAGACACACTAGTTTGACGAAAGATGGGCAGTGCCATGTTACCAACCACAAAGAATGTAGTAAGGCATGTCCAAGAGTGTGCAATGAGCGTAAGTGTATAAGTGTGTAAAAGGATCGATAAAAGGGAGAGTTTATGCGCAAGAGTGCGAATGATATAAGAAAACAAAATTGGTGGACAAAAAAGAATGTATGAGAAGTATCACTATACACAAACCAAACATATAGCATAAGACGATAATATTTCTTGGGCATTAAGTGTAAAATACAAAAAGTTTGTATGGTAGAAGATGTAGTCAATGGAGCCACACTAATGGAAACGAGTCTTTTAGCCTAGACATCTATCACCTCAACAATTTAGAGAGAACAAACATGCATTAGGATGAGGACAAACAAGGTTACCTCAACAAAACAAGATCATTAAGAGGGTGTGATTAGGGACTTGGTGCAAGGCACACCTATGGTGTTTGACATCAATAAGCTAGAAAGGTTATCTTAGGCAACAATCCAAGAAGTTCCACACAAAGCGTCCACGGTAGCATATGTTGACCAAACATCACCCAATGTTAAGACAGAGGATGAAAATCCAACGTATCTAGAGTCATCTCCTTGAAGGTAAGAAGACATATGGTGTACATATGACTTGTCTAGTTTGATTAATTGGCTTGGCAATGAGTTTACACCTTTGAAACGCTGATTACTACCAAAAATTATGGAGATTGGTGAAATTAGTAGCTTTTGTCATAATAATTATATAAAAAAATAAATTTATGTTGCATTGTGTAGAAAACCATTTTTAAAATCAAGTTTTTTAATATTATTTTCTTCATATTTTCTCTACTAGCCCTTGTTTGAAGGATAGCTAAATTGTATACCTTATATCTACTAGTTGCTTATAAAATTACCTCTTGTTTTAAAGGGGTATTATACCATGACTGCACCAACATCGAAAGATACTAAGACTACAAAACACCAAACGAATTTTTTTAAACAAGCATGGTGATTCTACCTTACCAGTGACCTTTGGAATTCACTATCAGATGGGAGAATAATTTAACAGTCACAGTTACAAGGTACTATGCTCCAGATGTTGATGACAACCCCCTACATTCTAGAGTTGACATTATATAAGCCATGAAAACATGCAACTCTTTCCCCATAACTTTTTCCCCTTAGAACTTGTGGTAAATGCATGAACCAAACTCACATCAATACCTCTGGTCGTGGCTTCTCTACATGAATTCCCGACGCCCCTTTCATAGTAGCACATGTCATTGCCCATATGCTAAGGGTCGCTCGCGAATACCTACTCTGTAGCTTCAATAGTGAAAAATAGGAAAAGTAGGATTTATTTGAACGACAAAAAATAGGAAAAGCAGGAAGTTCTTACCCAACCACGAAATCCTAATATCACCTGCCTGAATCGATAATATGTTCTCCCAAGATTGAATTTGACAAATGTGGGGAGATGAGGTAAGGAATCTCCTTACTAAATAGTGTTTCCACCTTGCAATACATTCGTCCTCTAACTCCATCAAGATTTGGATGTCTTCATCAATGATCCTCGGTTCCATGTACACTAGTCAATTTTTTTCACTATACCAAAAAAACCAAGCTAAGGTTCTCTCACTAGCCATCATTTAATTCAGGGGAGAAGAAACCAAAGAAAGAGGAAGATTTTGGGGAATGGTGAAGAAGCATCAGTGAGAATCAAGCTCTACCGGAGCATTCCACATGGCGATGATGAGTGACCTCTTATGGCTGCTTCCTCCGGGGGTTAGGGATGAAGAAAATGGTTAGAGATTAGTGAGGGAGAGAAATAAGTTTTGGTCTTCTTATGATTTTCCTTTTTTTTTCTTTTTTTTTTTTGGATAAAAACAATAATGATGTGTGTTGGGATGATTGGGCTTTAAAGTAGCAATATATTGATTAATATGGGGATATAAATTATTATCTCACATCAAGAAACAAATTTTTAAATGAGAAATATGAGATTTTATTCAGTATGTTGAGTTTTGGGAGGAAGGACTACACAAACTCAACACATTCAAGAAATTTTGTTAAGGATATTCACACAAGAGAAGATGTGAGATTCTAGTTAACAATATCGTTTCACCTCAAATAACATAAGCATGACATCAGGTTGACTAATGACAACGTCTATTTTAGTAAATTCATGCATAGTTCTACTACTGAATAGTAGGGGTGGCAGATCGGTTTCTGGTTATCGGCTAACCGACAGTTTTAACCGCTAACCGTTGGTTAGCCACTAACCAAAAATCGGCCATTTATTAGTCGCGGTCGGTGTTCAGCAAGGCTGAAGGGTTCTCCGGTTAGCCGAGTAACCGAAGGCGGTTGAACCGGCAAACCGACCCATAACCGAAAAATATAAAAAGGAGGAGGAATAAAGCATGCATTGAATCCAATTAACCATTCCCCTCCCCCATTTGACGAACCCTAAATCCCAAAATTGAAAAATTGTAGAATCCACTTCTCCCTGCGCCGCGCCTCCGTCCAAGAGCAGTCGCTCATCCGCCTCTGCCATCACATTGGATCGCCGCCGCGCTCGTTCGTTTCCGTCCGGTCGCGTCGCGCAGGCGAGCACCTCCACTGCTCGGGCCCTTCATCGCCTCCACCTCCGTCCTGTCGCGCCGTGCCACCATTCCCAGAAAATCAACAGAGAAGGCCAACGCCTCCTCTCCCTGCGCCCATCGCCTCCACCTGCTTCGTGTCGACGGGTTCCTGCCGGCTGTCGCGCTTCCATTCCCTTGCGATTGCTGCTTTTGCCTGTTTAAACTGGAGAGAAGGAATAGATCTAAAATTGAGGAAGGAGAGAGAAATAGTAGTTGGTGTGGCCTCTGAGGAAGACGCCAATGACTTTTGGTTTTTTTGGTTGAACTAAACGCCAACGTTTTGGCTAAGTTTTTTGGTATGCGGCTAACCGAGCCTAAAACCGAAACCGGGCGGTCGGTTAGTCGGTTAACCGCAGCTCTCTCACGGTCGGTTGCCAGAAGCCCTTGAGGGTGGCTCAGTTTAACCGATAATCGAGAATTTGATTTTCGGTTAAATCGAAACCGACCGATTGACACCCCTACTGAATAGTGCATTGGTGTCACATGATGAAATCTACGAAAGACAATGTTAAGGATATTGCTAAATTTCATGAAGACTCCAACTTATTCAATGAGAACATTGTGAGAAATAAGAAATGTTGGTCTATAGAGACTTTACTTATAAAGAAGACATTGGCTACAAATAGATTTTCTCTCTACCATATTCAAAAATACTTTTAGATATAATGATAATTGTTGCTCATATTGACGAAATAACTTTAGGCTTTTCTAAATTGAATGAATGCATATGTGAGCCACATAGGCTTCTCATTGTTGATATCACAAATTTAATTTTGTTATGAGCTCATTCGAATTTAATTAGAGACTAATGTTGGAGAATGATTGTGTGTACTTAAGTTTAGGGGAGTAAATTTAGTTTGTTGGTTTTACATGTCCATGCCATTCTACTTACTTGAAGTGATATAGTATATTAAACAAAACTGAGAAATTTCTAACAAATATATTTTTCTATTGGGTATTGCGGTATGAAAATATCATTCTCGATATATACTCAATTTCAAAAGAACTATGTAGATTAGGTTTAAGTGGATAGTTTGTAAACAGAGATATGAGATGTAGCTAAAGCCTAAATGTGACATTATAGTCTTAATCAATATCCCAATTATGGTAAAAAAAAAGGGTTAAAAGTTCCTTTACGCATTTAGCATTAATGAATCTAATGTTGCTTTAGTTCATTCTCATCCCAATATTGAATTTATAGTTAGAATATTCTGCAGATATTTGAGTAATTTGAGCATGAAATACTAGAAAGAATCGAACGTGTAATGTGTTTACTAGAGATGATAAAAGAATACATATAAATTTATTAGAGATCAGATAATTTGGAGATCATCAAGTAGTTTTACTTTGATGTCAAAAGATGCCAAGCGAGTTGATGATGGCAGAACAATTCGTGGGTCTGACATGATCATTGGATACCGGTTACAGTATTCCTCTCCTTTCGCCCTTCAAGCACACATATTCTAAACCTTTCTAAATGAACTCTACATCATAATACCTTTTCGTGTTGGGTTAAGTTCATAGTTTGTTATGATGCTTCCATTTATGTTATTTCTTGAGATTTTGTCACTCGTGGGACATTGAAGAGTCATTAAAGGTTAACCCCGACAATGTTTTTATAGTGGTACACTATCTTTACAATAATGTTTTATAGTGGTACACTATCTTTACAATAGGAGTTCAGAAGTCAAAGGTTATTGACATTAAGTTCCTGAAGGTTAAAGAGAAGGTTCAAAATGGACAACTTTCTGTCAAACATTAAGAACCTGACTTCTGCTAACTTACCCATTAGCCAAAGGTTTGACACTTAAAGTTTTGCAAGAACATATAGCTAGCATGAGTGTTATTCCGGATCATACTTTGGTTTAGTGAGAGTCATTTATGGATGTTTAATAGATTATGACTAAATCAATTTCTACAGAATAAAGTGAAGGTTTTCTGGAGTATTTTGGAATTGAAATTGCTTTCAGTTATACATTGGTACATTATAATAAGAAGGAATTTGAGTTGATCTCACTAAGAATTAAAGTTGTCAAAAGATCATATTGCATGTAATTTTCACGCCACTCATCCATATTTGATCTATGTCATTGGGTGTATTGGTGTAGTGAGCATGGTGGTTTAATCATTGCCATATCATGATTAAAGTCGTAGTTGTTTCATAATTGATACATGAGGTGGTCCAAAATGTTAAGGAGTAGTCGTTGTACAAACAACATACAGTTGCGTGCCTAAAGAATTTCATAGTATAAGTGTTTGTGAAAATTAGAGATCCTAAGTGGGAAATTGTTAGGAATTTCATTTCCTAATTTAAATGGGCTGCCTATATTCACAAAACAAGTGATCAATTCATGAAGTCCATGACTACACAAACCCAATGTGAATTCAATGGGTGAAAATCACATACATGTCCGCCCATGGTAAAACTTGTATGTATGGGAGTTGAGGTTGTGGTCCTAAATACACCAAGACCGAACACTCTCTTCTTCCTATCAGGAAGATCAGCTTATGAATGTATAATCAAACATGTGCTTTTGCCAGTAGTCTCTCCTTCATGACATGCTTCCTTAAGCCAGGGAGGTGCACCTGAGCAATGTAATGTCTCCAATCGATTATTTTCACATCAAACCCAAACTCCGCCCTTTCCTCCTCCGACATCTCTTCCATAAGCTTCTCTGTGTTGCTACAGTCGTACCTAAGTTTAATCACATGATATAAAACAAACAGATAAGAAGTTTAAACTCACGTACCGAACTATGATTCATAAAGCAAAGGACCACCTAATTCATAAACTTACCTTCCCATAAAGGACAAGTAGGGCAGGTAGAAAGTAGCCATACGGATTGCTTCCTGACGCAATCTTTGGCCGAGGCGGGAGCCGGCGGGTGGAGGGTGGAGGGTGGAGGAGAATTCATCAATGGAGGTGCAAATGTCGAGCGGGCTATTGAGGCGAATGGGTTTGCCGTTGATCATCATCGGGGAAGAGTCGAAGTGAAGGTAGTACAGTGTGAAGAGCTCACTCAGAGTCATTGGATTGGAGACCGACGAACCTATTTGGTATACGTTCACCATGTTGTTACTGCTGTCGGTTACCTCCGCGGCGCCATGACGAGTTATTGCTGCCAATATTGCATTTACTACCATGTCGACGGGGACCTGCAAGCACGCATGCCCAATATTGCTTCACTAGTTAATAAACAGACATAAGTAACTCACTAGTTAGGTTGTCAATAATTGATGATGAGACTAGACAAATCAATGAACTTACCACATCGACGATGGAATCAGGATGTCCGGGAAAACTTGTCATTCGGCCTTTACAGTAATTCTGAGAAATGGGATCTAACATCCTACAATTACCCGAAAAGAAAATAAATAAATTATGAACTATGTGTGATTACATTGAGTTAATAGCTTTTTGTACCTTCTATCTAAGGATGGATAATAAGCAGGTTGGGTGATGTTTAGGCTAAAATCCACCCATCTAGAATTTTGGTGGGTGATGAAAAATGATAGACACAACCCATTTGTACCATTATGAGTGGATGGGTTTAATAGTTTTGGTGGTTTAAAAGTTTGATATAATAAAATTATGGATCATAAAAGTTTGCAACAAGATAATTAAATATAAAATCCAAGAGTATCGACACTAAAGAAAAATACATCTTTAAGTAGGGTAAAAATGATGGTTTGTTTTTTAAGGGTAAAAATGATGGTTAATAATAAAGATATGGTAGCTAATACTCAACCACGATAAAAGAACAGTGGTAACTTCATCATGGCTAAAAGTAAAAATGGTGGATAATAATTATTATTAGCAACGGTTTTCCCATATGATGGTTAATAGCACTTGCTATGGCAAAAAGGGGTCGGTCAAGACTGGGTGGGTTTAGTCAGTGGTGGCCTGTCCATTGCTCATTCTTTTTTCTTATAAATGGATGCAGAGCATCTGAGCTTTCATTCACCACAAAACGCAACTCAGAAAGACCTTGACAGTCATACAGTAGATGATAGTTCAGACGCGGATCGGAAACTGAAAAAGCATGAAAACCCAAAGGTAAATAGTGACCCTGACTCGCCAAGAAATCAACACATTTCCCCCTCTCTGTAGATATGGGAAACCAAAACCTCCCATTGACGCCCAAGGAGGGCCTGAAAACGGTCTATGATAGCCGCCTGTTGGTGGCCTGCGTGAGCACTGTTCTGTAGAAGTTGCACAACACACTAGGAGTCCATTTCCACTCAAACACGACGGCCTATGTCCCAAACCAGTTGAAGTCCATCTACCACGCCTCTCAATTCAGCTCGGGTGATGGAACAAATCCCCAAGTTCAAAGCGAATGTTGCAAGACAGCATCCTTTGTGATCTCGAATCAGGCCGCCCGCAGCTACTTGGCCTAATGTGGTAAGGACGGAACAGTCATAATTGAGAGTCACCCAGTCTTAGACCTGGAAAATTACAATCCGATCCGTTGACCCGACCTGAAATCGCCCAAAAAATAGGAATTTTTGTAACCCAAAATCCGAATGACTCGAACCCGATAACCCATGATTTTTTGGGTTGGGTTGGGTGAGTTAGCGGGTCTGCCCGTTAGACCCGTTCCATTTTACATATCACTTCCAAAATGATAAAATCACTCATAAATTGGTGAGATGTTAAAAAAAAATTACAAGGATTTGAATGACATGTTTGGAGTTTAAGGATAATCAAATATCATGTGTTTCTTGTAGTAGTATTACTCTTGTGATTTTTTTTGCCGATTTGCGCAATTTGTATTTCATTTCATTAGCGTGGGAGGATTTGAGAATATGTTAATTGACATGTGTTAGGTAAACTATTGTCATGCATATGTGAAAATTTGTGTTCTATAAGAAAATATTAAGCATGTTGATATTGTTTCTGAGAACGCTCATAACCCGAAATGACTTGTAACCCGACCCGAAACCGAATGGGTTGGGTCAATATTTGACCCGAAATCAGCCAAGCAAACATGACCCGACCCGTAACCGAAGTTCACTACCCGAAATTACCCAACCCGACCGATTGCCAGGTCTACCCACTCTGGAGGGGGCGGTTGCCACGAGATCCCCACCTCTGTTCTAATGGGCAGACTAGGCATGTGGACGAGCCTGTCTTTGTCCATGGCACTCTGCACTACATTAACCCATGCTAGGACGTGTTGTACAAAGACTTCACTGGTAATGACCTTGCCTGCAAAGACACAGTCATTCCTTGCCCTCCAAAGGGACCAACAAAGGATCCCATGTTGCTGGTCACTGAGGAATTTTAGAATCCATTGCTGAGTCGTATTGTCGAAGAAGCAATGTTGATTAGAAAGCTGAGGGAGCTTGCTCCAAGTTAAATGGGAAAAAGGGTAGTCCCGCAACACATGCAAGACTGTCTCTGGACCTTCGTTGCAGAGGGGGCAATGCGGAGAGCTAGTAAGATGTCGCTGCGTCCTTTCCTGGTTGGTGAGCAGACGTCCGCGAACCGCCACCATAGGAAAAGATTCTCCGGAGCTGGGCCACGCCAATGCCATACTCACCGCCAGTCCACGTTCGACTACATGTCCTCACATGAAGCTGCTATGGCGTAGGCTGACTTAACGCGGAAACTCACATCCGGTTCTGGTGCCCACGTTTCTATGTCGACTCCCGAGCCTGGTAGGGGGGGCTGGATACCTTGAACTTACAAAACCACATCCTCATGCAGCATAGAACAAAGTAGAGTCAGGTTCCACTCACCGGTAACAGTGCCGAAATCCTCAACCAGCAGGGAAGGATCAACCGGTGGACCATCTTCTCACGCATAGTCCAGGAGGAGATCCCCAGAGTTAACCCACCGATCGGTCTAGAAACGAGTATCACAACCATCCTTGATACTCATGCGCATACCCATGGCCATGATGGGCCATGCACGTCTCATGCTCCGCCAGACGTTGGAGATGCGATTAGAGTTCTTCACCACCATGCCATCTGAAGTTTGCCTGAAATACTTATCCTTCAAGACACGTACCCAAAGATCATCTGGTTCCTTAATAAAAGACCAAGCCAATTTAGCTTAAAAAAAAGCAAGATTCAACTCATGGGCACTCCGCAGCCCCAAACCTCCTTCCTCTTTAGGCCGGCAAAGGGCTGCCTAGTGAACCTGATGTAGCTGCTCCCTCCGTTGAGCCCCAAATGAAGCTTTGGATTTTCTTGTAAATTTGATCACAAATCGTCTGGGACAGAAGGGTGGTTTGCATGGCATACGTGGGCAGACAGTTCAGCACCGAGACCGCCAAAGTAACCCTCCCCGCCAGGCTAAGAGAGCGAGCTTTCCACCATGAAAGTTTGTTAGCTAGACGGTCCAAGACATAGCTATATGTTACCTTTGTGACCTTACCATGAAGAACTGGTACTCCAAGATAACGAACCAGATCATGCATCATCGGAATCACAAACCCTCGAGCAATGGCAACGCTGTCTGATCGATTGGTGTTCCCTGAAAAATAAACTATAGAATTCTCCTTGCTAACCTGCTTACCACAGGCTAGACAAAATCGATCTAAGCGGTCCAATAAGACCACCCCTTGCTCCTCACTAGCCTCTGCGAGCAATATAAGATCCTCAGCAAAAAACAAGTGCGAGAGCGGAGGACCACCTGGAGATGTACGGATTGGTCTCCACTTCTTTCATTGGACCGCTAGCTCAATAGTATGACTCAACCGTTCCATGCACATAGTGAAAATGTACGGCGATAGGGGAAAGCCTTGGCGAAGACCTCGAGCTAGAGTAAAACGGGTTGTTCATGTTCCCGTTATAAAGGACCTGCATCGTTCGGGTCGTGACACAGTGCATAATCAAGTCAACAAACTTCTCTTCTCTAACTTCTCCTTGACGAAATTCCAGCTTAGGCGATCATAAGCTTTATCTAAATAGATCTTGATCACCATCTGTCCCTTCTTCCCCTTCTTTAGTCCCATGGAATATATCACTTCCTGAAGGATGATAATATTATCTGTGATGTGTCTGCCAGGCACAAAGCTTGTCTGAGTCGGATGGATAAGCTTCTTCATCACCGGTTTAATCCTATTAACCAAAAGTTTCATGATCATTTTATAGACCACGTTACAAAGGCATATACGGCAAAACTGAGTAATCAGCTCTAGGATTTCCTTCTTCTCAATCAAACATAATAGGGTCTCATTTACTTCTGCAATCCTGGAGGGGTCATGGTAGCACGCCGTCACAAACTCGAAGATGGCATCCGAAATTGTTCCACAACATCGCTTAAAAAATAATGGAGGGAAACCATATCTTTCCGACAGTTTGAAGCTAACCATCTCTTTCCACGTGAAACGTGGTCCTGAAAAATCAATGTCAATAAGACCACAGTCATGAACACATTGTCGGAAGGGTCTCGCCCTATTAGCATGGAAACCTGCGCCACCCATCTGATCCGCTAGGCTAAGGATAAAGTTAATGTCCCTCGCTAGGAGCCAAGGGATAGAGGCTCGACCGGAGATGCGTCTAATCTCGTCCCATAGATCCAATCTCTTGCCAGTATTCGGACTCCCGTAAACCACAGATATCAAGACTTCCGATCCTGGGGAACTCCGACGTGAGCATCTCATGTGGATCATCTACTCCCATGCATACTGAGGAGTGACCTGGAGATCTTGTTCCTGTCAGAGAACCCAGATGCCACCTGAAAAACGAACAGCATCCACCTTTAAGCAGCCATCGTAACCAGTCTTTGCAATAACACTCCGTGTAGTGTCCCCGTTAATACGCGGTTCCATAATAAACACAATATGAGGTCGAGACGACCCACAAAATGACCACAAGTAAGAAACAAAAGGTCATGACATGCCCCTTGGAAGTTCCAGGAAAGAATGTTCAACATAATAAATTTACTAAACAAAATGAGAGGAAGAGAAACTTCCTAGGGGTACCGACCACGCCGATAATTAGGTAGGGGACACGGAGGAAGTAGGGAGCTCCCTCTGAATTTTCTTGACCTCCGCCGGGCTTGAATTTCTCGCCACTGTACTCTTCAAAGACAGATTACCCGGTTGTTTCCCTTGAGTCTGTTGGGGTTTACTCATTGTCACCTTCCCAGACTTCGCCCCAGGAGTAGCCTCCATTGTGCGATTGACCTCCACCGGGCTTGAATTCCTCGCCACTGTACTCTTCAAAGACAGATTACCCGTCGGTTTCCCTTGAGTCTGTTGGGGTTTACTCATTGTCACCTTCCCAGACTTCGCCCCAGGAGTAGCCTCCATTGTGCGCTCCTTAATGATCGTAGCGGTCTGCAAACCAGCAGCATGGGCCACCTGAATAGGCACATCAACTAACTCCGACGCTGCTGTCTTCTCAACCCGAGTAACCCGACCCACCTAAGAGTCACTACACATAGGTGAAGGCTCTGAGCAAACCACTGTCTGCTTTGGGCTTCCTTTATCCATTTCCATAGGCGAAGGGGACGTTTTCATAGTTTCTCCCCGAGCTAGGATTCCCCAGCCTCGAGTCACCTATATCCATCACCTCTTGTTCAGTAGCATCGTGGGCAAGAGCATTGAAATGAGACTCAGAATTGATCTTTCCACCCGATGAGGCCTCCTTAGCCTGAGGTTTTTCATGTCCCTGCGCATGTTTCTTCCTGCCCTTAGGCTTGGATACCATCCATTGGCCATACAATGGCTTCTCCTCGCCCAAAGCTGTTTCATTCTCTTTCGGCTGGGTGTTGTCCATTGGTTCAGGAGCCATAGGGACGAAGAGAGATGGGCAAGCCGTTTTCGCGTGCCCGTATGTTATGGAGACCGTCATACTCGATATAGTACGTCCTACCCTCAATCCGGTGTTGAGATAGGAGTGGTTTTTTAAGTCAACCTCAACACATACACGGGCGTACTACGTCCGCTCTCATATTAATGTCGCTCTATCAACTCGCACTACACGACCGATACGTTGGCCAATTCATTCGGCCTCCTCACAATAAAAACTCCAGAGGAAGTTTAGGTAGTCGCCCCACACCATTGTGGAGGCTACCTCAGCAAAATGCGGGTGGAAAACCCTTCCTCCAAGGCCGAACGTTGAGGTAATGGCCTCCAATCATCCATGGACCTCCCGCCGCAGCTTGCTCGTAGTCCATCTGACTGGTAAAGCAAACCACGTAGAAACCAAACGAGAGGCTATAGATTTGGAGTCCTCCATGTTTTGCCCACAAAGTTTCCAGTCTCTTTGACAAGACCGAGAAAGGGAAATAACGGTCCAAGACCTTTACGATCAGGGAAGACCGCCACTTCCTCCAGTACCGGATCTTTTCCATTGCTTTGAATGGGATTGTAGGACACAACGGATCATCATCGTCAGGGATCATATCATCCAGTTCGTCGTCCTTCATCGTTTCAGCGACCTCCTCTGAGTCCGATTCGGCCACATACCAAGCATCATCACCAATCAACTCGCTAAACAAACGCCGACATGTCCATGCCGAGGGCGGTGGTTCAGTACCCTTCACCTGCGGGCTTCCAGGTGACGAGTTCAGGTTTGGGAAATCCTCTGCCATAGCCTCCGACTCGAAGAGTTGGCATGCGTAGGATTGCTTCAAACGTTTCCTCATCTGTTCCGTTTCTTTTTCTGCAGCGGTATTAGGTGAAGATGTAGCTGTGGGGGGTCTCCTTGTCCCTGCAGTAGGGTCAGGCGACCGGCGGCCATCGGTGGGCCACCCCATTGACGGAGAAGCCATTCGCAAGCACAGCTAAGCCAGAAACCCTAGCTCCGAGAAAGTGGTTTCAGCAATTATTATTTTCTTATCCCATTGCTCATTCTTATTTGTACTATTGTAAGTTAACAAATACATCTCTATTATAAATTCCATTAACTGATTGTTAGGAGATGAGAAATGATTAAATTTCCCTCAATTATTATATAATTTTTTCAGTAGAATTAAAGAAACGTGAACAAATAACTAAAAGGAGTAGAAAAATAAGATTTTAAAAATTAATTTAATTTTAGTTTTTTATTTCTTAAAAAATTAAGAAAAATATGAAAATAAGTGAGAGGTAATTTGTCATTTTCTACTCATTTTAACGGTTAACTAAGTAAAATTTGGACAAAAGGGTATGTTCTGTTATGTACATGTTTGTGTGGAATATGTTTGCTTTAAGAATGGCATTAGAATATAAAATGCTATTACCACTTAAAAATTAGGTTATAATGATCCAGCAAACCAAAAAAAATTAAATAGTTACTATATCATAAAAAGGGTCTTGATAGATAGACACCTGTTTCCTTCAATCCAGCCGGGGAATGGATGCGCATAACTGCCTTCAATGATACTCGGTCGAAGTACAACAATGGGCACTTTGTTGGAGTTTGTCAATATCGCCGACGACATGTCTTTTATGTAATCCCCCAACATCATCTCTCCCATAGCTTTTGTGAAGGTGTAAGTATCGTGCCACCCAAATTTTCTGGCCCTGATGATGAACGAAGTACAAGAAGAGTTATTATGTGTTATCCCAATAATCTCATGCACGTAGCAGACGATATAATGGCATGCACGAACACAAAGTACGCATGCCATAATGCCAACATGTCACAATTGTCACTTTCGCCATAACTACTCTTGTACAGAGTGTTGCACGTACAAATACAATTACTAAACAAAAGGAGAAAAGGATTGAACGTTATATATATACGTGAATTCATGAATGATGTGGTACGTACCTTTCAAGGCCCAGTCTTTTGAGGTGGTCGGCAGCTGGTGTAGCAGCAGAGTGAGTTAAAGCCAGTTGAATTTCTGCTGCCACGTCCAGTGCTGCTGTGGTAGTAACGTCTTCCTCGCTGAATGCCTTCTCCATTACTCTGCCGCTTCTCCCACCGTTCGCGTATACTGATATTGATCCAACAAACGCAACCAATATATACTTATTATCGTTGTGAATTCGCCTTACAGTTCGTTCACATAGACAGACAGACAGACAGAGCACGACCCAGAACGTGCACATGTAATGTAATTGACTGAAAATGGCCTAGGCAATGGCAGATCAGTTCTTCCTACAAACTGCGCGTCATGTGTCCATTGTTAACCCCACTTGTTCTTTTGAAAAGTTTTGTGCCACCTTATAAAGAGTCTCAACACTTAATTTCACGTATTTTTGTATTCATTCACGTGATTTGCTGATTATTTATGTAGGAGTTATGATAACTCATGCAAATAAAATTTTAAATTGGTTTCCCATAATAATTTGTATTGGTCATACTTTGTGGAATTAAATTTGGATTTTTCAATTTTCTGTGGAAATGAGTTGTATTAATCATAATTTACACATGCAATGACATCCATTTTAATATATTTTAAAATTAATTTTTTTACAACAACGTGAATAAATAACAATATGCATGAATAACACCGGATTGCGTGATATCGAGAGAAAAAGACGTAATTCTAATGAGAAAGTAGATCTGGTTCCGAGATCTAGAAAGTGGTAAATACAGTTTACAGTTAGTGAAGCTAGACCATGATCATTACCGTTTGCGTGAATAACGACTACTATTACGTCAATAAACACCAATATAGCATGAATAAGCACAAATTTACATAAATAAATACAAAAAAAAATACAGAAATTAGGTGTTATCTCTTTAGATGCCAACAAACCTTTTCCTCTGTTTTTTAATTTTCTTTTTCTACCATTTAATGTACTGTATTGCATCGCCATTAATGTTTCTCACTTTCCAAAATAACACAAGCTAGTTTCAAATGCTTGTACGCACTGTAAACATTTGAAAATGACTCAAAATTGGACATGGTAGATTTGTTTGCTTTTAGATTTTACAAATAAATTTTTGCATATGATTTGAAAAATGAAGGCTTGGTTGTGGATTTGGGTCATTAGGAATTTGAAAACATTTTTGTTTGGTGGTTGAGTTTCATGATGAATTTTCTTGAAGTTGGATATATAGATGTGTTTAAAAACGAAGTATACTAGAATTTAGAATAATGAAAATAATTAGAGATATAGTAGCATTGTTATAATAATCGAACCGGATTAACGGTTGGTCCAGTAGAACGACAACCCAATTATAATAGTGGTTGGTTCATTTGATTGCATGGTTATAGATGGATCCAACAGTTTTTCACGATTTGATATGAAAATAGAATGAACCACCTCGGTTTTTAAACCAAGAAATTAAGAAATAAAATACTTTAACATAAACTAACATTATCAAATCTCAAGCATTGATTTTATTTATGCTTCGTTTTCTTCAACTTTCAGCCTCCTTGTCAACTTTATGTGGTCCTCTACGAATTGTCACCTTGATTACTAACTTGAATTTAATATAATTTTTTTTATTGTTTTCATCAGATAATTTGAATACTTTGTTATAACTTTTTTGGTGATAGATGATATGGATTTAAATTTACATATGATTAGTATTAATTTCACTTCTAAATTAGTGTATTATATGTTTTTTATGTTGTAACAATGAACAGTCCTGTCATCAGTTAACTAACAATTCTATAACTGTTAATCGTTGAATATTTTCTAACTGTTTTCGAAATTCAACTATTCGTATTGGTTTTTCCTATGGGATCCACAGATCTGGAACCAACAAGCAAACCATCCAGTAAAGTTAACTAGTCTCTCTCTCTATATATATATCCATCTAACACAATTGCACATAATATCGCGTACGTTTAGCGACATTTTTTTTTTCTGAAATATTTTATTATAATATCTCATCCAAAACAAGCCATGTATTAATTAATCTGCACCCCAACTTCCAGATAATTAATTGATTAATACCCCATGTAAGAAATGAAAGTAGAGAATGTAAACGTATATACTTGTGGAGATGTGCATGAAGAGCTTGAGGTTGTGGCACTTGTCGGCAAATCCCATAAGGTTGGTTGCTCCTCTGGTGTTGGTATTAATGGCAACATCATACCTGCACCCACAAAATTCATTACATACACATATGCATATACATATGCACTACTTTTAACTTCTTAATCAAGAATTGACATGCACGTTATTAAGTACAAAATAAATCAGCAGCCAGAGAGACCTTTCATCGAGAGTTGTGTTGGCGGCTGAGTTGACGATGAGATCCACTTCTCCGGCGACCAAATCAGCAGTTTCCGGATGGATTCCGAGTTCAGGAGCTAAATTTCCAGGCACAGGGACCAATTTGGCGAGCATGAAACTCTTGTAGGACTCCCCATATTCTTCCTTCAGCACGCTGAACACCTCTGCTTCTATTATCTGCACATCGGCGACAAAGAAATGCTAATAATTAATGATACGTCCGGCCATCATTTAATTAATTAAGTAGCTAGGGTTATATGGTATGCATATTTAGCATATATGCAATGACCTCAGTTTTCAGGCGATGCAGGGCGGCTTCAGTGTCTTTAGCCTTTATCATCAGGTATATCTTCCTTGTGTCGGGGATGGACCTCAATATCTTCTCCACCAGAACTACAAATTTAAAATACACTAGTTAGTTAGCATGAACGTGAAGCTGATCAGAAGTAAAATTGGAACCGGCGACTTAGGTTTACCTTTACCAACAAACCCAGTTGCACCAGTGATGAACCAAGTCTTCCCGCTCAGGAACTTCTCAATTCCAAGGCCTTGCTGCTTCTGCTTCTGCTTCTGCTCATCCAATGCTAAAATCAGCTGGTTGTCCGGAACCGCGTTATTCTCAGCCTTATTAATGTTGATCACCGCTCTAATTACTTTATGATGATTTTTATTATGCTGTCGATTAATTACGCTGCTGCTGCCCTTGCTTGGGCTCCCCTTTCCTCCATGGTTAACAGTGCTGCCCCATTGACACGATGAAGAAGAAGAAGATGATGATGATGATGACTGTGGAGGCGGCCATTTGCCGTGGGGAAATCTGACAAAGGCGTTTTGTGTGGCAAAAGACGCTGCTGAGTTCAGAAACATTTTAAAACGGAAAGTGGGAAAGCCTGTGGTGCGTTTATGTGTACATATATGGGGGAAAGAGCTACCAGCGAGCGAGCGAGCGAGTGAGTGTGGTAATTACAAGGGAGGTTGTACATGCACGAAAAAAAAAGTGGTATTCAAGCAAATACGTACCCAAAAGTCCAATACAACCTCACCAATACAAGGGAGGTGACATTAATGATGTGATATGATGTCGTTGGACTTTCAGGCAGGTCCAATGACTAGTTATTGTAGTTCGATTTTTTGCCTTTGAATGGGGAACGGTCCACATCAGCATCCCTCTCAATTTTTCCACTCGTTTTAAGTCAAAATTTAATTTTTTTTTCACAGTTAGATCAGATTAATTATGCTATTCAAAATGATATCCACTTTGATATATTTTTCGAACAAAAAAAATTGAGTCATTTTTTACCAGTCTATATCATGTGGTATTGACTAGTATTGAAATAAGATCATACCTATGGTTTGACAAGCGTACCATGGTGGTATGAACAAACCAAGACAGTAGGATGGTTGAATACATGATAGTAGAAGTATATTAACTGTCATTTACGACTTTTAACATTGTGTACCACAAGATACCACCCCGTACCAGGGTGGTATTGTGTGGTACTTTTTGGTCCTGTAATTTGTTCACCCATAAATTTGTAGATCCAATAGATCATGATGAACTCGTTCCTTCTGTGCAAACGTATTCAAAAACGAATTAAATACGAAGAAGATACCATATGGTATGCAGTTGGTACCGAGAGGCAAGAAATTTTTTTTTCTCAAAAGATATTGAAAATTGATCTCAGAGCACAACGAACTCGTTCCATCTGATAAAAAAAATTAAAATCCGAGTTAAAACGAAGAAGATATGAGCCGATTAAAAAAGCTAGAGAAAATAAAAATGACCTTTAATTCTCCATTCTTAGATCTGGATTTTCTAAATGAAGGATCCAAATTTTCTAAATGAAGGGTCCAGATTTAGTTATTGATGGGCACCCTATCTTGAGCCTTTGAATGGGCTCTATTGTTATAGCTCAAACATACTTTCAAAATGAGGGTGTCGTTTCCGGAAAAATCCAAAACTACCACTTTAAAAACAATTACAAAAATACCACACATTCCCAACAATTTCCAAAAATACCACCCTTCCACATAAAATGCACCTCGAAGGCGCGGTTATAAATCAAAACGCGCATCCAAGGCGCGGTTAAGGGTCAAACCGCCTGTGGAACGCGCGGTTTGACTCTTCCTGGCTGTCAAACCGCGTGGCCACGTGGCGGTGCATGAGACCGCGCGATGGGGAGCTATCTGACAGCCAAACCGCACGCCAGCTCAGCGATCCGCGTCGCTCTGTCAAACCGCTCCCCCGAAGCGCGGTTTGACTGTTGGGGAAATCTAAACGCGCTCTTGAGGCGCGGTTTTAGACGGGGTAAAAGGACGAAACCGTCCCTCCCTCAAGCGGTTTCGTCCCTATATAAACCCCCCTTCCCCCTCTCATTTTCTGCACACCAAAGTCATTCCCTCCTCTCTCCCTCTAACTCCTCACTCTACCCACCCCTCCCCACCCAAAAACCTTAGAATTAGTTATTTTGTTGGTTGCGGCTAAGTCCGATTTGCCTTCAAAATTCTTTGGTTTTCACTCAAAAACCGTCGAATCTCTGTCCGGATTCGGAAAAAATGGCCGATTTCATCCAAGAAGAGGGCATTTTATATGATGATTATCAAACGGTACGTACTCATTTTACCCAATTGTTGTTGTTGTTATAATGATTTATTTAATTTATATACTAATTTATTTATGTTGGTGTTATGCTATCGTAGGTTGGGCCGGATGTTGATATTTACAATCAACGATATTATGTTGATCAAGGACCGATTGATCCGACTGTTTTATACGATCAAGCTAATTATCGTTCAAGAGACGTTTGGAACGACCACAAGGTACATAGTATTTATCATCACTTGTAATTTGTATTTTGTTAAAGTAATTTATTTGTTTGTACAATAATTTACTTAATTGTTAATCGTATTGATTATTTTCAATAATTTAAATCAATACAATACAACACTTATTTAGAATCTTTATAAATAAATGCATGTCTAAGGAAATGGGGACTTAAGCGATCATCATGATCCCCCCATGACCAGGGAAAATCGGGTTCTAAGCGATCCTCGGATCCCCCCTTTTTCTATCAAAAAGATTGTGTTTCTAAGGAGATGTATACCTCTCCTAAGAGTCTTACGAGTTTACTTGTATTCCTTTAAATTATTGAAAATAATCAATACGATTAACAAAATAATATATTTGATTTTATGTGTATGTGTACAAAAATAATTATACTTAAATTTTGAAAATTATTTTAGTTATGTTAAAATTAATGTTTATTAGATAATGTATATTTCTCTAAAAAAACCTTGATTTAATTAATATTGCATCTTAGAAAATTATTTTAGTTATGTTAAAATTAATGTTTATTAGATAATGTATATTTCTCTAAAACAACCATGATTTAATTAATATTGCATCTTATAATATTATTTAGTTATGTTAAAATTATTGTTTATTATATAATGTATATTTCTATAAAACAACCTTGATTTAATTAATATTGCATCTTATAATATATTTATATATGTATAAATCATCAACTTATAGTGAAATATAAATTCTTCTCTAGGATGCATACCATATAGTCCGCTATAGGGGCACGACGAATGTGCTTGAATGGAACGACGTCATCTTGCCCTTTCTAAAAAGGGCAAGATTGGATTCGATTAGGCATTTTAATGGAATCAAGGTCGACCGCCAACTCATCACAGCATTGGTAGAGAGATGGCGAAAGGAGAAACACTGCTTCAATTTTCGTGAAGGCGAGTGCACCATCACACTTAAGGACATCACCATCCTAACCGATTTGCCCATCGATGGTGATGTTCTTTGTGTGGACTCTACGCCACCACCTAAAGTTGTTGTCAATATGAGTGGTTAGCAGCATCGCCAGGGTTAGACACCTCCAACGCCAAAATCAATTTGGGAAGGAATGCATATGATTCTTCCCAATCACCAAAACGGCAGCCATTGCTTTCTGTTTCCCATGCCACGCATTCTTGTAGTTAATGATATAACTATAATGACTAGAAATGCGGGCGATGATGGTTTTCACCTTCAGGTCGAGCTGCTCCTCAATTAGATGTTTGATAGCCGCGGCAACCACCCTTGATTTCAACTGTCGATGGCCTTGGGATGTTATTGATGACACACATGTGTGTGTGTTCACCGCACGGGATATGACCAATGGCCGACTGTCTTGCTCTTGATGGCCCGGACCCTAGCTTTGCATCCCTCATTTTTATTTTTGCATCGAACCATCGGCCTCTTTGTGTCGGAATGGGTTGTTTGCCATTCAAAAATTCGAGTCATTGCTTCAGTGGCAATAGCATGCCGGACCTCATTCTTCATTGCAAATTGTTGTCCATTCGTAAAGCCAGTGAGTGGACCCCATACTGGCACATCTGGCTGGTCCATGTCGGCATCAACATACCAATATTCATTTTGAATGTGATTGTAGTATGGAATAGGTACACGGTCGCGAGGTACCTCATCACCGTCTGCGTCTGAATCTGGACCGGAATCATCAGCACCTTCCAGCAGATCGAAGCTGTCTGCACTAACTTCGCCTTCCTCTTCTTCAACCTCAGGGTCACTAACTGGACTTGGATTGACCTCTTCTTCCATCTGATTATCATCATCAAAGGCACCTTCACCTTCACCAGCTCCGTAATGGTAGTTGTGGTAACTAACACCGCTTTGATAGAAGTTGTACTCGGGTGGGTACTAGTAGCCTGCTTGTTGGTTGTGATCCGCCTGTTGAGCTTCTTCTTCATATGAAGGGAAGGATTGATGATGACCTCTAGTTCCATGTTGATACTCCTACCTCCAGCTCGAGTCTTGGAAATCCTGCTGGGGATGATCTTCGTATAATACACTCCCACCGTGGATAACAGATGTTTGGCCATCTCCAGAATGACCTACACTGCCTTCGACGGCCTCGGTGTAAACGAACATCTCCACTTGCTTAATTTTATTGGTGGTCAAAAATTGGACCATGGCATCAACGTCCTCCTGAGTGGTAAGGAGGAATTCCTCATTCCACAGTGACTCGTCATGTCTGTTTGGATATCGATACACCATTTGATCAACTCTTATAGTGCCATCCATGCAGGTAATCTGAGTGCACATTTGATGGAGCTCTTCAAGCATCGGTCTCGTATGGACCTTCATTTTATAAAAATTGCCACCGACGTAACTTACACCCTTTTCGGTCTCTTCCATGTAACCATTCCACCGCAACCCAAGCGTGAACCTTTGGAATGCCATCTGCAATAAAACTGTAATTAAGTTACTAACATAAAATCACAAAGGACAATGAAAAGTAATACAAGAGGGACATGACAATGAAAAGTAATTAAGTTACTAACATAAAATCACAAAGGACAATGAAAAGTAATTAAGTTACTAACATAAAATCACAAAGGACAATGAAAAGTAATACAAAACAACCTTACGAATTAACGTTAATCGCAAAAACTAAATAATTTAAAGGTGCAAAACTGAAATTTGAAGAAGGAAGATGAGGAGAGTGAAGAATTTGAGTTCTCTGAAACAGCCTTTTATAGGCGAATTTTGCAGCACAAACCGCCCGGGGGGAGGTTTTAGGTCTGCCATGCAGCCCCACCCCCTGCATGCCGACATGTCTGCTGTCAGGTGACCAGACACAAACTGCGCCTTGGGGCAGCGGTTTATGTCTGGACATGGTAAACCGCCGCCTGGTGGGGTGGTTTATCATGCCGACATTTAAACGCTTCCTCTTGAAGCGTTTTGTGGTAGGGTTAGTATATAAACCGCGCCTTCCAGGAGCGGTTTTAGCTGGAATTTAAAAACGCATGTTGACGAGGCAATTATAATGTAAACCGCTGCCAGGAGGCGCGGTTTGTATATTAACCGCCCATTAGAGGTGCGGTTTTTAATGAACGATGGTATTTTTGGAAATTGTTGGGAATGGGTGGTATTTTTGTAATTTTTTTTAAACAATGGTAGTTGTGGACTTTTCCCGTCATTTCCTAGTTTGGGAAGAACATATATATATATATAGGGTTAACTTTTTACCAAAATAGCTCTTAGGGATGCCTAATATATATAAAAAATAATTGTCTTAAATGCTCGTTTGGCCACTCAATTTGTCAATAGGTATCACTTGATCAGTAGTTCGTACTGATAGAGGAAGTACATACTGATAGGGATAGTACGTAGAAAATAGCTGAGTAGGAGTAATGAGCACGTTAAAGTATATGTGTTGGGGAAGGAAGTATTAATTGATAATAATAATAATAATAATAATAATAATAATAATAATAATAATAATAATAATATGGATGTCTAGGGTGATAATCGGTTCGGTTATAACCGGAATCGTTTACTCGGTTTTCGGTTAATTGTTAAGCATTTTGTGCTTACGTTAACCGTATCGTTTAAATTAGTCGGTTAATCGTAACCGTGTAGTTCGTTCTCGGTTATTTTATCGGGTAATGGAATAACTGTTAACCAAGTGATTCGACAAGGTTACACCAAAATAAATTATCGATAACTTAACCAACACAAGACCTACTTCTTTCAATTGTGAAAATTTCTATAATTTAGCATAGATATATATCAATATCTAATCAACTCAATCCAACACAAGTACACAATAATATCATTCTACCGTCAAACTTTATTAAAGAAACATACAACGATACTCAACAACAATTACTCAACTGGTAAACCACAACAAATTACATGGAAACTTAATGTTACTGATTATTTTCGAGCAACTGTGCGCAAGTTTGACTTATTAGCTAAATTTGGCTACCGGAAATCGACAGTTTATCATTTAATCGGTTATTTGTGTAACCATTAAGCATCGGATCCGGTTTGGTTATTGGTTACACCGTTAATGGGATAACCGCTTACCAGCCCTAAATATGGGAACCGTAAAATCTTGCAAAACTCAATCTCTATCCGGTCATTTTAATGTAATTTAGTGGGTCAACTTAATTTCCAACAAAAATAAAACCTATAGGGGTGGGGAGGTAATTTTGGGCGCCCAGTTCCTCCTTTTTTCTAATGGTCTGATGCGAAAAAAGCATAGAAGAGAAGGGAGACAGTTGGAGGAGAGAGGGGAGTAGTGATGGCTATGGGGAGGGGAGGGGAGGGGCAGGAACCTCAATACCCATGTCCCGCCCCGCCTCACACTACTAAGGGTCGGATAAAACTCATGCGGGTACAGGACTGGGCGGGCCGACCCACTCTTACATATTATTTAAAAATAATACACGCAAATTTTACTCCTTTTCAATGAAAAATAGTGATAATAGAATTGCCCCGCCCCACGCTAATGTCGATCGGGTATTATCCACCCCATAGTGGGTTAGATCGGATAATACTCGTCGGGCGTGTTCAAATTTCCATCACTAGAGGGGAGACTAGTGCTGGAAGGTTGGTAACTGTATTTGGGATATACCGAATACCGTACCGAATTTGTCTATATTTTTTATTGCCAAATACAAGTATAATATATTGGGATTGAATTTTAATTGTTATTCGGTATTAGGGATTACGGGATTGAGATCGCTATATACCGAAATACTGATCAATACAGATATATAAGCTAGTGTGTAGTTTATCCTTTCAACAAAACTTTCTCATTCACTATTACATGACCCTCAACCACCAAGAGTGTCATTTATTTATATTTAGATAATTCCATCACTATTTCATAACTTAGAAGTTTCCATCCAACTCAAATTTGACTTTCCAATTTAAGTCACTCTCATCTCTCATCTAATAACTTGTTATTTTCATAACACCAAAATGCAAACACTAGTATTAGTCGTTTCTCATCCTCCAATTAATCAAATTAAAAATTACCAACGACAAGAACTTGAGATGTCACCTCTCCTTCATTCTCCTTATCCATAGCCTAGCTCTAGGCAAACTCAAGACTCTTTGTTTAGTCTCTTTGCACTAAATTAAACAATTAAATCTAATTTATATATTTAATTATTAATTTCGTATTCAATAATACTGATTGAGATACCGAAGTATCAATTGTGATACTGAAATATTTAAGGATTGGGATTGGAATACTTAAATTATTTAGGGTCGATTGGGATTGAGATTGATTTTAGGGTCTAATTCGGTATTCTGGATTTCGATATTTGGTATTAGGGTACCGTTACCGATATCGTACCGATTTCCACCCTAGAGGAGACAGCTGATCAGTCAACAACAACATTTTCTAATATCTTATTTTTCTTAATCGAGTCCTATAGCATTCGTTTTAACTTGGAATATAAAAATTGCATAGAAAAAAAGAATTAACTATGATCTACACAATGATATCCATTTTGCTATATTTCGAGCAAATAAAAAAATTAACTTTTCAAAACACGTGTTAGTTGTAGTATTATCAGTGTCATATCACTGTTGTATCAATCATATGAGTGTCATCTCATAGTATTATCACTATGATTTAGTGATAATATCAATCATATTACTGTCGTATCATGAATTATCACTATAATCATTATATTAAAACTATGATGTAATGATAATCTCAATCATATAATGATATAGGGTTAAATTGCAAGTTTGGTCATTAAATTAGTTTAACCATTCATGGTCACTAAATTAGTTTATTCCATTCATGGTCACTAAATTAGTTTATTTCATTCATGGTCACTAAAATTAGTTTAACCGTTCAAGTTTGGTCACTCTCCGTTAGTCTCTGTTAATTTTCGTTGATGTGGCAGTCAACTCTAATAGTTGACCATTAAATGTGTGACGTGACAATTAAAAATTATAAAAAATAAAATTTATTCTTTTTATAATTTACATCTCATTATAACAAAAAATTAATAAAATATAAAAATACAAATCAACACCAAAGTTGTTGGCAGAGGACGAGATGGAAACATGGCACCTCTAGGGAGGAAACAGCGGCAATTTCAGCTCCAGAGAAGGGAGATAGTGTTGTCGCAGACGCCATCTACGCCCTTCGGCTGCAGCCCTCGGCTTCTGAGTCATATATAATATTTTCCAGACCTATCTACTCCCTCTGCCTTGTGAGTCGCCTCGTCGTCGTAGTCATCTCTGCCGCCTTAGCGGGCTGTGGCGGTAACGAAATTCCGCACATCATCGCCGGAATTGAAGACCTAAACGATGACCTGTGGGTTCTCGATGACCATTATGACCCTCCGGCCGCTGCTTCTTAGTCATCCTCCCTCCTCAACTATTACTCCTCTTCCCCAAATCTATTAGGCTTGCTTATTCCCCTCGTGATTCCTTCTTATTCTTCAGCTTTCACTGATGGAATCTCTCCGGCGAGCTATCTTTCCTCTGGACAGTAGTCGCCGGCAGAGTGACCCGCAGGTTTGATAGCTAGCTCAGCTCAGCTTCGGTTGGTGTTAATTATTTTGAAATTGCTTCTTCCTTTTGTTTCTCCATCTTGGCGCATCTATAACGGGGGTTTTCGATTCTCATTCTGCGCTTCTCGTGTGGCTTCTTTTGGCATCTCAGCTTTTTTTGTCCAATTCCCCACTCGGAACGTCGACGGAAGTTCCCCGGAAGAGACATCCGAAGCCGGAGTAATTCCCGAAAAAGAAATTGGATTACGTGCAGAAGGAAAAAAAATAAATTAAATTTATTTTCTACTTTTGAATGTAAAAATGAGGTGGAAATTTTAAATAATTCAAATGTATTATTATATTATTTTTTAATGGCCACGTCACACATTTAATGGTCAACGATGAAAGTTGACTGCCACATCAACGAAAATTAACGGAGACTAAAGGAGAGTGACCAAACTTGAACTGTTGAACTAATTTTAGTGACCACGGATGAAATAAATTAATTTTAGTGGCAAACGTAATACTGATAACATCAATCATATTAGTGTCATATCAATCGTATTACTGTTAGTGGTATTATCATAGATCAGAGTTTTTGAGGCCTACTAAACCTTTGGGTTTTGTATATGAACCTGAGCCTAATAGTAGCTTGTCAACTCTGGATTTGTCCACGAAAAATGGCTCCAGTAATCTAGTAAAGCTTTAGTCTAGATCCGGTCAAATCCAGCCAAACCCGATCAAACTTAGTATATCCGGACGGTTGGCCCCAACAATCTAGACAACGGGCCTAACCTGTTCTACAGTGTCGTTTCGAGATATTCTCCAATTCCCTTCTCCCTTGTGCTAATTTGGGTGGCTGGAGGGAGACAAGTCCCTTATCAACCGACATTCATCTGCATGACCAAGTCCCCCATCAAACCAACATTCATCTCTGACTGACGTCCAACACCCGGCGGTCGTTTATGCCTTGACAACCATCACTCGGCACCTACAGACATTCGTCTCAGTCTAGCATCCACTTAAATGTTTGAATAGGGACGTTGTAGGAGTAGGGATCATGGGCATAGAGCACTTGACTATTGTCGCTGTCATTGGCAATAAGGAGTTGCTGGACAATGGTTTATGCGACGTGGTGGTTGTTTCAAGCCCAAGTCAGGGTAAACCTCCTTGACTCGGGCTAAACCGGTTTGATAACCTTGGTCCAATGCTGGTTAGTGTGGCTGATTATTTTTCTAAAAAACTGTGAGTTTGATTGAAAACACTTAATCAAATACATATAGGTTTACATTCTACTCTAAAGATATCAAATCCACCAAATTTGTAGGTGGTCTATCTAATCACATAATGGACTTGTTTCATGGGACCTTGAAAATGCGTCAATCTATGAGCCACTTGATTTGCTTTTCTAGACACAAAAGCTCATTGTCAAACCCGATTCTCTTCCTCCCTTCTAGGAGCTTCCTCCTTATTGTTTTCATCAATATAATTATGGTTCATAAAACACATGTTTCCTTCTGCTTCAGCTTGATTATAAATGTCTCACTATCACTTTCGAGGATCAGAGGACAAAATCCTCTCTCTAAAACTTCTCCGATCCCCATCAATAATGCCCATGCTTATACCTCCTCTTGTTTGCAGATCTCGAATTCCCTTTGAATCATTCTCATACGGAACCAACCATTTAATTCACTTATAACCGCTCACATGCTAATTTCCTTGTCCCCAACATGCTATTGAAGGTGGCTTCCATCGTTTCGAACTTTCAGTTCGCGTATGCAACCCCTCTCCCGTTGTTTTTTTGTACTTTCAAGTAATAATGAATCCAACATATTTCTTTGGGATGATTTCATCACCTTCCAACTTCTTATTATTGAAAACATGATTATTGTCTTCCTTCCAAATGAACCATAGGATGGAGCTAAAACGTTGGATTTTTCCCTAGGGAAGTCTTCAAGACCTTGCACATCCATTGCACACAAACAACCATCTTAATTGATAGCCCCATCATAAGCAGTCCTTGTCTCCATCTCAGGCCACCATCGCCGTCGTCTCCGCCAAGACAGATCCAGCCTTCCCCAACACTTGATAGCCTCGACATCATCTTTCAAGTCTCGAGTACATTTGAGTGTTGGTCTTGAGTTGCTTCATCATGTATGAACAAGAGTCCAGCACGACAATGGTGTGAAGTCACCAGTTCCTCTTGTCACTGGTACTACCGCCCTCGTCTCAGTTCCTCTAGGCAGCCTTCACGTCCAGGTTCCCGACAGTCAGAGTCCAGAAATCAAATCCAAGTTTCTGCTGCAGGCTGGACCTAGTTGTGAATCTGCTTGCCTTTGGTGATTTCTTCTTCAAACTCATCGCAATTGATGTCTTTGGCAATCATCAATAGCTGTCGTAAGTTACCCGAATTTGTCGAAAAGGTCACCGTTGTCCAGAAGATCCATTCAGCAGGAGTTTTGTCATCCGACTTCTGTTTTGAAGCTCCGTCACTATCCCCTGTCAATGCTCATCACTGCTCGGGGCTTCCTTTCCGACGTCTCCGCATCTGTTCCCTCACCAGTTTGTCATCAGCCCTGGTCAGCGGTAATGCTCATTAATCTTAGATCCACCGCCGAGTCCATCAGACCCTTGGACTAGAGTCCGTCAAATACAGTGAAGATGGCATTTTCGTCAACTCTAGTCCATATATTGTGTACTGCTGGAGATTTGGTCATTCGACAACCACTTGAAGCTTTGTGTGGTTGTCATCAGTCAACCACACAACTGAAGTCCGTCAATTGGAATAAGGTTCGTTAAGTGCATGTGTTTGACTTTTGGTGTTTTCCTCCATACTTGTATTGAAGTTTGTTACGGCAAATATCGAGCCAAGTTGGAGTATTGGTTGCTAGTCAAAATGCTTAGAACTATAGGTTGGCATCATGCACTTCATTCAGCCAAATTGATAAAATTAAAAAGGTAGTCATGGCTATCTTTCCAAGTTACATATTCATGTAATGAGTGTGCATTCTCCATACAAGAAAAAGGTTGTCATGGTCAATTTAGTTGACCAGCCTTCTCTCCGATCATGTAATATCGCCAGTAACATCGTCGCGAATTCAGCGAGGATGGTCACATGTTCGCGGTGTCATGAAGAAAGCAACGATTCTTACCAACATTAATCAAGTCATGGCAAAGAGTCTCGACCGAAGAGTTCGTTTTCTAGTCATTAGTCATTGTTGGAGAGAAAGGAAAGCTTCATCATGTCATGGACAAGGTAGTCACGATCAAATAAGTGATTGTCCCCTCGGAGTTCATATTTGATCGATTTTCATTGTTCACGTACCATTCCAACTTTCAAGCTGGGCATTCACGTCATTCATGCTTCAGCTTAAGGGGGAGAATAGGGAGTCAACATACGTTGGTCGGCGAACTCAGTCATCAAGGCGACCGTGATGTCCCAAGTGAGTTTAAGTTGATCAAGCGACAAAGTCAACCATCTCCATCACGATATTCGAGAAGACGCATCCAATCGTCTTCATCAGGTTGTTATGAGAGAGAGTCAGTCGTCTCCATATCAATCTCATGCAAGAAATCAAGGAGTTTTGTCATGATGAGTTCAATATATAAAAAAACCGGGTCAAGCGTGGCGTAGTTTCATCATATATCTACCTCTCCCACAAGCGAACAAAGTAACAGTCTATTGGATCGTCTTGTCAACAAAAGGTTGTTTGAGTGTTGTTGAGTTTCAATCTCGACATACTTCTCATTCATGTCTTCGCTTGAGGGGGAGTGTTGTGGATATTAATTACTAGTCTCCAAGTAATTAATTCCTTGTCCTCCAAGTTCCTTGTTTCCTTGTCCTTGTAAAAGAAGGAAACTTGGTTGTCATTAGGGTTTTTAACCCTAGTATATATATATATATATATATATATATATATATATATATATAAGACTTAACTACGAACGTGTCATAAGCAAGTTGTTACAATGTAGCCGCTTAATAAAACGTCAGCTGGGAGCTCTTCCAAACTCACCGTGGATTAGTCATGTTCACGTCAAACGGGGATGCCGCATAAAACTCTTGTTTCGTGTTAGTTTCCTTCCGCATTGTCTAGAACCTCCACCGGATTGTAGTATCCAGATTCCACCTTTTTCGATCGTGGTTCCAATCGACTCCCAATAGGTAAAGCTTTCATACTCACTGTCCACAAGAACAACTTGACTTTTTGTGGTACTTTAGCCTTCCACATTCTTGTCTAGAACATAGATTATCTATGTGAGAATTCAGATTACTGAGTACTCCTTTTTTAGTTATCTACACACCTTTTGTAACCATTCCTAATAGTATAGTTGTCATTGATGCATAAATATTCCAGACTTTATAGTTTGGTTTAAATGGTCTGCAAAGTGGGATTCTAATAGCTATAAACTCGATTGTCTATAATACTCACTGCCTCAATTTAGGATAAGTGCACCCTAAATTTGTGAAGAAGCATAATGGTGACTCCGGTCGTATCCTCAAGAACTCTAGGTCTATTACTACTCTTTACTATCTAGCCAATAAGATGGTTGGGGTTTAAGTGTGAACTAAACTAATCAAACGAATAATGAACAAAACTAACTTTGGACAGGATCACAAGAGATATATTTTTGCTAGGTTGAAGCCGTCTAGTTGTAGGTTGACATTGGTTGAATGCAAGTTAATGAAGACTTCCCTATCTTCTATGTTGTGAGGAATCAATCAAGATAACACCTAAGATAATAGTCATGTCTCTTATATGCACTTCTAGTAGACTTCTTCGCTCAATGGACATGCAACCAACAAATCACTTAGAGCATTAAACCTAGACTTCTCCGATTGGGAACGAGCCCAAGGGTAAATGGGACTTCAACTCAATGGTCATGCAATTCAAATATCATACTACTTTATACATGTTCTAATCTTGAACTTAGGGGATGATCACCTCAACCTAGTTCAAGAATAAAGCAATAATCACGTTTACTAAAGCAAGATTGGCATGATTAAAAATTAAAAAAAATACATAGATAGATAGGCTCTTAATAGTTCTTACATACAAACCCATAAAAATGTACAAGTTAGGGTTCTATCTTCATAAACAACAAGAGAAGCTAATATATATATGGGGAGTTCTATGGTACCCATGGTGAAATCCGGGGTACCGCATACCTTGAGTAAGAAAATGCTATCCAGCACTTGAATTGACTGATTTTTCGGACATGATATTATATTGTAACCCTTAAAGATCAAAATCTAGGTCTTAATTCTCTAAATCTTATACCCCAAGATCAATTTAATTAGAAACAATAATCGACGGTTATGATTCGTTAAAATATAGGCAAAAAAAATCAATATATATATATATATATATGGTGACTACTTCGGTGCACTCACAAAAATGAGTGTATTCAATGCACCCAACTCAAAAACTAGTCGTAAGGTGTTGGATTTTGAATTTTAATTTGTAGAATTAGTGTAATATGATGATATAACATATGATAAAAACTAATTAGTGGATTATCCTAAGCCATTGACCTACAATTTTGAGTTCTATCCCTAAACCCCAAATTGTAACCCTAACCCTAACCCTAAATCTCTAAACTCTAAATCCTTCAAATTAAAGTAAATCTTTAATGATTTTTATGCAAATTCATGTGCGTTATTGTTCATCACATCATAAGTGATGATTGACATCATTTTGATATAAATCACATGTTTAAAATAACGGTTATGAAGCGAGTGCACTGAATGCACCCAAAAAAGTGAGTGCACCGAATACGCCACCATATATATATATATATATATATATATATATATATATATACATACATGACAATTTCTACGGTACCCTGGGTAAAATCCAGGGTACCGCATACTTTGAGTATGAAAACACTATCTAGACCTTGAATTGACCGATCTTTCGGACATGATACTATACTCTAGCCCTTAAAATTTATGGCTAAATACTTTTCTCCTTCTTGCTTTGACCACCCTTTTTAATCTTTGGAGGTTTTGGGGTTAGGATGAGAAATAAATCACCCAAAACTCTCCAAGCTTTTCATTCTCACTAGGGATGGACAATGGGTGAGTCAACTTCTAGACCCACCCAAACCCACCCGATTATAATCCACCCATTACATGTTTGGGTGAGTGTGGATCAACGTTTTTATCACCCACTAAATTTGGGTGAGTGGCGGGTGGGTAGTGGTCGGTGGGTAGTGGGTGCGTCATTACCTGCAAAACAACATGATATACTAAGTCGTTAATGCACATTCTATACTAAAACATTATTTCTTCTTATACCAAAACTTCAATCGTGACTGATTCAATTAAATTAAAATTATCTTATAAATGTTACTTGATTACAACATTAAATCGATCACTTTAAAATATGATAACTATCAAAAAAAATTGTGTTCGCAAATTAGATAATTGGTGTTAGATTATGCAATAAATTACGTTTAATAGTTATCCATTTTCTTGATTTGTAGTATTGATATTCAATTAGTTTTATGCATATGTGTATGGCTCATTTTTTATGCATATAGTTTTATGTATATGTTTATTTATATTCAATTTTCTTGACCCACCAAAACCGTCAAACCCACCCACCCAACCCACCCACACGATACAAATGGGTGGGTGTGAGTCATTTTTTCATCACCCACCATAATAATGGGTGGTTGGATTTTGCCCAAAAACCGACCCAACCCACCCATTGCCCATCCCTAACTCTCACTCTACATTTTACTTTGTTTTTCTCTCTCTAGGATGCTTGCTCTAAACAGACCTCTTCTATTTATAGACTGGGAAGGACGAGATCACAACCTACAAACAAAATTTCACGACCGCTATCTTCTTATAAGAGGTGGAGAACTCTTGAAGGGCAAGTTCATGGCATGTGTGAACAAAACTTTACATACTTTAACTTTGTCGAGAGACTTTGAACTTGAAGTTCATGGCATGAGACCAAAAAGATCAGGGCTAGGATCATTTTCTTGTGGTCGTAAACCTTTTCTCATGGTCTGGCTTGTTGTGACTGTGAGACCTTTTATACTTATCGTTGGTCGCCCTTTTGGATTACAAGATCATGAAATGGGTTCATGACCGTGAACTTGACTCTGGTCTTTTCCACCTTCGTTTCACCCTTCTAATGAATGTTAATTGGCACAAAACTTGCTAGACTTATTCCTTATCGTGCTAGGACCTGAGATTAAACAAGAAACACAACATACCCTAGATTGGGATGAGAATGAACAAGTTTCAAACCAAATGGCCAAAGAACGATAAATGTATGCTAGATCTTGGAGTATGGTGTTAGGAAGCAAATATAGAACAAAATCGATCTCAAATGGTCAAAGATGATGATTATGGCATACAAACACCTAAGGAATTGAAGGAAAAATATATAGCACCAATTTAGGTTTTATCATATTCTAGATATTTTCCCTTGATCTATCTCATTAAATAATTTTTTTATGGTCTCAATTTTCCAGGATCATGTCTCCTTGTTGATAAGGGAACACACTCTTACTAGCTATCCACCCTAGTTGAACAAGAAGATGGTCTTAGATTGGATTTCTGAGGGACCCATTTGTCACCTAAATTTCTTCTTTATTTCCCACTTTCTATCTTGTTCCATCTTCCAAGAGGTCCCTCACCCCATCAGACTTCTCCAAACAAAACTTTCATTTCTCCCTATTTTAGCTTTCAGAATGTCGGACGTAGGAAAGTATCTAGCCTTTGGAATCTTCGCAACCAAAGAGTTGGGTCAATTTATGATGTTCCAAACCTTTTTGCAAGTAAGTATTTGTTCGAAGCCTTCAAATCACTAAATCCAATGTCTTCCGCTTCTTTATAATCGCATAATCTGTCACATTAAACCCATCATATTCTAGTTTCCTTCTCTTACCCCCCCCCCCCCCCCCAGAACTTGTGATCCGGATTTGAATCTCGACCTAAATACCCTTTGGTACCTGATCTTCCTATAAAAGTAGGTAAACAGAGATACTTTCTATCATTTATTACATTTTTACTGAAAGTTATCTTCGAATTTGAATAATTTATTTAGGGCTAATACCACTGGGAAACCCGAATTATTAACTTTGTGTCATTTGTGTCCTACAGTATTCGATATGACAATTGTGTCACAACGTATGATAGTTTTGTGTCATTTATGTCCTGACGATTTCGTTGACCGTTATAGATAACGGTTGACCAAAGGGAAGTCAACATTAACATTGACTTTTGTTGACGTGGCAGCCACGTAGATGCCACATCAATGACACCTCATATTTTTAATTAAAAATTAAATATAAATGAATATATTGTTAAAAAAATGAAAAAAATGAAACTCAATTAATTAATATTGTTTCTAAAAAATTAAATAAAAAACAAGTAAAGGAAAACTCCCCACCACCGCATCCTACTCCCTCTGCTCATCAGCTTCTCCACAGCTGATCCTCCTTCATCCAATTACAAACCCAAATCACAAAAATACCAACCATCGCAAACACCAAGTCCTGGACCCCGCTCCGTCACTTCCGCTGCCACACCCACCATGTCCTTCTGCAATTGGGGATATGGGATTGACTGAGATCTGAAATCGAGAAGAAGACGAATTGATCCAACCTAAGGGTAAGAGACCAGATGTCGGCGTCGAAAGAAGACGAATCTGGAAGTCATCGCCGAGTTTAGAAGGTAGATCTACCTTCAAGCAGAAAACGGAAACAACGGAGAGGATGGTGACGGCGACAACGAGCATCACCGAGTTCGTCGCCATCTCAAATCGTAAGGAGGCCGACAACGAGCATCACCTACTCCCATTCAAATCTCCGCCGACCGAACTCTAACTTAGGACAAGGTTACTTCTCACCATCGATAGGGGTTTTCCGTTCCCCTGGATTGAAAAAGGAGAAGAGGAAGGGAGAGGAAGAAGAAGGAGAAGAGGAAGGGATTGTCAATTCTGTTTCCCAAAAAATAATCCACAAATCATATCCGTTTTTATTTTTTATTTTTGTCATTTTTTAATTTTTTTATATGAAAAATAATTATAAATTTCACAGATGCCACATCAGCGCTTACTGGATTTTCTGTTAAAAACTAACGGTCAACGTCGGTCAACTCTAACGGAGAAATAGTTTAGGACACAATTGTCATATCGAATACTTTAGGACACAAATGAAACAAAGTTAATAGTTCGGGGTTTCTAGATTCTTAGAATGCTCTTAAGCTTTTCACCCTCCTCTTTCGTAGATCGAACAAATAAAATGATACCATAAGCAAAGAGTAAGTGGAAAATATTGGGGATCGTTTACTAATTCTGATCTCATTCATATCTCCCCTCTCTTCTATTGATCTCAATAGGGTTGCAAATCCCTTTGCGCATAGTAGAAATGGTAGTTTGATAGAGGGTGACCTTCTCGAAGTCCCTAGTTGGATTGAAGTCTTATGATTTATGCGACTATGTCCATTAACTATAAATAAATAGGTCAGCGTCATTATAAACATCATCATTAACCCAATTCATATCCCACACAAACCCCAATTTCCTCATAACCTTCTGAAGAGATCTTGAATCAACTCTATTGTAAGTTTTGGTCAAGTCCAATTTGATTGCCAATTAAGCCTTCTTTACATTGCAACAGTTCTTCGTATGATTGAAATGCTCCAAGGATGCACTTATATAATCTGTAATGAACCAACTAGACATAGTTGTGCCATGTTCCTCCTATATTGCTTTTTTAGAGTATAATTTTGAACTTGTTGGCAAGAACCTTTGACATCACCTTATAGATTATCCTACATAGGCTGATTGGTCTAAAATCCTTTGGTCTAAATAGATGATTTTGTTCCATATACTACTAACGAAAGGCAACCGTCCCAACTAGGGGTGTCTATTCGGGTTCGGTTTTTCGGGTTTACCCGTTACCGACCCGATTAGATACATTTTTTGTTTTCGGGTTCGGGTTTGTTTCGGATCTCGGGTTTTTCTGTTTTGGGTTCGATTTTACTTATCGGTTTTTCGGGTTTCAGCTGAAAAGCTTCAAGAAATAGCACTCAGCCCATATTCTTAGGCGTTCGGGTTTCGGTTTTGCTTTAACCGAACCCGATAAGGAATTTTCCGGTTTCGGGTAACTGGAAACCGAAAGTCCGTATCAAGTTCGGGTTCGGTTTTCAATGATTTCGGTTTTGGGTTTTCGGGTTTTGTCGGGTTACCCGACCCGAACAGACACCCCTAATCCCAACTCTGGTAATTAACAGTAACCCATTTGGTTGCCCAGGATAACAAGTTCTAATAGCAACAGCTTTAGGATTGGGCGGGTAGTACGGCTACCCGTAATATCCAAACGGATATTAACAGGTAACTCGTGGGTACCCATTGTAGAAATTTTTTATCCGAGTCCCATTTAATAAAAAGATTATGAGTATTTGGATACTCGTAACCCTAAAAAAAGGATGAATATATATATACTCAAATATTTGTTTCCCATTGTTCACCCCTAAAGAGAGGCCAAGGAATTGTTTAGCAGTTATCCCATCAAAGACGACAACAAAAAAGTAACACCGTGCAAACCAGTAGTGGCTATCATAAAATTTGAAGAGTCACTTCTATATGTTATATCACGTTCCAACACAAATCAGTATAATCTGTTATAGATGAAAGTGCTCAACTAGTGTAAAATTTGATAAAACCTCAGCTAGAAACAAAAAGACCACCAATACACAAACAACTAATAGAATTTGATGAGTAACTAGAGGTGGCAAATGGATTGGATTGGTGGATTGATGGATTGGATTGGTGGATCCATGGATCAAATGGATTGGTGGAATCATGGATTGGATCGAATGGATTGGTGGATTATCCATGAATACAAATGACATCCTCAACTAAGGACCAATATGTAAAATGAAAAAGGTTTAGGTACTAAAATGTCATAATGAAAAATTTTAGGTACCAAAACTTAATTTTCCAATGATATTTTTCGTATAAAAAATTAAATTTTAGGTACCAAAATGTAAAAAATAAAAATTATAGGTACTAAACTGTAATTTGCCAATGATCCATGGATCCAATCCAATTGGATTTGTATTAAATGGATAGGATTTAAATGGATTGGATTAGGTGGATATTTTCAATGGATTGATGGATTGGATTGGTGGATTGGATTGAAATTGCCACCTCTATGTAACACATCTTGTACAAGTAAGCCAAATCAACTCATGATGTTACTGCCTACTGGTGTTCCTTTTCACTGTTGAAGATCCTATAAAATCAGTGTGTAGTGTGTACCGGAGAAAATAAAAATGTCCTAAGAAGTCTAATAATTATTCATGATCAGCTTACGATTTCCTTGTAATGAAAACTTTTCTTTTCCTATAGTGACATTTAAAGCAGAAGTGTAATATATAATATCGAGTATCATTAACAACCTTCCCAAATAATGTTACATTTATCACTAACAACACCAGGACTCCATGATCAGGACAGCCTTGACCACTATCCACCATGAAAGCATTGTTTTCTGCTAGATTCTCCCATCCCCCACCTCTCTGCAAAAACCTGAAGTGTTAATAATTGTAAGGAGCAGGGAATGATTCAATTTTGCAAACACCGGGAAAAAGAGGGACTGCTAAGAATGTAGTTCATAAGCAAAACCACTTGAGAAAGAAAGCAACATATTCCAAACATTCCATAAATTTGAACGGAATCTATGTAAATCGACAGGTTAAGAGGCGAGTGGTAACAGAATCTATGTAAGTTGACAGGTTCAGAGGCGAATGCTAGACTAAATCGACGTTTTCAGGAGAGGAAGATACATATTGATCTCTTCTCTATCGGATCTAGAACTTGACCAACTGCATGTGGAACGAACCGGAAGGAGAAGCTGAGGATGAATGGGCAGACTAGGATGGGATCGGAGACTGAATCTCCCTTCTGAACCATCCGACTGTCATATGGCAGCTTTCATTTTGGGGCGATGATGAATCCTCGATTCTCTAGGGAAGAGAAAAGAATCCCTTGTTGGCTAAAACGACATCGTGGCTGCTCTATTAAAAATGGCGTCACTTTAGTACCGAGGAACGACAGCGTTTCGGTTTCGGATGATGTTTCGTCCTTCGCAGTTGTCGTCTCCATCTCGAGCCTTTCATTCTGCAGTCTTGAACTCTTCTTTCGAAAGCTCTGAGAAACCATTTTTCCAAAGCACCACCGACTCTATTCAGCATGCAATGATGATTGCTACCAGGAGCGCTTCGTAGGAAACGGCTCCTTCTGGGTTCCCCTATATATATCAAGTGAGTTCCTCATTTGAATGTAGCGGTTGGTAGTAAGAGCGATTGGGATTTTGCTTTGTCTACCATGGGCTGTTTTGGGTACCATCTTCAGTAGATAGATCACAGGAGTTGAGAACTGGGTGATCTTGTCTTGGGAAGTTGGGATTAAGTATATTTTCTTGTAATCAAAGTGCCAAGTCTCTTGGCTTGGCTAGGGATCAATTTCGATCGATTGTAATTCTGTTTCAAGTTCAATAAAATCATTTCATTTTCACACTCACTCAGAGTTTTCAATTGGTATCAGAGCCGGCTCTTTGAAGGACTAATCTTCGCCAAAGAGAAGATCACGAGATGTCTGGATCATCTTCAAGTGCAGTAGCCTATTCGGCAAATACGAACCCACCATGGTTTGATGGAATAGACTACACAGTCTGGAAGAAGAGGATGTGAATTTACCTCCGAGGAGTTGACGGAGAATTATGGGTTGTCATCAGAAAGGGACCAGTCCCCATGAAAGAGGAAGATGAAGAAGATTGGAAGGAAGACCAGAAGATCTCTTCACAACTCGACTCGAGAGTTATGCACATTCTATTCTCAGCATTATGCCCTGAGGAAAGAAGCCAAGTGGCTCAATGTGAATCAGCAAAGGAGATTTGGGAGTCTCTTCAGACTACCCATGAAGGTACGTCTGAGGTCAAGGAGAGTAGGATAGATGTCTTATTAAATGAGTATGAGTCGTTTGAAATGATCTCAGGTGAGTCTATATCAAGTATGTATAAACGTTTTAATGATCTGATAAATAGACTAAAAGGGTTAGGTAAAACCTTTGAGACCAAAGATCTAGTTAGAAAATTTTTAAGATGTCTACCTAGAGAATGGTTACCTAAACGAACTGCAATAGAAGAAGCCAAAGACCTGAATGTTCTATCTATTGAAAGGTTAGTTGGGTCATTGCTTAGTCATGAGGAAGTAATCATTCAAATGAATAAAGACGATCATAGAAGAAGAAAAGTTATTGCCTTTAAAGCGCAGGAATGTGACAGTGATTCTGATTTAGACATGGGGGAAGAATTTGAGAAAGAATTTGCCTTAGTAAGTAGAAAGTTTCATCGAATGCTTAAAATGAAAAAAGAGTTTCAGGCGAAAAGAGGTTATCAGGATCCTAGAAATCTTAATAATAATCAGTTTTCTGAGTACAGAAGAGAAAGAGAAGGATCTGATAGAAACAATGCTAAGACATATGAAAGATACGACTCAAATCGATCATACTTTGAGAAAAACCCACCAAAAAGGCATGATAGATTCTTTGAAGGTCGTGAAAGGTATAAAGTTGATAAGGAAGACAGTAAGTCTTCCACTGAGAAAGATTTGACAATTTGTTTTAAGTGTGGAAAGCCAAGGCATATGCGTTCAAGATGTCCTTTGAGTTCCAAAGCCAAAGAAAAAGCTCTTGCTGCTTCCTGGAGTGATTTCAGCTCAGAAGAAGAACCAGAAGGCAAGAACTTAGCATTTATGGAATTTGCTACAAAGAGTGAAAGTGATGGACAGTCCACAGCCAGTAATGATCATCAATCGCCTTCATGCTATCAGGTAATTACTGACTCAGAACAAGAAGACAATAAGCCTAAAGCAAAAGTTGATTTTTTGCATGCTCTAGCAAATCTTCAGGAAGAGTGCAATATACTCATTAGCAAATATTGCTTACTAATGACTGATAACAAGTCTCTAAAAAATGAAATTGAAACATTAAACAGATCATTAGCTATTCAACATGACTGGAATAAAAATCTAAATACAGAAGTCTTTAATCTTAAAATGAGAATCAAAGGTTAAAAGACTTGTGTAAAACTAAGGGTGTTCAAAACAAAAGTCATCATGATGAAAGTATGAATAAAAGATGGTCATCTTCAAGATTATCTACTAAGGTTTACAAGAATCAGTATCTGAACAGAAAGTATTAGAAATATCATGTTGTTTTTACATGTTCGTACTGCAAAAGAAAAGGGCATTTAGCAAGATTTTGCTATGATTTAGAAAAACTAAGAAGACCTGCCATCACTAAAACATTTTAGGTTCCAAAATGTGCTAATCTCTGATTGACTGCAGAGTTTGGGAGAAAATGAGAACACCTGGTTTCTAGACAGTGGTTGCTCCCACCACATGACAGGTAAAAAGGAATTATTCTCTTCTCTAAGCTATAAAAAGGGTGGTAAAGTAGTATTTGGAGATGATCGTGTAGGAATCATCATGGGAAGTGGAATAATTGGTAAGAATCCACTTCCAACAATAAAAAATGTGTTGTTTGTGAAAGGGTTAAAACATAATCTTCTTTCGATAAGTCAACTATGCAACTCTAAGAACAGAGTAGTATTTGAATCAACAACATGTGAAATCATCACAAAAAGAGACAATAAATTATTATTCTGTGGAACTAAGAAAAACAATATGTATGTGGCAGATCTAAATTGTCTCAACAATTTTAATGAGACATGCTTTCAAGCTAAAACTCATGATCTGGAAATGTTATGGCACAGAAAACTTGGTCATATAAGTTTATCTAAGCTGTCGAAACTATCAAAAATGAAGTCTGCACAAGGAATACCTCTGCTAAAAGAAGTACCTAAATTTTGTTGTGATGCTTGTGTTGGTGGAAAAATGTTTAAGAAGAGTTTTAAATCAAAAAGGGATATAACCACTACTGAACCCTATGAGCTAATACACATGGATTTATTTGGACCAACTAATGTAATGAGTCTAGGGGGAAAATCCTATGCTTTTGTACTTGTCGATGATTTTTCTAGATACACTTGGGTATATCTTTTAGCATCTAAAGATGAAGCCTTTGTGTATTTTAAGAATTTTGTTCATCATATTCTGACCGAGTCAAAGAATGGTATAAAAGCCATTCGCGGTGATAATGGAAGTGAGTTTATATCTGATCAGTTTGGTGATATCTATAATGGTAAAGGTATTACTCACACTTTTTCTACTCCTCGAACTCCGCAACAAAATGGTGTTGTGGAATGGAAAAACAGAACCATAATAGAAACTGCTAGAACTATGTTGTTAGAGTATGGTTCACCCAAATTCCTTTGGGGAGAAGCTGTGATGACTGCTATGTCATAAATAGAGTTTTAATTAGGAAATTCATAAACAAAACTCCCTATGAGATCATCAAACAAAAATCGCCAAACCTAGGATACTTCCATCCTTTTGGATGTAAGTGTTTCATTTTGAATACTAGGGATCATCTATATAAGTTTGACTTCAAATCTGATCAAGGTATATTCCTAGGATATTCAATTAAAGGACAAGCATATAGAATATATAATCTAAGAAGTAGAAAGGTTGAAGAATTAGTGTTTGTAAAATTTGATGAATCTGAAAGCACTGACAAAGTCTCTGTAGAAAACATAGAGCTTTTGTTTCCTATCTTGAATGAAAAGGGGAGTACTGAGGAGCACCAAAGAGATTTGAACCAAAAAGAAAATCAGAAAGACAAAAGTGAATCAAGCGACGAGTTAAGCAAGGAAGAAGAAAGAAAGGAGGCTCCACCCCACATTCAAAGACGGCATCCCCCCTCACAAATCATTGGTGAGCTAAACGAAGGTATTCATACCAGAGGAAAATACCAACCAGGTCAGTACGCTCTTATTTCTCTTTTAGAACCCAAGAATTATAAAGAAGCTTTGATGATGAGTGGTTGAATGCTATGCAAGAAGAACTACTTCAGTTTGCTAGGTTACATGTTTGGGAACTTGTCCCTCATCCCTTAGATTGCTTGATCATAGGAACAAAATGGGTTTTCAGAAATAAAACAGATGAAGAAGGACAAGTGATTAAAAATAAGGCAATACTTGTGGCTCAAGGATATTTACAGGAAGAGGGAATTGATTTTGAAGAATCCTTTGCACCAGTAGCTCGCAAAGAATCAATTAGAATGTTGTGTGCATATGCATGCTATATGAAAATTCCTCTATAACAAATGGACGTAAAAAGTGCATTTTTAAATGGTGAGATAAAAGAGGAAGTATATGTAAGTCAACCTCCAGGTTTTGTTAATCATAATCATCCAGACCATGTGTACAAGTTGTCTAAAGCGTTATATGGATTAAAACTGGCCCCTAGGGCTTGGTATGACAAATTATCTACTTTCTTGAAAAATGAAGGTTTTTCCCAAGGGAACGTTGATAAAACACTGTTCATCAAGAAAGAAAATTCAGAAACTTTGATTGTGCAGATATATGTCGATGACATAGTATTTGGATCAACAAACCCTGAAATGTGTACTGAATTTTGCCAAATCATGAAGTCAGAATTCGAAATGAGTATGATGGGAGAACTATCACACTTTCTAGGATTACAAATTAAGCAAACCAAATCAGGAATTTTCATAAATCAATCCAGTTACACTGAAGCTATGCTTAAAAAATTCGATATGAATTTTGTGAATGAAAGTCCAACACCTATGGCTGGAAATCTGAAACTTGACAAAGATGAAGGGGGAAAAGCATTTTGTGAGAAAAAATACAGAGGGATGATCGGATCTCTCCTCTACTTAACAGCTAGTAGACCTGATATTCAATTTAGTGTAGGATTGTGTGCAAGATTCCAATCAAGTCCCAAAGAAAGCCATTTTAAAGCTGTCAAACGAATTTTTAGATATCTAAAAGGAACAATCAATGTAGGGCTTTGGTATCCAATTTCTGATTCATTTGAACTAGTTGGCTATAGTGATTCAGACTTTGGAGGAAGTTTAGTGGATAGGAAGAGTACTTCAGGAACTATTCAATTCCTTGGACCTGCTCTAGTTTCATGGTTTAGTAAAAAACAAGGGGCAGTGGCTCTTTCAACAGCTGAAGCTGAATATATGGCGGCTGGAAGCTGTTGTGCTCAAATTATGTGGATGAAAGCCCAGTTGTCTTATTATGGCTTTAATTTCAAAGATATTCAAGTATGCTGTGATAATACAAGCGCAATTAGTATGACAAAGACTCCTGTCCAACACTCTAGAACAAAGCATATTGAAATAAAATATCATTTCATTAGAGATCTAATCCAAGCAGGACACATATGCGTACAGTTTGTTTCGACTGAGTCACAACTAGCCGACCTATTTACTAAACCTCTCCCTAGTGAACGTTTCTTGCAAATTGGCATGGAACTAGGGCTCAAATCTGCATGTCAGATTAGAAATCTTTCTCATTAAATCTTGATTGGCCCTCTCTTCCACTCTACATATTTGGCGTGTCTTGATATGGTAAATAGATGCTTTTTGTTCATGCTTGCATTGTTCCAAGACAAATCCATGGAAGCTGCCATATAATCATTACGCTTTTCCTTGCTTTTTCCTGCGGAAAACTCTTCAGCTTCCATCCGCTCCTCTCTTCTCTCTGCCTATATAATCCTTCTCCCCTCTCTTCTCTTCTCCTCACTATTCTAGCAACTAAGATCATCCAAACTCAGAGAGAAATTCAGCCATCCAGAATGAGTGATTATATGCCTCGTCCTTTTCGTTTCGATGGGTTGGTTCACACCTTCTCAGGATACATGTTCCATGAGCCCAGGGTGTTGAACCATCATCGATATCTCCACCATTTTGACAAGAGAAGGCTACATCACATCACCCAACTTGACCCTTATGAGTTTAATGTCTATAAATATGACATTATTTCTCTCATTGAATCGAAGGGCTCGGGTGGGATTTTCTTCTTCGACAGCCTATTCATCCTGCTTGTCCAGGAGCTGTCAAATACTTCTTCTCAAATCTCCAGAGTCATGGTGTAAGCTCGAGGAGGTTCACCACACTGGTTTATGGACACCTGTTAACCATACCAGTAGAGGCTCTTAATGGTATTCTCGGCTTCTCATCTCAAGGGCTTGGAAGCACGAGTTCAAGATTGAGGTGGAGTACAGCAACTTCTCCACAGAGTCAACTGGTGGCTCTGATGTCCCAATCCCTGTTTCCTGGCTTCCTCCAAGGTTGAGGATTTTCCATTACTTCCTCACTCACGTTTTCCTCCCTCGATCCTTCAACCAGGATTGTGTTCACCCTATGGACCTCTGGATTATTTCCAGTGCCACAGCAAGAAGGAAGCTCGATTTCGCGAGCATCATGTTTGGTCAGTTTCGCCCTGTAGGGGACGAAAATTACAAAGGTCTTCTACCTTTCGGTTCCATCATCACACGTCCGTTGATCAACCTGGGAGTTGACTTATCAGAGTTTTGAAGCATCTCCTCGACAATGTATGTCAGTGCACTAAACGTGCTAATGGTGCTTGATCTGCCTACTGACTTACCTCCTCCTCCTCCTCCTCCTTCTGCATCTCTTCTCGGTCCCCCTCCAAAATCTCATTCTGCCAAGAGGTTCTCCTCTAGTAGAAAGGCCAAATCTGCTGGTGAATCCAGCAAGTCTGGAGATCTTGTGTTTACCATCTCCGAAGGCAATACCTCCTCTGATGACTCTGCAGCCTCTGCACCTTCTGCCTAAATCCTTCTGTTTCTTCTATCCTTAGGTTGTAGTGCTCGCTGTACTGTTCTCTTGTTTTTAGGAGCCCTTTGTTCAGGGGGGATGAGTTTCTTTAGTCTCTAGGTAGTTAGTTCCAAGTTTTTAGGGGGGAATATCTTCGATATTTTCATATTTTGTACTCTCATCTCCCCTGTGTACCCTGCTCCTACTCCTATTGTAATGTTCTTCAATGAATGCATTTATGTTTTCGGTTTGGATTCCTGGTCTGCTGATGCATTGTCTATTTCTGTTTTTGCAGGATCTCCAACAACTCGGGCGAAGGAGGAAATTGTTGGCTAAAACGACATCGTGGCTACTCTATTAAAAACGGCGTCACGTCAGTACCGAGGAACGACGGTGTTTCGGTTACGGATGATGTTTCGTCCTTCGTAGTTGTCGTCTCCATCTCGAGCCTTTCATTCTGCAGTCTTGAACTCCTCTTTCGAAAGCTCTGTGAAACCATTTTTCCAAAGCACCACCGACTCTATTCAGCATGCAATGATGATTGCTACCAAGAGCGCTTTGTAGGAAACGGATCCTTCAGGGTTCCCCTATATATATCGAGTGAGTTCCTCATTTGAATGTAGCGGTTGGTAGTAAGAGCGATTGGGATTTTGCTTTGTCTATCATGGGCTGTTTTGGGTACCATCTTCAGTAGATAGATCACAGGAGTTGAGAACTGGGTGATCTTGTCTTGGGAAGTTGGGATTACGTATCTTTTCTTGTAATCGAAGTGCCAAGTCTCTTGGCTTGGCTAGGGATCAATTTCGATCGATTGTAATTATTTTTCAAGTTCAATAAAATCATTTCATTTTCACACTCACTCAGAGTTTTCATCCCTCTCTCGTCGGCCAACCTCCGATCTAATTCCGATGAGCCCTTTCTAGAGGTGGCAAATGGATTGATCCATGGATTGGTGGATTCGATTAGTGGATCCATGGATCAAATGGATTGGTGGATTCATGGATTGGATCAAGGACCAATATGTAAAATGTGAAAAGTTTAGGTACTAAAATGTCATAATGAAAAATTTTAGGTACCAAAACGTGATTTTTCAATGAGATTTTTCGTATAAAAAATTAAATTTTGGGTACAAAAGTATACAATACAAAAGGTATAGGTACCAAACCGTAATTTGTCATTTGGATCCATGGATATCGGCACCCGAATTCCACCAAACCACAAATCGAATTCGAACCGAATTATAATTTGATTTGGATGGTCTAAACCGATTTATAATTCGATTCGGTTTGGAATTTCATACAAAACCGAATTTACAAGGCTACTTGTATCTTTTCCTTTTTAAATTATTTTTACCCCTAATGTAAACAATAAATATGCTACCTCAGCATATCCAAAAATCCCTTGATAAACAGTGACGAACTCGGTCTCACTTAAATCCTACCTCAGCATATCCAAAAATCCCTTGATAAACAGTGACCTCCGAAATTTTGTTCATGAACAATGACAAATTTTGTACAAACTTCGAGTTTAATAATTCTAACTAATAATTTGCATCTTATCCCCCAAATATGATATAGCTAGATAGCTAGCTAATTTTTCATTTCATCTAACCTTCCGTTCACATTTTTGTCGCACTTCAAACTTAACTTTTCCCAACTCTTTAACAAACATGCTTTGTATAATGAATCGATATTATTATGTTGGAAGACTTGTTCAAGCTGTTACATGAATAAATAAATAATTAAATAATTTAAAAACATAAATGGAGAAATGCATATGGGTCATTAGCGATTATCAAGAACATACTAGTCTTACATTGACCACAGAAACTCAACTTCAATTAGGTACATACACACATACAATAGAATTTGAACGATGAAGGTCACAACTTTTCATGCCCTCCATTTACAACTATAAGCTTCTTCTTTCTTTCCTTCTTTCTTTCTTCCTTTCCTTCTCATGAACATGTTAGAGAGACAAGCACAAACTAGGCAGTACAGAAAAAAGCAAACAAAGTTAACAAAGCAGAGGACTTTTCCTTTTTATATTTATTACAGCATTTAACATATAATTTCCTCTACTTTCTTTGGTGGCTATTAGCTGTTGCTGGTTCCTCTTCCCTTCATGACATGTCTCCTCAACCCAGGCACATGAACATTAGTAATGTACTCTCTCCAATCTATGCTCCCAACATCAAACCCGAATCGCCTCTTCTCACTCTCAGACATCACCTCCATTAGTATTTCACCGTTGCTGTTGTCGAATCTGTATTCATAATGTACAGTATCAGTTTCCGACCATACTTGAAAACCATAGTTTCATAAGTTGGTTTACCTTCCACCGTAGAACGTGTATGGCTCATAGATGTTGGCCAGGTACTTGACCTGTTCCACAGACTTTCTGCAGATGAATTCGTGCTTCTGGGATAGCTTCCCATCCGACGAGGTGATCGCAGTCAGCCCATTTCGCTGGATCACGTCCCTCCACAGGTGGTCAGAGAAGTCGTCCATGGAGCTAAAGAGTTTCATCAACGGAACAGTGATTGGCATGCCATTAGAGTCCATGTAGGGGGACGAGTTGTAGTGTTCGTAGAGAAGTGTGGCCAGGTCCTTGAAGATAAGCGGGTTCACTACTGATGAGGCGATTTGGTAGACATTTATCTCGGGTTTCTGCTCCATACCATGCTTGGCTATTGCTGCCAATGTCGCATTCACCACCATATCTGCTGGCACCTTTCAAAAGCCATGGTACCCATGAAAAAAAAAGCAATAAAAAATTGATTAATTTCACATTAAGCGAGCCCGTCAACTCCTATCTTGCTATCCATAAAAAAGTGAGTTTGTTGAGTTTGTGTATGTCGTTGTTGTTACCACGTCAAGAACTCCGTTTGGGTCTACTAAGAATCCTGTGAGCTGCCCTTTCCCATAGTACAAAACTATTGGATCCATCATCCTGACAATATGGTAAACAAATTTGGATGGTTGCTAGCCAAAAGGGAAGGAAATTGAGAGATAGGAGACATTTTTGAAATTTCAATTATTACCTATTGCCTTCCATCCAACCAGGGAATGGCTCCTTATAGGTACTCTCAATTACACTTGGTCTGAGAATGACGACAGGAATCTCGCCTCTCATGTTGTCTATCACCATTTCTCCCATGGCCTTTGTGAACACATAGGTATCTTGCCAACCGTATTTCTTTGCCCTATTTACAATAAGTTTATTATATAATAAAGGCGAGAACAAGAAGATATGAAGGAAGAGGGAAATTGGAACTTCAGAAGAACGATTCACCTTTCCAACCCAAGTTCTCTCATCTTGATCGCCATTTCATTCGGGTGAAATGCTTTCTTGGAGTCAATAACCAACTTAACTTCATCTTCAATATCCAATGTGAACCGTGATGCAGCTTCATAGACAAGACAGTTGTTGTTCTCCCTAGCTATGCAGTCCCCCATGTCGAATGCTCTCTCCATGATTCTTCCTTGTCTATGCCCGTTAACATATGCTGTTTCATGGGTAGAAAACAACAAAGGCTATGAAAAATAGTTTCTATAATGTTTTTTAATGAGCCGGCTTCTTCCAGGCTATTACCACAGTGGAGATCATAAATATCAGTGTATCAGTTATCACCTGTTGATACTTGTAAGAAGAGCTTGAGGTTTTGGCAACTCTTTGCGAAACTCATGAGGTTGGAAGGTCCCCTTGTGTTTATGTCAATTGCGATATCATATCTGCCAAATAATTAATCAATCACAACAGTAATTTTCATATGCATGACCGATTCTTCTAATAATAATGATGGTAATAATCAATTTGAACCTTTCGTCGAAAGTTGTATTTGCTGCTGAATTCACTATGATATCGACATCATCAGCAATCAAGTCTGCTAATTCTTGGTCCAAACCGAGATTAGATTCGCAGACATCACCAACAACTGGAACTAGTTTGCTCAGCATGAAAGTCTGAAATGATTTTCCATACGTTTGACGAAGAGTCTTGAACAGTTCTGCATTTAGTATCTATGTAACAACCGCGGTTTAAAACAAAGTAGGTGATAGTTTGTTAGGAAAAAAAACTTAATCAAGAAGGAACAAGAGAAACATACTTCAGTTTTCAATCTCGCCATTGCTGCATCTTTGTTTTTGGCCTTGATCAACAGATATATCTTCCCCACATCAGGCATTGTCCTAATTATCTTTTCAATGAGTACTGCGACCAAAGGGCATGTGTTATTACTATCTCTTATGGATGAATAATTCTTGGGGTCGGGTAAAAATGACTTCACAAAAAGCAAACAAACCTTTGGCCAGAAACCCGGTTGCACCAGTAATGAAGAACCCTTTCCCTCTCAGATACCTCACAATCCCAATACCATCATGGGTTTCCACGAGACTAGAACTTGTTGGGCCACTATAAGGCACCAAATCTTTCACGGCAATCTTTGGTTGTCCATTTGCAGCCAAAACCAAGTTGCTCGCATCCATCACAACTGCTGATGAGCTTTGTTGTTCCTGATTAGTAGCGGTAGTAGGAGTAACCCATGCAGATTTTCTCCCACAAAAAACTGAACCAATACCAGACCTGATCGTCTTTCCTCCGCCACCTTGACAGAACACAAAACTAGTAGTAGTGCAACTTTTCCTCCTCCTAGGCCAACGGTGACCACCCGAAGATATCTTGACAACTTTATTTGTTCGAAGAAGAAGTGAAGGAGGAGGAAGAGAAGAGAGGGAGAAAGAACCCATTATAGAATTGTGTAGGTAAGAGATTTAGGAACAAAAAAGAAACAAAACTAAAACTTGGTTTTGTAGTTAAAGAAATGGTTGGCTTGAAACTTGAGCTAAAAACTATCTAAAACAAGATGAAAAGAAAAGGGGGCTTAAGATAAAAATGAGAAAAGAAAAGCTAGTAAACTAACTGAACTCTATAAAGATTGTGAGCATATGATGAAAGGGGATTTGGTTTAGTTTTAAAGGGCAAATCAATAAATAAAAAAGGAGAAAGAAATGGAGACGAGAAGTTGCTGCCTGTATTTCTGCATGAAGATGGGCCAAAGTCTTTTTATAATGAGAAGAATATATATATAGACACAAGAAAAGAGGTCTTTCTCTTTTTGCCCACTTTGAAATAACAAATAAGAGACAAAATTGGAGGGAGATCACTTATTTTTGTGATTAACGGTTCTTGAATGTCAAAGAAATGCAGTTGGGAAGTCAGGTTATTCATTTTGTTTATCCAAGTGCCATACATAAAAGGAAAGGAAACTGTCTCTGGGAGCAAAGGAGACCTGAAGGTACCCAAATGCGCAGTTTCCATATTTTACTTGTTTCCTTCTCGTTTGTGGAAAAGTACTAGGAAACGTTGTAGATAAAGCATGTAAGAAGAGAATTTGTCAATACAACAGCTCTTCTAGTTGGGGTGAAATTCAACATTTTTACACAAAAGTTTAAAGGTGATAGTAATTACAAATTAGATTCAGGTTGGTTTGATCAAGTTTAGGGACGACACAAGCTTCGATTAAGAAGTTCTATAACTAGCTTCATTTTATTAACCCAAATCATTCGAGTAACTCCTTAAAACATTATGTTCCTCCTTTCCTTTCCCAAATCTTCATAGTAGCTCTTCAGTTACAAGAGCTTTCAAACAGAGAATTCAATATATCATAGGCTACGAAATAAGCTTTCCCACATGGAGAACTGCTTAGGGAGAAAGAAAATGAGAAAATGTTTACTACTCACCTATTTTGTCAAGGAAAACCCTTTTCTCATGGGTGAAGAGCAGAAAATATTTGTTCCGAGATGCCTGTCTCAAGACTATGTTGGCTTCCATTCTCTACAATTAAATTGGGTTTCTGATAAGCGGTCCAACTGCAATACATCAACATCGTAAATATGGAGGTGTAAAATGCAAATCGCATGCCTAAGGATAGTTAAGGCAAGAAACAAGCATGGTTCATGCGTTCAACATGAGACAGGCTTGGTTAATTTCAAGTCTAAAGTTCCCACACAAGCTTTACATGCTCATAAAATGGCTTATGATGGCACATTCTTATCATAAACTTCCCATAAAATATTAAGGTCAACGTTATAACTGGCCCTAGAGAAAGACTAACACTTTAGATGTGCATTTACCATAAAGTTCATCACCTCAATTTTACCAATTTACTAATTTAAATGAAAATAATAATTAGAGTCCGCTTGCAGCCTGGGTGCCGTAGGGATGGGCAACGGGAAACGGGCATTTGGGTATATCCGTACTCGTCCCATTTTTTAAGGGTTACGGGTACCCATATTACCCGTAATATTATAAACGGATGGGACTTGGGATTGTACATTCTTAATATGGGTACCCGTTTTACCCATTTACGAACTCTAATACATCAAAAGGAAATGTCCACTTCGCCACAAAGATGAAACTTTTCTTAGTAAAGAAACAAAGAACGCTATGTGAACATAATACTTGTAGTCTGCACTCTGCAGTGACATGCAGCCTAAATTCATCTCTATCCAAGAAGTACCATAGATTAATTTCATAGTTCAAAGTAGTCATCAATCGCTAAAGGAACCTCAGCGGTATATGATTCCTTAACATTGAAATTATCAGTTACATTTTTCCTTCTACCCTGCTGACAATAGCTGAATGCATGCAGGTTACCCTGTATACCACTCAATGTATGATGACTTTGTCTGGATGGAGAAGTTTGGTGACCCTAATTTTCGCAGGCACATTGCAGGTGGGTAACTTGAGGCCGAATAATGGAGAATTTCCATCTATCTTTTCAGATGGTATAAATTATGCTCAACAGAATCATTCTATTAGATGAGGGGATACAAACAGTCCATACTGAAGCCTTACTTGGACTGAGAAACTGATACAAAACTCTCCTGAATCCGAAAGAGAAAAGTGGCCATAATGTAGTGTCAAATGCAAGCTAAACTACATGTTAATCATGCATCTCAGCCTCAAGTTTAATTTTTTGACCTACAGTTGCAAGCATTTGGGGATATCTAGCTCTCCAGTTAGCATACAAGGAAATTTTGCCTTTTAACTATCAGTCCTATGCTGAAGAGCTTCAGGTACGACTATTTGTGCAGAACCATGGTACATCCCTGATAACTAACTGGCTATCATGAGAAAACTTAGTATCTATGTCTTTAATCCATGTATAACAGAGAAATGCAAAGGAGTTGGAAGATCATATATCAAATCAGATAACAGTTACTCCCTTTTGTTAAATGAAACTTCTTATTTGATAATTTGGTGCTTAGAATGATTTATTTCTATGCGTTGTGAGTGTTCATGATTTGTGTTGAATGAAACTTCTTATTTGATAATTTGGTGCTTAGAATGATTTATTTCTATGCGTTGTGATTGTTCATGATTTGTGTCTTGTGATTGTTAAGCAAGTACAAGTTAAGTTTAAACTTTTGTTAAAATTTGAGTGGTTTAAACTTTGGGTGTTTATGGGTAGTATGGGTACCCGTTATCCGTACCGTACGAGTAATGGGTACCCGTTTCCCATATGAGTTTGGGATATGGGATGGACTTTGGCCTCCAAATGGAACTGGGTACCCGTTTAAAACGGGACGGGTATCCCGTCCCGTCCTGTTGCCCACCGGTGGAACCTCATAGATGCACTTGTGTTCATTCCTACTTTAATTTACCGGAGAGAATGTGATTGCCAAGCTCTCAAATTCAACTGAGTCACCTAGCTTTGAGTCAACAAGAATCAGTAAACAGATCGATGGAGCCTCAATATAGAAAAAATGAAAAATGTGAAAAACAAAAAGTATCCAAGCCTGAATGCCCATGCCGTTGGGTCAAAAAATGATCAGCGCAAAGATTCATAATCCACAACCTTAATGCAGAAGAATCCAAAGAGGAAAAACTCAATTAAATTGTGGTAAGAGCATTTTTGGCGCGGTTAACATGCCAACCCCTAAGGATTTGTTTTCTCACTCTCCCTTTCTTATTGGTCAATTTTTTTATTAATCATTTGACAAATATTAATGAAAACGGACATAATAAATGCAACTTGTAAAATTTAATACTCTTATTAAATACAAATTATGAATTAAATACAACACATCAATAACTTGCATTTTTTAAATCTAAACCTATACAAAATGCAATTCCCTCTCCTATTTCTAATCCTTCTCTCAACTATCTTTGATCCTTCATTTTTCAGCAACCTCCGACCGACTCCTTCCCAAGCCCCTCTTCCGATGAGTTTTCAATTTTCAGATCTGATTTTTTGATTTCCAGATCTGATTTTTGTATCACTGCACTGATAGTTGTACCACTGCACTTAAACTCAAAATATGGTATTTGTACCAGTGCACTGGTAGCGATACCACTCCACTAGTAGCGATACCACTCCACTGGTACAAATGTCAGATCTAAGTATCAGTGCAGCGGTACTACATATCAGGTGGCCGGAGAGATTCTGCCGATGGTATTTCACCGGCGAAGTGTGGTGGTCGGAGGCTGCTGGGAAAGGAGAAATCAGATATAGAAGAGAGAATTGTATTTTGTATAGGTTTAGATTAAAAAAAGTAAGTAATTAATGTGGTGTATTTAATTCTTACTTTGTATTTAATAAGAGAACGTTTATTATGTTTACTTTCATTAATACTTGTCAATGATTAATGAAAAAGTTGACCAATTAAGAAGGGGTGTCAAAAACCAACCTCTTTGGAGGTAGGCATACTAACCGACCCAATTTTTTGGGGAGCTCTCCCATTGAACATTGGTCAAGGTCTCTGCTTTGACTTCAAAAAAGTAAAATCTTATGAATGTTGTTATGCGTGAAAATTGCCTACATCTTAATTCTCCCTATCGTGAATGATATCTTGTTGTCAAAGTTCTCAATGTCAGACTTTGCAGTCATCTTGTTGAGATTATTACAATTAATTATCACATAAATCTTGAGAGATTTTTTCACTTAAACTTATGCGTCTTCAATTGGGAAATTGCTCCTTTTCTTCCTTCCTTAGTGTTCGAATACAATTTTAGATTTACTTCCGTTGGTAATCTTTTATTCGAATACAAATTTCTTAAAAGACAACATTTCTCTTCCATTCCACTAGGAAATATTGATTTACAACAAACATATAACAATTTCCCAATGTCATTTGTGTATGAGTATGTTAACTATTCAACTAAGGGGTAAGTTTGACCCTTAAAATTCACTGCCCCACCCCGACCCGCCCTTACCCTCAGGGTCGGGTTGTGTCAGTTTGTCTAAAGGGTCAACTTAGTGTTGGATCAGCATAGGGTCGGGTCAGGGTCAGGTAGGGTCAGGTCAATTTAGGGTCGGGTCATTTTTTGACCCTATGACCAGTGTTATTAAAGCCGAGCCGAGCCGCTCGGCCCGAACAGTAAAACCGCCACCCGGTCACAAAACTGGCTTTGAATAGTCTAAAAGCCGCTCCGGTTTTATGTAGCGGTTGGCGAGCGGCTGAGGCGGTTAACCGTTCGAGCTGCTCGTCCAGTTTTGCCATTCAGCCACTAAATTTAATTTTAAAAAATGCAGAAAATTGAAAATTGAAATAAACCAAAAACGTCGGCCTCTTAAACTGAATCCTTATTTCCATTTCACAATTTTGAAGGAAAGAGATGAGCTTTGATTAAGAAATGTCCACTATTTATACTGATAACGTTTATTAGGTACCGGTTCTCTAACGGTTTTTAAATGGTCTAATGTCGGTTAGACCACTAAAGTGCGAGCCATTCGCATTACCGAGTCATGCTCCTGTTCAGTTCTGAAAACATTGCCTATGACCCTTAGCATCATACAAACACATTGGACCTATTTGTAAAGTTTTTAAAATTTAGGTACTAAATTGTAAAAAATAATTTTGGTTACCAAAACGTAATCTTATCATTAAATTTTTCGGACTAATTTGTAAAAAAATAAATTTTAGGTACTAAAATGTAAGAAAAATAAATTCGGGTACCAAATTATAACTTTTAGAAAAATAGTGTATTTATCAGGATCGACCCACTAACCGGACCCAACCTGACCCGCCCCGACCCTAAAGGGTCAGACAGGATCATGAAATAAACAGGGGCGGGACGAGTCAGTTATGCATCTTGACCTTTTAAGAGCGGATCAGGACAGGACCGGATCGGGCCAATTTTCAGCCCTATATTCAACCCATAAAAACTATTTGTTGGCGAACTTTTTCATATTGGATTGCCACCTAAGGCTCCCATACATGATTTTGTCTTAGACGTTTTGGAATGTGTACTGTAACTGTTGTTTGTATTAGGGGAAAAGAATAACTATTCTTTTTCATTTATTTATTTACTCCCACTACTCCCACGTCTCCATTCCTCAACTTCCCTGTACATTCTCCTTCAATTACTCAACAACCTCTCATGTATTTCCTATAACAATGTATAAATATTGTTGTAAACGTCAATACAAATCAAGTCATTGGTTCACAATAATCATCTTTCTACAACTAATTCTCCTCCTAATATGGTATCAGAGCTAGCCAAGTTCAGCTAGTCGATCCATTCATCTCCTTCCTCTGCAAAACCAAATATTTTTTTCCTCCTCAATCGAATCCGAAATCATCTTCACGGTGCTCTTCCGCTCGGTTTCCGGCAGGGCATTCTCATCACACAGAATACAGCCTCCCCAATTCATTTTTTCCCTCTTTCTTGTTTCCTCCCTTCCATCATGTTAGGCAGCTCCAACGTTGACAACACAGCCACTTTAGCCGAGGTTCCAGCCATTATCACGTTCAACCCGGCTGCTAAGCTTCCCCTGAAGCTCACCTCCACCAACTTCGAGACACCCAATCCCAAATATCAGCATTGGTTCAGCAAGACAAACTCATTCTCCACGCGCTGCGTTGTTCGATTTCTGAATCGATTTACTCTTTTGTCTCTGCTGCTTCTACATCGCGGGCGGCGTGGTTAACCCTTGAAAAGCTTTATGCGAGCAATGCCCAGTCTCGCATCATTCATCTGAAGGGGAAGTTGGCCAAAACTTCCAAAGGGGATCGAGATGTACTCTCGTTTGTGAATGACCTTAAGAGCACCGCTGAGGAGCTCGCTCTCATCGGGAAACCTGTCTCCGACATCGACCTTGTCGTCAAAGACTCATATTCCACCAACGAGTCGACCAAATCTTCGCGGCAGAGACCAGGACCCCGAGCTCGAATAGCTTCAGCGGCGGCGCTTCTTCTGGTGGTTCGTCCCACTCGAGCTCCCCACGAGGGTTCCCCTCCCAGCGGGCTTCATCTCCGCGCCTTGCAGTGGGCTTCCAACGGCCCTCAGGCCCAACCCATCCTCATTACTCCAGGCCGAGCCCTCCTGTCTCCAGCCCACGCCGGCCTGCTATCATCTGCTAATTTTGTGAGCACCCCAGACATTCTGTCCGCCAATGCTTTCGTTTGTTTCCCCAGGCCCGTCAAGACTTTCAGGCCCGTCAAACTCAGGCCCATCACACTACTGCTACTCGGGCTTCGTCCCCTAGCCCCTGGCTCCTTGACTCCGCTGCCTCTCATCATGTTACTTCCGACCTAGGCAATTTGTCTCATTATTAAGATTACTCTAGCCCGGATGAAATACTCGTTGGCGACGGGACAGGTTTGAAAATCACCCATATTGGGTCTACTACGCTGCACAATTCCACTTCTTCCTTTCAATTAAATGATGTTCTATATGCTCCTGCTATCAAGCGTAAACTTATCTCCGTTGCAAAGCTCTGTCGTACTAATCCCATTTCGGTGGAATTCTTTGCTGATTGTTTTGTTGTGAAGGATCTTCGCACGGGGGCGCCGTTACAGAAGGGGGCAAATAATGGGGACGTCTATGAGCTGCCCGGTGATGTGGACAACGTTCGTCTTGCCCTTGTGACCACTCGTACCTCTTCCACGTCCTGGCACGCCCTTCTTGGTCATCCATCTTCCTCTTCCCTCACCAGTTTGCTTCGCACTCATTCTCTGCCAGTATCATCCTCTACCGTCAGTAGTCATTGTCACTCTTGCCTTTCCAATAAAAGTCACAAACTTCCATTTGCTCATTCCTCGTTATCCAGCATTAGACCATTTGATTTATTGTATACGGATGTTTGGGGACCAGCTCCTGTCACCTCAATTGATGGTTTTAATTATTATTTAATCATCGTTGATCATTTCTCCCGTTATACTTGGTATTATCCCTTAAAACGCAAGTCTGATGTTCTTTCTGTGTTTCTTGCTTTTCAAAAGATGGTTGAGAACTATTTCTCCACCACCATTCGTCGTCTCTACTCTAATGGTGGTGGTGAGTTCCAAAATTTATGTTCCACGCTGGTTCATCATGGGATCAGTCATCTCCTCACCCCACCTCATACACCTGAGCATAATGGCTTGGCTGAACGTAAACATCGCCATCTTGTTGAAACGGGTATCACTCTCCTGCATCATGCTCGCTTGCCTACATCATTTTGGTCTTTTGCATTCTCTACTGCTATCTATCTCATTAATCGCCTCCCTTCGTCTGCCCTGCGAGGTCAAATTCCATACACTACACTCTTCAACCTTGCTCCTAATTACCATAAGCTTCGTGTGTTTGTTGCTTGTGTTATCCTTGGTTACGTCCTTACTCATCTCACAAACTTGACCCTCGATCCCGTCCATGCCTCTTTATTGGTTACTGCCCGGCCCACCCATCATCTGCATTCCATTACATGGGCCTCAGCCCAATTTGGCGCCTCAGCTCCCTTCAGCGCTCGCCCCCCCCCCCCCCCCCCCCCCCCCCCCCGGACGGATCCCTCGCTCAACGCATCAGCACTTGGGCCGCCCCATCCTCCTGGGCCTGTGCCTTCCTCTTCCGTCGTCCCAGGCCCACCGTCTTCTCCTGGGCCGACCCAGCAGCCTGGGCTTGAGATCTCCTCGCCCAGCCCCACCACCACACAGCCCGCTGCTCAACCTCCGCTACTTCGTACGCACCGGATAACGACCCGAGCCCAAGATGGTATTTACAAGCCCAAGAAGCTATTCTCCGCTGATTTCACTACTCGCTCCCCTCCGCTTCAACCCCGCTCTGTTCGAGAGGCCATGTAGTACTTAGAGTGGGATGCGGCCCTACGCAAAGAGCACACCACTCTTCTCCAGAATCACACGTGGGATCTCGTTCCGCGGCAGCCCCATTTTAATGTCCTTGGTAACGAATGGGTTTATCGCATCAAGCATCACTCTGATGGTTCACTCAATCTCTTCAAGTGTCGACTTGTTGCGAAAGGCTTCCATCAGCGTCCCGGCATCGATTTCCAGGACACCTACAGTCCTGTGGTCAAACCTGTCACTGTTCGCACAATTTTCACCATTGCTCTATCTCATCGCTAGCCAATTAAACAGTTCGATGTCAACAATGCTTTTCTCCAAGGGCCACTGGATGATGAGGTATATATGGACAAGCCTCCCGGCTTTGTTGATCCAGCTCATCCGTCTCCGTCGCGCCATTTATGGCCTCCGTCAGGCCCCGCGTGCCTGGTACACAGCACTCAGCTCTTTTCTCGTTGACTTTGGGTTCCGGAAATCTCAATCTGACGAGTCCCTTTTTGTTGATCCATCATTCGGGGGTTACTCTATATTTCCTAGTCTACGTCGATGATCTTTTGCTCACTGGCAATGATCCTGCTACTCTCTCTGCCTTTCAACTTGCGTTGGCTTTTAAGTTCTCCCTCAAGGAACTCGGTGATGTGAACTATTTTTTTGGGCATTGAGATCATTCCTACTACCACTGGCTATGTTTTATCTCACCATAGATATATGGTGGATATCTTGACCCGGTTTCATATGTTGGATGCCACTACTGTTTCCACTCCACTCGCCGCCTCTGCTACGCTCACCCTCTCTGATGGCACTCCTCCCACTAATGCCACTCGATATCGCCAAGTCCTGGGGGCGCTGCAGTATCTCATCTACACTCGTCCCGACATCGCCTATGCGGTAAACAAACTGTCTCAGTATATGCATGCTCCCACCTCTACTCATTGGCAGTATCTTAAGAGTCTACTATGTTATGTTTGTGGGACACTCTCCTACGGCCTGGCTATTCAGCGCACTTCACTCCCTCTCCGCCTCACTGCATTTGCTGATTCCGACTGGGCTGGCAACAACGATGATCGCACTTCTACTTCTGTGTATCTTGTCTACTTGGGTTCCACTCTCATTTCCTGGAAATCTCAGAAGCAACAGACAGTGGCTCGTTCAAGTACTGAAGCTGAATACAGAGCTATCGCACACGCTACGACAGAATTGGAATGGGTTCAGAACCTCTTAACCGAGCTTCACAACCCGTTGATCTCTTCCCCAACCCTCTACTCTGACAATCTAGGCGCTACTTGCTTCAGCTCCAACCCTCGTTTTCACTCACGCATGAAGCACCTAGCTCTTGACTATCACTTCCTCCGCCAACTTGTGCAAGCCGGCCGTCTCAACGTCCGCTATGTTCCCACTGCCCAGCAATTGGCAGACGCTCTCACCAAGCCCCTCCCTGCTCCGTGCTTCTTGCTGCTCCAATCCAAGATAGGAGTCGTTGATACCTCCTCCATCTTGCAGGGGCGTATTAGAGGAAAAGAATAACTATTCTTTTCCATTTATTTATTTACTCCCACGTCTTCACTCCTCAACTTCCCTGTACATTCTCCTTCAATTACTCAACAACCTCTCCTGTATTTCCTGTAACAATGTATAAATATTGCTGTAAACGTCAATACAAATCAAGTCATTGGTTCACAATAATCATTTTTCTACAACTAATTCTCCTCCTAATAGTTTGCACCTTTTGGACCAATTTTGTGCATTCGTGTGAACATATCATGCAATGCAATCAAGAAAGAAAGAAGTTGAACTAGTTAATGTGGACAGCCTGCCGAATCAATGGGAAGCAAGCGATTGGTACAGTCGAATCTACAAGAACTTCATTGTACAGTTTGCTGTATTCTACAATGGAAAAAAAAAAACGAAAAAAAAAAAGAGGACCAATTTTTGCTGGACGTGGTCCAGTTGCCACAGTGCATAATGAGCAGCAGACCATCCCATCAATTCATTTGAGCTGAACGCTACATCTCAGATTCATTCAATGGCAATCAAAATCCAGCATGGGTGGGTATTTGAGAGTCGGGCGTTCTCCGTCCTCTGTGGCAATTTTAGCCGAACGTGATGTTTTGAATGTCCAAGAAGTTAGGATCGGATCCTCAGCCAATATCTCCTCATGTCCAGCTGGATTGCCTTCTCAGCCTGAGAGTTCTCGATCGTCGACCTTATCACCGCCTGGTCCTTTCTGTAAGGTTGTGCATTGTGATGGTTCCTTTGCTTCTGATGCACAGGTGGCGGCTTATGGGATTACTATTGCAAACTCCCACGGTCAGGTTATCGATGGGAAGGCTGAGTGGTTCTTTTGTTCTTCCTCGCTACAAGCGGAAGCGTTTGCGATTCTTAATGCAGTTATCTGGGCGGCCCAGGACCCTGTACCAACGTGTGTCCGCTCTCATTGTCAGAGGTTGACGAATGCGTTGAGACAAGATCCGAGCCTGTGACCCTGGCAGTGTCGGGCATCCCTTGCTCGTGTGGTTTCCATTCTCTGTGTTTCTCCTTGGATCACGGTTGAGTTTGTTCCTCGTCGATTTAATAAGTTGGCTGATTGGATCGCTAGGAACTCTCGCCTTGATCTCCTTCCTCCGAAATGGATTTTCATTGCCAACCTTGTCGCTCCATTATTGTAATCGTTGTGCTCCCCTTGGTTGGGTTTGGAATGAAATGACTGATGCCTGTTGTAAAAAAAATCAAAATCCAGCATGCTCTACCTTTAAGCATACCGCAAACTGCACAGCAATGGGCGCATGCCCTAAATACATTCATCATTACACCCACCCCATGGGATCGAACGGAGTACCAGAAAGAAAGGCAAACGTTCTTTATGTTACAACTTACAAAGTAAACCTAGCTAGAAAGTAACTATATGTTAATATATGAACACCACGCTTTGGGTTGATTCCAAAATCCAGAGACGACCCATATTATTCATTAATATAATCATCAGTTTATTTGTTATTGCTCTGACTATGACCGCTCTAGCGGCTGAGTAGACGATCTCCAGTCGAGCTGGCTCTCGTCCAGATCATCCTCGTCTTTCCTGTGCACGTCCTTGGGCGCGATGAAGCAGTCCAACGACAACCCGGCCACGTCAAACGCCACGTCGTCGATGGACCACTCCTCCTCCATCCTAGTCATCACGGGCACCCCTGCTTTGGACTTGAGCAGGCTGTCCCCGAACCTGGTGATGACGGCGCTGGAGCGTCCGCCGTGAGCGATCATGACGCCGCCGGAGCCTTCGACGGGGCGGTAGTCGTGGATCCTGGTGGACATGGTGGTCTCCCAGTACGTGGGGTGGGTCCCAGGGGACTGGATCCTCGTCAGGAAAGAGTCCTCCAGGTAGACCAGGAGCCCGCTCCTCTGGCTGAACAACCCGAACGTCACGTGCTTGATCATCTCCGCCGTGCTGTCGCTCCGCTCGGTGAGCTCGCCTTGGTCGGCGGCCAGCTTCAGGACGAAACAGTCCTCCCCTTGGATGCACTTCTCGCCCATGTATTGCGCGGACGAGAACACCGCCGCTATGGCCACCGGATCCAGCCCCTGAAGTATACGCACCAACAAACTATTACCAAGCAAGCTCCTCCAATTTTTCTATTAAACAAAGGCGCAAAAGACGCATGATTTTTGTACTAAATCGATAAATTTGGACGCAAGCATTTCAGGTTCAGCAGCATCATAGCCCAGATTAAAATCCGAAAAAATGAATGAAAATCTACATATATAATTTTCCCCGACAGAAGTTTTAGTTGTGGACTAATGTAGAAAGGCACAAGGGGAAGTTGGGGAGCAAAGATCCGTCATTCTTGGGGAATAGTGGTTGGATCTGGTTTCAGTGGCCAATAACAATACTTTAAAACTTGGGGTCACCACTAAATCAAGAGGCCTACAATCTCCAATTACCCAACCCAGATACGTATCCGATTTGAAATTACTATACTTAGCTTAATCATGTTACACTATTAGAAAACATCTCTAACCACCCCTTGACTTTTGACATCGACTTTCAACTTAAGTCCAAGTAAGTCCAACTCCCAAACCTAATATGCTAACACCGTTTAATCACCTGGTCCAGTTTTACTCTTTAAATCAACTACATCGGCATGGTTTATACAACTATCACCATACTAATCCAACGACTGAAAACCTACAAAGATCATGCCTGATAACCAAATTGACCAAAACCTAATATGAAGGTCATGTGTCACAGTCCTACATACTACATACCTAGATAAATCCCATTTAAGTAAACAATTCGGTTCACCCTCTAACAAGCTATAGACTCCCTCCACAGACCCATGATATAGCCCTCATTCAATGCCACCAATAAATAATTGCTGCCGCTACCAAGAACTTTCCACCACATTTAAGGCCACAATGAACGATGGTCGCCAAGCTATAAATCGAACGTGACAAAAAAAGAATCGTCGGCAAGAACACATTACTGTGTCCTTGAAAACGACACTTCGTCTAAATTTGCAGTGTGGTAAAGACTTGCCTGAAGGGCCCGACGGAGAGGCCGGACGCCGCCTTTGGCCGTGTGAGCGCCGAGCCACGGCGTGTGTCGCCAGGCCACATTGCCGTCGCTGCCAGCCACAACCTTGTGCCCACCCACCACCAGCTCCACCAGCCACTTGTCCGGCACCATCTGCCACATCACGAAGCATCCCTTCTCCGCCACGTTAGTTCCCGTCCCAATCGAGCGGCCGCCGCCAGCCAGCTGATCGGTATCATCTACATGATCTACCATCCCCATCGTCACTTTCCCGGTCGCGAACACGTTTTTCACCCTGCCTTCCAGTTTCCGGCACCCAGTCGCCGCCGTGAAGTGCTGGATTATGTACTGAGCCGATGAGGATACCTGACGGGGGGAAAAAAAACTAAGTTAAGTCAGCCTAGTGGGTTTGGTTCCATGATCCAATCAACATACCTTTATTGTTTTTCTTTTCTATAAAGTTAGGTGCCAAATCTAAATCGAGGGGGAAACGAAAGAAACGGTTAAATTTACTGCGGGGGAATATGGATCACGTCAGAGACAGGGAGAGTGGCGTGATCGTATATTCCAGCAGGAAGGAAGGGTAATCTTTAACCGAAAGCAAGTTGGTTTAAAAGAAATCTGGGTACCAACTCTGGAAAGCTCATTTTGTTGGAAAGCCTTTAGCTTTAAGTACACCCATTTCCCTACTGTCATTCAGGCCCACAATACCATACCACCAGACAACTGATCTTAAACAGAGTATTTGCCATGAAGCTCAAAGCAACCCACAAGCAGAAACTACAGGGATTGGTGATGAAACAGAGCTCTAAGAAAACAGAGGACTCTGGCTGTCCGTAAAAATGAAAAGGAATTGCAGACAGAGTAACTCAGTAGCTAGAGATGGTAAACAAACTTTTTAGCACAGCTACCGCGAGAGCATAAATAATTATATATTCGACGGACCCCACGCGGTCATGGCTAATTAATGGTGGCTCTCTTGAAAAAAAAAGGTAATGGGGACCCTTTTCTCCCTGGATGGATTGATTCCCTTTTCACATTGGTGGGGCTTAAGCTAATATCTAGCTACGTAGCCATTGCAGTTCCAGTCAGGCGTCTTTCTTTCCCCAAGTTAGTGGTCTGCAACGCACTCAATTGGTACAGTTGAAAATTGTCGCCCACGAAATTATTCCCCCCACCACTCTTCACAATTCTCAGAAACCAATGACGTTTGCATCGGTTACTCCACTGCACTGCACACCCCAATGGCGGAAAAAGGAAGAAGGAAAAAAGCATGCCATATCCCAATTCTGCCCCTACCTCATTACAACCCTCCCCAGCAAGCAGAGATCAAAGATGGATTACAGAGTAAATGCTTGAATGTGGTGATGGAATCCAAAAAAACAGAACCAGTAGCGATGAAAGAAGACGCAGAGTGGAAGTTTGTGCTCATTACCTGGTCGTTGGGGTTAGGGCGGATTGGGACGGGGAAGAGGGGGCAGCCGAGGACGCTGAGGAGGGTTTTGAGGTCGGAGGACTTTTTCTGGAAGAGGAGCAGAGAGAAGTGAGCTTTGAACCAGTATTTCCACGATGATTGCCCCCCACCGCCGCCGTCCCTCTTCGAGAGCGATCTATGGTGGCTTCTCCTCCCACCTCTGCTGATTTCTTCGTCGCTGGTTACGGGCTCTTCCGATACTGGCGCCAGGCGGTTCATGGTTGGTTTTGTCCTCCTCTGATCTCCCGGTAAATGTGAACCCGTTTTATTTTTATGGTTTTGTTTTCTTCTCGTTGTTTCGTCTTTTTTGGGATTTGTTGGGGTTCGGTCGTTTGGAACGGAGGAAAGAAAAGGAGATGGAGGAAGGGGAGAGAGAGTTTCGGTTGAGAGGGGAAAAGAAAAAACAGAGGAATGAGAGAGACTGTTGTGCAGTTATAATGGGAAGCAGCAGAAAGCAGAGCAGGGGTGGTGGCCTGTGGGCGAGCACGAAAAGCGAGCCAAGGAAAGCAAAGTGAAACTTAACGGCCGTTATTTTTCAGTTTTTTTTTTTTCATTAGAAACGTGGCTCTAAGTTGGTACCGGTATTTGGGATATATCGAATATCGCACCGAATTTTTATATATTTGGTATTACCGAATATAAATTATTTCTTGAGATTGGGATTGAGATTGAATTTCAATTGTAATTCGGTATTAATGATGTCAGAACAGAAGCGTGCAATCGATAATCCAAACCAACACAAATTTAACGTGGTTCACTAACACAATGTGTGCTAGCTAATCCACGGGCAGAGGGGACAAATTTCACTGATTTGAGGAGAGTATAGGTTACAAACCAAATTTCAAACGGACAAACCAAACAAACTAACCTGACTGACCCTTACTACAGACTAGGGTGATGAAGAGTATTTATAGAACTCTTTTCCTAATCTCAAACAGAAAACCAAACACATTTTCCCAAACATACAAGGAAAATGTCAAACAAAAGCCCAAACACAAACCCAAACAAAATAGGCCCAAACACAAAACAAACCCAAATCAAATTCAAGTCATATCCTAACAATCTCCACCTTGACTTGAATTCTCTGTCAAATACCAGATCTACCAAACGCAACCAAAGTTGCCAAATGTACCCAGACGCGATACATATAGCCAGATATCCAGATGTGATCGAAATCACCAAACCCAAACGCGATGCAAAATCGCCAAACACAAACGCGATGCAAATCGCCAAACTCAGATGCAATCAAAATTGTCAGACGTACAAAACTTCTCCAAATCAGCTGTACCAGAATCTCCCCTGCCTCCAAATGCCCCTAAGGGCGGTCAACAAATCAAAACATGAAGCAAGTCAACCCATGTTGGGACTTGCCATGCAGAACCAGCTTGGTGTTATTTCCGTCCATAACACCAACATCAAATTTACTGCTAACTCCAAGGCTGCAACTCCAAATTGACTTCTCGATCTTCAAATTCAGATAGCAGCCATTCTTACTATCAAACAAACTCCAACCAAACTCCACAAAGCAAAACTTCAGTCTAGCGCCAAATTCCCAAAACCGCAACCAACGGCTCTGATACCACTTGTCAGAACAGAAGCGTGCAATCGATAATCCAAACCAACACAATGTGTGCTAGCTAATCCACGGGCAGAGGGGACAAATTTCACTGATTTGAGGAGAGTACAGGTTACAAACCAAATTTCAAACGGACAAACCAAACAAACTAACCTGACTGACCCTTACTACAGACTAGGGTGATGAAGAGTATTTATAGAACTCTTCTCCTAATCTCAAACAGAAAACCAAACACATTTTCCCAAACATACAAGGAAAATGTCAAACAAAGCCCAAACACAAACCCAAACAAAATAGGCCCAAACACAAAACAAACCCAAATCAAATTCAAGTCATATCCTAACAAGGGATTATGGGATTGAGATTGAGATTGAGATCGGTATATATCGAAATACCGATCAATACCGAAATATAAGCTAGTGTGTATTTTATCCTCTCAACTAGACTCTCTCATTCACTACTACACAACCCTCAACCACCAAGAGTGTCATTTAATTATACATAGATCATTTCATCTTTTTTTACAACTCAAAAGTCCACATCCAACTCAATTTTGACTTTCCAATTTAAGTCACTCTCATCTCTCTCATATCAAATTTCGTGGCATGAGAGTGATTCTAAGAAGGTCTTTTTTGTCATTGCACCCAGTTCATGTTTATATATTAAAAATGTTATCATTAGAGTTCGAACCTGGGTCAATTAAATGAAGAAAGAGCATTATAACGAGGGCTGGAAGTTTGGTAACGGTATTTGGGATATACCGAATACCGTACCGCACTTATCACTATTTGGTATTACCGAATACCGATTTATTTTTTAGGGATCGAGATTGGGATTCATTTTGGAGTGTTATTCAGTATTCGGGATTACGGGATTGGGATCGATATATACCGAAATACATGAAACAACCAAAAAATAAAAATTAATGAAATATAGCACACAACTTTTGATCATTCCCCACTCTTTCATAACTCACAAGTCCCCATCCAACTCAATTTTGGCTTTCCAGTTTAAGTCACTCTCATCTCTCATCTAATCTCTTGTTATTTTGATAGCATCAAAAAGAAAACCCTAGTATTAGTCGTCTCTCAACCTCCAATTCGTTGAATTAAAGATTGCCAATGACAAGAACTTGGTTGTCACCTCTCCTCCCTTCTCCCTATCCATGTCCTAACTCTAGGAAAACTCAAGACTCTTTGCTTAGTTTTTTTGTCATAAATTAAACAATCAAATCGAATTTATATATTTAATTTTTAATTGCAAAGATAATTAATTTTGTATTTGTTTGAGCCTAACTGAGTGTAGGAGTGAGACTCGGGAAAGTGGGGAGAGAAGAGCAAGCAAGGTGAATCTCCAATCTATTAATGGTTGGAAGTTTAAGAGAGTAGGGATGAGAGAACGAGATTTCTAGTGAGATAAGTGGTTGTATATTAGTGAGAGAATCCAAAAACCGACCCCCTACCTACCGTAGTAAATGCCTCTTTTATAGTACATTACAATGAGTGGATATTTAATGCGACAAGATCATTACGTGTGTCAGAAGGCTAGGCCATGCTTTAGGTCATAATTATTCCTAGGACCAGGACTAGGATGTGACCCTTCCTTCGTAGGTTGCGGCACCGTTTTCTCGGCTCTCTTTCCCAGTTCGGATTAACCGAAACGACGACGGCTTCGGCAGGACCAAAACGACGCTGGTTTTGATGAAGCGAAACGACGCTGGTTTTGGTGAAGCGAAACGACACCGGCTTGGTCTAGACGAAAAGGCGCCGCCTGGTGCTTCATTCATTCGCGGTCGTGTCTTTACTCGCGGGTGGTTCGCTCGGCCATCTTACTCGCGCAACTGGATCCGAGCTATATCCCAAACAATTGCCCCCATCAGGCGGTGACGGAGCGGGTTCGGGCAGAGTTGCGCGCGAGTTCGAGGAGGAGAAGAAGCGGTTGGCCGATGAGCGGGCGCAAGAAAAAGCGCACACGAGGAGAAGATGAAGCAGGCCCGCGATGAGTTTCAGCGGGAGAAGGCGGAAGCCTCCCCGAGGCGCAGGTTGTTGCTGTCCGTCAATACAAGTCTTTCTCCTCCTTCGGGAAGATCTTGCGGACGCAATGACCAAGGCCGTGATCGCGGTCGGCAAGAAGGTGCGACCAGAGAACCCGGGGTCCGGTGGAGGACTCGCGAAGTGGTTCAGCACGTGCAGATGTGGCTGCGTGAGAAGAGGTCCTTGGAATTCGACTCCGAGTCAGAGGATGAGTCAGAGGAAGAGGAGGATGACGCGCACACTGAGGACGCGGTCGAGGATGGGGGATCTGGAGCGGTTAAGGGTGGGGAGCCTGTCACGGTGGCGGACGAAGGGACTGGAGCCACTTCCGCGGACAACATCATGCTGGATTAATTGTAATCTTTTTGTTTTGACGCGCGATAAGTGTTTTGCTCCCTTTAATGGAATCCAAAAGTTCTCGTCTTTCTCTGCGCTTTGCGTGGTTTATTTCTCGAGGTGCACGGCGCAAATAACTCGTGATTACTGCTATATATATGGAACTTTATGCGTGATTGATGATCAGCATTCTACGTTCTTTTGCGCGGGGCGTGTGCGCGAATAATTCATGATTATTGCTATTTTGTGAACTTTATGCGCGATTCATGATCAGCGTTTCATGTTCGATTGTGCAGGCGCGAATAATTCATGATTATTGCTATTTTGTGAACTTTATGCGCGATTCATGATCAGCGTTTCATGTTCGATTGTGAGGGCGCGAATAATTCATGATTATTGCTACTCATGTTCTATCGAACTTTGTATTTATTCATCCACCTAAATGTGCCACCATGAACAAAATACACATTAAGCGGGACTGTAGTACTTCCTGAGATTCTGCGTGTTCCACGTTCTTAGAATTTTAGTGCCCCCCAATTCGTTGAGCTTGAAAGTGTTGGCGCCGACCACCTCGCGGATTAGGTATGGACCCTCCCATGTTGAAGCGAGTTTTCCGTGTTTGAGGTCGGGGCGGAAGTTTCGTCGTAGTACCTGGTCTCCGAGGTTGAGCTTGTGCGGAACCAGCTTCGCGTTGTAGTACTTAGCTACCTGTTCCTTCGTCACAGCAAGCTTGATCGACACTAATTCTCGTCTTTCCTGTGCCAATTAAAAGTCTAGCAGGCGCGCCTCTTCATTGGTCTCCTCGTTGTACATTGTGATCCGATAGGTCGGGGTTGTTGTCTCGATGGGGATCACCGCGTCAGTGTCGTACGTGAGCGCGAAAGGAGTTTCTCCTGTCGCCACTTTGTACGTGGTGTGGTGTGCCCATAACACCATGTTGAGTTCGTCAGCCCAATTGCCCTTGGCCTCATCCAGGCGAGTGTGTAACCCGTGCAGGATTGCTTTGTTGGCCGATTCCTCTTGACCATTGACTTGGGGATAAGCTACTGACGCAAACCTTGCAATGGTCCCCACTTCGTCGCAAAAGTCTATCACCTCCGCGCAATCGAACTGTTTCCCGTGGTCGAAGATGAGCGCATTCGGGACCCCGAAGCGCGCCAAGATGTTATTTTTCAGGAAGCGCGCTACCTGGTGCGCCGTTATCGAGGCTAATGCTTCTGCTTCGATCCACTTGGTGAAGTAGTCCACTGCCTTGATTATGTATTTGCGCTTCCATTTTGCCGTCGGAAAGAGACCCAGGAGGTCCACTCCCCATTGCGCGAAGGGCCATGGGCTCAGGTTGCCTTGAAGGTCGGTTGACAGGAGATGATGCTGGCGCGCGTTAACTTGGCACTTTTGGCATTCGTCCACGTATTTCTTTGTGTCTTTTTTTACTCGCGGCCAATAATATCCGTGCAGCAAGATGGTGCGTTCCATGTTGCGTGATCCAGCGTGCATTGCACACAATCCTTCATGTAGGTTGCGCACCACATTGCGCGCCTCCTCTTGACTGATGCATTTTAGGTAGACGCCCGACTATGAACGCCGGTACAGCTCTCCCCCAATGAGTGTGCATCGGGCCGCTTTTTGCCTTAGAGTCCACGCTTCTTTAGCGTCTTCCGACATCGCGCCGTCTTGTAAGTACTTTACGATCGGGGCTCTCCAGTCCTCATCTGGTATAAGTTGAGTGGTGTTAATCATTACTTCTTGACGGATTTCCTCCTCTTTTTGGACCGATACTAGGCGAGTTGATTCGAAGTCGGTGGCGGTTGCTAGCTTGGATAGTGGGTCCGCGTGCATGTTTTCTTCCCTCGGTATTGCACATAGGTCACCGCCTCAAAGGTATTTGCCCATAACTTGACGCGCTCCATGTAATGCGCCAGCGAGTCCTCTTTTGCGTCGAAGGTTCCGTTCAGTTGATTGACTGCCAGCGAGGAATTGGAGAGTACCCTTATAATTCTTGCGCCCAAGTCATTGGCGGCCGTCATTCCCGCCAAGATAGCCTCGTATTCAGCCGCGTTATTTGTCTTCAGCGCTCTGAACCAGATTGCTATCTCGTGAATAATGCTTGTCGGAGTGCGCACGACCACACCCGCTCCGGCTCCATGTTTGCTTGTCGCGCCATCCACATAAACCTCCCATACCCCTTCCGGTGTCGAGTCGAGAGCGACCCCTTCAGCGATAAAATCCGCTAGGACCTGAGCTTTTATTGCTGGCCTTGGGGCGTACTGGATATCGTACTTGGACAACTCGACCTCCCATTTAACCATTCGCCCGGACACTTCCATCGAGGTCAGGATCTTCTTTAGCGGAAGGTTGGTTAGGACGGTGATTTGGTGTGCTTGGAAGTAGGGGTGTAACTTCTGTGATGCGCTCACCAGTGCCAGGGCGGCTTTCTCGATTGGGGAGTATCTCGTTTCCGCGCTCACCAGAGTTCGCAACGTGTAATACACGGGTCGCTCAGTCTGGCCGTCTCTCCTGGATACTAGTACTGCGCTCACGGCTCTTGTTGACACGGCTAGGTACAGAAAGAGTTTTTCATTAAGCTTGGGGGCGGCTAGTACAGGGGGGGATACAAGATATAACTTGAGTTCCTGGAAAGCCGCTTCACATTCCTTGGTCCACGCAAATCGCGCGCCGTTCTTGAGCGTTTTGAAGATGGGAGCGCACTTATCTGCTGACCTTGGTATGAACCTTCCCGGTGCCGCTATCTTGCCGTTTAAGGATTGTATCTCCAACGCGCTCCTCAGCGCCCGCAGATGTTGGACCTCGGTGATCTGTTTCGGGTCAACCTCGATACCGCGCTTAGTGATCATGAACCCCAGAAATTTCCCCGCTTCCGCTCCGAACACAGACTTCAGAGGGTTCAAGCGGAGACTGTGTTCGCGCAGCGCCTCAAAAGTCTCGCGCAAGTCTTCCAAATGTGAGTTGCCCGCTTTGGTCTTGACGATGAGGTCGTCTACATACGCTTCAACGTTCCGCCCAATCTGTCGCGAGAACACTAAGTCGATCATTTTTTGGTAGGTCGCGCCAGTGTTCTTCAAGCCAAATGGCATCCCAACAAAGCAAAATTTATGAATGGCGTCATGAATGCTGTTTTCTCCTCATCTTCGCAAGACATCGGGATTTGGTGGTATCCCGAGAACATGTCTAGGAAAGACAGCGTTTCATGATCAGCGGTGGCGTCGATCAGTTGGTCAATCCACGGTAGGGGGTAAGGGTCCCCCGGGCACATCTTGTTTATCGTTGTATAGTTGACTCGACTCTACTGTCACTCCAGGAATTGGCCAAGTGAAACCACTTCCTAAAGCGTAGTATAGCGGGTTTGGGTTTAATTATCAACCCGGGTCCTAGATCTGATGACTACTCAGTGAATTCTTGTTATCTAGCAATGAAACTGGAATGCAAGTCTAACTAACAAACTAACAAAGCAAGTAAACTGGTTGTATTCAGGTTAAAGAGGTCACCCGGATATGGTTCCCCCTAGACTGCAGTTAAGCCGGATTGTAATTACCAAGTTCAGTTTCTATGACAGTTATACTGCGGAAGGTTCTTAAACAGCCTGAAGTCTCGACTAAAGGTCTTCAGACCCTCTCAATCTGACTCTCTAGCGGGCGACTAACCTCCACCGGAGTCGACAGATTGAGGCCCTAAGAACAAAACCTCCACTACCGGAGTAAATCCGGTACAGAATAGTGAGTTGGCTCCTCGACTAAAGTCACCAACTCCCTACCTTCAATCAAGGATACTCTATTAACCTAGGCAGATATTCTCATTCTAGGTTAAAGCAGAAACAACAGGAATTTGATCAGGATTCAAGTCATTCAATCATTAAAACCTCAATCGAATATAATCAATCACGGAATCAGTACTTGGGTTCATACAATCAAAGCCTAACATACAAATCTAGGGTTCTCCATACCCAGATGAATGGGAGAACTACTTCATAGAGAAGAAAGCAAAAGCAGAATCAGACACGGAATTCATACTGCGAAGGATGGATTCCTGCTTCTGGACGTTGATCGGCACTTCTCCAAGCTCAAGCTGGCCTCCAATGGTGTTGAAGATCAATCTAGGGCACTTGGGAACTCTTGCTCGTCACTTTCTCTCTCTAGGAACTGATCTCTCTCTCAAAAACTCGAATCCCCCTTCTTTGGTTCGGAATTTGGCTTAAAACCAGGAAATCCCGACTCGCACGGCCAGGGTGCACGGCCGTGCATATCACCATTATGGCCGTGCAACTCAAAACGCAGCGTGTCATTTAGTCGAACTTCAGCCCTCTCGCACGGCCAGGGTGCACGGCCGTGCGAGCTTCAGGGGTTGCCCGTGCGTGTCCTCGGCATAAGGCGCACGGCCATATTGCTCACGTGCACGGCCGTGCAGCCTCCCTGATCTGCCCGTGCAGCTTGCTCAGCCTCTATTTAATGCTTCGTTTCTCCCTCGTCCGGACTCCGAATCAATCGCCGTTTGATCCCAGACGCTCGTAGTCTCGTCCTCTTTCGTTTCATAACAAGCTTGCATGATTCTTTGTCCATAAAGTGAGGTAGAAATCCATTCTTCTTCAGGCCATGCCCGAGTTTCTTCTCTCGAATCGTCAATTGATCTCTGATTGACTTGAAACTTGCGCCTATGCTTCACTTTATGTGCTAGGACCTGAAATGGGACAAAGGAATACAACCTAGCATAAAATAGGCCAAAGACGCAATAATTCAAGCTCAAACAATCAAGAAACAAAGGGGAAAACATGTGCAAATACCGAGTCATCAATAGTCGACACACATTCGCCAGGCTCCCGAAGACTTCTTCACCAAAACCACGTTCGCCAACCACTTCGGGCATTTCACTGGTCGGATTAGCACTGCCGCTAGTAGTCGCGCGACCTTTTCCTCTATGGCTTTCAGCTTGTCGCCTGTGAAGCTTCTCCGTGCTTGCTGCCTTGGTTCTGCATTATCGGGAACCACGAGGGAATGTTGAGCTACTTGTCTTGGTACTCCCGGCATCTCCTCCGTGCACCAGGAGAACAACTCCTTGTACTCTTTCAGCAACGCAATTAATGGCTCAACCATGTCACCGCGAACATGGGTTGAAACGCGGATCTTCTTCGTAGGTTCAGCGAGGTCAAGCGCAACTTCGAAATCAGAATGCATCGATTCTAGGCGCGGGTCTTCTGCGCGCGTGTCAACGATGTTGGTCTGGCGGGGCTCTCCTTTTATTCTTGGGGCTCCCCATGGCGTCCCACGCGCTTCTCCGGTCCCTGCCTTGGTGGGAAATTTGAGCTTTTGGTGGCACGTTGATGGGAGTGCCATGAATTTGGCGAGGAATGGTCGTCCCAGGATGCCGTTGTGGGGAGAGTTGCAGTCGACAATGGTGAACTCGACCTGCTTAGAGACTCGCGGCTCTTGATCTCCGATTACGACGGGGAGGGTGACCACGCCGATCACCGCGACCCTTGTTCCTATAGGTGTCAATCGGGCGGGTTCGGGCTGGGTTCAATCGGGTTCGGGTTCAAACGGGTTGCGGGTTAGTCGGGTTGCGGGTTCATCGGGTTCGGGTTCAAACGGGTTGCGGGTTAGTCGGGTTGGGGGTTCATCGGGTTCAGATTCAATCGGGTTGCGGGCAAATCGGGTTGCGGGTTCATCGGGTTTTGGGTCGGGCGGGTCGGGTTTCAGGTTGTTCGGGCCAGCGCATCAAGTAACTTAACTCATTACTCATTACCAACTTACACATTTTATTACACTAATTTAAAATATTTTCTCAACTTTTTAACCAATTTATTTCTACCTCGTATATGTATACTTTATTTTTTTGAATAAAACTAGTCAAAATGTTAAATCAATTTGTATGACTTGCAAACTTGTTATGTAATTAATCATAATTGGTAAAGTATTATAGCTAATAGTAATGGTGATATCAATATTTGCAACCAAAAGACACCGTTAATTGTTTATTTGATATTTTAGTATTAATTCAGTAGTAATTGGATTAAAGTATCTTGTTTAGTATAACCATGCAAATCTGGTATTTGGTGTGTGGTATTTGGCAAAAGCATAGTGATAAAAGGAGTTATTTCAAAATAACTCATTGCCCAAATAACTTTAGTAAACGGTTGCCAAACGAGTTATTTGTAAAATTGTTCGAATTATCCTAAAAATTGAACCATTAAAGATTAGATATCAAATTTAGTAAAATTATTGTGACTTCAATCATAACTTACTCAATAGCATATATCCTATACACTTAGCTTTACCCTCAATCAACAATATCAAGTTAGTACATGTTGTTGATTGTATACCCTAAACCATCAATACATTATACACTAACCACATAACCTATACCCTAACCATATGTCCTTGAGTTGTGATTTTGCTAGTATAGTTAATTTAAAAGTGAAATTCATACTTTGATTTTCAAAACATAGATAAAAAGTGATATTTGCTAATTGCTATACCCTAACCATATATCCTATACTTTACACCACATACCTTGTACCCTAACCACGTACCATAAACATAAATTAAAAAGGGATCTCCTGCCGTTAAAGACTTCAAATGACTTCAAGTGAACATATGTTAATAAAAAACTTAGAACCGTCAAAATCATCAATATCTTATACCCTAACCATATACACCCTAAACCATATGTACCTTATACCTTATACCCTAACCATATACTGTATATCCTAAACAACGAACCGTCAAAGATTACTTATCAAGTTTAGTATAAATTGTAGTAACTAATGGTTAATTTATTTATTAGCCCATAAAAATTACATACATATATACATATTAGCCTTCAAAGCATATAAGAATAATTTTAACTAGTCATGCCCTCCATATAAAAGTTAAAGATTCATATTTCAAAAGCTAAAATTATGAAAAACCAAAAAATTGAAAACACCAAATTTGTTTCCTTCTTTCTTTTCACAAATATACTAAAATTTCCCTCATTCTTTCTCCTTCCATACATTAGAAAAACTCAATTTTCCCTCCTCTTTCTCTTCCATAAAATTGAAAGAACCAAATTACCCTCTTCTTTCCTTCTACAAAAAGTTGAAAAGTCAAAAGTTTCCCTTCTTATTTCTCTTTCATAATCAAAAGAATCAAACTTTCCCACTTCTTTCTCTTCCCACATATCAAAACCACCAAAATTCTCACTTGTTTCTTTTCTAAAAAATTCAAAGAACCAAATTTCCCTCTTCTTTCTCTTCCCAAAAACTTGAATACACCAAAATTTCCCTCTTCTTTTTAAAAACATCAAATTACCAAATAATTTACTTTACTTTATTTATATTTAATTGATAATTTTATTGAATAGTTAAATTAACCAAAATTTTAATTTATATATTATATTAATATTGTCATGATCTCAAGTGACCTTCATGTTTCAATTTTTGTAATTTTCTTAAAATACGTAATATCAAGTGAGTTTCATATTTTTAAAATTTCTTATACAAAATGAAAAAATAATTTTACTTAAGTTTAGAATAAAAAACTTTATTTTGAAAAACTATGTATCGTATATTTTTATAATTATTCAAGTGGATTAGATGAAATTCGGGTTGAGTCGTTCGAGTTACGGGTTAGTCGGGTTCGGGTAAATCAGGTTCGGGTAAGTCGGGTTGCGGTTCAATCGGGTTTGGGTTAATCGGGTTGCGGGTTAGTCGGGTTGCGGGTTAGTTGGGTTGCGGGTCAATCGGGTTGCGAGTCGAGCGGGTTACGGGTTGTTGACTTTTAGTCAATTCGAGTTGCGGTCGGGTTGCGGGTCGGGTTGATCGGGCGGGTTAATCGGGTCGGGCTATGTTTTGACACCTATACTTGTTCCTGAGAATCCGACCAAGTTCCCCCTCCGCACGCCTGATTAGGCGCGGATCGATGTCTATTTGGTCGAGGGTGCTCTTGAAAAGGATATCTGTCGCGCTACCCCCGTCAATCAGTAGGCGATGAATTTTGCAGGCGGCTACTTGCGCGGTGATGGCGAGCGGGTCTTCTGACGGGGTTCCTTGGGGGAATTCCACGTCGTCGAAACTTAGGGGGCACTTTGGTCGTACCTCCGCCGTCGCGCATTCCATGGCGCGCTCGCGTTCCGTCTTTTTGCTTAGGCGGCTTCCTTCAATCGTCACCACCCCAATTTCTTTTCGCACTAGGTACGCGCCAGTTGCCTCATCATAATCAGGTTGTGGGGGTGGCGGTGGATTCCCACGTTGTTCTTTCTGCCCCTCCGCTCCTTGGATGAACTGTGATAGGAGTCCTCTTCGAATGAGGTCCTCTATTTCATACCTCAGTTCCCTGGAGTCCTCAGTCAAGTGACCCGTTTCCCTGTGAAATTTGCAATGCTTACTTGGGTCGCGCATGTGTGGCGCAGCTTTGACAGGCGCGAGCCAATTGATCTTGTATCCTTTGTCACGGAGTACATGGAACACATTTTTTACAGAATCGTTTAGCGGTGTGTAAGCGGGCATTGTGTTTGTGTTTTGTGGGCGTCTGTCTGGTGAGCGTCTTCGCAGGGCTTGTTCTAGCGGGCGAGCTGTCGTCTGGGCCCGCTATGCGACTGTACTAACTGTTCCCGTGACAACGAAAGTTGTTTCCGCCCCTGATGGAACCCGCGCCCAAAGTTTCCTCCAGCGTGATGGCCTTCTCGATCTTGGCCTCCAGTTCCGTCGAAAGCGTGACTGGCCTCTTCGCTAGAGCTCTCTTGAGTTCCATGTTGGTAGTGGCGTCCATGAGGTGATGGGCGGCGGTTTCGGGGGTGAGGTCCCGCACGACCATTGCTATCCTGGACCATCTGGCATAGAACGCGCGCAGACTTTCCCCATTCTTTTTTGTGATGCGAACTTAGTGGTGTACAGGAGTATGAACTCTTCGAACGAGCGGATGATTCCGTTGGGGAGTCTGTTGTACCAGACGAGACATATGCCGGAGAATATCGACGGAAAGGTTCTGCATAGTGCCGCGTTGGAATTGGTTTGGAGTTGCATTCTGAGGCAAAATGTGCTGACATGGTCCTCCTGGTCAGTCGTCCCGTTATACGTGGGGAGGGCGGGCGGCATTTGACTCGCTACGACACAACACCTAACAATGGCCAAGTGTAACCAATGAAAGGGTTTGCAGTATAGTGGCTCAAGTGATAAATATCGAATCCACGGGTCTCTAGAGTTACTATTACTCAGCTTCAGTTTATTATTTAGCAAACCAGATTAAGATGAAAGAACAAAAACTACTCTAGCAAACTACAGTTAAAGTTAATCTAATTACAGGTTGGGAACTCACTTAGGTATGATTCCCCCTAGCCACTAGCCAGACTAACGATTGATGATTTCTAACTTGTTTCACTTTCATTCACAATGCGGAGAATCCTTGACTAGACCTTGAGTCTCGACTAAAGGTACAAGGCCCTCTTGAGTCAATTGCCTAGAGGGACGTATCCTTCTCTAGAACAACTGATCAAGGCGTTCTGAACTAGACTTCCTCTATCGAAAGAGGTTCTCAATCGATACAAAGCAGTGAATCAACCCTCGACTAAAGCAATCGATCCACTACTATCAATCTATGGTGTTCTATTGACCTAATCAGGTATTCCCTCTCATAGGATCAAAGCAGAATCAATAATCTCGACTAAAGCATAATTGAATCATGAAAACATGCATAGATTGAATATGAACTCAAGATTATCAAGTAAGAGTACTCATACAATCATCCAATCAAACAAACATAGCTAGGGTTCCTCAAAACCTAAGTGAAGGGAAGTTACTCCATAGAGAAGAGAGAGACTGCAGTAAGAATCTTCAGAAGATCAGTCTTCAAGTCCGGGCTTGTTCCTCGAGCTTCCAAGGGGAAGAAATCCTCTAATTCCACTCTTAGAATGCCCTCAGATCGCCCTTTCTCTCTTTGGTTCGTCCCTTGGGTGTTTGGGATCCAAAACCCAGCTCTCCCTCTCCTTTGGCTCGAATTTGGGTTAAAAAACCCGATTTTGGACAAAACACTGTCGAGGGCACGATCGTGCTTTGCTTTTGCCCGCCCGTGTTTTGCCCCGTGTTAAAAACACGCCCGCGCGCGTCGGCCAAAACACGGTCGTGCCTAAATATGGGCACGACCGTGTTTTGATTTAGGCGCGTCCGTGTTTTTACTGCCGAACCTGTTCCCCTATATTCAATGCTTCGTTTCTCCCTCGTCCGGACTCTGAATCAGTCGCCGTTTGATCCCAAGCGCTCGTAGTCTCGTCCTCTTTATTTTCATGACAAGCTTACATGATTCTTTGTCCATAAAGTGAGGTACAAATCCATTCTTCTTCAGGTCATGCCCGAGTTTCTTCTCCCTAATCGCCAATTGATCTCTGATTGACTTGAAACTTGCGCCTATGCTTCACTTTATGTGCTAGGACCTGAAATGTGACAAAGGAACACAACCTAGCGTAAAATAGGCCAAAGACGCGATAATTAAATCTCAAACGATCAAGAAACAAAGGGGAAAACATGTGCAAATATCGAGTCATCAAATCCCCCCACACTTAACCGTTTGCTTGTCCCCAAGCAAACCTAACTCAAACCAATGCAGCTCTCTAGACCTCTATAGCAACATACAACCCCGATCGTCGGTAGAAGATTTCCTAGATCATATAGCAGCTTACGAGGTCAACTGGTCTTCTAAGACGTTCCCTATCTCTCTCAATGCGAGTACTAGACTCTAGCCAGGATCATGAGAAGAAGTAGAAGTAAGACAGTCAGTTCGTGGATAAAGGGACTCACACCATTCACAACCAAGGACTCGTTGTACCGAGGTTCTCTTTCACTTCATTTCACCGTTGGAACCCCTTTTTCACTTTCATTTTACTTTTTTTCTTTTTCATTCACTTGGCGGGGGTTCCAACTGCAGTCTTTTGCACGGTCGATCCTTATTAGTCGAGCAAGAGCAATTTCTGTACATCTGGCGCTCGCCAGAGTACTTCTTTTAACTCCTTTTCCTCAACTCGTGTGGAGGGTCAATGAAATTAAGGGGGGGTCGGAAGCTCTATCCGTGCCCTTAAAAACACATCCTCAAGTAGGCAAACCGTTCAACGGGTGGAAGTTTTACTTGCACTAGAGACAACTTAGCTTCACCTTGTAGGAGTACCCCACTAAGGATCACTAAAATCTCTTCCGAAACCCGATTTGGTGCAATGAACGGTGCCGCACACATTGGGCTTACCCCATGTTTAAGATTTTATGATTTTGACATGGAGGACCAACTGCTTTTCATTTTTCACATGAGCACCCTATTCGATACATGAGTCCATAACACAATCCAAACAGAGTCACCATTACCACAAGAATTCAACGGTCTTAGCTCCACTAATTCACAAAATCAACTGGCACAGCAGAGAGCTAGATAGGAAAAATCTTATACTTCAACATCCTCCATAGTGCTACACTACCTCCCTAGGTTGCACATTACTATAGAGACTGTCAATTCAAAGCATACTGAGCAGGCAATTTGCAAGGAAACACATACTTGGAGCCCTCAAATTTAAAAATTTGGACAGTGGACTAGGCTCCAAGCACACAAACAGCCAAACATTCACCCGCATACATAATCGAACATCCCCCCACACTTAAGCACGACATTGTCCTCAATGGAGGAAAGATAATGAGGGTAGAACGAAGTTACCAGATCCAGGGTGAATGATGATGGACGGGGCAGGCGGTGTATTCCAGGAGGAGAGAGTGGTCAGACCACAAACACCACACAAAATCTCACAAAGGTTGAGTTATTGACTCTAAAATCAAATAACAAAACTGACTCAACCGAGAAGAAAAAGAGAAAGAAATGCAAACCGACTGGTTGGGTTGCCTCCCAACAAGCGCTTCTTTCACGTCGTGAGTCGGACGATGGCTCCTAAGTTTTGGTCCACCCCAAAACCTCCTTGAAGTTGAGGTGGAGTCTCAAGTCACGAGCATGTGGTATGACAGGTGATGGAAGCTCGTGCACTTGATGCGGATGAAGTCTCCACCCTCGAGACCTCTTCTTCTCTTCTCTCATCTCATTGCCCCAAACCAGATATGACAGCATCGATTGACCACCATCGCGTCCACCAAGAGAGACCAATGTCGACGTGACCTTGGTATGGCAAAGAGACACTGCAAATGGATCCTGGCTAAGTAGTTCCTCGAAGTTTGGTGGAGATATCAAATGTACTCATGGCCAGTGCAAGCCTCTTCCACCTCAACTTCGTCCACAGCCTGGACGCCAATTGCTTCTTCAACCTCCCTTCCTTGTTCATGTGGTATCACCCCGGGGAAATGATCAAGAACTCCTCCTGCTTCACTTTCGTCATCCTCCACAACTTCTTTCTGCACCCTTTCTTGCTCTTCTTCTTCTAGCACGGATTGGAGAGCAAGTTGCCAATCAATTTATTTCATGAGATCTTCTTGCATCTCCTCACTCATGCCCGCCTCTTCAAAGCTCAGTTTGGGATGTGGGAAGGTGTGGTCGACTATGATATGACATTCCTGATCATGATCATCACGGGAGCTCTCTGTGACAACTTCATTGTGCTCCACTATGTCCTTGTAGCCTTCTTCTTCCTCCTCCTCTTCTTGTATGGTAGCAGAAGGGTGATCTGGAGCAGGTTGTGCGAAAGATCGCTCAAGATCATCAGCGCTCTTCTTAAGGCTCAGGAGGATCTCCTCTGTTTCACGATAGGCCTGGACACAATGATCCATCCTGGAGCATGATCTCTCACAATCTCGAGCAAACTGCTCCATGAGAAGCCTCAATTCATAGTTTGGATCTGGCTGTGGAGTGTAGCATGGCTCTGTAGAATGGCCCGTGAAGGCCGACATGGGTAACTCCAGCGCCGATGACCCTTCTGGTTGTGGGAGAAATTCTTCTTGATAATGAGGTTGTTCTTGATATGCCCAGGGGTCCGGTTGTTCTCCGTAGTAAGGGGGTTGGTACTGGAACCTGAATCCATAGTCTTCTCCTCCTTGATTGGTCCAGGGAGTCTCGGGGTAATACCACTCGGGTGGTGGTGGATACCCCCAATTGTTGGAGAAGCCATGAGGATCCATGATTCAGATCTGCACCAACAAAAACAAAAACACCCAAGTGAAAAGCAAGGGTGGGAAAGAAAAGAAAACGCTAAAGTAACAAACTTCTGCCTTTCCTAATACTCTAGAAAGTCCCCGGCAACGGCGCCAAAAACTTGACTAGCTACGACACAACACCTAACAATGGCCAAGTGTAACCAATGGAAGGGACTGCAATATAGTGGCTCAAGTGATAAATATCGAATCCACGGGTCTCTAGAGTTACTATTACTCAGCTTCAGTTTATTATTTAGCAAACCAGATTAAGATGAAAGAACTAAAACTACTCTAGCAAACTACAGTTAAAGTTAATCTAATTACAGGTTGAGAACTCACTTAAGTATGATTCCCCCTAGCCACAAGCCAGACTAACGATTGATGATTTCTAACTTGTTTCACTTTCATTCACAATGCGGAGAATCCTTGACTAGACCTTGAGTCTCGACTAAAGGAACAAGGCCCTCTTGAGTCAATTGCCTAGAGGGACGTATCCTTCTTTAGAACAACTGATCAAGGCGTTCTGAACTAGACTCCCTCTATCAAAAGAGGTTCTCAATCGATACAAAGCAGTGAATCAACCCTCGACTAAAGCAATCGATCCACTACTATCAATCTATGGTGTTCTATTGACCTAATCAGGTATTCCCTCTCATAGGATCAAAGCAGAATCAATAATCTCGACTAAAGCAGAATTGAATCATGAAAACATGCATACATTATATATGAACTCAAGATTATCAAGTAAGTGTACTCATACAATCATCCAATCAAACAAACATAGCTAGGGTTCCTCAAAACCTAAGTGAAGGGAAGTTACTCCATAGAGAAGAGAGAGACTGCAGTAAGAATCTTCAATTGATCAGTCTTCAAGTCCGGGCTTGTTCCTCGAGCTTCCAAGGCAAAGAAATCCTCTAATTCCACTCTTAGAATGCCCTCAGATCGCCCTTTCTCTCTTTGGTTCGTCCCATGGGTGTTTGGGATCCAAAACCCAGCTCTCCCTCTCCTTTGGCTCGAATTTGGCTTAAAAAACCCGATTCTGGGCAAAACACTGTCGAGGGCACAGTCGTGCTTTGCTTTTGCCCGCCCGTGTTTTTCCCCATGTTAAAAACACGCCCGCGCGCGTCGGCCAAAACACGGTCGTGCCTAAATATGGGCACGGCCGTGATTTGATTTAGGCGCGCCCGTGTTTTTATTGCCAAACCTGTTCCCCTATATTCAATGCTTCGTTTCTCCCTCGTCCGGACTCCGAATCAGTCGCCGTTTGATTCCAGACGCTCGTAGTCTCGTCCTCTTTCTTTTTATGACAAGCTTGTATGATTATTTGTACATAAAGTGAGGTAGAAATCCATTCTTCTTCAGGTCATGCCCGAGTTTCTTCTCCCTAATCGCCAATTGATCTCTGATTGACTTGAAACTTGCGCCTATGCTTCACTTTATGTGCTAGGACCTGAAATGTGACAAAGGAACACAACCTAGCGTAAAATAGGCCAAAGACGCGATAATTAAATCTCAAACGATCAAGAAACAAAGGGGAAAACATGTGCAAATATCGAGTCATCAACATTCTGCTTAGGTGTTCCGCCATGATTTCCGCGATTAACGGTTGGTGGAGGATTCTTCTTTGTGGGTGAGGGCGGTACTGCGGGGATAAGTGTTGCTCTAAGAACTGAGGTTTGCTCTGGGGCGCGGCTCCGCTTGTAGCGACTCGTCCGCGGGCAATGCGATCGGCATTTGTTGTGGCAGTGGGACAGGCTCTGGCGCTTCGCCGGGCGCTGGTGATGGCGCGTGGATTGGTGGCGCGGCTTCATTGCTCATCATGAGCGCTATGACTTGGTTCATCTTCTTTTGCATATCAGCTATGACTTCATTTTGCTTAGCCATTTGTTGCCTCATTTCTTTGGCCGTTAGCTCGGGCTCCTCTTCTTCAATGAACACCGCATTAAGGTTACTGGTTTCCGCGTGCACTCTTGGGTTAGTCATCGCCTTGATGGGTGTTGCTTCATCAGGTGAGTTGGGGTTATGTTCTGCCATTGGTTGGTGTTAGGATATGACTTGAATTTGATTTGGGTTTGTTTTGTGTTTTGGACCTATTTTGTTTGGGTTTGGGATTGGGCTTTGTTTTGGCCTTTTCCTTGTATGTTTGGGGAAAATGTATTTGGTTTTCTGTTTGGGATTAGGAGAAGAGTTCTATAAATACTCTTCATCACCCTAGTCTGTAGTAAGGTCATTCAGGTTAGTTTGTTTGGTTTGTCCGTTTGGAATTTGGTTTGTAACCTGTACTCTCCTCAAATCAGTGAAATTTGTTCCCCCCTTCCCGTGGATTAGCTAGCACACATTGTGTTAGTGAACCACGTTAAATTTATGTTCGTTTGTGCTGGTTTGGATTATCGATTGCACGCTTCTGTTTTGACAAGTGGTATCAGAGCCTGGTTGCGGTTCTGGGAATTTGGCGCTAGACTGAAATTTTGCTTTGTGGAGGAGGTAGCTTTCAATTCTTCAGCTTGGTTCGGTGGAGGAATCGCTTTGAAGTTGACTCTGGGTAGTTGTATTTTGGTCTCGCTTTTTTGGTGAGAAATTTGGTTGGAGTTTGTTTGATAGTAAGAATGGCTGCTATCAGTATGAAGATTGAGAAGTTTACCGGAAGAAACAGTTTCAGTTTGTGGCAGATCAAGATGCAAGCATTGTTGAAACAACAAGGTTTGTGGGCTCCGTTGTCTGGAAAATCGAAGAAGGAAAGCATAGATGAAGAAGAGTGGATTAGTTTGGAGGAGAAAGCTCACTCTACAATCTTGCTTTGTTTGGCTGATGACATCATCACTAAGGTTGCTGCTGAGAAGACTGCCACGGGTTTGTGGTTGAAGCTTGAAAGTCTATACATGACAAAGTCTTTAACCAACAAGTTGCATATGAAGCAACGTTTGTTCAGCTTGCGCATGGAGGAAGGTACGCCTCTCAGGAATCATCTAGATCAACTCAATACTATCTTGCTAGATCTGCGAAATATTGATGTTAAAATAGATGATGAGGATGCTGCCTTAATTCTGTTAGTATCTTTGCCACAGTCATATGAGAATTTTGTGGATTCTTTTATTGCTGGGAAAGATAGTTTGTCTTTGGAAGATGTTAGATCTGCTCTACATACTAGAGAGGTTCGACATAAGGCATCTGGTTCTAGATTGGAAAATCAGGCATCTGGGTTGGCTGCTATGAGTAGTAGAAGACAACAATCTGGTAATAGGAAGGCGAATACAAATTCGAATTCTGCTGGTTTGAAGGATGATATCTGTCATTACTGCAAGGAGAAAGGACATTGGAATTTTGATTGTCCTAAACTGAAGAAATATCAGGAGAAGAAGGAATCATCTGCTACTGTGGCGGAAGAAACTAACTCTGATTCTGAAGATGGTTTAGCCTTAGCAGTGAATGAACAGGTACATCATCAGGATGTGTGGTATTTACATACTGCAGCTGATTATCATATGTGTCCAAGCAGAGAGTGTTTTTCAACTTATGAGCAGATAGATGGAGGACATGTTTCTATGGCCAATGGTGCTATCTGTAAGATTGTTGGAAGAGGCTCCGTCAGGATGAGGACACATGATGGTTCTGTTCGCACCTTGAACAATGTTAGACATATTCCAGAGATGACTAAGAATCTGATATCTTTGAGTCTACTAGACAGCAAGGGTTTCATTTTCAAAGGTGAAGGTGGAGTGTTGTCTATCTACAAGGGTTCTAAGGTGATTTTGAAAGGTGCCAAGCGGGGTGCCTTGTATAAACTACAAGGTTCTGTCTTGACATGTTCTGTTGGTGATAGGTGCACCAAGCTGGTTCCGAATGGCAAGTCTCAACATGAGTTGGATTTGCCGAACGGTTTGAGTTGTTGACCGCCCTTAGGGGCATCTGGAGGCAGGGGAGATTCTGGTACAGCTGATTTGGAGAAGTTTGGTACGTCTGACAATTTTGATTGCATCTGAGTTTGGCGATTTGCATCGCGTTTGGTCTGGCGATATGAATCGCATTTGGATATGTCTGGCAATCTTGATTGCGTTTGAGTTTGGCGGTTTCGATCGCATTTGGATACGTCTGGCGATATGTCTGCGTTTTGGTACATCTGGCAACTTTGGTTGTGTCTGGTACATCTGGTATTTGAGAGAGAATTCAAGTCAAGGTGGAGATTGTTAGGATATGACTTGAATTTGATTTGGGTTTGTTTTGTGTTTTGGGCCTATTTTGTTTGGGTTTGGGATTGGGCTTTGTTTTGGCCTTTTCCTTGTATGTTTGGGAAAAAGGTATTTGGTTTTCTGTTTGGGATTAGGAGAAGAGTTCTATAAATACTCTTCATCATCCTAGTCTGTAGTAAGGTCAGTCAGGTTAGTTTGTTTGGTTTGTCCGTTTGGAATTTGGTTTGTAACCTATACTCTCCTCAAATCAGTGAAATTTGTTCCCCCCTGCCCGTGGATTAGCTAGCACACATTGTGTTAGTGAACCACGTTAAATTTGTGTTCGTTTGTGCTGTTTTGGATTATCGATTGCACGCTTTTGTTCTGACAGTTGGTTTTCACTGCTTCTCTACTCGGACCCATGGTGGGCGCCAATTGTTTGAGCCTAACTGAGTGTAGGAGTGAGACTCGTGAAAGTGGGGAGAGAAGAGCAAGCGAGGTGAATCTCCAATCTGTTAATGGCTGGAAGTTTAAGAGAGTAGGGATGAGAGAACGAGATTTCTAGTGAGATAAGTGGTTTTATATTAGTGAGCGAATCCAAAAACCGACTCCCTACCTACCGTAGTAAATGCCCCTTTTATAGTACATTACAGTGAGTGGATATTTAATGCGACAAGACCATTACGTGTGTCAGAAGCTTAGGCCATGCTTTAGGTAGGTCATGCTTTAGGTCATAATTATTCCTAGGACCAGGACTAGGATGTGACCCTTCCTTCGTAGGCTGCGGCACCGTTTTCTCGGCTTTCTTTCCCAGTTCGGATTAACCAAAATGACGACGGCTTGGGCAGGACCAAAACGATGCTGGTTTTGGTGAAGCGAAACGACGCTGGTTTTGGTGAAGCGAAACGACACCGGCTTGGTCTAGACGAAACGGCGCCGCCTGGTGCTTCAGTCATTCGCGGTCGTGTCTTTACTCGCGGGTGGTTCGCTCGGCCATCTTACTCGCGCGACTGGATTCCAACTACATCCCCAACAGTATTCAATAATATCGATTGGGATACCGAGATACCAATTGCGAGACCGAAATATTTAGGGATTGGGATACCGAAATTATTTAGGGATTGGGATTGATTCTCGGGGATAATTCGGTATTCGGGATTGAGATACTGATATCGTTCCGATTTCTACCCCTAATTATAACCAACTAGGCTACATTTTATTTATTGTTATTTCTTTGACTAACCAACTGAGTCGTTAGTGTTAATGCAGACCCAGCTTTGCGTCGGTGGTTGCCAGCCAATGTGACGCTGCTCTCGGAGTCCCTCATCCCCGAAAATGATCCTCTCCTTTTCCAAAGACTTCAAAATCTGATCACGAAGTTCTCTTGACTGGAACTGGGTTTGTGTATGGGTCTTCAACTCACCCCGGAACAAAAAGCCATTCCTGTTATTCCATAGAAGCCAGCACATCAGAGTGTGTTGTCCAGGATTTTGGTGCATCTCCTTCCTTCCTTTCACTATTTTTATGAGGGTTGGGAAGTTTGCAGCCCAACTTCACGGTCGCAATCTATGAGTTGCAGCCGCGATCTTCTTTGCGTGCTCGGATGAAGAGGGTCGTGAGTGGACTATCAATACTCTATGCTCCTTCCTTATTGGCTGCTCCAAAAGTTCACCCTTGAGGTCTCAATCTTCGCGATCGTGATCTTGACACTGAAGGTTGTGATCTCAATGCTCAAATTCGAGTCCTTAGTTCTCAATCGTGATCAATCACGCCCTGGCCTTGATCTTCTGTTTTTGCACATTTCTCTATACTTGTGCCCTCTTTTGATACCTAAAACAATTATATCATCTAATAAAACCTAAAATGCTAATATTTTCTCCGAGGAACAAATAAAAGGTATATTTAACGATATATAGACAATGAAGACCATGAAATGACTCAAAATGGACATAAATATGAGTGTTATCAACTCTCCCACACTTAGGGAATTGATGATATAAATAATAGATGAACAAATAATCTCGAATACATTATAAGTTTTATAACATCTAAGATAAAAGCATCGATGAACCATAGCATTTAATGAAAAAGACATCTCATTAAATCATAGAAAGACACATGATAAACCATAGAGTGATGGTAAAAAGGTGTGATTTAAAGGTATAACCTATGCCTCTATTTATAGTACATGATAGAAGGGGTATTCGAGGGGTTTTACTCCTAAAACTTGGTGGACAAATAACATTGTACGAGTAGGACTCAGACTTTTTGACTTGGGGATGAAGTAAAAGCTTCTAGATGCTTTTATAAGGGCTTGGGCTGAGCAGTGATCCGACGGTGGCACCCACTGTCGTCCTTCGTCTTCTTGGACTGGGTTGCTTATGGACCAAACAACTTATCCTGCAAATTCGCTTGTGACTTGATCAGGTTGGGCCAACAGCAGTTGGACCCGTCTTAAGGTCATCATCGATTTCTTTTATGGTTAATGTTGAGTTTTCTCATGTGAGCTCTTCTTGAGCTCCAAGTAAGATTTCTAGTACGCTTCCCCTTCGTTGGGCTTCGTCTAATAGGTTAAAAACTCCTTAATCTTTTAAAAAAAGTTTTTTACTGATGCTCCGTAATTATCCAAACATCGATCCAAATCAATATAGATTGTATTCTACCTTGAAAAGCACTAAGACATACCAAAATGGCATAAAATATACAAAAACATAAGCTAAGTCTAATAATAACTCAGTTGACAAATAATTATAATATTCATATGAAATCAAGTAAAAACTTCTAAATATGCATTGATAGAAAATGAAAGTGTATCAAATATGATAGTGATAAACACTAGAATTTGAGTGTTATTAGACATCTACAAAAGTGATCCACATGACACCACCTACCCCATCTCTAAAGTCGACATGTACAAAACTGAGCGGATGAACTTAATCATGGCCCACACTAACTCAAAATATTAGTGTTTGGTGAGTTGATTGGATTTGATGCGGGTTACGGATGGGTAGGGTGGATGATGGTGGTTTTGATGAATTTGAATACAAGTATGAATAACTAAACATGAATCAAAATGAATCCATAACAAAACATCAATTTTATTGAAAAACAAAGATAGTTTGAGGAAACTCTTAACAAACCGTATAATAAGTTTAGTTGAAAAGTAGTAATGAGAGGAAATTGAATATGGAATTGGAAACAAAGATTAATTACGATATGCATTGCTTAAATTTTGTGGGAAAACATTGGTGGTTGGCAATTAAAATCAAACGATCAAATTTTGGAAAGAAATAGAAAGGGAATTGTGGAAATTAAGAATCCATTTGGGGAGGGATTTTAGGGATCTAGTGTTGATTATGGGTAGGTGACGAATTTGATGGGTTCAACCCACACCCATTCATATTTTTATTTGTCAGACTAGAAGCAACACACATAAGCCCACAATACCAATCCATTCTATGATGGGTCAGGTTTTAGCGGGTAGATTTGGGTGGGTTTGATGGGTGATCCACCAATGCCAATCAGGCCCGGCCCAGGCCCTGTGCTGATCAGACCCACAGCACAGGGCCTCAACTTCTTGGGGCCTCATATATAATCCATAAGTCCTGATGGAGAGTCAACCATGGGCCGCTTGGGCTGGCGAGGCCCACCACGACTCATTGGTCCGTAGGCAGAGTCAGCGAGGCCCACCATGACCCACGTAAAAACCATATGCATAAATGACAACAATTAACAGAGTAGAGAATCGAGCCATGGACCTCTATGTCATTAGAGAGTGATTTAACTATTGAGATGGGAGTTATTTGATGAATTTAGGCTAACAGTAATACAATTTAAAGCCTTTCTTCTTCTCTTTCCCCAATTTTCCCCAACTTTCCATAACCATTCAAGGCCTAAATATTAATTATTCACCCTCAATTCTAATTAACTCCTAATCAATGTTCATCCCAATTATCCACGCTCCTATCAACTTGTTTTAAATTCTAACCTTTTTTCCTTTTCTTTTACCGGGAACTTAATATTGATTGGAAATTTGGAATCATTAAGCTTTGGTTATAACTTTTAATTATGCCAACCCAAAAATTCGAAAAAGGTAGTTCTAAGCGTAAAAGAAAACAGAGAATTGTGGAGCCTAGGTGGATACTAATAGCCGATCTTGATGGCGATTTGAAAATTAGAAGTGAAGCTAAATCTTTGGCACAAAATGAACTTCGTGATTATGAGTTTATTGTTTCATTAGTTATTTGGTATGAAATATTGCACAAAAACGAATTATGTTAGTAAACATTTACAATCTAAAGATATGCTTGTTGATGATGCTATTTTAGAAATAGATGGATTGATTTCATTTTTTAAAAGATATAGAGAAGATGGAAGGGCTAATCGAGGATTTTATCTCAAATAATGCTAGACGATTGTTACTTTATGAACAAAGATAGATAATATTATTACTTTAGTAATCGTTTTTTGAACTTATGTAATTATTATTATTATTTAATAATTTTTAGTTTTAATAAATTTGTGAGAAAAAAATATTTGGGCCACATTTTAAATTCTCGAACAGGGCCTCCGAATATCATGGGACGTCCCTGATGCCAATCCCTAACTAGAGTAATCTGTTTCGATTGTGGTTGGTTAGCATTCAAATATTCCGGGTAATTAGGATAAATTGTTACAAACTTTTGCACTTATTAAAAAATAATCACAAACATTTAATTGTACCAAAGTAGTCATTTCGTCCAAAATTCTATTAAATTTGATCCAGATGTCTTGTGAGCTTCTTTGTCATGCAAAATTAATAAAAATAAAAATAAACAAACCCAAAACCAATTTAAACCCCAAACCAACCCATCCCCATTCTCTCTCTCCTCTCCCTCTTCGTCACCCTCCGCCAAAAACTCCCTGCCGTCCCACTCGTCGAACTGCAGCCGTCGGCCAACTTTATTCCTTCCTTCTTTCCTTTTCCTCCAGAGTCCAGTCCCACCCGGCCACCCCTACTTCCACAGTTCCACTCACCGACGTTTTCTGATAAAAAATAATCAAATTCCATTATTCCAATGTCGCGCTTGGTTCGTTACTGCCGTGGCCTCCCGCGATTCCCAAACCCTCCTCCAGTGAAACCCCAACTTCTAGCTCTCAATCTTTCAACCACCTCTTCCACTGCGGAGAATGTAACTCCGGCTGATCGACTGGCGGGGCCGCCTCCAATTCGAGTTGATCTCACAGAGTCAGCCGGCCGAGGCGTGTTCGCCAGTCGGAGGATCGGCGCCGGAGAGCTCATCCACACGGCCAAGCCTGTCCTGTGTCACCCCTCCCTCTCTTCTATTAGTGCTGCCTGCTATTTTTGTTTAAAAAAGGTCATTTCTGAAGGCCAATCCCCTACGTTCTGTAGTCGGAAGTGCGAGGACAGCGCGAAGGTGATTTCAATGGCGTGTGTCCAGACTGCACGCCACGTGTTCGATGGAATTACGCAAAGGTTTCTGGCAGTTGTCGAGTTCTAATTTCTTGTACTCTTTAGGTGTTTTATGATGTCGAGAAGAAAGCTGATTGGTCGGAGTTTGATGCTTATTGCCGGTAAGATAGATTCAGCTTGGCTGTGCTTTATATTCCGAAAGCATTTTCTCAGCAGCATATGTTGGATTTCTGGCCGGGCCTAGCTATCTGTTTCCACTAGTTAAGGAAAATGCTGATGTGACTTAATCTTGTTAGAAGCTTGCCAGCATTATAAAAAATCGAATCTTGCTTTCCGCGGATGCAAACCTTTATGATTTCTTTCAATTCTGAAGGTCCCAAGGTCTGAAGTATCCACAGATGGTGAAGCGGTTAGCTTGTCAGGTTATATCAGGAGCTGCATCTGCTGAACTTCTTGACATACTTCAACCTGCTTCCGTTTCGGCAGAGATGGCCTTGATGGTAAGTTTGTACAGTTTTTAGATGGAGTCTTACTGATATGTTTTTTTTTTTTTTTTTGTGTGTGTGCGGAAACTAGAGATAGAATTATATGTAACTGAACTTAGGGGGTTATTGTTGAAGGAATTATTAGTTAGTATATATAAGAGAGGTGACATTGTTTGTAACTTCCAAGTTAAAGCATCGTTGAAATGAGCAACTGATTTCATCTGGGGGAATCAAATTGAATATCTATTTATACTTTAGTTGCAGTTTTATTTGTGACTACAACTGGGAAAATGAAGACTAACTTGCTTCTCTTTAGCAGTCTCGCTTCTCTACTTGCTGTCAAGGCAGTTGTCAAAGTAGTTTACCTTTGTAGGATCGTCGCTGGTAGCAATAGAATCTTTTTGGCACTAGTTATAAGTTAACTCATACAATTAAAAGTCCATAGGTGTTACTTTCAAGATAAAATGTGAATTTGAAAATGCTTATGGTGATGCATATTGGTTTTTCTCTCTTATTGCCTTAATTGCTGCATGATGACCATTCTGCAAGTTTCGAATTTTAACAGATGGAGGAGGGATATGGTTCATTGAGGAGGGCCCTTTCTGCAGCAAACATTCCAGATGGAAAGACCACATGTATCCTCCTACTAGCAGAGATTTGTGATTACATGAATGTCAGCCTTATGATTTTTTATACTTGATTGAGGTGTTTTATTTGACAATATAAGTTCTATCCAGAGAGTGGTATTATGGGGTGCTGGCACGTATTCGCATCAATGCATTCCGCATCGAGTTAGCTCTTAGTTCATATGAAGATCTTCTCTCATCTGCTGCTGCGTGTGTAGAAGCTGAAGCTGCTGTGGGGAATGCTGTTTATATGCTTCCCTCCTTCTACAACCATGACTGTGGTAAGCTTTTTGTTTGTATTGAAAGAATATGTGCTATACCGTTCTTTATACTCATATGCATGAGAGACTAATGTATTGCCTGGAGAAATGCAGATGAGATAGATATATGATGTATAGAGTTGTTTAGGTAATTCCTGATAACTGATGAAATGATCAGAGCATTAGCATATTTTTACTCCTAGGTCATATATATAGTGTAGCTGATTCTTTATGTTGATATACCTGTGCTGAGTAGTGATATGTACGCAGGGTGATGTTACCTCTACCACCAGCTGGCTGGGTACATATATTTGTATTGACTGCATTGAATCCTACAACACTCAGTTGACTCTTCTGTAATGCAGATCCAAATGCACACATTGTATGGATAGAGAACGCAGATGCGAAATTGAAGGCCCTTCGTGATATCGAGGCAGGTAAAGGAAATTTCTGAGCCAGGTCACCATTCTTAGAAAATACACATACTTTTACTTTGTGTTTTCTCCCTATTAGAAAGTGCAGTCTCAATTCAAAGACACATTGTATATGTTCAACAATGGCCTCATCGACTGACCATCTTTCAATGGCTTTGCAGATGAAGAGTTAAGAATCTGCTACATAGATGCGAGTTTGGATCATGATGCTCGGCAGACTGTGTTGCTCCAAGGTTTCGGTTTTAAGTGCAATTGCCCTCGATGTCTGTCCGGGGATTAAATAAAGTTCCAGTCATTATGGTGCCTTGTTTCTGTGGTTGAACTTGTACTGGTAATAAAACTCCAGAATCCGATCTAGCGTTACAGCTTTTGCTGGTTTCCTTCATACTCCATGATTTGACTAATTCTGACAAGGTGACAAAACACAGTAGTATGTCATCAAGCTTGTGGGTCTTCATCCCTTAGCTTTTGTTGCGTGTCTTTCGGAGGTCGAATCCAGATCTATTGCTAAACTTTTCAGGACTACTGGCATACTGCCTAGTGGTTTGGTCAATGACTCCACCAGTAAACATAACATGAAGTCCAATTTGGTTCTAGACACAGTAGTTCTGAGTTTAGCAGTTTTCTGACGAGGCCTCCTGTTTAGCAGTTTTCGAACAACAAAGTCCAGCGGAACCTTTGAGAAATTTGTTCATACTAGTCAATGATTGATGCATCTACAATTCCTGATTAGTACAGAAGATATGAATTGGAAAATGATGGTTATTCCATTGTTAGCACTTGCAATGTATGTGCAAGTGCACAATGTTCATTCTTTAAGTGTTGGCGTTTAAGTGTTTAACTGACGAGGAAGGAATGTGGTTCCTTGATCGGTGACTTTTCTGATTGAAATGTTTCCTGTATATTGGCGGAATGTTTCCTTCCTTTTCTTTTCTTTTCTATTCTTCTCATTTTTTCGTACCAAGTTGTGTTTATAATGCAAAACCGCGTGCTTGGGGTGTTTAGCCCTCTCTACATATTATTCGATTAGTCACCAGTATGAGTCTCACAAACTCTCAGCCTAATTCCATCTCCTCAGGAAAAGAAATCAAGGGGGTGCAAATTGGTGGAATGTTTCGGTTATTTTCTAGTTTCTTCTTGGCCTAAAAGAAATGGCCAGGCTTTCTGCTCATGTTTTCGATATAAAAGTCGTGTTAGAAGATCCATTAGCTGGTCCTAATTTGAAACTTCAGTTTCCCTCCTCGAAAATGGTAAGCACCTAAATATGGGTCTTCTTACTCACGTATCGATCGAGCTCTGGTTTCTACTTCTTTTGATCTCTTATTTCCCGACTGCACCCTGTCAGCTCTTGAGCGGGTGGTCTCTGATCATAACCCTCTTTTCATTTGTTGGGATGCTTATAAAAAGATTCATAGCCCTTGGAAATTCGAAAACATGTGGTTTCGGGATGAGAGGTTTCTTCCAAGCATTATGGAGTGGAGTAGCCTTACAGTTATTGGTAGCGGTCAGGTCTTCTTATGGTCTAAGAAACTTCAACAGCTCAAGGGTTGCATTAAAACTTGGAACAAAGAGGTTTTTGGTAACATCAACATGAGAATTGAGGAGTTATTGGAGAAGATTAAGAATATGGATGTTGTCGAAGAATATAGATTGCTTACTGAAGAAGAGAAGTCTCGGAAAGAGGAGTGGAAAACTGACCTTGTTAAGGCTCTTGATATGCAAGAAATCTCTTGGCGGCAAAAATTCCGTGAGCTGTGGCTCACCAGAGGTGATAGTAATACCAAGTTACCAACTACTTTCACCGGACTGCGAACTACAGGAGAAAGATAAATTTTATCGATAGTATCATGATTAATGGTACTCCTACTGAAGGAGGGACTGCTCTTGTTGAGGGAATCGTTGGATTTTTTTCAAGACTTGCTTAGAGAGCAGATCGAGACTAGACCTTTCCCCAAAAAGATTTTCTGGTGTTGGCATGGATAACGGTGTGGGTGCTCTCCTCTCTCGCGCCTTCACCGAGCAGGAAGTGTGGGCGGCTATCTCTGCTAGCGACGGAAGCAAAGCTCCGGGTCCGGATGGATTCACCTTCGAATTCTATAAGAAGTGCTAGCAATTTCTTAAAAATGATATTATGGGCGCCTTTCATGAATTCATTGTTCAGGGGTCCTTCCTAAACGTGCTACTCATTCCTTTATCTGTTGTCCTAAGAAGGATTCTGTGGCAGATATCCGGGATCTTAGACCTATCAGTTTGCTTAGCAGCTTCAACAAGCTTGTGAGTAAGGTTCTCATGAGGAGAATGCAAGGCATTTTGCCTAACCTTGTCAGTCCTAATCAACATGCATCGATTCTTGGTAGGTAAATTTGTGAAGCCGGTTTGATTGCTAATGAGTTGGTGGACAGCATAAGGAAAAGTAAGAAACCCGGGCTCATGTTCAAGTTGGACTTGGATAAAGCTTTTGACAATGTAAGCTGGAGCTGCTTGATTAAAACTCTCTCGAGGCATGGTTTTCCTAGAATTTGGCAGAAGTGGATTCGTGGTACCATGTGCTCGCCTTGGTTTTCGATTCTTGTGAATGGTGAGGCAAAAGGTTTCTTCTCCTCTTCTAAAGGCCTCCGCCAAGGTGACTCCCTTTCTCCCGGACTATTCGTTTTGGTTATGGACATTCTCTCTTCCCTTCTTGCTTCTCTGAGATCTTCTGGAAAAATTCGGGGATTCTTCATGAACGAGGAGCATGCCTTGGGAGAAGTGACTCATCTCCTATTCGCGGACGATGTGTTGTTATTCTGTGACCCCTCCCATGAGCAGGTTTTAAACCTTTTGGCTACTCTGGTTTGTTTCCAGGCCATTTCTGGGCTTAAAATCAACCTGGAAAAGTCGACAATGTTTGTCATTGGGGATGTCCCCGAGCCTAGATTCTATGTGGATATCGTCGGCTGTAAATGGAGTTCTGAGCCTTCTAAGTATCTTGGCCTTCCCTTGGGAGCAAGGCCTAATGCTGTTGCAGTATGGGACCTGGTTATCTCTAGAGTCCAGCAACGCCTCGACGGTTGGAAAACTGTCTCTTGTCTTTGGGAGGGCGGCTTACTTTGATTCGTTCTACCCTTTCTTGCCAGCCGGCCTACAATATGTCCCTCCTCCACGCCCCAACCATTGTTATCCAGAGCCTTGAAAAGCTTCAGAGAAGGTTTCTGTGGAATGATTTGGAGCAGAAGAACATTCATCTTGTGAAATGGGAGCTTTGTAAGATTCCTAAACAAAAGGGTGGCCTTGGCATTCTGGACCTTGAGAAGTTTAATAAGACTCGTTTGGGCAACTGGATCTGGAAATTCGCCACCGAGCATGGGTGTTGGTGGCGCAATCTTATTGCCTCAAAATATCCCAACCCCTGTTCTGTTTGGCATACAGGGATGCTTCGTGGAGGTTTTTCTAGCTCGGTTTGGGCTAACATCACTAAGGTTCATAGAGATGTGTGGAATCTTGCTTATGTTGAGCCAGGTGGTGGTGCTTGGTTCTCTTTTTGGCACGACAATTGAATTCCGGGTCAGCTTCTCGCAGAGTCATTTCCCCGCATTGCTGCCGCTGCTGTGAACCCTGAAGCCTAGATTTATGATCTTTCTACGGTTAGCGGTGAGTATACTACTTGGAATATTTCTTTGTCTATTAATTTGAGCGGGGCGGGGGCGGGGGGGGGGGGGGGGCTAAGAATGAGAGGATTTCCTTTTTTTAATAAATTGAGGGATGAGGGCAGTAGGGTGCTAAGTTCTGGCCCTTGCAGGGTTGTTTGGGGTCCAAATCCAGAGTCTGCCTTTTCTATTAACTCTTTTTACAGGTCCTTAGTGGCTAATCAATTCCCTGGTGTTGGCGAATTTCCTAAGAAAACTATTTGGAGGAGTTTCATCCCGTCGAAGATCTGCAGCTTTCTTTGGCCTTGTTTTCATAAAGCCATTTTGACTATGGATAATCTCAAGAAGAGGGGGTTTTATCTTGCCAACATGTGTGTGCTTTGCAAAAGAGAAGAGGAATCCATTCGCCATATTTTTGTTGATTGCAGCTACACATACACCATTTGGAGAGGTGTAGAATCCATCTGTGTGGCAAGTGTTGCATCCCGGCGGGTGATCTTAATACGGTTGTCAGACATTGGCCTTCCCGCTCTTCTGATAATGTTTGTGAGTGATTCCGGGCCTGTATTCTGCATGTTGTGTGTTGGCATGTCTGGATCGAGAGAAACAACCACATCTTCCGGGACACTAGTTGCTCGTCTAATGGAGTGCTGCGAAAATCGAAAAGAAATAGCATTGAGTGGCTCATTGCTCATGGAAAGATTGAGAGGAACCTGGGGTTAGAGTGGCTGAACAATAGTCATATCTAATTCTTCGAGCGGTATTTGGTGCGATCTTTTTCCCGCTGCTGTGCGGCTGGCCCTTCTGTTTGTTTGGGTTTTTTGTTTTCAGGCTGTTGGAATCCTTGTTTGCGCTGTCCCCCTGGTCTGTTTGCTGGTTGATTGGCGCAATGTTTTTTTTAGCTTTTACGTGCAGGGGAGGTTTGGTCCTCCTAGCACTGGTGTTGTCTTTCTCCTTCTTATTTCCTTTTTGGTGGCCTCGTTTTTCTTGGCGGATTGGTTCTGCTTTTGTCTATTTGCCCTTCTTGTATTTTTTGTTCTTCGTGTTTCTTTTGCTTTGCTTGTGATCACTTCTCGTGGTCCTTGTTTGGTTTGTTTTGTATCAGGTTTGAACCTTTTTCTTTTTTCATTAATCTTATCATCACCATTATAAAAAAATGCTCTTTTTATGTGGGTAAATTGCAAGGTTGGTCACTGTGATTATTAAAAACGTTCATGTTTGGTCACTACAAATATTTAATTCTATTCATGATCACTAAGTTTACTAAAATAAGTCATGTTTGGTCACTCTCCGTTAGTTTCCGTTAACTGCGTCAATTTTTTGCTGATGTGGCAAACAAAAATGTCCAGTCATCCATTTTTAACCCAAAATACTTAAAACCCGACCCGCCACATCATGAAACCCACCATGTCATCTTGATCCAACCCAACCCATGACCCGACCTGACCCGCCCGAACTTTAAAAAAAAAAACATTACAACCATAGAGCTGGCTTTTCGCGTGCAGGCCACCCAAACCATCGCCGGCCCCACATTCTAAAATACCTAGAACCACCGTTGTCTCCGCCAAAATCCTCCGACCCGACGACATCACCCGAACTGACTGGGTCATCCAGGAATCTAGCCTCCGCATCCCTCAGTCCGTCTAGGAAGACTTCAACTAGCACAGGAATCTCAGATCCATCTCCGCCGTCATCCCATAGGAGCTCTCGAACTAGATCCCATAACCCACTGATTGAAACAACCCGCAACGGCAGGCTGATTTCATACTGTTACAAAAGTTGTTGGGTGTGCGGGTGGATGCCTGGAGAGGAGATTCACATATATGGAATTAATTTTTAGATGGAGCAGTGAAGGACAGAGTCAAAGTATTAGACGGAAATGTACAACTATAAATTTGTGGGAAGAGATGGAACTAGATTCGGGATGCAGAACAGAAAGAAGAGGCACTCATACCCAAAACTGTCGACGAAGGAGTTTGAGGTAGAACTCAAAATAAAACACGAATCAGAAACCCAAAACCCAGAAATTGAAACCCCAAAACCCAAAAATTGAAACCCTAAAAACCCAGATCGAGATGGTTTCGTTGATTGCGGCAAAGACGATGGATGTTGGGGTTCGCCTAGGTTGATTACACTGGCGATCTACTTCGGTTCGCCTTGGTCGCCGTCGGAAGAAGAAGAAAAGTAAATCCCATAACCCGCCTTGGTTGGCCTTGGTTGATTGTAGTGACGATCTCTTGGGTTCCCCTAGTCGTCGTCGGTAGAAGAAGAAAAGTTGGGTTCGTCTGGGTTCCCCACATGTTCTTCTTCATAAATGCATTTAATGCTGCTTTCAATTTAATGGGGAATGTATTGGAGAGGTGCAAGCAGTTTAATGATCCATCGTCGCCGTTCTCCCGGGTTGAACAATTGGGTCGGTTCATGTGTTTGGTTAAAACGTTGGGTTAGTCAAGATGACGTGGCGGGTTTAATGATGTGGCGGGTTGGGTTTTAAGTTTTTTGGATTAAAAATGGGTGACTGTACATTTCTGTTAGCCACGTGAGCAAAAATTTGACGTCCTTAATGGAGGCTAACAGAGACTAACGGAGAGTGACCAAACATGACATGTTTTAGTAAACTTAATGATCAAGAATGGAATTAAATATTTGTAGTGACCAAACATGAACGTTTTTAATAATTCTATTGAACAACCTTGCAATTTACCCCTTTTTATGTCTACTTACCTGTTATTGGAAATCAAGAAAATATGACAAAGGAAGTGACTCGCTCTTACCGTCACTCTAGAAAATGGCCAAGTGTAACCACCTCCTAAAGCGTAGTATAGCGGGTTTGGGTTTTAATGTCAACCCGGGTCCTAGATGTGATGACTACTCCGTGAGTTCTTATTATTTAGCGGTGAAACTTTAGTGAAGATCCAAACAAGCAAACAAGCAAAGCAAGTAAAAAGGTTGTTTTCAAGTCGAGAAAGGTCACCCGGATATAGTTCTCCCTAGACTGCAGTTAAGCCGGATTGTAATTTACCAAGTTCAATTTCAATGATAGTTATACTGCGGGAGGTTCTTAAACAGTCTGAAGTCTCGACTAAAGGTCTCCAGACCCTCTCAATCTGAGTCTCCAGCGAGCGACTAACCTCCACCGGAGTAAACAGATTGAGAGGCCCTAACGAACCAAACCTCCACTACCGAAGTGAATTCGGTACAGAATAGTGAATTGACTTCTCGACTAAAGTCGTCAATTCACTACTTTCAATCAAGGGTGCTCTATCAACCTAGGCGGATATTCTCTTTCTAGGTTAAAGCAGAAACAACAGGAATTTGATCAGGATTCATGCCATTCAATAAATCAAACCTCAATTGAATATAATCATATTACAGAATCTGTACTTGGGTTCATACAATCAGACCTAACATAAAAATCTAGGGTTCTTCATAGCCAGGTGAATAAGGAAGTTACTCCTTAGAGAGATGGAAAATCTAGCTCAGATGCGGAAACCATACTGCGAAGGATGGGAATATGCTTCTGGCACTCAATCAGGTCTTCTCCAAGCTCAAGCCGGGCTCCAATGGTGATGGAGATCAATCTATGACACTCGTAGGATCAGTTTCGTCACTTTCTCTCTCTAGGTATCGCTCTTTCTCTCTAAAACTCGGAACTTCCACTCCTTTTGCTGGAAATTGGGTTAAAACCCAGAAATTCACGACTCACACAGCAGGCCACACGGCCGTGTGACTTCCCCAGCTGCCCGTGTGAGCTTGCAAAACGTGGCGTTCTGTTAAGTGACTTCAGGCTTCCTACACGGCAAGACCCACACGACCGTGTGGATTTCCAGGATGCCCGTGTGAGTTCCCTGGAATTTCCACACAGCCACAAGGGGTCCCCTACACGACCCGTGTGAATTTGCCCGTGCAATTTGATGTCACACTTCCAGGTCACACGGCCGTGTAGGTTTTAGGCGTGCTCGTGTGGCTCCATCAGCTTCTCGCCAAATGTCCAATCTTCGTCCAATCGACCCCGAACTCATTCCCAAACCTTCATTCACGTACTAGGACTTGAAATATCACAAACAAGAACAACCTAGCGTGAAATCGGCCTAAAACGCGAGAATCGACATCTCAAACGGCTCAAGGATCGGGGTAAAAACATGTGTAATCAATGTTCTATCAAACTCCCCCACACTTAACCGTTTGCTTGTCCCCAAGCAAACCTAACTCAAACCAATGCAACTCTCCAGACCTCTATAGCAACCAACAACCCCGATCGTCGGTAGAGGATTTTCTACATCATATAGCAGCTTACGAGGTCAACTGGTCTTCTAAGATTTTCCCTATCTCTCTCAATGCGAGTACTAGACTCAAACTAGGATCATGAAAAGAAGTGGAAGTAAGACAGTCAGTTCATGGATAAAGGGACTCACACCATTCACAACCAAGGACTCGCGGTACCGGGGTGCTCTTTCACTTCATTTCACCGTTGGAACCCCTTTTTCACTTTCATTTTACTATTTTTTCTTTTGCATTCACTTAGCGGGGGTTCCAACTGCAGTCTTTTGCATGGTCGACCCTTATTAGTCAAGCAAGAGCAATTTCTGTACATCTGGCGCTCTCCAGAGTACTTCTTTTAACTCATTTTCCTCAACTCGTGTGAAGGGTCAATGAAATTAAGGTGGGTCGGAAGCTCTATCCGTGCCCTTAAAAACACATCCTCAAGTAGACAAACCGTTCAACGGGTGGAAGTTTTACTTGTACTAGAGACAGCTTAGCTTCACCTTGTAGGAGTACCCCACTAGGCAAACTCGATTTTGTGCAATGAACGGTGCCACACACGTTGGGCTTACCCCATGTTTAAGATTTAATGATTTTGATATGGAGGACCAACTGCATTTCATTTTTCACATGAGCACCCTGTTCGATACACGAATCCATAACACAATCCAAATAGAGTAACCATTATCACATGAATTCAACAGTTCTAGCTCCACTAATTCACAAAATCAACTGGCACAGCAGAGAGCTAGATAGGAAAAATCTTATACTTCAACATCCTCCATAGTGCTACACTACCTCCCTAGGTTGCACATTACTATAGAGGCTGTCAATTCAAAGCATACTGAGCATGCAATTTGCAAGGAAACACGTACTTGGAGCCCTCAAATTTAAAATTTTGGACAGTGGACTAGGCTCCAAGCACCAGTCTAAGTGAAGAGGACTGGAGAGGGGACCAGTCTGGGACAAAGCACAGCTAAAGGGAACAGAAGAACTCAAACACAATCCGTTAGGTCCAATGGTCAGCCCAATAACACATCATCCAAAACAAAAGAAAACAAACCAAAACTAAACCAGTTTACAATCCGACCCAAAACAAAAGAAATAAATGTAAACTGTGGTGGGGTTGCCTCCCCACAAGCGCTTCTTTACTGTCTTTTAGCTGGGCGCCCATGGCGGAACTAAGGGTCCGCGAGTTCCACTACCAACTCCGCACGTTCGATCTCGTCTCCCAAGTAGAGCTTGAGACGATGGCCATTTACTTTAAACGGTTCAGTCTGCGGGTTGGCAATCTCAATCGTGCCATATGGGAACACATGTGTGACCGTGAACGGTCCAGACCACCGGGAACGGAGTTTTCCGGGAAAGAGCTTCAGGCGAGAGTTATAAAGGAGAACTCGATCAACAACCTGGAACTCTTTCGGACCCTGCAACCGTGCATCGTGCAGGCGCTTAGTGCGCTCCTTGTACAGCTTGGTGTTCTCATAGGCGTGATAACGCCATTCCTCCAGCTCCAGCATCTACATTTTGCGCTCAACACCTGCAACACTAACATCCAAGTTGAGAAGCTTAAGGGCCCAAAAGGCCTTGTGCTCTAGCTCCACGGGCAAATGGCATGCCTTTCCATAGACAAGCCGGTACGGTGAGATACCAATGGGTGTCTTGTAGGCAGTGCGTTATGCCCAGAGAGCATCATCGAGCTTGGTGGACCAATCCATGCGGGATTGATCCACCGTCTTCTCCAGGATACGCTTGAGCTCCCGGTTCGTCAGCTTGGCCTGGCCACTTGTTTGAGGGTGATAGGCCACGGACACCTTATGAGTCACACCATAGAGAGACAATAACTTATCAAACTGGCCCTGGAAATGGGTGCCTCGATTGCTTATGATGGCTCTAGGTGTCCCAAACCGGGAGAATAGCTGCTTCAGAAAACCACAAACACGTCTAGCATCATGAGTGAGCAAAGCTTGCGCCTCAGCCCACCTAGAGACGTAGTCAACAGCAACCAGGATATAGGTATTGCCAAAAGATGGAGGGAAGGGGCCCATGAAGTTGATACCCCAGACATAAAAAAATCTCACAAGTTATAAACACATTATGGGGCATCTCATCACGGGTAGAGATGTTACCTGACCTCTGGCATCGGTCGCACTTGCGTGTGAAGGTGTCTGCATCCTTGAAGAGCGTAGCCCAGTAGAAGCCCGATTGTAGTACCTTCCTCGCTGTGCGGTTTCCTCCGTGGTGACCGCCAGTAGGTCCTTCATGACAGTGAGATAGAATGCCCTCCATCTCACTCTCCATAACACAACGACGGATGATCCCGTCGGCTCCGATCCTGAAGAGATGAGGGTCTTCCCAGAAGTAGTGCTTCAGGTCGGAGAAAAATTTCCTCTTGGCGTGAGTTGTCATCTCCTTGAGAAGCCGCTGGCCCACCAGATAGTTCTCCAAATCGGAGTACCACGGGGTGACACTCTCCACCAGGTACATCATCATCAATCTCTCATATGGGAAGGAGTCGTTGATCTCCTCCTGGAGGTTGTCCGCAGGAGGTGCGTCCAACCAGGAGAGGTGATCGGCTGCAACATTCTCCGCTCCCTTCTTGTCTCGAATCTTGATGTTGAACTCCTGCAGTAGTAAGATCCATCGTATGAGCCTGGGCTTGGCATCGGCCTTGCTCATCAGGTATCGAATCGCAAAGTGATCTGTATACACGGTCACATGGGACAAGACCAGATAAGGACGAAATTTGTCGAAGGCAAACACCACCGCGAGCAGCTCCTTCTCCGTGGTGGTGTAGTTATCCTGGGCATCATTCAGGGTCTTCGAGGCGTAGTAGATAGGTCGGAAGTGTTGATCTCGCCTCTGCCCCAAGACACCTCCAACAGCAAAGTCACTGGCATCGCACATCAGCTCAAATGGCAGGGACCAGTCAGGAACAACCATAATAGGAGCTTGAGTGAGCTTATCCTTCAAGGTCGTGAATGCCGCTGTGCATGCATCAGTGAACTGGAAGGGGGCATCCTTCTCAAGAAGCTTAGTCAGGGGTAGGGCGATCTTCGAAAAATCCTTGATGAACCGCCTGTAGAACTCTGCATGGCCTAAAAAACTCTGGATCCCCTTAACAGATGTAGGAGGAGGCATCTTGCTGATAGTCTCAATCTTTGCTTTGTCCACCTCAATCCCCATCTTGGAGATCTTATGCCCCAGAACTATGCCCTCGCAAACCATGAAGAGGCACTTCTCCCAACTCAGTGCCAGGTTCGTTTCTTCACACCGTTTAAGGACGAGTTCCAGGTTATGGAGACAGTGAGAGAATGAGTCTCCATAAACCGAGAAATCTTCCATAAACACCTCCATAATCTCGCCGACCAGACGGTCAAAGATGGCGAGCATGCATCGCTGAAAAGTGATCAGGGCATTGCACAGTCCGAATGGGATCCTCCGGTAGGCAAATGTGCCAAAATGGCAGGTGAAAGTGGTCTTCGCCTGGTCCTCCGGTGCAGTGGGGATCTGGAAGTACCCTGACATCCCATCCAAGAAACAGTAGAACTCGTGCCCCGCCAATCTCTCCAGCATCTGGTCAATGAACGGCAGCGGAAAGTGGTCCTTCCGAGTGGCGTCGTAGAGACGCCGATAATCAATGCAGACACGGTACCCAGTCACTGTGCGCATCGGGATGAGCTCATTCTTCTTGTTAGGCACCACGGTCATTCCTCCCTTTTTGGGTACCACCTGGGTGGGAGTGACCCACTCGCTGTTGGAAATGGCAAAGATGATCACCGCGTCCATCTTCGCTTGAACCACAACCTCCAAGTTCGGTGTCAGTCTTCTCTGCGGCTATCTCACTGGCCGCATCTCATCCTCCAGCAGTATCCGGTGGGAGCAAAAGGAGGGGCTGATCCCCCGGATATCTGTGATCTTCCACGCTAGAGCTCGCTCGTGCAGCTTCAGCAAGGCCACCAGTCTGTCCTTCTGCTCGGGTGTGAGGGTCGAGCTGATGATGACTGGCAGCTTATTCCCCTCCCGGAGAAATGCATACTCCAAATGAGGAGGGAGGGGCTTTAGCTCCAGCTCCGGTGCTTCTTCCAAAGAGGTAGTGATTCGGGGTGAGGATGATATCGGTTTGAACAACCGATCGCCCTCCATGAATGTGCCACTCTCCAGAGCGACCAACTGCTCCGCCAGCTGCGGCTCCTGCGATGCCTGCTCACCTAGCAAAATACAATGCTCCAGAGCATCGTCAGTACCCGCACTCGTTATCGCGAGTGCGGTCTCAAAATCAGCAAGCACATCACAGTAATCTAAGTCATCATGCAAATGGGAGTGTCTCCCATTCTCAGACACAGAAAAAGTAGTTTGTTCATCACCAGCACGCAGGATCAATTTACCACTATGCACATCAATAAGCGCCTTGGCGGTGGCGAGAAACAGTCTACCCAAAATCAAAGGTACATCCACATCCTCATTTATATCCAGAATAACAAAGTCAACAGGATATGTGAATGCACCTACATTAACAAGCAGATCCTCTATGATACCCCTAAGATGCACAATGGAACGGTCAGCTAACTGAATGCTCATCCTAGTAGCTCTAGGTTCACCTAGGTCTAGCTTTTTAAACAATTTGTAGGGCATGACATTTATGCTAGCGCCTAGGTCCGCCAAGGACTTTCCTACATGCATGCTGCCAATAACAAGAGGGATAGTGAAACTCCCTGGGTCTTTACGCTTCTCGGGAAGCTTGTTCCGCAGGATGGCAGAACACTCCTCGCTCAGCATCACTGTCGAAAGATCCCCAAGTTTCTTCTTGTTGGTGAGGATGTCCTTCATGAACTTGGGCATCTTCGACAGTTCCTCCACGAATGGCATGCTGATGTTGACCTACTTCAACATTGCCATGAACTTGGAAAACTCAGTCTCCAGCTTGTCTTTATGTAGGCGAGTGGAGAAGGGAAGCTGGGGTACGTGCTCCTTAACCACTGATGTGGCTTGGGAGCAGGTGCTTCTTTGTCCATCCCCACTTCTGCATTGTCAGCTGGAAGTGTTAAAGCAGGTAGTGGCTCGTCCTGCCTAGACTGGGCAGGAGCAGCAGATGTGGTCTTGCCATTCCTGGTAGTGATAGCATCCAGCTGCTGGTGCTGGTGAGGCTCACGAGGGTTTGGAATAGGGGTGGCAGGCAGAGTCCCTGGTGCCCTGGTAGTATTTTGGCGAGCTATGCCACCGATCTGGTTCTGTAAATCTTGCAAAATGGCACCCTGGTTCCTCTGGCCTGCCTCTAGTGAGGCTATGTTCTGGTCCATCCTCGTGAAATTCGCCTGGCTGGTGGTCATGAATGCCTGCAAAATATTTTTTAGCTCCATCATATGATTATCTGGAGCTGCAGCTGCTGGAGGCTGGGCATACTGATGCTGGGGCTGCTGGAATGGTTGCCCCTGCCTAGGCTGGTTAGGCTGCTACTGTGGGACTAGCCCCTGTCTAGCCTGGAAATGCTGCCTCTGCTGAAAACCACCAGCTGGTGCTGGGAAACCAGGTGGTTTAGTGGTGTTGCTAATCCAAGAGAAATTGGGATGCTGGCGCCACCCCTCATTGTATGTATTGCTGTACGGGTCAAGGTGCCGAGCATTGACGATGAAGTCCAACTGCTCTTGGGGAGTAGAAGACTCCCGCATAGCCTGGCAGTCTTCGACCAGATGATTTGAGCTCTCACACCACTGACATTAAGCTACTGGAGGTGTAGCCAAACCTCGGCCCGGAATAAGACTGTTGGGCTGCTTCAATGTATGCACTAACTCGGCCACCTGCTGCTCGAGCCCGGACCTAGCCTCCATGGCGTACACACCACTATCCCGGGAATTTCTGCCTCTGGTGCTCTGCCCCCAGGAGTGATCTCTGGGATCCAAGGTACTGATCATCTGGTTCAGTTCGGGTGGAGTCTTAGTAAGAATATCCCCTCCTGGGCATAGAGACTCAATCACCCTCTGGCTGTCCGGAAAGAGAGCATTGTAGAAGTTCCCCGCGGTGAATGCATCACTAAAGCCATGATGGGGACACTGCCAGAAAAATCCCATGTACCGGTCCCATGCATCACGAAGTGACTCGTCTGGCTCCTGGCGAAAGTGAGTGATCTCTCGCTGAATCTCTGTAGTCTTCGATGTCGGATAGTACCTGTGCACGAACTTGTTGGCCAGATCGTCCCAAGAAGTGATGGACAATGGGGGCTGGGTCTCCAACCACCTCTTAGCATGCCCCACCAAAGAATGGGGGAAGAGGTGAAGGCGGATCGCATCATCAGGGACATCGTTCATCTTAAACCCGTTCGTCAGCTGCAGGAAACGGGAAAGATGCACCCTTGCCTCCTCATCCTTCAAGCCATGAAACTGGATAGAGGATGTAATGAGTTGAATCCAGCAAGGCTTGATCTCGAAATTGTTCGCTGGAATTGGCGGATAGAGGATGACAGGGCGGATATCAGCAACCTGTGGAGTGTAGTAGTACTCCAAGGTGGGACCCGGCGGCGGTGGTTGATGATGAACCCCATCGGCCTGGGGTATTGGGTTGTTCCCCAGGATCTGGTTCACTGGGGGAACCTGGAGAGGTATCGCCTGGGGTGGGTTATGTTCGTTTTCCATCTCGTACTTGTTCTCGGAATCGCTGCTCAAATGGATGTCTATGCGCTCCTCCGTAGCCAGTCTAGCTTGCTGTTGTCTCCTAAGTTGGCGACAGGTGCGTTCAAGCTCCGGATCCAACGACAGTAAACCTCCTGACTGACTACGGGTCATGCACTACCTGCACACAGTCAAGCAGCAAACCCGTGAAGGCACAAGGGTGACAAAGCAAAAAATGCGAAAAAGAAAAGCTAAATTAACAGAATTCACGTTTCTTCAACAACCTAGCCGTCCCTGGCAACAGCGCCAAAAACTTGACTCGCTTTTACCGTCACTCTAGAAAATGGCCAAGTGTAACCACCTCCTAAAGCGTAGCATAGCGGGTTTGGGTTTTAATGTCAACCCGAGTCCTAGATGTGATGACTACTCCGTGAGTTATTATTATTTAGCAGTGAATCTTTAGTGAAGATCCAAACAAGCAAACAAGCAAAGCAAGTAAAAAGGTTGTTTTCAAGTCGAGAGAGGTGGCCCGGATATGGTTCCCCCTAGACTGCAGTTAAGCCGGATTGTAATTTACCAAGTCCAAGTCCAATTTCAATGATAGTTATACCGCGGGAAGTTCTTAAACAGTCTGAAGTCTCGACTAAAGGTCTCCAGACCCTATCAATCTGAGTCTTTAGCGGGCGACTAACCTCCACCGGAGTAAACAGATTGAGGCCCTAACAAACCAAACCTCCACTACCGAAGTGAATTCGGTACAGAATAGTGAATTGACTTCTCGACCAAAGTCGTCAATTCACTACTTTCAATCAAGGGTGCTCTATCAACCTAGGCGGATATTCTCTTTCTAGGTTAAACTAGAAACAACAGGAATTTGATCAAGATTCATGCCATTCAATAAATCAAACCTCAATTGAATATAATCATATCACAGAATCTATACTTGGGTTCATACAATCGAACCTAACATACAAATCTAGGGTTCTTCATACCCAGGTGAATAAGGAAGTTACTCCATAGAAAGAGATGAAAAATCTAGCTCAGATGCGGAAACCATACTGCGAAGGATGGGAATCTGCTTCTAGAACTCAATAAGGTATTCTCCATGCTCAAGCCGGGCTCCAATGGTGATGGAGATTGATCTAAGACACTTGCAGGATCAGTTTCGTCACTTTCTCTCTCTAGGTATCGCTCTTTCACTCTAAAACTCGGAAATTCCACTCCTTTTGCTGGAAATTGGGTTAAAACCCAGAAATTCCCAACTCACACGGCCAGGCCACATGGCCGTGTGACTTCCCCAGCTGCCCGTGTGAGCTTGCAAAACGCGGCGTTTCATTAAGTGACTTCAGGCTTCCTACACGGCCAGACCCACACGGCCGTGTGGATTTCCAGGATGCCCGTGTGAGTTCCCTGGAATTTCCACACGGCCACATGGGGTCCCCTACACAGCCCGTGTGAATTTGCCCGTGCAATTTTATGTCACACGCCCAGGTCACACGGCCGTGTAGGTTTTAGGCGTGCCCGTGTGGCTCCATCAGCTTCTCGCCAAATGTCCAATCTTTGTCCAATCGACCCCGAACTCGTTCCCAAACCTTCATTCACGTACTAGGACCTGAAATATCACAGACAATAACAACCTAGCGTGAAATCGGCCTAAAACGTGAGAATCGACATCTCATACGACTCAAGAATAGGGGTAAAAACATGTGTAATAAATGGTCTATTAGGAAGCCTCATAAAAATGACTAGAAAAATGAAGGTAATTTTGAAATCCTTACAAGTATGGTGATAGATACTTTTATGACATTGTTTGTGATAGCAAATGACAACTGAATACAATCCAGACTGAAGGTGAGGAAGTGGTAGCTTTAGATCCTTAAAGTGATGAGGAAGACAATGTCATTGAAGAGGATACTCCTGCAACTCAGAATCAGGAACTCATGGCAGTCATAATGCAAGCTCTTGGTAGTGTTACGATGGCTAATTCATTTATTATCAAGGGTAATGTAAAGAAGGATACTGTGGTGGTATTGATTGACACTAGTAGTACTCACACCTTTCTTAATGAACACAAGGTAATTGAGTTTAAGTGTTCATTGAGAGCATCAACTCCACGAAGAGTTAGATTGGGTAATGGTAGGATTATTTTTTGATTCAGTTGAGTGCAGATAATTTTCATGGAAATGCAATGGAGTATGCTCACCTATGATGTTAGGGTCTTGCTATTAGTCTCTAATGGTTTGGTTCTGGGATTGGATTGGTTGAGGACTATCAATCGTGTTAAGTTTTTTTTTTAAGAAGGAGGGTTAAGAAGTGATTTTGGAGGGAATACAGGAGATGGGAAGTTGCAAGTCTATGTATGGGAAGAGGTTGTAGAAGTATTTCATGAAGAAAGTGTAGTCATGGTCATGCTAATTGTTCACCATGACTTCAGACTCTTCTCTATGTAAAAAACAACTTATTTTGTGCAACCTATACTTCAAGAATATGCAGAAGTGTTTGGCAAACCAAATCCATTACATCCCTCACGTCATGTGAACATACCACTCAAAACTTATGCTACCCTCAGTAAGCCTAAGACCAAATCATTATCGTTTACCACAAAAGACAGAAGTGTAAAAGTTAGTAGATGAAATGATGGCTTCTGATTTGATTCAACCTAACTGTATCCCTTTGCTTCTTTAGTTCTCATGGTCCTTAAGAGATATGGAACTTGGAAATTTTGTGTCGACTACAGACAACTACAATCCATTACAATCAAAGACAAATTCCCTATCCCAGTTATTGATTACATGTTAGATGAATTAGTTGGAGCTAAGTTCTTTACTAAATTGGGCCTTCTATCTGGCTACCATTAAGTTTGTATGCACCTACTAGATCAAATTAAAACTGCCTTTAGAACCCATTATGATCACTTTGAATTCAGGGTCATGCCCTTTGGATTGACCAAAGCCCCTGCCACTTTTCAAGCACTTATGAATCATACCTTGCCTCCATATTTGAGGAAGTTCATCCTTATGTTTTTTTATGACATATTGACTTATATTCCTGACTGAGACACTCATTATCAGGACCTTACCCTTACCATTCAAATCTTTAGATAACATACTCTATATGCCAAACTGTCTAAATGTTCTTCTCCACAAAAGGAGGTTGATTACTTAGGCCATTTTATCAATGATCATGGGTGTCAAATGATCACAATAAGACAGAGGTCATGGTGTCTTGCATATTCCAAAAAATGTGAAGGAGTTACGTGGTTTGATTGGATATTACAAGAGATTTGTGAAGGATTATGGTGCTATTAGGACACCACTTACTGATTTCTTAAAGAAATATAGTTTTGCTAAGTCATCCGCAACACAAAGAGCATTGACCGGTCTACATGATTTAACCTTAACTTTCCAATCGGAGACATGTTCTATTCTTATGGGAATTGGTGTTGTGTAGACCATGGGAGGTATCCCAATTGGATATCATAGTCAGGCTCTAGGTATTGGGGAGCATTCTCTACCAACATATAAGAAAGAATACCTAGTAGTGTTATCAGTGATGATGATGTATTGTGCACCAAAGTAATAATCTTAGTTGTGTCAATGGTCGTATTCACGAGTCTTTCAATGCTATCTACTTCAAACTAACACTTGTATTTGAGATGGTAATGCAATGAAAATCAAATTCAATGGGTTGACATTCCCTAATATTGATTAATGCCCTATCTATTCAAACAATGCGAAATAATAATAGCAATTAAAGTAAACAATGATTAAAGCAATTGATTAAATCTATTATCTAGGTAGCTTCATCTAGAGTATATAGACACTAACTCATCATGATATGCGTCCATGCATCTAATGTATATGATGTCTTATCCCTTCTATTAAAGCATTCTTGGACGAACTTTTACCGCATGCTAGAGGAACTACAACTAGTCAATGAATGCTTATACTTTATGCCACTTACTAATAAATTTTAACAAGGAAGTAAGGATAGCATGTTGCTATTTAGGGTCTCTATAAACCATAAAATTGGTTCTAGCTTTGATGATCTAATGTATCAAACATCTATCTCATACATACATGAAAGGTTGCACAATCCATTCATACAAGCATAAGAGAAAAATATACCATATAGGAAGAATTTCCAAGGAAACCTATGAAAGTATTGTAATCAAAGTAAAGATAACAAATAATAGATGATAAAAGCATTGGATAACTAAAGCATCATATTAAGTCATTAAAAGTGATGTAGAAAGCATCATAGAATTCACACCCCTACACAATAAGAGACTTAGTTCGCCATATAAGAGATAGATGAAACCATCAATGATGAAGGCATCTCCACTTGACTCAATGAAGGCATCTCCATTTCATAGGCTCCAATACAATCTCGGGAGAGAACTATGTAGAATGCGTTTGGGGCATTTCAGGCCTACCAAAAGCTCTACCCTAAGCCCCTATTTGTAGTACATGGAAGAGAGAGTTTTTATAATTTTCCACCTGAGATTCGAATCCAAGCATTATTGTATGACTTGAACTCAAATTCTATGACTTGAGGACGAAGTAAGGAGCTTCCAGAAGCTTCTATGATCCTTGGGCCAGCGACAGTCGAACCCGACATGGGTTTCTTCACGGGCCTTGATTTCTTGTCCTTTAAGTAACCTCTCCAATGAATTTGGCCCCGATTTGATGTGTTTGGACTAATGACATCCCAATGAAGGTTGGACCCGCCATTGGTTCTTTCCTCCGTTTGGACTAAAACTTCTTCAGTGGGCTTCTCTTGGGCTCATATGAAGACTTGAGGGGTTTGGGTTCAATTGAACCTCATTTGATATTCGAATTCCTCTTTGATCTTCTTGTAATTACCCCTTTGATCCTCCAACTTGATCTAATATGTGATCCAAATCATCCTAGATTGCATTTTACAACAATACCAAAAAGGCATAAAATGATACTAAAAAACACAATCTAGGTCTCAAATAAGCTCATTAATAAAATAGTTATGAAATTCATATATGATATATCAAAAAGCTACTAAAGATGTGTTGATGGGAGGGGAAAAGTACCAAATATAGGGAGTGATAAACACTATAATTTGAGTTTCATCACATGTTGATGTGTATCTTTCTTAGCATCTCCATGAATTGGCATAATAAAACATCATCTTTCTTCTTAGCTTTCCTCAATCTTGCAAGGTATGGAACTTTGTTTTTGTCTAATGAGATTATGTTCTTTTTTCAATGAAGGGTGATAGGTAGTATCATATCCTTTCATTTGCTAGATGCAAATGTTGGTATGGTCTTCAATAGGTCCGAGTGGTGGCCCCGATTCTTGGTTGTTTTCTGGAAAAGGTAAACTCCCTATAGGCTTGTTTTCTTCAAGCTTTTTCTTAATTGATGTATAGTCATGAACAGTGTAGTCAAAATCGCGCTTTAAAGCGTAAAAATGTACGATTTTACGTTTCTAGGGTAGGAAAACATTCCAAATCTCTCAAAAAATTGGTTTTCACTCAAAATCGGTCAAAAGCGTAAGTAGAATCGTTAAAACCGGCGAAAACGGATAAAACGCATTTTTAGACCATTTTTTTTATGATTCCAAGCAAATGAGAAAATTGTCATCACTCAGTCAAAACGTCGCCATTTTATGTATTTAAAAAAGGAAGGGGTGTCTATCGGGCTGTTTCTTCCAATCCATTCCCTCGCAGTCCCTAATGGCCTAATTCTCTCCGTCTCCACTCTCCAGCAGACCAGAACCCACCCTTCCCGACGAACAATCCGTCGTCGTCGTCGCCGCCTTCCACTGAAGCTCCAGCACCTGACGCACTCGCCAGCTCTAGTGCCCCTCCCCCGTCGCACTCATTTCGTCTCCCGTCGCCCTCATTGTTGCCCGTCGCCACTCACTGCCGCCGCACCAGGTAATCACTTGTTGTCTCTTCCTTGTCCTAGGCTCATAGCAACTGGAAGTTCACTTTGGGTGATTTAATTTCAATTATGGATTTAATTTCAATCCTAGGCTCCTAGCAACTTGCTGTCTCTTCGTGGATTTAATTTCAATTATGGAAGTTCACTTTGGGTGATTGTCCTTACTCCCCTCTTGATCATTTTGAACGGTGGATCAGTGAAATGTCATTAGCTACTATGGTTTGACCTACAGATATTCCAGTGAATCCACTTCTCGCTTGCGTTTGCCTGTCTTTGGTTCTATCTTTGGACTAGAGATTTTGTCTCGGCAATTCCATCACATTTAATATCTAATTCTGTTCAACAAGCTATTGGTGTTGATGCTCCAAGATATGTGGTGATCATGAATATGATAGTCCACATGATGTTGATGGCAATGGTGGTGATGATGATAATGATGATGATTTGGATGCAAATGTTGAAGCCGATGAATTGATGTAGTTTTCCTTCTATCCTTTATAACATTTGTGTGCTTTGATTACGAGAACTTGGATTATTAAACTCGTATGTCATTATATAAACTTAAACCGCTTGTGAGAATTTGGATTCTAAACTCGTTTGTGGGTTATGATTTATGTTTATGAAGTTATTGTTAAGATGTTATGCGTTTGTAGGTATTTATTCTTTTTTCTAAACTCCGTTCACTCATATTTTACATAGTTTATGCGTACTTAACAGATTTTTAACTATTATACATGATGCATAAAAAACTTACGCTTTTACGCTTTGATTCACCGCTTTTCGATTTTACCTCTTTTTCAATTTTAGGTAGAATCGCGCTTTTGACTGCATTGGTCATGAAACAGATGTGGCATGGTCTCTTGTCAACTTCTTGTGAAAGTTTCCAGATGGCCTTCTACTCCATGGTTTATGATCTCTCCCAATCTCCCATATATCTCAATGATACATTCTTCATAGGCTTCTTGATGATCCTTGATCCTTGATGATGTGATAATGTGGTACCATCCTAGCTAGCTTTGATGATATGTTTTGCTGCTTCCACTAAGTTTGTGACCTTATGATGATCATGAGGTTTTGGTTTGATCTTTGAGAGGTTGTTCTCCAACTAATTGGAGAGACCAAGTATTCATTACTCACTCATCCTGATATTCTTTTCTACTGCATTAAGGTTTTGGCATAGTTCCACTATCGAGGGGTCAAGCCTGCACGTTTCGTCTAATAGTTTCACCATTTCGAGGATCCTCTTGAGAGTACTTACACCTTTAGTAAAGATGAAAGGAGAAGCTGGCTCAGTGGCGGCCCTACCCGCCACTCGAACTTCTCGGCCTATAACACCCCTTTCTGTCTCCAAATCATAGTGTTTAATGAGTGTTGCCCTGAAGGATGACACCAGCCGCCACTAAATTTCCTCGTCCTTCACGTACAAAGGGTGGCTCCACCTGTTGCTGAGCTTCCATTCCCTATAAATAGAGGTACCTCCCTCTCTTTGATCCCTCACACCACCAAATGAAGCACCAAGCAAGATACAAGCCAAGAAGATCAAGACCCACCCATACACGATGTTAGAGGCCAAATAAGGAGTCGCCAAACAAGAAGTGAAGAGGAGCACAAACATTGGAACATGAGAAGGAAGGAGCAAGAAGGCCACCATGATTATGCCACATTCCTTGAAGATAGCATTGATCATACAAAGGGAGGAAAACATTGATGATGTCCCACTAGCAGAGAAGCTCGAGCTCATAAATCATCAATATGAGATCAGTCACAATACCTTAATAGAAACAATCCTCGATTGTGAAGCTTCTCCCAAGCTACATTCAGTCTTGCTCCTCAAGAGGAGTGATGATTGTTGGAGGAAGAGCGTTGCATTGATGGATAAACAACCTCCCATGCAAGGAGAACTCGATTGGACCAGCTGATGAAGCACGACGGATGAGGGAGTTCTCTTCTCGAGAAGCTCAATTCAATTGGAACGGAACCCCTACTAGTATACGAGAAATGCAACGAGATTTTGATGGGGGAGTTCCAATTGCTTATTATTATTTAGTCCATAAATGACAATGTCCATTTTAAAGTGTAGGGTGGGGAATGTGTTGAGATGCCTTGCCTTGTTATATGATTAGTTGTTCAAACTTTGACAATTGTTATGATATGTGCCTACAATTTTGAAATTACTAAAGATGTTTTCCATCTAATAACTTTTAATCATCCCCTACAAGCATGATCACTTATAATTTTACTTTGAATCAAGGAGATTAGGAATCATAACTTGATATATGTGCCTACACTATGAAGGATGCGATAGTCATGTGTTTGAATGCTATGTTGTTTGATTCTTTCATGGATTGCAAATTATGCAAATGAGTTTGGTTTTAAAAGTTTTTCAAAGGGTGAACTGTATCTTCTAAGAAAATGCAAAAGTTCTACCTATCAAACATGTTTATCATTTGAAATTTGCTATATTATGTTGAGAAATAAAATGTGGGGTAATTCCAACGGGTGAGGCGTCTTTTTATTGCAAAAGTCGGATTATGAAAGAGATACTTGTTGAGCTTTAGTGGAGAAGTCCTACAAGGTGATGCTAGTTCCTCTCTAGTACAAGTAAAATTTCCACTCATTGAATTGATAGCCAACTTGAGGAAGTGTTCTTAAGGGCACAGATTAAACTTCCTATACCCATTAAATTCACTGACCCTCCCCTTCAGGTATAGAAGATTTTAGCTTTTGCTCAACCAATAAGGTTCTAATGCTACAAGGAAGCTCTCCATACAAGAAAAGTCTAGAAAAGGTAAAAAAAAATTGATGTTTGCAAGAGAAGAAAGAACCGAAAATGAGAAAAAGATTATGTGTTTGAAGAAGGAAAAAGTGCTTAAGGGAATGTCAAGTTGATGGTAGAAGCATTCAAAGCTAAATTTTTTTATCAAAAGCTTCACCCTATCGCATTGATACTCTGGTGCATAGTTACTTGATTGATGTTAGGTTAAAATGCACAATGTTCTCGCTTATTGATGTGGTTAGGAGTTTCTCATGCTATTTTTGATATTGTAAGTTCACTTTTCATCCACTACCTAAGATCATGATTGAGTGATGATTGCTGGTTTTTATTGAGTTTTACGATTATGAGTAGTGTTTACTTGTTGACAATGAAAGTTTAAGTGCGAGGTATTTTTTATGATACTCAATTTGTAGTGTTTCACTCCCATATTTGACATTTTCCCTTTTGCAATGCATCTTTAATACTTTCTCTTCTATTTTACAACTATATCATAATTATTTGATAAATGAACATTTACTAGATCTAGGGTGTGTTTTCATATTCTTTTATTCTTTCTTGGTATGTTTTTGTGCTTTTTAATGTAAAATACTATCTTTGAGAACTTAGATCAAGCATTTGGATGATTCTGGAGGGTCGAATGAGCTAACAAGAGAAGAATATGGAGTTTTCATTAAAAGACAAAGTCCAATGATGAAGAAACCTACTGGGAACCACATGTAGTGCCCTAGAGGAGTCCAATGAAGGAAGACTCAGCCCAATCCGCAACAAGAATCAGTGCAATCTAGTGTCGGGTCCAACTGCCACTATACTTATCAATCCCAAATCACGGAGAAAACTCAAGGATAGGTTGCTTATGGGCCAAAGAATCCAACCCATGAAGAAAAACAGTATCGGTCCCAGCTGCCACCCAACCACCACTAATCAAAAGGAGGTCTAGAAGGTATTACTTCAACCTTAAGACAGAGACACCGAGACCTAGTGGTGTTAGGAAGCTTCTAACCGAGTTTAGGAGGAAAACCCTAGTTTACCCCCTCTCTCTTATAATATAAATAGGTGTTTAGACCTCAAATAGAAACCAATTTTAAAATCAGTATCAGCTGAAGCTCTTCTGGATTCAGGAGAGAATGACTCCACCATCGATGCCTATCTCATATATGGTGATATCTTCCCTATCTCGCATGACTGGATAAACCCTTATTGTTTGCGATGTAGATTCTATGATATGTCATATAATGTGATTTACCAATTGCTGAAAGCGTTATATGGATTTCCTCAAACGGGCGACCTGTTGCTCACAATTTATGCAGTCAAAAGCTAGCTTTAAATCCTAAAAGCCTACTCTTTTATGCCTTGAACCCCCCAAATATTGTAGCTTTTGTTAACAAATCTTTTTGCATCAAAAGCCCAAAGTAAAAGCTCTCAAGCCTAGTAAAAGCCATAGAAGTTAACTTTTAAACAGCTTTTGTAGGCTTTTGATATTAGGGTAACATGACAATAATGTAGGACTGCGCAATGGTATGATTCGAACCGGACTAGACCAAATCTTGAGGACTGTGATCCAAAAGTAGAGAAAAAATAGGCCTAGGATCACACCAACATTGCATTTGGTCCAGTGTGATCCGGTTTGGTTCGGTCCAAATATCAATCAGGTCAATATTTATAAAATTCGTAGGACCAAGAACCAGACCACGTTATATTCCATTGTTTGATCCAGTCTTGATGTCGGTTCGATCCGGTGCAACCAGCTTTGGAACAAAATGATGTCTACCCTACCATATTGGGATGGGTTTGGTTCAATTTGCTGGCCAAAAGAGAGAAATGACGTTATTTTCTATCAGGTTATCCTTTCATCTTTCCTTCTACGAATTCCTCATCCCAAAGTTATTACCACTTCTCCTCCATTCTCGTCTTTTATTTACTTCCAAAAAACAGTTTACACCGCATCCATATTCCTGCCACCAATGTCCTTTCCCATCCCTGGAACTCCCACCTCACCGCTATGACTATGATGTGATCCAAGCTCGTCTCCTTCAGCCACCCATTTGTCGCCAATTTCAGTTGTGTGTGAATTTTTCCTACAACCCTTATAGCTTCATCATTTGATGATGGTTTCCTCTTCTCATATTTTTTCTCGAAAGCAAAAGGAAGGCGGTGAATGCTTGTTTAACAGACTACCAATTTAGCATTTATGTGTGAGAGCGATCTTTAATATATGAGATAGTTCACTTATTTATATTTTGCAAAATAAAAATTTTGGGCAAAAGATTTCTATCAAATTTATTGAATGTTAAAAAGCTTATACTTTTATGCTTCGCTTTTGCACTTCCACTTTTACCCATCATTTCGCTTTTATATAAAAGTTAGACTTGAACTGCATTGCTTACATACCACTCTAGTTTCGTTCTAAGTATGCTCTTGTTTGCAGCTAAGTCTGATATTCTGCATCAGAAAGAATTCCTAGAGTTATATCATAAAGCCCTCCCCTCTAAAAACCCGTTGAACCTCTATCCTACTTCCCCCAAAAAATGGACGAAGAGGCTCTTAGTGTACGTACTTGTTTTTCCTTTTGTGATTTATTTTTTTGTAATCGAAATAATTTGATTCCATTAATTTTTTTTATAGATGGGTGCCGAGATATACGATTCTCGATTGTATATCGATCATGGGCCAAGGGATGAGAAGTATTTATCCGAGCAAGCAACACATCGCTCTCGTGCAATTTGGCACAACAATCCGGTAGACACTTTATTTTGCTTGTCTTTGACTAACAACTTGGTGTTTTTTGCATTTTTTTCGTAGGAATCACTTATTCCCGTAAGTTATAGAGGGAAAACACACTTGCCGGATTGGCATGATCGACTATTGCCCTATATAGAGAGGACGGGTTTGGATATGGTGCGACACTTCATGCGGATTGATATCGTCAACGATCTGCTGACAACAATGGCAAAGCGATAACGCCACGAAACACATATGTTTCACCTTCTTGAGGGAAAATGACAATCACCCTCAGAGATGTTGTCATCCTCACCGGGCTGGCGGTCATTGGAGAGGTCATCATCAAACACTCGAGAAAACTCTAGGAAGGCTGGAGCCGCTGATTCTCGATTGTTTGGGATTCAACATGCCGACCCATACTAAAGTACTCCAAGGACGTGGGCATCCACCGCTGAATGCGAGTCAAGTATCGATCTTGTGGCTCGTTATTCACATCCAAAATGAGGTTGAAAATCGACCCAAACAGCTCAGAAGATCAAGTGGAGCGGTATGCACGCGTCTACCTCATTGCATTGGTTGGTGGATTTCTGTTCTCCGACAAGGCAAATAGGTGGATAGATGGAATGTGGTTGTCATTGCTCCTCGATGAGTGGGACAACATTGGGATAAAGAGTTGAGAGTCGGTCGTGTTAGCTGGGGAATATAGGGAGCTCTGTACTTGCTCGAAAGTGGGAGCGAAACATGCTGGTAGTACGATGTTCATCCTCCAGCTTTGGGCTTGGGAGCATATTCCATTGTTCGCACCTCAAAACCCGCGGGAATTCTGGGCGCAAGATGAGGAGCTACGAAATGTGGTTAATCCCCCATATGGTGTCAATTAAGTTCAATTTACTTTCAATTTTGTAATTAATTTACAATTATTTACTTAGATTGATTACAAGCTTAAGATTTATTACATGCTTAGTTTGCATTTTATATTACATGAGTTGATTGATTACATCCTAAAATTTATTCCATGCTTAGTTTTTCAAAATTTATATTTACATAATAACAATTTATGAGGTAATTTTATTATATGGTTAAGAAATCCTTACATGCTTAGCCTCCATGCTTTAAAAAATTCCTATATGCGTACTTTTACTTAGATGGTTGACCAGAGCAAATACAAATGACTACCAACCTGAGCATTCCTTACTGTTTTATCGTGCAGAGTTTGATAAGTCTTGGTGGAACCAGGTAAACATGACTTTCTCAATATTTTAACTTTTTAAAATAGAGTAGACTGTATTTGGTACTGACTGCAAAGTATTAATTAGTGTAGGTGACATGGAACCCATATCCACATGAAGTGGTTGAGCTGCATCATCTTAGACACCCTGAGGACCAGGAGACACGTGGTTGTGCAAGGTGTCATTGATTTGTTGGCACATCGTGGAGTGTCAATCCGCAGATTTCCATCAAGGCCTGTGGCAATGAGTAGAGTTACTTTGTACTTCCCAGTAAGAAAAGTTCCATCAACCTGTTCAAAAAATTTCATGATTATTAGGGCTAATTCCACTAGGAAGCCCAAACTATTTTAAAAGTGTCATTTGTGTACTAAACTATTCAATATGACAAATCTGGCACAACTATATGCGTTACGTGACATTTGTGCCCTAAACTATTCAATATAACAAATCTAGCACAAACCACATAAATGTTTACTAGATTTTATGTTAAATACTAACGGTCAACGTCAATCAACATTTACAGAAAAATATTTTGTGCCAGATTTGTCATATTAAATAGTTTAGGACACAAATGACACTTTTTGAATAGTTTGGGCTTACTAGTAGAATTAGCCCTAATTAGTATAAATAGTATATAGTTAAAAAATGAACTAGTAGAACAGTAATTAGACCATAATATACCTGGATCACTGGAATGCAGAAGGCAAACCAGTCAATGGATGGCTTGAATGCCCAAAATAGATAGTGAAACATCAACTCATTCTATACTCGAACTTTATCTTAAGTTTGTACATTGTTGTATCATGACACGAACACAGTCCCAAGATTGGACTCCTCCATTGCGCCATTAGTCTAGGTAGTAAAGTATATGAGTCGTCCCAATCACCATACACCTCAGCCATGCCCTTCTGCTTTTCATGCCAAGCCTTTTTGTACCTGATCGTGTAGGAATGTCGATCCTTCACCTCGCTCAAGTGCTTAATGGTTCTCGCCACTTTCTTTTCTTTAAGTTAGCGGTGATCCTGGGAAAGTATGGACGTGGAGCAGCTGTGGTTGTTCTCTACTTTTTGAATTACCCAAGCACCCATTCTCTTCATATTTGCAGCCCGTAGTTGCCACATACAACCCTCTTCAATATTCTTGCATATGACACGTAGTTGTTTGCCGTCAGAATATTTTACCTTCCACTCGAAATTGCGCAATGACTCCTTCTCAAAAAATATCTTGAACAATGTCCTTCGAAGTGAACACCATACCCAGCTCCAAATTGACCTTCGGATCATACACTGACATAGGGTGAAAGTTGGGGGCATTGTTCTGGCCATATAAAAATTGAGATAGAACCTCTGTGTAGTATGACGTGGGTGGCTTACGAAATGCCACCTCATCGTCCATATCTTCATCCTCGCTCACTAATCTCAAATCTTCCTCACTTTCCTCGTCGCTGGAGACGAATGGATAACTCGGGCTAGGAGGATCATTGTGACCAGCATCATCAACGTCATCTTCTCGCTCATGTGAAGTACGCCCAGCTCGAATGGTGTTCTCAATGTTAGCCCACTCTGATCCCCAAGCAGGTCATTGAACGCCGTCGGGCTCAATGAATGGGGCATGCTCAACACGTTGCGAATATTCTTTCCATAACACCCTTTCTGCAAAACTACCTTCTCCATAGTTGCTTGAACTACCACCCCATCCGTACCTTCTTGCAAAACCATCATCATAAGAATACTGATGAGAATGAGTTTCACCGATCGCCTTGGTCTCAATATACACCTATGTAAGTCGCATCTAGTTGTCAGCTAGGAACTGTAACATCATGGTAACCGCATAATCATCGTTTATGACAACTTCTTCGTACATACCCCGCTAGCACCCATGTTTGGATACCGGTAAGTAATTTTACCAACTCTTGTCTGTCCGCCCATGCAAATCTTGTCTGCACAAATGTCACGGAGTTCTTGCCACGTGAATCTCGACTCAATTTTCAACATAGTGGATTCACTGTCTTCATATTCGATCCCAATGTCAGAGTATGCCATCTGACCATTCCATAGAATAAGAAGCTGAAACTTCTTGAATTTACCCATATCTGCAATTTATAATAAGTAACTATTAGTTTAAGTCGAATAAAATTAGTATAGTATAATTAGTACTTGGGGCTACACAACCATTATCCAAAACCATATTTTTAGGGCTACAAAATAATAGAATCCAAAATCATAAATAACCACAACTAACTAATCAAAACATGGATAATAATTAGCATTAGAATAACATGAGTATACTAAACAAATTCATCTAAATTCATAACTAATTATGAATCATACCATAACTAATCTAAATATCTCTAACATAATATATTTGCCACTAATAGTAATTCATTAAATACAAACATATAAATACTAAAATATCAACATCAAACAATACAAAATTATATCATAGCGAAAAAATTGAATTTCTGTAACTGTAGTTGTTGGAAGCGATATGAGAAGAGAACTTTGCATTCATTTTACAGGGATGAGGGATATTATTTCAACAGGTACGCGAGTGGTTTATTTATATGAGAAACAACTAGCAATCACCGCATTCGTCCTAGCCAGTCAACATGTTCATCGCGTTAATCTAATGCGGTGAATGCTAGGTCGTTGTGACCTAATTTTTCACCTATCTGGACTGGAAAACATAGTAAAGGTTCACCGCTCTTCTCAACCGTGATGATAAATTAACTAATGCATTCATCGTTTTTGTGTAGTGCGGTGAAGCATTCACCATTTTTGTTAACCGCAGTGAAGTGTTCACCGTTTTTGTTTAGCGCAGTGAAGTGTTCACTGTCGACTGCAGTGAAAAATTCACCGTCGATCTAAAAAACGGTGAATATGTTTACTGTCTTTGACAACAACGATGATGGAAAAACATGTGTAAATTATGAATTTTTTTTTATAACTTATATGTTTCATGAAAAAATCCAACAAAATCACCATCTACGACAGGAATCTCGTATGCCGAGTCAAAGGGCCGGTGCCGTTTCCTCTCTGCCTCGTCAGCCGCCGGAGGCCAGAGCCGGTGGATATTAGTGTGGGTTAAATTTCATATTGGGCCGTTCTATAAGTTTGTCTCTAAGTGAGCAAACTAAAGTCCAGTTACAAGTAATTTTTTTACAGCTCATAAACAGATTTTGATTGAGCAGCTGTCTGTTTTCCGATCAAACTTTCTCATCCTTTCTTTCCTTCAACGTCGTTCTATCTCTGTTCTTGTCTAAGAAACCTAGGTTTCCAGCGCAATATCGGCTAGAATCGGCCTAATTCAACCTGATTTCGCGCGTCACTTTAACCAATAAATCGCTCTTATTCTCCCTCATCGGGATCCATCTCTCTTCTTCTCTATCTTCGGCGACATCTGACAAATTTCCGGCCGCCTTCCTCATCTTTCTCCCTCTCCCCCTTGCGTTTACTCCAGGCAAACCTGCGGCGGAAAGACCGATTCACCCGGTTGCCTATCCGCCAATAGAAGCTTCTGGTCCACCACCTTTCATCTTGTATATAGGCGAGGCTTCAATTCTCATCTTCTCTGTTAAATGTAAATTTCGTTGCTTTTCCAGCTCCAATTGTCCGTTTCCTGATAGCCTGTGTTAAAGCCCCTTCCGATACTGTGTTGTTGGCAGTTGTTTTTAGACACATCGATACCGAATTGCTGTCAGAAAGAGAAAGAGGGAATCCTTTTGTGAAGAATCAAGAACCGGCATTCTTAATTGATTGATAAGTTTTTTTTGACTGGGGGAAAAGAAAGCCTGCAAAGATGGTGTTGGCACAGTTGGGAGGGAGCATCTCCCGAGCTATACAGCAGATGAGCAATGCCACCATCATTGATGAGAAGGCACTGAACGAGTGTCTGAATGAGATCACTCGTGCTCTGCTGCAAGCGGATGTGCAGTTCAAGCTCGTCAAGGATATGCAAACCAATATTAAGAAGATAGTCAATCTTGACGATCTTGCTGCTGGTCACAACAAGCGGAGGATCATCCAACAGGTGAATAACTTTTTCTTCCTGCGTTCATGTCCCCTGCTTTTGTCTCCTTCCTGCTGTTTGGTTTGATGAATATTGGGTATGATTTCCCTTCTCCTTTAAGATGGTTCACATGTCTAGAATGTCTATACCATTACAATAATCCCGCTGCTAGTGTGACTCCTGGGGGCAAGCCAACTTGGCTTTTTTAGAGTCGAACATCAGTAATTAACTATGTCAACAGAAAGTGTGTGCGTGGGGGTTAAGTCCTATTGATACATACTTCACAACTGTGGTATCCAAAGTTCTGAACTATTAAGTGACGTTCTTGAACTGCCAAGGACAATCCTAGTAGCGACTAGGTGATACCACTTGGATATCAGCTCCACCGGTCTTTTTTCTCTATGGTGCTTCCAATCCAAAGCCTCCTTAAAATTTCTAAGCACTTGTAGGAGAACTAGAATGTTATTCTCTCACGCATAGTCTCCCCTAGTAACTAGGTTTCATGGCTTCTTTAATTGTTATGCGTGAGATGACTTACAATGCTTAACTTAGCAAAATGCCTGCCCCCCTGTAGACATGTATGTTTGATGCGCTCCGGAATGCAAATACAATTATGGCTTGTTTTCTAGGTACGTTAAGGTATTAGCTGCAGTGGCATAGCAGAAATGATAATACAGTTATGGCTTGTTATCTTACACCTAAAGAAAAGTGCATTTTACTGTTATGGCTTTTCATAGCTGTATAGAAGAATATGATGTGCCTAGTGCTTAATAAGAAGTTGGAAATACTCTTTCTGATATCTGAAACTTGTATGGGAAGATAGTAGGATTCTGAAATGTAATCTATTTGGTGTATTGTCGTTTAAATGCTGTGACTACTGCAGCTTAGGCTTCTTTGGATTGCAATGCTGATATAAATTTAACTAGATACTGCTATTCGTAATGCTGTATCATTTCCTTCAAAGACGTTTATCTTTTCTATGAAGATATGGGTTTAATTCGCTGACTTTTACTTTCTGATCATAGGCGATATTCAATGAGCTCTGCAAAATGTTGGATCCTGGGAAGCCATCTTTCACTCCAAAGAAAGGGAAAACAAGTGTAGTCATGTTTGTTGGTTTACAAGGTATGTGCATCTCGTTTTCTTGTACTTTAGTTATTAGTAGGAAGTTGTTCTCCTTTCAATTTCACTTCTTTGTTTGGGGTTTGGATTGTTTCCATTTGCTATGTCTTAGTTAATTATGCTTAACTAGTGGCAAAACGAAATTTCTTTCTGTGCCTTTATATCAAATCTCACCTTTTACCTCTTCAGGCTCTGGGAAAACTACTACATGTACAAAATATGCATATTATCATCAGAAAAAGGGCTGGAAGCCTGCTTTAGTTTGTGCGGATACATTCAGAGCTGGTGCTTTTGATCAGTTGAAGCAGAATGCGACCAAAGCTAAGATTCCATTCTATGGAAGGTATGGTTCTTCTTGTCATCTTTGTCTTCTGTTGAACGTACTAGTTTGTATATGGTATCTTCTAAATCACTAGGCTTATTTCAAACGATATTTTGCTACTCTATCCAGCTACATGGAATCTGATCCTGTAAAGATTGCTGAGGAAGGTGTAGAAAGGTTCAAGAAGGAGAATTGTGATCTTATAATAGTTGATACTAGTGGTCGTCATAAACAGGAAGCTGCCCTCTTTGAAGAAATGCGTCAAGTTTCTGAAGCCACGGTAATCTCAGTTCTATTACATAATGAAGTGATATTGTAATATGTCTCCTGAAAGGAGGCAGACTCATTTCCTTCCTTTTGTTTTCATCCAGAAACCAGACCTTGTCATATTTGTCATGGATAGCAGCATAGGTCAAGCTGCATTTGATCAGGCCCAAGCATTTAAGCAAAGTGTTTCTGTTGGAGCTGTGATTATTACTAAAATGGATGGTCATGCAAGAGGTGGTGGTGCTCTTAGTGCGTGAGTCTTTCTCCCTACAAATTATATTAATCTTCGAATCTGCATTTTCCCTTGCACAACTTCTTTTGACGAATATGTGATGGAAACATATTCTCAATTCCAATCCAATGAGAAGTCAGAAAATGTTCTCTCTACAAATTATTGACTGCTTGGCGGCAGTTGCACGAGACATAAAAAAACACTCTTATGTATTGACGCTGATTCGGTTCTATATGATGCTTGTAGTGTTGCTGCAACAAAGAGCCCTGTCATCTTTATTGGAACAGGAGAGCACATGGATGAATTTGAAGTATTTGATGTAAAACCATTCGTTAGTCGTCTTTTAGGTATTCCCGACTCTCTCTCGGGTTGCCATATCGCGTGTTCTTCTTCCTACCAACTGAGCTAAGTTATTGAAATGCATATTGTTATGAGCACTTTACCTTATCGTATAAAGCTTATTCGTATTAGGCATGGGTGACTTATCTGGATTCATGGATAAGATACAAGAGGTTGTTCCCATGGATCAACAGCCCGAACTCCTGCAGATGCTCTCAGAAGGGACCTTTACTTTAAGGATTATGTATGAGCAGTTTCAGAACCTTCTTAAAATGGGTCCAATTGGCCAGGTTTCCCCCCTTCTTTTCTCTATGGTGTCTCAAGATCTTAAAATGCTGCTTGTGGTTGCTTTGATGTTAAACATGCTGTATTTTCTGTAGGTATTTTCAATGCTTCCAGGGTTTAGCTCTGAATTAATGCCAAAAGGTCGTGAGAAGGAAAGTCAGGCAAAGATCAAGCGGTATATGACCATGATGGACTCTATGACAAATGAAGGCAAGTGGCGTTTCCTGTTTTTTAATTTTTGGAAGATGTGTGTCCTCATCATCCTGATATTGGGTTTGTAATGCCATTAATTAAATACAGAGCTGGACAGCACAAATCCAAAGCTGATGAATGAGTCACGGGTGATGAGGATAGCAAGAGGGTGTGGGCGTCCCATTAGAGACGTTATGGAGATGTTGGACGAGTACAAACGACTGGCCAAGGTTTGGAGCAAAATGAAGGGGCTGAAGATCCCGAAGAAGGGGGAGATGAGCGCATTGTCGAGGAATATGAATGCGCAGCACATGAGCAAAGTTCTCCCTCCCCAGATGCTGAAGCAGATTGGCGGCATGGGTGGCCTGCAAAATCTGATGAAGCAAATGGGCGGCGGGAAGGACATGATGGGAATGCTTGGAGGTGGAGGCGACGGTTGAAAACATTGGATCTGAGCGGGCGTAGACAACTTACAATTTGGGCTTTTAGTCGCATTTGCAATATGGGCTTCTAAAGGGGTCGGACCACAAGCAGGACTAGGACCTGGACCTGGAAATTTGAGGGGGGAATGGACGCGTTCGTGGGGATGTAGTCTATCGGCCATTACATCATATGTATATGGAGTATGGACGAGGTGGTTGTGCGTAGAGGTGAGCGGCGAGTGGTTTTATGCGGATGTAGATTTGGATGGGTTTGGAATCACCCACTACGTGGTGGGTGAATAAGAAAATAACATACTATCTACCCAAGTATTACATGTGGGTTGAGTTGAGTGATTGTTGATGATGGGTGGTTGGGTGGATTTGGTGGGTTTACAAAATATATTTCATACGATCACATAATTTAAATAGTTGTAAACTTAAAATGAAAGAATTTTCAAACTAAATAGTAGGATTAAATCATATCAATAATTTATATTATAATATTTGTATTAGTAATTATTTACAAATTATAAAATATACAATTGATAAACATGGTCTAAGTCTGATAATAACCAAGGCTGAAGAAGATATGTAGGCATAAAGACAATGTTTTGAATGATCTTGCCTAGCGCTTCATTCGCCTAGACGATGTGAGCGTGCAAATTATAATTTCAAATTGATGGAAGGAATGAATGACGAACCAGTGGTAGTTTGAGATGGTGTCATTTTGGAGAAGACAAGTGTCTTTTTTCTTCCATTTGTCTACTAGTTATGCTTAAGTGTAACTCTAATTTCCTAAGCACACCTCACAAACATAATCCTTTGATCAAAATTGAGAGAAATTTTTGTGATTTTAAAGGTTTTATTTTCGGTAAAGTTATATGTTAGAGTTCGATGGTTTGAGATTAAAAAGTTAGGTAGGTCGTGGTTCAACCACAATCAACCCCCACCCACCCAATCTTTTGTGGGTCATCTATTTTACTCACACCCACCCGTAGAAACCACCTATATGGCCACATGATAATGGGTGGGTCGATTTTGGATGGATTTGTGGGTTCAACCACCCAATGCTCACCCTAGTAGGGGGTGTGCAATGACCATGACCGGACTAAACTCATGAGAGCCGCAGTCTAATATTAAAAAACAATCAAGGATTCAGGATCGGACTAATAGTGCATTCGGTTCAGTTGTGGTCATGTCCAAATATCAATTCGGCACATGTATCTTCGGTATTTATAATATGAGACCAAAGCACATTATATTCGGTCGATATGGTATGATTCAAGCGTTAATTAGTTTGGTCTGATGCCTTCCGATACGAACCAAATCGTTGCACATTTCTAGTTGTTGGTTTAGTTTTGCATCGTTGCAGTGAAGTCGCATTATCCTTGACAACGAGGGAATGTTCTTAGAGGTCGTTTGCTTGTAGGATTTTGATGAGGGATTTTGTCCCAAAATTCCTTATAGGTGGTTGGATTAATGACCATATCCATGTTTGTTGAGGTTGGCCTAAATCCGTGGGGCCCACAAATGTGAGATTTTTTTGGCTCAAAATCCGTGGTCCTCATGGATTATAAAATCACACCTCATTAGCTAGGATTTTGAGAGTTGCCAAAATCCGTGGACCACACTAATTATGAAATGACCAAAATATCCTTAACAAAAAAGTAAAAATACTTTATTAATGATAAGAAGAAGGATAAGAAGATAAACTCATAATTTAATCCATAAATCCAAGATAGTAAAGTCCATTTTGAAATTCAATAAACAAACATACAATTTTTAAATTCGAACACAAATCTAAGATAATCCTCCAATCCCAAAATCCAAAATTTTACGAAAATCCTTTCTTTTTTAAAATCCTACAAGCAAAGGAAGAGGCAATTTTGTTAGCGTGCTCAAAGTTACTTACATGTATGATCTAACAAGCTCGTAGAGTCGCAGGGCAAGTGGTTTCTGAGATGTCGGTCACTTGATTTACAACAAAGCAGCAGAACACCTAAAAAACCGAGCTATTCCTTCAGGTGTACTGACAGTGTTTTGTTAATATGCGTGGACGCTTGGTCGGCTGCACGAGTGGGAGCCAAAGGCAAGCAGGTGGAGCCGTGGAGGTGGTTATGATTTGGAATCTACAGTTTTTTTTTCTTTTGGTTGTACTTGTACAACATAGTTTTTAGTTTTTACCCTCTTCTACCGACATCATTTTACCACTTCTGACTGTTTGACCGCCCCTCGCAGACAGAAGCCCTGGGACTAATATTAAAGACAAGCTAACGAAGGTCATGTTGCAACTTCCTTCCCAAGGTCCCACCTTAACATAACATGCATGAATCTCTTCGTTGCTTGTCAGGTTATTGTGTTCTATATGCTGTTTATTTATTAATCTGAAATGCTAAATGTGGTTCTAAATTTACTTTTTCGTCGTTCTAAATTTATAATGTTATTTAAATATTTATTTAATTTCAAATTTCAAATCATAACACAAATACATAATCAAACACTCCCCTCAAATATACTCCCTCCTCTCCTTCGCCGGAAATCCACGTCAGCCCATCCCGCCGACGACCTACTACGATTCGAGCCCATCCCAGCCGGGAAAGGAACAAACCAACCGCCACCTGTGCTCTGCTCCCAACCGCCTCCTTGCTCTGCTCCTAACTCCATTCCCGCCGGCAAACTCCCTCCCCCAGGCCCCGGCAAAGAAGGACAGAGTTGAAAGGGTGAAGATGGAGATGATGCAGCAGCGGGAAGCTTCTGTATTTGGGTATCAATTCCTAAGCTTAATTTGACAATGCCCATAGTTAAGGAAAATCAAATGATTACTTGGAGAAGAGGCGATTTGGGCGAAGAGGTGGCAAGCTGACATGAATTTCGGTGCAGCCACGGTCCAAACAAGTGTTGACATCGTTTTGACCGTGGGTTAAACGAAAATCAATCTTCGTTTGGCCCACCGTCAGATCGCAACCAACTCTCGTTTGGACTGTGGTTGCACCGATTTATGTCCTCGTTCGGCTGCTTTTGAGTTTTAATTTCAGTAATTATTCTTTTAAGAATTTATTTAACTATTAGTAATTTAAGGATATTTTTACAATTTCTTTTAATGATGTGTTTGTAAAGGAGGAAAAGTTAAAATTTACAAAAGAATTATAAAGTAATTTTAATAATTTTTAGAACGGTGAATAACAATCCCTATTTAATATATGGAGCATATATATATATTATATATAGTAGCAGTAGTACTGTAAATGACATTATCTTGTGAATTAAATAATTGGAAATGTGTGAAAATAATTCAAAACTCATATGACCATTAATCACTCTGACCTCATCTTCGACAATTATCCCCCTCTCCGAACTACAAATATGTTCTCAAAGATGGCAATGAAAACTAGAAAGAATAGAAAAAGGTTAATATATTTGTATGGTCTGAACTTTACCCATAATAAATATTCTGGCAAATTTTTTCGATCAATAACATCCTGGCCCAAACTATACATCAAAGTTGCTAAATTAGCCAAACTCGATGTTTGACCATTACCTTTGACTGTCAAACGCGTTGACTAACGGTCAACATGCCACGTCATTGCCAAGTAAGCACCTTTCACTTAAAAAGTTGTATATTTTCCACCTATAAAATGGATATTATATTTAAAAATAAAAAAATTTAAATAGAAATTTAAAAACAAATGGGTATTATGTGGAAAATAAATTAGAAATTACTGAAAATAAATGGTGAAATTTTATAAATTTTCAATTTTACAAAATCTTTTTCATTTTTTGATTTTTTGATTCTTTGTTCATATTTGTGGAAAATTTGAAGATAAATATTATGTGGAAAATCAATTATGGGAAATTCTATTTTTTTATTTTCAATTAATGTTTTTCATTTTCAGTTTTGATTTATTTTACAAAATTTTAAATTTATTTCTTTGATTTTTTTGTTCAGTTTTTTTTAATTTGAAAATAGGTATATTATTTAAAATTAATTTGAAATTAGTGAAAATAAATGGTGAAATTTTTTTATTTTTATTTTTTTGTTTATATTTGCGAAAAATTCGAAAATGGGTATTTTGTAGAAGATCAATTTGAAATTAGTGAAAATAAGTGGTGGAATTAAAAAAACATTATTTAAAAATTATGGGAGATATAAGAGGACCCAAAATTACTTTTTCCTTTATTTATTTTTTTTGTTCAAAATGAAAAAAATGGTAATAGGTGGAAAATATAAAAAATCATAAGTGAAAGGTGCTGGCTTGGTAATGACGTGACGCGTTGACCGTTAGTCAACACAATTGACCATTAGTCAACGCATTTGACCGTTAGTCAACGCATTTGACTGTTAGTCAATGCGTTTGACCGTCCAAGATAATGGTCAAACGTCGATTTTTGCCAATGTCGTAACTTTGATATATAGTTCGGGTCATGATGTTATAGATCGAAAAGATTGGCCATGATGTTTATTATGTGCAAAGTTCAGGCCATACAAATATATTAACCCTAGAAAAAATATAGTTTTAGTTCTAAAAGATGGCAATGGAAACTGGGTGACAAATGTACGTGGGCACCGGGCCGGGCCGCCCACGGGCTAGCACGACACGACACGGTTAGAGCACGGCACGAGCACGAATAATTTATGGGCTGTGCCGGGCCTAAACTTCATGGGCACGAGCACGAGCACGGGCACGGCACGGTACATAAGTGGGCCGTGTGGGCCTAATGTTTTCGAGACTTTAGTGAGTACTAGAACGTACATGGCACGAAAATAATATTTGTTTGATAAAATATAAATATAAAAAGAATTATAGGTTCAAATATTACAAAACACAAGTAGAATAATAAATATTTGTTGTTTTTAGAAGTGTCATAAAGATATATACGTAATTACTAACATAAGTAAAAATGGACAAATAATTAAACAAAGTCACATCACACTCGCTATACTTCCAATTTTCTTTTCCCCCTTATTTGTTACTTTTCTCAAACATTATCGGTTAATACTATCTTTCCTTGTCCAATTTTCACCTTTTTTTCATTCTTTCTTTTGTTTTCGTCATTTTCATTAAGCACGAATACGAGCATGGCACGAGCATGAATATGCACGGCACGATTCGAACCGTGCCCGAGCCGGGCCTAGCAAAGTTAACAAATGGGCTTGCAAAGCACGACACGAAAACTGATGGGTCGTACCAAGCACATCACAAAATAAATGAGCTCGAACAGTGTCCGTACCGGTCTAAGCACGGCCCAGCGGCCATGTACAATGACAAATTTGTACTTACTCACTGAATTAGTTGCTAATTTTTGTTACAAATCTCTTCCGCATGATGATCTTAAGTTAATACCGACAAGATGTCAAAGAATTGCTTCCCTTGAAATGTACCAAGCGGAAGTGCTCACACTCATTCGTCCTAGTAGCATTAATGACATCCATAAAAAACAATATTCAACATGAAAACTCTTTCAACACCTGGCCTCCGGATGATTTCCAATCTATTATCTACCCAAAACTGTGACCAGTTGTGCGCTAAGGGCTAGCGAACATGCTAGTTGATTTTTTTCCACATAGGCGATATCCCAACATCAACCATGAACTCTACACTAGTGCTCATTCTGAAGTGTTAGCTATCCAACTTCGCCTCATTTGCTTGAACAATGTCAACCTCACGATTTTGACTAAGGCGTTAACGAACCAACTTAAACCACTGATTTAGAGAATGATAGCTCCTATCCAGAGTAGCTTCATTCCAAGGTGGCAGCCGATGGAGAACATGCTCATCCTTCAGGAGACTCTCCATTCCACGGGGAAGAAGAAAGGATCTTCTGGAGAAAGCGGTACAAACATGAGCTGGAGCAATAAGCTAACTAGTCCTATCCCGATTGGTCTACCACGCTTCATGCGCTTGTTTAGACTCATTAGATTGTCCAATATGGACATTAATTTATGTTGGAGCATTCATAATTGGGCATGTGACGTACATAATCACTCCTTTTAGTGAGTAAAAGGCGTTTGGCAATCAATACGTTTTTTTTCTCCATGAATCACCATATGAACTTCGGGTTCATGTTTTTTCGTTTGAGAATCAAAATGAGATAATGATGTTTCCAACTCACATCTATGCCCAATGGTTTACTTTTCTCCCCCTTAACGTTCGAAAAGTAATTCATCAAAATGATGATATCAGCAAAAAGAGTCATGAACAAATCTCTCTTTGCAATGGACACCATGTCCAACATAAGTTCTCATGTAACTCATAACCTGTTGCAATTGAGATGTATTCTGCACACCAAAATTTTCTTGCATTTGAAATGTTTGGTCCCTAACCAAAACCTTTTTTATGAAAGGGGGAACTTATGATAACTTGTTGGCTTCATGCGAATTAATGATATCATATGCTAACTAGCATGCCTCGATAAGAGATCAATAGGCTTAGCTTGTTCTAATAAGAGAAGTGATATCCATTATTCGACAACTAATCTCGCAAACATCAGGTTGCAGTTAGATAACAGACATATATGACCATATAGTTGATAACAATCAAAATCATAAAATTCATATATGATTTCCGCGATGAGTGTATTTTTCTGCATACACTTTTATAAAAGCTCAATCGATTCAATTACTTTCACAAGTGAGTAAATTCTCATCCAGAGCATGCATCACATAATCAATCCTTGGATTGATGAATTCTCTAAACTCTCACTTAATTTCCATATGATATCTCAATCATTTTTTTCCGCATCTGTATCCGGGATGGTATAACCGGACATACCAAAACAAAAGTTATCTGATCTTGTAAACTTCTAGTTTACACTTTCATATGTACTAATATACATGTAGTACAAATTTCTCCAGTTAAGTATATGTTCTCTTAGAACACAAAGCCGATGCAATATCAATTATATATGATATTCCTTTCTGCGAACATCTTCATAATTCGGTAATGCATCTTCAACTGACAGTTTGGTTCCTTCACGTCTCAAAACATTAACTCTTTCTCTTTCACATACTCTTGTACTACATTTTTACCATTAGGCACATTCTGATTCAGTAAACTATTGTGAGCACATATTCATAGAGATAAGAATATTATCACACTATTTTATCACCAATATATTGTTTATTTACTTCAAGTAACAAAACAAAATCTCTTCCAGAGCTTTTCCTACTTTCATACTATATAATATAATACCAGTATTAAATTTTGAAAATACTCATTCTATACAAAAGCATACAAAATAATAATAATAAATAATGTGTTTCATAACACATTCCGGCATATGAAGGCTACGGTATATGATCATGACTTTTGCTACATGAATTGGTGTGTCGCCCTCATATATAATCATTTTATCTTTCACTTCCGGTGAAAAGATACATTTGCTGATTGTCGTTATCCAAACACCAAATTATGTTTATATAATGGTGTATCTCGATCCATTCACTTTTAAGAATGGTTTGTTTTCATTCACTTCCAGGAATGAAACAACACCCTTTGGATCAAATTATATAATATTTATAATCACAAGTCCAATACACATTTCACCTTTAACAATCAAGAAATAACTTATACTTTATAAAACCTCTTCCATAATATTGCTACTGCAAGAGCACATATAGATTTTCATTTTCCTTTTATTGATTCTTGGACCAATAAAACTTCTTTTCATACATCGGGTACAAGATCAATGATTTTTTTCACCACAATGGTAACTCATATTCCTGACATTTTTTGTTACCGGCCAGATCCACTTCTTTTATTTGACACATTTTTCTTCATTTTTTCACTTCGGAGAAAAATGAGATCTTTAGACTTTCATTTCTCTAGATGTCCAATGTAGCAATCGATAAGTCAACCCATATTGATTTTGCTACTACAGGAGCAATTTCATAATTTGATAATGTCCAAGCACAAGCTCTATGTTACAAGATCGACATATATAACATAAGTTCATAAAATAATATGAACAATTAACAAGATCAAATAATCTCTCAAATACAATGAGATAGATAAACATACTAACAAGAAACAACATGAAAATTTGCATACCTTGATCGTGTTGTGATCTTACTCAAGTATATTTGATTATGTAGAGAGACAATGACCGACCATGACTTTGGCAGAGTCTGGTGCTGATAACGTGGTATGTAAAGGGTAGTAGACACAAAAGTAGGAGTAGAAACACAAGAAGAGAGGAGGAATAGAGCTTTCTTATTCATATATCTTTTAGTACAAAAGATCCTCTATTTATAGGCACACATCACATAACCCCCTACATTCTTAGGTGATTATCAACTTCCCTTTGGGTGAACCCCTACATTCTTACAATCAATATACATGAATGTGAAAATGAATGTGGAATTTGAATGGGTTGAGTGGTTACATGTAACTCACAATAGTGCATCTAATGTAGTAGTCATTCATATTAATATTTACATAATAAATAACTAATTAATAACTAACTCAAGAAAACGTAGCCAGCTAGCTAGCTAGCTAGGCAGGCATGCAATTAGGGAAAAGTCAACAGTTGTCTCCCATGCCATGTAAACTTCAGTATTAACCAATGAAGAAGTCGTCTGTTGATTATATTATCTTCAATAGTGTTTTAGTGGTGTAGACTACTTATCCTTGGTGACGATGGGCGAATAACTAAGATATCAAAGTACGTAAGTAGAAGAATATATATTAGGAGAGGATAAGAGGGGGACCGGCCGTTAGACCTTCCAGAAGCTTAGCATCAAACTCCACTTGTCATTACGTACAATATGATGATACTGTTTGTAGAAGGCAAAAAGCTAAAGCAAGCATCCATGAATTCTAGGAATAGGGTGCATCGTCTTTTCCGTTATTATTGGCGGTGACTTTGAGTGCCACTCTACTAAGAAAGAACCCCAAGCAAAGCTGATAATTAAGAAAGGAAAGGACTGGGCAGCATGTGCTGTGTTGTGCATACAGCCGCGACAGTGCCAACAAAGTAAGTTACACGTACTGATGAGTAGGGTAGTGATGGAGGTCGACCCACTTCCCTTGCACTTTATTAGTTTTTATTATTCATTCCGGCAGTAGCGTAACACTTTGTGGAGGATAGTAGCTTTTGCGTACACGCCATTAAACATATTCTGGAGTGGATGTGTGAACAGTGTGACTGTAATATAATTATCTGTGGTGAAAATGCAACTTGCAGTGTAAGTCCAATGTTGAAGATGTTCTTATTGATTATAAAATTTTGTGCGCTTATATATTTATCTGGAAAATGAAGTTAAGATGAAGATTTCGTAATCAAGTCCGTTAATCTTCATCTAATCCGTTATCAGAATCAGTCATCTTTCGCAATCAAGTCCTTTCTCGGGATCAATTTGATGTAAATTAGTAGTAAAATCCATCAATCATTCATTTGACCGAAATCGGACCCACATCAATAATTTTTTATGTTATTTTATTGAAAAGTAGTCGATTAATGCATTAAACTTGTCACATTTTCTTTGTTTCAAACTAATTAATACACAGTGAATGCGCAGAAATTAGATATGCTGATACCGAATGATATATATATGGTATCCCTGATGATCGGAACTAATCCATCAAAGAGTTTGACCTCTGCATTCTAGAATCTTATTACCATAATTCAATGATCAACCGCAGGTTACATGCGCCATATATCCAGCCCTACTCCACAAATCAGTTAGGCTACACATATACGTCCTTCCATGCAACATACTCCACATGAATATGTCAAACGTGTTGTATGAATATGTCCATGAAGGTTCTATATATCTTTCATGAGATCATGAACTCAATCTCCGAAAACTTATTGTCTTAATACTAATTATCTTCTTCCGAGTGGGAATGAGTTTTATGTTTTGATCTCTTTTGCTGGTAGCAATGACTAATAAAGCTCTTTCTTGTGAAGAAAAAGAAAGATCATGTTGCCGCATGCAAGTTGCATTGGCTTGATTGGTCTGAAAATTGGTCCAGCAAAAGGTGGAAGAAATTCAAAAAATAGACGTTATTAAAAAACATACCAAAATACATACCTTATAAAAAATATTTTTAATCTACACATGTTTGAGATTCATTGTGACCGTCAAACGCAGTAAATAACATCACCGCGGCTGATAATCGCGATGAATGCTTCACCGAGACCGGCGGAAGCAGTGAACGCCACTACAAAAAAAAAAAGAGGTTTGGGGATAATAAAAGTTGTCCCCAGAAATAGGAAAAATCGTCCCCATAATTTTTTGGGACGACGTAGTCATCCCCAATGTGTGGTTCTCTGTACTCTTGTCCTCTATTCTTTTGGGGACGACAAAAAATAAGATCGTCCCCATTCACTACAAGCCAATGGGCCAAGGCCAGCGGTTATGTTTCAAGGGTTAGAGTAACCGTTGCCGGGATTTATATCCCTTCTCCTTTGACAGCGAATGGTCCAGCGAATCTTTTAACCGCTGATGGGCCCGAACATGTAACCTGTGCAGCAATTGATCCAGCGGAACATGGCAACCTAATTTTTTGTTTGTACAAAATAAAAAGAACAAACCAATTTTGAATTTTACGGAAAATCAATTTTCAACAAAATTTTTTTATCTTATTTCTTACTATCGAGAAAAAGTTGTGCACAAAAAAAAAACCCCGAGAAAGAGCTCTCTGCTCATCTCGCCATCATCTCCGATCTCCGATCTCCAGTCCGTTGATTCTCCTGTTTTCTCTTCTCGTCAACTCTCCGATCCTCCTCGTCGTCGTCACTATCGAGAAAGAGCTCTCAGCTCATCTCGCCATAAGCTTATCTCCGATTTCCGATCCGGTGATTCTCCTCCTCCTCTGAAGTCTTTTTCTCCTCTCGCCAGCTCTCCGATCAACGATTCTCCTCCTCCTCCAAAGCAGCTTTCTCCTCCCGCAAGCTCTCTGATCCTCCTCCTCTTATGGATTCCATCGATTTCTTCTGGTACTCTCTAAACCTAATTTGTGCTTGTGGATTTCTTCTGATCTCGAGCGTAATATAGTTCTTAAATCTGATTTTTGCTTTTGGATTTCTCTAAACGTAGTATCCGAATCAGCTGAGTCAAGTGAATATGCGACGAGATTTGATCAATTTTCTTCACAAATCTTTGCAATACATCCTGATATCAACAAAAGCCTGAGATTTCGTCAACCTGTGTGAGTCCATCCCTCTTCCTCTTTCGTTAATTCTCTGCTCTCACTAGTGTTAGATAAGTTCAACCGCTTATGTGCACAAATGCCTCTGATGTTCTTCCTAGTGATGTAAATCTAGGTGTAAGATGCTGAAGCTATCCGAAGCTTTGACACAAATAGATACATATTATACACACAATAGGAGTTGGTATAGTTGGTTTTGTGGGGAGTATATTTCCAGCTAGCAAGGAGGAGAAGATAAAGGGTAGTTGTTCTTGTGTAAGCTTATTACATGGCTTGTAAACTCACGTTTATGGGATACTTCTCTGTACATGAATGCTTGTATAATAGGTTATCCATGTACGTAGTTTATATAGAGGAAAGGAATGGCAGGTTATAATGTTATGTGTTATGTCATTGATGATGTTCATTATTGGTTAAGGACATGGAATTAGTAGTTGGTTTTGTTGATTCTGTAATAGTCAGGATTTGTTGCTTATATATGAAAATGAAGCTATATGTTGCAGCTTTTACCTGGTCAACCAAACTTATGGGTTAAGACCATGTTCTAATTGTTGTCCAACATTACTTGCAGTTTTTTATATAGTGCCAAAGGAAGAATGTCCAAAGCACAACTTACTTGCTTGATGTTGAGGTGAATAAACATGGAGTTCCATGTGGTCCCGAATCAGGCTTATTTGCATCTTTCCTCTGAGTTGTGGCTAGAGACGGGTTCTTTACACTTTTGGAGCTTAATTGGAGAATATTTTGGAAGAAAATTTTGAAAACATGTATACTTTATGATTTTTTGCCCCCGCAAAGGGTAGGGTCTAATTAGTTGTGGGGTGGGAAGGAGGAGTCAGCCTCAAGTGGAAAATTTTGTTGCCAAATCTAGCCAACTTGTTTACCTCTCTCTCAGTTGGTTAGGAGTTCGGCTTCGGCATATATAGAATTAATTAATTAATAAAGACTTTGGGTGTGGTGACCTGACCTGACCTCTATCCGACAAAATAACGGCAAAAAGGAGAAGCCAACAAATCATAACCTCATCGAAGCTTCCAAAGACAAGCAATCCAGCAAGGAGATCAAACAAACACACACACACACACACAATGGGACCTTTTGCCACCACCAGCCCATGCTTTTCAAAAAGACGACGCAACAGCCGTTTTCTTCTAGAACCTCTCTTCATCTCTTTCCATTTCATACTCTTATTAATTATTATTGTCTCAGATTTGTTTGTATAAAATGAATAAATAAATAAATGGATGACAGAGGACATCTTTAGCATTGTAACTTGAGCAGCTGGATGGATCCTCCAATGGCAACAAGGAGATCAACCGGATATATATATATGTAATAAATTAATTATGGGAAAAGAGACAAGACTCATGTTGAAAGGCTGTTTTCCCTTGGCCCCATTATTCATAACCGGCTTTGGCTTTGGCTTTGGCTTTGGTTGATTTCTAGTGCCTTCCCACTTAACCCTTCTTTTGGACCAATCTTACTATGGACCATTTTATCTGTTACGGAGGAGAAAGCAACCGCAACATAGAAGTTAAGCTTCTTCAAAGAAAAATACAAAGTTGGCTTCAAATCACGGAGAAGAGAGTTGAACCACAGGATTTGGTATGCAAGAGTGGCTAAGGCAAGCTGCTCAACCTTTGTCTATAGGCTATTGCCCTGTATTATGTAAAGTGAATTTACTTTGTTTTAGACCATGTTATTCACTCTCGTGGAACTAAACTCCTAGACAACATGCAACCATCTATCGACACGTCCGTTCCAAATGCACGTTTAGTTGCATTGTTCATTTTGAAAAGGAGAGTATCGCTCAAGTCTTCTTATTTTCAATTTGTAAACTCAGTCAATACCAAGTTAAATGATAACATTCATTTTTCTATTTGACAATTCAATTTTTGATTTATCATTAATGGATGTTGATAAAATTCTTACATTTAGCAACACTTTAGGATGAGATGTCCCTAAAGAAAAGATGTAAAAAGAAGGACAAGTTCAACAATAAAAGGCTTGCGGTGGATTCCACCCTAAGCACCAATAGATGAGAAAGGGGAAAACACTTTTGTTTAAGATTTTTGGTTTTCATGTCACCTACACATGAAATTTGGGATGCATTCAATTTTCCCGGGGAAAACCCAAACTGGAGATTGAACGTTAAAGGGCATAAAGAGCCTTGTGATATTCTTGTTATTAATCAATTAGCTTGTGATCAAACCCACTGGGGCTATGTTTAAAAATATAATCAAAACACTCAATTAATTAGGGATATATGTGAACTGGAAGAAATAGAAATGGAGAATCAACAGTGACTTCTGTTTTAATGTTATTATTATTATTATTATTATTATCATTATCATACATAGATTGCAGTTAATTCTCCGAACAAAGAATGACATGTACATCTTCCCTTCATCTCAAAACTATGGTGATCAATGAGAAATTTTACAATGCTATATAGTATTGGTGCTATAGGTTTTTGTCTTTATGGTACAACTTAAAATTGTACATTTACGTTATGGTACAACTTCAGATTGTACCTATACTTTTTGTGCAAATTCTTTTACGGTACAACTTGAACTTGTACCTTTATGTGATGGTACAACTTCAAGTTGTAAAGTTGTATCATAACATAATGGTACAAATTGCTTTATGGTACAACCTAAACTTATACATTTAATCTTATGGTACAACTTTGAGTTGTATATTAAAGCATCAATGCTATATAGTATAGTAGAAATGCTCAATGATAAATATGCATTGCCCCAATTGTATGTGTATCTCTCTTTCAACCGGAAACAATCACAAATAAAGTATTCATGACACTAACGAAAATCTCATTAATTTTTCTAATCTTATCTGTAAGCCATTGTTCGAAAGATTCCAAAACATTTCACATTGTCTTCACAATTAACTAACATATTAATATTCATGTTTAGATGTGAAAACGATAAAAAAAAATCTATCAAACAATGGTGATAGATTTGGAAAAGGCATATTTTACTTCGAATACCCATAGTCATCTTACATGTCCATTTCATAACCATTTCTTAATTAAGGATCATGGTGCAAATTATATTATTCTATTCACCCTCTCTCAATCAAGAGTCAAACCGTAACTTATAAGTTTGCACAAACTTAGCATATTTTATGCATAGACCAAGTATTGAAATTTAGGTCTATTGAGATTCAAACGCAAGACTTCTTGAGGTTTGAGGAGTCGTGATGTAATTTAAAGAACTAGTTAGTCTCAATAACTCAAACTATAAGAAGATGTCTCAAAACGGATCGTATACTTTTTTTTGTAACACAATCCCTTTGTGATTGAAGATAGATACATGCATTTGCGATACTCACAGGATCATCTAATAGTTGATTTGCCCTGTAAGTGGTTAGGGCGTAAAATTTTCAAATTAGAGCCAGTAAGAGGAAGGGGAAAATACATACAAGCAACACTAGCAATATTATTACGATTCCTTTTTCTTACTTGTCTGTCACTTTTAGTAAGAATAGGAGCGTAATGTAATTAGCCAATCCTTTTGTTGCTTGTTGTACGAGGATGGCTGGCTGCTTATTTATTTGGTAGGTTTGTTTCCACCAAACTCTAACTCTGAGAATCATCATCAATAAGAAATCTTTAGAACTCACGTTCTTCGAGGACTAGTCTAGTTCATACTGAACGGGGAAACCATGTAAAATTCTTGTGTCGTGTTCCTTTTCTTTATCGATTTCTACATGGTATCGGAGCTGTGAGTATATCCACAAAAGTCTTCGATATGAGTGAGAAGAATGATGAATCTCCTCTCAATTCGGCCAAGAGAGGCATTGGTACGAGTGGTGTGACATAATGGCCATCTCCTTGTATGATTCAACAATCTGACAGTCTTGAACAACTCTTCGTTGGAGAGCTCCTCATGGAAGCTAACTACAGTGAGTGGATTGGGGATATCACTGATTCTCTCATCGCCAAAATCAAGTTGGGGTTCGTGGATGGATCCATCTCCGCTCCTACTGATGGAGGTGAAAAATACGATGCCTGGAAGCAAGCCGAAGCCATGGTAAAAGGCTGACTCAAAACGACTATGTCAAAAGATGTACGCGGCAGCATCTCCTGGTCAAGCTCGGTCTGCTGGATATTCATTTCTGCGCTTGAGGGGGAGTATATTACTATTCATTTTTCTTACTTGTCTGTCACTTTTAGTAATTATAGGGGTCGTAATGTAATTAGCCAATCCTTGGTAAGCATGTCATTTCCTGCAAATGGGTCTATAAAGTCAAATTTATACCTGATGGCACTATTGATCGTTATAAAGCTCATTTGGTGGCCAAGGGATTCACCCAGATCGAAGGCATTGATTACCACGACACCTTTGCTCCAGTTTCCAAACTCGCCACAGTCCGATGCTTACTTGCTGCTGCGTCTTAGCGTGACTGGATTCTGCAATAGTTGGATATCAATAACGTCTTCCTTCATGGAGACTTGACTCAGGAAGTCTACATGCAGGTTCTGCAGGGTTTTGCTTGACCCAGCGATACTCGTGTTTGTTGGCTTTGAAAATCCATATATGACCTTCGTCAAGCTTCACGGACATCACCTATACCTTACTATTACTCACCGGGACATCTTCCTGGTCAGTCGTCTCCTTTATCTTATTGTTACTCACTAGGACATCACTTATACCGTGAACTTACTCAACCAAGATGTTCATTCTCCTTTTTGTGCGCATTTGGATGCGACAACACGTGTATTACGTTATCTCAAATCTAGCCAGGTTCGTGCTCTTTTCCTCCCGGTGACTGGTGACCTTACTCTGATAGCATACTGCGACTCGGATTGGACAAGTTGCCCTACTACTCGCCTCTCCATTAGAGGCTAATTTATCACTCGGGGCTCCTGTCTTATTTCTTGGCGTACCAAACAGCTTATAGTAGCTCACTCTTCTACAGAGGCTAAGTATCGGGTCATGGCTACCACCGCCAGTGAGGTTCTTTGGCTTCGTTAACTTCTTCGTGCTCAGGGTGTTCATCATTCTCGTCTAACCCCCATTATTTTGTGACAACTAGGCTGCTTTGCACATTGCAGTTAATTTGTTTTCCATGGTTGTACTTTAAACATGTGGAAATGGATTGCTACTTCGTTCAGGAGCGCGTTCAATCACACGACGTTCTTCCTCTCAAGATCGCCACTTCCGAGCAGCTTGCTGATATATTCACCAAAGGATTGACTTCTGATCAGTTCCATCATCTCTTGGTCAAGCTCGGTCTGCTGGATATTCATTTCTGCGCATGAGGGGGAGTATATTACTATTCATTTTTCTTACTTGTCTGTCACTTTTAGTAAGAATAGGGGTCGTAATGTAATTAGCCAACCCTCTTGTTGCTCGTTGTACGAGAATGTCTGCCTATTTCTTTGGTGGGTTTGTTTATGTCGAATCCTAACTCTGAGAATCATCATCAATAAGTAATCATGAGAACTCACGTTGTCCGTTGACTAGTCTCGTTCATACTGGAACGGGAAAACCACGTAAAATCCTTGCTTCCTTTTCTCTGTCGTTTTCTACAAATATCAATAATAATAACAATAATTTTGCATATGCAACAAATTAATATTATACAGTGGACGGTTGACACTTATCAGTAGTATTTGTACCAAATCAAAACCTGTATATGGTGACAGTTCGTTATAGAATAAGATGTATAGGTCAGTGACTGAGTGTTGATAGAGGCACAACATGTCCGTCCAACACATGGGCATGGTCATGGTCATGGTCATGGTCCCTCCCGAGTTAGCTGTATCGTCCGATACTTTCCCCGCTGCAGATTAGCTCCTTCTTCTTCTCAACTTGGTTATTACTACTACAGTTTCAGATTCATTTCAGTCCCCAAAAAAGAAAAGAGAAGGGGATGGATAAATATATTGATTATTGAATATTATTTGGAATTGGATCAAGCGAACTCACATGTTGCGGCACCCATTAATATTAATTTTGTAGTCTTTTCTTTGAAACAACAGGTGAATGAATACAATTGTGGATAAAACCTTCAGTTCTCGTCGAAATCCAGATAGGAAGTGTGTCTTATTAGTTCATATTCTGATTCTAAAATTGAAGATTATAATAGGGGGACCTATCACAATCAATCGGGCATTCAAATACAACAGATCAGAATCAGATAATTGATTAATTAATACGATTGATTGTGGGGGGAATTTGGTTTATAGTCATTGGCCAAACCCAATATCATATGACAGTGAATTGAAACTTATCCGACTCGTCACACACACACCACTGAACACAACAGAATAGAGGTGGTTTATACCCTTATCCATCCGCCGTGGCTTGGCTTCTCCTTCCCTCTCTCAGTCTCTCTTCACTTTCCATAATATTTAGCGGCCCGGATTTTCTTAATAATTGAAAATAAATAATAATAATAATAATAAAATGATTGATTAAAATACACAAATTTAGTGATGAAAAAAAATAAATTATTATATTCTTAAAATCTAAAAATATTCTTTAAAATGATAATCGTTTCAGCGTATTACGATTCATTTCGTGACACGTAGGTATAAAAGGTTGTCCATATTGTAGCAAAACCAGCCATTTTATTTTTTATTCGTTATCGACCAATATCGTTTTACTTATTTCCATAATGAGGCCTAATCTGCAAAACTATTGTATATTCTCGTATCCGAGTGATTTCCCCATTGAGGATACCTATAACAAAACATAAATTATAAAAATTAAATAATGAATTTCATTCCAATATTAATATTCTACAAAAAAATAATTTATTTTTTAAGGTAAAATTATCCTTACAATTTTACAAGTCTTGTTTGAGGCAGTAATTGCGTATAATCAATCCACATAAAGCAGCTATGCTTAGAAACTCAGTGGCAGTTGGATTGGCTAAGCATACCTTGTGAGGTTAATTAATTTAAGCAAGTAAGCTCCAGTAGCTTAGTCATTTGTTGCTATTCGCGGTTAGCCAAGGTCAATTAATTAATTGAGTCATTATGTAAGTTCTATAATCAAACATTTTGGCTTTGTTCTCGACCTGGTGCCCAATTGTGGCTTAGTATTGAGACCGTCAGACCGAGTCCCCTAGATATAAGTTATTAATTAATTAATTAATATAGATAAAGCTAAAGTTTAGTTACTGTTACATAAAAACTTAAATTTTGATACACTAAATTTAATGAAATTATTACTTAGTAACTATAATATATATTTTACATTTTGATATTCCAAATTTAATTTTAATGTAAAATCATTGAACAATTATGTTTTGGTATCTAAATTTTATGAGATTTTCGTACCTGTAGTGGCTTTCTATATGTAGTTATTACGAAGTTTGAAGGTGGATTAGGGGTTAGGGATTTCAAGAGGTAGAATCGAGTTTGTGTTGTTAGACATCTTTGAGATTCCTAGTTGGTAGAGGATGAATGTAGGTCACCTGGATTACAAAATACCTCTGTTTGCATAACCGGACCGGAGTTTGAATCGAAAAAGTTAGTGATTTATGATTTAGTGGTTAATCGTTATAAAACTGTTGGTTAACTGTTGGGGTGTGCCTACGGTGACATGCATGTCACGGTGACTTGCACTTTCCGGTCGACCTCAGTTAGGATTAGGTCGACCTCATTTAGAATTCGGTCGACCTCATATAGGATCTGATCGACCTCATTTAGGATTAGGTCGACCTCATATAGGATCAGGTCGACCTAATATGTTGTTTCAGTGTAAAAACAGTTCATGGTGCCTACTTGTTTTGAAGCTGGAGTGTCCCTCTACATATTGAAGTGATTGAGAGCTCGATAGGAAGTCCAGAAGACCATTTTTTAACCTGATCAAAAGGCTTTGCCAAAACTGGGAAACTTTCTGGAAATGGCAAAGTCTGGAAACGTGTTTATGAAGCCTATTTTGGAGCTCAATTCGAGAAGCGTGAATGCGATTCGAGTCCAGGAGCCTCTACCACGTTAAATTAGGTATGTTTTTATATAAATTCAAGGCATTGGATGAAAGATTCGATATATGTAAGGCTTCAAACAAAAGGGTCGAAGTTGCTACAAATGTTGTTTTTCTGACAGACTTCGAGCACAAGCAAGCTGCCAGAAAAACAACATTCGTAGCAACTTCGATCCTTTTGTTTGAAGCCTTAACGATATTCAATCTTTCATCCAATGCCTTGATTTTGTATAAAACAAATACGTAATTTAACATGGTAGAGGCCCCTGGACTTGACTCGCATCCATGCTTCTCAATTTGAGCTCCAAAGTAGACTTGACAAACACGTTGTCAGACTTAGCCATTTTCAGGCAGTTTCCCAGTTTTGGCATAGCCTTTTGGCCAGGTTCAAAAATGGTCTTCTGAACTTGCTATTGAGCTCCCAAGTACTTTAATGTGTAGAGGGACACTTCAACTTCAAAATAGCCAATTGTAAGATATGAATCTCCAAAGTAGACACCATGAAACTGTTTTTACACTGAAACAACAGATTAGGTCGACCTGATCCTATATAAGGTCGACCGAAAAGTGCATGTCACCATAGCAAAGTCCTAACTGTTGATATAACTGTTCATGATAAATAACATATAAGACTTGTATATTATACTAATTTCAGAATGAAGTTAGCATTAACCATAAACAATTTCAAATTCATATCATCACAAAAAACATAATAAATTATTCAAACCGCCTTGCAAAAGACATCATAATTTTTTAATTCAAATTAAATATTATGCTGCCAATCGGTAGTGGACAACATAAAGTCGAGAACAAGGTTGGAAAATTAGAAGAGGAAGCAAATATAGAATTAATAATAACGTTTTGATGGTCTTAGTTTACGTTAAAGTATTTTATTAAAAAAATTGTGATTAAAATAGTGGACCAATAAAACCGTGGTGGTTATCTGGTTTTATGTTGAATCGTGAAAAATCATTTGATCCATTAATAACCGTCTATGCAATGAACCAGATCACTATCGTAACTAGTTTGACAATTCTACTGGAACAATCGTTGATCCGGTTCGATTCTTATAGGGAAATATCGACTCAAGGCTAAAACCATTTGTGAGGTCTACAAGTGTGTTTGTAAAGCTCAGTAGGAGGGTCACCAATTCATTACACGTGTGGGTGCTTCCCTGAAATGGTATGCTCCGGTTGATGCCTCGGTTCTCTGTAAAATGAGTTTGGAGCTTGATTCGTCTCTCCCATCCCATTGTTCCATGGTCTGAGTTGGTATGGGGTGAGTTTATGGTTTGTATGCATAGCTTAATTCGATGCCGATAGTGATGGAATGAATTAAAGACAAGTTGGCTTCTTGGGGCAAAATTGAGGATGTAGCCTGTGTGTTATGTCCATGAGGATTGGAAAGCATGGATTATTTATTTATTTCTTGTTCTTACTCAATAAATTTTCTCTAACAATGCTTATTGACTATTTTTTTTCAATTCTCTGTTGTTTGATCGGAGTAGAGGTGGCAATTCTATATCCAATCTACTAATTCGCTTAAATTCATTCATGAAAATCCAATTAATCCAATCCATTTAATTCAAATTCAATTGGATTGGTGGATTTATAGATATTAGGATAATTATAGTTTAGTACCTATAATTTTATATTTTTCATTTCCATACCTAACATTTTGGAAAATTACGTTTTGGTACCTGGGTTTTTTATTATGACATTTTAATATCTACAATTTTCAAGATTTACATATTGGTCCAATGTTTAGATGTCACTATTCGTGAATCTCATCGACCAATCCATTTGCTCCAAATCCATTAATCCACTAGTGCACCAATCCAATTCAATCCATCAATCCATGAATCCAATACCACCTCGAAGTCAGGCTTGAGTTGGTCGATGCCGTTCTGGAAGGGTGCAAGAAAACGGAAGAGATTGGGGGAGCTTCATTGGTCCTTGGTGTAGAGTTCTTTTTTGGATAGAGCATTGTAAGAGATGCGATGGAGAAGCTCCTTTGTTGACTCCTACTCAAATGGTGACCAGAATCCGCTCATAAGTTAGATGACTGACAAATAATAAAGCTCATTTATGTTATGCTTTACCTTGTCTTCAATTGTATTTTTTTGGTTGTTGGTTTAGCTTTGAAGTTTTATGGTTGATAATTACTGATCATAAGTGTCACATTGATACCGACATAATTATAAATATTTAGAGCCTCAATTTTTTTCTTCATTTTAGCTTGGTTAGGATTGGTCCGTAGCCTATTTTATGCTAAGTTTTGCTTCTTTTGTTGTATTTTAGGTTATAGCATGTGGAGGGAGCTTACGAGCGTGTTTCGAGGCATTTGGAGGCCAAAACATGCCAAAATGTGGAGGTTGTGTCAAAATCACAGCCCAGACCACGACTTCTGAAAATTTTAGTCACGAGTCATGGCCATGGTCGTGACTTGAGCAAAAAGGCTGAAGCATTTCCAAAATCCAATTGGTTCCATGTTACACCTAGGTCGTAACATTGAGGCATGAGAGGCAAAATGACGTCCCAAAGTCATGTTTTGGTTCCATGTCATGGCCTGAGTCGATATAATGGTTGTGGCTTGCAATGACTCCTGCACTGTGAAGTATAAAGGGTCTTTTGTGATTCTATAGGAAATAGAGCTGGGTTTTAGGTAAAAAAACGTACAGCTGAGAGGCATTCCAAAGAGAGAGAGGGGGGGGGGGGGGATTTATGAGTGGTCTGGGAGCAAAATTACAGTTTCCATCGTCTTTGGAGTCAGAAGATCAAGCGTATACATGAAGATTTAAGATTGGAGGTTTTTAGGTTTTACTATATTTTCTCTCCTTTCTATGGAATAGTTCTCTTTCACTTAGGTTTTGATGAACCCTAGCCATGTTTAGCTTGATTGTATGATTGTGATATTGTATGCTTGATTTCATGACTCGAAGTAAGATAACGATAGTACGAGAATGAGTCAATTTGTTGCTTTGTAATGTGGGAGAACCTCACCTATTAAAGGAAGTTTAGTGTAGAACGCATTGATCGGTTGTATTAAAGAAGGATACGTTTCTATAAGAAATCGAATCAAGAGGGCCTTGATTTCTTTGGTCGTGATTCAAGGTCTAGTAAGAGACTCTTTGCATAATGAAGGAAGAGTGAATCGAGTTAGAGAATCATCAATCATAGAACTAGCTGGTTAATGTCTAGGGGAAATCAATGCCTAAGTGAGCTCCTCCCTTTTAATTAGTTAGGTTATTCTTAGAGTAACTTGTAGAGTAGTTTAGTTCTCTAAACCTGAATATGCTTGGCTAGATAACAAACCGAAGCGGAGTAATAGTACACCTAATCACCCATGAATTCGATATTTTATTACTTAACTTTCACTATAATGCACTCGATCTTTGATTATACTTGGCAATTGATTGGGAGTGTAGTTTAGAGTGAGTCACACATTGTCCATACTAAGAAGACCCTTGGTTATAAAGGAGTATATATGGTGCTTAATGAAAGTTTTTATTAACCATAATAAAATCTAGATAAAATACATCATAGCAAAGTGATAGAGAGTGCTTAGCTCATAGAAATAAAAGAAAGACGATTAGGAAAATATGTATCATCATGCTCATGATCTTTTTCTCCTCTTCAATCTTTACTTCTTGGCTCCAATCTTGATCTCCTCTGTATTAAATTAATTAGAAACATGCTTAGGGTGCTCCTAGGTCAAACTCTCTCTCCCCCAAAACCCAGTATTGCTCTATTTTCTCTTTCAAAAGTCACTCTTGCAAAAATTGTGATATAATGCCGAGGTGAGTCTCACAGTCTCAAACTCACAACTATGAGATTTAGAATTGAGGCCATGTGATTAGAAACTGCTTCGTTTCATTCTTCAATATCATGGTGTGCCTTGAGAATGTTGACACCTCCTATGTTGGCTACGGTTTATGTATGTAGAATTGTATTAGTGTTAGGGGGGGCCATTAATTAAAGCCCACACGTAGTACATGTTGGCCCCTGTAAGGTTAGACGTAGACGAGTTGTTGTCTCTAACCTAGGGCTCGTTGAATGTATATAGAGGGAGGAGAGTGTCGCTGTACACATATACTTTTGATACATCTCTGTAAACCAGTAGCCTCAAGAGCGTTCAAAGCTCTTCCGTGGATTAGTCCTAGAGATCCAGGGATACCGCGTAAATTCCGGTGTCAGTGTTTGATTTCCGTTTTGCGTTCATCTCAATCTGTTTTTGTTTCCGTTAACATGGTATTAGAGCCAACCGCAGTTGAATCAGAGAGGCCTACCGTACGCCTCACATCGACGAACTATGCATTATGGAAATTTCAGTTTCAAGTTTTTGTTGAAGGAAGGGGACTGCTTGGAATCATGGATGGAACGATTCCTCAACCAAATGTGACAACAAACACCGCCCAAGAGAAAGCAACCTGGAGCCAGAGTGATGCACGAATCCGATCGTGGTTGCTGGGATCAGTGGATAAATAGTTAGAGTGTCTCCAAATCTGTCGGTAGTCCTCCTATGTCATTTTAACTTCATTCTGTTGTTGGTATTGTGTTTTCTACTTTATCAAATAAAGTGTGGGAACTTTGGCATGATTGTCTAGGGCGTCCACACTCAAGTCGTCTGTATGCGATGTTTAAACAATCTCTTCTAGGAAAGAATCATGTTGGAGTTTTGGCTAAACATTCTTGTACCAGTTGTGTTGAGGCTAAAACTTCTAGTACATCTTTTCCTTCTAGTACCACTGTCATAAATGAGCCTTTCCATCTTGTTCACACTGATCTTTGGGGACCTGCTCCCACTATATCTCGTCGTGGATTTCGATACTTTGCTCTTTTTAACAATCATGCTACCTGATACACCTGGATATATTTTCTCTGATTGAAATCTGAACTTTGTTCTGCAACTATAGAATTCCTTAATAGAATTCAAACTCAATTTGGTAAAACTGTCAAAATTATCCGTTCTGATCTCGGTGGAGAGTTTAGTTCCAATCCTTTGCATGAAATCTATCATTCTCGAGGCATATTGAGTCAAATATCTTGTCCCGACGTCTCTCATCAAAACGGTTTGGTTGAACGGAAAAGTATACATGTCATAGAGCTTACACGAGCTCTCTTACTGGCTTCTTCTGTTCCTAGTCATTTTTGGCCTGAGACTGTAGTTATTGCAGTATCCTTATTATTATCATGTTACCCTCATTCTGCATCAAAAGAGTCATTACTATTATCTATATGGTCATCGTCTTGATATTCCAGTCTTAGGGTATTTGTATGTCTTTGTTTTATTCTTCTCCCAAAACGAGAACGTATCAATTTGACTTCCATAACTGTTCGGTGTGTCTTTCTATGAAATAGCAGTGTTCATAAAGGGTACATCTTCGAGTCAACATATGCATATAGCTGCTTTTGTTGTCTTTTTTGAACATCAAATTTTTATCCCCCAAAATCAGTGTCCGAGGTCGAGTTTCCGAGTGGCAGCTTTCCTTTGCCAATCTTTGACGAAGTCGACGATGATGAGATTACTCCATTCGATGATCCAGCTATCCCTCCCTCTTGACGAAGGTAACTTTATATGGTATTGTCGTCCTTCTGCTTTATGTGGATGACATGGTCATTACATACACCGATTCGAAAGGGCATCTCTCATCCTTAAGATGGATTGAAGCAAGCTTTTAGCATCAAGGATCTCGGCACTCTTTCATATTTTCTGGGTCTAGAGGTCAGTCGAAATGACCAAGGGATTTTGCTCAGTCAAAGGAAATACATATCTGATCTCCTTGGTGATCATAATTTTGATGACTGCAAGCCAATCAAGATACCTATGGAGGTCAATTTGAAGATGCAGAAAGATTCATGCACACGACTAAAGGATGGTTCGCAGTATCATAGTATCGTTGGCAGCCTAATTTATCTTTCCGCCACTTGACCTGACATTTCTTATGTTGTACAGGTGGTTAGTCAATTTATGACCGAGCCGTCTGTTAATCATCTTGTTGCCGTACAATGGATATTGCGCTGTCTGGTAGGACACAATATGTGGGTATTCTGTTTCCATCCACTGGCACTCCTATGCTTTCTGCATACTCCGATTCTGATTTGGCAGGCTGTCTCGATACCCGCCGATCAACTTCTTGGTGGTGTGTTCAATATGGTGGGGCATATATATCCTGGCGTTGCAAGAAGCAGGATAAGTTCTAAAAACCATCTACATAAACTGAATACCGGGCAATGTCTGAAGTTGGTTCCGAGATGGTTTGGCTTCGACGTCTCCTGTCCAATTTTTCCGTTACATGTTTGGCACTAATGGCCTTGAATGTTGACAACTCCAGTGCCATTCGTATTGCTGAAAACCCGGTGCTACACGACCGTATGAAGCACATTGAAATTCTTGTGCACGATATTCGTGATCTTGTTCGTGATGGTACGATTGTGTTACATCATCTACAAACGGAGGAGCAGGTTGCGGGTCTGTTTACCAATGCATTTTCTACGAGTCAACATTGTTATCTTGGAAACAAATTGATGCTTCGAGATCAACATCAATTTGGTGGAGGATATTGACACCTCCTATGTTGGCTATGGTTTATGTATGTAGAATTGTATTAGTGTTGTTGGGCCCATTAATTAAAGCCAACACATAGTACATGTTGGCCCATACAAAGTTAGACGTAGACGAACTGTTGTCTCTAACCTAGGGCTCGTTGAATGTATATAGAGGGAGGAGAGTGCCGCTGTACACATATACTTTTGATACTTCTCAGTAAACCAGTAGCCTGAAGAAAGTTCATAGCTCTTCCGTGGATTAGTCATGGATATCCAGCCATCCAGGATTACCACGTAAACTCTGGTGTCAGTGTTTGATCTTCGTTTCATGTTCATCTCAATATGTTTCTGTTTCCATTGACAGAGAAATCTCATGGCCATGAGATTCCCTCTTCCAAGCCATGAGATAGGTTGGGATGTCATACACTTGATACTCCAAATGATATCCACATGTGTTGAAATTTGCTTCCAATGATCCTTGACACGACAGTACTTGAAATATCCAAAGAAAACACAATCTAACATGAAATCACCAAAGAGAGGAAGTTTACGAGGCTAATTAATGGAAGAAAAAACACGTCTAACTTAGGAGATGTAAAAGATGTGTAAATATGAATATATCGTGGTCATTAAAACGCCTTTTCTTTCGTGAAAATTTTGAGATGGATAGTGAAAATCAACTTTAATTATGTAAAACATATTGTGAAATTATATTATGACAAATGCTAAATTCGTACATGCAAATTAAGAGAAATTAAGAGAAATAGGAGAGGATGATTCAATTAACGAAGAGTTTACATAATTCGAGTCAGGTTTGATCGATATTGATTGGAGCAAACAAATTTATGTTGCTTTTGTATGATAACAATTATATGATTTTCAAAAAAGTATGTAAAGTACAACTGGTGAAATACCATCACCAACTAAAACGTGTCACCTGCTTTCTACAGTCCCAAATAACTAGTCATTTAAATTCACAAGAGAAAAAACTAGTCACTTTATCACTGTTTAGGGCTTGAGGCCACTAGGAATTTTGACCTAATTAGATTTGTGGTAATAAGATGTTGGCCCACTCTTCTTCAATTATAATCACGTACTAGTAATTGACAGATTGGAAATTCTTATCCGTAAAAAAACACGTGTCCAGTTTCGTTTCGTCAACTTCATTTTTTATCTTTAGCAAAACACTTTTTTGCTATTTTCCCTCTTAATATTGAATTAATGTTATGATAGATGTTATCATCATCACTAGATCAATCGTTGAGATTTGAGTTCTCTTTTCAAATATTTCTCCCCATTATTCTTAAGTTCTTAACTGATTGTGAAGAAAATAAAAGGGACTTAATTGCTTATTTACCGCTTTTCTCATAACAACAAGCTTGGCATGTTATAAGTATTTGAGATAATTTGGGACCCAGAAAATACTGGAAAATTTTATTAATTTGGGTGATTCCGACTTACAACTCTACCGATAGTCATCAAAGATATTCCTTTCAAAATAATAGCACGGTGAAAAATTAACCACAATTCCACAAACACAGCTTGTCATTGCCAACCCCATATCTGAATTGATTGTTCACTTAATATTCAGCTACTTTTTTATAAATTAATATTCTACTAGTTCATTATGTTAATAGTGTTTCCATCGAAAAAATTCATACAGTATACTATTTAATAAGCTGCACCTCCATTATTGATAAAGCCAAAAGATAGGGTTTTGATTTATCAACATCCCTTGATCCTTATAAAAAAATAATAGACATGATTTCTGTAGCCTAATCTCAGCAGATAATTTCTGTAGCCTTATCTCAGCAGATACCACAGAGTCATGAATAGCAATTGGACAATGAAACTATGCAAGTTACAAACAAAGGTTTGCTAGTTGTCGGTCACATGATATAATAATAGAGAATGAAGAAATACTGCACATAAATATTGCTATCAGAGGTCGGCTTTTACATTGGTCAGATCAGCTTTCAATTGACAAGCTATCATCGATAAATTTCAGCTTCACACATTCGACCATGACAAATTAAATAAATGCATGTATCGTCGAAAACTACTCGAGAGGGTCAAGGACACTTGGCAATCGACTATAAATGCGATGCAGACCCAATCATCGACCACGATTACGTCTATGCTATCTTCTTTTTTGTTTATAGTTTCTACGGATGCTCCTCAATTGATTGGCCTCGCAGCAAATGCTGGACTTTTGTGATTAGGAGTTCAATTTATAAAAATTATTATGCATTGGGACGGTTAATTTTGTACGGTAACATCCCAAATTTTTTCCCGACAAAACTTACGACTAGGCCTTTACGGTTTTGGCGGAAGAATCTCCAAAATACCAAATTTAAAAAACATTATCAATATACTGTACTTAAAAAAAATACAATTTAATAGTCAAACCTTTCATTTCAAACAATATAATAGTTAAACTTTTGAAAAAAAATTAATAGTCAATCTGTCAACTTTCCGTCCGTTCGACTGTTAGTTGACTATGACAAGTCAAAAATTAAGTGAGTTAAATGTTTGTTTGCTGATGTGGCTATGACTAAAAGGGACAAACATGTCACATGAATATTTATATAATTATTTCTTAATTGTCTATTTATAGCTACTTCAACAGTGAGGGGGCTAGAGGTAGTAGGTGGAAATTGGGAACGAATTCTCTTCTCCCCTTACACACTTTCACCATTTTCGCACGGGAGACGTTATTTTAAAAGCAAAATTTAGAGCACCCTTTTTTCAAAACATGATACAGGAGTCCATGACAGGTAGAGAGTCCACAATACTACACAATTCAAGGGTCCTAATATCACTAATTCACACAATCAACCAAAACAATATGAAGAAGAAAGGAGACTTCTTAAATGCATCAACATCCTCCATAGTGCTACACTACCTCCCTAGGTTGCATATTACAGTAAAGATTGTCAATTCAAAGCATACTGAGCAGACAATTGCAAGGAACACGTGCTTGGAGCCCTCAAATCAAAATTTGGACAGTGGACTAGGCTCCAAGCACACACATACAGCCAAACATTCACATGCATACATAATCGAACATCACCCCACACTTAAGCACGACATTGTCCTCAATGGAGGAAAGATAAGGAGGGTAGAACGAAGTTACCAGATCAAGGGTGAATGATGGTGGGCGGGGCAGGCGGTGCATTCTAGGAGGAGAGAGTAGTCGGAACACAACACCACTAGTTGGGTTGCCTCCCAACAAGCGCTTCTTTCACGTCGTGAGCCGGACGGGAGCTCCTAAGTTTCAGTCCATGCTAGAACCTCTTTGAAGTTGAGGTTCTCATCTATGAGGTGGAGACTCAAGTCACGAGCAGGTTGTGTGGCAGGTGATGAAGGCTCGTGCACTTGATGCAGCTGAAGTCTCCACCCTCGAGACCTCTTCCTCGTTTCTTCTCTTGTCTCATTGCCCCAAACCAAATATAACCGTATCGACTGACCACCATCGCGTCCACCAAGAGGGACCGATGTCGATGTGGCTTTGGTCTTGCAAAAAGACACTGCAAATGGGTCCTTGCTAAGCAGTTTCTCGAAGTTTGGTGGGGATATTACTTGTATTATAGGGCCAGTGCAAGCCTCTTCCACCTCAACTTCATCCTTAGCCTGGACACCACTCGCTTCTTCAACCCGGCTTCCTTCTTCAAAATGTGGTCTCTCTCATTGGAAAAGATAAAGAACTACCTCTTCTTTGCTTTCTTCCTCATCCTCCACAACTTCTTTCCTCATCCTTTCTCTCTCTTCTTCTTCCATAACGGATTGGAGATCAAGTCGCCATGCAAGGTTCTCAATAAGTTCAGCTTGCATCTCCTCGCTCGGGCCCAACATGTCAGAGCGAAAATGGGGAAAGTTGTGATCTACCACCAGAGGATACACTTGATCATGATTATCATGAGAGCATTCCGTGACAACTGTATGCTCCTCAACATCCTCATGATTGCCTTCTTCTTCTTCCTCCTCCTCTACTTGTATGGCAGCATAAAGGTTGTCTTGAGAAAACTGTGAACAAGCTTTCTCAATGACCTCTATGTGCTTCTTTATGCTCCGAAGGGTATCCTCTCTTTCACGGGGAAAGGAGAAGTCAGTTTGGGCAATGGTCTAGGTATGAGGATCCATCTCGGGAAAGGATCTCTCAGGTACTCGAGCAATCTGCTCCACGAGAAGCCTCAAGTGATAGTTTGGATCTTGCTGTGGTGTGTATCATGGCTCTGCCGGATGGCCCGTGAGGGCTGTGGCTAAATCAAGATCTGATGGCCCTTTTGGTTGTGGGAGGAATTCTTCTTGATAAGGAGGTTGTTCTTGATATACCCAGGGGTCTGATTGTTCTCCGTATTAAGGGGGTTGGTACTGGAACCCAAATCCATAGTCTTCTCCTCCTTGATTGCTCCAGAAAGTCTCGGGGTAATACCACTCAGATGGTGGTGGATACCCCCACTAGTTGGCGAAGCCATTAGGATCCATGATTCAGATCTACACACACAAAAAACACCCGAGTGAAAAGCAAGGGTGGAAAAAAACGCTAAAGTAACAAACTTCTGCCTTTCCTAATAATCTAGAAAGTCCCCGGCAACGGAGCCAAAAACTTGACACGCTAAAACACAACACCTAACAATGGCCAAGTGTAACCAATGGAAGGGACTGCAGTATAGTGGCACAAGTAATAAATATCAAATCCACGGGTCTCTAGATTTACTATTACTGAGCTTCATTTCATTATCTAGCAAACTAGATTAAGGATTGATTTACTAAACTACTCGACTAACTACTCTACTAATTATAAGTTGGGAACTCACATAGGTATCATTCCCACTAGCTTCTCAATTAGGTCCAAGTTGCAATTACCTTTGGTTGATCTATTGTTGATTAAACTGCAGAAGATCCTAAATTAGCTTGGAATCTCTGATAGACCGTTAATTACACATGTTTTCACCCCTGTTCTTACACCGTTTGAGATGTGGTTTCTCGTGTTTTAGGCCGATTTCACGCTAGGTTGTGTTTGTTTGTGATATTTCAGGTCCTAGTATGTGAATGGAGGCTTGGGACCGAGTTTGGGGTCGATTGGAAGAAGATCGGGCGCGAGACAAGGCTAAAAGGAAGCCACACGGGCACACCCACAACTCACACGGCCGTGCAAGTGACCACTTTGGCCGTGTGAGATTGTGCGAGAGCAAACACGGCTTGCCCTGATATCCACACGGCCGTGTGAAGGAGTGGTCTGGCCGTGTGAGATTGTGCGAGAGCAAACACGGGCAGGATGGAAATCACACACGGCCGTGCGACCCTGGCCGTGTGGGAAGCCTGAATATCGAACTAATTGGAACGCTGCGTTTTGACTCACACGGGCAATAGGGTATGCCACACGGCCGTGAGGCCCAGCCCATCTGAGTCGGGAATTCCTGCTTTTAACCCAATTTCGGGCTGCAAGAGAGAGGATCGGAATTTTTGAGCAAAAACAGAGCCCTAGAGAGAAAGGACGAAGAACACATCCTAGAAGCTATCTTGGAGCTGGGTTTCATCAAATCAAGCTTGGAGATCGTCATAGGAGTGGAAATCATCATCCCAGAGCAGATTCTTCCCATAATTATGAGTATGACTGCTTTGTATCTTGTTTTCCTCTCTCTCTCTCACTTGGGGATGAAGAACCCTAGTTCTATGTGTTAGGGATTGATTGTAATGACTTGGGATGATATTACTGTTTGATTTTAATCGAATGATGCATGTTTATTGAGTCAATTGAAGTCTGATCAACTTTTCCTGATTCCTGCTGCAATCTGAGATAGATAGAATCTGATTAGATTGCTAGAGTCTCATCATTCGATAGTAGGAGATTGGCTATACGAGAGTTAGCCAGGATACTGCTTTGTACTGGAATCTAATTCCAGTAGTGGAGTTCTGTTCTTACTGCTTCAGCTTTCTATCCCGGTGAAGACTAGTCGTCTGCCGGGTAGATAGACTGAGAGGGCTTGGTCAGCTTAAGAGATTCCAAGCTACTGTCGGATCTTCCGCAGTCTAATCAACAGTAAATCAACCCAGGGAAATACAATTGAAACCTAATTAAGGAGCTAGGGGGACTCATTCCCGAGTGACTCTTACCTGCTTGAGAAAACCGTATCAATTCCTGCTTTCTTTCTGCTTTTGCTTTTAAACAACAATCACTTACTTTAGTTGGCTAGATAATAGAGAATCACTAAGTAAGCAGTAGACCTAGACCCCGGGTTGATAATATTACTTGTCACTTTACTGCATTCCCGGTCTGCGATTACACTTGGTCGCAGATTGGTGTTGTGTTTTGGCGTGTCAAGTTTTTGGCGTCGTTGCCGGGGACCTCTAGGTTATTGGGGAAACGTGAGAATTTGTTACTCTAGCCTTTTATTTACTGCATATTATCTCTTCCACCTGTGTGCCTTCACGGGTTGCTTCTGCTGATTATGTGCAGGTAGTGCATGACCCGTAGCCAGTCGGGAGATCTACTACCACTAGACCAGGAGCTTGAACGAACCTGCAGAAACTTCAAGCGGGCTCTAAAGGCGCGACTGGCTGTGGAAGAGGCGCTATCACAGCTGTAGTTAGAAGAATAAGAAGAAGAGATGGCTGATCCAGGGAACCATGATGTGATCCCTGAGGAGCAGACCATGGGATCCTACTAGACCGCTAGAGCTGCGGACATGAGGTCACCCATTCAACATCCTCATGTCCCGCCCAACAACTTTGAGGTGAGCACCTCACTAATCACCATGCTGCGCGGTTCAGTGGTGTTCCGTGGTAAGGAGGGGGAGTGCCCCCGATCACATCTCAGGCGATTCCACGAGCTCATTGATGGAATCAAGATCAATGGGGTACCAGCAGATGCCATCCAGCTGAGGTACTTCCCATTCACCCTGGAGGGTCAGGCCAAGGAGTGGCTAGATACTCGACCTCCAGGCTCTATCACCACGTTCGCCAACCTGGCGGACAAGTTCCTCACCCGCTATCATCCTCCATCCAAGACAGCTGACCTGCAGAAGCAGATCACCCACTTCACCCAGGATGAAGATGAGACCATCCGGGACGCCTGGGAGAGATACAACAGCCTCTTCCTGAGGTGTCTCAATCATGGTTTCAACGATGCTTTCAAGGTGGGCACCTTCTATCACGCCCTCTTCCCGGAGGACAAGCAGCTGATTGATTCGGTTTGTGGCGGGAACATGCTGACCAAAACACCGCCACAACTGAATCAACTCTTTGAGGAGATGGCGGAGAACGGGTACGATTGGGGCACTGCCAGGAGATCGAGACGAGCACCAGGCCGGGGTGTGCATGCTGTGGGCACCCAGTCATCTGATTTGGTGCAGGTGGTATCGAAGCTGGTTTCAGCTATCGATCGTTCTGGTTTGATTGCAGGTACAGGACAGCAGCAGGCGATGCTCTGCCAGTGGTGCGAGAGCACCCATCATACAGTGGAAGACTGCCAGGCGATGAAGGAATCGACCACACCCCAGGAGCAAGTGAACTTCATCAACAATGTCAGGCGCAATGACCCCTACAGTAACTCCTACAATGAGGGGTGGCGCCAGCATCCCAACTTCTCCTGGGGTGGGGCAAATTCCAGACCACCAGTTCCCCAGGGACCACCGGGGTTCTAGAGGCCACCATATCAGCCCAGACAGGGGCAATTCCAGCAGCAGCAGTCTCTCTACCAGCCCATGCAGGGGCATGCTGCTCCATCACAGCCGCGACCTTTCCAGCAGCCAGGTGCAGCCCCTGCCGCCCCAGTGCAGAATGATCAGATGGCTGAACTGCGGGAATTGGTGGGTTCTCTCGCCAGTTCTAGTGCTCAAAAATTTAACACTATCGAGCAGTTCATGGAAAAGGCATTGGGTAAATTCCTGGCTCTTGAAGCTGGCCAGAGGAACACACAGGCTGTCTTGCAGGATATCCAGACCCAGCTGGGGAGTGTGGCTCAAGCAGTGGCCCAAAGGGCTCCTGGTACTCTACCCGGTCAGACCATCCCTCATCCTCAAAACCAGAATGAGCACTGCAATGCCATCATGACCAGGAGTGGCAAGATGACTGTTGATCCACCTGCTCGGGCACAAGAGAGAGAGGCCCCTGCCTCGGCATCTCCAGCAGCTGAAGAAGAAGCAGAGAAGGAGGTTGAGGTGCCTGCACCTAAACCGCAACCAGTAGTGAAGGAGTATATCCCTAAACTCCCCTTTCCTACTCGGTTGCACAAAGACAGGCTGGAGGCAGAGTTCGAGAACTTCATGGCCATGCTTAGGAAGCTGAATGTCCAAGTACCCTTCCTGGAGGCACTTTCTCAAATGCCCAAGTATGCAAAGTTCCTGAAGGATCTTCTCTCAAAGAAGCAGAAGCTGAGCGAGCTGGCCAGTGTGGAGCTCACCGAGGAGTGCTCGGCCATTCTGCAGAACAAGCTTCCGCAGAAACAGAAGGACCCAGGTAGTTTTACTATCCCGTGCTCTATAGAGAATTTGCATGTAGAGAGGTCCTTGGCGGATTTAGGTGCTAGTATAAATGTTATGCCATATAAACTGTTTAAGAAACTAGGCCTAGGTGAACCCCGTGCTACTAGGATGAGCCTTCAATTAGCTGATCGATCTGTAGTGCATCCTAGGGGCATAGTGGAAGACCTTCTGGTTAAGGTTGGCAAATTCAATTATCCTGTTGATTTTGTGATTTTGGACATAAATGAGGATGTGGATGTGCCATTGATACTGGGAAGGCCTTTCCTGGCCACCGCCAAGGCCCTCATAGATGTGCATGATGGGACCTTAGTTTTAAGGGATGGTGAGGAGCGAATAGCGTTTTCAATTTCTAATACTCGTCCTGCTTCGTCACCTCTGCATGATGTATCTCACCAGGAGGACGAGTCTGTCGTGTATCCTTCTGTGTTGCCTATTTTGCAGGATCCGCCTCCCATACCTTCGCCGCCACTCCCGTCCACTCCATCATCGAAGGAACAAATCAGGGAGGAGTGGCGGCCGAAATAGCAGGCAGCTAAACCTGCTCGAAAGAAGGCCGGAGACCACTATGAGCTGGTCCCGCCCCCACCTTGGCCATCCGAGTATTCACTCGCTTGCATCCTGCCGGATGGCCAAGTTGAGTTGGCAAATGCTGGTGGCCACATTCGGCGTGTGCATGGCCCCCATTTGAAGCTGTACCTCAAGAGCGAGGTGGATCCGCTCTTGAAGGCACCTGCTCCTTCACCTCACTGAGCATCCACCGACTGGCGTCCAGCTAAAAGACGGTAAAGAGACGCTTGTGGGGAGGCAACCCCACCTAGGTTTGCATTTTCTTACCTTTTTCCTTTTGATTTTTTTTTGTTTTTTGAGTCTTGAGGGGTTGTTCACGAGTTGTATGTCGTTCTGGAGTGAAAACAGGTCATTTTCGGAGTTCTGGCAGCTCACACGGCCAGCCCTGAATGTCACACGGCCGTGTGGAAAATAATTTTGGCCGTGTGAACTCTCGCAGAATTCCACACGGCCAGATGAGATGGTGGCACGGCCGTGTGGTAATTTTCCCTGGCCGTGTTTGCTCTCGCATAATTTGGCACGGGCAAATGTGCACTCGGCACGGCCGAGTGAAATTCCTCGACCAGCCCGTGTCGGCCGACACGGGCAGAAGTGCTCTCGACACGGCCGTGTGAGCCAGGCCGTGTGGCCGAGCCACGGGTTATAAATTCGGTCGACGCCTTCATGAACGACATCGACTTTGGTGATCTTGGCGACGAGTAGGATGTACTCGTTGCCCCTCTCAGTGTGTTTTGTTTTTCGTTTTAGACTTGTGTGTGTTTGCTCCATGTGTGAGGAGGTTGAACTTGGTGTCGTTTGTTTTTGTTTTGTTCTTTTGTGGATTGTTTTTGCTGTAGCCGTCTGGGCTAACACTTATCCCTAACACTACGTGTGCTAGTGTGTTCTTGGTGTTCGATTCGTGCAGAACTGTCCATCTTCCCGTTTGTTTCTTGCTGACTGGTCCACTTCCAGTCCCCCAGCAGTTTCAATCCGGTAACATCGTTCCCCTTCTCTATTCCTCTGCTCCATTGAGGGCAATGTCGTGCTTAAGTGTGGGGGGGTGCTTTGTATCGGTTGGAATGTATATATGTGTGCTTGGAGCCTAGTCCACTGTCCAAATCTCGAGATTTGAGGGCTCCAAGTACTGTTGTTTGATCATATTGGCACTGTGTTTTGATTGATGAATTGAATGGTTTTCGGTTTGATGCATGACAGCTTGATTGTGACTAGGACAACCTATGATGAGGACTAAGACGTGCAGTAGAGTTGTGTAGGGGTTCAGTTTTTCAACTGTTTGCTTACCAACTGTGACTTGGATTGATTACTTGTTCTTGACAGTCGTTTATGCATCTAGTTCAGGGTATCAGAATGTGAGATAGAGCATATAGGTAGCCATGTGAGATTTGAGCCTGCTCGTTTCTTTCTTGTGCGATAGATCCCTCTTCCATTATGTGTAGCATTCACGTTGTCACTAGCTAAGATGATGGGGGCATAGGATTAGCCCACGACCAAATTTGACTGTCCTGATGTGTCATATCCCCTAGTCAGCCCTTTTGAGCCGTGTGTTATCCTTTCTTTTGGTCTGAAATGAAAAAAAAATCACCCTGTTTGCATCTTTTAGAAGGTTCCACAGAGTGGGTTTTACATGTTCTCTGCTGTTTCTGCTAAATTTAATGTGAGTGTTGGAGGTAGTGCTTAAATGTTGGGCTGGGCATGTGTTTGAAATATGTGCATAAGTGGTGGCTCTCTTAAGAAATGAAAAGAAAATGAAAGAAAAGCAAAGAAAAATTGAAAGCAAAGAGAGCCACTACCAAAAATCTGAATAATGCCCAGTAAGTAGTGTTTCTTAGCAGTCTGGCTTGGAAATGCTGACATTTATACCTCCTTCGCTCTTGTGCTCTTGAGATATTGAGTAATGCAGAATAGCAGAAAGGAAATACCGGTTTGTTTGACTGTGATTGTTTGGGTTTGGAAATGTGGAACCTTGTGCTATGAATACTTCCACCACCTAAAAGGCCTTTTCCCCATGTCCAAGACCCTAGCCAGTCATTTGAACCTGTGTCTAAGACCTCCTGATTAGTTAGTGGTGACACCCCATATGTGAACTCTAGCGTTTAGAGGCTGCCATCATGGTGAAGAGATGTTAGGGATTGAGAGAAATAACATGCGCATTTTTCGCATCAAATTGTCCTGACCCCACTGGTCGAGAGTGAGTGATTCATTCTCATATTCTATATACTCTTGTACCCCGGTGAGGACCTAGATTGCTCGGTCTCTATTCTGATGTCTTGAGTTGGATGCATGAGTTGACTGTTTTGAGTAAGTGGTTGAGTCAAGTCTAGGTTGGTTGGTGAACAGAAGGGAGACTCTTCCTTTACTCGATTTTGCTGCACTCGAATGTCCTTTGTGGTGGTTGTCCAGGTTGCTGTTGAAGTTGGTCATGTATTGATGTTTGAAAACCAGTACGATTCACGTGTTCTATGCCTTTATGACTTGTCCCCAATGTTGGTCGATTGGAAATATGTAAGCTTACCTTGTGTCTGACTTGGTTTGCTTGGGGACAAGCAAACGGTTAAGTGTGGGGGAGTTTGATAGACCGTTAATTACACATGTTTTCACCCCTGTTCTTACACCGTTTGAGATGTGGTTTCTCGTGTTTTAGGCCGATTTCACGCTAGGTTGTGTTTGTTTGTGATATTTCAGGTCCTAGTACGTGAATGGAGGCTTGGTAGAGAGTTTGGGGTCGATTGGACGAAGATCTGGCGCGAGACAAGGCAAAAAGGAAGCCACACGGGCGCACCCACAACTCACACGGCCGTGCAAGTGACCACTTTGGCCGTGTGAGATTGTGCGAGAGCAAACACGGCTTGCCCTGATATCCACACGGCCGTGTGAAGGAGTGGTCTGGCCGTGTGAGATTGTGCGAGAGCGAACACGGGCATGATGGAAATCACACACGGTCGTGCGACCCTGGCCGTGTGGGAAGTCGGAAGATCGAACTAATTGGAACGCTGTGTTTTGACTCACACGGGAAACTGGGTATGCCACACGGCCGTGTGGCCCAGCCCGTGTGAGTCGGGAATTCCTGGTTTTAACCCAATTTCGGGCTGCAAGAGAGAGGATCGGACTTTTTGAGCAAAAACAGAGCCCTAGAGAGAGAAAGGACGAAGAACACATCCTAGAAGCTATCTTGGAGCTGGGTTTCATCAAATCAAGCTTGGAGATCGTCGTAGGAGTGGAAATCATCATCCCAGAGCAGATTCTTCCCATAATTATGAGTATGACTGCTTTGTATCTTGTTTTCCTCTCTCTCTCTCTCTATGGACTAGAACCCCTCTCTGACTTGGGGATGAAGAACCCTAGTTCTATGTGTTAGGGATTGATTGTAATGACTTGGGATGATATTACTGTTTGATTTTAATCGAATGATGCATGTTTATTGAGTCAATTGAAGTCTGATCAACTTTCCTGATTCCTGCTGCAATCTGAGATAGATAGAATCTGGTTAGGTTGCTAGAGTCTCATCATTCGATAGTAGGAGATTGGCTATACGAGAGTTAGCCAGTGTACTGCTTTGTACTGGAATCTAATTCCAGTAGTGGAGTTCTGTTCTTACTGCTTCAGCTTTCTATCCCGGTGAAGACTAGTCGTCTGCCGGGTAGATAGACTGTGAGGGCTTGGTCAGCTTAAGAGATTCCAAGCTACTGTCGGATCTTCCGCAGTCTAATCAACAGTAAATCAACCCAGGGAAATACAATTGAAACCTAACTAAGGAGCTAGGGGGACTCATTCCCGAGTGACTCTTACCTGCTTGAGAAAACCGTATCAATTCCTGCTTTCTTTCTGCTTTTGCTTTTAAACAACAATCACTTACTTTAGTTGGCTAGATAATAGGGAATCACTGAGTAAGCAGTAGACCTAGACCCCGGGTTGATAATATTACTTGTCACTTACTGCATTCCCGGTCTGCGATTACACTTGGTCGCAGATTGGTGTTGTGTTTTGGCGTGTCAATCTCTTAAGCTGACCAAGCCCTCTTAGACAGAATACCCGGCAGGCGACTAGCCTTCATCAGGATAGACTACTAAGGCGATTCACACAGATCTCAACTACTGGAATGAATTCCAGTACAAAGCAGTGAATTGATTGACTCTCGCACAACCAATTCACCACTATCAATCAAGGAAGCTCTCTTAACCTAATCATATTCTATCTATCATAGGTTAAAGCAGAAATCAAGAGAAGATGGTCAGGCTTCAATTGACTCAATAAATCATGCCTCAATTGATTATAATCAAACAATATAGCATCCAAAATTTCATACAAGAAAGATCCTAACACATGGAATTAGGGTTCCTCAAAACCTAAGTGAAGGGAAGTTACTCCATAGAGAAGAGAGAGACTGCAGAAATCTGATCTAGATCTTCAATCTTCATCTCCAAGCTTGATTCCCGAGGTCCAATGGCGAAGAAATCCTCCAAAATAGCTCCAAGAATGTTCCCAAGTCTCTCTCTCTCTCTCTCTCTCTCTCTCTCTCTCTCTCTCTAGGGTTCGTCCCTTTGATGTTTGGGAACCAAAACCCAACTCTCCGTTTCCTTTGGCTTGAATCTGCCTTAAAAACCCGATTCTGGGCAAAACACGGTCGAGGACACGGCCGTGTTTTACTTTTGCCCGCCCGTGTTTTGCCCCCATCAGCCCTCACGACAAGCCCTCGGCAGTAAAAACACTAGTGGGGGTCATATAAAACACGACCGTGTTTTTAGGGTAGTCTGCTCGTGTTTTTACTGTCGAACTTGTTCCCCTATATTCAATGCTTCGTTTCTCCCTCGTCCGGACTCCGAATCAGTCGCCGTTTGATCGCAGACGCTCATAGTCTCGTCCTCTTTCTTTTCATCACAAGCTTGCATGATTCTTCATCCATAAATGAGGTATAAATCCATTCTTATTCAGGTCATGCCCGAGTTTCTTCTCCCGAATCACCAATTGGTATCCGATTGACTTGAAACTTGCGCTTAGCCTTTCCTTCGATGCTTGGGACCTGAAATGTGACAAAGAAACACAACCTAGCATAAAATAGGCCAAAGAAGCGATAATGCAAGCCTAAACGATCCAGAAACAAAGGGGAAAACATGTGCAAATACCGAGTCATCAGTTGGCGAGTGGACCACCTTTCGCGGTGGTTTGACCCTCTGGCTATCAAACCCCTCTCCCCTAAAAAATCTATAAATACCACCCTCCCTTCCCGCCGAAACCACATCACTCTACTCTTCTCCCTCTCCTTTCAACCACTAAAAGAAAGTCATGTATGCTCTTATATTGCGGCTAACACTGATCTTCCACAACAAAAGTACTTTTTTATAGTGGTTACCCTACCTACAAATACTTTTAACCAACCTCTGTTGGATATTTGAAAAAGAAATGAAGGATGAAGCTCATAGGGTATGTTCTTATCTTTTCCAATTTTAATCATTATTGCAATGATTTTTGAATTTGAACTCTTCATTTGCTCATTCTGAATGATTTTTATTTTTCTGCCATACAAGATGGGAGCCGAGATTTATGATCCGAGAATTTTATTCATCCTAGTCCTAGAAATTCTGAATTCTTGGATGACCAACCTTTTCATCGATCCCAAAGTGGTTGGATGGCAGACCCGATATATAGTATTTAGGACTTTGCTACAGTGACTTGCAAGTTATCGTGACTTGGACAAAACAGTCAACCTCTTTGAACAAAATGGTCGACCTGTTTACTGGAGTGGTTGGCCAGATGTATTATTTTCCATTATGCAATTTTCAACAAACGATCGCCCTCTTCCACTAAAAGGTCGACCACTTTACAAAAAAAGGTCTACCACTTCCACTAAGCGGTTCACCGCTTTCAACGGCCGGTCAACAACCATTCTTAGTGTTTTCATCATATATAATTAGAGTCCAATAATAATAGATGTGTTTGCTAGTAAGAGAGTTAAAATTACTACAAAGCTAGAGAATAAATGATAGGTTTTTTTTTTTTTGAGTGAAGGGAGGCAAAAGCCCACGGTCAAAGAAAATTACAAGCACCTCCCAAGCTGTCCCTACAACCAGGCTGCAGGACCAGGAAGGTGGAAAACCTCAATCAGCAGGAAAACAGAACTCGCCAAGCTGACAAACAGAAGCAAAATACCCCTGGTTCCAACCAGCAAATTAATCCCCGCTCAGAATCACCCTTCTCGGGAAGCTAACACCAATTATGTCTTCCCTCAAGAGTCTTTCCAATTCCCTAGGTGGACTTGTCAGCTCACACGTACCGAAGGGATAGACGAGACTGTGCTTCGAGAGCCAGTCCGCGACTCTATTCCCCTCTCTATACGTGTGAACTAACCGTACCACCCAGTTCTGAGAAAGCAAACGTCTGATAGCTGCCAAGATAGTCGAATGAGGATGGGCAGGATCCTCTCGATTCCTGATGAGGTCTATAGCCAATTTTGAGTCTGTTTCCAGAATAAGAAATTGGGTACCTTGTTTCCAAGCCATGATAAGTCCCTGATGAATTCCCCACAATTCCGCTAAAATAGCTGAGCCAGTCCCGATCTTGCAGCAGAATCCACCCAGCCAGTCACCATCGCTGTCCCGAAGAACTCCACCGGCGGTCGCCAACCCCGACGATCCTTGCGAAGCTCCATCCGTGTTCATTTTTCTCCAACCAGCCGAAGGAGCATTCCACCCAATCAGCCTGTCCTCACGTAGAGGTTTCTCTATGGAAGCTAGATTATGATTTGCTCTATCCCAGGTGTCAAGCCAATCTTTTGTCTTAGATATAACATAGTTGATGAGGGACGACTCTACAAGCTTCTTTCCCTGGAAAATATAATCATTTCTGTATTTCCAGACATACCAACAGGTTAAAGCGAACCTGCTTGGCCAAACCTCAGCATCCGTACCTCCAAAAACTCCCTTTAAGTTCATTCGGAACCAAGACGCTTGATCCAAAGAGAAAACCCTGACTTGATCCTGGGCAGCAATCATCTTCTCCCAGATTTTCCTTGTCACAGAGCAATCTCTAAGGCAGTGAAGGTTTGTCTCAACAGTATCTGAGCAAAGTGGGCACTTATCATCAGTGGTCAGGTGCCGAAATTGCCTCACACTGTTCGTGGAAAGCCTCCCTTTTGCAGCTAGCCAAGTAAACCACCGAACCCTCTCTGGGCATTGGAGCCTCCAAATTTTGCGCCAGTCCATATGGTTTTGATTGCTCTGATCTGGAGAACCTGCCAAGTAGGCCGAGCTGGTGTTGAAGATTCCATTCGCTGAGAGCTTCCAGAAAAGCCTGTCTTCTTCTTGGGATAGGGGGTCTAGCATGATCGCCCGGATTTTGTCAACGATCTCTTGAGGTAAGTAAGCTTGGAAGTCCTGAACCTTCCATCCACTGTTTGCCTCCCAGTAATCAGCTACCGTCTTATGTTCCAAACCGTAGGGAATCTCGGTAGTGGTAACCTCCATCAACGGGACCTGCAAAACCCACACGTCCGTCCAGAATTTAGTTTTTCGACCATTCTTTACATTAAAAGCTGCTCCTTTGCGCAATAGGTTAGCAGTTTGAGCATAACTGTTCCAAGCAAAAGAACTTCCCTTTCTTTTGTTAATGACTTGCAGCCCTTGTCTAGTCCCTCCATACTTGCTTCTCATCACTTTAGCCCAAAGTGCTTGGTCTCCAGTGGCTAGTGAGATATCTCTATCTAGACTATGAATTAAATCGAGTTTGGGGTATGATACTATACTTTAACCTCTAATGGATAAACCCCAGGCACCGATTTTCTAAACCCTAACCTGAAGTTTGATTTAATGAGAAACAAAAATTGATCGTTGAGATCGGCCAGAGCTCATCTAAGTACATCTAACGTTAGATCACCTGTTGTATACTATACGTCTGATGTACACCAGTCATTACCATATATATGGGTCAGACTGGCGTACGTCAGGCGTATACTATACGTCAGGTACTACTAGTGAGATATCTCTATCTAGACTATGAATAAAATCAAGTTTGGGGTATGATACTATACCCTAACCTCTAATGGATAAACCCAGACACCGATTTTCTAAACCACAACCTGAAGTTTGATTTAATGAAAAACAAAAATTTATTGTTATATATAAATGTATATATATGGGTAGTTCTAACGTACCTTTGGGAAAATCAAATGTACGACATACTTGAGTAAAAAAAATTATATCTAGACCTTGAATTAATCAGAGTTTGGCATCTAGTACTTTTCCTAAACCCTTAAATATCAAAATATAGTCTTAATTCTATAGATATCATACACTAAGATCAAGTTAATTAGAAATGAAAATCGACGGTCATGATTCGTCAAAATATATGAAACAAATTACATGTACTATCTTAGGGGTTAGACTATGATTTAGATAACTAATACCTAGGGTTCACTAATCAAGGGTTAGGATATAGTATCATGCTCCAAAAATCCGGTTAATTCAAGGTCTAGATAGCATTTTCCTACTCAAGGTATGTCGTACCCTAGATTTTACCCAAGGTACTATAGAAGCTACCATATATATATATATACTTACTTTAGAATTCGGACCTTGAAAAACATTGCCGACAAGAAATTAAAGAATTGCTCAAAAAGGGCCTTATCAGATCAAGCCAATCCCCTTGGAGTTGTTCTGCTTTCTATGTCATTAATAATGCAGAAAAGGAACGTGGCGTTCCTCATCTTGTTATAAACTACAAACCGTTGAATAAGGCTCTGAAATGGATTAGGTATCATATCCCCAACCAAAAGGATCTACTCCAGAAACTTTCACAGTCCCTAATATTTTCTAAATTTGACATGAAATCCGGATTTTGGAAAATCCAAATCAAAGAAACAGACCGCTATAAAACTGCTTTTACCGTTCGCTTTGGCCAATATGAATGGAACGTCATACCGTTTGGTTTGAAAAATGCTCCCTCAGAATTTCAAAGAATTATGAATCAAATCTACCCTCCTTATTTTGATTTCATATAGTTTATATTGATGATGTCCTGGTTTTTTCTTCGTCCATTGACCAACATTTCAAACATCTCAATCTATTTCTTGAAGTCACTCGACGTAACGGTCTGGCTGTCTCTAAACCAAAACTTTGTCTTTTTCAAACTAAGATATGTTTTTTGAGTCACTACATTAGTCAAGGAACAATTGTTCCAATTGAAAGATCTCTTCAATTTGTAGATAAGTTTCCTGGTCAAATTTTAGACAAAAATCAATTACAACGGTTCCTGGGTAGTTTAAATTATGTCATTGACTTTTATCCCAACATCAATCTTCTTTGTAAACCTCTCCATGATAGATTGAAAAAGAGTCCCCCTCCCTGGAGTGACCAACATACCAAAATAGTTCAGCAAATTAAGAGGCAGGTTCAGAGTTTCCCGTGCCTTCACATAAGTGATCCTTCTCTCCCTAAAATCGTCGATGCCTCTGACCTAGGATATGGAGGAATCCTTAAGCAGATTCAAAATGATAAGGAGTTGTTGGTACGCTTTACTTCTAAACATTGGAACCCTACCCAAATCAATTACTCCACTGTCAAAAAAGAACTGCTTGCTATTGTTTTATGCATCTCAAAATTTCAGCATGATTTGCTTAATCAAAAAAATTTACTACGCATTGATTGCCAATCAGCAAAATACATTTTGGAAAAAGATGTTCAAAATCTTTCTTCTAAACAAATATTTGCACGATGGGAAGACATCCTTAGCATTTTTTATTTCGACATACAATTTATAAATGGTTCTTCATACCCTCTTCCAGACTTCCTTACTCGGGAATTTTCGCAGGGAGGACGAAGTGCGGAAAACTCTTAGGCGTGCAATCCTCAGTCATAATGCCCCCTACCACTAGATTGCGAGATAAAGAGAAAATCAAAATCAAAAGATGGAGAGAGATATTTGATGATGAACAAGGAAGCCCTGATCATTCAAGTGAGTATGAAGAAAGTTCTGATGATTCTGGTTCACACTCAAGTTCATCCAAAGCTTTAATCAATATTGATAAGCTTCCTCTTGAAGCTCAAAATTTCCTTTAAAAATTTATTGCCGTTTCTGGTTCTAAACAAAAGCTTCCCACTGAAGCTTCAACTTCCTCAACAATTTCCCCTTCTAAACTAATTCTTTCAAATACTCAAATGCCAAGTGGCATCCTACCCACACCCATCTCTTCCGAAGAAACCAAACAAATCTATCAGCAACATCATCTTGATGTCGCACGTACCTCAACAGAGGTAGCATCTTTGATAGCCCCTCTCAAAACCGTTTTTCCCAAAACCCAAGAGGTGGTGGTTGTCCAAGCCCCTCAAAATCGATTTCAAATGTACTTTAAGAAAAACACTTTTCAACCCATTTTCATTGTCGAAGATGGTTTTTACCATCAATATCCAAATGTTACTGCCAAAAATTTCCTCAATGAGTGGTTCTTCAAACCAATATCCCTCAAAAAAACCCACAAATATTACGGGTCGGATCCTGTGCTTAAGCCTAAAAGTTTAAGCATATGCTTAAAGCCTTCCTATTGGCTAATATGACTTTAGTTAGTTTATGGAAGGTTAGTAGTTAGTTTTTTATTAAGGGTAAATGAGGAATTAAGAAAAAAATTAATAGTTATGGAAACTGATTAATATAGTTAGTATTAATACTTAATAGGAAAGAAGCATTAAAACCCTAAACCATTCTAGGCCTCTCTCACGCGAATTCTGGAGGGGAAGGCGCCGGCAAGAAAAATGGATACGGCCGCAACACCATCCCTCCGCCATCCCTGCGCCAGCGCGCCGGCGACCAAGTCAACGCTGACCAGTCCTCCCTGAGGCTTATGACCAACGCCGGCCAGTCCTCCCCCTCCAGCAACAAGGACACTAGCAACCATGACAACTTCCCGGCACCGATGTGATTATCGCCTGCCTATGATTTGTGTCTGCCAGCCAGCCGCCAGAGCGTGCTCAGACGACATCGCCATCCTGCCGCCAGAGCGTCCTCCTATGACACCATCTCATCATCATTTGTCTCGATATTGAAATGGATTATGAGCGGGATTTTTGGGTATGAGTTCCTCCGACGCCATCCTGTTATTCCCGTCGTTACTTGTCAACGTTAAAACAAGTTTACAATCTACGATTTTCATTAAAAAATGATGAGAAATCGTTAATAATGATAACATAGATCACCAAAAAAAAATTCGTAAAAATGACGAGAAATTGTTAATAATGATGATTTCTATCGTTAATAATACCAAGAGTTAAGGTTGATAATGGTATTGATAAATCGATGAAATTTGGTAAAAAACGTTGATAATACCTTTTTATGAAAGAAAATGTTGATAATACCTTGAAGTAATATTAATAGTCATTTGTCGAAGAGAATGATTATAAGAACGAATACGATGTTGTATATCTTCAATAATACAAAGACTAAATATATTCTAAACGTTGACAACGTCATCATGAACAATTGATAAATACCATCAAATAGTTAATAATGTTGAATTATAACATTGATAATCGCTTCATAATCGTTGATAATATTAAGAAAATCTAATAATATACAATCTGAATACTTTAATAAACTGACGTGCAAATATGAAAGCTACTAATAATGATTCTCTCCTCTCACGTTGGAGTCTTCTGGTTGGTTTTGCTTTAAAATGGTATTAAAACGTTAATAATGGTATAAAAAAGCGCGACAACTTAAAAACAAAAGGTTAACAATGAAAAATGAAAAGTTAATAATAAATACGCAATGGGATCAGGCCTGTGCTGGTATCAGTATTAAAAATGGTATTTAAAAAGTTAATAATGGTATTAAAAAGGATGATAACTTAAGAATAAAAGTTTAACAACTGTAACTAAAAATTTAATAAAAAAAGTTAATAATGGTATTAAAAAGGATTGTGCTGATATCTGTTTTAAAATGGTATTAAAAAGGGTGATAACTTAAGGATAAAACATTAACAACGGTATATAAAAAGTTAAGAATAAAAGGTTAACGAAGGTAACTAATTACCCTCAGATTTATTACTAATTGAACGAAAGTGCGTTACTAATATGAACATAAAAATTTGATAAAACATTGACGGCGGTGGATAGACGGACGACAATAGTTCATCGCCAAACTGGACGACGACGAGACAAAAGAAAACGAGAACTGTTCGACGACGGTAACTGGTCAACGCTAGCTGGTCGGATGACGACCAAAAGCATACTGGGGTTCGACGCTAGCTGGACGTTGATGTTGAGGAGTGTACCAACTACCAACAACTGATTCCCGCCGGTATCATAAACGAGAAACACAAATGACAAACGTCAACTCCGACAACTTCTTCTCCGCTGGTATCATAAACGAGAACCATGACAGCAGCCCGAGGTACTTTCAGCCTAGGCTTGGCCGGTGTGGCTTACTAGGCGTATGTGGAAGGGAGGGAAAACGCGGTGGCGCCAAGGTAGGAGAATGGCCGGAAGTCGCCGGGTCGAAGACGGTAGAGGGTTAGGAGGAAGACGTCTTCAAGATGACAAAAATCACAAAACGTAACCGGAGGCTCTATGATGTTAGGGTTGACGAAGGGATGATGATTATTTTTCATTTAATTATGGAATTAGGTTAAATTTTAAATAACTTAAATACATAATTTACCTCAATACCCTTAACTACTTATTAACTAATAACTTCTCATTAATCACCTAATCTACTAACAACCAATAGGATTAGTTTAAGCATATACTTAAGCTTTTGGGCTTAAGCACAGGAACTCATCCCCAAATATTATGAACTTATCCTCACAGAAATTGGATCAGTCATCTTTTCCCACAAATTTGATCCTTCAGACAAAACACTCAATACCCACTCAACCTGCAAAATCCACCAAATTATCCACCCTCGTCAATGGCCTACTAGCCCAAACACCAACCAAAAATTCCCTGCTACTATTGTTCTTAACCACCCACAAATCAGCCAATCCTTCAATTACTGAGATTACCATGAAGTTTGGATTAATGCCTTCTTCAAGCAAAACCATATGTACCGACACTCCTGGAGTTTTTTTGGGATTACAAAACTCCCATTATTTTCCCCAACTGGTTTATGCACTGGTGGGATCTTTTTGGGCCAACTAAAAATATCTATCCAGCTGAGATACAAGAGGGATATCAAACCTTCTGTCAAAAATATTATGGTCCTGGATTACCCCTCCTCAAATTTTGTTACTACATCAAAGTTCCTTGGATTACAGCCTGGGAATTTAGTTACCAAACCTGTGCCGTCACAAAGATACCCATGTTAGGCCGCAGCTTCAGAACTAAATATTGGGCTGCGAATCCTCGTCCAGAACAAGCCTACAAACCTCAAGTCCTCCAATGGTTCAATTACAATCCAGAACTGTCCAAAGTTATCGAAAAATCCTCAACGCAATTTTTGCAAACAAAATCCTCAATCAGTGCTCTCTTAGCTGGCGCCAAGACTGAAGAAGAATACTTCCAAATTCTCAAAGATGTGGCGTCTAACTCAACATCTGACGCAGATTCCACGTTCCAAAACCATGACCCGGATGAAGAAGTGCTTGGTCCTTTGCCAACAAAGAACACTAAGTTGAAGACAAAGAAGAAGTGACCCCATTGCTTCTTCCACTATCATAAAGACAAAGAAGAAGTGACTCCACTTCCAACCCACTCAATTTGGTTATGGAAAGAAGACCACAAATTATCTATTTTTTTATATTAAAAATGTAATTTTGTTATGACATGTGACATAATCATATAAGTGTCCACATTGTCATCATTATGTTTTTCAATTTATTTATCAAAAGGGAACTCCATTTCTCTATAAAAGGAGACTCCCTTCACTTGTTGTAGTAGAGTTGTTTTGAGTGGGAATTGCTTTCTTGCAAAGCTTCCTCCCATCATCTTCTCTCAAGAATTCCTGTGTAAGAAGTCTATCAAACTATCAAGTTTTACTTCATCTTTTTCAAATCATCTTCAACTTTTATTTATTTCGTGCATAACTGGTCATCTCTAGTATTTACTTTTTGCTAATCTGGTCATCTCCAGTATTTACTTTTTGCTAATCTGGTTATTTCCTGTATCATTTACTTTACAAACTATTTTCAAGCTACCATATACCAGAATGGACCCTTGAAGGAACTACCATTCCTAGAAGCATCGACCATTGTCAGGTTAATCAAATTACTCAACATATTGATGGTACTATATATATATAGTAATAACTGGTTTACTCCAGGAGTATATTATATGGTAATATACATATTCAGGCTTCATTACACATGTTTCCACCCCATATTCTAGTGACGTTTGAGGTGTTTGCCTCTTCCGAGGTTCGATTTAACTCTAGGTTTGTGCATGTTTCAGGTTTTAGCAGGTGGAATTGACCTCCGGAGAGAAATTCGAACGAAAGAGGGCGAAAGCTGATTGAAATGGACAAATAGGCAAAGATCACGACTAAGGTGACATTATCATGGACATGAGACCGTGGAGATTTAGCCCCGATCGTTAATATTGACGACTTCGAGGAGCCTTTGCATGCCTTGCGGACAATTCAGTTGTCACGGTCAGTCAATAGTGAAAATTCTACCCTAGCCGTGAAGATGCTAAGTGGACCGATGCGTTTTTGCCCGAGGTCACAGACAGTCTTCTAAGATCACGCTCGTGACTTTTGACCGTGACTTCTGCCCAACTGGAGTACAAAAGGGGAAGAAAGCTGAAACAAAAATAGGAGGAATCTTAGCGAGATAGTGGTCTTCTTCTTCTTTTTCAGAAATTTGAGAGAGAAGGTGACGAACAAAGGAAGAATAAGAGGTTTAGGGTTTTCTCTTAGCTAGAGGAGTGAATATTTTCATATATCAAGGTTGATTTCATCAAGAAGGAAGGAAGACAAACATATCACAATGGTTCTTTATCTCCTTTGTTGTAATCCCTAGCCTAGCTATGGAGTAGTTCTCTTTCTCACTTAGGTATTGTGAACAGTAGCCTAAGAGATGTGATAGGTTGTATGGATTGAATGCTATGTGTGTGGGTTTGTATTTAATACAATGTTTGAGGTAATTTTCAGAATTCTCGAGTATTGTTCTTCATATCTCATAATTAGGTCAAATTGACCTTGGTAGAGGAAATCCCCTTTGAAGGCTTTAAGAAGCTGGATTTCTTGACCACTTGAATCCCTACCTACGAAAATTTAGGGCAAGCCTCAAACATAGATTTAGTGCCATGAACCTACCATAATTGGTTGTTATTTCTCCATCCGGATTAGATTTCAAGGGAGTGGTCTTAGCAACCCTTAGTCGATTAGTCAAGAGAGCTAGTTTCCTAGCTTAATTCGCTATTTCTTGATTAATCTTCTAAGAGAGTGGGGGTTCTCCACTAGTTACAACCTCCTCACGGTGTTTGAGAACACCTTTCGACAATAGCATTCCATTCAGTCAATCTTGATACAAGGTTAGGGGGGAGCAATACCCGAGTGAAGGCTTCTCATATTGAAACCACTTCAATTTACTTTCTTGCTAATTTACAACTATAGTTCTTTAGCTTTTAACTCCAAACCGTTTGCTAGATAACAAATTAAACGATTGAAGAAGGAGTACATAGACCACCTCAGGTTGACAATTAAAATGCTTGCCCTATACTACACCCGATCTAAAGTTTGCACTTGCACTTTAGTCGAGATTTGATTGTGTAGTTAGAACGAGTCATATGCTAAACTATAAAATGATTTTATACATGATTACATGATTTAGGAATATGCTAACCACCACTTCTCACATTTCAACACCATCTACTACCAATTAGGGTTGGAAGTTTGGTACTAGTCTCGAATACAGTACTGAATTTGTCGATGTTTGGTATTATCGAATACACATATTATTTCACGGGATTGAGATTATGATTGAATTTAAAGTGTTATTTGATATTAGGGATTATGAGATTAGGATGATATATACTGAAATATCGATGAATACCGAAATATAAGTTAGTGAGTCTTTTATTCCTCCCAACTAGGCTCTTACTCCCTACTACCAGACCCTCAACCGCCAATCACTTAATTATACGTAATTCATTCCTTCACTATTTAACAACCCAGAACAAGCTCATTTTGTTAAAGTATGTTTATAGGTGTCATATGCGTCCCTTGTTTCGGTTTGTTGCTTTAGTTGTTAATATGCTTCTTAGACCACCCATTATGGTTGGGAGGGAAAAATGGGTGGGTTGGGGGCAAAATGTGGGTTTTTTGGGTTTGGAGATGGGAAGTCTCACAATGGGTTGAGAGGGAAAAGTGGAAGCGGTATTTTTTGATGAAATCAATTTAGTGTTGATTTTTTCACTTTAGTTAAATAATTTCATCGTTCTTTTTATATAGGAACTTTGTGATATAATTTTTTAATTTGAACATAATTTTTTTCATCACAATTAAGTATGTTCTATGTATTGTATGCTAAGTTTATTTGTAATGTGTGCTAAGTTTGTTTGTATTGTGTGCTAAGTTGATGGTATGTGTTTAGATTGTTGTATTTTTTCCTATTACATCAATATATAGTTTGTATTGTGTGCTAAGTTGATAGTTAGATCAAATATAAAGGCATCTATGGTTTAGGAAAATCAAAATAAAACACAAAATAAAAAGTAAATTAAACATAAACAAAAAATTGAAAAAATAAAAAACAGAAGGAAAAACAATTTTCGGCCGACAACCCCCTTCTCCCCTTCCTTTATCCTCTTGTGAGGATAAATCCTCCGAGAAAACCTTCATTTTTCTTCTTTCCCCCATTACCCCTCCCATTGTCAAACTTCACTCCCAAAAGTTCCTTCTTTTCTATGTTTTACCCCCTTACAATTAGGACTAGAAGTTTGATACCGATATTTGGGATATACAGAATATTGTACTGAATTTATCTATATTTGGTATTACCGAATACACGTATTATTTCTTGGAATTGGGATTGGGATTCAATTTCAATTGTTATTCAGTATTAGGGATTACGGGATTGGGATCGGTATATACCGAAATACCCAACAATACCGAAATATAAGCTAATGTGTATTTTATGCTCTCAACTAAACTCTCTCATTCACTACTACACGACCATCAACCACTAATTTATTGTTATTTTCATAACACCAAATAATAAACACTAGTATTACTCTTCTCCTAGCCTCCAATTCATCAAATTAAAGATTACCAATGACAAAAACTTGAGATGTCACCTCTCCTCCATTCTCCTTATCCATATCCTATCTCTAGCCAAACTCAAGACTCTTTGCTTAATCTCTTTGTCCTATATTAAAAATCAAATCTAATTTATATATTTAATTATTAATTGCAAATGTAATTAATTTCTTATTCAATAATACATATTGGGATATCAAAATATATAGGGATTGGGATACCGAAATTATTTAGGGATTGGGATTGGGATTGAATTTAGGATGTAATTCGGTATTCGGGATTTTGGTATTTGGTATTGGGATACCGATACCGTACCGATTTCCACCCCTACTTATAATGGGTGGTCTTAGGTACATAATAATGGAAATGGGGTAGTCTACGCAGGTATCTCGATACTCATACCTGCTCCGTGGCAGGTCGGGTTCATTTGAGTAATTTATCACGGGGCGCGGGTCGGGACAGGTGGATCCAATGAGTACATAATTTATATGGAAAGCATTAGAAATATTCGTTATTTTCATTATAAGATTAAGAAACAAATCATAATATGATAAAATGTAGTTAAATTATTGGAGAAATTGAGGTTTTCACTAATTTACAACTTTATAATAGCTAAAATATGATGTAATGAAAGGAAAAATGCTAAGTAATTTGACTAAGATTACATGTAATTTAGGCAACAACAGGTCGAGAATGAGACGGGTCAGGGCAAGTTGGGTCTATGAGAATACCCATGCCCGCCCCAAAATAGGTCAAACAGGTCGGGTAAAATGGGCCAGGTAGAAATTGTCATTCCTATAGGGTATAGGTACCACATCTCCCTAGTTTGTTGTTATTATACTTTAGATTTTTTCATTTATTTTATACGATTATTAGTAATGTTATTTGCTTTCATATATTTTCATAATGGTTTGTGGAGCTGCTAGCATATTAGTATTTGCTTTTATATAATTGATTGGTAGTTTTAAAGGGTAGTGGCAGAGCCACGTTGATGTGAGTAGGGTTGGTATTCGGTATAATCGGGTACCGAACCGGTTACAATCAGTATTCGGTACACCGAATACCGGCGGTATCGGTATTCGGCTGCACTTCTTGGCCAAACGGTATACCGAATACCGATTAGTTATATACCGACGGTAAATCGGTAATACCGAATACCGAATTACAAAAAAAAAAGACAACGTAGCGCAGTAGCGGAATTGGGGAACCCTAAATGGCTAAATCAAATCAATGCCCCCGCGGCCCGCCCTCCACCTCGTCTCCTCTGTTCCTCTCCATCCGCCTCAGAAGTCGAAACCCAGCGGCCAGCATCGGCAGCTAGCACGCCGCGGCGCCGCGCTCCACCACCACGCTTCGTCTGTCTTCCTCTTCGCCAACAGCAGTCGCCAGCAGCAGTCCCTGAACCCTGCCCCAAAGTTCGGAAGGCGAAAGTCGTCACTCAAAACCCAGCGCTAGCCACCATCTTGTCGCGGCGCCGCGCTCCACCGCCACGCCTCATCTGTGTTCCTCTTCGCCAGCAGCAGTCGCCAGCGCCGAGCCCTGTCTTCTTCTTCTCTTCACTTTGCCATTGCCCAGCACCAGCAGGCAGCAGCAGTCCCCGTGTCTTTCTTCCTCTTCTCTTCTCGAGGGCAGAGAGTGCTGGTAAAGGAGGTAATGATTCCCATTTCCTCCCCATTCTCAGTTGATGATTCCCATTTTCCAGCCACCCTTGATGATGATTCCCTCCCCCTACTGATTTGCTAACTTTCTTTTCTTGATTTTGGTGAATGGACGAAGGTAATAGGCTCTTTCTCGAGGCTATAACAGCAGCCAACTCTCAAGTCTCAACAATCAACACGAAGAACTAGAAGAAGCAGCATCAGCCATCAAGTAGCATGTGAGAAGTAGCATGTGTGAATTAGATGACTTAGATGATATTGTGAATTTTGATTGTTATTTTTAATTGAGGGTGGTGAGTGGAGGAGTGCGAGAGAAGGGGATGGGGATGGGGGAAGAAGTAAAGAATCGAGGGTTAGAGTAGAGAGGGGAAAGTTGGGGTTGGAACAGAGGGAAGAAGTAAAGAATCGAGGGGTAGAGTAGAGAGGGGGAAGTTGGGGTTGGAGGTTTCCACTTTCCATTTGCTTTGAACTTGGAATTGGTGGGAGTTTTGTTTGGTTGCTTATTAGACATTAGTGATGCCGTGATTTATGCAACGGTTTACTGCTTTTTGTTTGTGTTTGTTTAAGCTTGAGTTTGATCATATATTCATATGTCTTTTCTTTTGCTAGATTGGAGCATTTGGTTTTTAATTTTTATTAACATATCAAAGTCAAATTGTTATACTTTTGTAGGACAAAACCCTCTCGTGGTCGTTCTCGTGGAGGAGGTAATTCGAAGGGTGGATCCCTTCCTCCTCGTTCCACTTCTAAAAAAGGAAGCACTTCCAAAAAAACACCTTCTACTAGTGTTACTAGGACTAATGTGGATCCTTCTCCATCCGCAACTGAAGCAAGTGCTGCAAATCCAGCACCTACCACAAGTGTGGCAAATCCAACCCCTATGGCTGCCACAAATCCAACACCTACTGCAGGTGGTGAGCCAAAGGAAAATGTGAAGAAGAGAGGAGGAAGGAAGAAGACATCGAAGTGGTGGGCTTATTTTGATTATGTGTTGGTGGACGGCTACCCAAATGGCAAATGCAAACAATGTGGTGCTTTGATCAAATCACTTTCCACCAACAATGGGACTAGTGGCTTGAAAACTCAACGCTTGGCATGCGAGAGGAAGAGGAAAGAAGCAGGTGGTCAGTCATTATAGAACTACCAACCTGGGGATGGTGAGGTAGGCTCTCTTACTCCATGGAAGTTCGATAAAAAAAAAGCTAGGACGGCATTAGCTATCATGATAATACTAGATGAGCTTCCATTTAGATTCGTTGAGCATGAAGGGTTTAAGAGATTTATGGCTATAACACAGCCTTTGTTTGTGATTCCTGGAAGACAAACAATAAGGGAAGATTGTTACACCATATTTCTTAAGAAGAAAGAGTTGTTAACTGAGTTTTTCAAGATGAATTGCAAAGGAAGGATTTCAATTACCACAGATACTTGGACTTCTGATAACAATCAGAATTTTATGTGTGTGACTGCTCATTTTATTGGGAGTGATTGGAAGTTGCAGAAGAGGATAATTAGTTTTGTTCTTATCACTAGTCACACAGGAAAAGATATTGCAGAAAAGTTGGCAGCATGTCTAGAAGAATGGAAGGTGCAGAATTAGTTCATCATTAAAATGGACAATGCCTCCTCTAATGATGTCCTTGTTGAGTGCATGAGAACAAAGTTGAAAGAGTGGGGATCGAATTTGATGAATGGGAAGTTCTTACAATTTCGTTGTGTGGCACACATAATAAATTTGGTTGTTTCTGATGGGCTAAAGGAAGTTGGACTTGCTGTATAGAGGGTTCGTGATTGTGTGAAATGGGTGAGGTCGTCACCAGCTAGGAGTGAAAAGTTCAAATCTACTATTTCATTTCTTGAAATGGATGGGAGAAAACTAGTGTCTTTGGATGTTCCAACTAGGTGGAACTCCACCTATTTGATGTTCGAATCTGCAGAAAGGTTCGAGGTTGTGTTTAACTTCATGCATTCAAGTCCAAATGGTGCTTCTTTTTGAGATTATGTTGATTCGAAGAAGGGTCTACCAAGCAAAGAAGATTGGTGCAGTATCAAATTTTCAAATTTTCAAAGAATATTGGTGAAGTTCTTTTATGATCTAACCCTTCATGTTTCGGGTATGTGAATATCAAATTTTCAAATCCATTACCATTCCTTTTGCTAATTTATCTTATATTAAAGTGAATAATCATGAGTTACAAATTATACTGTTATATCTACCTTGTATCAGGAACATCATATATGACTGCACATACATTCTTCAAGGCCATTGTTGATATTTTGAAGTGATAACAACATAGAAGACTGATATGGATGAGCAGATACAACAAATGGCAATCAGATTGAGGCTAAGGTACGCAAGTATTGGTTTGAACATGATGAGGAGGAGGAGGAAGAGAACCTAAAGATAAATAGACTAGTTTACATGGCATGTGTGATGGATCATAGGCGTAAACTTGCATATCTATCTTTTATGTTGGATGCTATGTATGGGAAGTCTAAAGGAGAAGCTTTGATAAAGGAAGTAACTGCAGACATGACTGATATGTTTGAGATTTACAAATTGAAGTGTTCATCTCCATCATCTGAGACCACTATTCATCCTACTCCTACTGTGAGTGATGCTAGTGTTGGTGCTACTGGTACTAGTGTTTTGGGAGGGAAATATGATGCTGAGTTCAGGAAGAGGAGAAAGGAGCAACTTCAAAAGGGGGTTCGAGGTAGTTCTGAATTGGACATCTATTTAAGAGATTTTGATGATGCTATTAACGAGGATGATGATGATAAGAAGTTCAACATTTTGAAGTGGTGGTCTCGGAACAGTGTTAGATATCCCGTCCTTTCAGAGATGGTTAATGATATCCTGGCAGTTCCAATCTCCTCAGTTGCCTTAGAGTCTGCTTTCAGTTGTGGAGGTGGAGTGCTTAGTCCGTTTAGGTCTTCTTTTAACTCTAACACTGTAGAAGCCTTGATTTGTGCCGAAGATTGGATACAGTATGAATGTGGTAAGAATTCAGGCCAAGTTGATAATAAAGAAGAAGATCAAGAACAGATTGATTATGAAAGAGGTAATAGTTCTTATTTGTTTTTAGTTATTCACTCACTTTATTTCCAAGATAATTGATGAATTCTAACAATTTGTTTTTTCCCCTTAAAATTAGTCACTAGTACCTTTGAAGCTCGAATGGAAAGTGTAGGTGATATGCCAAGTGAAGGTAGAGAACATAATGTATCCATTGCAGTTGAGGAGGAGGATGGTGATTTAGAAGATTCAGAAGAAGAAGAAGAAGAGGAGGAGGAGGAGGATGAAGCGGAGGATGATAATGATGTTCTTCTCAACACTTTGAAGAAGCAAGGTTGTGCTGATGTTGGCGGTTCGGGCCATATTAGCGATGGAGGAGCTAGTGGTCAATCTTAGTGTTGTAGTTATGCTATCTTTATGTTGAATAATTTTATTTTAAGTTGGAACTTGTAAGTGTAACTTATGTTGTGAGAGTGAGACTATGTTGATTGTTGGATGATGGAATTTGTGAATTATTTCATGTTTGAGACTATGTACTTATGTCTTATGTAGTAGTAATGCTATATTTATCTACTAACTACTTGTGTAGAATGTAGTTAACATTAACAATGTCATTGCCTAATGGAGTATTGGACTATTGGTAAATCGTTAATGATAAGTGAGTTGTACTTGTAAGCTGTAAGGGTCTATTAGATAAACAACTAATTACTAATTACTAATAACTAATAATGAATTGTTGATTAATAAAACTTGCTAGACGATAGCAATATAATATAGTAATAATTAATAAACGAACAAAATTATTTACATCATTTAATTAAACAACATTCAGAAAAATAAAAAGCACAAAAAGCCCAAATCAGCCCACCCGATATCGGTATTAAATCAGTATACCGGCTCAAAAACGTAATCTCAATGCATTAACCGGTATTTGGTATGCCGGTATTAATACCGGATACCGACTATTCGGTATTCGGTATACCGGCTAACATTCGGTATCGGTATTCGGTGGGTACACTGTCTGTTTCCGGTATACCGAATACCGGTTAGTCGATATCCGGTATACCGGATACCGACCGATTACCAGCCCAAGATGTGAGTGGAAGTTATATCCCGCTAAACTCTCAAAATCATGTAAAATTACATGTAGATTTTGTAATAAATTTGAAAAATATATTAGTTGGTAAGACTTTCACCCCTTCCCTCGCAAGTTCAAATTCTCTAAGCTTAGATTTTTAGGCACCTTCGTTCATATTTCTGGCTTTGCGACTATTGAAACGAATTAATTTGGTATTTGGCATATGTCGATAACAAATAAAATATTAGAGATTGAAATACCAATTTATTTTGGGATGAATATTAATTTGGAAGCACTATCTAACATTCGAGATTTCGATTTTCAACCTATATCATATCGATTTTCACTCCTACCCAAGGTTCAAGAAGGCGCTAGGCGTAAGCCGGGCGTTGAGGCTTTGCCTAGTACCTAGCTCGCCTAGGCGTAGACTAAGCGTGCCTAGACATTAGAAGAAAAGTAGATATTCGCACTGCATGATGAATGAAATTATAATCTACAACACTTCCTCACTTCAGTTAAAATGATTAATAACTTACTCAACACTTGATAACAAGAACATAGTTCACGAATTCATAGAATCATATAGCTCAATAGCTCACAAAGTTTTTGAGCTATTGAAAATATTGATATAGAAAATTGATTTCGTAGTTTACATTAATTTGCTCCTTTAATATTTACTTCCTAGCTCCATCAAGTTATGTTTAGGAGAGACTTAGATATCGCCTTACTCCATTGAGGTGTTCCGGTATCTAACTAGGCGCGAAACCCCTAGGTAAGACATTTTTCCATTGCCTTGTATCTAAGCGTCTTTAAGTGTGCCTTTTTGAACCATGCTCCTACCCATTTACTTGCATGAACAAAACAAATCCAAAACTGACCCACAAATAGAAAAAGTGAAAAAATTAATATGAATAATATACCCTCTGTGATTAGGGTAAACAAACACACTCGTAAACTGACCATCCGTCCAACCCGACCCAACTCACCCGTATTTATCGCTAAAACGAAGTTTTTGGTTGGGTGAAGGTTTTCTTTTGTACAACCCGCCTCTATTGGGTTGGGTTTGGAGTTTGGATTACACAACTCGTAGAACCCCGACCCAACTCGTGTTTCAACTATTGGTAGGAGTTCGTATCCAAAAATATTTATGTCATATATTATGCGAAAATTAAGATATTTCACCATATTTTTCTCTCATGGTCTCCCTAATCTAATGCATTCTTCGGCTTAAAGTTTAGACATAAATTTAATATAGCTATGATTCACGTAATCCTTTTTCTTGTGTACAATTTTAATAGAATAACATATTACGGGTGCATTGGTTTATAACCTTTTTAGCCTATTTCAACAAATATCGTGAAAAAAAAACTAGACATATGTTGAAGTAAATCACATTATATTAAAACTGAAACAACATTTGTGAAATTTGATACCTTTCACCTCGGTTTATTCGTTTGAAATTTAGTTATTAATAAAATATTTTTTATGGTATAAAATAATTACATATTTTGTGTTGGGTTGTGCTTTTACTTAAAAATATAGTCAACCCGACCCAACCCAATCAGAAACAAACCGTAAAATTTAAATTTTTTTGGATGGATTTGGGTTTAATATTTCTCAAACCGTAGTGAATAGATCGGGTGATTAAAATGGTTAAACCCGAACCACCCGACCCATGCACACCGTATCTGTAATTGTGTTCTCGTCCATCCCCGTCTCTCATTTGTCAACCCATATGCCGCATTCTGATTGGTTCTCCCTATCTCTTCTCTTAGTTTAAACTTTAAACAAACAAACAAAATAAAATAATAATAAAACACCGCCATCCACTGATAAATATCCAAACAGCAAACTCTCTTCCCTATCAGCAGCTTCCAAAATCCCCAAAAGGCCAAAATCCTTCATCTCCAGAATTGTCCATTCCAGAATTCCCCGTTTCTTTGTCTCTCTACACAAACCAATTTTCTCCCCTCATTTGCCTCCAATCCCAGTTTGAATCTTGCTAATTCCTTCAAAATCTTAACAGCCATGACCGCCGAAGAGTTCCCGGAGCTAATCCCGGGCTTGCCGGAGGAGATAGCCATGGAGTGTCTTATCCGATTACACTTCACAGCTCACGGCGTCGCCTCCGGTGTCTGCCGCCGGTGGCGCCAGCTGGTCCGCAGCAGGGAGTTTTACTACCACAGGAAACAAACGGGCCATACCCGGAAGGCGGCCTGTCTAATTCAGGCGCTGCAGGCCCCGGAGTCGGAACTGGCGGTGGGCAAGCCGGTCGGGCCTGCGAGATACGGGGTGTCGCTGTTCGACCCGGTGAGCGGGTCGTGGGAGCGGGTCGACCCAGTTCCCGATTACGCGGACGGGCTGCCGCTGTTCTGCCAGGTGACCAGCTCGGAAGGGAAGCTGGTGGTGATGGGCGGGTGGGACCCGGTGGACTACCACCCGGTGAGCCACGTGTTCGTGTACGAATTCACCACCCGGAGGTGGAGGCGGGGGGAGAGCATGCCGGCGGCCCGGTCGTTCTTCGCCGCCGGCGAGTGGGACGGGAAGGTGGTAGTCGCCGGCGGGCACGACGAGAACAAGAACGCGCTGAAGAGCGCGTGGGTGTACGATGTGAAGGGGGATGAGTGGAGGGAGCTGGCGGCGATGAGCCAGGAGAGAGACGAGTGCGAAGGGGTGGTGATCGGGTCGGAGTTCTGGGTCGTGGGCGGGTACCGCACCGAGAGCCAGGGCGAATTCGAGGATAGCGCCGAGGCGATCGACCTCTCGGGTGGCGCGTCGGAGTGGAGGTGCGTGGAGGGGGTGTGGAAGGCCGGGCAGTGCCCGAGGTCGTGCCTCGGGGTGACGATCCCGAAGGGCGGGAAGAGCGGGGGAGGACTGGCGTTGTTCAACTGGGCCGAGGTGGGCGGCGGAGCGGTGAAAGTGGGGGCCTGCGGGGTCCAGCTGGGGGGCGGAATGACGCTGGTGTCCGGGTCAGCGTACCAAGGTGGGCCACAAGGGTTCTATGCTGTGGAAGGGCAAAATGGTAAATGGAACAAGGTGAGTGTGCCTCGTCAGTTTGCCGGGTTCGTACAATCCGGATGCTCCGCCGAAGTTTGAGAGCGAAAAGTGGCCAGCCGTACTGTATTATCGTTTCGGCATCTACGACTGCTAGCTTTATCTTTTCCACGGCATCTTTTTCTTCTTTTTGCCTTTTCACCGTTCCAAGATTTGGGTTGAGTTTCTTTCACGCAAACGAGGAGCCATGGCCCATGTGTATGTGTTGTGTGGCTCGCTTGATGTACTTATGTAAGTATGTATATTAATACCACTGTCATCTTTCATATATGAAAGTTGCCATCGCATCTCGCTACACTGTGAGCAGGGAAACATGGCACCATCCGGCTTTGAATTGCGCATTGGACAAAAATGAATCGCTGAACATTTAACTTTAAAAAGTTTGGTCACTGAAATTAGTTTATTCCATTCATGGTCACTAAAATTAGTTCAACAGTTCAAATTTGGTCACTCTACGTTAACTTTCGCTGACGTGTCTGTCAACTCTAATAGTTAACCGTTAAATGTATGACGTGGCAATTACAAAATAAAAAATAAAATAATTTATAATTTCCACCTCATTATCACTATCATTAAAAACAAAAAATTATTTATTTTAATTTCCTAAATCTCACGAACTAACCTTTACCTATTTCTCACTATCGCTCGACCTAGATTTCTAGCCTTCAAATCCCTAATCCTAGGCCGCGACGAAGGGATGGCGACAGGCAGCAACAAGAACTTCCGACTGGAAGTGGTGGTGATTGTGACCACCACCGGCGCCGACAGCGCCACCGTCATAAGCGAGGACCAGCGCGTGATCACCCTCCCCCATGAGCCAATGCTGAGCAAGGACACCGTGCAACCCTGAATCCCTCCTCCTCCGCCGTCACGATGTCACTGTTGCCTCCTCCTTACAACGCTTTTCCACTTGCCCAATTCCTTCATCTCCACAAGCACCCGGACCTCTCCATCCGCACTCTCCCTCGTCACCCTCCTAGATCTCCCTCAACAAAGTCAAACAATAGTGGGAATTGGGTAAATTGTGAAGAAGATAAATAAGAGAGAGAAAGAGATTAAGAGAGGGACTAGCAGAACACAAACCAATTCATTGCCATTGCAAGTAACAGAAACCATCCTAGAAGACTCATTCTTGGAGCTGAAATCCCTTCACTTCCTTGAATTGCCGGCGGCGTCGACGCCACGATGGTCCGTCACCGGGGATTCCTCAGCGGACCCATCTGGATGTCCAATTCCAAACCCAATTGCAGCAGCAGCGGAGGCTAAATTGCCCACTCGGAGGCCCAACCCACCAGCACCGGCTTCCACATTGATCCCCTAAAATGGCCAAATCTCAAAGCAAGGACATCCCGTTCACTTGGTTATCCATGGACGGATGGTGAGCGCGAAGGAAGAATCGTCCTCGATTGGGTTAGGTTGGCGATGTGGAGATGGTGGCGGATGCTAGCAGAGAAGATGGGCGGTGGAGAGGACGACAGGGAGCTTCTCGACGGACATGGCCTGGACCTCGAAGGTTCTTCGTTTTGGGGGGTTTTGGAGGAACGATAAAGATTTGCAGGTGGAGAAACGGACGGGGAATGTTATGGGAATAAAAATTATAATTATAATTTTCTTAGGTTTTTATTTATTTTATAATTTATTGTGAAAATGAGGTGGAAATAATTAAAAATTAATTTTTTATTTTTTAATTGTCACACACATTTAACGGTCAACTATTAGAGTGGACTGACACATTTAACGGTTAATTCATAAGACACAAGTAATGTCCCTAGCCAAACGAAGTTGACACACATTTCGCAAGCATATGGATCACAACTACTAAACACAGCACTGATCAATTATAGTCATCCACTGCAACTATGCTACACATTCTTCTCACATTTAGACACAAACCTAAACTCCTCCGTCCCTCCCTGCAACTCCCAACTTAGATAGAGACACAAGTACTAGTCGAAGCTCCGGCTCCTGCTTCTGTCCATGTAAGGAGACCTCGACTTCGAGTAGGACCTCTCCCTGTAGCTTCTCTCCCTTGGAGATATGGACCTATACTTCCCGCCCCTTGGAGATGGTGACCTTCATTGACCCCATTCAGAAATAACAAACAAAGCACATCAATGTTTTTTTAACCAGTCAGTCTGTTTATAACAGCACATGGATATGATAAACGGGAGCAAGAAGACTTACCTAGAGTATCGCCTTCCTCTAGGAGAACGGGAATAGTATTGAGGGCTCCTGGAATACCTACTATGTCTATACAGTGGTGAGCGTGACCTCCTGCGCTCGCTGTCACGACCCCTGAACACACATACAACATGTGCCATTTAGTGTTTTGTCTGAAGAGAATCATCATGCCTTACGAATATGGAGGGGCACATTCAAGGACCATAATGCATAATATGTGGTCATTGTTCAAACAAACTTTGATTACCTGCCACGGTCTCTGGCCCTCATTTCTGAGGGCTTCTTTCGGTTTTCCTCGGCAAAAACAACTGTTAGTTCCCTCCCAAGAAGAACTTCACCATCCATGTTGTACTTTGCTTCAGCAGCATCAGCAGGCTCTACAAACTGGATAAATCCAAACCCACGAGGCTGCCTGCATCAGAATTTAAGAGCACAAGACAATAACTGGCGTAAATAAACGTACATAATTCACAAGCATGCCAACCACAACATTGACAAATTAAGATTCTGCTTCTGAATCCTGACATGCCGAGGACCATATGACAACTAGCATCCGATTCATCATACCATTAAAGCAAAATGATTATGCATTTGCTGACCTTGGTTGAGTAAAAAATCTAATTGGGCCTTCAACACTTGAACTTCAACCCAACTTCCCTTCAAACTTCCTTTATCTTGATGTACACTATGACCACCGAGAACAGTAGTCTTAATACTTGAATGGTGCCTTCAAGTACTGTTATAACTTCATTCTTGTCTTTCTCTTACTACTTCATTTTTGTCTTCAACACTTTCAATAAAAACAGCCACATTCCCATAAACCGATAATTAATAAGAAGATACACACCCCGGCATCATCATACAATGGTGAGAAAGGTTGCCCATGACCAACAAGTCAATAGATTTAAATACATAGCTTCAATATCAGCCTGTCTCGGATGGAACAGAACTAACACCAAGATTATAACACTTACCCTGTATAATAGTCACGAGGCAGATAGATGTCCTTCAGAGGACCAAATTGGCTAAATGGTCCACATAGATCTTCAGGGCTGCGTTATGGATGGGAGAAAAGGGGGTATAACATCAGCCAGATCGTTGTTTTGATCAACATACATGCACAAGGAAATACATCACATCATTTTTATTATACTCACACAAGTATGGGATGGCCAATTCAAGAATAAATGTCAGGATTCAAAGCGGAAAAAAAGGTTCACTAGTAACCTGCAGTCATGTCTAAGGTTGCGAACAAGGAGACTGGTTGGCAGATCCCTGCTGCGACCACTATAACGCCCCCTAGGGCTAGGACTTCTGCGTCTTCTACCATACCCTCTAGTTGGAGAGGGACTGTAACTGTAGCTTCTTCCTCTCATTCCTGCTTGATGTCACAATCTAAACCCAGCAAGGGATAGAAATCAATAATACATACAATATAAACATCGCATTGGACAATCTAAAATGTTCGACCATACACTCATTCATAGCCTAGGAAGCATCATTGTCAACATCTGGAACTAATTTCCAGACTGAAACATATAACTCTCTGCACAGTGAATCCAACGGGAAGGCAAGAAACTCACATTCAATTAACGTACAAGTTCTAACCCGATGATCCGATTCTCCAAAATATCCAAACTTCTCTTGGTAGATTCAATATGGTGTTCCGATAATTCCTAAAACCAAACCAAGAAACCTAGTGGAATTCAAACTCTCATTCTCTACGCCGCACCAGGAATTTGAAACCAGACTACCTCCTTCCGCGCAAGAAATACAAAATCAAATTTCTGGAGAGAAGGCTCTAAGCTGGAAAAGCAACCAAAACTATAAAACAACTTCCGCCGAGACGTATTGAATCGACTAACAAAACAAACAAGCCATGAAAAAGAAGATAAAAGGGAAACACGAAAGTAGACCCTCATAAATGGCGGAGACCGAGATATCGACCTGGGATTGCGGGCGGTTTGCAGCAGCTGGCTTCGCCTTCAAGCTCGCCAATTTCGCTTGGAGATCGAGGTGGACAAACGAGAGAGACAGAGATGCGGGAAAGCCCCTTCATCCTTCAAGTCTCCACGAATTCCAGAAGCTTCAGACAACTGCTATTCGTCGTCGTATGAATCGCTAAAATTTCGGGCCCATTACGAGAAGCTCAAATCCGATCGCAAGAATACCAGCTATATACATAAATCAGGTCCATTTTGTCATTAGCTTAAACGGGCTCGGCCCTGCTCGCCATAGCTAGGGCTCTGTCTTTCTTCTTCCCTAAACAAAACCCCTTGAAAAACCCTCTCTTCCATTTTCTTCCAGTCAAGTTCCGTTGTACGTGGGCACCGGGCCGTGCCGCCCACGGGGTAGCACGGCACGGTTAGAATACGGCACGAGCACTGCACGAAATAAATGAGCCGGTCCGGCCCGAGCACGAATAATTTATTGGCCGTGCCGGATCTAAACTTCATGGGCACGAGCACGGGCACGACACGGTATATGAGTGGGGCATGTCGGGCCTAATATTTTCGAGACTTAATGAGTATAAGTACGGACATGGCACGAAATAATATTTATTAGATAGAAAATACCTATAAAAAGAATTATAAGTTCTAATATTACAAAACACAAGTAGAAAAATATGTATTTGTTGTTGTTAGAAGTGTTATAAAGATATATACGTAATTACTAACATAAGTAAAAATGGACAAAGAATTAAACAAAGCAAAATCACACTAGCTATACTTCCAATTTTCTTTTTCCCCTTATTTGTTACTTTTCTCAAACATTATCGGTTAATACTATCTTCCTCCGTCTAATTTTCACCTTCTTTTTCATTCTCTATTTTGTTTTCGTCCTTTTCATTAAACACGAATGCGAGCATGACACGAACACGAATAGGAACGGCACGATTCGAATCGTGCCTGGGCCTGGGCCGGGCCTAGCAAAGTTAACAAATGGGCTTGCATGGCACGACACGAAAACTAACGGGCCGTGCCAAGCACGACACGGAATAAATGGGCCCGAAGCGTGCTCGTGTCGTGCCGGCCCAAGCACGGCCGATCGCCCATGTACAAGTTTCGTTTTGCAAAACGAAGAAAATTTCACCGGCCGAGCCATAGTCCTTCTTCTCAACCTAATTAAACTACTCACAAGGTAAATTGTGAGTATATACTTACAGAGATATGGAAAAGGGGGCCCAGAAATTAAAAAAAGGTTAACCCATTTTCACTATCCAACTACAGAGAAAAGGGAGCCCACAAGTTAAAAAAAAATCATATGCGAGTCTCCTCCTCTCTTTCCATCACTTCGTCAGAATAACACATCTACACAAAACAAATATCCAAACCACCCAGAATAATATCCGTTCACCATAACAAATATCCTCTAAGACCAATATCTTGTGAGCTCATAGTTAATATCCTCACCATAGAGACTAATTACCCACCACACACAGACTAATATCTGACAATCGCAAACAAGTACCCATGAAGAACAGATTAATATCTGACCATCACAGACAAATACCCACGACGAACATATTAATATCTGATCATCGCAGACTAATACCAACTACACATATCCGAACCATCTAAACTATTCTCCATTCATTGCAAACTAATATTATTGTTTCATGAGCCGAAGGCCCATGGGCCCTCGGCGGGCAACCCTAACTAAGATTGCAAGCCTTATGCGTTAAGATTTGATAGTGTGTTTAATTTTGATGGAAAACACCATATCCATTACTTCGCAAACTAATATCCATCGCATGAACATCATTATATCCTATCATCACATACTAATATTAGTAATAAAAAAACAATCTATCACTAACCAATATCCATTACAAAAAAAAAAAATGAAAGAGAGAGAAAAATGGTTAGAGAGTTAAACGTGATTGGGAATTTAATGGACCATCACTTCTCCTTTCTTTTTTTTACCCTTTTCCCTTATCTCTGTAAGTATCTACTCACAACTTACCTTGTGAGTAGTTTAACTTTTTCGCTTCTTGCAATTGTGCAGAATGGCAGCTCCTTAGTCGAAGAAGACAACCCAGAACAGGAATTCTAAGGAAGCTCCAAAGTTCAATAAGGCTTCGGAGAAAGAATATAATGCTAAGAAAAAGGACCCCAGCAATGGCGTTCCCAACTCTGAAGGTCTTTGCAGCTAGAAGATGATGTCCCGGACTTCCCCCGAGGTGTGTGCCCGTGTTCATTGTCGGCTTATTTTTACTGGGCTATAATTTTGGTTTTGGTTTTAGAGGTAAACTTGAGTAGAAAGGTCCAAATATAAGCATTTAACCGAGTTCGGATCATGTGACTAGGGGGTGTTTAGTCAAGTTCCAACCCTTAGATTTGGACACAGCAATATGATGGTTAAAAAGTGGGAAGAGCTATTTAATTAATGACAAAGGTATTTTGGGTATTATGGAAAATTACGAAGTATACAAACCAGACTTACAATCAGTACAAACCATACAAACATACGAACAATACAAACTACCACGACAAAACATACAAACAGATTTCCAAAGATTACATACATATGAACTGTACAAACAATACAAACTAGATCGACACACAATACAAACCTTACAAAAAAGAAAAAACAACCGCGTTGACTTTGGAGGCTCCATCCCTATATAGAGGGCTCCGTCCCAAAGTCAACTCGATTATTTTTTAGACATACAAACATTATAAACATGATGGACAAAAATGACAAACTAGACCGACAATCCATACAAACTAGAAAAACACCCGGGTTGACTTTGGAAGCTCCATCCCTATATAGAGGAGTTTCATCCAAAAGTCAACCAGATTATTTTTTAAATATAAAAAACATTATTAACATGGTAGACACAAATAATAAACATGATGCACAAAAATAACAAAGTTTACAAACATTATAAAAGAAACCGACAAACATTACAGAATAACAAAGCTTACGAACATTACAAAATAAACCGACAAACAGTACAAAGCATAGAAACCGTACAAAACATTACTAAAAATGACAAAGAAGAATGATAAACAATATAAACGGAATCGATACAAAAATTACAAAATATGTCAACAAATCACAAATCTAGCACTGTCGGCGGGAAATCTCTCCGTCGTCGATGGTCGTCGGAAAAGTTTCCTCCGGCTAGAAAAAAATCTCACTCTCTTTCTCTCTCTCTCGTACAGGATCTTTTGAGAGAACATCCCTATCCCCTACAAAAAAGGACCGTCAGGAGGAAGGCGCACCTGGTCGGCAGTTCCTTGGCCGGAGAAATCACAGCGCCGGCGGAGTTGCAGAGGTTTCGTCGAAAATCAGTTGTAGATGCAAAGAGATGAAACGTGCAAAAATAAATGATTTTTTAATTATAAATATTAAAAAAATAACCATGCAATTACTACATTACCCTTTCTTAAATTGAATTAATTGGAGCCATTGGATTTTAATGAACTTGAAGAGCTGCGATCGACTTAGGCAAGTGACTAAGGGACCGTCCCTAGTCACCTGATCTTAGCCCCATTTAACCCGACAGAAAAGAAGTATTGAAAGCTCGACTATCTTTTAGTTTCGTCATGTTCAGTTGCTTGAGAAACTAAGATGAAATTGATGTGAAGGGGTCGTTTGGAAGTTGCGATTGTTAAATAGATGTATTGTTGAGAATGCATGTATAATATTATACATGTATTGTCGAATTTGATGCATTGTAGAATACAACGTTTGGTATGTGTGATTGTGTATGTCGCATCAGCTAAAAGATGAGACAAAACAATCTCAACTCAACTATCTCAACAATCACAACTAAAAGTTGAGATATAACAATCACTCAAAATGAGTGATAGTTTATGTCACATCAGAGAAACAATCCATGTATTGTTTCTGCTAAAAAAACAACAAAAACAAAAAAATGATGCATTGTAAACAATACATGCATAATGACAATCTCAACAAAATTATCGGAACTTCCAAACGACCCGGAAGTTTCATGTTCAACGATGTTTTACTGTAGAGTTAACTAGTGGATTGGTTTTTGGCTGAGGATTAGTATTGTTACATTCTTAGATAACTGTATTGAGGGGATCAAATCTTGTTAGTTAAATGCTTGTCGCTTATGGTATGCTAGCTGCTTAGGAGCTATGAGTAGCTTTGGTTCTGATATCTGGTGACGTCTAGGTGGGGGAAACTCACTCAGCCAAAGAGAGCGCAATGAGATTCGCTCTGAAGTTGATGCAGAGTTCGAGGCTGGGGAGAAGATGTTTTTGGGAAAGAATAAGAAGGGTAAGAAGTTGCGAAATGATCAATTAGAAACCCAAAACCCGCCACTTTTTGGAGATGGGGTAACTGGGAAGCTACCCCGATTTGCTAATAAGATGACGACAAAGGTTTGTACTTCTTCTGTTGTATACATCTTGATCAGGAACAGGAAATGATCTATTTGGTAGACTTGTCTTTCACCAGGGAACCAGTGGTTTCCTGATCCTTATATGAGTACCGACCTTCTTGATTAATGAATATTTTTGTAGTGCAGGTTCGTACTTTTGCAATTGGGTGTTAGGTTTTTTCATTAGGCAACATTTTTACTTGAAATTTGAATGACAGATGGTTGTGCCACTGAGCTGCTTCTTTTGAATATTCTTCTTCCAACATGAATTCTCAGAATATTTCTCCTGGGATGAAGCTTTGGGGAGTAGTTGCTGAAGTAAATGAGAAGGACCTAGTGATTAGTCTGCCTGGGGGGCTGCGTGGATTAGTTCGTAACAATGATGCACTTGATTCTATTTTGGATGACGAATTTGAGGTAGAATAAGCTCTAGTACTTGTTATCTTTCCCTCAATTTTGCTGTCATTGCTTTTTTCATTCTTCTCATCTGATTTTTATTCTTGTCAGTCTGAGTTCGTTATTTTAACTTAACATTGCTTTTTTACTTAACAGGAAAGTGAAGGTTGCCTTCCCAGCATATTTCATGTGGGGCAGCTGGTTTCCTTCATTGTATTGCAGTTGGATGATGATAAAAAGGGGAAAAGAAAGATCTGGCTTTCTCTGTGCCTTTCATTATTGCACAAAGGGTTTTCACTAGATGCAGTTCAGGAAGGGATGGTATGTTGAACTTTGTGATTCTGCTGATAGTTGTTTCAGGATGACTGGTCTGCGTTCATGTTGATGTAGTGCTTTGTAACTGTGAGGTGGCATATGGAACAGTGTTAATCCCAGTGTTTGGGAATTGAGCATCTCAAGTGCCTTTTCTGTTATATGTGCTGTAAGGCACTCTCAAGGGTTTGGAAAGAAATGAACTAAAAGTTTGTTCACCATCGGTTTTTGTGTTGGGTTGATTGCTCAAATATGGTTGGTGTTGGTGACTGGTGCTGTCCCCGCTAGTATGAGAAAGGGCATCAGACAACTGTTCCATGCAGAGTTGCCAAGATTCGGCCACCGTTCCTTATTTAATATGGAGAGTTGGTTATATATGTTGCATAAGTAGGTCGTCTGATACATCTTGGGAAGCTTACTATTCTACAATAGAATCGTTGTGACCTTGTACTTTACCATGGGAGTCGCATAAATTATTTAAACAATAACTTGAAGTTTGTTGCATTCTTCTCATTTGAATTCACTAGAGCTATGGCTCTGGTTTGTATGAGCATGGCTTATGGAATTTATGGGTAGACCTTTGACTGAATGTTCGACTCTTACCAGGTGGATGAGGAAAGATCTCGAGTCTCACTTGGCATGAAAAACTTGGATACTCAAGGTGACCTTGACAGAAATGAAGATGGACCTATTGCAGGTGGAGGGGAAGACAGTGATTCAGCTGATGGCAGTGACTCCAATATGATAATTTTTCCTGGGAGTAATGTTGCTGAGAAACAAGATGCAGAGTCGGAAGATGAAGGTGAAGAACAAGCAATTCTTGCAGCAGCAGAATCAATGGCTTCCATTGGAAGTGAACCTTGATGACATGGATGAAGATAATGCAAACGATCAGATTAGTCATCACCAGGAGCACAATGATGAGCCAGAGTGCCAGACACTATATACAAAAATAAAAAGAAAAAGGAGAAAAGTAAAACGAGGGAAGAGAGGTCAGTTATTGATTGTGTTTTCTGATTTCCCTCAAACTGACCTAGTTACGCTGTCTTTCGGCGAGTGAAAAACCGGACCGTGTTTTTTTTATTTATTATAAATTTCTTCAGGGAGAAAGAGATTAGAGCTGCTGAAGAATGACTGCTGGAGAAGGACATACCAAGAACTGCTGATGAGTTTGAGAAGCTCCTTCGAAGCTCTCCTAATAGCAGTTTCATTTGGATAAAGTACATGGCACTGTTGATGTAGAGAAAGCTCGTGCAGTTGCGGAAAGGTAAAATCTTGTTCAAAATTGGTTCTTTTCATTCATACGGGAAAGGCAAAGAGAATAATACTTTCAGTAATTCTATATATCAGTTCAAAAGAGAATCAACGCTATATAAAAGATAAGCATGCAGTTTATTTTCACCAATCTCTGATTCTATTTGTTCGTGAAGTAAATTTCTGACTGCAGCCTGTCTATCTTCTTTATTGCAGAGCTCTGAGAACAATAAGTTTCCGGGAAGAGACTGAGAAGCTGAATATCTGGGTAGCCTACTTCAATTTGGAAAACCAGTATGGAATTCCCCCAGTGGTAATATATGAACCAGTTTCCCCGTTTTTTATTTATTGTTCTGTACTTTGTAAGATTGATAGTTGGGAAGCTTAAAAGTTTCAAAATAACTGTCTCAGGAGGCTGTGAAGAAATTGTTTCACCGAGCCCTGTAAGTTTGTGATTCCAAGAAGGTCCATCTGGCATTATTGGGTATGTATGAAAGGACCGAGCAGAATGAGCTGGCTGATGAGATTCTTGACAAAATGCTCAAGAAGTTTAAGCAATCGTGCAAGGTTGGTATCCTTGTTCATTGTTATTGCATTAATTCATGTCTTCAATAACACCTTACTTTTTTGTGTAATCTGCAGGTTTGGTTGATTAGAATGCGGAGGGTCATGAGCCAAGAAGAAGAAAAGGTTCAGTCAGTAGTGCAAAGAGCTATACTGAACCTTCCCCGGCATAAGCACATAAAGTTTATCCGGCAAGCAGCTCTCCTCGAGTTCAAAAATGGGCTTCCGGCCGTAATATGTTTGAAGGAGTTTTGAGGGAAGAGAACTGACTTGTGGAGCATTTATATTGACAAAGTAAGATTCTTCATGATGTGTTCCTAATAACAATCGTCTTGTATGGATATTCTTTAGTACCATGAATCATTTTCCATTCCATTGCAGGAAATCAAACTCGGAGATGCAGATGTTATTCGCTCATTGTTTGAGAGAGCAATTACACTAAGCCTTGCGCCTAAAAAGATGACAGTAAGCCATCATCTCGTTGAATCTGACAAATCACTCTTTTGCGGCCTTAACTATTGATCCTTATGTCAGTACATTACCTCAATTTGCAGTTCTTGTTCAAGAAGTATCTCGAGTATGAGAAGTCTGTGGGGGATGAAGAGAAAATCGAGGCTGTGAAACAGAAAGCACTGGACTATGCACGAACGGAACTAGTATGGTAACCACGTTGGTGGGATTTATGAATTCACTGTTTCGCTCTGCAACAGCATTCCAGCAGCAGGACGGGACATGGACAGCTAAGGAGAACCATAAGGTGTATTTCGAGGCGAAAATTCCGCTTTTTGTGAAGATGCCGTATCCCAAGACAAATTACTCTGCCCTGAGCAAAGAGCTGGACCATGGAGGATTTTCTGGTGGGATTTTTGCTAGTTTTGGCTCACATGTAGAATTTTGTCACGTGCATTTATTTAATAAAAATAATTATTTAATTATGGGTTGTCACGGGAGGGATTATGACGTGAGTAGTTTGCTAGGTTATAGGGTTATTTGTTTTATGTTCTCTATTTAAAGGAGATGTACAGAGTAAAAGGAATCAATCAAGTATAATCAGAAAAAGGTTTTACACACTTATGTGTTAATTAGGGAGGTTGGCTTTCCTCAAAAAAGCTTATGGTTCCGTTCTCGCCATTAAGAAGAACATTTCTCTTCTCAATCTATCTATCTATCCTTTCTCTTTTCTTCTTCCTATTCCAATTTTTCTCCCTAAATCATATTCTACAAAAGTGCACGTAACAAATTTCCATCCTTCACGTACCTGTACTAACAGCTAGGAATTTCAAATCCCCAATTCCTTTCAGCTCGACCGTTGGAGGAGAGCGGGACTCAATGGAAGAAGAAGAAGATTCAACTTGATCACTACTCACCGTTTTGATCAAGCTCAAACCAAACTCACCGTTTCATCACTTATTTCCCTTATGCTATGTCGTTTTTGCTTCTTCTTGGATGTACGTTTTCTTTTCTGGCAAGCTTGCCATTGTCTCCTTTTTCAAGCAAACAAACAACTTGTAGCAGCTCGTTGTCTTCTTCTGTAATGGCTTCTCTATAAGAGCCAATTCTGATCAATGAGAAAGGCTTTAAGCCTTAGGGTTTCAATCTTTGTTATGGTATCAGAGCCCTTGACCTAACCTTCTGCCGCCGCCATGGATCAACAACCTCCTCCAAACCCAGAACTACCTCCACAGAACCGACAGCAACCTCCACTTCAACCACAACCACAAAACCTTTACCAACTTGAAGATCCATTCTTTCTTCATGGATCTGAACAGCCTGGCCTTCTTTTGGTTAGTGAGAAGCTTACTTCCACTAACTACAACGATTGGAGCAGAGCCATGTACAATGCTCTTGCTGCCAAAAACAAACTTGGCTTTGTTAATGGTGTCATCACTGAGCCAGCCCCCACAGATCTCTTACATGGTGCTTGGGTTCGCAACAACACCATGATCCTCAGCTGGATCCAGCAGGCAGTTGATTCAGAGATCCGCAAGACAATCCTTTCAAGCAAGACAGTTGCTTATGCCTGGAAGAGTCTTCAGTCTAGGTATGTTTCTGGTGACCTTATTCGTGTTGCTGAGTTAGAAGAAGCCTTATCTTCCTTACATCAGGGTAACCAGACCATCACAGAATATTATGACAATGTCATTACTCTCAAAGATGAGTTGGATAATTACCAACCCTTGTTCCCTTGTGACTGCACCCCCACCAGCCATATTGAGTGTCGTGCCATGAAGAAAGTCTTAGAATATCATGATACAAACTATGTTATCAAATTTCTAAGGGGATTGAATGAAAACTATGCTGCTGTTAGAGCCCAAGTTCTCTTTGGGGAGGAACTTCCTACCATCAATAGTGTTTTTCAAAGGCTCCTACAACATGAAAGACAGATCTATGGCACACAGAAAGGGAAGCTGGTGGTTGCTGCTACATCAGATCCCTTAGCTATGGCTGCTCAAGGAGTTAACAGAAGATTTCCTCCAACTGGTAAAAGACCCTTTTGTACTCACTGCAAGAAAGAAGGTCACACCATGGACATCTGTTATCACATCCATGAATCAAAGGACATCCACTTCAACAATGAGGCCCAATGAGTGCACCTTTCGCAAAAGGCAAGGCCATACAGAGGATCGTTGTTATGAAAAACATGGTTTACCTCCTCACTTGGCTGCCAGATCTGCTACCTCTAATCCTAACAGAGGAAAGCAAACAGTTAATTCTGCTGTGGTTGAGCCAAATGAGCAGGAAGTCAAGTTAACAAAGAAGGATTATGACAGGATCATGGCTCTCATGAACAGCCAACATGGCCCTTCCTTCTCAGCAGCGGCTTTTATTTCCCAACCTCCATCTCCAGGTAAATTTCTTTGCTCCATTCCCAGCAAAGGTCAGACTTTCAAGAATCCAAATGACTGGATTCTGGACACAGGTGCTTCTGACCACATAACCTGTTCCTTGGCCTATTTATCTGACTATAAGACAATAGACAATGTCTTCATCACCTTACCAACAGGTGTTCAGATTCAAGCCACACACATTGGCACTGCTCATTGCAGTTCTTCCCTTACCCTTGAAGGGGTTTTATTTGTTCCCCACTTCACTTTCAACCTTGTTTCTGTGAGCAAGCTCACCACAAGCAAACCCATTCACTTAACATTTTATTCTGACTTTTGTCTCATACAGGACCTAGTGATGAAGAGAATGACTGGTTCTGCTAGGCTGATCAATGGTCTTTACCACTTAGAAGTAGATTGCAAACCTAAACTCCTCACTGCTGCTAGGGCCACTGTTTTTGATCTTTGGCACGTTAGGTTAGGGCATGTTTCCCATACCAGAGTACCCTATCTCTCTCAATTTTGTACCTCCATACACACTTTTAAAGATCAACTCTGTGATGTGTGTCACTTTGCAAAGCAAATGAGACTTTCTTTTCCAATCAGTCAAACTGTAACACAGAGATGTTTCCAGTTGCTTCATGTGGATATTTGGGGACCAAATTCCTCTCCTACTTATGATGGTTTTAAGTATTTTTTGACTATTGTTGATGACTTTTCTCGAATGACTTGGATCCTTCTTCTTAAACTCAAGTCAGAAGCAAGACCAAAACTCATTCAATTTTGCAATCAAGTTCAAACTCAATTCAACCAATCTGTCCAAAAGATCAGAAGTGATCAGGGGAAGGAATTCCAGATGGATGATTTCTTCCAATCCACTGGCATTGTTCATGAGCTATCTTGTGTAGAAACACCCCAGCAAAACAGCAGGGTTGAGAGAAAGCATCAGCACATTCTTGCTGTTGCAAGAGCTCTCATGTTTCAAGCTGCTCTCCCTGCTGATTTATGGGGTGAGAGTGTCAAACATGTTGTCTATCTCATTAATCGTGTTCCTACTCCTATTCTAGACAACAATATCCTTCTGACCTCACAGACTTAAAGGTTTTTGGTTCTCTTTGTTATGCTAGCACATTAGCAAGTCATAGAGCCAAATTTGCTCCCAGAGCTAGGAAAGGTGTTTTTCTTGGTTTTGTCCCAGGTATCAAGGGTTACAAAGTGTATGACCTGTCTTCCCATGACACTTTTGTTTCAAGGGATGTGATATTCTATGAAAATCACTTCCCTTTTCAAAATCTTTCCACTTCCTCCTCTGACTCTCCTAGTCTTTTTCCCACCCCATCACCTTATACTCAACCAGAAGATATCCCCCCAACCACATCAGCACAATCCCTTCCCCCTACTTCCCCCACCCTTTTCTCCTGATCCTCCTTCTCTCCCACCTTCTCCTGCTCATACACCTTCCTCACCAGACCACCCTCCTACTCAATCTCCAACTCCACCCCCTCCACCCCCTCCCACCTTCCCCACACTCAGACGATCAGACATACATTCTAAACCACCTGCTCATTTAACAAAAGATTACCATTGCTATCTACTTAAACAAGTAGGCAAACTATGTCATTTTTCACATCAACAGGTTAAAGACAAGAGGTATTCCCTTTTCTCCTCTCTTTCCTACAACTCTCTATCCCCTGAATACAAACACTTTGTTCTTACCTTATCTACCTTTCATGAGCCTAACACTTACAAAGAAGCAGCACTATCAGAACAGTGGAATGCTGCTATGCAACATGAGATAGGTGCCCTGCTAAAAAAAAAAAAAAACTTGGGGTGTGGTAAACTTACCTCCATGAAAGAAAACCATTGGGAACAAGTGGGTTTACAAAGTGAAGCTCAATTCAGATGCTTCTTTGGACAAGTTTCGTGCCAGGCTAGTTGCTAAAGGTCATACCCAACAAGAAGGGGTTGATTATCAGGACACATTTGCTCCAGTAATCAAGATGACTCAGATTGTTCTTAGCTATTGCAGCTCAGAGGAATTGGCATATTCACCAGTTGGATGTGAATAATGCCTTCCTCCATGGTGATTTAAAGGAAGAGGTTTATATGTCCCTCCCAAAAGGATATACACCACCTCCTAGTTTTACTAATCCTGTTTGCATGCTCAACAAGTCACTCTATGGCTTGAAACAAGCATCACGTCAATGGTTTTCTAAGCTGACTGATAAGCTCCTCACTTACAAGTTTGTTCAAAGTCAGGCTGATCATTCATTGTTTTATAAGGCAAAATCTACAAGCTATACTTGCATTCTCATCTATGTGGATGATCTTGTTTTAGGAGGGAATGATTTGCAAGAAATAGAAACTCTCAAAACAGCATTGCATTCAAAATTTAGCATCAAAGACATGGGAACTCTGAAATTCTTCCTTGGTATCGAGGTGGCCAGGAATTCAACTGGGATCCACATTTCTCAAAGGAAATACCTTGGAGATCATTGAAGAAGGCAATCTTATTGATTCAAAAACAGCCTCCACTCCAATGGATTACAAGTTACATTTGTCTACAGAATGTTCTACACCCTATGAAGACCCTGAATTCTACAGAACATTAGTGGGAAAGCTCATCTATCTCACCACTACCAGGCCTGATATAAGCTATGCTACTCAGCAATTGAGCCAGTTCATGGCCAACCCTAGCATTCAACATTTCAAAGCTGTTTAGAGAGTCATCTGTTACCTCAAATCTGCTCCAGCAATAAGCCTCTTCTTTCCCAAGCAAAATTCCTTTCATTTGAAGGCTTTCTCTAATTCCGACTGGGCTGCTTGCATTGATACTCGCAGGTCAATTTCTGGATTCTGTGTTTATCTGGGTGATTCTCTTATCTCTTGGAAGTGCAAGAAACAGAAGACAGTCTCTCGCTCTTCATGTGAAGCTGAGTACAGAGCCCTCGCTTTCACCTCCTGCGAACTTCAATGGCTCCTTTATTTACTCAAGGACTTTCAAGTCCCTCATGCTCGGCCTGCTACTCTCTTATGTGATAATCATAGCGCTATATACATTGCACAAAATCCAACCTTCCACGAACGCACCAAGCACATCGAATTGGACTGCCATCTGGTTCGTGAGAAGTTGCAGAGTAACACCATCAAGCTTCTTCATGTCTCCAGTACTCATCAACTGGCCGATCTTTCACCAAGCCTCTCTCTCCAGCGCCATTTCGTTCCCTCATCGCCAAGCTTGGTGTGCGCAATCTCTGCCCACCAGCTTGCCGGGGGGGGGGGGGGGGGGGGGGGGGGGGGGGGGGGGGGGGGGGGGGGGAACAGCTAGGGATTTCAAATCCCCAATTCCTTTCAGCTCGACCGTTGGAGGAGAGCGGGACTCAATGGAAGAAGAAGAAGATTCAATTTGATCGCTAGTCACCGTTTTAATCAAGCTCAAACCAAACTCACCGTTTCATCACTTATTTCCCTTATGCTATGTCGTTTTTGCTTCTTCTTGGATTTACGTTTTCTTTTCTGGCAAGCTTGGCATTGTTTCCTTTTCAAGCAAACAAACAACTTGTAGCAGCTCGTTGTCTTCTTCTGTAATGGCTTCTCTATAAGAGCCATTCTGATAAATGAGAAAGGCTTTAAGCTTTAGGGTTTCAATCTTTGTTATGTACCAAGCTCCATATCACGGAAGAGTTGGAAGAGGAAAGAAAGAGGTTGCCTGCTCTGTAAAATAATTATGTTTTCTGTTCACGGTTAATCTGAGTTCACTATTATTTACTACATTTTGGAGCAAGTAGTTCGAAAGAAATAAGAAAATCAATGAGTTCATGAGAAACTAAATCCAACACTTTTGATACGTGATTTATTCATGGTATAGCTAGGCGGAAAGCTAAGGAGTGAAGAAAAGTGTTATATCCTATACTTTAGTTATGAAAGGACGTTCTTCAAACATGATTCACTTTCAATGTCCGACTAGCTCTGTTCTTGGCCATTGGCCGGTTAAATATTTTAATTAATAAATTTTTGGTGAGTTTTTAATATTATATTCTAGTTACATTTAATTTTTTAATATTTATGCTAATTCTATTTAATGATAGAGTGCAAAGATTACGTATAAAAAGTTAAGTGCTAAATATGGATAATAGTACGATGCTATAAATCATGGTGTGATTAATATCATCAATGGACTTTATCACATTAGATTTGTGATTAATAGAGTTTGTCTCAAATTATTTGGAGTTTGTGGATTTTACTAATGACCATTTATATGTTGGATAAATACAATATATTAGCTACAACTATTAATAAACGGGAAATTATGGTCACAACTATTAAAATACAAATTATTAGCCATAATTATTGTTGCGCGTAAATGAATGGCTTACAGTCACTTACCGTTATTAACTTTGTAACGGAAAAGGCCATGTCAGCAACCACATCACCTTCCACGTCAGATTAATTTTTATCTATATTGTTTGATTATAATCGATTGATGCATGATTTATTGAGTCAATTGAATCCTGATCAAATTCTTTTGATTTCTGCTTTGACCTATGATAGATAGAATCTGATTAGGTTAAGAGAGCTTCCTTGATTGATAGTGGTGAATTGGTTGTGCGAGAGTCAACCAATTCACTGCTTTGTACTGGAATTCATGCCAGTAGTGGACATATGTGTTTATTGCCTCAACGGTCTATCCCGGTGAAGGCTAGTCACCTGCCGGGTATTCTATCTAAGAGGGCTTGGTCAGCTTAAGAGATTCCAAGCTAATTTAGGATCTTCCGCAGTTTAATCAACAGTAGATCAACCAAAGGTAATTGCAACTTTGACCTAATTGAGGAGCTAGGGGGAATCATACCTAAGTGAGTTCCCAACTTGTAATTAGTAGAGCAGTTTAGTAAATCAATCCTTAATCTAGTTTGCTAGATAATGAACTGAAGCTGAGTAATAGTAACTCTAGAGACCCGTGGATTTGATATTTATTACTTGTGCCACTATACTGCAGTCCCTTTCATTGGTTACACTGGGCCATTGTTAGGCGTTGTGTCGTAGCGTGTCAGTTATGCGATCAATTAAAACTTGGCTATCTCTACGAGAAAGCTTACCCGTAAGCAGGGGAACTCCCAAATACTTCACAGGTAAAGAGCCAAGCGGAAATTCAGAATATGCTGAGATACTCTCTCTCCTCTTGAGGAGTCCCTGCACAAAACAGTTGGCATTTTGCAGGATTGCATCGTAACCCAGAAACATAATAGAACTTATCCATCAAGCGTCTAATTCCAGCAACTTCTCGAATGGATCCATTGGTAAATATCACCAAGTCATCAGCAAAACATACATGGATTATATGAAGTGGTTTACACCTTGAATGGATAGGTATCTGATTGTCAGCCACATCTTTCTTCACTAAGCAATCCAGAAACTCCATAGCAATAACAAACAGGTAGGGGGACAAAGGGTCCCCTTGCCTGAGTCCTTTCCTAGCCGAGATTCTGCCACATAATCCACCATTCACAGCCACTCTAATCAAAGGAGTAGTGATGCATGCTCTGATCAATTTCATATAACCATCAGGAAAATTCATAGCAGTCATTACCTTGAATAAAAACTCCCAATCCACTAAGTCAAACGCCTTCATGAGATCAATCTTTACAGCACATCTGGGAGTAATTACTTTTTTATGGTAATCCCTCACTAACTCAGAGACTAACAGGATATTATCACTAATGGCCCTCCCTTTAACAAAAGGAGACTGAGATTTTCTAATCAATTTAGGCAAAACTATTGCCATCCTATTTGCTAATAACTTAGAGATTCCTTTATACAGAACATTGCAGCAGGAAATAGGTCTATAGTCTTTCATGTGTTCAACACAAGGAATCTTAGCAACTAAAGCAAATATGGTTGAGTTCACAATTGAAGCTAAGTGACCAGTAGAGAAAAATTTCAAGATTACCTCTTCAACATCTTTCCCAATAATATCCCAGTGAGCATTGTAGAATTCCACTGGAAAACCATCAGGTCCAGGGGCTTTACCCTTCCCCATATCAGAAAACACTTTTTTAATTTCCATCCTTGAAACCCCCTGCATAAGTTCTTCCCCATCCTCAGTACTCAATCTATGCTGGATGAGACTCTGAAAATATTCCACTGGAAGCTGTTGGACATTTGGATCCATAGAACTAATCAGTTTCGAATAGAATTCCACAGCAATTGACCCTATACATTGCACATCAGTCACCATGTTATTCTGAGAGTCAAACAATCTTGTTATCTGCTGCTTCTGATTTCTGATTTCTGATTTTAACAGACTTGTGAAAAAAAGAAGTATTAGAGTCCCCTTCTTGTATATGCTGAATAGATTTATGTTTGAAAAATAGTTCCTCAGCCTTTCTCAACTCCTGACAAGCCAAATTTGCTTTCTGTTCTTCCTCAACAAGGTGTGGAGTATGATCTTGCAAAACAGCACAGTGAGCAATTTCAAGAGCAACTTCAGCCTCACGAACTAGACCAGATATTTCTGAATAGACCTCTCGATTGAGCTTCTTTAAACCAGATTTTACCTGACCCAGCTTACTATAGAAGACAAAGTGTGGATATACACTAAAAGACTTCTTCCATGCCTCTTGAATAATAGATAAATACTAAGGATGCGCTTGCCAGAACATAAAGTACTGAAACGACTTAGGCAGGGAACGTAATTGAGGAGTAGTATGCAACAACAGACCACAATGATCTGAAATACCAGGGGGGGATTGTGCTCGCTCAACTAACAGGAAACTATCAAGCCAGGCTTCATTCATTAAAATTCTGTCAATCCTGCGTGCAATCGGATTACCTTTCTGCTTGTTCTACCACACGTAAACCATGATCCTGCAATCTTGTGGTCCACAGCCTCCATATCCTTCAACCATTCCTGGAAATCCAGCATACTAGTAGTAATTTGCTCCACATTAGAGGCTTCATTTACTTCACTGATGGCATTAAAATCTCCCATTATAATCATAGGAATAGAATCCTCTTTAAGCTTAACCAGTTCTTTATACAGAATCTTCCTCTCCACTTCCTTAATAGGACTGTAAACAAACAGCACAATGAAAGGAGACTGCTCACCAACCAAGATCTTCAAATAGTGCTCACCTTCCTCCATGCGTGTGACTTTCAATCCAGATTTCCAAAAAATCCAAACTCTCCCAGACTTAGATTTAGTATAGTTATCCAAATGCTTCCAATCCGAAAAAATGCCCTCTATTATTTTTTTGCTATTTTCTACTAATACTCGAGTTTCCAACAAACCAACTATATCTACTTTAAACTTCCTTAACTGTTTAACACAGCTAAGTGCTTATCATGAGCATTAAAGCCCCTGACATTCCAGCTCAAAATGTTCATTTACCTCGCTTGTTCCCCCTACCACAACCTCTTGGGGGAGGAGCTTCGACCTTACTGCTTGAACGGCTTTGCTGCAACCGAGGAAATGATTTATCATCCAACAAAGACCGCCTAAAACCCTGATTCACACCTGATGACCCAGCTTTAGTTTTCTGTCGACGATTGACCACCAATGTAAACCCGTCCTCATCAATTAACTCAGCTTCTGGTGGAGGAGTAACTTCCACCTGCCTCACCACGCCAATTGTCTCCACCTAACCTTCAGCTAGGTCCTCGAGGAGTAGCACAGTCATGCCCAAAACATCCACACTTCATACAGACCTGAGGCAAATTACAATACTCCTCATCCACAAAGATTACAGGCAACCCATCTGGGGTAATACTAAGCTTCGAAACCCGTTTATTTAAGGCCTAAACCTCAACACAGATGTGAACAAACCCCACCTTCCTTCCAGTTCTTGTTGAATTATCCATACACAGTGGCTTTCCCAGAGAGCTCGCAACCCTACCCATGCCAACCTTAGAAGTAAGCTAAGATGGAAGGTTAGACAATCGAACCCAGATAGGCAGCACCGTGTTATCAATGGCTAGAGGGCTAATTCCTGGTTCCCAGCAACGCAAAAAAACAAGATTCTCGCGATGGTGCCAAGGACCATTCTCAAACACCCACTGGAAAATCTCAGCGTTCGGAAATTGAAACAAAAGCATCTTCTTTCCCATCCACGAGACCCTAATTTCACCATCCTTCTCCCAAATCCAGTTCGCCCAATAACGAATTGAATAGAGTGAAGCTGGCCTACTAATGAACTGGCCTACAAGGTTGTGCTCCCACCTCTTAGCACCTTCTTCAATCACCTCCCGAGGGATCCTCAACGAGCCATTCACATACTCAAGCTCATAGTACTCCAAGCGATTATCCTCCGGCACCCCAAATAGTGAAACCCACGAACGACCGTCAATGACAGCAGCCGCACCATCGGTGATAGCCGCCATCGATATCGCGAAGGGTTTTTCCTTCAGAGAAAAGAAAGAGATAGGGAAAGAGAGAGGGAAGGTTGAAATCATACTTAAGTCAACTGTTATTGTTAGAATATTATTTGAATTTAATTGGGTTTGTTTTGGTGTTTTGGGCCTGTTTGGTTTGGGTTTGTGTTTTGACTTTGTTTTGACCTTTTCCTTCTATGTTTGGGAAAAGGTGTTTGGTTTTCTGTTTGGGAGGAGAAGAGTTCTATAAATACTCTTCACCACCCTAATCTGTAGTAAGGTCAGTCAGGTTAGTTTGTTTGGTTTGTCCGTTTGGAATTTGGTTTGTAACTTGTACTCTCCTCAAATTAGTGAAAGTTGTCCCCCTACCCGTGGATTAGCTAGCACACATTGTGTTAGTGAACCACGTTAAATTTGTGTTCATTCGTGTTAGTGTGGATTATCGATTGCACGCTTCTGTTCTGACAAGTGGTATCAGAGCCTTTGGTTGCGGTTTTGGGAATTTGGCGCTGGACTGAAGTTTTGCTTTGTGGAGTTTGGTTGGAGTTTGTTTGATAGTAAGAATGGCTGCTATCAGTATGAAGATTGAGAAGTTTACCGGAAGAAACAGTTTTAGTTTGTGGCAAATCAAGATGCAAGCACTGTTGAAACAACAGGGTTTGTGGGCTCGATTGTCTGGAAAATTGAAGAAGGAAAGTATAGATGAAGAAGAGTGGATTACTTTGGAGGAGAAAGCTCACTCTACAATCTTGGTGTGTTTGGCTGATGACATCATCACTGAGGTTGCTGCTGAGAAGACTGCTTTGGGCTTGTGGTAAAGCTTGAAAGTCTATACATGACAAAGTCTTTAACTAACAAGTTGCATATGAAACAACGTTTGTTCAGTTTGCGTATGGAGGAAGGTACGTCTCTCAGGAATCATCTAGATCAACTCAATACCATCTTGTTAGATCTGCGGAATATTGATGTTAAAGTAGATGATGAGGATGCTGCCTTAATTCTGTTAGTATCTTTGCCACAATCATATGAGAATTTTTTGGATTCTTTTATTGTTGGGAAAGATAGTTTGTCTTTGAAAGATGTCAGATCTGCTCTACATACTAGAGAGATTCGACATAAGGCGTCTGGTTCAGGTTCGGAAAATCAGGCATCTAGGTTGGCTGCTACGAGTACTAGGAGACAACAATCTGGTAATAAGAAGGAGAATACAAATTCGAATTCTGCTGGTTTGAAGGATGATATCTGTCATTACTGCAAGGAGAAAGGACGTTGGAAATCTGATTGTCCTAAGCTAAAGAAATATAAGAAGAAGAAGGAATCATTCGCTGCTGTGGTGGAAGAAACTAACTATGATTCTGAAGATGGTTTAGCCTTAGCAGTGAATGAACATGTACATCATCAGGATGTGTGGGATTTAGATACTGCAGCTGATTATCATATGTGTCCAAGCAGGGTGTGTTTTTCAACTTATGAGCAGATAGATGGAGGACATGTTTCTATGGCCAATGGTGATATCTGTAAGATTGTTGGAAGAGGCTCCGTCAGAATGAGGACACTTGATGGTTCTGTTCGCACCTTGACCAATGTTAGGAATATTCCAGAGATGACTAAGAATCAGATATCTTTGAGTCTACTCGACAACAAGGGTTTCAGTTTCAAAGGTGAAGGTGGAGTGTTGTCTGTCTTCAAGGGTTCTAAGGTGACTTTGAAAGGTGCCAATCGGGGTGCCTTGTATAGTCTACAAGTTTCTGTTTTGACATGTTCTGTTGGTGATAAGTGCAGCAAGTTGGTTTTGAATGGCAAGTCTCAATATGGATTGGACTTGCCGAATGGTTTGAGTTGTTGACCTCCCTTAGGGGTATTTGGAGGCAGGGGAGATTCTGGTACAGCTGATTTGGAGGAGTTAGTAAGTCTGGCAATTTTTATTGCATCTGAGTTTGGCGATTTTGCATCGCGTTTGAGTTTGGCGGTTTCGATCGCATTTTGATACGTCTGGCGATATGTATCGCGATTGGGTACATTTGGCAACTTTGGTTGCGTCTGCTACATCTGGCAACTTTTGTTGCGTCTGGTACATCTGGTATTTAAGAGAGAATTCAAGTTAAGGTGGAGATTGTTAGAATATGACTTGAATTTAATTGGGTTTGTTTTGGTGTTTTGGGCCTGTTTGGTTTGGGTTTGTGTTTGGACTTTGTTTTGACCTTTTCCTTCTATGTTTGGGAAAAGGTGTTTGGTTTTCTGTTTGGGATTAGGAGAAGAGTTCTATAAATACTCTTCACCACCCTCATTTGTAGTAAGGTCATTCAGGTTAGTTTGTTTGGTTTGTCTATTTGGGATTTGGTTTGTAACCTGTACTCTCCTCAAATTAGTGAAAGTTGTCCCCCTACCCGTGGATTTGCTAGCACACATTGTGTTAGTGAACCACGTTAAATTTGTGTTCGTTCATGTTAGTCTGGATTATCTACTGCACGCTTCTGTTCTGACAGTTATTTTATAAGTTTAAGAAAATTCATTATCTGCTCACATGTGCTATGGATTTAAGCCACTTGACCATGTGTCTGTATTTCCTTCCCTTATAAAATATAACAAACAATGTTTATTGTTTAAGTATAAGCCAAAGCTTCTACAATAATGATTATTACTAAGGACTAATACCACTACAACATCCGAACTATCCCGAAAATGCCACTTGTGTCCTATTGTTTCCAATATTCCATCTGTGTCCTGAACTATTATTCCGTTAGCGTTGACCGGAGTTGACCTTTAGTATTTAACAGAAAATCCAGTCAGCATTGGCATGGCATCTGACGTGGAATTTTCATTATAAATTTTTATTTATTTTTCCATCTAAAATAATAAAAACAAGGAAAACAAAATGAAAAATCCCAAAATCTTTTTAATCCCTTCGCCAGTCCAGCTCCTCTACCTCACCGCTGCACTTTTCCCAAATCTTTTTAATTTCCCCCAAATCAGAACCCTTCCTCTTCCTCCTCCTTCATATACAGAAGAAATCCCCCTCCCAAATCCGAAACCCAAAAGCAAGATGAGGCCGCTAGACGAGGCGGAGACGACGGTCGTCTTCGAGAAGCTCCTGAAGTTCACTGGCAACAACCTGTAGAACATCGTCGAGAGCCCCGCCCACGAGGGTCCAGACGCGAACCCCGGCCTCTACTGCTTCCGCCTCCAGAAGAACCGGGTCTACTACGTCAGTGAGGCCCTGGTGAAGCGCACCACCAACATCAGCCGGAAGAACCTCGTCGCGATGGGCACTTGTGTCGCCCGGTTCACCCACGGCGGCAAGTTCCACCTCACCGTCCAGTGCCTGGGCCTGCTGTTGGCGAACGCCAAGCACAAGGTGTGGCTGAAGTGACAGTTGCCGGAATCTGGGTTTGCTGTCCTTCCCCATTTTTTTAATTTCAAGATCTGATGATGGAGTCTTTTGACCAAGAGTGATTAGATGGCGAAGAAGAAGAACAATATGTTTGCAGGTTCGTCGCTTGGTGGAGGGAGACTCGATCCTCCTACCACTCTCGCTAGATCTGTTTTTTTTAGACTTTCTTTGCTGGCCGCTGTTGTTCATGCCTGATGAAGAAAGGGATGATTCTTTTTTGACAGAGGAAGAAGAAGAAAGGGAAAGTGCAAAGTCAAAATTTTCATTAATGTTGAGTTTACATATTTTTGTGTTTTTAATATTATTTTTTATTTAATTTTAAATATAAAATATGAGGTGTCAATGACGTGGCATCTATATGGTTGCCACATTTTTTGCCACGTCAGCAAAAGTCAACTTTGCGTTGACCATCGTTTGGTCAACCGTTATCTTTAACGGTCAACGAAATTGACAGGATACAAATGACACAACGTATTATAGTTGAGGACATAAATGGAATATTGAAAAGAATAGGATATAAGTGACATTTTTGTCATAGTTCGGGTGTTGTAGTGGTATTAGCCCTATTACTAACTAAGAAAACCCCGATTTGTAGCATAAAAGAAAACCCCCCGATTTGTAGTGGAGATCAAGTGAACGGCTCATGACTTCTTCTTTCGAGTGTTGAAATTGTATAACTTCACAACAAAAAATGATTTTAACGGTTGGAATAGACAAATATTACCTTACAAATTCAAGACTTGGAAAGATAGAAAGATATTTCTGTAGTTGAAAGTTGTGTTTTGAAATTGCATAAGATTTTGTGAAACCATATATATTTGTTTGGGGCACGATGCCCTGCTGGAACTCTCGCAAATCCCCTTTCGATCGGCGCCTGCCAGCACACACGAACACGGAGGGGGCGCCTGGGCCCGTTAATTCTCCGACGCTCAAGTTAGTTTCTTAGAGAGGGAAATGTCCCAAAGCAAGAGTTTTAGTGAGAGGATCCAACCTGTGTAAATGCTACCAACTGCCCCTATTTATACTCACCAAGTTCGAGGCTGATCTCCTCCACGTCACTGCCTCAATTTAATGCCTTGTACCTCCTTTGTCAGCCATCCCAACCATCTTTTGTCGTACTGTTCACTTTGGGACTGACTTACTTGGCTTCCCTGCCTTTGGGGGCGCCCTCTGTTTTGTGTGCCTTCTCCTCGTGATTTGTGGGAGCCCTTCCGCGAGGGGCGCCCCTATCACTTATACCCCCTCACGGGTGGGGGTTTGATATGGACCCCACGTTTTGCTTGCTTGAATTTTGGAAATTTTAAATTTCGGATTTCGAATTTAGACAATTCGAAATGTGAAATTTAAATTTGAGAAATTTCAAAAAGGAAAAGGTGGGGGGAGCTCAAAAGCCCGCACGTGACATCGACACGTGGCGCGCAACGCAAGCCTTGACTTGGGTTCTCCTTTCCTTTAAATACCCCTTCCCCCTTCAGTCCTTGTTTCTTTCTACAAACTGACTTCTCTCTAAAATTTCGCTCTGACTTCTCTCTAGATCCCTCTTTGCAATCGTCATCACTCCCTTCGAGGCAGCCAAGAATGTCGTCGCAAGCAGACAAAGCTTCCAGCCTAGGCACCCAAGGCGCGGGTGAGACTAGAGCGGGCGCCTTGGGCGCAGGTGGTGATGCAAGGCGTCCGACTCAGAGTGGTAAGGAATCTGCTCGACTTGTTGGTTATTTGTGTTAAATTTATTCTAGCTACCTAGGGTAGGGCGTCACTTACTCCGCGTCAACGTTGCGCCTGGGTCATTTGTTGGTTTAGAGAGGGCGCCTGCTTCTACGCCTGCCGGTCCATCAAGTGCCTCGACTCCCGGTTTTATACCTGCGGATGGATCGTACAAGATTACGACATGGGAGAACTCGTTTCCCCCTGACCATCTTCCAGAGGAGACGTCCACGCTGCCCTTCGACGTGGCAGGACCGCAGCACACGTCGACTGTTACCTTGGCCCGCGTTCATGAACTGGTGACCAGCCTCCAACTACCGCGCGACTGGTGGTATGCGCCTCCCTCTGCGATCTCACGAGTGGGCGTCTGTGGGCCGAAGTGGATTGGGGTGTATCAGGAGTACTTCCGCTTCGGGCTGCGATTTCCTCTCGACCATATCATGGAAGGGATCCTGACAACTTGCGGTTGCCCGCTGGGGCGCCTATCTCCCTCGGTCATTGTGATCGTGATCTTGTTCAAGTTGAGATGTCGTGAACACAGCGTGGAGCCCACCTTCAACTTGTTCCGGTATTTCTTTAAGATGGCGCCCCTGGACAACTGTTTGTTACTTCAAAAGAGGAAGAAGCGCCCATATCACTTTGTGGAGCGGTGTCCGAAGTTGGGGCGCAGCTGGTTCAATGGGTTCTTCTTCATGAAGGCGTACCGGGACTCCTTCTTTGAAAGTGGAGGCGCCTTTCTGAGGTAGTGGGGGTTGGGGCACATTGAAGAGTTTAACGCGCCGGTCGTGCTGTCTCAAGCGGAAAAAGACGGCGCCCGCTTTTGGGAGTAGAGCGTGGACCTGCGCATAACTGAGAACCGCCCCCCAATTCTAGAGGCGTATTATAATGATGGTTTGTAGGCGCCAAGATGTTATACGTGTAACCATGTTGTGACTTGTGCAAATTTTTAATTTTTGCCTTGTGCTAATTATTTCGCAATGTGCAGGGTCGGACTTCAGCAGCACTGCCAAGCTGATGAAGAGTCAGCTTGCAGCCATGACGGGAGGGGCGCCCACATCGATTCGTCTAAAGGCGCCGGTTCCGGCCGCCACCCAGTCGCAAGCACCCGTGTCGGCCGCCGCCCAATCACAGGCGCCTCCTCCTGGCCCGAAGAAGAAGAAGAGGGCGGTGAAGGAGGGCACAATGCATACGATCACCGCCAGTGTGGCGTCTTTCGCCCTGGAGGCAGCGCCTGATTCTGAACCCGCGGAGCAAGAGGGCAACTCCGGGGAAGAAGAGGATGAGCCCCTGATTCGTCGGGGGAAGAGAGCTGGTTCCCCCTTAGCCCCTGTCAGCAAAAAGGCTGACAGAGGGAAGGAGAAAGCAGGCGCCGCCGCCTCGGGCGGTGAGGGGGGCGCCCAGTACCACCTCAACGAAGAGGGGCGCTACGTGGGCCCCGATGGGCGCCCTCCTATCTTCTAGCCGCGCCGTTCAGATGTTGGGCGCATCGACCTACCTTGCTCCCCGCTGTCGGCAGTCGACCGAGGCTGCGCCATGGGGTTGGGGATTACGGCCGCCAAGATGTGGCAAGTGCCGTCGGAGCTGAATGGGGATCATCTCTTCGCCAAACTGGCCCAAGTGGGCGCCAAGGTATACTCTTTTACTTGTTCTCTCGCATTTGTGAAATTGTCTTTTACAAAAAAAACTAATCCTTCTTACTTGGTGTATGCAGATCCTTCTTTTTGCTGAGAGAGGCCCCCGACGCCTTTCTGAATCCAAGCGAGAGGCGCTCGAAGCCTCCACCTCTGCCTCCTCCCTGAAGCACGACCTGGAAACCGCGGACGAGCGCCGCGAGCAGTTGGTGAAGGAGTGCGAGGAAGCACAGATGAACGCGGCCATGGAGGTGTCGCAACTTCAGGGCGCTCTTGATGACGAGCGCAACAAGGCGGCGACCCTTCAGGCGGAGAAGGAGGCGCTGGCGCAGGAGGCAGGCGTCCAAGCGAGCGAGATAAACATCCTCAAGGAGGAGAAGAAGAGGTGGCAAGACGCTTACAAGGAGAGTAAGAAATCCTTGAAAGAGGCGCGGAAAGAAATTTCAAACTTGCGCCATTCTTTGGACACCTTCGAGGAGTCCGAGGCTGGAAAAAATATGTGTGCCAACGCCTGCTTGACCAGCCTCGAAATTTTGAAGGTTAAGTTGGAGAAGGATCACCCCGACCTTACTTGGGACTTCACTGAGATGGCCGAGTATGTGATCGGGGAGTTGGATACCCTCCGTGAAGCGGGAAGGCCGCCCGAGCCTCCTACTGCCGATACGCCTCCCAGCGATTCTGCTCCTGCGTCGCCTTTCCCGAAGGCGCCTAGTGCTGGAGATGCCAACTCAGGAGCTGAGTAAAGAATGGGCGTTAACTAAGTAGGATCCTGTTGTATTTTTTTAATGAATATTTATAAAGACGTTTCCGTTGATGATTTAATCGTATCTTGGGGTGCATGGTTTTACTTAACTTTGATTGCTTTTTAGGGCGCATAAAATGAGGGCGCTTTGTAGCCATTGGGCGCAAAGTTGGGCGCGATTTCTGTTTTATCTTTGATTACCGCATTCCGAGGGCGCAAATTTGGACGTGTTATTGCTCTGACTTAGGGCGCAATATTGGGGCGCTTTGCGATTGAAGGTTGCGAAACGGGGCGCTTTACTGACTTCCCTTAACTCTTTATACTTAAACACACAATCGGGCGCAAAGTTGGGCGCTTTTACTAACACGAAATTACTGGGCGCAAAGTTGGGCGCTTTTACTTAATGCGAAATGGCGAAAGCAAACATGAAGTCACTATTGGGGCGCTAGAACACTGGGCGCTTTGGACACGATACGACGCTATTTCGACGAGCGCTTTAGTCACAACACAAACGCGCTTACACACTTGTTTTCGACATAGACAAACACTTACAACTACAACCGCCTTTTACCCTTTCTGGTTCTCGTTAGGTGGAGGCGCCTCCCCCTGGTGCGGCGCCCTCTCGGTAAATTCGCAGGTTTTGTGCATTCCATGTTCTTTTCACCACTCTGCCGTCAGTATGCTCTAGTTTGAACGTACTGGGTCCTACCACCTCTCGAACTCGATATGGGCCTTTCCACTTTGATGCTAATTTCCCCTCGCGGGCATCCGGACGAAAATCACGCTTAAGAACCAGGGCGCCTTCAATGATCCCATGGGCACGCATCTTCTTGTTGTAGTATCGGGCCACTTGTCGCTTCATTTTTTCCAAGCGGATTGCCGCCACTTCCCTTACCTCGTCTGCCATGTCCAATTCGTTGGTTCGTGCCTCGTCATTGCCATTTGGGTCGTACTGGACAACGCGGTAACTTGGGATGTTGACCTCCACTGGAATGACTGCCTTGCTTCCGTAAGTCAAGGCGAAGGGTGTTTCTTCGGTGGCGGTTTTGTAAGTTGTGCGATGCGCCCACAACACATTTGGCAGTTCCTCAACCCATTTGCCCTTGGCGCCCGCCAACCGCGTGTGCAACCCGTGAAGGATACTTTTGTTGGCCGCCTCCGCTTGATCGTTTGCTTGTGGGTAAGCCACCGAATAAAACCTCAACACGACACCATTGTCATCACAGAACTCCACAAACTTCTTGCAGTCGAACTGCTTTCCATGGTCTGTGACAATGGACTCGGGCAAGCCAAACCAAGTGAATATATTCTTCTTGGTGAACTTTCGTACCTGGGTTTCTGTGACCGTGGCTAAAGGTTCTGCCTCTATCCATTTGGAGAAGTAATCAACCCCCACTATCAGGTATTTCATTTGTCCGGGCGCCTTGGAAAAAGGGCCCAAGAGATCCATGCCCCATTGGGCGAATGGCCAGGCTCCTACGTTGCCTTGCATGGGTGCCGCCGGGATGTGAATGTCATTTGCATGAACTTGGCACTGGTGGCAGGCGCCCATATGTGCCTTGCATCCCGTCTCATTGTTGGCCAGTAAAATCCCTGTTGGAGCAGTGTCTTTTCCAAGCTTCGTGCTCCTGCGTGTATGCCGCACGTTCCGCTATGCACCTTCTCGATTGCCCCCCTTCTTTCCTCCTCGTCCAAACATCTCAAGTCTGCTCACGCATGAGACCTTTTGTACAACTTTCCCTCGATTATGGAACATCGGGCCGCTTTTCGGCGGAGGCGCCAGGCTTCCTTCGGGTCATCAGGCACCACGCCTTGGGTCAGGAACAATACAATTGGCGCCATCCATCCGGAGTCGGCGCCCACACTTCTTAGGGTACCGACCAGGTGTTCATGAGGCACCTCTACGATGACTATGACCTTCCGTTCTTCCGCGAAATCCACAGCAGTGGCTAGCTTGGATAAAGTGTCGGCATGGGCATTCTCTTCACGTGGGATGTGAACAAAAGAGATTTCCCCAAACCAGGCTCCCAGCTCTCGAACTCTTCGCACGTATCCTTTCAGCGCCTCCTCTTTCACCTCAAAGACTCCGTTAAGTTGATTAACGACAAGGGCCGAGTCGGTCCTGACCTAGACCTTGTTGGCGCCCAGATCCTTGACCATACTCATGCCGGCGATAACCGCTTCATACTCCGCGGCATTGTTTGTTTTCAGGGTTGCAAATCGCAATGCGACTTCGTGCATCGCGCCTCAAGAGCTTATCATTACGATACCTGCCCCAGAGCCGGTGCGGCTGGCCGCCCCATCGACCTGAACCTGCCAACAGTCATCCGCCCCCCTTTTTGACTCAGCTACTCCCTCTGCGACGAAGTCAGCCAAGACCTGGGCCTTTATCGCCGGTCGGGGCGCATACCGAATGTCGAACTCACTTAGCTGAACTACCCATTTGACGAGCGTCCGGCCACATCCATTGACCCCAATGTGGACTTCGACGGTAGGTTGGTGAGTACTACGATGGTGTGCGCCTGGAAGTAGGGTCTCAGCTTGGTTGCTAACCTTCCTACTAAGCCTTGCACCTCTTTGGGCGTCTTCGGAGGTGTCAGCCTGAGAATGGAATCCACCTGCTTTGGGTTGGCCTCGATGCCTCGTTTGGTGATCGTGAATCCCAGGAATTTCCCTGCCTCGGTGCCGAACACACATTTGAAGGGGTTGAGGCGAAGCCTATGCGCCCGCATGGCCTGGAACGTCTCCCGCAAGTCTTCCTGGTGGTCTTCACGCCTCCGACTTTTGACTATCAAGTCGTCCACGTAGGCTTCCACATTTCGGCCAATTTGTTGACGGAAGATGCTGTTGACCATTCTTTGATAGGTGGCGCCCGCATTCTTGAGCCCGAATGCCATGACCCGGTAGCAAAAGTTTCCGAAGCGCGTCATGAAGGCTGTTTTAGGTCGGTCTTCTTCTGCCATGGGGATTTGATGGTATCCGGAGAACATGTCTACGAAGCTTAGCGTCTCATGATATGCCGTGGAATCGACCAACTGGTCTATTCGGGACATCGGGTAGGCGTCTGTTGGACATGCTCTGTTGAGGCTAGTATAATCCACGCACATTCTCCAATCCCCCGACGGTTTAGGCACGAAGACCACATTCGATAACCAAGTAGCATAAGAGGTTTCTTCAACCAAGTTGGCGCGCACGAGCTTATCCACCTCGACCCTAAGCGCCACCTCTTTCTCCGATAATAGGTTCATGCGCTTTTGTTGCACGGGGCGCCTACCTTTCTCGACCGCCAACCTATGAACGGTCGTTTCGGGTGTGACGCCTGACATTTCTAAAGCACTCCACGCGAAAAGCTCCGCGAACTCCCTCTGGAGGGCTATGAGGCGCTCCTTCATTTCGTCGGGCGCCTCTGCAGATATCTTCACCTGCATTTCCGGGCGCCCTTCGTCTAGCGCCACCAAAAGCTCTTCGTCGGCAGCCTCGGCTCGAGGTGCCTCTTCTGCTACGGTTTCCATCACATTGACTCTCTCATCGGTACATTTTCGCTTCCGCCCTGCTTCCTTTGCATAACGCGGGGCGCCTTGTCCCTGGGCTACGCCTACTCCTTGCGGAGCAATGAATTTTAAGGTTTGATGACAAGTGGAGGCCACCCCATTGAATAAGGCCAGGAGGGGTCTTCCCAGGATCGCATTGTATGGCGATGGACAGTCCACTATTCCGAAGTCGATGGCGCGCGTCACCCTTTGCTCCCCGTCCCCCAAGGTGACCGGCAGGCGCACTCGCCCTATTACTCTGGCGGGCGCCCCCGAAAAACCGACTAGCACCGACTCTGATGGTCTGATCAGCTCCGGCGATAGTTGCATGCGAACTACCGTATCCTTGAATAGTACGTCCATCGAACTCCCCGTGTCCACAAACATCCTTCTCACCTTGCATCCCGCTACCACTCCTTGTATCTCCAAGGCGTCCATGGACGGGAGCATGCACGCTTCTTCTGGCGCCCTATTGAAGCTGATATCAATCGCCTCCTGCACGTCCGCCGATGCCGCTCTCAACCGGCGGTTTGCCTCTATTTTTTTCCCTCAAGTCCATTGTCCCGGAAATGGCTTCGATGGTTAGACGTATGCGATCGGGCGCCTTTTCTTGGTCGAGGTCATGGGGCGGGGTGGCAGCTCCTCCTTCACTTTCTCAACGCCGGCCACGCACGCGCGGTGCACTCTCTCTTCAGGCTTCTTGAAGAAGTCGTTAAGCATTCCTCTGTCGGCCAGGCCCTGCAGCTCGGTCTACAACTGATAACAGTCGGCTGTATGGTGCCCCACTTCTTGGTGGAAGTCACAATATCGGTCTAGGTTCCGTTCATTGAGCTGTCCCCTCATGGGGCCCGGCCATCTGATGTGATACCCCTTCTCCTTGACGTGGTGGAGTATGTTCTTCAGCGTGTCGTTATATTCAGCAAAGGCTCCCGCCCCCCTGGGCGTCGGGCGCCCCATATCGATTCTCCTTGGTGGGGGATGGCTCATGGGTGTATACCCTGAATCGCTCGGGGGGTGCGACCTCCTTGTCATCTCAACTTCTTCCCCTCTTGTCTTCCGCCTGTCTGCCCTCCTGGCCGCCAATGTTTCTTCGAGCATGATCACCTTTTGTACTCTGTGATCCAAATCCTCCATGGACACCACGTCTCTTTTTGCAAGCGATCTACACAGCTCCTCGCTGGTGGTGCATTCATTCAGGCATACTCCCAACACTGATGGCTGAGCGCCTTTCACTGCCAGGGCCACGGACAGCCACCTCTCATAAAATTCTCTCAGTGCCTCTCCATCTCTTTGTTTGACTTTGAACAGGGCGCCTATGGTCAGGGAGCGACGCTTCCTGCTGGCGAAATTTGCCAGAAACATCGCCGCAAACTGTTCAAATCAATCAATGTGCCCCTCTTCGATCTGGTGGTACCAATCGAGGACCACGCCCGTGAAAGTTGATGGAAACACCTTGCACAGGGTGGCATCTGTGCTGTTGTAGAGCTGCATCTTGGTGAAGTACCCATTAAGGTGGTCCTTGGGGTCCGCAGTCCCGTCGTAGGTGGGGAGCGGGGGAATGTTGGTCCCTGCAGGCTCCATTAGTATGTTACGTGCCAGGGGCTGCCTCACGGGGCAGTAGCGTGACAGGCGCCCCAGAATTCCTCCGTTCCACCCACTAGCATCTGGCCCTCAGTGATCACGCGGGCGCCACAAGCTTGGGCGTCTCAGACATCCCGACTCACTTTCCGTCTCCGCCACTCTTTCCCTCTTCTTCGTCGGGCTGGGCGTCATCCCTTCGCCCCTTTTTAAGGCGTCAACCTCTCGCCGTAGCGCCTCAATCGCCTTGTCCCGATCCTCGATGATCCTAAACAACTCCTTTTTCGTGACCGCGGCGCCTTCCGACCCCCGAAACATGCCATCACTTTCCACGCCTTCATCCATCTCGGGCGTCTGCCCTCTCATCCGCCTCGATTGTTCCTCAGTAATTTCCTCTCTTTCTTCATTCATCAGCGCCTCCTCACTCATGATTCTTGGTTATATTCCCCTACCTGGCGCGCCAATTGTTTGGGTCACGAGGCCCTGCTGGAACTCTCGCAAATCCCCTTTCGATCGGCGCCTGCCTGCACACACGACCACTGAGGGGGCGCCTGGGGCCGTTAATCCTCTGACGCTCAAGTTAGTTTCTTAGAGAGGGAAATGTCCCAAAGCAAGAGTTTTAGTGAGAGGATCCAACCTGTGTAAATGTTATCAACTGCCCTTATTTATACTCATCAAGTCGAGGCTGATCTCCTCCACGTCACTGCCTCATTTAATGCCGTGTACCTCCTTTGTCAGCCATCCCAACCACCTTGTCAGGTCTCTGCCGTGTGACAGGCGCCCGCAGGTGGTGGACCATCTGATAGTCTGATCTCCTTCGACCTCTGCCCTGTACTCTCTTTGTCAGCTATCCCAACTACCTTGTCAGGCTCCTGCCGCGTGCCCTTCTTGGCTATTAGCGTTTTGTCCTCATGCACCCCTCACCTTACTTGGGCCTGGAAGGGTTTCACAAATCTATTCTTGGGCCTTGCCCCCAATGCTATTGCTTGGAGGCCCAATCTGCTATTTGTTGGGCCCCAATTGTAGTACCCAACAATATTTGACGAAGAGCAATTGGTTGTGGTTGGTACCAACGTTGCACTTCAAAGGTAAATTTCATTGACCCTTTTCCTCCTCTATTTCTTGTTATGCTTGAGGTTGAGGCTCAATAAGTATTTCCGACATATATTTATGAGCTGAAAAGTTGCTTTTCGTTTTCATCCAGCAAATTGTACTGTATTGTCCACTTGTATGGAATTTCACCGATGTCAACACGTAGCAGTTTGTTCTTTTCCTATTGTAAAAGGGAAGAAACTGAGTATAAAAAACAAAAATTCTGCCTTTCATTCTCTTACAGCCTGTTTACCGCATAAAAAATTCAGTAATTGGAATTCCATTTTCAATTCTATTTCATTATTCTATGTTTGGAATGGTAAAAAGGTTGGAAAATAAATTCTATTTGACCCAATATTGAAAATTAGAATTCCTATCAAAAGTTATAGGAATTGGATTTATGGAGATGGAATTAGTGGGACTCATTCATATTTATTATTATTTTATAACTTCACTATCTTATTCCTATCTTTCTCCCTCATTAGTATTTCATTTCGACCAGACACAACTCCGACTTAAAACGAGTGAGAAATCATCCGTTAAAGATTAAGGGAAAAAAATTAAAGTTTTTTCGAGTAGAGAGAAGGAGGCGCTGATGTGGCGGATTCTTATTGACTTATGCATGAGGTTATTGCACTACAAGATTACTCACTGTATCTGCTCCGATTGGATGGTACAAGGAAAGGAAGCACTCTTTTTCATCCAAACAGGTGAAAGTTGCTGCTGCTGCATATGCATATTGTAAGTGTATGTTGTTCCAATTATAATAAACGACAATGTCTTATCAGTTTCTGATGAAGTTATGATTTATGTTCAATCCAGCAGTAAATTGGGGCAGAAGGCATTGACCAACACAAATATATCAAAGCTTTATTAGACCGTGATCACCTCCCTCAATTAAGAAAAAAGGAAAAACAAACCCTCACCAACTCACAACAATGAAGGACTGCATTTATTAATCCCACTAATCAAATGCAACTTCTTCAAAGCCTTGAGGAGCAAACGGTAAGCGGTGAGCTGTGGGAAATGCCCCTGAGCCTTGAGGAACTTCAGCTTTGTAGGCCCACCAAGGTTCTTCTTCATGTAATGCCCCACAAACTCTGGGACAAATAAGTCTTCTTTAGATTGGATCAGAGAGCATGGCACTGTTACTTTAGGTAAAACCCTTCTCAGGTCCCCTAGAAACACAGCCTTGGCAACATCCACAGCTACCTTAGGGTTCATCCTTCCTAAGCTCTGCTCAAACTCTGCTATGGCTTCCTTGTCATTCACGGTAACTGCTGCCGGTGCGAAGTTGTGAACCCAGTTCGAGTAGTTCTTCTCCATGGTGTTGAAGAGGGTGTTGAGCTGTGACCTCTCAGACCCTCCATAGTAACCACTATCATTAAGATACCTGTAAACCGAACCCAAAAGATGACAAAATCAGTTTCCTTGTACAACAAGATTGTTCAACTCTTTCCTTTCTTTGATTCACCTTGGAGAGCCACTGAGCAAGATGAGGTGTTGGAAAAGGTCCGGTCTTTGTGTTGCAGCAATGGAGCCAATCATGGCTGACATGGAGTGACCAAGGTAGACAGTGTTCTTGAGTTGAAGCTCGTCAAGAAGGTTGACCAGGTCCTGTGAATAGCCATGGAGTGTTGAGTACTTGCTTGGTTTGTAGAAATCGGGGCTGACATTTGGTGAGAAAGCCAAGTCAAAAGTCAGGACCTTGAAGCAACAAACAAGGTAAGGAAGGAGGAGGTGCCAAACATTTTGGTCCAAACCATAGCCATAGGAAAGGACCAAGGTTTGAGTTCCATTTCCATATAAGTTGGCATTTAGTGCTGCAGCAAGGCCACCATTGGGGACGTAGTTTATAAACTCCATTGACGTTTCAGATGAAGAAGACAGGCAGAGGAAGGGAGGAAGAGATGGAGTATTAAAATCTCTGTTTGTGGCTTCAGTGGCTTGGTTTGGGATAGAATATATATAGCTCTCTTGGGTTTCATGATGGAGGGATGTTAGAAAGGTACAATTCTATTATAGAAACAATTTCTTGAAGAGTTCAACAAAAAAGTTTTGATGTCAAAACCTAATGATTAAGACATCAGAAGGACTGGAGATTCTGTGATTGAAAATGGGGGTTGAAGAATTTTGATTGGTTTGTCTTATTTAATGTAGGGTTTTGGCCTGCAAATTGCAGTGAACCCAGCACAAAGACTGTTTCTTTGATAACTATTGATAAAAAAAAGGAGGTGATATCAGCTATGATATTAACCTAGCAACTTAAAAATCTTTGCTTTCTGGCACTTTCTTCTTGGACCCTTGAGTTTGGAGCCATATGACTTTGACTTTGGGAGCAGCCAATCCATGCGTCAGAATTTCAAGCAGTGAACAATCACTCTATCAAATGATTAAGTTAACCACAAAAGTCTTTGGTGGTAATTGGAGATTTGTTTAGAAACCTAAGACCTGGCTTGAAAGACTAATAATAATGCTTATGTACGCAAGCAAAGAGGGTATTGCTATTGCATGCCACAGTAGGCAGGGAGTGAATGGTTGCTAAAGAATTATGAGGAAGTCCCAACTGTTGTGGACAATGACCTCTTCCTCTTTCCTGAAAGTGAAAAGTTTTGAATTGGAAAAATCGCAGTCATAGCCAATACTAATGCACTGGATTTTTTCCAGAACTCCGAAGTTGAGCTCGAGTGTTCTAAAACGAATGACCTGTTGAGAAATCCTGGTATTGCTGCCCAAAAAGAAAAACAAGAGCTCATTCATAGCCTAAGAGATATCCAAAACGGCAGAGAGATTCCTTTCAGTCTGAACATACAGTGGGAGGATTCCTGTGGGCTATTTGGATGATGGATTTTGCTTATCCATCTTTCCCATTTACTTCAGAGTTGTGAAGAGACCAGCTTTTCAGCCACTTATTCCAGTAGTCGTAATGTTATTGTTGTGTCAGCCTTGTGCTGCAGTTAGTCAAAGCGCAGCAGAAAATTTAATGGTTTTTTTGTTGGTCTCAGTATGTTGAGAGATGTCAATCTGTTTTGAAGCAAATGTGTGATGGAGTTAGAATGTGTGCTGGACTGTTCAAGGGCCTAGGGACTGTGTTTTTCTTTTCCCACTAAAATCTTACCCAGTAGGAAGGAACTCGTGTGGGGTTGAGGGGAATAAGTGCAAGTCCAACAAATTTGGTGGGCAATGAATTGGTATTGGTAGTTTGGTACTCAGTCAGTCGCATTGGCTTTTGGTATGGACGAATGATGAAGGATAGTAATGATTATGCTGAGGTGCTGTCAGTTGGGGAAAAAAGGGGATTCTGTCTTTTTGAAATAATGGCTACTGCCCACTGCCTTGATGAAATCAAAGACTACACTGCTCATTCATACGGAGACCAGATGGCTCCCAAGAACCCTAACCCCTCCCTCTCCATATGTAGTACCGCTATTCAATTAACATATTCAACAAAGAGGGCCAAAATTAACCAATATACGGCAAATTACCTGTTTAACCACATATATCTGACCAACAAAAACTCTCGAAATATTTGTATACCAAATTGGATCTACCTTATGGCCAATATGGTGCAAGAAGATTATCCATGAACTTCTGTACATCTCAGCTGCAGCATCATCTTATGGAGAATGGAGTAAAGACTTGTAACATTTATTTCCAAACAACCACCCAACAACCCTTGCCTCCCACCAAGTATCTGCAAAAAGTCTAATCCACAGGCACCATAGCTAAGATTTTAGAGGTTTGCATCACAAGTCACATCAAACTACCAGTTGTTGAAGAACTTATATCATAGTCCACTAAGATATATATGGTAACAAATTCCATAGTAGTTCCTCGACATGAGAGATAGGTCAAGGTCCGCGTAGGGCTCTTCCCAAACGCTGGCATCACTTCCTTAAACATGAACATTTTTTTTTGTGTTGTTTTGCTTTTCAATAGTTCTGGAGCTCTACAAAAAAAAAAAAAAAAAAAAAAGTTCTGCAGCAGATTTGGTTAAGTACAGATATATAGGATAGACCATTTCCAGATTGCGGCCAATCGAATCATAATGTTTTCTCAACTCTAATACGAAATTAAGTGACCAAGGATGATATCGAATACATATTTCAGCCCAATCCTTGTTGGTGTATCCTGATCAGTTACATAGGAGATTCCACAGTTCCTTCAGCTACAACCAGTGGTTTTCTGCTTCTATAAAACTATATCACACAGGGTGGGATTGACATGATTATTATGATACAGATCTCATCACATTATTCTCACCATTGCCCGGACTACCACCCCCGTTCCCATTTCCAGGGAACAACATTTTCACAGACCTCTTTCTCACACAAGTCTGTACAAACAAAAATCGGCCTGCAACAACTTTCCATAATTCCCTGCCTGGATTTGGTGCATACTTATTTTGTCTGCGTCACAAATCATGATGGTGATGCTTTGCAGCTAATTGAGAGCATAATGAACCCGTTCCAAGATCTGAACCACCTGACTAACCGAGATTGGAGTAGTTGAGGCTGCTTTCAAGCTGCCTACTTTATTATTCGATGATGATGCAACCGGCATTGATATTATTGCTTCCTGTTGGGCATGTGTCAACTCCAGGAACTGACCCAGCATATCACCATCTAGTATCTTCGCTACTCTGACCTGTAAAATCCGGAAGAGATTGTGAGAAGGGCATAGAGAGCCATTTGATGAAAGAAGATGAAACTGGGTTTATAAACATATTCTTACAGGGTTCTCACGGCTGCGGAACTCGTGGTGATCATTCCCAAGAGGAGGAGCAGTTAAAGGATGGACTGCAATTCTAGCTTGAACTGCTTCTAGGAGTTCATGGTCCTCCCTGTCACAAAGTAATCGAAAGGAAATTTAAGTAATGGTCGTCAAATCTCATCTTCTTCAATTCATTAACAAATTGCATCCTAAATTATTAATTAATTATACCTTGACAATGGGAAAAGGACTATTATGCTTCCTAGCAAAGTGCTAGCCACTATAGTGTTGCTCGATGCATCAACATTAGTAAGAATGCCATCACATCCAGTCAGCAAGTCATCTTCAGGGAGTTTATATGAAAAAGAACCCTGAAACAAAACAGAATTTCATCAAAGAACAACGTCAGATATTAAGAATAAATAAAAATCTCCGACCCTCGCTCTTACCGAGCAAGCCAATAAAGGATAAGTTAAAACAGAAATAGTGCGCCTGTGGAGTGATGGTTGTGAACTGAACAGCTATCACTTTTCAGGAATCCTATTATCATTAAGATATCACGATTGCTGAGAAACGCCAAAGAGTAGAAACTCTGCCAACTAGGATAAATCACATCCTCTATCCTCAATACTAAAGAATATTCAAGAGTTCCAGTTCATGATAAAAGGAATGCAACTCACTGGTAAGAGAAAATGCAAGACTCACCTTCTTCAAGCTCATGGCTACCTCACCAGTGTAATAAACACAGCTCAATTTCAAGTTGCTCTCTGGACTCGCATTGCCTGGCAAAGATGATCAGACATCACAGACACACATCCAGTTTAGTCCAACTATTGACACAGCAATGGTTATCTAATTCGAAGGCGGCGTCATCATTATTACTGATGAGAAATGAACCTATTTGCAACACAACTATATACAAATAGGACAGCATTACACACAGCGGACTAGATTTGTGATGACATTTCAAGATCGAAGAAAAAAGGAGCAGGGAAATAGAAGCTGGAGTATATGTGTATGTAGCTCTATGAAATTTTGCAGCGAAAGACAGATAATTTTTGGTATAACCATTTGGATCGTATAATAATTGCTCGGTCATATCCACGTAAATCACAAGACAATTGCACAAAAAGACCTGCAAGAGAAAAACTATTCCTCAAGCAAGCCTAGCTCCTAGAGACAATACTGCCAGAGAACAGGCATGTCTGAGAAGCAACATATGTTCCTCCAAAACAGAAGAATACTAGACTTACATTCCAAACGATCTGAACATGATAGAATAGCAAGGCTTCCCTTCCGATCAGAAACCACAGCAGTGTCCAGATCCATAAGGACACAGTCGGCAACTAATCTCTGACAAGGATCACAATAAAGTTGCTCCAGTTTTCTTGCATCCTAAGACCACAGCAATGGTTTATACTCCAAAAAGCTACACCAGCTGGGAAGTGTTGCTAGGACAGAAGGAAATTTGCTTACCTCATGATAAGAGTAAAAGAGAACCCCGTCGCGGCAATCACCAACGGCAATCCTAGTGTAATGTGCAGTCAATGACATTATCATAAAGCGTGTGCGCCCAACAGCAATCCGTTTCACTCTTTGTGGGTTATCATTCAGAAATCCACATACATAAAACTGAGGAAAGGAAATAAAAACTTCATAAGAAAAGGTAGCGTTGCCTAGTGTTGAAGCAGAGACAGGGAATCTTGTGACTTACAGCACTACCAGAAGATGCCAGGAAGTAACGGTCTAAGTAAGGACACATTGCAAGCACCATTCCTGGCCATACTGTCGAATAAGCCAATCGGAACTGCCAAGTTTCAGTTTCCTCAAGTTTAACTCCATCACAGCTGGTATCATCAGGGCTGCTGCCAAGACTACTGCTTGATAGTTGATCCATAGAACATCCAGCGACCTCGCGAAATGGAGATGTTCTTTGAGAAGATGATCCTGCCCTTGATCCTAATGTCATCGAACCAGTATCTGAATTTTGCAAGTGTTCCAGGCAGAGGACAAGCAGACGCCCTTTGGTACTGTTGATGAAAATTATTGACATCAGTCGAACTACTACCAATGATTCTTTTAAAGCTAGATCTCACCAGAAGCATTATTGTTTGGAATGAACAAACTAAAATTAGAAGCCAAAAATGACAGAGCAAGAGATAGGCAGTTTACCTTTCGGCTTCACCACTGGGCATGATAGCTGGGCCAGAGGAAAGGCTGGTTCCAACCACGAGAACCTGATCACTTCCCACCCTTATCAACTCCATGGATTTGCCAGTCTCTCCAAGATCAAGTTTAAAACACGAAACTATGGATCCACTAACAGGATCAACACAACATATATCAGATGAACATGTATCATCACTCAGATCAGTCCTCATCACGAACAATAATCTGCTGTCACTTTGATAGAGAATCTTCCTCGGTGTACCTCCGACATGAAACTTCTGGACATTAAGCCTCTTAGTACTTACCATCTCCACCTGATGCAAAAGTGCATTAGACATCTTACTAAAACAAACCCACGCGAAAGAACAGAAAAGCATCTAGTGAGAAAACATCATTCACGGAACCAACAAGAAGTTTCAACAACAGCATACTAACTACAATTGGCCATCAATTTCAAATTCAATTTTTACGATAGATTACATCAGATATTTGATCAGTTTTCTATTTCTATAAGCTAAGTTACCTTGGAGAAACAGATTCTGACATGCTTCCCACAAAATATACTCAGCAAAAATAAGAATGGGTCTATGGAGTTGTTCATCATGTACCAAATTGCAGAATGAACTGATATCTCACATGTCCAGGTAACATTTAATAGCTAAGTTCCTGCTCAAGATTTCAGTTATGGCGACATTTTCCTATACCCACCAGATCACAAATAACAGACATGCATCAATTGGAATGACCAATTAACTAGCTTTAGTGCCAAATGCTATATACTAGCAGACAAGGAAATGAAATTGCACAGTCTACTCCATAAGGAAAATCAGTGTTGACAAGAACAGATCATCCTAGTAGATGCCATAGCTTCAACAGCCATCCATGTTATTTGATAAGCAATAATGAAAAGACCTATTTCAAGAACAATTTGTCCATGCGAAGCTAAGCATTGAAGTCGGTAAAACAAATGCCATAACAAGGCTGTAAGAATACATACCAAATGCAAACTGTTATCGGCAACAAATAAAATTCCTTTAGGGCATTCAGCTGAGCATACGGGTGTTGCATGTGTTGCTGCCTGGAATGAAATGGATATGTACGAGAGGCTGTGCCTTGCAGTTTGCAGCAACCACGGCCTGTCACTGAGAATAATTATGTCTGCATCAAGTGAATCACTTAGAGGAACCAGGAATACAGGAGTAACGCCTATGCGACGGCTTGCAATCAATTGCAGTGTAGCAGGAAGCTCATCCGCTATCATATCAGATGAGCAGCATGCATGTGGTTCAAGATGCATTGCAGTAGTATTGCCAATGTTGACCAAACTACAACTGATAGGAGAGTTCAGAGTGGATGCACCAAACGAAGGGATTGCACTTGCAGAACACCACTCAAACCGCAATAGCATACCATTCCTCAAACCAGACAGAACATAACATCGGTCAACTAGTACAAGTCTCACATCTTGAGGCACGCACCCACTTATAGCAGTCCCCATTGCAGTTGTTAAAGCGATTGTACCAGAAGCAATAACTCTCAAGCCTTCACTAGGGTCAAAAGCTAGAATTTCCACTGACGGCTTATGTGTACCAATAACAAAGGTCTTATCTACCTCAACCCCACCTGGAAAACCAGTTGCACTATGCATGGATTTGGCTGAATTTGTTCTTGTTTGGTCAAATTGTTTCTGAGGTATAGAAATGCAAGATAACTCACTTTGCAACCTTACACATTGCATTTCAATTATTTCATACTCATATGCTGAAAGCATTCTAACACCAAGAACGTATAAAAACCAAGGATTAGAAGTGGAAACAACAATCCAATTCTGGCCAACTGCACCCAAACTGACACTTGTATTGTCTGGAGACCAAGATTTGCAAACTGGAGATGACAGTTGTATGCCATCAGCATGAGCAATCCTTGTGGGCATAGAAAGCTGAACTCCAGCTTGGTGAATCTGAACCAACAAACCATCACCTACTAGTCCACAAGCTAAAGTAGACACATCTGGCTGTAAACCAACAGAATCAGTCACATCAGTAAAACTTACTCCAACAGACAGAACCCTGGTCTCTTCAACGAATGAGAGAACAAGAAAAGAATGATACAAGTCACGCAATCTCATGCGAACTGTCCAGGTGCCAGTTACACCCTGATACGTAGGAGCAGTCTTCAGTAGCCTTTCAACACTGATGCCGCTACGGATAATCCTTAATGATCCCTCAGGGGCCACACCACAGCAGGCAAACATTTGATCACGCTTCTCTTCATGGCAATCTCCAGTTGATATATCCAATATTGGTGCAATATTTTGAATGGGGCTTATATCCAGAAGTCTCTCATTTTCTACTTTGAGGATAATCCCATCCCCCATATCCACGAGCGCAACTAAAAAGCCAGCTTCAATCCACATAAGCTCTTTGCATGGTAACCCGCTATAGAGACAATCAGAAAGGTTGACTTTGGGAGCTTCTGAATCGAATGAAACTTCAATCATGAAAAACTCTCCAGTGTCTAGACAAAAAATCATCTTTGCACTTTTATCAGATACTGGTTCCCAACTCCAGGAGCATATGCGCTTGGAGGTTGATTTTACATTGCTACCATCCCCATCTATACACATGGGATCATAATCCCGAAGCTCCAGCAAAGCCGAAGCAGCAACATTAAATAAACCGTCATCATCAACATCGTGGACTTTACATGAATCTTCAACAAAATTATGCTCCTCTAGGGTGGCAGGCAAGAAATTGAGGCTTATCCTAGATAAACAACTAGGGTTATGAGCATCTCTAAGGTCCATCAGAAGGGCATCACCAACCCTAAACAAGAAGGCATATCCATTAGAATGAGGAACTTCAACAATATCATGTGCCAAGGGTCCAGAATCAGCAAACCGGGAAAGAACACCTATAGTGTTTTCTCTAACTTTCCATCCCAACAACAGCAACTCATTGATGAGGCATTCTCTCCTGCATTACCGAAACATCAATTTGTGAATAATAAAGAGGGCAGAATCATTGTGTGTTCTGTCTTTTTCATCTAACATGATTTGTAAGTGTTTAAACTTTCAACTGACCATACACATGATTACCTGTTAATTACAATGGCTAGTACCGGATTATGCTCCTTACTTGATTGACTAGAATGTCTTGAGATAAAGCACATGCTCCAAATTGTGCCAGAGAAACTCAATCGCCGATTACCTCTACCAACACCTGTGTTTGCTTCATTTTCAGGAGGATAAATTATTCTCTGAAATTAGCACAAATGAAAGTATCACACATTTATCAGCTGTTCCACCAACAAATAAAGCAAATGCAGGTACGATTGAAGGGGAAAAGGACACTAACCTTATCGATTATGTCACTGCCACCAGAAGTTGAAAGGGAGAACAGAGCTACACGATCTTCATATGCAGTAGTGGCGACAAAACAGCCACTGCAAAATGCAACGTACCAAAATTATAAAAATAATCCAGAATGTCAAAAGCATCTTCGAAATATTAGGATGGACTTAAATTCTTTAAGATCAGAGTTTGACTAGGCTACATGCTTCTTTTGCAACATAAAGCTCCTTCTTAGCACCAGATCAGTATTTCCTCAACCAAGCATTGTGGTTCCAATAGCTAATCATAAATCAACCGAACTACATTGCATTGGCATATTATGCCATTTTCTTGTCTGACATTTCATTTTTGTATAACCTTTTTTGTGATAGCAACAACTGACCAAGGAAGATAAAATCTGTCCTAACAGATCGATTGTCTGGAAATGGGATTACTGTACAAAAAGAAGGAACAAAATATATTACAGATCCAAATCCTAATGTGTGCCAAACAGAATATAGCAACTTGCCTGCGATGGACAGCTAGCATTCTCCCAAGCTGATGCCTTGAGTTTCCAGGATTTGAAAGCTGGATGTGTGTTAAAGGAAAAAACCTATCATGAGGGCAAAAGTCAACCACAAGGAGGGGGGAAAAGAGTCTGCCTTGACCAGCATTGAACTTCATGAAACACAACTGGGGAAAAGGAAAGGGAAAACAAATTACCTGTGCATTTCATTGCAGAATGTGAGAAATGAGAGCTTCCCGGAGTCTGAAACAACAGCAAGAAGGTCTTTCCCCTGCATCTATAATCGAATTGGACAGACCATTCAGACAAACTCAGTTCACTGTTTCCATAAAAAAAAGGAACTTTTTTTTCAGATGCTACGGACCAGCGTTGTACGGGCATGGAATTGGCTACTCCATGGTACAGGAGCAAGATCCTTAATGGTACCAAACACAGGCTGCTCGCATATCGACTGTAGAACCCCATCTTCACCTACCGCTACTAGCTCTATGGAAGTTGCCTGCATAATAAGACAGTGCTCAATCACCTTGCAAAACTAAAAGGGTATGCAATGAGCCGGAAACTAGGATGTGGGGGGCTGGTGGGAAGCAGCGAGGGAGAGAGGAAGAACCTTGCCGAAGACGATGTCGGAGGAGGAAGGGGAGCGGAAGTGAGCAGAGACGACGTGGAGAAGTGCGCTCCCGGGAATGACACACTTGGCGAGGTAATGGGGGGAGCGGGCGGATCCGACGAGGGCGGAGGAGGAAGAAGCGGAAGAGGATCGGGACTTGGCGCTGGAGCATTCCTCCTCGGTAACCGCCATGGCGGTGGAGGAGCTCAGCAACAACCCTAGGCTAGCTAGGTTTCGGATTCTTCTTTCTGAAGCAGGAGGACTTAGTAGTAGGTTGCGGCGAGCGTTAATTGAATTCTATGGGAGCTAGGATGCCGACGACAGTTTAATCACGGCGGGGATAGCTCACAGGTGGAGAATAAGGATTGCTTGGATGGTAGCGCCATTGGCAGAGCCTACTGGTGTGTTGAATGCAATGCTATCTGTGTATCCGGGCAGTCCTAATCCCCTTTGTTGTAAAATCAGCTCTCTTTTTTTGAGTTTTGTCCGACTACTACACGATTGCCATCACTAGGCAGAAACTCACGGGATCACTCTCGACTCTTCGCCACGTGGACTAAGGAACTATCCGGGACAGATCGATTGAGCTTTGCGATCCGTTTCATTTCATAACTTCTTTAATGAAATGAGATTAGTTGCTATGAGTAGGGGTGGAAGTTTGGTTTTTGGTTTGCAGTTTAACCGGAAATCACAACCAACTACGCGTAGTTTGATTAATTATCAACTACACGTCTATATTACGGGTTTTGGTCGGGACTATTTCATAATCTAATTTTCAATCAATATTACAGGCTGCAACTGTTCATTCGCTAAGCTAAATACTAAAGTTAACTGCATGAATAGAAAGATCAGAATAATTGTTGCCAAAAAGGGGAAAAGATCATTGTCTACTCGAAAAGGTATATTGTTCATACATGTTGAATATGTTGCTTATTTGCAATTTATATATGTATTATTTCTAATTAATGTTCCCTTTAACATACGAGGTTCCAAGCATATGGAATGTTTTTTGCTTGGCCCTCCTTTGAGAGCACATGTCAATATTGTGGAGCTGTTATGTGGAAGGAGGAAAGTACATCTCGTCTTCTAAAGCCAGACTCTTCAAAATTTGGACTTTGTTGCAAAAAGAAGGCAAAGTGCAACTTCCATCGGCTAGAGAACTTCCTGAATTCTTAAGAGATTTATTGCAATCAAACAATGAAGCTGGCAAGCACTTTCGTGATTGTATCGGGATTTATAATGGTGTCTTCTTATTTAGCTCGATGGGTGGAAAGATTGATCATTCTTTGAATGATGGGCGTTGACTTGCTACACTCAATCCCAACTATGTTGAGTCAAAAAGCTTGACCTAGCAAGTATAATACCGTAGGTCAATTTGATTTAAATCTATGCAATTATGTCGAACGACAATTCATATAGAAATATCACAATCAAGATTAAGGTGAAAGAATTTGATAGGAAAAGGAAAGAATTCAAAGTGATTGCTTGCCCACAAAGGAGTTACTATATCAAACAAAGAGGATATCAAATCAAGGAGATACTTGCCACATGGAGGACTACAAATAAAAGGAAATGAAGCTTCACATTTACTATAAATATTAGAGTCATTTGTAGGCTAGAGTACATTTTGCAAAGTTCTCTTCTCCCTTGTAATATCAAATTAGTGAGATCTTATTTCTTGTGAATAACTTGATATCTCAAAAGCTGAGATAGTCAAACTAAGTCGGGTTTTAGGGTGGGAAGGGTAATTGTAATTGGGGCTAGTGCAAGAGCAAGAGTGAGTTCTTGCTTGGAAGTTGCACTATGAGGATTACTCTTCAATCAAGCTAAACTAAGAGTGTTGGCTTGATTGAGTGAGTGGGTAGCTTAGCTTGGGTTTACCTAAGGGTTAAATAGGTGTGGAGTTGCACCTATTTGGTTCTTGACACATGGTGTCAAGGTTGTCTTTATCTCATAGGTTAGAGTGTCTTTCAATAAAAGTTAGAGTCTCTCAGAAAATAGTGATGACTATCTCTGAGACGTGGATGTAAAGCCATATTGGTCAAACCACGTTAAAATCGTGTGTCCCTTCTCATCTCTCTCTAGTCACCTTTCAATATCGTTCCATCTATTATTGCAAAGAAGTGAAAACTTCTATATTAATTGGAACAAGTTCGTCAAAGCTAATTAATCATTTCAATAGAAATCTTTGACAAACCTCTTTAGGTGGCTCACTCAAGCTTGTTCATATTTCTCACTATTGAAATCTGAATTAATTTGCAAATTGACTCAGTCAAAAGTATTCAAGAAGTGACCCCTCTTGGTCTAATGAACTAAAAGCCAAGTGAAACCCGTACTTCAATAGTTCACACATTATGTAGCGATATATCACCCTTACTTCAATAGTTCAATATCAATTTGGGTGATCTATCACCCTTACTTCAATAGTTTACATGTTATCTAGCGATTGAATTTGTGGTTAAAGCTAAGAACTCTAATCTTGTGCCAAGATACAACAAATAAAACTCCAGTATGATCTCTGCAACCGTGTTCTCTGCACCTTCAGCCATTTTGCTCCATTTTGCCCTCTTTCGTCTGACTTTTGATTATGGTGCCAAGATTACTTGCTAAGGTCTGAAACATGACAAAAACAAGAACACATCCTGCATAAACTAGCTCCAAGAATGGTGCAAACACATCAAACGTCGCAAGTAAAAGGGGTGAAAAGTGCGTAATCTAACCAGCATTAAACCACCCCCCCCCCCACACACACACACACGCACACGCACACTTGAACGTTTGCTTGTCCCTAAGAAAACTTCTCAAACCAATAGAACTTTTAGGACAAAAACAATGTTATGCACTATCAATCATCGATGGTGCCTCGAGAATAATCAAAGTCGGGTAAACTTTACTTCCATATCTTCTCGATTGCGGACCTTGTCAACTAAGGAGGTCTAGACACTTCATGTGTGCATTGGGGGACTCATAGAAAGCATTGAAAATCCAAGGACTCCATGGTGGTGGTTCCACTTTTTTAGAAGAGGACTCAATTTTTCAAACCTCAACTTAAACTTGCCATGCATGGAACCACCTTGCAATTTTGCAAATCAAGGCCCCACATGGGGGAAGATGATGATCAAATTCATTTCCCGAGTACCTCTTCCCAACCTGCACTCCCACGTCTCAACAACAGACGGGTTGCCACATATGTTGGGTGCAAACTAGAGCTGAGATCTCGTGACTCGCTAAAAGAGACTTTGTCTCTTTCCATACGAGCCTGTGAGGAGGAGAAGTGTTTAGGGGTGGAAGGTAGGGAAAGATGATCGGGACGCTAGAAAGCTATCAGAATCCCAAACACATCCTCAATGCCACTTCGAACCGAGAGAAGAGCCCTTCGACGGCTCAAATCAAATACTATGCACGGTTGCCTCTCAAGTGAGAACCTCAATTTAAAAAAAAATTCAAATTGGTGCACTTTTTGCAAAATATTTTGGAGTCCTAATTCACACAACCTAGAGGAAATCGAAGTAAACCCACGCATTATCAAAAGATTTTCATGGCACCTCACTAGTGCCCATAGCTCTTACTATCATAATCATCAAACATTTCTAAGCATAGTGAGCAAGATCATGCTTAGGACAATTGTGATCGGAACCCATAAAATTTTCAATTCACGCAATAATCTAGGTTCCAAACACATCTCAATATCGAACATTCATCATTCATTCATGCACAAGTGGTTGGAGCCCTCAGATTGTAGGAATTTGGCAATAACAAGGCTCCAACACATTCAAATAGACCATTCACACTCATTATTCACATGCCAATCACAAATACTTGTACGCAACCCCCACACTTAAGCACGACATTGTCCCCAATGGTGCATAGAGAAGGGTGGAATGAAGTTACCGTATTAATCTGGCCGATTCCAGCAACGGACACGGCGGCGGGGCTGACGATGGGGGAGTTCCAGCGACGCCGTCGTACGACATCGATTCAGGTCGTGATCTCTTACGCAGCTCCTCCGATGTGGGTATGCTAAGGCATACAAGCAGAGATCCAGGCACGCGTGCTCGCGGGGTGTTGATAATCTTCCGCGACCGCGCTGGTGGGTCTAGGGATGCGAACCGGGAGAGGACTCAGACACTCAATCGGAACCGGTCTGTGTTTCGCGCGTGTCTGAGGCGATGAGCCTGCTCGGCGTCCGCAGAGTGGGTGCGGCTTACACCATCTTGGACTAGGTGGGAATGTTTGGAGAGGAGCCAGCACCGCATGACAACCTTTTGCGGGGGCCCGATCACGTGTCCATCTACGGGCGGAGGGAAGTGACGGAGTTTGTGCGCCGGTTGGGTTTGCCCCCCAATTGGGAGTATGCAGTTCCATCCGCGCGGAGCAGGATTGGAAACTGCCCCCAGGGTGGTTTGGGGTATACACGGAGTATTGGAAGATGGGCTTCAAGTTCCCCACTGACCCGCTGCTGTGCACGCTGTACAGGAGGAGTGGGCGAGTGAGTATGTGGAGGAACCGACGGTGTGGAAAAAGGGAAGTACGCGCGGCATTGAGTCGGAAGTAGGCAAGTACGACGGGCTCGACGAGGAGTACGAGGTGTGCATGTTGCAGAAGACAAATTTATACTCCATTGGAGTATGTGCGGCTTGTTTGGAGGAGCTCTTTGCAGATGGTTAGTTATGTTTCTTTCCTTTTGCATTCTGTCGTATTAACGACCCTCTTACAGTTTATTGGCGCAGGTGTTGACTTCTCGTCGTTGGTGAGTATGATGTCGGTCAATGACGTCGTGAGGGCTCCGCCATCAGTGCAGCATACACCCCTTGCGGTTGCTGAAGGTGAGACGCGGGCGAGCAAACCGCCGCATCCCAAAAAGGCGGTAGTTGCTAGTTCATCTAGGGACACCGTTCAACAGACACTGCCGGAAATGCCCGGTTTTGGGGCGCCCCCATCGACTACTTCCGCAAGGTGCGGATACATACCGGTGCGGCTTGCAATAGCTCGGCTGCTCAGACTGCATTACAGGCCATTGGGCCTATGCTGAGCATCTCTTCGCTGATGGAAAAGTCGGACCCGCTGCAGGACCTGTCCCAGGTCTATTTTGCGGTAAGATTGCGTTGATCTCCTGTGCAATGATTGGGTTTTCAGTGATTCACATTTTTTCTAAGTCTTGTGGCGTTGTGATTGTAGGGTTTGCTGGCCACTTTTCGTGCCCAGCAGGAGCGTGCCTGGGACCGCGCGGCGCTGAAGGATGAGCAGTCGAGGGCTGTGCAGCTGGAAGGAAAGCTCGCTGGAGCAGAGGGTCGCGCGGAGTTGGCGACGAACAAAGACAATGAGGCAATGGAGCCGCTGTGCATTTTGAAGAGAAAACTGTCGGAGGATGTCGAGGCTGCGAAGGAGCAGGTTAGGTTGGAGGAGCGGGATACCATCCTTGAGGAGCTGCGAAACGAGTTTGAAGAGGAGCGGAAGCGTCTGACGGAAGAACGCGCCCAAGAGAAGAAACGCCTGGAGACTGACCACGTGGAAATGCTGAGGCAGGTGCGCGAGGTTTTCCAGAAGGAGAAGGAGGATTTGGTCCACTTCATACCGTGGCCAAGGCGGATGTTGTGCGCGTGGCACAAGTGAACGCGGTCTGCCAGTATAAATCTTCCACTGCGTTTTGCAAGATACTGGTGGACGCGATGACCAAGGCTGTGATCGCGGTCCGCAAAAGGTGCGACCGGATAATCCGGGGATCCGTTGGAACACTCGCACCATGGTCCGGCACGTTCAGCAATGGTTGGGCGAGAAGAGGCCTTTGGACTTCGAATCTGAGCCGGAGACTGAGGAGGACGATGTGCGTGCTGAGCAATCGACTGAGGATGAGGGGACCGGGGCGGCCCCCGAGGAGGAGGCTTGGGCAGGGGCGGGAGAGGAAGTTGAGGTGACTCCCGCCGGGAACATTGTAATAGATTAAGTTTCGTCGCGCTCCGTTCCTCTTCTTTCCCTTTTTGTAGTTGGTTTGTCGTTTGCCCGTTTGTTATCTCCCTGTTGGAAATCCAAATTTATTCTAAGTTGTTTCGCGTTCGTTCTTCTTGTTTTTATACAGCTCATGACTGCGTAATGTGTGCCCTCTTAAACTTTCTTAGCTCGATTCTTGATCGCGTGATTACGTTGCTACTTTGTGGCTTTATTTATTTTCTTTGCCCCAACTCATGGTTGCGCGATTATATTGCGAATTATGTGTGTGCTTAACTGTTTAGCGCAGTTCCTGACTGCGCGGTTACGTTGCTAATGTAAAAGCGGTCGCGTTTGCCGAAACGTTACGTTGCCTCCTTATTGCGCGGTGGAATGGAAAGAAGAAATTATCATTGCATAAACAGGACATCAAGATTACATGTGGGTAGTGGTTATGACCTCTTGTGGTATTTTCTCAGATTTTGGGCGTTCCATGTCCGCGGGATTGGTTCCCCGCCTAGCGCGCTTAGCTTGAATGTGTTGGCGCCAACAACTTCGCAGATTAAGTACGGGCCCTCCCATGTTGATGCTAGCTTCCCGTGCATTGTGTCGGGGCGGAAGTTGCTCCTCAACACTTGGTCTCCCATTTTAATATTGTGTGGGACTAGCTTGGTGTTGTAGTACCTCGCGACTTGGGCCTTTGCCCCGGCCAGTTTGATAGCGGCCGTCTCCCGACGTTCGGTAGTTAGCTCGCGGTCCGTGAGCCGCGCTTCGTTGTTGATTTCTTCATTGTACAAGGTGATGCGGTACGTGAGTATTGCTATTTCGATTGGGATGACCGCGTCACTTTCGTAGTTTAGTGCGAATGGGGTTTCGCCCATTGCCTCCTTGAACGTTGTGCGATGCGCCCACATGACTGTGTGTAGCTCCTCCGCCCAGTTGCCTTTTGCTTCCCCAAGGAGAGCATGTAAGCCGTGTAGGATTGACTTATTTGACGTTTCCGCTTGTCCATTAGCCTAGGGGTACGCGACCGACGTGAATCGGGCTATGGCACCCACTTCATCGCAGAAGTCTATGACTTCCGCGCAGTCGAATTTCTTGCCGTGGTCGAATATGAACGCATTTGGAACTCCAAATCTGGTGAGCACGTTGTTCCTCAAGAAGCGAACCACTTGTTGGGCGGTGATTGATGCCAGCGCTTCCGCTTCTATCTATTTGGTGAAGTAGTCTACCGCGACAATGATGTATTTGCGTTTGCCTTTCGCAGTGGAAAATGGCCCTAGTAGATCTACGCCCCATTATGCAAAGGGCCAGAGGCTGACATTTCCCTGGAGCTCGGTGGATGGTGTGTGATGTTGATGCGCGTTCAACTAGATTTTGTGGCATTGCTCGACGAATTTCTTTGTGTCTTTCTTTATTCGCCGCCAATAATATCCTTGAAGAAGGATGTTGTGTTCCATGCTCCGCGCGCCACAATGCATTGCGCAAATGCCCTCATGTATATCTCGCACGATCGGTTGCGTCTCGTCTGGTCCTACACACTTTAGGTATACGCCCGAGTGTGAGCGTCTGTGGAGCGTGTCATCAATGAGCGGGCAGCTTTCTGTCTGAGTGCCCAAGCTTGTTTCGCGTCCTCTGGTACCACGCTTTTGTCAAGAACGCGATAATTGGCGTTCGCCAGTCATTTTCTTCCCTTTGTGTTGTGTTTACGATATGTGGAGTGTCTTGGTCTTCCTTTTGTACGGAGACCATCCTTGTCGGTTTGAGTTCCGTCGCCGTGGCAAGTTTGGAGAGTGTGTCCGCGTGCATGTTTTCTTCTCTCGGTAGTTGGACGTATGTAACCGTTTCGAACTGCGCCTCTCGCGCTTTGACGCGCTGGATGTATTGGGCAAGCGTGTCTTCTTTGGCGTCGAAGATTCCGTTCAGCTGGTTGACAGCGATGGCGGAGTTGGAAAGAATCCGCACCGCTCTTGCACCTAGGTCTTTGGGGGCCGTTAGTCCTGCCAGTATTGCTTCATACTCAAACGCGTTGTTGGTTTTAAGAGTTCTAAAGCGAATGGCGATTTCGTGGATGGCTCCCGCGGGCATTTTAATTACAATGCCTACGCCCGCTCCATGTTTGCTGGCGGCTCCGTCGACATAGACTTCCCACACTCCGTCAGGTTTGTCGCTCAATGTTACTCCTTTCGCGATGAAATCGGCGAGGATTTGAGCCTTGATTGTTGGCCTTGGCGTGTATTGGGTGTCATATTCTAATAACTCGACTGCCCATTTTGTCATTCGTCCTGACACTTCCATCAAGCTTAGAATTCTTTTGAGCGGCAAGTTCGTGAGAACTGTGATCGCGTGTGATTGGAGTAGGGGCGCAGTTTCTGCGATGCGTTAACTAACGCCAAGGCGGCCTTCTCGATTAGGGAGTATCTTGTTTCCGCGCTTGCTAATGTTCGCGATGTGTAGTAGATTGGCCTTTCTGTTTGCTCCTCTTTACGTGAGATTAACACTGCGCTCACTGCTCTTGCGGACACAGACAAGTACAAAAATAGCTTTTCATTATGTCAGGGGACGGTCAATACAGGGGGTGATACCAAGTATAGTTTGAGCTCATTGAATGCGGCTTCACACTTCTGGGTCCACTCGAATCGAGCGCCGTTCTTCAAGGTTTGTAAGAATGGAGCGCATTTATCGGCGGATCATGGGATGAATCATCCTAAGGCGGCTAGCTTGCCGTTCAGAGATTGGACTTCAGTTGCGCTTCTGGGAGCGCGGAGTTGTTGCACTACTGTAATTTGTTTGGGTTCGACCTCGATTCCGCGTTTGGTTATCATGAATCCGAGAAACTTTCCTACTTCCGCGCTGAAGACACACTTCAGCGGGTTGAGTCGGAGGCTGTTTCTGCATAACGCCTCGAATGTTTCGCGGAGGTCTTCCAAATGGGAACCCCCGCCCTTTGTCTTGACGATGAGGTCATCCACGTAGGCCTCAATGTTGTGCCCCATCTGGGGTGCGAAGACTGTATCAATCATCCGCTGGTATGTGGCGCCCGCGTTCTTTAGGCCAAACGACATTCCCATGAAGCAGAAATTGCCGAATGGCGTCATGAAGGCGGTTTTCTCCTCGTCTTCGCGGCTCATTGGGATCTGGTGGTATCCTGAAAACATATAAAGGAACGATAATGTTTCGTGGTTGGATGTCGCGTCGATCAGTTGGTCGATGCGCGGTAGCGGGTATGGGTCTACCGGGCATACTTTGTTAATGGTGGTGTAGTCTACGCACATTTTCCACGCGCCTGAAGCTTTTTTTCACCAGGACTACGTTTGCCAATCACTTTGGGTATTTTACTTACCGGATGAGACCGACGGCGAGTAGGCGCGCCACCTCTTCTTCTATAGCCTTCAGTTTCTCGCCCGTAAATGTGTGTCGTGCCTGCTGTCGGGTTTCCGCGGTACTGGGCACCGCGAGGCAATGTTGCGCCACATGTCTTGGCACTCGTGGCATGTCTTCTGTGCACCAGGCGAAGATTTCTTGGTACTCTTGTAGCATTTTCACCAACGGCTCAATCATGTCGCCCGGGACGTGAGTCAAGATGCGCACTTTTTTGTTTGGCTCTTACGGGTTCACCGCGACCTCGAAGTCAGATTCCATTGACTCTGCGCGGGGTCGTCGGAGTGGGTGTCGATGATAAAGCGCGATTTTGACTATATTGCCTACAAGCATCCTCACTATTCATCTTGCTTTGAATCAATAAATATGTGAATTTATTTGACCTAGGATGCTAGTATAGCGACTATAAAGGATTTAAGAGTCAATGAGAAATAATAACCATTCTATATGTTTGAACACGTGTTATTTGATTATTTTATCGATATGGAATCAATACCAATGAGTCTCACCTTTTAAATATTTTTTAGTAGGGTGAACTTTACTTTCTATTAAATGTAAGGGTTAATACCCTACTTTGGCCAAAATTTAGCGTACGTGATAGTTCTGGTCCCATTTTTCAAATAAGACATTTATGACCTACTTTTGAAATTATTGGACAGATTTGCCCCGAAATTTGTGTTGATTGTTAATATTAATGGTAAACCATTTATTTCCTCAATGACTAAGCATCTAGTGCTAAGTGGAAACCACGTCACTTGAAACATCCCACCACTTTAAAACTTGGAAAAGACATTTCTACCTCGGAGTATATTTAAAAATTTCAAATAACATAACTTTAAAAAACTATCAATCTCAAATAACATAGTCTATCAAAGCAAAGCCCTAAATACGTGGGCAAAACTGAATCGTACTCTTAAAAGAAAGAAAGGAATCTCCAGTTCTAAAACTCATAACCATAAAGTCTTAATAACTTAAAGAGCTCTCCAGTGCTTACTCTGACGCTTGGCTCGACATTCCTCAGCGATGGTGGTGCGGGGCTCCTCTAGCTTGCCGATCATGAATTTTCTAGTTATGATCTCCTCCTCTACGGTCTGGTCAGTGACTTGGAGTTAGCGTACACCCGACTTAAACTCGGACCGCCTAAGGTTATTCTCTAGGAGCTAACCGCAACTTGTATAATTGATTTGTACTTTCTACCTTCAAACTTTAACTCTAGTCACACGTATTATTTCATCCTTTATCTTACTATGGGGCCCTACCACGACTTAGCTAGCACCGCTACTAGCCTTACCTACTGACTTACTTAAACATGGCTACCCTCACAATGGGGTGACCCTTACATGGGTTTGACCACCGCGGAATGACTCACCCTCCGGTGTCAAACTACGGTGTGACTACCGCGGAAGATATCACCATCCAGTAGCACACCTAAATCTAAGCAATGGACTACGCGGAACTCATCACCGTCAGGATCGACACCTGCCCAACTACCGCATAACATATCACCATCCAGTAGTGGTCAACTACCGCAGAATTTATCACCATCCGGTAGGGATCATCTAGCTAATGGCTAGCTAAGCGAGGTTACCTATCTTTACCCGTGACATTCTCTTACTCTTATAACCTTAATTTATAAAACGGTGAAATATTAAAAACACTCATTCTAAAATGTCATAAAAACATAAACTTAAATGCACTGCTATTAAAGCCGACCCGAGCCAGTCGGTCGGATCGGTAAAACCGGCACCCGGACGCCAGCTCGGGTCGGAACCCTCTAATAGCAGTAACGGTCAGAAAGGTCGGTTTTTAAGTGGTCGAAATGGTTAACCATTCGAACCGCTCGAACCGTCCGACCGGTTTTTCACTCCTGACCCGTCCGTCCACTATTAAAAAAATGAAAATGGAAGGATTGAAGACGCGAAGGCTGCGCCAAAGCAGCTCTCCTAGCAACGGCGGACGCCCGCTGCCGGTGAAGCCATAATAGCTTCTCCTTCTCCAGCCGTCCATCGTTGCTCCCCCTCCCTTGTTTTGGACGCGAGCACAGGCAATACCGTAACAGCTCCGCCGTCGATTGGTCTCCAGCGGAGTGATAGCGGAGATAGAGTAGACAACAGAGTGATTTGTGGTGATGGAGTTGGGAGCGACGCAGTAAGGGGAACAACATAACAAGTAAGAAGAAAGAAGAAGATGGGGCGGCTGTGTAGAATGGGGGTAGGGTTTTTTGAGTGGAAATATATTTAATGTAAAATTACTAAGTGGTACCTAAAGAGTAAATTTTATTTTAGTCATTAAATTGTTAAATTACTACCTTATATGTCATCTACTTATGATATTATCGTTTATAAGGTACCGGTTCTTTAACGATTTTTGAACGGTCTAATAGCGGTTGGACCACTAAAATGCGAGCCGTTCATGTTACCGGGTCATTCTCCTGTTGGGTTTTGACAACATTGCTTAAATGCTTAAATGTAGATATTGAAATACTCCAAACAATAAATCAAGTCGAAACATGCATAATCAACACAATCATAAATCAACAATGACACATTCACTTCACGTAAAAACAAAATACTTAAAACATGTAAGCCATAGAATTTATCTCCTTTACACTCATCTCGAAAACCGATGACCTTCAAATTCTTAATAAGTGAGTCTCAGTCAAACGTATCTCAAGAATCTATAATTTGAAGAGATACGAACCCTTAGTCGGTATTACTCTAACTTGGTCCTTTCAAAGTATCTAATCCCGTCCTCCCAACTTAATCCCAAAACTCTATAAAAATGCCCTTAAAGTCTTTGAAATAATTGTACTCAACTTTGAAAAAATTTCTCCATATTTTCAAGACTTAACCTATTACTATTAAATCAAATCCTTTAAATAAATCTCATAAATTCCCAAAGCTTCTTTCCCTCCTGAAAACTCCAAATTCTGATTGTGAATAACTCAAAACATAAACTAAAATTATTAACTATAATTTATACCTTAATTAACCCCTTCTTCCTATTTACTTGTAATACAAATAAATTGTATATATATATAACTAACATCTAAAGTTTCGGTTCTTAATTTTAAAACGTACTATGAATATTCTAATTTTGCAAAAAATTAACAAATTAATAAAATAGATGCAAAAAATAATATAATCAAGTAAAAATGACATCTAATCAATTTTTTATAATATTTAAATAGGCTCTAAAAATCACCAAATAATTTATGGACAAACAATACAATTTTTACTAAAATTATCAAACTCAATAAAATCGCTCGAATAATATTTTATTTACTGAAATCCTCCTTTCTACCTATTATTGTAATTAGAAACAGAGATTCGAAAATTCTCAGATTAATACCCAAATATGATAAAAAATTTCTTTACTTTATAAATTAATAACTCATGAAAATATGTACTGTAGATACAAGAAAAATTATAACAACCTTTAGAAAAAGCTATTTTTCGATCCATTATCAATTTTCAAAACACTAGGGACTAAACTGCTCGAACGAAACATATGGGGGACTAAACTGGACAATTTCTCGTAGACTGAAACAAAATTACCATCGAGATCCTTATACTTTTTGAATAATCAAATTTGGTACCTCAACTTTCCGGTTTGCGTCTCAAACTCTCGAGGCTCGTATCTCCCTCGTCCGCCGTCAAATTTGTATTCCGTCAAAATGGGGATGCTCCTAGGATCACCCTCTACGCGATGGTACCAACATTTTGGAGTTTGGTTGAAGTTGACGATGCTGGTATCACCGACGTATTTTTCCGACAAGCCTTCGCTCCCTTACCCTCAAGAGTACGACTCAAGAACACAACCTCTTGTTAGCTCACCGCTTGATTTGGATTAGGAGAGATCTAGCGTGGGGTCCTTACCTTATCGAGTATATGAATTCGATGAGCTACTGGTAATGAGTTGATCGTCATGAGGCCTATGTACGGTGCGGGATGCGTGAGCGCGTCTTTTTTCCGGCTCAAGATAGGGTGCATAACCTTAGTGTGCTTAAAATGAGGAACCAAATATGGACCCTTCTTTTAAGTGGCTGCAGATCTAAGAGTTGTAAATTAAAGACATTGTATTTCCCCTATTTTTCTTAATCAAATCATATCTTCATTGAAACTATGATTTCAAATTTTTTTTTTTTTGCACAGAGAACGAGTTCGTTGTGCTCTACAAAATGAGATCCAATTACCAACTCCATACTATATGGTATATCCTTCGTTTTTTAGTCATTTTCGGAAATTTTTGCACAGAAGAAACGATTTTAGACTAGTAATAACTAGCTCAATTTTTTTTGTTCCAAAATATATCAAAGTGGATATCATTTTGAAGAGCACATTTAATCTAATCTAACTGTGTAAAAAAAAAATTTAAATTCCAACTTAAAATGAGGGAGAAATCGTCTGTTAAAAATTGGGGGAGAGGGGAGGGAATTAAAGGCTTTCCAAGAGAGAAGGGGCGCTGATGTGGCGAATTCTGATTGGGTTATGCATGAGATTATTGACAAAAGGTTATGCACCTGATCCGCTACTTTTTTCCCTTGTTCTGTTGCTGCTGTTACTTTGTTGTTGTGTGGGTGAGGGGAAGAGTTGGGGAGGAGTGTATTTGGGGACTTTTAATGGGGAGGGGTGAGAGGCACGTTACAGGGGGTTTACTTTGGAGATGGGTTAATGGGTTATTAGGGGATGGATAATACTTGAGGTATAATTACTAGTCGATGGGTAATGGTGGTTTGGGGTTTATTACCCTTCTCTTTTTTTTTTCTTTCATTGCTGATGGGTGGGAGAAAACGTGTGGAATGATGATTAGGTTAATAATAGGGTATGCCTACGGTGATTTACCGTAACTTGGAGAAAACGATCGACTTTTTTCATCAAGTGGTCGATCACTTTACAAGAAAATGGCCGACCTCTTCCACTAAGTGGTCTACCATTTAGTCATCCGGTCTACCACTTCCGGAAATGGGTTGACCTAATGACACACTTACCTTCAAACGGTCAACCTCTTCCACTAAGTGGTCTACCACTTGAGTCATCTGGTCTATTACTTACGAAAATGGGTCGATCTGATGACACACTTACCTCCAAGTGGTCGACCTCTTCCACCAAGTGGTATACCACTTGAGTCAATCGATCTACCGCTTCGGAAATGGGTTGACCTGATGACACAATTACCTTAAGTGGTCGACCTCTTCTGTTAAGTGGTATACCACTCGAGACAGCTGGTCTATCGCTTCGAGAAATGGGTCGACACATGACACACTTACCATCAACGTACAACTGCTTGTTGGAGGAGGTAGATCGCTTCCGCCGAAATAGCATACCGATTTTGAAAAATGGTTTACATATCTCTTTCGGCAAATGATCTCAGCTTTCGGCGACCAACCGACCAGATAACACAGTTACCTTATGCTTACATTAGGAAAATAATGGATAATAGGATACCAACAATATAAAATTGTTTTGGATAAATACAATTTAATAGCCAAACCTTTCATTTCAAACAAAATAATAGCCAAACCGTTTCAAAAACAAAATAATAGCCAAATTGTTAACTTTCCATCCAATTAACCGTCAGTTAACTCTGGCGTGGCAATTTAATTGCTGAGTTGGAAAAATATCGATGATGTGGCAAAAAACCCATTGTTTGATTATACTTTATTTTAATTTATTAATTTCAATATTGTTAATCATTAAAATATAAAACAAAAAAAAAACTAAAAACAAAACCTAATCTAACAGAGAAACCCCCGGCGCTCGAAGCCTTCTCTTCCCCTCCCTGTCCCCGAGCCTTCTCCTCCCCTCCATGTCCCCTTCATCTTCCATCTCCTCCACAAATAGATGCCAATCAAGAACAAAAATACCCCCAGCCTTCGCCTTCCTCCATTTTCTCTTCATCTTCCGCTCGATCTTGGAACTCGTCACAGGAATATTGGGCGATTAAACAGAACTAGCCCTGTAGTTGGAACTAGCAGAGTGTGATGCCTGGACCTGGAACTCGACGAGATTCTGGAAGAATAAGGGGAAAGGAGAAGGGAAAGTAAGAGAGAGAGGAATAGAGAGAGAAGGAGGGAAAGTTTGTTATTATTTCTCAATGCCGTTATCACCATCTGACTTTGCCTTTTATAGCCAGAATACAAATTCCCGTTCAGTACCCAGACTTCCAATCTATTACAACTAACCCGAATGTTACAACTCCCCTTCCCTTCACCAAAGACTTGACCTCAAGTCTGAATTTAAAGAAAACTACAAACTTCAAGTCTGGAATTGAGGAAACTTCTTCTTAATATCTTCAAGGAACTCCCAGGTGGCATCTTCCTCCCCCTGGTGCGACCACTGCACAAGAATCTGAGTAGCAGGCATATTATTCTTGGCTACCATTTTCCTGGCCAAAATCTGCATCGGCTCCACCTTTAAGCTTCCTTCAGCATCCACTTCTGGTAAGTATGGCTGCATAGTTCCATGATTATCCACAGCCCGTTTGAGCAGAGAAACGTGGAACACAGGATGTATCACTGTTCCTGGGGGTAATTGCAGCTTATAAGCTACTGTTCCCACCTTCTGAATCACCTTAAAAGGTCCATAAAACCGAGCAGCTAACTTTTGATTTGCCCTGGCTGCTACAGAGGTCTGCCTGAATGGCCTTAGCTTCAGATAAACTTCATCACCCACCTGCAGCTCTCGTTCAGTGCGGTGCCTGTTTGCCATCTGCTTCTGTCGTACTGTGCCTGCGCCAGATTAGTTCTGAGAATGTCAACCATCTTCTGCTGCTGTGTGAGTCTATCAGCCACTGCAGCTACTGATGTAGATAAAGGGTTTTGCACCGCAAACTGAGAGGGAGAGTATCCATAGAGCGCTTCAAATGGAGTAGTGCGAAGACTAGTGTGGTAATTCGTGTTGTACCACCACTCAGCCATAGACAACCAGGTGGACCAGTCCTGAGGTTTGTGGTGCACCATAGCCCTTAAGTACTCCTCCACACAACGATTAACTCTCTCAGTCTGCCCATCCGATTGTGGATGGTAGGCTGTAGAGTAATGCAAACGCACACCCAGCAATTCAAACAACGTGGACCAGAACACACTTGTAAACACTGCATCCCTGTCACTTACAATCGACTTAGGTAACCCATGTAACCTGTGCACACCGTCAAAGAACACTCGAGCAACAGACACAGCAGTATAGGGGTGACTGAGAGCAAAGAAATGGCTGTATTTGGTAAATCGATCTACCACCACCAATATCAACTCCTTACCTCCCGACTTAGGCAGCCCTTCAATGAATTCCATTGACAGCTGCTGCCAACTCCCCTCAGGAACTGGAAGTGGTTGGAGTAATCCAGGATATGGTATGTTCTCCACTTTGCACCGTTGACAAGTACCACACTGCCCTACAAATTCTCTCAACTGCCTCTTCAAACCAGGCCACCAAAAATACTTCTTGATACGTTGATAAGAAGCCTGCACCCCTGAATGCCCACCAATGGGGGATCCATGGAATAATTCCAGCAAGTGAGCCCTCATGGTACCAGCTTGACCCACATACAAGGAACCCTTGTGATACAGAAACCCATTCTTGACCTCATTAACACGAGGGCCCACCACAGGAACAGCAGCACTAATCATCATGTCCTGAATGGCTGTATCACCCTCATATGAAGCCTCAACATCAGTAAGCCAACTCGGTAACACAGCTGAAATAGCTTCACACTGCCCTGCGTCTGTAAATTTAGGATGCCTAGAGAGAGCGTCAGCCACTTGATTGAACTTCCCTTGGCGATACCTGATTTCAAAGTCCAGACCAAGCAACTTAATCAACCCTTTCTTCTGTATTTGTGTGTGTACTTTCTGACCCAGCAAATGTTTCAGACTCTCATGATCTGTTAATATAATGAACCTCCTACCTTCCAAATAATGGCGCCACTTGTCCACCGCCAAAATCACTGCCAAGTACTCTTTCTCGTATGTAGACAGCCCCTGCTTCCTAGGACATAAGGCTTGGCTGTGATAAGCAATAGGCCTGCCTTCTTGAGATAGTACAGCCCCTATACCCACACCACTAACATCTGTCTCCAGAGTGAAAGGCTTGGTGAAATCAGGAAGAGTGAGAACAGGAGCCTGCACCATGGCTGTTTTCAACACTTCAAAAGCCTGCTGAGCTACTGAGGACCACTGGAAACCATCCTTTTTCAATAAATCAGTTAAAGGTTTGGCTATGCTACCATAATTTTTCACAAACTTCCTATAGTAGCCAGTCAGCCCCAAAAATCCCCTTAGTTCCTTCACTGTTTTAGGGACAGGCCATTCCTCCATTGCTTTGATCTTATTGGGATCAGTTGCTACCCCTTCCTGAGTAATCACATGGCCCAAGTAATCTACCTGAGTCTGGCCAAAATCACACTTAGATGGTTTGGCAAACAGTTTATGGGATCTAAGAATGGACAGGGTAGTGGCTAAATGGGTTTTATGGGAATCCTGATCAGGACTGTACACAAGTATGTCATCAAAAAATACAAGGATGAACTTCCTAAGATGTGGGGCAAAGATTTGGTTCATAAGGGCTTGGAAAGTGGCTGGGGCATTTGTAAGGCCAAAGGGCATGACAGTGAACTCAAAATGGCCATGGTGTGTTCTAAAGGCTGTTTTGTATTGGTCAGCAGGGTGCATTCGAATTTGATGGTATCCTGACAAAAGATCTAGTTTGGTAAAGTATTTGGATTGATGAAGTTCATCAAGGAGATCATCTATGACAGGTATGGGAAATTTTTCTTTCACAGTAAGAGAATTAAGCTGCCTATAGTCAACACAAAATCGCCAAGACCCATCTTTTTTAAGGACCAACAGAACAGGAGATGCAAAAGGGCTACGACTGGTTTGCACATATTTGGAAGCCATCATTTCTTTAACTAATCGCTCCATCTCATCTTTTTGTTGTTGAGAATACCTATAGGGTCTAAGGTTCACATGTTGAGAATTTGGAAGAAGGGGAATTTGGTGATCACAGGCTCGGGAAGGGGGTAAGGAAGTGGGTTTGCCAAACACATCTAAGTATTCTGCCACAACTTCTTTCAAGAATTCAGGAACTTTACCTTCTTGCAGCACTCCAGCTCTTTTGTTGCCAACTTCCTCCACTGTTATGCTAAACAACTGACCAGACCCTCCCTTCCGGACAAGCCTGCACAGCTCCTTACCACTCATCATTCTACAGCTGCCCCTATCTTGCACCCCTGTGAGAACCACTTCCTGGCCTTTGATATAAAAAAACAGCTGCAGATTGTGGAAATCAAACTTGACAGGGCTCACTGTACGCAACCAGTCATGTCCCAACACCATATCATGGGAGCCTAGCCTTATTATACGAACATCATGCACAAACTGGTGTCCTGCCATTTCCCAAGTAAACCCTGCACAGCTCATGGTACTCATCAGAACGGTTCCATCTGCCAGCTTCACTCGCAGGGGAGGAGCTGATACCAACACACACTTCAATTCACTGGCCTTAGATTCATGGAGGAAGGTATGGGTACTCCCTGTGTCCACCAAGATGTTGAACTTGTGCTTCCTGACACTTCCTTTCACTACAAGTGAGTTAACCCCACCACTTAGAGACTGCATTGCCACATCCACAGGGGCTTCCATGAATCCTTCGACTCCCTCACAATCGCTGTCCTCACTGTCATCATCAGAGGCACTCAAATCTAGAGGAAGAGTGTTCCCCGAATCAGCAGCTTGGATCATGTTGAGTTTGTGGTTAGGAGTACAGGTATGGCCATAAAAATATTTCTCCCCACATTTGTAACAGGCCCCCTTAGAAGCATTGTTCTTGGTTGAAACAGGAGGGCCAGCAGACCTATTTCCTCCATTCGTCCTAGAAGAATCCCATTTACGTGCAGCAGGACCACCCACACTCGGAGTAGAGGATGGAAACTGTGGTCTAATGTTCTGATTCTTCCATTTCCTCCTCTTGGCTTCATTAGAAGTCTCCTCCAACTGAGCGATATGGAAAGCATCGGAAAGAGTCTGTGGTCTCATCATCGTAACAATGGGACACAACTCTTCCTCGAGACCACTAATAAAACTGGAGATGAAGTAATCCTCCGAAAGAGCCGCATTATAACGCAGCATTTGCGACCTCAAATCCTCAAACTTCTCCTGATAGTCAACCAGCGATCCCCTCTGTCGAAGCTTATTAAACTCTCCAACAACACCTCCCTGCGTCCAGTCACTAAAACGAGCACACAGTGAAACCACAAAATCACCCCATACCAACTCCCTACGGGTGGAAAGCCAGCCTTCATACCAACGATCCGCCCGCCGATCAAAATAAATCGCTGCCATCTCAACCCACTGATCAGCCGAAATCGCATAGATCTCAAACATCTTCTCACATTTTCTAATCCAATCCCTAGGATTCTCACCAGTAAAAATAGGGAAATCAAGGCGAGGGAGCTGCACCTGATGATTGTTAGGATTGTGATTGCCGCGAGGCGGTGGGGGTGGATGAAGGGGATGACCTCGCGGTGGCGGTGGAAAGCCCGCCGCAGCAGCTCCCAAATCCGGCAGAGGAAGAATGCCACAATCATTGTGCCGGTCTCTCGCAGCCAACGCCGCACCAGCCACAACGACCTCCGGCTGAGGTCTGCCAAGCTGATCGAGGCGGCGAAGCACCTCCTCAAAGCGCTGATCAAAACGGAGCTCGAGATCGTCAAAATGGTGATCGAGCCCCCCCGACTCTGGTGGTGAGATTCGCGAACTGCAGAGAATGGCCGTCGGCCTTAGTGGATAGCTCCTGGAGCTGATTGTCACTCTGCGACTGCCGGTGTCGAAGTACCTCAGCCTGCTCCTCCGAATTCGCGATATACATCGCGACATCACTTCGTAGTTGCTGCAAATTGGTGTCTAAGGCATCGACGCGATTGCCGACGGTGGAAATGCGTTCATCAATCACGACGGTACGGGTTGCGGCCGCCATAGGTGTCAAGTTCAAGCTCTGATACCAGCTTGTGATGCCTGGACCTGGAACTCGACGAGATTCTGGAAGAATAAGGGGAAAGGAGAAGGGAAAGTAAGAGAGAGAGGAAGAGAGAGAGAAGGAGGGAAAGTTTGTTATTATTTCTCAATGCCGTTATCACCATCTGACTTTGCCTTTTATAGCCAGAATACAAATTCCCGTTCAGTACCCAGACTTCCAATCTATTACAACTAACCCGAATGTTACACAGAGGAATAATCAATTGCGATGTTGAGGAGCAAACCTTCCTCGACGCGAACTTCTTCCTCCTTCTGGGTGCAAAGACAACAGCGGCAGGGTGACCTTCTTCCTCGACGGCGACGACTCGGCTTCTCCTTCCTCCTCAGCAACGGCGCGACTTCTCCTTCCTTCTTAGCAACAACGCCTAAATCAGTGAGTTGAACCTTCGCATTTGGCTTTCTTGAAGAAACCCAGATCTTCATCGAGGGAAACAAAAGCGCGCTAAACCCAGGTTTGCACAGAGACATCGACACCCTCTCCTTCCTCTTTTTTGGTGGTGCTTTGATAGACAAATCGGTGGAGGTGGCGTCCGTGAAAGACTAACGATAGTGGGGTGAGTGTAGCCTCTTTTCTAGTGGTGCTTTGGTAGACGAATCAACGGAGGTGGCGGCCGTGGAAGACTAACAGTGGTGGTGTGAGGGCGGCAGAGCAGAGTTGAGAGAGGAAGGGAAATGTTGGCACAAAGACATCGACACCTTCTCCTTTCTCTAGATCTGTGCATTTGGACTGGTCCCCTTCCAGTCTCATGTTCTTGACTAGTTTGCCACCGTTCTCGCTCATCATTTTCTGGTAACATCGTTCCCCTTTCCTCTGTTCCATTGAGGGCAATGTCGAACTTAAGTGTGGGGGTGTTTTGTATTTATTGGAACATATATCTATGTGCTTGAAGCCTAGTCCGCTATCCAAATCTCAAGATTTGAGGGCTCCTGGTATTGATGTTTGCATGATCATGTTGGCAGCGTGGTGAATCGAATAAGTGTTAAAATTGATGTATGGAAACTTGATTGTGACTAGGACAACCTATAATGATGACCGAGACATGAAGTAGATTTGTGTAGGGGTTCATTTTTTCAATTGTTTGCTTACCAACTGTGACTTGGATTGATCACTTACTTTCTACAGTCGTTTATGCATCAAGTTCAGGGAATCAGAATGAGAGATAGAGAATATAGGTAGCCATGTGAGATTTGAGCCTACTCGTTTCTTTCTTGTGTGATAGATCCCTCTTCTATTAAGTGTAGCATTCACGTTGTCACTAATTAGGATGATGGAGGCATAGGATTAGCCCTTGACCAAATTGATTGTCCTGGTGTCATACCCCTAGTCAGCCCCTTTGAGTCGTGTAACTTTCCTTCTTTCGGTCTACAATAAAAAAGCACCCTTTTTGCACCTCCTAGATGTTCCACTGAGTGGTTTTTGCATATTCTTTGCTGTTTCTGCTAGAAATAATATATGAGGGTTGGAAGTAGTTAATAAAAGTTGGGCAGGTGTTTGAAAAAATGTGCAAAGGTGGTGGTTCTCTCAAGAAATGAAAAAAAAGAAAAAAAATAATTGAAAGCAAAGAGAGGCCCATAAAAATCTGAATCATGTTCATTAAGTAGTGTTTCTTAGCGGTCTGGCTTAGAAATACTAGCATCATTTTGACCTCCTTCACTCTTGTGCTCTAAAGAACTTGCTTAATGCAGAATGACAGAAAGAAAGTAAATGATTTGAATGATTGTAACTATGTTGGTTTTGGAACTGTGGAATCTTGTGTTATGAATTCTTTCACCACCTAAAAGCCATTTTCCCCATGTCGAAGACCCTAACCAGTCATCTGAACCCGTGTCTAAGACCTCCTGACTAGTTAGTGGTGACAGTAGATATGTGAACTCTAGCATTTAGAGGTTGCCATCATGGTGAAGAGACGTTAGGATTGAGAGAATAAGCATGCACATTTTTCGCATCAAATTGTCCTGACCCCACTGGTCGAGAGTGAGCGATTCATTTCCTTATATTCTTTACATTCTTTACCCCGGTGAGGACCAAGATTGCTTAGTCTTGATTATGATGTCTTGAGTTTTATGCATGAGGTGACTGACTTAAATAAGTGGTTAGGTCAAGTCTAGGTTGGTTGGTGAACAGAAGGGATACTCTCCCTTCACCCGGTTTTGCTGCACTCGAATGTCATCTATGGTGGTTGTCTAGGTTATCGTTGAGATTGTTCATGAGTTGATGTCTAAAACCCAGTGTGATTCGCGTGTTTTGTGTCTATATGATATATCCCCAAGTTTGCATGATTAAATTGTTTTGAGCTTACCTTATATTTGAATTGGTTTTCTTGGGGACAAGCAAACGCTTAAGTATGGGGAAATTCGATAACGTCATATTTGCACATGTTTGCACCCTTAGTGGAGCTTTGTACTGAATCTGGTTCCAGTAGTGGAGTTTTGTGTTAATTGCCTTAGCTTTCTGTCCCGGTGAAGACCAGTTGTCTGCCGGTTAGTCTATCTAAGAGGGCTTGGTTAGCTTAAGAGATTCCAAGCTATTGTCGGATCTTCCGCAGTTTAATCAACAGTAAATCAACCTAAGGAAATTACAACTTGGACCTAACAAAGGAGCTAGGGGGACTCATTCCCGAGTGACTCTTCTCTTGCTTCAGGAAAACCTGACAATTGACTGCTTTCTTTCTGCTTTAGTTTAAACTCCTTTTCACTAAAATTTCCCGCTAGATAATAGATAGTCACGGAGTAGGCAGTACATCTAGGCCGTGGGTTGACATTTATTACTTGATTCCACTATACTGCATTTCTATTATGCGATTACACTTGATCGTAGTTTGATGTTGTGTCGTAGCGTGTCAAAAATCATAACACCAAATTGGAGTCCGGAAATTTTGAACCCGAACTCAACGCCATATCCGATATTGTGGCCTAGAGTGTTGCTTCTAGTTGCTTCCTGCTCCTTTCCTTCCAATGCAGACCAAAGATCGCAACAGCCAGCGGAGAGGTGGTGGCGAGGAAGAAGGCAGCATCGTTGTTGTTGTAGTCTTCATCAACAACCACCGTCATCTTGACTCCTGCAATTGCCGCCACAATCCCTCCTCCAATCGCTGCCGCAATCCCTTTTCGCTTGAGATTATATTTTTAGGGATTGTTTATCCCGTGCACCCGCAGCTACCGTCAAGCTCGCCACCACCAATAGAGATGGAAATGGGTCGGGGCGGGGCGGGAATCTCAATACCCATGCCCCGCCCCACGCTAGTACGGGTCGGGGCCGGAAATACCTGCGAGGGTACGGGGCGGGACGGGTCGACCCACTCTTACATGCTATTTGAGAAAAATACACGTACAATTTTACTTTTTATGATAAAACGAAGGGGGGAAAACTTGATGAATGAATAATAGTGATAATATAATTAGTAATTGAGTCTATTTAGTTGAAAGATCAAGTCTAACTAGTTGAATAAAAGCCTAAATAGGAGATATATGAATGGATGGGGTAAAATATTGACCTAGAATGGGCTAAGAGTGGGGCGGGGCGGGGCAGGGCGGGTCGGAAGTTGATACCCAAGCCCCGCCCCACGCTAATGCGGGTTGGGTAATACCCGACCCATCGCGGGCCAGGTCGGGTATTACCCGGCGGGGCAGGTTCAAATTGCCATCCCTAACCACCAATCAAAATCAAAAAGTTTGGCATCTCCATCATTTGAGAAAGATGGATCGGTATAGGAGGGTGGAACAGTTGTGATGGGGAAGAAGGAGAGGGCGCATTGTTGCGGTGCCAGACTAGCGATGGAAGGGGGAAATATCGGAGGAAGATGGAGGGTCATTTGCGGCAAAAGAATAGGGATTTTCTCAAAAGTTATACTATATTTTATTTTCATGTTTTAATTTTCAAATTACGTGGATGAGTCTAGTCGACCACAAATGCTTAGTCACTAACGGAAAAATGGTTGACCGTCAATTACGATCAAACCGTCTCTCGAGCCATTTCTGTCCAATAATTTCAAAAGTAGGCCATAAATGTCTTATTTGAAAAATGGGGTCAGAATTGATACGTGCGTCAAAGTAGAGTATTAACCCTAAATGTAAAATCTACCAAAAGAGACATGAGAATAATATATATGCATTTGCCACACAAAAAGATAAGTGTAGGGCAAACCTAATGTGAGAGATATCATTTTATTCCACAAAAATAGAATTTGGATGAGATACCAATTGAGAGCTAGTTTGCACCCGCTAGAGGTTGGTTTGGTAAAATTTCTACCTGTTGTAGAATGCGATTGTTCGGAGCTTATCTTGTGGCCTTTAGCAAGTAGTTTTTGCAGGTGATGCGAAAGTTGTGTTGCACAAAGTGGTGGATGGTGATTGTCAGGATGTCCATGACGGGGAGATTTTCGAAGAAACCTAATTGTTATTGCAATGCTTTCATTTTGTTAGTATTCGATTTGTTGGTCAACTGCAAAATAGGACGGTCCATTTGGTGGCGAAAAAAGCCCTTTCATTTTCCCTAGCTTGGTAGGGTTCAATTTATATTCTTGTATGCATTCATCTATATGACTCTAGTGTACCTCTTTGACCTCGATAATACGAGTTATCTTTTTTTTTTTTTGGTGGGGGGGGGGAGGGAGAATGGATTGTCAATTTGAGAATGTGTTTTTGAGGCACATATAGAACTTCGGACACCCCTCAATTTATTGACCCTCCCTTGAAATTCTAAATACTGAGCTTTCTAAATTGTTGTTGGAAGAAGAGCTGTTCTGGAGCCAATGCTTTAAAATGAAATAAATGGTTACTTGCTGGAGATAAAAATACTTCTTTCTTCCACTCTGGCTCCATATATGGGAACCTTAGGAACAATATCATTCGGTTGACAAATGATGCTTGCAGTTGGGTTGAGAATGAATATAGATTGTAGCCTCAAGTTGATGACGTATTCAAGGAATTTATTAATTCTAGAGAACTAATCCATTTCTCTCATATGATAAAGACTAAAGGCTGAAGTTGATGACTAGAACAATAAACAAGGACCTCTTTGATAGGGGTGACAATCGGTCAGTTGGTAAACGGTATACCGAGTGTGGGCAAGAGGGAATCGATTACTGGTAAACGGTTACAAACCAGTTTTACCGACTTACCGTAAGGAGTAGATGCAGACGGTTTTTTCGGTTCGGTTTATCGGAAAATTACCGAACCGAATTTCTGGGCAGTGGGGGGAGTTTGTGATATTTTGATTTTTCTAAGTTTTTTCTTCATATTTATAATTAATAATTTATTATTAACTCTTATTTATAATATTTTTGAGGCCTATACTTACTTACCACTACGGGAAAAAGGGTTTCTTGCAACACTCGGATTGCAACACTATTTGAAACTGTTGCGTTAACTATACAATGGCAACACTTTTTTATGTGGTTGCCTATTAAGTAGTTTATGCAACCCAAATTAGTAGTTTGAAAACATATGTTGCATTTGCTCTATTATACGCAACACATAAATCACAAGGGTTGCGTATGAGTACAGTTTACCCAACATTTTACCAAATTGTGTTGCAAAAAATAATCATTTTAATATATAATTAATAAAATAATATATTAAAGAATGAAAAAGAGATGAAACCAAATTTCAACTCTATCGTGTAAAAACATTGGAAAGGAGAAGATATGCCGTGATTTTAGTTGCACCAAATTTTATCTCTTATTTACTTAACAAATTAATAAGTTTCCTTCTCAAATTAAAACTCTAGCACATCCCTTTATATTCTACTATTACACATCCCTTCCCCTTTCTACGCCACTAAGGCAGAAAGTACCAATCAATATAAAAAACCCTTTGCTTTTCACTCTAGTTCTACCACTACTGTCGTAGACTCGTAGTTGTTTCCTTCATTCCAATTGCATCCTGCAATTTCTTTCGAATTGTTAAAATCCTCTGCCTCTACCATTATCAAAAAATATCAATAGACCTCTAATGCTTTTCTCTCTTACATTTACAGCTGACTGTCGGTCTCCGTCTCTCCGAGTACTGCCGAGTAACCTATAAGCTCGTCTCCAAGATGCTACACATCTCTTGCGAGAGTTTTGGAGTATGGTGCTTACCCCGTTAATTTATAGCTTCTTGTATATTTATACATACGATTAGATTGATTCAATACTTACACCCTTATTTTTGTATTTTGACAGCAATGCCCACCCGTGCTTACACCATATACAAAAAAGAGCAACAAAAGACAGTCGAATAACTATGAGTTAGATGAGACACACTCGCAATCTGAATCTCCTTAATGATGAATATGATATCGGATTAGACCCAAGTTGAAAATTTTTGAAACTATGCTAAAAAGGATAATTATTGTAAATCAATTATGCGGCCAAGCATGTAATTATTTGTGACAACTAGACATCGAAAAGTGTATTTGTGTCAGAAATATTACCACAATTGACATTATTTGTGACAACTATACATGTCACTGCTGTGGTTTTCGTGTCAACTCTAACTCGTCACAGAAGTATCTTTTATTGACGATAACATTGTCATGCGCTTGTTACTATTTGTTACGAAAAAATTGTCATAATTGGTAATTCATTTATGACAATTTGGAATTGTCACAAATTAAATTAAAATGTTGCAAAAACGTTAAAAAAAACCGTCGCCCATTTTTCGAAAACGTGTTGCAAAAATTGTGAAATGTGTTGCCTAAAGAGGTGTTGCGTAAGAGGTAAGGATACGCAACCCTTTATATTTGGGTTACGAAAAATGAAAAAACAGTTGCTTATTCCTTTTGCAATCCCCACTATATGCGACCATACCAAAAGTGTTGCGGTAAGATTTTGCAACCCTTTTAAGACATAATGCAACACATTTGTGAGAGTTGCAAGAGGCCATTTTTCCCGTAGTGCTTCCATTCATGTATGTAATATTTGTGAATAATGAAATATATGTTATATAATGCCTTAACTTAATATTTGGCAAACTCAAAGTTGCTATCTATTAATCTATTTAATTTAACATAAGTTCAAAGGGTCAACAATCATGATTCATGAATCAACATCAACTCTCAGCAAGCATCATCATTCATCAAATATTCAAATTCATCAAACGAAAATTCGACAAACATCGTCAAATTCAAAGGGACAACAAGTTAACAATCAACATAAATACATAATAGTCATTCGTCAATTGACTAAAGTGTCCAATGACAATGTCTAAATTCAACACAAGTTCAAAGTCCAAACTTAAAAATTAAAATAGACAACCAAATAACCAATAGCTCATGCTCCTCCTTATCCGGTAGAACTTGTAGCACCACCAACATTTGCACAGCCTTGCTGCTTCAAAGTCCTGAGAAGAGTATCATCGGGATCATCATCGGCATCTTGGTTCATGTCTTTGTCGGTCTCGGTGGATTCTTCATCATCACCCTCCTCCTCCTCCTCATCAACCCTAACAGGTAAGATATGTGCTCCACTTGGGATGTCACTTGCAGTTTCCACTCGAGATTGGAAAGTATTAGTAACTAGTGCAAATAAAATACACAAATGTTAGTATGTTACTAATGGAATGGTTTAAAATTTAAATAGTAAAGAGTATAGACAATTAGAATAATAAATTGAATTCTTACCACTTTCATAATCGATTGTCTCTTGATCTTCTTCCTTATCATTCACTTCATCTGCAGTATTTACACTTTCATATCTCATCCAATCTTCAGCACAAATCAATGTCTATACAATGTTTGGGCTCAAAGAAGACCTGAAAGGACTAAGAACTCGACCTCCACAACTGAAAGCGGACTCCGATGCAACAGAGGAGTCTGGAACTGCTAATATATCCCTAACCATCTCTGAAAGAATGGGATATCTAACACTATTCCAAGCCCACCACTTCAGAATGTCAAACTTCCAATCATCAATCTCCTCATTAATAGCATCACCAACATCTCTCAAATAGGACTCCAACTCACCAGAACCTCTACCCCCTCTCAATTTGCTCCTTTCTCTTTTGTTGGAACCGAGCTTCAAATGCTCCTCCCATAGCAACAACAGAACCGTCACTAGTCTCAATAGGAGTAGTAGTCTGGGTAGTAGGCACAAAATTAGAGGGTGGATTTGCATACTTCATCTTGTAGGCCTTGTACAATGAAATCATCTCCTTGTTTACTTCATCTGCCAAAGCTCCCCCTTTTGAGATCCCATACATTTCTTCCAACATCATAGTCAAATAGTCTAGGTTACGCCTGGGATCTAGCACACAGGCCATGTAAACTATCATATTTATCCTAAGGTTATCCTCCTTGTCATCAACATCATTCTCAAACCAATACTTGCTCACATTTGCCTCTATTCTTTTTGCTATTCTTTGTATTTGTCCATCTGCATCTTTCTTCAATGTTGCTATCACTTCATGAATATCAACAATGGCTTTGCAGAAAGTATGTGCAGTGACATATGATGTTCTTGATACAAAGTAAAATTTACCGAACATTAGTATAAATAATATGACTCATAATCATTCAATTTAATTTTAAAATTTGATAGTTATCACTTCATATACCTGATACACGAAGAGTAAACTCATAAAAGAACTTCAGGTACTTCATGAGCCGCCTAATACTACTCCAATCATCTTCAGTTGGAAGACCCTTCTTGGAATCCACATAGTCTCGAAAGGAAGAATCGGTAGGACTAGCATACATGAACTTAAAAACCTGCTCAAACCTCTATGCAGAATCCAACATTAGATAGGTGGAATTCCACCTAGTCGGAACATCCAAAGACAACAGTCTTTTCCCATCCATATCTAGATAACTGAGGCCTTTCTTGAACTTTGCACTCCGAGCTGGGGATGACTACACCCATTTCACACAATCCCTTACCCTCTCCACAACAACTCCAACCTCCTTCAATCCATCAGAAACAACCAGATTGATGATATGTGCCAGACATCTATACTGCAAATACTTCCCATCTAGCAAATCCGTTCCCCACCCCTTAATTTTTGTTCTCATGCACTCAACAAGAACATCATTGGAACTGGCATTATCCATTGTCATGCAAAACAAACTCTTCACTTTCCATTCTTGTAGACACTTCTCCAAAGTATATGTAATATCCTTTCCCGTGTGACTAGTAATGGGAACAAAGCAAATAATCCTCTTCTGCAACTTCCAATGATCTCCAATAAAATGTCCAGTCACACACATAAAATTTTGGTTGTTATCACTAGTCCATGTATCTGTAGTGATAGATATTCTTCTTTTGCATTTTGAGTTAAAAAAAACTCAATCAATATTTCCTTTCTTCTCCAGAAAAAGGCAAAATACACTTTCATAGCCATAATTATTCGCGTTGTGACAAAAATAGCCAAATTTTGAAAAATACACTCATATAGCCACTTCTGAAAACTTGCTTGATAACTTTAGCTATTTCCGTTACAAAAATTTAACACTGTTAACTCTTCAATGATGTGGACGTACACATCTTCTAATGTATGCCACGTGTCAGCCACCTCAAATTAAATCATTATTTTAAATAATTTCCTTAATTATTATTATTTTCACTACAATTCTCTCTTTTCAAAAAATAAATCCCATTTTCTCTCTCTCTCCCTTATCTCTTTTCCCTCTCTTCTTCTCTATCACATAGCAAGAAAATTTTGACGAAGAAGAAAGAAGATGGTAGAATGTGACTCTCGGGAAGGATGCGAACCCTTATGATGGAGCTTGAGGGATATGCCACGGACGGGACACTTCTGGATATGCTTCTTCAGGTGGGTGGAGAAGCCGATGATCTTGTTGCGGAGGCGCTTGGACCCTTTTTTGCCGCCGACGAGAGAGGGAGGAGAAGAGAGCTTACCCTAACTGTGAATTTTAGGCCGCCGGTTGGGAGAGTGAAGAGGAAACTGCTGCTGGGAAGAAGTCAAGACATTTGAATTTGGGTCCGGATCTGGTGCAGAAGGAAGAAGTTTGGGAAGATGGGTTTTGGCGGCGAAATCGTGTTTCTTTTCTGCGGAATGAGTTTCTGCTCTATGGGTTTCAAGGAATCAAGTTTTGGCGGTGGTGGGTGGTTGAGAAGACGATGCGATCCCCTCTGTTTTGCGGTGGCGGGCACGATTAGGGTGGCGGTGGAGAAGTCGAAAGGAATGGATAAATCACGGAGCTTCGCGATAATGGCAGCGTCGGAAGAGATTGTTGGAGTTGGCGACCTTGACTCCTCAGCTGCTGGTGACTCCGTGACCTCCTCCCTAGATCCAAGGAAAACTTCCCCGGTGGCGAGATCTGGATGGTCGACGTCCACGGATCGACGACCTTCTTCAGCTCTGGACCACCACCGTCACCGCTCTTCTCCTTCTCCGATGGGTCGTTGAAAATGCATTTTCTTGTTTGTTGGGCTAAGGGGAATGAGCTATTGGGTGTCGCCGTCGATTTGGAGTGATGGTGGAGGGGTTTTACTAAGAAGTGGAACAAAATACTCTGGGTCTCCTGGGTAGATGGAAAGAAGGGGAAAAGAAGATGAAGAAGGCGTGTCCCGGTGTCCATTTTTATTTATTTTTACTTTTACTTTTTAATGCAATTATAATAATAACTAAAATTTCCACTTAGGATTGGTTTAAACAAAATATCGCCACGTCACTAGAAAACGTTAGTACAATCAACATTTATGATGTTGCTGTTAAAGTTTTGGACGGAATGGCTATGGCTATAAAAGTGTATTTTGCCCCAGAAAATGACATAACAATCAGATCTTATTGTTTGCCTTCCATGTATCACAAACAAAGGCTGAGTTGTTGCCATAAATCTCCTAAACCGCTCCCGCTCAACAAATCGAAATGGAAGCTCATCCAAGATTATCATTATAGCTAATGCATGTCTAGATTTGTTCTTGATACGATCGAGGAATCGATCAAATTCCATCCAGGATTAATTGTCAAAGTAAGTCGAATTGAAAAGAAGAAGTTGAAAATTGTCCAAGTATTTTTCGTGTGTTAGGAAGCCGACTTTGGAGGCTTGGTTCTCTCAATTTGCCCGATGAAAATTCGTGTTTGATAGCTTGTTTTGAAGATAAGAACTTTATCTACACATTGGTATTCTTGGTTTCTCAAGGAGAAGTCTAGAAGGTCATTTTCCAAACGTGTAAAGATGCTATCTGGAAAGCTGAAAACTTCTAGAAAATGGCCAAGTCTGGAAACTGTTTTGTGAAGCCGACTTTGGAGCTTAATTCGAGGAGTATGGATCTGATTCAAGTCCAAAGGCTTCCACAACATGAAACTAGGTATGTTTGTGTACAAAGGGAAATAATTGGATGAAAGTTCGAAGTTTGGAAGCCTCGAACGAAAGGCGTAAAGTTAGTACAAAAGCTGCTTTTGGACCGTTTGCTCGCAACTTGCTTGTGCTTCAAGAAAAGGATTTTCAATCTGAATTTTGAGTCCTTATTAGAATAGAACTTTACCTTAATTTGTTTCATTGTTCATTTAGGTTTGTATTAGGTTTTCTTGGCTATAAATAGCCTTCTATTTTCGTTGTAAAAACGTAGACTTTGATTGATCGAAAAACAAACCCTTTGGTTTTGTCAAAGTGCGACTTGTTTGAGTTTGGTGAATTCCAAGCTTGTGAGCTTTGTATCGATTGAATATCCTCTTCAATCGTGGTCGAGCAACTACCCTTTTATACCTTACGAGCTTTCCCTAGGTGTGGAATTGTCCGTTGGTTCCGTTTTATCCCAATTTCGTATTAAGAACGAATTGTTCTTGATTCGAGTTCAATCAATCTTTGGATTGATTGTTTGCTGCGTTAATTTGATAAAAGACACCCCCCAGGGTCGTATTAAGTCGTATAAGAGCCCCGTTCTACACAAGGGCGAAGGAGAAGAAGAATCTGCTGTTTCGTACAAGCAGAATTCGATACAAAAACAGGGCAGTCCCTGTACGAGCAGTTCTAGCTTATGTTTCATGTGAATTGCGATGGACAACTCCGTTGGAGCGAAGGAGCTGATAGAGGACAGTTCCAAGGAGCAGCGGGCACGAGTTCTAGGAAAAGAAAAGCTTCCAGCAATTGTCATCAAGCATAGAGAGTCTGACGAACAGCGGGACAATTAGTTTCACAGTCGATGATTCGTCGAAGGCAAATTAATTTTGCTCGTGATCAACAGAGGGTGTTGTGCGAACATCATCAGCCTAGATGTCGTCCGAAAGCTTGGATTGATGATGCAAAGGCATCCTGAGCCTTACCAACTCACCTGGATCAACGAAGATGGTACAATCAATGTAATGAAACAAGCTTTGGTTTGTTTTAAACTCGGCAGCTACGAAGACGAGGTAGTTTGTGACGTTGTGCCGATGAATCATGTTCATCTAATACTTGGAAGACCTTGGCAATTCGATCGCGAAGTTGCCCATGATGGTCGAACCAATCGATACACAATCAAGGTACTTTTAGAGGCAGATATTGCATTTGTCTCGATACTTTAATCGTTATAGCCTATCTTTCTTGTAGTGCATCTCAAGTTTCTCGACAATCCAATAGCGACGAACATGTGCATTGTGGGAGGAGGATCTTGAACGATGAATAGTTTGATCCAAGATTCCAATACCATGAATGTACGAAGCCATTTCCGGAATTAAGTAGAAACATTCCTTTCGTCGTCCAGACCTCTCTATTTTCAGCAACGAATTCGATCAATTGGCGGGCTGGTCGCCTTTGCATCTAGCTTTTTTTGGCATTAGGTAAAGAAAAAGAAATTAATTTGCCCAAGGGAGGTAAGTAGTCCCTCTTTTAAATTGTCATGTATGTTTTCGGAGTGGTACTCCCTTTGCAATATACGCTTCTCTTTACAAATACATAATTTGGTGGAATAAGCGTATACAAAATTATCCATGCAATTATAGGTTTAACAACTATATAAACGAAATGAAAAAAGTTTATTGATCCGTATACTCTCGAAACTCAGGCTTATTAAAGAAGCACCCTAATATTATACAAGTGGTAATATATGTTTATTCATAAAAGAATAAGTGATAATATATATTCCATGCAAATGTCGATTTTTTCTATTTTTATGTTCATGGAAGCTTATCAACCATTACAAGTGAAGTGGGCAATAGTTGTGGCGCGGAGTCAGAAATTTTGAACAAAGTGGAGTTAAAATTTTACGATTAAGTAATTTGAATAAGGGAGGATGGTTAAAGTTTTTACTACATACTCTAATTTTTAGATTTGTTATGACATTTAAACATAAATTTACACATTTTTAAAAGTTGAGAGACTATAACCCCTCTTATCAATAACATAATAGAGACACATTATACAAACCAAAGTATGGATATGCTCATAATCAAACATGATTAGTCCCTACATATATCCCGTCTTATCAATAACGTAGCTCCCCGCCACTGGTAATAGAGAGACACGTTATACAAACCAAGGTACGGATGCTCATAACCAAGGGGTCGGTTAGCATGCTAACCCCCTTAGGGTTGGAAAAATGACACCCCCCAGTATATTAAATACAACTATAGAATTTAATACACACATTAAATACACATTAGGAATTAAATGTACCATATTAATTAGGAATTCTCTCACTATTAAATACACATTAGGAATTTAATACACACATTAAATACACATTAGGAATTCTCTCACAATATTTGATTTTTCCTTTTTCAGCAGTCTCCGACCACCAGACTTCCTCCGACCGCCACACTTCTCCGGTGAAAATCCCATCGGCAGACTCCCTCCGACCACCTCCAATAAATATACCACTGCACTGATACGGTGTATCACTGTACTGGTAGATATACCACTGCACTGATACGTTGTACCACTGTACTGGTAGATATACCACTGCACTGGTAGCGATATCAGTGCACTGGTAGTAATGTCATATCTGAGTATCAGTGCAGTGGTACAAATACCAGTAAAGTGGTAATTAATGTGGTGTATTTAATGCTTACTTTGTATTTAATAACAGAACATTTATTATGTTTACTTTCATTAATACTTGTCAATAATTAATGAAAAATTGACCAATTAAAAGGGGTGTCAAAAAACCAACCCCTTAAGGGGTTAGCATGCTAACCCGTCCCCATAACCAACAATAATTTGTCCCCAGGGAGACAAATTTAGAGAATCATAGAAAGCAACGCAAAGTTAAAAACTAATTAATAATAAGCTACCCAGAAACGCCAACTCATGCATGAAGACAACCCACCACCAACATCATCAATCTAGTGACACTACAAGAAAATTTACTATTAACGACTAACTGTATTTGCCACGATAAGTGCTTTATGTGTCTCGATAGCCTTGTAGCGGCACATAAATGTATTCTGCCAATACCGCTGCCGCTAAATCTCTTTAACGACAAATGTTAGCGACACATTATCTGCTACAAATCTTAGAATTAGCGACATATATTTTTTTCTTTCAATTTCACTTTTGAATGATTATTTTATTGTCTTTTTTTCTCAAATTGGAGACATTAGAACTTGACACTAATTGTATTTTTAGGGGCATGTATGTTTGCCGGCAATATTAAGTTTTAGTATAATATAAATACCTTTATATATATTTTTCCATTTCGTTTATTTTTTCTTTCTTTCTCATATACTGATATACATAATTTTATCAAAATGGATTTTATATTTTTGCGGCAAGGTAAGATCAATCGCTGGAAGTTTTGGGGGTTTGCAAGGAGGCTCATATGAACAGCAAGCATCCATGTCTCAGCGAGCAAGCCTCTGAAAAATTACTGTCAACTCCGGTTTTGGCCCTCTCTTCGGTATTACGTTCACTGCAATAATCCATCGCTGATAATCCGGAGAAACGAAATGCAATAAAAGAAACAATAAAATCAGAGCAAAGCAGTTTCGAGAAAAGCCCTGTGTTTGGATCTTTAGAGCAGCCATTGCTTATTCTGACAAGTCACGCTGCGCTTGTTCTCCCAGCCAATGCATATATACATCTCCACTGCGTTATTATTTTGCTAAAAGATAAGTGAGCTCAGCATAGAGAAATAGAGAACGTTGTCGCACAAAGTGGATGTGTATGACTATTGAGAAATCTTTTTTATCAGTTAGTAATTAGTTATTTTTCTTTTTTCAGAAATTGCTATATTTATTTTTGTAATAAAATATAATATTTTTTTAATTTCCGTTGAACAGATATATTTGTTGGGAATAAGATACATTAAAAACCCACATATTTTATGTGTCGCACAAAGTTAATAAGATATAATTAAATATATTGTAAAACTAATGGTGGCTTTAATTTTGGTTTGCTAAACTAATGATTTTCCAACAAATAATTGTTTGTCTCTATAAGTATATTAGCTAAAATTTTAGAAGACAATTGAAGCATCTTTGCCTCTAAAAGTAAAAGGTTTATTTAATATAATTTGTTTATAAAATTACATAATATTATTAGAGGCACATAATAATATTTATAGAGGCAAATTGAATATTTGTTGCTTATAAGTACTTTTAGCAACATATATTACATTTGCCTCAATAATTTAGCTGCTAAAGAGTGATTTTCTTGTAGTGAAGCGAGCCATCAGCAACCTCGGCGACGGAACTGGCAGCACCCCGACGACGGCGATGGCGACGGCGAAGAGCAAAGAAGAGAACCAGAGAAGCGGAAATATAAATCATACAAGCTATCGCCACCATGCAGACTTCGCTGACCCACTGCGGCTCTTGTATGGCGGCGAACTGCGGCCCCGCCGACTCATCATCTTTATCGAAATCAGAATGAAGTTGAGTGCAGACGTCGATGCATCTATCCATGCACGTCCAGGATCTCCACCGAGGCTTGCAGTGGTTGTCGAAGCAATCCTCGTAACATGTCTGTAAGGCGGCGCCGTTGTCGCCATTTGATCCCAAAACGACGACTTGCGGGCGTTGCCCTAATATCGCCGTCGCCGTCACCAGCCACACCAAGTACATGAAAGTTGGCTTCATTTTCTGTTCTAGAGAGAGTGTTGAAAGTATAGGTACCATAATATAATTTGAATCTAGGATTTGTGATAGCAAACTACATATAGTTCGGTGTATCCTGTAACATGAACTTACGAAAAATAAAACAAAAAACCTGAGAGGGAGATCCTCTCCGTGGACTAGTGTCATATTGACTAAACCACGTTAAGAAAATTTGTGTTCATCAATTCTTCTTTTTTGATTTGCTATTCTTGACATGGTATCAGAGCCTGCGATCTAAGACCTCTCTTCTTGGTCGTATTTTGTCAGGACTTTGCTCTAGCCTGATGCGTGTGTTGACACCTAAAATTAATTTGGCCTAAATTCAATACCTCAATTATTAGTCTCGACATTTAATTCGATACTGCATGGCAAAAACGGTATCGTTTGGAGACAAGCAACGCCGCAGCGAGATCCAACGGTGTCGCTCAGCTAGAAAACGACACTGCAAGGAAACTCAGCGGTACCGCGACACTTGAAACATTGTTTACTAGAGAACAATTATTGTGAGACATGGGCCGCAAGATTGGCGTTGTTGTTGGAAAAGAAGAGTGTTTTTTATTACTTATCGGCGAAGGAGAGAGAAACGACACCGCGTAGAGACAAGCGGCATCGCGGATGGGTAAAACGATACCGCAAAACAAAAAACTGTACCGCAAGGAAACGACACGGTTTACCGGAAAATAAGAGGTGGGCCGCACGTTTAGTAGTGGTGTTGGAAAAGGAGTTTTTTAATTAATTATTATTTTTATTCTTTGACGGAAGGGGAGAAGCGATACCGCATGGAGATAAGCGGCATCGCGGAGAATTAAGAACGGTACCGCGAGTAAGCCCAACGGTACCGCTGTACTAGCAAACGACAGTGTTTTTTAATAAAAAACAATGTCGCAAAAGGAAAAGCAAACGAAGCCGTTTTGGGGAAGGAAACGGTACCGCTGTATTGCGTGATTATCACGCAACGAGGAGGAAGTTACCCGCACAGTTGACAGGAATGAAGACGTGGGAGACAAAGGCGCGAAGGCAGTTACTACGACTACGGGCAGAAGATTGCGGTATAAACATCTGGAAGAGAGAGAAGCTCAAGAGGGCAAAATCAAATCTCAAACTGCACGGTCACAGAATCTATCTTTTTTCTCTCTAGTTCGTAGAACTGCTCTGTCACAGAATCTATCTTTTTTCTCTCTGGTTCGTAGAACTGCTCTGTCAAAGACTTCCTTTGCAGAGTCGTAGTCGTAGCTTGTAGTCGTAGTCGCGGAGCTCTCCAGAGGAACCTCCATAGGAGTAGAGGTAACGTAACTTAGAACACTCCCGGTTTGGTTTCTCGTTTCTCGTTGAACACCCTCGTTCGAACGTAGTTTGGAGTGGTGATGAACCGAGTAACGGTTGTTATGGTTAGAAGTCAAAGGTGCATCGATCAAATCAACGTCGCCGACGCCGGCGGTGGATATATGACGATCCTCTTGGTTTCTGTTTAATCGATCAAATCAACGGCACCGACATTTGGCGGCTGATATTTGACGATTGTGTTGACTTTGTGTTTGTGTTTACTTGAAAATAGTTAGCATTGAACACGCGAGTTTCGCCAATGAAACAATTTGGCAATGCCCAGTGGGACACGTGTGTTCGAATGGCTCCGCGACGAAGGAATTAAGAAGGGGATTTTCCGCCCGGATTCATGGAGGAACATGTGGCCAACATTGAAGGAGGCCAAGGAATCAGTGCTGAAGACATCGGCGGGTCTGAGAATCCGCCGTCCACAGCTGGGTCGACTGAGGATTTGTCAATCCGTCATTTCATGGAGGAGAACCGTCGCATGTTTGCTAGCCTCAACAATAAGTTCGCAGGCTTCAAAGGAGAGTTTGCAAGCTTCAAAGGCGAGGTAAATCAACGTTTTGACACTTTAACTGCACGACATGATTCTCTTGAGTCTCGTGTTGATTGGCATTTAAGCCAACTCTTTGAAGTTGTGACTAAAAACAAGCATGATTTTGATGTTTTTGTGGATAAAAATCTACGTGATATGAATGAAATCAGGGAGCTTTTGGGTAGACCAGTAATGCAACCTAGGGATTTGCCGCTAAACGGTGAAAACAATTTAAATAGTGAAACAAGTTTTCCAAACAAAAGTGCTAGAATTAGTCCGCCAAGACAAGGAGTTCCGCCGACACCGGTGATGAACCCACCAACTCCGCGAGTTAATCTTGGCGAGACTAACACTGCCACTAACACTCAGGTTGAACCACCACCGTTTCACGGTGGGGGTCCACAAAATATCCCGGAGGCAAGACCCTACGTGGCTCCGATGAGCGGTGCTGTTGGTGGAGGAACGATCAACAATGATCATGTTCCGCCACGCGGCTACCCGCAAAATGTGCCTCCTCCAAACGGGCTTGGCATGAATCCTGGTGGATTCGTACCACAAGGGGGGCAACTCGGGGGTCAAGACATTAATGTGATTCGAGATCAGGTAGCACAGATGCTGGCGTATCAGTTTGGTTTAGGGATTAGACCAGTGGTGCCGCCGGTACACCGAAAACCATATCCAGATTGGGTTGATAGATACTATCCCTTTCCACGTGGTTTTCGCGTGCCTGATTTCATCACCTTCAGCGGGACTAGAGATCAGTCCACCGTCGAGCACGTTGGAGATTCACGGTTCAGTGTGGTGATGTAAGCGATTTTTTAAAATTGCGTTTGTTTGGCAATTCGTTGACCGGTCCCGCATTCGCGTGGTACGTCAACTTGCCATCGAACTCGGTTCAAACTTGGCAGCAAATGGAAGAAATGTTCCATGCCCAATTCTATCGTTCTGAGCCAGAAGTAACAATGGCAGACTTGGCACGAATGAGCCAACAGCTAGGAGAAACAGTGGAACACTTTTTAACAAACTTTAAGAATGCAAGAAATCGTTGTTTTGTGAACTTGACAGAACGCGAGTTTGTTAAACTTTCCCAGGGTGGATTGAATTTTGAACTTCGTAAAAAGTTTCAAGATAGGGAGTTTTCTGATCTTTTTCAATTGATGTCATGCGTTGTTAGATACAAATCTCATCTCCATGAAGAAGAACATAAAAGAAGCAGCTCTCGTGGACAGTATTTCCCTAATTTTGAAAACTATGGTGTGAATAACGTCGGCAACGATGTTGACGAGGTTGAATTTGATTTGGCTGAGATTGTGCAGGGGAAGCCATATGTGTGTGCTTATCTAGCCAAGACCGATGGGGAACCACAAACTGGAAAGCCCAAGCGGGCTCCAATTCAAACTAGGAAATATTCCTTTGATGTTTCAAAATCAGAATTGATTTTCGACCAGCTTTACAAAGATGGTCAAATTAAGTTAACTGGGGGGCATACTGTCCCGCCAGCTGAAAAATTCAAAGGGAAACGATACTGTAAATGACACAACAGTGCATCTCATTCAACTAACATGTGTATTGTGTTTCGCAACATTGTGCAGGATGCAATTGAGAAAGGTCGGTACAAGTTCCCAGAGCCGAGGAAGGAGGCCATGATTGTTGACACAAACCCTTTTCCCAAACGTGGTCGACATCAACATGGTCAATCCCGATTTCTCTAAGATCAACCGGCCACGCTTCAAGCTGGTGGTGGATACAACGCCAACGCCGAGTGGTAGTTCTGATGTGGCCCAGGGTGCTTCATCCTCCCAAGTGCAGGAGGGGCCGCGCTTGGATCCAGCTGAGGAAGAGAAGCTGTGTGCCCAGTGTCGCGGAAAGCTAAACATTGGGGGAGCAAGACCGAGCCAGTCGGTCCACCAGAGATTGGGACCACGAAAGTTGAAACCGAGTTACCCCTTGTATGAACGCAATGTCGAGGGAGTACGTGCACCTGCATGGGGAAGAGGGCAGCGTAGGCAGTGGGTTGCTCAAAGTGCCCCACCTTTCAAAAGTCTACCTTTTGGACTTACCCAACCTGTGAGGGGTTCCCCACCCGTTAGGACCTTCAAGATGCCAAATGTGCCACAAGGTGGTTGGCACACCTACGATGTCCGTCGTCAGCAGCCCATCGCAGTTGACAGGATGACAAGGACGCAGTATCGAAGGTACCTCCGCAAGAATGCTCAAGGAAGGAGGATTGCAAACTTTCAAGCGAATGTGAACGTGGACAACTCTTCCGCGGGTCTGAAAGTGACTATGGTCGGTGCTGGAAATTTTTTTGAGTACAAGCTGGACGAAACGATCAGGGAGTCCCGGGAGAGGCTGAGTACGATGCTGAGTTGGATGACTCCTTTATCGAAGAGGAGATGCTGGAATTGGAGGAGCCGAAGTCGAAATTTGATCGAAAATACAAGGATGACGATGATGACAACCAAGGTGCACCCATGACGATCCAGTTTGGAAGTCTACCACCGGTGGTGGTGAACAACTACATCTTGCCTTTGATTTTCCACATTGATTTGGAATATCAGGGAGAGGATGGCGAGGTCGTGATGGAGGTTGAAGAGCTGGACAAGGCTGCTCAAGAGGTCAATGTTGCTGAGCTGGTGAGTGGTTTTGCTCAGCTGACTTTAGAGGAGGAGAATGAGGAGCCAGCGGCCGCAGAGCTGGTTGGCGAGTCTGCGGATCTGCCAATCAAGGCTGAGCCGTGGAGTGCAATGATGGGTCGCACGAATGGTCGAATTGATTTGACAGTAGAGTCAACCCAGCAGAATAAGAGTTCACAGCGGATCCTGAAAGAGCTGTACGAAGTAGGCCACAAGGCTGTTGGGATACTGGGCGAAGATGGGGAAGATATCCTTTTTACGTGTTGTACCAAGGCCCGAAAGAGTCAACAAGTGTGCCAGTGGAGTATATCACATGGAGATCATACTTCGACGAGGTGGATAAATCTATCCGGGCTGCAGAAGCGAAGGGGAAAGCCGTGGACGAAGGAACCACGGGTGAAGAATCGAACAGGGTCATTGTTTTCAACGAGCCCAAGCCGAAGATGTTACATCAAGGCCACACTTGATGACATACCAATGTCGAGAGTCTTAGTTGACAATGGCGTCGCAGTAAATGTGATGCCAACAAGGATGCTGAAGAAGTTGGGCAAGAGTACTAATGACTTGATCTCGACGGAAGTGTTTGTGACAAGCTTCAATGGCGGGTCAACTTCTGCCAGGGAAATCCTCCCAGTCGTCGTGGGAGAAGGATCACATAAGCGGATAAGCGCTTTCTTCGTGGTGGATGGGATGATAAGCTACAACGCACTAATTGGTCGGGAATGGATCCACGCCAACAAGTGCGTTCCTTCATCGCTGCATCAGTGTTTGATGCTCTGGAATGAAAACGGTGTTGTTGAGGTGATACAGGCTGACACAAAGTCGTTTGCCGATGGGGCCAACGTGGCTGAAGCTTATTTGTACCATGGAGATTTTAGACCACTCGAAATGAGGAGCGGGTATGGAGGAACCAACGTCATAATGTCAAGTGCAAGGGTTTTGAGTAAGGCGTGCTTGGACCCATTGTCCGAGATCGTGAGACCATCAATGCTTGCATTAGGTGGTCCACCAAAATCTGAGTAAGCCACCTCAAGAGAGGGTGGCGAAGGCCGAAATCACGGCCTTGCGGGTTGCCGATCAACGGCGAGGATTTGAGTAACGAGGTGGGAGAGGAAGCAGTGGTGCTGTCTGTGACATTGTGAAAGAATTCAGCCTTGGCGCGAAGGAGGAGCCACATTCAACTTTCATAGTGGCAGCTTGCATGAGTCTTACAGGTACGAGTTAATTCTTCTTCTAAATGGCTTCAAAGATTGTTTTACGTGTGAATGTCATGAAATATTGCATGGATATGTTGCAATCATGTTGTTTAGCCAATTTATCGCTTTTTATTTTAGATTCGTCGAGTGACTGATCTACTTAGACGCTATCGGCATTGCATTAACATAATCAAGGCCGTTGGTGTATGGTTGTGTAGGCTAAATGATTTTTTCTTTCTTCTTTTGGCCAGAGTTGTCAAGTATGGCCAACTGAGTTAGCAACAATGTCGACAAAGAAAACGCTTGTTTTTGCCTTTTATTTTTGTTGACAATGGTCTCATAATAAGGAAAGAAGGACCAAACATGGTTGCGTTTACTTAAGCGGCAATGCGAAATTTGTTCACTGCATGACTGTTGTAATTCTTCTCTGTTTCTAGCAATAAGGCCGTTGTGACCTCAACTATGTTTTAAAAAAGGGACTAGGGACCAATTATGGTTCTTCTTTTGAACAATGGTGTTTGCCGCACAACTCTTTCTTTTGGCCGAAATAAATTTTAAATAATAATTAAAAGAAACGTATCGGCCAAGATTTCAGCAAAATATGCAATTAAATATATAATTCTGGTGTGAGAAGCCACATGGTTTTGTGTTTCTGTTTCCTCGTTGGAAAGGAAGAGGTTGGGGTCTTGCAGGTTTGCTAATCTGAAATGCTAATTGTCGTCCTAAATTTACTATTTGACGTCCTAACTTTAATACGCAATTTACCAATTTGCCCAATTTCAAAATTCAAATTAAAGCACAAACAAACAGTCCCTTCTCTCTCACCCCTAACACACAACATTAATGTTCCTCTCTCCTCCCTCAGACCGCCCATCCCCACCCAATCCTCTGAAAGACTGAAACTCCTTTACCTCTCTCCTCCCTCAGCCACGTTCTCTCTGCCCATCCAAAGACTAAAACTCACGCCGCCAACAACTGAAACTCCTTTATCTCACGCCGCCGACCATCTCGACCATAATCGATCTGCTCCTTCCCTGATTCTCCCCGAAGCTCAGCAACCCTCATCGATGCGCCGGCCAAATAATCTCCGTCGCCGGCCATCTCGACCCACCATCGATCCGGTCCTTGCCTGACCGCCGCTCCGCAACCACCCCTACGGCAGCCCTCTGCAACTCCTTTGTCAATCCCAACCGTCGCCGACCATCTCGGACCCACCATCGATCCGGTCCTTCTCTGACCGTCGCTTCCGCAACCGCCCCTGATTCTCACCGCCTCGGGGAGGAAGAAACGTGGGAGGTAAGGGGTGAGAGATAGAGACTCCAACCAAAATCAGGTGCTTGCTCATGGATCTCACTTGATTTTGCGTTTGTGTTTGGGCTTTCAGGCAAGATACGTCGGCCGGAAATCAGCTGCTTGCGTCGGAGAAGAAGATCGTCGGAAGCAGAGGTACGTCCTCCCAACCCCTGTTTAACTGTCGGTCAACCACTTTTTTCTTCTCGTTTGACCTTCCATTCCAACCGTCCCTTTTGCTTTCTTCACCGTCGGCACACCAAGATGGTATCTTCGGGCAACCGTCCTTCCAACCGGTGATTTGTATATGTTAACCCATCCTGCGAACCGGCAATTTTTCCATGTTTCACCGTTCGGCAGAGATACCATGTAGGCCACTTTTGACCGATGGTCAAATCTATTTTTTTCTTTCGTTTTTTCCAGGTAGCAGGCCCATTAGTCCTGCGTTGAGGACAATCCGTTTTTAATATTTAATTTATATTTTTAAGTATTTGTATTTATATAATTAAATTTGTTGTGATGGATTTTAATTTAGTTAATTGTATTTACAATTAAATTGATTCGATAAAAAATTATTTTATTTATTTGAATATTAGTTGAATGTATCTTGTTATAAAAATTTAGGATTTCATTAAATTTAGTTGAGCTTGAGTATGTCGATTAAACTTTATACGCCGTTCTAAAATTTGGTAGAAAATTTTACTTGTATTTAGAGTTGTTGAAATATAGTTAAATTTAGTATTTCATTGAATTTTGTTGAAGTAGGTTATGATATAATTTTATTTTACAAATAAAGGACATAATCCTTTTTTCATAAAATTAAGATTACTATCAATTCAATGAACATGAAATAAAATATTAGTTGAACTTTATACGTAATTAATAAAATGTTTACAAATACGTTTCCAAATCATATTTTAAAATTCTAATAGTAGCATTGTATGTTTTTGAAGATGTCGAGAATTGAAAAATCAGGAACCATTAAGGATCGAATGAAAAACCGAACTTGTAGACCTACGGCAACTGGGCGAAAAGAAAATGAAGATAAAAATCCTCGTAAGAATCGGGCGAGGCAGAAGAAGCTACAAGTAGAGCGTCCTGACGGTCATCCTACTCAAGGGCAGTTGTCTCTTAGTCGGAAAAGTCCCACGCCTACATCTGATCGTGTTGATACTTGGGAGCCGAGGTGGGACCCACGACCCATGATGATACCAGACGATGACTTTCGTCCAGCATCTGCCAAGGACTACAATGTGACATGGTTTCCTGGTTATGATCAGTTTTGGACCATGTGGGAGAGCAATAGGTGGGCATTTGATGCTTTCTTTACACCGTGCGAACGTCCATCTGATGTCGACGAGGGCTTCATGGACTGGTACAGAGCTCACTCCCACCCATTGATCACCAGCCCCAGCGTTACTAGACAGATTCCTCGTGAATTGGTACGTTGTTTTACATTAAGAAACTTTATTAGGCATAAATTCACGATTAAATCATTCTAACATTTGTTTATTATTGTGGATAGATTCCGAGGCAAATTATGCAAAGGCTTTCACCCTTTCTTCGTGAGAGGGATCATGGTCGTTTCATTGAGCGCATGAACGAGTGGTGGGATTTACGTAGTTCATGTGACGAGTTGATTGATCAGTACGATGGAGGAGCACCTCCTACAGGAGACCATTAGGAGTGCATGTGATTTAGCTTATTTGACCATTTTGTTTATGTTACTATCCGTGAGAACATTGATCTATCCTTGTGCGTATTGTATCATGTGTGAGAACATGGAATTGTGCTTTTATTTATTTGACCTTGTGTTTATTGAACTATCTGTGAGAACATTGAAATATGTTTTTATGAGAACATGGAACCATTCTCGTGATATTTCATAACCAAAGAGCATCAAATCATCATTGACGAATGTTGAAAGTTACATGTTCATTACTTCTACTAATTAACCTTTTGGGTTCAAACTATCATAATATCCTCTCTCCTCCAAGAATAATTGATCCCATCCATGCACGGACACATCATGATAGACATTCCAAAGACGGACAAATGGAGGAAATGGTAATCTACCGTCACCGAAGTCAACTCGCACCCAATGATCGCCGGTGAAATGTAATGTCAGAATTCCACGAGGTCTTCTTACCCCCGATGGGGCCGTCAAAGGCAAAATGGTGTACCGACTTCCCTGAGAGAATACAGCAATGACCCATGAATGTAACGTGGCAAAGACCCACAGATCCAAACCATCCATCCAGTTGGATCGCTGACAACCAGTTTCGTGTTTCCAAGTCGCTCGCCGAATTGCTTCTTGTACTCCATAATTTCCAACTTCTTCATAGAACGGTTTGTAAAGCTCTGGGCGAATTTCTAGTTCCGCTAAGAGATCACGTCTCATCTGCCCCCAATTATGTTGAGAACCAGTGACAGCATGTGATATAGCACGATACCCACAATGCCCATCTCCAAGAGGATTGAACCAACCACGAAGAAGGGGTTTGACTACGCTTTCAAAGTTCCAACCATATGGGTAATCCTCCCACTTTCTTTTCTGATTGGCAATCCTAAATGGCGCGCCACCTATACAAATATATTGAGAAAAAATGAGCAAATTGCAAGGTAGGTAACAATTAATAACATAAAGGCACTAAATCAGTTGAGGTTCAGACCTGTATTAACTTCCTCATCATCTTGCCTATGGGACCCAACGCCTTGGGTAGACTTTAAGTTTGGACCTGTATCTTGCCTTTGTGACCTAGTGGGTGCGTCACCTATCCAAATGTATGAGAAAAACATATAAATTCAAGTAACCTAACCATCCATCTAAAAAATGCTAACTCAATTGAGGTTTGGACCTGTATTAACTTCCCCCTCATCTTGTCTTTGAGACCCAACGCCCTGGGTGGGTTGTGAGTTTGGACCTGTATCTTGCCTCTGTGACCCAGTCGGTGCATCACCTATCCAATTGAATTAAAAAACAGATAAATTAAGGCAACCTAACCATCCATCTAAGCATGCTAAATTCAGGCAACCTAACCAGCCATCTAAACATACTAAATTCAGGCAACCTAGGCATCCATCTAAACAATGCTAAGTTATTGGGAACCTGTATTTTCTTCGTTAGTAGACTTTCTCTTCCGAGTTTGGGTGGGTTTTCTTGACTTGCGTTCCTTGGTCACATGCTCGAAGTAAGAAGGGTTTCTTGTGGTAGATGTTTTCCTCGGACGACCGGGCTTGGGATGTGTACCATGAGGTTCATCGATGCCATCATCCTCGGGATAAAGGTGACTTCGTAGCAAGCTAGTGGCTCCTAGAATTGTTGCATCATCTCTACGGAGAACCTCCTCTGCCATCCTCTGGAAAGTCTCGCGATTATAACGGTTGTGGTCTTCCCAAGCTGCACGGTTGGGAGGTTCTCGATAATTCAACGTGAACCAAAAATCAAACACCTCATAAGGGTAGAAGTCTCGATCTTCTTGACGTGCTCTCAACATCATACATCTACATGGGAGACCATGAGTTGTCGGAGACGTACATGGACAAGGTTTTCCTTCCTTTGCTATTTCCCTAAGCATAAACCTCAGTGCAAATAGACTTATGGTTTTTGTTAACTCCCTAAAAGGAATTCCTTGAGCTCGTATCATCTCTTTTTGTCGAGAGTCCTCTAGAAGCTTTCTGATTTCACCATGTTGAGCTTCAATATGCCTGTGGTTAGTCTTATACACCTGTAAGAAAAATGGAGATAAAAAGAACAAGAACGTTAGAGAACCATCAACAAAGACCAACAATGAGAACATTAGATAACTAACCGTGTCTATTGCCCCAGTAGATGATTGAAGCCACTTTTTGAAGGATGAGTGAGCAGATTCAACCCTGTTGGAGCTTGTATTGCCTAAATGTGCCACTTGGTTGGTATAACATTTAGCCCACATTTGTGCATTTGGTAACCACTCAGCTTTGATATAACTCCAAAGTCTTCCATATTCACGACCCCAAGAACGTCTGAAGTTGTCTAAGGCTATATTCATTGCTTCTTCTGTGCGTGATTGTACCACGGGTTTCCAAGAATGCATGACCTGCTCCACAATTAGTTGGGCTCCGGGTATCTCAAGACCTTTCTTCTTCCGCACTTCAACCAAACATCTAGCCCGAATATTCTTGTCTATGTGCCAAAGACATAGTAAATGCCTAGATGATGGAAACATGACACTAACAGTCTCGACCAATCCTCCCGCCTTGTCACTGACTATCGCATGTGGAGTGATAGATCCAAGAATGAATTGCAAGTGCCTCAAAATCCACTCGTAGGAGTCCTTTGTCTCATTGTATACTAAAGCAGATGCAATGACGAAGTTCAGGCCCACCGGTGTCATGCCAACAATCTCAACCCACGGATACTCATACTTATTGGTCTTGTATGTTGCATCTATCACAATGACATGGTGCCAAGCTCGTAACATTTCAATCGAAACAGGATGCGCTAGAAACAAATGGGTAAGCAAGTTACCTTCCTCCATATAATGTACATAATAGTTCTTCTTTCGAGCATCGTGAAAGGTGAACTGCAAGGCTGTCATCTCACCAAGACCATCTTTCCTTATCTTTGCCAAAGCATTGTAAATTTGCTTTTTGGTGTGGTGACCTTCTTCTCCTTTTCTCTCGTTCACTGTCTCTAAAATATTTCTTGCTGGTACACGAGATGACTTAAGCTCTCGAATTAATTCCTTATCTTCCGGGGTAAGAACATTCCCTTTCCTTGCCCCCTCTCGAAAAAGCTCCAACGGATGATTGTGGAAACCACTATATTGACTCGGATTGTTCATGTTGGTCACTCCCATAATCAACCAACTTACTTCATTTTTTGGCTGCTCAATCTTGATCTGGAACTGGCATCCGGTCTTATTTGAAGAAGTAAATTCTCGCTTTTTAACTGTCGGATCAGAAGGGTTGGACTTTCTCTTCTTACCATGAGTGCAAGTCAAATAAAATCGCCGACTATTTTCGTTTGGATTTTTTTTGTTCGACGTCCGCACTAAATAGAACCCTAAACCCTTGGCTATTTCACATGCTGCTTTATAGGCTTCTATCTCTGAATCGTATTTCACCCCTTTAACGAATGTCGGTGTATAATCAAAAGGACCCGAATGGGAACTTCTATCAATTTCCTAAAATATGTATAAAAAATAAGATTCATTCAACCTAACATAACATTTATTCAACCTAAAAATCCCTATGCAATTTATATTAACATAAAAGATTAGTAAATAATTTGTAACAAATAAAGTTCATTCATAATGAAAATTTGTACTGAAATAAGTGAGCTCATAACATAAATACCTCGTCGGAGTCGCTATCACTATTCATGGCGAGTATAGGACGACAATGCAAAATTGAATCAACGGATATCCTGAAATTAAATAAATAATAATAATCAATTTAAATTGTCACACTTAACATAAATTAATCATTCAAAATTATAACAATTAACTACTTATTCATAAGTCTAATACGTATGGTTACATGGTTCTAAATAACTATCTTCAATTTATAAATGTTTTATCACGTTAAATATTTTCAATAACAATGTACAATTTGCAATTGTTCATAATCAAACAAAATCCTATGGACTAAAACGCAGTTAAAACAATGAATTTACATTCTGAAATTACAAATTGATTACACATATCTCATATGGGCCCAAACGCAGGTAAATGCAAGTCAATATGGCAGTCAAACAAGAGGTAAACGCAGGTAAAGGGTGGTCAGATTAATAATCAAACAAGGAATTATGTTTCGTTGGGCCACGGGTCAAAAACAGTATCAAAATGGGTTGACCGTAGGATAAACGAAAACAATGTTTCGTTGGGCCACCCAGAGACCGACGTTGGACCATAGGACAAACGGAAACAAAGTTTCGTTGGGCCACCGAGAGACCGACGTTGGACCACAGGATAAACGCAATCGATGGCTCTGTTCCGTCTTACCGTTTGCGGTGGTGTTCTCCGGCTTTGCAAGGGGCGGCGAACCAGTGGCCGGCTGGCTGGGGCGACTAGGGCGGGAGGAAGAAAGAGAACAGGAGTGGGTCGTCGTCGAGCTTCTTCTCCGGCAACAAGTGCGGTGCGGCGAACGGTAATGTGCCTTCTCCGGCGACGCAGTGGCAAAGGTGATGGCAGCTGTCGGGAAGGCTGTGGCGGGAGGAACAGAGACGTGGCCAGAAGAGGTGGTTGGGGGGCTTGTGAGAAACAGAGGCCGGCGGGAGAAACAGAGGCCGGCGGGGAACAAATGGCCGGCGAGCTGGGACGACTAGAGCGGGAGGAAGAAAGAGTGCAGAGTGGCGTGGTCGTCGATCGTTTTCTCCGGCAACAAGTGCGGTGAAGCGAACGGGAATGGGCCTTCTCTGGCTCTCCGTCTTCTCCGACAATGCAAACCCACTGGCGAGATGCGTGTGTAGAGAGGCGGAGGTCGACGAGGTTGGAGCTTGGGGAGTTTCTCGAGAATGCAGGTGAGAGAGAAGAGTGAGAGAGAAGGGTGAGAGGAAGTTTGTCGGATTTAGCCAGTTTGTCGCCAATGCAGCTTATGCAGAGCCGCAGGGGTGATGTAGGAGAGAGGAAGTTGGATTTGTATCTTGGAGAGTGCAGTGAGAGGGAAGATAGATATGTTTGGACTTTAGTATATAATTTGAAATTGATAATTGGGCAAATTAGTAAATTAATTTAACATAGGACGATTGAAAGTAATTTTAAGGACGACATTTAGCAATTCCCTTGCTAATCGAGTATGACAATAACGGTGCTGTATTTATGGATTTGGCGGTGCCGCATGATTGTTATAGTTTGAATATCACTGCAGCCGAATTTTAAACAACCTTGCAGAAGAATGGACAAATTAAACGGTTGTGTATGGCCAACATAGTGGCCCCGTTGGACATTCGGATTGGAGAACAAGAATGATGGCGTTTGGTTACTCGACGTTGTAGAGTAAAAAATAATAATAAAATGAAATTCAAGCCGCTGAGCAGCAGCGTTGCAGGAAAGGAATAAACATGACTGCGAGGTATCCAACAGCGTTGCGAGACTGCTGTACACCTTTGCGGATAGGATCGCTTTCAAGTACTGAGACAACAGGTCACTGGTTTGAAAAAAATACAGCCGAAGCCGCATAACAAAATATATATATATATTATAAGCGGCTAGAAGTTGCGAAAACAACTTTGTTTGCTCCTTGGAAAAGAATAACAGTGTTGCTGGAGTGCGAGTCTGTTTGGAAGTTGGCAAAGCTTGACCCACAATATTGTGCAGATCAAGTAAGGAACTAATTTTTGGTGGAATTGGTGTTTAGGTAGCCAAATAGGGCCAGGTGATTTCTCTCGCCACTTTGGTGGATTTGAGGCCAAGTTAAGAAAATTATTTTAGGTGATTTGTTTTGTGTCAACAATTTGGTTCATAATCCTTGTAAACCAAATTGTGGGGTATTTGTTGACACCTAAAATTAATTTGGCCTAAATTCAATACCGCAATTATTAGTCTCGGCATTTAATTCAATACTTCATGAGAAAAACGGTATCGTTTGGAGACAAGCGACATCGCACGAGATCCAACGGTGTCGCTCAGCTAGAAAACGACATTGCAAGGAAACTCAGCGGTACCGCGACACTTGAAACGACATTGTTTACTAGAAAACAATTGTTGTGAGACATGGGTCGCAAGATTGGTGTTGTTGTTGGAAAAGGAGTGTGTTTTTTATTACTTATCGGAGAAGGAGAGAGAAACGACAACGCGTACAGACAAGCGGCATTACAGATGGGTAAAACGATACCACGAAACAAAAAACGGTACCGCAAGGAAGCTCAGCTGTACCGCGGCACTGGAAACGACACTGTTTACCGGAAAATAAGAGGTGGGCCGCGCGTTTACTATTGGTGTTGGAAAAGGATTTTTTAAATTAATTATTATTTTATTATTTGTGTGAAGGGGAGAAGCGATACTGCATGGAGACAAGCGGCATCGCGGAGAATTAAGAACGGTACCGCGAGTAAGCCCAACGGTACCACGGTACTAGCAAACGACAGTGTTTTTTAATAAAAAATAATGTCGAGAAAGGAAAAGCAAACAAAGCCGTTTTGGGGAAGGAAACGGTACCGCGAGTAGGCCCAACGGTGTCGCTATACTAGCAAACGACAGTGTTGAAAATAAACGGTGTCGCGGAGGAAAAAACAAACGGAGCTGATTGGGAAAGAAAACGACACCGCAAGGCTGGAAGAGGAGTCGTTTAATATTAAAATAATGTCGCGGCTATAATCAAGCGGTGCTGTTTAGCTAAAAACGACACCGTTTAAAGAATCAACAGCGTCGCGATATTACTAATTGATGTCGTTTAGTTAGAAACCATACCACAACGGGTTGGATTTTTGCGAGGCCCGACAAGCCAAACGGCACATCAAGACGAGAAAACGGTAACGTTTGGTAGAGAACAATGTCGCGAAAAGATTAAACGGCGCCGAGGGATGAGAATTTGACCTCGTATCAATAAAGAGTCGGTTTAATTGACTAATCTTTTTTAATAAATTTTTTAGACGGTGTTGTGTGGCTAAAAACGATGTCACGAGAGAAAACGGCGGAACAGTGGTGGGTAAGAGTTCGGCCAAAGGCGGTCCGCCAAGCCCAACGGTGGCGCAAGACTAGAAAACGACGTTGTTTGATGGGCTAACGATGTTGTTGATCAAACCTGGTCGGGGCAATTAAGTTGTGATTATAAAACGACATTGAGTAGTGAAAAGCGATGCCGCTGTATTGGTGAGCAACGTCGTGTGATTAAAAACAATGTCACAAGGTTCATGATTTTGTCATGGATGATGAGAACGACGTTATGAACGAAGGAGGTTTATTCGCTAAGTTTATGGAGGTGAAACGGCATCGTTGCATGGACAAGTTTGTAGGATTTGGCTCAACATTGTTTTGCCAAGTTTCTGCATAGCGGAATGGTTTCGGGGGCACGTGATTATCACGCAACGAGGAGGAAGTTACCCGCACAGTTGACAGGAATGAAGACGTGGGAGACAAAGGCGCGAAGGCGGTTACTACGACTACGGGCAGAAGATTGTGGTATAAACATCAGGAAGAGAGAGAAGCTCAAGAGGGCAAAATCAAATCTCATACTGCACCGTCGCAGAATCTATCTTTTTTCTCTCTAGTTCGTAGAACTGCTCTGTCAAAGACTTCCTTTGCAGAGTCGTAGTCGTAACTTGTAGTCGTAGTCGCGGAGCTCTCTAGAGGAAACTCCATAGGAGTAGAGGTAACGTAACTTAGAACACTCCCGGTTGGTTTCTCGTTTCTCGTTGAACACCCTCGTTCGAACGTAGTTTGGAGAGGTGGTGAACCGAGTAACGGTTGTTCTGGTTAGAAGTCAAAGGTGAATCGATCAAATCAACATCGCCGACGCTGGCGGTGGATATTTGATGGTCGTCTTCATTTCTGTTTAATCGATTATATCAATAGCGCCGACATTCGGCGGCAGATATTTGACGATTGTGTTGACTTTGTGTTTACTTGAAAACAGTGTACATTGAACACGCGAGTTTCGCCAAAGAAACAGCGTGCGTTTGGAAACATTGGATTCTTGATTCTTTGGCTTCTCGGCAATATTATTCTACTTGCATTAAGGTTATTTGACTTATTTTGGATAGTGTTGCGTGGTAGATCTCTTACCTCGCTACACGTTTGCATTCTAGGGTTTTTTTGGCCCGCTTGGTTTTTTGGATCGACGCGCATTAGCTGGGTTTTGGGAGTTCTTCTTCTGGCTTTTGGTTCGCTTCTACTTGGCGGTTCGGGGTTCTCTTTTGTGCCGCCCTTCTTCTCGTTCCGACTTGGGTTTATTTATTTAGCACACTTCGGGATTGGGTACTTTCGTATCATCATGCACTCTTCTGCCCTCGTTTCGTTTCCTTGGTGGGATTTATTCTCAGGTTAGATCCTTCGAATCTGTTCTTGTGCTTCGTTGTTTTTTGGCACCTTGGCATCTGCTCAAGCTTTTACTGATTGGGCGGCTGGTAATGCTCAAATTTTCTATTGGCTGCTCTCTTGCGTTGACCCTGCCATCGCTCTGAGTTTGCGACGTTTTTCCACTGCTCATGACATGTGGAAACATATCGTGACTACCTATTCTCAGGCCAGTTCCTCACGCCAATTTCAGCTTGAATGTGAACTTGCTCGCTATACACAGGGCGATATGGATATTCGCACTTTTTACAAGGCATTGTCTCGAAATGGACGGAGTCTAATTTGCTGGCGGCGTTTCTGTCTCCTGCTGAGAGTATGGCTGCTGTTATTCGGGCAGATTTTGAACCTATCCAGGCATCTATCATTCATCGCAATGTGACGTTCATTGATGAGGCATTTGCCGAGCTGCTTCGGGAGGAAACGTGCCTTCACAGTCAAGCGCAACTGGATAATACTCATGGGGGAGCTGATTCTGTCTTTGTTGTCGGTCGTGGTAGCTCCAATCGTCTGCAACGTCCTCAGTTTAATCCTGTGGCTACGTCGCATCTCACTTGCCATTTTTGTCACGAGCTCGGGCATATCCAACCTCATTGTCCTAAGAAGAATTTCAGCATCTACTACAAGAAACAGGGTCACATTATCTTGGACTGCAAGAGTCTTGCTTTTCGAAACCGCTCGTCTGCTTCCTCGTCCTCGGGGGTCTCGTCTGGGTCCGGATATTCGGTTGATCATAATGCTGCTCCATCTGCTTCTGGCGGAGCAAGAGTTGATTCGACCCCAGCCACTTCTACTCCGTTAGCTCCCGATCTTATTCGGCGGCTGATAGCCGAGGCCCTCCGGGAAGCTCTTCCCACTGCATTGAACGCAGCTTTCGCAACTGGTGGCAGTTTATGTACATATCCCCAATGGTTATTAGATTCTGCGGCATTAAATCATATGACGCGCTCTGGTTCTCTTTTTTCTTCGATGCTCTCAGGATCTCCTATGACATTACAGGTTGCTAATAGTGATCGGGTTCCTGTTCAAGGACAAGGTGATATTGTGACTTCTTCTATTGTCTTACCGAAGACTCTTAATGTCCCGAAATTGGTTCATAGTCTGGTTTTTGTAGGTCAACTCACGGAGGATGGTTGTGATGTTCTTTTTACTTCCCGTGGGTGTGTGGTGTAGGATCAGAAAATCGGGAGAGTGGTCGGGACGGGTAGGAAGGAAGGACGAGGCTTTGTTCTCGAGGAGTACAAGCCGCCAGCTACCTTGGGAGCAACTGGCCAGCTGGTGAAGCCTCGGGAATGGGAGCCTGATGCGGGAGAGGAAGAAGAGCTTGCTTATCCAGTTTGTTTGGGCAGTGATGATCTGATTTTGTTAAGGCTTTGAATTTGTCGTCTATTTTTTCTGTTCGGTCGTCACGGCCTGTGGATTTTTCTGTTAAGACATCAGTTTGGGATCTGTGGCATTGCCGTCTTGGTCACTCACATACAACACGTTTGTTAACCATGTTTCGGAAAAAGATGCTTCCTGCAAGATTAAATGTGAATTTCAGTGTTCCTAATACTTGCGTTAGTTGTATAGATCTCAAGCTTCCTTCTCCTCTAGTGACACAGTTTATGTTGCGTCTTTTGATCTGGTTCACACGGATCTGTGGGGGCCGCCTCTGGTCACTTCTCGACTTGGGTATAAGTATTTTGCCTTGTTCGTCAATCATGTCTCTCGCTATACTTGGGTTTATTTTCTTCGCTCCAATTCTGAATTGATCACGCATGCCAAAGAATTTATTCAGATGATTCGCACTCAGTTTGGCCTCACTGTCAAGATTGTTCATTCTGATACAGGAGGGGAGTTCACCTCGCATCCTCTTCAAGAGTTTTATGCAGCCCATGGTATTCTCTCTCGGCTCTCTTGCCCATGACTGTCTCAGCAAAACGGGCTTGTTGAATGCAAGAAGTGCCACGTCTTGGATCTGACTCTTGCTCTCCTTTGACACTCACTCGTGCCTAGTTGCTTTTGGGTTGAGGCAATTAATACCGTTGTGTAACGTATTAACCGCAAGTCACTCCTTTTCTCGATGGAGAGTCTTCGTATCAGCAGTTATATGGTCGAGTGCCTGACTACTCTATCCTTCGTGTTTTCGGCTGTATGTGCTTTGTTCTCCGGCCAAAACACGAGCGCAACAAGTTGGAGGCAAAAAAGCTCGTTGTGTTTTCCTTGGCTATAGCTCTCGACAGAAGGGCTATGTGTGTTATGACCGTCGGGAACGCAGGATTCATGTCTTGTGTAATGTTGTTTTCTTGGAACAGGTTATGTATTTTTTGGCTGCTGATCGTGATATTGAACGGGAGCTTGATTTCTTGAAGATAGTGCAGCTCGCAGATTTCTCGCGAGCCTTACCTCTTTCTCAAGATCCCGAACCTGGATCACTAGGGGGACTGATATGAGCTATGATTATTCGCCTCCTCACACTCCATCAGGCGCTGTTGATACATCTACTTCTTCTTCCTCTAGCTTGTCCTCATCGCCTTCACCTCAGCTGTCCTGGGCTTCAGGAGAGTTCTCGACTTGGGGAGAGTCCTCGACTTCAATTCACAGTAGCAATTCAGGGAGCAGTCTTACACCTCCACCAGTTCCAGCACCTCGCCGGTCCTTGCGAGGTAATATTGGTCAGGCTCCCATTCGTTTGCACGATTATATTGGATTCTCAGCTGAGCCGATTCCAGTTCCTTCTCATTACCGATTTGCAAAGAATGACCCTAGATGGAATGAAGCAATGAGGGTTGAAACAGAAGCTTCGGAAGAGAATCACACGTGGGACATTGTCCCGCGTACTCCAGATATGTATGTGATTGAAACAGGTGGATATACACAATTAAGATGTTTCCAGATGGTTAAATTGAGAGTTTTAAGGCTCGGTTAGTTGCTCAGGGCTTCCAGCAGGAGTATGGCATTGATTACGATGAGACATTTGCACCGGTTGTAAAATGCAAATGGTTCGTAGTGTGTTTGCCGTGGGTGCTAAGCGTTCTTGGGAGATTATTCAATTTGATGTAAAGAATGCATTCTTGGATGGTGGTCTCAAGGAAACTATATACATGGAGTGTCCAGAGGGATATGATAAAAAGGGAAAGGATGTAGTCTGCAAGCTGCGACGATCCCTATATGGGCTAAAACAAGCACCTCGGGTGTGGTTCGAGAAGTTTCACTCAACGATCATCCATGCAGGAGTTACTCAAAGTCAGAATGATCCTTCGATGTTTGTGAGGAATAGAGTGGATGGCATTGTAGTTCTGATATTATATGTGGATGACATGATTGTTACTGGGAGTGATCAAGGAGGCATTCGCGATTTGACAGCTGCTCTGCGAGAAGCTTTCAATCTGAAAGAACTCGGCCCTATGTCATACTTCCTCGGATTGGATGTAACTCGTCTTCCTACTGGGTACTTCTTATGTCTGAAGAAATACATTGCCGATCTCTTAGCTGCATCAGAATATTTTGATTGTAAACCCTGCACAACACCTATGGAGCAGAATTTGAAGTTGAGTAGATAAAGTGGTGATTTGTTGGAAGACCAGACTTTCTATAAGAGTGTGGTTGGAAGCCTTATCTACCTTACTCACACGAGACTAGATATAGCGTACGCAGTCCAGGTAGTCAGTCAATTTATGGGATTTGCTAGGACAAGACATCTGGATGTTGTACACAGAATCCTGCGGTATTTGAAGCATACTAGCGATGTGGGATTGGTTTTCTCAGCAGGTGGAGAGCTGACTGTGTAAGCATTTGCCGACACTGATTATGCAAGATGCATTGATCCAAGACGGTCTACCTCTGGATGGTGCATTCGCTTTGGAAAATCGTTTATTTCCTGGAGATGCAAGAAGCAAAATAAGGTATCTAAATCTTCGATTGAGGCAGAGTATCAGTCGATGTCTGAAGTCAGTTTAGAAATGGTCTGGTTGCAGAGACTGTTTGGAGAGTTAGGGATTTCATGTAAGATGGCCATGCAGATCTATGAAGACAATACCAGTGCTATACAGATTGCTATCAACCCGTTACTTCATGATAGGACCAAACACATCGAAGTACATGTTCATTATATAGGACAGCTCGTAGTTGAGGGAGTTGTTCAGATCAGTTATATTTCAACAGATGATCAGACTGCAGATATTCTGACAAAAGCTTTGGGGTCTAATCGTCATTGGTTCCTATCTTGCAAATTAATGTTGAGTACCCAACATCAATTTGAGGGAGGGTGTTGAAAGTATAGGTACCATAATGTAATTTGTATCTAGGATTTGTTATAGCAAACTATATATAGTTTGGTGTATCCTGTAACATGAACTTACGAAAAATAAAACCAAAAACCTGACAGGGAGATCCTCTCCGTGGACTAGTATCATATTGACGAAACCACGTTAAAAAACTCTGTGTGTTGATCAATTCTTCTGATTCGATTTGCTATTATTGACAGAGAGAGAGAGAGGTACGGGAAGATGATGAGGTGGATATTTATGTTTGCGGTGGCATTGGTCACCTCCACAAGGATTTATAGCAAAGCCAGAGACTACACTAGTGGAAGGATTCGCATGGTCGAACATACAAAGCCAAAAATACTTCCGTTTTAAGGTATCACCTGCCTTTGTCGACTGATTCGCCTAAACATAGTATATATAGTTCTTAATTAAATATACCTCGTAATTTTGAAGCTTCCTTTCTAGTACAATAAGTGGGGTCTTCCACAATCACTGTAAATTAAACGACCTCGCTCTCACTAGCTAGCTTGGTAATTATTTCTAAAGTGGAGCCAAAGCTGGGCTGTTGATTCGATTCGAGTTCAATTCAAGTTAAAGCTTTATTTGAACAATGTTTCCGTCTGTTGGGAGGAGTAACCCTAGGGAAATTCCATGGAGTTACGTTGTAGGTTCTCTCGTTTATAGCAAGCTAATTAATTAGGGCATCATTGTTAGGTCGGCTTTAAGCAGAGAGTGTGTACGTAGAATCAACTTCATGATTCACACATGGATTTTAATTGGTGGTGGTGATGGAGAGGGACATGAGTTAGTGGAGGCAAAAGACAAAGGAAAGTTATGTCTGGTAAGCCCAATCCCATAATGGCAGATGATTGCATTGTTCTTCCTGTTAAATTTAGCCATTAGTTTAATTTCATATATATATATATAGAGGGAGAGAGAGACGGATACATTGTAGGGTTGCAATAATGGGGCTTGCTAATGCTATTGGGCCTGGTCATTCGTGGAGGGGTCGAAGTAGTCCGTCAGGGTTTCCCTGCTCGTGTCTTTGATGAAGGCAAAGGTGAGCAGCGTGCAAACTAGGAGGAAACCAGCCGAGATCAGCATCGACCGACCAAATCTGGGAAGTGACTGTCCGTAGATAGAAAGGGACTTCATGTTGATCATCTTCCCCACCTCCTGGCCGGTCAAAACTGCCCCGGCCACTGCCATTGCCCTTGCCGGGAGCCCGATTGTTTCCGGCCCGTACATCCAGATGATCCCGCCCAGTCCGACCGAGAGCCCGGCTTCAAATACAATGGCGGCCCAAGCCAACCATCGGAAGGCCACCTGGTCGCTCATGCAGCCGTGCTGGTTAGCTGACAGTGACACGAGAAAAAAGAAGAAGAAAAAAAGTGCCCGTTAGAATCTAAGTATTCAATTGAGTTATAAAGCACCAACGTAACATTATACCTATCCAGACGACTCCCATCGTGACGGCTGCCAGCATGCTGACCACCGTGCTGGCCAGCATCATCCTTCTCCTGCCGAACCGGTCAACCGTGAGCATCAGCACCATCGAGCCCACGATCCTGGTTCCTGTCAGTGCTGCGACGGCTCGGATGTACGACTGCTCGGAGTGTTGGCCGCCAAGGCTGATCAGGATGGATCTGGTGTAGGTTGAGACAATGAACTCCCCGGTCAACTGGTGGAGGATGTGGAGCAGGATGAGGAGGACGGTGGCCCCGTTGAAAAATCGGGACCACATCCCGTCGATCCCGCCCTTGTTCCTGTTGTAGTTGTTCGTGTTCCCGTTGATGTAGGGCGGGATGTTCGCGACCTTCTTCAGCTGGTCGATTCTTTCGTCGGCCTCTTCGCTGGGGCACCCCATGTCATCTTCCATGACGGTCCTCGCTTCCTCCAGCAGGCCGGCGATCGGCAGGTACGCCGGGGATTCTCGGAAGCCGGAAAAGATGAGGGTGGCAAGGGAGACGAGGGACACCACACACGGGATCCCGGTCATCACCTGCCATCCTCGGTTGTGAAGGTGGTGCTCGCGGAACGCCAACTGCGCCGCGTAACCAGACAGCCTCCCAAAGCAGAAGAGAAGCTGCATGGATTGGACGTACGGAACGACAAATTGAACTGAATTTTTAGTGACCATGCATACATGCATGTACGTAAAGCTTGCTATATGAGAGGGATGCATATAAATTTAATTGTGTATGTATTTGTAATTATCCTAGCTAACTAGATGATCAAACTCAGCGCTACTTTTTAGTATCTTCATAGATATTATTAACTAGGCTTGGCTTGACTTGACACTACTAGAGAGTTTCTTTCCAAAAGAGCTACTCGGTCGTGTGCTTTATGCCGACAAAAGTGAGGGCGCGCGTTCGGCATATATACGTGGCCATTAACCATTTAGATGCGTGCTTAGTAGAGGTGTCCATTCGGGTTCGTTTTTTCGGGTTTACCCGAAACCGATCCGATTATATATATTTTCGATTTTTCAGGTTCGGGTTTATTTCGGGTTTTGGGTTCGGTTTTGCTTATCGGTTTTTCGGGTTCCGGCTAAAAACCTCCAATGAATAGAACTCAACCCGTATTCTTAGGCATTCGGGTTTTCGGGTTTCGGTTTTACTTTAACCGAACCCGAACCCAATAAAGAATATTTGGATTTCGGGTAACCGGAACCCGCAAATACTTATCGAATTCGGGTTCGGTTTTAGTGATTTTCGGTTTCGGGTTCTCGGATTTTTTCGGGTTCCCGACCCGAACTTACACCCCTACTGCTTAGTCAGAGTGGTTTTTAACAGAGAAGAAAAACCTTAATTCAGAGAAAGCAAAGTGGATGGTACTGTAGTGATATAAAACAACGTAACTTTCACTTTTTTGGATTTCTTTAAATTAAATGAACTAGTTTTGGCGTATATGTTACTAGAATCACTACTAGTAAGATTGTCATGTGTTTGAACTCGTGTCATATCCCTCTATTATTATATTAAATAGTTCAAAATATAAATTTTATAATCTATGTTGGGAAACTTGAACATCACATTCGTTTAGATTTCCTTCCACAATTACTTCAACTTATATTATGGTCAATTTGTATAGGAAAAACACCACATAGTTAGTTAGTGGTCGATAATTTATCGTTTATATAAAATAAAGATTATTCAGAATATATCATTAAAAAATTCATATCCAAATAAGTCATCTATATGAAAAATGATCGAATAATGCAAGTTTTGTTACCTTAAAAGACACAACATAATTACTAAATTGGTTGGCATTTACATTTGTGATCAATCGATATGGTCACAACGCACAACATAAACCACCTATGTTTAACATGAGGATATACGCAGACTTTAAGTGACCATTTGATATATATATATGGTGGCAACAGGATTCATTTTGTGGCTTTTCAGTTTCGTCACTGATCATTATCTTTTTGTGACCGAATTGAAAATTTTGGTCAGAAAGTGTTGTTCCGACGCCCTGTCGAGGGAAAATGTAACCAAAGTTTCAACGAAAGTTTTGGTAACTGACAGTGTAAGCGACCATATTATAATTTTTGTGACCACTTTCCTCCGTCACAAAAGGGGAAAATCCTTTGTAGTGTTTACAAAAAGCTACGTATATATATAATATATCCTCTACTCTTTTTCAACGTAGTCCTTTTTCTTGTTGGTGGGCTTTTTGTGTTGGATTCCTCAAATGTTAAAGTAGAAAAGTAGAGGGACCCAATTAAAATCGGCATCTCTAGCTAACAATTAATTGACTCTTGTCGCTAACTAATTAAGCTACGTACTCCAATGAATTCGTTAATTAATGAAAGTTTTAAAAATTACCTGTGGGAAGGATCCCAGGAAGCCTCGAACTCTGGCAGGCGACACTTCAGCAATGTAAATCGGCCCAATCACCACCCCAAACCCGGTTCCCACAATCATGAACCCGCGGCCCACTTTGAACGTTTCAAATGTCGAGCCGAAGCTGAGGACGGCGGCGCCGACCGCGTAGATGAGGAGGCCGAAACCGAAGGGCCACCGCCGGCCAAAATAGTTGATAAATAACCCGGCGACGAGAACGGCTAGTAAAATGAGCGTGCCGTACTCCCACTCGAACTCGGCCAAATCGGCGTGTGGCCTTCCGATGCTCACCTCAATCAGCTTGATCCCACGCGGCACGGCTATCTCTGCATGCCGGCAACCCAAGCCCATGCAAAATTATTAATTAGCATTAATAATAACAGTATGGACGTGATAATAAAATTTAAGTACCGTAGCCCAGCTGGAAGAACGGAACCGAAGCTATGATTGAGGAGAGGAGGGCGAATCGGTTGGGGAACGCCGCCGACGGCATTGTGACAGGTTTAGTTTGAACGATTGAGACGAAGAGCGAATCGCTGGTGGATGGACAAGTAGTCAGAGTGTAACAAATTATATAGAGCCGGTCGAGCACTCTTAACGTTTCCGTATTGCTATAAACGGGAGAATTTTTCCGACGAAGAATTTTTCCATTGCTGCCCACAAAAACGATCGAGAGCTTCCTTTACTTCAACGGCCAGAGATCGATATACATATAGCTTCGTCCATCGATCCCGCCTTTGTTCAGTTATTCCTTTAGAGATCAATCGATTAACCTTTGTCTTTGTGAATATTTTTGATAAAATTCTTCTTGTTAAGGGCTAAAGCTAGCAAGCAGGCCCTCATAGCGCTCCCATTGAATGGTATCGCATTCTGCCGCAACAGCGGCGGATCCAGAACACAGAAGAGCACTGGGCCGAGTTTCATTAGAAATTGAATAGTAAAAAAACATAATGATTATAGTTTTTTTCTAATGTAAATTGTACACGACGGTATTTTAATTTAGTGATGCATCAATAATGGAGCCTACATCCATACCAATAGTATACACTGTTTCAAATAAAATACTTGAGCAATCGGCAAGAAATTCATCGCTCATTTTGTTGAGCAAATCAGTTCTCACATATTTCATTGTTGAAAAGGTTCTCTTCGTAGTAGTTGTTGAAACGAGCAGCATTAACACTAGACAAATCAATCGACTAATCAATTGGAATTGTGTGTCAATCCCTGCATCCACCAAGTGCTCTAGTAAGTTTTCAAGGGAACAAACCTCATATTTCTTTTAGTCTTTTACGTTTTAAACTTTTAGAATTTTAGGTTTCATTGTTTTTTTTATATGCATAATCTTTGGGGCTAAAATTTAAAGGCTAAATTTAGAGTAGTGATTTGAATATGGTCATCTGAATCATTTTCTAGTTATACTCAATTTTATTATAAAATCACACTAAGCCAAATGCCTAAAATCGAAAAATTCATAAGGACTATACTAGGGTTTATTGATGGCTCGATTCCCCAACCTGCTGCTGGCAGCCTCCGCGATCAATGGAAGATTTGTGATGCGATGGTGAAGGGTTGGCTGAAGTCGGCGATGAGCAAAGAAATCCGCTCCAGTGTCCGCTTCGCTAGCACGGCGCGCGATATTTGGCTGGACCTTGAGGCCCGATTCGGCCAGCCTAGTGCGCCTCACCTTTATGAGCTTCGGGGTAAGATAAGTGCCCTCCAATAAGAAAAGTCCAGCGTCTCCGGCTTTTACACTAAACTGCGGGGGTTGTGGGATGAAATTCAACCCATCTCCCCCACCCCTGATTGCAATTGTGGCAGATGTGCTTGTGATGTGAAACGCAAGTATCGTGACACCAAGAACAGCGAACAACTCTTCGACTTTCTTATGGGTTTGGATGAAGCATTCTCGACCGTTAAAACTCAGATTTTGGCTATGCGTCCAATGCCTAGTCTCGCCGAAGCTTACCAACTCGTGAGCAATGATGAGCAGCAGCAGCGGATTGCTCAATCGCGGCGTCCCACTGTTGAGGCCGTTGCATTCCATGCTTCTGATCACCGACCTGCCTCCCAAGGTTCATCGAAGCAGTCTGATTCTACCAAGCCCCGTTACTTCTGTGACCACTACAAGAAACCGGGCCATTCTAAAGAGCGCTGCTTTGAGCTTGTGGGCTACCTAGATCGGACAGCAGCTCGTGAGGAGCGTGGGGCTCGTTCGAAAAAGGGTGATCGTGGGAAGAGTTCTCCTCAGGAAGCCCAGGTTGAGACCCGTGCCAGTCCCATTCCCGGCTTAACTATTTCCCAGTTCGAGCAGCTCAAAAATTTATTCGTTGGCGAGATGAGAAACACGTCTAGTTTGGCTGATAAGACGATAGGTAATGGCTCTCTTCCCTCTACCAAAAGTGATGAATGGTTAATTGACACGGGCTGTAACGAACACATTGTAAACAATCCAAAGTTAGTTCTTAGGTCACAGGCCGACCACGGTTTGCAGGTACGGGTCCCCGATGGTACTAGTATTCCGGTAACTCGTATTGGTGAAGTTCGGCTATCTAATGGGCTCGTCCTGCCTCGTGTGCTGTTGGTTCCAGAATTTAAATGCAACTTGTTACTGTTAGTCAGCTTACTCGGGATTTTTCTCTGGCTTTGATCTTCCTCCACGACTTCTGTGTGATACAGGACTTGTCCTCGAAGACAATTATTGGGATGGGGAACCAAACTGATGGCCTTTACTATTTGGGCCTGTTTGAGGGGGTTCGGCGAGAGATGGCTCATGCTGTTCGTGGTCATGGTTCAGCCGATCTATGGCATTCCCGATTGGGTCATCCGTCTCCTGAAAACTGAATTTGTTGCATTTAATTCCCAGCACTAGTCGAAACAATAATACTCTTTGCTCATCTTGTTTGCGAGCGAAGCAAACTCGCTTAGTTTTTCCTTCCTGCGCGATTCGCAGTACTCGGCCATTTGAGATTGTTCACAATTATATTTGGGTCGGTTACAAAGTTCCTTCTTTAAGTGGAGCTCAGTATTTTCTTACGATTGTTGATGATTACACTCGTGGTGTCTGGATTTATTTACTTAAGTTTAAGTCTGAAGCAGCCAAGTACTTGAAACCCTTTGTTCGACAGCCATCTCGGCAGTTTAATGCCTCGGCTAAGGTTGTTCAGACTGATAATGACACTGAGTTCCAGTCCCATGATTTGGTTGATTTCTACGTTGAAGAAGGTATCCATCTGCAGACATCTTGTGTTGACACTCCACATCAGAATGGGATTGTCGAACGAAAACATCGACATATCTCGGATACAACGCGTGCTCTGCGCTTTCATGCCAATTTACCTAAGAAATTATGGGGTGAGTGTGTTGTTACTGCTAGCTACTTAATTAATCGACTCCCGCACAACTCTCTTGGCAACCAAACTACATATGAACGTCTTTTTGGACGACGCCCCACTTATTCTCACCTGCACGCCTTTGGTTGCCTTGTTTACTCCAAGGATACTCGCCACCATTTAGATAAATTTGGCGAGCGAGGTCGTCCTTGTGTTTTTCTCGGCTACCCTTCTTCTCAGAAAAGGATACCGTGTTTATGAGCTGTCATCTCACAGTCTTTTCACTTCTCGTGATGTCGTTTTTGAGGAAATGACATTTCCTTTCCACACTTTGGCTAGTGACATTTCCCCCATGCCGACACAGTTCTCTTCTCCTTCGGCGTTTGTGGGTGGTGATGATGATGATTTAGTACATGTCGCCCCTGGACTCCTTAATTCTTCTACTAACCCCGCTACCGTGAGCTCTCCCACCCCGGCTGCGGATTCGGCGGCCTCGCCTGCTCGTCCCCCTTCCGCCGCGGACGATGCAGCTACCTCTTCGGTCGAGGACGACGAGGATGCTCCACCCTCCTCCACGGCCGACGTCCCTAGTCCTTCCCCTATTGAGCCACCTGCTCCTGTCGCCTCTCCGCCGCCTCCTCGACGCAATGACCGTGTCCGCAAGCCATCTGTTCGCCTCATAGGTTATGAGACTCACTTCCCCACTTCTCATGCAGCGGATGTGAAATACCCCTTTTCTGCTTATGTCACTTTTACTCGCTTGTCATCTAATCATCGTGTTTTTGTGTCAGCGGTTGATACTTTGGTGGAACCTCAATTTTTCCATGATGCAGTGAAGCTGGCCTGCTGGCGTGAAGCCATGCAACGGGAAATTGCTGCTCTCGAGGCCAATGGCACATGGGATCTCCAGGATTTACCGCCTGGCAAACGAGCCATTTCCTCTAAATGGGTCTACAAGATCAAATTTAATCCTGATGGCATTGTTGAGAGGTACAAGGCCCGTATGGTCGCCAAAGGTTTCACCCAGATTGAAGGGGTTGACTATCACGACACCTTTGCTCCCGTTGCAAAGCTTGTGACCGTCCGTTCGGTTCTTGCTGTGGCCGCCCACCGTGGTTGGCACTTACACCAACTTGACGTCAACAATGCTTTCCTGCATGGGGACCTCGACGAGGAGGTCTACATGAAGCTTCCCCCTGGATTTGCTCGACCGGGGGACAACTGGGTGTGTCGTCTTCGCAAATCTCTTTACGGATTGAAACAGGCATTGCATAATTGGTATATGAAGTTCACTCACTCACTTCAGCAGTTTGGGTTTAAATAGTCAAAGGCGGATCACTCACTTTTCACCTATCGACGGAATGGAGCTTATGTTTTTGCTGTCATTTATGTGGACGACATTATTCTTGGTGGCGATGACCTGGGTAGTATTCAGCGCGTCAAAGACTTTCTGCATGAGAACTTCAGCATCAAGGATTTGGGGGTACTGAAATACTTCTTGGGCATTGTAGTTGCCCGTTCTCGCACTGGTCTGGTGTTATCTCAGAGGAAGTATGCTCTTGACATTCTCAAGGACGCCGGGGCATTAGCTGTTAAGCCTTGTGATTTTCCGATTGAGCAGAACCACCATCTCACCCGGATTGAGGGTTCCGCTGCTAGAGATCCATCGGGTTTTCGTCGTCTGGTCGGCCACTTACAGTACTTGACTGTTACTCGACCCGACATTGTCTATGCTGTTAACATTCTCAGTCAGGTTGTGCATTCCCCACGACAACAACATGAGGATGCAGCTCACAGAGTGTTACGTTACCTTAAGGGGGAGCCTGGGCGCGGCCTTCGCTTACCCACGACGGGGAAGCTTAGTTTGACTGCCTATTGCGATGCTGATTGGGGCGGTTGTCAGAGTACACGTCGCTCCACTACTGGGTACTTTATACGGCTGGGTAACTGTCGGATATCTTGGCGTACCAAGAAACAGTCCGTTGTAGCTCGGTCATTAACTGAAGCAGAGTATAGGGCCATGGCTAGCACTGTCAGCGAGCTCCTTTGGCTGCGTTAGCTGCTCACTGATTTGGGAGTAACCGACAAGGCAGCAACACCGCTGCATTGTGACAATCAGGCAGCCTTACATATAGCTGCCAATCCAGTTTTCCATGAACGTACGAAGCATGTTGAGATGGATTGTCACTTTGTTCGTGAACGCGTGGCATCTGGTGAGATTCCGCAGATGATTTCATCTCAAGACCAAGTTGCTGACATGTTCACAAAAGGTCTAGGTGCGGATCAGTTTTCCTTTCTATCTTCCAAGTTTGGCCTTCATGACATTCATGCCTCAGCTTGAGGGGGCGTGTTGCGGACTACGTACGTGTTGAGATTTATGTACGTATCCTGTTAATTAGTTTGGAGGATTAATTTGTTCTTATCTAGTTAAAATGATGTAAAGGGATAATTCTCCTCCCTATATATGTTGACTGCCGAATGCATGGGTGGTAAAAAGGGAGTTTTCCAAAACCCTAAATAATAAAACTAAACCAAAGACCCCTTGTGCGGGTCTTCCGTGGATTAGTCTTGCTCACAATGAACAAGGATACCACGTAAATCGTTGCGTATTGTGTGATTCTCTAATATATTTTACACATTCCCTTTTGATTATTGTTGACATTGTTCCTCCCTTTTATGGTGCGGTAAATTCTAAGCAAAGGTTCCGAATCAAGAATGAAGAAGTAAAAGGCAAGTCATATATATGTCTCTATATTATAAATGAATGTGATGATGAGCCTGGTAGTAGAGATTGGTATAAATATATATGTATACGTTCCAAAAATGTTCTCATAAATTTAGTGTCTACTACCCAATCATCGGTTATATACGATCTCAATGGAGCATGAAATTGGGCAAGTATCTCTCACATGTTTACTTATACTACGGGAAAAGTGGCTTTTGGCAACACTTAAAATGTGTTGTAAAAAGTGGCTAAAGTGTTGCATATGCGATATGCAACACCTATACTAGTGTCTCTTATAGATGGTGTTGTATAAAGTAATAGGTAACACTTTTCTAACTTTTTGCAACAAAAAAAATATGTGTTGCATATATATATATATAGTATATGCAACAACATTTTAGGTAACATTTTTTTAAGAGTATAACCAACATGCATATGTTTATTCGTGACGGATTTTTTGTGTCACATAAAATGTAATTTTAATGGTCAGCAGTTTAACTTGTCACAACGAGTCACGCTTCCGCGTGTACTTTTATAATTAAAAGAGGTTTTTGTGAGAGTAGCAGTGTCACAATTTCAAATTTTCGTGACAAAGTTATCGTTTCTACTACAACATTGGTCACAAGTTTTTTTATAGCTCAATTATATACCTTAAATTATGGGGTCTTTGTCACAAAACACTTTTGTGACTACTATTTTTATCACATGACAATATTAATGACGAGTATACGTTATAAAAAACGATATACATTAGTGGTGATATTAAGCAAACCAAAAAACAATTAAATAGTTAATAATAAAATGAGGTGTGTATTTATAAATATAAAAGATAAATAATGTGGCGAATATCCAATATCTCTAACAATATAAACTAAATAGTATCAAACAAACCAAAAAAAACTAGCTAAATTCTCTTTTAGATCAATCGGCAACTTCATGGAGTTCTTTCTAAAAGTATCATTTCTCTTCTTCTCTTCCCGAAACTCTACTTGGACAAAGCCAATTGTCAAGTGTCAACGGTTGATTTCCACACCGTATTTGCTGCTACTCACTCAACTAAATTTGCAAGAACCTCTTAATGAAACTCTACCCACAGCTTCCTTTTGCCCTTAACTCCTTGGTTTACTTCTTGAGTTGGATAGCTCACATGAATTGCTTCAAACCTGCAAAGCACAGTATGGGAAAGCCCCAAAATAGATAATTGAAACAATAAGATAATCAACTAACAAAAAAAAAATACAAAGATCAATGGTCGTTTCTTAGTTTCTAGTGAAATATGAGATTTTGTTGCCTAAAAATATAAATATTTAGAAACAACAAAAATTGAATAGAAAGCAGAAGAAAGTGGTGTACATTGGAGAAGCAGTAGCATGTAAGGAAGATGATAAAGAGGAGCTCACGCTAATTTACCCGAAGCGTTCAACTAGACTAGCTGCTTCTCCAACGCAAGAAGTGTTCATCATAGCAGCTTCTCCAATGCCTTGAGTATCACTTAAGTAAACCAACAATTTTTAGATTAAGTTGGGTTTTTTTGTGACATAATTGTGTCACGATATCAAATTTTTGCGACAAAGTTATTGTTGCGGTAGTGTGGGCAACATAGGTTGCAAGCTATTCTTACTATAAAATTTTTGTCACAAAAGAATTTTTGTTACGACGTTTTTGTCACCTATGATACAATATACGTATATATTAGTGACAATATGATTTTTCATAAAGTTAATTTTGATATTTCCGAATGGAGACTGATTCGACGACAATGAGGTTGCTTGATGGAACGAATGGAATTGAAGTAGAAATATTCCCCTATACTTTATTCTTTGGGTCATTGGTTGTGCAAACTTCGTCTTTTTTAAAGGTCCTTCATGATATACGAACTTCTTTTCACATTTTTATTAGGATTTTCTTCTTTTTACAATTATAGGGAAGCTATATATAGCTCTAAATTCAAGTGTTAAATTATTAGCAAAAACATTCACGTGTTAAATAATATTGGTTGCTATAAATTGTAACCTTTTACTAATTTATTTCTGCCTATAATGTAAGAATAGGCAACAGCTTTCGTTTTATTGTACAAGTGCTGCATACTATTAAGGATATGCAACGAAAATTGATGTACGGGTAATTTGTGTTGTATAAGATATATATTAAGCAACACATAATGAAATTATTCCATTTTTTTATTTTACGTGACACTTCTAAAAAATGTTGCAGGACAAGTGTTGCCAAAAGCTAAGTAACTTTTCCCGTACGAACACATTGTTATTTATGGACGTGTATTTGCCAAATCTGTGAATGTTTGAAGATTTAGACAAAGAACTCTTCTTCTGTGAAGAAGATGAAAGGGGAAGGAGCCTGTAGGGTTTGGGGAAAGCGGCTCGATGCCTTTCCATTCAGGCTTAGCTGGTTTATATAGTCTGTACATATGGAGAAAAGAAAGGTAATGAAAGAAAAACCTATCTACTGATCTACGGATCTACTGCTAATTCTTTGTACAAACTAACAGAGAACTAATCCATACAAATTAACCAATACAAAACGAACATGTGTGGTGACACTGTAGATTAGCCGTTTAATTCAATTGTCACTGAAACGCAGCAGTGGGGTGACGTTTTGTTCAATACTCAGCTGCTGAGCACATATCTTCACACGCCCCCTCAAGCTGGCGTGTATTGATCAAATAAACCCAACTTGTTCAACAAGAAACGAAATCTATCTGCAGACAAACTTTTAGTGAAGATGTCAGCTGGTTGATAATCCGTGGAGACATGTTGCAGAGTGATCAAGCCAGCTTTCAGTCTTTCACGAGTGATGTGCAGATCAACTTCCAAGTGTTTCGTTCACTCGTGAAAGACTGGATTTTTAGCTGTGTATATAGCTGATTGGTTGTCCCAATATAAGGGAATGGGTTGAGGATGTGATACATGAAAGAACTCCATTAACCCTTTCATCCACTGAACTTCACAGCACAGTTGTGGTAATGCCCTGTACTCTGCTTCAGATGAAGACCTGGAGACGATAGTCTGTTTCTTGCTTTTCCATGTAATGAGTGAAATCCCCAGGAAAGTGCAGTATCCTGTAACAGACCTTCTTGTGTCGGGGCAGGTGGCCCAATCGGTGTCACTGTAACCTCTGATAGTTAGATCAGAGGTGCTTGAAAACCATAAGCCCTGACCTAGACTCCCTTTTAGGTATCTTAGAACTCTGTGTAAGGCATGCAAATGTGTAGATGCAGGATTGCTCTGGAACTGTGATAGCTGCTGAACTGGAAATGCTATATCTGGTCTCGTGGTAGTCAGGTATTGAAGCTGTCCCAATAGGTGCCTGTATTCATCACCATCATCTAATGGCACTCCATCTTCAGCAGATAGGACAGTTTTCATACTCAATGGGGTTTTGGCTGGTTTGTTGTTCAAGTAACTTGCATTGGCCAGCATCTCTAGACATAACTTCCTCTGATTGAGGGAAATTCCTTTCTCACTTCTTTGTATCTCCGGCCCCAAAAAATACTTGAATTCTTCAAGGTCTTTAACCTTAAATTCCTTGTGTAGCCACTGCTTGACTTGTTGGATTAAGTCCATGTTACTGCTTGCCAAAATCATATCATCTACATAAATCACCAAGAACAAGTGATCCTTCCCAGAACTGTAACTGAACACAGAATAATCAGAATAGGATTGTTTAAAACCAAGCTTCAACAGAACATCAGTTAGCCTCACAAACCACTGTCTGCTTGCTTGTTTCATCCCATAAAGGGATTTCTGAAGTTTGCACACTTTTCCTTTGTACTCTGGCAACTGGTTCAATCTTGGAGGCAATTCCATGTAAATCTCTTCATCTAGGAAGCCATTCAAAAACGCATTGCTCACATCCATCTGATGTAGATGCCAATGCTTGGCAGCTGCTAATTTAATTAACAATTTCACAGAATTTTGTTTAGCCACTAGTGAGAAAGTGTCCCAGAAATCAACACCATGAACTTGTGTGTACCCCTTTGCCACCACTCTAGCCTTGAGCCTTTCAATGTCTCCATCTGATCTGAATTTAGTTTTATAGACCCACTTTGATCCTATAGTAGTCTTTCCTGCAGGCAAGTCCACAATTTCCCAAGTTTTGTTATCCTCCAATGCATCCCATTCTTCTTTGATAGCTTTGTTCCATCTAGGATCAGAGGAGGCTTGTGCATAAGTTTGAGGTTCTGGGAAAGTGGTGATGTTCATAGCAAAGGATTTTTGGGGAGAAGAAAGGGTTTGGTATGAAAGAAACTCTGAAATAGGATATGTCATACTATGCTCAAGATCCTTATCAATTGTGGTAAGAAGATTGAGGTGGAAACCCCTCAACCAGCTAGGTTGTCTAGGATTTCTAGGTTCTTTCCTAAGAGCAATAGGCAAAGACCCTGAACTTTCTGTTGAGGACTCATAAGTGCTGGCTGGTTGGGGTGATGATGATGAAGTTGATGAATAACCTTAGTTGAATGGATCTATCTGACCCTCTTTCATACCTTAGAACAAACTGAGGAGTAAAGGGTGATGGTGGCGGTGAAGGTATGTAGTCTGGATTATTGGTTTCATGGACATTATGATAAGAGGGAAATATGGGATCAGAATCCTCATCAAGAAAAGTGTACAGGTTGCTCTCTTCAGTTTGTTGAGAGGTCTTTTCAGTTCATGATTCCTTGTAGGGAAATACCATCTCATGAAACTTGACATCCATGCTAACAAAAACTTTATGTTCTTCTATGTCATAAAGTCTAAAGCCCTAATTCCAAAAGGGTATCCCAGAAATACACATTTTCTGGCTCTAGGTGTGAATTTGGTCTTATGCTCATCAGTATTGGTTGCATAAGCCAAGCATTCAAAGACCTTGAGGTCACTATAATCTGGTGGGATTTTAAACAGAACTTCAAATGGTGTTTTGTTCTTCAAGATAGGGCTTGGAATCCTGTTGATCAAATATGCAACATGTAAAACAAAGTAGCTCCAGAAATTGACTCGTAAACCACTATGAAATTTCAATGATCTTGCAACATTCAAGAGATGCTGATTCTTCCTCTCTACACGCCCATTATGTTGAGCAGTTCTAGCACAACTCATCTCATGTATAATTCCATGAGTTTGGTAAAATTCTAACATACAGAATTCCTGTCCTTGATCTGTTCTTATCACCTTAACTTTTTTATCAAACCGAGTTAGTGCCATGGCACAGAAAGACTGAACAAGATTCCTTGCATCAAACTTATTAGCCATCATGTAAAGCCAAACACATCTACTACAATCATATAGAACACTCAAGAAATATTTAAATCCATCAACAGAAACCACATCCACTGGCCCCCAAATGTCAATATGAACAAGGTCCAAAATAGCATCACTAGTAGTGGAGCTTCTACAAAAAGGTAATCTCTTTTGTTTGGACAAATGACAGTTCTCACAATGTTTAGACAAAGGCAAAACTATACTATCAACATCCTTTTGTAATTCCTGTAATCTAGACAATGATGGGTGCCCTAATCTCATATGCCATAAGTCTGAGTCTTGATTGGTGTTTTGTGAAGTGGTGGAAAGAACTTTGGAACTGGTTGAATGACTTCTGGAACTCCCCTGTAAATAAAGACCCTTAGTGACCTGGACTGAACCAATCCTCTGTCGAGATACAAGGTCCTGGATGAAACAAAAATTGGATTTGAGAAGGAGTGAGACTGGTGAACTTTTAGTCAACTAACTTATGGAAATGAGATTATAGGAAAAGGTAGGCACTAACAGGACATTGGTAAGTAAGATACCACTTTCTAACTTAACTATCCCAATATGTGTTGCAGGTGTTTGTTCCCCATTAGGTAGTGTTACCGTGATGCACTGAACAGGTCTACATCTAAGAAAAGAAGCAATTTCACACACACTATATGATCACTTTCTCCAGTATCTAGGACCCATAAACCCTTGTCATACACATTTTGGGAGAAAGAGATAGTAATGCTACCTGACATTGGTGATTTTCCATGGTTTCTCACTGTCACTGAATTAGCCTGACTTGCAGAGGTGTTCCTGTTTGGGGAACTTGGAGCAGATCCAAAGGCTTGATGGATTGAATGCTAGTTGAAAAGATGCTTCAGTTTCCCCAGCTCATCAACTGCAGTGGAGAAACTGGCAAATAATGCTTGCGCATCAGCAACAGATCGGCTCCTTTGGTCTGCTCCAGGGCTAGGAGGAGTAAATTGTGCACCACTTGAGAAACCTTCAGACATTGTATCAACTGCTCCAGTAAAGCCCCTATTCCCAGAACTACCAGATCTAGGGTTTCCTTGCATTTTGTTCTTCTTTTTTAGTTTCCAGCAGTCTTCAATGACATGGTTGTCTTTCTTACAATACCTGCAGAACAAATCACCTCTTCTTTCCTCCTTTTGGGAGTTCTGAGAACTTTGAAAGTTCTGGCCATTCCTGTTTTGATTACCAGATGCTGCCAAGGCAATGGCATATGTCCCCTTTCCACCTGTTAGACTAGTTCCATTCATTTGCCTCTCAAGTTGCACAACAGATCTATAGACTGTATCAAGATCAGGAAAGGGGTCCAACATAAGCATCTGGGTTCTGACTTGCTGAAAGTTCTGATTTAAGCCTAACAAGAACCTAATCACTTTAGCATACTCTTGATATTTTATCACAGTATTGTATGTTCCAGCCGCACAATCACAGAACGGTATTAGGAGATATGAATGCAACTTATCCCATGAAACTTTCAGATTTGTAAAATACTACCTAATAGACAACGTTCCCTGTTTATTCAAGTCGACTTTCTCCTGTAGATCAGCTATACAAATCTAGTCACCCTGACCAAACTTAGATTTCAAATATGTCCAAGCATCAGCAGCAGATTTAATGCTTCTAAGAGTAGGCACAATGTCATCAGAAACAAAGTTACGAATCCAGCATACTATTGTTCCATTACACCTTTCCCAGGTGCTAAAAAGGGGATCTTGGAGATCTGGTACCTTAATCGAGCCATCCACGAAGCCAAACTTGATTTTGGTCTTCAGGGCTACCTCCATCGACTCACTTCACAACAGGTAGTTGTCGGTTGTGAGTTTGAAGCCGATGACTGGGAGGAAAGAGTTGTCACTGTTGGCGAGGTAGAAAGGATTGTTGTAAGGATCCTCAAAAAGAGCTTGGCTTGGGCCGCTGCCGTTGCCGGGCCTCGTCCCAGGCTGAGTGCTCTCGTCTCCGTCAGTGATAGTCCCATTGTGGGTAAGAAGATAGATTATCAGATGGGGGGAAAGAGGGGAGGAAATGCGAAGGGTATTCAAAGCCAACCAGGCTGTGATACCATGTGAATGTTTGAAGATTTAGACAAAGAACCCTTCTTTTGTGAAGAAGATGAAAGGGGAAGGAGCCTGTAGGGTTTGGGGAAAGCGGATCGATGTCTTTTCATTCAGCCTTAGCTGGTTTATATAGTCTGTACATATGGAGAAAAGAAAGGTAATGAAAGAAAAACCTATCTACTGATCTACGGATCTACTGCTAATTCTTTCTACAAACTAACAGAGAACTAATCTATACAAATTAACCAATACAAAACGAACACGTGTGGTGACACTGTAGATTAGCCGTTTAATTCAATTGTCACTGAAACGCAGCAGTGGGGTGACATTTTGTTCAATACTCAGCAGCTGAGCTGGGCTGCTGAGTTGGGATGCTGCTGGGCACATATCTTCACAAAATCACAGCCCTTGCTGCTCTTCTTTTGATTCCTACCTTTTCCTTCCCTGGTGAAGCCTACTAAACGTTTCTCCATCGGGATAAGAAGACTCCAAAATTGATACTAAACGTGAATGTGCATGCATAATTCCGCCAAATCGTATAATCCTTTCCCACACAGCATATATTCTACTAATTAATAATGCTCTTTTCATCACATGAATCAGAAAGTTGCATCCTTTATCAAAAGGGAGCGAGCGAAAGCTTAGCTTGCTGCTAATTGAATTTCACTTTGGGGTCGTTTGGATTCAGAAAAGTGAGCAGGGATTTGGCCCAAATTCTGGCCCATCCAGGAATTTAACAAATTTTCTCGTTTGGATAGCAATAAAAATGGTAGAGATTTGGGCCACCGAGATTTCTAAATCCGGCCCACTCGGAAATTAGAAATATCTGCTATACTCCAAGTATTTTAAAATTCGGCCTTGTTTTTTTTGTTTCTTCCCAGCGTATCCCTGCGTGACTGCGCAGTGCCCAGCGCAATCTCGCCAGAGTTGGACGCGGGAGAGAAGGAGATCGGAGAAGACGACGCAAGCTCTCCGACCACCACCACATCCTCCTCCACCACCGCCCCGACACATCTCCTTTCTCCTCTTCTTCCGTCGCACTCTGTGCTTCTTCCCCTGCACCAGTCAGCGAAGAATTCAGATCTAGAATCGAGCGTCAAGAATGGGGGAGCTTCGATTGGACCCTAATCGATCGCCCACGATGGAGACTGGAGAGGAAGCCGGAGACTGGCGAGGAAGATGGGGGAATCCTCTGATGCCATGGCTTATCCATCCAAAGGCCAAAGTGGAAACCGACGGTGGCGAGATACAAGGGAGAAGACATGAGGACATCCGACGGGGCAACATCGTCGACATCATCAGCAGTGACGAGGAAGAAGCTGTCCAGTAGGGAGAGGGAGATTACGAATGGTGGCGTCGACGACTTGGTTGATGGCGGCTTTCTCTGTTTCTGCGGATCTACCATTTGCACAAGAAGATCATGGTTGTAGTTATATTGGGATTTTGATTTTTGGGTAGTTGGCGAGACTTAATGGCAACCCCTTTGTCTCTGCTGGAGAGGGGATGGTGGGAGTGGCGCCACCTCCATCTCTCCTGTCTTGATTATTACGCTGATCAGCGCAAGGGAGGAAGAAGGCTCGATGCAAAGATAGGTAGGGGGTTAGGGATTTGGGTCAGCGAAGAAGAAAAGGGCAAAACAGGTACTTCAATTTTTCATTAAAATTTAAAATCACGGATGACAAATTCTAAATCCATTGTCAAACAGATAATTTGGCCAAAATCCTACGTTTAAATTATCTAGGTTTTTAATTAGGAATTTGAGCTTAAATCCCTCCTTTATACAATTCTTGATCCAAACGACCCCTTTAAGAAATTATCTTGGTTTTTAATTAGGAATTTGAGCTTAAATCCCTCCTTTATACAATTCTTGATCCAAACGACCCCTTTAAGCTTTATTTAAACAATGTTTCTGTATGTTGGATGAGTAACCCTAGGGAAATTCCATGGATTTGTAGATTCCCGCGTTTATGGCAAGCTAATTAGGGAATCATCGTTAGGTCGAGTACTTTACGCCCAACATATATCAACCACATGGTGGTATAGCTAGCATTAGCAAGCATGGAGTTCCCACACTCCCATATACCGAAAAAACTACACTACTAAAAAAGTGACATTTGCCAACACTACGTTTGCGACACTTATTAAAGGTGTTGCTTATAGCTAACCGTGAATACATTTCTTTTAAATGTTACTTAAAAAATACTTTCTACAACATAAATGACTCATCAGTTAAATCATGTCGCATTTGCTATATTCTACGCAAGGCTTATGACCTAAATAACTTAATTTTTTTTATTCGTACATTTTAAGCTACATTTAAACTAATGATGCTGAGCAAAGTTAAAGACATGATAATTAAATATATTCTACCAATTAATTAATGTAAAGGAATTTAATTGCATATACACGTTGCATGCTTTGAAGTTTTAATTTCTTGATGTGCATTTCTTAAAAAAAAATCAATGGAAATTATAATGAAGACCCCACGTATATGGACTTCTCCAACTCCAAAAAGACTTGCCTAGAACAAACTCTAGTTTGTGTTGTTGAATTTTTTCCTGAGAATAATTGCTTCTAGTAATAAGCTAATAAAGCTACATTTGTTTTGGTATTCTTGTGATTCATTTCCTGTGTGTTCTCATAGTTAATAGTGGAATGGTAGCTTTAACTTCAAGTTGAGAACCATGATTATGAAAGGAAATTATAGTTGAAATTGAGATGGTGTTACACTTATTCTCACTTTTAGTTTTCTTTTGCTTATGTGTTTTGTTGGGTTTGTTGCTCTGAGCTATAAGATTATAATGCATGTTGAATTTACAGCCGGTTGATATATTTTTTTATGTTTACAGCCTCAACAGATATGGTGCAAACAAAGTAATTTCACTATATTTCTTGCACTTTTAAAAGTGGATTCAGTTGTGTTGTTAGGATAAATGTCCTTGCTACTTTGAAGGTCCCCCTCTTGATTATTTTTTATCTTCTTTATTGGCTAAATTACACATTTGGTCACTCGAATTACATAAACATTTCACGTTTGCCACCCAAATTAATTTTCTTTCAATGTAACCACTCACTTTACGAATCGTTTCACCGTTGGTCACCCTCCGTCAGTCTCCGTCAGACTCCGTTAACGCCGTCAGATTTTTGATGACGTGGCAAACGGAAGTGCTGACTGGGCTGACAGAGAGGCTAAAAAAGACGGCTTTGACTGCCTAGTCAGCCACATACCCGACCCAGCAATTTAATTGACCCGTTTTTTGTATTTCATTTTTCTTTTCTTTTATTTTTATTGAAAAAAGGTTTACTTTTAGTTGGAAAACTGAAAACGATCGGGCAGAAGGGGCTTTTCACTTCTCTTCTTCTCTTCTTCTCTTCTTCTCTTCTCTTCGTATTCTATTCGGGGTCAACCATAACCTGCTAGATCCGGACCACGTTGAACGAGAACGGCAGCCCAATCCCTCTAGCAAACCCTACCAGCCTCGACCCGACCCGTGGATGAACCGCTCCTCCGTCGCGTCGTGCGCCAGAGCCGTAATCCGCAGCATCTCGATCGAATTGGGGGAACTCGACAGAGCCTGCATCAGCGCAATCATCATCACGCCTGAGCAGATCCGGAGCTCGACCACGTGGATCCGCTTCTCTCCGTCGAGATTCTCCATCAAGATCTGGACGGCGGCGAGCTGGGAGGCGCTGTAGAACGGCACGCTGTTCCGGTACTCCATCACGCTCTTGTCCGGGAGCGTCACCGCCGCGTCCGATACCAACGGCTTCCGATGATCGTCTACCGATTCGCCGCCGCGGCTGGTCTTTTGGGCTTCGATCCGCTGGCGGAGGGCGTTGCAGAAGTAGTACCCGACCCGCTGGACCGGACTGCCGGCCTGAGAAGCGAACCGGTCGCAGAGGTCGAGCACCTGGAGTGCGAGGCCGAATTTCCCCTTTCCGACGTTCTCCGCGCACTCGAGGAGGTACTCCATGAGCTCCACGTTATTGGATTCCTCCTGGGTGAGTCCCGTGAGGAGGTGGGGGACGTCGATTCCTTGCGCCGGCGACCTGGATTGTAAGATTCTGGCTCCGGCGAGCTTTATGTCCTGCAGAGAATAGAATACGAAGAGAAGAGAAGAAGAGAAGAAGAGAAGTGAAAAGCCCCTTCTGCCCGATCGTTTTCAGTTTTCCAACTAAAAGTAAACCTTTTTTCAATAAAAATAAAAGAAAAGAAAAATGAAATACAAAAAACGGGTCAATTAAATTGCTGGGTCGGGTATGTGGCTGACTAGGCAGTCAAAGCCGTCTTTTTTAGCCTCTCTGTCAGCCCAGTCAGCACTTCCGTTTGCCACGTCATCAAAAATCTGACGGCGTTAACGGAGTCTGACGGAGACTGACGGAGGGTGACCAACGGTGAAACGATTCGTAAAGTGAGTGGTTACATTGAAAGAAAATTAATTTGGGTGGCAAACGTGAAATGTTTATGTAATTCGAGTGACCAAATGTGTAATTTAGCCCTTCTTTATCTTCTGCTAATGAAGTTCTATCTTATATTATTATCTACGCAAAATACACTTTTATAGTCATAACTTTCACGTTTGTGACAAATATAGTCATAACTATCGTAAAATATAAAATAGCCCAAAAATTGAATGTTATGCTAGTGTGACAAATCTAGCCATTTTCGTTAGAAACTTTAATGGTGTTAGAGACTCCGTCAGTTAGGTTAACTTTAGGTTGACTAGGATGCCAAATCATCGCACACGTCAGCGACAACTCAACCACACTTGCCATATAAATACCATGTCATATTTCAATACACAAATAAAAAATAAAATTAATTCTCTCCGCCAAATAGATTTCTTTTGCGTCGCCGGTGGCTCCAACCTCCATAGGTCGACGAACACAGTAGCTGATAGAAAAAAAATAGAAGAAAGAAAACCCATCTTTAGAAAACCTAACTTTGCCAATCTCTCCAGTTCATCCAAATCCCCCAAATTGAATAACCCATGTGTTTGGGGCTGCTATTATCGTACTGGAATCAGACGAGCAGAGAAGCTAGAGTCAGTCTTGAGCCAGAGTGGGTCTTCTTCAAAAACGACTGCAATGGTGCGGGTTTCTTCTTCGTTTGAATCCGCCAGGAGCAGGGGAGGATGATTTGTCGGCGGCGGTGGCGGCATCGTGATGGCGAAGACGGGGTTTTCTACTTGTCGTGCCAGATCTGTAAAAAGGGTTGAATGGTGGTTGGTGGAAGAACAAGAAAGGGAGGACTTCTCCGCAGTACTTTGTCGTGGTTGAGGTCTATTAGGGATTCGCCCCTCCGCCAAATCAGATATGGTTTGGTGATTATAAAAGGAGGACGAAGTTAGGAGGGGTGCCTTGTCACACCCTGTAGGTGGCGTCGAGCGCGAGATGCACCGACTTCTTCCCTGTGTTTTTTTCTTTGATTCAACTAGTTCCTGCAAAAACCTTAATCGAAACTTTCGCACAGAACAAGTAAAGAACTTGGAAGGAGAACAGATTTGATCGAATAGAAATGAAAACCCCTTCCCTTCTCGTGTTTGTGGTGTGGCCGAAAGAGAGTGGACTTCCGTCCTTTCGTTGGTTAAAACTAAAGCCCAAAATATGTTTTACTTAACCTAATAGAATAAGGAAAAAATCCAAAATTACCACTGTTTAAAAAAAAATACAAAAATACTACCCACTCCAAATAATTTCCAAAAATACCATCGTTTATATAAAACCGCGCCTCTAATGAGCGGTTTTTAATGAAACCGCGCCTCCAAGCAACGGTTATAGCACAATGAGCCTTCCTTCTTTAGTTCCCTTTGAATTTGCCACCTTCCATCTTTGAGCATCAACTTACCAAACCGGCAGAATTGCATCCCGTTGGGTTTGATTGCTGAGCTGTACCCAACATTATCCCCCTCAGCTTAGCAATGTCACTTCCTGAAACTTAGACACAGAAGTACCACAAGCACAGATTATAGAATAGAAATCATCCCATATGTAACCATTGCACAAGATAATTATTAGTCCAAAGCAAAAACATTCATTCCCACAAGAAACACTCAAGATCACTCATTATTGAAAGCAACACTCGCTCAACTAAGAAAATACAAAGAAGTCCTATCCTCGCCCTGACTCTAGTGCCACTCTAGAAGTCATATTCAGGATCAGACTCATATTCTGAGATATCTCCGTCAGAAAAGTTGGGCAGGTTATCGATCCTTGAGACATTATCCCCTGCGACATCTTCCACAGGGTCCTCTGGCTCTTTAGCCTCCTTGTTAGGTGAGGTTTTGGTGTTGGTGATGATCCGAATGCTCTTCCCAGCAGTCGTTGGTCGAGCTATCTCCCCCTTACTCCTATCCGCCAGCTTCCTTTTACTGTTCTCTTTTGCTATGCCTTCCAAACATCTCCAAACAGCAGCAAGGTCAGCTACCGTATTGCGAACAGCCTGAGCTTAAGTCTTGTCTCCCCCTTGAGCATTACGGAGCTTACGAACACCAACAAGCGCATCCACACTGCGAAGCACGTGTTGTGCACGAAGGGTGTTAAGGACATTGACGAGGAGGCCTTGTCCTCGAGATCAATCCAAAGACAGGAAAGGAGACGAGAGATTTAAGGGGCGAAAGGAAGATATCCCCCATTTTGATGATCACTGCAGACCATCATATGATGCAGCATCAGATGAGGGTAGCTCAGCTTTCGATATGACACAGCATTGTACAGGATCCAGAGATCGAGACGGGTCACCGTCGAACGATCGACAGTCAGAGGTAGAAAGACGTGAGTGATGTAAAAATGCATCACCTTTAGATCATCAGGTAGGCAACTCAGATTGGTAGAGTTAAAACCAACAGTCTCGATGGTAGAGAGTCGGGAGATGGCAGAGCGGGGACTGAAGTTATACCTATCGAAATCACTTTCACTCATCACCTCACGACCTTCCGTGGAGAGATTCAGCTTCTGGGACAAGAGTTCCATACACCGTAGCGATTACAATGGCGGGTCCAGGTCCATTGATGCACCGCAAATATGCATAGAAGGTGCGACTGCGAACAGCCTCTGGACAATATGTAAACCGTTGTCGCTCCAGGAGAGAATCCCAGCCAAGTGCATTGACCAGCTCTGCGACGCGCAATTGATAACGATTGAACATGGCTAGTTCAATCGTATAAGTGGGGATTAGGCGTCGATGATGGAAGTAGCGAAGGTAACGTGGGTAGTCCCGGGGATCGGGACACACGTTGTTGGTAAAGACAGAGGAGCGCGCAGTAATGAGGGATAATTGAGGGTTGAAAGCCATGGTGAGGTTATGAAAGTAGTAGTGCAGATGAATGAGATGATGAAGCGGGGAGGAAGAAAAGGGTTTAAATATTTTACCAGACAATCAATTAGTACTGATAGACAATTTTAAATCACGATTAACAAGCCTATCAATCAAGTTTCTCAGTCCAGGAAATCAATAGACACAAAAATATGGGAGAAAGAGTCACTTACCTTGTTTGTGTGAAAGGTACAGCTAGTAATGGGAGTATTATCTCCCCTGACTGTATTCAAATGAAATTGCCCGTCACTTACCGTGTCCAGGGGCGGACCCAGGGGGTTTTAGGGGTGTCCCCGGACACCCCTAAATTTCGGGAAAATGATTATCCAACCCCCGGTGGTAATTTACGTATAGACAAAAAAATATAATTGATAGTGAGGGACACCCCTGAAATTTCAAAAATGATTATCCTACTGTCATTTGTGTATAAAAATATAAATGGTAGGTTGGGTAATTTAAATCTAGAACACTATTATTATTATTAATAAACTTAATTTCCGTTGAGCTACAACTCATTTGGTGTTCGATTTTGAACAATGTGTAATAGTAAAAAGTCATTCCCTATCTCTAATTATTTCAATCTAAACTAATTTCAATCTTCCCTTAATTTGTATTGATTTTATGATTGTACGGCAAGTGTTGAAATGTCTTTCAGCTTTGGGTTACATCAAGAACAAGTTTACAAATCGAATATGCGATAAGTTCCCGAATGATTGTCTAGTAGGGTGTATAGAGAATTTTTTTTAACACTATAAACACCAAGTGTATTCTACAATTATTTTTGAATATGAAAACACACCATGGACTTTTTTAACATGTACGAGTAAGCTATTTTCATATTTACGATTTTATTTTTATTAATTATAATTATTTATTTTTAATTTATTTTTTAAAAGAGGACACCCCTATGGAAAATTTCTGGGTCCGCCACTGACCGTGTCTGCTTTCCATAACTTGCTGTGGAGGAATTCGCATAGCAGCATAAACTTAGTCCGACTCTGTGCAGTATACAAAAGGAGTTAGTTGGATCTAGAGATGTCTTCAAAAGACATTAACCCTAAATATCGGCCCATTGGAACTGAGTGGGAATGAACTCCAGACGAATGGAGTTCTTTTCAACTAATTCCCTAATAAAATGATACCTAATGTCTATATGCTTAGTTCGGGAGTGCTGAATAGGATTTTTGGCTATATTGATGGCTCTGGTGTTATCACACAACACAGGTAGGGCGTCAAATTTCAGACCATAGTCCAGAAGTTGATGCTTGATCCACGGAGATTGTGTGCAACACGAGCCTGCTGCTATGTATTCAGCCTCAGCCATCGAGAGAGCAACGGATTTTTGCTTCTTGCTAAACCAAGAAATAAGGGGTGTGCCTAGAAAGTGACACGCTCAAGAGGTGCTCTTTCTATAGGCCAGGCTACCAGCAAAATCTGAGTCACTGTAACCTAGGGGTTCTAAACTTGATTCACAGGAGTACCACAAACCCCACGAGATAGTACCAGCAAGGTATCTAAAAATTCGTTTAACCGCTACTAGGTGACTTTCCTTACGGTTACTTTGGAACCGAACAACACACACAACAAACATAATATCAGGACGACTAGCAGTTAGATAAAGCAAAGACCCGATCATTCCCCTATATAGCTTCTCACTTATACTATTGCCAGACTCATCCTTATCAAGCTTTGCATTGCTAGCCATAGGAGTGGCAACTGGTTTTAAGTTCCCTAGATTAAACCGAGTTAACATATTGCTGAGGTATTTGCTCTGGTTTATGAAAATCCCTTTGGAGCTTTGGTGAACTTGAAATCCCAAAAAGTATGTCAACTGTCCCATAAGACTCATTTCGAAAGATTCTTTCATTAGATGTTCGAAATCATGACATAACTTCAAATCAAATGATCCAAAAATGATGTCATCTACGTAGACCTGAACAAGAAGCATTTTAGGCCCTCTTGACTTGATAAAAAGCGTTTTGTCAACTGATCCCCTAGTGAACCCATTACTAGTCAACACATTACTTAGTTTCTCATACCAAGCTCTAAGAGCTTATTTCACACCGTACAAAGCTTTGTTTAGTTTGTAAAGCAGAGTCGTCAAAAAAATTACATTGATTGACTCCTCGTCTAACCTTTCTACACTTTCACAAGCAGAGTCGTCAAAAATTACATTGATTGACTCCTCGACTTTGAGAGTTCTTTTGTTAAAAACTCTGAAAGCTCTACTGACATTGGAATAGCCAAGAAATACTGTTGCGTCTGATTTAGAGTCAAACTTCCCTAGATTATCTTTAGTGTTTAACACAAAACACTTACATCCAAATGGATGAAAATAACCTAAGTTGGGTTTCCTCCCTTTCCAGATTTCATAAGGAGTTTTCTTGATTTCAGATCTAATGAGAGCTCGATTAATGGTGTAGCAAGCAGTATTGATAGCCTCGACCCAGAAATACTTTGGTAAGTTGTAATCATTTAGCATGGACCGAGCTATTTCAATCAAGGTTCTATTTTTTCTTTCCACTAATCCGTTTTACTGCGGAGTTCTTGGAGTAGAAAAATTGTGGTGGATACCATGTTCTAAACAAAAAATGTTACAACTTTCAGAAAGAAATTCACCATCGTGATCGATTCTAATACTAACAATTTTAGTCTGCTTCTCATTTTCAATTTTCATGGACAGATTTTGAAAGTTGATAAAAGCTTCGTCCTTGTCAGCCAAGAAAAGTACCCATGTAAATCGAGAGTAATTATCTACGATAACAAAGGCATAACTCTTACCTCCATAACTTACCACATTTGTTGGTCCGAATAGGTCAAGGTGTAGTAATTCCAGAGGTCTGGTAGTGGAGATCACCGACTTGCTTTTAAAACTAGATCTAACATGCTTACCTTTAGCACAAGCATCACAGAAGAAGTCCTTTTTACCTCTCAACTTAGGTATACCTCTAACAAGATCGAGACTCTATTTTGGACAAGACTCCTATGTTAACATGACCTAGTTTCCTATGCTAGTCGAATTTATCATTATTATTCACAGAAACTAGACACAATTCTTTTGACAGATACTCACTGTCGAGATCTATAACATACACTTTTCCTCTCCTTTTCCCAGTGAACAGAATTTCTTTAGATGCTTTATTTTCTATGTAGCAAAAATCTGTTTAAAAAACGACCTTGTTACCTAATCTACAAAGCTAGTTGACAAAAAGCAGATTATGCTTGAGGTTGTTTACTAGCATAACATTCGAAATGCTAGGACCAGATCCCACCTCTCCTAAGCCTAGAATTTCTGCAGAATTGTTATCACCAAAGGAAACCTTGCCTTTCCTACCTTCCTTAAGTTTTGAAAATAAAAACCTCTTTCCGTCATGTGATGTGAGCATCCACTATCGAGAATCCAAGAGTTTGCCTTCATGCTCACTTGAAGACAAGTCTGCACCATTAATAGTCAACTTGTTTTTCGTACCTAGACTTTCTTGGGTGTTATTTTCCTTGAGCCATCAAAAGATTTAAACAAGTCGGCACTTGGATTACTTATAAACTTCTTCCGATTTTCAGAATGTATACGTTTTCTGCAGTATCTAATGACATGACCAATTTTATGACAATAGTAGCACTCAACTTGGTTTTTAATAACCTTGGATGCACAATGGTCACCACAAACCTTCTTTTCTTCGTAAGCTTTAACTTTTTGATTAAGTCTTAGATTCTTAGTTTCTAATTCGACAATTTTAATTTCTAAGTTGTGGCACTTGTCTTTATACTCACCTGTTTGTTTATTTAGCTGCTCATACTTATCTTTTGTAATGATGTAGTCTTCTTTCAACTTATTGTATTTAGTTTTTACTACAGCAAACTCTTGTTGTATACTCCTAATTGTGCTAGTCAAAGGATCGTCATCACTATAATAATCTGACTCACAAAAGTTCAGTGTACTTACCTCATAGATTTCACTGTGCACTTCCACTTCTAGGTCATCTTTTGCCATTAGGCCAGCTTCCTTCCTTCGATGGCCTTCATCGTGATCTTCATCGTCGTCATCGCTGCTGCTCCATGTTGCTATCATTGCTTTTTCTTTTGTGATGCTTGTGCTAAAGGAAAACATACCAGAACTTCCTTCAAAACTAAAACAGCTATTTCTACCACTAGACCTCTAGAACTGCTACATTTAGACCTGTTCGGACCTAGCAATGTCATGAGTTTAGGAGGTAAGTACTATGCTTTTGTGATAGTAGACGACTACTCAAGGTTCACATAGGTATTGTTTCTTACCACAAAGGAGGAAGCTTATCAAAACTTTAAAGAATTTGTCAAACGGGTCGAAAATGAAAAACAATCCAAAATAGGTAGCATAAGGAGTGACCATGGAGGTGAATTCATATCTGAAAATTTTTAAAGTTTCTATAATAAAAAGGGAATAACTCGCAACTTTTCAGCACCTAGAACTCCACAACAAAATGGTGTGTGACTCGCTATGACACAACTCCTAACAATGGCCAAGTGTAACCAATGAAAGGGACTGCAGTATAGTGGCTCAAGTAATAAATATCGAATCCACAGGTCTCTAGAGTTACTATTGCTCAGCTTCAGTTCATTATCTATCAAACTAGATTAAGTAGGAAGAACTAAAACTACTCTAACAAACTATAGTTAAAGTTAATCTAATTACAGGTTTGGAACTCACTTAGGTATGATTCCCCCTAGCCACTAGCCAGATTAATGATTGATGATCTTTAACCTGTTTCACTTTCATTCACAATGCGGAGAATCCTTGACTAGACCTTGAGTCTCGACTAAAGGAACAAGGCCCTCTTGAGTTAATTGCCTAGAGGGACGTATCCTCCTCTAGAACAACCGATCAAGGCGTTCTCAACTAGACTCCCTCTATCGAAAGAGGTTCTCAATCAATACAAAGCAGTGAATCAACCCTCGACTAAAGCAATTGATCCAATATTATCAATCTATGGTGCTCTATTGACCTAATCAGGTATTCTCTCTCACATGATCAAAGCAGAATCAATAATCTCGACTAAAGCAGAATTGAATCATGAAAACATGCATAGATTGAATATGAACTCAAGATTATCAAGTAGGATTACTCATACAATCATCCAATCAAACAAACATAGCTAGGGTTCCTCAAAACCTAAGTGAAGGGAAGTTGCTCCATAGAGAAGAGAGAGACTGCAGTAAGAATCTTCAAATGATCAGTCTTCAAGCCCGGGCTTGTTCCTCGAGCTTCCAAGGTGAAGAAATCCACCAATTCCACTCCAAGAATTCCCTCAAATCGCCCTCTCTCTCTTTGGTTCGTCACTTGGGTGTTTGGGATCCAAAACCCAGCTCTCTCTTGAAAAAAAGCACAAAACGGGCTTTTAACAGCCTGCTTCGCGATCCCCGGTCAGAATACCTGGTCGGGTATTTTAGGTGGCCGGCCGGGGATTGTTGAAACGCACCGTCGAGGATAGGGGATTAATCCCTGGTCGAGGTCAAGAATACCCGACCGGGGATTTATGCTCAATGCCCGGGCCCCCTTCTGCTTCTCAAACGCCCAAAAGTGATTTTCCCCGGTCTGCTCAGATTAATGCCCTCCGGGTATTTTTGCTCATGGCCGGGTATTTTGCTCCTCCGGCACACTTCAACTCAAACGTGCTCCTTTCGACCCGAAACTCGTTTCTTCGCCTCAATGGCAAGCCCTGAAATATGACATAAACACACAACCTAGCGTGAAATCAGCTTAAAACACGAGAATCAACATCTCAAACGGCTCAAGAATAGGGGTAAAAACATGTGCAATCAATGGTCTATCAAACTCCCCCACACTTAACTGGTTGCTTGTCCCCAAGCAAACCTAACTCAAACCAATGCAACTCTCCAAACCTCTATTGCAACAAACAACCCCGATCGTCGGTAGAGGATTTCCTAGATCATATAGCAGCTTACGAGATCAACTGGTCTTCTAAGACATTCCCTATCTCTCTCAATGCGAGTACTAGACTCAAGCCAGGATCATGAGAAGAAATGGAAGTAAGACAGCCAGTTCATGGATAAGGGGACTCACACCATTCACAACCAATGACTCATTGTACCGGGATGCTCTTTCACTTCATTTCACCGTTGGAACCCCTCTTTTTTGCACTTTCATTTACATTCCTTTCTTTTTTTTTTTCTTCGTTTACTTAGTGGGGGTTCCAACTTCAGTCTTTTGTATGGTCGACCCTTATTAGTCGAGCAAGAGCAATTTCTGTACATCTGGCACTCGCAGAGTACTTCTTTTAACTCCTTTTCCTCAACTCCTGTGGAGGGTCAATGAAATTAAGGGGGTTCGGAAGCTCTATCCAGGCCCTTAAAAACACATCCTCGAGTAGACAAACCGTTCAACGAGTGAAAATTTTACTTGTACTAGAGACAGCTTAGCTTCACCTTGTAGGAGTACCCCACTAAGGATCACTAAAATCTCTTCCAAAACCCGATTTTGTGCAATGAACGGTGCCACACACGTTGGGCTTACCCCATGTTTAAGATTTTGATGATTTCGACATTGAGGACCAACTGCTTTTCATTTCCCCCATGAGCACCTTGTTCGATACACGAGGACATAACACAATCCAATCAGAGTCACCATTACCACATGAATTCAACGGTCTTAGCTCCACTAATTCACAAAATCAACTGGCACAGCAGAGAGCTAGATAGGACAAATCTTATACTTCAACATCCTCCATAGTGCTACACTACCTCCCTAGGTTGCACATTACTATAGAGACTGTCAATTCAAAGCATACTGAGCAGGCAATTTGCAAGGAAACACATACTTGGAGCCCTCAAATTTAAAAGTTTGGACAGTGGACTAGGCTCCAAGCACACAAGCAGCCAAACATTCACCCGCATACATAATCGAACATCCCCCCACACTTAAGCACGACATTGTCCTCAATGGAGGAAAGATAAGGAGGGTAGAACAAAGTTACCAGATCAAGGATGAATGATGGTGGACGGGGCAGGCGATGCATTCCAGGAGGAGAGAGTAGTCGGAACACAAACACGACACAAAATCTCACAAAGGTTGAGTTATTGACTCTAAAATCAAAGAACTAAACTGACTCAACCGAGGTGAAATAGATAAAGAAATGCAAACCGACTGGTTGGGTTGCCTCCCAACAAGTGCTTCTTTCACGTCGTGAGCTGGACAATGCCTCCTAAGTTTCGGTCCACCCCAATACCTCCTTAAAGTTGAGGTTCTCTTCAATGAGGTGGAGTCTTAAGTCACGAGCATGTGGTATCACAGGTGATGGAAGCTCGTGCCCTTGATGCAGATGAAGTCTCCACCCTCGAGACCTCTTCTTCTCTTCTCTCGTCCCATTGCCCCAAACCAGATATGACAACATCAATTGACCACCATCGCGTCCAGCAAGAGGGTCCGATGTCGATGTGGTCGTGGTCTGGCAAAGAGACACTGCAAATGGGTCCTTGCTAAGCAGTTCCTCAAAGTTTGGTGGAGATACAAAGGTTGAGTTACAAAGCAGTGAATCAACCCTCGACTAAAGCAATTGATCCAATACTATCAATCTATGGTGCTCTATTGACCTAATATGGTATTCGCTTTCATAGGATTAAAGCAGAATCAATAATCTCGACTAAAGCAGAATTGAATCATGAAAACATGCATAGATTGAATATGAACTCAAGATTATCAAGTAGGAGTACTCATACAATCATCCAATCAAACAAACATAGCTAGGGTTCCTCAAAACCTAAGTGAAGGGAAGTTACTCCATAGAGAAGATAGAGACTGCAGTAAGAATCTTCAGATGATCAGCCTCCAAGCCCGGGCTTGTTCCTCGAGCTTCCAAGGTGAAGAAATCAACCAATTCTACTCCATGAATTCTCTCAAATCGCCCTCTCTCTCTCTCTCTTTGGTTCGTCCCTTGGGTGTTTGGGATCCAAACCCAGCTCTCTCATGCAAAAACGCACAAAACAGGCTTTTAACAGCCTGCGTTTTCGATCCCCGGTCAAAATACCTGATCGGGTATTTTAGGTGGCCGGCCGTGGATTGTTGAAACGCACCGTCGAGGATAGAGAATTAATCCCCGGTCAAGGTCAAGAATACTCGACCGAGGATTTATGCTCAATGCTCGGGCCCCCTTCTGCTTCTCAAACGCCTAAAAGTGATTTTTCCCGGTCTGCTCATATTAATACCCGGCCGGGTATTTTTGCTAATGGCTGGGTATTTTGCTCCTCCAGCACACTTCAACTCAAACGTGCTCCTTTCGACCCAAAACTCGTTTCTTCGCCTCAATGCCAACGCCAAGCCCTGAAATATGACATAAACACACAACCTAGCGTGAAATCGGCTTAAAACACGAGAATCAACATCTCAAACGACTCAAGAATAGGGGTAAAAACATGTGCAATCAATGGTCTATCGGTGTGGTAGAAAGGAAGAACAAGACTCTAATTGACATAGCTCGGACAATGCTAAATGATTATGGCATTCCTAAACAATTCTGGGGAGAGGCAATTAACACGTCATGTTATATTACAAACCAAACACTTATTAGACCTAAAATCAATAAAACTCCCTATGAACTCTAGAAAGATAGGAAACCTAATGTGAGTTATTTTCATCCCTTTGGATGCAAATGTTTTGTCCTAAATACCAAAGATCACTTGGGAAAGTTTGATTCAAAATCAGAGGAATCAATATTCCTCGGGTATGCTGTAAATAGTAAGCCATATCGTATTTTCAATAAACGGACCCTCAAGGTTGAGGAGTCCGTTCACGTGATATTTGATGAGACTTTCAGTAAGTGTGCAGATAGCATCAACGAGGATGATGATCTAGGGTTAGGAACAGCTCATGAAAGTCACGACACTCAAGAGATTCGAGAAACAGAAAGCGTGCCTTCAGAGGAGAACAACAGTGTGGAAGAAAAAGAAAAGGATCACAATCCTCAGGCTCCACCTCACATCGTGCGTCGACATCCTCCATCTCTTATAATTGGAGACCTGAGTCAAGGTATGACCACTCGATCCAAATCTTATGCAGAGCATACTGCATTTGTGGCTCAGTTTGAACCTAAAAATATTGATGATGCTATAAAAGATGAATACTGGTCAACAGCTATGCATGATGAAATGAATCAATTTTCCAGAACTCATGTGTGAGATTTAGTACCTAGACCTAAGGACAGAATAATCATTGGAACCAAGTGGATTTTTCAAAATAAAACTGATGAAATCGGCATTATTACTAGAAACAAAGATAGGTTAGTAGCTCAAAGATACTGCCAGGAGGAAGGGATTGACTTTGATGAAACCTTTGCCCCTGTAGCTAGACTAGAATGCATAAGATTGTTGTGTGCATTTGCTGCTTCTCGAGGTTTTAAACTATACCAAATGGACGTCAAAAGTGCTTTTTTGAATGGAGAAATAAAAGAAGAAGTGTATGTCTCTCAACCCCCTGGGTTTGAGGACTCTGAACATCCTGATTATGTGTATAAGCTTAATAAAGCCTTGTATGGGCTTAAGCAGGCTCCTAGAGCCTGGTATGAGAAGCTTAGTAACTTTTTGATTGAAAAGGGTTTTCCTCGTGGACAAGTTGGCAAAACTCTGTTCATTAAAAATGAAAATGAACACACCTTGCTAGTTCAAGTCTACGTTGATGACATAATCTTTGGCTCCACCAGTCAAAAATTATGCTCAGAATTTGAGAATGACATGAAAAAACGTTTTGATCTTGGCAACTTAAAGGCAGCTTCTACACCCATGGGCTCCACTGTTTAACTGGCACCAGATGAATCTGGAAAATCGGTAGACTGTAACAAAATTTGTGGTATGATTGGATCACTTTTGTACCTTACTACAAGCCGCCCTGACATTATGTATAGTGTCTGTGTCTTCGCTCGCTTTCGGAGCAACCCAAAGGAGAGTCATCTTTCAGCTATTAAACGTATTTTTCGTTATCTAGTTGGTACTTCTACTCTCGGACTTTGGTACTCTAGCTCCTCAAGTTTAGACTTGATCAGCTATAGCGATTCAGATTACGCAGGGTGTGTAGTTGACAGGAAAAAGCACTTCTGGTGCCTGTCATTTCCTAGGGTTTTCACTTGTTTCCTGGTTAAGTAAAAAGCAAAGCTCAGTGGCTTTATCCACGGCCGAGGCTGAGTATATTGCTGCTGGTTTTTGCTGTACTCAAGTACTTTGGATGAAATACCAGCTTGAAGACTATGGTCTCAACTAGGTTCTCTTCCCATTCTGTTCGATAACACAAGTGCTATTAACATGACCAAAAACCCAATTCAACACTCTCGCACTAAACATATAGAGGTTCGTTATCATTTCGTGATTTAGTTCAAGAAGGCAAAATTCACCTAGAATTTGTAGGGGGAAATTCACAATGGGCAGACATCTTTACCAAACCTCTGCCTGTTGATAAATTTCTGCCCATTCGTTGAGAACTTGGAATGATTTCTCTCGAAGAAATAGTGGAAATCCTTTAGGATTCTGTGTCTTCTCAATTTCCTTATTTCCTCTTGATTATTTCCTTAGAACTCTTAGCATCTCTCTCTGTCCCGGATAATCAGCAATCACTTGATGGACCTTCAAAACGTGAGTGATTCACTTACCTTTCTTACTCCATCTCCACCTATATATCTATAGGGCATCTTTGTCAACTTTCTTCATCCTGAAAATCACTCGTCCAACTCATAAAATCTCCTTCTCAAATGGCCTTCAACAATGCTCAGCTTCGTCCTGTCATTGTGTTCAAAAACCAAAGCTTTCGTAACTCCATAGTTTACTCAAGGTATCTTCGCTGCTTCCACGATCGTCCCATCTATCCCTCATTCACCATCTCTCTTTCAGCCATCTCAAAATATGACATGGATATTCCCTCTCTCATTGCTAGATTGGGATGGGAATCGTTCACTGAGGATCAATGCTTTCTTCACTGTCCTGAAGCAGTCAGGCTATTCTATGTCAACATTCGTCGTGACCATGGTACTGCGCCACGGTCCTTCACCACAATGGTTTATGACCATGAAATCACAGTCACACCAGACCTCCTTGCCTCGGTCCTATCATTTCCTCATTCTGGGATCAAGGCAAGTTATGATAGTGATTTTGCTGATCAAGGGTTTGACTTTTGTGTCGCCCTCGATCGGCTGACCTGCGACATTGGCAAGAGTTTTTCCAATCAGCTGTCAGCTGGTTGATGCTTCCTTCCCCGCGCCATCACAAGTGCTGGGCTTCTTCATTCCTTGGATCTCTGGATTATGGGCAATGCTCGTGCTCGTCAACCCATAAGTTATGCGTCACTGATGTTTGCCCACATGCTCGATTTTGGCGGCGGTGCCTACAGGGGTGCTCTACCCTTTGGACCCCTCATCACTCGCTATTTACATCGCCTTGGCATTGATCTCCGTGCCAAAGTAGCCTTCTGTAACTCCATGATGATCTACGCCCTAATCATGTTCTCGTTTGTCTCGATGCTAATGTAGGGCGTCTTAAGCTCGTCTCTGGCTCAGGGGGAGACGTTGTGCCCTGCTGCTCAACCTTCTCTCCTACTGATCCTAGCTCTGATAGCTTGATTACAGCCTTGACTCAAGCTGCAGTATCAGCCATAGATAGTGAGGTCAAGCGTAAAAAAGAAACTGGTAATGGAAAGACCACAGGCCTTCTGGTTTGCAAAGAACGTCTTGAACTGATGGAGTTTGATGAAGCTAGGCCGGCTCCAGATGACTTTGATCCAATCTCATCTGACTCTAGTTCTGAAGATGAAATCTCAGACTATGAATCGCCTCCTAGTCACCCCTTCTAGGAACCTGATGAATCTGCTCAGGGGGAGCTACAATTTACCGGCTAGGGAAGTCTAGTAGGGATGAGTTAGTTTATGTGTCATATCAGTTGAGTGGTAGTGTCCAGTTTGCTTTTTCTATTGATTGTTGTTGATTTAAAATCGGAATATGTACTATGTTTCAGTCTTTTGATTAATCAGAATAAAAACAAAATCAATCAAGGACAAAATGGAAGGTTTCAAAGAAGGAAGATGGAGCGGATTTGCGGGAAATCAAATCATCATCTTACAACGGCTAGCTTGAAGAAAAGAGGCAATATAAAGACGAAGATGATGTAGTTTGCTGGTAAAGTTTTTTAGGGAAATCAAAAGTTGTGTACTGTGTGAAAAGTCGGGAGCTCTTGATAGAAAAACTAAACAAGCTAATCGGGGAGAATAGCGAGTGTTTCTGAGTGTGTAATCAGGGTGGTTATACTTCAGTAGAGGAATTAGATTGATAGGCAGGGAGCTGGTTATTTTAATCTCTAGAGCGTAATCAAGAACAAGAAAATCGTTCTAGTAGTTACGTAGGGATCTTCAAGAGGAGAGATACCTACCGTGGATTAGTCGATATTGGGATACTTCTTCTCCCAATATCGGATACCACGTAAAAACTTCTGTGCAGTGTGTGTTCTCTGTTTTGAGATGAGTTTGGTACTCTGTTTCTGTCTTGTGTTTATCAGGTGCAGGGAAACCTTCATACAGGGAACTGACATTGGTGGATCAAGGAAGAAGAAGCATCCGGCAGGCTAAGCTGGAGTAAGTAGGGACAAGCCCAAACGCTTTCGGTGATAAGTAGTTGGGCTCAAGCCCATTGTTCTGTTTGCTAGACCCAATTAGTATCGCTTATCATTTTCTTTTATTATTCAATTGCATTAAGCAGAGAAAAAGAAAACAAAAGAAAAATCTCGATTCTTCACTTGCTCGGTCAATCCGCTGATTAGGGTTTAGCAGGATTGACGTCCGATCATCAAAACAAAGTGAAACCGGCGGCAGAGTCTCGCGCTCGACTCAACCAACATTTGCCACCTTCCATCTTTGAGCATCAACTTACCAAACCGGCAGAATTGCATCCCGTTGGGTTTGATTGCTGAGTTGTACCCAACACACCCTTGTCTTGGGAGAACAAAGTTAAGAGTATATTAGATTGTTTATAATGAAACCTTGTACATGGAACCACATTCTTATGTTTACAATATTATTAGGTGAACTTTTTGTGGTAGTATTTAACTATATATGTTTCTTTTTTCAATTCCAATCAAAAGTCGCTCGACTCTACCTTTCCATTCAACCGACTTTCATCGGCTATCCATAAGCATTAGAGAGTTTTTACCGTAACCCACCATGGATTGGAATGATTAGCCAAATTTTGAAGCACTAATCGATAGGATATATTGACAATAAGGTTTTTGATAGTTTAGATGAGGAACATATAATTTACAAGTTTTATTATAGTAGAAAAATGTTGTGAGTCATTGCAAAAAGTAATAGTTTCTCATATTAAATAAATTTTTTTAAAAAAATTGGCACCCCCTTATAGAAAATCCTGGCTACGCCACTGTTTCTCACAAACGTGAAAGTCATGACTATGAGAGTGTATTTTGCCTATTATCTATTTATGTGAATAGTATATATGTGAGGGCACAACTTCTTTGTGAGATACTGACTAGTTCTTTTAAAACACAGTATCGTTTGTTTTGGCAAGACTAAGACAAGTGCTGAAATATTTTGTATATAGTTGTAAAGAGAAACGTATAGTTTTCAAACCTAATTGCATGGGTAATTTTGTATACGCTTGTGTCCACCAAATTATGTATTTGTAAAGAGAAACGTATATTGCAAAGGGTACCACTCCGAACTCCGAAGAAGTAGATAGACAAATACTCAGAAAACACATGACGCTTTAAAAGAGGAACTACTTAATTTGGGCATATTAATTTCTTTTTCTTTACCTAAAGCCAAGAAAGCTAGATGCAAAGACGACCAGCCCGCCAATTGATCGAATTCGTTGCTGAAAATAGAGAGGTCTTTTGCGAAAGTTAAAAGGGACGACAAAAGGAATGTCTCCACTTAATTTCGGAAATGGCTTCGTACGTGCATGGTGGCAGGGCATCTCCAACCACTACAAGTCTACAACTAATGAATCCAATAACTTAATCAAAGTGACTAGTTTTCATTCTCCATACCTGTTATAAACGCGCTGCTACGGATCGGGAAATCGCAGAAATCGACAAAGCAAGAATACGAAAGCGAGAATCGAAAACACGACACACGATTTACGTGGTTCACTAACACGATGTGTGTTAGCTACGTCCATGGGTGAGAGAGAGCCAGTTTCACTATATCAAGGAGATTACAGATTACAGAGGAGTATGAGAAGTATTTATAGTACTTCTCCATGTGGGTCTAAACCTAATCCAAACTTGCAAAGGAAACGGTTACAGACCAGGCCCAGAACCCGAAACCAAATAACAGCGAGACCCCCGATTACCAGTCGTAGCGGCTGATTATCCGATTCAAGTCATATCAACAAATCTCCACCTTGACTTGAATCCTCTTCCTCTGAAATCTCTGATGTACTCTGCTCCTTCTATCTCTCTCTCCCGCCATCAATGCCCCGCAGGGCGGAGTCACCCACTCAAGACATTCAGCAAGTCCAAGCAGTGTTGGAACTTGCCATGTGGAACCGGCTTCGTGAACATATCAGCAGGATTATCCGCGGTGCCAACCTTCTTCACCTTAATCCTCTTCTCTGTCCTCACGAAATGATACCTCACATCGATGTGCTTAGTCCTCTCATGGTGGACTTGATCCTTGGCCAAGGATATTGCACTCAAACTGTCGCAATACACCACTACCTGATCATGATGTAGACCAAGATCACCAACTAGTCCCTTCAACCATATTCCCTCCTTAGCAGCTTCTGTCAACGCCATGTACTCTGCCTCAGTAGTAGACAATGTCACCGCCGACTGCAAAGTTGCCTTCCAGCTCACTACAGAACTCCCAAGAGTGAATACATAACCGGTCATCAATCTCCTCGTGTCAACATCTCCAGCATAGTCCGAGTCAGAATACCCAGACACCAAGCACTCTGTATCACTTCCGAAGCTAATCCCCACATCAGGTGTACCCTTAAGGTACTGGAAAATCCTCTTCACAGCCTGCCAATGCTTCTTCCCAGGTTGTATCATAAACCTGCTGACAACACTAACAGCATGTGCAAGATCAGGTCTAGTGCATACCATAGCGTACATCAAGCTACCTACTGCACTAGCATATGGGACTCTCGACATGTACTCCTTCTCAGCCTCTGACTGCGGTGCATAAGCTGAGGATAGATGAACATTTGAAACACTAGGAGTATTTAAGGGCTTTGCTGAAGACATGCCAAACCTCGACAATATCTTTTGGATGTAGCTCTTCTGTGACAAGAAAAGCTTCTTCTTCGACCTGTCCCTGTAAATATCCATACCCAAGATCTTCTGAGCAGCTCCCAAATCCTTCATCTCAAACTCAGCACTGAGAAGCCCCTTTAACTTCTGGATATCAGACTTCGACCTCGCAGCTATGAGCATATCATCCGCATACAGAACAAGATAGATCATCGAACCATCCTCCACCTTGTTGTGATACACACAACAATCATATGGACTTCTGCTATAGCCCAGCTCAAGCATGTAACTGTCAAATCTCTTGTACCACTGTCTCAGAGACTGCTTAAGTCCATACAAGGACTTCTTCAGCTTACAAACATAGTCTTCTTTTCCAGGAACCTCAAATCCTTCTGGCTGAGTCATGTAAATTTCTTCCTCCAACTCTCCATGTAGGAAAGTTGTCTTCACGTCTAGCTGCTCGAGCTCCAAGTCATAATGTGCCACTATTGCTAGTAGCACTCTGATCGAAGTATGTTTGACCACTAGTGAGAAAATGTCATTGTAGTCAACTCCTTCCCTCTGCGAGAAGCCTCGTGCAACCACCCGAGCTTTAAATTTCATGCCCTCTTTAGAAGTGATTCCTTCCTTCTTCTTGTAGATCCACTTGTTTGTAACAATCTTCTTTCCCTGTGGTCGTTTGACTAGCTCCCAAGTCTGATTCCTGTCATGGGATTCCATCTCATCTCCCATTGCGGCAAGCCACTGATCAGCTTCGCCACCCGAAACGGCTTCTCTATAGGACTGTGGCTCTCCTGCGTCCACTTCTTCAGCAACCTGAAATGAATACGCCACCATGTCCTCGAAACCATACCTCTGTGGAGGTACTCCTGCAGTCGCTCTCTTCGGTCTACCGGAAACCATAGACTGTTGAGCTCGTGCACTGGACTCTGAAGTTTCTGGCTCTGCAGAGACATCCTCATCATGTTGATCTACTCCACCTTGGTGCTCAAACTCACTCTCATTGAGAGTTTGCAGCTCCACCTGCTTATCAACATTCCTGCTACCTTCAACAACAGTAACCTTCAACATGGGGTTAAACATAGACTTCTCATCAAATATCACATTTCTACTGAGTATAACTCGATGCTTAGAAGGTGACCAAACTCGAAATCCCTTAACTCCATCTCCGTAACCCACAAATACACCCTTCTTTGCCCTTGGGTTCAGTTTACCCTCATCCACATGATAATAAACAGGACACCCAAAAAATTTCAGTGAAGAGTAATCAGCAGGCTTACCATACCACACCTCATAAGGAGTCTTCAACTCGATACCTGTGTGAGGTCCATGGTTGATCAGGAAGCACGCCATGTTCACTGCTTCTACCCAGAATCTTCTCTCTAGTCCAGCATTAGAGAGAATGCACCGTGCTCTCTCCAACAATGTCTGGTTCATCCCTTCATCCTTGCAGAATTCGTTGAACTCAGAATTACAGAACTCCAGACCATTGTCCGTTCTCAGCTTCTTGATCTTCTTCCCGGTCTGATTCTCCACCAATGTCTTCCACTGCTTGAACTTCGTGAAAGCCTCACTTTTCTACTTCATCATGAAAATCCAAGTAAATCTCGAATAATCATCAATAATAGACATAAAATACCTGCTGCCTCCAATGGATTCAACTCGTGAAGGACCCCAACAGTCGGAGTGGAGGTAATCCAGTATCCCCTTCGTCTGGTGGATACCCTTCTTGGGAAACTTGCTGCGATGTAGCTTCCCAAACACACAATGCTCGCAGAATTCCAAATTCTACATCCTGTGCTCGCAAAGAAGATCCCTCTTTGACAGAACTTGCATCCCCCGTTCACTCATATGCCCCAGTTTCATGTGCCAGAGAGTGGTCATATCTTCCTGATGAACCTGAGATGATGCAACGGCAGCAGAACCAGACAACACAGACCCTTGTAATGCATACAAGGTCCCACGCTTCACGCCCTTCAACACCATCCTTGAACCTTTGCAGACATACACAACTCCACGTTTTCCTTTGAAACTGAAACCCTTGCTGTCGAGTAGACTCAAGGAGATCAGGTTCTTTGTCATTCGTGGAACATGCCTGACATCATTCACGGTACAGAACGAACCATAATGTGTCCGAACCTTTATGGACCCGATTCCAACAACCTTGCAGACAGCTCCATTTGCCATGACCACGTTACCACCATCTATCTGCTCGTAGGTTGTGAAGCAATCCCTGTTCGGAGACATATGGTATGAGGCTGCAGTATCCAGAAACCACAAATCCCCACGATGTGCCTTCTCATCTACAGCCAATGCGAGATCGTCTTCAGAACTGTTGTCCACTTCTGCCACGGCAACTAAACCTTGTTTCTTCTGTTTCCCTCTTCTCTTGGGACAGTTGTACTTCCAATGACCCACTTCCTTACAGTTGTGACAAGCATCACCTGGCTGTGGACCGGGACCCTTGGAATTCTTGTTCGAATTCCCTTTACCAGATTTCTTCTTTCCCTTTCCACCTGTAACAGCCAAACCCGATGCCTCACCACCTGTACCAGATCCAGACGCCTTATGTCTGATCTCTCTCTTATGAAGAGCAGACCTGACATCCTCCAACGACACGCTTTCTTTACCAGCAATAAAAGAATCAACGAAATTCTCATATGAACTCGGCAAAGAAACCAGCAGGATTAGGGCAGCATCCTTGTCATCAACTTGAACATCTACATTACGCAGATCCAGCAAAATAGAGTTAAGCTGTTCGAGATGTTCCCTCAAAGGCGTACCTTCTTGCATCCTCAAACTGAACAACCGTTGCTTGAGATGCAGCTTGTTGGTTAAGGACTTCGTCATATACAGACTCTCCAACTTTAACCACAAGCCTGCGGCAGTCTTCTCAGTAGCGACTTCAATGATGACGTCATCAGACAACGATAGCATGATGGTCGAGTGTGCCTTTTCCTCCAGGGTGTTCCACTCATCGTCATCGACCGCTGCCTTCTTCTGTTTCGCAGACAGCGGCCCCCACAGCCCTTGCTGTTTTAATAAAGCCTGCATCTTGATCTGCCATATAGCGAAGCTGTTCTTCCCCGTGAACTTTTCGATCTTCATGTTCACCGACGTCATTCTTCTGAATCGAAAACCCTAGCCTAATTTCCAGCCGCGGCTCTGATACCACTTGTTATAAACGCGCTGCTACGGATCGGGAAATCGCAGGAATCGACAAAGCAAGAATACGAAAGCGAGAATCGAAAACATGACACACGATTTACGTGGTTCACTAACACGATGTGTGTTAGCTACGTCCACGGGCGAGAGAGAGCCAGTTTCACTATATCAAGGAGATTACAGATTACAGAGGAGTATGAGAAGTATTTATAGTACTTCTCCATGTGGGTCTAAACCTAATCCAAACTGGCAAAGGAAACGGTTACAGACCAGGCCCAGAACCCGAACCCAAATAACATTGAGCCCATACACCGTGGGCCGGGGGCGTTGCCCCCGCAGCCCCACCGGGGCGTTGCCCCTGGACCCCACTCGCTGCCCGGTCAGCGAGACCCCCGATTACCAGTCGTAGCGGCTGATTATCCGATTCAAGTCATATCAACAATACCAAAAACGAGATATAGTTAATTATTGGGATGAACATATAATTTTGGAAACCGGCCCAACCCGTCAACCCGAGCCTGCCCAATAGTAAAAGTCGAGGTTTACAAAATATATGGATGGGTTATAGGTATAATATGTCCCTCTACTATGCAATTTTATCAAACATGCCCCTCTACTATTTTTTACATCAAACATGCCCCTATATTTTGGAAAAATTATCAAACATGCTCTTATGTAAAAATTTCCATTAAAATATGGTCAACCACAGTTGAACTGAGATTCACACGACCCGACATCGAAAAAATTACGGTTGAAATGTCAGTTTTTCTTCCTAATTTATTTCTTCAGGTCTAGTTAAAGTGAAATTATTAGAAGTATTTGGCTAAACAAAAAAAATTCTAAAGTGAAATTATTAGGAATATTTTAGACATAGGTGTCGCCCAAACCAAGGTTTGACCATGATTGATGGTTTTTGGATGCAAATTTTAACAAAAGGGCATGTTTGACCATTTTTACAAAGTATAAGGGTATGTTTGATGTAAAAAATAGTAGAGGGCATGTTTGATAAAACTATATATTAGAGGGGCATATTATACCTATAACCCTATATGGATGTGTTAGCTTATAAGTCAAACCGTAGATGTGAGTCGGTTGATTATAAAGACCAAAAGAAGGCCCATCCGACCCACGTAAACCCCTAAGTTAATCTACACATAATATAATACACCGAAGGGAAAAACGGGAGCCCCATTTCAAATTTCCTGCAACGAGAGTGAAAGTAGGAAGGACATTTTGGTCTTCACACTTGCTTTTTTTAATTCATTAAAAAGACACATAGTGGGATTCGAACCATGACCATTTTAAGGAAAAGTAAGGATCATAACCAATCACACTAAGTACATTTGTTGCATCTTTTTAAATTAAAAAGATATAATAGCAGAGAGGAAAAAACCCTTCCCCAATTTCAAATTTCCTGCTCCAGGAGCGTTTGTAGGAATGATAGAATAGGGAGTGTCAATTTTTTCCTCTTTCCTCTGTGGAACGGGCCAACTTACCGTACACATGCGGATTTAAACGGGTTCAAGAGTGTCAATTTTTTCATTAAGCCCTTTTATTTCTCCGTGGTGATAAAATATATATGAAGAGGCAAAAACAATACTTCTTTTTATTGATAAAAATAAAAAATTTAACAATAAACTAATGCATGGTATCTAATGGGCTAACCGCTAACCATAAAATAAAAGAGTTGAATTGGTTTGACCTACACGGGATTTGGCCATCAAGTAAAACAAATGAACATCATTGGTTTGACATTCTAAAACAAGCTATTTTCTCTGGCATAATATATTATGCTATTATTTTATATCTTAGTGGCTAAAATATAATGTATTTTAAAGTTATTCAATGGTTCAACCTCGACCAACCCAATTAGTCCAATTTTTATCATTTCAAATATATATTATATAATTATTTGATATCATAATGATCAAATCATAGTGTATTTTATAGGGAATCGTTTGGTATTTGTTAGTAAAAAACTAAACAGAAAGATCTATTTGGTTATTTTAAACATTAAAACGATCCTAACATTTTCAGTTCCTTTTGAATTTCTATGGTTTTATTCCCGAATAAGTGATGTGCAAATGGCAGTCATCTCTTTTCTTTCACTATTTTTTATTTTCAAATAAAAAGTTTAAAAGTAAGAATAATTAGAATTTGGCATGGGTCGGTCAAACAGGCTGCATTTCAAGTTTTGGCCCCTTTTGATCAAGTCTAATTTATAATCACATGGTTCCCTGATACCCGATAAAAATCTCAATCCAAACCAGTTTGGCAGGTGAGTCCGTGTTTACCACCATTTTCTAGGGATACGACAACGACGGTTCCTATCCCAAATCGTGTTGTTCGTTCTTTATTTCCTTAGATTTTATCATAGCCTGAAAAAAACCAGAAAGCACAATGACGACAAGATGAAAGTTTTATAAACCAAATTAATCGGCCAACAGGCCGAGTAAAAGCTAGCAACGATTGTGAGATGCTCATTTCCCGAAAACCGACGGGATAGGCGATTTTTTATTCGATTTTCTGGAATTCAGTTTCTATAAAACTTACTCCACCTCATCATATTACCAGAAACAATATTGTTTCACAAGGTAAAAGGTACTTGATTTTGGTTCATAAGGCCGATTTTTGATTTGTTGCATCATTAATGTCTCTTTCCTGCTAAAATTCACTATTTTTATCACGTGTTTCCCAAAAAAAAAAACTATACAACAATAAGTTATACACCCCATTACATTATCAAATTTCATACCTCACCTTCCTCTAGGGATGAAAACAAAATCCGAACCCACGAGTACCCACCCTACCCAACTCGGTCAACGCGGGTAAAATCCGTGTTGACGGGTTTTGGGCCGGGTTTGGGTTTAAACCCGTTCAATATTCATCGGGTTGGGTTGGGTTTGGGTTTAGGTAAACCCGACCCATGGGTACCCGCCCACACCCATATAATTAATTTTCTCGATATATTTAATATTCTAAACAACTTATCTTATTTATGTTTGTGGAGACATGTCTACTTTTTTCTTTCTAATTGTGTAGAATGAAGTTGATGTTATCGAGTGGAGAGTGAAGAAACTTAATTGAAAGGAAGAAGCTTTCAATTAATTATGTTATTTATGGATAATTTGTTATTTGCTTGAATTTTCTAGAATGGTATTTTATATATGGATAATTTGTATTGAGAGATTGATATTTGACTTTAATTTTGATAGCAACTTGTTATTGTAAATTTTTTAAGACAAAAACCTGTGGGTACCCATGAACCCGCGGATACCCAGGGGGTTGAGTTGGGTTTGAGTTTTTCAAACCCAGTGAATTTTACCCCGAATTTTTTTCACAAATAAACCCATGAATTTGGATTTGAATTTGGCAAAACCCGACCCAACCCGACCCATTGCCATCCTACCTTCCTCCGGCCAAATGGCCGGGGCCCACATTAGTTAGTTAACTATGATGGGTTAGGTTAGGGAATCGATTTTGATTCTATTAAATCACGGGAGCGAGCTAGGTGCATGGCTGCATGGACGTGGGGTTTGACGTACTTTACGGTAGATGGGCCGGAAACGGGGCGTCCGTTTTTGAGTGGTGGATTGGGTGAAGTTGACTGAGCCCATTGTTTTTGGGCCGTGGTGGATTTTCAATATTGTTGGGCTATCTGAGGTAATTGAGTGCTCTCTCCAGCTGTCACCTCCCGCTGCTGGACCTGTTAGCCAGTCCATGTTTGCTAAGTGTCTGAAGCCCATTAGAGGGCCCATTTAGGTCGTTTGTGGCCCATGCAGCCCATGCATGGTGACGTTGCTGATGTGTTACGAAATGGTAAGGTTTTATGATCAGAATCGTGCCTTCCATAAGACTAGAAGATTTTGTAGAGGATTTTCAATGATACGATTCGGCAAAATGTGCTACTATAATTGCAAAAACGTAAAACGGTAAAGATTTATTCTCGAGATTGCAATTTCCTTACCGGGATGATTCTTCGACCTGTAACTTACGATTTCCATATGTACATCGCTCGAACTAAACGCATACCGGCGACCATTTTCTTCAGTATAAAAGAAGAAGAAGAATGTATAGAGTGCTCAAAAGTCACAACTAAAACAATTTTTCAATTCTTGGATAAAGATGGAGGGCAGAAGAAAGGCTCTTGCTGCTTCAGCATGGCTGTTGCTGCTGGTGGCCGCGATGATGATGGTGGGAAGGCAGCAAGTCGTTTTGGGAATCGTGAAGGAGGACTTCGACAAGTGCTTGGCCGATTGCTTGAAGAAGTGCGATCACGAGGGCACCGATCAGTGTTTCACTGACTGCACTGATAAATGCAATCATTCATCATCAGCAGCCAGTACTCCTGCTGCTGTTAATCGTGGTATGAACTAATCGACTGAATTCGATGTTATGTTTCTGGTTATCAATAAAAGTTCGTATTTTTTGGGTTATCCTTTCGGCCATGGAACTGATATATCCATCTTTATGTTTCTGCGAGCATTTTGAGTAATTGTAATTCATTAGTTTTTTCGGCAGAATTTTTTTTTGTTATCGTTCTGGATTCGAATATTGAATTCGTAAATCATTTGTGTCGTTAGAAGTCAACATGATGTGTGGTAACCGTAACAAGAACGGGCACATTTATTAGAAGAAGAAAAGGATGGGATCGGATATTGGTATAATTAGACAAACTGAGTGAATTTTTTGTGTAAATAAGGGGTTGAAATAATAAAATGAATCAATGAGAGATAAAAGGAATACGCACAATGGCGAAGAAGAAAACAACAAAGATAAAAATCAAAAGAGATTACATATCTCATTTAACAGTTCCGTATTCCTAACGGGTAGCATAGCCACTTTAACGATCGATGTTTATCATAAACTACACGCCAATTCTATGGTGCAGTGACGACACTAATGCCGCCGGTCTCTCGGCTGTAGGATCCACAACTTCTATTTAGAACCACTGATAATAACTAATAAAGAATCGTAATAGGTTGAATCTGGTCGAACCAGTTCAGATCGCCCTAATAATACAATGGCTAGTGAAAATATATCAATAAAAATGGATAAAATAGGAAGATTAATAACGGATTATCATGAAAGTATAACAAATACTTTAGAAAAAATAATAAGCATTACATAAGAAGATAATAAGTATTTAAAAATAATTTAAAATATCAATATGATGAAAAACAAGAACAATTGTATTCTGAATTAGAAATAGCTAAAAATGAAATCAATAAAATTATAAATAATATTGAAATAGTGCTGGGGAAATCAACTTTAAAAACTCAATAAATAACTTTACCAGATCTTAAGGAAACAATAAATAAAGTTTAAGAAATTGCTACTAAATCAGATAATAAAATATGAGCTACATTAGAAGACATGAAAAATATTTGAAAGAATATAGAAAGTAGAGTATCCTAAAAATTGCATCACCATTTAGGATATTATGACAACTTTAGAAAAAAAATAAACAAGCTAAATGATTTAATAGCAACAATTATACTATCGAATCCGAACCAGAAGACAAAGAAAATATTGAAAATAATAAAATCATATTAGATTACAGTAGTGACGAAATCGGTATACAAATTATGTAAAAACAGAAGAACAATTATATGAATATGATAAATCTGAAATCATCTCGAACTATACTCAAATAGACTACTTTGGCCAATGGTTTTAAAAATTGATATCCTGGTCTCAACTATACACCATATAGACTAGTTTGGCCGGAGGCGTGTTTTGAAATTCAATTTGGACGGTCATCATCGTTGACTAACGGGCAACGGCCAGCTCACTGCCATGTCCGCAATAAAATCATTAAAAATTCAAATTAAAATTATTTTTTCTAATGAATATTAGTTACCATTTAAATTAATAATGAAACTAATCATCCTACCTTAGCCAAAAAAAAAAAAATGAAACTAATCAGAAATATTTTCAATTTATTCCATTCTTGAAATTGTTTTATTAATTTAATGTATACATGGCATCCACATAAGCAAAAATGATGATTCGTTAAGGGTCAATGATGTGCACCGTTTAATTTTACGGAAATTCACGGGCCATGCCAAATTAGTCTAGATGGTGTATAGTTAAAGCCAAGATAGCAATTTTTAAAATCACGGACCAAAGTAGTCTGTTTGAGTATAATTCGTGCCAATTTAAAAAATTAACCAAAAATTTAATAATTATAGAGACGGTCAATTATTTTCTTATGAATATTTATACAAAAAATCCTATGTTCCTCATGGAGGGGGAGGATGGAGTAAAATTTCGACTACATACATTCCAAATATGCAACAAAAAATTTTAGTAGTCCTGATATTTTAGAGAGCTTTAAGTTTTGATTGGACTTAATCATTCATCATTGGTTCAGATATTTGGAAACTTTGATGGCTTGTCATCCGTTTGTACTTTTTGTTTTTCGCTTGGTCGTTTAATAAAGTTTATCACTATTATAAAAAAAGAATGACTTTAAATAAATAATTAATCATGTTGATGTTAACAAAGGTAGAACACATTGAGCAAGAAATTAGCGAGCTACAAGGAGAAATAGAAATAGACAATCTAAATATTCAAATGATGAATCAATTTAATATAGAAACCTTAAGTCAACTTTATCGAGAAAATGTTTAAAGATAATCTTAGTACGAGTAACTACACTACTCAAACAAATAATTACAATGAAGAACTTAACTACAACATGTATTGTCTGTCATTACTGCTGCCGCTAAATTTCTTTAGAGGCAGATGTTAGCGATAAATATTATCTACTTCTAATTTTTGAATTGCCGATAAATAGTTTTGTTACCAATTTCACTTTTGAATTAATATAATATTGTTTTTTCTCTCACTTTAGTAGCATAAATATTTGCCACTAATATTATTTTAGCGGCAAATTTTTATGCTTCGTGTTGGGCATATGGCTCGGGTCCAGGCGCGCCAAGAGGCCAGCGCGACGCCGCGCTTGCAAAGGCGTACCCAAAGTTGTGCACACGCGAGAAGCTTAAGAGCCCGGAGGCCTCATGCGCGGACATGGACTCCAAACGACCGAACGACGGCGTTTCAGCCGAAAGTTGACTATACCTAGTCTGCCTTGGAAACGACACCCTATCCCTTGAAGAGTGGTCACATCAGTGTCCTAGGTACAATGAAGGACAAGCCCCCTAGTACTAGGTTGGAGGATGGCTGAAAGTTCTGACAATGATAGCAGTCTTGTCACCGTGTAACTCACCCACCACCATGTAGCCTATAAATACGGCATTTACTCCGGTGGGTGAGGGATCGCATTTTTTACTCTCTGACTAGTATTACGAACTACTGCTTTCTCTCTCTAAGAATACTTCCTTTCTAGACCTCTTGTTGTTACTCTTCTCACCCTCTTTTCCGAGTTCACCTCCTACCCTCAGTTGGACTCAAACAATTGGCGCCCACCGTGGGGCCAGAGTAGAGGAACAACAAGATCAAAATCCCCAATTGCAGAACAAGACAACAGCATCCCCAGCGAAGTAACCCAAATCAAAGTGATGACAAACTCAAGGTCATTCGCGGAAACGAGCAATCTCAACGCGGTCCTAATTGAGGAAGAAGAGCCGGAGCTGACGGCCAAGGAGGTCCGCCAACAGATGACCAAGCAGAACGAGGTCATCGCGGACATGCAAGCAAAGATGAACCAAGTGATCGCCCTGATGATGAGTAAGGAAACAGGCGCCACTACAACCGACGACGCGTTAACACGTCACACGACGACGCGACCATCACCCGCGGATTGCCAAACAGTTAGGCAATCCGCCCCAACGTTGCGCGAGCAGGATCCGCCAGAGAGGGCGGATCTAACCTTCCTGGAACAGCACTTGTCCCCGCTGTACTTCGCCCCGCCAAAAAGAGATCCTCCGCAACGAAGGCGTTCACCAGAGAGGCGCCCGCCAACGAGCTTTACTCCCCTCAATGACTCGGTAAAGAACATCTTCCACCTCATCAGGGAGAAGGGCTACCGCGTCAGCTGGCCAGCGCCGATAATAGCCCTTATGCACACGCGTGACCACAGAAAGCACTGCGACTTCCACCGAGAGCCAGGGCACCTGACCGAAGATTGCTTTAATCTTCGCGTAGAAATAGAGGGGCTCATTAGGAGAGGATATTTGGCGGAATACGTAAGCGGAGTGGAGGAGCGGAAAGACCAACAGGCCGCACCACCGCCACCTCCGCCCCAGGCAGACTACAACGAGACAACGGGATCCTACATCGTCTAGAAAGAAATAGGGGTTGTCACGATCGAAGGAAACAGGCCAATGAAAAAGACAAAGCGAGACCGCGTGGTCGAATGTGCGACGACAAGCGCTGCCGTAAAGTGCGATCTGAGTTTCGGCAACTCAGAGCTCCCGCACGGGATCGCATCTGAAGAGCCATTAACTATAATGACGCTGGTGGCCGCTTGCAAAGTTCACCGTCTGCTCATAGACGGGGGAAGCGCTGTGGACGTCCTGTTCAAGCGCACGTTGGATCAAATGGACGTAGACCCAAGCTTGATCCAACGGGCTCAAGGTAACTTGGTGTGATTCTCTGGCACGAGGGTCGCGGTAATCAGGGAGATCACCCTGCCAGTGGTGCTCGGTGATGACGAACCGCGCACGTCCAAGCAAGTGCAGTTCACCATCGTGGAATGCAATTCTCCTCACAACGGCATCTTAGGCCGCCCGTTCCTCGCCAAGTTCATGGCGTTAGCGTCAACATGCCACCAAAAACTCAAATTCCCCACCAAGGTGGGAACAGGAGAATCGCGCGGCTCACAATGGTCCGAGAGAAACCAACAAATCCCGCGCCCCATCGCGCCACAGAGACAGACAAACATCATCGACACCCGCGCTGACGACCCGCGCCCAGAGTCGATGGACTACGACTTCGAGGTCGCGCTGAACCCGGGGGAACCAGACAAAAAAGTGCGCATCTCTACACATGTCCCTGGGGATATGGTCGAGCCGTTGGTCAAACTATTGCAGGAGTACTAGGAGCTCTTCGCCTGGTGCACTGAGGACATGCCAGGAGTGCCAAGGCATGTGGCGCAACATTGCCTCGCGGTACCAGACACCGCGACGCCCCGTCAACAGACACGGCGCTCATTCACTAGTGAGAAATTGAAAGCCATAGAAGAAGAAGTGTCGCGGCTACTAGCTGCCGGTCTCATCCGAGCTGTGAAGTACCCAAAGTGGCTGGCAAACGTTGTCCTGGTGAAAAAAGCCTCGGGCGCGTGGCGAATGTGCGTCAACTACACCACCATCAACAAAGTATACCCGGGAGACCCGTACCCACTCCCGCGCATTGACCAGCTGATCGACGCGACATCCAACCACGAAACACTATCATTCCTAGATATGTTTTCAGGATATCACCAGATCCCAATGAGTCGTGAAGACGAGGAGAAGACCGCGTTCATGACGCCATTCGGCAACTTCTGTTTCACGGGGATGCCGTTCAGCCTGAAGAATGCAGGCGCGACATACCAGCGAATGATTGACACCGTCTTCGTACCCCAGATTGGGCGCAACATCGAGGCCTATGTAGATGACCTCATTGTCAAGACAAAGGGTGGGGGCTCCCATCTGGAAGACCTCCGCGAAACGTTTGAGGCGCTACGCAAAAATAGCCTCAGACTCAACCCCCTGAAGTGCGTCTTCGGCGCAAAAGCTGGCAAATTCCTTGGTTTCATGATAACCAAGCGCGGGATAGAAGTCGACCCCAAGCAAATCACAGCAGTGCAACAGCTGCGCGCTCCAAGGAGCGCCACCAAGGTACAATCATTGAACGGCAAGCTAACCGCGCTAGGGCGATTCATCCCAAGATCTGCCGACAAATGCGCCCCATTTTTCCAAACCATGAAGAATGGCGCTCGCTTCAAGTGGGCCCCGGAGTGTGAAGCGGCATTCAACGAGCTCAAACTGTACCTGGTATCCCCCCTGTATTAACCGCCCCCGGGCTTAATGAAAAATTGTTTCTGTACCTCTCTGTGTCCGCTCGCGCCGTCAGTGCGGTGTTAATCTCGTGCAAAGATGCGCAAACGGAAAGACCAATCTACTACACATCCCGAACGCTCGCTGGCGCGGAGACAAGATACTCCCCGATTGAGAAAGCCGCCTTGGCGTTAGTGAACGCCTCACAAAAGTTGCGCCCCTACTTCCAATCACACCCAATCACAGTGCTCACCAACCTACCGCTGAAGAAAATCCTAAGCTCGATGGAAGTGTCGGGCCGGATGAAAAAATGGGCGGTTGAATTGTCAAAGTACGACATACAGTATGCGCCAAGGCCAGCAATCAAAGCACAAGTCCTTGCCGACTTCGTGGCGGAATGAGTAACGTTGTGCAACAACAACGACGAAGCATGGGAGATCTACGTTGACGGGGCGGCTAGCAAACACGGAGCGGGGGCAGGTGTCGTCGTAAAAATGCCCACAGGAGCTATTCACGAAATCACCATCCGTTTCCAAACCCTCAAGACCAACAATGCCTCGGAGTACGAAGCGATACTCGCGGGACTGACGGCCGCCATAGACCTAGGCGCGAGAACAGTGCGGATCCTTTCCGACTCCTCCATCGCTGTCAACCAGTTGAATGGAGTCTTCGACGCCAAAGAGGACACACTGTCCCAGTACATCGAGCGGGTGAAGGCACGGGAATCCCAATTCGAACCTGTCACGTATGTCCAGATACCGAGAGAGGAGAGCATGCATGGGGATGCACTTTCCAAATTAGCCACGGCGACAGACTTCGACACAACAAGATTGGTCTCCATGCAGAAAGAGGATCAAGATCCATTACGGTGCGTGAATGCAACACAGATAGAAGAAAGTGACTGGCGAACACCAATCATCGAGTTCTTGACAAGCGGCGCGATACCAGAAGACGCAAAAGAAGCATGGGCGCTCAGGTAGAAGGCCGCCCGTTGCACCATCATTGACGACAAACTCCACAGACGCTCACACTCAGGTGTATACCTAAAGTGTGTAGGACTAGATGAGGCACGAGCAATCGTACAAGACATACACGAAGGCATTTGCGCAATGCATTGTGGCGTGCGCAACATGGAACGCAACATCCTCCTACAAGGGTATTACTAGCCACGCATTAAAAAAGACGCAAAAAAATTTGTTGATCAATGCCACAAATGCCAGCTGAATGCGCGGCAGCATCACATACCATCCACGGAGCTCCAAGGAAATATAAGCCAATGGCCTTTCGCGCAATGGGGGGTCGACCTACTAGGACCATTCCCCACCGCAAAAGCCAAGCGCAAGTACATCATTGTCACCGTGGACTACTTCACCAAGTGGATAGAGGCAGAAACGCTTGCGTCAATCACGGCCCAATAGGTGGTGCGCTTTTTGAAAAATAACGTACCCACCAGGTTTGGTGTCCCAAACTCATTCGTATTCGACCACGGCAAGCAATTCGACTGCGCGGAAGTCATAGACTTTTGTGATGAGGTAGGCGCCATAGCTCGATTTGCGTCGGTAGCGTATCCCCAAGCTAACGGCCAAGCAGAGGCGGCGAACAAGTCAATCTTACACGGCCTGCACACCCGCCTCGGAGAAGCGAAAGGTAATTGGGTAGAGGAGCTACACACAGTCCTACGGGCGCATCGAACAACATTCAAGGCAACAACGGGCGAAACCCCGTTTGCGTTAACCTACGGCAGTGACGCGGTCATCCCAATAGAAAAAGGTATACCCACATACCGCATCACCATGTTCAACGAGGAAGACAACAACGAAGCTCGACTCACGGGCCTCGAGCTAACTACGGAGAGGCGAGAAACAGTGACTATCAAGCTGGCGGCAACGAAGGCCCAAGTCGCAACGTACTACAACGCCAAACTGATCCCACACAACATCCAAATTGGAGACCAAGTGCTGCGGCGTAACTTTCACCTCGACGCGAAACACGGAAAGCTAGCGTCAACATGGGAGGGGCCATACCTCGTCCGCGAGGTTGTAGGCGCCAATACCTTCAAAATAGCACGATTGGCGGCGAGCCAATCCCACGAACTTGGAATGCCCAGAATTTAAGAAAGTACCACAAGAGATTGTGATCACCCCCCATGTACCTCCACGACCGGTTTGATTAATGAGATTTTCCTCCCCCCATGCAATAACACAGTATATGACCGCTCATGAACCGCGCTACGAAACAATCACGCATGTTATGCGCGATGTGTCCCGCAACCACGAGTTGCAAAGCAAAACAAATAGAGCTACCAAGTAGCCATGTAACCGCGCGGTCATGAACCACGCTACGAAATGATCGCGCACATGATGCGCGATAAACGGAGCTACCAAGTAGCCACGTAACCGCGCGATCATGAACCGCGCGAAGAAATAATCACGCATATGATGCGCAATGTGTCCCGCAACCACGAGTTGCAACGCAAAACAAATAGAGCTACCAAGTAGCCATGTAACCGCGCGGTCATGAACCGCGCTACGAATAATCACGCATATGATGCGCGACGCGATGTAACTTAAAAGCGAAAAAAAAGCAACGCGATGTAACTTAAAAGCAAAAAAAAAAAAACAGTGCAACAAGTGAAATAGGAAAAGGAAACGCAACATAACTTAGAGAATATTCATGTATTTGGATTTTCCCACTGGGAGATAGCAAATAACACACCACAGAAAACAAAGGGAAACATAACCTATACTGAATCTACAACGTTGTCAGTAACAGTTGCATTCCCCCCCCTCTTCTGCCGCCGCGTCCACAGCCACCTTGCCAGCTGTCGCGCCAGTTTCCCCGTCCTTAGCTTCGGACGACTCATCCACCCCCTCTTCATCTTCCTCGTCCTCAGACTCGGTATCGGGTTCCAGTGACCTCTTCTCGCGCAACCACATTTGTACGTGTTCGACCATAGCGCGAGTGTTCCAACGAACACCGGGATTTTCTGGGCGCACCTTCTTGCGGATTGCGATCACAGTTTTTGTCATCGCATCCGCCAAAACCTTCCCGAAAGAAGGAGAAGATCTATACTGACGGACCGCGGCAACCTGCGCTTCACGGACAGCCTCCGCCTTGGCCACGTCATGAAGGCGGACAAGATCCTCCTTCTCCTTCTGGAACTCCTCCCATTCCGTCTGGAACTGCTCGCGAACGCGCCGCAGCTCCTTGGCGTGATCCGCTTCCATCTTCTCCTTCTCCCCTTGGAACTCAACCCGGAGCTCGTCCCGAACCCGCGCCCTCACCGCCTCCACATCTTCTGCCAGCTTGCTTTGCAAGACACCCAGCTCCTCTATGGCTTCGTTAGCCTTCTTCGTCGCCACCTCCGCACGACTCTCCGCTCCAGCGAGCCTACCCTCCAGCTGCACAATCTTCGACTCGTCAGCCTGCAGACGCGCGCCTGCCCTCGCCCTCTCCTGTTGGGCGCGGAAGGTAGACAGCAAACCCTGCACCCACAACGCTAGTACACTTAGTCAAATTGTTAAGACCAACATTACAACACACACGAGTTGGACTCATTACTCACCGCGAAATGAATCTGCGCGAGATCCAACAGTGGATCTGACTTCTCCAAGCGCGGAGGGATGCTAAGCATAGGCCCGAGCACCCGTAAAGCAGCCTGGGCGGAGACGGTGTTGCAAGCTGCGCCAGTATGAATCCTCACATCGCGGTAATAGTCGATCGCTCCCATCTCTGGCAGCGTCTTCTGGACTGTCGCCCGGGAGGAACTGGCAGCTGCCACATTCTCAACGCGCGGAGTCTCTGTACGTGGAACTTTAGTGCGCGGAGCCTCGTCCACTCGCACCACCTGTTGAGCGACCACCACGGGCTCCATGGTCACCCGCGCACTCTTCCGTGCTCTTTCAGCGGTGGACGGTTGCTCCACCTTCTTTCGCTTCGTGCTGCTGGAATGCGCACCTTCTTTCTTCTTCTTCCTCTCACCACTCGGGACGCGCGGAACCTTCACGACATCGTCGACCGACATCATGCTCACCAAGCTTGAGAAGTCAACACCTGCGCCAATAAGTCCTAAGAGGGCCGTTAATATGACAGAATGCAAAAGGAAAGAACACAACTAACCATCAGCATAGAGCTCCTCCAAACAGGCCGCGCGGACCCCGCTAAGATACAGGTTAATGCGCTGCAACATGCACGCGTCATACTGCTCCTGGAGCCCATCATATCTGCCCTGATCAGACTCGTAGCGGCGCGTGCTACCTTTGTTCCACACTGTGGGCTCCTCTACGTGCTCACTAGCCCACTCCTCGGGGATCGCCTTAACGTAAAAGAACCGATCGAACCAGCCCTTCCTCAATTTCAGGGACCCATACACAAAGCCATCAGGCCTCTTGTCGCGCCGCTTAATCGACAAGCCGTCACTCTTCTCGGTGGGCTCCTTAATCTTGTAAATCTTCCGGAATAAGCCATAGGTAGGCTGGATCTTGAGCCACTTGCACACAAGGCGGAGGCACGACGCGTGCATAATCACTGAGGGGGAGAGACGCGCGACATAGCAGTTAAGGCGCCGGTACAGTGCGCATAAAAGCGGATCAATGGGAAACTTAAAACCCATTTCCCAATAATCCGCGTACACCCCGTACCATCCCGCCGGACAATTGCCGATCCTGCTCCGCGCGGATGGGACGGCATACTCCCAGGTGGGGGGCAACCCCAAGCCGCGCACGATTTCCATCACTTCACGCCGCCCGTACACCGACGCGTGGTCGGGCCCCCGAAGAAGGTTGTCGTGTGGCTCCGGTTGATCGCCCCACATCTCCGCCCAGTCTAATATGGTGTAGACCGCACCCACGCCGCGGGGCCCAAGTCGGGCCATCGACTCGGATACGCGCGCGACACACAACGGCTCAGACTGGGTTTCAGACCCTCCGTGCGTTGAAGCCTCTGCCTCCTCAGATCTACCCGCGCGGTCGTGGCGTATAATCAAAACCCCGCGAGCGCGTGAGCTCTCTCCATGACCTTCGGCCTCCCTCATCTCCAAATCATGCTCAGGCACAAAATCGGGCCCTGAATTGGCGTCGTAGGACGGCGTCGCCGGAACTCCATCACCACCAGCTTCGCCGCCACCACCGTCGCCGGAATCAGCCAGATCCAGTGAAGGATCGGAAGAAATATGCGAAAGGGGCGAAAGATTACCTTCTTCTTCTTGCACGACCTAAATCTCGTCGACATTGATGTTCGCCATGGCACTCTTCAGGGTAATAACAACAACACGAGAGAAATAAGGTTGTAGAAGAAGGAGAGGAAACTCGAAGAGGAACGATACGAAAGGAGAGGGGAAAGGAAAACACAGCAAAGCCAGAAAAACAGCAAAGTGACCTTCCCCTCAATTATCGACGGCTACTTATAATCGATGGAAGGAAACCGAAGAGTTAAAGTTACATCGGGAATCGCAACCGTCAAATCATTACTGTCAGGGTTTGTCAAATTTCAAAAGCGCCGCCTCAACAGAACAATCAGACAACGACACGTGGACACCTACCCTAGCCAGCCTATAGCCGCTGACGTCACAAATTGCGCACACCACCTGGGGGGCAGGGCGCACCCGCGAAGAGAAAAATCATATTAGAATCCAACCACGTTGCTCGCGCGCATGCAAACACCAACTGGGGGGCATGGCGTACGCACGAAGAAAAAATCACATTTGAACCAAATCATGTTGCTCGCGCGTATACACGCACTGACTGGGGGGCATGGCGTACCCGCGAAAAGAAAAGGAGCCGCACCTAAATCAACCCACGCGCATCCGCGTCAAGAAGCGCGCTAGAAATCAACCCCAGACCCAACAGTCTCGCGGATTTAACCCAGACCCGAGCCGACCTCGTGGAATTCAAACAGGTGGCATCCGAAGAATACCACCTGGTGGGAGGCAATTGTTGGGCATATGGCTCGGGTCCAGGCGCGCAAAGAGGCCAGCGCGACGCCGCGCACGCGAGAAGGCGTACCCAAAGTCGCCCACACGCGAGAAGCTTAAGCGCCCGGAGGCCTCATGCGCGGACATGGACTCCAAACGACCGAACGGCGGCGTTTCAGCCGAAAGTTGACTATACCTAGTCTGCCTTGGAAATGACACCATATCCCTTGAAGAGTGGTCACATCAGTGTCCTAGGTACAATGATGGACAAGCCCCCTAGTACTAGGTAGGAGGATGGCTGAAAGTTCTGACAATGATAGCAGTCTTGTCACCGTGTAACTCACCCACCACCATGTAGCCTATAAATACGGCATTTACTCCGGTGGGTGAGGGATCGCATTTTTTACTCTCTGACTAGTATTACGAACTACTGCTTTCTCTCTCTAAGAATACCTCCTTTCTAGACCTCTTGTTGTTACTCTTCTCACCCTCTTTTCCGAGTTCACCTCCTACCCTCAGTTGAACTCAAACACTTCGATACTAAGTTGTGGAGACAATTGTATTGGCCTTTAAATTACTATATAGGAACAAATTATGTGCCTCTAATTGTTAATTATTTGTCACTAATTTCAATTTTACATAAAATCACGTGATTTCTAGAGGCAAATTAACTGCCTCCAATTCTTATTTTCTTACGACAAATGAATTTGCTGCTAAATTTTGGTTTTTAGAGGGACAAATATTCACTTGAGATGAAGAATTTTATTTTTGCGATATCTGACATAGATATTAGCTTAGTTTGGCCATGCTGTAGCTTTTGCAGAAGGAGCTTCTGGCTGAAGGTTTTAGATAAGTACTTTTCAAAAAAAGCAGTTTAGTGTTTGGTTGTAAAAATATTAGAAGTGCTTTTTAATATGAGCGGTTGTGTAAAATGACTATAAAGGACTTATAATATACAATATGAATAAAAATTCTAAACAATAAAAAGTAGTAAAAATGGATCTTGTTAGATTTCTTTTATATTAAATAATATGATTTTATAATTTATTTTATTTGTAAAATGATATAAATGAAGAAAATTTATATTTTCTGAAATAAAATTAAAATATGGTAAGGATAATCTTATATTTTCAAAACAGCTTTTCGCATAAGCTCCAAATCGTAGCTTCTGCTTTTATGTTATACAAAAGCGCTTTTCGGCTTCTTAAAAGCCGAGCTTTTAGAGGTGTTTGGCCATGCTTCAGCTTTTAAAGCCGAAAAACACTTCTAAAAGCCGAGCCAAAGATAGGCATTTTATTAGTGGCATATTGTTCCTAAAATAAGAGCATTGATCCTTTATGTAGGAATGTCAGGTTTAAGATTTAGTTTCAAACTATCTATGGCTCATGTGGGAATTTCAGTGAGCTTTTCTATGCTATCTTTCTTGACAATCAACTAACCAATAGCATTTTAATGGAGACTTAATTATCATTATGAAAATAAGATCAATGATACATTTTTTTATATTTTATATTCTTAAATGATGATGAAATTTCTCCAAATGTTTGACATATATATTCTTTTTTTTATGTATCATCTCGATCGAAAAATGGTCAATAAAATTATATGGATTGAAGGTTGATAGATATAAATATAGCATAAAAATATAAATTATCAAATATGAATATTCCGGCCAACTGGCCGGGTTATAAGCTAGTAGTATATATGAACAAATGGTACAAATCTAAACGAAATTTCACGTAGTAATTAGAAAACCAAATTTGCTTACAATAGTTCCTAAAAATGTAAATAACAATCTTAAAATTCAATCTTCGTAATAACTAAATCTCCTAAGTCCTAATATTATTATTATATCTTGCCGCAGGCACATATGAGTACTATGGATGGAGACAATTCTAATTGTTGGTGTTTTAATTACAATCATAAGCGCATTTTATATCTGTCATTAAAGGTTTGTCAATTTATATATTAATTAAAGAAGTAATAACAACAATTAGTTTCGCCTCTAAATTCATTTCTATATCAGTAAAATAATTTATGCCTTGCATTAAAAAAATAATTTATGCCTAAAAAAATATTAAATATGACTATAATAATGAAATTCAGTTTTACATAAATAAGAGGGCAAAGGTTTAAATGACAGTTACAAAAAAATGTGCCGCTATATGTAATATTTAAATTAAATTAAAAATAAATGTGAAAAAATAATGGTATTAGAGGCGCATAATTTAAATTTTAGAGACAAAAAGGGGTGTGCCTACAGTGACATGCATGTCACGGTGATTTGCACTTTCCGGTCGACCTCATATAGGATTCGGTCGACCTCATATAGGATCTGGTCGACCTCATTTAGGATTCGGTCGACCTCATATAGGATCAGGTCGACCTAATATGTTGTTTCAGTGTAAAAACAATTCATGGTGCATACTTTGGATATTCATATCATACAATTGGCTAGATTGGAAATTGAAGACTAATGACTTGTTTTAAAGCTGGAGTTTCCCTCTACATATTGAAGTGATTGAGAGCTCGATAGGAAGTCCAGAAGACCATTTTTGAACCTCATCTAAAGGCTATGCCAAAATAGGGAAAATGCCTGGAAATGGCTAAGTCTGGAAACGTGTTTGTGAAGCCTATTTTGGAGCTCAATTCGAGAAGCATGAATGCGAGTCGAGTCCAGGAGCCTCTACCACGTTAAATTAGGTATGTTTTTATACAAATTCAAGGCATTGGATGAAAGATTGGATATCTGTAAGGCTTCAAACAAAAGGATCGAAGTTGCTACGAAGACTGTTTTTCTGGCAGACTTCGAGCACAAGCAAGCTGCCAGAAAAACAGCCTTCGTAGCAATTTTGAGCCTTTTGTTTGAAGCTTTAAAGATATTCAATCTTTCATCCAATGTCTTGCCTTTGTATAAAAAAATACGTAATTTAACGTGGTAGAGGCCCCTGGACTTGACTCGCATCCATGCTTCTCAAATTGAGCTCCAAAGTAGGCTTGACAAACACGTTGCCAGACTTAGCCATTTTCATGCAGTTTCCCAGTTTTGGCATAGCCTTTTGGTCAGGTTTAAAAATGGTCTTCTGAACTTTCTATTGAGCTCCCAAGTACTTTAATGTGTAGAGGGACACTTCAGCTTCAAAACAAGCCTTTAATCTCCAATTTCTATCCAGCCAATTGTAAAACATGAATCTCCAAAGTAGATACCATGAAACTGTTTTTACACTGAAACAACATATTAGATCGACCTAATCCTATATACGAGGTCGACCGAAAATTACATGTCACCGTGACATGCATGTCACCGTAGCAAAGTCCTAATATTTTAGTCGCGTATAACATACTTTATGAGATGCACATTTTTTTCGGTAAAGGTCTCTTTTCTTGTAGTGTGTTATATAACAAAGATTTTTCACATATCATCTTTTGCATTGTAATATATGATATAGATGTATAGCAAACTACATATTTTATCAGTTAAGTTAACTTTGATTATGTACAACAAATGTAGTTTGTGATTCTTTTAGAATATAAAAACGTGCTGGGCTTGTTTATGAAAACAAAAATTGTAGTAGTCTGTTATTTCTATTTCTATGACTGAATTATTTGAATATTATTATTTTAATTATATTTATTAAATAATAATAATTTATCTATTTATCAAATCTTATAAAAAATTATTTTTTTATATGTTTTTAAAGAGAGAACATGTAGTTTTCAATTCTGACTCCGTCACTACGCATGGGATTGCCATCATGAATCACCATTGGAGCTTTGAGGTCACCTTCTCAAATCTCGATGGAGTACTCCATTGTGTACCCATCAGGGCCCCGACACACATAAGCAACTGCTTGCATGCACAACAGACGAAAAATGTGTAATTGGTTGAAAATGATAAACCTTAAAGAAATACGTCACCATTATGGTCTGACAGTTCTTGATTAGTTTGTTACCTATGAAATGGAGCCCAGAAAACCACGATGGCAGGCCAGGGAGAGTTACGCTATGTATATAGGCCCGATTGCGCGCCCAACATCGAGGCCCACACCCATGAGCCCTCGTTCGGCTTTGATTGTCTTGAATGTGTGCTCGACGTAGAGCACCGCCGCACCGACGGTGTACGCAACTGCTCTGAGGGTGCTGATGACCATCCCAGGCGTGGTGATGGTTGCAGCCCTCATTGGCCTAGTATCTTCTCGATTCCTGGAATCGGCGGCTTACCTGCCCATCGCGTGCCTTCTGGACGATGCAAGGGCGGTAATGGAAGAGAAGATGGGTCGCGTACATCACTGCCACGTTTGGGAAGGGAAATGAACAAGAGAAAAACTAATTAAATAAGCCATCGTCGTGATTACCATAATTCAACAGGAAAGCTAGCACATACTATACATATAGATAGTGTTGATTAGTAGCGTACATACCATAACCGAGAAGAAAGAAATGGAAGTAAGCGATGGCGGCTGAGAAAATGGCGAACCCGCTTGGCACCATATAACAACACTTTAGTTTTCTCAAAATCTACTTACAGAAAAGCAAAAGAAGACAACTTTTCTTCTGAAGCAAGTGCATATGTTATATAACAAAGATTTTTTTGCATATCATCTTCTGCATTGTAATATATGATATAGATGTATAATAAACTGTATATTTTACTAGTTAGTTGTGATTATATCTAATAATTGGGTGAAAAAGTATATGAGTTGGTTTATGGATAAATTCACAAATAATCCAGAAGTATTGGAACAGTGAGTTAGTATATACATAAGCTAACCCTAGCACGTAGAGCCAAGGGACTGGCCCACCATGGCCAGGGTCACTCCCATGACTCTAGTCGGAAGCATCAACGCTTTCGGTCCATAGATCTAAGGGACTTGCCCGAGACCTAGTCCCGTATCGTCCTCGAGTCCCACAGCCCCTGCTATGTAGTGCTTGAATGTGGTGCCACAAGTGATTTGATCGCGTCGGCCTGCTAGCATCGCTCCACCCAAAACTGTTGTGGCCATCATTGCCATCGATGCACTAAACACCATCGGTGAAATACGGTTGTGAACAAAACATTAGTCCAAAAGGAACGAGAAAAGCAGAGAGCCTAGAAACATCATGACGATCAGCATTTGGACAACAACCAGGTATTTTTTTGGGAGTCTTCGCTATTTTGGGCAAGCATCCTGATATAGTGCATGACGACGTACTTCCCAGACACTCGCTGGAGGGCATGTACATTGTTGCAACCAGGATGATCCCCCAAGTCCCTCTGCAAGAAAGCTAGGTCCACATCCCTGGTTTCCCTCTTAGGGTCGTCTCGTAGTATGGTCACTGGTCGACGGTGAGAGAATAGTGTAAAGAAACTAGAAAGAGAAGCTTAACTATAACATCAATGTTGGGGTTGACCCTTAAACGAATGGTGCATCATCTTATTTATAGCCCAAGTAGCTGGAGCACATTGTAAGAGATAAAAACTTAAAAAATCATTTTCCAATAGAGATAAAAACTTAACAAATCATTTTCCAATAACTCTAGTTATTGCGACCAAGTGGTTTATTCGTTAACATGGTAGCAAAACCTTGAACCGAGAGGTCTTGGTTTCGAATCCTTTTGATGACCCAAAGTTTAACAAATAGTTTGGCGTAAGGGAAGATATGGCCTACCTGTGCAACTATAATCCTAATGGTTTAGCAGTACAAGAGATTATATATTCAACCAAATGGTCGTTTGATAACAAAACTGCAAGTAGACTAACTTTAAGGTTAAAGTGAGAGAATTAATTCCTTTTTTTTTAATTGTTAAATGAGAGGTGTCATCACCTTACTCTTGGTTGTGTGGCCTTAGTTGTCCATTCTTTTAGAGATGCTAGGAAGCCTTCTCTCACACTCACAAGATCAAAACATAACAAAGGACGTGGGAGAACTCTCTAGGTGTATTACTCTGAAAAATATGGAATGAGTTACAATTGAAAAAAATGGCTCATTGTATAGATCTCTCCACATACAAGGCATCAATGCCTCCTCATATGGTCCCTCCCATTACTACACCTATTAATTCCCCCCCCCCCCCCCCCCCCCCCCCCCCCCCCCCCCCCCCCCCCGCACGCAGTGCACTCTCATAATGCCACCCATAATATGGCTCATAAGTGCCCCTAAGCTCAGAAAGGTGGATAATCATAGAGGCATCTCTATACTTCTAGTCTACCATACACGTCACATGTGCAGATCGCTATGTCGTTGCCATGTTGTTGTCATGTCATCTTCCACATGTGACATTCTCCCCACCTATGCTCGCGACGTCCTCGTCGCGTCCTCTTGATGAAAAGCCTCGGTCAAGTCATTGTTCTTTCAGAGCGTGAGCTCATTCTCCCAACTCGCCTCGCTCTCCGGAAGGTTTCTCTACTTGACCCAATACTCCACATGACTTGGATGAATGCCATCATGGACCATGATTTCTTCGACTTCGTGCTCGTATGTCTTAGTGACCAGTACCGGTGCTCGATGCGACTCCTTCCGCTTTTCATCCTCATTGTCTTCATTGAAAGCCTTGAGTTGGATCACATGAATGACCGGGTGGATCTCCAAATGCGTTGGCACCTCCACCTTGTACGCCACCTTGCCAATCTTCTTTAGAATAGGGAATGGCTCTTCATAGCGGCGAAGCAGTATCTTGTGAACGTTCTTGAGATGCTTGAAGTGACGAGGGTAGAAATTTACCATTACCATGTATCCCTCTCTAAACTCCAAGTGTCGCTTCTTCTTGTTAGCTCACTTCTTCATCTTCTTACTAGCTTGGGCTAAGTAAGACTTGACCATCTACATCTTCTCGTGCCGGCCTTTATCAAACTTGTAGGTTGCTGGAATGTTTCCTATATAGCCTGTTGCCACTGTGGTAGGCATCAACGACTGCTGCCCTATTGCCAACTCAAATGGCCTCGTGTTAGTTGACTCGCTGCAGTGCAAGTTTTATGAAAACTAAGACGTGTCCATCAACATCACCCAATCACGCTGGTTAGCACTCACATAGTGCCTCAAGTACACCTCCAGCAAGTTGTTTACCCGCACTGTTTTCCCATTACCTTGAGGATGAAAGCTAATAAGAAGTCCAAGTAAGAGTCCATGTTCTTGAACAACTGTCTCCAAAACTGGCCCGTGAAGTGCCCATCCCTGTCACTCATGCTGTTGCTTGTTATACCCCAATACTTCACCACGGTGTTGAAGAACATGCGAGTAGCATCTTCAGCCGTCATATCCTTTGGATCAGGGATGAACACTCTATACTTAGAGAACCCGTCCACAACAACCATAATGCAACCACATCCGTTGACTTTGGGAAGTATGATGATTGATGATAAAGTCCATACTTACACTCTCTCATGGTCGTTGAGGTGTGGGCAAAGGCTCTAACAAGCCTGCTGAGCTTCTCTGCTCCATCTTGTCTTGTTGGCACACAAGATATGTCTTTACATACATTTCCACGTCGTCTCACATACACGACCAATAATATGCTTCTTCGATGAGGGCTTGTGTTCTCTCGATGCCCGGATGACTATTCCACTTGGAATCATGTCACTCCTTCATGATCTCCTTCCTCAAGTGGGCCCACTGTTGCATGAACATGCACTCTCCCTTGGTCATGATGAGTTAAATCCTTCATCCAAACTGTCGAGTCTCCATGAGTCGCCTTTTGGTCTCTATGGATCAATCGCATTGATGATTGCTCTTGGTAAAAGTGGGAAGAGCTCTGGGTTATTCTGGTTGAACTCGGCTCAGATGCAGATCGATTTGTTGTCCAAAGGATGGAATACAGATTCAGGACTATCCCTTCCTTCTAATCAGAAGAGAATCGATACATTATGGATGAGCGAGGCAGGGGTAGTGGATTCTTTCTTTTTCGCAGGCGCGAGTCTTAAGGACGTTGTGAGCCAATACACAGCTGTGACTGGGAAGCCAACAATGCCACAACAATTTGACACTGCTTATCATCAATGCAAATGGAATTACAGAGATGAGGAGGATGTGGAGAATGTGGATGCCAAGTTTGATGAGCATGAAATTCCTTACGGCGTTCTGTGGCTAGATATCGAGCATACGGATGGTAAGAGGTACATGACTTGGGATTCGGTTATGTTCCCACATCCCGAGGAGATGCAGAAGAAATTGGCAGCCAAAGGGAGGCACATGGTGAGCAATTTTGATCCTCATATTAAGCTGGAAAATAATTATTATATACACAAGGAGGCTTCAGAGAAAGGGTATTATGTGAAGGATTCGAGTGGAAAGGACTTTGATGGGTGGTGTTGGCCTGGGTGGGTCATCTTCTTACTTAGATGTGTTGAGTCCTGAAGTGAGGTCGTGGTTTAGTGACAAGTTTGGGTTTAATAGCTATAAGGGTTCAACTCCGCCGCTGTATATTTGGACTGATATGAACGGGCTTTCCGTGTTCAATGGCCCAGAGGTAAGCTACTTGTCATCTGTCCTTTTTCTGTTATTCATTTTGAACAATTAGTTATATTCTAAAGCATATGCAAATATTAGAGAATGAAATCTGAGGCATGATTATGTTATTTTGTCCCCAATAAAATGCTTACCATTGAGTTGTTTTAGTTGCTCATTTACAAATAAGCGAAGTTTAAGCTTTCGAGATCTTCTGTTTAGCATGAGAAAGCATTCTGTAATTTTTTCGGGGTGTTTGTGGATAAGGTAAGAAATTAATTGATAGTAACGAACGTGCCAAATGGTGTAACAGTTGCGTCACAGAAAGCATTAAAAACATTTGGAGATGGCCAAACATCTGGTATCCACGGTGGGAGTGTATTATACGAAGATCATCCCCACCAGGAGTACCAAGACTCGAGCTGGAGGCAAGAGTATAATGATGGAACTGGAGGTATGTGTCTCCTTTCGCCATCTCTCTACCAATGCTATGATGATTTGGCGGTCGATCTTTATTCCATTAAAGTGCCTAATCGGATCCAATCTTGCCCTTTTTAGAAAGGGCAAAATGACGTCGTTCTATTCAAGCACATTCGTCGCACCCCTATAACGTACTATATGGTATGCATCCTAGAGAAGAATTTAACTTTCACTATAAGTTGATGATTTTTACATATATAAATCTATTATAACAAACAATATTAATTAAATCAAGGTTGTTTCCGAGAAATATACATTATCTAATAAACTTTAATTTTAAGCTAACTAAAATAATTTTTGAAATTTAAGTAAAATTATTTTTTGTACACACACATAAAATCAAATATATTATTTTGTACTTCGTATTGATTGTTTTCAATAATTTAAAGCAATACAATCACACTCGTAAGACTCTTAGGAGATGTATACATCTCCTTAGAAACAACACATTTTGTTTGACAGAAAAAGGGGGGATCCAAGGATCGCTTAGAACCCGATTTTTCCAAGTCATGGGAGGATCATGATGATCGCTTAAGACCTCATTTCCTTAGACATGCATTTCTTTATAAAGAGTCTAAATAAGTGTTGTATTGTATTGATATAAATTATTGAAAACAATCAATACGATTAACAATTAAGTAATTTATTTGTTTAACAATTAAGTAATTTGTTGTATAAACAAATAAATTACGTTAACAAAAGAAAAATTACAAGTGATGATACATAATATGTACTTTGTGGTCGTTCTAAACGTCTCTTGAACGATGATTGTATTGATCGTATAAAATAGTCGGATCAATATGTCCTTGATCAACATAATATCGTTGATTGTATATATCAACATCCGGCCCAACCTACGATAGCATAACAACAACATAAATCAATTAGTATATAAATTAAATAAACCATTATAATAACAACAAAGATTGGGTAAACTGAGTACGTACCGCTTGATAATCATCATAGTAAATACTCTCTTCTTGGATAAAATCGGCCATTTTTTTAGAATCCGGACAGAGGTTCGACGATTTTTTAGTGAAACCAAAGTAAAAGTTTTTTGAAGGCAGATCGGACTTAGCCGCAACCAATAAAACAACTACTTCCAAGGTTTTTGGGTGGGGAGGGGGATGGGTAGAGTGAGGAACTCAGAGAGAGAGAGAGAGAGAGAGAGAGAGGAGAATAGGGGTTTGGTGTGCAGAAAATGAGAGGAAGGGGTGGGTTTATGTAGGGACGAAACCGCGTGCTGGAAGGGCGGTTTGGTCTTTTTACCCCACGCAAAACCGCGCCTCCAGAAACACGGTTTACGTGTCACAACGCGCAAACCGCGCTTCAGGGCAACGGTTTCCTGTGGGCGACGTGGATCGCTCCGGTGGCAGGCGGTTAGGCCGTCAGATCGTCTGTCCATCGTGCGGTTGCATGGGCCGCCACGTGGAGGCGCGTTGTGTTAGCTGCCCAATGGCAAACCGCCCCTTGCCCGCGCGGTTTGACTGAGAACTGCGCGGTTTATGGGAAAGGCTGGTATTTTTGGAAATTCTTGGGAATGAGTGGTATTTTTGTAATTGTTTTTTAAATTTTAGATTTTTTTCCGCATATGGCAACCTCACAATGGCCTTGTCAAGCGTGGAGATGGAAAAGACAGGCCGTTTTTCTGTGTAGAGCATTCTTTGCTGGAACTGATCAGAGGTTTGGATCTGTCTGGACAGGGGATAAGTTGAGAACAGATTGGGATCACTTGAGAGCATCTGTTACGATGATTTTGACCCTTGGTTTGTCCGGAATATCATTCTCGATAGGGTAAGTCTTACTGCTTTTCTGTGGTGATTTGTTTGTCCTTGTCATTTCATTGTTCATTTCTTATTAAGGATATATCTTCTTGTTCTACCATTTAGGTGCCGACGTTGGAGGGTTCTTTGGAGCCAGAGTTACCAGTACGGTGGTATCAATTTGGTGCTTTCTACCCTTTAATTTCTTTAGGGCCCATGCTCGTCAGGACACGAAAAGGCGTGAGCCTTGGTTATTTGGGTACAATATCTTTGACCCTGTATCTGAACCTTAATCATTTCCTTCAATTCCTTTCATCATAGTATTTATGGTACGCTTTCTGATGTATTACAAGTTACAACAAATTGCAGAGAGCGAAATACGAAGCTCATAAGACTGATGCGGAATGGAAGGGTTTCTACGAACTAAGGAAAATAAGAGCTAATTCTGGGTACCCTTCTCATCTTATTACCAATGATAAACTTATATAGAGTTTCTACAATCCTTATCCGTAAGGTGCAAAGAAAGAAATAGTCCAAATCAGAAGTAAACTAGGAAACCAACTTCCTTAACACAACAATAATGATAATAACGGCTACTTCATGAACCGTGGCTTGGGCTTGGGCTGGCGGTTCGACCGCCGTGGCCCATGCACGTTTCCGTCCGCCACCTCAGTCTCGTCGGCCGGACCTGGTTCCCTTCGTGGCGCCTCCTCTCAGGAAATCGACGATGAATCTCCTCGTAGCTTTCCCAAGTGGCCTCTTCGCGCGGCAAATGGCGTCATCGTACTAAGCATTCTTCGATCACTCCTCCTCGCACTCGGGTCCACCGGTGGTCCAGCACTTCCTGTGAAAAAATCTCCAACTCACCGTCGTCATTAACAGGGGGCGCATCGGCGAGCACAATTTCTGGATCACCCACATATTTCTTGAGTAGTGACACGTGGAAAACCGGATGAATTCGTGCTCCCTCGGGTAACTCTAGCCGGTAGGCTACCTCGCCCACTCGTCCTAGAACACGGTAGGGCCTGAAATACCGTGCTGCAAGCTTCTGAGATGTTCTCCTAAAAACCGTAGATTGGCGATACGGATGGAGGCGCACCAAAACCCACTCTCCCGCATCATACGTCACGTCTCGCCTACTAGCATCAGCTAGTTGCTTGGCTTTCAAGTTAGCTGCCACCAAGTTCTTCCGCAGATTAGCCAAGGCCGCATCTCGTTCACGTAATTACTCACGACTCCCACTACTGGGCTGGCCTGCACATGATATGGAATGACTGTAGGTAGTTCACGACCTAGAGGGATCGGAATGGGGATGTCCCTATCGTGCGATGGTACGTGGAATTGTACCAAAATTCAGTCCAGGGAAGCAATGCTAGCCATCGCCGTGGATGTTGCTGCATAAAACAGCGCATGTACTGCTCCAAACATCGGTTGACTACTTCAGTTTGTCCGTCCGTCTGCGGGTGGTAGGCCGTGCTCATGAGCAACCTTGTCTTGAACTGCAAAAAGATCTCCCAAAAATTGCTCAAAAATACCTTGTCACGGTCGCTTACAATAGTTGCTGGTATACCATTATGTCGAATGACCCCATCAATGAAAGCCTCCGCCACGGTTTTGGCCGAATAAGGATGGCTGAGAGCCATGAAGTGACCGTATTTAGTTAAGCGGTCAACCACGACAAACAAAACTAACTTGCTTGCTACCTTTGGCAATCCTTCCACAAAATCCATGGATACATCCTCCCACGCTTGACTTGGAATTGGCAACGGTTGAAGTAAGCCTGCCGGTAGAAGTCCGGCCACCTTAACTTGTTGGCAGATATCGCATGATCGAATGTAGTCGCGTACAGCCCTAGACATTTGCGGCCAGTAGTAATGGCTACTTAGCCGCCGCATGGTTCGTTCTACCCCGGAATGCCCTCCTGCCGTGGAATCATGGTACTCCTTGAGAACTGTAGTTACCAAAGATGAATGAGGAGGCAAAAATGATGCGCCCTTTGAAAATAATCAACCCATCTCGAAGCTCATAGTCCCCAGGGTCATCCGATAGTGCCTTATCACGTAGACCCTTTAAGTAAGGATTGCTCACCACTGCCTGCCGAAATTCTTCCCATAGCGTGGCTTCCGGTCGTGTGATAGCTTGGAGGTATGGAGATCCCGCCCGTCTTGAGAGCCCGTCGGCAGCTTTGTTAGCCAAGTCGGGCTTATAATGGACCTTGAAATCATACCCCATAAGTTTTGCGACCCACTTGTGCTGGTCAGGGGTGGTAATACATTGCTCCAGCACGTGCCAGAGGCTTTGCTGGTCAGTGAATATGTGGAATGTTCGGCCGAACAGGTAAGGTCTCCATTGTTGCACCGCAATGACGACCGCTAGCATCTCCTTTTGATATGTTGACCATGATTCCTTCTTGGGTCCAAGGAGACAACTCATATAAGCGATGGGGTGCCCATTCTGAGATAGCACTGCTCCTATCCCCTTTCCCGATACATCCGCCTCGATAACAAAGGGTTCCTCGAAATTCGGCATTGCCAGCGTGGGTGTGGTGGTCATTGCTTGTTTCAGGCCTTCAAAAGCTATCGCAACTTCCTCGCTCCATACGAACCCGCCCTTCTTAAGCAACCTGGTTAGGGGTCGTGGAAGAGAACTATAGCCCTTGACGAATTTTCGGTAGTACCCGGTTAAACCAAGATACCCTCGAAGCTCAATTACATTTTGTGGTGCGGGCCATTCGATCATGGCCTTAATTTTCGAATCGTCGACGTGGACCCCTTCTGATGAATTAATGTGCCCCAAGTATTCTAGTCGTTGTAAATCGAACACACATTTTGACTTCTTGAGATAATACTGGTGCTGGCGCAGGATGTCTAAGACGGTCTTGAGATGACCGAGGTGTGTCGCCCAATCCTTGCTGTAGATTAAGATGTCAGTACGTACTTGCGGAGGATGGGTTAGAAGATATCATTCATTGTTTATTGAAATGTCGATGGTGCGTTGCACAAACCAAATGGCATGACGAGGTACTCGTAGTGCCCGCTATGTGTTCGGAAGGATGTTTTATGCACATCTTCTGCTCGCATTCGTATTTGATGATACCCCGCACGTAGGTCGAGCTTCCAAAAGTACTGGGAACCGTGGAGCTCATCAAGCATGTCGTCCACCGTGGGAATGGGAAAGCGATCCCTATCAGTAACATTGTTCAGAGCTTGATAAGCAGTACAAAACTGCGAGGTGCCGTCCTTCTTCTTGACTAAGAGAATCGGGGATGAGAACGGGCTCGAGCTCGGTCGAATGAGACCTGACCTTAGCATCTCGCTAACCTGTCGTTCGATTTCTTCTTTCTGAAAGTGAGCATAGCGATAGGGGCTCATATTGACTGCCTCGGTTCCTGTCTTGAGGTTGATACAGTGATCGACTAGACGAATTGCAGGTAGGCTGGTTGGCACTTCAAATAGTTTGCTAAAGCTTTCGAGCAGCTCGCGCAGCTCCGGCGCGGTGGTTTGACCGTTCCAGCCGCCTCCGGAAGACATAAGGCCCAGACGGCCACGTCTCTCGGTCGAATTAGCTAGGGTTGATTGTCCCCAACAGTGGAAGGTCGGATTCCTTCGAGGGTGACCCAACGCCCTTCTTGTTTGAAGCGGAGGGTGAGTTGTTGCCAATCGATGGTGATCAGGCTGAACTGTCGTAACCATTGTACTCCCAGAACTAGGTCAATGCCCTCGATCGGCAACTCATAGAGATCTACCCCTATTTATTCTCCATGGATGTCGAGAGTGATTCCTTCGTAGCATCTCTCACAAGATAAGAAGTCCCCGTTAGCAACCTTGACGCGGAACGATGGTATCGTTGCTGATGATAAGCCCAGCCATTTTGCGACGTTACTGTTGATGAAGTTGTATGACGAACCACTATCCACCAAGGCCACTAGCGTGTCTTGCTGCAATTTGACAGACAGGCGAATAATGAGACTTCAGCCTCAGATGGCTTTGGCGACCGCCCTTGTGATTCGAGGGACTCACAGCTGGCTGAAGTTGCACGGCGGACATTGGGACAAGCGCGTTCCGGTTTTGGCGGTGCGTGCCCTGGGAGCGGTCTCGATTGAACCGGGTTCTGATACCAATTGATGCGGAATTGAAGGATTTCTACGAACTAAGGAAAATAAGAGCTAATTCTGGGTTCCAATCTTCTCATCTTATTACCAATGATAAACTTATATAGAGTTTCTACAATCCTTATCTGTAACGTGCAAAAAAAGAAATATTCCAAATCCAAAGTAAACTAGGAAACCAACTTCCTTAAGACAACAATAATGATAATAACGGCTAGTTCATGAACCGCGGGTTGGGCTTGGGCTGGCGGTTCGACCGCCATGGCCCATGCACGTTTCCGTCCGCCACCTCGGTCTCGTCGGCCGGACCTGGTTCCCTTCGTGGCGCCTCCTCTCGCGGATCCTCATCCTCCTGGTGGTCTCGTTCCTCATCAAAGACAACCCACTCGTGCTTGAAACGGGCCTCGGATCTTCTTCCTTGGTTGTAACCATTCGGAAGCCAAGTCTCCCGGTGGACAAGGACGGGACTATAGTCTGTAGAACTCATGTGATGTGAGAGCCGATATCTCCATGCTTGAAAAGAGACCAGAAACTGAAAGAAGATGAAGAAATAATCTCTCTTCGGTGTAATGTAACTGTCCTTAGTTGTTCTCCCTTTCCCTCTTCGAGGGATATGAGAAGAAAAAAAGTCCCAATTTTCAGCCACATTTGTTCTACTAGATACCTAGCTGTTTTAGAAGCATTAGAATGCAGATTCAAGTTAAAGAGAGCTCTGAGAGTGAATTACCAGACAGTGGATGTGTTTTGACTCGCACGACATTTCTCTCTTTTATTTCATCCTGGAGGTGTAACTCTCCCATCCCATACTGTTTTTTTTTTAGGTTGCATCAAGTCGTCCATCTTGTTTTCTGCTAATTTGATCCCAAAGTGCACTAACCAAATAAATCACAAGAACTCGAATTCCATCTGTTCATAATTGGACTTAAAAGGCCAGCCAACAATTAGCAAAACAAGCTTTCGGAGCGGCAAAGTTAAAGAAAGAATAATTTGGACCGCAAGTTTTGTGGGAGAAGTCTTTGGACATTTCCTAACAATTTTAAGGACCAACTCGGTTGTCTTGTAGTGGGCATTCTATTGAGACACGAAAAATTGGCGGGGTATTTATCGCCAATTCTATGGTGCCGTGACAACACCTGTGTCGGCACTATATCTAAACGATTCAAGTAAATTAGGATTAATTCAAATCATTGGTCTTGGTTTGATTAGATGATAAATACATAAAATAAAAATAAATTGAAAGCGAAAAACAAAAAAGTTTCCCTGCGCCTTCACGATTACCTTCCCAGTTTATGGCCTAAGTTCAGGTCCTTAAGCATCTTTTTAAGGAGGAACTTAAAGCCTTGTGATTGGCTAACTCAAGATTAGATAGTTAGTAGGGAGTTATTATTTAAATAGTTGTTAGGGGTATTAAGGAGAATACAATTAAATTAAAACATGCACCTCTTTCTTTTCAAAAACCCTAACCCACGTCTCAGTCGTCTCTCTTGCTTTTCGTCTGTTTATTATTCCTCCCGCAAGCAGACGAAACGTCCGTCGTCCCGAGTTCTCCGGCCGTCGTCCCAAGTTGTTGTCGTCGGTCCTGCTGTTCTCCGTCCTGAGTTCTCCCTCCCGCTGAGATTTCCGGCAAAGCACAGCAGCCGGTCGTCGTCGCTGCATAAGTCCCGTTCCCGTCATCGTGCCAGTCCACCATCGCCGATTCCATCGCCGTCGTCGTCGAACCCTGTCCGTGATCTCGATTCAACTCCCAGTCTCTCGTCGGCGGCGTTTAAAGGTATTTTTTCGTCTCCAAATTTTTTCTCGGTATTTTTGTGGGGTTTTGGCGTTGCATGGGATTAGGGTTTGGCGCTGCATGAGATTAGGATTTTGGCGTTGCATGGGAGGAGTATGTCGTTTTTAATTTATTTGGTGTCTATTATTAATCATTTCGTGGACGTTCGCAAAGTTTTTCTGTCCATTGTTAATCAACATGTGCTCGTTCTCAACCTTTTGGCATCTATTATTAATCATTCCGTGAGATTTTACAAACCGTGTTTGTGTCTCTATTAGTAATTAATACGTGCTCGTTCTCAACTTTTTTGCTCTCTATTATTAATCAATCTGTCATGGAAGTCAATTATTTGTGTCCATTGTTAATTGTTGGGGGTGTTACTAAATACTCCACGCGCGGACTAAATAAGGGCGCGCTCAATCGGTAACGTGCTCCGGACGAACGCCACTACGAAGTATTTAAAGGCATGAAACTCCCCATTGAAAGGGACTTCTTCTCTCTCCAGCACTTTCCACTTTCCCTTATCTCTCTACACTTTATCTCTCTACCTTATTCTCTCAACTCTCTCCTCGAACATAAACTAACTTGATCGTCGGAGCTTAATCCTGGGGGCATCCCCGGTTCTTTCACAGGTTCTTCCCTCCCGACGAGATCAGACGAACGGATCGTGAGTCAACCCCACACAACAATCTTTATTGTTCATACCTCGAGCTAGAAGGTACAAACAATTGGCGCCCACCGTGGGGCAATGATTCGAAACTCGTTTTTGTGGTCTCTGAAAGAGGGAAGAAATAAATTACGGTGGAGAGCCGCCGACTCTTCCTCCTACTCCTCCCCATTTCCACCGTGCTGCAGGATCAACTTTGAAGTCAAGATCTGCTTCTTCCGCCGTTCACTCCGTGGCGTCGACACCAACACTACCCAGCCGCCGCACCGTCCATCTAGCTCTCTCTAGCTCTCAGAAGAAGCATTCCACATTGGACCGCAACAAAAGAAGAAAGGGAAAAAAGCAAAACAACAAATATAATGGCTCGAGGAAGAGAAGCAGATCCAGCTCCGGCCAGCTGACCACGGTTCACCTCCGCGGGCAAAGCTATGAAACACCAGTAGCCACCGAGCTACTCGTCTCCACCAACACCCAAGTCAATGAGTGAACCTGCAAATCGTAAAAAAAAAAAAAAAAATTCTCAGATCGCCGGCGACGTAGAGAAGCCGAAGCTCCGTCATCAAAAAGAAGAAGTTGCTGTCGCTGTCCCAATGACTGCTCCTGTCACCCTTCCCCAGCATTTTTCAACTTTCAGCTCTCAAAAGTCAAAAAGCATGTTGGTATGGTATGCTACAGTGGGAGTCCATCAAGACCACTTTCTCTGTGTGTCAGGAAAAGGCTGACATATGGAGTTCCCGAGGTCGCGGGAGTACCGAGGCAAAGAGAAGCAGGATTTGAACCCGCGTGGGCATGTCAAAAATATTGTCGTGGCCGCCACGATTTGAACCCGCATGACTCCTCCACCAAACAACCAACATCACCAGTAAGCTACATGCGCGCTTGGTAATCCAACTCCGCGCTCAAAGATATAAAGCCTGTTTCCCGCGCCACATAAGCCCGCTCGCGCACAACTAGCCCACACCTGGAGGTCCCAACTCGCGGATCGGCCCCAAAGTCGCATCCCCGGCCCGCTCCGTTTAAGGGATGCAGTCCCGCCCAAGCCCAGCAGATGAGAAGCTCATAAAAAATTGTTGTCACCGCGAGGGCTCGAACCTGCGCCATTCCTCCACCGAGTGGGCATGTCAACCAGCAGACTAAAGCCGATTATTACTTCTAAAGCGCGACGCTCCTTATAAATTCACTCAATCGCGGCCCAATTCACAACAACTCTACTCGCGGCCCGCTTCACATCCATCCTTTAACTCCGCCCTCAAGAAAAAAGAATGCTCCCTGGAGAATTCGAACCCACGTTCAAGCATTACAAGACTAGAGTGCGGACCAGTGGAGTGCATCATGTCGTTGACAACATAATGTCCGACGCACAGCTATGAAGATTTGGGCTCCTCACCACGTCACGGCCCGCGTCGCACCAGGCGCGACCCACCAGCTCGCGCAGCCCAACCAAGTCGCGGCCCGTGCCGCGCACTCCACCAGCCCGCCCCACCAGCTCGCGCCGCCCACCAGCTCGCGCGGCCCAACCAAGTCGCGGTCCGCGCCGCGCACTCCACCAGCCCGCCTCACCAGGCGCGACCCACCAGCCCGCGCAGCACCAGGCCCAATCCTCCATGCGGGCTCGCGTCACGCATCCAACAGGCGCCACATCAAAAATATTATTGTCGCCGCGAAGGTTCGAACTCGAACCACTCCTCCCCTAGACAAGCAACGTCACCAACAGGCTACATGCACGCTTCGTGATCATTAGGCGCAGTACTCTCATATCAAGGAACCCGCGCCGTCACCAACTCGCGTAAAAAAAATTTGTCGTCATCGCGAGGACTCGAACCCGCGCCATCACTCCGCCTCACAAGCGCTATTACCAGTAGGCTACATACAAGCCTTCTGCTCCAAGGGCGCTGCGTCTGCATTTTAACAACTCTTCGCGCCGCTTCGCCAATAGAAAGCTAAGTACTCTATCCCTTTATCACTATCAAATATTGAAATATTTTACTCTCATAAGCGTTAATGGCGCTAAGGGAGAGGGCACATTGCCTCGAAGACTCCAAACTGAGGGTTAAAAACCCCGACGAGGAGGGCTCCAAACTGAGGGTTAAAAACCCCGACGAGGAGCCACAAATAAGTCTCAATGAAGTACACAAATAAGACTTCAATAAGAGCATCGAAGACTCCAAACTGAGGGTTAAAACCCCGACGAGGAGCTACAAATAAGTCTCAACGAAGCACACAAATAAGACTTCAATAAGAGCATCGAAGACTCCAAACTGAGGGTTAAAAACCCCGACGAGGAGCCACAAATAAGTCTCAACGAAGCACACAGATAAGACTTCAATAAGAGCATCGAAGACTCCAAACTGAGGGTTAAAAAAAAAAAAAAAAACCCCGACGAGGAGAGCTCCATGAAGAATCTACAATGAGTGAAGGCTACACGCCTTAATGAAATACACCAACTGGGGGGGCAAGACGCAAGAAGCTGGCACCGCGTCAGTCAAACGCGCCACCAGCTGGGGGGCAACTGGGGTACATAGGGCTCCACCCAAAATTACCGACGAAGATTTAAAAAAAAAAAAGTAATAAGCTAGCGATGAGTTAAGACTCACCACCAGCTTGGGGGGCAATTGTTGGGGGTGTTACTAAATACTCCACGCGCGGACTAAATAAGGGCGCGCTCAATCGGTAACGTGCTCCGGACGAACGCCACTACGAAGTATTTAAAGGCATGAAACTCCCCATTGAAAGGGACTTCTTCTCTCTCCAGCACTTTCCACTTTCCCTTATCTCTCTACACTTTATCTCTCTACCTTATTCTCTCAACTCTCTCCTCGAACTTAAACTAACTTGATCGTCGGAGCTTAATCCGGGGGGCATCCCCGGTTCTTTCACAGGTTCTTCCCTCCCGAAGAGATCAGACGAACGGATCGTGAGTCAACCCCACACAACAATCTTTATTGTTCATACCTCGAGCTAGAAGGTACAAACATTAATCAATATGTGCACATCAATTTTTCCGTCTCCAATATTTATTTCGTATTTGAGAGGTTTTTCGTCGCGTCGATGCATGGGATTTGTCGATCCACAGTAGTATTTATTTTTAATTTTTTTGGTGTCTATTATTAATCATTTCGTGGACGTTCGCGAGTTTTTTTGTATCCATTGTTAATCATTTTCTCGCTCTCAACATTTTGCTCTCTATTATTATCCCGCATTACAAAGATTGTTAAAACTAATAATGTGTGCTTAGGGTTTTTCACTAATACAGTTTATGATCAATTTACGTAGCCATGATTTGTAATCTTTTGAAGGGCTATGGTCAATATTTTTACCCACCCAATAATCAACGTTTTTTCGAATTGTCAATGTTGTCTAATAGGCCTGTTAATTATGTTATGTTGTGATACTAACTTTTTATTGTCGTTTTGTAATTGTGTTATCAATTTGTTTGTAATCGGCATTAATTAACTAATATAGTTTATTATCAATTTAGTTCATAGTGATTTGTAATATTTTGAAGTGTTGTGATCAATTGTGCATGATTTGATAATGTCACGTCTTATTATTAAGCGTGTGTTATTATTAATCTCTCTACTGAATTTACGTGTAATATTATCAATCTTAGTTTATTATTAACTTTTCTTCGTCCATTAGTAATATTTTCAAAGTCATGTTCAAGTTTTTACTAGTATTAATCTATCGGTTGAATTAACGAGTAGTATTAACAATCTTTGTTCATTATTAACGTTTTTTCAGCATTAGTAATATTTTCAACGTAATTATCAAAAAAAATTGTAGTGCTACATGATATACCACAATCCAAGATCTGTAAGAACAAACTGATTGTCGGCCCGCTACGTCCGTCGCTTGCCATAAAAAAAACGCGATGGAGTTGTCAACGTAACGGAAGAGCCTGTGGATTGAGCAGCTAGTTGATTGAGGTTTTCAAAAGCAATGTAACGGATTTGTCAACATTTTCAACCGTACATATTAATGATTTGGTATATGTTATTAACATTTTTTACTGACGCTACTAGAATTATGAATAAAAAAATGCGATTTAATGGTCGTATTGTCCACAGTATTAACCGCTCGACTCTTTTTTTTTTTTGGTCGGGAAACGGGACGCTTAAAGGGCGTCCCAACCTTTATGCATTAACAAAACGTGGAGTTTCAACTCCGATCCTGTCAAAATACAACCAGTAGGCTAAATCGCTCGACGTGGTATCAAAGACATGAACACCAATAGGATAGTTATGCCCTATGGAGGCCAAGTAATCTGCAACATAGTTACCCTCCCTGAATACGTGATCGATCCGAACCTGCCACGGAAACTGAAGCCAACGCCGGATCTCTGCTATGGCAACGAAATGTGGGTGGTGATGAGAAGCCGTCTCGATAAGAGTCTTCGCTATGAGAGAGTCAGTCTGTAGAATAACCTTCCTAGCCCCTAGTTCCCAGGCGAGTTTCAATCCCTGCACAATCCCAGCCAGCTCTGCACGGGTAATGGAACCCCCTCCAAGGTTCATAGTGAAAGCTCGAATGAACCGGCCATCGCCCCCCCTAACGATGCCGCCAGCTGCCGTACTCGAAGGAGAATGGGTGACCGAGCCATCAGTGTTTAGGCACACCCAATCTTGCGGTGGTGGCTGCCAGCTAATAAGTCGTCTTTCGTGAGGTCCCCCTCCTCCGAAGACCGTCTTCTCCTTCTCAAACGCGGCAAGAATTTACTGCTTTAGCTGTTTGGTGTGAAACTGGATTTGTGCAGGGAGTTGTAGCTCGTCTTGGAACACGTGACTATTCCGGTTTTTCCACAGAAGCCAACAGGTGCATGCGAAGAGTGTACTATCCACAGTGTTGCTTCGGCCGACAAGGTAGTGAAATAACCACTGCTTCCGAGGCTGGTCGAAAAATGAGGTGTCGGTTCGATGTCCAGCAAGTCGGCCCAAGTAGCTCTGGCTAACGAACAGTCTCGCAGGATGTGGATGGTAGTCTCTGGTCCGCCTCCGCATATTTTGCACATGGTTTCTTGGGTGAGATGGCGGCGGCTTCTTTCTGAATTGGTCAGCATGCGATCATGAGTAGCTAACCACATGAATGCCCGAACTCGCTGACCGGTGCGCGCCAAATCGATCACCAAATGGAATGTGCTGCAGGAGCTTCCTGATTCTGCGACAGAAGTTGGTATGCCGTGCGGACTGAAAATTTGCCGTCGGGGGTCAATCTCCAAGTCCGAACGTCCTCCTCCTGCTCCGCCGGGACTGGGTGAAGCAGTACCTGCGCAACAAGAGATGGGGGTAAGTAAACGCGTAAATAATCCACATTCCACTCACCATTGAGCATGAAGTCCGCCACGGGTAGCTGCTGAGCCTCTTTGGGAATCTCCGGGGCGAAGGCCAGCAAAGGTTCGCCATCATTGAGCCATCTGTCACTCCAGAACCTCGCCGTCCGACCGTTCCTAACGTTCCACATAGAACCATCATCGATCAGGTGCCAAACTCGCATAATTCCCCGCCATAAATTGGACAATCTGCCCTGCGTTCGAGGCACGTACTTGCCCTCCCGAAACCGAAGATACTTAGCTCTAATCACCCTTACCCAGAGCTCCTCCGGGTTCGTCATCATCCTCCAAGCCAACTTCAGCATATAGGCTTCGTTCGTGCGCCTGGAGTCCCTCAAACCCAATCCGCCCTCCTCCTTTGATGCGCAAAGGGTGTCCCAGTCGAAGAGATGAATTTTCTTGCCTCCTTCCGTACTACCCCAGACAAAACTCCTTATTTTCTTATCAATGTAGTCATGGACACTAGATGGTAGGAGAGTCGTCTGCATCGTGTACGCCGGGAGGGAGGATAGAACAGATTGTGCCGGAGTGACTCGGGCTGCAAGAGACATTGTTGCTGCTTTCCATCCTGCAAGTCTGGAGTCGATACGGTTAATCAAATCAATGTAGGTGGCCTTGGATACTCTGTCATGGATGACCGGAACGCCCAAATATCTCCCCAAGTTAAGCGTCTCCGGGATTGCCAGCTCATTTGAGATCTGAGTTCTCTGATGAGTGGACACATTCTTAGAGAAGAAGATTTGTGACTTGGGCTTGCTCACTTGTTGCCCCGAGGACGCGCTAAACGCATCAAAGCAGGTATTGATAGTCCTGGCCTGGTGGAGCGACGCTTTCCCAAATAAAACCAGGTCATCTACGAAGAAGATATGGGAAAGCGCTGGGCCCGAGCTCGTTATCTTAATGGACCGCCATTGATCTTGCCTCACCGAGTCTGTAATGATGTGGCCCAAGCGATCCATGCACAAGGGACAGCCCTGGGGGAGACCCCGAGTGAGGATGAACTGTTCCGAAAGACCACCGTTCCACTGAACCTGCATCGTAGCCGTGGAGATACACGCCATGATCAGCCTAACCATCTCCTCGGGTGCTCCTATGGCCTGGAGAGTGTCCTGAACGAAACTCCACCGTATGCGATCGTATGCTTTCGCCAAATCTACTTTCACAACCATCCACCCTTTCCGACCCTGTTTAGCTCTCATCGAGTGAACGATCTCCTGCAGAATGCAAATGTTATCCGTTATATGCCTCCCTGGTACAAAGTTTGTTTGAGTTTCATGTACTAGGGAAGGCATTAGCGGCTTAAGTCTCTCAGCTATACTCTTGGTCAGGGTCTTGTAGGCCACGTTACACAGGCTTATCGGTCTAAACTGTTCAATGTGCACCGGAGCCTGGACTTTGCGGATCAAGACGAGAATAGTTGTGTTGAAGCCGCTTACTTGCTCGCTATCTCCCCAGCAAGATTGGACTAGCTGTGTAAGAGACTCGCCCACAACATCCCAACACTGCTGGAAGAAGATCGGGCTCAAACCATCGGTTCCGGGGGCCTTCAGCGGTCTCATGCTTCTGATGGCACTCCGAACCTCCTCCTGACTTGGTGATACCGACACACGAAGCCACGTAGCCTCCTCTACCAATGGGAATTCATGGCCGAGAACAACGGAAATCCCTCCTTCATCAGTATACAAATTTTCAAAATGGCTGCAGGCGAGAGCATGGAGTTCTTCCAGTATTTCTATCCAAGTACCATCGGCCCCCTTCAAAGCAGTGATCCGATTCTTTTTCCTTCTTATCAGCGTACGGGTGTGAAAGAACTTGGTATTCTGATCTCCCCATCTAAGCCAGTCCTGGCGGGACTTTTGACACCACAAAACCTCTTCCTGAAATAAAACCGATTCCAGTTCCTCCCGGGCCGTCTCAAGGGCGGTTGAAATCTCCATACCCGTATCTCGAGCTTCCAGCCTTTCAATGCGATTCAGAAGAGCATCTTTCCGCCTCTGGATGTGGCCGAAGGTGAATCTGTTCCAGTGCTGTGCATCATGGGCGAAGGCTGCAGCTGATTCAACGAAGTTGGTTCCACGTCCCCATGCAGCGCTCGCCGTCCTTTTGAAGTCCTCGTGAGTGAGCCATGCAGCGAGGAACCGAAATGGTTTAGGTCCTCCCGGAATGTCTGGGTTCATCAGAGACACCAGGATCGGTCTGTGGTCCGATTTTAGCCGAGGAAGATGCTTAACTGACGTCTCCGGGAACATCGTTACCCAGCTGTTATTACCCAAACCTCTGTCTAGCCGTTCACGAACCCTCGACCGGAACCAAGTATAAGCCGGCCCAGAAAAACCCAGATCCACTATGCCCGCATCATTAAAACAGTCTTGGAAGTCTCTGACCCTAGCCGCGTCGAAGGGAGCACCCCCCAGCTTCTATGTAGGGAGGAGGATGGAGTTAAAATCTCCAAGGAGAATCCAGGGGCGCTCTTCGATTTAAGCCAACCTGCGGATAGCGGTCCATAGCTCACGTCTCTGCATGGGCATCGGGCTGCCATAAATTGCTGTGAGGAGCCACGTAACTCCCATACCATTGGCCTGTTGAACCTGCACATGAAGAAATTGAGCGTGAGAATCCACCCTAGTCAGTTTGAACTCCACAGAATTCCAAAGTACCCAGATACCCCCCGAAAAACCCATAGCGTCCACGAGGAAATTTTTATCATAACCCATGTCGCGGATCACCTCCTCAGCAGTGACTCCGCTGATTCGCGGCTCCACAATAATCACAATTTTAGGCCAAAACCTACGTTTTTATTCTAAGAAAGTTCGGAGAAAACTCCTGCTACCGGCACCTCTACGATTCCAATAAAAATACTACAATCCATGGAAAAGGTAGGGTAAAAGAGACTCCCTGAATGATCACTGATGGCCACAGCCATCGCTGGTCCTTGCGGACGCCGGGTTCACTGTTGGATTGGGTACTTCTCCCGAGTTCGAGGCCTCGTCGATGGCGATGTTCGGTGGCCTACCCAGGGCTGCTGCATTCAGGGTTTTATTGTTCGCATCAAGGTGGAAGTGTGGGTGCGGAGCTTGAGGGATCCTTGCTCCTTCCCCCGTATCCATCTGGTTCGCGGCCTGCTGGCGTGCTGGGGAGGCCTGCTGCTGCTCGCTTACTAGATGGTCCATGCTACCCGGGTGTGCTTCCCCTTGCTTACCAACTCCATCACTCGTAGTCAACGGGTTCTTCGCGGTGTTTATTGGTTTCTTCGTTTGTCCGTTCCCTGCCTCTTTCGCACCCTTGCTCGTTTTGGGCATTTGTGTCAACTTGTCTTGTGGCTTATTGGCTCTAGCCCTGTCCCCACCATGACTCACGTTCGGTGTGTTTACCTGAGTAGTTCCTCGTGGCTGATCATCTTCCTCATCCATTACGTCCTCAACTACGAGAACATTGAATCACGACCCCGACTTGGCTGCATTGTCCCCTAGGCTATTATTGGGCAGGGTTGTGTTTGTCGCAATCTCTTTTCTAGGGCCTCGTGGTTTCTTCTTCGCAATCATCCATTCCCCGTAAACTTTCTCCGGTTCTGGGTTTGGCTCCTTGTCGATCTCCGAGGCCATGGGTTCCTCGTCCGGCTTGCTTGGCCCGCCAAAGGAGCAAGGGCATCCAGACCGTTCAAAATATTTTCCGCAGCTTAGGCAAATTTTTTCCAGCCCCTCTTATTGAATAAAGTACTTCACGCCATGGATTCTAAATTGGGACAAGAGTGGCTTGGAGAGATCCACCTCGACACAAACACGCGCATAGTCTAGGCGGGCACCTATGCTCGTGGCTTGATCAACCCCCAGGGGTCTCCCAATTCGCTTCCCAGTCTTCATCACAGCATCTGTATTGAAGTATTGAGCCGGTATATCCAGCAACCTTGCCCATACTAGTGTCGATGAAATCTCGTGTTCGTAAGGGTTAAAATGCTTGGTCCATGTATGAACAGTGAGATAGTGGTCACCCAGCAACCACGGTCCGCCCGTCACAGCCCTTTCGTAATCTATCCCACTCGTGAACCGCACTATGTAGTAACCCTTTTTGGCCGACGCTACCTGGATAGCCCCTACCTTCGCCCAGATGGCATTCAGTGTCCGTGAGACCACTGTGTATGACGATGATCGTCCCAGTACTTTGACCACGGGAGCCGAACGGAGCTTCCTGCAATATTAACGCTCTTCGGCGGCTGTGAACGGGATATTAGGGCACAGAGGATCGTCATCAGCTTCCTCTCCTGCGTCCATACCATCTTCTCGCATAGCTTCTGCAACGTCCTCCGAATCGGAGTCTGCTACGTACCACTCGTCGGTCTTCAGGAAGTCGCTGAATAAGCGACGAGCTACTCCTGTACCTGCGTTCCAGACTGACGGCGGCGGGGTACCTGAACGCGTGCGTTGTTCTTCCGTTGTCGCCACGTCCTCCAGTATGACATCCGAGTCACTCTCAATCTGCACTCCTTGAACTGTTTGTTTGACTCTTTTCTTGCTTTGCTGGGCCTCCCGATCGCCCTTGGGATTCGGAGACGATGACGCAGAGGGAGATCTGCGTTGGCCGGTGAGGTTTTCTAGCGAATTGGCGGGTGTCCCCCCGCCGGCTAGCGGCATTGCCACCGCCGGCTAGAGCTTTAGGCGAAACCCTAGGCATAGCAGGGACTCTCGGTGCTCCTAAAATCACGGAGCACAAAAACTCTCTTCTCTCGACTCTATTATTAATTATATTACTGAAATTATTAACCGGTAACTAAAATGCTGTGACAATAAGGGGAGCCTCTGATTTAAGATTTGTAGAGCAACGTAACGGAGTTGTCAACGTTGTCAACAGTACATATTAGTTTTTTCACATACGTTATCAACATTTTTCCGTGATGCTATTATTAACCTTCTCAATCAAATTGAAACGCAATTTACCGATCGTGTTGTAAACATTATTAACATACCACATCATTATTATTAATTAGATCATCGGAATTCTTAAAGCAGCTTAACCGAGCTGTCAACGTTTTAACAATAAATATTAATGTTTTCACCTACATTATTAATAATTTCTAGTGACGCTATTATTAACATTCTCAATCAAATTGAAGCTTGATTCACTTGTTGTGTTGTAAACATTTTTAGTGACTCTATTATCAACTCAGCTCGTCAATATTAACAATATACAATATCATTATTAAAATTTCTTACATAATTTACAACAAATGACGAATTCATTATTAACAAATTCTCTTCGTTTTTCAATGTAAACAATAATATTATTAACAAACTCCGCCTCGACAGTGGGAGACCGACAAGATGGGGCGACGACCGAATGGGGAGATGTCGGATGGCGGCAGGACGACGGCAGAGTCAGGCAGGATGATGGCGGGAATGGGACGGGGAAGCTGACGGGAAATCGACGCCGGCGAAGCAGAAGACTAATGAAGGTTGCCGACGCTTATGAAAGGAAATTGTTGTGCGATGACGACAAACGAGGCGTCACGGGAGAGACGAGGCGCAACGGTGGACGGTAACGCAATGTCGGTTCAGCGATACCATACGTCGGGAAGAAACATTCTCGTTGGCTTCGGCGGCACGACAGCGACTTTTGGAGGATGAACGATTTTAGGGTTGGGAGGAGACTAATTCTCGAAACCCCAATTAATTCAACGTTTGTGTGGTTTTTCGCCATTTTAATTTTAATTAATAATATCATTAAATATTTTTAATATTCCTGTCTTACCCTTTAACGTATTATGTAGGTAGTTACCCAATGATTACTAATCATTACCTCTCTCCTTCTCCTATTGGTTGAAAGGGGTTTAAGATCTTACTTAAAAAAGAGGCCTTAAGGACCTGATATAACCCGCTAGTTTATATATCTTTCCCCATAATCCCAATTCTGAATCTTCTCTCCGCCGCTACAAATCATTGCCACCATCACTGCCGGCGCCGCTGACCAGCCATCGCCACATCCTTCCAATTTTCTGATTCTCCTAGCCGTTTCACTTTCTCGTCCTTATTTTTCTCAACCTCAATAGAAATCTTGTTATGGAGTACGTACGAGTTGCATGCGTAGAGTACGTACATAATTGTCAGCCTCACTATGTTCGAGGACTAGCCTAGCATTCAGTGCAATCCCTAGTTGAGTTGTAAATGGACTGCAGCATGTATTTATATATAAACTGTGTGCACGTGTGATGAGGTGTGTGAGGGAATTCTATGAACCCTAAATAAAGCTGCAGCCGAAGACCTCTTGAGTAGGTCTTCCATGGATTAGTCTTGCTCGTACAGAGCAAGGATACAACGTAAATCGTCGCATTCTGTGTTGTTTACTTTAGAGTTTTCTCATGGTATCAGAGCTGTGAATCGATCTTCGCGACATTCTTTCTTCCAGCGATGGGTTACAATACTGAGGAGTCTACGGCGACCCAAAACATGAAGGCGGGTACCATGTCTGGCAGCGACAAAGATTTCCCCCCGGCGTTCGTCCTCAATAACTCGAATACCCCTAATCAACTTTTTGTTGGGAAATTGCGCACCGACTCCAATTACGGTGAGTGGCTTGGTGATATCACCAATTCTTTTATTGCTAAGAACAAGATCGGTTTTGTTGATGGGACTATTTCCTAGCCGAATGTCGGAGTTCTTCGCGATCACTGGAAGGTATGTGATGCAATGGTAAAGGGCTGGTTGAAGACTGCTATGAGCAAGGAAATTCGTTCTAGCGTTCGTTTTGCCAATATAGCCCGCGAGATTTCGCTTGATCTCGAATCCCGTTTCGGGTAAGGTAGTGCATCTCGCCTCTACGAGTGCGCGGGATGATCGCAATGTTGCAACAGGAGAGATAGATTGAATCTACACCAAATTAAGAGGTTTATGGGATGAGATTCAATCTATCTCTCCGACACCTGACTGTTGCTGCGGAGGGTTCAACTTTGACGTGAAAAGCAAGTATCGGGCTACCAAGAATAGTGAGCAACTCTTCAATTTCTTGATGGGTCTCGACGAAGCCTTCTCCACCATTAAAACTCAGATTTTGGCTATGCGCCCTATGCCCAGTCTCCACGAGGCCTACTAACTTGTGAGCAATTATGAGCAGCAACATAAGATCGCCCAAGCTCGTCGTCCGACAATGGAGGCTGTCGCTTTTCATGCGCACGATGCCAAACCTCCTTCGCGCAGCTCTATTGATCGCTCTGTTGATTCTGTTCGTACTTCTGACAAACCAAAGTTTTTTTTGTGATCATTGTAAGAAACCCGGTCATACTAAGGACCGGTGTTATAAACTCATTGGCTACTCGGAACGGGGGGCAACTCGCAGCGACCGCGACGGGCGTCCGAAAGGGAGTGATCAACGCAAAGGCCCTCCTCGGGCAGCTCAGTTTGGAGTGCGCGACATCCCAATTTCGGGTTTGACGGCTTCTCAATTTAATCAGCTCAAAAATCTGTTTGGGGTGAGCTGAAATCGCCGTCGCATCCTGCTGATAAAGCAACATGTAATTCTCTTGCTTCCTCTAACTCATGTGGTGAATGTCTAATTGATACTGGTTGTACCGAGCATATCGTCAACAATCCACATATCGTTCGAGAACTACTGGTTAACCCAGGTCTGCATTTTCGGGTTCCTGATGGTTTGACAGTTGATGTTCATAGTATTTGTGCAGTTAGATTTGTCCAATGGGATGGTTTTGCCGCGAGTGTTGTTAGTACCGGAGTTTAAATGCAACATGTTATGTGTTAGTCAGCTTCCTCCATATTTCTACTTGATTTGTTATTCCTACGCGACTTTTGTGTTATACAGGACTTGAGCTCGATGACGATTATTGGGACGGGGACTCAGGCTGATGGTTTATACTACTTAAGACTTTTTGATGAGATTCGGCAAGAAATGGCTCGTGCGGTTCGCGGACATATTTTTGCTGATCTCTGGCATTCTCGTTTGGGTCACCCGTCGACTGAGAAATTAGATTTGTTGCATTTACTTCCTCATACTCGTAGGGATAATAAGAACCTTTGCTCTTCTTGTTTGTGGGCAAAACAATCCCGTTTGGCTTTCCCGTCTAGTTCCATTTCCAGTACTAGTCCTTTTGAGCTTATTCACATTGATATTTGTGGTGGTTACAAAGTCCCCTCGTTGAGTGGCGCTCAGTATTTTCTGACTATGGTTGATGACTTTACTCGTGGTGTATGGATTTATTTGCTCAAATTTAAATCTGCAGTGACCAAGTAATTGAAGTTATTTGTTCTGCAGGCCTCTCGCCAATTTGATGCTTCGGTCAAAATTATTCCAACTGATAATGGAACCGAATTTCAGTCCCATGAGCTACTTGATTTTTACACTAATGAAGGCATACGGCTCCAAACTTCTTGTGTTGATACTCCGCAACAGAATGGAGTCGTGGAACGTAAGCATCTTCTAATCCTGGATACAGCACGAGCTCTCCGTTTTCATGCTAATTTGCCCAAGACGTTTTGGGGGGAATATGTTCTTACTACCGGTTATTTGATTAATCGTCTTCCTCACAGTTCCCTTGGTAATCAGACTCCCTATTAACGGTTGTTTCAACGGCGCCCACATTATTCGCATCTACGAGCTTTTGGTTGCCTCGTTTATTCGAAAGACACTTGTCGGCCTCTAGAAAATTTCGCCGAGCGTGGTCGTCCTTGTGTGTTTCTCGGTTACCCTTCATCACAGAAAGGGTACCGCGTCTATGAGTTTTCCTCCCATCTCATTTTCACCTCTCGCGATGTAGTCTTTGACAAAACCACTTTTCTGTTTCATTCTCTGCAGAGTGACATTGTACCCATGTCGCGACCTCTGCTGTCCCCTGCTGTGGACTCTAATGATGGAGAAACAAGTTCTCCTCCTGCTTCTCCCTCTGATCACGACGAGGAGGTGTTCCCTAGCTCCCCTTGTTTGCGAGTTGCTGATATAACTAAGGATTTCCCAGCAGCTACCTCCGCGTCACCCGTTAGCTCCCCTACGTCGGAAGATAGTGCATCACCTTCCCCCTCCTAGGCCGAGAGTGTTCCAAGTTCGCTACCTGCCTTGTCTGCTTCTCCTCCGCCGGCAGTCCCTCCCACGGTTCCTCTCCTTCGTAGTGATCGCATTCGTCAGCCTTCCATGTGTCTCAAACGTTATGAGACTCATTTCCCTACCTCACGTACGACTGCTGTGAAGTATCCACTATCTGCTTGCATTACTCTTTCTCGACTATCTCCTAATCACCGTGTTTTTGTTTCAGCGGTGGACACTATTGTTGAGCCACAGTTTTTCCACGATGCAGTGCAACTGGTGTGCTGGAGTGAGGCCATGTAACATGAGATTGCTGCCTTAGTAGCCAATGGCACGTGGGACTTAGAGGAGCTGCCACGCGGAAAGAAGGCTATTGCCTCCAAGTGGGTGTATAAAATAAAATTTCATCCTGATAGGACTGTTGAGCGTTATAAAGCGCGTTTGGTGGCAGTTTGGTGGCAAAGGGGTTTACTCAGATTGAGGGTGTCGATTATCATGACACTTTCACTCCGGTTGCGAAGCTAGTCACTGTTCGCTCCGTCCTCGCTGTCGCGGCTCATCGTGGCTGGCACCTTCATCAAATGGACGTTAATAACGGCTTTCTTCATGGTGATCTGCAGGAAGAAGTTTATATGAAGCTTCCCCCTGGATTTGCTCGACCGGGGGAGACTCGGGTATGTCGTCTTCGCAAATCTATTTATGGACTGAAGCAGGCATCTCGAAACTGGTATATGAAGTTCACTCAATCTCTTTAGCAATTTGGATTTCGCCAGTCTAAGACTGGCCATTCTCCGTTTATTTATCGACGTGTCGGAGTTTATGTCTTTGCACTCATTTATGGGGATGATATCATACTTCGTGGTGATGATGTGAGGACTATTCAGTGTGTCAAGGATTTTCTGCAAAGACAATTTAGTATCAAAGATCTTGGCGTGCTTAAGTTTTTTTTGGGTATCGAGGTTGCTCATTCCCGTGCTGGCATCGTTTTGTCTTAGAGGAAGTACACGCTTGATATCTTGAAGGATGCTGGTGCTCTAGCTGTCAAACCGTGTGCCTTCCCGATTGAGCAGAACCATCATCTCACCAAGATTGAGGGTCTTGCGGCCAGAGACCCATCTGGTTTCCGTAGGCTTGTTGTGCGTCTGCAGTATTTGACAGTTACCCGACCCGATATAGTTTATGCTGTTAACATCTTGAGTCAAGCGATTCACTCACCGTCAAGATCACGAATATGCTGCGCATAGAGTGTTGAGATATCTCAAGGGTGCACCTGGGCGCGGACTTCGTTTCCCCACATCTAGAGAGCTAGTTTTGACTACGTACTGTGATGCCGACTTTGGCGGCTGCCAGCGCACACGTCGCTCCACTACAGGGTATTTTATACGCTTGGGTGACTGTCCCATATCCTGGCGAACAAAGAAACAGTCTGTTGTTGCCCGTTCATCAGCTAAAGCAGAATATCGAGCTATGGTGAGTACCGTAAGGGAGCTTGTTTGGCTCCGATGGTTACTTAGCGACTTGGGAGTATCCAGTGCTTCGCCGACCCCGCTTCATTGTGATAATAAGGTGGCTCTTCATATAGCCGCCAACCCTATTTTTCATGAATGGACAATTCATGTTGAGATGGATTGCTACTTCGTAGTGAGCGTGTGACCTCAGGTGAAGTTGCTCCACAGAAGTTTAAGTCTCAAGAACAAGTTGCTGGTATTTTCACAAAAGGGCTAGGTGCGGATTAATTTTCATTTTTGAGTTCCAAACTTGGCCTTCATGACATTCATGCATCAGCTTGAGGAGGCGTGTTATGGAGTACGTACGAGTTGCATGCGTAGAGTACGTTACTAATTGTCGGCCTCACTATGTTCGAGGACTAGCCTAGCATTTAGTGCGATCCCTAGTTGCGTTCTAAAGGGATTGCAGCATATATATATATATATATATATATATGGGGAGTTCTACGGTACCCAGGGTGAAATCCGGGGTACCGCATACCTTGAGTAAGAAAACGCTATCCAGAACTTGAATTGACTGATCTTTCGGACATGATACTATACTCTAACCCTTAAAGATCAAGATCTAGGTCTTAATTCTCTAAATCTTATACCCCCAAGATCAATTTAATTAGAAACAATAATCGACGTTTATGATTCGTCCAAATATAGGCAAAAATATCAATGCACAATCTTAGGGTTTATAGTTAATGATTTAGATAATTAGAACCTAGGGTTCACTCATTAAGGGTTAGGGTATAGTATCATGCCCAAAATTCTTGCTAATTCGAGGTCTAGATAGCATTTTCATACTCAAGGTATGCGGTACCCCGGATTTCACCCGGGGTACGGTAGAAGGGACCATATATATATATAAACTGTGTGCACGTGTGATGAGGTGTGTGGGGGAATTATATGAACCCTAAATAAAGCTGCAGCCGAAGACCTCTTGAGTAGGTCTTCCGTGGATTAGTCTTGCTCGTATAGAGCAAGGATATCACGTAAATCGTCTTGTTCTGTGTTGTTTACTTTAGAGCAATGCAGTTAAAAGCGCGATTCTACCTAAAAGCGGAAAAGGGGTAAAATCGAAAAGCGGTGAATCAAAGCGTAAAAGCGTAAGTTTTTGATGCATCCTGTATAATAGTTAAAATAATGTTAAGTACGACATAAACTATGTAAAATATGAGTTCACAGAGTTTAGATAAATGAAAAAATACCTGCAATTCATGTCTAAATTAGAACAAACTCATAACATCATAACAATAAGTTCATAAACATAACTCGTAACCCACAAACGAGTTAAGAATCCAAATTCTCACAAGCTGGTTTAAGTTTACATAATGACATATGCATTTAATAATCCAAGTCCTCACAATCAAACCACACAAATGTTATAAAGGATAGAAGGAAAACTACATCAATTCATCGACTTCCACATTTGCATCCAAATCATCATCATCACCATTGCCATCAACATCAAGTGGACTACTATATTCATGATCCCCCTCATCTCTTCGAGCATCAACACCAATAGCATCACCACCACCTTCAATAGTATGACCACCTTCCTCACCACCAACCTCTAAATCTGTAGATTGTGGTTCTCCTTCTTCATTATCACTAGCACAAATCCATTCATTATCAGAGTCTATATCCTCAAAGTCGATCTCAAGCCTTGTTGCTTTCTTGGCATTCCCGCCCACCAATTTGTTGTTGCACATAACATACACAAGATCATTCCTTTTTTGTGCACGCAAATTGTTCTTTTTCTTAGTATGAATCTACAAGTAAAAGAGTTCACATCACCACATATTCACATGTAAAAAGAATGAACGATATGATGAAAAGAAAATAGAGGCAATTTATTACTTACCCTCTCCAATTACGCTCGCACCCAGAAGCACTACAAGTCAAACTCAACACCCGAAGAGCAAATTTTTGAAGCTCTGGCACTTCATCTCCAAATCTGGTCCACCAATCAGCTGGATGTTGCCTATCCTTTAATTGCATTGCACCATACTTATCAAACATTCCATGAGCATGACGAAATACAGACAACTGCTCCATTATCAAAAACTTCTCTCATCATTCTTTGCAAGTCTAGATATGCACTCATACAATCCCATTTTCACCTTTGGATCATTATGGTTAAATCCTTGAGAATGGTGAATTTGAGGAATCAACCAATATGCAGCATAGTGAATTGGTCTACTCATTTGATCTTCCCACCTTTTGTCAATGACTTTCAAGACAGGCTTGTATCTATATAAAGTATATACAATAGAGAATAAACAAATTAGGAGTTAGAAGTTAGAACAATAAAAATATAGGTTTGTATGATAAGTTAATAGGAAAAGGAAACTCGAAATCACCTTCTTTCCACATTGTTGAGGTTGCTTTTAATCTTCTCCTTCGCTTGGATAATTTCAGAGTATAAGAAGGGCATTGCCGATTTTTCATCAGAATCAACCAAACGTAGAATCTTGACAAGAGGTTGAGCAGCTCTAAGACAATTTGTCACATTTTTCCAAAATCTACCATCAAGTACAAATCCTTGAACTCTTTTTCCTTCACGAAGCTTAGAAAAGCTACTCTTCCTCCACTTCTCAGAAGAAAACATTGTCATCAAGGAACCCTTATTGTCATTAAGAGATCCCAATGTCAAATATGATGTAGCAAATCTTGTAACAGCAGGTCTAACCAAATCTTTCCCTTGAGTTAACTCCCTCATCATGGCAATCATCATTGTTCTTGCATAAATGAAATTGGTGATCTTCTTACCATTGGAAATTGTGGTCTCGTGCACCTTAATATGCTTTGCAAGATCCTCTAGCATCAAATCCAAACAATGAGCAGCACAAGGTGTCCAAAACAAATGCTTCCTTTTTTCCATCAACAATTGTCCTCCTGCCTTATAAGCTGAAGCATTATCTGTCACAACTTGAACAACATTCTCTTCCCCAACCTTCTCAACAACTCCATCTAACATCTCAAACACCTTTTGAGCAGTCTTCGAAAAATCAGAAGTGTCAACAGCTTCAAGAAATACAGTTCCACGAGGACTATTAACCAAAAAGTTACATAGAACTCGGTAAAAAAGAATATAAATTTTAATAATTACTATATTAATAAAATTTAGGGTCAACCCAACACAATGGTTAAATAGGTTTTGGTTCATTGTTGGTTGTAGATGAAAGGCCCAGATTCCTTGTTAATTATCTAACGGTAATAAATGCGCCGGCATCGGTGCCGCCACGACACCACAAAACTCGCGGGTATTTATTTGGCCCATCTTCTTTGGCCATTAATGGCCGAACTTGAGGAATGGCGCAAGGCCGCAAGCTTCGGAGGAATTTAATGGAACATAAAACGGTTGCATCTGGGAGGATGGCATTCTTTTAATTACTTGGACCAGGCCTTGATTCCGGGGGATCATGGACCACGTATATATTTGGAGAAGGCAGGAGGACTTTGGAGGAGATAGCTAGCACATTAGTGATATCTTGGCTGTAGCTATATGGATTAAACTGATTGGAATATGTGAATTAAAGTAGATATGATAGATAGTGAATTCCAGTGTTTCTCCCAGGGCTTTCCCCATTGAATTTCTCCCGATAGTTTTCATTTAGTTACTTTGTTTATTTTATTTTGTTTTTAGAAATTAGTCTCATTAAACTATTTTCACTTATAGTTTGCTCATAAAATTGATAGAACTTAAGGTTGTACCAATCCCTGAGAGACGATACCAGGACTTTCTAGTTTACTACGAGATAGGAATTAGGCATATACACTTTTGCCTATCATCCGGCGATCTGCATTGCTTTGTTCATCGGCTGTGATCGGTGAAGGTGGGTCGGCGGGAGGTAGGTTAAGCCAGGGTGGGGTTCCCGACTAGAATCAGAGGAGCAATAGGATGATGGATAGGTGGGGTTTGTTTGCTAATTCGGTTCCAAATTATAAATTGAACAAGATAGTAAAATAAATTAAAATTAGTACGACAAATAGCAATTTCCAAAATAAATCGTGTATTCTTCTCGAACTAAATTTTGTTATCATAAGATACAAGCAAAAAAAAAATACCCCAAATAATTATTGGCGTGAAAATTTCCATATTCTCCGCATTCTCTCACAATTTCCCTTCTACGAACAAACTGTCACCATTTTCATTCCTTGAATAATTATTGCCATTTTCTCTACTCTCATTGTTTCATGTCCTGTATTCTTATGATCATCCATACTCAGTTTAATTTTTTTCTCTTAATTATATCTCTTGGGTTTGATAAAACAACAATTTCATCTTCCCTATCATCTTACTCTGGTAATTATTTAATCATTAATCCTCCTTTTATATATATAGGACAAAATGTACATTATGTGCCTCTAGAACAAATCATTGCTCTTACTTCCTAAATAATCATCATTTTTAATCTGGGTCTTGGTAATTATGATCGCTAATCGTCATGATACTTGAAGACATAAACCATTTCCCCCCTTTCCTTTGGTTGCCTTTCCTCTTTTGATCATTGGTAGTTGATTAGCTGAAATGAATAGGAATATATATGAAGCGTGTTGTTGCTTTGACAACTTGCTGATTGATTATGAACAAACATCTTAATTTCCTTGGTTGGTTTTAGGTAAAACTGGGGGAATTGATAATCTTGAGCACGCATGCAGTATGAGCTTGAGTAGTAGTTGTGATTCCGATAACCCGATGTTGGTACCATCAAGGTTTGAAGGGTCCTTGTCCTTTAAAACCCCAACGGGAGAGATGGAAAATGAGGCTTTTAGTGCCGAATCCCTAATTAGCTCCAATAATAATATTCCGTCACCATTAATACCACCTGATCATCATCATCATCATCACCACGCCGCAGCAGTGAGGTTGCAGAAGGTGTACAAGAGCTTCAGGACCAGGAGGCAGCTGGCGGATTGTGCTGTTCTTGCTGAGCAAAGATGGTTGGTATAGCTTCTTATGCATGCACTCGATCATCAAAATATTATCCATCTTGATTTGGTTAATTAATTGGTTTGTTGGTATTCATTAATTAATTCCCTGGATGTATGATGGGAGCAGGTGGAAAGTATTGGATTTCGCGGAGCTAAAGAGGAGCTCTATATCTTTCTTTGATGTTCAACAGCCAGAGACTGCTGTTTCGAGATGGTCCAGAGCTAGAACCAAAGCTGCCAAGGTGATCATCGTCATTTACAATATCATTACCAACTTGATTAGCTGCGTCAAAGATTAGTATTCTTGCTCGCATGCAGAATTTGATTGTTTGTCTGTATTTTGGTTTCTATATCATTTATATAGGTCGGGAAAGGCTTGTTTAAGGCCGAAAGGGCTCGGAAGCTTGCTTTGCAACATTGGCTCGAGGCAGTAAGCAATTATTATTCTTCCACCCTTAATTACTATCACAAAATGCATGTTGTTGAATTATTATATATTCCTCTGTCGCGCGCTAATGATTCCTTTTTTGGGCAATATATATATATATAGATTGATCCCCGACATCGCTACGGGCATAACCTTCAATTCTATTACGTTAAATGGCTTCATTGTGACAGCACACAACCTTTCTTTTACTGGTAAGAAAGAAAGCTTTCAGTAAGCCAATTATTATTATTTCTTTAATTCATCAAAGTTACGTACGTTGTATGCTCTACATATATATGCAGGCTTGATATAGGAGAAGGAAAAGAAGTTAGCCTTGAAAGATGCCCTAGATCAAAACTTCATCAACAATGTATCAAGTACCTTGGCCCTGTAAGTAAATTGTTTCTCCCATTCATCTAATTAGTACCTTAATTGCTAGCTAGTTGAAATTTGACCTTCACATATATATATATATACGCTGTAGGCTGAAAGGTTGGGTTATGAAGTGGTAATTAGGGAGTGTAAGTTGGTCCATAAGGAAACTGGTCAACTCCTCGACACCACCCGAGGCCCAAAAGACGCCAAGTGGATTTTCGTCCTCAGCACGTCCAAGACCTTGTATGTCGCCCAGAAGAACAAAGGCACATTTCAGCACTCGAGTTTCCTAGCCGGTGGGGCCACGCTCTCTGCTGGAAGATTGGTCGTCGAACAAGGCGTGCTCAAGGTATCCAATACAGAAAAGTGACTTAGACTTATGTATGATTAATAACATTAATTAATTCTCTTGCACTGTGAAAAAGCCGGGATTTTTAACTATTCCAACATGGATATCCATCATAGGCTGTTTGGCCTCACAGTGGACATTACCTTCCCACCGAAGAAAATTTTCAGGAGTTCCTATCCTTCCTTGAGGACCACGGTGTCGATCTAATTGACGTTGAAGTACGTAAGAATTAATTTTCATCGTTGCCGTAATTTTTTCTGCGTTCCATCGTTTCTTTAATAATATGTAACTACAGAGAAGCCCGTCGGAGGAGGAAGAAGAGACGATCACCAGCAAAGATGACGACGACACGAAAGACGAGGAAGACAAAGTCAACCCAAAGCTAGCCCGCAACAGCCGCTGGAAGATGAGCAAGCTGGCAATACCAAATCGGCCAAACCTGTATGACGTCATCAACCACAACGCAGATAATTCCCAAGTAGAAGTAGAAGTAGAAGAAGAAGGTTACGAGACGGCAGAGGATTCGTTGCTGAGGGAGGAAGATTTCATATTCCCGAAAATAACCTCGCTGGACGAAGAGGAGGCGGCGGAGCAATTGGAGGCCGTCCCGAAAGAGAAGATCATGGTGAGGATAAATTCGCACAAGGGGCTGGCGTCCTACCAATTGGCGAACCAGCTGTCGTGTAAATGGACCACCGGCGTGGGCCCAAGAATCGGGTGCATGAGAGATTACCCGCCGCAGATCCAGTTTAGGGTTTTGGAGCACATGGCTTCCCTGTCGCCCACCACGGGGAGAAGGAGGAGGACGAGAGGAGGTGGCTACCCGCTCAGGCCGCTGTCGCGGCCTGGAGTGCAAACGCCAACGCCAGCGTCGTCGTCGTCATCGCACGTGCCGACGCTGCATCGGAGGGCAGAGACGTCGGTGTTGGAAACTTCGACGGGAGCAATGGAAGATGCATTGCCGGCGGTACCATCTTCTGAATCAAGAGAAAGAGGCCAAGGAGAAACTGCCCAAGTAGATGACGATAGTCGATAGGGATTGATTGTTTCTGTTTTCTTTTTTCCAGAAGAATTGAGGGACAAGTGATGATTTTGCAGTTTGTGTGTTAAGGTAATTGTATAGGGTAGAACAGTAATGGAGCTAGCTACGCTCATTTTGGTGTGCAACTACGAGATGACTGAAATTTGAAGAAAAAATATTAATCCTCGACTGGTTTATTTGTATATATACGAAAGGGTCAATTACACACATCAACTTTTACATTTGGGGCAATTGCACCCATAAACTCTAATTGTGGTCTGAGTCAACCTCTTAACTCTAAAATATGGGCTAAATTCCCCCAATATTCTAACATAATATTATAAATTGTTTATAAAAAAAATTAATGGTATGTAGTACATATGGAAGACCATTTCTTTTCCCTATTCAAATCATGGCTGCGAATGATGAGACTGACTGCTTCTGGATTCGATTCAAATATGAATTTTTTCCCAGCTTCTGTTTTAATTACGGTCGAGTGGTCATGCTTGCCAGACTTGTAATTTTGATCCCCCGACAAGGAAAGAGCGGTTTGGCCTCCATATGTTGACTAAAAATATGGGGAGGAAAGTATTCGATGGTGATGTGAATCACCAGCAGTCTCGTCGCCACCCGAATTCTGTTTGGATTAATAAGGACGCTCGCGGGGCCAAGGCGACTATCGCAGGGGAGGAATTTGGCTTGCCCAAGCCAACTACACTAGTTCCTCCCGTTAATGGGCCGCACGCTGCCGAGGGAAGCCAGTTATGGATGGGGACTTCGACGAATCCTTTCATCACTACTGCATCCCACAATTCGCAGGGGAGAAGCCCATTACGGTTCCCAGTCGCTAAAGCCCCCAAGATTGTCGTAGGGAAGCCTTCTCGCCGTGGCAAGTCAAGGAAAGGGCCTACTAGCAGCCCAATGGAGGCGGATGGCCCAAGTAATCCCCATAAAGAGGCCCGTCGGAGGAGCCATGCCAAAGCGATGGATGAAGCATCCCCTGTTCAAGCGAAAGGACAGTTAATATATTCCTACTATCATGTATTCAATCATCCTACATTCTGATTTGTTCATACCACCATGGTATGCTTTCATACCATATGATATAAACTGGTAAAAAATGCATTAATGTTTTTTGTTCCAAAAATATATCAAAGTGGATATCATTTGAAGAGCACAATTAATCTATTTTTTTTTGTGCAAAAAAAATTATATTCTGACTTAAAACGATAGAGAAATCATTTGTTAAAAATTAAAAGGAAAAAGAGTAAAGGCTTTCCATAAGTGATAGAGGGGTGCCGATGTGACGGATACTGATTAAGTTATTCATGGTTACTCACCACAAGATTACATAGTCTCAATTATTTTTTTCAACAAATTAGTACCTTTATTAACCAGAAATATAGTCCGTTATGAAATTTTTAATTATATATTTATATCATATAATGGATATTCTACCTCCACTAGAAAATCGTTCTTAATTTATTAGTTACAGAATTTTGTGATGCAAAATCCATTCAGAGGGAGTGGAGTCATCAGTTGTGTCCAAGAAAAAGATAAATGAATATTCATAAAATCTAAGTTAGAGATTGTGGTATAAATCACCCCTGCATACATCCAACCAAATTACTTAATCTCTATTATGAAATGATAAAGAAGATGAACAAGTATAAGGATAGGAGAGAAAAAAATAAGAGAAGAGATGAGAAGAGAAGAGTTACTTTTTTCATTATTTATGTACATCTTACTGTCTTAGTATATTTGTATGTTCTATTTATAGTACATCATTCATACAATTATAATATTAATAAATAAATGAGATTAATACTGAACCATGAGAAGATTTCAAATCGAAGGGGAGAAGTTACAAAGAATTTGTAACATCTCATATAACATCATACGTGGTCATCCACATTTAAACACATATTTTTATAACACTCCCCTTTTAATGATCATTAGATCAGAATATGTCTCGTTAAAGCTTTACTAGAAAAATCATGATTAAACAAATAAGAGTATAGTGCATATATGCTCTCACTCATATGATATTTTCCATGTGCCCACATATGACATACACTAATTGCAACTTTCTTACGATAGTGGAGGACCTTGAACTAGTAGGAGTTCGCGCGCACGACTCTACAAAGAAAGTTTTTGTTATACTTTGGGAGGTTTTCGAACATTTCACAAAATTTCCATAAGGTAACATCCAAATAGTCTGGAATAGCATTGTGGATTAAATTAATTTTAGTCGATAAGAGGTGATATCCCGTTTTTACTGTGTATTGACCGAGTTTGTTATAATGCCGCCAAATAAGCTTGTCCTCACACGAATGTGAGGGTAGGGGGGTAAAAAAATTAAAAAAAAAAAGTAAAAACACATTGGGTGAAAGGTTGTCTTGGTTAATTGGTTCAACTGAACTCACACGATATAATTTTTTTTATTTTTTTATTTTTTTTGGAACTCACACTTATAATTTGAAGATTTTTAGTGAATTAAAACATGTAGACCAATGACCTGCTAAATTAAGTAAAGGGAACATCATTAGGTCTTTTATTTTTCCCTCATCTCAACTAAATACCTCTATTTTATTTGATATTCATTTGTTATCCTCCTTCTCGACTGTTGAATGTAAAACGATAATCCACACTCCTTTTCGCCCCAATGCCCCGCCACTCATCTTTTTCTGTTGAATTAGCAGCAACTTTGCCTCGTGCAATTGTTCCAATTGTTGATTAGGAGAAGTTGGTTAAGCACGAAGATTGAGCAAGCAAACCCCTAGTGACGGTCAAGCTCTAGACTCTAGAGAGTAACTAGCTAGAATAGAAAGGAGCAGGAGGAGCTGAGACGCTGAGTTGGTTTTGACATTAGTTAGTAGAAGTTTAAAGTTGATTGGAGGAAAGCTAGGCTGACATAAAAATCTGATGGCTCTGAACGCAATTTACCTCTTTCCGAATTACTTGGGCCATTTTTTTCTCGCCAATCCACAGTAGCTATAAAATATAAATCCATTCAATTTCAGGCATCCAGACTTTGTGATTTTCCCGGATCGCATAGCCACGCAAACCAAACATTGGCCTTCTCCGAAAATGCCGTACTATTCCAGGGCTGATGCGGACGCCGTCGACGATTTCGACGAGTACGATCCAACGCCATACGGCGGTGGCTACGACATCCACATGACCTTCGGCCGCCCGATTCCTCCCGGCGACGACACCTGCTACCCAATGGGCCGCTCCGCCTCCGACGAGATCGACTACGACCGTCCTCACTTCTCTTCCCACTCGGAGCCCTCCGCCTACGGCCACGACGCTCTTACCTCCGAGTACAGCAGCTACTCCCGTCCTAAGCCCCGACCTGGCCCCGCTTACGGATCTGGCGGCGGTGGATCGGGCTACAACGGGCGTAATCAGGAATCTGAATATGGATCGGAATACGGTCGCCGGAGTGAATCGGAGTATGAAGGCGGTGGTGGGTCTGAATCTGGAAGGCGAAAGCAGGGATATGGGGAGGAAGGTGAAGTTTATGAGAGGCGTCACGACACGGCCGAGTATGGCTCTGGAGGTTACCGGAGGCAGGATAGCTCCGAGAAGCCTGGTTACGGGAGGCGCCGCAATGACGATGACGACGAAGGCTATGGCCGCAAGAAATATGTAAGATTTTCCCAGACCCTTTTTTTTTAACTTTGCTGCTTGATTGAATATCCGGCGTGATTTTCTGACATTGCATTTGCTAGCCTAGCAATTCATCCATTCTCCGCTGCTATGTAGGGAAGTTTCATTTGTGTTCGTTGCAGCAGTGAATGTTTCTGTGATAATATCTTTGGAATTGGTCAAAACAAGCTGAAATTTAGTTGTTGTGGTAGTGGGAAGAACCATTGATAGATGGATGGTTATTGACTGCATTTTGGGGATGTTCTTCTGCTTGAATGAAAAATCTTGTTACTAAGTGGTGTCCCTTGCAGGGAGATAATGACTCTGGTGAGGATGACGACGAGAGGAGGCAGCATCGCTATAAGCATCACCACCATCGCCGCAATGATGAAGATGAATGATCGATTGATCAGCCACCTGTTACGACTATATAGAGAGAGCCATGTCTGCGCGACACTTCTCCATCTAGTACTAAATAAACAAGAGTGTTAGAAAGGCATAGTTTATCTCTGGAATTGGGTGTTATATGGAGTATTGTTTCTGTTTGTCATATGGGAGTATGAATGTGTTGTTTTCCTTTCTTTCCTAAGCTTTTAAGCCCTAAATTAACTATTATGAATTATCAGCCCAAGCTTGTGGACTGGTGTATTGTTTCCTTCCAAAGGAGTACTATCAAAATATATGAATTATGAATGGTTCTGTATGGTCTCTTTGTGCTTTTGAAGAGATGAACCATACTGTGACATTTTATATGCTATATAGTGATCAAGCTCGCTCGCTCAATTGGATTTCAACTCAGACTTGGAGTAGAACAAAAGTTAGGATCTTGAATTTTAACCTCAATTCAATATTTTTTTTTTTTATTTCAGAATCATAATAATGTTTAGTTGTTGCACATTCTACAGCAGCTTTAGCAAACAACAAGAAGCAGCTAACGGTAGAAAAATGAGGGGAGCCGGTTGAGCATTTAAGAAAAAAGGGTAGCCAGAGTTTCAGAAACAGGGGAGAAAAGGTGAAGCCATAATAAGCTTCAGATTTGAGGGAAAATGAAGTACTCAGCGTAGAAAAGGTTCCAAATGAACCGGTAGAACTCTGAGATTGCTTCCTGCACAAGAAATATATTAAGTAATTCATTAGGCTCCTAATTGCCACAAACTGCAATACTGAATGGTAAATCAGATATACGCTGTACCTTCGTATAATTCCTCTGTTCCAGTAGCCATGTCTGAACTGAAAGACAATAATATATATCATCAACACCATCCATTAGAACAACAAGCAAACAACCACCAGAAGCCATAATTGGTGATGGTTCAAGAACCAGATTTATTGAAATGAAATACAATCACATCAAACACAATAGCCTAGTCAGTAGAATACCGTTGCAATAATAAGAAATGCTGCAACAGCAAACCTCTTCATTCTAAATGGAGGAACGGAATAGATGGTGCCCAGGAAAAGACCAAAGCAGTAAAGAGAAGTGATGAATGGGCCAAAGTTCAATCCCACAATGAGAATTCCAGTCACTGCAAAAAGTGTCACCAACAGCCATGCAGTTGGGACAGAAAGGTCCCCTGCAGCAATAGGTAAATAAGGTTTGTTAACCCTGCAAAATCAAGAGAGATAAACTGAATCAACAAACTTTACCACAATGGCATAGCAGAGATTCAAGACACAGGTAGTTTCGGCTTCTACGAGCTACAAGAATAAGAAAGGTGGCTCAATGCTCTTGCAACCAAAGAAGGCCAGAAAAGGCCTTTAACACAAGAGACCATTTGATAAGCTCTGGGTTCTCGATCAATGCTCTTGCCACCAAAGCACTGTCAATAGTGGCGGATCTAGGGCTGGGCCACCCCGGGCCCCGGCCCAGCCCTCTTGCGGTTCCGAATTGGTATAGTACGTATGAATTTTTCGATATTAGGTGTTCGGTCTAGTGCTATTTAAATTCGGTCCAATATTATTTGATAATAGGATTTTGTGTAACTTGAAAAATAGTATAGATGAACATATCCAAACCACTACTCTCAATTTAGACTAAAAATTCTAGCCCAAATAATTTTCATTTGAAAAGAATAAAATGAACAATGAAACTTAAAAGTCTTACTCGTAAAAGACTAAAAGTATAAAGTTTCATTGAAATAAAAACCTCTAAACTAAACCTCAAACTTCTCTGTCAAAACTCAAAAAATTCCTCCAATCCAAAAAAAAAAAAATAGAACGATGAGACGAACGAACCCGAAACGGATTCCTTCGCTAGTTCGTCAGGAGCTAATTTTCTTTCGAGTATTTTGATGAAGAAAATATTAACAAACTTGTTGAGTCATCATTTAAATTTCTTCAGTTGAGGGGTTCACTAGATCCTAAAATTTATTTCTGTTTTTTTATGAAGAAAATATTAACAAACTAGCTCAAGAGTTTATCCTCGAGACTTTGAAGGCTATTAGATGCATTCTTTGAAAAATGATCTACGATATTATACCGCTCATGTGGTTCATAGCCAGGAATATGAAGTTTCTTCTCTTGCAAAATTACTAGAGAAGCTGGTGGAAACAAGAATGGATACACACTACACATTGATTTGTCAGTTGATTCGTCTAGTGTTATCCTAGCTTGTTTCAACGGCTACTACGGAGATAATATTTTCATCAATGAAACATGTGAAACTTATTTAAGCAACAAAATGAGCGAGGAATTTCCCGCGGATTGCATAACTATTTTCTTTGAGAAAGAGTATGTTATTGTTATGGATGAAGATTCAATTATTTTATGAATTCGCTAAATTAAAAGATCGTCATGTACAATTGACATTGTAATGAAAATTATAGCTATCATTTTTTTAACGGTGTCTAATTTTCTATTCAAATGCGGCCCAGTGCTCTACTATGTCCTGGATCCGCAGCTGACTGTCAACACATGAAATAATAATATAGTAACTAGAAGACAACCGCACTTTGTAGCGGGCTAGCAGTCCATATGAGAAAAATTAAAGCCCGGAGCTTATTACTTATTTCAGGAAATTATTATTATTTTTTTTTTTTGTAGAAACCTGCTAACTTATATTAAGCAGAAATCGAAGTTACATCGTCACGAATCAAGTGATCAACCAGGTAAATTGGTGATCTATCAAGCCAGACAATCCGTTCATCCCATCTCGTATCTGCATGTGCCATAACATGTGCTGCTTGATTTGCCTCTCGGTAAATAAACCGCCAGCTGCTGTTGTTTGCCTCATCAAACATCCGTCTCACATTTCGGCCTAGAACGCCGATCTCCCTCTGCACTAAGTGCGGGTTTTGGATGAACCGAATGGTGTTTTGGCTATCCGTCTCAAGTATGATGGGCTCATAGTGCATTTGCCTCGCAAGTTGGACTCCCATTTCAGCAGCTAACACTTCCGCCTGATCTACACTCCACTCCCCTTGGACCTTCTATGCTGCTGCTGCCAAAAAACGTCCTACATCATCCCTTACAACCACCCCCAAGCCTGCTCCTCCGCACGCCAGAATGCTAGCATCCGTAGCTACTGAAACACTACCTGGACATGGTCTTTTCCATTTCTTCTCAAATTGGCCCTCTCCCATTTCTCTAATAGCTTCTTCGCTACTTTAATGCTCCTTGTAGTCACGCAAGAAGTAATGGGCTCGAACAAAAATATCATCTTCCGGGTTCTTATGATCGTAGAAGAGTTGAGCATTTCGTTCTTTCCACAGGAACCACAACAACGTGCACCATTCCTCCACCACATCCTCTCCCATCCGTTGCATAACCTGTCTTGTCCATTCGAAGCAATCACCTTCACCCCTCGCTTCAAAACAGTCCCGCAACGCCGTAGGGCGCCATATGCGGGTCGTCCAGCTGCATTCTCCGAATAGGTGAATCTAAGTTTCTTTGATATCGCAGAACGGGCAGCGGTCACTCCACTTCCTACTCCGGGTACTAACATAATCCCCCATCGGCAAAGCGTCTCTCATAAATCGCCACATGAACTGTCTTATCTTCGGAGGAACCTTCATAGCCCACATTTGTCTCCATGTTTCATTGTCACCAACCGCACTGAGACCCTTGGCCTTCAATTCGCTCTCGAGCCATACTCTGTATGCGTCTCTAACAACATAATCTCACGACTCACTATGTCGTAGGGGTGGGCATACGGTTCGGTAAAATCGAACCTAACCGAACCGAATATAAACTGAACCGAAACCGAATTAATGTTATTCGGTTCGGAATTGGAAGAGAAAATGACATATTTCTGAAACCAGGGTCCTTTCGACCGAACCGAATTTCCGAATTCCGAACCGAAAAACCGAATTATTATAATTGCAAGCTCTAAATGGTGGGTTTTTATGTTTCTACTTATTATGAGACTTAAATATTTGAATCATGTTAGTGTTTTATGACTTATGTGTTGAAATGTTTAATTTTATCATTGATGATACATATTTATTGTTTACATTAGGGTGAAAAATAATTTAAAAAAGAGAAAATACAACCTAACCTCACTATTTCGGTTTTGTATGAAAAACCGAACCGAATTATAATTCGGTTTGAACCGACCGAACCGAATTATAATTCGGTTCGAATTCGGTTTGAGGTTTGATAGAATTCGGGGACCCGGTATGCATAATTTCGGTCGGTTTGAACGAACCGACCGAATGCCCACCCCTACTATGTCGCCACACCATCCAATCAGCCTCAACACCTCCGCAAAGGAATCTAGATAATGGCCCTCGCCACCGTCTCCGGGAAGCAGCTGTCAATCAGAGGAGCATCCCAGGCTTCGGTCTCCGTGTCAATGAGCTCCCGAACAGTAGCGTCCATCGGCAGCCCCATTGGCGGTGAGGTTACGTACATCTCTGGGATGGTGGGGATCCATTTGTCGCCCCAGATCTTGACCAGCGTACCATTACCAATCCTCCAGCGCAAACCGTTGCATAAAAATTCCTGAGCACTCATCAAGGATCTCCAAATGAAGCTCGAATTATGGCCACAGTGGGCATCTAAAATGGATCCATTTTTGTAGTATTTGGCCTTTATAATCCTCGCCACCAAGGAGTCTTCCCTCTGGTGTAACCGCCATAGTTGCTTAGAAAGTAGGGATCAATTGAAACCTTTAAGATCACGAAATCTCATCCCTCCATCTTCTTTGCTCTGCGTTAGTACTGTTTTTCCCGCCCAGTGGGCGCGCTGCTCAGCTCCACGTTACCCCCACCAGGAATTGGTGATCAGGCTATTAATCTCATCCAGCACACCCTCAGGTACTCGGAGCACTGACATAGCGTAATTGACCTGAGCCTGAGCTACAGACTTTATCAGTACTTCTCTGGCTGCCGAAGACATGGTTCTCTCCTTCCACCCTTTTAATTTCTTCTGGATCCGCTCTTTTATCTCAGCAAAAAGAGCCTTCTTCGATCTCCCCGCTTCCGTTGCTAGTCCCAAGTATTTTTCATGCTTTACTACACACTTCATACCCAACACTTCTCCTATCTCCAGCCGCCGGTGAGTCTTAACGTTAGAGCTGAAGGAGATCTCCGACTTTTGGAAGTTAACGAGCTGCCCCGATTCCTTTTCATAGTCGTTTAAGATGCGTTTCAGCTCCATACTCTCCTGTGTTGTGGCCCTGAAAAAGAACACACTATCGTCAGCAAAAAATAGGTATGACACCACTAGGCCCCTTTGAGCCGACTTGAAGCCATGAATTCGCCCGCTGCAACCGCCTTTTCCATGTACGCTGATAGACCTTTCGCGCACAAGAGGAAGAGATACGGTGATAGCGGGTCTCCTTATCTCAGCCCCCTCTCAGGAGTAAAGACTTCCAAACTGTGTTCGTTCACTAACACAGCATAGGAAACAGACTTTACACACATCATGATACGGTTCACCCATTGATCAGTAAACCCCAGCTTCATCATCACCTCTTCGAGGAAACTCCATTCCACCCTATCGTAAGTTTTGGCCATATCAATCTTTGCCGCAGCGACTCCTACCTTCCCTTTTTTCCTTTTCTTCATTGTGTGGAAGCATTCAAAAGCTGCCATAAAGACGAAAGCGCTCTGCGCTGGGGAGATAATCCTGTCGAGTATATTCTTGAGCCTATTTGCAAGTACCTTAGCTACTATCTTATACAGGACGTTGTAGAGACTGATCGGCCAAAACTCCATAGGATTCGTTGGAGTCTTTACTTTTGGTATCAATGTTATAAGTGTATGATTCAGACCTTCCGGAATTCGCCCATGCTGTATGATGCCAATAACTGTAGCCATCACATCATCACCCACTATTTTCCAATATTTCTTAAAGAATAAAGCCGAGAACCCATCCGCTCTTGGCGCCTTCTGTGCACCCATCTATTTGAGCGCCCCGTACACCTCCTCCCTCGTCACCGGAAGCATCAATTCCACATTGTCAGCATCAGTAACCTTCTTCGCCAGAGAGTCGACCACTAGTGTAAGCTGCGGCCTGTCACTAGCCTTAAAAAGGTTGTGGAAATAACTCACCATGCACCCCGAGACAGCCTCAGTACCAATGCACCATTGTCCCGCCTCACTCTTTATTTTCCGAATTGTGTTTCTTTTACGACGCGCTGAAGCCTTCCTGTGAAAAAAAATCGGGTTCTTATCCCCCCCCCCCCCCCTTTTCAGCCAATCGGCCCTGCTCCTTTGTCTCCAATACGCCTCCTCGTTTTCTTCCAAAATCATCCAGTTCCGACTCCAGTTGCCTCCGTTGTTCGATAACCGCATCAGTTTTGTGAGCAGTATCCAGTTTTTGGAGAGCTCTCTTAATTCTTTCCCGCTGTTTTCTGAAGTTTGGGAAAGCTTGTTTACTCCAGTCACCCAATTTAGTTCGGCATTATAACACATTAACAAAATACACAATATGCCAATAACACATTAACAAAATTCTTTTCTTTCCCTTTAAATTTTTAATTTCGCCACTCTTCCTTTCACGTACATATCCATTATGCTTTATTTTCTTATTGAGTAAACCTGGTACAACAATTATTTGGATTTTAAAACCTTGGACAAGCTGGCTATAGAACCCAACAATAATAAACACAGAGTTCTTATGAAGAACAGAGCATCACTTCAGCTTCTAAAGAATCCATAACCGACTCGCCTACTCCAATACATGAACAACCTATCTTCGTCAGATGCTCGTTTCAAATCCCTAGCAACATCACAAAAAGTAAACAGAATATAGAATCTCAGAGGACGAATGATAAAATCGAAGTTGCAGGGGCCGGAGTCAACGCTGAATCGGAAACAAAAGCCAAATACCAAGAGGCGTGGTCCACTAAAGACGGCTCTCGGGAAGAGTTGAAGGTTACTTAGCCCGTCGGAATTTTGAGCATCCGGATTTCATTCACCGTCGCCGGAATCAATGGTGCGGTTATTCTGTTGCGTCTCTTTTCTCTTGTCGTTCCTATTTTCCGTCCGTCAATGGTGCGATTATTCTCCTTTGTTCTCACAATCTCCTTGCTGAACCGGTTCGCTTTTTGCCTCACGATCGCCTTTGCTAATTCGGGTTCTCTAAAGAGGAATTGTTTTCCTCTTCAATTAGGGGTGGGCATTCGGTCGGTTCGGTTCAAACCAAACCGAAATAATGAATACCGGGTTTCCGAGTTCCATCAAACCTCAAACCGAATTCGAACCGAATTATAATTCGGTTCGGTCGGTTCAAACTGAATTATAATTCGGTTCGGTTCGGTTTTGTATGAAAAACCGAAATTGTGAGGTTAGCTTGTATTTTTTCTCTTTCAAATTATTTTTCACCCCTATTGTAAACAATAAATATGCAATTAAATGCATCATCAATGATAAAATCAAACATTTCAACACATAACTCATAAAACACTAACATAATTCAAATTAAGTCTCATAATAAGTACAAACATAAAAATTCACCATTAGAAACTTGCAATTATAGTAATTCGGAAATTCGGTTCGGTCGAAAGGACCTTGGTTTCCGGATATACCCTTTTCTCTTCCGAATTCCGAACGAAGTAATGTTATTCGGTTTCGGTTCGGTTTGAATTCGGTTCGGTTAGGTTCAGTTTTACCGAACCGTATGCCCACCCCTATCTTCAATGTCGAAAATTTTGCAGAGCAGAGAAGAAAGTGCAGGAATACGAGAAGTCGCGGGTTAAACTTGCTCAAATATTTCGTTCAAAATAGATGGGCCCAGGGTTTTGGTGAGGCCCGAAAATGAGTAAGCAAATATGCTGACATGTATGCTTGCGTGGCATGGCAAATTACAGTATCGGTACCTGCCGTTACGTCTAATGACGGAAGTGGTGACGGTACACCCATATTACGACTTACATGGTTTAGTTGCAACAAAATTATGTTAAGTGGTTAACGTGCAACAATTATAAGAGTTAAGTGACACCCGATGCAATTAACCCCAAAATAAAGAGTTTAGAAATTTTAAAACCCGACTATAAGCGTATGTGGATATAGGTGTCAATCGGGCGGGTTCGGGCTGGGTTCAATCGGGTTCGGGTTCAAACGGGTTGCGGGTTAGTCGGGTTGCGGGTTCATCGGGTTCGGGTTCAAACGGGTTGCGGGTTAGTCGGGTTGCGGGTTCATCGGGTTCGGGTTCAAACGGGTTGCGGGTTAGTCGGGTTGCGGGTTCATCGGGTTCGGATTCAATCGGGTTGAGTGCAAATCGGGTTGCGGGTTCATCGGGTTTTGGGTCGGGCGGGTCGGGTTTCGGGTTGTTCGGGCCAGCGCATCAAGTAACTTAACTCATTACTCATTACCAACTTACACATTTTATTACACTAATTTAAAATATTTTCTCAACTTTTTAACCAATTTATTTCTACCTCGTATATATATATACTTTATTTTTTTGAAAAAAACTAGTCAAAATGTTAAATCAATTTGTATGACTTGCAAACTTGTTATGTAATTAATCATAATTGGTAAAGTATTATAGTTAATAGTAATGGTGATATAAATATTTGCAACCAAAAGACACCGTTAATTGTTTATTTGATATTTTAGTATTAATTCAGTAGTAATTGGATTAAAGTATCTCGTTTAGTATAACCATGCAAATCTGGTATTTGGCAAAAGCATAGTGATAAAAGGAGTTATTTCAAAATAACTCATTGCCCAAATAACTTTAGTAAACTGTTGCCAAACGAGTTATTTGTAAAATTGTTCGAATTATCCTAAAAATTGAACCATTAAAGATTAGCTATCAAGTTTAGTAAAATCATTGTGACTTCAATCATAACTTACTCAATAGCATATATCCTATACACTTACCTTTACCCTCAATCAACAATATTAAGTTAGTATATGTTATTGATTGTATACCCTAAACCATCAATACATTATACACTAACCACATAACCTATACCCTAACCATATGTCCTTGAGTTGTGATTTTGCTAGTATAGTTAATTTAAAAGTGAAATTCATACTTTGCTTTTCAAAACATAGATAAAAAGTGATATTTGCTAATTGTTATACCCTAAGACTAACTCCAACCCATAAAGGGGAATTTAGCTCCCCAAATGGCCAAATATGGCTTTTTAGCTCCCCAAACCCACTTTTCACTCCAACCCTATAAAAAGCTAAATTTAGCTTCCCATTTCCATTTTTCAATTTATTTCAATAAACCATACTTATTTGACCTCTAATTTTTATATTTCACTTTAATTTTTTCATAACTAGTTATTAGTTTTGAATACAAATTTTTCGATGTAATTTTTTTTAAATTCCGAGATAATTTTTTTTCAAAAATTAGTCGTTAAAATATTACCGTTAAAACTTCGGGACCACTCCAAATATGACCGTTTTTTTGTATCCGTTACTTTACGACCGTTTTTTTGTCATTTTTTGCACCAAATGTCTTTATAAATGACAGGTCTTCATTTTCATCAACTCAACTAAAACTTCTTCCCATTTCTAAAACAAACACATTCATCATGAGTATCTCAGATAGCTCATCGTCTGGAGAAGAAGAAAACGAAGAGTACGAAAGGTTTCACCACCTACGTTTGAGTTTGATCGGTCGGAGGCTGGCTGAAGGTGCATCAAGTCGCCGTCAAACTACAAGTCGACGTCACATTGATCGTGAGAGGGTCGAATGTAATCGACGTCTTATGAGGGATTACTTCGATCCAAATCCAGTATACAATGCTCGCATATTCAGAAGGCGCTATCGGATGCAGCCAAGATTATTCCATCGCATTATGGGCGATATTGTGAGGTTTGACCCCTCATTTGCTCTAAGGCGTGATAGCTTTGGTCAATTGTCACTATCTCCAGAGCAGAAGCTTACTGGTGCGATGCGCATGCTAGCATATGGTTCTCCAGCTGATCAACTTGATGAGTATGTTCGTATGGGTGAGAGCACCTTGATGGAGGTCTTCAGAAAGTTTTGCAACAACATTATCAACATGTACGGGGCCACATACCTTCGCGCACCTACTCCTGCTGATTTAAGGATCTTACTCCGTAAAGCCTCAAGTCGTGGCTTTCCTGGAATGATTGGATCAATTGACTGCATGCATTGGGAATGGAGGAATTGTCCAAGTGGTTGGGCAGGACAATACACTGGCCACATGCATAGGCCAACAATCATTCTGGAGGCGGTGGCCTCCTACAACACATGGATATGGCATGCTTTCTTTGGGACACCTGGATCGAACAACGATATAAATGTTCTGGGGATGTCACCAGTGTTTGATCATATCGTCAATGGAAGCGCTCCACATGTACGATTTGAGGTAAATGGTCATGCTTATGATCAATGTTATTATTTGGCTGACGGTATTTATCCCTCATGGTCGACTTTAGTGAAGACCTTCAGCAATCCAAGGTCAAACAAAGAGGCTTTGTTTGCTCAACATCAAGAAGCACACCGCAAAGATGTGGAGCGGGCATTTGGAATCCTCCAAACAAGATGGGCAATTGTTCGTGGCCCTGCAAGAGCTTGGGATGTTCTCACGCTTAACAATATAATGCTGACGTGCATTATATTACACAACATGATAATCGAGGATAAGCAGGTTGATTCTGATGACGAGATGGATGATGACCTTGATTATGAAGTCCATGCACAACCTGAACCAATCAACCGACACCAATCAACTCTAATTGATTACTTGGCTAGAAATAACAGGCTTCGCTCATCTACAACACATCATGCGCTTAGAAATGACTTGGTTGAGCATCTTTGGAATTTGCACGGCAATATCTAGCATTGTTTTACTTCATGTTGCTTGGTTGTTTGTATTTCAAGTTTCAGTGTGTGATTGTATTTCATGTTGCTTGGTTGTTTGTATTTCAAGTTTCAGTGTGTGATTGTATTTCATGTTGCTTGGTTGTTTGTATTTCAAACTTTCAATAACACTTGTTTTTATTACACATGGAATTGCTCAAAGTTCAAAGAGTACACATGACACATGAAAATAACAAAGTTGAAAGAGAACACACAACACATTAAAGATGTAAAGACAATAGAGTACAAATAGGATCTTCTTCTAATTAATAATCCATGACAGGAAAGTAATCGCCATCTCCTCCACCACTTTCATCGCCATCTCCTCCACCACTTGCATCGCCATCTCCATCTCCGCCATCACTTGGATAAGAGTTGGGATCATCTTGATCGTACCCATAAATGTCATTTTGTTTACGCCTCCAAAATCTCTTCTATCTTGGTGTCATCTTTGACAAATCCTTCTCCAGAATAGCTACATTTTGTTGAAGTATTGCAGCTTCCCTCTCTTTCTTCTCCACAGCCCACTTTTCCGCTTCACGCTCCCTCACTTGCCTCTTGTATGCCCATTCCTCTTTCTCCTGCTCTAGTCTCCTCTCTTGAACATTCATTTTTCTGTTTTCGTACTCCATCCTCGACTTTTGCCTCTCTCTCATATCATTACCAAACTCTAGCAGTTGAGTAGTGTATATGTCTGACGATTCAGCAACTACCTTACCTTTCTTCTTTGCTGCCTTTTGTTTGTCGCGTCCTTCAGGGCGAGTCAACACGAAAGGCGTAGCTCCTTCATCTGGTAAGTCATCAAGACCTTCCACGGGAGATGATTGAGAACCAAAACCTGTTGGAGAACTTTGGGAACCTTGCCCCATAGGTGGAATGGGACTAACAAGCAGGTCAGGATTGGAGTACCACTTTGGACAATTTCGAAGAATGTCGAAACAATGCTCAAAATCAAAAGCCTTGTTCCCATTCTCTTGCTTATATATTGCTCTTGCCTCCTTTTCCTAATAAAATATGTAATACATGGGTTAGAGAAGTTTTTTTTGACACATAAAAAATAAGAAAATACACAAGTTGAGGGTCCAAAAGAATACCACATCAAACTGGTTCGTGCCACTCGATTGATGCCTTTGTGCTCTTTGCAAAACTCCCTTCCAAGCATTGCAGTGATAGCAAATAATCCTCATTCGGGATTCCATTGCAATAGCAGTACGAATTGTAGTAGGATCCATTTTTGATGTTCTACCGCCACTCTTTCCCACAACCTTGTATACTTCTGGTTGGTGCCAACCGCTCCATCTTCTGATATCGACACCCAAGCTCTGCACAAGATTTCATCTTCATTCGGACGCCAATTAGGTCCTCTCTTGCCTGTCATATTTCTATTTTGAGAGACGATAACAATTGAATTTTGAGAGAATGCGATTTATGCTCTGAGAATGAGTGAAGAGAAATCTATGAAGAGTGCTGTAATATATAAGAAAAAATATGGCCGTTAAAATATGACCGTTTTTTATGGCCGTTAAAATATGACCGTTTTTTCGTCACTACATCAATTATTTCAAATTTATATTTCAAATTCAATCACAAACAACCAATGAGAATAGAGAAAAAAAATCTAAAACAAATTGACAAAATAAATTCCCAACCAACAAAAACAAAAGTTAAAAGAAAAAAAAAAAAAAGCAGTCGGCTGGCGAGGGAGGGCGCAGGACGCGCGCCTGCGCCCTCCCCCGCCAGCAGACCTTGTACAACCTTTTTGGCAGCCAATTTTAACTTCCCACCCCAAAACCCAGCCAAATTTAACTCCCAAAAACCCAATACCCATATTTTGCTTCCCATTTTTTTGTGGGTTGGAGGAGGAAAAAAAGCCAAATTTGGCTTTTAAGCATTTTAGCTCCTTGGGTTGGAGCCAGCCTAACCATATATCCTATACTTTACACCACATACCTTGTACCCTAACCACGTACCATAAACATAAATTAAAAAGGGATCTCCTGCCGTTAAAGACTTGAAATGACTTCAAGTGAACATATGTTAATAAAAAACTTAGAACCGTCAAAACCATCAATATCTTATACCCTAACCATATACACCCTAAACCATATGTACCTTATACCTTATACCCTAACCATATACTTTATATCCTAAACAACGAACCGTCAAAGATTACTTATCAAGTTTAGTATAAATTGTTGTAACTAATGGTTAATTTATTTATTAGCCCATAAAAAATTACATACATATATACATATTAGCCTTCAAGCATATAAGAATAATTTTAACTAGTCATGCCCTCCATATAAAAGTTAAAGATTCATATTTCAAAAGCTAAAATTATGAAAACACCAAAAATTGAAAACACCAAATTTGTTTCCTTCTTTTTTTTCAAAAAAATACTAAAATTTCCCTCCTTCTTTCTCCTTCCATACATTAGAAAAACTCAATTTTCCCTCCTCTTTCTCTTCCATAAAATTGAAAGAAACAAATTACACTCTTTTTTCCTTCTACAAAAAGTTGAAAAGTCAAAAGTTTCCCTCCTTATTTCTCTTTCATAATCAAAAGAATCAAACTTTCCCACTTCTTTCTCTTCCCACATATCAAAACCACCAAAATTCCCACTTGTATCTTTTCTAAAAAAATCAAAGAACCAAATTTCCCTCTTCTTTCTCTTCCCAAAAACTTGAATACACCAAAATTTCCCTCTTCTTTTAAAAACATCAAATTACCAAATACATTACTTTACTTTATTTATATTTAATTGATAATTTTATTGAATAGTTAAATTAACCAAAATTTTAATTTATATATTATATTAATATTGTCATGATCTCAAGTGACCTTCATGTTTCAATTTTTATAATTTTCTTAAAATACGTAATATCAAGTGAGTTTCATATTTTTAAAATTTCTTATACGAAATGAAAAAATAATTTTACTTAAGTTTAGAATGAAAAACTTTATTTTGAAAAGCTATGTATTGTATATTTTTATAATTATTTCAAGTGGATTAGATGAAATTCGGGTTGAGTCGGTCGGGTTACGGGTTAGTCGGGTTCGGGTCAATCGGGTTCGGGTTAATCGGGTTGCGGGTCAGTCGGGTTGCGGGTCAATCAGGTTCGGGTTAATCGGGTTTCGGGTTAGTCGGGGTGTGGGTTAGTTGGGTTGCGGGTCGGGCGGGTTACGGGTTGTTGACTTTTAGTCAATTTGGGTTGCGGTCGAGTTGCGGGTCGGGTTGATCGGGCGGGTTAATCGGATCGGGCTATATTTTGACACCTATATATGTGGACTGGCGGGCGAGGCGAGGAGTAATTAGGCCCAATAATTACGAACATGGGCCAAATTAACTCATTGGCCGAGAAGATTAGGTAAACCAACCTCCAGCCAGATCGGTGCCAATTACCATACTACCCCTAATCTGGTAACGTCGATCCTTGGGCGAAAGGTAATTTGAGGATCCTTCATCCTCCTCCTTATAAAAACCCTAAAGACTCGCCTGCCTCCTCCAACATCTGCGTGCGAAACCTAGCAGCAGCAGCCGCCGCCTCAGCCTCAGCCGCTATCCTTGCTTTTCTTCGTTGAGTCTCCTCTAAGCTTCGAAAGGTTCGTTCTTTCTTGAAGCTCTGCTTTGCTTCTTTCCACTCACGTTCCTTTTTGTATCTCTGTTCAAGCTTCCATTGTCCCCCGATCCATTTATTCATTCTTGTTGTGGCTATGGTGGATCCTGAAGCTGTGTTGTTGAGCGGTGTTTTTACTTCGACTTGCCTGTTGGTTGGTTGTCTGATGATGAAACCTGTAGAGAGATCGATCGATAGGTTTTTGCTGAGTGATGTTTGATGATTGTTTGTAAAACTCCGGATTTCGTGTTCGCCTTCCAGGAATCGATATTATATGGACAGATTGTTTGTGCTCGGATTTGAACGAATCTGATGGTGGTTGAATTACGGTCGCATTCTCTGAGGAATTGGTTTCTAATTGTCTTTGGGTGCGATTTGCACTATTCTGTTAGTGGTTGGATTATGGTCTTAGCTGATGCTTATTCCCCCATTTGAGTTTAGTTTGCGATAACTATGAGTCGAGTTACTTAAACTAGAAAACTAGGGCTTGCTAATTTCATATGATGAATTTAGTTATGATGGTGGCATCTGTAACTATGATCATCATGCTTTGCGATTTGTAATACACCAATTGTGTTAGACTGTCTACCGCACTTAAGCTTGTCATTTAGGTTTGTTTCATCTGTTGAGCCAATTGAATTTGCTGCTTGTGACATTGGTAGCATAGATCCAACACTATGGTGCCTATTGATAGCTGATGTCCTGTAAATATCATCATCCTGTGTTAATAACTCTTCACGCAGTGGTATCCTCTTTAACTCTACTACCATTTTGTAACTTGTGCAGCAGGATGGACTCTCAGACCAAGCACGCTTTGGTTGTGAAGGTGATGGGCCGTACTGGATCCAGGGGGCAGGTGACTCAGGTCCGAGTCAAGTTCATGGACGACCCCAACCGCTTCATCATGAGGAATGTCAAGGGTCCAGTGAGAGAAGGCGACATCCTCACCTTGCTCGAGTCTGAAAGAGAGGCCAGGAGGCTTCGTTGAGATCTTACCCTTCTGGTTTGGGACAGGTTTCCCGATGGCTTGTTATTGTGGTGTGTGTCCATCAGAACTTGGTGTCATTGAGGTTTTGGTTCATTTTGACATGCTCAATCAAATTTTGTTGTCATGAAGACTTGGAAATCTGTGTTGTGAGTTTTATAATTTACGGATGGGATTTTAAGTGATAATCACTCTGAACGTTTGAATCTCTTTCATAGCTTTCTCCTGTTGGATTGTATTTTTTTCTCGTGTTGATCCTGCGTCCTGCCACCTAAAAAATGCGGCTTGCTGCCCTAAGTTTGTTTTCTTCCGTGGTAGAAATGGTGAGCTTGATACAGTTGCCAAATAACAGGTTTGAGACCAAATAACACAAAAAGTGTTGTTTGCCAAATACTTGGGAGGGGGCAGGTATTTGCCAAATAACAAGTTTGAAACCAAATATCACATACCAAATAACAGGTTTTATATTATGTGGTATTTGTGTGGTATTTGACCCCAAACAACAAGTTTGTCAAATACTCAATCCAAACGACCCCCTAATGTACACGTTACAAAGACGGTGAAGACATTCGCCATGTTTCTCAACAGCAAGGATGTGTTCGCCCCTTTTTTCGGCATTGATAAACATGAAACTGTTCTAGAGATATGTGGTGAACACATCACCGTCTTTGTCTTTCTCTACAGAGTCACCATTTTTTACATAAACGGTGAATATCTTTCGAATACTTTAACGTTGTTGTCTAACACAGTGAAATGTCATTGCTTTTATCTATTGTCGTCAAGATCTTCACATTTTCCATACTCGAAAGATGAAATTGTAATTGACAACAACCTAGCCTTCACCGCTGTAGAGTGTAGACTACCGCGTTGAAGATGTACTTGCAGTCAAATATAAATAAGCTTCTCCCCCCACCCGTGAACCAAACTAACCCTCCCATTTTTGCCAAATCCTGAAGCAAAATTCCTCTCCTCTGCAGCCGTTCCTAGCAAACACACTTACAAAAACTCAAATTTTAGGTATGTTTTACATCGATATTTGCTAGATTGTTGATATTTTAATGGGCATACAGGATTTGTATGGGCGGACAGACGAGAATTGGTAAATTACTTATCGGTATCCAAACATGAGTGCCGGCAGGGTTATGTACGAAGAAGTTGTCATAAATAATGATGACGCTTTTACCATGATGTTACAGTTCCTAGCTGACAATAGGATGCGGCTTGCAGAGGTGTATGTTGACACCGAGGCGGTCGGTGAAACTCATTCTCACCAGTATTCTTATGATGATGGTTTTGTAGGAGGGTACAGATGGGGTGGTAGTTCAAGCAACTACGTAGGAGGTAGTTCTGTAGGAGGGGTGCCATGAAAAGAATACCTGCAACACACTGAGCCTGGCCTATTTGTTGAGTCTGACGACGTTCAATGGCCTGCTTGGGGGCCAGAGTGGGCTGACATTGAGAACACCATTCGATCTGGGCATACTTCGCATGAGCGAGAAGACGATGTTGGTGTGTTGGTCACGATGATCCTCCTGGCTCGAGCTATCCATTCGTATCTAGCGACGTGGAAGGTGAGGAAGATTTAAGATCAGTTAGCAAGGAGGAAGATACGGACGACGAGGTGGCATTCCATGAGCCACCTACTACACAGAGGTTCCATTTCAATTTTTAATGGTCAGAACGATGCCCCGACTTTCCCCCTTTGCCCGTGTATAATCCGACGGCCAATTTGGAGGTGGGTATGGCGTTCAGTTCGAAGGACGCTGTTCAAGATGCTTTTAGCGAAGAAGTCATGCGGTGGAATTTCGAGTGGAGGGTAAAATATTCTGACAGCAAAGAACTACATGTCATATGCAAGTATGCTGCAGAGGGTTGTATGTGGCAACTGGGGATATGGGTCACATGTCACCTATACACATTAATAATTTGAAATTAGTACAAATTACACCCACTATATTTTATAAAGTTAAAATATTCAATTGTCATTTTTACCTGGTTCCACCAAGACTTATCACACTCAGCACGTTAAAACAGTAAAGAGTGCTTTGGTTGGTGGTCATTTGTATTTGCTCTAATCCACCTTGTAAGTAAAAGTACATATAAGAACTTTTTAAAGCATAGAGGCTAAGCATGTAAGAATTTCTTAAGCACTTAATCAATTGAAGTAATAAATCTAAATTATATAGGATTGCATAGTTGGAATAAATCTAAATTAAATAAAGTTAAGCATGTCGTACATTTTAGCTTATAATCAAATATAAAATGCCTACTAAGCATGTAATATAAATGTAATAAAGTTTAGCTTATAATAAAATCTAAGTACATAAATGTAAATACAAAGTTGCAAGTAAATTGAACTTACTTGACACCATAGGGGGGATTGCCACAGCTCGTAGCTCCTCATTAGGCGCCCAGAATTTTTGCAGGTCTCGAGGTGCGAACATCGGAAGATGCTCTCATGCCCAGAGCTTAAGGATGAACATCGCACCAATAGCTTGTTTCCCTTTCAACTTTAAGCAAGTACACAGTTCCCGGTATACCCCAGCTAACACGACCGACCACTAACTCTTTCTCTCGATCGTGTCCCAATCACCGAGGAGCTACGACAACTACATGCCTTGTATCCACCTGTTTGCCTTGTCGGAGAACATAAATTCACCAACCAAGCCAATGAGGTAACGCGTGCATACCGCTCCACTTGATCTTTGGGGGTGTTTGGGCCGATATGAACCGCATTTTGGATGCGATCAACGAGCCACGGGATCGATACTTGCCACACATTCAGCGGTGGATGCCCATGTCCTTTGACTTCAGTCTGGGGCGGCATGTTGAACCCCATACACTAGAGAATCAGTGGCCCCAACCTTCTTCAGGTTTTCTTGAGTGGCCGATGATGGCCTCTCTAGTGACCGATAGTCCAGTGAGGATGACCACATCTCTGAGGGTGATCGTCATTTCCCCCTCGAGATAGTGGAACATATATGTTTCGGGGCGCCATCGCTCTGCCATTGCCGCCAGCAGATCGTTGCCAATATCAATCTGCATGAAGTGCCTCACCATATCCATTGGAATAAATCCATTAAGGAAATCAAGTTTGAGTATAAACCAAAACCCAGAAAGGAAAGAAAGAATAAACACAAACCTGGGTAGGTAAAAATTGACTTTCTTAAGTAACATGGTGCATAAAACCACCATCTAAACTAGTCAGTGGACAACCCTTCTCTGGCAAGTTCATCGTCGAGATGTTCTTGCAGCCGATGAATCCATAAAAAATAAATCAAAGTTTGAGCATCACCTAACACCCTAAAAGTAGAAAGAAAAAAACAATGAAATAGAGGTAGTTACTCACCATTATAGGTGTCAATCGGACGGGTTTGGGTCGGGTTCAATCGGGTCGCGGATTAATCGGGTTGCGGGTCAAGCAAGTTCAAGTTGATCGGGTTACGGGTCAATTGGGTTGCGGGTCAATCGGGTTGTGGGTCAATCGGGGTCAGTTCAGTCGGGTTGCGGATCAACAGGGGTGTGGGTTAATCAGATTGCATGTCAATCGGGTTCGGGTGGATCGGATTGCGGATTATTCGGGTTATGGGTTGTTCGGTCCAAATAATTGAATTATTATTTTTTAATGATTAGTTATTAACCTATTATACCTATCTAAAACAAACTCACCAATCACTATTTTGCAATTAAAAAACATGAAGGTACATTATTAAACAAATGAATGGCCATAAATTAAGATGTGGAGAAGGGTTTGTGGGAGAACATTGCTTTTGAGAGGAAAGCGCCATTGCTCCCAAATCTTGAGGTGCAACTGCCAAGTCTTTACTGCATCCGAGTGTCCAAATCAACAAACTAAAGAGAACCAACTAACAAAGAAATATTTTCTAGTTTACCAAAATTGGGATACTTCTCTTGAAAGATCACCAAATAGATGGTGGGGAATAATCTGAGCATGTGCCCTCCATGTACTCGAAAGAATACATAAGTTCCAGAATCATAAGATCAAATAAATACACAACTAATAAACAAAAATCCTTATTCTTCAATGCACTGCCCATAGACAACCGTGAGTAGCAAACTATATACATGTAAGGGTGATAGATATCACAAAGTAGCAAGCATTCATTAATTAATGTAGATCATATTTAAATCTATTCCCTTGGGGTCAATACACAGATCATTGTGGATGCATACACTAGTGCTCCTTAATTTGTAAAGTTGAAGGGAAATTGAGATTGTGGAGGTATGAATATTATCTACCTCGCTTGCTGTATCAAATATCAATCAATCTCACGTCTGTATTGAGGAGGATTGGTCAAATGAACAAAAGAAAAGTGCTCAATTAGATTCTAGGGCTATGCACATTCTGTTGTCTGCTATATCAGATGATGAAGGTGAAAGAGTCAACAAATCCGAAACTGCCAAAGAAATTTGGACAATTCTGGAAACCACTCATGAAGGAACTTCAGAAGTAAAAGAAACTAGAATTGATCTACTACTAAAAGAATATGAAACCTTTGACATGTTATCAGGAGAATCTATCTCTGAAATGGACAAAAGATTTTCTACTTTGGTAAATCGACTCAAAGGGCTAGGAAAAAGCTTCTCTAGCAAAGAACTAGTAAGAAAAGTCCTTAGATCTCTTCCCCTTGAATGGATGGCCAAGAGAACTGCTATAGAGGAAGCTAAAGATCTAAACATTTTGTCCTTAGAAAACTTGATAGGATCCCTCCTTAGTCATGAGGAAGTTCTGAAGCAAATGAACTCTCTTCATGACAGAAAGAACAAGTCTATAGCCTTTACTTCTATGTGTGGTAATGAAGGAGAGAAACTGGATGAGGAGTTTGAAAATGAACTTGCTCTCACTAGCAAAAAACTCCAACGAATGATGAAATTCAAACATGATAAAAATGCAAAAAGGGGAAGTCAAAGCAATAGCTATTCTTTCAGACCATCTGGAAACATGCTCAATCACTCCCCTAGAAACTTTGGACATCACTCTGGAAGTTCAAATGACAAAAACTCATTTGCTACTAACAGACATGATACTAGTCCTAAAGATGTCAAAAGTTCTACTGAAATCAAATCTGACTCAACTATTTGTTTTAAATGTGGAAAAAAGGTCACATTAGGGTCAACTGCCCCCTAAACAAAAAGAAGGAAAAGGCTATGACAGCTACCTGGAGTGACTACAGCTCAGAAGAAGAGGCTGATAATGTTTCCTACATGGGGTTGAACTCCAACATTGAGGATGACAATGCAAATGATCAGAATAATAAAGGTGCTAACATCTGGTACTTAGATTCTGGATGCTCGCATCATATGACTGGTAACAAAGCTCTTTTCTCTTTTCTTAACCCAAAAAGAGGAGGTCAAGTATTATATGGCAATAATAACTGTGCTTCCGTAGTTGGTAAAGGCACTATTTGTAGTAATTCTTCACTTATTATTGAAGATGTACTTTATGTAGAAGGTTTAAAGCATAATTTTCTCTCCATTAGTCAAATATGTGGGTCCACTTATCGAGTCATATTTGATCCTTTCTGCTACATCATTGAACGAATCTATGACAATGCTGTGATTTTTAAAGGAAAGAAAATTAATAATGTGTACACTGTTGATTTATCCACTCTTGATTTATCAGAGGATATCTGTTTGAGCTCTATGTCTGGTCCAGCTGTCATCTGGCATAGAAAACTAGGGCATATGAGTTTATCTCAATTGAGTAAACTCTCTAAGCTCAATCTGGTTAGACGACTGCCTCAAATTAAGGCAATTGATAATTTCACTTGTGAAGCATGCATCTTAGGAAAACATTGCAAGAAATCATTTAAAAGTAAACTGGATGTTATCACCTCTGCTACCTTTGATCTAATACACATGGACTTATTTGGACCAACAAATGTTCAAAGTCTTGGAGGAAAATCATATGTGCTAGTAATTGTTGATGATTTTTCCAGATTCACCTGGGTTTACTTTCTATCTTCCAAAGATGAAGCCTTCTCTAAGTTCAAAACATTTGTGATTCTTACGCAAAACCAATTTGGATGTCTTGTCAAAAGCATTAGAAGTGATAATGGTGGTGAATTTATCAATGATAACTTTTGTTGTTTCTGTGACCACCATGGTATCCTTCACACCTTCTCTGCACCCAGAACCCCACAACAGAATGGGGTTGTGGAGAGGAAAAATAGATCCCTTATTGAATATGCCAGAACTATGCTTCTTGATTTTGATTGCCCTAAGTTTCTCTGGGCAGAGGCAGCAAACACTGCTTGCTATGTGCTTAATCGAACCACCATTAGAAAGATTATTAATAAGACTCCCTATGAAATATTAAAAGAAAAAATACCTAAGCTATCCTACTTTCATCCATTTGGAACCAAGTGCTACATTCTGAACACTAAGGATCAAATTGGAAAGTTTGACGCCAAGTCTGAGATTGGTATCTTTCTTGGTTATTCCAGTAAAGGTCAAGCATATAGAGTCTTTAATAAGAAGTCAAGGAAAGTGGAAGAGTCAATTCAAATTAAGTTTGACTCATCTCATCCATCACTACCCTTGCATTCAGATATAAGCAACTATGACTTTCTTCCTCTTAGCTCTTATCTTGAAGCAGGAGAAACCTCCAACAAAGAGGATTCTGCCCCTCCAGTTGCATCTTCTAAAACTGATTCCTCTGTGAATCCTGAAGCCCCCTACTCACATCAGAAGAAGGCACCCTCCTTCTCAAATTATAGGTAATATATCAGATCCCATCCACAACCAGAGGTAAGTACACCCCAGGTCAGTATGCCTTTGTTTCCTTACTCGAACCAAAAAACTATAAGGAAGCCATACTAGATGAAGAATGGTTACTTGCCATGCAAGAAGAATTATCTCATTTTATCGGACTAAAGGTCTGGGAACTTGTTCCTAGACCTATAAACACATATGTCATAGGAACTAAGTGGATATTTAGGAATAAATCTGATGAATTAGGCTTTATCATTAAGAACAAAGCCCGCCTTGTTGCCCAAGGGTATAGTCAAGAGGAGGGAATTAATTATGATGAAACCTTTGCCCCTGTAGCTAGGCTTGAGTCAATCAGACTACTTTGTGCTTATGCAAGTCTTATAAACTTTAAACTCTATCAAATGGATGTAAAAAGTGCATTCCTGAATGGTGAAATTAAGGAAGAAGTGTTTGTTGAACAACCTCCTGGTTTCATTGATTTTGAATTTCCAGACAACTTTTTTAAGCTTTCAAAGATCTTTATGGTCTCAAACAAGCCCCCAGGGCTTGGTATGAAACGTTGACATCCTTTCTCATAACTCAAGGGTTCTGTCAAGGAGGAGTTGACAAAACTCTTTTCATGAAAAAGAAAAATGATCATTCCTTGATAGTCCAGGTGTATGTAGATGATATTGTCTTTGGCAGCACTGACCCCAATATGTGTGATGAATTCTGCTCTACCATGAAAAACCAGTTTGAAATGAGTCTCATGGGTGAATTAACCTTCTTTCTTGGTCTACAAATCCATCAAACTAATACTGGAATTTTCATTCCTCAAATTAAATACCTACAATCTATGCTAACCAAATTCAACTTGATGAATGTCAGCACATGTAAAACACCTATTGCTTCAAATTCTCATCTTGATCATGATATTGAAGGGCAAACCTGTTTGTGGAAAAAGGTATAGAGGGATGATTGGTTCTCTGTTGTATCTTACAGCTAGTAGACCTGATATTCAGTTCAATGTTTGTCTGTGTGCTAGATTCCAGAGTCAACCTAAAGAAAGTCACATGGTTGCTGTAAAAAGAATTTTTAGATATCTAAAAGGCACTCATGATCTTGGATTATGGTATCCTAAATCTGATGGTTTGTCTTTAATTGGATACTCAGATTCAGACTTTGCTTGTAGCATCACTGATAGAAAGGGTACCAGTGGTGCTTGTCAATTTTTTGGGGGGTCTTTAGTGTCTTGGTCAAGTAAAAAACAAGGATCTGTTGCCCTGTCAACAGCAGAAGCAGAATATGTTGCTACTGGCAGTTGTTGCACACAAATCCTGTGGTTAAAATCTCAACTAGCTGACTATGGTCTTTGTTTTGATAAAATCCCTGTCATGTGTGACAATACCAGTGCCATTTGTATGTCTAAAAATCCAGTTCACCATAGCAGAACCAAACACATTGAAGTCAAACATCATTTCATTAGAGATATAGTTCAAGCTGGCTCGTTAGAAATAAATTTCATATCCACTGAATTTCAAATTGCTGACATTTCACAAAGGCTCTGTCTTCTTAAAGATTTATTAAACTCTGCGATGAACTTGGGCTACAGCCTCTGCACTCGATTCAGAATGGGCATTAAACCAGGTTCTATCTTTCCTTGTTCTCTTTCAAATTCCAATAAATGTCTCATTTATACTAGATTTTCTGTTCTGTTGCGTGATTATTCATGAACATGATGTTTAATTTCCCTATGCATTGAAAAATTATTTAATAGTTGACTGCTGCACTTAGTTTCCTCCTAAATAATTGCTGATAACTCTTAGTATTCTTCCCCCTTAATATCTATATAAACTCCCTATGTTCTCCGCCCATATCATGCTCTGCTACTCCTAACAATCACCATGACTGAGCTATTCACCTCTTCCAACATTCCTGGTGCAATTGTTACCTATGTTGGGAGAACCTTCAATGAGCCCATTGAATTCAACCATCATAGATTCAAGGAATTCTTTGTTTCCCGCCGACTTTCTGATCCCATCTCACTTGACCTCTATGAATTCAATGCCTCTGGGATAGACATTACACCCTTCATTAGGAATCTGGGATGGGAATTCCTTCTCCATTATCCACCCCTTGCTGCTTGTCCCTTGCCTGTCAGAACCTTCTATGCAAACCTTGATTGTCAAGGCATCACTTCCAGAAAATTAACCACTCTCGTGAATGGATACTTTATCTCACTCACTGTTGAGGCAATTGGTATTCGACTAAATCTTCCAATTGGAGGACCTCTTCCTCTAGCTCATGAAGATGAATTCCTTTTTTATGACTTTGATCATGAGATAGAATACTCTCGCATTACTCAGCGACTAGTAGGTGCTAATGAAGTCATCACTTCTAATGATCTAAACCCCACACTTCGCACTCTCCACTATTTTATCACTCACTTCTTTCTTCCTCGATCCCATGGGTTTCACATTGTTACCAAACTTGACCTCTGGGTCCTTTCAAATGCTCTGACTGGTAGAAAAATCGACTATTCACAACTCCTTTTTGGCTCCTGCAACTTGGGGATTCATCATCGTCTATCCGCAAAAACCTGATTATTTCATTTGAAGAAGAAGAAGCTGAACTCGAACCTGAAACTGTGTCTGAAAAAGATATCAGACTCTTTGCTGAAGATCTTGAGAGGGATATGATGGAGGGAGTGGCTGGAACTCAGGGGGAGGACATGATGGAAGGAGTGGTTGGGTCTCAGGGGGAGCCAAAAGAAAAACCAGTCTCAGAAGATTAACTCTGAAGGAAAAACTTAGAATACTCAACTGTTCTGTGTTAACATGTTTGATTTGCTTTCTGTCTCTCTAGTTAAATGTGTTCAAAGACCTTAATGGTCTAAGTGTGGTGTCTATCTGTTCTGATGTGCTATTTTGAAATGGTTCAAAGACCATAAAGGTCTGAGTAAGGCGACCTTGATAAGTATTCCAGAATAAAAGACCATAAAGGTCCAAGTTTAATGAATATGTTTAGTTGACTTCATTCTTGATATGGAAGCTTGAAAAACAGTCTGGTTTATATGTTAAGATTGGTGTCCTTCATGTTATTGAAATTATCTGGCTTATAAGAAGAACTGCACACTCGATGCTTTGATTTTGCCTTGACTTTTGACAGGAATGAAAGCTTGAGCGCAGGGGGAGATTGTTGGGCCTTGGCCCATGGTCATCTCGACTGAACAAACGAAAGCCGCTTCCTTGAAGCCCAAAGCAGCTCCTCGGTCAAAGTCGAGACTACCAAAGGCGTCTTCACCTTCATTACAATCCCTAAATCAAATCATCGAAGAAGAACCTACTTCCCAGATAATTGCCATCGCTAATCCCTCCTTCAAATACCTCTGCCAAACGGTCATCTCATTGAAGAAGAGAGAGATCAAGATGCGCGTCAAAAGCCTATTTAAAGACCACTCGAGGAAGAAGATGGCAACGGTTTCCACTGCTCAGGAAGAACTGGTTAGTTCCTAGGAAGAGTTGGATTGGGTTCTTGTTGAAGTATCTGGATTGGTAGAGTTGGGGCTGTTGCCAGGAACTCTACTCAATCTGGGCATAGAGCTCTGCTTGTTGTCTCTCTTTTGCTTGTCCTTCCCTTTACTTTGAGTTTCCCTCTATCTGGTGAAACTGTATTTCATCGCTTCATTTATTATTGTTCTTCGGCTTCACCAGTGTGAATAACTTGAGTCAAACAATATTAGAAATGGGATAAGGTATAGCTGTTTAACACCTACCATTGAGAACCAGAAGAAGCAGGTATGCCCCGCAACCAACTTCCCAATGAATTAGTCAATTATTGCGTGGAATATTCGAGGGTTGGGACAGAGTATCAAACGCTAAAAAATTAAAAGAATTTTAAGAAGGTGGAAGTCAGATGTGGTTGTGCTGATAGAGACCAAATGGAGTATTTGCAATCAGAGGAAGATTAGTTCAGTTAGTGGCTTAAGGGATTCTTGTTGGATTGCCAAGAATGCTAGAGATTTGTGGTGGGGGGGGGGCATTGCTATGTATTGGGATGGGCGTAGACACAAGCTAATCACGGTTTGGGAAGGATCCTTTTCTTTGGCTACAAAATTCCAGTCGGAGGGCAGCAGTGAAACCTTTGCAATGTTGGGTGTGTATGGACCCCAGACCAAAGAGGCTAAACTTCCATTCTTGCAGGAACTCCAGTTGGTTTGCCAAGCTTACACTGATTCGCTATGCATTATTGGTGACTTTAATTTGGTTCGTACTGGCGAAGATTTTCAGGATCAGACGCGGGACTCTGAGCTCATGGTTGAGTTCAATAATGTCGTTAGTAGCTGTGGTATTTTGGAAATTCCATTAACAGGAGCCAGGTTCACTTGGAGTAGAGGGGGTACTTCTGGTTCTTTCTCTAGAATCGACAGAGCCTTTATTAACCATAGCTTTGATGTTTGCTTTGCCCCGCATTCCATTGTGGCGCTGGATATAGTTGAATCCAACCATAATCCCATCCTTCTCCGGTGGGGCGACGAAAATAGAATCCACAGACCTTGGAAATTCGAAAATATGTGGCTGTAGGAGGAGAGTTTTTTGGCGAGTCTCGTCGGATGGTGGTGTGTTCCAGTTTCGGGAGTAGGGGAAGTTTTTCGATTTGGGGAAAGGCTGAGAAACATGAAGTGCCTAATTAAAAAGTGGAATGTTGAGATCTTTGGCAGAGTTGATAGGAATATTTCGAATTTGATGGCGAGAATCCGCATCATTGACAACCTTGAGGAACAACAGGAACAACTAGACAATTGGGAGCAACTTCTAGTCGAGAGGAGTTTGTTGAAGTGTGACCTAGAAAAAACACTCATCTTGGAAGAAATCTCCTGGCGGCAAAAATCCAGGGAGCTTTGGCTTAGAGTTGGTGATAAAAATATTCCTTTTTTCCATCGAGTCGCCTTGAACAACAAAAGGAAAAATCACATTCATCATATCAGGGTCAATGGGGAATTCACAAAGGGAAAGGATGAACTTCAGAGAGCCTTTATCCAACACTTCCGGAGTAGATTTCGGGAAACTTGTAAGTCTCGACCTTTTCCCACTGGTTATAGGGCCGAGTTGATTACATCATATGATAATTATAACCTGACAAGACCCTTTACATTGGAGGAGATCTGGAGAGTTGTGTCGGATTGCAGGGGTGATAAGGCGCCGGGTCCTGATGGTTTTACCATCGAATTCTTCAAGAAAGGTTGGGATATTATTAAGGTTGATTTATTGAAAGCCTTCGATCATTTCTTTCTTACGGGCGAGCTCCCTAGCTCGGTGGCACATTCCTTCATTTGCTCGATCCCCAAAAACGATGCGGTTGAAGAGGTGAAAGATTTTTGACCAATAAGTCTTGTGGGTTGCCTCAATAAAATCATATGCAAGGTTTTGTTCCCAGAATCAGACCTTATATTAAGTCTGTCATCTCTATTTATCATTTTGCAGGAGTTAGAGGTCGGCAGAGCCATCAGGCTAATTTCATTGCCAATGAAGCAATTGATAGTAGGAAAAGGAGTGGTAAGCTGGGTCTTGTTCTAAAACTTGATATCGAGAAGGCCTTTGACTCAGTTAGCTGGCCTTGCTTGTTCAGAATTATTGATTCCATGGGTTTCAATCAGAGATTTCAAAAGTGGATCAGAGGTATTGTTAGCAATTCAAAGTTGTCGGTTCTTGTTAACGGAGAGGCAACCGGCTTCTTTGGTATGGAAAGAGGGCTAAAGCAGGGAGATTCTTTGTCTCCATTTCTCTTTAACGTGGTGATGGACATCTTAGCATTTATGCTTAAGGAAGCCAATGTCGCGGGTTTCATTTCGGGCTTCTGTATGGATGAGTTGAATCGCAGAGGTGAAGTAACTCATATTTTGTTCGCTGATGATGCCATTGTTTTCTGTGATGCTACGGAAAGTGAGGTCACGAACCTGCTTGCTGTCTTGACCTCATTTCAACTAGTGTCGGGGTTAAAAATAAACCTTGACAAGAGTAAATTGTTCCCGGTCGGTGATGTACAGAATATTGACAGGTTGGCAGACCTTTTGTGTTGTGACTGGAAGTTCTTACCTACCATTTACCTTGGTCTTCCTCTAGGAGCTTCACCTCTGACTAGTAGCATTTGAAACCCACTCATCAGCAGGGTGCAGGTCCGTTTGGAAGGGTGGAAAGGGAGTCTACTCTCTTTTGGTGGCAGGATTGTTCTCGTCAAAGCTTGCTTGGCTAGCCTCCAAACTTACATGTGCTCCATGTTCAAAGCACCACACCATATTATTAAGAACTTTGAAAGGATCCAATGTTCTTTTATTTGGTCTGGCAACCTGGAGTAGAAGAAATTCCATTTGGTCTCTTGGGATAGGTGCAAAAGACCCAAAAAGCTTGGAGGCCTTGGTTTACCTGATTTGAGAAGACATAATTTGGCTTTACTCTCCAAGTGGTGGTGGAAATTCGCCACAGAAGATAGTTGGTGGAAGAATCTCATGACTATCAAGTTTACGAATGAAGAATCTAGTTGGATACCAGGTAAACCTTCCAATTCTGTCGGTTGTAGTTCTTGGACTCAGATCTATAAACTGAAAGAGGACTTTTGGAAGTATGTTGTTGTTAGTCCCGACAATTCAGGTGATGACATCTCCTTTTGGAAGGATCGGTGGATCAGAGAAGTCACCCTTGTTGATAGCTTTCCTCGTGCTGCGGCTTCTGCTGTTAACCCCCGAGCAAGACTGCATGATATCCTTTTTAGAATGAATGAGACCGTTTCTTTTGAAATTCCTTTAAAGTTTTCGTTGAGGGGTGGGGCGGAGAGAGAGAGAGAGAGAGAGAGAGAGGGAGAGGGAGAGGCTTTATACTCTGATTTCTGGTCATTTACATGTGTTCTCTGCAGGGGTCGATAAGATTTCTTGGTTGCTGAACTCTGAGAAGCAGTTCTCGGTGCGCAGCATGTACTAACAACTCACCAAGGAAGATTGTTCTGAAGTTATGGAAGCTAGGGAGTTAGCTGACTTCCCTCACAAAGTCATTTGGCAATCACATATTCCATCAAAGATTTGTGTCCTTGTGTGGTTGATCTATCAGAGGAAGATATTTACCCAAGACATGCTAAAGCGCAGGGGCTGGAGCTTGCCCAACAGATGTCCTCTTTGCTTGGTTAACGAAGAAGATACGAGCCATTTGTTCTTAAACTGCAGATTCACAACTCAAGTCTTGCGAATCTTAAGACGATTTGTCCATATCCAAAGTAATCTGCTTCAAGGAGATATTTCTGCAGTAATCAGAAGGTGGCATTCTCAAAAGCCGCAGGGACCCAAGGCATGGTGTACTATGTCTCTTCTTCATGATTTGATGTGGTGTATATGGAGTGAAAGGAATGGCAGGATCTTAGATGACAAAAGTTCCGAGAAGCCTGCTTACGGGAGGCGCCGCAATGACGATGACGATGACGAAGGCTATGGCCGCAAGAAATATGTAAGATTTTCCCAGACCCTTTCTTTCTTCTTTTTTTTTTAACTTGGTTGCTTGATTGAATATCCGGCGTGTGATTCTGACATTGCATTTGCTAGCCTAGCAATTCATCCATTCTCCGCTGCTATGTAGGGAAGTTTCATTTGTGTTCGTTGCAGCAATGAATGTTTTCGTGATAATATCTTTGGAATTGGTCAAAACAAGCTGAAATTTAGTTGGTGTAGTAGTGGGAAGAACCATGGATAGACGGGGTGATAATCGGTTGGCGGTTTCTCGGTTAAACCGAAAACCAATCCGAACCGAGCGGTTATTCACCGAACCGAAAACCGATAACTTACCCTCGGTGGCGGTGTCGGTGGGCTGTTTTGGGGATTTATGTTAACCGGCAACCGTCGGTGGCTAACCGAGATAAAATCGGTGCACCGCATAACCGGTCCGCCACTCCTTTTCCCTCTAATCTCCCTCCCAACCCAAGTCCCAACCCCTCCATGGCTCTCTAGAAGAAGAATCTTTGTTGCCCTTTCATCCTCAATCGCTGTCGTCCGCCATCAAGATCCAGCAAAAGAAGGCCAAGAAGGAGAAGGGGTCGCTGCAGGCTGCAGCAGTGAATCGATCATCGGTCTTCGTCGCCATCCCGTCCTTCTTCATTCACGGAGGTTGACGAGAACTGCAAAGCCGAAAGAATCGAAGCAGTCTCAATCTCCGCCCCTTCTTCATCCTCCAGATCCAAGGCCTATCGCCAGTAGCAGCAGGTCGATCTTCGGTCGCCGTCGTCATCGTCGTCCCCTGCATCGCCTTGCATGTTCCATCCTCGCCGCCCTGCATTCTTCCTCGTCGTCGCCGCCTCCCATCTACCTCGCCGGCGCCCTTCGTCGAAGCCGATTGCCAGCTCACCGTCTCTGCAAAGTGAGAGGGGAAGAGGCTAGGAGCAGCGGATTCAAAGAGGGAAATCTCAAAGATTGGAGAAGATTTTGAGAGAGAAAGAGAGATACGGGAGTTGGATTAGGAAATTTCCAGAGAGGAGAGAGACAACCCAAAAATTCCCCTTATTTTATTTTAATTGTGATGGTCGGTTTAGCCGACTAACCGCACCGCAGTTAGCGGTTTCGGTGCCGGCTAACCGTAGACCTTCTCGGTTTCGGTGACGGTTGGTGGTAACGGCCTCTCTTCGGTGGCGGTTAACCGACGAATTGGTTCGGTTAAACCGCAACCGAACCGATTATCAAGCCTAGATGGATGGTTATTGACTGCATTTTGGTGGATGTTCTTTTGCTTGAATGAAAAATCTTGTTACTAACTGGTGTCCTTTGCAAGGAGATAATGACTCTGGCGAGGATGACGACGAGAGGAGGCAGCATCGCTATAAGCATCACCACCCTCGCCGCAATGATGACGATGAATGATCGATTGATCAGCCACCTGTTACACTATATAGAGAGAGAGCCATGCCTGCGACACTTCTCCGTCTAGTACAAAATAAACAAGAGTGTTAGAAAGGCATAGTTTATCTCTGGAATTTGGTGTTATATGGAGTATTGTTTCTGTTTGCCATATGGGAGTATGAATGTGTTGTTCTCCTTTCTTTCCTAAGCTTTTAGGCCCTAAATTAACTATTATGAATTGTCAGCCCAAGCTTGTGGACTGGTGTATTGTTTCCTTCCAAAGGAGTACTATCAAAATATATGAATTATGAATGGTTCTGTATGGTCTCTTTTGTTCTTTTGAAGAGATGAACCATACTGTGACATTTTATATAGAGATCAAGCTTGCTCGCTCAATTGGATTTCAAATCAGACTTGGAGTAGAAGAAAAGTCAGGATTTTGAATTTTAACCTCAATTCAATATTTTTTATTATTTCAGAATCATAATAATGTTTAATTGTTGCACATTCTACAGCAGCTTTAGCAAACAACAAGAAGCAGCTAACGGTAGAAAAATGAGGGGAGCCGGTTGAGCATTTAAGAAAAAAGGGTAGGCAGAGTTTCAGAAACAGGGGAGAAAAGGTGAAGCCAAAATAAGCTTCAGATTAGAGGGAAAATGAAGTACTCAGCGTAGAAAAGGTTCCAAATGAACCGGTAGAACTCTGAGATTGCTTCCTGCACAAGAAATATATGAAGTAATTCATTAGGCTCCTAATTGCCACAAAATGAGATACTGGATGGTAAGTCAGACATATGTTGTACCTTCGTATAGTTCCTCTGTTCCAGCAACCATGTGTGAACTGAAAGACAATAATATATATCATCAACACCATCCATTAGAACAACAAGCAAACAACCACCAGAAGCCATAATTGGTGATGGTTCAAGAACCAGATATATTGAAATGAAATGCAATCACATCAAACACAATAGCCTAGTTAGTAGAATACCGTTGCAATAATAAGAAATGCTGCAACTGCCAATCTCTTCATTCTAAATGGAGGAACGAAATTGATGGTGCGCAGGAAAAGACCAAAGCAGTAAAGAGAAGTGATGAATGGGCCAAAGTTCAATCCCACAATGAGAATTCCAATCACTGCAAAAAGTGTCACCAACAGCCATGCAGTTGGGACTGAAAGGTCCCCTGCAGCAATAGGTAAATAAGGTTTGTTAACCCTGCAAAATCAAGAGAGATAAACTAAATCAATAAACTTTAGCACAATGGCATAGCAGAGATTCAAGACACGGGTAGTTTGGGCTCCTGTGAGCTACAAAAAGAGGAAAGGTGGCCCATACTCATTGGCGGAGCCACGTTATGTGGTGTGGGGTCAATGGACCCTACTTGAAAATGAGTGCACATTAAAAAATGAATGAATCTATAGACGAGGCATCCAGGAATTGAACCTTGGACCACATGAATATGAGCCAACAGCTGCTAGGGGTGGCTATACGGTCCGGTCCAGTTAAATTGGCTCGAATTGATCCGGTCTCAGTCCGGTCTTTTCGGGAATATAAGGACCAAAGATTGGATTGGATACAGTCTGGTCTTGACCCGATCCGGTCCCAATTCAGTCTTGATTTTAGGTTGAGATTGTGGAGATTTTAGTGGGTTTTGGGTGTTGGGCTCTCATATCCGGTCTTTATCCGGTTTTGGTTCGGTCCCGAACGGTTTTTTACCTCAAATCTAAACCCGAATATGAAATTGGATTGTTTGCTATCCGGTCCGATCCCGGTCAGAGTTATACGGTCCGGTTTTGGGTAAAACCAAAATGCACAGACCAAATAGCCAGCACTACCAGCTGCACCATTACACTATATCTCGAGTTATGTTTAATGAGTTCTGTGGTTTTAATTTTCATATAGTTCTTGGACCCCACTAAAATATTTCTCTGGCTACGCCAATGCCATACTTGTCTATTCCAATGTCATAGATTTGATTTATGTCAACTATGTACTCGTTTCCACACAGTAGAGCAAAAAAGGCCAGAAAAGGCCTTAAACACAAGAGACCATTTGTTAAGCTCTGGGTTCTCGATCAATGCTCTTGCCACCAAAGCAACACATGAAATAATAATATAGTAACTACAAGACCACCGCACTTTGTAGCGGGCTAGCAGTCCATTTGAGAAAAATTAAAGCCCGGAGCTTATTACTTATTTCAGGAAAATATTATAAAAATGAGTGTTATAGATAAATACACAATATGCCAATAACATATTAACAAAATTCTTTCTTTCCCTTTAAATTTTTAATTTAGCCACTCTTCCTTCCACATACATATCCATTATGCTTTTTATTGAGTAATTGTACAATACTTTAAAATATTGGTGCTATAGTTTTTTTCCAATATGATACAACTTGAAATTGTGTTTTTAAAGTTATGGTACGACTTCAACTTGTACATATACTTTTTTGGTATTCATTTCAATTGAAGAGAATCCTCCATGGAGAGTACGAATGCCAGTGAAATTGATGACAAAAAAAAACCCTTTTCAATATGTTCTATTTCTTTGCCCACTCAGTCGCTTTAATAAGTGAATCAGCCTTTCAAATCTCAAGAGACCGACTCGTTCACCATACTAGAAGCAGTGATGTTACAACTACTCGTAGTGGGAACCAAGTTTAGAGCTGAGTTGGTTTCTTTCTGTCTGAATTTCTACATTATCAAAATATCAATCCTGTGATTGGCTATTGATGAAGAAGATTTGAGGTTAATTGAGGTAAAAATTCCCCAAGAATCCATCTTTGTTTCTCACCTAGCCACTTTTGGTCGGTTGTCGAATTGTAATAATCAGCAAGATTTCAATGTGGGATGAAGTTACACTTAACAATAGAATGGAGCCAATCGCTGAAAATAATAGGCATCATGGGCTTATTTTGTTGATCTTTTGGCCCCTTTAGATGTTTTTGAAATCTATCTCAAATCAAGACATCGTAAGAGAAACTAATCAAAAGTTTAGGAGCCTATGAAACCAAGCTCAAACAAACTAAATTAACTGAAATGACCAAGCCCAAACAAAGTGAATTAGCTTAATGACTACAATATAAGAACATTATTCTTAGTGAACAGTAAAATTGATTCAAGTTTATATATATTATACTAGGTGGCGATGTCGTGCCTTGTCGCGGGACGGAGATGGCTTATTGGCATGTATTATGTTGCCCGTTATGGTGTTTTGTTAGTATTATTAGTCGTCTAACCCTAATTTTTTTAGCAAGTTTGTTAGTAATATTGACTTGATAATATGATCTTGACTGAGAATAGATATATAGCGGTCAACATCCAATTTTGAAAATTTTGGAAAGTAAATGATATATACCTAAACCCAGTGACCCATTGATTATGGGTAGGGTATGGGTGACGTATATGTGGGTTTGGAAGTTTGTAGAAGGGTTTGGGTAGGATATGGATATTCACTTCCATAATCTAAATGTGTATGAGTTGGGTATGGATATCCATGGATTCATGGATTCAAGTGAAATCTAAACATTGGACCAAGATGTACATTTAAAAAATTGTAGGTACGAAAATATTATAAAAAGTAGATTAAAAAATATAATTGTTCGATGAATTTACATTAAAATTAAATTTGAGGTATCAAAATGCAAAATGTAAATTATAGTGTTTAAGTTGTGATTTAATTAAATTTGGAGTATCAAAAAGTATGTTTTTATGCAACAGTAAACTTACTTCAGCTTTATATATATATATATATGAACAATCAGCATAACATGCATGAGTAGCTGGTGACAATTGCATAAGTCTAAATTACATGATATTATTAATTACGTGGACCCTAAAGTTGTTCCACGTAGAGTTGGGGACTCAGAAATCTCCAACATGCATCTTTGAAAGTTGAAAATGTGGCCACCACAGGCTCAGAATAAGCAGCTCCAGCTTGACTACAGGCCTGATAGAACCCAGATTCGCATTACATGGGCCATGTGTCATGGAGATTTCAAGCATGTTATCTTACACTATATCATGACAATGATAACTACCAGTCTCTAGCAGCTAATCCGAATTCATCATAACACGATGGGGCGGGAGGACCAACCAGTTAACAACATCTTTCTAGTCCCTCACAGGTTGGGTTGCCTTCACTTTACAGATTTTCCTCACAATCGCTTAAAACTACAAGTATTGCAACTTCAAGTGCCAGAGATACCAGTTCAGAAAAGTATTTTCCAAGTGAAACAACAAATTCATATACTATTAATCCGTTGGAAGGATTGTCAATTTGCTTATGAACCCTGATCATTTAAGGCAAAACCCGGTGAATCCATGCAACTTAAAACAAGACAACAATGAGCAACAACATTTTCCTTCACTCGAATTTTGAAGTTCTAAGCGACCAAATCAATTTTGACGTTTCTCGGGAATTCATGGGTGACTAGTAATCCTATGCACATACAAATCCAAGAAAACTTTCGAGCTACAGGAAATTCACCAATATCGCTCAAACATCGAAAGAAACCAGAAGAATCACCCACTACAACTCACTATTTATAACATCCCAGATATAATTACTCCTCTGCACCCTGCTGCCCACCAGCTGAGAACAATTTTTTTGAGAACCAAGTCTTGTTGGGAGGGAAAGTTTTGAGCTCCGGAGGAGGAAGTCCGGAAAATACTTGGTTTTGGCAATGGGTTTGATGGGTATCTTGGTCTGAAGATGATAAGAAACTTTGGAATGAGTGGTTGTAGCTGAAGTTCTAAGAGAAAGAGAGGACGAAGTAGAGCAGGTGAGCTCCATTTAAAAGTAAGAAAGCCAAAAATGGGAGAGCTCCAAAGAGTGTTAAGAATTGAAGAGTGTCATAAATGGTGGGGAGTGGGAGGTGGTCGTCATTCTTCTCATTCCACTGGTTGCGACTTACGAGGACCCAATTTCGCTAATGCTTTGCTATTCGCCGCCCTCTTTTTTACTAATCATCGCCCTAAATTAGTGGGAAAATACAGATGTGCCCTCCACCTTCACTGACGGAGACTTTGCCTCCCTTTACCCTTATTGCTCGAAAGGAAATAAAAAAATAACATCCATTCTCGTCTATGCTTCCACTGCACCACCTCCCTTCTCCCGCCATCGATTCCCGCTGACCTTTCAACTCTCCGCTGCACCTTTGATCCCCTCCATCCCTTAAATCTCATCTCCCTCGCCTTCAATCTCACACAGAAACAAGAACCAATAAGCTTTGTCGTCCCTACCGTTGCCTACTTCTCGCCGCCCATTCATCTCCAACATATCGTCGCCGCAAATCTTTCTCTCCATACTCCTTGCCAATATCCAACAGCTCAGCCTTCAACGGAACCAACAACTCGCCTTCTTGAATCGGCTTTGATGTTGGGGAGCGATCGGAAGAAATTGGTGCAATCGAATTTAGCAACAAGGTTGGAGGCAACGCGCTGATTTGGGGCCATGGCCTCCTGTCATTTTAAAATATTCCTATGCAGTAGATAGATTGCAAGATTTAAATATTGGTTTAATGGTAAAAGCTCCAGCTCTTACTGAGTGCTGATGGGTAGGGCTGGTAATCAGTCGGTATTCGGTATACCGGGTACTGGTATAGTGGCTGCCGAATACCGATATCGATTCTCAGTCGGTATACCGGATAGTCGGTAATCGGTATGTATCCAGTATCCCGAAAACCGAAGAGAGTTGCTGTGTTTTGTACTTTTTTTGACATGTTCCTTAATATTTAATTCCTTAATTACATTATTATAATAAGAGCTGCTTTGCCCGGGAATCATAATGGGGAAGAAGAAGAAGAAATGTCGTCACCAAAATCTTCGTCTGCCACCTTTGGAAATCCTTTCTTGTTCTTCTCCTTCCTCCCGTCTTCTGCTCACACTCTCCTTCTCCCCTGTTCTTCTCCTTCTTCCCTTCTTCTGCCTTCTAAATCCTTCCTTTCTTCTTCTACTTCTTTAATTCCTTCTCCATCCAGCAGTACCCAACCTCAATTGTCTTAATCAATCCTTCTTTCGACCACAACCATTACAGGCTTCAAGGTTCAAGCAGCGGCGGCTGGCGGCGTACCTCTCTGCATCGTGGAATGCTGGTGGCTGGTGAAGAGAAGAGGAAGACAGAGAGTTGGGACTCGGGAGAGAAACATAGAAGCTCGCGGCGTGAAGAGGCAGGAGGAGGCGAGGCGTGAATAAGTGGTAGGGTTGGGAAATCCTATGTGTTTTACCTCTGACAACATTGTTTCGGTATTTCGGTATACCAGATTACCGTCGGTCAATTTCTGAATATTATCCAGTATACCGTTTTCCTAATTACGCTGTCGCATACCGATACCGTCGGTATTTGGTAACCGGTTATATTGAATACCATCCCTAGGGAGATGATGTGTATAATCCATTTAGTTGTAATTTTTTTGTAAATTTTTATGTAGGGAAAAGAAAAGAATATAAATAAAATATTATATTCTTATAACACAAATAAAATATATACATAACCTAAATATCATATTTGTATAACACTAATACAATATTCGTACCTAACACGAATTAAAGTGCATTTGTTTGTCTCGTTTCTATTCTAACAAATTCTATCTTCATGTCACATTATGGTCAGACATTGAGGATACCTTGGAGAATGATTGCCTCGTCATACCTTCCCTCTTTTTCTGAAAAATTTATTGACTTTGATTCATCAGCCAATTTTGATAATGTCGGTTGTTGTCGTCCTATGGCGGATCTGGCGATCTCGAAACTGGGTTGTCTTTAATGGCAAGCAGTTTGGGGTGCCCGCTTTGATGCGACAGTTTAACCAACAGGTTCAGGAATGGGTTAATCTACCGGTGGACCGGGTCCTTCATGTACTTCACTCTCCTTCTCCTCCCTCAGATCCAATTGGGTCAAATTTTGTGATTTGTATGTGGGATGGGGCAGTTAGGAGTGGGTCTCATTCGGCAGGTGAGATGGTCCTCATGACTCCACACAGAGGTTCTATTGGTTAAGCCGTTAAGGGGTCCAATTCCCGGAGTTGGATGAGCCTATGATGATTGAAGTGCTTGTTCTCAGGGAGGCTATCGCGTGGTGCGTGGGCACTAGCTTCACTGCAGTTAGGTTTGAAGGTGATGCACAGGTTATCATAGAGAAGATCCTTCAGAGGGATATAAGGGATAACCAAGTGGGGTCGATTCTTGAAGAAGTCGTCCAGTCCTTTGATATGAATATGGGCTTCAATGTACGATTTGTTGGTCGGCGTAACAATAGGGTAGCTCATTTGTTGGCTAGGAAGGCCCTTTCTTTGTACCCGACTATGAGTCGTTTATTTGATTTTCAGGCCTGACTGAATTCCAGGATGTAACTATCTATTTGTTCAATCAATATATGATTATCTTTTGTATAAAAGAAACATTGAGGATGTCTTTTCTAATTTTAATAGTTAAATTATACAAATATTATATCCTCATAACACATAGAATATTCGCACAACACAAATATAATATTCACACCTGTACATGGACACCGGGCCGGGCCGCCCACGGGCTTGCACGACACGACACGGTTAGAGGCTGACACGAGCCCCGACACGAAATATATGGGACAGCCTTACACGAGCACGAATTCTTTAGGGGTCGTGTCGGGCCTAAATTTCATGGGCACGGGCTCGACATGGTATGTAAATGGGTCATGGCGGGCCTAATATTTTCAAAATCTTATTGAGTATAAGAACAAACATAGCACAAAAAATATTAATTTGATAAAAATAAATATAAAAAGAATAATAGGTTCAAATATTGCAAATATAAGTACAAAATAATTATTTGTTAGATCATTAATATATATATAATTACTAACATAACAAAAAGTGAATGAAGAATTAAACAAAGTAACTTCACTCGTTATACTTACAAAGTGATTGTATTTTACTATGAAACAGTTGTCCCATCTCAAGCAATTAAGGGTAGCATCTATACCCGCCCTCTGACTTGGTAAGTAAATGTCACGGTAACTTTCATGAAGTATCTTAACATTAAGTGATAGGGTTATAAGAATATGATGTACTATTACTAGAGGCAATTGAATTAAACAAAGTGATTGTATTTTACTATGAAACGGTTGTCCCACTCCCATCTCAAGTAATTAAGTGTAGCATCTATACTCGCTCCTCACTTGGTACGTAAATGTCGCGGTAACTTTCATGAAGTATCTCACCATCAAGTGATAGGATTATGAAAATATGATGTTTGTGTATGAAAAAAGAAGAGTGAGTGTATTTTCGTTATGTTATTATTATGATCCACAATACAATTCACAATATTTTTCCATAATGTCACATAGATATAAAACTTGTTAGAATATATGTGGGATAAAAAGAATCATTTTAATTAATTTTTCATATGTATATTCTATTTGTGTTATAGGAATATATTATTTATGTTATGTGAATATTGTATTTATGTTATGAGAATATGACTTTTTTCCGTTTTATCTTGCTGTAAAAAAACTTGGACCAATTAAAAGTAAAAAATTCAATTTTATAAGTACTTTGACACGAACCATCTAAAATCACATGGTCCAACGTAAGTGGAACCATGTATTTCAATATGATTGAAGCTAGTATAGACCATCCCATTTTAAATGGTTTTGTCCGAGACGGATCATCCTATTTTACATGGTCTGTCCTAGGACAAACCATGTCATCTTACATGGTTCAAAAAAGAGAAGGAAAGTGGGTCAGTGAAAAGTAGGGGTGCACAACGGGAAACATGTATTTGGGTATACCCATATCCGTCCCGTTTTTCTAGGGTTACGGGTACCCAAATACCTGTAATTTTTTTTACGAGATGAGATTGGGATCAATAAATTCTACAATGGGTACCCGCGGGTTACCCGTTAATGTGAACGGCTATTTGCCGCCAACCAAATTGCTATTTGCCGCCAACCAAAAAAAAAAAAAATTTAATTCAAATTTTGAATTTTCCCTCCCTTCCCTTCCTTTCATTCTATAAATTCAGATATCAGAAACATTTGACTCATTCCAACAAAAACTTCTGTTGACGAGCCCAGTGCCTCCGTCGCCGGCACCGTTCTTCCGTCGTCGGCTAACCTCCCGTCGCCCTCAATCGTCGGAAAACAAGTAAGTTTATTTTTTCCGGGCAATTTTCCAGTTTTCCGGCCAGTTTTCCAGTTTTCCGGCAAGTTTTCCAGTTTTCCGGCGAAAAACAGGGCGGGCCGAAAAAAAACAGCGGCCCGAACGTCGCCGAGCCGAAAAAAATTTGCGGCCGGTGCGACGGCCGGCCGAAACATTCTTTCGGCCCGGCGAGGCCTCGGCCGCAAATTTTTTTCGGCCGGTCGCCGACCATGCCGCCCAAAAAATTTCTGGCGGCGTGTTCGTCGGCCACCATGACCCATGTGTTTGGACCATCCTTTTGCCATACTTCCTTTATACATATCTGAAACTGGCAACCAGTACCCTTCGAACTAATATTCCCACGCGTCTCCATCGTAGGGTCTGGTTTATAAGACTTAACGATCCTACTACTTCTGTCGCAATACATACAGAGGGCAGTAACAGGATTCTGTCCAGGAGTATTCGGTTTCCATGCTCCTCTAATAATAAAGAACCCACACTGCTGAGCGATTGTTTTTGCAGCTAACTCAGCTAACTCCACACTTGCATAATGGATCCCATTCTCAAATTCCTGTGTGTAATCATGATCGGCCGGTAACAACTCTTACATTTTTCCTACAATTACAATATAATACATCAATATTCCTGTGAACCTAAACGCTAATTTCAAGTCTTAACCGCTAAATTCAACTCCTAAACTCTAAATTCAATTCTTACACGCTAAATTCAACTCTTAAACGCTAAATTCAACTCCTAAACTCTAAATTCAACTCCTAAAATCGAATTTTTCAGGAAAATTGAAAAAACAGACGGTGGGCCGAAAATTTCCGGTGGCCGGAACCTGGCCGGGCCGAAAAATTCTGGTGGCTGGAACCTGGCCGGGCCGAAAAATTCCGGCGGCCGGAGCCAGGCAGAGTCGAAAATATCTTGCGGCTCAGCCAGGTTCCGGCCGCCGGAATTTTTCGGCCCGGCCAGGTTCCGGCCACCGGAAATTTTCGGCCCATATCTTGCGGCTCAGCCAGGTTCCGGCCGCCGGAATTTTTCGGCCCGGCCAGGTTCCGGCCACCGGAATTTTTCGGCCCGGCCAGGTTCAGGCCGCCGGAAATTTTCGGCCCACAGTCTGTTCGTTTCAAATCGTCGGAAAAATTGTTCGAAACTAAAAAAAAAATTACGCACCTGCTTAGTGATGATTCATTGATGCGTGTACGCAGTATATGTCGAGGATAGGCTTTCCCAATGATTTTCCGGCGACTTTTCCGGCGAGAGTTGAATTTTTCTGATTCAATACGTTCTCTGAAAGTTGGATATGTTGTAGATTGTGAAACTCCTTACCCAAAGATGTATATATATACTCTTTTTTTTTTTTTTTTTTGGTTGACGGCAAATAGCAATTTGGTTGGCGGCAAATAGCAAGCCCCCCGTTAATACCTATTTTGATATTACGGGCACCCATACTACCCACCCAACAACAAACTCAGCCGTGGAAACTGCAACATAATAAGGAGAATCAAAAGAAAGGTTGTACTTAAGTGCATGTTTTTGCTATTGTATTCATTCTAATCATCAGATGTGAAAAACGGCGGGATATTATTGACTTCGGCCTTTCCATTTTGAATCGTTTTCAATTAAAGAAATTGGCTTTATTGGGCAGTAGACCAGTAGTTGGGCGAAATGGGTAGGAGTTGAGAAGAAGTTAAAAATGGGTTTTAATTGTTTTGAATTAAAGAAATAGTTTGAATTAAATCTTGGGGGTGGAGTGAATTTGGCAGTAGTTGAGCGAGCTACTGGTAGATATATGATCATGTGTTTATTGCCCAGTGTTGTTAAAGACGAACCGAGCCGGTCGGCTAGACCGCCACCCGACCCCAAACCCGGCTCGGATCAGCCATTTAATCGCTACAGTTTTATAGAGCGGCCGCTCGAGCTGGTTGCGCGGTTCCCCCCTTCCGGCCGTTTTGTTTACCTAAAAATAAAAATAAAATTGAAAATTGAAATCGAGAAGGGCAACGGAAATCGTGGGTCTGCGGCAGCCAAACAAAACCCTAACTCTAATTCATTTCATCTTCGTCTTCGACCCTTGAAGAGAGGGAGAAGAGCGGCGCCACCCTGCCGCCGTCAACACCTCCTGACCCGGTGTCGGCGCTTCACGACGGAATCGTCGCCATCCCCAGTCAGCTCGCCACCGCATCGCCATCGCCAGTACTTTTCCCCTTGCCCTCTTCCCGTAGCAAGCAGGTCTCCGCTCCAGCGCTTCTATCCTGTCGCTTCCCGTCACCATCATCGGCATCCCTAGTCCTTGAAACCGCTCCCGGCTCCCCATCCCCAGTCGGCCAGTCCCCTCTTTCCGTAGCTGCTCCGTTGCCCTGTCTCACTAGAGGCTTGGATTGTATCCGAGCCCTGCCCTGCTCCGACCGTCTCACCTGCGCAACATTTCCACCAACCACTGCCCTGCTCTGGCCGTCTCACCTCCAGAGTCCGCAACATCTCCCACCAGTCGTTTCACCTCCTGCTCGAGGTAAGTTAATTTCGAGTTGATTGTAATTTAAATATTGGGTTTGCATTATTTTGATTTCAATGTTTATTTGCATTTGCTTGGTAGAGAATAGGGAAAATCTGAATATTTATTTGGTTTTCTTTTGTAGATGAGTACTCCAAATCCAGATAGTGCTACCTAATTAACAACACCGAGCTCTACTGCTTCAACCATGCAAGATGGTCGGGCAAAGAGTGTAATTTACTAATTTAGTCATGGTTTACCATGATTAATAAGTGTCCACTATTTATACCGATTATTTATTAGGTACCGGCTTTCTAATGGTTTTTAATAGAGCTGTCAAAATGTAATCCGACCCGAGTAACCCGCCCGATCAACCCGACCCGAGTAACCCGCCCGATCAACCCGACCCGCAACCCGCCCGTAACCCGATTTGACTAAAAGTCAATGACCCGTAACCCGCTCGACCCGCAACCCGACCAACCCGCAACCCGACTAACCCGAACCCGTAACCTGACCAACCCGCAGCCCGACTATAATAGAAGGAATTCGATGAAGATAAACCAAAAGTTGACATTTGAAATTCTAGTTCACTAAAGTCTGATCATTACATCATCAATTATTGACTTAGTATAATAATATACATCATCAACCTATTAACGCATATAATATCATCAAATATTTATTTAGATACATCATCAACCTAATAGTGCATATAACATTATAAAATATTAATTTAGCATATTAAGATAATTATAAGATTTAAAATCCAAATATCATGGTCCTGTCATAAAAAAGACTAATAATAGTTCACAAAAGTTTGATCATAACAAGAATACATGACTCATAATAGTTCATATTGCACTACAGGAAAAACAGGTTTCTAAACACGGTATCTTATTCACGGTAATTTTTCCCGTATTAGAAAGTACATTAATAACCACGGGAAAATTTCATCTATTTAGTTGTATGTTTCTAATCACAGGGAATTATTTATCAGTTTTTTAGTCTTCATTTCCCGTGATTAATACTTAGTCATGGTAATTCGTGTGAACTGTTAAGAATTTCTTTATAAATTATTTCTTTCAATTTTATGAGGGATAAATTATTTTTGCTTAAGATGTATTTTGGTTCCAAAATTTTCATTTTTGTTAGAATGGGCTCCAAATTTTCATTAGCTCCAGCGACAACGTAACCGCCTCTTTTCTAAAATTTGGGCCGCCAAGCGCAAAAGGGACTTTGGTTTCAAATATTCTTTGGTATTTGGCTCCAAAATTTTCATTTTTGGTAGAATTGGCTCCAAGTTATTATTTGCTCCAGCGGCAAAGTAGCTGTCTCTTTTCAAAAAATTTGGCCACAAAGCGCAAAAAAGGAAAAACCTTAGCTCTCAAAAATTTTGGCCGGCAAGCCTCCAAATTCCAAACACACCCTCGCTCTTTCTCCCTTCCCTGTACCTATCCTCAACTCATCATGATGATTTGATTGGTCTTGAAGATTTGAGAGTTTATTGGTATTTGAGCTAGTTTAGAAATCTTGTATCAACATGATGATTTGGATAATTCTAGATGATTTCAATTTGGCTGGTGTTTAGACCTGGCAAATTACAACCTGACCCGTTGACCCGACCCGAAACCGCCCGAAAACTAGAAATTTTTGTAACCCGAAATCCGAATGACCCGAACCCGATAACCCGTAAGTTTTTGGGTCGGGTTGGGTGGGTTAGCGGGTCGACCCGTTAGACCCGTTCCATTTCATATATCACTCCTAAAATATGATAAAATCACTCATAAATTGGTGAGATGTTTAAAAAAATCACAAGATTTGAATGACATGTTTGGAGTTTAAGGATAATCAAATATCATGTGTTTCTTGTAGTAGTATTACTCTTGTGATTGTTTTTTGAAGATTTGCGCAATTTGTATTTCATTTCATTAGCGTGGGAGGATTTGAGAATATGTTAATTGACATGTGTTAGGTAAACTATTGTCATGCATATGTGAAAATTTGTATTCTTTAAGAAAATATGAAGCATGTTTGATATTGTTTCTGAGAACGCTTGTAACCCGAAATGACCTGTAACCCGACCCAAAACTGAATGGGTTGGGTTAATATTTGACCAGAAATCAGCCAACCAAACATGACCCGACCCGTAACCGAAGTCCACAACCCAAAATTACCCAACCCGACCCGATTGCCAGGTCTACTGGTGCTCATGCTACAAGAAAGATTATTTTCAATTGTGTTGATATTTGTTTTATTGACACTAATCTTATAACTTTGAGTTGTGATTCCTTTTTTTTTACAAGTATTGTGCTAGCTTCATATAGTTACGATTTACGACTTACTAGTAATCACTAAAAACTAACGCGATGTTCTAGTCCGTAAAGCCCGCAACCCTAACCGCCCGACCCGCAACCCGATTAACCCGCACCCAATTGACCCATAACCCGATTGGCTCGCAGCCCGATTGGCCCGCAACCCGATTGACCCGTAACTCGATTGACCCGCAACCCGAGTGACCTGTAACCCGAGTAGCCCGCAACCTGATCAACCCGACCCCGATAAACCCGCAACCCGATCGACCCGCAACCCGACCAACCCACAACCCGAATGAACCTAGCCCGAACCCATCCTAACCCGCCCGATTGACACCTCTAGTTTTTAAACGGTTTAATGCTGGTTGGACCGCTAAAGACCGAACTGTTCACATTATCGCGTCATACTCCGATTCGCTTTTGACAACATTGGTATTACCATTAACAAAGGAGAACATTGACAAGGTATTGGATGTGATTCGGCTTATTCTAATGGCCGACGATGGTAATGTAGCTCTCCACGAGATTGACGGTCTTGTCGTTGTTTAAAGAAATATTGATAAACGTTAACCCATACGGGTTTGGGATATGAGATGAAAATTTCCCTCCAAATGAGATTGGATACCCGTTTCAAACGGGACGGGTACCCAATCCCGCCCCGTTGTCCACCGCTAGTGAACTGAAAAGGAAAGGAGAAGAGAATTTTTTTTTATTAAGGGTACATGTGTCTTTTTATATCAAATTAGGACGACAATTAGTAAAAAGTAGATACGGTGAATAACAATCCTACTTCGCTAATTCAACAAAATAAAGAGTTTAGAACTTTTTAAACCCGACAATAAGCGCATGTGAACTGGCGGGCGACGCGAGGCCAGGAGTAATTAGGCTAATAATTACGAACATGGGCCAAACAAACTCATGGGCCGAGAAGATTAGGTAAACCAACCTCCAGCCAGATCGGTGCCAATTACCATACTACCCCCACTCTTGTAACGTCTATTCTCGGGCGAAAGGTAATTTGAGGATCCTTCATCCTCCTCCTTACAAAAACCCCAAAGACTCATTCGCCTGCCTCCTCCAACATCTGCGTGCGAAACCTAGCAGCCTCAGCCGCAGCCGGTATCCTTTCTCTTCTTCGTTGACTCTCCTCTAAGCTTCGGAAGGTTCGTTCTTTCTTGAAGCTCTGGTTTGCTTCTTTCCACTCATGTTCCTTTTTATATCCCTGTTCAAGCTTCCAACGTCCACCGATCCATTTCTTCATTCTTGTTGTGGCTATGGTGGATCCTGAATCTCTGTGTTGCTGAGGGGTGTTTTTACTTCGACTTGTCTGTTGGTTGGTTGTCTGATGATGAAACCTGTAGAGAGACCGATCGATAGGTTTTTGCTGAGTGATGTTTGATGATTGCTTGTAAAACTCCGGATTTCGTGTTCGCCTTCCAGGAATCGATTTTATATGGACATATTGTTTGTGCTCGGATTTGAACGAATCTGATGGTGGTTGGATTACGGTCGCTTTCACTGAGGAGTTGGTTTCTAATTGTCTTTGGGTGCGATTTGCACTATTCTGTTAGTTGTTGGATTATGGTCTTAGCTGATGTTTATTCCCCAATTTGAGTTTAGTTTGCGATAACTATGAGTTGAGTTACTTAAACTAGAAAACTAGGGCTTGCTAATTTCATATGATGAATTTAGTTATGATGGTGGCATCTGTAACTATGATCATCATGCTTTGCGATTTGTAATACACCAATTGTGTTAGACTGTCTACCGCACTTAAGCTTGTCATTTAAGTTTGTTTCATCTGTTGAGCCAATTGAATTTGCTGCTTTTGACATTGGTAGCATAGATCCAACACTATGGTGCCTATTGATAGCTGATGTCCTGCAAATATCATCATCCTGTGTTAATAACTCTTCACGCAGTGGTATCCTCTTTAACTCTACTACCATTTTGTAACTTGTGCAGCAGGATGGACTCTCAGACCAAGCACGCTTTGGTTGTGAAGGTGATGGGCCGTACTGGATCCAGGGGGCAGGTGACTCAGGTCAGAGTCAAGTTCATGGACGACCCCAACCGCTTCATCATGAGGAATGTCAAGGGTCCAGTGAGAGAAGGCGACATCCTCACCTTGCTCGAGTCTGAGAGAGAGGCCAGGAGGCTTCGTTGAGATCTTACCCTTCTGGTTTGGGACAGGTTTTCTGATGGCTTGTTATTGTGGTGTTTATAATACTTAGTAAGTTTGTGTCCATCAGAACTTGGTGTCATTGAGGTTTTGGTTCCTTTTGACATGCTGAATCAAATTTTGTTGTCATGAAGACTTGGAAATCTGTGGTGTTGTGAGTTTTATAATGTACGGATGGGATTTTAAGTGGTAATCACTCTGAACGTTTGAATCTCTTTCATAGCTTTCTCTTGTTGGATTGCATTTTTTTCCCGTGCTGATCCTGCGTCCTGCCACCTAAAAAATGCGGCTTGCTGCCCTAAGTTTGTTTTCTTCCGTGGTAGAAATGGTGAGCTTGATACAGTTGGACAGAAGACCTGTTGGTTTGGGGGTGGGTATGGCGTTCAGTTCGAAGGACGCTGTTCAAGATGCCTTTAGCGAAGAAGTCATGCGGTGGAATTTCGAGTGGAGGGTAAAATATTCTGACAGCAAAGAACTACATGTCATATGCAAGAATGCTGCAGAGGGTTGTATGTGGCAACTGGGGATATGGGTCACATGTCACCTATACACATTAATAAGTTGAAATTAGTACCAATCACATCCACTATATTTTATAAAGTTAAAATATTCAATTGTCATTTTTACCTGGTTCTACCAAGGCTTATCACATCACACTCAACATGTTAAAACAGTAAAGAGTGCTTTGGTTGGTGGTCATTTGTATTTGCTCTAATCCACCTTGTAAGTAAAAGTACACATATAAGAACTTTTTAAAGCATAGAGGCTAAGCATGTAAGAATTTCTTAAGCACTTAATCAATTGAAGTAATAAATCTAAATTATATAGGATTGCATACTTGGAATAAATCTAAATTAAATAAAGTTAAGCATGTCGTACATTTTAGCTTATAATCAAATATAAAAGGCCTACTAAGCATGTAATATAAATGTAATAAAGTTTAGCTTATAATAAAATCTAAGTACATAAATGTAAATACAAAGTTGCAAGTAAATTAAACTTACTTGACACCATAGGGGGGATTGCTACAGCTCGTAGCTCCGCATTAGGCGCCCAGAATTTTTGCAGGTCTCGAGGTGCGAACATCGGTACATGCTCTCATGCCCAGAGCTTAAGGATGAACATCGCAACACTAGCTTGTTTCCCTTTCAACTTCAAGCAAGTACACAGTTCCCGGTATACCCCAGCTAACACGACCGACCACTAACTCTTTCTCTCGATCGTGTCCCAATCACCGAGGAGCAACGACAACCACATGCCTTGTATCCACCTGTTTGCCTTGTCGGAGAACATAAATTCACCAACCAAGCCAATGAGGTAAAGCGTGTATACCGCTCCACTTGATCTTTGGGGTGTTTGGGCCGATATGAAACGCATTTTGGATGCGATCAACGAGCCACGAGATCAATAATTGCCACACATTCAGCGGTGGATGCCCATGTCCTTTGACTTCAGTCTGGAGCAGCATGTTGAACACCATACACTAGAGAATCAGTGGCCCCAACCTTCTTCAGGTTTTCTCGAGTGGCCGATGATGGCCTCTCTAGTGACCGACAACCCAGTGAGGATGACAACATCTCTGAGGGTGATCGTCATTTCCCCCTCGAGATAGTGGAACATGTATGTTTCGGGGCGCCATCGCTCTGCCATTGTCGCCAGCAGATCGTTGCCAATATCGATCTGCATGAAGTGCCTCACCGTATCCATTGAAATAAATCCATTAAGGAAATCAAGTTTGAGTATAAACCAAAACCCAGAAAGGAAAGAAAGAATAAACACAAACCTGGGTAGGTAAAAATTGACTTTCTTAAGTAACACAGTGCATAAAACCACCATCTAAACTAGTCAGTGGACAACCCTTCTCTGGCAAGTTCATCGTCGAGATGTTCTTGCAGCCGATGAATCCATAAAAAATAAATCAAAGTTTGAGCATCACCTAACACCCTAAAAGTAGAAAAAAAAAAAAAATGAAATAGAGGTAGTTACTCACCATTATAGGTGTCAATCGGACGGGTTCGGGTCGGGTTCAATCGGGTCGCGGATTAATCGGGTTGCGGGTCAAGCAGGTTCAAGTTGATCGGGTTACGGGTCAATTGGGTTGCGGGTCAATCGGGTTGTGGGTCAATCGGGGTCGGTTCAGTCGGGTTGCGGATCAACAGGGGTGTGGGTTAATCAGATTGCATGTCAATCGGGTTCGGGTGGATCGGATTGCGGATTACTCGGGTTACGGCTTGTTCGGTCCAAATAATTGAATTATTATTTTTTAATGATTAGTTATTAACCTATTATACCTATCTAAAACAAACTCACCAATCACTATTTTGCAATTAAAAAACATGAAGGTACATTATTAAACAAATGAATGGCCATAAATTAAGATGTGGAGAAGGGTTTGTGGGAGAACATTGCTTTAGAGAGGAAAGCGCCATTGCTCCCAAATCTTGAGGTGCAACTGCCAAGTCTTTACTGCATCCGAGTGTCCAAATCAACAAACTAAAGAGAACCAACTAACAAAGAAATATTTTCTAGTTTACCAAAATTGGGATACTTCTCTTGAAAGATCACCAAATAGATGGAGGGGAATAATCTGACCATGTGCCCTCCATGTACTCGAAAGAATACATAAGTTCCAGAATCATAAGATCAAATAAATACACAACTAATAAACAAAAATCCTTATTCTTCAATGCACTGCCCATAGACAACCGTGAGTAGCAAACTATATACATGTAAGGGTGATAGATATCACAAAGTAGCAAGCATTCATTAATTAATGTAGATCATATTTAAATCTATTCCCTTGGGGTCAATACACAGATCATTGTGGATGCATACACTAGTGCTCCTTAATTTGTAAAGTTGAAGGGAAATTGAGATTATGGAAACAAAACTGAACATCCTAAGCAAGAGTGGTCATTTTAGCTTCAAAATAAACCACAGAACCAAAGGCAACTAAAGGAAAACTAATAGATTGAAGACATCAAGATCCTCATCAGTAGGATGTGCAAGTCAGCTTACATACTGAAATCTAAAGACTGCCTTTGCTACAAATCATAAATGCCTTTCAAGTAAATCCTATATGGTTTGTATGTAGAACAATTAGACTGCCTTTGCTACAAATCATAAATGCCTTTCAATTAATCCTATATGGTGTGTATGTAGAACAGTTTGGTTAATCTGTCCATTGAAATACAACAAGAATTACTCTTAAACCTGTTGGAATTTCTTCCTCAAATTAGCATCCTGATTTACAACAAATAAATGCTTTTTGTTATCTTCCCAAACTATGTCTACTGGTCAAGTTCATGCACTCTTTTTACTCTTGTGATCACACCTGCAGGTCAAAATGTAAGTCTAGTAAGGTCCTTCTGAAACCTCTAATTACTCAAAGAAGGAGAATAATAGTTCCCACAAAGTCCAAAGAGATCACATACCTTGCACATCCCGCAAGTTCAATCCATACTTCTAACTAATGAAGGACGACGTATCATTGTTTTGCAGTTCACTTCACCATCCACTGAAGCATCTAGGAACTTACTCTGTCTTGTCCGGTATTGCAGGCCCAGTTCCACCCTGCTCAATCGAAATTGTCCGCCATCAAACTGAACTGAAACCTAAATGCAACCAAACAATAATAGAAAAACAGGAGCAATTAGATCCAAAATCTTGAGGAGCAAGATCAAGAGTCACCGTTTAGGTGATAGTCGCACAAGGAAGATATAAACCGAACTGTAAGCAAACCTTCCAGCCGAAATCGGACACTTGCTGGAGTAAGTAGCTATGGGAGATAGCTTTCTTTCAATTCATCATCAAATGTAATGCTGGCAAAACAACAGTTGCTAAAAGCAATAATGGATGTTTTCAATAGATAGGAGGTATGAATATTATCTACCTCGCTTGCTGTATCAAATATCAATCAATCTCACGTCTGTATTGCATCTATCTAATAAACAAGCTCGTCAAAAAATGTGGAGGTTCTGGCTGGCTAACAGTCCCAGAAAGAAACTGTTATAAGTTTACAGTGCTCCAGAAAGCACTTCCATATCTTGTCTCTAAGACAGGTTCATCTTCACCAGCTTGGGATAAAGGATCTTGTCATCCCTCCCGGTGTTGCTTTCTAGCAATGCATTTTGAACAAGTTCCTTCCCCAGAGTATGGATGATTACCCTCATGTCTTCTACCCTAACAAACCCAGCCCTATTCTGATCAAAAAACCTGAAAGCCTGCAGCAGCTCCATTAGTCTAGCCATTGTTCCTTTTCAGTCCCTTTCTGTGGATCTTGAGAATTGGCAATTCAGGAGTGACCTGAATAATTGTTGAAGATGTGTAACCATGTTTGCCAGTTATTCCGGTTACAAACTGATGGTTCGAGTAAAACGACATCTCAGCAGATTGAGGAAGCGGCTCAGATATTAGATACACTAAAAGAAGGGAAAAGAGGTCGAAACTTGAAATGGAGAGACACCGTCTGGGATTACAAGATGACGTTGCGAACCCACTGTTGGGCACTGGCCCATGGTCATCTCGACTGAACAAACCAAAGCCGCTTCCTTGAAGCCCAAAGCAGCTCCACGGTCAAAGTCGAGACTACCAAAGGCGTCTTCGCCTTCATTCCAATCCCTAAATCAAATCATCGAAGAAGAACCTACTCCCAGATAATTGCCATCGCCAATCCCTCCTTCAAATACCTCTGCCAAACGGTCATCTCATTGAAGAAGAGAGAGATCAAGATGCGCGTCAAAAGCCTATTTAAAGACCACTCGATGAAGAAGGTGGCAACGGTTTCCACTGCTCAGGAAGAACTGGTTAGTTCCTAGGGAGAGTTGGATTGGGTTCTTGTTTAAGTGTCTGGAGTGGTAGAGTTGGGGCTGTTGCCAAGAACTCTACTCAATCTGGGCATAGAGCTCTGCTTGTTGTCTCTCTTTTGCTTGTTGTCTCCCTTTACTTCGAGTTTCCCTCTAGTAGAAATGGGATAAGGCATAGCTGTTTAACAATTGGTATCAGAGCCCCCTTTTCGTGGAACTTAGTGTTGCCGAGAAGGAGATCCTCTGCCTTGCTATGTCTTCTAACTCATTTCCTACTAGTTCAAATCCTCCCTGGTTCTCTGGGTCAAATTATTCTGTATGGAAGAAACGAATGAGACTATACCTCCGAGGAATCGACTGTGAATTATGGGCAATTGTCCGCAATGGACCAATTGACATGAAAGAAGACAATGAGGAGGATTGGTCAAATGAACAAAAGAAAAGTGCTCAATTAGATTCTAGGGCTATGCACATTCTGTTGTCTGCTATATCAGATGATGAAGGTGAAAGAGTCAACAAATGCGAAACTGCTAAAGAAATTTGGACAATTCTAGAAACCACTCATGAAGGAACTTCAGAAGTAAAAGAAACTAGAATTGATCTACTACTAAAAGAATATGAAACCTTTGACATTTTATCAGGAGAATCTATCTCTGAAATGGACAAAAGATTTTCTAGTTTGGTAAATCGACTCAAAGGGCTAGGAAAAACCTTCTCTAGCAAAGAACTAGTAAGAAAAGTCCTTAGATCTCTTCCCCTTGAATGGATGGCCAAGAGAACTGCTATAGAGGAAGCTAAAGATCTAAACATTCTGTCCTTAGAAAACTTGATAGGATCCCTCCTTAGTCATGAGGAAGTTCTGAAGCAAATGAACTCTCTTCATGACAGAAAGAACAAATCTATAGCCTTTACTTCTGTGTGTGGTAATGAAGGACAGAAAATGGATGAGGAGTTTGAAAATGAACTTGCTCTCACCAGCAAAAAACTCCAAAGAATGATGAAATTCAAACATGATCAAAATGCAAAAAGGGGAAGTCAAAGCAATAGCTATTCTTTCAGACCATCTAGAAACATGCTCAATCACTCCCCTAGAAACTTTGGACATCACTCTGGAAGTTCAAATGACAAAAACTCATTTGCAACTAACAGACATGATACTAGTCCTAAAGATGTCAAAAGTTCTACTGAAATCAAATCTCACTCAACTATTTGTTTTAAATGTGGAAAAACAGGTCACATTAGGGTCAACTGCCCCCTAAACAAAAAGAAGGAAAAGGCTATGACAGCTACCTGGAGTGACTACAGCTCAGAAGAAGAGGTTGATAATGTTGCCTACATGGGGTTGAACTCCAACATTGAGGATGACAATGCAAATGATCAGAATAATAAAGGTGCTAACATCTGGTACTTAGATTCTGGATGCTCGCATCATATGACTGGTAACAAAGCTCTTTTCTCTTTTCTTAACCCAAAAAGAGGAGGTAAAGTATTCTATGGCAATAATAAATGTGCTTCTGTAGTTGGTAAAGGCACTATTTGTAGTAATTCTTCACTTATTATTGAAGATGTACTTTATGTAGAAAGTTTAAAGCATAATTTTCTCTCCATTAGTCAAATATGTGGGTCCACTTATCGAGTCATATTTGATCCTTTCTGCTGCATCATTGAACGAATCTATGACAATGCTGTGATTTTTAAAGGAAAGAAAATTAATAATGTGTACACTGTTGATTTATCCACTCTTGATTTATCAGAGGATATATGTTTGAGCTCTATGTCTGGTCCAGCTATCATCTGGCATAGAAACTAGGGCATATGAGTTTATCTCGATTGAGTAAACTCACTAAGCTCAATCTGGTTAGAGGACGGCCTCAAATTAAGGCAATTGATAATTTCACTTGTGAAGCATGCATCTTAGGAAAACATTGCAAGAAATCATTTAAAAGTAAACTGGAAGTTACCACCTCTGCTACCTTTGATCTAATACACATGGACTCATTTGGACCAACAAATGTTCAAAGTCTTGGAGGAAAATCATATGTGCTAGCAATTGTTGATGATTTTTCCAGATTCACCTGGGTTTACTTTCTATCTTCCAAAGATGAAGCCTTCTCTAAGTTCAAAACATTTGTGATTCTTACGCAAAACCAATTTGGATGTCTTGTCAAAAGCATTAGAAGTGATGATGGTGGTGAATTTATCAATGATAACTTTTGTTGTTTCTGTGACCACCATGGTATCATTCACACCTTCTCTGCACCCAGAACCCCACAACAGAATGGGGTTGTGGAGAGGAAAAATAGATCCCTTATTGAATATGCCAGAACTATGCTTCTTGATTTTGATTGCCCTAAGTTTCTCTGGGCAGAGGCAGTAAACACTGCTTGGTATGTGCTTAATCGAACCACCATTAGAAAGATTATTAATAAGACTCCCTATGAAATATTAAAAGGAAAAATACCTAAGTTATCCTACTTTCATCCATTTGGAACCAAGTGCTACATTCTGAACACTAAGGATCAAATTGGAAAGTTTGACGCCAAGTCTGAGATTGGTATCTTTCTTGGTTATTCCAGTAAAGGTCAAGCATATAGAGTCTTTAATAAGAAGTCAAGGAAAGTGGAAGAGTCAATTCAAATTAAGTTTGACTCATCTCATCCATCACTACCCTTGCATTCAGATATAAGCAACTATGACTTTCTTCCTCTTAGCTCTTATCTTGAGACAGGAGAAACCTCCAACAAAGAGGATTCTGCCCCTCCAGTTGCATCTTCTGAAACCGATTCCTCTGTGAATCCTGAAGCCCCCTGCTCACATCAGAAGAAGGCACCCTCCTTCTCAAATTATAGGTAATATATCAGATCCCATCCACAACCAGAGGTAAGTACACCCCAGGTCAGTATGCCTTTGTTTCCTTACTCGAACCAAAAAACTATAAGGAAGCCATACTAGATGAAGAATGGTTACTTGCCATGCAAGAAGAATTATCTCATTTTATCGGACTAAAGGTCTAGGAACTTGTTCCTAGACCTGTAAACATATCTGTCATAGGAACTAAGTGGATATTTAGGAATAAATATGATGAATTAGGCTTTATCATTAAGAACAAAGCCCGCCTTGTTGCCCAAGGGTATAGTCAAGAGGAGGGAATTAATTATGAGGAAACCTTTGCCCCTGTAGCTAGGCTTGAGTCAATCAGACTACTTTGTGCTTATGCAAGTCTTATGAACTTTAAACTCTATCAAATGGATGTAAAAAGTGCATTCCTGAATGGTGAAATTAAGGAAGAAGTGTTTGTTGAACAGCCTCCTGGTTTCATTGATTTTGAATTTCCAGACAACTTTTTTAAGCTTTCAAAGATCTTTATGGTCTCAAACAAGCCCCCAGGGCTTGGTATGAAAAGTTGACATCCTTTCTCATAACTCAAGGGTTCTGTCAAGGAGGAGTTGACAAAACTCTTTTCATTAAAAAGAAAAATGATCATTCCTTGATAGTCCAGGTGTATGTAGATGATATTGTCTTTGGCAGCACTGACCCCAATATGTGTGATGAATTCTGCTCTACCATGAAAAACCAGTTTGAAATGAGTCTCATGGGTGAATTAACCTTCTTTCTTGGTCTACAAATCCATCAAACTAATACTGGAATTTTCATTCCTCAAATTAAATACCTACAATCTATGCTAACCAAATTCAACTTGATGAATGTCAGCCATGTAAAACACCTATTGCTTCAAATTCTCATCTTGATCATGATATTGAAGGGCAAACCTGTTTGTGAAAAAAGGTATAGAGGGATGATTGGTTCTCTGTTGTATCTTACAGCTAGTAGACCTGATATTCAGTTCAGTGTTTGTCTGTGCGCTAGATTCCAGAGTCAACCTAAAGAAAGTCACATGGTTGCCGTAAAAAGAATTTTTAGATATCTAAAAAGCACTCATGATCTTGGATTATGGTATCCTAAATCTGATGGTTTGTCTTTAATTGGATACTCAGATTCAGACTTTGCTGGTAGCATCACTGATAGAAAGAGTACCAGTGGTGCTTGTCAATTTTTTGGGGGGTCTTTAGTGTCTTGGTCAAGTAAAAAACAAGGATCTGTGCCCTGTCAACAGCAGAAGCAGAATATGTTGCTACTGGCAGTTGTTGCACACAAATCCTGTGGTTAAAATCTCAACTAGCTGACTATGGTCTTTGTTTTGATAAAATCCCTGTCATGTGTGACAATACCAGTGCCATTTTTATGTCTAAAAATCCAGTTCACCATAGCAGAACCAAACACATTGAAGTCAAACATCATTTCATTAGAGATATAGTTCAAGCTGGCTCGTTAGAAATAAATTTCATATCCACTGAATTTCAAATTGCTGACATTTTCACAAAGGCTCTGTCTTCTGAAAGATTTATTAAACTCTGCGATGAACTTGGGCTACAGCCTCTGCACTCGATTCAGAATGGGCATTAAACCAGGTTCTATCTTTCCTTGTTCTCTTTCAAATTCCAATAAATGTCTCATTTATACTAGATTTTCTGTTCTGTTGCGTGATTATTCATGAACATGATGTTTAATTTCCCTATGCATTGAAAAATTATTTAATAGTTGACTGCTGCACTTAGGTTCCTCCTAAATAATTGCTGATAACTCTTAGTATTCTTCCCCCTTAATACCTATATAAACTCCCTATGTTCTCCGCCCATATCTTGCTCTGCTACTCCTAACAATCACCATGACTGAGCTATTCACCTCTTCCAACATTCCTGGTGCAATTGTTACCTATGTTGGGAGAACCTTCAATGAGCCCATTGAATTCAACCATCATAGATTCAAGGAATTCTTTGCTTCCCGCCGACTTTCTGATCCCATCTCACTTGACCTCTATGAATTCAATGCCTCTGGGATAGACATTACACCCTTCATTAGGAATCTGGGATGGGAATTCCTTCTCCATTATCCACCCCTTGCTGCTTGTCCCTTACCTGTCAGAACCTTCTATGCAAACCTTGATTGTCAAGGCATCACCACCAGAAAATTAACCACTCTCGTGAATTGATACTTTATCTCACTCACTGCTGAGGCAATTGGTATTCTACTAAATCTTCCAATTGGAGGACCTCTTCCTCTAGCTCATGAAGATGAATTCCTTTTTTATGACTTTGATCATGAGATAGAATACTCTCGCATTACTCAGCGACTAGTAGGTGCTAATGAAGTCATCACTTCTAATGATCTAAACCCCATACTTCGCACTCTCCACTATTTTATCACTCACTTCTTTCCTCCTCGATCCCATGGGCTTCACATTGTTACCAAACTTGACCTCTGGGTCCTTTCAAATGCTCTGACTGGTAGAAAAATCGACTATTCACAACTCCTTTTTGGCTCCATTGTTTGAAATGCTGATGCTCACCTCGATGGTCTAAGTGTGGTGTCTATCTGTTCTGATGTGCTATTTTGAAATGGTTCAAAGACCATAAAGGTCTGAGTAAGGAGACCTTGATAAGTATTCCAGAATAAAAGACCATAAAGGTCCAAGTTTAATAAATATGTTTAGTTGACTTCATTCTTGATATGGAAGCTTGAAAAACAGTCTGGTTTATATGTTAAGATTGGTGTCCTTCATGTTATTGAAATTATCTGGCTTATAAGAAGAACTGCACACTCGATGCTTTGATTTTGCCTTGACTGTTGACAGGAATGAAAGCTTGAACGCAGGGGGAGATTGTTGGGCCTTGGCCCATGGTCATCTCGACTGAACAAACCAAAGCCGCTTCCTTGAAGCCCAAAGCAGCTCCTCGGTCAAAGTCGAGACTACCAAAGGCGTCTTCGCCTTCATTACAATCCCTAAATCAAATCATCGAATAAGAACCTACTTCCCAGATAATTGCCATCGCTAATCCCTCCTTCAAATACCTCTGCCAAACGGTCATCTCATTGAAGAAGAGAGAGATCAAGATGCGCGTCAAAAGCCTATTTAAAGACCACTCGAGGAAGAAGATGGCAACGGTTTCCACTGCTCAGGAAGAACTTGTTAGTTCCTAGGGAGAGTTGGATTGGGTTCTTGTTGAAGTGTCTGGATTGGTAGAGTTGGGGCTGTTGCCAGGAATTCTACTCAATCTGGGCATAGAGCTCTGCTTTTTGTCTCTCTTTTGCTTGTCCTTCCCTTTACTTCGAGTTTCCCTCTATCTGGTGAAACTGTATGTCATCTCTTCATTTATGATTGTTCTTCAGCTTTACTAGTGTGAATAACTTGAGTCAAACAATAGTAGAAATGGGATAAGGTATAGTTGTTTAACACCCACCGTTGAGAACCAGAAGAAGCAGGTATGCCCCGCAACCAAGTTCCCAATGAATTAGTCAATTATTGCGTGGAATGTTCGAGGGTTGGGACAGAGTATCAAACGCTAAAAAATTAAAAGAATTTTAAGAAGGTGGAAGTCAAATGTGGTTGTGTTGATAGAGACCAAATGGAGTATTTGCAATCAGAGGAAGATTAGTTCAGTTAGTGGCTTAAGGGATTCTTGTTGGATTGCCAAGAATGCTAGAAATTTGTGGGGGGGGGGGGGGGCATTGCTATGTATTGGGATGGGCGTAGACACAAGCTAATAACGGTTTGGGAAGGATCCTTTTCTTTGGCTACAAAATTCCAGTCGGAGGGCAGCAGTGAAACCTTTGCAATGTTGGGTGTGTATGGACCCCAGACCAAAGAGGCTAAACTTCCATTCTTGCAGGAACTCCAGTTGGTTTGCCAAGCTTACACTAATTCGCTATGCATTATTGGTGACTTTAATTTGGTTCATACTGGCGAAGATTTTCAGGGTCAGCTGCGGGACTCTGAGCTCATGGTTGAGTTCAATAATGTCATTAGTAGCTGTGGTATGTTGAAAATTCCATTAACAGGAGCTAGGTTCACTTGGAGTAGAGGGGGTACTTCTGGTTCTTTCTCTAGAATCGACAGAGCCTTTATTAACCATAGCTTTGATGTTTGCTTTGCCCCGCATTCCATTGTGGCGCTGGATATAGTTGAATCCAACCATAATCCCATCCTTCTCCGGTGGGGCGACGAAAATAGAATCCACAGACCTTGGAAATTCAAAAATATGTGGCTGTAGGAGGAGAGTTTTTTGGCGAGTCTCGTCGGATGGTGGTGTGTTCCAGTTTCGGGAGTAGGGGAAGTTTTTCGATTTGGGGAAAGGCTGAGAAACATGAAGTGCCTAATTAAAAAGTGGAATGTTGAGGTCTTTGGCAGAGTTGATAGGAAGATTTCGAATTTGATGGCGAGAATCCGCATCATTGACAACCTTGAGGAACAACAGGAACAACTAGACAATTGGGAGCAACTTCTGGTCAAGAGGAGTTTGTTGAAGTGTGACCTAGAAAAAACACTCATCTTGGAAGAAATCTCCTGGCGGCAAAAATCCAAGGAGCTTTGGCTTAGAGTTGGTGATAAAAATATTCCTTTTTTCCATCGAGTCGCCTTGAACAACAAAAGGAAAAATCACATTCATCATATCAGGGTCAATGGGGAATTCACAAAGGGAAAGGATGAACTTCAGAGAGCCTTTATCCAACACTTCCGGAGTAGATTTCGGGAAACTTGTAAGTCTCGACCTTTTCCCACTGGTTATAGGGCCGAGTTGATTACATCACATGATAATTATAACTGACAAGGCCCTTTACATTGGAGGAGATCTGGAGAGTTGTGTCGGATTGCAGGGGTGATAAGGCGCCGGGTCCTGATGGTTTTACCATCGAATTCTTCAAGAAAGGTTGGGATATTATTAAGGTTTATTTTTTGAAAGCCTTCGATCATTTCTTTCTTACGGGCGAGCTCCCTAGCTCGGTGACACATTCCTTCATTTGCTTGATCCCCAAAAAAGATGCGGTTGAAGAGGTGAAAGATTTTCGACCAATAAGTCTTGTGGGCTGCCTCAATAAAATCATATGCAAGGTTTTGTTTGCCAGAATCAGACCTTATATTAAGTCTGTCATCTCTATTTATCATTTTGCAGGAGTTAGAGGTCGGCAGAGCCATCAGGCCAATTTCATTGCCAATGAAGCAATTGATAGTAGGAAAAGGAGTGGTAAGCTGGGTCTTGTTCTAAAACTTGATATCGAGAAGGCCTTTGACTCAGTTAGCTGGCCTTGCTTGTTCAGAATTATTGATTCCATGGGTTTCAATCAGAGATTTCAAAAGTGGATCAGAGGTATTGTTAGCAATTCAAAGTTGTCGGTTCTTGTTAACGGAGAGGCAACCGGCTTCTTTGGTATGGAAAGAGGGCTAAAGCAGGGAGATTCTTTGTCTCCATTTCTCTTTAACGTGGTGATGGACATCTTAGCATTTATGCTTAAGGAAGCCAATGTCGCGGGTTTCATCTTGGGTTTCTGTATGGATGAGTTGAATCGCAGAGGTGAAGTAACTCATATTTTGTTCGCTGATGACGCCATTGTTTTCTGTGATGCTACGGAAAGTGAGGTCACGAACCTGCTTGCTGTCTTGACTTCATTTCAACTAGCGTCGGGGTTAAAAATAAACCTTGATAAGAGTAAATTGTTCCCGGTCGGTGATGTTCAGAATATTGACAGGTTGGCAGACCTTTTGTGTTGTGACTGGAAGTTCTTACCTACCATTTACCTTGGTCTTCCTCTAGGAGCTTCACCTCTGACTAGTAGCATTTGGAACCCACTCATCAGCAGAGTGCAGGTCCGTTTGGAAGGGTGGAAAGGGAGTCTACTCTCTTTTGGTGGCAGGATTGTTCTCGTCAAAGCTTGCTTGGCTAGCCTCCAAACTTACATGTGCTCCATGTTCAAAGCACCACACCATATTATTAAGAACATTGAAAGGATCCAATGTTCTTTTATTTGGTCTGGCAACCTCGAGCAGAAGAAATTCCATTTGGTCTCTTGGGGTAGGTGCAAAAGACCCAAAAAGCTTGGAGGCCTTGGTTTACCTGATTTGAGAAGACATAATTTGGCTTTACTCTCCAAGTGGTGGTGGAAATTCGCCACAGAAGATAGTTGGTGGAAGAATCTCATGATTATCAAGTTTCCGAATAAAGAATCTAGTTGGATACCAGGTAAACCTTCCAATTCTGTCGGTTGTAGTTCTTGGACTCAGATATATAAACTGAAAGAGGACTTTTGGAAGTATGTTGTTGTTAGTCCCGGCAATTCAGGTGATGACATCTCCTTTTGGAAGGATCGGTGGATCAGAGAAGTCACCCTTGTTGATAGCTTTCCTCGTGCTGCGGCTTCTGCTGTTAACCCCCGAGCAAGACTGCATGATATCCTTTTTAGAATGAATGAGACCGTTTCTTGTGAAATTCCTTTAAAGTTTTCGTTGAAGGGTGGGGCGGAGAGAGAGAGAGAGAGAGAGAGAGAGAGGGAGAGGCTTTATACTCTGATTTCTGGTCATTTACATGTGTTCTCTGTAGGGGTCGATAAGATTTCTTGGTTGCTGAACTCTGAGAAGCAGTTCTCGGTGCGCACCATGTACTAACAACTCACCAAGGAAGATTGTTCTGAAGTTATGGAAGCTAGGGAGTTAGCTGACTTCCCTCGCAAATTCATTTGGCAATCACATATTCCATCAAAGATTTGTGTCCTTGTGTGGTTGATCTATCAGAGGAAGATACTTACCCAAGACATGCTAAAGCGCAGGGGCTGGAGCTTTCCCAACAGATGTCCTCTTTGCTTGGTTAACGAAGAAGATGCGAGCCATTTGTTCTTAAACTGCAGATTCACAACTCAAGTCTTGCGAATCTTAAGATGATTTGTCCATATCCAAAGTAATCTGCTTCAAGGAGATATTTCTGCAGTAATCAGAAGGTGGCATTCTCAAAAGCCGCAGGGACCCAAGGCATGGTGTACTATGTCTCTTCTTCATGCTTTGATGTGGTGTATATGGAGTGAAAGGAATGGCAGGATCTTAGATGACAAAAGTTCCGAGAAGCCTGCTTACGGGAGGCGCCGCAATGACGATGATGACGAAGGCTATGGCCGCAAGAAATATGTATGATTTTCCCAGACCCTTTCTTTCTTCTTTTTTTTTTAACTTGGCTGCTTGATTGAATATCCGGCGTGTGATTCTGACATTGCATTTGCTAGCCTAGCAATTCATCCATTCTCCGCTGCTATGTAGGGAAGTTTCATTTGTGTTCGTTGCAGCAATGAATGTTTTCGTGATAATATCTTTGGAATTGGTCAAAACAAGCTGAAATTTAGTTGGTTTAGTAGTGGGAAGAACCATGGATAGACGGGGTGATAATCGGTTGGCGGTTTCTCGGTTAAACCAAAAACCGATCCGAACTGAGCGGTTATTCACCGAACCGAAAACCGATAACTTACCCTCGGTGGCAGTGTCGGTGGGCTGTTTTGGGGATTTATGTTAACCGGCAACCGTCGGTGGCTAACCGAGATAAAATCGGTGCACTGCATAACCGCTCCGCCACTCCTTTTCCCCCTAATCTCCCTCCCAACCCAAGTCCCAACCCCTCCATGGCTCTCTAGAAGAAGAATCTTTGTTGCCCTTTCATCCTCAATCGCTGTCGTCCGCCATCGAGATCCAGCAAAAGAAGGCCAAGAAGGAGAAGGGGTCGTTGCAGGCTGCAGCAGTGAATCGATCATCGGTCTTCGTCGCCATCCCGTCCTTCTTCATTCGCGGAGGTTGACGAGAACTGCAAAGCGGAAAGAATCGAAGCGGTCTCAATCTCCGCCCCTTCTTCATCCTCCAGATCCAAGGCCTATCGCCAGTAGCAGCAGGTTGATCTTCGGTCGCCGTCGTCATCGTCGTCCCCTGCATCGCCTTGCATGTTCCATCCTCGCCGCCCTGCATTCTTCCTCGTCGTCACCGCCTCCCATCTACCTCGCTGGCGCCCTTCGTCGGAGCCGATTGCCAGCTCACCGTCGCTGCAAAGTGAGATGGGAAGAGGCTAGGAGCAGCAGATTCAAAGAGGGAAATCTCAAAGATTGGAGAAGATTTTGAGAGAGAAAGAGAGATACGGGATTTGGATTAGGAAATTTCCAGAGAGAAGGAGAGAGACAACCCAAAAATTCCCCTTATTTTATTTTAATTGTGAGGGTCGGTTTAGCCGACTAACCGCACCGCAGTTAGCTATTTCGGTGGCGGCTAACCGTAGACCTTCTCGGTTTCGGTGACGGTTGGTGGTAACGGCCTCTCTTCGGTGGCGGTTAACCAACGAATTGGTTCGGTTAAACCGCAACCGAACCGATTATCAAGCCTAGATGGATAGTTATTGACTGCATTTTGGGGGATGTTCTTTTGCTTGAATGAAAAATCTTGTTACTAACTGGTGTCCTTTGCTGGGAGATAATGACTCTGGCGAGGATGACGACGAGAGGAGGCAGCATCGCTATAAGCATCACCACCCTCGCCGCAATGATGACGATGAATAATCGATTGATCAGCCACCTGTTACGACTATATAGAGAGAGCCATGCCTGCGACACTTCTCCGTCTAGTACTAAATAAACAAGAGTGTTAGAAAGGCATAGTTTATCTCTGGAATTGTGTGTTATATGGAGTATTGTTTCCGTTTGCCATATGGGAGTATGAATGTGTTGTTTTCCTTGTGTTGTTTTCCTTTCTTTCCTAAGCTTTTAAGCCCTAAATTAACTATTATGAATTGTCAGCCCAAGCTTGTGGACTGGTGTATTGTTTCCTTCCAAAGGAGTACTATCAAAATATATGAATTATGAATGGTTCTGTATGGTCTCTTTTGTGCTTTTGAAGAGATGAACCATACTGTGACATTTTATATAGTGATCAAGCTTGCTCGCTCAATTGGATTTCAACTCAGACTTGGAGTAGAACAAAAGTCAGGATCTTGAATTTTAACCTCAATTCAATATTTTTTTATTATTTCAGAATCATAATAATGTTTAATTGTTGCACATTCTACAGCAGCTTTAGCAAACAACAAGAAGCAGCTAACGGTAGAAAAATGAGGGGAGCCGGTTGAGCATTTAAGAAAAAAGGGTAGGCAGAGTTTCAGAAACAGGGGAGAAAAGGTGAAGCCAAAATAAGCTTCAGATTAGAGGGAAAATGAAGTACTCAGCGTAGAAAAGGTTCCAAATGAACCGGTAGAACTCTGAGATTGCTTCCTGCACAAGAAATATATGAAGTAATTAATTAGGCTCCTAATTGCCACAAAATGCGATACTGAATGGTAAGTCAGATATATGTTGTACCTTCGTATAATTCCTCTGTTCCAGCAGCCATGTGTGAACTGAAAGACAATAATATATATCATCAACACCATCCATTAGAACAACAAGCAAACAACCACCAGAAGCCATAATTGGTGATGGTTCAAGAACCAGATATATTGAAATGAAATACAATCACATCAAACACAATAGCCTAGTTAGTAGAATACCGTTGCAATAATAAGAAATGCTGCAACTGCCAATCTCTCCATCTCAGAAAAACCATTTCCTATCTATCAGAAATCCCATTTTAAAAATCAGTAGCTAGGTTCCTGGCTCAATAAGAATAAAGTAGGGATGAATTTTGTGAATGATCATGCAGTTGTAAGGATGCATTCGCACTCAGTTCACTAGAAAAAAATTATGATGCAATTGTAGTCTATGCATGATTTGTATTCTTAAAACACTAGTCAAGACTGTTTCCTTTTTTCATTTTCTAATGAAAGTGAAGAATTGCTGATTAAAGAGGGAGAAGCCATACATGTTAATAGGATAACCATCACAGTAGTGGCTAACAATCTGCATATATTCAAATTGATTTGATTTTCCTTTGACTACATAGAGTATTTATAGTTTCTTTTTCTCTAAAACTTGTCTCTTCTGCTATCTGTTGCTTTTGGTGTTTCCTGCTATTATGGTTGTTTCAGTTTATTCTATCAGCTTCTTATTATTGTTGTTTTTACCTGCCCTTATAAGGATGGCTCGTCTGTCAAGCATGTCTTCATCAGAAAGGCGAAAGATATGGCAGCGATTAGCGCATTTTGGAATCTGTTAGTTATGTATATCGATTTGGGAATGGAACTAACAAGGCTCCTACATCTAAAGCACTTAAATCCTAGAATTGGTAGGCAGCCCATTGATGGGTACATTATTAGGCACTACGATAGGCAGAGGTTCCTCTACCGATGTACGCAAAGTAGTGATACGGAAAGCCATAGGAAGATTAGAATGAACCGCAACTTATTCAAAACTCTATGTGAACTACTAGTTGCCGAAGGGCGTCTTACAAAGACGAGAAATGTAGAAATAGAGGAAATGGTACTTACCTTCCTACCTACCCTTCCTCATAGCGATATCGATCCCCCGGGCTGTGGGGGGGAACCAATCGAGGATGAGGGTACTCAAGCCGTCCCACTTAATGAAGCTGAGGAGGTTGTGATGGCTGAACTTAATGCAGAGCTAGAAGCACAGAAAATGCAGTCTGCAAGTGTTACAGCCTCGAGTGATGGGACAGCAGGGAATAAGAAGAAGAGGTCCCAATCTGTAGATGACAGGATTGACTTTGTTGTGCGTGAGATGAGTGAGCTTCGCCCAATGATCAAGCAGTCAATGGAAACCATCGCTAGAGCACTTGGTGAGAGCGACGACCTTATCGAGAAGAGAACCAATCTGCTGAAGACACTTGAGGAGCTTGAAGGGCTCACTAGAGCTGAGATTTTAACAGCATTAAGGAAGCTTTCTAACAATGACACGGATTTGATGATCTTCTATGGCTTGGAAGACAAAGCTGACAAGTTGATGTTCGTGACAGGGCTGCTTGGATGAAGTACATTTTGTGGGAAGTTATAAATGTTAGTTTACGTATGTTGAACAAAGAACTCGAACAAGGCTGTTGTGTTTTGAGATTTTGCAGGAAGTTTTGAATGTCGGTTTACGTATGTTGAACAAAGAACTCGAACAAGGTTGTTGTGTTTTTGGGATTTTGCAGTATGTTACATGGTTACATATGTAGTTTTTTTTATCAGGTTAAACCCATAATTGAGTATGTTGCAGGGTTATGATTCTGTTAAATATGCTAAAGGCATATATCATGTTTGGTGTTTCCACGCCCAGGTCCATTAGCCTACAACAAAGATGGATTCTTTAGTCTCTGGAAGCTGGAAGAGGACCAGGACTTGGTGGGTGGGTATAGATGGGGTTGGGATTATCAGTCCATGCGAGTTCTGTGCATATGTGGTTTGGGTTATAGGTGGGTGGGTATAAAGGTACTTTTAGAATTGCTTTCATAATTAAATTTCCTGCCTAATAAATCTCTCATTCCTAAACAAACAATATATTTATCCCAAATTCTGGGTTTAAAATACCAGGTTTTTAATTGAGGGATTGTGGACCAAATCTCTAATTAATTAAATTCTCAATCCAAACGACCCCATTATGAATTGTCAGCCCAAGCTCGTGGACTGGTGTACTGTTTCCTTCCAAAGGAGTACTATCAAAATATATGAATTATGAATGGTTCTGTATGGTCTCTTTTGTGCTTTTGAAGAGATGAACCATACTGTGACATTTTATATAGTGATCAAGCTTGCTCACTCAACTGGATTTCAACTCAGACTTGGAGTAGAACAAAATCAGGATCTTGAATTTTCACCTCAATTCAATATTTTTTTATTATTTCAGAATCATAATAATGTTTAGTTGTTGCACATTCTACATCAGCTTTAGCAAACAACAAGAAGCAGCTAACGGTAGATAAAATGAGGGGAGCCGGTTGAGCATTTATGAAAAAAGAGTAGGCAGAGTTTCAGAAACAGGGGAGAAAAGGTGAAATACAATCAATCAAACACAATAGCCTAGTTAGTAGAATACCGTTGCAATAATAAGAAATGCTGCAACTGCCAATCTCTTCATTCTAAATGGAGGAACGAAATTGATGGTGCGCAGGAAAAGACCAAAGCAGTAAAGAGAAGTGATGAATGGGCCAAAGTTCAATCCCACAATGAGAATTCCAATCACTGGAAAAAAGTATCACCAACAGCCATGCAGTTGGGACTGAAAGGTCCCCTGCAGCAATAGGTAAATAAGGTTTGTTAACCCTGCAAAATCAAGAGAGATAAACTAGATCAACAAACTTTACCACAATGGCATAGCAGAGATTCAAGACACAGGTAGTTTGGGCTCCTGTGAGCTACAAAAAGAGGAAAGGTGGCCCATACTCATTGGCGGAGCCACGTTATGTGGTGTGGGGTCAATGGACCCTACTTGAAAATGAGTGCACATTAAAAAATGAATGAATCTATAGATGAGGCATCCAAGAATTGAACCTTGGACCCCATGAATATGAGCCAACAGCTGCTAGGGGTGGCTATACGGTCCGGTCCAGTTAAATTGGCTCGAATTGATCCGGTCCCAGTCCGGTCTTTTCGGGAATATAAGGATTAAAGATTGGATTGGATACAGTCTGGTCTTGACCCGGTCCGGTCCCAATTCAGTCTTGATTTTAGATTGAGATTGTGGAGATTTTAGTGGAGTTTTGGGTGTTGGGCTCTCATATCCGGTTTTGGTCCGGTCCCGAACGATTTTTTACCTCAAATCTAAACCCGAATATGAAATTGGATTGTTTGCTATCCGGTCCGATCCCGGTCAGAGTTATACGGTCCGGTTTCGGGTAAAACCAAAATGCACGGACCAAATGGTCAGCACTACCAGCTGCACCATTACACTATATCTTGAGTTATGTTTAATGAGTTCTGTGGTTTTAATTTTCATATAGTTCTTGGACCCCACTAAAATATTTCTCTGGCTACGCCAATGCCCATACTTGTCTATTCCAATGTCATAGATTTGATTTATGCCAACTATGTACCCGTTTCCACACAGTAGAGCAAAAAAGGCCAGAAAAGGCCTTAAACACAAGAGACCATTTGTTAAGCTCTGGGTTCTCGATCAATACTCTTGCCACCAAAGCAACACATGAAATAATAATATAGTAACTACAAGACCACCGCACTTTGTAGCGGGCTAGCAGTCCATATGAGCAAAATTAAAGCCCGGAGCTTATTACTTATTACAGGAAATTATTATAAAAATGAGTGTTATAGATAAATACACAATATGCCAATAACACATTAACAAAATTCTTTTCTTTCCCTTTAAATTTTTAATTTCGCCACTCTTCCTTCCACATACGTATCCATTATGCTTTTTATTGAGTAATTGTACAATACTTTAAAATATTGGTGCTATAGTTTTTTTCCAATATGATACAACTTGAAATTGTGCTTTTAAAGTTATGGTACAACTTCAACTTGTACATATACTTTTTTGGTATTCATTACAATTGAGGAGAATCCTCCATGGAGAGTACGAATTGATGACAGAGAAAAAAACCCTTTTCAATATGTTCGATGCATATGATTACCTTTTCAGTCGTTTTCCCCCCTGAGTCACTAATTCCCTATCATTCTAGAACTTTGTTGCCTCTCTCGGTCTCTCACATTAAATTCCACCGCTCAATTTCATATTCTCATATATTCGATTTTTGTTCTTCTATTTCTTTGCCCACTCAGTCGCTTTAATAAGTGAATCAGCCTTTCAAATCTCAAGAGACCGACTCGTTCACCATACTAGAAGCAGTGATGTTACAACTACTCGTAGTGGGAACCAAGTTTAGAGCTGAGTTGGTTTCTTTCTGTCTGAATTTCTACATTATCAAAATATCAATCCTGTGATTGGCTATTGATGAAGAAGATTTGAGGTTAATCGAGGTAAAAATTCCCCAAGAATCCATCTTTGTTTCTCACCTAGCCACTTTTGGTCGGTTATCGAATTGTAATCTTCTGCCAAATAGCAAGTGAATAGCGATGAAGATAAGTAATCAGCTAGATTTCAATGTGGGATAAAGTTACACTTAACAATAGAATGGAGCCAATCGCTGAAAATAATAGGCATCATGGGCTTATTTTGTTGATCTTTTGGCCCCTTTAGATGTTTTTGAAATCTATCTCAAATCAAGACATCGTAAGAGAAACTAATCAAAAGTTTAGGAGCCCATGAAACCAAGCTCAAACAAACTAAATTAACTGAAATGACCAAGCCCAAACAAAGTGAATTAGCTTAATGACTACAATATAAGAACATTATTCTTAGTGAACAGTAAAATTGATTCAAGTTTATATATATTATACTAGGTGGCGATGTCGTGCCTTGTCGCGGGACGGAGATGGCTTATTGGCATGTATTATGTTGCCCGTTATGGTGTTTTGTTAGTATTATTAGTCGTCTAACCCTAATTTTTTTAGCAAGTTTGTTAGTAATATTGACTTGATAATATGATCTTGACTGAGAATAGATATATAGCGGTCAACATCCAATTTTGAAAATTTTGGAAAGTAAATGATATATACCTAAACCCAGTGACCCATTGATTATGGGTAGGGTATGGGTGACGTATATGTGGGTTTGGAAGTTTGTAGAAGGGTTTGGGTAGGATATGGATATTCACTTCCATAATCTAAATGTGTATGAGTTGGGTATGGATATCCATGGATTCATGGATTCAAGTGAAATCTAAACATTGGACCAAGATGTACATTTAAAAAATTGTAGGTACGAAAATATTATAAAAAGTAGATTAAAAAATATAATTGTTCGATGAATTTACATTAAAATTAAATTTGAGGTATCAAAATGCAAAATGTAAATTATAGTGTTTAAGTTGTGATTTAATTAAATTTGGAGTATCAAAAAGTATGTTTTTATGCAACAGTAAACTTACTTCAGCTTTATATATATATATATGAACAATCAGCATAACATGCATGAGTAGCTGGTGACAATTGCATAAGTCTAAATTACATGATATTATTAATTACGTGGACCCTAAAGTTGTTCCACGTAGAGTTGGGGACTCAGAAATCTCCAACATGCATCTTTGAAAGTTGAAAATGTGGCCACCACAGGCTCAGAATAAGCAGCTCCAGCTTGACTACAGGCCTGATAGAACCCAGATTCGCATTACATGGGCCATGTGTCATGGAGATTTCAAGCATGTTATCTTACACTATATCATGACAATGATAACTACCAGTCTCTAGCAGCTAATCCGAATTCATCATAACACGATGGGGCGGGAGGACCAACCAGTTAACAACATCTTTCTAGTCCCTCACAGGTTGGGTTGCCTTCACTTTACAGATTTTCCTCACAATCGCTTAAAACTACAAGTATTGCAACTTCAAGTGCCAGAGATACCAGTTCAGAAAAGTATTTTCCAAGTGAAACAACAAATTCATATACTATTAATCCGTTGGAAGGATTGTCAATTTGCTTATGAACCCTGATCATTTAAGGCAAAACCCGGTGAATCCATGCAACTTAAAACAAGACAACAATGAGCAACAACATTTTCCTTCACTCGAATTTTGAAGTTCTAAGCGACCAAATCAATTTTGACGTTTCTCGGGAATTCATGGGTGACTAGTAATCCTATGCACATACAAATCCAAGAAAACTTTCGAGCTACAGGAAATTCACCAATATCGCTCAAACATCGAAAGAAACCAGAAGAATCACCCACTACAACTCACTATTTATAACATCCCAGATATAATTACTCCTCTGCACCCTGCTGCCCACCAGCTGAGAACAATTTTTTTGAGAACCAAGTCTTGTTGGGAGGGAAAGTTTTGAGCTCCGGAGGAGGAAGTCCGGAAAATACTTGGTTTTGGCAATGGGTTTGATGGGTATCTTGGTCTGAAGATGATAAGAAACTTTGGAATGAGTGGTTGTAGCTGAAGTTCTAAGAGAAAGAGAGGACGAAGTAGAGCAGGTGAGCTCCATTTAAAAGTAAGAAAGCCAAAAATGGGAGAGCTCCAAAGAGTGTTAAGAATTGAAGAGTGTCATAAATGGTGGGGAGTGGGAGGTGGTCGTCATTCTTCTCATTCCACTGGTTGCGACTTACGAGGACCCAATTTCGCTAATGCTTTGCTATTCGCCGCCCTCTTTTTTACTAATCATCGCCCTAAATTAGTGGGAAAATACAGATGTGCCCTCCACCTTCACTGACGGAGACTTTGCCTCCCTTTACCCTTATTGCTCGAAAGGAAATAAAAAAATAACATCCATTCTCGTCTATGCTTCCACTGCACCACCTCCCTTCTCCCGCCATCGATTCCCGCTGACCTTTCAACTCTCCGCTGCACCTTTGATCCCCTCCATCCCTTAAATCTCATCTCCCTCGCCTTCAATCTCACACAGAAACAAGAACCAATAAGCTTTGTCGTCCCTACCGTTGCCTACTTCTCGCCGCCCATTCATCTCCAACATATCGTCGCCGCAAATCTTTCTCTCCATACTCCTTGCCAATATCCAACAGCTCAGCCTTCAACGGAACCAACAACTCGCCTTCTTGAATCGGCTTTGATGTTGGGGAGCGATCGGAAGAAATTGGTGCAATCGAATTTAGCAACAAGGTTGGAGGCAACGCGCTGATTTGGGGCCATGGCCTCCTGTCATTTTAAAATATTCCTATGCAGTAGATAGATTGCAAGATTTAAATATTGGTTTAATGGTAAAAGCTCCAGCTCTTACTGAGTGCTGATGGGTAGGGCTGGTAATCAGTCGGTATTCGGTATACCGGGTACTGGTATAGTGGCTGCCGAATACCGATATCGATTCTCAGTCGGTATATACCGGATAGTCGGTAACCGGTATGTATCCAGTATCCCGAAAACCGAAGAGAGTTGCTGTGTTTTGTAATTTTTTTGACATGTTCCTTAATATTTAATTCCTTAATTACATTATTATAATAAGAGCTGCTTTGCCCGGGAATCATAATGGGGAAGAAGAAGAAGAAATGTCGTCACCAAAATCTTCGTCTGCCACCTTTGGAAATCCTTTCTTGTTCTTCTCCTTCCTCCCGTCTTCTGCTCACACTCTCCTTCTCCCCTGTTCTTCTCCTTCTTCCCTTCTTCTGCCTTCTAAATCCTTCCTTTCTTCTTCTACTTCTTTAATTCCTTCTCCATCCAGCAGTACCCAACCTCAATTGTCTTAATCAATCCTTCTTTCGACCACAACCATTACAGGCTTCAAGGTTCAAGCAGCGGCGGCTGGCGGTGTACCTCTCTGCATCGTGGAATGCTGGTGGCTGGTGAAGAGAAGAGGAAGACAGAGAGTTGGGACTCGGGAGAGAAACATAGAAGCTCGCGGCGTGAAGACAAGCAGGAGGAGGCGAGGCGTGAATAAGTGGTAGGGTTGGGAAATCCTATGTGTTTTACCTCTGACAACATTGTTTCGGTATTTCGGTATACCATATTACCGTCGGTAAGTTTCTGAATATTATCCAGTATACCGTTTTCCTAATTACAGGCCCGGCCCAGGCCCTGTGCTGATCAGACTCACAGCACAGGGCCTCAACTTCTTGGGGCCTCATGTATAATCCATAAGTCCTGATGGAGAGCCAACCATGGGCCGCTTGGGCTGGCGAGGCCCACCACGACTCATTGGTCCGTAGGCAGAGTCAGCGAGGCCCACCATGACCCACGTAAAAACCATATGCATAAATGACAACAATTAACATAGTAGAGAATCGAGCCATGGACCTCTATATCATTAGAGAGTGATTTAACTATTGAGATGGGAGTTATTTGATGAATTTAGGCTAACAGTAATACAATTTAAAGCCTTTCTTCTTCTCTTTCCCCAATTTTCCCCAATTTTCCATAACCATTCAAGGCCTAAATATTAATTATTCACCCTCAATTCTAATTAACTCCTAATCAATGTTCATCCCAATTATCCACGCTCCTATCAACTTGTTTTAAATTCTAACCTTTTTCCTTTTCTTTTACCGGGAACTTAATATTGATTGGAAATTTGGAATCATTAAGCTTTGGTTATAACTTTTAATTATGCCAACCCAAAAATTCGAAAAAGGTAGTTCTAAGCGTAAAAGAAAACAGAGAATTGTGGAGCCTAGATGGATACTAATAGCCGATCTTGATGGCGATTTGAAAATTAGAAGTGAAGCTAAATCTTTGGCACAAAATGAACTTCGTGATTATGACTTTATTGTTTCATTAGTTATTTGGTATGAAATATTGCACAAAAACGAATTATGTTAGTAAACATTTACAATCTAAAGATATGCTTGTTGATGATGCTATTTTAGAAATAGATGGATTGATTTCATTTTTTAAAAGATATAGAGAAGATGGAAGGGCTAATCGAGGATTTTATCTCAAATAATGCTAGACGATTGTTACTTTATGAACAAAGATAGATAATATTATTACTTTAGTAATCGTTTTTTGAACTTATGTAATTATTATTATTATTATTATTTAATAATTTTTAGTTTTAATAAATTTGTGAGAAAAAAATATTTGGGCCACATTTTAAATTCTCGAACAGGGCCTCCGAATATCATGGGACGTCCCTGCCTAATTACGCTGTCGCATACCGATACCGTCGGTATTTGGTAACCGGTTATATTGAATACCATCCCTAGGGAGATGATGTGTATAATCCATTTGTTGTAATTTTTTTGTAAATTTTTATGTAGGGAGAAGAAAAGAATATAAATAAAATATTATATTCTTATAACACAAATAAAATATATACATAACCTAAATATCATATTTGTATAACACTAATACAATATTCGTACATAACACGAATTAAAGTGCATTTTGTTTGTCTCGTTTCTATTCTAACAAATTCTATCTTCATGTCACATTATGGTCAGACATTGAGGATACCTTGGAGAAGGGTTGCCTCGTCATACCTTCCCCCTTTTTCTGAAAAATTTATTGACTTTGATTCATCAGCCAATTTTGATAATGTCGGTTGTTGTCGTCCTATGGCGGATCTGGCGATCTCGAAACTGGGTTGTCTTTAATGGCAAGCAGTTTGGGGTCCCCGCTTTGATGCGACAGTTTAACCAACAGGTTCAGGAATGGGTTAATCTACCGGTGGACCGGGTCCTTCATGTACTTCACTCTCCTTCTCCTCCCTCAGATCCAATTGGGTCAAATTTTGTGATTTGTATGTGGGATGGGGCAGTTAGGAGTGGGTCTCATTTGGCAGGTGAGATGGTCCTCATGACTCCACACAGAGAGGTTCTATTGGTTAAGCCGTTAAGGGGTCCAATTCCCGGAGTTGGATGAGCCTATGATGATTGAGGTGCTTGTTCTCCGGGAGGCTATCGCGTGGTGTGTGGGCACTAGCTTCACTGCAGTTAGGTTTGAAGGTGATGCACAGGTTATCATAGAGAAGATCCTTCAGAGGGATATAAGGGATAACCGAGTGGGATCGATTCTTGAAGAAGTCGTCCATTCCTTTGATATGAATATGGGCTTCAATGTACGATTTGTTGGTCGGCGTAACAATAGGGTAGCTCATTTGTTGGCTAGAAAGGCCCTTTCTTTGTACCCGACTATGAGTCGTTTATTTGATTTTCAGGCCTGACTGAATTCCAGGATGTAACTATCTATTTGTTCAATCAATATATGATTATCTTTTGTATAAAAGAAACATTGAGGATGTCTTTTCTAATTTTAATAGTTAAATTATACAAATATTATATCCTCATAACACATAGAATATTCGCACAACACAAATATAATATTCACACATGTACGTGGACACCGGGCCGGGCCGCCAACGGGCTTGCACGACACGACACGGTTAGAGCCTGACACGAGCCCCGACACGAAATATATGGGACAGCCCGACACGAGCACGAATTCTTTAGGGGTCGTGTCGGGCCTAAATTTCATGGGCACGGGCTCGACATAGTATGTAAATGGGTCGTGGCGGGCCTAATATTTTCAAAATCTTATTAAGTATAAGAACAAACATAGCACAAAAAAATATTAATTTGATAAAAAATAAATTTAAAAAGAATAATAGGTTCAAATATTGCAAATATAAGTACAAAATAATTATTTGTTAGATCATTAATATATATATATATATAATTACTAACATAACAAAAAGTGAATGAAGAATTAAACAAAGTAACTTCACTCGCTATACTTACAATTTGCTTTTCACCTTTGTTTTACGTTTCTCAAACATTCTTGGTAAATACTTTAAAGGTTAATATTTTTGTATGGCCTGAACTTTGACCAAAATAAACATCATGGCCAATCTTTTCGATCTATAACATCCTGGCCCGAACTATACACCAATATAAACAATTTGGCCAAACCCGATGTTTGACCGTTAACTTGGACGGTCAAACGCGTTGACTAACGGTCAACGCGCCACGTCACTGCCAAGTCAGAAGATCTGATAAATATTTAATTTTTTCATTTTTTATTTTTGGTTTAACTAACGTATTAGATGATTTTTTTTAATTTATAATAATTTAAAATTAGGGAATGTGTGGAAATTGTGAATTATTTTAAATATTTTATGCTAACTTGGCAGTGACATGGCGCGTTGACTAACGGTCAACGCGTTTGACCGTCCAAGTTAACGGTCAAAAGTCGGTTCTGGCCAGATTATTTATTTTGGTGTATAGTTCGGGCCAGAATGTTATAGATCGAAAAGATTGGTCAGGATGTTTATTTTGGTCAAAGTTCAGGCCATACGAAAATATTAACCCATACTTTAATTCTCCGTCCAATTTTCTCCTTTTTCATTCCCTCTTTTATTTTCTTCCTTTTCGTTAAACACAAATATGAGCATGACACGAGCACGAGTAGGCACACCACAATTCAAACCGTGCCCGGGTCCGACCCGGGCCTAGCAAAAGTAACAAATCGGCTTGCACGAAACATCATAAAAACTGACTGGCCGTGCCAAGCACGACACAAAATAAATGGGCATGAAGCGTGCCTGTGCCGTGCCGGCCCGTCGCCCATGTACATTCACATATTACAATTATCATATTCATATAGCACAAATACTATATGCGTACGAGAGTGATTAAAATGTATTCTAAATCGTAAGATGTCGAGTTGTATTCTTATACAGCAAAACCAATATGCCAATTGCACAAATACAATATTCTTACAAAACAAATATGATATTCTAACTATTACCAGACAATTGAATTAAACAAAGTGATTGTATTTTACTATGAAACAGTTGTCCCATCTCAAGCAATTAAGGGTAGCATCTATACCCGCCCTCTGACTTGGTAAGTAAATGTCACGGTAACTTTCATGAAGTATCTTAACATTAAGTGATAGGGTTATAAGAATATGATGTACTATTACCAGAGCAATTGAATTAAACAAAGTGATTGTATTTTACTATGAAACGGTAGTCCCACTCCCATCTCAAGTAATTAAGTGTAGCATCTATACTCGCCCCTGACTTGGTACGTAAATGTCACGGTAACTTTCATGAAGTATCTCACCATCAAGTGATAGGATTATGAAAATATGATGTTTGTGTATGAAAAAAGAAGAGTGAGTGTGTATTTTCGTTATGTTATTATTATGATCTACAATACGATTCACAATATTTTTCCATAATGTCACATAGATATAAAACTTGTTAGAATAGATGTGGGATAAAAAGAATCATTTTAATTAATTTTTCTTATGTATATTGTATTTGTGTTATAGGAATATATTATTTATGTTATGTGAATATTGTATTTATGTTATGAGAATATGACTTTTTTCCGTTTTATCTTGCTGTAAAAAAACTTGGACCAATTAAAAGTAAAAAAATTCAATTTTATAAGTACTTTGACAAGAACCATCTAAAATCACATGGTCCAACGTAAGTGGAACCATGTATTTCAATATGAATGAAGCTAGTATAGACCATCCTATTTTAAATGGTTTTGTCCGAGACGGACCATCCTATTTTACATGGTCTGTCCTAGGACATACCATGTCATCTTACATGGTTCAAAAAAGAGAAGGAAAATGGGTCAGTGAAAAATAGGGGTGCACAACGGGAAACGTGTATTTGGGTATACCTATATCCGTCCCGTTTTTCTACGGTTACGGGTACCCAAATACTTGTAATTTTTTTTACGAGATGGGATTTGGGATCAATAAATTCTACAATGGGTACCCGCGGATTACCCGTTAATACTTGTTTTGATATTACAGGTACCCATACTACCCACCCAACAACAAACTCAGCCGTGGAAACTGCAACATAATAAGGAGAATCAAAAGAAAGGTTGTACTTAAGTGCATGTTTTTGCTATTGTATTCATTCTAATCATCAGATGTGAAAAACGGCGGGATATTATTGACTTCGGCCTTTCCATTTTGAATCGTTTTCAATTAAAGAAATTGGCTAAATTGGGCAGTAGACCAGTAGTTAGGCGAAATGGGTAGGAGTTGAGAAGAAGTTAAAAATGGGTTTTAATTGTTTTGAATTAAAGAAATAGTTTGAATTAAATCTTGGGGGTGGAGTGAATTTGGCAGTAGTTGAGCGAGCTACTGGTAGATATATGATCATGTGTTTATTGCCCAGTGTTGTTAAAGACGAACCGAGCCGGTCGGCCGGACCGCCACCCGACCGCAAACCCGGCTCGGATCAGCCATTTAACCGCTACGGCTTTATAGAGCGGCCGCTCGAGCTGGTTGCGCGGTTCCCCCTTCCGGCCGTTTTGTTTGCCTAAAAATAAAAATAAAATTGAAAATTGAAATTGAGAAGGGCAACGGAAATCGTGGGTCTGGGGCAGCCAAACAAAACCCTAACTCTAATTCATTTCATCTTCGTCTTCAACCCTTGAAGAGAGGGAGAAGAGCGGGGCCACCCTGCCGCCGTCAACACCTCCTGACCCGGCGTCAGCGCTTCACGACGGCATCGTCGCCATCCCCAGTCAGCTCGCCACCGCATCGCCATCGCCAGTACTTTTCCCCTTGCCCTCTTCCCGTAGCAAGCAGGTCTCCGCTCCAGCGCTTCTATCCTATCGCTTCCCGTCACCATCATCGGCATCCCTAGTCCTTGAAACCGCTCCCGGCTCCCCATCCCCAGTCGGCCAGTCCCCTCTTTCCGTAGCTGCTCCGCTGCCCTGTCTCACCTATAGGTGTCAAAATATAGCCCGACCCGATTAACCCGCCCGATCAACCCGACCCGCGACCCACCGCAATCCGAATTGACTAAAGTCAACAACCCGTAACCCGCCCGACCCGCAACCCGACTGACCCGCAACCCGATTAACCCGAACCCGATTGACCCGCAACCCGACTGACCCGCAACCCGATTAACCCGAACCCGATAAGTAATCTTTGAAGGTTCGTTGTTTAGGATATAAAGTATATGGTTAAGGTATAAGGTACATATGGTTTAGGGTGTATATGGTTAGGGTATAAGATATTGATGGTTTTGACGGTTCTAAGTTTTTTATTAACATATGTTCACTTGAAGTCATTTGAAGTCTTTAACGGCAGGAGATCCCTTTTTAATTTATGTTTATGGTACGTGGTTAGGGTACAAGGTATGTGGTGTAAAGTATAGGATATATGGTTACGGTATAACAATTAGCAAATATCACTTTTTATCTATGTTTTGAAATCAAAGTATGAATTTCACTTTTAAATTCACTATACTAGCAAAATCACAACTCAAGGACATATGGTTAGGGTATAGGTTATGTGGTTAGTATATAATGTATTGATGGTTTAGGGTATACAATCAACAACATATACTAACTTAATATTGTTGATTGAGGGTAAGGCTAAGTGTATAGGATATATGCTATTGAGTAAGTTATGATTGAAGTGACAATAATTTTACTAAATTTGATAGCTAATCTTTAATGGTTCAATTTTTAGGATAATTCGAACAATTTTACAAATAACTCGTTTGGCAACAGTTTACTGAAGTTATTTGAGCAATGAGTTATTTTGAAATAACTCATTTTATCACTATGCTTTTGCCAATTACCACACGCCAAATACCAGATTTGCATGGTTATACTAAACGAGATACTTTAATTCAATTACTACTAAATTAATACTAAAATATCAAATAAACAATTAACGGTGTCTTTTGGTTGCAAATATTGATATCACCATTACTATTAGCTATAATACTTTACCAATTATGATTAATTACATAACAAGTTTGCAAGTCATACAAATTGATTTAAAATTTTGACTAGTTTTTTTCAATAAAATAAAGTATATATACGAGGTAGAAATAAATTGGTTAAAAAGTTGAGAAAATATTTTAAATTAGTGTAATAAAATATGTAAGTTGGTAATGAGTAATGAGTTAAGTTACTTGATGCGCTGGCCCGAACAACCCGACCCGCCCGACCCAAAACCCGATGAACCCGCAACCCGATTTGCCCGCAAACCGATTGAACCCGAACCCGATGAACCCGCAACCCGACTAACCCGCAACCCGTTTGAACCCGAAGCCGATTGAACCCAGCCCGAACCCGCCCGATTGACACCTATAGTCTCACCAGAGGCTTGGATTGTATCCGAGCACTGCCCTGCTCCGACCGTCTCACCTGCGCAACATTTCCACCAACCACTGCCCTGCTCTGGCCGTCTCACCTCCAGAGTCCGCAACATCTCCCACCAGTCGTTTCACCTCCTGCTCGAGGTAAGTTAATTTCTTGTTGATTGTAATTTTAATATTTGGTTTGCATTATTTTGATTTCAATGTTTATTTGCATTTGCTTGGTAGAGAATAGATAAAATCTGAATATTGATTTGGTTTTCTTTTGTAGATGAGTACTCCAAATCCAGATAGTGCTACCCAATTAACAACACCGAGCTCTACTGCTTCAACCAAGCAAGATGGTCGGGCAAAGAGTGTAATTTACTAATTTAGTCATGGTTTACCATGATTAATAAGTGTCCACTATTTATACCGATTATTTATTAGGTACCGGCTTTCTAATGGTTTTTAATAGAGCTATCAAAATGTAACCCGCCCGATCAACCCGACCCGCAACCCGCCCGCAACTTGATTTGACTAAAAGTCAATGACCCGTAACCCGCCCGACCCGCAACTCGATCGACCCGCAACCCGACCACCCCGCAACCCGATCGACCCGTAACCCGATCGACCCGCAACCCGACCAACCCGACTAACCCGAACCCGTAACCCGACCAACCCGCAGCCCGACTATAATAGAAGGAATTCGATGAAGATAAACCAAAAGTTGACATTTGAAATTCTAGTTCACTAAAGTCTGATCATTACATCATCAATTATTGACTTAGTATAATAATATACATCATCAACCTATTAACGCATATAATATCATCAAATATTTATATAGATACATCATCAACCTAATAGTGCACATAACATTATAAAATATTAATTTAGCATATTATGATAATTATAAGATTTAAAATCCTAATATCATGGTCCTGTCATAAAAAAGACTAATAATAGTTCACAAAAGTCTGATCATAACAAGAATACATGACTCATAATAGTTCATATTGCACTATAGGAAAACAGGTTTCTAAACACGGTATCTTATTCACGGTAATTTTTCCCGTATTAGAAAGTACATTAATAACCACGGGAAAATTTCATGTATTTAGTTGTATGTTTCTAATCACAGGGAATTATTTATCAGTTTTTTAGTCTTCATTTCCCGTGATTAATACTTAGTCATGGTAATTCGTGTGAACTTTTAAGAATTTCTTTATCAATTATTTCTTTCAATTTTATGAGGGATAAATTCTTTTTGCTTAAGATGTATTTTGGTTCCAAAATTTTCATTTTTGGTAGAATTGGCTCCAAATTTTCATTAGCTCCAGCGGCAACGTAACCGCCTCTTTTCCAAAATTTGGGCCGCCAAGCGCAAAAGGGACTTTGGTTTCAAATATTCTTTGGTATTTGGCTCCAAAATTTTCATTTTTGGTAGAATTGGCTCCAAGTTTTTATTTGCTCCAGCGGCAAAGTAGCTGCCTCTTTTCAAAAAATTTGGCCACAAAGCGCAAAAAAGGAAAAACCTTAGCTCTCAAAAATTTTGGCCGGCAAGCCTCCAAATTCCAAACACACCCTCGCTCTTTCTGTCTCTCTTTCTCCCTTCCCTGTACCTATCCTCAACTCATCATGATGATTTGATTGATCTTGAAGATTTGAGAGTTTATTGATATTTAAGCTAGTTTAGAAATCTTGTATCAACATGATGATTTGGATAATTCTAGATGATTTCAATTTGGCTGGTGTTTAGACCTGGCAAATTACAACCCGACCCGTTGACCCGACCCGAAACCGCCCGAAAACTAGAAATTTTTGTAACCCGAAATCCGAATGACCCGAACCCGATAACCCGTAAGTTTTGGGGTCGGGTTGGTTGGGTTAGCGGGTCGACCCGTTAGACCCGTTCCATTTCATATATCACTCTTAAAATATGATAAAATCACTCATAAATTGGTGAGATGTTTAAAAAAATCACAAGATTTGAATGACATGTTTGGAGTTTAAGGATAATCAAATAACATGTGTTTCTTGTAGTAGTATTACTCTTGTGATTGTTTTTTGAAGATTTGCGCAATTTGTATTTCATTTCATTAGCGTGGGAGGATTTAAGAATATGTTAATTGACATCTGTTAGGTAAACTATTGTCATGCATATGTGAAAATTTGTATTCTTTAAGAAAATATGAAGCATGTTTGATATTGTTTCTGAGAACGCTCGTAACCCGAAATGACTTGTAACCCGACCCAAAACTGAATGGGTTGGGTCAATATTTGACCAGAAATCAGCCAACCAAACATGACCCGACCCATAACCGAAGTCCACAACCCAAAATTACCCAACCCGACCCGATTGCCAGGTGTACTGGTGCTCATGCTACAAGAAAGATTATTTTCAATTGTGTTGATATTTGTTTTATTGACACTAATCTTATAACTTTGAGTTGTGATTCCTTTTTTTTTTTACAAGTATTGTGCTAGCTTCATATAGTTACGATTTACGACTTACTAGTAATCACTAAAAACTAACGCGATGTTCTAGTCCGTAAAGCCCGCAACCCTAACCGCCCGACCGGCAACCCGATTAACCCGCACCCAATTGACCCATAACCCGATTGGCTCGCAGCCCGATTGGCCCGCAACCCAATTGACCCGTAACCCGAGTAGCCCGCAACCTGATCAACCCGACCCCGATAAACACGCAACACGATCGACCCGCAACCCGACCAACCCGCAACCCGAATGAACCCAGCCCGAACCCACCCTAACCCGCCCGATTGACACCTCTAGTTTTTAAACGGTTTAATGCTGGTTGGACCGCTAAAGACCGAACTGTTCACATTATCGGGTCATACTCCGATTCGCTTTTGACAACATTGGTATTACCATTAACAAAGGAGAACATTGACAAGGTATTGGATGGGATTCGGCTTATTCTAATGGCCGACGATGGTAATGTAGCTCTCCACGAGATTGACGGTCTTGTCGTTGTTTAAAGAAATATTGATAAACGTTAACCCGTACGGGTTTGGGATATGAGATGAAAATTTCTCTCCAAATGAGATTGGATACCCGTTTCAAACGGGACGGGTACCCAATCCCGTCCCGTTGTCCACCCCTAGTGAACTGAAAAGGAAAGGAGAAGAGAATGGTTTTTTCATTAAGGGTACATGTGTCTTTTTATATCAAATTAGGACGACAATTAGTAAAAAGTAGGTCGGTGAATAACAATCTTATTTCGCTAATTCAACAAAATAAAGAGTTTAGAACTTTTAAAACCCGACGATAAGCGCATGTGAACTGGCGGGCGACGCGAGGCCAGGAGTAATGAGGCTAATAATTACGAACATGGGCCAAACAAACTCCTGGGCCGAGAAGATTAGGTAAACCAACCTCCAGCCAGATCGGTGCCAATTACCATACTACCCCACTCTTGCAACGTCTATTCTTGGGCGAAAGGTAATTTGAGGATCCTTCATCCTCCTCCTTACAAAAACCCTAAAGACTCATTCGCCTGCCTCCTCCAACATCTGCGTGCGAAACCTAGCAGCCTCAGCCGCAGCCGGTATCCTTTCTCTTCTTCGTTGACTCTCCTCTAAGCTTCGGAAGGTTCGTTCTTTCTTGAAGCTCTGCTTTGCTTCTTTCCACTCATGTTCCTTTTTATATCCCTGTTCAAGCTTCCAACGTCCACCGATCCATTTCTTCATTCTTGTTGTGGCTATGGTGGATCCTGAAGCTCTGTGTTGCTGAGGGGTGTTTTTACTTCGACTTGTCTGTTGGTTGGTTGTCTGATGATGAAACCTGTAGAGAGATCGATCGATAGGTTTTTGCTGAGTGATGTTTGATGATTGCTTGTAAAACTCCGGATTTTGTGTTCGCCTTCCAGGAATCGATTTTATATGGACATATTGTTTGTGCTCGGATTTGAACGAATCTGATGGTGGTTGGATTACGGTCGCTTTCTCTGAGGAGTTGGTTTCTAATTGTCTTTGGGTGCGATTTGCACTATTCTGTTAGTTGTTGGATTATGGTCTTAGCTGATGTTTATTCCCCAATTTGAGTTTAGTTTGCGATAACTATGAGTTGAGTTACTTAAACTAGAAAACTAGGGCTTGCTAATTTCATATGATGAATTTAGTTATGATGGTGGCATCTGTAACTATGATCATCATGCTTTGCGATTTGTAATACACCAATTGTGTTAGACTGTCTACCGCACTTAAGCTTGTCATTTAAGTTTGTTTCATCTGTTGAGCCAATTGAATTTGCTGCTTTTGACATTGGTAGCATAGATCCAACACTATGGTGCCTATTGATAGCTGATGTCCTGCAAATATCATCATCCTGTGTTAATAACTCTTCACGCAGTGGTATCCTCTTTAACTCTACTACCATTTTGTAACTTGTGCAGCAGGATGGACTCTCAGACCAAGCACGCTTTGGTTGTGAAGGTGATGGGCCGTACTGGATCCAGGGGGCAGGTGACTCAGGTCAGAGTCAAGTTCATGGACGACCCCAACCGCTTCATCATGAGGAATGTCAAGGGTCCAGTGAGAGAAGGCGACATCCTCACCTTGCTCGAGTCTGAGAGAGAGGCCAGGAGGCTTCGTTGAGATCTTACCCTTCTGGTTTGGGACAGGTTTCCCGATGGGCTTGTTATTGTGGTGTTTGAAATACTTAGTAAGTGTGTGTCCATCAGAACTTGGTGTCATTGATGTTTTGGTTCCTTTTGGCATGCTGAATCAAATTTTGTTGTCATGAAGACTTGGAAATCTGTGGTGTGAGTTTTATAATGTACGGATGGGATTTTAAGTGGTAATCACTCTGAACGTTTGAATCTCTTTCATAGCTTTCTCTTGTTGGATTGCATTTTTTTCCCGTGCTGATCCTGCGTCCTGCCACCTAAAAAATGCGGCTTGCTGCCTTAAGTTTGTTTTCTTCCGTGGTAGAAATGGTGAGCTTGATACAGTTGGACAAAAGACCTGTTGGTTTGGGCTGAATGGGGTTCAGATAACTTTAGTAGCCAGTTCTGAAGTTCTTTAAAGCTAGAGAAAATTCTCAAAATACACGTTATTAAAAAAAAGCAAAATACACTTGTATAGCCATAACTTTCACGTTTTCGACAAATATAGCCATAACTATTCGAAAACACAAAATAGCCAAGAAATTAGATGGTGATGTGACAAATCTAGCCATTTCCGTTAGAAACTTTAACGGTGTTAGAAACTCCGTCAGTTAGGTTAACATTAGGCTGACTAGGATGCCAAATCATCACACACGTCAGCGACAACTCAATCACACTTGCCACATAAGTGCCATGTCATATTTTATTTTAAAAATAAATTAGTTAATAAATTAATAAAAAAATCCCTTTTCAATATCCAGTCTCCTCTCCTTCGCCTTCCCCATCTGTTCTCCGATGAACTCCCCTTCTACCTCCGTTGGACTCCCCTTCTATGGAAACCCCTTCTACCTCCTTCATTTTCCTTTTCTTCACTTCTTCTCTATCAAAATTCAAAACCCCTTTCTACCTCTGTTTTTCTTGTTGCAACCCTTCCATCAAATTGTCACTCGATAATCAGCCAAATCCAAAACCCTCCCAGTCCAAATGAAATAATTGATGGACTTGCTCCCATCTCTCAATCTGCCTTCATTCACCTTTTCCTTTTTACATATTTAATCCCATCCAATTCGACTCTGTTTCCTGGGCTTGCTCCAATTCCTCTGTTTTCACCCTGGTACTGGCATAAGTAGCTGCTGGCGGCTTTGAAGCTTGTTGCTGCTGAATTGGAGCTTGTTTGGTCATTTGGAGCGAGACCATGTAGCACTTGTGCAGCTTGGCAGTGAGTCCTCTTCTTCCTCCAGCGGCGTCGATGCAGGTTGGGAGACGGCTGGAGAAAGAAGGGAGTGGAGATCCCTCGTCAACCGGGACTCCATCGCAGCTGTTGCGATCCTCTCCAAGCTCTCTCCTTTTCGTTTGCCGACCTTCTACAAACTCACCTTCACCGCTCATCTCTCCGCTCGCTCCCTACAGCCACATATCTCTCGGCCTCATGTCCCTCACTCTCGTCGACCTCGAAATCCTCCAACGTAGCGGTATCTCCGCCGAGAAGAAACAAGCAGGTTGCTCGACCTTCTCCCTCATCTCGCCGTGCTTTTGACTGGATTCTGATTCGTTTATTCTTCTTCGTGCTTACCGCTGGCTTCCGATTTGTTTCCAATTTCGGCGGCGGCTGGTGAGGAGATGAAGAGTTGGCCCCCGAATTTGGGGTCTCTAAGAACCCTAAATGAGCATTTTTATTTTTTGATTTTTTTGATTTTTATTTTGGCTTTTTTTTCCTTTAATCCATGTGGACTTTAACTGACGAAATGTCGCCAAGTCAGCATTTCCATCCGTCTAGTCAGATTGTTAAGTAACACCGTTAAAATGATGGACGGAATTGGCTATTTTGTGTTTTCGAATAGTTATGGCTATATTTGTCAAAAGCGTGAAAATTATGGCTATACAAGTGTATTTTGCCTAAAAAAAAATTCTAATGTTACAAAGACGGTGAAGACATTCATCATGTTTCTCAACAGCAAGGATGTGTTCGCCGCTTTTCTCGGCATTAGTAAACATAGTAACTGTTGTAGATATATGTGGTGAACACATCACCATCTTCCTCTGCAGAGTCGTCACCGTTTTTTACATAAACGGTGAATATCTTTCGAATACTTTAACGTTATTGTCTAACACAGTGAACTGTCATTGCTTTCATCTATTGCCGTCAAGATCTCCACATTTTCCATACTCCGAAAGGTGAAATTGTAGTTGACAACAACCTAGCCTTCACCGCTGTAGAGTGTAGACTACCGCGGTAAAGATGTGCTTGCAGTCAAATATAAATAAGCTTCTCCCCCCACCCGTGAACCAAACTAATCCTCCCATTTTTGCCAAACCCTAAAGCAAAATTCCTCTCCTCTGCAGCCGCTCCCAGCATACACACTTACAATAACTCAAATTTTAGGTATGTTTTACTTCGTTATTTGCTAGATTGTTGATATTTTCATAGTTTAATATCTTTGTATAGAACGCATTACTATTAGGGGCAAGTATGTTATGGTATAGATCTATTAATTCTATAGCCCTGAATTATGTTATGCATTATGTTTGTGTAGGCCTACATATTGATTATACTAAATGTTTTGTTTAAAGCTAATCGTTACTTATTATAAATTCCAGGCATTAGTAAATTCAAGAAGTTCCAACTTATTATTCGGTGGAATGGTCGGGTGATAAACTTTGACATTGAGATCGATTATGAAAATGGTGAATCCACCATGTTGAAAATTGAGTCCAGATTCATGTGGCAAGAACTGCGTGACATTTGTGCATACAGGATTTGTATGGGCGGACAGACGAGAAATGGTAAAATTACTTATCGGTATCCAAACATGAGTGTCGGCAGGGTTATGTATGAAGAAGTTGTCATAAATGATGATGACGCTTTTACCATGATGTTACAGTTCCTAACTGACAACGGGATGCGGCTTGTAGAGGTGTATGTTGAGAACGAGGCGGTCGATGAAACTCATTCTCACCAGTATTCTTATGATGATGGTTTTGTAGGAGGGTAGAGATGGGGTGATAGTTCAAGCAACTACGGAGGAGGTAGTTCTGCAGGAGGGGTGCCATGGAAAGAATACCTGCAACGCGCTGAGCCTGGCCCATTTGTTGAGTCCGACGACGTTCAATGGCCTGCTTGGGGGCCAGAGTGGGCTGACATTGAGAACACCATTCAATATGGGCATACTTCGCATGAGAGAGAAGACGATGTTGGTGGTGCTGGTCACGATGATCCTCCTGCCCCGAGCTATCCATTCGTATCCAGCGACGAGGAAGGTGAGGAAGATTTAAGATCAGTTAGCAAGGAGGAAGATACGGACGACGAGGTGGCATTCCGTGAGCCACCTACACCATACTACACAGATGTTCCATCTCAAATTTTAATGGTCAGAACGATGCCCCCGACTTTCCCTCTATGCCCGTGTATAATCCGACTGCCAATTTGGAGGTGGGTATGGCGTTCAGTTCGAAGGACGTTGTTCAAGATGCCTTTAGCGAAGAAGTCATGCGGCGGAATTTCGAGTGGAGGGTAAAATATTCTGACAGCAAAGAACTACATGTCATATGCAAGAATGCTGGAGAGGGTTGCATGTGGCAACTGGGGATTTGGGTCACATGTCACCTATACACATTAATAATTTGAAATTAGTACCAATTACATCCACTATATTTTATAAAGTTAAAATATTCAATTGTCATTTTTACCTGGTTCCACCAACGCTTATCACACTCAGCACGATAAAACAGTAAAGAGTGCTTTGGGTGGTGGTCATTTGTATTTGTTCTGATCCACCTTGTAAGTAAAAGTACACATATAAGAATCTTATAAAGCATAAAGGCTAAGCATGTAAGAATTTCTTAAGCACTTAATCAATTTAAGTAATAAATCTAAATTATATAGAATTGCATACATGGAATAAATCTAAATTAAATAAAGTTAAGCATGTCGTACATTTTAGCTTATAATCAAATATAAAATGCCTACCAAGCATGTAATATAAATGTAATAAAGTTTAGCTTATAATAAATTTAAGTACATAAATGTAAATACAAAGTTGCAAGTAAATTAAACTTACTTGACACTATAGGTGGGATTGCCACAGCTCGTAGCTCCTCATTAGGCGCCCAGAATTTTTTGCAGGTCTCGAGGTGCGAACATCGGAAGATGCTCTCATGCCCAGAGCCGAAGGATGAACATCGCACCACTAGTTTGTTTCGCTCCCAACTTCAAGCAAGTACACAGCTCCCGATATACCCCAGCTAACACGACCGACCACTAACTCTTTCTCTCGATCGTGTCCCAGTCAGTGAGGAGCAACGACAACCACATGCCTTGTATCCACATGTTTGCCTTGTCAGGGAACATAAATTCACCAACCAAGCCAATGAGGTAACGCATACCGCTCCACTTTATCTTCGGGGGTGTTTGGGCCGATATGAACCGCATTTTGGATGCGATCAACGAGCCACAGATCGATACTTGCCTCACATTCAGCGCTGGATGCCCATGTCCTTTGACTTCAGTTTGGGGCGGCATGTTGAACCCCATACGCTAGAGAATCAGTGGCCTCCAACCTTCTTTAGGTTTTCTCGAGTGGTCGATGATGGCCTCTCCGGCAGCCCGGTGAGGATGACAACGTCTCTGAGGGTGATCGTTATTTCCTCCTCCGGATAGTGGAACATATGTGTTTCGGGGCGCCATCGCTCTGCCATTGTCACCAGCAGATCGTTGCCAATATCAATCTGCATGAAGTGCCTCACCATATCCATTGGAAGAATCTTAGTACATAAACTCACCAAATCTTCTTCCATCCTCTTCTTCCTTTATCTTCAAAAACCAGCGTTTCTGGGTAACACAAATGAAGCATAGAAACTCATCATCTAACAAATCAGCCGGTGGACAACCCTCCTCCCCCTAGGCAAGCCCGGTGTCAACATGGTTCCTACAGCGAATAAATCCATTAAGGAAATCAAGTTTGAGTATAAACCAAAACCCATAAAGGAAAGAAAGAATAAACACAAACATGGGTACGTAAAAATTGACTTTCTTAGGTAACACAGTGCATAAAACCGACATCTAAACCAGTCAGCGGACAACCCTTCTCTGGCAAGTTCATCGTCGAGATGTTCTTGCAGCCGAAGAATCCATAAAAAATAAATCAAAGTTTGAGCATCACCTGACACCCTAAAAGTAGAAAAAAAAATGAAATAGAGGTAGTTACTCACCAGTCACCATATAAGCAATCAAGCGATCGACTGTTCTTTATCCTAGGCAAGCTCATTGCTGACGATGATCCACCGACAAAACCAACAAGATTTCGCGGAAAGAGGAAAAGACTAAATAGAAGTTGATTTCAAGTGTGGGAGAGTACAATGGATAAGAAGAGTTATCCTCGTTCTTCTCCTTCTCCTTCCAGTGAGAGAGAGAGATTGAAAATCTGAATCGCTATTTGCCGTCCATAGTTAGAAAAAAAGACGATTTTGCCCCTAATCCTATCCCACCCTTAACCCATCTGCCGCCACCCCCTTCAACCCTCCCTACTCCTGCCGACCTCCCGCCGCCGACTACCCTCCTCCTGCCGGACCTCCACCGCCGCCGACTCCTCCCTCCTGCCAACCTCCCGCCGCCGCCGACCACACCTCCCTCCTGCCAAGCCCAGAAGCTGCCGCCGAAGAGGACGCCATAGCAGCGCCGCCGCCGCAAATCGAGTCTTCCTCGCTCGCTCTCGCCGCCGCCAACCTCCCAAACTCGGCGGAGGGAATTTTTTTTTTTCAGTCGCCGTCCGACTGGCCGGAGCGAACGCGGTCCGACTGGCCGGAGCTGACCCCATCCGCCCGGTCTTGTCGGACCCCGTCCGCCCGGTCTGGTCGGGCCCCGTCCGCCCGGTCTGGTCGGGCCGGTCTGATTAGATTTATGATTCGGTTTGAATGGTTCGGTTTTGAATAAATATTTATTAGATTTATTTTAAATACAATTGTTAGTATCTTAATTAGTTTAATATTGATAGTTGAATAATTAGTACATAATTGTTAATTTGACCACAGTTGGTTGAAGGAATTAGGGTTTGACTTAATTAGGGTTTGACCCGAATTAGGGTTTGACTAAATTATATATTATTTTGACCACAATTGTTTGAGGAATTAGGGTTTGACTTAATTAGGGTTTGACCGAATTAGGGTTGACTGAATTATATATTATTTTGACCATAGTTGTTTGAGGGAATTAGGGTTTGACTTAATTAGGGTTTGACCCGAATTAGGGTTTGACTGAATTATATATTATTTTGACCACAGTTGTTTGAGGGAATTATTGTTTGACTTAATTAGGGTTTGACCCGAATTAGGGTTTGACTAAATTATATATTATTTTGACCACAGTTGTGTGAGGGAATTAGGGTTTGAGTTAATTAGGGTTTGACCCGAATTAGGGTTTGACTAAATTATATATTATTTTGACGACAGTTGTTTGAGGGAATTATGGTTTGACCCAAATTAGGGTTTGACTTAATTAGGGTTTGACCACAATTGAAATAATCTCACCCAAGATGACGGATAACAACAATAAGAATCAACTTGACTCAACTGGACCAATAATGACAATAAAGAAGGAAAGCATCTCATCCACCTCCTATACCTTATACTCCTCTGAAACCCTAAACCCTCATTCCCCTTGAATAGCTACCTTCAACCTCGATCCATCCAATCCTACTAGGAAATTATTTTAGAGGCTAAATCATCTCTTCCTCCACTAACAATAATATTTCGTCTCGTGGAAATATACGTGATAGGCTCAAGAAATTCCTAGTTACCACCCCCAGAGCCCTAAAAACACCTCGATGAAAGTTTTGGCACTATTCATCTCTTTTTGTCGGGAATGTCCGATTGATAAACAATCGATTCCAACACATTTGTATCCACATTTTAAGAGATCGATGAAAGTTTCAATATTTTTTTCATGTCGGTGACTCTAGTAATTGCTAAAAGATGTTTTTGCCCGACCTTCCCCGAGCCGCAAAGAGTCCTCTTCGTGCCTCGATTCCTTGGAAGTTTTATAAAACATAATTTAGTTACGATGTTCTTATTAAATATGAAATAAATAGAATTAAAAAGGTTTAATCAAAATTTATAAATATTTTATAACTATTCTACATAATTAAAATGAATTATTCATAAGTTTATACAATATTTATGATAATTTATGATTAAATATCTATTCTCTTATACACTACTTCAGATAATTTGTAATTATTTAACATTCTATAATTATTTAATTGCTATTATACTGAATTTATTTATTTTAGCTCTATTTACATAATTATAAAATAAGTATGAATTAGTTTGTATAATATTTTTTATAATTTAATTTTTTTTTTATGAATAATTTGTAGTTTTTCTAATTCATAAATATAATTAATAAACATACATATAATTATTAACATGATATAATAATTAAAAAAATAGAAGATTGAGTTAAATAATTATTATCATTTAGCCACGAATTTTGTGACGTTTTTGAAACCGTCGCTAATGCACGGTCCGCTCGCCGGCGTCGGACGGGGTCCTCCCGCCGGCTATGATGATTTGGTGCTGGCCGCGGTGGTGATCTGGCGGTGGTGGCGACGCCGGCGATTTGACGGCGGTGGTGGACTGGCGCCGGCGGCAGCAGGAGCTGCCGGGCCGGCGGTGGTCTATTGTCGGCCGCAGTGGTGGTCGCTGGTGTTATGGTGGAATGAGATTTGTTTTATAAAAAATGAACAAAGGGTAAAAATGTCATTTTAGTTTAATTTACGGGCGATAAATAGTAAAGAGACGGGCGGCAAATAGTAACCCTAATTTGAGATTGAGATGGGTGGATGGAGTTACGGGAGAGAAAATAAAAGAGATGAGGAAAGTTAAAATCAAGAACAAAACAGATCCTAAAGTTCCATTAAATTACACAAATGCCATTCATTAAATAATAAATAAAATAAGAGAAAACGGTAGCAATCAACCTCAAAGAATATAATTAATTGAATTTTTTTTCCTCTGACTGGACAGTGGACATTAACAAACAGTGTTTGAAATCTTTCATTTAAATATCTTAACTACTTTTCATCATAAAGTGATTTTTTATTCATTTTATCCTAAAAAATAAATTTTGCATATGTTTTTTTTCCCAAGGTTTCCCAAACCGGGTTAAACCATTGAGCCGGTCAAACAAGGAGCTTGAAGTTTAATGGTCTGATCAGGGTTTAACCGATTAAGACGTTTTCTAAATATATATACAAATAAGATAGTAGTTAAAAATTTAATAACTGAAATGAAATTAATCTTACATGTATCTATTAAAAACTTATTATACACAAAATAAATCTACATAACCTCCATGACCCACCCACCATCACCCTTCTTCTCTTCTCTCTTCTTCTCCCTCTCTAGGGGTCTGGAGGGCTTTCTGAAGGCCGTTTATAAGCCCAACTTAGGTCGGAACGGGTCCAACCAATGGTTTGATAGGGTTTAACAACTTTGCTATTTTCAAATAACATGAAAGCTGAACCACAGTATTGTTGGGCGGAACCTCGCCCCACCACTAAGGATGACAACAAAACCCGAACCCATGTGTACCCTACTCGACCCAACTCAGACAAAGTGGGTAAAACCCATGTTGACGGGTTTTGGGTCGGGTCGGGTTTAAATCCGTTCACTATTCACCGGGTTGGGTTGGATTTGGGTTTAGATATACCCGCCCATACCCATATAATTAATTTTCCCCGTATATTTAATATTCTAAGCAACTAATCTTCTTTATGTTTGTGGATTCATGTCTAATTTGTTCTTTCTATTTGCATAGAATGAAGTTGATATTATGGAGTGAAGAGTGAAGAAGCTTAATTGACAAGGAGGAAGAAGATTTCAATTAATAATATTGTTTATGAATAATTTGTGATTTGCGTCAATTTTCTTGAGTTTTCTAGTTTGGTGTTGAACAATTTGTAAGGTTAATTTGTGATTTGATTGAATTTTCTAGAATGGTATTTTATATATGAATAATTTATATTGTGAGATTGATATTTGACTTTTATTTTGATAAGAACTTATTATTGTAAATTTTTTACGGCAAAAACCCATAGGTACGAACCCCCAGATATCCAACGGATTGGATTGGATTTGAGTTTTCCAAACCCAATGAATTTTGAGCACTTCTACTATGCTATATAGTATTGGTGCTTTAATGTACAACTTTATGTTGTACCATAACAATAAATGTATAAGTTTACGTTGTACCATAAAAGAATTTGTACAATTATGTTATGGTACAAATTTACAACTTAAAATTGTACCATCACATAAAAGTACAAGTTCAAGATGTATCATAGAAGAATTTGCACAAAAAGTATAGGTACAATTTGAAGTTGTACCATAACGTTAAAAGTACAATTTCAAGTTGTACCATAAAGACAAAAACCTATAGCACCAATGCTATATAGCATTGTAAAATTCCTCATGAATTTTACCCTTATTTTTTTCACGGATAAACTCATAAATTTGAGATTGAATTTGGCCCAACCCAACGTGACCCATTGCCAGCCCTGCCCACCACCGGCTTAGGATAGGGTTAGTAACCAATGGTTACTGACCTATGTGTAACTAAATTTGGACGTTTAGATCTAAGTGGGCCAAGAAAATTCAGATCTAAGGGTTGTCAATTAAAGACATTTTATTTTCCCTAGTTTTCATAAACGACTCTTATCTTCTTCGTTTTAACTCGGATTTCAATTTTTTTTTTTGCACAAATGGAACGAGTTCGTTGTGCTCTACAAATTGAGATCAATTTTCAATATATTTCGATAAACTATTTTTTTACCAACTACATACCATATGGTAACTTCTTCGTTTTTAAGTCGTGTTTGAAAATGTTTGCTCAGAAGGAACGAGTTCAACATGATCTATTGGATCTACAAATTTCTTGGTGAAAAAAATATTAGACAAAAAATTATCATACTTTACCACTATGGTATGTGGGTGGTAACTTGTGGTAAACAATGATGAAAGTCATAAATGACAGTTAGTATACTCCTACTATCATGTATTCAACCTTCTTACCATATTGGTATGTTCATATCAAGGTTGTCAAACAGGTTTATACTGTTGTGCCAGTTTGGCAAGTGGAATGGTACAACCGGTGGTATAACCAGTTTCTGTCGGTTCATGCCGGTTAAAAAAATGTGAAAACAATTAATATCTCATGTATTTAATCATATATAAAACATATTTGTGGACAATTTAGTTCTAATCCAACAAATATCATCAACTTTTAACTATTACATTCATGAAATGAATAATAAATTAATTCTTTTTATTCATTAAACTCATTAAAATGATGTCATTTTACTTAGAATGCGTAAGTCGATCATACTGACCATACCAGTGGTGTCATGCCGGTTTCATGACCGGCACAAGTTGAACCAGGTTCAACCGGATGACATGCCACCGACATGACAACCATGATTTGACCCAACTCAACCATTGCCATCCCTACCCAACCATTAGTCATACTCCGGCATCCATTGTAGATTGTAGGGGTGGCTATTTGGACCGGGACCAGATTAAAAACCGGAAACCGGACCGTATAACCCGGACCGAGACCGGACCGAGACCGGACCGGGACCGGATAGTAAACAATCCAATCCAATCTTTGAGCTTAGATTTGAGGTAAAAAACCGGATAAAGACCGGATAAGAGAGCTCAACACCCAAAACTTAAGGGTAATTTGCATAAACGGTCACAAACCTTTGCACTTAGTACAAAACTTAACCAACTCCTCACCCTTTAAGACCTTAGGCCACTCAAATCCCACAATCTCAATGTAAAATCAAGACCGAATTGGGACCGAACCGGATCAAAACCGGACCGGATCAAGACCGGACTGTATCCAATCCAATCTTCGGTCCTTATATTTTCAAAACGACCGGACTGGACCGAATCAATTTGGGCCAATTTAACCGGACCGGACCGTATAGCCACCCCCTAGTAGATTGTACCCCTTCGCAAAACCCTCTCTAGTCTAGTGGCAGGGTATTTGGAAAAGAAATCACTTTCTCTTTCTCAACCTTAAACCCTCTGTTAAACCCTGTTCGACGTTCGTCAAGTTTCCAGAAATGATTTTCTCTCGATTAGTCAGGGTCGCCGCCACATCTCTGTCATCCACCGTCGCCCCTTCGGTTTCGTCTCCTCGTAATGTCTCTTTCAGCTCCGCCGCAGCGCGGAACCGGAACTTTAACAGTCCAACGAATCGATCGGGTAACGAGTTATACCGCCGAATTTCGCCAGTGGGAGATCCTAGGGTCTCTATCGTTCCGATTCTCGATAGCTGGATAGAGGAAGGAAGATCCGTTGCGAAGCAACAACTCGTTTCTTACATTAAAGAACTTCGCTACTACGGCCGCCACTATCACGCCCTCGAGGTAGTCTTTTTTTTTTTTTTTTTGGGTAGTGGGTAATAGAAGCTCAACTGACTCTGCCATTTGTGTTGTGATTTTGTTGGTTGACGGGGAATGATAATGCTTTTGAAGCTTCAGCAGATTAGAATCAATCCAACATTAGTTGGGTAGTTTTATGCGGTTCTTATTGGTGCCATGAGTTTATGAAGGATATCCTGCCTCTTTGTCCTGCTGCAGATTTCAAAGTGGATGACAGACAAAAGGCACCTCGACCTCACATCAAGAGATGCTGCTATGAGACTCGACTTGATAGCAAGGGTCAACGGGATAAAACAAGCAGAACAGTATTTCGATGGACTATCGGGGCAGCTCGAAGGGATCAATACTTATGGAGCACTTGTAAACTGTTATTGTCGTGCTCAGTCTGTGGAGAAGGCAGAGGAAATCATGCAGAAGATGAGAGACCTAGGCATTGCCAACTCGATCCTCACTTACAACACTATGCTTGGTCTTTATCATCGAGTTGAAAACAAAGAGAAATTTGATGCTCTCGTCAAGGAAATCGATGATAGTGGCATCTCCTTCGATGCAATGACTTATAACATACTAATATCTTCATATGGTGCTGTTCTTGATGTGAATGGAATGGAGCAAATCCTGATAAGGATGAAATCCAACCCAGACGTCAATCCAGACTGGGCCGTTTACAACAATGCAGCAACCATTTACAGGAAATCTGGGATGAAGAAGAAGGCAATTGAAATGCTGGAGAAAGCCGAGGGGCTCATCACAAAGAAAAAGGACATTCAAGCTTATTATTACCTCATCACCAACTATGCTGCCATGGGGGAGAAATCTAGAGTCGTGGGAGTTTGGGAACTTTTCAAGAAGAATGGGAAGGTTCTCAATAAGGGATATATGGACGTGATAAGTTCTCTATTGAAGTTGGAAGATTTTGAGACTGCAGAGAAGATATTTGATGAGTGGGAATCCCAGAATTTGTCTTATGATGTCCGTATACCCAACATTTTGATTGGTGCTTACTCAAGAAGCGGTCTCATGGAAAAGGCAGAAACAATGGTCGAGAGGGTAATAAAGAAAGCAGGTGAGCCCCATGCAAATTCTTGGCTTAACCTGGCAATAGGTTACCTCAAACTTGGTCAAACTTACAAGGCCATGGAAACCATGAAGAGAGCTGTGAATGGTTCTAAGTCGGGTTGGAGGCCCGACCCTAGGGCTTTGGAAGACTTTCTGGGGCAGTTAAAGGAGACAGGAGTTTGCTTGGAGGAAGTAAAAGAACTGATCCAGTTACTAACTGACACCAATGTTGTACCCGTAACAGTTGGAGACAGGTTTTTGATGAATCTTCCTTTGAATGGTGTTAATGCATGAGTTTGATGGAGATGCCAATACATTGGAGAGATTCCCAGGACAAACGTTATTTCCCAAAGAAGCAGATTTGGGAATGTATGGTACTTCTCAAGATCCATGGACGTTTGGCAGGCGCAATATTAGCAGATTTCAGCAATGGATGAACTGCAGGGAAAGAAGTGAGGTTTTGGTGTTCCAAATTGGTGTCTATTGTGTTGAGCAGGTTTGGTGACTACCACTCACATCTTACTCTCATGACATTATGCTTGGAGCACTATGCATGTCCAAGAATGTTGGAAGCTCCATTGTTATAATACCTCTCACTCGCCTAACTTTCCTTTTAGATCTGAAAATTCATTTTACAAGTAGCCATGCCATTGTTATAATATCACTTTTATCTGAAAAAGAGTTAACTTTTTTCCTCTCTCGCTGAATGTGTATCTGTTGAATGTTGATAGCTCGTGATATTCAAGAGTGATATCCGAGAGTGAGCTGACAAACATCCACACATTTACAACTTTTGAGTTCAAATATACTACCACTGCCTATACTGCTTTTTACAATATAGCGAAAAACAAAAATCTAAACCTGCAACCCTGAATTACCAAGATCAGCAGATAAGCTCTCTTTCAAGTTTCAGCTCCTTAAGTCCCTGCAAGTTGTGACCAATAGAGTCAGCCTAGCCATTTTCAGTTTGCATTCCACTTCCATATAATCTTGTGCAACGTTCCTTCCATAACTCACTCACTACAAGGCACCATAATCTTTTTGCTAGTCGACTTGCAGCAGCCAAGTTAAGTTCCCAGTCCCCATTGCCAATCGGCTTGACCCCTAAACTTATGGGAGTAGGGACAAGCAAAAAAACAAATGCTGTCTTGTCTCTTATCCCCCTCTGCACAACATACAATCAGGGGAAACATGTTTACCCCAAGGAATCAACTACTCCTTAGTAGTTATACGTCCTAGAATCACTACCCAAGCTAGAATGCTGGGATATCAAGGCCTTCCCCAACACTCTCCTCTAACCTCACACTCCTCTTCCTCATTAGCATCCTAACACCCTTACCCTGCCGCTGACCACGTCGTGGAGCTTAGTAGAAACGCCCTGCACAGTCTCTCTGGATCCCGGTCGAAGCGTGTGACAACTCACTAAAACTGGCGCTGTCTGTGGGAGGATCGCCTCGTGGAAGGCGGTCCTCAAAGTCAGCTGACTAGTAATCCGCAGACTGATTGGCAATCTCACTTGAAGGCTCACATGGTATTTGTCTCGACCAACAAACGCCATAGCTAGTCCTCGGTGGAAGTTAGAGCATCATGCTTCATTTCGAATGATCTTGGAATGGCTTTGCTTGGTTACTCATCTTCCAAACCAGTGAGCTCAGCTGCAATATTTTTCACCATATGTGATGATTGCGGGGAGCAGCAGCGGCTGTGATAGATTCAGATGAGTGAGCAGTGACCTGAGAGAGTGAGCTGTCAGCACGGAGTGGAAATTCGGGCTGATCGTACTGCAGAAATATCCATTAGTTACTGAGTTTTTCCTCATGGAGAGCATCTGCTATCTCCGGACTTTTGTGTTGGGAAAATCTGGTATACCTGACAGCAACCTGCAACCAGAAATGTCGAGAAGCGATAGATTCAATCCTTCTAGTCCAACAACCTCACTCAGTTTCTTACAGCCACTTAGAAGCAGAGTATCCAGATTCTTGAGACGTGAGACATTTGGCAACTTCTCAATCGATTTGCAATCATTCATCTTCAGCACTTTAAGTGACTGCAGTTCCTCAAGTCCCCTGATCTCAGTCAGCTTCACGCATTCACTGAGGTCCAACTCCTTAAGATTCTTAAGACCAGACAGGTCTGGTAAAGTTTCAAGCGCCATACATCCAGAAACGTCCAGTTTCTGCAACGATTCCAGGCCTTCAAGGCTCTCGATCTCGCGTAAATGCAGGCTATCATTCATGACCAACTTTTCCAGCTTCCTTAACTGTGACAGGCATGGCAGTCGTTTCATCGACTGACAGTCACCCAAGTTCAGTGTCTCTAGTGATTCAAGAGTCTCAAGGCCTTCAACATTCGACAGACTCTCGCAATTATCTAGTATCAGTTTTTTTAGCAATGTCATGGTTGATAGATCAGGTAACCTCTCTAGGGATGTACAGTCACTCAAATCAAGATGTTCCAGAGACTCCAATTCACCCAGGCCTTGGATTTCAGTGAGACAGTAACATTTGCAGATATCGATTCTGCTTATGTTCTTCAAACTAGCCAGACAAGGTAACCTTTCCAGCGATTCACAATTTCGAACGAACAGAACCTTCAACGACTGGAGCTCGCCGAGGCCTTGGATTTCAGTAAGACGGGGACATCCATAGATGTCCAGTCTAGATAAATTCTTCAGAGTCTCAAGATTAGGCAACCATTCAAAGGATATACAATCCCCAATAATAAGAGATTGTAAGGACTCCACTTCCTCAAGGCCCTGAAATTCAGTGAACTTGGGGCATTCACAAATCTCGAGCCTCTTTAGCTTCTTCAGAGTTGCCAGACTTGGCAAATTTTCCATAGAGCGACACTTTTCAATTAGCAGGGCTTTCAAAGATGTGAGGTTCTCAAATCCATTGAGATGATGCAAATTGAAGGCATTATGTATGCGCAAATTTACTAGTAGTTTCAGTTCTCCAAGACCTGGAATCTCCTGTAGCTTGGGGCATGACAGTATCAACTCGATCAGATTTTGCAGGTTTTCTAGAGTTGGCAATCTCTGCAACAGTGGAGATCCACCAATATAAAGTATTTTTAGAGACGGCGGGAGCTCTTCAATGCACTGAATACCCTCGCAGGAGTTCAGCCTGAGTTCCACAAGTTGGGTTAGGGCACCAACCCCTGAGGGTAGAATTTTGATGTTAGGAGTTGCATACAGATGTATGATCTCCAGCTTGGACAATATCCATATATTTCTTGGGATCTCTTTAATCTCGCCTGACTCGTCAATGCGTAACTCTTTCAACTCCTTTAGGTCCAACAGATTGGGAACAGGAGATGTAATGGTTAACTTCTTTAAACTTGCCGGAAGCTCTGGTGGTTCTTGAATCTCAAGACAGCCTTGTAAATCAAGGGTTTCAAGGCTTGAAAGCTTAGAAATGCTTGCTGGTAGGTGAAAAATTTGAGGAGATTCCATAATCAAGGTCTTCAGAGAGGCTAATTGGCCAATATCATCAGGAACTTCTTTCAAATTGGGACACCATGATGCTTCTATCTGTTCAAGCTTCTGAAGCATTCCAATCTTGTCAGCTAACTTTGTTATTCCACAATTGTTAAGCTTTAGCACCTTCAGGTTTTTCAAGCCGCTAACACCCAACTCCTGAACGATCTTAACACATCCATCTAGATTTAACACCTCGAGATTCCGATGGGCAGAAAGGTCAGGAGCCTTTGTTAGTTTACTGCAGTTGGAGATATTTAGGACCTTGAGATTTTCAGCCACCTTAATGTTGCCCCAACCTTCCCAGTCAGCTTTGATACCACTTCCAGATAAATCGAGAATTACCAGTTTCGCGGGACGAAAATTTGTCAACCCTGAGTTCCCAAGATGGTAGCGCAAGTCAAGCCACCTTAAATTTGAAAAAATATCGTGGAAGTTCCCACAAAGGTCTGCATAACGTGCTGCAAGATATCTCAAGTCTGATAAGTTATTCAATTGCTCACTTGTCAGTTGATGTTGATCTGCAGGCTCCAACTTCAAATTGACTCTAAATCCTTTAACCAGCTCTGTTCCCTGGAAAAGAAGAGGCTAGAGTTTGAGTTTCCGTTACACAATTCGAGCACTGACTCCATTTCTAGGTATTTTGTTCAGTGATCACAGTTTAGGTATCATGGAAAAGCTTAGAATGGCTGAATTCATATAACGACTTAACGAGCACTGACTACCATCAAGTTAAAGGGCTTGACATTGTGTAAACTATCAATGTTTTGTAAGCCATAATTCATTTGTTCCCAAGTTCTCCAGATTTAAACTATGAATTAACTTTCTAATCAAGAAAACTTCGAGCATAGTTTGGTTGGCAACTCTCTCAAAGTCCAAGAAAAAGAATATTTGCCACATTGGTTGAGTCTTAGATCAATTATATTGTCTATGGCACCACCAACTTTCATAAAACATATAATATTCAATATGAATTGGCACAAAGCAAGCAATTAGATGATACCTTCTTAAGCTTTAGCACATCCAAGGATTCCTCATTAGACCACAACCTACTGCGTTTCCAGGGTTCCACATTTTCATCTCGTACAATTGCTCTACCAAGATCTCTAAGTTGGTCATGCATCCTAATCTCGCCATCGACTCCAATCTTTATAAACGACCTAAGAACAAGGACATTAATCCCAATTACTGGGTAGAGTTTGCAGTCGCTCCACATATACGAAGCTGTATTTTTGTCCTCTCCAGCGAAGAAACAAGCAATGTCAAGAAAGATCTGCTGCTCCTCATATGCTAATGCTTTAAAACTTATCTTCAGCCTCTCCTGGACCTCTGCAGGTGGTGTTTCTCTTAGTTGAATCAATGTTTCTTCCCAGATAGCTTTATCTTCGCCAAATAAACTTGCACCTACTACCTTAAGAGCCAACGGAAGCCCTGCTGCAGTAGATGCGATCTCCCTAGATAACATTGCATAATCTTCTGGCGGAGAATCCATTCCCAACGCGTGCTTGCAGAAAAGTTGAAGGGAATTTTCAGGATTCATTGTTGGAGGCTCATACAACTCATATTCTTGAAGCAAATTTAGAAGTTTCCTGTCCCTTGTTGTAATAATGAACCTACTTCCAGAGGAAAAATCGCCACGCTTACCTATGATTTTGCCAAAGTCGAATTGATTGTCCACATTATCTAGAACAATGAGAACTTTGTGTTGGCAAACTCTATCTTTTATCATGTATATCCCCTCACTTGCATCTCTAATACGACAGTCATCCTTCTTCATATTCAGAATGCTAGAGATAATCTTCTTCTGCAGAGTCACAACACCATCAGGTTGTGCTAAAATTTCTCGTATATCTTCCACAAAGCTACAGCGATCAAAGTAAGTGAATACTTTGTTGTAGACAGCCATGGCAATAGTGGTCTTCCCAATCCCACCCATTCCATGAATGCCAACAGTTTTGACTCCTTCACTTTCTACATGGAGTAATTCTACCACTGCCTCCACATGCTGCTCAATCCCAACCAGCTCGTCGGTCATTAATAGATAATCCTGCCTCAGATGTGACCATACTGTTGAGTAAACCTGTTCCACAATTGCTCCCTGCCTGCGAAATTAAATATTGATATAGAATGCCATTCATGAATAACTTTGATATCAAACGCAAAGATACAGTCTTATGTTACTGGAAGATATAACCATCAAAGAAATTGCACTTGCATACATACATAAAGGTACATGATGTAAATCATATTAGCGCTAATGTATGGATAAGAGCTATATAAGAAAATCTCACCCATCGGAGGCGGTCACAATCCATCCATTATTAATAGCACCCACCTCTTCCAAAGCTGCTTTCCATATGTTGACAGTCTCCTCGTCATGTTCCTTCTTGTGTAGCTCAAATGCCTCCGAGTAAGCACCCTTTTGATGCTGCACTTCGGCGGGCTGTACAAAGTAGAAGATGGGCAGAATGAGGTGCCCCGTTCCTACCTTGCAGCACTCTACCATTTTCGCAAGCTCTCTGAGGCGCCATTCGCTGGAAGCATAGTCTTTGGAGAGAATCGGAATGTAGAGCTTGGAGTGAGTAATGGTATCCAAGAGTGCAGGAACAATCTTCTGGCCTTTGGGAAGCTGCTCCTCGTTTCCAAACGTCCGAATTTTCGAACGAGCCAGGTAGTTGTAGAGGAAATCGCCGAAATGGTTCTGAATTTCAGGACCTGTACAGCTCACGAACACCTCGTACACTCCAGCGGGAAGAGGCAGTGAGGCAGATTCGGGACTAAGCTCAGAACCGGAAGCTTTGACTGGTGTGGTTGGCGCAGATTGTGAAGAGACATTTGAGCTCCCACTTCCAGATTCCCTCCTCTCGAGGAACAGAAACCTGGAGAAGACGATTAACGGAAGCAGCACAGCTGCCGTCGTCGATAACACAAGAGTCCACCACCATCCCGACCACCACATTGTTCAGCAGCAGTGATTTTCCAAGTACCAAATTCCTGAAGGAAAGGATCCATGGCAACCCCTAAAAGTCAAACAAGGGCTCCAAAGATGGAAAATCTAAGACAGAGAAAATCAAACACTTGAAATCGCACCTGCAATCCTGAAGGAATGTTTGTGAAACTTCTCCCTCGACCAGCAGCTCGCACTCGCAGTGCCTTCAAGGGATAAACTGCTGGAGCTCTATGCAGAGAGCTTGCTTCATGACTTAACATTAGCATATGCTTGGTTATGAGTGATCCCCACCTGCTTTCCGCTTGCTTGATTCTTGTGTACTTCTTCGCCTAAAGTATCAAGTTTCGTTCACTCACTTTTTCCGCTTTACTTATCAGTAGCTCTAGTTTCAGAAAGTGACTATTCTCTTCGCCCTAACGAGTTTTGTTGCCCGCCAATGTCCACCAGGATATTCATACAAAAGATCAATACAACTACGGTCCAATTCACACCGGACCGGATAGAATACATTTTGATTTGATTTTGGGCATTTAAATTAGAACTAATACCACTACAACAGCCAAACTATGAACAAAATGTCATTTGTGTCCAATTCTTTTTAATATTTCATTTATATCCTGAACTATTTTTCCGTTAAAGTTGACCCGTGTTGACCGTTAGTTTTTAACAAAAATTCTAGTTAGCGCTGATGTGGCAGATGACATGAAATTTTAAATTCAATTTTAATTTAATAACATTAAAAAAAGCACTTTGGGCCACTTCCGACCTCACCTGCCTCCCACATTCTCTCTCCCTCCCTGCTCGCCCCTGCCGCCGCCGCTTTCCTTCTCTGCCTCGTTGTCCCGTCGATCCCTCCTTTGCTCATCTTCAACGCCTGTATCCCGCCCGCGTATGCCGCCGCCAGTCTCCCGCATACGCGCCGTCGATCTCTCCCCTGACCCTACTCTCGTCTGGATTCTGGAATATCGCCGCCGGTCTCTCCCCTGACCCCTACTCCTGTCTTGCCTCTGGAACATCGTCGTTCGTTTCCCGCTTAAGCGATGGTCTCTCTCCTAACTAGGGGTGTTCAAATGGTTACCATGGTTATAACCAAACCAAATAAGGCTAAATTCCATTAACCATGGAATACAATATCATAACCAAACCGTCCAAACTAATACAACAACCAAATTAACCAAACTAAAGTTTAATCGCTTTGGTTAATTGGTTAACCAGATTAACCAATATAAAATCACATTATCATTGATGATGAAAATTTTCTGGTTAATGCAACAATTCACAATTTATATAATGAATAAAACATAACAATCAACATGTAGTTATAGTTGACCCTTAACAAAAATACATGCAACTAAGACAATTATCTTACGATTAGTATAGAAGTATTCACCTAACAAAAATTTATGACAATGGTATGGCTTAATGAATTGTTGTGTTTGTGTAAATTGACTTAGTCTCTTAGCAATTATCATAGGCTAGAAATGACCTTCCTTTCAAGTTTTCATCCATCATAATGTATGAAATTTTATCTAAATTATGCGTCCATATGTTGTGGTCTACACTTTATATATACAAATATACACTATATGAGCAATATTGAGCTTTATATTTTATATGAGTCTAAAAGGGATGAACATTAACTCTTGAGTTGTTATGCAAAGTATTAAGTATGTGTATATAATATATGCTAGATATATGACTAATTAATTAACTGGTTAATTTGGTTTGACTGGTTAGGAGTGTCTGAAACCAAACCAAACCAAACCACCTAAACCAAACAAGCTAAAAACTTTAACCAAACCAAACCAATTATTCAAATTAACCAAACCAAATTATCAAAATAATATTGGTTAAAACGATTACCACGGTAACCAAACCGTTTGAACACCCCTACTCCTAACCCATGCATCCCGTTCGCAAAACCACTATCGGTCTCCCTCCTGACTTGGTACGTATAACTTCCCTTGTTTAACATTGGCGATAGAGAATTGGTTTTTGCTCCAATCTCCCCTCATTCGATAAAACTCCAAATCAAGGCCATTTGACAACCTCTTCCCACTCCAGATTGTATTACCATGCTTTATTTATGATTTCAATCTCCGATTTTGAGTTGAATTGAACGAATTTTATTTTGGCAAAATTAAGGTTCTTCGAAAAAATGGTAGAAGCTCCACCAGGTTTCCATTTCCAAGTCAAAGACCGCAGCGATTATAAGCACACTTGGATCTGGAAGCCGAAGTCGCCAAACAGAAACGACATCGGCTCTTTACAAAGGGGAACCTTCCGCCTCCTCCCGTGAAACCTTTCGCCGTCGTCACTTCTCTTTCTGTCTTACTATGCTCGTCAGCTTCCATCTTAACCATCCCGCTATTTGGTGGAACTAAATGGAAATGGGAGAGATGAAGCTGGCGGGGAGGTGGTAGGCGACAACGTTGCTGAGAATGGTGAGGTAGAGCCAGCGAAGGGGGAATGATATCGATGGATTCTTCCACGACCGGAGATTGGGGTGGGCTGAACCAATAATTAATTTTAACTATTTTAATTTTCTAAGAATTTTGTATATTTCTTATTATATTTAGTATAATTTAATTTTGATTAAATAATGACATGTCAATGACGTGGCATCTACATGTATGTCACTTGTCTGCCACATCTACGAAAGTCAACAATAGTTTGACTTCCGTCCGGTCGACAGTTATCTCTAACGGTCAACGTAAAACACCATGACACAAATGTCACAAATTCATATAGTTCAGGGTAGAAATGAAATATTGAATAACATAGGACACATGTGGCATTTTTCAGATAGTTCTGGTATTGTATTGATATTTGCCCTTTAAATTATTCTAAACATGAAGAAGAAATAGACTGAAATTGAATTTGGACTCAAACATATTGATCTAAATGAATCAAACATGCTTTTGATCTGATTTTTGTCCTAATTTTCCCTTTATTTTTTGTCCGATCCTAAGTCAATTCGATCCAGTTCTAGACAGTATCGAACTATGCACACCCTTAACTATGACCTTTAGAGGTGGCAATTAGATCGGATTCGTGGATTGGTGGATTGGATTGGTGGATCCATGGATCCAATGGATTGGTGGATTCATGGATTGGATCAAAGGGATTGGTGGATTGATCCATGAATCCAAATGACATCCAAAGCTTGGACCAAAATGTAAAATTTCAAAAGTTTTGGTACTAAAATGCCATAATGAAAAATTTTAGGTACCAGAATGTAATTTTCCAATGATATTTGCGTATAAAAATATAAATTTTAGGTACTAAAGTGTAAATATAAAAAATATAGGTACCAAATCGTAATTTGACATTTGGATCCATGGATTGATCTATGAATCCACCAAATCCAATTGGATTTGGGTCCTCCTATCTCGGAGGCTACTCTGTAGAATCGCCGTCGACGCTTCACTTGGATTCGTGCAGCCGCGAAGCGCCCGACAACGCCCAGACCAAGTGGCAGTTTCAAGGAACCCGCCCCTTGCCTGGCTCTTACCCGGTTGCTGACAGTCCAGGAAGCTGGTGCCGGGGATGTGTGGCTGGATAATCGGAGGCCCCGGTCTACGGCCATGGGAGACAGCTTCCAGGGGCTCTCGCTTCTTCCTTCCAAAGCAGGTCACCAGCCTGCCTTTGCTTCAACCCCGGTGGCGGACATGGCCATGGGTGATGGATTTGTCCCGGCCTCAGCGTCTCCAACTGCTAAGCGTGCCCGATCCAGCCAGGTGGTGGCGACGAACGCGCAAGATACTAGTTAGGTGGCGGCCTCCAGCCTCAACTGGGCCCAGTTCGATCCATGAGCTTCATGGTGTGGAACTGTCGAGGGATGGGCTCCCCCTTGACTGTTCCCGTGCTTGGTGGAGCCGTTTCGAGATTCTTGCCTAGCCTAGTCTTTCTTAGTGAAACCAAGCATGAGGATGAGTTTGTTAATGACAAATTTTCTAGGCTTGGATTCAAATCGGTTAGATGTTTTAGTGCTTTTCAAGGTAGTGGTGGGTTAGCAGTAGCTTGGGGGGATCATGTGTCCTGTACAGTTCACAAGCTTTCTTCTTTTCTTTGTTTTGTGGAGTGTCTTGTTCCACCAGTAGGTCACTTTGTCATTTTCTTTGTACACCTCTCGTGTGATGCTACAACTAGGCTTTCTCAGCTTAATGAAATTGCTTCTTTGGTTTTTTGGTGTCCTTACCAGCCTTTGTTGTAGGTGACTTTAATTGCATCCTGTCCTCGGCGGAGAAGGGGGGGGGGGGGTAATGTTCCGTCGATGGCTGCCCTAGAGCACCTCAACGAGTTCATTTTATCCACCGGACTCTTTGACTTAGGCTTTCATGGGTCTCCCTTCACTTGGTCAAATCGGCGAGCCGGGGGATCATATTCTAGAGAGGTTGGATAGGTGCCTCGGGAGTACATCGACGATGACGGACTGGTCGGACCTAAAGGTAATTCATTTATCGGACTTAGGATCTGATCATCGTATCCTCCTTGTGCAGCTCATTAAACAGGGTCATCATCGGCACACCCAATTTCAGTTTGATGGGCGCTGGAACTCCAATGATGAGGCACTGGATATTATCCGGGCGGCGTGGGCCAAACCGACCTGTGGCTCAGTGCAGTTCAGGGCGTTTACCCAGCTTAAAATTGCGCGTCATGACTTAGTGGAATGGGCTAAATTAGGTACCTCTAATTCGGCTCGGCAAATTAGAGAACTCAAGGCAGCGATTCTGGATCTTCGAGAGGCAGAGGTGGTTGATTAGGATGCTATCCAGCAGCTGGAACATTCTCTTTCGACGACATTCATGGAGGAGGAGTGTTTTTGGCGTCAGAAATCCCGGGTTGGCTGGCTACGGGAGGGGGATGCTAATACTAATCTCTTCCACCGCGCGGTCATGCAACGTCGTCGGTTCAACCGCTTACGAGGGCTAAAGGATGACTCTGGTACCCTTCATCATGAGGAGGATGCTATGGCAGGTATAGCTGTTTCCTTTTATGAATCCATCTTTACCTCTAACGATGTGGATGCTGCAGCCTATGTCGAGTCTCTGGGACTGTCCACCCGTGTGACTAGGGAGATGAATGATCGCCTAATAGCACCCGTCTAAGCTCTGGAAGTGAAGAAGCGGTCTTCCGGATTGGGAGTCATCAAGCCCCAGGATCGGATGGGTTTTTAGCTGCCTTTTTCCAAGCCAATTGGGAGGTGGTAGGAGCTCTTATCACAGAAGCAGTTCTCAGCTTCTTCCGCACTGGCCGACTCCTTCACAGCTTCAACCATACACTAATCTCCTTGCTGCCGAAGGTTCTCAATGCCGACACAATGCGCCAAATTCGACCAATAGGTTTGTGCCAGGTATTCTACAAAATCATAGAAAAAATTTTGGCAGCTAGGTTAAGTGTGATTCTTCCAGATGTTGTTAGCCCCACTCAAAATGGCTTTGTACGTGGTCGGTCCATTACTGGCAATGTTTTAATTTGCCAAGAAGTTATGCAATTCTTGAAAACTAAGGTGCAGGGTCGCGACAAGTGAATGGCGCTTAAACTCGATATGGAAAAAGCTTACGGCCGGGTCGAATGGTCGTTTTTGTTGCTGATCATGGAGCAGCTGGGGTTCTGCTATGAGTGGCGCCGTTGGATCAATGCATGTATTTCCACGGTATCCTTCTCGGTTTTGATCAATGGTCACCCTCATGGGTACTTTAGGCCCCAGCGTGGTTTGCGACAAGGTGATCCCCTCTCGCCCCTTCTCTATGCTATTTTCTCAGAGGCCTTTTCGGCTAAGATATGCCTCATTGCATGGTTTGCGTGTTCATCGGTTTGCTCCTATGACTTCCCATCTATTATTTGCTGATGACATCTACCTTTTCCTCCGTGCTTCCTTACCAGAATGTAATGCTTTGCTGTCTATTTTGGACGAGCTTGGCCGGGTGAGTGGGCACCGAGTAAACCTGTCCAAGTCGTCCATGTCGGTGAGTTCTAATGTTTCTGACCAGGATCGGGCAGCTTTGGGAGCTTGCCTGGGGGTGGCTGATTCTCAAATGCAGGATAAGTATTTAGGGCTCCCGGTTCATATGCAGAGGTCAAAGACTCAAACCTTCAGGTTTGTTGAGGAGGGGTTGGCTAGTCGCATTCATTCTTGGAAATCAAAATGTATGTCCCTGGCGGCCAAGGAAACAGTGATCAAATCCATAGGTTCGGCCTCCTCTATTTATGCTATGTCTGCTTTTCGATTGCCAGCTTTTACTTGTCGCAGGTTAAACGGTCAACTCTCGCGGTTTTGGTGGTCTGGCCAAGACAAGGAGGTTGGCATGCATTGGCTATCGTGGCAAGAGGTGTGCCTGAGCAAATTCGAAGGGGGCCTTTGCTTCCGAGACTTTGATCACTTCAACGTTGCTCTACTAGCCAAACAAGCCTGGCGGGTCCTGATCAATCCAGATTCTACGCTGGCGGAAATGTATCGGGCCAGGTACCACCCTCACACCTCTTTCCTGGACCCACAACCCGGTCCTCGGCCTTCTTGGGCTTGGCAGGGCATTTTAGCTGGGCGGGATCTCATCCATAGGGGCCTGCGGTGGCAGATTGGTGACGAGACTACCGTTCAAGTTCTCGCAGATAAGTGGCTGCCGTCTAACCCTCATTCCTCCCCTCTGCTACTTCAGCATGTTTCGGCTTGTCCTATATTTGTCTATGAACTAATTTGTCCCGTCTCTCGTTCATGGAACTTGTAGCTGCTTGGAAGTCTGTTTCAGCCATGTTCGGTAGCTTTGATCATGTCCATTCCCCTTGCGGTTCAGGCGCAGCCGGACAAACGGATCTGGCAGTATTCACCAAGCGGGGAATATACTGTCAAGACGAGTTACCACATGCTTTCTAATGAATTGCTTGCACTTCATCCTCCTTCCCCGTTGCCTTATGACAGCAGGTTTTGGAAGGTGCTTTGGGGCTTGCAGGTACCTCCCAAGCTTAAATTCTTCTGGTGGCGGCTAGTTCGGGGCTTCCTTCCAGTATGTGCGGTACTACAGGGGAAGCGTCTGGTCACGGATGCTACATGCCCAATCTGCACGGAAGGGGCGGAAACTCTAACACACACTTTTCTCCAATGTCGTGTGACAACAGATTTGTGGGAGCTCGCTGGATTGGGGAATCTGCATCGCAGACTGGTTAGTTTATCCTTTTCGGAGTGTTGGATTGCTCTATTCTTTTCCTGCAACTTATCCAAACCTGAGATGGCTGATGTTGTTTTTCTATGTTGGCGAGTTTGGAAATCCCGTTGTGGGCTGTACACAAGCACGTTCAGTACTTAGGGCCTGCCCTACTCCGCCAATTCCGGGCACAGTCAGAGGAGTAGAGGCTTGCAACCGCGCCATTGACACTGCGCAGGGGCCTTGATGGGGCCTCGGCTGCCGCTGCACAGGCTGGGCAGAGATTGAGTCGGATGCAAACTGCACGGGAATGTCCAGTTGAAGGGATTTTGGTCCGGTTTGATGGAGCTTGCAAGCGGGTAGTCGGCGGTGGTGCAGGTTTTGTTGGCTTTACCCCTGAGGGGCAGGTGCTGTTCGCGTTTGGGCAATTTTATCCAGGTGTTTCTGATCCATTTATTTATGAAGCTTTAGCCTTACGTGATGCGATTAATTGGTGTTTTTTGCATGGGTTTAAGTTTGCCAATTTCTGTGGAGACTGCCAGTCTTTGATTCGCAGGATTCAATCTCGGGATGTGGCGCATGGGTCATGTGGAGGGATCTTGGAAGAGATTTGTTTGGCCTCCGAGTCTTTTAATTTCTTTGTTTGTACGTTTACGCCGAGGTTGTACAACAGAGCTGCCCACTTAGTGGCTTCTTATGCCCTTTCATCGACAGTTCGATATTGTGTCGACTGTCGCGTCTGGTTGTCTAGCGTCCTGTAATATCTATAACCTTCCCTATCTATGGCAAAAAAAAAAAAAAAAAAAAGTTCTCCTTGAAAGTCCTCCAGCTTATATTAGCCAGAGCTAGTTCCTCCTTTCCCTTCACTCGATTCTTGATGGCTTGCTTCAGTTCACCATCTGGTTTCCACCACTCTCCCAGTTCCAAGGACCTGTCTCGCCGGCATTTTCCGAGCAGCCAAGTGTTCAATTTGGCTTTCCAGCTTCATCTCTCTTCTTTGGAAAGCCTTGTGACTTCAGCCTCTAAAGCACTGAGGTGGTCCCGTCTGTGAATCAGACTTGCTTCCAGTTCTCCGAGGGGCAGCAGAAGAGAGGTCCTTCAGAACTATCCGCAGTATAGGATCGCTTGTGTGGTCAATGATTTGAGGGATGATTCTCTCGACATTGCCGAAGGAACTGGTTTGGTGGGTGGCTTCGAGCGGGCACGTTGAAGAACTTCACCAGCATTTCTCTTGCATGTACCAGTTCTGAATTACATGCCTCGGTTTCTGAAGTTCAGCCATCAAATTTCTTGCACAGGGGGTAAGGGCTGCTCCGGCGCTGTGACTCTAGTACCAGGCAGGCACCTTGCGAGGGAGAAGATTTGAAGGAATTAAATCTCCGCTATTCTGAAGAGATGCTCTGTAGACTACCGGAACTGAATTCATCAATTACCTTCTGATTCTTTTCTTGGCTTGCTTTGCTTCGGGCCTTCTTCATCAATTGTGCCTTTTGGCTGTTTCCTCTTGGCGTCCTCTAATCCGTTTGGTTTGACCTCGAAAAGCTTTGTAGTGAGCTGTGGAAGAAGGAAATGAAAAAAAGAAAGAAATGAGTTGTGGAATCTCCGCTATTCTGGCCAGGGGTACACGTTTTTGCTCAACTGAAACGCAGAAATGTGTAAGTGGAAAGGCTTCTACAGGTCACTCGGACTTGAAATCACTAGCATTTTAAACAATAGGACGATAAATCCGCCTCGGCGTTCATAAAACCCATAACCTTATATGGACTTAAGAGAGCAGGGGTACCAAATTTACATTTCATACATAACTTCGTTAAGTTGCACTGCACCCCCAAAACGATCCTATCTTGCAAGCCGAAGACAGGCCTCCATCATCCATCAGAGGAAGAATGGACTATTGCTACTGCTACTACTATTACCAGCCTAAGTGCTCCTTCAAAAGCTTCCAACTTGCATTGGACTGAGCAAGTCTCTCTTCGGCTCTCATCCTATCCTCGATGGCTTGTTTGCTTTCTCCACGTTGCTTCTTCAGCTCTTCCAGTTCTTGGGAAGCCTCTTGGGTGGCTTTCTCCAAATCGGCAGCAGTTGAATTTCTATGATCGATAATTTTGGCCTTGCGGGCAAGTAACTGCTGAATTTCGGCCTCCAGTTTCGTGCCTTCTTCTCCAAGTCTTGAAAATTCAGCCTCCAAAGAGCTTAGCTGCCCCTTCCTGTGAACCAGCCTTACTTCCAGATCCTTGGTCGCCTGGGCTGCAGATGATTCGACAACTCGGCTAGTTTCAATAGTTGATAGAGAGCTAGGGATGACCTCTCTAAACTTGGCAAGGTTTGAGACCACGTATTCCAGGACTGTTTTCTCAAGTGGTTCAGTTGCACGGTCAGCAAGTTGGAGGGCAGTGTCCTCAACATCCTTCAACGATCCAGCTTGAGATATGGCCTCAAGTGACATGGCAAGGAATCCAACCAATTTCATTCTTTGCTCTAGCAGCAAACCAGAATCATGGTCTGCATTTGTAGAAGAGTTGGCAGCACTGCCAATCACAGTTGACAGTTCTGCTATAATATCTCTGGAATATAACTGTGCACTTGAGGGAGGGAAGGTACTCCCCCCAGCTCCATTTAGCTCGGAAGGTTTATCAACCTGAACCAAAATGCCCGTGGAAACCATAAGTAAAAAGTAAATGGAAGGTTCAATGTTTGTGCTGTCCGGAAGGAACTTTAGGGAATAAGTGTGAGGGTTCACCAATGTCGCCTGGCTTGCCATCAGACTAGTCTCAGTCAATGATTCTTTGATGTCTTCACCAACAGGTTGATCATCGGCCTCGATCACTTTCAATTCATCAGTTGCAGGTAATGCCGCCGCTTCCTGCAAGCAGCCCAGATATCAAACACATAGAAAGATCCAAAGACTGAGGAATTAGATCAAGTTCGATTCGTTGGGAGCGACTTAACAGTTGAAACTTCTGTTTCAATAGTGAGGGTATCATTGACAAGGAATCCTCTAAGAGGGTCACGAAGTTCGCTCAGTGGAACAAAAGTTGTAAATCCCCAGTCATCCTCCTTTCTATTGAAATTGTGAATGGTACCTGCAAGGAAAATACAATATCCTAACTCAGAATAAACAGAAATTGGACAAGTGGATAAACACGTCCTCGCATACAACCTTGACAATCAAACAAAATAGCACCACTCTCGAACTAACACCAAATTAGAAAACAGAAGACTGAATGAAGGCCATGGAAATTCAAGCGGCATTTCAAACATCCTATACAGGAGGAGATAGTTACACTTTCGCACAGAGGAGGAGGGAACGAATGGGGCGACAAGAATGAAGCTGAAGTCAGCTGGGACACTCCATCCGATGGGCATCTTCTCCGAATCAGCAAATTCCAAATATATGGATAGAGAGTCGACCTTATTTCCCTTGGGAAAAACAGAGATCCTCCTGCAATCATTGAGAAGCAGCGAGAAAGAAGGACCAGAAGATCCCAATTGAGCAATATTCAAGTGGTATAGAACAATGATTTAGGGGTTTTCAAGAAAGTGCATGAGTAGATCAACTGATCAAGTTACCATTTGCGGCCTCCGGCCAAGAAAGTGTCAGAGAAAAGATTTGTTTCTTTCCGCTGTGAGAAATTCTCAATCCTCCATGTGAAATTCACAGTCTCCTTCCTCGTCACCGGCAGATCCTTAGCAGCCATTTTCTACCTTAAGCAGAGGTTATTTCAGCTACCTTGCAAAGAGAACGCAGACAAATCGAATTCTCAAGCTTCGTGGAATCGTGGCCTTACCTTGCAAACTGCCTCGAGAGCGTGAACTTTGCTAAGAGCGAAGGAGAATTGCTTTTCCTGAGAATATTAGTCACAATTCATAAAGCTTTAGTGGCCGACCTATTGGTCGAGTCCTATTGGCGATAGATGACTTAAGAGAGAAGTTAGAGTACTCGTTTTAATAACCAACATGCCAAAGTTGTCAAACCGGTTTATACCATTGTGTCGATTTACCAAGTAGAATGGTTCGATCAGTAGTACAACGGTATGTATAGATTTATACCTGTTTAACAAAATATGTAAAAATGTGAAATTTTTTAACCGTAAGTGAATTTAATTATATATAAAACATATTTGAAGATATACTTACAGTTCATATTGATATTTAACTAAAACGTGACATTCTTCATAAAATTAAAAATAATCATATTTAAAAACAATATTTAACGTCAATACCAAAACTTTTATACTTGAATCCAACAAATAACGTCAATATTTATTGAACTTTTAAACTAATAAAATAAATGTTAACTTAATTTGTTATTAATGAAATTTACTAAAAATATGTCATTTTGTTTAGAGATCATCAATCGATCATGCCGGTCATACCGGTTGTGCTCACGCCGATTTTATAACCGATAATGATTGAACCATTTTTAATCGGTGGCATGCCGGTTGGGATGACTACCATGCATCATGCTAACTACTCTAATTATCGTTCATTCTTTTAAGTCTAATGTGACCGAAATTGATAATGAATGACTTGTTTGGTATTTTAAAAAATAATAAATAATAAATACATTAAACTACAAAATATCTTTCCTCTCTCTTGTTTTTGTTAGCCATTTTCAACCAAAAAATATTATCAATTTTGTTACTACTTAAATTAGCATTAATAATAGTGATTTTATTGCTAGTAGAATTTTTTTTAATGATTAGTGATGGACCATTTTGGGGACTAACAATTTTTATTTTGGAACAATTGACCGTTTTTAATAAAAACAACAAAAAATATTATCAACAAAAAAATATCCTATAATTATCTAAACCACTACTAATATTTGATAAAATCAATGCACATTATAATACTATCACATAACTACATCCAATTACTGCTAATATATAACTACCGAGTTTCTCGGGAGTTCAAGATTAACCAGCAGCGGTTTGGAAGTCAATTGTCCCATATGAAATTTGTTTCTTCCTTTGGACTCTGTCTCACAACAGAATCCTTACTCTTGACAATCTGAAGAAGCGGGGCTGGTCGCTTGTGAACCGCTGTGTGCTTTGTTTCAGCTTGGAAGAATCAGCTAATCACCTCTTTTCTGAATGTGATTTTGCTAGAGAAGTTTGGATGGCTGTCCATAGAGGGTGTGCTGTAGTTAATGAACCTACATGTGAAACTATCCTTAGATGGTCTTCTGCTAGGGCTAGAGATCGGGTCGGGTCCTAGTACCCGGACCCAAATAAGCGGGTACCCGGACCCAAAAAACGTCAGTTTGAGGAACCAGACCCGACTCAGACTTGGTTCTTGGATACCCGAGACCCAAAGTCACGGTTTTTCGGTATGGTTCGGTCACCCGAATACTCATAAGCCACCGAAGACAACCTGTTACAACAGCTTTATTCAAGAAAAAAACAGATATGAAGAAACTAGAATATGGAAAACGAAACAAAAAAGAGTTACATAACAAACACACCCAAGTCAATTCATCATTAGTTCACCATCTGAGTTCAACAAGGGAAGTAGAAAACCCCAAATTAAAAGTTTCAACAGCAAACACACATTATACTAATAAAGACAACAAATGGAAAGATCATCATGTCTTCCACTTCCTGGAGTTCCATTCCATCCAAATATCCAATCCATCTCACTCCCTCTCGTTGTCTCCATGGGCAGAATCAACTTGCTGCTCATCATTCTCCTCCTCCTCAATCTCATCACTGGAAACTTCATAAGATTCATCATTTGGTTCTCCTACTGATGAAGGGACTGCACTAGATTTAGCCCCTCCAATTTCTTGTGCAAGGGAAGCATCATTCACAGCTACCACCATATCTTGAAACTCTGATTCCATTCATTACATAGCATAAAAAGCATTCAGTTTATGCAGTAAATTGAAAGTAAAATATTCTGAAAATTAAGTGAACAAATTACTAAAAACTAATAGATAGTAGTGTAGAGATTTACCCTTTTCAAACTCTTCCATCTCGTCCAAATCCTCATCCTCAAGTGGTAAGTTCGAATGTGCCATCCAATCTTCACTGCAGATTAATACCTCCACGATTTTGGGAGTCAAAGAACTTCTAAAGGAGTCCAAAACACGAGCTCCAGTACTGAAAGCACTCTCTAAAGCTAATATCGGGACAAAAAGTAAATCTTTGGCCATTTCGCTCAAAATTGGATACCCGACAACATTGTTCTTCCACCACAACAAGATGTCATACTTGGGATTCTTACCATCTCCTTCACGGAATTCAACCAAGTACCTCTCCAACTCACTTGCCTCGGCAGCTGCTTCTGTCATTGAATAATCATCATCAAAAGAGGTGGCCAGCACATTGGGAGTAGGCAGTGAGTTCTGCCTTGTCAATGAAGAACCCTCAGTTTGAGTCCCCTCTTTAGAAGTAGCAGCCACATTGTTTCTTCTACACTCATAAAATTTGAATAGAGTAGTGAGTTCTCCATTCAACTCATCAATCAATTCATCACCTCGTGTTTCCCCATACAACTTCCTCAATGCATACACTGGATAATGCATTTTATGCCTTGGATCAAACACTACAGCTAGGTAAAACAACTTATTCATTCTTGAGTTCTCTTCTTCGCTTTCATGCCAATATTTACACACTTTGGCATGCATCCTATGAGCCATATTCTTCACTTCTTCCTCCTCACTCTCCTCCATTTGTTTAATTTCAAAAAATACAGCACACAGTTGCCTTAGAAAAAGGTGAGAAGTCACATACGTGGTCCCAGAAACAAGCAAGGTGAGCTCGTAGAAGTACCTCAAGTGCTTGGACAGATTCCTCCCACTTTCCCAATCAGCCGTAGTGGAAGGACCAATCACTTGGCCTTGGTAAGATCAGACACAAACTCAGAATTCTCCAATGCAAGTGTCTTAAATGCCTTCTCAAACTTCTCTGCTACCTCCAACATCATATATGTGGAATTCCATCTAGTTGGAACGTCCAAGATCACCATTTTCTTCGACTTGATACCATGGAAGTTCACACAATTCTTGAATCTCATCATCCTAGATGGTGAAGCACGAACCCACCTTACTGCCTCCCTGATTCGAACAACCGACACCCCAATTTCCTCCAACCCATCACTGACAATCAGATTTACAATATGCGCAACACAACGCATATGTAAATAAACACCACCCTTAACACAAGTACCCCAATCAGTTTCTCCTTAAAAAAACCAATTGTCGTGTCATTTGCATTGGCATTATCCACTATGATGGAGAATACATCCTTCATACCCCAATTCGTCAATGAATCAACAATTGCACTACCAATATCGACTCCCTTGTGGCTGGAAATGAGACGAAAGCTAATGACTTTCTTGTGAAGCTTCCAGTCACTCCCAATAAAATGTGCAGTTAAGCACAAATAGTTGAAATTCTGCAAGGATGTCCAACAATATGTAGTAAAAGAAACCCGACCAGCACAATGATTCTTGAAATAATCTATCAACTTCAGCCTCTCCTCAACAAACAGCTTGAAACAATCTTCCCTAATAACCTTCCTCCCAGGAATCCTGAACTATGGGCAAGCAGCAAGAAAATCTCTTGAACCGTACTCTCTCAACATACCTAAAAGGCAGCTCGTCCATAATAATCATACGAAGGATGACAGTCGGCGATTTGGTGGTGGAAGCCGAAGGAAAGGAAGGAAGGATTTTGTCTGTGTCTCTGCGAGAGGGAAGTGGGAAACGAAAATGAAGGGTTTTGCTGTCTTCTCATTGCTGGCTGGCGGCTGCTGAAGACTTAGGGTTTGTGGTTGAGGGGGCCGAATCGGCTGGGCATGGCCCTTGGGGCCTGAAGGCTGGGCTGGCCCATATATGTGGCTGGGCCATATGATAATTGGCCCTGTGGATTGAGGAGCGATTCCACTTCGGGTCCTGTTATTTTCGGGTCCAGGTTCGGTTTACCCAAAACCCGAAAAACAGCCACATACGATACCAAGACCCATTTTTCACTATGATATGTCGGTTCCTGGGTACCCAAAACCCAGAAATTTCGGTCTGATTCTGGATTACCCATAAAAACGACCCCGAATGTCCAGCCCTATCTTCTGCTCCTCTTGATTGTGTTGAAGGCTTGTTCAATTTCACCGTTCTTTCATGCCTTTTGAACCTTTGCCTTTGTAGGGTTGTTTCCCTCTTTTTCAATAAATCATCACCATTATAAAAAAAATAACTACTACCTACTACAAATGTTAAAAAACAAAGTTTCTTTGCTCCCTGACTTGCACGTTCCCACCAATTTGGCCCACCCCACCACGTTGTCACATACTCGCATGCAGTCGAGAAAACATCAGCCCACCTCAGCAATCGTCCCCGCCTCCAAAATGTCACAAAGACACATGCTGAGATGAATCACGTTGCTCCCTTCACAAGAGCTTGCTCCTAACATCTGTTTTCATATTTGATCGACAGTGACTCCAGATTCGTTGTACGGGATATTTGCGAGCATATGGGGAAGCCAAATTGGGAATGAAAGGGTTTTCTATGCCGATGACGACACAGACAAAGGAGAAAGAGACGAGGGCGTCGCACCATTGATGATATTTTTCTCTCATCACCGCCTGCCTCCATCGCTATCTTCGTCGCCTTCCTCCTTCGCCATCAACGACAACCCTTCCTCTCCAGTCGGCGCTTGCTTCCATCCAATGTCTCTTTCAGTGCCTTGTCGATGTTGTTGTCACCGCTCCGTAGGCAGAGGCAATTCGTGGTGAGAGAGGGAAGAGAGAAGAGACGGTTTCTGTAGAAAGAGAGGAAAGACGAGAGACAGTAGCGAGTGTGAACGATGGTGGTAGGTGAGTTTTATATTAGGGTGTGAAGCCATATTACTAATATATCCTTTAATTAATTAATCAATTATGATTTTAGGTAGGGCTGGCCATTTGGTCCGAACTGTTTGGTTTTACCTGAAATCGGACCGTATAACCCAGACCGGGACCGGATAGCAAACAACCCAATCTCATATTCAGGCTTAGATTTGAGGTAAAAAACTCAGATAAAGACCGGATAAGAGACCCCCAACACCTAAAATCAAGACCAAATTAGGACCGGACCGAGTCAAGACCGAACTGTATCCAATCCAATCTTTGGTCCTTACATTCCCAAAAAAACCGAACTGGGACCGAATCAATTTGATCCAATTTAACCGGACCGGGCCGTATAGTCACCCCTAATTTTAGGATCATTATCATTAACTAATAGTTGTTAAAGAAGTTAGTATGACAATCACATGATTTGAATATGTAAGTATATTTAATATCTTGAACTAATTCCAATAGAACATTCGAATTATATAAAAAAGTCAGTTCTATACTCAATTATTAAATATGACAATTCTAGAATGGAGCACTTCTACTATGCTATATAGTATTGGTGCTTTAATGTACAACTTAAAGTTGTACCATAATATTAAATGTATAAGTTTAGGTTGTACCATAAAGCAATTTGTATCATTATGTTATGGTACAACTTTACAACTTGAAGTTGTACCATCGCATAAATGTACAAGTTCAAGTTGTACCATAAAAGAATTTGTACCAAAAGTATAGGTACAATATGAAGTTGTACCATAACGTAAATGTACAATTTTAAGTTGTACCATAAAAGCAAAAACCTATAGCACCAATACTATATATCATTGTAAAATTTCTCTTCTAGAATGATCTATTTTCTGTTATTGTGGACCAGCGATGTGACAGCTAACATGAAATTCTTAATCACAAATTTCATTTATTTTTCGACAATATTATTAAAAAATACAAAAACCCAAAAGGAAAAAGTGGTGAAATTTTCCAGTAAACTTTTTGAATTAGGGGCAGGGTACCGCTGAACTTTGGATAGTGCCTCGAGTACCACAAAAGTTTATGAAAAGTGTCTCCGTCCAGTTTTCCTTGCAACCCAAAATTTTATTTACCTTTTAGTACTTATAACTTCTAAACACCAAATTTAGAAAACTACCTTATAGGCACAAAATCAATAGAATGGCTACTGAAAAAATTTGATAAAACTAGAAAAATTTAAAAAATAATAATAAATGAATATGGAGAAAATATAATAAATATACTAGAAGACAATAATAAACAGATAAGATCAATATTAAAATATCAATGAAATAAAAACAACTAAGATCAGCATTATATCCACTATAATACAATTACTATATTATAGTGGACATAAAACAAAGAGAGATAGCAATAGAAAATTCAACTTCAAATTCGAATGAAGTAATATTACCAGAAGAAAATTGTAAAGAAATAATAATTAAATAGGGGTACCTTAAATTAGACAATTAAATATGCATCACAATTGAAATTATGAAAAAAAAATCTAAATGAGTATTTGATTCGGGCTCAAATGTACACATTTTACCCCTCATTTCTTATTCGTTTAGCTTAGTATTTCATCGTTCCTCGACATATTTCACGCTAGGTTGTACTTGTACTGATACATTTCAGGTCCAAGCACGTGTGGAAGGGTCGAGGTCGAATTTTGGGATAATTGGAGGTCAAAAAGTGCAAAAACCGAAGAAAAGTCTGAAGTATTGCCTCGTAACAGTGAAGTGAAGGCGTCCCATGAAACAACCGTAGTTCACAGCCGGACAAGGCAGTTCACGGTCTCCTAAGACCGTGAACTTCGACCACAAACCTTGAACAGCGAGGCGTCCAGCGAGGTTCCTGAGGTTACAACCGACAAGGCAGTTCACGGTCTCTAAGACCGTGAACTGTGACCATTGACCGTGAACCCAGGAAGCAACACAGTGCGTTTTGGAGACGACTGAGTTCATAGAAGCGTTTAGGTGTTTACGGCCGTGAACTGGCCAACGTGTCCGTGAACTAATCTCTTTCGGGCAAATATGAAGACAGGAGCGGGTAGAGAGAAAGGAGAGCTAGTTTTTGGATAAGGAACACTTTCTTTCTCTAGGGTTTCAACCTAAAACACCAAAGGGGAGTTCTAGTGAGAGAGAGAGAGAGAGAGAGTGCTAGTGTGATCTTGGGGCATCATTGGAGGCTTGGGTGGAGATTCAAGCCTAGAAGAAGAAGAAGAAGATCTTGAGTTCAAATTTGTAATCCCTCTCTCTCTAGAAACTCACTCTTTTCTCTTGGGTGTTGTAGATCCCTAACTAATACTTTGTAATTACTTGTTTAGATTGAATGATTGTCATTGGGTATTGTTTAATTCAATGATTGAGGTAATATTCATGTCGATTGTGCATGCTTGTGCATAGCAATCTAAGGGTTGTCCATGTTTTGTGCTTAGCATCTTTAGGTTTGTGCATTTTGGTGCTTAGCAACCTAAGGATTGTGCATAATTGTGCTTAGCATCCTTAAGTTTGTGCATATTGGTGCTTGGCAATCTAATTAGCCATTTTAACCTAGTTAGAGAGGAAAATCCCCTTTTCAAGGGAGACTCAATCGAGTTTGTTTTCCTTTAACTTTTTAAGTCACTTAACTAGGTTGATTTAGGGCCGACCTCGATGTTGAATTAAGAAAATTGGTTAAGCGTGATTAAGCCGTCCAACCCTTGAGTTGAGAATAAGTCACCACCGATTGCCTAAACCGAGAGGGCCGAGTGACACGGCCTATAATGTTTACCTCGGTTTAGCAATCGAGATTGTGGTCTACGACCATATTTTCATCCCTCTGCGATTCGTGGTTACCAGTTTGCATCTAGGTTGGTTGTGATTAAGCCGCTCGAACTCCAGTTTGAGGGAGAGACCTAGGTAACCACTAGAGACCGAGTGAAATGATCGATCCCGTGACAAATCGATCTCTAGCTAATCCATCCCGTGACAAATGGATCACTAGTTGCTCCTCCTAGCGGTTCCCCTAGACTTGGTGAGTGGATCGATCCCGTGACAAATCGATCGCTAGTGAATTGATTCCGTGACAGATTGATCACTAGTTGCTCACTGCCGCGGATCACAACCACCTATGCCACACGACTCCATTCAATCCAATGAGTCATGGTAGCTAGTTAGGGGGAAGCAACTCCTGGGTGAAGCTCCCTAAGTTAGAACTTTCCTTTATTTACTTTTCTTTGCTTGTTTAGTTTGTAGTTTTCTTAGTTTGAAAACCCAAAACCGTTTTGCTAGATAACAACTTAAGAGATTGAAGTAGAGGTACATGGATCGGCCGGGGTTGACAATTTAAATACTTGCTTTATACTACACGCGGCTAGAGTTTAAAAACTTGGGCTCTAGTTGGGATTAATTTGTGGTGTAGTTTCGTGCGAGTCATGTTTTTGGCGCCGTTGTCGAGGAACTGCGGTCCATTAATTTTGAAAAGGTCGCTTAGTGTTACTCTAGCATTTTCTATCTGGCCTTTTTGTTTGTGTTTATTTGTGTTTCGTGTTGTGTTTTGTTTACCCACTCTTCTCTTGGAAGGGTGGTTTGTGTTTGTTTGATTTTGTTCTTTTGTAGGTTATGAATCATGGATACCATGGCTTCTACAATAGGTGGGGGTATCCACAACCACCCGAATGGGGGTACCCCAAAGCTTCATGGAGTGAACAAGAAGGGGGAAGCCAAGGATCCGGGTTCTATTACCAACCCCTCCTCCAAGAAGAACAACCATAAAATTGGGTGTATGAAGAGGCTTTCCCATATCAAGAAGGTTTCCCACCACAACCCGAGGAGAAATCCAAGTTGGAGTTGGCCATGGAAGCTTTCATGGGACAATCATCGAGACCATGTGCCACTCCACAACCAGAGCTGATAGACCGTTAGTTACACATGTTTTCACCCCTGTTCTTACACCATTGGAGATGTGGTTTCTCGTGTTTTAGACCGATTTCACGCTAGGTTGTGCTTGTTTGTGATATTTCAGGTCCTGGCAAGTGAATGAAGGTTTAGGAGCGAGTTCGGGGTCGATTGGGCGAAGATCGGGCGCGAGGCAAGTCACAAAGGAGGTCACACGGGCTGCCCTGATGTTCACACGGCCGTGTGAAGGAATGGCCTGGCCGTGCGAGTTTTGCCGAGAGCACACACGGGCAGAGCAGACAATCCACACGGCCGTGCAAGTGGCCGGGTTGGCCGTGCCACATTCTGCGAGAGCAAACACGGGCAGGAAGGAGAGTTCACACGGCCGTGCCATTCTGGACGTGCAAAGAGCCTTGAATTCAACTAAGTGATACGCTGCGTTTTGACTCACACGGGCAACTGGGTGAGCTGCACGGCCGTGCCACCCTGGCCGTGTGAGTCGGGATTTTCTCCTTTTAAGCAGAATTTCAGCCACAATTCAGGGGGATTCGAGTTTTTGAGAGAGAGATCAGTTCCTAGAGAGAGAAAGTGACGAGCAAGAGTTCCCAAGTGCCCTAGATTGATCTTCAACACCATTGGAGGCCAGCTTGAGCTTGGAGAAGTGCCAATCAACGTCCAGAAGCAGGAATCCATCCTTCGCAGTATGAATTCCGTGTCTGATTCTGCTTTTGCTTTCTTCTCCATGGAGTAGTTCTCCCATTCATCTGGGTATGGAGAACCCTAGATTTGTATGTTAGGCTTTGATTGTATGAACCCAAGTACTGATTCTATGATTGATTATATTCGATTGAGGTTTTAATGATTGAATGACTTGAATCCTGATCAAATTCCTGTTGTTTCTGCTTTGACCTAGAATGAGAATATTTGCCTGGGTTAATAGAGTATCCTTGATTGAAGGTAGGGAGTTGGTGACTTTATTCGAGGAGCCAACTCACTATTCTGTACCGGATTTACTCCGGTAGTGGAGGTTTTGTTCTTAGGGCCTCAATCTGTCGACTCCGGTGGAGGTCAGTCGCCCGCTAGAGAGTCAGATTGAGAGGGTCTGAAGACCTTTAGTCGAGACTTCAGGCTGTTTAAGAACCTTCCGCAGTATAACTGTCATAGAAACTGAACTTGGTAATTACAATCCGCCTTAACTGCAGTCTAGGGGGAACCATATCCGGGTGACCTCTTTAACTTGAATACAACCGTTTACTTGCTTTGTTAGTTTGTTAGTTAGACTTGCATTCCAGTTTCATTGCTAGATAACAAGAATTCACTGAGTAGTCATCAGATCTAGGACCCGGGTTGATAATTAAACCTAAACCCGCTATACTACGCTTTAGGAAGTGGTTACACTTGGCCAATTCCTGGAGTGACAGTAGAGTCGAGTCAAGTTTTTGGCGCCGTTGCCGGGGACGGCTAGGTTGTTGAAGAAAAGTGATTTCTGTTAATTTAGCTTTTCTTTTTGCTTTGTTTTCTTTGTCCCACTTGTGCCTTCACGGCTTTGTTGCTTGAGTGTGTGCAGGTAGTGCATGACCCGTAGCCAGTCGGGAGATTTACTGCCGTTGAATCCAGAGATTGACCGCACCTGTCGCCAGCTCAGGAGACAACAGCGAGCTAGACTGGCTACGGAAGAGCGCATAGACGGCCACCTGAGCAGCGATTCTGAAGAAGAGCACGGGATGGACGGAGACTACAACCAACACCAGGGGAATCCACAGCAGGTTCCCCCGGTGAATCAGGTCCTGGGGAACAACCCCAAACCCCAGGACCATGGAGTTCATCATCCACCGCAGCTGGGTCCCACCTTGGAGTACTACTACACTCCTCGGATTGCTGACATCCGCCCGGTCATCCTCTACCCGCCGATCCCAGCAAACAACTTCGAGATCAAGCCATGCTGGATTCAGCTCATCACATCCTCGATCCAGTTTCATGGCTTGAAGGATGAGGAGGCCAGGGTACATCTGTCCCGTTTTCTGCAGCTGACAAACGGGTTCAAGCTGAACGGTGTTCCCGATGATGCGATCCGCCTTCATCTCTTCCCCCATTCTCTGGCGGGGAATGCTAAGAGGTGGTTGGAGACCCAGCCCCCATTGTCCATCACCTCTTGGGACGATCTGGCGGACAAGTTCGTGCACAGGTACTATCCGGCATCGAAGACTACAGAGATTCAGCGGGAGATCACTCACTTCCGCCAGGAGCCAGATGAGTCACTCCGTGATGCTTGGGAGCGGTACATGGGCTACTTCTGGCAGTGCCCCCACCATGGCTTTAGTGATGCTTTCACTGTGGGGAACTTCTACAGCGCTCTCTCCCCAGATAGCCAGAGGGTGATTGAGTCTTTATGCCCAGGAGGGGATATTCTTACCAAGACTCCACCCGAGCTGAACCAGATGATCAGTACTTTGACTGCCAGAGATCATTCTTGGGGACAGGGTAGCCGAGGCAGACAGTCCCAGGACCGTGGTGTGCACGCCATGGAGACCAGATCCGGGCTCGAGCAGCAGGTAGCTGAGCTAGTGCAGACATTGAAGCAGCCTAACAGTCTGATTACGGGCAGAGGTTTGGCTACACCTCCAGTAGCTCAATGTCAGTGGTGTGAGAGCTCCAATCACCTAGTGGAGGACTGCCAGGCTATGAGGGAGTCTACCACACCCCAGGAGCAGTTGGCCTTCATCGCCAATGCGAGGCGCCTCGATCCATATAGTAGCACATATAATGAGGGGTGGCGCCAGCATCCCAACTTCGCCTGGAGCAGCAACACCACTAAACCACCTGGTTTCCCAGCACCAGCAGGTGGTTTTCAGCAGAGGCAGCCCTTCCAGGCTCGCCAGGGGCCAGACCCACAGCAGCAGCCCTACCAGCCTAGGCAGGGGCAGCCATTCCAGCAGCCCCAGCGCCAGTTTGCCGAGCCAGCAGCAGCTCCAGCCCCAGATGACAGGATGACGAAGCTGGAAAACATTCTAGCTTCATTCATGACGAGCACTCAGGCGACTATCACGGGGTTGGACCAGAGTGTAGCCTCACTGGAGGCAGGTCAGAGGAACCAGGGTGCCATTTTGCAGGATCTGCAGACCCAGGTGGGCATCTTGGCCCGCCAAAACACTACCAGGGAACTGGGGACTCTGCCTGCCACCACTGTTCCGAATCCTAGAGATCCTCACCAGCATCAGCAACTGGATGCCATTTTTACCAGGAGCGGTAAGACCATATCTGCTGATCCTGTCCCGGCCAGACAGGAGGAACCACTGCCTGCTTCAGCACTTCCAGCCGACGATGTAGAAGTGCGGGTGGAGAAAGAAGCCCCTGCTCCCAAGCCACAACCAGTGGTTAAGGAGCATGTACCCCAGCTTCCCTTCCCCACTCGCCTACACAAGGACAAGCTGGAGACTGAGTTTGCCAAGTTCATGGCAATGTTGAAGCAGCTCAATATCAGCATACCGTTCATGGAGGCACTGTCGAAGATGCCCAAGTATGCCAAGTTCATGAAAGATATCTACACCAACAAGAAGAAACTTGGGGATCTCTCGACAGTGATGCTGAGCGAGGAGTGTTCTGCCATCCTGCAGAACAAGCTGCCCGAGAAGCGCAAGGATCTAGGGAGTTTTACTATCCCTCTTACTATTGGCAGCATGCATGTAGGCAAGTCCTTGGCGGACCTAGGCGCTAGCATTAACGTCATGCCATATAAGTTGTATAAAATGCTAGACCTAGGTGAACTTAGCCCTACTAGGATGAGCATTCAATTAGCTGATCGTTCTATTGTGCATCCTAGGGGAATCATAGAGGATCTGCTTGTTGGTGTTGGTGCATTCACATATCCTGTTGATTTTGTTATTCTTGATATACATGAGGATGTGGATGTGCCTTTGATTCTAGGTAGGCCATTTCTTGCCACCGCCAAGGCACTTATTGATGTGCATGATGGTAAATTGATCTTGCGTGCTGGGAATGAACATGCTACTTTTTCTTTGACTGAGTTTGATCACTGTGCTATGATTGCTGTCACGCCTGTGCATGCCATTTCTGATCAGGTACACGAGTTTGTCGTGTACCCTTCTGCACCTCCTATTTTGCAGGACCCTCCTATCATTCCTTCGCCGCCACTCCATCTAGCCTCACCTCTGAACAAAAAGCTCAAGGAGGAGTGGCGGCCGAAGCAGCAGGTTGCTAAGCCTGCACGGAAGAAGAGTGGAGACCACTATGAGCTGGTCCCACCTCCTGCACCACGAACACCCTGGCCGTCTGGGTACTCGCTCTCCTGCATCTTGCCAGATGGACAGGTCGAGCTGACTGATGAGGGTGGTCGCATCCGTCGGGTGCATGGCCACAACCTGAAGCTGTACCTCAAGAGCGAAGTGGATCCGCTCTTGGAGGCACCTGTTCCTGCACCGCCCTGAGAATCCACCATGGGCGTCCAGCTAAAAGACGGTAAAGAAGCGCTTGTGGGGAGGCAACCCCACCACGGTTTGATTTTCTTTCTTGTGTTTTGAGTCGGATTGTAACCCGGTTTGGGTTGGTTTGTTTTTCTTTTGGTTTGGATGATGTTTTATTGGGCTGACCATTGGACCTAACATACTGTGTTTGAGCTCTTTGGTTTCCTTCGGCTGTGCTTGCCCCGACTGGCCCCCTTCCAGTCCCCTGCAGTCCGTGCATACCGGTAACATCTTTCCCTTATCCTTCCCTCTTCTCCATTGAGGGCAATGTCGATCTTAAGTGTGGGGGGGATGTTTATCTTTTGACTGCATTAGATCTGTTTGTGTGCTTGGAGCCTAGTCCACTGTCCAAATTTTTAAATTTGAGGGCTCCAAGTACGTGTTTCCTTGCAATTGCCTGCTCAGTATGCTTTGAATTGACAGTCTTTATAGTAATATGCAACCTAGGGAGGTAGTGTAGCACTATGGAGGATGTTGATGCATTTAAGAAGTCTCATTTCTTCTTCATATTGTGTTGGTTGATTGAGTGAATTAGTGATCTTAGGACCCTTGAATTGTGTGGTGTTGTGGATTCTCTGCCTGTCATGGACTCTTGTATCATGTTTTGAAAATAACAGGTGCTCGAAAATGTGCTGAAAAATAACGTCTCCCGTGCGAATAGGGCGAAAGTGTGTAAGGGGAGACGGGAATTCGTTCCCAATTTCCACCTACTACCTCCAGCCCCCTTACATGTCTTTCCCCCGCACGAGGCTCGAGACATCCGCTCCTGGCATGGCCGGTAAGAGCAGGTTGGGACCCTTGAAAAGAAAAGAAAAGAAAAAAATAACAGAAAACAAGCAAAACAGAAAGAAACGGGGTTCCAACCATCTTCAAAGAAAATAGAGCACCTTGAAAAATGTGAGTCCATGATCCTTTGTTTTTGAGAATCTCTTCATCCACGATTCATTTGTCCTCTGTTCACTATTTGCCATGATACCGACTCGAGAAGAAGTTATGAGATGACTTGTGCGTCGGTTGACCTCGTAAGCTGCTAAATTATCTAGGAAGTCCTCTACCTACGATCTAGGTTGTTTGTTGCTATAGAGGTCTGGAGAGTTGCATTGGTTTGAGTTAGGTTTGCTTGGGGACAAGCAAACGGTTAAGTGTGGGGGAGTTTGATAGACCGTTAGTTACACATGTTTTCACCCCTGTTCTTACACCGTTGGAGATGTGGTTTCTCGTATTTTAGACCGATTTCACGCTAGGTTGTGCTTGTTTGTGATATTTCAGGTCCTGGCAAGTGAATGAAGGTTTAGGAGCGAGTTCGGGGTCGATTGGGCGAAGATCGGGCGCGAGGCAAGTCACAAAAGAGGTCACACGGGCTGCCCTGATGTTCACACGGCCGTGTGAAGGAATGGCCTGGCCGTGCGAGTTTTGCCGAGAGCACACACGGGCAGAGCAGACAATCCACACGGCCGTGCAAGTGGCCGGGTTGGCCGTGCCACATTCTGCGAGAGCAAACACGGGTAGGAAGGAGAGTTCACACGGCCGTGCCATTCTGGCCGTGCAAAGAGCCTTGAATTCAACTAAGTGATACGCTGCGTTTTGACTCACACGGGCAACTGGGTGAGCTGCACGGCCGTGCCACCCTGGCCGTGTGAGTCGGGATTTTCTCCTTTTAAGCAGAATTTCAGCCACAATTCAGGGGGATTCGAGTTTTTGAGAGAGAGATCAGTTCCTAGAGAGAGAAAGTGACGAGCAAGAGTTCCCAAGTGCCCTAGATTGATCTTCAACACCATTGGAGGCCAGCTTGAGCTTGGAGAAGTGCCAATCAACGTCCAGAAGCAGGAATCCATCCTTCGCAGTATGAATTCCGTGTCTGATTCTGCTTTTGCTTTCTTCTCCATGGAGTAGTTCTCCCATTCATCTGGGTATGGAGAACCCTAGATTTGTATGTTAGGCTTTGATTGTATGAACCCAAGTACTGATTCTATGATTGATTATATTCGATTGAGGTTTTAATGATTGAATGACTTGAATCCTGATCAAATTCCTGTTGTTTCTGCTTTGACCTAGAATGAGAATATCTGCCTGGGTTAATAGAGTATCCTTGATTGAAGGTAGGGAGTTGGTGACTTTAGTCGAGGAGCCAACTCACTATTCTGTACCGGATTTACTCCGGTAGTGGAGGTTTTGTTCTTAGGGCCTCAATCTGTCGACTCCGGTGGAGGTTAGTCGCCCGCTAGAGAGTCAGATTGAGAGGGTCTGAAGACCTTTAGTCGAGACTTCAGGCTGTTTAAGAACCTTCCGCAGTATAACTGTCATAGAAACTGAACTTGGTAATTACAATCCGGCTTAACTGCAGTCTAGGGGGAACCATATCCGGGTGACCTCTTTAACTTGAATACAACCGTTTACTTGCTTTGTTAGTTTGTTAGTTAGACTTGCATTCCAGTTTCATTGCTAGATAACAAGAATTCACTGAGTAGTCATCAGATCTAGGACCCGGGTTGATAATTAAACCTAAACCCGCTATACTACGCTTTAGGAAGTGGTTACACTTGGCCAATTCCTGGAGTGACAGTAGAGTCGAGTCAGGAGCCAAAGAGCAAATTAGAGCTCATGGTGGAGCGATTCGCCGGGGGTACCGATGAAGGGTGCTCTAGCAAGGACCTCCCAATCGCCAACCCTATCGACTCAACCTTTCTTCAGGAGGCGGAGGAGCTTCGTCGATGCACGGAGAGGCTAGGAGGGCTTGTAGAGCAAGCATGTGCACAACTTGCTCACAATCGCCTCCCTCCATTGGAAGAGAGAGAGGAAGTCGAAGAGGCGTGCCATGATGATTTTGGAAGAACAAGTTCCGACATGGATTTCCAACCACTCCCTCCTCCGGGTTTGACACTAGAAGAGAAAGTGGCACGAGGTTGTGAAAGCTATCGCCTCTCATTATTGGAGGTTGAAGGGGAGTTCAATGACAACCGTGTGGAGCATGAAAAACTCACCCCGGATAACTCCCATGGTGAGGATGAACAAGAAGGTTGCATTGATGACTCCCATCACTTTCCCCTTCCCGAAAGCAACTTTGAAGACCAAGACACGAGTGAGGAGGGGAAAGAGAATCCTTTCTATGATCTTGCATGGCACCTTGCACTCCAAACCGTGCTTGAAGACATGAAAGAGAAGGAGAAAGAAGAGGTTGAAGAGGGGGAAGATCTCGAGTGTTCCCAAGGGGATGAAATTGAAGAAGAAGGAAGGGAGGTTGAATTTGAAGTAAAAGTAGCAAGTGACGCCCAAGATGAGGACGAGGTCGGGGTGGATGAAGCATCCACAAGTTACGAGGGCTATGAAAGCTTTCCACCCGACCTCGACGCGCTTTTGGAGAAGGACCCATTTGCGGCTCTTTGCCAAGCCAAGGCCAAACCATCGACGATCCCTCTTGGTGGATGAGATGGAAACCAATCGATTTTTCACGACATGGTATGGGGAAAAGAGAAAAAAATAAGAAGGAAAGAAGAAGAGGTCTCGTGGGTGGAGCCTCAAAGCCACTCAAGTTTACGAGCCCTCAATCATGGACTCTTCCAATTCTCGTGACTTGAGACATTACCTCGCAGACGAGACCCTTAACTTCAAGGAGGTTATTGGGTGGACCGAAACTTGAGGAGCAACCGTCCGGCTCACGAAGTTAAAGAAGCGGTTAGTGGGAGGCAACCCATCTACCGTCGGCCGCAGCTGTTGAATCGCCGTAGTTGTTTTCGTGACTGCGCTTGTGGGACTTGCTGTTGAATCGCCGCAGAGAAATTGGAGTCGTTCGAGGAAGGGGATGACGGTGAAGACGAAGAGGTAGTAGTAGTAGAAGAAGTAGAGTAGGAAGAATAAGAAATATGGTCGATTTGAGTTTTAGAGTCAGAGCAGTCCTGATTAGTTGTTTCCATGGCGGAAGAACAGAGTAGAGAGAGATAGAGATATATTCGTGAGAGTGCTAGAAAAGGGGAAGGGAAGGAAAGGAGAGAGGCTAGTGCTTGGAGAAGAAGGAACTGAAAGGTTCTTGTTACACTTCCTTTAAGCTGTGAGGTGTGTGTCTATATATATTTAATTTAATGAACTTTAACACAAATTATGAGGGGAAAAACAGAGTGAAGAACAAAAGGGAAAAGAAAAAAAAAAAGAGTTCTTTAACGTCCTTGAAGTCATGATAGCAAATACACTTTTGTTGTTGCTCATACAAGTTCTATTACACTTTTCTCTACACAAATTGACAGCTTCACATCACAAGTGGTTTAAAATAATTATTACTAGAGAAATAAAAAAATAAAAAAAGAGATGACTTCATAACTTGATCAACCCCTCTACCATCGTAAAATTATCCATGAGTGGGTAATTGCCATCCCTAGCAATCTCTTTGCCATCCTCCTTTGATTTGGGGAACCGATCAGGTCAGTAACCCAATGGTTAGTAACCATGAGTAACTTGTCCACATGAGCATGACATCAATTAGGGGTGTACATGGGTTGGGTGGTCCGGGTTTAGACATTTTAATCACCCGACCCATGCACTACCGTTTGGGAAATATTAAACCCAAACCCAACCAAAAAAATCTAAACCCTACGGTTTGTTTCTAATTGGGTTGGGTCGGGTCGGGTTGACAATATTCTTAAGTAAAAACCCAACCCAACCCAACACAAAATATGTAATTATTCTACACCATAAAAATATTTTATAACTAATTAAAAATTCAAAAGAATAAACCGAGGTGAAAGGTATCAAAATACACAAATGTTGTTTGAATTATAATAAAATTTGATTTACTTCAACTTATGTCTACGTTTTTTCACGACATTTGTTGAAACAGGCTAAAAAGGTTACAATTGAACGCATCCATAATATGTTATTCTATTAAAATTGTACACAAGAAAAAGAATTATGTGAATCATAGCTATATTAAATTTATGTCTAAACTTTAAGCTGAAAAATGCATTAGATAAGGGGACCTCAAGAGAAAAACATGGCGAAATATCTTAATTTTCTCATATGTATGGCTATATACGACATAAATATTTTTTTGGATACGAAATCATACCAATAATTGGAATACGGGTTGGGTCGGGTTCTTCGGGTTGTGTAATCCAAAATTCAAATCCAACCCAAAAGAGGCGGGTTGTACAAAAGAAAATCCTCACCCAACCCAAAACCTTCATTTTAGCGATAAATACGGGTGGGTTGGATCGGGTTGGATGGATGGGTCGGTTTGTGGGTGTGTTTGTTCACCCCTAACATCAGTATATTCTCTCTCTTGGAAAGTTTTTTATCTATTCGCCTTTAATTTTTAACAGACGATTTCTCTCTCGTTTTAAGTCAAAATTTAATTTTTTTGCACAAATAAATCAGATTAAATTTGCTCTTTAAAATGATATCCACTTTGATATATTTTTAGTGCAAAAAAAAAAAAATTTGAATAATTGTTTTACAAGTCATTACCATATGTTATGCTCCTATTTAATACCATATGGTAAGAAAGCGTACCATGTATAGGTGTCAATCGGGCGGGTTCGGGCTGGGCTCAATCGGGTTCGGGTTCAAACGGGTTGCGGGTTAGTCGGGTTGCGGGTTAATCGGGTTCGGGTTCATCGGGTTCGGGTTCAAACGGGTTGCGGGTTAGTCGGGTTGCAGGTTCATCGGGCTCGGATTCAATCGGGATGCGGGCAAATCGGGTTGCGGGTTCATCGGGTTTTGGGTCGGGCGGGTTGCGGGGGGGGGGGGGGGGGGGGGGGTCGGGTTTCGGGTTGTTCGGGCCAGCGCATCAAGTAACTTAACTCATTACTCATTACCAACTTACACATTTTATTACACTAATTTAAAATATTTACTCAACCTTTTAACCAATTTATTTCTACCTCGTATATATATACTTTATTTTTTTGAAAAAAACTAGTCAAAATGTTAAATCAATTTGTATGACTTGCAAACTTGTTATGTAATTAATCATAATTGGTAAAGTATTATAGCTAATAGTAATGGTGATATCAATATTTTCAACCAAAAGACACCGTTAATTGTTTATTTTATATTTTAGTATTAATTCATTAGTAATTGGATTAAAGTATCTCGTTTAGTATAACCATGCAAATTAGGTATTTGGCGTGTGGTATTTGGCAAAAGCATAGTGATAAAAGGAGTTATTTCAAAATAACTCATTGCCGAAATAACTTTAGTAAACTGTTGCCAAACGAGTTATTTGTAAAATTGTTCGAATTATCCTAAAAATTGAACCACATACCTTGTACCCTAACAACGTACCATAAATATAAATTAAAAAGGGATCTCCTGCCGTTAAAGACTTCAAATGACTTCAAGTGAACATATGTTAATAAAAAACTTAGAACCGTCAAAACCATCAATATCTTATACCCTAACCATATACACCATAAACCATATGTACCTTATACCTTATACCCTAACCATATACTTTATATCCTAAACAACGAACCGTCAAAGATTACTTATCAAGTTTAGTATAAATTGTTGTAACTAATGGTTATTTTATTTATTAGCCCATAAAAATTTATATACATATATACATATTAGCCTTCAAAGCATATAAGAATAGTTTTAAGTTTTAACTAGTCATACTCTCCATATAAAAGTTAAAGATTCATATTTCAAAAGTTAAAATTATGAAAAACCAAAAAATTGAAAACACCAAATTTGTTTCCTTCTTTCTTTTCACAAAAATACTAAAATTTCCCTCATTTTTCTCCTTCCATACATTAGAAAAACTCAATTTTCCCTCCTCTTTCTCTTCCATAAAATTGAAAGAACCAAATTACCCTCTTCTTTTCTTCTACAAAAAGTTGAAAAGTCAAAAGTTTTCCTCCTTATTTCTTTTTCATAATCAAAAGAATCAAACTTTCCCACTTCTTTCTCTTCCCACATATCAAAACCACCAAAATTTCCACTTGTTTCTTTTCTAAAAAATTCAAAGAACCAAATTTCCCTCTTCTTTCTCTTCCCAAAACCTTAAATACACCAAAATTTCTCTCTTCTTTTAAAAACATCAAATTACCAAATACATTACTTTACTTTATTTAAATTTTAATTGATAATTTTATTGAATAGTTAAATTAACCAAAATTTTAATTTATATATTATATTAATATTGTCATGATCTCAAGTGACCTTCATGTTTCAATTTTCTTAAAATACGTAATATCAAGTGAGTTTCATATTTTTAAAATTTCTTATACGAAATGAAAAAATAATTTTACTTAAGTTTAGAATGAAAAACTTTATTTTGAAAAACTATGTATTGTATTTTTATAATTATTCAAGTGGATTAGATGAAATTCGGGTTGAGTCGGTCGGGTTACGGGTTAGTCGGGTTCGGGTCAATCGGGTTCGGGTTAATCGGGTTGCGGGTCAGTCAGGTTGCGGGTTAATCGGGTTCGGGTTAATCGGGTTGCGTGTTAGTCGGGTTGCGGGTTAGTTGGATTGCGGGTCAATCGGGTTGCGGGCCGGGCGGGTTACGGGTTGTTGAATTTTAGTCAATTCGGGTTGCGATCGGGTTGCGGGTCGAGTTGATCGGGCGGGTTAATCGGGTCGGGCTATATTTTTACACCTATAGTACCATGATGGTATGAACATACCAAAATGGTAAGAAGGTTGAATACATGATAGTAGGAGTATACTAACTGTCATTTACGACTTTCATCATTGTTTACTACAAGTTACCACAAATCACCACCCACATACCATAGTGGTAAAGTATGGTAATTTGTGATCCAATATTTTTTTCACGCAGAAATTTATTGATCCAATTGATCATGATGAACTCGTTTCTTCTGAGCAAACGTTTTAAAAAACGACTTAAAAACGAAGAAGTTATCATATGGTATGCAGTTGGTAAAAAAAAGTTTCACGAAATATATTGAAAATTGATCTCATTTTGTAGAGAACAACAAACTCTTTCCATCTGTGCAATAAAAATTGAAATCCGAGTTAGAACGAAGAAAATAAGAGCCGATTAAGAAAACTAGGAAAAATAAAATATCTTTAATTGACAACTTTTGAATCTGAATTTTCTGGACCCACTTAAATCTAAAAGGCCCAGATTTAGTTACTCAAAGGTCAGTAACCAATGGTTACTGACCCTATCGCCTATCCTAAAACTTTGATTTGCATCTATCTAGGATGAAAGAATAAGAGGGTTACTATTTGCCGCCCGTCTCTTTACTATTTGCCGCCCGTAAAATAAACTAAAATGACATTTTTACTCTTTGTTCATTTTTTATAAAACAAACCCCACTACCCCGCCAGTCCTACTGCCGCCGGCGCCAGTCCACCACCGCCGCCAAATTACCGGCGTCGCCACCACCGCCAAATCACCAGCACGGCCAGCACCAAATCATCACAGCCAGCGGGCGGGCCCCGTCCGACGCCGGCAGGAGGACCCCGCACTACTCCGGCGGGAGGACCCCGCACGACTCCGGCGGGAGGACCCCGTCCGACTCCGGCGGGAGGACCCCGTCCGACTCCGGCGGGAGGACCCCGTCCGACGCCGGCGAGCGGACCGTGCATTAGCGACGGTTTCAAAACCGTCACAAAATTCGTCGCTAAATGATAATAATTATTTAACTCAATCTTCTATTTTTTTAATTATTATATCATGTTAATAATTATATATATGTTTATTAATTATATTTATGAATTAGAAAAACTAAAAATTATTTATAAGAAAAAAATTTAATTATAAAAAATATTGTACAAACTAATTCATACTTATTTTATAATTATGTAAATAGAGCTAAAATAAATAAATTCAGTATAATAGCAATTAAATAATTATAGTATGTTAAATAATTACAAATTATCTGAAGTAGTGTATAAGAGAATGGATATTTAATCATAAATTATCATAAATATTGTATAAACTTATGAATAATTTATTTTAATTATGTAGAATAGTTATAAAATATTTATAAATTTTGATTAAACCTTTTTAATTGTATTTATTTCATATTTAATAAGATCATCGTACCTAAATTATGTTTTATAAAACTTCCAAGGAATCGAGGCACGAAGAGGACTCTTTGCGGCTCGGGGAAGGTCGGTCAAAAACATCTTTTAGCAATTACTAGAGTCACCGACATAAAAAAATATTGCAACTTTCATTGATCTCTTAAAATGTGGATACAAATGTGAATAGTGCCAAAACTTTCATCGAGGTGTTTTTAGGGCTCTGGGGTGGTAACTAGGAGTTTCTTGAGCCTATCACATATATTTCCACGAGACGAAATATTATTGTTAGTGGAGGAAGAGATGATTTTGCCTCTAAAATAATTTCCTAGTAGGATTGGATGGATCGAGGTTGAAGGTAGCTATTCAAGAGGAATGAGGGTTTAGGGTTTTAGAGGAGTATAAGGTATAGGAGGTGGATGAGATGCTTTCCTTCTTTATTGTCATTATTGGTCCAGTTGAGTCGAGTTGATTCTTATTGTTGTTATCCGTCATCTTGGGTGAGATTATTTCAATTGTGGTCAAACCCTAATTAAGTCAAACCCTAATTCGGGTCAAACCCTAATTAAGTCAAACAGTAATTTCCTCAAACAATTGTGGTCAAAATAATATATAATTTAGTCAAACCATAATTCGGGTCAAGCCCTAATTAAGTCAAACCCTAATTCCCTCAACCAACTGTGGTCAAATAATATATAATTAAGTCAAACCCTAATTCGGGTCAAACTCTAATTAAGTCAAACCCTAATTCCCTCAAACAACTGTGGTCAAAATAATATATAATTTTGTGAAACGCTAATTCGGGTCAAGCCCTAATTAAGTCAAACCCTAATTCCCTCAACCAACTGTGGTCAAATAATATATAATTAATCAAACCCTAATTTGGGTCAAACCCTAATTAAGTCAAACCCTAATTCCCTCAACCGGGCGGACGGGGTGGGAGCTGACCGAGCGGACGGGGTCCGACTAGACTAGGCGGACGGGGTCCGCTCCGGCCAGTCGGACCGCGTCCGCTCCGGTCGGACGGCGACTGAAAAAAAAAATTAAAAAAAATCCGTCCGCCGAGCTTGAGATGTTGGCGGCGGCGAGAGCGAGCGAGGAAGACTCGATTTGCGGCGGTGGCGCTGTTGTGGCGTCCTCTTCGGCGACAACTTCTGTGCTCGGCAGGAGGGAGGTGTGGTCGGCAGCGGGGGAGGTTGGCAGGAGGGAGGAGTAGACGGCGGAGGTTGGCAAGAGGGAGGAGTCGGCGGCGGCGGGACGTCCGGTAGGAGGAGGGTCGTCGTCGGCGGGAGGTCGGCAGGAGAAGGGAGAGTTGAAGGGGGGTGGCGACAGATGGGTTGAGGGTGGGATAGGGTTAGGGGCAAAATTGTCTTTTTTTCTAACTATGGGCGGCAAATAGTAAAACTGCGGGCTGCAAATAGCGATTCATAAGAATAGAGGTTCTTAAACTGTAATTTGTCCCTTAATCCTCACTCGGATGGTGGGAGATTATTATATTCTCTCACTCCTTCCTCTCTCTGGTTTAATGTGGGCACAAAGAGGACGATGAGGCGGCAGTGGCAGAGGATTATGAAAGGGAAGATGATGCACCTCTTAATAACCCTTCTTCCTCGTCAATTTAGATTCACAAATCTCTAGAATTAAGTGGGCGGTGTTACGCGGAAGATTCTAGAGAATTCTAGAAGGATGTAGGTACATGCATGCATCTTGCAATTCATGCACCAATGTACATACATCCCCCTTTCCTACTCTTTATTCATGCACCTTATTAATTACATTCATGTATGGGGCTAGTTCATGTATGGGGGGACTTCTAGGTTCGTTCATTTATGACGGCCATGTACATTGTACTTAGTGGAGAGGAGGCCTATATAAGGAGTCCTCTCCATCACTTTTCATTCATCCAGAAATAAGAGAGCTTTCCATCTCTAGAGAATTTCCCAACTTGTGAGTTTGAGTGAATACGAGCAAGGCTGACTTAGTGCTCTAACGAGACTTGAGTGCTAAGTGCCGCACGGCCAAGAGTTGGTCCGTGACAAGTGGTATCAGAGCCAAGGTCGTAGCTCAGCAAGTGAGAAAGAACCTCGAGGAGATGGCTGGATCCGGAAGCGAAGTTCACAACAATGAGGAACAACGCGGTCGTGAGGAGAAAAAGGATCCAAACAACAAGAAGAATCGTGATAGATCAACTCGAGAGCCTATGGTGGCAATCGAGGAGAGGCTCAAAAGAGCGGAGACGAAGATTGCCAAGCATACAACCATGTTCGAGGACATGGAGTCGAAATTCGATCAAGTCAGCGGAGAGGTGCAGACTTCGAAGGACGACATGCAAGGCATGGGCACTCGAATGTCAGGCTTGGAGGTGGGGTTAGAAGCTTTCAGAGACGAGTTTGTGACCATCATCACCAACGCCATCGACTCCTTGAGGGAGACTGTTCGAGGCCAGGTGGACGAAGTGAGGGAAGAATTTGACGAGCTTCGAGGAGAGCTCAATCTCGTCAAACGAGCCGTGGCTAACGGACCTGCCGCGACTCAATCTACTCCACGAGTTGATGTTCCAAGGCCAAAGAACTTCGGTGGGTCAAGGAACGCGAGGGAATTAGAGAATTTCCTATGGAACCTTGAACAGTATTTCAAGGCCTCGGGCATCAATGACAATGAAGTCATGGTGCGCATCGCCTCCCTTTACTTGGTCGACACGGCCATGGTGTGGTGGAGAAGGAGGCAAGGCGACATAGAGAGAGGCACATGTGCGATCGACACATGGGAGGATTTCCGTCAAGAAATCAAGAGGCAGTTCTACCCGGAGAATGTGGAGATGGAGGCTCGTGCAAAGCTTCGACGACTCACCCACACCGGCGGAATTCATGAGTATGTTAAGGAGTTCTCGGAATTGCTACTCGAGATCCCCGATCTGCCGGACAAGGGGGCTTTGTTTGGCTTCCTTTTCGGATTGCAACCTTGGGCAAAGTTGGAGCTCGAGAGGCGTGGAGTACAAGATCTTGCTACTGCCTTAGCAACGGCGGAGGCTCTCACGGAGTACAAGAAGAATGAGAGGCCGAACGAGTCGAAGCACTTGAAGAGCAAAGGAGGAGGAGATCATCAGCAGCACTCCAAAGAAGGAAGAGGCTCGTACCAACATGGAGGCTCGAGCAAGGGGGCAAGATCTGATAACTTTGACAAACCCATGTCTTGTTTTCTTTGCAACGGTCCACATAAGGTGCGAGATTGCCCAAAGAAGAGCAAGCTAGCAGCCTTGGAGAAACAAGAAGGGGAGACCAAGGAGAATGCTAGGGAAGACGAAGGGAAGATAGGCTCCATGCGGAGGCTAGGCGCGGCGAAGTCCGGCACCAACGAAGTTAGCAAGGGGAGATTCTTTGTGATCACCCAATTCGAGGGAGGCGAGTCAAAATCATTGGTTGACACCGGTGCGACCGACAACTTCCTTCGAGTGGAGGAGGCGGAGCGCTTGGGGATCTCTTATGAGAAGAGGCAAGGATCGCTCAAGACCGTCAACTCCGAGGCAATACCCATCCATGGTGTTGCCAAGAACGTGCCTTTGAAGATCGAAGGTTGGGAAGGTGCTGCCGACTTTAGCGTCATCACTATGGACGACCATCCGGTCATTCTTGGCGTCAAATTCATGGAGAAAGAAGGTGCGGTGATGGCAATGAAGTCCAACACTCTTTGCCTTGACAAGGGAGACAAATTTTGCGCGGTGAAGATGTTGCGCGAAGAAGGGCCGAAGAGAGCTTTATCGGCCATGCAATTGGTGAAGGGAATGAAGAGGATGGAACCCACGTTCCTTGTCACTTTGCGAGCGAAGGAAGAAGGAGGCTCAGTGGCGCCAACACCTCTCATCGAAGGCGTGTTGGATGAGTTCGTGGATGTGATGCCAAAGGAACTACCAAAGAAGCTCCCGCCAAGAAGAGAAGTCGATCACAAGATCGAGCTTGAGCAAGGGGCGACGCCACCAGCGAGAGCACCTTATCGCATGGCCCCTCCCGAGTTGGAGGAATTGAGGAAGCAACTCAAGGAGTTGATGGATGTTGGCTTCATCCAATCGTCGAAATCCCCCTATGGAGCACCCGTTTTGTTCCAGAAGAAGAAAGATGGTTCGTTGCGGATGTGCATCGATTATCGAGCTATTAACAAGCTCACGGTGAAGAACAAGTGGCCGATCCCCAATATTGGCGACTTGTTTGATTAACTCGGAGAAGCAAAGTGGTTCACGAAGCTTGATCTTCGCTCGGGGTACTATCAAGTGAGGATAGCCGAGGGGGACGAGGCGAAGACGGCATGCGTGACGAGGTATGGCTCATATGAGTTCTTAGTTATGCCTTTTGGTCTAACCAATGCTCCTGCTACTTTTTGCACCTTGATGAACCAAGTATTCGAGCCGTTCTTGGATCGCTTCGTGGTGGTTTACTTGGATGACATCGTGGTGTACAGCAACACACTCGATGAACATGCCGAGCACTTGTGACAAGTGTTTCAAGTCCTTCGAGACAACGAGCTCTACGTCAAGAAGAAGAAGTGCACGTTTGCAGCCGCGGAGGTTCCTTTCCTCGGCCACATCATTGGCGGAGGCAAGCTAAAGATGGATGAAGCAAAGGTGGAAGCGATACGAGGATGGGAGCCGCCAACGAGGGTCACCGAGTTGCGATCATTCCTCGGCCTGGCCAACTATTATAGGAGATTCATCAAGGGATACTCCGCTCTTGCAGCATCCTTGACGGATCTTCTAAAGAAGAACAAGGCTTGGGAGTGGTCGGATCGGTGCCGCGATTGAAGCCTTGAAGGATGCGGTGACGAAGGAGCCAGTGCTAGCACTTCCCGATCCAACGAAGGCGTATGAAGTGCAGACGGATGCTTCCAATTTGCAATCGGTGGAGTGTTGATGCAAGAAGGACATCCAATCGCATTTGAGAGCCGCAAGCTTAATGAGGCCGAGAGGAGATATGCGGTGCAAGAGAAGGAGATGACGGCGGTGGTCCATTGTTTGAGAACGTGGAGGCATTACTTGCTTGGGTCGAAGTTCGTTGTAAAGACGGACAATGTGGCGACGACTTACTTCCTCACACAGAAGAAGCTCACGCCCAAGCAAGCAAGGTGGCAAGATTTCCTCGCGGAGTTCGACTTTGTGCTGGAGTACAAGCCGGGGAAAGCCAACTTTGTTGTCGATGCTCTTAGCCGAAAGAGCGCACTTGCCGCAATCAGCCAGCCGCAATTCCCCTTGAAGGAGAGGATTGAAGAAGGCCTTAGCCACGACCCCTTCGCCAAAACCGTGGTCGAGTACATCAAGCAAGGGGAGACTCGACGGTTTTGGATGAAAGGTGGGCTCATCGTGACTAAGGGGGAGCGAGTGTTCGTGACGCTGTAGGACAACCTACGAAGGGAGATCATGAAGGAGTGCCACGACTCCAAGTGGGCTGGTCATCCCGGCATTGAGCGCACACAAGCTCTTATCGAGGAGGCTTACTATTGGCATCGTATGAAGGACGACGTGGAACTCTACGTGAAGACTTGTCTTGTTTGCCAACAAGACAAGATGGAGCAGCGGAGTCCGGCGGGTTTGTTGGAGCCATTACCCACTCCACAACGGCCTTGGGAAAGCGTTAGCATGGATTTCATCATCGGCCTTCCCAAAGTCGAAGGGTGTGGTTCCATCATGGTCGTCGTCGACCGATTTTTGAAGTATGGCATCTTCATCGCAGGGCCCAAAGACATGACGGCCGAGGATGCAGCCCGCTTGTTTTTCAAGCACGTTGTGAAGTATTGGGGCATCCCGGTTAGCATCGTCAGCGATAGAGATGGCCGCTTCACTGGCAAGTTTTGGAGGGAGTTGTTCAAGATGATGGGCTCCGATCTCAACTTCTCCACGAGCTTTCATCCTCAAACGGATGGGCAAACCGAGCGGGTCAATGCTTTGGTGGAGGTCTACTTGAGGCATTATGTGAGTGCCAACCAGAAGGATTGGGTGAAGCTATTGGATGTAGCCCAATTCTCCTACAACTTACACCGAAGTGAAGCCACGAGCATGAGTACGTTTGAGTTGGCTACCGGGAAACAGCCGTTGACACCTAATACGGTGACGACGGGGTACAAGGGCAACAGCCCTTCTGCCTACAAGTTTGCACGAGGGTGGCACGAGAAGATGGAGTTGGCGAAGTCTTATCTCGCTCGAGCAAAGAAGAAGATGAAGAAGTGGGCGGATAAGAAGCGGCGTCACTTGGAATGCAAGGAGGGAGACTTGGTGATGGTGAAGTTCTTCCCTCATCGATTCAAGCACCTCAAAAATGTGCACAAGGGGCTGCTGCGACGATATGAAGGGCCATATCCGATCTTGAAGCGGATTGGCATGGTGGCGTACAAAGTCAAGTTGCCATCGCACTTGGAGATTCACCCCGTCTTCCATGTGAGTCAATTGAAGGCATATCATGAAGACAAGGAAGATGGAGCACGGAAGGAGTCAACGAGGGCACCAACTCTCGTCACCACAACACATGAGCACGAAGTGGAGGAGATCTTGGCTCATCGTGTTGTGCCAAGGAGTGGTGTTCACCCAAGCTACGCGGAATATCTTGTCAAGTGGAAGGGGCGGCCAGAAAGAGACATCACTTGGGAAAAGGAGCTTTCACTATGGCGTCATAAAGACTTGATCGAGGCATTTCATGCTGAGTCCGCGACGAGGGCGTCGTGAGAGTGAGTGGGGGAGAATGTTACGCGGAAGATTCTAGAGAATTCTAGAAAGATGTAGGTACATGCATTCATCTTGCAATTCATGCACCAATGTACATACATCCCCCTTTCCTACTCTTTATTCATGCACCTTATTAATTACATTCATGTATGGGGCTAGTTCATGTATGAGGGGACTTCTAGGTTCGTTCATTTATGACGGCCATGTACATTGTACTTAGTGGAGAGGATGCCTATATAAGGAGCCCTCTCCATCACTTTTCATTCATCCAGAAATAAGAGAGCTTTCCATCTCTAGAGAATTTCCCAACTTGTGAGTTTGAGTGAATACGAGCAAGGCTGACTTAGTGCTCTAACGAGACTTGAGTGCTAAGTGCCGCACGGCCAAGAGTTGGTCCGTGACAGCGGTCGTGGGCAAACAGGCGGAGACGAGCAAGCAGTTATCGAGCGGCGGCGGCGTTGTCATTCCTCCTCCTCGCCTTCTACTTCTAGTAGAAAACATGAAATCCAAGTTGGTTTGAATGAGATCCTCCGGTGCTTCTGAATTTTTTCGATACCCAATTTCGAAATCAGTACGGCTTTGAGTTTGAATAAACAAACGATTAGAGTAGACGTACTGATGCAAATGACAGAAAAATTGTGAGTCTGACGCAGAAGTCTGCTGAAAGAAGGCGGTGAAGAGCAGCAATCATCATACATTGGAAGGGAAGGGAAGGGAAGGGAAGGGAGGCATTCACTACCGACGCCATTGATTTGCCTTGTTTTATGTCTTGGTTTGGGTCTTTGGTGAACATAATTGGGATTCTTCGGAAGGAAGAATAGAGCCGCTTCCACGCGCATCTACCTAGTTGTCATATTTTTCTACATCAACAAAAAGTTAACATTGCTTTGATCATCATTTGGTCAATTGTTATCTATAACGAACAACAAAAACGCCTGGATAGAAATTTCACAATGGTCTCATAAATTAGTTAGGATTGTGATATTGAATAGTTGACGATAAAAATGATATCTTTTTATTTATAGTTTGGGTCTTATAGTCAAATTTGAAATACATGTATTTATCAAATAATTGTTTCATTTGTCTTAAAACCAATGGGAACAAATAGGGTACAAATGCAAAACTTTACAAAATGTAGATATGTAACCGTCCAACAAGATGTCATCCAATGACTCAAAATTCATTAAGAAACAAGTAGGGGTAGATTGATAATTTTAGCACCTTATATTTTTTTTTTCACTTTAATAGAATTTCAGCTGACCTGACTAGTCAAATGCTACATATTCTAATCTCCCATGATCACTAATCGAGTCATAAGTCATCCGTTTAACTTAGAATTTAAATATATTTATTTAGAAAGAACCCATTAATTATGATTTGTACAATAATATCCATTTTGCTATGTTTTGAGCAAAATTATAGTTCTTCTTCAAAACACTTGTAAGTTGAAGTATTATCACTTTTGTATCAATAGGAAGTGACAGTACTGGCTTGATGGCATATCTCCTTGTTTTGACTAGCAATTAAAAAATAATTCGTATGGAAAGAAATTATTAATTATGATATGAACAATGATATCCATTTTTTATGTTTTGATCAAAAGAAAATATTTCTCTTCAAAAACTCATGTTTGTTGTAATCTTATCACTACCATATCATGATCTTACCACTATGTATGTTGTAATCTTATCACTACTATATTATATCATGATATGATAGTTGTATGATAGGTCCAAGATATAGTCAATAACCATAGAGTTCATTACCTTTGCATAACCAGATTTAGGCTCTTGTTTTGAAGTGGGGTCGGCTCTAAGGGTTTTATTTTTCTTAGCTTTCTTAATAAGCTTTTTTCTTCATCGTTATAACTTGGATTTCAAATTTCTTAGCACAGATGGAACGGGTTTTTTGTGATCTATAAAAGGAGATCCACTTCCAATATATTTCGAGAAAAAAAATTTTTCATATCGCCCATATCACTCGTTACCACTTTGGTACCAGCTTTGTTTTAACTCAAATTTAGAATAATTTTGTTTGGAAGGCGGGAGTTCATTGTGATCTATTACATATATAAATTTTTGAAGAAAAATTTTCAGAACTAAATATATCACCTTATACCACTCTAGTATAGGATGGTCACTGGTGGTACACGATAATGAAATATGGTAAATGATAATTAGTATATTCCTACTATCATGTATACAATTATCCTACACTATGATATATTCATATCATAATGGTACACTTCCATACCACGTGGGATCATCATATGTTCATACCAAGTGGTATCACATGGTATAACTCATAATAAAAGTCTCAATTATTTTTCTCCAAAATATATCAAAGTGGTTGTCATTTTGAAGAGCACAATTAATATGATTTTTTGGACACTTTTTAAATTTTAAATTAAAACAAAAAGATATAACCATTTAAATTTATTTGGTGGAAAACTTAGTAGCCTTCGTAAATAGTAAGTATACGATCGTGCATGGCTATGCATCTATAGATTATGCACTGGAGCCGCTCCCAGTATGATGACATCAATTATTTTTATCAAACATAAAATTTCATATTATTTTATCACTCTTATCGATATGAAATTACTATTTTAAGACTTTATGATATAATCTCACCACTATCATGTCATTATCATATCATAATATTATCATAATTACAATATTGTTACTCCAAATTCTCTTCATGAATACACCTTTAGTAAAAACTAGCTTTTACCCAACCAGTTGTTGGTAGGATGGATTCAGTTCTGTAGCCAGGATTTTAATTAAGGTGGATTCTACGTAAAAATCAAAACAAAAACATATTTTATTAATATTTAAATAATAATAACGGGATTTCGAGTTTGTCGACTGATTTTTGCTCAAGGATGGAGAATTCAATTCTCAAAATAAACAATTAGAGATACAGTTTTATGTAAAATCTAGAGTTGTTTACATAATGCAAGGTTAAATGTGTGTCACAAAGTTCTCTAGAATCTGTCTGTGGACAAGTAAAAAACTAGTGAATATGTAGTGTCAGATTTGAGTATTACGAATTGTGTTCAAATACTGTTATATTTTGTGTTCTAATCCCGAATCAATGTGAGTCCCGGGACCCACTCAGTAACATGCTTGATGAATTCATCTTATTTGTCATTACTTCATGGTAATCATTGCATTCATATTTTTAAATGATTTGGGGTACTCAATAGTTTACTAAAGAGTCAAAAATAATCTTTGTACTACTTGATAATTGTTACATTGATAAAAGTCAGTTTATATGACATTGATAATTATAATGCAGATCTTAAAATGTATATTAAAAATATGAATCAACCGAGAAAAAGCTTTTGTGCCAAATTTATTGGCATCATTAATTTGGAAAAATTAAAATTAACAAATGATATTTGATAAATCTTACATACCTAATGCATAATCTACATATACTCACATATGTGACTATTTCAACTTTATTCGTATTTAATTATTTATATCTTTCCATCTTTAACTCATCTAGCTTAATATTACCAATATTTTTATTTATGAGGCTATAGTTATTTATCTAATTTGTCAAAGAAAATTTTAATTTATATATTCTTTATTTTTAAGAACAGAGAAAAGAAGAATAGTGAGACCAAAAGGAGAAAGAGAGTTGTTAATTTACGTATAAAAAATAAAATAAAATATCGAAAATTCTAAACCTTGAGATTTGTGACAAATGTAACCTTTTTTTTTTGAAATATTGTTATCTTTACTACCATTATAAGAAATCGAGGTTTTAGCGTTGGAAGAATTCGTCACCAAAGGTTCAAATTTTTCGTAATCTTTGACGACATGGAATGAGTTCGTGGTGATATACAAAATGATATAAATTATCAATATATTTCGAGGAATTTGTTTCATACCAGTTGTTACCACCATCGTACCACTACTTACCATCTTTGTTTTTCACTCAAATTTTAAAAAACATTTCTTAGAAGGAACTAATCAATCATGATCTATTGAATATGCAAATTTTCGGTGAATAATATTTCAAGACTCAATATGTCTAAGATGCGAACAAGAAATTAAATGTAACTTTGCGAATAGAAATCAATAATGTATAAAATTAGAGTCGTAATAGCATTTTTTTATGAACTCCTCGTAAGTGCATTCACATCAATGCAATTATAAAAGCAATTACATTTATGTTTTTTTATTGGCAACACAATTTTTTTCAAACCACCTCAAATCACTTTCATTCACTTACATCAACGCAATTAACTTGCAATTGCATATGTAATTAAATATTATGTCTAAATGATAGAAAAGGAAAGAGAAAAGAAAATAATATAAAATTAAAAATATCCATTTTTAGGGCTTTTTGACTTGCATATGGAATTGCATTTGTTGTAAGTTTGCAAATATGCAATTGGTAGTCACATCAATGCAATTGGTTTTGCAATTGCAAACACCCTTGTCATGTCATCTTGCAATTGAAAATGCAATATTGTGGATGCTCTAAGAGCATCTCCATCAAAGCAATTGCAAAAGAAATTGCATTTGTGTTTTTTATTGTCAACTCAAATTTTTTGCAATACACATTACATTCATTCCATTCACCTACATCAATGCAATTAACTTGCAACTGCAACTGCAAATGTAATTAAATATTATGTTTAAATTATAGAAAATTAATTAAAAGAGAAAAATAATATAAAATAAAAAATCCCAATTTTTAGGCTTTTTTGACTTGCATGTGAAATTGCATTTATTGCAAGCTTACATATATGCAATTGGTAGCCACATCAATTCAATTGAGTTTGCAATTACAAACACCTATACCATGTCATTTTGCAATTGAGAATGCAATACCAATATTGATTTATTCCTCATCTCTTGCTTATTTCTTTATTATCAAATAAATCATCTAACAGCCCGCCACATTATTTATCATTATTATTATTATTGAACAGGTAGAAAATCCATAACTAATATCTAACGAACATCCACAGCATAAGAGTTAGCTTGCCATACATACATAACTGGTGATGAAGAATATAATACCAAAAAATTGGTCCTGCTGCTACTCTACTCTCAGTCACTACTAAACCCAAGAAGGTGGATCGCTGAGGCCCAATTGGTCCAAAAGAGATTGATGATCAGGGTCATAGGAGATTGAGCCGCCGTCGTTTGACACCCCGCTAAAGTAGTAGTCCTTCCCATACGTGGTCTGGAAAGGACAGCCATCGCCGCCGCCGCCGCCGCTCACTGCTTGTTCCATACTCTGATCGGTTGCCACCAAAGACTCCTCCCCATCCTTGTAATTGACCATTCCCATTACCTCTTCCCCCCGCGACCCTCTTATTGCAGACCCCAAACCATTGCTCGACGATGACGACGCCATAAACATGCTGCTATTGTTGGTATAATTGTAATCATCATCATAATTCCGCCCAACATGAGGAATCTGCTGAGGTTCCCCAGGCTCTAGTTTCAAGCAATTTCCCATCTCCCCACCGCCAGTGTAGTAACCTTCTCCAGCAGCACCACCATTATTATACCCAGGAAAAGCCGGAGCCGGAACGTCGTCTTCATTATTACTCGTAATACTAATACTCTGCTGCTGCTGGTCTTGTTCTTGCTGGGATAAAAATTGCGACTCAGAAGAAGAAGAAGAAGGAGCGAGCTGACCTGGCGCGATCGGCGTAGGGTTAGAGTAGTGGTGGCGGTGGCGCTTGGCTAGTGGGTTCTTCCTCAAACGGCAGACCACCCAGGAGCGGTCGGGGACCCCGTCCAAGTGGCCGGCGACGCTGGTACAGCTGTACTCGTGAAGGATCCAGCGCTTGTGCTCCTCCGCCTTCTTAGGGTTCAGGTAGCTGAACCTCTTCTTCAGCGCGGTTATTCGCGTCCTGCCGCTGCCGCCGCCGCCTTTGACCGCCAAGTCCAGCTTGATCTCCGACCCGGTGTCCTCCCCGTGCCACGTGCCCTCTCCCTTCCCCACGCGCCGGCTCACGTGCCCCCCGCCTCCCGTCTTCCTCGGCTGCAGCCTTGTGTACAAGTAGAGGTCCTGCGACTGCGACCCCCCACCTGCGAGCGAGGAAAGCTTCGACCAGATATCCCAGGGCTCGTCGGCGTACAAATCCGCCTCCGGGACTCGGCTCGCTTCTCGCCGGCTCAGCTTCAGTAATCCGCCGCCGACTACTTTGCGGTAGAGGAAGTGACCCACTATCTCGTCGTCGGTTGGCTCGAATCTTTCTCCGTTCCCGAGCCCTAATTTCCAGTAGTGGTAGTATTGCTCCGCCTCCGCCGCCATCATATCTCAAATCCCGAAACCAAGACAAGATCGACCTGCTCGCCGCCGCCTTCTTTATTACAGCAGATCGGAAAGAGAAAGGGGGATAAAGAAAGAAAGAAAGCAAGCAAGAAAGAGAGCGTGTGGTTTGGAATCTTGATGCGTTAGGGCAAACTAACTAACCAACCATGGAGAACGGTAATGTGGGCAGGCGTCCCTTCCTTTATATAGAGAGTGTGAGGGAGCGGGGAGCCAAAGAGAGGAAGGTTCCTTCTCTTCTGTTGTTACCGTTGCTACGGTTAGTCGCTACTCTCTCTGTCCGTCCCTTGGCTTTGCCTTTCCTTTTCCTTCTAGGTTTTGGTATTACTTACTATTGTCGACAGTCTACTAGCTTTATTGTTCCCCCAAACTGTAATATGCAATAATATTGCATAAATAGGTAGAGAGTAGTATAATATCTATTAGATATTTAGGTTATAGGTATAACTAGTTTTTTACCCGGCCAGTTGGCCGGAGAAGTTCATTTTATTATTTATATTAGTTAACTTATCTACATTTTATTATTTATATTATTTAACTTATCTACATGTTTGAACTTTTTGATCTTGTATACGTTTCCTGCTCTCGCTTCATAAGTAAATATGTGGTATGCCTATATCGAATATTATTTAATAGTTATCACACTCGCTTGTAATGTTTTTATTCTCTGATCATAAATCATGTCGTAAAGGTTTATCACGTCCCATTTAGGATCGTATATAATTTTTTTTTCCACCAAGACGCTCAAATTTATTATCTTATACAACATATATCAATTCATGATTCTCGAGTTTGTACGAACTCTCAGCCAATTAATCAGAGTTCAAATTATTGGAAAAAGATACTTGATTACTCGATAAATTATGTTTATCCCAATTGAAATTTGACACACAACGTATCCCTTATAATGATTAAATTCTCTAAACCTCACTCATTTTTATTGTTGATGTTCATGAAGTCTTTGTATAGCAACTTATTACAATTGCTAATATTTTAACTTTGTACAAACCGTCAACCCATGCCTTTTGTCTAGATGTTTGTTTAGAATCTGAATCCAAGGATTCATATACACTATCGAAGGTTCTCATCTTAACATGTTCCTTCGATGTATAATTTTTCAACTATTTGAATGTTCATTCACTAAAATTTCTTTATATTTGATGTTTGTTCTAGAACAAATATTTCATTACTTATATTAATAATTGGTAAAGTGTGTATACGACAGACAAATATTTCAGGTGCATTCAAAATTATGTATTCCTTGAATAATTCACTTATAATTGCAAAAGTTAAAAGTTCCTACAAACATTGTGGCTTTTCACATGTATTTAAATTATTGGATGTATTGTAGACACATATATTGTTAATATCTAAACATATATATATATATATATATATATATATATATATATATATATATAGAGTTTATTTTACTTGCAACACTAATTAATACCTTTGAACTCAGCTCCTTGGGTGGAACATGATATCAATTTTTTTGTTATTGCCAAAATTTGGTATGAAATCACAGACTCACAACTATATAGACTTGTTACAATTTTCTTACTAAACTCATATTTATTAAATATTCTTCTTTTGACCCAATAGCTCGGTTTACACTGTTGTAACTATAAATATTTTTTGTTTTATATGTGAAGTAAAACATTAATGTTTATTTATTACCTCAATCTTCGAATTTAGATTTTTCTTAGCATGAAATGTGATGTTTAACGTACATCCTTAACAAAGATTTCTCTAAATTTCACACATTTCATTTTTCAAAGGATCTCGTGTCTCAGTCAAAGTTCATCAACTATTATACTCAAGTCATTTTGGAAACTTCAATTTATAATCTTTATCAATAAATAACTCCAAGTCTGAAAAGAAAATTTCTTAGCATATGATGTAAGACCTCAATAGAGCTTGCTCAATCAACATGACCTAGAGAAAATATTAGTAATGTGAACTTAGAATACATTATAAATACTGCACATACGATTTATATGTTTTCACTTGATTAGAATGAATAAAAAGCTTTTTTAATAAATAACTATTATTTATTTGTCAAGTTTCTTTCAGACATTATCGGCAAAATATTATTATTTTTGTGTGTTTGTTTAAATTATTCAATAAAATGTAAATTATTATTAAGTTTTAGTAAAAATGAGCAGAAATTTACATAGTAATCTTTAATCATATATTTTTTTGGTTTAAAAAGTGTGATATATATGTCACTCTACGAACATTAGTATATTGTTGCATACATCGATATAATGCAAAACCAAAATGTGATATATGTCACTCTCCATCATGATTGTCACGTCGGTCGGCATGTCACCGGTTGAACCATTCAACCGGTATAGGTCATGAAATCGACATGACACCATCGGTATGAACGGTATGATCGTTTTACGAATTTCTTAGTAAAATACGTAGTTTTAGTGAATTTAAGTATGAGTACATGTAATTTTATTTGAAATATCATATTTTATTCAAATATCAATATGAATTGTACGTAAATTGTCTTCAAATATGGTTTATATATGATTAAATTTATTTGATATTAATAATTTTTTATATTTCTACATATATTTTATTAACCGACATGAAACGACACAAACCGGTTATACCACTGGTAAAACCATTCCACTTGCTAAACCGGTTTGATAACTTTTCTCTCCATATATTATTTATAGATATAATACAAAAACAAAAGCAAAATAATTATTGGATAAAAGAGAATTAAATATTGAATGAAGAGAGAGGGACAACTCCATAAATAGGTCAATAACTATTTTTTTGGTAAAAAAATTGTCCACCTTGGCAACTTGAGATCTCTTCAAGTGTTTATTTGGCAAAAATTTAATTTTGAATTGCCATAATATTATGTATGTATAGATAGATATGCCCTCTACTATGTCGTTTTATTAAACATGTCCCTCTACTATTTTTTACATCAAACATGCCCCTGTACTTTAGAAAAATGATCAAACATGTTATTCTGTTAATATTTTCATCCAAAAACAGTTAACCACGGTCGTACCTTGGTTTGGGCGACACAAATGTCTAAAATATCCCTGGTAATTTCACTTTAGAAAATTTTGGGTTCTTTTGTAGAGCCAAATACCTCTAATAATTTCACTTTAACGAGACCTAGAAAATAAAACGGGGGACAAAACTGACAATTTTCATCTCATTTGCCAATGTCGGGTCGTCTATATCTCGGTTTAACCATGGTTGACTATTTTTTTATGTCAATTTTAACAGAAGAGCATGTTTGATAATTTTTCCAAAGTATAAGGGCATATTTGATGTAAAAAATAGTAAATGGGCATGTTTGATAAAACTACATAATAAAGGGACATATTATACCTATAATCCTAGATATTTCTTTGCCCAATTCATCCACAACAAACAAAACTAAATCCGATGGGCCAAAGGGAAAATATAAAAATCAAGTTACGTCCAAATCATATCTGCGTTTTGGTTTAAATATTTATGGTACAAATTGAATTTTTATTATTAACGTTATGGTATAAATTCGGTTTGCACACATATATATTTTTATAAAAAATATTTTTTTTTGGTACAAACTTAATTTGTACATTTATGCTATTGAACAAACTGAACTTGTATCATAACATAAATGTACAAATTGTATAATGGTACAACCTCGATCAACTTGTCTCTATTCTCACAATCAATTAATATGTTGTAGCTTGTAAAACAATACATATCTTTTCACCACTACTATAAAAATATTTATGTCCTTCCCTTATATTACGGATGATTTAGAGAAATTTGTTGCCACTCAGAATGTAGGAAGCTCTATAATTTTTTCATGATTTTATCATTTTCACCTTTTAATACTTTATTCTGGATTAGAATCATAGTGACTAAAATTCGAAGTTACAGCATATACGACAAAATTCTTATCACTCAAAGCATTTAACTTATATGATGAATTATTAATATATTTGATACTAGAAAGATTTGGGGAGAATTGCAAGTAGTCTGGATAAACCAATTTGGTGAATCTCCCTACAAAAAGGAGTACGTACTAGCTTAGGTTGAGCGAAGATTAGTGTGTAGAATTGAGTGCAAACATCGAAGAAGTTTACAAGATCAGTATTACACCCAATGGTTTGCCGTATCGAGTTGCTTATTGATGTGAAGTATTGCAATATGTCGAGAGTTTGTGCTAGTTGTGAATGAAGTATTTGGATATGATTGTTCAATTCTTGATGAAGCAAATGCTAAGAAAGTGTGGCAAGTAAAGTAAAGAAGCCAGTGGTTGAAGCATTGAAGGGGAAGGAAGTGTTTTAATTTTCCAGGTATGAACATCCCTGCTCCGATTTCCAGCTCTATTGACACTCTCTCGCCAACCCCGCGGATGCCTACTCTTCCAATTAGCCATGATGCTGAGTGCTGAGCAAGCAAATGATGGGTTTACTCTGGTTGAGAGCGAGCAGGCTAGGATGATGAAACATTACAATGTTCATGGTTCAGAGATTAATATGGTGCACTACTATATATACAAACTCCCATGAACTTCACTACTTGATGATAGCTCCTTTCTAGTAGCAAGCATGTTTATGGCTCTAGTTGTAAAGTGGCTCCTCCTCCTAAAAGTAGATTGAGAGGAAAACGACATGGAGATGAAGATGATTATTCCTTGCTAGAATCTCATTATCCTTCCTTGATTATCCTGTGATCTTTTTCCTTTATCGTTTGACCTCTTACTAAATTTTGAAAAATATTGGATCTAGATTCTATACAAATTACATTCGGTAAAATGGCATGGATAAACTTTGCATTCTATATTCAGTCATAACAAAAATCCATTGAAAACTTAAAATATTTTTTTTTATTTCACATCATAATATATCTTATAATTATTTCAAAATTTTTAAAAATAATAAATTCAAAATTAAAGTGAAAATCCAAAATTTTAGTTACTACCCAAATTCAAACTTATATTTAATTTTTTCATGTAATTCTTCTTTAAATATTAAAAATGTTAATTAAACATAATCAAATTTCATATTATAGGACATCAAATACTATAGAATTACTAAAATATACTAATATATTTTAGCTATATGCCACCACAATAGATGATAATTTCATGCCGAAAAGTTGTTCGCATATTTATTTAACCAAGTTATCCTGGCTTGGACTAAACACACATGTCATCAATTGGTAAAAGAAGTAATTCGAAAATCCAAGTTATATATTTAATGTCTCTTCTCAATGGGTAAATTTGACATATCTCACTATTAAAAACAATATCGTTACTTTTCTATGATGCAATTTTAATTTCTTTATATTTTGGCATTCTTCCTTTTCTCTGGACTTTCATGTACACTTATTAAAAGCAATATCTATACTTTTGCATAATTCAATTATATTTTCTTTCTTCCCCTTTTTGTAACATATATTTTATTTAGTTCGTGAAATTGAGCTACCTTGGATTAGGTTCGGATGCATGACCCCAAAATATAGCCAAACTCAAAACATTGGATAGATGTAATGGTTGAAGTTTAAATAAATTTTTACATAATGTGATTTCATCAATGAAATCCTATCTAATTCATTTCAATTTGGATTGCAAAAAATTTGTACACAAAAAATAAATGAACGGAAATCAACAAAATATTATCCACTTTCATATATAAAAAAATTCCAATTCTGTACGCCATCATGGTATATTATTTATATTGTCATAGTGTATGACACCCAGGGGCCGACCGACGGGTGTTTTGGGTGTCGTCGGACACCCCTTAAATTTTGGGAAAACGATTATCCAATTCCCGGTGGTAATTTACATATTGACAAAAAAATTATAATTGATAGTCGGGGACACCCCTAAATTAAAAAAAAATGATTATCCTACTCTCATCTTTTAGTTTGAGTATCAGAATATAAGTGGTAGTTTGGGTAATTCAAACCTAGGACACTTTTATTATTAACAAACATAATTTCCATTAGGCTACAACTCATATGTTATTCAATTTTAAACACTGTGTAATTGTATAATGTAATTCTCTATCTCTTATTATTTTCGAAATCTAACAATAAACAAATTTCAAGCTACCCTTAATTTGTATTGATTTATGGTTGTACGACAAGTGTTGAAAGAGTCTTTTCAGCTTTGGATTACATCAAGAACAAGTTTAGAAATCGAATATGTGATCATTTCGCGAATGATTGTCTAATATGATATACAGAGACAATTTTTTTTGAACAGTGTAGACCCCAAGTGTGTTCTACAATCATTTTTTAATATGAAAACAGATCGTGAATTTTTCCAAGTTGTATGACTGTATGAGTTAGGTATTTCTTATTTAAATATTATTTATTATTTATTAATTATTTTAGAATTATTTGTATTTAATTTATTCTTTAAAAAAGGACACCCCTATGTAAAATTTCTGGGTAGCCACTGATAACTCCTCCAATAACAATTTTGATATAAATATATTACCGTGAATGATTTTCTAGAGTATAATTTATTCAATTTTTCTCTGCAAAAAGAATTTAAAATTTGAGTGAAAAATTAATGAAATATTTTGACTCTGCCCATGTCGTTGTAGCTCGTAAGCCCATTCAAATTCCATTGCCCTCCGCATTTTCATCAATGATTGCTCATTTTTACTTCCTTACTATTAGTGATGATTTCACCACATCTGTATCTTTCTTTCGAAAAAGGAAAGTGAAGTCAGACCTTTAATCATGCAATAAATTGAGTTTAATTTGTTCTCGCCCAACATCAGTCCAGAAGTAAAGCAATCTGCACATACAATGGATTAGGGTATCAAATGAATGATTTCTTTATTTCAAGATGTACTGTTCATCAAACTACCTGTGTTCATACATCACAACATAATGGATTGGTAGAAGCACAAAATTCAACCTATCATACCAATAACTAGAGCATTGTTGTTTCAAGTAAACCCTACACGTTCCAGATTTTGGAGCTTTGCAGCAACACATGTTGTTCATATGATTAATAAGAGCCCTACTCCACTACTCAATCATCTTTACTCGACAAAAACCCTCACTATTAATCAGCTAAGAGTATTTAGTTGCCTATCTAGCTTATATATGCTTCAACAATTGAAGCTACTAGAACCAAATAGATGACAAAAGCAAATCCTTGCTTCCATAAGTAACTAAGGGTTACATGTACTTTTTCTTTGCCCAACCCCACGGACGCTTACTCTTCCAGCTGTTAGCCATGCTGTTGAGCAAGCAAATTAAATGATGGGTTTACTCAGCTGGAATTGAGAGCAGGGTGATGGAACATTACTAGAGGTGGCAATTGGATCGGATTCGTGTATTCGTGGATTGGATTGGTGGATCCATGGATCAAATGGATTGGATCCAATGGATTGGTGGATTCATGGATTGGATCAAATGGATTGGTGGATTGATTCATGAATCCAAATGACATCCGAGGCTTGGACCAAAATGTAAAATTTGAAAAGTTTTGGTACTAAAATGTCATAATGAAAAATTTTAGGTACCAAAATGTAATTTTCCAATGATATTTTTCGTATGAAATATAAATTTTAGGTACCAAAATGTAAAATATAAAAAATATATGTACCAAATCGTAATTTGCCATTTGGATCCATGGATTGATCCATGAATCCACCAATCCAATTGGATTTGGATCAAATGGATTGGATTTAAATGGATTGGATTAGGTGGATAATTTGGTGGATGGATAGAATTGAATTCATGGATTTGGATCCTAATTGCCACCTCTAAACATTACAATTGTCATGGTCCACGGATTCAAAATGGTGCACTGCCCATGAAGAACTTCAAGCCGTCACTACTTGATGATAGCTCCTTTCCAGTAGTAGTAGTAGCAAGCATGTTTATGGCTCTAGTTGTGTATATTGAGAGGAAAAATGTCAAGCAGATGATTATTGGGAGCTAGAATCTCATAAGCTTTAACTACTCTACGGTGATTATTATATATGTGCTCTTTTTCTTCTATCGGTTGACCTCCTACTCAATTTTGCAAAGTATTTGTATCTAATTTCTAACTGAGTTACATTCGGAAAATGTCATGGATAAATTTTGTATTCTATATTATATATTCTGTCATACAGGAAATGAGGAAATCATTGAAAAATTCAAATAAATTGTTTTATTTCGCGTCATAATATATATTATAATTATTTTCAAATATTTGGAAAAAATTATAAATTTAAAAATAAAGTGAAAATCCAAAATATGTTACTACCCAAATTCAAACTTATATGTAGTTTTTCATGTAATTTTTATTTCAAGATTAAAAACATAATCAAAGAATAACATCTTTTGTATTATTGAATATGAAATATTATAAAATTACTAACATATACTAATATAGTTTAGCCATATGCCACCACTACAGACGCCAATTTCATCCCATAAAATTGTTCGCATGTTTATTTAACCAAGTTGTCATGGTGTGGACTTGGACTAAACATACATGTGGTCAATTGGTAAAAGAAGTAATTCAAAAACCCAACTTATATATGTAATGTTTCTTCTCAATGGATAAAATTTGACATGTCTAACTATTAAAAATAATATCATTAGTTTTCTCTGATGCAATTTTAATTTCTTTATGTTTTGGCATTCTTCCCTTTTTATTGACTTTCATGTACACTTATTAAAAGCCACACATGTACTCAAGCATCTTATTTGTTATGAAAAACAATATCATTACTTTTTCTTGACTTCCAATCAGCTAAGGGGTCGTTTGGATGAATTGTTTCTATAAGGTATTTGGCCCCAAATAACTCATGCTACAAAAATCGATTACCTTTGAGCTCCTTTATGTATGCAGATCATATTGAGTAGGATCAAGGCTAAGTTGTGACGGGAATGGAGGCGATTCCTTTTCCGGTGCCGACAATTCCTTCTCCGGCGGTGGCCGGTGACGATCGTAGACCTCTGTCTGTTTATTCTTCAAGTCGTCATCGATAAGAACTGGGGGTTCCATGAGTCTGGAGTTGGGTTTCGATTTGCCGGCAGGATGTTGAAATACGGGAATGACAGGGAGAACCGTCGATTGATTCCTCTCTTTCCTCTCCCTCTTCTCGTTCCTCCTCTTACAGTCCACCTCCTTTGATTCACAATTCAGGGGTTTCGATGCAGACGACGTCGGTGAATTCCTCTGTCCTGCATGTAAGAGCTTGTTTTCTAATAGACACAAATGAGGCAAAGGAGCCGAAGGGGACCTGCAGTTTAGGACGGATTCTGGTTTATGCCAATTCTCGGTTCTTTCTTCCAATGGTAATAATCAATTATTAATTAATATATAAAAGTCTTAGTTGCTTTTACTGTTCATTAGTGGCCCCACTCTCTTCTCTGCGACTGGTGAAGGCCCAAACATTTGCCTTTGATTTGTCCATGTCCTCTTCTTCTGCTCTCACACAAAAACCATCCAATCCCTATTACCCCACTCGCCGTCCAAAAACCTTGGGATTTACCCTTTGTCCATCAGATGCTACTATGTACCTCTACACTCCCCAGTCCCCACTCACTTTTGCTTGTCATCTTCTTTCTTCTTGCACGAAGCACACCATCCCTCTACTTCTCTCGATGGATTCCCAATTTTTCATCTCACAGAAAAGACTCTTTGCTTTCACATACCTCCTCTCATTGTCCCGTCCATCTCCGGGCTGTCGATCCAACCTCGGCGGAATCCCAGCTTCGCCGGACTGCTCCATGTAGCCTTCCTTATATTATCAGCTTTTACCCACTTTTCAAGTGTTCCAACAATGCCGCGTAACCCACCATGGTGGCCAAGTTCTCGAAAAGGGGTAAATGATCTGGAATCTCTGTGAGCAAGGTCTCGGAGGCTTTGAATTCCGCCAAGGAAGTTTTGGATGGGTTGAGAGCGTCTGAATAAGGGAAGCCACCGAGTCGAGGGATGCCTCTGGAGGAGTGAATTCTGCCCTACCCGAGTTGGTTTCGATGGATATTAACGGAAAGGTTGAAGCGATTGGAGTGACCTGAGAAGAAACCCAGCACTCAGCACTCGAAACCCAGCAATCCCGCTGCGACTCGGCTGAATCCAAGCTCCAAAAACCCAAAACGACCGCCTTAGCCTCCCAACTTCACCAGCCTCCTGCTGGATGTGATTCAAGCTTTACAGATCTCCCCTCTTACACCAAGGTGACCTTTTCTCTCTGTTCTCGTTGTCTCTTCTTTCTTCGTGCCCGCCAGACCAGCTTTCACATTACGATTGTTTCTCGCTTTCTTAGGTGTTGCTTATAATCGAATCAATTAGGTGAAGCTAGGGTGATAGCGGGGAAAGTTAATCTACTAACTTGAAGATTCGTTAGCATATACTAACTGATATCCAAAATGCATGAACTAATATCCAAGTACTAAAGTATCTAGATAGCACAGACTAGTATTCAAAGTTTGCTAACTGATATCCACCATAAATCAACTATTATCCCAAATTCACAAACTAATATCTAGACAACACAAAATAGTATCCAAACAGGACATAATTAGTATCCAGATAACACATAAGAGTATCAGGATAACTCATAAGAGTATTCCTATTGAATACTAGTTGAGTGATTGTGGATATTAGTTGGTATCTACTATCTGGATACTAGTTTGTGATATTTTGAATACTAGTCTGTGCTATCTAGTTACTTAGCAGACTTGGATATTAGTTCATACATTTTGGATATTAGTTAGTATATACTAACGAATCTTCAAGTTAGCAGAATAGCTAGGCTGGATGATGGCCATGATGTGAGTTTGTTAAAAGCCTTCACCTTGTGCGGGGGAACAAAAAAGTAGAAAAAGGAAAGACAAACCAGAGAGATGATGCCCATAGAACTCGATAGCGGCATGTAATTATTTGGAATTTCTCACCATTACTTACTTGGATTTTATTTCAGTTTTATCTTTGCCTTTTTCTACTGCTCAGAAACGTCAATGCTTCTATTGGGTTTGGATTCTTCGTGTTGTACGTCATTAGTTGTGTTTGTTTGCTACCTGTACTCTCGAAAAAGGGAGGCAAAATAAACATGAAGAGATGATGGGTTTTCTAGAATTGGAGGGAGGCGAGTGAGGGTTTGGAGAGATCTATATGGGTCCGGATCACCTCAGTAACCGATCCATCAGTAACCATCAGTAACCCACTGATCCACCGTCCATTGCATCATCTTTCCAGCCGTCAGATCTTGGTAAGTAACTGCACGCGGGGGCAAAACGTAATCACGCCTCTGACAATTTGAATATCAGACGTGACAACGACCTGTCCCGCTTTCTTTCCTTCTTTCTCTCACCTTTCACGCGACAGTTCTACTTCTCTCTACTCTGTAACTCCCTCCCGATCCTCAATTCTTTCCTCGTCTCTGCTCTCACCAAAATTGCAGCAAAAACTTCAGAAAACACAGAAGAAACTTCATAATCAAAGGATTTTCGCAAAGGTTTTCGAAGAATCATATACTGTTCTCGCTTCTTCGTCTGAAAACGAAGGGTTTCCAACTTCAACGAGGCTCAAAAATCATTTTCGCAGAAAATATCAAGGTAAAACCTCGTTTCTTTCTTCGAAATTCATCCACAAAACAATAGAAACAGTATTTCAGTCACCCTTCATGTGAAAATTGAAGTAAACTCGCTACATAATCCAATCGATACCATATGGTATTAAGATTTGTAATGCGCTAAAAAATGGATGAAACCCTAAGTCCTATTGTATTTTACTTTGTTACCATATGGTACAAGGTAAAATTGGTTGCATGTTAAAAAAAATGGAGAAAACCATAAGTCATGTAGTGTTTTACTTTGTTACCATATGGTAAAATGTGATAAGCAGTGGTTTCATGTTATATAAATGGAGGAAATCATAAGTCCTGTAGTGTATTACTTTGTTACCATATGGTAAAATGTGATAAGCAGTGGTTTCATGTTATATAAATGGAGGAAACCATAATTCCTGTTGTGTTTTACTTTGTTACCATATGGTAAAATGTGATAAGCAGTGGTTTCATGTTATATAAATGGAGGAAATCATAAGTTCTGTAGTCTTTACTTTGTTACCATATGGTAAAATGTGATAAGCAGTGGTTTCATGTTATATAAATGGAGGAAACCATAATTCCTGTTGTGTTTTACTTTGTTACCATATGGTAAAATGTGATAAGCAGTGGTTTCATGTTATATAAATGGAGGAAACCATAAGTCCTGTAGTGTTTTACTTTGTTACATATGGTAAAATATGATAAGCAGTGGTTTCATGTTATATAAATGGAGGAAACCATAAGTCCTGTAGTGTTTTACTTTGTTACCATATGGTAAAATGTGATAAGCAGAGGTTTCATGTTATATAAATGGATGAAACCATAAGTGCTGTTGTGTTTTCCTTTCTTACCATATGGTAAGATGTGATAAGCAGTTGGTTCACGTTATATAAATGGAGGAAACCACAATTGCTGTAGTGTTTTACTTTGTTACCATATGGTAAGATGTGATAAGCAGTTGGTTCAAGTTATATAAATGGAGGAAACCACAATTGTTGTAGTGTTTTACTTTGTTACCATATGGTAAGATGTGATAAGCAGTTGGTTCATGTTATATAAATGGAGGAAACCACAATTGTTGTAGTGTTTTACTTTGTTACCATATGGTAAGATGTGATAAGCAGTTGTTTCATGTTATATAAATGGAGGAAACCACAATTGCTATAGTGTTTTACTTTGTTACCATATGGTAAAAAGTGATAAGCAGTTGGTTCATGTTATAGAAATGGAGGAAACAATAATTCCAGATGTGTTTTACTTTGTTACCATATGGTAAGTTGTGATAAATCTATGGTTTGATTTGGTATGGTAGGAAACCTTTATGGTACCATATGATATATCATGATAAAAAGCTTCCTAATAGACTATTCCTGTTTTCTACATTCAGGTACACTATGGTGAAAGAAAGAAAAGGTTTTCGCACAAGGTGCAACCCAACTAGAGTATCTACAATTACAAGGACATTAAAAGATGAACAGAGAGAGATACTTGAAACATTAGGCCTAGCAGGCTTAACATCAATCAGGCAGACAAAGATAAACTCACATTTTGCATTGTTCACAATGAACAAATAAAATCCAGTGACAGAATCGTTCAAGCTACCTGACGGGACACGCCTGAAGATATCAGCAATCGAATTTCATAGAGTATATGGTCTGCCAATGGGGAATAGGGAAGTTGTACCTCCCAAAATTTCCTGGGATGACGCAGTAGATTATGCAATAGAAACCCTACTGGAAGTAGATGGATCAGGAACAACTCCAAAGGTAAAGCTAAGTCAGGTAGAAAAAGATCTTCCTACAACTAAAAACACTAACAGATGGTTGCAATTATTCTTTCTGCTTGTCACCGGAGGCTTGCTGTGTCCAACTTCAACCCCTACTGCTGAACTCAACATGCTTGAGTACTTGAAGACTGATGAAAGGAAACATTTCACCAGCTACAACTGGTGCAAATACTTCTTCAAACACATGAATGAAGGATTGAAATCAGGAAAACTTTACGTCAATGCAGATCTTCACTTCCTTGCAGTAAGTCTCCATTCCCTTGGCCATTTCAACCGTATTACACCGTACACACATCACCACCATGGTAACTTACAAAAACTAAAATTCTATTATGCAGGCTGAGAATGCAATCAAACTGCTTGAAGCATCAATGAAGGCAATGATGAAAGCAATCAAAGAGCAGTACAACAGCCAACTAGACAAGCTGATCAAACACAAAGAGAATCTTCAGAAAGAAAGCTCTGATGAATATGTTCAGCCCACAGGAGAAAAATCTGGCAAACAGGTAGTAGAAACAGATAGTGAGTGTGAAGATGATGAACAAGAAAACGATGAAGAAATCAATGCCGCTTTGGATAAAACCTTGAACGCAATATTCAAAGAGGCAAAGCTACACAAGAAGAAACAGGAGAACAAGGAGAAAACACAACAAGAAGATGATTCACAACCAACCACAGTCGATCTTGCTGCATCTACACCAAAGTCAAAAGAAAAGGAGCAAGATGATTCTGCTGTTGAAGTAGATGTATCATCAAACAAGGGAACCACCAAAGAAGTTCCAGAAAAACCTGCTGCAAGAGAAGAAGAAGAAGAAGAACCAAAATCTGCTCCAGAAGGTGTGAATAGAGAAAGCAACCAAGAAGGAGTTCCACTGGTGACAGTTGAAACAGAACCACTAGTACAATCTGTTCAAGAAGGTCTGAATCAGGAGGAGAACAACAAAAATGCAGTTCCGGAAAAGACACATGCAAAATAAACAGGCGAAGAAGGACCTAGAGAAACAGCAGATCCAATGGATCTTGACAAGGGAACACCACAAGAAGGGAATGCAGGTCAAGCTGTGGAAAAGCCTGAAGAAAGTGACAGCGAGAAGACAGAGTCAGATGATGTTGTTCGAGAAAAGCAGCCTGAGACGACTAAAGTGACAAGGGAAGATGACATTCCATCCTTCGATCTCAGCTCTCTCAACCATCAAACACCACCATCAACAGTAAAGCTGACTGCCACCACGACAACCAATCAACCATAAGAGCCTCGCAAAAGAAGAATCGTGGTGAAGAATGTGCATGGAAACGAAAAGAAGCCAAGAACAATACCACAACCTACACAGCCACGAACCACCCAGTCACAAAAGGAGTCATATATAACATGGTCAAATCTGTACACAAACAGCCAAGAGAAGCTCAAGGAAGTACGTGAATGTATAGATGCTTACCTCCAGGACCTGAATACACCAACTGTTCAACCAACTGCTGCAAAATCACAAAGATCACCCATTCCAAGTATGACAACACCAGTAGAAACAACACCTGATGAACTGTTTAGCAACATCCTGGAGTACATAAGAAGAAAAACAAGAAAGTTGCCAATAGGTAAGACATCACCTTAAAACTTCTAATGTTATATGATGTTACAAAAATGAAGAAATCATAAATACTATTGTGATCTGGTTTCTTACCATATGGTAAGATATGGTTTGATATTATAAAATGGAGTATTCCATAAAATTTTAGTTTATTACCATATGGTAAGGTGTGGTAAGCTATGGTTTAATGTTATAAAATTTAGTAATCTACAAGTCCTATTGTGTTTTACTTTGTTAACATATGGTAAGGTGTGGTAAGCTATGGTTTGTTGTTATAGAGTGGATTAAACCATAACTCCTATTGTATTTTGGTTTATTACCATATGGTAAGAAGTGGTAAGATGTGTCTTTATGCTATAGAATGGAATAAACCATAACTCCTGTTGTGGTTTGGTTTATTACCATATGGTAAGATTAGATAAATCTACAAGTCCTGTTTTGTTTTGGTTTAATACCATATGGTAAGATGTGGTAACCTATGCTTTAATGTTATAAAATAGAATAACCTACAAGTCCTGTTGTGTTGTGCTTTTATACAGTGAAGAAATAATGTTTAGAAAGAAGGATGGAACATTCTTACTGAAAAGGGAGTCAATACAGTCGATAGACATTGACTATGAAATCACATCTGATGTCATCGACTGGTATGGAGATCGAATGAACAAGAATGAAGCAAAAAAAGGAAAATTCAAAAGGTGGTTCTTCGATGGTTCATACGCAGTAAGTAAACCCACCCATATTCTGTCAATAGTTCTTAGAAAACACTTATATAAAACACAAAATAACAACCATGACTTTCAGGGTGACTGCCAACTGGACATTGATAGTGACAATCCTCTACTAACTCCATATGATTACTACAACAGAGTGAACTTGGACATCACCAACAAAGAATGGGCAAAAGACCTCAGCTTCACATAATGTAACCTTGTAAGTATATCAACACAATTTTATATCATAACATGTGGCAAGTGCTTACCATATAGTATATTATGGTAAAATTCTTTTGCAGTGGTTCTTCCCTTACTGTAAGAACAAGCACTACATCATGATTTGTGTGAACATCAAAGGAGAAAGGTTTGACGTGCTCGACAGCCTCTATAACAAAAGTTTTGAAGATAACTACAAACCAATGGCAGAGAGGGTTGTCCAGTACGCAATCAACTACATGAAGACACAATTTGCACACAGGACAGTAAAGTGGGAGAGGTTTACATGGTTCAACCTCGAAAAGGTTACACAACCAGACTCCAAGTCATGTGGGATGTACATCATCAGGTGGATGAGACACTGGGAAGGTAAGTACAACAGTGTCGTGAGCAAAGATTGGAAGAGGATTGATCTGATAAATGAAGAAAGAGAGTGCCTGATGTTAGACATCATTCTTGATGAAGACAATCTTGAACGGGACAGGATCATGAAAGCTGCAACAAAGTATATGAAGAAAAAGAGGAAGATCTGAAAGAAAGGACATGAAAATTCTATTATGGTTGTGTTAAGTAGTAGGAGGATATAACTAAGCTTTTGAGAACAAACTCACAATGTTCAATAGTCACTTCATGTGTGTCAGTTAGTAGGGTGGTATGAAATAGCTTTTATGGTTATCTGTGCTAGTACTTACATGTCAAACAGCTTATTATGGGTGTGTTATGATTAAGTGACATGTTCTCTTTATGATTATATTAGCTAATACTTAGCATTCTACTCATGGTATGGCATGGTAAAATCAAATTACCACACTATACCACATGGTATGGCATGGTAAAACCAAACTACCACACTATACCACACGGTATGGCATGGTAAAATCAAATTACCACACTATACCACATGGTATGAGATGGTAAAATCACTTACAGCAGCAACAAAATCCCAAAAAACCACACTATACCACAAGCTATACATGATAACATCAAATTACCACATTTTACCACATGGTATGAAATGGTAAAATCAATTATCACACATAACCCCACCTTTAACTTGAAACTACCACACTATACCACATGGTAAGGCATGGTAAAATCAAATTACGACAATATACCACATGGTATAACATGGTAAAATGATGTACAACAGCAACAAAAACCAAAAAAACCACACTATACTACAAGCTATAGAGGGTAACATCAAATTACCACATTTTACCACATGGTATGGCATGGTAAAATCAAATTACCAAAATATACCACATGGTATAACATTGTAAAATCACTAAAAGCAGCAACAAAATCCCAAAAAAACCACACTATAATACAAGCTATAGGGGGTAACATCAAATTACCACATTTAACCACATGGTATGACTTGGTAAAAGCAAAATAAATCTGAAATAACAAAATAGGTTCAACAACCCAACCATTCATTCACATAATCCTCTACAAAAACTGTTATTGAACAGATTAAACAACTATCACAGCTTCAGCCTCAAACTTTCTTCAACAACCTTCAAATTCTCCTCCTCAGGCCTGCTAGTTTTTCTCTTCTTCTTACTTACAGCCCTTGCAGCCTCCGCAACTGGAATTGGTCGTTTTGAAGGCTTGAATGAATCTTTTTTAGGTTTAAACCCCTTCACTTTTCGGACCGGAAAATCATCTATTCCAAGATAACAAAAACACACTTCAATCAAATGACAGATATATAAAATGGAGTATTCCATAAAATTTTAGTTTATTACCATATGGTAAGGTGTGGTAAGCTATGATCAAAACATTGCATATATCAAAACACAAAACTCTAAACAAAAAATAAACTTACTGTCACAGTTAGAAGATGTGCTTGTTCCAGCCGGTTCAATAATCGGTGGGGCTTCACACTTTTTGATCAAATCAGTCATGAAGGCCATGGCTGTTTATACAAATCATCATCCAATGAAACCCTGCTGATCATTGATGCAGAAACAACTGACAGATTGAACAGACGAGACCGGTACTTCGCTGGACTATCAGTAGACGGAACGTCAAAACAAAAGTTCCCTCCAGTTTTTGCTGCTCTTGTCCACCGTTTCAAAATCAAACTACTAGGAATGTGCTGGAACTTCAGATTGCGTGTTGTAGACCACAACATATCATATCCCTTCATTTGATGCTTACAGATCAAACCACTTGACTCCCACTTACGGCAGGAACACTTGATTTCACCATTATCAAAATCCACCTTCAACACCCTACTATCTAACCTTGTTAGTTCATCCTCCAATATGAAGACATCAAACATTCCTACATGTCCTTCTGGTTCTATCTCTGTATTTGAAAAAATATTATACGCAAGAGATTCCTTGTACTGATCCAGGGAAAACTTGAATATCTTCGGCGTATACACATTAGCAACTTGCTTCACAATAAGGATAATAGAAAACCGAGAATCAGCCAACCTAGATAAGGCATAGTACTCTTCTTGTTCTTCAGCATCCCTCTTATTATCAAGCATCCTCTCAAAGTGCACAAAGAATCTACTAACGCTAAACTCTGACTGCAGGTAATGTCGAATATTACTATTGCAGCACTTACTTAGCTGGGTACTCTTCATTCCTGCACCAAAATAATTATTCACCCAGGCTGAAGACCACTTCTTCCTGACTTTATAAATGCCCTGTAACCAACTGTGTCCCAAAGGTCCCTTCCCAGGAAAACACTTCTCAATCATCTCCTTCCAATTATACTCAAAATCATCCTCATCATCAGCATTATACATCAAATAACTAAGCTCACGTAGGAAATCAGAGTCACATAAACTTCCCAGATTAACAAATGCATTCTGAGCAATATGCCATGTACACAGCCCATGAAAACAATCTGGGAAAACAGACCTTATACCAGCAGCAATTGTAGCAGCCTGATCAGTAAACATTGATGATGGTCTCACACCTCCCATGCATTTCAAAAACTGATAGAAAATCCATTCAAATGTTGTTGTTGTTTCATCATATAGAAGAGCAGCCGCAAAGACAGTGAGTTGGTGATGATGATTGAAACCAACAAACAAAGCTACAAAAACATTAAAAAAATGTCAGTAAAAACAATTTACCAACACCTACCACGTGGTATAAGGTACAAATAACAATAATACCAACCAATACCATATGGTAAAGACTTCTAAGAACAAATACTAATCCACACCAACCAATACCATATGGTAAAAGACTTCTAAGAACAAAATATTAATCCATACCAACCCATACCATATGGTAAAGACTTCTAAGAACAAAATACTAATACATACAAACCCATACCAATGGTAAAAGACTGATAAGAACAAAATACCAACCCATACCATATGGTAAAAGACTTCTAAGAACAAAATACTAATCCATACCAACACATACCATATGGTACAGACTTCTAAGAACAAAACACTAAGCCATACCAACACATACCATATAGTAAAAGACTTTTAAAAACAAAACACTAATCCATACCAACTCATACCATATGGTAAAAGACTTCTAAAACGCAAACACAACCTGATATATACCATGATACAGAATGATAAAAATAAGCATACAAACTCACAAAGACAATAATAAACAACAAAGTAGAAAAACATACCTAGTGGTCGATACTCTTTATTAGTCCGATAAGTAGTATCAAAACTAATTGAATCACCAAAATAATGATAATCCATCCGCATCTTCCCATCTGCCCAAAAAATACTAGCAATGTTCTCTTCAACATCAACCTCCACCACATGAAAGAAGCCAGGATCCAGCTGTGCTTGACGTCTAAAGTATGCAAGCAATGCAGTTGCATCACCATACTCCATTGATAACGTCCTCACAGTTCGCAGATGGTTCTTCAAATCATTCTTTGTGAAACCAACAAACTTCCGACCACCACCTGCCCTACTAATTGCATTATACGAAGAAGTAACTCGAACACCAGCAGCATCATTCACCTCTGCCAACATCTTGTACACAGGAGCCATTTGTCTGCTAGATCTCACATAGTGACGCAGAGACTCAAGAATCATGTCATGGTTGTACACATTATACCAACGATAGATCTTGTAGCATTTGAACTCTTTAAACCACCTCAGTCGTATATAAGCACCATTACACCCACCCCTGAGTTCTGGAACATTACGAACACGAACCTTCGTATCAACAACACCTATATTATCAGGGTTATTCTCACTACCTTTTCTCCAACCTTCCTTATTGCAACAATACTTGATATAATAAACAGCTGAAGAAGCACCATTGAGCTTCGGACATGTTGATTGTTGGTAAATCCTCACACCAAAACCTTCATGATTCCCATAATCCACATAGAAATTATATGCATCATCTGGTGTATTGAACTCTAAGTCCTTCCAAGAATCACGAACAGTAGGATATATACCATTAAAACCTACAAACATTATAAAGCAACATATTAAATATGTACAAATATAATACCACCATGGTATGATATGGTAAAATGGATTACACACCACAACAGTATGAAATCTCAATGTATACGAATAATTACAGCCATGATAGAGTTACCACCATGGTATAATATGGTAAAATGAATTCCATGCCACAACAGAATCACATCTTAGCATATTACCACACTATACCACATGGTATAGCATGGTAAAACCAAACTCCCACACTATACCACATGGTATGGCATGGTAAAATCAAATTACCACACTATACCACATGGTATGACATGATAAAATCACTTACAGCAGCAACAAAATCCCAAAAAACCACACTATACCACAAGCTATACATGATAACATCAAATTACCATATTTTAGCACATGGTATGACATGGTAAAATAAATTATCGCACATAACCCCACCTTTAACTTGAAACTACCACACTATACCACATGGTAAGGCATGGTAAAATCAAATTACGACACTATAACGATGATTCCAACCATGGTACAAGTAATGACCACCATGGTATGATATGGTAAAACTTAAATACAGAGCTCACAACACTATAGTATCACCTCTCATTGTATACCAGTAATTACCACCATGGTACCATATGGTATCTAACACATTCAAACTTCAATAAACAAACAAATTTGTATATCTTACCTCCTGATTCACCAGAGTTAGCTGAATGAACAAATCCAAGATCGATAGATGAAGAAGTAGTTCCAACAATGCTAGATGAAGAACCAGATCCTACAACGCTGGTTGAAGAACCAGATCTATCAAATGGAACAACATCGCCACAATTTACGTAACTCATCTCACCAGAATACTGCAAAAACACCAAAACACAAAGAGCATAACACATGAACAAGCTCGATTAGCTAAACAGAACACACAAAGAAACTCAGAGAAAGTAAATTCTACAAAACCTACAACGAAACCAGAGAAACTCAAACACGCTCGATTAGCTAAACATGAACAAGCTCGACTAGCACCAATGAAAAACCTCCAACGAAACCAGAGATCGACAGAACGCTCAACGAAACCAAAGATCAACAGAAAACTCGATTAGCTAAACAGGAAGAATAATAAAAACTAATATCTAACCTCGCCGTTGATCAATTATGGAGAACCAGAAAGCTCGATTCGATTAGCTGTTGCTCGCAGTTTCTATCGCCGTCGATCACTTATGGAGAATCGGAAAAGATTTGTCGTCCCCTGTTTCTCAGGGGCTGCTCGCAGTTTCTCTCTCCAAAAACCGAATCCAACTCGCGCGCACGTCGATCAATTATGGAGAATCAGAAAGCTCGATTCGATTAGCTGCTGCTCGCAGATTCATAGCCGTCGATCAAGAGAATCGCCGTCCCCTGTTTCTCAGATGCTGCTCGCAGTCCGAATCCAACTCGCGCACAGAAAGATTTGCAACGGACAAAAGGGGGAAGTCATTAATTCAACAATCAGACAAAAAAGCCCCTGACCATCACCGCATCAACCACAGCCACACGATCAGCCCGGCCCAGATCTACGGTCTTAAGGTGATTACTCACGGGTGAGTAACAAAGGGTTACTCACCCTATCCTAGACCGATCTATATTACCACAAAATAGCCTTTGTTTTGGGGTTTAAATCTAATTTGGCAATCAATTAGTTTCATGCTTCTAGAGCCAATTTCCTATTCTTTTTCTCTTATTTGATCGCTCAGAGACCAAATGTTCCTTTTGGAACCTAGGATTGGTTTGGACTCTAAGCTGCCATTCAATTTTCGTATCTCCTTTCTGCTTCTCAACCAAACTTCTTGGCCATTCTTGCTTTGTCGCCTCTTGGTATTCTCAGCTGCTATTCTGTTTTCATATCTCCTTTCTGGTCCATTCTCAAGCATGGTTTTGTTTTAGTTTCTTGATTTGGCAACTCTTTGTACCTTGGGGCTACTGTGTTTTATTTACTAACTTTGTTGCCTCTCTATGCTCTTGCTTATTTCTAGGCTCCGGATAGTATAACAACACCTCAAGTGTTGTTATACTAACAACAAGGGTATAAGAGTAAAATATCAATAAATAAACAAATAAACAAAATCTAAATACCTAAACGTGTTTTATCTCCCTGTCTCTCCAGCAACAGCGGCGTCCGAATCTGTACATCCGAACAACAATTTTCTCCGGCGCCAATTCTCTGCCATCTCCGTGCCAATCCGCATCTCTCCCATCACCGGCGCCATCAGGAGCAAAACGCTCCGTCGCGGCCTCCTTGGGCGGCGGCGCCGTCCGCTCAGTTGGAAATCTCCGTCGCGGTCATGTCTCTCTGCCTCGTTCTTCTTCATCGACGGCAAATCCTGGCTGAGATGGCAGTGGTCTCCGAACAAGCTCTCTCTTCTTCCAATCCCATCCATCGAGGTCGATTCGGAGAAAATCGTCCTCCGATTGAGGAGCGTCGCGACGGTGGAGCGAAGGAGGAGGAGGAGGAAGATGGCTACCTTTATGCTCGTAGGGGTATTCACGATCTCCCCGTGGTTGAGTTGAGAATGGGGGGATATGGAATCGGAAGACAGGGGTTACAACTCTGCAATTTTTCAGTCCAGGGTTTTGTGGCAGTTGAGAACGATTGGTGGAATCGAAGGATAGGGTCTTGTAGTGTTGGGCTCTATTGTTGTTTAATGAAATGAAGATTAAGGGGATAGAGTTTTGATTCAGATTGTCATCGCTATCTGGTAGCTATTTAGTATCTGCCGTTTCACAACGGATCGAGTGTCAACGGCAAGGTTGTTAAACCCCTATCGAACCCCCCGGTTGGACCCGGTTCAACCCGAGTCGGGCTTCAAAACGGCCTCCAGAAAACCCCCCGGTCTGACCCCTAAACAGGGAGAAGAAGGAGAGGCAGAAGAGAGGAAAAGGAACGAAGGAAGGGAAATGGTAGGTGGATCATGGAGGTTAGGTAGATTTATTTTGTTGAAAATAAGTTTTTAATAGATATATGTAAGATAAATTTTATTTCACTCATTAAATTTTTAATTACTACTTTATTTGTATATATATTTAGAAAACGTCTAAAACGGCTCAAACCGGCCGGACCCCGATCAGACCATTAAACCTCAAACCCCTTGCTTGACCGGCTCAATGACTTAAACCGGTTTGACAACCTTGGTCAACGCTGACAATCACAAACCAAAATAATAACAAACTAAACTAGATAGATATAACTTACAACAGGCCCATTCCAATCTTGTTTACGGCTAATTGGGCCGACCAGAAGCAGCCCACCAAGGGGATTGAGTTGGATAGAGTTTTGTACAACACATTGCTCTCGGTTTATGCTAACCTTGGTAAGTTTGAGGAGGCTCTGGATGTCTACAAGGAGATGCAAACTTTTGGATTTGGCGAGATGTTGTTACTTATAATGCACTCATAAACCTGCCATCCACAAACACGGTAAAACAATCCACAAAAAGCGTACCAGAAACTTCCCAATCTATACCATAAATCCCCTAAAACAAACCAAAAACCCCACAAAGCATACCACAAATATCCCGAAAGCACACCAGAAACCTCATAATGCAAACCACAAACACGCTAAAGCAAACCACAAACCTCCTAATGCAGACCAAAAATATATTTAAACAAACCAGAAACCCCACAAATCAAACCATAAAATTTTGGAAAGCACACCATAAATTTCTTAATGCAAACCACAAACACAATAAAGCAAACCAGAAACCTCCGAATGCATACCACAAATCTCCTAAAACAAACCACAAACCTCACAAAGCAAACCACAACATTTGGGAAGCACACCAGAAACCTCCTAATGCAAACCACAAATACAGTAAATCAAACCACAAAAAAGCAAACCATAAACGTCCTAATGTAGACCATAAATATATTAAAACAAACCAAAAACCCCTTAATGCAACCACAAATTTTTTGAAAGCAAACCAGAAACTTCTCAATGCAAACCACAAACACGATAAAGCAAACCAGAAACTTCTCAATGCAAACCACAAACACGATAAAGCAAACGACAAAAGGCATACGAAAATATGAGAAACCAAACCATAAATCTCACAATGTAAACCATACATCTGGTGGTCGTTGACCGTTGACCGGTCAACGAACTTCGTTGACCGAACTCCAGTGACCGTCAGTCAGCAGATTCCGACGTCGATAGGCATATTCCGGCCCTGATGACTAGATTACGACGCCGGTAAGCATATTCCGACCGCGGTGAGCATATTCCGGCGACGGTGGCATATTCCGATGACAAAATAGCATATTCCGGTGAGAAAATAGCATATTCCGGTGACCGACGACCAGATTCCGGAGACCGATGGTCGAATTCCGGCGACCAAAATTCTGGGCCGAAAATAAATTATTATTTTTATTATTTTTTATGATTATTATTTAAACATATTTTTCATAATGACAATTATACCCCTGCTTTTATTTTACACTAGGTCAATTCATCTAATAAAAAGTCATCACAACCCTACCTTCCTATTGGTTGGAGACTAGTGTTGTTATAATAACAACACAAGAAGTGTTGTCATAGTATCTAGTCCCTTATTTCTAGGTTCAAGATTTATTGCTTCTGTACTGTGTGGACGCCAACACAGCAAAGAAGAATCATACCAAGCAACACTTGCAGCCACTTCTATTTTGCTGCTCTTTTCAGGAAAGTAGTCATTTTTACACTTTTGATTTCCTTACTTTATAGTAATGCTTTGTGGTTAGGTGACAAGGTTAGTTTTGATTTGCTTCTCATGGACTCATGAGTTCGTTTATAATACCTTTAGTATTTGTGAAGTGTTGATGCCATATTTATTAAGGAACCAACAGTTTGAAATGCTTGATCATTTGCCTTTGCTTCCAGATTATTAGTTCTCATCAAATCACATTCTTACTGCAGTTGACTGTACAATCCCATCTTTTTCAGATCTTGAAGTTATCAGGGAAGTGCTCATATTCACTGTTTGATACCGATCGAGGGAAACAGTATCTTTGTTGTTTTCTGTTGCAGCCTTAGTAAGTGTTTCAACTCTTGGATTGAAGCGCTTGATTGGTTCAGTGTTGCTGGTTCTTTTTGGTTGTTTCTCATGTTCATGATCAAGTTTCAAATTAAAGTAATAAATTTATAAATACTTAGAAGTACTTTAGATTTGTTTGGGGTGGTTGCTGCAAATGTTTAGGATATGAGCTTTTAAGGGTCTTCTACTTGCAAATTTCATTTAGTCTTTGTGTAAAATGATGTTTGAATTCGCCTCTGGTGTGTGAAAAGTTATAGATTGTTGGGAGGTGAGAATTCTTCTCTAGGTCCTGCTCTCATTATTAACTATGAGTTACCTGCAGAACTCTTCCAGATTTGCTTGCAGTTCTCCCATTTCAATCTAGGCGATTTCTTTACTTGGAAGCAAAATATTTGCGTGATAAAGAACATGTTCCACATGACTGTGTTTTTATTATCTTGGACCTGCATTGTTATTTTATAGATACTTAAGCTCATTTTCGTATTTGATAAGGTACATCTTTACTGACCATTTCCATCTGTTTTATCTTCATTTGCAGCTTATATTAGTTTTTTATATGGATACCAACATGGGATTTGGAGGCTATCTTGCTTTGACGTGATGCCCTGTTGCAGAAAGGTCAAGTTAAAATACTGCAAGTTTTCATATTGTCAAAAGATTGGATGGCAAAAGATTGGTTCTTTTAATATCCTCACTAATGCAATTTGTTTTCAATCATGCCCATACTTTTTTACCTGCAGAACCTCCTACCCTTAACACCGGTTCCTATTGTGCATGTTTTAACTGCAGAGTAAGTCTAGAATCGACCTTCTTCTTGCTGTATTCTGAGTGCAACCAGCTGTTCTTGCTCTTCTATCCTAAGCTGCCGCATTATGATCCCCAGGTAGTTCCATAACTTATATGATCGCTGCCTTTCTGAAGGTCGAACCTGCATACCTGTAGATTGTATAGTAGGTGTTCGAGTCATCTGTCAATTGCTAGACTATGTTTTGTTGGGAGCCTTCCCATTATCAAATACTCATTGTCGGTTATGGAGTTCCATGCTACTGCCAATTTGCATAATTATTGACCTGGTACTTCGACTGCAACCTTATTCTTCTTCCTTTCCCTTTCAATCTGAGTCATGTACTACTATTCACAGGTTTGCTTGGCCCTTTGCTCTTTAATTGTGAGCTCTTTAATTGTGAGACGACACAACGTGGAAGCCAACATGTGGGCCGTCTGTATTCTGTAATATGCTTTATAGACAACAATCCTGGCATTACAAACGAAACTATTCAGACTTCTTTATAAACTTTGTATGCCATCTAATGCTTTGATTAATTACGTATGTCCTACTTACCGTTAGAAATACAATGACTTAGTGTTATTCAATTGAAGCTTATATTATGCTTCATACAAAATGATATTATGGTTTTGCTTATGCAGGAAGCGTTAAGCGTAGCGAGCGTGTCTCTGCTAGTCTAAATCAATGCATATCACGGTAATATATATATCCATGTCTATTGTAAACGTCACGGGAAATTGGTATCGTGACAAACTATAACTAGTCACAGTATAATTTCCCATGATAATTTATAACTATTAATCACGAGGAACCCCGTGATGAATACCAAATCGTACCACACTAATTAAGGAAAAAATACTTTCAGAGACAGGATGTAAACCTTTTAACACAATATTTACCTTGACAAAATCACTTCCTGTGACAAGATGTCAATATTTAGTCACGGTGTGGTGCTGAGTTTTTTTTTTTTTTTTTTATGGATTCTCAATCGATCTTTCATTGCCCTTTTCTTAGTTGTACACGAGAAAGAATTAAATGGGCTTTTATATATCGAGGAAATTGGGATGCATGGGTAATAAAATAATTTTGATTTTTTTAATAAAATACTACGCACAAATAACTCTTTCAACCAAACAAAGACAATTGAAATTAAAATATTACATTTCAATCTCAAATATCTCTAAAATACCACATTCATAAAACATAAATTGTTTGTGCACAAATACGTTATGCATCAACAATTGACCCTACTCGAACCAAACTAGTGTGACAAAGCAAATCCTTGCTTCCACCTGTAACTAAGGTTACATATCGTCAACCTTTGCAAACACTCTTCACTCATCTCTAGTGATGTTGTCTTCCATGAAAAAGATCTTTCCTTTGTATTCGCCAATGAAAAGATATTTCCTTCATCATGCATCGCAAGTCGCAACTCCCAAGACCGGCCTTTCAGCATCGTAACGACCCATCGATGAGTGCCATCTTGTTCTCTATGATTAGGGTTATAGTCATATAACTAACCCATTTGCTATAATTCAATTCTGCCATCAAATCACTTACAAATAATTGGCCATTCTCTGACGGGTGAAGATAGAGGGGATGTGAGTGGGATTGAATCTTGGGTCAAGCAACCAACCTCCACCTTGAATTCTTCTTAGCACATCGTAATGCTTCAAAAGGTAATGATCAATCACTGCTCCGCTACTCGGATACCATGTAAAACTAAATGATAATAATATAAATCAATGCATATCACCCGATATAAGTGATATGAGTTTCCCCATTTAGTTTGGCCTAGACTACTCCACATATAACGCGAGTTCATGTTAGAAACAAGAAATCCCAATTGGGAATTTAGAGATTGAGAAGAGAAGAATTTAGGAATTTGGAAGATTGGGGAAGAACAAGAGAGAGAAGAGAGACTAGGGATTGGGGTTTTCTGATTATTATTGCTTAATTCCCAAAGCTAATGAGCTGAATCCTTAAGTAGCAGAAACCGAAATAACACAAATTACAAGTTTTCCACCCCCCTCTTGGCCGAGTTCGGCCCTCTCTCTAACCCATGGTCGGGTTTCCCACATCCCCTCCTCCTTCAGAATCGACATCGGCCTCGAGGTCGAAGTCCGGGAATCTCTGGCGAAGCGCCTCTAACTCTTCCCAAGTGGCATTTTCTGGATCCACGTGCTTCCACTGCACCAAATTCTCTTCCACCAAGCGACTCCCCTTCTTCGTCCACCGTGTCTCCAACACCTTGAGAGGTACCAACTCCAGGTCGCCATCTGCTGTGACCGGAGGAGCCATCGACGAAACCCTGTCTGCTGGGTCCCGGTATTTTTTCAGCAAAGAAATGTGGAACAACTGGTGTATGCATGACCCCGCTGGCAGCTGCAGACGATACGCCACCGGGTTGACCTTGTGGACGATCTCGTACAGACCAAAGAATCGGGCCGCAAGCTTTTGGTATGCTCGCCGTAAAACCGAGGCTTGTCGGTAGGGATGCAGTCTTAACAAAACCCAATCCCCCACCTCAAACTCCTCCTCCCTCCGCCCTGCATCTTCGGCCTGCTTCATCCGGTTGTTTGCGGCGGCCAGATTGGCTCTCAACTACTCCAAGGCCTCGTCCCGTGAGCCCAACCACCGGTCCACCGCGTCGATAGAACTCGACCCGCTCCTGTAGTGCACCAATGTTGGGGGTGATCTCCCATATAGAGCCTCGAACGGGGTCATTTTGATGGTCTGGTGATAAGTGGTGTTATACCACAGCTCTGCCCACGGAAGCATGGCCAGCCATTGCTTGGGCTGCTGGTGTGCGAAGCATCTCAAATACTGCTCCATATTCTTATTAACGATCTTTGTTTGCCCATCGGTATGGGGATGATAGGCCGAGCTCATGCACAAAACAGTCTGTGCCCGTGCGAAGACCTCTTGCCAGAACCTGCTCAAGAAAACGGGGTCACGATCACTGACGATAGACCTGGGAAACCCATGATGTCTTACCACTCCCAGTACATACTGCTCTGCCACAGACTTTGCCGTGTACGGATGCGCTAATGGCATAAAATGGGCATACTTAGTGAGCCGATCCACTACCACAAACAACATCGTCTTCCCACTGGAGGGAGGTAATCCCACGATGAAGTCCATGCTAATATCCTCCCATACCTGCTCCGGCACCGGCATCGACTGAAGGAGTCTGGTCGGTCGCAGGTGAGACAGCATCACCCTCTGGCACGTATCGCACGATTCCACATAGGCTTTCACAGCCTGCGCCATCTGAGGCCAGTAAAAATGGCCTATAATCCGGCGGAGCGTCCTCTCGGCGCTTGAATGACCGCCCAACGGTGAGTCATGGAACTCCTGCAGTACTGAGGTGACCAAATTTGAACCGGGAGGAAGAACCACACGACCCTTAAAGGTCACCAACCCCTGTCGAAATAGATAATGCCCTGGGTTGTCGCTCACTGCGATTTTCCGACAATCCTGTAAATACTGGCTGGTCTCCATGGACGTCCGCAACTCATCCCAAAACTGCGGAACTGGTGTGGTCACTGCGGCGAGAACCTCGCTGCCCGGTTTCCTTGATAACCCATCCGCCACCACATTAGTGGGCCCCGGTCGGTAATGAATCTCATAGTCGTAGCCCAACAACTTCGACACCCAGTTATGCTGATCTGGCGTAGACACCCTCTGCTCTAGGAGGTGCTTCAAGCTCTGGTGGTCGGTATAGATGTGAAATTTCTGCCCCAGGAGGTATGGTCGCCATGTCTTTACCGTAGTAATGATCGCCTACATCTCTTTCTTGTACGTCGACCAAGCCTCTTTGGAGGGCGCCAACGTCTTACTCATAAAGCAATGGGATGGCGGTCCTGAGATAGCACCGCCCTGATCCCCCTCCCTGACGCATCCGCTTCAATAACAAAGGTCTTTGAAAAGTCCGGCATTGCCAACGTCGGGGTGGTGGTCATCGCCTGTTTGAGCCGCTGAAATGCGGCCTCTGCCGCTGGCGACCCTGCAAACCCGCCCTTCTTCAGCAGATCCGTCAGCAGCCGGGTGATCATGCTGTATCCCTGCACAAACTTACGATAATAACCGGTTAGCCCCAGAAATCCCCTCAACTTCGTGACAGTCATGGGAACCGGCCAGTCCACCACCGCCTGAATCTTGGACTGGTTCACCTTCACACCCTGCGGAGTCACCATGTGACCCAGATACTCCTCCTCCTGTACCCCGAACTCGCACTTGGTGGCCTTGATATGGTAGTGATGCTCCCGCAATATCTCAAACACTGCCCGTAGGTGGCTCAAGTGATCTGTCCATGATAGGCTGTAAATCAGAATATCATCGAAGAAAACCAGAACGTACCGACGTAGCAGAGGCCGAAAGATGTCGTTCATGGCCGCCTGGAAGGTAGATGGCGCATTACACAACCCAAATGGCATTACTAGGTACTCATAGTGCCCGTTATGAGTGCGGAATGCTATTTCGTGGACATCCTCCTCCTACATGCGGATCTAGTGATATCCCGCCCTCAGATCCAGCTTAGAGAAAAAGCGGGACCCATGGAGCTCGTGGAGCATATCGTCCACCGTCGGAATGGGAAATCGATCCTTCACTGTGGCATCATTAAGTGCCCGGTAATTTGTGCAAAAACGCCACGTCGCATCCTTCTTTCTCATCCAGCAGGACTGGCGACAAAAACGGGCTAGTGCTCGGTCTGATAAGGCCCTTAGTCAGCATCTCGGAGACCTGTCGTTCGATTTCCACCTTCTGCGAATGCCCATACCAGTACGGCCTCACATTCACTGTCACTACTCCATCCTTGAGCTGAATCTGATGATCAACCTGCCGGTGGGGAGGTAAGGCAGTGGGAGTTTCGAACAAATCCGAGTAGTGTCCGAGCAACTCCTGAAGCTCTGGGTGGAGGGCCTGCTGTGCCCCTTCCTCGATGGGCCAGCACAGGATGGTTAGCTCGGCGTCGCCGCCCGGTCCGCAGTCCTTGATCGAGATGGACCCGACGACAGTGGTGAGGCCCTGCAGTGTCCAATCCTTATCCCTCCATTTGAAACGCATGGTCAAATGCTGCCAATCACTGGTAACGGGTCCCAGACTCTACAGCCACGGAATCCCAAGAATGATATTGAATCCCCTGATAGGCAGGACATACAGATCAGTAGTTATTTGCAGACCTTGAATTTCCTAGGAGATACCTCGAAAAACCCATTCACTGCGCATGGGCGCGCCATATGCCACTGTCACCAGCATGGGCTCGGCGACAGTGGGCGCCTGCTGTAGGTGCTTGGCGAACTCCTCCCCCACAAAGTTCAATGAAGCACCACAGTCGACGAGAGTGATGGCCTCGCGCTCCTCGACTCGAGCCCTGAAGCGAAGAGTACCCGGAGAAGCCCATCCCGCCACCGAGTGCAACGAGAGACTCGACGCCGACTCGCTCGTCGTGCTGGCCTTGGTCGCGCCGGCCTCCGCGGGCCGCTGCCCAGGCTGTTCTTCTCGTGCGCGCGGCGCTGTCTCGACCTGTGAAGGGGGGGCGCGCGGATGGAGCGGCGAGAGGCACCTCCTCGACGATCTCGGTCGCCGGCTCTTCTGGCAGCCATCGGCGGCCGATGCGGCGGGCCCTGTCCCGCAATTTGGCCCACGACAGGTCCGAGAGTTGGGAAGAACTCATCGACGATCGCAGGCTCTGATACCAGATGTTAGAAACAAGAAATCCCAAAAACCAATTGGGAATTTAGGGATTGAGAAGAGAAGAATTTAGGGATTTGGAAGATTGGGGGAAAACAAGAGAGAGAAGAGAGACTAGGGATTGGGGTTTTCTGATTATTATTGCTTAATTCCCAAAACTAATGAGCTGAATCCTTAAGTAGCAGTAAACCGAAATAACACAAATTACAAGTTTGCTCATTCTTGCTAAACTTAAACCCAAAATGGATCATAAGCACCGAACCAAAGACCGGATGTAGCATTGTAGCTAAGTCTACGTCTCAAAAGACCAAAAGTATCATCCACCAGCCCTAACACCATAATAATGATCATATGAGCCGAAAGCAACCGTTTTAATAAGAGTAAGAGACTAACTACTGCGTACGTACAACTAAGTAAGTCTACCATCCCAAGTTGTCTTTGAAAAGCTTCCAACTTGTATTGGACTGAGCCAGTCTCTCCTTGGCTCTCATCCTATTTTCCACCGCTTGCCTGCTCTCATCACATTGCTTCATCAACTCTTCCAATTCCTTGGCAGCCTCTTGATTGGCCTTGTCCAGTTCGGCCACGGTCGACCTCCTCTGATCAACAATCACAGCCTTGCGAGCAGATAGCTGCTGAATCTCTGCCTCCAGCTTCATGTCTTCTTCACCCAGCCTCGAAACCTCTATCTCGAGAGAACTCAGTTGTCTCTTCCTGTGAAGCAGCCTGGCCTCCATGTCCTTTTTCACTTGATCTACGGATGATTCCACCCCGCAGCTAGTTTCAATGGTGGAGAGAGAGCTGGGGATGACATCCTTGAACTCAGCAAGGCGCGAGACCAAGTCTTTTAGGACCGTCTTCTCCACCGGATTGGTTGCTTGTTCAGCAAGCTGGAGGGCAGTGTTCTCGACTTCATCGAGTGATTTGGTTTGTGAGATGGCCTCGAGGGACATAGCGAGGAACCCCACCATTTTCTCCCTTTGCTGCTGCATCAGACTAGAAGTACCATGGTCCGGATTCGAGCAAGAGATAGAGCCGCCAGTGAGAGACATTGCTGAGAGTTGTTGTATCAGTTTTCTTGAAGTCGTTTGCACAATTGATGGAGAAATGGGTTTGCTGGCTGTGGCAGAATTATCAGCCGCCTGAACCTGAAAACGCAACGTGAAGGAAATGGAAGGGTGAATTTATGAATTTTGCATACAATTATAAATACGTGGTTTGTGGTTCCTGTGGTAATGGGTGTCATCACCTGATGATTCTGTCCTGAAAGTGGCTCCAGGGTGAGTGATTCTTGGATGACTTTTGGTTCCCCAGCAACAGCAACAGCAGCTGCCTCTGAATCTGATGTTGCAGCTTCCTGCAAGCTAGTGAGGCATTCATTAACATACTGTACAAGGAAGTTGGATTAAGCAGTTGAAAATCCGGGGAAGGTTGCAGACTTAACGGTGGAAAGTTCAGCTTCGATGGTTAGAGTATCATTGTCAAGGAGGCCTTTACTAACATCGTGGAGGTCTTGGATCGGAATAAAATTGGGGAATCCCCAGTTATCCTCCTCTGCGTGGAAACTGTGGCTAAACCCTGCCACGGAAGTTGTTGGATTATTAATTAGAAGAGATTGAGAAATCATGTAAAACCAGGAGCAGGCAGGCAGTTGCAGTTGCAGTTGCAGTTGCAGTTGTATGCGTACGTACTCAGTTGCATAGATGATGTGCTATTGACTTGGTTAACAAGTGTAAAGCTGACGTCAGCTAGGACACTCCATCCTTCAGGGTAGGTTTCCCAATCAGGAAGATCCAAGTATACGGAAAGACAATCTTCGGATGATTTTTCTCCCTTTGGATAAACAAGGATCCTCCTGCAAGCACCAAAGCCGAAATCAACGAGAAACACACTGCCATGGATGGCAATGGATAATGGAAGTTGAAAGCGGATATCAACAAAGTTAATCATCTTCGCCAGAGCAGATTAATACATTAGACTCAACCAACATTTACTGCATGTTCACTGTCTGGTTGAAGATGAGTGATTTGTATTGAACAGACAGATGAAACAAGCAGAAGAAATACTAAGTAGGAACGAGGAAGGAAAGGTTTAATGGAGAAACTATGAGCTAAGAAAGGGCAATAGCTAGGGCATGGTTAGATCAATCAAGTTACCATTTGCGACCCCCAGCTACGAATGGATCGGAATAGAGCCACGTTTCTTTCAGCTTTGAGAAATTCTCTATCTTCCATGTGAACTTCTTAGTCTCCAGCATCCTCGTCGCCGGCTGCTGATCTGCTTCCGCCGCCATTTCTACCAATCAGGATTCAGGACCTCCTGCGCACATGTATAAATGGCCGAAGAATTCTTTTGGTACCGCTGGGCGAATAAAACCAGACTATAATTCGAAAACTTAACTAACCGGCAGAGACCCACCTTTCTGGCACGCAAGAGAAGTTCCAAGTTCCGGCTGCAGGGACTAGGGCAAGGGGGAATGAGATCGGCCTGCTACAGTATATATAGAACAAACCGGTGCCAGACTTTTCCGCTGCTTGACGTTTCCCCTACTCAATTTATTAGGGTTTCCTTTTTCTCTTTCGTTTATAGACATCCACGTCTCTTGGTCTTGTTTCAAATTTGATTTGTACTAATTTATTGGCGGGACAGGTTACGGTGATTACTGTAAATTGAATATAACAAAAAATTTATTACCGTGGTTACTAAGGGTAAATTGAATATAACAAAAAATTTATTAATTATCCTTTTTAACAAATTATATTTTAGAAAGTTACAAAAATATATTTATTACAATTTTGTCTCTCTTTCTCTCACTTCCACAATCTCCAGTCAGATCTCATTTCCACAAAAATTATATTAATTACAAAAATATAGTAATCACCGTGGTTACTAAGGGTAAATTGAATATAACAAAAAATTTATTAATTATCCTTTTTAACAAATTATATTTTAGAAAGTTACAAAAATATATTAATTACAATTTTGTCTCTCTTTCTCTCACTTCCACAATCTCCAGTCAGATCTCTCTTCCTTCCTTTTCTCAATTTTTTTCTTGTTGTCATTCAGCGGAACTAATGACGCTACAACAATAAAACAATACCAATCCATTAAAAAAACACTACCAATGCACAAAACACCAATATCATTCGATAAATAATAATACTATCATTTAACAAAATACCAATACCATTGCAGATTTAATCAATATCAATACATGCAAATCAATACCATTACAAGAGGGGGAATTTGATAACACGGAATTTTCACATGTTTTATCCCTCGTTTCTTGATTTTTTAGCTTGGTATTTATCATACTTTGGCCTATTTTATGCTAAATCGTGTTCCTTTGTCACATTTCAGGTCCTAGCACGTAAAGTGAAGCATATGCGCAAGTTTCAAGTCAATCGGAGATCAATTGACGACTCGTGGGAAGAAACTCGGGTTTATACCTCATTTAATGGACAAATAATCATGAAATCTAGGCATTTAAAGAAAGATGACGACACTACTAGCGTATGGGATCAATTGGCAATTGATTCGGAGTTCGGATGAGGGAGATATGACCGAAAGACAGCAGCCTCTCCAGAGTTACGAGCTGGCCTTCAAAGTTACGGCCAGGACCATAACTCGGGTATTTTGGCCGTAACGCGGGGCCACGGGAGGCAGAATCGTTCCAGAAGTTACGGGCTGAACATTCTTGGAGCTATTTTGAAGGATTTCTTCACCATTGGAGTTCGAGAAACAAGCTTGGAGATGGATATTGAAGATCTAGATAATATTTCTGCATTCTCCCTCTTCTCTATGGAGTAACTTCACTTCACTTAGGTTTTGAGGAACTCTATCTATGTTTGTTTGATTGTATGATTGTATGAGCACTCTTACTTGATAATCTTGAGTTCATATTCAAGTGACGAACCCTAGAGAGAGAGTACCTTGGGAACATTCTTGGAGCTATTTTGAAGGATTTCTTCACCATTAGAGTTCGAGAAACAAGCTTGGAGATGGAGATTGAAGATCTATATAATATTTGTGCATTCTCCCTCTTCTCTATGGAGTAACTTCCCTTCACTTAGGTTTTGAGGAACTCTATCTTTGTTTGTTTGATTGTATGATTGTATGATTGTATGAGCACTCTTACTTGATAATCTTGAGTTCATATTCAATCTATGCATGTTTTCATGATTCAATTAAATGTGCACTCGACAAATTAAGGGAACAAGTAAGTAGTTGAAGCTTGTCTCAAGCTAGCAGCTGGATCATGTGGCGCTCGGTGAATTAAATGGCAAATGGAAATGGAAATGGAAATGGGCATGGAATGAATGAAGCAATTAGCTCTTTGCATTGGGTAGGGTTGGCGCACAAATGGACACGTAGCTGAAGCAAACGAATGGTCAATGAAAGTGGCAGCTCTCGGTTAAAAGCAAGTTGGCCATTTGGACAATTATTTGATTAATACGGACCGAACACTCTTCCCCCTCTATAAGTAGAAGTATTCCAATTCCATTTGACGGGGGAGTAAAGAGAGGAGGAAGAGAAGGTCGAAGGTATGCTTCGGGTAGCGATGGCAATTTGAACCCGCTCTGTGGGTATTATCCGATCTGATTTGTATTGGGGCGTGTATTACCCGACTCGTACTAGAATGGGGCGGGGCATAGTTATCTACTTCCGACCCGCCTCACCCATCCCCACCCTGTTCTTGGCCTATTCTACCTCAATTTCTTACAATATCTATACATATTTATCCTATTTTGAATTTTCTTCAACTAGTTAGAGTTGATCTTTCAACTGGTTAGACTCAATTATCCATTCTATTATCACTATTTTTCATTCATAAAATGTTTTCCCCTTCGTTTTATCGTAAAAAGTAAAATTTGCGTGTGTTTAAAAATAATACATGAGAGTGGGTCGATCCGTCCCGCCACGTACCCTTGCGGGTTTTACCCGCCCCGACCCGTAGTAGCGTGGGGCGGGGGCATGGGTATTGAGGTACCCTCCCCGTCCCATTGCCATCACTTCGGGCCTTGGTCGGGCCTATAGTTTCGTTGTAACTTCCCATTTTCATTCTTCTTTTCCTTTTAAATGTAATCTTTATGTTGTTGTAATGTCAAAATAAGTGCAAGTTATCTTTCTACCGCTCGCCCTCTACAACCAGAGATCATAGTGGTGTATTGCGACAAGAAATTACTTTGGTGATTTGTTGTTTCAATACAATCATTGTACTCTCGACACAAAATTAGTCCACGACCAGGTTTTAGTATTTCTATCTTTACGCTTTTAATTTTTACGCCGTTACTATCATCTTTTGTGGGGATTGGTTTATACGATTAGTTAGCTCACTTGAGTTAGCTAAGTCCTTCCGTATCCCCATATTTATATTTTCGGAGTGGGGTTTGGTTTATACGATTAGTTAGCTCACTTGAGTTAGCTAAGTCCTTCCGCCCTTTCGTCCAATTTATATTGTACTTCTATTTATTTTTGGAGTGGGGTCACGTTTATATGAATGGTTACCTCACTTGAATTAACTATATCTTTCCGCCCTTCGTCCGTTTTGATGAAGGATTAAAAATCTCGTTGTTTGGAATGGTGGAACCCTTAATGAAATTAAGATCCCAAATCTTTTAAAAATGATTTAACTAACAAATTTTTGACGAATTAACATCTCTTATGTTTGTTAATTATGTTTCTGGACGAAAGGAGAACCCTCCATTCAAATATTTTGTTTGAAGGTAGAATCGACTAGAAATAGCATTCTAGCTCCATGATCGCCAAACACGAGAACCGATCATGAGAAATCAGGATTTATTTGTATGGTCCATCTCGAGTGTAATTTAAGTCTTCATCTATAAACTTTCAATTATTTAATATGATGTGAAAACCGAGATTATTAATTGAAAATTGAACGAATTTATAGATATAAAATTGCTTGAATTCGACTTTAGAAATCACGATGGGATGAAATTCATTTTAAACTTTGTTAATTAGATTGAATTTATTCGGGATGAAACATCAAGGGGAAAACCACTTCAAACAACCACAAAAATATCTTGCAAGTTAATTTTCTAACTTTGTGTATAGGTTTTAGATATTTAATTTGTGATCCGAATTACTAGTAACCAGTACTTGAGTAGTCAACTGAAAAAAACCCTAGGGAAATACGACTCTAGTCAGTTTCACTTTCTGGATTATCTTTGCATATGCTTTTAGCGACATCATAGGCAAAGCCGGAGGTGCTTCAGGCAACCTTGCCGGAGCGAATGTGCCATTCACGTCGGCGCCAAATGTAGATCTCGCTGAAGTAGTGGTGTCTCTTCGTCAGATGATGGAGGAGAACCGCAAAGCAACGAAGGAGAACCACCAAATGATGGTGGATAGTCGCCAAGCAACGGAGGAGAGCTGCCAAATGATGGTGGAGAGTCGTCGGTTAATAGAGGAAGACAGAGCTATGGCTCATCAGGTAAACTCTCAAGTTGATTGGCTCAATTCCAGCGTTGATAGACGTTTAGGTCAATAGTTTGAGGTTGTTAACAAACATTCAAATGAGTTGGATCAATTTAAGCAATTATAAAATGGACCAGTAGTGCAAACATGAGCTTTGCCATTAGATGACACAAGTTCAATTCCAAACAATGTGAGTTTTTCTCCTGTCAGTGGTTGGAATGGCAACTACGGCAAGATAACTTACTGCCGTCGGTGACAACTCAACCAACCTCTCAACTCGTGAATTGCGGCGAGATTCCCGCCACCACTCAAGTGGAGGCATCTCTTAACGTGGGAGTTGGAGAATTTCCCCACGTGGCGAAAATTTTGCCACTATGTTCAACACTCATGTTGAACAACCACCATCCATCTCGGTGGCGAGACCTTACGATGCTCCTGCTAACATGGTTGGGGGAGGAAGGTTAGGTGTTGGGGATCAAGTTCCTCCACGTGCTTACCTAACACCCATACCACCCCAAGTCCATGGGCATGGAGTGGACCACATGGGGTTCGTACCGCCAGGGGGCAAGGTAGGCATGATGCTAATGGCTTAAGGGACCAGGTGGCTCAACTCCTTACCGAACAATTTGGATTAGGAGTAGGCCCACCATGCCACCTATGTACCATAAGCCTTATCCTGAATGGGTAGATAGGCTATACCCATTTCCAAGAGGGTTTAGGGTGCCTGAGTTTGCCACCTTTGGTACTGGTGACCAGTCCACTGTTGAACATGTGGGACGGTTTACTGTCCAATGTGGAGACGTGGGAGACTTTGTCAAGTTAAGACTTTTCGGCAACTCGTTGACAGGGCCAGCTTTTGCATGTTATGTCAACTTGCCGGCTAACTCTGTCCAAACTTGGCAACAGATGGAACAGATCTTCCATGCTTAGTTCTATAGATCTGAGCCCAAGGTCTCAATGGCTGACTTGCACGTATGCGCCAATGGCCAGGGGAGTCGGTTAAACATTTCTTGACTCACTTCAAGAATGCTCGTAACTGTTGCTTTGTCAACTTGACAGAGAGGGAATTTGTCAAGCTTGCACAAGGGGGCTTGAGCTATGAGTTAAGGAAGAAATTCCAAGACAGAGAGTGCCGGACTTGTTCAAACTCATGTCTTGTGCTGTGAAATATGAGTCTCTTCTCCAAGTATAGAGACAAAGGGGTACCAAGTCGAAAAGACAGGCTTGATAGCAAAAGACATGAAAATTGGCTAAGTATGGAGACCCAACCACAAAGGGTGTCAAGCATGAGATCATCCAAGGGGGGTCATGCATGATCCCACCTTAGGGGGGTCGACCACCCAATTCAGCATGGTGGATGCGATATCGGCTGTGTTGAGACCCAACCCCAAGGGGGGTAAAGCATGATGTCATGCAAGGGGGGTCAAGCACCAAGTACCATGGTCGCCTACCTACCTTGCACCCGGGTATCAAGCATGATGACGTGCAAGGAGGGTGATATCAACTACGCCTGAACGCGACAAGTGAAGGAGAATTTGGTTAAGTGTTGAGACTGAACAATAAGGGGGGTCAAACATGACATCGTCCAAGGAGGGTTATGCATGACATCGTCCAAGGGGGGTCAAGCACCATGTACCATGGCCACCTACCTACCTTGCACTCGGGTATCAAGTATGATGCCATGCAAGGGAGGCCATCGCTAGTACCCCTAGACGTGATGGGGAAAGAAGGAAATTTTGGCTAAGTGTTGAGATCCAACCATAAAGGGGGTTCAAGCATGATGTCATGCAAAGGGGGTCAAGCACCAGGTACCTCGCCACTTACCCCCAAGCAAGCTCGTATGATGTCAACCAAGGACGGTTGCCTTGTCCCCGTTACGTATATCATCACATGGTAGACCACCTAGTCAGGACCCCACAAGCATGACTACCCCAATGAGGTCAGTGTGGTCACTGTGCATCCATCAACCCTCCAAGTATCCTAGTGCCAAAGATAACTTCATGCAAGGGTGTCTGCATGAAGATACCACCATGGAACAAGGCGGCCACCTACGTGACGGTTGCAAAGGCACCAAGTGGTCAGCAGGCAAGCAAGGCGGTTAAGACATCAACGCAAGCTACATCAAGCACCAAGCATAGGAGGTAGTGGTTACAAGAAGCAGTTACATAGCGGTTACAAGTGATGGCTATAAATAGGGGAAATGAAGACGAAGCAGGGGTTCAAAAGCCAAACATTTGAAGCACAATTGTCAAACTTTTATCCTTTCTCTGCAAATTAGCCATAGCCGTAGTTTTCGAAGCTCTCACTGAATCTTCATAGGAGTAGGAGTAATTTAACGTAGATTGTTTATCAAAAAACCATAAAATACATCAAACATCCTCGTTCGAACATTGTTCGGAGAGGAGTGAACCGTGTTATTATCGTAGTTCAAGAAGTCAAAGGTGCATTCATTGAGTTAAAACACCAAATTTTCCTCGCCGGAAAGCACCAGCAATGGATTTTGAAGACCAACATACCATCTTCCTCTAGCCTCCATTTTGAATTAGTCTTGTACTTCAACACCAACCCCACCGACGCATGCGATTCCGAGCATGGATTGGTAGAACACAAACATCAACATCTCACACCAATAACTAGAGCATTGTGTCAGGTGCATTTATTTAATTTTATTATAAATTAATTAGGGGTTAGAACTTAGAAGTGAAATTCAGACGTGAATTAGTGGGTGACTAGTGGTGTTAGTGGTTAGCTAGAAGTACGGGAAATTATTTTATTGATAATTTTTTTTGGGTTTTACGTTTAGTTTTCTAGTTTGTAGGTTATTAGTTTTCCCTTCTCTATTTAATGTAGCATATGGATAGAGGAACAATAATCAATCAAGTATAATCAGAAAATGGGTTTTACACACCTACGTGTTAATTTGGGAGGTTGGCTTTCTTCGAAAACAGGTTAGGGATTTCGTTCTCGCCATTAAGGACAATACTTCTCTTCTTCCTCCAATCTATCTCTCATTCCTCTATTTTTCTTCCAATTCTCATCTTCCTCACTAATTCTATTCTCCGAAAAGTGCACGTAACACATTGTTGTTTCAAGTAAACCTACATTCCAGGTTTTGGAGTTTTGCAGCAAGCCAGTAACACATGTTGTTCATTTGATTAATCAAGCCCTACTCTCGTACTCAATCATCTTACTAGAAAAACTCCACAAAATACTCCTTCTCTCAATCGCCTAAGAATATTTGGTTGCTTAGCTAGCTTATGCTTCAACAATTGAAGCTATTAGAACCAAATTAGATGATAAAGCTATCCTTACTTCCACTAGTGACTAAAGGTTACATAATTTTTTTTTTGTTTTTTTTTTTTTGACAATAAGGGGCTTTATGTTTCATTCGATGAAAGCAAAGACCAAAATGTCATTACAAAATCGGAACAACAAGATTACCAATTAACGCCCAATCCACAGGTAATGAGCACAACCTAGCCTGACAAGCCACCCAATCCGCAAGCTTGTTCAGCCTACAAGGGATGAACTCCACACGAATCAAAGGAGAAAACTGCAAGATGGAAGACATCTGAGCAAGGGAGGCTCAAAAGAGCCAAGGCCAAGAGGAAGGATCTTGTTTCAGGGCAAGTGACAACACCTGACAGTCCGTGCGAATGCAGGTAGGTGTCTGATCATGCGAAGCAAGCAAGATGGCATTAAGAAGACCGAAGGCTTTTGCTTGAATAGAATGAAAACACAAGAAAGTCTCTGCCTTGCCATCATACACTTGACCATGAGAGTTAGCAATAGTAATCCCATAAGCCGCCGAGAGAGAATCTGAAACAAAGGAACCGTCGCAGTACATCACTCGAGACAAAAGCGGTGGTTCAGTGATAAGATGGGAATCCCTAGGCTGAGTAGATTATTGCGACGACAGGTTGATAAAGGAATTAGCTACTGTGGCTCGAGCTTCTTCCATTTCAATAAAGTCGCGGCCAACTACAATTATCGATGAGGCCGGAGTAGGAGCCTTGTTATCAAATATGCAAGCATTACTAGCAAGCCAGATATTCCACAAGCAACACACAATCTACCGGAAATGGGAATCACTGAGGGATACCTTGAGTCCGAAAAACCAAGACTAACATACTGTGGAACCTCTTCACACACACTCTTCACTAATCTCTAGGGATGACATATTCTATGACAAAGATGTTTCCTTATCATTTGTACATGAAAATATATTTCCTTCGTCATGCATTGCAAGTAGCAACGTCCCCAAACAACATCACAAATCCCAGATCCTGCTTTAATTTTCAGGGGTTTTCTCATATAACTAACCCATTTGCTATAATTCAAATTTTTACATCACTTACAAATAATTGGCCTGAATTTTCTGACGAATGAAGATAGAGAGGAAATGTAGAGTGGATTGAATCTTGGGTCAAGCAAACCAACCTCTACCTTGAATTCTTCTTAGTCCATCGTAATGCTTCAAAAGGTAATGATCAATCACTGTTCCTATACCATGTAAAACTGAATGATAATAATCGAAATCAATGCATGTCAACCGATATAAGTGAATTTGCCCATTTAGTGTGACCTAGACTACTCTGCCGTAGAATGTGAGTACATATAGGATTATCATTGCGTAGCTATTCTTCAAGCTACTCTGTTAGTCTGTTACACAGGCCCATGCTCCCCTTACCCTAATACATTGGCTACAATCATCGTACGTAATTAGGATTAGTAGAATAGTCCAAAATAGTCCTCTAACTTCTATATTAATACAATGTTACAAACGTGGCAGAAGTAATTGCAGCTGCAAGACCACTACAATAATCAGTTAATCACAATAACCAAATTAGGCCCTGCTGTACCCATATTGTAGAAATTAATTTGTCATTCTTGCTAAACTTAAACCCAAAATGACCATAAACACCGAACCAAAGAGCGGATGTAGAATTGTAGCTACTTCGATCTATAAGGACCAGAAGATTGTCTGTAAGACTGTAACAAAAGATAGACCAATGAGAGAGCGGATATCACAGTTACCGCCACTGATTAAAGAGAGGAAGAGACGACGACAACCACTACTACATAGTACTAATACTGCCATCCCAAGTTCTCCTTGAAAAGCTTCCAACTTAATGCAATGATCTCCCATCATCCATGCCCATGGACCTCCTGTTATTGCTCTCGCATAGTCATTCCAATTAAACAATTTAATAACTGGTACTTATATTTGTTTAGCAAATGTGCATGCCATACAATGTCCAGTTTCCACCCGAATTTAGCCTGTTGAAAATTTTAGAACAAAACATCCAATAGATAGATAGGGTGGCAAATTTAGAACAAAACATAGTTTCATGCTACACCCCAAAAGGCCAAAAGTATCACCCACCAGCTCTAACACCATAATGATCTTATGAACCGAAAGCAACCGTTCTAATAAGAGTAAGAAACTAACTACTACGTACGTACAACCAACTAAGTTTACCATCCAAGTTGTCTTTGAAAAGCTTCCAACTTGCATTAGACTGACTGACTGAGCCAATCTCTCCTTGGCTCTCATCCTATTTTCCACCGCTTGCCTGCTCTCAACAGTAGTGCTGGGAATCCGGCTCCGGTTTTCCAGTCAAACCGAAAACCAGACAGTTTAAACCGTTCCGATTACAACCGGAAACCAAATTCTAATTGACGGTTGCCTATTGTCTGAAAAAAACAAGTCCGGTCAGGTTTAACCGAAAAACCATTTAAAACTGGATGGCATACAAGACCAGGCCCAACCCAATTATAACAAACCATGCCCATTTCTTAGGAAGCCCACTCGAGGGCCCGCAATTCACTTCCGACCCCAGCCCGGCAGGCGGCAGCCAAGGGGAGAAAACTTCAGAAACACTAATTCGCTATTCCTTCCATTTCGAGTTTCAGCCGTTCCCCTTCCATCTCCATCTTGCCGCTACTACCGTGCTGGCTGATTTGCTCTATCTCTCGGCGGCAGTGACGACGAAGCAAACGGCGGCCGACGAGCGGCTCTTGACGAGTGATGACCACGACGACACCATCATTTCCAAGTTTCGTCCCGCCCGACTCTCGTCGATCTCCATTCGAGTTCGATAGCAGCAGATCTCCCCCGTCTCCTGTACATCTCGCTTCGAGCGTCAAGGTCGACCAGTCGCCATTCGGTAGCGATTATGGTGATTACTACAAAAGTAGTAATCACCGTGGTTATTAAAGGTAAATTGGGTATCGAAAAATAAATTATATTAATTAATTAATTTTAATAAAATACATTTTAGGTAGTTATAAAATATATTAATTACAGTTCTTTCTCTTTCTCTCACTTCCCTAATCTCCAGCTAGATCTCTTCTCCATATTTTTCTCAATCTTTCTGCAAAAGAAAAAACATGAAATCATTACCAATCCATTAGACAACCACTACCATTTTGAAAAACATCAATATTATTGGAGAAATAAATCTACCATTACACGAAAACTACCAATATAAACAATCTATCCATTACAAAAGTCAAACAAATATCAAAACAACAAATACCACTACTACTGTGAAATCAAAACAATATCATTGCATAAATAAATCAATACAAACACTACTAAAACAAGTACAGAGAAACTACCAAAGCATAAAGCAAACACTACCAAACCAAATGCAGATAACTACCAAAACATAATGCTCCATCTAACCAACACAAACGCAGGTAACTACCAAAGAGTAATGCACACACTACCAAAGAAAATGCAGGTAACCACCAAAGCATAATGCAAACAGTACCATAATAAAATGCAAGGTAGCTACCAAAGCAAATCCTCTACCAATGCAAACACTACCATTCTAGATTACCTGCAGAAGCAAAGCTGAACGCTCCCTTCGGCAAACTGTATTTGATCTCTCTGATCGGGTTCCCGTTTGTGACCACGACCTCAACCGGCAATCCATGTTCGGAACCCAGCGTCGCCGTCAGCAACGTCGGAGGAAGATTCAAAAATGGCGAGGGAATGGAGGGGGGGGGGGGGATGGGGGGTGCTAGGGATGGAGGGAGGGGGATAGGAGATCATGCGAGACAGGAGGGGAATGGAGAAGAGCGGTGGAGCGGAGGTTGGCCAGCCGGCCGGCAGTGGAGGGGGTTCTCGGGTGGGAGGGCGGACGGCGGGAGGTAGTGGGGGAGGTGATAGGCAGTGGCGGATCCAGGGGCTGGCCACCCCGGGCCACGCCCCAACCCTCCTCTAGATCCGGAACTAGTATAACCCTTATGCGTTTATCGATTTTAGTCATTCGGCCTAGTGTTATTTTATAATACAATTGTGTGTAATTAGGAAAATGGTAAAATGAACATATTCAAATCATAACTCTAAATATACTCTAGAAATTCTAGCTCAAATGAGTTTCGTCTAAAGAAAAACAAATAATAAAACCTAAAATTTTAAAAGTCTAAAACGTAAAAGGCTAAAAGAAATATGACATTGTTTAATTTACTTGAAAAATCACTAGAGCAGGTGGTGAAAATGGGGATGAATACACAATATAAATTGATTAGTCGATTGATTTGTCTAGTGTTGACATTATCTGTTTCAACAGCTACTATGGAGAGAACCTTTTCAACAATGGAACATTTGAAAAATGATTTGCGCAACAAAATGAGCAATGAATTTCTCGCCGATTGGTTAACTATTTTATTTGAAAAAGAGTAGTATGCGATTAGTATGGATGTAGACTCATTTATTGATGAATTCACTATATTAAAAGATAGACGTGTACAATTGATATTGTAAAAAAATTTATAATTTTTAACGGTATCTAGTTTTGTAATGAAATGCGGCTCATTGCTCTACTATGTCCTGGATCCGCCGCTGCTGGTAGGTGGCGGGTTATAGTAGGGTTAGATTTGGATATAATTTATAGAGTAATCATGTGTGGTATATTTTTCATTTCGAAAATTACCCTAATATAATCTTCATCATTAATTTAAAAATAGGGTAAAAAAGAAATAATGAATGGTTTAGATTAAGGTAGTGATTCGAGCTCAAATGCATACATTTTACCTCTTATTTCTTATTCGTTTAGCTTAGTATTTCATCGTTCCTCGACATATTTCAAGTTAGGTTGTGCTTGTCTTGATACATTTCAGGTCCTAGCATGTGTGGAAGGGTCGAGGACGAGATTTGGGATATTTGGAGTTCAAAAAGTGCAAAAAATCGAAGAAAAGCCCGTAGTAGTGAATTGAAGGCGTCCAAGAACCGTGAACACCGGGCCAGACAAGGCAGACCGTGAACATGGACCAAAAACCGTGAACACCGATGCGTCCAGCGAGGTTCCTGAAGTTAGGGACGACAAGGCAGTTCACGGTCTCTAAGACCGTGAACAGTGGCCATTGATCGTGAACCCAGGACAGTCAAGCGGTGCGTTTTGGACGACGCTGAGTTCACAGACGCATTTTGGTGTTCACGGCCGTGAACTGACCAACGCGTCCGCGAACTGGTCACTTTCGGGAAAATATGAAGACAACAGCGGGGAGAGAGAGAGGAGAGCTCGTTTTTGGAGAAGAAACACTTTCTTTCTCTAGGGTGTTAACCTAAAACACCAAAGGGGAGTTCTAGTGAGAGAGAGAGAGTGTAAGAGTGATCTTGGAGCATCATTGGAGGCTTGGGTGGAGGATTCAAGCCTGGAAGAAGAAGATCTTGAGCTCAAATTTGTAACCCCTCTATCTCTCTCTAGAAACTCACTCTTTTCTCTTGGGTGTTGTAGATCCCTAACTAATACTTTGTAATTAATTGTTTAGAATGAATGATTATCATTGGTATTGTTTAATTCAATGATTAATGTATTATTCATGTCGATTGTGCATGCTCATGCTTAGCAATCTAAGGGTTGTGCATGTTTTATGCTTAGCATCCTTCGGTTTGTGCATTTAGGTGCTTAGCAACGTAATGATTGTGCATAATTGTGCTTAGCACCCTTAGGTTTGTGCATGTTGGTAGTAGCAATCTAATTAGCCACCTTTACCTAGATTAGAGAGGAAAATCCCCCTTCCAAGGGAGACTCAATCGAGTTGGTTTTCCTTCCGCTTTCTAAGCCACCTAAACTAGGTTAAGTTAGTGCAACCCTCAATATTGAGTTAAGCAAGTCGGTTAATCGTGATTAAGCCGTCCGACCTTAGAGTTGAGTGAGGGAGTAAGTCAACTACTGATTGTCTAAACCGAAAGGGTCGAGTGACACGGCCTTTCACGCTTACCTTGGTTTAGCAATTGAGAATGTGGTCTCCGACCATATATGTATCCCTCTGTGGTTTATGGTTACCTTGCCCAAAGCAATCTTTCCAATCCAACGAGTATTGGTAGCTAGTTAGTGGAAACAACTCTTAGGTGAAACTCCCTTAGTTAGAGTTTTCCATTATTTACTTTTCCTTTCTTGGTTAGTTTGTAGTTCCAATAAACCTAAACACTAAAGTTGTTTGCTAGATATCAACCTAAGCGATTGAAGTATGGGTACATGAATCGGCCCGGGTTGACAATTTAAATACTTACTCTATACTGCACCCGGCTAGAGTTTAAAAACTTGGGCTCTAGTCGGGATTAATTTGTGGTGTAATTTCGTGCGAGTAAGGTAGCCATCGTGATTACTAAAAATTATGTAACCACGCTAACTCATCCCGTCGTTATTCGCCCTTTCTCCCGTCAAAACCGGACCAAACCGTATCGCATCCAATGTGGTTTGGTTCAAACCGTGTACCAATCCAATCCCATCTACGGTTGTGTATATGTCCAATCCGGTTGTAAAAAATCGGGTCAATCCTGTCTGGTTTAAATCAAACCGGACTGTTTCCCAACCCTAGTCATCACTTTGCTTCCTCAACTATTCCAATTCATTGGCAGCCTCTTGATTGGCCTTGTCCAGTTCACCCACTGTCGAATTTCTCTGATCAACAATGATAGCCTTGCGAGCAGATAGCCTCTGAATCTCAACCTCAACCTCCAGCTTCAGGTCTTCTTCGCAAAGTTTAGTAACCTCTACCTCGAGAGAGCTCAGCTGTCTCTTCCTGTGAGCCAGCCTCGCCTCCATGTCCTTTTTCACCTGATCTACTGATGATTCCACCCGGCGGCTAGTTTCAATAGTGGAAAGAGAGCTTGGGACAACCTCCTTGAACTCCGCAAGGCGTGGGACCAAGTCTTTTAGGACTGTCTTCTCCCTCGGATTGGTTGCTTGTTCAGCAAGCTGGAGGTTTGCGAGATGGCCTGAGGGACATAGCGAGGAACCCCAACCATTTTCTCCCTTTGCTGCTGCATCAGACTAGAAGCCATGGTCCAGATTCGATCAAGAGATAGAGTCGCCAGTGCGAGACATTGCTGAGAGTTGTTGTATCAGTTTTCTTGAGGTCGATTGTACACTTGATGGAGAAATGGGGTTGCTGGCTGTGGCATTTGAGTTGGCAGAATTATCAGCCGCCTGAACCTGAAAACTCAACATCAAGGAAATGGAAGGGTCCATTATTGGTGAATTTTCATCAAATGATTCAGTTCAAAATTAGGTGAAGGTAGTACACTTAACAGTGGAAAGTTCAGCTTCAATTATTAGCGTATCTTTGTCAAGGAATCCTTTACTAAGATCATGAAGGTCTTTGCTCGGGATAAAACCACTAACAGGGCTCGCAGAGTCGCAGTTGTATGCGTACATCTACTGTTCTGCCGAGATTAGGTGCCATTGACTTGGTCCACAAGCGTAAAGATGACGTCAGCTGCCACAGTCCAACCTTGAGTGTAGGTTTCACAATTAGCAAGATCCATGTATACGGAAAGAGAATCCGATGAATTATTTCCCTTTGGAAAAATAAGAATCCTCCTGCATGCACCAAAGCCGATCGAAATCAACGATCGAGAACCACGCAGGAACAAAGCTAATTGAAAATCCATCTCCACCAGAGCAGATTAATAAATTAGTATACTATAAGATCAATCAAATCCATATGCAACCGATAAACATGTATATATTAGACAGATGAAACAAGCAGAACAAAAACTAAGCATGAATTTGGAAACAAGGTTCAGTAGAGAATCTATGAGCTAAGAAAGGGAAATAGGGCAAGGTTATATCAATCAAGTTACCATTTGTGGCCACCAGCTAAGAATGGATCGGAATAGAGCATCGCTTCTTTCAGCTTTGAGAAATTCTCAATCTTCCATGTGAACTTCTTAGTCTCCAGCATCTTCTTCGTCACCCGCTGCTTATCTGCACCCGCCGCCATTTCTACCAGGCAGGACCTCCTGGTCCTGCGTACATGTATAAATGGCCAACAACCCTTTTGGTGAAGAAAAACAGAAGATAATCCAAAACTTAACTGACCGGCAGGGACCCACCTTTCCGGCACGCAAGAGAAGTTCCAAGTTTCGGCTGCAGGGACAGGGAAAAGGGGAATGAGATCGGCCTGCTACCGTATAAATAGAACAAACCGGCGCCAGACTTTTCGGCTGCTTGGCGGTTCCCCTGCTCTTTTTTATTAGGGTTTCCTTTTTCTTTTTCTCTTTCATTTATAAACGTCCGCGTCTTAGGGATGGCAAAAATATTCGGAATCGTAGATATCCACTCAAATTTGACCTAATCGGGTAGCGTAAAACTCGAAATCGAAGGGTTTTCAGTGGGTATGGGTAAAACCTGAACTTGATTATTGCGAGTAATGGGTAGACATGGTTTTTGGACTATCCAACCAGAACCCGACCGATTATACACATGCATATTTTTTTTTTACTAAGATATGTCAGGAAGGCGGTAACCAAACATAAACAATTACAAGACCGACTCTAACCACACAAGATAGTCCGTATGCAACCAGACTACCGATAAAAAGAGTTTGTTTTGCCGCTACATGGGGAGCTCTGTTAAAGTTCCGATGAGCAAAATGACACAAAACATACTCAAAAGAAGATAAAAGAAGACGCGTCTCTTCCAAGATGGCACCCCCTAGCGAATGGGAAGCTTCCTTAGACATCACATGCCGGATGACCAATTGGGAATCACCTCAAAATGCAACAACAGAAAAATTATGTATTAGACGCCAAGTCATAGCATCTCTAAGGGCGAGCAGTTCTGAAACAAAAATATGCCATCGGTAAATTTTACGATAGTATCACATGCATATGCATTTTGTCTAGAAATAATAATTATTTTTCTCGAACATATTTGATATTTGACATGCAAATATCATATTTTTCACGAAATCGTGTTGTTTTTAATTTATTTTCTTCATTCTTTTGAATTATTGTCATACTTTTTCACTTACGTAATGTGAGTTTACATGTCAATGTTAACATGTTGGTTGGAGTTATAAAGATAAATTATTATCCATGAATAACCGTAGATACCGAAAACCTGAATGAGTGTGGGCATGGTTTTGATTTCCTACCCAATTCTTATGTGGGTATAGGTATGAGTATGGTTATGGGTAAAACCCGAACAACTTTGGGTAGGGTAACAGATATGCACTATCCGCCTCTGACACGACCCATTGCCATCCCTACCGCATCTCCTAGTCCTAGTCTTGTCTTAATTTGTATTTTTTAGGGTAAATACAATTTAATAGCCCAATCTTTCATTTCAAACAAAATAATAGCCAAACTCTTTAAAAAACATAATAATAGCCAAACCGTTAACCTTCAGTTCACTCTAACGTGACAATTTAATTGCTGAGATGAAGATTATAATGATGTGGCGAGAATTCAAATAAAAAAATAAAAATATTAAATAAAAATAATAACCATCTTTAATTATGAACTCATATCTCCCATCTCTTACCCCTTTCTTCTTCCTCGCTCGCCACCACGCCGCCCCGTTTCTTCTTCATCCTCCTCACTCAAATTCGGCTTTGGATTCTCCTCCTTACCCAGCAACGCCAGATCCCCCACCCTTCTCCGACGAATTGATAGGAGAAGCGCGCCGACATTTGAAGTGGTTGTCCCGCAGGAGGCGGCGGTTGACCGGAGTGAGCGAATATCCTTCGTCGTTTTTGCCGTCGGGTTTAAGGAGGTATCCCTTCTTCCCCGAGAAAGCTCTCTCCGGCATGGATGCTTTTCTCAAAAATAGAATTAGAGAATTAATGTTTTTTAATTATTAGGGTTTATTGCAATGTTGGAGGTAGACGAATGAAAGAATCAATTTGTGTTGTTATGGTTAGTATTAGGTGGTTCCTAATTATCCCGTTTTTTCCATGGATAGAGGCGGTTGTGCAGGGTTATTGAAAATTGATGCATTGATGCCCAAAGCCTTCTTGTTCCAAGGCGTAGTAGGCGGTGGAGGTATGGAGCTTTCACGGGGGAATGAGCAAGGCGGAGATGAGCTCCGAGAGGGAGATTGGCCCCTTAGTCATGTGCGTAAGCGCATCTCAGCCATCCAACCTCATTTAAAATTAATGGTTCTAAATAATCTAATTTAATAAAGGATAAAGTAGTAATTTCATATTTTATTTATTTAACAATTAAAAAATAATTACATCTCTTTTGTCTCGTCTCGTCGGTTAGCGGTTCCTCCACCTTCCGCCGGGCAAAGATTTTTGCCAGCGTCGCAGGCTTCGGGAATATTGCCCCAGAGAGAGAGAGAGAGTGAGAGAGGATTTTCCAGCGGCGTCGGAGAGAATTTCTGGCGATAGGGAATTTTCTAACGACATCGCCTATTTTGTTATGTTTGTCGACCTATTTTGAATGTTTTCAAGTTACATTTGTAATGTTCATATACCCATTTAGTTTGTATTGTTTAACATTGTTTTTTGTCATTTTTTTCATATTATGTTTGCAATGTTTATATGACTATGTTATATATATATATATTGTAATTTGTAATGTTTATTTGTTTAGTTTGTATACTTTTATGTTATGATTTGTATGCTTTGTATTTCTTGGTTTATTATAAAAGTTTACTGATTTTTATTGTAAGTAGTAGTATTATGTATGGTTAGTAAATATTTGTACTGTTTGTCAATATCTTTTGTAATATTTGTAAGATTTATTATTTTGTAATGTTTGTCGGTTTCTTTTGTAATATTTGTCATGTTTGTCCACCATATTTATAATGTTTTTATGTCTAAGAAATAAACTGTTGATTTTCGGACTGAAGTCCTCTATATAGAGATGGAGGCTCCAAAGTCAACCGGACTATTCTTCCATTTTGTATGGTTCGTCGGTCTAGTTTGTAATTTTTGTCCATGATAATTGTCGAAAACATATTTATTATAAGTTTTAATGTAATTATTTTATGATATGTTTGAGACATAAAATGCTTGTTTTAGGGCCAATTGACTATGGAATGGTTGAAAAATCATTTCTATCCGGTGTTAGAGTTTTGGTGTATTTCAGGTGAAGAAAATGAAATTTTGGCAGAACGACATAGTGCACTACACGGGCTTGGAATGAATTAATTCTCTGATTATAAGCGACTGGGCCGGCCTTTGTGGGCTTGGACCGGGCCCGGGGAAATGAGGGCTTGGAGGAAGTGGCGAACAGGGACCATAATTGGAGGCCAATTCTACAATGCCGCCAAAAAAAGTGCGACACCGATGCCGCTCTTTTTGATTGGTCCACCTAGACGTGATGTGGCAGTGACCGGATTTATTAAACCCCTGTCAAACCTGCGGCCCATGAGTAGTGGCCCAAAACTGCTGCTGCGCACACAGACGGAAAGCATCTCCGTTTGTCTTTTTGTTTTTTCTTTTTTTTCATTTCATTCTTTCCACTTTAATTCAATTGGCTATTTTATTTGCTTTTTGCCAGAAACAAAGAAATAGAACCCTTCTATAAAAAAAAAAAAAATGGGTTGATTGCAAGATTGGTCACTATAATTATAAAAAAATATTCACGTTTGGTCACTAAAAATATTTAATTCCATTCGTGGTCACTAAAATTAATATTTGCCTTCAAATTTGGTCACTCTCCGTCCAATTCCGTTAACTTTTACTTATGTAGCAGTCAACTTTTATAGTTGACTGTTAAATGTGTGATCCGACAATAAAAAATAATAAAATAATAATATTTAATATTTAAATTTTCCATCTCCTTTCTAACTATTAAAAAAAACCATTCTTTTATAACCAGACCATAACTAGTATCCCCCTCATTTCCCCATCGCCACCTCTCAATCTCTCTTCTCGCCGCGCATCCACTAGCCTGTGAAAGATTGAGCCAGCTCCCTCCGATTCACCTCTCTCTCTCCTCTCAGCTCGCAGTCATCGTCTTTCGCCGGCAAGATCGACAGTAGAGAAGGTGTGGCGCAGAGGCAGTAGCGATGACGAGTAGGTGAGAGCGGCTGAAGTGGTGACGGTGATGAAGCGGTGAGAGCGATGGCGGTGACGGAGGCGGACGACCTTCTTTTTCTCCCTTTCTCAAACCTTGTTTCCTTTCCTTGACATCCTAGAACTCTCTTGCCGATGTCCGCACCCAGGTGATCATCGTTGGTGGCTAGGCTCGTCCTCCCTATTAAGCTAGCTCTGTCTCCAAAACTCATTCTTCCCCTGCCGCGAATCGTGAAAGATTTGCTTCACGGAAACTTCGATCTTTGAACCAGGGAGGATTCCTCTGTATAATTTCCCGAACCCGTCTGATCCGAGAACCTCATTCTCCTTGAATTTATGGGTCGCTCTGAATATATCCTTGTATTGTAATAGAGTCGCCGCACCCTCTTCCAATCTCCCATCAGCTCTTTGCACTTCCTCAATTGGATTAGGTGCGCCTTATACACACAGAAGTCAAGATCGACTCTGGTGGAGATCCCGACGGCCGGCGTAGCGCGGAGAAAGAGGCGGGAATTCAGATTGCGACTCTTTTTGGGTACCGGGCTGAAGCCACAAATGGATGAAAGAAGAAGAAGAAAGAGAATATTTAAATATTAAACATTTTTTATTATATTATTTTTTAATAGTTAGTAATGAGGAGGAATATTTAAATATTAAACATTATTTTTTTTAATTTTTATTATCATGTCATACATTTAACGGTCAATTATAAGAGTTGACTGCCACATAAGCAAAAGTTAATGGAGTTGGACGGAGAATGACCAAATTTGAACGTGAAAATTAATTTTGGTGACCACGAATGAAATTAAATATTTTTAGTGACCAAACGTGAACGTTTTTCTGTAATCACAGTGACCAATATTGCAATTAACTCCAAAAGAAATACAACCCAAAAATACTTGTTCTTCCTTGATATCCCACTCCGGCACCGTCTAGAAGCACTTCTGGCAACAACTTCTCCGTCATCGCCAGCCCTCTGTTTCTATCGAATCGGGCCTCTGTCACAGTACTAGACGATCCCAAGTCGACTCTCCACGCCCCCCCTCACTCTGTGCAGTCGCTCTTGCTCCCGGTTGGAATCGTCGGAACCAAGTTTCCGGAGGTGCAAAGCGACTTCCCCACCGATCAGAAGTCGTGGAGGTTGGTAAGCATCATCGATCTAAGCCTAATGGAGAAATACCAAATCCAAATCCTCCTAAGGTTGGTCACCGAAGGTACTGAATGATTGCCATATATAGCATCTCACCCTGCTTTATAAGCTTTTCTTCATGAGATAGCATGAACTTGTTATGTACTAGCTAATAAGTTCTGGTTTAGCCTGCACTGCAATAGCATCTCAGTAATTTTGTTTGTTATTTCAACAGTTGATTTCAGGCGACGTCATGTTGGAATCGTGTATGCAAAACTTAGGCCACACCCCTTAATTACCAAACTATGGGCGTATTTGATCTTCTCCAGGGAGGGCCTCATACTCAACATTGTCATGGGGCTTGGGTTCCCGCATGAGGATGTGGATCCAATGTGGTCACTTGAATGAAATAAGAATTCCCAAAAACCTTATCTGATACCACAGAACATGGTTACAAACCAAACCAAGACTGTTTACAGAGGTGATAAAAGAAATATATGCCAGAACCATAAGGAATTATATCAACAGCCATTGTGGTTCACCTTTAACATATATATTTAGTTGTTTACATTATAAAGAAAGAAAAATAAAAGAACAGAGTAGACTAACACAAAGAACAGTACAGAAGCTTGCCTGGAGCTGTAATCAAGATTAACAGTCCCCGCCCAGAAAAGAAGAAAAATGAGATACAGTGGTACTGCTTTTGAAGAGGGTTGAAGGATGAAACACAATAATGCATCCAGCAGGTGCTCAATCTCACCTACGTATATATTTGTAATTACAGTCTTCTACAGTACATGAAGAAAGTAAAGCATAAGCATAAGGTGAAAGAGGAAAGGAGAAAACAACATAACAGGGACAGAGCATGGAACCTCTACTGCTCAATAAGCCCATAAATACAAAGGAAAAACACAAAACGAGCCTCCCATTGCTGCATCCCTGATTTACCAAATACTTTGGAGGCAACAGAAAATTAAAAAAGCGACCCAAATCATTGTCCTCATTCACCAAATACACATTACTCGATTACTCAGAGCCTTCTGATTCTGTGGGGAAGTCGCTTTGCACCTTCAGAAACTTGGTTCCGACGATTCCAACATTGACGACGCAAAGCAAGAGGGACTGCAGAGAGCGATGGGGCAGCGTTGAGTGAGGGCGGCTTTCTTCTTCTTCTTCTTCTTCTTGGGATCACCTGGTATTGTGACGCTGGCCCAATTCGACGGAGACAGAGGGCTAGTGAAGCCGGAGAAAGTTGCCGGAAGTGCAGTCCGCTGGAGAGGAATATCGAGGAAGAACAATTGTTTTTTGGGTTCGTTTTCTAGTTCTTTGTTTCTGGCGAAAACTAAAAATAAAGTAGCCAATTAGATTAAAGTGGAAGGAATTAAATGAAAAATAAAAAATCTAACAGACAAACGGCGATGTTTTTCCGTCTGTGTGGGCAACTGCCGTTTTGGGCCACCACTCATGGGCCACTGATTTGATAGACGTTTAATAAGCCCAGTCCGTGCCACATCACAATCTAGGTGGACCAATCAGTAAGAGCGGCACTGGTGCCGCACTTTTTCTAGCGGCACCGTAGTATTGGCCATAATTGGAGGGCGGCTGGTTTGGGCTGAGAAGGGAAAAGAATTGGACAGAGGCAATTGAATTAAAGGGAAGCAAATTCTTCTCTGGAGAGGATCATTCTTTGGGACGGGGCGGCTGGGATAAAAGTAAAAGAAGAAGAAGCTGGGGACGACACCAAAGGAGGGGAACGAATCAATTGGAAGGAAGCTGGGGACGGACAAAAACTTCTTCTCGGGCAGCAGGGCGCGGCGAACATAATTATTAGAGGGAGAAAGAAATAGAAAAAGGCGCAGGCAAAAAGTGAGCAGCAGCAGAGCGATTGAGCAATTGGCGATCACTTTTTCCAAGGCTTGAGCTGAATTCAACGAGAGCGATTAGTTGGTTGGATTTTCTAAACCGAATTAGTTGTTTATTGTTGATTTAGAACATGATGAACAAAACCCTAATGTTTTATCTCAATTTCGTCATGAACTAAACCCCAATTTCTGGGGGAAACACCATAGGATGTAGCTATTTCTTGATTTGATGGATTGATTTATGATTCTTTTCTTCCAATCTCTATTGTATGAAATTGCTTAATGCTTTGTGTTGACTTGTCACCAATACATTGATTTGTAGTTGATTAGGTTATTAGCGACAGTGAAACCCTAATAACTGAACCTATTTCATGTGACACAGTAACTTATCGAAGCGACAGTGGATTAAATAAGGTGCTATGCGGCCTTAAATAGGATATCGATTTTCAGACTATATAGTTAATTCATTGAGCTACGACAGTAGGATTTGAATTGATTATTTAGTACGTAGTAATTCCCGACAGGGATAGCTAGCACATTCGTGATATCCTGGCTGTAGAGGTATGGATTAAATTGATTGGAATATGTGAATTAGTCTGAATAGGATAGGTAGTGAATCACTGTGTTTCTCCCAGAGCTTTCTCCCATTGAATTTCTCCCGACCATTTTACTTTGCTTAATTAGTTTAATTATTTTACCAGTAGTTAATAATCTCATTAAACCATTTTCACCTATAGTTTGCTCTACAAAATTGATAGAACTTAAGGTTGTACCAGTCCCTGAGAGACGATACCGGACTTTCCGGTTTTTGCCCTATCAAGTTTTTGGCGCCGTTGCCGGGGCCTGCCATACCTTATTTTTGTTGATTTTTGTGAGTGAAATATTTTGATCTGGGTTTTAGTGTGCAGAAGAATTTTCAGGTTTATCCTCCTCGTGCATGCCTAGGAGGACGACCGGCGATTTACTGCCACCAGATCCGGAGATCGAGAAGACCTGCCGACAGAACAGGAAGCAGGTCAAGTTAGGGAAGCAGCCAACCACAACTACTAGGCATTCCCTAACCCAGAGAGGACATGCTTCATCACCTGTCACACCACCACCACCACCACCACCTCGTGACATTGAGCCTGTCATCATGGCAGACCAGGATCGTTCGATCAGGGCTCGTTTGAATCGACGGACTGGAGCCCGAGCTTCATGTGTTGTCATTCCGGCTGGGGATGCAACCATGGAGAATACCCCAGCATTTATCAACATGATCACCAATGGGTATACTTTCTCAGGGGCTAGCAATGAGGATCCTCATGAGCATCTCCGCCGGTTCGCGAGCATATGTGATACGATGAAGAGCCCAACTGTGTCTGATGATGCAATCCGTCTTCGGATGTTCTCATTTTCTCTGCTAGGGAATGCAGCACACTGGTTCCAAAACTTAACACCCCGTTTCATCACAACATGGGGCCAGCTTGAGAAGGTCTTTTCTGGATAAATACTTCCCACCTGCCTTGGCAATAAAGAGGCAAGAAGATATTGTTACTTTTAAGCAGGCTGATGATGAGAGTCTGACTGAGGCATGAGAGCGCTATAAGGGGCTATTGATGAGATGCCCAAGCCATGATCTTGAAGATTGGAACGTGATCATTATTTTCTTCAATGGAATCAGAAGGGAGTTCCGGGATGCCCTGAATAATGCTTCAAGAAATGGTTTCACAAGCATGGAGGCACCAGCAGCATATGATCTAGTAGAGAAAATTTGTTCAGAAGCCACTGAATGGGGTAGTGAGACCAGTATTCGAAGAAGAGGAGGCTTGCATGAGATAACCAGAGTTGCAAGTCTAGAAGCCAAGATAGATGCCAAGCTGGATTCTAAGTTCGATGCACTCGAATGAAGGTTGGCCAAGATTGCTCTTGGTAGACAAGAGGAGGTTGCTTCATGTGAACTTTGCGAGGGTCCTCATCATAGGGATATGTGTCCACTGGGAGCTGCTCAGTTGGAAGATGTCCAGTATGTCAATAATCCGCGAAGTCAAGGCCAGGGTGGTATGTATTCAAATACATATAACCCTCAATGGAGACATGACCCCAATATGTCATGGTCAAACAATAATCCAGCTGGTGTTCGAAACATCCCACCTCCTGGTTTTCAACAACAGCAGCCTCAACCAGAGAAGAAGCCCCAGCTGAAGGAGTTGATTTTGGCTCATATGCAGAAAACAGACAATAATTTCAAGGGCCTGGATCAATTTGTCACTCAACAGCTAGCCATCAACAATAATTTACAATCGTCAATGCTAGCTATAGAGAGGCAGATGGGACAGATGGCTCAAACTTTGGCAGATATGCAAGGCAAGATTCCTGGGACATTACCGACTAATACCGAGAGGAATCCAAAGGATGCCATGGTTGTAGCAGTCACTTTGAGGAGTGGAAAGGCCTTGGAGGATCCAGAGAGTCCAAGGAAGTCGACAAAATCCGAAAAAGAAGGCGTTACAGAGGTAGAAGACGAAGAAAGTGCAAAAGCTGAAAAATCTGACTTGCACAGGCAAACTGCATGCAATCTGCCTGTGCAAGAGCATGCTGCCCGTGTACCTCAAAAAGTGGAAAAATTGAAGAAGGAAGAGGTAAAGCCTTATGAACCTCCCGCACCATTCCCTCAAAGGTTAATGAAGCCCATGGAAGACCCAAACTTCAAGAAATTTGTGAAAATCTTCAAGCAACTTCATATCAACATACCGTTGGCGGAGGCACTTGAACAGATGCCTACATATGCTAAATTCTTAAGGGAGTTGCTGACGAAGAAGCGCAAATGGGCTGATCTGGAGAAGGTAACCCTTACTTCTGAATGTAGTGCTGTGATTCAGAATAAATTACCAGAAAAGAGGGATGATCCGGGCAGTTTCACTATTCCATGTGTCATTGGAGGTACAGAGTTCGATAAATCACTTTGTGATCTTGGAGCAGGAATTAATTTAATGCCATACTCAGTCTACAAGAAATTGGGATTGGGAGATGTTCTTAAGCCTACTCGGATCACTCTCCAATTGGCTGATCGATCAGTAAAAATTCCTAAAGGAGTGGTGGAGAATGTATTGGTGAAGGTTGGGAAGTTTATTCTCCCAACAGATTTTGTAATTCTGGATATGGAAGATGATCGGTGAGTGCCTCTCATTCTTGGGAGACCTTTTCTAGCAACTGGAGATGCACTCATCGATGTTGGGAGAGGCAAGTTGACATTCTGAGTAGGTAAGGAGGAGGAAATTTTAATGTCTTTCAAGTAGATCATAATCACGATGCATTTGATGACTTTGAAAGTGGAGCTCGAGAAAGGGAAAATTCTTCTTCCTGTGATAGTGGTGGATCAGCTGAAGTATCACATGTCCTAGCAGCTCAAAGTATGAAATCAAAGCAAGGGCAGAAATCCATGCCAGGTCTGTTTTCCCGGCGAGAAAAATAAAGGAAAGAGAATTGGATTTTGCACCTTTGACTTCCAAACAAACGATCAAACAACACAGTTCACACCTCTTTGAACAAAGTTCAAACAAGGGTGTTCAATGTTTTGATGAACTACGAGGCAAATCTACATTAAATTAGCCCTACTCCTATGGAGGTTCAGTGAGAGCTCCAAAAACTACGACTATGGCTAAAATCTGCAGAGGAAAAGATAAAAAGATAAAACTTGACAAGTAGTGTCGAGTTGTGATTTTTGCGAACCCTTTCTCTGTCATCTTCACCTCCTATTTATAGCCATAAGAAGTAACTGCCACAAGAAACTGCTCTGCTGACGTGGAGTGACAGTTACCCTCTCAACTGCTTCGACGGTTACCTTGACGTTGGATGTAGACCAATCTTGGCCTCTCGTCTTGAGACCTCACTCCATGCTCTTGGTATCCCCTCCGTAGCTTTGCTTGTCTATAGAGAAAAATGGCTAAAGCATGAAAACAGACCACGTGCCACTTAAGTCAAAAATGGCAAAAATACTTCACCATTACAGGAGTAGGGAGACCACGTGCCCACCTGACCCCCCTTGACCACCTCACGAGGGTGATGTCTTGGTAGCCCCCCCTGGCAACCTCATGGGGGCGATGTTGACCACGCCCCTTGGCCATACCATGGGGCATATGCTGGTGACCCCCTGACCATACCACAGGGGCTCCATACTTAATCGTATTTGGTACCTCCTGGGGGTGGCAGTGTGATGCCCACCCCCCTTACCATGTCCTGGGGGTGGTATGATGGTGGCCACCCCCTTGGTACCTCCTGGGGGTGGCAACATGATGTCCACCCCTCTTACCACGTCTTGGGGGTGGCGGCATGATGGTGGCCACCCCCTTGGTACCTCCTGGGGGTGGCAGCATGATGCCCACCCCCCTTACCACGTCCTGGGGGTGGCGGCATGATGGTGGCCACCCCCCTTGGTACCCCCTGGGAGTGGCTACCATACTTCTTGCCTTAGCCAAATTCGGCCATCACCCCCCTCACCATGTCATGAGGGTGACTCCCATACTTAGCCAAATTTGGAGATACATGGGTGTGGTGGGGGTGGCTCCCATACTTAGCCAAATTTGGAGATGTATGGCGCGCGTGGTGGCACAGAGTAATGGGCCCAAAAAACCCAATCTCCATGGCCCACTCAACTGATTTAAACTGATATGGTTAAGTTGGCCTTATAAAGCCATTTAATTCCTTGTTTTTAACCGATGTGGTATAACGTTATTTTTTTGGTGTAAACAAGGTCACCTCAAGTATAGATATTTGGGTAAGGATTTCAATCTTCCTGTTATTATTCCTTCTTCACTGACATTGAAACAGGAAGAGTACCTGCTTGAGGCGCTGCAGTACCACCTACGCCTCACTAAAGGGTCTAACATGCCAGCTAAGAAGGTCATACCCAATTTTCGCACACCTGGGCCTGCAGAGGTGACTCATATGCTGGATGGAGGTTATGCGTTCTATCATTGCTCGGGAGGGTATGCTGGATACCTTTCCATACCCATTGGTTGAAAGCTCCATGAACGTCAGGCTGAGGACGTTAAACAAGCGCTTCTTGGGAGGCAACCCAAGGTAAGTTTTCTTTTCTTTATTCTTCTTTTTAGTTGTGTCAAACCCGTGCATGTTTAGATTAGGAGTTGAAAATTAGGGGCAATGTTCCATCCTGAGTGTGGGGTGGCGAGTCTTAGTGTTTGTTTGTTCCTTTTGTCATGTGGTCGGTAAAAAAAAAAATTCAAAAAAAATGCCATTAGGTTGAGCACAGCCAAACTGCATGCAGTTTGCCTGTGTAAAAAGCAGGCTGCCTGTGCAAAGCTAATGGCTAAAAAAACACCAAAAAATCAGAAAAATTAAAAACAAAACCTTGTACTCTTGTGATAACATGATGTAAATGACTGTGTTGCGTGTGGAATGAGTTTGTGCTTGAATAAAATCATCAAAATCACCCCACTAGTGTTGAATTGCATGGTTCTTCACAATAAGCTTGATTGTTTTGACTGACTTGATATGCTTGGAATGAGCAAACTCTTTTAGCAACGTTCTCTTTTGTGAGGATAGTGTAATGCCTTATGGTGAAGTAGTTAGGTGGAGAACATTGACCATTCGACATGTTTGGATACCGTGCTTACTTGCATCAATTGTGAGCTTTTGATTTGGCAACGAGTCTCTCTGTTTTGATGGTTTTATGATGGGGTGAACTGTATCTTTATAAAAGAAAACACTACCTGACAAGTAAAATATAAGAAAGTTGCCATAACAATTAAAGTGTGGGTAAAAATGCCAAAATCGTGTGAGGCAATCACTCATTGCACATGGGGATTAGGAAAGATTCAATTGAGAATTGGTTCATGACCGTACGATGTTGCTTATCAAGTACGATCCCCGGTTGAGTGAAGTGCCATTAGAGGATGTTCAATGACCCTCCACAAGGACCGAAGAAAAGGAGTTAAAAGAAGCCCTTATGCGAGTGCTAAGAAGCAGAAATTGCTCTTACTCGGTCACCGGTAGTAAGAAACAAATCCCACTTGTACTTAATACGACCTCTTGGCAAGCAAAAGCAGAAAGAGAGAAAGCCTCTCCTTGTCATAAAAGGTAGTGATGTGCTTAAAGTTAAAATCATGTTTGCGAAAGGCTTCCCCCATTAGTTTTTGAGACTCATGCTTAATTAATTGCTTATGATTGGTGTGAGTAAGCCAGATTGTCCTCACGAGATATGCACCTCACTGATGTGGTTAGATTCTCCTAATAACTGTTGCACCATAAGTTGTTAATCACCCGCTACTGACGACCTGAATTGAGTGTTGCTATTTGAGTTTTTGATGGATTTGAGTCAATCAATGGTAATGGTTGCAAAGACCTTGAGTGTGGGGTGAAAGGTATGACCATTAAAGCACAACTCATCCTTTGAGAAAGAAACTACTGACTACCATAAGAGTACAAGAGTAAATTTATGGTGTTAATGATTGTGTTCCATGGGTCGAGAGTTTTGAGCAAGGTTGTTCCTATGTGGTTTGTGTTGTGTTTCCTCCAATTATCGTTCTCTTGTTTGAGTCATTGCTTAGGGACAAGCAAGTATTGAGTGTGGGGTTGTGATAATTGTCGAAACATATTTATTATAAGTTTTAATGTAATTATTTTATGATATGTTTGAGACATAAAATGCTTGTTTTAGGGCCAATTGACTATGGAATGGTTGAAAAATCATTTCCATCCGATGTTAGAATTTTGGTGTATTTCAGGTGAAGAAAATGAAATTTTGGGAAAACGACATAGTGCAGTACACGGGCTTGGAGTGAATTAATTCTCTAATTATAAGCGACTGGGCCGGCCTTTGTGGGCTTGGACCGGGCCCGGGGAAATGAGGGTTTGGAGGAAGTGGCGAGCAGGGACAATAATTGGAGGGCGGCTGGTTTGGGCTGAGAAGGGAAAAGAATTGGACAGAAGCAATTAAATTAAAGGGAAGCAAATTCTTCTCTGGAGAGGATCATTCTTTGGGACGGGGCGGCTGGGATAAAAGTAAAAGAAGAAGTTGCCGGGGACGACACCAAAGGAGGGGAACGAATCAATTGGAAGGAAGCTGGGGACGGACAAAAACTACTTCTCGGGCAGCAGGGCGCAGGCAAAAAGCGAGCAGCAGAGCGATTGAGCAACTGGCGATCAGTTTTTCCAAAGCTTGAGCTGAATTCAACGAGAGAGATTAGTTGGTTGGATTTTCTAAACCGAATTAGTTGTTTATTGTTGATTTAGAACATGATGAACAAAACCCTAATGTTTTATCTCAATTTCGTCATGAACTAAACCCCAATTTCTGGGGGAAACACCATAGGATGTAGCTATTTCTTGATTTGATGGATTGATTTATGATTCATTTCTTCCAATCTCTATTGCATGAAATTGTTTAATGCTTTGTGTTGACTGGCCACCAATACATTGATTTGTAGTTGATTAGGTTATTAGCGACAGTGAAACCCTAATAACTGAACCTATTTCATGTGACATAGTAACTTATCGAAGCGACAGTGGATTAAATAAGGTGCTATGCGGCCTTAAATAGGATATCGATCTTCAGACTATATAGTTAATTCATTGAGCTATGACAGTAGGATTTGAATTGATTATTTAGTACGTAGTAATTCCCGACAGGGATAGCTAGCACATTCGTGATATCCTGGCTGTAGAGGTATGGATTAAATTGATTGGAATATGTGAATTAATCTGAATAGGATAGGTAGTGAATCCCAGTGTTTCTCCCAGAGCTTTCTCCCATTGAATTTCTCCCGACCATTTTACTTTTCTTAATTAGTTTAATTATTTTACCAGTAGTTAATAATCTCATTAAACCATTTTCACCTATAGTTTGCTCTACAAAATTGATAGAACTTAAGGTTGTACCAGTCCCTGAGAGACGATACCCGGACTTTCCGGTTTACTACAAGATAGGATTAAGGCATACGCTTTTGCCCTATCAGTCCACCATGTTTGTAATGATCGTATATCTAAAAAAAACTGGGTTGACTTTGGAACGGTGCCCCTCTCTATGGGGATAGAGCCTCAAAACTCAACCTGATTGTTTTTCCATTTTCTATGGTTTGTATTGTTTGTTAGTTTATTTTATATTATTTATATAGTTCATTTGTTTTGTATTGTTTATAAATCTGTTTGAATATTTTGTCTCTCTAGTTTGTATGAATTGTACTGTTTGTAAGTCTTGTTTGTATACTTCATAATTTTTCATAATATCCAAACTACCCATGTCACAAATTAAAAATCCCTTCCCACTTTTTAACCGTTAGATTGGTGTGTTCACTAAGAGCTAGGAGAGGCTTAGTCAAGTGACTATGGACCCCCTAGTCATGTGATCCGTCCTCTTGGCTGGTTGGTATCATTTAATTATTTTTTTAATGAAAAATTAGCAAATTTGGAGCTAACAACAAACCAAAAACAAGGGAGGAGATACGGTGACATTCCCTTAGGGGGTTGTCAGATTCACAACCCACTTCATAGCACTTGGATACGCTCTCTCTCTTGTCTCTTTCTTCGTTTTTCAAATTAACGGTTAAGATTAAAGGAAAGGTATTTTTGGAAGGGAAAAAATTTACCACACCCAATCATTCACCCTACCATATAAATAGAAAAAAACACTAACTCCTCCCTCCTCCCTCTCTCTCCCAACCATCACCATCGCAGAGCGCTCCACCGCAGCTGACTCGTACGAAACTACACCACAGTTAAACCCTAATTAGAGTCCAAGTTTTTAAACTATAATCAGTTGCAGTATAGGGCAAGTATTTAGATATCGACCCGGGCCGGGCCATCTATCCCTACTTTCATTTTTGAAATCATTATCTAGTAACTAAACTTTGGTTTAAAAGGTTTGCTAATTGAAGTAAAAGAAAACAAAGGTGATTGGGTTTGAAAACTCTTTTGTGGGAAAGTCACTCGGGTTTCGCTTACCCCTAACCGCTACCATGCTATGTGGATTGGAACGATTGCCTTGGGCACCTTAATCGTGAACCGCAGAGGAATGCATATGTGGTCGGAGACTACAGTCTTAATTGGCAAACAGAGGTGAGATGAAAGGCCGTGTCACTCGACCCTCTCGGTTTAGACAATCGGTAATTGACTTACTGCCTCACTCAACTCTAAGGTCGCACGGTTTAACCACGATTAATCAACTTGTTTAATTCAATATTGAGGGTTGTCCTAACTCAACCTAGTTTAGGTGGCTTAGAAAGCGGAAGGAAAACCAACTCGATTGAGTCTCCCTTGAAAGGGGGATTTTCCTCTCTAAACAAGGCTAAGGTGGCAGATTAGATTACTAGCACCTAAATTCACAAACTTAGGGGGTGCTAAGCACAATTATGCACAATACCTTGGATGCTAAGCACAATACATGCACAACCCCTAAGTTGCTAAGCACAAGCATGCACAATCATGGTGAATAATGCCTCAAACATTGAATTGAACAATACCCAATAACAATCATCCAAACCACATACAAGAAAACTACATGGTAGAGTTAGGGTTTCACTACACCCGAGTGAAAGGAGATCAATCCATGGTAGAAGTGGGAGGAACAACAGGGAAAATGGTGGAAACCATCTTTTGGGGATGCCTCCTCTCTTCTTGACCCTTCAGCTGAGCTTTCTTTGGGGAAATCTTCCCAAAAATCTGCCTTGAAGGCAAACCCTAACCTTCTTCTTCCCTTTGGTTCTGTTTCTCCCACTAGAATGCTGAAGAATGTGTTTTCTCATAAAAGTGGGCTCTCCTATTTCTCCTCCTTGCAGCTTAGCTTTTAAACCAGAGAAGAGATGAGTTCACGGCCGTGAACCATCAAACGCGTCTGTGAACTCAAGGCGTGCGCCAAAACGCTCCGCATCGCTCACGTCAGTTCAAGGGCAACTGCTTGTGTTCACGGTCTTAGTGACCGTGAACTCACCTTGCGTCACTAATCTTCACATTGGCCCTGGACGCCTCGTGATTCACGGTCAACTCCCCTTCTTCAAGGTCTTGCATGACTGTGAACTCCTTCAGTTAGCCGTGAACTGGCTATTTTTCATCTCTTCTCCCGGTTTTCGATCCTTTTCGCCAATCTTTCGACTCCGAGGCTGGTCTCACCTGTTAAATTCTGAAACATCAAACACGAAGAACCTAGCGTAAAACCAACCCTTAAGGAGCGAATTTGGCACAAACATCTAGGTAAAACGGGGGCAAAACATGTGCAATTAGGCCCGAATCACTCCCCCACACTTAGACGTTTACTTGTCCCCAAGCAAACCATTTCACGCACATAGGAATATTTCAACCCACACAAATGCTTTGGGGAAAACTCAAAGGACACGAAGCGGGAATTCTCTATATTTACTGACTATCAACACATGAACCATTGCAAGAAATACCAACATCCACCATAAACGACATTCAAAGCCACCAAAATGGGCAACCGAAAAGTTCTTAACTTATTCATGGATAAATGCAAGTCTCAACTAAACCACTTATCGACTACCACCAACCATGCAAGGGCGGACCCACGGGTGTTTGGGGGTGTCCCCATACACCCCTAAATTTTGGGAAAATGATTATCCAACCCCCGGTGATAATTTACGTATTGAAAAAAAAATTATAATTGATAGTCGGGGACACCCCTAAATTTAAAAAAGTGATTATCCGACTCTCATCTTTTAGTTTGAGTATGAGAATATAAGTGAATGTCTAGGTAATTCAAACCTAGGACACTTTTATTTTAATAAACAAAATTTTCATTAGGCTATAACTCATATGTTATTCGATTTTAAACACTGTGTAATAGTATAATGTCATTCTCTATCTCTAATTATTTTCAAAATCTAACAATTAAACAAATTTTAAGCTACCCTTAATTTGTATTGATTTATGGTTGCACGACAAGTGTTGAAAGACTCTTTTCAGCTTTGGATTACATCAAGAACAATTTTAGAAATCGAATATGTGATGAGTTCGTGAATGATTGTCTAATATGATATACAGAGACATTTTTTTTGAACAGTGTAGACCCCAAGTGTGTTCTACAATCATCTTTTAATATGAAAACACATCGTGAATTTTTTCAAGTTGTATGCCTATATGAGTAAGGTATTTCTTATTTAAATATTATTATAAAATTTTAAATTATTTGTATTTAATTTATTTTTTAAAAGAGGATACCCCTTTGTAAAATTTCTGGGTCCGCCACTACAACCATGCATGGAATTTAAGTCCGAGGAACAAATGGAAAGGCAACGAAGGTCCTCACCGGGGTATGAAATGGTAAGTAAAACAAGAATGAATCACTCACTCTCAAGACCAGTGGGGTCGGAACCTTTTTGGTGCAAAAGATGTGCACAATCGTAACCTATCGGCCCTATCGTCTCAATACCACGGCGGTAACCTCTAAACGCTAGAGTTCACGGGATGGTTGTCACCACTAGTGTTCAAATGACTGCGATTGGCTTGGACATGGGGAAAAGGCTTTTTGGGTTGTGGCAATCATGATGTGGGGTTCTACATCTTCAACCTAAACCCGAAGGGTCTATGGTTTTGACTAAAACCCTTCTCTTTAATCAAAGGCCACTAGCATCGGCCAAAACCCTTATCTCTTCCTTCCAACTATCACTCATCATGAACTACCTTGAAGCACTCTTCCTCGGTCAACTCTTGTTAGTTCTTTAAGGTTTGTAAGTGAAGGAGCTCAAAACAATGTGTGGGTTTCGAAGGCTTGGGTGACAAGAAACCCCTCTTAGAGCATGTACTTTGGTTTTTCGTGGCACTCTCTATTTTATTTACCCCATTTTATTACCTCTTTTTCGTCTCTCTTTTCTTTCTTTTCTTTTCTTTTCTATTTTATCTTTTCGAGTGGGGTACTAGAGAGTAACAACACTTGACACCTATACTTTCAACGACCAATGCTCTCTTTTTTAGGACTCACTCCAACACTACACTTCATTTTTCTCATCCCTAGCAAGGACCACACACAAACCTCCTATGTAGAACCTCTATGGAAACTCAACGGTAAGAGCTCCGGGACACACGGGCGACTCATGTTTGGACTCGAAGAAAGGATTTGGGGGTCATTCTACTAACACCTTTAAGCTCACACGAACGAAGCTCCTAAATTGAGAATGATCCACGGAGTCACAAGGCTCAAAGGGGTTGACTAAGGGATGATACATTTCAGGACAATCAACTTTTGGGCGTGGACTCATCCCATGCCTCCATCATACTTGCTAGTGAGTAGTGACAACTGTGATGCTACACACCGTGGTAAGAGGGAACTATCACACCAAAAGAAACGAACGACTCAAAGCTCACAGGCTACCTAGTTACCCAACCATCTATTCCAATTCACAAACACGATGCATGGAAATTGTAAATAACAAGTGATCAAGTCAAGACATCCATTCATTTATGCACAATATGGAACTAAACTTTTGCCCTATCCTAATGAACTTCTCAGTCATCATCGTAGGATATACTCGATCACATGCAACAATTCAAGATCAATGCCACAAACACGAGAATTTCCAACCATCCAGCCACTTTGAACATGCAAACGTTGCTTGGAGCCATCAATTTTTTGAAATTTGGGCATACAAAAGGCTCCAAGAAACATGTCACTCACACAAGCATACTAGTAGACTACCCCCCCCCCCCCCCACACACACACACTTAAACTTGCCATTTCCCTCAATGGCGTAAGAAAGGGGTAGAGTGATGTTACCGCTTTGACTTGGTGAGGGAATGTAGGAATCAAACTGGGGTAGGATAATTTGAGCTTCAAGGAGAGACAACAAAGAACACACATAAGCACAATACGACTCGCTTGAGGCGAGGTTATTACAAGCACAATACATAGTAGTAGTAGTTTATGTTACAGACACACAAATAACAAAAACAAAAATAAAACAAGTTTAGGTTTACAATTAGAGAAGTGTGGCGAAAGGACTCTGCTCTGCCACATGTCTCTCTTGTCGGATACCTTTCTTCGGTGGATGGACCCTCTCCAGAATCGGGTAGGATACCCTGGTTTCGAGCCATGAGCTCGAGGATGTCGGACAGTCGCTCGAAGCGGGATGAGAATCCCATGAAGCTCGTCTCAAGGAGATCCACCCTCCGGAAGAGGGGATCATCTGCTCCTGGTGGTGGTGGCTGGTGTGCAGGGCGCGAGAGTGCTGGGCGCCGACGGTGACTGGGTGCACGAGCAAGTGGATGCTCTGCTGCTGGTGGGACCTCGGGGTCGGGATCCACTGGAGCCGGTGCTACTGCAGCTCGGATGACTCCGGAAGGTTGGATTCCATCAAGGTACTCCACTCATTTCTCGTCTTGGAGTACCAGCTTCTGGTTATACAATGTCTCCACTTGGAAGGGCTCAATCCTTCCGACGCTGGTGCAGAGAGAAAGATCCACCTGGAAAAGCTAGGCTATCCTCGTGATGATGCCCCCCATATGCATACTGTCCACCCTGTTCTGCCCCAGACACTGGGTGAAAGAGGTGGCGATCAACGATCCCAGATGGATAAGCTCGGCTGGACTCCTTATCGAGTAGAGGGCAATGAGCCCTCTGTTCGTTATTTAGAAAACCCGATTAATAAGGAAGAACTAAAACTACTCTAGCAAACAACAGTTAAAGCTAATCTAATTACAGGTTGGGAACTCACTTAGGTATGATTCCGACTAGCCACTAGCCAGACTAACGATTGATGATTTCTAACTTGTTTCACTTTCATTCACAATGCGGAGAATCCTTGACTAGACCTTGAGTCTCGACTAAAGGAACAAGGCCCTCTTGAGTCAATTGCCTAGAGGGACGTATCCTTCTCTAGAACAACCAATCAAGGCGTTCTGAACTAGAATCCCTCTATCAAAAGAGGTTCTCAACCGATACAAAGCAGTGAATCAACCCTCGACTGAAGCAATCGATCCACTACTATCAATCTATGGTGCTCTATTGACCTAATCAGGTATTCGCTCTCATAGGACCAAAGCAGAATCAATAATCTCGACTAAAGCACAATTGAATCATGAAAACATGCATAGATTGAATATGAACTCAAGATTATCAAGTCAGAGTACTCATACAATCATCCAATCAAACAAACCTAGCTAGGGTTCCTCAAAACCTAAGTGAAGGGAAGTTACTCCATAGAGAAGAGAGAGACTACAGTAAGAATCTTCAGATGATCAGTCTTCAAGTCCGAGCTTGTTCCTCGAGCTTCCAAATAGAAGAAATCCTCTCAAATCGCCCCCTCTCTCTCTTTGGTTTGTCCCTTGGGTGTTTGGGATCCAAAACCCAGCTCTCCCTTTGCTTTGGCATCCATCTGTCTCAAAAACCCGATTCTGGTCAAAATATGGTCGAGGACACGGCCGTGTTCTACTTTTGCCCGCCCGTGTTTTGCCCCCAGAAGCCCTCGTCGGCGAAAACACGGTCGTGCCTAAATATGGACACGACCGTGTTTTTCTTTAGGCCAGCCCGTGTTTTTACTGTCGAACATGTTCCCCTATATTCAATGCTTCGTTTCTCCCTCGTCCGGACTCCGAATTAGTCGCCGTTTGATCCCAGACGCTCGTAGTCTTGTCCTTTTTTTTTCATGACAAGCTTGCATGATTATTTGTCCATAAAGTGAGGTAGAAATCCATTCTTCTTCAGGTCATGCTCGAGTTTCTTCTCCCTAATCGGCAATTGATCTCTGATTGACTTGAAACTTGCGCCTATGCTTCACTTTATGTGCTAGGACCTGAAATATGACAAAGGAACACAACCTAGCGTAAAATAGGCCAAAGAAGCGATAATTAAAGCTTAAACAGTCAAGAAACAAAGGGGAAAACATGTGCAAATATCGAGTCATCAAATCCCCCCACACTTAACTGTTTGCTTGTCCCCAAGCAAACCTGACTCAAAACTATGCAACTCTCCAGACCTCTATAGCAACAAACAACCCCGATCGTCAGTAAAGGACTTTCTAGATCATAAAGCAGCTTACGAGATCAACTGGTCTTCTAAGACGTCCCCTATCTCTCTCAATGCGAGTACTAGACTCAAGCCAGGATCATGAGAAGAAGTAGAAGTAAAACGGTCAGTTCATGGATAAAGGGACTCACACCATTCACATCCAAGGACTCGTTGTACTGGGGTGCTCTTTCACTTCATTTCACCGTTGGAACCCCTTTTTCATTTTCATTTCACTTTTTTTTTTCTTTATCATTCACTTAGTGGGGGTTCCAACTGCAGTCTTTTGCACGGTCGACCCTTATTAGTCGAGCAAGAGAAATTTCTGTACATCTGGCACTCGCCAGAGTACTTCTTTTAACTCCTTTTCCTCAACTAGCGTGGAGGGTCAATGAAATTAAGAGGGGGGGGGGGTCGGAAGCTCAATCCGTGCCCTTAAAAACACATCCTCAAGTAGGCAAACCGTTCAACGGGTGGAAGTTTTACTTGTACTAGAGACAACTTAGCTTCACCTTGTAGGAGTACCCGACTTAGGATCACTAAAATCTCTTCCAAAACTCGATTTTGTGCAATGAATGGTGCCACACTCGTTGGGCTTACCCCGTGTTTAAGATTTAATGATTTCGACATGGAGGACCAACTGCTTTTCATTTTTCACATGAGCACCCTGTTCGATAGACGAGTCCATAACACAATCCAAACAGAGCCACCATTACAACATGAATTCGACGGTCTTATCTCCACTAATTCACAAAATCAACTGGCACAGCAGAGAGCTAGATAGGAAAAATCTTATACTTCAACATCCTCCATAGTGCTACACTACCTCCCTAGGTTGCACATTACTATAGAGACTGTCAATTCAAAGCATACTGAGAAGGCAATTTGCAAGGAAACACGTACTTGGAGCCCTCAAATTAAAAAATTTGGACAGTCGACTAGGCTCCAAGCACACAAACAGCCAAATATTCACCCTCATAAATAATCGAACATCCCCCCACACTTAAGCACGACATTGTCCTCAATGGAGGAAAGATAAGGAGGGTAGAACGAAGTTACCAGATCCAGGGTGAATGATGGTGAACGGGGCAGGCGGTGTATTCCCGGAGGAGAGAGTGGTCAGAACATAAACACCACACAGAATCTCACAAAGGTTGAGTTATTGACTCTAAAATCAAATAACAAAACTGACTCAACCGAGGATAAAAAGAGAAAGAAATACAAACGGACCGGTTAGGTTGCCTCCCAACAAGCGCTTCTTTCACGTCGTGAGCCGGACGATGGCTCCTAAGTTTCGGTCCACCCCAAAACCTCCTTGAAGTTGAGGTTCTCGTCGATGAGGTGGAGTCTCAAGTCACGAGCATGTGGTATGACAGGTGATGGAAGCTCGTGCACTTGATGCAAATAACGTCTCCACCCTCGAGACCTCTTCTTCTCTTCCTCTCCCGTCTCATTGCCCCAAACAAGATAGGTTAGCATTGACTGACCACCATCGTGTCCACCAAGATGGACCGATGTCGATGTGACCTTGGTCTGGCAAAGAGACACTGCAAATGGTTCCTTTCCAAGCAGTTCCTCGAAGTTTGGTGGAGATATCACATGTAACTCATGGTCGGTGCAAGCCTCTTCCACCTCAACTTCTTCCTTATCCTGGACGCCAATTGCTTCTTTAACCTCCCTTTCTTCTTCATGTGGTATCACCCCTGGGAAAGGATCAAGAACTCCTTCTGCTCCACAACTTCTTTCTGCACCCTTTCTTGCTCTTCTTCTTCTAGCACGGATTTGAGAGCAAGTTGCCAAGCAATTTCTTTCATGAGATCTTCTTGCATCTCCTCACTCATGCCCGCCTTTTCAAAGCTCAGTTTGGGACGTGGGAAGGTGTGGTCGGCTAAGACAAGACATTCTTGATCATGATCTTCACGGGAGCTCTCCGTGATAACTTCTGTTTGCTCCACAATATCCTTGTAGCCTTCTTCTTCCTCCTCCTCCTCTAGTATGGTAGCAGATGGGTGATCTTGAGCAATTTGTGCACAAACTTGCTCAACCTGCTCTGGTTGCTTTGATGAGTGCGAAACAGTCTCCTCCGATTCACGGAGGGATGAAGAGTTAGGAGGAGCAAAAGATGAGAAAAGGAGGTCCATCTTGGGATTGCGTCTCTCGGAGTCTCGAGCAAACTGCTCCACGAGAAGCCTCAATTGATAGTTTGGATCTGGCTGTGGAGTGTAGCATGGCTCTGCAGAATGGCCCGTGAAGGCCGCCATGGGTAACTCCAGCGCCGATGGCCCTTGTGGTTGTGGGAGAAATTCTTCTTGGTAATGAGTTTGTTCTTGATATGCCAGGGGTCTAATTGTTCTCCGTAGTAAGGGGGTTGGTACTGGAACCCGAATCCATAGTCTTCTCCTCCTTGATTGCTCCAGGGAGTCTCGGGGTAATACCACTCTGACGGTGGTAGATACCCCCAATGGTTGGAGAAGCCATGTGGATCCATGATTCAAATCTGCACCAACAAAAACACCCAAGTGAAAAACAAGGGTGGAAAAGAAAAGAAAAACGCTAAAGTAACAAACTTCTGCCTTTCCTAATACTCTAGAAAGTCCCCGGCAACGGCGCCAAAAACTTGACTCGCTATGACACAACTCCTAACAAAGGCCAAGTGTAACCAATGAAAGGGACTGCAGTATAGTGGCTCAAGTAATAAATATCGAATCCACGGGTCTCTCGAGTTACTATTACTCAGCTTCAGTTTATTATTTAGCAAACCAGATTAATAAGGAGGAACTAAAACTACTCTAGCAAACTACAGTTAAAGCTAATCTAATTTCAGGTTGGGAACTCACTTACGTATGATTCCCCATAGCCACTAGCCAGACTAATGATTGATGATTTCTAACTTGTTTCACTTTCATTCACAATGCGGAGAATCCTTGACTAGACCTTGAGTCTCGACTAAAGGAACAAGACCCTCTTCAGTCAATTTCCTAGAAGGACGTATCCTTCTCTAGAACAACCAATCAAGGCGTTCTAAACTAGAATCCCTCTATCGAAAGAGGTTCTCAACCAATACAAAGCAGTGAATCAACCCTCGACTGAAGCAATCGATCCACTACTATCAATCTATGGTGCTCTATTGACCTAATCAGGTATTCGCTCTCATAAGACCAAAGCAGAATCAATAATCTCGACTAAAGCAGAATTGAATCATGAAAACATGCATAGATTGAATATGAACTCAAGATTATCAAGTCCGAGTACTCATACAATCATCCAACCAAACAAACATAGCTAGGGTTCCTCAAAACCTAAGTGAAGGGAAGTTACTCCATAGAGGAGAGAGAGAGATTGTAGTAAGAATCTTCAGATGATCAGTCTTCAAGTCCGGGCTTGTTCCTCGAGCTTCCAAAGCGAAGAAATCCTCCAGTTACACTCCATGAATGCCCTCAAATCGTCCTCTCTCTCTTTGGTTCGTCCCTTGGGTGTTTGGGATCCAAAACCCAGCTCTTCCTTTCCTTTGGCTTCAATCTGCCTCAAAAACCCGATTCTAGGCAAAATAGGGTCGAGGACACGGCCGTGTTTTACTTTTGCCCGCCCGGGTTCTGCCCCCAACAGCCCTCGTCGGCCAAAACACGGTCGTGCCTAAATATGGACACGGTCGTGTTTTTCTTTAGGCCAGCCTGTGTTTTTACTGCCGAACATGTTCCCCTATATTCAATGCTTCGTTTCTCCCTCGTCCGGACTCCGAATCAGTCGCCATTTGATCCCAGATGCTGGTAGTCTCGTCCTCTTTATTTTCATGACAAGCTTGCATGATTCTTTGTCCATAAAGAGAGTTAAAAATCTATTCTTCTTCAGGTCATGCCCGAGTTTCTTCTCCCTAATCGCCAATTGATTTTTGATTGACTTGAAACTTGCGCCTATGCTTCACTTTATGTGCTAGGACCTGAAATTTGACAAAGGAACACAAACTAGAGTAAAATAGGCCAAAGACGCGATAATTAAAGCTCAAACAGTCAAGAAACAAAGGGGAAAACATGTGCAAATATGGAGTCATCAGTGGCCTGACTAGAGGCTGGGGACGACAGATCTGGTGAGCGGAGTGTGGAGAATTCTCCACTGGGTCTTCACCTTTATATCATTGGTTCGGCTCCCCTCCAACTCGCTCTGGGCGGAAAAGGGCTCTGAATGCGCCCTGGTAGTCTAAGTCGAAAGTGTATTGCCGCTCTGTCATCGTCATGAGCAGTGTAAAGTCCCATGGCCCGAGCGAAGCCATCATAGGTCAGCACTTGTGGCTGATCGCCCAGCATAAACTCCACTCGGGGCCGACTCTTCTTGCTGGCCGGGACGATGTGGGAGAAGGTGGAGTAGAACTCCACTCACATATCATGGAAAATCTCCTCGTCCATGGTCAGGAGCCGGCGCCACTGGGGATGGGAGAGTACTCCAGTCATTGCGGCTAGTGAGGCCCGATCGGGCTGTCACTCTGGTAGGCGAACTTGTCGCCAAACTCCGGGTGGGTCACCAGGTAACTGATGAATTCATGCTCCAAGTTAAGCATCCTGCACAAAAACAAACACACACCATACGTGGAAACATCCGTCATATACCGCTCATTAGGAGGAAGAGAGATTCCCCCCATACTTGTTTTTCCACCATGGCTAAAACATTAAAGCTCAAACCATCGTGGCATGGTTGTGGGTTTTCACGGTTCAAGCACACAAAAATTTGAACCACAACCCCTACCACGATGGCTACCAACCACCAATCAAAAACAAACTCCACTTGCATTCATAACATAGCACTTGGTAGGCAAATTCTAAAAATAAGCACAATTTGATTCAAACATGCCCACCAAGGCTCACTAAGTTCATGCAATACTCAATCCATCAATCAAACGACCAAATTCACTTAAGTCCTCACCCTAACTAGATTCAGTTATGCCAAGCACCAAAATTCAACCTCACTTCAATACCTAATCCGATTCTCCACAATTCACAAAGGTATATTTGAAAAACAAACCTGGAGACTCAAGTAGGACGAGGGAGGAAGTGAGGTGCGGACGAGGACGGTGAAAAACGATTGAAAACTGACCAGAGAGGGGTCGCCGGAGCTTCGTCGGAAGCTCGCCGGAGACTCGCTGTCGATGACTTGGCCAGAAAAAATATGCACCAAACCTCCCCAAAATCTCAACACAGGCCGGTTTTGAGGAGAGGAGGTTGGGTATGACGTTGGTTTTGGGTTTTGCTCGCCGGAAATGGGGGAAAGATAAAAAAAACAATGGGTTTTCGCATTTTTCCGGCGAAGATTTGAATTTTCCGGCGAGACGGTTTAACCACGATTATTCGACTTGTTTAATTCAATATTGAGGGTTGTCCTAACTCAACCTAGTTTAGGTGGCTTAGAAAGCGGAAGTATAAACAACTCGATTGAGTCTCCCTTGAAAGGGGGATTTTCCTCTCTAAAGTAGGCTAAGGTGGCAAATTAGATTACTAGCACCTAAATGCACAAACTTAGGTTTGCTAAGCACAATTATGCACAATCCCTAGGATGCTAAGCACAAAACATGAACAATCCCTAAGTTGCTAAGCACAAGCATGCACAATCATGGTGAATAATGCTTCAAACATTGAATTGAACAATACCCAATAACAATCATCCAAACCACATACAAGAAAAACTACATGGTAGAGTTAGAGTTTCACTACACCTGAGTGAAAGGAGGTCTACTCCATGGTAGAAGTGGGAAGAACAAAAGGAAAAAAAGGTGGAAATCATCTTTTGGGGATGCCTCCTCTCTTCTTGACCCTTCAGTTGAGCTTTCATTGGGGAAATCTTCCCAAAAATCTGCCTTGAAACCAAACCCTAAACTTCTTCTTCCATTTAATTTTGTTTCTCTCACAAGAATGCTGAAGAAGGTGTTTTCTCACAAAAGTGGGCTCTCCCCTTTCTCCTCCTTGCAGCTCAGCTTTTAAACCCGAGAAGAGCTGAGTTCACGGTCGTGAACCATCAAATGCGTCTGTGAACTCCAGGCGTGTGCCAAAACGCTCCGCATCGCTCACGTAAGTTCACGGGCAACTGCTTGTGTTCACGGTCTTAGTGACCGTGAACTCACCTTGCGTCAGTAACCTTCACATTGGCTCTGGACGCCTCGCGATTCATGGTCAACTCCCCTTCTTCACGGTCTTGCCTGACCGTGAACTCCTTCAATTAGCCGTGAACTGGCTCTTTTTCACCTCTTCTCCATGTTTTCGATCCTTTTTGCCAATCTTTTGACTCCGAGGCTGGTCTCACCTGTTAAATCCTGAAACACACTCAAACACGAAGAACCTAGAAAAAAACCAACCCCTAAGGAGCGAATTTGGCACAAATATCTAGGTAAAACGGGGGCTAAACATGTGCAATTAGGCCCGAATCAACAGCCATCATTCACCCTACCATAAAATTGTACCACAACATATCAAATTCCCTTATGGTACAACTTGAATTTGTACATTTAATGTTAGGATAAATTACAAGATTGGTCACTGTGATTACTAAAAACGTTCATGTTTGGTCAGTGAAAATACTTAATTCCATTCGTGATCACTAAATTTAGTAAAACCATCCAAGTTTGGTCACTTTCCGTTAGTCTTCGTCTGTCTCCGTTAACTGGGGCTGTTATGTGCTGACGTGGTAGATGGAATCATCTAGTTAGCCTCATTGAACCCAAAATTAATGAAACCCAACCTGCCATGTCATTAAAACTCGCCATGTCACCTTACCCAACCCAACCCTTAAACCAGCTCGACCCATAAACCGACCTACTCAAACAAAGTAAGGATCTATCTAGTTTCTTTTCTAGATCTGAAAACTATCTTATCTCTAGTTATTTATTTTTCTTGCCGTTCATTCAACAATTAGCCCAGATGGTGCCTCACCCAGTCGTTGAAATAATCGCGTGCGCCACCGCCACAATAGGGACCAGAAGTTATTACCGCCATTTCCTTCATTTTTCTTCGGCAGAGACCCAAATCTGAAGGCGACAGAGGCCCAAAATCATTTTCCTTCCATTTTCCACAATGGGAGAGCAGAGCGCCTCGAATCCCTCCAGAAAATCAAACTCGGGGATTCCTTTTCCGGTTTTTGTTGTGGCGATGGCGGCTTAGGGAAGTTCGGGTTGGAGTTCTCTTTGTGGACAGAGAAAGGGGTGATTTCATCAATTGGCGGTTCATTCGGGATGGAGGAAGAGGAGAAAGGCGGAAGCTATCGTCGGTCGATGGGGTCGAGGCGGGACATTAGCTCCAAGGAATTGATGACTTCTTGTGGCGGGTCGGAGTGGAATTGGTTGGGTTGGGACCGAAGGGAAGTTTGATCGGGGTTGGGAGGAGGAGCATCTGATGGAATTGATGACTTCTTGTGGCACCCTCTTCTTCTTCCTCTTCCCTCTCCTCCTGGTGCTTCATCCCAGCTCGTGATTTCCTTCCTGAGGTGGAGGGCTCCAAGTTTGACCTTTTGCCAGAAGAACCTCTTCCCGAGGAGTTGCCGGGAGAGGCTCGGCGAGATAGAGAGCAATTTCTTACGCAATCTGAATGTCGATACGGTAGCGCAGGAGGAGGGGTGGAAATGAAGAGGCTTGATGGCTCTGAGGACAGCCCCAGACGGCTTGCGGAAGGCGGAAGCGGTGGAGCGACGAGTGTTGTGATGGAAGATCGACAGCTTGGGTTTGGGGTGGGGACGGTGATTCCACCTCAAGAATGAAGCCTATATGGTTCTAGTCATGACGAGGAGATGGAGGATGAGGAGTATCAGGTGGAAAGGGAAGAGGAAGAAGAAGTGGATCTCAAGGATGAACTCTAGCTTCTGCAACTCAGAAGCCTACATGAAAAATGTTCTTCAAGTTTTCCATCTTTTTGTATTGGAAGTGATTTAATTAGCTGTCATGAAAAATCAAGAACTAGAGATAGTTTTAAGATCTGGTAAAGAAAGTGGATAGGTCCTTATCTTATTTTGTTTGAGTAGGTCAGGTATGGTTCGGGCCGGTTCAAGGGTGGGGTGGGGCTAGGTTAGGTGATATAGTGATTTTTAATGACGTGGCGGGTTTTATCAATTTTGGATTAAATGAGGCTGTCTAGACGATTCCGTCTGCCACGTCTGCACATAACGGTCTCCATTAAAGGAGACGGAAGGAGACGGAAGGAGACTAACAGAGAGGGACCAAACTTGGACGGTTTTACTAATTTGAGTAACCAAGATTGGATTTAAATATTTTCCGTGACCAAACATGAACGTTTTTTGTAATCTCAGTGACCAACCAAGCAATTAACCCTTTAATGTTATATCAACTTCAAGTTGTACTTTAAAGAACCAATACTTTAAAGCTAGTAGAAGTGCTCTTCTTTTTATACTAATTTCTATCAAAGAAATATTCTTTTCGTTCCATTTCCGTTCTTATACTCAATAAGGTCTCGAAAATATTGGACCCGACACGGCCCACTTACAGACCATGCTGTGCCCGTGCTCATGAAGTTTACGCCCGACACGACCCATGAATTATTCGTGCTCGTGTCGGGCCAGTTCATTTATTTCGTGTCCGTGCTCTAACCGTGCCATGTTGTGCTAGCTCGTGGGCGGCACGACCCGGTGCCCACGTACGTTGGTAGCCCAGTAAGCGTATCGTTAAAATAACTAACGATGTCAATGATGCGGTTAAAGTTTGTAACAGAAATTACTATATTTGTCATGAAACTTTCAAAATTCTGGCTATTTTGTGTATTTCTCGAAAAGTAACTATTATTATCACACACGTGAAAGTTTGGGCTATACAGATGTAATTTGCCACTTTTTTCATTATTGGAAACCTGAGCCCCACGTGCCACTTTGTGACAGCGAGACCTACTAAATCTGTCGGCCACCTGCAATCAAATCGACTGCAAACCTCCGTGAATACCAACAGACTTCCCTTGGATTCGAACCTGGGATTTGCAACTGCAAACCTTCATTATCGCGGCAGCTTTACCGTTTTTTTTAACAAAGATAATCATATTGATTGATAGAAAGATCACGAACTACACCCTAGATCCAACCCAGGCACGAAAATCATACAAGCGACACACAGTCGGAGACAAAGAAAGGGTCTGTCTAGCCACTGAATGGGCTACCGTATTACTAATCCGACTCACGAATCGAACACTGAATGGGCTACCCTATCAGACGCAGAATCTACTTGATAATAGCCCAACAGTTTACCGTTAGCCTATCTTACATTTGAATAAACAGTTTTGAATACCAGCAGGACATCAACAGAATCCTAAAAGTACGCTTTATGACAACTAATTTATTTAGTTCATTTAACCCAACTTCGATCTCGCACAAGCATAATGCATGCATACTCTGTAGTTATCTTTTTCTTCTTCTTTCTTAATTGAAATCACCGACGAGATCAGCAAACGCAAGTACATTGAGTGCTCTTGGTGCAGTCGCATTCCAGATGGCAAGGCCAACGGCACCACCAAGGGCTACCACACGGGTCGCCGGCGTCGTTTCTTCCTGCATCTGCATCAGGCATCACGCCGGTCGTCGTCCTTCCTCCCTTACCTTGGTGGTTCCTGCACAGGGATTAGAATGAACGAGAAAGAGACAGAATCGTAACATCATCGCGAGATAATTCATTCCTGAAAAATAAAAATCTAGAGCTACGAATTAATGTATACATATGTAGCTAGGAGTTCTACCTGGCATGATTAATCACTGTATGGTCGGAACGGTTAACAGCCGTCGGTGCTGGAGCGTCATTCCCCGCCGGTTGTGGACTAATCTTTCTCGATTCGCTTAGACGCGACAGACCTGCATCCATGCATGCATAGTATTTGTGAAGAATTGATCGGACAAATCTATTGACGATTGTTATAAGGACAAATTTACAAGTAGAAAATAACGATGGGACAATGGCTTTAGCGCCAAGGCAAGCTAAGGTAAATCTACACTTACTTGGAACTAGGACGACCCACATTATCAAGGGAAGCAAGACGGCCAACTTAGTAATCCTATTGGGTATCAGCGCCATGGCTGCTATTCTAACCACAGCTAGCTTCTCTCTTTCTTCTTCTGTGTTAATTGAGTTTTCTTTGAAGTTGGCTATGGAAATGAATGCATGTTGAGCTCTAGTATATATAGCAAAGCATCGAACATGAACAATTCCCCATGGTTTCTCATATATTTCTTCGATTTTACCGTTACTGAACTAAACAAAAATCTCTCTCTATCCATCTTCTCTTCACCATTATGTACGTCTGCTCATGAAACGACAACAACATGCAGTAGTAAACGACGCATATATAACAGGGTAAGGGAGCAGATCCGGTGAGTAACCTTGTGGTGAGTAACCCCATGCATAATCCAATAAAAATCGGTCACATCAGCGCCTCCTTCTCTCTTCTGGAAAAATTATTAATTTTCTTTCCCTTAATCTTTAACGGACGATTTCTCGCTCGTTTTAACTCGGAATTTTTTTTTTTGCACAGTTAGATCAGATTAATTGTGTTCTTCAAAATGATATCCACTTTGATATTTTTTGGAACAAAAAAAATTTGCAAGTTATTACCAGTCAATACCATATGGTATTTGACTGGTATTAAATAAAAGCATACCATATGGTATGAAAAATACCACCTCATACCAGGGTGGTATAGTATAGTATGGAGTTGGTAACGAGAGGTATGAAATTTTTTCCCCCAGAAAATTTTGAAATCCAATAGATCATGATTAAATCGTTCCTTTTGTGCAAAAATTTCCGAAAATGACTAAACAACGAAGGAGATACCATATGGTATGGAGTTGGTAACGAGAGGGATGAAAAAAAAATTCTCAAAACATATTGAAAGTGGATATCATTTTGTAGAGCACAATGAACTCGTTCCATCTGTACAAAAAAAAAAAAAATTGAAATCCAAGTTAGACAGAAGAAGAAATGATCCAATTAAGAAAACTAGGAAAAATAAATTCCTTTAATTCTCCACCCTTAGATCTGCAGCCACTTAAAAGAAGGGTTCATATTTGGTTACTCACCCTATTTTGATCCGTCCAATGAACCAAATTTAGTTACGTACGTTTCCTATCTCCTATCTCCTATCTACATACATTATACAGCCACCTAATAAGTTATCAAGACGATTGTGTTCTTAACAGAGTAGTTGATGAAGTAGCGTTTGTAGTTTATCCCTCGGACGTACGTTATGTTCCACCTAAGCCAGCAAGGATTTTGACAGGGACGTAATGAATCTTTTGATGTGTCGCTGTATTTGTGTCAACTACGTACTTCAGCCTTTGGGAAGAAATCGAAAGTATAACTGTATAAGTGCGATATTTATATTCGAGTTATTTGGGATAAATTATGTATTTGCGAAACTCAATTTATTTGGGATAAGTTGGTTTTTGACATGATATCATAGCTTTAGGTAATCAAGAGGTCTTGTGTTCAAACACCCACGGTTTGTATTTGTTGCAATGGTATTCAAAACTGTGCAAACTTCAATCATTTATTACATCATTGCCATCCTTTTGATTACACCGATTAATAAATTGTAATTGAGAAATTGTATTGTTTGCACATAAAAATTACCATGTATCGCATCGATGGCTTATAAGATAATTAATTTCAGATCAATTATAAGGGATGAGATAGCGTCATTTCCCCTAAGGGATGTAAGTTTCACATCCAAGGGCAATTTGGGTATGACAAAAAAATAGAATTTTTTTTGTATTAATTACACAATAGGAATTAAAAAACTCATATTAAATACATGTTTTTAAAATTAAAATTCAACAATTAATATAGTTATATCTCTCTCTTCCTTTTCCAGCAGCCTCTTCGCTCCGAACGTCACCCTTTCTCCGACCGGCAGACTTTTCCCGGTTAAATCCTCCAATCAGACTCGCTCCGACGATCTGCAATAAAACCACTCTGTCAGTGCGCTAGTGGTACACTATTAGTACTCACTGGTAGCGGTATTAGTGGTAGGGGTAGCGTGGTACCGCTACCACTACCACTTGTACCGCTACCAGTGAGTACTATTACGCTACCACTACCGCTGATACCGCTACTAGTGAGTACTGCTGGTAGTCTACCCCTAGACGAAAATTAGTACCACTAGAGGCTAACATAAAATAAACATATATGGAATCTGAAAAATCTCAGATCTGGAAAAAAGTTAAAGGATGAGAAAAGAAAAAAGCAGGGGAGAAGTCGTTACCTCTACAACGACGGCAGAAGAGGATGACGGGAGAGAGATGGCAGCAACAGGAGATGAAGGGAGGCGATAGGGTTGTGACGATGAGAGCGTTATGGCGCGACAGTTGTGGGAGGCGGAGGGCGCGACGGCTGCGGTGGGAGGGCTTCGAAGGTGATTGGAGGCAGAAGGCGCAACGACTGCGGCAGTAAGGAGAGATGAAGGAGGCGACAACATGGAGAGACGGAGGGGGAGGAGGCGGCTAGGGTTCTGAGGAGAGGGAAGAGAGAGGGAGAGAGGGCATGTGTGAGGAGGAAAGTTTTATTTTTAATGAGAATAGATTATATAGAAAATGAGAAAGGATCCTACATGGTAATATTTTTTTCAGTCCAGGAATACCCTTTTTTTATTCCTAACCATCAATTTGAAAAAAAAGAAGAAAGAGACAGGAGAGAGAGTGTATCCAATGGCTATAAAGTGGGTGGTCAATCTCACAACCTCCCAAAAGGGGGTTGTGACCGTATCCCATCCCCAATTATAATAGTCAATGTTATTTTAGGTGCGCCGCATTGATCTTGACAAATGTAGTCAAAATCGCGTTTTAAAACTTAAAAATTTACGCTTTTATGCTTCTAGTTCACCAAAACGCTTTCGTTTCCATATAAAAGGTTTATTGTATAAAATCCGACAAAATTGCGCTTTAAAACTTAAAAGCTTACGCTTTTACGCTTCTAGTTCACCAAAATGCTTTATGCTTTTACGCTTCTAGTGCACTAAATGTGTATTCTTTTCACGAAATTAATTACAAAAAGTATATTTTAAAGATAAATCAGCAACACTATGATACATTTGAGATTAAAAAGATACATACCAGGTACTTGGATGCATTCTGAGCTTCAATAGAGTAATAATTCACTAGCTAGGCCCTTCCCAAATTCATTAGTATAGAGAGAAATGTGGTTTATTGTTAAGATATATGTTTATGAACTTATTGTTAAGATGTTTGATTCGGGCCTAATTGTACATGTTTTACCCCCGTTTTACTTAGATGTTTGTGGAAAATTTGCTCCTAAAAGTTTGGTTTTATGCTAGGTTTCTCGTGTTTTAGCATGTTTCAGGATTTAACAGGTAAAACTAGCCTCGGAGTCGAAAGTTGGACGAAAAGGATCGAAAACCGGGAGAAGAGGTGAAAAGAAGTCAGTTCACGGCTTGCCCAGGAAGTCCACGGTCTTACATGACCGTGAAGAAGAGCTGCTAACTGTGAAACGCTAGGCGTCCAGGGCATTTCCAGAAGTTACAGACGCATGGTGTGTTCACGGTCACTAAGACCGTGAACGAAGGCTGTTGATCGTGAATGAGAGTGAACGAAGCGGTGCGTTTTGGCGACGCCTGCAGTTCACGGACGCGTTAGATGGTTCACGGTCGTGAACTGACCTCGTCTCCGGTTTAAAAGATGAGTTAAAAGGAGGAGAGAAGGGAGAGCCCACTTCGGGTGAAAAACCTTCTTCTGAATTCTAAAGAGAGAAACACGAACCAAAGGAGAAGAATGCTAGGGTTTTGCTTCAAGGTGGATTTTGGGAAAATTTCCTCCAAGGAAAGTTCAACATAAGGACCAAGAAGATTGGGAGCATCCTCCAAGATGGTTTCTACCTCTTGTCCTTGTGTTTTCCCCATTTTAACATGGAGTACATGTCCTTTCACTTGGGTGTTGTGAAACCCTAACTCTACCATGTAGTTTTCTTTTATGTGAATTTGAATGATTGTCATTGGGTATTGTTTAATTCAATGATTGATGTATTATTCATCTTGATTGTGCATGTTTATGCTTAGCATCCTTAGGTTTGCGCATGATTAGTGATTAGCAACCTAAGGATTGTGCATGATTAGTGATTAGCAACCTAAGGATTGTTCATGTCTATGCTTAGCAATCTAATTAGTCATTTAACCTTTTTTATAGAGGAAAATCCCCCTTCCCAGGGAGTCTTAATTGAGTTGGTATCCTTAGGGCTTTTTAAGTCTTCTAACTAGGTTAATTTAGGGCAAACCTTAATATTGGATTAAGCAATTTGGTTAAATGCAATTAAGCCATCCAACCCTTGGGTTGAGTGAGGGAGTAAGTCAACCATTGATTGCCTAAACCGAGAGGGCCTAGTGACAACCTATAATGCATGCCTCGGTTTAGCAATCATGAGCATGGTCTACGACCATATTTGCGTCCCTTAGCGGTTAGCGTTTTCCTCGACCAAAGCGATCATTCCGGTTCACATACCATGGTAGTAGTTAGGGGGAAGCAACACCCGAGTGATCTTCCCACAAAGAGTTTTCAAAACCAATCACCTTTGCCTTAGTTTATTTTAATTAGCAAACTTTTAAACCAAAACTTTGTTGCAAGATAATGATTCAAATGACTGAAGTAGGGGTAGACGGACCGGCCCGGGTTGATATTTAAACATACTTATCCTATACTGCACCCGACTAAGGTTTATACTTGGACCTTAGGCGGGAAATTATTGTGGTATTCGGGACGAGTCAATGCTATGAGTCGTTCTACCTTAGACATGAATCGCAGGTATTTATTAACTTATCTTAATTTTGCGCACTTATATTTTACATAGTATATGTCGTACTTAACGGATTTTTTGCCATTTTACACTATGCGTAAAAAACTTACATTTTTACGCTTTGATTCTACACTTTATGATTTTACCCCTTTTGAGCCCAAGTCGATAAGTAATACGTGAGTATAGGCAAGAGTCAAAAGGGACATGACCCTCTCGTTAGAGGTCATCTCATGCCACAAGAATAATAAACCATGATTCTCAAGTCCTACATAAAAAATATACTAAATCTGGGATGACAAATGCCATCTAGAGGTCCGTGACCGTCTCGCGAGAGGGACCATGGACACGATATATAAGCATATGGTTGAAAATGAAGAGGCAAAGCCAAGTGAAGTATATCACAAAGAAAAGCAAAAAATTACAAGTCTGTAGAGGTCCAAGTGCATCTACATATCCACGGTCGTCTCGGGGAGGGACCATAGATTCAAGTATGAGGTATACGACTGCGAATGAGCTCCACGTTCGTGATATGGGAACAAGAACGAATTATCAAATATATACTAAGTATGGAAAGGCCATGGTCGTGCCGCGAGAGGGGCCATGGACACAAGTAAAAAGGGCGTGGCCGTTCAACATTATATCACTAATCATGCGGCTATGTCCATGACCGTGACACAAGAGGGCCATGAGCATGAGTAAAAAATACATGGCTGCGAGGTAAGAGGGACAACGCCCTCCTTCCGGGACACCATAAGCTCAACAAAAGACTAGCATGGCAAAAGATTTGGAACAAGACCAGGCGAGACAAGCTACACTCTAAGAACCACTTCAATTTCAGGAGAGGTACCTAGGCGATTGAAGTAGTAATTGCCACACTGATTAGGAAGCAGTGTGCGGGTCTTTTGGGAGTTATCCAAGATACGATTTTCTACGGCACTTATCTCCTCACGGCTATAAACAAGAGGAGGGATCAACCGTGACTACGTTAACTTTTATTCTTTCTCTGTAAATGTAGTCATAATCGTCGTTTGGAGCTCTTGCTGAGCCACAATAGAAATAGGGGTAATTTTATTTAGTTTCATTCTCAAAAACCATCAATCAAACACACTTGATAGAACATTGTTTAAAAAGTTGTGAGCCGTATCTTAATAATCATTTGATTACAAGTTAAAGTGCAATAAATTCTAACTGCACAAGTTTTCTTACCGAAAAGCATATATATACGGGAAAAAGTTGAAACTCATTGCCATCCCTAGGTTCAACAAGAATTTTTATTAGATCCAACTAGGGGTGTCCATTCGGGTTCGATTTTTCGGGTTTACCCGAAACCGACCCAGTTATATACATTTTTAATTTTTCGGTTTCAGGTTCGTTTCGGGTTTTGGGTATTTCGGTTTCGGGTTCGGTTTTGCTTATCGATTTTTCGGGTTCCGGCTAAAAACCTCCAATGAATAGAACTCAACCCGTATTCTTAGGCGTTCGGGTTTTCGGGTTTCGGTTCGGGTAACCGAACCCGACCCGAACTGACACCCCTAGATCCAACTCGTCGCACAAGCATACATATTCAATCTCTGCCCCCACCCTGTTAGAAATCGAACAGGAAAAATTAGGGTTACCGATATGGCTGAGTCGCGCACTAGGTCGCTCTCTTTAAGACGTTCGTGGCACTGCCTCGTAATGCGCACAACATAATATCAGCCGGTCGCCTCCAGGATAAAACAACCACTCATTAAATTTGCTCGCGGTTTTGTGCGAAAACCAGAACTCTCTAAACTCACTCTCTTTCTCGTGTTTCTGCTCTCTGAGGTGTCTTTAGAGGATCTAGGGGTCTACTATTTATAATAGCAGAAAACCTAGAATATTCCCTCTTTCTTTGGGAATAACCCACATTTTAATTAGTAAGATAATTACCCCATAATTAAAATACATTATATTAAGATTATTAATCCTAATTCTCTCCATAATATTCCTTTTATTAATTATCCATTTTATATTCGTATCTAGAAAGAATACTGGATAATTAATTCAATATAGCTTTTAAAGCTATTCATTCCCAACACACCCTAGCTCCAAGTTGGCCAACAGATTAAACATCTTCTTCATAAAAATTGATTAAACTTAGATTATCATCCGCAGACGCATTTGCATGGGTTAACAGTCTTAGCACATTGATATCCATTTTGCTATATGTTGAGCAAAGAAAATGTAACATATTCAAAACACGTCTCGGTTGTAGTTAGGGTTGGCTATTTGGTCCGGATTTTTGGGTTTTACCCGAAAACGGACTGTATAACCCGTACAGAGACCGGACCGGGACCGGATAGTAAACAATCCAATCCAATCTTTGGGCTTATATTTGACGTAAAAACCCGCTCGGGACCGGATCGAAAACTGAATAAAGACCGAATAAGAGAGCTCAACACCCAAAACTTAAGGGTAATTTGCATAAACGGTCACAAACCTTTGCACTTAGTACAAAACTTAACCAACTCCTCACCCTTTCAGGTCTTAGTCCACTCAAATCCCCACAATCTCAATATAAAATGAAGACCGAATTGGGACCGGACCGGGTCAAGATCGGCCCGATCAAGACCAGACTATATCCAATCTTTGGTCGTTCTATTTTCAAAAAGACCGGACTGAACCGGATTAATTTGGCCAATTTAACCGGACCGAACCGTATAGCCACCCCCAATGCAGTCAAAAGCGCGATTCTACGTAGAAGCAGTTGGGTGACCTAGAAGCGTAAAACCGTAAGCTTTTAAGTTTTAAAGCGTAGATTTTGACTACATTTGTAAAGGAAAATAATGATTTTATGTAGAATCGTTTTGGTGACCTAAAAAGGTAAAATCGTAAGCTTTTAAGTTTTAAAGCGCAATATAGACTGCATTGGCCACCCCTAGTATTATCACTGTCATATTAATCATATCATTATGATATGCCAGTGATACGATGACCTATTGTAACACCCCATTTTCAGGTTAGGGTTCGATTAAGGTTCGACCGAACGTTTGGATCGACGGTTACGTAGACTTACAACCAAAGATTAGGGATAATAATAATAATTATTATTATTATATTATTATTATTCATTAAAATGAAACCCTAAACCCCCACTCCACTAGGCATCACGTGGAGAATACCTTTTCCTCTAAAACCATTGCTTTCCTTCTTCTCATTCCGCCGCTCCTCAAAAGCTCGACGCAGTCCCGCAGAAATCCGAAAAGGAGGAGGATAATGCCTGAGACACAAATGAAAAAAAAAAAAACAGTTGGGACTTCGTCCAAATCCTACGTCTGGGTGAATCATAGAAGCGCCAGAGCTTCCGAGCTCCGCAGGAAGTCATATGACGCTAGGTATTCTTCTCTTGTTAAAGCCGCCCAGGATTTGAATTTATGCGAGACGAGCGAGGAGGAAGTATCCAGAGTTTTGAATGGGTTAGGACATAATTTGTTGGAGCAAGATGTTGTGGTTGTGGTCAATAACATGACGAACCCTGCAGCATGCTTATGGCCGAGCTGGCAATGTGGAAAAAACTTTAAACTTGTATGATCGTGCTCGGGCGGAGAAATGGAGACTTGATGCTGTAACATTTTCAACGTTGATAAAGATTTATGGTATTTCCGGGAACTATGAAGGATATCGAATTACTATGAGAAGCAACAACGGAGAATAAGGTGAGTGTAAACTAAAGGGGGTAAATTCTACGCCTTACGAAATTTTCCTTGAAATTTTCCTGAGTATAAGTTATTGTTAAAGTTTAAGAAACAAGTTCTTTTTAAGAAGTACCTCACCTTCAAAAAGGTGAAGTCGTTTTAAGTGTTTTTAGTCGCTAGCGCCAGTCCGTTGCCATTTGAGATTTTCAGATAGAGCAGCAGTTATGCTCTTGAGATCTTGGAGACAGAGCAGCAGTTATGCTCTTGAGACTTTTAAGATGAGCAGCAGTTATGCTCTTGAGAATCGTGGTGAAGAGCCACCACGATAAGTTTAAGATGTTAGGGGGATGAATCGTTACGACTCCCCTAACTAAGTTTAAGTTTAAGGAAAGCCTTGATGGCTTCTCGTACGTATGAGTTGGCAACCGGACTAGCTAGTGAGGGATCCCCGTGTTAGTCAAGTATTTAATTCAAGATTTGAGCTTTAAGAGAGGAGAGTAACTTCAACTCCCTCAAGGTTTAAGAGTTAAGATTTTAAGATTGGAAGTACAAACAACTTCCACTAGTTAAAGTTAAGTGTTTAAGTAAAGTATTCAAGTATTAGAAGTATTCAAGTACAAACCACCAGTTTGAGGAGCTAGAGGAACAGTTAGTGAGCAGCGAGTTCGAGGGCAGGCAGCTAGAGGATAGCAGTATAAGCGTCACGGAGGATGCTTAGCCAAGGTTTTCAGTAGCAGCAACTTTAAAGATTATTAGTTATTTACATTTTATGATTGTTAGTATAGACTGGAGATCAGATTGAGGTTTTAAAGTTTGAGTTTATTTTGCCCACGTGTTAGGGCTTTGCTCTGAGCTACAAGTGTGTGCTTTCAGTATTTTATTTATGAAAATTTTTCCCACTGCAATTTAAGATTTGAGTATTTTATTTATCAAGGGCATTTTAGTAAAAGTAGTACCCGGCCGGGATAGGGTGTTTCATTTTGGTATCAGAGCCGGTCTTCCTCTGTTCCTTGGTTTCTAAGGAATACTGGAATATCGGTCTCAGTTTTAAATGTTTTTGTTTTTAAAGGAATTGAAAATGAGTCAAGGATCGTCTTTTAAGATTTTATAGAATCTCCAGTCTACTCTAATCATAATAAGGTGAATAGCTATGACAGTACGACACGGCACAATGGTAGCACGAAGGTGCGCTTGGTTTAAGAATAAGTTAGGGGACGATTTAGTTAACAAGTCGTGGGACGTCAAATAAGAAGCGGAGGTGTTTGGCGATCGTCGGTATGAAAGGAAGGATGCAAGAAACGTGACCAACCCAAGTTGAATCTCAAAGGCTCTCAAGACCAAGTATCTCATCGACATGATGGATAGTAGTGTTTCAATTAGTTAACCAACTACTCGGGCGTTAGCAAACAGATCATCATCATCAACCTAGAGAAGGAAGGAGGAACGTTGCAAAGGTCTGTGGAGGTAGAATCAAATGTGCTAGGACTTCAACTCCAAACACCAGCAAAGAGGTGCCAATCGAAAGGGAATACCTCAAGGATTTTGAAGGAGTTGAGAGAGTAGTACGAGGATTTTACTACTAGGAAAAAAGGGGATGATCTAATAAGCTAAGACAAACAAAGGGGAGAAATATGAATCGCCAAAGAAAGAGCTACAATCACTAGATGTCAGTAGCTATAATGATGAGAGAATTTCAGGGTCCTTGACCCTAAGCAGTTGCGAGGTGACAACGAGTCAAGAAACGAAGATGTACAACGAGAAGTCCCTCAGCTAGTTTTAGTGGTCGACGGCTTAACGCTTTTACAACACGGTGACCAGGACAAATGGAGAGCTTAGACTTTAAGAAAAGCTAGGGTGGTATAAATGAAGCAAGTGAGGTAATAAGTAGGTTACAGGGAGTATGAAAGGACAACAGGAAGCTAATAGGCAAGGTGGAGAGGAGTCCTGGTCGTTTACATATGACGACAAAGGAACCCTTATAGATAAACTACGTCACTAGAGAAAAGGGTACATGACCCTGGGGAATAAGGCTGATAGCAAATCCTTACTAGGAAAAAGACAAGCGTCAAAATTATCGAGGTAGAGGACAGGCTTGGATCAAGAATAACAATGTGCTAGTGAACAACGCCGAGCTAGAAAGAGGATGGAATGTAATATAGGAGGCCACACAAACTACCCAAATCACGAAAGGTCACGAGGTCGTTGGGACCGTGAAAGGGGAATGCAAGAGTTCGTGATGATCTTTTGTGTCATTGGCCTATCCTAAAAGGAGGGAGCATCTATCCACGTAGTAAATGATGGGTGATAGAAGGAGGAACTTCTGTAATAAGTTGAAACTAGGGGGCTAAGAGCTGGGGTCTCAGAACTAGCTATAGGAGTAAGTCATTAAGCCAACCGAGTATAGACAAGTGACTCGAGTTCAAGAAACTGCATAGTGGAGTACGACGTGGAAAACATTACTGGGAAGGAGGAAATCATTAGGTTACCTTATCCAAGGTGCCCCACCCTGAGTGGGAGCGGCATAGTAGGGTGTCATCCTGAGGAAGCGGCTAGTTAAGGATAAGGTAGACACGCGGATATAAGCCACTAAGAACCCATACTATGAGATTAAGGCCATATACAGGCATCAATCTAGACAAAATGACGCGAATGAGGTATGTTAAATCCTACCAAGGGAAATCTCCTATTGGAAGCTTTGACCCAAAACAACAATGAGAAGATACTCAACAGAGGTTGGTGATCAAATATAGTACAAGCAACAACAGAAGAGTTGTAGTTTGGTGGTAGTAAAAGTAAAGAAGCAAGAAGAACACCGTGGGAAGTTATAGAAAAAAAAATGGTTGGCATCAACCTGGCGATGTATGCGTCAAGGAAGATAGTTAAGACGGGCGGAAGCAAGAATACAACAGACAACAAGAAAGCATTAGGTTGACCACCAAAGAGAGAACAACCGATCCATAGGAAGTCCATAAAGATATTTCAGTCAATTTTTAAGGTGGAATGATGATCGTCAGGAATAGTCAAAGGGAGAACCTTATCTATCATGGTAAATAAGTGAGAAGAGACTATAAGAACCTAGATTACTACATCGAGAACAAGGGACATCTAGAACTAATGAGTAACATCAAGGAGAAGAGTCACGAGTAAATAAATAATATGGTTATGAGTTTAGGGAATCTGATAGGGTACCCCAAAGTGAAGCCAAGATGGCCTATGCGGGTGAAAGGTGTCGATCTCTCAGATAAAAATTTATTGGACGGGGAAACCGTACGATGAATTTCAGCTGGGGTACAAAAGTGGCAGAAGGGATAGTACGAGAACATAACATTCAACCAATGATAAGGAAGTGTTAAGTTAGGCGCCAGGAGTGAACAAGTACTCAAAAGGGAAGGTCGTGATTCTGGAAAGAAGTCATAAAGTTGATCGCAAGCTAGAGAGAAATTCAAAGGATGTCTCTAATGCCTACAGAAGGTAAAAGCAGTAGTATGAGGTTTTGGCGCTAAGCAACAAGTAACGAGGAGATGACCATTCACTCAATGCTAAAGGGAGAGACAAAGAATCTTGGATGAAAGTAATAGATTCAAAGTCAGAAGGTACAAGGACCTAGGTGATCTACGTGGTCAACCACAAATGAGGTTATGTTAAAAGAGTTTTACGATATAACAAGATGGAGGTTAAGCCGCTATTAGTAACATTGGGGTTGAAAGGGGTATTAAGAACATTAATAGGGATATGTAAAGAATTTTCTCATGCTAAAGGCACCATATATGGTGAATCAGTGCGTATCAAGTGGAATTATCAAAGAGGAGAATAACGAGGCCTATAAAGGGAGAACGAGCGATACCTAGGAATCAGCATGGGAGTTAATCATTAAGCAGGGCAAACATTCTATACCAAGGAGAGTTGTCAGCAGTCAAGATAGGGAGGACAAATTTCAAGGTCTGGGCCTGGTATGAGCTGAAGTTACGACGAGTCATGACTTGAATAGGGCTAGCTAATAATTTATTTCCTTTATGTTCTTAAGGAATCCTAAGTAGAGACCCAAGACAAATAGTTGAGAATAATATGAGCTACAAAGCCATTACAGCATCAGAGGCATTTAAGAAGGGAGAGTGCCTTAGTGCCATAGACGCATTGAGCAAGTAACTAGCTTGGGCAAGAGATTTATGAAAAGTGAGCGAGTAATTAGTTGGCCAAGAAGCAAACGCAGTCCCACACGAATAGGAGAAAAGGGTTCATAGCTCAAGGTCGTACCAGGTAAAGGAAGTATACATCCCGGTAGTAGAAGGATTTCCTTAAGTGAGGCCTTAGGTTGTCGCGATGAACAAATTTTGAGGTCAAAAATTTTTCTTAAGGAGGGAGGAAATGTTATATCCCAGTCGAGACAACCTCTATCAATTGCAAGGTATTTTAGTCCAAAGGCCAAGTACACCGTTCCAATTTCGGGGACGAAATTGTTTTTAAGGGGGGAGGAAATGTAACACCCCATTTTCAAGTTAGGGTTCGATTAAGGTTCGACCGAACGTTTGGATCGACGGTTACGTACAAAGAGTTACAACCACAGATTAGAGATAATAATAATAATAATAATATATTATTATTCATTAAAATGAAACCCCAAACCCCCACCCCAATCGGCATTAAGTGGAGAATCCCTTTTCCCCTAAAACCATTGCTTTCCTTCTTCTCATTCCCTGCTCCTCAAAAGCTCGATGCAGTCCCGCAGCAATCCGAAAAGGAGGAGGAAAATGCCAGAGACACAATTGAAAAAAAAAACAGTTGGGACTTCGTCCAAATCCTACGTCTGGGTGAATCCTAGAAGCGCTAGAGCTTCCGAGCTCCGCAGGAAGTCATATGACGCTAGGTATTCTTCTCTTGTTAAAGCCGCCGAGGATTTGAATTCATGCAAAACGAGCGAGGAGGAAGTTTCCAGAGTTTTGAATGGGTTAGGACATAATTTGTTGGAGCAAGATGCTGTGGTTGTGGTCAATAACATGACGAACCCTGCAGCATGTTTATGGTCGAGCTGGCAATGTGGAAAAAACTTTAAACTTGTATGATCGTGCTCAGACGGAGAAATGGAGACTTGATGCTGTAACATTTTCACCGTTGATAAAGATTTATGGTATTTCCGGGAACTATGAAGGATATCGAATTACTATGAGAAGCAACAACGAAGAATAAGGTGAGTGTAAAGTGGATACATTCTACGCCTTACGATTTTCAAGTATTTCCCTTGAGTATTTTCGAGTATTGCTTTGCATAATGTATGTGCAGTATTTGATTCATGTTTGAGATTGCATGATTATGGTTGGTGATTTGTGCCTTGTTTGAATTATGACTTGAAGTGACTGGTTATTATTTACCTTGAAATTTTCCTGAGTATAAGTTATGGTTAAAGTTTAAGAAACAAGTTCTTTTTAAGAAGTACCTCACCTTCAAGAAGGTGAAGTCGTTTTAAGTGTTTTTAGTCGCTAGCGCCAGTCCGTTGCCATTTGAGATTTTTAGATAGAGTAGCAGTTATGCTCTTGAGATCTTTGAGACAGAGCAGCAGTTATGCTCTTGAGATTTTTAAAATGAGCAGCAGTTATGCTCTTGAGAATCGTGGTGAAGAGCCACCACGATAAGTTTAAGATGTTAGGGGGATGAATCGTTACGACTCCACTAACTGAGTTTAAGTTTAAGGAAAGCCTTGATGGCTTCTCATACGTATGAGTTGGCAACCGGACTAGCTAGTGAGGGATCCTCGTGTCAGTCAAGTATTTAAGTTAAGATTTGAGCTTTAAGAGAGGAGAGTAACTTCAACTCCCTCAAGGTTTAAGAGTTAAGATTTTAAGATTGGAAATACAAAACTCTTCCACTAGTTAAAGTTAAGTGTTTAAGTAAAGTATTCAAGTATTAGAATTATTAAAACGTAAGGGCGTAGACATACCCCGTCTCACTCACCAGTTTGAGGAGCTAGAGGAGCAGTTAGTGAGCAGCGAGTTCGAGGACAGCCAACTAGAGGAGAGCAGTATAAGCGTCACAGAGGATGCTTAGCCAAGGTTTTCAGTACCTGCAACTTTAAAGATTATTAGTTATTTACATTTTATGATTGTGAGTATAGACTGGAGATCAGAATGAGGTTTTAAAGTTTGAGTTTAATTTGCCCACGTGTTAGGGCTTTGCTCTGAGCTACAAGTGTGTGCTTTCAGTATTTTATTTATGAAAATTTTTCCCACTGCAATTTAAGATTTGAGTATTTTATTTATCAAGCGCATTTTAGTAAAAGTAGTACCCGGCCGGGTTAGGGTGTTTCACCTATTTCAACTCAAAATTTGAAAAATTTGTATATATAGCAAACATTCATTAAGATCTACATAGTTATATCCATTTTGTTATATTTTTCAAGCATAAGACCTCATACCAACATCATATCATTGTCATGTCAATCATATCCTCGTGATGGAAGCAAGTTTTTCACGGTCACACTAACCGTGATAATGGAGCCTAGACCTTGAAGAGCAAGGAATTCAGAGGCCTTTGTGCACCTCGCATGCGTAATAGACATCACGGTCACTTCACCGTGATAATTCGCCCATCACGGTGAAGTCATTTAATGAGATGGGTCGTTTTTGTTCGAGATCATGGTCCAAATTAACTTTAAATTCACGGCCGTGAACTGGGACTACACTCAATCTGTGTATATTAGGAGAAGGGAGGTGAAACAAAAGAAAAGGGAACCTAGTGAGAGGGAAATCCCCTTCACGGCCGTTTGAGTTGTGTTCTCCATTTCTCATTATGCTAATTTGACCCAGGTAGGGGGAAATCCCCTTCTTGCTAAGAGGCTTTTATAAGCTGGATTATTTGGCCAATTGAGCCACCTACTTAGGCCAAATTAGGGCAAACCTCAAACTTCGATTGAGCACTTTGAGTTGGTTGTTGTTTTGCCGTCCGGATTAAGGCCCGAGGGTGTAGCCTTGGTAACACTTAATCGATTGGCCAAGAGAGCTAATTTGTTAGCTATATTCTTCATACTAGCATGGTATATTAAACCTTAAAAAACATTTTTTTAGAAATATATCACAGTGAAGGATTTTATAGAGTTTAATTTATTCAACTTTTCCATGCAAAAGAATTTAAAATTTGAGTTAAAATGTATGAGTAAGTAGTCCGTAAAATATGTTGACTCTGCCCAGGTCATTGTTGTTCGTAAGCCCATTCAAATTCCACTACGCTCCGCAGTTTTCATCAACGAATGCCCATTTAATTTACTTCCTTACTATTTGTAGATGATTTCACTACATCGATCTAGATCTTTCTTATGAAAAAGAAAAGTGAAGTCAATAAGCTTTTAATCATACAATTATTTAAGTTTGTTTTCGCCCAACATCTGTAAACATTTAAAGCAATCTGCACATATAATGGATTAGGATATCAAATGATGATTTCTTTATTTCAGGAGGTATTGTTCATCAAATTACTTGTGTTCATATACATCACAACATATTGGATAGGTAGAACACAAACATCAGCATGTCATACCAATAACTAGAGCATTGTTATTTCAGCAACACATGTTGTTCATTTGATTAATAGGAGCCCTACTCTCCTTCTCAATCATCTCACTCGTTATGCAAAACTCCACAAAAAAACCCCTACTCTCAATTAGCTAAGAGTATTTGGTTGCCTAGCTAGCTTATCCTTCGACAACTGAAGCTAGTAGAACCAAATTAGATGACAAAGCTAATCGCTTGCTTCCACCAGTAACTAGGGTTTACATACTTTTTTTTTTTGGGTGAAAACCAAAGGTCATCGTTGTGCAACCTTTGCACACACTATTCACTCATTTCTAGGGATTTGTCGTCCATGATAAGATATTTCATTTATCATTCGTCCATTGAAAGACATTTCCTTCATTATGCATCGCAAGTGATCACAACATCCCCAAACAACTTCACAAAACTCAGGTGCTGCTTTTCAGCATCGCAACGACATATCGATGAGTTCCATATCTTGTTCGTTATGGTTAGGAGATTTAATCATATAACTATCCGATTTGCTATAATTCAAATTTGTCGTCAGATCACTTACAAATAATTGGCCTGAATTCTCGGACAGTGAAGATAGAGAGGAGATGTGAGTGGGATTGAATCTTGGTCGAGCAACCAACTTCCACCTTGAATTCTTCTTAATTAGCACATCATAATGCTTCGGCAGGTAATGATCAATGACTGCTCTGGTACCATGTAAAACTGAATGATAATAATCGAAATCAATGCACGACACTAGATACAAGTGATTTCCCTCATTAATTAGTGTGACCTGGACTGCTTCACGTAGAATGTGAGTTCAGAGGATTATTATCGCACAACTATATATTCTTCAAGCTTCTCTGTTAGTCTGTTACACAAGCCCATGTTCCCCCTTACCTTAATTAGTGCATTGGCTAAAATCATCGTGCGTAATTAGGATTAGTAGAAAAGTAGAAAATAGTTCTCTTAACTTGTATAGTAATACAAACGTGGATGAAGTTACAGCGGCAAGGCCGCTACAATCAGAATAGCCAAATTAGGCCCTGCTGTGCCCATATTGTGGAAATTAATTGGTCATTCTTGCTAAACTTAAACCCAAAATGAACATAAGCACCGAACCAAAGAGGAATGGATTAGGTTAGTAACCTTATGGTGAGTAACCCGTCCACATCAGCATGACATCAGCATCCTTTCTCTCCTGGAAAGCCTTTAATTTTCCCCTCTTTAATCTTTGACAGACGATTTCTCACTCATTTTAAGTCGAAATTTAATTTTTTTTGCAAAGTTAGATCACATTAATTGTGCTCTTCAAAATGATATCCACTTTAATATATTTTTCGAACAAAAAAAATTGGGCCATTTTTCACCAGTCTATACCATATGGTATTGACTGGTATTGAAATAAAAGCATACCTATGGTTTGATAAACGTACCATGGTGGTATGAACAAACCAAGACTGTAGGATGGTTGAATACATGATAGTAGAAGTATATTAATTGTCATTTACGACTTTTAACATTGTATACCACACAATACCACCCCGTACAAGGGTGGTATTGTATGGTATTGTGTGGTATTTTTTGGTAATGTAATTTTTTCACCCAGAAATTTGTAGATCCAATAGATCATGATGAACTCGTCCTTTCTGTGCAAACGTTTTCAAAAACGAATTAAAAACGAAGAAGATACCATACAATACCACCTCGTACCAGGGTGGTATTGTATGGTATTGTGTGGTATTTTTTGGTCATGTAATTTGTTCACCCAGAAATTTGTAGATCCAATAGATCATGATGAACTCGTCCCTTCTGCGCAAACTTTTTCAAAAACGAATTAAAAACGAAGAAGATACCATATGCTATATAGTTGGTACCGAGAGGCCAGAATTTTTTTTTTCTCAAAAAATATTGAAAATTGATCTCATTTTGTAGAACACGATGAACTCGTTCCATCTGTGCAAAAAAAAATTAAAATCTGAGTTAAAACGAAAAAGATATGAGTCAATTAAGAAAACTAGAAAAAATAAAAATGGTTTTTAATTCTCCATCCTTATGTCTGAATTTTCTAAATAAAATGTCCAGATTTGGTTATTGATGGGTGCATAACCCATGGTTATGCACCCTATCTTGAGCCGAACCAAAGATCGGATGTAGCATTTTAGCTACTTCGATCCATAAGGACCAGAAGACTGTCTGTAACAGAAGATAGAACAAAACATACCCATACCCTTTCAGTTTCTACCCAAATTTAGCCGGCCTATTGAAAAAATTAGAACAAAACATCCCAAAAGACCAAAAGTATCACCCAACAGCCCTAACACCATGATGATCATTTGAACCGAAATCAACCGTTTTAATTAATAAGAGTAGGAGACTGCTACGTACGTAGAACTAAGTCAGTCTACCATCCCAAGTTGTCTTTGAAAAGCTTCCAACTTGCATTGGACTGAGCCAATCTCTCCTTGGCTCTCATCCTATTTTCCACCGCTTGCCTGCTCTCATCGCATTGCGTCTTCAGCTCTTCCAATTCCTTGGCAGCCTCTTGATTGGCCTTGTCCAGTTCGGCCACGGTTGAGCTCCTCTGATCAACAATTATAGCCTTGCGAGCAGATAACTGCCGAATCTCAACCTCCAGCTTCAGATCTTCCTCTCCAAGTCTCGTAACCTGATAGAAACCTATTTTTAGGGTTCTATCGATAGTGCTGGTTGGTTGGAAATTTAGAGATTTGGGTCTAGAATTAGGGATTGAGATTGAGGATTTGGGAAAGAAGAAGAACAGAATCGGCCTAGGCCTTTAGAGGGGGATTGAGAACGAGAACTGAGAGGATAGGGAGATTAGGGTTTGGAAGGGTTTTCTTAATATTCTTCTTATTGATTATGAATGAAGCACCAATTACATATTTATAGCGAAAGACTAGAAAAACCTAATAGACTATCCTAATATGACTCAATGACTACTACCATATCTAATAATATCCTAATTATATTAATATTGATAATTATGGTTAACCTAAAAAGTAGGTTTCCATCATCCCCTTCCCCTTGAAAACCAACCTTGTCCTCAAGGTTGCCCGACTCAACCCATTTCTTACGCTTCCGTTTCTTCCAATTGTGCTCCACTACTCGAATGAAGCCCACTCCAACAACTCCGACTCCAATGGCCTCTTCCCAATCCACGTGTCTCAGGTTGCACCATGCCCAAATGATCTTTTATCCTCCTCAAACTCTACAAAGTAAGAATCATTGAGTTCTTCTTCTTGGAGCCCACTTGCAAATCCCAAGAAATTGTCTAGCCAACCATTTGGGCCCACATTCTTCAAATCAGATATACTCAAACAGCCCATTTGAAGCCCAAAGTCTCTCTGAAAACTTGGCCTATACAAAACAGAGACTGGCCCATCCAAAGCCCAAGCCTCCCACTGGTCGGATTGGCCCAACCATAGATCCAAGCCTCCTTGTCCTTTCTCCTCGAACAGGGCCGCACTTCTTGGCTCATCAGAAGGCCTAGGGTTGGTGCGTAGCAGGGAGGCGTCACCCTCCTTCCTTTCCCCGTTCGCCGGTCGCTCCTCAGCTCCATCCTCTTCCGCGATCCGCGACTCATCCGCCGCCTCACCTGCCCGCCCACTGCCGCATCGCCTGCCCGCGCCGCCGCAGCGCGCTCCTCCACGTCGGCGCGACGCGCCTGCGCCGCGTCTGCCCGCGCCGCCGCCTCTGCCTGCGCCGCCGCCTCTGCCCCCGCCGCCAGTTGTGCAGCTGCGTCGATTGAACTGATTTCCACAGCGGTAGGAACAAACTCCACAATAGCAGGAGTGTCTTCAATGGAGGCTGATGAATCCTTCGACGTCGACTCTGGCTGGTTGCGGGTCGCGCGACGACGGGCCGCATAGCGCTCGAGTTCGGCTCGAAGTTCTTTCAGGCTTGCTATCATATAGTCGGCGTGAGCTTCCCTCCTAGCTAAACTGGCTGGGAGAGCTTCAAACGTGTGATAGGGTTTCTGATAACAATTCCCTGGTGAGAGTTGTGATGAACTCAAATCTGTGACCATGGCTCTGATACCAATTGATAGAAACCTATTTCTAGGGTTCTATCGATAGTGCTGGTTGGTTGGACTCCATGTCCTTTTTCACCTGATCTACGGATGATTCCACCCCGTGTCTAGTTTCAATAGTGGAGAGTGAGCTGGGGATGATCTCCTTGAACTCAACAAGGCGCGAGACCAAGTCTTTTAGGACTGTCTTCTCCACCGGATCGGTTGCACGTTCAGCAAGCTGGAGGGCAGTGTTCTCGACTTCATCAAGTGATTTGGTTTGCGAGATGGCCTCAAGCGACATACGAGGAACCCCACCATTTTCTCCCTCTGCTGCTGCATCAGACGAGAAGTACCATGGTCCGGATTCGAGCAAGATATTTCATCAGACGAAGCCATTGCTGAGAGTTCTTCTATCAGTTTTCTTGACGTAGATTGCACACTAGATAGAGAAAGAGGTTTGCTCGCTGCGTTGGCAGAACTATCAGCCTGAACCTGAAAAGGCAAAGCAAGCCATGGAGGAAATTAAATGGGGGAGAGTCAATCGGTGATGTTTGGATCGAATCAACGTACTATATATGGTTTGTGCTTTCTGTCACATTTGAACGTCAATTTATGGTGCAAAAGTGTGAGGGAACTTATCATTGTCATCACCTGACTATCTGCTGAAATTGGCAGGGTCGATGATATTTCTTTAATGACTTTTGGTGCCCCAGAATTAATAGCTGCCTCTGAATCTGTTGCTTCAGCTTCCTGCAAGCTATTGAGACAATAAATTTTGAGAAATTTTACAATGCTATATAGTATTGGTGCTATAGAATTTTGTCTTTATGGTACAACTTAAAATTGTACATTTACGTTATGGTACAACTTTAGATTGTACCTATACTTTTTATACAAATTCTTTTATGGTACAACTTGAACTTGTACCTTTATGTGATGGTACAACTTTAAGTTGTAAAGTTGTACCATAACATAATGGTACAAATTGCTTTATGGTACAACCTAAACTTATACATTTAATGTTATGGTACAACTTTAAATTGTACATTAAAGCACAAGTACTATATAGCATAGTAGAAGTGCTCATAAATAAATAGTTACAAGACTCTATTATTGGAGAAGGACAATAGACAGTAAGTACAAGGAATTTGGATTCAGTTCAAACTTGGTTCTCTTAGCAGTGCAAACTTCAGCTTCAACGATGAGTGTATCATTCACAAAGAATCCTTTATTAGGACTACGAAGTTCTTTGGTCCTCTGCATTGAAACTGTTTGTGCTATCTGCGGGGATCCAGAGTTCCGATTGATAGACACATGAGAAATGCGAAACTAAATAATCCGCCATCAACGAGAATAATTGCTACACACTTACACTCTCGCAGGGATGAAGTTCCATTGACTTGGTCGACAAGAGTAAGGCTGATGTCAGCTTTCACACTCCATCCAGCCGGCCTGGTTTCCGAATCGACAAGATCCACGTACAGGGAGAGAAAATTCGCCACACTATTTCCCCTTGGAAAAACAAGAATCCTCCTGCAGGCAGGAAAGCCACAATCAACGAGAAACACACTAAATTGAGATCAATGTGTGATTGTGTATGTGGTAGTCTGAAAAGGATCCAAACGAACTATTGAATTTACTCCATCTACTCTTGCCCTAGCTCATATTAGACATGAGACTATGACCAAAGGAATGCTATTTTTTTTTTTTTAATCCAAGATAAGCCCCTGGGGCATGGCCGGGCAACAACAATATACAACTCAAAAAAAATAAAGAACGGTAATCCGTATGCAACCGGACTCCCGATAAAAGAGCCTGTTATGCCACGAGGTGGGCAGCTCTATGAAAACTCCGAGGAGCAAAAGACACGAAACTGACACAGGGAGTGAGAAAAGGGAGAGGAACAATGCCCTCATTTGGAGTCGGTGCTCGGATGGGAAGACTTCCTCCCTGAGGCATTGATAGACTGATGAGGTCGATTGCACTTCCTTCATGTATTTTACCTATGATAAGATTCCCCTGCAATGCTGCAGAGTGCAGACAACCCAAAAGGGATCCAAAGGGCTAGAAATTTCTAACCAAAGATAATAAAATTATCATTAAGGCTTAATCGTAAAAACTGGAAAAACCACACCCATGACTCCAATACAAGAGGCATCCAAAAATTCTAATAAGAAAGAAATTAATTAAATTGAACATGATAAGATTAACGCACATAAAGTTCAAAATGAATACATTATAATAGAAAACTCAATATACTGAAAAATAGTAAAAAAAATGCTAACTCCCAATTTGAATTGAATCAAACTAACATAAAAAACCGGCAAAAGCAAGGTAACATTGATTCTACAATTACAACAAGTAAACGAAGAGTTGAAGAAAGAGACAAAAATCCCACAATTAAGAAAAGGAATGATAAATTATACCACAGGAGAAGGAAGGGAATGAGCATAAAAGTAGGAAAGTAATGAATTTAAATTGAAAACATTGAAGCCACAAAGTTAATACTGACTTCAATTAAAACTTGAAAATAAAATAAGCAAAGAAATGGGACCACTTAATATCAAAGAAAGAATGAAGTAATCAATCAAACTTAAAATCAACGCGTAAATGATCCTAATTAATACAGGACTAAAGAAAAGGTGCCACTTACTCCGTTAAAAGGAACAACTTCTTGAAATCCAAAAAGGAAACACCATAAGTTATGGCCGGTTTTGAATTATAACCTCAAATCACAATTTAATGGAGGGATAAAACATAAAAGACAACAAAGAAAAGGAAGGAGAAATAATTTCAAATAAGTTTTACGTTACTTACCTAAAAAAGCAGCCCAAATTTAGGCGTTGTTACGGAATGGAATCGGGGAGCCATCGGAAAAGTAACTGGAGAGAAGACCACCAGATCGGAGGTTATCTTATTCTGGGGTTGACGACAAGGGCGAAACTGTCGACGATGCCGAACAATAGAGGAGACGCCATGGACCACGGACGAGTTCATACTTTCAAATAAACCACAAGTCCAAATAATTGGAACACTAAACTGACGAAAAACGTCAGAAAAACACAACGAAGTGTTCGTGATAATGGAACTCGAGTTTGGATAACCAGAGAGCAATGGACAAGGACTTGTCCTTAATAGAATGTCAGTAAGCAGCAATTCGGAACTAGTTTCAATCAAATGTAAAGGACTGGAGGAGAAAAGAGCCTGCGAAGAACCTTGGACGAATACGGTTGAATTGCCAGGGAGATAGGGTTGTGAGAGAAGGACGGCATTTAGAGAGGGTGGAGGGAAGAGGGCGGTGCTTGGTGAGAAGAAAAGGATTGAACTTGAGCCGGGGTGAGCTGGGCAAGAAGATAGAATAGAAGGCGGGCAGAGCGCCATTTTTGTTTTGTTTTTGTGGAGGTAAGGAGGGAAATTGAAGTCAGCAAGAATTCATGGAGGAAGTGGAGCGGGTTTCAGATGAAACAAGCGATTTAAATAACTAGGCAGGGATGAGGAAAAGAGGGTTTAATTAACAGAGAATAGAGAAAGCAGTTGAGAACGGGCATGTGTGGTTATATCAATTAAGTTACCATTTGTGGCCCCCAGCAATGAATGTGCCGGAATAGAGCTTGCTTTCATTCCGCCTCGAGAAATTCTCAATCTTCTAGGTGAATTTCTTAGTCTCCAGCATCCTCGTCACCGGCTGCTGATCTGCTTCCGCCGCCTGTTTCCCGGCGAGAAAACTCTGCGTTGAATTGAGATGGATTGCACCTTTGACTTCTTTGGACAACGATTTCTAAGACACGGCTCACACCTCTTCAAACAAAGTTCGAACGAGGGTGTTTGATTGATTTTTTTTTTGGGAATGAGATCTAAATTAAATTACTTCTACTCCTATGGAGGTTCGGCGAGAGCTCCAAACTACGAACTACATCTATGGCTACATGATAGAGAAAAGGTAAAGGATAAACTTGACATGAATGTCATAGTGTTGGTTTTGGAACCCCCTTGTCTCTGTCGACCCCTCCTCTTTTTTATAACCCCGAGGAGGTAACCGCCATAAAAAACCGCTTGTTGGATAACTGCTACAAAGAACCGCTCCTCCTTCTTCGTTAGAAAACCGCCTCTTGGATAACTCCCAAAAAGAACTGCTCCCTGCTTCCTTGGAGTGGTGGTTACTCCTTCAACCGCCTAGGTGCCTCTCTTGGAACCGTCATGGGTTTTGGAGTGTAGCTTGTCTCGCCTGGTCTTGTTCTGAATCTCGTGCCATGCTAGTCTTTTGATGAGCATGTAGTGTCTCGCAAAGGGGGTCGTGGTCTTCTTGTCTCGCGGCCATGGACTTCTTACTCATGTCCATGGCCTTCTTGTCTTACGACCATGAACTTCTTACTCATGTCCATGGCCTTCTTTCTAACGGTCATGGACCTCTTGAGACATATTCACTAGTGATATAATGCTCCATCACCACACCCTTTTTATTTGTGTCCATGGCCCCTCTCATGAGGCGGCGTGGACCTCTCAATCGTGCACATGGCCCCTCTCATGAGGCGGCATGGCCTTTCCATACTTAGTATTTTCAATCATTTCTAATGCTTCTTGCTTCGCGTCCATGGCCATCACATGACACGGCCATGGACCTCTTAATCATGCACATGACCCTTCTCGTGATGCGGCATGACCTTCTCAGACTTAGTATATTTTGGATCATGAGGCGACATGGCCTCCTCATTCGCGGCCATGGACTTCTCAGTCATGTCTGTGGCCCTTCTCGTGACACAGCATGGCCCTCTCATACTTAGTATCTTTTCTTGCTTCCATGCCCCTTCTCGTGAAGTGGCATGTGCTTCTCCTTGAAGTGGCATGTACCTCTTCCATACTTAGTTTTTTTATCAGTCATTAGGCCTTGGTCATGGGGCGGCATGATCTCTTCGTGAAGTGGCATGCCCTTCTCGAGACTTAGAATATTTTTGACCGTATTGAGGTCTTCCTTGAGATGGCATGTGCTTCTAAATTCTAGATGGACATGTTTTTGTGTCGTTTGGTCTTGGTTATGAGGCGGCATGGCCTCTTCATTCATGGCCATGGACTTCTCATACTTAGTAATTTTCATGCCATCTCGTGGCATGGCATGGCCTCTTACGAGAGGCCCATGTCCCTTATTGAATCATGTCCATGCTCATTAATGAGCTAGTGACTTGGGTTTAAAATCAATATCCATAAGGCCCAATTTAAACAACATTAATTGTTATAATGGGTGTGGTCTCTTAAACTCCTTGATTATCTTGTAACTCACCAATGTGGTACAAGACAAAATTTATGGTGTAAACAAATGCCCCCCAACTACTTAGTGCATAAGGATTATGGACTAAGTAGTTGAGACCAACTTAACCACTTATATCCCTTCTCTAACTTGTCCTCGAGTAACAAGACTTGTCTCTACTCACTCATGACCACAGGTCCAATAAAACTTGAAATTTTCCCCCCTAAAACAACACCATGATACCTACATCTTTCAAGTGGCTAGCTATGCCGCCTATGTTGTCTTCATTCATGTGTAGCCACGAGAAACCCTTGCCTTGTTGGCTTTTCGTCAACAATTCAGTGAGGCCCTTACACTTTTCTTATTGTACATGATCAAGCTGGCCATCACTCATCTCCAAGCCACGATGCCCTTAGGTCGTGGCCAACATCCAAACTGGTGGCCACTTGGGACAAGACGACATAGCATGGCAAGACGCAATCTACGACTCGGTATGCCAAGCCATCACTACGACTTGGTGGTAAGATCTTCACATCAAAGTCTAACAACTTCGATGATTGGCTTTTATTTTCTCTCTATTTTTTCTTATATAGCCATAATTGGCTTTTATTTATTTATTAATATATATGATATTTATTTATTTAAGATAACAAGGAGTGACAAACGTCACTGTTCTCCATCGCCTCTGGCAGCAACTAATTTGCCAAAGGTGTACACCCACTGCCAAGTCAATGGATTAAAACATGCAAGCCATCCATATACCACATGCTTCTTTTCCTCCATGGAACATGATTCTCCATACATTAATTTTGAATCTTCTAGCTTACTAGTGGGTGGTATATGATCAGCATGTCTAGCCTTGGTGGCCTTGCATGGGGTCTCGTGCTCATATGCTTTAGCCACATCACTTGACATGTTAAGACGACCATGGGTTTTCCTCTGCCTTGGTTTCCTCATGGTTGAGACATGCTTACTCTCCTCATGTTTTTGGATACGATGTCCAGTCTTGACAAGTTGGCGACCACCCATGTGGCCCACTTGACTTTGTCTTTCAACCTCCAAACCTTGTTGGCTCCTACCCTTAGCACACGACCATCCTTGGTTCTTTGTGAGGCCATGTCTGGTTTGTGCGTATGATACCTTCTTATGCATGCCCCTATGTCCATCATTCATGATTGATGGCATGTACTTACTACTCATGGACATGGGCTTGCCCCCCTGTCCACACTTAGCCAAACTTGTGTACTTATCACAAGCATGTGTAGGTTGGAATTATTTTAGCTTCTTGTACATGCCCCCTACTCCATTATTTATGGTGGGTGATATGCCTCCTTTCCCATACTTAGCTAAATTTTCAAGACTACGATAATTATTTTTGACTTTCCCACATCTTTTCTTGTTGGACTTGACCTCATGTCCACTGTTGATGATTGGTGGCATGCCCTCTTGTCCAGACTTAACCATAGTTTTACACTTATAAAAGCCATGGGTGGCTTGGAGCTGTTGTGTCTTCCAACACATGCCCCCTACTTCATACTTCAGGATGGGTGACAGGCCCCCATGTCCAGGTTTAGCCAGACTAACATGCTTATCATATGCATGTGTGGCTTGGATTTCACGTGGCTTCTTGGACATGCCTTGTCCATAATTAGCTAAATTTTCACATCTACAATAAATTTTTGTGGCTTTATCACATCGTGTCTTATTGGATACGCCTCCGTGTCCACTTTCTGTGGTTGGTGGCATGCCGTCATGTCCAGACTTAGCCATATTAGTATGTTTCTCGCAAGCATGTGTGGCTTGGACTTTATGTGGATTCTTGGGCACGTCTGTCCGTCTGTTGTTTGTGGTTGGTGACATGCCCCGTTGTCGACCATTCAAGGGTGGCATGCTACAAGGGGCCTTGCCTCCTTGTCCACTCTTTGACACGCTGTCAAAGTTATGAAAATCATGGGTGGCATGGGTATCCAACACCCACTTAGGCTTGCCACTCACTTCATCCTTCATGTCTGATGACATGCCCCGCTGCCCACTGCATGGAAATGGAGATATGCCCCCCATGCCATATTTAGGAAACAAATATGGTGTTCTATTGGACACACCATTTTGTTCACCTTTCTTAACATCAACTTGCCCCCCCAGCCTGACTCTTCATCTTCAACTTGTCAGGTGTTAGGCTTCCATGCACCTCTTCCTGCCCCTTAGGTGGGTTGCATCCACCATACCCATTGACTAGGGGTGGCAATGAAGGTGGACAAGCTTCTGGTGCTAGTTGATCAAAATCGACTTGATCTCCACTAGCCTTCCCGTTACGAGGTGACATACATGATCTTGACACCAAGACAGTTTCTTGTGTAACTGTCTGCACAAGCGGTTGCTCTACGTGGGTGGAGAACTTGTGAGTGAGATTCTCGCCATAACCACCACGTAAAAAAGGGGGTTGACTTGTCACCGGAGGCGACGAGTTCCCTGACCGTGGTTGGGCAGTCCGACCACCGGAGACCATAATAATTGTATCCTTAGTAGCAATACTTGATGGTGGATCTATACCATTATTTGGTAAAGATATTTCTTGCACCACAGGATCTAAAAAATCATTTTTAAACTTATCCAAGCAATTTTTATTTTTTATAACTACTTCAAATAATTGGTCCAACCTTCTATCTAAGGTGGAACTAAGAGAAGCAAGTTTGAGACTTGTCTGATGTGAACATCTAACAAGTTCATCCCAACTTTCCTCCATGAATTGGCGGTTCTCCTCCATGGCCTGGAGGTTTTTCTCCATGGCCAGGCGGTTCTCCGTCATTATCTTCTGTGTCTCCTCCACTATCAAATGGTGTGACATGACGGTGGTGGTTACTTTGACAGAAGGTGTCGGTGGTGGCAAAGCCTCTACCTTGCCATTGTTTTCGACCAATCCTTTTCCTTCTTGGCCAAGTTCAAAATTGGCGACAAGATCCATCACAAACCCAGGTGAAAGATCACCTTCTTGTTCTCTCAGTCGTGGAGCCATCAAATCAAACACAATTGTCCCACCAGGTGTGCCAAATTTGTTTCCCGGCAAGAAAACTCTGCGTTGAATTGAGATGGATTGCACCTTTGACTTCTTTTGACAACGATTTCTAAGACACGGCTCACACCTCTTCAAACAAAGTTCGAACGAGGGTGTTTGATTGATTTTTTTTTGGGAATGAGATCTAAATTAAATTACTTCTACTCCTATGGAGGTTCGGCGAGATCTCCAAACTACGAACTACATCTATGGCTACATGATAGAGAAAAGGTAAAGGATAAACTTGACATGAATGTCATAGTGTTGGTTTTGGAACCCCCTTGTCTCTGTCGACCCCTCCTCTTATTTATAGCCCCGAGGAGGTAACCGCCATAAAAAAACCGCTTGTTGGATAACTGCTACAAAGAACCGCTCCTCCTTCTTCGTTAGAAAACCGCCTCTTGGATAACTCCCAAAAAGAACTGCTCCCTGCTTCCTTGGAGTGGTGGTTACTCCTTCAACCGCCTAGGTGCCTCTCTTGGAACAGTCATGGGTTTTGGAGTGTAGCTTGTCTCGCCTGGTCTTGTTCTGAATCTCGTGCCATGCTAGTCTTTTGATGAGCATGTAGTGTCTCGCAAAGGGGGTCGTGGTCTTCTTGTCTCGCGGCCATGGACTTCTTACTCATGTCCATGGCCTTCTTGTCTTACGACCATGAACTTCTTACTCATGTCCATGGCCTTCTTTCTAACGGTCATGGACCTCTTGAGACATATTCACTAGTGATATAATGCTCCATCACCACACCCTTTTTATTTGTGTCCATGGCCCCTCTCATGAGGCGGCGTGGACCTCTCAATCGTGCACATGGCCCCTCTCATGAGGCGGCATGGCCTTTCCATACTTAGTATTTTCAATCATTTCTAATGCTTCTTGCTTCGCGTCCATGGCCATCACATGACACGGCCATGGACCTCTTAATCATGTACATGACCCTTCTCGTGAGGCGGCATGACCTTCTCAGACTTAGTATATTTTGGATCATGAGGCGACATGGCCTCCTCATTCGCGGCCATGGACTTCTCAGTCATGTCTGTGGCCCTTCTCGTGACACAGCATGGCCCTCTCATACTTAGTATCTTTTCTTGCTTCCATGCCCCTTCTCGTAAAGTGGCATGTGCTTCTCCTTGAAGTGGCATGTACCTCTTCCATACTTAGTTTATTTTTCAGTCATTAGGCCTTGGTCATGGGGCGGCATGACCTCTTCGTGAAGTGGCATGGCCTTCTCGAGACTTAGAATATTTTTGACCGTATTGAGGTCTTCCTTGAGATGGCATGTGCTTCTAAATTCTAGATGGACATGTTTTTGTGTCGTTTGGTCTTGGTTATGAGGCGGCATGGCCTCTTCATTCATGGCCATGGACTTCTCATACTTAGAAATTTTCATGCCATCTCGTGGCATGGCATGGCCTCTTATGAGAGGCCCATGTCCCTTATTGAATCATATCCATGCTCATTAATGAGCTAGTGACTTGGGTTTAAAATCAATATCCATAAGGCCCAATTTAAACAACATTAATTGTTATAATGGGTGTGGCCTTATAAACTCCTTGATTATCTTGTAACTCACCAATGTGGTACAAGACAAAATTTATGGTGTAAACACCGCCATATCTACCAGGTAGGACCTCCTGCATATATGCATATATAAACGGCCAAAGAACCCTTTTGGTACCACTCAGCGAAGAAGAAAAAAAACGTTAATCGAAAACTTAATTGACCGGCGGGAACCAACCTTTCCGGCGCGCAAGAGAAGTTACAAGTTTCGGCTACAGTATAAATAGAACAAACCTGCGCCAGACTTTTCGGCTGCTGGAAAGAGACTGATTCGAAGTGAGTTTTTGACGTTTCCCCTACTCCTTTTAATTAGGGGTCGGTTAGCATGCTAACCCCCCTTAGGGGTTGGAAAAATGACACCCCCTAGTATATTAAATACAACTATAATTAATACACAATAATTAATACACACATTAAATACACATTAGGAATTAAATGTACCATATTAATTAGGAATTCTCTCACTATTAAATACACATTAGGAATTAAATACACACATTAAATACACATTAGGAATTCTCTCACTATATTTGATTTTTTCTTTTTCAGCAGTCTCCGACCACCAGACTTCCTCCGACTGCCACACTTCTCCGGTGAAAATCTCATCGACAGACTCCCTCCGACCACCTCCAAAAAATATACCACTGCACTAATACGGTGTACCACTGTACTGGTCAGGGGCGGAGCTATGTAGGCTCTCGGGGGGGCCCCGGCCCCCCCGAGAATTTTGAAACTTACGTATAAAGTCCTAGGAAATTCCGAGAATTACGTATAAACTCAATCTAACAAGTATATAAAATTCGAGTGAAATCTTATTAACAGCCCAGATTTGTAGTGCACCGGAGAAGTCATGCAGTTTTAGTTAGAAGGTTCAGGGTTCGATTCTGATAGACAGCATTGCTTTTTATAATTTTAACAATTTTTTTCCAGTTTAATCCTCTAATTTTTCTATTTTGTCTAATCCTCTAATTTTTCTATTTTGTCTTATAAATCCTGTAATTTCAAATAAATTCAGTCAAGTTCTTAAACTTCTACATTTATATTTACAAAGATTGTTTTTGGATATGTAATTAATTAAATTTTAAAAACAATAATATAATCATAAATTCATATTCAAGGTATAAAACAATTACATGTTAAAATGCATGATAATTTTTGCTCACAGTATAAACATTTATTTTGAGTATAACATACTAGCAAACTTTAAATTATTTATATTTTGAGTTTTTTCTATTTTAATTAATATGTGTCGTTATTATTTATTTTTATCTTTGGATTTTCACAATAATTTACTAAATAAATCCGCCCCCCCCCCCCCCCCCCCCCCCCCCCCCCCGAACTTTCAATCCTGGCTCCGCCCCTGGTACTGGTAGATATAGCACTGCACTGATACGTTGTACCACTGTACTGGTAGATATAGCACTGCACTGATACGTTGTACCACTGTACTGGTAGATATACCACTACACTGGTAGCGATATCAGTGCACTGGTAGCAATGTCATATCTGAGTATCAGTGCAGTGGTACAAATACCAGTAAAGTGGTAATTAATGTGGTGTATTTAATGCTTACTTTGTATTTAATAACAGAACATTTATTATGTTTACTTTTATTAATACTTGTCAATAATTAATGAAAAATTGACCAATTAAAAGGGGGGTGTCAAAAAACCAACCCCTTAAGGGGTTAGCATGCTAACCCGTTCCTTTACCTTTTTCTCTTCACATCTGCGTATCAGTCTTGTTTTTTTTATTTCCTCTTTTGTCCTTTTGTAATCCAGGTAATCTGACCAATTTCAATAGTTAATTACCATTTTCTATTTAATTTTGCTTTATTTTTAATGGCTAAATTACATGTTTGGTCACTCAAAATGTACAATTCTTTCACGTTTGCCACCTGAATTATTTTTCTTTCTTATTCGTCACTAATTTTACGAATCGTTTCACCATTAGCACCAGCCGTTACACTCCGTTAAATTTGTACTACGTGGCAATCAACAATTAAGTTTGACCATTAACTTGATGACGTGGAAATTAAAAATAATAAAAAATACAATTATTTTTCTGCCTCACCATTCCACTTACTAAATTTACTAAATTTTTTCCTGTGGAGACGGAGAACTTGGTCGATTATGTTAATAAAAAATACTAATTTTTTTATAAATTACAAAATTAATTATCAGTGGGATGAAGAAATTTATATAATCAACCAGTGCAATAGGATCGGAAATTATCCAGCATCCACATAGCCTTTTAAATTACTTTTTTTTAGAAGCCTTTTAAATTAGTTCGTGATACATAACTTAAACAGAAGAACAAGTCCACCTCCCAAAAATCATATACCAATCTCATAGTTCGCCGACCTCAGCACCTTGCTCATGAACCGCAGACTGGCTCCGCCGATGCCGTAGTTCATATTGGTGCGCACGTTCAGCCCATCGAGCTGCGTAGAAGTAGCCGAGCTCGTAGGCCTAGTAGCTCCGGTCGTGCCTGGAAATCACTGATGCCGGGATGGAAGCTTCGCAAAGAACTGCAGGTAGTTGAAGAAGCTGTCCTATGGATCTTGCAACTTCGGCGCCAAAGGTATAAACGCCATCCTTAACAACTCTGCATCTCTTGAAGAACTGCCTGTGAAGAGGTTCTACAGAAGAACCCAACAGTGGAGAAAAGCGTTGGATGGCAACCCAAAGAACCCAGCAGCAGCGCCGCCGTGAGGGACCGCCGCGCTCCGATTGTCGACGAAGAAGCTGGATGAGAGGGTAAGGATTTCGATGGAGCTGACGAAAGTCACGGCAGACGAATAGGAGGAGTGGGGAAGGAGTTCGCTGGATGGGAACCCGAAGAACCCAGCAGCAGCGCCGCCGGGAGGGATCGCTGTGCTCTGATTGTCGGTGAAGAAGCTCGATGAGAGGGGAAGGATTTCGATGGCGCTGACGAAAGCCATGGCAGACGAATCGGAGGAGTGGGTAAGGAGTTTGATTGCCTTCCTCTTTCCTCTTAGTCCGAAACCCTGATTTCAACAGCAATTTATATATCCCAACCTAGAAAATAAATCCAATCCACAAAAATCAATTCAATCTCTGATTCACCGAAGCTCTAATTAAATAGATAACAAGAATGATGAATTCGAACATGGAACAATTCAAGATCAGAATTAACACAAACCTAAGTGCCCCATTGGCCTTTAACGCAAGCTTTGACGGATATTTTGCCATCACGACTGCGCATCAGCTCTTTCAAGCCATTAATCTCAGTCTCTTTGAGAGGACTGAACCGTAGGCACGGTTAGGCCATTAAAGGTATCAAGCGTCGGAGATACGGATGAGGCTCTTCCTGGAGCCGCACCTGAAGTCGTTGCCGCCGAAGGAAGTAGCGGTGCAGGGAGAGAAAGACTGGTGAAAGAGGCGAGTGAGGAAGATGGTGACGACGACGAGGAGAAGAGCGCCGATCTGGTGGCCGGGTACGAGTGCACCAGCGACGAGGAAAGAGGAGGTCGTTCATTATTTAATTTAATTATTTTTTATTAAATAATTAATATCATAAATCATATAGATAAAGTAAATGCAATGATAAGGTGGAAAATTATATTTAGTTTTTTTTTAAATTTTTTAATTTCCACGTCATTTAGTTAACAGTCAAACTTTATAGTTGACTTCCACGCAGGAAATACTTAACGGAATGTAACGGCCGGTGTTAATGGTGAAACGATTCGTAAAGTTAGTAGTGAATAAGAAAGAAAAGTAATTTGGGTGGCAAACGTGAAAAATTTGTATAATTTGAATGACCAAGCGTGTAATTTAGCCGTTTTTGAATTTAGAAAATCGAGGATTGTAGTTTATCCATCATAAATGAGGTATTGTATCATACCCCAAACTTAGTTTAATCAATGGTCTAGATAGTAACATTTCACTAAGAGTACCTAGAGTTTACTGTACTTCAAGTGTACACCAATTTGTCCGAAGAATACATAGATACATATAGGCTATAGCAGTACAGCATAATATCCACGTGTACTTTATTACACATCCACCTTTCAAGAATATGGTAAATTGCAAGTTTGTTCACTGAATTTGATAATAAAAATTACGTTTGTCACTAACAATATTTTATTCTATTCGTGATCACTAATCAATGGTTCAAGTTTGATTACTCACTTTTCATTACCTTCTTTCAGTTTCCGTTAACGACGTTATTTTTTTGATGATGTGGCTAACAGAAACTTCCTATCAGCCTATTTTAACTCGAAAATTTTATACCCGACCCACCACATCATCAAAACCAGCCAAATCATAAAAACCAACTCAACCCATTACTCGACACTAACCCACCCGGCCTAAAATAATCAACAATCCATTATCTCAGCATCTCCCTCTCTCCGCCCAAATCTTTCGCATCTTTTCCAATCCCTAATGTCGAACATCCTGAATCCCTCCATTGTCCCTTCCAATCCCTCTTGTCGACCTTCCCCAATCCCTTCAAATTCCCCCATCTTCCTATCTCCAACTTCCAGTTCGAGTTCGATTGAGGCGGTGGGTCGGGGGTGGTCTTCTTGTTGTGAAGAACTTCAGGTATTTTTGGCTGCGGCAAAACGTGTATATATCTAAACGGTCAAAACTTATCAAAATTATTTTAAACTAGCTATTTTCCTTATTTTATCCATTCATTTTTCTTAATTTGTATTGAATTTAAGCGTTACGTAAGAATTCTGTTATTACTTAGCACTTTACGTAACACAAGGTTGATAATCATTACGTAAAAGGACATTCTATTACTTAAAGGCTTCCGTAATGACCTTTAACAATTGTTACGTAAAATACATATTCATTACATAAAGGTTATGAAACAATAGTTATTTCTTACGTAACAGTAACATTGGAAGCGTAATGTAAGACTTCCGTAATGACTTAGCATTTAATGTAACGCGAGATTAATACTCATTACGTAAAGGGACCTTCAATTACGTAAGGCTTCCGTGATAACATTTTAAAACTGTTACGTAAAATACACATTCATTACATAAAGGTTACGAAACGATCTTTATTTCTTAGGTAAACATTTAAATCGCGAGCATTACATAAGACTTTTGTAATGACTTAACACTTTAAGTAACACGAGGTTAATACCCATGATGTAAAATGACCTTGCATTACGTAAAGGTTACGAATGACAAATATTTCTTACGTAAGAGTTAAATCAACATCGATTACTTAAGGCTTCCGTAATGACTTTATATCTTACGTAATACAATGGTAGTATTCATTATGTAAATTAACCATACATTACGTAAGACTTTCGTAATAACTTTTCACAGCTGTTACGTAAGATTACCATACGTTACGTAATGCCTATTGTATTTTACGCAATGCTATCTGTAAAACCTGCTATTTGAGGTTAAAAAATTCAAGTTAATTTACTTCAAGTTACCATACGTAATCTCAAATTATATATTGCTCTCAAATCCAAAATTTGGGGACAATTTATTATATGAACCCAATTTGACATTTTTGGCCTGGCACTCATTTTATTTAGTTCATTTATATGTATGCTTGTACGCTCGCCGTAGATTAATCCTGTTTAATATCCTATGTAAAACTCTTTATGTGCTGCTTATCTTCATTTTTTACCACGAAACAAACAGCTTTAGAATACGTGCACCGCATCAGCAGAATCCCAAAAGTACGCTGTATGCCAACTATTAATTTATTTAGTTCATTTAAGCCAACTGCGATCTCGCACAATCACACATGCATGCATACTCGTTACGTTATTGTCTTCTTCACATAATTAAAATCACCGACGAGATCAGCAAACGCAATTGCATTGAGCGCTCTTAATACAGTCGCATTCCAGATGGCAAGGCCAACGGCACCACCAAGGGCTACCACACGGCTCGCCGGCGTCGTTTCTGCCAGCATCTGCATCAGGCATCACGCCGGTCGTCGTCGTTCCTGCCTTGCCTTGGTGGTTCCTGCACAGAGATTAGAATGAGGAATAGACAGAATCGTAACATCATTGCGAGATGATTAATTTCTGCGGAATAAAAATATATAAACTCGAATGTAGATTGTGTCTGTTGCTCCAAATAACTCAAGTTATTGTTAGAGGTTCAAATATGAATCATTTACTATTTACTAACATATTTTCTCAAACGAAAGTTTGCACATATCATGACCCCATGTGCTTAACAGAACATATGGGGTCATCAGGATTTGAATAGAAGACCTCTTGGTTACAAAAGGCTCTGATGTCATGTCAAGAACCAGTTAATTCTAATAACTCGAGTTGTTAGGAGAGGTTCAATAATTGATCATATACCCTTTATTTACAGGAAAAAATCCAAAAGTACCACTGTTTAAAAAAAAATTCCAAAAATACCACTCAATCCAAAAAAATTCCAAAAATACCATCCTTTTTCAAAAACCGTCACCCCACCCTGCGGTTTACACGAAAATCGCTGGGCGGGGGCACGGTTTTCTATGCAAACCGCTGGGCGAAGGGGCGGTTTTGGAAACCGGACCAGACCGCTGGGTGGGGCGGCTGATACTCGAGTGAAAAGTTACGTTCGTTTGAAGTTTCGGCCGAAGTTAGGAGTTGATCGGAAAAAAAAAGGACCAAACCGCTGGGTGGGGTGGCGGTTTTGGACCAAACCGCCACCCCACCCAGCGGTTTGGTCCGGTTTCCAAAACTGCCCCTTAGCCCAGCAGTTTGATAGAAAACCGTGCCCCCGCCCAGCGATTTTCGTGTAAACCGCAGGGTGAGGTGGCGTTTTTTGAAAAAGTTGGTATTTTTGGAATTTTTTGGGGTTGGGTGGTATTTTTGAATTTTTTTTTAAACAGTGGTACTTTTGGATTTTTTTTCCTTATTTACACATCCCCTCAAACGGAAGCCATCATATATGCGCATGAAATTTCACAGGTCTGGACACCATGTGCTTAATAGAAGAGAAGCAGGTCATCGAGATTCGAACAAAAGTCCTATCGGTCACAGAATGCTCTCATACCATGTCAAGAAAATTTGACCTCAATAACTCGAGTTGTTGGGAGAAGATTACTATGGATCTTATACTACTCTTACTCGCCCCCTCAAACAAAAACCAACTCACGGGTTTGAAGTTTGCACAGGCTCAGCATATCTTGTACTTTAATAAATTGTTAATTTTTGGAGCCGTGGAGATTCAAGCACACAATCATTTTACTTAACCAACTTTGATACAGTGTCAAGAACCGATTACTTCCAATAATCAGTTGTTTAGAAAAGTTTCAATTATGTATCATATATCATTTACTAACATATGTAGTTGGATTTCTACCTGACATGATTAGTCGCCGTATGGTTGGACCGGTAACCAGCCGTCGGCATCGGAGCGTCATTCCCCGCCGTTTGTGGACTAATCTTTCTCGATTCGCATAGAGGCGAGAGACCTTCATCCATGCATGCATAGTACATTAGTATTCGTGAAGAATTGCTCGGACAAATCTCTATTGACGATTATTATTATAAGGACAATTTTACCAGTAGAATATGATAAAAAATTTGCACCAAGTTCCAATAATAGAGTGGTATAAGATCTAAATCATGTTTCTCCCACCATTCGAGTTATTGTGAACATTTTGTGACAAGAAACAAATCCTGAAGAATGAAGTCGAAATTAGGAGGGGGAAGCTAAAGGAAATTTACACTTACTTGGAATTAGGACGACCCATATCATCAAAGGAAGCAAGACGGCCAACTTAGTAATCCTATTGGGTGTCAGCGCCATGGCTGCTATTCTAACACCACAGCTAGCTTCTCTTTCTTCTTCTGTGTTAATTGAGTTTTCTTTGAAGTTGGCTATGGAAAGAATACATGTTGAGCTCTAGTATATATATGTATATGTAGCAAGCATCGAACATGAACAATTCGCCATGGATTCTCTTATATTTCTTTGGTTTTGCCGTCACTGAAACGACAACAATCGGCAGTAGTAAACGACGCAAGTACAACAGTCCAATGAATCAAATTTAGTAACGTACGTTTTCCATCTCCTTTCTACATACATTATAATATACAGCCACCTAATAAGTTATCGAGACGACTGCGTTCTTAACAGAGTAATTGATGCAGTAGTGTTTGTAGTTTATCCCTCGGACGTTATGTTCCACCTAAGCCAGCATGGATTTTGATAGGGACGTAATGAATCTTTTCATGTGTCGCTGTATTTGTGTCAACTACGTACTTCAGCCTTTGGGAAGAAATCGAAAGTATTACTGTCTACGTGCGATATTTATATTCAAGTTATTTGGGATAAATTATGTATTTGTGAATATCGATTTATTTGGAATAAGTTAGTTTTTAACATGATATCAGAGCTTTCGGTAATCAAAAGATCTTGTGTTTAAGCACTCACAATCTGCAATTGTTGCAATGGTATTCAAAACTGTGCAAACTCCACCCTTTATTACGTCCTTGCCGTCCTTTTGATTGCACCGATTAATAAACCGTAATTGAGAACTTGTATTGTTTGCATATAAAAATTACCATATGCCATATTAATGGCTTACAAGGTAATTAAGGTCAGATCAATTATAACAGTCAATGTTATTTTAGTTGGGCAGCATTGATCTTGACTTTTTTAGCCCAAATCGCTAAGTAATACGTGAGTATAGACAAGAGTCAAAAGGGACATGACCCTCTTGTAAGACGTAATGTCATACCACAAGAATAATAAACCATGATTCTCAAGTCTTATATAAAAAATATACTAAATCTGGGATGACAAATGGCATCTAGAGGTCTGTGACCGTTTAGTGAGAGGGACCATGTACGCGAGATATAAGTATATGGTTGTGAATGAAGAGGCCGAACCTCCAAATGAAGCATGTCATAAAGAAAAGCAAAAATTACAAGTCTGTAGAGGTCCAAGTGCATCTATATATCCACGGTTGTCTCGAGGAGGGACCATGGATTCAAGTAAGAGGTATACGACTGCGAATGAGCTCCATGGTCGTGACATGAGACCAAGACCGAATTTTCAAATATATACCAAGTATGGAAGGGTCGTGGTCGTGCTGCGAGAGGGGCCATGGATACTAGGGATGGCAAATTACCCATCCATGGGTAATTATACCCAAACCCAATTAGACCCATTGATAATGGGTTGGGTATGGGTGAAGTACATATGGGTTTGGGGGGTTTGTAGATGGGTTTGGGTAAGGTATGAATATTGCTTCCATAATCTAAATGGGTATGGGTTGGATATGGATATCCATTTACTTGAGGGTGTTTTAACTATACATGCAAAAATTGGACCTATTTGTAAAACTTGAAAAGTTTAGGTACAAAAAATGTAAGACCAACAAAATTTAGGTACCAAAACGTAATTTTCCATCGATATTTTGAGGACCTACATGCAAAAAAATTAAATTCAGGTACTAAATATGTATATCTATTAAGTTTGGGTACCAAACTGTAATTTGTATTTGGGCATGGGTACAAACTAGGGGTGGCTATTTGGAACGGGACCGGATTAAAAACCGGAAACTGGACCGTATAACCCGGACCGAGACCGGACCGGGACCGAATAGTAAACAATCCAATCCAATCTTTGGGCTTAGATTTGAGGTAAAAAAACCGGATAAAGACCGGATAAAACAAAACTTAAGGGTAATTTGCATAAACGGTCACAAACCTATGCACTTAGTACAAAACATAACCAACTCCTCACCCTTTAAGGCCTTAGGCCACTCAAATCCCACAATCTCAATGTAAAATCAAGACCGAATTGGGATCGGACCGGATCAAGACCGGACTGTATCCAATCCAATCTTCGGTCCTTATATTTTCAAAAAGACCGGACTGGACCGGATCAATTTGGGCCAATTTAACCGGACCGGACCGTATAGCCACCCCTAGTACAAACCCAAATCCATTTGACATAAACCCAACTAAAATTGGTATGGATACAAACCAATCAAACTCTACCCATATCCATCTATTTGGGTTTCATACCCAACCCAATTGGATTGGATAGTAAGAAACCCATGGGTATGGGCAAAGTTGCCATCTCTAATGGATACTAGTGATAAGGGTGTGGCCGTTCAGCATTATCACTAGTCATGCGGCTATATCCATGACCGTGAGACAAAAGGGCCATGAACCTGAGTAAAAAATACATGGTCGCGAGGTGAGAGGGACAACGCCCTCCTTCCGGGACACCATAAGCTCAACAAAAGACTAGCATGTCAAAAGATTCCGAACAAGACTAAGCGAGACAAGCTACACTCTAAGAACCACTGCAATTTCAGGAGAGGTACCTAGGCGGTTGAAGTAGTAATTGCCACACTTATCACGAAGCAGTGAGCGGGTCTTTTGGGAGTTATCCAAGATACGATTTTCTACAACAGTTATCTCCTCACGGCTATAAACAAGAGGAGGGACCGACTGAGACTACGTTAAATTTTATTCTTTCTCTGTAAATGTACCCATAATCATTGTTTTGAGCTCTCGCTGAACCACCATAGGAATAGGGATAATTTAATTTAGTTTCATTCTAAAAAACCATCAATCAAACACACTTGATAGAACATTGTTTAAAAAGTCGTGAGCCGTGTCTTAATAATCATTTGATTAAAAGTAAAAGTGCAATAAATTCTAACCGCACAAGTTACCGAAAAGCATATATATACGGGAAAAAAAAGTTGAAACTCATTGCCGTCCAACAAGAATTTTTATTAGATCCAACTCGTCGCACAAGCATATACATATTCAGTCTCTGCCCCCACCCTAGCTCCAAGTTGGCCAACGGATAAAGCATGCATCTTCTTCATACAAATTGATTAAACTTAGATTATCATCCGCAAACGCATTTGCATGGGTTAACAGTCTTGGCACAGTCGCATTCCGGATAGCAATTACGACCACACGGCATGGGGTTATCGCACGGGTCGCCGACGTCGTTTCTGTCTGTATGTGCATCATTATGATCTGCTCCGATCGCCGTTAATGGTCCTCCGCTACGTTGTTGGTTCCTGCAGGATGATCGTTATTTTTACCGGCAACCAATTGTCAATACAGGGGCGGAGCTAGCTAGCTTGAAACTGGATAGGTTCCAAGACCCACCTTGTCTCAGAATTAGGACACACAAAATGTTCGTATTTGCATACAAATCATAATATATACCTGAAACCAATACCTCATATTTACCTGTTTCGCTCGTCTACCAACAAACTGTAAATTAAAGAAATTGGTGGTACATGTTTCTTTAGATTTTAGATAAAATCAGCGTCTCTAATTGTTGATTATGAGTTTACTAATTTCTAATTCAGTGTCACGCCGCAGCTGGTGACCTGTCAAGAGATAATACTGGTAGGTGCCTTCTGGCATTTACAATGAATCTGGGTGCTTGCTCTAACACCCGGGCGGAGTTGAGGGGCGATTCTGTGTGTGCTTGCCAGCTACTGCAGAGTACCGACTCTAGGGAGCATCACCATGCATCCATTTTGGATAGAGCTCAGGAGCTGCTTCATAAAGAGTGGGACGTCCCTGTCACCCACATCTACAGGGAGGGTAATAAGTGTGCAGACCTTCATGCTAATCGGGGGCATTTAGCACCCTTGGGGTTACATATGGTTTCTGTTGCCGATCCTATGCTTTGTAACTGGCTAATGTACGATGTTCAGGGGCTCTCTGAATCCCAGGTGGTTTTGAATGAATGTTACAGTGCAACTGCTTCCATTTGATAAATTTTTTTTTCTAATTCCGTGTCGAATCCTCCACACTTAAATTAAAATTTATCCGCAAAATATGGAAACTCGTCATAAGTCATTATAAACACAAATAAATTCATTATATATAGTTTACGTCAGACCCACATTAAATTAAATCCTAACTAGGCCATGTTTAACATATATCTTTTAAATTAGCAGCAATTCGGATAATATACGTACCACCTGACAGTACCGATCACAGCTGTGTTGTTGGAAGCGTTAACAGCCGCCGGAGCCGGAGAATCAACCCCCGCCGGTTGCGGAGTCATCTTTCTCGATTCGATTACAGAAACGAGGACCAGCCATATTATCAAGGGAAGCAAGATGGCGAACTTAGTATTAATACTGGGCTGCATCATCGCCATGGTTGAGTTGATGGCTAGCTTTTCTTTTTCCGATCGATGATGGATGCAGGTTGAGCACTGGTATTTATTGTATGGAGAGTTACTCTTCGATTCGACCTCAATATCTCTTTAATACGTATTTAAATATTTGGTCGATCTGAATTCGCACTTATTCGATTGTTTAATGAAGTCGTCAATTTCTAGTTTCCATTGGTTTTGCCGTCACAGACGCAGTAGCTAGCTAGACATCAGCAGGAACATGGCGAGGCCTTGATGCTACGTACAGAGGCCTGTAATTAAGTTCAGTTTCTCGTCGTTTATTACAACTACAAATTTAAGTTATTTAAAATTACTTAAAACTGTATTTAACACAATAATGATGAAGTGTTTTTGTTTTTTTTTAATGAAATAGACGACAATATTCCACTTACAAGAAAGTAGACTTCTTGCAACGCTTGGATTGCAACACTATTCAAAAGTGTTACGTTAGATATCTATCGACGGTGTGTTCAGTTATATACGCAACACAAATTAATTATGTGTTGTATTTTCTTTATTATATGCAACACATATGTGACGGTGTTGTGTATTCACATAGTTTATGCAACGTATTCGCAAATTAGTTGCAAAATATGGTGTAATTTCATCTGTGGATTTCTTATTTATGGTGAGCCTTTTATATATCAATTTTTGCAGGTGAATAATTTGGTAAAAGAGAAAATATAGTTCAAATTGAAAGGGATCCACCGTGATTTACACTATAAATGAGAAAATATAATTATGTTAACCGAAAATATTTTTTCTCATCTACTTTTCCCTACATACCTTAATTATCTAATTAAACTGTAATTTCATCCCTTTAAATATGAGGGAGGAAAGTGTAGGTTATTCCGCCATCTTTTGAATTTTTTTTGCTGACACTTGACAGCTTGACAAGGATCCAGAGGAGAGAGAAGATACTTAATCTAATTCCCTATTTTTCTTGATCTGAGCCTACAAAATTTGATTTAACTCAGAATTTAACATGTTTTGCAAATAAAGAATGCATTAAATATGATCTACACATTGATATTCATTTTGCTATATGTTGAGCAAAGAAAACGTAATATATTCAAAACACGTCTCGGTTGTAATATTATCACTGTCATATTAATTATATTATCATGAGTTTAATTTATTCAATTTTTCCATGCAAAAGAATTTAAAATTTGAGTTAAAATGTATGAGTAGTCCGTAAAATATTTTGACTCTGCCCAGGTCATTGTTGTTCGTAAGCCAATTCAAATTCCACTACGCTCCGCAGTTTTTATCAACGAATGCCCATTTAATTTACTTCCTTACTATTGTAAATGATTTCATTACATGGATCTCGATCTTTCTTAGGAAAAAGAAAAGTGAAGTCAATAAACTTTTAATCATACAATTATTTGAGTTTGTTCTCGCCCAACATCAGTAAAAATTTAACGGGTCGTTTGGATGCATCATTTTGGTTCTATGGTATTTCGAATCCAAATGATGCATTATTTTGCTATGTGGCATTTCATGTGGTATTTCATTTTGAAATGTGGTAATTGGTGTAATTGTCTTGTTTGGATAAAATTGTGGTATTTCACCACTTAAAGAAGGGATGAAGTGGAAAAAGAAGTTGGGAGATGAGGTATTTGAAATAACTAAGGGGTGGGTTGGTATTTCAAATAACTCACAATGAGTTATTTCAATTGACTCATGGACAAAATACCACATTCTACTTTATTTTAGCCAAACGAGTTATTTTGATTGAAATACCTCATTCTGAATTATTTCGACCAAATTACCTTATCAAAATACAGCATCCAAACGACCCGTAAAGCAATCTGCACATATAATGGATTAGGATATCAAATTAAAGATTTCTATATTTCAGGAGGTACGTTATGTTCCACCTAAGCCAGCAAGGATTTTGACAGGGACGTAATGAATCTTTTGATGTGTCGCTGTATTTGTGTCAACTACGTACTTCAGCCTTTGGGAAGAAATCGAAAGTATAACTGTATGACAACTTTTTTTTTTTATCCATTTGGGGATACATGAAAGACGTTTCTTTGGAAGGTTGTTTGTTTCAAACTACGGGCATAAAAGAAAATAGGTTGTGCATTGCTTCTTCTCCTAGCTTTGCTAATCGTTGGCGGCAGAAATGTTCATTCTCGATTTCATATTCCAATGGATTGTGAGTCAAAATCAACATGTCGTTAGCAAAGTTGATTAGTGAGGCTTCTCTTATTATTTGAAATGAAGCTCCTATGACTCATAAGCATAGTATTGAAGCAGTGGATTGAACTCAGAGACATTTTGCATGTGAATTATCCAAACAATGGGGATATGAAGTTTGAGGAATGTATGTTGTGTTCAGTGAAGATTTTTGACAAACCTTACAAGTAATGACTAAGCGAATCGAGCAGATATTGTAAATTCTTTTACCAAAAGACAAGAGGTCATATTTATGTGGTCTTCATTGATAGATTTGAAGTTCTCTCAAAATATGAGATTGTTAGGGGAAAGTTTGGTCCTGAAGAACCTATTCAGATTGAATAATTTAGCAAATGAATTTTGCATAGAGGTGACAGAGTGGTCTGCAATGTTTTGGAAACATGAACTTTTATTCCAAAACCGAAACAAGGGTAGCAAACAAGTTTACAATAGTGGTGCGATCAGGTTTGCTATAGTAACCCATTCCATTGGTAAACAATCATCACGAGCACTCTGTGGCACCCAATTAGCAAGGCCATAAAAATTTCTTGGAGTGAACTCAACTGTGATCCAGGGTGCAGACTAGAGAATCTCGGTGACCCGGGCCAACGTTGCCCTGTACTGCCATGGCCAGAGATCTGAAGGCTTCTTCAAAGCCAATGTCATGATATCACAATCTGACTTAACACACATGGGACAGATCTCTTAGACCGCCAGCATTAATGCGTTGAGGAGAGCAAATGCTTCCGCTTGATGGAGTCAATATTCTCAAATCCATGATCATTGAGCATTCCACGTGAAGGAGATGACATTGTTGATATTGTAATTACTAAGGGAACGCGAGCACATATTGTAAATTTTTCTATCAAAAGGTGGTATCTATTTGGCTTTCATTGAAAATTTGAAGTTCTCTCAAAATATGGGATTGTGAACAAAAAACCTTGGGCCTGAAGAATCTATTCAAATTTAAGAATTCATCAAATGAATTTTGCATAGAGAGGATGGAGTGGCTTACAATAGTTTTTGGGAGTCAATGATCTCTTCCAACTTCATTGAGCATTCCACGTGGAAGAGATAGAAATGTTGATATTGTGAATCATATGTATGGTAATCTCCTTGAATTACAGTCAAGGAAATTATTGGGTTCATCTTGCTATATTAACTCTGCATCATGAAATGCTATTGACAATAAATAATTAGGTGATGGAAAAATTTATAGGACATGAAGTTTGTTATCATAGTTCATATTTAATTTTTTTTAGTATTCGAATAACTTTGATTTTCTTATACTACCAAACAAACACGTATCTTGCATATTGATTGCTATTTTCGTATACTCAATTCTCGAAATGAATCCGGCCAACTGACCGGGTCTGTGACTAGTAAGTGCCATATTTATATTCGAGTTATTTGGGATAAATTATGTATTTGTGAAACTCAATTTATTTAGGATAAGTTTGTTTTTGACATGATATCATAGCTTTAGGTAATCAAGAGGTCTTGTGTTCAAACACCCACGGTTTGCATTTGTTGCAATGGTATTCAAAATTGTGCAAACTTCAATAATTTATTACATCCTTGCCATCCTTTTGATTACACCGATTAATAAATCGTAATTGAGAAATTGTATTGTTTGCACCTAAAAATTACCATGTATCACATTGATGGCTTATAAGGTACTTAATTTCATATCAATTGTAAGGGATGAGATAGCGTCATTTCCCCTAAGGGATGTAAGTTTCACATCCAAGGGCAATTTGGGTATGACAAAAAAATAGGCGTCAGGTACCATTAAACTCGCCAAAAGGTGCATCCGTTTCGTTTTCCATCCAACCCAATATTTAAATGACTTTTGGTACCCAAAACGTATAAAAACATTAAAAACTATACTTGAACAAGTATTCTCTAATATAAAAATTAGAAAACCTTCTTAACATAGTATTACTAGAATGACTAATGGATTTTTTCAATAAAATATATAAAATTAGTAAAAATAATAAAAGAGTATCACGAAGGAATAATAAATATACTAGAATATAATAATAATATTAAAAACCGATATTAGAAGATCTATTCAAAACTTTTAATCCAATTAGAAGCACCACTAAAAATAGTTAAAATATAATCTAATCGACCATCAATACATCAAGATCAAATGATAAGATCGCAAGCACGTGAAAGCCTAGATTCTTTTGTCAAAGTCGCGTAGCTTTGATCTTTTAGGGTTTTTCTGATATTTTCGCTCAACACTTTATCACTATTCAACCATGGTTTGAAGCAAAGCTCCCATCCGAACCATTTGCGCGGCAAACAACTGCATAGCTTTTGCAAGACTCTATTCTCCCTTGGCGTACTCTTCAACTAGTGCTTCCTCTTCAGAGAGAGACTCGTCTTCTTATCTATGTTTTACAATGGGATATTTGGACCTCGGACGAGAAGTAGCAGGTCCTCTCACTTTCGAACTCGCCACTATGTTTGACTCAACCCGAATATCACAATAAAATCCCACCTAAGACCCAATTATAAACCTTAAATGGGTGAATTATAGTGCAAGTATGTTTAAATATAAACCCGGGGCCGACCCATGTATTCCTACTTCTATTGTTTGAAACATTATCTAGAGGAATGTTGTTTGTTGAAATCTCTACAATCTACTATTGAAAAGCAAGACTTGAAAAGTAAAAAGGGTGAAAACTCTTGGTGAGAAGTTTCACTCGGGTGATGCTTTCCACTAGCTAACTACCATGAATCATGGGACCGAATGAAACGGTGTGTGACGAGGCAATTGTGACTCGTAGGAGGTGCAAAGATGGTTAGAACCCATCCTCCCAAGTCCCAATTGCTATGCCAAGGTAAGCGTCAAAGGCTACTGATAGACCGTTATTTACACATGTTTTTACCCCTGTTCTTACACCGTTTGAGATGTGATTTCTCGTGGTTTAGACCGATTTCACGCTAGGTTGTGCTTGTTTGTGATGTTTCAGGTCCTAGTACGTGAACGAAGGCTTAGGAGCGAGTCTGGGGTCGATTGGACGAAGAACGGACGAATGGCGAGGTTTTTGGGGAGCTGCACGGGCAGACCAGGGAGGCCGCACGGCCGTGCACGTGAGCAATATGGCCGTGCGCCTTATGCCGAGGACACGCACGGGCAACCCCTGAAGCTCGCACGGCCGTGCATCCTGGCCGTGCGAGAGGGCTGAAGTTCGACTAAATGACACGCTGCGTTTTGAGTTGCACGGCCAGAATGGTGATATGCACGGCCGTGCACCCTGGCCGTGCGAGTCGGGATTTCCTGGTTTTAAGCCAAATTCCGAACCAAAGAAGACGAGAGCTGGGTTTTTGGATCCCAAACACCCAAGGGACGAACCCTAGAGAGAGAGGGCGATTTGAGGGCATTCTTGGAGTGGAATTGGAGGATTTCTCCGCCTTGAAAGCTCGAGGAACAAGCCCGGACTTGAAGACTGATCATCTGAAGATTCTTACTGCAGTCTCTCTCTTCTCTATGGAGTAACTTCCCTTCACTTAGGTTTTGAGGAACCCTAGCTATGTTTGTTTGATTGGATGATTGTATGAGTACTCTGACTAGATAATCTTGAGTTCATATTCAATCTATGCATGTTTTCATGATTCAATTCTGCTTTAGTCGAGATTATTGATTCTGCTTTGATTCTATGAGAGGGAATACCTGATTAGGTCAATAGAGCACCATAGATTGATAGTAGTGGATCGATTGCTTTAGTCGAGGGTTGATTCACTGCTTTGTATCGATTGAGAACCTCTTTCGATAGAGGGAGTCTAGTTCAGAACGCCTTGATCAGTTGTTCTAGAGAAGGATACGTCCCTCTAGGCAATTGACTCAAGAGGGCCTTGTTCCTTTAGTCGAGACTCAAGGTCTACTCAAGGATTCTCCGCATTGTGAATGAAAGTGAAACAAGTTGGAAATCATCAATCGTTAGTTTGGCTAGTGGCTAGGGGGAATCATACCTAAGTGAGTTCCCAACCTGTAATTAGATTAACTTTAACTGTAGTTGCTAGAGTAGTTTTAGTTCTTCCATCTTAATCTGATTTGCTAAATAATAAACTGAAGCTGAGTAATAGTAACTCTAGAGACCCGTGGATTCGATATTTATCACTTGAGCCACTATACTGCAGTCCCTTTCATTGGTTACACTTGGCCTTTGTTAGGAGTTGTGTTTTAGAGCATCAAGTTTTTGGCGCCGTTGCCGGGGACTTTCTAGAGTATTAGGAAAGGCAGAAGTTTGTTACTTTAGCGTTTTTCGTTTCTTTTCTTTTCCACCCTTGCTTTTCACTTGGGTGTTTTTGTTTTTGTTGGTGCAGATCTGAACCATGGATCCTAATGGCTTCTCCAATCATTGGGGGTATCCACCACCATCTGGGTGGTATTACCCCGAGACTCCGTGGAGCAATCAAGGCGGAGAAGACTATGGATTCGGGTTCCAGTACCAACCCCCTTACTACGGAGAACAACCGGACCCCTGGGCATATCAAGAACAACCTCATTACCAAGAAGAATTTCTCCCACAACCAGAAGGGCCATTGGAGCTGGAGTTACCCATGGCGGCCTTCACGGGCCATTCTGCATAGCCATGCTACACTCCACAGCCAGATCCACACTATGATTTGAGGCTTCTCATGGAGAGATCATGCTCCAGTATGGATCATTGTGTCCAGGCCTATCGTGAAACAGAGGGGATCCTCCTGAGCCTTAAGAAGAGCGTCGATGATCTTGAGCGATCTTGGGCGCAACCTGCTCCAGATCACCCTTCTGCTACCATACAAGAAGATGAGGAGGAAGAAGAAGTCTACAAGGACATTGTGGAGCACACTGAAGTTGTCACGGAGAGCTCCCGTGATGATCATGATCAAGAGTGTCATGTCGTAGCCGACCACACCTTCCCACACCCCAAACTGAGCTTTGAAGAGGCGGGCATGAGTGAGGAGATGCAAGAAGATCTCATGAAAGAAATTGCTTGGCAACTTGCTCTCCAATCCGTGCTAGAAGAAGAAGAGCAAGAAAGGGTGCAGAAAGAAGTTGTGGAGGATGACGAAAGTGAAGCAGGAGGAGTTCTTGATCATTTCCCAGGGGTGATACCACACGAACAAGTAAGGGAGGTTGAAGAAGCAATTGGCGTCCAGGCTGAGGACGGAGTTAAGGTGGAAGAGGCCTGCACCGGCCATGAGTTACATGTGATATCTCCACCAAACTTCGAGGAACTGCTTAGCAAGGACCCATTTGCAGTGTCTCTTTGCCAGACCGAGGCCACCTCGACATCGATCCCTCTTGGTGGACGCGATGGTGGCCAATCGATACTGTCATATCTGGTTTGGGACAATGAGACGAGAGAAGAGAAGGAGAGGTCTCGAGGGTGGAGACTTCATCTGCATCAAGTACATGAGCCTTCATCACCTGCCACACCACATGCTCGTGACTTGAGACTCCACCTCATCGACGAGAACCTCAACTTCAAGGAGGTTCTAGCATGGACCGAAACTTAGGAGCCATCGTCCGGCTCACGACGTGCAAGAAGTGCTTGTTGGGAGGCAACCCAACCAGTCGGTTTGCATTTCTTTCTCTTTGTCTCCTCGGTTGAGTCAGTTTTGCTATTTGATTTTAGAGTCAATAACTCGACCTTTGTGAGATTTTGTGTGGTGTTTGTGTTCTGATTACTCTCTCTTTCTGGAATGCACCGCTTGACCCGTTCATCATCATTCACCCTTGATCTGGTAACTTCGTTCTACCCTCCTTATCTTTCCTCCATTGAGGACAATGTCGTGCTTAAGTGTGGGGGGATGTTCGATTATGTATGCGGGTGAATGTTTGGCTATTTGTGTGCTTGGAGCCTAGTCCACTGTCCAAATTTTTAGATTTGAGGGCTCCAAGTACGTGTTCCATGCAATTGCCTGCTCAGTATGCTTTGAATTGACAGTCTTTACAGTAATATGCAACCTAGGGAGGTAGTGTAGCACTATGGAGGATGTTGATGCATTTAAGAAGTCTCATTTCTTCTTCATATAAAGTTGGTTGATTGAGTGAATTAGTGATCTTAGGACCCTTGAATTGTGTGGTGTTGTGGATTTTCTACCTGTCATGGACTCTTGTATCATGTTTTGAAAATAACAGGTGCTCGAAAATGTGCTTCAAAATAAACGTCTCCCGTGCGAATAGGGCGAAAGTGTGTAAGGGGAGACGGGAATTCGTTCCCAATTTCCACGTACTACCTCCAGCCCCCTTACATGTCTTTCCCCCGCACGAGGCTCGAGACATCCGCTCCTGGCATGGCCGGTAAGAGCAGGTTGGGACCCTTGAAAAAGAAAAGAAAAGAAAAAATATCAGAAAACAAGCAAAACAGGAAAAAAAAGGGGTCTCAACCATCTTCAAGAAGAAAATAGAGCACCTTGAAAAATGTGAGTCCATGATCCTTTGTTTTTGAGAATCTCTTCATCCACAATCCATTTGTCCTCTGTTCACTATTTGCCATGATGCCGACTCGCCGAAGAAGTTATGAGATGACTTGTGCGTCGGTTGACCTCGTAAGCTGCTAAATGATCTAGGAAGTCCTCTACCTACGATCTGGGTTGTTTGTTGCTATAGAGGTCTGGAGAGTTGCATTGGTTTGAGTTAGGTTTGCTTGGGGACAAGCAAACGGTTAAGTGTGGGGGATTTTGATAGACCGTTAATTACACATGTTTTTACCCCTGTTCTTACACCGTTTGAGATGTGATTTCTCGTGGTTTAGACCGATTTCACGCTAGGTTGTGCTTGTTTGTGATGTTTCAGGTCCTAGTACGTGAATGAAGGCTTAGGAGCGAGTCTGGGGTCGATTGGACGAAGAACGGACGAATGGCGAGGTTTTTGGGGAGCTGCACGGGCAGACTAGGGAGGCCGCACGGCCGTGCACGTGAGCAATATGGCCGTGCGCCTTATGCCGAGGACACGCACGGGCAACCCCTGAAGCTCGCACGGCCGTGCATCCTGGCCGTGCGAGAGGGCTGAAGTTCGACTAAATGACACGCTGCGTTTTGAGTTGCACGGCCAGAATGGTGATATGCACGGCCGTGCACCCTGGCCGTGCGAGTCGGGATTTCCTGGTTTTAAGCCAAATTCCGAACCAAAGAAGACGAGAGCTGGGTTTTTGGATCCCAAACACCCAAGGGACGAACCCTAGAGAGAGAGGGCGATTTGAGGGCATTCTTGGAGTGGAATTGGAGGATTTCTCCGCCTTGAAAGCTCGAGGAACAAGCCCGGACTTGAAGACTGATCATCTGAAGATTCTTACTGCAGTCTCTCTCTTCTCTATGGAGTAACTTCCCTTCACTTAGGTTTTGAGGAACCCTAGCTATGTTTGTTTGATTGGATGATTGTATGAGTACTCTGACTGGATAATCTTGAGTTCATATTCAATCTATGCATGTTTTCATGATTCAATTCTGCTTTAGTCGAGATTATTGATTCTGCTTTGATTCTATGAGAGGGAATACCTGATTAGGTCAATAGAGCACCATAGATTGATAGTAGTGGATCGATTGCTTTAGTCGAGGGTTGATTCACTGCTTTGTATCGATTGAGAACCTCTTTCGATAGAGGGAGTCTAGTTCAGAACGCCTTGATCAGTTGTTCTAGAGAAGGATACGTCCCTCTAGGCAATTGACTCAAGAGGGCCTTGTTCCTTTAGTCGAGACTCAAGGTCTACTCAAGGATTCTCCGCATTGTGAATGAAAGTGAAACAAGTTGGAAATCATCAATCGTTAGTCTGGCTAGTGGCTAGGGGGAATCATACCTAAGTGAGTTCCCAACCTGTAATTAGATTAACTTTAACTGTAGTTGCTAGAGTAGTTTTAGTTCTTCCATCTTAATCTGATTTGCTAAATAATAAACTGAAGCTGAGTAATAGTAACTCTAGAGACCCGTGGATTCGATATTTATCACTTGAGCCACTATACTGCAGTCCCTTTCATTGGTTACACTTGGCCTTTGTTAGGAGTTGTGTTTTAGAGCATCAAGTTTTTGGCGCCGTTGCCGGGGACTTTCTAGAGTATTAGGAAAGGCAGAAGTTTGTTACTTTAGCGTTTTTCGTTTCTTTTCTTTTCCACCCTTGCTTTTCACTTGGGTGTTTTTGTTTTTGTTGGTGCAGATCTGAACCATGGATCCTAATGGCTTCTCCAATCATTGGGGGTATCCACCACCATCTGGGTGGTATTACCCCGAGACTCCGTGGAGCAATCAAGGCGGAGAAGACTATGGATTCGGGTTCCAGTACCAACCCCCTTACTACGGAGAACAACCGGACCCCTGGGCATATCAAGAACAACCTCATTACCAAGAAGAATTTCTCCCACAACCAGAAGGGCCATTGGAGCTGGAGTTACCCATGGCGGCCTTCACGGGCCATTCTGCAGAGCCATGCTACACTCCACAGCCAGATCCACACTATGATTTGAGGCTTCTCATGGAGAGATCATGCTCCAGTATGGATCATTGTGTCCAGGCCTATCGTGAAACAGAGGGGATCCTCCTGAGCCTTAAGAAGAGCGTCGATGATCTTGAGCGATCTTGGGCGCAACCTGCTCCAGATCACCCTTCTGCTACCATACAAGAAGATGAGGAGGAAGAAGAAGTCTACAAGGACATTGTGGAGCACACTGAAGTTGTCACGGAGAGCTCCCGTGATGATCATGATCAAGAGTGTCATGTCGTAGCCGACCACACCTTCCCACACCCCAAACTGAGCTTTGAAGAGGCGGGCATGAGTGAGGAGATGCAAGAAGATCTCATGAAAGAAATTGCTTGGCAACTTGCTCTCCAATCCGTGCTAGAAGAAGAAGAGCAAGAAAGGGTGCAGAAAGAAGTTGTGGAGGATGACGAAAGTGAAGCAGGAGGAGTTCTTGATCATTTCCCAGGGGTGATACCACACGAACAAGTAAGGGAGGTTGAAGAAGCAATTGGCGTCCAGGCTGAGGACGGAGTTAAGGTGGAAGAGGCCTGCACCGGCCATGAGTTACATGTGATATCTCCACCAAACTTCGAGGAACTGCTTAGCAAGGACCCATTTGCAGTGTCTCTTTGCCAGACCGAGGCCACCTCGACATCGATCCCTCTTGGTGGACGCGATGGTGGCCAATCGATACTGTCATATCTGGTTTGGGAAAATGAGACGAGAGAAGAGAAGGAGAGGTCTCGAGGGTGGAGACTTCATCTGCATCAAGTACATGAGCCTTCATCACCTGCCACACCACATGCTCGTGACTTGAGACTCCACCTCATCGACGAGAACCTCAACTTCAAGGAGGTTCTAGCATGGACCGAAACTTAGGAGCCATCGTCCGGCTCACGACGTGCAAGAAGTGCTTGTTGGGAGGCAACCCAACCAGTCGGTTTGCATTTCTTTCTCTTTGTCTCCTCGGTTGAGTCAGTTTTGCTATTTGATTTTAGAGTCAATAACTCGACCTTTGTGAGATTTTGTGTGGTGTTTGTGTTCTGATTACTCTCTCTTTCTGGAATGCACCGCTTGACCCGTTCATCATCATTCACCCTTGATCTGGTAACTTCGTTCTACCCTCCTTATCTTTCCTCCATTGAGGACAATGTCGTGCTTAAGTGTGGGGGGATGTTCGATTATGTATGCGGGTGAATGTTTGGCTATTTGTGTGCTTGGAGCCTAGTCCACTGTCCAAATTTTTAGATTTGAGGGCTCCAAGTACGTGTTCCATGCAATTGCCTGCTCAGTATGCTTTGAATTGACAGTCTTTACAGTAATATGCAACCTAGGGAGGTAGTGTAGCACTATGGAGGATGTTGATGCATTTAAGAAGTCTCATTTCTTCTTCATATAAAGTTGGTTGATTGAGTGAATTAGTGATCTTAGGACCCTTGAATTGTGTGGTGTTGTGGATTTTCTACCTGTCATGGACTCTTGTATCATGTTTTGAAAATAACAGGTGCTCGAAAATGTGCTTCAAAATAAACGTCTCCCGTGCGAATAGGGCGAAAGTGTGTAAGGGGAGACGGGAATTCGTTCCCAATTTCCACGTACTACCTCCAGCCCCCTTACATGTCTTTCCCCCGCACGAGGCTCGAGACATCCGCTCCTGGCATGGCCGGTAAGAGCAGGTTGGGACCCTTGAAAAAGAAAAGAAAAGAAAAAATATCAGAAAACAAGCAAAACAGGAAAAAAAAGGGGTCTCAACCATCTTCAAGAAGAAAATAGAGCACCTTGAAAAATGTGAGTCCATGATCCTTTGTTTTTGAGAATCTCTTCATCCACAATCCATTTGTCCTCTGTTCACTATTTGCCATGATGCCGACTCGCCGAAGAAGTTATGAGATGACTTGTGCGTCGGTTGACCTCGTAAGCTGCTAAATGATCTAGGAAGTCCTCTACCTACGATCTGGGTTGTTTGTTGCTATAGAGGTCTGGAGAGTTGCATTGGTTTGAGTTAGGTTTGCTTGGGGACAAGCAAACGGTTAAGTGTGGGGGATTTTGATAGACCGTTAATTACACATGTTTTTACCCCTGTTCTTACACCGTTTGAGATGTGATTTCTCGTGGTTTAGACCGATTTCACGCTAGGTTGTGCTTGTTTGTGATGTTTCAGGTCCTAGTACGTGAATGAAGGCTTAGGAGCGAGTCTGGGGTCGATTGGACGAAGAACGGACGAATGGTGAGATTTTTGGGGAGCTGCACGGGCAGACTAGGGAGGCCGCACGGCCGTGCACGTGAGCAATATGGCCGTGCGCCTTATGCCGAGGACACGCACGGGCAACCCCTGAAGCTCGCACGGCCGTGCATCCTGGCCGTGCGAGAGGGCTGAAGTTCGACTAAATGACACGCTGCGTTTTGAGTTGCACGGCCAGAATGGTGATATGCACGGCCGTGCACCCTGGCCGTGCGAGTCGGGATTTCCTGGTTTTAAGCCAAATTCCGAACCAAAGAAGACGAGAGCTGGGTTTTTGGATCCCAAACACCCAAGGGACGAACCCTAGAGAGAGAGGGCGATTTGAGGGCATTCTTGGAGTGGAATTGGAGGATTTCTCCGCCTTGAAAGCTCGAGGAACAAGCCCGGACTTGAAGACTGATCATCTGAAGATTCTTACTGCAGTCTCTCTCTTCTCTATGGAGTAACTTCCCTTCACTTAGGTTTTGAGGAACCCTAGCTATGTTTGTTTGATTGGATGATTGTATGAGTACTCTGACTGGATAATCTTGAGTTCATATTCAATCTATGCATGTTTTCATGATTCAATTCTGCTTTAGTCGAGATTATTGATTCTGCTTTGATTCTATGAGAGGGAATACCTGATTAGGTCAATAGAGCACCATAGATTGATAGTAGTGGATCGATTGCTTTAGTCGAGGGTTGATTCACTGCTTTGTATCGATTGAGAACCTCTTTCGATAGAGGGAGTCTAGTTCAGAACGCCTTGATCAGTTGTTCTAGAGAAGGATACGTCCCTCTAGGCAATTGACTCAAGAGGGCCTTGTTCCTTTAGTCGAGACTCAAGGTCTACTCAAGGATTCTCCGCATTGTGAATGAAAGTGAAACAAGTTGGAAATCATCAATCGTTAGTCTGGCTAGTGGCTAGGGGGAATCATACCTAAGTGAGTTCCCAACCTGTAATTAGATTAACTTTAACTGTAGTTGCTAGAGTAGTTTTAGTTCTTTCATCTTAATCTGATTTGCTAAATAATAAACTGAAGCTGAGTAATAGTAACTCTAGAGACCCGTGGATTCGATATTTATCACTTGAGCCACTATACTGCAGTCCCTTTCATTGGTTACACTTGGCCTTTGTTAGGAGTTGTGTTTTAGAGCATCGGCTACAATTGTAGCCCTCTTGGCCCAAACAATTGAGGGTGGACTTACCTTCTTCCTCAAACCAAGGTTTGGACGACATAATCACAATCCACCCAGGTGTCTAATTCAAATTTAGAGTGTTATCTTAGAAAACCCAGCTCAAATTGAGCCTCTTAAGATAAGAGGGCTTCTCTCTAAACTAGCTTAGGAGACATGGAATGCCTAAGAACACCGAGCTCAAATTAAGCCTCTTAACATAAGGGGGATTCTCTCTAAGCTAGGTCAAAATATCACACACAAAGCACAATCACCATGAAAAATACCACAATTCTTAAATTAAACACCTGCATCACATAATCATTCAATCCACACAATCAATTACATGATAGAAGTTAGGGTTATACAACACACAAGTAAAAAGGAAAACTACTCCTCGCTAGACAAAGGAAGAACACAAAGGAAGAAGAAAGAAACCATCATTCTGATGCCTCCAAACCTCCTTGTGCTTGTAGAGATCCTCCTTGGGAGAGGAACTTCCAAAATCTTCACTTGGAGCAAACCCTATCCTTTTCTCCCTCTTGGTTCATGACTTTCTCTCTCTAGGGTTTCAAGAAGAATAAGGTTTCTCTCCCTTTGGGATCTCTCCTTTTCTTCCTTTCAGCTCTCAATTTATAGACATATCGAGCCCAGTTCATGGTCCCAGTTCACGGTCGTGAACATCAGGCCCGAACCGTGAACTCTGATAAAAATGCGTAACTTCACCTGACACTTATGGGGTTCACGGTCAATGGCTCTAGTTTAGGGTCTTAGCGACCGTGAACTGCCTTGGTGTCATTAACCTCTGAAACCTCTCTAGACGCTTCGCGGTTCTAGTTCACAGTCCTGGCAACCGTGAACTCCAATGTCTGACAGTGAACTATGGTTGAATCCTCCTCTTTGTCCGGTCTTCGCTCCTTTTCTACCAACTTTCGACTCTAGGGTTGGTTTCACCTGCTAGACTCTAAAACACATTGAAACATATGAAACCTAGCGTAAAGCCACCCTTTTTGGAGTTCAAATGCCACAAACGTCAAAGAGGAAAGGGGATAAAAAGTTTACATTTACGCCCGAATCAGTGTTGAACCAGATCTCTGATACCACTTGATACGAACATGGAACTGACGCTCGTAATTATCAAAGTAACAACACCAGATGTTGTTATAGTGAGTTAGTGGCATCCTTTTTTATTAAGGACAAAATAGTCAATTAACAATAAAAATAGAAAATGAAAAGAAAAATTATATTTTATTTGTCTGGCCTTAGGTCACACAATTCGCCGAGGAGGGGTCGGTGCTCCCACTTTAGAGCGGTGAAACATGAATTTCAAGGAATTCTTACAAAATTCGCGAATTTTAACCATATGGAGCGCGAATTTTTTCAGAAAGTTAATGAACTTGTTTCACAGAAAATAGAGGAGAAGAGAAAGTGTGGATGGTGGTGACCATTGATTTGATAAAGGAGAAGAAATTACTGGCTATTTGATGGAGGAAGCTGAAAAGATGCCTAAGGCTCAACATTAGAACGAGAATCTGTTAATTGGGATGATTTGAACTTTGGGATGTCTCCTTGTCGGCGGACAATATTGCAGTTTGGGCTTGAGTTACAAATTTCAAAACATGGCATGTGGGGAGCCGGAAGAGGTCGCCTGTGTTGTGAAGACTGGAAGATTGGAGCAGAAAATGGGGGATTCGTTGGTCGAAACTCGGAAGAGGTAGTTGATTGAGAAAAACTAGTACCAGCCTGCAACATATATCTCAGCCTAGTCATTTCCTCATGTGTAAAGCCAAGAGTAGATCGACTTATAGTGCTTGCTTCACTCATACAGTTTGCCTCAGTTTGACTCTCACTACCACTTGAACTTCACTGAGACACTGACCTAGCAAACTTTTGGTTTCCAGGTTGCACTTTCCCTTTTTTCTTAGTTGCTTCCTTCTTTTTTCCAGCCTCCAACACTCTTCAATAAAATGGTTTGTACGCTTACATAACCTTCAGAATTTTTTCCCTTGTCCCTAGTCTCCCATGTCATGGTCACGGGTTCCTTCTCCTCCAACTGCTAAGGCAATTGATTGCCCTTTCTTTGCACTGCCATGAGCCTTTAGATCTTGTTCATACTGTAACAGATCATCAACAACTATAGTAACTGTTGGTAGAGGCTTCAACATCTGTAACTGCTTCTTGATGATTTAAAATCAGGATTCAAGCCTCTGAGAAAACGAATCGGATAGTCTGTTTCTTGTTTTCTTTCAAAAGCCTCCACTGTTGTACATGGGTTGGTGTTTCCTGGGAGACAATTACATGCCACAATTGGGTTGTACTCCGTATGTTCATCCCACAAACCCTTGATCTGTGTGTAATACTGAGTAATGCTCTGAGTCCCTTGTTTGCATTTGTGTATCCCATCTTCCAGATTGGTAAGCCTGTTGGCATTCAGTTGCCCAAATCTCCTTTCGAGCTCATCCCATAGAACCTTGGAATTACCATGCCTCATCACAGAACGTTTGATATCTTTGCTAAGTGAGTTTAGAATCCATGTCTGAACAAAAGTATTACATCCATCCAATAGATGAAACTGAGGATCTACAATTACTGGTCTGGGTAGAGACCCATCCACAAAACCCATTTTGCTTTTTGTTTTTAGAACATTCATCACAGATCTACTCCACATACTATAATTATTCCCATCCATCAACTCATAAACAATGGGTAAGCTGAGATTCTCATTTGGGTTCAGGTAGAGAGGGTTACCAAATATAATGACTTCTGCATTGCAGGATTGACCTGCATTTCCTTCTGCTCCAAATGTTCCAAACTGCATATTGTGTGGATCTGTGGTTCATGCTTCGCACCTAAACTTGGCAGTGTGTTAGGCTGCGACGCGTTGCTGCCTGACATTGTGAAGTCCCTTCAGATCTGCCACTCTGATACCATATGAGAAAAGCTTGCTAGGGTTTTGTGGAAGGATCAATCTTCAACTATCTCTGAGATTGTCCTATGCCTTTTATAGTCAACGAAAACGAAAAGGAGAATGGATTACAGAGCAATGCCACTTGGCTGCTTTCCATTCGTCCATTTAAAGCCTAAAATGTAATTAAACGACTAACTACTTTATCCTGCTACATGTAGTAAAACGACACAGTTCAATTAAAATACTTCAGCAGCTTAATGAAACGTTTCTTTCTTTCGTACGTTTCGACCTGCTTGTTCTTCCTCGAACCTCTTCTTCTTCAATCCTTCTACAATAAGGATTTGGACTCTGTCATTCCGATGAGGCCTCGATTCGCTCTAGAGTATCCAAGGTCGAGCGAGGTTCGCGTTGGCGGATTGCTTGGCGTCCGTGCTCTGTGTGTGTGTGTGGGGGGGGGGGGACGATGGGCGGAAAAATTGGGTCACACTGGTGGAGGTGATCGACATCGAGTGAGGTTTCTATCTCCCGTTCTTCTTCTGACGGTCGATTCACAGGGTGGGGGAAAAACTCTTAATTGTGTAACGTAAGTGGGAGGGAGTGGGAGGGGTTTAACTGGGGGAGCAGATCGGGTGAGTAACCTTGTGGTGAGTAACTCCATGCATAACCCAATAATAATCTGCCACATCAGCGTCTCCTTCTCTCTCCTGAAAAAATCATTAATTTTCTTTTCCTTAATCTTTAACGGACGATTTCTCAATCGTTTTAACTCGGAATTTAATTTTTTTGCACAGTTAGATCAGATTAATTGTGCTCTTCAAAATGATATCCACTTTGATATTTTTTGGAACAAAAAAAATTTGTCAGTTAATACCAGTCAATACTATATGGTATTGACTGGTATTAAATAACAGCATATCATTTGGTATGAAAAATACCACCTCATACCAGGGTGGTATAGTATGGTATGGAGTTGGTAACGATTCAAAATGATATCCACTTTGATATTTTTTGGAACAAAAAAAATTGTCAGTTATTACCAGTCAATACCATATGGTATTGACTGGTATTAAATAACAGCATACCATATGGTATGAAAAATACCACCTCATACCAGGGTGGTATAGTATGGTATGGAGTTGGTAACGAGAGGTATGAAATTTTTTCCCCAATAAAATTTTGAAATCCAATAGATTATGATTAAATCGTTCCTTTTGTGCAAAAATTTCCAAAAATGACTAAACAACGAAGGAGATACCATATGGTATGGAGTTGGTAATGAGAGGGATGCAAAAAAATTTTCTCAAAAAATATTGAAAATTGATATCATTTTGTAGAGCACAACGAACTCGTTCCATTTGTGAAAAAAAAAATGAAATCCGAGTTAGAATGAAGAAGATATGATCCAATTAAGAAAATTAGGGAAAATAAATTTTTTTAATTCTTCACCCTTAGATCTGCAGCCACTTAAAAGAAGGGTCCATACTTGATTACTCATTGTTACTCACTCTAAGGTTACTCACCCTATCTTGAGCCCTTAATTGGGACGTGGGTTTGGGTTTTTATGTATTTAATTTTTTTTCTTTTGTTGCTGATGGGAGGGAGTAAACGTGTAGATGATGATTGTGATAACAATAATAATAACAGTTATTATTGTTATTATTATTTCTAATCTATGGTCGCAACCTTTTCTATTCTATTTCCTCCCCCTTAAAATAATTTCGTCCCCAAAATTGGAACTGTAACCTCAGTCTCCGGATTATCTCGACAGGGATGTCACATTTCCTCCCCAAGAAAAATGTCGGCCTCAAAAATTTGTTCACTCGTGATAACCCATAATCTCACTTGGGACAATCCTTCTACTACAGGTATTTATAATTCCTTTACTTTGTGCGACCTTGAGCTATGAATCCTTCCCTCCAATTCATGTGATTCTTGACCGACTGATAACTCACTCATTTTTCGTAACTCTTTATTTGTGATTGACACGTAAATCCCTTAGGTCGTTGTACCTACTTACTATGTATCTCTTACTTTCGTTCTATACTCCGTCTTAGCCTTTAATCATCTTCTGCATGATCATCTCCTTTTTACTTACTGTGTATCGCTGAAATCCCCATACCATTGCTCTTACTCTCTATGAGCATTAGCAACATCCGTTGCACATTCGCTTAACTCGCGATCAAATTTCTGATTCTCTCGTGAATCATGGCACCCCCTTTTAGCTTACTTGTTTACTACTGGGCGTCTTACTTAATACTCTCCTATCGTCGCTTTCCTTGGGAGTCCTCATACTATATCATTCTTTGACCTTGATTGAAATTAGTTGCACTTGTTCTTCCAAGCTGACCCCCGCTATTTGCCATGCTATCTTAGTCGGTCTAATAAGACTTGAAGAAGAAAAGAAAAAAAAAAAATCCATGATATCGACCTCCAGTCACCATCTGCCCACTCGGAAATTCGATTACCCTCTCACCATTTAAGATGAATATGATTCCACTTCAGTGCATCCAATATGTTCTTATCCCTAATTAAGGTGGCTGCACTGGACCCATCATTGTCAAAATTCTTGAATAAATCTGGTTCTCTATTACAACGGTACCTATCTTCTTGATGATTTATGACTACGTGACTTTACAATGGATTACCGATCCAAGCCACTCCTCGGGTCCACGTCGGCACGTCTGATAGAAACATGGTTGTTAGGGTTTTCTATTATTAATTATGGTAGAATAATTATTATTAGGGTTGAGTCATATTAGGATAGTCTATAAGGTTTTTCTAGTCCTTAGCTATAAATATGTACTCTGTGTCTTTTGTGGGATTAAGCAGAAATCAGTAAAAGAATTATTCTTCTAAACCCTAAGCTCTCCCTATCTCCTAATTTCTCTTCGTCCCAAGTCCAAGGTTTCGGCCGATTCTTATTCTGTTCTTCCTCTCCTAATCTCAATCTCAATCCCTAATTCTGTTCTTAAATCCCTAAATCCCAATTCCACCATTCGATCGATAGAATCCTAAAACCAGGTTCTATCATTTGGTATCAGAGCCTACAATGAGCTCGATACGACTCCCTGATTTGGACTGGACCTGTGTGCAACAATGGATTGACGCCATCCAGGCTGCCCAAGCTCAGACAGCGGGTGAACAGGGCCGCGACCTGGTGACAGCCGAGACGATGGAGTGGCGCGCGGCGTTGCAGGTGGCGGCGGCCGCTCAGCAGCGGCGGTCCACGCCGACAGCCGACCTTGGCGTCGCGGCGGGCGAAGCGAAGTGGCTGGAGGAGGCGGCCGAGCCCTGGGTGACTGGTGGCGAGTCGCGGCTATCGACGCCGACGGGCGACCGCGGGGTCGCGACGCGACAGGAGGAGGCGCCGCAGGTCGTTGCGGGGGATCGGCGGCGCGAATCGCCGAGCGCGGCGGTGAAGGGCGCCGGGGTCGTGGCTGCGGCGGCAGCGCATGGCAAGGCGCGGCGGGCCGAGGCGCTGGACCGGCCGGATGCGGCAGGGGCGCGGCGGTGTGAGGCCTTCGCAGGTGGAGGAGCGACGACCTTCACGGCGGGACGAGGGGGAGAGGCGCCAGACGGATTGCTGGTCGGCGGAGAAAGAGACGGCGATGGCGGGCGGCGTCTCGAGTAAGATGAAAAAGAAGGAAGAGGTTGGTGGCGGCTGGGGCTCTCTTCTCGCATACCCTAGCTCGCTTGATTTGGGCCAAGGAGCACAACAGGAGCAGTTGGGCCAAGCGAATGGGCCTGCCCTTTCTCCTGCAACCTATGTCTTACTTGGGCCAAAGGGAGTGACTGGTTTGTTGGAGAATGAAGGTAGAACCGTCAAAATTGGGCTCTAGTCGTTTGGCCCATTTGTGAAGGTAAGCTGTTGCGGTTCGGGCCACAAGTTGGCAAGTGAGGTGCTGGTTGTTGGGCCAAAACTTGGACGTGTATGGGCCTAACAATGGCTGAGATGCGGGTCAAGTTTGGGAAGGCTCAATATAACTCAAGGATATGATGGGTTGCATCATCATAAAGGGCTTGGGCCACAAATGAGTCCTCTGGTTGGATTTCTTTATGGTGTGGACTTTAAAGAAAAAAACGTGGGTTTATATGGTGGGCTTAATGAGGAACCACTTTCTGGTTCTTACTTTGTGGAGTTTGAAAAAGAGGATGAAAAATCATTTGGACATGGGTGTGGCATGAGCCACATGGGTATGAAAGAAGCAATGAGTGTCGAAGTTGCGGGTGTGGGATTCGTTCAAGTAGTGGAGCACAATTGGAAGAAAAGGAAGCGCCAGAAACGGAGAATTCAAGGCGCATATGGCGTAAGAGATGTGGAGGTTGGTTTCAAGGGGGATGGAATGATAGAAACATGGTTGTCAGGGTTTTCTATTATTAATTATGCTAGGATAATTATTATTAGGGTTGAGTCATATTAGGATAGTCTATTAGGTTTTTCTAGTCCCTAAACTCTCCCTATCTCCTAATTTCTCTTCGTCCCAAGTCCAAGATTTCGGCCGATTCTTATTATGTTCTTCCTCTCCTCATCTTAATCTCAATCCCTAATTCTGTTCTTAAATTCCTAAATCCCAATTCCACCATTCGATCGATAGAATCCTAAAACCAGGTTCTATCAACGTCCCACTTGCTCCAGTACTCTCCTAGCCTTATTATCATGACTTCTCTTGTCGGCTCGTGGTATAAAACTTCACTATGAGGCTCCATTCTCTCTTTCATTCAACTATGTACTTGCACGTACCCCTCTTGAACTCCATTTTGTAAAACTCTACGTCACCCTATGTGACTTAAGTTGGTAAGTTGTAGTCCTTGTGCGGCATCACATTCTGAGTTAAGCGAAACCTAATGACTCATTATATGGGACTATATTGATATCCCTCGCTTCCAGTCTTGATCACCTCCTTACCATGAGAAAAATGTATTTTCCTCGGCCCTTGCTTATCATTTCAATCAAGGAGGGTTATTATTTGCCGCCCGGGTAATTACTATTTGCCGCCCGTAAAAAAACACTAAAAAGACAATTTTGCCCTTCAAATTTTTCTTTATATTCTATTCGCTGAAATAGTTTTTTAAACAACATACACACCACCCGACCACCAACCCCCCACAAACACCATAGCCAGATTCACGGCCACCGTGACTGACCTCCTGTCCTGTAATTGTTTTGCCCGTCTGCTCGTCGGCGAGCGGACAGCGATAGCCGCCAGTGTTATTTATTTATTTATTTGACACATATTATTAATTCTAGAGCTAATAATTTATATTTAATTTATTGCTTTTATTTTGATTTTACATAGTTAAATTCGTATGTAGCTGGAATTAAGCGATTGTATTTTGTTGTAGCGCTAATTAGTTTCTTACCATCAAATTATCATTATTTTTCAGAGTTAATTAAATTATTGCATTTAGTTTAATTTTGTAGAGTCAATTGAAGCACAATTAGTTTAATTAAGCGATTGTGTTTTGTTGTAGCGCTAATTAGTTTATTGTGTTTAGATTTAATTCGTAGAGCTAAAGAAGGTTAATAATTTATATTCAAATAATTTTCTTTTTGTCAAATTATTATTATTTTTTAGAGTTAATTAAATTATTGCATTTAGTTTAATTTTGTAGAGTCAATTGAAGCACAATTAGTTTAATTAAGCGATTGTGTTTTGTTGTAGCGCTAATTAGTTTATTGTGTTTAGATGTAATTCGTAGAGCTAAAGAAGTTTAATATTCTATATTTAAATAATTTTCTTATCGTTAAATGATTATTATTTTTTAGAGTTAATTAAATTATTGCATTTAGTTTAATTTTGTAGAGTAAATTGAAGTACAATTAGTTTAATTAAGTGATTGTGTTTTGTTGTAGCGGTAATTAGTTTATTGTATTTAGATTTAATTTGTAGAGCTAATTTTTTTTAATAATTTATATTTACTTAAATTTATTACCGTCAAATTATTGTTATTTTGTAGAGTTAATTAATTTAGTTTAATTTTGTAGAATCATATAAGTTGTTTCTTTCTAACGAGTTGTAAAATCATAATTGCAGGTGGACATGGCTTACAATGTTGAACTAATTGGTGATTACACAGACCATTTTCTCAATGGCGTCCGATATGACAATTTCAAAGATGCTGTAACAGTGACCAAACACATCGCGATGTCTCTTGGTTTCTTTGTAACTAAGGGATTGATGAAGCCATGTGAGTTGCGCAACAATAGAGTATTGGGTATGTGTTATATGTATTGCGACAAATGCAGTAGGGATAGGAAGTCATACAAGCCGGATCCGTCCAAGGAGAGTCGTGGCAATACAAGTTCAAAAGGATCGGGATGCATGTTTAAGGTTAAAATCAAAGAACTACTGGTTGATCCAGATGCTCTTGATGGACCTTCATTCTGGGAGATACAAGCAATGATTGAGCAAGAAACCGGTTTAAGGCGAGGGTATCACAATCATGAGAAGATGCTTTATCCCTAGGGCCACAGTCAAATGAATAAATTGAGTCAGGAGGATAAAGAATCTCTGAAGAAGATAAGAGATGTTGGGGTACCTCCGTCGCAACAGAAGCAGACAATAAACAAGCAAAAGGGTGACAAAGGGCATCACACCCAAAGGCATATGTATAACCTCGTGTACAAGTCTAGGAAAGACGAGATGGGCGAGATGAATGCAGTGCAGTATGCGTTGCAAGCAGGTGAACGTGAGAATTATCATACAGAGGTTATGAAGGACGATAACGACGTGCTTACACATCTTTTTTTTGCCCATCCAACTTCCATCCAGATGTTGAAGGCTTGGCCGTACGTGATTCTGATCGACTCAACGTATAAGACCAATGCATATAAAATGTTGTGGGTGGAGGTCGTAGGTGCTACTCCAGTTGGGAAGAATTTCAACATCTGTTGTGCTCTCATGAAGGATGACACAAAAGAGTCGTATCATTGGCTATTGGAGTGCATACAACAATTGATCCATCCACGCGTGCCCACTGTTATCGTCACCGACCATGAAGGTGGACTACTTGCTACGGTTTCTGTGGTCTTCCCCTGCACCCCGCATTTGCTATGTGTTTGGCACATCAACACCAATGTGCAGAAGAAGTGTTTGGAAATATTTGGGAAGGACAGGATGGATTTGGTCAACGAGGCGTACGATCAATATTGGTGTGCTATGCTTTATTCTTGGTCCGAGCAAGGTATGTTGGCCGCGTTTGGCTGCTTTAGGACAACATACTGCAATTACGAACCACGTCTGTTGCAATACATACAGGGAGTGTGGTGGCAACATCGAGAAAAGTGGGCAGTAGTGGGCAGTTTGTCATACCAAAAATGTGTTTCATCTAGGAAATACGAGCACAAACAGGGTTGAGTCGTCATATTCCGCTTTGAAAACTTTCCTCCACAACTCGCGGGGATCTATGGACACTGTATGAAAAGAAAACCACCGCTACATTACTAACCAACTCGGAGATGTTAGGATGTTGGAAAACTCAAGACAGAAAACCCTTTCAGCATCCGGTGGTACACCCTTCACATACTTGAGAAGGAAGGTCAGCATGCAGGCAATTATATTAATGGAGGAGGCTGAAGAAGAATTGGCGGCCCTCTTGGAAAAAAATGAGAACTCCCGATGTGCATGTCATTTCTCTGTGACACACGGCTTGAGGTGTGGATGTCAAGTTATGGATGGCAGAGCGCGAGACATAGAGATATACCCGGGTGATATTCATATATATTGGCGGACACTGACATACGAGAATCCACCCAATGCTCCGGAGTATGTGCCCCAGGAGGAGGAGGCTAAATGTCACCTTCAGGAGTTGGTTGATGAGGCTGTACGCAGAGGACCAGAGGCAACGAAAAAAGCAGCAAAGAACGTGTTTCACTGTCTCCACGTGGCGGAAGACAACATTCATGAGCCAGAAGCGAATGAATTTAGAAAGGGACGCCCAGCCAACCCGCCACTCCCTTACCTTCCGCCCGGGAGGCAATACCAAGCTGCCTGTACAGATAAGCAAGTGCTCCTGCGCCCCCCCCCCCACGCGTACTCTCCTAGCATATCCGGCCTCTTCACAAACAAGTTGACAATAGCAGAAACGCAGTCCTTACTCTTATCTATGAACAGTGTGGACCCAAGTAGCAAAAGAAGGTAACACTGAGTCTCTCTAGCTGGCGGACCAGACTGCTGCAAATGAGTCAAAGATCCCACACCTAACAAACCAAATCCTCTATACCACCTAGATAGACTAGCAACCTCACCAACCTGCGCCCCATACTCAGAATCGTCACGATCTAATCCCAGTAGTGCTCGTATGTCAGCCTCCAGTGCCCACTTCTCCAACTGACTCGGATCCACTACAAACGCCTCTCCCTCAACCGCAAGCCCAAGAATGTGTGCCACGTCGTGAAGCAGGATCGTCATCTCTCCAAACGGCATGTGGAAGGTGTTGGTATCCGGGTGCTACCTCTCCACAAATTCCGAGATGAGAGCAGGGTCCAGCTCGCTCTAGAAGGTGATATCAACGAGGTGAGCAAGGCCCGGTGTCTCTACGGTAGTCCTAGCATTATCATCTGCTATCACATAACTGTCGAGAACGTGGGGAAGGGTCGAACTCCTCTCGTAGCAAGTGATCACCCCTCTATCAGCCTCTCCGGTGTACAGATGGTGGGCAACATGCCCAAGAAAGCTACGGAGCAAACTCGTGTCGCTCGGCCCTCCAGCACACGGTCCTCTAGGCTCCCAGGCCTCTCCCACATCAGCAGTACCACTCTGGCCCTCACCAGGCTATAGATCCCAGTAACACCATGAACCCCAGTAACGCATGTGACGATCCGCTGGGGCACCTCTGTCTCTGATCGGACTGACGGGTGGAATGCGATACTCAACAGCATCCGACTCATACTCCTCCGACTCGTCATCAATCTCGTCTGAAGGCTTAAACGGTGATGCATGATCACGACTGGGACCAGCTCCACTACCAGCCATACTAGGCAACTGAAAATCAAACTAAGGAAAACCGTCTTCCCTCAAACTCATCGGTGTCACTATTTCTCACACTAGCGCTAATGTTACGCCCAATGAATCTTCTCAATCTCTTTGCAGCTCCTTAAGAACTATGTGATCCTCTAGAATTACCAGGTGGCACCATCTCTAAACATAGTCAATAATTTTCTATTAATATCTTATAATAAATTATTTTTTGAGCAATTACTTGTTGTTTCATAGAGTAATTATGATACATACAATTTGTTGTCTAATTAATTTAACTAGATAGTTATTTTACTTAATACGATAGGTAGTTATTTAAATATTTATTTCAACTTACTCAATTACTTAACTAAAACATCATAAATAATTATTTAAAATTAAAAATTATTTACAATTTTTTAATCCAATAATTATTTAAATAATTATTATAATAAATTATCTATTAGCATAGTCAATAATTATCAATTAATCTCTTATAATAAATTATTTGATTAGCAATTTGTTCATAGTCATAATTTATGAATTACTAATTATGATACATACAACTTGGTTATCTAATTAATTTGACTAGATAGTTACTTTACTCAATACGATAGATAGTTATTTAAATAATTATTTAAACTTACCCAATTAATAAACTAACACATTATATAATTACCAATTATATACTAATTATTCAACTATCAATATTAAACTAATTAAGATACTAACAATTGTATTTAAAATAAATGTAATAAATATTAATTTAAACCGAACCAGAATCCCAATCAGACCGGTCCGACCAGACCGAGCGGGCGGGGTCCGACCAGACCTGGCGGACCGCGTCCGCTCTAGGGTGTCGGACGGAGGCGAGAAAAAAATAAAAAAAATTACCTGGTCTCGAACAGCGGCGGTGAGGGCAGTTTGGGAGGTAAGGCGGCGCTGATGTGGGGTCCTCTTCGGCGGCAGCTGATGGGCTCGGCGGCGGCGGCGGGCTTCTCGGCGGCGGCGGAGGTGGCTGGCCGGCGGCTTTCTCTTGGCAGCAGCAGGTGAGGGTTTGGGAGGTGAAGGTTTGGAGGTGAAGGGTTAGGTTGGAATAGGTTTAGGGTTTTAAAATGAGGCGGGGGGCAATATCGTCATATTTTTTCTAACTACGGACGACAAATAGTAAAACTACGGGAGGCAAATAGCGATTCATATTGCTCTTCCCCCTTTGTAGACCTCATTATTCTCCTCTTGGTAACTCAACTTGATAAACAAACTCGATGCCTGATTTACCATGTATGGTGACTTTAGGATGAGTCAATCCCTTACACATCCTTATTGATGTGCTTACTACCCCTTCCAACTCTAAGATTACTGATGTAGGCCTATACTCTTCTTCGTAAGGTCAGAGAACCATTTAACATAACTATCATCTGTGGTTGACCACGTAAGTCTCCCGGATCCTTATATATTTCAACCTGGTCCCCTTTTTTCGCGATAAAAAAATTCATGGACTTACTCTATTTCAAAAGTTCCCCTTGCTTCTTTAAGCATTACTCTCGTGTAGTTCTTTAGGTTCCAGAATATCCTTCCTCCTTTAAATGCCTTTACCCTTAAGGTTTTCATCCCTGGCATATCGAGATGAACTTACTTCCACATCAAAGTTGACCACTGAGCTTCTCAGTTCTTGATGGCCTCATATGGTCCAACTTGTTCTCCGCTGACAATCACCTTAACACCTCCTTGCTATCCTTCCGATTTTTTCTTCGACCATTCCTATCTATCATTCTCCCTGAATACGTCGTCCTGTCGACTACTGCCCTTTTCACTATAACTTTCATTATAAATTGGTGGTGCCCTCCTTACTTCCACAACTCCTTCACCGATGGTTGGTACTAACTTTGGTGGTGCCCTCCTTACTTCCACTAGAAACTTGCTCTAGGTACACTTGACACGTGGCCCCCAAGACTTCTACTCACAATGGTGCTTGACCACGACCTTAATCGCTTTGCTCATATTCACCGTGGCTGAACTACGTGGGTATGATTCATCATTAACTAGTCGTCTCCTCTTTATAACATCCTACCATGCTGTACCCACTCGGAGTGGGGAACTTTGGATAAAGCAACTTATCTCGCTCCTTTTGCTTGGGAATGCTTTCCTCATCATATTCCTTTGTGCATTTTCTTGGGCTCGATACATTTACCCTCATTCCAACTCCTTGTCTACTGTTTGTTGATGTACTATATACTTGGCGTCTTCCTGAATCTCATACTAATCAACTCGCATCCCCGTAGGACATGAGCTGCCTTAAACTACCTCTTCTTACTCATGAAAAGGGTTTCACTAACTTATCCTCATAGGAATCTTCTCCTTCTCCTTCCCGAGATTCTAAAAATCCTCAAAAGAACTCTGACTCGTTTGGCCCAACCTTTAACCTGAAACCCTTTTTCCTTTCCTTAAAAAAAAAACAAGCACCTTGAAATGCACATATCGTCACGCCAGTATTCCTTGGAGACCAAGAAACAGAGTAATGTCGGCTCTGATACCAAAATGAAACAACCTGACTCTTTTTGAAAACCAAACCATAACTCAAACAAAAATCGGTTACATCAGAGCAACCCAAACCACTTTTAAAATAAACAAACTGACAAAGTTTAAGACTTTCAAATAAAAAGCCCAAACACTTGGGCAATAACAATCCAAATACTTAAAACGGCTTGACTCAGAATCTCCAGTTTATACTCTTAACCACGCAACAAAGTAATTAAACTATTCTAGCTCCGACTCCTCACAAGCTCCTTGACTCGTCATCAATGCTGGTATGGCTACTCACCTCGCCATGCTTCTTTGCGGGATCCACCTCGACTAACCCTTCCTCCACCTGGTGAGTGAGAAGGAGTTAGTCTCGCCGTTACTTCCTAAGGTCTTGCCCTAAGCAAACTCTTACTAAACACATTATTAGCGGGTTTCCTTTCTTAGACGAAATTCGTTCTCGCTTTCATCCTTAATAACTTATTCCAAAACAACTAATAGAAGATCTTTACTCCTATCCTTATCTTATTGAAGTTATTTACTTCTATTCTTATTACTTTATTCCCTTAATAACTTATGTAAACTCTTATGCTACTAACCTTATCGTATAGAAGTTCTCAACTTCTATCCTTAACACATACATTTAACTATTAGGGACCACCACGTTATTTATCGCTGTCTAGTGTCCCTATCCACAAGGAAATGGTATTGCGTTACGTATCGCCGTCCAGTTGTGACTCGACCATCTACCGCGTCCAGTAGTGGCCCAACCGCCCGGGAGTTCATCATACCAATATCCATACACATTCTTACACACACATAAGCACAATGCGTGCCTCCACCTTAAGTATTTGGTGGGATGCCTCACAAATATAATCGCGCATAATCGTAAAATTAACTAACATTACTTAAAGTAAAAACGTGAACTAAAAGACCTACGACTGAGATATTACCCCCTTTACACTTACCTCATATCAGTTGATTCCGACTCCGAATCTGATCTAACATTTCCAAACTCAATCCCAAAAATAATCTCCTCGCTTTCACGATTCCATAGGCATCGACAGTTCCTCGTTTGGACGTCAAACGAACAAGTTATGGCCAAAATAAGAATTTTGTCAGATTCCAAAGTATCAGGTACCAAAACTGAAATTTTCTAGCCAACCTAGTTGACCACGACCTTTTGGGAAAATTTCAAAATCAGTCCTCAAACTTTTGAATTAACAAGAATGATACTTGAACTTGCCAGATTTTCGTCCCTAACTTCCTTTGCTCGTTTCTCCCTCGTTTGACACCCGAAATTCGATTTCGTCGAAACGGTGACAATCCTGATCGTCCTCTTCGCGATGGTACCATCATTTTGAAGCTTTTCTGAATTCGACTACGCCGGTGCCACCAACGAGCTCTTCCGACGAGCCCTTGATTCCCTCTAGAGCATCTGACGTCGAGCGAGATTCTTGTTGCCGGGCTTCTTGGCGTCCGTCTATCCCGAGTCCGGCGTGGGAACGGATCGCTGGTCTACTGGCTGCTATTTTGTGCCGCTGCTCTGTGTGGTGGGGAGAGAGATGATGGGCGAAAAAACTAGGTCACACTGGTGGAGGGGATTGACGTCGAGTGAGGTTTCTATCTCACGTTCTTCTTCTGACGGTCGATTCATAGGATGGGGGGAAAATCTTAATTGTGTAACGTAAGTGGGAGGGAGTGGGAGAAGGAATTCTACTATGCTACATAGTATTGGTGCTTTAATGTAACTTGAAGTTGTACAATAACCTTAAATGTATAAGTTTAGTTTGTACCATAAAAGAATTTGTATCATTATGTTATGGTACAACTTTACACCCTGAAGTAGTACCTCATATAAATGTACAAGTTCAAGTTATACCATTAAAGAATTTGTACAAAATGTGTAGGTACAATCTGAAGTCGTACCATAACGTTAAAAGTACAATTTCAAGTTGTACCATAAAGGCAAAATACTATAGCACCAATGCTATATAATATTGTAAAATTCCTCGGAGTAGAAGGAGTTTAATCGAGACGTGGGTTTGGGTTTTTATTTGGGTTAATATTTTCGTATGGCCTGAACTTTGACCAAAATAAACATCCTGGCCAATCTTTTTGATCTATAACATCCTGGCCCGAACTATACACCAAAATAAACAATTTGGCCAAACCCGATGTTTGACCGTTAACTTGGACGGTCAAACGCGTTGACTAACGGTCAACGCGCCACGTCACTGCCACGTCACTGCCAAGTCAGAAGATCCGATAAATATTTAATTTTTTTCATTTTTTATTTTTGGTTTAACTAAGGTATTAGATGATTTTTTTAATTTATAATAATTTAAAATTAGAGAATGTGTGGAAATTGTGAATTATTTTAAATATTTTATGCTGACTTGGCAGTGACATGGCGCGTTGACTAACGGTCAACGCATTTGACCGTCCAAGTTAACGGTCAAAAGTCGGATCTGGCCAAATTGTTTATTTTGGTGTATAGTTCGGGCCAGGATGTTATAGATCGAAAAGATTGGCCAGAATATTTATTTTGGTCAAAGTTCAGGCCATACGAAAATATTAACCCTTTTTATTTTTTTTTTTCCCATCTGTTGCTGATGGGAGGGAGTAAACGTGTAGACGATGATTATGATAACAATAATAATAACAGTTATTATTGTTATTATTATTTATAATCTATGATTGCAACCTTTTGTACATAACCGTCGATTCAACTGTTCGGTAGAACACTAATCGAACCTAAATCCGAACTTGGGGTGTTACATTTATAGACACCAGCGTCTTTCTCTCGCTTGTGAGTTATACGCATAACCGTTGAGTTGTGGGTAACAGTTCATCAATTGGTATCAAAGCCTGGTCACGCATCCTACTGGGAAGGGTGACATGGTTCTTGACTTAGTCCCTACCGCGCCCTAGCGCAAAATGCGAGGATGCACTAGAGGACTATCGCCACTTTTTCTCAGCTAGCGTAACCTTGTGAGAGATTCACGGCACGATGCCGCGAATGGGAGCTGAACGCCAACTACACAATCATCTTCGGAGGAGAGTGCAACGATGACGATCTGGTCCGCATCGGCGGCAATAAAATCAGGGCGGCGGAGAATATTAAGATCTCTCTCCAAAAGATCGACAGAAAGGAAATAGCGCGAACTGGTGAACCTCACCGCTGCAAGGCTATCATCCTTCGATAGGAAATCTGCGAGAAGAAGGAGCTCAACGTTGGAGCTCCGTCCAAAGAAGGCAGAGGGACTCATTGTGGCGGGGAAGCTTTGGGGTCGTTCAATCGGACGCCAATGATCCGCCATCCGAAGTTGCACAAGAGGAGTCAGAGAAGCAAGCGTCTACACAGGGCAAGCGACGGTCTAATTTTGCTGAGGATGGAGTTCTTTGGAGGCGGCCCATACGCGTTCTTGCACCCATGAATGCGTGGTACCCAGAAGACCACACTTATCATTCCAATTATAGCAAAAGCTTTCCATTTGTATTTTCATGGCCCAAGTGATTTCCATATCGGTTGCTACTAGTGTTATCTCTTTACTCGGAAAACTACCTTTACCGTACGGTGTTACAACCTCAAGCTGGAAGTTCCGGAAGGGAAGCAAACAAAGTCGTCGCATGAGTCATCGTTGCCATCGATGTAGTCCTCCGCGTTTCGACATGGACCGAACCTTGGGGACCAAGGTTTAAGGGGGAAGGATTGATGAGGTTATTTTACGTTTGGGCTAGTTGGTTTTTCGTATTGGGCTAGGGTCGTTTTTCCTTTTCGTTTAAGTTTTTGTTTTGTGTTTGGGAAGGGGTAGCCGAATATGAGTGGGTATTTGGGTAGGATTGTTATGTATTAAGCTTTTCTCAGTCTATAAATATGTAAGTTCGACATTAGTTCCGTATCCAATTAATAAATCAAAGGTTTATAGACACCAACGTCTTTCTCTCGCTTATGAGTTACAAGTAAAACCCTTGAGATGTGAGTAACCGTTCATCAGATTTATCATGAATAATGAGAAAGAAAAATAAATGGGTACAAGATGAATGGCGGATCCAGGGATGGGCCAACCCAGGCCCCGAGCCAGCCCTCCTTCGGATCTAGAGTTAGTTTAGTGCTTATAAAATTTTTTGATTTAGGTATTTGGCCCAATGCTATTTAAATTCCTGTCTAGTTTTATTTGATAATAAGATTTTGTATAACTAGAAAAATGGTTCAGATGAACATATCCATACCATTACTCTAAATTTATACTAATTTTTCTATAGCCCCAATGACGTTATTTGAAAAAAGACATGAAAACCTAAAAGTGTAAGTTTCATTAAAATAAAAAATAAAAACTCTAAACTAAAGCACACCCTTCCTTGAAAAATTCAAAAAATTTCACAATCCCCCGAAAACAAAACAAGAACGAGGAGACGAGCATACCCATAATGGATTTCTCCGCCAACCCGTCGAGCTGGTTTTCTTTCCATTCTTTTGATTAAGAAAATATTTACAAACTTCCTAAGTCATCATTTAGATTGCCTCAATTGAGTGGGGCACTAGATTCTAACCGTTCTTTCTGGTGTTTTGATGAAGAAAATATTTACAAAATTGCTCAAGAGTTTAGCCTCGAGACTTTGAATGCTATGAGATGCATTCTTTGGAGAATGCACTACTCATGTGAGGAAGATGAAGTTTCTTCTCTTGCAAAATTATTAGAGAAGCTAGAGGAAACAGGGATGGACACATAATACAAATTGATTTCTCGGTTGATTTGCCTAGTGTTGACCTAGCCGTTTCAACAACTACCATGGAGAGAATATTTTCAGCAATGGAACATGAACATTGATTTGTAAAACAAAATGAGCGATGAATTTCACGTTGATTACTTAGCTATTTTCTTTGAAAAGAGTATATTATAAGTATGAATGGATATTATATTATTGATGAATTTGCTAAATTAAAAGACTTTCTTGCACAATTGACATTGTAATAAAAACTATATTATTATATATTTTTGTTTATGGTATATAATATTCTATTCAAATGCGGCCCAGTACTCTCTTATATCCTGGATCCGCCGCTGTACAAGATGAACGCCAATGTTGTGCTCCCATTAAAATCACCACCTGCAATTGAAGCAGCAATCTATGCAAAGGCCTAATCGCCCAGTCGCCCTGAAATCTATACGGAAAAACTAAAATTATTTGGCCAATTGTACGTGGATATGAAACTAGATGAATCACTATTTTTGTTTTTATGAATCTTTTTATGTTATATTATAAACAGGGATTGTTGACTCTCATCGATCTCATAAGTATCATACCAAATCCCATCAATCCAATCACTTTTTCGAGAAATACAAAACATCTAAGTCATACAAGTAAAGAGATTTATTCATTGATAAAAAAAAAAGAAAAAACGTGAACAGTGATTGGATTGATGATAAAATAGAATCTTTGGTCACGAACAGTGATTCGATTGATGATAAAGAAAGAGAATTGCCAACTAGGATCTATACATTATGATCAAGACCTACAAGGAACCCCAAAACAAAGTAAGACAAAGCCTACCAATACCTCCTTAGCAACTAGGCATCAATTAAAACCTTCACCTCGTTACGAATTACTTCCCCTAACAGTGCTACATCCATCTTCTCCCCTGCATATATGCGCCTTCATCGCTCTGGCCACAAATGGATTAGGATAAAACTCTGAATCAATCTACTAGCATCAGTGAGAGGAGTAAAGTTGGCAAAAACCCTTTCCGGCTTCCGCCCATCTAACCTCCTGTCTCCAAGTGGAAACCCACTGCCGAGGAAATATAGGGCTTAGAAATTGCAAATACAAATCCTCATAAACCATAAAGTCATCAAACAAATTATGCATAGATTAAGCAGCTTGATAGCAAAACACACAATTTAAAGGGCCTTATACCCCTTAGAGGCCATCCTAACACGCGTATCATATGTATACGCTCCTTCACAAACAGCTATAAAAGAAACTTGTTTCATAGGATTTTAGCTACTTTCCATACGAGTGAAGCCCATAATTGTTTAGGTAATCTCGGTCGCAAGGAGTTCCAGACCTTTTTAATAGAATACTTCATCATCACCTCTGTTACGTTTTAGTTGTTGGTTTTGGATTTGTTAATTTTCAATAATATTTTAGCTTGTTTTAGTTAGCCACGATTCCCACTTTCTGAACGTGGAGTAGGATTAGGGAATTAGTTAGTTCTGGTTCAATATTTAAGTTGTAATCGTTGAGTTGAGAGGATCATGGAATAAGATTATTGATTTGGAGGCTTGAGCCTATTATCCTCTCCCTACTTCTTCTCCCTTCTTCCCCTCTTTCTACGTTCTCTTTCCAAACTCTACCTTCTGCCATTATCTTCCCTTCCCTTCTCTGTTTCTAACTCTATGTTCCATTATTCACTTCCCCTTCTTGTTCCCTTCTTAATCACCGAACCCACTTCCCTCTTCTTACTTCTCTACAAACCCTATTCTTGTTCCGCTAGAACCATAGCCCCGAAACGAGACAAAGGGCTTTTGCCGTTACCTAGTTCTTGGCCGGGAATTGATAGATCGATTACAAGGTCATACGCAAAAGCACACAACAACCTCCCTTTGGCAAAGCAGCTGATCCCCCTAACCGAAAAATATTGCTGAACTTTAGAATGAGCGATGCTTAAGCTTGTATTGTCTAAGGCATGCAATCCAAAGTGAACCATGTTGCAAAACAATGCTCCAAATATGGCGAGTAATACATGCCGGGAACGGATCAGGTCAGTAACCTTATGGTGAGTAATCATGAGTAACCCGTCCACATCAGCATGACATCAGCATCCCTCTCTCTCCTGGAAAGCATTTAATTTTTGCGGGGATTGCCAAACTGTGGTGCGGCATGTTCGAGACAAGGATGTGGCTCACGACACTGCGATGTGATACTTGAAGAAGTTTGGTTAGTCATGTCCGTTTTTACTTCCTTCTCTCGTACATTTACCCCTTCCAAGTAGAATAGGGCTGTCAATTTAATGGCTCAAAATTTGGTTCCTTGATGTTCGCTGACTATCTGTTTATTTTATTTATCTATGACTAGGGATGACAACCAAACCCATGGTCGTGGATATCCGACCGGCCCCGATCTAGTCAACGCGGGGAATCCCCGCATTGATTGGGTATGGGGCGGGTATGGGTAAAACCCGCAAAAAGTTTGATGAGTATGGGGCGAGTATGAGTTTAGCCTCCCCATACCCATACCCATACTCGTTCCCGCTCACCAAGAGCATTTCTTCACAAATAAAAAATACATTGATTGAATTGTAATATATTATTAATAGTGAGGGTAACTCATGAAAATAAATATTAGAAATACAGTTGAGTGACCATCCAAATCAAAACATGATTCATTTTCCCCAAATCTCTCTTCATTCTTTTACTTTTTCTCTCATGTTAACAACATTATGTTAGTAAGTTATTACTTAGTAGATGTATCAAAGTCAGAGAATAATGATTTGGCTTATATTGTTACTCTATCTTATGAATGTTTTAGAATAAGATGCTTAGAATCGTATTAAGAATGATTGTCTCTTTGTTGACTTCATGAAATAGTATGTGTGTTTAGTGTTATAATGGTAATTTTACATGTAAAATTTAAGGTATTATAATGTTGGATATACGGGGCGGGTATTACCCATGATCACCCGAAACCCACGGGTATGGAGATAGGTTTGCGAATCCTTCCTCACATGGGTATGGGGCGGGTCTGGGTTTAAAATTTTGAAAGCGGGGATGGGGATGGTTTAGGCAAACCCGCCCCAAACCCGCCCCATTCCCATCCCTATCTATAACAAAAAAAAAACCTTCATGTATTTTTATAGATATTATATCATAGAAATAAAATGGGCACAAAATTAATCTTTTGGCAATCCTTCCCCATCTAATTGCAATAATTATTATATTGGTAAAAGTTCAGCAAAATAAACCAAAATATAATATCCCAAAAGACCAAAAGTATTGTCAACCACCATAATAAACTAAGAAAATAAAATATAGCATCTAACAGGCAACAGCTACTTCCATCCCTTTTAAGAAGAGCAAGGGCAAGAGACTACCACTGTCCACTGACATCAGCGTCGCAAGTTCTTCTTGAAAAGCTTCCAGCTCGCGTTGCCTTGCGCCAGCCTCTCCATGGCTCTCATCCGATTCTCAACCGCCTCCTTGATCTCGTCATGCTGCTTCTCGAACTCATCCAGCTCCTTGGAAGCCTCTCGATTCGCCCTGTCCAGTTCCGCTGCAGTCGACTTCATGTGATCCACAATCTTCGCCTTACGATCAGCCAGTTGCTTAATCTCACTCTCCAGCTTCAAGTCCTCATCCTGAAGCCTCGACACCTCCGCCTCCAGAGCGCTCAGCTGCTTCTTCCTGTGAACCAGCCTCACCTCCGCGGCTCGAGTTATTTCAGCACCGGATGATTCGACGGCATGGCTAGTTTCGATGGCGGAGAGAGAGCTCGGGACCATGTCTTTGAATTCGGCCAGGCGAGCGAGCACCTCTTGCAGCACCGTCTTCTCCACCGGATCGGTAGCGTGAGCGGCGATTTTGGTGGCCGCGTCCTCGACCTCGTCGAGCGATTTGGCTCGGGAGATGGCCTCGAGCGTCATGTCGAGGAATCCGTCCAGTTTCTCCCATTGCTGTGGCAGCAATTCGGTGCCGTGATCTGGATCTGATGTGTAGCTGCCGTGGCCAGCGCTACTGCTAGTCACTGACGCAAGTTTTGCTATCAGGTTCTTCGAGGTTGATTGCACACTTGGAGGAGAAACTACGGATGTGGTGGTTGCTCCAGTTTGATTCTTAGCAGGAGTGCTGATCGCAACCTGAAAACACCAAAGGGCAAAATAAAGCAATCACACAATGTATAGGGAGCTACAAAAAATGCGAGCTCACTCCGATCGTGGCACGATACAATTCGCTTAGCGTTTTTTAAAGAACGCGGTGGTAATTTTATAAATATTGCCATCCCATCGTATGTACTCATTATGGGACACATAATCTAAAGGTACCAATTAAATTACGTCCTTACAGAAATATATATCTCTAAACTAAAACCCATAACACATAACCGTATAAAGAAATACTATGAAATAGAGACAAATGATATAATATAGAGGGAGACAAATGATATATTTGTTGCCAAAGCATAGCTATCGAGATTGGAGACTATTACTATAATTGCCTCTAATTAATTTGCTTCAATAGCCATGTTTTTTCTTTTTTTTGGTTGTAGTGTGATTATTTACCTTGCTGTTATGCTTGGAAAGCGGCGTGGTGGACGATGCTTTGATTGCAGCTGATTGAGGTTGATCGTTGGTCTTGATCACTTTCGGTTTAGCATAAGCAACGGGTTCTGACGATGCTGCCACTTCCTGCAACGAGGATAATAATGAAAGTACATCAACATATATACATAACAACTAGGGGTGGCTATTTGGACCGGGACCGGATTAAAAACTGGAAACCGGACCGTATAACCCGGACCGAGACCGGACCGGGACCGGATAGTAAACAATCCAATCTAATCTTTGGGCTTAGATTTGAGGTAAAAAACCGGATAAAGACCGGATAAGAGAGCTCAACACCCAAAACTTAAGGGTAATTTGCATAAACGGTCACAAACCTTTGCACTTAGTACAAAACTTAACCAATTCCTCACCCTTTAAGGCCTTAGGCCACTCAAATCCCACAATCTCAATGTAAAATCAAGACCGAATTGGGACCGGACCAGATCAAAACCGGACCGGATCAAGACCGGACTGTATCCAATCCAATCTTCGGTCCTTATATTTTCAAAAAGACCGGATTGGACCGGATCAATTTAGGCAAATTTAACCGGACCGGACCGTATAGCCACCCCTAATAACAACAAGGAAAGGAGAAATGAAAGGAATGGAGTCGATTGGATTCGTTTGACGACTAACGGTAGTAAGTTCAACTTCAATAGTGAGTGTGTCATTAACGAGAAAGCCTTTCAGAGGATCTTGAAGGTCGGCCGTTGAAACCAAATAGTGCCATCCCCATGACGGTTGGTCTTTTTTGAAAACGTGCTCCGCGGCTGAAGTGAGGTTAAATATTAATTTTTATGATGACAGTGCATTGAATTGAATGCAACCAAAAAGTGAGTGCACTACTAAATATATATAGTAATTGAAAGGATATGGAGAAAGGGCGGGCGGGCGGGCGGGTACTCATTTTGACAGGGTTAATCTTGCTGAAAACAGCCAAGGTGAAATTAGCGAGCACACTCCATCCGTCGGCCATCTTTTGATGACTGCCGACATGGTGGAGATATGCAGACATCTTGTCGACGACATTGTTCCCTTTTGGAAAAACGCAAACCTTCCTGCAGATCAGGGATTCCATTCAACATTATTGTACAAAGGAGGGTTTCGTATTTTAGGCTACAATAATAATGATTTTTATACGGTTTAAGTAGCAATTACGAACCATTGTTGGGCGCCAGATGAGAAAGCGTCGGAATAAGTGGCTTGTTTCAGCTCCGAGAATTTGTCAATCTTCCACGTGAATTTGTTAGTCTCCTTCCTCATCACCGCCTGACCTTTCGCAACTGTTGCCATCTCCACTGATGCCAACACCCAAGAGAAGAGAGTCAAGTACTGCATGTACTGGATGCTTCTCCATTGTCAACTGTTATACAGCACATCATTGTGTCTACTCTAACCAGACTATCATACATATGGGCTTCACATCATCATCATCACATGTTTATACCATATTATCTCCAGGGTCAGACAACGGACGCTCAAAATTGATATTCACGAAACAACATGAAAGTATTCACGTTAGTCAAAATCGTGTTTTAAAATTTAAAAGGTGAAAAGAGCAGCCGGCCGTGAAGTAAAAGCTGTAGAGCGATGGAGAAAAATTAAGGCGAGCGGCTTACCAGCTGGCTGATGGAAAGCGGAGGCGGAGAGATCGATCTTTAGTCCTCCTCGATCTCGATCGGAAACCAGACTCCTAAATGATACTGGCTTCTGTTTGTTTCCCTTTTACTTCTTCAAGTCGATCGGTTATTATTTATATAAAGAGTCGTTCTTGGAGACTAACAAATAAAATATCTTCAATGAGTAAACCTAGCTAGCTAGTGATATATTAGCAGGCAGCTAGGGTTTCAGGAGTGCACAATTATTCTCCGTCTCTGCCGCCTAGATAGTAATTAAGTGATCCAAATCCATAATTCAATAGCATTCAATCTATTTAAAAGGGAACGGATCAGGTCAGTAACCTTATGGTGAGTAATCATGAGTAACCAGGCCATATCAGCATCCCTCTCTCCTGGAAAACCATTAATTTTCCCCTTCTTAATCTTTGACGGACGATTTCTCACTCGTTTTAAGTCGAAATTTAATTTTTTTTGCACAGTTAGATCAGATTAATTGTGCTCTTCAAAATGATATCCACTTTGATATATTTTTCGAACAAAAAAAAATTGAGCTATTTTTTACCAGTCTATACCATATGGTATTGACTGGTATTGAAATAAGAACATACCTATGGTTTGAAAAGCGTACCATGGTGGTATGAACAAACAAAGACTGTAGGATGGTTGAATACATGATAGTATAAGTATAATAACTGTCATTTACGACTTTTATCATTGTGTACCATAATATACCACCCCGTACCAAGGTGGTATTGTATGGTATTGTGTGATATTTTTTGGGCATGTAATTTGTTCACCCAGAAATTTGTACATCCAATAGATCATGATTAACTCGTCCCTTCTGTGCAAACGTTTTCAAAAATGAATTAAAAACGAAGAAAATACCATAATATACCATAATATACCACCCCGTACCAGGGTGGTATTGTATGGTATTGTGTGGTATTTTTTGGTCATGTAATTTGTTCACCCAGAAATTTGTAGATCCAATAGATCATGATAAACTTGTCCCTTCTGTGCAAACGTTTTCAAAAACGAATTAAAAATGAAGAAAATACCATATGGTATGCAGTTGGTACCGAGAGGCCAGAATTTTTTTTTTCTTAAAAAATATTGAAAATTGATCTCATTTTGTAGAGCAAGATGAACTCGTTCTATTTGTGCAAAAAAAAAAATTCGAGTTAAAACGAAAAAGATATGAGTCGATTAAAAAAGTTAGGAAAAATAAAAATGGTCTTTAATTCTCCATCCTTAGATCTGGATTTTCTAAATGAAAGGTCCAGATTTGGTTATTGATGGGTGCATAACCCATGGTTATGCACTCTATCTTGAGCCCATTTAAAATAGATACAAATCTAATTCAATTATATTGAATCCATATTTATTTGATTTATAGAATTCATGGATTGATCATCCACCAATCTACTAACACATATTTTGTTAAGTCGTCAATTCTATTAAAGAACCTATCTATAATCTATATTTCTTTGCATCATCACTTTTGCACCACATTTGCCTAATTTTTTAACCACCGATCTTTATATCCACCAAAACCTCTCTCTAGCCAATAAAAGCTTTTGATATGCTACATCGGTGAGATATGGAGAGGATATATGCCTCACATTTTGATTAAATTAAATCTTTTGGTAATTGGTCAAATCAGTTTGATAAACAATCAAATCAAATCGGTTTGAATCAAACCGATTCAAAGTGGATGTTAAAATAAACTAATTGGTTCAACTGCCATGGTCTCTAAAACCAACGACTCGAAAAGAGATTTCGGGGACTCGGCCATCAATTTGGGTGAAAATATATCTCTGGTGACCGATATCATTCTAAATCAAGTGGGTTACTCTATCGATATAGTAATGGCCCTAAATGCCTTATATCACTCGCTACCAAACTCCTCCCCTTACGAATCTATGTATAGAATCTCTATTTGGATTTTGGGGAAGAGTGGATGGTCAAACGACATGTCGTTGGTTTCCCATCCATCTCTTTCAACTTTGCCATCACGAAAGGTATATTCCTGGAAGAATCTAACAGCTTCGGGTTTATTCTCAAAACGGCACTCGGGCTGCCATTTCACACGCCATTTTAGTTTTCTTGTCATTTCCCGCATCCAGCTCCTAGCAATTGAGTCCTTATGTCCCTTCAACAATCCAAAATGGTCTACTAGGTTGCTATGTCCAAAATACACATGAAACACTACCAAGATTGCATCAAATTGATAGAATCAAGTTTAGTGCTACTAGAATGCACTTTGAGCAATTATGAAGCAAATTCAAGATATTATGACCTTAAAAGCATGAAAACCATGAAGAATGGGTCATAATATAGGGGTTGAAATAATACTTTTCACGTGTCATCAAATAACCCCATACTAGAATTTTGCTTGTCCCTAATCAAACCTTACTCATAATCATACAACTCACTAGATCTTCACAATAACATGTGCCTTACAGGGTCAACCCTTAAACTTAGTGACTACCATATGCATGAAGCGCAAGTCTCGTAGGGATAAACTTCTTTATCCTTACAGATCATAAGTTCCTTCTCTTTCTAGTCTTGTTAGAGATTTTGGGTCGAAGCATGTAGGTATATCTCCGTCATTTACAATTTAGAGGTTTTGTGTGTGTAGGTACATTGCATATTGTTGTCTTTGTACGTTTTGTAGCGCAAGTCGGTTTATATGTATCCTTGATCGAGCAAGAGAAATGTTTGCCCCTCAGCTTTAACGTGAGGGATTCATTTAACTCCTTTTCCTTTATCCATGTGGAGTGGCAATGCAAACAAGGGGTGTTAGAAGCTTTATCATTGCCTTTCAAGCACAGTTCTCAAATGATACTTCAGCGCAAATATAAACAAACAAATAAGTGAACTAGCTCATATATTAAAGATCACCCTCCTACACACACTATATTAATAGATTTTTAAACAAGTATTGACCACCTTCCTCCTACTTCTGGGAAAAAAATATGAGAAGTGGAAACAATCAGAAAATGATGAAGCTACATAGGTTGTAGGCATGCTTCACTAATAACTGAAGAGGCGCGACAATGGGAGGGTGAAGGAGACGAGCTTAAACAACAATATAGTTATAAGAGTGGGGTGGCGGTTGCAGGGATGGGAAAGGACGCTAGGAAAAAAACGTGGATTGGAGTGTGTTGGTTTTGGAGGTAGAGAGAGACAAGAATGGAGGAGAAGTGACAGTGACTTGTGGATGAAGAGTTTGTAGAAGGAAATACTGAAATGATAATCAGACTAAAGTTATGATATTGAACTCGTCTCTCTCAAAGTTATGAACTAGCTAGGAGTCTTGACTTTCAGTAAAGAACTGATGTTGAAGTTGTTGGGGGACAACTTTGCGAGATAAGTGGAATTTTTCATTTTTTACATTAATTAATTTTGTGAATAATTTAGACTACTATGTTTGTCAATTGGATAGTTTTTTCTTCCCTCTCTCTTGATTAATGTAATAATAATTGGAAGAAAATATTGTAAAAATTCCATATTCTGCAAAATCATATCTATAGTCGTCCAGATTTTCTCAAATAACAACATAAAAGACATAAGATAAGGAAGGGTGTCAAAGGGGACGACTTGGTAATTTACCTTCATTGTTTTTTTTGCCTGACAGCCTGTCACTAATCCGAGAGGAGAGAGAAGCTTTATTGACTAGTCAAAACCTGTTTTTTATAATCTCACATTTTTATAATCGGTTCATATCTCCTTTCTTTGAAATCAAAATTTAAAAGTTTTGCATTGAAATAACGTAGTAATGAAAATGTACACATGATATCCATTTTTTGTCTTTTAAGTAAAAAATAGTTTTTCAAAATACTTGTAGGTTGTAGTATTATCAGCACATATCTCTCAAATCTTGATCTTACCACTATGGTAATGTTAACTCCACATCTGGCCACTATCATATCATAATATTATCACTGTGATGAACTGATAGTATCATGATGTGATAGGGATATGATGTAATTAAATCATTTTTTCAAATATAAGACATCATCCCAACATCATACCACTATGATACCATACCACTGTCAATTGTAATATCATCTAGTATAGCACAAAAACTACGCTATTTCTATGTAAAATACATTTGAAATTCGATTGAAAACGAATAAGCTATGGTCCGTTGAATTTTCGAAGAAGGTATGAAAAATAAAACACCCTCGGTAATCCAAGCGCTGCTCCAAATCCGGTAATCTATCCGTTCCAAATCACAACTTTTAGGGGTCGTTTGGAGAATGAGATTTAGGGCATGGATTCATTAAATCCGTAGATATTGTAGAAAGTTATGTTTTTTTTTTGCTTTTTGTATTGTGGATTTTAGCTGTAGAGATTTCAAATCTCTAAAATCTACGGATATCAAATATCTCATAATCAGAGAGATTCTATATCTTGATTCGTGGGATTTTTTTTCTCCTACCTTTTCTCTTTCTTTCTTTTATTTATCATATTAAATATATATTTATCAACAAAACTTTTAATATTTCTCGAACCACTCTAATTTTTTTATTAAGGATAAACATATTATTTAATATAAAAATTTTATTTTTATTTTCATTGAATGTTAACAATCACAGTTTTTATTTTCATTGAATGTTAACTACTAGGTTGAAAGCCCGTGTTCCGCATGGGTTCTTCAATTCTTATGACATTAAGATTTATTTGAATAATTGGTCACAAAGTTTGTCAATGGATAAGGATTAAAAAATGAAAATGTATCGCCAAAATACATGTGATTGAATTACACTTGATCGGCCAACATATAGTTCAATAGGCAGAAAACTCATAACGATTGTCAATATATAAGAACACCAAAATGTAAAACACATCACAAAAATACATGTAATCCGTATACGGTGATGAATCGCCTTCTAATCGAATAGTCAGAAAACTAAAAAAAATTTCAAAATAATATAATTAAAAAAACACATTGTAGGAATATACGTGACCGAAATATCCGTGATCAATCGACCTTGGTGAATTCATATATTAAACAAAAAATAGAAGCTGACATAATAAAGTTTCGAATCATTTGAATTGTACTAGATGGCCAATTAGGCCTCATATTTGAAAATAAAACCATGCAGAATTAAAATATTTATTTGAATAGTTGAAAAACTCACAAAGATTGGAAAATGCATCGCCAAAATACATGTAATTCGAACACATATGGTCATATGGTTTTAGTTTAATAGGCGGAAAGGTCACAGAAAATGTCAATGGATAAAAATTCAAAAAAGGAAACACATCGTTCGCATATGCGTGATCGAAATACGTATGATCACTGAAATTGGTGAATTAACATATCTCCAAGTGGTGGTAGAATTTTTTAACAATCCCCCAATAATATATAGTACACTTTTGTGTACTTTTTTTCATTTCAAATTTCCTGCAACGAGAGTGAAAGTAGGAAGGACATTTTTGTCTTTATAATTAATTATTTATCTCACATAAAAAATATCAACATCAAGATTTGAACCCAGGTCTCTTCAAACAAAGACAACAATCACAACCATTTACGATGAACAAATTTGTTGTGTCTTTTTGAATACAAAATATACACGAAGTTCAACTCTCTGAAAATCACAGGACTTTCCATCATGATTAGCAAGCCCACTAAGTGCGTATGTATTTTTATGGTGCTTGATATACCAATTTTCATAGTAGAGTTTCATGTAATTTTCTCAATTTTAAAATTCTTTCTCTCTCCTTAATTTTTGCTAAAGGTAAATTGGCAATTGGCTAACATGGAAAATACTAATTTTGTCACTACGTGTTGCGTCCTTGCATTTTTCAATTTAAATTTGTGGTTTTATCTTTGTTCTTATCTCTTTCTAACTTCCTCGGAAATTCCCTCCAATGTACAATAGTTTGCGCCCCTTTCACTTCCCAATACAAGGCTGCCTTTGAAAATCAATCATCCGATATCTCTTGGCACGTCAGTTTTATTGTTGCGGATTTAAGTTGGAAAAGTAAAGGAGTTTAATAAATAATGGAGTTGCAGAAGGAGGATTAGAAATTGAATTTTTGGTTGAAAATATGTCTCTTGAGATAAAAAAAAATTTGGTTGTACAAGGAAGAGTGGTGGCTATTGGACCTTATGTTTATGGTTTTTACATCTATCACAACCTATTTTTATCTTAAAACGAGGAATCATTGATTGATTTATTGAAGTAGGTCGATTCTTTATTCAACCTACTGGAACTGATAGACAAGGAGTGTCTAATTTTGTACCTTATTACTTTGATTGAGTCTATTAGTGTGTTGGAGATAACTCTAATTTTGTCGTTTGCTCTCAAGTTTTGATGGTCCCCTCTTAGCTTAGTTGTTAGTATATAGTTGACTTGAATCAACAACTCTCTATTTCTTTTTTATTAGTGGCATATTGTTCATAAAAGGAGCGCATTAAACCCTTATGTAGGATTGTGAGATTTAAGATTTAGTTTCAAACTATTTATGGGTTGTGTGGAATTTCACTGATCTTTTATACCCTCTTGCTTGAAAACCAACTAACCAATAACATTTTAACAAGGGCTTAATTAAAATTATGAAAATGAAATTAATGATACATTTTATATTTTATATTCTTAAATGATGATAGTATTTCTCCGAATGTTAGACCTATAAATGATTGGCTTAAATGTAACATAAAAATATAAATAATCAAATATGAACATTCCGGCCAACGGGCCGGGTTATAAGCTAGTTGAAGAAGTTGTGAACAGTTGAAGGAGAGTAAATTTTTGAATTAAACGTAATTGACCCACACTTAACGGTTACTAAACCTTGAACAAGGGTTTGCCCTAATGGTAATACCACTAGCCTTTCGAATCTTTTAAATAGTATCTTAATCACAAAAAAAAAAAAAAAATCAAAGTTGTCAATCCGTGGGTGGACCCGCCGGATGGCCAACATTGATGCTGACCCAGCGAGAAAACAGGTCGTACACACCGGGGCGGTTGCCCCGCTGCAAGGTATCAGATTGGAGGTCAAAATACGTTGGTTTTCCTTTGGTTTATGAAATGCGCCTATTTTTCTATTTTTTTCCGCCTAACCCATTCTTTGAAATACTAAGGTAAACATTTGAACATTGATGTTATATAAGTATGCGTGAATTTTCACTATATGGTAGATCTAAGCACGACATGTTATTTTAGTGTGATGTTATATGTTATTATTCATATGTTAGATGAGATTTTATATAATTTATAAATGTATGAACAATATAATAACTTTTATCATATATCCGTGCTAAAGTGGTCGGTCCATTAACCCTTAACCCACTTGATCGACCGGGTCAACAGGGTAAAACAGATTGACAACCTTAGTAAAAACCAATATCGCCTTTATAAAAAAACACATAATCTATGATTTTTACATGGCCATTAGTGGACCATATGTATAACCTTTAGTTGATTATTGGCCAATCATGGTGTGAGAAAATAATTAGACCAATGTCTTAGGGTTATATGCTCTCCTTCTTAATTATTAAGAAGGTTTAATTCACTTGTATATCCAAAACTTTTACGGTTGTGTAAATAATATTCAAATTTTTCGAGATACCACTTATGTCCATGTTTTAAAGTTGTTCTTTGCCAAATCTATCCTTTTCCCAATATATTTTTGGTTAAATACACTTGTATATCCAAAAACACCGTTAAAGAATGTGAAGGAATTGGATATAAGTGGTATTTCGAGAAATTTAGATATTATTGGCACAACCGTGAAAGTTTTGGATATACAAGTGTATTTAACCAATTAGTTTAATCAAGGTGTAGATAAATTCCCTTATTTTACATGCTTAAATGCTCCTTACTGTAGCCCGAGAACAAATTATATTTGACAAAGGGTGATGATGAAAACGACAGAAGACTGAGATTGAAGATTTCCATCTTCCCGCAATTAAAAAGAGAAAAGCCCCTAAAATGAGGGAAACTCTATCTGTGAGCCACATTTGGCATGTGGGAAAGCAGGGCACTCAATAAGCTTGGACCCAGAATTATCAACACACAAGTACACTTGGTACAGCTGACTGTTCCCAGATTCATCAGTGTTGCACTCTATGAAAGGAATGTATCCCACCCCACTCTGAATTGCACTCTTGATCCTGCTCAAGCTGTATGATCCTCCATTCGGCTTAATCCCTGTTAACTTCAAAGCGTTAATTCGCATGTCACAAACACAAATCACAGTGAAGGAGGAAAAACTTGAGATGCAGCAGGTTGTACAATTAATTAAGTACCTGCAGTTGTCAGAGCTTGGAGGAGCTTGGTCTGGTTCTTCAAGCTGAGGGCTCTAGAGAAGTAACTATGTTGGTCAAGAACATCTTCAGAGCATGTCCCGTGCTTGTCCCATTCGTGAGACCAGAATGTTACTCCATTGCCACTGGGGCAAGCAAGAGTTGGCCAGTCCTTTTGCATGGTGCTGATTAGATTTGAAACCTGGTGTGACGACATTAGAAAAAATGTTCAATTTCCAGGTGCTATGTACACAAGAACGACCTCTATGCCAGTTGACTTTGAAAACCAGAAGAAGTAAGATTACCTTGCTCTGGTCAAATGGGCTACTGGAGTCACAATTGGAAGGGTAAGTGCCGTCATTATAATTAGGCCAAAGCCCATGAACCCCAAAATCAGCAGCCGGTTTCCCTGTCGTTGGGTAGCAGCATTTTTGCTGTGTATCACAATATGATCCTGGCCACTGTCACCACCATACAGGGCAGCAACAACCATTATTACACTAGAAACAGAAGGAGAAAGGTACTGAAATTGGGGTGTTAATTACATTGTTGAGTTCAGTTTGATTACCTGCTGAACAAAGTAGAAGAAATCGAAATCCTTGGAAACAGAGAGCCCAGCCAGGGACAGGGCTACCAAAGCGAGGAAGAGGATTATCAGGTTCCCTGAACTTGGCTTCATCGTGTCTTTTTTTTCTTTGGGTAACTTGGGTGTTTGGTTTCTGTAGAATGCTTTTGGGTACGAGGTGGCTTGGAGAGGGAAGTATTTCTATGGGTATTTATAGCAGAAAAGGTAGAGGGTGGGGATGATGATTGGCGATGAAGGAAACAGAATCAGTAAGAGCATATGCTTGCCAGATCATGTGAATTCGTTCATGGCATTTCCCGTTGTTTGTTTTCTTATTCATAAACGTCTGTGAACAACATTATTAAGGGTTCCTCTACTTCATGATCCTTATGATGTCGGCTGGCCGGCTGGGTACATGTACGTTTTGTCTACCGGTTTGGTTTCTTTTTTTGGCCTTGCCATTGTCATTTTCAATGTATATTGATTCTTATCTTGAACTTCTCCTACAATTTGAAACTGCAATCATAGTTTCCTATTGCCACACTCTTAATGGATATTGAAGATAATATATGTGGCAACGCTTTGTTCTTTTCAATCTGAGAATGAATCAATCTTACAAATGGCTCATTCCGACAACACGCCCTGGCGCTACACTGCGACTAGAAGAACAAAATACTAATACTTAAGTTATATCTCCAAATTTCTAGTGGAATTCTGGATATGCTCAGTTGCTCACACATTCCCCACAAAGTAAGGTAGTGAATACATTTTTATTTTTCGACAAAATTATGGTTAACGTCGGTCAGAAATTCAATATCAGTAGATATATAGTTTTATGTTTGGACATGTTACCTCTTCCTTTTCTTAGAGTGAGATATTTCTTTATACATAATTTTGTTAAGTGATATATGTGTTCGGCTACGGTTTGTATTGAGCTGTAGGAGAGTAGATGCCCAATACTACGGTGTCGCTAATAAAATTGTGGCACCAGTGCTGCTTTATTTAATTGGTCCACCTAAGCAACGAGAAAATGACATGACACTCTATATGGCACTTTGATTATCACAGTAGATGTTGGCTGGATGAGGATGATCAACCTTGAAGTCACGAAGCAGATATAGAAGCCACTGAAGCTCATAGGCAGAGAAGGCAACTGCTTTGAACTCTGCCTCACAGGAGGAGCGGGAAAGAGTTTGCTGCTTCTTACTTTTCTAGGAAATCTACGAGTTGCCCAAGTAAACACAATAACCTGTAATAGATCTTCGAGTATCCACACAGACTGGCCAATTAGAGTCTGAAAAAGCCTTGAGTTGGAACTGTCCTCCAGAAGAGAAGAAAATGGCAGTGGCGAGGGCAGATTTCAAGTATCTGGGAATTCTGAGAACTGTTTTGTAGTGTGTGATGCTTGGTTTGCCCATAAATTTACTAATTACTTGTTGGGTAGCGTAGCTGATATCCGGTCTTTTTGTAGTAAGGGAGATCAATTTTCCAACAAGTGTCCTGTAAAGTTCAGGATCGACAAAGGGAATGTCCCACTCTTTAGTAAGATGAGTCTTGTAATCCATGGGGGTCGAGACTGGTCTTGAGTCTAATAAATTTGCTTCCTCAATGATTTCCAAAGCATACTTGCATTGTGATAGATGAATGCCCTGTCTGGTTCTTGCAACTTCCATGCCAATAAAGAATCTTAAAGTGTCTAGATCCTTAATGTTGAATTCAGAATGGAGAATAGCCTTGAGTTCCTCAATAGCTGATAGATCATTCCCACACACAACCAAATCATCAACATATATTTATATGCAAGTATAACTTGAATCAATGGCTTTATAAAACAAGGAATGATCTGCTTGACTTTGAACATAACCAACTTGTTGAAGTTTGTATGGGAGTTTTGAAAACTACTGTCGAGATGTTTGTTTAAGGCCATATAGGGACTTTTAGAGTCGGCAAACAGGGTTGATGAAGCCTAGTGGAGGGTCATAACCCTTTGGCAATGTCATATACACTTCCTCCTGGATATCACCATGGAGGAAGACATTGTTAACGTCCAATTGATGGATGCACCAGTTCCTTAGAGAAGCAATAGCTAGGAAAGTATTGATAGTGGCCATCTTGATGACTGGCGCAAAAGTATCCTGGTAATCTACCCCTTCCTGTTGTGTATTGCCTTTGGCAACAAATCTGGCCATAAACCTCTCTAAAGAACCATCCTGATGCACTTTCAGTCGATAAACCCACTTGTTACAATTTGTTTTTTACTTGGAGGGTGACTCGCTCCTACCGTCACTCTAGAAAATGGCCAAGTGTAACCACCTCCTAAAGCGTAGTATAGCGGGTTTGGGTTTTAATGTCAACCCGGGTCCTAGATGTGCTGAATACTCAGTGAGTTCTTATTATCTAGCGGTGAAACTTTAGTGCAGGTCCAAACAAGCAAAGCAAGCAAGAAGGTTGTTTTCAAGTCGAGAGAGGTCACCAGGATATGGTTCCCCCTATACTGCAGTTAAGCCGGATTGTAATTTACCAAGTTCAATTTCAGTGATAGTTATACTGCGGGAGGTTCTTAAACAGTCTGAAGTTTTGACTAAAGGTCTCCAGACCCTCTCAATCTGAGTCCCCAGCGGGCGACTAACCTCCACTGGAGTAACCAATTTGAGGCCCTAACGAACGAAACCTCCACTACCGGAGTAAATCCGGTACAGAATAGCCAATTGACTCCTCGACTAAAGTCGTCCATTCACTACCTTCAATCACGGATGCTCTATCAACCTAGGCAGATATTCTCATTCTAGGTCAAAGCAGAAATAACAGGAATTTGATCAGGATTCATGCCATTCAACAATTCAAACCTCAATTAAATATAATCAAATCATAGAATCTGTACTTGGGTTCATACAATCAGACCTAACATACAAATCTAGGGCCCTTCATACCCAGGTGAATAAGAAAGCTACTCTATAGAGAGAGACGGTTAATCTAGCTCAGATGCGGAAACCATATTGTGAAGGTGGATAATCTGCTTCTGGCACTCAATCGGATCTTCTCCAAGCTCAAGACGGGCTCTAATGGTGATGGAGATCGATCTAGGACACTTGCAGAATCAGGTTCGTCACTTTCTCTCTCTAGGTCGCACTTTTTCTCTCTAAAACTCGGTACCCTTCACTTGTGGCTGAAAATTGGGTTAAAAGCAGAAAATCCCGATCACATGGCCAGGCCACACGACCGTGTGACTTCCCCAGCTGCCCGTGTGAGTTGTGCAAAACGCGTCGTTTCGATAAGTGGAATTCAGCCATCCTACACGGCCACAACCACACGGGCGTGTGAGTTCCCAGGCAGCCCGTGTAAGAATTGCCGAGCCTTCACACGGCCACATGGGTTCTTTTACACGGCCCGTGTGACTTTTGCCCGTGCAATTGATGTCACACGACCAGGTTACACGGCCGTGTAGGTTTTAGGCGTGCCCATGTGGCTCCATCAGCTTCCCGCGAAATGTCCAATCCTCGTCCAATCGACCCCGAACTCGTTCCCGAGCCTTCATTCACGTATTAGGACCTGAAATATCACAAACAATAACAAACTAGCGTGAAATCGGCCTAAAACGTGGGAATCGACATCTCAAACGGCTCAAGAATTGGGGTAAAAACATGTGTAATCAATGGTCTATCAAATTCCCCCACACTTAACCGTTTGATTGTCCCCAAGCAAACGTAACCCAAACCAATGCAACTCTCCAGACCTCTGTAGCAACAAACAACCACGATCGTCAGTAGCGGATTTTCTAGATCATAAAGCAGCTTACGAGGTCAACTGGTCTTCTAAGACGTCCCCTATCTCTCTCAATGTGAGTATTAGACTCACGCCAGTATCATGAGAAGAAATAGAAGTAAGACAGTCAATTCATGGATAAAGGGACTCATAACATTTCACCGTTGGAATCCCTTTTTCTCACTTTCATTTACATTTTTTTCTTTTTTCTTTCATTTGGTGGGGTTCCAACTGCAGTCTTTTGAACGGCCGTCCCTTATTAGTCGAGCAAGAGAAATTTTTGTACATCTGGGGCTCGCCAGATTACTTCTTTTAACTTCTTTTCCTCAACTCGTGTGGAGGGTCAATGAAATTAAGGGGGGTCGGAAGCTCTATCCGTGTCCTTAAAAACACATCCTCGAGTAGGCAAACCGTTCAACGGGTGGAAGTTTTACTTGTACTAGAGACAGCTTAGCTTCACCTTGTAGGAGTACCCCACTAAGGATCACTAAAATCTCCTCCAAAACCCGATTTTGTGCAATGAACGGTGCCACACACGTTGGGCTTGCCCCATGTTTAAGATTTTGATGTTTTCGACATGGAGGACCAACTGCTTTTCATTACTCACATGAGCACCCTGTTAGACACACGAGTCCATAACACAATCCAAACAGAGTCCACATTACCCCATGAATTCAACGGTCTTAGCTCCACTAATTTACAAAATCAACTGGCACAGCAGAGAGCTAGATAGGAAAAATCTTATACTTCAACATCCTCCATAGTGCTACACTACCTCCCTAGGTTGCACATTACTATAGAGATTGTCAATTCAAAGCATACTGAGCAGGCATTTTGCATGGAAACACGTACTTGGAGCCCTTAAATTTAAAAATTTGGACAGTGGGCTAGGCTCCAAGCACACAAACAGATCTAATGCAGTCAAAAGATAAACATCCCCCCCCCCCTACACACACTTAAGTTCGACACTGCCCTCAATGGAGAAGAGTGAAGGATAAGGGGAATGATGTTACCGGTGTGCACGGAATGCATTAGACTGAAAGGGGACCAGTCTGGGAGAGGACTGGAAAAGGGACCAGTTCTGCACGAAGGGAACATGAAGAACACACTAGCACAATGTGCGTTAGGAATCAGAGTTAGCCCAGATGGACACAAATAGACAATCCACACAAGAAAGAAAAACAAACAAAAACAAATGACAGACTCAATTCAAGCTCCGCACACACATGGAGCAAACACGAAAAGTCTGAAAGAAAAGCACACTCAGAGGAGCGACGAGTACAGACTACTCATTGCCAAGGTTGTCCAAGTCGATGTCGTTCATGAAGGCATCATCATCATCAGCTGGTGGAGGTGGAAGTAGGGAGTCCTCCCAGGGAGTCCTCCAGACTGGCTGCTCGCCCGGGAGCAGCTGGAGCAGGTGCTGCTGGACCTCCTGCATACGCCAAGATCGGGCCTGCTCCCTCTCGATGCGAGCCGGGGCCACCCCCTGCTGGGTCTCCATACGGTCCAGGCGCTCATCATATGCAGCCATCCGAGTCTGATACTCGGTCTGGTGAGCGAGGAGCTGTTGATTCTAGAGACTTAGCTGCTGGACCTGGAACTGTAGGTGGTGGTCGAGGAGCTGCTGATTTTGGAGACTTAGGTGCTGGAATTGGTGAGTGAAGTAGTCCTGGCCGGGAAAAGTGGAACTACTACCCTCGTACTCGAAGGTGGTCGGGCGGGGGGCATCAGTATCTGAGGTTCAGAAAACCCCGCGATCCACTTGATGCCACGCTCGACCCGCAGCAGGTGCATGCTCTTGATCGTGTCTTCTCCAAAGACACTGGTGCCCCCTGCTTTGTGCAACCCTGTAGTGATATGTGGAAGTAGGTGGCCATGCGGGTGATGAGGGGAGTGCAGTGTAGGCTCTTTAATTCTGAAGCACTCTTGTCAAAGGTTCTGGCCACCACAGAACCCAGGTGGAGAAGATGGTCCGCCTGGCGGATGGACTGCATGAAGTACATGGCTCTCCTGGTGATGGTGCTGTCACTTTCCCCAGCTGGAGTGTAGGACTTCGCCAGCAAGTGGTGGAGAATGCGGTTATCGAGCTGCAGGGTGCTGGCCTTCGTTCGCCCTGCCACGAAGGGACGCAGGCCTGGCTGAGCTAGGCGGGTGTACAGTGTCTTGAAGTTCACTCCCACCGGATCGTTGAGCTCGGTGACATAGTCCCTATCATCGTCCAGGTCGAGGTCGAGAGCGGTCGCCAAGTCGTGGTAGCTCATGGAGCGGGGTGCACCGCCGAGCCTGAACTTGACGGCTTCACCGTCTGCCCAATCCTCTGTCTCTTCGTGGTAAACCTTCTCGCGAATGGATAGTAGACGGCGCCAAGGGCGGCTGGTGACAATGGCGGAGAAGTGGTCGTAGCAATTTAGCTTCACAAACTCCCGCCTGGACCCCCAATGATGCTGCCCAAACGAGCAAGCCAGGACGCGGTTAAAACGATCCTGGTGTGGGCCCCTCTTTAAATCCTGGATGAACGGGTGCTTGAGGTCAGGTTTTGTCATGGTCCTGCAAAAGAACAACCCAAAGTGGAGCCAAAAGAGCCATAGAAAAGGTTAATCACACCTCCACACTTGAGAACAGAAACAGCCGAACCATGGTTTCATCCATAGTTCGGGGTCAATAACTAGATCAAACAAGCATAATCTGGGTGGGGTTGCACATCCACAATGTAGTAGGCAACTTAAGGTTCACATCCATAGCAAATATACCATCAAAGCACATCATTAAGGGCCCCAACCGGTTCCCACAACATGGTATGAAAAACTGGCATTTCATTGAACACCTTGTGTGCACTATTAAGTTAAGCATGGAATTGAAAATTTTCTTGCACACAAGGGCTCAAACAAGCATGGGGGACATTTCCCAACACAATTCACACATAAACCAAGCCTTCCCCTCAATCAATTGCACACAATTCACACAATGCAAAGTTGTTCGCTAAACATACACCCTAACACCCAATTCTCCACAATTCACAAAGTAAAGGGGAAAATCAAACTTGGAGACTTAAGAAGAGGTGTAGGGGATGATGAGGGGAAGGCAATGGAAGCGACAAAAACCCCAAAATCTGTCGGAAATGCTCGTCGGAGCCTCGCCGGAAATCGCCTCCGGTGACCCAAATCCGGCCTAAATCGCCCCAAACTTAGGGGAAATGCCGAAAAGGATGAGGGAAGATTGGGTTGGTTGGTGGTTTGGTGAAAAGCCAACCAAAACTGGCCAAAAATCGCCCAAAAAAATTTCAAAATCGCTATTTTTCCGGATAGGGGGAGAGGATTCCGGCGAGGCCTGATGGAGTTTCTGGCGACACAGCCGTGTGAGGTGCAATAGCGCCCGTGTGGGCGACACGGCCTGGCCGAGGAAATCCGTACGGCCGCGTGAAATGCAAAACTGCCCACGTGGAAATTGCCGAGCCTTCACACGGCCAAGGGCCCAAAACCACACGGCCGATGAGGGACCCCTCCTGCCCGTGTGAAAAGTCCAGGGCTTCCACACTGCCGCATGAGATTTAGGACTGGCCGTGTGGATTGCCAGAACCCCGAATTTGATCTGTTTTCAATCAAAATCAACATTTGACTCTTGGACAACACCCTCTTGACTCAAAAACACAAAAAAAAAAAAATCAAAAGGAAAATGGTAAGAAAATGCAAACCTATGTGGGTTTTCCTCCCCACAAGCGCTTCTTTACCGTCTTTTAGCTGGACGCCCATGGCGGAATTAAGGGTCTGCGAGAATAGGTGCCTCCAAGAGCGGATCCACATCGCTCTTGAGGTACAGCTTCAGGTGGTGGCCTGTGCACCCGACGGGTGCAACCACCAGCATTGGTCAGCTCGACCTGGCCATCCGGCAGGATGCAAGCGAGTGAGTACACGGATAGCCAGGGTGGTCGTGGTTCAGGAAGTGGGACCAGCTCATAGTGGTCTCCACCTTTCTTCCGTGCAGGCTTAGCCACCTGCTGCTTCGGCCGCCATTCCTCTTTGATCTTTCTGTTTGGCGGTGAGGTTGAAGGGAGTGGCGCAAAGGCGTGAGAGGGGGATTCTGCAAAATGAGAGGCACAGAGGGGTACACGACAGGCTCGTGTACCTCGTGAGAAATAGCATGTATAGGTTTGACAGCAGGCATATCACAATGATCGAGTTCAGCCACAGAAAAAGTAGCATGTTCATTCCCAGCACGTAGGATCGTTTACCATCATGCACATCAATAAGTGCCTTGGCGGTGGAAAGAAATGGTCTACCCAGAATCAAAGGCACATCCACATCCTCATTTATATCCAGAATAACAAAATCAACAGGATATGTGAAAGCAACTACTTTAACAAGTAGATCCTCCATGATACCCCTATGATGCACAATAGAGCAATCAGCTAGCTGAATGCTCATCCTAGCAGGGCTAAGTTCACCTAGGTCTAGCTTTTTAAACAAATTGTACGACCTGTCATTTATGCTAGCGCCTCGGTCCGCCAAGGACTTTCCTACATGCATGCTGCCAATAGTAAGAGGGATAGTAAAACTCCCTGGGTCTTTGCGCTTTTTGGGCAGCTTGTTCTGCAATATGGAAGAACACTCCTCGCTCAGCATCACTGTCTAAAGATCCCCAAGTTTCTTCTTGTTGCTGAGGAGATCCTTCATGAACTTGGCGTACTTGGGCATCTTCGATAGTGCCTCCATGAAAGGTATGCTGACGTTGAGATGCTTCAACATTGCCATGAGCTTGGCAAACTCAGTCTCCAGCTTATCTTTGTGTAGTCGAGTGGGGAAGGGAAGCTGGGGTACTTGCTCTTTAACCACTGGCTGTGGCTTGGGAGCAGGGGCTTCCTTCTCCACCCTCACTTCTGCATCGTCGGCTGGAAGTGCTGAAGCAGGCAGTGGCTCTTCCTTTCTAGCCTGGGCAGGTACCTCCGATGTGGTCTTGCCACTCCTAGTGGTGATGGCATTCAGTTGTTGGTGCGGCTCCCGCGGATTGGGGATAGTGGTGGCAGGCAGAGTCCCCGGTGCCCTGGTAGTATTTTGGCGAGCTATGCCACCAATCTAATTCGGTAGATCTTGCAAAATGGCACCTTGATTCCTCTGGCCTGCCTCCAGTGAGGCGATGCTTTGATCTATCCTGGTAAAATTCGCCTGGCTGGTAGTCATGAATGCCGCTAAAATGTTTTTCAGCTTCGTCATCTGATTATCTGGAGCTGGAGCTGCTGCTGGCTAGGCATACTGACGCTGAGGCTGCTGAAATGGCGGCCCCTGCCTAGGCTGGTAGGCCTGCTACTGTGGGGGTGGCCCCTGTCTAGCCTGAAAGGGCTGCCTCTGCTAAAAACCACCTCCTGGTGCTGGAAAACCAGGTGGCTTAGTGGTGTTGCTATTCCAAGCAAAGTTGGGATGCTGACGCCACCCCTCATTGTATGTATTGCTGTATGGGTCAAAGCGCCGAGCATTGGCGATGAAGTCCAACTGCTCTTGGGGAGTAGAGGACTCCCGCATAGTCTGGCAGTCTTCCAGCAGATGGTTCGAGCTCTCACACCACTGACATTGAGCTACTGGAGGTACCGCAAAACCTCTGCCCGCAATAAGACTGTTGGGATGCTTCAATGTCTACACTAACTCAGCCACCTCCCGCTCGAGCCCGGACCTAGCCTCCATGGCGTGCAGACCACGGTCCCGGGAATTCCTGCCTCTGTTGCTCTGCCCCCAGGAATGATCTCTGGCAGCCAATGTACTGATCATCTGGTTCAGTTCGGGTGGAGTCTTAGTAAGAATATCCCCTCGTGGGCATAGAGACTCAATCACCCTCTGGGTTTCCGGAGAGAGAGCACTTTAGAAGTTCCCCACTGTGAATGCATCACTGAAGCCATGATGGGGGCACTACCAGAAAAATCCCATATACTGCTCCCATGCATCACGAAGTGACTCGTCTGGCTCTTGGCGGAAGAGAGTGATCTCCCGCTGGATCTCTGTGGTCTTCGATACCGGATAGTACCTGTGCACGAACTTGTCAGCCAGATTGTCCCGGGAGGTGATGGACAATGGGGGCTGGATCTCCAACCACCTCTTAGCATGCCCCGCCAGAAAATGGGGGAGGAGGTGAAGGGGGATTGCATCATCGGGGACACCGTTCAGCTTGAACCCATTCGTCAGCTGCAAGAAACGGGACATATGCACCCTTGCCTCCTCATCCTTCAAGCCATGAAACTGGACAGAGGATGTAAAAAGTTGAATCCAGCATGGCTTGATCTCGAAGTTGGTCGCTGGAATGGGCGGGTAGAGGATTACAGGGCAGATATTAGCAACCCGTGGAGTGTAGTAGTAGTCCAAGGTGGGACCCGGTGGTGGTGGATGATGATGAACCCCATCTGCCTGGGGTATGGGGTTGTTCCCCAATATCTGATTCACCGGGGGAACCTAGATAGGTATCCCCTGAGGTGGGTTGTGTTCACCTTCCATATCGTACTCTTCCTCAGAATCGCTGCTCAAGTGGCCGTCTATGCGCTCCTCCTTAGCTGGTCTATCTCGCTGTTGTCTCCTAAGTTGGCGACAGGTGCGTTCAAGCTCCGGATCCAACGGCAGTAAACCTCCCAATTGGCTATGGGTCATGCACTATCTGCACACAGTCAAGCAATGCAAACCCGTGAAGGAACAAGCGGGAAAGAACGAACAATCAATGCGAAAATGAAAATGCTAAAGTAACAGAAATCACGTTTCTTCAACAACCTAGCCGTCCCCGGCAACGGCGCCAAAAACTTGACTGGCTCCTACCGCTACTCGAGAAAATGGCCAAGTGTAACCACCTCCTAAAGCGTAGTATAGCGTGTTTGGGTTTTAATGTCAACCCGGGTCCTAGATGTGCTAACTACTCAGTGAGTTCTTATTATCTAGTGGTGAAACTTTAGTGCAGGTCCAAACAAGCAAAGCAAGCAAGAAGGTTGTTTTCAAGTCGAGAGAGGTCACCAGGATATGGTTCCCCCTAGACTGCAGTTAAGCCGGATTGTAATTTACCAAGTTCAATTTCAGTGATAGTTATACGGCCAGGCCACACGGCAGTGTGACTTCCCCAGCTTCCCGTTTGAGTTGTGCAAACCGCATCGTTTCGATAAGTGGAATTGAGCCATCCTACACGGCCACAACCACACGGCTGTGTGAGTTCCCAGGCAGCCCGTGTAAGAATTGTAGAGCTTTCACACGGCCACCTGGGTTCCCTTACACGGCTCGTGTGACTTTTTCCCGTGCAATTGATGTCACACGGCTAGGTTACACGGCCGTGTAGGTTTTAGGCGTGCCCGTGTGGCTCCATTAGCTTCCCGCGAAATGTCCAATCCTCGTCCAATCGACCCCGAACTCGTTCCCAAGCCTTCATTCACGTACTAGGACCTGAAATATCACAAACAAGAACAACCTAGCGTGAAATTGACCTAAAACGCGAGAATCGACATCTCAAACGGCTCAAGAATAGGGGTAAAAACATGTGTAATCAATGGTCTATCAGAGGGAGTTCCACAACATCCCATGTCTGATTTTTAAGTAGAGCCTTAACTTCCTGTTTCATGGCTTTATTCCATTCCTCTGATTGAGCAACTTCTTTGTAGCTATTTGGTTCTTGATATGAGGAAATGCCAAGAACAAACTTTCTGTATAATGGAGTGAGTTTATCATAGGAAACCATAGAGGAGAGAGCATACCTTGGTCTAGGAATCTGTTGCTGAAACTGATCACTAGAACTGCTAGATGACTGGAAAAGGTAGCAGTGGTAATCTTTAACTAGGTGAGTTGGGGGCTTGATGTGTCTGTCAGAACGTCTCAAAGGTGGTTGATTGCCAGGTGGAGGGGGTGGTGGGGGGGGGGGGGGAGAAGGTGGAGGTGGAGGGTGTGGAATAGGTGGAGATGGAGAAGAAACTGTTGATTGGGGGGCAAGAGGTGGGAGATGGTGGGAGGTAAAGGTGGAGCAGGAGGAACAGGAGGAGAAGAAACAGGCTGAGGTAGGAAATCATCCAATGGAGGATTGGTAGGAAGGGGAAAGAAAAGATCAGAAGCTAGATCAGCTGGAGAATCCTTGTGATAGACTTAAATGGGAAGTGGGATTTTGTTTTCCCGGCGAGAAAATCTCAATGAACATAATTGAATTTGCACCTTTGACTTCCAAACAAACGATTAAATAACACAGTTCACACCTCTTTGAACAAAGTTTAAACCAAGGTGTTCAATATTTTGATGAACTACGAGGCGAATCTACATTAAATTAGCCCTACTCCTATGGATGCTCAGTGAGAGCTCCAAAACTACGACTATGGCTAAAGTTGCATAGGAAAAGAGAAAAAGATAAAATTTGACAATTGGTGTCGAGTTCTGATTTTTGCGACCCGTCTCTGTCATCTTCACCTCCTATTTATAGCCACCAGAAGTAATTGCCTTGAGAAACTACTCTACTGATGTGGAGTGAGGGTTAGCCTATCAACAGCTATGACGGTTACCCTGACATTCGATATGCCACCTTTTTTAGTCTTGACCCCCTCTTCTTGAGACCTCATTCTTTGCTCTTGGTATCTCCTCAAAAGCTTTGCTTGTCTATAGAGAAAAAATGGTTAAGGCATGAAGGCACACCACGTACCACTTATGTGTGGGTACTTGAATCACATAAGTTAAAATTGGCAAAAATACTAAACCATTAAGAGAGTAATGAGACCACGTGCTCACATGACCCCCCTTGCGTTGGCCATACCATGGGGGCGTATGTTGGTGACCCCCTCACCATACCATTGGAGGTATCGTCATTCTCCATACTTAGCCGTATTTCATTCCATGGTATTGTATGGTATGTTGGCGGCCACCCATGACCATAGCATAGGCCACCTTGTCTCGCCCAAATTCGGCATCGTCACCCCCTTGGACTACTTCATGGGGTGATTGTTGATCTCACCCTCCTAACCACGTCATCGGCACGTCTTGGGGGTGACTGTATGGTGCACACCCCCTTACCACGTCATGGGGGTTGGCGGTATGATGCCCACCCCCTTACAACGTCTTGGCGGTGGAGGTGTGGTACCCACCCCCCTCACCACATACTGGGGGTGGCAGTATGGTGGCCACCCCAGTCGGCACGTCCTGGGGGTGGCTGTATGGTGCCCACCCACTTACCACGTCCTGGGGGGTTGTCGGTATGATGCCCACCCCCCTTACCACGTCCTGGGGGTGGAGGTGTGGCGGCACGTCCTGGTAGGAATGGCAATGGGTCGGGTTGGGTCGGGTTTTGCCAAACCCAAACCCAAACCCGTGGGTTTATCCGTGAAAAAAACCCGGGGTAAAACCCATTGGGTTTGAAAAACTCAAACCCAACCCAACCCGCTGGATATCCGCGGGTTCATGGGTACCCACGGGTTTTTATCGTAAAAAATTTACTACAACAAGTTCCTATCAAAATTAAAGTCAAATATCAATCTCTCAATACAAATTATCCATATATAAAACACCATTCTAGAAAATACAAGCAAATCACAAATTAACTTTACAAATTGTTCAACACCAATCTAGAATACTCAAGAAAATTGAAGCAAATCACAAATTATCCATAAATAACATGATTAATTGAAAGCTTCTTCCTTTCAATTAAGTTTCTTCGTTCTCCACTCGATAACATCAACTTCATTCTACACAATTAGAAAGAAAAAATTAGACATGTCTCCACAAACATAAATAAGATTAGTTGTTTAGAATATTAAATATACCAAGAAAATTATTATATGGTGTGGGCGGGTACCCATGGGTCGGGTTTACCTAAACCCAAACTCAACCCAACCCGGTGAATAGTGAACGGGTTTAAACCCAAACCCGGCCCAAAACCCGTCAACACGGATTTTACCCGCGTTGACCAGGTTGGGTCGAGTGGGTACCCGTGGGTTCGGATTTTGTTGCCATCCCTACGTCCTGGGGGTGGTTGTATGGTACCCACCCCTTGGTACATCATTGGGTTGGCTCCAACACTTAGCCAAATTTCGGTGCCATGGTCCCAAATATCCAATCCACGTGGCTCATCTTAATTGATTTTAATTGTTATAATTAAATTGATCTTATAAAATCATTTAATTTATTGTTTTAATCGATATGGTATAAGTTAAATTTTAGTGGTAAACAATTGCCCCCAACCACTAAGTGCATAAGAATTACTGAATTGCTATTCGTCGCCCTAAAATTCAAAATTTATCGCCCTAAAACGCACTAAATTGACATATTTACCCCTCAACAAAATTTTTATTATCCCTAAAACCAAACCAAACAATTGCAGATAAGTTAATTTGCGCCGGGATCCCGATGCTCTGGACGCGGCCGGCGACGCAATTCAGAATTCCAGATCCGCCGAGAACAAACAATTCTCTAACGGACTCATTTGGTCAAGCAAAACAAGGGAAAAGATAACTAACGAACATATTTTAACTTCCTCTCGTTCTATTTAAGTTTATTGATCAATTAATTTTCCTACACGATAAGTCGATAACTGCAGCAATGAAGGTTCATCAAGTGTTGTAGGCTGTAGCTCCAAAAGGATACCGAGTTTCTTAGCAATACGCAAGTTATTCACCAAATTCCAATTGACGGGTCACTTGAGTAGTATGCTTTCTGACATTGCAGAATTCTGGCGCAGATGCGAAGCAATCAAATGGAAACGCCTTTGTCAAGAAAAAAAAATCATGGAAATGAGCTAATAGGATCAGACATGCGCTATGCAATAGGAAACCAACTGCACTCTGCGAGCCTAGAACGAGCTAGGAAACAAAGTAGTTTAACTTTATCGAACCGAGGGTATTAGAGTAAAAATTTACTTAATTAGGGCGACGAATAAGAATTTTTAGGGCGACGAATAGCAACCCCCAAGAATTATGGACTAAGTGGTTTGACACCAAGTATACCACTATATAAAAAACCTAACGAGGCAACCTTATTTTGGCTTTAAAAATAAGCCAACACTCAATTCTTTACAACTCTCACAAGTGGTACACGTTAATCAACCTTTCTATTTCTGTATTTGTTATTATTTTATTAATAATGGCATAAAAAGAAACCTGCCACGTAATGACACCTTGTTTTTCTCGGCTTACCCCAAATCCGAAAATCAACTTTGTTTTGCCAAACTAAGCCGTTTACTTGCCATTCCATTTCTGTTAGCTGCCACAACAGAAAACAAAATTAAAATGAAAACGAAGCTGACCATTTCCTGGAAAACAAAACCTGAAAAAACCTTGTTTAGCTGAGAATTTTGGTGAGTTCTGAAACTGAGTTCTGAAAAGAAAACCTGTTTAGTTGCTTCATTCTGTTTTCTGATTCTGGATTATCATACAACCCTAGCCATGATTATAATTTTTAATTCGAATTAAATAGTTTTTAAACTAATAAACACAATACAAGTACAACATCTTATATTAATTAAGTACTAGTACAACATAAAAATTCAAATAAGTCCAGCTTGAAAGTCATCCCACAACTTGTTTGCTATTCCATCTCGTCGCGCATCCATCGCTCGAGTTTGGCTTGAACTATGATTATATGCTTCTCGTTCTTGTCCTCCTTTCACTCCATTGGCATTCTCCCCCGTGCAATAATTTTGAGCACCTTCAAACAGAGTGTCGTCACCAGAGTGGATCCTAATAAAGTTATGTATAACACAACATGCAAGAACAATGTGTGCTTGTTTCTTGAGATCGAAAGGAGGCATATGCTTCAAAATGGGAAATCTAGCCTTCAAAACTCCAAAACAACGCTCGATAACATTGCGTAGAGATGAATGATAATAGTTAAAAAGTTGTTTACGAGTCTTTGGTCCACCTCCACGATCGATATCTTGAAAATGACGTGCTTCTTTTGTCTTATATGGCGCTAGAAACCCAGGAATGTTTGCATATCCAGAATCAACAACATAATACTTACCTATAAGATATAAAATCAATTAGTCATATGAAATGTGTACTATAACTACTAAAATAAAGAGACAATCATATCGTACCTCGCGGTGGCATGGGAAAGTTGTTAGATGGGTTGGAAACGGTTTCAGTAAGAATTCTTGCATCATTTGCTGTACCCTCCCATCCAGCCATCACAAAGGTAAAGAGCATATCGAAAGAACAAACAGCCATTACATTCTGAGTAGTAGTCGTCTTCCGTCCTCGATATGGAATCTGCTCACCACTCGGAACCACTGCGTCAATATAAACTGCGTCTATTGCTCCGATGCAATCCTGAAACAATGTGAGTAAGTGTCATAATTAAAGTACATTCGAATATTAATCCTCAATCATAAAGAGAATTGCTTACCTTGAAATATGGATCATGTTTTGAATCAATTATTCTTTCGGGAACAACTTCCAGATTTGGGGGAACAATGACTCTGTTTGCAAGTTTCACCACTGCTTTCAACACTAGATTAAAGTACTTTGAGATGGTTGCAGTAGAATGTTGAAACCGTTCTGCAAGGTCGCGGAAGTCATTTGCGTGACCTATAGTCTTGAGGAAGATTGCAACTTGTTCTATGACCATCACATTAGTTGTATCCTTCAACCCACCATGTTGCTTCAATTCCTCACACAAAGCCAAGAAAATTTCTTTATCCATTCGGAGTGATTCATATATCCTAATCGGATGCCCACGGAGAAGTTCTTGAACCCAAGCATGTCCTGTTTGCACTGAGGTTCTATATGGCATCCTAATAGAATTAGATCGCTCATTCTCCAACAAAGCCACAAGCATTATGAATTTCAACTCTTCATCGGAATCTGAATCTGAATCTGAATCTAAATTCATAAGTTCTGCAATGCATAATAACTTCATTAGAAATGGATAATAACCCAAATACAACACTCAAGCATTCAATTACAACTTAGTTCATAAGATTCTTACAATAAGAAAACATAATATTAAAAGTCATCAAACATCATATGCTAAAATTCATAAAAACATCACAGTAAGAACTCGTCAAACACTCAACAAACAAATGTCACTGCAGTTCTCAACAAACACTCATAGTCACACTAAACTCAACAACCATTCTTTCCTTCGCCTCTCTGTCATACGCAAGAAAAGTCCTCTCTTCAGTGGACAATCATGTAGAATATCGAAAGCCTTCACAAATACATTAGCCTCCACCTCCATTTCATCTAGTAAATTCATGCATTCAGTCATAATGTCAAGCTCTTTATCCTGTGAAGATACATCATGCACAGGACCTCCAACCGAAGAGGCGGCCTCCTTGGCTTCACGCCTCTCACTCTTCCTTTTGGAGTCTTCAGCCATGCTGATTATGGCATTCTCCACTGCATTGGTAAAGCCAGATTTAGCTGCTTTTCTCTTCTTTCCTTTACCCTTCACTTTGGGCAACGTCTCCTTGGCACAACCAGAGACTCCACCCAAATTTTCCTCACCATCAAGATCCACATCAATCCCTTTGCTAGGTCCACCACTACTATCTGAGACCTCGTGAGTAGAAGCAACAGCATTCGCACCAGAGGCAGTTGTATCACCAAATAATATGCACAGGTTTTCATACTCTGGACATCCATGCTTCCTAATAGTCCCCATCATCTTGTATCGCTGCAAATGCAACATTCTAATTAATTCCTCTTTCCTAAATACTACTTTCAATTCAATCACAATGACTAAAAATGTCAAATACCTCGTTCCACACCTTCCACTGCTCATCAGAGGCAGCAATCCTTCCTGTTACAGAAGAGTAACTAATTCCAGTCTGGCTGATTAAGTCCTTGAATTCCCGGTGTTTCCTCCTCATCAAATTAAATTTATTCTTCAACTGATCTGGGGCATAGTCCTTGTTGAACTTAATCTTCAACCCATTTACGATGTTAGACCATCCCAATTTAGTGAAAGTTGTCGTATGTTTGTTCCCCTTCTTTACTTCCTCGAGCATCAAAGCAATAAAATACTCGACTACTTTATCAGGCCAAACCTCAGCTCCCTCAAGTATGACACAATCATTATTGTTTACGACATCAATATCAGCCATCGCTTATCACGCTACAATTCAATACGAAATAAGATATCACCAACAAATTGACATCAAACAAAACAAAAGAAGACATCATTTGCAATCAAAACAATAAAGCAACAAATCTGTCCAATGTTCACAAAACATTACCAAACCACTCCAATTCATCATCACAAGCAAGACTGGTCATCAAGCGAGACTGGTCACCAATCCCAAACCCCAGAGTGCATTAAACTAGTAAGCAAATGCGGACTAGCTTAAACGACCCCAGAGACCAAATTCAATGCCGAAACCGGACCAACAGACCCATCAGTGAGGGAAAAATAAAAAAAGCACTCACTAGTAGCAGAAATCAAAGGCACCAACTTCGAATGCACAATGGCGGAAAAGGAAACGACTTTACTAAAACAAATCCGGAATTTTGAAAGGAAATGTGGTCAAAGCATTACCTTGGAGGAGAATGAGAGAGATCGGCGGGAGGAGAGGCTGGAGGGGGAATCGGCTGGAGGAATCGGCACTCTCCCTGGAGGACTGCTTGTGGGCTTTGTGTAGTACTGTGGAGGGGAATCGGCGGGTCGAACGTGGAGGGAGGAGGAGGAGAGGATGGAGGGGGAGGAGAGGTGTGGCGGATGGAGGGGGAGGAGAGGCTGGAGGGCGGCGGGTTTGTTGGAGGAATCGGCGAGGTGTGGCAGAGGAGAGGAAGATGCTGGAGGGCGGCGGGTTTGTTGGAGGAATCGGCGAGGTGTGGCAGAGGAGAGGAAGATTTCTCCTCTAGGGTTTAGGAGGGCAGGCTAGGAGGGGGGGGGGGGGGGGAAGGCAAAACGGCAGTGCTTTAGGAGGGCAAAAAATCGGGGAAAAAAAATGCGTCCCTGGTGAATCGAACGCGGGTCGGGTGGAGGGATTAGTACGTTTTCCGCTGGGAAACGGGGGGATAACCCGTCCCATTCTATTCAGAAAACGAGTATTAATGGTTTTCCCAATTGTATTAATTGGGTTTTTCCAAGGAAAATGGAATGGTCAAGTGAACCCATTTTATGTCCATTTGTTTCCTGATTTTCATTTTTTAACCAAAAAACAGAAAATGAAATGGGAAGTGAACAGGGTATAAAGTTATCTCTCACCGATTATATAAAATAAAATAAAAACACTTATCTCTCACTAAAGTAGTTTCGGCCACAAGGCCAAAATATTTTTTCCACACAATGTTATTTGTTTGATAACAATGATGATGAGAAACAAACCCTTTTCATGTTTGGCAAGGACTCTTAATCTCCTTCTCTTTGCAAGATAATTCATCACCTGAATCTTTCATTGGCATTAAAATATTTTTAAATCTCTTAGCATGATCATCTTGCCCCTCACAGTGCTTCTTCCACCTCGACACAACTGTGCCCCTCATGCCAATGTGACCACCAACACTCATGGTCATTCTTAAACCACGTGGCACGGTATCTTTTGAAGTTATTGGAGCCAAAAACATCATCCCCCTAGTTAATCACAACTACTACTAAACATCAGGTATGCCACCAACCATCAACCCCTCCATGTCATGTTATACCATGGGGGTATGTTTCACACCTTAGCAAGATTTTAAAGCTTGGCATGGCTAAACCACCTTAATGACCTATATGAGTAGTGATTGAGACTTACCAGTCGTGTCAAGATCCTCACATCGAAACCTACCAATCCTACGGAAACTTGCCACTTTGGCATTTTTATATATATAGCCATGATTGGCTTTTCTATATTAATATTATTTTTTTTACTTTTTTTTTCTTACATATAGTTACAAGTATCATTGATATTCATACCTTTTGGCAATAACCAACATGCCAAAGGTATGAACCCACTGTCAAGTCAATGGATTAAACCAAACAAGCCAACCATACACCACATGGTTATGGAGGTTCAAAGGAGACGACTCTACACAAGTTCATCTATGAGCACGTCTTTCCCAGTATACTCATCAATCTCATCATCATACCCATCACTTTCCTCTTGTAATCTATCCCCCAACCCATTGTGGCCCATAACATCACTTTGGGTTTGGACATGACTTCTCTTGTCAGTCACTGTTACTTTTAGACTCGTGGTTTTAGAGTTGGCCACCTTGATACTATCTTGAACATCATCATTTTGTTGTGATGGTTCTACCAACCCAACATGTTCCACTGGATATTGTTTCCGATGTGCTTTAGCATTCTTAAACAGGAATCTCCTCCTTTGAGTCTTCGTCATCCCCCCCAATAGCTACTGGTTGTTGACAATGCATCCATGCCATAAGTATGCTACCCACCTTGTGGCACATTGCGTATCTTGAAATTCCTTTTCATGAGAAGAGGGTCATGAGGTACCCATTGCCTTATTTGCCCCCAAACCGGTTGAATGACCCCCTCTCTTTGTCTTTGACAAGGTGGGTATCTCATCCTATGGGGTGGACCAATTCTTTGTTGGACTGATCGATTCGGTCTCACTTCATCAGGTCTAAGACTCCTTTTGCATTGAGTACAAAGCTTCTTCGGCTCACTTGACACCTTAGATGCGGCTGAGTTGGCCTGCGTACCCCTCGATGACTCCCCATGCTCGAACACCACATTGGGGGTCCCTTGTTATGGTATTGTATCCAACAGCAGTTTGAAATGGGGAAGCTCAATCTTGGAAAAATCTGGGTTCACCATGTTGACACCAATCACGTTGGGAAACGGGTTGGTATCCACCAGCATGGCATCTCTCTTTGGCTCGGGTAGCTTGATGCGACCCTTCTCAATGGCATCCTTCAATATATTGAGAAAAACCACACATGAGTTTGTGGAGTGTAGCATGTTTTTATGCCACTTACAATATGTTTTCCCTCTTAACTTCTCAGGGAGTGGGATGTTATGCCCCTGTCAACTTGATTTGACCATCTTTGTAGAGTTTGTCAAAAATCAAGTCAGCTGTGGAGATATCGAAAGAATACTTTCTTGGCTGGATGGGGGCACGATTTGGTCTACCCCCTTGTGGTTTATTGTCCATCTTAGCCAGGGGAGCACATACATATGGCTTCCCTGGAGTTAAATCAGCCAGATCTACCTCCACCTCATTGGCCTCTTGGCCATTATGGTTAACAGGGTAGCCGATGTTGAGGAAGTATGGCCCCCTTGAGGCACTCCTCCTATTCTCCTCTTCTTGAAGAAGAGATTCATATCTCACCGCACAAGACATGAGTTGGAAAAAGTCAAAAAAATTCTCTATCTTTAGAATTTCTTTCGTAACTCAAAACTCAACCCCCCCCCCCCTTGTGCTAACTTGACAAACTCTCTCTCCGTAAAGTTGACAAAGCAACGGTTACAAGAATTCTTGAAATTTGTCAAGAAGTGCTCCACCGATTCCCCTATCTCTTGATGCATTCGTGCCAAATCAGCTATAGAAACCTCACACTCAGATCTATAGAACTGAGCATGAAAGATTTGCTCCATCTGCTGTCATGTTTGGACGGAGTTGGATGGAAAGTTGACATACCAAGCAAAATTAGGCCATGTCAATGAGTTTCCAAATACTCTTAACTTAATAAAGTCTCCTACATCCCCACACTGGACAGTAAAATGTCCAATGTGCTTCACAGTAGACTGTCCCCTGTTCCGGTGAATGTGGCAAACTCGGGCACCCTGAACCCCCTTGGGAATGGGTAGAGTCTATTCACCCACTCAGGGTATGATTTTCGATAAACAGGTGGCATGGTCGGTCTCACTCCCATGCCGAATTGTTCGACAAGAAGTTGAGCCACCTGGTCCCTTAGAGTGTTGGGATCATGCCCCCCCCCCCCTTGTTGTCACCCTTGGGGTACGAACCCCATGGGATCCATGCCATACCCATTGAAATCGGGTGGCATGGGTGTTGGGTATGCCCTCGAAGGAACTTGATCTCCCCCACCTAAGCCTACTCCCCCTCCCATGTGAGCAGGCACCGTATAGGCATTTCCACTGGTATGGGTATGGCGTATGGGTGGCGGTTCCACTGGAGCAGAAAGTGTGACTCTCAAATTCTCACCACGTGGGGGAATTTCTTCAACTCCCACATTGGGTATCCCCTCCATTTGAGTAGTGTTTGGAATCTCACCGCGATTCATGCGGTGAGGGTTTGGTTGGTTTGTCATCGGCGGGGAGAATTTATATTGTCGCGGCTGACCATTTCCGCCACCGCCGGGAGATGAACTAAAATTTCCAGAATTGATACTGGGGGTTTGAATTCCCTCCATCTAATGGCAGAGCTTTGGATTGGATTATTAGTGTGGTTAAAAACCTTCTAGACTCATCAAAATCACTTCTGCTTTTATTAACCACTTCAAATAATTGACTTAGATGTCTATCAAATCTAGAATTAAGATAGTCCATTTGAGAGTTTACCTGCTGAGAAGCACCAAGGAATGGAAGCAAAGCCCAAGGATAGGATGGTAACTAGGTCCATACTCAGCGAGCTTCTTTCAGCTCGTCTAGTCACAGGCGGGTCATGTGGTGTTCTTTGATGATGCCACCTGTTTTAGGTCCCCCTCTCCCACAAAAGTGGGTCTTCCCAAGGGGCATGCCCTTAGGAGAGAGGCTCCTATCTTTATACACATTTCACCAAAGTAAAACTACCAATGTGGTGGTTTTTCTTCCTTGAGGCACTATAACTTTCAAAGCTATTCATTTCCAACAATCCCCCACTTGAAAGTTTTGAAACTATCTCTAAGCATCAACAGTTCCATAAGATCGGGCATAAGCTAAGGTATCACGAAGATTTGAACCTTAGCGTAGTGGTTACACTTCCGATTTCATAAGGGTGACTCGTAGCCTTGAACCCTATCTAAGACAGTGTAACACACCAGATCTTTTCATTGAGTTGTGTTCTCTTCTTAGCCCGTGCGTTTATGGCCATGCACGTTATCCTGGTTTAGTGAACGCTTTAGCAACTTTGTGCCTCCTAAGTTCCATAGGGAGCGGCCCCACTCCCACATTCACATAGGTGAGTCTATCAGAAGTACCCCAAAAGTAAAGTACGCTACCCCACATAGAGTATAGATCTCACTAAGAGTTGTTAACTCAACCTCTATTGCTTTGGGATTCATGCTTCACTATGCACGAACTTTTCGCATACTACTCATGACTTGTTATTACCCATTGAACCCATTTCTTGGGATCTCCAGTCTATTGGGTCGGGTTACCATCACTTGTAGTCCGTGGTTCGGTAGGCATAAATCTCATACCCTTAGCAGTATTCTGGAATTTCTCTCTAGGTAATCCTTTCGTCAAAGGATCAGCAAGATTCTGTTCGGATCTTAAATGATCCACCCGCACTGCTCCTATCGTTAGGAGTTCTCTTACAGTACTATGCTTACGACTAATCTGTTGTTTCTTTTCGTTATAGAACCGGTTCTCAACTTTAGCGATAGCTGTGGTACTATCACAATGTATCAATATCGGAGGGACCGGCCTTTTGATAACGATGTAATTGCACGTATTTGCACCCCTAGTTCTTATCCGTTTGATGGGCATAGTCGTGTATTTTGGCCTATTTTACGTCGGGTTGTGCTATTTTGTCATATTTCAGGTCCCAGGCGTCAAAGGAAAGGCTAAGCACGAGTTTCGGCGCATTCGGAAGTCATTCGGTGGAGCTGGAGCCAAAACACGGGCACACCTAAAACAGAACACGGCCGTGTTCCTAGGCCGTGCTTTTACTGCCGAGAGCTGATTTGAGTTTGGCAAACTCGAGCTGAAAACACGGGCAGGGCTGAGAAAAAGCACGGCCGTGTCCACCAAAGCACAGCCGTGTCCACCCAAAAGCACGGCCGTGTTTCTCCCAACAGGCTGGCCGTGTAATTAACCCTAGCCAAAGCACGGGCGGGCTAGAGCAAAGCACGGCCGTGCCCTCGACCGTGCTTTGCCCAGTGATGCCTTTTAAGCAGATTTCCGCCAAAAGAGAAGGGGATTCGAGTTTTAGAGAGATAGAGCGATTCCTAGAGAGAGAAAGCGACGAACAAGAGTCTCCAAGTGCCCTAGCTTGATCTTCATCACCATTAGAGCTTGGCTTGAGCTTGGAGGAGTGCCAATCAACGTCCAGGAGCAGGAATCCATCCTTCACAGTATGAATTTCGCGTCTGATTTTGCTTTTGCTTCTTTCTCCATGGAGTAGTTTTCCCATTCATCTGGGTATGGAGAACCCTAGATTTGTATGTTAGGTTTGATTGTATGAACCCAAGTACTGATACTATGATTTGATTATATTCAATTGAGGTTTGAATGATTGAATGGCATGAATCCTGATCAAATTCCTGTTGTTTCTGCTTTAACCTAGAATGAGAATATCTGCCTAGGTTGATAAAGCATCCTTGATTGAAGGTAGGGAGTTGGTGACTTTAGTCGAGGAGCCAACTCACTATTTTGTACCGCATTCACTTCGGTAGTGGAGGTTTTGTTGTTAGGGCCTCAATCTGTTTACTCCGGTGGAGGTTAGTCGCCCGCTAGAGACTCAGATTGAGAGGGTCTGAAGACCTTTAGTCGAGACTTCAGGCTGTTTAAGAACCTTCCGCAGTATAACTATCATAGAAACTGAACTTGGTAATTACAATCCGGCTTAACTGCAATCTAGGGGGAACCATATCCGGGTGACCTCTCTTAACCTGAAAACAACCGTTTACTTGCTTTGTTTGTTTGTTAGTTAAGACTTGCATTAAAGTTTCATTGCTAGATAACAAGAATTCACCGAGTAGTCATCAAATCTAGGACCCGGGTTGACATTAAAACCCAAACCCGCTATACTACGCTTTAGGAAGTGGTTTCACTTGGCCAATTCTTAGAGTGACAGTAGTCGTGTATTTTGGCCTATTTTACGCCGGGTTGTGCTATTTTGTCATATTTCAGGTCCTAGGCGTCAAAGGAAAGTCTAAGCACGAGTTTCGGGCATTCAGAAGTCATTCAGTGGAGCTGGGGCCAAAACACGGGCACACCTAAAACAGAACACGGCCGTGCTCCTAGGCCGTGCTTTTACTGCCGAGAGCTGATTTGAGTTTGGCAAACTCGAGCTGAAAACACGGGCAGGGCTGAGAAAAAGCACGGTCGTGTCCACTAAAGCACGGTCGTGTCCACCCAAAAGCACGGCCGTGTTTCTCCCAACAGGCTGGCCGTGTAATTAACCCTAGCCAAAGCACGGGCAGGCTGGAGCAAAGCACGGCTGTGCCCTCGACCGTGCTTTGCCCAGTGATGCCCTTTTAAGTAGATTTCAGCCAAAAGAGAAGGGGATTCGAGTTTTGAGAGAGATAGAGCGATTCCTAGAGAGAGAAAGCGATGAACAAGAGTCTCCAAGTGCCCTAGCTTCATCTTCATCACCATTGGAGCTTGGCTTGAGCTTGGAGGAGTGCCAATCAATGTCCAAGAGCAGGAATCCATCCTTCACAGTATGAATTCCGCGTCTGATTCTGCTTTTGCTTCTTTCTCCATGGAGTAGTTCTCCCATTCATCTGGGTATGGAGAACCCTAGATTTGTATGTTAGGTTTGATTGTATGAACCCAAGTACTGATTCTATGATTTGATTATATTCAATTGAGGTTTGAATGATTGAATGACTTGAATCCTGATCAAATTCCTATTGTTTCTGCTTTAACCTAGAATGAGAATATCTGCCTAGGTTGATAGAGCATCCTTTATTGAAGGTAGGGAGTTGGTGACTTTAGTCGAGGAGCTAACTCACTATTCTGCACCGGATTCACTTCGGTAGTGGAGGTTTTTTTTGTTAAGGCCTCAATCTGTTTACTCCGGTGGAGGTTAGTTGCCCGCTAGAGACTCAGATTGAGAGGGTCTGAAGACCTTTAGTCGAGAGTTCAGGCTGTTTAAGAACCTTCCGCAGTATAACTATCATAGAAACTGAACTTGGTAATTGCAATCCGGCTTAACTGCAGTCTAGGGGGAACCATATCCGGGTGACCTCTCTTAACCTGAATACAACAGTTTACTTGCTTTGTTTGTTTGGTAGTTTAGACTTGCATTAAAGTTTCATTGCTAGATAACAAGAATTCACCGAGTAGTCATCAAATCTAGGACCCGGGTTGACATTTAAACCCAAACCCGCTATACTACACTTTAGGAAGTGGTTACACTTGGCCAATGCCTGGAGTGACAGTAGAAGTGATTCAAGTTTTTGGCGCCGTTGCCGGGGACGGCTAGGTTGTTGAAGAAAAGTGATTTCTATTAATTTAGCTTTTCTTTTCGCATTGTTTGCTTTGTCCCACTTGTGCCTTCACGGGTTTGCTTGCTTGAGTGTGTGCAGGTAGTGCATGACCCGTAGCCAGTCGGGAGGTTTACTGCCGTTGAATCCAGAGATTGACCGCACCTGTCGCCAACTCCGGAGACAACAGCGAGCTAGACTGGCTACGGAAGAGCGCATAGACGGCCACCTGAGCAGCGATTCTGAGGAAGAGTACGGGATGGACGGAGATTACAATCCACACCAGGGGAATCCTCAACAGGCTCCCCCGGTGAATCAGGTCCTGGGGAACAACCCCATTCCCCAGGATCATGGGGTTCATCATCATCCACCGCCGCCGGGTCCCACATTGGAGTACTACTACACTCCACGGATTGCTGACATCCGCCCGGTCATCCTCTACCCGCCTATTCCAGCAAACAACTTCGAGATCAAGCCATGCTGGATTCAGCTCATTACATTCTCTATCCAGTTCCATGGCTTGAAGGATGAGGAGGCCAGGGTACATATTTCTCGTTTTCTGCAGCTAACGGACGGGTTCAAGCTGAATGGTGTCCCTGATGATGCAATCCGCCTTCACCTCTTCCCCCATTCTCTGGCGGGGAATGCTAAGAGGTGGTTGGAGACCCAGCCCCCTTTGTCCATCACCTCTTGGGACGATCTGACTGACAAATTCATGCACAGGTACTATCCGGCATCGAAGACTACAGAGATCCAGCGGGAGATCACTCACTTCCGCCAAGAGCCAGATGAGTCACTTCGTGATGCTTGGGAGCGGTACATGGGATATTTCTAGCAGTGTCCCCATCATGGCTTCAGTGATGCATTCACACTGGGGAACTTCTAAAGTGCTCTCTCTCCAGATAGCCAGAGGGTTATTGAGTCTCTATGCCCAGGAGGGGATATTCTTACTAAGACTCCACCCGAGCTTAACCAGATGATCAATATCTTGACTGCCAGAGATCATTCTTGGGGGCAGAGCAGCAGAGGCAGACATTCCCAGGACCGTGGTGTGCACGCCATGGAGACCAGATCCGGGCTCGAGCAGCAGGTAGCTGAGCTGGTGCAGACATTGAAGCAGCCCAACAGTCTTATTCCGGCCAGAGGTTTGGCTACACCTCCAGTAGCTCAATGTCAGTGGTGTGAGAGCTCAAATCACTTAGTGGAAGACTGCCAGGCTATGAGGGAGTCTACTACTCCCCAAGAGCAGTTGGACTTCATCGCCAATGCTCGACGCCTCGACCCGTACAGCAACACATATAATGAGGGGTGGCGCCAGCATCCCAATTTCGCCTGGAGCAGCAACACCACTAAACTACCTGGTTTCCCAGCACCAGCCGGTGGTTTTCAGCAGAGGCAGCCTTTCCAGGCTAGACAGGGGCCAGCCCAACAGCAGCAGCCCTACCAGCCTCGGTAGGGGCAACCATTCCAGAAGCCCCAACGTTGGTATGCCGAGCCAGCAGCAGCTCCTGCCCCAGATGATCGGATGACAAAGCTGGAGAATATTCTAGCTTCATTCATGACTAGCACTCAGGCAACTATCACGAGGTTGGACCAGAGCGTAGCCTCACTGGAGGCAGGTCAGAGGAACCAAGGTGCCATTTTGCAAGATCTGTAGCACCATGTGGGTATCTTGGCCCGCCAAAACACTACCAGGGCACCGGGGACTCTGCCTGCCACCACTATTTCGAATCCTCGTGATCCTCACCAGCACCAGCAGCTGGATGCCATTTTTACCAGGAGCGGTGAGACCATATCTGCTGATCCTGTCCCAGCCAGGCGGGAGGACCCACTACCTACTTCAGCACTTCCAGCCGACGATGCAGAAGTGCGGGTGGAGAAGGAAGCCCCCTGCTCCCAAGCCACAACTAGTGGTTAAGGAGCATGTACCTCAGCTTCCCTTCCCCACTCGCCTACATAAAGACAAGTTGGAGGCTGAGTTTGCCAATTTTATGGCAATGTTGAAGCAGCTCAACATCAGCATACCGTTTGTGGAGGCACTGTCGAAGATGCCCAAGTACGCGAAGTTCATGAAAGATCTCCTCACCAACAAGAAGAAACTTGGGGATCTTTTGACAGTGATGCTCAGTGAGGAGTGTTCTGCTATCCTGCAGAACAAGCTGCCCGAAAAGCGCAAGGATCCAGGGAGTTTTACTATCCCTCTTACTATCGGCAGCATGCATGTAGGCAAGTCCTTGGCGGACCTAGGCGCTAGCATAAATGTCATGCCATATAAGTTGTATAAAAAGCTAGACCTAGGTGAACTTAGCCCTACTAGGATGAGCATTCAGCTAGCTGATCGTTCCATTGTACATCCTAGGGGAATCATGGAGGATCTGCTTGTTAGTGTCGGTGCATTCACATATCCTGTTGATTTTGTTATTCTTGATATACATGAGGATGTAGATGTACCTTTGATTCTGGGTAAACCATTTCTTGCCACCGCCAAGGCACTTATTGATGTGCATGATGGTAAACTGATCCTGCGTGCTGGGAATGAACAGGCTACTTTTTCTGTGACTGAATTCGATCATTGTGCTATGATTGCTGTCACACCTGTGCATGCCATTTCTGATCAGGTACACGAGCCTGTCGTGTATCCTTCTGCACCTCTTATCTTGCAGGACCCTCCTATCATTCATTCGCCGCCACTCCATCCAGTCTCGCCTCCGAACAAAAAGATCAAGGAGGAGTGGCGGCCGAAGCAGCAGGTTGCTAAGCCTGCACGGAAGAAGGGTGGAGACCACTATGAGCTGGTCCCACCTCCTGCACCACGACCACCTTGGCTGTCCGGGTACTCACTCGCCTGCATCTTACCAGATGGCCAGGTCGAGCTGACAGATGATGGTGGTCGCATCCGTCGGGTGCATGGCCACAACCTGAAGCTATACCTCAAGAGCAACGTGGATCCGCTCTTGGAGGCACCTGTTCCTTCACCTCCCTGAGTATCCACCATGGGCGTCCAGCTAAAAGACGGTAAAGAAGCGCTTGTGGGGAGGCAATCCCACCACGGTTTGACTTTCTTTCTTGTGTTTTGAGTCGGATTGTAATCCGGTTTGGGTTTGGTTTGTTTTCTTTTGTTTTGGATGATGTATTATTGGGCTGACCATTGGACCTAACATATTGTGTTTGAGCTCTTTGGTTTCCTTTAGCTGTGCTTGTCTTGACCGGTCCTCTCTCCAGTCCGCTTCACTCCGACTGATCCGCTTCCAGTCTCCTGCAATCCGTGCATACCGGTAACATCGTTCCCCTTTCCCTTCCCTCTACTCCATTGAGGGCAATGTCGATCTTAAGTGTGGGGGGATGTTTATCTTTTGACTGCATTAGATATGTTGTGTGCTTGGAGCCTAGTCCACTGTCCAAATTTTTAAATTTGAGGGCTCCAAGTACGTGTTTCCGTGCAATTGCCTGCTCAGTATGCTTTGAATTGACAGTCTTTATAGTAATATGCAACCTAGGGAGGTAGTGTAGCACTATGGAGGATGTTGATGCATTTAAGAAGTCTCATTTCTTCTTCATATTGTGTTGGTTGATTGAGTGAATTAGTGATCTTAGGACCCTTGAATTGTGTGGTGTTGTGGACTCTCTACCTGTCATGGACTCTTGTTTCATGTTTTGAGTTTAACAGGTGCTCGAAAATGTACGTCAAAATAACGTCTCCCGTGCGAATAGGGCGAAAGTGTGTAAGGGGAGACGGGAATCCGTTCCCAATTTCCACCTACTAACTCCAGCCCCCTTACATGTCTTTCCCCCACATGAGGCTCGAGACATCCGCCCATGGCATGGCCGGTAAGAGCCAGTCTCCCGCAAAACCTCTGCTAGGTGGGAGCCCCCATTTTCTGAAAAGCAGGTTGGGACCCTTGAAAAAAAAAAACAGAAAACAAGCAAAACAGAAAGAAAAGGGGTTCCAACCATCTCCAAGAAGAAAATAGAGCACCTTGAAAAATGTGAGTCCATGATCCTTTATTTTTGAGAATCTCTTCATCCACAATTCATTTGTCCTCTGTTCACTATTTGCCATGATGCCGACTCGATACTAGTGATCTCGCCGAAGAAGCTATGAGATAACTTGTGCGTCGGTTGACCTCGTAAGCTGCTAAATGATCTAGGAAGTCCTCTACTTACGATCTGGGTTGTTTGTTGCTATAGAGGTCTGGAGAGTTGCATTGGTTTGAGTTAGGTTTGCTTGGGGACAAGCAAACGGTCAAGTGTGGGGGAATTTGATAACGATGTAATTGCACGTATTTGCACCCCTAGTTCTTATCCGTTTGAGGAGCATAGTCGTGTATTTTGGCCTATTTTACGCCGGGTTGTGCTATTTTGTCATATTTCAGGTCCCAGGCGTCAAAGGAAAGGCTAAGCACGAGTTTCGGGGCATTCAGAAGTCATTCGGTGGAGCTGGAGCCAAAACACGGGCACACCTAAAACAGAACACGGCCGTGTTCCTAGGCCGTGCTTTTACTGCCGAGAGCTGATTTGAGTGTGGCAAACTCGAGCTGAAAACACGGGCAGGGCTGAGAAAAAGCACGGCCGTGTCCACCAAAGCACGGCCGTGTCCACCCAAAAGCACGGCTGTGTTTCTCCCAACAGGCTGGCCGTGTAATTAACCCTAGCCAAAGCACGGGCGGGCTGGAGCAAATCACGGCCGTGCCCTCGACCGTGCTTTGCCCAGTGATGCCCTTTTAAGCAGATTTCAGCCAAAAGAGAAGGGGATTCGAGTTTTGAGAGAGATAGAGCGATTCCTAGAGAGAGAAAGCGACGAACAAGAGTCTCCAAGTGCTCTAGCTTGATCTTCATCAACATTGGAGCTTGGCTTGAGCTTGGAGGAGTGCCAATCAACGTCCAGGAGCAGGAATCCATCCTTCACAGTATGAATTCCGCGTCTGATTCTGCTTTTGCTTCTTTCTCCATGGAGTAGTTCTCCCATTCATCTGGGTATGGAGAACCCTAGATTTGTATGTTAGGTTTGATTGTATGAACCCAAGTACTGATTCTATGATTTGATTATATTCAATTGAGGTTTGAATGATTGAATGACTTGAATCCTGATCAAATTCCTGTTGTTTCTGCTTTAACCTAGAATGAGAATATCTTCCTAGGTTGATAGAGCATCCTTAATTGAAGGTAGGGAGTTGGTGACTTTAATCGAGGAGCCAACTCACTATTCTGCACCGGATTCACTTCGGTAGTGGAGGTTTTGTTTGTTAAGGCCTCAATCTGTTTACTCCGGTGGAGGTTAGTCGCCCGCTAGAGACTCAGATTGAGAGGGTCTGAAGACCTTTTGTCGAGACTTCGGGCTGTTTAAGAACCTTCCGCAGTATATCTATCATAGAAACTGAACTTGGTAATTGCAATCCGGCTTAACTGCAGTCTAGGGGGAACCATATCCGGGTGACCTCTCTTAACCTGAATACAACAGTTTACTTGCTTTGTTTGTTTGGTAGTTTAGACTTGCATTAAAGTTTCATTGCTAGATAACAAGAATTCACCGAGTAGTCATCAAATCTAGGACCCGGGTTGACATTTAAATCCAAAACCCGCTATACTACACTTTAGGAAGTGGTTTCACTTGGCCAATTCCTGGAGTGACAGTAGAAGTGAGTCACCTTTCCCATAGGGGAATCTCTGACAACAATCCTCTCAATCAACTCGCTTCTTCACTAGTTGTTGCTAGTGATATCATCTTTGATTCCATAGTTGATTGAGCTAAGATTTTTTGTTTCTTAGACTTCCAAGACACAACTCCACCAGAGATGTTAAAAACATACCCGCTGGTTGCCTTGGAGTCATTTGATAGGGTATTCCAATCTACATTACTATACCCTTCTAGTACAACAGGAAACCTTTGATATTGTATACCAAGGATTACTGTTCTCTTGAGGTATCTCATTATCCTCTCTATAGCATTCCAATGCTCTCTACTAGGACTTAGGTCACATAATTCGTCGGGTGAAGGCCTGCGCTCCCGCTTCTGAGCGCTAAATCGCAAATTTAAAGAGATTCATTAAAAATTCACGAATTAAGATTTGATGGAGCGCAAATTTGTTAAGGGAAAGCGCGAATTTAGATGATGAATCCTACAAACTTCAGAAACCATAATATTTAGAACTCTAAATTGCAACAAAATGATTGCAATTTGCAACCCGAAGAAGAAATCGATGCGTCATTGCTGGCGTACACAACAATAATAGCCATCGTTGGTTGAGATCTGGAAAGTAAAGATGGATATGTATTTTCCAGAAAGGAAGGCGATTGATGGTGGCAATAAGACCTCGGTGGTGCTGTAGATCTGAATCAATGGCCGAGTGATGTGTTAACTGCTAATCGTCGGCTATCCACTACTAGGGGTGGGCAATGGGCGGGTTGGGTGGATTTTGGTCTCAAATTGACCCACCCACTTACTAGCGGGTTGAAATAATTGTGACTCACAATCTACCCACATACTTCAGCGGGTTGGGTTGGGTAAATGGCGGATGGGTGCGGTTGGGTCGCGGGTCAACCCGCAAAAGCAAATCTTCAACTAGCCATTAAGAAATTTGACTAACATTTATTAGAAGTTCAAAACAAAATTAGTAAGACTGTATCATTAATTTGTGATTTTGATACAATTAATAATTTATAGTTTGCATCCCAATATTTAATGGTTATTAATAGTATCCAATATTTGCATACCAATATCCAATGTCTAATGGATATTGCAAAACACAATGACCAATGATAGTAGTCAAAACTATTATTTATTCTTCACCTTTTGAATTATATGGTCAGACTGCAGTGCAGTTCGAAAATATGATGAATATTCGATATTATAAGAAACAACATTTTTTCATGTAAAAATAGGATGCAGGTCATATGAGTGACCCGCAATCCACCCACACAAGTGTGGGTGGGAGATTTACTAATCCGCAATCCACCCATATCAATCACCCACTGCGTGCGGGTCGGGTTATTTCCGGGTGGATCGATATCAATCCGCGGACTAACCACCCACTTGCCCACCCCTATCCACTACAACTAAGGGGAATCGAGGCTTTCTACAAGGCTGTGAAATCAACTTGATTACAAGAGTGGATGAAAATAGATAGATTGAACGAGAATCATGAGATGGCCACTGATCTACGAATCTAAGGACTGGTATATCTTCGAAATTTTGGGGACGGATGAGAAAGAGATGAGAGAGCTGATGGCTTGGAAAATTGGGGAAGATGACAATAGTGGGAGACTTGGGGTTGGGTGGGAGTTAGGTAACCAGAGCATGGAGCGAGAGCGTTCGAGCGTCAATTTTCAAAGAATTCAGAGTTAAGAGCGTACATATAGCTTGAATATTATATTACTATTAATCATTTTCAAATGTATTTATATAAATTATTTTCTTATGATCAAGATTCAAGGGGAGGTATGCGGTTCGATCCACCAGACAACTGCTTTTATTACATTATTATGATTTCTTCACTTTTACAGAACGGTGGCGGAAGATGATATTTAAAAACATATGAGTGCAAAAGGGTCATTAATCTGGGGGTATAGAATCACTTTTAGCCACTAAAACAAAACCTAATTTATTCCTTTAATTTCTTTGGCCGCCACCCCTCTTCTCTCTGAACTTCAATTTTCCTCCCTCCTCTTCGTCCATTCTTGAATTCAGGCAAAGCATAAAGAGACAAAGACAGCAAACCATTTCAATCTCCTTCTCTTTCGCCGTCTTCATCTGCCTAACTTTGACTATCTTCTCATCTGCGGAGAAAGGAGATGATGGAAGGAAGCTCTGGATCTGCTTCTTCTCCTCTCGTTAAGGGCGACAATATTGAGAGAATTGAAAATCAGATACCTAGGCTGTTCGAGGCATGCATGTTCATACTTTTGGTTATATTCTTATTTGGGTAAATTTTAGGGTTCTTACCCCCTTCAATTTTTTTGGTTTTGGTCTCAATCGAGTGAAGGGAGAAGAAAGTGAGTCGCCGGTAAGAACCTTGCTCAACGAACGCGGTGGTGGTTCTAGGAATGAATGGCGGTGACAGTCAAATGTTGCCTCAATAGTTCGCGATTATTTCAACATAATCCGCGCTTTGAAAAAATGAAATTCGCGATTTTTTTGCGATCTCTCCGCAATCCGCGTTTTTGCGCTCTGAAGCGGGAGCGTGGACTTAAGGCCCACGAATTGTGTAACCTAAGGTGGGAGCCTGGGAGAACTAAGGAGAGCCGCGTAATCCTTTTCCTTTACTTGTTTTTCGAATAAAATTAAAAATGACAAGTCCAGTTAATTTAATAAAGTTGTGTGGGTTTAAATTTGTTTAGCCCAAAATCAACTTGCCAATCAACTATTTCATTGGGCCCATTGGTTGCTTAAGATTTTAATTCTTTTTGGCATATGAAGGTCTTTTTGTTTGGTGGGAACATATGAAAGTCTTAAAACTGAATTATTGAACCATAATTTCTTAGGTATTTTTTTGTTGAAATTTTTTATATAGCTTATGAACTTTAGCATTATGTTACATAAATATTACATTTTAATTAAAATAATATAATATTGACGCTCTCTCGACGCTCTCCACATATAAATTTTAAAAAAAATAGACGCTTTGAAGCTCTCGCTCCCGCTCCTCGAATCGGTAAGCTAAACTAGGACAGCTATTAAACGTGCCAAGCAATCCCATGACATATGCAATGTCTGGTCGAGTGTAATCCGCAGCATGATGGAGACTGCCAATAATACTAGCATATTCAGATTGTCTTACACTATCTCCAGTGTTCATAAATAGCTTTACACTAGCAGCATACGGAGTACACACAGATTTACAGTCGAAATAGTAATATTTCTTCAAGATCTTCTCTATGTAGCTAGATTGATCTAGAGAATAACCATTTGTTGTTCTAGTTATCTAGATTCCAAGCATAAACTTTGCTTCGCCCAGATCTTTCACCTCAAAGCTCTCTTTCAACATGACTTTTTCTTCATTGACCACGTGGATATTTGTACCAAATATCAACATATTACAAACATATGATAGTGCAAGTGTTATTCTTTGACTTGCAGTTAATACACTTGTCACTTTCATTCCCCTTAAAGCCATGCGAAAGAACGAGAGTGTCAAACTTCTCATGCCACTGTTTTGGAGCTTGTTTCAAACCATAAAATGATTTTTCTAACTTACAGACTTTTGAGGCATGTTCAGGGATAACAAACCCTTCTGGTTGTTCCATATAGATTTCTTCGTCCAGATCACCATTCAAAAAGGCAGTTTTAACATCCATTTGGTGTACCACGAGATTGTTCAATGCAGCAAGAGCAATCATGACATGAATGGATGTGTTATTCTAAATACTGGTGAATAGGTATCGAAGAAATCTATATTCTCTCTCTGCCTGTAGCCCTTAACTACTAGGGGAGCTCGGAACCTTTCGTTTGCACCATCAGGTTTCCGTTTCGTTTTTAGAACCCATTTATTTCCTAAGACTTTGCAGTCAGGAGGTAAGTCTGTTAAATACCAGCTTTTCTTAGCTTCCAGCGATTCCATTTCATCTATAATGGCCTCATTCCAAAAGTCTGCATCTATGGAAGTTAATGCTTCCTGCAAACTTTTGGGATCTTCGAGGGTGTATACTGTAGTAAAGTCATCACCAAAATCTTTGGAGATTCTAGCTCTTTTACTTCTTCTGATCTCATCCTCAGATCCAACACCACCCACTAGTTCTGTTATCTCTAATAGCGGGTAGTACATTACCCACACTATTTCTCGTTTCAAATGGAAATCGTGTCTCAAAGAAATCAGCATCAATGGATTCTATTATAGTACGAGCATTCAAATCATAGAATCTATATGCCTTACTATTGATCGCATAGCCAGCAAAGACACATTCATATGCTCGACTAGCCAACTTAATCCTCTTAGGATCCGGAATTCTTACTTAGGCCAAACAGCCCCACGTTCTTAAATAGGACATATTAGGTGGCTTATTCTTCAAGATCTCATAGGGTGACTCATTTTTATTTGTTTTTGGAAGAAGATTTAGCACATAGCAAACAGATAACAAAATATCACCCCACCAAGAAGAAGCAGCTCCAGAATTGAGCATAATAGCCACAACTAATTATGTAAATGTCCTATTTTCCGCTCAACTTTACCATTCATTTATGGTGAATATGGTGTCGTGGTTTCACGATGATACCATGTGAGCTATAGAATTCCTTGATGGGATTAGAGTCATACTCTGATCATCTATCACTCATATGTCATTTTATTTTTTGATTGCACTGAATTTCAAGAAATACACGAAGCTGTTCAAGAAATTGAACAAATATGTTGATCCTGTGTATCGGACTCCAGAAGGGGTGCGTGATTGCTATGTCCACAGTTTGAGGGCGGATCTGGAGAAATGAATGGGAGAAGCAGAGAGGACATCTCAAGCCACAACTTATCGAGATGCCCTCCGCATTGAGAGGGATGAGAAGACAGCCCAACAAGAGAGAGCTAGAAGACTGGATACCAGGAAAAGGAAAGAGTCCACCTACTCTGGAGTCCACACACAATCGATTCATCCTACTAAGAGAGGTTCTGGTTCCTTCACTCAGTCTTAGTCACAGCCCCAGAGGTTGTGACTGGTACGATTTACATTCATGATTGTCTTGCTTTTGCTTTGATTGATTCTGGTTCTACGCATTCCTTTATATCTACTGCATTTGCTAGAACCTTAGGCATAGTCCCTACGAGCCTTAGTCAGAATCTAAGGGTACGTACCCCCATCGGTGATACTTTAATTGTGGACTCCATAGTTAGGGAGTGCATAGTCAGGGTTGCCGGGTATGAGCTTAAGGAAAATCTCATGTTGCTTCCCTTTGGTGAATTTGACACCATCCTAGGGATGGACTGGTTATCCAAGCACAGAGCGTTGGTGGACTGCTTTAACAAGGAGGTTCGGTTTGACTTATAAGGAAGAGGAGTAGCGATATTCAAGGGGATACGAAGGGTCAATCCTGTAGACACCACATTTTGTCCGGTCTAATATCTATCATAGAAACATCAAACTGCACCTTCAATCGAGAAGTGTGGCACAGTAAACTTGGTTAATGAAAACAAATCAAGGAGCGATATGGGTCATGGTTAGGAATTCGTATTAAAGAATTATTCAAAGCACGATGGTAAAGGCTAGAAGAATATCGCTACAAAGAAAAATAAAAAAATCGCCACAACTATCAAACATTACTACAAGAAATTTCAATTTGTACAACTATCATCCTCAAATACAAGATACAAGTTGAAAGGAAACAATCTACTCCTATTCTCGTATCAAGAATCCAAGTATGGCCCATAACCGGGGAGCCCAGACCAGCAAAAGCAGCCTGCAAAATCAGAGAAAATCAGTCAAGACAGGCCCAAGCTAGAATTCAAAGTCAACAAGTTCAAGCCCATAAATTAGTCCCAAGAATCAGGGCCCAGTTTGGCCCAAGTGCAAGACTGGACGAAGCCCATTTCGAGCCCAGACGAAGACCATATCGCAAACAACTCTAGGCCCATTTCGGGCAGCTCGGCCCGACATCATATGCCAACCCTATCCACACCCTGACTAGTCAGAGCCGACCAAGCAAGGTGGAGCTCTCCAACACATCCACTCAGCAACCGACTTTGCAGGTGGAGGGTTAAGATTCAGCCTTAAAATTCGACCAATCAGAAGGAAGCACGCTAGTTTCAGCTTCAGCAACGGCAAATAATCATGTGACACGTGGCGTATACTTTTGCTATTAAATGAGCTCATTGGGCTCTATGTTGAGAGGGGAAGGTTCTGGGAAAAAGAGTGGAGTAAAAACACGAAAGAGAGCTCTTTCTAGTCTTTTTTTTTTGGGATTGAATCCTTGTTCTTGTAGTACAAGAGTGGAGATAAGGTACAAGGCAAGGATCTCAAGACCAAGCTTGTAATCTGTAAACCAGGTTCATCCTTCTTCAATAACAATCCTTTTAGTTTTCTATCATGGTATCGCTTGTTTATGTATACTACTGATCCTTACATAATTCATTTATATTCAAGCACTTGTTATGTATCATTATCAATCATTCCAGTTTAGATTACACTTTCCTTCTTACTAGCTTACTCCTTACTAGCTTACTCGTTTTCCATCTAATAGAGCAACTGTGAATTGCTTTTCTTTTATTTTTCCAAACATAGATCAATAGTTCATTTGATTTTCCCTTTCCCCTAGTGTCAAGAAAGGCCTCTAACAATCTAAATATACAAATATTTTAGATCTTAATCCGCAATGCATACATCAGAAATTTCAAAAAGTTAAACCCACAAAAATCACCATAATCTCAATCGAGCCATGATAATACCCATACTGAAAACTTCATTTTCATAGCTTAGTAAATCACAAGCAGTAGCCATAATATATAATTGTCAAAATTAGCAATCTTTGAGCATGTTAATTACTTTTAAAATTCCCTTTTACCGATTTCCAGCATATCTTCAAGAGCTATAACCGAATCCACTAGATTTCATTCAATTCGAATTCAGATTTTTAATCCCAAAATTCAAGAGTAGTATATCATTTTCAAATCCATAAATAAATATTAGCTTTTTTTATCTCCTAGTTCGAAATCCCTAACCATACTAAGGGAAAGGGGTAAATTACAAGTTTGGTCACTAAATTTACTAAAATGTGTCATGTTTGGTCACTGAAAATAATCAATTCTATTCGTGGTCACTAAAATTAGTTCAACAGCTCAAATTTGGTCACTCTCCGTCCAATTCTGTTATATTCATCCTATGTGGCGGTCAACTCTCATAGTTGACCGTTAAAAGAGTGACGTGGCAATTAAAAAATAATAAAAATAATACAATTTAATGCTTTTCAATCCCACCTCATTTTAACAATATATTAAAAATAAATAAAACAGAGTTAATAATTATAATTACCAAAAATGAAAAAAAACCAATGTTCTCGGAACCGGACCGGAAGCTGAACCGGAAATGGTAGTGGTTCATGGTTCAATGATTAACCGTTATAAAACCTTTAGTGAACCGTTTATAGAACCGCTCACACTTATAAAATAGAAAAGGCATGGAATAGAGACTAATTTATAACTGAAATTCCATCAACCATAAACAATCAAAATCCTTACTATACATCACCAAAAATTTTGACAAATAATAAAAATTTCTCACAAACAATCCAACGAAAATTATATCAAAATAAAGTCATCCTAAATCCTAATCCTGTTCTTATGGTTTTGAAAGGAATTATTATATAAATTTTTCTTTGAATCAATCATATTACTCGCATGGCCATGTTTTAAAGAATAAAAGAAAAGCAACAAGAACAATAGATATAATTGTATAACACAATAGAAAGGAAACAAAGACCAAAGCATAGATGAAGTAATACGATTCCCTTTATTCTTTTTTTTTTCTTCTTCACATTTTAATGTCATCAAAAGCAGACCGTTGGACAAATCAGGTCGTTCCGGCTTTGCGGTTTCCTTGGGAGATCGGTAAAAAACGTTCAGCCCATCAATGGACGCTTTATTATAGAGACCGGACCGCTACTGTCATCGGTTGGCGGTTCTCCTGGTCCGGTTCACCGGTCCGATCCGGTTTTTACAACAAGGAAAAAAACCCTTAAACAACCAAAAAGACACGGACCAGAGAAAAAAGACTTTCCTCCTCCCCCGACCCCTCAGCTCCCAAAAAATCCCACAGTTCCCCGTTCTTCTTCTTCCCCAGTGTTCTCTTTGATTCCAGAATGAAACTGAGAGAGGAGAGAGAGACAGATATGGATTGGAAGTTATTCCCAGGAAACCATTTCTGTTAGTGTCCAGGAAACAAAGTTCTAGTAGAAGTTGTAAAAAGATGGGTACTTTAGTGAGAGATTGATGAGGGAAAGAGGTTGGAGGAGAGAATTACTGGCGAAAGGGAAGTGGCGTGGAGGAGGTGAAAGGGCTGTGGCGAGGGAGGAATTAATTTCAATTTTAGTAATTGTGTTTTATTTTTTTTATTTTTTATTTTTTTGTTTAAAATGAGGTGGAAATTGAAAAAGATTAATTTTTATTATTTTCTAACTGCCACGTCACTTATTTAACGGTCAATTCTTAGAGTTGACCGCCACATAGGATAAAGATAACGGAATTGGACGGAGACTGACCAAATTTGAACTATTGAACTAATTTTGATGACCACTAATGGAATTAATTATTTCCAGTGGCCAAATATAACTCTTTTTAGTAAATTCAGTGACCAAACTTGCAATTTACCCAAGGGAAAGTCTAGAACATCCTTACCCAAAAAAATTTCCACTCCCTGCACCAAAACGAATAGAAGTCAGAACCAACCAAAAATCAGACTTAGATCAAGAACAAGAAATAAAAAGAAAAAAACTCCCCTGTCAGTTCTGGTCGCCGGTGAAGCTCGGACTGGTGGCGGCCGATTCTTTCTTTGTCCACCTCCACAAAAATACCAAAATAATAGAAATCAGAACCAAACAAAAATAGACCAATAGACCAGAATAAACAAAAAAGGTTTACCTAGAGTTCCTCGCCGGCGAGGTCAAGCCACCAGCGCCTCCTCAGATCTCTTTCCTCGCCACCTTTGTGCATACTCACAAAAGGATTCCTTCTCTTGTTTTTCCATGGCGAGTAAATATTCTCTATCCGGGGCTAAATCTTGATTGTGCTTGTAGTGTTTCATGAATGCATCGGCAAGATCCTGCCACCTTTTCACCTTCGATCTTTCAAGTTGCATGTACCACCTTGCAGCTAGCCCACTCAAACTATTTTGAAAACAATGTATCATGAGCTTGTCATCTCGAACGTGGGTAGCCATTTTGTTGCAATACGTGATCAGATGGTTTCTAGGGCACGTGGTACCATCATACTTCTCAAACTCAGGCATTTTAAATTTATGGGGAATTATCACGTCTGGCACTAGACATAATTGTGTGGCATCAGTAGAACCATAGGATTCTACCCCTTCAATGGCTCTCACCCTTTCGTCCAGATATTCCCATTTCTCTTTTAATTGCATGTCGTCCATGGCTCCTTCCAATTTGCCTTCCTTTTCATCATATTTTGGAGATCCCACGTTCTTCTTGTCATGTACGTCTTTTGAGGGTATGAAGAGGATCTTGGCACTGGAAGCTTCACCCTTCAGGTGCCTATCACGATCTTCTTCATCAGAGTGTATTTCTTCATCGTCAGGTACTACCTCCTTCCCTTTAGCTGATAAGATCTTTACTATCATGTTCAGCTGATCCTTCATTTCATCGAACCCGGCTAGCTTTTCATCGAATCCGGTTATCTTTCCTTCAATGTCACTTAACTTCTTCTGGAATGCTTCCATGACAAACTCGAACTTGGATCTAGTTAAGTACTTGAAGTCTTGACTTTTTCCTTGTGGACGAGCAATTTTAAGGAAACCTGGTTTTGTCTCAACATTGTTAAATTAATTTTGTTCTTTATATTTATGCATGATGCTTATGCAAAAATGCAACGATGTATGAATGCAAATTCATTTTTCATCTCATGCATGTGTCTTTAATCTTCTTATGATTACTACTGATTGAGTAGATGAAAATCTAATGAGAAAATGATGTTTAGGAATTTTGAGAACGTTTTTCATTCATACAACCACACTGTTTGATGAGTGAAAGATAAAACACATATAATAACATCGTAAGCAAACATACATTTAGATAAGAAAACACATATCATTACATCCTTACCCTATTTAGGTAGACCTAGGGCTTTCGGGTGGCGTAAAGAAATGGTTTTAGGATAATTTTGGACGGTTTAGGGAGGCCTCTATGCTTACTATATGCTGGCAGAGGAATTCCTAAGCATTTGGTTCCCAAGTTGTATCCTACCATAGCACTTTCAAAAGAGCCACCTTAATTCACATTCTAGAGCTTCAGATTCAACGGCGTAAATAGGCAGTGGAGGATATTAAGAGGTATGTATGTAAAGTGCTACTGTCTCTGAAGGTTTTTAAAATAACTCAACTCAACTTTTCAACTGTTACTTTAGCTGTTCAGTTTGTCTGCACTCTAGAGTCAACCTGTTAGGAGTGTTAGTTTTGCTGACGATATCTTGATTATCCTGAAATTTGTTCCTCGATTGGACTGTTAAAACTTACCTGGATTTATTCCAACTTCCATGGTAGATGCAACAAGTTTATATTGCATTCTACTTACCTTTTGCAAGTGTTTTATACTTGAACTTCCGCATCCACAATCCCTACTGCTTCTATTGAGAGCCGTTCGTGATGTTTGCCAGTGATTGCTGATGATGCTTAGGTCCGGCATTAAGGTCACCAATTTAACTTGAACTTGGATTCCTCACTTGCCACTTCATTATGATCCTATTGACCTCGAAGCTTTTGGTTCAATCCTGATGATCCATGTAGCTGCCACATAGGATAGTACAAACAACCTCTTTTTCTCTAAGGCTATCTTGTTGTCAACAGATTGCAAAGGCCATATTCTGTTTGAGCTACTTAGCCTTAATTGCTTGACTTCACCCGCGCAGGGGGAGAGAAGAGGCACAGAAACTTCTCAAGGAGGCAGTCGGAACATTAGAGGGACAGTAGGCCCACAGAAGCCGACTTCTTGCCCTTCGAAGTGCTTATGTGCGAGTTAACTGTTGTATCAGCTGAGAATTTCCTGCTGCTGCAGTGATTTTCAAGATGCCATGCAAACATACTGACAAGACGAGAAAAGGAAGAAGCCTCTCCAACGACCAAGACTTCAAGTAGCAGCAGTAGCCAGCAATGTCGGGTTATTCTACTAGTATCGTTGTATTTTGTAGCGTTAAAAACTGATACTGGTAGATAGTAGGGGGGATTTTCTGTTAGGTTTTGTGAATCATCTTTTCATGTTCGAACGGCCAATAGAAAGATCAAAGATGGGTCAGCTTCTGATATAAAAATAATCAATGGCCCCAGCCCAACTTTAACTGTGACAGACGCCAAAACTCGATATGGATTCGGGTCGCTTTGGACCGTTTAGTACCGTTTCATTCATCTTGTGGTAGCAGTATTGTTGTAACACTAGATTTACAACCATAGCACTGATAATCTTGAGAAGTCATGAAAGTTGAATCCTTTTTCTGTGTTTAGTTAATATATTAGGTTCTGTTTAGACTTTAGTATAATATCAATGTTAAGGTTTAGATGTAAGTAAAAAAATTATGCGAGACATAATGTGACATGATGAGTTATGAGAAAATGACGAGTCATGAGAAAATTGAGAGAAAAATATATGAAAATAATATTAATAATAAGATTGAAAAATATATGAAAATAATATTAATAATAAGATTTCGGGTATGAGCTATGACAAAATGAAGGGTGAGAAATATGTTGAAGTAAATCTGGTAAAATTTGGTCATAGACTCTTTAGAATGCAATTATTACAACAACTAATTTATGACCTCACAAGAAACAACTTTTAGATATAACAATAAATTTATTTACAGGTCGTTTGCTTTATGAATATGAAATATGAGGGTTTTAGTAAAATCTGAGTTTTGGAAAACCGTGGATATATGATGGATTTGGTGGCATTATGAATTTTGTTTGATTAGATTTGTGGATATGAAATACAAATTACCTTGTTATCCTTATCTAATTATATTTCTATATTATAATCCAAATGTTTCATTAAAATTTTTAATCTTTACCATTACTCTATGAACTAATAATTCAACTATAAGTATAGAAATGTATCAAAATTTAGCACTACTTAACAATTCAATGATTCGTCTAATAATGCATACAATATTATGTATCAATTGCAACCAGTTGTTTGGCTTATTGCTACAACTCATCATTGTCTTGCTAACTCCCCGATTTTGGAATCAGACAGTCAATCAAATAATAATGCACAACATGAGCATAAGGTTTTAGAGTTGAATCCAACAAATCGCATACACATTCTTATTTAAATAAAATTCGACATTACAAATGAAATGATAAGTTCTCATATTTAAATAAAATAGGACATTATAAACATTTATAGTTGCAAACCCATTGAAATAAATAGGAAGACAAATTTGTAATTAAAAAAATAAGCAAGAGTAGAAGGGTAAACTATCATGGTGGATTTTAAATTTTTAATCCATCACCCAAATTCCACCTCAAGATATTGAACTTTCAAGTCCGTGCAGATTTCATCTTCCTAATTCCCTAAAGCAAACAATGAATTTTCGTTCAAGTCCATGATAAATTGATTTTCATAATCAAATTCATCATCAAAACCCTCGAACAAATGACCCGCCAAAGTTGTTTCAATGTTTTCATATTTCTATTGTGTTGCCACAACAACAAATAAAAACAGAACTAAACATGTTTTCAATCAATATTTTCACATGTGAAAATGGAAAACAAAAGATTAGATTAAACAGGATCTTTGAATCAAGCATCCTTGTGCAAACTCAACTAATAGTAATTAGTATCCACATCGAGCCTGTACTCCTCTTGGGAATGATCACCACGAGTTCTGCATCCGAGAGAACCTAGTAAAATTATGTCTATAAACGCAGTTTCATGTTTAATTATAGCAGATTCTTCTTCAGCAAATGGCTCGCTATGCCCTTCTCACCATCTCTTCTGAATTTTACTGGCCAGAGTAGCGAAAATACTGGATGGTGATATGTTGGCACCACCTGTCTCATCAGTGATTGAGAGAAGTTCGTATAGTTTGAGACTTCGGAGAACATGATTGATCGAGTCTCGACATCATTGCCAGCGAAAACCAAACCTATCCTCGTGGAACCCAACGAGCGGAGGATAGCCCTCTTACATTCTGCTTCGAATCTCCAAAAACCGTGTTTGAGTATCATCTTGAATTGAAGTACTCTCGTCTAGAAGTTGGTTGATGATTTGAGTGGCTCCATAACTGGTAGTTTGATGTGACTTGTGATGGAAACTCTTACACTCTGCGGTAACTATTGGTGCCTGTGGATTAGGGGTTTGGCAGATATTTTGGGCTAGGGCAAGTGGCAACTTTTGCTTGAGATGAGTATTGAACAACCAAAGAAACAAGGTGATAAAGAATGGAAGCCGGCAGGCAAAGGGTTGGTTGCTTGGAAATAAATGTCAAAAGTCTGGTCTCCATATGAACCAAGACCGTGTGTACCGTAGTCATTATTTCATAAAGGCAGTAGCTATTAATTCAGAAAAGGCAGAATCCCCTTTCTTGCCCAATTTGACAGCATAATCACTATCTCAAAAAGCCAATGGATACCAAACGAATTCATTGCTCCCACTAAAAATTGTTGAACTTGCAGTTATTCCCACCAACCAACCCCCAAGCAATCAGAGTCTTACAGTACTTTGCCCCATAAGAAGACATCAAAAGGCCACGTAGGAATTTCCTTCTACATAAGTTGTGCAGATTCCAATTCGCTACTGTGATACTCATGTGAGTAAATACCAAATGACACACGCATCCCTAGACTTAAGGTTAAATGCCATGTTTGGTAACTGATATTACTAAATCGTTCATTTTTAGTCACTAGAAATTTTAATATCAATTTTGGTCACTCGAACTACCGAAACATGCCATATTTAGTCACTCTCCTATTAGCCTCTGTCCAACTCCGGTCACTCAAATTACTAAACATGTCACATTTAATCACTCGAATTACTGAAACATGTCACATTTAATCACTCTCCCGTTAGTTTCCGTCCAACTCCATTACCAGAGAGGAGACTCATTCACAGCGGAATCCTAACTAATAGGCCTCTGGCCACTTCACTACCGTCTACGCAAAAGTAACGAAAGAATGCAATATGTTTCCTTGTGTTTCACTCAATTGGATTGCTGCTTAAAGAGAGGTCTACAGGAAAGAATGGCAGAAAAAGTGAGAGCAAAAAAGATAGGGTGGAGAATTCGAGATTCTAATATTGTTCTTTCATAAATCCAAATACCAAATTGTACTTTTGAAAATAACTCAAACATATAATAATAATAATTAAATATCAAGACTCGAGTGTGACCCGAATCTCGTCCTTCATAACCCAACTCAGAGTTACTAACTGAGTTCAGTATTTCTTCTCAAATTAGGGATTGAAAATATGGTATTTCGATATCTAATTGAAATTTAACAATTGCAGTTGCCGAACAATAAATAATTTTAATTTTTTTCAAACATTCCAAAAAAATTAGAATCTTTGATTATTTGAAATCTATAGATTAATACTCAAATTCTTGAAAGGACCTATATAGAAAGATAGATAGACAATTTCATCATCCCAAAAGCCAACAAGAGTTTCTCTACCTTCCAAGTATTTTAGGCTATGGCTGCAACCTTTTTCCCCCCTAATACTAATACTAGCTTTTCTCAATAGGTCATTTATTTTAGTACTACTCAAGTCCAAACTCGTTTAACTTCGAATTTCTGATGATTTGGTGCATTAGTAATGGGTATTGGTTACGACTCTAATCTTTCCAATTCAAACTATTAACTTCCAGGGAAGAGAAAGAGGTCATTGTCCACATTAGTTGGCACTTTTTAATTCTTTTTAGCAACCATTCTTTCCCTGCCCAATATGGCATGCCATAGTAACAGCAACACCCCCTTGTGTATTATACATATTATTAGTATTTCAAGCCAAGCCTTAAGGTTTGTAAAGAAATCTTCCAATTACAACTAAAGACTAGTGGTTAATCATTTGATTAACAGATCACTGCTTGAAATTCTGAAGCATGGATTGGCTCCTCCCAAAGTCATATGGTTCCAAGCTCAAGGGTCCAAGAAGATAATGCCAGAAATCAAATACTTTTGTTAGTTATTCACTTATTTGGTTAATATCACAGCTGAGTTTTCAAAGAAACAGTCCTTGGTGCCTGAGTTCACTGCAATTTGCAGGCCAAAACCCCTTACACTACATAAGACAAACCAATGAAAATCCTTGGAAACCCAAATTTTCAATCACAAAAATCTCCCAATCCTTCTGATGTCTTAATCACTAGGTTTTGACTTCAAAAAAACCTTTTGTTGAACTCTTCTGGAAATTGTTTCTTTATGACATCCCCCTCTTCTTTATGAAAGCCAAGAGAGCTATATATATCCTATCCCAAACCAAACCATTGAAGCCACAAACAGAGCTTTTATTACTCTATCTCTTCTCCTCCCACCAGCATTCCTTCTGTCTCTCTCCCCTTCATCAGAAACATCAATGGAGTCTATAAACTATGTCCCCAATGGAGGCCTTGCTGCAACTCTAAATGCCAACATACATGGAAATGGAACTCAAACATTGGTCCTTTCCTATGGCTATGGGTTGGATCAGAATGTTTGGCACCTCCTCCTTCCTTACCTTCTCTGCTGCTTCAAGGTCCTGACTTTTGACTTGGCCTTCTCACCAAATGTCACCCCATATTTCTACAAACCAGACAAGTACTCAACCCTCCATGGCTACTCACAAGACCTTGTCAGCCTTCTCGACGAGCTTCAGCTCAAGTACACTGTCTACCTTGGTCACTCCATGTCGGCCATGATTGGTGCCATTGCAGCAACAGAAAGGCCAGACCTTTTCCAACACCTCATCTTGCTCAGTGGCTCCCCAAGGTAAATTAAAAAATAAGGGAAGAGTTGAGAAATCTTGCAGTACAAGGCAACTGATTGTGTATCTTTCTTTTGGCTTTTGGTTTGCAGTTATCTCAATGACAGTGGTTACTATGGAGGGTCTGAGATGCCACAGCTCAACACGCTCTTCAACACAATGGAGAAGAATTACTTGAACTGGGTTCGCAATTTCGCACCAGCAGCAGTTACCGTGAATGACAAGGAAGCCATAGCAGAGTTTGAGCAGAGCTTGGGGAGGATGAACCCTAAGGTAGCTGTAGATGTTGCTAAGGCTGTGTTTCTTGGGGACCTGAGAAAGGTTTTACCTGAAGTTACAGTGCCTTGCTCTGTGATCCAATCTAAGGAGGACTTATTTGTGCCAGTGTTTGTGGGACATTACATGCAGAAGAACCTTGGTGGAGCTGCAAAGGTTCAGTTCCTCAAGGCTCAAGGGCATTTCCCACAGCTCACGGCTCACCGCTTGCTCCTCAAGGCTTTGAAGAAGTTGCATTTGATTAGTGGGACTAAGAAATGTAGTCCTTCTTTGTTGTGAGTAGGTGTCGGTTGTGTGATCGTGAAGTCTTCGATCTGTTTGAATTTCTGTAATTCTCACTGATAAGCACTTGGTGTCTGATGTCTATGCAAACTTCAATCTTATATGAATGGTTTTCTTTTTTTGGGTGCGTGTTAGTATGTGGTATAAAATTTATTATTGAACATCTCACAACAACTCGAGTTATTAACAGTGGTCGCAGAAGAGTATTGATATATTTGTGTCGCTCAATGCCTTGTGCCCAAGTTATAGCTTGATCCAACATGAATCATAAACGCCTTAGGAAATTAACTGATAAGACATAATATATTGGAGGTCTATGGGTAAGACATAGAAAAGGTAATGAGTGTGTGCTTATATCAAACAGAGTGAAAATGTTAAGAAGTCACAAATTTTAAGCTATGTTTAAGCAGATCATGCCAAATAAATACTCCAAAATCCAAATAGTGACGACCTTACCACAAGACAATACTTTTAAGAAATTATTAATTATGGTTTAATAGGTCCATAAAAATCAAAATATTAAAAGATGCTTAATAGGCCCATAACCAGCAGCTCCTTCAACTCAAATCTGAGCACGTGAAATTCACAAGGTTCATGAACAAAGGATGCTCCGTCTAATATAAGAAAGATAATAGCTAAGGGGGGAATTTTACAATGCTGATAAGCGTAGATGTTTTTGTGCACTAGATGAATTTGTATCGTTGAAAATTCAAATTAAATTCATATTCATAAAGAATTTTTTCGAAAAATGTGTAGTTACATATTGAATTTGTACCTTCAGATATATGTTTAGTTTCTATCATAAAGAAATTTGTATGAAAAATATATGTAAGGAAAGGCATTGTACCATAACGCTAAATGTACAAATTCAGTTTGTATCATAGATAATTTTTTTTGGTAATCGAGCACCGATGTTAATGTGCATAATAGAGGAGCTCATGCAAGCTAGGGGTGAACTAAAATAACCGTAACGTGACCCACCCGTCCACCCCGACCCAAACCACCCGTATTTATCGCGAAAATTAAGGTTTAAAGTTGGGTAAAGGTTTTCTTTTGTGGAACGCGCCTTTCTTAGATTGACTGCGGGTTTCCTGTTATGCAAGCAGTAGATACCCGTCCCTATCCATTTTGCAACTATTGTCCTGAGTGTTCGTATAAAAAATGTATTTATGTTGTATACAAGCATATTTGCAAGGATACTTTGCCATATTTATCAATTTAATGTAGGCATACAATTTTAGAAGAATAATAAATTATGGATGCATTAGCTTATAATGAATAACATCTTTAGCTTATTTCAATAGATGTTTATGAAAAATATTAGATATATGTTGAAGCAAATTACACTTCATCAAGATCCAAACAACAACTTCTTGGCATTTTGATGTTTTCAGATTTGATTTATTTGCTTGAATTTTAAATAGTTATATAATTCTTTTAGTGTTGGGTTGCATTTTTACTTAAAATTAGAGCATCCTCGATCTGAGCGGATTATAAACAAATTGTCTAATTTTTTGGATCATTTTGTAATTTAATATTTTACTATTTTAAAACTAAAAGTATACGAATCAAGTAATTAAAATGACTAAACACGAACCACCTCCTATTACACGCTGCTCTCAGCCTCTCACCAACTGAAAGAGTGTGTCCTTGTACAATCAAATCCATAATAAAAGAATCCATGGCACTGGGAAAATTGAACTTTTTATTATGAGTGCTTCCGTGTTGACGTCACGTGAAAACACCATACAAGTTGACAATTTGTGGGATGAAGACGAAAAACAACTTTTCCACTCTATATTCTATTCTATCTTCAGTGGAATCAGAATCTTGGCTCACGCACCACTGAATCTCTTTCCATCAACAAATCGTCTCAAAGTCAATCTCTGAATTCGAATGTGGTGGGAACAAAATCATAATTATTATTGTTATAATTAGAGGTGGAAGTTTAGTCTGCGGATTGCGGGTAATCCGCAAACCGCACCAAACCGCATATATTGTGGGTAACCATACCCACAATTTGTGGATAGTGGGTTGAGTGTGGGTAGCAAAATATTGATTTTTGTGGTTAGTGGTTAACCACTATCCACAACGGTTAACCCACAAAATCCACAATAACCACACTAAGTATATTAATTTATTAATAATACTTTGTAATATTAAAGTATGTGAAAAATAGAATGCTACAAATTAAGTAGACTCCAAAATCAAATATATACTTATTTATAAAACAAAAACAAGTCAATACACCGTGTTCGTATGAGATACTTTTATTAAATAAGTATTGTTCGTGTGGTATATGTTTATTTTATAACAAAACAAAGCCAATAAATGTGGTTTATAGTTTATTTAGCACTTTATTAATTATCTTTTATGTAGGTTTTTGTTTTTGTGTAAGAAGACGCTAATTCCGCAACTTGGGAGAGAATTTCATTTATAACTAAGAAATTCGAATAAAAAAGCAAATGAGTCATGCAGCTGATAAAGATGCTATGTATACTTAGATTAGATACTCTCCAACCCATGCTTGTTATCAATATGCATTTCCTAAAGAAAGTGAATTGACATGTAAGTGAGTGAAGTGAACCGAGGAGAGGGAGGATGACTACTTAGGAGGTTTCGAATATCGGATCCTCGCTCGTTCCATGTCTTAGGCTTCTTTACTTAGTTTTAACTCATTTTTATTTTTTCGTCGTCACTCGACCGATAGTTTTATCATATAGAAATCCAAAGGGTGAAGGAAGGAAAATTTTTGTGAGTATCCACATCCAACCCGCAGTGGATAGTGGTTAACCACTACCCACTGTGAGGCGGGGTGCGGGTAGCATAAATTTATATCTGTGGGTGTGGTTACCCGCAAAATGTGGGGCGGATAACCACACCCACCCCAATTTCCACCCCTAGTTATAATACCATCCAGCTCTTCTTTGTATAATTAGCTGATTGTTAACTGCCAACATTAAAAGAAATTAATCCTTACAATTACAACAAATTCTTTCGATCAAGATTGTGTAACCTTGATTTATTATTAATGACAGAACAATGGTTTGGACCCTTGAGTGATGATAAGTTTTAGCATGAGCTTGACAGAAAATGTATACATATCAATAAGATGAAGGCGAAAAGTAATAAATTTAGTTTACAGTGGCCTCGATCCCGGTACGTAAAGGATACAAATTCTACACGATACAAGATGAGTGAAATGTGGGCAAAAATCCCACTGGACAATTCTCCATACTCAAATCGCCTAGCACAGATCATAATAAAATGTCTGGGATACTGCAAAGAGCAGAATTTTCGACTTCAAACACACCTGTACTGCTGATGCAGATGGAACCAGTGAGTCTGTAGATCCACCGAAGTGGTTACTATACCAGTTCAGATCGCGCATAGTCCAGTGCTTTCTGCTTCACAGACTCAATTTTCTCTTCGTCGCCCATAGACTTCTCATACTCTAGATATTTCTTGAACAAGAACTGCAGATTGAGGTAATGTGGTGACGGTAAAGCCACAAAAGAGTGATTTGTCATGCCAATTGGTAGAGATGATGACTTACCGACATCTTTTTAGGCGCGAGCGAGGCTTAAAGTAATTGCTCTCTCGAACAATGAGCGGATAACATCTGAATCTCCAAGTTTGATTTCCTGCAAATGGAAAGGAAAATGTTACATAGTACCAAAAGGAGACCCACAAAAATATTATTTTGATTAGAAGAAAGACATAAAGAAGAATCTTACAAGTCAGTTCTCTTCGGGTACTCCCTCAAAACTCCTTCAAACATATTACGTACTACTGACTGAACCTTTTCTTAATGAAAAGGATTTCCTGGATATGAACCTTGCATGATTGCTTGAGCATTTTGTCAAGAAGCTCGTCAGCCAGCTCATTCTGTTCAGTCCTTTCATACATTCCCAATAGCGCCAGGTGGACCTTCTTGGAATCACAAACTTGCAGGGCACGGTGGAACAATTTCTTCACAACCTCCTGTGGTTGTTATTTTCAACTTTTAAGTTTCCCGACGATTGATCTTGCAAACAGCAGAGAAACAAAAAAAAGTGTGAAAACTGCGTCACATACTACCTCTGGGGGAATTCCATACTGGTTTTCCAAATTGAAGTAGGCTACCCAGATATTGAGCTTCTCTGTCTCTTCTCGGAAACTTATTGTTCGCAGAGCCCTGCAATAAAGAAGAGAGATGGGCTGCAGTCAGAAATTTACTTCAGGAACAAATAGAAGCAGTGCTTGAGGAAAATAAACTGCCTGTGAGAAATAAGGAACTTAGTGTGGAAACGAAATGGACAAGAGCGATTTACGAGATATCCCCGTAGGTATGGGACTAGTCCACGGTAGAGGAAAGCCTTTCCGGTTTGTGTTCTTTTATTATCAGTGAGTTACATGGCCAATGGCCGTACACAAACCTATATACCCTGTTCGACTATCATCTAGGGTTACATGGGAAGACAAGGTGCAGCCGCTAGCTACGGGCGTGTGTCTGGGCTCGGGAGAACTTGAGGAACAGGCCAAAACAGTGGGCCGAGTGGGCCGAGATATTCCCCCGCAAGATGGAGCGTGAAGGTCACGAACGCCCATCTTGGAGAGAAGAAAGCGAAAACGATCGGCGCCAAGACCCTTTGTGAACATGTCAGCAAGCTGTAGATGAGAGGAAACTTTGACGGGAGCAATATCTTGCGACTGAACGCGTTCCCGAACGAAATAGCAATCCATCTCCACATGCTTGGTGCGCTCGTGGAAAACGGGGTTGGCAGCAATATGTGAGGCGGCCTGATTGTCACAATGCAGTGGAGTCGGACCAAACTGGGGAGCACCGAGCTCAGAAAGAAGCCAACGGAGCCAGACAAGTTCACTGACCGTACTGGCCATGGCCCGATATTTAGCCTCAGTAGACGAGCGAGCAACGACTTGTTGTTTCTTGGTGCGCCAAGAAATGGGGGCACCACCCAGACTGACGAAATATCCAGTGGTCGATCGGCGCGTGGACTCACAGCCACCCCAATCAGCATCACAGTAGGCCTGGAGGCGTAGATCGCCAGTAGCAGGGAAAAAGAGTCCATGGCCTGGTGAAACTTTGAGATAGCGCAGAATCCGATGTGCAGCATCCATATGAGCTTGAGTAGGAGCATTGACTGCCTGACTGAGAATATTGACACCATAAGAAATGTCAGGATGTGTAACAGTTAAGTACAAGAGGCGGCCAACGAGCCATCGATATGCGGAGGGGTCATCAAGGAGAGCATTATCATCCATGCGGGTAAGGTGATGATTTTGCTCGACCGGAAAAGCACTCGGACGACAACCGGTGACGCCAGCGTCAGATAATATATCGAGAACATACTTGCGCTGGTTTAAAATGAGTCCGGCAGGTGAGCGGGCAGCTTCAATGCCCAAGAAGTAACGTAGACTGCCGAGGTCTTTCATACTGAACCGGTCATGGAGCAAAGTTTTGACCTGCGTGATGAAGGAAAGATCATTACCAGCGAGTAGGACATCATCAACATAAATAAGAGCCACAACAAAGGTGATTCCCTGGCGATAGATGAAGAGAGAGTGGTCGGCAGGGGAAGGCCGAAAATGGAGGTCACAGAGAGGAGCGGTGAACTTGTGATACCAATTGCGAGAGGCCTGACGAAGGCCATATAGTGACTTGTGGAGACGACAGACGCGAGTCTCCCCCGGAGCAGCGAAAACCGGTGGAATGCGCATGTAAACCTCCTCATCAAGATCGCCGTGGAGGAATGCATTGTTAACGTCTAACTGGTGAATAAACCACCCTTTGCTGATGGCGACAGCAAGTAAGCAACGAACAGTGACTAACTTGGCAACAGGGGCAAAAGTGTCGTGAAAATCGACGCCCTCGACCTGTGTGTAGCCTTTGGCAACAAGACGAGCCTTAAAGCGCTCAATTGTATCGTTTGGATAGAACTTGATCTTGTAGACCCACTTACAATCGATGGCACGTTTGCCTGGAGGAAGGAAGACATAACTCCATGTGCCATTTTTCTCAAGACTCAAGAGCGGTAATTTCTGCTCGCATAGCTTGGCGCCACCTTTCATCAAGAACAGCCTGCCTAAAAGTGCGAGGTTCGGAGTAGAGAGCAACAGCTGCAACGAAGGCACGATAAGAAGGAGTGACCCGATCGTAGGTAATGTGAGAAGCAAGAGGATACTAGACAGAATTGGCATCAGCGCCAGTGTAATAAAGGTCAAGGTAACGGGGTTTGACATGCTGTCTATCGCTGCGGCGAAGAACGGGCTCGGCCTATGGGCGAAGGGGCTCGGCCGAAGGGGACAAGGGGCCCGGAGAGGGCTGGGCATCCGAGTGGGCCGGGGAAGGCTGGGCTGCCGAGTGGGCCGGGGAAGTCTGGGCTGCCGAGGAAGGCTGAGCGGCCGAGGAGGCCAGGGAAGCCTGTGCTGCCGAGCGGGCCGAAGAAGGAGAGGGTTCAAGGGGAGCGGTCTCAGGTGGGTCGTGCCGAGCAGATGGGGATGCGTGGGCTGGCATGGCAGGAAGCGGCCCAGAAGTGGAGGCAACTAGCTCGTCTGCATCATCAAAAGTGGGCCGGGAAAACACATGCGGAGAGACCCAGTGAAAATCATTAGAAACAGTGGGACTAAAAGGGAAAATCGTCTCATGGAAGACGACATCGCGGCTAGTGATCATTTTTCGAGTTGTGAGATCATAAGCCCGATAGCCCTTTTGGGTAGCAGCATAGCCTAAAAACACGCAAACCCTCCCCCGGTCTTGAAACTTGTCCAAGCCAGCATGCGTGTCCTTGCAATAGACGAGACACCCAAAGACGCGCAAGTGAGAGTAAGAAGCTGACTTGCCATAAAGGACCTCAAAAGGTGTTTTACCGGTGGCAACAGTCGGTGACTCACTTCTACTGTCACTGCAGGAATTGGCCAAGTGAAACCACTTCCTAAAGCGTAGTATAGCGGGTTTGGGTTTAAATGTCAACCCGGGTCCTAGATTTGATGACTACTCAGTGAATTCTTGTTATCTAGAAATGAAACTTTAATGCCAGTCTAAACTAACAAACAAACAAAGCAAGTAAACTGTTGTATTCAGGTTAAGAGAGGTCACCCGGATATGGTTCCCCCTAGACTGCAGTTAAGCCGGATTGCAATTACCAAGTTCAGTTTCTATGATAGTTATACTGCGGAAGGTTCTCAAACAGCCTGATGTCTCGACTAAAGGTCTTCAGACCCTCTCAATCTGAGTCTCTAGCGGGCGACTAACCTCCACCGGAGTAAACAGATTGAGGCCCTATGAACAAAACCTCCACTACCGAAGTGAATCCGGTACAGAATAGTGAGTTGGCTCCTCGACTAAAGTCACCAACTCCCTACCTTCAATCAAGGATGCTCTATCAACCTAGGCAGATATTCTCATTCTAGGTTAAAGCAGAAACAACAGGAATTTGATCAGGATTCATGCCATTCAATCAATCAAACCTCAATTGAATATAATCAAATCATAGAATCAGTACTTGGGTTCATACAATCAAACCTAACATACAAATCTAGGGTTCTCCATACCCAGATGAATGGGAGAACTACTCCATGGAGAAAGAAGCAAAAGCATAATCAGACGCGGAATTCATACTGTGAAGGATGGATTCCTCCTCCTGGATGTTGATCGGCACTTCTCCAAGCTCAAACTGGCCTCCAATGGTGATGAAGATCAAGCTAGGGCACTTGGAGACTCTTGTTCGTCGCTTTCTCTCTCTAGGAATCGCTCTGTCTCTCTAAAACTTGAATCCCCCTCTCTTTTGGCTGAAATCTTCTTAAAAGGGCATCACTGGGCAAAGCACGGTCGAGGGCACGGCCGTGCTTTGCTCCAGCCCGCTCGTGCTTTGGCTAGGGTTAATTACACGGCCAGCCTGTTGGGAGAAACACGGCCGTGCTTTTGGGTGGACACGGCCGTGCTTTGGTGGACACAGCCGTGTAATTTCTCAGCCCTGTCCGTGTTTTGGCTCGTGTTTGCCAAACTCAAATCAGCTCTCGGCAGTAAAAGCACGGCCTAGGAACACGGTCGTGTTCTGCTTTAGGTGTGCCCGTGTTTTGGCTCCAGCTCCACCGAATGACTTCCGAATGCCCCGAAACTCGTGCTTAGCCTTTCTTTTGACGCCTGGGACCTGAAATATGACAAAATAGCACAACCCGACATAAAATAGGCCAAAAATACACGACTATGCCCCTCAAACGGATAAGAACTAGGGGTGCAAATACATGCAATTACATCGTTATCAAATTCCCCCACACTTAACCGTTTGCTTGTCCCCAAGCAAACCTAACTCAAACCAATGCAACTCTCCAGACCTCTATAGCAACAAACAACCCAGATCGTAGGTAGAGGACTTCCTAGATCATTTAGCAGCTTACGAGGTCAACCGACGCACAAGTCATCGCATAGCTTCTTCGGCGAGGGCACTAGTATCGAGTCGGCATCATGGCAAATAGTGAACAGAGGACAAATGAATTGTGGATGAAGAGATTCTCAAAAACAAAGGATCATGGACTCACATTTTTCAAGGTGCTCTATTTTCTTCTTGAAGATGGTTGGAACCCCTTTTCTTTCTGTTTTGCTTGTTTTCTGTTATTTTTTTCTTTTCTCTTTTTTTCAAGGGTCCCAATCCTGCTTTTCAGAAAATGGGGGCTCCCACCTAGCAGAGGTTTTGCGGGAGCCCCGGCTCTTACCGGCCATGCCAGGAGCGGATGTCTCGAGCCTCGTGCGGGGGAAAGACATGTAAGGGGGCTGGAGGTAGTAGGTGGAAATTGGGAACGAATTCCCGTCTCCCCTTACACACTTTCGCCCTATTCGCACGGGAGACGTTATATTAAAGCATATTTTCGAGCACCTGTTAAACTCAAAACATGAAACAAGAGTCCATGACAGGTAGAGAGTCCACAACACCACACAATTCAAGGGTCCTAAGATCACTAATTCACTCAATCAACCAACACAATATGAAGAAGAAATGAGATTTCTTAAATGCATCAACATCCTCCATAGTGCTACACTACCTCCCTAGGTTGCATATTACTATAAAGACTGTCAATTCAAAGCATACTGAGCAGGCAATTGCATGGAAACACGTACTTGGAGCCCTCAAATTTAAAAATTTGGACTGTGGACTAGGCTCCAAGCACACAAACAGATCTAACGCAGTCAAAAGATAAACATCCCCCCACACTTAAGATCGACATTGCCCTCAATGGAGAAGAGGGAAGGGAAAGGGGAACGATGTTAGCGGTATGCACGAACTGCAGGAGACTGGAAGCGGACCAGTCGGAGTGAGCGGACTGGAGAGAGGACCAGTCAAGACAAGCACAACTAAAGGAAACCAAAGAGCTCAAACACAATATGTTAGGTCCAATGTTCAGCCCAATAATACATCATTCAAAACAAAAGAAAACAAACCAAAACCAAACCGGTTTACAATCCGACTCAAAACACAAGAAAGAAAGTCAAACCGTGGTGGGGTTGCCTCCCCACAAGCGCTTCTTTACCGTCTTTTAGCTGGACGCCCATGGTGGATACTCAGGGAGGTGAAGGAACAGGTGCCTCCAAGAGCGGATCCACGTCGCTCTTGAGGTACAGCTTCAGGTTGTGGCCATGCACCCGACGGATGCGACCACCATCATCTGTCAGCTCGACCTGGCCATCCGGTAAGATGCAGGCGAGTGAGTACCCGGACGGCCAGGGTGGTCGTGGTGCAGGAGGTGGGACCAGCTCATAGTGGTCTCCACCCTTCTTCCGTGCAGGCTTAGCAACCTGCTGCTTCGGCCGCCACTCCTCCTTGAGCTTTTTGTTCGGAGGCGAGGCTGGATGGAGTGGCGGCGAAGGAATGATAGGAGGGTCCTGCAAAATGAGAGGTGCAGAAGGATACACGACAGGCTCGTGTACCTGATCAGAAATGGCATGCACAGGTGTGACAGCAATCATAGCACGGTGATCGAATTCGGTCACAGAGAAAGTAGCCTGTTCATTCCCAACACGCAGGATCAGTTTACCATCATGCACATCAATAAGTGCCTTGGCGGTGGCAAGAAATGGTCTACCCAGAATCAAAGGCACATCCACATTCTCATGTATATCAAGAATAACAAAATCAACAGGATATGTGAATGCACCTACATTAACAAGCAGATCCTCTATCATCCCCCTAGGATGCACAATGGAACGATCAACTAGCTGAATGCTCATCCTAGTAGTGCTAAGTTCACCTAGGTCTAGCTTTTTATACAACTTATATGGCATGACATTTATGCTAGCGCCTAGGTCCACCAAGGACTTGCTTACATGCATGCTGCCAATAGTAAGAGGGATAGTAAAACTCCCTGGGTCCTTGCACTTTTCGGGCAGCTTGTTCTGTAGGATAGCAGAACACTCCTCGCTTAGCAACACTGTCGAGAGATCCCCAAGTTTTTTCTTGTTGGTGAGGAGATCTTTCATGAACTTCGCGTACTTGGGCAACTTCGACAGTGCCTCCACAAACGGTATGTTGATGTTGAGCTGCTTCAACATTGCCATAAAATTGGCAAACTCAGTCTCCAACTTGTCTTTGTGTAGGCGAGTGGGGAAGGGAAGCTGAGGTACATGCTCCTTAACCACTGGTTGTGGCTTGGGAGCAGGGGCTTCCTTCTCCACCCGCACTTCTGCATCGTCGGCTGGAAGTGCTGAAGCAGGTAGTGGTTCCTCCTGTCTGGCCGGGACAGGATCAGCAGATACGGTCTTACCGCTCCTGGTAAAAATGGCATCCAGCTGCTGGTGCTGGTGAGGATCACGAGGATTCGGAATAGTGGTGGCAGGCAGAGTCCCCGGTGCCCTGGTAGTGTTTTGGCGGGCCAAGATACCCACCTGGTGCTGCAGATCTTGCAAAATGGCACCTTAGTTCCTCTGACCTGCCTCCAGTGAGGCTACGCTCTGGTCCAACCTCGTGATAGTTGCCTGAGTGCTAGTCATGAATGAAGCTAGAATATTTTCCAGCTTTGTCATCCGGTCATCTGGAGCTGGAGCTGCTGCTGGCTTGGCAAACTGGCGTTGGGGCTGCTGGAATGGTTGCCCCTGCCTAGGCTGGTAGGGCTGCTGCTGTGGGGCTGGCCCCTGTCGAGCCTGGAAGGGCTGCCTCTGCTGAAAACCACCGGCTGGTGCTGGGAAACCAGGTGGTTTAGTGGTGTTGCTGCTCCATGAGAAATTGGGATGCTGGCGCCACCCCTCATTATATGTGTTGCTGTACGGGCCGAGGCGCCGAGCATTGGCGATGAAGTCCAACTGCTCTTGGGGAGTAGTAGACTCCCTCATAGCCTGGCAGTCCTCCACTAGGTGATTTGAGCTCTCACACCACTGACATTGAGCTACTGGAGATGAAGCCAAACTTTTGCCCGGAATAAGACTGTTGGGTTGCTTCAATGTCTGCACTAGCTCAGCTACCTGCTGCTCTAGCCCGGATCTGGTCTCCATGGCGTGCACACCACGGTCCCGGGAATGTCTGCGTCTGCTACTCTGTCCCCAAGAATGATCTCTGGCAGCCAAGGTATTAATCATCTGGTTCAGCTCTAGTGGAGTCTTAGTAAGAATATCCCCTCCTGGGCATAGAGACTCAATCACCCTCTGGATATCTGGAGAGAGAGCACTGTAGAAGTTCCCCACTGTGAATGCATCACTGAAGCCATGATGGGGACACTGCCAGAAATATCCCATGTACCGCTCCCATGCATCACGAAGTGACTCATCTGGCTCTTGGCGGAAGTGGGTGATCTCCCGCTGGATCTCTGTAGTCTTCAATGCCGGATAGTACCTGTGCACGAATTTGTCAGCCAGATCGTCCCAAGAGGTGATGGACAATGGGGGCTGGGTCTCCAACCACCTCTTAGCATTCCCCGCCAGAGAATGGGGGAAAAGGTGAAGACGGATTGAATCATCGGGGACACCATTCAGTTTGAACCCGTTCGTCAGCTGCAGAAAACGGGAAAGATGTACCCTGGCCTCCTCATCCTTCAAGCCATGGAACTGGATAGAGGATGTAATGAGCTGAATCCAGCATGGCTTGATCTCGAAGTTGTTTGCTATAATAGGTGGGTAGAGGATGACCGGGCGGATGTCAGCAATCCGTGGAGTGTAGTAGTACTCCAAGGTGGAACCCGGCGGCGGTGGATGATGATGAACCCCATTATCCTGGGGTATGGGGTTGTTCCCCAGAACCTGATTCACCGGAGGAGCCTGCTGAGGATTCCCCTGGTGTTGATTGTACTCTCCGTCCATCCTGTATTCTTCCTCAGAATCGCTGCTCAGGTGGTCGTCTATGCGCTCTTCCGTAGCCAGTCTAGCTCGCTGTTGTCTCCTGAGTTGGTGGCAGGTGCGGTCAATCTCTGGATTCAACGACAGTAAACCTCCCGAATGGCTACGGGTCATGCACTACCTGCACACACTCAAGCAAGCAAACCCGTGAAGGCACAAGTGGGACAAAGCAAACAAAGCGAAAAGAAAAGCTAAATTAACAGAAATCACTTTTCTTCAACAACCTAGCCGTCCCCGGCAACGGCGCCAAAAACTTGACTCACTTCTACTGTCACTCCAGGAATTGGCCAAGTGAAACCACTTCCTAAAGCGTAGTATAGCGGGTTTGGGTTTAAATGTCAACCCGGGTCCTAGATTTGATGACTACTCAGTGAATTCTTGTTATCTAGCAATGAAACTTTAATGCCAGTCTAAACTAACAAACAAACAAAGCAAGTAAACTGTTGTATTCAGGTTAAGAGAGGTCACCCGGATATGGTTCCCCCTAGACTGCAGTTAAGCCGGATTGCAATTACCAAGTTCAGTTTCTATGATAGTTATATTGCGGAAGGTTCTCAAACAGCCTGATGTCTCGACTAAAGGTCTTCAGACCCTCTCAATCTGAGTCTCTAGCGGGCGACTAACCTCCACCGGAGTAAACAGATTGAGGCCCTATGAACAAAACCTCCACTACCGAAGTGAATCCGGTATAGATATTCTCATTCTAGGTTAAAGCATAAACAACAGGAATTTGATCAGGATTCATGCCATTCAATCAATCAAACCTCAATTGAATATAATCAAATCATAGAATTAGTACTTGGGTTCATACAATCAAACCTAACATACAAATCTAGGGTTCTCCATACCCAGATGAATGGGAGAACTACTCCATGGAGAAAGAAGCAAAAGCATAATCAGACGCGGAATTCATACTGTGAAGGATGGATTCCTGCTCCTGGACGTTGATCGTCACTTCTCCAAGCTCAAATTGGCCTCCAATGGTGATGAAGATCAAGCTAGGGCACTTGGAGACTCTTGTTCGTCGCTTTCTCTCTCTAGGAATTGCTCTGTCTCTCTAAAACTCGAATCCCCCTCTCTTTTGGCTGAAATCTGCTTAAAAGGGCATCACTGGGCAAAGCACGGTCGAGGGCACGGCCGTGCTTTGCTCCAGCCTGCCCGTGCTTTGGCTAGGGTTAATTACACGGCCAGCCTGTTGGGAGAAACACGGCCGTGCTTTGGTGGACACGGTCGTGTAATTTCTCAGCCCTGCCCGTGTTTTGGCTCGTGTTTGCCAAACTCAAATTAGCTCTCGGCAGTAAAAGCACGGCCGTGTTCTGCTTTAGGTGTGCCCGTGTTTTGGCTCCAGCTCTACCGAATGACTTCCAAATGCCCCGAAACTCGTGCTTAGCCTTTCCTTTGACGCCTGGGACCTGAAATATGACAAAATAGCACAACCCGGCATAAAATAGGCCAAAAATACACGACTATGTCCCTCAAACGGATAAGAACTAGGGGTGCAAATACGTGCAATTACATCGTTATTAGTCGGCAAGCGATTGATTAAGTATGCAGCCGACAGAACATATTCTCCCCAAAAACGAATAGGCAAAGATGCTTGAAAACAAAGTGTCCGGGCTACCTCAAGAAGGTGACGATGTTTTCTCTCTACAAAGCCATTCTGTTGGGGCGTGTCAGTACAGGAGGTCTGCAAGACAATACCATGCTCCTCATAATAACGTCGAAGGTCATGACACTGAAACTCAAGGCCGTTATCCGCCTGAATGCGCCGAACCTGGCGATCAAATTGAGTTGAAACAAACTGACAAAACATTTGAACATAGCGGCTGACTTCAGATTTAGAGCGATGTAGATAGACCCAAACACCTGGACTAAAATCATCAACAATAGTCAGAAAATAATGTGCTCCGCTTATAGAAGCAGTACGATATCCACCCCAAATATCCATGTGTAATAACTCAAAACAAGCAGTCGTACGAATGGAACTAGCAGGAAAGGGGGTGCGAACTTGCTTCGCACGTGAACAAGAATGACAAACTGTGCTAGGTGAGCGAGAAAAAGAAACAACGTGACGTAGCATCTCCATCTTCGAGGGTGAAGGATGGCCGAGCCAAGCATGGACAATACCCTCAGAGGGAACACCAGTCTTGGCGACCGCATGAGCTCGAGCATACCTACAACCAAACAAGCGGAGATAATAGAGACCTTCACGTATCTCCCCCTTCCCAATCACGTTCTTCGAGTCTAAGTCCTGTATGACGCAGAAATCACCCATAAATATTAATGCCACACGATGTTCCTGACATAACCGGCTGACGGACAATAAGTTACAGTGAAACTCAGGAACATGAAGAACTCGTTTTAGACTGAGGCCCGTATCAAACTGGACAGAACCAACGCGGGCAACCGGAATGCTAGAGCCATTCGGAATGCGAACAGGCTGACTGTGAACGTTAGACTCATAAGAAGAAAAAATAGATTCACTCATGGCAATATGTTCGTTGCACCCAGAGTCTATCAGCCACTCAGAGTCAACAGAGGAAGAAAACATACCAGCCATGTTGCTAACGGGGTCGGAGGGACTCGGGAAGGAATGCCCAAAAAACTGTTTTAACTACTCAAGCTGCTGCATAGTGAATCCGGACACCGGGCTAGGTGTGGCCTTGGCCTGAGATACCCGCGGCTCAAGAGGTCGATTGCCATCACGATCACGTTCCCGGCGACGAGCACTACGATCTCCGCGATCCCCCGACTTGTCGCGCGGTGGGTAACCAATAAGCTCATAACAGGTCTCCCGCATATGACCGACCTTTTGACAATGTGAACAGACGATGCGCTCCCTATCACCGGAGGAGCGATCACGAGGCCCAGCAGCCGAGTCGCGGCTAGCACGGCGATCTCCGCGTTGATCCCAGACTTTGCGAAGACTTGTGTAAAAACTGGAGACCGTATGTTTTTCTTGCTGAAGAAGGCTAACGTGGCGACGCAATTCATAGGCGCGTGTGAGGTTGCCTTTGATGAATCGGTCACGGAGGTCCTCCCATACCTCCTGCGTCGTTTTGGCGTGCATAACGCTGCTCCTGATCTCAGGATCCATGGCTGTCCGCAGCCAGCCTTTTACAAGCGCGTCACAACGTAGCCATTGATGGAGGTCAGCGGAGCCAACCTCGGGACGGGGAGTTGATCCGTCGACAAAGCCAAGCTTGTGCTTGGTCATAAGCGCATCGGTCATCTCCAAAACCCATTCACCATAATTGGCGGGTGTCAGGGGACTGCTGACCTGAAGATGACCGGTACTGTCAGATTGATTTATGAAAAGAGGGCTGAGGGCATCAATATGAAGCCCGCCGAAACCACCAGAACCGCCGAAACCACCGGAAGCACCAACGGTAGATTGCGGCGATCTGTCGCCAGTGAGAGCCGTCGAGTCGTCACCAGCCATTGTATCAACCTGCGATCGAGCTTCACAGCTCTGATACCATGAGAAATAAGGAGCTTAGTGCGGAAATGAAATGGACAAGAGCGATTTATGTGGTTCCCCGTAGGTACGGGACTAGTCCACGGGAGAGGAAAGCCTCTCCGGTTTGTGTTCTTTTATTATCAGTGAGTTACATGGCCAATGGCCGTACACAAACCTATATACCCTGTTCGACTATCATCTAGGGTTACATGGGAAGACAAGGTGCAGCCGCTAGCTACGGGCGTGTGTCTGGGCTCGGGAGAACTTGAGGAACGGGCCAAAACCGTGGGCCGAGTGGGCCGAATGTCCTCTAATAGCCTGCTTATCTGATATATAATATGCTTATTCTTTTATAAACTGGCGTCTAGAGTTACTGGAGTATTATTCTGTCTTTCCCGTATGGATGGAAATAACCAGTTTTGAACAAGATTATACCTTTCCGCAACTGCACGAGCTTTCTCTACATCAACAGTGTTAAGCAAGAAGGCCATGTACTTTATCCAGATGAAACTACTATTAGGAGAGCTTCGAAGGAGTTTCTCAAACTCAGTTATACATCCTGTGTTCCATGTTTCACTGCTCAAGAAGGCCAGAGTTAATTCCCCAGTTACAGTGCAGCTACTCTTACCTGAAGTTGACGATCAAGGAGCACTCAAGCTAGCTCCTATTGCCATTCTGGCCAGGAAGATGGTCGCCAGGGATAACAAGCCAGCAACACAGGTACTCGTTCAGTGGTCACATCAAGGCAAGGAGGATGCTACGTGGGAGTTTATGCCTGAATTCCAGCAGCGTTTTCCAGATTTCCAAGCTTGAGGACAAGCGTTTTCCAACCGACGGATGAAATGAGATAGAAACAGAAGTTGAGTGACTAAAATAGATATTTTACACTCTGTATAAAAGAAATACCGCGAGGACCGTTGTAATCACTTTTTGCCTGAAATAACAACTTTACCTTTCCCTCTCTCTCTTCTTCTTCCCGAGCTTCGTCTTCCTCCCTGTCTCTCTGATTCTTCTTCTCCTTCCCTGAATTCACCAATCGCCAAGGCAATCGATCCTTCAAGTGGTGACAGTTTGTTTCGCTACTACTTCTTAACCGTCAGTAAAGCTCGTCGTCTACAACAAAAAGAGACTGTTCCTTGGTATTTTGCGACGAAAATTTAGAAAGAGTTTCGCAACCGGCGCTAAGCACAGCCATGTACCTGGAGCCTAACCCTTCCGACAACGAAAATGACTTGCCAGCGTCGATAAATTCTAAAAATCCGGAGGATGGTTTTTTTAATTTGTTGTGAGCAAGTTTGTCAACCCAATTTAACTCATTGGTCCAATCGAACAAATGCTTTGAGGGTCGATGGTTTACCGCTCATCTAATGACATTAGACTGTGTAAGGTTGTCAAGCAAATAAAAATTGAGTTGGCGTCTTGAGACAAATAACTGTTCACATTTCATAACCCTCTAAACTAACTTGGCTTGTATTACAACTTTATTCTTATTACGATTATATTACCATATGCTAACTTGCTTATCATAGTTCATTAAGATAATTTCGCCTCCAGCTGAACGTGCTCAGAGATTGGCTGATTCCGAGTCTAGTGTCTATTTGGAATCGATGTAGATAAGATGCAAAATCCAGTGTCAAAACCAAATACTTCAGAATACACAGAATGTCTTTCTGTGTTCCTGCGACGGATGGTTCGACAATAATAACTCCTCAAGCCTCCCGACACCACATAAATGATCACATACTTGACTGGTAAGCAGCAACAAGCGAAACACGTACTTAAGCAAACTACAAGAACCAAGTCTATGCTGGTAACTAAAAGTTACTGCACGGATTAAGGGAGACGAGTGCACGACGGCTAGACTGGTGTTTCCACCCCCTGTTTACATGTCCCAAACCAAGGGGAGGTTCCACTGAGCCAAGCAACAATACAAAACATAGTCAGTCAAACAGATAGTGGAGAGCGCAGCAGCATTACACAGAAGCCGGCACTCAGTACTGGCTCCTTCTAGAATTTGCCCGGCTGTGAACCACCTGCATTGCAAAACCATTTCCAAACTAAGGAGGAAGCACGGCACAATAAAGATAGCAGCAGGAGATAATTCTCATACATGTGGCTTGCATGCTATGAAAATGTTATGATGCTTCACAGAGAGCAGACACATCCATTCAGTTCAACTTGTAAGATTCACAAGATAAACTATGCAGAAGAGTAAGTGAACGTAGAAACTGAGCAAGATGTTATGACCTGATCAGCTCGAACTCCATGACTTGACGATGATGACGATGGTTCTTCTGCCTGATCACCCTACCAATAAAACAATGACACGCCATGTTGAGAGTAATGTTCCACAAAAGAGTATTGGTGAAACAAAACCAAGTTGAATTTACCTGGTTGAAGTGATTGTATCTTGATTGCACAGGAACCCCCATCTTCTGAAGCATAAGCTCCATGTTTGAGTTCATCCTATCAATCTGTGCTTCCATTGAGGTATACTTTTGCTTCATTACCTCGACTTTACTGCAAACTGCCTCAACTTTATTAAAAATCTTGTTTGCCTCCTCATCAGCTTGCCTTTTGGTTTCCATGGCCATTTTTGCAAACTGGATATGGCCACACTTTCTTCCCCAAAGAGTAGCAGGGCTAGGTCCTCCTAGACCATACATGCTCACATGCTTTTTATTTCCTTCGTCTGTAACTTTGAAGAAAGTGTCATGAGAACTATCACTGACTTCAGAATTTTGCTGCCTCCGACTAGTTTTTTCTTGCAATTTTTCCTGAGACAAAAGGGAAAAATACCAAGTCTTCATGTTGTAACTCATAATTATAACCACTGATTTATTAACTGAGTGAAATTCAGAACATACAAATACTTCTGCAGCATCCTCATTTACAGGATTTCCATCCTTTCGTGTATGGGTCAGCACAAACAACTCTGCCCTAGTAGGAGTCTTCCCATCCGCCCTTTTTGCACGCAGCTCAAAATGCACACACAAAAAATACCACAAACATTAGCATTTGAACAAATAGTAACTACATGAGTGTGCAATTTAATTTCAGCGACGCACCTCTTCCTCTCGTATGGTTGCGTAACTCTTTGAGCCGGAGGTGTGTGAATGCTTTACATGAGCACGATTTGCCCTATTCCTAGCACAAAGCAACTATAAAAAGAAACATCATTTCAGCTTCTGACTTCATAAAAATACATAATTATGTTGGACCTCATTTTCCCCCTACCCACATGACATACCTTCACCTCTTCCTTGTTCCAATAGGATACGAGGCTTGGCCACTGGTCTGGAATGACTCTTTTGTCGAGATTCCTCATGCGTTCCTCATCAGTCTTGCATGAGAAATAATATGTTTTCAACCTTGATTTCCAGCTCTTCCATTTTGAAAAAAGAGACTTCATGACCCAAGATTTTGCCATGGGATCAATCTCGAACTTTGCCTTCAAAAGACGAAGAAAAGGATAAATTTAAAGACAATGAATCAAAGGTCGCAGAAATTGTACGCCTTCAGATATGCTCCTCTCCATATTTCGGCAATAAATAATCTGGCTTCAAACCAGTTACCTGAACCAACTGCCACATGTTTTCCTTGTTTGCTTTTGGCAATGCAGCCCATTTCACATAGTTAAGGGGAGCCAAGGTGCCATCCCGTGCCAGGGTGCCCAGAAATGAAGCCAGCTTTCTTCCTTCAGAGCCAATTGGTTGTCCCAAATCATTAAGGTGAACAACCATTTTGCTACCATCAGGCATGTCCCACACAAAACGACACCGGGACGGGCCTCGTACTCGCCTCTTTGAGCTACGAATGGCTGCTAATGGACTGTCTGGGCTGCTGGAATTTCCAGAATACTCTGGGCTGGATTATGAAAGGAGGGGGTCGCAGTTCCCATCTGATAACCATCCCATTCAACTTGTCTCTCGCCCCTCAAGCCATTCTCACCTGACAAGCATGAGTTGATAACTTAAATTAGTGAAAAAGGCTTGTTAGACTGAAGGACAAGCACACAAGATAGTTAGAAATCTCATCACATGGCACAGCTGTTACTCTTTAGACTATCCAGTCGAAATAAACTACATACAGCCTAACAAATGCCCATATAACTTGTCTGCAAAAGGTGTACCTGAAGTACACTACAGAAGACAAAGATACAGAAGAACGATAGGCAAGATAGGGACAAAAGAGAAGCATACCTCCAGCATGTGAAGCTGTAGCAAACTGCTCAGAGTGTTGTGGCTGTGCAATGCTTCCCTCATGTATCTGGGATACATGTCGCTGGCTTTGACTCGCTGGAGGTGGTTGTGGTTGAACTTGATTCTGGCTGATAACTGTGGGATTAACTGCATCTGTAGACAGAAAGCCATTTTGCCCCAAATTACTCTTAGTGAACGGCCCATCTGGAAATCCTATGTAACAAAGGAAACAGAATTCCTTGTAAGTGCATAATGCAACATCAGCATTACAGCTCCAGCATCATAAGAACCTGGAGAGTTTATATTCACATACTTGCCCCATCATTCTCTGGAGCAAGAGAACGAGCTGGTTGATTCGACTTCAGCATTTTCTTCTTCCTCATTTTCCTTTGGCTGTGGCGGCGGTGATGGCTGACGTGGAGTCGGTCGCTGTTTCCTCTTTGTTGTTTTAGTCCTTGCCAATGCCATTGATAAATCCCTGCACATACAAATACCCAGATCCTATCAAACAACTATCCAAAGAAGTCATAACTGATATCATGCTCAAACAAAACCAATATCAAGATACATCAAACAACAACCCAGGCAACAAACAACAAATATCCAGAAGGACCAGAACGCATATCTTGCCGAACAGAACAAATATCGGAAGGAACACAAAGCAAATCCACAAAACCCATAAATAACATCCATAGAAGAACGAACACATATCCAGTGACACATATAAATTACCACAAAATAAATATTTCACCCACGAACCCAAAAGACAAATCCACAAATGGAAAACCCGATCGTAGCCATGAAACCCTAACTCAAATCTATCCAAACGAAAATGAATATCCATGAAGACAAATCCACAAAAGGAAAACCCAGATCAAATCGTAGCCATGAAACCCTAACTCAAATTTGTCGAAGCGAAAATGAATATCCATGAACAAAGTATAAATAAGACAGTTACCTTAGTCCAAATCCCGCCGATTCGTCTGCAATGTCGCCGTCGATTCGTCTGCAAAGTCGCCGCTGTCAACACAAGCATCGCCGCCGTGAAACCCCGCCTTCGTCGCCGCCCTTCGTCTCCGCCGAAATCCCGCTTCAGTCGCCGCCGCAGCGCTCGCTGCGCAGGAACTCGCCGCCGCTTCGGTCGCTGCCGCTTTGCTGGTCCCTCGCCGCTTCGGTCGCTGCTTGGTCGCCGCCTTGCTTCTTCGTCGTTTTCGTGAGAGGAGGAAAGTGAGAGAGAGGGGAAGCGAAGTGGGGGAGAGAGGGGAAGTCGAACTGGCGAGAGAAACTGAATTGGGGAAAGTGGGAGAACAGTTTATGGTTTTTGAATTTGTGGGCTCGGTGGGCTTGGTCAGCCGTGGGCTCGACCAGCCGACCCAAACCGGCTCACCTTCCTCAACCCAAACCCGGCGCCATCTTCCCCTCGCCCACGTGGACAATAGATCCACCGTGTGAGTATCTACTCACACTTTATGCTGTGAGCAGCATAACTAAGTTGAAACTGGAGGAGCTCCCAAGTGTGTTACAAATTGAAGAGGAGTGTTAGAAATGGTTGGGAGTGGGAGGTGGGCGTCATTCTTCTTCGTCTTCCGCTGGTTGCAAGTTCCAACAACCCAAATTTTGCATAATTCAACGAAATAAAGAGTTAATTTTAAAACCGACGATGATAAGCATGTGGACTGCCGGGCGACGCGAGGCCGGAAGTAATCAGGCCCAATAATTACGAACATGGGCCGAACAACCGCATGGGCCGAACACATTAGGGGAACCAGTCGTCGACCAAATTGGCTCTAATTACCACACTACCCCCACTTTTGAAAAGCCCGTCCATGGACGAAACGGTAAAATCTGGATCCTCCCTCCTTACAAAAACCCTAGAGACTCTCATTCTGTCATTCACTCGCCCGCTTCTATATCTGCGAGAGAAACCTAGCAGCAGCTGCCGTCGTCCCCTGTTCTTGCTCTTTCTTCGCTGATTCTCCTCTAAGCTTCGTGAGGTTCGTTCTGCTCTCTTCTCCCACTGCCGTCTCTGGTTCCTTTTTATTCTTGTTGTTGATATGGTTGATCCTGAAGTGAGCGGTGTTCATGCTTTCTCTTGCTTGTTGTTTGGTTGTGTGGTGACAGAACCTGTGGAGAGATCGATCTATAGATTTTTTTTCTGAGTGATGTTAGATGATTGTTTGTACCATTTCCGATTTCGTGGTCTCCTAGCGGAAACTGATACTGTGTGGATAGCTTGATTCTGCACGACTCGTGCTTTTCCTGTTTTTGGGATTGTCTGTTTGATTTCTCTTAGGAATTGGTTTCTAATTGCCTTTGAGTAAGATTTGAACTACTAGGGTATTAATTGGATTGTGGTTGCAGATGATAGTTGTTCCCCTTTGAGATTAATTTGCAGTACCGATTAGTTGGGTAATGGCTTGATGAACAGAAACTACAAAACTATGGCCCAATATTTTCGTACGATAAATTTGGTTATGCTGATGCTATTTGTAACTATGATCTTCTTGCGTTGCTATTTTTGATGTACCAATTGGGTTAGATTGTCCATTGTAGTTGGTCATTTAGGGTTTGTTTCATCTATTGAGCCAATTGAATTTTCTGCTTGCGGTATTGGTACCACAGATCCCTGATCTATCCAGGAAATTTACAACTGATATCATGCTGTTCACAAACCAATATCTAGCTATATCGAACAATTATTCAGGCAAATAACAACAGATATCAAGCTGATGAAAAACCAACATCCAGATATGTCAAATAATTATCCAGGCAATTCACAACTGATATCAAGCTGATAAAAACCAATATCCAGAAATATCAAAGAAACAATCCAAGCAATACACAATGTATATCCAGAATCATAATAAATAATATCGGAACGCACACAAAACATATTATAACATGTAGCAGAGATTTAGAGTGCACCGAAATCTGTACCTCGCCTTGCTTTTACCTCGAGCTGCTCCTTGTGCAGCTCCTTCTGCTTCAACTTCAGCATCTTCTTCTGCAGCTCCACTTGCTTCGACTTCAGCATCTTCTTGTTCAGGTCCACTTGATTCGACTTCAGCATTTTCTTCTTCCTCATTTTCCTTTGGCTATGGCGGCGGTGATGGCTGACGTGGAGTCGGTCGCTGTTTCCTCTTTGTTGTTTTAGTCCTTGCCATTGATAAATCTCTGCACATACAAATACCCAGATCCTATCAAACAACTATCCAAGGAAGTCATAACTGATATCATGCTCAAACAAAACCAATATCAAGATTCATCAAACAACAACCCAGGCAACAACTAACAAATATCCAGAAGGACCAGAACGCATATCTTGCCGAACAGAACAAATATCGGAAGGAACACAAAGCAAATCCACAAAACCCATAAATAACATCCACAGAAGAACGAACACATATCCAGTGACACATATAAATTACCACAAAATAAATATTTCACCCACGAACCCAAAAGACAAATCCACAAATGGAAAACCCGATCGTAGCCATGAAACCCTAACTCAAATCTATCCAAACGAAAATGAATATCCACGAAGACAAATCCACAAAAGGAAAACCCAGATCAAGTCGTTGCCATGAAACCCTAACTCAAATTTTTCGAAGCGAAAATGAATATCCATGAACAAAGTATAAATAAGACAGTTACCTTAGTCCAAATCCCGCCGATTCGTCTGCAAAGTTGCCGCCGATTCGTCAGCAAAGTCGCCGCCGCCAACACAAGCTTCGCCGCCGTGAAAGCCCCGCCTTCGTCGCCGCCGAAATCCCGCTTCGGTCGCCGCCGCAACGCTCGCCGCGCAAGAACTCGCCGCCGCTTCAGTCGCGGCCGCTTTGCTGGTTCCTCGCCGCTTTGGTTTGCTGCTTGGTCGCCGCCTTGCTTCTTCGTCATTTTCGTGAGAGGAGGAAAGTGAGAGAGAGGGGAAGTCGAAGTGGGGGAGAGAAGGGAAGTCGAACTGGCGAGAGAAACTGAATTGGGGAAAGTGGGAGAACAGTTTTTGGATTTTGAATTTGTGGGCCAGGTGGGCTTGGTCAGCCGTGGGCTCGACCAGCTGACCCAAACCGGCTCACCTTCCTCAACCCAAACCCGACGCTATCTTCCCCTCGCCCACGTGGACAATAGATCCAGCGTGTGAGTATCTACTCACACTTTATGCTGTGAGCAGCATAACTAAGTTGAAGCTGGAGGAGCTCCCAAGTGTGTTACAAATTGAAGAGGAGTGTTAGAAATGGTTGGGAGTGGGAGGTGGGCGTCATTCTTCTTCGTCTTCCGCTTGTTGCAAGTTCCAACAACCCAAATTTTGCATAATTCAACAAAATAAAGAGTTAATTTTAAAACCGAGGACGATAAGCATGTGGAATGCCGGGCGACGCGAGGCCAGAAGTAATCAGGCCCAATAATTACGAACACGGGCCGAACTACCGCATGGGCCGAACACATTAGGGGAACCAGCCGTCGACCAAATTGGCTCTAATTACCATACTACCCCCACTTTGGAAAAGCCCGTCCTTGAACGAAACGGTAAAATCTGGATCCTCCCTCCTTACAAAAACCCTAGAGACTCTCATTCTGTCATTCACTCGCCCGCTTCTATATCTGCGAGAGAAACCTAGCAGCAGCTACCGTCGTCCCCTGTTCTTGCTCTTTCTTCGCTGATTCTCCTCTGAGCTTCGTGAGGTTCGTTCTGCTCTCTTCTCCCACTGCCGTCTCTGGTTCCTCTTTATTCTTGTTGTTGATATGGTTGATCCTGAAGTGAGCGGTGTTCATGCTTTCTCTTGCTTGTTGTTTGGTTGTGTGGTGATAGAACCTGTGGAGAGATCGATCTATAGATTTTTTTTCTGAGTGATGTTAGATGATTGTTTGTACCATTTCCGATTTCGTGGTCTCCTAGCAGAAACTGATACTGTGTGGATAGCTTGATTCTGCACGACTCGTGCTTCTCCTGTTTTTGGGATTGTTTCTCTTAGGAATTGGTTTCTAATTGCCTTTGAGTAAGATTTGAACTACTAGGGTATTAATTGGATTGTGGTTGCACATGATAGTTGTTCCCCTTTGAGATTAATTTGCAGTACCGATTAGTTGGGTAGTGGCTTGATGAACAGAAACTACAAAACTATGGCCCAGTATTTTCGTACGATAAATTTGGTTATGCTGATGCTATTTGTAACTATGATCTTCTTGCGTTGCTATTTTTGATGTACCAATTGGGTTAGATTGTCCACTGTAGTTGGTGATTTAGGGTTGTGTCATCTATTGAGCCAATTGAATTTTCTGCTTGCGGTATTGGTACCACAGCTCCCTTATCTATCCAGGAAAGTCACAACTGATATCATGCTGTTCACAAACCAATATCTAGCTATATCGAACAATTATCCAGGCAAATAACAACAAATATCAAGCTAATGAAAAACCAATATCCAGATATGTCAAATAATTATCCAAGCAATTCACAACTGATATCAAGCTGATAAAAACCAATATCCAGAAATATCAAAGAAACAATCCAAGCAATACACAATGTATATCCAGAATCATAATAAATAATATCGGAACGCACACAAAACATATTATAACATGTAGCATAGATTTAGAGTGCACCGAAATCTGTACCTCGCCTTGCTTTTACCTCGAGCTGCTCCTTGTGCAGCTCCTTCTGCTTCAGCTTCAGCATCTTCTTCTGCAGCTCCACTTGCTTCGAATTCAGCATCTTCTTGTGCAGGTCCACTTGATTTGACTTCAGCATTTTCTTCTTCCTCATTTTCCTCTGGCTGTGGCGGCGGTGATGGCTGACGTGGAGTCGGTCGCTGTTTCCTCTTTGTTGTTTTAGTCCTTGCCATTGATAAATCCCTGCACATACAAATACCCAGATCCTATCAAACAACTATCCAAGGAAGTCATAACTGATATCATGCTCAAACAAAACCAATATCAAGATACATCAAACAACAACCCAGGCAACAACCAACAAATATCCAGAAGGACCAGAACACATATCTTGCCGAACAGAACAAATATCGGAAGGAACACAAAGCAAATCCACAAAACCCATAATAACATCCACAGAAGAACGAACACATATCCAGTGACACATATAAATTACCACAAAATAAATATTTCACCCACGAACCCAAAAGACAAATCCACAAATGGAAAACCCGATCGTAGCCATGAAACCCTAACTCAAATCTATCCAACGAAAATGAAAATCCACGAAGACAAATCCACAAAAGGAAAACCCAGATCAAGTCGTAGCCATGAAACCCTAACTCAAATTTGTCGAAGCGAAAATGAATATCCATGAACAAAGTATAAATAAGACAGTTACCTTAGTCCAAATCCCGCCGATTCGTCTGCAAAGTCGCCGCCGCCAACAAAAGCTTCGCCGCCATGAAAGCCCATCCTTCGTCGCCGCCCTTCGTCGCCGCCAAAATCCCGCTTCGCTCGCCGCCGCAGCGCTCGCCGCGCAGGAACTCGCCGCCGCTTCAGTCGCTGCCGCTTTGCTGGTTCCTCACCGCTTCGGTTTGCTGCTTGGTCGCCGCCTTGCTTCTTCGTCGTTTTCGTGAGAGGAGGAAAGTGAGAGAGAGGGGAAGTCGAAGTGGGGGAGAGAAGGGAAGTCGAACTGGCGAGAGAAACTGAATTGGGGAAAGTGGGAGAACAGTTTTTGGATTTTGAATTTGTGGGCCCGGTGGGCTTGGTCAGCCGTGGGCTCGACCAGCCGACCCAAATCGGCTCACCTTCCTCAACCCAAACCCGACGCCATCTTCCCCTTGCCCACGTGGACAATAGATCCACCGTGTGAGTATCTACTCACACTTTATGCTGTGTGCAGCATAACTAAGTTGAAACTGGAGGAGCTCCCAAGTGTGTTACAAATTGAAGAGGAGTGTTAGAAATGGTTGGGAGTGGGAGGTGGGCGTCATTCTTCTTCGTCTTCCGCTTGTTGCAAGTTGCAACAACCCAAATTTTGGCTAATTCAACGAAATAAAGAGTTAATTTTAAAACCGACGACGATAAGCATGTGGACTGCCGGGCGACGCGAGGCCAGAAGTAATCAGGCCCAATAATTACGAACACGGGCCGAACTACCGCATGGGCCGAGCACATTAGGGGAACCAGTCGTCGACCAAATTGGCTCTAATTACCATACTACCCCCACTTTGGAAAAGCCCGTCCTTGGACGAAACGGTAAAATCTGGATCCTCCCTCCTTACAAAAACCCTAGAGAGTCTCATTCTGTCATTCACTCGCCCGCTTCTATATCTGCGAGAGAAACCTAGCAGCAGCTGCCGTCGTCCCCTGTTCTTGCTCTTTCTTCGCTGATTCTCCTCTGAGCTTCGTGAGGTTCGTTCTGCTCTCTTCCCCCACTGCCGTCTCTGGTTCCTCTTTATTCTTGTTGTTGATATGGTTGATCCTGAAGTGAGCGGTGTTCGTGCTTTGTCTTGCTTGTTGTTTGGTTGTGTGGTGATAGAACCTGTGGAGAGATTGATCTATAGATTTTTTTCCTGAGTGATGTTAAATGATTGTTTGTACCATTTCCGATTTCGTGGTCTCCTAGCGGAAACTGATACTGTGTGGATAGCTTGATTCTGCGCGACTCGTGCTTCTCCTGTTTTTGGGATTGTCTGTTCGATTTCTCTAACGAATTGGTTTCTAATTGCCTTTGAATAAGATTTGAACTATTAGGGTATTAATTGGATTGTGGTTGCAGATGATAGTTGTTACGCTTTGAGATTAATTTGCAGTACTGATTAGTTGGGTAATGGCTTGATGAACACAAACTACAAAACTATGGCCCAGTATTTTCGTACGATAAATTTGGTTATGCTGATGCTATTTGTACCTATGATCTTCTTGCGTTGCTATTTTTGATGTACCAATTGGTTTAGATTGTCCACTGTAGTTGGTCATTTAGGGTTTGTGTCATCTATTGAGCCAATTGAATTTTCTGCTTGCGGTATTGGTACCATAGACCCCCGATCTATGCTGCTGCCTTTTATACATTTATATCTAGTATCAAACAGATATCATCTAGTGGTTAGAATGATGACTTTTCATGTGGGTGTTCCCCTTCAAACTCTGTGCCACAATTTGGAATCGGTACAGGATGGACTCTCTGACCAAGCACGCATTGGTGGTGAAGGTGATGGGTCGGACTAGATCCAGGGTTCAGGTGACTCATGTCAGGGTCAAGTTCATGGACGACCCCAACCGTTTCATCATGAGGAATGTCAAGGGACCAGTGAGAGAAGGCGACATCCTCACCTTGCTCAAGTCCGAAAGAGAGGCCAGGAGGCTTCGTTGACATCCTGCTTTCCTTCTGGTTTGGTACCGTTCTTCCGGTGGATTGTTATTGTGGTGGTTAGTAGTTATGTGTCCCTTAAAACTTAAGAGCCATTGAGGGTTTGTTTACCTCTGATCTACTGAATCAAATTTTTGCTGTCATGGAAGACTTGTAATGTTGGTGTTTATTGGGAGTTTTATAATGCAAGGATGGTTTGGTTCTAGATTGTGGTTGTGTTGACACAGGTTTTTTTTGTTGATTCTACTTGTTGTTGGAGAGGTGGATAGATAGGATTACTAGTTGCTAGACTTAGACCCTAACTTTATTGCTCTATAGAAAATGCGCCTGGCTGCTTGAATGTCATTAACAACATTTTGTGTCATAATATTGCAAGTTAATATAATGTAGAGTATTTCAAATATAAATTTGATTTGATGAAAACTCGAGAAAAGGCTCAGGTAACTTTTCACTCTTCCATTCAGCCTGGCAAGAGATTTTTCCTTGACGTAATAGCAGGGATTGAAACATTCAATTGAAGCAAACCATTTGGCTAATTGTGTGGCTTCATAAGATCAAGTCAGAAGCGTAGACCAGAGCATGCCCAGCCTGTGATAGAAATGGATAATATTTTCCCGAATCTTGATTCGTTTCGTAAGGACAAGGCAGTTCACGGCGGCGAAGCTTGTGTTGACGGCGGCGACTTTGCAGACGAATCGGCGGGATTTGGACTAAGGTAACTGTCTTATTTATACTTTGTTCATGGATATTCATTTTCGCTTCGACAAATTTGAGTTAGGGTTTCATGGCTACGACTTGATCTGGGTTTTCCTTTTGTGGATTTGTCTTCATGGATATTCATTTTCGTTTGGATAGATTTGAGTTACGGTTTCATGGCTACGATTGGGTTTTCCATTTGTGGATTTGTCTTTTGGGTTCGTGGGTGAAATATTTATTTTGTGGTAATTTATATGTGTCACTGGATATGTGTTCGTTCTTCTGTGGATGTTATATATGGGTTTTGTAGATTTGCTTTGTGTTCCTTCCGATATTTGTTCTGTTCGGCAAGATATGCGTTCTGGTCCTTCTGGATATTTGTTGGTTTTTGCCTGGTTGTTGTTTGATGTATCTTGATATTGGTTTTGTTTGAGCATGATATCAGTTATGACTTCCTTGGATAGTTGTTTGATAGGATCTGGGTATTTGTATGTGCAGGGATTTATCAATGGCAAGGACTAAAACAACAAAGAGGAAACAGCGACCGACTCCACGTCAGCCATCACCGCCGCCACAGCCAGAGGAAAATGAGGAAGAAGAAAATGCTGAAGTCGAATCAAGTGGACATGCACAAGAAGATGCTGAAGTCGAAGCAAGTGGAGCTGCAGAAGATGCTGAAGCTGAAGCAGAAGGAGCTGCACAAGGAGGAGCTCGATGTAAAAGCAAGGCGAGGTACAGATTTCGGTGCACTCTAAATCTCTGCTACATATTATAATATGTTTTGTGTGCGTTCCGATATTATTTATTATGATTCTGGATATACATTGTGTATTGCTTGGATTGTTTCTTTGATATTTCTGGATATTGGTTTTTATCAACTTGATATCAGTTGTGAATTGCCTGGATAATTATTTGACATATCTGGATATTGGTTTTTCATCAGCTTGATATCTGTTGTTATTTGCCTGGATAATTGTTCGATATAGCTAGATATTGGTTTGTGAACAACATGATATCAGTTGTGACTTGCCTGGATAATTGTTTTATATATTTGGATATTGATTTTTTTACCAGCATGATATCTGTTGTGACTTGCCTGGATAATTGTTTTATATATTTGGATATTGATTTTTACCAGCATGATATCTGTTGTGACTTGCTTGGATAATTGTTTGATATATCTGGATATTGGTTTGTGATCAGCATGATATTAGTTGTGACTTTCCTGGATAATTGTTTTATATATTTTGATATTGGTTTTTTACAAGCATGATATCTGTTGTGACTTGCTTGGATAATTGTTTGATATATCTGGATATTGGTTTGTTATCAGCATGATATTAGTTGTTACTTGCCTGGATAATTGTTTGATATCTTCTGGATATTTGTCCGTGCAGGGATAAAACGAACGTGACGAGATAGCGACGTAATCCACCGCTGTCACCACCGCCACAGCCAGAGGAGGATGAGGAAGAAGAAGATGTTGAAGTCGCCCGACAAGTTCACATTCTAGGACAAGGCAAGCCATGGTACAGATTTCAGTGCCACACCAAATCTCTGCTAGATGTTATAAAATATTGGAAGGAAGAGCCAAGGTACTATGAAGCTTGCAAGAAAGAGTTGGAGAAGGCTGGATTTGGAGGGCTATTGGAGCTTCTTCTGGCAAATGTCCCTAAGAAGTTGTTCGATTCGTTGATGGCACAGTTTGATGTGCACACCAATTCATTCATTTTCGGTGAAGGGGATAACAAGAAGGTGCTTACCATCGAAGCTGAGGATGTTGCCCGTGTATATGGGCTGCCTATTGGTGGTGTTGAGATTGATGTCGTCAAGGCGAACGACAAGATGTTTGAGATGTTCAAGGAAGAGCTGAACATGGAGTGTACTCGTAGTCGAAATGTAGAAGTTATGGATCTTCGAGAGGCAGCCTGTGGTGGTCCAGATCATGCACCAGAAAGGAGACCACCTGTTGCACCAGCGGTGAAGCAATTTTTGTTGCTGGCTCTTGGTTCGATGCTCGCCCCAAAGATGTCACGACTTTGTGATCTCGATTATGCAGAGTACATGGTTGGAAGGGTGGAGGACATTGCCACTTTTAATTGGAGTGGTTTTGTTGCCCGTCATCTGAAGTTTGAGTTGTGTCGGGTTAAGGAAAAAAAAGCTGAAGCTAGAGCGGGTGGGAAACAGCAATGGCCTCTCGGCGATATCCACTTCTACTTTAACATTGTTGATATTGTTTACTTTATTGGTTGATATTAGTTAACATTCTAGGGATAATAGTTCATTTCATTTTTTATATCTGTTCTGAACGTTTTTTTGTAGATCCATTTGTTAGACTTCCTTAATGTGAGAGGGTTTGCCACCAAAATCATCCCGACCTGCAGCTATTGGTTCGACCCAAGGGTGGATAAGGTGTGCTCGAATATCCCCAAGGTAGCTGACAAATATATCATGGGTCCCATGTTGTTGTCAAGGGAGGAAGTGAGACCCCGCTTCCGTCCAGAGCGTGTCAGGAGGGATTGGGAATCAGGGTCGAGCAGCTCGGCTCCTGCTACTGATTGGTGGGCGGATGTTGACTTGGAATCCCTTGAGGACGATGAGGTATGTAGATCTTCTCTTTGCATCTCAAAATCGTGGGTTAATAGACATGGGTGCATGTAGTGAACTAAATTGTTTTTCAATATATGTGTAGCTTAAGGTGGAGTCATTGACTGAAAAAGTGATGGATGTATGGGAAACAAGGCGGGATAGTATCTGGAGAGTCGCCATTATGCGCCGTCAAGGAAACAATTGAACTTTGCAATTTTCTTCTGTTTAAGTGGATGTTATAATTGCCATGTTGGAATGGCTGAACAAAAGTTTGTTTACTTGTTAAGGATCTGTTACTTTTATGTATTGGATATTACTTTGTCCTTTGTGGAGAGCAAGTGCTTGATGTTTGGATATTACTTTGTTCTGTCTGGATAACAGTTGCACAATGTTTGGATATTTTTATTTCCTGTCTAGATAACAGGCGTCTCTTGTGTGGATATTACTCTGTGTGGTTTGGATAACAGTTTCTATATTTTGGATATTACTCCTTGCTGTCTGGATAACAGGCGCCTCTTGTCTGGATAGTACTCTATATTAGTTGGATAACAGGCGCCTCGTGTTTTTTCAGCGACCAATACGAAGAAGGAAGAGGGGCATATTGGCGAAATTGGTTCCCGTGACCAAAGGGGAAATGGAAAATGAGGGATACGTGAAAGGCAAGAATATGTTCAGTCGCGTGTACTCTCAGAGAATACGTGAGAAGACTCAGGAGGAGCCTGAGGTGGTTATGGAGCCAGATACAGTGGTCGAGCCTGAGGTGGAGTCAGAGGCAGTTGTCGAGGTTGATGTTGATGCCTCTGTTGTTAAGCCGAGTGATGAGGTGGAGGTGGAGTCTGTTGTCGCTACTGAGGTGGAGCCAGAGTCAATTGTCGAGCTTGAGGTGGAGGTGCCTGTTGTTAAGTCGAGTACTGAGGTGGAGGTGCCTGTTGTTGATCCGGAGGTTCAGCATACGGAGTCCATTTTTGGTCAAGTGAATGTAATGTTGATTGCTCTCCAGACCGCTGCTGCTGCTGAAGAGAGTATAGAGACACCCCCGTCTACGGTAAATTCTGGAGGATACAAGTAGTGTCTGTTCTTCCTGGATATTTCTTTCTTTTTCATTGGATATTAGTCTGTTCTCCCAGGATATTTGTTTTGTTTTCCTTGGATATTAGTCTATTACTCCTGGATATTTTTTCTTGCACTTTGGATTCTAGCTTAGGCTTCCTGGATATATGTTTCTTTTTCTATGGATAGTAGACTGGGAAGCCAGGATATTTGTTTTGTTTTCTTTGGATATTAGTCTGTTCTTCTTGGAGGTTTTTTTTCTTATTCTTTGGATACTATACTAGCCTGGGAAGATGGTCATACCTTTGGCATTGTTTTGCAGATACCTTCCGAGGATATTGCTACTGTGTTCGATCCTTCTACTGAGGTTCTAACGCAAGGAGAAGCAGCACCATCAGAGGGGGAGCTTATAGCAGCAGCATGCCAGAGGATGCTGGAGGATAGCGACGATGATATTCTCGTAAGTGAGAGGCCTATGACTCAGGAGGAGGCAGAGTTTATGCACTCTATCACACCAGAAGCATGGAAGGCAACTCTTAAAACTCTTGCATTCGAGAGGTCAAAACACCACCCAATCGACTCATCAGTGTACGTTTTGGCAAAGTCTTTTTTGACGAAACGACACAGCAAGTGGTTGAGTTCATCTTTAGTACCACATTTGAAGATGAGTAAGTTGTCATGTTTCCTTCTTTAATCGCCAATTTCAATCTGTCAAATTCATGGCTACTAACCTGGCTTTTCATTTGTGTTTTACAGTCACGACTTTATCGTGGAAACTCCAAAGGGAAAGCTTAGCGGTTGCCAAATATTGTCATTGAAGCGTAAAAGTTGGGTTCATAGCCAAGTCCTATACGTATACGGGCAATTCCTAAATCACCAAGAAGAACATAAGGAGATGGTGAAGAGAATTGTCTTCCCATGGAGCTATGTGGTAGGTATTATCTTCACTACTTAGATCCTATTTATGTTTAAAATGTCTAATTTGATATTGTTGTCTCTTCTAAATAGCAACATGTCGTCGATGATGCTAAAAAAAACAACCAATGGACAAGGCGAGAATCTCGGGGTATATTTCTTTCCACAAGAATAATCCATTGCTGAAACGAGAAAACTTGGAAAGATGTGATTATGTAAGTGTCTTCAATGTTTGGATATTTTTCTGACTTTCCTTGATATTGGTCTGGGTTTATAGGATATTTCATTCTTCTTTGTCGGATATTATTCTGCGTTGTTGAGATATTAATCTGGGTTGTTAGGATATTAGACAATGATTAACTCACTAAATGTATTGTGTTTCAGATCTTCTTTCCAATGTTTTGAGATGATCACTACCGAGTGTATGTCGCTGACATGAAGAATAGGAAGACTTTTCTACTAGACAGCCAAAAGCCCAATGGCCGAGTGGCTAAGGAGGATCATGGACCAGTGGGGAAAGTGATTTTTGAGTATGTGATAGAGTTCTTCAAAGAGCAGAGGGTCGACTGTAAATTGGATGAGTGGGAATTCAGCATTGCTGACGTTCCTCAGCAATTTGGCAACGATGATTGCGGTGTATTCGCTTGCCTTTACATGGAGCTACGGGTGGGTCACCTTCCGGTGGAATGTAAAAACAGTTGGCACAAGCAGGAACATGTGGAGGAACAACGAACACAGATTGCAGCTAACCTCCTGTTATGGAACTATAACGGCCACAAGAATGCAATAATTCAAAAAGCAAAAGATTGGAGTATGCAGAAAGAGAAAGGGAAAAAGAAGGCAAAGTAGGAGAGGATGATGGTTTGCATTAGGATGGAGGATATTTTGGTAGATATTGACATGTGAATCCAGAATACGTTTTTGTGCTGCAGTAGATATTAATCCACTTGTTATGGATACTTGTCTGGGCAAACTTGATTCGTACTGTAAATGTACAGATATTAAATCACATGTGACCTCTTTTGCTACCGTACTCATGTGACCTTTTTTGCATTTGTCTATTTAAGACAAATCATACACAACCCCAAATCGGATATTTATCCTGCTGCAAAACATCATACCTCCCTAAATTTTATCCAACCCTAAATAGCATCCATCCCTAGATATTATCCAAGCCTAAGTTCCTGCACATGTGGCTAGTGAAAGAAGTAATCATTGGTGCTATTGAACCCCTGCTTTTGATAATACTGGTAACCAGAAAGTATTTACTAATATCCATGCACACTGATAATAAATATCCAGATAGCCCAGAAAGGTATCTGTTACAAGTGGATTAATATCCACTTCATCAAAAAAACGTATCCTGGAATCACATGTCAATATCAGATCACAATAGATCACACTCGACCCCCCCCCCCCAACATTATATTCATTACCATTGAGCAATAGTATCATCCAAATCACTAAGATGGCCATCCGGTTGAGTATTGTTGTCCGGCGTGACCGCCTCATTTGATTTCATTCTCTTCCTATAGGAACGTTTCTTTCGACGGCGTTCCTTTTCATTCTTAGACTGGTAACGTTCCTTACCGTTGCTCCTTGGATTACTCTTCTCCTTCAAAGTCAGCCCAGTTATCGGTATAGACCGTCCTACAATGTTACAAAATTTAGTAAATGAAATGATATTAAACTCCAACAATTTACAAATAATATTAGTGAATACACTTACTGTCCTCGCTAGTTATAGTCTTTGACAATGCCTTGTTTTCCTCATTGCACAGTTTCTTGAGTACTCCCATCCACTTATCGTAGTCTTTCTCCTCGGCCATCGACAGTTTCGTTGCTAGCTGATTCAACATTGTAGTGGTTTCTCGGTACCGCATTGCTATACCTTTTCCCGCATCATTCTCACTGTCAGCTGAAGGACCAACACAACCATCAACATCAACAACCACTTTCTTTCTCGCCTCCAACGTCCATCGCTCGAGTATGTAATGATCTGGAATACTTCTCATACTGGCTTCCCTAAAATCTCCAAGATGCCGCATCACTTTAATCATGTGACGGCATAACACTCTGAAAGTTCTGAACATCCTACACATACCAATGTCCTCGTAGAAATATCAACGAGAACGACACGCTCATCACTACGCTCACCATCCTCTATCATATATGTGAGGTAGCCAATCATGCCATCATCCCTAGTATCTGAGAGCGTCTCCATTATATAGGGTTCAGTTTTCAAATACTGCTTTTGTATCCGAGTGAAGATGTTAGGAGTAAAGACCTTTGCCGCATGTTGTAGGATCGGGCTATCCTCCAACATAATATAAGGAACCGATTGTTTCCCATTGTAGTTTGACTCGGTCTCCTTGCATCTTTTTTCAGCCAACAAACTACATTTACAAAGCACGAGAAAGAATTTAGTGCCCAGACTAATATTCACTTATCAAACCAATACTAATACCCAACTACACAAATAAATATCGTTCCAATAGCATATAAATATCCGGACAACGCTGAAAAATATCGAAAACTTAAGTACACTAATATCAAAGAAAGGCAAAGAAATATTCTGCATACCTGCTAAAGTGAATGAAAAACAAGTCCAAATCATGCTTTGGTTTCAAGAAAAGTCGCACTTGTGCATTGCACGACTTGCTTATTTGCGTAGTCAACATCCTGGCTGTGAATTGATCTCTCAAACATAAGGAACACCATCGACGACGAAATTTCTTCAAATATTCCAACCATGGGTGACCGTCCGCAATTTTGCTATTAGGGAAACAATCAGCAACCATTGTGCTCCAGGCCATGTCTAACTCTCTCTCACTGTCGATGTCGGAGAAAATATAAGAAATATGAGTTTGGAACTTCTTCCAAAATGCCTTGTCCTTACGAAGATGCTTCTTCGCATTCATGAGGATGTGCCAAGTACAGAGTGCATGAAACACAATAGGCCACTCCTTTCTAAGGGCAGCTGCCATGGCAGCGTCCTGATCATTAAAAATAGTGACTGGGAGCTTCTTCTTCATGCACCGACTAAATGCTAAAAACAACCATTCAAAAGACGGTGTAGTCTCATCATACATCAAACAAGCACCAAACACACAAGTTTGACGATGGTGATTGAAACCTACAAACATCCCTGCAAAAGACAACTATTAATGACAATGCATAACCGAACGAGTGTCGAAAAAACTTAAGGGAATTAGGAATTGATATTGTCCCAACACATGTCAACAAATATCTGTAAAACCCATACTAGTATCTAATAATGCCATACCAATATTCGTCCTTATACAAAAACATATCCTGTCAGGCCATGTCAATATCGGATCACAAGAGACCACTCTTGAACCACCCTACATTCTATTCAATACCATTTCTGTAATATACGTACAAACATCCATGCACAAGACAACTATTACTCACAATCCATAACCGAACGAGTGTCGAAAAAAATCAAGGCAATTAAGTGATTCACGTACCTAGTGGACGGAAGTATTTATTGGTTCGGAAGGTGGTATCAAAGGAGACCGAATCTCCAATAAGCGCATAATCTTCACGCATCCTACTGTCCGCCCAAAAAATAGTAGCAACTTTCTCCTCGCAATCTACCTCTACAGCATAAAAGAAGCCATGATGCTTTTCCTTTTGGTCCTCAAAGTAGTCAAGCAAATAAGTCGCTTCGCCACGAGCCATTTTCCTTTGCCTTTTACTGTTCAAGTGGTTCTTCTGATCAGATATGGAAAATTTCAGATTTTGATAGCCACCAGCACAGTCAGCCAATAACTGATACGATGCACTAAGACTCATCCCGGCATCGCGATTAGCTTCGGCCATCTTTTTCTGAGCATCACTCATGCACTTGTTGGACTTGATAAGGTGTGTATGCTCGGTGGAGTGCAAATAATGATTGTGGCCTCCCACGAATTCATACACCACATATCCGTCTCTAGCTTCATCCCATCGAAAACGAACACGGGCACTACATCCAACCCTAACTCGAGGCCTCTTTCTTTTAGGACGCTTTCTCTCCACAACTTTGTCTTCGGATTGTTTTTGTTTCTCCACTTCTACTTCGCTAGTGGAAGTCCAACCTTGCTTATTACAAAAGTAATAAAGGTAGAAATAAATTTTCTCCACCTCTCCATTAGAATTCTTCATTTTTTGTTTTTTGGTGTTGAGCACCATTTCGAACACCAAAACCCTTTTGGTGAGCATAGCGTTTATAGAAAGCCAAACACTCTTTCTTAGTCCGATAAAATATGTTCTTCCTCATTTCCTCATCTTCTAGGTCCGATGTCTTGTGAGCTGCGATTTAATTGTATGAAGCCATGTTAGTATCCACATTTAACTTGCCCAGACAATTACCCAACATGCCCACAATAGTATCAACTAGACTTCTAAATCATACCCATAAACAGACTGAATTCTTATGCTTCGACAAGTATCCAACCTTTAATTACATCGTATCCTTTTGTTCCAGAAACGTATCAGTAGCCTCCACCAGAATATCCAATATACCCAAAATAATATTTAACCTATCCCTAAACGTATCCATGACACTCTAAAGAATATCCATACCCAAAAACCAAAAAAAATATCAAACCACTTTCATCACGTCCATATTAATATCCAACATGCCCAGGTATCTTAGATGGTTTTACAATGTATCCATGACAACAGAAAATAATATCCACACCCAAAAACCCAATGAAACAGGAGGTTACACCCAAAATAATATCAACACCATTAAATGACATTCAATGCACACAACAAAACTCAACAACACAAACATATATATATATATATATATATATATATATATATATATAATAGAATCCACCTTCACTTTCTTCTTCTTCTTCTACAATGAAGTCACCCACACCATCTGAGTCTTGATCAACAAATTCATCTATTGTAGGATCGAGTTCTTCTTCTTCTACAATGAAGGCAGCCACACCGTCCAACTCGCTGTCGTCGTCGAAAATCATCCTTTCTCCAGATGATCTGCTCGCCGGAAGGAGAGGCTCGGCGGAAGGAGAGGCTCGCCGGCAAGGAGGGTCTCGCCCGCAAGGTTGAGTAGAAAATTAAAGGAAAAAAGGAGAGAGAGAGGGGTTAGAGAGTGAAAGTGGTGGTTGAGATCATAAATGCCACCTTCCCCTTTTGTTCAACAAATATCCCCATTCCCCATTCCTTCTTCAGCAAAATGGCGCCCAAAATTCTTCCCCAAAGCAAAATGGGCCGAAACATGTTTAATGAGCCTTCGGCCCATGACCCGAATTATTCCTCCCTTCTCCAACTTTCCCTCCCAAAATTTTGGCCGCCCCAAAAATCTGCCCACCTCCCGCCCAAAATTTCGGGCCGCCCAAAAACCGCCCACTTCCTCCGCCCATAATTTCGGCTCGCCCAAAAAAGCGCCAGGCCCTCTCTCCTCTCGGCTCATGGGTCAGTGATACTATCAGAGTTTCCATAATGATTTTCATGCCCATATACTACTTGAAAGAGATCATTGCTTGTGACATACACAAAATCAAAATTTTCATTGTAGCATCACTGAATATTTTTCAGAAATGAAACTAGAGACTCCACATAACACCGATCAAAGTCCTCTGGAGTCCAATTGACTTGTCAAGCTTAACCCTAATACTAGGGATCTTCCACTTTTAACCTCTGGACCTTTTGAAATACCAAAGCATACTCTAACAAGATAGAGTTCCATCTAGTCTCCACAGAAAAGCACACAAGTTTTTAGTATCTTAACTTCTATTCATGATGGGCACAAGTCTTAAATCTATGCATTCTCTACAACTTGCTGATTCGCTTGAGAATTCGACATTTAGAGACACAGGGGAACTTCACAAGGTGAAGAAGATCGGTCCTGCCCTCTTGGGTGTCGTAGCTCACTTAGTCCAAGGTTTCCATTCCAGTCTTTTCAAAAGACTATGCTTCCAGCGAGTGGCGCCCCAGAGAGCATGCCAATATATGTGGTAAGAGCATGGACCAGGAAATCGAATCAAACTGGCCGGTTCAACCTAAAATTCGGGAACCGGACCAGAAGCGAAATGGTAGGCTGCCAGTGGCCTTTTTACCGTGACGGCCGATTTTTTCGGTTTTTACGGCAAGAAACGAAATACCGTCCGGTTTTGTAGTAACCGACATTGGACTATTCTCAGTAAAATGCCGCCGTTATACGCAACCAAAATAAAGAAATAAAAAATTGGCGTCCAAATAAGTGAATAACAAACACCCAAAACCCTAATCTTTAAATAACCGAGCAAATCAAAACTCAAAAGTAGAAGCTTTCATCGTTCCTTTTCTTCCCCCGCCCCGCCGCTCCACTTCTCCTCTGGCGAGTGGCATCATGCGACTGACGAAAGGGACGAGGCGACCCGTGATCGGCGAGCAGTTTCTTGAACCAAGTCGGAGATAGAGAAAATCTCAGCGGCGGTAGACGGGGTGAGCTTCAGGAGACGGTTGCCTAGATGCAGAAGGTTCCGCCTCTCTCACTTTTTCTCTCACAAATCATTGCAGGAGATAATATTGAGAAGAAGATGAGAACTGTAGGAAGGTTCCGCCTCTCTCACTTTCTCTCGCACAAATCATTGCAGGAGACAACCAACAAGAAGGTTCCGCCTCTCTCACCTCTCTGACCTGCCCTATTACCTTCACTACTGAGTCTAAACATGACATTCTTTCTATGAGCAGAAGATGTGAAAACGCTTTGTTGAATTGCCACCTAACCTAAGTGATTGTTCCGTCTCAAACTGCCTTAAACGAATCAAGATTCGGGAAAATATTATCCATTTCTATCACAGGTTGGGCATGCTCTGGTCTGCGCTTCTGATTTGATCTTATGAAGCCACACAATTAGCCAAATGGTTTGCTTCAATTGAATGTTTCAATCCCTGCTATTATGTCAAGGAAAAATCTCTTGCCAGGCTGAATGGAAGAGTGAAAAGTTACCTGAGCCTTTTCTCGAGTTTTCATCAAATCAAATTTATATTTGAAATAATACTCTACATTATATTAACTTGCAATATTAGGACACAAAATGTTGTTAATGACATTCAAGCAGCCATGCGCATTTTCTATAGAGCAATAAAGTTAGGGTCTAAGTCTAGCAACTAGTAATCCTATCTATCCACCTCTCCAACCACAAGTAGAATCAACAAAATAAACCTGCATTAACACAACCACAATCTAGAACCAAACCATCCTTGCATTATAAAACTCCCAATAAACACCAACATTACAAGTCTTCCATGACAGCAAAAATTTGATTCAGTAGATCAGAGGTAAACAAACCCTCAATGGCTCTTAAGTTTTAAGGGACACATAACTACTAACCACCACAATAACAATCCACCGGAAGAACGGTACCAAACCAGAAGGAAAGCAGGATCTCAACGAAGCCTCCTGGCCTCTCTCTCGGACTCGAGCAAGGTGAGGACGTCGCCTTCTCTCACTGGTCCCTTGACATTCCTCATGATGAAACGGTTGGGGTCGTCCATGAACTTGACCCTGACCTGAGTCACCTGCCCCCTTGATCCAGTCCGACCCATCACCTTCACCACCAATGCGTGCTTGGTCTGAGAGTCCATCCTGTACCGATTCCAAATTGTGGCACAGAGTTAGCAGGGGAACACCCACATGAAAAGTCATCATTCTAACCACTAGATGATATCTGTTTGATACTAGATATAAATGTATAAAAGGCAGCAGCATAGATCAGGGATCTATGGTACCAATACCGCAAGCAGAAAATTCAATTGGCTCAATAGATGACATAAACCCTAAATGACCAACTACAGTGGACAATCTAACCCAATTGGTACATCAAAAATAGCAACGGAAGAAGATCATAGTTACAAATAGCCTCAGCATAACCAAATTTATCGTACGATAATACTGAGCCATAGTTTTGTAGTTTGTGTTCATCAAGCCATTACCCAACTAATCGGTACTGCAAATTAATCTCAAAGGGGAACAACTATCATCTGCAACCACAATCCAATTAATACCCTAGTAGTTCAAATCTTACTCAAAGGCAATTAGAAACCAATTCCTAAGAGAAATCGAACAGACAATCCCAAAAACAGGAGAAGCACGAGTTGCGCAGAATCAAGCTATCCACACAATATCAGTTTCCGCTAGGAGACCACGAAATCGGAAATGGTACAAACAATCATCTAACATCACTCAGAAAAAAATCTATTGATCGATCTCTCCACAGGTTCTATCACCACACAACCAAACAACAAGCAAGACAAAGCATGAACACCGCTCACTTCAGGATCAACCATATCAACAACAAGAATAAAGAGGAACCAGAGACGGCAGTGGGAGAAGAGAGCAAAACGAACCTCACGAAGCTCAGAGGAGAATCAACGAAGAAAGAGCAAGAACAGGGGACGACGGCAGCTGCTGCTAGGTTTCTCTCGCAGATATAGAAGCGGGCGAGTGAATGACAGAATGAGAGTCTCTAGGGTTTTAGTAAGGAGGGAGGATCCAGATTTTACCGTTTCGTCCAAGGACGGGCTTTTCCAAAGTGGGGGTAGTATGGTAATTAGAGCCAATTTGGTCGACGGCTGGTTCCCCTAATGTGTTCGGCCCATGCGGTAGTTCGGCCCGTGTTCGTAATTATTGGGCCTGATTACTTCTGGCCTCGCGTCGCCCGGCGGTCCACATGCTTATGGTCGTCGGTTTTAAAATTAACTCTTTATTTCGTTGAATTAGCCAAAATTTAGGTTGTTGCAACTTGCAACCAGCGGGAGACGAAGAAGAATGACGCCCACCTCCCACTCCCAACCATTTCTAACACTCCTCTTCAATTTGTAACACACTTGGGAGCTCCTCCAGTTTTGGCTCTGTTGCTTTTAGATGGAGCTCACCTGCTCTACTTCTTCTTTTGCGAGAATTTCAGCTACAACCATTCATTCCAGCGCTTCTTATCATCTTCAGACCAAGATACCCATCAAGCCCAAGTGTCTCCCGGGCTTGCTCCTCCGAGGCTCAAAACTTTCGATTCCGCCAAGACTTGGGTCTCAAAGAAACTGCTCTCAGCGGGTGGCTAGCAGGGCGCGCAGGAGTAATTCCATCTGGGTATGTTATTAAATTGTGAGTTGCGGTCTGTGGTTCTTCTGGTTTCTGTAGACTTATGAGCGACATTGGAGTAATTCGTGTAGCTGGAAATTTTTCTTTGGATTTGATTCTCCATTAGATTACTTCTCGCTCAGGCATTCTGAAACAGCAAAAATGAATTTAGTTGCTTTCAACTTCAATGGAGTGGAGGAATGGCGGTTGCCCTTTGTTGTCTTGTTCTTTGTCGCATGGATTAGCCGGATTTTACCTTACAGAATTATGGTTCATAAGCAAATTGACAATCCCCTTCGAAAGGTTTAATAGGATTTTGAATTTGCTTGGAAGATGCTTTCTGAACTGGCATTCCTGACATTTGAAGTTGCACTGCTTGTGGCTTTAGGCAGTCGTAAGGAAAATTTTGTTACGTCTGACACTTCCGATCTCATACTAATGTAAACAATCGATGGTCTGATGGTCCGGGAATCACTAAAGTAAGATGACATCGTTTCTCAATGGATGTGCAAGTTGAAAGATCTTTTGTATCTACAGCAGCCATGGATTAGCCGGATTTTACCTTACAGAATTATGGTTCATAAGCAAATTGACAATCCCCTTCGAAAGGTTTAATAGGATTTTGAATTTGCTTGGAAGATGCTTTCTGAACTGGCATTCCTGACATTTGAAGTTGCACTGCTTGTGGCTTTAGGCAGTCGTAAGGAAAATTTTGTTACGTCTGACACTTCCGATCTCATACTAATGTAAACAATCGATGGTCTGATGGTCCGGGAATCACTAAAGTAAGATGACATCGTTTCTCAATGGATGTGCAAGTTGAGAGACTAGAAAGATGGTGTTCATTTAATGGTTCTCCCTCCCCTCATGTTATGATGAATTTGAATTAGCTGCTACAGACTGGTAGTTTCATCAATGTCATGAATGTAGTCTTAGATTACTTGCTTGAAATCTCCATGAGACTCATGGCTCATGTAATTGGAATCTGGGTTCTACCAGGCCTGCAGTCAAGTTGGAGCTGGGTCTGATCATGTAGTAACCAAGTTCTCGAATTTCAAAGATGCATGCTGGAGATTTCTGAGGCCCCATACGATACGTGGAACGGCTTTAGGGTCCACGTAAGTCGTGTTATCATGTAATTTAGCGCTTTTGCAATTGTCACCAGCTACTCATGCATGTTCTTCTGCTTGTTCATATTACTATATTATTTCATGTGTTAACAGTGCTTTGGTGGCAAGAGCATTGATTGAGAACCCAGAGCTTATAAAATGGTCTCTTGTGGTAAAGGCATTCTCTGGCCTTCTTGCTCTACTGTGTGGGAACGGGTATATAGTTGGCATCAATCAAATCTACGACATCGGAATAGATAAGTATGGGCCACATTTCCTCTTCTTCTGGCTCGTAGAAGCTCAAACTATTTGTGTCTTAAAATTTCTGCTGTGTCATTGTGGTAGAAGTGTGTTAGTTTATCTCTCTTTATTTTGCAGGGTTAACAAACCTTATTTACCTATTGCTGCTGGGGATCTTTCAGTCCCAACTGCATGGATGTTGGTGATACTTTTTGCAGTGACGGGTGTTCTCATTGTTGGACTGAACTTTGGTCCATTCATCACTTCTCTTTACTGCCTTGGTCTTTTCCTGGGCACCATCTATTCCGTCCCTCCGTTTAGAATGAAGAGATTTGCAGTTGCAGCATTTCTTATTATCGCAACGGTATTCCATTAACTCCCTGTTGTGTTTGATGTGACTACTTCATTTGAATATCTTGTTCTTGAACCATCACCAATTTTGTCTGGAACCATAAGCTGGCATTCCATTTTTAATACCCTCTTTTGTTAACCTTTTCCCCTTTGGCATAATAACTAACTAACTAACAACCTTTGGAATCCTGCAGGTACGAGGTTTTCTTCTCAACTTTGGTGTCTACCATGCCACAAGAGCTGCCCTTGGTCTTCCATTTGAATGGAGGTGCATATATTTCTTAGTTACTCACTGCTTGTGATGGAGTTGAGAAAAATAAACTAAATGGATGATATGTTTTGGTGAGTTAGCTTTATTTGACAGAATGAAGGGATGAACTTATTAACGATTGCTTTAGATTAGGCTTTAGAGCTTCATGAAATAAGCCAACATGCCCTTTCAGCTTATCGTGTACCCTATTTGGCATTTTGGAACTTACTACTTGAACTAGAACCCTTATACATCTCCATATCTTGTTATGTCAATCATTTTCTTATTCATTGTCAGAGAATTTAACATACTCGTTGAAGTCTATTTTTTCATCTGTTTTCAGAAGTTACAATTTTGTGATACTTTTGTCTCACATTGTGCTTTAATCTATATATCTGGCAGTTACCCTGTGGCATTCATTACATCCTTTGTGACACTTTTTGCTCTGGTCATTGCTATAACAAAGGACCTTCCAGATGTAGAAGGGGATCGCAAGTGAGTCATATGTCATTCGTTTGTAATGACTTCTCTAGTTCAGTTTGAAGTTTGAACAGCTTTTTAGTCTTTTTAATTACAGAAAACAGCTTTTTAGTCTGATTACTCATAAATTTGCACTTCTATTTTCAACTCCTACTCATAGTCTCTAATCGAGTCTAATATTATATTGTTTATCAATAAATAGTAATCATGATACAGCCTCATGTATACCACTGCAGATTTAAGATATCAACTTTGGCAACGAAACTTGGCGTTAGAAATATTGCATTCCTTGGTTCTGGACTCTTGTTGTTGAACTATATCAGTGCTGTATTGGCGGCTATTTACTTCCCGCAGGTAAACAATCTCTGCAGATTAAGCTTACTCAAACTTATGGATGGATTTATATGTCAATTAAACTGAAAATATCACATGTAAATACCAAACTTCTTTCTCTTTCCCGAAAATGTTTCTGAACATAATGCTGTTCTCATCTCTTTTCGCAGGCTTTCAGGGGTAGCTTAATGATACCTGTACATACCATCCTAGCAACATGTTTGATATTCCAGGTGCCCTGTTTTGATTTCTTTATGGAATATTTACCAATACAGTTAATGATTTGATCTGGGTTTTTTCCCTGCATATGGTATTCTGTTCAAGTCTCTACAGTCATGTTTATGTTGTTTGTGCTTTATCCACCATGCTATTTAGGGTATAGACAGTTATTCTTTCTGGTGGTTGTTTGTCTGTTGTTCTAATGGATGTTGTTGATGATATATCAGACATGGCTGCTGGAACAGAGGAAATATACAAAGGTACAGCATGCCTCTGGCTTACGATGCAGCAAGCATCTTTTGTGGCTACTTGGGAGCCTAATTGATTACTTCATATATTTCTTGTGCAGGAAGCAATCTCAGAGTTCTACCAGTTCATTTGGAATCTTTTCTACGCCGAGTACTTCATTTTCCCTCTAATCTAGAGCTTATGCGACCCGACCCCTCTTTTCACCTGTTTCTGTATGCTCAACCGGCTCCCCAATTTTTTTTTACTGAAGTTAGCTGCTTGTTGTTGTACTGCTGATGCTGCTGTAGAATGGGCAACAACTAAATATTCAAATCGGGTTACTTTTTGGCAAATAACAGACATTATATCATCTTTGCCGAAGTGTTAGGATTTCCATTAGTAGAAAACATCAATTGAGGTTACATTTCAAGATCCTGGCTTTCTTGTTCTACTCCCTCTCCATTCTGTCAGAGTTGAAATCCAATGTTACAGGCTTAGGAAAAAATCCCATAATACACTAATTATTAAAAAAAATTCCCAAAATACAGTACTTATAAAATTATTTCCCAAAATACAGTAGTTTGGTTATCACCGCTGCAAACCAAGACAGTGATGGACATCACCGTTTTTGACCAAAACGGTGATAGTATCATCGCTTTGGACCAAAACAGTGATGCTATCACTGTCTTGGACAAAAGCGATGATCCTTTCACCGTTTTGGACCAAAACGGTGATTGCATCACTGTCTTGGTTAAAAGCGATGAAAGATGAGTCTTGGACAAAAGCGATGATCCTTTCACCGTTTTGGACCAAAACGGTGATTGCATCACTGTCTTGGTTAAAAGCGATGAAAGCATCATCGCTTTCTACCAAAACGGTGATGCAATCACCGTTTTGGTTTAAAACGGTGAAAGGCGACCTTATCACCGCTTATGTGTAAAGCGATGATATCATCGCTGATGTGTAAAGCGGTGATAATTGACACGTTTTACCGGCCTGGTAGGTGGAAATTAGGTCACAGCTACCAAGCAATCACCGCTGAGGACAATGGCGGTGAACATATCACTGTTTTTGTCCAAGGCGGTGATTGCAAAAAAAAATTTCTATAAATACTGACCTCCACTTCCCCTATTGCTACTTTACAGAAAATTAGTACAAAAATTAGTGTTTTATTAGTCGTTTTCTCAGCTGGTTTGGAGTTGGTTTACTGCTCAAGAAACTCGTCGGGATTCGGTATGTTATAATTATGTAATGTTTACATGTTGATGTGTTAGTAATTTATATGTCTGTATTTAGTGAATTGCGGTTATTGGAAAATATGTTATGATATATTTAGATTAATTATGATATGATAGATGTTAGTTAATTAGTTATGAATTTAGATGAACTTGATTAGTTTTCTCATGATAGATCGGGAGTCGGTATGTTATAATTATGTATTGTTTACATGTTGATGTGTTAGTAATTATATGTCTATATTTAGTGAATTGCGGTTATTGGAAAATATATTATGATATATTTAGATTAATTATGATATGATAGTAGTGAATTAGTTATGAATTTAGATGAATTTGTTTAGTTTTCTCGTGATAGATCAATTACATGCGTTTGTTTAGGGGTTTGGATGATATTGTTTTTGTGTCCCTAATGTACTAATTATATACTATACTTAATTATTATAAATTGCAGACATGGTTAAATTTAAGAAGTTTCGGCTTATTATTCGGTGGAATGGTCGGGTGACAAACTCGAACATTGGCATCGACTATGAAAATGGCGAATCCACTATGCTAAAAATTGAGTCGAGATTCTCGTGGCAAGAACTTCATGACATTTGTGCAGAAAGGACTTGTACGGGCGGGCAAATGAGAGTTGGTCAAATTGCCTACCGCTATCCAAACATGAGTGCTGGCGGAGTTGTGTACGAAAAAATTGTCATAAACGATGATGACTCGGTGAACATGATGATACAGTTCCTATCTGACAACGGGTTGCGGCTTGCAGAGGTGTATGTCGAGACCGAGCCAGTCGGTGAAACTCATTCTCACCAGTATTCTTGTGATGATGGTTTTGCAGGAGGGTATGGCTGGGGTGGTAGTTCAAGTAACTACGAAGGAGGTAACTACGAAGGAGGTACTTCTGCAGGAGGGTATGGCTGGGGTGGTACTTCAAGCAACTACGGAGGAGGTAGTTATGAAGGAGGTGGTGGTTGGGAAGAATACGTGCAACCAACTGAGACGGCCGTCAATATCGTTCAGCCCGACGGTGATCAATGGCCTGCTTGGGGTCCAGAGTGGGCTGACATTGGGAACAACCTTCGATCTGGGCGTTCTTCGCATGACCAACAAGACGATGTTGGTTATGCTGGCAACGATGACCATCCTGAGTCGAGCTATCCATTCGCCTCTAGTGACGATGAAAGTGAGGAAGATTTGAGATCAGTCAGTGAGGAGGAAGATACGGACGGTATCGACGATATCGATGACAGAGAGGTGGCGTTCCGTCAGGCACCAACACCTTACTACACAGAGGTTCCTGATCAATTTTTATATGGTCAGAACGATGCCTCTGACTATCGGCCCATGCCTGTGTATAATCCGACTGCTCCTTTGGAAGTGGGTATGGCGTTCACTTCGAAAGCCGATGTGCAAGATGCTTTTAGCGAAGAAGCCATGCGCCGTAACTTCGAATGGAAGGTAAAATATTCTGACACCAAACAATTGCATATCATTTGTAAGAATGCTGGAGAGGGTTGTGAGTGGCAACTTCGGGCTGCATATATGAAGAGAAAGGGCGTCTGGGTCATGCGAACAGTAGAGAACAACCACAGATGCTCCTCAACCATACTTTCACAGGATCACCGGCAACTGAAAGCAAAAAAGGTGGCGAGAACCATTAAGCACCTAATCGAGGCACAACCGGATATCAAGATAAAAGCTATTATGGCCGAGGTGAAGGATCGACATTCCTACACCATAAGGTATAAGAAGGCGTGGCATGGGAAGCAGAAGGCCATGGCTGAGGTCTACGGTGATTGGGATGACTCGTATTATTTACTCCCTCGACTAATGTCCGCAATGGAGGAGTCCAACCCTGGGACGGTACTCGTGCCGTGGTACAACAACGTGCAAACTGAAGATCAAGTTCGTGTACATAACGAGTTGATGTTTCATCGTCTGTTCTGGACATTCAAACCATGCATTGACGGGTTTCCTTACTGGGAAGTATAAAGGAACTCTTCTCATTGCAACTGGGGTTGATGCAAATTTAAGTATTTTCCCCTTAGCATTTGCATTAGTTGAAGGGGAGAACAACTTAAGTTGGGCATGGTTCTTTGACCAGCTACACGCCCACGTCACACAAAGAATGGGTATTACAATTATATCGGATCGACATGCCGGGATTAAACACGCCGTCAATGGTTTTCCCGACGAATGGGGATGGACATGGCGCTGGTGTATTCGTCAGCAGATCGTTGTCAATATCAAGCCTCGTAAAGTGCCTCAGCATGTGCAATCCCGTCCTCTCTATATAGGGCTGCAGTCGATCATGCCAATGGGGCAATCGACATGTCCCTCGATGAGCGAAGGGAATAAGTGATTCCTACAAAACAAAAAACACAATATTATCAGTCAATAGAAAGCAAAATAAAAACTTTAAAACTATTGAAATAAATTTAGTGTGTCTACCGGATTATTGTTCCAAATTGAACGGGAGCGATGTTGATCTTGCCCGGTTAAATACCTTCGATCCCTTGGGCCAGGATCGATATACAATCGAGGGTCGTATATCTCAGCACCCATCTATAAAAAATATAAAATCAAATCAATTTAAATTTTAGCACCCATGTAAAAAAAAATCACAAAAGAATATAATTAATTTACGTACTCTCAAAGCCTCTTCGTCCATTTTTTGCCGAAAAGCTAGCGAGAGTATCGACAAAACAAAAACTAACTCTAGTAATTCTTTCTGATGCGGAAGATCAGACTTAGCCGCAACCACAGAGCATACTTAGAACGAAACTAGAGGAAAGTAAAGGAGGGAGAAAGAAGTATAAGAATTTGGTGTGGTTTGGAATGAGGGGGGGGGGGGAGTGGTATTTATAGGGGAAAGGGGGGAAAGACCCACTGGAAAAATTATCAGGGACCAATCACCGCTTCTGACGAAAGCAGTGAAATCACTGCGTCCAACAAAGGCGGTGATGGCCCTGGATTGCTGACGTGGCGCGGCGTGAGGCGTCGGATCGTGGAGAAAAACCACAATCCGCGCCTCACTGCATCCAACGGCAGCGGTGAAGGGAGAGGGTGGCGCGGATCGCTGACGTGCAAAGCGGGGCTATCACCGCTTTGGTCTTCAGCGGTGAAGTCCCCGCCCGCGTCCACGTCAGCGATCCGCGCACTTTCACCGCTTTTGGATTCAACGGTGAAGATGTTCACCGCGTCGCAAATCTACGGTGAGTTAATCACCGTCAATGACAACAGCGATGATAGCATCACTGTTGTTGTCCAAAGCAATGATGATATCACCGTTTTGGTCAAAAACGGTGATAGCATCATCGCTTTGGACCAAAACAGTGATGCTATCACCGTTTTGGTCAAAAACGGTGATGTCCATCACTGTCTTTGTTTGCAGCAGTGATAACCAAACTGCTGTATTTTGGGAAATATTTTTATAAGTATTGTATTTTGGGAATTTTTTTAATAATTAGTGTATTATGGGATTTTTTCCACAGGCTTACAGCATATAAAATGGCACAATACTAGTTCATCCATTCATAAGCAGTTAAGCACAAAATAGACCATACGAAACCGTTCATAATACATATATATTTAGACACGAGCACTTCTACTATGCTATATAGTATTGGTGCTTTAGTGTACAATTTAAAGTTGTACCATAACATTAAATGTATAAGTTTAGGTTGTACCATAAAACAATTTGTACCATTATGTTATGGTACAACTTTACAACTTGAAGTTGTACCATCACATAAAGGTAGACGTTCAAGTTGTACCATAAAAAAATTTGTACAAAAAGTATAGGTACAATCTGAAGTTTTACCATAACGTAAATGTACAATTTTAAGTTGTACCATAAAGGCAAAACCCTATAGCACCAATACTATATAGTATTGTAAAATTTCTCATTTAGACACTCGTTTGTATAGGTGTCAATCGGGCGGGTTCGGGCGGGTTCGGGCTGGGTTCAATCGGGTTCGGGTTCAAACGGGTTGCGGGTTAGTCGGGTTGCGGGTTCATCGGGTTCGGGTTCATCGGGTTCGGGTTCAAACGGGTTGCGGGTTAGTCGGGTTGCGGGTTCATCGGGTTCAGATTCAATCGGGTTGCGGGCGAATCGGGTTGCGGGTTCATCGGGTTTTGGGTCGGGCGGGTTGCGGGCGGGTCGGGTTTCGGGTTGTTCGGGCCAGCGCATCAAGTAACTTAACTCATTACTCATTACCTACTTACACAATTTATTACACTAATTTAAAATATTTTCTCAACTTTTTAACCAATTTATTTCTACCTCGTATATATATACTTTATTTTTTTGAAAAAAACTAGTCAAAATGTTAAATCAATTTGTATGACTTGCAAACTTGTAATGTAATTAATCATAATTGGTAAAGTATTATAGCTAATAGTAATGGTGATATCAATATTTGCAACCAAAAGACACCGTTAATTGTTTATTTAATATTTTAGTATTAATTCAGTAGTAATTGGATTAAAGTATCTCGTTTAGTATAACCATGCAAATCTGGTATTTGGCGTGTGGTATTTGGCAAAAGCATAGTGATAAAAGGAGTTATTTCAAAATAACTCATTGCCCAAATAACTTTAGTAAACTGTTGCCAAACGAGTTATTTGTAAAATTGTTCGAATTATCCTAAAAATTGAACCAATAAAGATTAGCTATCAAATTTAGTAAAATTATTGTGACTTCAATCATAACTTACTCAATAGCATATATCCTATACACTTAGCTTTACCCTCAATCAGCAATTTAAGTTAGTATATGTTGTTGATTGTATACCCTAAACCATCAATACATTATACACTAACCACATAACTTATACCCTAATCATATGTCCTTGAGTTGTGATTTTGCTAGTATAGTTAATTTAAAAGTGAAATTCATACTTTGATTTTCAAAACATATATAAAAAGTGATATTTGCTAATTGTTATACCCTAACCATATATCCTATATTTTACACCACACACCTTGTACACTAACCACGTACCATAAACATAAATTAAAAAGGGATCCCCTGCCGTTAAAGATTTCAAGTGAACATATGTTAATATAAAACTTAGAACCGTCAAAACCATCAATATCTTATACCCTAACCATATACACCCTAAACCATATGTACCTTATACTTTATACCCTAACCATATACTTTATATCCTAAACAAAGAACCGTCAAAGATTACTTATCAAGTTTAGTATAAATTGTTGTAACTAATGGTTAATTTATTTATTAGCCCATAAAAGATTACATACATATATACATATTAGCCTTCAAAGCATATAAGAATAATTTTAACTAGTCATGCCCTCCATATAAAAGTTAAAGATTCATATTTCAAAAGCTAAAATTATGAAAAACTAAAAAATTGAAAATACCAAATTTGTTTCCTTCTTTCTTTTCACAAAAATACTAAAATTTCCCTTCTTCTTTTTCCTTCCATACATTAGAAAAACTCAATTTTCCCTCCTCTTTCTCTTCCATAAAATTGAAAGAACCAAATTACCCTCTTCTTTCCTTCTACCAAATGTTGAAAAGTCAAAAGTTTCCCTCCTTATTCTTTTTCATAATCAAAATAATCAAATTTTCCCACTTCTTTCTCTTCCCACATATCAAAACCACCAAAATTCCCACTTGTTTCTTTTCTAAAAAATTCAAAGAACCAAATTTCCCTCTTCTTTCTCTTCCCAAAAACTTGAATACACAAAAATTTCCCTCTTCCTTTAAAAACATCAAATTACCAAATACATTACTTTACTTTATTTATATTTAATTGATAATTTTATTGAATAGTTAAATTAACCAAAATTATAATTTATATATTATATTAATATTGTCATAATCTCAAGTGACCTTCTTGTTTCAATTTTTGTAATTTTCTTAAAATACGTAATATCAAGTGAGTTTCATATTTTTAAAATTTGTTATACGAAATGAAAAAATAAATTTACTTAAGTTTATAATGAAAAACTTTATTTTGAAAAACTATGTATTGTATATTTTAATAATTATTAAAGTGGATTAGATGAAATTCGGGTTGAGTCGGTCGGGTTACGGGTTAGTCGGGTTCGGGTCAATCGGGTTCGGGTTGCGAGTCAGTCGGGTTGCGGGTCAATCGGGGTCGGGTTGCGGGTTAGTCAGGTTGCGGGTTAGTTGGGTTGCGGGTCAATCAGGTTGCGGGTCGGGCGGGTTACGGGTTGTTGATTTTTAGTCAATTCGGGTTGCGGTCGAGTTGCGGGTCGTGTTGATCGGGCGGGTTAATCGGGTCGGGCTATGTTTTCACACCTATACTCGTTTGGAAGGAAAGTAGGAAGCAGCACACCAACCCATGAGCTTGACACTCGTTTGGAAGGAAAGTAGGAAGCAGCACACCAACCCATGAGCTTGATATGATAAGAGTGATCTTAGGGTTTAAAAGCTCAGAAAAGAAAGGAAAACAACACATACACACTCCGATATGACGAACGGAAGTACAGAACACTCCCATGATACACAATCCAAGATAATAACCATGCCTCCTCAACACTCTTCGTTATTTAGTAGTAGATAGATAAGCGTGGCAGGCATAGTGTTGTTCTCCATATAACAGGGGCTGATGAATCGATCATTCATCATCATCATTGCGGCGATGGTGCTGATGCTTATAGCGATGCTTCTTCTTCTCATCATCATCGTCGTCATCCTCCTCAGAGTCATTATCTCCCTGCAAGTTCGATGCACAAGACACCAGTTAGTAAGCTCTGTAACAAGATTTTCATTCAAGCTACACCTGTGGATTGATCAAAGATCATCCCAGAAAATGCAGTCAATAACCATCCATCTACACATAACTCGTCGAGACCAATGATCAGTCCAAAGTTCTTCCAATTACCGTAGAACCAAATTTCAACCATCCATCAAAGATACATATACATAAATATATATCATAAAAAGCTTCCACCTTGTGGTAGAAAAACAGTCACTGCAGCAACGAACACAAATGAAACTTCCATATTGGAAAGTAAACTATAGATAGATGAACAACTGCTAGCAATATGCCGATATCAGAGCCACACACAGTTACTCAAGCAGCCAAATGAAAAAGGGTATGGGAAAAGCTTACATATTTCTTGCGGCCATAGCCTTCTTCACCACCACCATGGCCATACTGGCTGCGAGACTTCTCCTCATCATCGTCATCATCATCATCACTGCGGCGCCTCCCATAAGCAGGCTTCTCGGAGCTATCTTGTCTGCGGTAACCCCCAGAGCCGTAATCAGTCGTCTCCTGGCGCCTCTCATAACCTTCACCTTCCTCTCCATAGCTCTGCTTTCGCCTTCCATATTCAGACCCACCACCGCCTTCATACTCTGATGATTCAGTCTGGCGACCGTAACCAGATCCGAGCTCGGGCTCGGGCTCCGTCCTCCCTCCATAACCCGACCCGTATTCAGATTCAGTCCTGCCACCGTACCCGGATTCCTGCTTACGGCCATACCCAGATCCGTACTCAGGCTCCGGCTGCCGGCCGTATTCGGGTTCCTCCTTACGGCCATAGCCAGATCCGTACTCGGATTCCGGCTGCCGGCCGTATTCGGGTTCCTCCTTACGGCCATAGCCAGATCCGTACTCGGGTTCCGGCTGACGGCCGTATTCGGATCCATATTCAGATTCCTGTTTACGCCCATAGCCCGATCCACCATACTCGGACTCCTGCTTACGCCCGTAACCCGATCCGTGCTCAGATTCGGTTCTTCCACCATATCCGCCGCCGCCAAATCCGTATTCAGTCTCTGTCCTCCCGCCGCCGTATCCACCGCCCTCGGTCTCAGTCCTCCCGCCATATCCGCCGCCGCCACCGATCTCAGTCCTCCCACCGTATCCAGATCCGTGCTCTGACTCACCGGCAGGCCTGCCCCCGCCGGGCTGGAAGCCGTAAGCGGGACCAGGTCGGGGCTTAGGGCGGGAGTAGCTGCTGTACTCGGAGTTCAGAGCCTCGTCGCCGTAGGCAGAGGGCTCCGACTGGGACGAGAAGTGAGGGCGATCGTAGTCGATCTCGTCGGAGGCGGATTGGCCCATTGGGTAGCTGGTGTCGTCGCTTGGGGGAATTGGGCGACCATAGGTCAAGTGGATGTCATAGCCGCCGCCGTATGGCGTTGGATCGTACTCGTCGAAGTCGTCGACGGCGTCGGCATCTGCCCTGGAATAGTACGGCATTTTCGTCGGTGAAGGAGAAAGCTAATTTTTGGCTGCGTGGCGCTCTAGTTTGCGATTTGGGAAAATCGGAAGAATCTGGTCCACGAAATAGATGGATTTATACAACTATTGTGTGGAGTGGCGGAAAGAAGTAATTGTCTTGCACGGTCATCAAATTTTACGTCGGCTTAACTTAGGTCACTGAACTTTAAGCTTCAACTAATTAATGTCACATCCAACTCGCTATTGATGGAAATTTGAACCCGCCCCGTGGGTATTACCCGACCTGACCAGCGATAGGGTGGGTAATACTCGCCGCGTGTTAGCATGAGGTGGGGCATGGGTATATACTTCCGACCTGCCTTGCCCCGCCCTTCCAATTTTTGGCCCATTCTATCTCAATTTCTTACAATATCTATATATATTTTTCTTATTTTAACTTTTTTCACCTAGTTAGAGTTGATCTTTCAGCTATTTAGACTCAATTACCTATTCTATTATCACTATTTTTTATTCATAAAGGTTTTTTCATTCGTTTATCGTAAAAAACAAATCATGTGTTTTTTTCAAATAACATGTAAGAGTGAGTCGACCCGTCCCGTCTCATATCCTATGCAATGTAATCTACAAGACCCTCACAAAGTGCCTTGTCAATCGCATCAAGCCGTTAATGAGAGACCTGGTGCACCCAACCCAGACGAGCTTCGTACCGGGTAGACAGATCTCGAGCAACATCGTCATCCTGCAGGAGGTGGTCCATTCCATGAACCAAAAGAAGGGTCGAAAAGGAGCCATGGTGCTCAAGATTGATCTAGCAAAAGCTTATGATCGTGTGAGTTGGAGTTTTGTCCAGGAAACACTTACCCTCGCGGGGTTCCAGGTCAAGCTCATCGAGGTTATTATGGGTTGCATCTCGTCCCCAACAATGCAGGTTCTTTGGAACGGAGTTTGTACAGAGGCGTTCACACCTACCCGGGGCCTTCGGCAGGGCTTCCCCCTATCTCCTTACCTCTTTACGCTCTACATGGAGAGGCTAAGTCACACCATTCGCGAGGCGGTTGTTACCGGTCGCTGGAAACCAGTCGTGCTCGCACCAGGTGCCCCTCCTCTCTCCCACCTCTTTTTTGCTGACGACCTTATTCTATTTGCAGAGGCGACGGAGAAGCAAGGAGAGGTAATCATGGATTGCCTCGACCGTTTTTGCCAGGCTTCGGGCCAACAGGTGAGCAAGGAGAAGTCGGTGATGCTCTTTTCTAAGAACATGGCTCGCCCCTTGTGTTCAGAGATCTCTCGCAGAGTGGGGATCCCCATGACTCAGGACCTGGGTCGCTACCTAGGGGTCCCTGTCTTGCACGGGCGGGTCACTAAAGAAACTTATCGGTACATTCTCTCTCGCATGGATAACAAACTGTCGGGCTGGAAAGCCAAAAATTTGCCCTTTGAAGGACGAGTGACCTTGGCTATGTCGGTGCTAAACACTATGCCGACGTACGCTATGCAGACGACCCTCTTGCATGTGTCCATTTGTGATGAGATTGACAGGAGAATTAGGGGATTCATCTGGGGTTCCTCAGCTGAGACGAGGAAGATGCACCTGATTAATTGGGAAGCTATCTGCCGACCGAAGAAGGAAGGGGCTGGGTTTCAGGAAGGCTCATGAACTTAATCTAGCTCTAAGCTAAACTTGCTTGGCTTTTCATGAAAAATCTAGAGGAGTTGTGGGTGTAGGTGTTGCAGGCGAAGTACTTTAAGGTGGTGGAGGGCCAGCTGGTGGCTAAATCCGCGGCTAGAGTCTCAACGCTCTGGCGAGGGATACGAAAGGCATGGCCGGTGATGGTGAGTGGCACCGCTATGAGTATCAAGGACGGTCAAACAACGTCGTTCTGGACAGATAGGTGGATTGACAGTGGGGAACGGCTGCTTGACCATGTGCGAGAAGAGGCGTTGCCGGTTAACCCCTCGGATGCGGTGGCACAGTTCGTTACGCCAGCAGGTGAGTGGGACATTAATCTCCTGCGATCCCTTCTTCCTGAGGAGTATGTTTTGCAGGTTCAGGGAATCCAACCCCCTATGGCGGATTCAGGGAGCGACGTTGCTACATGGGGGCCTGAGGAGGATGGGAGATTTCGAGTTCGCTCCGCTTACGAGATTGCCCGCAACCATGAACAACTAGATCGAGAATTTGACTGGAGGATCATCTGGAAGTGGAGCGGACCGGCTCGAGTGCAGCATTTCATGTGGCTGGCGGCTCGCGAGAGGATTCTCACCAACATGGAACGAGGAAGAAGACACCTGACGACCCAGACTGCTTGCACCCATTGCTGCGACTCACCTGAGACAGTCATGCATGTGTTGCGGGACTGTCAATTTGCCCGGTTAACTTGGATGCGGCTGCTCCAACCTTCTGATTACCAGACCTTTTTCAGTTTACCCTTGCAGGAATGGATTGCGAAATACCTTCGAGAAGAGCAGACGGGCCTCTCTTTTGGCCTTACCTGCTGGTCTCTTTGGCGGACCAGGAATGACCGCGTTTTTGCGAACAAGGTCACTACAGTTGAAGCTTTCCTACAGCGCATCCTGGCCTGGATAAATGTCGTGAGGACGGCTATGGATAAGGACCGGACCCTTCATCACCCGAGTCCGCCCGCTAGAACGGAGGAGCTGATCTCTTGGAAGCCCCCTCCTCCTGAGTGGGTTACTCTCAACTCTGATGGCTCCTTACACCATGGCACAGGCTCTACTGCTGTGGGAGGCCTGTTGCGAGATCATCCAGGGTGCTGCGTGGCAGCGTACACGATTAGCCTGGGGATCTGTTCGATCACCAGAGCTGAGTTGAGAGGCACTGTGGAAGGGCTTCAACTGGCTTGGGATCTGGGATACCGTCGCATGAGGGTGGAGCTTGACTCTCGGTGTGCCATCCATCTTATTAGCAGCAACGCGAACCCGGACCACCATCATGTGTCGATCATTGACAGCCTCCAAGCCTTAGCTAAGCGTGACTGGGAAGTTGTTTTCTCCCATGTTTATAGGGAGGGTAATAAGTGTGCTGACTTTCTTGCGAACTATGGCCATTCTATGCCTTTAGGTTTTCATTTCATTCCTGCTAGCAACCCCATGTTGATGTATTGGATTTTGTATGATTCTCAAGGGCTTTCTGAGCCCCGTCTGGTTATGAATGAAGGTTAGGATGCACTGCATCCATTTATCAAAAAAAAAAAAAAAAGAAATTTGAACCCGCCTCGTGGGTATTACCTGACCTGACCAGTGATGGGGTGGGTAATACTCGCCGCGTGGTAGCATGAGGCGGGGCATGGGTATATACTTCCGACCTGCCTTGCCCCGCCCCGCCCAATTCTTGGCCCATTCTATCTCAATTTCTTACAATATCTATATAGATTTTTCTTATTTTGACTTTTCTTCACCTAGTTCGAGTTGATCTTTCAACTGTTTAGACTCAATTACCTATTCTATTATCACCATTTTTTATTCATAAAGGTTTTTTCATTCGTTTATCGTAAAAAACAAATCATGTGTTTTTTTCAAATAACATGTAAGAGTGAGTCGACCCGTCCCGTCTCATATCCTCATAGGGTTTTACCCGACCCTACCCGTAGTAGCATGGGGCAGGGCATGGATATTGAGGTACCTGCCCCGCCCCGTCCCATTGCCATCACTACAACTCGCTCATGTTTCTTTTTGTTCTCTAAAGTTTGAGTCTAGTGGTTTGCTCATCTTCTTTGTGTAGCGATAAGCTTATCCACCGTCGAGAAATCCTAAATTCCCAATTGTGATTCTTGTCTAAAATTTTGCTTATTTTGCATACACTTGTCATAATTTAAATATATAAGTATTTAATTACAAATTATTTAATAAATAACAATAATAATTTATTATATCCAAATAATTCATTCATAGATTAAAAATAACCGACTATACAATCATTGTTTTCATAAACAACCACGAAAGGATTTCATATTGTGAAAGAAAAGCAAAAGCATTCTTTATCTACACTATTAAATAAGTCTCTTTCAACGTATCTCACTAAACAAGCACTAGCAAACTGGTCGCCAAATCGACTTATTTGTTCCTAATATAACACAAAGTTGAAAATGTCCTTTTTACACTTGTAGTTGTAATTGGCAGAATCAAAATTAGTGGAATTGTCGTTGTCGCTAGACAATTTCAGATTATTGAGAAAAATATTGAATAGCCATAAGGAGAAAAGAGATCCGATTAGGTTTCTTTCATTCAAGCGAAAACAACTTTTTAACATCTTCCATTAGTAGCGCGCAACCCAAGTTATCTTCCATGCTTGTCAACTTCAAAATTCCCAGCCTTTTATATAGAGCAGTCTACCTACTATGGAGGCCCTTGTTGAGAAGAAGGTGTCGGTGCTTCCACAGTGCCCGGTTTGCTGGGATGAATTGGAATCCTTGGAGCATTTATTCCTTTATTGCCCAGTTGCTCGGGCTATGTGGGATTATTCCGGGCTGGAGTATCTGGGTGAGGGGCTTCCAAGGCAGACTTTTCCCCTTTTTCTCAAGCGGCTAATGTCCCTTATTCATTAACCTTCTATGTTCATGGCTGTGATTGTCGTCCTCTCGCGGATTTGGAAGTCCCGCAATTGGGTAGTATTTGAGGGAAAGCAGTTTGGTTTCTTGCCTCTCATGCGCCAGTTTCATCAGCAATATGAAGAATGGACGCGATTGCCTGGCAACCCAGGTGGTTTTTGGGTTGGTTTGTAGGTGGGATGGGGCAACAAGAACGGGCTCACATTCTGCGGGTGGCATGGTTGTGCTCAGCTCAGAGGGTGGGATCCTGATGGCTTACGGGGTCCAGTTCCCGATTATTGATGATCCTTTAGTTGCTGAGGTACTGGCGCTTCAGGAGGCTGTGCAGTGGTGTCTAGCTCAAGGGTTTAATGAGGTTCGCTTTGAGGGGGATGCGAAGGTGATTATCGACAAAATTCAGCGAATGGAGGCAGAGGATAGTAGGGTGGGGGCTGTTCTTATTGAGGTGGTGCAATTATTTGCCCTCCATCCTGGTTTGAGTATTCGATTTGTAGGTCGGCGTAGTAATAGGGTAGCCCATTTGGTGGCTAGAAAGGCCATTTCAATGTACCCGACAGAATGTCATGTTTTTTTATTTTCAGGGCTGACTGCATTCCAGGATGTAACTATCTTCTCATTTTGATCAATATATATCTTTTGTTAAAAAAAAGTCTAATTATTATTATCCACATTTTTATTGACGGAAACCTCAAATTGTCTTATGTTGATTTGCTAGCCAGAATCTCTCAAATACACTTGAAAGATCCCCTTCAATTTATCATATTATTGGAACACCACCTTTTAATATTAACCTTGATAAATTGGAACATCATCCTTGAGAGAGTATCATTATAATTGTTATGTGTTTTTATGTTATTGGTGATTTTTTCTTATTAATATCATTTCGTCTTCGTTTTTATATGGACCTTAAAATCCTATGATTTTATTATTTCAATTTTACCCCATTTTCGATTTTACTTAAAATTCCAATTTTAACTGTTTTGTCTGTGGTAATCGATGGTGGTAGCTGCACCAATGCTGTGAGTCTTGATGCAGTCAAGAAGCTGGGATTGAGTATCCTTAAGCATCCACAACCTTACAATCTTCACTAGTTGAACGACTATGGATCCATCGAGGTTAACAAGAAGGCCAAGGTTCGATTTCAGAATTGTGAGTATGCAGATGAAGTCTGGTGTTACGTTGCCCCAATGTAGGCTACTCATCTCTTATTGGGTCATCCATGGCAATATGATCGTGGAGTTATTCACGACGGAAGACATAATATCTACCAGTTCAAGCAAGGAGATGATGTGATTCCCCGGCTAGGAAGGGTCCAATTCCCCTACCGGGGATCACAAGGCGTCAACCAGGGAATAGGAGCAGGAGACCCCCCAGTCAGGTGGGCATTAATCCTCGATCGGGGATCAGGCTGACAAGTTGTAATTACATTTTGTGTTTAGGATTCTTTTCCTTTTCAGTTTTTCTATTAGTTTTTTTTTTGTTTATTTGGCCTATTTAAAGGCTTAGACTCGAGTTTTAGAGCATACATTGAAGATTATTGACTTTATTCATGGTTCATTGAGCTTTTAGCTTGTGAATTGAGCTTTGTATCAATCAAGTATTTTCCTTGATTTTGGTTGATCTTCTACCCTATATTGATAGAGCCTTCTCAAAGGTGTAAGATTTCACTTCAATTATGTTTTATTCTTAATCCTAACCCATGTTCGGGTGGGCATTAATCCCCGATCGGGGATGTGAAGGAGGACGACCAGGATTGGGGATGGCGAGCTGGAATTACCTTTTGTGTTTAGGATTCTTTTCCTTTTCGGTTATTGATTAGTTTTGTTTTTCTTCTTTGGCCTATATAAAGGCTTAGACTTGGGTTTTAGAGCAGGCATTGAATATGATTGAGTTTATTCTTGGTTCATTGAGCTTTCAGCTTGTGAATTGTGCTTTGTATCAATCGAGTATTCCCCTTGATCGTGGTCGAGTTTCTACCCTATATTGATAGAGCCTTCTCCCATGTGTGAGATTGAACTTAAATTATGTTTTATCCTTAACCCCTCTTCTTGGTTGTGCGACTATGATAACTACGACCACCGGTTCTTTGATCATATCATTATCTCATGTAAGGGATTGTTTGGATCAGGAATTGTATAAACGAGGAATTTGGGTCTAAATCGCTTATTTTAAAAACCCATGTAGTTTTAACATATGTTTTGCCAAAAAACTTGTTTGTAAGTGGACCGATATTTGTTCAACAAGGATTTTAATTTCTAATGGAAAATTTGAAAGCATTATATTGCCCTTATCTTCTTCACATACCCCAATAAATCGGTAACCCGTGTTCTGCATCACGTGTCTTTTTCCTCCCTATTCATCGACTATCGTTGCCACTCCAAGCATCCCCCCTCATGGAACCTAACCTAACACCGCCACTCTAAAAGTCCTCGTGCAAAAAGAAGACGAGATTCAGAGCCAGCACCTAGCGTGAGTGATGTGTTCGTCTGAAATCACCCACAGTGATGGACATGTTCTCCCTCGTCCTCCCTCGTCCTTGTCGTAGTTGTTGCGATCCATGTCATCCTCGACGGTTCTTTACCCTTCTCCTTTATGACTTTGGGTGTGTCTCAATCGTCCAGAAATCTCCGTCCTGGAGGCGAGTTTCTGGAGGAACTTTCCAATTCATACGAGCACTAATACGGTGAAGCAAAATCTATGTTTCTTTCCTTCGAATCGAAACGACCTCTATTGCCTTCTCGTCTACTGCTCCCTCTGCTCTTCCCCTTTCTCGATAGTGAGATCCTTTTTATCGCATGAATTGGAGAAGAATTTGTTGATCGTTTCACTTGACATCTTATGCTCCCTCTCGAGAGGAATTGAGGGAAAAAGGGTTAAGAGGGAGAAATCGAAGAAAGAAAAAAAAGGAGTTACAATGACTTGAGGGTAAACATGGAAAACCTGAAAATATGGATATGTTTGCTCTTCTTCTTTTTCTTGTTTTCCCTAGGCAAGAGCCACCTTAATTCACATTCTAGAGCTTCAGATTCAACGGCGTAAACAGGCAGTGGAGGATATTAAGAGGTATGTATGTAAAGTGCTACTGTCTCTGAAGGGTCTTAAAATAACTCAACTCAACTTTTCAACTGTTACTTTAGCTGTTCAGTTTGTCTGCACTCTAGAGTCAACCTGTTAGGAGTGTTAGTTTTGCTGACGATATCTTGATTATCCTGAAATTTGTTCCTCGATTGGACTGTTAAAACTTACCTGGATTTATTCCAACTGCCATGGTAGATGCAAGATGTTTATATTGCATTCTACTTACCTTTTGCAAGTGTTTTATACTTGAACTTCCGCATCCACAATCCCTACTGCTTCTATTGAGAGCCGTTCGTGATGTTTGCCAGTGATTGCTGATGATGCTTAGGTCCGGCATTAAGGTCACCAATTTAACTTGAACTTGGATTCCTTACTTGCCACTTCATTATGATCCTATTGACCTCGAAGCTTTTGGTTCAATCCTGATGATCCATGTAGCTGCCACATAGTATAGTACAAACAACCTGTTTTTCTCTAAGGCTATCTTGTTGTCAACACATTGGAAAGGCCATATTCTGTTTGAGCTTGAACTTAGCCTTAATTGCTTGACTTCACCCGCGCAGGGGGAGAGAAGAGGCACAGAAACTTCTCAAGGAGGCAGTCGGAACATTAGAGGGACAGTAGGCCAACAGAAGCCGACTTCTTGCCCTTCGAAGTGCTTATGTGCGAGTTAACTGTTGTATCAGCTGAGAATTTCCTGTTGCTGCAGTGATTTTCAAGACGCCATGCAAACATACGGACAAGACGAGAAAAGGAAGAAGCCTCTCCAACGACCAAGACCTGAAGTAGCAGTAGTAGCCAGCAATGTCGGGTTATTCTACTAGTATCGTTGTATTTTGTAGCGTTAAAAACTGATACTGGTAGATAGTAGGGGGATTTTCTGTTAGGTTTTGTCAATCATCTTTTCATGTTCGAACGGCCAATAGAAAGATCAAAGATGGGTCAGCTTCTGATATATAAATAATCAATGGCCCCAGCCCAGCTTTAACTGTGACAGACGCCAAAACTCGATATGGATTCGGGTCGCTTTGGACCGTTTAGTACCGTTTCATTCATCTTGTAGTAGCAGTATTGTTGTAACACTAGATTTACAACCATAGCACTGATAATCTTGAGAAGTCATGAAAGTTGAATCCTTTTCTGTGTTTAGTTAATATATTAGGTTCTATTTAGACTTTAGTATAATATCAATGTTAAGGTTTAGATGTAAGTAGAAAAATTATGCTAGACATAATGTGACATGATGAGTTATGAGAAAATGACGAGTCATGAGAAAATTGAGAGAAAAATATATGAAAATAATATTAATAATAATATTGAAAAATATATGAAAATAATATTAATAATAAGATTTCGGGTATGAGCTATGGACAAAATGAAGGGTGAGAAATATGTTGAAGTAAATCTGGTAAAATTTGGTAATAGACTCTTTAGAATGCAATTATTACAACAACTAATTTATGACCTCACAAGAAACAACTTTTAGATATAACAATAAATTTATTTACGGCTCGTTTGCTTTATGAATATGAAAGATGAGGGTTTTAGTAAAATCTGAGTTTTGAAAAACCGTGGATATATGATGGATTTGGTGGCATTATGAATTTTGTTTGATTAGATTTGTGGATATGAAATACAAATTACCTTGTTATCCTTATCTAATTATATTTCTATATTATAATCCAAATGTTTCATTAAAATTTTTAATCTTTACCATTACTCTATGAACTAATAATTCAACTATAAGTATAGAAATGTATCAAAATTTAGCACTACTTAACAATTCAATGATTCGTCTAATAATGCATACAATATTATGTATCAATTGCAACCAGTTGTTTGGCTTATTGCTACAACTCATCATTGTCTTGCTAACTCTCCGATTTTGGAATCAGACAGTCAATCAAATAATAATGCACAACATGAGCATAAGGTTTTAGAGTTGAATCCAACAAATCGCATACACATTCGTATTTAAATAAAATTCTACATTACAAATGAAATGATAAATTCTCATATTTAAATAAAATAGGACATTATAAACATTTATAGTTGCCAACCCATTGAAATAAATAGGAAGACAAATTTGTAATTAAAAAAAATAAGCAAGAGTAGAAGGGTAAACTATCATGGTGGATTTTAAATTTTTAATCCATCACCCAAATTCCACCTCAAGATATTGAACTTTCAAGTCCGTGCAGATTTCATCTTCCTAATTCCCTAAAGCAAACAATGAATTTTCGTTCAAGTCCATGATAAATTGATTTTCATAATCAAATTCATCATCAAAACCCTCGAACAAACGACCCGCCAAAGTTGTTTCAATGTTTTCATATTTCTATTGTGTTGCCACAACAACAAATAAAAACAGAACTAAACATGTTTTCAATCAATATTTTCACATGTGAAAATGGAAAACAAAAGATTAGATTAAACAGGATCTTTGAATCAAGCATCCTTGTGCAAACTCAACTAATAGTAATTAGTATCCACATCGAGCCTGTACTCCTCTTGGGAATGATCACCACGAGTTCTGCATCCGAGAGAACCTAGTAAAATTATGTCTATAAACGCAGTTTCATGTTTAATTATAGCAGATTCTTCTTCAGCAAATGGCTCGCTATGCCCTTCTCACCATCTCTTCTGAATTTTACTGGCCAGAGTAGCGAAAATACTGGATGGTGATATGTTGGCACCACCTGTCTCATCAGTGATTGAGAGAAGTTCGTATAGTTTGAGACTTCGGAGAACATGATTGATCGAGTCTCGACATCATTGCCAGGGAAAACCAAACCTATCCTCATGGAACCCAACGAGCGGAGGATAGCCCTCTTACATTCTGCTTCGAATCTCCAAAACCCGTGTTTGAGTATCATCTTGAATTTAAGTACTCTCGTCTAGAAGTTGGTTGATGATTTGAGTGGCTCCATAACTGGTAGTTTGATGTGACTTGTGATGGAAACTCTTACACTCTGCGGTAATTATTGGTGCCTGTGGATTAGGGGTTTGGCAGATATTTTGGGCTAGGGCAAGTGGCAACTTTTGCTTGGGATGAGTATTGAACAACCAAAGAAACAAGGTGATAAAGAAGGGAAGCCGGCAGGCAAAGGGTTGGTTGCTTGGAAATAAATGTCAAAAGTCTTGTCTCCATATGAACCAAGTGTGTAGCCGGGTCAAATCCAGTCCTTAAACCTTATTCCTTAAGGAGGATTTTAAACCCTTTTCAACCAATAGGAGGAGGAGAGATAAAATTATTATTAATCATTGTCTAACTACCTACTAAGGGCATGAATGGTATATAATAAAAAAGCAACCGTCTCCACTTTACATATTTGAAAAACTCATTCCCCTCCCAACCCTAAAACCATCCCGTCGTCCCCATCGTCTCGATACTCTCCACCGTCGAGAAAGAAGACTACAACAGCTTCAGCCTGCGACCATCTCGCCGCCTTTCCGCCGTAAAAACCTCCATCTCCTTCATGCGTCTCCGGCATCGAGACGGCACAACTGACTGTGTGGTCGTCGTCTCGTCGGAAAATATATAATTAATATATGCCGCCGACATCCTTCCATGCCGACGACAAAGCTTACGACACTGCACCGAATATTATATATGCCGCCGACTCCATTACGCTGCCTTTAACACTTAAAATCAGAGCTCCCCTTATTGTCACAGCGTGTTAGTTACCGATTGATAATTGAAAAGATATAATTAATAATAGTTTCACAGAGGATTTATAATTGTTAATAATATTGTTTGACGAGGAGGTTTAATATTATTAAAAGTGCTACTTTAAATTGTTAATATCATTGTTGAAATATTCGAACAAGAGTTCCCTGATATTGATAGAGTGAGTTTGCTACCGGTTAATAACACCAATGAAAACATTATTAATAAGTCCATAGTAGGGTAGATGCAACAATATTGACACAACGTGTTTGTACCGGTTAATAATTTCAACGATTTAATTAATAATAGTGCCGCGATCGGTGAATAATTGATAATGATATTGATGATGACATAGTCTAATATTATTGAAACTGTTGACAATATATTTGATAAGAGTGCGAAACATTGTTAATGATAATGGTTCGTAATTTGTTAATAACGACCTGAAATTTAATTGATCAGTATATTGAAAATGTTGAAACTTAAATTATAGGGTTAATTGCATGGTTGGTCACTGAGATTACAAAAAACATTCAAGTTTGGTCACTCGAAATATTTAAATCCATTGGTGGTACTTCAGTTTACTGAAACCGTTCACGTTTGGTCACTCTTCGTCCGACTCCGTTAAGTTTGGCTGATGTGGCAGTCAACTCTCAAAGTTGACCGTTAACTTAGTGACGTGGCAATTAAAAAATAATAAATAAAATTTAATCTATTGTAATGTCCAACTCATTTTTACCATAAAAAATAATAAATAAAATAAAATTTAATCTTTTTTGTTGTACTCTCACATTGGTTATCCCCTCCACTTGAGTAGTGTTGGGAATCTCACCGCGATTCATGCGGTGAGGGTTTGGTTGGTTTGTCATCGGCGGGGAGAAGTTATATTGTCGCGGCTGACCATTTCCGCCACCGCCGGGAGATGAACTAAAATTTCCAGAATTGATACTGGGGGTTTGAATTCCCTCCATCTAATGGCAGAGCTTTGGATTGGATTATTAGTGTGGTTAAAAACCTTCTAGACTCATCAATATCACTTCTGCTTTTATTAACCACTTCAAATAATTGACTTAGAAGTCTATCAAATCTAGAATTAAGATAGTCCATTTGAGAGTTTACCTGCTGAGAAGCACTTAGGGATGAAAGCAAAGCCCAAGGATAGGATGGTAACTAGGTCCCTACTCAGCGAGCTTCTTTCAGCTCGTCTAGTCACAGGGCGGGTCATGTGTTGTTCTTTGATGATGCCACCTGTTTTAGGTCCTCTCTCTCCCACAAAAGTGGGTCTTCCCAAGGGGCATGCCCTTAGGAGAGAGGCTCTTATCTTTATACACATTTCACCGAAGTAAAACTACCAATGTGGTGGTTTTTCTTCCTTGAGGCACTATAACTTTCAAAGCTATTCATTTCCAACAATCCCCCACTTGAAAGTTTTGAAACTATCTCTAAGCATCAACAGTTCCATAAGATCGGGCATAAGCTAAGGTATCGCGAAGATTTGAACCTTAGCGTAGTGGGTACACTTCCGATTTCATAAGGGTGACTCGTAGCCTTGAACCCTATCTAAGACAGTGTAACACACCGGATCTTTTCATTGAGTTGTGTTCTCTTCTTAGCCCGTGCGTTTATGGCCATGCACGTTATCCTGGTTTAGTGAACGCTTTAGCAACTTTGTGCCTCCTAAGTTCCATAGGAAGCGGCCCCACTCCCACATTCACATAGGTGAGTCTATCAGAAGTACCCCAAAAGTAAAGTACGCTACCCCACATAGAGTATAGATCTCATTAAGAGTTGTTAACTCAACCTCTATTGCTTTGGGATTCATGCTTCACTATGCACGAACTTTTCGCATACTACTCATGACTTGTTATTACCCATTGAACCCATTTCTTGGGATCTCCAGTCTATTGGGTCTGGTTACCATCACTTGTAGTCCGTGGTTCGGTAGGCATAAATCTCATACCCTTAGCGGTATTCTGGAATTTCTCTCTAGGTAATCCTTTCGTCAAAGGATCAGCAAGATTCTGTTCAGATCTTATATGATCCACCCGCACTGCTCCTATCGTTAGGAGTTCTCTTACAGTACTATGCTTACGACGAATCTGTCGTTTCTTTCCGTTATAGAACCAGTTCTCAACTTTAGCGACAGCTGTGGTACTATCACAATGTATCAATATCGGAGGGACCGGCCTTTCCCATAGGGTAATCTCTGACAACAATCCTCTCAATCAACTCGCTTCTTCACTAGTTGTTGCTAGTGATATCATCTTTAATTCCATAGTTGATTGAGCTAAGATTTTTTGTTTCTTAGACTTCCAAGACACAACTCCACCAGAGATGTTAAAAACATACCCGCTGGTTTCCTTGGAGTCATTTGATAGGGTATTCCAATCTACATTACTATACCCTTCTAGTACAACAGGAAACCTTTGATAGTGTATACCAAGGATTACTGTTCTCTTGAGGTATCTCATGATCCTCTCTATAGCATTCAATGCTCTCTACTAGGACTTAGGTCACATAATTCGTCGGGTGAAGGCCTGCGCTCCCGCTTCTGAGCGCTAAATCGCAAATTTAAAGAGATTCATTAAAAATTCACGAATTAAGATTTGATGGAGCACAAATTTTTTAAGGGAAAGCGCGAATTTAGATGATGAATCCTACAAACTTCAGAAACCATAATATTTAGAACTCTAAATTGCAACAAAATGATTGCAATTTGCAACCCGAAGAAGAAATCGATGCGTCATTGCTGGCGTACACAACAATAATAGCCATCGTTGGTTGAGATCTGGAAAGTAAAGATGGATATGTATTTTCCAGAAAGGAAGGCGATTGACGGTGGCAATAAGACCTCGGTGGTGCTGTAGATCTGAATCAATGGCCGAGTGATGTGCTAACTGCTAATCGTCGGCTATCCACTACTAGGGGTGGGCAATGGGCGGGTTGGGTGGATTTTGGTTTCAAATTGACCCACCCACTTACTAGCGGGTTGAAATAATTGTGACTCGCAATCTACCCACATACTTCTGCGGGTTGGGTTGGGTGGGTGGCGGATGGGTGCGGTTCGGTCGCGGGTCAACCCGCAAAAGCAAATCTTCAACTAGCCATTAAGAAATTTGACTAACATTTATTAGAAGTTCAAAGCAAAATTAGTAAGACTGTGTCATTAATTTGTGATTTTGATACAATTAATAATTTATAGTTTGCCTCCCAATATTTAATGGTTAATAACAATAATCTGCATACCAATATCCAATATCTAATGGATATTGCACAACACAATGACCAATGATAGTAGTCAAAACTATTATTTATTCTTCACCTTTTGAATTATATGGTCAGACTGCAGTGCAGTTCGAAAATATGATGAACATTCGATATTATAAGAAACAACATTTTTTCATGTAAAAATAGGATGCAGGTCATATGAGTGACCCGCAATCCACCCACCATCCACCCACATAAGTGTGGGTGGGAGATTTACTAATCCAGAATCCACCCATATCAATCACCCACTGCGTGCGGGTCGGGTTATTTGCGGGTGGATCGATATCAATCCGCGGACTAACCACCCACTTGCCCACCCCTATCCACTACAACTAAGGGGGAATCGAGGCTTTCTACAAGGCTGTGAAATCAACTTGATTACAAGAGTGGATGAAAATAGATAGATTGAACGAGAATCATGAGATGGCCACTGATCTACGAATCTAAGGACTGGTATATCTTCGAAATTTTGGGGACGGATGAGAAAGAGATGAGAGAGCTGATGGCTTGGAAAATTGGGGAAGATGACAATAGTGGGAGACTTGGGGTTGGGTGGGAGTTAGGTAACCAGAGCATGGAGCGAGAGAGTTCGAGCGTCAATTTTCAAAGAATTCAGAGTTAAGAGCGTACATATAGCTTGAATATTATATTATTATTAATTATTTTTCAAATGTATTTATATAAATTATTTTCTTATGATCAAGATTCAAGGGGAGGTATGCGGTTCGATCCACCAGACAACTGCTTTTATTACATTATTATGATTTCTTCACTTTTAGAGAACGGTGGCGGAAGATGATATTTAAAAACATATGAGGGCAAAAGGGTCATTAATCTGGGGGTATAGAATCACTTTTAGCCACTAAAACAAAACCTAATTTATTCCTTTAATTTCTTTGGCCGCCACCTACCCCTCTTCTCTCTGAACTTCAATTTTCCTCCCTCCTCTTCGTCCATTCTTGAATTCAGGCAAAGCATAAAGAGACAAAGACAGCAAACCATTTCAATCTCCTTCTCTTTCGCCGTCTTCATCTGCCTAACCTTGACTATCTTCTCATCTGCGGAGAAAGGAGATGATGGAAGGAAGCTCTGGATCTGCTTCTTCTGCTCTTGTTAAGGGCGACAATATTGAGAGAATTGAAAATCAGATACCTAGGCTGTTCGAGGCATGCATGTTCATACTTTTGGTTATATTCTTATTTGGGTAAATTTTAGGGTTCTTACCCCCTTCAATTTTTTTTGGTTTTGGTCTCAATCGAGTGAAGGGAGAAGAAAGTGAGTCGCCGGTAAGAACCTTGCTGGCAACGAACGCGGTGGTGGTTCTAGGAATGAATGGCGGTGATAGCCAAATGTTGCCTCAATAGTTCGCGATTATTTCAACATAATCCGCGCTTTGAAAAAATGAAATTCGCGATTTTTTGCGATCTCTCCGCAATCCGCGTTTTTGCACTCTGAAGCGGGAGCGTGGACTTAAGGCCCACGAATTGTGTAACCTAAGGTGCGAGCCTGGGAGAACTAAGGAGAGCTGCGTAATCCTTTTCCTTTACTTGTTTTTCGAATAAAATTAAAAATGACAAGTCCAGTTAATTTAATAAAGTTGTGTGGGTTTAAATTTGTCTAGCCCAAAATCAACTTGCCAATCAACTATTTCATTGGGCCCATTGGTTGCTTAAGATTTTAATTCTTTTTGGCATATGAAGGTCTTTTTGTTTGGTGGGAACATATGAAAGTCTTAAAACTGAATTATTGAACCATTATTTCTTAGGTATTTTTTGGTTGAAATTTTTTATATAGCTTATGAACTTTAGAATTATGTTATATAAATATTACATTTTAATTAAAATAATATAATATTGACGCTCTCCACATATAAATTTTTAAAAAAATAGACGCTTTGAAGCTCTCGCTCCCGCTCCTCGAATCGGTAAGCTAAACTAGGACAGCTGTTAAACCTGCCAAGCAATCCCATGACATATGCAATGTCTGGTCGAGTGTAATCCGCAACATGATGGAGACTGCCAATAATGCTAGCATATTCAGATTGTTTTACACTGTCTCCAGTGTTCATAAATAGCTTTACACTAGCAGCATACGGAGTACACACAGATTTACAGTTGAAATAGTAATATTTCTTCAAGATCTTCTCTATGTAGCTAGATTGATCTAGAGAATAACCATTTGTTGTTCTAGTTATCTGGATTCCAAGCATAAACTTTGCTTCTCCCAGATCTTTCACCTCAAAGCTCTCTTTCAACATGACTTTTTCTTCATTGACCACGTGGATATTTGTACCAAATATCAACATATCATCTACATACAAACATATGATAGTGCAAGTGTTATTCTTTGACTTGCAGTTAATACACTTGTCACTTTCATTCCCCTTAAAGCCATGCGAAAGAACGAGAGTGTCAAACTTCTCATGCCACTGTTTTGGAGCTTGTTTCAAACCATAAAATGATTTTTCTAACTTACAGACTTTTGAGGCATGTTCAGGGATAACAAACCCTTCTGGTTGTTCCATATAGATTTCTTCGTCCAGATCACCATTCAAAAAGGCAGTTTTAACATCCATTTGGTGTACCACGAGATTGTTCAATGCAGCAAGAGCAATCATGACATGAATGGATGTGTTATTCTAAATAGTGGTGAATAGGTATCGAAGAAATCTATATTATCTCTCTGCCTGTAGCCCTTAACTACTAGGGGAGCTCGGAACCTTTCGTTTGCACCATCAGGTTTCCGTTTCGTTTATAGAACCCATTTATTACCTAAGACTTTGCAGTCAGGAGGTAAGTCTGTTAAATACCAGCTTTTATTAGCTTCCAGCGATTCCATTTCATCTATAACGGCCTCATTCCAAAAGTCTGCATATATGGAAGTTAATGCTTCCTGCAAACTTTTGGGATCTTCGAGGGTGTATACTGTAGTAAAGTCATCACCAAAATCTTAGGAGATTCTAGCTCTTTTACTTCTTCTGATCTCATCCTCAGATCCAACACCCCCCACTAGTTCTGTTATCTCTAATAGCGGGTAGTACATTACCCACACTATTTCTCGTTTTGAATGGAAATCGTGTCTCAAAGAAATCAGCATCAATGGATTCTATTATAGTACGAGCATTCAAATCATAGAATCTATATGCCTTACTATTGACCGCATAGCCAACGAAGACACATTCATATGCTCGACTAGCCAACTTAATCCTCTTAGGATCCGGAATTCTTACTTAGGCCAAACAGCCCCACGTTCTTAAATAGGACATATTAGGTGGCTTATTCTTCAAGATCTCAGAGGGTGACTCATTTTTACTTGATTTTGGAAGACGATTTAGCACATAGCAATCTGATAACAAAATATCACCCCACCAAGAAGAAGCAGCTCCAGAATTGAGCATAATAGCCACAACTAATTATGTAAATGTCCTATTTTCCGCTCAACTTTACCATTCATTTATGGTGAATATGGTGTCGTGGTTTCACGAATGATACCATGTGAGCTATAGAATTCCTTGAAGGGATTAGAGTCATACTCTGATCATCTATCACTCCTAAGTCATTTTATTTTTTTAATGCACTGAATTTCAAGGAATACATGGAGCTGTTCAAGAAATTGAACAAATATGTTGATCCTGTGTATCGGACTCCAGAAGGGGTGCGTGATTGCTATGTCCACAGTTTGAGGGCGGATCTGGAGAAATGAATGGGAGAAGCAGAGAGGACATCTCAAGCCACAACTTATCGAGATGCCCTCCGCATTGAGAGGGATGAGAAGACAACCCAGCAAGAGAGAGCTAGAAGTCTGGATACCAGGAAAAGGAAAGAGTCCACCTACTCTGGAGGCCAGACACAATCGATTCATCCTACTAAGAGAGGTTCTGGTTCCTTCACTCAGTCGTAGTCACAGCCCCAGAGGTTGTGACTGGTACGATTTACATTCATGATTGTCTTGCTTTCGCTTTGATTGATTCTTGTTCTACGCATTCCTTTATATCTACTGCATTTGCTAGAACCTTAGGCATAGTCCCTACGAGCCTTAGTCAGAATCTAAGGGTACTGATGCTCTGGAACACAACACCTAACAATGGCCAAGTGTAACCAATGGAAGGGACTGCAGTATAGTGGCTCAAGTGATAAATATCGAATCCACGGGTCTCTAGAGTTACTATTACTCAGCTTCAGTTTATTATCTAGCAAACTAGATTAAGGATTGATTAACTAAACTACTCTACTAACTAAACTAAGTAAAAGTACTAATTATAGTTTGGGAACTCACTTAGGTATGATTCCCCCTAGCTCCTCAATTAGGTCCAAGTTGTAATTCCTTTTGGTTGATTTACTGTTGATTAGACTGCGGAAGATCCGACAGTAGCTTGGAATCTCTTAAGCTGACCAAGCCCTCTCAGTCTAACTATCCGGCAGACGACTAGTCTTCACCGGGATAGAAAGCTGAAGCAGTAAGAACAGAACTCCACTACTGGAATTGGATTCCAGTACAAAGCAGTAAATTGGCTAACTCTCGTATAGCCAATCTCCTACTACCGAATGATGAGACTCTAGCAACCTAATCAGATTCTATCTATCTCAGATTGCAGCAGGAATCAGGAAAAGTTGATCAGACTTCAATTGACTCAATAAACATGCATCATTCGATTATAATCAAACAATATAGCATCCAAAACTTCATACAAGAAAGATCCTAACTCATGGAACTAGGGTTCCTCAAAACCTAAGTGAAGGGAAGTTACTCCATAGAGAAGAGAGAGACTGCAGAAATCTGATCTAGATCTTCAATCTCCATCTCCAAGCTTGATTCCCGAGCTCCAATGGCGAAGAAATCCTCCAAAATAGCTCCAAGAATGTTCCCAAGTCGCTCTCTCTCTATAGGGTTCGTCCCTTGGGTATTTGGGAACCAAAAACCCAGCTCTCCCTTTCCTTTGGCTCTAATCTGCCTCAAAAACCCGATTCTGGGCGAATTACGGGCTGAATTACGGTCGTAATTCTTTCATGCCCGTATTTTGCCCAAAACACGCGTTTTGGTTAAGTTTCAGCGCACCCAAAGCTCCTCTCGGCAGTGAAATTACGGGCATGGGAGGGAAAATTACGGTCGTAATTCTCCTGCCCGTAATTCTTCCTCCGCTCCTGTTCAAAGCTTCGTTTCTCCCTCGTCCGGACTCCAAATCAGTCGCCGTTTGAACCCAGACGCTCGTAGTCTCGTCCTCTTTCTTTTCATAACAAACTTCCATGATAAGTTGTCCATTATATGAGGTAGAAATCCATTATTCCTCAGGTCATGCTCGTGTTTCTTCTCCCGAATTGCCAAATGATCTCCGATTGACTTGAAACTTGCGCCTACGCTTCACTTTATGTGCTAGGGCCTGAAATGTGACAAAGGAACACAACCTAGCGTAAAATAGGCCAAAGAAGCGATAATGCAAGCTTAAACGATCAAGAAACAAAGGGGAAAACATGTGCAAATATCGAGTCATCAGGTACGTACCCCCATCGGTGGTACTTTAATTGTGGACTCCATAGTTAGGGAGTGCATAGTCAGGGTTGCCGGGTATGAGCTGAAGGAAAATCTCATGTTGCTTCCCTTTGGTAAATTTGACACCATCCTAGGGATGGACTGATTATCCAAGCACAGAGCGTTGGTGGACTGCTTTAACAAGGAGGTTCGGTTTGACTTATAATGAAGAGGAGTAGCGATATTCAAGGGGATACGAAGGGTCATTCCTGTAGACAACACATTTTGTCCGGTCTGATATCTATCATAGAAACATCAAAGTGCACCTTCAATCGAGAAGTGTGGCACAGTAAACTTGGTTAATGAAAACAAATCAAGGAGCGATATGGGTCATGGTTAGGAATTCGTATTAAAGAATTATTCAAAGCTCGATGGTAAAGGCTAGAAGAATATCGCTACAAAGAAAAATAAAAAAATCGCCACAACTATCAAACTTTACTGCAAGAAATTTCAATTTGTACAACTATCATCCTCAAATACAAGATACAAGTTGAAAGGAAACAATCTACTCCTATTCTCGTATCAAGAATCCAAGTATGGCCCATAACCGGGGAGCCCAGACCAGCAAAAACAGCCTGCAAAATCAGAGAAAATCAGTCAAGACAGGCCCAAGCTAGAATTCAAGTCAACAAGTTCAAGCCTATAAATTAGTCCCAAGAATCAGGGCCCAGTTTGGCCCAAGTGCAAGACTGGACGAAGCCCATTTCGAGCCCAGACGAAGACCATATCGCAAACAACTCTAGGCCCATTTCGGGCAGCTCGGCCCGACATCATATGCCAACCCTATCCACACCCTGACTAGTCAGAGCCGACCAAGCAAGGTGGAGCTCTCCAACACATCCACTCAGCAACCGACTTTGCAAGTGGAGGGTTAAGATTCAGCCTTAAAATTCGACCAATCAGAAGGAAGCACGCTAGTTTCAGCTTCAGCAACGGCAAATGATCATGTGACACGTGGCGTATACTTTTGCTATTAAATGAGCTCATTGGGCTCTATGTTGAGAGGGGACGGTTCTGGGAAAAAGAGTGGAGTAAAAACACGAAAGAGAGCTCTTTCTAGTCTTTTTTTTGGGATCGAATCCTTGTTCTTGTAGTACAAGAGTGGAGATAAAGTACAAGGCAAGGATCTCAAGACCAAGCTTGTAATCTGTAAACCAGGTTCATCCTTCTTCAATAACAATCCTTTTAGTTCTCTATCATGGTATCGCTTGTTTATGTATACTACTGATCCTTACATAATTCATTTATATTCAAGCACTTGTTATGTATCATTATCAATCATTCCAGTTTAGATTACACTTTCCTTCTTACTAGCTTACTCCTTACTAGCTTACTCGTTTTCCATCTAATAGAGCAACTGTGAATTGCTTTTCTTTTATTTTTCCAAACATAGATCAATAGTTTATTTGATTTTCCCTTTCCCCTCGTGTCAAGAAAGGCCTCTAACAATCTAAATATACAAATATTTAAGATCTTAATCCGCAATGCATACATCAGAAATTTCAAAAAGTTAAACCCACAAAAATCACCATAATCTCAATCGAGCCATGATAATACCCATACTGAAAACTTCATTTTCATAGCTTAGTAAATCACAAGCAGTAGCCATAATATATAATTGTCAAAATTAGCAATCTTTGAGCATGTTAATTACTTTTAAAATTCCCTTTTACCGATTTCCGACATATCTTCAAGAGCTATAACCGAATCCACTAGATTTCATTCAATTCGAATTTCGATTTTTAATCCCAAAACTCAGGAGTAGTATATCATTTTCAAATCCATAAATAAGTGTTAGCTTTTTTTATCTCCTAGTTCGAAATCCCTAACCATACTAAGGGAAAGGGGTAAATTACAAGTTTGGTCACTAAATTTACTAAAATGTGTCATGTTTGGTCACTGAAAATAATTAATTCCATTCGTGGTCACTAAAATGAGTTCAACAACTTAAATTTGGTCACTCTCCGTCCAATTCTGTTATATTCATCCTATGTGATGGTCAACTCTCATAGTTGACCGTTAAAAGAGTGACGTGGAAATTAAAAAATAATAAAAATAATACAATTTAATGCTTTTCAATTCCACCTCATTTTAACAATATATTAAAAATAAATAAAACATAGTTAATAATTATAATTACCAAAAATGAAAAAAAACCCTTAAACAACCAAAAAGACACAGACCAGAGAAAAAAGACTTTCCTCCTCCCCGACCCCTCAACTCCCAAAAAATCCCACAGTTCCCCATTCTTCTTCTTCCCCAGTGTTCTCTTTGATTCCAGAATGAAACTGAGAGAGAGAGAGACAGATATGGATTGGAAGTTATTCCCAGGAAACCATTTCTGTTAGTGTCCAGGAAATAGAGTTCTAGAAGAAGTTGTAAAAAGATGGGTACTTTAGTGAGAGATTGATTAGGGAAAGAGGTTGGAGGAGAGAATTACTGGCGAAAGGGAAGTGGCGTGGAGGAGGTGAAAGGGCTATGGCGAGGGAGGAATTAATTTCAATTTTAGTAATTGTGTTTTATTTATTTTAATTTTTTTTTTGTTTAAAATGAGGTGGAAATTGAAAAAGATTTATTTTTATTATTTTTATTATGTTCTAACTGCCACGTCACTTATTTAACGGCCAACTCTTAGAGTTGACCGCCACATAGGATAAAGATAACGGAATTGGACGGAGAGTGACCAAACTTGAACTAATTTTAATGACCACGAATGGAATTAATTATTTCCAGTGGCCAAATATAACTCTTTTTAGTAAATTCAGTGACCAAACTTGCAATTTACCCAAGGGAAAGTGTAGAACATCCTTACCCAAAAAATTAGTCCACTCCCATATCTTGGGAAAAAATCCCAAAGTACACTAGTTTTTAAAAAAAATTCCCAAAATACATTAGTTATAAAAAAAATTCCAAAACTACACATGTTTGAGTATCACCGTTTTTGTCTAAAACGGTGAAGGTCATCACCGCGTTTGACAAACACGGTGAGTACTTCACCGTGTTAAACAAAAACGGTGATGTATTCACCGTTTTAAACTGAAACGGTGAAGGGTTCACCGCTTTTGTTAAAAACGGTGAATACCTCACCGTTTTAATTTAACACGGTAATGCCTTCACCATTTTAAACTAAAACGGTGAAGGCTTCACCGTTTTTGTTGGCCACGGTGAAATTGCTGACGTGGACAGCACGGGGTATTCACCGCGTTAGACAAACACGGTGAATAACCCGTGTTTGTTTGCGTCAGCAATCCGCGCCAATGTGCTTTCACCGTGGCCGTTAGATGCGGTGAGACGCGGATCGTGGTTTTCTTCCCACGATCCGACGCCTCACAGCACGCCACGTCACCTTTGCATTCACCGTTTGCGGCTAAAGCGGTGAGTTCACCGCGTTCATCAAACGCGGTGAATGGAGCCCTAATAACTGCGCAGCAGCTCCTCCCCCCTTCCCCCAAACTATAAATACCCCCTTCCCCTTTCACTTTCAACTCACCCCACAAACATTTCACTTCTTTCTCCCTCAATTTATCCGCTCTAGTCTCGTTCTAAGTATGCTCTGTGGTTGCGGCTAAGTCCGATCTTCCACATCAGAAAGAATTACTAGAGTTTGACCCTAAAGCCCCCGTCCCGCTAAGTTCCCGTCCTTTACAAAGCTAAACCCGTCGAACCTCTGTCCGGCTTCCGCCAATAATGGACGAAGAGGCTCTTCGTGTAGGTTTTTGGTTTGTGATTTTTTTTAATCGAAACAATTTGATTTATTTTTTATCAAAACAATCTCTGATTTCATTACTTTTTTATAGATGGGTGCCGAGATATACGATCCTCGATTGTATATCCATTATGGCCCAAGGGATGCGAGTCTCTTAACCGATCAAGAAATGCATCGCTCCCGTGCCATTTGGGATAACAATCCGGTAATTTGATGAACTGACTTGCTTTATTTTATTATTTTCTAATGTTTTATTTTGCTTTATTTAATCTAATAAATTGATGTTTTTCCTATTTTTTTTAGGAATCTCTTGTTCCCGTGGTTCATAAAAGGACCAATAACTTGCCCGCTTGGCATCCAAGGTTGGAGCCCTATATAGCGAGGACCGGTTTGGGAATGTTGCGCCATTTCTTGCGGATCGAGATCGACAACGAGCTGCTTACGGCAATGGCGGAACGATGGCGTCCCGAAACCCATACATTCCACCTTCCGGAGGGGGAAATGACGATCACCCTCAAAGACGTGGCGATCCTCACCGGGCTTCCTATATCTGGAGATGCCATCATTGGTTCCACGACCAAACCCGGAGGAGGTTGGGGGCCGCTCATCCGTGATCGTTTGGGCTTCGACATGCCGACCACCACACCAAATCAAGGACGGGGGCATCCACCGTTGAATGCGGGGCAAGTGTCGGTCCCGTGGCTGGTATCTCACATCCAGCAAGAGGTGGAAATCAATGACGAGACACCGGAAGAACAAATCGAGCGCTACGCCCGCATCTACCTCATCGGTTTGGTGGGTGGATTTTTGTTCCCCGACAAGTCCAACCGGTGGATTCAAGGCATATGGTTGCCATTGCTCACCGGTGACTGGAATGCAATTGGAGAGAAGAGTTGGGGATCGGCCGTGCTAGCGGGCGTATACCGGGAGCTGTGTACTTGCTCGAGGGTTGGGGCAAAGCAAGCTGGTGCTGCGATGTTCATCGTTCAACTGTGGGTATGGGAGCATCTTCCAATGTTCGCACCTCTCGACCCACGTCCATACCGGAGAAACGATGATGAGCTCAACCTTCTGCAAAATCTCCCCTACGGTGTCAAGTAAGTTTATTTCGTACTTAGCCCAATTTAAATTTTATTACATGCTTGAGCTAGATTTAAATTGAATTTATTCCGTACTTAGCCCAATTTAAATTTTATTACATGTTTGAGCTAGATTTAAATTGAATTTATTCCGTACTTAGCCCAATTTAACTTTTTATTACATGCTTGAGCTAGATTTAAATTGAATTTATTCCGTACTTAGCCCAATTTAACTTTTTATTACATGCTTGAGCTAGATTTAAATTGAATTTATTCCGTACTTAGCCCAATTTAACTTTTCATTACATGCTTCAGCTAGATTTAAATTGAATTTATTCCGTACTTAGCCCAATTTAATTTTTATTACATGCTTAACTAGATTTAAATTGAATTTAAATTGATTCCGTACTTTTACTTACAAGGTGGATAGGAGCAAATACGAATGACCATCAGCCTGAGCATTCGTTACTGTTTTATCGTTCTGAGTTAGATAAACCATGGTGGAATCAGGTAATCATGTTTTGTCCATATTTGAACAAGATCAATTTTATCAAAGTAAATGGTCGTTAATTCCGAATTTTTGTGATTTTAGGTTATATGGGATCCATATCCACGTGAAGTGGTTGAGCTGCATCATCTTAGGCACCCTCTGGATCACGAGACGTGGTTGTGCAAGGTGCCATTGATCTGTTGGCACATTGTGGAATGGCACCTACCCGATCGATCCCTGAGGCAATATCGAATGGAGCAACCAATTCCACAAGACCCGCCAGCAGGTTTCAGGGAGCTACATGCTATGGACCTCCGAAACAATGCAAACTGGACGCTAAAGCATGGATTCTACATCAACATCTGGGAGAATCGATCCCAATGGGTGGTGCAAGGGATGCCGGAGACGAGACCGATGGGCTACCACGATGGGTACATGCAGTGGTATCGGAAGTTCACCCTGAGATGGGTGTCAAAGCAAGGTGCTGTGATGGGTTCGGTGGTAAGTCATCCTAATCTCCCTCATTCTAAAATATATTTATTTTAATGTTTAGTTAATTTGATATATTTTGTGCTTTCCTTAGGTTGATGGTTTGGAACACGCGAAGTACACTCTCGAAAGTGCTCCAACCATGGATGAGCGGAAGACTACTTGGTTGACCCGACTTATGAATAACCTCCTGAGTTGCACCAGAGAGCAAAGGAGGGATGTCGTGGCCTATCCTCCCGTTCCTGCCCCGGCACGACCCTCATTCCGTGATGATGCAGCCATTGTGCCCCCGGTTGAGCCCCCACGAAGGAGCAAACGCAGGCGTTTGCCTACGTTCGAAGAGGTGCGTACCACTCAAGCAACCGAGCTCCCCGAACCGTTCGAGTACCAGTGGGCACCTGCAGCGGATGCCGGTGGAGGGTCATCGAGTCGTGGAGGATCTCAGGAATGGGACACTTTCTCTCATGGGTTCTCTCAATTCCAACATCAGCAACAAAGTTCGATATTTCAGACCCCGCAACAACAAAATCCGATCATTCGTCAAGCTACCGCTCCAACTCAGCCACCACCACCACCATGTGTAACCCCAGTTGGGGCTCGGGTCAAGAGAAATCCGCGACCAGGCGTTGAGCGAGCCCGCCAAGAAGCAGCGGCGGAGGGGGGAAGAAGGGGTCGAGGACGTCGTGGAGGACGAGGAGGAAGAGGTGGAGATGGGGGCCAAAATGAAGCAAATGAGTGAATTTATCGTTTTATCATTGTATTGAACTATCAATGTTGTTTTTGTGATTTTTAGGTGTTGTTATTTGAGTTTGCATTGTCTAAAAACTATCCTACGCACTTAAGTTGTCGAATGAATTTTCTGGATCATTTTATCAAGAATCAGTATCTTCCCTCAACACAAAAAAGTTGGGAAAATCAACCACAATCGCATAGAATTTTACAGATCCCAATTCCGAGTCCAAACGAGTGAGATAAGTGACGTCAAAGCGTGATCGTATCGTTAAAGTAACTTTTGCGTACTATAAACTAAAACGCCCGTATCTTATTCGTTTGAGGTCGAAATAACGAGCCGTTTGCGGCCGCGCGATCGTATCGACAAGGAAAACATTTTAGATTTAACAAAATACTTGGACTTCAAATGCAAACGGTAATGAAAAATTAAACAAGCGATCAATTTAGTAGCAGAATACAAGTAAATGCAAATTAAGTTGATGGTTGTCCTGGGCAACGCCTCTTGTCGTGACCAGGTTGTCTGCACTTAGAGCATCGCTTCGGTCCCCTTCTCGTCCGTTCAACTTGATCCATCTCATTGTGTATCCTTTCAACTCTAGGACGGCCTTTTGTGCGTTTTAGGTGCAACGGTGGGATAATCAACTTTCCAGCGTATATAGGCCAATACGCTTCATCTGGCATGGGGCTCAAAGCTGCATTATATGAGTTCCGTATCGCTTGTTCAGTGTAGTAAGGACTCACCAGGCTGTTTCTGTTCATGGTTATTGACTTAGCAACCGCCATTGCATGTGAACAGGGTATCCTTTCGTTCTGATACTTTTGACAAGAACACTCCCCTAATTCGTAGTGCAATTTGACCGTTTGACGATTGTGACCACGTCTCCCTCCACCCCATATACCTGTTTCGACAGCGAATATTCCTTCACTGCGGTTAAAAAGAACAACCTTATGCTTACTTGATTTTTCATCGTTCTTCTGCATTTGAGCGAATACGTCATGTGCTACTGAATGACCTTGCAACTCCCTCCCTATAGCTAGCTGTAGCCGAGCAACTCGCCACTCGTTGACCTTCCAATAAGACATTTCCACGATGACAGAAATAGGCATCGCTTGAAGACCCTTGTACACATTATTTATACTTTCTCCATGGTTGGTAGTTGCAATGCCCCATCTGGCCCCGTTGTCCATATGGAACGTCCACATGGGCAACTCTTGACCTTCAGCCCATACTGCTCCAGCTCGGTGGGTCTGACGGATCGTTTTCATTATGTGCTCGTACTTTTTTGGTTGATGTGCAACCGCTAAAAGGTGAACAAAAGACTAACTGGTCAATACATGATGAATAACATCAGCTTATCAGCTTAATAAACACAAACTTAAATCGCATAAGAAAAACATTAGTACCTGCATTCCAAAGTAGATTTTTGATGTCTTTCTTCTTCGCAAATTTGTGTTGGAAATTGGCGAGCCAGTGTCGAATACACCATCTCCATCTCCACCCCCACTCGTCGGGAAAACCACCAACAGCATTCCTTATCCCCGCATGTCGATCGGATATAATCGTAATATCTTCCCGCTGTGTCACGTGTTCGTGCAGTTGGTCAAAGAACCAAGCCCAACTTAAGTTGTTCTCCCCTTCCACTAATGCAAATGCAAGCGGGAAAATCCGCCTGTTTCCATCAACGCCAGTGGCAATTAGAAGACATCCTCTGTACTTCCCAGTAAGGAAAGTTCCGTCAACCTGAATAAAAATTTAGGATATAATTAGTATGAAATATACTTAACAGCAAATAATACAAAATTTAAAACCGGAACTAGTTGGTAAAATACCTGAATAACCGGTATGCAGAACCCAAAACCGTCAATGCATGGTTTAAAAGCCCAAAAAAGACGATGGAACATCAGCTTATCCTGTACTTGAACTTGATCCTCAGTGTATACATTGTTGTATACTGGGACGAAAACAGTCCCAGGATTGGACTCCTCCATTGCTCCCATAAGTCTAGGGAGTAAAGCATACGAATCCTCCCAATCACCATACACCTCAGCCATGGCTTTCTGCTTACCATGCCATGCTTTTTTGTACCTTATCGTGTAAGAATGTCGATCCTTCACCTCTGCCATGATAGCTTTCACCTTGATATCTGGTTGTGCTTCTATAAGTTGCTTAATAGTTCTCCCAACCTTCTTTGCTTTTAGTTGCCTGTGATCTTGGGAAAGTATAGAAGAGGAGCATGTGTGGATCGTCTCAGCTTTGCGAATCACCCAAGAACCCTTTCTCTTCATATTTGCAGCCCGCAGTTGCCACGTACAACCCTCTGCATCATGCTTGCATATGACATGTAGTTGTTTACTGTCAGAATATTTTACCTTCCACTCGAAATTGCGCCTCAACGCCTCTTCTGTAAAAGCATCCTGCACAGCGTCTTTCGATGTGAACGCCATACCCACCTCCAAATTGGCCGTCGGATTGTACACTGGCATAGGGACAAAGTCGGGGGGATCATTCTGACTATGTAAAAATTGAGTTGGAACCTGTGTGTAATATGGCGTGGGTGCCTCACGAAATGCCGCCTCATCCTCGTTATCATCAGTATCTTCCTCCTCCTCGCTCACTGATATCAAATCTTCCTCAGTATCCTCGTCGCTCGACTCGAATGGATAGCTCGGGCTAGAAGGATCAACATGACCACGATCACCAACATCGTCCTCTCGCTCATGTGAAGTACGCCCTGATCGAATGGTATTCTCGATTCCATACCACTTTGGCCCCCAAGCAGGCCATTGAACACCATCGGCCTCAACAAATGGGGCTGGTTTAGGAGGTTGCGAGTATTGGTCCCATCCTGCACTACTCGATCCACCGTAGTTGATTGAACCACCACCCTCCCCGTAACCTCCTGTAAAACCACCGCCTTGGTAGTTGCTCGAAACTACCACCCCATTCGTACCCTCCTGCAAAACCATCATCATAAGAATACTGGTGAGAATGAGATTCACCGAGCGCCTCGGTCTCAACATACACCTCTGCAAGCCGGACTTGGTTATCGCTTAGGAACTGTAACATCATCATAACCGCGTCATCATCGTTTATGACAACTTCTTGGAACACGACCCCGCCAGCACTCATGTCTGGATACCGGTAAGTAATTTTGCCAAGTCTGGTCTGTCCGCTCGTACAAACCCTTTCTAAAGATCAAAGAGTTCTTGAAAATTGAATCGGGATTCAATTTTCAGCATAATGGATTCGCCGTCCTCATAATCAATGCCTATGTCAGAGTTTGTCACCCTTCCATTCCACCGAATAGTAAGATGAAACTTCTTGAATTTACCCATATCTACAATTTACAATAAGTATCTATTAGCTTAAAGACAGTAAAATTAACCAAAATCATATTGTACAACTAATATTAAATCATACCATAACTAACAAAAATAAATTCAACTAACTAACAACAACATAATACGAAAATTAAATCATACTATAACTAACGAACATAAGTTCAACTAACTAACAACAACATAATACGAAAATTAAATCATACTATAACTACTAAAAACATAATTAGACTATAATACGAAAAGTCTCAACATACCGAAAAATTTATGTTCTGTGTATTATGCTCGATTTTGCCTGCTGAAATTTGAAGAAAGGGGAGTGGTTATGTTTTTACAACTGCTGGTAGTGTGCAATTTATAGGAAAATCTGCCCACTATTCACCGTTTTTGTCGAAAACGGTGAACACTATCACCGCGTTTGTCTCAAACGGTGAATAGGTGGTAGCTGCGACCTAATTTTGACCTACCAGGGGTGGGAAACGTGGGAAAAATCACTGCGTTGATTGACAACGATGAATGGGTTCACCGTTTTTGACCAAGACGGTGATGTATTCACCGTTGTAAACTAACGCGGTGAATACTTCACCGTTTTCGTGTGAAACGGTGAATACTTCACCGTTTTTGTTTAAGACGATGAAGCATTCACCGTTTTGGTCAAACGCGGTGATAATCTTCACCGCTTTTGTCTAAAACGGTGATGCTCAAACATGTGTACTTTGGGAAATTTTTTTTATAACTCATGTATTTTGGGAATTTTTTTTAAAAACGTGTGTACAGTGGGATTTTTTCCCATATCTTGCACCAAAACGAATAGAAGTCAGAACCAACCAAAAATCAAACTTAGATCAAGAACAAGAAATAAAAAGAAAAAAACTCCCCTGTCAGTTCTGGTCGCCGGTGAAGCTCGGACTGGTGGCGGCTGATTCTTTCTTTGTCCCACCTCCACAAAAATACCAAAATAATAGAAATCAGAACCAAACAAAAATAGATCAATAGACCAGAATAAACAAAAAAGGTTTACCTAGAGTTCCTCACCGGCGAGGTCAAGCTACCAGCGCCTCCTCAGATCTCTTCCCTTCGTCCACCACAAGAAAAACTCAAACGAGTTAAACTCAAAATCGAGTGCAGAATCCAAATAAAAACAGACATGCATGTGATAAAATTTTACCAGAGGGTAAGATTCACCCCTCGTCGCTGTCGTTTCGGCGAGGGATAGTAGATCGGGAAGCCTCCTCGATTTTGGGCTGATTTTCCGAAAAAAATAAACAAGAGAAAGCGGTTAGAACAAAAAATAAACCCCCTCAAAATCAACAAATAAATTGAAAGAAAGAACATGCATGTCTAGGATCTTACCTAGATAGAGACCTTCTAGGTTGATACGAGCGATTCCCTCGGCCGCCACGAAAAGGAGAAGACGGCGGCGCAGAGGAGAGAGCTAGGTCGTCGGTTTCCCTTTCTCGGATTAGAGAGGGAGAACGCGAGGGAGAGAGGAAAGGAGAGAGTGACGGCGACGTTGTTTGGGTGGCTGGAGTTTTGTTTGACTTCTCCAAGAAAGACGATAGATGGAGAAGGAGAGAGGCGGCGGTTAAGTGGACTTAGGCGGCTAAGGTTTGGCTTCTCTGAAAGAGAAGAAGAGAGGCGAGAGGAGAACGAGGAGAGAGAGAGAGGAGTGGCAGCCGCTAGGTAGAATAAGATTAAGGTTCGTTTGAGAGGTTTATATACCTCGGCTGACAAAAGGACGTGATTGCCCCTAGAGTTGCTCACAAATTACCACCCTCGCCACCGTGTTTTTGGGTATTTACCTAACTAACCTTTCCCCCTCTCTGATACAAAACGAGAAACCCAAAAAAATTGAGGTGACCAGGTCTCGAACCCTTATCCTCTGAATCGAGTGCGCTATACGTTTGACGCAAGGTTGTCAAACCGGTTTATGCCGGTACGCCGGTTTTACGAGTGGAATGGTTCTACCGTGGTAGAACCAGTTTCATGCCGGTTATGCCGGTTTGTGCCGGTTTTACCAAAATTTCTGGATATGAATATAATAACCCATTACAAAAAATATATCTAAAATATATCCATAATTAAATTAGGACAAGATTAAATACCAACTCACTAATGTTCATAAGTTAATGTTAACACCTAAATGTTCATAGTTAAATCCAACAAACACCACACAAACATTCATAGTTTAAAGTACATAACCAAACATTCTCAAAGATAACATCACCTAAACATTCAACAAACATCACCCAAATGTTCAAAGTACATAATCAAACATCCTCAAAGATAAAACCATCCATCTCCATCTCCATTGCGTCAATGATTTGAGTAAGATCGAAATCGATTTCATCAGTCACATCATAATCAAAGTCCTCTGCACCAAACAACAAAACCATATATATGATTGTTAATAATGACAAGTTCACTATTATAACAAGAATGAATTTACTTTAAATTATAATATACTAAGCCAACCTTCAACACGAGGACGCTTTCTAGATGAGGATGATGATTCCTCCTGCTCCTCCTCCTCATAGAGAGCCTTTTCAATCTCCTCATAATCAATGTCTGCAGGTGGATCTTCCTCTACAATCCAAAAATCAATCTTATCCAATTGCTCATAGTCAATTGGATCTCTCTTCCACTCTTTCTTCACGCACCTAAAAATCAAAGAAGATGAAACAATTAAGTATATAAAGTACTAATAAGTTTCACAATGTAACATGCAAAAAAAATATTACCTAGACTTCAATCTCAGATTGTATGTCACATAAACAAGATCGTTTAATCTTTGGTGCTCCAATCGATTCCTCCGCTTGCTATGAATTTGGTCAAATACACTCCAATTTCGCTCACAACCAGAAGATGATGATGTTTGAGACAAAAGTCGTATAGCAACACTTTGCAAATTTGGAGCATCATCTCCATATAGTGTCCACCATTCAGCTACATTCAAGTATATAAGAGATAGCTGATTTTTGATAAGATATACAGAAAATAAATAATAGAGTCATTACAATTGATTACCTGGAGGTAAAGTAGTAGCACACGAGATAGCTGATTTTTTACCAAAGCTCCCAAGCCTTTCTCTAAAAAGTCTAATCTCCTTAATTGCTTCATCAACATCCTCACATAAGCCGTCAGTCTCAAGGAGATCAACAAGCAAACCTTGTACTCCACGCTCAGCTCGACATTCCGGGGTATATTGAAAAATGGGATTCAAGAAATAGGCAGCTGCATAGATGCTACGTCGAAGATGCTTATCCCATCTAGCATCAATTAACCTCATAAAAGGATCAGCTCCTTTTCCATTTCCCATGAAAGTGTTCTTGATAGTACTCTTGATCCGATTCATTCCGTCATAAACATATCCCAAAGATGGCTGCTCATCAGAATCAAAAATCCTCAACAACTTCACAATTGGCAATGTCAACTTCACAATTACCAAACACTCTTGCCAAAAGTTGTTATCCAACACAACACTCTTGACAAATTTTCCCTCTTTACTTTTCCCCAACTTGTGATTTGCAAAAAAACCGCTAGTGACAAGTTGCTCCAGCAAAGACCTATGATCATAGAGACTTTTCAAGCAGATGAAATGAGTAGCAAACCGAGTAGCTCATGGTCGTGCAATTTGCTTCCAACCCTCTAACTTTTTCAGAAAAGCTAAGATTGGGAGATGACTATACACAAACACAGTAATCTTTTGAGCTCGAGTGACTAAGCTTGAAACATGGTTCATCTTGTAGATATCTTTCAGCAAAAGATTGATAACATGTGCCATGCATGGAGACCAAAAGATTGTGCTATACTTCTCATGAATCAGCTTACCCGCAGAAACATAGTTAGGTGCATTATCTGTAACAAAATGCACAATATTCTTCGGCCCAATCAATTTAATCACATCACCAAACAACTCAGCCAAATTCTTTGCATCTTTAACCATATCTGATGCATCCACAGATTTGATGAAACATACACCCTTTGGACAATAGACTAAGAAGTTAATCAATGATCTTTGACTCATATCAGTCCAACCATCAGCCATTAAAGTGCATCCACTATTTTCCCAAGTCCTTCGATAATCATGTATAATTGCCGTGCATTCTTCTTTGACATCTCTTAATAAAGGCACTCTCAATTGGTGATAAGAAGGTACCTTATATCCAGGGCCTACGGCAGCTGCTGCATCATATGATATCTGATAATATTCCGAGTGTGCAGCATTGAACGGAAGCTTTGCATGATAAAACCACTTAGCCACCATGAGGTCTGCATGCTTCTTTGCCTCTTTTCCTGCGAAAGCACTCCGAATACCAGGTTGAGCTCCTGGGCTTGTTCTTGGAGCAAAGAAATTAGGAGTTGTTGCAGCGCTTTTCTGTACTACACCTGTACTACCTTGCTCCTCAGAATCATCAACATTAACCCTTGCAATAGGCGTTGATTTAGTAGTCGCCTTAAGTAAAGCCTTGAACTTCTCACGAATATCATGGGTAACTTGAGGGCAAGGACCAACTTGACCCCTTTCTCCGGCTAAATGTTGCTTCACTCTCGTAATTCCTCCACCTTTTATAATACGAGCACACAGTTTGCACTTGTTCCACAACTTCCCATCTTCAGTTCTGATTTCTTCGGCATACTCCCAAGTAGGATCTTCTTTTGAGCGAACTGTGGAAGAAGAACCAGCATTACTACTTGCCACAGATGGTTGACTGGATGCATTGCCGGAGTCCATCTGCTTTGATCTGTAAAATTGAACATGAACTTTACCAAATTGAACATGCTCATAACGACTACTCAAATCAAATCAAATCAATGAATCTCTCTACTTTGGAATAATTTGTTTGTAAAGAACCCAACACTTCCAGTGCCAAGGGAAGCCATAAGACAGAATTTGCTCACACACATATGACATATCTGTAGTCTTCCAAGGGTTCTTGTTGCTCGAAAGCCTGAGTTTATGTCTGCAAGTTACCTGAGGCGAGGAAGAAGGTGGCGAATTGAGTGAAGGGCTGCTGTTTCGTGCCTCGCCGGAGGTATTTCTGTTGGCGAATCGAGGCGTCGGAGGAAGGGCGGCTGCTGTCGAGTCGAGCCACCTCGTGAATGTTGCTGTGCAGCTGTGGAATCGAGACGCACCGGAAGGAGGCCTCGCCAAGCCGCGCCGGAAGGAGAAGGAGATGGAGGCCGCTCCGGCAGGAGAAGGAGAAAGAGGCGATCAGATTGGAGCTCGTCTCACGTCTGGGCGGCGAGGTGTTTCTCTTGCTCGGCTGCGGAAGAAAGGATGGGTCGTCGCGATTTGTTGCTCGGCTGCGGAAGTGAAACCCTAAACAGCAAAACGCGATCTTTTTTTTTTTGTTCAAAACCAAAACGTCGCCGTTTGTGTCATTTGGCCGGCATCTCTCGTACCGGTTGAACCACCGGAATCCCGGTTTTGACCGGTTTTGACCGGCTTTGACTGGAGGGTTGTGCCGGTGGTATTCCAGCCGGTTTCATGACCGGCACCGGTTGGACCTGGTTCAACCGGCCGGCATACCACTGGCATGACAACCATGGTTTGACGCCTTAGCCAGTTGGGTTGCTGGCCCATTATGTAACAATATAATCACCCCGTTTAATTGTATTCGTTTAAGATTCCTAATACAAAATGCAAAATGCGGATTAAGTTAGTTTTGCTTCTCTTTTGATGCCACGAATTTCTTCTTAATAATTAAAATTCTTGCTTTAATTTTAGTCATATCATAATAATCTAAATGAATTTTTATTAACAAAATTATAATACGAAAATCACGATCAGTGGAACGTGATTACAATTAAATTGTCAAAGTTCAAACGAACTACGTGGACTTTGATCCCGTGATGCGGGTACGTAGGCAAGCGATAAGGTTCGAGTCCAACTAACCAATCAACTTTATCTTTAAATTGTACGTCTGTGGACGTATAATTAAATTACAACTAATACGATAAAATCATTTATTGGTCCAGTGGGATCCCAAAAATACATATTTTCTAAAATACACCCAACTCGTAGAAACTTATCAGGCTTAAGTAGTACCGATTTAGGGCGTTGTGGGGGTGTTGCTTAATTTCCCCACACGTAACCGTACTCCCGAACCCAGAACTTTATTTTCGCAGACCATGTCTTGGTTTTCACCCTAAGGTTAGAGCCAACCGACGAGTGTTCGATCCACTCCAAGTAAGATCGATGCCGACTCCCAAAAAAGCCGACGAGACGACATCGGACCCCCGGAGGGACGGTTGCGACAGTTGGCGACTCCGATGGGGACTTCGAGAGTCGAGCTACATAATTAAGTTCGATAAGTTTTTCTAACTTCCTATTACGTGTTGGGTGTTTACTTTATTATTTGCGCAATTATATTTTCGCAATTAAATTCTGCATTCATGCATAAAAGCTCGATAAGTTTGAAAGGGCTATGGTAGGATACAACTTGGGAACCAAATGCTTAGGAATTCCTCTGCCAGCATATAGTAAGCATAGAGGCCTCCCTAAACCATCCAAAATTATCCTAAAACCATGTCTTTACGCCACCCGAAAGCCCTAGGTCTACCTAAATAGGGTAAGGATGTAATGATATGTGTTTTCTTATCTAAATGTATGTTTGCTTACGATGTTATTATATGTGTTTTATCTTTCACTCATCAAACAGTGTGGTTGTATGAAACTATGAATGAAAAACGTTCTCAAAATTCCTAAACATCATTTTCTCATTAGATTTTCATCCACTCAATCAGTAGTAATCATACGAAGATTAAAGACACATGCATGAGATGAAAAATGAATTTGCATTCATACATCGTTGCATTTTTGCATAAGCATCATGCATAAATATAAAGAACAAAATTAATTTAACAATGTTGAGACAAAACCAGGTTTCCTTAAAATTGCTCGTCCACAAGGAAAAAGTCAAGACTTCAAGTACTTAACTAGATCCAAGTTCAAGTTTGTCATGGAAGCATTCCAGAAGAAGTTAAGCGTCATTGAAGAAAAGATAACCGGATTCGATGAAAAGCTAGCCGGGTTCGATGAAATGAAGGATCAGCTGAACATGATAGTAAAGATCTTATCAGCTAAAGAGAAGGAGGTAGTACCTGACGATGAAGAAATACACTCTGATGAAGAAGATCGTGATAGGCACCTGAAGGGTGAAGCTTCCAGTGCCAAGATCCTCTTCATACCCTCAAAAGACGTACATGACAAGAAGAACGTGGGATCTCCAAAATATGATGAAAAGGAAGGCAAATTGGAAGGAGCCATGGACGACATGCAATTAAAAGAGAAATGAGAATATCTGGACGAAAGGGTGAGAGCCATTGAAGGGGTAGAATCCTATGGTTCTACTGATGCCACACAATTATGTCTAGTGCCAGACGTGATAATTCCCCATAAATTTAAAATGCCTGAGTTTGAGAAGTATGATGGTACCACGTGCCCTAGAAACCATCTGATCACGTATTGCAACAAAATGGCTAACCACATCCGAGATGACAAGCTCATGATACATTGTTTTCAAAATAGTTTGAGTGGGCCAGCTTCAAGGTGGTACATGCAACTTGAAAGATCGAAGGTGAAAAGGTGGCAGGATCTTGCCGATGCATTCATGAAACACTACAAGCACAATCAAGATTTAGCCCCGGATAGAGAAGATTTACTCGCCATGGAAAAACAAGAGAAGGAATCCTTTCGTGAGTATGCAAAAAGGTGGCGAGGAAAGGCTGCAGATGTTCAACCCCCCTTGTCAGAAAAAGAAATGGTTTCGGCCTTCTTCGAAACACTAAAGCCTCCATATTACAACAACATGGTAGGGATCACCACAACAAATTTTGCAGATTTGTTAGTAATTGGAGAGAGAATAGAGAAAGGGATTAAGCAAGGCAAGATGGAGAATTCAGAAACCTCAAAGAAAGCTAGTCCGTCTCAAAAGGGAGAGGGAGATGTACATTCGACTGAAGATGATTCTTCAAAAGAGAGACGTTGGAATTACCAACCTCAAGGCAATCAAAATTCATCGATCATCCCACAACCAAATTTTGTCAATCCTCAGGCAGTATAGACACCACCACCTGCAACCCCACGAGCAAATAATCATGACTCAAACAATAATGGGATATACAATAAAGACATCCAAATCGATCCTATCCCCATCACGTATACCGAGTTGTTCCCCCAGTTGCTAAATGATCAGTTAATTTCCCCTATACCATGTCGTCCAATGCATCCTCCATACCCAAGATGGTACAAACCAGATGAACATTGCGATTACCACTCAGGAGCGGCAGGACACTCAACCGAGAATTGCAAATGGTTAAAAAGCAGGGTCCAACAAATGATAGAAGCCGGATTGCTGAAATTTGAGGAAAGGCCAAACACTCCAGACATCAACAGCAATCCTCTACCCAGTCATGACAACTAATATATACGCCACGTAGCAATGCTCGTTCAAGGATCATGTGGATCTTTGAGAACAAATAAATATCGAGACAGTTTCTCATGTTTAAGATGTACTACCTTTTGCTTTCATCATGTGGAATAAGAGATCACCCATATGTCTAACTACTTCGGACATTTTGTGATAATTATCAATCTCGATTTTGGGTTTTGCATCAATAGCCTTTATCTTCCCAAATAATGAATGTCTCTTTCAAATATTTCAACTTGATTTCCATAAAACAAAAAAATCTTAAATCCATCACATGTTTTCAAGTTTAGCCATGAGATTGCTATGGTAAGCAATTATGAACACCCCACTGGTGTTGAGAGTTGGAACACCCCACTGGTGTCGAGCGATTAAACACCCTACTGGTGTCGATATTTTGAGCACCCCACTGACGTTGAGAGTGCGCACACTTCCCTAGATTTGAGAGTATAAACACCCCATTGGTGTCCATAAAAATCATGTGAGCTAATAGTCAAAGGGTGAAACGAGGATACGACACCAGGCTATTTGTAGAATCTTGTCACTAACACGATATGCCTTTTCTAGCAAATTGATACCCAACTAGGCCCAAAATCAAGCAACGGATTCATGATACGCAGGAAATAACCACCCGCAGCAACTCAAGGTCTGTCTACTAGCCTCGACCAACAACGAGTAGAACCTCAAGCAAGAGCTTATATGATAAGAAACCTTTATAGTTGCTGCCACTTCACACAAAAACCTCCTCAACATGCCACTTTGGGACCAATCGATAATTCATTTGCTCCCTACTCGACCTTGTCTTTTAAAAAGCAAAGTTTCAAAAGAAAGGGGTGACAAAAGCCAAAAAATACACTCCCCAAAGATAACCAATATTCACCACTATTTTCGAGTAGGAGAGACCATCTCAATCAAAAGAACCCACAAACTCGACAACGATCTCCTATATATCAGTTAAATCTCATACTTTGGGGGGCAAGCCAAAATCCCTCATCAAAAAGCTTCATATGACTAGAACATATTCACTACGAGTTTCTACTATCTCGTCACTCAAACTCACATCTTGAGGAAAACCGAATCCCGGGTCAAGAAGATCCTCACGATTAAAGTCAGGTTCAACCAAAAACCTCCTTTAGGGAAATATTACATACATCCACTACAAGACCATATGAAGATCGCCAAAACCAATCACGCTAAACTTTCCTGTGTTGAGAAAACCTGAACCTCGAGCTCATCTGAACACCAACTGAAGGAGACATCTCATAGTGACCTGAATCTTAATGGTAGTTGAAATGTCGTAAACTCTAAGCACCCATAGGAATGAGTGAGAACGCAAAAGAAGAGTGAGAGTGATAATGAAAGCGAGGGCTTATAGGTACTCTCATGGCTTGATTTACTAAAACAGATTTACACAATTTGCACACACTTCTCTCAAGCAAGTTTTGAGATATGGAATGAGTTTCCATTATTCACAAAAGGTTTTGGACATTGTTGCATTCATCCGTAGTCGAGATTGATAAGAATCACACTTTGTTTCTGGAGTATTGAAAAAGATTATAGATCTTTCGGGGGCAAGAATAGCGCATCCTGGAAGAGGGGACTTGCAAAAGTACTCAATACTCATATTTCCAAAGAAATAAGTAGATGAAGACATATCAAGGATTTCGAAGCACTCAATAATTCATTGAATTCAATCGAATGGTCAATCTACACTTCGACGACTCGACTAGCAGAAAAAAACTCGATGTATCATGAATACTTCGAACCACGTAACGAATTTGTACCACAGAATTTCTCTGCAAAACCAACATCGAAATATATTTCTCATAATGAAAAATCTTCTCAGCCAATCACGACATTGCTCACATTGAAAGAAAAAACCATCACGGGCTGGCCGCTAGGCCGAACACATTATTCCAAACCTTACTCCTATGAGGACGGATTTCCCAAAGCACATATGTCGAAGCAATATCCAACAACTTTGTTCATTTACCATGGGGGCAAGAAATTAAGAGTTGGTACTAAGGTTCAAGTCGAGAAAGAATGACGAGACGATTCCTCGTGGATGATAAATTTAAAGGGAATATAGAAAAAAAACAAAAAAAAAACAAACATACATCATACTAAATTTTCACATGACATTCATGACATCATCATAACATATCATACAATTACATGTCATTACGAAACTCAGATATCCATCGGATGATTTCATAAAAGAAAAACTCAATAAATGCATGCTTTTTCGAATTACAAAGTCTTGGCATTTATTTTGACCAACAATCATGGCAAGTCATTGCATCACTTCATGCATGTCTACAACAAATATCATAAGAATGTAGAAGATGACTGGCGAGCATCAACAAATTTGCCAACGCTGTCGAGCGTTAAAGAAGTACAGTAGACGATGAATGGCGAGCATCAGCAAATCCGCCAACGCTGTCGAGCGTTAAAGAAGTACAGTAGACGATGACTGGCGAGCATCAACAAATCCGTCCGCCAACGCTGTCGAGCGTTAAAGAAATACAGTAAATGATGAATGGAGAGCATCAACAAATCCGCCAACGCTGTCGAGCGTTAAAGAAGTACAGTAGACGATGACTGGCGAGCATCAACAAATCCGTCCGCCAACGCTGTCGAGCGTTAAAGAAATACAGTAGACGATGAGTGGCGAGCATCAGCAAATCCGCCAACGCTGTCGAGCGTTAAAGAAGTACAGTAGACGATGACTGGCGAGCATCAGCAAATCCGCCAACGCTGTCGTGCGTTAAAGAAGTACAGTAGACGATGACTGGCGAGCATCAACAAATCCGCCCGCCAACGGTGTCGAGCGTTAAAGAAGTACGGTAGAAGATTACTGAAGAGAATCAACAATTCCCCCGACACTGTCGCGCGTCAAAGTAATACAGTAGGAAAAGATTTGAGCATCAGGAAACGGGAGCTAAGGAGCACCCCTAAAATTCAAAACCTCATGGGAGATGAGGAGCACCCCTACCATTCAATACCTCACAGGAGCTGGCGAGCCCCTCTATCAATCAACAACGCACGGGAGCTGAGGAGCTCCCCTACCATTCTATACCTCACAGGAGCTGGCGAGCCCCTCTATCAATCAACAACGCACGGGAGCTGAGGAGCGCCCCTACCATTCAATACCTCATGGGAGCTGAGCAGCGCCCCTACCATTCAATAACTCACAAGAGCTGGCGAGCCTCTCTACCAATCAACAACGCAAGGGAGCGTCATGATCTGCATTCGTGACGCAAACAACTACAAGCAGTACTCACAACACTTAAGTAGCACTTTCTGGTATATGACAAAATCGACATTAGAGTTTACAAAATGTGGTGTCTTTATAAGAACTTTGTATAACTCTTTATACAAAGAGATATACAAAGGGGGGGCAACTGTAGACACCACATTTTGTCCGGTCTGATATCTATCATAGAAACATCAAACTGCACCTTCAATCGAGAAGTGTGGCACAGTAAACTTGGTTAATGAAAACAAATCAAGGAGCGATATGGGTCATGATTAGGAATTCATATTAAAGAATTATTCAAAGCTCGATGGTAAAGGCTAGAAGAATATCGCTACAAAGAAAAAAAAATCGCCACAACTATCAAACATTACTACAAGAAATTTCAATTTGTACAACTATCATCCTCAAATACAAGATACAAGTTGAAAGGAAACAATCTACTCCTATTCTCGTATCAAGAATCCAAGTATGGCCCATAACCGGGGAGCCCAGACCAGCAAAAGCAGCCTGCAAAATCAGAGAAAATCAGTCAAGACAAGCCCAAGCTAGAATTCAAAGTCAACAAGTTCAAGCCCATAAATTAGTCCCAAGAATCAGGGCCCAGTTTGGCCCAAGTGCAAGACTGGATGAAGCCCATTTTGAGACCAGACGAAGACCATATCGCAAACAACTCTAGGCCCATTTCGGGCAGCTCGGCCCGACATCATATGCCAACCCTATCCACACCCTGACTAGTCAGAGCCGACCAAGCAAGGTGGAGCTCTCCAACACAGCCACTCAGCAACCGACTTTGCAGGTGGAGGGTTAAGATTCAGCCTTAAAATTCGACCAATCAGAAGGAAGCACGCTAGTTTCAGCTTCAGCAACGGCAAATGATCATGTGACATGTTGTGTATACTTTTGCTATTAAATGAGCTCATTGGGCTTTCTGTTGAGAGGGGACGGTTCTGGGAAAAAGAGTGGAGTAAAAACACGAAAGAGAGCTCTTTCTAGTTTTTTTTGGGATCGAATCCTTGTTCTTGGAGTACAAGAGTGGAGATAAGGTACAAGGCAAGGATTTCAAGACCAAGCTTGTAATCTGTAAACCAGGTTCATCCTTCTTCAATAACAATCCTTTTAGTTCTCTATCATGGTATCGCTTGTTTATGTATACTACTGATCCTTACATAATTCATTTATATTCAAGCACTTGTTATGTATCATTATCAATCATTCCAGTTTAAGTAGCCCTTCATTTAATTGCATAATAATACAATAGGAATATGCTAACTAGTCAGGTTAACTATGTTTGATGTGTGGTACGTAGCGGCATTTAGATTACACTTACCTTCTTACTAGTTTACTCGTTTTCCATCTAATAGAGCAACTCTGAAATGCTTATCTTTTATTTTTCCAAACATAGATCAATAGTTCATTTGATTTTCCCTTTCCTCTCGTGTCAAGAAAGGTGACTAACAATCTAAATATACAAATATTTTAGATCTTAATCCGCAATGCATACATCAGAAATTTCAAAAAGCTAAACCCACAAAAATCACCATAATCTCAATCGAGCCATGATAATACCCATACTGAAAACTTCATTTTCGTAGCTTAGTAAATCACAAGTAGTAGCCATAATCTATAATTGTCAAAATTAGCAATCTTTGAGCATGTTAATTACTTTTAAAATTCCCTTTTACCGATTTCCAGCATATCTTCAAGAGCTATAACCGAATCCACTAGATTTCATTCAATTCGAATTCAGATTTTTAATCCCAAAACTCAGGAGTAGTATATCATTTTCGAATCCATAAATAAATATTAGTTTTTTTTATCTCCTAGTTCGAAATCCCTAACCATACGAAGGGAAAGTCTAGAACATCCTTACTGTTTGAGCCCGGACAACTGGGCGTCACTCGGGTCCAAGGGGTTCGGGGCGTCAGCCATGACTTTGAGGGGGTAGGCGCCCCGCCTCGTCAGAAGCAAGAAAAGAGGAAGTGTGTAGAGAGAGAAAGTAGAGAGAAATAATAGTAAGAGCAGATAGATTGCCATTTATGAGGAGAGAACTCCTATTTATACACATTTTGGGGTTAGGTAGTGGTCTGGGCGCCTGCCAAGCCATAAATGCTATGGTCGGGCGCCTCATACCTTCTGACACTGTTCATAGTCCTTTTTGACAGAGGGTGTCCCCCTGCCCATTGTCCTTGCTGATGTCAGGTGTCTGGCCTTGTCTCTTGTCTCCCAGCCTTGTCTTTTTCCTGTTGTCTTCTTTCCTTCTCCATGCCATTAGCTATGGTATTATTTCTTTGGTTACTAGGATACCCTCTCAATTGCCCCTTTTGGCGATGGCACAAGTAATGCGGCATCGTCAAACAAGTATGTTCTAAAAAGGTCTAAAAAATAAAAAGAAAAAATAACAATACGAAATAGAAATAAAAAATACGAATACAAAAATACAAATTCGAAAGAATAACGCCTCTAAAATCGTAAGGGTTTTGAAAAAAGTTTAGGGGAGGATGCGAAGGCGCTACCTCCAACAGACTACTTGTGGTGGCAGTGGGCCAAACCCACCACCAGGTTTAGGATAGTCAAATTTGAGAGGGGAGTGAGTGGGTTGGGCTTTGAAAATAGCTTGCCTTGGAAACCGCGCGCCTACTCCCCCACCCCTCTATTTAAACTTCCCCTGTCACTATTCACATCACTTTTCTCCCTTTCATTCGGCCGCCTGCTCCTCTCGGCGCCTCCTTCTTCCTTCGCTGCTGCTCGCTCCTCAGAGGCGCCTCTCCAAGTTTTTGGTCGGCGCTTCTTCTTCTTGGTCGGCGCCTCTCCCGTTTTTAGTCGGCGCTGCCTGTTCCTCTCGGCGCCTCCTTCTTCCTTCGTTGCTGCTCGCTCCCCAAAGGCGCCTCTCCAAGCTTTTGGTCGACGCCTCTGATCCGTTTGGTAAGCGCCTCTCCCCCCTTTTACTTGACAATGGTGCTTTTGAATTTTTGGTTTGTTTGTTTGAGGTCGGCGTCTCTCTCCCGTTCGCAGGCGCCTTTGAGAATTTTGGTGCTTTTGAAAATCCTTTCTTTTTGTTGAGGGCGGCGCCTCTCTTCCATGCACAGGCGCCTTTGAAATTTTGGCTTGTTTGTTTTTCGGCGCCTCTCTCCCGTTCGCAGGCGCCTTTGAGAATTTTGGCGCCTTTGAAAATCCTTTCTTGTTGTTGAGGGCGGCGCCTCTCCTCCATGCACAGGCGCCTTTGAAATCTGGGTTTGGTGTTTGAGGGCGGCGCCTTTCTTCTATGCACAGGCGCCTTGGTTTCTTAACAGACTTGGGGATCTGATTTGGCCGCCCCTTCCGATTTGGAGCGCCGCTTCCCTTACTTTTTGCTAGGCGCCTTTGTTATACCTATTTTCGTTGGCGGGCACCTACCTTTTTTGTATTGGGCATCTGTTGAGATTCGATTGTTTTCTTGCGTTAATGTCTGGGCTCTTTGATTTGCTGTCTGTTTGCTTCCGCCTTTTGATGTTCTTCAATTTTTATTTTCAAAAGCGCCTTGCTTACCAGCGACTTGCTCTGTGCTTTCAGGCCTCTGTTTCAAGGCGTCGAAGGCGCCTACCAACTTATAGTCACGGGAGGCGACAACGGTTTTTTACCCGCGCGTTACCGGTTTAGGCGTTGTCACGCTTCTCCTCCCAGACCCCTTTTGCAGCCCACCTCTCTCTCATGGCTTCCAATAATTCGCAACCCTCTGCATCTATGGGTTGCGCCTCCGCCCCTTCTAAAGGGAAGGAGAAGGCTTCCTCAAGCAAAGTTAGAAAGATGGGTAAGCTATGCTATCTCTATTTTGTTTAAACTTTAATATTATGTATTTGTTGTGTTTGGGAATCTTAGTGGATCAAACAGTGTATAGACGAGCTAAATGGAGACTCGCCGAGATCGCCAGTGACATTGAGGATGAGCAATCATATACCCGATTGGATGCACTTTCCAAGGGTGATACGTCAAGTGTGGATCTCGACCCTGGCATGTCTAATTCCCGGACGATTAACGATTCGGGCTATACTATTTTACCATGGCGGGGGATGTGGGGTGATGAGGCGCCTCCTTCCTCGGCGCGTCTCCTAGGTCCTGATAAGCGACCCAGCATCCAATTGCACCGAGTGGTGACTTATATCCGTGGTCTAGGTTTTCCCACAGACTGGGGGTATGCGCTTCCGGATCGTAGTGCGCGCATCGGGAGTTGCCCCGAGGGTTGGTTTGCGATTTACTTGGAGTATTTGAAGTGTGGCTTAAAGTTCCCATTGGATCCCATCTTATCGAGCATCTTGGAGATGGTTGGGTGTCCGCTTAGTTTTCTATCTCCTTCACTTATTTTCCACACATGCGCCTTCAGACTCATCTGTAAGCGCCTAGGCTACATCCCTTCATTCTCTATCTTCCGCAGTATATACGCCTTGGAGCGGGGTAAGCATGGTTGGTTAGCTTTGAAGCGTGATAGTAAATACTAGGGACGGGTTTGCAAGGGATCGCCTAAGCTCCCTAGAAAATGGTATTGCTCCTAATTCTTCATTAAACTGATTCCTGGTACTTGGCATGCACCGACTTCGTCGCCTCTCTCGACTCTATGGGGTGAGGGTTCGGAGGAAACATGGGCCAAGGATTTTTCCCTTGGGAAGACTGAGCGGGAACAGAAGCACCACATTCTCCGCGCGCCTCCCGTGGATTTTGGGAGAAAGGGGGAGAGAGCGCGCGCCTTGGGAGAGCTTTATGAATGATTTTTATTCTATCTCCCAACTTATGGTATTTGCATAACTCATTTTCTTGCAGATTTCGACTACTCGAGCTTGGCGAAGATGACAAAGAAAACTCCTGGCGCCTCTGGAGTCAGGTCACAGAAGGCGCCTAGCACTCCTGCCGAGCGAACTCCCCGTTCATCTAGCCAGGCGCCTGCCGACACCGAGGAGGCGTCTCCTCGACTGTTTCCCTCATTGGGGCCGCGCGACCCTCTCCCAGAGAAGACATTGGGCAAGCGCCATGCTCCGACCGGCTCTCCTGCTGAGGTTCAGAAGAAGAAGAATAGACCTAGTCTCGGGAGCATTGATGAGATATTGGCGCCTCCTCGCTCGCAAACGCGCCGTAAAACCGAAGGAGCTTGTTCCAATCTCTCCTTCTGCTGCCCTCAACGCTCCAAGCGCCTTTACTTCGGCCGTGGAGTTGAAGAATTTTCTGAAGCCCCCCCTCGACGAGGGTACCTCTCCGGCAGGCTCGGCATGCCACCATTTGTTCCAGGTATGCTCTCACTCACTTTACTGTTAGTTGACCATGTCTTGCTACTAATCGATGTTGTTTCTTGCTTAGGCGATGCTGGATGTGGTTACGCTTTCTGACAAGAGTGCGGAGAATCGGGAGCGCGCCCACAAGAATTTCCTGTTAGCTTCTCAGTTGAAGACTGACAAGATAACTCTTCAAGGTGTTAACTCTCGTTTGGAGGATGAGTTGGCGTCGGTGAAGCAACAGCTTTCTGACGCCTTGGCTGCTGAGAGTGTTTCTGCTCGTGAAGAGAAGGAGAAGGAGTTGGCACTCCGGGCGAAGCGAATTGAGGACTTGGAGAAGGAGCTGTTGGCCATGTCCGCAGCTAGGGGGCGCCAGCAGGTAAGCTCTCTTGTTAACTTTTCTTGCTGTCACCCTTCATATGAGCTAAGCGCGTAAACCCTTTCTTTCAGGAGGAATTCAAGAAAAGGTTGGTCAAGGAGCGCGATGATGCCGTGGATGCCCATCTGTCGTCAGTAGAGTTGCGCGATTGGCAGCAGAACCTTCTGCTTGGAGTGAAGAAGAGAGCTTTCATCGGCATTCGTAAGAAAGTCCGTTCTGATAATCCCGGCATGAAGTGGGATACTCCGGAGGTCTGGCAGGCTATGGATGATTACTTCCTCTCTCTTGGTACGGATAACGAGCCTTCTGACTCGGACCCGTACCCCCGGATGAGGGTGATTCTTTTGCTGACGACGTCGAGGGGGCTGGGGATGAGGAAGTGGGTGACAATGGTGAAGCTATCGTCGATGCCAATGCTGGTGCCAGGAGGTTGGTGAGAAGGACGTCGTCGCTGCCGATGGTCAGGGTGGCGCCTCGGATGGTGGTACCGATGGTGATTCCAGCTCATCCGACGATGCTTCGAGCAAGTCGGGCTAGTAGAGTTAGGGTGTTTTTTTTTCTTGCTCGCTTGTTTGGACTCTGTTGATTTCATGCATCTTTTGCTCATTTTGCCCTTGTATGTTTGTAGATGTTTCGCTTTCGGACTATGCTATGCCTTCAAAAATGTTTGTTATCGGAAGGGTTTCCGTTTTCTTGGACCTGTTATGAATGTTGTTTTAATTCCGACACGTACTCTTTGAAGAAGAAGTAACGCGCTTAGGCTTCCCCTTGACGGATGAAGCAAGTTTTAGGTCTCCCCCACGTATTCTTGAAAAAGAAGTAACGTGTTTAGGCTTCTCCTCGACGGAGGAAGCAAGTTTTAGGTCTCCCACACGTATTCTTGAAAAAGAAGTAACGTGTTTAGGCTTCTCCTCGACGGAGGAAGCGGGTTCGGGTGACCCCTTCTGTCAAGGCAGGAATTTTTGCGAGGGATATCAATTTTATCGCCTCTCATGGGGACTCGTACAACGACCGCCCGATACATGGATGAAAATCCAAGTGTAAGCGCTAGGGCTCTTCCGCCAGTTTGCGGGGAAAAAGGTTTCGCGAAGATGACTATCTTGAGCCAAACACAATTTTTCTTACGTGTACCCCTGAAAAGGAGGTGACACGTTTGGGCTTCTCCTCGATGGAGGAAGCGAGTCGGGGGAGACTCCATCTGTTAAGATAGGAACAACTTTGCTTTGCTGAGTAGTGAATCTCCATTCCTTTAGCAAGATAGGGGATTACATGGGGTACTGTCAGGACGCGTCCCCTTTCCCGAAAATTCTTAATATTACCAATCTAAACTGAATAAAAGGACTCTATTAGGGCGTCTTTGGGTTACGCCCCTTTAAAAGCGCCCCTCCTCCCTACAAAAATGTCTACCTTTGGAGTAAAGCAAGAAAAAATAACACTTGAGTCTTCCTTAGGGCGTCTTCGGGCTACGCCTCCTTGAGAGCGCTCCTCCTCCCTACAATATGTTCACCTTCCGATTACTCCTCCTGTGCCTCTTGTTCGCACATGTACTTCCTCAGATGCCTTGCGTACCAGGTTTTGCTGACACGTTCTGCCTCCATGGGGGCGAGCTTGAAAGTGCTTGGTCCTATCACTTCCCTTACGACGAAGGGTCCCTCCCATTTAGCAGCCAACTTTCCATGATTCGGGTCAGGGCGGAATACCTTTCTCAGGACAAGGTCTCCCTCTTCGATGTGGTGAGGCTTCAGCTTTGAATTATAGTATTTTGCCAACTGCTCCTTGTCTTCTACCAGCCTCCGAAGCACCTCGACCCTTCTCTCATCTAGCATGTCCAGTTCGTGAGCCATGCTGACATTGTTCCCTTCATTGAAATATTGAACACGCAAGGTGGGTAACGCAACTTCCGTGGGAGTCACCGCTTCTGCACCAAAAGTTAGGGCGAATGGGGTTTCACCCGTAGAGCTTTTTGGGGTGGTGCGTAGCGCCCATAGTACATGGGGGAGTTCCTCTACCCAATTCCCTTTATGCTCTTGGAGACGCTTCTTTAGTCCTTGAAGTATGGTTTTGTTTGCTGCTTCCGCCTGTCCATTCGCTTCTGGGTATGCTACTGATGAGAGCTTGAGCTGGATATTGTATTCTTGACAAAAGTCTGCGAAGGATGCGCAGTCAAACTGCTTGCCATGATCAGTGACGATGGAATTGGGAATGCCAAATCGTGCAAGTATGTTGTTGAAGACAAATCTCTCGACTTGTTTTGCCGTGATAGTGGCCAACGGCTCAGCCTCAACCCACTTTGTGAAGTAGTCTACTGCCACGATAAGGTATTTCCTTTTTCCCGAAGCTTTGGGGAAAGGTCCTACTAGGTACATTCCCCATTGGGCAAAGGGCCAGGTGACGTTTCCTTGCATTGCAGTAGCTAGGAGGTGGTGCTCTTTGGCATGGGTTTGGCATGCATGACATGCCATAGTGAATTGCTTTGCATCATTTCTCATGGTTGGCCAGTAGTACCCTTGCAACTTAAGTGTTCTTTCCAAGCTTCTTGGCCCCCCATGTCCACCACACACGCCCTCATGAATCTCGCGGAGTGCCCACTTCGCTTCAGCCTTCCCCAGACATCTAAGGTATACTCCTTCGTACGACCGTCGGTGCAGCTCTGAGCCGATGATGGTGCAACGCGCCGCTCTCCTTTTTACTCCCGTGGCCTCTTTCGCATCTGTTGGAAGGGTATCATTCATGAGGTATTCAATGATCGGCACCCTCCAATCCTGCTCTTCATGACCGACATTAACACTATTCACCCCTATTCCTGGGGCGCTTGGGCTCTCCTTTTGACAATCCTCCTCAAAGTCAACAGCGGTGGCTAGCTTAGAAAGCGCATCCGCATGCACGTTATCCCCTCGTGCTATATGGGAGAGCTTCAATCCTCAAAAACATGCGCTCTCTTCTTTGCCTCTTCCACATAGCGCAGCAAACAATCTTCCTTGACTTCGAACTCTCCCAATACCTGTCGAACCACCAATGCAGAGTCAGAGAAAACGTCTAGGCGCCTTGCCCCTAGCTCCTCCGCAATGCGCATGCCGTTGATCAGTGCCTCGTATTCGACAGCGTTGTTGGTCTTAAGTGTCGAGAATCGCAAAGCCACTTCATGTGTGACACCTCCTGGCGTTTCCAAGACTATGCCGGCGCCTGCACCTGTCTTACTTGCCGCTCCATCAACGAATAGCTTCCATCTCCCTTCATCGGTTCCTGTAGGCTCGATTGTTCCTTCTGCTACGAAGTCTGCCAGGATTTGGGCTTTGATGGAAGGGCGAGGAGCGTACTGGATATCAAACTCACTTAGCTCAACTGCCCATTTAGTTAGGCGCCCCGAAGCACTCGTGCTATGCAGAATTCTTTTCATTGGTAGGTTGGTCAAAACGGTGACTGTGTGTCCTTGAAAATAAGGTCTCAGCTTTTGGGCGGCAGTTACCAATGCCAGGGCTGCCTTCTCGATGATTGGGTACCTCCTTCGGTTGGAAGGAGCGTTTTGCTGATGTAGTATACTGGCTGGTCTGCAAGAGTTTCAAAGTGACGCCTAATGAGCACCGCACTGATAGCCACGTCTGATACGGCTATGTAAAGGAACAAACGCTCTCCCTCATGTGGAGCTACAAGGATAGGGGGGTTCACCAGCAAAGTTTTCATCTCCTCGAATGCTTTCTCACATGCTTCCGTCCATTTGAACTTGGATTTTTTCTTTAGAGAATTAAAGAGCTGGGCGCACCTATCCGCTGACCTGGGAATGAATCTGTTGACCGCGGCGAGTTTACCTGCTAATCCCTGAACTTCCTTTACTGTCATTGGCGACTTGAGTTCGGCAATTGCCTTTATCTGTTTCGGGTTAGCCTCAATACCGCGGCGAGTGATCGTGAAGCCTAAGAATTGACCCGCACCTGCCCCGAACACGCACTTGAGGAGGTTAAGCTTTAGATTGTGACGCCTCAGGTTCTCAAACGTCTCCCTTAAGTCGCTTAGGTGGTCACCCTCTTTCTTACTTTTGATTAACACATCATCCACGTATGCCTCCACATTTCGTCCTATCTGTCCTCCAAAGACTTTGTCCACCATCCTCTGATAGGTGGCACCTGCGTTCTTCAAGCCGAATGGCATCACTACATAGCAATAGTTCCCGTACGGGGTCATGAAAGCCGTTTTCTCTTGATCCTCTTCGCTGAGAGGGATCTGGTGGTACCCTGAAAACATGTCAAGAAAGCTTAACATTTCATGATTTGAGGTGGCATCGACCAGCTGGTCAATTCTTGGCAGTGGATATGGGTCCTTCGGGCATGCTTTGTTCAGCGAGGTGAAGTCGATGCACATTCGCCATGTCCCGTTGTGTTTCTTGACCAATACTGTGTTTGCCAACCACTTCGGGTATTGCACTTCTCTAATAAAACCTGCCTTAAGCAACTTCTGTACCTCTTCCATCATGGCTACCCTCCTTGCCAACGATGCTCCCCTCCTTTTTTGTTGTACGGGCACGCTCTCTGGTTTGACGGAGAGCTTATGTTCCATAAGATCCCTAGAGACACCTGGCATGTTTTCAGGGCTCCAAGCAAATAGATCAGCGTATTCCCTTAACAGGTTGATCATTGGGAGGCGCATGTGCTCTGGCAGATGGGCGGAGAGTCGGACAACTCGGCTTGGGTCGTCAGGGTCTAATGGTAGCTCTATCTCTGAATCAACTGCTCCAGGGCGCGGCACCTCCGTTGGTCTAGCATCGATCGTGTGTATTTTTGGCTTGTGAATGGTCGTCGCATAGCACGCCTTTGCTGCCTTCACATCCCCCCTGGCTATCCCCATTCCCTGGGGTGTTTGGAATTTCATCGCCTGATGACAGGTTGAGGCTACAACTCCGAACCGAGCTAGGAAGGGCCTCCCTAGAATGGCATTATATGCGGATGGGCAGTCGGCAATGTGGAAGTCCACCAGGGGCGTGGCACTTGGCTCCTCGTCTCCTACCTTGACTCCTAAGCGCGCTGTTCCTAGTACCTTCACCTTTGCTCCAGAAAAGCCGACAAGTTGCCCTTCTAAGGCTTGCATGACCTCAGGGGGTGTTTGCATTTGGCGCCAGCAGGAATATAACAGTATGTCAGCGGAGCTCCCACTATCTACTAGCACTCGGAATACCTTGTACCCTTCCACTTGTATGTTGATGACAATAGGGCTTTCAGATGGGCCCTCCGGGGGATAGTCTTGCGATGTAAATGACAAGTCGGGACCCTCTTGCTTTGCGATTTTCATACACCATGTGTCACTCGCTTGCCCCTTGCGCTTCTTCTTTCGGCTGGGCTCCCCTCCCGCGATGGTCCTTATCTCCTTGACATTTGGGTTAGGACCCAGGCGCTCCTGCACTGGTGGTCTTGCGGCTGGAGAGCGACTGCGCTCCCGCGGGGACTGATTTCCCTGTTCTGCTTTCTGGAACATTTCTCTTACTCCTCCTCGATCAGAGATTATCTTAAGTGCTTTTTTGAAGTAGTGGCAATCAACGGTGTTATGGGTGCGAGAGTTGTGATACTCGCAGTACATGTTTGCTTGCCCCCGAGATTGATTCGCGTTCTCGCGGTTGGTTCGATCTCGGCGAGGCTCTTGTGAATTTGCAAGAACGTCTCTTCTTACCCAGACATTGGGACGTCGGGCATCATCTCGTCAATCCGGACTCCGCCTTCTGGTTCTAGGCGCCTCGCCCCTCCCATTTTGAGCTGGGCGCCTGGAGCCACTTCCTTGTTCCTCCTCCTTTGCCCCTAGCGCCTCCTCCATTAGGATTGCCTTTTGAACCTTTTCTTCCAGCTCAGCTACCTGTCGTATCTCTCTTTTGGCTAGGGAGCGCCTTAGCTCTTCGTTGGTAGTTGCATCCATTAGATTGGTGCGCATAAGTGGAGGGGTTAAGTCTTTCACATCGGACGCGACTTCCCACCACCGCCCCATGAAGTGCCTGAGGCTCTCTCCCTTTCTTTGCTTAAGATTGACAAGCGCACGAACCGTCAGCGTTTGCTTCTTTTGGCTCGCGTACTTTGTTGTAAATAGCAAAGCGAATTGAGCAAAGCTCTGAATGATGCCCTCTGGGAGTGAGGAGTACCAGCTACTACATCCTCCGGGGAAGGTTGAGGGGAATGCCTTGCACAAGGCAGCGTCGGACGCATTGAGGAGTTGCATTTTTCGACAGAACGTACTCAAGTGATCCTCTGGGTTAGATTTTCCGTCATATGAGGGTAGACCGATACTTGCAAAATTCGGTGGGATTGGTGTTTCGAGCACCCCCTTTGATAATGGCTGCCTAATGATTTGGGCACTTCTGTCTTCCGAGGCGCCGTAGTTAAGTCGGGCGTACTTCTCCAGGTAGATGTCGGTGTTAGCTTCCATTGCGTCCTCATTTGGTGAGGCGCCCACACCCTCCCGTGGGGAGTTCGTGGGTACTGCCTCAACCTCCTATATCTTCCCTCGGAGGCGCCTCCTTTCCTCTGTGGCTTCTTGGGGATTTTGGGGCGCCTGGTCGTTGACCTTTGTTCGTGCTGTTAACGCGGTCATGACTTGGTCTAGTTGGCCTTGCATGCTTGCCATTTGAAGTGCTTGTTTTTTCCGAAGCTCCGCTAGTTGCCCCTCCAGGCGCTCCGCGCCTTCTCCGTCTCCTGATGGGTCGTCGTCGTCGGACGCTTCTAAGCATTGGATGGTGAGCGGTTGGGGGTTGATCGCTTCGCGACTGTCGCAACCGCACCTCCAAAATCTGGGGATCCGTCGTGAACTGATCGGAGTCGCCATCGACCTTATTTTGTAGTGGGCCGAACACTAATTTGGTCCAGTCTCGACATTAGGGTCGAAACCGGAATTTGGTTTGCGAATTAGGAGATTTGGGTTCGGGAGTACGGGTACGTGTGGGGAAATGTATTCCACCCCACAACGCCCAAAATTGGTACTACTTAAATCGATAAGTTTTAAGGGTTGGGTGTTTTATTATTTGCGGATTATTGGGTACGTAATTATAGGATTAATATAAGTGTAATATGATTCGATTTTACACCTATTGATGTAAATATCGAGAATTAAAGAAAGTATTTTGATTAGTTGGAACCAGTTAATTAATGATTATGGAAAAATTATACTATAAAAATCACCATGATCTATTAACCACGATTTCATTTTATTGAATCTTTTTAAAAAAACATATACAAATGCGTAATGACGTAGTGAAAAATATATTTAGAAGATTTTGATATATGGAAACAATGACGATCTAACTAGATCAAAATTTTTAATACATTTAATTGATTACGTATTTAGCATGATAGAGAATAAAAATAGACGAGGGGCCTAAAAGGCTCAAGGATTGTGATGTAGCTCACTGGTTTGTTATGTTGATTGGTGAGAAGGTGAGAGCTGGAGGTCGTGGTGTCGAAACAAATGGAAGGTTTTTATTTTTCGGTCGATTTAAGGAGAAGGGGCGGTGGCATCTATCGTAATTTTTGTGAAAGAAAGGGCGGATTAGTCAATTAGGTGGAGGCCAGAGGTATATAACCGAGACTGACTAACGAAAACCCTAATCCCCTTGAATTTGAAACCCTAAGCGGCGCCCCCCATCTTCTCTTTTCTTTCGTTTCTTTCGTTTCTTTCCCTTCTCCTGGAAATCCGATCGACAACCGAAAACAAAAAGGAAAATAAACCCTCGAGATCCAACCTCTCTTATCTTTCGTATTCTCTGGAAATCGAGCAAAAAAAGAAAAGAAGCACCGATTCACTCCGATTTCTCTCTCCCTCGCCCTTCTATATCATGGCGGTGACGATGACGACGGTGAAGCAGGGTTCAGCGGTCAGTTTTTGGTTGCATGTTAACTTTTTTGTGCGATTGTGAGCTGGTTGTTTTTAGGGTTCTAACCCCTTTTTGTCTTTATTTTGATTTCTGGGTTTAATGGCGAACGAGGGAAGAAGAAGAGGAAGTCGCCGGCGGTGACAAGATTGATGGGCAAATGACAGCGAGTATAATGGGTAATTTCTCGGTTTCGATTATACTCTCTTTGCTTTATCCAAATACTAACTCCCCTTTTTTCTTATTTTCGTAGGTTTGAAAAGAGGCCAAATCTGGGTGAGGACTCTCCCTACTCTGATTTTGGTTTCGATTAATCTGTGCTGGATCTAATTAGATTAGGTTTTTTTTTGTGATTAATGGTCCTGAGTTTGGGATTGCGGTCTGAATATTGTAGTTGATTTGGACATAAATTTATGATTCTGAGATTTGAGATTTGGGGGAAAATGTTTGTGTTATATGCATGGTATATTTTTATGTATATGCAAAAATAACGAGAGAATTGAAATCTGACACAAATTAAGAAGATAGTATATAGCTTTATGGAAAATGGTAATAAAACTTGGAGTAGATGACAGTAATAAATAAATAGTTATAAGCGTAAATTAAAAGATGAGAGATTTATAGGCTAATATGATTAAGTCAAAATACACTTGTATAGCCAAAACTTTGATGGTTTGGCCAAATATAGCCACTTTTGGCGAAATACCAAAAATAGCCACTTCCGTCCAATTGTTTGACGGTGTTAGTGAATGTGCTGACTGGGCTAACGGTAAGGCTGATGTGGCAAAAATGTCGTAAGTAACAATGACAGGTGGAAAACCATCATAATTTTACCTTTTTATTTTAATGAGCTTAAATAAAACAAAATTACCAAAAAAATACATAAAAAATTAATTAAATGATTACACATCAGAAATTAATTAGTGAAAATAAAAAATAAAATTAATTAAATGATTTTTTGTCCTTCCTCACCTCACTTTCCCTTTCTCTCGTTGGCAACAAAAGGAAAGAAAAAAAATTTCCACAAAAATTTTCATCATCTTTCTTCTGGAACTCATCTTCCCCAAAATATCACACCCTTCTCCAAAGCAGCTGCTCTTCTCCCTCAAAATCCCTATCTGCCGTCGCATCACTGCTGGAGCCGGAGCAGGGCCAAACTCGGATTCCTCTTTCTCGAAAACCCTCTCCGCCTTTGGCAACTCCCAAACCATCTCTTCATGTGGCCGCCTCCGAAACCCTCTCCGCCTCTGCAACTCCCAAACCCTCTGCTTATCTTGCAGATCCCTCATTCAATTTGTCGAACGGGACCGTGGCGGCGGGGGAAGAGGAAGAAGGAGAAGCTCGAGAGCCGGGAACATTGGGGCTGTTCTAGATCTGTGAAACTGGTCGGAGGCGACGCGTACGTAGGGGCGACGGTGGGGAAGCAATTAGCGGTGGCGGCGGAAAGCAGAAGAGGAAGGTGGTTCGTCGGAGTCGACGGCGTCTCTGGCGTCTCTTGGCTACCCAGAGATCCCATCTTGTATGCTTAGTTTTGCTCGTTTACCCATAAATCCCTTCTTCCCCCATTGCTTCGACGAGAAATTTGAGACTCCCGAGACCCGACGAGCGCCATATTTGATTCAATCGAGGGAGAGAGATGCTTGATGGCGGCGAGGATCGACTGATGGCGACGAGGATTTGGGATCGACTGATGGCGGCGAGGATCGACTGATGGCGACAATAATGGCGGACGGTGAGCACCGGTGCGATTTTTATTATTTTTTATGATTTTTATTATTGTATTTCTGGTAAACGACAGTAATGAAGGGAAGAATTAATTATTGTATTATTATGCTTTTTTATTTATGATTTTTTATTTAATTTTAAAGTTAAAATATGACATGGCATCCATGTGGCAAGTATTGTTGAGTTGTCGATGATGTGTCCGCTGAGTTGGCTGCCAAATAAGCGTTCCGTTAGTTTAACTAACGGTGTCACTGACGCCGTTAAAATATGTAACGGAAATGGCTATATTTGTCATGAAATTTTCAAAATTCTGGCTATATTTGGTATTTTGCCAAAAGTGGCTATTATTGTCATAAACGTGAAACTTTTGGCTACACAGATGAATTTTGCCTATGATTAACATGTAATAAAGTGAATGCTTGAAACAAGTAAATAAAGGAATTGAAAAATAAACTATTATTAATGGAAGAGATGGTAAAGTAAATGAGACTTGGTAAGTCTGAATTGATAAGTTGTGATTTCTTTTTTGTTAAAATCAATTTGGTCATTTTGTAGTTTGATTGGAATTGATTGATTTTTTCTCTTTTTGAAAGTATGATGTAGTAACGATGGTAATAATAACTATAGTGATAACTATAGTAATTGGTGGAGACAAGAAGAGTAGCAAAACAGCAAAAGAGGTTATATTATTAGAAATGGATGATGAACCTGGATTTGTAAACCGCAGACCTTGTTGGGCTTTTCTTCTGCTTCTATTTTTACAGAGAATAAAGAAGGAAAAGAAAGTGTGTTGTATTTCTCTTCTATTTCTCAGCACTTTCCCTCTCTGCACTACTAAGAAGAAGAAAAAGAGAACTCTGAACTGACTGAAAGAAAAGACAGTGTTTTCCCACTATTTTCCCCTCCCAAAAAGCTGTCCCTGGTTCTTGAAAATTGAGCCTGCTTTTATAGAAAAAAGAGGCGGTGGTTTCTGGGTTCGGTCGGACCGGTTCTGGTTCGACCGGTCCGTCTGTTGGTTGGCGTCGTTGGGCTGGTTTGGATTGCTGGCCCATTTTGCCTGATCTGATCCAAAGTGGTTTTAATGCTTGGGCTTGAAATGTGGGTTGTGATCTTCTGGACTTGTCTTGGATCTGGGCCTGAATAGACTGTCTCACGGATGAAGAAAGAGTGCGCTTCAAATATCAAGTTTTAACTTGTAACACTACTTTTATAATGATGTTGTATAAGTGCATTTTTATGCAGTAATTCATATTTATAATTTGTTATTCTGATTGTAATTGTAATTTAGCAATAATTTTAATAAAAACATGCTTCTTCTTTATTATTAATTTTGTTGTGCAAAAAGTTGAGATTGGAAGCCAATCGATCCTATTAGATCCACTGGAATGAATTCAAATAAATTATACAATCGTCAATATTTAGACTCGCAAATTGCCAATCTAATTATCTTACGACATTTCAATATTAAATTAGAATTTTTTAATTGAGTAATAGATCCGGACAAAATGGGGTGTCTACAGCGACCAACCACTTGCTTGAGAGGGGTCTTCGTTGGTGCCAGACTCCTTTCTTCCCCCTTCTTTGAGTTGGAAGCGTCTTTCAAAGTCATGCTTGGCCCCACGGTGGGCGCCAATTGTTTGAGCCCGGGCGACTGGGCGTCACTCGGGTCCAAGGGGTTTGGGGCGTCAGCCATGACTTTGAGGGGGTAGGCGCCCCGCCTCGTCAGAAGCAAGAAAAGAGGAAGTGTGTAGAGAGAGAAAGTAGAGAGAAATAATAGTAAGAGTAGATAGATTGCCATTTATGAGGAGAGAACTCCTATTTATACACATTTTGGGGTTAGGTAGTGGTCTGGGCGCCTGCCAAGCCATAAATGATATGGTCGGGCGCCTCAGACCTTCTGACACTGTTCATAGTCCTTTTTGACAGAGGGTGTCCCCCTGCCCCTTGTCTTTGTTGATGTCAGGTGCCTGGTCTTGTCTCTTGTCTCCCAGCCTTGTCTTTTTCCTCTTGTCTTCTATCCTTCTCCATGTCATTAGCTATGGTATTATTTCTTTGGTTACTAGGATACCCTATCACTTACCCAAAAAATTAGTCCACTCCCATATCCTGCACCAAAACGAATAGAAGTCAGAACCAACCAAAAATCAGACTTAGATCAAGAACAAGAAATAAAAAGAAAAAAACTCCCCTGTCAGTTCTGGTCACCGGTGAAGCTCGGACTGGTGGCGGCAGATTCTTTCTTTGTCCCACCTCCACAAAAATACCAAAATAATAGAAATCAGAACCAAACAAAAATAGACCAATAGACCTGAATAAACAAAAAAGTTTACCTAGAGTTCCTCGCCGGCAAGGTCAAGCCACCAGCGCCTCCTCAGATCTCTTCCCCTCGTCCACCACAAGAAAAACTAAAACGAGTTAAACTCAAAATCGAGTGCAGAATCCAAATAAAAACGGACATGCATGTGAGAAAATCTTACCAGAGGGTAAGATTCACCCCTCGTCGCTGTCGTTTCGGCGAGGGAGAGTAGATCGGGAAGCCTCCTCGATTTTGGGCTGATTTTCTGAAAAAATAAACAAGAGAAAGCGGTAAGAAAAAAAACCCCCTCAAAATCAACAAGTAAATTGAAAGAAAGAACATGCATGTCTAGGATTCTTACCTAGATCGAGACCTTCTAGGTTGATACGAGCGATTCCCTCGGCCAGCCACGAAAAGGAGAAGACGGCGGCACAGAGGAGAGAGCTAGGTCGTCGGTTTCCCTTTCTCGGATTAGAGAGGGAGAACGCGAGGGAGAGAGGAAAAGAGAGAGTGACGGCGGCGTTGTTTGGGTGGCTAGGGTTTTGTTTGACTTCTCCAAGAAAGACGATAGATGGAGAAGGAGAGCGGCGGCGATTAAGTGGACTTAGGCGGCTAGGGTTTGGCTTCTCTGAAAGAGAAGAAGAGAGGCGAGAGGAGAACGAGGAGAGAGAGAGGAGCGGCCGCCGGTAGGTAGAATAATATTAGGGTTCGTTTGAGAGGTTTATATACCTCGGTTGACAAAAGGATGAGATTGCCCCTAGGGTTGCTCACAAATTACTACCCTCGCCACCGTGTTTTTGGGTATTTACCAAACTAACCTTTCCCCCTCTCTGATACATAACGAGAAACCCAAAAAAATCAGGGTGATCGGGTCTCGAACCCTTATCCTCTGAATCGAGTGCGCTATACGTTTGACGACTTAGCCAGTTGAGCTGCTGGCCCATTATGTAACAATATAATCATCCCATTTAATTTTATTCGTTTAAGATTCCTAATACAAAATGCAAAATGCGGATTAAGTTAGTTTTGCTTCTCTTTTGATGCCACGAATTTCTTCTTAATAATTAAAATTCTTGCTTTAATTTTAGTAATATCATAATAATCTAAATGAATTTTTATTAACAAAATTATAATACGAAAATCACGATCAGTGGAACGTGATTACAATTAAATTGTCAAAGTTCAAACGATCTATGTGGACTTTGATCCCGTGATGCGGGTACTTAGGCAACCGATAAGGTTCGAGTCCAACTAACCAATTAACTTTATTTTTAAATTGTACGTATGTGAACGTATAATTAAATTACAACTAATACGATAAAATCATTTATTGGTCCAGTGGGATCCCAAAAATACATATTTTCTAAAATACACCCAACTCGTAGAAACTTATCAGGCTTAAGTAGTACCGATTTAGGGCATTGTGGAGGTGTTGCTTAACTTCCCCACACGTAACCATACTCCAGAACCCATAACTTTATTTTCGCAGACCATGTCTCGGTTTTGACCCTAAGGTTAGAGCCAACCGACGAGTGTTCGATCCACTCCAAGTAAGATCGATGGCGACTCCCAAAAAAGCCGACGCGACGACATCGGACCCCCGGAGGGACGTTCACGACAATTCCAACAAGGCTAATATCTGCAACCACCGCATTCACGCTAATCCATGATGGGTGTGAAGCTTACTTGGCCTACGTCATAGCGACATAAGAGGTTAAACTCTAAGAGGTGGAAATCGTGAAGGACTTTATCGACGTATACTTTCCTGGGTTAATTCCAAGGAGAGAGATCGAGTTTGACATTGAAGTGGTGCCAGGTACTGCTCCAATATCAAAACCACCATACCGAATGGCGCCAGTAGAACTCAAGGAGTTGAAGGAGAAATTGCAAGAATTGCTAGACAAGGGATTTATTCGCCCCAGTATTCCCCATGAGGAGCCCAAATGCTTTTCGTGAAGAAGAAAGATGGGAGTATGCGAATGTGTATCGATTATAAGAGGTTGAACAAGGCAACAGTAAAGAATCGTTATCCATTGCCCATGATAGATGACTTGTTTGATCAACTGCAGGGTGCCACTGTGTTCTCGAAGATTGACCTAAGGTAGGGATATCATCAGTTGCAAGTGGCAGAATCCTCCATTTTGAAGACAACTTTTCGTACTCGGTATGGACACTATAAGTTCCTGGTTATGCCTTTTGGGTTGACCAATGCACCGACAGCTTTTATGGCACTGATGAACAACGTCTTCCATGAGTATTTGGACAAGTTTGTCATCATGTTCATTCATGACATCCTCATTTACTCAAAGAGCCACGACGAGCACAAGGAGCACTAGAGAATCACGTTGCAGAAGTTGAGGGAAGAGAAGTTGTATGCAAAGTTCTCCAATTGTGAATTTTGGCTAAAGGAAGTGTTGTTTTTGGGCCATGTGGTTTTCGGGATAGGATTGGAAGTAGACCAAGATAGAGGCACTGGTGAACTGGGCGCCTCCTAAGAACTTCCCGGAGTTAAGAAGCTTTCTAGGCATGGCTAGGTACTACATAAGGTTTGTGGAGGGATTCTCCAGCATCGGTAGCCCTTTAACCCAGTTATTGCGCAAGGGAGTGACTTATACATGGAGTAAGGAGTGCCAAGAAGCTTTCGAGGAGCTTAAGAGGAAGCCTACTACTGCACCGATACTGGCATTACCATCAAGCGAGGGAGAATATGCCATATATAGCGATGCTTCATACAAAGGGTTGGGATGTGTTCTTATGTAGAACAAGAAGGTAATTGCTTATGCTTCAAGGCAATTACAATCGCACAGGGTGAACTGTCCGACGCATGATCTGGAGTTAGCTGCAGTAGTGTTTGCTTTGAAGTTGTGGAGACATTATCTCTATGGTGAAACTTTTAAGATCTTCACGGATCACAAGAGTTTGAAGCACCTAAGAGATCTAAAGGAATTGAATATAAGACAGAAGATGGATGGAGTTGTTGGGTGACTATGATTGCATCATTGAATACCACCCTGGAAAGGCCAACTAGGGATGGCAACGAGTCAGGTTTGGAGCGGGTACCCCCAAATCCGTGCCATGCTCTGCCTTTTAACCTATCGCCCCGCTCTGCCCCGCAACCCGCGACGGATCTTTTTTTTAAACCCAGAATGTGCCCCGCACAGCGCGGGTAAACCGCCCTGCACCATTTTAATTTAGAAACCTGTAATATAATCAATGCATCATATACCAGGCCTGCACCATACCCCATTTTTAGTTCCCAAACTTTGATTTTGCATCATCATTCATCATGTAGCTTAACATGTAATATAACATACAATTCATAATGAAAATTCAAATTCCAAATTCCATTCATCATCAACCAAAATCATCTCACAAGCGTCCTCTAAGAATTGAAATTCGAATCCAAAAAGAGGTTGCATAAACCATAAGAATTCATAAGAACATTAGAAGTTTATCAAACCATAAGAATTCATAAGAACATAAGAAGTTGATCATTTGAAAAATCTGGAAAATGCAAACTTCCTTCTGACTTGCAACAGCTGCAGCCGGAAGCAAGCCTTTCTAAATCTCTAGAACAGCAAACAAATTCCCTCCAGCCTCCCCTAACTTTGAGTATCAGTAGCCTGCAATATATATACATAAAACATGAACCAAGCAAACAAAGAGGTAAGATTGTAAGTGCAATTGAAAAGGAAACAAATGCATAAAACATGAACAGCTGCTCCATGTACATATGCAAATGCAGCAACCAGCAAGCCTTCCCAAGTCTGCAAAACAGCAAACAAATCCTCTCCAACCTCCCCTAACTTTGAGTATTATTGAACTGGAAGTACATATACATAATACATGAACAAGGCAAACATAGATGTAAGATTGTAAGTGAAAATGCAAAGGAAACAGCCAAACATTCATGGAGCACCCAAATACCATTGCAATTGAGAAGTAAAATGCCATGGAATCAATACCTCAAGATCATTCTTTTCCTCTTAATCAAAATCCTCAAGTACTGTACCATGTGAGGCCTTCTCTACAGTGGAACTAGTTTTGTTCATATATAAACAGTTAGAAAGAGTCATAAATCATGTATATGTGAAGGGAAAAAATATTTGGAATTATGATAGTGATTACCTTTAGCTAGGGAAGTAGCACGCAACCAGCTTTGAGCACACATCAACCATTCTATAGTATCTGGATCCAGCCTGCTTCGATGAGAAGAAATCACCCTACCACTGGTGCTAAAAGTAGACCCTGGTGCCACTATAGAGACGGAAATAGCCAAAACGTCCCTTGCAACCTTATGTTATATATGATATTTACTTCTATTTGACTTCCACCAACACAAAACATCAAAATCAGGTGTGCTGGGTATAATTGCATCTTCCAAGTAACAATCCAACTCCGATCTAGTTGGCTTCCTTTTCCTTCTAGAAGCATATAGAGCAAATTTGGTTGATGATTCCTTTTGACTTGCAACATCTCCTGTACTGTCCATTTGAACTCCATCATTTACCTTATCTTGCTCTTTTTCCTTCTCTTCGTATTCTTCAACTAGCTTATGACATATACCAATCATCTTCTCCATCTGCCACTCACTATCCTCACCATAAATCTCAGGAAAGTAGCAATCCATTACATTAGTTTTATACCTTGGATCAAGTATAGCTGCAACCCCCATTAAAGAATGCACCTCGGACCAATACTTGTCAAACTTTTCCAACATGTTCATTGCCATAGTCTCAATGATTTCAATTCCACAAGCTCACCACTGCCCTAAAGCAAGCTTAAGCTCACAAATCACTTCAAAACATAAGTTGGCAGTCGGATATTTAGTGCCAGAAAAAAGGATAGTGGCACTATAAAACTTCTTTAGCTTACCACAAATCTGTTCTGTCAACTTCCAGTCACCCTGAGTAGGCAAGCACTTGTACTTTGGCTCCCGATTCCTTAACCGATTAAAAACTTCTTTATACCCCAAAGCAGTATTCAGCATCAAATTAGTTGAATTCCATATAGTGTCACGATCAAGTATAAGCTTCTTACCACCTTGATTAGGAATCACGCGTGCAGCCTCAAGCTGATGAGTAGTCTCCACAAACTTTTCCCATCTCTTAGGTGTGGCCAGCCAAAAATTAACACTCTCTCTATTTCTGTCTATGCCATCTCCAATCAACTTAAGACCTTCTTTGACAACAATATTCAATAGGTGTGCACAACACCTCATATGAATCATACTTCCATTGTCCAAGAGAGACTCTAAAGGAAGCCTTTCCATCACTCGATTCATCATTGCGTCATTCGTCGAGCAGTTATCAACTATGACAGCTGATAATCTATGGTCGAGGTTCGAATCCAATAAACAATCAAACAAAGCCTCACAAAGGACTTCACTAGTGTGAGGGGTAGGTACATAAATGAACATATAAATCAAAGACGACACAATATAATTAAACTTAAACACTAGTAACAAGTAATCACATAATGAGAGTGGGCAGTAGTAATCAGAAGGCAGTAAGCAAAAGTAGTATTTCACAAGTAATCACATGACTACGCTGCAGGAAAGTAATGTTACATAAAAATAATTCTTATTCCAATGCTTAAAGAGTTTTTTGTGATAATATACAGAAGTAATAAATGGAAAACTGTTACAATCCTAATATTCAATCTATAGGAAGTTCTGCCATGATATCAATATGATAAATGCAAGCATATTTAATCTAACCCATCAGAAAAGCCAAAAACATAGCCTACAGGAGGAATAAACAGCTATTGCTGTCGAAAGAGAACCATTCACCCATTCTTTTGATTGCTTATAGAATGTAACACATCTAATGATGGATCAAACATGTCTAAGTCGAGAGTGGTCTACTTCCACATACTGTAAAACTTAAATAGCAGTACAAGTAAACACTAGCTAGCTAATCACAAGTAATCTGATATTTACTCGTAGCATTAAGTAGGTACCAGCTGCAAAAGCAAATTGTGAATCTGCTACAATACAAGTAATCACAAGGTAGCAATCACGAGCAATCATGTACTGTAATAAGGGAAGTAAGTACTAGCTAGCTATGAAAATCATAACATACATGATAATTCGACTTTGTAAAGTCCAATTATTATCGATATAGTGTGCAGTCACTACCATGAAACCCTTCTTCTGAGAAGAGGTCCACATATCCGTGGTTATTGACACTCGACCTTCGTTCTTCCTCAAAAGCTCCATTGCAGCTTCTTTTTCTAGATCATAAATGCCAATGCAATCTTTCTTTATGGTGTTTCGGCACACCATCTTAAAGCATGGATTCAAACTCATACTGTAACTCCTAAAACCTTCATGCTCCACGATCGAGGGAAGGTACTCATGCTTTATAATTGCCTTAGCAAGTTCTTTTCGAGAGTTCTCTTGACTAAAGCTGAACGACGTCAACTGGAATTTATCCTTATTAAGATTTCCTTGCAAGAGTTGTTGTTTTATATCTCCAGTTCGCTTCACTTTAGGATACCGAAAGTAATGATTCTTCAGATGAGTTGTTCCTTGTGATGGGTGTCCAACCAGCCTCTTCTTGCAATACTTACACTCAGCTTTTGGCTTGCCATCCACGGTTATCTTATTGTAGTGTTGCCACTACTCCGAGAATACCTTACCAGACGTAGGACCCTTGCGTTTCTCCTTCTCATCAGTTGCAGGTGGGGCTTCATCAACAACATGAATAGCACCAGGTTGAGGGCCTTGAGTCGGATCAGGTTGAGGTTGGGAAGCTGTTGCCTCCACATTCAGAACAGCAGATTAAGTTTGAGGCCCCTCCATGTCCTGTACAGTTTGATTCCCCTCAATGTCCTGGACAGTTCGCATAAGTAGAAATTTAAGAAAGCAAACTATGAAACTAAATTGACTATTCAAAAGTTGTACACCATAGATGAACTAAATATTACGACTAAACTTGGTTAAAAGGAATAAAAGATCATTCCCTAAGACATGGTTATTGACCCAATACACCTCTCCTTCTACGTGTATGAAACTGAATGCTTGAACTCAGCAAAAAGCGACTCAAGCAATGATATATTAATGATCATAACCACCATTTTGCAGCAGCCAATTTTGCAGTAGCCAAACAAAACTCAAAAAAGTTGTGGTTAGCTAGAGAGATGTGGGCGAAGAGGCGCTTGTATTCAAGGAAATGGGTTGTGTTTCTCTGCTTTGGCAGTTTCTAATTTTGATATAGTTGAGGAAGGATTTTGTAATTCATACCAATAATTACAATGGTTTGAAGAGCATAGTCTTGGTGAGGAACCAGTTCGTTTTAATTTTGCAGCATCCAAACAAAACTCACCCTAATTTTGCAGCAACAAAACAAAACCACCACAGTAAACAATCGAAATAGACCAAAGAAAAGTAGAAAACTAGGCCAAGAAGGATTTATATTTACCTCAAGACTATAATCGTTGTTGACCTCCTTGCTAGAAAGTCGAAATATGTGAGCTTTTTGTCTTTCTTCTATTTCCCTTCCAACGGCGTTGTCGAAACTCGAAAGAAGAAGAAGAAGAAAAGAAAATAGAGAAGAGGAAGAAGAAGGGCATAGTTATCTGAGAGACATCTCTCATCTTCAATTCAATGCTCCATAACGCCATAAAGGGGAGTTGGGAATTGGGGAAGGAGATGAATCATTAAAGGCGCAAGGGTTGGCACGGCGGGATTGGGTTATTGGGTTTTGCGGAGAGAAACTTCTGTGGGAAGATTAGTAGCTTGGGAGTGGGTGTGGATGTGGCTTCACAGATGCTTAATCGACGGGGCGAAGCAGGTTAGGCTTCGAGATTCATATCCGACCTGTTTAAATGGTGGAGCGGGTCGAGTTCCGCCCCATTCAGATACGGGTCGGATTTTATCAGCCCCATTGCAAGTCGGATCGGATAAAATCCACCAAGGTGGATCTGGTTTGCCATTCCTAAGGCCAATGTACTAAGTAGGAAGGAACATAGCCCATTACAGGAGCTTGCGACGCTCAGGGCTATGAATGCAAAGCTACAACTGGAGGATGCTACCAGTATGATGGCAAATTTGAGGATTCGACCATTGTTGCATGACCGAATCATGGAGAAACATAAAGATGATCCATTACTAGCCAAATACATTCTAGAGGTGCGAGAAGGGAGGGATACCAAGTTGGAAGTGGTCAATGGGATGCTATGCTTTGAGGGTAGAGCTTGTGTACCTAATGTGGAGAAATTAAGACATGAGATTTTGGATGAAGCTCATTGTTATGCCATGCATCCAGGATCCACCAAGATGTATCGAACCTTTCATGATCATTTTTGGTGGCCCAATATGAAGAACGAGGTAGCTGAGTATATGCAGAAGTGTTTGACCTGCCAGATGGTGAAGGTAGAGCATCAGGCTCCAGCAGGGAAGTTAAAGCCACTTGAAGTACTAGAGTGGAAGTGGGAACACATCACCATGGACTTCGTTTATGGGTTGCCGATGACAGCGTGGGGAAATGACGGAGTTTGGGTGATCGTGGACCGCCTCACCAAATTCAGCCACTTCATCCCCATTAAGTTCAAGCGAGGAGTGGATGCATTGGCAGGTTTGTACACCCAAGAGGTGGTATGACTACATGGAGTCCCTCTAACCATTGTGTCACATAGGGACCCTAGTTTCACCCGGCAGTTTTGGAAAAGCCTGCACAAGGCCTTGGGGACCAAGCTTCACTTCTCTACTTCTTGTCACCCGCAAACTGACGGGCAAACCGAGTGGACAATCCAAAAATTGGAGGATCTATTGAGAGCTTGCACGTTGCAGATGAAAGGGGTCATGGGATAAGTATCTCCCTCTACTGGAGGACGAAATTTTCTTAAGGGTGAGGGAAATGTCACACCCGATACCCTCTCACCCTTGAAATTCCAAAAATACCCCTACGATCATTAAATCCTAAGCTTAGACCCTAACTTGGCTGCACCTCTCCCTTTAATATATATATAAGTACATCTAAATGTTAGATCACCTGTTGTATACTATACGCCTAACGTACAACATTCATTACCATGAGTAAGAAAACGCTATCCAGAACTTGAATTGACTGATCTTTCGGACATGATACTATTCTCGAACCCTTAAAGATCAAAATCTAGGTCTTAATTTTCTAAATCTTATACCCCAAGATCAATTTAATTAGAAACTATAATCGACGGTTATGATTCGTCCAAATATAGGCAAAAAATCAATGCATCATCTTAGGGTTTATAGTTTATGATTTAGATAATTAGGACCCAGGATTCACTCATTAAGGGTTAGGGTATAGTATCATGCCCAAAAATCCTGCTAATTCGAGGTCTAGATAGCGTTTTCATACTTAATGTATGCAGTACCCCGGATTTCACCCGGGGTACGGTAGAAGGCACGGTATATATATTTAAAACTAAAACCCCAAAAGGAAGTAGAAGCCGCAACTTCTTGTTACCTCTCGTGCGAGACCCGATCACCATCATCAAATCCCCGGCGAGCAGAGGCAACCACGGAGTCTCCCACCTGCAGCTACTTGGGCTGGTGGTGATAGTGAGGGCCAGCAGCAGACAAAGGCAGCAGTTCGGATTCAGCGCCGCCACCGCACGTCGCCTCTCTTTGATGTCGCACCTCTTCCGCTGACCCAAGCCTTCATCGTAGCTCACGAAATAAAATTCCATAGGTAGTGACGACAAGGTCGCGGAGAAATCGAGCGGCGGAAGAAACACCAGCGTCGACCGTCGGATCCTCTCTCCAACCGACTCAACCAACACCCTTGAATTCAATCCTTTTCCTTGCACTCTAGGGCCTCGACGTCGACGTTGCCGGGGAAGTTGAACGACGTTCAAGCAAGGGGATACCTACGTTAAGGAAGGATCATAAAATCCTGTTATGGGCGCGGTTTGGAGGTAAGGGATCGAATTCCCAACGCTTAAAATAAACCATGTATGCATTTATCGAGTTCATGCTTGTTCTTCGTTTTAGCGACGGTTCTACAGTTCTTTGGTGACGGAATTCTATGCCGTTGCTAAAGGCTGCAGTAAATTTCCAGATTAGTCCTTCCAGATTTGAATGGGAATGATTTGGTCGCTGAACTTCAGTATTTTATTAGAAACGACCCAAAGTTGTTATTTGATCTAATCGATTTCTTATATAGACTAAATAATATGAATTTTTAATGATTGGTAATAAATTACTAATTCAAGGATTAAAACCATGGATATGTATGTGCAATTGAGTTTGTGATTGATTGTTAGGTTAATATGTTTTAATTTATGATAGATAAATTATAAATACGCTACTTGTTAGTTAATAAGTTGTAACGAAATTCTTTATATATATTTTTTAGAAGTTAGCATATTTTAAATCCTTGTTTTATCAAGCTTCTTAAAAAGACATAATGGATAGTAAAATTCAATAATATGTTTAAGATATTAGAAAACTTTACAAATCAATTAAGAATGATTAGCAAGCCCTTACCTTGCAATATTTGCGAGGTAGTCCCAAGTCACGGAAGTCATCGCTAGAACCCGAAAATCCTGTTGATTTAACTCCGATTTACCGCCATAGGTTTACAGGCGGGTCGACTTTGGTAGCACCTATCATAAATTGTCAAACGAACTAATCTATTAAAGTGCGTGGTTAAAGGGGGCTAGATTTAATGTTTAAGTTATGTCATGTTACTTTATGCATTCGATTATGTATGTTTACTGGCTTTGTATGTCTAAGTTTCAAGTTATTATTAGAAATAGAGAAGTGCATGTATCACGTTAAGTAAGCAAAAACACGTTTAGAAACTCACCTAACTAGCTATGCACGCGACCACCTCACTTCACAGAGTGAGGAAGTTCATGTATTTATCGGCAGAGGATAGAGTCAGTAACCAATGGTTACTGACCTGTCAGTATTAAATCCGGACCGTAGATCTAGGGATGACAATATCATATGGTTGGGCTGCACGCGGAGTAAGGAGGGGCATTTTTGTCCGATTTTTGAAATTTGATTTCTTTCCTTTTTTTATTTTTTTCCAGCATTTATATGTTTGTCATTTAATGGAGGAAAGAGAAAAGCAGACTTCTCTCTCCCTCTCTCTTTTCTCTTTCTCTCTTCCTTTCTCTCTTCCAAACTCCTTTTCCCATATCTAAAACTTCTTTCTTCTCTTGTTCTTCATTTTTTCTCCAACAATCGATGAAGAAATTGCAGCCTCCCACCTCAAATTCGGTGACGCTCCAAATCCTTCTTCTCTCAAGCTGCTCCTTCCTTCTATTTTTTTCTTTTCTCGACCTCAAAATCGATGATGCTCCATATTGTCAAAGAGGGGACAGATCTAGGTGAGTTGAGTTTGCATCTTTTGTGTTTTAATATTTGTTTGTGAATTAATTCCGATCTTCTTCCTCTTCTTCTTTCTCTTTGCATTTGGTGTTCTTGATTGCGGAGGAGTAAATGAGAGGAGACAGAAGACGAATTTTTTTTTCTCTTCCTCCTTCTGTTTCCCCTTCTTTGAGAATATATATAGATATTACCACACTGTACCATATGGTAATGTGTGTTAACTAAATGTATTTTTATAGTCACGAGTTTTATCATGGTGGTAGTAGGTGGTAATCGACACCAGTTCCGACAAAGAAGAGTTAGAAGACAACGAAGGGAGAGAAGAAAGTGAAGAAAGCCGTAATTGTATATATATATATATTGATATTACCACACTATACCATATGGTAATGTGTTTATACCATATGGTAATGTGTCTATACCATATAGTAATGTGTAGTAATGAAATGTATTTTTATGAATATCATGTTTTTACTATGGTCGTAGAGGGTTGTAATTAGATTTACATGGTTTTACCTTCTCATACCATGTGGTATTATATGGTAATTATAATTAATTTGTGGTCATTTGATTTACCATGTTCTACTATAGTGGTATTGTATGCTAGTTAGATTTATAATTTTCTGTAGCGTGGTTTACCAAGTTATACCATGTGGTGGTAGTTTGATTTGTAATTTTATTTTAGCATGTTATACCATATTGTATGGTAATTAGATTTGTAAATTTCTGTAGCATGTTTTACCACGTTATACCATGTGGTATTGTATGATAGTTAGATTTTTAATTTTCTTCAACATATTTTACCATGCTTTACCATGTGGTATTGTATGGTAGTTAGAATTTTAATTTTCTTCAACATATTTTACCATGTTTTACCATGATAGTAGAAAGTGATAATCATATTTATATTTGTAATTAGTATCTTTAACAATATATTATTTAACGAAAAAATCATCATTCAATTTGAGCTGGAATTAGTTTAGAGATAGTTAGGATGGTTAGATTCATTTTTGTTGTAGATGGGAGAGAGAAGAAATAATGTATTTTTTTTAATAATAAAATAAAACAAAGAGTGAGAGAGAGGGGGAACCAGACAATCAGTGTGGGGTAGGGGAGTGGGATCCGCGTCTGGTCAAAAAGTCAGCGTCAGCGCGTCAGCGTCATCATTAAATAGGGGGTGCAATTTACCTTAGTGCCCCTCCGTGTTTAATTTAAATAAAAAGAAAAAGCTGACACGTGGGGACAGCTGATTGGATTACTGACAGTTAATGATAGCAAGGATACTGACCTGATCTGGTCCCGTATTTATCCACTCCTTTATAAAAGGCTTCCATGTTCACGTTTAGGTACCGGTCGGTCGCCTAGCTAGCGCGCGGTTACCTCATATCCCATAGTGAAGAAGGTCCATGTTTACCACATACCTCACCTCCCACAGTGATGGAGGTCCATGTCATATCGCGTTCAGGTGGTCTGCAGTTGCGCTAGTTAGGATGAGCACGGGGCCCCCTCTAAGCAAGTTAATGAAATAACTTTAATCATGCATATTCACGTATTTATTTTTTTAAGTTGTTGAGTAGCTATTATTGTTAAGATAAGTTGCACCTAGGACTAGGGGTGTACATGGGTCGGGTGGTTCGGGTTTAGCCATTTTAATCACCCGACCCATGCATTACTGTTTGAAAAATATCAAACCTAAACCCACCCAAAAAAATTTAAACCCTACGGTTTGTTTCTAATTGGGTTGGGTCGGGTTGGCGATATTTTTAAGTAAACCCAACCCAACCCAACATAAAATATATAATTATTCTACATCATAAAAATATTTTATAACTAATTAAAATTTCAAACGAATGAACCACGGTGAAAGGTATCAAAATTCACAAATGTTGTTTAAATTTTAATAAAATGTGATTTACTTCAACATATGTCTTGTTTTTTTCACGATATTTGTTGAAATAGGCTAAAAATGTTATAAACAAACGCATCCATCATATGTTATTCTATTAAAATTGTACACAAAAAAAAGGATTACGTGAATCATGACTATATTCGATTTATGTCTAAACTTTAAGCCGAAGAATGCATTAGATTAGGGAGACCATGAGAGAAAAACATGGCGAAATATCTTAATTTTCTCATAAGTATATGACTATATACGACATAAATATTTTTTAGATCCGAACTCATACTAATAGTTGGAACATGGGTTGGGTCGGGTTCTACGGGTTGTGTAATCCAAAATCCAAACCCAACCCAAAAGATGCGGGTTGTAAAAAAGAAAACCCTCACCCAACCAAAAACCTTCATTTTAGCGATAAATACGGGTGGGTTGGGTCGGGTTGGACGGGTGGGTCGGTTTGCGGGTGTGTTTGTTCACCCCTACGCCCCTACCTAGGACTGACCTCACACCTGCACTCAGGAGTTACTAGAGAGCAGAAACGCACAGACCAACTGCTGGGACCCCATTGCTATTCAGGATGTCGTCAGAAGGGTTAGTGGCCGCGAAAGTTTTACAAGAACTCCTTTTACTTTATGAATTCCCTATTAGTAGACTCGAGACAAATGCTCGTTTGTGTTGGTTTGCCAATGATTATTTCTATTGAGATTTGGATTTTGGTTATGGATAATTTTCCGTTGTTCTCTTTTTCCAAGAAAAATTATTCTTTATTCTCAAGGGCATTTTGATAAATTTAATTACTGGCCGGTCCAGGGTGTTACAATTATCTTTTGTAAAATAAAAAAACAATCTCCCATTCATGGCTGAGCCGGGAATAGCAACGTCGGCCTCTTGGCGTCAGCATGGCTGAGATCAGCTCCGCTGACATTGACAACGAGAGCATTTCGTCTTCTTCTTCTGATCACCTTCACGCTATTCTATTCTAATATAGCAAGAAGGAACATGGAAGCCTGCAGAAACACTAAAAACAATTGACCCTCGTCTCTTTCCTGGAAATCACTCACCAACTCCTACGAATCCTCTCTATACGAAATGTCAGCTCTGATTCTGAACCCCTACTATAACTATAATATAATATAAAGGAAGCTCTGTTTTTCTGAGCATCCATTTCATTTCTCCACATCTCATCCTTCCGCCCGTAGCAGCAATGGAGCTCTTGAGCAACATAGGCTCAGCAATGGCCGCCCTAATGTTCGGTTGGGCAATGTTCCAGCAGTACTTCCCTTACAACCTCCGCGGATCCCTCGACCGCTACATCCTCAAGCTCACCGCCATCTTCTACCCTTACATCCAAATCACCTTCCCGGAGTTCACCGCCGACCGCCTCAAACGGAGCGAAGCCTACGTCACCATCCAGAACTACCTCACCGCCAATTCCTCTGCCTCCGCCAAGCGCCTGAAAGCCGACGTCGTCAAAGACAGCACCCAGTCCGTCCTCCTCTCCATGGACGATCACGAGGAAGTCGTCGACGTCTTTGACGGCGTTAAAGTTTGGTGGTCCTCCGGCATGACCATAAGCAAATCGCAGTCGCTGTCACTGTACCCTGCCGTCGACCGTCGATACTTCACGCTCACAGTCCACAGGCGCCACCGCGACGCCGTCACCACCGATTACATAGCTCACGTGCTGAAGGAAGGGAAGGCGATTGCGTCCAGGAAAAGGCAGAGGAAGCTCTACACCAACAATCCCAGCAAGGATTGGTCTGGGTGGAAGGCTACCAAGTGGAGCCATATCGTCTTTGAACACCCCGCCTGCTTTGATACTCTGGCTATGGCGGAGCATGCCAAGGAAGGGATTAAGAAGGATCTCATCAAGTTCAGTCAGGGGAAACACTACTACAACAAGATCGGCAAAGCTTGGAAGCGCGGGTGAGTTTTTCGTTTTTAGTTTGATTTTTTTTCTTTTTCTTTTTCTTTCTAGGGTTTCCCCAATTCAGATTCAGAACGGCTCTGTTTTTCCAGGTACCTCCTCTACGGACCCCCAGGAACGGGGAAGTCCACCATGATTGCCGCCATGGCCAATTTCTTGAACTACGACATATACGATCTGGAGCTGACGACGGTGAAGGACAACTCCGAGCTAAGGAAGCTGTTGATTGAGACGACGAGCAAGTCGATAATCGTGATCGAAGACATCGACTGTTCGCTTGACCTCACCGGCCAGCGTAAGGGCAAGAAGAAAGCGGGAAAGAGCGGGGAGGGAGATGGAGATGAAGCAGAGAACGAGAAAGAACCTCTGGCCAAAGCTAAAAAGGACGCGGAGAATGCGGAGGGGAAGAGCGACGACAGCAAGGTCACGTTATCGGGTCTACTGAACTTCATCGACGGGATATGGTCCGCCTGTGCAGGGGAGAGAATCATCGTGTTCACAACGAACTACGTCGACAAGCTGGATCCAGCCTTGATAAGGAGAGGGAGGATGGACAAGCATATAGAGATGTCTTACTGTTCTTTCGAGGCGTTCAAGCTGCTGGCGAGGAACTACTTGGATATTGAGGCACATGAGTTGTTTGCAGACATTGAGGTTCTCCTGGGGGAGACGAAGATGACACCTGCTGATGTTGCAGAGAATTTGATGCCAAAATCGGACGATGAAGATGCAACAGATGTGTGTTTGAAGGAATTGGTTGAAGCACTACAAGCTGCCAAGGAGAAGGATGCAAGGCCGAAGGTGGAAGAAGAAGAAGAAGAAGCGATGGTGAACAAGGCTGATGCAGCACCAGAAGAGAAGTAGAATGGTAGCATTTCTTGTGGGTTTATATTTACATGTGTCAGAGTTACCACCTGTACATACATGAAACAAAAGACAGCAAAAGTGGATGACTTTTAACATAATGTCATCCAACTAGTTTATCTGCTACCGTTCATCCTACAAGAGTCAGTTATGTTCTCCCTTACAGTCCCAGGTTCTCCTTGAAAAGCTTCCAGCTAGCGTTGGACTGAGCTAGTCTCTCCTTAGCTCTCAGCTTGTTCTCACTAGCTTGCTTTCGCTCCAACTGTTTCCCCTTCAGTTCACCTAGTTCCTTGGAAGCCTCTCTGTTGGCCACCTCCATTTCACCTACTGTCAAATTCTTCTCATTAACTAACTTTTCTCTGAGAGCCCCCAACAGTTGGATTTCCGCCTCTACCTTCATCTCCTCCTCCTCTATCCTGGAAACTTCTGACTCAAGGAACTTTAGTTGTTTCTGCCTCTGAACTAGCTTTCCCTCCAGCTCCTTTGTTGCCTGCACAGTGGACTTTTCAACATCGCTTGAGGTTTCAATAATGGACAGAGACCTCGGGATGCTGTCCCTAAACTCTACAAGGCGTGATACTAAGTCCTTAAGCACCATCTTCTTGATCGGATCAGAATTGTGCTCATCAAATTTCAGGACAACTTGCTGAACTTGGTCAAAGGAATTGGCCTTGCTGATAGCCTCGAGTGACATTCCGAAGAACTCGTTCAGTTTTTCTAGTTGTTGCTGGACCAAACCTGACATACGGTCTTCTGCATTTGAACCAGGGTTTCCCTTAACTGAAGCTGTCAATTCCCCACTACTTGTCATAGTTGAAAGTTCTGCTATCAGGTTCTTTGAAGTTAACTTCACAATTGAGGAGCATGGACTTGTGATGGTGCTGGTTCGAGCAACCTGAAGGGAAAGCCATGAGAAGTGGTTTGCTGGTTTGACACGATTGGAGAGACGTTCAGGGAGTTTTACTGTCAATTACCTTGTTTCTGGATAATGGTGGCGTAGATGGATCACCATTAGACTCATTCTCCGACTCAGGCTCAATGACTTCTGGACCACCTGCGGATTTTGATACCTCTGCTTCCTGCAAAAGGGGAGGAGACACATTAGTCAACACATGGTGGGTTTAGGGTCGCTAGAAGGAATCTCGTCATAAGACTTAACCATGGTGACTCGAGCTTTGATCACCAGGGTATCATCCACAAGGAATCCTTTACGATGACTGTGAAGCTCATCGAGACGAATAAAAGATGTGAATCCCCAATCCTCCTCTTGTTCCTTGAAAACATGTTTGGAACCTGCAGAAGGAAGGACACCTTCCCAAAGTTAAACTAATACGCCTCAAGCAATATCAAAAGACTGATTCCAGCAAATACATTACAAAGCGAAATGGGAAAAGGGATGAACAAAGCTTACTCTAACTACAACGGGAATTCAAATTTGCATGTAGCACATCTGTAAACTTTCCAAGAGTTCTCCAAAAATAGAAACAATACATCCCTTTAATCCAAACCGAAACTGGATTCGACAAGACTGGAACCAGCATTCATAAATCTAAGGATCTTCAGTCAAATCCACTCATGGTACTACGAAAGCGAAGGTATTGAAACAAGAAGTCAAGAAGTGAGTGCAAGGGGGAAACTTACAGAACTTTCTGGAGAGGCGGCCATTGACTTGGTTGACAATAGTAATGCTGAACTCCACGTACTTACTCCATCCAGCAGGCATCGTTTCCCAGTCAGCAAAATCCAGATACAGGGAAAGGAAGTCAACTTCATTTCCCTTTGGAAAGCAGAGCACTCTCCTACCCAACCAAACAGCAGTGAACGTACTGAGCATCACATATATCACTGCGAGGGTTAGGTTACATGGGGTGGGGGAAATTTCAAGCGGATAATCAAAAATAAGTACCATCTGTAACCGCCGGCGACAAATGCATCGGAATAGATCTCCTCTTCCAGCTTCGAGAAATTTGCGATTCGCCATGTGAAGTCCTTCGAATCCAGCATTGGATCGCCCGCCTGATTTCTCTTTTTCAATGCTCGCAGTATCCTCTATAGATTCGCCACAAGAGGAGAAATAAAAGGATCGAAATCGAGATTAAGCGAAAGAAAAGCTCGAAACTACTGCATTGCGGCCGGGAAATAGAACTGTGAAACCCAGAGATAGAGGATGAATTGCGGTTCTGAACCTTACCAGGGAAGGTTAAGAGTTAGGACGGATGAGAGTGGCTGAGCTTGAATTGATAAGAGAGCGAGCTGGGATTTCATCAATGGCGGCGAGGGCAAACGCAATCGGGGTCTCTTGCATGGAAGATGAAGGGAAATGAACTGAGCGTGCAATCGCTATGTAGTTCTGTGGTTCCTGCTACAGTGCTCTCAACAAAATTTCCTGACACCTAAGGCCTTGTTTGGCGGTAGGGATGGCAACAAAACCCGAACCCACGGGTACCCACCCGATTCAACCCGGTTAACGCGGGTAAAATTCGTGTTGACGGGTTTTGGGCCGGGTTCGGGTTTAAACCCGCTACACTATTCACCGGGTCGGGTTGGGTTTGGGTTTAGGTAAACCCGTCCCATGGGTACCCGCCCACACACATATAATTATTTTCCCGGTATATTTAATATTCTAAATAATATATCTTCCTTAAATAACTAATATTCTATATGTTTGTGGAGACATATATAATTTGATCTTTCTAATTGTTTAGAATGAAGTTGATATTATGAAGTGGAGAGTGAAGAAACTTAGCTGACGAGGAAGAAGCTTTCAATTAATCATATTGTTTATATATGTTTATCTTTAATTTTGAACAATTTGTATTGATCATTTGCGGTTTGCTTGTATGCTCTACATTGGTATTTTTTTGTATGATTAATTTGTATGAGAAAATTGATGTTAAACTTTTATTTTGAAAGAAACTTGTTATTGTAAATTTTTACCACAAAAACCCACGGGTACCCATGAACCCGCGGATACTCAGCGGGTTGGGTTGGGTTTGAGTTTTTCAAACCCAACGAGTTTTACCCCGGGTTTTTTTGGCGGATAAACCCATGGATTTGGGTTTGACAAAACCCGCCCCAACCCGACCCATTGCCATCCCTATTTGGCAGCCCAATTTTCTTAAGGTTAATAGTTAATACCACTACAAAACAAGAACTACAAAAAAAAAAGTTACTTATGTCCCGACCAAAACCAAAACTCGAACCAGGTTCAACCGGTTAGCATGTCATCGGCATGACAATCATGGTCCCGAACTATTCAATATTTCATTTCGGCTTAATTGCAAGTTTGGTCACTAGAATTGCTTAAAAATTTCACATTTGCCACTAGAATTACTTTATTCCATCCGTAGTCACTTAAATTAGTTCATCAGTTCAAGTTTGGTCACTCTCCGTTAGTCTCCGTTAATTTTGACTGACGTGGCAGTCAACTCTGAGAGTTGACCGTTAAATAAGTGACGTGGCAATTAAAAAATTAAAAATTCAATATTTTAAAAGTGCCACCTCATTATGACAATAAAAAAAATACATAAAAAATATCATTATAATTACAAATTATAATTCAACCTGATTTTTTCCTAATCGTTGCGGAAGTGGAAATCGGCGGCAATTAGTTCAAGGAGAAGCAAAGCCAAAATGGAACGTTTTGTTTCACCAAGTCGAGATCCAGGGGATGAGATAAGCAATTTGGAAGAAGAAAATTTGATTGGCTCTGGAGGTGCAGGGAAAGTCTACCGCTTGGAATTGAATTAGAAGGGAATCACAGTTGTCGTGAAGAAGCTATGGAAGGGAGATGGGTTGAAGTTTTCCGCGACCGAAATGGAGATCTTGGGGACGATTCTGGGTTCTGCTCTGGCGAGTGCATGGTCCTCTGTTTATGCTGCAGCGAAACAGGGGAGCTCTATTTTTGCCGGGAGCAACTGGGCGGCGTCGGCGGCGATGGTGAATGGAAATTCGATCGGGAAATCGGGTTTGAGAAAACAGGTTTTGGCAATTTGGAACATGATTCATTGGTAATTTCTGTGGTAGTGAGGTAATAGTAGTAGTCAGGCGTCGCCAGCAATAGTAGCTGGGGGTACTTACGATGACGGTGGGAAGATTGGCGGATTTCATTACGGTGCTGGTGGGATGGAATTTCCTAAGAGTCGACAGATTCGAATTCCTCGAGGAACGCGGTGCTGAACCTGATCAAGAGGATGAAGCTGGACATATTCGTGCAGATCGTGATCAACGGCGCGCACAATGCGCCCTTCTTCGTGACGCGGTTCAGGGAGGCGATGTTCCACTTCTCGTCGCTGTTCGACATTTTCGAGTGCACGCTGGGGCGGGAGGACCTGGAGCTGATGAACGCGGTGGCGGCGGAAGGCGCGGAGAGGGTGGAGCGGCCGGAGACGTACATTTAGTTTACTTTTTAATTTTTGTATGAGTGGTCATAATCCGGTGGAAAATTAAAAATATTAAATTTTATTATTTATTATTTTTTAATTGCCACGTCACACGTCTAACAGTCAATTCTCAGAGTTGACTGCCACGTCAGTCAAAGTTAACGGAGACTAACAGAGAGTGACCAAACTTGAACTGATGAACTAATTTAAGTGACTACGGATGGAATAAAGTAATTCTAGTGGCAAATATAAAAATTTTAAGCAATTTCAGTGACCAAACTTGCAATTAAGCCATTTCATTTCTGTCCAGAACTATTATTTCATTAGTATTAATCACTGTTGACTATTAGTATTTAACATAAAATCTAGTCACCGTTGACGTGATATTTTAATTCAAAATTGTATATTACAATTATATTCAATTTAAAAATGAATAAAAATAGAAACGATTCAGCTTTTACGATTTGAAGCTTCTCTGGAATGACAAACAAATGAAACAATGACGGTGAGTTGGGATTCATATTGGATTTTCCAGGCAGTTACGGGTGACTAAGCAGAGCAAGATCGAACAAGGGGAAAAATAAAGAAACAAAAAAAATTAGGGGAGGGGACAGATTTGGGCAGAGCTCGGGAGAGAAAGGAGAAGCAGATCGAGCCTTCTTCCTCTCATGAATGCAAATGAGGATTTGGAGTTGCTTGTTGGGGCAGATTTGGTTCGATAGACAAGCAGTTGGCGAATAGAATCCGACCTCCACTTCCTCCTCTGCTCCACCGATGGAGGTAAAATCTAGGATGAATAATTCCCACTCCTCGTAGCGCCCACCTCTCCTTCCCAATCAGATCCGGCCGATGGCAGTGGATGAATCTCTACCGCTCCGTTTGGCAACGAGGGGGTGCAAATTTGAGGAGGGTGCAAATTGAGGTGCAAATGGTTGGGGGAGCAAATTGTAGTAGGGTGCAAATTGGAGCGTAAATTCATGTTTGGGAGAAAAAGTAAGGGGTGTAAATAAGAATGTGAGATATATTATATTAATTATAATATTCTATTAAAAATTAATTTTAATATTTTAAAAACTAAATTCCTTTTCTTTATAATTTCCCTTCTCCCTCACGTGGGTGCCAACCCATCATACCTTCTCTCTCCCTTTCTCTCCCCATAGGGTCTTGTCCTTGGCTTAAAAAAAGAAAAGAAAAAGTCCACTTTACAAACCCCTGCTCCTATTCAAAAACATCCAAACGGGTGCATCTTCCTCGATAAAACCATTTGCACCCCAAAATTTGCTCCCCCAGCTTTTGCTCCTCTTCCCAAACGGAGCGTACAGGTTGATCGAGTCAGAAGTAAGTGAGGGAGGAGGAGGAGCTTAAGGATAAGCATCTGACGGAGGATGCGCGGGATTGGAAGACGTTGGAGCTGGATATGCATGTTAGAATGTAGTATAAGATCCAGCAGAACCTTCTCCCAACAACTCGAGTTATTAGGAGCAACTGGTTTGTGACATGGTATCAGAGCCTCGAACCAAAAGGTCATGTGTTCGAATCTCCATGACCCCCAATATTAACTGTTGTCTTTCAAGCACATGGTATGGTGGGCCTGTGCAAACTTCAAGCCCATGAGTTGGCTTTCGTTTGAGGGGGCGTGTTACTGGTTTTTGACAATGCAGACGGCGGAGGGAAGCCATAAGGTGGAGAGTACAGAGAAGATGGAGATATGGAGAGTTGCACGGTGATTGGGAAATTTTTTGAGAGAGAGAAAGACGAATTGGTAGAGAAGAACTGAATATTTTTTTAATTTTGGATTATTAATATTGTTGAGTTTACATTTTTTTCATTTTATTTAATTTTTAATTAAAAATATGATGTGTCAATTATGTGGCACCTATGTGGTTGCCACGTCATCAAATTAAACCAGTGTCTACTCAACCGTTATTAGGGATGGCAATGGGTCGGGTTGGGGCGGGTTTTGTCAAACCCAAACCCAAACTAATGGGTTTATCCGCCAAAAAAACCCGGGGTAAAACCCTTTGGGTTTGAAAAACTCAAACCCAACCCAACCCGCTGGGTATCCGCGGGTTCATGGGTACCCGTGGGTTTTTCTAGTAAAAAATTTACAATAACAAGTTTCTTTCAAAATAAAAGTTTTAACATCAATTTTCTCATACAAATTAATCATACAAAAAACACCAATCTAGAGCATACAAGCAAACCGCAAATAATCAATACAAATTGTTCAAAATTAAAGATAAACATCTATAAACAATAAGATTAATTGAAAGCTTATTCCTCGTCAACTAAGTTTCTTCACAGTTCGCTTCATAATATCAACTTCATTCTAAACAATTAGAAAGAACAAATTATACATGTCTCCACAAACATAAAGAATATTAGTTGTTTAATGAAGATATATTATTTAAAATATTAAATATACCGGGAAAATAATTATATGTGTATGGGCGGGTACCCATGGGGCGGGTTTACCTAAACCCAAACCCAACCCGACCGGGTAAATAGTGTAGCGGGTTTAAACCCGAACCCGGCCCAAAACCCATCAACACGGGTTTTACCCGCGTTGACCGGGTTGGGTCAGGTGGGCGCCCGTGGGTTCGGATTTTGTTCCCATCCCTAACCGTTATCTAGCAATTGAACCTATGACTAACATCGATTAAACCAGGTTGCAATAGTCAACATTCAACCCGCTCAACAACCACGACAATAACACTCAAATCATGGTCCCGCCCATGAGATAAAGTAACACCAAATGTCAATGTCAAGTAGGGATGGCAACGAGTCAAGGTTGGGGCGGGTACCCCTAAACTCGTTCGCTGCCCTACAATCTAAGTCATCGCCCCATGTCCCGCGGCACGTCGTTGTTTCTTACCCATGTTGTGCCCCGCACGGAGCGGATTTTACCCGCCCTGCCTCCATTTTCAGTTCAACCTGAAATATCATTGTCACGCAACATATACCCACCTCCCCCTCCATTTTTTTTTATCACTAACCTATAATTTTACAACATTATTCTTCATTCATCATATTGCAGCAGCCTGTATAACAAATTAGTCATAAGGAAACTTCAACTACTAAATAATATCCCAAACTCATAAAATGTTGGAAGCATTAAGCATATCAACTGCAGAATCTGAAAACTCAAAATATCATGCAGCACAACAGCAGGCAGCAAGCCTTCCTCTAGTCTCTAGAACAACAAACATCTCCTCTCAAACCTCCCCCTAACTTTGAGTACTATTAAGCTTGTAGTGTAAGACAACAGTTGCCAGCAAGCTAAAATTGTCATGCATACAACAACCAGCAAGCTGAAAATTGACAACATCATCATTCACTATAGGTCTCTAATATCATAATTTATCATTCATCAGGCCCCACAGTACTATAACCTCGTGGAATAGGGGTGGGCATCCGGTTCGGTAAACCCAAACCGAATCTAATTAAACCGAACTAAAACCGAAATAAAATTGTTCGGTTCATATTTTGGAAGGCAAATAGGTATATTTCGAAAATCAGAGTCCTCTCAACCGAACCCGATTTTTGATCACGGGACAAAAAATCGAATTAATGACCTAACCTACATATCAAACCTCACCTCACCCTCACCCAAACTAACACCCCCTTACTCTTCAGCCCTTCCCATCTCCTCACACTCTCGGCCCGAACCTCTTATCCATTGGCCCTCACAAGTTCGCCCACCCCAATCCCCATTACTCTCTCACTCTCGACTAACCCTAAACAAATAAACAAAGAGAGAAGCAGTGGGAGTGGGGATAGACGGATAGTACCGCTCAACATCTCCGATGCTCCAAAGTTCGATCCCACCACCGCCCGCCCCTTCTCGCTGCCGTCCATCGCCCTCTTATCCCTTTGCCCACTCCACCAAACACTCCACCCCTATGTCCACCGCCCACCTCCATGTCACCATCACCTTTCTTCCTTTCTTCTCCTCGAAGCTAGAGATGGAGAGATCTCTACTGCCGGAAGTCCCTAGAAATCATATCACCCTTAGAAACTAGCAACATTCAAATATAAGCATCATTTTTTTTATAATTACCTTGGGAACTAGCACGTAGCCAGCTTTGAGCACACATCAACCAATTCTATAGTTTCTGGACTCAGCCCACTTTGATGAGAAAATATCACCCTTAAACTAGTACCAAAAGCATACTCGGAGGCCACACTAGAGACAGGAATAGTCAAAACATCCCTTGCAACCTCATGCAATATATTATGTTTATGTCTATTACCCTTCCACCAACACAAAACATCAAAATCAGTTGTGTCGGATATGACTTCATCTTCCAAGTAAGAGTCCAGCTCTGACCTAGTATGTTTCCTTTTCCTTCTAGAAGCATATAGCGCAAATTTGTTTGTTGTTTCCCTGTGATTTGCAGCATCTCCTAAATTGCTTACTTGAACCCCATCATTTATGTTTTCTTGCGCTAACCACTTACCCTAAACAACTAAATTAATAATGTTGAAAGTATATATGCTAACCTCAGCCTTAAACAACTAAACCATACTTAGATAGTCATATTTTAAGTCATTGTTTAGAATGGATCGGGAAATCGATCATGCAAGAAAGTAAAGAAAACACAAATTTACTTGGTTTGTTAATAAGATTTAATAACGAGACCCCCTTGACTTCCAATCAACGATAACTAATCCAACTTCAAATCATAGCAACAGTCCATTTTAAAAAAGTCATAACAATAGTTCATTTAGAAAAGCAAAGTGAGAGCAACAACTACAATATGTGATGATGTGTGTAGTGTAACACAAAGACAATAATAAATCGCCTATGTGGATATTGTATTATTAATTCATATAATTAAAGAGTAACTTGTATTTAATCAATCTATAATTTATTTATTTATATTATAAGTTATATGCAACAACTATTTGGCCACGCCCGATACAAAATTTCAAGCCACATTAAATTGAGATATATGTAGTCCAAGCGTCTAACCAACCTATGAGTTAAATGACTAGCAGTAGGCCAAAATAGGAGCTCCGTACAAAGTAGCTAATCAAATTTCCTTGCGAGCCACACAGTCAAGTTGACTAGTGAACTTAAATTGACTCGTCATCGACATTAGCAAGAGAGCTACCTTGTGTGAGCTAACACGCGAGTCACACTATTGAGTCAGCTTGCGAGCTTCAAACGAGTCAGCTCACGAGTCTATCTCAAACAGCCATCGAGCCGAGCTAGCTTGCGAGCCTGCTCGAGTTGCAAATGCCTTGGCTCTTGCTCGGCTCATTAAGAATCGAGCCGAGTGTCGAACGAGTTTTTATCGAACTGAGCCTCGAGTTGCTCGCGAGTAGTTTGGCTCGTTTGCAACCCTACTAAAAGCATTTTATTCTATTCATGGTCACTGAAAGTGTTATACGTTTCACGTTTGGTCACTCTCCGTTAACACCGTCAGTTTTTTGCTGACGTGGCTAGCAGAAGTAATGAGTCACCAAATTTTAACCTAAAAAAAAAATGAAACCGGACCAGCCACGTCAGATCTTAACCCGCCACCTCATAAATCCTAACCCAACATGTGAGCAGACCCTATCTACCTGCCCTAACGGAAAAGTTTCACCCTTAGCGCCAATCGCCCACCAGATTCCCCTTTGCCCTTCTTCTCCAATCTTTGGCTCTCTCTACTGTGAAAAAATCCCCGCCGAAGAGCTTGGCTCAAGAACTCTTCCGTGAAGGTGCTCTAATACTACAACTGAATTGTAATTGCGACTCAACCTCTTCGTGCGATGACAAAGAAGGAATCGAAGTGTTAAAGTGGGACACTGCTGCCGCCAGCGGAAGATTCCGATCTCGAGGGCTCCCCAAACCAGAGTTGTACGATGAACCGACACCATAAACAAAGCAAGAGGACTCCACGTGATCTCGCTCACAAATTTCTTCACCCTTCTTCAATGGCCATCACCTAAAGCTCCAGAACTGCTTTTGCCGAAAACTCCCCCTCTTCTTTCAAATGAGAAAGATACAGTTAGAGCTGCTCCTCCATCGATGCCCTCTCTTCTTTCTCTCGCTCCGACAGCAGATCCACCCGCAGCTGCTAACCCCAAATTTCCTCTCTCGATGATTACTGGAAGAAAATTCGTCACCATCGATTTCCCCTCTCCAATTTCAATTTATGGGTTTGGCATTGTGTTTTTTGGATTTTATGGGGTCGATATCAGATTCCAAATGGTATTTTCAAGGTATCAAATATGCGAGGGAATCTCGGAGTTGCAAATGTGGAATGATAATCCGATTCTGATTTTGAAATTGTATTTTCTAGGGATGGTTGGGGAAAAAGGATCGTCGGCTATGCGAGGTTGAAGAAGGAAGGAGAAAAGCAACAACAAATTGGGTTGGTTCGGGACTCGAGAGGTGTACGGAAGAGAGATGAGGTGACTTTTTCCAGAAATATCACTGTTTAAAAAAAGAAACCCAAAAATACCACCCAACCCCAAAAAATTCCAAAAATACCATCTTTTTCAAAAACCGCCACCCCATCCTGCGGTTTACACGAACACCACTGGGCGGGGGCGCGGTTTTCTATGCAAACCGCGGGGCTAAGGGGCGGTTATAAAAAAATATTGGACCAAACCGCTGGGTGGGGTGGCGGTTTGGTCAAAATTTTTTTTTTTTCAATCAACTCCCAACTTCGGCCAAAACTTCAAACGAACGTAACTTTGCACTCGGGTATCCGATTATAGCGATTTTTTTTCATTTCGCATAGCTTTACAAGATGTACAACTTTTACTAGGATGAAATTTTCATAACAGAAATTAGTTGTGGATATACGGGACCTTGAGAATAACTTTACCTTTACTTTTTACAAATCCATGTACATTTTGAAATTTTGATTATCTTAAAAGTTGTATATCTTGAAAAGTTATGCGGAATAAAAAAAAAAATTTATGACTTTCGGATTTTGGAGCACAAAGTTATGGCCGCCCAAAGTTTGATGAAAGGCGAGACCTGGCGGTTTGCGGCTTGCAAGATCTCAAAAAGTTTGCGGTCTCCATTTTTTGAATCCGAATAACTTTTTGAGATCTTCCAAGCCGCAAACCGCTGGGCCCGCCTTCGTCTTGAAAAAAGGTCATTTGCCACCCCGAACGAGCCTTTTTTTGATTTCGTCAAACTTTGGGCGGCCATAACTTTGTGCTCCAAAATCCGAACGTCTTGAATTTTTTTTTGATTCCGCATAACTTTTCAAGATATACAACTTTTAACATAATTATAATTTCAAAATGTACATGAATTTGTGAAAGGTAAAGTTATTCCCAAGGTCCCGTATATCCATAACTATTCCTGTTTTAAAATTTTCATACTAGTAAAAGTTGTAGATCTTGAATAGTTATGCGAAATGAAAAAAAAAATCGCTACGATCAGATACCCGAGTGCAAAGTTATGTTCGTTTGAAGTTTCGGCCGAAGTTAGGAGTTGATCGAAAAAAGAATTGGACCAAACCGCTGGGTGGGGTGGCGGTTTTGGGCCAAACCGCCACCCCACCAAGGGGTTTGGTCCAATTTTTTTTTTATAACCGCCCCTTAGCCTCGCGGTTTACATAGAAAACCGCGCGCCCGCCCAGCGGTTTTCGTGTAAACCGCAGGGTGGGGTGGAGGTTTCTGAAAAAGGGTGGTATTTTTGGAATTTTTTGTGGTTGGGTGGTATTTTTGAATTTCTTTTTTTAAACAGTGGTACTTTTGGATTTTTTCCGATGAGGCAGGTCGGGGCTTTAATTTGTAAGGGTTTAAATTGGGTTGGGTCATTGGTTGGTTTTAATTTTTTTAGGTTAAAATTTGGTGACTCATCACTTTTGTTAGTCATGTCAGCAAAACAGTGACGGTGTTAATGGAGATTAACGGAGAGTGACCAACCATGAAACGTAATCACTTTCAGTGACCATAAATGAAATAAAATACTTTTAGTGACCAAATGTGAACTTTTTAAAATTTCCGGTGACCAATCTTGTAATTTACCCCCAAAAACCATGCAACGGCCTGTTTTTGGCATCACATTTCCTTCCGCAAAGAACTCCCCCAACTTGCACTAACGTCTATATATAGATAACTAGATTGCGGGCCCGGCCGGTCGGCCGGATAATTATATGTTCGAGTTAATTATATATGTGTTTTATGATAATATTTTAAAATTTCTGTAATTATAATTATATAAAAATTAATGGAACTCCACAATTTAGTGAAAATATAAACCAACAAAATTAAGTATAAATTATAATTTCAATACAAAAAATTAATAACGAAACAATGTTGGCTAAAGTTTAGTCCTGGAATGTAAGTTGGCTTCCGTAATAAAAGAGAAAATTAATATGTTGCTAATCCTCCTCATGGTTTGCAAACTAACATTCGGCTTCCAAACCTCTTAATAAAAAAATTCTTTTGTGTCCTGCTGAGTGTTATATGCTTCCTTAATAAATAAACACATTTTTATGTTTCCCTCTTTATCATTTTTTTAAAAGATTCTCTTTTTAATAAAAGATAATATATTATATTAAAAACATGTATTTAATAAACAAAACTATAACAATCACAACTTCCAAACTAACTCTATTATCTATAAATAATGCAATAAGTTTATTTTTATTGAAACCCCAATTTAATTTTCATTGAAACCCATATCTAACTAATCTACCCAGGACCCAGTTTCTTAAGTAAAAAGGATTGGATTCAATAATATACATGATAAAAGTGTCTGTATTAGTGAAAAGATTATGGTATTCTACGTGAAACCTTTTTTTGTTTATATAAAGGTTGTAAAATTGTACTAAGGTTTGTACCGAAAAAGTCGGCATGATATTTTATGTGAAATTATGATTTAATCGTGGTTCAACTGATTCACATCGTTACAAATTACTTAACAATCAGACTTCCGTTAAAGATTTTATTTCGATCGAACCGTCATACAATACAATTTTACAAACACGGGTTTGGATCAATCTTTTATGGTGTATTACCAAAGTAAATGAAAAGAGGAACTGAAAAAATAGAAAAAAATAATTCATTTTATTGTTAGATGACTTCCACCAAAAAATAATAACATGAATTTGAATAAAAAGAATGCAGCGGACGTTAATACTTAGTAGTGGGGTTGTAAAAAGTAAAAATCAAAGAATTTAAATAGTTCTTACAGTGTCAATAAAAAAAGCAATTGGGCCAGCAATTTTTGGCGAACAGTACAGATACGGAATTGACAAATCTATCCCTCCGCATCATGCGGTTTAAATAGGAGAGGCTGACGTGTCAGAAATTTTATGTTGACATTCCCTTATATTTACTAGTTTTGTGCCCGCCCGATGGGCGGCGTGTTCATTTATTTGTACTTTTACTTCTATTATTTGTCATTTTTTTCAATGGTATCAGATTTCTACTTTTTATATTTATTTATTATTGTTACCTATTATCACTGACTTATCTGACATGAGGGGCGCTACATTTACTCTAGGTTTTAATGATGATCGACAATAAAGTCAAACAACGATGTAACATCATCACCGCTTGGAAAATATTATTCATGACCATCGGATCTTTGATTGACCAACAATTGTCAACTTCATAAGCTGTACATGGTTTAAGCTCATGTACGCCACCTTACCGTACTCCTATAGAGTTGGTATTTAGACCATGAATTAACGGAGTTTGGCACATGATGTTATACCATATTCTCTAATAGGTGAAACATAGTCTTTAATTCTCTAATCCAAATCGTACGACTCATTTAATTTAAAATAATAATCACTGATTCTTATTTGTCAAAATATATTAGCATACAACTAATAGGTATGAATGAAGGTGCATATTACACCTCGAGTGTATGCTAGCCTTTTCTACCCTTATATCAAAGTACAACCAAACTATTCTGCTATGCTTCTTACCTTCAACATTGTACGAATTATATCAAAGCAAATGTTAGTTATGGAGACCCTTTGTCTTCACTTCACATTACCCTCCAATATTTAATATGTGACTGACTGTAACTGGAATTGTGTGATAACTTAATACAAACATAAAGATGCTCTGTTGTGCAGTCAGTATAGTAACTGAATTTACAGGACATCGTCATGATATGATCATGCGTTGGTTTTACAGGACACCGATCCGGGTACGTCCCACCCTGGTATACATGACATCGGTTTGGGTATGATCCACAGTGGATTTATAGGACACCAGTCCCAGTACGATCTATGGTGGTATGCATGCCATCTACTATACTACCCGAGGAGTGTATGACTTGCCAAATTAAGATGTAAAATGCAATGAACCTAACCATGCATGTGATTGAATCATTTTATAAATATTACTTATGATGTGATTAAGTGATGACTTTCTATGATGTGATATATGAAATGTGCATGTCGATGATGATGGTTTTCTATGGTGTTTTACACAGTGATTTAAGATTGGATGATATGATGTTTTGCTATGCTGGGACAGGGGTTACATGGTAATGCTAGTATGATGTGATATTTGATGCATACATGTTTAAACAGTGAGTTCTCAAGAGACTGGGTGATGGTTCTTATGTTGTGCTGTATGAATTCTTTGAGTTTGAGATGATGAATGTGATATGGCATGTGGTGATGAATGGATGTTTATTTGACTGAATAAGATATAGCATATCGGATGTATCTTGACAGTAAGTTAAATCAGTAAGGGCTGAGAGGTGGGTAACGTGAAACTGAATACTCCATGTTCTGTCATGGTCAATGGGAAGGACAATAAGTCATTTTGAACTATACTCTTAAAGGTAACGGAGAAGATATAGATCATTATCTTATGAGTAAGGTTATCCGGCGAGTATAACTGGTTACTAAAAATAGTAATAGTAATATATGTATTAGGGTGTCACATTAAGTAAGGATTAAAATAGTTATTTACATATCAACCGTCATATATCCAATAGCTTAAGATTCGTTTACAAATCTTGGTTGAATTAGGTGTTATTCATCTGAATATGACTCAAAGTTTCACATCTACACTCATGGAGGAAAAAGTAAAGACAATGTGTTTTATAATTGTGCATGAAAGAATATTTAATGACGTAAGGAAAATGAAAAAAGAAAGAAGTTGGAATAACATAAAAGAAATGATAATGATATCATTTTAATATGCGCAAATTCAATCCTAAAAATGACAAATGCATTATGCATATGTACATGTCATTTTTTATAACTTCTTTCACCAATTGGTCACAAACATATTTAAACCATATAGCCATAATTCGGTTTTGAAAATATACAAAAAAAATTTGGTGACCATTGGTGTATAGTGATATTCTTAAACACATGAAAATTTGTGTATATATCACTGTAGCATATAACTGAACTATGTTGATATATTTCATATATTATAGTAAGTATTTTTCTAACAAATTGCAACATAACTATATTGGTTCACATATTTATAGTAGTTCATACAAGCTAAATGTTAAATTCTTCGTGTTCTAGAATGCAGAAGAAGATATTCTTTACCTTTCATTTTTCAATTAAAAAAAATCACTGTATCAAATTATGTAAAAGTTTATAATTGTGTACCAACTAAATTTATGTTTTTCAGATTTTGTTAATTATATTTAAGAAATTATAAACAATTATGAAATATATTATAAACTAAAAATAATTTATTTGTAGATGTTAATGATTTTCTTATCAATGCTAAAAAATAAAATAAACAATTGTTACCGTGATAGCTATTCTATTGGTTAAAAAATAGTTGTGATTAATTGCATGAAAGATATATTATTCTATTGGTTAAAAAATTGAAATGATTACAGTTTGAGCTTCTAGGTTGCATGATTAAATCTTAGTTATGGTGATTGATATACATCTTTTGTTGTGGTTAATAGCATCAAATATACTTTATCCTAGTGGTTGAACATTTGAAATGATGATAGTTTGACCTCATAGTTATTGGTTCAAATCTTGGTGATGATGATTGATATGCATGTTTATATGTTTATTTAGTTTTATTTTAATTTATCTAATAACTTAAAATGTTAAAAATGGCAAAATGAAATGGAAAATTGTGGAGCTTTCGTTGTCCTACGTGGCAAAAACTTGCTCCACAACGACCATAATATAAGTTAAGAAGATAAGATACTTTCAAGTTTCATCTACCTAGCTTGCATCTTCTGATCTTCAGTTTACAGCTAACTGCGGGCGCCCAGCAGTGACGGATCTCTCCCCACCGATCACAGCTTCAACGTCTGCTTCAAAGCTTTCCAACTTCTTTTGAGCCGACACAGCTCATCCTCGGCAGCCAGCTTGTCCACGCAAGCCCGCTTCCTTTTGCTACTTGTCTCCTTCATTTCCTCCATTTCCTTGGTTGCCTCCAGGCTGGCTTTCTCCAACTCATCAGCCGTTGATTTCTTCTGAACCCCAACTCTGGCCTTACGAGCAATCAGCTGCTGAATATCACCCTCCAGCTTCTTTTCTTCCTCCTCAAGTCTCGAAACTTCGACCTTCAAGCATCCAAGTTGCCTGTGCCTGTGAAACAGCCTCGCCTCCAGATCCTCCTCCATCCACCCCATGGAAGCTTCAGTGACACGGGAAGATTCGATTATGGACATGGTGCTGGGGATCCCCGCTTTTAGCTCTGACAATAAACCCTTCAGAATCTCCTTATCAACCTCAGCGGACGGGTGATCAGCAATCAGCTTAGCAAGCAGCTCGACATTGTCAAACGAATCCGTTTTGTGGATGGCTTCAAGTGGCATGTTCAGGTATCTAGCCAATGTTTCTTTCTGCTGTTGCAGTAGTAAGGTAGAGCCATTGCCTGATGCAAGGGATTTGGTATTCAGGGTGAGCATTGTCGATAGCTCTGCTATCAGGTTGCTTGAGCTCAATCCTGACTTGGACGACAGAGGGTCGGGGTACAGGCAACCAACCTGAGTTATATATAAATATAGGGTAAGAGAAGGTAAATGTATGTTAGGATTCTGGCTCACAATTGGCTATGATATAGTGGTAGCTGACTATATTTCATGATACAACAGTTGCATAAAACAATAAGGATACTTATTGCATTTATCCCCCGAAGCCATATACTGATTGATCAAAAACAAATGGGCACATGTATATAATATTACCTGGTGAGTTGACAGTTGGGTAGTCTGAACCCGTCCATATGCCTCCCGAGCTGCTGCAAGTGTCTGTCCTGAGAGGCACTCATGATTTGCCAATTTCTCGATCGAGGCTCCGTTGGGTTGGTCATCAGGCTCAATATGATCAGACTCATCAGCAGTAGCATCATCATCATCATCATCATCATCTAATGCGTCTTCTTCCTGATCAGTGTCAGCACCCGACGACAACGAGAAGGAGTCTCCTTCCTGGTTGTAGTAATCAGAATCCGATGATGTTTCTTCGTCCTGATGAGTGTCAGCATCCCACGAGGAGTCTTGCTCCTGGTCGTCATAATCAGTGTCATAACCAGAATCCGGTGTTGCTGGTCCCTGCAAGCATCCCAACTAGTAAATCAACAAAGACCATCTCTGTTTGAGTTAAGAGGAGAGAGGGAGTTGGGTGAATGAATTGGTGAGGCAGGACTTAACTGTAGAGACATGCGCATGGACTACGAGAGCATCATCCCCAATATAGGGAGATTTGGGACAGCTAAACAGTTTGATACAATCTTTGAATCCCCAGCCTGTCCCGCCTACAGTGAAATGCCGTTTGCCCTCTCCTGCGAGAGGTTAATCATAAAAGTGGCTGTAGTATCAGAAATGGTCAAGATCGATCGAGTTCGATAGACGTTTTAATGTGCACGTTTGACTCAGAAAAATGAGAACAGGAGGGAAAGTCACTTGAAGGACTGCATACGGCCAATCCCATTCTTAAAGGTGCGCCTACTCAATTGATTGAGCATTCGTTCATTCGATAATCATAAGAAGCTAGAAGAAAGATCAGAATGTACAAACCTATTAGGTTTAAGGAGTTGTTTGCAACTCCTCCCGGGGTGAAAACAGTGAACACGTATTTGGCAAATCTGTCCCGACGACCACCATCATCATATAGTTTTGGTCCCATGTCGGAACAGCAACGCAGAAATAAAGAGATGACCCAATCATCTCTAACCAAGGGATCTTCGCGTATATAAGCCACAATGACCCTGTTCGAGCAAGAACAACATAACTATATTTAGAAAACAAACAAAAAAACGCCGGCATTCAATACATCTATATATGCATCTGCAACTCCAACGTATACCAACATTATTTTTAGCAACGAATAACATAATGATAACAGGGTACCATTGGCAGCCGCCGGCAAGAAACGTTTCAGACTTGCGCATTCCTAATCCCGACTTCGACGGAGGCGAGATCTTCCATGTGAATGACTTATTATTAGCCTCCATCGCCATGCTGCCTGCCTGCCTGCTCTAGAATTCCCTTTTCAACGGAGATTTGGCGGAATCGGGCGAGAGTTTGAAATTTGAGGGAGATGGGGCAGTGGTGTGGCTGTAAGTAGGGGTGTACATGGGTCGGGTGGTCCGGGTTTAGCCATTTTAATCACCCGACCCATGCACTACGGTTTGAGAAATATTAAACCCAAACCCACCCAAAAAAATTTAAATCCTATGGTTTGTTTCTAATTGGGTTGGGTCGGGTTGCCGATATTTTTAAGTAAAAACCCAACCCAACACAAATATGTAATTATTCTACATCATACATTTTATAACAAATTAAAAATTCAAACGAATAAACCGAGGTGAAATGTATCCAAATTCACAAATATTGTTTGAATTTTAATAAAACTTGATTTACTTCAACTTATGTCTAGTTTTTTTTCACGACATTTGTTGAAATAGGCTAAAAAGGTTACAAATGAACGCATCCATAATATGATATTCTTTTAAAATTGTACACAAGAAAAAAAAATTACGTGAATCATAGCTATATTAAATATAGGTCTAAACTTTAAGTCGAAGAATGCATTAGATTAGTGAGACTTTAAGAGAGAAACATGGCGAAATATCTTAATTTTCTCATAAGTATGACTATATACGACATAAATATTCTTTTGGATATGAACTCATACCAATAATTGGAACACAGGTTGGGTCGGGTTCTACGGGTTGTGTAATCCAAAATCCAAACCCAACCCAAAAGAGGCGGGTTGTACAAAAAAAAACCCTCACCCAACCCAAAACCTTCGATTTAGCGATAAATACGGGTGGGTTGGGTCGGGTTGGACGGGTGGGTCGGTTTGCGGGTGTGTTTGTTCCAGTGTTATTAAAGCCGAGCCGAGCCGCTCGGCCCGACCGGTAAAACCGCCACCCGGTCACAAAACAGGCTCGGAACAGTCTAAAAGCCGCTCCGGTTTTATGTAGCGGTTGGTGAGCGGCTGAGGCGGTTAACCGTTCGAGCCGATCGAGCCGCTCGTCCGGTTTTTGCCATTCAGCCACTAAATTTAATTAAAAAAATTGTAGAAAATTGAAAATTGAAATAAACAAAAAACGTCGGGCTCTCAATTTGAATCCTTATTTCCAATTCACAATTTTGAAGGAAAGAGATGAGCTCTGATTAAGAAATGCCCACTATTTATACTGATAACGTTTATTAGATACCGGTTATCTAACGGTTTTTAAACGGTCTAATGCCGGTTGGACCGCTAAAATGCGAACCGTTCGCATTATCGGATCATGCTCCGGTTCGGTTCTGACAACATTGGTTTATTGACCCCTAGCTGTAAGGAGTGAAGAGGACGGCAATAAAAGAAACGAATAGACAGTTCGACTCTTTATGTTATGGGGCCTTGCGCTTCTTAAAACTTCTTCACGAAGTCGTCTTCAATATTTTGTTTTTCTTTCTACCATTTTTAATACCACCCTAGGGTTAGCGGTGGAAATTGGGGTGGTTACCTGCCCACATTTTGCTCGTATTAAGGTTGTCAATCCGCGGGTAGATCCGGACTCGATTGAGTTAGTGGGTCAAGAGTTAATGGGTCACCTGTTTTAGCCCGTTTCAGTCTGAAAATATGAAAAAATCATTATATTGCACTTATCCTTATAAATTAGGCTAAATTGCATGTTTGGTCACTAGAATTACTCAAAAATTTCACGTTTGCCACTGAAATTAATTTATTCCATCCGTAGTCACTTAAATTAAGTTAACAGTTCAAGTTTGGTCACTGGCCGTTAGTCTCCGTTAACTTTTGCTGATTTGGCGGTCAACTCTTATAGTTGACCGTTAAATGAGCGACATGACAATTAAAATAATAATAAAAATAAAATTTAATTATTTTTTTATTTTCCGCCTAATTATTTTAAAAATTAAAAAAAGAAAATCCTAAATAGCATTAGCTTACTCGTGATTAGAGAACTCTGAGAGCCTCCCGCGCTGGGAGAAGACGATGACTGCAACCTCGCCGTCGCACAGAACAGACATCACGTGAGCTTTCTTGAGCAGCCCATACTTCGGCTTCGAGAACGTCACATGCCTGCTCGCTGCGTTCTCGATCTTCCTCAACTCCACTTTCCCCCTCACCATCTTTGACCAACTTAGGCACTATAAAAAGATTTGCTTCAAGTCAACCAAGAAAGAAGGAAAGAACCCTAAAAATCAGATGAGTATAAACAACAACCATCCACGCATCTCACCTCGCAGAGTGAAAATTGTGCGATATTTCTTGGCCGCAGCAAAGGAGGAGAGCCAATGGAGGCTTCCACATGGCTGTTTTGAGATTTATCAATATATTGTCTTTTGCATGAATTAATTAACTGATGGCAGACAACCGAATCGGAAAACCCTAAAGATAGAGAGACTGAGAAGGAAGAAATTGGGGGTTATGGACGGTGGAGGGATCTTGTTTGGTCTGCAGCCACAAGGAAGGAATTGAATGGATGGTGGAGAAGATGACTTTTTGGGATGGAAATGGAAGTGGACATGACCTTTGTTTGTTTAAGAGTTTCCCCTTTTGCCCCATTATACGTATTCATCTATCTATCTACCTACCTCAGCTCCACAGCTCAATCTCATCCCCTCTCACCAGGCACAACCGTTTCTACTCTATCTTCCTCAACAACAATCTCCTCCAGGCCCTGGTCACAATCGTAGACCTTGCTTGTGGCCGTGTACATTTTGACAGGTAAGCTTCAGGAACGATTTCGAAATCTGGGCCCAAGAAAAACCTCCTCCCCCACAACCGTTGTCGCCGCAGCACTCTAGGCATCCTCGCATTGCCGAAACTACGGTCTTCTCGAGGTCGTCGTGACGGCACCACTACCACCACAATAACTCGTTGTGGGCCACCCCATCGGCCATCGCTTCTTCCCCGATCTGGACCGCATGCCCTCCTTCGATCATCGCGGCGGCGAACTCGGCCGCCTCATTCGCAAACATAGGGACCAGCCGCAGCGTGGGCTCCAGCGACGGTTGGTTGGTCCTCCTTCGGCCCCGTCGGCAACAGCGTGTACCTTCTCAATCCGGTGACCGAAGAGAAGTTAGCGGCAAGTTAGGTATTTAAAATAAAAATTAGGTGGAAAATAAAAAATAATTAAATTTTATTTATTATTATTATTTTAATTGCCACATCACTCATTTAACGGTCAACTATAAAAATTGACCGCCACATCAGTAAAAGTTAACGGAGACTAACGGCAAGTGACCAAACTTGAACTGTTAACTTAATTTAAGTGACTACGGATGGAATAAATTAATTTTAGTGGCAAACGTGAAATTTTTAAGTAATTCTAGTGACCAAACTTGCAATTTAGCCTGATAAATTATATCAAATCCCATCTAACATATAAGTAATAACATATAACATCACACAAAAGTAACATGTCGTACTTAGATCCAACATATAGTGAAAATTCACACACACTTATATAACATCAATATTCAAATGTTCAACTAAGGATTCCAAAGATTGAGTTAGGCGAAAAGAAAAATCGGAAAAAGACGCATTTCGCAAACCAAAGACAAAAATGACACAATTGACCTCCTACCCGATATCTTGTAACGGTCGACCCGGCGAGTGCGTGCGATCCGTTTTTCTCGTCGGGTTAGGGTCAAAGTGGGTCAACCCGCAGGTCGACCAGTGGGTTGACAACTTTGGCTGGTACCCACACTAATAAATTTATAATTATGCCTACCCACAACTCGCATTGCAGTGGTTATCGGGTAATCATTACCCACTCCTAGTTGGTGCGGGTTGGGTGTGGTTACCCGCAAAAATCCATATTTGTAAGCATTGAGTTGAGTTTGCCACTAACGTATTTGTTGTTCGTAGTTAGATTATAGTGATATACAATTGTGTTGTTCGTGGAGATAATTTTGTATATCAATCTTACTCAACGTGGAGATTTTGTCTTTTCGAGTCTTGTATGCAACTTTTGTGTCAAGGAGCTGTGATTTCATATTTCACCGACTAGGGGTGGAATCGAGTTTGGTATTTTCTTTCACACAAAAGCAAAAACATACAGATAAAAGTTACTAAAGGTGTCCATTTTTAATGAATCGATTATTCTCCATTCTCTCGATTATATGTTTTAAAAATGATCACATAAAACTGATTAGGTGCGTATTTTATTTTGGTGGCTACATTAATTTTTAGCCTCCCACTTTTCACATATTATCATATTATAAAGTTAATTCAATAAATAAATATAATTAGTGTGGTTATTGTGGATTTTGTAGGTTAACTGCGGTGAGAAGTGGGTAACCACTAACCACAAAAATCATTATTTTACTACCCACGCCAAACCAACTACCCACAAGTTATGGGTATGGTTATCCACAATGGGTGCGGGTTGGTGTAGTTTGCGGGTATCCACAACCCTCAACCCAAACTTCCACCCCCTACTAGTAGGGGTGGAAATTGGGGTGGTTGTGGTTACCCGCCCCACATTTTACGGGTAACCACACCCACAAATGTAGAATTATGCTATCCACAACCCACTGCGGGTTGGTGCAGGTTGGTTGTGGATACCCACAAAAATTTCACATTAAATATAATAATATGATAATTAAATAGTGATGATATATTTCTTCTCACACAAAAACAAAAACATACATAAAAGAAAGTTAATAAAGTGTTAAATAAATTATAAATCTCGAATACAATAGGTTTGTTAGTGTAAATTTAGAAAAGATGGATTTGGAAAGAGATTTGAAGATAACGCAGAGGCAGAGTGACCTGTTATCAGACAAACATCGTTGCATGTCACGGCTCCTCCGATGGCAATAACAGAAAAACACAAAAGTGGCTCGATAAGTGGAGGCGCCCACTTTTAATGATTTGCTTATTCTCCATTCTTGATTATAGTCTTCTATTGTTGGTAGTTGGTTGCATGTTGTGTTGTTCGTGAATTCGCGGAGAAATGAAGATTATTTTGGGTATCAGACTAACTGTTATCGATTATTCTTCTCTTTTAACAAATCGACTAATTTATTTGACTATATCTATGGACTTGGTTTTGTTATACAATAAACATATACCACACGGACAATGCTTATTTGATAAAAATATCTCACATGAACATTGCGCATTGACTTGGTTTTGTTTAATAGAATAAGTGCGTATTTGATTTTGGTAGCTACTTTAATTCTTAGTCTTCCAAGTTTCACAAACTAATATAACTAATGTGGTTAATATGGGCTACAAAGTATTGGAAGAAATAAATATAATTAATGTGGTTAATGTGGGTTTTGTGGGTAAACCACTAACCACAAAAATCAATATTTTGCTACCCACACCCAACCCACTATCCACAAATTGTGGCTATGGGGTATCCACAAAGTGTGCGGTTTACCCGCAAACCGCAAACCAAACTTCCACCCCTACCTACTAAGGGTTGTACTTGTATGTAATCAAAGTTACGCACCAACACGATCAATCCGAAGATTGATTGAACTCGATCAAGAACAACGCGTTCTTAATACGAAATTGGATAAAACAGAACCAACAGACAATTCCACACCTGGGGAAAGCTCGTATGGTATAAAAGGGTAATTGCTCGACCACGATTGAAGGGACTATTCAATCGATACACAAGCTCAGGTGGAATCCACCAAACCCAACACTAGTGGCAACTTGCACAAAACCAAAAGGTTCTCATTTGATTAATCAAAGTTTCTAACGATTACAACGAAAACAAGACGTTTAAATAGGCCTAGCTAGGGTTACACACGTCCAATAAACTCCTAATTAGGTAACAACTCGAAAAGGAATAATAAACTACATAAAACAATGAATCCTAATTGAACAAGGAAAACAAAACTCTGTTTACAAAGCACAATTTCTGTGATTTTGAACGATCTTTGTGTACTTCATTCGGGGACTAGATCAACTCAGTAAGCCTCCCATCAGTAACCCATTCCCATGGCCCCCACGTGTCTGCCTTTTTCTTTTATTAAAATTAAACATGAAGGGGCAATAGGGTAAATTGCACCCCCCTATTTAATGCTGACTCTGACGCGGATCCCACTCCCCCACCCCACACTGGCTCCCCTCTCTTTTACTTTTTGTTTTATTATTAAAAAAAAGTACATTATTTCTTATCTCTCCCATCTACAACAAAAATGAATCTAACCATCCTAACTATCTCTGTTCAAATTTCAACTAAAATTGAATGGTGATTTTTTTGTTAAATAATTTAGTGCTAAATACAGTAACTACAAATATGAATTTTATTATCACTTTCTACTATCGTGGTAAAACATGGCAAAATACATTGAAAAAAATACAAATTTAACTACCATACAATTCCAGTATAACACATGGTATAACGTCGTAAAACATGCTACAGAAATTTATAAATCTATTTACCATATCATACCATATGGTATAACATGCTAAAATAAAATTACAAATCCAACTACCACCACATGGTATAACATGGTAAAACATGTTACATAAAATTATAAATCTAACTACCATACAATACCACCTTAGTAGAACATGGTTAATTGAATGAACACAAATTAATTGTAATTACCATACAATACCACATGGTATGAGAAGGTAAAACCATACAAAAATAATATAAATCTAATCACAACCCTTTACGACCATAGTAAAACATGATATCCTTAAAAATACATTTCGTTACCACACTTTACCATATGGTATAGACACATTACCATATGGTATAGTGTGATAATCTCAATATATATATATATATATATATATATATATATAATTACGACTCTCTTCACTTTCTTCTCCCACTTCATTGTCTTCTAACTCTTCTTTTTCGGAACTGGAGTTGATTATCACCCACTACCACCATGATAAAACTCGTGACCATAAAAATAAATTTAGTTAGCACACATTACCATATGATATAGTGTGGAAATATCAATATATATTACCTAAAAGAAGGAAGAAAAACAGAAGGAGGGAGAGAAAAACAACTCGTCTTCTGTCTCCTCTCATTTCTCCTCTGCAATCAAGAACATCAAATGGAACAAAAAAAAATGAGGAGGAAGACCGAAATTGAAAATTCACAAGCAAATACTAAAATATAAAACATGCAAACTCGACTCACCTAGATCCGCCCTCTCTGGGTCAATATGGAGCGTCATCTATTTTGAGGCCGAGAAAAGAAAGAACAGAAGGAAGGAGCAGCTACAGAGAAGAAGGATTTGGAGCGTCACCGAATTTGAGACGGGATGCTGCAATTTTTCTTTGTCAATTGTTGGAGAAAAAAAAAATGAAGAACAAGAGAAGGGAACATATCTAGATATGGAAATATGAGTTTGGAAGAGAGAAGGAAGAGAAAAGTCTGGTTTTCTCTTGCCTCCATTAAAAGTCAGCAAGTAAATGCCCCTCCCCACCCGCGTCAATCCCAGGCACACAATGATTCTGCCCCCAGATCAACGGCCCATAAGTGGTTACTCACAGTGTCACACGTCAGTAACCGCCGGTGACTGACCCTATCTCAAGCCCTTCATTCGAGGCCTTCCAGATCTCCAATATTTCATCCAATTCCTTCCCTTTGTAGAAAAACATACATATTTTCATGTTGTGGAATCCTTTGGACTTAGGTAACCAATTCGTGGAGCGGGAGCGAGAGCGGGAGAGCGTTAGTTCTAAGAGAATTCAATATTAAGAGCGTGAAAAGAGCGCGAATATTATATTATTTAATTATTTAATTATAAAAATATCAAAAATAAATACAAAATGGTAAGGTAATGTCATTTTCTGCAAGGAGGTCAAATGTAATATGACCATGGTGACCATGGTGACTAAAAAAATGTAATTTTTTTTTGTTATCCCTTATCCATATTTGCTTCCAAATCCTTTTCAGATCTCTTCCACTCCACTCCACCCCTCCCCTTTCTCTCTCCCTCTCTCTCCCTCTCAAATAAGAGAAGTTTGAAAAGGGCCCAAATAAACAGATTTGTTGCTCTCCTACATGGAACTCAATCACTTTTCTATTATGTGGGTTGTGATTTCCAGTTGTTATTCTTCCATCTATAGAAGAAAACTCTACTTTACTTTTCTTAATTAATTCTTCTCTGTTGTTGCTGCTCTCCCTCTTTATGATAAGCCAGACGTTTCCTTCCTATTAATCTGCTTTAAGACTAACTTTCTATTCTTCAACTAATAAGCTCTAGTATCAGCACTCACTGCAATTATTCTTCCCTCTTTAGGTTCAGTCAACCCATGAAAGCATACAAATTTGATTGCTCCAACCAAAGTCGCGTTCTTCCGTGAATAATCTGCGCTCTCAGTGAAAAGAAATCGCGAATTATTGGCGCTTTCTTTTTGATTCGCGATTTGACGCTCTAATTCGGGAGCGTGAGTGTCAAACCCACGAATTGGATAAGCTAACTTTGGACTTAAATCAGATCCATGCTCTTCGAATTGAGCTCCAAAGTAGACTTCAAAGTCACGTTTCCAGATGATTCGTCCCGAATATCACAATTAATTCCCGCCCAAGGTCCAAGTATAAACCTTAGTCGGGTGCAATACAGGGCACGTATGTTTAAATTCGACTCGGGTCGGTCCGTGTACCCCTACTTCAGTCATTTGAATCATTATCTAGCGAATCTGTTTTGGTTGAAAAGTTAGCTAATTAAAGTAAAGCAAGGCAAAAGTAAATGGTTTTGAAAGCTCTTTGTGAGAAGGATCACTCGGGTGTCGCTTCCCTCTAACTACTACCACGGTATGTGAATCGAAGTGATTGCTATGGGCAAGGTGACCGTGAATCGCTAGGGGACGCAAATATGGTCGTAGACCACACTCTCGATTTCCAAACCGAGGGATACATTATAGGCTCTTCAAGAGGCCCTCTCGGTTAAGGCAATCAATGGTTGAATTGCTCCCTCTCTCAACCCAATGGTTGGTCGGCTTAATCGCGCTTAACCAAATTGCTTAATTCAACATGGAGGCTTCGCCTACATTAACCTAGTTAGGTGGCTTAGAAATCCCTAAGAATTCCAGCTCAATTGAGCCTCCCTTAAAATGGGGTCTTCCCACTCTAATCTAGTTTAAAATGGCCAATTAGGTTGCTAAGCACAAAATGCACACTCAACATGAAAAATACCTCAATCATTGAATTAAACAACACCCATAAACAATCATTCAATTCACATAACAAAAACTACATGGTAGGTAGTTAGGGTTTCACAACACCCAAGTGAAAAAGGAAACTACTCCTTGCTAGAAAAGTGAGAAACACAAGATAAAGAGGTAGAGACCATCATGGAGATGCTTCCAACCTTCCTTGAGCTTGTGTTGAACTTCTCTTGGGGAGAATCTTCACAATTCACCACTTGTAGCAAACCCTAGCCTTATTCATTGCTTGGTTCATCTTTCTCTCTCTAAAATCTAAAAAAGGCATTTTCTCACTCTTGTGCTCTCTTCTCTCTTCCTTTCAGCTCTCCTTTTAAACAGGGATCGGGCTCAGTTCACGGCCTCAGTTCACGGCCATGAACTCTTGAACGCGTCCGTGAACTCAGATTGGCGTCAAAACGCACCGCTTCCCTTGCACGGGTTCACGGGCAACAGCTCCAGTTCGCGGTCTTAGTGACCTTGAACTCACCACGAGTCAGTAACTTAAGATTTTTCCCTGGACGCATGGGTGTTCAGGGGAAACAACTCCTCTTCATGGTCTTAGCAGACCGTGAACATCCAAGAGAACCGTGAACAACCGGTTTTTGAACTCTTCTCCCGGTTTTCGCTCCTTTGCATCCAACTTTCGACTCCGGGGCTAGTTTCACCTGTTAAATCCTGAAAAAAGCTAAAACACAAGAAACCTAGAGTAAAACCACACTTTTAGGATCACAATTGCCACAAACGCCTAAGGAAAACGGGGGTAAAATATGTACAATTAGGCCCGGATCACTCACCCACACTTAGACGTTTGCTTTTCCCCAAGCAAACCATTTCACACAAGGTACTATTTCAACCTACACAAATACTTTGGGGAAAACTCAAAGGGCACAATGTGGGAATTCTCAATGGTTATTGGCAATTAATACATGGACCGTTGCAAGAAATACCGACATCCACCACAAACGACATTCGAGGCCACCAAAAGTGGGCAAACGAAAAGTTCTCACCTTGTTCATGGATCAATGCAAGTCTCAACAAGACCACTTATCAACCACAACTAACCATGCATAGAATTCAAGTCCGAGGAACAAATGGAAAGGCAACAAAGGTCCTCACCGGGGTATGATATGGCATGCAAAACAAGAACGATCACTCACTCTCCAGACCAGTGGGGTCAGGACCTTTTTGGTGCAAAAGATGTGCACAATCATCAACACTCGGCCCTATCGTCTCAATACCACGGCGGTAACCTCTAAATGCTAGAGTTCACGGGATGGTTGTCACCACTAGCTTGTCCAGAGGTCTTAGACACGGGTTCAAATGACTGGCGGTTGTCTTGGACATGGGGAAAAGGCTTTTTGGGTGGTGGCAATCATAACGTGAGGTTCTACATCTTCAACCTAAACCCGAAGGTTCTATGGTTTCTACTAAGTCCCTTCTCTTCAACCAAAGGGCACTAGCATCGGCCAAAAACCTTATCTCTCCCTTCCAAACTATCACCCATCGTGAACTACATTTAAGCGCTCTTCCTCAATCTACTCTTGCTATCACATTAAGGTTTGGTAGTGATGGAGTTCTAAAACAATGTTGGGGTTTCAAAGGCTTGAGTGCCAAGAAACCCCTCCTAGAGCATACACTTTGGTTTTCGTGGCACTCTCTACTTTATTTACCCCGTTTTATTACCTCTTTTTCGTTTTTCTTTTCTTTCTTTTTCTTTTCTTTTCTTTTCTTTTTGAGGGGGTTACTAGAGAGTCAAAACCTTGCCACCTATACATTAAACGACCAATGGTCTCTTTTCAAGAACTCAATCCAACACTACACTTACTTTTCATTCCTAGCAAGAACCGCACACTAACTCATATGTAGAACCTCTATGGAAACTCAAAAGTGAGAGCTCCAGGGCACTAGGGCGACTCATGTTTAGACACGAAGAAAGGATTGGGGTTCGTCCTATCAACATCATTAAGCTCACAAGCACGAAGCTCCTACTTTAAGAACGATCCTCGAAGTCACAAGGCTCAAAGGGGTTGACTAGTGGATAACACGTTTCGGGACAATCAACCTTTGGGCGTGGACTAATCCTACGCCTCCATCATACTCCCTAGTGAAAACTGTGATGTTACTTGCCATGGTAAGAGGGATCTAATCACACAAGAAGAAAACGATCGGCTCAAAGCTCACAAGGCTACCTAGTCACCCAACCATCTATTCCAATTCACAAAACACAATGCATGGAAAATTTTAGATAACAAGTATGCACACATGAGAAATAAAATTTTGCAGTATCCTAATGGACCTCTCAGTCATCATCACTGGATATACTTGATCACATGCAACAAATCAAGATCAATGCCAATAAACACTAGATTTTCCCACAACCCGGCAACTTTGATCATGCAAACATTGCTTGGAACCCTCAAAATTTTCAAATTTGGGCATACAACAAGGCTCTAAGAATGAATCACTCTCACACAAGCATAATAGTAAACTACCCTCCCCCCCCACACACACACTTAAGCTCGACATTGCCCTCAATGGCGTAAGATAGAGGTAGAATGATGTTACCACTTGGGCTTGGTGAGTGAAAGTTGGAATCAATTCCGGGGTAGGATATTTGGAGCTTCAAGGAGAGCCAAAAACACATTCGACTCGCTCGAGGCTAGTTTATTACAAACACAATACGATAGTAGTAGTAGTAGTTTATGGTCACACACACAAAAGAAAGAAAAATAACTAAAACAAGTTCAGAGTTACAAGTGGAGAAGTGGGGAGAAAGAAATTGGCTTTGCCACATGTCTCACTCGTCGGCTACCTCCTGCGGGTGGATGGACCCTCCCTCTCATCTGGAAGGAGGCCCTGACATCGTGCCATCAGCTAGAGGAGGTCGGTCTACCGGTTTAGGCAGGAAGTCACTCCCACGAAGCTCGTCTCTAGGCGATCCACCCTCTGGACGAGGGGATCACCTTCTACTGCTGGTGGTGGTGGCTGGGCTGGGCGCTGGAGCGCAGGACGGCGGCGGCCAGGTACTCGAGCAGGTGGCTGCTCTGCTGGCGGTCCCTCTGGACAAGGACTCAATCCCTCGATGTACTGAATTGGTCCAAAGGTGTGAAATAAGCGCATGGAGTGAAAAGTTCCCTCGTCAAACCTCTGGGTGCGCCCTTCTCTCGAGCACCCTGCAAGGCTGACATTGAAGTATCTAGCAAGGCGAGTGATGTAGCGACCCATTGATGTGACGTAACGACGGTTTCCCCCCTTGGCCCTGGAAAAAGAAGTGGCTATGACTGAACCCAGGTGTAGAGTGCTAGACAGGTCCTCCATGCAAGAACAAGCCAACAAGATTCTCTCGGTTATCTTGTTCGAGTTGTGGTATGCTGGGTAGGGGGAACGATCCAGGAGTGTAACGATGATACACCACTGGGGTTGGAGTGTAGATGCCAATATGAGGGCCAACCTAAAATATGTCCTTCGGTACTTTGGAAGGCAAAACTTCATAAATGCGACATTCACGTTGAAAGTTTGGTTGGAGTCTTCCTCCCAATTGTCCTCATGCTTGGCTTCCACTCCAAGGGCCTCCGCTAACTCATCGTAGCTCATAGTGCGACATTCCCCTCCCAACCGGAACTCGACCCGGCGTATTGGATGGCCGAGTAGGCATTTGGTCTTGTGGATGGTGAAGGTGCTGAAAAACTCGACGCATAACTCCCCGTAAATGTCACCTTCGAGATTAAGGAGTTGGTGCCATTGAGGGTGCACCACTGCCTCCCTCATAACATCACCGCAATGAAGCCTGCTAAACTGTGCGAAGTCGAGTTTCCAATTGTTACCGACGCTCGAAGATGCCCAAAAACGCATCTCTTCTTCCATTTCAGGGCAGCCCCTTAGCGCCACAAGGTATGGGTGGTCCATGTTAACCATCCTGCACAAATCAGCAAACAAGCACCACACGTGGAAACAATCATCAAATACTGCTCATTAGGAGGAAAAGAGATTCCCCCACACTTATATTTCCACCATGGATATCAATCATTAAAGCTCAAGCACACCGTGGAATGGTTGTGGTTATTTCACGGTTCACTCACACAAAAATCCAAACCACAACCCAAACCACGGTGGCTACCATCCACCAACTAAAGTCCCACATGCATTCACAAAATAGCACTTGGTGGGCAAATTCTAAAAATATAGACAATTCGGTTCAAACACGCCCACCAAGGCTCAACTAGGCTCAAGCATTAACATTCCACCATTCAATCAACCTATTCCGATTCTCCCAAAATTAACAAGGTGGAGCTGAAAAACCAACCAGGAGACGCAAGTAGGACGTAGGAGCAAGTGAGGTGCGGGCGAGGAAGGCGAAAAATGGTTGAAAATAGGCTAGAGAGGGGTCACCGGAGCTTCGTCGAAGACTCGCCGCTGCCCACTTGACCGGAAAAAACTTCACCCAAATCTCTCCAAAATCGCAACACAGGCCGGTTTTGACGAGGGGAGAATGGGTATGAAGTGCCACATCCATGAATTGCTCAATCTTCTCAAACTTTTGAGCACTCGTGCTCACAAAGGTGTTCACTAGGTCTTCAAGCTTGGATAACTTGTCGGGTTGTTGTTGTTGTTGAAAACCCTTACCACCTTGTCCGAGGTATGGTTGTTGGAATTTCGAGTTTTGGACCTGAGGCCTTTGTTGGATGAAGTTTGGGCGAGGTTGATAATTGCCCGTAGGGCGTTGAAAACCCGGGGGCCTCGGATTAGTCGGTGATGACCAAGCAAAATTGGGGTGGTTCCTCCATCCGGGATTATAAGTATTGCTATACGGGTTATTAGCCCCAGCATTTGCCATGAAATTGACTTGCTCCTCCGGAGTGGTTGCCTCCTTCATTGCTTGGCACTCCGCCATCTCATGGTTAGTGCTCGAATTACCAACCACAAGACATCACCAACCTCTTTCCTTGCTTCTTATTGACACGCTATGACACAACACCTAACAATGGCCAAGTGTAACCAATGAAAGGGACTGCAGTATAGTGGCACAAGTAATAAATATCGAATCCACGGGTCTCTAGAGTTACTATTACTCAACTTCAGTTCATTATCTAGCAAACTAGATTAAGGATGGATTTACTAAACTACTATACTAACTACTCTACTAATTACAAGTTGGGAAATCACTTAGGTATGATTCCCCCTAGCTCCTCAATTAGGTCCAATTTGCAATTACCTTTGGTTGTTCTACTGTTGATTAAACTGCGAAAGATCCTAAATTAACTTGGAATCTCTTAAGCTGACCAAGCCCTCTTAGACAGAATACTCGGAAGGCAACTAGCCTTCACCGGGATAGACTGCTAAGGCGATTCACACGGATCTCCACTACTGGAATGAATTCCAATATAAAGCAGTGAATTGATTGACTCTCGCACAACCAATTCACCACTATCAATCAAGGAAGCTCTCTTAACCTAATCAGATTCTATCTATCATAGGTTAAAGCAGAAATCAAGAGAAGATGATCAGGCTTCAATGGACTCTATAAATCATGCCTCAATCGATTATAATCAAACAATACAGCATCCAAAACTTCATACAAGAAAGATCCTAACACATGGAACTAGGGTTCCTCAAAACCTAAGTGAAGGGAAGTTACTCCATAGAGAAGAGAGAGATTGCAGAAATCTGATCTAGATCTTCAATCTCCATCTCCAAGCTTGATTCCTGAGCTCCAATGGTGAAGAAATCCTCCAAAATAGCTCCAAGAATGTTCCCAAGTCGTTCTCTCTAGGGTTCGTCCCTTGGGTGTTTGGAAACCAAAACCCAGCTCTCACTTTCCTTTGGCTCGAATATGCCTCAAAAACCCGTTCTGGGCTAAATACGGGCAGAAATACGGTCGTAATTCTTCCATGCCCGTATTTTTCCCAAAACACACGTTTTGGTTAAGTTTCAGCGCATCCAAAGCTCCTCTCGACAGTGAAAATACGGGCATGGGAGGGGAAATTACGGTCGTAATTCTCCTGCCCGTAATTCTTCCTCCGCCCATGTTTAATGCTTCGTTTCTCCCTCGTCCGGACTCTGAGTCAGTCGCCGTTTGATCCCAGACGCTCGTAGTCTCGTCCTCTATCTTTTCATGACAAGATTCCATGATTATTTGTCCATAATATGAGGTAGAAGTCTATTCTTCCTCAGGTCATGCTCGTGTTTCTTCTCCCGAATTGCCAAATGAATTCCGATTGACTTGAAACTTGCGCCTTTGCTTCAATTTACATGCTAGGACCTGAAATGTGAAAAAGGAACACAACCTAGCATATAATAGTCCAAGAAAGCAAAAAAATCAAGCCAAAATGATCAAGAAATGAGGGTGCAAACATGTGCAAATACGATGTTATCACTTATCTTTAAGAATTACCTCTATCAACTTGTCCAACTTCGCCTCAAGTGGAGCGCTCGCTCCCACGCTTCTCACTCCCCTATCATTGCTTCTCCTCCTGCTTCTCGTCAATCCCCAATCGTATCCCTTAAGGGACATTTCTTCAAGTAGCTCGGTCACTTGGAGAGGATTCATATTCATAAATTTCCCTTGACACAGCGAGTCAATGAGAATCTTGTCTTCTTGGATTAGACCACCGTAGAAAGTTTTAATCCGAAATTGTTCTTCGAACCCATGGTGAGGGCATTAAGGAAAATAATAGGAGTACCTCTCCCAAGCATCCCTCAAGGTCTCGTCCTTTCTTGCTCGAAATGGGTGATCATCTTTCTCCACTCGGCCGTCTTCGAAGGTGGGCAGTAGCAGGACATGAATTTGTTCAGAAGATCGTCCCATGAGGTGATTGAACGAGGCGGGCGGTTGTTTAGCCACCAGAGTGCTTTCCCCGTAAGTGAATAGGGGAAAAGCCTCAACTGCAAAGCTTCAGCTGACATGCCATTGATCTTCAAGCTCCCCGCGAGCTCTAGGAATCTTTGGATATGCTCTCTTGCTGACTCGGTCGCATGACCGTGGAACAAAGCATTGTTCTCTATCATGGTTACTAGATCTAGCTTGATGTTGAAATTGTTGGCCGCAATGGGAGGGTTTAGTATTGGCGATTGAATGTCCGCCGGTCGTGGGGCTATATAGTATCCCATTGTCGTTGGGGCTTCCTTTTCTGCCACCACATCGTTTAGATTACGAGCTTGACCGGCTTTCGCTTCTCTTTGGTTCTCCGCTATTTCTGCTCCAACGATAGGTTCACCTTCCTCTTCTTCACCTTCCTCTCTTTGGTTCCATTCTTCACTTCTTCTCCTTGCCTCCGCTAGCTCCCTATCCCTTGCTAGGAGTGGGAGAGTTCGGTTTATGTCCTCTTCACGGGGTAGCAAAGGTGTCGGATTGCTCCGGGTCATGCACCTCCCTACACACAATCAGAAAACAACACCAAGTCTAGCACAAGCAAAGAACGCACACTTTCAAAACTAGAAATTAAAAGCTAGATTAACACCAAACAACTTTAGCAAGATAACAAACCGTTGTTCCCCGCCAACGGCGCCAAAAATTGACTCGTCTCGAATATCACAATTAAATATCGACTCGGGCCGGTCTGTGTACCCCTACTTAAGTCATTTGAATATTATCTAGAGAATCAATTTTGGTTGAAAAGTTTGCTAATTAAAGTAAAGCAAGGCAAAAGTAAATGGTTTTTAAAGATCTTTGTGAATCGAAGTGATTGCAATGGGCAAGGTGACCTCGAACCGATAGGGGACACAAATATGGTCATAGACCACACTCTCGATTTACAAACCGAGGGATACATTAAAGACTCTTCAAGAGGCCCTCTCGGTAAAGACAATCGATGGTTGACTTACTCCCTCTCTCAACCCACTGGTTGGTCAGCTTAATCGCGCTTAACCAAATTGCTTAATTCAATATGGAGGCTTGCCCTACATTAACCTAGTTAGGTGGCTTAGAAACCCTAGGAATCCCAGCTCAATTGAGCCTCCCTTGAAAGGGGGTCTTCCCACTCTAATCTAGTTTAAAATGGCCAATTAGGTTGCTAAGCACAAACATGCACAATCAACATGAAAAATACCTCAATCATTGACTTAAAAAACACCCATAAACAATCATTCAATTCACAAAACAAAAACTACATGGTAGATAGTTAGGGTTTCACAACACCCAAGTGAAAAAGGAAACTACTCCATGCTAGAAAGGGGAGAAACACAAGAGGAAGAGACCATCATGGAGATGCTTCCAACCTTTCTTGACCATCATGGAGACGTTCTTGTGGTCATAGGGAACGTGTTAGCACCCTCGACTGTCTCAAATCTCCCCCGAGTGCTCTAGACATGAGTGTCATCTCGGAACTCTGTTTTGTCAAAATTGAATACAGGTCGTGGAACCCAGTTGATTCCGAGACTTTATATTCCTTCCTGAGCTTCCGAGTGGTCATAAAATTGAAACCAACACGTCTTTGAATCCACAATTGCGCTCGTGATTCTTTGCATGTGTTTCTCTTTTCCTCCATCTACTTCACATCGCCATAAACTTCGTCTAGCGAAAGAGGTTTCAGAACGAACTTCTTTCCTTGATGCTTGACCTTGTATTGCTTGGTTCAGCCATCATGGACAACTTTTCGATCGAATTGCCAAGTTCTTCCCAGCATTAGATGAACAAAATTCATCGGCACAACGCCACAAACTACCTCGTCTTCGTAGCTGTCAAGTTTAAAACAAACCAAAGCTTGTTTCGTTACATTGATCGTACCATGTTCGTTGATCCCGCTGCGTTGGTAAGGCTCAGGGTGCCTTTGCGTCCTCAATCCGAGCTTCTAAACGGCTTCTAGGGCGATGATGTTTGAGCAACATCCTCCATTGATCACGAGCGAAAGAAATTTCCCTTCGACAAAGCATCGACTATGAAATAAATGGTCTCGTTGCTCGTCGGATTCTCGACGTTGAACTGGAGCTACTGGCCACTTCTCTTGGCCAAGAATTTTGAAGATTCTTTGCCTCTCTACTTCCCAATACTATCTCCTCACCTTGGTCAAATTTTCCATTGCAATTCAAGTTCGAATAGCAGCTGGAACTTGCATGAAACAGGGGCTCCTCCTCCCTGTTTTTCAACGAATTCAACTTGTATGAAAAAGTAGGTTATCGAACTCAACCATGCTCTGATACCACTTGATAACCTCCTAAGCGGGTTGGATTTGATTATCGAATTCAAGCTTGGAATCCGTTACCAATTCAACCGATTGAGAGAGAGAGGCCCATGCTTTCCTTAGTTTGGATTTCGAGAGGTTGGTCCGTCAAGCTCTGAATAACTCATCGTAAAGCTTCAACAACTTGTTGATGAAGAAAGAAGGTAAAATATGGAATTTGATGTACAATCCTACACCTGGAGGAAGGCTCAACAAATATAAGTCGATGCTCATCCACGATCAATGTGATTTGGATAGATACAAGAGCTCAATCGAGCTTGGTTTTCTCGGCCAAACTCTCAACCAAAAACTTGGTTTTAGGTGTTCAATTCTTCCTTAAATAAAATCTCCAAATTTTCGGCCAAAAGTTTTCAATTTGGGCGTTCCTAGATCCGACATCCTCATGACAATTGATTGGTCCTACAAATTCCTGGAAAATCCTAGAATGATTATGCATCCGTCGTTTGCGTCGAATCATGCCCGATCGCCCCAACCCATTCAACGAATTTTCCTTCTTGTTTCTGCGTTCCATAGCACTTGCTGCTCGAATTGGATTATGTAATGGAGATGTATTTGTTCATTTCCAGCCCAGGGAATAATTGCCCGACGTGTCCTGGAAGGTTTCCGCACATTCGGTTGTGTATAATTCTTCCCCGAACTCTCCACCCAATTGGCCCTCTCTCTTCCCCTGCTCTACCGTCGAAAGACATGGGTCTTCTTGGATGAGCAAAGTCTGGAAGGAATTGCTTCTAGTCGACGATGCCTTTGCCACCAATGACGACTGGTACTCCTCCTAGATTAAACAACGGGTGAAGAACATCGATTCCATTAGATCCTCGGAAGAAACACAGAACGAAAAACATAATTCTCGATCTCCTCTTTGCCCCTACGTTGAACCACGCTCTGATACCACTTAATACGACCCTAGGGAGGTTGTATGTAATCAAAGTTACGCAGCAACACGATCAATCCGAAGATTGATTGAACTCGATCAAGAACAACGCGTTCTTAATACGAAATTGGGTAAAACAGAACCAATGGACAATTCCACACCCGGGGAAAGCTCGTATGGTATAAAAGGGTAGTTTCTCGACCATGATTGAAGGGACTATTCAATCGATACATGACTCGCTACGGATACACCGCGACTTAAATTATGACTAGAGCTCAAGCATAAACTCTACCCCGGTGTAGTATAGGGCGAGTATGTTTAATGAGTGAAGAGTTCACCCGGGTGTTGCTCCTCCTATCTAAGAATTATGCCTTGTTGTATCGAATGGTTATGTGTGGTGAGGGGGTCGAAACCATAGGGAAGTACAACAATCATGAACCTTTTATCTTCACAAAGGAGTGTTTTGAAGCTTTCAATGTCCTAAAGGCTTGGCTCACAAATGCCTCAATCATGGTTTCTCCGGATTGGACCCTCCCTTTCAAGCTAATGTGCGATGCTAGTTATTATGCAGTGAGAGCGATGTTAGGTCAAAGGAGGGGTGGACATTTTCAACCCATATTCTATGCCTCAAAGATATTGAATGAGGCTCAAGCGAACTACACAACTACTGAAAAAGGAATTGTTGGCAGACAGCTTTGCTTCCGACAAGTTCCGGTCCTATCTTGTGTTTTCAAAGTTCATTGTATACACCAATCATTCTGCTATCCGTTTCTTTATGAGTAAGACTGACGCCAAACCCCGCTTGATAAGATGGATCCTGCTTCTCCAAGAATTCGATGTGGAGATCAAAGACAAGAAATGGGCTGAGAACCTTGCGGCGGATCACCTTTCCCATCTTGAAAGTCCCGGGGTAGCACATTCCAAGGCAAGATTAATTACACTTTCCCCGATGAGAAATTATCCGTTCTTGCCGAGGCTGAGAGTGCTACCCCGTGGTTCGCCGACTTTGCCAACTATTTGGTCGGACGACAACTACCGAAGGGCATGAATACAAATGAAAAAAAGAAGTTTCTTTCCGACTCTGACACTAATTTTAGGTTGATCCTCACCTTTTTCGGATTGGGGATGATGGTGTCATTCGAAGGTGTGAACCGAAAAGGGAAATGATGGCTATTCTAAGCCAATGTAATGAGGGACCAACTAGAGGGCATCACGGAGGAAACCTCACCGCAATGAAGGTGCTTCAATAGGGATTCTACTGGCCATCGCTGTTCTGAGATGCCTACTCTTTCGTCCGACATTGTGATAGCTGCAAAAGAACATGTAACATCTCTAACCAAAATTAGATTCCCCAAATAATTTCCGTCATGTGTGAGATTTCAATGTATGGGGCATCTGTTTCATGGGCCCTTTTCCATCGTCTTTTAAAAATAAGTAAATTCTAGTAGTCGTGGACTATGTCTCGAGGCGGGTCGAGGCGCAAGCCCTACCTACCAGTGATGCAAGACGAGTCTGCAAATTCCTGAAGAAATTGTTTTCACGTTTTGGGACCCCCGAGGGCCATCATTAGTGATCGAGAAACCCATTTTCAAGGGAAATTCGACAAACTCCTCGATCACTATGGTGTCACCCATCGGGTTTCCAAGGCCTACCACCAAACTGTTGAATATGGACCCTACTTTGTGTGGAAATGAGAGAAATTTGCAGGTGCTAGAACTCGATGAGTGGCATCTTCACGCCTACGAGAACACCAAGATTTACATGGAGAAGATGAAGCATCTGCATGATGCGAGACTCAAGGGGGGGGGAGGGGGAGAATTTCAACCAAGGGAGCAGGTGCTTTTTTACAACTCTCGGTTATGTGTTTTCCTCGGGAAGTTGAGATCAAAATGGTTGGGCCCGTACTCGGTGACCCGAGTGTTTCCCTACGCGGTGGTGGAGATTTCCCACTCGGAGCAAGGCATTTTCAAAGTAAACGTACACCACCTCAAACGTTACCTCGGCGGAGAGGTAATGCCCCAAAAGGAGGTGGTGATCCTACATGATGTTTAGCATGAAGTCTCCCTCTAGCTTAAGACTTTAAACTAGCACTTAATAGGAGGCAACCCAACGAAGGTATGTCATTTGAATCATATTATGAAACTTTGTTATGTGTAATAACCTCGCATCGAGCGAGAATGTGTGTGTATTTATGTTTTGTTTCTCCTTTGAAGCTCAAACATCCTACCCCGGAAATTTCTCCAACTTTCATTCACAAAGCCATGCGGTAACATCGTTCTACCTCCTATTTTACGCCATTGAGGGCAAGTCGAGCTTAAGTGTTGGGGGGGGGGGTAGTTTATTATTATGCTTGTGTGTGTGAGTGAATGCTTGGAGCCTTGATGTATGCCCAAGTTTGAAAATTTTGAGGGCTCCAAGCAATGCATGATCAAAATGGCCGATTGGTGGGTGAATCTCGTGCTTGTTTGGCATCGATCATGAATTGTTGCATGTGTCAAGTGCATCCTATTATGTTGCTGAGAATGCATTAGGGTTGTGCAAAAGCTTTGTTCTCACGTGTGCTTAAATGAATGGATGTCTTGACTTGGTTACTTCTTGATTACAATTGGCATGCATTTTTTGAAATTGGAATAGATGATTGGGCGGCTAGGTAGCCATGTGAGTTTTGTGCCGATTGTCTTTTTCATGTGTGATAGATCCCTCTCGCCATGGCGTGTAACATTCACCGTTTTCACTAGTAAGTATGATGGAGGCATAGGATTAGTCCACACCCAAAATTTGATTGTCCCAAAACATTTTATCCCCTAGTCAACCCCTTTGAGTCGTGTGAATTTGGGGGTCGTTCTAATGCTAAGAGCTTCGTGCTTGATGAGTTTAATGGTGATTGAAAGAACGACCCTCACCCATCCTTTCTTCGTGTGAAGGTGTGAGCCATCCTTGTTTCTCGGAATTCTCGCTTTTGAGCTCCATTGAGGTTCTACATAGGTGATTTTACACGCTTCTTGCTATAAATGAGAAGGTAGTGTCAGAGGAAAGTTCTTAAATGGAGAGCATTGTTCATTAAATGAAAGAAGTGGCATGTGTTTAGCTCTCTAGTACCCCCCCCCCTCGAAAGAAAAAGAGAAGAGAAAAAGAAAGAAAAAAAAAAGAAAAAGAGGTAATAAAACGGGGTAAATAAAAGTATAGAGTGGCCACGAAAGTCTAAGTGTATGTTCTAGAAAAGGTTTCTTGGCACCCAAGCCATTGAAACACCTAAATTGTTTCATAACTTCCATCACTAATAGGTTTGAAATGTGAATAGCAAGATAGGCCGAAGAAGTGTGCTTGAATGTAGTTCGTGATTGGTAGTGGTTTGGAAGAAGGGAAGCGTGGTTTTTGCTTGATGTTAGTGGCCTTTGTTTGTAGGAAATGTTCTTAGTCAAGACCATAGAACCTTTGGTTTTAGGTTGAAGATGTAGGACCTCATGCCATGTTTGCCACCACCTAAAAATCCTTTTTCCCATGTCCAAGACAATTGCCAGTCATTTGAACCCGTGTCTAAAACCTTCGCACAAGCTAGTGTGACAATCGTCCCGTGAACATTAGCATCTAGAGGTTGCCACCGTGGTGGAGAGACGATAGGACTGAATGTTGATGATTGTGCACATATTTTGCACCAAAAATGTCCCGACCCCACTGGTTGAGAGTGAGTGATTCATTCTTATTTTGCACGTTCATATCTTACCCTAATGAGGACCTATGTTGCTCCATTGTCTGCTCCTTGGACTTGAGTTCTATGCATGGTTAGTTGTGGTTGGTGAGTAGTCCGGTCGAGACTTGCATTGATTTTTGAACAATATTGTTTGAGGTGTCCATTCTTAATGCGATCGAATGTCGTTTGTGGTGGATGTCGGTATTGTTTGTGGTGGTTCATGTGTTGATGCCCAATAATAATTGAGATTCACCGCTTTGTGCCTTTTTATTTGTCCCCAAGTTATCTTGTTAGGTTGAGATATCACCTAGGTAAAAAATGGTTTGCTTGGGAACAAGCAAACATCTAAGTGTGGGGAAGTGATTCTGGCTCATTTGTACACTTTTTATCCCCCGATTTGCTTAATCGTTTGAAACATTTTTTACTCCGGGAGGTTTGGGTTTTACGTTGGTTTTGCCTTGTTTTGGCGTTTTCATACTTTGGCAGGTGGAACCAACCCCAGAGTTGAAAGTTTGACAAAAGGGAAGAAATCAAGTCAAAGGGTGGAAGTAGCAGCAGATCACGGTTTGGGTTGTGTGTTCACGGTCACTAAGACCGTGAAGTGGAGGCGCTACCCGTGAACAGCCAGGCATCCAAAGCACAAATTGCTTTCACTGGACACAAGTCTGTTCACGGTCGTAAGACCGTGAACTCAGGCCGTTGCCCATGAACTGCAACTAGTGATGCAACGCGTTTCGACTTGAGATCACGGTCTAGGCTTTCAGTTCACAACCGTGAACTAAGACCGTGATCTGAGCCCAATCTGGGTATATAAAGGAGGTTGAGCTAAAGGGAAAAGAGGGGGAGACCTAGTGTGAGAAACTTCTTCTTCTTTAGATTTCTAGAGTGAGAAAGTGACGAACCAAAGAAGAGGAGAAGCTAGATTTTCATCTTCAAGCAAGGAATTGGGAATTCCTCCTCCAAATGAGGTTCTCTTCAACACAAGGAGCAAAGGTAGCATGGTGTAGCCCCTTCTTTCACTTGAGTGTTTGTAAACCCTAGCTACAATTATGTGAATGCTTGTATGGATTGAATGATTTGTGTGTGGTTGTGTTTGATGTGAATGTGGAGGTATTATTCATGAATGATTGAATTGTCTGAAAGCCTATCAATCTAATTGCCATTCTAACCTAGGTAGAGTGAAAACCCCCTTCATTTATTTGAAAGAGGCTTGAATGCTGGGTTTTCTTAGGCAATTCATTGTCTCATATCTAGGTTAATGCAGGGAAAACCTCTTATTTCATATTAGCACCTAGGGTTTGGTTGTGGGCGGCCGTTCAAACTTCGATTCGAGAGTGAAGTTTAACCAACCCTTAGTCAATAGGCCTAGAGAGTCACGTTGGTGGCTTGGATCATATCTCCTTCCCACGACCTAGAGACCAAGAGAGTGGCGCTTGGCTACTTGTTGCACTTTCCTACGGTTTACAACCCCCTCACCACACACGACAATTCGATCCAACAAGTCGTAATTGTTAGCTAGGGGGAGCAACACCCAGGTGAAGCCTTCTCAAATAGTGTCAAATCTATTTATCTTTGCAAACACTTTAGCTATAGATTGTTGTTTTCACCAAATATCAATTGCTAGATAATGTCTCAAGCAATCTAAGTAGGGGTACATGAATCGGCCTGGGTCGATATTTAAACATACTTGCCCTATACTGCATCCAGTTAAGGTTTATACTTGCGCCTTAATTGGGAGTTTTATTGTAGTATTCGGGACGAGTCACACTCACAAAGGAGTAGCAATATCTGTAATAAACACAGATCAATTAGTTACTTGGCTGAATTTGGGGCTCCATCATCCCCTATATGGATGACTCGAAAGCTCCAACCTCAAAAAAACGTACCTAGCTAGCTGTTTCTGAGTCAAACTGGATGCAAAGTCTCACAAAAGTTTCCCTAATCTTCTAAACTTCCAACATGATTAGCAAAATCCCCTCCCCCCCCCCCCAAGGGTTAGCACTAGTGATACTCTGAAAGTGCATGTACCAAAACAAAACAACAAAAAGCGATACCCACCTTCCCAAGTCACTACTGTTGGAAATGAAGCTTCTGAATAGCTTTGAAAATTGAAAGCTCTATGTCCTAAGACAAGAATACTACATTGGTGGGAGAACTCTTACCAAATGAGTATAAAGATTGGGTTCTCTCACCTAAGGGCATGCACCTTTGGGTGACCCACTTTTGTGGGAGAGAGATAAGCTAACGGACCACCAACACAGGCACGCGCCTTTTGTCGGTCGATTGAGTGAGTGAGCGAGTGAGTGAAGGATTAATATATTTCGGAAAAATTCCAAAATTAATTATTTATTAATAAATTATTCTGTATCCTTAACAGTTACGAGATAATTTACTAAAAAGGAATATTCGAGAGATAATTCTTCCAAGAGTTATCTTAACAGACGCGTTTAATTAACAAGATGATTATCTCCCTAATTAATGTGACTTATTCGCCAAGTCAGAGGGTATATTCGGGGGATCTGGCTACTATAAGTAGTCGTCTCCTAAACCCCTCTACACACACCACAAATGAGCAAAGACATGAGGAAGAGTATTTAAGGAGCTTCGGTTTTCCACACAAAACCGACGAGTTAGAAGAGAAGATTGTTTTATCCCGGAGACGAACGGGGAGTAGAACTGCTGTAGGCAAAGAGACAGTGCCGCAAACGATTTAAAGAAAGCGACTTAGTCCACGACTTAGCCAGATTTCAGTAATCTAAAATTTTCCTTCTTCTGTTACTAACAACTAAAACCCCAAGTAGTCTCTGAAGAGCTTCCAACTTGCATTGAACTGGGCGAGTTTCTCTTTGGCCACCATCTTACCCTCACCAGCTTGGTTACATTCGTGCATCTGCCTCTTCAGTTCTTCTACTTCCCTGGTGGCCTCTCCGTTGATCTTCTCCAGTTCAGATTCCCTTGCAGCCCTCGCACCAGCCATTTTCTCTTTAAAGGCAACGAGAGCCCGAATCTGGGCCTCCAGCTTCGCCTCTTCTACACCAAGCCTCGAGACTTCCGATTCCAAAACACTCAGCTCCTTTTGCTTCTGAGCCAGCCTCCTTTCCAAATCCTTAACATTCCTTGCTCTCGACGTCTCAATGGCACTGCAACTTTCAATCATGGTCAGAGAGGCAGGGATGGCCTCCTTAAACTCCGCCAGCCGGGATAGCATGTTCTTTAGCGGATGAGGATGGTCAGTTGGCATGAGCTGATAATCAGCCATTTTCCGGACGATTTTCTCGACAGCATCGAACGCATTGGCTTTCAAGATGGCCTCCACCGTCATCTCGAAGAAGGTGACCAGTTTTCTCCTGTCCTGTTGCGGCAGACAAGCTCCAGCTGGAGTAGTGAGTTTGGATCCACTACACATCAGTGGTGAGAGTTGAGCTATTAGGTTCCTTGTGGTCAGTTGCAAGCTTGACAAAGGCACCAGTGAACCGGTCATGGTTGTGGTTCGAGCAACCTGAAACCGAAAAGCAAAGTTATAAGTCAGCCATGCATGTGGTGAAGGTACGTAGCTAGCTAGATCCAAACAATGAGCTCATGGACATGATTTAGAATATATATATATATCTACATTGGGTGAGACTAATGCAAGAGGTGGAGGGTTTCTTCCTTCAGGTTGCTTTCTCTTTTTTGATGATGAATCTCTACCAGTTTGCTTTGTCGACTTTGGTGGCACAGATGAAAATGTTGAAACTTGAGCTTCAACGACTATAATGTCCTCATCATAGGGCAATCCTTGGAAGAGAGTTGGGGATCCCCAGCTTTCCCCACCCACTTTGAAATGCCTTTTGCCACCTGCAAATTAGTGGGAGAGGGGTTAACATGTCAATTAGGTTTCATGATGAATTGATGATGATTTATGGAACGTCAGATGAGAGAATGGAGCATAGCTGTATAGCAAGGCAATGCAAATGAGCAGAGTTTCGACCTAATTTGCGATCGGCTCGTTAATAAATGAGTCAAACTCGAACTCGCCTGGTTTACTAAAACATTGGCTTTTGTGTGACTCTAGCTCGACTCGAGTTTGACTCATTAATAAGCATACAGCCTTTACTCGAGTTCGGCTCATCAATTAGCTCACAGGATTGACTCGAGCTAAGGTTTCATACAATTTAGTACATAATTTTTAATTGTTCATATCATTAGAACTATTAAATCACAGGTTAAAATTTTTTACCAGAAATCAAAATTACTGTTCATTAAGAAAAGGGGTGTTCAAATGCATTGGGAACGTACTATGATTATCTGCGTGCGTTTCTAGGTAAGTCTGGGCTCACTTGCATTGGGTGGAAAGCTTAGCCGTTGATTGACTAGGGGTGTTCAAATGGTTACCATGGGTTATAACCAAACCAAATAAGGCTAAATTCCATTAACAATGGAATACAATATCATACCCAAACCGTCCAAACTAATACAACAACCAAATTAACCAAACTAAAGTTTAATCGGTTTGATTAATTGGTTAACCAGATTAACCAATATAAAATCACATTATCATTGACGATGAAAATTTTCCAGTTAATGCAACAATTCGTAATTTATATAGTGAATAAAACATAACAATCAACACGTAGTTATAGTTGACCCTTAACAAAAATAAATGCAACTAAGACAATTATCTTACGATTAGTATAGAAGTATTCACCTAACAAAAATTTATGACAATGGTATGGGTTAATGAATTGTTGTATTTGTGTAAATTGACTTAGTCTCTTAGCAATTATCATAGGCTGGAAATGACCTTCCTTTCAAGTTTTCATCCATCATAATGTATGAAATTTATCTAAAATAGGCGCCCATATGTTGTGGTCTACACTTTACATATACAAATATACACTATATGAGCAATATTGAGCTTTATATTTATAAGTCTAAAAGGGATGAACGTTAACTCTTGAGTGGTTATGCAAAGTATTAAGTATGTGTATATAATATATATGTTAGATATATGACTAATTACTTAACTGGTTAATTTGGTTTGACTGGTTAGGAGTGTCTGAAACCAAACCAAACCACCTAAACCAAACAAGCTAAAAACTTTAACCAAACCAAACTAATTATCGAAATTAACCAAACCAAATTATCCAAATAGTATCGGTTAAAACAATTACCACGATAACCAGACCGTTTGAACACCCCTAGTTGATTCCTTTTAAATTTCTTTGCATCAATGGGCTCATGTGCAGACTATCACGCGTGATCCACATCTCTCTCTCTTTTTCCGTGCAACCCCACCATTATAGGTGTCAATCGGGCGGGTTCGGGCTGGGTTCAATTGGGTTGCGGGTTAGTCGGGTTGCGGGTTCATCGGGTTGCGGGTTTGTCGATTCGGGTTCAATCGGGTTACAGGCAAATCGGGTTTCGGACCGGGCGGGTTGCGGGCGGATTGGGTTGCGGGTTGTTCGGGTCAACACATCTTACTCGTTACCAACTTACAAATTTTATTACACTAATTTAAAATATTTTTCACAGTTTTTAATCAATTTCTTTCTACCTTGTATATATACTTAATTAAGAAAAACTAGTCAAAATCACCACAATCGAAATTTGAAATCTCGCCTTCCCACCACAACTAAAATTGGGCCGCCCAAAATTTCATCATCACCCGCCCACTTCAATTACACCGAAAACACAAAACCCTTCCCTCTGCTTGCAAAAAATTGGGCACCCAAAATTTCATCACACCCGCCCAAAACCAAAATTTAGTCACACCCGCCCAAAATTACTTCTTAGTTCTTACCCTGTCATCTTCTCCAATAATAAAGTTTATTATTATAGACAAAAGGTCTTAGTTATTATTTATTATAAATATTTGCATTGTGCTGATTTTATATTTACTTTTTTTTGTAATTTGGTTAAAGAAAAACATGTCATAATTTTTGTAATTAAAAACCATAAGTTTAAGTGAATTTCAGATTTGAACTTTCTTAACTAAATGTGAATGATTTTAATTAGGTTGAGAATGAAAAACTTTATTTGAAAATAATATATTTATTTTAACCAATTTATTTCTACCTCGTTTATATATACTTAATTTTTTGAAAAAAATGAGTCAAAATGTTAAATCAATTTGTATGACTTGCAAACTTGTTATGTAATTAATCGTAATTGGTAAAGTACACTAGCTAATAGTAATGGTGATATCAATATTTACAACCAAAAGATACCATTAATTATTTATTTGATATTTTAGTATTATTTCAGTAGTGTAATTGGATTAAAGTATCTCATTTAGTATAACCATGCAAATGTAGTATTTGGCGTGTGGTATAAGGCAAAAACAGAGTGATAAAAGAAGTTATTTCGAAATAACTCATTGCCCAAATAACTTCAGTAAACTGTTGCCAAACGAGCTATTTGTAAAATTGTTCGAATTATCCTGAAAATTGAACCATTAAAGATTAACTATCAAATCTAGTAAAATTAGTGGGACTTCAATCATAACTTACTCAATAACATATATCCTATACACTTAGCCTTACCCTCAATCGACAATATTAAGTTAGTATATGTTGTTGATTGTATACCCTATCAATACATTATACACTAACTACATACCCTATACTCTAACCATATGTCATTATGAGTTGTGATTTTGCTAGTATAGTTAATTAAAAACTGAAATTCATACTTTGATTTTCAAAACATAGATAAAAAGTGATATTTGCTAATTGCTATACCCTAACCATATATCTTATACTCTACATCATATAACTTGTACCCTAACCACGTACCACAAACATAAATGAAAAAGGGATCTCCTGCCGTTAAAGACATCAAATGACTTCAAGTGAACATATGTTAATAAAAAACTTAGAACCGTCAAAACCATCAATATCTTATACCCTAACCATATACTCCCTAACCCATGTACCTTAAACCATTTACCCTAACCAATATACTTTATACCCTAAACAACGAACCGTCAAAGATTACTTATCAAGTTTAGTATAATTGTTGTAACTAATGGTTAATTTATTTATTAGCCCATAAAAATTTACATACATATTAGCCTTCAAAGCATATAAGAATAAATTTAACTAGTCATGCCCTCCATATAAAAGTTAAAGATTCATATTTCAAAGGCTAAAATTTTGAAAAACCAAAAAGTTGAAAACACCAAACTTGTTTCATTCTTTCTTTTCACAAAAAAAAAAACTAAAATTTCACTCCGTTTTTCTCCTTCCATAAATTAGAAACACTCAATTCCCCTCCTCTTTCTCTTCCATAAAATTGAAAGAACCAAATTTCCCTCTTCCTTCCTTGCACAAAAAAGTTGAAAACTCAAAATTTTCCTCCTTATTTCTCTTTCATAATCAAAAGAACCAAACTTTTCCACTTCTTTATATTCCCACAAATCAATACCAACAAAATTTCCCTTGTTTCTTTTCTAAAAAATTCAAAGAACCAAATTTCCCTCTTCTTTCTCTTCCCAAAAAGTTGAATTCACCAAAATTTTCCTCTTGTTTAAAAACATCAAATTACCAAATACATTATTTTATTTTATTTATATTTAATTAATAATTTTATTGAATAGTTGAATTAACCAAAAATTTAATTTATATATTATATTAATATTATCCATGATTGCAATTATTAATTCTTCATTATTAATATATACATTATGTTGATTTTATATTTACTTTTTTAATTTTTTTAAAGAACTTAGTGTTCAAGTGACCTTCATGTTTCAATTTTTGTAATTTTCTTAAAATACATAATATCATGTGAGTTTCATATTTTTTAAATTCCCTATACGAAATGAAAAAATAATTTTACCTAAGTTTAGAATGAAAAACTTTATTTTGAAAACTATGTATTGTATATTATAATAATTATTTAAGTGGACTAAGTGAGGTTCGGGTTGAGTCGGTCGGGTTACGGGTTAGTCGGGTTCGGGTCAATCGGGTTCGGGTTAATCGGGTTGCTGGTCAGTCGGGTTGCGAGTCAATCGGGTTCGGGTTAATCGGATTGCGGGTTAGTCGGGTTGCGGGTCAATCGGGTTGCGGGTCGGGCGGGTTACGGGTTATTGACTTTTAATCAATTTGGATTGCGGTCGGGTTGCGAGTCGGGTTAATCGGACGGATTAATCGGGTCGGCCTGAGTGTATAGGATAAGTGATTTATAACTTTATTCACTTTTTATTAACTAATATTTCTTTATTATTACCTACTATATTCAACATCCCATCTATTTGTATTACACAGATTAAAGCTTCTGTAAGATAAGTGAATCTTACACAATAGTTTAACCAAATGTAAGATATGTAACTTCATTTTATTATTAGACTACACAAAGAAATTCCAAATATTTTGACCAATTCAAGGTGAAAAGGGGAGTTGCTCCCTCAACAAAAGATCCCGGTTACGGAAGATGACGTAAGATGTTGCATAACAGTTATTAAAATACACTATGCAAAACTTATGAAGGTTGAAGGAATAGTTATTCTTATCTATCAATCTAACATATATGTTACATAAGCATTTCTTAATAATTAAAACACTACGTAAAGCTCATGGAAGTGTTTTACTTGAACTATTTTATGAATAATAATTTTATTTCAACTAAATTATTGAATTGAATGAGTGAATAAAATTTTATGAAAAATAATCAATTGATTAACGCCACATAGCGCGCAAAAAATCTAGTGTTATTTAATAGTAATTAGTATCTCAATCAGTACATAATTTATATTTTAAATTATAAATGATAAACTATAAATGATGTAAGAATCACCCGAATCGTGTAAAACCCTGAAATACCCAAAAGAATGCAAAGTACAACTCTAGAAACTAAATTGATAGATAGATTGATAGATAGACCTTCAGTTAAGGAGTAGCCATCGGCCATGTTGATGACGGTGAAGGTGTACTCGGCATATATTTTCCGACCACGACTGGCGCTTAATAGTGGACCGGAGCAACAATCCAAATCCAAAGAGAGATCAATTTCCACTGCACACTCATTCTCCGACTCCTTGCCGATCAAAAATACCGGGGATTCTATCCTTGCACCAATCTTCCTGCTCAAACGGAAAACAGAGAAAAGGGTCGCCGGAGCAGTCAAACAGAAAGTGTCGCTTGACCGGTCGAGAAAGGAGACTAGGAAAGGTAACGTAGGGACTACAAACCAAGCACAACCACCGACGAGGAATTCATTTGACTCCAGAAGCATTCCGTCGTGCAAGTTGGATAAATTCGGAAGTTTCCATTTGAATATTTTCGTCTCCATCTCTTGCTCCTTCAGAATTCTTACCGACCCCATTTATGCTAAATATGTAGGAGTAAAATTAATAGAAGCAAGAGACTTGACTCTTCAGTTCACCCCTCGGAAGTCTTTCTTGGTTCCGACAAAACTAAAGTCCTCGGAAAATAAGAGTGTTTAAATGGTAGTAATTATTAAATCAATTAAGTATGAATTTCATTCACCATTCAAGTTTTAAGAGGAAAGTGTGTCTTTACCGTAACTAAAGTTGACCGGATACATTTCATTTATGGCATAATAACAATAACTATTATTTGATGAAAATGAAAATGGATTTACAGTAATATTGCATCTCGTTTGAAAGCTTCTTCAAGTCTTTCCTCATTTTATGTAGTTTCAAAATCAGAGACATGCAAAAAGGAGTACAAACCGCTCTCAACTTTACCATTTGGAGATAGATTCTTTGGGGATCGACCATGAATGTTGAATTGGTGGATGGGTAGGTACTCTATTCACCCTAGGGTTTCATATATTGTTAGGAAGTAGATTGATAGGGCAAAAGCGTATATGCCTTAATCCTATCTCGTAGTAAAACCGGAAAATCTGGGTATCGTCTCTCAGGAACTGGTACAACCTTATGATTTATCAATTCTATGGAGTAAACTATAGGTGGAAATGGTTTGATTGATGAAATTATTATCTAATAACAAATTAATTAAACAAAACGAGCAAATTAAAATGGTAAGGAGAAATTCAATGGAGAAAGCTCTGGGAGAAACACTGGAATTCACTACCTATCATATCCAAATTAATTCACATATTCCAATTAGTTTAATCCAATTCTCTACAGCCAGGATATCACTAATGTGCTAGCTATCCCTGTCGGGAATTACTACGTACTAAACAATTAAATCAAATCCTACTGTCGTAGCTCAATAACTTAATTATTTAGCCTGAAGATCGATATCCTATTTAAGACCGCATAGCATCTTATATAATCCACCGTCGCTTCCATAAGTTACTATGTCACATGAAATATGTTCAGCTAATAGGGTTTCACTGTCGCTAATAACCTAATTACATATCGATAAGTTACTATCCTATTAAGTAGTTTCATGCAATAGAGATTGGAAGAACGAATTATGAATCAATCCATCAAGTCAAGAAATAGCTACATCCTATGGTATTTCCCCCAGAAATTGGGGTTTAGTTCATGACGAATATAAAACACAAAATCATGTTCTTGTTGTTCATCACGATATTAATCAAAGAAAAGGGCCGAAGATACTCGAAAACACGCGCACCGCTCGTCGCTCCAAAGGATCTCTAGCGCTGCTGCTTGCCTTCCCTTCCGCCCGATCCGCTGCCTCCCAATTATTCCTCGCCCAGAGCCCTGTGTCGCGCTCCGTTCTCGCAATTCCCGGTCGCAGTTGCTTCCCCTTCTCCTCCTCTGGCCCAATAATTCCCCTTCCTAAAAGACAAAGAACTTGGGCCAAAATATCCCCACTAAAGGACAGTGGCCTTTGTCCATTAAAATGGACTTGGTCCCATTTCCGTCTCCAGTTCCATGTCCCAGGCGGACAAGAAGCATGGGCTGGTCCAATCAATTATTCATTGTGGGCTGATCGGTTGTGTTCCATAAGCAGGTCTCACGGTTCTGGTCCAAATAGCTCTTCTTCAGCTTTTCTTGTATTTCTTTGCTCATTTATCCGTGCTACTGCAATCTGCCTGTGCTGCCATTTTCTGGGATTTTTTTTTTATGGTTAAATCAAAAATGCATTAAGAACCGACACCAATAGCAAAGCGCTATGGAGTCTTCCCAAAACTCACAATCCTGTACATCAATCCCAAATAGGGCAAACACTAAGAACAAAAACAACTAACTACCCCAACCCCCTGGCTACATAACAGTCAATCAAGCATTGATTCATAAGACATCGACTCCTGATCACCCTCTTTGCAACAAGGAGGAGCTGCTGGGGATCCCTTGCTGCAACCGAACCAAACAACCTCGCACATCTCTCACGCCACACCAGACTTACAATAACACTCCAACACATTCTGTTCAGGTAGTTCTCTGGGGAGTCCCTATTCCACTGCAAAACATACCAACTCAGAAGATTGTCCCAGCCACCACCCACTGGTAGCACTGCCAGGCCAAGAATCTTGCTCTATAAGTGCTGAATGTAAGAGCAATCCACAAACAAGTGATTCCTAGACTCCACTCCCCCAGGGCACATCAGACATTCCCCAGTGAGTGGTTTTCCCCAAGCAATTAGCTTATCCTGTAGCTTTAGCTTGTCATTAATCACCAGCCACAGAATAAAACCATGCCTAGGAATAATATGCGTGTCCAAAACCAACTTGTACCAATTTACCTCAGCATCTTTTTGTCTCATTGAGTCCCACACCCTAGAAACAGAGTAAGGCTTCATAGCCACACCATCCCACTTCAACTCAGAGTTAACTATAGAGATATGAGACCTAACCTGCTGCCTGCACTTTAGCATACGCTTCCACACCCAATTCCCTGCTGCAGTCTCTTTTAAATCCCAAATAGAGTGTTGCTTCACTCTATATCTTGTTACCCAAGCAACCCAAAGTGATCCCTCTGCTGCCAGGAGAGCCCATAAGTGCCTGCAGACACATGCTTTATTCCAAATAGAAAAGTTTCTTATGCCCAGCCCTCCTTCCTTCTTAGGTCTAGCAACAAACTGCCAAGCAGCCACTGCCCTCTTCCTTAGTGAATTATCATCAATATCCCACAGGAAACGACTACAGATAGTCTCCACTTCTTTAATGATATATTTAGGTAATAAAAAGATCCCCATCCAGTATTGCAAAACACTGGTGAGTACTGAATTAATCAGCTGTAAACGACCTGCAAAACTTAGGAACTTAGACCTCCAGCTAGTGATTTTACTTGTAATCTTCTCAATCAACACCTTACCTTCATCCCTAGTAAGCTTTCCAGTAAGTAATGGGACCCCCAGGTATCTAACAGGTAGGCTACTATTAGGAAGCTTAGAGTAATCAGAAATTCTCAGTTTTTCATCTTCTGGAATACCCCCACAGAATAGCTGGCACTTCTCAGGATTACATTTCAGACCAGAAATAGTGTAAAATGCCCTTAAAACACGACATATCCCAGCCACACCCCTGATTGAACCATTAGTAAATACCAGCAAATCATCTGCAAAGCAGAGGTGAGTGATTGCTTGTGGTTTACACCGAGGATGAAAAGGAATTTGATTTTGAGATGCTGCTTGCTTCAACATACCATCAAGGACTTCCATGGCCACTGTGAACAAATAAGGGGATAATGGATCCCCTTGCCTTAATCCTTTTGCCATATCAAATGATCCACAAATACCACCGTTAAGACCCACACTAATTCGAGGGAATTGAACACAAGCTTTTAACCAAATCAGAAATTGACTAGGTAGTCCCATGACCTCAAGCACAGAAAACAGGAAAAGCCAGCTCACTGAATCAAAGTCTTTCATAATGTCTATTTTGATAGTGCAACGAGGGGTAAAATTCTTCCTATGATAATCCCTAACCAGTTCAGCAGCCAGAAGAATGTTGTCACTAATGGACCTACCTCTAATAAAGGCAGACTGAGATTGAGAGATCAACAAGGGGAGAACTGCTGCTAACCTGTTGGCAAGCACTTTGGATATACCCTTGTAAAGTGTATTGCAGCAGGATATTGGACGAAAGTCTTTCATCTTTTCAGCATTTGGAACCTTAGCCACCAGGGTAAATAGGGTAGAATTAATTGCTTTAGGCATTATCCCAGTTTGGAAAAAATTAAGAGCCACATCTTCAACCAAGGAACCAATTAGATCCCAATGTAGCCTAAAAAATTCAGAAGGAAAACCATCTGGACCAGGCGCCTTATCCCTACCTAAACTGAAGAAAACCTCTTTAATTTCCTGCCTAGTTATGGGCTTAATCATATCTGCTGCCACCTCTGGTGAAAGACTTTTAATCTTCAGCTGCTCATAGAAACTAGAGGGTTGCAGCATTACCTCAGAGTTGACTGTACCAATCAAATTAGAATAGAAATCCACAGCCACTTTACCAATTCCTTTTATATCAGTTACTTCCCCTACCTTGATCATCCAGGATCCTGGATATTTGATGCCTGTGATTGTGCACCTTGACAGTTTTGTGAAAAAACGCAGTATTAAGATCCCCTTCCTGCACACTCTGAGCTCTGGCTTTCTGTTTATAGAAGCTCTCTTCTGCCCTTTTAAGTTCCAGACACTTCCTGGCCAGTATCCCTTCTTCTTCAACAAGTAGATCAGTTGGATTGTGTAACAATGCAGCCTGCAAGGTTTCCAGTTTCCCTTCTACCTCCCTAGTCTTAGCAGAGATATTAGAGTAAGCTTCTCTATTCAATTGCCTGAAGCACCTCCTTACATTCCTCAACTTCCCATAAAACACATAGTAAGGCCAACCCTCAACCTCCAATTTCCAAGCATCAACAACCAACTGCATATAAGAGGGATGACTCACCCAAAATTTGAAGTATTTAAAGGGCTTAGGCAAACTACTAATCTCAGGTATGGGAGCAAACAAAATCCCACAGTGATCTGATATCCCTGGAGAAATCGTCTGTGCAACACTCACTGGGAAAGCAGTAAACCAAGCAGGGGCGAAGCCAGGAATTCAAGTTCGGGGGGGCCAAAAAAAATTTCAAACAAAATAATACTATAAGAAAATATCAAATATAATTTATTATTTTAAACGTACACGGCGTCTTTTGAGATTAATCACATCACTCAAAATACTACCTATACGAAAAGGGTCGATTACATCTCGTTCAATATAAATAACAAGACCACCAGTGAGAAATCATCACTCATTTGTTGCGTGGTTTAGTCACGAATTGCATGACAGAAAAAGCCCGTTCACCACTAACGATAGAAAGGAGAAGAGTCAAAACAAAACTAATAATCTAATGTGTAACACTTTCTTGCAAGATCGCATAGCACAGTACATACATACTAGGTTAGTTGATAATCCAATAATTAAATACAAAAGAAAATAAAGCATTTGTATAAATTTCGTGTAAAATGGAACTAAAGCCAAAACTGAAATAACAGATAGTAGATATTGAAAAAGCCAAAACTGAAATAACAGATAGTAGATATTGAAATGTGTAGAGTAAAAATAAAACGTAGATATTGAAATGTGTAGAGTAAAAATAACACATAAGCTCCCATTGTACTCGAACTACCAACCTCTAGGTTAGAATTGGCAACTTCCACCACTACACTATAAATAGATTCATGTCACGATTCTACCACTACCTAGTATTATTCGCGTTCTAGAAATTCCCGGGGGGGGGGGGGGGGGGGGGGGGGGGGGGGGGGGGGGCCATGGCCCCCCCTGCCGCTGCACTGGCTCCGCCCCTGAAACCAAGCATCATTCACAAGCACCCTATCAAGGCGCCTAGCAATAGGATTTTCCCTCTGTTTGTTCCACCATGTAAACCAACTCCCTGCCACTTTGTGATCAACCAACTTCATCTCTTCAATCCAGTTATGGAAATCCCCCATGCTAGCAAAGACTGTTTCAAGATTGGAGGTTTCAGTAGGATCTCTGACAGCGTTGAAATCCCCCATTACCACCATAGGAATCAAACATTCATTATGAGCCAATAACTCTTTATATAAAACCAATCTCTCTGACTCCTTGTTTGGACTATAAACCACCATCAGAATAAACTGCACTGCTCCCCTCACCAAGACCTTCAAAAAGTGTTTGCCAAATTCTAGTTTTGTAACTGAAATGCTATCTTTCCAAAATAACCAAATCCTACCATTTGGAGACTTGGGGTAGTTATTCATATGCTGCAAATGACTAAATCTAGTATCAATTATACCCTTACTATTTTCAACTTTAACTCTAGTCTCTATAATTGCAAAAATGTCGAGCTGATGCATACGTAACTTTTGAAGCACTGCAGAGTGCTTCTCAGGAGCATTGAAGCCCCTGACATTCCAGCATAATATTTTCATTTTTTTTTCTTGCCACGCCCCCTACCTTTAGCAGGTTGCAGCGGCTCAGCACTCATTTTCCATACTGGTTTACTCAAGGAAGGGAAGGCCTTATCATCCAGAGGAATCTTCTTCTGACCAGTGAACAAATTCCATGGGCTCTTGGCTATAGAAGTAGGATCAGGAGCCCTGACTCTATTCTTACGACCAGTTACCACCTGAAACCCATCCTCTGGATTAGGAGTAGAACTACTAGCCCCCACCACTAAATCCACCGGCATCTCCACACCCTTAACTACCTGCATAACCTCCTGCACACTAGCTTCAGCCTGCTCATCATCCACCACCTTCATACCAGCCTCAGCCTGCACAGTAGCCTCCTCAGTAAACACCTCCTGTACCCCCAATTCGAGCTGAGGCACAATCACCATATCCATTTTCTCCTTACCTTTTGCGCCATCTGATACTATTTCTTTGATTTTTGGCTGCTTAACCCTCCAAATACGCTTTACTTCTCCACCTGGATGTGCACAATCATGACCAAAGATACCACACTTCTCACATTTTCGAGGTACATGACAGAACTCCACATCCACCAACATCTCAGGCCGGCCCTCAGGAGTAATACTAAGCTTATTGATCAGAATTGTTTTGTTAGTGATTTCAACGCAGACCTTAGCAACCTCATACTTGGTCCCCTGCTTCGTTGGATAATCCATACAAAGAGGCCGCCCTAACGAGCTAGCAAGACGCCCTAACCCTTCCTTTGAAGTTAACTCAGATGGCAGATTTGACAATCGAACCCATACAGGGACGGCCGAGTTATCAATAGCTAGAGGTTGAATACCTGGTTCCCATCGCCTGAGCAGGACCATGTTCTCGCGATGATGCCATGGACCCCCTTCAAACACCCAGCGGCAGACCTCTGCAGACGGGAACTGAAAGAGTACCAGGCGCTCCCCCAACCACGAACCTCGGACCATTCCATCGCGCCCCCATATCCAATTCGCCCAGTAGTGAATCGAAGATAGAGATGCCGGCCGATCCATAAATTGCCCAACCAAGCTGTTCACCCATCGCTTCTCCCCTGCTTCAATCACCGACTTTGGTATACGAAGAGACCCGTTTACAAACTCCGGTTCATAGTAATCGAGCTTAAAGTCAGGACTAACTGTGAAAAGAGAGGCCCAGGTACGCCCGTCACCGACGGCACCTGAACTGGCTCCGCCGGTGACGGCCGCCATCAAGAACCCTAACGACGACGCGTTCAGAGAGAAGAGAGAGGGGAGAGAAAAGAGAGAGAAAGTCTACTAATAGACCAAATTTGTTGTTTTCTCGGATTTTTTCAATAATATCATCTAATAAAAAAAGGTAAATTGCAACTTTGGTCACTCAGATTACTAAAAACGTTCACGTTTAGTCACTAAAAATATTTAATTCTGTTCGTGGTCACTAAGATTAGTTCAATGGTTCAAGTTTGGTCACTGACCGTCCAACTCCGTTAACTTTTACTAATGTGGTAGTCAACCTTCATAGTTGACCGTTAAATGAGTGAAATGGCTATTAAAAAATAAAAAAAAATTAATCTTTTTAATTATACACCTATTTTTTTCACATTTAAAAAAATAAAAATTAAGAAAAGGCGAAAAGCTCCTTTTTCACCGGTCGCCATCATCGATTGAAGCAACTGCATCTTCCCCGTCGCCGGCAAACCTTCCGCTTCTCCTCCGGTCTTCAACAGACGAGATTCTGACCGCCGGAGATTGGTGTGGCGTCAGAGCTCCGGCACTTCCATCTCGCTCTCCACCTCCCGGACCTCCTGCTCGTGCTCCATCTCAATAGCCGCCCACGCCTTGTAGGCTTGCACCTCAATTAGATTCATCGGATTAGCGTGAATCAATGGGAGTTTGTCTATTTACAGAGAAGACGCAATCGTCGTAATCTCTGCTGCCACATCTGACATCGTGGAGAGAGGGATCGACGATGAATTCTCCAAAGAGTCTGACGAATAACCCAGGAAAAACCCAGATCCCGTTTGCCTTCACCCCCTTCAATTGAATCGAACGCGACGAGACTGTGAGTTCCCATCGACGACTGCTCATATGGCGTCCCCATCCAAACTCCCTAAAACCCACTAGAGAACCCAGCAACCAATCCAAGGCAAGGACGACTAAGGCGAAGTCGACAAGATCATCGGAAGCAGAGGTATCGAAGGCGGCGCCGGGATGGGGTACTTAATCCATGGAAAGACGGTCACGAACCCTCGAGTCCTCTCCGACTAGATCGCTCAGAACTTTGCCGCCGATTACGAATCCGACCGCCGCCATCATCGATTCTCGAATCCAAGAACGTTGCCACTGAGTACGAATCCGCCACCATTGTCGACCCTCCAATCCATCCTCGAATCCGACGGCCGCGAAGCCCGAGACGTCTGGGTTGTGGACCTGGCGGGCTGGGTGGCGCTTCACTTCATGCGGGCCTCGCTTCCGAGCAGTTCAACCCTCGAATCCCACGGCGGAGATGCCCAGATCTGGGCTGTGGACCTGGCGGGCCGTGCGGCGCTCCACTCGTGATGGGCCTCTGTTCCGAGCAGTGGCTGAAAAAGAGAAGTATATTTGTACTGGTGGAGGAAAATTATAAGAAGTATATTTTTATTTTTAATATTTGTACATAGGTGGAAAATAAAAAGTTAATTTTATATTATTTTTAATTGCCACATCACATATTTAACGGTCAACATATTTAACGGTCAACTACGAGAGTTGACTGCCACATAAGCTAAATTTAACGGAGACTAACGGAGAGTGACCAAACTTGAACCGTTGAACTAATCTTAGTGACCACGAATGGAATTAAATATTTTCGGTGACCAAACATTAACTTTTTTCGTAAACACAGTGACCAAATTTGCAATTTACCCAAAAAAATTACAAAAATAGCACCCATCCCACAACATTTACAAAAATAGCACAATTTTTAACAAACCGCACCCTCCAGGTGCGTTTTATGCATAAACCGCACCTTGGAGGTGCGTTTTAGTCCACCTCAGACTGAAAACCGCACCTTGGAGGTGCGGTCAGTGTTTGGTGGGCAACGGCCTTGAGGACCGTAGGATGAAGAAGCGATCCAATGGCGGACTGACTCGCTCGTACCGTCACTCTAGAAATGGCCAAGTGTAACCACCTCCTAAAGCGTAGTATAGCGGGTTTGGGTTTTAATGTCAACCCGGGTCCTAGATGTGATGACTACTCCGTGAGTTCTTATTATTTAGCAGTAAAACTTTAGTGAAGTTCCAAACAAGCAAACAAGCAAAGCAAGTAAAAAGGTTGTTTTCAAGTCGAGAGAGGTCATCCGGATATGGTTCCCCCTAGACTGCAGTTAAGCCGGATTGTAATTTACCAAGTTTAATTTCAATGATAGTTATACTGCGAGAGGTTCTTAAGCAGTCTACAGTCTCGACTAAAGGTCTCAAGACCCTCTCTATCTGAGTCCCCAGCGGGCGACTAACCTCCACCGGAGTAAACAGATTGAAGCTCTAACGAACCAAACCTCCAGTACCGAAGTGAATTTGGTACAGAATAGTGAATTGACTCCTCGACTAAAGTCGCCAATTCACTACCTTCAATCAAGGGTGCTCTATCAACCTAGGCAGATATTCTCTTTCCAGGTTAAAGAAGAAACAACAGGAATTTGATCAAGATTCATGTCATTCAACAAATCAAACCTCAATTGAACATAATCATACCAATGAATCTGTACTTGGGTTCATACAATCAGACCTAACATACAAATCTAGGGTTCTTCAGACCCAGGTGAATAAGAAAGTTACTCCATAGGGAGAGATGGAAAATCTAGCTCAGATGCGGAAACCATACTGTGAAGGATGATAATCTGCTTCTGGCACTCAATCAGGTCTTCTCCAAGCTCAAGCCGGGCTCCAATGGTGATGGAGATCGATCTATGGCACTTGCAGAGTCAGTTCGTCACTTTCTCTCTCTAGGTGTTGCTTTTTCTCTCTAAAACTCGAAACTCCTATTCTTTGGCTGCAAATTGGGTTAAAAACCCAGAAATTCCTGACTCACACGGCCAGGCCACACGGCCGTGTGACTTCCCCAGCTGCCCGCGTGGCTTTGCAAAACGCGGCGTTTCGTTAAGTGACTACAGGCTTCCTACACGGCCACGACCCACACGGCCGTGTGGATTTCCAGGCTGCCCGTGTGAGTTCCCTAGAATTTCCACACGGCCCGTGTGATTTTGCCCGTGCAATTCGATGTCACACTGCCAGGTCACACGGCCGTGTAGGTTTTAGGCGGGCACGTGTGGCTCCATCAGCTTCCCGCCAAATTTCCAATCTTCGTCCAATCGACACCGAACTCGTTCCCAAGCCTTCATTCACGTACTAGGACATGAAATATCACAAACAAGAACAACCTAGCGTGAAATCGGCCTAAAACACGAGAATCAACATCTGAAACGGCTCAAGAATAGGGTTAAAAACATGTGCAATTATTGGTCTATCAAACTTTCCAACACTTAACCGTTTGCTTGTCCCCAAGCAAACCTAACTCAAACCAATGCAACTCTCCAGACCTCTATAGCAACAAACAACCCCGATCATCGGTAGAGGATTTTCTAGATCATATAGCAGCTTACGAGGTCAACTGGTCTTCTAAGGCGTTCCCTATCTCTCTCAATGCGAGTACTAGACTCAAACCAGGATCATGAGAAGAAGTAGACGTATGACAGTCAGTTCATGGATAATGGGACTCACACCATTCACAACCAAGGACTCGTTGTAGCGGGGTGCTCTTTCACTTCATTTCACCGTTGAAACCCCTTTTTTGCTTTCATTTTACTGTTTTTTTTCTTTTGCATTCACTTAGCGGGGGTTCCAACTGCAGTCTTTTGCACGGTCGACCCTTATTAGTCGAGCAAGAGCAATTTATGTACATCTGGCGCTTGCCAGAGTAATTCTTTTAACTCCTTTTCCTCAACTCGTGTGAGGGTCAATGAAATTAAGGGGGGTCGAAAGCTCTATCCGTGCCCTTAAAAACACATCCTCAAGTAGGCAAACCGTTCAACGGGTGGAAGTTTTACTTGTACTAGAGACAACTGAGCTTCACCTTGTAGGAGTACCCCACTAAGGATCACTAAAATCTCTTTCAAAACCCGATTTTGTGCAATGAATGGTGCCGCACACGTTGGGCTTACCCCATGTTTAAGATTTACTGATTTTGACATGGAGGACCAACTGCATTTCATTTTTCACATGAGTACCCTGTTCGATACACGAGTCCATAACACAATCCAAATAGAGTTACCATTATCACATGAATTCAACGGTTCTAGCTCCACTAATTCACAAAATCAACTGGCACAACAGAGAGCTAGATAGGAAAAATCTTATACTTCAACATCCTCCATAGTGCTACACTACCTCCCTAGGTTGCACATTACTATAGAGACTATCAATTCAAAGCATACTGAGCAGGCAATTTGCAAGGAAACATGTACTTGGAGCCCTCAAATTAAAAAATTTGGACAGTGGACTAGGCTCCAAGCACACAAACAGATCTAATGCAGTCAAAAGAGAAACACCCCCCACACTTAAGTTCGACATTGCCCTCAATGGAGAAGAGGGAAGGATAAGGGGAACGATGTTACCGGTGTGCATGGACTGCATGAGACTGTAAGCGGACCAGTCTGAGTGAAGAGGACTCGAGAGGGTTCCAGTTAGGGACAAAGCACAGCTAAAGGGAACAGAAGGACTCAAACACAATCCGTTAGGTCCAATGGTCAGCCCAATAATACAATATCCAAAACAAAAGAAAACAAACATAAAACAAACCAGTTTACAATCCGACCCAAAACAAAAGAAATAAATGCAAACCGTGGTGGGGTTGCCTCCCCACAAGCGCTTCTTTACCGTCTTTTAGCTGGACGCCCATGGCGGATACTCAGCGGGATGCAGGGACATGTGCCTCCAAGAGCGGATCCACATCGCTCTTGAGGTACAGCTTCAGATGGTGGCCATGCACCCGACGGGTGCAACCACCAACATTGGTCAGCTCGACCTGGCCATCCGGCAAGATGCAGGCGAGTGAGTACTCGTATGGCCAGGGTGGTCGTGGTGCAGGAGGTGGGACCAGCTCATAGTGGTTGCCACCTTTCTTCCGAGCAGGCTTAGCCACCTGCGGCTTCAGCCGCCACTCCTCTTTGATCTTTTTATTTGGAGGCGAGGTCGGAGGGAGTGGCGGCGGGTGTGTGAGAGGGGAGTCCTGCAAAACGAGAGGCACAGAGGGGTACACGACAGGCTCGTGTACCTAGTGAGAAATAGCATGCATAGGTGTGACAGCAGGCATATCACAATGATCTAATTCAGCCACAGAAAAAGTAGCCTGTTCATTCCCAGCGCGCAAGATTAGTTTACCACTATGCACATCAATAAGTGGCTTGGCGGTGGCAAGAAATGGTTTACCCAGAATCAAAGGCACATCCACATCCTCATTTATATCCAGAAAAACAAAATCAACAGGATATGTGAATGTGCCTACTTTAACAAGCGGGTCCTCTATGATACCCTTAGGTTGCACAATAGAGCGATCAACTAACTGAATGCTCATCCTAGCAGGGCTAAGTTCACCTAGGTCTAGCTTTTTAAACAGATTGTATGGCATGACATTTATGCTAGCGCCTAGGTCCGCCAAGGACTTCCCTACATGCATGCTGCCAATATTAAGAGGGATAGTGAAACTCCCTGGGTCTTTGCGCTTTTCGGGCAGCTTGTTCTGCAAGATGGCAGAACACTCCTCGCTCAGCATCACTTTCGAAAGATCCCCAAGTTTCTTCTTGTTGTTAAGGAGGTCCTTCATGAACTTGGCGTACTTGGGAATCTTCGACAGTGCCTCCATGAAAGGTCTGCCAACGTTGAGCTGCTTCAACATTGCCATGAACTTGGCAAACTCAGTCTCCAGCTTGTCTTTGTGTAGTCGAGTGGGTAAGGAAAGCTGGGGTACATGCTCTTTAACCACTGGTTGTGGCTTGGGAGCAGGGGCTTCCTTCTCCACCCTCACTTATGCATCGTCGGCTGGAAGTGCTGAAGCAGGCAATGGCTCTTCCTCCCTAGCCTGGGCAGGTACCGCTGATGTGGTCTTGCCACTCGTGGTGGTGATGGCATTCAGTTTCTGGTGCGGCTCCCGTGGATTGGGGATGGTAGTGGCAGGTAGAGTTCCCGGTGCCCGGGTATTGTTCTGACAAGCTATTCCTCCAAGCTGATGCTCGAGGTCCTGCAGTATGGCACCTTGGTTTCTTTGACCTGCCTCCAGCGAGGCGATGCTTTGATCTATTCTGGTAAAATTCGCCTGGCTGGTAGTCATGAATGCCGCCAAAATGTTCTTCAGCTCGGTCATCTGATTATCGGGAGGTGGAGCTGCTGCTGGCTCGGCATACTGACGCTGGGGCTGCTGGAATGGTTGCCCCTGCCTAGGCTGGAAAGGCTGCCTCTGCAGAAAACCACCTGCTGATGCTGGGAAACCAGGTGGTTTAGTGGTGTTGCTACTCCAAGCGAAGTTGGGATGCTGGCGCCACCCCTCATTGTATGTATTGTTGTACGGGTCAAGGCGCCGAGCATTGGCGATGAAGTCCAACTGCTCTTGGGGAGTAGAAGACTCCCGCATAGCCTGGCAGTCTTCCACCACATGATTTGAGCTATCACACCACTGACATTGAGCTACTGGAGGTGCCGCCAAACCTCTGCCCGGGATAAGACTGTTGGGCTGCTTCAATGTCTGCACTAACTCAGCCACCTGCTGCTCAAGCCCGGACCTGGCCTCCATGGCGTGCACACCACGGTCCCGGGAATTCCTACCTCTGGTGCTCTGCCCCCAGGAATGATCTCTGACAGCCAAGGTACTGATCATCTAGTTTAGTTCGGGTGGAGTCTTAGTAAGAATATCCCCTCCTGGGCAAATAGACTAAATCACCCTCTGGCTGTCCAGAGAGAGAGGTGAAGGCGGATTGCGTCATCAGGGACACCGTTTAGCTTTAACCCGTTCGTCAGCTGCAGAAAACGGGAAAGATGCACCCTTGCCTCCTCATCCTTCAAGCCATGAAACTGGATAGAGGATATAATGAGTTGAATCCATCATGGCTTGATCTCGAAGTTGTTCGCTGGAATGGGCGGGTAGAGGATGACAGGGCGGATATCAGCAATCCATGGAGTGTAGTAGTATTCCAAGGTGGGACCCGGCGGCGGTGGTGGTTGATGCTGAACCCCATCGGCCTGGGGTATTGGGTTGTTCCCCAGGATCTGGTTCACCAGACGAACCTAGAGAGGTATCCCCTGTGGAGGGTTATGGTCTCCTTCCATCTTGTACTCTTCCAGTTTCGTCACTTTCTCTCTCTAGGTATCGCTTTTCTCTCTAAAACTCGGAACTCCTATCCTTTGGATGCAAATTGGGTTAAAAACAGAGAAATTCCCGACTCACACGGCCAGGCCACACGGCCATGTAACTTCCCTAGCTACCCGCGTGGCTTTGCAAAACACGGCGTTTCGTTAAGTGACTTCAGGCTTCCTACACGGCCACGACCCACACAGCCGTGTGGATTTCCAGGTTGCCCGTGTGAGTTCCCTGGAATTTCCACACGGCCACAAGGGGTCCCCTTCACGGCCCGTGTGATTTTGCCCGTGCAATTCGATGTCACACGGCCAGGTCACACGACCGTGTAGGTTTTAGGCATGCCCGTGTGGCTCCATCAGCTTCCCGCCAAATGTCCAATCTTCGTCCAATCGACCCCGAACTCGTTCCCAAGCCTTCATTCACATACTAGGACATGAAATAGCCGAATCTCTGTCTGAATTTCCCAAAAAAAATGAGCGATTGGTGGCAAGGAGAGGGAGTTTATGTTGATGAATTTCTAGCGGTACGTACTCATTATTCTGGTTTAATTTTTGTTGTTGTTATAAGCTTTTTAATTAATCTATGTACTAACCTCGTTGGTATTTTCTCGTAGGTTGGGGACGACATGGATATATACAACCAACGGTATTATCTCGAGCAAGGACCGTTGGATCCAACCGACTTGTACGACCAACCCAACCATCGGTCAATGGATGTTTGGAACGATCACACGGTACATACAATTCTTCATCATTTGTCTTTCCTTTATTTTGCTAATGTATTTAGTGGAATATAAAATAAATTTATGTTGAATTTTTAATCGTGTTGGTTGTTTTCAATAATTTAATCGAATACATAGCGCCACTTACTTCGACTCTTTATAAAGAGATGCACGTCTAAGGAAATGGGGTTTTAAGCGATTATCATATCGTCCCATTCCCCGGGAAAATCTGGTATTAAGAGATCATCGGATCCCTCTTTTTTCTTTCAAAAATACTGCGTTTGTGAGAAGATGTATACCTCTTCTAAGAGTCTAACGAGTGTTGCTCTGTATTCGATTAAATTATTTAAAACAACCAATACGATTAAATTATTTACCAAACAGCCAATACGATTTATTTTTATGTGTACAAAATAACTTTTATTAATTTCAAACATTTGAATATGTATGTTTCTCTTTAAATTATTATTCATTTAGAATGTTATTATGTTAATTAATTTAGGATGTTTGTTTTATGATAATATGTATGTATCTCTTTAAATTATTATTGATTTAGAATGTTATTATGTTAATTATATGAAACGTATTTTTATGATAATAAAATTCTGCTCGAAGTTAAATAATTTAATTTAATTAATTTAGTTATAAGAAAAAACCCTTACTAATATATAATAATTAACGTGTAAATTTTCGCTAAGAGGCACAAACAATACTCCGCTACAGGGGTACGACTAATGTGCTCCCATTCCACCCAGCTATCTTGCCCTTTCTCAAAAGGGCACGGTTGGACCCGATTAGGCATTTTAACGGCATCAAAGTCGATCGCCAACTCATCACTGCATTAGTAGAGAGATGGAGAAAGGAGACCCATTGTTTCAACTTTAGAGAAGGAGAGGCCACCATCATGCTAAGGGATGTCGCCACCCTAACCCATCTGCCCATCGACGGCAAACCGGTGTGCGCGAGTGATCATCCCCCCGAGGATCGTGACGGTATGCCCGGTTGGTTTATTTCGTCCACAGTGTTTTGGGGGTGAAAGTACCAGTCAAGGGGAGCGTTGATGCGACTGATCGCTTGCCACCAATGAGGAAACACCAAGTCTCAATTGCTTGGTTGACGAAGTGTTTTAGAGACCATTACGAGAGTCATCCCCTAACTGAGGAAAGTCCGAAGGATGAGAAGGAAAGATATGCTCGTGTCTATCTCATAGGCATGATCGGAGGAGTGTTCTTCTCCAAAAAATCAAGCAATCTCCTTAGCTGTGGATGGCTTAGGATAGGGTTGCTAAACGGTACGGTAACCGGTTTACTGTTTTACCGGTTTCGGTAATACCGGAAATACCAAAACAGCCGCCGGAAGCCGTTACCGATCTCCTCGCGGTATACCGTTTACCCTTTCGACACGGTATCGGTAAGGGATCGGAGTCCCGAAATTACCGACGGAAGAAATGTCTGCCTGTCCCTGCCCCCCCCCCCCCCCCCCTGTCCGGCTGTCTCCTGTCGTCTGTACCTGTCGCCTGTCCCTGTCGACTGTCGCTGTGCCAATTCCAATTCCAATATCATCATTCGGCTGTCGGCTGTCTCCATGACCAACGCCACATGCCAATTACAATATCATCATTCATCACCATTCACCAACGCCACTTGCCATTTGTCTTGTCAAAAAAAAAAAAAAAACGCCACTTGCCATTTCCAATTTCATCAGCATTCAGTTCACCAACCGGCAACGAGACATTCCAATTCCACAATATCAATAGACAATAGTAAATTAAATTTAAAATAATAAAAATATCCAATTACCCAAATGTCAATACTCAATTGTCAAATACTCAAATCAAATGTCAATAGTATTGTAAATTTTGGGCACAAAGCCACAAATCACAATGGTCGGCAGTCGGCTAATTAATTAAATAAATAATAAATCTAAAAAGTAAATTCCAAACATCAAATTGAAAAATAAAAATACTAAAAAATAAGATCAAATATAGCATTATAGTTGTACGTAGTACATAGAATTCCAAATAGAGCAAATAGAGCAATCTGGTCTGCTGCTTCTAAATTTTAAATTAAATTCGAAGACATGAAGATAAAAAAAAGAATTACTAGCTCCTCACTTGCCACTAGGACCTGTACCACCAACATCAACGAAACCTTGCTGCTTCAAAGTGGTGTGAAGGTTATCATCACCATTATCCTCCTCGTCTTGGTCCTCCTCATCCTGGTCCTCCTCATCCTCTTCTGAATCTTCCTCCTCTTCCTCCTCCACCACAACAGGTAAACTTTGTTTGACACCTTCATTTGGCTTGGCAGTAGCACTCTCCATTCGAGTTTGGAAGTTAGTAGTGACTAAGTTTAAAAAGAAAATACAAATTGTTACATTTCATCTAATAATATGTAATCAGAAACGGACTAATGGAAAACTTAAAAATAAATGAAATTAAGAATTCTTACCACTTTCATAATCGATTTGGTCTTGATTTTCATCTTTAGTATCATCAACTTTGTCTGCTTTCTTTCCTCCTTCATACCTTATCCAATCTTCAGCACAAATCAAGGCCTCTACAATGGTGGGGCTCAACGAAGACCTAAACGGACTGAGCACTCGACCTCCACAACTGAAAGCAGCCTCTGAGGCAACAGAGGAGACTGGAACAGCTAGGATATCCTTGACCATCTGGGAAAGAATAGGATATCTAACGCTGTTCTTACTCCACCACATCAAGATGTCAAACTTCATATCATTATCATCCTCGTTAATAGCATCATCAACATCTCTTAAGTAGATGTCTAGCTCAGAAGAACCTTGAATCCCCCTCTGTAGTTGCTCCTTTCTCATCTTGAAGAATTCATCATCAAATGTCCCTCCATAAGATGCAGATCCAGTACCATCATCAGCACTAGGAGTGGTAACAGTAGGCTCGGAAGGTTGAGGTGCATACTTCAATTTGTAAACCTCAAATATTGCAGTCATCTCTATAGTCACATCTTTCACCAAATCGTCTCTTTTCTTCTTCCCATACATCTTACCCCACATCCAATACAAATAAGCCATTTTACGCCTAGGATCTAGCACACAAGCCATGTAAACCAGTCTATTTATCCTTAGGTTCTCCACCTCGTCATCATCATCATCATCATTCTCAAACCAATATTTTCGTACCTTTGCCTCCATTCTTGTTGCCATCCGTTGTATCTCTACATCCATGTCTATCTTAAAAAGTTCTATCCCTTCATAGATGTCAGCAATAGCTTTGAAGAAAGTATGAGCAGTCACATAAGATGTTCCCGATACATCCAAAAATAACAACAAATTATTCACAAATTAGTTGAATTACAAGTTGAATCACAAAAGAGTTATGTTTGTTCACATACCTGATACCCGAAAGGTGAGCTCACAAAAGAACTTCAAATACTTCATTAGCTGTCGAATACTTGTCCAATCTTCCTTAGTTGGAAGACCTCTCTTTGAGTCCACATAATCTCGAAATGCAGAATCATTGGGGCTTCCATGCAAGAAGTTAAAGACAGTCTCAAACCTTTCTGCATATTCCAACATCAAATAAGTTGAGTTCCACCTAGTTGGAACATCCAAAGATAGAAGTCTTCTTCCATCCATTAATACACAATCAATGGCAGATTTGAACTTTGCACTTCTACCTGGTGATGACTTCACCCATTTAACACAATCTCGAACCCTTTAACAGCAACTCCAACCTCCTTCAACCCATCTGACACAACCAAATTGATTATATGTGCCACACATCGAAATTGCAAATACTTCCCACCAATCAAATTTGTTCCCCACTCTTTCATCTTTGTTCTCATACAAAGCTAATGATCCTCTTCTGCAGCTTCCAGTCACTCCCAATGAAATGAGCAGTCACACACATGAAATTCTGGTTGTTATCAGAAGTCCATGTATCTGTGGTGATAGAAATTCTTCCTTTGCACTTGGATTTGAAGAACTCAGACAGCAACTCTTTTTTCTCCAAAAAGATTATATAGCAATCCTGCCTTATTGTCTGTCTTCCAAGTATCACAAACAATGGTTGGGTTACCGCCATAAATCTCTTAAACCCTTCATGCTCAACAAAGCGAAATGGCAGCTCATCCAAGATGATCATAACAGCTAATGCAGTTCTAGGTCTTTGTTGATCAAACTTCCATGGAGTTAGAGAGCCTACCTCACCATCCCCAAGTTGATAGTTCAATAGTGATTGACCACTGGCTTCCTTCCTCTTCCTCTCACATGCCAAGTGATGTTGCTTCAAACCAGAAGTCCCGTTATTGGTAGAGTGAGCTTTGATCAACGTTCCACATTGTTTGCATTTGCCATATGGGTAGTCATCCACCAGAACCTCATCATAAGGAGTCCACCATGGGGACTTCTTCTTCCTTTTAGTCACCTTGTTAATTTTCTTTGCCTCACCCACTTCATCTGCTTCCCTTCCCATATCAGTCACCTGTGTAGGCGTGGCAACTGCAGGAGGTGCAGTAGCAGGTGGAGATGTAATGGCACTGGTAGGTGTAGGTGTACTAGATGAGACATTCACTTGAATCCCTTTTGCAGCTCCAACACGAGCACCCACTTTTTTTGAAGTGGTTCGAGGAGGAATGGAACCACTTTTTTCGGAGCATCTCCTTTACTTGGACGAGAAGATTTCGTCCTACAACAAAAAGAAAAAATGTAAACAATTAAAAATCATAAAATTGCCAACATGTAAAAAAAGGCATAAACATTAATTCTTACATTTTTTACTTGGTTTCTCAAGTTAATAAATTAGTTAATACTTAATGAAAAGAAAAAATGAAAAGCAAACAACAAACTAATTATTAAGTAAAAATGAAAAGCAAACAGCAAACTAACTCTTACATTTTTGTACTTGGTTTCTCAAGTTAATAAAATAGTTAATAGTAATACTTAATGAAAAGCAAAAATGAAAAGAAAACAGCAAACTAACTCTTACATTTTTTTACTTGGTTTCTCAAGTTTCTAAACCTGCAAAAATGAAAAGCAAACAGCAAAATAATTATTAGTTAATACTTAATAATCAACTCAAACAATTGAATTAAACCTCTAAGATTCTAACTCGGCTACTACCTACGAGCCTACTGCTGCTCCTCTGCTCGCACAGTCGCACTAATCAAAGTATCAAACAACAAATCAACCAAAATAACTACAAAAAAATAATCAAACAATAATCACTATTCGATCCCGGCATACCGCCAAATAATCAAACAATAAATCTAACAAGTCAAAGCTACACAGGTGACAGGTTACCTCTAACTCTAAAGTCCAAAATGGACGGACAGCCGGAGAAGGGACGATGCCTGCCGTCTGATGTGTCCTGCTCCCTTGGGTGGAGGTGCTTGCGCTAGCGACGGAGACGACGGGGTTCGACGGCTCGGCGATGACTGGCTTCGACGGAAACAGAGCAACGACCAACGAGCCAATGATGATGAGACAAGTGACAAGGAGACGACGGGGTTCGCGTTCGACGGCGACTGGCTTCGACGAAAATAGAGCAACGACCAACGAGCCAACGATGATGGAAACCGTCAACGATGATGAGGGCCACTGCTGCCGTCATGCCCCTTGGACCTTGGTGGATGCGTGGTGGTTGAATTCGATGAACGGAGGAGGAGGGATCGGCGGTCGTGCACGGTGCAGAAGTCACTCAGGCCTCAGGAGATGCAATTAGTCGATTAGAGATCGTTCGTATCGTAGGGCTTTTTTAGTTTTTAGGGTTGCCTTGCCGACGCACGACGTTTCGTTATTGGTCTAGCTTAGGATCATGCTCGGTAGTCGGTTACTGGTACGGTTATCGGTTAAACCGGCAACCGCAAAACCGTTTAGCAGCCCTAGCTTAGGATCATCCTCGGTAGTTGGGAGGAGATGGGGGAGTTTAGCTGGGCATCTGCTTGCCTAGCTAATATCTACCACAATTTCTGCAATGCGTCTCTAAAATCTGTGAGGGAGGTCGGCGGCGCAATGTTCATCGTCCATACCCGATGGATTCCATACCCGGAGAACATCGTTCAATGGCATCTCCAGCAATTCTCCAGTCATATCGGGCAATTGTGCACAAGGGTCCCTCTAATTTGTTTTGGGACCGTGGAGTGGCACTTTCCGGATCGATGCCTCCGTCAGTTTGGTCGGGAGCAGTGCAATCCGTTGGAGGTCCCCGATAGTCAAAGGGCCTTTCAACGCCGAGATGGTCGGCAAGGTACTCACGATTGGCCCATGAAGTTGGCGAAATTCATCATGATGTGGGACAACCGACAAATGCAGGATATTGTCACTCCAACTCAAGTGGGTCGAATGGGGTATCATGACCCATACTTGGATCGATATCGGCAAACATCGGTTCGGTACATGACTCCGGAGGGTGCGGCCGATGGTGCGTTAGTAAGTATATTCCGTCTACACAATTAAATTTATTACTCGGTGCCTAAATTTTTTTTTGTAACTTGTATTTTTGTGATTTAGGCTGATGGGATTGAGCGTATCAAAGATATGACCAACGGAAGAGTTGAGCTGTGCAATGATGTGAGCTTCATCAGGAGGATGGCAAACAGTCTGCTTGGCTGTATCAGAGCTCAGGGTCGGGATCATCGTAGATATCCGCCCATGCCCGCACCCCCGCCACCTCCGGTATAAGTTGATGTCCCCAATCCCCCACCACCATACGAGAGAAAGAAGAGCAAGAGGGTTCGGGAAAGGCCCAACATGCCCGACATAACGGCATATAAGGCGTGGAAAGTGCCGCCCCCATTGGTTGTGACACATGGTGCCGCCCCGAGTTCCTCCCAAGCTCCCCACCCGAGTTTCCCCCAAGGTGTCGGCCCGAGTTCCTCCCAAGCTCCCCGCCCGTGTTCCGTCCAAGATCCCCGCCCGTGTTCATCCCAAGAGCACCGCCCCTCCTACCACAACGATCTCCACCCAAGCTCATACTACGATCCCCGCTCGACCTACCATCAATCCCCTCCGAGTCTCCATCAATCCCCATATGATCCCAACCCGATCTCATACAACGATCCCCGCCAACCATCATACGATTCCCGCCCGGTCTACCCCCCATCTCCCCGCCAAACATACTACGATTCCCACCCGGTCTACCCCCAAGATCCCCCTACATCATAGGGTACTTGGCATGATGGTTACTCCACGACGGCGCCCCACGAATTCAACCCATTGACTCGCCCTCATCAGCCGTGGCCTCCTACTCCTCACTGTATGAGCGCGGATGTCCCCTGCTGGACCCCGGAAGCGCCGCCTCCCCTCCTACATAGCACCGACGAGCGCCACACTACCTCGGCCATTCGAAACTTGCCACCGCAACCACCTGTTGTTACTCCCGTCGGCCGTCGTACAAGGAGCAAGAAAACCGTTGGTTTCGGTGAAGCTCATGGACTTCCTTGAGATGTATTTTGAGTTGAATTTTTTAATTATATGTATTTGGAACTATTCCCTTATCTTAGTTTATTTAATTGAGTATTGTTTGAATTTGTTTTTATTTCTATGTACTTGGAACTATTCCTCTTATCTTGATATTATTCCAATTTGTTTAACTTGTAATTGGCTTTGTCCATTTTTTTCGTGTTAACTTGATATTTTCCCAATTCGTTCAATCAACAATTCACAACCCATGTCTGTTATTTTGCATGGCATGTCGGACAATAATTGACCAAAACCGCACCTTGGGGGTGCGGTTTGTGTGGCAAAACCGCACCTTGGGGATGCAGTTTTGTTTTGGAGAAACAAACCGCATCTCCAAGGTGCGGTTTTGCTAGGTCAGGCCAAAACCGCACCTCGGCTGTAACACCTTAGGCAAATCCCACATTGACAAAGCACGGGAGAGATCCATGGTTCATAAGTAAGAAACCGATCTTAACTGACAAGACGCGTTTTGGGGTGTAATGGAGGAGTTCTTGTGAGAACTCCGAAGTTAAACGTGCTCAGTGTGGAGTAAAATAAGGATGGGTGACCTTATGGGAAGTCACCGTGAATTGCACCCCAAGTCAAAAACCGTGAGGGTCGAGGCTCAAAGCGGACAATATATTTGTCGGGAAAAGGTTCGGGATGTTACAAGTGGTATCAGAGCCTCTCCGCGTCCCTCTTGAACGATGGTGGGGCAAACCTCAACAAGGGCGTTGAGTCCCAAGGGGGGGGGGGGTGTATGTAACACCTTAGGCAAATCCCACATCGACAAAGCACGGGAGAGATCCATGGTTCATAAGTAAGAAACCGACCTTAATTGACAAGACACGTTTTGGGGTGTAATGGAGGAGTTCTTGTGAGAACTCCGAAGTTAAACGTGCTCAGTGTGGAGTACAACAAGGGTGGGTGACCTTATGTGAAGTCACCTTGAATTGCACCCCAAGTCGGAAACCGTGAGGGTCGAGGCCCAAAGTGGACAATATCTTCGTGCTGGACGGCGAGACGTAACGCAATACCATTCCTTTTGCAGTAGGGACACCGGACGACGAAACTTAATGCGGGCGAAAACGAGAACGACTTTCATGTAAGAGGAGAAATTCTAATAATGTTAATTGTTAGGAAATGCGCTTAAGGAAAGGACCTTAGGTTGTAGTAACGACGAGACTGACCCCTTCTCACTCACCAGGTATCTAGAGGAAGTGTTAGCGGACGAGTAATCGAGGGAAGGCGTGACGTGTCAGCAGCCGCACCAGCATTGACGAGATATCAGGGAGCTTAGTAAGGAGTCAAGAAATGTTTAGTTATTTATGTTTCATGATTATGAGTATAACTGGAGGTTTAGAAGTTAAGTTTTATTGACTATGGATTAAAGTCGCCCAAGTGTTTAGGGCATTTCATTTGAATTTCTTTTGGAAATGTTTCGTTTGTATTTATTTTATTGAAAATTTTGAGAATGAGCTCTCCTAATTATAGAGTTCGAGAAAAAATCTAATATAAAATCATGTGATCTGCCCCTCTTCTGGTCCATTCTTCATCCAGCCTTTGGCCTTCTTTTTTATTCAACTACTTACCCAATAATAATCACTAAGTAGATGAATTTGTTGGGTTGTGTACTTGAATTTTTATATAATTATATATAATTCAAAATACAATTAACGATTATAATCAGTTTGAGAAGAATCAGATGTGAAAAATAACAACAACAACGATAAAGTAAGGCCTTTAAAAGTGAGTACACCAAAGAGTACAACACATGTTTATATTAGAACCACTTTGATTTGATAAGATGGGTATTATTATAATTAAAAAGCTGATAAACCCTAGCTTCCCCCACAAGCTTGCTGTTACTGGCGTTATCTATTTCTTAGGAAGCAGGGAAAACGGCTCTAATAATTACCGTAGTAGCACCAGCAATCATTTTTATCACAGTTGCAATCCAAGTAGTACAAGTCAGGACACCTATTAAGGTACTTGGAACGGCAGTCTTTGTAGGTGCAACCAGCAGAACAGTCTGTCTCAACGGAAGCATTGCCGGAAGTTGTACTATGAGTCCCACCGTGCAAATGGTGGTTCCTGCAAAATGTTGAGACTTTTGAGAAGAGGGTAATGGTCGCGCGCACGACAATATTGGATCAACAACCCTAAAATGAAGAAGGTGGAGCGGCGGCTGCTGGGATATATATTATTGGGTTTCATACCTGAGATCTGTGCTGCTAGAACTGTTGGGAGCCATCCCCGACTTGGGAGCAATCGTTCTCGCCGATTCGCTCCAAGGAAGAAGGCCTGCATGGATACGAGTCAGGCAAATCATGAATACTGTAAGCGAGTACAGTACAAGAATGAAGAAGAAAGAAGTGAAAAGAGACGATGGGGGAAGTACAGTACATGGAATTAGGATGACCCATGAGATGAAGGGCAGCAAAATGGCCAGCTTAGTAATGCTGGGCATGATCATCGCCATGGATTGGATGGCTGTTCTTCCAGTACTTTAAGTGGTGGATATATGTGGATGCTGAAAACAGCTGGTAGTAGGTAGCTGCTTATATACAACATCAAAGAGTGTTCAGGACTTGATATCTTCGCATATAATAATTCATTAATAATTCGGTTATTTGGATTTATTGGAGTAAAACAGCTTGCAGCAGTCAACATTTGCTGTTGCGTACGCATATCATCTATAATTGGAAGGAAGGTGGTGTTTGTTAGCAGAACTACTTGTGTGATTCGGAAAAAAAAAACAAAAAAAAAAGAGTATATAGCGATACAATATTGATGTATGATAGCGGAATCTCACGTATCGTGGAACTCGAACTCTTCTACGAAATTAATGAAACGTGATAAAAATAATTAAATTACTCTAATTTACTTTACTCTTATTCATTGTTTTAAAACGTAGAACGAAAGTACATATTTATAGGACTATCACACAAACCCTTTCCCTCTCAAACAAGGTAAACTAATCCTATCCCAACAAGTAAACACTAACTTCCTCAACAAGTCCCAATAAACTAATACGAATATCCTAAACAACCATAATAATATGACAATTAACGAATAATAATTTCCTAATTACTAAGCCCATATTCGGCCTAAGGCCCATTGGATGTGTGCATGCATCAATCCTCCCCCCTTTGAAAAACGTCATCTCAACCCGAATCAATGAAGAAGAATCTTTCCCACGTGTTGATGGTAGCAAAGAGAGTGAGTGATCTTCGATTCCAATCCCTCTTACGAAATTTCCAATTGCGCTCCGGGACTTGAACAAATCGTCTAGCGCTAGCTCCATCCACTTCCATCTTCACGTACATGAAATGGAAAAGATTCCAACTAGGGCTGGCAGTCGGTTTCGGTTTAACCGAAAACCGAAATCTCGGTTATCGATTAAACCGAGACACGACCAATCGCTTCCGCCAACCGACCGCCCCTCCAGCCTCGGCTAGCCGCAGACCGACCGGCCAGTTTTCGGTTTTGGTGCGGTTTAATCGCGACAACCAAAAATTGAAGGTCGGTTCGGTTGGTACCACCTAACCAACCGGTAATCGACCAGTACTGACCGACCAGGAAGGAAAAAAAACAAAAATCACCTAAAATTAAAATCTCAAACCTACATTTCAATTCCTTTTACATAGAAAATACATCTAAATTAGCAACTTAATGTCTCACTTTCATTAATTCAACAACATAAACTCCACAAATCATAGTAGATCCTCCAGATAGCAACAAATCAACAGCACATCATCAACTATCATCACTTATCACCAGCCTTAGAAGAACCAACATCTGCATAACCCTGTTCGTTCAATTAGGGCAACAAGTCATGACCATATATAATCGTCATATCCATCTTTCTCATACTCTTCCTCCGGTACTTCTTCTTCACTCTCCTGCTCATTCTCCACTGGAATGTTGAGGCTTACATCTGCATTGCCAGTATTCCTTGCACTTTCCATTCTATTTTGGAAAGTGGCATTAAATGAGTAAAAAAAAAGGAAAACAAAGTGTTAGACATTCATATATTGAATTAGGTGGAAAGAATGCAAAATTGAACAATAAGAGAGTTTCAGAACTCACTACTTTCCAAAGTCAAATTCTCTTCATCATCTTCCTTATCGTCAATCTCCCTGGATCCGGGATACCTTATCCAATCCTCAGCACAAATCAATGCCTCCACCATTAGGCCGCTCAAAGTGGACCTGAATGGACTGAGAATTCGCCCGCCACAGCTGAATGTTGCCTCTGAGGCAACATAAGAGATGGGAACAGCTAGGAAATCCTTAGCCATCTCAGCAAGAATCAGATATATTCCAGAGTGTCGAGACCACCAATCCAATATGTCAAACTTTGTATCATCCCTCTCTTCATTAATGCCATCAGTTTGACATTAGATGCTACCTCCTGTTTCCAGCAGAAGTGCTTCCCTTTTTCTCTTTCTAACCCTCTCCTCCAACTTCTCAATTCGATCACCAACACCTTCACCAGAACCACCATCAGCAATGTTATCATCAGTGGTAGGCTGAGATGCAGACTCTGATCCATACTTCCTCTTATAAACCTCAAACATCTGGCGCATCTCCCTTTTAATAGAACTCTGAATTTCTCCTCCTTTGATACGTCCATAAATCATTTCCAACACTTCAGACATCAGATCAAGTTTACTTCTAGGATCAAGCACACATGCTATATAAATTAAGTGATTCACCTTCATATTCTCCTCATTCATGACAGGTGTCTCAAACCAATACTTATGTACCTTTTCTTCAACCTTTTCAGCCATCTTTTAAAGCTCTTCATGCAGATCATTCTTCGATTCCTCAATGATGTCATAAACTGGAACAAGTTTCTTGAAGAAAAGATGGGTAGTTACATATTTAGTTCATGTACAATGAGAATAGAATACAGGAAATTAGACTTAAACAAACCAAAATTGAAAAATGATCAAATTAAAATAAAACAATGCCATTAAAATTCCACTTACCCGAGACTAGGAGGGTAAAGTCATTAAAGACTTTCAGATACTTCATCAACTTCCAAATCAGGTGCCAATCTTGTTCAGTTGGAAGACCACCTCTTGCGTCAACTTAATCCCTGAAGTAATGATCGTGTATACTTGAATACAAAGTTGTAAACACTCCACCAAACCTTTCTGCTGCTTCTAACATGATATATGTGGAGTTCCACCTGGTCGGTACATCCAAACACACCAATTTGGTTGACTCCAACTCCAAAAACTTGCATGGCAGTCTTGAACCTTGTCAACCTAGCTGGTGATGACCTCACCCACTTCATACAGTCCCGAACTCCATCCACAGCTCCTCCGATCACTTTCAATCCATCCTGCACCACCAGATTAATGATGTGTGCAACACAGCGAAACTGCAGATACTTCCCATCCATCAAATCCACACCCCCACTCATTTAATTTCGTTCTCATGCAATCACTCGCAATATCATTGGTAGACGTATTGCCCATGGTAATGCAGAACAGATTCTTCACCTTCCATTCTTCAAGAATTTCTGCAATCTTCTCTGCAATATCATTTCATGTATGACTTGTGATGTGAACAAAGGAGAGAACCTTTTTCTGCAACTTCCAATCAACTCCAACAATGTGAGCAGTCACACACATGTAATTTTTGTTGTTTTCAGATGTCCATGTATGTGTGGTGATTGAAACTCTACCTTTGCTCTTTGATTCAAAATAACCTATCACATGCATTTTTTCTCTCCAAGAATTTATGAAAGCAATCATCTCTTATACCTCTCCTCCGAGGTATCTTAAACAGTGGCTGCACAACTTGCATAAACTGCTTAAACCCTTCTCTTTCCAGAAAGTGAAAAGACAACTCATCCATAATAATCATCATGGCTAAGGCATATCTAGGTTTTTCTTGATCAAACTTCCATAAAGCACTTACTTGACTTTGACTACCATTTGCGGCCTGCAAATTCACAACATTCTGATCCCTGGATGCTGCAACCTTAGACAAACATGATTTCTTATGGTTATTCATTGCAGAAGTGCCATTCTTGGATGGTTGTGCTTTGATTTTAGTATGACAGTGCCTGCACTCTCCCATCTGATACTCATCCACCGCCACCTTTGTGAAATCCTTCTAGCAATCAGTTGTACCCTTTGTCTCCAACCATTTCTCTAGATTGAAGGGATCGTCTTTAACTTTATTTGAAGCCAGATTAACCGTGTCTACTAAAGGAGTCTCAGCAGCAGGTGTACTTTCACTACCGGCATGGGCGAGAGTTGATGCAATTGATGCCGATGCCGGCGGTTCAGCAGACTGAACAGGCCGACTCCCTGTACGTCCACCACGACCCCGATTCTGAGCAGGAGGGGCTGAGGCACCCGCACCACCACGACCTCGAGGAGCCGGAGGTCTCCCACCACGAGAAGAAGTCTCAGCGGAAGGTGCACCTCGTCCGCCACATCCACCACGCGGAGCCGGAGGTCTCGCCCTACAACAACAGTTACTGAAATTTAAAAATTCAAATAAATTTACACAAATTCTAACAAGTAACAACTAACAAGCATCATTAAAATCATCAATCATCATCATTCATCAATCAAAATCATCATTCATCATCACTAAACCTTTATAACTTATAAGAATATCAACATCCCATTTCTGTGGTGGTTCATCATCATCACCATTCACCAATCATCATCATTAATCATTCAAAATCATCATCAATCATTCATAATCAATCATTAAAACTCTAAATCATCATTCTAAGATTCTAAATTCTAATTATCTTACATAATAAACTTACATAATATATGTCAGTTGGCGGGGGAGGGAGAAGAATGGTTGCCTGGCGGCTGGCGCCGGCGGGGGTCGCCGGGGGAGATTGACAAGGCGCTGGCGGGGCAGGGAGAAGGAGGGGTCTCGGAGACGGGAGACCTAGCACCGGCGGGGGAGGAGGGAACGAAGTTGATCTTTCACGAGGGAACGAAGTTCGCTCTCCAACTTGTCCACCCCAACTTGAAACCGATCTTGGCAACGTGGCGGCGTCTCCGGTACATCTCGCAAGCCTTGTAGCTGACCAACGAGCACGTCATAGACCTGTGTCGACTCCTCGGTATCCCGGTTGCATCTGCTATAAGAATCATCAAGTATTCACACCACCGTTCGTTGATGTTAACGGAGATCTTGTAGTGCTTCTTCTCCACCATTATTGGAACGGATCTAGCCCTGGTCGACAAAGGTACGTAGGTGAAATGGGATGTGAGCCTCGTGGGCCGTCCGCGCTGCTTCCCAGGCTTGAACCCTGGCCGCCGAACCCTCGGTGTGGGTACGGGCAGTGGCGGATTCAGAAAATTTTCACAGGGGTGTCCTCTTCAAAAATTAAATTTAATTATTAATAAATTAAATAATTTGTATATTAAAAATATCATACTTATATAATTTGTATAAATTTTTTATTAAATAATAAATTAAAATTCATATTTTGAAAAAATAATATAAATAAACTCCGTGTCTGCACTGTTCAAAAAAAATCTACATATCCTACTAGACAATACTTCACGAACTTATCACATATTCTATTTCTAACATTGTTCTTAATGTAGCTCAAAGTAGAAAAGACTCTTTCAACACTTGCCGTGTAACCATAAAATCAATTCAAAATTAAGGGTAGCGTGTACGTAGTTTAATTATTAGGTATTGAAAATAGTTGGGGATAAAGAAAAAGCGTTTTACTGTTGCATTATATTTAAAATAGAATAACAAATGAGTAGCAACATAATTAGAATATGTTTGATAATAGTAGTGTCCTTGGTTGGAATAACACGGACTACCACTTATATTTTGTTTATCATAAGCAAACTATTATCGAGGGTAGGATAATCATTTTTTCAAATGTTAGGGTGTCCCGGATTACCAATTATATTTAGTATACCTATACGAAACTACTACCGGAGGTTGGATAATCGTTTCGCCAAATTTTAGGGGTGTCCAGGCCCATGTATCCGTCGCTCGATATCCGGCTCGATTTATCCTTCGCCGGATCCATCTTTTGCAGTGAGCTTAATCCGGAGCAGCATGATTGGGAAGAAGGTGGTCGAAGCCGTGAGGCCGATGGAGAAACAGTTTGAGGCCAGCGGCGGATCCAAAATACAGTAGGGCACTGGGCCGCATTTCAATATAATATTATATACCGTAAATAAAAATAGTCAATATTTTTAAATTTTAATATTTCAAATACAAAAATAGTTACAAGATTACCAACGATAACAGACAAATGACTAATGTTTTGTATTTCGAAAGGTTTTGGCTAATAATTTGGAAAGTCTAAAAGGTTTAACTAATAAATTGTATTTACTCAAAATTAGTTTTCACATATTTCATTGCTTGTTCTCTCATGGTAGCCGCTGAAACTGGCAAGGTCAACACTAGACGAATCAACCCACAAATCAATTTGTTTAGAGGGTTTTCTTATTTTAATGAAACTTTATACATTTTAGACTTTTAGGTTTTGTTGTTTTTTTTTTCAAATGAAAATCATTCGGGCTAGAATTCGTAAACTAAATTGAGAGTAATGATTTGCATATTTTCATCTATACCATTTTTCTAACTACACAAAATTATTATCAAATAACACTCGACCGACCATTAAATAATACTGGGCCGAATACCTAAATCAAAAAAATTATAAGCTCTATACTAGCTCTAGATCCGGTTGATGGCTGGGCCGTGGCCCGGGTAGGCCCAGCCCTAGATCCACCGATGTTTGAGGCTGAAGTCGCTTGATTCCCTCTCTCCATCTCTCGATTTATACTCAAATTAGAACCCGAATTTGCGTCCCTCGAAGTTGTAGGATGAATGAAGGAGGAGAAAGGGAACGAAGGGATGTGGGAGGCGAAGTTGGTGGTGACCTGGCGGTGGTGAATGCAGGGGAGAGGCAGAAAACACAAGGAGGGAGAAGGGGATTCTTGTATGGGAAAGAAGGAAGAAGAAATAGTTTAGGGATTCTTGGACTAGTGGTGGTGAAGGTAGGGGAGAAGGTAGAGAACGTCGGGTGTTGTGAGCCGGCAGAAGAGGGAGTAGAGGCTGGGACGAAGGCAGAGGACGAGAGAGGAGTAGCGGAAGAAAGAGGCTAGGACTGTGGACCCATGCGGCGGAGAAGGAGCGACGGAGGCGGCGGTGTTGTGAGTGATGTGGAACAAATATTAGTGAGGTTTAGTGAATTAGAATTTATTTTTTATTTTTTATTTTAATAGTAGTGATAATGAGGTGGTTACTTTAAATTAAATTAATTTTTTTTAATTGCCACGACATACATTTAACGGTCAACTTTGAGTATTGACTGTCACATCAGACATAATTAACGGAGTTTGACGGAGAGTGACCAAATTTGGATGATTTTACTAAAACTAGTGACCATAAATGGAATTAAATATTTTCAGTGACCAATCATGAATGTTTTTAGTAATCTCGGTGACCAACCTTGCAATTTACCCTATTTATGGACTATCTCACAGACCCTTTCCCTCCCAAACAAAGTAAACTAATCCTATCCCAACAAGTAAATACTAACTTCCTCAACAAGTCCCAATTAACTAATACGAATATAGTAAATAACCATAATAATATGACACTTAACGAATAATAATTCCCTAACTACTAAGCTCATGTTAAGCCCATATTCGGCCTAAGGCCCATCGGATGCGTGCAATGTGCATGCATCAAATTTTTACCAACATATATTCTACTTTTTCATCCAAGTTTATCAATTATTGATGCAGATCATCTTGTACTCATGTACGGTGTACATACCCTTTTTATTTACGTAGTCAACTAATTTTATCACGCATTCTCATCACTCAGTTGCGGACTCACAAATCTGTAGGAGAGAAGCTAATATGTTTACATTCAATGAATTTGAATCGGAAAGGTGCTAAATCCTTACTACCTACTCTATTTTTCAAATTAAAAAAAAAATTATTATGTCCAACCTAGGTTAGAGCTGGTTCCTCCAACCAGCCACATGGATGATTATTGCTGGTGGATTTTCCTTACTTTTTCATAATTTTTAAAGTCGTTTCTCCCTTTTAGCTAACCAAAAGAGAAAAAGCTATTGGTAAAAAATAACAGGAAAAGGCTGGTTTCTGTTTCTGCCTGGTTTCTTTTTGCTGTAACTGCTGGATTTATCTTAATTTATATCACCCTTAACAAAATATATATATATATAACAGGAAAAGGCAAACGGAATCCTTTTTTATCATGATTAATGAAAAATTGTATTGAAGTTCGGGGTTGCAACTCGCAAAACTCTCTCCCAAAGTTTCCACCATGGTTTTACAATCATCGTTTCTCTAAAGAAAACAGAAAGATATGTATAACTAAGAGCTATTCCCTAAAACCCTTAATACTATCAGCTGGAAAGGTTTATTGCTACTAGCAAAAGTTTCAAAATCTTTCAAAATCTTCAGCGAGACTTGATCAGTGGAGGCAGCTCTCGAGTCCCCGCCCATGAATTCCGCTCCTGCCAAAAGCAGCTGATCCCCATTGTCCAAAAGCCTCCCTACAGCAACCTCATCATTCGACTTCCCCCACAACAGTTCAGCCCACTGCAACTGAGATTGACAATCTGCAAATTAAGGAATCACACACACATCTCTTAACACTTTCTGCATAACTATATGTCCAAACGAGCAAGTGAGCAACCACTGAACAAATGATCTCTGCTCCCGACTCCCTCTGGACAAAGCACACAACAATGATTGCAAGAAATCCCCCAACCTGCCAACTTATCATTTGTTCTGAACCTCCCTAAATTGATTAACCACAAATTCACACTATGTTTAGGATAAATTGGCTTATCCCAAATAACGCGATGTCATGAAAAAATTGGAGAAGGCTCCCTGATTGACTCCCAAACCATCTTAACTAAGTATTAAGCAATCACCCTCCCATCCCAAGCCAATGTATCCTCTGAACCTGTGATATGCTGCCGAGCTTTGCTTCTGCATTTTATGATCTTCCGCCAAACCCATGTACTCCTTCCTTTAACTTTGTATCTATTCATCCATGCAACCCACAGAGACCCAGTTGAAGCTAACAGATTCCACAAATGCTTGATAACACAGGCTTTATTTCAGTTCTTAAAATCCCTTATACCCAAACCTCCTTCTTGTCTCGGAAGAGCAACTTGCGACCATACCAAGCTACTGACACTTTATTCCAATTGTCACGATCCAGAACCCACAAGAATTTATAACAAACATCCTCTATCATATTAAGAACCTTTGATAAGCTTCATAAACATACATGTTTGTTGTGCATAAATGATTGATCTTTAAGTCTGTATGTGTTTAAATTGCTCTAAATTAGTTCATATTGACCATGGAATGGCACTAGTGTCATTACCAAGACATTTAGCAATTTAATACAAATTGAAGCTAAGATTGTGAACAAAACGAAGTGCAGTGGACAAATGCAGGTGCAGTGGCAAAGAGCAGATGTGCAGAGGCAAACGTCCAGCAGGAGGCCAAACTGGTGAAAACCCAAATCGAATTATTGTGGGTTGGAATCTTCACTCAACTGTCAATAGCCCTAAGAAATTATTGGAATTGGATAAGATTTTTTAAAGTGAGCAAATGGATTTAGGGCTCACCAATAGATAAAGTGATGCAAAAATTTATTGCAAAGAAAGAGACTTAAACTGGCAGAACCTTCCCTTGGAAATGCGAGCTGAAAGTGCCTTCTTTTGTGGATGGAAAATCTGCATAAATTGGACTTAAAAGGAGTAGAAAAATACAACAAGAGGGGAGCTTAGTAGACACTTTTGGAGACAAGTTTTAGAAAAATAAATCAAAAGAGAGAGCTCACTTTGGCACACTTTGGAGTGAAGCATTTTGAAGAAAGGAAGACTCTTGTAAGTTGGGGATTAACTTCAACACTTTGTACTTTCTACTACTCCTTTATTTATGTAATTAGTTATGATATCGAACATTAGCATGTTTATGTTCTTTCTTTTCATCATGAACTAATCCCCTAATTTATGGGGAAAACTTTGGGATTTCATTATCTAGCCTCGATGTTTTAATCACAACTTGTTTTTCCTTCATTTTCTATCGTGCGAATTTGTATAACGTTTTGTGTTAATTGGCCACCCTCACAATGATTTGTAGTTTTCTAGGTTAATAACAATAGTGAAAACCTAGTAATGGAACGCATTTCACACTACATAATTTTCCATCGAAGCGTTAGTGGATTAAATAGGGAATTATGTAGTCATTTTAGGGATATCGTTCTTAAGTATAATTAATTAATGCAGTTAACTAAGATAGTAGAAATTGTCTTAATTAGTTAGTATGTGGTAATTCTAGATAGAGATAGCTATCAATTTAGAGGTATCCCGACTGTAGAAATATGGATTAAATTGACAAGGACAATTAAATTTATCAAGGTAAATAGTAAAAAATTTGTGTTTCTCCCGGAACTCTATAAAGTTAATTTATCCAAAATATTTCATTTTACAAGTTTGTTAATTTCAGTAATTCTGCCACTCATCACTTGATTAGAACCTTTGCAATTTCTATAGTTTCTTGAACTAAATTTGTTAATTATTGAATTTCACCAATCCCCTAAAGAACGATAATTTTACTTACACTTTATTACCCGTACGACACTGTGCACTTGTAGTTTTGTCGCCACTCACCTTCACTGGAAGCAAGAACACTGACATCCAATATTGGAAAACACTCGTGATAACAGAGTCAATCAATTGAAGCTTTCCTGCATAACTCAGAGATCTAGCCTGCCACATTGTTATATGTTTTGTGATATTGTCTACTAGACACGAACAGTCTAAGGAAGTTAGTTTACCTGATAATAATGGCACTCCTAAATATCTAACAGCTAACTCTACAAGAGGAAACACAAAATGAGTAAAGAGGGCTTGTTGTTCTTCTTTTTCGATTCCAACACAAAACAACTGGCACTTCTCGGGGTTACACTTAAGACCTGAAACTTTATAAAACCTATCAAGCACCGTCTTTATACCCACAATTGCTTGAGAAGATCCATTAGAAAAAACTAATAAATCGTCTGCAAAGCAAAGATGGGTTATCTCTAAGCTTTTATATCTGGGATGGAATGGTATTTCATGGGATTCAATGGCTCTAAGTAGAAGACATGAGAAAACCTCCATAGTAATTGTGAACAAATTCGGGGATAATGGGTCCCCCTGTCTCAAACCCTTTGCTCATGGAAAGTATCCACACAATCCTCCATTAAACGAGACACTTAGCATGGGAGATGTCACACAAGCTTGAATCAACTTCACAAAACTGGAATGTAAACCCATGGCACACATGACCTTAAATAAGAATGTCCAATCAACTGAATCAAAGGCCTTCATTAGGTCAAGTTTAAGAGCACATCTAGGAGATATTCTGACCCTATGATAGTCATTTACTAATTCAGTGGCCATTAGTATATTATCACTAATTAACCTTCCCCTCACAAAAGCATATTGACTTCTTCCTATTAGATTAGGCAAAACCAGTGATAATCTATTCGAGAGCAGTTTAGAGATATCTTTATAAACCACATTGCAGCATGATATAGGGCAAAAGTCTTTCATCCGTTCAACAATAAGGAGCTTAGGAATAATTGAGATTATCGTTGAATTCACCTGTCTAAGCATAATCTCAGTGCTAAAGAAGTCAAGCACAGTGTTCTCCACTTCCCTTCTAACCACATCTCAATCAATTTGAAGAATTCAGCTATATAGCCATCTGGCCTCGATGCTTTATCAATGCCCATACTACAAAAAAATAATTCCATAATTTCTTCTTGAGTAACAGGCAATGTCACAATTGCAGCTTCCTCCTTAGTTAGTTTATTTCTTAACAACCCCTCAAAAAACCTAGTAGAGGAATCTTGAACATTAGGGTCAGCAGCTCCCAGGAGACCTTTATAAAATTCTACAACCATTTTTCCCATCCCCTTTACCTCATTAATTACTTCACCAATGTCAGTTATCAGCTTCTGGATAGTTTGTCAATGATTCATGGCTTTGACCATACCATGAAAGAATCATGTATTTGCATCTCCCTTTGTAATCCATTGAACTCGAGACTTCTGACTATAAAAGGACTATTTAGCACTTTGCAAATCCTACACAACTTCTCTTGTACCAAAACAGCTTGAGAGTGAATTTCTGTAACACCTTAGGAAAATCCCACATCGACAAAGCACGGGAGAGATCCATGGTTCATAAGTAGGAAACCGACCTTAACTGACGAGACGCATTTTGGGGTGAAATGGAGGAGTTTTTGTGAGAACTCCAAAGTTAAACGTGCTCAGTGTGGAGTACAACAAGGATGGGTGACCTTATGGGAAGTCACCTTGAATTGCACCCCAAGTCGAAAACCGTGAGGGTCAAGGCCCAAAGCGGACAATATCTTCGTCGGGAAAAGGTTCGGGATGTTACAAGTGGTATCAGAGCCTCTCCGCGTCCCTCTTGGACGATGGTGGGACAAACCTCACGAGTGCGTTGAGTCCCAAGGGGGGGTGTATGTAACACCTTAGGCAAATCCCACATCGACAAAGCACGGGAGAGATCCATGGTTCATAAGTGACGAGACGCGTTTTGGGGTGAAATGGAGGAGTTCTTGAGAGAACTCCGAAATTAAACGTGCTCAGTGTGGAGTACAACAAGGATGGGTGACCTTATGGGAAGTCACCTTGAATTGCACCCCAAGTCGGAAACCGTCAGGGTCAAGGCCCAAAGCGGACAATATCTTCGTCGAGAAAAGGTTCGGGATGTTACAATTTCCATAGGATCAATAAGAAAATTTCTCTGCAGCATTTCTAATTGTTCTTCAGCTTCCCTTGTTCTAACATAAATTTTATAGTAAGCAGTTATATTCAGCCCTCTCAATTTCACCTTCAGTTCCCTTAACTTATGATACAAAACAAAATAAGATACACCAAAAGTCTCAACCCGCCAAGCTTCCTTCAAAAAATCACTATAATGAGGATATTGCCTCCAAAACAGAAAAAAAAAAACTTTAATGGCTTAGGCAAAGAAGCAACTTCTGGCCTTGTTTAAACCAATATTCCGCAATGATCTTACACACCTGGAGCAATAGTCTGCACCAAACTATTAGCGAAATTATCTAGCCACTTCTCATAAACTAAAGCACGATTAATTCGACGAGCAATAGGATTGTTAGACAGCTTGTTCCACCACGTGAACCATGAACCTACCATATTATGATCCATTAGCTTAATATCTAAGACCCACTGACGTAAGTCAAAAATATATACTCTGGTTCAAACTAGGATTATTTAAGGCTTCAGTGCTGTCAATGATAGCATTGATGTCCACAAGACAAATGCCAGGTTCATCACCAATTCCACTTCTTCTCAACTTATCATATAATATTGCTCTCTCAGTCGTTTTATTGGGGTTGTAGACAACAGTGACCAAACATGATTCATTACCCAACGCAACTCGAACACGAATGAAATGGTCACCCATATCAACCTCCCTAATCTGCAATGAAGGCTTCCAGATCAACCATACCCTTCCAGGCTGCGAATACTTGTAGTTATTCAAATGTATCCAACTACTAAACTTCTTAGTAAGTATATCTTTAGAATTATTTGCCAAAACTCTAGTTTCCACTTTCCAGAATAGCAAACAACTCTACTTTCAGCAAATTAAAGAAGATATGCTCCTTACTAGAGATTCAACTAACCACGCATATCTTATGGTTAATGGCCAGCCCCAGAAGGAAATAAGCCTGAAAATTACCTCAATATCACATCTACCAATGCACATTATGTTCATGAAGCACAATGGAATGATAGGGCAAAAGCGTAATGCTCCAATTCCTATCTTGTAGTAAAACCGGAAATCCGGGTATCGTCTCTCAGGGACTGGTACAACCTTAAGTTCTATCAATTTTATGAGCAAACTATAAGTGAAAATAGTTCATGAGACTAATTTCTAAAAGCAAAATAAACTAGACAAAGTAACTAAATGATAACTGTCGGGAGAAATTCAATGGAGAAAGCTCTGGGAGAAACACCGGAATTCACTACCTATCATATCCAAATTAATTCACATATTCTAATCGGTTTAATCCAATTCTCTACAGCCAGGATATCACTACTGTGCTAGCTACCTTTGTCAGGAATTACTACGTACTAAACAATTAAATCAAATCCTACTGTCGTAGCTCAATGACTTAATTATTTAGCCTGAAGATCGATATCCTATTTAAGACCGCATAGCACCTTATTTAATCCACTGTCGCTTCGATAAGTTACTATGTCACATAAAATAGGTTCAGTTATTAGGGTTTCGCTGTCGCTAATAACCTAATTAACTACAAATTGATGTATTGGTGGCCAGTCAACACAAAGCATTAAATAATTTCATGCAATAGAGATTGGAAGAAAACAAATATAAATCAATCCATCAAGTATAAAAATAGCTATATCCTATGGTGTTTCCCCAGAAATTGGGGTTTAGTTCATGACGAAAATAAAACAAACAATCATGTTCATAATCATCACGTTACGAATCAAAACAAAAGGAAAAGATACTGAATTATTTGACGTTGTTTGATTCTATTTTCCTCTCGCTCCAATCGCCGATCGTTGCTCTCGAATCGCCATGGCGCTACGCTCCGCTCTACTCTCCTCTCGATGCTGCTCCAAGTCGCCGCCAAGCTTCTCCAATTATTTCGCCTCCTCCTCAATTATGTGTCCAAGTATATATATATATATATATATATATATATATATATATATATATATATATCCGTCTTTTCTTCTCCCGAAGAGGACAAATGAGTTGGTCCATATAATTCCCAAAAATGGCCCCTCCAAAAGCTTCCCTCTCTAACCCTTCTCGTTCTTTTCCCCCAGAGAAATTCCCTCTAGTTAATTTCCTCTTCAAGGCCGCCAGCTCCCCCAGTAATAGGCCCGGCCCAAAAAATAATCCCCCTCTTGGTCTCGTTTCCAATTCGCCTCCATATCAAGGGACTCCGGGCCATAATTTTCCAGCCCAGTCGAGTCACTTCCGACCCACTGCTCCTCCTAGCCCAAGTGAATATTCAACCAGTGATTCAAGCCCGATTGATTGCTTGTGCAATTTCTTCTTTTTCGTGCTTTCTCCACCTGTAACATATCAAACTCATGGCACTAGGCAGTAATGGTTTTTCAACCATTTATGGATTAGCGAGCCCTAAAATAGCACCAATCGGCTTAAACAGATCATAGGATAGTCACATAAAGTTCAAGAATCCGATATATTAAAGCCGATTATCATGGAACAAGAAGCCAAATCCACCAGGATTTGGAAATCCAACTCAATATAAGGAGCAAGGAGGAACTTCTTCCAATCACCAACCTACTAGATTCAAGAAACTTAAGGAAACAGTCATCAACTTGCGAGCAAGCTATCAGAGTATCAAACGATAGCACTCATGACTAATTCTATACCACAAAAGCATTAAGGGAATCTTCCCAACAATACATAGAATAATCTTAAGAAGGAAGAAGCCAAAGTAATCTCGACTAGGATAGGAGTATCCAAGAGTTTCAAAACTGGGTAGATGATCGGCGAGAGGGAGGCTTCAATATGGGCTGGTATGTGTCTAGTGCTAATGTTGGAAAGAGAGCTTCAATGCATAGGGAGAATTACGAATCACTCTTGAAATGATTTTGAAACAATACAGAAGGTTTTCCATAAAAGCTAGTAATAGGGTCTTTTGTACTAAAGTTGTGGTTCACCATGGTTCAACTATTTCCTACTGCTAAAACAACCTATCAATTTGAGTTAGATATTTTCGATCTGACCAGCTAGTACATTAGGGTTTCGAAAATATTGCATTCTTGAAGGCGACAACTTTGATGACAAGGCGAGCTGGAGTAAAGAGAGGTTGGTGGAGATGGTGATAAAGATAAGTCTCTTTGTCACCTGTAAAATTTGGGGGAAAGAAAAGTAATCCCGGAGGAAGAAGAAGCAATGACAAGGAAATCATATAATGGAAAGTTGGGAATGATAGAAGTGGATTTAAAAAAAAGAGGCAATGACATAATTGAAAATTTTGATCAAATAAGGAGTTTGGCCTGCTTTAGGAAACTTATGGTCAACTTTGAGTTTTCTAGTATGTTTTATGGGTTTTATGGTGAAGTGCCTTCAGATATGCTTTATGAGATATTTTGTCTACTTTATGAGTTTTGTGGTGCGGTTTGTCTTTCTAGTTAGCTCTTTTATATTTGTGAAAATACTTATGAGTTATGTGGTGTGGTGATCTTCTTGTCTGCTTTATGAGTTTTCTAGTCTAGTGAGTGGTGTAGTTTATCATGTTTTTGTCTGATTTTTCTTGTATATATTATGATGCTTGTGGTTCACACGAGTGTTCCCCTTTAATATACAAAATCTATATTAACTGTTGTCAACCCCTTTTATATAAAAATAAAATCACCAAAAAGAAATATTTCTAGACTGGATTAATTTTAGTAGCATTCTAAAAAATTAGGTACTATTACCTAACTCCCCTTCATAAATGGTCATCCTAGATTCAATTTGGGACAGGATAGAGTGTTAACTTCATAGGAGTTAGTACCTTGCTAACGGCTCCAATCACTGTTTATTTTTTTAAGTTGAAACTGACGGTGGTTATTAATAAAGGGCTTGTTCGGTATTTCACAAAATTAAAAATTAAAAAATTATTCTCTCTCCTCCGTGTATTAGTCATTTTCAACTGAAAAATTAATAATAAATTCAAAACTACTTAAATCAGTAGTCATTTTGGCAGATAGTAGTGATTTTAGGATTTTTTTCATAGTAGTGTTTTTAGGATTTAATTATTATCAGTAGTACTTTAGAAACTTTCTAATAGCAATTTGATTGTCATATGTAGTGATTAGTCATCAAAAACCACTACTACACCATATATCCCCAATCACTGTTAATATAAACCAATGCTATTGAGAATAACTACCACAAATCTGGAAAAAAAATACTACAAATCTGAAAAATAACTACTACAGATCTGTAACAAATTGTCATTATAAATCTAATTGTGAAACCACAACTGACCACGATGCTGACTTTGTTGTTGCGGTGATGATGATGTTTGACAGAAGACAGAGACTTGGATGCGGCGGTGGCGGTGGCAAACAGGAGAAAGGAAGACGACGGCTAATGCAAATATCGGACATAGGTTGGTTAAAAGTATTTGTAGGTAGGGTAACCACTAAAGAAAAGTACTTCTGTTGCGGAAGATCAACATTAACCGCAACCTCAGAGCATACTTGACTTTCCTTTAGTGGTGGAACGGAGAGGGAAAAGAGAAGGGTGGAGTGGTGTGGTGTGGTTTGGTTTGGGTGGAAGGGAGGGGTGGTATTTATTGTTTTTTTTTTCTTTTTGCAGGGGAAGGGGTTTGCTGGGATGCTGGGTGAACTACCTGGATCGCTGATAAGGCCAGTAATCCAACGGTCTTAGGCGCGCCAGCCCATTGAATCGCGTGTCGGATCAAGTGGTTCGCTCGCTAGTGAGGAAAATAATGCGGATCCCGCCGCCAAACGAGAATCTAACGGTGTTCCGCTCGCCAACCAAGCGATCCGCGTCCCCCTCTCATTGTCAATGTGAGTGGTTCGCTTGTCCACCACATGATCACCTCTATGTGTCGTGCATTGCTTGTCTGGGACGTGATCCGCACCATTTGAATTCGGCCAGCTACCGCAAGCCACGTATCTCGCCGCTCCTGAAAGCGAACTAATTGTGGTTCGATGCGCTTTGAGGTAATCTGTTTGGTAGTTCGTTTGCCTGTGCAGCGAACAACGCCAAACTTGAGCATTTTGGAATTTTTTTTTAAGTGTGGTATTGTGAGAATTATTTTTTAAAACTTGAATATTTTAGGACTATTGATACCAATAAAATTAATTATTTTGAATCTATGTTATTTCATCATATAAGACTATTGATACCAATAAAATTTAAGTTTTAAGGCTACTTTTAGAGTATAGTACATTGTATGCACTCATTTTTGTGAGTGCGTAGAAGAAACCACAACAAGGAACTAATTTAGTATAGAAACAAAAATTAGCTTTATATTTCGATGACTCTAAAATGGAGAAATGTTTGACTCTTAAGTGCACCGAAGAAGCCATGCACCATAAGAACAAATATAGTATAGAAAAAAATGAGGTTTGTTTTTTGATGGGTTTAAAATGAAGGAATGTTTTTTACTCTAGAATGATTATGCAAAGTATGTTCATATAATATATTAGATATATTCAACGAAAAAAATATATATTAGATATATGACTAATTGGTTTGATTGGTTAGAAGTGTCAGAAACCAAACCACCTAAATCAAACAATCTAAAAAATTGGGCTAATACCACTAGAAATACCATCCTTTCGCGAAAATGTCATTTGTATTAAGTACTTTCAATAAACACAAAAACATTCCAAAGTATTAGGGGTTTGACTGTTAGAATTGGCGGTTGCCCTGACGATGGTCAACTAATGTTTGACTATTGCTTATGTGGTGCTTAGGTGTCACCTGCATATGTGTCACGTAAGAAATTAATATTTAAAAATATTAATTTTATTTTGAAAATAAATATATTAATTTATTTTTAAATACTTTTTTCTAAATATTCTTTCTCTCACCGCTGCTGACGTCTTGCCCATCTGCATCTTCCATCAATCCCCAATGCCGCTCTGACGACGGAGGTAGGGAGCTCCTCGTCTTCCTTCTCGTTTAGCGGTCGTTCTGATCTTCCACTTGCACAGGCAAGTCGGGATCTGGGCGACGGGAGGGGCTCGTCTACTTCCCTCTTCTCCTTCTCCGACGGGAGGGGCTCGTCTACTTACCGACGGCTCGGCGCGAATCCGGAGGTTGACCATGTGGGTGAGGAGGGACGACAGTCGCAACCGCAGTCGCCAATCTCAAGCAGTCGAAGAAAAAGAAGACAGGAGGGATCAGTGTAACCCATAGGGAAGGATGAAAGGTCGGTCATGGATAAGGGGACAGTGGGGATTGAAGTTTATTTCCAATCAAGAGAGAGATGAGATCGAGAGAGATAGGGAAGATATTTTTCTTTTTTCCATTTTTTTTTATTTTGCTTTGACAAAAAATATTATCAAAATTTTTCACATTAGCAACCACGTCATCGATGACTCTGTTAACTCCTAACAGAAAACTAACCTCTGATATACAATTGTCATATATCGAAAGTTGTGTAATACAAATGACACTTTTGCTAAATGATGGTATTTCCAATGGTATTAGTCCTAAAAAATTTAACCAAGTGAAAACAATTACAAAAATTAACAAAATCAAATCATCCGAATACAACCGGTTAAAATGATTACAGGCTAACCATTCCATTTAAACACCCATAAGACTCAACTCGAGCTAGTTCTGTCTTGCAGCTTATCAGCCTGACCTCGATCCCAAGTTCTCCTTCAAAATTTTCCACCACGCATTGAATTGAGCTAGGGCGGAACGATTCTCAGAAGCTCGCTTGCTTTGCTGCTTCAATTCTTTCAATTCCCTGGAAGCTGTGAGATTCAACTTCTCCATTTCAGCAATTGTTGAACTCTTATCATCACGAATTTTAGCTTTACACGCAAGCAACTGCTGAATTTTGGCATCCAACTCCATCTCTTCTTCCCCAAGTCTCGAAACTTCAGCCTCCAGACAGCTTAGCTGCTTCCCTCTATGGATCAGCCTTGCTTCCACATGCTTGGCATGAACCATAAAAGTTTCAGCATCGTGTACGTTTTGAATGTAGAAGAAGCTCTTTTTAAACTCAGACACCAAATCCTCGAGAATCATCTGCTCAATCGGGTCAGTTGTCTCATCAGCAATCCTCAAGGCTATTTCCTCAACATTGTTGGATGAATTGGACTTGTGTATGTCCTCAAGCGACTTGTTTAAGAACCTAAACAACTCTTCTTTCTGCTTCCGCAGTAGGCTAGATCCACTGCACGAGCTTGAGTTAGCAATTTCATCAGCTGCCGTAGATTTCATACGGCTCGCCACAGATGCGAGTTCTGCCATCAAGTTTCTTGAAACTAATTGCACCTCCGGTTCAGCAGGTGAATTAGCAGCAACAGCTGGCTGGTCAGCTACAGTTCTTTGGGCCGAACCACAATGTCTTGCAACACCTGGCAAAGATGCTCCTTTCTGCAAGTACAAGAGGCAGACTTAAGTACTTAACAAAACCAGATGAGGACTAAGAAAGTTGAATCAAATAGGTTCTTGAGAGACTGAACCTTAGACACTTCAGCTTCAAATATGACCGTATCATTCACTAGGAATCCTTTACACGGATTGTAAAGCTGGCTATGCAGAACGAAAGGCCAGAATCCAGAGTGCAGGTTGCCAGCTACGAATTCATGTTCTGCCACTGTAGAATTGAAAACAATGGGACTTCTTAGCACATTCAGCTAATACACAGAGAAACGAACTTAAGCACAAGCATATTGTACTGCAACAGCCCTGGAACGAACACTGAGAAGTCCATAAAGCGAAAATCCTGAACAGCCTAGAAAAGAGCAAAACTGGTCTTCCACTATCATGGCTTCGAGATTTCGCAGCCAGGCCATAAACCGACCATGTGTATTGGGCCTATTGGCTATTTGAATAATGCATCAGAAAAACACATCGAAAGAAGAAATTTGGCACTTAGCAGGCTAAGGGATTCTGCAAAAATAGAAGTCAAACTCGTGGCATACAGCAAGATTCCAAATTGTCAAACACCCACGAAGCCGAGACAAGGTAGAGAATAAAACCCTTTGTTAAGGAGTGGCAGTTGATCTGATCGACAAGGGTCAGACGGAACAGTGTGCATTGAATCGGCGGAGCGCAACCTGCTTGCGGCGGCGAGGAAACCAAGCGCAAATATGCGGAGATAAAACGGCCACCACCAGCCTTTGGATATAAAACAATCCTCCTGCCGAACAAACAACAATCGAACAAAAAGAAAAGCTGTGGTCGATAGGAAGGAGACGGTGTAGCATAGACTGCTTAACTTAGGGTTTTAGAAGATCTATCTACAAGAATCTCGTATCAGTCGAAGGGAGATGGCCAGTTACCATTTACGGCCCCCGGCCGCAAAGATATCAGAATCGAGATTGTTTACGTTCAGCTTTGAGAAATGCGGAATCGTCCATGTGAATTTCTCGGTATCCTCCTTGGCCCGCTTCCTTCTCTCCTCCGCAACTTCCATCCTCTGCCTCAACCTAATTGGGAAGGGAAGACCGGAAGAGAAGAGAGGGGAAGAGTTCAAGCTAGACGATTTACGAAGGAGAAAGCTCTTAAGATTTGAAATGGTAAAGAGATTACTAGATTAGAGACGATACTGGATGGAGGAGTGGGTGCGAGAACTCAACAGTCGGTCGCCGCGTGATCGTACGTAGGCACTGTTCCGCGCCCAGGATTGGGCAACTTTTGGGCGGCAGTAGGGCTCTTGTCTCGAATTGCGATAATTTTTCGCACTTTTCTATTATTCGGAAAATATGAGTTTTTTTTAATATGAATTTAAATGGGCAAATGAGAAGATTTACTAAAATAGTTTATGTTTGGGATTTTTCCAGAAATAGCACATTTTAAAAGAAATTACAAAAATAGTACCCACCCGAAAATATTTACAAAATAGCACTTTTTTATGGACCGCACCTCCAAGGTGCGTTTTATATGTAAACTGCACCTTGGGTAAATGAGAAGATTTACTAAAATAGTTTATGTTTGAGATTTTTCCAGAAATAGCACATTTTAAAAGAAATTACAAAAATAGCACCCACCCGAAAATATTTACAAAAATAGCACCTTTTTTATGGACCGCACCTCCAAGGTGCGTTTTATATGTAAACCGCACCTGGAGGGTGCGTTTTATATATAAACTGCACCTCTGCACCTGTAAGGTGCGATTGATTATCCTGGGCCAAAACCGCATCTTGACCATGCGGTTTCAGGTCTGACCTACATAAATCGCATGGTCGAGGTGCGGTTTTGGCCTGACCTATCAAAACCGCACCTTGGTGATGCGGTTTGCTTCTCCAAAACAAAACCCAACATATAGTCATGCAGAATAACAGACGTGGGGCTGCATGGCAGACGAAAATCGCATCTCTAAGGTGCGGTTTTCATCAGTGATTTTGCCTATAAAAGACTGCACGGAAAACCTCATCTCTTCACACATCTCCTTCTCCCTTTTCAATTTTTTGTTCTAGCTCTATATTTCTTTAGTGTTTTTGCGATTTACGTTAACTCGTAAGTTTATTTTGTATTACTTTTTATTGTTATTGGTGATTTGTGATTTTCATGATATTAACTGAACTACGGTTTTTTTGCAGATGGCATTCCAAAAGTTCACGCTTGGCTTACGGTGGAATGGTTATACGGAAGAGACCGGAAAGGGGGTCACCTACGTCGGTGGCAATTTTCAGAAAATAAAGGTCGCTATCAGACCGCTGCTTGAAGACCTCCATCAAATGTGCACTAACGTTACTTGCATGGATGGCACGAGAAAAGTTGATCGTATGGTGTACCAATATCCAAACAGAGAAAGTGGGTCATTGTGGCTTGAGGAATATCTCATAACCACTCTGGATGAAGTAGATTCCATGCTCGAATTCTTGAGGTCCAACAATCTTTCCAAAGCCGAGATGTTCGTTTACACCGAGGCGGCCGTTGGCGTTGGAGGTCATTCTGGACACAGTCAAGCATCTTGTATCCATGGTGGAGGTGAATTATATGGAGATCATCCCTACCAAAGTTACCATGATTCTCATTCATATTTTCAGTACCAAGAGCAAGGTGAAGGTCATCATCAATCTTTCCCGTCATATGAAGAAGAAGTTCAGCCGGACCTCCCCAACCAACCTCAGTACAACTTTCAATCAGGAAGCGGTAGTTTTCACAACTACCATTATGGAGCTGATGAAGGTGCCTTTCATGCTCTGGATCAGATGGAAGCTGCCCTGCCAGCACCAGTTAGTGACCCCTCCGATGAAGAAGGAGAGAACAACGTCAGTGCAGACAGCTCCGACCCTCTTGAAGGTGCTGATGATTCAGTACCAGAGTCAGACTCAGATAATGATGATGATGTGGCTCGTGACCGTGTACCAGTCCCCTACTACAATCACATTCCAGACGACAATTGGATGGTCGACAGCGACATGGAGCCGCCAGACGTTCCAGTATGGGGTCCACTCACTAGGTTTATGAAGGGCCAACAATTTGGCTAGAAGAAGGAGGTGCGGCATGCCATTGAGACTGAAGCAATGACTTGGCATTTTGAATGGAACACAACTCATTCCAACACTAAAAGGCTCTTATTTAGATGCCGTAATCATCACGAGGGGTGTAATGTTAGGATTCGGGCCATCAACAGCAAGAGGCACGACCACTGGGTCATATCCCGTGCGGTGAACACACACACATGTGTGTCATCCATAACTTACCAAGGCCATCGACAGTTGAAATCCAGGGTGGTTGATGCGGCTATCAAGCATCTAATTGAGCAAGATCCGGACCTGAAGGTGAAAGTCATAATCGCTGACATTGCAAGTCGTTATGGTTATATGATTAACTATAAGAAGGCGTGGCATGGAAAGCAGAAAGCTCTGGCCGCCGTCTTTGGTGATTGGGAAGAATCATATGCATTCCTTCCCAGGTTAATTTTGGCATTGGAGGCGTCTAACCATGGTACTGTTTTCTCCCCTCGATACCAGATGAAGAGATACAACCCCCAGAGCCAGGTAACAAACGCCATTTCAGACGACTTTTTTGGGCATTCAAGCCATCTATTGATGGTTTTGGCTTCTGTCTCCCTGTGATCCAAGTGGATGATACATTCCTTACCGGCAAGTACAAGGGCACTCTCCTGATTGCCAGTGCGGCGGATGCAAACAGACAAGTCTTTCCTTTAGCCTTCGCCATTGTTGAGGGAGAGAATGCTGATAGCTATGGATGGTTTTCCGACAAATTCATCTCCACGTCACTAGGAGGACGAACCTGACAATAATCTCTGATCGGCACGCCGGCATTAGAGCTGCCATCTTAGGTTTAGATCCAGCCTGGAAGTGGACCCAAAGGTGGTGCATACGACACTTCGAGAGCAACTGGAACCATCATTTCAAGCGGAAGAAGATTGTTGATAATTTGTGGTGGATTGGTAAGCTCTCTAGATGTCGTTTAATTATGTCAGCTAACAATATCTTGTAATTAGGAGAGTGGTGCACTTGTTAGACTCTTTCTAAAGAGATGCATGCCTAAGGAAATGGGGTTTTAAGCGATTATCATGGTCCTATTATTTCCTGGGAAAATCGGGTTTTAAGCAATCTTCGGATCCCCCCTTTTTTTGCCAAACAGGCTGTGTTTCTAAAGAGATGTATACCTCTCCTAAGAGTCTAACGAGAGTGCCTCTCGGTTGTTCGAATTGTACTAAACTGCCAAAAATTGACTAACGATATACTTTTCTGTGCGTTCCTCAGCGGTTGCCTACCAATAGAAACAATGGTCTCCTTCCTCCATCTCTCAGCTAATGCGGTGATGAGTTGGAGATCGACTTTGATGCCGTTAAAATGCCTAATCGGGTCCAACCGTGCCCTTTTGAGAAACGGCAAGATAGCTGGGTGGCATGGGAGCACATTGGTCGTACCCCTGTAGCGGAGTATTGTTTGTGCCTCCTAGCGAAAATTTACAAGTTAATTATTATATATTAGTAAGGGTTTTTTCTTATAATGAAATTAATTAAATTAAATTATTTAACTTCAAGCAGAATTTTATTATCATAAAAATACATTTCATATAATTAACATAATAACATTCTAAATCAACAATAATTTAAAGAGATACATACATATTATCATAAAAAAAACATCCTAAATTAATTAACGTAATAACATTCTAAATGAAAAATAATTTAAAGAGAAACATACATATTATCTTAAAATAAACATACCAAATTAATTAACATAAATAACATTGTAAATGAATAATAATTTAAAGAGAAACATACATATTCAAATATTTGAAATTAATAAAATTCATTTTATACACATAAAAATAAATCCTATTGGTTGTTTGGTAAATAATTTAATCGTATTGGTTGATTTAAATAATTTAATCGAATACAGAGCAACACTCGTTAGACTCTTAGAAGAGGTATACATTTTCTTAGAAACGCGATCTTTTTGACAGAAAAAGGGGGATCCGAGGATCTCTTAATACCCGATTTTCCCAGGGAATGGGAGGATATGATAATCGCTTAAAACCTCATTTCCTTATACGTGCATCTCTTTATAAAGAGTCGAAGTAAGTGGCGCTATGTATTCAATTAAATTGTTGAAAACAACCAACACGATTAAAAATTCAACATAAATTTATTTTGTATTCCACTAAATACATTAGCAAAATAAAAGGAAAAACAAATGATGAAGAATTGTATGTACCGGGTGATCGTTCCAAACATTCCTTGACCAATGGTTGGGTTGGTCGTACAAGTCGGTTGGATCCAACGGTCCTTGCTCGAGATAATACCGTTGGTTGTATATATCCACGTCGTCCCCAACCTACGAGAAAATAACAAAGAGGTTAGTACATAGATTAATTAAAAAGCTTATAACAACAACAAAAATTAAACCAGAATAATGAGTACGTACCGCTAGAAAATCATCAACATAAACTCCCTCTCCTTGCTACCAATCGCTCATTTTTTGGGGAAATTCGGACAGAGATTCGGCTAGGCTCGGCGGGTTTTTAGGAAAAAATCAAAGATTTTTTTTCTGATGGCAGATTGGACTTAGCTGCAACCAACAGACCATTATTTCCTGGGCTTTTGGGAGGGGAGGGGTTAGAGAGCTAATTCTAGAGAGAGAGAGAGAGAGTGGAGAATGGTTGTGGTGTGAAAAAATGTGGGGGGGGGGGGGAGGGGAGGGGGCGGTCTGGTAATTTTGCCCCATTCAAAACTGCTCCTTGCCGAGGCGGTTTACGCTCCCCGATGCTTGACCGCACCTCGGCGCAACGGTCTTCGATCCGTGGCAAGGATCGCTGACCTGGCAAGCGGTCCGCCACTGGATCGCTTCTTCATCCTGCGGTCCGCAAGGCCGCTGCCCACCAAACACTGACCACACCTCCAAGGTGTGGTTTTCAGTCTGAGGTGGACTAAAACGCACCTCCAAGGTGCGGTTTATACATAAAACGCACTTGGAGGGTGCGGTTTATTTATAAAACGCACCTTGGAGGTGCGGTTTGATAATAATTGTGCTATTTTTGTAAATGTTGTGGGATGTGTGTCATTTTTGTATATTTTTTTAATAGATGCTATTATTGGAAAATTTTCTTTATGTTTGATCATAAAAAACTGAATCGCTATTCGTCTCCCTAAAATTTAAATTTTATCGCCCTAAAACGCAACAAATTGACATATCTACCCTCAACCCGATTTCAATTCTAAACCCAAACCAACAATCCCTAATCCCTTCCTCACCCCAATCCAAATCTGTCGCCGCTCAAATGGAAGAAGAAGAAGTAGGCGTCGCCTACTCCGTCGTCTTTGCAAGCCGGCTTCCCCTGCTCTGACGCCTCCCTTCCTGTTCATCCTCGAGCAATCGCTCTATCTGGGTAGAAGAGGGGGATAAATCAGGCAATGATCTGCTTCCGACGGAGTTCAGGAAGCCCGATCAGAGAGCTGGGCATGATTCTTCTCCTCCACTTCCCTTTCCTCGAACTAACAAAGCTCACCATCTCAGACCACCGCTGTACCGCAATCCTCCTCCTCCACTTTCCTTCCTCGTTGCCTCCATGTCTACAGCCATCGGGGACGATAAATTTTGGGTTTTCGGTCATGAATGACAGAGGATTTCAGCAGCCAAATCTTGGGTCGATGGAATGATCTGGGATTCTTAAGACAACTACAAGTTAATGCGGTCTCTAGTGAATGCAGTCAGGAGATCCCTCTCACGACCTGCAGAGCTCTCTGCGAACATAATCCCCGCCAGAGGTGACTGGCCATCATGCTTTCTCGTACCAGATTCGTGTAAAATTGGTTTCTTTTAATTGCCATATTTAAATTGGCTTTCGATTTATCTCTTGTTGATTGTTGCTTCACTTATCTCTTGTAAAAGTGATCACTCAAAAGAAGAAAATGATTGCACTTTTTACCCTCTGTTTTCTTCTCCTCTGTTGCTGGAAGTTGTTGAGGGGTATCAGATGATTTGGAAAAGGAAAAAACAAGAAAGAATCCATGTAGCCGATTCATAAGAACGGTACAAAGACAAGTTAGAATTTAAGAGTGTTGTTGCTGCAATTTACAATCTAAGTGAAGAAGTGAGGATAATGGAGAACAATGATAGTGATGCTGCTGTATGTTTATATGTTTTTTGTTCGAGTCCAGGACAAGTGTGTTGGCCATTTAATTGGTACTGGGTGTGTTAATAAATGAATTAAGGGTATTAAAATAAATGTAATTTAATTAGGGCGAAGAATAAGGAATTTTAGGGCGACGAATAGCAATGCCCATAAAAAATGTTTAATTCTGTTAATGGTCACTAATTTTAATAAAATATGTCGTGTTTGGTCACTCTCTGTTAGTCTCCGTTAGCCTCCATTAACAATGTTAGTTTTTGATAAAGTGGCTAATAGAAAGGATGATTCATCCAATTTTACCCACAACACCATATACCCGACCCACCATGTCATAATACCTATCATGTTAACAAAATCCAACCCAACTCAGCCCAACCATTTATTCTTGACAAGCTCCTTTCCGGCTTTCCCCATTGACCTTTGATCCATTCTACTCGTCATCTGTCGTCAAGCAAAGAAGCTCGCGACAAGGAATCACTGTCGCCGAATACTTCTTTTTTCTCACACTAAACCTCGAGAACGGATCGGGTCAGTAACTCTATGGTCAGTAACCATGAGTAACCTGTCTACATCAGCATGACATCAGTATTCTCTCTCTCTTGGAAAGTCTTTTATCTTTTCCCCTTCAATCTTTAACGGACGATTTCTCTCTCGTTTTAAGTTGAAATTTAATGTTTTTTGCACAGATAAATCAGATTAAATGTGTTCTTTAAAATGATATTCACTTTGATATGTTTTTAGTAAAAAAAACTGAATAATTTTTTACCAGTCATTACCATATGGTCTTATTTAATACCATATTGGTATGTTCGTTCATCATGGTATGAACATACCAATATGGTAAGAATGTTGAATACATCATAGTAGGAGTATACTAACTATCATTTACGACTTTCATCATTGTTTACTACACGTTACCACAAGTTACCACCCACATACCATAGTGGTAAAGTATGATAATTTTTTATCCAATATTTTTTTCACCCAGAAATTTATAGATCCAATAGATTAGGATGACCTCGTTCCTTCTGAGCAAACGTTTTCAAAAACGACTTAAAAACGAAGAAGTTACCATATGGTATGTAGTTGGTAAAAAAAAAGTTTCTCGAAATATTTTGAAAATTAATCTCATTTTGTAGAGCACAACGAACGCGTTCCATCTATGCAAAAAAAAAAAATTGAAATCCGAGTTAGAACGAAGAAAATAAGAGTCAATTAAGAAAACTAGAGAAAATAAAATGTCTTTAATTGACAACCCTTAGATCTGGATTTTCTGGATTCACTTAGACCTAAAAGTACAGATTTAGTTACTCATAAGTCAGTAACCAATAGTTACCGACTCTATCCTAAGCCCTAAACCTCTCCGCCATGACCAATAATCCATTCTCTGCTTCCTTATCCCTCCCTAAGCCCTCCCCTGCTTCCTTCTATCAAGCATTCCTCCCCTGATTCCTTCTCCCTCCCGAAATCCTCTCCGCCATAACCAGTTATCCCTCTAATTCAAAAACTAACCACCATTCCCTCCCGCCAACCACAACAAAATGACCAATACCCAGTCGTCAAATCCAAATTCACTCATCCCCAATTGTCGATCCATATTTGGTGATGGCGATCTCGACAACAGTGTCTCATCCTCGACAGTGACAAGATCTCGATGCCGGGTCACGACAATCAATTGGGAGGATTGGAAAATCAGGTAGCTAAAAGGAGCGATTCTTCCAGATTTGACGAGGGGATCTACGTAATGGCCGACTGCACTCTCTACCGACCTTTTCCTCGACGGAGACTTATCGGCAGTGAGTTGGTGATGGCGATTCTGAACCAGCTCCCGATCCGGATATGAGATTGTTGGGGTTGGAGAACGACATGGACGAGAGTTGGAAGAAACGACGGTTGCGGTTGCGACGGGAGGAGAGGTGGAGAGGTATATTTGGATGGCGTTGTAGACAGTGGCGGACGGAGAGGGTAACAGGGTGGGACCCGAGACCCACGGGGAAAATGGTTAAATTAGGTACGATGATTAATAGATATCGAAAATTAGGTCGCGTTTAATTGAGAATAGTTGGTCGAAAAGTTTTGTGTTTGAATCTTGACGACCTCATTTCTTAAATATATGATATACACATTTGTACAAACATCAAATTCGTATAAGTTGACTTTCTTATAAGGGAGCATGGTAGTAAATGGTATAATGTATTATTGAAATCTTCCAACAACTTGATCAATTGATACTAAATATTTTTTAAGAACATCATTCGAAATCGAACGACTAGGTAAATTATGAATTATTGATTGTTATAAGATTTATTATTAAACCTTCATCAACAACTCGAGGTATTGATACTAACGGTTCTTAACAAAGAACACCATATTGAAACACTACGGCTAACTAAATCAATGATTGTTTGGTATATATGCAGAGTGATATTCTTGATATTTTTCGACTGCTAATTCATTTTAATTTATCAAAAGTTTTCAACGTAAGATTATATTATAAAAACTATTTTATCATATTAATTTTTTTTCGAGGTGGACCCACTTTAAACGGAATTCTGGCTACGTCACTGGTTGTAGAGCTCGTTGGTAAGGAGAAGAGATTGAAGAATGAAGAGACGGCCGGTGAGCTTGAACATGGCGAATCGGAGCTCCGGGTGGCTAGTTGGGACTAGCGGGCCTAATGACATACATGTCGATTTTAATGTGTATGGGTTTAAAGTGGGTTGGGTAATTGGTTCGATTGAGGTTTTGATGATGTGGCAGGTTTTGTGAAGTGGCGGGTCGGTATAATTTTTTTTGGGTTAAAATAGGTATATTGGGTGATTTTGTTAGTCACATTATCAAGAAATTGATGTCGTTAACGGCGGCTAATGGAGAGTGACCAAATATGACATTTTTTTGTTAAAACTATTGACCACAAACGGAATTAAATATTTTTAGTGACCAAATATGAACTTTTTTTAGTAATCCCAGTGACCAACCTTGTTATTTACCCGAATTTAAATTCGTAAATTCTATACATTTAAAAGTCGGATAAATTGCAAGTTTGGTTATTGAGATTACTAAAAAAATTCACGTTTTCCATTAAGATTATTTTATTCCGTTTGTAGTCACTCAAATTAGTTACACAGTCCATTTTTTGTCACTCTCTATTACCATCCATCAAACTCCGTTAACAGATTCCATTAAATGATTACGTGGCTTACAGAATCGATAATCGGACTAATTTAACCCTAAAAAGAAGACCTGGCCTGCCACGTCAGTTTGGCACGCCATGTGAGCCTGCCAAACCAAACCCAAGGCCCAACCAACTCAAAATAAATCAAATTAAAATAATGGCTCTTCTTTCTTCTTCCTCTCTCCAGGCCGTCTATTAGTCTCTCGTTCCTCAACAATAATCGAGGGTAAAATATCTCGGGTACCACTTAAGTTTGAGAATTGGGGTAGCCATACCACTTAAGTTTGGATAAGGCGTCAGGTACCATTAAAGTCGCCAAAAGGTGCATCCGCCTAGTTTTCCATCCAACCCAAAACTTTAATTACCTATTGGTACCCAAAAATTTTTAAAACATCAAAAACAATATTCAACAAGTATTATCTAATATAAAAATTAAAAAACCTTCTAAACATAGTATTACTAGAATGACTAATGAAATTTTTTCAATATAATAGATAACTTAGTAAAAATCATCAACGAATATCAAGAAATAATAATAAATATACTAGAAGATCTATTTAAACCCTTAATACAATTAGAAGTACCAATAAAAACTGTTAAAATAGAACCTAATCGACCGTCAATACATCAAGACTAAAGAAGATCTAGGAAAAAATTGACTATAGGAAGAGAATTACAATTAGTAAATTTAACTAATATGAAACATATACATAATATTACAAAATTACAAGGAGATTTAATATAGAAAATTGGACAAGACCGACATGATGTAAGAGAACTAAATATAACACTCAGAATATTTATATCGAGACATAATTCACAGGATATATTTGTTTAAGTGAATCACTCAATTATTAGAACACATAATGATAATTGAAATTGAAAATATTTATAATGATAATTTATTCCAATTTTTTTATTCAAAAATTGGTTTAGTATAAAAGAATCTTCAAAAGATTATTCCAACTAAACAATAAAAAATGATGTTTTCATAAGTCCAAAGGATTTCTTACAATAACAAAAATTGGAAGGACCAATTTTGAAATTTAGAAAACGGGATATTCCAAGAATATTCTGTCAATTTTAACGGAATGCACTTGATAGTAAACTTAAGTGGTACCGGGTGCACATATAATAAAGTTTAGTGGCACGCGATGCCCTATTCTTACTTAAATGGTATAGCTCCACCAATTCTCATACTTTAGTGGTACCCTAGCTATTTTAGCCCAATAATCGAAGAGCGGTGAAATGGAAGCAGCGACAGAAATGGCGAGGAAGTGGTGGAATGTCGAAGGGTCTCGCGTGGGTTTGGGAGGCTGGAATGGCGGGTCGGCCTTTATTTTTAGGGTTAAATTAGGCTAATTGGCGATTTCGTTAGCCATGTAGTCACTTAACGGACTATGTTACAGAGTCTAACGAACGGTAACAGAGAGTGACAAAAAACGAACAGTGTAACTAATTTGAGTGACTACGAATGGAATAAAATAATTTTAGTGGGAAAATGAAATTTTTTAGTAATCCCAGTAACTAAACTTGCAATTTATCCTTTAAAAGTTCTAACGTTGAAATTTCTTTTAGAAAGGTCTATATTTTTGTTATTGGCATTGTTAATAGAAATAATAATTCTATCATATGAAGTATATAAGATAGTTGATAAATCTTAATTTTAAAGATTTGGAATTTCTAAATTTAAAATCTATTATGCAAAAGAATAATAAATGAAAAACATAATTTGTTGCCAAATCTATAGATTCTATGATTCTATACTCCAAATCTCGTTCTTCGAATGAGCCTCATTTCTTGTTTTGGAAGAATCACATGATAACACTAATTTCATTATTATTTTTTCTTTTTGACAATAGCTTTTATACAACGAAAAACTAGAAGTTAGGGTGTTAACATTATTGGGTAAGCACCATGCATTCATGCTAACTACTCTGATCATTGTTCACTATTTTAAGTCGAATATAACAATGGATAATAGTGAAGGGCTTATTTGGTATTTTATAATGGTTGAGGCTAATGCAAACTCTTGATTCAATGGTCAATCTTTAGCTCAAATGGTCGATTAATTTACAAGGTGTTCCAAACAGATCTTGTGAGATGGTACACCACTCCATCTTTCTAGCTTCAAAGAAAGAGAAAGACGACGAAGTGAGATGATTTCCCAAACTTATGACTTTGATCAATGGGAACTATAGAGAGAAGTTCTTGGGGGCCCATCTTCAATGCAATGAAGATCCACTCTTCGAATCAAAACACTTCGAGATTGTGAAAACAAAAACCACCGAACAAAGATGTTGGATCCGCTTCTAACTCCGGCTTATTCTCACACACGACAAGGGTTATATAAAGATGCACACGTCTCTCCATTTCCATTGTAGCATATATGCAATTGACTCGCTATGACACAACTTCTAATAATGGCCAAGTGTAACCAATGGAAGGGACTGCAGTATAGTGGCTCAAGTAATAAATATCGAATCCACGGGTCTCTAGAGTTACTATTACTCAGCTTCAGTTTATTATTTAGAAAACCAGATTAATAAGGAAAAACTAAAACTACTCTAGCAAACTACAGTTAAAGTTAATCTAATTACACGTTGGGAACTCACTTAGGTATGATTCCCCCTAGCCACTAGCCAGACTAACGATTGATGATTTCTAACTTGTTTCACTTTCATTCACAATGCGGAGAATCCTTGACTAGACCTTGAGTCTCGACTAAAGGAACAAGGCCCTCTTGAGTCAATTGCCAAGAGGGACGTATCCTTCTCTAGAACAACCGATCAAGGCATTCTGAACTAGATTCCCTCTATCGAAAGAGGTTCTCAATCGATACAAAGCAGTGACTCAACCCTCGACTAAAGCAATTGATCCACTACTATCAATCTATGGTGCTCTATTGACCTAATCAGGTATTCGCTCTCATAGGATCAAAGCAGAATCAATAATCTCGACTAAAGCAGAATTGAATCATGAAAACATGCATAGATTGAATATGAACTCAAGATTATCAAGTCAGAGTACTCATACAATCATCCAATCAAACAAACATAGCTAGGGTTCCTCAAAACCTAAGTGAAGGGAAGTTACTCCATAGAGAAGAGAGAGACTGCAGTAAGAATCTTCAGATGATCAGTCTTCAAGTCCGGGCTTGTTCCTCGAGCTTCCAAGGCGAACAAATCCTCCAATTCCACTCTTAGAATGCCCTCAAATTGCCCTCTCTCTCTTTGGTTCGTCCCTTGGGTGTTTGGGATCCAAAACCCATCTCTCCTTTTCCTTTGGCTTCAATCTGCCTAAAAAACCCGATTCTGGGCAAAACAATGTCGAGGACACGGCCGTGTTTTACTTTTGCCCGCCCGTGTTTTACCCTCAGCAGCCCTCGTCAGCCAAAGCACAGTCGTGCCTAAATATGGGCACTGCCGTGTTTTTCTTTAGGCCAGCCCGTGTTTTTACTGCTGAACTTGTTCCCCTATATTCAATACTTCGTTTCTCCTTCGTCTGGACTCCGAATCAGTCGCCGTTTGATCCCAGACACTCGTAGTCTCGTCCTCTTTCTTTTCATGACAAGCTTGCATGATTCTTTATCCATAAAGTAAGGTATAAATCCATTCTTCTTTAGGTCATGCCCGAGTTTCTTCTCTCGAATCGTCAATTGATCTCTGATTGACTTGAAACTTGCGCCTATGCTTCACTTTATGTGCTAGGACATGAAATGTGACAAAGGAACACAACCTAGCGTAAAATAGGCCAAAGACGCGATAATTAAAGCTCAAACGATCAAGAAACAAAGGGAAAACATGTGCAAATATCGAGTCATCAAATCCCCCCACACTTAACCGTTTGCTTGTTCCCAAGCAAACCTAACTAAAACCAATGCAACTCTCCAGACCTCTATAGCAACATACAACCCCGATCGTCGGTAGAGGATTCCTAGATCATATAGCAGCTTACGAGGTCAACTGGTCTTCTAAGACGTTCCCTATCTCTCTCAATGCGAGTACTAGACTCAAGCCAGGATCATGAGAAGAAGTAGAAGTAAGACAGTCAGTTCATGGATAAAGGGACTCAAACCATTCACAACCAAGGACTCGTTGTACCGGGGGTGCTCTTTCACTTCATTTCACCATTGGAACCCCTTTTCACATTCATTTTACTTTTTTTTTCATTCACTTAGCGGGGGTTCCAACTGCAGTCTTTCGCACGGTCGACCCTTATTAGTCGAGCAAGAGCAATTTCTGTACATCTGGCGCTCGCCAGAGTACTTCTTTTAACTCCTTTTCCTCAACTCGTGTGGAGGGACAATGAAATTAAGGGGGGTCGGAAGCTCTATCCGTGCCCTTAAAAACACATCCTCAAGTAGGCAAACCGTTCAACGGGTGGAAGTTTACTTGTACTAGAGACAGCTTAGCTTCACCTTGTAGGAGTACCCCACTAAGGATCACTAAAATCTCTTCCAAAACCCGATTTTGTGCAATGAACGGTGCCACACACGTTGGGCTTACCCCATGTTTAAGATTTAATGATTTTAACATGGAGGACCAACTGCATTTCATTTTTCACTCGAGCACCCTGTTCGATACACGAGTCCACAACACAATCGAAATAGAGTCACCATTACCACATGAATTCAACGGTCTTAACTCCACTAATTCAAAAAATCAACTGGCACAACAGAGAGCTAGATAGGAAAAATCTTATACTTCAACATTCTCCATAGTGCTACACTACCTCCCTAGGTTGCACATTACTATAGAGGCTGTCAATTCAAAGCATACTGAGCAGGTAATCTGCAAGGAAACACGTACTTGGAACCTTCAAATTTAAAAATTTGGGCAGCGGACTAGGCTCCAAGCACACAAACAGCCAAACATTCACCCGCATACATAATCTAACATCCCCCCACACTTAAGCACGACATTGTCCTCAATGGAGGAAAGATAAGGAGGGTAGAACGAAGTTACCAGATCAAGGGTGAATGATGGTGGACGGGGCAGGCGGTGTATTCCCGGAGGAGAGAGTAGTCATAACACAAACACCACATAAAATCTCACAAAGGTTGAGTTATTGACTCTAAAATCAAATAACAAAACTAACTCAACCGAGGAGAAATAGGGAAAGAAATGCAAACTGACTGGTTGGGTTGCCTCCCAACAGGCGCTTCTTTCACGTCATGAGCCGGACGATAGTTCCTAAGTTTTGGTCCACCCCAAAACCTCCATGAAGTTGAGGTTCTCGTCGATGAGGTGGAGTCTTAAGTCACGAGCATGTGGTATGACAGGTGATGGAAGCACGGGCACTTGTTGCAGATGAAGTCTCCACCCTCGAGACCTCTTCTTCTCTTCTCTCGTCTCATTGCCCCAAACTAGATATGACAGCATCGATTGATCACCATCGCGTCCACCAAGAGGAACCGATGTCGATGTGGCCTTGGTCTGTCAAAGAGACACTGCAAATGGGTCCTTGCTAAGCAGTTCCTCGAAGCTTGGTGGTGATATTACTTGCAACTCATGGCCGGTGTAGCCCTCTTCCACCTCAGCTTCGTCCTCAGCCTGGACGCCAATTGCTTCTTCAACCTCCCTTTCTTCTTCATGTGGTATCACCCCTGGGAAATGATCAAGAACTCCTTCTGCTTCAGTTTCGTCATCCTCCACAACTTCTTTCTGCACCCTTTCTTGCTCTTCTTCTTCTAGCACGGATTGGAGAGCAAGTTGCCAAGCAATTTCTTTCATGAGATCTTCTTGCATCTCCTCCCTCATGCCCGCCTCTTCAAAGCTCAGTTTGGGATGTGGGAAGGTGTGGTCGGCTACGACAGGACATTCCTGATCATGATCATCACGGGAGCTCTCTGTGACAATTTCAGTGTGCTCCACAATGTCCTTGTAGCCTTCTTCTTCCTCCTCCTCTTCTAGCATGGTAGCAGACGGGTGATCTTGAGCAAGTTGTGCACAAACTTGCTCAACCTGCTCTGGTTTCTTTGATGAGTGTGAAACAGTCTCCTCTGATTCACAGAGGGATGAAGAGTTAGGAGGAGCAAAAGATGAGAAAAGGAAGTCCATCTTACGATTGCGTCTCTCGGAGTCTCGAGCAAACTGCTCCACGAGAAGCCTCAATTGATAGTTTGGATCTGGCTGTGGAGTATAGCATGGCTCTCCAGAATGGCCCGTGAAGGCCACCATGGGTAACTCCAGCTCCGATGGCCCTTCTGGTTGTAGGAGAAATTCTTCTTGATAAGGAGGTTGTTCTTGATATGCCTAGGGGTGTCATTGTTCTCCGTAGTAAGGGGGTTGGTAATGGAATCCGAATCCATAGCATTCTCCTCCTTGATTGCTCCAGGGGGTCTCGGGGTAATACCACTCGTATGGTGGTGGATAACCCCAATGGTTGGAGAAGCCATGAGGATCCATGATTCAGACCTGCACCAACAAAAACAAAAACACCCAAGTGAAAAGCAAGGGTGGAAAAGAAAAGAAAAACGCTAAAGTAACAAACTTCTGCCTTTCCTAATAATCTAGAAAGTCCCCGGCAACGGCGCCAAAAACTTGACTCGCTATGACACAACTCCTAACAATGGCCAAGTGTAACCAATGGAAGGGACTGCAGTATAGTGGCTCAAGTAATAAATTTCGAATCCACGGGTCTCTAGATTTACTATTACTCAGCTTCAGTTTATTATTTAGCAAACCAGATTAATAAGGAAGAACTAAAACTACTCTAGAAAACTACAGTTAAAGTTAATCTAATTACACGTTGGGAACTCACTTAGGTATGATTCCCCCTAGCCACTAGCCAGACTAACGATTGATGATTTCTAACTTGTTTCACTTTCATTCACAATGCGGAGAATCCTTGACTAGACCTTGAGTCTCGACTAAAGGAACAAGGCCCTCTTGAGTCAATTGCCTAGAGGGACGTATCCTTCTCTAGAACAACCGATCAAGGCATTATGAACTAGATTCCCTCTATCGAAAGAGTTTCTCAATCGATACAAAGCAGTGAATCAACCCTCGACTAAAGCAATCGATCCACTACTATCAATCTATGGTGCTCTATTGACCTAATCAGGTATTCGCTCTCATAGGATCAAAGCAGAATCAATAATCTCGACTAAATCAGAATTGAATCATGAAAACATGCATAGATTGAATATGAACTCAAGATTACAAAGTCAGAGTACTAATACAATTATCCAATCAAACAAACATAGCTAGGGTTCCTCAAAACCTAAGTGAAGTGAAGTTACTCCATAGAGAAGAGAGAGACTGCAGTAAGAATCTTCAGATGATCAGTCTTCAAGTCCGGGCTTGTTCCTCGAGCTTCCAATGCGAACTGAAATCCTCCAATTCCACTCTTAGAATGCTCTCAAATTGCCCTCTCTCTCTTTGGTTCGTCCCTTGGGTGTTTGGGATCCAAAACCCAGCTCTCCCTTTCCTTTAGCTTCAATCTGCCTAAAAAACCCGATTCTGAGCAAAACACGGTCGAGGACACGGCCGTGTTTTACTTTTGCCTGCCCGTGTTTTGCCCCTAGCAGCCCTCGTCGGCCAAAGCATGGTCGTGCCTAAATATGGGCACGGCTGTGTTTTTCTTTAGGCCAGCCCGTGTTTTTACTGCCGAACATGTTCCCCTATATTCAATGCATCGTTTCTCCCTCGTCCGGACTCCAAATCAGTCGTCGTTTGATCCCAGACGCTCGTAGTCTAGTCTTATTTCTTGTCATGACAAGCTTGCATGATTATTTGTCCATAAAGTAAGGTAGAAATCCATTCTTCATCAGGTCATGCCCGAGTTTCTTCTCCTGAATCGCCAATTGATCTCTGATTGACTTGAAACTTGCGCCTATGCTTCACTTTATGTGCTAGGAACTGAAATGTGAAAAAGGAACACAACCTACCGTAAAATAGGTCAAATACGCGATAATTAAAGCTCAAACGATCAAGAAACAAAGGGGAAAACATGTGCAAATATCGAGTCATCAGCAATCGTCCGTGGTTAAGATCTGATGGTGTAGAAAAATGGTGGCGAGGGCTGCTGATAACACTCAAAATGGTATTATTTAGCCTCTGTATTTTAGGTAGTTTCTTGTTGTTTTATGGTCTCAATGGTTAATAGATCGTCAATGCATCCCAAATCCGTTTCTCGAAGTATATTATTTCATTTTAGGGCGCATTAGATGATACTGACATTTTAGGCACAAGAATGAGTCACAAGTGTAGGAAATGAAGCAAAACAAGGAGATGACGACTAAAAGGCTAGAGATCACGATCGAGAAGAGGAGCCGCAAAGTCAAACATAAGATTGAGGCCTCTGGATCAAAGATCGTGTCTGCAATCTAGGAGGTGCCAGCCGTGAACTTGAGGAGGCAGCAACAAGGAATGGACAGAAGGTTTCGATAGTGGACTCAGCCTTAGTTGTCCAAGATAGCGATAAAGATCGCGGCTGTGACTTTCCTATCGTGATCGTGAAGTTAGGTATCGAACTCTCAAGCCACCAAGAGAAAAAATGTTGTGTTTCAAGATTGCGGCCTCACACCCAATGTTCACACCCGCAATCTCTCAGCCCTCAACAGCGAACTTGTTCGTCCTCCTGAATTCTATAAATAAGGGAACCTTTCCCTTTTGCAGAAAAAGATGAACCACTTGCATACATTTATGATTTTAGAGAGAGGTTAGAGAGAAAAGTTGCAGAAAGAAGAAGAAGAGAAGGAGAAGAAGGAGAAACCAAGAAGGAAGGGATTTCTCATAAATCCCCCATCTCTAGTTTTCTTCCCCTTTCTTCCATGTATCTTCATCTCCCCTTGCAAGGTCATGTCACGTCGAGGTATTACAGAAGAAAAAATTGCAAAATCCGATCCAATTTATCGTAATCGAGCATTTATTTGTGTTAATTATGCTTTGAACTTTATCTCTCCATATGCTTGTCTTGATTGCATAGTTAGGGTTTGATTGAGAAGGTTGTGGATTTGAGTTGTTTGACATGGTTAGTGTAGATGAATGATCTAGGGGCCTAATTGGTTGTCGAGATGATCATCCCCTGCCAAGTAGGATGCCCACCAAGGTAATGCTAGGTCGATACGTGTGTGACAATTGACATATCGAACTAGTGTGCAGATAGGTGAAACCTAGTCAAAGGGAATATTTTGTATCCCTAGTTTGTGAACCTGACTGTAGTGAGAATAGTGTAAGCGGATCAGATTAGGAGTGGGCTAGTTGCACGGCTATTAAGCTAGTCCCCACAGTAATGAGTGTCACACTTTGTTCCCCACAAACCAACAAAGTTATCCTTTTGCATGATAGGCCTAGTATCCTGGGTGAGGGGTGATGCCCCGAGTACCTGGGCTTTATCTCTGCTTTCGTCACCAGTTATTGTAACACCCCCGAGTTTGGGTCTTCAATTCAATTAAGGTTCGACCGACGAGTCGGAGGACTGTAGGAAATGGTAAAGCGATTGAGGAAGGAAGAACATGCTAGAACAATGGCCGAAACACGACCGTGTTTCTAGACCATGTTTGATCAGGTGTGTCGTGTAGACGAAGCCAAAATGAATCAGCAGAGATGTAGAGGTTTGAACACGGTCAGTGAACATGCCCGTGTCTCTAGACCGTTTTCAATTAAATGCTTGTCTTGGTTAAAACATATGATTTGTGTCGGTTATAACCTACACTAATTTTTTTTGTGTCGGTTCACTAAACCATCACGAAAGTAGCCGACACTAAACAAATTTGTGTCGGTTTTGGACAACCGTCGGAGTAACCGACTCAAAATAATTTTTTGCATCAATTTTAACCGACTCTAATCTTCTCGGTAAAATTTATTTTTATAATTAAAAATTTTATTTGTGTCGGTTTAACCGACCCATTATAACCAACTCTAATTTTTCAGCATATTTGGAAAAAAAAAATTGGTCGACGACCATCAACGTCCACTATTTTTTCCCAGCCAGTGACGGACGGCCATTGCTCCCACCCAGCTGGGGACGACCACTGCTCCTTTCCAGCCGATGACGACCACTACTTTCCTCCATGATATTCGGCTTTAATATATCGGATTCTTGGACTTTATGTGATTATCCGTGGTATGTTTTAGCCAATTGGTGCTATGTTAGGGATCGCTAACCCGGAAATGGTTGAAAAACCATTACTGCCTAGTGCCATGAGTTTGATATGATGCAGGTGGAGAAAGCACGAAAAAGGAGCGAGTGCATAAGCAATAAATCGGGCTCGAACTATTGGGGACGGAACTCTTGGGACAAGAAAGGGGCCAAAGCCCATTGGAGAGCACGTTCTCCACCACGCCTTTGGGGACCTTTACTGATCGATCAGCCAGCTGTAGAGTAATTCGAGTCGGTTTGATCACATCTTGGAGTCCCAGCTTCTTATAAACAGAATATCAGTCAAAACATTCAAACTCATTGTGAAGAACCATGCAATTCAACACTAGTGGGGTGATTTTGATGATTTCATTCAAGCACAAACTCATTTCACACGCATCACAATCATTTACATCATGTTACCACAAGAGTACAAGGTTTTGTTTTTATCAATTCAAAGCTAGTACCAAAAGTCGAGAAGTCATCCATGAAAACTTCAAGACTCGATTCTAACATGTCAGAGAATATGGCAGTCATGCACCGCTGAAAGGTTGCTGGTGCATTATCGTCTCTCAGGGACTGGTACAACCTTATGATTTATCAATTCTTTCGAGCAAACTATATGTGAAAATGTTTAAGAGATTAAATTATTAACTAAAAGCAAAATTAACTAAACTAATTACGAATCGGTCAGTATAGCAGAAACAATCACAGGTAAAGTGGAGTTTTCCCCCAGATATGCATACTTAAGGTGACTAGGCAATGGTTTTAGTTCCAATTCCGGAGGCTGGATCCGAGATGGAACCATTTTCTCTGGAAACTTAGCCTTTTCATCACCTTCCACCTGCATAGGCAATCGTCAATTGCCAATCGCACTGCTGCTCGCTGCTCTTGCTCCTGAGCCCTTCTGCTTTTCTCCCAGAATTCTCTATCCATTAAAAGTCAGACTCTTCCCTTTTATTCCTTCCGTCCGCCCATCATTCCAAAGCCGCCCAGAAATTGGATAATCTTGGCCCGGCCCAAGATATCATGGCCGCCCATCAAATTCCGTCCGTGTCCAATGCTGCGCCTGCTGTCTTTTTTTTCTCTCAAAAGAGATTCCTTTTTTTTTTCTTTCTCGCCAAAGAAACCAGCCCAGCCTCCCAACTAATTCCTTCCAATCAAATTCCGCCTCCTCAATAATTGCTCGCCAGCAGCATTTTCATGGCCCTTATAATGGGCCCAAATCTCCACAAAAGAGCCAGCCACCCAAAAAGTTTAATGGATAGAGAATTCTGGGAGAAAAGCAGAAGGGCTCAGGAGCAAGAGCAGCGAGCAGCAGTGCGATTGGCAATTGACGATCAATTTTTCAGCAGCTTGAGCCGAATTCAACGAGAGCGATTCCAAAGCCCATTGGAGTTCTCTTTTTGGGTGGCTGGCTCTTTTGTGGAGATTTGGGCACTCGCTCCTTTTTCGTGCTTTCTCCACCTGCATCATATCAAACTCATGGCACTAGGCAGTAATGGTTTTTCAACCATTTCCGGGTTAGCGATCCCTAACATAGCACCAATTGGCTAAAACATACCACGGATAATCACATAAAGTCCAAGAATCCGATATATTAAAGCCGAATATCACAACCCCACACGTATGCATATCTGGGGGAAAACTCCACTTTACCTGTGATTGTTTCTGCTATACTGACCGATTCGCAGGAACAGGAGCTCTTGAAGGTCTTACGTCAGCACATACAGGCTTTAGGCTGGACAATTGCCGACATCAAAGGCATTAGTCCAACATTTTGTATGCATAAGACGAGCCCTGATCGAACGATCCTGTTCAGCCATGATGACAGGCTCGATGACGCGCGGCGGTGGTGTAGGTGGTGTAGGGATGACAGGTGGTGTCACCTGCCTTCTCGGTTGACGATTCTGAGTTAGGGAAGGCCTAGGAGGTCCAAGCCCTCCGTCCAGGCACAACGGAGACTAAACCCGCACATGAAAGAAGTGGTTCATAAGGAGGTAATGAAACTATTGGATGCAGGTATTATTTGCATTCCCTAGCAGAGAAAACGAGAACATCCGAAGACGGATTGCATCATCAGACACAGTCGGGCTCTTCATAGTGTCACAAATGTTTGCAAACCGGCGGAGATGTTCATGAGGATCCTCGGTGCTGGCCCCTGAGAAGGTGTACCCATTAGTGATCATATTGATGAAGGCTGGGGCAATCTTGCTTGCTGTGGTGTTTGCTTTTGATAAATTTCGATCTTATTTGATGGGATCGAAAACAGTTGTGTACACTGACCATGCTCGACGGGCAAGTGGCAAGCTTTTCCAAACACCAATCTGTATGGAGACATGCCTAAAGGAGTCTTGAAAGCAGTCCGGTATGCCCAGAGTGCATCATCTAACTTCCTTGCCCAATCTTTCCTTGTTGAATTCACTGTCGTCTCCAGAATGTGTTTCAGTTCTCTGTTGGAAACCTCCACTTGCCCACTGGTTTGTGGATGATAGGGTGTAGCAACTCGATGCTTAACCCCATATCTGGCCAGCAACGTGTTCAACTCCTTTCCCATGAAGTGTGTGCCCTCGTCACTGATGAGAACTCGAGGGACTCCGAATCTGGTGAACACGTTCTTCCTCAAGAAATTCACCACCGTCTTTGAGTCATTGGTGGGCAACGCCACTGCCTCCACCCACTTGGATACATAGTCGACTGCGACTAAGATATATTTGTTGTTGAAAGACGGTGGGAATGGCCCCATGAAATCCACTCCCCATCCAATGGGCTTTGGCCCCTTTCTTGTCCCAAGAGTTCCGTCCCCAATAGTTCGAGCCCGATTTATTGCTTATGATTTATCAATTCTTTCGAGCAAACTATATGTGAAAATGTTTAAGAGATGAAATTATTAACTAAAAGCAAAATTAACTAAACTAATTAAGCAAAGTAAACTTGTCGAGGAAAATTCAATGGGAGAAAGCTCTGGGAGAAACACCGGGATTCACTACCTATCCTATCCAGACTAATTCACATATTCCAATCAATTTAATCAATACCTCTACAGCCAGGATATCACTACTGTGCTAGCTATCCCTGTCGGGAATTACTACGTACTAAATAATCAATTCAAATCCTACTGTCGTAGCTCAATGAATTAACTATATAGCCTGAAGATCGATATCCTATTTAAGACCGCATAGCACCTTATTTAATCCACTGTCGCTTCGATAAGTTACTATGTCACATGAAATATGTTCAGTTAATAGGGTTTCACTGTCGCTAATAACCTAATTAACTACAAATCGTTGTATTGGTGGCCAGTCAACACAAAGCATTAAGCAATTTCATGCAATAGAGATAGGAAGAAAAGAATCATGAATCACTCCACTTGCCGACGGATGCTGCTCATGGATCTTGATGGAGAACTGGATCTACGGTGGCCAAAATCGAGAACAGACCTCGTCGTCGCATATTGTAAGGAAAGAGAAATTAACACCAGCGAACTGTCTTCCTCCTCGTGTCAGGGACGATGGAAGCTGGAGATGCTCGACTAATCTGCTTCAGGCACCGAGCGAACTATGCTCGTCACCGTCTCGGGGTCCTCACTCGTCACTCCCCTGTCCTTTTCGTCATTGCTTCAGCTTTTGCCAGCAATCATCCCTCCTTGTGGCAGCGATCGAGTCTTTCATCAGGTTTAATTGGCATATATCGTCGTCTCCATTGCGTTCCTGCTTTCAGTCTGCCGTCTTCCCGAGGCGCAAAGAAGAAACGAAGGAGAGGAAGAAGTCTTCCTGCTTTCGAGCAGCCTCTGCCTCTTCACCGATCACCAAATTTGATTCGCTGGAGAAGAAAAAATTGGAGTCCAGAACTCGATATGGCTGGTAAGAGGGGGATTTGGTTCGAGGGATGGAGGGTGAAGATTGAAGAAGCAGAGGAAAGAGATCAAGTTGATAGAAGAGGTTAGGGGAAGCAACAGTAGCTAAATTCTCTTCTCTTCCTTTTCTTTTTGAAATTTAGAATTGCTTCCCAAAGTACACTAGTTCTTCAAAAAATTCTCAAAATACATAAGTTATAAAAAAATTTCCAAAACTACACATGTTTGACATTCACCGGTTTTGACAAACGCAGTGAATATAATCACCGCGTTCGTCAAAAACGGTGAATATTTCACCGTTTTAAAATAAAACGATGACGTGTTCACCGTCTTTGTATAAAGCGGTGCCGTTTAAATTAAAAGCGGTGAAAACGTCACCGTTTTAGGACAAAGCGGGGAACATCTTCACCGCATCAGGCTAAGACGGTGATTATTTCCCACGTTTCCCAACCTTGGTAGGTGAAAATTAGGTCACAACTACCTAATGTTCACCGTTTGAGACAAACGCGGTGATGATGTTCACCGTTTTTGACAAAGGCTGTGAATATTAGCCGATTTTTCTATAAATACCACACCATCAGCAGTTGTAAAAACATAACCACTCCCCCCTCTTCAAATTTCAGCAACCAAAATCGAGCAACATACACAGAACAAGAATTTACGGTATGGTTTAATTTTTGTATTAATTCCTAATGGTTGTTTTTAGTAGTTATATTGTTATGTTATGAATTACTTATCGTAGCAAATATCGAGGGTTATGAATTACTGGAATTATGCTAATAGTTACTTATTGTAAATTGTAGATATTGAATGACAACCGCGCCTTTGAGGCGCGGTTTACGCGGGATGGTGGTAGATTTGGAAATTCTTGGGAATGGGTGGTATTTTTGGAAATTTTTTTTGAAATAGGGGTAAATTCAAGAAGTTTCAGCTTATTATTCGGTGGAATGGAAGGGTTACAAACTCTGATATCGAGATTGATTATGAGGACGGTGTATCCACTAAACTGAAAAATTGAGTCGCGATTCAATTTTCAAGAACTCTGTGATATTTGTGCATACAGGGTTTGTACGAGCGGACAGACGAGACTTGTTAAAATTAGTTACCGGTATCCATGTATGAGTACTGGCGGGCTTGTGTACCAAGAAGTTGTCATAAACGATGATGACGAGGTTACGATGATGTTACAGTTCCTAAGCGATAACGAGATGCGGCAAGCAGAGGTGTATGTTGAGACCGAGGCGGTCGGCGAAACTCATTCTCACCAGTATTCTTATGATGATGGTTTTGCATGAGGGTACGGATGGGGTGGTAGTTCGAGCAACTACGAAGGAGGTGGTTATACAGGAGGTTACGGAGAGGGTGGTAGTTCAATCAACTACGGTGGAGGTAGTAGTGCAGGATGGGTGCCATCGAAAGAATACTAGCAACAGGATCAACCTGCCGAGTGGCGTTCAATGGCCTGCTTGGGGGCCTGAGTTAGACTATCATCGCATTTCATTAAAACGGTGATATATTCACCGTTTTCCTCTAAAACGGTGATTGACTAGCTCGTTATTCACCATTTTAGAGAAGGACGGTGAATACGTCACCGTTTTTTCTTAAAACGGTGAATACGTCACCGTTTTTTTAAACGGTGAAATATTCACCGTCTTTGTCAAACGCGGTGATAGTCTTCACTGCGTTTGACAAAAACAGTGAATGCCAAACATGTGTACTTTGGGAAATTTTTTTAAGAACATGTGTACAGTGTGATTTTTTCCGGGGAGGGTTGGGTTCTGTGTTGGGATTGGGAATTGGGGGAAATTTGGAGGGTTGATGAAAGTGAAAAAGGAAATTTTGGGCGGGATGGCCAATTTTTTTGGAGCCAAAATAAAATTTCATTTTGTGTCGGTTGTGAGTGGTAACCAACACAATTCAAACATTCGTGTCGGTTCGAACAGACACAAATCGTTGTCGACATGAATAACCTAGTATAATTTTTTTTTAAAACATAGATTTCAATTTTGCGTCGGTTAGAATCGACAAAAAAAAAAAATAAACGACACTAAATGCCAAAAAAATGTTTTGGTTGTCAACCGGCACAAACTACCGACATGAATTCTAAATTTTGTGTCGGTTCACTTAATCGACACAACACAACCGACACTAAACATCTTTTTCTCTTGTAGGTGGATGATGAAGCATAACACGGCTTGTATACACCTGTATTGCTAGGTCGTGTCAATAGGTGTTCTCAAAACGTCAACGAAAGACTAGAGAGAGACAAGACGATTGGAGAGAACACCGATTGGTAACACGGCCGTGTCTCGTGCCCGTGTTTAACCTGTTATAAAAGATGTGAATTTCCTGCTCTCTCTCCATTCACGAATTTCATCTCTCAAAAACCCACCAAACGCTCTGTATGAGCAGAATTCGAAGGACATGATCAAGGAAGAAGGAGGAAGAAGGAAAAGGGAGGAAGAAATCGTCAGATTATCCCCCTGTTCCCTGGTAAGGCGGGATACCGATGAAAATCTCTCCAACTCGTCATTCCTCTCGACTTACAATCTTTCATACGTCTTAGGAAGGTAAGGATATTCGTCCCTAGTCGTTCCCACGTTCGTTTAAACAGCTAATAATTACTCTAGATTGTTTAATCTTGAAGTTGAAGGCGATTAACGATCTTTTGAGGAGTGGGACGAGTTGATTCATGGGGCCTTCGTTCTATTCGATTCATTGGGGTCTAGGCATGCTCTGGAGGTAAGGAAACACGGTTCCTTTCGAGTAAGTTTGGGGTTTCATACAAGTTTTTTTGTATTTACCAATGTTATTAAGACCGGATCGAGCCGGCCGGCCGGATTGCTAAAGCCTCCATCCGGCCACAAAACCAGCTCGGGCCAGTCATTTAGCCGCTACTATTTTATGGAGCGACCGGCGAGCGGCCAAGGCAGTTAACCACTCAAGCCGCTCAAACCGGTCGCTCGGTTTTCCCCTTCCGGCCGACCATTATATTTAATAAAAAATTTGAAAAAGAAAATCAAAAATTGAAAACCAAAGGCAAAATTGTTGGGCTGGGAAAGAAACCCTAACTCTAATTCAGTTTTCGTCTTCGACTCTTCGTGAACAGAGGGAGAAGAGCAGCGCCAGACCCTGCCACTATCAACACTTCCCGTATTGGCTTCCTGTCGGCATCGTAGCCATCCCCAGTTAGCGTAGCAGCTCCCACCTCGCCATCACTTCGAGTAGCAACTCCTCTGCTCTGTCATCACTTCCCGTCCCGGCACTTCCCCTCGCCATCCCCAATCCATGTAGCCGCTCCCGGCTTCCCGCTCTCATGTTTTGGAATTGTTAAGATTTAAGAGTGTAATTTACTAATTTAATCATGGTTTACCATGATTAAGAGGTGTCCACTATTTATACTGATTGTTTATTAGGTATCGGTTTTCTAATAGTTTTTAAACGGTTTAATGTCGGTTGGACCGCTAAAGACCGAGTCGATCACATTATCGGGTCATACTCTGGTTCGCTTTTGACAACATTGGTATTTACAAGTCAGCAATTCTAGTGACGAATTTTCTAGGTTTTTTCGTGACGAACAATAGTGGTCGCTAAAACATCAGAAATTCCAGAATATTGTTTTTAGTGATTTTTATTTATTTTGCACCCTTGTAGGCTCGGTGAATTTGGTTTAATAATTTTTTAAAGGAAAATTAGTATTTTTAATAATTATTTAGACGTGCATCTTAATTAGTTAAAATCTTATAAGGCGTTTTTGGAAATTGGATAATTTTCCTAGAGGTTAGTACTTCTGAACAATTAGGGAAAATTGTGAATTCAAACTTTCGGAAGGTTGGGCTTAGTCTAAAAATTTTCGAAGGAGAAATTATATAGGGAAAAGGGTTATTTTTCAAAAAGGTGGTATGGTTTATAGGGTATCAAGGTAGTACGTTGAGGAAGAGGTTCTTCAAGCTAATGGTCGGAGAATCATCTTTTTGAGGTGTGTGTAAAGGGGTAAAATCTCCGTCGAAGTCTTTTAGTTTATGCATTTACTTATAGTACTTTCGTTAATTTTACGAGTTATGCGCGATTATGTGTGTGAGGCATCCCACCGCCTACTTAAGGCGGAGGCACGCGTTGTGCTATGTATGTGTATGTTTGTGATGTATGGATGTTTGTAAGATGAAGCCATGGGCGGTTGGGCCACTATTGGATGCTGAGGAGGGTCAGGTCACTACTGGACGACGATACGTAACATAGTAGTTGACCAGGCATGGACGATACGTAATGCGGTAGACCCTAGTAAACTTTTATAAGTTATTAAGGACTAAAGTATTAAGGATGAAAGCAAGAACGACTTTAATGTAAGAGGAACAAATTTCTAATAATATGTTAGTAAAGGTTTGCTTAGGCAAAGACCTTAGAAAGTAATGACGAGACAGACCCCTTCTCACTCACTAGGTGTGGAAAGGGGAAGAGGACGTAACCAGCACGAGGAGGGTAATCAAGGAGGTTAGCCGCGTCAAGCTTGAAGATTTCTAAAGGATCGGGGTAATGAGATAGGACCCCTCTTGTCATAATGGTCTTTACTTCATGTCTTATGAGTATAATGAGAAACTCAAGGTTTATGAATAAGTGTTTTGGTTTGAGATTTGCCCAAATGTTTTGGGCTTTTGTTTGAGATTTCTTAATATTACAGTGTGATGGTTTTTTATTTGACTTTAAAGTGTGGTTTGGGTTGCTCCGGAGTAACCGGTTTTTGGTTTAAGTTATGGCTTGGTTTTCAAAAAAGGTCGGGTTATTTTAGTTATTTCGCATTGTCCTCCAAACAACCTTAAAACCCGATCGACTAAATAACGACAGAAAGTAGCCTGGATAGCGAGACCCGTGGAATACGATCTTGGTCAACCACCACTACAAGAAACAACACTTACTGACACAAATTCCTAGCCACGGTTATTTCAATTGTGGCTGGTATACTAAAATAGCCACGAACGTTATTATCATGAAGCTAACCATAACTTAATTATATTCTAGAGTTACAAATGAAATATTGCGAAGCTAAAAAATGTTTATAGTTTTGAGGCATAAGTGTTGTGGCAATAATGAGTGTTTTAGCTACTAAACTACCTTCCACTACTTAAATTCATAGCTGTTGATAAATTTATTGCCTTAAAAGCACTTATTCATGGCTATACTTCTTACATTTTGCCACGTTAAGGAGGTAATTTTGCCCAAACCCATTGATTATGAGTAGAGGTGGCAATTCTCAATCCAATCCACCAACCCATTAAAAATATCCATTTAATCCAATCCATTTAAATCCTATCCATTTGATCCAAATCCAATTGGATTAGTGGATTTAGGGATGGCAATGGGGCGGGTTGGGGCGGGTTTTGTCAAACCCAAACCCAAACCCATGGGTTTATACGCCAAAAAAACCTGGGGTAAAACCCGTTGGGTTTGAAAAACTCAAACCCAACCCAACCCGCTGGGTATCCGCGGGTTCATGGGTACCTGTGCGTTTTTCTAGTAAAAAATTTACAATAACAAGTTACTTTCAAAATAAAAGTTCACGTCAATTTTCTCATACAAATTAATCATACAAATAACACCAATCTAGAGCATACAAGCAAACCGCAAATGATCAATACAAATTGTTCAAAATTAAAGATAAACATCTATAAACAATAAGATTAATTGAAAGTTTCTTCCTCGTCAACTAAGTTTCTTCATTCTTCACTTCATAATATCAACTTCATTCTAAACAATTAGAAAGATCAAATTATACATGTCTCCACAAACATAAAGAATATATAGTTGTTTAAGGAAGATATATTATTTAGAATATTAAATATACCGGGAAAGTAATTATATGTGTGTGGGCGGGTACCCATGGGGCGGGTTTACCTAAACCCAAACCCAACCCGACCCGGTGAATAGTGTAGCGGGTTTAAACCCGAACCCGGCCCAAAACCCGTCAACACGGGTTTTACCTGCGTTGACCGGGTTGGGTCGGGTGGGTACCCGTGGGTTCGGGTTTTGTTGCCATCCCTAAGTGGATTCATGGATTGATCCATGGATCCAAATGATAAATTACGGTTTGGTACCTACACTTTTAATATTTTACATTTTGGATCCATCAATCCAATCTATCACACCAATCCATGGATCCATCAATCCAATCCACCAATCCATGGATCAATCCATTTGCCATATCTAATTATGCGTAAGAGATGAATGATGTCTATGAGTTCTATTATACTTGAAAGTATTCGTGATTCAAGCTACATATGAGTATGGCTGCCAACCACATGTAGCTAGCGTTTATGGATATTTTGATAGTATAGAATTGGCCATTGTTATAATTAAGAACTGAACCGGATTAGTGATTGGACTAGTAGAAAAATTAATTTTTCGATTTACCGTTGAAAAATTAAGTTTTCGATTCATCATCGGGTGTGATTAGAGGAATTGGCCACTGTAACCGGGATATTACCATAAATGGTTAATTTTGAAAAGGAAAAAGGGTTTGATAATAAAGTAATAATTATCCTTGCTATAGGTAAGTAGCTAGATCGGTTACGAATCCCACCTTATTTTGGGAACTTTTTTCTCCATCTGCTAAAGGGTATCGCCTACACGAATGGTTTCCACCATCCAAATCTGAAACCTAAATATTGAGCGGAACCTCATAGCGGGAAGGAAAATTGGGCGCACTTTTCTAGCGGGAAGGGAAATTCAAAGTTTATTTCAGCCGCCGAATAGTGTAGAGTGGTTTCTCCTATAAATTCCAATGTTCCTTTTCTTCGTAAAAGTTTCCTTAGACCTAGCTACAAGTCACCATAGGCTGCATCAACGAGCATTGCGATTACTGGAAAGCTACTTTGACGAGGTAATTAATAGGCAAATTATTTCAAGCTTTTCTCTCGTCTACTGCAGAGTTACTTTTCTATTGTATTTTCACCATGACTTAGGTCACTCGTTCAATTTCATGGGGTATGGGGTTTATTTTTTCCTCCTTTGTTGTTTAGCCTACGCTTAGATAGCAAAATATTGGGGCTTGTGCTGTTCCTGAACTCTTTTGTGTTTATATATGTTTACTTGCGTATCACTATTTATATTCATTCCAGAATTAGAATCATGGCTTCTTATGTAGTAGCTTATTCTCAAATATCATTACACTGACTCAGGTGGACCATCAATCATGCCAAGACGTGGAGGTTTTAGAAAAGGAAAAAAGAATGTGAAACAAAAAGACAAAGGCAACCTGTTTGAAAGAGAGCCTGAACAAGAAAATGTTGTTGATCAATCTCGTTTGGGTGACAAGGGTCTTACAAGTTCAGTAGATCCTTCATGCTAATGGTTGAACTATCAGAGATACGATGTTTGATTTATAAGTTGTGTATTGGCATGCTAATGTTTTTATAACGAGCTTTGTACAAATGGCAATGGTGCATATGATCTGCCCAAAATTAAAGATGTAGTTATTAAATATCTACCATAAATTTCTACCAAATCATAGCTAGTTTGTAAAAATAATTTTATTTCAATTAGGGGTAAGGAGAGTGTAATGGGTGGCTTCTGAGGAAAGAGTAATTTAGTATAATAGTTCATTGAGAATGAAATTTAGCTATTTAGAGGACTTCTAATTGAAAATGGTTGACTGAGAGATCACGTGTTTGAATATTGACGGCCCCATTTGTTAAGCATATGATATTCAAATTTTCAAAAACTTTAACCATGTATAAATTGGTTTTCATCAGCGGGGAGGTGTTAGTAATATTAAATAGTTTAAGATCAATAATTAAATCTTTCCTAACAACTCGAGTTGTTGATAGTTGATACTAAACGATATTATCAAAGAACACCATTCTAAAGCAAATGTCTAACTAAATTATGAATAATGTTTTTTGGTAATTAATTATAAATATTTTTTTATCGATAAGTTGCGATTTTCATTACGCTCAATTGGCAAAGTCCAGAATAAAAAGTATAAGATTGGTAAAAAACACCCACCACCGAAAAAAACCCACAGAACTACCCCTTATATCTACCTCTATATGATTACGCTATCTTTACACATGAAGTATAGAAAATGCAGCACTAAACTCAGGATGATTAATACTTAACAGGCATACATCCGATCTAAAATTAGCCACAAGCTTCTCCTCAGAAGCCATACCACCACCAAAAACTCTGCAGCATCTCTCCCTCCATATTGCAGCTAGTAACCAGCACCAACAGAAACTGATAACAGGCCCCTGGGTATTTGCCTGCAATAAGCCAACAAAAGCACCAAACCACGACTCCCAACCTCTATTAGTAGGCATAGGACAACCCTGCAGAGCCACTTCTGCCACGCTCCTCGTGTATTCACAATCAAAGAACAAATGGTTTCGAGATTCATGCCTATTGGAGCAGAGCACACAGCTAGGGTCAATAGTCATTCCCCATCGAATTAACTCGTCTTGAGTGATGATTTTGTCTTTAATAATAAGCCAGGTGAGAAACTTGTTGCTAGGAATAGCAAACTTCGCCCGTAAAAGACGCCACCAAGCTACAACAGGCTGCTTACTCCGCAAGGAGTTCCACACTACTGTAATCTTGTACCTCTCCAACAACTTACCCTCCCAGGACACTTCACCACTGTCCTCCACCATCAATCTGTATTGAAACCAATATCTAATTTTAAGCACCTTTTTCCAAATCCAAGATCCACTTTACGTCTCTTTCAAATCCCAGAAGCATTTCCTTTTGATTTTATATTTATAAGCCCAAGCAACCCAGAATGATCCGCCCTGCATTAAGAGGAGCCAAAGTAGCCTCCATGAATATGCAACATTCCAAACAGTAAGGTCTTTGAGACCTAATCCACCCTCCTTTTTTGGAATGATGAGTAAGTTCCAATCCACCTTAGCCTTGCCTGATTCGTTACCATGCCACAGAAAGTCAGAGCAAAGTTTCTGAATTTATTTTATAACGCACTTAGGTAGAATAAAAATACCAAGCCAATACTATAGAACTGGGTAAATGACTGAGGAAATAAGCTCTAGTCTGCCAGCATAGGTTAGCTTCCCAGACCTCCAAGAACGGAGTTTACTAACAATTCTATCAATCAGTAGATCATATTCTCTCACAGAAAGTTTGCCAGCAACCAAAGGGAGCTCTAGATATCGAACAGGGAGAGTCCCTTCCTGAAAACCAGTTAAGTTCAAAGCTACATCCCTAGCTGCTCGGGGGGTACCGCCAAAATAGACTGCACATTTATCTGGGTTACATTTGAGCCCTGAAATGGAATAGAACTTATCCAACACTCGCCTGACACAAGCAAGATCCCACCCTGAACCTTCATTAAAGATAAGCAAGTCATCCACAAAGCATAGGTGAGTCAAACCTATGGTCTTGCATTGCGGATGGAAAGGAAGTTTCTGAATTAGAGTTGTCTTGTTCAACATGAGTGATAGCACTTCAATAACCAAGGTGAATAAGTATGGCGACAGTGGGTCACCTTGCCTCACTCCTTTACAAGCTGGGAAGAAACCACACAAGCCTCCATTTATACTCACACTAAAGAAAGCAGATGACAAGCAGGTTTTGATCCCATCAATGAAACGCGGTGGAAATTGCATAACTTCCATGACTTGGAATAAAAACTCCCAATGTACAGAGTCAAAGGCCTTCATAAGATCCACCTTGACTGCACAACGATAACTAAGATTCTTATGTCTATATTTGGAGACCATTTCCTGTGCCATCAAGATGTTCTCAGTAATGTTCCTCCCTTTTATAAAAGCTTACTGATTTCTACTTATGATGCTAGGGAGAACTGACTGGAATCTATTAGCTAATACTTTGGAAATGACTTTGTATACCACATTAATGCACACAATTGGCCTATACTCAGTCATTTTACATGCATTCTGAACCTTAAGGACTAAAGTGAGAGAAGCAGAGTTCAAACCTTTTGGTAAAGTCCCTCTATCAAAGAATTCCAAAACTCCTGCAATTAAATCTTCTCCAACCACACTCCAAGTCTTTTGATAGAACCCAGGAGTCCAACCATCTGGCCCAGGAGCTTTGTCTGGTTTCATAGAGAAAAGTGCATATCTAATCTCATCCGCAGTAACTGGAGAACATAAAACATACCCCTCATCAACAGATATCTTCTTGACAATTAAAGCAGCCAAGAGAGCTGGATCATGCTGAATCTCCCCATTAACCACCCCATATAACTTCCTATAAAAGGAAACAGCTTCATCAGAAATCTCATCAGGTTTATCAAGAACTTCCCCAGAGTCAAGAGTTAACTGATTAATCATCTTCTTGGCCTGTCTTATCTTCATGGACAAATGGAAATAACTTGTATTAGAGTCCCCTAATGTAAGCCATTGGACCCTTTATTTCTTCCTATAGAAACTTTCCTCTGCTTTCTTCAACTGATAAAGAGTTCGTGCTAGGTTCTGCTCCACAATAAAATTGCTCTCCGAAGGATGCTGGAGAGAATCCAGCTGAGCACATTTATAAAGCTCCTGTGCCTCCCTAACCTTCATACTGATATCGGCATAACAGTCTTTATTCAACTTCTTTAATTCTGTCTTTGCAGACAGTTGCTTCATGCTCAGACAATACAACTTTGATCCCTGTTTAGAAGTAACCCAAGCATTCTTCATGATATCCAGATACAAGGGATGATCCAACCACATGTCAAAGAACCGGAATGGTTTGGGAAAAGACTTTGCTGGCAAAGTGGGTTTAATAAGGAGCTCGCAATGATCAGAAAAGTCAGGAGGGAGGAATTCCACCACACGGGAAGGGAAAGATGAATACCAATCAGAATTAACGAGTACTCTATCTAAATTTCTTGCTATAGGGTTGTCTGCCTGCCTATTATTCCAAGAAAACCAAGGGCCAGAAAAACGATGATCATCCAACTCCATACAACCAACCCAATTACGAAAAGCCACCATACTCGAGTTAACAGGAACATCATTAGAAGCTTCATCAGGGTTGAGAATGGCATTAAAATCTCCAGCAACTACCCAGGAAAACCTCGTACAACAAAAGAACAAAGGGTTGAATACATAGCTGCTCTATCTGCTTCATCATTAGATCCATAAACTGCAGTGAAAAAGAAACTGGACCCGTTTTGTGCTCTAACTAACATATGCATATAATCAGCACCATCACTAATCTTGACCACTTGCAACCCTTTCTTCGAGAAACACCAAATCCTGCCTAGTGGGGCATGATTATAATTGTGCTTAACCTCATAATCAACAAACTTCGCAATGATTTCCTCAAACTTACTAGCTTGTACACGAGTTTCTAATATTGCACCTACCTCTACCTTATATCTACGTAAGTAATCAAGCACATAAGTGTGCTTGGAGAGGTTATTGAACCTCCTCGAATTCCAAACAAGACAATTCATCCAGCAGGATGGGGTAAATTACCCCTACCCTTACCACCCTTGTCATTACCATTGCCTTTACCTTTCTTTGGAGCTTGTAGAACCACATCTCTTTCTTCGACAGCAGATAAGAAGTCCAAAGGAGGAATATACAGAAGATCCTTCCAAACCTTTAGTTTAGACCCCTTGTCCACTGGGAGAGCTTCCTGTGGAGAAGCACCAGCCGGAGAAGAAGAACTTGCCACATCCACTAAGACTGATGTTGGGGAAGGAGGAACAACCTATTTACCCCGCTGAGCTGCCTCATTGTCTGTAACCACTGTTACTGGAAGTTCAGCAACATTGATATCCTTCTTCTGCCAGATCTGTTTCACTTCCCCAGCTGGAACAACACAATCATGCCCAAACACTGCACATTTCTTACACCTCACAGGTAGATGGCAGTATTCAAGCTTGATAGTGTAAACCTTACCTCCTCCCACAACAAATCTCACTTGATCAATCAGCTTTGCCGAAGCCTCAACCTCCACACAGATTTTAGCATACCCTAACTTTAATCCCTTGCGCGTAGGCTGATCCATACAAAGCGGCTTGCCAATTAGACTTGCTACTCTCCCCAATCCATCCTTCGACAACAACTCCAACGGTAAATTGATTAGTTTCACCCAAATAGACAGAGCCTTATTATCAAGTTCCAGCGCACGAATCCACACCTCCCATCGTCGAAGAAAGAGTAAGTTGTCCCGCAGATGCCAAGGACCCCCCTCAAAAACCCAGTTGCAAGCAGCTTCTGAGGGCAATAGAAAACAAACCCATAGCTTGAGGGTAATTATAAATAATTTTTTGATACATATAGAGTGATATTTTTTAGTCATATATTTAATTTACCAAATTTTTTTTTGAATAAAAAATTATATCATGAATGATTTAAAAAAATAACAAAATATTTTTATCGTATGTATTTATTCTAAACGGACCCACTCTCAACAAAATCCTGGCTACGCCCCTGCTTGGTCTAAGTTTTAAGAATTCTTTTTTCATGGCTAGGTTTTAAGAATTTTTTAACAGTAAAAAGGAAAAGTTTTGAGCAATTGCTAGCTCGGTAGTTATAAGATTTGAGTGATATGATGGCTATTTGAACTAGAAAAATAATTTAAAACATGTTTGTACGTGTAACTTGTTGTTTGTATATGAATTAAGCGCGTATTTATGATCATCGGTTTTAAACTGCGAGGAACCCTAGGCAATTTTCCATTGAACCCTAGTGTACTTCGCCGATGAAGGGCCCTGGGTAGGGGACTGCCCCCCCCCCCCCCCCCTCGGGAAGACAAAGCCTCCGGATCCACTCTCTGGAGCTTGCCGTCCCCCTCTTACGTCTTCCTCACCCAAGGGCAAGGGCGACCGAGAAACTATGCAAGACAAGAAGCGACCGAGGCCGATGTGTGTTCACCCGTTGTTTGAGAGGAACTTTGAGGAGGGTAACCAGTATATGGAGACGACAAAGGTTGATATGACTGGGGAAGAGGCGGCAGCAGAGACCATTGAGGAACCCGCACAGTCTGCACAAAATAATGGATCACGACAGCTATTCGATGATTTACGTATGCATGAGGAGTACTATATCGTGGAATTGGATTTAGAAGATGTAGCCAATGCCATGAAAGTGGATGATCAAGACGACGAAGTGCCAGACGATGATGACCCTACTTGCCCTACCATCCCTTTTCGATCAATGGAGGTGTCAATGGAGGTCGGCCCTGATCGTGAAAGTGCTTGTGCGAACCTTTCTGTTCCCAATTATTTCGAGAAGACTAGAGAGCCTATGGGCTAAATGCGGTACCCTGCAAATATCCAGCCTCTCCTGGGGTTTCTATGTTGTGCAGTTCACCTCCCAATTTGATTACGAACAGGTAATGGCTGGAGGCCCTTGGATGGTTGGTGATCACTACTTAACAGTGAGGAGGTGGGTGAAGAATTTTGATCCTAAGTTCGCGGAGGTGGCTACTACGATGGTGTGAGCGCGTCTCCCTGATCTCCCTATTGAGTTCATCAATAAGGAGGCTGTTGAACAGATAGTTGAACGTATTGGAAGACCGGTGAAAGTGGATTGCATTACTCAGAGTAGTGCAAGGGGCAGATTTACGAGGGTGTGCATTGAAGTTGACTTAACAAAACCTCACCTGTCCAAGTACAAAACTGAAGGCAAAAAGTAATACATAGAGTTTGAAGGGTTACGCTTGATTTATGGTGAATGTGGTCACTATGGTCACATAAAGAAGAATTGCCCGAAGCTGAACGTGGCCCAGCCGATGCAAAAACAAGACGAGGGGAACTCAGAGGGAAGGAAAGAAACAGAGGAGCATGCGTATGGGGAATGGATGCTGGGTCGACTAAAGAATAGGAATGGTAATGGAGGTCAGCGCCAGCCACTGGGAACTCCTCTTACAGGTCCGGGAACGAGTGACGGAAGAGAGAAGGTGGGCTTGGAGCAACCAAAATTTTGGAAATATGGAGGAGGAGCCAACGAAGGAGGTGGACGAGGAGATCATAATGGAGGAGCCGGAAGGAACAATTATGGAGGTCGAGGCTTCTAAGGAGCCATTACCCGCGGTGCAAACCTTACAAACTGAGGAAGGAGAGGGGAGTGTTGTGAGTGAGGGTGTGACAAAGAAAGATGATGCAACCTAGGAGCCAAGGAACCCTCAGGGAAGTAACGAAAAACAAGTGAATGAGAAGATGACTGTTGGAGGACTGTGTGGTAGTCCGCCACTTGAGAACAATGGGCAAGGGAGCGAGTATAGCGAGCAGGTTTCCCAAGTAGGAGAGCAGTCCCTAGCCAATCTCAAGAATAAAAGCATGTCATCCGTAGGCCACACGAGTAGCGGTGAAGGTGGGAAGCAAAGCAAAAGTAAGAAGCCACTGGAGAAATCACAGGGTGTGCAATCAAGTAAGAAAGCTCAAACAAAAGGTGCGGGAAACCTATCCCCTTTGGGTCATAGATGAGAATTCTCAGCTATAACTGTCGCGGGTTGGGGAGCAAGCGGACAGTTAAAGCGTTAATGTCGTTGTTGCGACATGTTTCCCCGCAAATTGGCTTCCTAATGGAGACAAAGCAAACTTGTGATGATATCATCAAATTGTTGTAGAAGGAACTTGATTTTGCTGGGGGACGAAGCTTCCCTACCGATTTGTCTCGAAAAGGGAGGGTCGGGGGCCTATGCTTGTGGGGGAAGGAGGAAGTGAAGCTAGTCCCGGCTATGGTGACAGAATTATATTGATGCGATGGTGGAGGAGGAAGGAAGGGATCCATGACAGTTTACAGGTATTTATGGATGGTCGGAGAGCTCGGCTAAGCACAAGACGTGTGAACTCATTCGACACCAACCGAATGTGCCCTGCTATGTGTGGGTGATTTTAACCAAATTTTATCGGAGAGTGAGAAGAGTGGAGGTCGGTCTGATCAGGAGAACAACATGATTGATTTTGCGGAAAGCCTAATTGACGTGGATCTTCATCACCTGGGCTTTAGAGGTTACAATTTTACATGGGAAAACTGTTGAGGAGAGGGGTCCTACATTGAAGAAAGGTTGGATAGGTTTGTGGGGTCGGAGAGCTGGAAACGTGAATATGCAAACTTTCGAGTGACACATGTTGACCGATCGCGATCAGATCACCGCCCCATCATCTGTGACACGCACGGTGAGGAAGATGACGAACCTAGCTGGGGTTGGTCTTTCCAGTTGCGTGGAAGTGGTGAAAGGAGCATGGCAGCCCCATGTTTCAATGGATATCTGCGGGAAGATTGAATCATGTCGGGCTAATCTGGAAGAGTGGAGCAAGAGGACCTTCCCTTGGTTTTCTGAACACAAAAAAAGGATCCGAAGGGCGATCCGTGCTTTAGAGAGGCGGCCAAAAACAGATGGGGTGCTTGGCCAAATTCAACAGCTAGAGAGCGAGATGGCGGAGATCAAGGACAATGAGGAGTTGTATTGGAAACAAAGGTCACAGGCAGATTGATTGAAAGGTGGAGATCATAATACAAATTTTTTCCATAAAAAAGCTTCAGCCCGGCGTAAAAGGAACACAATTCGAAAACTAAAAAATGAAAATGGGGAGCGGTTTGTCGGCACAGACCGAGTCCTACAGTGTATGTGCAGCTACTACTCGGAACTGTGTGTGGCGGGCATCGTCCTTAGTCAAACCTCGGTACTGGATGCGGTGAAGCCAGCGATCTCGGGAGAGGATAATGAGTTGCTATTTAGACCCATGGAGAGGGATGAAGTGGTTAAAGCTTTGAAATATATGGGTAACGCAAAGCTCTGGGCTCGGATGGGCCATCGCTTATGTTCTACAGGCAGTACTGGGAGATTGAGGGTGACGATGTTTACATGACAGTAAAGCAGATTATTGAAGAGGGGGTAATGCCGGAGGAGGTAAATCATACGATTATTGCCTTGATCCAAAAGTGAAGGAGCCGATAATGCCTAAAGAGTTTCGTCCTATTTCGATGTGAAATGTGATCTATAAGCTGGTCTTGAAGGTGTTGGATAATCGATTGAAGACTTTGCTGAATAAAGTTGTCTCGCCGGACCAATAAGCTTTTGTTCCGGGACGGTGCATCATAGACAATATCATGGCCGCTTTCGAATGCTTCCATGCGATGAGTAAGAGAACTAAAGGTAAAACAGGGCTCCTAGCTGCTAAGATTGACATGGCGAAGGCTTATGACAGGGTGTAGTGGCCTTTTCTGGAAGGAATTATGAAGCGAATGGGCTTTGCCGACCAGTGGGTCAAGATCATCATGATGTGTGTGACTACGGTTTCTTACTCTGTCCTTGTGAATGGGCATAAATCAGAGGTGTTTACTCCTGGAAGAGGAATACGACAGGGGGACCCACTCTCGCCTTATCTGTTCCTTCTGTGTGCGGAGGGGTTATCTGCATATACCTCGAAAGCGATTAATTAGGGTAGACTTCATGGATTTCGACCACCCCAGGGAGCTCCGATCATTTCACATCTATTCTTTGCTGATGACAGTATTTTCTTCGCTAGAGCTACCGTCCCGGCGAGTTTGGCCTTGAAGGGAATCCTACATGACTATGAAAAAGAGTCGGGACAACAGGTAAGCTTTCAAAAATCGGACGTGTCTTTAAGCAAGAACGTCTCACACCACAAGAGGTGGGAAATTGGTGGGATTCTGGGCATGAAGGTAGTGGAGAAACATCACAAGTATCTCGGCTTGGAGACAAAGGCTGGCCGATCGAAAAAAGAACTGTTTGCTGACATTGTGGAGCGAATTAGGAAAAAATTTATGGGGTGGAAGGAAAAAACTCTTTTTATGGCGGCAAGAGAGGTGTTGATAAGATCGGTCGCGGAAGCTCAACTTAACTACGCAATGTCGGTCTTCAAAGTTCCGGAAGGGGTGGTTGACAAAGTACAAAGCTTGATAACGCGGTTTTGGTGGGGCCAACATGGGGAGGAGCGTAAAGCTCATTGGATCAGACGAGAGAAGCTTGTGATCCCGAAATAAATGGGTTGAATGGGGATTAGAGAGGTAAGAGGACTTAATATGGCTTTCCTTGCGAAGCAACTGTGGCGGTTGATCCAGCAGCCGGAGTCTCTTATAACACGAATTTTTTGAGCAAAGTACCATAAACACGACTCTATTCTGGATGCAGAGCTAGGGTACATGCCAAGTTTTGTTTGGCGTAGCTTACTAAGCGCGCAGGAGTTCTTAAGGGCTAGTTTGCGAGGGCGAATTGGCAACATTATTCAGGTACGAATTTGGGAAAATAAATGGATACCGTCTTTGCCAGGGCATTTTTTGGAATCGGGTCCGATCGAACTACCCGTTGACGCGATGGTGAGTGACCTACTTGATGAGGAAGAGGATGCGTGGGACATGAACATACTTGAAAGTTGCTTCCCGGCTGACATTGCCCAAGCTATAAGGGCGATCCCTGTTCGTTCAGGGGGGAGTGATGAATTGATGTGGCAACACTCTATTGATGGGGAGTCGGTGAAGGAGGGGTACCGAGTTTGGCTGGAGCAGTCCATGATGAGACCGGGGGTGCAGGGGTCGAATGAAGGAGGGTTTTGGAAGAAGCTTTGGGGCATGAAAGTGCCGCCAAAGATGCGCCATTTTTTATGGAAACTCGCACAAGACATCTTACCAACTGGGAACCGAGTTAGTGAGAAGAGTGAAAAGTGGACCGATAAGTGTCCATTCTGTGATGCCCGCGAAACACAACACCACGCCTTTGTGGAATGCTCCTTGGGCTCGAGAATTTGGCAGCAATCAAGCTTTGTTGATCTGTATGACCTCTACGGGACGGGTTCAACGATGGAATGGTTGAAGAAGGCGAGGGAGAAGGCGGGGGAGGAAAGGTTTGCCGAGTAGAGTGTGCTGTTATGGTTTTTATGGAAAGAACGTAATGATCTATTGTTTAACGGTAAGAAGACGGTAGAAGACAAGATCGTAGAAGGGAGAAGCTTTCTTGGAGGATTATCGCCAATGTCAAGAGAAGAGTACACCACCTCAGCCTCCTCCATGCGAGAAGAAGTTGCGCAAGCCTCCGAGAGGTCGAGTCATGGTGAACACAGATGCTGGACTGCTACAAGATGGAGGGGTCGGACTTGGAGGGGTAATGCGGGACGAGAATGAGACCTTTATGATTGCAGCGACGAAGATGGTACAGGGGCAATGGAGATGGGAGCTCAGTTGGCGCAACAATTTAACTTCCAAAATCAAATTATGGCGACAGATTGTTTGCAGCTGGTGCGACTTTTGACAGAGCAGTCTTGTTCCCGTTCGGAGCTTGAAGTGGTTTGTCGAAACATTCGATGACTAGTGGATGAGCGACGAGGAAGCTTCTCTCATGTGTACAGGGAGGCAAATGAAGTTGCTCACATTATGGCCCACGCTCGTACGAGATGGGATGAGCGGATTGTTTGGCTGGATCGATCACCAATTTACTTAGTTGATGGATTAAGCTGAATGATGTAGCAGCAAACACCGATTAATGAATTGATCACAGGTTCTGTAAAAAAAAATTTGTTTTTTGTATATGTATTGTTCGAAGCCAAAGCTAACAGTATTTGAGTAGAGGAAACCAGTGCTTGAAAATTGGAATTAACCTACCGTTTGATATAAATGAATTTCATAAGTTTTTAAAATTCATTTTGAAATGAAACATTTTTGTGTTTGGTATTTAAAAGAATTCATTTTCAATTCTAAATTTTAAGTTCTATGGAATTGGAACTAATTATAGCAATTCCGAGGAATTGTGATAAAATTTTCAAATGAATTCCACAAGTATTTACTAATTATAATAGAATGATATAATTATAACATACCGAACACAGAAATTCATTTGACAATGAATTTTGCACGACAGTTCATTTTTATTTCTAAGGATTTGAATATGACATACTAAACACAAGATATCATTTGACAATGAATTCTACATGGTAATTCATTTTAAAATAAAATATTTTTTTTATTCATTTGGTACCAAACGATATGAAAGAATCAAAATCTAGGTTTTGTATTGCTTGTGAGTTAGACAAAGACTTGTATCGGCCCAAGTCGAGAGGCATCGCAAATCGCAATGCGTCGTTAAGTGAGTCAAGTATCGTGGCCCATTTGCAGTGCCCATTGTTGGATAGTCCATGCAATCATATGACCAATATAATTGTAGTTTGTACGTCTAACTTGGGGGTTAAGTTTCGGCTCATTGTATTGGAGTTGTGGTACTGTCAAAAAAATATTGCAGATATGACAGAGTTTTGGCTTTATCCTAGGCCCTAGCACTATAGTCATGGTTTTGTATGATGTTAGAGGGAACTCGAATAATAAGAATATAAGATAGTAGCCGGAGAATTTTGTCTCTTTTGTAGACTAGCCTCAGTTCACAGAGAAACTACGTAATGATATTGTTTCGTTTAATTTGATATTCTAATATGCTTTGAGATTTAGAGCCATTCAATTTATAGTAATGAATTCTTCAATCTATGATGAGAACATTTTTTATTCATATTAATGAATATACGGCTACCAGTAATTGAACTTCAAATTTGAAGCCAAAACATATAAATTGAAGTGTAAATTAGGGGTGGCTATTTGGTCCGGGCTTTTTTAGCGTTACGCAAAATCGGATCGTATAATCCAGACCGAGAGCAGATAGCAAACAATCCAATTCTATTTTCGGACTTAGATTTAAAGTAAAAAACCGTTTGGGACCGTACCGAAAACCGGATAAGAGAGCCCAACACCCAAAACTTAACCAACTCTCCTCACCATTTCAGACCTCATGTCACTCAAATCCCCACAAACTCTATCTAAAATCAAGACTGAATTGGTACTGGACTTGATCAAGACCGAACCAGATCAAAAGACTGTATCCAATCCAATTAGGGATGACAACAAAACCCGAACCCACGGGTACCCTACCCGACCCATCCCGGTCAACACGGATAAAACCCGTTACACTTTCACCGGGTTGGGTTGGATTTGGGTTTATGGATACCCGACCCATGGGTACCCACCCACCTATTTCGTCGCCTACTCTCTCTAAACCCTACCCTAATTCTAATTTCCCCCAATCTAATTTAAAATTTGTATGAATAATTTGTGGTTTGTTTGAATTTTCTAGACTCGTGTTTTATATATGGATAATTTGTATGGAGAAATTGATGTTTGACTTTAATTTTGATAGGAACTTGACATTGTAAATTTTTTACCACAAAAACCCATGGGTACCCATGAACCCGCAGATACCTAGCGGGTTGGGTTGGGTTTGAGTTTTCCAAACCCATTGGATTTTACCCTGGGTTTTTATGGATAAACCCATGGGTTTGGGTTTGGGTTTGGCAAAACCCGACCCATTGCCATCTCTAAATCCAATCTTTGGTCCTTATATTCCTGAAAAAACCGGACTGGGACGAGATCAATTCGAGCCGGTTTAACCGAATCGTATAGTCACCCTAGTGTAAATAGTAAATACAAACACCGAAAAGAATAAAGTTTCCATATGTGGCTGCAAGACAAGGATCTCAAATCCCTTCTTCCCAAAGTTATTGTCTGAAATGGAAATCTCTAACTAAACCCAACATGCGAGGTGGGTTACCTAGCGGCTAGCTGACCATTGTTTCTCGGTTAAGAAGCTGACTCTCAGTCTCAGGCTCTTCCTTTACTCACTGCCAATTTCCAGGTTACCATTAAAACCCCACACCCACCCTTCCATAGTTCCATTATTTCAGTTCTACTCTTTTACATCCGACCACCTCCCGCCGGTAGAAATGGAGCCCAAAACCTGCTCTGCCGCCACCGCGAAGGATACCCAAAAGTTCACCTGGAAGATCTCCAATTTCTCCACGGTGAAAGAGACAAAACTCTATTCTGATACTTTCTCAGCTGGGGGCCACAAATGGTACCGCCCATTTACACTCCCACTTCAAGTTTCCTTCTTTCCCCCTTGGCTCTCTTTCTGAAACCCTAACTCGAAGGCCTCTGTTTCTGGGTTACCTTGTGTTTGTTCACTCTGTTCTGTTGCTTCAGGAGAGTTCTTGCTTATCCAAAAGGGAATGCAGTTAACCACTTCTTCTCTCTGTTCGTGGAAGTGGCTGAGACTGAAGCCATGGCTGCCGGCTGGAGTGTGCCCGCCGGGATCAGCTTGACTCTGGTGGACCAAGTCCATGGCCGTTCCTCTGTAAAAAGTACTCCTCTTTCTTTCTCTCTTTTGTAGGGTTTCCTTGTTGAACTTTATACTCTGCCATTTGGTGTGATGAACTGTGTACGTTTCCCTGTGATTTCCGTTCTTGTGCCCATTACCATTTTTGGACCAAGTTTTGCTCTGTTTCTCTAGTGCTCTTCTGGGAGGGCTTCAGTTGTTCAAGATTTCTTTGTTTTGTTTCTCTTCCTGCACAGGTTTCAAACACACTTTCAAGGAAGTAGAGAAAGTGTTGGGTTTCAAATCTTTCATCCGAAACGGCGACCTTGTCGATCTCCGAAAAGGGTTTCTCGTCAACGATACTCTTCTTATTGAAGCTCAAGTTTACACTGTTAAGTTTATAGTCTGGAAATGTGAAAGTGATACTAACCCCAAATTTCACTCCCATTTTACCATAATGACTGAGCTTTAATTTTTGTCCCAATCGTGGTTTCAGGAAGCAACACCAACGGAACAAGCCGTTCCTAGACCCGCTGAAGAGTCTAATCAACCTCATGGAGCAGCTGCAGGAGAACCAAAGACTCCAACTGTTCACATAGATTCAGGAAGCGAAACAGAGATTCAAGCTGATGGGCCTCAAGCCTCGCTGTTTTCCAGTAAGGTAACAATATTGTTGGTTTGAGCACTGCAACAACATTGACCCCTTAGTTAGCTTGGTTCGAGCACAACAACAGCATTGACCCTTTGGTTTGCTTGGGTTTCTGCTCCAACAGGTTGCTCGAACTAGTACAACGACGAGTCCCCGGTCTTCTGCTTCACCAAGTGTCCAATCTTTGAAGAGCCTGATATCAGAGCTTTCAACCATGTCCAGCAGATGGAGATCAAGTTCTACCCCCGACTGCCTCGAGAAACAAAGTGAAGAGCTGGTGGATCTCTTCGAGATGTCCCTCGAGAAAATATCCAGAGCTGATTTGTTCGATGAAGTGGAGAAGATCATCGTCAAGGTTGCTGACAACGTGACTGACACTATCAAGGTCATGGTGCTGAAAGATTTGGTGTCTCGTCTGGCAGAGTTCAAGGAGACAATCCCCAAGGCTCTTTCCACTATCGAGTCCGCAGCATCTGTAGAGACCCGTATTGTGGCTGCGTCCAAGAATCTGGAGGCAAGGCTAGGTCACAGGGAGGATCAGCTGAGCTCGTTGAAGACGGAAGCTTCGAGGCTGGAGGAGGTGGAGATGAAGCTGGAGGCGGATATTCAGCAGATGGTTGCTCTCAGGGACAAGACTCGTCATCAGAAGGATTCAACGATAGCTGAGTTGGAGAAGGCCAGCCAGGAGGTTCTTGTGGAGCTGGACGAACTGAGGAGGAATGACGAAGAACGCCAGCGAATTGGGGAGAGCCGGTTGAAGGCTAAGGAAACATTGGCTCAATCGAACACAAGCTGGAAACTTTTCAAGGAGAACTTGGGGTTGTGAGAAGGGATGATTTGGAATGAAAATAGAGGAAGTAGGGATGTAGATGATGACAAAAAAATGTAGATTTGCTTATGCTAATGAAACATGTAACAGGATCGTAGGTTATTGACAGCTAATGGGTATGAAATGAAGTATGAACTGAACTTGGGATACAAGGTTTTATATTCCCGGGGAGTGAGGTTGTTCTTAGGTAATCAGTTTGTGGAGTGAGAACAAAAGCGTGAAAGTGTCTATCTTAGAAGAATATGATATTGAGAGCGCAAAGAAAGCGCTATTATTATATTATATTTGATTCTTTATTTTAGCATATTTAAAAAATATTATGCAATATAATCATTAAAATACATAGATATAATGCAACGAGTAAGGAATTTTATGATGGGTTTATAATTTAAATTTGAGTACCATATAATAATTTACCTTTTATAGTATAAATTTTTTATCAAACCTAAATCACCACCACACGTTGATCTATGTGTATATGGATAGTTCATTTATCTGGTCGGGTCGTAGGTTTGGTGGATGGTAGTGTCCAACATCATGCATATCATCCAAATCCCATTATGGATGGTAGCGCCAAACATCATGGATACCAGCCAAATCCCATTATGTTCGTGTCCAACATCATGGACACCATCCATGGATGGTAGTGTCCAACATTATAGATACCATCCAAATCCCATTATGGATGAAAGTGTCCAACATCATGGATATCATCCAAATCCTATTATGGATAGTAGTGCCTGATAACATGAACACCATCCAAACCCTATGTTAGATGGTGTCATCCAAATAAGGGATACCATCCAAAATACTAAGTGGATGGTACTAGTAATATTGGTGACCATCTTGTCTGGTTACCATCCATTGATTGGTGTTTTAGTCAACATGGATACCATCCAAATTGTTGTTTATGGTGACCATCCAGTGGTACCCAGGGTCGATTCTCCAATGACATAATGACGTGTCGAAGGTGGTTACCAGAAGCAGCAATTGACGTGCAAAGGACGCTCGGAGAGGAGTTAGTGGATGCTACGTGGAGCTAATTTTCAGGAATAGAGAGAAGGCAGTTAGAGGGTGAGACACAACAAAAGTTGAAGCAGGGCTCTGGAGGGTGGCCAAACAAATCAAATAAAAATAGTCTCATAAAATTTTATCATTCTCTCTCTAGAATCATTGTCTTAGCAGTAGAACCAGGGACCCTCCACGAGGCTTCTCTGTTAGTTATAGTCAGTAGTTGCGGAGCTCCCTAGGAATCTCCATTGGAGTAGAGGTAACAGTAACTAGATCATTTGATGTATGCATCGAACACCCTCGTTCGAACAGTGTTTGAAGAGGTGTGAACCGAGTGACATCATTTTCTGTTTTCTTGAAGTCAGGGTGCATTGATCACGTGAAATTCCACCAAAACAAATTGTCACACTTTGTGGGATAACGTGTGTTCGATATGGCTCCGCGACGAAGGATTCAGAATGGTGATCCTCCACAAGGTGCTGTGGAGGAGGAGCGGTTGATCAACGTTGATGTTGACCAAGCAAGAGGAAACAATGTTGTAGCAAAGGTGCCACCCATGGTGTCTAATGTAGATCCAAGTGAAGCAACACCATTGATCCGCCAAATGGTGGAACAACTAGTGGTTGTGATGAACAATAACTACTAGCAGGTAAACCTTCGTCTTGCTTCTTTGGATGAGCGTATTGTTGGATTTAGTCACGTGTTGATAGACGATTTGCTAAATTATTTGAGATGGTAAACAAAAATACGAATGATTAGGGTGAGTTTGGGCAATTGTTGAACATATCAGTTTTGCAAACTAGGGTTTTTCCTTTGGATAGTCGAGACCTCCCAAATCATGAAAGTGAAAATGTTAACCTACCACCCAAAGGTGGTGGTCGGAGTGAGTAGCCATGCCCGGTGAACCCTACACCATTGGTGGCAACCACCGTACCAACACCTCAAAGGGTGAATGTTGGCAAGAGTCACGCCACTTCATCTCAAATCCATGTTGAGAAACCGCCACCTGTGCAAGGTGTTGCTCGAAAAAATATTCCAGAATCCATACCATACATGGCTCCTGTTAATGTTGGGATGGGTTTGGGTCCAAACAATGTTGACCCGATACCACCACGTGCGTACCTGCAGCAAATCCCCCCAGTGAACATGCAAGGCGTGGATCCTGGTGGATTCATACCGCTTGGGTGGAAACAAGGGGGCATGATGTGAATACACTCCATGATCAGATGAAACAGTTGTTGGTTGAACAATTTGGTTTTGGTATGAGACCAACGATGCCACCTGTTTATCGAAATTCATATCTAGAGTGGGTGGATAGAATGTATTTGTTCCCAAGAGGGTTTAGGGTACTAGAGTTTGTACCCTTTACTGGAAAGGGTGAACAATCCACAGTGAAGCGACGATTTACTATCCGGCGTGGTGATGTAGATGATTTTGTCAAGTTACGTTTGTTTGGCAACTCTTTGACAGTACCTGCTTTTGCATTGTACGTCAATTTTCCATCTAATTCTGTGCAAACTTGGCAACAAATGGAACAAATATTCCATGCGCAATTTTATCATTCTAAACCAGAAGTGACCATGGCTGACTTGGCACGTATGCGCCAACAACCAGGGGAGACAGTTGAACACTTCTTAACGAATTTTAAAAATGTTCGTAATCTTTGTTTTGTGCACTTGACAGAATGTGAATTTGCCAAGCTAACACAAGGTGATTTAAACTTTGAACTTTGTAAAAAATTTTAAGATAGAGAGTTCTCTAATTTATTCCAATTGATGTAATGTGTGGTTAGGTATGAGACTCTTCTACGTGAAGAAGAGAATAGAAGTAGTGCATCTAGCAGACTGTACTACGCTAACTGTGATTATGCAATAAAACATGTTGCTCATGAGGTGGATGGTGTCGAGATAGATTTGGCTAAAATTATGCAAGGAAATCCATTTGTTTGTGCTTCCTTAGCTAAAATTGATAATGAACAACAAGTTGGAAAACCTAACCACGCTTCAGTCCAAACTAGAAAATTTTCTTTAGATGTTACCAAGTTGGACTTAATTTTTGACCAGTGTACAAGAATGGTCATATTAAGCTGTCTAGGGGTATAGTATCCCACCCCCCTGAGAAGTTAAAGGGAAAACGTTATTGCAAGTGACATAATAGTATGTCACATGCCACTAATAGTTGTGGTTTTTCGTAATGTTCTGCAGGATGCGATTGACAAGGGATGCATCAAGTTCAGAACCGAAGAAGGATGCCATGACAGTGGATACTGATCTATTCCCAAATGTTGCGGGCATCAACAGGGTCAATCTTGAATGTTCAAAGATTTAATTGTCATGCTTCCACCAAGTGGTAGTGCCAATGTCATTATGCAAGGTGGATCGTCATCAACTAGCATGCAAGATCATACACATATTGATCCGGCTGACGAAGAAAAGTTGTGTCCAGAATGCAAAGGGAAGCTGAATCTTGGTGGAGATAGACCAACCTAATCGGTCCGTCAAAGACTGGGTCCACAGAGACCATTCAAGCCAAGGTATCCAAAATATAAACGTCAGGTGGAAGGAGTACGTGCACCAGCATGGGGAAGAAGGCAACGTAGGCAATGGGTTGGTGATAACATCAAAATTGGTGTTATTTACCCTAAATATCGAGGCATGTTTTGTGCCAATTCATGTGCTTAAATGCTTAAACATCATCAGATACATCCCTATTGCGTCCCTATTTGATTTCAATGTGATTTTAGGGTGTATTAGTCGATATGTGCGAATTAGGTACAAAACAAGGTCACAAGGAAGAGCTAGGAGCAAGGAGGCTCTTCTCCAACCCCGTCTTTTTCTATTTCTACCATGTATCTTCATTCCTCCTTCTATAGGTAGCCAATATAAAATACCCCTTATCCTAGACGGTTATTTGAAAGTGATCTCTATCATGAATGTGCTCCATGGAAAGACATCTTAAAGCAATTAAAGGTAACTGCCCCTTTCCTAGACATGGTGTTGAAGATTCCTAAATATACTAGATTCTTGAAAGACATATTGTCGAGAATGAGGAAAATGGAAGAGGTGGCTATGATATCCGTTAGTGAAGTTGCTTTTAAAACCATTGGTTATGGAGGATTCCCTCCCAAGCTAAGAGATCCGAGAACCTTCACTATTCCATGCACTTTTGGAGATAAATTTTTTTGGATTCCGTTAGCCTACTTGGGGTCTAGCATCAACATTATGCCTACATGGATATACAATGAATTGGATCTTGGACCACTCATTCCTACTTCAATGCAAATTGAGTTGGCCAATAGATCAGTTGTCAAGCCAAGAGGAATCATAGAGAATGTCTTGGTAAAGTGTGCTCATTTCGTTTATCCGGTAGACTTCGTGGTTCTAGATACGAAGGGGCATGATGCATTCATTTATCTAGGCCGACCATTCTTGGCCACGACACGAACTATCATTGATGTAAGTGGAAGGAAGATCACCTTAAGGTTTGGTGAGGAGGAAATAAGCTACAAGATGACTCCAATCCCGAATTTTCACAAGTATTACAAATGGGACAATGTCAAGATGAATTGTGAGCCAGTTACACCGCCTACCACACCACCTTCAAGCTCCGAGATAGAATGGTTCAATATGGTCTCCCATGTTGACCCCCACGACAATCGAGTTGAAGGAGTTAATGATTCATGCAAGGCTATGAAGAAACCGGGCAAGGAGAAGTTATCTTGCAAAAAGGAAACTCAAAAGTTGTTCAAAGTTTCTCATCTTTCCGATGGTCATAGAAGAAAGCTCCAAAGGTTTATCGTTGAAGAGAGACATCCAAAAAAGGGAAGCCGATTTGTTCTATTCTTGAAAACAAAGAGTTCGAGAATGCTACAAGCCATTCACGTATAATGACATCTCTACTAAGGAGCTTAACCCTCACCAACTCACAATTCATTTCTCATATGGATCATTTCTATTTCAAGCATCGGATGCGGCTTCCGAGAGACTCCATGGTCTTCACCCTGGACTTCACCACAAGTACGACTTCTACGAAGGGTCATCAATGAAGAATGGAGATCTCTCCATTTGAGTTTAAGGAGTCAAGTCCGACAAAAAGACTTTTAAAGAATCGCTTGTTGGGAGGCAACCCAATGTTTTGGTTTGCGTATCTTTCCCTTTATTTTTTGATTGAATAATAGTTTGGTTAGTACTTAGAAATGCATGGAAAATGATTGATACGACTTAGCCCTGACTTTTGGATGTTTGTTTGAATGTTTGGATGAAAGTTTGAACTTAGAGAAGTGGAGAAAATTAGTTGTCATGAACATGGCAAAGATCGCGATTGTGAGGCTAAAGATCACGACCGACATCACAAGCCACGAAGTCCTGCTAAAGATCGCGGCCCAGAAGCCATAGATCGCGACCGCGATCTTGGAGGCTCAGGACGCGAACTTCGCGAGGAAGGAGCCTTGGAGAAACAGAGAGTTTCCCCAGTCGCCTCACAACCAACGTTCATCTGCCCGCGAGGAAGATCACGATCGCGAAGTCACCCCGCGATCTTCCGCTTCCCAAAGGCTGTAACGACGACGACTGCGTTTTGAGATCACGGCCCGAGACCAAAGATCCAGCACACGATCTCCCTACCTCAGGCCGCGAACTTTCTCGAATTCAGAATGCCTATAAATACAAGACCACTTTCCCCTTTTGAAGTGAGCTGATTTTGAGAGAAATTTTCTGGTTCTAGAGAGAGAAGAGAGAGAAACTGAAGGAAGGATAAGAGAAGGAGTAGAAGGAGGAGCTAGGATCAAGGAGGCTTTTCTCCAACCCCAACTCTTCTTCTATTTCTACCATGTATCTTCTTCCTTCCTTTATGGAGTAATCCTCTAAGATACTAGGGGTTATAAACTCCAAACCCTAGTTTAGAGTTTACTATGTATATATGGATATTTTAGGGTTTGAATGAATGAATGTGTTTGTCTAGTTAATTTTAATGCCACTCTTTCCTAAATGATGACGCTTGGGTAATTTGCCCTAATCTTCCCTCTTAGCCTACTTTATGCTACCGCGCTAGGTACAGAGTTCTAGAGTTAGACGGGTATGCGCCATCTGACGAGGATAGATTAGATGTACATACCTTCTATTAACTTTTTGGATGAAATGTTTACTAGGCAACCGAAATTTAAGTTAGGTGATTAATATGCAACTATTTCGACATATGACCCAATGAACATTGAACACGCCGTGCAATTAACCCTATGAACACATGACTTCGCACTCGCAGTCACAGAAACACCTTTATACTCTTCCGCCGTATCCCAAGTTCTCTCCGACAAACAAAAGTGCGGAAGAAGCAAAATGGAACAACAACAAACGTTACGACATGATACCGCCGTCCCCGAAGACGATGACGCGCCGACGCTGAGCTCGCACGCCCTCGAAGCTCTCAAAGAGTTCCTCGCAGAGCAGAACCGTTCCGGTGCGGTGCGAGAAGAAGAAGAAGGAACCGGGGAGCCCGCGGTGGAGCTAGTGTCAGAAGATTGGCGGCTTAGCCAGTTCTGGTACGACCAAACCACCGCAGAGACTGTTGCCAGAGAAGTCATTACCCTGTGCCGTGACGACTCGGCCGCCGGCGGTACCGTTGATTCTCGTCGGGTAGCTTGCATCGCTTGCCCCACTCTTTACGCCTATATAAAGGTAAGCAATGAATTAGTAATCAAAGGGCTGAAGGAAGGAAAAAGGAAATAATTTGTCGGGAGGGTTTAATTTTGAATTGAATGTCTCCTGCAGAAAATTGATCCGAGTTTGAGTGTTCAATTGCTGGAATACGACGAGCGGTTTGGGAGGTATGGAAGTGATTTCACGTTTTACGATTATAACCAACCGGAAGAGTTGCCGGCGGAGCTTAAGCATGGTTTCCAGGTTGTAGTTGCTGATCCTCCTTACTTGGTGAGTGGAAATCAGTGGCATCTGGTTACTTTGCAGCTAATTTAGGGTTTAATTTCCCCCATAATCTTGCTTTAGTCGGAGTATTTTCATTTGGTTTCCCTGTTCAACTTGTAGAGCTTGTTTAAATCTCGTATCTTGAGCTACTGGTTATCTGTAGATCCTCGTGAGGCATTGTAAAATGATTATGCAATTAGGGACAGCAGATATAGAAGTCACAAAGTTATGCATCCGTGGATGAACAACATGGACAGATCTGTGATAAAGAGCTTGTAATTTTGTTTTAACTTCTATGAGATCCAGTGAACTGGAGAACTCTAGCATGTAAAATAAGAGAGGCTACATAACGGTGTTGAGTTTACAGCCATGTCAGTTCCTGCACTTCTTCGCCCGACTTCCTTTTCGCCTCCTGTGGTATCTTTAGGGTCATATGAAGCTGGATCCACTGAAAAGTTGTATGCTTTATACCTTTGAGTTGCATCTACCGTCAGAGGAGTCCATAGTAGCTACTTTAGCTCATGTGTTGTGTGTGATTTCAAACTAATCTAGCTAGAGTTCAACTGTCTGATGGGGTCTGTGTTAATGTTGGCAGAGTAAGGAGTGTTTAGAGAAGGTTGCTGAGACGGTTTCTTTTCTTGCAAGACCCGGTCCCAGCAACTCGAACTTGCTTCTGCTTACAGGTAAATTGAACTGCTGTGGCTTCGCCGCTCTTCCTTTTAATCTCTGTACCTTAGTCCTATAGATGCCTTTGCAGTACAAGGATATGTATTCTCCTGAATGCATACAGTTGAAAGTAGCTGAGGGATATTTTCAGTAACTTGTGGTCACTTTTCGAGCAACAGTTTCTGTTATCAATATCCTAGGTTATGGAGGTGAACTGATATGGTAGAATAACCTGCTGGAAGCCGGGTTGTGAATTTGTTGCCTATGCAGGGGAAGTGCAGAAGGAAAGAGCTGCTGAGCTATTGGGACTACACCCCTGTGGGTTTCGGCCTCAGCATTCCAGCAAATTGGGGAACGAGTTTAGATTGTTCACCAACTATAACCCAGGGGCGAGATTAGGATGGTGGGAAGTCGAGAGATAGATGAATCCCTTTTTCCTTCTTCTGATTGCTTACAACTGCTCGGATGAGTAAGGTTAATCTTTTCTTATCCCTAGTGACACCTCGTTTGCTTGTTGGATTTTGAAAATTAAGATTTTGAGTTTTAGAAATATTTGGAGTTACGATGGATTTGTTGCATTTTGTATTTGAAAGATAACATTGTTCTTTTAGTTGTTTTTTTTATCATGGATTTAGTTGATTTGGTATTTGGTTCTAAAAAATTTGTCTTCATACTCAAATACCAAATGAAATGTAGTATTTGCAAATACTTGGGTCCATGGATTTTGAGTTAAAAAATGATCCAAATCCGTGGGCTTCACGAATTTGCATACCTTAACACACAATGGCTTTGTCCAAAAACATGATGGTTGGTATTTGAAAGCCAAATCTCATTAGCAAACAACAACAAAGTAAAGTACTGCGTTTTCCGGAAAAGTAGTCCCCTACGGATCTTTAATAACATTTATAATAAGTTTCTCGAAAACGTAGTCCCCTAAGGATCCTTGTAGTATTTGTATAAAATTTTTCAGTACCATCAACCAATTATGTAGAGAAGAGTGATGAATTTTGTGAGTTTGATACAATTAATAGTTTGTACTTTGCATCTCAATATCGAATGAACATTACTAACCAATAATAGTAGTCTAAAAATACTTTATTCTCCAAAAGTCAATTATCAGTATGTATTGTAATTTTGATGACTATTTGATAGTATAAACAAAAAACTATGTTTTGTCATGTGAAAATGTAGTACAACTCATTTGGATGACCACCAATCCATCTACCACGCACCTGAATAAGTGCGGATACAAAATTAATTGGCAATCCACCTACATTAATCACCCACTCACTATGATTCGGTTTATCTGTAAATGTCGTGAATTAACCACTCACGTGCCAACTCTACCTAAAAGGGGCTGATTCTTCTAGAGAGCTCCCTAGGCACCCGTTTCTTTTTTGTTTTATTTTCCATCGCCGTACCTAGTGCTAGGGCTGGTAATCGGTTAGCCAGTTAACGGATTGACTGACTAGCGAATGGGTAACCACCGATTATCGGTAAACTGTTAATCCCCAATGGGTAGCAATAATATTTATGTCGGTATACTGATTTCTTTCCGGTAACTAACTGTTGGTTATTCGGTGTACCAATACCGAAACCCACCAGGGAAAATTCAGATTCACCGCCCACCCCATCACTTCCCTTGCCTACCTTGCGAACACTTCTTTTTCTCCGTCTTTGTGTCTTCCCCAAATCAATTAATTGAAATGAAAGAGGAATTATTGAGAAAGTACAGCCACCGTTAGAGGATAAGCAACATAACAAAGTGAAAGATGAATAAGAAGTGAACGACGACAATAGCAAAAATAGAGTCCTCCCGGCGCGACCACATATCCCCATCATTGATGGTGGCGGAATTAAATCCCCGATTCCGCTCACGCTCAGAGTTAAGACCGCCATCAACGCCACGTCCATTCTGCAGACGAAGACGAGTCATTGGTAGAACCTGACCTTCTCTACCTTCTTCTTCTTCTTCAATTCCGCCCCCCACCTCAACCGGCCCACATGACTCTTCCAATGGGCTTCTGTCCGACTGATCACCAAACCCAGTCTATCCCCTGCTTCCGTTCCCTCTGACCCTCTCCATCTGGGCCCTCGCCTAACGAGTACCGCACCACCACCCTGGGCCGTCTCTCACTCACTATTAATAAAAGATTGTATAACTGTATTGGAAGTCGTATCGAAAAAGTCAACGATAAATATTAAAATATGTTATGCTAAAATTATAATCTAATCGTGGTTCAATCATTTCATATCGTACAAATAATCTATAAATTAAGATTTTGTTAGGAGGTTTTCTTGGTAGGACACTCGAACGGTATAGACAATAATACGATTTTTCAATCCTTACTATTCGTAAACACATGTTAACTTCCCAGACTCCTGGGTCCCAACTTGCTTTGCTCCGGACAGCTGCATTTGCATGCGCTTGCATGGGCCATGTCTGGTGATGCCTTTAATCAGGAATGAATGGGTGCTGCTACGTACGTACGCTGCTGGCTGCACTGCGCGAATCTTTGGACCAAAGGCTGTATAATTTATAACACAAGATAGGTAGCACGAGAATCTCCCATTTTTTTTTTCTTCTTCTGGTCTTTTATTCTTTGGTTAGCTTTAGAAACGTGTGTGAAATGTTCCAGATTGGTGTAATGGTGTCTCTTTCTGAAAAGGGTTTTGTTACTGCTGGGAAAAGTTTTTGTCATGCATGTTAAATGCTTGAAAGTTCTAGACTAAGGATATGTACGGTGGAGGACTATTAGATATTTATTTAGTTTGTATTCGCCCAGCTTGATCGACATGAGTAGGTTGTCAAGAACTAAATGGTTGATTTGTGGCTTTCATTAGTGATAGGAATGAGGCTTGGCAGGACCAGTTCCTCAATACTTATATTCGTCTCACATTAAGTGCAAATTAGGTAGGAGAATCTTTACGTGAGTGTTTATTGCGACAAATCGACCTTTTCGCATTTTATGTGAAAAATAAATGTAAAGATTTATTTGAAAATATTTTACAAATGAAAGTAGAGATAATATAATAAATAATTCCGTCCATATAGTTGAAAGATGGAGTCTTAGTTCCCTTAGGTAAAAGCTAAAAATATGATTTAGAAAATGCCAAAACAAAATAAATACAATCAGATATTAGCAAAATCAAAATAATAAAACGAGTTTGAAAATTTCTTCATAGTAAAAGTTGTAGTCCTTGAAATGATAAAAAAACAAAATATGACAATTTTTGAATAAACAAGTTTAAAGTTATGCTCGTTCGAAGTTTGCCAAAATAAAAAAAATGATGCGTTTCAGGTAGGAAACAACCTTTTTTGAGAAGATATTAAGGTAGACCGATGGTATGTGGCTTTGAAGATCTCAAAAATTTAGACGGAATAAAAAAAATTGTGACGATCAGTTAAACAAACTTGGTGAGTATCAACTTAGGTTATATGAATTTTTTAGTGTGGTTTGCTACTCCCATCAACGATCCCCCCTGGAGTGCGACTAGCTAAAGTGAACCAGGGTATATATCGCTTTCCTCAACCACAATCTGCAGAGATTCAATGTTGGTTCTCTCCCGTCTGACGCAAACATGTTCAACTTAGTTTGTCTAGTTCACTTGGCACTGAAACAAACTGTCTCAAACTCTAATATATTTTTTGGGGGGAATTAAGTGTTGTATCTAGATGGATTTTTTTATTAATTTGTTTCCCCTATATAAGTGACAACCTAGAAGGTAGATGCCCTCTTCATATTATCATTCACGTGTATCCCCACAAGCAAAGCCCCCAATCCCTCTCCCACCAAATGGCCAACTCTTATCCCATCTCAACTACTCTCTTCCTCTCCATACTCTCCACCTCCGTTGCCCTCATGACCACAAGCATCATCTCTTCCTCACCGCTCACCACCAAAGCTGCCGCCATCACTAATCCCGTCAGCCACCACCACGACGATTACGTCATCAGCAGCGGAGAAGATCACGGCCCATCCGGAGGAAAACGGCAGCAGCTTACCCACCTCCGCTTCTACTGGCAGAACGACGCCAGCTCGTCCCCCAACGCTACCGACGTGGTGGTGGTCCAGCCTGTATCCAACTCCTCCGCCTTCGGCTGCATCAGCATGATGGACGACCCGCTGACTGTGGGGCCCAGCCTCGGCTCCGCGTTGGTCGGTCGAGCGCAGGGTTTTTACGCCTGTGCTTCCCGGGAAGCGTTCGGCCTCCTGATGGCAATGAACTTGGTTCTCCTCCGCGGCGAATACAACGGCAGCTCCGTCACCGTACTGGGGAGGAACGAGGTGCCCTTGAAGGTGAGAGAGCTGCCGGTGGTCGGCGGCACGGGGGTTTTCAGGATGGCCACCGGTTATGCTCTTCTCACCACTTCTTTCTTTGACCCCGCCGCCGGGATCGCGGTTGTTGAGTACAACGTCTACATCTGGCATTACTAGCTAGCGCCTACTAGAGTAGCTACTAGCTATTCATATAATATGAAGCTCTAGTTGTGTCTGTGTAAGCATGAGAGTTTCGGGGGAAATTTTAATTAGACTTCTAATTATGACAAAATTGTATCTCAGTTTAGCAGGAACAGATCATCTCAGTAATCCTATGATCATTAATTATGAGTAATCTATCCACATCAGCATGACATCAGTATCTTCTCTTTCTTGAAAAGTCTTTTATTTATTCCCCTTTAATCTTTAACGGACGATTTCTCTTCCGTTTTAATTTGAAATTTAATTTTTTTTTTGCAGAGATAAATCGGATTAAATGTGTTCTTTAAAATGATATTCACTTTGATATATTTTTAGGGCAAGATACACTTGTATAGCCAAAACTTTGACGGTTTTGCTAAATATAGCCACTTTTGGCGAAATACCAAAAATAGCCACTTCCGTCCAATTTTTTGACGGTGTCAAGTAACAGGCTGACTGTACTAACGACATTGCTGAGTTGGCGACCGTTAGTCAATTAAACATGTGAGGTGGAAACTAAAAATAAATAAAATAAATAATTTTTATTTTCTCTCTCCATCTCTCTTCTTCCCCACTATCAAAATTTTATCCTTTTATTAATTAAGTTAAATAAAAAATCATAAAAAGAAAAAACCTTCTCCCCTTTTCTCGTCTGCATCAACGAACAAGAAATTCACTCCCCTTTCTTCTTCCCTAGAAATCCTTCTCCTCTCATCTCTATCTTCTTCTTTCTATCTTAAAAAATGCCCAGACCGGAATCAAATCTGACCCTGATTCTCAATCCACTCTTTGCATCTCGATCTCCCTAATATGAATTTTCTACTTACTAAATTGGGGGGTTCAACTGGTGGAGGAGAGGAAGGACGGGGAGAAGCTCCGACGACGGTAGCGGCGGGTTGCGAATTTGTGTGCACAGCCAGAGCAATCAGCCAAGAGTCGGGATTCAGCAGAAAGCGACAGCCTTTCGGCTCCATTACAACACATACAGCCGTGATTTCAACGAGGTCCAGCTTGCTTTCGTCAAATTATTTCATTTTTCAGAGAGATTGAAATGGGGAGGTTTTGGGTTTGGTCATGGAGAAGGTAGATAGAAACAGAAAGAGGCAAGGGAGATAATGGAAGACGTTGTGAGGGCACAAATAGGGGAAGAAGAAGAATACAATTGATGGATGAAAGTAGATCTAGGTTTATAATGGATGAAAGTAGCAGTAGTGAACTTGAAACCAGGTCAGAGCCTGATCTCCGCCACCATCAATAAGATTTCCAAGCGAAAATCGCCGGCCATAGTGTCGCTCCACACGGGGACTCGTCTATTGGCGGAGGAAGCGCCGGGAATCTTGTGGTGCCTGGCGAGTGGAGAGGCGGAAGGAGAGGTCGGCGGAGAAGGTGAGTGGTTGCGGACTTGCGGTGAGCGCACAAACGAGCGGATAAAAATAAGAATAAAATAAAATCGATTATCATTCTAAAATTAAAAAAAATATATTTTTTTAATATGATGTGGCGTTAAGGTGGCATGGCATGTTTAGTTGGAACTGGCGTGTGAGTCGAGGTGGCGTCCACGTGAGATATGCGTTCATTTTATCAACAGAGTTACTAACGGTGTTATAGTTTTTAGCGAAAGTGGCTAAATTTGTCACATATGTTTTCAAAATCTGGCTATTTCTGTATTTCTCAAAAAGTGGCTATTATTGTCACAAAGTCGAAAGTTATTGCTATGCAAATGTATTTTCCCTATTTTTAGTACAAAAAAAATTGAATAATTTTTTACCAGTCATTACCATATGGTATGCTCCTATTTAATCCATATGGTAAGAAAGCGTACCATGATGGTATAAACATACCAATGTAGTAAGAAAGTTGAATACATGATATTAGGAGTATAGTAACTGTCGTTTACGACTTTCATCATTGTTTACTACAAGTTACCACCCACATACCATAGTGGTAAAGTATGGTAATTTTTTATCCATTATTTTTTCACCCAAAAATTTATAGATCCAATAGATCATGATGAACTCATTCCTTCTGAGCAAACATTTTAAAAAATGACTTAAATACGAAGAAGTTACCATATGGTATGTAGTTGGTAAAAAAAAGTTTCTCGAAATATATTGAAAATTGATATCATTTTGTAGAGCACAACGAACTCGTTCCATCTGTGCAAAAGAAAATTGAAATCCGAGTTAGAACGAAGAAGATAAGAGCCGATTAAGAAAACTAAAGAAAATATAATGCCTTTAATTGACAACCCTTAGATCTGAATTTTCTGGACCCACTTAGATCTAAAGGTCCAGATTTAGTTACTCATAGGTCAGTAACCAATGGTTATTGGTTACTGACCCTATCCAAAGGCTCAATATAGGGTGAGTAACCTTAGGGTGAGTAACAATGAGTAACCAAATCTGGACCCTTCTTTTAAGTGGCTGCAGATCTAAGGGTGGAGAATTAAAGGAATTTATTTTCCCTAGTTTTCTTAATTGGATCATATCTTCTTCATTCTAACTCGGATTTCAATTTTTTTTGCACAGATGGAACGAGTTCGTTGTGCTCTACAAAATGATATACATTTTCAATATTTTGTGAGAATTTTTTTTTTCCAACCCTCTAGTTACCAACTCCATACCATATGGTATCTCCTTCGTTATTGTTTAGTCATTTTCAGAAACTTTTGCACAAAAGGAACGATTTAATCATGATCTATTGGATTTCAAAATTTTATGGGGGAAAAAATTACATACCTCTCGTTACCAACTCCATACCATACTACACCACTCTGGTATGAGGTGGTATTTTTCATACCATATGGTATGCTGTTATTTAATACCAATCAATACCATATGGTATTGACTGGTAATAACTGGCAAATTTTTTTGTTCCAAAAAATATCAAAGTGGATATCATTTTGAATCGTTACCAACTCCATACCATACTATACCACCCTGGTATGAGGTGGTATTTTTCCTACCATATGGTATGCTGTTATTTAATACCAGTCAATACCATATGGTATTGACTATACCATATGGTATGGTATTGACAGGTAATAACTGACAAATTTTTTTTGTTCCAAAAAATATCAACGTAGATATCATTTTGAAGAGCAAAATTAATCTAATCTAACTGTGCAAAAAAAAAAATTAAATTCCGAGTTAAAACGAGTGAGAAATCGTCCGTTAATGATTAAGGGAAAGAAAATTAATGATTTTTCCAGGAGAAAGAAGGAGGCACTGATGTGACAGATTCTTATTGGGTTATGCATGGGGTTACTCACCGGATCTGCTCCCCTATCCAAAGCCCTGTTTAGTAAGGAAATTAACATAAAGCAATATTTGGATGCGGAAATAATGGAAACCTGCATGCCGCTGTCACATATTACGTTATCAGCCGCCGAAAATGACAATAATATTAAAATCCCACGTCGTGCTTCGTCCGGAAATGTTGTGGCGTTTGCAAATCAGGACCTGCAATTTGACAAAAGACAAAGAAGAACAAAGGACGTAGGGAAAACAGAGTCTCAAAGAACAATATAAAGATCTTTAGAGAATGCTTTCGATGATATATATTGAATAGAATTCTCAGCCTTTATATAGAGGCTTCACTACAACTGAAAAGAGAGAAACAAGGAGCACAATTCTACACGATTTCCACCTAACTAATAAAGTAACATTCTAACGGGCAATTCATCAAACAGGTTGTGGGCGAAACTGAAACGCTGACTTTATTGGACGCAATTAACTGAACGTGCTAGTGCTACTAAAAACAAACTCACTCCAAACTCACAGCAATTGAATCACACTTGTTAACACTCCCCCTTGATTCAAAGTTGCAGACACCAAGTTGAGCTATGAAATAGTCATGTTTGGCTCGAGGGTGTGACTTGGTCAGTATATCAGCTACTTGTTCGTGAGTGCTGTAGAACTTCAGGCCAATCTGATCACTTGCAACAAGATCACGAATGAAGTGTACTCGTATGTCAATATGCTTCATTCTTCCAAGGAAAGCTAGATTTTTAGTCATGGCGATGGCAGCTTTGTTGCCGCAATATACTTCAGTCTCCTCAACTTGAACAGCTCCAAAATCACCCAACATTCTCCGCAACCATATTGCTTGATAGACAGCCGAAGTAGCAGCAACATACTCTGCCTCTGATTATGACAATGCAGTAGTAGCTTGCTTCTTTGAGCTCCACGTCACAGCTCCAGACCCAAGATTGAACACATGTCCAGAAGTGCTCTTTTTGTCTTCCAAAGAGCCTGCCCAATCACTATCAGTAAAACCCAGCAACTTAAATCTGCAATCAGAGGTACCACACACCGAAATCCAGTGTTCCAGCAACATAACGTAGAATCCTCTTGGCAACTCCCAAATGATGCTTTGTAGGCTTATCATAAACCTGGAAATGACACCAACAGAGAAGGCTATATCTGGTCTTGTTTGAGTGAGGTAAATTAGTACCTTGTTTCTTCACATAAAGAGTTGGCTCGTTGTCACTTCTGAAAACCAGTTGAGCAGAAATGGGAATCTATCTTGCTATACCAAGTTCGTGAAGCTTGCTTCAACCCATAAAGTGCCTTCTTCAGTCTGTAAACCTTGCTTTCCTCTCCTTTAACTTCAAAACATTAAGGTTGTGAGACATAAACTTCCTCCGACAGCTCTCCATTTAAAAAAACGTACTTCACATCAAACTGATAAACAGGCAGCTTCAAATGTGCAGCAAAAGCAAGAAAAGTTCTTACAGTCTCAAACCTTGCTACAGGAGAGAAGGTCTCCTCATAATCTATCCCATCCTTTTGTACATAGCCCTTCACCACCAATATTGCCCTGTACTTGTCGAGATTCCCATCTGCATGAACCTTGGTTTTGTAAACCCATTTCAATCCAATAGGTTTCTTACCTTCAGGCAAGTCAACCAATTCCCATGTCTCATTTTTGTTTAAGCATCCCGCTCTTCCTCCATTTCTTTTCTCCACACTTCATGTTCGAACTTTCTTCAAAGCATGTCGGTTCTGGAGCAAATAGTGAGTGAGTTGCTTCATAAATATCTTGTAGGGATCCGAACTTCTCTAGATGAGCTTTTGCAGAGTTTGCTAAACTTGGAGTTCCAGACGGATTTACAGGGCTGATTTGAGGAGTAACTTGAACAACACTTTTTGGTGTGACCGGACCATCATGTGGTGCTTCCTCTCACTCTAATGGCATCTCCAAGTCTTCTGGAACTTGATTTTCTGCAACCTGATCCCTGTTGTTCCAATCCCATTTGGATTCTTCATAAAAAATCAAATCTCTGCTGATAACTACTGTTCCACTTACAGGATTATACAACTTGTATGTTTTAGACTGTAAGCTATAACCAACAAAGATATACTTTCCAGATTTCTCATTCAGCCTACTACGATTGTGTGGGTGAATCAAAGCATAAGCAACACAACCTAATATTCTCAAATGACTTACTTCAGGCCTCTCTCCATGCCATACCTCATAAGGTGTCTGATCCATCACGACTCTTGTAAGAGATAAGTTCAGCAGGTAGACTGTTGTAGCAACTGCCTCAGCCCAAAAAGTATTAGGAAGTCCTTTTGCTCGGAGCAAGCTTCTTTCCATCTCAACCACCGTTCAATTTTTGTGCTCTTCCACTCCGTTTTGTTGTGGAGTGTAGGGTGCTGTCAATTCTCTTCGAATTCCCTGCTCATCACAATAATAAGAAAATTCATGTGAAGTGAATTCACCACCTCGATCCGTTCAGAGAGCTTTGATTTGCCTACTATTCTGCTAGGGGTGGGCATCGGTGCGGTCCAAACCGCTCCTTCCTCTCCAAATCGCTTATGCAGTCAATCCAAACCGCACCATTAAGATTGTGGTTTCATTTGCGGTCTAATAATTAATCAGTTTGCGGTTTGCGGTACGAGTCGACCGAAATCGTGCGGTTGCGGTTCAAAACCGCTAACCGCTAAATCCCTAATTGGAAGCTCGCCCACCACCACTCAACGAGTCTTCTCAGTTCTTACCACAGGCCACAGGAGCCGATCTATTCTTCTCGGCGGTGGCGTCGACTTACTCGCCACAAGAGCAAGCCTTACCGGCAGCGTCAGCGCCGACAGTTTCTCTCTCTACCAGTTCTCACCCTCCGTCTTGACTCACGAGCTTCTCGTTGGAAACCAGACTTTCCACCAGCACTCCCAGGTCGACGCATTCCGCAGTCTATACGACGACCGTCGTTGGCGGCGGTGGAAGCAGTAGTAGCGGTTTGGAAGATTTTCACTTCCCATCTCATCTCATCTCCATTCAGGACCGTTAGGACGAGGCGCGCTCGGTGGTTTCATTACCTGTTATAGTAAGGGATTCTAAGATTGTCTAGCTTTTCTCAAATCTGCATTCAATTTGCTACAATTCATCATCTGGGTTGGTATATGTGGTAGAGAAATGGAGGTTCTTCCAAATTGCGTAATGTACTGATGAATGAAGTAATAATATAATTATATGTATAACACTTAATCATTGAAGTCCTATACTGATTCTTACTTCGTATATATAAATGATATAAATGAAGTAATATAAATATATGTATAGCATTCTTTCAAAGGTGAAGACCATAATTGCAGAGGCAAAGAATACGTAGTTGTGAGAGCCATTTGCGGTCCAAGTTGCGGTTGCGGTGGAAACCGCTAACATATGTTATTTGGTTTGACCGCACCGATAACATTGTGGTCTAACATGCGGTGCGGTCCAATTGAATGCGGTGCGGTGCGGTTTATATCAATACGGTGCGGTGCGATTCGGACTGCACCAATGCCCACTCCTATATTCTACTTCTCCACCAGCGCTTTAAACTTCTTGAAATTTCCAAAAGCTTCTGACTTCGTTTTCTGAAAATACACCCAACTCATACGATTGAAATCATCAGTAAAGAGTAGAAAATGGCAATTCCCGGATAACGATTCAGTCCTCATTGGACCACACAAGTCAACATGCACTAGCTCGAGAAGTTCAATTGCTCTCCATGAAGCCTTTGCTGGAAAAGGCTTCGTAGTTTGCTTCCCATTTATGCAACTTTCACATAAAGAGAGAGAGACTCAATGGTTGGCAGCCCCATCACCATCTTCTTCTGACTCAACAGTCTTAGACCTTTCACGTTCAAATGTTCATATCTCATATGCCACAACTTAGTCTCATTCTTCACGCTAACAGCAAGAGCTTGATGCAAGATAGACGATGTTTGCAAAGGAAACATAGAAACAATAACAATTACTTGTCTTGTACTTTTCTCCTTGATAACACACATGGCATCCTCAAATAAGATAGGATACCCTCCATTCATTAACTGCCCCACACTTAATAAATTATAATATAAGCTAGGCACATAGAACACGTCATGGAGAGGTTTTGTGTTACCATGTTCAGTTTTGACAGCCACTACTCCTTTGCCTTCAACTGTAATAGGCTTATTGTCTCCAAGCCTCACCTTATGCTTCTTTGATTCATCAAGCTCCTTGAATAGAGACCTTATCCCGGTCATGTGGTTGGAACAACCATTGTCCAGAAACCAAACATCACCATTAGCATTATCAAAACCAGTATGAGCCATGAATAACTTACTTTCTTCCTCAGCTTCTTCAGCAAAGCTCGCTTGCTTAGATACTTTCCAGCAGTTTGCTTTGATATGCCCAAACTTCTTGCAGTAATCGCATTGAATTCCAGCCTTGCCGATTTGTTCATTGTTGGGCTGCTTCTGATCACCACTTCCAATTCTTCCTCTTCCTCTGCCACGGCCACGACCTCTACCATAGCCTCGTCCTCCAGACTCTTCCTTCTATTTAGAAGACTCCCCCTTCACCTGAAATGCCTTTTCTTCAATTGATTTTGAGGATCGGTTCATCCTAACTTCATGTGCTTGAAGAGGCCCCATTAGTTTAACTAATGAGTACGCATTTAGGTATTTTGACTCCTCAATTGCAGCAACCACAAAATCAAATTTTGGAGGTAGACTCCTCAAAACCTTCTCCACCACTTTTTGGACTTTCAAATCCTCTCCGTAGGCACGAGTCTGATTCACATTAGCAGATACCTTAGCAAAGTAATCTGTTACTGAGTCAGAAGATTTCATTACCAAGTTCTCGAATTCCCGTCCAAGAGTTTGCAGCCTGACGGTGACAATCTGACTGGTGCCCTTATACTGCTCTTGGAGCATATCCCATGCCTTCTTTGACGTGGTGGCAGCCATGAACTGAGCGAAGGTTGCCTCATCCATCCCTTGTTGGATGATGAACAACGCCTTAGCATCCTTCTTCTGCTTTTAACGCAACTCTTCACGCTGTGTAGCTGTCATTCTTTCCGCCTCATTCTGCTCATCGAGGCCTTTTTCTACCAGCTGCCATAAGTCTTGTGACTTGAAAAGGGTCCTCATCTTCACGGACCAAAATTGATAGTTGCTGCCATTGAAGACAGGAATGCTTTGCACACTTGATACGTTGTTGTTGGTTGCCATGGAGGGATCTCTTGGTTACGCCTGGTTGTCACGAGCCAGTGCTCTGATACCACTGTTGTGGCGGCTGCAAATCATGAGCTGCAATTTGACAAAAGACAAAGAAGAACAAAGAACAAACGACATAGGGAAAACATAGTCTCAAAGAACAATATAGAGATCTTTAGAGAATGCTTTCGATGATATGTATTGAATAGAATTCTCAGCCTTTATATAAATTCTTCACTACAACTGAAAAGAGAGAAAAAAGGATCACGATTCTACACGATTTCCAGCTAACTAATAAAGTAACATTCTAATAGGCAATTCATCAAACAGGTTGTGGCGAAACTGACACGCCGACTTTATTGGACGCAATTAACTGAACGTGCTACTACTACTGAAAACAAACTCACACCAAACTCACAGCAATTGAATCACACTTCTTCAACACGAAACAGAAGCTCGCCCATCTCTTGCCTCTACTCGCAAATAGACGCCAGCTCCTCCCCCAACGCCACGGACATCACCATCTGTCATCATCCCACTAAGGAATTAGATTAGTTGCTAATCCCTAACAAACATTTATTTTCCAGCGAGAAAATTTGTGTTGAATTAAGATTAATGCACCTTGACTTTTTTGGAAACGATTTTGAAGACTCGGCTCGCACTTTTTCAAATAAATTTCTAACCAAAGTTTTTAATTGATAGTTTTTGAGAAATGAAAATAAATTAAATTACTCATACTCCCGTGGTGGTTCAACGAGAGGTTTAAACTACGACTATTACTACATTTCCTGAGAAAAGATAAAAACTTGACGTAAGCGTCAGTTTCAATGTTTTGGAAACCTTGGTCTGTCTACCCCTCCACTTATTTATAGGCATGGAGTGGTAACCGCTTTAGAGAAATGGTTGCTTGATACCTTCCACAAGAAATTGCTCCAATACTTGATAAAATAAGGAATGTCAGTCCCCAGCAACGACGCCAAAACTTAATAGGCCGAAAGTGTAACACATCACTTCCTAACAAGTAATATAGTGGAAGTACACTAATTATTATCTTTAGGGATTGGTACAATGTTAAATTCTACGAACTTGATGAAACAAATATCTGAATGCAAAACAAATTAAGCAAAATGCTAAAGCAAACAGCGGTTGAAATCAACGAGGAAAGCTATTGGAGAAACACTGATACTAACTATCTATTATATCCAAATCAATTCACTTTTATGATCTATTTAATTCATATCTCTACTGACCGTATATCACTTGCTAGCCATCCCTGTCGGGAATTACTACGTACTAAAAATTAAATCAAATCCTAGTGTTGTAGACCTATGAATTAACTATTTAGCCCGAAGACCGATATCCCAATCAAGACCTCATAATGCCTTATTTAGTCCATTGTCGCTTCGATAAGTTACTATGTGACATGAAATAGGTTCAGTTATTAGGGTTTCATTGGTGCTAGTAACCTTATTAACTACGAAGCATTGTATTGGTGACCAATAACAAAAAACATTAAGCAAATTCACGCGATAGAGATTAAAAGAAAAAAATATGAATCAATACATCAAGTAAAAAAATAATTACATGCTATGTTGTTTCTCCCGGTAATTGAAGTTTAGCTGATGATGAAAATAGAACACATTCATAATCATCGTAAAACTAATAAAAGAAAAGAAATGAAACATCAACAAAACAAAACCAAAGGTTGCGGTTCGTTTAAAACTGTTGCACTTCAGCTTGTCCGCTCACCCCCACGTTTGCGCTCCAACCGCTGCTCGAGCATCTCCTCATTCCGCGCAGGTCCGGATCCTGTTAGTATCCTTTCCATCAGTAACCCCTTCCTTTGTCCGTACGTGTCAGTTATTTTTTATTTAAATTAAATACAAAGGGTGCAGTAGGGTAATTTGCACCCACCCCCATTTAGTGCTGACAGATGCAGACCCCACTCCCCACCCCACGCGTGCTCCCCTCTCTCTCTCACTCTTTGTTGTATTATTAGAAGGAAAATTACATTATTTCTTCTCTCTCCCATCTTCAACAAAAATGAATCATTCTATCTCAGCGATCTTTGTTCTAATTCCAACTCAAATTGAATGATAAGTTTTTCGTTAAATAATTCAATGCTAAAGACAGCATTTACAAATATGAATATGATTATCAGTTTCTATTGTTGTGGTAAAACATGGTAAAATATATTGAAGAGCATTACAAATCTAACTACCATACAATACCACATGGTACAACATGATAAAACATGCTACAAAAATTACAAATCTAATTACCATACCATATCATATAGTATAAAATGCTATAATAAAATTACAAATCCAACTACCACCACATGATATAACTTGGTAAAACACGCTACAAATATTATAAATCTAACTACTATACAATACCACCATAGTAGAATATGGTAAATCGAATGTCCACAAATTAATTATAATTACCATACAATACCACATGGTAGGAGAAGGTAAAAACCATATAAAAAATATAAATCTAATTACAATCCTCTACGACACAATATAAATATAATTTTTCGGGATTAGTGTCAAATACCACCCAATACCATATGGTTTTGTGTGGTAATGAAATATATATTAGCTAAAAGAAAAAAAAACAGAAAGAGGGAGAGAAAAAAACTTGTCTTCTGTCTCGTCTCATTTTCTCCGCAATCAAGAACACCAAATGCAAAAAAAAAGATCGGAATTGATGCCAACGATTTGATGAAAAAAAAACGCAATGGAAGAGGGATGAGTGCAATTTTTCTTCTTCGATTGTGGATAAAAAAATAGTAACAGAAGGTGGCAATTTTCTAATAATAATTCCATGATCAGTTAGACTCTAAACAAGCATTACATGACTCAAATACATTATGAAATAATCACATTAATCACGCAGAATCAAAATGTTTTCGAAAATTATCACTAGACTAAGAAAAATTACTCTGATTCTTGTTCATGTTGTCAAAACAATTATATAGATATGTATCAATTCTAGAGAAGAGAGAATCATGGCGTTTAATGAGAGAATCATAATTTTCAATAAAATAAAATAGGCATTTAATGTGAGAAGTTAAACTTAGGTATACATGGGATTTTTTTCAGAAATAATACTATTTAAATAAAAAAATTACAAAAATAGCACTCAGTCCCGAAAAATTTCAATGAAACCCGCATGGTTACGGGGTAGTTTTCAAAACCGCATGGGGTGGGGGCGGTTTTGGTCCAAAAGCGCTGCCCAACCCTGCGGTTTGGTCCATAATTTTTTTTTTGAAAAATCCTAACCTAGGTGGAAACTTCAAACGAACGTATCTTTGTGTTCGGGTATCCGATCGTCGCGATTTTTTTTTATTTAGCATAACTTTTCGAGATCTTGCAAGCCGACGTCTCGAAAAATTATCGTTTGCTACCCCGAACGAGTTTTTTTCCGATTTCATCAAACTTTGGACGACCATAACTTTGTCCTCCAAAATCCGAACGTCGTGAATTTTTTTTTCAATTCACATAACTTTTTAATGACTACAACTTTTATCAAAGACATAATTTCGCAATGTACGTGGATTTGTGAAAAGGGAAGGTAAAGTTATTCCCAAAATCCTGTATATCCAATAATAATTCGTGTTTTAAAAATTTCTGCCTAGGAAAATTTGTAGTCCTTCAAAAGTTATGCGAAATGAAACTAAAAATTCATGACGTTCGGATTTTGATTCACAAAGTTATGACTGTTCAAAGTTATTGAAGATTTTTAGTGTTCAAGGACTAAAACGTTGTCAATATGTAATTGTTTCAACAAAAGAGTTATAGTTTGGTGGTGTAGATGTTCTGCTAAATTTAGTTAATTATTTATATATTATCTAGGTTCGAATCACCACCTCCACAACATGTTTTTTTTAATCTTTACTAAATAAAAAGATTTAATATGGGATGATGGTGTTTTGAACCAAGGACCTCTTGTATACAAAGAAACAATTGAACCAGTTATGCCAAGACCTTATATGGTAATTATTTGAAAAAAAAAAGAAATTTATTACAAACCGCCCTGTGGGGATGCGGGTTGCACCCAAACCGCTCTAGCCCCATGCGGTTGGCAAAACCACCCCCTACCCGTGCGGTTTTCGAGAAAGGGTGCTATTTTTGGATTTTTTCGGGATTGGGTGCTATTTTTGTAAAAAAAAATAAACAGTTCTATTTCTGGAAAAAGTCAGTATACATGTTGAGGTTCAACCACACCCTCCTCCATGGATTGGTGGAGTGATCTGATGGTCACTGCTTCATCCAAATTTTTAGTCGTTGCCGGCAGATCCCCAATCCCACCATTTTTTTGGCAACATCTACCCGTCCAACTTTGAAGCTAGTCACTTGTTCCCTTGGTCGGTCTCTATTATGTGCTAATAATTATATGGGTGCACGATTCTTGAACTAATTATCCCTTCTTGAGTCAAGTATAACTCAAGATGGCATTGCTAGTAGAGTGGCTGACCAAAGTCGTATTCTACAGGTCAGGATATCCTAGCCACTTTTCATTCAGTTCTATCTAGTCGATCGAGTTTTGGTTGGTAAAAACTAACGATGAAAGCATAAATAAGAAAGCGGGTACACTAGGCATCAGCCTCCCCCTAGTTACTAGATATGTCATGCAAAATGATAGAATTGTCAGTTTGTGATGAATGAAGTGCGGGAATCACTAATATGGGAGCTAGCTCGATGGTCATGCAACTAACTCCCCTCCTAATAAGATCCACTAACCCAATCTCACCTCAAGCAGATTCACAAATTAGGGATACACTCTATTTCCTTTTAATGGGTTGCACCCATTTGCACTATAGGTCGATATGTAGATGGGCACACTCGTATCGCCTTAGCATCACCTAGGTGGGCATCCTAGTTTGTAGGGGATGGTCACCTCATCCGTCAACTAGATCCCTAAATCAATCATATACTCAAATCATGCCAAGACTTCTCAAGCTACATACACCTTCAATCAAACCCTAAGTAGGATATCAAAGATAGACCCTAATTAGAAAATCAAAGATAACATATGGAGAAACAAATCCAAGCACAATAATCATAGATAGATGCATAAAAACACTAGGTAAACACATTTCATTCATTAACTTTAGCAAAATTCCTTCTACATAACATAGCCTAAAACTAGGGCTTGGGGGGACAAAGCCCCTAGTACCTTGAGTGACTACCTCATAAAGGGGGATGAAAAGATTATGTGTGTCGTGCATCGAGTTTTACATTTATAAACTCAGTCGTCGACAATAATAGCTATCCCAATCTAGGACAAGTGCACCATAGATCGGGAAGTAGTATAGTGGAGACCGATGTCATATTCCAAGGGCCATGGTATCCTAGGCTACATAGCCTCTATTGTTATCTAGTTGACCGGTTAATTTGTAGGTGGACAGTTGGAGATTACTGAACTAGTGAACGATAGAACAGAAGAGGTACTTGGGGTACCTCCCTTGCCCTAACCCATGGAGATAACATGCAGAGGACGGATGGACCATCTATGGTGATCGAGGTGCGGACATCAATAATCTAGGGATCGAATCATGGATCATGCAACCGATCCCACTCCTGCACCGATCCACTAGCCCAATATCACCTCATATACCTTCAGGTTGTAGGGATACAACCTATCTCCTCTAAATGTGTTCTACCCATCCGCATACTAGGTCGTCAAGTCGATGGTACCGCACTCCACACCCTAGCTTTTGCTGGTTGAGTTGGGCGCGAGACTCTGGTGTAGATTCCCACCGCGTCTCTGATCAATCAAAGCTGTGTAGAACCCTAATTTCGATCTTTGACAAGAACACGTGAGGATAATGGGAATAAACAGGAAAAAAGAATCGATAAGAAAGGTAAAGTGACCTGCATTTCGTGTTTGCCAAGGCGACAGCGAATCCGGAATTCAATCTGAAGTGGGCTGGGCTTAGTTTGTTATTAATTCGTCAAACCTAAGTTGGCCCAGCTTCTTTACTTAGAACACTGCGTTTTATAGACTGAATTTCCTTCTCGACTTCTTAAGTGAATTCGATCAAACCTGTTCTGCAGAAGAACTAAACACGCAACAAACAAAGAACACAACCAAAACTGGAAAACAGGAATGAAGCAAGATAAAATGCATATGAACACAGACACATTATTTTTACGTGGTATCCAGTGTTAGGTTATTAATGAACCTAACACCGAATAATCCACGGTAGGACACTCTCCTCCTGTGATCTCCTACTTAATCACTATGATTGATTTCTTCTTAGAGACTTTGGCATACTCCGAACCAGCTCCCTGCTGATTGACCAATCACCTAAATTCTGGTGAATCAAACTCCCCATTCAACCACCCTTGCTTTTCCCTTCTAATCTCCCCAATTTGCTTTCACGATTTCTCATAAAAGACTACAGCTCTTTCTATCACTCTCTTTTGTCAAATCGCTTGGAAATACTAACTGCTACTGATTCTTAGTTCATACTATATATTCTTGCTAATCAGCGAGCCGTTGGAGATGAGTCTTTAACTCCATTCTGCCTGGTGAGGTAACTAATTGATTCTTTCCATCTCAGCTTCATTCTGTTCTACATAATTGATCGTCTTTCCTTATGTGGCTCGTTCAAGGGATGACGCGATCTGCACCTTCCCTTAACATTCTCCCCGTAAGCATGTCATTTGCTCCATTATGTTGATCCACTTATCTACCTGAACATCTTAACAAACAATTGGTGTAGCCTGTTCTAAATAAACATACTCTCTCAGATCCCTTGCCAAAAAGAAGTCCATTTTATTTGATTAGATCTGACAAACACATCAATTAGAGAAACATTGACACCAGTACATCATTACAGACTAGAACCAAACATAGACCTTCACTGACTACCTTAAACAAGGTATAAAGAAAACTTCTCATGGACTCCCCCTAGACTGTTTCCCTACTTAAAACTCATATTCGGGTGGGGACTCATAGTTAGATATACCCTCTGCTTCTTCCTTCTGAGCGTTTGATGACTCAGACTGCTTCGCCATCTTGATCCGAGCATGATGAAATTCTAAACTGGCTAATTCCTTGCGCTTGACATCAGTGATTTCTGTCAAGTACTATAGATGCAGCATCCAAGAGTGCAGGAACCAATTGGTTAAGATTAGAGGCGAGAATTGGCTGCTTGGAATTATCAGCATACTCTCCCCTTGAGCAAATGGCAGACTTTCTCCTACCAACCAGGGCATCAACACGAGTAAAAAGGTGTTGAGCACGCAAATCTTCTCAGACATCACATACTATAAGTTTATCACGAAGATCAATTCCTACCCTATGCAGAAGGCGGGTGATTTGAGGGCCAAAAGGGAGAGGGCCAGAGTAATTCTCATCACCATATTTAATCATGTGAGCAAACATAAGCGTAGAGAAGTTGAGTTTGATCTCATGACGAGCATTTACCATGATTCAGGCGTCATCAAGAAGCACAAGTTCATCTTGAGATTTACTATGAGGAGCAGAATCCTGGTGATGAAAAAATGAAGCACTTTGAATCGATCTGCAAGACGAACCGCAGATAACATGGAAGGGTAATATCTCCTAATATCATGGGTGAGGGACACCATGGCAGATCCGAAATCAAAACCAATGGAAGCAAAATCATCATTGGTGGCAGCAGAAGACCCGAGATAGGGGAGATCAAGAGTTTCAGCCAAGAGAGTAGCTGTAACCTTGATCTCATGGTTATACACCACAGTGGTGAAAAAGAAGGGACTGGAGCCAGGGCCTCGCTTCAGACTAGCATAAAACATTCTGACTCCTTCAGGACACTAACTGAATCGTTGGTTCTCAGAGAGAGAATCCCAGCCAAGCTTGTGAATAAGACTAGGAATGTCAATATCATACTTTCTGAAGGCAGAAAGTTGAATTGGAAAGGATGGATAGAGTGGACGGTTGTGGAAATGATTGAGATACCTAAGGTAACGAGAGGGCTTATAAATTCTTGATTGTTGAAGGTGACAGAAGGATGCAATTGTGGTTTGGGGCCATTGTTTAGTGATATAGAAGCAGTTTGAGAGAGTCTGAGTTGATGATGTGAAGGAAATGAGTTGAGGGTGATTATATAGAGTACGAGTAGAGTGAAAGAGGAAGTGATTCTAGATTAAGGAAAGGAAAGATTTAGGAAGGCAGATACGGTAATATGAGATGAGGGCAGAGTATCTTGCAGATTTTATGGGATTTCAGAAATCTCTTCCATCGAGAAGAGACCAAGCTTTCTCCTAATGGAAAGAAATTTGTCAGCACCCAAAGGATTAGTAAAGATATCAGCCCACTGAAAATCAGTGCCAATAAATTCAAGATGAATTTTCCCTTCCTCGACTAGATCTCTAATGAAGTGATATCGAACTTCGATATGCTTAGTCCTAGAGTGCTGAATTGGATTTTTTGTCATGTTGATAGCACTAGTGTTATCACACATAACAGGCAAAGATTCAAGCTCAATACCATAGTCCTTGAGCTGATATTTCATCCAAAGAAGTTGTGTACATCACAGACCAACTGCAACATATTATGCTTCTGCAGTAGAAAGAGCTACAGAGCTCTGTTATTTGCTAGACCAGGTTATAAGAGAAGAACCAAGGAAATGACACGCACATGTGGTGCTTTTTATATCCACAGAACATCTTGCGTAGTCTGAGTCACTATAGCTTACTAGTTCTAAGCGAGAGTTACTCGAATACCAGAGGCTTAAGCTAGAAGATCCAGCAAGATACCGGAAGATGCGCTTAATAGCAGAAAGATGGCTCTCTTTAGGATTGCTTTGAAGACGGCCACATACACAGACACTATACATGATATCTGGTGTGCTTGTAGTCAAGTATAGTAGAGAACCAATCATACCTCTGTACAGTCGACTATCTATGCTTTTCCTTGACTCATCTTTTGTGAGCTTAATTGAGGACCCCATAGGGGTAGAAATGGATTTTAAGTTGTTAAAGTTGAACCTTTTAAGCATATTATTGAGGTATTTGGTTTGGCTAATGAAGATCCCATCCTTAGTTTGCTTAATCTGTAGCCCTAAAAAGAAGTTGAGTTCACCCATAAGACTTATTTTAAATCCACCTTTCATCGTATCTGCAAAGTCCTTACACATTTGTTCACAGGAGGACCCAAATATGATGTCATGTACATACACTTGTACAAGCAACGTATCTATACTCTTTTTCTTAATAAAAAAAAGTTTTATCCACTTTCCCCCAATGAAACCCATCATCTATTAAAAACTGACTCAACTTGTCATACCAAGCTCGAGGAGCTTGTATAAGACCATACAAAGCCTTATTCAGTTTATATACATAGTCAGGGTGTTCATGATTTTCAAAACCAGGGGGTTGTTCCACATATACCTCTTCTTTTAAGTGGCCATTCAGAAAAGCACTTTTTACATCCATTTGATATAATTTACACAATTTTGAAGCAGCAAAAGCACACAACAGTCTTATTGCTTCTAACCTAGCCATTTTGCTGTGGTGTTCTAGGTGCAGAGAAATTATGTGAAATTCCTTTTTCATTACAGAATAGTTCAAAGCTTTCATATATAAACTCTCCACCATGATCACTTCTGATGCTGACTATTTTTTACTATTTTTCATTTTCTACTCTAGCAGCAAAGTGCTTGAATTCAAGCAACGCTTCATCTTTACTTGCAAGAAAGAGCACCCAAGTGTATTTAGAGAAGTCGTCAACAATAACAAATGCATAGTATTTTCCTCCTAGACTCTTTGCATTGCTAGGTCCAAATAGGTCAAGATGAAGTAGTTCTAAAGGCCTGTTTGTTGAAATTAGTTTTGGTTTTGAAAGATGCTTGAGTATGCTTTCCTTTGGCACAAGCATCACAGAAAAATTCTTTCTTACTGTGGATTTTAGGAATTCCTTTCACTAGATCTAGACTTAATAGTCTTGACAGGGTGTTAACACTAACATGTCCTAGCCTACGATGCCATTCAATTTGTTCATTTTTATCGACAGTAACTAGACAAGTTTCATTGAAAGACTCCATGTCATTTAAGTCAATTGTGAAGAGTTTTCCTTTTATTTTTCCAGTAAAAAGAACCTTACCACTTGATATTTTTTCGACGTAGCATCTATCTGGTTCAAAGATTACTTTATTCATATCGCCAAAAAAGACTTTACCTTTCTTTCCTAGAGTCAGTTTAGATAATAGTTTTTATCCACAGTCATGTGATGTGAGAATCCACTATCAAGAATCCAAACGTTGTCTGCCATGCTCACTTGGAGACAGGTCTGCAAAACAATGTATTTCATTTGTTTTTAGGTACTCAAATTAGTTTGGTTACCCTTCCTAACTGAAATTCTTTAGAGCATGTGCTACTTGAATGTCCCACCTCATGGCAGTTAAAGCAATTCAGGTTTTTTACTCGATTTTCCTTTGCTATGCGCTTTCTGCATTCAGTAATGTGGTGACCAGCCTTGTGACAGTAAAAGCATTCAGTGTTTCTAACTTTCCTTTTAATTTTACTATTTTTCTGGAAGTTTTTCTCTGGATCAACCTTATCTTTTTCCGCTTTCAAACTCTCAGTCTTAGCTTCAGCTATGCTAACTTTATTCCTTAGTCTATCATTCTCGGTTAAAGCGTTTGTAAGTTTATTTTCTACTTCAATTTTTTCAGCTTTTAATGTTTCGACTTCTTCTAATAGTTTCTCATATCTGGATTTTATCAAGACATGCTTTTGTTTTACTTTGACAAATTCATTTTGAATGTCCATGATTGTTTCGTCTAGTTGATCACTTTCACTATACGAGTCAAAGTAATATGATCTTACATGTATCTCATTTTCCTCGATGTCACTTCCTTCGATTGCCATGTATGCCTCATGCTTGGTGTCCTCTTCGTCTTCATCATCGTCACTGCAGCTCCTGGTTGCTGCGTAGGCTCTTTCTTTCTTCATCTGAGGACATTCTACCTTGACATGTCTTGTCTTGCCGCACCTGAAACATCCAGCTTGATTTGGGGTTCTTTCTGAGACCATTCCTTCTCTCCCGTTCTTCGATCCAAATCTATTGGGTCAACTGAACTCTTTTTCATTTTCTCCATCTTTTGATATGCCTCCTCGTTTCTTATCTCTTTGTATCCGAAGCAGTTTGGCTACATGTTTGCTGAGCATAGCCAGCTCGTCATCTTCCATCTCTTCCAAGCATTCCAAATCATCTTCTTGGGTGAATGCTTTGAATGCAATTCCTTTCTTTTCCTTTCGCGGCTCATCGACATCTTCCCTTTTCAATTTTTCTTCATATTAGCTAAGGACCCAATAAGCTCATTTAGGCTTAGCTTGATGAGATCCTTAGACTCCTCAAATGTTGTTACCTTTGGAGTCCATCGCTTCGGAAGAGCCTAGAGAAACTTTCTGACCAGATCAGCGGTGGCATATTCAACCTCCAAATTCCTCAAGCTATTCACAATCGTAGTGATCTACTCGTTCATTTCTTTTATCGACTCTTCTTGCTTCATGATAAAAGATTCAAACTCTTGCTTGAGGCTATTGATTCTGGAAAATTTAACATCCTGCAACTTATCCCTGATTTCTTTGGCATTCTTGCATCCTGACACTCTATGATACTCCTCAGGACCCAAAACGCCATGGATCAGGGACCGCACCTGCAAGGAGCGGTCGGCTCCTAGTGAATCGCAAACCGCATCGGAAGGGAGCGGTTTCTGCCAGGGGAAAATTACCAGACCGCCCCTGAAGGGTGCAGTCTGAATAGTATAAATACCCCCCTTTCCCCTCTCATTTCTTCACACCACAACCCATTCTTCCTTCTCTCTCTAGAATTTATCTCTCTAAACCCTCCCCTCCCAAAAGCCTAGGAAATAGTGGTCTGTTGGTTGCAGTAAGTCCGATCTGTCCCAAAAAAATGAGCGAGTGGTGGCAAGGAGAGGGAGTTTATGTTGATGAATTTCTAGCGGTACGTACTCATTATTCTTGTTTAATTTTTGTTGTTGTTATAAGCTTTTTAATTAATCTATGTACTAACCTCATTGTTATTTTCTTGTAGGTTGGGGGACGACGTGGATATATAAAACCAACGGTATTATCTCGAGCAAGGACCATTGGATCCAACCGACTTGTACGACCAACCCAACCATCGGTCAAGGGATGTTTGGAACGATCACCCGGTACATACAATTCTTCATCATTTGGCTTTCCTTTATTTTGCTAATGTATTTAGTGGAATATAAAATAAATTTATGTTGAATTTTTTGTCGTGTTGGTTGTTTTCAATAATTTAATCGAATACATAGCGCCACTTACTTCGACTCTTTATAAAGATATGAACGTCTAAGGAAATGGGGTTTTAAGCGATTATCATATACTCCCATTCCCTGGGAAAATCGGGTATTAAGAGATCCTCGGATCCCCCCTTTTTCTGTCAAAAAGAATGCATTTCTAAGAAGATGTATACCTCTTCTAAGAGTCTAACGAGTGTTGCTTTGTATTCGATTAAATTATTTAAAACAACCAATACGATTAAATTATTTACCAAACAACCAATACAATTTATGTTTATGTGTAGAAAATGAATTTTATTAATTTCAAACCTTTGAATATGTATGTTTCTCTGTAAATTATTATTCATTTACAATGTTATTTATGTTAATTAATTTAGTATGTTTGTTTACGATAATATGCATGTATCTCTTTAAATTATTATTCATTTAGAATGTTATTATGTTAATTAATTTAGGATGTTTGTTTTATGATAATAGGTATGTATCTCTTTAAATTATATTCGATTTAGAATGTTCTTATGTTAATATATGAAATGTATTTTTATGATAATAAAATTCTGCTTGAAGTTAAATAATTTTATTTAATTAATTTAGTTATAAGAAAAAACTCTTACTAATATATAATAATTAACGTGTAAATTTTCGCTAGGAGGCACAAACAATATTCCGCTACAGGGGTACGACCAATGTGCTCCTATTCCACCCAGCTATCTTGCTCTTTCTCAAAAGGGCATGGTTGGACCCGATAAGACATTTTAACGACATCAAAGTCGATCGTCCAACTCATCACCGCATTAGCTGAGAGATGGAGGAAGGAGACCCATTGTTTCAACTTTAGAGAAGGAGAGGCCACCATCACGCTAAAGGATGTCGCCATCCTAACCCATCTGCCCATCGATGGCAAACCGGTGTGCGCGAGTGATCATCCCCCCGAGGATCGTGACGGTATGCCCGGTTGGGTTCATTTCATCCATAGTGTTTTGGGAGTGAAAGTACCAGTCAAGGGGAGCGTTGATGCGACCGATCGCTTGCCACAAATGAGGAAACACCAAGTCTCAATTACTTGGTTGACGAAGTATTTTAGAGACCATTATGAGAGTCATCCCCTAACCGAGGAAAGTCTGGAGGATGAGAACGAAAGATATGATCGTGTCTATCTAATAGGCATGATCGGGGGAGTGTTCTTCTCCAAAAAATCAAGCAATCTCCTTAGTTGTGGATGGCTTAGGTTCATCCTCGGTAGTTGGGAGGAGATGTGGGAGTATAGCTGGGCATCCGCTTGCCTAGCTAATATCTACCACAATTTGTGCAATGCGTCTCTAAAAGCTGTGAGGGAGGTCGGCGGCGCAATGTTCATCGTCCAATTTTCGGCATGGGAGCATATGCCATGGATTGCACCGGTCCAACGTCCCGACAGGGATTGGCCAATCGATCATCCCCTAAGAGGTGAAACTTATGGTACAAGGTAAACTTCTCATACCCCATCATGTTTTTCATAACACATTTTCCCTTGTGTTTTAGCTTATTGTAGTTTCATTATTGTCTTATTAATAAGGTGGCTCGGACACACAACATGTGACAACCTTGCCCAACACAAGTTGGACGAGTATCGGAGGAGGTTTGAGCGACTTTGGGAAGGAGAGGTAACTTCTATACTTCGATCCATTCATATCTTTTTCCATGGACTACATGTATTTTTCCAATTCTGATAAACTTAAGTTACTCATTTCTTTCTTGTATATCGTCTTCGATCCATACCCGGAGAACATCGTTCATTGGCATCTCCAGCAATTCCCCGGGCATAACGGGCAATGGTGCACGAGGGTCCCTCTAATTTGTTTTGGGACCGTGGAGTGGCACTTGCCGGATCGATGCCTCCGCCAGTTTGGTCGGGAGCAGTGCATTCCGTTGGAGGTCCTCGATAGTCAAAGGGCCTTTCACCACCAAGATGGTCGGCAAGGTACTCGCGATTGGCCCACGAAGTTGGCGAAATTCATCACGATGTGGGAGAACCGACAATCCCTGGATATTGTCACTCCAACTCAAGTGAGTTTAATGGGGTATCATGACCCATACTTGGACCGATATCGGCAAACATCGGTTCGGTACATGACTCTGGAGGGTGCGGCCGATGGTGCATTAGTAAGTGCATTCCGTCTAAACAATAATTATAGTTTATTACTTAGTTCCTAAAATTTTTTCTAACTTTGTTTTTTTTTTTTTTGTGATTTATGCTGATGGGATCGAGCGGATCAAAGATATGACCACTGGGAGAGTTGAGCTGGGCAATGAAGATGTGAGCTTCATCAGGAGGATGGCAAACTGTCTGCTTGCCTGTATCAGAGCTCAGGGTCGGGATCATCATAGATATCCGCCCATGCCCGCACCTCCGCCACCTCCGGTACAAGTTGATGTCCCCGATCCCCCACCACCATACGAGATAAAGAAGAGCAAGAGGGTTTGGGAAAGGCCCAACGTGCCCGACGTAACGCCATATCAGGCGTGGAAAGTGTCGGCCCCATTGGTTGTGACACATAGTGCCCGCCCGAGTTCCGCCCAAGATCCCCGCCCGAGTTCATCCCAAGAGCACCGCCCCTCCATCCACAACGATCCCCACCCAAGCTCATACTACGATCCCCGATCGACCTACCATCAATCCCCTCCGAGCTACCATCAATCCCCATATGATCCCAACCCGATCTCGTACAACGATCCCCGCCAACCATCATACGATTCCTGACCGGTCTACCCCCCATCTCCAGACTCTCACCCTTTCTACCCTCCCATATCCCCGCCAACAATACTACGACTCTCGCCCGGTCTACCCCCCCCCCCCCCCTCACCTCCCCGCCAACAATACTACGACTCTCGCCCGGTCTACTACCAAGATCCCCCTACATCATCACGTACTTGGCATGATGGTTCCTCCACGACGGCGCCCCACGAATTCACCCCATGGACTCTCACTCATCAGCCGTGGCCTCCTACTCCTCACTGAATGAGCGCAGATGTCCCCCGCTCGACCCCGGAAGCCCCGCCTCTCCGCCGACACAGCACCGACGAGCGCCACACTACCTCGACCATTCGAAACTTTCCACCGCAACCACCTATTGTTACTCCCGTCGCCCGTCGTACAAGGAGCAAGAAAACCGTCAGTTTTGGTGAAGCTCGTGGACTTCCTTGAGATGTATTTTGAGTTGAATTTTAATTATATGTACTTGGAACTATTCCTCTTATCTTAGTTTATTTAATTGAGTGTTGTTTTAATTTTTTTTTAATTCTATGTAATTGGCTTTTTCCATTTTTTTTTCGTGTTAACTTGATATTATCCAAGTTCGATCAATCAACAATTCACAATTACTTGCCAAAGAAGTCATCTCAACAATTCACAATTACTTGCCAAAGAAGTCATCAATCAACAATTAGCATTAGCTGAGTCTGCCATATCAGGACCCGGTGTTTGCGGACCAATCGGTCCTGGACACCTTCGTTTATCATGTCCTGGAACTTTGCATATTGAACATCGTCTTGGGCCTCATGGTGGTCTTCCACTTTGGGTGTATGTCGAGTGTCGGAAAATAATTGACACACAAACCGCACTGGGGGGTGCGGTTTGTCTGCAAAACCGCACCTTGGAAATGCGTTTTTCTTTTGGAGAAGCAAACCGCATCTCCAAGGTGCGGTTTTGCTAGGTCAGGCCAAAACCGCCCCTCGGCCGTGCGGTTTATTTAGGGCAGACCTGAAACCGCATGGCCAAGATGTGGTTTTGGCCCAGGATAATAAACTGCACCTTAAAATGCTATAGTAAAGATTAAGTGTGAGTGTTGGCACATTGCTGCTGCCATATGTCTTTAGCTTGGTTTAGACAGTGTTGATGGAGTTTGAGTGTTGCAAGCTTTTATTTAGATGTTTGTATGAGTTCAGCTTTTATTTTGTGAATTTTGTGCTTCTACTCTATTTTTTCTTGGGGGAGGACAAGTGTTCTAGTGCTTTGTTTATGGGTTTATGTATGTTTGATTCCTTCGAGTTTGTCAGAGGGAGCATTAACGGTTGGCTCATTTGAGTCATGTTTCTATGTCTCTAGGGTGAAAATACTTCAAGGGTTGGAATGCTTTGAGTAAAGGAAAATTGGCAATGAAATTATGACACCAGGATCGAGGAAAGGCAGACCTAGCTAACTGTTGTAACAGAGCAGAAAATGTTCTCTTATATTTTGAACTAGTTTCATTTGGTCGGAGTTTCATGCTAGAAGAAACGATTTTTTAATTTTATGTCAATTATGTTTATTAGTGAATGGAATTTAAACCAATTGTATTAACAGATTGTTGCAAAATATAATGGGAATTTTAGTTACTTTTAGTATTATATTATCGATGAGATTTAATTAAATTTAGTGCATATGTTGGTTGCAAAATATAATAACGGACGTCGTGAGAAATTATCGCGAATAGTGGCTTGTAATTAGTTAAAATAAAATACTATGACTAGTGGTTAGTATTTAGTCACTGGATAACCAGCGACTACAAGTAGTATTTACCGTTACCATTTTTACGGTAAAAGGCACTGAGTATTGTATACTACCTGAGTGATTGACATCAAGTCACGGTAAATACCGTATCAAGGTGTACATCTCGGCTCTAAATATGTTCTTTTTTTAAATTTTTACTAAAAATAATTTTTCATGGGCATTCCGTGATTAATAGGGATATGACTGATGTTATGCTCAACCAAAGGGGCTGCCCGAGGGTTTGGCGTAGGAAGGAGAAGGTTGTAGTTGAAGACCCTCAATTGTGTTTGGACAAGGGTGAATTGGCATCTAATGGCAGAACTCTTACTACTAGTATGCTGGCATTTCGTCGTTGGGTGGAAGTGATTGAAGTAGTGGATCATCAAGCTACAGGGTTATTCTTCACTTGGTCTAATCAGCAGCTGGCAAATCCAATTGCTAAGAAGTTAGATAGGATGCTGATACAAATCCAATTCTTGGGATTTATTGTAATAATTATTATTACTATAATTTACTATAATTAGGATATTATTAGATATGGTAGAAGTCATTGAGTCATATTAGGATAGTCTATTAGGTTTTTCGAGTCTTTCGTTATAAATATGTACTTAGCATTTTATTCGGAACCAATAAGAAGGATATTAAGAAAACTTTCCTAAACCCTAATCTCTTCCTATCCTCTCAATTCTCAATCTCAACCCTCTAAAGGCGTCGGCCGATTCTCTATCTTTCTCTTATCTATCATTTGGTATCAGAGCCTCCATGAGCTCGATCGGCTCTCTGATTTGGCCTGGACCTGTGTGCATCAATAGATTGACGCCATTCGGGCTGACCAAGCTCGAGTCGCACACGAACAAGGCCGGGAGGTTGTGGCTACCGCGGCGATGAGACGAAGGGCGGTAACGCAGGCCGTGGAGGCGGACGGTGGGGTGCGGAAGTCGTCGACGGCGGGCAACCGCGGGGTCGGCAGTGCGGCGGAGTGAGTCGCCGCTGCCCGTAGCGGATGACGGCTGGACAGGCGGAGCCTGGGACCGTTGCAATGGAGGTGGGCATGCGATTGCTGGTAGATGATGCAGCGACTCCGACCGACAAGAAGGAGGCGGCGTCGACCGACGAGGAGGAGGTGGCGACGAAAGACGGCGGGGAGCCTCCTCGCGCGTCGCCGGATAGGGAGATGAAGGCGAAGAGCGACGAGGAACCTCCTCGTGCGTCGCCAGAGAAGACGATGGACAGGAGGCTAGAGTGGAGGACGAGTACGGCGTTCCCCGTGGCGGCATCGACCAAGGAGGACGACGTGTTTCTGCTCTCGCCAACCCTAAACCGCCCGCACAAGAACTTGCCCAGTCGGGCCGGGTCGAGTCGACTGGATTTATTTCGAGCCAAGTGGAGCAACAGAACGGGCCGCATTTTTAAAAGGGAACTGGGCCACTCCTATATTGCCTGCTTGGGGTACCTTTGAGTGGGATGAACTTAAATAAAAAGAGAGGTGGGCTCCTTGGGTTTAAGGAGACAGGTCCAAGGAATTTAGAGGAGAAGGAGGGGTGCAATGGGCTTGGAGTCTGCCTAGTCTAAGGAAGGGGTAGCTTCTTGTGCTAGAAGTCTCATGCGAGTATGCAATTGGAAGACGAGGAAGCGTAAGCAAGGAAAGAGTCCACGTGCGGATGGCACGAAGCATGCGGAGAAGTGGGTTTAATTAGTCAACCTTGAGGGCAAGGTTGGTCTCAAGGGGGATGGGATGATAGAAACCCAATTCTTGGGATTTATCGTAATAAATATCATTACTATAATTAGGATATTATTAGATATGGTAGAAGTCATTGAGTCATATTAGGATAGTCTATTAGGTTTTTCGAGTCTTTCGTTATAAATATGTACTTAGCATTTTATTCGGAACCAATAAGAAGGATATTAAGAAAACTCTCCTAAACCCTAATCTCTTCCTATTCTCTCAATTCTTGATCTCAACCTTCTAAAGGCGTCGGCTGATTCTCTATCTTTCTCTTCTCTATCAGATGCTTATTAATGAGGACGGGTTGTGTCGACTTCCGAACTGTGTTTTTGAATTTCTTGCTCCATCATTTTCGGATCACTGTGGTATCTTGGTTAAATTCAATTCCCATGAAATATTTCCCCAAACCTTTCACATTCTATGATATGTGGACACTTCATCCAGACAATGACAGTATCCTTCGTCGCACTTGGAGTACGCAGATGTATGGCTCTCTTCTTGAGAGAGTTCGAAAATTACTTACAATGCTGAAGAGTGGCCTGAAAACATTGAGCAAAAAGCATTTTTATGATATCAGTGGCAGGGTTAAGGAAGCTGAAAGCAGACTGAAGTTAGCACAAATTAAGGATCTTAATTATCCAAACTCGTACACATATGGAGAGGTTAGGGGGTTAGCTGCCGAGTTTGCTAATCTACAGCAGATGGAAGATAGTTTTTTCCGGCAGAGATCGATAATACAATGGCTTACTCTAGGCAACTCCAATACCTCTTTCTTTCATAAATCAGTAAAGATACGATAAGCAAGGAAACAATTCAGAAAGGTGATCTCAATTGCGGGAGTGGTGATTACATATGAGGAAGGAATTGATGCTGAAGCTGTGCTTTTTTACCACAACCTTTATGGAGTTGCTAATAAAGATATTCATCCTGATACGCAATGGATAGCAAAACACACCCGACGACGTTTGACTAAGGAGGCACAGCAAAGTCTATGTGCTGAGTTTAGTGATAGGGAGATTCGAGACGCTTTGTTTTTCATGAATCCCCTTAAGGCATCGGGGCCTGATGGTGGCCTGCTGAAATTATTCAAAAACATTGGTCTTTACTCGGATCAGACATTTATGCAGGAGTAAAAGAAACTAAGCAAATGCCCAAAGGGTTAAATGCTGCATCTCTCACTCTGGCTCCCAAGGTACCTAATGCTGCCTATTTCGCTCAATTTCGACCAATTGGTTGCATTAATACGCTCTACAAGATTATTTCTAAGGTGCTTTCCAATAGGACTCGGTGTGTTCTCCCTGCAATCATTAGTCGAAATCAATCTCCCTTTGTCAATGGCAAAGTATTCTTGAAAACATTTTTATGGCGCAAGAAATAGTTCAGAATTATAAAAGTCGACTTTATTTCTTCAAGTTGTGTTATCAAAATTGATCTACAAAAAGCTTTTGATTCTGTGAGTTGAAATTATCTGCTGAAAGTCATGGTAGAGATGGGATTTCCTAGTTTGTTTATAGAACGGATCTTGGCTTGTCTTACCTCTGCCTATTTCGGTATCTCATTGTATGGATCTCTTTTTGGGTTCTTTCTTGCTAAGAAGGGGTACAACAGGGTGATCCCTTGTCACCGTATTTGTTTGCTATTGCAATTGAACCTCTATTTGGTTTACTGGACCAAGCAACTCAGTCTTTGCATATCCCATATGAACCTTAGCGTAAGTCAATAGATCTAACGCATTTATGCTTCGCGAATGATCTATTGATTTTCATTGAGGGATCTGCTGTGGCTCTGAGTAATATTAAGAACTTATTGGAAGAATTCTATGGTATGTTACGTCTTAAGTGTAATCCTGCAAAGATAGAGGTTTTCTTTGGGGGTCAGACACTTCAATATAAAGACAACGCAGTTCAGGTCTCTGGCTTCAAAGAGGACATTCTTCCGGTCCGATATTTGGGGCTTCCCCTAATATCTGGGCGGCTTACCAGTCGAGAATGTGGTGTGTTGGTTGATATGCTCACTACTTGTATCAGATCATGGCGTGCTAATAAGCTCTCTTATGCGGGACGTCTTCACCTAGTCTCCCCAGTGTTGTATTCTTTAATTCAGCTCTGGATGAATGTGTTCACATTGCCTAAGAATATTATTATTAGAATTCTCGACTGGTTTGATTTTTTCTGTTCTGACTACTTATGGTTTGGTGACAAGTCGGGACAAATAAAAGTGGCTTGGGAAATTATTGCTAGCCCTAAGAAGGAAGGTGGAATGGGATTGCAGGATTTGGAGTTGTGGAACGTGGCTTGTATTCCACGTCTTTTATGGATACTTCTCATGAGAAGTGGTAGTTTTTGGGTGGTCTGGGTCGATAAATATAGACTATGGGGACGTTCTATTTGGGAAGCCCCTCTCACAGCTGCAGGTTCTGGAGTTTGGCGCAGTTTATTAAAATTGCATGGTTGGTTTCAATATCGAATGAAATGCACATCTACAAGAGAGATCGCATGGTAGGGCAGGATTATAAATTGCTTCTCTATAAGTCAAATATGGCTCTATATTAGAAGGAAGAAACCAGTGGCGCCGTCGTGGAGGGTGATCTGGAGCAAGTTTACTTTGTCTAGCTATCGATTCTTATCCTGGCTTATTATTCTGAACTGCATCACTACTCGAGACAAACTTAAGGAGTGGGGGAAGATTAATGATGATTCGTGTGTAATGTGTAATGGTGCAGCTGAAAGTATATCTCACCTTTTCTGTGAATGCCCGTATGCGTTGAAACTTTTTGAAGCTTTTTTTGACAGACAAGTGCAGCAGTGGCCGCGTGACTGGGATGGTTATCTGCGCAATGTATGTAATGAAGTGAAGAAAGGTGGCGCGTAACGATTCTCTCTCTCTCTCTTCGCTTCTCTCTCTAGGCCGTTGCGATTCTTGATTCGCAGGCGGTTTTCCGTCGCGCGAGCTTCCTGATCAGAACGGACACATCTCCCGGCCGGCTTTCTTCGTCGATTGAACTCCTCCAAGCACCGATGGCTTCCATTGGTCAATCGTGGGCTGATTTATTCGGAATTGCTGAAGCAAATCGCCTGGTGTATATCGAACCAGAGCTCGTCGATGGAGGTTTGCGGATCCCTGAGGAGCTAGTTAAAGAAGGAGAAGCTCGGTGGAAGAACAGTCTTGTTGGACAGTTTCTCCACTCTACTCCGTCTGTGAAGCAGTTGCAGAGTTGGGCGAACAGGTTATGGGGCAACTCAGGCACTGTTAGGGTTTCGAAGTTGAGTGAGCAGCTCTTTCTGTTCCAATTTCCAAATGCGACAGTTGCAGATTGGGTCTTCACCAGCGGTCCATGGCACTTCAACAACGACATGTGTTTTCTTCGACAGTGGTCACCGGGCATCAGAGCTGTAAATTGTGACTCCACCATTCCCATCTGGATTTGTTTCCAAGACCTTCCTGTTGAGTTCGTGACTGGTAGAATCCTGACTCGTCTGGCAAGTATGATAGGTAAGCCGCTGTGGTTTGACCAATCGACTAGGCTAGGCAGAAGAATGGGATTTCCCAAAGTTTGCGTTGAAATGTCCATAGATTCGAAGTTTCCTGAGACTCTGAAACTGGTCCCTAACCATAAGCCGGCATTTGAAGTCAGTCTGGAATATTGCAATAGACCAGTAGGATGTCAAAAATGCCGAGTGTTTGGCCATCAGTGTGACAATGTGGAAGAGGTAAGGGCTGAAGTTTGTAGTCAGGTCATTGAGGGTGGGGAGAATGCAACTGGAAGTGCTGGTCAGATGATCTTGGATTCGATACTGGCTTCAAAGGGCAAAGCTCAGGAGTCTGCTGAGGTTGCTTGTCACAACTTGAACATTGCAGTGGCAAATCTGGTAAAATCGATAGAACAGGGTGTGCTATCTGAATGGCAAAGGGTAGGCTCTATTGAACTGCCATCAGAAGGTGAATTGCAGACAGCCATGGTAGAACAAGTCACTTCTCCTGCAAGGGAGGCATCCATCACTCCAGTAACTAATAGGTATCAGAATCTAGCAGTAGAATCATTTGAGGTGGGTAATATTTTGGTTAGCAGTCCAGTTTCTCATAATCTGGATGATTTTCCTGTGTTAGAAGGTGGTGGAAAAGGGAAGGGTAAACAAGGTAAGAAGGGGCCAGGTAGGCCTGCCAAACCTAAGCCTAAGAAATGAAGGTGTTAGCCTGGAATATAAGGGGATTTAACCATCCCAGTAAGCAGAAGCAGGTTTTGGAAATGGTAGGTAAAGAGAATGTGGATGTTTTTGGAATTCTGGAAACAAGGGTGAAGGAAGAAAAATCAAAAGAGATAATTGATCTGAAGTTTGGTAGATGGGATTGTGTACATAACTATGAATACTCAGTTCTAGGAAGGATATGGATATTTTGGAAAAGGGATTTGGATTTTATTGTCCTAGAGAAGTCAGAGCAGTTTATACATGGTGAACTCAGAGGAGATCAGCCTACCAGGATCACCTTTGTGTATGGATCAAATGAAGAGGGGGTTAGAAGAAGTTTATATCATCACCCTGTATTGCAGCCTGATAACAACATGCCTTGGATAGTGTTAGGGGACTTCAATGCAATAAGAAACCATTCTGAGGCCTCAAACAACCCAACTCAGACACAGAGTATGGTTGATTTTGATGACTGGATAACAAGAATGGAATTGGAGGAAAGTGTATTTGATGGGCCTTGGTTTTCCTGGACCAACAAACAGGTGGAGAATCCTATTGCTAGAAGGATAGATAGGATCCTGGTCAATTCTAGATGGATGAGTGTTTTTCCTAACTATGCAGTAAGCCTTATCCCCCCAAGGCTTTCAGACCATTGTGGCTTGCTCATGAACACAGATATTCAGATAACTACCTTTCCTAAGCCCTTCAAATACTTCAATTGCTGGGAGACCCACCCTCACTATACTAAGATTGTCAAAAAAGCCTGGGGAAAGGAAATAAGGGGGACACCTATGTTTGTTGTTTACCAGAAACAGAAGGAGGTAAAAAAGCAACTGAAAAAACTGAATAGGTCTTCTTACTCAGAGATCTCTGAAAGAGTTCGTATTGTCCAAGGTGAAATGGAGGGATTGCAGATAGCAGCTCTTCAGCAGCCTACTCTTGAGAGTTTTCAAAAAGTAAATGAATGTAAGGGAAGGTTACTGGGACTTCTTAAAGAGGAAGAAGCAATTTATAGACAGAAGTCAAGGCAGCTTTGGGTGAAAACAGGAGACTTAAACACCTCCTTTTTTCATAACTCTGTGAAATCACGCCAGGCTCGGTCAACTATCAAAAAACTCACCACTGAAGATGGAACTGTTCTAACTGATACTAAGGAGATGAGTGAGGAAGCAGTGAACTTTTATCAGAAGCTTTTAGGCACTAAGAATTCAGATGTCCAGAGGATAAATAGTGAGTTGGTCTCTCAGCTCCTAGTTAACTTTCTTTCCTCTGATCAAGCAGATTCCCTGTGTTGCCTTGTCAACAGTGAAGAAGTAAAAACAGCTCTATTCTCTATGGATGGGGATAAATCACCTGGACCAGATGGCTTCACAGCCAGATTCTTTAAGCAAAACTGGGAGATTCTGGGAAGGGATATCACTGAAGCAGTTTTGGATTTTTTCAGAACAGGGAAACTTCTCACGGAGGTAAACTCTACTTACCTTGCTTTAATACCTAAAGTGCAGAATGCTAATTGTATGAAGCAGTTTAGACCAATTTCATGCTGCAATATACTGTATAAGTGTATTGCTAAGGTCCTAGCAAACAGACTTAGAGAAGTACTCCCTAGTATCATTAGTCAAAATCAATCTGCTTTCATTAAAGGTAGATTGATTAGTGATAATGTACTATTGGCCCATGAGATGGTGAGGTTGTATAACAGAAAAGCTATATCCCCTAGATGTGCCCTAAAGGTAGATGTGATGAAGGCCTTTGATAGTGTTGATTGGGGGTACTTAAAAACAGTAATGGAAGCCATGAAAATCCCTGCACAGTTTATAAAATGGATTGAGGTCTGTTTACATAATACAAAGTTGAGTGTATGCTTTAATGGGGGATTAGTTGGATATTTTTCTGCTCATAAGGGGCTGAGACAAGGGGATCCTCTTTCCCCTTATCTCTTTACTATTGCCATGGAACTCCTCACATGTATGTTAAACAGGGCTTATGCCATAAAAACTCTCCCTCCCCATCCTCAAACCCATAGAATAGGGTTGTCTCACTTATGTTTTGCTGATGACCTTTTGGTCTTCACAAAAGGGACTCCTGAAGCTGTAGAAAAAGCCAAGTCCATTTTGGATGCTTTCTATGTTGTATCTGGATTGAGATGCAACCCTGCAAAGAGTGAAGTGTTCTGTGGGGGTGTGGAAATTGGGGTTCAGGCTCAGATTTCCTCTAGAACTGGGTTTGTTATTGGAAAACTACCTGTGAGATACTTAGGGATACCCCTTATTGCTGGAAAACTGAATAACTCTGATTGTCAAGCTCTGGTTGATAAGATAACTGCTAGGATTAGGGGCTGGAAGGTGAGAACCCTGACCTATGCTGGTAAAATGCAACTTATATCAGCTGTTATCTCTAGCATTACTCAATATTGGATGGGGATTATCCAGCTTCCAGTTAAGGTGATTAGAATGGTTGAAAAGGCATGCTCTGACTTCTTGTAGAGTGCAGAGGAAGAAGGGAAAAGGGCAAAAGTTCAATGGCAGTTGATTTCTAGGCCTAAGAAAGAAGGGGGATTAGGTTTTAAAGACCTCAGAAGCTGGAATATGGCTTGTTTAGTCAGGCACCTCTGGGCTCTCTCTTCTAATTCTTCTTCTCTGTGGGCTAGCTGGGTCAGGCACTACCAGCTCACCTACACTTCTCTGTGGGACATACCTACATCTATACCTTGCTCATGGGCCTGGAGGAAGGTCTTGAAGATTAGGTCCAAAGTTGCTCAGTATCTAACAGTCAGACCTGCAGGGGTGTATTGGGGGGACTGTGTGATGAATAAATTTTCAGTTAAAAAAGTCTGGGAGACTCTGCGTGATAAACATGAGACAGTGCAGTGGTTCCCATTGCTTTGGAAGTCTTATGGTACACCTAGAGACAAACTACTAGTCTGGCTAATCATCCTAGATAGAATTGCCACACTGGACAAGGTCCAAAGGTGGAATAGTGCAGTGGTAAATCTGTGCCCACTATGCTCTTCTACAGAGGAATCCAGAGATCATCTTTTCTTTGGTTGTGAGTATTCTAAGAGTGTGATGAAAGCTACGTTTGCAGGAAGGGATGTGGTGGGGGTAACTTGGAAAGGCTCTTTGGCCAATGTTATATCACTTTTTAGGGTGAAAAACCCTGTGTCTGAGAGGGGACGACTTCTTTGGGTAATGGTGGTGGCTGAGCTATGGCGGGAACGATGCAGGCGAGTTATGTCTGGTGAGGCTCTATTGGAAAATCAACTGTTGAAGAAGTTGCAAGGACTGCTGCAACTACTCAGGCTTGGCTTCCCTCAGGTGGAGCTGGCTGTCTCTGAAGATTATGTTCATAGTATAGTAGTGTAGCTTGGTAGAAGTTGAGGTTTGTGTTTCTGCTTCTTGTTTTAGTTTGGTTAGTCAAATTTTGAACGGATAATTTGTTGTAAACAGTGGTGTAGTCTACCTTGGTTCCAGTTGGGGGTTTTTTTTCCTTTTGCAAAACCCTCCTTCTTGATGAATAAAATCTGCTTATTCATAAATAAAAAAAAGGTGGCGCGTATGGACGAATGTTTGTTGCATTCTGGTGCTGGATATTGAGCCTCCTCTAGAAGGAGCGATGTCAACGAGTGTTTGGTAGTTGTCGAAATGATTGACATCTTCTTTTTGATCGTTCTGGGCAGGATTTACTGTTATATTCTTTTGGTCATGATATTGTTAGAGGAGGGGTACAATGTTTACCATCCTTTAGTAGATTGTTATAGGTACAGTCCTGTTTGGACTTTGTGTGGACGATTGTCGAAGGTTTTTTGGGATGCTTGATCTTTTGATCAAGAGGCTTAATAAAAGAGTGATAATTGTCGGGGGAAAAGTTGGGTTGGTAGGTTTTTCACTTTCATTTTAGCCTACCGATTCGTAGAGCGGGAGTGGAAGCGAGAGCACAAGAGCGTCCATTTTTTACTAACTATATTTTGAGAGCGTTGAAATACGTCAATATAATATATTTTTTTAAGTATATATATGTATATATAAATAGTAAAACTCAACGGGCGTACAATGTACGACTGACGTACGCTAGCCTGAACCATACATATATGAGTCAGACATACATTAGTCATTATCTGACGTATAGTATACGCCTGACGTACACCAGTCATTACCATATATATATAATTTAATAGACAAGCAAAACTTAGTTTGGACGAACAAAATTAGTTGGAACTTGGAATTACTACTAATTTCATTACTGTAAATACAATATTGAATATTCCACCTATATTATTTAATAGCCAACGTGTGGGCTATGCATTATGTTCTGGGTCTTTTGGTTAAAATTGTTTCTATTAAAAGTGGGTTTGATCTTTTTAACATTGCTTATCTTTTTTCTACTGTGGGCTAGGTATATAAAACGTCAAAATCCACAACTAGACAGGCAAGGAGAGGATTTCCTGACTTCCTCCTCCATTCGTCTACCTCTTCTATCTTATCTCTTCTTCTTCTTTTTCCGGTATAGCTCAAACCCCCCAACCACCCCCAAAAAAAAAAAAAATTTGACAGTGTTTTAATTTCACCATCAAGTTTCCCAGCAAGCTCATCGTTTTCTATCATCATCTTTCCCAACTTATCTACCCATAACTGCTCTCTATATGCTTCTTCCCCTTAACCCCCAAAGTTTTGAGCTTCCAACACAAACAAAAAAAAAATCCCAAATAGCAGTAACCACATGTCAAACCTCCTCTAATCAAAATTTTCTTATCCAGCCACGAGGCTGTAATTTGGATTTCACAATCACAAACAGACTACAGATTTCACATATCTGATGAATTTCATGCAATAAGAAGCTCATCAACAGTTCTAGTGAATCACATGCAATAAAAAATTATCCAATTTTGTTTGTCAATCCTTTTTCTCCTTCACGTGTTTTGGTTTGAGAAGTTCAGGATTTCCTCAGAGAAATGAGTTCCCGTCTTTCCTAGTAAAATTTGTTTTATTTTTTGTATGATTAAAATTTGCAAATTTTATACAATTTTTTTTAATAAAACGAGATTTTACGCTCCAAAGCGGGAGCGTGGGCAAGCCCACGAATCCTATGACCTAACTTTCATCCTTTAATAAAGTGGGATACATCTGATTACAAACAAATGTCCACAAAAAATTAGTGTTAGTCGAGAGACAATCTGGGCCCCACTTATTTAGCTATAGCAAAACTAAGTCTAGTAAAAATGTACGCGGCCATCCGAGTCCCTACATACTGAAACATGGAGAATTTTTAGACCCTCTAAAGCAAAGCCACATCATCCGTATCCAACTCTCCCATAAAAAAAAAAGGAAAATGGCAAGAAACCATAACCAACCGCCATAAACAAGTACCGATACTTGGCACACTTTCGCTGAGCAGCATCAACAACAGCTCGGCCAGGCACAAAACCAGACATTCCAGTCTGAGTCAGAGGTGAAGACCGAGTCAAATCGACACACACATCTCGCCCCCTGTCCTAGGAATAAAACAGCAAATCCGTAAGACGAAGGGCTCCTCCATTCCCATCAACCAAAGCAATATCAACCTCCCTATCAACAGAAATCTCATACCTGTAACAGATCTCTAGTAAGGTGTCACGAACGAGGTTGTGTCAATGCTTAATGCCCACAAAACCAACACAAGACACAACATGATCCCCAAAGATTTCACTAGGAAAGACAAGGGAACAAGCAGGACAGGAATGATTCACCATAGGTGTATCGAAGATCCTATATTTTACATTATTTTTATTTTCAATAGCAAGTAACACCTTTTTTTATGGGAACCATAGCAAGTAACATAAACTCGCTCTGAAGAATGACTCAAGATAGGTTCAGTAACCATTGGTTACTCACTTATGGCTATGAGTAACTAAATACGAACCATTCTTTTTAAGTGGGTTCAGAAAATTCAAATCTAATGGTTGTGAATTAAAAACATTTTATTTACCATAGTTTTCTTAATCGGCTCCTATTTTTTGTTCTAACTCAGATTTTAATTTTTTTTTTTGTACAGATGGAACGAGTTTGTTGTACTCTACAAAATGAGATCAATTTTTCAATATTTTTTAAGAAATTTATTTTTATTCTCGTTACCAACTCCATACCATATGGTATTTCCTTCTTTATTAAGTCACTTTTGAAAATATTTACATAGAAGTAACGAGTCTATCATGATCTATTGGTCCTATAAATTTTTGGATGAAAAAAATATATGACAAAAAAATACTATATTATACCACCCTGATGTGAGGTGGTAACTTGTGCTATATAATGATAAAAGTCATAAATGACAGTTAGTATACTCATATTATCATGTATTCAAATATTCTACAATCTTGATATGTTCATACCGCCATGATATGCTTGCATATCATATATACTCTTATTTAATACCAATCAATACCATATGATTTTATTGATAAAAAATGATTCAATTTTTTGTTCCAAATATATATTAAAATTGATATCATTTTAAAAGTACAATTAATCTGATTGATTTGTATAAAAAATCTGATTGATTTGTATAGAAAAATATATACTCCGACTTAAAACGACTTAAAACGAGAGAGAAATCATTTATTAAAAATTAAAATAAAATTTCTGACTGAGCAGAATATGCTGATGTCATATGACGAGTTACTCACAATTATAATCCTAAAATTACTCTAAAATAACTGATTGGATCTGCTCCCCGAAGAATACAATTACTTTGCTCGTCATGCCCCAAGCCTAATTAGCAATCATAGTCCATTCTCCATACACTCAATTTCTTTATTTTATTATTGATGACTAACCATCCATTAATATGTATAGTAATTACAATATGATTATGTCTTTCACGACCTTGTACTGTTACAAGAGAGTTACCGAACCACATTGTTTGCATTTCTCGTACTCTCTTTCTCCTTTTTGGCCTTGGCATTTTTTTCCAACTATATCTTGGGAAAATACAAACGAAACCCACACGCACACAGGCCTATGGCTTGGCCGCGCCGGACTGGGGCTGACTGGAGTCACCGCTGGGCTTGACAATGAGGACGGCGCATTTTGCGTGGTGCGCGCAGTAATCGCTTACGCTCCCCAGAAATGCTCTGCATACAGAAGCATCCATTCTTTTTCCAATCAATACAAACCAATATGCAAATCCAGTAGTATTATTATTATTATTAGCGTATATATGACCATAATATTAATTAGCTAGTTTCACCTCTTGATCTTGCCTAAGCCGCGGCTTCCCACCACGAGAAGATCAACGTGGGTTTGCTCTGTGGCTTGACAGATGGTGTCCTTGGATTCTCCCTCCATTATCAGCGTCTCTGCTTTCACCTGCACCGCCCATCCCCCCAAACACAAAACATTAATTACATCTTACGTTCTAACCCTAGGGAGTTCACAAAACAAAGCGTTAGCTTAGGCTTACCATTTTGTCACTGCACATCCGCATAGCGCGAGCCAAGAGCGCCGCCGAAGCTTCGGCTTGGGCTAGCCTCACGCCTTCTTGAAACGAAGACGACGTCCCATAAAAAGCTGCTATATATACATTTTTATATCCGCCGCGGCAAAACCATGCATAAAACATCAGATACAACCCCGTATGTGTGCGAGTGTAGTGTGACGCAGATGTTCTTGTATTTAAATATGAGAAATTATTTTAATTCTAATAGATGAGGGGAAAAAGAGGAATTAATTAAAATATAACGAGCAGTTTAATTAACAGCTGGAACCTGCAGCACCGCCGCCGCCGGGACCGACGGGGTAGACGTGATGATGGAATGGCTGCTGAACGTGAAGCAGAGTGATCATCCCGGTGGCCTCCACGCTCGGCTCGTTCGACGGCACGATTCCTCCCACGCCGAGGAGGTGGTCCAGAACCCACTGCAGGGCGTAGAAGCTGCCGTCGCTCTCGTCGATCGCTACCATCACTTTCATCGGCGGCGGCCTCCTCCACGTCTGCTCGCCTCTTCCACCGCCTGCAACCGTCGCCGCCTCCTCCATTAACGGGCGCTGTAGTGATTATGGTTTTTGTAGGTTTCCCGGATCAACAGACCATTATTTAATGCGGATTTATAGTGGGACTGGGACGGGAAAGCTATCTCTTTTGGTTTTGGAGGTGGAATTCCTTTTTCTTCTCTTTTTGTGGCGGGTACAAGTGGGATTCCTTTTTATTCATTACGGGACAGGTGGCGTTCATGCAAGCAGGGAGATAATGCATAGCTTCCAGCTGTTGTTCATTGAGGATTAATATGAGATCGGAAGATAACAACAATTTAAAGCAGACGCAGTGACGTACATGAGATCAGATGAGATCCCACTCAAAATAAAAGGCGGGGGAAAGTTGATATGTATTGCACTCAGTCAGAGCTGCCACCTTCCGTACAGTTCATGGGTTGTTGTAACTGGGCCGGGATAAGTCAAGGTTTTGTCAAATTGGGCCTGGCCTGCAATATTAAGGATGAAATTTTATGTCTGGCCCAACCGGACCAGAAACCAACTAACGGGAGAGTGGAGATCAAGTAGTACCAACAAGTTATAAGCTAACCGTACCGTAGGTTATACCGAAAAAGTCACTTGCATATGATATTTAGGGATCGTTTGGAAGTTGCGGTAGTTTGGTTGAGATTGTCATTATGCATTTATTGTTTACAATGCATCATTTTTTTGTTTTTTTAGCAGAAACAATACATGGGATTGTTTCTGTGATGTGACAGAAACTATCACTCATGAGTGATTGTTATATCTCAACTTTTAGTTGTGATTATTGAGATAGTTGAGTTGAGATTGTTTTGTCTCAGCTTTTAGCTAATGCGACATACACAATCACACATACCAAACGTTGTATTCTACAATGCATCAAATTCGATAATACATGTATAATATTATACATGCATTCTCAACAATACATCTATTTAACAATCGCAACTTCCAAACGACCCCTTAGTATCAAAAGCATGTTTTAACAATAGTTCAATCGTTTCCTACTACTAAAAGCAACTACTGGTTTGGGTACCCGGTATTTCCTGTCAAACCAACAGCAACATCAGTGATATATTGCAATCCTTGTCAAGCACTGATTCGGGGAAGTCAACAACTCAAGAGTGATGGACTAAAGTGGAAAACGAATAGAAGTTTGGAACTAATATGACATTTTTAATTATGTTGTAGTTTTGATTATCTTGATTCTTTAATATATTTAACACAAATTTTTTATTAATAAGTGAACCCCAACCAACCACATATCGGCTTTGGTTTAATGGGATTCAAAAGGCGGTTACTATCAATGATTAGCCGTTGGTAGTCATTACCCTACATATGAAAAGAAAATGCTAAAAGACAGTGGCGGATCTAGGGGCCGCCCCCAGGCCACTACCCAGCCCTCCCCGGATCCAAAGCTCGTATAGTACTTTTAAATTTTTGATTTTGGGTATATATTTCAATGTTTATAGGGTTACGGCTCAGCCCTCTCCACCGCTTTTTAAATGCGGCATAGTGCTCTAACCTGTTCTGGATCTGCCGCTGCTTAAAGAGAATAAGCCAGACTTTCTTCTGCTCTTCAACCCACATCGAGCTTTGTCTCCATTCTCTCATGGTATTAGAGCACAATACTTCTATTATGGCAGCTTTGTTATGAGAAGCATTCGAAGTCTTGATGATTGATGGTGATTATGAGTCTACCAACAATAAAGACATATAGAAAGCAATATTTTTGAACCCATATCATGGCCATAATTGCATGGTTTTCACTTTTTATTGTCATAATATCTTGAATTTGCCTAACATCCACTCGAAGTGTGTTTTAGTAGTTCTAAGATCGCTTTAACTATTTTGATACACTCTTTGTAGTTTTACATACTTTTTCTGTGCATAGCATACTATTGGACCACTTTTACGTGTTATGGGACATAAAAAATCAAGAATGGAATGAAGTCATAAAAATGCCGAAAATAGATGCAGAAATCCTAAAATGACTCCTTGGCCATTTTTTAGGGTGTCCAGAATTTGCTTAGATTCATTCAGTTGACTCTATACGTGGTGGCAAAGCTAGACAATACCCAAAGGAAATCGAAAGATGTGTCAAAACTCGAATCTAGATAATAATGAGCTCCAAATCAGGCAGCATTCAACATGTGGTTGCTCTGCCTCCTAGACACCCTTAGACCTCAAGAATCAAACAGAAGACCTAGAGAAGCACAATGGTGCAATAAATGCCAACCGAGATGCCATTCTGGAGTTTTGGCCGCCAAATTCGACGACGGAATCCAGATTGCTCCGTTTTCTCCTCGTATAAGCACTTTATCAGTATGAGTAGCGAGATCCTTTGTTTGTATAGGTTTGTGAAATCTAGAGATTCCTTGACTATGTAAACCCTTGAGTTTGGTATACATATGAGTTCTAGTTTATCTATTTGTTGGGTTAGATTTCATGTATTTCTATTGCCAATTGATTATGTACCTAGTCGAAGCCACACATCCACTCAAGGTGCGTGCTTCGAAATATAATTTTGAGTTGGGTGACCGGACATGGTTATCTCTCACGATTGATACTCAATCAATTGGACTCCATGACTTCTCAAAAGATAAATTCATAGGGTTGCAATCCAAGGTTATAAAATGACGCAGTTATGAGAATACTCTTTGATGTGTGTATTGGGAGGTTTGATCGCCTACATCGTCAAATGCAATATGATTCGACTCTAACTATAGCCATCCAAATCAAAGGTCAAGTATAACCAACGACCGGGTATAGTGAAAACACTCAATTTCTAGTGTTTATCACTATCAAATGCAATATGATTCGAATCTAACTACAACCATCCCATTCAGTCAAGAAAACCCCATAGAGGGGTTTGCAGCTATGGAGATGTTGTCATCATCAATGGTGGTACCTTCCTTATCCTCTGTGTACCTAGTCGATGCCACACATTCCTTTGAGGAGCGTGCTTCAAAATATAATTTTGAGTTGGGTGACCAGACATGGCTATCCCTTATGATCGATGATTAATCGATTGGACTCCATGACTTCTAAAAAGAGAAATTTTTAGGGTCATTGTTTCTTATCAGATTAAGCATTTCATATGTTGTCATGATCATTCATTGCAATCCAAGGTTATAAAGTGACGCTCTTATGAGAATTCTCGTTGTTATGTGTATTGGGAGGTTTGATAGCCTACATAGGAAAGATGTACACTTCATCAAATGCAATGTGACTCAACTCTAACTACAACTATCTCAATCAAAGGTCAAGCATAACCAAAAACCAAATAATAGTGATAACACTCAATTGATAGTGTTATCACTCCCATATTTGATACATTTCCCCCTTCTATTGAAGAATGGTATTTCTTATCTTAATCACAAATATTTGATCAATGAGCTTTTAATAGACCTAGGCAATGTTCTTGTACTATTTGATGTCTTCTAGGTATACTTTTGATGGTTTTGATGGTTCAAATCAACCTAAGGAAGATTGAATCAAGCATTGGAGAACTCTGGAGGACCAAACGAGCTATCAAGAGAAGTTTAAGGAGTTTTCAGAAAGAAGGAGTGGTCCAATGATGGAGAAATTAACTAGAAGTTGTTATATTGTGTTAAGACGTTCCCATAGGAGGAAGAATCAGCCCATTCGAAAGGAAGAAAGAGGGTTAGCCTAAGCAACGAGTCCAACCATCACTACCCAAAGTCTCCTCCTAAATCGTTTGGCATCGAAGTCCATGGATGAAGAAGCCCAAATCATGAAGAATTAGAGCGGTGCATCCAATCGATGTACCAATGTCGCCCTCCCCTTTTCATTATTGACAAAGTTTCCTAATTCTACTAGGTTTAGGAGACTCTTTCCTAGTCGGTTTAGGTTGTTTTAGTATGAATTCTCCCGTATAAATAGAGGGTGTGACTCCTTTGTAAGAGTAAGGCTACAAAAACACACACATCTCTATAACACTCTACACGAGTGCAAGCCTAGTCGAAGAATTCAGACTAAAACAACCTAAACCGACTAGGAAATTAACTCCTAGGGATGCCCCATTGATGCTACACGAGCATGGGAGGACTGATCACCCATCTATGCTTTGAGTTGTATCAATGCTTGATTGTGAAATCATCGATGCTATATATTATAGTTATGGTTTGTAGAAGCCCACAATTAACTATATGCTATCCCAACTTCCTTGTTCTTCATAGCTAGGTAATGGCATGAAGCGAAAGCACTCATTAGCTAGTTATATCTCCATCGCAAGAGGCACATACATGGGTAGAGTGTGGCCTTGGAGGAAGGGATAGAGTGTTGCAATAGATGAACCATCGATGCATGATAGGAATGATCCCTAGTTTGGATGATCATCTTCGAGTTCACTGCCTTTTACAATAACATATCTTTACTTTTGTTTATCTATAAATTGAAAACCCCAAAACAACTTTACCCTTTTTTCTTTGTTTATTTGTCTAAGGAAAATCCCTAAGTGTCCTTTTTGTGTATGTGTTAATGGTTGGTGTGATTAGTTATGCATTAGAAGACCTTGAGGAATATGACCCTAGGCACATCTAGGATTATCACTTGCATGAATTCCACATATGTATTATAGGGTAAGTAAAATAAAATATTGAATCCACGGGTCTCTAGATGTATCATTACATCACTTCGAATTATTATCTAGCCAAACAAGAATAGTTATTAAGAAACTAAGATAACTTAGCTACTCTAACCACTACTATAACTAATTACAAGGTGGGAGCTCACTTATGAATGTATCCCCCTAGTTCCTTCATTAGGTCGATGTTGATTACTTCCCTAGATTGATTGACTTGATACTTCTACCACTGAGAATTCTAGACTAGATTCGACTCTCTATTCGAGTTATCCACCCCCACTCAATTACACTATCGAAGAGGCATGCCATACAACTGACCTATGCAATTGAGGTGTTCACAACTAACTCCCATAATTGGGTAAAAATTAAGTTGTCGGTTCGTGGAGCGGTAGCGAGAGCGTGAGAGAGTCTATGTTGTGAGAATTCATTATTAAGAGCGCAAAGAGAGCATTATTATTAATTATTTTCATTTTTCTTATATTTTCTATGTAATTAGGAACAAAATACTACATAACATAATGATATGAAATAAGCATAGTTAGTAAATAATCCGTTTAATAGGCATCAAGGATCCTACGGATTTCTCCATTGAGGTGTTGCTGAATTCAATTGATTGAAGATCCATCATATACGATGATCGTGTTCGGTCTTCATCCTATGCGACTAGGATTTTAAGGCCTACATCTCAAAGGGATGTATGCTTCGTGAAGCTCTCTGTCAATTTGACAATAGATAACATGAAAAAACAAGCATAAGATAAAAGAATTAAAACATAGTATACATGCCAAAATCAAACGTTATAAAGTTTTGAACCTCTAGGGTTCACCCAACTATGTAACTAAGGGTACTTGTCGGCCATGAGGACGAGATCATTGGTATTCATTAGTCAAAACAAAAATTCCATAGAGTTCTCAGAATTGGCGCCCTTAATAGAGATTTCGGGGACTAGGCTGCCAATCAGGGAGCCAATTAGTGTTGGTAGTATATTTTCCTCCAAGTCAAGTGAGTCCTTTTGTCGATAGAGTAACGACCCTCTAATGCCTCCTATCACTGGCTACCAATTTCTAAAACCTAGAGACCTAATTATAGGCCTTTCATTTGGGTTTCTCATGAGAGAATGTTGTCCTTCATGCCTATTTCGAGCTTCTACGAAGCTTCTCTCAGCTTGCCCGACACGTCAAGATGAATCTTGATGCTTTTCTCACGATTTCTTGATGTATCCCAAATTGTCAGCCTATGCTCCATTTTGTACTTTGAACTATCATTTTGGGTGTCGTTTCTCCACCTCTGCTCAGCTTCGAGTGTGGCTCCCAGCAGTCAAGCCATGATGTCTCCTCACTTATATACCAAGTGGTCCACTAGGATATCATGCCTTAAAAATACAAGAAACACTACAAAAGTGCATCAAAATTATAAAAGCAATCCTAAAGCTACTAAAACACACTTGGAATGTAATGAAGTATATTCAAGCTATTAAGACGATAAATATATGAAAATCATGAAGTTTTGATCATATTATGAGGGTCTAAAATAGTATTTTTCACATGTCATCAATTTGTAAAGCTACATAACTAACAAACTAGCCACTCATGAAGAGAATCTAGGGATAATACAAATCTAAAGACGAGATTCCCAAATACCCTAAAAATGGTTGCCAACCAATGCTTAGTTTAACCTTTCCTATTTCCCCCTGTGCAATGAGTGTGACTCGATTCTAAACCACACTCTCAATTGAAGACCAAGCATATCAACGAATGAGTGCAGTATATTGGAAGCAATTAATAAAATTATCAAACCCTACGGTCTTTAGATGTACCGTTACTTCAAATTCGGTTTGTTATCTTTAGCTAATCACAAGGTGAGAGCTCACTTAGGCATGAGTCCCCCTAATTCCTTCATTCCAATGATGTTGAGCACTACTCTAGAATTATTGACTCAATACTTCCACAACGGAGAATCCTAGACTCGATTGAAGTCCCTGTTTGGGTTGTCTATCTCATTCAATTGCTCTAACCGGAAGAGGCGTACCAACAACCGACCTATGCAAACAAGGCATTCATAAAAAATTCTCACTAGAGGGCAAAGACTCAATATGACATTATGGACTCAATCACACTTGTTCAAAGATCCCTAATGAAGGTGCTCTATGGAGCATAGAGAGAGATCTCCTAGGTCAAAGCAAAATTGACATGTAGGATCAATACTCAAGCAATTCATCATAAACAACAATAAAATAGATGATATGAGTAGTCAATTTTAGGATTTGTCACATACATCATCAATCAGTCCAAAATCTAGAACTAGGGTTCATCAACCTACATGAAGAGGACTAGTTCATAGAGAGGAGAGGAGAGGAGAGGAGAGGAGAGAATACGATAATCTCCATGATCTTCTAGCTACAATGGGGTTGTGCACCTCCAAAATTGCTCCAAGCACCCTAATAGGTCACTCACTCACTCTCTCTCTCTCTAGAATCACCCTTGGGGGTTTTTGTGTGAAAACCCAACTCCCCCTCTCAGATCTACTACAGAATATTTATACTCGCAGCAATGCAATGTCACATTTTTATGCAAACCTCATGGCCTCCAAGCCAGTGAAATGCACTCGTGCTGCGGAACTGTGTAAATCTCATAGTTTGGGTGCAAATCTCATTCCCTGAAACCGTGACCTTTGCTGAGACTTCACTTTCCTCTTTTTTTACCTCTAAATGACCCAAAACTCATTCATGAGCTTCCCCCACATACTAGGACTAGAAATATGATAGAAAAAGCACAACCTAACATAAAATAAGTCCAGGAAAAACTGAAGTTTTTTATGCAGGAGTGACTGATGAAGAGAGGCAAAACATTGTTGTAGTGCCTGGTTTTCAAAAGGAGAAGCTACTAGTATGTTACCTAGGCATACCTCTAATTGTTGGTAAGCTCACTTCCAAGGATTCAGGATTGGAAAGCTAGAGCTCTTTCTTATGTTGGGAAAATACAATTGGTTATTGCAATTCTTGCTAGCATTAGTCAATACTGGATGTCTATATTTCAGCTCCCTGGTATAGACATTAAAGCTATTGAGAAAACATGTTCCAATTTTCTTTATAGCTCATATAATGCAAAGAAGAAGGCCAAGGTTTCCTGGGAGCTAGTGTTTTTTCCTAAAGAGGAGGGTGGTATGGGTTTAAAGACTTCAAAATCTGGAATACTGCTTGCGTGATCAAACATATCTGGTCTAGTTTCGCTGGCCACTCTTCCATATGGAATGCATGGGTTAAAGAATATAGGGTTAGGAATATCAACTTCTAGCAGGTTAGTACTTCTGGTTCGTGGGCTTGGAACAAGGTCCTCAATGCTAGAGTTTATGTTGCTCAATATATGCAGAAGACTAATGAAGGAGTGATATGGCAGGTGGAATTGATGAGTAGGTATTCAATAAAAATAGTATGGGAAGTATTGAGACCAAAAAGGGAAAAGGTATCTAGGTGTAATATGATCTGGAAGGCTTTCTTCATCATAAGAACTCGCTTATCACTTGGATAGTGCAAATGGATAGAATCCAAACCCTAGACAAAATCAGTAGGTGGAAACCTGATAATTTAGGCTACACCTGGTTCCCTTTGCTTTGTATCCCTTGAGTCTTGTGATCATATCTACTTCCAATGTCCTTTTACGCAGCAAGTGCTAATTCAGGTTTTCCCTTCTTCCTGAAACTATCAACCTTATCATGGTTGGCAGGAAGGGCTGATGATGGCGATTGATCGATTTACAAATTGCAAGTTGGGAAGATTGGTATGGAATTTGGAAATTAGTGAAGTTTGGTGGGAAAGATGTAGGCGTTTGCATGGCGAAAAATTCCTCTTAGTGGATGCTGTGGTGTTGAGTATGGAATAGCTTCTGGAGTGGAATATTTTGGGTGATGTAGCGTTAGGATTGGAAGCAAATGTGAAGCAATTATGGGTTCAAAATAATTGATGTCATAGTGATGTAGATAGATCTATTGGGTCTTTTCTATTCCTTGTCTGTGTTTCTTGTTTTAGTTTCTCTGCACCTTTTCTTAGTTGTGATGTAGACGAATATTTAAGGGGATGATGTAAGTGTGTTTGCTTTCTTGTTTGAGCTTTGATTAAATAAATCTTGCTTTTCATTAAAAAAAGGCCTCTATGATCACCAAGTTAAATAATCAAGATATAAATCGTAAAACATGTATAATTAAGCCCGAATCAAACTCTCCCACACTTAACCTTTTGCTTGTCTCCAAGCAAACCTACTCAAACCGGTGCAAATTGATGGGCCCTCACAATGGTAAGCACTATAGATCTTTGGTAGCACCTTCAAAGTCAATCAGATGCTAATAAATATCACCTCTAGCTTAATGTGAAGCACAAACTCCAATTGGGACCTTGCCGACTAATGAAACTAAAACATGTGAGAGGACTCTCAAAAACGAGTTGAAAACAAAGGACTTGGTGGTAGTGCTCTGCATTAAAAAAGGCTCAAACTTTCGAGCCTCATCTTACAATGCGAACTCATGGAATCACACCTGCAGTTTTGTGAAACTAGGCTCTATATCTCATTGCTAAGAGCAAAAGCGACATTGACATCTCTATCTTAGCCTCATGCGAGGAAAGTGATGGTTGAGATGATGGAATAAGGTAGGAAGGTGAAGCATTCAAATGTGCATCTGGTTCTCTCAAGCACCAATTCTCAGCCTGCACTCCCGTCTTAAAAAAAAAACCGAGTTGCCACTTATTTGAGATAGTAGCAAGAGCCCAGGTCTCTCAACTTGAGCAGAGCCATACTTTCTCCTCTCAAAAAGGTCCCATGAGGAGGAGATGTAAGGTATAGGATGAAGTTTGGATGCTAGAAAGGTATCCTAATTCCCCAAACATATCCTCAAAGGGTAGTCCGGTATAAAAGAAAAGCTCTTTGACATCTTAACTTAAACACTATGACCGGTTGCCACTAACATGAGAACACTCAATTTTCTTTAAAGCATAATCACAATGGAGAACCTTTTTGCAAAATGTTTTTTGAGTCAAAATTAGAGAGAGTCCAACCATATTTCCTAATACCACTATTCAACAGTATCAACCAACCAAAATTTTAAAGTGCTACGCTATCTTCTTTAGAGTGCATACCATCATAACATCTAGCAATTCAAAGCACATTGAGTAGGTACATGCATAGGAGAAGGTGTTTGGAAACGTCAAATTTGAAAATCGGGCATATATTTTAGGTTCCAAAAACACTCAATATATCTCATAAACTATTCATCCATCCGCACGTGCTTAGAGCCCTCAAATTTATGAAATTTGGATAATAATCAAGGCTCCAAAGCACTCATAAGATATGCTATATCATTCATTCACACATGTGCTTAAAGCCCTCAAATTTTTGAAATTGTTGCGTACAAAACTAGGCTCCTAGCACTCGAATTTACACCATTCATTCACACACACTAGCATAATGAAACACCCCCCCCCCCCCAAACACACACACACTTTAGCATGATATTGTCCTCAATGGTGGAAACATAAGAAAGGTAGAACAAAGTTACCAGATCAAGTGTGAACAATGGTGGATGGGACAAGAGGACGAGTGAGATTCGGAAGAGCAAGGCAACATACAAAACACTACAAGCTCACGAAGGTCAATTTCTTTACTTGAAAATCTAAGAAAAAAAAATGAAGGAAAGTGAACAACAAATTGGTTGGGATGCCTCCAAACATTCACTTCATGAGTCGGACGGTTGTGCTCAAATTTCGATCCACCCCAAAACCTCATTGAAGTTGATGTTCTCGTTGGTTCTTCTTTCCTTCTTATTTCTTCTCTTTGCCCCATACCATGTAGAACATCATGGATTGACCACAATCACATCACCAAGAGGGATCGATCATGGTTTGGCATTGGCTTGGCAAAGATTCGGAAACGCGTCCTTCTCAACAAGTGCATTAAGGTGGGGTGGAAATCTTTGCTAGCACTTGTAACTTGTAGAAGCCTCATCCATCACAACCTCATCCATTGAGAGGACATCAATTGCATCTTGAACCTCCCTTCCTTCTTACAAACTTTGTTCCTCCCCTTGGGAACAAGCAAGATTTTCTTCCTCTTTGATGCTCACTTCCTCCTCCTAGCCCCTTCTATCAACCTTTCTCGCTCTTCCTCAAGCACTTGTTCGAAAGCAAGTCTTTACCATATATATATGGTGCCTTCTACGGTACCCCGGGTGAAATCTGGGGTACCGCACTGCATACCTTGAGTATGAAAACGCTATCTAGACCTTGAATTAGCAGGATTTTTGGGCATGATACTATACCCTAACCCTTAATGAGCGAACCCTAGGTCCTAATTATGTAAATCATAAACTATAAAACCTAAGATGGTGCATTGATTTTTTTGCCTATATTTGGACGAATCATAACCGTCGATTATTGTTTCTAATTAAATTGATCTTGGGGTATAAGATTTAGAGAATTAAGACCAAGATTTTGATGAATAGTGGTTTCTTACTCAAGGTATACGGTACCCCGGATTTTACCCTAGGTGCCGTAGAACTCCCCAATATATATATATATAGGTGACTACTTCGGTACACTCACAAAAATGAGTGTGTTCAATGCACCCAACTCAAAAACTAGTCTTAAGGTGTCGGATTTTGAATTTTAATTTGTAGAATTAGTGTAATGTGATGATATAACATATGATAACAACTAATTAGCCGATTACCCTAAGCCCTAGACCTCCAATTTTGAGTTCTATCCCTAAACCCCAAATTGTAAACCCTAACCCTAAATCTCTCAACTCGAAATACTTCAAATGAAAGTAAATGTTTAATGGTTTTTGTGAAAATTCATATGCGTTATTGTTCATCACATCATAAGTGATTATTGACATCATTTTGACATAAATCGCATGTTTAAAATGACGGTTATGAAGCGAGTGCACTGAATGCACCCAAAAAAGTGAATGAACCGCGGTTCCCCGCAACGGCGCCAAAAACTTGACTTGCACGAAACTACACCCCAAATTAATCTCAACTAGAGCCCAAGTTTTTAAACTCTAGTCGGGTGCAGTATAGAGAAAGTATTTAAATTGTCAGCCCGGGTCAGTCCATGTACCCCTACTTCGATCGCTTAGGTTGTTATCTAGCAAGCACCTTTAGGGTTTAAAACTATGAAAACTACAAACTAAACTAGCAAGGGAAAGTAAATAAAAGAAAATCCTAACTAAGGGAGCTTCACCCGGGAGTTGCTTCCCCCTAACTAGCTACCATGACTCGTTGGATTGAATGGAGTCGTGTGGCACAGGTGGTTGTGAGCCGCGGGTGGTGAGCAAACTAGTGATCAATCTGTCACGACATCAATTCACTAGCGATCGATTTGTCACGAGATCGATCCACTCACCAAGTCTAGGGTAACCACTAGGAGGAGCAACTAGCGATCCATTTGTCACGGGATGGATTCACTAGAGGTCGATTTGTCACGGGATCAATCCTCTCGCTCAGTCACTAGTGGTTGCCTAGGTCTCTCCCTCAAACCGGAGTTTGAGCGGCTTAATCACAATCAACCTAGATACAAACTAGTAACCGAGAACCGTAGAGGAAAGGGTATGTGGTTGGAGACCACAGTCTCAATTGCTAAACCGAGGTAAGCATCAAAGGCCGTGTCAGTCGACCCTCTCGGTTTAGACAATCAGTAATCGACTTACTCCCTCACTCAACTCTAAGGTCGGACGGCTTAATCGCGCTTAACCGATTTGCTTAACACAAGATTGAGGGTTGCCCTAACTTAACCTAGTTTAGGTGGCTCAGAAAGCGGAAGAAAAACCAACTCGATTGAGTTTCCCTCCGAAGGGGGATTTTCCTCTCTAAGCTAGGCTAAGGTGGCTAATTAGATTGCTAGCACCTACATGCATAAACCTAAGGGTGCTAAGCACGATTATGCACAACCCCTAGGTTGCTAAGCACGAGCATGCACAATCACCATGAAAACACCTATAATACTCAAATTGATGCAAACCCACAATTAATCATTCAATCTAAAAAAGTAATTACAAAATATTAGTTAGGGATCTACAACACCCAAGAGAAAAGAGTGAGTTTCTAGAGAGAGAGAGAGAGTGATTACAACTTTGAGCTCAAGATCTTCTTCTTCTTCTAGGCTTGAATCTTCCACCCAAGCCTCCAATGATGCTCCTAGATCACTCTAGCACTCTCTCTCTCTCTCTCTCTCTCTCACTAGAACTCCCCTTTGGTGTTTAGGTTGAAACCCTAGAGAAATAAAGTGTTTCTTCTCCAAAAACCAGCTCCTCTTTCTCTTTCCCCGCTGTTGACTTCATATTTGCCCGAAAGCGATCAGTTCACGGACGCGTTGGCCAGTTCACGGACGCGTTGGCCAGTTCACGACCATGAACACCTAAATGCGTCCGTGAACTCAGCATCGTCCAAATTGCACCGCTTCACTTGCCAGGATTCACGGCCAATGGCCCCAGTTCACGGTCTTAGAGACCGTGAACTGCCTTGTCGTCAGTAACTTCACGAACCTCGCTGGACTGCTCGATGTTCACGGTTTGTGGTCCATGTTCGTGGTCTTAGGAGAGCGTGAACTGCCTTGTCCGGCCTTGAACTGCGGCTGTTTCCTTGGACGCCTTCACTTCACTACTACGGGGCAATTGTCACGGACTTCGGACTTTTCTTCAGTTTTTGCTCTTTTCGACCTCCAAATATCCCAAAACTCGTTCTCGACCCTTCCACACATGTTAGGACCTGAAATGTATCAAAACAAGCACAACCTAGCATGAAATATGTCGAGGAATGATGAAATATTAAGTTAAATGAATAAGAAATGAGGGGTAAAATGTGTACATTTGAGCCCGAATCACATCTCACGCAGGCTCATTTCAAATAATGTGATTACTGCATTTGGATGTTTACATTACATGAAAACTAAAAGGGGGAGAAAGGAGTTATGTTAGCTAAGTTCGATATGACTAAGGCATATGACAGGTTGAACATAACTTTCTTGAAAAGGTGACGAGGAAATTGGGGTTCGAATTATCGGGGGAAAAAAGAAATTGGGTTCCATGATGCATGAATTGAGTTGGTCATGATGTGTATCAAGTATGTGTCGTATTCAGTGTTAGTAAGTGGATATATAACCCAAGTTTTTTACCCATCCAGGGAGGGTACCCGTGCCTATTTTTTATTTGTGTAGAAGGGCTGTCAAAGCTAATCAAGGAAGGTAAAAGTAAGGGTGACATCCATGGGGTAAAAAATAGAAATGGAGCTCCTAATATATGACACCTTTTATTTGCTGATGGTAACATTAGATTTGCTAGAGCAACTAAGGAAGATAGCAGGGTGCTAAAAGAGATTCTTCATGAATATGAAGTGGAGTCGGGGCAGAAGGTTAATTTGAAGAAATATGAAATAACTTTGAGCAAGAATGTGCTTTCATGTTTCAAGAAAGAACTTGAATAGAGAATTCGAAAAGCATGCTACATATCCCGGTCTACCTACATATGTTGGAAGAGCTAAGATAATTTTCTTTGAAGCAATAAAGTAAAGGTTACAATCAAGCTAAAAGACTCGAAGGGGAAGAGGTTGGTTTGGGTAGAGAAACACCACAAGATCAATGATGGTGGGACTGATCTCAAGGTCTTCAAGTCTAGGACGTCAATACAAGACCAAACTCACGCAATCAAGCTTAAGGAACTCCTCGGAGTAGATTTTCTTTCAATCAATCTTAATACGTAAATTACAACCAATGAAAGAGGTTATTTATAGCCAAGGATCAACCTAACATAATCCTAATTAAACATGGAAACAAAATCAAGCTAAATAAGGAAAAGAATTTGAGTACAACAATGAAACTTGCAAAACAAGAAACAATCTTATTCTCCAAGTAAGTTGTCCAGAAAGCAGCTCTTCATACCATCTTCAAGCTCCTGGAAAATGAGCTTCTGGATTGAGTCGAGGTCAACCAATCCCTTCTCCGGGCTCAAAAAGTTGCACAATTCCATTCTCGACTCGAATCATCAGCTGGTTGTACCCCAAACTCCTTGAATGATGTTCCAAAGTTGGTACCCGAAACAGAGCTTCTGCCTTAGCCAAATTCAGGCAGTTTTCAGAATGCATGTTAGGTTTTTGAATGGCTTGAAAAACACTCTTCATGGTTTCTTCTCGACAATCCAAGCACTCCCACTTGTAGAAGAGCATCCTAACTTCAAAACAAGCCAAGAACAATGACATTTCAATGATCCAATTTAGAGAACCAACTCTCCAAAGTAGGGTTCCCGACACTGCCACAACACTTAGCCAATTTCCAACCTTGTTCTTGGGCTTAATTGCAAGTTTGGTCACTCGAATTGCTATAAAATTTCACGTTTGCCACTCAAACTAATTTATTCCATTTATAGTCACTTAAATTAGTTGAACAGTCCAAGTTCGGTCACTCCCCGTTAACCTCCATTAGACTCCGTTAATGATGACCGTTAAGTGACGACGTGGCTACCAAAAAATCACAGTCAGCTATATTTGTCAACCCGGGGTCTAGATCTACTGCCTACTCCGTGTATATTTGTTATCTAGCAAACTAAGTTGATTGATTGTGGTTTTAACCAAAAGCAGTAAGAAAGCATGAAATGGTTCGGTTTTCTAAAGCAAAGGGAGAGTCACTCGGGAATGAATCCCCCTAGCTACTTAGTTAGGTCTCAGTTGTAATTACCCTGAGTTGATTTATTGTTGATTAAACTGCGGAAGATTCGACAGTAGCTTGGAATCTCTTAAGCTGACCAAGCCCTCTCAGACAGGCTAACTGGCAGGCGACTAACCTTCCCCAGGATAGACTGCTGAGGCAATAAGCACAGAACTCCACTACTGGAATTGGGTTCCAGTACAAAGCAATAGATTGATTAACTCTCGTATAACCAATCTACCACTACCGAATGATGAAGCTCTAACAACCTAATTAGATTCTATCTATCTTAGGTTGCAGCAGAAATCAAAAAAAGATGATCAGACTTCAATTGATTCAATGAATCATGCATCATTCGATTATAATCAAACATTATAACAATCCCAAGTCATTACAATCCAGATCCCTAACACATGGAACTAGGGTTCTTCATACCCAAGTGAGAGAAAGTTCTACTCCATAGAGAGAGAGGGGGAAACAGAATACAAAGCAGTCATACTCATAACAATGGGAAGAATCTGCTCTGGGATGATGATCTTCACTCCAAGGATGATTTCCAAGCATGATTGATGAAACCCAGCTCCAAAACCACTCTTAGGGGGTGTTCTTCGCACTTTCTCTCTCTAGGGCTCTATTTTTTTCTCCAAAAAGTCGATTATCTCTCCTTTGGCTCGAAATTGGGTTAAAACGCAGAAATTCCCGACCACACGGCCGTGTGGCTTTCCCAGCTGCCCGTGTGAGTGTGCAAAACGCCGTGTTTCACTTAAGTGGCTTCAGGTATGCTGCACGGCCAAAACCACACGGCCGTGTGGATTTCCAGGCTGCCCGTGTGAGCTCCCTAGACTTTCCACACGGCCACAAGGGGTCCCCTACACGGCAGTGTGGCTTGCCCGTGCAATTTGGTGCCACACGACCGTGTGGGTTTTTAGGCGTGCCCGTGTGGCTTCCTCAGCTTCTCGCCAAACGTCCAATCTTCGTCCAATCGACCCCACAATTAACCGTTTGCTTGTCCCCAAGCAAACCAAGTCAGATACGAGGTAAGCTCAGCATATTTCAATCATACCAACATTGGGGACAATTCATATAGGCACAGAACACTTGAATTGTACTGGCTTTGAAACATCAACACATGAACAACTTCAACAGCAACCTGGAAAACCACCACAGAGGACATTCGAGTGCAGCAAAATCGAGTAAAGGAGGAGTCTCCCTTCTGTTCATCAACCAACATAGACTTGACTCAACCACTTACTCAAGATAGTCACCTCATGCACAAAACTCAAGATATCAGAATTGAGACCGAGCAATCTAGGTCCTCACCGGGGTAAAAGAGTATAGAGAAAATGAGAAAATGAATCGCTCACTCTCGACCAGTGAGGTCAGGACAATTTGATGCGAAAAATGTGCATGCTTATTCTCTCAATCCCTAACGTCTCTTCACCATGAAGGCAGCCTCTAAATGTTAGAGTTCACATAAGGGTGTCACCACTAACTAATCCGGAGGTCTTAGACACAGGTTTAGATGACTGACTAGGGTCTTGGACATGGGGAAATGGCCTTTTAGGTGGTGGAAGTATTCATAGCACAAGGTTCCACAATTCCAAACCCAACACAAGAGCAAAGGAGGTCACATAAATGTTAGTATTTCCAAGCCAGACTGCTAAGAAACACTACTTAATGAGCATGATTCAGATTTTTGGTAGTGGCACTCTTTAGCTTTCATCCATTTTTTTCTTCTTTTTTTCATTTCTTGAGAGAACCACCACCTCTGCACATTTTTCAAACACATGCCCAACTTTTTTAAGAACTACCTCCAACCCTCACGTTATTTTTAACAGAAACAGCAGAGAACATGCAAAAACCACTCCATGGAACCTTCTAAGAGATGCAAAAGGGTGATTTTCCATTATAAACCGAAAGAAAGAAAGTGACACGGCTCAAAGGGGCTGACTAGGGGGTATGACACACCAGGACAGTCAATTTGGTCGTGGGATAATCCTATGCCTCCATCATCTTAGCTAATGACAACGTGAATGCTACACATCATGGAAGAGGGAACTATCGCACAAGAAAGAAACGAGCAGGCTCAAATCTCACATGGCTACCTATATGCTCTATCTCTCATTATGATTCCCTAAACTAGATGCATAAACGACTGTCAAGAGCAAGTGATCAATCCAAGTCACAGTTGGTAAGCAAACAATTGAAAAACTGAACCCCTCCACAATTCTATTGCACGTCTCAGTCATCCTCATAGTTTGTCCTAGTTACAATCAAGTTGTCATGCAATAATCCGAAAACCATTTGATTCACCAATCAAATCACAGTGCCAATATGATCATGCAAGCAGGGATACATGAACCCCTCAAATCTCAAGATTTGGACAGCGGACTAGGCCCCAAGCACACATATATAGATTCCAATCGATACAAAGCACCCCCCCCCCACACACACACACACACTTAAGCACGACATTGCCCTCAATGGAGCAGAGGGAGAGATAAGGGGAACGATGTTACCGGATGGAATTACTGCCGGGAGACTAGAAGTGGACCAGTCAGCGGGGAACATATGGAACGAACGAAACAGTTCTGCACGAAGGGAACATCAAGAACACACTAGCACACTGTGCGTTAGGGATCAGAGTTAGCCCAGATGGCCACAAAAGAGACAATCCACAAGAAAAAAAAACAAAAACAAACGACAGACTCAGTTCAAGCTCCGCACACACATGGAGCAAACACGAAAAGTCTTAAACAAAACACACTCTGGAGGGGCGACGAGTACAGACTACTCATCGCCAAGGTTGTCAAAGTCGATGTCGTTCATGAAGGCATCATCTCCTGCGGCCGGGGGTGGAAGGGGAGAGTCCTCCCAGGGAGTCCTCCAGACTAGCTGCTCGCCCGGTATCAGCTGGAGCAGGTGCTGCTGGACTTCCTGCATACGCCGAGAGCGGGCCCGCTCCCGCTCTATGTGAGCAAGGGTCACCCCCTGCTGGGTCTCCATACGGTCAATGCACGCATCATAGGCAGCCATCCGGGTCTGATACTCGGCCTGGTGAGCCGAGTACTGCTACTGGAACTGGAGATGATGGTCGAGGAGTTGCTGATTCTAGAGGCTCAGCTTTTGGAATTGGTGAGTGAAGTAGTCTTGGGATGGGAAAGTGGAACTGCTACCCCCGTACTTGAAGGTGGTCGGGCGGGGCCATCAGCATCATCCACAGCCTCGGGGTGGGCATCCTCAGTGGCCTCATATGCAAGAACATCCGGCTGGTCCTCGGTTGGGATTTGAGGAGCAGGAAACCCCTCGATCCACCCTCTTATGCCTCTATGATAGTCTTCTTGCACTTCTCAATTTCGTCTTCTTCGGTGTAGAAATCAGCTTCAACATTTGCAACTACGCTTCTCTCAAACTGCATATTGTCAATTCTGCTAAAGTCCTCCTCCTCTTCACTAGCATCATAGTCAATGTCATCTTCTTCCTCATAGTCTGCATCATCACCCGAGTCACGAACAACAGCTTCTTTACCCTCTTTACCCTTGGTGGAAGCTCCATCTTCGTCCTCATCACTGTCCATGAACTCGGCAATGTCTTCCTCAGAGATGGCATATAGTTCGATGACCCTCGCTTCTTCATTTGCAGTTGTTGACATGGCGAGTATATCTTCATTTGACGTGATCTCTGACATAGCATTAGTTGAAGGAGAGCTCTAGATAGAAGAAGAGTCGACAATACATCAATCCTTCCCTTATGAAGTAAAACGTAGAGGGAAATGTTGATTTTGCGGTGGAGCGCTTATAGTAAAAGGTCGACCGCTTACAGTAAAATAAGTCTGCGATCTTTGAATTGTGTGATTATGTTTGTCGATGTCTATACATTGTTGAGTCTAAGAGATTATGATAGAAACCAACAAATTTCATCCATAATTATAAAAGCAAGAAACCATAACTTCTTAACAGTTTAATCACTAACATATTAAAATTCTTAATTTCAAGTCGTATCTCGTAATAAATATTACGGATATTTGGGTACTGTACCCCTAAAAAAAGGATGGGTATGGGGATACCCAAATACCCATTTCTTGTTGTCCACCCCTAGATAATTCCGAGTACGATGTTGAAAAGGTAATGCAATAGAGCTCGATCCTTTTAAGAATGAGGTATACCATTTAATGTAGAAGGTCGACTGTTTTAAGATTGAGGTCGACCTTTTTTATTGTTTGCTTGCCAAAGAGGCCAACCATTTCATGTTTAAGGTCGACGACTTTGTTGAATGTAACAAAGCAGAAACAATAGATTCGGTCGACCTTTATTACTTTGTGGTCAACCTATTTGTGCAAGTCACTATAGCAAAATCCTAATTTTTTTTATTATGATTTATGAGTCAGATCACTATTTTGTAGAGAAACTCACAAAAACTCATCATCGCTTTTTCTTTTTTTGTCTTTTGGGTTCTGCTTTCTTTCGCGAGCCCAGTTCCCATCCTCGCTCGGGAGTGTCTCTTCTCTTCTTAACAACTCGTCCTCACGTCTTCGCCTCTCTTCCCGTCTCTCTCAAATTTCTCCTTCTCTTCTCGATTCGCGCTTCAGCTACCGGATTCATTCGATCGAGCCGGAACTGCCTTTCCTATTGCTTCATCCTTCACCGTTACTCATGACTATGATGACTCCTCCGCCGCTGGATGTAAGCGCCATCCACCGTCATTCTCAGCATTTGATTGATGCAAACTGTTCATATGCTAGCAAGCTGTAGCTTTCTCCTAATTCCTTCTAAAGATTTCTCGTGATCGTCTAGCGTCTTTTCCTGTTTAATTTCCCGTAGAGCGAAGCTCTGAATTTGGAGCATGCTTTTGGTTTTCACTTGGGAGATTTAATTTGGTTTTATCAGCGTCTTGTGCATGGTTAGGGTTTTGATTCGGCATCGTAGGGTTGGGGTTTTTTTTTTTTTTTTGTTGCTTTCTTCGTTTTGCTTGATCGCTGCTTTGACTTGGTGCTTTGTCTTTCCTTCTTTGGATTCGTAGCAAGAAGACGAGGAGATGCTAGTGCCGCATTCAGATTTAGTCGAAGGTCCTCAGCCAATGGAAGGTTAGGAAGTTGAATTTCTTCGTTCAATCGTTTTGGCTTGTTGACTTGCTTAGTATTTTCATCATATGGATCGGTAGTTTGCCTTGGTTAGTTAGTTGCCGGCGTTAGGGCTTGAAATTTGTTGTCTTTCCCTCGTAATAGTGGCAACAGTGGAGCCTGCTGCTAATACAGTGGAGAATCAGCCAGTGGAGGAACCTCCTCCGTCACTCAAATTCACGTGGACAATTGAGAATTTCACAAGGTTGAACACGAAGAAACACTATTCTGATACATTCGTTGTTGGCGGTTACAAATGGTACTTGGGTTAAAATCCCTCTTATCTCTGCAGCTGAACTTGTTAATTTACTTGTTTATGTGATTGGGATAACCTAGTTCTCATTGTGTCTATTTTTTTTCATTTTTCTTCTAAAACTGATTTGGCAGGCGGATTCTCGTCTTTCCCAAGGGAAATAATGTCGACCACCTGTCGATGTATTTGGATGTTGCAGATTCTTCTACATTGCCCTATGGCTGGAGTCGCTATGCACAATTCAGCTTGGCTGTGGTGAATCAAATTCACAACAAGTACTCAATCAGAAAAGGTACGTTTCTGGTTCTGATAGACAGTGCCTTGGTTTTTGCTTGATATTGTGCTGAAACGTGGCAACCGTGTGCATGGGATGAATTTAGGACTAGTCACAAGTAATTATTTGGTATTCTGTTCATTGATTATTGCCTGCTGGGAATGGAAGTTCAAGCATGGTACTATATCTCCTCCTAACTGCTCAGATATTTTGTAACTTCCATTCTGTGCTCTTGGCACTTATTGTACTTCACCATCTGGCCCTATCTTTGTTGATTTAAGAGTCACGTGGTGGACTTGAGCAATTTATTGAATGAGTAGTTTCTAAAATGCTTACTTCTTTGTTTTCCCCAGATACTCAACACCAGTTCAATGGAAGGGAGAGTGACTGGGGTTTCACATCATTTATGCCCCTCAGTGATCTTTATGATCCTAGTAGGGGATATCTTGTGAATGATACTGTACTTATTGAAGCTGAAGTTGTTGTTCGGAAGGTTCTGGATTATTGGTCTTATGACTCTAAGAAAGAAACAGGTTATGTAGGTCTAAAGAATCAGGGAGCAACGTGTTACATGAACTCCCTTCTACAAACCTTGTACCATATTCCATACTTTAGAAAGGTTGTTACCATTGCAATTTTCACGCTGCCGGATTTGAATGTCAATTATTATTCTACAGTTTGAATGATGCTATTTTGAAATAATTTGTAGGCTGTATACCACATGCCAACAACTGAGAATGACATGCCTACCGGAAGCATTCCTTTGGCTCTGCAGAGTCTGTTCTATAAGCTTCAATATAATGATACCAGTGTTGCAACCAAGGAATTGACAAAATCATTTGGATGGGATACTTATGATTCTTTCATGCAGCATGATGTCCAAGAACTCAATAGAGTATTATGTGAGAAGTTGGAAGATAAAATGAAGGTAACAAAATCTAATACATCTTGTATGTCTTTTCTTGTTGGGGGATTTGCATATGTTATTAGTTGTGGGTACTTATCATTATTGTTGTTATCATGATCTTCCATGGGATCAGGGAACTGTCGTGGAGGGCACAATCCAGAAGCTATTTGAGGGTCACCATATGAACTACATTGAGTGCGTGAATGTGGACTACAAATCTACAAGGAAGGAGTCCTTTTATGGTACTACCATTTTCTTGGCATGTCAATATTCTGTCTAGCACTCTGACTGTAGGATGCTGAAATGCACATTACATGGCAGATCTGCAGCTTGATGTAAAAGGCTGCAAGGATGTTTATGCATCTTTTGACAAGTATGTGGAAGTTGAACAACTTGAGGGTGACAACAAGTACCATGCTGAAGAACATGGTCTACAGGTTAGTCAATCATTGTGTGTGTCTGGGATTAACTCTATTTCAGAAATCCGGATGTAAGACTGACTGATCTCAGTACAGATGTAGGCACCATCAATGGGTGTTTTCAAACCTATGCCACTGGCTCATTTGAATGATAAATGCTTCAAGGATATCCAGTTTGGCTTCTAATGTTACCCTTTTTCGGGCTGGGCACTTTTCTATGTTGGGATACCGAGTACCGACCCTCTTGTACCCCTTTTCGGGTCTGTCACTTTGGGATTTCTACACTCTTGTACCCAGTTTCGGGTTTGGCACTTTTAAAATATATTCGTGGCCTGGTCTACAGCCATCCATAGCAGACCAGTGCATTACCGGGGAGTCCCCCTACCCACCCACAAAGATTTGATCTGTTTTTTTTTTTCTGCTATATAGGAAGCGAGGATGGTTCATTATATATATATATAATAACTGCCTTCCCCAAGTTAATCACTCCAATGATCTCAAAGGACAGTGCGTGCTCATGATAGTCTGTGCTTGGTGTTTCAGGATGCAAAGAAAGGTGTCCTATTTGTTGACTTCCCGCCTGTTCTTCAACTGCAACTAAAACGCTTTGAGTATGATTTTTTGCGGGACACCATGGTAAAGGTGAGTATTTTCATTTGATGTACAACATAAGCATCTTACAGGCTTTGGTGTTCCTTGAAGAACTGATTTCTATGGTGCATGTTTTATTGGGTATCTAACATATGCTTTATAAGCCTGATTCTGTTGGTGCATGTGAATTGTGTACTGCAGATCAATGATCGGTATGAATTTCCTCTTCAACTTGATCTTGATAGAGAAGATGGCAAATATTTGTCGCCAGATGCTGACAGGAGTGTTCGTAATCTGTACACTCTTCATAGGTGCGATTATCAAGTGTTTCTGATGTGGTTTCTGTTGGAAATACTTGGTGGTGGATCTGCTTCTCATAGTAGGTTGTTAGTACTTCTACTTATGTGCTCTCCTGGTTTGTGATACAGTGTATTGGTTCATAGTGGAGGGGTGCATGGAGGGCATTATTATGCTTTTATCAGACCTACTCTATCAGATCAATGGTATGTATATGGCCAAGATTGTGGGATATTCTTACACTCCCAATTTGTTTTTTTTTTTTTGGTTCTCAACACTATGCAAGTGCCTCAATATCCTAGCATTTCAAGGGAGCCATTTCGCTTCCTTATTTTTTGACTTTTTTGTTGCCAATGTCTTGGATAGTGAGATTTGTCCTCGATTTAGTAATACTTTAGTATACTTATAAACCATCCTGATCATTAATAATGCACTTAAGGTGCTGTTGCATGTTGGAAGCGAGTCCGAAGGTCATGGAATAACATATTTGTTGTCTTAAAATGGTGCACCTTTGAAATAAGCACTTGGTAAATAGGAGTAGATAGGGCAAGAAACTGGATAGTTTCTTGGTAGAATATTCTTTTTTTTTTTTTACCTGGGGAATGTATGTGGCAGATAGATCCCTACAATATGCTTTTCAGATTACTAAGTCTTCTGCTGTGAACATTTCAATATTAATTGCTTGAAAATGCATTTGTTTTGTGCCTAATAAGTTTTTTGGGTCAAAATGTGTTTCATAAGTTAATAAACATTCCCTAGGCTGTGATTTTAATTATTAAACACTGGAGCCCTACAGATTATTTTATATTTATAACTGGCATTAATGATTGAGAATAGGAGAGGATGATCCAGTACTCATGACTAAGTTTAACATGTTTTCACATTTGGAATTCTAATTAGTTGAACTAGCATTCACTCTGGTATTTTGGCTTTGTTCCTTTAGGTACAAATTTGATGATGAACGTGTGACAAAAGAAGACATGAAGAGAGCACTAGAAGAACAGTATGGTGGCGAGGAAGAGGTAATGTTTTGTCAAATCTATGATCCATATTACCCAGATTAGGTTGGCTTACCTTATCCTTCTTGTTCTGCAGCTGCCACAGACCAATCCAGGATTCAATAACGCGCCTTTTAAGTTCACAAAATACTCAAATGCGTATATGCTTGTCTATATACGTGAAAGTGACAGAGACAAGATTATCTGCAATGTGGATGAAAAGGACATTGCGGAGCACTTGAGAGTATGTTCGCTTTTGTTGTAGAAAATATCAGTATCGCAGGTTCTGTATTAGCATGTTGATCAATCTGTATGCGCCTAATACATGCAAGACCATATATTTCAGATAAGATTGAAGAAAGAGCAAGAAGAAAAGGAAGACAAGAAAAGATATAAAGCACAGGCTCACCTCTATACCATCATAAAGGTTTGGTCTTCCTCTTAATTCATTTTCTTCCTCTCCTCTTCGTCCTCTCTGTGACACGCAGTGACAACCTACTGTGTGAACCATGTGCATTTAGGTTGCCAGAGATGAGGATCTCAAAGAGCAGATTGGTAGAGACCTATATTTTGACCTTGTGGACCATGATAAAGTTCGTAGTTTCCGCATACAGAAACAGACACCATTCAGCTTGTTTAAGGTATTCTAAAAGATTTCTTCCTTCACCTGTTTGTTGCCTCTCAAACCTATTCTCTTATACTTGCTATTTTTCTGTGTGTCTGTTGCAGGAGGAAGTTGCCAAGGAATTTGGTATACCAGTACAATTTCAGCGGTTCTGGATATGGGCAAAGCGTCAAAACCATACATACCGTCCCAATCGGCCATTTCTGTCACAAGAGGAAGGACAATCGGTACTGTTCTGCTTTAGAAATTTAGTGAATTACTTTGCGGAGTATTTGGGATGGAAATTTATGCAGTTGTATGGTTTGGTGTCTGTATTATGTACTTAGTTAAACAACTGTCTATCTGTTGTTTGTTTTGAGGTAACATGACGGCATCTTTGTATGTTTTAGATGCATTTCTAGTGGCTTCTATTTATGACTGGTTTACTTTCCTATTCTCGACCCTGTAATAAACTAGTGGGAAATTAGATAAATTTTTATCTGCAGCAAAGAATATTTATTCTGCCCTTAAATTTTCTTTATAACTGAGCATTCAACTGAAAGCATCATTGGTAATGGTTATAGGTTGGACAGCTGAGGGAGGTGTCAAATAAGACGCACAATGCAGAACTAAAGTTGTTTCTGGAAGTAGAACTGGGGCTGGTAATGTTGGATTTCAAGACTTAAGGTGTTTTGTTATTAAGTGTGATAAACAAAAGGATGAGTCTACATTTGCTTAAAAGAAAATAACTCTATGGAAACTGCAGGATTTACGGCCAATTGCTCCACCTGACAAAACCAAGGAAGACATTCTTCTCTTCTTCAAGCTCTACGACCCTGAGAAAGGAGAATTAAGGTACTCACTCCTGTCTTGTTCTTGTCCATCCCCCGTACCTGTTGCACATCAAAAGTTTTGAGGAGTGAAGTTCTGACAATATCCAACTTGTTATTTTAATTGACTTGCAGATATGTAGGTAGGTTTTTTGTGAAGAGCACTAGTAAACCAATAGAAATTCTGGCAAAGCTCAATCAAATGGCTGGCTTTGCTCCTGAAGAAGAAATTGAACTCTATGAGGTTCGTTGTCTTGATCTCCTTGTCCTGGCTAGTTGACTTTAGACATTAATCCTGAAATTCGTACAGCTCGTTTAACGCTGAATTTTTACCACCGGACCTTATTTGGTTCAAATTCAGCACCAAACGTATCTCTTTTTTATTTATTTATTTTGCTTTTTTTTCCTGGATGAATCATTCATCTTTGAGCATCACCTGATGCTATGGTTCGTTTCAGGAAATAAAATTTGAGCCTTCAGTAATGTGTGACCGCCTTGACAAGAGAACCTCATTTCGGCTTAGTCAGGTATGTAGGTTGTTACTGTGTGTTGATATTTGTCTTCCGACTGTGAAGTTACTAAACTTTTGGGTCTTGTCTTGTCTTAGATTGAAGATGGAGATATAATCTGTTTCCAGAAATCACTTGTTGAGAACGAGGAGGAATTTCAATATCCGGATGTGACTTCGTTTCTGGAATATGTTCACAATCGGCAGGTACCCTTCATTTTGAAGTTTAATATATGGATTCTATCAATTAGTTGCAGATGATGGTGTGTTAGTTAGTTGGAGGGTTCAGTACAATTTTTGTTGAGTATTTTTTAACAAGAGAACTGCCTAGACTTTTTTAAAGATGCTGAACCTGTCATGGTTCGTGGCGATTCCATTTGTTGAAGATTTTTTCCCCCTTTCCATCCTGGGTATTTAGATTCATTTTCGTGTGTGTGGAAGGTCAACTTGATAGCTTGCTTTACTCTGTCAAGGGAAAATTTGGAGTTGATTTCCCTTGGCATCGAACTTGTTCCTTTCGTCCAGTTTAAGCCTTGTTCCTTATACCTTTTGGGATTCGATTACGTGTGTGTGGAAGGTCAGCCATGTTGCTTCCTGTACTTTGCCAAGGGGAAATTTGGAGTAGATTTCTCTTTGCATTGAACCTGTTCTTTTCGTCCAGTTTGAACCTCCTTAATTCTCCGACTGAAATTGTGTAGCATGATCTACTTTTGTTTGTACATCAACCCTCAGTTCCTTTGTGGGCTGTGAATGCTTTGCAGGTAGTTCATTTCCGATCTCTGGAAAAACCGAAAGAGGATGATTTCTGCCTGGAATTGTGAGTTACTGGATCTCAACTGCCTTTTTCGTTATAAATTATAATAGTATCTGAAAATTTTCTCCTTTAATAGATCCTTTATAACGTGATATTGATCTTTGGGTAATCTTTTCAGGTCAAAGTTACATACTTATGATGATGTTGTGGAGCGAGTGGCTCGCCAAATTGGCTTGAATGACCCCTCAAAAATCAGATTAACATCTCACAACTGCTACTCTCAGCAGCCTAAACCTCAACCAATTAAGTACAGAGGAGTTGATCGCTTGTCAGATATGTTAGTCCACTATAATCAGGTAATTTGCTGTTGCTCTCTCTCCAAAAAGACATTGTTCTTTCTCCATCTTCTTGGTTTTCACATACTGTACTAAACAGTCACCACTGGTTTGCTGTTTCGTATAACAGACCTCTGATATCTTGTATTACGAAGTTCTGGACATTCCTCTTCCGGAATTGCAAGGTTTAAAGAATCTAAAAGTTGCTTTCCATCATGCTACTAAAGAGGAGGTTATGTATAAAGTTTGGCTGCAGAGTTTCCTGATTTGGCATAATTTGGTGATTTTTAGGCCTTTTTTTACTGACTGGGAGAGTTATTCTCAGGTTGTAATCCATAATATCAGATTGCCTAAACAGAGTACGGTTGGTGATGTAATTAATGAACTTAAAACTAAGGTGAGGGCTTTCTTTTTGTATTTGAAGCATTTTTTACATGACTGATTGTTTCTGGAAATTGATTTTGGGTGTTTCTATATTTAACTTGTTTACTGAACCTTGTGCTTTGTCAATTCTGTAGTAAATCTTTATTTTTTTGGGAAATTCTGTTGTAGCCTTATTTTATATGTAACGTTACTCTTTCTTCTAAACAGGTCGAGTTGTCTCACCCAAATGCAGAACTTAGGCTGATTGAAGTTTTCTATCACAAGATATACAAGGTATCGATCACAGCTGATATGTAGAAATAAGTCTCAGCTGTTTGGGTTGTTTTTTATAATATTCGATGCATTGTTTGCTGTCGGGTATTCTGGTTATTCTTACAAAATAATTTATGTTACAGACTTTTCCACCCAGTGAAAAAATTGAGAACATCAATGATCAATACTGGACATTGCGCGCAGAAGAGGTAATCCTCTTTCTCCCTTCATTTTGTAGGGAATTCTCAGCTTGCTGAAAATTGTCACATTGCATGACCAGAGATGGTAGAGTTTAATCCACTTTTTTCATACAGATCCCGGAGGATGAGAAAAATATTGGTCCACAGGATCGGTTGATTCATGTCTATCACTTCACAAGGGATACTGCACAGAATCAAATGGTATGAAAGATTGAATTAAGTTACTTTTTCACGAATGGAAGACTGATATATTTTAAGCTACTGATGGTAGTTGTACCTCCAGTCCTAAACTTTTTGGAGTAGTGGGGAAGTTGAGAGATTGCTATCTTTTTTTCTGTGTCTTACACAGCAAATACAGAATTTTGGGGAACCATTTTTCTTGGTCATCCATGATGGGGAGACCTTAGCTGACATTAAAGTGCGCATACAAAAGAAGTTGCAAGTTTCTGATGAAGACTTTGCCAAGGTACTCCATACCTTGCCTTCCTTTTTGGTTTTTTTTTCTTCTTCCGTCTCCTGATGTCTGAAGCACGCAGCTTTACTAGATCAAAGAGATAGAAAATGGCCCAAAGTTTTTTTTTTTTTTTTTTTTTTTTGCGCTCAGAGCTTTCTTTCTCATTCTCTTGCTTTCTGTTGTAGTGGAAATTTGCTTTCCTATCTCTGGGTCGCCCAGAATATTTGAACGATGCAGATGTTTTATTCGCCCGGTTTCAGGTATCTCTCTCATAGTTTCAGTTTTACCTCGAGATACTCGTGAAATTCTATTACTTTTTCTGCATTCTAATCTAATCATTGGTCCTTGTTTTGCCCAGAGGAGAGATGTTTATGGTGCGTGGGAGCAGTACCTTGGACTAGAGCATCCGGATACCACACCAAAGAGGCCTCATACGGCAAATCAGGTTTGTGCAGCTGCGACTGTTTATGCGTGTCATTCCCAGTTATATCCCAAAAGTCCCTGTCAAACTAGACTTTTAATAGAAGATTAGGGCCGTAGAGGTGAAATCTTTTCGTAGTGGTATTTTTAGTTTGAATCTCTTTTGCTTGGAGGCAGTTTTATATCGATCTGTCTGAACTTTGCAGAACCGTCACACATACGAGAAGCCAGTTAAAATCTACAATTAGCCAAGGGAGGATACAAGGGTTGGGCGAAAACTATATGTGCTGAATGGATGGGATGTCTTATGTTATGTGCCTCTGACCAACGGAAAACAGCCACGTTTTGGTGGTTTCCCCCCTGACCTCAAGGGTGCGAGCAGCAGTATGCTATGCAGTGGGATGGAAGTGAAATTTTCAGCTTTTGCGTTTTCTTGCTGAGCAGCTGTGTTGTTACCCCAGATGGAGGAAATAGGAACAGAGGATGCGAGGATGTCTCCCATAGTCCCATTGGTGTAGTGTGTGCTTTTCCTTCTGTCTTTGTTCCTTGGAAGTGATATAAATTGTTGATAGATGATGACACTCTGCCCGAGCCTCCACCATAATTTCGTTGTTACAGAGCTAGGGCTTCTCTTTTTTGGATGGGGAGAATGGTGGGAGGCACTTAGTCACTCGCTCACCCTTTCCAGACATCACAGCTACTAGTGTAATTTAGTTGGTATATAAATTTTTTAAAAAGCAAGATTTTGACTTAGTTGACGCAGAGATGGGAGGGTTGTATACTTGGTATAGTTGTATTGAGATTTGAGAGCTTCACACTCTTATTCTTTAACCTTCAGTTTAAGTTAGTCTTTTTCCTCACTTGAGCTGATGCTCGTATTGCTCTCCCACAACCCCGTTTTCACGGTTCAGGTTACTCCTAGTTTGCTTGCCGCTACTATGGGAACCGCTTTTGCTTTCGTGTCATCTGTTTACTAAGAGTTTCAGTTCGTCACGTTGTCTCTAGTCTGCCCTTGGATTCAACACCAGGTAGAAAGGTTGACCTATTCGGGAATCTACAAAGCATTTTGTTGCTTACTATGCCCTTCACGCCTTTGTAGTAATAGAGCAAAGTAATGGCACTTCTCCAGGAAACCTCTTAATTTAGATAAACAACACAGAGCAACAAGATGAGGTAAATAAGACCGAAAGATGCAAACATCAAGAGTCCAGACTTTTATAATGTTCGGTAGGATATTGAACCATTAGTTGTCTCAACGACCAGATGTTTCATGCGAATGAGCAGCAGGATATAGGTTCTGGATTTAGGACCTGCATACACAGTAAGAAGGTAGCAACGATCAAGTCTATGTAATAGGCATATGCTAATCTCATGTCATTTGCATGCAGCAGATGGCAGGCATACCTAAACCCAACGAGTCGACCTCCTCCTGCAGGAAATACTCTACTCCTTCCTTCTTACTCATGCTTAAGTTTATCTTCTCAACAGCAGAGACCAAGTCCTGCAATGTGCGTTCATTTTCAGCAAGCTGTTTCGCAAGCCTGGGGTGGCATGCGATGTGATGGCGGATCAAAGAAATAGCTGTTAAGGACTTGGAGCATTGCCTACCTCCCATGGTGTTAAGTTTTTCATGTAAGAAGGAAGACCTTCGTAGCTGTCCTTAGATAGCTCTATCACCCTTTTGGGAGCATCATCTGGTTTCCTTTTGCTGTCTTTCTCGTCTACATTTCAGATAAACGCAAACTATGACATGTGCTGCTCTTGAAAGAAAGTTAGGAAACCCCACTTACTAGCCAGCTGCTTTCTACCTTCAATAGCTACTGAGGTCTTTGAGGCAGTTTGGATGGTACCATTGGAGTCACCATCGTACCTCAATAGGAAAACATGTAGAAAAAGTATTGGTTAGGAACTAATTATCCCGCACGACACACAAGCTCATTCCTGAGGTTAAGTAACTTACCTCTGTGGCTCTACCACCGATATATGTGGACGGCTAAGTCCATGATTACCTGCAGAGAGATAATAAAACAACCTCGTAACTGGAAGAAACCGAAACATTTCATAATATCACCAGAAAACTTCAAACTAATCAACAGAGATTCTCAAAACTTTAAGTGAACCAGCATCAATAAAGTTTTCAAATCCAATCAGCAGAAACATTAAGGGCAAAGTTCTTACGAAACGAAGCAGTGCTACTACTCACCTCCAGATGTTAAGCTGGCAAGGCAAACGTCTGAAAGTCCAAAACTCTTCAGACTCAGTGATTCATCCATACTAAAGGGAGGTCAAGGAATAAAACTTTAATCATCCTGTTGGTTGAATTTATCACGATCATTGCATGCTTAGCCTCCCAAAAAATAAGTAGCCTAGTCTCCAAGAACAGCATTGAAGAGAGGGCAACAACAGCGCTGCAATATGCCATTTCCATTGAATTGAAAGATACTAGATTATGATTCTTCAAACCCTAGAAAGATAACAACAGTCATATCTATAGATGTCTTGAAATACTTGCTTTCTACTGCGACCAAATGAGTAGAGCTAAACATTATAATATGTATCGACATTTGGTAGTTAGGATACAGTGGATCTTCCTCATCTAAAATCTTGACGACTGCGTTCTTTCCAGGCTCCAGATCAGGAGAAGAAGAGTTGAATGGTCCATCATCGTTAAGTTCAGACTCAAGAGCTCGATCTTGGTCGTCATCATCATTCTCAACTTCTACTTCCAACAAAGAATCACACAAATAATAAGTATACTGAAGACATAAACGACGTGACATTCAGGAGAATTCTTAATCGTTCTGTTTAACATGAAATACGGAACTCAGAACAGATCGTTGGCGGCCGGAGCTCAATTCGATTCATAATTCAGAATGTCAGAAGTTTGGGAAGTCGGAAGTACCGGGGACGTAGCCGTAGCTCCGGAGTTGATCTTCAATTTCGAGGACATCGCTCTGATTCTTCTTGTAAACTTCGTTGCAGTGACCTAGCAGCTCCTCGAAGGAGACGGTGCCGAAGGACATCGACTCCAGTTGGTTCAGATCTCTGCCGGCGGCAGATAACCGGCGGTTCAAGTTCCGAATGAAAGTAGTCGACGCCGGGTCTGTACCAAAACCGGATGAACAAAAATGCGAAATCGTCAGTTTGGCGACCAAGTAAAAGAACGAAGAAAAAAAACATGGAAATGGAAGAAGAAGAAGAAGAAGAGACAAGTCACCGGACCGAGAGGAACAGGGCGGCGTTCGATTGACTGCTTGAGACCATCGCAGCTTGCTTGCAGACTATTGCAGAAAGAGCCTAAGCTTTTCCCAAACGCATAAATCACTTCTTCCATTTCTTCCTTCGTTTTGGACTTCTACTTCTGCAACCTCCGACTTCTGCCGCTGCTGCTTGTTAAAATTTCAAATGACAAAGCGATGGGTAAATGCCAAGTTTGGTCAGTTATTAAATCGTGTTATGTTTAATTATTGAAAAAATTAATATTAATTTTGGTCACTCGAATTAGTAAAATAGTCCATGTTTAATCATTCTCTGTTAACTTTATCTGATAAAATAGTTAATCACTTAATCTTAACAATTGACCATTAAATGTCTGACGTGCCAATTAAAAATTAAAAAAAAATTAATTCTTTTAATATTTTGACATCAATAAAATAAAAAACACAAAAAAAAAAAAATCTTCCTCATCCAACATGTCCCCAAAAAAATCTTTTCTCAGAAAAATTTCCTCCCCATCATTTATTTTCCAATTTTTTCGTTACTTATTATCTCTCATCCTTCTCTCTTTTTCTCTATTTTCAAAATGGAATCCTAAAAAACCATCTCTCTCACTTATCTTTTCTCACTCTCTGTCTTTCTCTTTCTCCATTTTCCTTTGTCTCATTCTCTCTGATTCCTTTCTATTTTTGAATTGCAATCTCTATTTCTCTATGCACAGAAGAACCTATAGTTGCATATTTATTCTCCTTACTTTTTATGAGAACAAATGATAGAAGGCAATGGCAGTTGAGATGAGAAATGAGACTAATAGCACAACGAGAAAAACACTGGTGGTTGAGGAGAAATAGTAATAGGAGCTCTCAAGATCTGCGATTTTTTTTCATTTTTATTTTTGATTCATCATCCGCCAAAACCGCTGGTTCGGGTTCAACAGGTTGGGCGGTTAACCACTACAAATCCGACAGGCCAACTTTCTCCTCGTTTTGTGGCTTCCGTGACCGGATCATTGGACAGGTCCGATTTTCTCTGGTCTGGTCGGTCGGGCCGGTCTGGGTTTGATAACACTCGTGTTTCCAACTTAAGGAGTCTGGATCTTGTGTTAGCGGGTCTAGGAGAATCCCTCTGATTCTGGAAACAACCTCCGTAGGGAGAAATTGTTCGAAATCCTAGAACTTCCATCTCGTGTAAACATCCCACATGCCTTCAACCTTCTTGCATTGAAGATCCACGTGGACCAGAGTGATCGCAGCTTTAATAAGAGGTTAGCGCTCCGCCCGTTACAGACATTCATAGCACAACCATTGCGCAAAATAGCGGTAGTTTTATTGAAACTCTGCAAGGCGAAAGAACTTCCCTGTATTGGTTTCAGAATTTGTAGATCGCTTCTGCATCTCCCGTATTTTGCCTTCATTACTTGGATCCATAAGAATTTTTCATCCGTAGCTAGCTTTCAGCTCCCTTTGGCCATCATGGCTTTGTTAACTCTTCTGGTGGAGCGAATGCCCATGCCTCCGCAATTTTTTTGACTTGACCATCTCCTCCCAGGCTAGTGAGTGATATCGTCTTTTGCCATCTTCCTCACCCCAGAAAAATTATCTTTGGGCTTTATTTAATTCACGACAAACAGATGCTAGAAGTAGTTATGTAAGCATGGGATAGATAGCGATAGAAGCGACTATAGATCTCACCAGGGTGATTCACGCCGCCAACGATAGAAAGCACACTTTCTAGAGGGCAAGCTTCTCTCATGAATTCTGAGGGACATGTAAGCATATCTTTATTTTGAGATTCGATCATTGATGGTGTTATGCCCCAAGTATTTTCCTAAGTCTGTAGTTAGCCGAATCCCCGCCTTGTTCCCAACAAGTTGGGCCTTGGATCTTTGGATGTTTGGGGAGACAAACATGGCAGATTTCTCCAAGTTAATCGTTGTCTGGAACTGGAGCAGAAGTCGTCAAGGCATTGTTTGATGGTGTTGATTTGGTTGCCACGCCTCGCTGCCATGAATTATTGTAGAACTATTAATTCTTCATATGGTGCTTATCGGGAGAAAACTATGATGTTGCTATAAATGGATTATTATGGGAAATTCAAAATTTAAATATTTTTTGCTTGTGGGATTTGGGTGATGGTGGCACCTAAATCCCAAGTATCATAGAATTGACACAAATCCATTGTTTGTTGATGGACACAAATCCGTGGGGCCCACTGATTTGCAAATCCCACGGTTCGTTTAGGATTTGATATGGAAGGCAAAAATTTGAAACAAATTCATTATAAATCCATGATAAAAATTAACTAAACAAACAACACACTCTTTCAAATCTATCATAAATCCAAAAGTTTTTAAAAATCAAAACCCTCATTTTCAAATCCAACAAATTAATTGGGTTGCAACAGCTAGCATAAATGAACATCACATCTCTAATATCCAGTTTTTAACTAATGAAGAGCAATTGTAGTGTTCATTCGTCAACCCTTTTAATAGAGGGTTTTGTATTCGGCGATGCTAGCAGTGATGTGTGGAAGAAGGGCAGTACATTAGTCTCTTTTTCTACCACATCGAAAAATGAATAAAGCACCTATATTCATTCACCTAATATATTAGTGGTAACATCCGAGTTTTGGGTTGTTAAAGTCCAAGATGATAGTGCGCTTTGTTTGGTGAGCCTTCTGGTCTGATTGGGCTCGTTGACCTAGTTATCTAGCCTTTTTGAGTTTAGCTTGGTTGGCCCGAGTTGGTGCTAGACTTTCGTTGCTGCAAGGCAAAGCCCGCTGACCTGGTATCTCGGGCAAACCGTCTGGGCCTACAGAGTTCTGACCGAGTTTGGACAGCTCTGACTAGGTTCGGGTTGAAGCATTACTATATTGTGGCGCCTGTTTTAGTGGACGAGGCCAGGTCAAACCAGGCCGACCGTCGAGCTAATAGGCTTGGTGGATAGAGTGTAGGTTTCCTAAGCATAAAGTCGATGGTTCAACTCCTCCTCCCACGATATTTTTTTTTATAATTTTTGGGAATTGTTTTAAAAGTATGACTAATCATGTTATCTTACGTGATGCCCTATTCACAACAAAAACCTCCACAAATATTATGATAAGCAATAACAAAGTTGTTGATTACAAATAGAGAATTACTGTCAACAATTCGACCCCTTCCTATTGCGTTATTTTTAAAAAAATTTCGGAATTCTAAGATATGTCATTTCATGTGATGCCCTATTCGCAACTTCAATAAGTTGTTGATTACAACTAGAGGATTACTCTCAACAATTCGACCCCTTCATGGAGCACTATTTTTTTTATAACTTTTTTGGAATTCTAAATATATACCATTTCATTTGTTCTTCTATTCACAACTCCAATATATGTACGTTTTAAACAAAATATTTACTAACTATACCTTAAAACCTCCATAATATCATGATAAGCGACACGATTACATCTAGAGGATTACTCTGAACAATTGCTCCACCACGAACAAGCTAGGAGGTCGAGCAAAATTTTTTTTTCGAATAGCTCTGGTAACCCGCCACACCTGGTGCTTGAGAGTAGCTTCCTGACGCGAGCTGCTCATCATCGGGCCTAGTGAGAGTTTGTGGATCTCATCTCTCTATTCCCAGCCAGGAAGAAATCTAATTTGCTATTGTAGTCTCCATGAGGCTAGTAAATATATTCCAACACCACCCTCATAAAAAAAACTATTCCAACACCACATCATTAGGGAACATGACTTGTTAAAACATAACTCCTTACAATGGTCAAGTGTAATCAATGAAAGGGGCCGCAATATAGTCGCACAAGTAATAAATATCAAATCCACAGGTCGTTAGAGTTACTATTACTCAGCTTCAGTTCATTGTCTAGCAAACCAAATTAAGATAGAAGAACTATAACTACTCTAGCAAACTATAGTTAAAGTTAATCTAATTACAAGTTCGAAACTCACTTAGGTATGATTCCTCCTAGATCATCAATGAGGTCCAAGTTGTAATTCCCCTTAGTTGTTTTAATGATGATTATACCGTGGAAGATCCGATAATAGTTTGGAATCTCTTAAACTGACCAAATCCTCTTAAACTGACCATGTCCGATAATAGTTTGGAATCTCTTAAAATGCTAAGGCAATGCACAAAGATCTCCACTCCTAGAATGAATCCCAGTACAGAGCAGTTAATCGATTGACTCGCACAACCGATTGACTACTTCCAATTGAAGAGTTCTCTTAACCCAATCAGATTCTATCTATCCTAAGTTAAATCAGAAAAGAGAATGTGATCAAGACCCAATTGAATCAAATAATCATGCCTCCATTGAACAAAACCAATCAGTATAACATCTAAAGGTTCTTACAAGAAAGATCATAACCATTGTTATGAAACCCGGTCCGGACCGGCCGATCAGACCGGAAAAACCCAGACACGACCTCTCATCCGGTCCCGGAAGTGAAAAAACGGTCGTTTTATCGCTGGATAAAAGCGCACCTTCCAAAAACATTGGGCGCCTGCCTTTTATGTTCCTTGCAATTAAAATTTTGGAACAAAGAAGAAGGCAACGTGAAAAGGAAAACTTACATTAAAAATAAGAGAGAAAGGAAACATAATTTAATTCCCATCCCCATTTCTTGTCGTATCCTAGCACTAATAGTCCCCAACCTTCTACCTTTACAGTTTTGAATTTATTAATTCACTCTATTCTTCCTTATTTGTTGAGACTAGAGTGGAGATATTATAGGCCAACATCGATTTCTAATACCGGTTAACTACCGGTTATTCGATAAATCTTAAACCTTTTATTAATCCGGAACGATGGCCGGTTCGGTTTTGATAACACTGATCCTAACACATGGAACTAGGGTTTCTCAAAATCTAAGTGAAGGAAAGTTACTCTGTTTAGGCTTGCTCCTCGAGCTTCCAAGGCAAAGAAATCCTCCAAAATAGCTCCAAGAATGGCTCTAGATCGCTCTCCCCCTCTTTGGTTCGTCCCTTGGGTGTTTGGGGTCCAAAACCCAGCTTTCCCTCTCCAAAAATCGCAAAACAGCCATTATATCCGAGCTGAAATTTGCACCCCCTACTTGCACAGCCATGTAAATTGCGCTCATGGTCGTGAAAACTCTCTGGAAACCTTGCATGGTCATGCACATTTTCCAGCATGCACTCCTAAACTCCGTTTGAGCTTGTTTGACCTCCGATTCCCCGAAACTTGCTCCCAAGCCTTCCTCTATTTATTAGGTCTTGAAATACATCAAATGAACACAAACCAACATAAAATAGGCCAAGTAATAATCAATCACCAAGCTAAACAATAAAAAAAATGTCAGGGAAAAACATGTGCAAGATGCTTGAAATTGAGTGTTATTAGAACACATAATAATACCTGAAATCGAGGAAAAATGTAGCTACTAATTAATAATCTTACAAGATGCTTGAACTAATGCATGCCTTGAAGATCATCGGCATGGAGGAAGCCTCATTCCATGTGAGCATCAATCGGTTGTTCAACTCCTTTGCTTCAATAATGCTGTCAATCCATCTATGTCATCGTCTTCTCGAATTGGTTGCTATGCGGGTGAGAGGAACTCATCATTATATCTTAATGGGCCCATCAATCATTAGAAGTGGCATTTCCCGCAAGCAAACTTACCTTGGCCTCATTTTCGGCTTTTTTATTAGCATACGCAAATTGTTCAATGAAAGAAACTAGTGGGTGATGAAGAGAATAGGTACTATTGTCCAGTAAGTTGCTCAACTTGTCTACGTACTTCTGTAAGTAGAAACCGAAACCAATTGTTCATTAATTTCAACCATGCGAATCCTTAGCAGTAAGCGTACGAAGAGGGTCATAGACATTGTACTTAATATAACTGTTGTGCATAGGACATATAGTTGAAAGGAATGATGGAGTCATCAGCCAGATGGAGTTGCTATAAGTCCCCAGATTTCAGAAACTGGAAAAAAAAAAAAAAACAACAACTACATTTGCACATCGTCATCGAAATTGTATAGTAATGAATTAGTGTTAAATGTTTTTAGGAGACTACTTACTGGTAACATGATATTCATGAAACAGTGGGTCAACATGCTTCACCATCCACTCGTCGTACAAATCAAATGTAGTGTGATATACGAGTTATTCTTTAGAACATGAATTCCATCAGATTATCCTAATTGCAAAAGAGATGAGTAGTTCCAAACTTAGCACACTGAATCTAATCGTGATAGTGCTTACACTAGGAACTTGGTTCATGGTTGTCCACTTTTCAAACATTGTTGCCCAGGGGCGGAGCCAGGATTTCGAGACTGGGGCTGAAAAAAAGTAAATAATAAAAAAATAATTATTCTAAGAGCAGATGATATTCTTTGAGATCATTGAAATAACTCAAAATAGCATTTAAACTAAAACTTTTGGCTATCACTCTTCTCGTTTGGTTTTGAGAATGGTAACGAAAATTGGGACTTGGAATTAATTAAACTAAATAAAAAGTGGTGGCCTTAAAATTATAAGAAGTTGGTATCAAGACTGGGGGCTGAAAATAATTAAATAAGAAAAAATAATTATTTTAAGAGTACATAACATTCTTTGAGATCATTGAAATCACTCAAAATAGCATTTATACTAAAACTTTTGGCTATCACTCTTTTCGTTTGGTTTTGAGAATGTAACGAAAGTTGGGACTTGAAATTAATTAATCTAAATAAAAAGAGGTGGCCTTAAAATTATAAGAAGTTGGTATCAAGACTGGGGGCTGAAAATAATTAAATAATAAAAAAATAATTATTTTAAGATTTCATGACATTTTTTGAGATCATTGAAATCACTAAAAATAGCATTTATACTAAAACTTTTGACTATCACTCTTTTCGTTTGGTAAATTGGAACTTGGAATTAATTAACCTAAATAAAAAGAGGTGGCCTTAAAATTATAAGAAGTTGGTAATGCAAAATAGATATGCCAGATGTTGTCTTGTGGATTGAACTCATGTCCCTAATGAGACAACTCAAGTTTGATTTTCATAAGACTACATAGTTATTATATTATACGATAGAATTTATAGAACACCTACTAGTTATAAAATTTGTACAAAATATCTTTAAAGTTCCAGTGGCCGGACCACTCCCCGAGACCGGGGCCCACCCTACGGATAACATAGCTCCACCTCTGTTGCTGCCCCAACGAAGTGAGGATCCTTAACCTGAAAAATTAATCACCTCCTCCTCTAAGACAAAAACACACAAATTATGTTGTCCTCGAAAAACACAAAAATTATATGCAGTGCCTCAAATTCTGTCATTCGATCTCCCATTTCGTGTAACCTCGAAAAAAGCTCGCCAATTTGAGGAATAACTGTAGCATTGAGCCCTGGTCCTTGGATAGCACAATCAATGCGTTGACGTACAAGTTCACAAGACCCTGTTCAATGCGTTGACTTACAAGCAGTGGCGGAGCCAGGAAATTGGCCAAGGGGGTGTCTTTATCATATCATAAAAAATCACCTATACAATAGAAAAGTCAACTTTAAATTAAACAAAAAGTCAACAACGCAATACTCTAAATTCACACAATTACATTAAAATAGTTTCACGTACACCGGTTACAACGTCAAACAAATAAGTTCAGTACATACAAATCAAGACTTCCATTCATCAAATATTACAAATTAGAACTCAGAAGTACCTTGGAATTGATTTTGTGAAACAAACAAGTGAACTTCAATTGGTACTTCTTCACTTTCAATTTTGTCTAAACAAAAGACAAGAAATTTCTCTGTTGTAGAGCTACAAAAAAAAAGAGCGAGTTTAAACAAAAGACAACAATTTATTACTATAAATAAAGACGAAAGTGCATTACATAACAAAACTCACTCGATCGAAATGATAAGGAATTCTTCCTGCAACTAAATGGTCATTAGTTCGAATTTGCATATACCCCTACTCGGAAATTTTTTCTCCAAACCAAGGGGTGCAAATCACCCCTCCTCTCCAAGTGGCTCCGCCACTGCGTACAAGTTAACAAGACCCTGTTCAACCCACTTTGCATATCATGGAGAACAATAGAAAGTTATCAGCAAACCAAAAGGATGCTTGCATGTCAAGAAACCTGAGCATTCGGCATTAATAAATAATAAAGCAAATGGAGGGTTAGAATGTTACCTACGTAAAATACTATTTTATTTTCGGGAGCGGTTACGGTGATTACTTCAATAGTAGTTATCACCGTGGTTACTAAGGGTAAATTGGGTACAGAAAAATAAATTATATTAATTAATTAATTTTAATAAATTATATTTTAGGTATTTACAAAAATATATTAATTACAGTTCTTTCTCTTTCTCTCATTTCTGTAATCTCCAGCCAAATCTCCTTTCCATATTTTTCTCAATCTTTCTGCAAAAGAAAAAACATGAAATCACTACCAATCAATTAGACAACCACTACCATTTTGAAAAACATCAATACCATTGCAGAAATAAATATATACCATTACACGAAAACTACCAATATAAACAATCTATACCATTACAAAAGTCAAACAAATACCAAAACTACCAATACCACTACTACTGTGAAATCAAAACAATACAATAGCATAAATAAATCAATACAAACACTACTAAAACAAATACAGAGAAATTACCAAAGCATAATGCAAACACCACCAAACCAAATGCAGATAACTACCAAAACATAATGCTCCATCTAACCAACACAAATGCAGGTAACTACCAAAGCGTAATGCACACACTACCAAAGAAAATGCAGGTAACCACCAAAGCATAATGCAAACACTACCAAAGCATAATGCAAGGTAGCTACCAAAGCAAACACTACCATTTTAGATTACCTGCAGAAGCAAAGCTGAACGCTCCCTCAGACAAACTGTATTTGATCTCTCTGATTGGGTTTTCGTTTCTAACCACGATCTCGACTAGCGATCCATGTTTGGAACCCAGCGCCGCCGTAAGCAACGTCGGAGGAAGAATCGGAAGTGGCGGGGGAATCGTCGTCGTCGGGGCGGTCCTGATATGGGACGCGAGCGTCCATTGATGGTGCTGCAGCTTCTGGGAGAGACAGGGAGAGAGGGGGAGAGGGTGCTAGGGATGGGAGTTTATGCGAAAGAGGAGGGGAAGGGAGGAGGGCGGTGGAGGGGAGGCCGGCCGGCGGTGGAGGGGTTTCTCGGGAGGGAGGAGGGTCGTCAGGAGGTAACGGGGGAGGGAGCTTGGTGGTTGGAGGCGGGTTGCAGTAGGGTAGGGTTTAGTAGCTTTAGGAACCACGCTAACTCATCCCTTTTATTCCCCTTTTATTATATGGCTAGAATTGCATAGTTATCACATTTTCAGTATATATTTGCTTGATAATCACTCGAGGTGCGTTTAGTAGCTTTAGGAATGCTTTTATCATTTTGATGCACTTTTGGAAGTGTTTCATATGCTTTCAGGTCATAGTATCATAGTGAACCATCTAGTACGAGTGGGAAACATCAAAGTTTGGCTACTATAAGTCATAATGCGAGATTGGACCGAAGTCCAAACAATGGTGTGGAAATTAGTCGAGCCAAGCCCAAATGCTGTCGAGGCAGCCGATTTAAGGAGTCCATAGATTTAGAAGAAATATGCTAAACTTGGCAGCCAAACTCGAAGACACCCAAAGGAGCTCGACAGACGTGTTCTAGGTCAACTTTTCCTCCAAAATAACCTAATGCAAAGGACTATAAATAGATCCCTAGGGGTAGAAATTTTGTAGCCAGTGAGTGGAGACATTAGAGGGTCGTTACTCTGCTGACATAGTAACTCTCTTGATTTGGAGCAAAGCCAGATTCTGAGGGCGAATCGGCACAAAAAACGAAAGGCTAGTCACTGATTCCTTGTTCTGGTCGCAGATTTTGAATGTGATATGGGAATCTCATTTTGGCTAATGTTCCCCCAAAACCCTATCTCCCATGATCAGCTAGTTCATTAGTTGCGTAGGTTGCCAAATCCTAGAGATTATTTATACTTTTATTATTATGACCAATCAAAATTGTTGATATTCATTTTAAGATTAAATGAATCTTATGAGTTGGGTTAGAGAACTGAGGAATGGGTTTTACCCATTCAAAGTTAGAGTATAGTTAGGGGTGTCCATTCGGGTTCGGTTTTTCGGGTTTACCCGAAACCGACCCGATTACATACATTTTCGGGTTTTCGGGTTCGGGTTTCAGGTTTTTTGGTTTCGGGTTCGGTTTTGCTTATCGGTTTTTCGGGTTTCGTCTAAAAACCTCCAATGAATAGAACTAAGCCCGTATTCTTAGGCATTCAGGTTTTTGGGTTTCGGTTTTGCTTTAACCGAACCCGAACCTGAACCCGATAAGGAATTTTCGGGTTTTGGGTAACCGGAACCCGCAAGTCCTTATCGGGTTCGGGTTCGGTTTTAGTGGTTTTTGGTTTCGGGTTTTCGGATTTCGGTTCGGCTAACCGAACCCGACCCGAACCGACACCCCTAAGTATAGTATTACGCCAAAACTTTAGTTAATTCATGATCTAAATAAGAAAACTCGATGGGTGTACGATAAGATAAGCGTACGATAAGAAAACTCGGTGTGTGTGTGTGGATGAACGCAGGCGTACGCTAGCCTAGCTTACTATGTACCCGTATGTTCACACTTGTTATTTGCACTTCAATATATTTCGCTGAATCAGAACCGTCGATTATAAACTTTTTACATTAAATAAATCTTGTGGCTCGGGTTAGAGAATTAGGGACTGAGGTTCACCCATTAGAGATTTGTATCATGTTACTTCGGTGCAGGCGTGTTCAAATGATTACCATGGTAATTACCAAACCAAATAAGTCTAAATTTTATTAAACACGAAATACAATATCATAACCATACCATCCAAACTAATACAACATTACTGATGAAGACTTGCGGTTAATGAGGGAACGTCCTAGAGGAATTCCTCCTTTCCAGCATTACTGATGAAGAAAGGGATGAACTACTGTGCAATTGGGTGAACTCTTCTGGACTTGGGATTGGGAAATGCTGAATGGGCTCCTACTTGATGATGTCTTGTCTCTCTTTGCAGGTACTGAAACACCAAAGTAGAACCTTGGAGATGATACAAGAATCTAGGGAATTGAACTAGATGGTAGATTTCGCTTGAGATCTGCCTACAAACTGGTAGCCAACGAGCTGGATTTGACAAGAAGTGAAGAGTGGAAGCAACTATGGAAATGGCAGGGACCCAATAGGAACATACACTTCCTCTAGTTGATCTTACATGATCGACTTCTGACCAACCAGGAAAGGCTCCATAGGAAACTTACAAGTGACGGCAACTGCAAGCACTACAATGGCATCAAGGAAACAATAGAGCACATCCTTCGGTAATGCATGAAGACCAAAGTACTAATTTCAGGCACTGGCTCCTTAATAACCTCAAATACAATGAAAAAGGAGCTGATTTTGGCATCATCCTTTGGCACATTTGGAAGCAGAAGAATAAGGAAGCTATGGAGGGAAAGACCTACAACGAGCAGAGCCACCTCCACAGGAACCTTGTGTATTTCAATATTGTGAGAAATGCTCAAAGATGTGACAGAAGAATAGAGGAAGGACAACATGGTAGAAAGACAACCTGCAACCTTGGATGGGATCCACCAAGGGAAGGATGGATGTAGATCAACAACGATGGATCAGTGATGACAGGGAACAAGGCGACTACGGGTGGGCTGCTCAGAGACCATACTGGTAGACGCCACAAGGCTTTTTATCAACCTGGATACATGTTTCATCACAAGAGCATAACTGAAGGCGGTGGAAACTGTTAGACGAGAGTATCTCGTTCTTTTGTACATAACTTTTTATATGTTGGGCTTTTGTGTAGTTAGGTGGTAGTGTTCTGTTTTGATTGGGCCTCTTGCCTAAGGCTTGGCTGATCGTGAGAAGTCTTGGTGGACGGTTGTGTTTCTTTCTTCGAAACAGTGAGATCAACAATGCTAAATAAAGATGATCTGACCTTTGATGGAATTTTACCTCAACTCATCTGAGAAGAAACCCGACTTCGGACTCAATCCAAGCTTGATATTCGGCCATGTGAAGGGGAGGTTGTGTTCAGCACCTCTGCTGCTAATTTGACAGGTTTTTGGATAAATGAAATCATTTGTCACCATTGCCATGAGAAAGGCCATCTGTAGAAGCATTGCAGACGTCGTAATTTCTGCGTTTATTGTAAACGCTCAGGTCATGTTATATTGGATTTTCGGAGTAAATAGAGGAATGAGGCTCGAATTGGTACTCAAACTGGTGGGTCTAGGCACGCTGAAAGCTCGTCGCGAGGTGGAGGGAATTGGTCGGCTGGAAATTTGGTGGGTGTTGAACGTCCTGGTGATAGCCCTGTGTTTGTTACTACCCACGTTGGAGCAAACGGGACCGATGACAACACGTCTTTGCCAGCCACTGCTGCCGAATAGATGTTCAACGTGGCTCTCCAAAAGTCGCTTCCAACTACGATTAGTGTTGCGTTTGCTACCCTTGAGTGCTCAGGTACAAACTCTATTTGGTTATTAGACTCTGCGTGATTTAATGACATGACATCTAACGCTAGCAGTCTTAAGAACTTAGTTTCTGTTAAGAACATGGCACTTCAAGTAGCAAATGGTGCGAAGTTGAAAGTTGATGGGATTGGTTCCATAGCTTATTCAAAGTTATCATTATCTCAAACTTTGCATGTCCCTACTCTTGTTCCTAACCTGATTTCCGTTGGACAGCTTATTGAGAAAAGTTGTTCTGTGTTATTTGCATCGTCTAGATGTTTCATACAGGATTTGAAGATGGGGAGGCAGATCAGAAGGGGGAGTAAAAGAGGGAGAGTTTTTCATCTCGAGGAGCTTCATGATAATTCCATATCGCCTATCGTCAGTCATCTTGGTAGGAGTCTCAATAGTCTGAGTCTGTCATTGTTGTCTGGTACTTCTATTCCTTTCAGTTTCTCGAGTCAGTCTGACCATTTATGGGGTCTTTGGCATTCTCGCTTGGGTCATCCGAATAATGATTGTATGTCTATGATGTTTAGGCAATCTTTGCTTGGTAAAAATACTGTTGGTCTTTCCGCAAAACATTATTGTACTGGTTGGGTTGAAGCGAAAACTACGAGTTCTTCTTTTCCTTTGAGTACTACTGTTATCAGTGAGCCTTTTCATATCATTCATACTGATCTCTGGGGTCCATCCCCAATGATTTCTAGACGTGGATATTTCTATTTTGCCCTTTTTGTTGATCATACTAATCGTTTTACCTGGATTTACTTTCTACGTTTGAAATATGAGCTTCGTTCTGTAACCATTGAGTTTTTAAAAATGATTCAAACTCAGTTTGGTCGAACAGTGAAAATCAGTCGATCATATCCTAGTGGTGAATTCAGCTCTACTCCTTTGCATGATGTCTATCATTCCATGGACATTTTGAGTCAGATGTCCTGTCCTGGAGTTTCACAACAAAATGGTCGCGTGGAACGCAAAAACCGTCATGTAGTCAAGCTTATGCGTACACTTCTTCTTGATTCTCATGTTCCTGGTAGTTTTTGGCCCGAGGTAGTTGCTACTGCAGTTCGACTGATAAACTACCAAATTACACCTATTTTGCATCATACTAGTCCCCATTATGCTATATTTTCAAAGCTTCCTGATTATACGCGTCTTAGAGTCTTTGTCTATTTGTGATTTGTTCTTCTTCCTAAGCGTGATGGTACCAAGTTATCGTCTAAGACAGTTAGGTGTGTCTTCCTAGGGTATAGTGATGTGCATAAGGGGTATCTATGTTTTGATCCTACTTTACAGCATATGCGCATAGCTGCCACAATTGTATTCTTTGAGCATGTCATGTATTACTCTTCCGAGTCACCTACTGAGTGTTTTCCAATCGCTACTAAGTCCTTTCCTATGTTTGATGATGTTGATGGTGATGATTCCACTCTTCCTCCTGACAACCCTCCTACTCCTCCTCTCCATAACGGTCTGCCTCCCACCGATCATTTTTTACCAGTCACGGCTGGATCTTCTTCAACAGCCAGCTCATCCGGTTCATCTTTGTCATCTCTTGGTAGTACGCCCTCTACACCTTCGGCCCATCCTCATATTCTTCGTTGCTCTCTTCGCGCGGCCAAAGTTAACCTCCACCTCGATTTCAGGATTATGTGGCTCATGGTGTTGAATCATTGATTGTACCAACTCGATACAAACAAGCTCAGGGAGATCCAGTTTGGGATCATGCCATGAGACGTGAATTAGCTGCTCTTCATGCAAATAACACCTGGACATTGGTACCTCGTCCTCCACCGACGACTTCACTTGTGGGGTGTCGATGGGTTTATACAATTAAAATGAATCCTGATGGTACAGTTGATCGTCACAAGGCCAGGCTCGTTGCACAAGGTTTTACCCCGGAGTATGGTGTTGATTATACCGAGACCTTTGCCCCTATAGCAAAAATGTCTATCGTCCGCACTTTACTTGCATCTCAACAGGATTGGTCGCTTTATCAGATGGATGTCAAGAATGTCTTTCTCCATGGGGATTTAGAGGAAGTCATTTATATGGAGCGTCCTCCTAGTTATACTCTTGGCACTTCTCATCAAGTATGCAACTTACAACGATCTTTATATGGTCTTAAACAGGAGCCTAGGACCTGGTTTGAGAAGTTTCAGTCTACTATCACTAGTTTGGGTTTCAAGGAGAGTATGAATAATCCCTCTTTGTTCACTTGATCCACGTCCACTAGGATTGTTGCTTTACTGCTTTATGTTGACGATATAATCATTACCGGGACTGATTCTGCTAGTATACAACATCTTAAAGAGGGTCTCCATGCCTCTTTTAGCCTAAAGGATCTTGGCGAGCTTTCTTATTTCCTCGGCCTCGAGGTTACTCGTAGCTCTCAAGGTGTTTTGCTCAGTCAACGTAAGTACATTACTGATCTTCTTGAGGATCATCATTTTGCAAACTGTAAACCTACTGCCACAACAATGGAACTTAATTTAAAATTGGGTCGTGACTTTGGTACCCATCCTGTTGACGACACTTCCTACCATAGTATTGTTGGTAGTCTCATTTACCTGTCAGCTACTCGTCCTGACATATCATATGTTGTCCAGCTTGTGAGTCAATTCATGTATGCTCCACGTACCAATCATCTTGCCTCAGTTCATAGAATTCTACGATATCTCCAAGGTACTCGGGATTTTGGTATGTCCTTTCCTTCGACCGAACTAGTTGGTTTACGTGCATATTCTGACTCCGATTTTGTCGAGTGTGTTGACACTCGTCGGTCTACTACTAGCTAGTGCATTCAGTATGGTGATGCTTTTCTTTCGTGGCGTTGCAAGAAGCAGGATAAGGTATCTAAGTCTTCTACTGGGGCAGAGTATCACTCCATGTCCGATGTTGATTTAGAGCTCGCGTGGCTTTGTAGACTTTTGGTTGATCCCGACATGGTATGTCCTCTTCTAATGGATCATTTTGTTGACAATACAAGTGCTATTCGTATCGCCGTTAATCTTGTTTTGCATGATCGTACTAAACATATCGAGATCCACATTCATTATATTCGTGACTTGGTTCGGGATGGCGAGGTTACTTTGCATTACATACGCATGGACGAGCAAGCTGTTGATATATTGACCAAGGCTTTTCCTTCGATTCGCCACTGGTACTTGTCTAGCTAATTGATGCTCACTACTCCGCATCAATTTGGGGGAGGCTGTTAGACGAGAGTATCTCGTTCTTTTGTACATAAACTTTAATATGTTGTGTAGTTAGGTGGTAGTGTTTTGTTTTGATTGGGCCTCTTGCCTAAGGCTTGGCCGATCGTGAGAAGTCTTGGTGGGCGGTTGTGTTTCTTCCACTTCTAGGGGTTCAGTTACATAGTAAAGGCTTTTGGGTGCTGGGGAATGTGTGTTTGGTTACGTAGTAACGTTTGGGGTGTGGGGATATATCTTGAGCTGTAACAATGGTGGATGTACACGAAAACTATGATAGTGAATTGGTGCTCGAAGGGTTCTAGCTCTTTCGTGGATTAGTCCTGGATTTTCAGGGATACCGCGTAAATCGTGCGTACTTTTTCTTCTTCTCTGTGATTGGCTTTCATAAACAAGACTGGCCCTGGTGTGGGAGCTTGGTTACAGGAAAGTCTGCCTCTACACCGACTCAACTACAACCATTTGCATTTTTGAGAACATAAATGACATAAACCACAGACATGGAATCTCAGTGCTGGCGATTAATCGGCTGCTGGATCTTGATTGAGAGGTTTCTATCTCTCACACTTTCAGGGAATATAATTTTGCGACTGATTTCCTTGCTTGTAAAGGACACGACCTTGATTTTGGCACACATCCTATCGGTAAGTGCTATCCAGGTCGCCGATACTTGATTATGTATGATGTACTGGGGATCACCCATGAAAGTTCAATCATTAATGTGATTTAAGACGCTTTGGCGTGTGTCTTCTACCAAAAAAAAAAAAAGACCTTCCTTTCAAGTTTTGATCCAACATACTGTATGAAATTTTATCTGAATTAGATCGTCCATGCATATGTTGTGGTCTACACTATACAAATACAAATATACAATATAGGAACAATATTGAGCTTTATTTTTATGAGTCTTAAAGGAAGAAACGTTTGAATCTTGAGTAGCTATGCAAAGTATTAAGTATGTGTATATAATATATATTAGATATGTAGCTAATAACTTAACTGGTTACTATGACAAAAAATTCCTTAACTGGTTAATTTGGTTTGATTGGTTAGGAGTGTTTGAAACCAAACCGAACCACCTAAGCCAAACAAGCTAAAAAACTTAGCCAAACCAAACCAATTATTCAAATTAACTAAATTAAATTATACAAATACTACCGGTTAAAATGGTTACCACGGTAACTAGTTGGTTTGAACACCCCTATTTCGGGGCACTCACTTTTTAATGCACCCAACTATAAAAGTGGTCATAATAGATCGAATTTTAAACTTTAATTGGTAGCATTAGTCTAAAATGAAGATATAACATAGAATCGCAACTAATTTATCCAGTACCCTAACCCCTTAACCTTCAATTTTGAATCCCACCCAAAACCTCAAATTGTAAACGTAAATCCTAACCCTAAATCCAGCCCTAAATCATTCAAATTAAGTAAATCTTGAATGATTTTGTTTAAAATCATCAAATTAACTGGATTTTGGGGCATGATACTATACCCTAACCTTGATGAGTGATGTCGATTGTTGTGTCGCTACCAAATTTACAGAGCACACTGATAACACCCAAATTGGTGTTATTTACCCTTCATATTTAGGTTTCTTTCGTGCTAATTCATGTGCATAATCGAAAGAATAACATCAATTGCATCCCTATTCCTTTCTTATGTGATTATGATGTGATTTTATGGGGCTTGTTCAATTGTCAAATAAGAACTTGAAAATAGAGTGGTGATTGATGTTGTGGATACTGAACTCTCGTGCAATCTTTCACGTGGAAGAATGCTCGATAAGTATAAATCGATGCTGGACACGATCAATGGGGATCAATTGATCGATACAATCTCTTAAATCCCTATGATGACTCGGTATTTGCACATGTTTTCCCCTTTGTTTCTTGATTGTTTGAGCTTGAATTATCGTGTCTTTGGCCTATTTTACGCTAGGTTGTGTTCCTTTGTCACATTTCAGGTCCTAGCACATAAAGTGAAGCATAGGCGCAAGTTTCAAGTCAATCAGAGATCAATTGACGATTCGGGAGAAGAAACTCGGGTATGACCTGAAGAAGAATGGATTTCTACCTCACTTTATGGACAAAGAATCATGCAAGCTTGTCATGAAAAGAAAGAGGACGAGACTACGAGCGTCTGGGATCAAACGGCGACTGATTCGGAGTCCGGACGAGGGAGAAACGAAGCATTAAACAGAGGCTGAGCAAGCCACACGGGCACAACCCACACGGCCGTGTGACCTGGCCATGTGGCCGTGTGGAAATCACCGAGCCTTCACACAGGCAGCTGGGAAAGCCACACGGCCGTGTGAGTCGGGAATTGCTGTTTAAAACCCGATTTTCAGCAAAAGGAAAGGGGGAGAGCTGGGTTTTGGATCCCAAACACCCAAGGGACGAACCCTAGAGAGAGAGAGCGACTTGGGAACATTCTTGGAGCTATTTTGGAGGATTTCTTCGCCATTGGAGCTCGGGAATCAAGCTTGGAGATGGAGATTGAAGATCTAGATCAGATTTCTGCAGTCTCTCTCTTCTCTATGGAGTAACTTCCCTTCACTTAGGTTTTGAGGAACCTTAGTTCCATGAGTTAGGATCTTTCTTGTATGAAGTTTTGGATGCTATATTGTTTGATTATAATCGAATGATGCATGTTTATTGAGTCAATTGAAGTCTGATCAACTTTTCCTGATTCCTGCTGCAATCTGAGATAGATAGAATCTGATTAGGTTGCTAGAGTCTCATCATTCGGTAGTAGGAGATTGGCTATACGAGAGTTAGCCAGTTTACTGCTTTGTACTGTAATCCAATTCCAGTAGTGGAGTTCTGTGCTTATTGCTTCAGCTTTCTATCCCGGTGAAGACTAGTCGTCTGCCGGATAGTTAGACTGAGAGGGCTTGGTCAGCTTAAGAGATTCCAAGCTACTGTCGGATCTTCCGCAGTTTAATCAACAGTAAATCAACCAAAAGGAATTACAACTTGGACCTAATTGAGGAGCTAGGGGGAATCATACCTAAGTGAGTTCCCAAACTGTAATTAGTAGTTTTCCTTAGTTTAGTTAGTAGAATAGTTTAGTTAATCAATCCTTAATCTAGTTTGCTAGATAATGAACTGAAGCTGAGTAATAATAACTCTAGAGACCCGTGGATTCGATATTTATTACGTGTGCCACTATATTGCAGTCCCTTTCATTGGTTACACTTGGCCATTGTTAGGTGTTGTGTTTTAGAGCATCAAGTTTTTGGCGCCGTTGCCGGGGACTTTCTAGAGTATTAGGAAAGGCAGAAGTTTGTTACTTTAGCATTTTTCTTTTCTTTTCCACCCTTGCTTTTCACTTGGGTGTTTTTGTTTTTGTTGGTGCAGATCTGAATCATGGATCCTAATGGCTTCTCCAATCATTGGGGGTATCCACCACCATCCGGGTGGTATTACCCCGCGACTCCCTACAGCAATCAAGGAGGAGAAGACTATGGATTCGGGTTCCAGTACCAACCCCCTTACTACGGAGAACAATCAGACCCCTGGGCATATCAAGAACAACCTCATTACCAAGAAGACTTTCTCCCACAACCAGAAGGGCCATCGGAGCTGGAGTTACCCATGGCGGCCTTCACGGGCCACTCTGCAGAGCCATGCTACACTTCACTGGAGGATCCGAACGAACAATTAAGGCTTCTCGTGGAGCAGTTTGCTCGAGACACTGAGAAATCATGCTCCAAGATGGATCTTCAAATCAAAGCCCTTGCCACTTCCGATCCCTCATTTCTCCATGATATGGAGGAGACTGTTCAGCGCTCAGCGAAGCAAACAGAATGGGTGAAGCAAGTTTGCTCACATCTTGCTCAAGATCACCTTTCTGCTACCACGCTAGAAGAGGTGGAGGATGACAAAGGCTATGGGAGTGTTGAGGAGCATACAGAAGTTATCACAGAGAACTCCCATGATAACCATGATCAGGAAAGTCCTTTGGTTGCAGACCACACCTTTCCTCATTTATGCTCTAACATGCTGGGCCCGTGCGAGGAGATGCAAGATGATCCCATTGAAGAAATTGCTTGGCGACTTGCTCTCCAATCTGTTCTAGAAGAAGAAGAGCGAGCAAGGATGAGGAAGGAAGTTGTGGATGATGAGGAAGAAAGAAAAGAAGAGGTGGTTCTTGATCTTTTCCCAGGGGAGAGACCACATTTTGAAGAAGGAAGGGGGGTTGAGGAAGCAATTGGCGTCCAGGCTGAGGATGAAGTTGAGGTGGAAGAGGCATGCACCGGCCATGAGTTGCAAGTAATATCCCCACCAAACTTTGAGGAACTGCTTGGCAAGGACCCATTTGCAGTGTCTCTTTGCCAGACCAAGGCCACATCGACATCGATCCCTCTTGGTGGACGCGATGGTGGTCGGTCGATGCTGTCATATCTGGTTTGGGCCAATGAGACGAGAGAAGAGAAGAAGAGGTCTCGAGGGTGGAGACTTCATCTGCATCAAGTACATGAGCCTTCATCACCTGCCACACCACATGCTCGTGACTTGAGACTCCACCTCATCGACGAGAACCTCAACTTCAAGGAGGTTCTAGCATGGACCGAACTTAGGAGCCATCGTCCGGCTCACGACGTGAAAGAAGCGCTTGTTGGGAGGTAACCCAACCAGTCGGTTTGCATTTCTTTCTCTATTTCTCCTCGGTTGAGTCAGTTTTGTTATTTGATTTTAGAGTCAATAACTCAACCTTTGTGAGATTTTGTGTGGTGTTTGTGTTCTGATTACTCTCTCTTCCTGGAATGCACTGCTTGACCCGTACATCATCATTCACCCTTGATCTGGTAACTTCGTTCTACCCTCCTTATCTTTCCTCCATTGAGGACAATGTCGTGCTTAAGTGTGGGGGGGTGTTCGATTATGTATGCGGGTGAATGTTTGGCTGTTTGTGTGCTTGGAGCCTAGTCCACTGTCCAAATTTTTAAATTTGAGGGCTCCAAGTACGTGTTTCCTTGCAAATTGTCTGCTCAATATGCTTTGAATTGACAGTCTCTATAGTAATGTGCAACCTAGGGAGGTAGTGTAGCACTATGGAGGATGCTGAAGTATAAGATTTTTCCTATCTAGCTCTCTGTTGTGCCAGTTGATTTTGTGAATTAGTGGAGCTAAGACCGTTGAATTCATGTGGTAATGGTGACTCTGTTTGGATTATGTTATGGACTCGTGTATCGAATAGGGTGCTCATATGGAAAATGGGAAGCAGTTGGTCCTCCATGTCAAAATCATTAAATCTTAAACATGGGGTAAGCCCAACGTGTGCGGCACCGTTCATTGCAAAAAAATCGGGTTTTGGAAGAGATTTTAGTGATCCTTAGTGGGGTACTCCTACAAGGTGAAGCTAAGTTGTCTCTAGTACAAATAAAACTTCCACCCGTTGAACGGTTTGCCTACTTGAGGATGTGTTTTTAAGGGCACGGATAGAGCTTCCGACCCCCCTTAATTTCATTGACACTCCACACGAGTTGAGGAAAAGGAGTTAAAAGAAGTACTCTAGCGAGCTCCAGATGTACAGAAATTGCTCTTGCTCGACTAATAAGGGTCGACCGTGCAAAAGACTGCAGTTGGAACCCCACCAAATAAAAGAAAAAATGAAAATGAAAGTGAGAAAAAGGGGTTCCAACGGTGAAATGAAGTGAAAGAGCACCCCGGTACAATGAATCCTTGGTCGTGAATGGTGTGAGTCCCTTTATCCATGAACTGACTGTCTTACTTCTACTTTTTCTCATGATCCTGGCTTGAGTCTAGTACTCGCATTGAGAGAGATAGGGAACGTCTTAGAAGACCAGTTGACCTCGTAAGCTGCTATATGATCTAGGAAATCCTCTACCGACTATCGGGGTTGTATGTTGCTATAGAGCTCTGGAGAGCTGCATTGGTTTGAGTTAGGTTTGCTTGGGGACAAGCAAACAGTTAAGTGTGGGGGGATTTGATGACTCGGTATTTGCACATGTTTTCCCCTTTGTTTCTTGATTGTTTGAGCTTGAATTATCGTGTCTTTGGCCTATTTTACGCTAGGTTGTGTTCCTTTGTCACATTTCAGGTCCTAGCACATAAAGTGAAGCATAGGCGCAAGTTTCAAGTCAATCAGAGATCAACTGACGATTCGGGAGAAGAAACTCGGGTATGACCTGAAGAAGAATGGATTTCTACCTCACTTTATGGGCAAAGAATCATGAAAGCTTGTCATGAAAATAAAGAGGACGAGACTACGAGCGTCTGGGATCAAACGGCGACTGATTCGGAGTCCGGACGAGGGAGAAACGAAGCATTAAACAGAGGCTGAGCAAGCCACACGGGCACAACCCACACGGCCGTGTGACCTGGCCATGTGGCCGTGTGGAAATCACCGAGCCTTCACACAGGCAGCTGGGAAAGCCACACGGCCGTGTGAGTCGGGAATTGCTGTTTAAAACCCGATTTTCAGCAAAAGGAAAGGGGGAGAGCTGGGTTTTGGATCCCAAACACCCAAGGGACGAACCCTAGAGAGAGAGAGCGACTTGGGAACATTCTTAGAGCTATTTTGAAGGATTTCTTCGCCATTGGAGCTCGGGAATCAAGCTTGGAGATGGAGATTGAAGATCTAGATCAGATTTCTGCAGTCTCTCTCTTCTCTATGGAGTAACTTCCCTTCACTTAGGTTTTGAGGAACCTTAGTTCCATGAGTTAGGATCTTTCTTGTATGAAGTTTTGGATGCTATATTGTTTGATTATAATCGAATGATGCATGTTTATTGAGTCAATTGAAGTCTGATCAACTTTTCCTGATTCCTGCTGCAATCTGAGATAGATAGAATCTGATTAGGTTGCTAGAGTCTCATCATTCGGTAGTAGGAGATTGGCTATACGAGAGTTAGCCAGTTTACTGCTTTGTACTGGAATCTAATTCCAGTAGTGGAGTTCTGTGCTTATTGCTTCAGCTTTCTATCCCGGTGAAGACTAGTCGTCTGCCGGATAGTTAGACTGAGAGGGCTTGGTCAGCTTAAGAGATTCCAAGCTACTGTCGGATCTTCCGCAGTTTAATCAACAGTAAATCAACCAAAAGGAATTACAACTTGGACCTAATTGAGGAGCTAGGGGGAATCATACCTAAGTGAGTTCCCAAACTGTAATTAGTAGTTTTCCTTAGTTTAGTTAGTAGAATAGTTTAGTTAATCAATCCTTAATCTAGTTTGCTAGATAATGAACTGAAGCTGAGTAATAATAACTCTAGAGACCCGTGGATTCGATATTTATTACTTGTGCCACTATACTGCAGTCCCTTTCATTGGTTACACTTGGCCATTGTTAGGTGTTGTGTTTTAGAACATCACCCTTCGAAAACCTCCAAGCAGTTCAACCAAATTCACAAAGCGAAGGCTCAATGAACGAAACTCAAACTTTAATTCAATCTAAAAAAACTAACTTACAATGCAAAGGAAACGAGTTAAAATAGACCTAGCTACGTTTACAAACCAAAAGGAAATCCTAATCACCATTGAACACGAAAACAAAACACTCAAATCCAAAAGAAGTAGTAATCCTAATCCTAGAAGGATTCAGATTTCTTGTGGCGCAGTCCTCCAATTCATGGCTCTATGCAGTCTTGATCCAACTCGGTCGAAGCCTTAGAGAAATGTTTTCAATAATCCAATTCCTTTAAGTTGTTCACAAAAACCTGTACTTTCATGTGACACCCTCCTCTTGCTTAGATTCTTCCTCTTCCAAAACAAGTAAGCCTTCAAAGTATTATTTGCTTACACAATCTATGTCGTATTTTTTAATTTGCTCAACGTACAATAAAAGTAAATATATATATATATATATATGCAAATATCAATCTATAATATAAATCGAGAATTTCGACTCTTCATAGATGCAGACATTCACATTGAATGAGAAAAATTTCGTAAATTATTATCTGGTGGGTTGTTTTCTTTCTTCCCACAAGCAAAACCTTCCTCCCATGAATTTTTTTATTATAACCAACACTCAAATATTAGGGACAAAAGTTACAATCCTAAGCATGATTATTGTGGGCAGGTGGGAGCCGAGAGCAAGGGAACGGATAAGGTTAGTAATCTTACGGTGAGTAACTATGAGTAACACATCCACATCAACATGACATCAACATCCCTCTCTATACTGGAAAGCCTTTAATTTTCTCCTCCTTAATCTTTGACGGACGATTTCTCACTCGTTTTAAGTCGATTTTTTTGCACAGTTAGATCAGATTAATTGTGCTCTTCAAAATGATATCCACTTTGATATATTTTTCGAACAAAAAAAATTGAGCAATTTTTTACCAGTCTATACCTTATGGTATTGACTAGTATTGAAATAAGAGCATACCTATGGTTTGAGAAGCGTACCATGGTGGTATGAACAAACCAAGACTGTAGGATGGTTGAATATATGATAGTAGAGGTATATTAACTGCCATTTACGACTTTTAACATTGTGTACCACAAGATACCACCCCGTACCAGGGTGGTATTGTGTGGTATTTTTTGGTCCTGTAATTTGTTCACCCAAAAATTTGTAGATCCAATAGATCATGATGGCTCGTTCTTTCTGTGCAAACGCTTTCAAAAACGAATTAAAACCGGAAAAAATACCATATGGTATGCAGTTGGTACCGAGAGGCAAGAAATTTTTTCCTCAAAAAATATTGAAAATGGATCTCATTTTGTAGAGCACAACGAACTCGTTCCATCTGTGCAAAAAAAAAAATCCAAGTTAAACCGAAAAAGATATGAGCCAATTAAGAAAGTTATGAAAAATAAAAATGGTCTTTAATTCTCCATTCTTATATCTAAATTTTCTAAACGAAGGGTTTAGATTTAGTTATTGATGGGTGCACCCTAATTTGAGCACAATTAGATCTAAATTTTCTAAACGAAGGGTTCAGACTTAGTTATTGATGGGTGCACCCTATCTTAAGCCCAAGACCAACTAAACGCATCTTATTCCAGCAAATTGGTGCTGCTAGTTTTCCTAAACTGTGTTCTTTTTTGCTAGTTCCGGCCCCTAATTTTGTTTTCTCAGGTTTCGTCGACTTTGAGTTTGAGTGGATCCAGGTTTCGGCGATGCAGCAGCTACCGCCCACCGTATTGGTCGAGGCTTTAAGAAGGAGGAAACGGTGTCGTTTCAGCATTGCAAACCTGTGCTTTACACTTTCTATTATGTCGTTTCCCGATAGGGTTCATCCTCGTTGAACGAGAGAGGAGATAATCGGGGGGATCAGACTCGGCAGTCAAAATCACCGCTCCTAGTCGTCGTTCTCCGACGTTTCACCCCCATTTCCACCACCGACCGTCGGCCGCTGCCGAGAAATTCGTATATCGGTGGGAATTTTTCCTATCACTGCTGCTGCTCATTGCGCCACAATCTGAGAGATGATTCCGAACGTCTCCACATCCGCGTCCTCCTCATTCGCTCCTCTCATTCCTTCTATATCCATTCCAACTCACGCTCCTTCCCTTTCTGTCGGCAAAGCCAATTCGCTCTCCTTTCCTTCTAGTCCCAAAACCAGTCGATTATCTCAGCATTTCTCTTCCCTCCGCTCCCCTCTCCCAATGCGACCCCCGGCGGCGGTTTCCATTGAGAAAGAGACGATGGAGGCGGAGCGGCCCGACACATTTCTCAGAGAATCGGAGAGTGGAGAGGTGAGGGTTCGGTTTGAGAAGATGATCAGGGATGCTCAGGACAGCGTCTGCCAGGCCCTCGAAGCCGTCGATAAAGTCGGCAAGTTTAAAGAAGACGTCTGGTCCAGACCGGGCGGTGGCGGAGGCATTAGTAGAGTCTTGCAGAACGGCGCCGTTTTTGAGAAGGCCGGAGTTAATGTGTCCGTCGTCTATGGCGTTATGCCCCCTGAAGCATATAGAGCTGCCAGGTCGGCTTCTCCCGATCAGAAACCTGGCCCTATTCCTTTCTTCGCAGCCGGAATCAGCTCTGTAATTGCCCATTTCCTGCTCACTTGTTCTGTTTCAGCATTTTCTGCCTTGTGCTTAATCTCTACTGGGCACTCATCAAAATCCATGATCCGTTTGTGTTGTCTGCCATGCATGGCTAAGTCAACTCCTGTTTTCGTTTTCTATCTTCTTTGATTGGATTGGGTGGATTTTTCTTTGTTATCAGGTCTTGCATCCCAAGAATCCCTTTGCCCCCACTGTGCATTTTAACTATAGATACTTCGAGACTGATGCTCCCAAAGGTTAGCTTTCCGCATTCTATCCCGTCAGTTCTCTCTGCAAATCACTTATCTGACTTGTTCTTATGCAACTCAGTGAAAATCAAATCCCCTCACCTGAATTTAGTAACTCAACGGTGCTATATCTTGAGGGGAAAGTTGAGTAATCTGGTTTGCTAGGCAAGATAAACATTTTGTTTAAATATTCATCTCTAATATGCTTGGTGATTTCCCTCTTAATCCACTTGATTTCATTCACCATATCAATCTGTTGTTAATAATGAACTTCACGAGCTTTTCAGACTTCTTAACTAGTTGGACATGTGAATGATAGACGATGTGCTTGAAGTGGGCAGGGTACTTCAGTGTGTAGACCTTTCTTTATGTCGATTGCAGCGGCTGACCAAACTTGAGCACCAAGTTTTGAAACCTGCTGCCATTTTTTTTTTCTTGCTGGGAATTTTTTATAGTAACTGGGTAGTTGGTCAACTGCTTAGATTTAATCAATCTTCCATATTGAATGTCCCGTGCAATGGTGAGCCACTGCCCCTAACCCTTTCACGACTAAACGTTGTACTGCATACAGATGCTCCTGGAGCCCCTCGGCAATGGTGGTTCGGTGGTGGGACTGACTTAACCCCAGCTTATATCTTCGAGGATGATGTTAAGCATTTTCATTCGGTATATCTTCCATTGGTTTTGCTCATTCTATGTTCTTATGTATGACAAATGCTCTGTATATTGGGATATACTTATCATATTCCTGTTGTTACACAAGTTAAGAATTTGGATTTGAGGATGTGTATTTATTTAGTCTTCCCTTGCTAGTGATCTGCAGTTATCTCTGTAATACTTATTTAGTATTTTCTGTGTAAAGGAGTAGCGATTGATAGGATTAGGATCTTTGCGGTATTGACGATGCCAACAGTTTAGCTAGAGAGCTTAATAAAGATTGCTATTCATCGGGAAAAAATTGATTTGGTCTCTACTAACTTTTTTTTTCCAATTGTTACTCATTACTTTTCAGGTTCAAAAGAAGGCATGTGACAAGTTTGATCTCACATTTTATCCACGCTTCAAGCAATGGTGTGATGATTATTTCTACATCAAGGTTTGTATCGGGCAAAACATTTCTTTTACATCTGTTGTGGTGGTTTGATTTATCACTATCAGTGTAATATCTCAAGTGTGGTTCTTATTTCCTTGTTATCATATCACAAAATCCATCTCTTAAGTAAATGATAGCAGTAGTACTAGTAGTCATTCATGAAGAGCAAAAATGCAGTAGTTCTTTATGTAGTCTGCTGTTTGTATGGCTGACAGTTTTGGGACCTGATATGTGTCCTGCTACATGACAGAATATTAGGGACTTGAGTAGGTGCTTCTATAAAGCTATTGCATTGTTAGTCATCGTAATGTATTCCTTCAGCGTTGCATTGCATATGGTCTTAAAGCCATTTAGGACATAATGTGATCATATAGATGAATTCCTCTTGTCATAGTAAATGAGAGTTTGATGTACAAGTAGAACATACGCAGGTTACAGTAAGTGACAAGTAGAACATACGATTTAATTATAATGTGTTGATCGTTGCTGTATACAGCATCGAGGTGAGAGGCGAGGACTTGGGGGAATATTCTTTGATGACCTTAATGACTATGATCAAGAGATGCTTCTTGCTTTTGCTACTGGTAGTGTATCCTCTCTCGGCTGAATCAAGAGTAGCTACCGGTTGTGTTATTGAGCAGTTCTCAATTACTTAATTCTGTCTTCTGTTGTATTTAGAGTGTGCGAATTCCGTGATTCCTGCGTATGTTCCAATCGTGGAGAGAAGGAAGGATATGCCATTTAATGACCAGCAGAAAGCATGGCAACAGTTGCGCCGCGGCCGCTATGTAGAATTCAACTTGGTAAATGAAAACTGTCACCCCTTTGTACAATTACTGCAACGCTGTCTGCAAAATTTCCTAACTTCACGAGTTTTTACATGGCAAATTGAAGGTGTATGATAGGGGCACAACTTTCGGGCTGAAGACTGGAGGTCGAATAGAAAGTATTCTGGTCTCGTTGCCGCTATCAGCTCGGTGGGAGTATGACCACGTAAGTTTTTCCAGTGACAATCTGCTCAAGCTATTGCTTGTGTTTCCAGGTCTAATGACACGTCGAGCTGACCTAACAAGTTATCTTCGGCTGTATAACAGAAACCAGAGGAAGGAAGTGAAGAGTGGAAACTGCTGGATGCTTGTATCAACCCGAAAGAATGGCTCTAATGTGTGTATTTCCAGTATTCTACCGTTATTACATCGAGACGTTAGATGGGTCTTTTTAGAAGCAAGCAATATAATCGAGACGTTTGTTACAACAATCTATTTGTTTGTTTAGGCTAAAAAGTAAAGACTTTTCTCACTTGGAACCGAAACAGTATGACAAAAGATAGATCATATGATTAAAAAGATAGATCATTACATTCTGGAATTCAACCAGCTCCTAAAATCAAAAGAACGACATGTAGTCGGGTACAAAGAAAGGGCCTTATGAGCCACCAAGTGGGTTACCCTATTACTACTCCGACCTACAAACCGTACACAGAATATTTTCTGACTAGCAAATAGCCTCACAACTTCTTCCAGGATGCTCCCCAATCTGCTATCCCGAGTGTCGGCCTGATTAAGCTTGTCAATAACAACCTTGGCGTCCCCCTCAAACCGCACCCCCGTGAAACCCAGCTCCAGACACCAAGTGATAGCTTCCCGGAGAACAAGAAGCTCAATTACCATCGGATCATCAATATCCGGAAACTTCCTTTGGCCACCATGACCCTCCCCACAATCCTTAACAACTAAACCACCAGCCGAGTGCGACCCAGCCCTTGTTGCCCCATCCCACGTGCAAACAATAGACGAGGGGCCCTCCTCACCTAGGCGACCCGCCACAATACTTAAGGAACGGTTCACCCGATTAACAGGGATACTGACCCACTCCTGATATTGCTGATGAAACTGTCGCATTAAAGTTTGGACACCAAACTGTTTGCCTTCAAAGACAACCCAATTTCAGGATTTCCATATGCGTCAGAGAACTGTAGCAACAACCATGAAAGTCTTAGCACGATGACTGGCAAATGCAGTCAATAGCATGCATCAACTTCCTCCTTGGACCAACAACATCAGCACCCATATCTTTCAGCTTCTCCATCGTCAGGTTAACCAGCTGAAACTTACCAACGCTACTGCTGCGGAAGATCATCACAAATTGATCCAACCCTAACAATGCCAACAACTTGGTCAACCTGCCAGCCTTCTTGATTTTCCTCTCCACGAGTGATGCTCTCAGTGTCTGGTTCAATGATGCTGGGCCCCTGTCCAATATACTCTGCCCAGGCAAAAACAGTCTCGGTCGCTTCATCGTTCTCGACGCTCTTGATGCTCCTACCATAGCAGTAGTAGCAATAGTACCAGCCCTCCGGTTATCCACTCGAACCACAACTGCCTCCCCGACGGGACAAATCCCTGCACAGGTCTCTGCCGCGGCAACATCTGTTGATTCACCACCTTTGATAATTTCTGCAGGCATGGCTTCCTCACAGGAAGGTACAGGGGAGGGAAACGCTGTGGATTTCGCTGCATCAGGTGGTGGTAGGGGTGGGCATTCGGTCGGTTCGGTTTCGACCGAATCAAAATTATGAATACCGGGTTCCCAAATTCTCCCAAATCTCAAACCGAAATCGAACCGAATTATAATTCGGTTTGGTCGGTTTAAACTGAATTATAATTCGGTTCGGTTCAGTTTTTCACACAAAACCTAATTTGTGAAGCTACTTGTATTTTCTCACTTTTAAATTATTTTTCACCCCTAATATAAACAATAAATATCAATTATATGCATCATCAATGATAAAATCAAACTTTTCAACACATAAGTCTTAAAACATTTCAAATATTTAAGTCTAAAAACAACTACAAACATAAAAATCCATCATTTGGAGCTTGCAATAATAGTGTTTCGGTTTTTCGGTCGGAAATTCAGTTCGTTTGAAAGAGCTCTGATTTCCGAACTATCCATATTTTCCTTCCGAATTCCGAACCGAATAGCATTAATTCGATTTCGGTTCGGGTTTACCGAACCATTTGCCCACCCCTAGGTGGTGGAGGACTCTCTTCCTTTTCACAATCACCCAACTGTCGTCTTCTCCATCCAAATCATTGACAATTCGCCCTGGTCTTCCCATCACCCGCTGATCACCTAGTTACATATGGAGAAATCTTTTGTTGATGTTGTTAAGCTGGGGTTCCCTATGGAGTCAGGGAAAAGCTCCATCAAATCCCACAAATCTCAGGCATTCTTGGAGGTGGAAGAAATTGGTGTCAATGATAGGCTGCATTTCCTGGATCGTTGCTTAACGATCAGTTTCTTTAATAGTAGGAACCAGGGACTTCCGTCTTCTCTGACCGGAGATTTTGTGACATGGGCTAGAAAACGATGGGGTTTATCGGAGAGTTCAGTCTTTTCCAACAAGGTTGGGGACTTCTGGTATCTAATCTGCTCTTCTCTCTCGGAAGCCATTAGGGTACAAGAAGATGGTCACGCAAAATTTCGAGAATGGAACGTCTTATTGTGGTTTTGGAAAGAAGTGGACGGGCGTAGCTTCGCTTCTCCTGGTGGGTTGCAATGGCTCATGGTCTTCAGGCTCAACTGTATCCCAGTTTTGCTGAGAGAGCAACTCCCTTTTTCACCTTGAATTGGTCAAAATATTCGGAATTTCTTACTTTTCGTGGAGGATTAGATCCAGAATTCCCCCCTTTCTTCGATCATTGAACGTTGTAAAAAACATCAGACAGATATGTGGGGAATTCGTCGATGTTGATTAGAGTTCTTGGTCGGATCCGTGTGTTCGCATCAAAGTTCGACCAAGAAAAGAGCTTCCGGAATCACTTCTGATAAGATTTGGGACAACCGTGTTCGTCGTCAAAATTCTGCCGGTGCCGGAAGTTGAATGTCCGGTGGCGGACTTGAACCGTCACCGTCTTTTGGACAAGATTTTTTATTCGAGATCTGCAGGGGATCCGCCTAACTCTGAGAAATCACAGAGCCCGAGAGCGTTGGGTGGCGTCCCGGTCTCGAGGTCCTCACGCGTCGCCTCGGTTTCCTCTGACCTGGTACTCCGCAGGCATGCGCTGCAGGTCTCCGATCTCCATGCAGGTTGGGCCATTAGTGTGGGGATTAAGAAATTTTGGGTCCGCAAATCGGGCTCGTTACCCAAACCCACTATTCCTTGTTCTTCCCTCAGGGAGCCCTTTTCTCCTTGTTCTTCCCTCTGTGAGCCCATTTCCTTTAACCCATTAACCTCCTCTCCTCTCCTTAGTTCGGCCCAAGATCTTTTGTTTTCCTCCTCTCCTCCTGGTCCACCCCCAAAACCAAAACCCAGCCTTGTCATTCTCAATGCCTCTGCTTATTCCCCAACACTTGTCTTTGATTCAACCCTTTCCATCTTATCGCTAAGTATCCCCCCTGCCATCACCATTTGCTACCCATTTTCCCCCTTTCCTTCCTACCCCGTCCCTCCCCCTTGTCCCCCTTCCATCTCCTTCTGTTGATCACTTTGCCCCTACCTCTCTGTCATCTCCAAACTCCCAATCTGACCTCTCTAGCCCTCCTTCGCCTGATGTCGTCTCCGGCTGCTCCAACACTGATTCTCCTGAGTCCCCTGAGTCGGACCAATTAGCCATCGTTTCGTTTAGCCCTCTCGGCTCCGATTATTTTGAGGCGTGGCGTAGCAGGCAGGACCTCGTCAACTTGATTACGCAGAGTCTAAAGATCTGTGATATTCTTAAGCTCTCAGACTCAGTCTCTACTGACAATGCTAAGCAGAAGGTCGCTATCATCGCGATAGACACTCAGCGCAAGAGAAAGAGGGAATCGAGATCCAAGTTGGAAATGGAAATGCGTCGACTGGGACTTGATTATCCTCCTCCAACATCCAAAGCTCGGAATCGTTCAGCTCACTCGACCTAGGTTTGCCATTCTTCTTGCTGTCTGTGGCTTTGTGTCGACATGACTCATTCTTTCATTGCGTGGAACGTGCGTGGGTTGGAAAACCCAAATAAGAGGGCAAAAATTAAGAGGCTTCTGAAGAGATGGAAACCTTCTATTGTGGGTCTCACCGAAACTAAATGGAAGTCCTGCGACAGAAATCTGATTTCGTCCATTAGCGGTTGCAATTCCAGTGATTGGGTTGCTAAAGACTCGGTCGATGCTAGCGGTGGCATTGTCATTTTTTGGGATCCTTCTATCTACATGGCTCTGACGGTTTGGGAATGCAGATTCTCTTTGGCAGTTTGTCTGAAGCTGATTTAATCCGAAGATATTATCTCCTTCCTAGTTGTATATGGACCACAGGATAAGAATGACAAAATGGAATTTCTTAAGGAAATCGAGTTAGTGTGTAGAGAATATCTGGCTGCGTTGTGCATTATTGACGATTTTAATCTTGTCAGATCAGAGGAGGAATTCATTGGTTTCCCTAGAGATCCAGAGATCATGTATGAATTTAACAGTTTGATTAACAGATGCAATCTTGTGGACCTCTCGCTGCAAGGGGCCAGGTACACTTGGAATAGAGGAGGTGTGGAGAAATTGTCGTCTCGCATTGATAGAGCATTTATTAATTCGAGTTTTGAAGACTTGTTATCCCCAGAGGCTCTGATTGCTCTTGATCGAGTGGAGTCAGACCATAACCCGATTTGTCTTCGGTGGGGTTCAATGGAGCGTTTCATTCACCCTTGGAGATTTGAAAATATGTGGTTTGAAGAAGACTCCTTTTTGCAGAGCCTGGTGGGGTGGTGGTGCATCCCTGTCAGTGGGACTAGTTACCTGTTCAGATTTAGGCAAAAATGCAGGCAAACCAAACTAATGATCAAGCAATGGAATCGGGACCATTTTGGAAAAGTAGAGAAGCGTATCGCAGATCTTCTTTTTAGAATTAAAAGTATTGATGATGTTGAAGAGACAGATCAGATCAATCCGCTGTTATCCTCTGAGAGAGCTATCCTTAAATGTGAACTTGAGAAGGTTCTAATCATGGAGGAGATTTTCTGGAGGCAACGGTCTAGAGAAGTGGGGCTTCAGGTGGGTGATAAGAACACCAGCTTCTTTCATAGAGTGGCTAAGGTTAAAAGAAGGAAAAACAGAATCAAGAGATTGGTGATCGAGGGAAGGGCCTCAGAAGATGGGAATGAGATTAAGATTGCCTTCCATAATAACTTTTTTGCTAAGTTCGTGGAATCTGATGATGATAGGCCATTGCCGACCAGGTACAGGGGCTGTATGCTTTCCCTAGAAGAAAATGAAGCTCTTCTGAAGCCTTTCACGGAGCTGAAAGTTTGGCAAGCACTGTAATGGGATTAAAGCTCCAGGGCCGGATGGTTATTCGATTGAGTTTTATAAGAAAGCGTGGGATATTATAAAGGTTAAATACACTTGTATATCCAAAACTTTCACGGTTATGCCAATAATATCCAAATTTCTCGAAATACCACTTATATCCAATTCCTTCACATTCTTTAACGGTGTTTATGGATATACAAGTGTATTTAACCAAAAATATATTGGGAAATGGATAGATTTGGCAAAGAACAACTTTAAAACATGGATATAAGTGGTATTTCCGGAAATTTGGATATTATTGGCACAACCGTGAAAGTTTTGGATATACAAGTGTATTAAACCTATTATAAAAACTGATTTATTGAAGGCGTTTGATGATTTTTTTCCTTGCTGGCACTCTTCCTCAGTCGATAGCTCATGCCTTCATCTGTCTGCTACCCAAAAGAGATCCCTTCGAACATGTTTCTGATTTTCGTCCGATCAACCTATTGGGAAGCTTAAACAAGATTATTGCAAAGGTTCTGTTCAATCGCCTTTCACCCATATGAACACCCTAATCTCGGACAACCGTTTGCAGGGAAAAGGGGTAGAGTGATTCATGAATCTTGCTTGATTGCCAATGAAGTAATTGATAGCCGAAGAAGAAATGGAAAATCGGGTGTTGTGATTAAATTGGACATCGAAAAGGCCTTTGACTCCATCAGCTGGGAGAGCATTTTAAACTCACTATATCACTTGGGTTTGCATCCGAGGTTTCAGAAATGGATTAAAGGGCTGGTTTCCTCTTCCAGACTCTCCATTCTTGTTAACGGAGAATCTACTGGTTTCTTTGGTATGAGCCGAGGTGTCAAACAAAGCGACCCTCTTTTGCCCTTCCTATTCAACATTGGTATGGACATACTTTCATTTATTCTTTGTGAAATAAAGAATGAGGGGCTCATTACGGGTTTCTGCATTAATGAAGAAAGGCACATCGGAGAGGTTACCCATCTACTTTATGCAGATGATGCCATCCTTTTTTGTGAAGCAAATGAGTCTGAGGTACGCAATATGCTGGCTGCTTTGATTTGTTTTCAGGCGATTACTGGCTTGCAAATAAACCTCGAGAAATCGAAAATTTTCCAATTTGGCGAGGTAGCAAATATTGAGAGGATAGTTGAAATTTTTGGCTGTGACTGGGCTTTTTTGCCAACAACATATCTCGGTTTACCTCTCGGGTGCCAATCGCTGTCTGCTACGCACTGGAATAACGTTGTGACTAAGACACAGTCAAGATTGGAAGGCTGGAAAGGGAATTGTTTATCGATAGGAGGGAGAGTGGTGCTTATAAACGCGGTGCTAGCAAGTCAAAGCAGTTATATAAGTTTGCTATTTTTAATCCCTAAGAATGTCATCAAATCTTTGGAGAAGATTCAAAGGGACTTTCTTTGGTCAGGCACTCAGGAAAACGAGAAGCTTCATCTCGTGTCATGGGATCTTTGCAAAACTGCCAAGAATATGGGTGGATTGGGTATCCGTGATCTTGAGCTACATAATCAAGCTTTCCTGTATAAATGGCAACGGAGATTCGCGACAGAAAGGGGAACTTGGTGGAGGGAAATCATTGACGCCAAGTTTCCTAACATTTACTCGGAGTGGCTCTTGGGTATCATGTCGGGCAGTGATGGAGGCAGTCTTTGGCGCAAGATTATGAAATTACAGTCTGGTTTCTGGAAACTTGTGTGTATTGAACATGGACAAGGTCACTGGACTTCGTTCTGGTTTGATACCGGGATCGAGGGCGTCTGATTGGCCGATGAATTCCCGAGAGTCCTGGCTGCTACTGAATCTCTGATTACCTTTCTTCTTCTGAGGGAAATTATCAATGGGACATACCATTGATCTATTCACTTCGGGGTGGGGCTGAAAGAGAGGGTGGGAGATTACTTGATTTACTTCATTCTATTCCTTTTCAGAACTTTTTTGCAGGGCCTGAAAGATCAAGATGGCTCCCGTCTCCCACTGCTGGTTTCGGTGTCCACTCGGCATTTGATCATCTCGCCGTTGCACGTTTTGGAGGAATTGCAGATTTTTCCTCGAAGGTGGTATGGCAAAGCATCGTGCCGAGCAAGATTTGCATCTTTTTATGGCCGGTCTTCCACAAACGAAGTCTCACTGTTGACAACCTGAAGAAGAAAGGATTTTACATTTCAAATAGATGTGTGCTAAGAGTGATTCTAGGAAGGTCATTTTTGTCATTCCACCCAGTTCTTTTTTATATATTAAAAATGTTATCATTGGAGTTCGAACTTTGGTCAATCCAATTAAGAAATAACATTGTAACCAACTACGCTACATTGTCTTATTGTTATTTTTTTATTAAAATCTAGAAATATGTTTGGTGATGATGCTTCTATATTTATATTTTATCTTAAGTTATTTATATGTTATGGAAAGAGATTATTTCTGAAATTGGAACTCAAGTAACATTCATTCAAACATTAATATTAAATTGTATGTGTAGTTTAGTTTAGACAAAATACAGAAGTGTAACCAATACATGGACCTTTGTGACAAGTATATCATTTTTTTGTGACAAATATACACATAATATAATGATAAAAATGAAAAATGAGAGTCTCATTTCAAATTTCTTGGTATGAGAGTGATCCTAGGAAGCTATTTTTCGTCATTGCACCCAATTTATCTTTATATTATGTGTAAATTGTCACAAATAATTACTATATTTGTCACAAAGGTCCATGTTTTGGCTACACCATATGTATTTTGTCTAAACTGAACCATACGTACGATACAATTTAATATTTAAATCAATATTATTTCAGTTCTGATTTCACAATTAATCACTTTCTATAAGATATAATAATTTCAGGTAAAATACATTTCCTACTTGTTTGAAGAAGCTCTTTCTATAAGATACATTTAATTTTTTAAGATTTATCATTTGAAATTTCGTGAATTAAGAGTGAAAGTAGGAAGAGTAAGTTTGTCATCACAATTATTTATCTACTTCATACAAAAAAGTATTGTTTGTACCGTCTAGCTCGAGGTATGAACAATGATATTTGTTGGTGTGGGGTTGACTCACGATCTGTTCGTCTGATCTCGTCGGGAGGGAAGAAACCTATGAAAGAGACGGGGACGCCCCCCGAATTAAGCTCCGACGATCAAGTTAGCTTCGGTTTAGCATAAGTTGAGAGAATAGTGTTGCGAGATAAAGTGTAGAGAGATAGTGGAAAGTGGAAAATCAGGAGAGAGGAGAAGTCCCTTTCCTTTGGAGGGCTTCAAGCTCTTATATACCTGTAGCGGGTATCGAGCGTTGGGCATCGCTGATTGTGCGCCCTACTACTTAGTTTGTGCGCGGAGTATCTTAGTAACACCCCCAACAATTGCCCCCCAAGCTGGTGGTGAGTTTTAACTCATCACTAGCTTATTGTTTATTTGTTTTTTTTAAATCTTCGTCGGTAATTTTGGATGGAGCCCTATGTACCCCCAGTTGCCCCCCAGCTGGTGGCGCGTTTGGCTGACGCGGTGCTAGCTTCCTGCGTCATGCCCCCCAGTTGGTGTGTTTCATTAAGCCGTTGAGCGCTCTTCTATTGGAGTTCTTCACACACACACACACAAGTGTGTACTCTTTCAATGGTGCGCTTGTGACAGCAGCACGATTACGTTACGGGCTTACCGCGCATGTTTAGTGCCTTTTATTGGAGATAGAGGTAGTTGAACACTCTCATATTGTATATTCACCGATGCTCTTAGACTTTGTGTGCTTCGTTGAGACTTATTTGTAGATCTTCGATGCTCTTATTGAAGTCTTATTTGTGTGCTTCGTTGAGACTTATTTGTAGCTTCTTCGATGCTCTTATTGAAGTCTTACTTGTGTGCTTCGTTGAGACTTATTTGTAGTTCTTCGATGCTCTTATTGAAGTCCTATTTGTGTGCTTCGTTGAGACTTATTTGTAGATCTTCGATGCTCTTATTGAAGTCTTATTTGTGTGCTTCGTTGAGACTTATTTGTAGCTTCTTCGATTCTCTTATTGAAGTCTTACTTGTGTGCTTCGTTGAGACTTATTTGTAGATCTTTGATGCTCTTATTGAAGTCTTATTTGTGTGCTTCGTTGAGACTTATTTGTAGATCTTCGATGCTCTTATTGAAGTCTTATTTGTGTGCTTCATTGAAACTTATTTGTAGCTTCTTCGATGCTCTTATTGAAGTCTTACTTGTGTGCTTCGTTGAGACTTATTTGTAGATCTTCGATGCTCTTATTGAAGTCTTATTTGTGTGCTTCGTTGAGACTTATTTGTAGATCTTCGATGCTCTTATTGAAGTCTTATTTGTGTGCTTCGTTGAGACTTATTTGTAGATTCACTGAGGCAATGTGCCCTCTCCTCGTCGGGGTTTTTAACCATCAGTTTGGAGTCTTCAAGGCGTCGAGAGCTTGGTGAGTTTCTCATCTCCCACGTTGTTGGGTACGTCTTACCCCCCATTAGCGCCATTAACGCTCAGGAAAGTAAAATATTTAAAAATTTAATAATGATAGAGGGATGGAGTACTTAGCTTTATGTTGGCGAAGCGGCGCGAAGAGTTGTTAAAATAAGAGTGCTGCCTCTAAGGATCATAAGGCGCGTATGTAGCTACTGGTAATGTTGCTTGTTTGGCGGAGGAGTGACCAGGGTTCAATTCCTGGTGGCAGCGATAATATTTTTGAAGAGTTCCGTGACTGTTGAATGCGGGCCGCGAGTTGGGCCGCCTGCAGTGCGAGCTGCGAGTGTTGAGGCGGCGGGCCGCAAGCTTGGGCGGTAGAGTCACGCGGATGAGTATGACTCGGGCCCGCGAGTAGTGGGTTCATCTTCCGTGAGTGCGCCGCGAGTCGGGGAAGCGAAGCTTTAAAATAGCGCGCTGCACCTATTGATCACATTTAAGGTTTGTAGTCTACTAGTTGCCTTTCTTGTCTTTCACAAGATTGGCGCGAGTTCAAGCCCTCGCGGCGACGATATATTTTTTATTTTAGCGAGCTTAGTGCCTGTGGGCTTGGTTGGACTGGAGCGCCGAAGCGGGCTCAAGTGCAGTAGTACTGGTGGGCCGGATTGGCGCGGACGAACGACATGGGCCGCTTTGTCATGGTGCGGGCTTGTTAGGCGGATCAGATGGAAGATTTGGGCTGACGAGTGCGAGTCAGGCCCGCGAGTCGGAGTAGGCTTTGATGTGGGAGTAAGAAGTTGATGGTGCGGGCTGCCAAGCTGGGCCTAAGGACGCAAGTCGTATCTGCTTGTACTTTTAAGACGGGGCGCGGGCTGGAGTGGGGCGAAGCCCACCAGTGACGCGGGAGCGGGCTGAAAGAAGTCGTGCTTGCTAGTCTGGAGCGGGGTGCTTTCTCTATAAATAGGATGCCGCGATTTGATCCAGCAAGTTTTCGTTGTCGCGTACTGGTCAGCGTAGTTCAAGGGCGATGCAGTTGTGCGGGTTCAAATCGCGGCGGGAGCAGTTTTTTTTTTAATTGAATGCTATGTCTTGAGGCGGATTGGGTCTAGTTGATGCTGAATGTTTCGGGCCTGTATTGGCGAACAGAGCCCATGGAGCGGCGGGCCTCGAGTTTGAGCGGACTGGATGGAGGCGAACCGGTTGCGCGTTTGGGGCGGTCAGCGAGTGGGAAGAGCGTGGGCTGGATCTGTGGTGCTGCATTGATGGGCGGACGACATGGTCTTGAAGGAGCTGGCGGAGATAAAGGCGGAGTGGGCCGCGACCGCGAGTAGGCTTGGGTGCCAGACGGCTCTTTCTCCCCTTTTTTTCTTTTTTTGTTTGTTTCTTCTTCTTCTTCCTCCCTTTTTTTAACCATCTCTCCTGGCGGAGAGAGCTGTGACTGAAGTAGATATGGCTTGGCGTGGCGACAAACAGAGGATCAGAAGCAAGGGTCTTTCGCCGTCGGAACAAACATGTTTTTGTCTCTCAATCTGCCGCCCGATCGGATGGCGGCTCCATTGATTAGTTCTGTGGGGCAGCTTGCTTCTCTGCTTCGTCCTTTGGATTTTGGTTAGCCATCTCGCCGCCGTTCGGCGGAGCTTCCGTTGTGTGGTTGATTAGGATCGGGTCTTTGAGGGTTGGGTAGAAGCAGCGATCCTTCACTTTGGCGGATGATGAGAGATGGGTAGAAGCGGAGAAATTTGAGGGCACTTTACAGCCTGGCATACACTTGCACCATTATGCCTCGGTAAAAGCGCCTTCTCTTTCTGACAGAGGGAGAAACTTGCCCTTTCTCTTCACTCTTTCTCGACTGCAGGTCATCGACTGTAGCAAAGCAGTTTGATTCTTGAGACGTGGTGATTGACGGGAACTCCGACCCTGAACATGTCTCCGACGGTCGTTTTTTTTCTTTCTTTTCCTCCTCTTCTTCTTGTTTTTCAATTGTTGTTGGACTTTTTTTTTCAGATGAAGATCATGTGATGTGTACTTGTAGATTCTGGGCTCGAAGTGGGGAGGGACTTCACAGCTATTGTCGTCGGCCACCATGTGTAGGGGAAGAGAATGTCTCTTTTTTATATTATATTCTCAGATCTCGAGCTTCCTGTTCGTCGCCTGAGTTACTTGCCGCCGCTGCTCGTAGTAGTGGATGAGAGCCGATCTTCCTCCCACCGTTTCTCTGTTTCCCGGCGGGTTCTTTCCTGGGAGCTTTCTTTTTGTTTGCTTCGCTTCTTAAGCAGACCCAAAAATCACAGAGGCAGAGTTGTTAGGGACCAAGTTCCCCATCTGCTTCTTTCGTTGGCTCTTGCCCTTTCCTCCCTTTTTTTGTGTGAATTCTTTTCCCAAATTTCTTCCCCCTTCCAAAATCAAACAGCGGGATCTTCTAGTCTTGCCCCACGGTGGGCACCAATTGTTTGTACCGTCTAGCTCGAGGTATGAACAATGATATTTGTTGGTGTGGGGTTGACTCACAATCCGTTCGTCTGATCTCTTCGGGAGGGAAGAAACCTGTGAAAGAGCCGGGGACGCCCCCCGGATTAAGCTCCGACGATCAAGTTAGCTTTGGTTTAGCATAATTTGAGAGAATAGTGTTGAGAGATAAAGTGTAGAGAGATAGTGGAAAGTTGAAAATCAGGAGAGAGGAGAAGTCCCCTTCCTTTGGAGGGCTTCAAGCCCTTATATACCTGTAGCGGGTATCGAGCGTTGGGCATCGCCGATTGTGCTCCCTACTACTTAGTCTGTGCGCGGAGTATCTTAGTAACACCCCCAACAAGTATCAATATCAAGATTTGAACCATGGTCTTTTCAAACAAAAACAATAATCAAAACCAATTACACTAAACCAATTTATTTTATCTACTTGAATTGTAAACATACACTAAGTGAAGATTTGAAAAGCATATGACTTTTCCATCACGGTTAGCTAGCCTATTAAATCTTCTGAAAAGCAAAGTTTAATACGTGAATTATAATTTATTATAACCTATACAATTTTGGATAATCTTAAAATTTCAATCCAAATTTTATTGCTTGAAATAATGCATATCGAATTGCAACATTGAATATGCAAAAACCATGTAGAATTCTTAAAATTAATATAAATTTTTAAAACTACTACGAAACAATAATATTTTGTACAAACGACAGGTGGATGGTTCTCTAAACTTTTAGCCTGGTTAACTGCTAAACGTTAAACTTCAAGGGCTCACGCACAAGTCTGAGCACCACACAGTCTATATTGGTGAACTCATGTTTTAAGGAGAAATGCGTCATTTGATAGAAATAAAATAAAATATTATAAAAATAACATTTGAAATTTCAATTAATGAGTAGTTTTTTATATCAACATGTGATGGCTCATATTCTAAAAGGTTTATAAAATACATTCATTATTTATTTTGAGACTCAAACCTTTTCCAATTTATACAACTAAACACTCATTTATAAACTCATTCTTGATTAACTTCAGAGCTGAAAAGTCTAATTTACAGCCTGCAGTAATAAAAAATAACTTCAACAATAACTTTAGAAGCAAGTAAAGTGAAGAAGAGATTGAGATTTAGTATCTCTTTGTAAATGTGTATGTGTTTGGGGAGGGGGGAGTGTTTTTGGTCTAAAAAGTTTGTGGAAGGGGTTGAAAATATATCTTTTGTTTCGAATATTGCATATTGAATTTGAGTATTGAACATTTGGAAGAAATATATAAATCTTATATTATTATTAATTTTCAAACAGTTGACCCACTGTTATTAAAGCCGAACCGAGCCGGTCGGTCGGACTAGTAAAACCGTCACTCGACCGCAAAACTGGCTCGGATGAGCCATTTAGCCGAAACGGCCTTTTGAAGCGGCTGGATGCCGGCCGGAACGGTTAACCAGTTGAACCGGTCGAGCCGGTCGCTCGGTTTTCACCACTTCCGGCCGTTATGATTTAATAAAAAAAAAACGTAATTTGTTGGGCTGGGCTGCAAAGAAAACCCTAGCGACCTAATTTAATTCATCTCCTTCCGTCTCCTTGGCCAACAGAGAGAACAACGGCGACATCGTCATCGCTTTCCAGTTGGCGCTCCCGACTGCACCGCTTCTAGTCGGCCCTCCCATCGGTGGCGTCATCGCCATCGCCATCGCTTCCAGTCGTCATCAACCGTCCTTAGTAGCTCCTCACCCCGCCCGCCATCGTCGCCATCCCCAGTCCCCGTAGGTCGTAGCAGCTCCCCGCCCCGCTCGCCATCGTCGCCATTGGCGTGGCTTCCTCCGGGGAGATCTTGTGGATTTTGCGGGGACTAAAGGGGATTTTGGCAAGAGGTAGATGGTGACCTGAGGTGGCGGAGGAGGGACGACGGTGGGTACAGTTGGTAGAAGAGTGACTGATGGAGGAGAGGGAGTTGGGAGCGGCGGAGGAGCGATAATACCGAAGAAAGATGTAAGAAGAAGATTAGTTGGGGCGGCGCTAGAGATGGGTTAGGGTTTTTAGTGTTAATTATATATATAATGTAAAATTACTAATTGGTACCTAAAAAGTAAATTTGCTTTTAGTCATTAAAATTGTGAATTACTACTTTATGTGTCTTATACTTTTGATATTATCATTTATAAGGTACCGGTTCTCTAATGGTTTTTATCGGTCTAATACCGGTTGAACCACTAAAGTGCGAGCCATTCACATTAACGGTTCATGCTCCGGCTCGGTTTTGACAACATTGAGTTGACCAATAGTTTTAGACCTCTTTCTAATCTAACATGATTGGATCCAATAATCATAAGATGAGATTTAGTTCGATATGCTGGTTCAAAATCATTTTTTATGTGTAATAAGTTTGTACGACAAATACACGTAAATAAGTGAAGATGAACCTTATTATGCATTTTGATTCTTTTGATAAATAAAATGGTTTAAGCAATGAACTAACTATACACTCACTCAATTGGTTTAACGATTATTGTTTTTATCACTTTTAGTAATTAGTTTATTCACAAACTATCAAACTACTTTGCTCTGCCGAGGAATAAACGCTCAAATGTTCGCCTGGTTTCATGTGCTCTGATTCACACTATAGACTGTGAATGGAGAATAAATATTGCGAACTCAAAATTCGAGAAGTAATTGGGATGTTTCTCGATTTCTCTCGATTCTATTCGGTGGGAAGAAAGAGTAAGGGAAGGGGTAGAGTAATGAGATACAAAACTGAGAGAGAGATGAAAGAACAAATGAAAAAAGAAAGAGAAGGCAAAAATAGAGTAAGAGAACACATTTAAAAGAGGGGGAAAATGATGTAGTGTGAAATAATTGTCTTTCTCTTTTGCTCAGAGGGTATTGTTAGTCCTCTTCTGTTGAGTTTTGATTTATTTTAGGGGATGACATTATATTTGAAAGATTTTTCCCATTTCAATAAATCCTAAATCAATATTATCATTTGGATGATTTTTTTTCTTAATATGATTATTTTATTTTATGAGATTTAATGGGTATTTGATAATGTCAACATTTTAGTGATTTTTCTATATCGTACCTACCGGTGGTTCGACCATAAAACTTCACACCATAGGCTAAATTGGTAGGTGATATTTAGCAATATAAAACGGTTGAACCTCGGTTAAATTATGACTTTGGTATAAAATACTCTACTACCTACTTTTTTATAATATTTTTCAATAATTTGGTTCAAATAATTCTTTTACACTGGTGGAAATAAAAATTTTAAGGCACATTTTGAACAATCTATTGCAAAAAAGCATAAGTGAGTTAGCGATAACGAGAATATGCGATCTCATTCAACCCAAATGACACTTTGCAACTTATATCTTTTTAAAATAAGTGTATGCTACTCTTATCCTCAATCATTCATCAACTTAATGAGTAACATATATTTAATATAATATGATTTTCATAGGTTTTTTATTTATTGAATTACTTCATGAAAAAAATATTTGCTACAATGAAAATTATTACATTGTTGCTAGACATGTTTGTGTTATGAGAGTAATTTAGGAAGTCCGTACACAATACATTGTTCAACTAACTATTAGCGAAAACTTAAGATCATGTTTTATATATTTCTAATCAACCAATTTCAGATTTATTACCAACTGTGTGGTAAAAAAGAATGCTCTCTATTGGAAAATTACTTGAAGGACATACTAAACTCTATGAGATATATTTTCTTTCATCCTAAATATTGATTATGTATGTATTATGAGAAGCAATTATAATATTCAACTATATGATCTAATTAAAAACGAATGACAATTAGTTTATTTATTTCTTTTTTCATTAAGTAATTACATGTAATGCTTATACCATACTTTTTTCTCTTTTCATAGAGGACTAAACACATTATACATAGTTGGATCACTTTCAAAAATATAATGTGCATAACGAACGTACAAACAATCATTTCATGTATTTTAAATCATCTATTATATCCATTATTATATACCATATTTTTTGACAAAATTCTCCCGGCCAACGGACCGGGTCCTGTGCTAGTAAACAATGAAAACGAAAAAAATGTCTAGAGCTGCGATTGAAAAAGGGAAGGCTAGCAACGCGGAGAGTTATTTTCTCTCCAAATCGGAGGGTCACTGTCACGCAATACAGTAGATTTTCTCCCCATGGTTATGCACCCATCAATAACTAAATCTGGACCCTTCATTTAGAAAATCCAGATCTAATGATGGAGAATTAAAGACCATTTTTATTTTCGCTAGCTTTCTTAATCGGCTCATATCTTCTTCATTTCAACTCGGATTTTTTTTTGCACAGATTGAATGAGTTGGTTGTGCTCTACAAAATGAGATCCATTTTCAATATTTTTTGAGAAAATAAAAAATCTTGCCTCTCGATACCAACTGCATACCATATGGTATTTTCTTCGATTTTAATTCGTTTTTGAAAACGTTTGCACAGAAGGAACGAGTACATCATGATCTATTGGATCTACAAATTTCTGGGTGAACAAATTACAGGACCAAAAAATACCACACAATACCATACAATACCACCCTGGTACGGGGTGGTATCTTGTGGTACACAATGTTAAAAGTCGTAAATAACAGTTAATATACTTCTATTATCATGTATTCAATCATCCTACAGTTTTGGTTTGTTCATACCACCATGGTACGCTTTTCAAACCATAGGTATGCTCTTATTTCAATACCAGTCAAATACTATATGGTATAGACTTGTAAAAAATGACTCAATTTTTTTTGTTCGAAAAATATATCAAAGCGGATATCATTTTGAAGAGCACAATTAATCTGATCTAACTGGGCAAAAAAAATTAAAATTTGACTTAAAACGAGTGAGAAATCGTCCGTCAAAAATAAAAGAGGGAAAAATTAAAATCTTTACAGAAAAGAGAAGATGCTGTGTGAATACTGAATAGATTACTCATTGTTACTCACCATAAAGTTACTGACTTGATCGGTTCCGGTATCAAACTCTCTTTACGGCTCTAGTAGGATGGCAACTCCTCAATTCCTCTCCTCCTTCAAGTACGGCGACAGCCTGACGGTGGTCGGGATATCCCTCTGTACCGCCGTCGTCTGCGAGGCCATCTCCTGGATCTTGATCTACCGACTACCGCACCAGCTCCTACAAGTCCCTCAAATCCTCCATCGACGAAGCTTCGAAGAAGCTGGAGACCATGAAAACCGACACAACCAAGATCGTGACGAAGAAATCCAAGTCCAAGAAGATCAATCGCGTGGAGACCTCGCTCAAGGAGTCAAGCCGCGACCTATCCCTCTTCAAGTTCAAATCGGGAGCCGTTGGGGATTCCTGACCACTTTTCAAGGGTCATTGTGGTAATACCTGGTTACTTGAGTTCAATAGGCACTGAAATGTTCTGATTCAGAAACTTCTGTAATGTTTATGGTGGATAACCTTGGGGAATATGATGTTCACTGGGTTCTATCTATTAGGATTATGGCTTAAAGTAACCGGAACAAGATATGCAATACAGCCATGGAAAACTGCATTCTCTTCTGTTAAGTTTCTCCCTTTCCTTTGTGTTGGCTTACCATGTTGATATGCATTACTTTAAATTGTTGCTTGTGGTCTGCATGTTTATGATTGTTCATACACGCCATATTCATCAAGATATGGAATAGAATATGAGAAAAATGGGTCAAAGTTATGGCTGCCTCATAGTTCACATTATGGGATGCTGACATTGGTAAATTTCCATTTCCATTGAGAGAGGGGAAGTGACTGTAAAGATTTCTATATACACCCAGCTATTTACAGACCAAAATTACATGACGAGCTAACTAGCCAACAAGACCCGTCGTGCTTCTTTATCTATAGTTTCAGGTTCACCCTTAGTGGTGATGACCCGTTGGGAGTTCTAGGTTTTGATTTGTAAGTTACGTTGCATTCCCATGAATCATCATGTCTTCTTACTCCTACACCCTTAACTATAATACCTTTTTAGCCATCCATTATTATATTCCTTGTCCATGGCAGTCGGATGCTTCACAGCTAACCCTTCGCATTTGTAAACTTATTTCCAGCGAGGATGGAGCTCTTCATTTCTGATTACATGATTCGGCCTAGGCGAGCAGTTGCAACTATCTAGAGAATGGACCTCCCAGCCAGCTTCCCTCCAATATGTAGCATAAACTTCTGGGATGTGGGCAACTCTTGAGTAAACTCCCTCAGGTTCGTTCAACGACAATGTCTTGATCAAATCCTGAGGCATGTCGAAGAACTCCAAAACCTTCAGTCTGGTCAAGTGTTCAATCCCTAGTGGCACTTCTTCCAGTAACTTGCACCTCTGGATCCATAGCTTCTCCACACATGGCATTGCTCCAACATCTATTAAAATGCGCCTCAGTCCATCAAATTTGTCTATACCCAATAGCTTCAGCTTCTTGAACCCGCCAGAGCGGAAATGCAGAGTTTCCCCTTCATAAACCTGTAAGAGTTCAAGGTGAACAAGGTTTGGAAGAACTTGGAGAGATTCCAGAGGATCTTCGTTAAGTCGATTCCATTTAAGATGAAGTCTGACCAAGCTATGAAGGTTAGGTATCCAGTGCGGTAACATCTCCAATCTACCTGCCAAGTAGAGCCTCTGAAGAAGCGGGGGAGGGGAGAAAATGTGTTGGAGGTCAAGGATCTCATTTTCTTCTATTGACATCAAGGACAAAGCTCGAAGATTGATTAGGTTTTCGATTGAGGAGCATAGAGCTTTGCCATCTTTCTTCCTCAGCTTCAGGACACCGAGCCTTCTTAGCTGAGTTAGTTTGCCCAACTCTGTCATTAGGCCATCACTTCCACTGCTTGCCTCGATGAAGCAAAGCTTTTGTAGAGACTTCAACTCCCCTATCTTGTCAAGAGCTTTGAAACCAGTTTTGGAGTCAAAATCTCCATATGACTTGTAGTGGTACCGGTACACATACAAGTGACTTAGCTTTTGGAGCTTCAAGATGTTGGGAGGCAATTCCGTGACATTAGTGTGCTTCAAATCCAAGGTCTCGAGGAGCTGAAGCTTTCCTATATATGGAGGGACGGAGCTCACTCTGGTGTTCTTCAAACTGAGGTACTTGAGGTAATACAAGTTCATGACTTGAACTGGGAAATTCTTCAGGGATGTCCCTTGCAAATCCAAGACGTTAAGGAGCATAAACCCACTTGCAGTTAGAGCCTGTAGAGGCAGTTGTTCCGCCACTCCAAACATGAATAAAGACCTCAGCTGAGAGAATGACCTGTTTTCTTGCTGCACATTTTGTAGGGTGTTGTGTACGGAGAGCCGCCTGATTTTGTCTGGTAGCATGATGTTGTTCTTATCTTTAGCAACCACTGCAAAGTTCTGCTCTCTTGACTTTGAGATGATGATCTCGCGCACCAGGTCATGAATCCGATAAGTCTTTGCCCTTCCGTCGCTTCTCCACTCTGCGACTTGCAAAAGGCTTCTGCTCAACAACTCATTCAGGTAGTCCTCTGCAACATCTTCCAATTCCTTCCCATGTTTTGCTTCCACGAACCCTTCGGCAACCCACAGGCGAATGATCCTCATGCGCTTGATGCGATAATCCTCCGGAAAGATGCTCAAGTAGAGGAAGCATGATTTCAGGTGGTACGGAAGATCGTTAAAGCTCAGAGAAAGAACCTTCTTCAAGTTCTTGAGCTTGTTGTTCCCATCAATTTCAGCACCAAGGCATCTTCTCACCATCTCCAGTTCATCAATCCTTCTCTTGTCTTTAGTTGCTATAACTCCACTGACTGCCACAATCGCCAGCGGAAGCCCTTCACACTTCCGCAATATGCTCCTGCAAATATCCTCCAAATAGTTTGGACATGGGTTTCCTTGGAATGTCTTCTTGCATAAAAGCATCCATGACTCCTCTTGAGGCAGTGGCTCCAAGTTGTAGACCTTCCCTTCTGATTCTATTCGTAAGGCAAAGGCGAGATCAGCATTTCGGGTCGTAAGCATTACTCTGCTTCCGCAATCGTTGGCAGGCAAAGCATACTTGACAGCATCCCACTCATTTGTGTGCCAGACATCATCCAGAACAATGAGGTACCTTTTGTTGATGAGGATGTCTTTGATCATCGTCTTTAACTCATTAACGTGCATGGTGTTCACCCGTTCTGGGATCGACTTCCTGTCTGAAGTGAGCAGTTGTCGAACAATGTCCTTCAGAAGCTCCTCCATCTTGTAAGATCTGGATATGGCGATCCATGCATGAACATCAAAGTGCTTTTTCACCCCTCCGTGATCATACACCTGTTTGACCAAAGTTGTTTTCCCCAATCCACCCATCCCTGTGACGGAGATCACTTCTCTCCCTGAACCGCCACTAGTCAGCCAGCTCACAAGGGTCCTTTTGGGCTCATCAATCCCAACCAAATCGCTCTTCTCCACTAAAAGGGCATCATCTCCCGTGTGATCACTGCTGTTTGCAGTAAACAACTTCTGACGAAGCCTCTGGTGGCCGTGGGAGACGTCCCTGATCCTTGACACGATCCCTTGGATCTCCACAGCTATCCGGTGGCGAGCCTTCATGTTGTTGATGCAGCAGTGCAGCTTGTGGAGGAAACCAAAGATGCCTGTGTTTTGGTTATTGGCATGATTGTGTGCAGTGAGGATTGTGAACTCATCCAACAGATCCTCAGCGTCATGAGCAACGTCCCTTATTTGCTTGACCCATACCTTGACCTCCTCATCACTCTCTTCTAACGAGTCTGCAACTCTCAGAAAGGCTCTAATCCTTTCCAGCTCGCCTCTCAAATACACCACCCCTTGCCTCCCACCTCTCATTAGCTGCACTTCATGCTCGTAAAAGGGCACGAGCTTGCTTAGCAGAAAATTCACTGCTATCTCTGCCATTTCTTCGCTCTCTTCTCTCTAGTTTTTTTCACTTCTTCTTTTGATCGATGATCTCTCCCTTTTCTTAACAACTGTTACATTAGTTTCGGCACTACCACTGACTTTATAGCATTGTGGTAACCTTGGTCTTTGGTCTTTTTTTCCACACGGGTAGGTCACTGGTGATGCTAGCTTGTAGTGGTTAGTAAGAAGTGTTGATTAGTCTTGCTACTGAGTTCCTTTCTTGGGGCCAAAGGATCCTTACAGTTAGCTTAAACAATTAGTTAATGGCCGTCTGTTCCTTGCCCAAAAGGTACTTGACAAACTAAAACTGATATATTGTTCCATGAATATGCTTTTGGCCACGTAAGGAAGCCCTAAAATATTGACCCACCGAGAGTCCTGACAAAACAAAGTCCACATAAATGACGCGGCAGGGCTTCCACGCAAAGAAGAAAGCGGACTTATGGGCTTAGAAGTTAGAACAGACAAAACAGTAATGACTTCCTCTCGAAGTAGTATGTTGGACTTTGGTAAATATAATTAGGTGGAAGAAGAGATCGATGGTGATGCACTACATATACAAGTCATGCAATGAGTTTTTGCAACCATGCCATGCTTTTTTTTTCTTTTTCTTTGTGGGGAAATAGAATGCATGGCATAGGATGTCTGGATACATGCTATCCCGAAGTGGTTCTAATGTGGCTTGATTGCATTTGACGATGGCTATTTTGGCTAAATGCCGTCTTTGACTATTGGGTTCAATTTATTGTTTCATCTACACATAATATAATACACTGAAGGGAAAAACGGGAGCCCCATTTCAAATTTCCTGCAACGAGAGTGAAAGTAGGAAGGACATTTTGGTCTTCACAATTACTTTTTTTTATTCATTAAAAAGACACGTACTGGGATTCGAACCATGTCCATTTTAAAGAAAAACAAGGATCATAACCAATCACACTAAGTACATTTGTTGCATCCTTTTAAATCAAAAACATATAATAGCAGGGAGGAAAAACCCCTTCTCCCATTTCAAATTCCCTGCTCCATGAGCGTTTGTAGGAAGGGTAGAATAGGTAGTGTTAATTTTTTTCTCTTTCCTCTGTGGAACGGGCCAACTTACCGTACACATGCGGATTTAAACGGGTTCAGGAGTGTCAATTTTTTTCTTTAACCCCTTGTATTTCTCCGTGGTGATAAAATATATATGAAAAGGCAAAAACAATACTTCTTTTTATGCTAAAAATAAAAAAATTTAACAATAAACTAATGCATGGTATCTAAAGGGCTAACCGCTAACCATAAAATAAAAGAGTTGAATGGGCCTGACCTACACCGGATTTGGCCATCAAGTAAAACAAATGAACATCATTGGTTTGACATTCTAAAACAAGCTATTTTCTCTAGCATAATATATATTATTATATTATTTTATATTTTAGTGGCTAAAATATAATGTAGTTTAAAGTTATTCAATGGTTCAATCTCGACCAACCCAATTAGTCCAATTTTTATCATTTCAAATATATATTATATAATTATTTGATATCATAATGATAAAATTATAGTGTATTTTATAGGGAATCGTTTGGTATTTGTTAGTAAAAAACTAAACAGAAAGATCTATTTGGTTATTTTAAACATTAAAACGATCCTAACAGTTTCTTTTGAATTTCTATGGTTTTATTCCCGAATAAGTGATGTGCAAATGGCGAATTGCAGTCATCTATTTTCTTTCACTATTTTTTATTTTCAAATAGAAAGTTTAAAAGTAACGAATAATTAGAATTTTGCATGGGTCGGTCAAACAGGCTGAATTTTAAGTTTTGGCCCGTTTTGATCAAGTCTAATTTATAATCACATGGTTCCCTGATACACGATAAAAATCTCAATCCAAACCAGTTTGGCAGGTGAGTCCGTGTTTACCACCATTCTCTAGGAATACGACAACGGCGGTTCCTATCCCAAACGTGTTGTTCGTTCTTGATTTCCTTAAATTTTATCATGGCCTGACAAAAACCAGAAAGCACAATGACGACAAGATGAAAGTTTTATAAATCAAATTAATGGTGTTCTGTTTCTGATCTCATGTAATTATATAATGAAGTTGAAGTTTTTCGATGCTATTCAATTTCATTGGTATGTTTTTAATGGTCTAACTTCATGGTTGTACCAACTTTTGATGTACTGTTTATGTTCCAATATATTCACTTTGGTATGATTATTAGGGATATGCTAGGCGGTACTCACCATTAGACCAATTTAGTTTAATGGTTGAATCTACGGGTTATCCCAATAATTCAATATTCGGCTCAGCTCCTCCGACCAACGGGTCGGTCGGGTTACAAGCTAGTGCGTTATTATAAAACTAATTTTTCGCGACGGTAATAAGCTAATGATTTTTAATAGAATTTCATCCACTCATTTAATTACTTAGTTAAAATAAAGTTATTCACAAAATAGTTTAAGTAAGACACTTCCGTAAGTTTTAAGTAAAATATTTTATAACGATTATACAACGATGTTATGTAATCTACTTTAACGTGTGCTTTAATAATAAAATCAAGCTACAAGTAATTTTTACATTTGATTAAACAATTACGTAATGTTAACTTATCTTACATAAGTTATAATTTGTGTAATGCAAATTTATGGGATATTGAATATAGTAGGTCATAATAAAGTAATTTTAGTTAATAATAAGTGAATTAAGTTAAAAAATTGAAACATTTGAGTAAGTAAATTGTTGAGATCATCAACAGTTTAGTTAGTATTTTATGAATTTGTATCATACTTACATAATATTCTTGCTTAATTGATATATAATAAGTTATTATCTATCCATAAAGTTTACGTGTTGTCTTAGTTGTTAAGAAAGATTTATGTTGTATGCAATGCACTCAAAAGCGCAATTCCATCTAGAAGCGGACAATGATAGAATCGTAAAGCGTAGAATCAAAGCGTAAAAGCGTGATATTTTACGCATACGGTAAAATAGCTAAAAATGTGTTAAGTACGACATATACTACATAAAATATGAGTGAACATAAGTTAGATAAGATAATAAATACCTGCAATTCATGTCTAAAGTAGAGCAACTCATAACATTTTAACAATAAGTTCATATTAACAATAAACCACCTTCCCCTCTATGCTAATGAAATTGGGAAGCGCCTAGCTGGTGAATTAGATCACTCTATTGAAGTTAAGAATGAATCCAAGTACCTGGTATGTATCTTCTAATCTCAAATGTATCATATTGTTGGTGATTTACCTTTAAAATATACCTTTTAAAAGGAATTTCATGAATAGAATACCAATTTTTTTTTTCCCCGAGAAATGTCAAGAACATAGTTAGAAAGAACCACTATCCACAATCCCTTCCCATCCCATTTACAAGCCCACCAACAAAGTCAAAAGAAACTAACTCTAGTTGGGACATCAGCAGGGCTTTACGTGCCACTCTATGAGCAGCCCAATTGACAGTCCGCGGAACTGCCCTAAATTCTATACAGAGAGAACAAGACTCAAGAATAAATCAAAAATCTCGAAGTATGGGGCCACCAATCGAATCCTCCACCAATCGAAGCTTGAGCTGACGAATGACCACTTCTGCATCGCCTTCGATGATAACCGGAGACAAACTTCTAGAAGTTGCAAGAGAGATTTCATCCCTGGCTGCAAGGAATTCTGCAAGATAAGGATCCGAGATACCATAATGCTGAGCACCCACGACAAGAAGCACATGCCCATCCGAGCCACGGACAACCAGGCCAGACGAGGAGCCAGCACTTTGGAGAGCAGCATCAAAGTTAATCTTCAAAAAGTCTTGAGGCGGGCAATCCCAAAGAAGAGGTCTAGCAGAGGCAGGAGCACGAGGAAGGGGAGACGAGTCAGGCTGGGCAGAGAGAACCACGCGGATTTGGAAAGAGAATTGGAAGGCTAACGAACGGACATGAGGCTGGGTATTTTCAAATACCACTTTATTTCTTGATTTCCATATTCTCCAAAGGAGGCACACTATCTGGAGAATATGGGTTTAGGACTGCTCATCTAGCATAATTTTGACGCCACCACAAACTAAAATTTCTTCTTGGGACCGAGTTCAGTAAATCACTTAATCCCACAAAATACCAAAGTTGGATGGCAAAGGGGCAACGAAAAAACAAATGTTCTATACTTTCTTGGAACCTCCAACAAACAGGGCAACGACTTAGACAGTTAACCCCGCGGGATTTGAGAGCCACTGTTGTAGGGAGGACCACTTTGAGACATTGCCAGATGAAGAATCTGAGTTTTGGAGGAGTTTCGATGACCCACCTCTTTTTCCAAATGGGAGTATCAATAATATGAGCCAATGATTTTCTATTTGTAATCAATATTACCTTATAAAGCCAAATGATATCCTGTCTTGACTGAATATTTACCATTTTTTGTGAAGTGCCATACTCTGGCATCTGGTTGAGCATTCCGCGGAAGAGCCATCTTACAGATAAGGTCAACTGATTGGCATAAAAACAATAGTGGAGGCGCGACACATGCCATTCCCCTATACCCTCTCTTATAAAAAAGGACACTTGCGGAGCAAAGTTAATGTTACCCAACCTAATTATAGGGCTTTCTGGCTTTAGAGCTGGGATCCATAGGTCATAGAAAGCGTTGATATCATGGCCATCTCCTACTTGCCAACGTAATCCTTGAAGGACAAGCTCTTGCCCATAAAGTAGACTTCGCCATCCCCATGATGGGTTGGACCCTGATAGAACCTGGGATTAGGGTTCTATCGGGAATTGGGGATTTAGGGATTAAGAACAGAATTAGGGATTTGAGTAAGATAGATAGAGAATCAGCCTAGGCCTTTAGAGGGATTGGGACGAGAATTGAGAGGATTGGGAGAATAGGGTTTTGGAGAGGGTTTCTTAATATTCTGCTTGATTGCCCATGAATGAAAGACCAATTACATATTTATAGCGAAAGACTAGAAAAACCTAATAGACTATCCTAATATGGCTCAAAGACTAATAACCATATCTAGATAAATCCTAATAATATTAATATTGATAATTATGGTTAAACCTAAAAAGTAGGTTTCCATCATCCCCTTCCCATTGAAAATCAACCTTGTCCTCAAGGTTGACCAACTCAACCCACTTCTTCACATTGTTCGTGCAACCCGCGCATTTGATCCTCTATTTCTTGCGCTTTCTTTTCCTCCAATCTTGCTCTACTACTCGACTTGTACCTCTTGCGTTGACCTTCTTGTGCTGGTCCAACTTTTCGAACTTCACTTTCATGAGCCCACTATTCCCTTCTTTGACAGATTCAAACTTGAATAGCTTCTCTTTCGTTGGCCTCATACCCCAACGACTTAGGAAATCTAAGGATTCGTTCTTGTTTAAGAACACATCCTTGACTTTGAGTAACATTTCTGTAAGGCCTTCATTCATCTTTCTTTGAACAAGCCCATAATTATGAGTAATTGCTTCTCCATTGAAGTTAGGACCTTGCTCTCTTGTAAGCCCATCATATAAGCCTTCAAGGCCCTTTTTCTTTTCTTCCAAGTCCGCCTGCATCAAAACACAACCTAGTTTGGGCTCAATTACTCCTTGCAAACGTGGCCCAGTTCGCTCAATCTTCAGCCTATTCCACTGGATTGACCAGTCCCATATGAGCCCAACATGTGCCAGCCCGTGCTCCATATCTGCGCAGCCCACCATTTTCTCCTTGCGCTCGGCCCGACCCCGCCAGCAATGGAACCTGCCTCGACCTGCACTTTACTTCATTTTTTGATTCAAGGGTCGGTTCATCGGACCACTCGGCCTCAGGTATTTGGCCCAGCTGATCTGACCGGTTCGCCACTCGACCCCAGGTCGTCGTCCTAGGGTTTGATTGGAGAGTCCCGCCGCCAGCACTCTCCTACGTCTTCTTTCTCCCCGCCGGGCCGCCCGCCATCGCCGACAATTCCTTCTCCAGCTCTGGCGACGCAGCCAGGCCCGTCGCCGCCTCGTCCCGTCGAGTCTCCTCCTTCCGTAATGCCTTCATCTCCGTGGCCGCGGGAGGAGACTCCCCGCCGCTCGCTCCGTCCTTCTTCTCCAGTGGCTTCTCCTTCGGCTCCCTTATCGGCTGCGGAGTACTCCACAAGCGGCGCTGGCCTGCCTCTAGCCTTATCTCCGGCGCTATCTTCTTCGATGGCCCACAACCCTTCTTCTTCTTCTCCACTTCTTTCCTCACCGATAATGCCCTCCTCCATCGGCGGGGAAGTTTGTCCACTCCCGACCTCTTCTATGACCTCACCTCTGCTGCGTTTGACGGTGCCGGGAAGATCCTCTTCTCCGCCGCCTCTCTCTCTTCTTCGCGACTCGACGACCAACCGCCCAGCTGGCGGCACGGCGACGCGCTCTCTCCTCGTGACGACGACGAGATGACTCGACGACCCTTCCCCTGTCCTCCTTGGCGCCATCCATGGATTTCCGCTCCGACCTCCGACTTCAACTTTTTCTTCTTCTCAGAACCCCAGCCATCTTCGGGTCCTCGGTTCTTCTTCCTGAACTTCCATGTCGAGACCCTCCCATAACCCGAGGCTTTGATACCAAATGATAGAACCTGGAATTAGGGTTCTATCGGGAATTGGGGATTTAGGGATTAAGAACAGAATTAGGAATTTGAGAAAGATAGATAGAGAATCGGCCTAGGCCTTTATAGGGATTGGGACGAAAATTGAGAGGATTGGGAGAAGAGGTTTTTGGAGAGGGTTTCTTAATATTCTGCTTGACTGCTCATGAATAAAAGACCAATTACATATTTATAGCGAAAGACTAGAAAAACCAAATAGACTATCCTAATATGGCTCAAAGACTAATAACCATATCTAGATAAATCCTAATAATATTAATATTGATAATTATGGTTAAACATAAAAAGTAGGTTTCCATCAGACCCCACCCGAGCCTCTAGAATGGATGAAGAGCTAAAGTAGCGGCCTTTATAGATCTGGCCTAACAAAGATTCTAGGTTGGTCCAAATACGCCAACATTGTTTTGCCAAGAGCGCTTGATTAAACGCCTGAAAGTCCCTAAAACCGCCATGGAACTTACTTTGAGCTATTCCCCTCCATGAGACCCAATGAATAGGGTGTTCATAATTTGTAGAGGATCCCCACCAAAACCTGGCTACTTGTCCGTTCAACCGACGACAAGTTTCTTTAGGAAATTTAAAACATGACATACCATGGACAGGCAAGTTAGTCGCAGATGTTCTTATAAGCGTATCCTTGGCAGCTTTGGATAGAACCCTTTGCTTCCAAGCATCAAGTTTCTGGTGGAACTTTTCCTCAATGAATAGAAAAGCATCTCTCTTAGACCTTCCTAAGACGGAAGGTAACCCAAGGTATGAGTCTTGCTCTCCGATACTACCAACCCCCAGTTGTGTTCCCATTGATTGTGCAGCATCCGGAAGGGTATTCCGACTGAACATTACTGCAGATTTGGCCAATTGACCCTTTGTCCACTGAGCCCTTCATACACTTGCAGAAGAGAAAGTAGAGTTATACATGAAGAAGACGAGGCTTCGATGAACAAAAAGGAGTCATCTGCAAAGAAAAGATGGGAAACCATCGAGCATGTAGGTCAGATTCGCACTCCTTCCAAGAATCCCATAGTCACGGCCTGACTCAACAAGCCAGAGAATCCTTCTGAGCATATAGCGAAAAGCAGAGGAGAGAGAGGATCCCCCTATCTGAGTCCTCTAGAAGGTCGGAAGTACTCGGTTGGGTTACCGTTAATGATTATAGAATATGAGACCGTAGTAATACATTCCTTAATCCAGGCTATAAACTTGGGGTGAAACCCTAATTCCTTCATCATTTCTAACATAAAAGGCCATTCTATACGGTCATATGCTTTCTCCCTATCCAATTTCAGGGCCATCCACATCTTTTGACATGCAGGTATGGTTTTCAGGTGATGAGTGATTTCATGACTGACTAAGATATTATCAGTAATCTGACGCCCCTTGATAAACCCATTTTGGGACCCAGAGATTAGTTGGGGAAAAATCATACTAAGCCTATTAGCCAGGATTTTTGAGATTATTTAGTAAAAGACTTGGCACAAGCTAATAGGACGTAGGTGCTTCATGGTTCGCACCTCCGCTACTTTAGGTACAAGGGATATCCACGTACGATTGAAGCTTCTTAGGAGGTGCCCAGAATGAAAGAAAGCAAGGACTGCTTGGATGATATCGGGGCCAACTATGTCCCAGTATGCTTGAAAGAAGCCAACAGTGAAACCATCCGGTCCGGGTGCTTGAGTTTTTCCCATACTAAAGACCACCTTCCTAATCTCTTCCGGTGTGACCGGTGAAATCAATCCCAAATTTTGATCCTCATTAACCATACCAGGAAAGGGTAAATTAGACATGCTAATCCCCTCCAAGCTGTGGCTTTGGAATAGGTCTTTATAATAACTCACAAATAGAATAGGAAGATTTAGCTAACTAGAAGCATACAAGCGTAAAGCGTTTTGGTGAACTAGAAACGCAAAAGCATAAGCTTTTAAGTTTTAGAGCGCAATTTAGTACGATTTTATATCCTATAGATTTTATATGGAAACGAAAGCGGTTTGGTGACCTAGAACCGTAAAATCGTAAGCTTTTAAGTTTTATAGCGCGATTTTGGCTGCATTGGTTGTATGTATTCTTTAATTGGCATATAAGGCACTGCGGGAAAAGTGGTTTTTGCCAACACTATGTTTGCAGCCCTTATCAAAGGTGTTGCTTATAGTTCACAGTGGCAACACTTCTTTTAAATGTTACTTAAAAGGTAGTTTATACAACATAGATAAGTCATCACTTGATTTATGTCGCATATGCTATATTATACGCAACACTTATGACCCAAATCACTATCCCTCTTGTAAGATTTATATGATGTATTTGTAATTACGTAATTGTTATAGAATGATGTTACATATATAATTCGCAGTGTGTGGTCTAATAATAAAATCAAGTTATGAAAAATTTCATATTGAGATAGTTGTCTTAAGGGAAAACCCTTGTGATGAAGCTGCGTATAGGAGAAGGAAAACAAAAAATTATGATAAAATTGAATGCAAAGTATAAAAAATTAGGTGAACAGTGGAAAGTATCATATTCAAAGTACCGAGCTATTTGTCTAAAGGGAAAAATAATTACAGTGAAATTGGGTGAAGGAGATGGAAAAAAAAATTGCGTAAACAAACAAATGTTTTGAAAAAAAAATCTCATGGTAAAATTGGGTGTAGAGTATATAAAATCTGGTAGTAAAACTAGGTGTAGAGTATTAAAAGTCTGGTGAACAGTGGAAAGTATCACATTCAAAGTGTCGAGATAGATGATTAAATGAAAATAAACCTTAAATAAAAATTGGGTGAAAAAGATGGAAAACAAAAAAAATTCATAAACAAATGGCTGAATATAAAAAGAGCTAATAGTAAAATTGTGTACAATATAAAAAATAGGTGAACAGTGAAAAAGAGGAAACAAATTTATTAATCTTTCTAATTTTTAGTAAGGAATAGTGATTTTAACTTGAAGTTATACATACAAATAATAATATATATTGATGGTTCTATCATATCTTTAGTTAAATTAAAGGCATAGCTAGACCTTGAAGTAAACAAAGTTTGAGACTTGATACTATACCCTAACCTGAAAAGATTAAAATCTAAGTCCTCTTCTATAAATCTCATACACAAAAATAAATTTCATAGGAAAATAATAATCAACGGTCATGTTTTGTCGAAATACACCCAAGAAATTATATACACGATCTTAGTGTTTAGAATATCTGATTTATATAATTAGACCTAGAGTTTACTCATCAATGGTTAGGGTATAGTATCGTGCCCTGATAGACCGTTAATTGCACATGTTTTTACCCTTATTCTTGAGCAGTTTGAGATGTTGATTCTCGTGTTTTAAGTCGATTTCACGCTTGGTTGTGTGTTTATGTCATATTTCAGGGCCTGGCGTTGGCATCGAGGCGTAGAAACGAGTTTGGGGCGAAAGAAGCACGTTTGAGTTGAAGTGTGCTAGAGGAGCAAAATACACGGCCATGAACAGAAATACCAGGCCGGGTATTAATCGGAGCAGACCGGGGAAAATCTCTTTTGGGCGTTTGAGAAGCAGAAGGGGGCCCGGGCATTGACAATAAATCCCCGGTCGGGTATTCTTGACCTTGACCGGGGATTAATCCCCGGTCCTCGACGATGCGTTTCAAGAATCCCCGGTCGCCACCTAAAATACCCGACCGGGTATTCTGACCGGGGATCGCGATTGACAGCTTCTTATGGGAAAATAAGGGCAAAAGTGAGGGGTTCCGAGTTTTAGAGAGAAAAAGCGTATATCTAAAGAGAGAAAGTGACGAACCTGATTCTTCAAGTGCCTTAAATAGAACTCCATCACCATTGGAGCCCAGCTCGAGTTTGGAGAAGAGCTGATTGAGTGACAGAAGCAGAATCTCATCCTTCACAGTATGGTTTCCGCGTCTGAGCTAGATTTCCCGTCTCTCTCTATGGAGTAACTTTCTTATTCACCTGGCTATGAAGAACCCTAGATTTGTATGTTAGGTCTGATTGTATGAACCCAAGTACGAATTCAGTGATATGATCATGTTCAATTGAGGTTTGATTTGTTGAATGACATGAATCCTGATCAAATTCCTGTTGTTTCTGCTTTAACCTAGAAAGAGAATATCTGACTAGGTTGATAGAGAACCCTTGATTGAGGGTAGTGAATTGACGACTTTAGTCGAGGAGTCAATTCACTATTCTGTACCGGATTTACTTCGGTAGTGGAGGTTTGGTTCGTTAGGGCCTCAACCTGTTTACTCAGATTGAGAGGGTCTGTAGACCTTTATTCGAGACTGCAGACTGTTTAAGAACCTTCCGCAGTATAACTATCATTGAACCTGAACTTGGTAAATTACAATCTGGCTTAACTGCAGTCTAGGGGGAACCATATCCGGGTGACCTCTCTCGACTTGAAAACAACCTTTAACTGCTTTGCTTGTTTGGACCTTCACTACACTTTCATTGCTAAATAATAAGAATTCACGGAGTAGTCATCACACTTAGGACCCGGATTGACATTAAAACCCAAATCCGCTATACTACGTTTTAGGAGGTGGTTACACTTGGCCATTTTCTAGAGTGACGGTAGAAGCGAGTCATGCCCCAAAATAATAATATATATATATATATATTATTTTCTTACTCAGTGTATGCCATACTTTGATTTTACTCAAAATTCAATAGAAAGTAAAGATCAAAATCTAGGTTTTAATTCTATAAATTGCATAGTAAAATCAATTTAATTAGAAATAATAATTGACGGTCATGATTAATCGAAATATATGCAACAAATTACATGCACAATTTTAGGGTTGAGGGTCTATGATTTAGATAACTAAGGCCTAGTATTCAATCATCAAGGACTGGATAAGTATCAATGCCCCAAAATCCGAATAATTGAATGTCTAGATAGATTTTTTTACTATGAATATACAGTACCCTAAAATTTACCCAAAGTACGGATAGAAGAGGTCTATTTTCCCTTAGTGTTTTTGATATTATATGAGTTATCAGAATTGGAACACAACATATTTCGACCATGAAAAGTTGTAATACTTTGTGCCTGACCAATATAAGTTAATATAATTATTTCATGGTTTCAGAGTTATGGGTGTAGCGATGCATGATTAGCCCACAAACAACCGGAACTTTTTGTCAAGAAAAAAAAAAAAAAAACAGCCGGGACTCTAGGTCTATCTATCAAAGAGCAGACCGCAGAGTGAAAGTTCTTTGATTATGAAGAGTACCCCGAGTTAAATGTTCCGATTAAATAGATGATTATGCTAACTAACTTGCCAATTAATGAAATTAATTAATTAATTCAAATGTATTTGTGCTAATTAACTTACCTAATTTTTCTTCAATTGTTTTACAATATACAGGTCGAACAAAAAAGAGAGAATAATTGGGAGTCGATAGGGTGCTAACACTATTAAGTGTTGGTAGAGGAAATGGCGGTGGGTGTTGACAGGAGCAGCTTGAAGACCAAGACAAAGAATCAAATCACAGCTGGAAATAAGGTGGCTGCCCAAAAACAGTTGAGGCAAGTTTTCGGGTCAAAAGAAGAAAGAATAAGAACTTGCCATATTTGAAGGTTTCAAGGGAATTCAAATTCTCAACAACTACATTGCAGCCTATAGAAGGCTATTAGAAGGAAGAGCAAACCTAACCTTTCAAGTGATAAAAAAAGCTAGCTAAGACAAAAGGGGATTTTGTGAGAATAGCTAGAGTGATAGGAAAGGGGTTTCTCAAAGGGTTCGGGGAGAATTGCTTTGAGGGTTAGTGTTGGGGAAACACTGGCTTCGAGTTGCTGGGGAAGCAATTCGGGTTTGAGAAAAGAGTGTTAGATCAATCGGGTAGAGATTGATCAAAGGGCTCTTGGGTAGATTGCTTGTAACGAAGAACTTCAACGCTATATCATAGTGAATCGTCAAAGATCACACAATCGTGATTCTCTGACCGTGGAGTAGTCAGTATTGGGATCCTCATTCTCCCAATACTGGAAACCATGTAAAAATCGCCTGCTGTGTTTTATTATGTTTCTCTATTTGTGTTTTGTGAATGCTCTATTTGTGTTTCTGTGCAGGCTGTGTTTGAAGGGATCTCAGATCAGAAGTGAGTAGAAAGGAAGTCCCGACCGAAGAGTTATTCATCAGTTTACATTTCCTGGGTTTGGTTAATTTGAGTCTAACTTTCTGGGCAGAATTGCCTGGGTTTATGCTGCTGTTCTTTTATTCTGTTCTTGGTGTTCATAGTTGAATTTGGGTTACAGGGCTGCCTCTGATCGAATACAAGGGTGGTAGGAAATAGGTGTGTGAGTTAATCAGTACTCACCGTTTCATTTGGTACCATAGTTGGGTCGGGCTTCAGCATTTTAGTTAGGGTGTGAGTGGGCCTTAAGGTCTCAAAGCCTGTTAAATTAGAGAGCCCGAGAGCCTGCCTGTGTAGGGAAAAGGAAAGTCTGTGTGAGTGTCTGATTTTGTTATCAAAACACAGCCGTTTCATTCTGCCACTTAGAGTCTGGGTCAGAGCTTGAAACTGATTGGGCTTGGCTACAGGGTTAATTCCAATTGAATAGAGCTTTTGGGCTTAGAACTCCAGTCAGACCAAACGTTGGGTTTTGATTAAGTGGGTATTGATTTTCGTTAGCCTAAGTAAAGGTTTTAATCAAGAAACCAAGCTAAAGTGGTGTGGTCAGGTTTTCGGTCAAGGGTCTAATTAACAGAGTAACCAGACAATTAGGTGGATTTCCTTCAGTGTGTCTTTCTGTAGGAAAACTATTATAACTGACCTTATCTGTGATTGAGTTATTGAAAGACAGGGAGAAAGTCTCGCGCTCGACGCAACCAACAAGTGGTATCAGAGCCTGGTCACCGTAGAACAAAGTTCAACGACCTCCGGTGCTAATCGAAATGGCGTCAGGTTCCAAGAATAATGCTCCACTTTATTTGGCTGACGGATTTTCTCAAAATCGGCCTCCCAGATTTGAAGGTGTCAATTATGGGTATTGGAAAAATCACATGGAATTATTTGTTGGATCTACAGATCCAAAACTTTGGGCTAGAGTCATTAAGGGTCCATATGAGCTCAAGGAGGATCAAGAAAAATGGACAGACGAGGACTTTGAGAAATTTCAGCAAAACTGCAAGGCAACTAATCTCATGTATTGTGCACTCGGTCCAGAAGAATATCACAAAGTTGCTGGTTGCAAGACTGCTAAGGAAATCTGGGATAAACTCCAGGTTACTTATGAAGGTACCTCTCAAGTCAAAACTTCTCGAATTAATTTCTTAAAACAACAATTCGAGTTGTTCAAAATGGAAGAAGGAGAAACGATCCGGCAAATGTACGAGCGTTTCACAAACATTGTGAACAGCCTGGAGAATCTTGGGAAATCATATGAAAGTGGAGACCTTGTTAGAAAAATCTTATGGAGTCTCCTAGAGCAATGGACTCCAAAGGTAACTGCAATAGAGGAAGCTAAAGACCTAGAGAAGTTAGCTATAGATGAACTCATCGGGTCATTAGCAACTCATTAAGACAAGCTCTACAAGGGAAATAATGATAAAGGGAAAAAGGGGGTAGCCTTCAAGGCTACCACATACAATGAAGACACATAAGATCTCGATGATATGGAGGATGAAGAATTGGCTCTACTAAGCAAACAAATTAGTAGACTACTTCGAGTAAGAAGAGAAAAACGAAGAGGAAACTTCATCAACAAGAATAGAGAAGTTGAGAAAGAAGGTATTACATCAAAATATCCTCAATCAAGAACCTTCCACAAAAGCAGGATTGAACAACTTCAGCCGGTTAAGGTTCAAAACACAACCGGATGCTTTAGATGTGGGAAAAATGGGCATATCAAGGCTGAATGCCCTCTAGCAAGAAAAGAACGAGCCATGGCTGCAACATGGAGCTGTAGCGAAGAAGAAGATGAGGATGGAGAGGAAACAAGAGAAGAAAGCTACATGGCAATTGACGTTGAAGAGCCATCAGAAAATTATTACTCAAACGAGGTAAAATCTTCCAACCATACTCATTTCAGCGACAGTGATTACTATAGTGATGATGATCTATTAGTGTCCACTATCAAGGAAATTCAGTTAGAGTTTGGAAATGTTAAAGTAAAATACTCTAAGCTGAAATCTGATTATGCCAAAATTAACATTGAATATGATGAACTAAAGGAGGCGGTCAGATTAAAAGAAGAGTTAAAAGAAACTACTAAGAAAGTTGAAGTCTTAGAAAATGAGAAATCGAGTCTCACGGTAAAACTTTAAGAATCATTAGAAGGAAATAAAACTAAATCTCTGAGAAAGGAAGGTAATCCTTACCAAAATCATTCCACTAAGGGATTTTGTAAAAACTTAGGATTAAATTCATGCAGTAATGGCGAGTCAAAGATTTTTGAAAAGTCATTAAAGCTTGAGAGGAATGTAACTTCAAGACAAAGATATAGGAACATAGAATGTTTCTATTGTCATAAGGTTGGGCACATTAGACGTGTATGTAGGAAGAGAATACTGAATGAAAAATATAGAACTTGCTTTACTTGTCATCAAGTTGGCCAAATTAGTAGATTTTGTTCTATTAAAGACCACAAACAAACTGTATCGAAGAAAGTCTGGATACAAAAACCCAAAACTGCATGACTGCTAATGGCGCAGGTTTGCTTCCAAGTGAGCATGGAGGCAACAGAATGGATACTAGACAGTGGATACTCACACCACATGACGGGAAATCGAAACCTATTCACCACTCTCAAAGAAGGTAAAAGTGGTAAGGTATTTTTTGGTGACAATAATTCTGCCGACATAATAGGAAGAGGAATAGTAGGTTCAGATCCATGCATTGAAAATGTGATGCTAGTAAAAGGTCTTAAGCATAATCTGTTCTCTATTAGTCAAATGTGTGGCAAAAATAAGAGGATAATTTTTGAACATGATTGTTGCTACATCGAGTCATTGGTGGATAAGAAAGTGCTTTTCACTGGTAGACGTAAAAATAAGTTATATGTCATAAATCTAGATGATAAAGAAAGTTTTAAGGTAACTTGTCTAATGTCATTAGAGAAAAATGATCAAATAGATTGGCATAGGAAGCTCGGTCACGTGAGTATAGGGATTCTGTCTAAACTAAGTGACCTTGAGCTAGGCAAAGGTCTACCTAAGTTAAAAGGCAAGAAGGAATTCTTTTGTGATGCGTGTGCTAAAGGAAAGCATACAAGGTCTAGCTTCAAGAGTAAGACGGTAATATCCCCAACAAGACCTCTTGAATTACTTCATCTTGATCTCTTCGGACCTACCAATGTGGTAAGCTATGGAGGTAAGTCTTATGCTTTCGTAATTGTGGATGACTATTCTCGTTTCACTTGGGTACTGTTTCTAGCTAGCAAAAGTGAAGCTTTTCAAAATTTTGAGGCTCTAACTAGGAAATTGGAAAATGAAAAACAATCTAAGGTTACTAGCATTAGAAGTGATCATGGTGGAAAATATATCTCAGAAGAGTTTGAATTCTTCTGCTATAAGCTAGGAATAAGTCACAATTTTTCTGCTCCTCGAACTCCGCAACAAAATGGAGTGGTGGAAAGGAAAAATCAGACTTTGATTGACATAGCTCGAACAATGTTACTTGACTATGGTTTACCTAAGTACTTCTGGGCTGAAGCCATAAATACTGCATGCTATATTACTAATCGAGCTTTGATCAGATATGGAATTAAGAAGACTCCTTATGAGATTTGGAGAGGAAGAAAACCCAATCTGAGTTACTTCCATCCCTTTAGTTGCAAGTGCTTTGCATTAAACACCAAAGATCACATTGGGAAGTTTGATGCCAAGTCCGATGAATGTGTGTTTTTAGGCTAGTCCATGACTAGCAGAGCATATAGAGTATTCAACAAAAGGACTCTCAAAGTGGAAGAGTCCATAAATGTTATATTTGATGAATCTGCTAATGAGTGTTCAGATGAGATAGATGAAGATGATTTTGGACTTGGTGGGAGCTATGATCTACCAAGGACATCAAGCACGGAGAAATCTGAACCCAGAACGATCATCTCCGAAGATCAAGATAAAACAGTAAGTACTACAAACTCTCCAATCGAGCAAGAACATGAAGTAAGACAACCTCCTCCTCATATTGCCAAACGTCATCCTTCTTCACTTATGATAGGAGGGCTAAATGAAGGTATGGTCACTCGCTCTAGAAATTCAATTGTGCATACTGCTTTTGTGTCATTGGTTGAACCAAAAAACGTGTTAGATGCCTTGAATGATGAAAACTGGAATGCTGCTATGAATGATGAAATGAGTCAGTTTGAACGAGCTAATGTGTGGGAGTTAGTACCCAGACCTCCGAATAGAGTTATTATCGGGACTAAGTGGATCTACAAGATCAAGTCAAATGAAAATGGGGTAGCAACTAGAAATAGGGTTAGGTTGGTAGCTAAAGGGTATAATCAAGAATAGCACTTGAGTACTTCTTTTAGCTGGTAACACTCCTAAGATGTAGCTCTTAAGAAAAAGATACTATCATCCGCAAAGAGGAGGTGTGAAATAGAGGGGCCTCTGATTGAAACTTTCATTCCATGAATCTTACCTTCTTCCACTGCTTTTGATGTTAGGACAGATAAACTATCCACACACATAAGGAAAAGGTAAGGGGAGATTGGATCTCCCTGCCTAATTCCTCTCTCTGGCTTTAAAGTCTCAAATTAATGTCCATTCACCAAGATTGAAAATGACACTTTGGTGATGCAATGCATAATGAGCTTCACCCAGCTTTCGGCAAACTCTAGCTTTCTCATCATAGCCTCAAGAAATTCCCATTCCACTCTATCGTATGCTTTTGAGATACCGAGTTTTGTTGCTAACATCCCCTTCTTAGCCTTTTTCTTTTGCTTCATTGCACGAAAGAATTCAAAACCAATAAGTACATTATCATTAATGTACCTACCTAGTACGAAAGCACTCTGTTGCTCTCCAATTACTTGATTCAGAACCTTTTTTAGCCTATTAGCCAACACCTTGGACATTATTTTGTAGAGGACTTTGCACAGGCTTATTGGTCTAAACTCCAAGGGTGTCAGTGGCTTTTTAGTCTTTGGTAGTAGTGCTATAAGGGTATGGTTTAGCTGCCATGGGAATTCTCCCATCTCAAAATAACCTCTTAAATCCTCCTTTACCGCTTGCCCTACGACATTCCAGTGTTTTTGGAAGAATCAGGCTGGCATTCCATCTGCTCCCGGTGCCTTGTTGGGCGCCATTAGTTTCAGTGCCATCCAGTTTTCTTCATTCGAAAAAGACATCAAAAGCTCCTGGTTCATCTCTTTATAACCTTTGTCTGAACCATTGGTACTAGGGGTGTTCAAATGGTTACCATGGTTATAACCAAACCAAATAAGGCTAAATTCCATTAACCATGGAATACAATATCATAACCAAACCGTCCAAACTAATACAACAACCAAATTAACCAAACTAAAGTCTAATCGGTTTGGTCAATTGGTTAACCAGATTAACCAATATAAAATCACATTATCATTGATGATGAAAATTTTCCGGTTAATGCAACAATTCGCAATTTATATAATGAATAAAACATAACAATCAACACATAGTTATAGTTGACCCTAAACAAAAATACATGCAACTAAGACAATTATCTTACGATTAGTATAGAAGTATTCACCTAACAAAATTTATGACAATGGTATGGGTTAATGATATAAGCTTCTCGAACCAAACAGAACCGGATAGGATGGAAATTGATCGGACCGTACTCACCTGCGAATAAGGGCAATCGATATATGAATCGATCGGACAAATTCAACTCGGAATAAAGGGCAATCGATATGGGTAGCTCACCACAACCAGGGTGAATACCTAGCTGATAAGAGTCTCTCTAGCACTCTGGAGATTCTCGACAGAGTAATTAGGGCAAATTCCACATAGGGAACTCGGCAATAGCCTCTGAAATTCAATAATAATCGCCTAAGGGAAAAACCAACGTGTTCAGCCCTTTAAATAGGCAAAGTACAACCCAAATCCGACTCCAACATGGAAAAACAATCATAAACCGACTTTAAAACAAGGAAACCCAAAAATAGCCCAGCAAACCCGTTAAGCCCAAACCGTTAAGCCTGAACCCGTTAAGCAAACCCGTTAAGGCTGGACCCGTTAAGCAAACCTGTTAAGGCTTCTTCTTGCAATCTGCCTTCTCTCCAGCACTTCCTCCTTCTTCCTCCACTTGAATCATCATATATGGCTTTCCTCGAAACAACTCCACGTCCATGGCTCCAAAGTAGCTCTCCAAATACGTTGCAAGCTTCTCCTTCAACGTTCTTGCCTTTGCACGTGTGACTGGACCATTGATGTCCTCATCAGCCTCTCCTTCTTCAAAAGGATTTGCCCTCAAATCCGAATTGCCATCCAAATAAGGTGCAAGGTCAGAAACATTAAACGTTGCACTTACTCCGTACTCTCCTGGCAAGTCAATCTTGTAGGCGTTGCTTCCAATCTTCATAACCACTTGGAAAGGACCATCACATCGGGGCAGCAACTTCGATTTCCTCTGTTGGGGAAACCTCTCCTTCCTCAAATGCACCCACACCCAGTCGCCAACTTCAAAGTGCCTCGGTTTCCTGTTTTTGTTCACATTGCGCATTATCTGCTCCGTCCTTCTCTCAATGTTCAATCTCGCCTTCTCATGTAAACTCTTCATGAACTCGGCTTTCTTGGCTCCATCGAGATTGACCTGCTCATTCAAAGGTAATGGTATCAAATCCAAAGGCGTGAGTGGATTGAAACCATACACGAGCTCAAACGGAGTGAACTTGGTCGTCGAGTGCACCATCATGTTGTAAGAAAACTCCACATGGGGAAGGCAGTCCTCCCAAACCTTGATGTTGCTCTTGATCACAGCTCGAAGCATCTGGGATAATTTTCGATTGACCACCTCTGATTGCCCATCAGTTTGGGGATGACATGTAGTAGAGAACAGCAGCTTCGTCCCTTGTTTGCTCCACAACGACTTCCAGAAGAAACTCAGAAACTTAGTATCTTGATCGGATACTATGGAACGCGGCATCCCATGAAATCGCACCACTTCCCTGAAAAATAAATCAGCCACGTTAACCGCATCGTCAGTCTTATGGCATGGGATAAAGTGTGCCATCTTTGAGAATCGATCCACCACCACGAAAATCGAATCTCTTCCCTTCCTTGTCCGCGGAAAACCAAGCACAAAATCCATAGAGATGTCGATCCATGGAGCATATGGAATCGGTAGCGGTGTGTACAATCCAGATGATTGCACCTTCGACTTGGCTTGCTTGCACTCCACACACCTCGCACACAGATTCTCCACGTCTCCCTTCATGTGCGGCCAATAGAAGTGCTCTTGTAGACAACTCAGAGTCTTGTCTACACCGAAATGTGCCATAAAGCCTCCTCCATGAGCCTCTTTCAACAGCAACTCTCGAAGTGATGATCGAGGAATACACAACTGGTTAGCTGAAAACAAGTAGCCATCACTTTGATAGAACTTCCCATCGCCATGCTGCTCACAAGCTCTATAGATCTCCCCAAAGTCAGCATCATCAGAATAGAGCTCCTTGATATGCTCGAAACCCAAATACTTCACCCCCATTGTCGTGATCAACGAATGCCTTCGAGATAGGGCATCAACAACTACATTTTCTTTGCCCTGCTTGTACTTGATCACGTATGGAAAGGACTCAATGAACTCAACCCAACGAGCATGTCACTTGTTCAGCTTGTGTTGAGCTTTCAAATACTTCAACAACTCGTGATCAGTGTGAATCACGAACTCCTTCGGCCAAAGATAGTGCTGCCATGTCTCTAAGGCTCGAACTAGGGCATAAAGCTCCTTGTCGTACGTCGAATAGTTGAGGGTATCCCCACTCAACTTCTCGCTGAAGTAAGCAACTGGCTTCTTCTCTTGCATCAACACTGCTCCAATTCCCAAACTAGAAGCATCACACTCCACCTTGAATGTCTTATTGAAATCTGGCAACATTAGAATAGGTGAGTGCGTGAGCTTGTGCTTGAGAAGCTCGAATGCTCTGGTCTGCTCCTCTCCCCAATAGAACGTCACGTTCTTCTTGATGATGGATGTCAATGGTGCGGCAATGATGTTGAAGTTGGGCACAAATCAACGATAAAATCCAGCAAGCCCATGAAAGCTCCACACCTCATTCACGTTGGTTGGAATAGGCCAATCGCGAATTGCTTTCACCTTCTCTTCATCCACCTTGACTCCATCTGCAATCACCACAAAACCAAGAAAAATAACGCTAGAAGTGCAAAACGAGCACTTCTTGAGGTTAGCATACGATTTCCCCTTTCTCAACATCGCCAACACCTCTCTCAAGTGATTGAGATGATCCTCCACGCACTTCGAGTAGATTAGGATGTCGTCGAAGTATATGACCATGAACTTGCCAATAAATGGCCTCAAAACATGGTTCATCAGCCTCATGAATGTGCTAGGATTATTGGTTAAACCAAAGGGCATCACCATCCATTCGTATAGACCCTGCTTGGTCTTGAACGCAGTCTTCCACTTGTCTCCCTCCTTCATACGAATTTGGTGGTAACCTGATCTCAAATCAATCTTGGAAAACACCGTAGAGCCATGTAATTCATCGAGCATATAATCTAATCGTGGAATTGGATGACAATACTTAACTGTAATTTGATTGATGGCTCGGTAGTCTACACACATCCACCAGGTGTGATCCTTCTTTGGCACGAGAATCACCGGAACTGCACACGGGCTCAAACTTTCTCGAACATGCCCCTTCTCCATGAGCTCGTCAATCTGCCTTTGTAGCTCTTTGGTCTCTTCCGGGTTAGCTCGATATGCTGCCTTGTTTGGAATTTGAGCTCCCGGCATGAAATCAATTTGGTGCTCAATTCCGCGAATAGGAGGCAGCCCCTTTGGTGCTTCCTCTGGAAACACATCCTCGAACTCATCCAACACCACTCTTGCTTCGGCTGGAACTTCTTGGACTAGCTCTTGATTGAGCAGCACGTCCCTGTACATGAGCACAATCAAAGGTTCTCGTGCACATGCAACTTTCTTCAAATCTCCATTGCGTGCTAGCATCACTGCCTTCGAATCCAAAATTCCAGCTCCCTCTTCTCCTTTCTTGGCCGAGGCATTACTTGCCTTTTCTTGCTCTCGACGTTGCTGCATTTGGAGTTGATCTCGATATACTTCACTTGGAGACAGAGGCTTCAACACGAACTTCTTTCCTCCATGTTGCAGCTTGTACTTACTTGTCACTCCATCATGCTGTGCTTGTCGATCAAACTGCCATGGCCTGCCAAAAAGCACATGTGCAGCTTGCATAGGCACTATATCACACAAAATCTCATCTTTGTAATCTCCAATCTCGAACTTCAGTAGTGCCTGCTTTGTGACTTTGATGGATCCGTGATCGTTAAGCCATTGCAGCGTGTATGGCTTTGGATGCTTCAACGTAGGCAGCCCTAGCCTCTTCACCGCACACGCGCTCACAACGTTCAACTTCCTCCATCAATCATTAGAGACAGCAACTTCCCATCAACTACACATCTTGTATGGAAGATATTTTCTCGCTGTTCACTCTCCTCCTTAGGCTGCGCAGACAATACTCTCCATGATACAAACAAACTGCCTGGAGGTGGTTCCATTTCCATAGACTCAATGACATCAGAATCGGTGGTCTCTTCCTCTTCCTCCGATACATACTCGCCATTATCAAGCTAGATCAGGGTCTTCTTATTGGCACACTGGCTCGCAATGTGTCCTCTTCCATGGCATTTGAAACAACGAATTTCCCCCGATGATCCACCTTGCTTCATAAATGGATTTGCACCATCAGCCCTTTCCGCGGGTCTAGGAGTTTCTTTCACGGGCAGTTGCAGCTTAGGGTTGGTTGAACTCCTTGGCTCGAACGTGTGGAATTCGTGGAGGGTTGAAACCTCCTATTTCAAAGCTGTCGTTCCACTTTACTTGCCATATTCACTAAATCTTCAAGTTCAAGGAACGGTTGTATCTCGACCACGTTCTTGATCTCTCGATTGAGACCATACAGAAAATGAGCTATGGTAGCCTCGCGGAGAAGCTGGAGGTTTTGATACATATCTCGCAAATGGGAACTCGGTACAAACCGATCCCTCATAATTCCTTTCATCTCATCCCACGTCTCAATAGGACGCTGCCTGTTTCTCCTTCGTTTCGTTACCAACTGATCCCACCAAACAAGTGCATAATCCGAGAACTCTAGGGCAGCCAATGTCACTTTCTTCTTCTCGGAGTAGTTATGACAATCAAACACTAGTTCCATCTTCCGCTCCCAATCCAAATAAGCATCAGGGTTCATGGTACCGTGAAAAGGTGGAATCGTGACCTTGAGGTTTCGCAAATCCTCCTCCTCCTCAAAGCCCTCTTCTTCCTCGTCATTAAACTCCTCTTCATGATGCTGCTGCCGCCCTCTCCTTTCAGCTCGATGCATCCCAAGGCGTCTATGTTGGCGCATATGACGCTGTACTTCATGAACCAAGGGTGGAGGAGCTCGGTTTTCCCTTCCCCTTTCTTCTTGTCGAGGTCTAGGGTTAAGGTTTGCATCAACCACAACCGGCTGCTGGAGCCTTGTCTCGACAGCCTCCATCCTCGTGACTTGCTCGGCAAGCCTTGCTGTTTGCTCTTCTTGAGCACGAGCAATGTTCTCCAATTGATTTCTGATCGCTTTGAGTGCTGCTTCCATGTTTGCGATGCAATAAAACTCCAAGAACACAAGAACTTAACAAGAACTCGCACAACCTGCTTCTTGCCTTGCAAGAAACACCAAGAACTCCCAAGAACAAACGACCTCCTGTCTTGTGGCTCAAGAACACGCCAAGACCTTCAAGAACTCGCACAAAACCACCAAGAACACGAACAAGAAAGCACAAGATCTTCAAAAAAACTTCAAGAACACGCCACTGATTTGAACCTTAGCTCTGATACCAATTGATATAATCAAAGTTGCGCAGGGACAAGCTTCTCGAACCAAACAGAACCGGATAGGATGGAAATCGATATGATAGTACTCACCCGTGAATAAGGGCAATCGATATATGAATCGATCGGAAAGATTCAACTTGGAATAAAGGGCAATCGATATGGGTAGCTCGCCACAACCAGGGTGAATACCTAGCTGATAAGAGTCGCTCTAGCACTCTGGAGATTCCCGACAGAGTAATTAGGGCAAATTCCACATAGGGAACTCGACAATAGCCTCTGAAATTCAATAATAATCGTCTAAGGGCAAAACCAACGTGTTCAGCCCTTTAAATAGGCAAAGTACAACCCAAATCCGACTCCAACATGGAAAAACAATCATAAACCGACTTTAAAATAAGGAAACCCGAAAATAGCCCAGCAAATCCGTTAAGCCTGAACGCGTTAAGCAAACCCGTTAAGGCTGGACCCGTTAAGCAAACCCGTTAAGGCTTCTTCTTGCAATCTGCCTTCTCTCCATCACTTCCTCCTTCTTCCTCCACTCGAATCATCATATATGGTTTTCCTCGAAACAACTCCACGTCCATGGCTCCAAAGTAGCTCTCCAAATACGTTGCAAGCTTCTCCTTCAACGTTCTTGCCTTTGCACTTGTGACTGGCCCATTGATGTCCTCATTAGTTAATGAATTGTTGTGTTTGTGTAAATTGACTTAGTCTCTTAGCAATTATCATAGGCTGGAAATGACCTTCCTTTCAAGTTTTCATCCATCATAAAGTATGAAATTTATCTAAATTAGGCGTTCATATGTTGTGGTCTACACTTTATATATACAAATATACACTATATGAGCAATATTGAGCTTTATATTTTATATGAGTCTAAAAGGGATGAATGTTAACTCTTGAGTTGTTATGCAAAGTATTAAGTATGTGTATATAATATATGTTAGATATATGACTAATTAATTAACTGGTTAATTTGGTTTGACTGGTTAGGAGTGTCTGAAATCAAACCAAACCACCTAAACCAAACAAGCTAAAAAATTTAACCAAACCAAACCAATTATCCAAATTAACCAAACCAAATTATCCAAATAGTACCGGTTAAAACGGTTACCACGGTAACCAAACCGTTTGAACACCCCTAATTGGTACAATTTTACTCACCTCCGGCCTGCATCCTGCTATGAAAAGCCTCTTCATGTAGTCTAGCAGACAATCGTCAACTCCTTGATGTCCCACAAAAGTTTCCCCCTGTCATTTTGCAGTGTTTTAATAGTGTTACGCCTTCTTCTTTCGGACGCTTTACGATGGAAATATCCTGTGTTCTGGTCGCCTTCCTTGAGCCAGTAAGCTCTAAAGCATAGTTTCCGTTTGATCTCCTGTTGGAGAATAATTTCATTCAGCTCTTGCTCGATCACCTTTTTTTGAAGCAAAACCGTCTTCGTCCTTTTTCTCCTTTCTAGAGCTCGTAGGGCCTTCTCCGTCTTCTTCCTTCTCTCAGTTAGGGACCCAAAAGCCGTGGTAGTCCAAGCTTTTAGTTTTGATTCCACATTCTAGATTCGATCCATCAAGTTACTTGCACCTGCTCCCATCCAGCCCTCTTTCACCACCTTCCCACAGTCATCATGCCTTTCCCAATATGGTTCATATCGAAACATCCAACCCCAGGTGATTTCCTATTCCTCCAAACTAAGCTTTAACTGAATAGGTATGTGGTCAGATCCACATATGTCTTGATGGTACACTCTCATATGTGGATATAAGCCCATCTACTCTTCGTTTCCCATTGCTCTATCAAGTCTTTCCCCCGTATAGTTGTCCTCAGACTTATTGTTTTCTCATGTGAAAGTTCTTCCATAATAGCCACAATCCACCAATCTGCAACTCTCTCGGCAGTCATGAAACATCTCCATCTCCTTTTCATCTGGGCTACACTTGCCACTTTTCTCTAAGTGATCCACCATGAGGTTGAAATCTCCCATCACCAGCCATGGGATTTGTACCTGCCTGTGTAGCTTTTGTATCAATTCACAAGTTTTCCTCTTATTTTGAGATTGTGGCAAGCCATACAAACATGTTAGGAGCCATACAACTTGGGAGCATGGCATTCTAATTTGCACGTCTATGAAGTGTAAATCACAATCTTTAACTTTCACTTCAACCTCCTCTTTCCACAACATTAGAAGACCACCTGCCCTGTTTTCTGCTGCTGCAACTCCTTTGCCTTCATGATAACCAAATACTTTGATTTTCTTCTTCCATTCTTCTTCATATTGTCGTGTTTCCATTAGAAACACCACATCAGGATTCGTCTGACGTAGTAGCGTTTTTAGTTTTTCAACTGATGGGGTATTCCTGAGTCCCCGACAGTTGTAGCTCAAAAGACTCATTGAGCTCGGCGACCCTGTTCTTTAACACGGTCCGCCTCTTCGTCATCCTTATAAATTACCATGATAATCTTATTATTGTTCTTTCTATAACCTTGAACATGCTTGACTATGGGCCTGTGCTGGTAGCCCGCCAACAAAGGATCTCACAATTCAAGGGCATGCATCAAATACAAGAAGTTAAGTTTTAGTTACAACTTATAAGCAATTAGGCTAATTTGTAGGCTTCTTATAAAAATAGAACTTTATTTATTTGAGGCCAATACTACAGTGCCGTTGTTTCCGATTGGTCCAGGTAGGAATGACGAGACTTGTTTTATTAAATCAGCTCGATAGACATAGGAACTGCCGAACTGGCCCAAACTACCAGTTGCCCGTAGTAACGGAGAAGCCATGATTCGATCTTCTCAATTTCTCATTTCTCTATCTCTTGTTATTTATTTTCCATTAATTTCTTAGAAATTCAAATCAATTTTCTAATTTGTTAACCCAAAACTGAACGCCAACTTTCTTAGTCTCCCACTCCGTCGACTTGTCGTTCGCCAAGCCAATCTCTAGTGCCTCCATTGAATTGGTTCACTATCTTCATCATTTTCATGCTACGGCAAACACTTTCACATAAAAATAAAAGAAATGAAAAGAAACGAGTATCATACCCCATTTCTCCTTCTCCCTTCATACTCCGTGATTTATCTGACTCCAATTAGGAGGTGCAATTCGAGAATCTCCGCCGATTTTCAGCTTGTTGACTAGTACAACTGTACAAGCATGGAGGCGCGATCGTTCAGCTTCTTGGCTGCGGCGAACGAGTTTAGTAGTATGGGGTTAGGGTTTTCTGTGATGAAGGTCTCAAGCTGGAGTGTCAAATCCTCATTCTAGAATATGTTGATTATGCAACGAAAGAAGTTGCGAGTTGTAGGGTTTCGACGAATGGAAGGCAAAGAGGTCGACACCGCGACCAGCTATGCAATGCAGGAGAGATTGCTGGATGACCAGCCCCGGTACCGTTTGTTCGCCATGGCTCACGTGCTCTGGTAGGAATTGAATAGAACAGTTGAGAGACTGAGATTTTGAGAAAATGGAAGTTTATGCGCAAGGTGGACGAGAAGCTTGATGTTAGAAACCGATTTATCTAGGGTTTCTATATTTATTATTTTAATTATTATTAGGGTTAGTCTTATTAAGGTTAGTAGTCATTTAATAGAATTAGGTTTATTGTTAGGGTTTTCCACTATTTCCTATATATATGTACTTTGAACTTCCATTCAGAATCAATAAGAAGCATATTAAGAAAATCTCTAAACTCTATTCTCTCCCAAATTCTCTCGACCTATCTTCTCTCCCTGATCCGGCCGCCAGCCATTCTCTCCAATTCTTCCCCAATTCTTCTTCCAAATCCCTAATTCTATCTTCTCAATCCCTAAATTCCCAAATATCACCCAATACGAATCCTGTTAGAAACTTTGTTTCTAACATCTGGTATCAGAGCCCGGTTTCGGAAGACGAGTTCATCAAAACTCTTTCAGGGATAGCTTCCTATCTGATCAAATCCAGATGAGTTCAACCGATATATCGGAGCTAACGTGGGCTCAAAAGCAGGAGCGATTATGGAAGATCGTGGAGTACTGGAAATCATACGCGTTGCGGCGTGAGAAAGCAGACGCGAAGGACGGCGGTAATGACGCTACGGAGAGGCAGCAGCCGCCCACAGGTGTTGGCGGACCCGACGAGCAGCCGTCTCCGATAAGCTCTGCGGCGGATGACGGCGTCGAGAAGAGCAACAAGAACGAGAAGCAGCTGCTTTTGGCTATTACCGCCACACCCATCCACGACGGCTCATCAGCAGCGGCCACCATCACTGCGGCGGCACCACCAACACCGCTTGTAGCAAGCGAACAATCATCCAGGGTGAGGAACCATAGCAAGTTTGAAAAGGCTCTTTGTGTGGTCGTGACCAAAGAAGAAGGAGATCTCTCCTCTTCTGTTCTTGTTCCAGACAAGGAGAGCTTAATCGTTCATGGAGAAGAATCCCAGACTGAAGGGTCGGAGAGGAGATCAGTGCTGAACCAAGTGGCGAACTGGATATTCAGGAAGAAGGAGCCCGATGGAAAATCACCATCGCCTACCTGCGACCGACGACGGGAAGTGATGACGACATCGCGTCGCTAGATTGATGCGTCTGAGCGCCGAATCGCACGCGAAACGCGACGACAGGCTGCAGTTTCCGTTCCGCCGTCGAGCAAAGGCAAGACAAGATTAAGGCTGGGCTGAGGGAAGGTCCACCAACAAAGACGAAGAAGATTGGATCCTTCGGCCGGCTGTCGATGAAGGAGGGTCCGCCGGAGTAGAAATTTACAATTACTTCAAACACGGCGACGACAGACTGGATGGCGGGGCGGAAGATGACGAATGGGAGTCCGATTGGGGAGGTTTCGGGCAGGAAGAGGGAGTCGGGTTGTCGAGCTTCGCCATAAATAGCGCGAATCGCGCGGGAGATGCGGCGAGTGTTGGCAAATTTGGGGCGGGCGACTGATTGTCGAGTTGAACTTCCAAAGAAGGTGAAGAGTCACTTGTCGCCCGAGAAAGCAGCGGAGAATCTGCCTAGCTGTCGAGGAAGCAACTCGACGCCGGAGGACATGTCGGAGAAGAAGCTATCGACGTTGCTAGTCGTGAGAGGGCGGGTGGCAACGCGATTCACGCCGAACGAAGAAAAGGAGGGTGGCGGCGTCCTTCTGTTCGTGAAACCTAGACAGGAGGCCACCCTTTCGGGTCGAGATGGGCTGGCCCGCAACCTGAGCCGGAGGAGTGAGCTAGTGGGGATTCCGGTGGGCCGACAGGAGTTGTTGACCCGGCCGTGTGGAGGAAAGAAGTGGGCCGAGCGGTCCGCGGAAGCTGATCAACAAAGAGGGCCAGGACTTGGTTTCTTGCTTGGAACGGGAGGAGTGGAATGTTGGGTGGAGGAACTGGAAAGAAGAGTCTGCATGTGCTGGTCCTTGAAAGAAGTGGACCTGAAGGAAATTGAATGTTGGCCTAATGGGTCAGAGGCTGGTTTTTCAAGAGAGCAGAGCCCAAATGCAGGGCCTGAGCACAGGCTGAAATTTGGAAGGGAGTGGACCGATCCAGAACCAGTTTGTGGACCATTCTTTGGTTCGAACGAGGCTTTGGTACAAAAGCCAATGCTTGGGCCTTACATGAGCAGATTGACATGTATCCTTCTAAATGGGGTTGGGCCAAAATTATCAAGTCACATGGGCTAGTGGAATGGACCTGAAGAATTAGTGGCCACAGCAATATATTGAGAAAAAGATAGGTTGAGTCTGTCCTTCCGTCAACTGAGGAGGCCATCGCCGCCGGTGAAGGAAGACTCGGCGATGGAAGGGAAAAAGAAGAGATGCGGTGGGGCAGTGGAGTGCTCTGCCCGCCAAGGATGACGAAGGTGACGCAGGAGGTTGGCGGCGGTGAGTTACTTTGGCTCGCAAACCCTCTGCTGCCTCTTGCCCAAACGACCCAGCATCAGATAGAAGTGGGCTCGTTATTTCCGTTGGGCCGAGCTACTTCGGTCAATGGGGTCCAACGCCAAGCTGAGGTGGATCTCTATCACGGGCCGACTTGGAAGAGGAATGGTGGGCTCATTCTGGGCCGACTGAACCAGTTGATTAGGGCTGAAAATTTTGTTACTTGGGCTCTGTTTGGGTCAAGTCGCGGGCCGCAGTTGAGAAAGGAAGGGGCCGACGAGAACCTGGAGTATAGGCTGAAGTTTGCAAGGAGTCAGATTCTTGTACCAGTCTCTAGGCCGCAGAATAAGACTATTGGGCCACGTCTGCACGAAGTGCTTGATCCCAATCGAAATTGTGTTTTGATGAAGGTGGGCTTGGAGGAAAAAGAAAATGAGTTTGAAAGCTTATTTGGTGGGCTTCCAAGAAAGCAAGGCACAAAATTAATGGAAGAAGCAACGAATCAAAGTGATGGGGTTGCCCCAAGAACAATGTATGAAGGCCTAGATCAAATGGTACTCAAGGACGGGTTCTTGAACAAGAACGAATCCTTGAGTTCCTTGAGTCTCGGGAGGGCGATGACTACAGAATTGTTTAAGTTCGAGGATCTTGCTGGATTGGTGCTTAAAGACGGCTTCTCGGATAAGGAAGCAAATCATGGGTCCATGGAAGTGAAATTTGAAGAGTGGGATCGAAACAACCATGTCGGTTCAGGAAGTCTAAGTGAAGAGTTAGAGCGTGATTGGAAGAAAAGAAAGCGCAAGGAGTGGAGAAGACAAAACGCGGATTGCGCGGGAGATGTGAAGAGATGGGTCGAGTCCATCAACCTTGAGGGCAAGGTTGGTCTGAAGGGGGAGGAGATGTTAGAAACCGATTTATCTAGGGTTTCTATATTTATTATTTTAATTATTATTAGGGTAAGTCTTATTAAGGTTAATAGTCATTTAATAGAATTAGGTTTATTGTTAGGATTTTCCACTATTTCCTATATATATGTACTTTGAACTTCCATTCAGAATCAATAAGAAGCATATTAAGAAAATCCCTAAACCCTATTCTCTCCCAAATTCTCTCGACCTATCTTCTCTCCCTGATCCGGCCGCCGGCCATTCTCTCCAATTCTTCTTCCAAATCCCTAATTCTATCTTCTAAATCCCTAAATTCCCAAATATCATCCAATACGAATCCCCTTAGAAACTTTGTTTCTAACACTTGAGAAAATTCAATCACTGTGTTATTCCGGCTCTCTCAGACTTGTGCTCCATGATTTCTTCATTGAGGTAACGATGATTCCTTAGTCTATCCAGTTGTTGTGTATTAACTTCCTCAGAACATCATAGACCACAGAAGTGCTGCTACCAAAATGTGAAAATGATTTAACCGTCCAATTTATTTGCACTAGGTTATAGTTTGGCTTTCATTGTAGTCTTTAGAGGACAACTTTCCAGAAGTATAGTTGCATGTCTTCAATAATTCCCTTTGTGGTGGCCAGTTTAGTTAGAGCCTGGATTTGGATAAGTTATCAACTTTGTTATTTTCCTTTCGTATTTGGCGATACTCCTCTCTTTATCATAATGTCTTGGAAAGGCAATAGTAAGAGAAAAGTAATCCCCATACGGTCAGGAGATAGAAAAGGAGTGCATCATGTTGCAACTAGCTAGGAACTTTATTCCTTTGTTTCCCCTGGAGGAGAAAGGCTTATGCTTTGAGGCATAGGTAACTTACGATTTTAATCTCATTGCGCAACAGCATAAAAGAGTTCTATTTGGGAATACTGTGAGTGACATCATCAACTTTCGGGGCGGGTATTACTGGAGAAAAAAGGGAGCTCAGGTGGTGGTTCCACTAATATCAAGCACTAATCAATCATCATGTGGAGCTGAATGTGAAATCAGAACCGAATGTGAGAAATCTCCACTGGAATCATAGCTTGTCCGTCTCCTAAGAGGGGTGTGTTTTCTTCTGATTGTGTTCAGCAGTTTATCTTGTTGGGGTGAAAGAAATGATACTGAATCTCATTTTTTTTCTTTACCGGGTTGTTTCTGGTCCTGGGGAATGAATATCACATACTCCTCCAAACTTCTCATTCATTACCACCTCCATCATTGTCCATTTTACTAGTTTTTCTGCCTTGGGGGCTTTCTTTAGTAAGGATTACAGAAACTTGTGGAGAAAATTATGAAGTGGATCACGGCCACTACGTGAGTTTCTTCAGTTTGTGTTCATGATGCGTAACTCAATAGACGAGTTTTACCATCACGTGAAATTGACAGTTTTTTGGGCTTCTCGTCTTCTTGCTGCTATTGCAGGAAAAGTGACTCCCAGCAGGTATAACTGCCTTGCTCAAGCTAAAAGGTAAGCGAACTGTATCAATCATTTCCAACCCAATACTTGCGTGATGATCAAACTACTCACGCTATGCCTGTACAAATCTTTTTATGAGATGACCTTTCACAACTTACAGATTTCGGGTTCAACAACACTTTGTACGATATGCTGGAGGTGAAGGCTACGACTGTTGTAGTGAGGAAGGGTTCATCATGAACATAACGAGAGGTGGGCATGATGTGTTCAACCTGACACTTCCAAGGCCTTTCTACTTCACCAGCAGCCGTGGGAACTGCTGCTGGATGCGGGGTATGTAGATGAAGGTGAATTTGAATGTGGCCTATTGAGTAACTGCTACTGCAGGTGGTGCCTCGCCCGGTTGAGAGTAGCAGTGACTCTCCTTTTCCTCCTCCATGTTGATCTACCTCTGCTGTCTGGTTTTTGGTTAGTGATATCTATGTTATATGTGTGTTTGACATGCATACATCTAAGAGATGACACACAATTCAAATATGCAATGAATATTTAGTCACGAAATCTTAATCACAGGAAATTTCTCTATACTAAAAAGTATACTAATAGTTATGAAGCAAATTATTATACTTGATTGTACAGTTCTAATAACGGAAATTGATTTAACAACATTTTAATCTTCATTTCTCGTAACTAATTGTTACACATGATTAACTACCGTGAATGATGTGACAATTTGTCTTTCTAAATTTGAGATAAAAATCAAGATGAATTAAAAAAAATTGAACCATAAAACAATTTACGGTTCCATTATGTTCTAACAAACACATTTGAATAGAAGAAAATATGCATCCCTAATAAAACATAGATACAGATTTGTGATGACCAAAAAAGATGAAAGAACACCTTTAAATGGATTATTATTAAATTGAGGCTCCTTAAAATTGCTTTCCCATAAATTCTCACAAGCAATCTCCCGCCCCACAATTCTATATTTCCACTACCGAAAATTTTGGCTCCAAAATCTAAAATTTTACCTCCAACAAATCCTAAACTTTTGGCTCCCCGCTATTTCTTCCCCACTCTCTTCGTTCCCATTTTCCAATGAAAAAGCTCTCATCGTTTTCATATGTTTGTTCTTTATCATGACCATCCCAATCTCTTCTCATATTATCACAATTAATCCATGCCCTGCAATTTTAATATATTTGTAGATAATTTGCAACAATAATCATTTAACCAACTAGAATTCCAAGCTTTTAATACCAGAAAAATTCATGGGAATAAGATCGTGGGACTAGTAAATAAGTATATGATCTATAATATAAAATAGTTTGCATTTGAGATAGTTGAGTCATGTTATTGAGATAAGATAACTCATAATAATGTTTAGTATAGATAATATCTTAGTCACAAATGTTAAACTCTTAAACCATTGTATGTAGACACCATTGGCAGAGGTAGGTTACTTTGGATGTGTCCTAGGACACACGTGAAATTCGGGTAGAGAAATAATACCCATATGTGTATCAAGTTAGAGGTGGAAATTGGTACGGTATTTGGTATCAGAATATCAATACCGAAATCTTAAATACCGAATTACATCCTAAATTGAAGAAGAGGTGACATCTCAAATTCTTGTCATTGGTAATCTTTAATATGACATATTGGAGGTTGAGAGACGACTAATACTAGTGTTTGTTTTTTAGAGTTATGAAAATAACAAGAGATTAGGTGAGAGACGAGAGTGACTTAGACTGGAAAGTCAAAATTGTGTTGGATGGAGGCTTCTAAGTTGTGTAAGAGTGAGGAATGACCTAAGGTTGTGTGCTGAATTTCATTAATTTTTAACTTTCGGTATTTCGGTATATACCGACCCCAATCTCGTAATCCCGAATACCGAATAACACTTGAAAATGAATCCCAATCCCAATTCCTAAAAAATAAGCCGGTATTCGATAATACCTAATAGTGATAAATTCGGTACGGTATACAGTATATCCCAAATACTGGTACCAAACTTCGAGCCCTATATGAAGTATTGAACCCTTGACTTTTTGGATAATGAATAAGTATCATATCACTACATTAAAGATTATTTCTAGTTTATTTTCAATTTTATTTATTTATATTCTGAGAAGAGGACACATGTATGTTTGAATCCTGGCTTCGCCACTAGCAGACACTGTGATCATCAAATTGATTAGTAATTAAGTATTCCATTCGATGACTTTTGCAGGTGACGCCCAAGTGATCCTGGGGAAGATAAGGGAGGGTGGGGTAGCTGATGTCCATGGAGGAACGTTGTTGGAAGAGATTTGAAGTATGTGAGACTTGTTCCAGGAATTTCAGGTTATTTTTGTGGGCCGGGAGTTAAATAGGGTTGCCCATTTGGTGGCAAGAAAAACGCTTTTGTTGTCCCCTTCTTTGGCGGGGTTCAATTTTGTTTCTTGGCTGTTTTCAGCTATGTGACTCTTTTGTATCTGGCTGTTTTCTTGGTAATACGAGTGATCTTTTGGCAAAAAAAAAAAAAAATCTACTATATCAAATTAGTCATGCGCTATAAGACCAGAGTAGAGTTTGCTATAGAGTATATACAATATTTTAGTCACTAAATGTTAAGACTCCTAAATCATCATATGTAAACATTGGATTACCAAAAAGAAATGTTAAGACTCCTAAATCATCATATGTAAACATTGGATTACCAAAAAGAAAATCATATGTAAACATTGTGATAATCAAACTGATAATTAATTAAACTCTTAAACATCATATGTAAACATTGAGATAAGCTTTCCCTCTTCTTTCTCTTCAACGAAAATTGAAAATACAAAATTTTCACTTTATTTTTCTTTCCATGAATCAAAAACACCAAAATTCTCACCTCTTTCTTTTTTGATAAATCAAAAACACCAAAACAAACCCTTATTTCTTTTCCCAAAAGATGAAGCACCAAATTCCCTCTTCTTTTTATAAAGTTGAAAATACCAAAATTTTTTCAACTTATTCCTTTTCCTATAAACCAAAGCACCAAAACTTTCCCTTGTTCCTTTTCCCAAAAATTTATGTACCAAATTTCCTTCATCTTTTTATACACAAAAAGTTGAACACAAAAATTTCCCACTTATTTCTCTTTTCACAAATCAAAATCACCAAACTTCTCCTTCTTTCTTTTATTAAAAATACATAATTTCAACTCAATTTCATTTTTTGAACTTTCTTGACAAAATGAAAAATAATTTGAACTAAAAAAAAATCATTTCACTAAACTTATGCCTCCTTCCATTTTTTTTGTGCGTATTTATTCCCAGTTTAGCTAGTGTGTCACTGTGCCCTATGCTCATATTGCTTCTGTCCCCACTAGAAATTGGAGATGATGCTGTGAATTTCCTTTACCGGCCACTTCCACTAGTATTAGGTAACACTGACATGACATAAATAGTTTGCACCTAAGCAACTACTTTTATTAGCACTTCCGAACCTGCATTTATAGAAGAGGGGTAAATTGCAAGGTTGGTCATTGAGCTTACAAAACACGTTCAAGTTTGGTCACTACAAATATTTAATTCCATTCGTGGTCATTAAGATTAGTTCAATAGTTCATATTTGGTCACTCTCCGTTAACTTTTACTGATGTGGCGGTCAACATTCGTAGTTGACCGTAGTGATGTGGCTATTAAAAAATAATAAAAACATAAAATTTAATATATAATAATTTCCACCTCATTACATATTCATTAAAAAATAAATTAAAAACCTAATTTCTACTAACCTTTCTCGTCTCCCCCTTTCTTTTCACCAACTCCCCGTCTGAAACTCCCCATCGACAAAACCCAATTGGGAAAAGGAGAAGAAAATGCAAGACTTCATCGGATCGGTCAGGCAGTCGCTCGTCTTTTGTTCACGCAGAGAGCAGCCGCACTACGGCAGAACTCAACAACGGTAGAAGCCCTCCATTAACGGGGACCCGCCCATTGGTCGACAAGATCGATTCATGCATTCGGAAGTCGAGAATCTTCGCCAAACCTCCGTCTTCCCCTCCGCTTCCCATGGCCCCTCTGATCCGGTATCGGAAAGGAGAGCTGATCGGGTGCGTCATGTTTGGGCAGGTCTATATGGGCATGAATCTTGATTCGTTTCTTTACCTAAACTAATCACCTAATCGCGCAATCTAATTCTTTTCTTTACCTACTGACTCACTTTGATTCGTTTCTGAATCGGAAAATTCCGATTCCAACAACAATATGGGGCAATGGCGGGCGACCAAGAGCTGGAGACAACGATTGTTGGCGGGAACGGGAGACTTCAAAAAGAAAGGCGACGCCAGATCTGGGTCAAATTTGGGTGCTCAGCTTCATTCAGTGCACTGCGTCCTCGCCGACGGGACGAGGAGATCAAGTGGCGCCGATGGCGGAGACTGCGGCGGCTGATTGATGGAGACGACGGACTGGAGACAGAGAGATGGCAGCGGTGACTTGTGTTTCCTGAGGCGGAGCTGTAGCTGGAGGCGGCGATTGGCGACGGAAGTCGCTGATGTGGTCGCTCACGGAGACTTGGAGCTGTGGCGGCGATGAAATGGGAGTCGCTGTTGGAGATGGCGGGGGGATTTGTTGAACAAGGGAGTCGGTTCAGGTTCTGGCCAAGTCGGAGACTTTGGTCGTCTTCGCTGGGACCGACGCCTGGAGAGGACAACGACGATGAGTCCTCATCCGACAATGAACAGAGAAGATAGCGGCAGCGGTGATGTTAATGGCGGACTAGATGCTATTATCATCATCGTCGTCCTAACTCTGCTAACGTGTGTCGCTTCTACAGGCTTCGTCAAACTCTAAAGCTGTCAACGTTTTCGAAAACGGGTACCCAGAGATTGTTTTGTTGCACTAGTTTGATAATGTAGATAGAATATGATTTGAAGGATCGAATCAATGATCGAAAAGAGGAAAACGTGACAATTTTAGGTTTTTAATTTATTTTTAAATGAATATGCAATGGGGTGGAAATTATTTTAGATTTTTTTAGTATTTTTTTAGTAGCCACGTCACCAATTTAACGATCAACTATAAATGTTGACTGCCACATTAGCAAATGTTAACGGAGAGTGACCAAATTTGAACTATTGAACTAATCTTAGTGACTACGAATGGATTTAAATATTTATAGTGACTAAACATAAACGTTTTTTGTAAACTTAGTGACCAGCCTTGCAATTTATCCCATAGAAGAGAACCTTCCCGAGGTATATCACGTGATGCTCAACATGCTTCATTCATAGAACATTAATAGATTCTTGTCGTCTCCTTTGATCCATTAGGACAAAATTAAATGATAGTTTTGACTTCACGCGGTTGTCTTTTTTTGGGACTCTGCCTCGTAAAGGCTTAAGATTATCTTTAGGTTTTTGAACTCTGGGATAGGGTGGCGATACGGTCCGGTCTGGTTAAATTGATTCAAATTGATCCGGTCCAGTCCGGTCTTTTTGAAAATATAAGGATCAAAGATTGGATTGGATACAGTCCGGTCTTGACCCGGTCCGGTCCCAATTTTGTCTTGATTTTATATTGAGTTTGTGGGGATTTGAGTGGCATAAGGCCCGAAAGGGTGAGGAGTTGGCTAGTTTTGTACTAAGTGCAAAGGTTTGTGACCGTTGATGCAAATTACCCTTAAGTTTTGGGTGTTGAGCTCTCTTATCCGGTCTTTATCCAGTTTTTGATCCAGTCACAAACGATTTTTTACCTCAAATCTAAACCCAAAAATTGAATTGGATTGTTTACTATCCGGTCCCGGTCTGATCTCGGTCCGGGTTATATGGTCCAGTTTCAGGTAAAACCAAAAAATCCGGACCAAATAGCCAACCCTAGTCTAGGCGGGTATTGATAAATAGTGAATACGTGAACAAAGTAAGCAAGACAAACACGGTATTTACGTGGTATCCCCGAAGGATCGGGACTAGTCCACGGATAGAGAACTCTCTCCAGCTACTGATCTTATTGATGTATTACTTGGTTAGCCAATCGGCTGTACAAGAGTATTTATACAATAATTATTCGTAGCTAGGGTTCCATCACTACTCAAGGCCAAGGTACGTGAAGGAGCAGTCATGCAGGAGGCTGACTGGCGGGCCGACTATTCCTCGACGTGGGCCGAGCCAGAAGTGGGTTGGAGGCTCGATGACACGACCCGAGCTAATACGCCCCCGCAAGCTAGACGGTGAAGATCTCGAACGTTCAGCTTGGAGAGGAGGAAGCGAAAGCTATCTGTACCTAAGCCTTTGGTGAAGATATCGGCCAGTTGGAGCTCGAAACTGACTTTTCGAGGAGCGATATCACCGGAAACAACACGCTCTCGTACAAAGTAGCAGTCCATCTCGACATGCTTAGTACGTTCGTGGAACACCGGATTGACAGCAATGTGAAGCGCTACCCGATTATCACAGTAGAGAGGTGTGGCATGAGGAAGAGAGAATCCTAACTCGCGGAGTAACCATCGGAGCCAGAAAACCTCACTAACCGTACTAGCCATGGCAAGGTACTCAGCCTCGACAGAAGAACGAGCAACGACCTTTTGCTTTTTCGTGCGCTAGGAGATAGGGGCCGACCCCAACGTAATATAGAAGTCCGTGGTAGAGCGACAAGTGCTTTGACAACCTGCCCAGTCGGCATCGCAGTAGGCAACAAGATCTAGGGGACCTTGCGCAGGTAGAAAAATCCCCTGACCAGACGACTGCTTAAGGTATCAGAGGATACGGAAAGCGGCATCCATATGTGCTTGAGTGGGTGCATGAACAAACGACTCAAGATGTTGACCCCATAGGTGATGTCTGGGCGAGTGATAGTGAGATACTGCAATCGACCAATGAGACGCCGATAAGATGAGCCATCAAGGAGAGGTGTAGAATCATCAGGCTTGGTAAGCTGGTGATTTTGCTCGACTTGGAAGGCACTAGGGCGAGCCGCCTGTACGCCAGCTTCTTCAAGAATGTCAAGGACATACTTCCTTTGACTGAGAATGAGATCTTGGGGAGAACGAGCAACTTCTATACCAAGAAAGTAACGCATAGGCCCCAAGTCTTTGATGCTGAACTGTTTAACCAAAAAATATTTCACACGAGATATGAAACCAAGATCATTCCCAGTGAGAAGCACATCATCAATGTAGATTAATGCAACAACAAAGGTGTCTTCACGCTTATAGACAAATAATGAGTGGTCGGCAGGAAAGGCCCTAAACCCCATCTCACACAACGCTGCACTGAACTTGTGATTTTGATTGTGCGAGGCCTGGCGCAATCCATATAGTGACTTGTGTAGTTTGCACACCCGCTGGTCGCCAGGAGCTGCAAAGCCAGGAGGTAGACGCATATACACTTCTTCTTCAAGATCTCCATGTAGGAAAGCGTTATTGACATCTAACTGATGTAGAAACCAGCCCCTATGAATAGCAACAGTGAGGAGACAACACAGAGTAACGAGCTTGGCGACGAGGGAAAAAGTGTCATGAAAATCAACTCCTTCGACTTGAGTAAAACCCTTGGCGACCAGGCGAGCCTTGTATCGCTCAATAGAACCATCTGGGCAATACTTTATTTTGAACACCCACTTGCAGTCAATTATCCGACGATTTTCGGGAGCAACTACAAGACTCCAAGTCTTGTTTTGTTCTAGGGCGGCAATCTCTGCGGCCATGGCAGCACGCCAACACGCGTGATGAACTGCTTGATTAAAAGTGTTGGACTCATCCTCCTTGGAAACAACTGCAAGAAATGCCCGATAATGTGTGGATACATTAGCATAGGAAACATAGTTCGCCAGAGGGTACCTGATAGCAGAGGCTTGGGCGAATTGAGTGTCATAGTCCTCAAAGTGTTTGGGACGTGTCCGTGCACGGTCGCTGCGACGGAGATGTGCGACGACTGGGTCTCTCGTGGTATGGGCTGGATACGGCCCATTAGGCCCCGAGCCAGAAGTGGGCTGCGGTGATGATGGTCCAGGATCCGTGGAGGAGATGGACTGGGATGGTGGCGACCCAGGCTCCGAGCTCGTCGCAGCCCGGCGCGGATTGGTCTTCGGCCCGGTAGTGAGAGGGCTGCCAGCGACACCCTCCTGCCGAGTTTGCTGCGGCCTAGTAGTGGGAGGAAGCCCAGCCGCATGCTCCTGCCGATTTTCTTCCAAAGGAGTGGCAGGACCGTGTGTTTCTTGAGGAATAGGAGCGCTTTCAAAGACTGTCGTAGGTAGCCAGTGATACTCGCTAGGGTCCTGTGCATGATAAGGAAAATGAGATTTGTGAAAAACAACATAATGGGAGACAATCATCTTCTGGGTATCAAGATCAAACAGCCGATAACCCTTTTGAGTGGAGGCATAGCCAAGAAAGACACAAGTACGCCCCCGTGCAGCAAACTTTTGGAGGTGGTTGTGTGTATCCTTGGCATATACAAGGCAGCCGAAGACCCGGAGATGATCATAGTGAGCTGGGCGGCCAAAAAGCACCTCAAAAGGGGTCTTGCCTGTGGCCGACGTAGGAAGCCGGTTGAGCACATAGACGGAGGTGAGAACACATTCTCCCCAAAACCGAATAGGTAAACCTGCATGGAACCGAAGAGCAGCGACAGTATCCAAAATATGACGATGCTTTCGCTCCACCACACCGTTTTGCTGTGGTGTGTCAGTGGAACTGGTTTGCAAAACAATACCCGATCGATCATAGAAGTCGATTAATGGAGCAGTTCAGAATTCCAAGCCAGTGTCCGCTTGGATGCGACGCACTTTCCTGTTAAATTGAGTCCGAACCATCTCGCAGAACATAAGAACAAAACAAGCAACATCAGATTTGAACTTGAGTAAATATACCCGTACTCCACGACTGAAATCGTCGACAATAGTGAGAAAACAATGAGCACCGCTCAGAGAGACCTGTTTGTAGGGGCTCCAAATATCCATATGAATCAAGTAAAAACAACCCGTAGTATTAATGGAGATAGAAGAAAAAGGCGACCGAATCTGTTTAGCTCTCGAGCAAGGATGATAAGGGACTAAAGATTTGCTAATGGACAATGAAATAAGAGGACTAAGCTGCGACATGAGCTCCAATGACGGGTGACCGAGGCGCTCATGCCATCGTTCCTGCGGGACCCAACTAGTACTCCCAGCAGCAAACACAAAACATTCTTGACTCTCAAACAACTTCAGATAGTAGAGGCCAACACGACGTTCACCCTTCCCAATCGCTTTCCTGGAGTGTAAGTCCTGAAGTATGCACATGTCACGTATAAAGATTAAAGCCACATCATTATCTTGTGTTAACCGACTAACAGATAATAAATTACACCGGATTTGGGGCACATGGAGGACGATCTCAAGACTGAGTCCAGTGGGTAGCTTACCTGTCCCAACCAGCTGAACCGGGACTTGTTCATTGTTAGGGAGACGCACTGGTTGACTCCAAAAATTATGAATGGTGTCACAAAACAAAGAAGAATCGGTGGTGATGTGCTCATTACACCCAGAGTCTATCAACCACTCTGAAGGATCAAGTATTTTACCTGCCATACTCGCAGAAGGGTCCTCAGCAGGTTTTGGTTGATAAAAAAACTTCCGCAGTTGCTCCAATTGACTGATGGTGAAGCCTGGGACGGGACTCGTTTCTCCTTCAACCTGCACTGCCCGTGGTGGCCCATCCTGTGTGCCATGTCGTGGCCGTCGATCCCCTCGATCAGCCCGCTCTCCACATTTAGCTGAGCCTTGCCTGTTGTGAGGGGGATAACCAATTAGTTCATAACATGTTTCCTTGACATGACCGAGCTTACCACAGTGTGTGCATCTCGTCATGGGCGGATTGGTCTTGTTGGGGACGCCCAGAATCTGCACGAGAATCACGCCCATGTTGCTCCTGGTGGTTGCGGCCACAATCTCCTCGCAAAGCAAACGCGGCTGCCTACACTCCGGGACGCCTTCGCTGAGCTATCAATTGCTGCTTTTCATCATTGGATATTATGTTAAAAGCCTCAGCAAGGGACGGAGGAAGCCTCATAGCCAATATTTGGCTTCTAATGGCGCTGAAACCCTCGTCCAACCCCATCAAGAAGTCAAGCAACCTAGTGCAATCCTCACGATCGCGCGTTCGACGTTCTAGGTCGCACTTGCATTGCCCGCATGTGCACCGCTCAGGTGGGTATATGGATTGGGCCTCTTCCCAGTAGCTCTTCAACTGTGTATAAAATGAAGATATGGTGAGCTTCTCCTGTCCCAACCCAGCAATGCGTCGGCGAAGTTCATATCCTCTTGCGAGAGTCCCCTGACCGAATCGCTCCTTCAAATCTAGCCAGATCTCTCTCGATGTCTTGGCTTATCGCACGCTGCTACGGACTTCTTTAATCATGGAAGTGCGTAGCCAGCCCTTCACGACCGCATCGCATCGACTCCAAGGCCCATTCTCGGGCTCATCTTTCGGCTTTGGAATCGATCCATCGACAAACTCGAACTTTTTTTTGAAAATGAGAGAGTCGGTCATATCGATGACCCATTCTCCATAATTGGTGGGGGTAAGGACTTCCCCAACATGAAGCTGTCCCGTACTATCTGGCGGGTGAAGGTAAAGTGCCGAGGAAGTATCCATGGCAAGTAACAGCGAACCCGACGGTCCGTCGTTGAATTGGACGAATTTCTTGCCGTCGCTGGTGGAGTTCTTCGTCTCTTTCGAATCACTCATGACAACACTTCAAAGACCAAACTCAGAGAAGCCCTCAGAACGGGAGCTCTGATACCATGATAAATAGTGAATACGTGAACAAAGTAAGCAAGACAAACACGATATTTACGTGGTATCCCCGAAGGATCGGGACTAGTCCACGAGAGAGAGAAGTCTCTCCAGCTACTGATCTTATTGATGTATTACTTGGTTAGCCAATCGGCTGTACAAGAGTATTTATACAATAAGTATTCGTAGCTAGGGTTCCATCACTACTCAAGGCCAAGGTAGGTGAAGGAGCAGTCATGGAGGAGGCTGACTGGCAGGCCGACTATTCCTCGACGTGGGCCGAGCCAGAAGTGGGATGGAGGCTCGATGACACGACCCGGCCTAATAGGTATCCTTCGTGAATATTACACTATCATCTACATAAAGAAGGTGGGTTATTGAGTGTGCACCTCTTTTCAACTTCATTCCCTCTTAGCATTCGAAATTAGTGCTTATAACCCTTCAACAATAATAATAATAATAATAATAATAATAATAATAATAATAAAACTGTATGGGGAGATTGATCCCCATTATGAGTTCCCTTTAGGAAATATAAGAATGATGATCATTGACATTAGTTGTGCAAGACACTGTTGAGACACAAAAACACCCACTGTTCTGCAAACTCCATTTTTTTCATAATTTCTTCCAGGAAGCATCATTCCACTTGATCATACACCTTGAAAATATTGAGTTTTGCTATCATATAAGTTTTCCCCCCTTTTGTCCATACTTTCATGGAATGGAAGCATTCGAAGGATACCATGATATTATATGTAATTATCCTTCACAGTATGAAAACGCTATCATTTTCAAAGATTACCTTGTCTAGGATTTTTTTAGCCTGTTTGTCAGCACCTTCGATAGTATCTTGTAGAGTACTTTGCACAAACCTATAAGTAATAAATCAACGGGTGCCTCCGGTGACCTTTTCTTTGGTATGAGTACAAATAAGGGTATGGTTCAGCTTCTGTGGAAACACACCTTTCTCAAGGTATATATCCCTGTAATTCTGCCGTTACATCCCTTCATATGATCTAATTTTTTTTGAAAAAATATAGCGGACATACCATCAACTCCAGGAGCCTTCGTACGTAGGGTCCATCTTCTTTAAAGTTTCGCTAATTTCCTGTCTTGTAAAGGGCTTCAATAGCATCCCATTCATCAATATTGATGTCACTAACTCTAGTATCTGCACTGCTTCTGGTACACTGCCCCATGATAATTTTGTTCCCGCCTTGTATAACTGCCTTAAGTATTGTACCACATATTGCTCAACCTCTCTAATTATTGCCTGCTTTCATCCTTTAATTGTCTTATTTTGTTTATCTTTCTTCACAATTCCCATCTCACCACAGTCAGCATACCCATAAATCACAGCGTTGCAAGAAATCACATCCCTCTGAGTCATTTCGCCGAACACTTTTGTTCGCATTGACCAAGTTCTATTCTATAGTAAATACTAGTTGGTGCCCGACCAATTGGCCGGGATACATTTTACGTGGTTTATATATTAAATAATTTAGTGACTTGCCTTACTAATTTAAATTGTCAATTATTGGTTAATTACAAAAAATTGTTAATACTAAAATAAGCACTCAACTATAATACAATATTTTATTATGTATCTCTTTTTATATTTTCCCGTTAATTTCTCTTCCCCCTTTAGTCTCTCCATGGTAAGCAATAGAAACAGCATTTTCGTTTTTTTTACTATTAAATAAATGAAAGAAAACAGATTGTTGTGTTGTGAGTTATCAAGTAGTTGTTGAGTGCCTGTAAAAAAAAGTAGTTGCTGAGTGCTGACGTGGTAAAAAAAAATTATTGACATAAAGTATATGATAATTTTCAATTGAATATCAAAAATTCCATAAAATATATAATTTTGTTGAATTTATCTCATCTAAATAAAAATAAAGATAATATGAAACTAAGAAATTCACTTAGAGCCCATAAAATATGTAGCTCAATATTCCAGCCCAATTAAGAGCTCAACCGAATGAATGTTCACATAAACACTTCTCTTTTCCTATGTGCAAAATAGCAATCCTTGGCGTTTAAGTTTAGGCAAGAGAAAGAAAGTAGAATTAACATCAGGGAGAAAAAGAAGCTTTGAGATTGCCGACAAAAATTGCAGTAGCTGAACCGCCGAGTTTGTCACAGAAAGGCAATATGGTGTTGTGCATAAAAAATCATTGTCAAGGGGTTCACCGATGTCGGGTCCGTTTTTCGATCGAATAAGATAGAGATGCTGCCACCGTAAATCGAAAGCGCAAAAAGAAGAAGGGAAACCCCAGGCGAAGAGAACGGGATGGTCGGACGCCGAACGGAGAGCAGAAGCAGTGAGAAATCCCGAAGAGTTCTACACCATTCTTCGGATTGATGAGACATGCAGTACTGAAATTGGATTTGAGGTATCTATTGGGTCCCTCTCTTAACTCTCTGTTGAATGGGGAAATTGGATTCATCAAGGATTAGCAGATATGGGTTGAAGATGGAGATGTAGGGGGAATGAGGTAAAATAAAAAAGTTGGGTCAGAATGATTTAGCGGTTGCGGAGGGGGCGCCGTGGACAACAGGGGAGTTTTGATGCTCTCTTATGTGGTTGCAATGGTGGTTCAGACGATCATGGTGAAGGGATTCCAAATCAGATTGCGTTGATCGTGTTCAAGAACTATGCTAGTGATGGTGCAGGTGGGGATTAACTTATTATGATGTGGCAGGACGGCGGATTCACCAACAAACCGGTGATAGATCCACGACAGATAAAGGGCTGGGACTGAACGTGGAGCCGCCGCCGGCGGAGGCAGGGGAAGTGGAAAGGTTTGAGCTTTGTAGAGTTTAAGGAGCGGAGCACTTCCGGTTTGTGGTTGCACCGTCGCAAGGGGACGGCTCAGCAGCCGCGGGGAAGAATCGAGGAGATGGGTTTGGGGATGGGAGCGTTGAAATTTGAAGAGAAAGACGGAGGAGGAGAAGGAATTCGAAAGGGTTAGAATGACGAAAAAGACCTTCCGCTGTGTGCGGGCTGTGGAGTAGTGGCTGACGTGTCAATATTTTTTCCATCACATTTCCTTATATTTATGTGTAGACTCTGTTTAATACACGTATATATATATATATCCGTACGTATTTTATCCGTTTAAAACTTTCGTATTTGTATTATTGTCAAGTCGTTTCATTTTTTTTCGTTTATTTGATCTCTCCCATACTAAATATGAATAAAACCCGCATTTTATGTTTAATATCCGTATTTAATGAATTAAATTGTTAATTTTTCTATTATTTATGGGTTATAGGTATAATATGCCTCTCTACTATGATGTTTTATCAAACATGCCCCTTTACTATTTTTTACATCAAACATGCCCCTGTACTTTGTAAAAATTATCAAACATGCACTTTTGTTAAAATTTTCATCCAAAAATAATTAATCAACGCCGAACTTTGGTTTGGACGACACACATGTCTAAAATATCTCTAATAATTTCACTTTAGAATTTTTTTGGTTCTTTTGTATAGCCAAATAATTCAAATATTTCACTTTGAAGAGACCCAGAGAAATAAAACGGGAGAAAAAACTGATATTTTTCCTCATACATGCCAATATCGGGTCGTCTAAATCTCGGTTCAACCATGATTGACGATTTTTTCAACGGAATTTTAGCATAAGGGCATGTTTGATAATTTTGTCAAAGTATAGGGGCATGTTTGATGTAAAAAATAGTAGAGGGGCACGTTTGATAAACCGTCATAGTAGATGAGCATATTATACTTATAACTCATTACTTATATATTTATATTATTTTTAAGAGAATATATATATATAACTATTAATGTACTATTAAACGTGACATTAGATTAAAGATGAAGTAAAATACACGTACGTATTTTATACGTAACATTCACGTGCGGTATGTTATTAACTATGCTAACACCTGACATACATGTGGATCAAACAGTTCGAGACAAAATTCGTCGCGGCATCGAGCATGGGCTTGTTAGCCCGGGTTCAGGTCTCTTTGAAGCGAGCATTCTTTGATAATTGTGGAAAAAGTTGTGAGCTTGTAGGTCGATTCTGTGGCTCGGTTTGAAGCTGTAGCAGTACTCGAGGAAGCACAAGATGGATATGATATTAGCCTGTACTCTTTGTAGATATAATGATTGGAACTAAATAGAAATTAACTTGTTCATCATGTCATTGATATTCATACACAATAACATCAATATATGATTTCACAATAATATTCATTGTCATAACTGCACAGCCATACGGCATCTACGTACATCAGGGCAGAATCGGAATTAGCTAGGTAAAACAGTGAAACAGCCGCCGGTTGGTGGCCCGTCGTCCTCCGGTGCCTCTTCCGAGTAGCTCCGCGTCGTCGGCAACGACCATGCTGGCCGAAGAACTGTAACGCTGGTGATGATCCTCCGACTCCAGGAAAGCTCCGGCCGAGACGTACCGCTGATGATGACCTGAACCGCTGCTGGCGCCGTTCTCCGATGTGGGTGGTCGCTCGCTGACTTGGGCGTCGTTGTCGGCGGAGAGGCATTGGTAGCGGCGGCGAGTGTTGTTCTTCTTGAGGGCTCGGTAAGCCATGGGAATGAGGCCGTCCATGGCGATCGAGTGGGGAAGCTGAACGAAAGAGAGATCGGGTGGCGATCGAGTTGAAGCAGATATTGAGATGTACGTGTCGGTGTTGCTTGCTTCGTGAGGGAAGTAATGAGGCAGTGAGTTAACTTACCTAAAGGGTCTGTATATAGTGTTACGATGATCATGAATCCATTACTATTCAGGAAACGGATTACGTTCACCGAAATGAATACGGAAAAGGGTCAATTAACTATTGTAAATATATAAAAAAATACCCTAATACTTGTAGGATAATGAATAGTGAAACCCAAACTAATAAGGATTAAAACTCTTGGATCTTGTAACTATAATTTACTACATTTTAATGAGGAATTTTACAATGCTATAGGTTTTTCACTTTATGATACAACTTGAAGTTGTACCGTTAACGTTATGGTACAACTTCATATTGTACCTATATTCTTTTGTCAAATTGTTTTATGGTACAACTTAGACTTATACTTTCATTTGATGGTGCAAGTTTAAGTTATAAAGTTGTACCATAACATAAGAGCACAAATTCCTTATGGTGCAACCTGAACTTATACATTTAACATTATGGTACAACTTTAAGTTGTACATTAAAGCACCAATACTTTATAGCATAGTAGAAATGCTCTTTTTTAACACTCTACTATAGAGAAAGTAAAGACTTAACACGTAAAATATGTTACAATCCCTGTACCTAGTACTTTTAAGAGCTTACAAACAAATCTCATTCGAAAGTTAATTATGACAATTTTAACCCTAATAATTGTAGTTTGTAAAGCTTATCGTTTTGTACCTGTTAAGGAAAATGATAAACGTATAAAACCGGTTTAGTTTCGGTAGTCGCCACCTCTAGTATCGAGTGAAGGCCTTGGAGTGGTGTCATCAACTCATATGTACCATAAGAAATGAAAATACTGTTATTCGAGTATGTAGCACTATTACCTTCTCGATATGTACGAGCTGGACGTACTACCCAATCTCGAGCAAGTTTCAACAATTAATCGTCCATTCTAATCAGGCGCCAATTCATATGATTATTTTAAGATCGTGCATTGAATATGCAGTTTGGACCATAATTTTTTGGTCAAGCCAACTCATCTAGAGGAGATGCATTTCGAAAGGGCCTTTCAGGATAGATAGATAGATAGATAGATGTGGATAAATCATTTTCTTCTCCAACAAACACTTACAACTAGGGATGTCAATCAAACCCATAATCGTGGGTACCCGTCCGCCCCCGATCCGACTAGTTACTGTGAGGAATCCCCGCTCTGACGGGTATGGGTAAAATCCACAAAACGTTTGATGGGTATGAGAATTGAGGAGGGTATGGTTTTACCCTCTCCCGCCCCATACCCGTACCCGCCCCATTAGGATAACTTCTTCACATATAAAAAATACATTGATTAAATTGTAACCTATCTATACAATACTAGTGAGGCTAACTCAAGAGTCAATAAAATATTTAGTAGAAATATAATTGGGTGGCTACCCAAATCAAAACTTAATTCTTTTTCCTCAACCCTCCATTCACTCTTTCATTGTTTCGATTGTTAACAAGATTATATTAGTTAGTTATTACTTAGTATATGTATTAGAGTAAGAGTATAATGATTTGGATAATATTGCATTCTATCTTATGGATTAATGGATGCTTTAAGATAAGATGCTTTGAATCGTGTTAAGAATGATTGTGTATTTGTCGCCTTCATGATATAGTATGTGCGTTTAGTGTTATAATTGAAAATTTATATATTAAATTTTAGGTGTTATCATGTTGAATGTATGGGGCGGGTATTATTACCCATGGATACCCGAAACGCACGGGTACGGGAATGAGTTTGGAAAACCCTATCCCGCATGGGTATGGGGCGGGTATGGATTTGAATATTTGAAAGCGGAGATGAGAATGGTTTAGGCATACCCGTCCCATTGTCACCCTACTTATGGTCATTCTCATCTCATTGGTCATAGTCACTTGTAACTTCTTTTTTGGAAGTCACATATTAACACTTTGACTTCATATTTTCGATCCAAAAAAGTTTATTATTTGTTTTGTTTGATTCTTAAGTCAATATGAAATCTCTACGGGGAAACTTACTTAAGCAATACCTTTATATTCTACTTTGCTTCGTGCTCAATGTATTTTTATACTCAATCCTTCTTTTACAATTTTGATCCATTTATATTTTGTCATTATTTTATTTCCTCTTATATGATTATTGCTTTTTACTATGTTTGGATTTTAAGCTAAAGGGGAAAAACAGATACCAAGTATAACAATATATACGACTTTAGCAAGTCAAATCACAAAAAAAAGAATGAAAAGATCTTTGTAGGCCTGACAATAAAATGGTTTTACTGTCACGATATGTGAAGCCCTATATTACCTTTTCGGAAGTAATTAAGCATAATTCGTGACTTAATTTCTATCCTTTGTAGGGAGAAACTCATGAATCCAACCATTGAAATTAAAAACAGAGTTGCTACAAAAATAACAAACAACATAGAGCCTCAAACAAAAGGATACACTTCACCAAAACCGTGCACACAAGACCCAAACAAAATATGGTAAAGTGTTTTCTGTTTGACCCTGGGTTTTGTTAAATTGTTTTCCGAGAACACTAACAGTTGATTCAAAAAGTGAAAAGAAAGAAACTTAAAGGAATACTAGCTTTTTACCCGGCCCCTTGGCCGGACGTAGTATCAGAAATTGGTAATCTAATTCTGACTATATTACCCATTAGCATGTCTGCGATGATGGACAGAGGTAGGTCAACAACACCATAATTATCTGATGGGAAGTTATTATCCCATTCCCGATAATGAACTATCAAAATGAAGTCATAAGCCCTAAATCTAGCCACACTACAAGCACCGTAATGCCTCTAGAGTGAACATGAAAAATTCAAAGGAATGCTTATCTGGCTCCAATTCCCGATGGTGAAAATGGAAGCCACCAAGAGATATCATAAAGAAACCCCAATTTAGATTGTCATTAGACCAAAAACCACAGTGACACCAAATGCGATGAATCCCTCGCTGAGAAAACCAAAACCAGCAATGTCCAAATCAAGTCGATGAAATAAACAGGCCAGTTTTTTTATGATAAATAGTTTTGTTAATTCAAATGACAGAAAAAGAAAAGAAATACAAAACATGCAATCTGCTGTAGAAATCTCAGATACAAACAAAAGAAAAAGGCGGGCCACATATTCCTAGTAACACCAACAAAGAACAACTTTTGTCAATACCCCTACCACTAAGAAGTCCTACCAAATTACTTCCAATCACTCTGCTACACTAAACACATAAATGACTTACAACTCTACACTTTCTATCTCTTCAATATGTATATCTCAATTGTCATGTAACCTCTCTATTATCACGATTTTTATACTTCTGGACAACAAACATGCTAATTGGTCCTTTCTTACTCCTTCACGGTAGCTACACGATGATTCGGGTCCAATTGTATACATTTTCCCCCTCATTTCTTGATAGTTTGACTTTGCATTTCATCGTTCCTCGACATATTTCACGCTAGGTTGTGCTTGTTTTGATACATTTAAGGTCCTAGCACGTGTGGAAGGGTCGAGGACGAGTTTCAGGATAATTGGAGGTCAAAAAGCGCAAAAAATCGAAGAAAAGTCCAACCCGTAACAGTGAAGCGCATGCGTCCAGGAAGTAGCCACAGTTCACGGCCTAGCATTGGAGTTCAAGGTCTCTAAGTTCATGAATTGGAACCACAAATCGTGAACATTGAGGCGTCCAACGAGGTTTCAGAAGTTACTAACGCCAAGGTAGTCCACGGTCTCTAAGACCGTGAACTTGGAGCACAAACCGTGAACCCAAGAGAGTGAAGTGGTATGTTTGGGAGATGACACTGAGTTCACAGACGCGTTTAGGTGTTCACTGCCATGAACTGGTCACATTCGTGCAAATATGAAGACAACAGCGGTGAGCTGGTTTTTTGAGAAGGAACACTTTCTTTCTCTAGGGTTTCAATCCAAAACACCAAAGGGGAGTTCTAGTGAGAGAGGGAGTGATCTTGGGGGTTAATTGGAGGCATTGATCAAGCTTGGAAGCTAGGAATCAAGCACGAAAGAAGATGATGAAGATCTAGAGGTTTCTTTGTAATCTCTCCTCTCTCTCTCTAGAAACTCACCCTCTTCTCTTGGGTTTAAGAACCCTAGGTCTATTTGTGGGTTTAATGTTGATGTATGTGACAAACTCCATGACTGATTGATGATTTTACTTAATTGATGGACGTTTCCATGAATGGCATGAGTTGGTTTTCCATTTTCATGTATTGAGCTTTTGACCTAGGAGGGAGATAATCCCCTTAGAGCCCCCCTTTTGGCGTCTTCGGGTCACTCCTATCGTATATTGTTTGTGTAGTCCTTGATTGAGTTGAGTCGACCGGTCTCCTAGCGTTATACGAAACCCTAGGTTGAGTAGAGCACTACCCATCCATCGATTTGTCATTTCAGGTCATTCCCGAAGGAGTCGATCTCCAAACGGTAGTGTATTTGAGTTGATCGAGCTAGGAGGATACCCAACATCGATCCAAAGAACGAACCTAGGATGATTCAACCCAAGAGAGATCCCAACCTTGCAAATAGCTAGGTTAGTGGTTAGTTGGGGTTAGTTAGTTTAGTTTTATTAATCACTATCCTAGGTTGGCTAGATAACGAACCCTAAACCTGAAGTAGGGTAAGCCAAGATCCCCGTGGTACAATAAATTCTAATTGCTTGCTTGCCCTATGCTACACCCGGTTGACAGTTATACTTGGCCTTCGATCGGGATGTTGTAGTTAGAATGAGTCACATGGCATTTTGCATCAGTACACATTAATCCATGTGACCACTCCTGCACTCCATTGCTGCAATTTATGGCTTGAGGTAATATCACTTCAGTCATAATACGAATTTACATGAAGTGAAAGAAATGATTAGTATAATAATATTTAGAGTACCAATGATGATTCCTCTCTTCTCCTTGTTGGCTTCGTCAATAAAATGAAATTGACGGCTATCTCTACCAACGTGTTCTATATGATTATAGTATGGTCTTTTGTATATACCGTTTCTACCTTGCCCATTTTTGCATCGCAACTTCAAGAGCTAACTTGTTGGGGCTCTCCTTTAGGTAAAAACCTTGTATCAACATCAGGCATGAAAAAAAATTGCTTTGGTCGAGATACTATCAGGATCTTTTGTTGCTCTAAAAAAGCCGAAACCGTTTCTCGGACCTCCGTCAACCCCAATCAATTTAACATGGGCCATTGCTCTCTTACCATCTAAATTAAAGAGGAAGCTCGGGTTAGTCTCTTTCATAGCTTAACTTGACAATGTCTTAGAGAAGATACAATCACGATTCACAATTCCCGAATAACCACCTCAGTTAATACAATCTTATGGAAACAACACTAATGAAGCACCCAAATTAGAACTCTTTACATGTTTCCTATGAGGGTGTGCATGTGCATATTAAGAAAAATAGAAGGATTAAGGAGGGAGCTTACTTGGTTTGCGGTTTTGATGAGCAAAAATCTCATCCATAAATTCCAGGTGGAGATGTCCAATCGATTGGGTCTAGACATGCATATATTTCAACAAGTTATACTACAAACACAAAGAGTTCGGTTTATCCTTCCCATGAGAACATATGCTCATCATGTATTTATTTGTTGCAGAGAGAAAAATATCAAACCACCTTGTATCTGCTCCAATTATTGCAATCACTCGTGTTTTTAATATTGTAGTAATTAGAACTCTACTATTAAATCTGGAAGAAAGTGACCACTATCACGAAACATCATATTATAAAAACTTATCTGCAATCATGAGGTTATTTCACTCAAAAGAAACCATATTCTATATGCTGAAGATCAACATTATAGTTTGAATAGTTCAATTCGGTAACGATCTCAGCTCCTACATATAAAATCTATGTAAAAGTGGTATGATTGAAGCTATTCCTTATGTTAACACTAAACAGAATAATCTTTATTTACTGGAAATGGGCCACTAAACCCTTATCAAATCTCTCACCACCGCCTCGCTGAATCTGCTTAAGAAAATAAAGCAAAGCAATATTCATTTGGAAGCATCCTTTCTCTCATAACATGGGACTTGGCAATCAAATTCCAGCGCATCTGATTGAAATAATGCAGCAGCGAATGTAGCTCGAACAACAACGGCGAATGGGCCTCGAGCAACAACGATGAATGGAGCTTCAATAACAGTGCCTATTGGAACTCCAATATCAATGGCGGTTGGACTTTGAACAGCAGCGTCAGGATCGTGTCCCCACGGAAGGTCGATCGAGATCCGACGCCGATCCCCTGCCCCAGATCTGGAGAAGACTCAATTACGGTTCTAGCAGTCAGCGAGGAACTGCAGAATCCCCACCGCTATGTCGATCTGAAGAATCCCCCACCGTATTGTAATGAACCATTATGGAATGAGGGAGTTAGTTTTTAGTATCAGGAATATAGGAACTAACTGGGATATTTTTTTAGAAGGGTATAAATTGTGTTCTTGATATACTGCTGCGACTATCGAATAACAGAATACAGATTTTCCCTATCCTCCTTTTCTTCTACTCGACTCTGTCTCCTTCCCTCTTCCTCTTCATTCTTCTCTTTCTCTATCACTCTTTCTGCAAATCTTCCTCCAAATCTCTATTGCTTTCATCACTTCATCTCTCCACTACTTTCAATAGCTGAGAACTGATCCAGAACAAGACCGGGACATTACATATTGTTATCAGAGCCAACTCTTGGAAAATGTCAACTATCAACACGAGATTGGATGGTTGGGAGGCTTTCGAGGCTCGAATGGACGAGTTCAGCAACCAGCGCAAAACCATCCTGGCGCGATTTGTAGCACTCTGCCCCCAGAGTGATGCTTAGGAGCAACACCTCCTTGTTTCGACAACGGGAGTTGATGGCCACTCTACGCGACTTCAACCTGCTCAACGAAATGCCAAAGAGGTGATTCCTTCCTCAGCTGCACCTACAATTCACAGTCACACTTCTGGTAATCTCTTCCCTATTTAGCCTTTGGTGTTTCCCACATTCAATGGCGAGAACCCTAGATGCTGGGTTAGGGAGTGTGAGAGATTGTTTGATGAGTATGATACTCAAGAACATGAGAAGGTTGGGGTTGCTACCATTAATTTCGGGCGAATGGCAGATTTATGGTTTGGGGGATGGACTTTTTGTCACTCGGTTTGAGTTTGGAGTGAGTTTGCAGTAGCATTGTGCGCACGCCTTAGATGGTGCACAACTGGGGAAACAGTAGGTTCGTCAACGTCAGCTGCGATTAATCAAAAGGATGGTAACGTGACTGAGCTCAAAGTTGGCCCGGAGGTAGAACAAGACAATGTCAACTTGACTCAAGCGTTGGTAGGTGTTATTATGGGGAATATAGGCAGTGTGGCAGCGGCAGAGACTAAGGAATAATATATAGAAGTGAGTACGGTGAATGAAGATGGACATGTATCGGTTGCCCCTATTCCAATCTCAAAAGGGAATAATGAACAATACCCACCCCGATTACCTGGAAGCTCACAGCAAATGCGGCATATGTCGCATCCTCATCAGCTAGTGCGAGATAGACTGAGCGATGGTAACAACAAGGCTGTTCGAACACAACCGAAGTCGTTATTGCAGGCTCAGTGGCACCCTCAGTCACAAGATGCGGCTTACATGGCACTGAGCATTTCATATAAGCAGCACCTCCACGAGGAATTTTACCAAAGAGTGTCCAAGCAAGCCTTGAAGAGTGGTGTTCATACTGGCTCATTGGTGGTCCAGAGACAACAACAGAAGGCTGGTGGTCTGGTTGGAGTTGGAGGGTTGTTTTATTCATAATTTCATGGTGCTTGGCTTGGATATTCAACCAATGCTGGTTATGTGCATGAATGTGGCAGGTTGGATTCATATTTTGTTGTGGTGAAATCTCTTGGGCGAGGTGTTGGCCTTGACTTCAAGGAGCCCTACAAGGAGTTTCACAAGACTGTAGTTCTTTCTCATGGACGAGGCAATTGCCCTGAGTTTAAAGAACCCTATAAAGATGGTGTTCTAGTGGGTTGTAGTGTTTGAAAGCTGTTTGCTGGGAATTTTCAACATGGCTGGGTGGTTGATGGTTGTATGGGAGTTGTGATATAGGATAGTGGTGCTTCTGCAATTTATTTTGTGAGTTGTGATATGGAGAACTTTCCTTCAGGAGCTGGTGGTGGCTGTCAAATAAGGACAATCTGCAGTTTGAGGATTACATAGCTGGTGGCATCATGTTTCAGTAGCTTACTTGTATTGGAGCAGAGGCCTTGCAACCATTACGATTTCCAGCTTCTTCCCTTGTGTTACTGGTTTCTCATTTCAATTTTAGGTTGCTGGGTTTTCAATTGTATCTCCGCCTTGAGAACAAGGCTAATCTCAAGAGGTTGGGAGTTGTAATGAACCAATATGGAATGAGGGAGTTAGTTGTTAGTATCAGGAATATAGGGACTAATTGGGATAAATTGTAGAAGGGTATAAATTGTGTTCTTGATGTACTACTGCGATTATTGAATAACAGAATACAAATTTTCCCTATCCTCCTTCTCTTCTACTGTGCTCTGTCTCGTTCCCTCTTCCTTCTTCTCTTTCTCTATCACTCTTTCGGTAGATCTTCCTCCTAATCTCTATTGCTTTCATCACTTCATCTCTCCACTAATTTCAATAGCTGAGAACTGATCCAGAACAAGGCCATGACATTACATATTGTTATCAGAGCCAACTCTTGGAAAATGTCAACTATCAACGCGAGATTGGATGGTTGGGAGGCTTTCGAGGCTCGAATGGACGAGTTCAGCAACCAATGCAAAACCATCCTGGCGCGGTTGGCAACACTCTGCCCCCAGAGTGATGCTCAGGAGTAGCACCTCCTTGTTTCGACAACGGGAGTTGATGGCCACTCTACGCGACTTCAACCTGCTCGACGAAATGCCAAAGAGGTGATCCCTTCCTCTGCTGCACCTACAATTCACACTCACACTTTCAGTAATCTCTTCCCTATTCAGCCTTTGGAGTTTCCCAAATTCAATGGCGAGAACCCTAGATGATGGGTTAAGGACTGTGAGAGATTGTTTGATGAGTATGATACTCAAGAACATGAGAAGGTTAGGGTTGCTACCGTTAATTTCGGGCGAAGGGCAGATTTATGGTTTGGGGGATGGACTTTTTGTTACTCGGTTTGGGTTTGGAGTGAGTTTGCAGTAGGATTGTGCGCATGCTTTGGATGGTGCACAACTGGGGAAACAGTAGGTTCGTCAACGTCAGCTGCGATTAATCAAAAGGATGGTAACGTGGCTGAGCTCAAAGTTGGCCCGGAGGTAGAACAAGACAATGTCAACTTGACTCAAGCGTTGGTAGGTGTTAATATGGAGAATGTAGGCAGTGTGGCAGCGGTAGAGACTATGGAATCATATTCAGAAGTGAGTACGGTGAATGAAGATGGACATGTATCGTCTGCCCCTATTCCAATCTCAGAAGTTAGTTGTTAGTATCAGGAATATAGGGACTAATTGGGATATTTTGTAGAAGGGTATAAATTGTGTTCTTGATGTACTGCTGCGACTATCGAATAACAGAATACAGATTTTCCCTATCCTCCTTCTCTTCTACTGTGCTCTGTCTCGTTCCCTCTTCCTCTTCCTTCTTCTCTTTCTCTATCACTCTTTCGGTAAATCTTCCTCCTAATCTCTATTGCTTTCATCACTTCATCTCTCCACTACTTTCAATAGCTGAGAACTGATCCAGAACAAGGCCGGGACATTACAAATTGGTATCAGAGCCAACTCTTGGCAAATGTCAACTATCAACGCGAGATTGGATGGGCCTCTTGATGTTATCATGGTCCGAGACCGTGATCTCAACATTGCCCATGAGACATACAGGATTTCCTGGAACCTTGGGATCTTCATAGTTTGAGTGTTATGTTCACGGTCTGCGCCCGTGACAATTGCTCCCTTCTTTCGATCTTTCATTCGAATTTCGATCCCGTTGCCAAAATTACCTACTTATGTATAGAACCTGACACAACACGAACACACCTAGCATAAAATAGCTCCTAGAACTGCGGAAGCCAAGCTAAATGACACAAGTAATGGGGTGTAAAAGTTGTAATATGTCTGAATCAAAAGCCCGCACACTTGCACGTTTGCTTGTCCCCAAGCAAACCTGATCAAACCAGTACAAACGTTAGGACAAAAAACAATGATATACGCTATCAATCATCGGTGGTACCTCGAAAATAATCAAAGTTGGGTAAACTTTACTTCCATCTCTTCGTGCCATGCACTAGGGGACTTATAGAAAAATTGAAAATCCAATGACTCCATGGAGGTTCTCCCACTTTTTCAAAAGAGGAGTCAATTTTTCGAGCCTCAACTTAAAATTGCCATGCACGACACCACTTTTCAGTTTTTTAAATCAAGGCATCTCTCCCTCCTGACCAAGAGCAAAAGTAACATTGCCTTCCCTCCTAACCAATTTTTTCATTGCTCGATCACCACTTCCCAACATGCACTTCCACGTCTGAACGGCATACAGGCTGCTAAACATGTCGGGTGCAAGCGAGAGTAGAGGTCTCTTGACTCGTGAAAAGAGACTTTGTCTCTTTCCATACGAGCCCGTGAGGAGGAGAGGTATCTGGGGATGGAAGGTATTGAAAGACGATCAGGACGCGGTAAAACTATTTGAACTCCAAACGCATCCTCTATGGCACTCCAGACAGAGAGAAGTGACCTTTAACGGCTCAACTCATACACTATTACCGGTTTCCACTTATGTGAGAACCTCAATTTTTCAAAAAAATTTCAAATTTGGATCACCTTTTGAAAAACTTTTTGGAGTCTTAATTGGGAAGTCCCACACATATGTCCTAACCTCGATAGTAAACGTTATCGTCCCAACCGAGAGGAAATCGAAGTATAGCCACTATATCAAGAATTCTCATGGCACCTCACTATTCCATATAGTTCACACCGTCATAATCATCAAACAATTCAAAGCACACTAAGCAAGATCATTTTACGGACAATTGTGATTGGGACAATGGCTCAATGGAAATTGGAGATCAAAGGCTTGTTTTAAAGATAAAGTTGCCATATTTTCAATGGTATACTTTTTGGATCCATAAGATGTCATTAAGGGTTTTTTCCAAGCCATCAAAGTTGCTACCTCAAAACTGGAAGCTGCCAGAAAATGGCTAAGGCAGAAAACTGTTTTGTGAAGCCAACTTTGGAGCTTAATTCGAGGAGTATGGATCTGATTCAAGTCCAAAGTCGTCCACAACATCAAACTAGGTATGTTTATGTAAAAAGGGAAGGAATTGGATGAAGGTTTAGAGTTCTGGAAGGCCTCGAACGAATGACACGAAGTTAGTACGAAAACTGTATTTGGATAGTTTGCTTGTGCTAAAGGCAGCTTGCTTGTGCTTCAAGAAAGGAGTTTAAATCCGAATTTTGAGTCCTTATTAGAATAGAAGTTTACCTTAATTGTTTCATTGTTCATTTAGGTTTGTATTAGGTTTTCTTGGCTATAAATAGCCTTTTATTTTACGTTGTAAAGAGGACAGACTTTGTTGATTAATCGAAAAAGAAACCGTTTTGGTTTGTAAAAGTTTGCAAACTTGTTCTTGGGTTTTGGTTGCGATTGAAACTTGCTGATCTGCTTATTGACCAAGAATTCACACTCGATTATATCGAAAGCTTCACCATAACGATTGTGCATTCTTCAAGGTGTAAGAATTCCCTTTCGTTTCCGTTTTATTCAATTTTTGTATTAATAACGCGTTGTTCTTAATTCGAGTTCAATCAATCTCCGGATTGATCATGTTGCCACATGACTTAGATAAAAATACACTCACCAGGGTCATATCAAGTGGTATCAGAGCATGGTTCAAATCAGGGGCAAGAAGGAGACTGAGAATCCTGTTTTTCGTTCTTTTTTTCTTTACGGACAGCAAACAGAGAGGAGCAGAGGAAGATTCTTATTCAAAGAAGAAGACCCAATTTTACATAGATGAATTGAAGCAGATGCTCACAGACGAGTTTAACGCGACCTTCCAGCCAAAATTCGATCGAGTTTCTCATCGAATAGATGAGCTTGCGTTGCCGGGAAACCACACAGCTTCGACGCCAAGTTTAACAGTACATAATCCGATTCCAGAAGGGGATCGAGACCAAGGCGTTGTAGTTAGACCTACCCACAAGTTGGACGAGAGAGTTAGGAGTTTGGAACGATGAACATTGGCGTCATTGAAAGGCATTCCCGTCCGAACGTCCACTGGCGCTCATCACCTCTATTTTCCTACGTCAAAACAGAGTCCACAGTTTGGAGAAGTCGATGCTGAGCTATGGGAAGAGTCAAGCCACACCAGCAGCGCAGACATGGTCCAGATAGAGGGAGAGTTGGGTGGTGACCCGGGGAGCGAGTCGAGCCAAGCCAATGCGGCCGATACATCCCTTACCACATCAGGAAGCTCTTCCCTTGAACAATTTGCAACTATTTCTTCTGTTTTGTAGGTGTCTCATCGAGCAAACATCCCTCTGCAAATGTAAGGAAATATGTGTATTCTTCCACGTGTAAGAATTCCCTTTTGTTTCCGTTTTATTCAATTTTCGTATTAAGAACGCGTTGTTCCTTATACGAGTTCAATAAATCTTCGGATTGATCGTGTTGCTGCGTGACTTTGATAAACATACACCCACCAGGGTTGTATCAGGGTTGATACTCGGGATGTCGAACCTCAATCCCCTGAGCACGTGCAAGCTCCTCCACTAGGTAGTGGGAATGTCGCCTAGCTTCTCGCTCTCGAGCAAGCTAGGAGGATACCCCAACAAACTGGCCTTCAAGGGCAATGACTCGTGCCCCCAAACCAACTGAAGAAGAAGATGGGCCGACTCCAACTGATGATGAAGAGGCCCTATGATGGACACAGCAGCGTGATGGTGGTGGTTCTCTCTGGGCTGGCTCAGGCTTTGGTGCCTGCTCCACCACATGTCAGAGGCCATCGATGTACTCGATTCTTCGCTCAAATCAAAGCAACAGCATATCATGGAGTGTCCCCACCGGGAAGAAATCTGCCCTTCCCACCTCCCTGTAGTGAGTGAGATCCACCCGTAAGTAACAGCGAGTCGGGTGATGATTGGGCCAAGGTGCATCCTGTACTTCATAGGACAACCCAAAATCTGTGATAAGGAAGTCACCACCACAGAACCCAAGTGAAGTGGCTCTCGAGGTCGTCCCATAGTGTGTAAGGCCACCATCCCGTGGTGAGTGACCTATTGACAGGCTACGACACAACACCAAACTACGACCAAGTATAATCGCAAAATGGAGATGCAGTATAGTGGGACAAGTAATAAATGTCAACCTAGGGCCTAGATGTGCGGCCTACTCCGTGATTATCTATTATCTAGCGGGAAAGATTGAGTGTAGGTGAATTAAAACTAAAGCAGAAAGAAAGTAGTAAGTTGTTCGGTTTTCTAAAGCAAGAGAAGAGTCACTCGAGAATGAGTCCCCCTAGCTCCTTAATTAGGTTCAATTTGAAATTGGCATTGGTTGATTCTCTCAAGCTGATCAAGCCCTTTTAGACAGACTATCTGGCGGATGAATAACTTTCACCAGGATAGAATGATAAGGCAATTCACACAGAACTCCACTACTGGAAACAGATTCCAGTACAAAACAACGAATTGACTGACTCTCGTACAATCAATTCACTCCTATCGATTGAAGAAGCTCTAACAACCTAAATAGATTATATCTATCACAGGTTGAAGCATAAATCAAGAGAAATTGATCAAGATTCAATTGATTCAATAAACACACTTCAATCGATTAAAACCAATGCGTATATCATCCCAAAAGTCATTACAAGCAGGATTCCTAACACATGGAACTAGGGTTCTTCATACCCAATTGAGAGAAAAGTCTACTCCATAGAGAGAGAGGAAACATAAATCAAGGCAATCATAATCATAAAGATGGGAATAATATGCTATGGGATGTCAATCGTCACTCCTGGAAATGTAATATGGGCTTCAATGGTGAGAAATCCACTCCAAATAGCTCCTAGTGTTTGTTTTTTGTCACTTTCTCTCTCTAGTTTTTTTTTTTGCTCCAAAAGTCCAATCCCCTACCTTTCGCTTGAATTTTCCTATTTACCCTGATATTGGGAAAAATACGGGCAAGAGCACGGTTGTGCTTCTCCTCCGATCGTGCTTTGACCAAAACATGCGTTTTGCTTAAGTTGGGTAGGAGAAATCCACCGTCGTTTCTAGGTAAAACACCGACATTATTTTGAAAAGCACCGACGATATTTTGAGAAGCACCGACAGAATTTTGAGAAGCACTGCGGTATTTTAGTCTTCGCCTGCCTGTGCTTTGCTTTCCTTCAGCATTCTTCAGGAGCTAGCCTTGTTAATAAAAACACGAGCAAGTCGTTGGTGAAACACGATCGTGCTTTAGGGAAGGCTGCCCGTATTTCTTCCTCAGCTCCACGTTTGAGAGGCATTTGAATGACCAAATGACCTCCGAATGATCTGAAACTTGCGCCATTGCCTCCCTTTACTCGTTAGGACTTGAAATGTGACAAAATAGCACAACCTAGCAAAAAATAGGCCAATGAGCCATAAATTCGAGCCAAAATATTTTAAGAAACTAGGGTGAAAACATGTGTAAATACGAAGCTATCACCTGTCCCCCAGATAGGAGACTCAGGATCATTGAATAAGTCACGAGCATGTGGAAGATCTGCCACTGGGGCCCGAACTGCGTCGCTCTGGTGTGTCCCGCATGTAAAAGAGGCTCCCTCTCCTCTAGTAGAAATTTTTTCTCAATCCCCTGGTTGACACTGAAGTCTCAGGTGTATACTTTCTCGGAGATCGTCATGATCCTGGTATGAAGTTCCAAAGCTATGGCCAATGTATTCTAGCTGATGGTATGGTGGACTCCTCCGAGCATGAACGCGACATACTGTTGGGCATGCAAACCTTGAGGCTGCTCGTGCCTAGAAGTGGATTAAAATTCTAGGCACATTTCTTGATATATATGATTATCGAGGCTGGGGAGAATACACCACAGAGGATGGCCAATAACTGCTAATATGACAGCTCGACAATGGAACATGTAAAACATGTCCAAGGCAAGGCGCCAATGGGGCCTTATATCTCCATTCTTCCATATCTTGTTGTTCAACACATACACAGGGTGATCCATCAAGTAGCTAATGTATGGCTGCATCAGGTGGACTATCCTCCACAGAACCAAAGACAAGCACCATATGTGGAAACAATCTCATTAGACAAGCATAATGGTGAGAGAAGAACATCTCCCCACACTTAGATTCCAACATATGCATGATAGACCATTAATAACACATATTTTTACCCCTATTCTTGAGCCGTTTGAGATGTTGATTCTCGCGTTTTAGGCCGATTTCACGTTAGGTTGTTCTTGTTTGTGATATTTCAGGTCCTAGTACGTGAATGAAGGTTTAGGAACGAGTTCGGGGTCGATTTGATGAAGTTTGGACGTTTGGCGAGGAGCTGAGAAGTCACACGGGCATGCCTAAAAGCCACACGGCCGTGTAGGGGACCCTTGGTGGTCGTGTGGAAATTCCAGGGAACTCACACGGGCACCCTGGGAAGCCACACGGCAGTGTGGGTCGTGGCAGGGTAGGAAGCCTGAAGTCACTTAACGAAACACCGTGTTTTGGGAAGCCACACGGGCAGTTGGGGGAGTCGCACGGCCATGTGACCTGGCCATGTGAGTCGGGAATTTATGGTTTTAAACCAAATTTCGAGCCAAAGGAGAGGGAGAGCTGGGTTTTGGTTCCCAAACACCCAAGGGACGAACCCTAGAGAGAGATAGCGACTTGGGAACATTCTTGGAGCTATTTTGGAGGATTTCTTCGCCATTGGAGCTCGGGAATCAAGCTTGGAGATGGAGATTGAAGATCTAGATCAGATTTCTGCAGTCTCTCTCATCTCCATGGATTAACTCCCCTTCACTTAGGTTTTGAGGAACCCTAGTTCCATGTGTTAGGAGCTTTCTTGTATGAAGTGTTGGATGCTATATTGTTTGATTATAATTGATTGAGGCATGATTTATAGAGTCAATTTAAGCCTGATCATCTTCCCTTGATTTCTGCTTTAACCTATGATAGATAGAATCTGATTAGGCTAAGAGATTCCAGGAAAATTTAACCTATGCTAGTCGCCTACCGGGTATTCTGTCTAAGAGGGCTTGGTCAGCTTAAGAGATTCCAAGCAAATTTAGGATCTTCCGCAGTTTAATCAACAATAGATCAACCAAAAGTAATTGCAACTTGGACCTAATTGAGGAGCTAGGGGGAATCATACCTAAGTGAGTTCCCAACTTGTAATTAGTAGAGTAGTTTAGTAAATCAATCCTTAATCTGGTTTGCTAGATAATGAACTGAAGCTGGGTAATAGGAACTCTAGAGACCCGTGGATTCGATATTTATTACTTGTGCCACTATACTGCAGTCCTTTCATTGGTTACACTTGGCCATTGTGAGGAGTTGTGTCATGGCGTGTCAAGTTTTTGGCGCCATTGCCGGTGACCTTCTAGATTATTAGGAAAGGCAGAAGTTTGTTACTTTAGCGTTTTTCTTTTCTTTTCCACCCTTGCTTTTCACTTGGGTGTTTTTGTTTCTGTTGGTGCAGATTTGAATCATTGATCCTCATGGCTTCTCCAATCATTGGGGGTATCCACCACCATCCGAGGGGTATTACCCCGAGACTCCATGGAGCAATCAAGGAGAAGAAGACTATGGATTCGGGTTCCAGTACCAACCCCCTTACTACGGTGAACAATCAGACCCCTGGGCATATCAAGAACAACCTCATTATCAAGAAGAATTTCTCCCACAACCAGAAGGGCCATCGGAGCTGGAGTTACACATGGTGGCCTTCAGGAGCCACTCTGCAGGGCCCTGCTACACTTCACTGGAAGATCCGAACAAACAATTAAGGCTTCTCGTGGAGCAGTTTGCTCGAGACACTGAGAGATCATGCTCCAAGATGGATCTTCAAATCCAAGCCCTTGCCCCTTCTGATCACTCTTTTCTCCATGAAATGGAGGAGACTGTTCAGTGCTTAGCGAAGCAGACAGAGTGGGTGGAGAAAGTTTGCTCACATCCTGCTCCAGATTACCCACCCTCCCCTGCTACCATACTAGAACAGGAGGAAGAAGAAGGTTACAAGGACATTGTGGAGCACACTGAAGTTGTCACGGAGAGCTCCCATGATGATCATGATCAGGAATGTCATGTCGTAGCCGACCACACCTTCCCACATCCCACACCGAGCTTTGAAGAGGTGGGCATGAGTGAGGAGATGCAAGAAGATCTCATGAAAGAAATTGCTTGGCACCTTGCTCTCAAATCCGTGCTAGAAGAAGAAGAGCAAGGAAGGGTGCAGAAAGAAGTTGTGGAGGATGACGAAAGTAAAGCAGAAGAAGTTCTTGATCATTACCCAGGGGTGATACCACATGAAGAAGGAAGGGAGGTTGCATAAGCAATTGGTGTCCAGGTCGGGGACGAAGTTGAGGTGGAAGAGGCTTGCACCGACCATGAGTTACATGTGATATCTCCACCAATCTTCGAGGAACTGCTTAGCAAGGACCCATTTGCAGTGTCTCTTTGCCAGACCACGGCCACGTCGACATCGGTCCCTATTGGTGGACGCAATGGTGGTCAATCGATGTTGTCATATCTGGTTTGGGGCAATGAGACGAGAGAAGAGAAGAAGAGGTCTCGAGGGTGGAGACGTTATCTACATCAAGTCAACGAGCTTCCATCACCTGTCATACCACATGCTCGTGACTTGAGACTCCACCTCATCGACGAGAACCTCAACTTCAAGGAGATTATGGGGTGGACCGAAACTTAGGAGCCATCGTCCGGCTCACGACGTGAAAGAAGCGCTTGTTGGGAGGCAACCCAACCAGTCGGTTTGCATTTCTTTCTCTATTTCTCCTCGGTTGAGTCAGTTTTGTTATTTGATTTTAGATTCAATAACTCAACCTTTGTGAGATTTTTTGTGGTGTTTGTGTTCCGACTACTCTCTCCTCTTGGAATGCACCGTCTGCCTCGTCCAGCATCATTCACCCTTGATCTGGTAACTTCGTTCTACCCTCCTTATCTTTCCTCCATTGAGGACAATGTCGTGCTTAAGTGTGGGGGGATGTTTGATTATGTATGCGGGTGAATGTTTGGCTGTTTGTGTGCTTGGAGCCTAGTCCACTATCCAAATTTTTAAATTTGAGGGACCAAGTACGTGTTTCCTTGCAAATTGCCTGCTCAGTATGCTTTGAATTGACAGTCTCTATGGTGATATGCAACCTAGGGAGGTAGTTGTAGCACTATGGAGGATGTTGAAGTATAAGATTTTTCCTATCTGTCTCTCTGTTGTGCCAGTTGATTTTGCGAACTAGTGGATTTAGGACCGTTGATTCATGTGGTATTGATTACTCCTCTTATGTTGTGTTGTGGACCCGTGTATCGAAAAAAAGGTGCTCAAGTGTGAAATGAAAAAGCAGTTGGTCCTCCATGTCAAAAATTTGAAATTCTAAGACATGGGGTAAGCCCAACGTGTGTGGCACCGTTCATTGCACAAAATCGGGCTTTGGAAGAGATTTTAGTGATCCTTGGTGGGGTAGGCCTACAAGGTGAAGCTAAGTTGTCTCCAGTACAAGTAAAATTTCCACCCGTTGAACGGTTTGCCTACTTGAGGATGTGTTTTTAAGGGCACAGATAGAGCTTCCGACCCCCCCTTAATTTCATTAACCCTCAACATGAAGTGAGGAATAGGAGTTAAAAGAAGTACTCTGGCGAGTGACAGATGTACAGAAATTGCTCTTGCTCACCTAATAAGGGCAGACCGCGTATACAAACTGCAGTAGGAACCCCAGCAAAGAAAAAAAAATAGTAAGAAGATGGGGTTCCAACAAGTGAAATGAAATGAAAGAGCACCCGATACAATGAGTCTTTGGTTGTTGAATTGTGTGAGTCTCCTTATCCATGAATTGAATGTCTTAGTTTCACTGCTTCTCATGATCCTAGCTTGAGTCTAGTACTCGCATTGAGAGAGATAGGAGGCGTCTTAGAAGACCAGTTGACCTCGTAAGTTGCTAAATGATCTAGAAAATCCTCTGTCGACGATCGGGGTTACATGTTGCTATAGAGGTCTGGAGAGTTGCATTGGTTTGAGTCAGGTTTGCTTGGGGACAAGCAAACTGTTAAGTGTGGGGGAGTTTGATAGACCATTAATTACACATGTTTTTACCCCTATTCTTTGAGCTGTTTGAGATGTCGATTCTCGCGTTTTAGGCCGATTTCACGTTAGGTTGTTCTTGTTTGTGATATTTCAGGTCCTAGTACGTGAATGAATGTTTAGGAACGAGTTCGGGGTCGATTGGACGAAGTTTGGACGTTTGGCGAGGAGCTGAGAAGTCACACGGGCATGCCTAAAAGCCACACGGCCGTGTAGGGGACCCTTGGTGGCCGTGTGGAAATTCTAGGGAACTTACACGGGCACCCTGGGAAGCCACACGGCCGTGTGGGTCGTGGGCCGCGTAGGAAGCCTGAAGTCACTTAACGAAACACCGTGTTTTGGGAAGCCACACGGGCAGCTGGGGGAGTCACACGGCCGTGTGACCTGGCGTGTGAGTTGGGTATTTCTGGTTTTAAGCCAAATTTCTAGCCAAAGGAGAGGGAGAGCTGGGTTTTGGTTCCCAAACACCCAAGGGACGAACCCTAGAGAGAGAGAGCGACTGGGGAACATTCTTGGAGCTATTTTAGAGGATTTCTTCGCCATTGGAGCTCGGGAATCAAGCTTGGCGATGGAGATTGAATATCTAAATCAGATTTCTGCAATCTCTCTCTTCTCTATGGAGTAACTCCCCTTCACTTAGGTTTTGAGGAACCCTAGTTCCATGTGTTAGGATCTTTCTTGTATGAAGTTTTGGATGCTATATTGTTTGATTATAATTGATTGAGGCATCATTTATTGCGTCAATTGAAGCCCGATCATCTTCTCTTGATTTCTGCTTTAACCTATGATAGATAGAATCTGATTAGGTTAAGAGAGCTTCCTTGATTGATAGTGGTGAAATGGTTGTGCGAGAGTCAATCAATTCACTGCTTTGTACTGGAATTCATTCCAGTAGTGGAGATCTGTGTGAATCGCCTTAGTAGTCTATCCCGGTGAAGGCTAGTCGCCTACCGGGTATTCTGTCTAAGAGGGCTTGGTCAGCTTAAGAGATTCCAAGCTAATTTAGGATCTTCCGCAGTTTAATCAACAGTAGATCAACCAAAAGTAATTGCAACTTGGACCTAATTGAGGAGCTAGGGGGAATCATACCTAAGTGAGTTCCCAACTTGTAATTAGTAGAGTAGTTAGTAGAGTAGTTTAGTAAATCAATCCTTAAACTAGTTTGCTAGATAATGAACTGAAGCTGAGTAATAATAACTCTAGAGACCCGTGGATTCGATATTTATTACTTGTGCCACTATATTGCAGTGTCTTTCATTGGTTACACTTGGCCATTGTGAGGAGTTGTGTCATAGCGTGTCAATGCAACATGCCTTCATAAGCTTTTCACAAGGCTGGATAGCCAACATTTAAGCATATTCAAACCACAAGCACACTGGGACATGAAACTAGGTGTTTCATATATCATCAAGGTTGCAAATGCAAGCCTAGATCATGCCCCTATTGCTATAATCTAACATGCACAAAAGTGTATCAATGTTCTATATTCATTGCACAACCTTGGTGGGCATTCTTAATTCAGGCATCACAACATGCAAAATATTCCCCATCAAGGCTCAATCATCCCATCAAACACTTAAAGCATCATGCAAGCAAATATTCCCAATTCTCCTTATCTAAGAATCCTAGATTTGGTTCTCCAAAATTGACCAAGTAAAAGATGGAAACACACCTGGACACTCAAGTAGGATCAAAAAGGAAGGTAAGGAGTTGGCAAAGGGTTCGAAAAAGGGTTGGAAAACTGGCAGGATGGGTTGCCGGAGCTTCGCCTAAATCTCACCGGAGCAAATCCTGGGCAACAAATTTTGGCCAAACTCCTCCAAAACACCAGCAAAGTTACGTCTACCCTTTAGGAGTATGGTTATGTGTTTAGTTTTAAATTTTTGCACCCTGAACTAATTCAAATCATCGCAAAACCGTATGGGAGAACGATTTTCGGCAAGATTTTCAGAGGATTCCAGGGAGTTGAGGTTCACGGGCTGTGAACTGCAAGCCCTTTTTGTACATCCTGAGGGACTACGTCACGGTTTTGATGTTTAGATCACGGTCTAAAACAGTGATCTTAACAAGCAAATCGTGATCTTGACTGAAAAGTGAGTTTTGGATGGACATCACGGTGCGTTAAAAATCACGGCTTCAGTCCATGAAAATTACATGCGAATGGTGATGTATGCACATCAAGGGAAAGGCTGTCACATCAAAGTTTTGATGTAATTATCACAGTTTGGGACCTCCACAAAGGGAGAATGATGACGGTGTGGCTTTGGTTGGGCAAAGAGTGATCGCCCAAGGATCCATGCCAAGAAATTTCTTGAAGTTTGGTGGAGGTTTCACAATAATATCATGGTCGAGGCAAGCCTCTTCCACCACCACTTCATCCTTAGCATGAAAACCAATTGCTTTATCTACCACTCTTCCTTCTTCATATGTCGATTCCTCCTATGTGAAGTCTCAATGAATTCCTCTTCACTGATTCATACATCCTCGACAACTTCTTTTAATATCTTTCCTCGCTCTTCCGCAAGCATGCATTATATAGACAGTTTCCAAGTGATGTGTTTAATCTGCTCGTCGCGCATCTCCTCACGTTTAACTGCCTCTTCGGAGCTTGAAGTGAATTGGGGAAGGTGGAGGCTACCTAAAAAGGATATTCCAGTTATTGGGCACCACAGTTGCCTTCTTTGAGAACATTCGACTGCTCCAATTCATGCTCGAGCTTACCTCTTCATCTTCCTCTTCATCAAAAACCATGAAGAGTCTATCTTGAGTCAACTGGGCCAAGATTTCTCAACCATGGAGTTCAGTCTCTTCATTCTCTTGTGAATTCCCTCTCCTTCATAGAGGAAATATGAGTAAAGTGGATCCATGGTTAGGAAGGCTAGTTTGGAGCATGATATCTCATTATCCGAGGCAAACTTCTCCACCAATAGCTCCAATTGGCTCTTCACTTCAAGTTGTGGAGGGTAGTCTTCATAGTATGGCTAGATGGGGATACAATTTTTCAACATACGGAGGTGGTTAGTAGTCGAACCCAAATCTGTAGCCTTTTCCTTCTTGATTGCTCCATGTTGTCCCAGGGAAACACCATTCCAGTGTTGGTTGATACCCCCGCGTATAGGACAAGCTACTGTGATCCATGATTCATATCTGTATCACAAAAAGCTGGAACCCAAAATACAACAAAAGAATAGATAGAAAATGCTAGATTAACAGTAAACAACTCTTTTCCGAATAACAGATCGTGTTCCCCGACAACGTTCCAGAAAAACTTGACTCGAGCTAGCACTGCACTTAATCCCAAATACAGACCAAGTGCAACCTATAGAGGATGTAGGACAGGGAAAGTATTTCAATTTCAACCCAGGAAATCTATCTACCTTAATTCAATTGTCACACGTTATCTAGCAATTGAGATGTAGTTAAAGCTAAGAACACTAAACAAATTAAACAAGCAAGTAAAGTTTACTGAGTTTGATTGAGAAAGAATCACCCATATATTGCGCCCCCTAGTCTCATATCAAGATAAAATGAACCAAACACTAGTGTGATAGGTAGGACCGTAAACCTGTAGGAAATCGTAATTATCTAGGCAAACCCAAGACTCTAAATTGATCAATTAAGGATTTTCACAATTAGCTAGGAAGCCCTAAGCCTCTTAATCGATCAACCAAGGTTTACAAAATCCCTCCCTGGAAAAGCAATCTGGAATGGAAAAAGCAACCAATCATGACAATATCATGACAATAATTTGATGTATGAGGAATGGCCTGAATTTCCCTAGAATAGGTTACCCAAATTGCAAAAAGTGGGCAATGTGGGGATTTTCTCATTGTAGGTCAATTTGCCCAATAATTGAGATATGATCAACAATACTCAAATTACATGCATAATACCTCAAACATTATACTAATCACAAACTCAACACACATAGAGTTCAATTTCCTACAATCTAACACATCCTAGACTAGGGTTCACAACATCCAAGTGAAATTGGAGACTACTCCATAGATAGAGGTAAAAATACAAATAAGATAGAAGAAAAACCCATAGCAAGATTATCGGCATTCTTCTTAGATGCCTGGTTCAACCTTTGGAGAAGAAATAAACCTTCCTCTAGCCTTGGGTAGGTGGAATACTCCTTATTCTTCCTTAGCTCGTGGCTCTCTCTCTAGAAATTGTAGAAGAAACTCCAATCTCTTTTGGACTCTTTTCATTTGAATTCAACTAACTCTCCCTTTAACAGTACCCGAGTGCAAGAATCACATTCTGGAATCATGCCCGTGAAGTCGACAAGGAAACCGTGATGTCGGCGCGAAATGCGCCATTTCACTTGGGAACTTCACGAGTTGCTTGATGTTATCACGGTCCCGTGATCTCGACACTGCATGAGAGCCATACTAAACTTCCAGTAACCTTGCAATCTTCAAGGATTGATTGCTATATTCAAGAGGAGGACCAACATAGCAAAAGAGAGACAAATTTGGAGTCTTCACGTTAAAGACAAATTCTAATGACAAAGAAGCCTACTGGGAAACACAATTAAAGCCCAAGAGGAGCCCAATGAAGGAAGAATTGACCTAGACCGGAGCAAGAATACGTAGTTGCCCAATGTACGATCCAACCTCCACCCTGTATACCTGACCCAATCACGAAGAGATCTTCAGGAGAGGTTTCTTATGGACCAAGAAATTTAGCCCACAAAGAAAAGGAGTGTGAGTCCCAGCCGCTACTCGAAAGTCTAATCCTAAAAGTAGGTCCAAAAAACCTTACTTTGGCCCAAGACAGAGATTTTGAGCCTTGTTAGTGTTAAGAAACTTATGTTTAACTTTTAGGAGGAAAAATACATAGTTTACCCCCTCTCTCTTGTAAAATAGGTGCTTAGACCTCTGATGCAAAATAACTTTTACACACATAACCAGCTGAAGCCTTCGGGCGAATTTAGCGAAGAATGACTCTATCATCAATGCCTAGATAATCTATGGTGATCTCTTCCCTATCTTGCATGGCTAGCTAAACCCTTATTGTTTGGGATGTAGATTCTATGATATGTCATGTAATGCTTTCTATGAGTGAATACAACAACCTAGAGCATTGATGGTCTGGTTCGGAGCATCAATGGTATAGTCCTTTTATGCCTTCTATCTTTCAATTATGCATTACTATTTGTTTTGTTTATACTACTATTATGAATGATAGGAAACTACTCTTGTATAGCAGGCATCATCATTAGGCGTGTATAAAGGAAAGGTATAACCCTCTAAGCTCAAATGATGATGACGCTTGATGCTTTGAGATCTATAATACCACTGACCATCTTTATGACTCAAGAGGCCCTTACTTAACGATGTGATATCCTTACTTCCTTGATCTTTATTATTTAGTTGGTGGAATGAAGTGAAAGCATGCATTAGCTAGTTAATTTCCTATTACATGTGGCGAAAGCTCGAATAGGTTGGCCATAGTGGAAGGGATAGGGTTACACCACATCATTCATGCATATACGAATCTTATCAGTGAATAAGTACGCATTCTTATCTAAATGATTATTCCTAAGCAATTTCCTTTCTTACTTGCTTCAAATCTCTTTACTTTTGCATAATCTTTGTTTTACTTAGTTGCTTACTCAAAATTCTTAGGGCACCTCAACGCATCGATTTTACTTTCTGTCATTCACTTCTCAACACCATATTATCTAATTTTGATTAGTTACCTTCAAAAGACCTTGTGGAATTCAACCCTAGGCATCTCTAGGATTTGTTACTCTATTTACTTCATGAAGGAGTCCACTAGAGAAAAAAACCCAATTTGAAGAAGGAATTGATAGTGGCTCATAGACGGGTCCAACAGCCTCTAGCCCAAAAAACTAATTCTGAGACTCAACTACAAGGAGAAATTGCTTGGACCATAAGCAACTCAAGTCAAGGAGAAAAGTGGCAGTGATGGGTATCGCTGCTGGGTTGAGGCTCGAAGTCCAAAGCCCTAGAAGATTCTAGAAGACCTTACTTCATCCCAAAGTCAAGGTTTCAGAGTCTCACTCATACAAGAAGCTTTTTGGCCTACTTTAGGAGCAAAAATTCTAAAATTCCCATTGCTTCTAGTACTATAGATAGAGAGTTGGACCTTAGTTTAGACACACTGTGAAAATTACTTCAATCTTTTGTTAGCACTCTGTTCGAGTGGAGAGCTTAGCATCCATAGGAGTGGGTGCAGTCAAGGAGATTTTGTAATCATGTGATATACTTCATGTTTTCAAGGTATAACTAGATCTGATTGATTCTGTAGGAATGCAAACTCCTTATAATATGACTATTTCATTCCATGATTTTGTGTTCCCTCACTACAAGAAATTAGGTATTTTGTGATGCACCCAATTTGTCATTTTAGTGTGCCATTTTGTCACTTCTTGTCTAAATTGACAAGTGTTATGACAAAAGGCTTTATCAGCTTTGCTCCGTCGTATTAGGTCTAATGTGACAAATTATAATTTTTTGGCTGTCATAATATTGTTCAGACAACTTGACAATATATCGTTGTCATAATAGGTTGTCCTACCATGACGAAAGATCTTGTCACATTAGACTGTTTATTTTGTCATACTTTAATACAACCAACCGACTAAACGAGATATTATGAGGGAACTGTTTGTCATTCACATTCGTCACTTTAAGTTGTAGGGTACGTGCCCTTAGAAATCACATATGATAAACTAATTTTGTCATATTTTTAGTATTCAGTGACGGTCCAGTTTGTCATAATATGGATCTTCTCTGTCGTAATACCATATTTCTGACAATATATACGTCAGGATACTGAATTGTTTATCATATTTTAAACCTAAAATGATAATGGAACATTGTTATAATTTGTTCGTTCCTGTAAGCAGTAACTGTGTCAAGCGAAATACACATAAAACATGTCATAAAACAAGCCGACAGTCACATTCATTTAGTAAACGTTGTTTGCTGAATATTCAGGGTCCTAGCTCACAGCTTACAAAGAGGCCAAATAGTTAATATTTATGCATCACATCACACACTCCTACATTCTGTTCGACACAACCATATTGTCCAAAATGGGTTTGCAGCCGACAACTACTTATAAATATATCCGTTCAGGAAAACATTCTCTAAGGACGACCTCCTCAAGTCATATGAACACACGGTCGTGCAGGGATGCGTCCGCACCTGCACTTGCAATTTGAGAAGAAGCTAGATTGAGACTTCACATTCGTGCATAATTGTTCCTAACAGATTGACTAAGTTTTATAGATCAAATTCACGCATTGAATAATAGCTATGTACCTGGTGCAATCATTTCCTGCCAAGTTTGGCTAGGACGGATTCCAAACTATTTTGCATCTTCTCTTGTGCCTGGCGCATTTGTTCCATCTTTTCCCCTTGGTTAGCCAAACGCTCATGTTGCAGATCAAGCTCTTCTTTATGTTTTTCAATCTCCTCATCCTGAGCTTTAATCTTCTCATCCTGCTCTACCTGCTTGGCCTCCAACTCCTTGGTCTTACTTTTCGCCTCTGCCTTTGCTTCTGCATGTTCTGCTTCTAGCTGAACTTCTCTTGCCAACTTCCTCACTGCTTCTTTAGGTCCATACTTGAGCTTCCTCTACAAGACATTCTGAACGATGTCACGACCCAGCAGTGGATTCCCATCTGCCTTTGATTGGGCATGGAGGGTCAGCATCGCCTCCTACATTGCACCAAAACAAAAGTCACCACACCCAACAGGAGGCATATAATAGTCACACCACATTAATTGTTGATCCCTATTAATTCAATCAACCTATTACAATAACTATAGATAGGATATCCATTCATGTTCGTAGACTAGGTACAAAATATAAGAGGAGCAGAAGGGCTTACTGACAGGCTGAAACACAACACCAAACTGCGACCAAGTGTAATCGCAGTCCGGAAATTTAGTAAAGTAGCAAGTTCTAATTATCAACCCGGGGTCTAGATCTACTGCCTACTCCGTGAATATCTATTATCTAGCCAACTAATTCGATTGATTGTGGTTTTAACTAAAAGCAATAAGAAAGCAGTAAATGGTTCGGTTTTCTAAAGCAAAGGAAGAGTCACTCGGGAATGAGTCCCCCTAGCACTTTAGTTAGGTCTTAGTTGTAATTACCCTAGGTTGATTTACTATTGATTAAACTGCGGAAGATCTGATAGTAGCTTGGAATCTCTTAAGCTGACCAAGCCCTCTCAGTCCAACTACCCGGCAGACGACTAGTCTTCACCGGGATAGAAAACTGAGGCAAAAAGCACAGAACTCACCTACTGGAATTGGGCTCCTGTACAAAGCATTAGATTGATTAACTCTCGTATAACCAATCTACCACTACCGAATGATGAAGCTCTAACAACCTAATCAGGTTCTATCTATCTCAGGTTGCAGCAGAAATCAAGAAAAGATGATCAGACTTCAATTGATTCAATGAATCATGCATCATTCGATTAAAACCAAACAGTATAACAATCCCAAGTCACTACAATCAAGATCCCTAACACATGGAACTAGGGTTCTTCATACCCAAGTGAGAGAAGGTTCTACTCCACAGAGAGTGAGAGAGAGAGAGAGAGAGAGAGGGAAACAAAATACAAGGTAGTCATACTCATAACAATGGTAAGAATATGCTCTGGGATGTTGATCTCCACTCCAAGGATGATTTCCAAGTTTGATTGATGAAACCCATCTCCAAAACAACTCTAAGGGGGTGTTCTTCGCACTTTCTCTCTCTAGGGCTCTGTTTTTTGCTCCACAAAGTCGATTCCCTCTCCTTTGGGTCGAATTTGGATAAAAACCCAGAAATTCCCGACCACACGGCCAGGCCACACGGCCGTGTGGCTTTTTAGGCGTGCCCGTGTGAGTGTGCAAAACGTGCGTTTCACTTAAGTGGCTTCAGGTATGCTACACGACCAAAACCACACGGCTGTGTGGATTTTAGGTGTGCCCGTGTGAGCTCCCTGGACTTTCCAAACGGCCACAAGGGGTCCCCTACATGGCCAGTGTGGCTTGCGCGTGCAATTTGGTGCCACACGGCTAGGTCACACGGCCGTGTGGGTTTTTTAGCGTGCCCGTGTGGCTTTTCCAGCTTTTCGTCAAACGCCCCAACTTCGTCCAATCGACCCCGAACTCGTGCCCAAACCTTCTTTCACGTACTAGTACCTAAAATATCACAAACAAGCACAACCTAGCGTGAAATTGGCCTAAAACACGAGAGATAAGACTCAAACGGTACACAAATGGTGGATAAAAACATGTGTATATATCAAGTCATCAAATTCCCCCACACTTAACCGTTTGCTTGTCCCCAAGCAAACCTGACTCAAACCAATACAACTCTCCAGACCTCTATAGCAACATGCAACCCCGATCGTCGGCAGAGGATTTTCTAGATCATTTAGCAACTTACAAGGTCAACTGGTCTTCTAAGACGCCTCCTATCTCTCTCAATGCGAGTACTAGACTGAAGCCAGGATCATGAGAAGCAGTGGAACTAAGACATTCAATTCATGGATAAGGAGACTCACACAATTTAACAACCAAGGACTCATTGTATCGGGTGCTCTTTCATTTCATTTCACTTGTTGGAACCCCTTCTTCTTACTATTTGTTTTGTTGTTGTTTTTTTTTCTTTGCTGGGGTTCCAACTGCAGTTTGTATGCACGGTCTGCCCTTATTAGGTGAGCAAGAGCAATTTCTGAACATCTGTCACTCGCCAGAGTACTTCTTTAAATTCCTATTCCTCACTTCTTGTGGAGGGTCAATGAAATTAAGGGGGGTCGGAAGCTCTATCCGTGACCTTAAAAACCCATCCTCAAGTAGGCCAATCGTTCAACGGGTGGAAATTTTACTTGTACTAGAGACAAATTAGCTTCACCTTGTAGGCCTACCCCACCAAGGATCACTAAAATCTCTTCCAAAACCAGATTTTGTGCAATGAACGGTGCCACACACATTGGGCTTACCCCATGTCTTAGAATTTCAAATTTTTGACATGGAGGACCAACTGCTCTTTCATTTCACACTTGAGCACCCTTTTTCGATACACGAGCCCCCAACACAACATAAGAGGAGTCATCAATACCACATGAATCAACGGTCCTAAATCCACTAGTTCACAACATCAACCGGCACAGCAGAGAGACAGATAGAAAGAATCTTATACTTCAACATCCTCCATAGTGCTACAACTACCTCCCTAGGTTGCATATCACCATAAAGGCTGTCAATTCAAACCATACTGAGTAGGATTTTGCAGGGAATAGTACTTGGAGCCCTCATTTCATCAAATTGGACAGTGGACTAGGCTCCAAGCACACAAACTCATATAGCAGTCAAAAATAGATAAACACCCCCCACACTTAAGCACGACATTGCCCTCAATGGAGCAAGCGAAATATAAGGGGAAACGATGTTACCTAGAATATGGACTGTCGGGGGACTGGAAATGGGACCAGTCAGCAGGTCTAGAGTCATCAAAACACACTAGGTGATAGAAACCATAGTTCCAAGTGGACAAACCAAAAACAAACGAAGGAAAAACAAACCTTGGTGGGGTTGCCTCCCCACAAGCGTTTCTTTACCGTCTTTTAGCTGGACGCCAGTAGGGTGGATACTCAGAGGTGCCTCCAAGAGCAGATCCACATCGCTCTTGAGGTATAGCTTCAGATGGTGGCCATGCACACGATGGGTGTGACCACCAACACTCGTCAACTCAACCTGGCCATCCGGCTGGATGCAAGCAAATGAATACTCGGATGGCCAAGGTGGTCGAGGCTCAGGAGGCAGGACCAGCTCATAGTGGTCTCCGGATTTCTTGTGAGCAGGCTTAGCAACCTGCAGTTTCGGCCGCCACTCCTCTTTGATCTTTTCTTTTGGCCATGGAGTGGACGAGAGCGGCGTCGAAGATATGGGTGGGGGATCCTGCAAAATGGGAAGCACAGAAGGATATACGACAGACTCGTGCTCCTGGTGAGAGACATCATGCAAAGGCGATAAAGCAGGGAGAGTATTAGCAATGGAAAATGTTATTCGCTCCTCGCCATCCCTCAAGACTAAGGTCCCATCATGAACATCTATGAGAGCCTTGGCGGTGGCCAAGAAAGGCCTTCCTAGTATAAGGGGCACTTCTGTGTCTTCATTGATGTCCAAGACAACAAAATCCACAGGATAAAAGAATCTGCCAACCTTAACCAGAAGGTCTTCCACTATGCCGCTAGGATGAACTATAGATCGGTCAGCTAGTTGAATACTCATACTAGTTGCACTAGGTTAACCTAGGCCTAGTTTCTTGAACAATTTATATGGTATCACATTAATACTAGCACCTAGATCCGCCAAGGACCTCTCTACAAGCAATTTACCTATAGAGCATGCGATAGTAAAACTACCTGGGTCCTTCTGCTTCTGCGGAAGCTTGTTCTGCAGAATGACCGAGCACTCCTCACTGAGCTCCACAGTGGCTAGCTCGCGCAGCCTCCGCTTCTTCGAGAGAAGCTCCTTCAGGAACTTCGCGTACTTAGGCATTAGAGATAGTGCCTTCATGAAAGGCACTTGGACATGCAGCTTCCTAAGCATGGACGAGAAGTTGCCGAACTCTGACTCTAGCCTATCTTTGTGAATCCTGGTGGGAAAAGGGAGCTTAGGCTTATATTCAGCCACTACAGGTTGTGGCTTTGGAGCTTGAGCCTCTGGCTCCTTATTCATCACCAGGTCTTCTTCCGGTTTTGGGGTGATTTGGGTCACCTTCTTGGCACTCTTCTGCGGTGCATCCGCAGTCACAGTCCAACTGCCAGGTGCACGATCTTGGTGTCCATATCCTGCAGGAGTGCCTGCTGGTTTCTCTAGCCAGCTTCATTCTTCATGAATTTGCCTGTAGCCACTTCCATGAATTGCTCCAATTTATTGAACTTTTGGGTACTAGTGCTGGCCAAGGTAGTCACTAGATCCCTCAGTTCTGACACCAGATCCCCCGGTGCTGGGACGGATGGAGATGCACCAGGCTGCTGGTACTGCTGCTGTGGGGGCTGTTAAAAAGCCTGCCCCTAGCTGGGCTGATAGAGTGGTTGTTGTTGCTGCATCTGGCCTGGGAGAGGCTGGTATGGCTGCCTCTGGTTTGGAAAACTAGCTGCAGGAGCCTGGAAGACAGGTGGCTTCGGATCGCTGTTGCCACTGCAGGAGAAGTTTGGATGCTGGCGCCATCCCTCATTGTAGGTGTTACTGTATGGGTCGTTGCGCCGGATATTGTTGATGAAGTTCACCTGCTCCTGGGGTGTACCTGACTCACGCATGGCCTGGCAGTCCTCTACAATATGATGGGCGCTCTTGCACCACTAGCAATGCATTGCCGGATGCTGCCCTGTCCCTGGAACCATCCCATTCCGATCGATGGCTGAGACTAGTTTAGACACAACCTGCACCGAATCAGAAGAGTGGGTGCCCACAGCATGTACACCTCAGCTTGGTGCTCGCCTCAACCTCCTAGCAGTTCCCCAATCATACCATTTCTCTGCCATCTCCTCAAAGAGCTGATTCAACTGCGGCGGCGTCTTGGTCAGCATGTTCCCGCTACAAACCGAATCAATCAGCTGCTTGTCCTCTGGGAAGAGGGCATGGTAGAAGGTGCCCATCTTGAAAGCATCATTGAAACCATGATTGGGACACCTCAGGAAGAGACTGGTGTATCTCTCCCATGCGTTCCGGATGGTCTCATCTTCATCCTGGGCAAAGTGGGTGATCTGCTTCTACAAGAGAGGAACTTGTCCGCCAAGTTGGCGAACGTGGTGATCGATCTAGGGGGCCTGGTGTCTAGCCACTCCTTGGCGTACCCCTCCAAAGTGAATGGTAAGTACCTTAGTTGGATGGCATCGGCTGGGACCCCATTTATCTTGATTCCATCGATGAGCTCGTGGAATCGCCTCAGATGTGATCGGGGGCACTCCCCCTCTTTGCCACGGAATACTACTGAGCCGCGCAACATAGTGATGACCGAGGTGCTCACCTCAAAGTTGTTGGCTGGGACTTGAGGGTGCTGAATGGGCGACCTCATGTCCGCGACTCTGGCGGTCCAGTAGTACCCCATGGTTTGCTCCTCGGGAAGGACCACATCATGGTCCTGTGGGTCACCCATCTCTTCCTCCTCGGTGATTTGCAACTGTGCTAAGGCCTCCACCGCAGCCAGTCGCGCCTTTAGAGCACGCTTGAAGTTCCTAGAGGTTCGTTCAAGCTCTTGGTCTAATGGTAGTAAATCTCCCGACTGGCTACGGGTCATGCACTACCTGCACACAATCAGCAAAAGCAACCCGTGAAGGCACACAGGTGGAAGAGAGAAAATGCAGTAAATAAAAGGCTAGAGTAACAAACTTTCACATTTCTCCAATAACCTAGAGGGTCCCCGGAAATGGCGCCAAAAACTTGACAGGCTGAAACACTACACCAAACTGCGACCAAGTGTAATCGCAGTTCGGAAATGCAGTAAAGTAGCAAGTTCTAATTATCAACCCGAGGTCTAGATCTACTGCCTACTCCGTGAATATCTATTATCTAGCTAACTAAGTCGATTGATTGTGGTTTTAACTAAAAGCAGTAAGAAAGCAGTAAATGGTTCGGTTTTCTAAAGCAAAGGAAGAGTCACTCGGGAATGAGTCCCCCTAGCTCTTTTGTTAGGTCTCAGCTGTAATTACCCTAGGTTGATTTACTGTTAATTAAACTGCGGAAGATCCGATAGTAGCTTGGAATCTCTTAAGCAGACCAAGCCCTCTCAGTCCAACTACCCGGCAGACGACTAGTCTTCACCGGGATAGAAAACCGAGGCAAAAAGCACAAAACTCCACTACTGGAATTGGGTTCCTGTACAAAGCAGTAGATTGATTAACTCTCGTATAACCAATCTACCACTACCGAATGATGAAGCTCTAACAACCTAATCAGATTCTATATATCTCAGGTTGCAGCAGAAATCAAGAAAAGATGATCAGACTTCAATTAATTCAATGAATCATGCATCATTCGATTAAAACCAAACAATATAACAATCCCAAGTCATTACAATAGAGATCCCTAACACATGGAACTAGGGTTCTTCATACCCAAGTGAGAGAAGGTTCTACTCCATAGAGAGAGAGAGGGAAACAAAATACAAAGCAGTCATACTCATAACAATGGGAAGAATCTGCTCTGTGATGATGATCTCCACTCCAAGGATGATTTCTAAGCTTGTTGATGAAACCCAGCTCCAAAACCACTCTTAGGATGTGTTCTTCACACTTTCTCCCTCTAGGGCTCTGTTTTTTGTTCCAATAAGTCGATTCCCTCTCTTTTGGCTCGAATTTGGGTAAAAACCCAGAAATTCACGACCACACGGCCAGGCCACACGGCCGTGTGGCTTTTTAGGCATGCCCGTGTGAGTGTGCAAAACGTCGCGCTTCACTTAAGTGGCTTCAGGTATGCTACATGGCCAAAACTACACGGCCGTGTGGATTTTAGGTGTGCCCGTGTGAGCTCCCTGGACTTTCCAAACGGCCACAAGGGGTCCCCTACACGGCCAGTGTGGCTTTCCCGTGCAATTTGGTGCCACACGGCCAGGTCACATGGCCGTGTGGGCTTGTTGGCGTGCCCGTGTGGCTTTTCCAGCTTTTCGTTAAACGCCCCAACTTCGTCCAATCGACCCCGAACTCGTGCCCAAACCTTCTTTCACGTACTAGGACCTGAAATATCACAAACAAGAACAACCTAGTGTGAAATCGGCCTAAAACACGAGAGATAAGACTCAAACGGTACAAGAATGGTGGATAAAAACATGTGTATATATTAAGTCATCACTTACATAATTCGCTTTCGGTTCTTCGCTCACTCAAGTACCATCACTTGCCTTCTTGTGTGTGTTGGCATACAATTCAATATCAACGCGCACCGCATCATCATCCTCAGCATCTTGGTCATATACCTGCTCCGTTTGAGCTGCTTGTGCAACAAGCTTCTTTTGCTCCTATACATGATTTTTCAAATGTTCAAACACGGTAAAGGTGTGTTAAGTGGCCTGTTTACCCCTAGTTTATGGTCATCTGTTCAAATTCAGATTTTTTGTTGTAGGAGTAAATAAAACATAATGCTTTACCATTTCATACACTCTCTGGTCGTGGGATTTTGCCCCAGTAGTGTGAGCTTACTGCTGCTTAGCCTTGTTTTTTTATGTTATTTATGCTCCGCCCCTGCAAACAAAAATGTGTGCTAAGCTGTCATCTTGTACAAGTGTCATCAAATATCCAAACACGACAAGTTTTACCTTGAATCGATCACTCTCAAAGTACTCAGAGAGGGCCTTCCAGTCTTCCTGTTTCACTCCTTCTGCAGGGTCGGACGAGCTTTGGTCGGGTCTTCCTGTTCCATGTAGTGTTTATGACAGGTGTACTCGTAGTTCAAGAAGCGTTTGTGGAGTTTCTTATCTAAAGCCTTCCTCACCTCTTTGGTAGCTGAGACAAATGCAAACTCGCACTGCAATTTTACCAAATTCCATGCATTCAGACTATGCAATTTATAAGTTTAAATTAACAAAGACAGATTACCGTACCTCTAGTTTCACAAACATAGGGTGTTTGTCTTCATCAGTCAACTCAGTCCAATAGTACTTCCTTATGGGAGCCATCATACGAGCAACGACACCAACTTCTTTGTTCAACAACTTTTGGTTAGGGCCCACAATTGTGTGGGTGTTCTCCTGCAGGAATACTCCATCGATCCTACTCCCCCTAGTGGTTCGTGCCATCACTTGAACACCTTTGGTCAGCCCCTCTTTCGGCCACCTATGGATGTAGGTCAAATTATAATCATCCAAAACAGTAATAGAAATGTGATAATCCATGTTTCTCAAGTGACAAAAGAAGAGTTAGGATAACATGTTTGGACTTTGGAGCACAAAGTTATGGTTGTCCAAAGTTTGACAAAATCGGAAAAAAGCTCGTTCGGGGTAGCAAACGACATTTTTTGGGACGAAGGCGGGACCAAACCACCTTCGGCAGTCTTCGGCTTGCAAGTTCTCAAAAGGTTATGCGGAATAAAAAAAAATTGCGACGATCAGATACCCGAACACAAAGGTACATTCGTTTGAAGTTTTCACCTAGGTTAGGATATTTAAAAAAAAAGGCAGACCGCATGGTGGGGGTGCAGTCTGCAAAACCGCCCCCTAGTAGTGCGGTTTTCATCGAAAAACGCGCTCCCGGGTGGCGGTTTTCGCCTATACAGCTGGTTAGGGGGGGGTTGCAGAAAGGGTGCTATTTTTGGAATTTTTCGGAGTTGGGTGCTATTTTTGGAATTTTTTTTCAAACAGTGCTACTTTTGGAAAAATCCGTGATCTTTGAGCATTATCCACTGACAACTCATTATGCGTTAGGGTATAACTGACTTTTGATTGCAGCCTGTAACTTGCCGCAGCAGGTTGTAATCGACCAGAGAGCTAAATAACCTGCATGTAGTATTAAACTTGGAAATCAGTTTGAAGTAGCTCTAATCTAGTAAACAAATTATGCTTTTTTAAACTTAGGAAGGAGATAAACAGTACACCAGATAGATAGTCATCTTAGTTAAACCCAAAAAGCATGGTGCTTCAAATCATACGCGTTTCACAATCAACAAGAACAAGGGCACATACCAATTGCAGAAACAAAGGAAGAAGACCAATCTGTTTTCATGACAGAACATATAAATTGGGGTTTTCTGAACAACATCCACATTTTGCAAACAACCACCATCCCCATCAAAAACCACTTTTCACAAATGACGCCTTCATCCAAATCCATTGCATCAAATTAACTCATCTCGCGTACCAGCTACAAAATTTTCCTAACAGCTATCTATGTAAGCCAATCCATACACTGGGCTTACACAAAATCGACGGCCAAACTTACTAGAATTATCGACGGAGGGAACTCGCGGCAGGGAAGGCAGGCCGTCGAAGCAGAGTTGTGATCTTCTAATCGAAGACTGTTGATTCAGAGGGAAATCCCTACCCCTGTGCAAGAGCACCTATGAACGACAGAGATAGAAGAAGAAACATGAGGAACCCAACTCTGCTTTTATCGGAATCAGGTATCCACCATGCAAATCAAAACCAAAATCGCAGAGGACAAGGAGTCTAGGGAGTGGAGAAGAACGAGACTTACCGGACAATCGATTCGCGGGGAGGAGAACATAGCGAGACGAATCGCTGGAGAGGATGTGAGGAGAGGGGTTTGGACTTTTCAATTCGCAGTGGAGATGGAATTGGGGTTTCTGTTCTTGGCGCTTAAGGGTTAGAGAGGATTGGGGTTTTTTTCGTCTTGGAGGGAAGGGGAATAATAGTCCCGCTGAATGGACTTGTGGATGAAAAATAGAAATTCATAAAAAATGTAAAGAAAAAGTTTATTTCATTATGCACGCCATATTATGACAAACTCTATTGTCATATCATAGGATATTTTTAACATAATGTGACAAACCATAAGGTGACGGTGTGTTTTGTCATTCTGTAGCCGTATTTGCGCGGTAAATAAGACATATAGTGATAAAATTATAATGACAACAAAAAATTTGTCACAATATAACTCTATTATGACAACTTTAAATGACAACTATGACGTTTGTCACATATAGTCAATTAAAAATGACAAGTCCGTTTTTTGTCATAGTTGGTTGCCTAATATGACAAAAACTTTATGACAAAAATTATTTTGTCATTTAAGGTCAAATTTCTTGTAGTGTCTATGGTTGCTTCAGTATTTTGATATTTATGTTTCCATGGATGATTATATTTCAATGCTTATGATTCTATTGGATGCTACAATATGCATTGTTTATAATGTCATCTAGGATTTTAAGGGACTACTTTATTGTGATCCCATTTCATTATACGTGTATGGGAGGATTGATCACCCATCCATACAAGTATAATATCAATGCTTGATTATTTAGACAAATGATGCTATGAGCCTTATGTTATGGCTCAAGAGGCCCACACTTTAACTTAGTGATATCCTTACTTCTTTGTCATCAGTTAGTTGATAACATGAAGCGAAAGCACGCATCAGCTAGTTGTTATTCCTCTCGCATGTGGTGAAGCTCAGTTAGGAATGCGTTAATAGAAGGGATAGAGTGATATATATAACAAATGAATCATTGAGATGCATGATATAAATGAGAATTGGGATGCATATCTATTTAGAGTGATCTTTTCTACTCAATAACATATTTTTCCGCTTTTACTTTTCCTTGCATATATAAACTCAAAAATCACCTAAACATATTTATCTTTTATTGCTTTGCGAGTCGAGATATGAGTAGTTTGATGTGGGTAGTTATGCATTAGAAGACTAAGTGGAATATTATCATAGACATTTCTAGGATTTATCGTGTACCTTAGAAGGAAGTCTAGATAGCTATCATGGGCACCAATCTTCATTACTCCAAGTCTATCGGCTTTGTTAGAAGTGTCTAAATTTGAAACGTTCACACTAAAAGCAATAGTTAATTTTCTGAGGTTGTCTTGCCGCCTACTCATAGTTTCGTAAGCATGCAAGATTTCTAAGAAGATTACTGCATTTCGAAGAGGAACCCATAAGGAAAAGGTATGAATCTTCCATGACGAATAAGTGTGAGACTAATGGGGCTTCCCTATGGAGTTTGCAAGAACTTTGTGCATGAAATAGGAGTTCCAACATGAAAACTACCCAATCTAATGAAGAGTGTGGCGCAAGGTCCATAAACCGAAAGAAAAGGGTGGGATGGATTTAGGACTAGAACTATCAAATTATGTCCCCACTCATTGACCCAGCCCGGGCACGCTTGAGAAATCAAAATTGGGTTGAATCACTAAGGTCATGAGTCTTCCATGAAGCATAAGTGAGAGACTAATGGGGCTTCTCTATCGAGTTTCCAAGAATTTCGGCATGAGACAAGTGGTCCAACATGAAAAATACCAAGCTTTCCTATTGTGATTGACAAAGCAAAGAAGGTAGTCTTTATGGTTTTGGATGATAGAGTACGGAGGAAAATTAATCTTTGGAAGGAAATAATGATATTTATTAATGCTAAAGAAGTCTTGATAAGGTCGTAGCCAAACTGCAGGCCTTTTATACTATGTTAGTTTTTTTCCGTGTCAGATAGTGTTCTAATTGAGATAAGCAATATGATATTTAGTTTTTTGTGGGGCATGAGAAGGATAGGAGAATCTCACCAAGAGTGTGACACAAGGTCCATAAAACCCAAACGAAAGGGCGGGATGGGTTTTAGGACAAGACCTATTAAATTATGAGCCCGCACGTAGACCCAACCCGGACACGCCAAAGAAATCAAAATTGGGTTGAAGCTTTAATAACCCAAAACCGAAATGAACCAAACCCGATTAATCGTAAGTTTTTGGATTGAGTTGAGTGATTTAGTGGGTCGACTTGTTCCAGATCTAATTCACTCCCAAAATGATAAAATCGCACATGAATAGATTAGATGTTTAAAATAAGTCGCAAGGGTTTGGAAGACAAGTTTGGAGTCTAGGGATATTCAAATACCATGTGCTTTTTGTAGTATTATTACTCTCGTAATGTTTCTTTGGCATTTTGCGCAATTTGTATTTTCTTTCATAAACATGTGAGGATTTGAGAGTATGTGAATACATATGTGTTAGGTAAACTATTGCCATACATTTATGAAAATATATTTTCTTCAAAAAAATATGAAAAATGTTTGTTCTTCTTTCTGAAAACACTCATAACCCTAAATGACATGAAATCCTACTCGAACGTTTTGGGATGGGTCAATATTTGACAGCAAATTAGCCAACCCAAAATAACGCAATTCATTATGACCTGTAAGCGAGATCACCAACCTGACCCGGTTGCCAGGTATTTTTTGGATCGTAAAGCGTGGAACCTACTGTAAAATTCATAATAATTATAAGTCCTCAGGATGTTGAAAATCAAGTACTTCCTGAATATTAACAACTAACATTGTAAATCGGAATAGTAATCAAAAGCAATACGAGACATCAGATATACATGGTTTCCTCGTTCAATATGAACGAGACTACTCCGCGGAGAACATGCGTTCTCAGGATAATCACTATCACCAATTCAATGATGCACAATTACATGCTTACACGGTCACAGCCTTTACTGCTATTTATACTATCCTACAACACACGAGGATAGGGTTATAATTACCAAGCTATCTAATGGTCCTCCAACTCTTAATAAAGTACAAACAAGTCTAAACACGCCTCAAAACTCCCCCTCAAGCTGGATTGTGAAGATCACGAATGCCCAGCTTGGAAAATAACATGTGAAACTTTTCTTTGCCCAAAGCCTTCGTGAAGATGTCTGCAAGCTGGGATTTTGTCCCAATCTTTGTGGTCTGATCTCTTGGTACATAACTCGCTCACGAACGAAATAACAATCTATCTCAGCATGTTTTGTCCCTTCATGGAGAACAGGATTAGCAGCTATGTGTAGAGTTGCTTGATTGTCACAGTAAAGCATTGTAGGCTTCTATTGACGAACTCCCAATTCTTCAAGCAGAAAATGAAACCATAGTACTTCACTAACAGTGCTCGTCATTGCTCTACATTCTGCTTCAGCCAAGGATCTGGAAAAAACCTTTTGATTCTTTGTTCTCCAAGACACTGGTGCTCCTCCTAGTTGAATATAGTACCCAGTGGTCGACCGTCTGGTCATCTGGAAATTGTCTAATCTGCGTCACAATATGCGGTTAGCTCCAAATCCTCAATTGTCGAGAAGAACAAGCCTTGACCTAGTGAATTCTTCGAATACAGCAGTACTCGAACTGCTACTGCCACATGTTCTGGTCATGGATGATGAACAAACTATGTTAGGATATTAACATAATATGAAATGTCAGGTCGAGTTACTATGAGATATAGTAGACGACTAACCAAATGTCTGTACCCTTTGACGTCCGCCGCTATATCATCACTGAGACGAGTGAGGTTATGGTTCTCCTCCATAGGAAATCCACTAGGTCACGCTCCACTTACTCCTACATCACTGAGAATGTCAAGGATATACTTCCTATGGTTTAAAACTATTATGTCTGCCAGCCAAGCTACCTCGATCCCTGAGAAGTACTTTAGTGAACCCAAGTTCTAGATGCTGAAACGCTCATCGAGGAAATTCTTGACACGGTTTATGAAGGTCGTATAATTACTAGTGAGGATGACATCATCTACATATATAAGTGTTGCCACAAAAGCTTCTCTGTAGTCATATATCAACAAAGAATGATCTGCTAGTGAAGGTTTGAAGCCTGACTCTGAAAGTGTTCCAGTGAACTTATGATACCAATTCTGTGAAGCTTGCTTTAATCCATAGATTGACTTCCTTAATATGCAGACTCGGTTATCTCCCGGTGTTTCGAATCCCTATGGTATCTGCATGTATACCTCCTCTTCTAGATCACCGTGTAAACAGGTGTTGTTCACATCTAATTGGTGAAGATTCCATCCACATTTGAATACTATGACAACAGCACGCGAACTATAACTATCTTAGCTACTGTGCAAAAGTATCATGCAAGTCAACGCATCTTTGTCATAATCCACTTGAACAAACATCTTCTCTGCTAGCTCTTCGTCGTCCTCAAGTGGTGGTAAAACATTTAAACCTGAGTCTTTCAGCATGGATGCTGGCAACGATGATTTGTCTTTGAAAGGGAATAATGATTCCATCAAATGTATTGTAAATAATATATTTTCCGTGATTGGAGGTCATAAACACGGTAACCCTTTTGAGTAGACGGATAATCGAAAAATACACAAGGTCTCCCCTTCTTGACGAATTTATCGATGCTCGTTCAGGTATCTTCCGCATAATCCAAACAACTAAAGCTACAAAGATGAACATAAGATGGTGGCGGAGCAAGTAAGAGCTCATAAGGAGTCTTGTTCTTGAGAATTCGCGACGAGAGTCGATTAATCAAATAGCTGGTTTGAGGAGAGTATAAATACCCAATAAAGGTTGTGGCCGTGTAAGAATGTAACAGTGCAGCTTTGAGCTCGTGATAGTTATCATCCTAAGAACTCATGTTCTCCGTGGAGCAGTCTTGTTCATATTAAACGGGGAAACCACATATATCTGATTCCACAAAATATAACTCTCGTGAAGAATAAATTTTCCGTGACTAGAGATCATAAACACAGTAACCGTTTTGAGTAGTCAGATAACCGACAAATAGACACGGTGTCTCCCTCTCAACGAATTTGTCGAGGCTATGTTGGATATCTTTGGCATAAACCAAACAAACAAAGCTACGAAGATGAAGATAAGAGGGCGGCGGACCAAGTAAGAGCTCATAAGGGGTCTTATTCTTGAGAATTCCCGATGGGAATCGATTAATTAAATAGCTGGCTGTCACAACACACTCCCCCCAAAAAACTAACAGGTAAACCAGAATGAAAAAGAAAGGCACATGCCATTTCCAGGAGATGGTGGTGCTTGTGTTAGACAACGCCATTCTGTTGGGGATTGAACACACGAAGTGTGCAGAATAATGTAGTTAGTGGCAAAATAATCCCTCAAAACCTCGGTTTGTAACTCCAAACCATTATCTATCTGTAACCTACGAACGACCAATTGAACTGAGTCCGAATCATCTGACTGAAATGCAGGAGATATCGCTCCTCACCAGATTTAATTTGAGCAAGTATACCCAAGTGGTTTGACTACAATCATCCACCATGGTAATGAAATAATGAACCATCCATAGAAGGAGTGCCATAACCTCCTCAAATATCCAAATGAACAAGTTCAAAATAGATATTGGTCTTGATAGACTAAGAAACAAAAACTAGAGTCCAAAAAACTACAAAACATGCTTCAAAGAAAATAACTTTGAGAGGGAGGGTGCCCCAATCGAGAATGCCATAGCTCCGACAAAGTTCTCCGGGCTATAGCAAAACTGAGATCTCTCATGACGCTATGTCCTAACTCCTCAATCCACCAAAGAAAGTATAGCCATTCATGAAGATGCACATTCCAATCATGGTCCTAGAGCGTAAGTCCTGTATGACGCAGAGATTAGCCAAGAAAAAGATGTCAACATTGTGAACATGGAGAACTCTTTTGAGTGTGGTATGGTATTCAAAACCAATGAACCGACTCCCTGAACTGGAATATGAGGACCCAAATCTATGGTACTGAGCCAACGTGAATCACGAATGATATGTACAATGAAACCTGAATCGATAATCCATTTAGAAAGATCAGGAGTTGTTACCGGCCATATGAGTAGTGGACTCATTAGAAGTAGGCGCTGATGTAGAGAGGACCTCTTTCAGGCAAGCAATTTAGGCCGCACTAAGCCTCGAGATGGGACTCTCATCTCATCACCTTCCACCTGAGTGGCACGCGGGTTCTATCTTCCATCCTGACTCGCTCTATCTATCACAATAATATCTCACTTAAGGTCCAAGTATAAGCCTTAGATGGGTGCAATATATGGCAAGTATGTTTAAATATTGACCCGGGCCGGTCCATGTACTGCTACTTTGACTGTTTGAAACATTATCTAGCGGATTAGTTTTGTTGAAAACAAAGGTTTAAAACTAAATTACTTTGCAAAGGTAAAATGGATTTTACTCTAGTTGAGAAAGCTTCACCCGAGTGTTGCTCCCCCTAGCTAACAATTTTTACTTGAAGAATCGAACGACTATGAGTGGTTAAGTGGTCATAAACCGCAGGGAAGTCTAACAAGCAACCAAGGTTACCATCTTAGACTCTAGGTTGAGGAATGGGATACGATCCAAGACACTAATGTGACCCTCTCAACCTATCGACTAAGGAATGGTTAGACTTCACCCTCGAATTGGAGTTCGGACGGCCACCTAGAACCAAACCCTAAGTGTTTAATACAAATTAAGAGGTTTGCCCTTTAACTAACCTAGACTAGGAGGCATAGAATGCCCAAGGAAACCCATCTCGAAATGAGCCTCTTAGGTTAAGGAGGGTTGTCTCTAAACTAGTTTAGGAGGCTTTGAATGCCCAAGGAAACTAAACCTCTCGGGTGAAGGAGGTTTCCTCTCCAAACTAGCCTAGGCGGCATGAAATGCCCAAGAACCCCATCTCAATACTGAGCCTCTTAACCTAAGGAGGTTTCCTCTCTAAACTAGCCTAGGAGGCATGAAATGCCCAAGAACACCCAATGAACCTCCTAACCTGAGGAGGTCTACTCTCTAATCTAGGTTAGATGGCAATTAGATTGATAGGCTTTCACACAACATAATCATTTCTGAATAATACCTCCACATTCACATTAAAACAACCCACACACAAATCATTCAATTCATACAAGTATTTGAGAAATATGTAAAAGTAAGAGCGGAAACGAACAATACGCGATTTACGTGGTATCCCCGATTGCCGGGACTAGTCCACGGGAGAGTAATCACTCTCTAGTTTAGGTTTTATTATTCTGGTTCTTATGGTGGCCGATGGCCATTACAAGCATTTATATACCCTTTACACCAATTCCCTATGGTAATACAGCCAACACACGTACAAGGGCTAGCTACATGGTCTGCATGCAGACGTGTGGAGGGCTGGGCCTCGGTCTGGTTATCACGGCCCAATACTCCCCCGCAAGTTGAGACGGGAAGGACACGAACGCTCAGCTTGGATAGGAGAAAGCGAAATCGATCAGCACCCAAGCCTTTAGTGAAAAGATCAGCCAGCTGCAGGTGGGAGGTGAATTTGAGAGGAACAATATGACCACTCTGGACGCGTTCCCGAACGAAGTAACAATCCATCTCTACGTGCTTAGTGCGCTCATGAAATACGGGATTAGCAGCAATATGTAAAGCCGCCTGATTATCCCAATAAAGCGGAGTGGATGCCGGCTGGGGAACACCCAGTTCAGAGAGAAGCCAACGGACCCAAATAACTTCACTAACCGTACTAGCCATGGCGCGATACTCAGCTTCAGCAGAAGAGCGAGCAACAACATGTTGCTTTTTACTGCGCCAAGAAACCGGCGCGCCACCCAAGCTGATGAAGAAACTAGTAGTAGACCATCGCGTACTCTCACAACCACCCCAGTCGGCTTCACAATAAACAACAAAATTAAGAGAGCGATTAGCAGGGAAGAACAAACCCTGACCTAGGGAGGACTTGAGGTAGCGGAGAATACGATGAGCGGCATCGAGGTGAAGCTGACGAGGAGCCTCAACAATCGGTTTGAGGGAGAAGGTAAGTCCAGACATTGACGCGTCCAGACATTGCCTACGGCATAGAGGTTTACCCTACATTAACCTAGGTAGGTGGCTTGTCAAGCCCAACGAATCCCAACTCAATTGAGCCTCATTTTGAAAAGGGGGGGTTTCCCCTCTAACCCATGTTAGAATGGCCAATTAGATTGTTAAGCACACACATGCACAAGCACCATGAAAAATACCCCAATCATTAAATTAAACAACACCCATAAACAATCATTCAAGTCACACTACAACTACATGGCAAATAGTTAGGGTTTCACAACACCCAAGTGAAAAAGAGTACTACTCCATGCTAGAAAGGGGAAGAACACAAGAGGAAAAGGTAGAAACCATCATGGAGATGCCTCCAATCTCCCCTAAGCTTGTGTTGATATTCTCTTGAGGAGATTCTTCCCAATTCACCACTTGGAGCAAACCATAGCCTTCCTTCTTCCTTGGTTCGTCCTTGCTCTCTCTAAAATCTGAAGAAGAAGACACTTTCTCACACTTGGGCTCCCCTTTCTCTCTTTCTTTCAGCTCACCCTTTATACCAGGATCGGGCTCAATTCACGGCCTTAGTTCACGGTCGTGAATTCTTCAACGCGTCCGTGAACAAAAGTGCAATGTAAAAACGCACCGCTTCGCCACCAAAAGTTCACGATTTGGCCTCAATCATCACGGTCTTGTTGACCGTGAAGTCGCCTCGCACCATTAACTGCAGATTTCACCCTAGACGCATCGCGGTTCACGGTTTTAGGATTCAATTCACAACCATAGTGGACCGTGAACTCCAATGATAATCTTTGAACTCTGCAATGGATCGGGTTGGGTCGGGTTTTTCCAAACCAAAACCCAAGGGTTTATCAGTGAAAAAAACCTGGGGTAAAACCCACTGGGTTTGAAAAACTCAAACCCAACCGAACCCGCTGGGTATCTGCGGGTTCACGGGTACCCACGGGTTTTTGTCGTAAATAATTTACAATAACAAGTTCCTAGCTATCAAAATTAAAGTCAAATATCAATCTCTCAATACAAATTATCCATATATAAACCACCATTCTAGAAAATTCAGGCAAATCATAAATTAACTATACAAATTGTTCAACTCCAATCTAGAAAACTCAAGAAAATTTAAATAAATCATAAATTATCCATAAATAACATGATCAATTGAAAGCTTCTTCTTTTCAATTAAGTGTCTTCACTCTCCACTCGATAACATCAACTTCAGTCTACACAATTAGAAAGAAAAAATTAAACATGTCTCCACAAACATGAATAAGATTAGTTGTTTAGAATATTAAATTTATCGAGAAAATTAAATATATGGGTATGGGCGGGTACCCATGGGCCGGGTTTAACTAAACCCGAACCCAACCTAACCCGGTTAATAGTGAATGGTTTTAAACCCAAACCTGGCACAAAAACCGTCAACACGGATTTGGACCCGTGGGTTCGGGTTTTGATGCCATCCCTATTCACAACACACAAGTGAAAAAGAGTACTACTCCATGCTAGAAAGGGGAAGAACACAAGAATAAGAGGCAGAAACCATCATGGAGATGCCTCCAATCTCCCCTAAGCTTGTGTTGATCTTCTCTTGGGGAGATTCTTCCTAATTCACCACTTGGAGATGCCTCCAATCACCCCTTTCTCTCTTCCTTTCAACTCACCATCTATACCAGGATCGGGCTCAGTTCACGGGGGTGAACTCTTCAACGCGTCAGTGAACGCAAGCGCGATGTCGAAACGCAAGCGCCATCACGAGTTCACGGTTTGGCCTCAATCTTTACGGTCTTGATGGCCGTGAACTCTCCACGCGCCAGTAACTGCAGATTTCTCCCTGGACGCATCGCGGTTCACGGTTTTCAGCTTCAGTTCACGGCCATAGTGGACCGTGGACTCCAATACTAATCTGTGAACTCCGCCTGGATCACTCTCTTTGCCCGGTCTTCACCTCTTTTCGTCCAACTTTCGACACCGGGACTGGTTTCACCAGTTGGATCCAGAAACACACTAAAACGTACAAAACCTAGCGTAAAACCACACTTTTAGGAGTCCAAATGCTACAATCGCCCAAGGGAAACAAGGATAAAATGTGTGCAATTAGGCCCAAATCATCAACGTTTGGCCATGAATTGCGACTGTCTCCACCTCATTGCCCGGTCTTTGCTCATTTTCTTCCAACTTTTGACTCCGGGTTTGGTTTTACCTGTTAGGATCTGAAACACACTAAAACACAAACAACCTAGCGTAAAACCAACCTTTTTGGAGTTCAATTGCAATAAACGTCAAAGATAGCCGGGGGTAAAAAGTGTACAATTAGGCCCGAATCACGTCCCCTCTAGGATGCCGTGAACTGCCCACAATATTTCCATCGTGATCTCCCTGACAGTTCTTGTTTTGATCACCCGGATAGCCTATAATCTTGAAGTAAGAATCCATAGAGAAGGCATCATACAGTCCAAGAAGGAACTCAAACAAACACTCAATATCTTGCTACTCGCGGGTTTGCCCAGCAGTATCACAAGTGCAATTGCCATACTTACATTGTGGGTTGAGATTAGCAGCTTGGAGCTTATCCCAAGAGGTGCAAAATTTTGTGTAGAAGGAAGAGGCACTATGCTTTGCATGTCGCACCAGATGTCACGTGCCGTTCTTGCTCCCCGAACCCTATTACGTACCTCTTTGCTCATTGCCGTCTTCAGCCATCCTTTCACAGTAGCATCGTAACCGCCCCATACCTCATAACATATGTCAGGTCCAACCTTAAATCTCGGTAGAGACCCATCAACGAAAGCCATTTTGTTCTTTGCAATTATGGTTAATGTCATATCCCTAACCCATTATATTCACTGTCATCTAAATCCGTCAATAGATCGCTGCCAAATAATTGGCCAGGATTCTCCGATGGGTGAAGACAAGAGGGAGACGTGAGTTGAATCACAACAACAACCGACGACCCGCCCTCCGTCTCATTATTGAGGTCTTCTCAGCGATCGTGTAAACTTGGAGTTAAGAAGCGTGTGATTGATCATAGCTCTAATACCATGTAAGCGAAATAAAATTCAAAAGTAATACAAGACACCAAATATACGTAATTTTTCGGTTCAATATGAACGAGACTACTTTACGGAGAACGTGAGTTCTCAGATGATCACTATCATGAGCTCAAGGTTGCACTGTTGCATGCTTACACGGCGGTAACCATTACTGGATATTTATGCTTTCCTACAACACACGAGAGTAGGGTTATAATTACCAAACTATCTAATGGTCCTCCAACTCTTAATAAAGTACAAACAAGTCTAAACACGTCTGAACAACTCGAGGATGTGTTAATCGAAGTTTTCTGTGGTGTATTTTATGGCTAGTTAGGAATCAGTACTGAGAGATAGACAAAATGGCAGATCGACTATGAAAATAAATGTGGATCGAAATAGGATGGAACAAATGGGTTCCTGATGCAGAGGTGAGTAATTTCTAGGTGAAAACACTGCATATGTTATGACTATAAGAGTGAAAGCTAAGGTAGTGGCGCTGGCACATTTTATTCCCATATATAGAGCATAGAGAAGTAGTGTTCCTAGCTATTCCAAAGAAATTAAGGTATCGTTTACTTGTGAGATTTGGGTATAGAGAAAAGGGTTGACACACTGTCAAATATGGACTATATCTGGCGAGCTAAGAAGGAAGAAGACCCAAATGATTATGAAAAGATTGATACTTAATAGTATTAAAATTAATGATCGAAATCAAATGGATGAAACTCTATCCTAATTTGTGATTCTAGTATGATATTTATTGAACAAAAGAAAGATTCAACCATTCATCAATCCAAAAATGGAAGAATGGGCGATGGCCGAGAAACCGCACCTGGGAAAAGCCACCATTATAGTCACTTAATAATCTATTGGAGGAATATCATTCTCATCATTTGACATAAAATGGAGAGCTTAGAGCTAAAAATTGCACCTGGGAAAAGTCACCATTATAGTCACTTAAAATCAATGTGGATGAGGATATTTTTCAAACTCAAACCACTAGATATATAAACGGTTTGGTAGTTAGGGATGATCATGACCACTTTTGTTATGTTCTCCTGTTATTAATTTGTGCAGCTAATCCAACGATTGAATGTTCACCTATTTTGAACTTTATATATGTGATCGATAAAATTTTATCATTATCGTAATTCTCTTTATCCGATCGATCAAATTCTTAAAAGGTATGTAGATAAAAAAAATTCAAATTCACAGTAATTTCAATCAAAACCCTAAAAGAACCAAACAAAGAAAAGACACATTCTAGCTTGCTCGATCTCACCAAGTACTATCCATAGTTAACCCGAAGAATAACTTAATCCGTAACTATACTAATCAACGTCAATAGTTTAGATAAACATATTTTGGTCATATGTTCATTGTTCAAACTGGCTCATATATTTGAAAAGAACATTGACTCAAATTTTCAACATTTAACGTGTCAAATGAAAAAAATAATAATAATAACCAACACTCTTAAGTAACAATATATCCAATATCATTGCTTATACTTCCTTATATACAAATATTGACCGGAGAATCTAATCAAACATTTTCTATCGTCTTTCTCACCAGCCTCGTCGTTACAAGTGCACCAGTTACCCCTCCTATATGATCGGACGTGAGCCTGCCTTCCATTTTCATCTACAAATATTACAAGAAAATCCTCTAGATCGAGAGATCGAGAGAGAGAGGGAGAGAGAGAGAGCGATCGTAGAATCACGCCGAGTGATTGCGAAAAACCCACCGGATCGAGAGAGAGATCAGAAAATCTAATGAAATGATTTTGAATTCGTTTACTCTGTCTTACTGATTTAGAAGGAAAAAAGAATGAAATTGAGCTGGAAAGAACGAAACCGAAATGGGGGTTTCTGGACTGGGAAACGAAACAATGAGGTCTCTGGGTTGTGTATTAACTAGTTATATTATGTCTATAAGACTATAACAGGGGTTCATGAACCCTTGCAACTAACCGTTGCAAGAGTAAGTTTCAAAAAAGCTAGAAGGGGTTTATTAAACCCTTGGTATAGAACCCTCGGTATAAGTCTGTTTTTTAGTAGTGACTCCATCCAATTCCAACGTCCAACCAATCTCGAACCTCTGCTTCCTCGTCACGTTTTTGCTGGCGCTGCAGAGCAGTATGACGAGGCAATCAGGAAACGATCACCGTGGACGCAGCCGCGAGAGCCGAGGCCAAAGGCGGGGTACTCTCTCGTGTCCCTGCCCCCTATGCGTGCATTGGGCCGCCGCCGCCGGCAGCAGCAGCAACAGCCAATCAGCAGCCTCCAACACCGACAACAGACTTTTGGAGGCCGACATCGAAGCCCAAATCCGCGAGACTATCATACCCACCGCGGAGCCCATCAGGCCCATGGGCCCACCACTCCAGGCGGTCCCAATCGCATCAATCCCTCCTCCTCCCATCCCACCGCCGCCACCTCAGCTCCTTTCTCCGCTGATGGGGATACCCATGCCGCCGCCGCCACCTCCTCCTTCCCCGATGACGGTTCCGGCTAAGAGGTCGTTCTCCCAGATCCGAGGCGTCGAGGAGGAGGAGGAGCGGGATCGGCTTGCCAGGAGAGTCCGTAACAACAGTTTGTTGTTTAGGACTTCAGAGGATTCAACATACCTCCTCCCTTCTTCTCATTTCATATATATAGTCTAGGTTTGGGATTACAAGCTCCAGCGATGCTGGTGAAATGATAGCAGTGAAAACAGAGGAATAAAACAGTTAAAACAGTAAAGAAGGTCGCTGTCGACCGTTACAGAGGAAGCAACCCCATTGGTCGAATTAAGACGAACCACAGCGTGACGCGTGTACACCTGGATCCGGATTGGTATTAATTGAAACGGCAGCGTTCATGGTCTTGGTGATCTGGCTTCCTTCTGGTTCACGTTTCAGACTTGAGGGAGAAGAAAATTCACCATTTTCTTCTGTTACCCCCCCCCCCCCCACCCCCACAAGCAGGAGGGTATAGATTGATAACTCCTAGCTTGGAGAGAATGGAATCGAAGGGACCTGGAGAGAGAGGCTTAGTAAACGTGTCTGCCAGCTGATGATCAGAGGGAACATGAAGGACTTTGATGATGCCAGCCTGAAGTTTCTCCCGAACCAAGTGACAATCAAGCTCAATATGCTTGGTTCGTTCATGGAAGGTGGGATTTTCTGCAATATAAACAGCAGACTGGTTATCACAATAAAGGCTCACAGGTTGAGGACGAGGGACCTTAACGTCAGTAAGGAGATACAGCAGCCACTGAAGTTCACATGTTGTGTGAGCAAGAGCTCGATATTCTGCCTCACATGAAGATCGAGATATGGTGGTTTGCTTCTTGGACTTCCATGAAATGAGAGACTTCCCAAGAAAAATGCAGTAGCCTGTGATGGACCTGCGGGTATCTGGACATGCCCCCCAATCTGAATCACTGAATGCTTGGAGTGACAGGGGTGAGGAAGCAGGAAAGAAAAGACCATAACCAGGATTGCGTTTGATGTAACGCAGAATGCGAGTGACAGCCTTGTTATGGATGACAGATGGCTCTCCCATGAACTGACTTACTTGCTGAGTAGCAAAACTAATATCTGGTCTCGTGTTTGTCAAATAAATCAATTTTCCAACAAGGCTCTTGTAGGCAGTAGGGTCAACTTTCTCAGCACCATCATTGGAGCTCAAATGAGCTTTGTAGTCCATGGGAGTTGTAACTGGTTTTGCACCAAGATGGCATGCATCATCAAGTAATTCCAAGGCATACTTCTGCTGGGAAAGATGAATCCCTTTATCAGAACGTGCTACTTCCAATCCCAGAAAGTACTTGAGATAGCCTAGATCCTTAATACTGAAGGTTTGGTGCAGATGAGCTTTGATCCTGTTGATTTCAGTGGCATCATTCCCCCCCACAATTAAATCATCTACATAAACCAGAATAGCAGTGTAGGAGGTAGGAGTAACCCTGGTGAAGAGTGATACCAATCCGGATCCAGGTGTACACGCGTCACGCTCTGGTTCGTCTTAATTCGACCAATGGGGTTGCTTCCTCTGTAACGGTCGACAGCGACCTTCTTTACTGTTTTAACTGTTTTATTCCTCTGTTTTCACTGCTATCATTTCACCAGCATAGCTGGCGCTTGTAATCCCAAACCTAGACTATATATATGAAATGAGAAGAAGGGAGGAGGTATGTTGAATCCTCTGAAACCCTAAACAACAAACTGTTGTTATGGTATCAGAGCCTGGTTAGGGGCGCCACACCCCTTTCCTTGCTCACCCACACTTTCACCCTCCTTCTTCTTCTTCACGTTCTTCTTCTCTTGCGAAATCAGTAAAACCTCAAACCATCAACAATGGCGGACGGTACTGTTGCAGCCGGCGACGTTTCATCAAGTGGAATGAAGCCTGCCACAGGCTACCCGCTCGCAGATCCATACTATCTTCACGGATCTGAACAGCCCGGCCAGATTCTGGTGTCTCAGAAGCTTACCCCAAGCAATTACAACGATTGAAACGGCAGCGTTCATGGTCTTGGTAATCTGGCTTCCTTCTGGTTCACGTTTCAGACTTGAGGGAGAAGAAAATTCACCATTTTCTTCTGTTAGTCCGTAGTGTTAATGAGAGTAGGCTGTTTGGTAAGACGATTGTTATTTGCAGTGGTGATCCTGCGCATCCAATTACTATTAATCATGACAAAGAGGACGCGGCGGCGCCAGCGGACTCCGTGGTTGGCGGTCTTGCTGACGTGGACGGCCCAACTAAGGATGATGACAAGGACGACCCACCGCCGGGGCCCATTGCCGCTGAGTTGGATCCGGAGCCAACATCGACGAAGAATTTGGATGAATAGATTTTGAAGCTCTAGGGTTTGATCACCTTGCATGATATAATGAATTGATGAGATGACTGGTGAATAATGTGACGAGGAATTAATAATGGGACATCGTTTAATTAAAAAAATTTGTCTCTTTTGCATTAAGGGTATTGAATGATGAACTTAATTCAGCATTTCTGACTTTTTACTGTTCCTGAGGAAGACAGAGCAGTACCTTCATGGCTTCATTCCTTTTACAGTATCCCATGACCTCCTTAGCAACACGATTAAAAGGGACAGGCCTATAAGAGGTGTGTTCTTTCTCTATAAGGGTGTAACTGTCCTGTAGGCGGTCCAATCGCTCATCCGTCCACGCGTCCTACGGCTGTTGGATGTTGCTCAGTGCTGCTATAACTTAACAACCAAAAAGCTCTGCGTGCATACGTGGTTTAGAAAGGCGAGGATAAGCAGGTATGGAATAATAGTCGATCAGGTATGAAAGAGGTCTAAAGGCCCCGCCCTTAGGTTCCTGGGATAGTCTCTTTATAGGATAAAAGTGATAAGAGATGTTTCAGTTGCCTCAACCGTCCCCTAATAGAAAAGTCTTTCTTTGGAAACTCTTAGCCGAACAAATATATTTTTCCTTCCAGCAAGCCTCGGGCTAGTGGGTGGATCTCGAAAGATATGAAAGACCTCCCTCCAATCCGTACATACGACTTTCGTCGAATACGGCTTTCCCGAACTCAATACCTAGGAAATAAGTTAATGCACCCATGTCTCGAACAGCGAAGCGCCAAAAGAGCAGCAACAATCAACCCATGGCAAAGCAGCATACCCGTTTCAGCATAGTCGCTCGTCTAAGCAATACCTGGATTTCATCCGGAACTCGGACGAGTCAATTGGCTGAGTTTCGAGCTGGTCTATCCTCCCGGGACTTCTTTATTCGTCAATAGGTGAAGTGAAAAAACGATAAGATAGAATACAGAATTTGGAATCCAAATGAGAGGGGGATGATTCAACATTACCATCAAGAAAAAATATACCTAAAGGTTGCAACTGCGGAACCCCCAGGACCGGAAATCTATTTCTTGAAGCTCGATCTCTCCCCCGGATGAACCATATAGCCAAGCCGGTCTCTCGCCCGAATCGAGGCGGAAACAGAGGCAAAAGGACGGATTCTTTCCACTCACTTGGCGTCAAGCCTGATGTATTAAACAACAACTGGTTATTCAATCTTTCCATCGTTCCTCTCCTTTCAGTCGAGTGACTTCGTTCCTTGCTGTGTTTACTGCTTTTTGCGGAAGGGTGTAGCACTCACAACCCAGAAATTACAGGAAACCTACCCTGGCTGAACTCGCCCACGATTTACTGCTGGAGGCAGAGAACTTAACAGAATTTATATAAATATGGCAATTTTACTTATACCATGAGTATTTTACTATCCAACTCAATTGGATTGGGTATGAAATCCAAATAGATGGATATGGGTAGAGCTTGATGGGGTTGTACCCATTCCGGGTTGAGTTGGGGTTTCAACAAATGAATTTGGGTTTTACCCATGCCCAAATGCAAATTACAGTTTGGTATCTAAAATTAATAGATATACATATTTAGTACCAATTTTTTTTGCATACAAGTCCACAAAATATCGATGGAAAATTACATTTTGGTACCTAAATTTTTTTGGTCTTACATTTTGGTACATAAATTTTTCAAGTTTTACAAATAGGTCAAATTTTGATATATGTAGTTAAAACAAACTCAAGTAAATGGATATTCTTATCCAATCCACACCCATTTAGATTATGGAAGCAATATCCATACCCATACCCAACCTATCTACAAACCCCAAATCCATATGCACTTCACACATACCCAACCCATTATCAATGGGTCTACATGGGTTTGGGTATAATTACCCATGAGTGGGTAAATGCCATCACTACTTAGGAGAGACCGTTTTCGGTTTACAAACAAGTTTGATTGTGTGGTTGTAGGCGTGTAGCATTGGACTTTGAATACATTGATTATGGTTTCAATGTTCGTGACGCACTACTTCCTCTTCTATTATGGCATCCATAAAAAAAAGATGAGCCATTTGTAGTTATTTATGAAGTAACTATCATGCCCAAATGACGGATGCACGGATTTTGACATTCAATATAATTACAACATATTGGAATTTAGGATAATTGATAGAATGAGAGACTAAATTTAGAGGAATTTAAGGGTAGACCGTAGACCTAATGGATTCTGAAGGAAGAAACTAGGGGAAAATAGAGAGTGGGAGTCGTGTCGTGGCCCTTTACTAGAGAGAAAGATGAGTTAGAAAGAAGGTTTGATTATTTTTGTCATTCCATTTTTGCTGACCGCTGCTAAGAAAATCCCAGGGACATTGTCAGCTGAAGCCGCAGAAGCAATGGCGGCGGAACTCAGGGCCCAACTCGCGCGACAATTTGAATGGCCAAATGTTATGCTTGAGTCGGACTGTTTATCTTTAATCCATAAGCTGAGAGCTGCTGAGGAGTAGAAGGATGAGATGGGCGTTATTTGTAGGAGTATCACACGACATCTCCAGATTAAATACAATCGGTTTTATAATCGAATAATTAAGGCAATCATGTCACGTGACACACGAATATTGGAAAGAAAATACATCCTAGTGCAGACCTTGTACAAGTTTGAACTCAGGATCTTTGCATTTCGTTTTTCTCAACTCAAGAGTTCACTAAACCAGGTACATTTAGGGGTTGCTTTTTACAATGAACTCCAATTTCTCTTCACTATCATGCGAGAGCACTTAAGTCATTGCAAATGACAAGATGTAAACTGTAATTAAGATTTAAGACACTGATAAGTTTTAGGAGAATGCAATGCCACCACTCTCAATCTCATTGATGGAAGCCGATTTATACGAGAAGAAAAATCATTTGACAAAATCATATTCAGATTGTAATCCGTAGCTACGGATAAGATTTGAAACTAAATTGACTTGTAAATAATGTTTTCATTTCGTATTAATATAAAACTCTTTGTTCTTTTAAGTAAGAATATAATTCGCCTAAAAGACTTTATTTTTTACACTATATTTGATATTTCCCTTTTTGGGAATATCTCTGGCAAAAAAAAAAAGGTAAGAATGTAATTAAGTTTTTTGCATTCAAATGGTTTCAATTAAATATATTAACCGTTATAAGAAAAAACAATAAATATAATGACATCCATGCATATATGAAAAATACAAATTTGGGAGGGTGAGTTGTTGTATTATTATATTAGGAAAATCATTGAACAGTGCCCAGAAAATAATGGACAAAGCTCCACGTGACAACTCTTATACACTCAAAATGTTTTGTTTTTTGGAAGTCATTAATTCGAAAGAGCTGCCTTTCCATTTCTTGAAAATTAATTAATATCCAACTGCCTGAAGTATATAAATAAGGACAAGAGGACAACCATATTTAATCAAAAGGACATTACAGATAATCACCAAAACATAATGGAGAAATCAGGCGCCCCATCATCAACATCAACAACTGACCGTACTATTACAAGTGCGTCTGGAAATGAAAGCGGTACGCACACCTCCGGCGAGCTCCTCCAGTACTACGAATTCGAAGTCGTCCTCAAGTCACCCGATAAACTCCAAAAGGGTGGTAATGACGACGACCAAGATAAGGAGGAGAAGAATAGGAAGAAGTTGGTGTGTTTGGATGAAGAGGGGGAAGGGATCGTTGAGCTCCCTCCCAATCATTATTCGAATTATAAGTATAACGAGAAGCCACAAGTAGTTGCTTCTACTTCGAAGGCGAAGAAGCGTACTCGCATCCTTAGTGTCGAGTATAAGAGGTTGAAGGTAGAGAGGTGGAAGAGAAACAATGTGGTTCTTCATGAAGCACTGATGAGGTCCATCGGAAAGAAGAATGGTACCGGCAGTAACTTTGCTGAAGGGGACCAAGTGGATTTGAAGCTGAAGTTAGGGCATTGATTATGTTTTATTTGCTCTTTGATTATTTTGTTTGTTTGGGCTGTATCAAAGATCCTTGTTCATTGTTGGAATTATGGCTAAAAGATAGTTGCTCTTTGTTTTAGATTGTTCATTCTTTTTGAAGACCAGAACGACCCAACTTCGGACCAATCAATCCTTCCTCGGAGAAATTATATGATTATATTGATAGAGGATACTGGTTAAATTTCAGTTGTTCATCATTACAGGGATAACGGTACACGCAAAATCATACATCATATGAAAAATGAAGCTAATACACCGTAGAACACTACAAACCCCCCAATTGCAAGCAATCACAACTGCACGACAATAGTAACTTGCTCCACTTACTAGTTTCCCTTTTGGGTTTGACCACGATCGAGTACCAACATGTTGGGTAGCTCATTCTTCTAGTACGCTTCTTAAGAATAGGGTTGTATGAAACCTTGTTACATTAGATTTAATGAAATCTTTACAAGAACAATATATAGGTTACACTAGGGAAAACCTACCATTTACAACGGTCACTAAACAGTGTTTAACAAAATAATACTAACTAATAATTGAAAGTCGCCAATAGGATAGATACATGTGGCTAAGAATAAGCGGGCTCCTTAAGTGAAATAGTGACGACGTCATGTTTGGAAAATGACGTTGGAGTGTGCTTCTTCAAGCAGCAGAGATCAAAGCTGATCTCCGAAAGGTGAGCTCGAAACGGTGAAACGGTTTGACCCAGTCCAAGCTATTTTCCTGCAGACCCCCCTCAAGCTGACGAGTGTAGATATTTGAATCTCTTAGCTTAAGAAGAATGAAATGCAGTCTATGGAGACTCGGTGCCTTAGTAATGAGATCATCAAGTTGAAGTTCAGACCTGATATGTGTCACTGTGACGATTTTCTGCAAGATGTGTTGTCGAATCAAGTGACAATCCATTTTCATATGTTTTGTTCTCTCATGGAAAATAGAGTTATGAGCAATGTGGATTGCAGACTGGTTGTAACAAAAAAGAGTTGTTGATTCTGTGCAGTTGACTCTCATTTCAAGAGCAGTTGCTTCAGCCAAACCATTTCACAAGATGACATGGCGAGAGATTTGTATTCAGCATTAAAAGAGGATCTTGACACTATCTGTTGTTTCCTAGCTCTCCAAGTAATGAGTGACTCACCCATAAAGGTGGAATAACCTTATAGAGATCTCCTAGTATTTGCGCAAGCTGTCCAATCTACATCTGAATAGCCCTTCAACTGCAGTGTTGTGCAAGTCTTAAACAACAAGCCTTGTGTTGGATGGCCTTTAAGACATCTGCAAACATGATGGACTGCTTGCATATGTTTGTCTGTTGGCTCCTTCTGGTATTGGAAAAGTTGTTGAACAACATAAGTAATGTCTAGTCTAGTGGTTGTAATGTACTGAAGCTTCCCAACTTGCCTTCTGTATAGTGTTGAATCTAGTAGCAAGTTTCCATTCACCTGCATACAGTCTTGTCTTCATGTCAATTGGAGATAGAGCTGGTTTGCAACTGAGAAATCCAACATCCTTATGCATGTCTAAGCAATACTTTGTTTAGCAAGCAAAAATTCCTTTTGAACTTATGGCTATCTCAAGTCCTAAGAAGTACCTCAGTAATCCCAAGTCCTTGATCTTAAATTCCTTACCAAAAATCTTGAAGCAATTTTCTAGCTTCAGATTTAGCTTTCATCAAGAAAACCCATAAGCATCTACAGTAATCATCAACCACAGTTAAGGAATAATGAAATCCATTTTAACTCATTACAGAATATGGTCCCCAAATGTCAACATGGACCAAATCAAAGGGTTCTACAAATGCGGAATTTCTTAAATCAAAGGCCTGCTTCTTTTGCTTAGCAAAATGACAAGTCTCACAGTGGTCTATTACATACTTTTCTACTAATGGACTAGAATTTAGGATGATGTTTAGTCTCAATGCAAAGGATGTCCTAGTTTGGAATTCCAAAGATCAAAGTTCTGTTTAGTAAAGTTATAGATTGTGGCAATGGTGGGTGGATTGATTCTGGCATCTGGGATAGGGGAAATGCATTGAGACATTTGATAGAGACCTCTAACTTGATGTGCCAAACCAATCCTCCTCTTGGTAAGAAGGTCTTGGATTTCACAGAATGAGGATTTGAAAGTGAGTGATACTGGTAAGGTTTTAGTTAGATTACTAACAAAAATGAGATTGAATGAGAAGGATGGGACATAGAGGACTTGGTGAAGAATGAGGCTACATGGCAACTTAACAACACCTATGTGAGTGGCCTCTACCTTTTGACCATTAGGTAAGGTTAGAACACACATTTCTAATTTCTCTATGAGCAAGGAAACATGATAAATTGCAAGATATATGGTTTGTAGCTCCAGTATCCATAATCCAAATATCATGTTAAATAGTGTTAACTTGCCTGCAAAGTTGGCGAAAGTAGGCAATTGTTGAGAAACAGAATTTGCCTGTGGCAGCATCCTCGGGGATCCAGGTCTTGTGGAACTTGGAGAGGTTGCAGGAGAATGTTGCACTAGATTGAGAAGTCTATTACAATCCTCAGTATAGAGCTTGAGGTTTTATAGCCTAATTTTTCTTCATCAGAATGTCCCTTAGAAGAGACATCTCCGGCTGGATTTGACATTGAACCAACAAAGTTGTTGTGGCCTGCTTCCATCATCTTCCTGTTCTTAACTTTCTGCTTCCAACAATCCTTTTGGACATGGTTGTCTTTCTTGCAATATCTGCAGAAATGACCACCCTGAGATGATGTTGTACCCTTCCTTTAATCCTTTCCCCTGCTTCCATTAACTACTAGGGTCATTCCTTCATTTCCTTTAGTTAGTACCATGTGGATCTAGCTGCCTTTCATGTTGCAGGACATAAACGAATGCAAATCCTATGCTAGGCATAGGCTTCATCATCAACAAGTTGGTACACACTCCCTCATATATGTCATTCAATCCAGTATAAACCTCATAACATAATCATCATGTATGAAACCTCTAAGCGTATTAAGAGCTACAGTTGCTTGACAATCTGTCTTAGGACAAGCACTACACACAACTGTTCTGTACTGGACATATTTCTTCCCAACATGTCTTCAATTTAGTAAATTATTCATTAATACTATCACTTCCCTGCTTATAAGAATAGATCTGAATCTGGAGACCATATCCCATTTTCAGATCTTCTAGATCATATATGTATTCTTAGTGCTAGACACACTCTCAGCAGTAGTTTCATAAAGAGAGTTAAGGAGCCAGACTAATACCAGAGTGTTGTTAGCATCCCACTCTTCAAAGCCAGCATCAGTAGAATTAGGTTCTGGTTTTGAACCATCAATGTATCCAAGCTGCTTCCTTGTTTTCATAGCAATCCTTAAGGATATGCTCCATAAGTTGTAGTTCCTTCCATTAAACTTGATTGAGACAATGGATTGTTGCTCCAACAGATCTGTCGAGCTAGAAGAGTTGGTAGAAGTAGCCACTGTAGAGGACTGTGTAGATTCAGTGCTCGTGATCAAGAAACCCTAACAGAGAACTACTTGTGCTCTGATACCATAAGAATAGGGTTATTTGAAATCATGTCTCATTAGATTGAATGAAATCTTTACAAGTAAAATATATAGGTTGCACTAGGGAAACCATACCATTTACAACGGTCACTAAACAGTGTTTAACAAACTAATACTAACTAACAATTGTAAGTAGCCAATAGGATAGATACAGGTGGCTAAGAATAAGCGGGCTCCTTAAGAGAAATGGCAACAAAGTTGTATTGGGAAAACGACGTCGGAGTGTGCTTCTTCAAGCAGAAGAGATCAAAGCTGATCTCCGAAATATGGGCTGGAAATAGTGAAACGGTTCGACCTAGTCCAAGCTATTTTTCTTCAGACTTCTCATTCTTTAGATTCCTCCACCTCCTTTGGAGCTATGTCTCTCTCTCCTCCTTCACAACAAACACAACCTCGTATTCGGATTCTCTATTCCAAAATGAAGAAAGCTCTCTCTTGATATCTTTAGTCAATCCAGCAACTTGGTGATCGTTACGCTTCCTTTAAATCTCTCTCTTCCCATTCCGTAATGTACTACCTCCGAGGTTGTTTCAGAAATGTATATGTGATGAGGTCATTGCCGATGTCAGCTTGGCAGAGAGTATGTCATTTTGATTCATGAGCTTGGTGACTTCTACTGATAATGATTTGAGCTCCACGGCAGCAGCGGAGGCTAGTCCTTGGGCATAAGTGCTATCTTATGTAAGTTTATGGTTTTGATTTTCTAGCTCATCTTTTGCGTCGCACAACTCGTCGGCCATATGCTTCGGTTCTTCAATCTCTGGACCCTGATTTACAGGGGGTAAAGGATGGGAATTCAATGCAAGTAATGAGCAATTGTATAGACAAGTAAGGTGAGTAATATCTCGCCAAGGTAAACAAAATGAAATCCTTTCATTTCGAGATGGGAATTCAATGCAAGTAAACAAACGATTAAATTATATGGTTTGTAAAGCAAAAAGAAACTAAACTTGTTGCTGCTGAAGTAGCATTTGCTCATTTCTCTCTTAGAGCCTAAACTTTCCATGTCCATATGGGTCTAAGCTGTAGATAATCGTGTAATTCAATACCAGTTCAACGAAAAGGTACTAAAATTTCTTTTTCATCTGAAAAAAGTAACTCATATAAAATTTTGAAGCCAATATGCTATTTTTTCAGTAATAGTGGTTTGTACTTTCTAAAGTGAAAACTAACCTTCCTATATATATCAAAATGTAAGCAGTAGCAGGAAACAATTGGATCATTGAAGCAACGGCCCATTAGTTTCTTGAAATAAAAGGCATCATGCCCATGAAAGTCAATTTTGAACTCAGGAATATCCATAGTTAGAAAAAGAACACATGATATGAAAATTCAAAGACAAACTGGATGTTGGTCATTGCGGAATGCCAATTAAATTGTATGCATATATGTGTTGTAAAAACAAAGGACAAACAAGATTCCAGGTACCCTACTACGGTACTACCCTTATCAACAAAGGACAATAAGAGTGGAGGACTCTACCACCCTTGCTGAGGACAGTATTTTATATATAAAATGTAAAAAGATTCACCTCAAGGTCAAGTGATTTCTCACTCAATCTGTTGAAAGCTTAGCAAGCTTCTGTAAAGAAGAAGGGGGGGGGGGGGGGATAAGATTAAATACATCCACAAAACATAAGCAGTAGTGTGATGTAGAAACAAGTGATAAAATTCTATGATATTCTAGGTTAGTATTCCTTGAGGTTTTTTAAAGCATAACTACTCACATTAACCATCCAGAACACACAAAATATGAAAGACTTTTACGATTTTCATTTAACAAACAAGAAAAGAAAAAAGAGTAAAGTTGTTTAGTTGTATTTCAAGTTATAGATGCATAAAAGTAAAGATATGTTATTGTAAAAGGTAGCAAACTCGAGTACTATCATGCATACTTGGAATCAATCATAACATGCATGCACCTCATGCGATAGAGTTTTAACTAGCTAATGCATGCTTTCACTTCATGTCATCACCAAATTAATGAACATGGAAGTTATGATATTATATAGTTAATTGTGGGTTAATAGGAATCATAACCATAGTCTATAGCATCGGTGATCTAACAATCAAGCATAGATAGCAGTCGAATGATAGATGGTTGATCATTCCCTCTATACTCATGTAGCATCAACGGGGTATCACTAGGTAACACTAAAAGAAATAACATCTTTTGCGAGAGAATAATTCGTCGCCAAAAGTCCAATTATCCGTCGCAAAAAGATACTACGACGAATGTGGTCGTCGCCATAGTCAGAGTATGGATGTCGCATATACCGCTTCGCCAAAGGCTTCCGCAATGAAATTTGATGGTTCATCACCCAAAAATCCTTATGTCACCAAAGATTGAAGCTTCTGTGATGCTTAGGCATCGATATTTACATAGGCAAACACAAGCATGAGATGAAATCATAGAGAAAGAGCTAGAATACTAATCTTTTATAGAAAAAATTTATCCCCACATATATCAAGCATGGACAAGTAGTATTCTTATTCCAAGCAAACCAAATGCATAAAAACAATTTTGGAGTATAAGGAAAATGGGTGAGACATTATCAAATCTGGACTATATATGGGGAGCTAAGAAGGAAGAAGACTCAAATGAAGATGAAAAGATTAATACTTATGAATCCATGAGTTGGAAGAGAATATGGAGCTTTGTGGTGTCGTTGAAGGTCATGCTTTTTCTATGGAAAGTTTAACATGATATCCTACCATAAGTATGAAAACAGCAAAGAGTGATACGTGCACGAAACTGGTATCTGTAGTTATCAAAGTCGCATAGCCACGGACATGAAATAAAACTAGGGACAATGCAGAATTGAAGTGCAATCTCACACCTGGGAGAAGGCTCTATCAATATAAGGGTAGAATCTCGACCATAATCAAGGGGAAAGCTCGATTGATACAGAGATAATTCACAAATCTAAATCTCAATGAACCAAAATAAACTCAATATTATTCAATGTCTAAAGTCTGTCTTTTACAATTCAGCCTACCCCGTTTAAACAAAAAACCTAATTTTACATCTCTACTAACAAGAAAAAACAAAACTAATTAAAATCCTGAAAAAGGAAAAGAATTCTAAACACAAAAGGTAAGTAAGCTCATGAGAGGAAATTCCATGGCATGTCTTCTTAATCCATGGTCGTGGAATTGATGTCCTTGGTCATGGAAGTCTCCTTCCCAAATCCCCTCTCTTTCCTCCTGTTCCATGGCCGTGGATTTGATCCTGTGATCGTGGATTTTGAACTGGTTAACATACGATCTTTAGACTTCTCGTTTGGTGTCCCTGAAACTTCAATCTTCTCACCCACTGTCTTCACAATCTTTTATGGAACTCATAATTTGATGTCCAACTCAAAAGTCCCATATAGTATCTTTCAAGATGAATATACATTCCTCCAAAGTAGGTACCATGACACTGTTTCCACACTTAGCCTTTTTCAGCTTAACAATCCTCCACGAATAAATCATTATTTTGAACGCTTGGCATTGACAATCTTTATGGCTAGGTTGCTCACATCAAAGTGGAATAAAGATAAAACTACTAAGTTGAGCATGCAAACACAATGATTCAGACTGCTTTTTGAGAAATGGAGCTAATTTGTGGAACTTGGCTATGCAAAGTTATGGAGGCTGCAAATGATGAAACTATATCCTAATTTTTTATTCTAGTATGATGTTTATAGAATGAAAGAAACAATCAACCGTTCATTAATCCAAAAAAGGAGGAATGGGAGATCTTTAGGAAACCGCTTATCTATTGGAGGAATATCATTCTCATCATTTGATATCAAACGGAGATCATAGAGCTAAAGAGTACACCTGGGAAAAGCTACCATCATAATTGCTCATAATCAATGTGTTTGGTGGTTAGGGATTATTAGCACCACTCCTGTTATGTTCTTATTAGGAGAGATAGAATTAATTCCCAACCAAAGTAGGTCTAGGATTGAGTGCTCTTTTTTGTTTGAATTTTCCGGAGGAACAAACCATGACTAATGTCAAACTTGGGAGCACATATCCGAGAAAAAAAAATTTAAAGACGGGATGTGCTTTTTTTAAAACGGTATTAACCGTGAAAAAATAATTTCCTGTGATTAGATATCTATCACTAGTCACGGTGTTTGGCTAGTTCTTTCGTGGTTAAATACTTTTTAAGCACACTAAACCATGACTGTATTACTCTTAAATTAACTTAAAACATTATATTAAAAGTTCTTGAATTGAAACGACACATTAACCACCCAAATCTATAATTTTTTTGAACTTGTTGAGCCTGGCTCGTGAGCGAGCTCAATTGAGAGACGCGCCCTCTATATTTCTAACATGATTTCCAATCTTGAAAATTAGTCAATATGCTATTTCCTGAAGTATTACTACATAAATAAGAACAAGTGAACAACCATATTTTAAGCAAAAGGAAACTATAGATATCCACCAAACCATCATGGAGAAATCAGGCCACCCATCATTAGCATCAAAAACTGACTGTACTACTACAAGTGCGCCTAATGATGCGACCCTTCACTATTACGAGTTCAAAGTCATCCTCGAGTCACTTGGTATAACTCCAAAAACATGGTAATGACGACGACCAAGATAAGGAGAAAAAAAGATGTTGGTTTGTTTGGATGAAGAGGGAAAATGATTCTTTTAGCTTCATCCCAATTATAATGAGAAGTCATAAGTAGTTGCTTTGTGACAATTGATGTTTGGTTTATATATGATGATTTGACTTCTTCTATCTTATGCTTGATTTCTATTTTGGGTTCTTTGTCAATAGGATTGCATGCTTAAGACGAGGAATATCTTTAAAGTACCTCCTATCCGACTGTGTTTATGGATGAGCTCGGGTCGGCAGTCCTTCGCAATCAATTATTAATTGATTGAACTGCTCAATTACCTCAGGGTAGAAACCTGTATGGTCAATGTTGCCTTGTTGGTTCGCAGGGACACCACGAACTAAAGCAGGATCAAATCTGGCAAGAACCAAGCAGGTCATATGTAACCATAATCACTAGTTGATTCTTGGTTGCATATAGGCATGTTTCCTTGAATTCACCTTGCTATACTTATTGCTTCAAGATGCATGTGTATTACATGAAATGCACGTATGGAAATGACCTTGTTGCATAACATGACACATGCAATTTGTTGTCATCTTTCCCTTGTGTCTCGTAGAGCTTAAATCCCATGATCATCATCGTGCGTGGGAGATGAACATATAGGAGTATAATAAGAGGAGAAATCCATGTTTGTTCTCTAAAACACGGCTATGTGTAACCAGAGTCTTTAGCAGAGTCAGAGAAACTCTATGGGGATCTTTGCCTATGCACATCTTTTTCTTCTGCATCCGCACTCGCCAACTTAATATATATTTAATTACCTGCAATTTTACCTTTATGTTTTAGAAAAATGGAGGCACCTCACCCTCCTAAATAATTTTTCTAAACCATAGAACTCATCTGTCACCACGTGAGTAAGTGGTTGTGAGAGATCCTAGAGAATACAATTCTGGCCTTCGGGCCGAGTAAATTTGGTTGTTGGTACCACCTCGATATGGATGTGTTATGATTGTGGTCTTGTAGAAGCCTCAACAACCTTGAATCATTTTTTCTTAGACTCCAAATGCATTTGAACCTCCCTTATTTCTTTGAAATTAGGCTACTCCCTTGGGATAAATCAATACACGCCTCCTCTGTGCTCTTTGGTTCTTCCTCTACAACTTTATCACTCACCCTTCAACCTTCTTCTTAAAGCACGAGTTGGAGAGAAAGTTGATACAATCCTGGAATCAATCAAAATCTGTCCAGGATTGATCCTCAAAGAGGAAGCTAAAAATTGTTAGTATCTTTCATGTTTTAGGTAGCCAACTTTGGAGGCTCTGTTATCTCAATTGGCTTGATGAAAATTCGAGTTTGATAGCTTGTTTTGAAGATAAGAAGTTTATCTACACGATGGGATGCTTGGTAGACCGAGAGGAAGTTCAAAAGTTCATTTTCCAGACGTTCAAAGTTGATATATGGAAAACTGAAAACTGCCAGAATTTGGCCAAGCCAGAAAGCGTGTTCGTGGAGCCTCTTTTGGAGCTCAATTCGAGAAGCATGGTTCAGATTCGAGTTAGGATCTTCATACCACATGAAATAAGATATGTTTATCTACAATGACAAGGCATTTTATGAATAATTGGATACCTGGAAGGCTTCGAACGAAAGGCTCAAAGTTAGTACGGAGTCACAAAATTCTGCGTTATAAAAAACAGTTTCTTTTCCTTGTTTGATTTGTATTCAGTTTCCTTATTTGTTTGGAGTTTCAATTTGTATTGTAAACTCATTAGGACTTCCTTATGAGTAGTTAGATGTAGCTAGAATTTATTTAAACTTCCTTTTTGCATTGTAATAGAAAGACTTCGATTAATCGAAAACAAACTGTTTGGCTTGTTAAAGTTTGCGAACTTGTTTTGGGTTTGGTGGATTCCAAACTTGCTGAGATTGTGTATCGATTGAATATTCCCTTCAATCTTGGTCGAGAAACTATCCTTATATACCATACGAGCTTTTCTCGGGTATGGAATTGCCGTTGGTTCCGTTTTATCTAATTTTTGTATTAAGAATGCGTTGTTCTTGATTCAAGTTCAATCAATCTTTGGATTGATTGTTTGTTGCGTAACTTTGATAACATACACCCCCAGGGTCGTATTACAAGTCATCATGCAATGTTGGTGACAAGATTAGCTTGCATCTCCAGTTTCATGTATGTTTCTTGAAAGCTAGGCGTAGGACATCCAGTGGCGGATCAAGGGGGTGGCCACCCGGGCCACGGCCTAGCCCTCCTTTGGAACTAGAGCTCACATAGCCCTCGTGAATTTTTTCGATTTTAGACTTTGGACCCAGTATTATTTTATAATAACATTTTGTAGAACTAGAAAAATGCTTCAGGTGAACATAATAAAATCACTACTGTAAATTTAACATATAAATTCTAGCTCCAATGATTTTTTTTTTTCTGAAAAAAATAATGAGACCTAAAATTCTAAAAGACTAAGAAGTAAAAGACTAAAAGAATATGAGGTTTGATCCCTTGAAATATTACTAAAGCAACTGGTGGAAATCGGGATGGACACATGATACAAATTGATTAGTCGATTGATTAATCTAGTGTTGACGTTGCCAATTTCAACGGCTTCTATGGAGACAACCTTTTCAACAATGAAACATGTGAAAACTGATTTGCACAAAAAATTGAGCAATGAATTCTTACCAATTGCTTAAATATTTTATTTGAAAGAGAGTATGATATTGGTATGGATGCACACTCCATTATTGTTTAAGTGTACAGTTGAAATTGTACACAAGAATTATAGTGATGATATGTTTTTTTACTGTATCTAATTTTAAATGAGGCCCAATGCTCTATTATGTCAGGAATTCGCCGCTGAGGACATCAAAGGGTGTGGTCTGCCAAAACAGGACATGTTTGTTCATTGCCATCATACGAGCTCTCAATCAAAAGTTCCATAAGGTTCATAAAGTTCTCATGACTTGCCTCTTCGTCCTCCTCCTCTTCTTCTAAGTAGGTATAAGATGATTGTTAGTAAGTTGTGCCCAAGCTTGTTTATCAACCTCTCTTAGCTTCTCTGTCCTATTGAGAGTCCCCTCTGATGCATGCAGAAAAGTTTAACTCAAAAGGGTGGATGTTTGGAAGGCCTAATTGGACCATACTCTTTCACCATCAAGGGTCAACTTCTCAATAGTAAGCTCCAATGAGATCTTTGGCTTCGGTTGTAGGATGTAGCATGGCTCTGCAGAATTGCCCATCAAGGCCCCTGATAACATTAGATTTACACATGTTTTACCTGGCATTTCTTGATCATTTAGCTTGGCATTTTAATTTCTTTGTGACCATTTAATGCTAGGTAGTGCTTGCTGGTGATATTCAGGTCCTATTACGTGAATGGAGGCATAGGAGCAATCCTCGGTGCAACTGGAGAGCATACAAGATTAGGAGGACAAAACAGTCAATTCCCCAGTCAAGGCATACAAAGCAGTCAAATCCACGGTCAGGGCGTCCAAATCTACAACCGTGGAATCGATGTTTGGACTGTGGATTATGAGCAGAACTATTCCCCGGTCTGGTTCCTTCATTCCACGACCAAGGATTTTAAGAGGCCAACCGTGGATTTCCCCTAGAGCCACTAATGGAGACGCGTTGTTTTAGAATGCTACGGTCAAGAGTCCATTTCCACGACCATGGACTTCGAGCGCGTGGTTTTCAAGACTTGTGTTTTCTCTTCTATCCATGGAGTAAACTCTCTTTTCATCTGGGTATGAAGAACCCTATTCGTGTAAGTTAGGAATGATTGTATGAACCTAGCTTCGTGGATGATTGATTTTATATATTCAATTGAGGCATTATTCAGAATTGCATGAGTCATAATCAAATTCTTGTGATTCCTGCTTTAACCTAGAACGATAGTCTCTGCAATGGTTAATAGAGCAACCTTAATTGGAAGTCGTAAATTGATTACTTTAGTCGAGGAGTCGATTCAGTGCTTTGTACTGTAATTGAAAACCAGTAGTGGAAGTTCGGTGTGTTAGTGCCTCGGTTAGATTACTCCGGTGGAGGTTAGTCGTCCGCCGAGTATTCGAACTGAGAGGGTCTGGAATTCTTTAGTCAAGATTCCAGACTGGTCAAGAACTTTCTGCGGTATATTTTCCAATTGAAATTATAATCTGAACTAATTGCATACTAGAGGGACACATACCTGGATGACCTTTTGCATACTTGAAACCAGAACAATTTTTGCTTTCTGTTTACATTGCATTTGAACACTTCACTCAAACTCAACCACTAGATAAGAGATTTGAACGGAGTAACCAGTATACCTAGGACCCAGGTTGACAAATATAACCTGAACCATTATACTGCATTGCTTGACTCCAACTCAGATGGGCCACATGGTTGTGAAGAATTTTTTTTTTATATGGAGAGACGTCTTGAAGTGCCCAAGGGTATGGTTGTGCATTATAGGAGGGTGGTTGCTCTTGAAAATCGAATCCGTAGCCTTTTTTCTATGGATTGAAAAATCTAGGGTGTAAAAGAAAAAGGAAAAAAAATGTTAAATTAATGAACTTTTTCTTTCCTTATAATCTAGATATTCCCTGGCAACAATTCCAAAAATTTGGTCGCTACAAACTACACTTCTATCAAAGGCCAAGTGTAGCTAATTGAAGTATAGTAGCACAAGTGATAAAATATCAAATTCATGGGTCTCTAGATTTACTATTACTCTACTCAGTTTATTTTTAGCATATGAGGTTCATATTGAATAACTACATGTTCTTATGAGAATAACTTAACTAGCTTCATTTTATTGTTCAACTTCAAAAGGTTCTAAATGTTGATATTGATGCTCATTAATTCATCATGATCTTATGAGAATAATTGTTGACTGACATGGTTAGGAATAACTTTCTTTCAAATATAACTGGTTGATCCACAGTCCCTTAGCTTGCAGAGTTTCATTTATGGCATACCTTGACATCGTGATTAGTTGTCATTTTATGTTAAATGTCGGACTTTCAGATACTATTAGTTGCAAGACTCTTCTTTGCAGCAATCCATATGAAGACATTGACTCTTTTTGGCACTTAGTTTCCAAATACGTTTCCAAATGGGATCAAAATAGGACGTCTAATAAGGGGGGAGGTCATCGACTAGGGTGAACAAGTGGAGAATATTCCATTAGAAGAATGTCTCCCACAAATGGAGTCTTATTCCTATGCTAGCGGGTCAATCAAGAGAGCACGAATTCTGGTTATTGCATCTAGAGGTAGAAGGTGTTCTAAATCCGCCAGCTTCCACCTTCTGTCTAGATGCCACATGAGTGCAACCATCTTTTTTTAGGTCTTTCAGGACTAGAATGATTGCCACTTCGCTCAAGGGTATCTGCAAGGCCCAAACATCCATCCTAAAGTTAGTATTCCATCTAATATGAGTGTTCATAGCAAAACCATTGCGCAAAATTAGGCAGCTTTGTTAAAGCTATGACAGGTAAGGAACTTCCCTGAATGAGTTTCAAAATGTTGAATACATTCATGTTGCCCATCATACTTGGCCTTCATCACCCTTGTCCTGATGGAAGTGCCCTCGCCATGAGGCTATGTTTTCAAAGGTAAGTGGCCTTGCCGTCACCTTCAGTTTTGTTTAAGTGGGCACTCAATGGTGGGAGACAACAACTAGGGTGAGAGGGAAAGATGAAGATGGTGGCGCTGACAGAGGATGGGCGTGCCCCGCGGCAAGGAAAATGGTGGGTGAGGTGTCCTCTCCATTAGCAGGTGGTCACCATTGGTTCTGAGGGAGAGATAGAGGGAAGATGAGAGTCAGCTAAAGTTCTTTGGTGTGGGCGGCAGCTAGGATGATAGAGAGAGAGGAGGAGAGAAGATAAGAAGAAGAGAATTTTTTTGTAATTAAGAGATAATATATGTAAAATGAGAGAGAGGTCACATGTGGACGATTTTCTAGTTTCCATATTGTCCTTGCCGAATCTCGCCTGCGAGATTAAAAAATTGGGAAAATGAGGAAATGGAAGGTGGATATATGAGTTGTCATATTTAATCACCTTATGCAACCATTCCATGACACAAATGCACGGGACGATATAGCGTGACTACCCCCAAGAAAGTTCGCAACATAAAAACTCCATTATTCTTTATCCAAAAGAGTTGTATGGGTTTTATTTTAGTGCATGAATGCACTCTATTTGAATTTCATTTTCCCAACTCAGTCATATATCTTTGATGTCTCGTGGAATGTGAATTATGTTTTGGAAGGAAAACACCTGATCATTAACAGGTTAATAATTTTTTTTTTACGTTGTAACTTTATGTATAGAAAATATGAACGGTGCAACAAAGCTAGGATTTTAGTGGTACATCATGTACTATAATTACTATAGTGGTACAACTACAACAAAAATGAAAATTTTCCTTTTCGAAAGAAAGAAACATAATGATCCTCAATATTCAAGTCGATGTACATACAATTTTTACTTTTACTTGATCTTGTTTTTCGTTTTTTCAACAGATGTAGCATTGTCTTGCCCATTCGATTCCTTATCTGTAACATGGACATACCAATTCAATATATATATAAAAACAAATATACCGAACTAAATATATAAACATTAAAAGTTAAAACTTATGTTGCAAAAGTACTAACCATACAATGGCTTGTCGGTGGTTCCATTGATCGCTGACAAGCTATCATCACTTAAAAAATGACAATTCTCGTTGTCGCAACAACATGTACATGCCCCCCAAAAATTAGTATCACAACAATTATGCTTCCCACAATCCTTCCCTGTTGGTTGTATATGTTTCTCATAAAGATCAATAACAGAATTCGACCCAAATTATAGGAGAAATATTTGAATATTATTAATCACAATACATACTGGCATATGATATAATTTCAATCTACTCCCAATAACTTGGGAGTAATGGTAAAATATTGACATGATGTAAATAATATTTGACCAAAAAAGGTCATGAGTATTTAAATCATGATATAGCTAATATAAACCTCTAATTTATGCACAATTGGTTTTCGTTTGAGAGTAGAGGTGTGAACAGGGGGGGTTTCGACAGGTTAAGATTGGATTCAATCAGGTTAAGGATTATTCTGGTTTTGGGTTCATTAGGTTACGCGTTAGTCATGTTCGGATTTATCAGGTTGTGAGTCAGCTAGGCACCGAGATGATCGTGTTACGAGTCATTCGGGTTGCGATTTCATCGGGTTATGGGTGGATGAGATTACTGATAACACTTAAATTATAATGTTTATGTGTACTAAGATAATTTGGATCAAATCTTGGAGGAAGGACACCTAAACCATCTTGGAAGAGGAAATACCCTAGGATTCCTTCCCTGTAAATAGAGAGATAGGCTTCAATATTTTGTACACTGCGAAAATTAACTACATTCTTCGGTACACACTCTGTTCGAGTGGAGAACCTAGCATCCATTGATATTTATGTTTCGATGTTTATGATTCTATTGTATGCTACTATACACATTGCTTATCATATCATCTAGAATGTTAGGAAACTACTTTCTTCTGATATTCCATTTCTCTGTGTGCATATGGGAGGATGATTACCCATCCACACAAGTATATGATTAATGCTTAATTGTTAGATCATCACTACTATAGATCATATCTTATGGCTCAAGGGGTCCACACTTTACTAAGTGTTATCCTTACTTTTTTGTTCTTCATTAGTTAGTTGATGGCATGAAGTGAAAAACACATTAGCTATTTATTGTTTCTCTTGCATGTGGTAAAAGCTCAGTTTGGAATGTTTTGTAGAAGGGATAGAGTGACATAGTAGATGATGCATTGATGCAAGATATGAATGAGAATTGATTTTTATGTTTGTTTTTAGTGAACTTCCTATTCAATTACGTGTCCTTACTATTCTTCTTTGCATTACTTTACTATATAGACAAAAGTCACCAAAACAAGCATACTTCTATTACTTTGTGTCGAGCATGAGTAGTTAGATGTGAGTAGTTATGCATTAGAGCACATTGTGGAATACGACCCTAGTTTATCTAGGATTTGATTACTTGCATTAGTTATAAAAGTTTTTTATAGAAGTACTTATAAAGTTAAAAAAATAACTTGTTAAAGTGCTAAATTATTTTTTTAGACGATTGAGCTAGTGTTTTTGTATGACTTAATATACCAAACTTAACCCTCATTTTGAAATCAAAATGCAACTTGAGCATAGATTAAATTGGTCAAATATTTACTGCGGTGTTGTAAAATAACGAGCATGTAGTGCAAACATTGCAACAAATGTAAAACCAAAGAAAATAAGTAGAAAAATTAAGTGAACTTTTCTTACACAAATTATTATTCAAACTAATGGTTAATTTAGTTATTAAAGACATGAAAAATTATATATATGTATCAGTCACACTATGGAATACTATACTCTTGTGTGTACCAATCTTTGCCATATATGGGTCACACTGGTTTACTCCTGGAGTATGCTATACTTCAGGTACTCCTAGTGAGATATCTCTATATATACTACGAATTGCGTCGAGCTCGGAGTATGACATTATACTCTAAATCTCTAATGCGTAAACTCCAAGCTCCGATTCTCTAAACACAAACCCGAAGATCAATTTAATAGAAAATAATAATTGACCATTGGGATTGGTTGGATCTCATGAAAGTACATCTAACAACCAAATCACCTAGATTATACTATATTACTTAGTATACTAGTCTTTACCATATATATACATATATCGTGGCTTCTACGGTACCACGAGTGAAATCCGGGGTCCCGCATAGCTTGAGTATGAAAACACTATCTAGACCTCAAATTAGCAAGATTTTGGGGCATGGTACTATACCCTAACCCTTAATGAGTGAACTCTAGCTCGTTATATAAATCATAAACTATAAACTCTAAGATGGTTCATTCATTTTTTGCCTATATTTGGACGAATCATAACCGTCGATTATTGTTTCTAATTAAATTGATTTTTGGGAATAAGATTTAGAAAACTAAGACCTAGATTTTGATCGTTATGTTATACTATAATATCAGGTCTGAAAGATCATTCAATTCATGTCTGGATAGCATTATCATATAGAAGGTATATGGTACCCCGGATTTCACCCTGGGTACCGTAGAACTCACATGGTGTCTTCTATCGTACCTTGGGTAAAATTTAGGGTATAATATACCCTGAGTAAGAAAACACTATCTAGAATTCGAATTAAGCGGATTTTTGGCCATGATACTATATTTTAATCCTTGATTAGTGAACCGTAGGTCCAAGTTATCTAAATCATAGAGCCTAAGGCCTAAAATTATGCATATAATTTGTTTCATATATTCGGACGAATCATGACCATCGATTTTTGTTTCTAATTAAATTAATCTTAGTGTATGAGATTTTCATTGTCTTACTCAAGGTATACCCTACCTTTGATTTTAGCCAAGGTACAATAAATAAATATGTATATATATATATATATATATACACACACACATACATATGGTGCCTTCTACGGTACGCTTTCGGGGTACCGCATACCTTAAGTACGAAAATGCTATCTAGACCTCGAATTAGCAGGTTTTTTGGACATGATACTATACTCTAACCCTCTATGAGTGAACCCTAGGTCCTAATATATATATATATCAAATTATATAACTCCGTCCCTAAAAATAGTCAAATTAGTTCATATAGCTAGATAAATACATTGTTTATCAAAGGCTGTTAAACTAGTTCATATAGTGGGAGCTAGATTATGTGTAATATAACATAAGAGATTGATTTATTTTGATAAGATAACTCATGATAGATTCTCAAATATAATATAGCCAAATAGCAGTGCCTTATAAGGCTATAATAAGATTTACTATATGCAATGTCTTAGTTACTAACTACTAAACTTTTAACTCATAATCGGTAAAGATTGTGATAATCACATTGGTAATTAATTAAGTATATGATCTATAATGTAAAATAGTCTAAATTTGAGATAGTTTGAATGACGTTCTTGAGATAGCATAATTCATGATATGTTCTCAAATCTACTATATCCAATTAGTCCTGCTCTATAAGGCTATAATAAGGTTTACAATAGACAATATCTAAGTCACTAAATGTTAAACTCCTACACCATCATATGTTAAGCTCCTAGTATAGTCGATTAGTCATTCCTTATAAGGTCATACTATATTCAATTGTTCATGCCCTATAAAACTATAACAAGATTTACTATAGGCCATGTCTTAGTTACTAAACACTAATATTTTAACATAATTGGAAAAGATTGTGATAATCACATTGGTAAATAATTAAGTATATGATCTATAATTTAAAATAGTCTGCATTCAAGATAGTTCGATTGACGTTATTGAGATATGATAATTAATGATTTGTTCCCAAATCTACTATATCCAATTAATCATGCCCTATAAGGCTATAATAAGGTTTACAATAGACAATATCTTAGTCACTAAATGTTAAACCCGTAAACCACCATATGTTAAACTCCTAATCTAGTCAATTAGTCATTCCATATAAAAACATAATATATTCAATTAGTCATACCCTCTACATAAAAATTAAAAATTCAAATTTTAAAGACCAAAATTTTAAAACAGCAAAATGTTGAAAGCACCAAAAACTTTCTGTCTTTCTTTTCGCAAAGATTGAAAGCACCTAAATTTTCATCCTTTCTCTTCCCATAATAAACGGCACCCAAGTTTTCCGTTTTTTTTATTCATAAAAATTGAATGCATAAAATTTTACCTTCTTTCCTTCGAAAAAAGCTTGAAACAGAAAATTGTCCCCTTATTTCTCTATCCATAAATAAAAAAACATTTCAATTCCACTTATTTCTCTTCCTATAAATTAAAAGTATCAATATTTTCTCTTCTTTCTTTTTTCCACTAATTGAAGAATCAATATTTTCTCTTATTTCTCTTCCTAAAAAGTTAAAAAAACCAAAATTTCTTCGTTCTTTAAAAATAATAAAATCATCAAATATATTAATTTACTCTATTTATATTTAATTGATAACTTTGTTGAATATTTAAATTAATTAAAATTTAAATATATCCTATATTAATATATTACATCATCCCAATTATCAGTTATTCATTATCAACATTGGCATTGTGGATTTATATTTCATATTTTTAATTTTTGTTAAAGAACTTAACGTTCATTTAATTTTCATATTTTAATTTATGTAACTTTATTAAAAGTACATAATTTTAAGTAAATTTTATATTTTGAACTTTTTTTACAATTGAGAAAATGATTTTACTTGAATTTAGAACAAAATACTTGATTTAGAAAGACTATATATTATACAATATAGCAACTGTTCAGGACAATCGCACGAGTCACGGGTTAATCACGTTTAATTTGGTTGTGAGTCAATCGAGTTTGGATAATTGGATTGTGGGTCAGTCAGATTGCGAGTTAATCGAGTTGCGGGTCAATACTGTTACGAGTCAAGCGAGTTATGGGTCATTGACTTTTAGTTAATTTCGATTGCGCTCGGATTGCGGGTCTAATGGACCAGGGGTGTTACTCAAATTGGGTTTTGTTTTGACCAATCTACTTGTGAGGGTATTATAAATAAATGATATAACATTCAAACTAAAAAAAGGCATTTAAGGCTTTGATGCCAACCATTTAAACTTGGTCTCTTTTCAGTTTTCACCCTCCAGTGACTCAACTTTGCATGGCGTGAAAGATGCGAGATTCAATAATCAATTATGCCTATGTTTGGCCAGACTTTTAAAAGTGCTTTTTCTGTTCCAAAAGCTGAAGTCGGACCAAACACTTCGACAAGTTCGACTTTTGACAAGCTTAAAAGTGTTTTTGTATAACATAATCGGAGCTTCTGCGAAAAGATGTTTTGAAAATACAAGATTACCATATTTTAATTTTGTTTTGGAAAATATTATTATCTTTCATTTATATCATTTTAAAAATAAAATATTATTCAATATAAATAAAATCCATTTTGACAACTTGTTATTTTTGAGAAGTTTTCTTCATATTTTGTACTGAAATCCTATTTAGTAATTATAAATTATCTTGTATATTAAAAAGCACTTACAATAGGTTTTCAGCGAAACGCTCAACTTCTTTTTTTGAAAATACTTCTCTAAATGTTTATGCCAACAACTTCTTCCGCATAAGCTACAACAGGGTCAAACTAGCGGTATGCACGGGAGAATTCTACGACAAATGGAAAGACCAAATTAACCAAAATAAACATTGACAAAAACAACATAAAATGGTAACCAAATTATTTTATTCCATACAGTTTCGTTTTTTTTAATGGTTCTTTTAATTTGTTAACCCAGAAAATACCTTCCTAATATAAAGGAGAAAGCGAATTAAAGAGGAAAACTTGCCCCATTTAAGAAGCAGCTTTCTAGTGGTGGCAATAGTGATAATCTGTTGATTGTTCTCGTAAAAACCTATATCCAAATGAAATAACCAGTTATGAATTAATATGCTATATATACTAAAACTGAACAACAATCAACTTGTCCTAACTCATCATTATAACCCGAACCGATGCGTGTAGTATAAGAACGAATCATTTTACCATTTCTTGACTTGCAACCCACCTAAAATGATCAAAACCACCTAGTAGTTGTACAACCCAATTTTAGAACTTCTTTCTTCAAGCAAATTTTTAATATATCGGTATTATCATGATTCAAAATCATAAGGATTCAAAATTTTGATATCAACTCACCATTTTTAAATCTTATTTCGTCTCTATAATTCAAGCAGAGAAAGAGGGTTTTTGAAAATAACTTACCTGTAGGGTTATAAGGCAACAACTTCATGTTCATAGTGATGACCATCTGTCGATTCCTGTGGTCGTGTAAAACTGCATCCAAATGCTCGAGAGAAGTAAAAGCGCAAAGAAGAACAAACATGGGAAATATAGCCATTATGCTTCCCATTGATTGATACTTTATTTTCCAAATACTACTCGGTTGGCTATCTAGAGTGGCCTAGCTGAGATTCTAAGCATTTATTAATAGAAGTTGAATTTGAGTATGGACAAATCCAACCGAAAGTGTTTCCTTTGCCGAGGGATCTAACCCTATAGAGAGTGGTATGTCAACGCAAGGTAAATTACGGGCATATATAAATGTATATGTTCAGACTATCATATTTTAGTCAATCTGGCATATCCCATATGCTCAGTAAATTAGCATTATCCAGATCATAGATTAACCATTTTCATAAAGAGGTTTCGTTTAATTACTAGCTGCTCATATGGTTGGATAAAAAAGCATTGGGTTTTGTTTTTGTTTGTTTTTGTTTTTTATTTTTTTTTTTTGTTCAAGGACAAATATATGCGTCCAATGTGAAATTGCGTTCATGTTTCCAGCACTTCAATTTGGGAGGAATGGGAGGAGAGTCCAAGAAAAATAAGATTATACTGATTAAGATATGCTTTCCATGAAGAGAAACCTCTCATACGTTATAGGGGACGGCAGGAAACCTCAGAGCGTTCGGCCTTGGCTGATTCCATCCACTTTGTCTATATAAGTAAACTACTGGCGGTGGCCTCTTCATGCAACGTGATCCAAAACTGTGAATGAAATGAACAACTAACTCACTGCAAAATTGGACAAGGAACTTAATTGTTTCAGTTTATTAAGTTAGCTGTAGAAATTAAATGACTCTTATTCAAATTAAATAGCTAACAATAATAATAATAGAATAACAATTTTATGATCTAATGGCGTATGAAACTAGCTATCTATGGTTGGAAATTGAAATTATGTTAGGGTGTGTTTGGATAGAATGATTTGGACTTGATATTTGTGATTTGGATTTCTAAATGTTAAATTATTTGTTTGGATATTAATCACATTTGGTATTTGGATTTATGCCTTATTCATTGGGTGATTTCCAAAATACATGTTTAGTGTATTATTTGGATTCGAAATTAAAAAAATATATATATATATATATATGAAATACAAACAAATGACAAATAAGTATCCAAACAAAGAATTTGAATTACATGTATTTCAAATGCTTGTATTTGATATACAGATGCATTTTAAATATATGTATTTCAAATACTTTAAATTTAAAATACACCGATCTTGTAATTAGTAAATTGAGGTATGACATGATCGTATAGCAGATTGGAGAAATATGCTTCATTCAATTCATGTGTTGCCTAATTCAAATTGTCTTCTTCATCAAAACAATGGTAGCGGATCAGGTCAGTAACCTTATGATGAGTAACCCGTCCACATCAGCATGACATCAGCATCCTTCTCTGAGGGAAAACCTTTTATCCTTTTCACTTTAATCTTTAACGAACAATTTCTCTTTCGTTTTAAGTTATTTTTAAATTTTTTTGCACGGATAAATCATATTAATTGTGATCTTTAAAATGATATACACTTTGATATATTTTTCGAACAAAAAAAAATTGAGTCATTTTTACCGGTCAATATCATATGGTATGCTCCTATTTAATAACATATGGTAAGAAAACGTACCATGATGGTATGAACATACCAATATGGTTAGAAAACTAGGGAAAATAAAATACCTTTAATTCACAATACTTAGATCTGGATTTTCTGGGCCTAGATACATCTAAAGGTCCAGATTTAGTTACTCATATGTTACTATCCCGTGCTCTATAGGTAAGTTAGATGTAGAGAGGTCCTTGGCAGATCTAGGTGCTAGTATCAATGTCATGCCATATCAATTGTTCAGGAAACTAGGCCTAGGTGAACCCCGTGCAACTAGGATGAGTCTTCAATTAGCTGACCGATCTATAGTACATCCTAGGGGCATAGCGGAAGACCTTCTGGTTAAGGTTGGCAAATTCCTTTATCCTGTGGATTTTGTTGTCTTGGACATCAATGAAGACACAGAAGTGCCCCTTATACTGGGAAGGCCTTTCTTGGCCACCGCCAAGGCTCTCATAAATGTGCATTATGGGACCTTAGTTTTGAGGGATGGTGAGGAGCGAATAACTTTTCAATTGCTAATACTCTCCCTGCTTCGTCACCTTTTCATGTTGTTTCTCACCAGGAGCACGAGTCTGTCGTGTATCCTTCTATGCTTCCCATTTTGCAGGATCCACCTCCTATACCTTCGCCGCCACTCCCGTCCACTCTGTCACCAAAAGAACAGATCAAGGAGGAGTGACGGCCGAAACTGCAGGCAGCTAAGCCTGCTCGAAAGAAAGCCGGCGACCACTATGAGCTGGTCCCGCCCCCACCTTGGCCATCCGAGTATTCACTCGCTTGCATCTTGACGGATGGCCAAGTCGAGTTGGCGAGTGCTGGTGGTCACACACGCCGTGTGCATGGCCACCATCTAAAGTTGTACCTCAAGAGCGATGTGGATCCGCTCTTGAAGGCACCCGCTCTTACACCTCTCTGAGCATCCACCTACTGGCGTCCAGCTAAAAGACGGTAAAGAAGCGCTTGTGGGGAGGAAACCCCACCTAGGTTTGCATTTTCTTACCTTTTTGCCGTGTAGGAAATCAATGTGGCCGTGTGGAATTATGCGAGCCTTCACACGGGCAGACTGGGCATGCCACACCGCCGTGTGTCCCTGGCCTTGTAGGAAGCCTGAAATCCACTAAATCGGAACGCGGCGTTTTGGACCTCACAAGGGCATCTAGGTAAGCCACACGGCCGTGTGGCCTGCCCGTGTGAGTCGGGAATTCTGATTTTTACCCAAATTCGAGCCACAAGTGAGAAAATGGACTTTTCAGAGCAAAAACAGAGTTTTAGAGAGAGAAAGGGCGAAGAACAAACCCTAGGAGCTATTTGGAGTGGATTTCTCACCATTGAAGCCCATATTGCGTCTCCAGGAGTGATGATTGACATCCTAGAGCAGATTTTCCTCATCTTTATGAGTATGACTACTCTGATTTCTGTTTTCCTCTCTCTCTCTCTCTATGGAGTAGAACCCTTCTCTCACTTGGGTATGAAGAACCCTAGTTCCATGTGTTAGGGATTTGATTGTAATGACTTGGGATGATTATACTGTTTGGTTTTAATCGAATGATGCATGTTTCATTGAATTGATTGAAGTCTGATCAGCTTTTCTTGATTTCTGCTGCAACCTGAGATAGATAGAATCTGATTAAGTTGTTAGAGCTTCTTCATTCGGTAGTAGGCGATTGGCTATACGAGAGTTAGTCAGTCTACTGCTTTGTACTGGAATCCAATTTCAGTAGTGGAGTTCTGTTCTTACTGCTTCAGCTTTCTATCCCGGTGAAGACTAGTCGTCTGCCTGGTAGTTAGACTGAGAGGGCTTGGTCAGCTTAAGAGATTCCAAGCTACTGTCGGATCTTCCGCAGTCTAATCAAAAGTAAATCAACCCAGGGTAATTACAATTGAGACTTAACTAAGGAGCTAGGGGGACTGATTCCCGAGTGACTCTTCTTTGCTTGAGAAAACCGAATCAATTCCTGCTTTCTTTCTACTTTTAGTTAAAACAACAATCAATCGACTTAGTTGGCTAGATAATAGATAATCACTGAGTAGGCAGTAGATCTAGACCCCAGGTTGATATTTAGAACTTGCCACTTTACTGCAGTCCCATTCTGCGATTACACTTGGTCACACCCGCCGTGTGCATGGCCACCATCTGAAGCTGTACCTCAAGAGCAATGTGGATCCACTCTTGAAGGCACCTGCTCCCACACCTCTCTGAGCATCCACCCACTGGCGTCCAGCTAAAAGACGGTAAAGAAGCGCTTGTGGGGAGGAAACCCCACCTAGGTTTGCATTTTCTTACCTTTTTTCCTTTTGATTTTTTGTGTTTTTGAGTCTTGAGGTGTTGTTCTCGAGTCGTATGTCGTTTTTGAATGAAAACAGGTCAAATTCGGAGTTCTGGCAGCCCACACGGCTAGCCTTGAAAGTCACACGGCCGTGTGGAGATCCTCCCTTGGTCGTGTGAGCTCTCGTCAATTTCCACACGGCCAGACCTAAAAATCACACGGCCGTGAGGAAATCCTCCCCTGCCCGTGTGTGTTCTCGTCAATTTCCACACGGCCATTGTGCTTTGCACACGGCCGTGTGGACTTCCTCGGCCTGCCCGTGTCGGCCGACACGGGCACATGTGCACCTCACACGGCCGTGTGAGCCTGCCCGTGTGGCCGAGCCTGCCTCTTTAAATTTCCGCCGAGTGGTCAGAAATTCAAACTTCACTCGGCGGATTCCTCTCCCTCTCGCCGGAAAACCGCGACTTTTTGCCCTCTTTGGCAATTTTCGGACATTTTTAGTCGGTTTTTCACAAATCCAACACCACACCCACCCTTTCCTCCCCATTATCGGCCTATCCCTCGATTTTGAGGTGATTTGGATTGATTTTGAGTCACCGAAGGTGATTTCCGGCGAGGCTCTGGCGAGCACTTCCGGGCAGTTTTTCAGCCTTTTCGTCGCTTCCATTGCTTTCCCCTCATCATGCCCTACACCTCTACTTGAGTCTCCAGGTTTGATTTTGACCTTAACTATGTTATTTATGGAGAATTTGGTGTTAGGGTGCATGTTTAGAGAACCACTTTGAATCATGTGAATTGTGTTATGCTTGGATTATGTATGAATTGTGTTGGGCAATGTCCCCCTTGCTTGTTTGAGCCCTTGTGTGCAAGAATTTTGTCAATTCCATGTTTACCTTAATAGTGCACACAAGGTGTTCGATGAAATGCCTGTTTTTCATGACATGTTGTGGGCGCCGGTTGGGGCCCTTAATGATGTGCTTTGAGGATGTGTTTGTTATGGCTGTGAACCTTGAGTTTGCCTACTTTTTCATGGATGTGCACCCCCACCCCGATTATGCTTGTTTGATCGAGTTTTTGACCCCCGAACTATGGATGAAACCATGGTTCGCCTGTTTTCTGTTCTTAAGTGTGTGGGTGTGATTGACCTTTCCTTTGGCTCTTTTGGTTCCACTTTGGGTTGTTCTTTTGCAGGACCATGACGAAGCCCGACCTCAAGCACCCCTTTGTTCGAGATTTGAGGAGGGGCCCCCACCAGGATCGTTTTAAGAGCATCCTAGCCTGCAAGTTTGGGGAGCATCATTGCTGGTCCAAGCGGGAGTTTGAAAAGCTGAACTGCTATGAGCACTTCTCCGCCATTGTCACCAACCGCCGCTGGCGCCGTCTACTATGCATTCGCGAGAAGGTTTACCACGAGCTCGTGCTTGAGTTCTACACGACCTTCAAGCACGCGGACACGGAGGATTGGAAGGACGGAGAAGCCGTCCAGTTCAGGCTCGGCGGTGAACCCTGATCCATGAGCTACCACGAGCTGGCTACCGCCCTCGGCCTCGGCCTGGCCAATGATGAGGACTACATCACCGAGCTCACCGAGCCAGAGGGGGTAGACTTCAGGACACTGTACACCCACCTCGCTCGGCCAGCGTCCCTTCGCAGTGGGAAGACGAAGGCCAGCACTTTGCAGCTCGACAACCGCATTCTCCACCACTTGCTGGCAAAGTCCTACACCCCAGCTTCAGACAGTGCCAGTGCCATCACCCGGAGAGCCATGTACTTCATCCAGTCCATGCGCCAGGAGGATCATCCTCTCCACTTGGGTTCTATGGTGGCAAGAACCTTTGAAAAGAGTGCTTCAGAGCTGAAGAAACTCCACTGCACTCCCCTCATCACCCGCCTGGCCACCTACTTCCAGATATCACTGCAGGGGTGCACAGAGCAGGGGTACACCAGGGTCTTTGGCGCATTTACGATAGGTCGCATGCACATGCTTCGAGAAGAGCGAGGAGTCAAGTGGATCGAGGGGTTTCCTCAACCTCAGATCCCAGAGGAGGACCAGCCGGAGGTTTCTGAGGGTGCGGATGATGAGGATGTCCACCCCGAGGATGTGGATGATACTGCTGCCGCCCGCCCCACCACCTTCGAGTACGGGGGTGGCAGTTCTACTTTCCCCGGCCATGACTACTTCACTCAGCAGTTCGAGCAGCTGCGTATCCAGAATCAGTAGCTCTACGACCATCAGCTCTAGTTACAGCAGCAGTATTCGGCTCACCATGCCGAGTACCAGACCCGGATGGCCGCTTATGAAGAGTGTCTTGATCGGATGGAGACCCAGCAGGGGGTGACCCTGGCTCGCATCGAGAGGGAGCTGGCCCGATCTCGGCGTATGCAGGAGGTCCAGCAGCATCTGCTCCAGCTGCTACCGGGCGAGCAGCCAGTCTGGAGGACTCCCTAGGAGGACTCTCCACTTCCACCTCCACCAGCTGATGATGATGATGCTTTCATGGACGACATAGACTTTGACAACCTTGGCGACGAGTAGGCTGTACTTGTCGCCCCTCAGTGTGTGGTTTTTTAGACTTTTTATGTTTGCTCCATGTGTTTGAGGAGCTTGAACTGAGTCTGTCGTTTGTTTTTGTCCTTTTGGTTTCTTTTGTGGATTGTTTGTTTTGTGGCCAACTGGGCCAACTCTGATCCCTAACGCACGGTGTGCTAGTGTGTTCTTGATCTTCACTAAGACGTGCAGTAGGATTGTGTAGGGGTTCAGTTTTTCAACTGTTTGCTTACCAACTGTGACTAGAATGGATCACTTGTTCTTGACAGTCGTTTTTGCATCTAGTTCAGGGAATCAGAATGAAAGATAGAGCGTATAGTTAGCCTTGTGAGATTTGAGCCTGCTCGTTTCTTTCTTGTGCGATAGTTCCCTCTTCCATGATGTGTAGCATTCACGTTGTCATTAGCTAAGATGATGGAGGCATAGGATTAGCCCACGACCAAATTGACTGTCCTGGTGTGTCATACCCCCTAGTCAGCCCCTTTGAGCCATGTGTTCTCCTTTCTTTCGGTCTGCCATGAAAAATCACCCTTTTGCATCTTTTAGAAGGTTCCACAGAGTGATTTTTGCATGTTCTCTGCTGTTTCTGCTAAATATAATGTGAGAGTTGGAGGTAGTTCTTAAAAAGTTGGGCAGATGTTTGAAAAATGTGCAGAGGTGGTGGTTCTCTTAAGAAATGAAAAAAATGAATGAAAGAAAAACAAAGAAAAAAATGAAAGCAAAAGAGAGCCACCACCAAAAATCTAAATAGTGCCCTTTAAGTAGTGTTTCTTAGCAGTCTGGCTTGGAAATACTAAGCATTTATGTGACCTCCTTCGCTCTTGTGCTCTAGAGAATTTGAGTAATGCAGAATAGCAGAAAGAAAGTACTAGTTTGATTGACTGTGATTTTGTTGCGTTTGGAAATGTGGAACCTTGTGATATGAATACTTCCACCACCTAAAAGGCCTTTTTCCCATGTCCAAGACCCTAACCAATCATTTGAACATGTGTCTAAGACCTCCGGATTAGTTAGTGATGACACCCATTTATGTGAACTCTAACATTTAGAGGCTGCCGTCATGGTGAAGAGATGTTAGGAATTGAGAGAATAAGTATGCGCATTCTTCGCATCAAATGGTCCTAACCCCACTGGTCGAGAGTGCGTGATTCATTTCCTTGTTCTTTACACTCTTGACCCTGGTGAGGACCTAGATGGCTCGGTCTTGATTCTGATGTTTTGAGTTTTATGCATGAGTTGACTGTCTTGAGTAAGTGGTTGAGTCGAGTCTAGGTTGGTTGGTGAACAGAAGGGAGACTCCCCCTTTATTCGATTTTGCTGCACTCAAATGTCGTCTGTGGTGGTTGTCCAGGTTGCTATTGAAGTTGTTCATGTGTTGATGTTTGAAAGCCAGTATGTTTACTTGTTTCTGTGCATATATGATTTATCCCCAATGTTGGTTGATTGAAATATGTGAGCTTACCTTGTGTCTGACTTGGTTTGCTTGGGGACAAGCAAACTATTAAGTGTGGGGGAGTTTGATAAATCGTTAATTGCACATGTTTTTACCCCTATTCCTGAGCCGTTTGAGATGTTGATTCTCGTGTTTTAGGCTGATTTCACGCTAGGGTGTGCTTGTTTGTGATATTTCAGGTCCCAGTACGTGAATGAAGGTTTGGGAGCGAGTTCGGGGTCGATTGGACGAAGATCGGACGTGTGGCGAGTCGCTGAGGAAGCCACACGGGCACCCATAAAACCCAAACGGCCGTGTAGGAAATCAATGTGGCCGTGTGGAATTCTGCGAGCCTTCACACGGGCAGACTGGGCATGCCACACGACCGTGTGTCCCTGGCCGTGTAGGAAGCATGAAATCCGCTAAATCGGAACGCGGCGTTTTGGACCTCACATGGGCATCTGGGTAAGCCACACGACCGTGTGGCCTGCCCGTGTGAGTCGGGAATTCTGGTTTTTACCCAAATTCGAGCCACAAGTGAGGAAATGGACTTTTCAGAGCAAAAACAGAGTTTTAGAGAGAGAAAGGGTGAAGAACAAACCCTAGGAGCTATTTGGAGTGGATTTCTCACCATTGAAGCCCATATTGCGTCCCCAGGAGTGAAGATTGACATCTCAGAGCAGATTTTCCTCATCTTTATGAGTATGACTACTCTGATTTCTGTTTTCCTCTCTCTCTCTATGGAGTAGAACCCTTCTCTCACTTGGGTATGAAGAACCCTAGTTCCATGTGTTAGGGATTTGATTGTAATGACTTGGGATGATTATACTGTTTGGTTTTAATCGAATGATGCATGTTTCATTGAATTGATTGAAGTCTGATAAGCTTTTCTTGATTTCTGCTGCAACCTGAGATAGATAGAATCTGATTAAGTTGTTAGAGCTTCTTCATTCGGTAGTAGGCGATTGGCTATACGAGAGTTAGTTAGTCTACTGCTTTGTACTGGAATCCAATTTCAGTAGTGGAGTTCTGTGCTTACTGCTTCGGCTTTCTATCCGGGTGAAGACTAGTCGTCTGCTGGGTAGTTAGACTGCGAGGGCTTGGTCAGCTTAAGAGATTCCAAGCTACTTTCGGATCTTCCGCAGTCTAATCAACAATAAATCAACCAAGGATAATTACAAGTGAGACTTAACTAAGGAGCTAGGGGGACTCATTCCCGAGTGACTCTTCTTTGCTTGAGAAAACCGAATCAATTCCTGCTTTCTTTCTGCTTTTAGTTAAAACAACAATCAATCGACTTAGTTGGCTAGATAATAGATAATCACTGAGTAGGCAGTAGATCTAGACCTCGGGTTGATATTTAGAACTTGCCACTTTACTGCAGTCCCATTCTGCGATTACACTTGGTCGCAGTTTGGTGTTGTGTTTTAGCGTGTCATCACCCGACATCCGACATGTCGGCATGCAGGAGGTTGTAGGGGTGGGGGCTGCATACCAGACAAAAACCGCTCCCCCCTGCGGTTTGTAGTGTAAAATTTGCATATAAAAGGTAGGTCCCGAAAACTCAAAATCTTCACTCCACTCCTTCTTCTTCTTCTTCTTCTTCAAATTTCACTTGTGCACCTTTAAATTATTTAGTTTTTTGTATTTAACGTTAATTCGTAAGTTTATTTTTTATTACTTTTCATTGTCATTTGTGATTTTTATGTTAGTAACTTAATTACAGTTTTATTGCAGATGACATTCCAAAGGTTCACGCTTGGGTTGCAGTGGAATGGTTACACGGAAGAGACCGAAAAGGGTGTAAGTTACGTGGGTGGCAATTTTAATAAAATGAAGTTCGTACTAGACCGAACAGACATGGCGTGTACACTAGGTTACCTGCATGGATGGCACTAGAAGAGTTGATCGTATGGTGTATCGATATCCAAACAGACATGGCGGTGCGCTGTGGAATGAGGAATTCCTCATTACCACTCAGGAGGACATTGATGCCATGGTCCAATTGTTGACCACCAATTAAATTAAACAAGCGGAGATGTTTGTTTATACCAAGGCGGTCGAAGGCGGTGTAGGTCATCTGGAGAAGGCCAAACATCTGGTATCCACAGTGGGAGTGTATTATACGAAGATCATCCCCACCAGGAGTACCAAGACTCGAGCTGGAGGCAGGAGTATCATGATGGAACAAAGACGGGGCAAAGAGGGTGATTCAGGCCATGTTCACGGTTTCCATTGGAGTTCACGATTTCTTAAGGTTGTGAACTAAGGCCATAAACCGTGAATCGCGATGCATCCAGGGAGAATTCTGAAGTTACTGACGCCGAGTGAGTTCACGGGCACTAAGATCGTGAACTTTGAGTGCAAAACGTGAACTCAAGTGAGAGAAGCGGTGTGTTTCGACACAGCACTCCAAGTTCACGGATGCGTCGAAGAGTTCACGGACGCGTTGAAGAGTTCACGGCCATGAACTGAGGCCGTGAACTAAGCCCGATCCCAGTATAAAACATGAGCTGAAAGGAAGAGAGAGGTAGAGCCCAAGAGTGAGAAAGCACCTTCTTCTTCAGATTTTGGAGAGAGAAAGGACGAACCAAAGGAGAAAGGAGGCTAGGGTTTGATCCAAGTGGTGAGTTAGGAAGAGTCTCGTCAATAGAAGATCAACACAAGATCAAAGGAGAGTGGAGGCATCTGCGTGATGGTTTCTACTTATTTCTTTTGTGTTCTTCCCCTTTCTAGCAATGAGTAGTTACCTTTTTCACTTGGGTGTTGTGAAACCCTAACTATTTTCCATGTAGTTGTAGCGTGAATTGAATGATTGTTTGTGGGTGTTGTTTAATTTAATGATTGAGGTATTTTTCATGATGATGTGCATGTTTATGCTTAGCAATCTAATTCGCCATTCTAACCTAGGTTAGAAAGGAAACCCCCCTTTCCAAAGAGGCTCAATTGAGTTGGGATTCCTCGGGATTTTCAAGCCACCTACCTATGTTAATGTAGGGAAAACCTCTATCTTGAATTAAGCAACTAGGTTAAGCGCGATTAATTCGTCCAACAATTGGGTTGAGTGTGAGAGTCAGTCAACCCTCAATTGCCTTAAACAAGAGGGCTACTGTAGTAGCCTATAATGTATCCCTTGGTTTGGCAATTGAGAGTGCAGTCTTCGACCATAGTTTCGTTTCCTAGCGGTTCGCGATTGCCTCGCCCATAACGTCCCATTCAAGTCCACGAGCCATGATAGTAGTTAGGGGGAAGCGACAACCGAGTGATGTTTTCATCTAGAGCTTTCAAACCATTTACCTTTGCTTTGTTTTAATTTAAACCTCATGGGTTTCAACCAAAAACCAATCCTCTAGATAATGTTTCAAACAATGGAAGTAGGGGTACATGGACCGGCCCAGGTTGGTATTTAAACATACTTGCCCTATATTGCATCCATCTAAGGTTTATACTTGGGCCTTAGGTGGGATTTTGTTGTGATATTCAGGACCAGTCAACCTTGTAATAGTAACAGTTGATTGCTTTACAAGTGATTGAGGTGATTCTTTGAAAAAGATCATCTTGAAAATAAATTAGACCAAGAATCAATCCGAGAATGATGATCGTGCAAAAAAATTGTTAGCTCCCATGGAGATTGTGCTACTGGAAGCAGGGAGTTGTTTTCTCGCGTTATCAAATTCTTATGCCAATTATACCCGGTTTCCTCAAAAGAAGTGATCGAGAGAAGGAAAGTCTTGATTCAAATGTGGATGGATGAGGGAATGGATGCTAGAATAACCCCCAACTATTAGCGTGTATATTGTATGTAGCAAGCGGATAGGGGGGGAGGAACGAACCTGCTATCTCCCACTTCTCCAGCTTGGGAATACTACTCGAAGATCCCACAAATCAGCAGGATTGATCGTAGGGGGTAGACCCAACAATAATCCAACCAAAGAAGACTCTCTAAATATAGCCCACTAAACACCGGGGGGAACTGGATTGATTATGTTTAAACCTTTACTTCGAATAAAGCTATATTATATCCATCCTATGGAATTTCGTTTGTATGCCCAGTTGTATAAACCTAAAATAAGAGTTTGCCAGGCTTTCATGGGAGGGAACCCTCGTACAAACCCTTTTATATCCAGGAAATATCAATCAAAAGAAGTAGAAGAGCAGCTCGCACAATGGGTAAGGTTTAAGTACACAATTTATTTTGGGTCTGGCCTAGATGGCGATCACCACAGTCACCTTCCCGCTCGTGGTAGTAAAAACATTGTAGTAGGCATCTGGGTCTCTGGAATTAGGTATGGTATGACCAGATAAGGTACCCGGGGCCCTTTGTACCACAACTTTAGCCACACTCCCAACTTGGGTTAGTATGTCCTGCAAAACAACCTATTTGTTCCTCTGACTAGCTTCAAGCTTCAGGAACTTTCCTTATGCCTTCTCCATGAACAACTCAATATTGCTGAATTTATGGGAGTAGGAGCGGGCAAAAGAACCCACTAAGTCTTGCAGCTCATCCATCATATCATGCTGTGCTAGGGCTGTTGGGGTTGCGCCTAGCTGCTGAAACTGTCGCAGTTGCTGATGAGGAAGAGGTTGCCCCTGTCTGGGCGGATAAAGAGGCTACTACTACTGTTGGAATCCTAGAGGCTTAGGATTTTTGTTGCCACCCCAGGAGAAATTAGGATGCTGGCACCACCCCTCAACATTGGGCACTCACCTATTTCCCATGGAAGACCAAGAGCCCTTCAACATTGTGATGATAGAAGTCTTCAACTCAAAGTTGTTAGTAGCAACTTGATGATGTTGGATGCTAGACCTCAAATCCTCGGCTTTAGTGATCAAGTAGTACCAATATTATGCTCCTCGAGTGGAGGCAGAGCCCCATGCTGATTCACAGGATCCCCCCATCTCTTCTTCTTCCTCCCTATCTGATCCTTTGGTTACAACGACCCCTCCTACATAGCTAGCAACGATTTGAGCGCTTTGAGCTGGCAACAGGTGCAGTCAATTTTAGGGTCCAGACATAGTAGATCTCAAAATGGCTATCGGTCATGCACTACCTGCACATAGACTGCAAGCATAACCCGTGAAGGCAAACAGGTGGAGAAGAGAAAATGCAGAAAAGTAAATGCTAAAGTAACAGATTTTTCACATTTATGAAAAAACCTAGTTCTTCCCCGACAACGGCGCCAAAAACTTAACTCTCTAAAACACAACACCAAGCTACAACTAAGTGTAATCGCAGTCTAGAAATGAAGGTTAGTGGGTTCAGGTTTACTTGTCATCCCGGGTCCTAGATTTACTATCTACTTTGTGAATATCTATTATCTAGCAATTCAGTTCGAGTGAAGATTATCAAAAGCAAAAGCAAACAGAAAGCAAGTAACAGTTGTACTCGGATTAAGAAGGCTCACTTAGTTATAATTCCCCCTAGATTACAGTTAGGCCAAGTTGTAATTCACCTAATTCAGATCGAATGATGTTTAATTTACGGAAATTTTTCAAACAGTCTAGAGCCTCGACTAAAATGCTCATGACCCTCTCAGTTTGATTGCTTGCGCGCGACTAACCTCCACTTGTACATGCTAACTGAGGCAATAAGATTCAAACTCCCTCTATTGGGTTCTACACTAGTATAGAGTAGTGAATCAACTTCTCGAATAAGGTCGCCGATTCAATACCTCCAATTCAAGATGCTCTATTGACCTACGCATAGATTATTGTTCTAGGTCAAAGCAGGAATCACTAGAATTTGATCAAGACTCATGCTAGTCTGAATCAATACTTCAATTAGATAAAAATAAATCAATATTTAATGGCAAAGGATTCATACAACTCTTTCTAACATACAATCTAGGGTTGTTACGTACCCAAGTGATAGAGGGGATTACTCCGTAGATAGAATGTGAAAAGTTATGCCGGATGTAGAAATCATTGTGTAGATGGAAGAAATCTGCTCCGGGTCGTCAATCGCCACCTCTCTACGGTTGAACAAGCTCTATTGGCAAGAATATTTGACCTAGGGTACTCAAGGTTCACTCTTCGTTAGTTTCTCTCTAATCCTCTGTTTTCTAGTTCCAAAAATGAATGCTAACCAATTTCCCGTGTTCAACTAGTAACAACCCGGGTTGGGCATACCCGACCTAATTCCCCGGTCGGGTATCTGAAGGCCTGATTGGGTTTTATCCAAAACACAAGCATAGTCAATGGTCAACGAGAGCGATTTACCCGGTCTCGAGGTGGAATACCTGATCCGGGATTAGGGCTCCACGACTGGGGGTGCCCTGGACGCTTTACCCGGCCTTCTATGAGTATCCTCGGTCGGGTATTTAAATGGACTGGCCGAGGAACTCTCTTCCAGCTTCACTTTTTGCCTACTCTCCAATTTTGACCCGAAACTCGCTCCCAAGCCTCCATTTATGCTCCAGGTCCTGAAAGACGACATGAAAACACAACCTAGCATGAAATCAGCATAAATCACGAGAATCGAGACCCTCAAACAGTTGAAGAATGGTGGACAAAACATGTGCAAATATCGGGTTCTCACACTTTCAGTTTTGGGTGCATAAATTTTATCCAAAAATACTAAACCCCTTTTATTTATAAAATCAATATCAAAGCAAAGGATTATCCGCACTTCCTTTGAAAGATTTGAACCACTGCAACAGGAAATATAAAACACTTGCCCAATAATAAATGCTACAGAAAACAAAGACCTTTGAAGCGTGATAGAAAGCAACCACTTATGTCACACAGTCTTCATTTTGCTATATTTAATACTTATTGGCTCACTCTTTGATTACCATTCTAGAAATCACATTATGCTTCCTTGCGAACCGCAAAGCTTACAAATAACAACCATTTTGGACCAGCAGTATAACATAGTCGAGATGCAAAGAGAGTTGTCGCAATGTGTCCAGAACCAACTTCCTCATTTTATGGTTCTAACAAACTGATTCCAAGAGTTGTATTGCCACTTCCTTCGAAGGTTCAAGAACCTGGGAGAAAATTTCAGCTTCAAAACATTGTTAATGAACACGACTTTTCATGTTTTCACAAGTGCACTGCTGACAGGTAATTTGTACCTTGTATATGATCAATAGCGGCAGTTCTGCAAACCTTTCATTTCATACTAGAAGTTGTATAGTGAATACATAGTTGTTTGGATGAACCTTAATCTTCTCTGAATCAGTGTTGTGACAATTAAATAATGATGAACCGTTACGTGTTGGAACAATATAGCTCAGACAACGCAGTTGAACTTGTTACCCATTATACCATATGGCCTAGCTCATACCTTCGAAGGAATCGACTATTATGGCAACCAAGTAATGGAAAAATTCTCAAACGTTTCGTATTTTTTATGAATATTCATATGGTCCAAATTCATATAAAATTAGAAACACCTAGTTCTCAATAGTTAACACTTAACATAACAAATAACAAGCAAGTAGTGACCATTTCCTACAATCACATGTTCCTAAAATGTTGGAATACTAAACAATTGTCAATAAGCACATAGGAAAAATTTTATTCTTCATCATCCTCAAAAGCAATCTCCTCGCCATCATCCTCCCCTTCTTCCTCTTCTAATTTGAATTCTTCATCGTGGAGCTCTCTCGCTCTTGCACTCATACGAAACTCACTATGTTCACTAGCCATTGCATCTGTAACAACACTTGAGGGTGCACAATATGATCTCTCATCCTCATCCACTAACACATACATAGCATGGTCATCTCAACCCTCAAATAGGAAACATTGTGATTTAGTTGCATCGGTAATTAAGAGAATATAAATTTTCTTCTTCTCTTTTATTTTCTTATTCTTGGCCATCAACCTCGATTTGAAGTGTATCTACACTAATTGATTGAGATGATATGTTGTAAGCCTATTCCTTCTCTTGGTATGTATCTACAAGTACAAAATTGCATTGCATGACAAATTATGAATATGAATAATTGAATAAACGAATATATTGTATAGATAGAGAATCAAGTACTTACTGACTCAAAAGTACTCCAATTTCTCTTACCACCATAAGAAAATGAGGACAATGAAAGGATCCTCATAGACAACTTCTGTAAATTTGATATGTCAACTCCATACATTCTCCACCAAGCCACTAGGAAATAATTGGTATGAATTAGAGTCATGAAATAACAAGAAAAGAAGTCAAAGATATGTAGTAGTAGTAGTGTAGTACTAACCATGATTGTAAATAGAAGTTTTGTCATTTCCTTACAAGTTTCTTCCCAAAGGTGCTTTCTTTCTTTTGAAACTTTTGAAATTCTTAATTCACAACCTGATCTTGCTTCTCATCATCACTAGTGTAAAATATCTCAACACATTACATGAAAGTTGTGGTACTATTTCCATTATCAAAGATGGACTCATCTACATAGTTGTAGTGTGGATTCAACATATATACAGTGCAATGCAATGAAGCTTCAAGTCTTCCCTTCATCTTCTTGTCAACAATAGTCATTACTTCTTTGTAGCGAATCTCCACTTACCGAATATCTCCTTGATCTCCCTCCTTGCCTTCATAATTTCACCATAAAGAAACCCCCATAGATGGTTTCACATCACCATCAACCAAACGAATAACTTTTACCTATCGTTCAAAAACCCTCAAACAAAGGTTTACACCTTTCTAAAATGTTGCATTTAACATTGTTGTTACTTCCTTGCCCTTCTTTGTGTGTGCAATTTTCAAGCTCTCCCTCTTCCTGTCCACCACCATCTTCATAAGTGCATCCTTTGTATCTGACCGCTTGCGCGATCGAGCTTTAAATTTATAAAGTGGAAGCACACTCTCTATTCAAACCTAACTAAGCCAAGCGTAGAAGCGTAAAGTAGGCTAGTATTGAAGATTATGGAAACTTACCAAAACACAATCAAAGCTAGAATAACGTTCAAATCAACTAGATAAACACATTCATACGTAACTAATTCGGGCTTAATTGTACATGTTTTACCCCCACTTTCCTTAGGCGTTTGTAGCAATTTCGCTCCTAAAAGGGTGGTTTTACGCTAGGTTTCTTATGTTTTAGCGTGTTTCAGGATCTAACCGGTGAAACCATCCCCGGAGTCGAAAGTTGGAAGAAAAGGAGCAAAGAGGAGGAAACAACATGTGTTTAAGGTCTGCCATTAGAGTTCACGGTATTACAGGACCGTGAACTGGAGCCAAAATCCGTGAACCGCGAAGCGTCCAGGGCTGAGGTTACTGACGCTGAGTGAGTTCAAAGTTGCTAAGACCATGAACTCTAAGCACAAACCGTTAACTTGGATGTGAAGCGGTGCGTTTTAGTCTCTGCACTGAGTTCATGGACGTGTTTCAATGTTCACGGTCGTGGACTGAGGTCTAAGATCGTGAACTGCTCAACGTGTCCTTGAACTAAGACCGTGAACTGATCAACACGTCCTTGAAGTCAGCTATAAGACCTTCAACTGAGCCTGATTTGGGTATAAAAGGAAAGGGGAGCTAAAGGAGAAAAGGGAGCTTCATTTTTAGGTTAGGTTTTCATTTTTAAGAATAAAGAGGATTCTAGTGAGAGATTAGGAGAGTCCCTTGAGTGAGAAAGCCTTCTTTAGATTTTAGAGAGAGAAAGACGAACCGAAGGAAGGAGGCTAGGGTTTTGCTTCAAGAGTGGATTTGGGAAGATTCTCCCCAAGAGAAGTTCAACACAAGTTCCAAGAATATTAGAAGCCTCCGTCATAATGGGTTCTACCTCTTCCCCTTGTGTTTCTCCCATTTCTAGCATGGAGTAGATTCTTTTGTTCACTTGGGTGTTGTGAAACCCTAACTAGCTACCATGTAGTTTTCTTTATGTGAATTGAATGATTGTTTATGGGTGTTGTTTAATTGAATGATTGAGGTATTATTCATGTTGATTGTGCATGTTTGTGCTTAGCAATCTAAGGATTGTGCATATGTGTGCTTCGCAATCTAAGGATTGTGCATGTTTGTGCTTAGCAATCTAAGGGTTGTGCATGTTGATGCTTAGCAATCTAATTAGCCACTTAACCTAGATTAAAGAGAGAAAAAACCCCTTCCAAGGGAGACTCAATTGAGTTGGTATTCCTAAGCCTTTTTCAGTCTCATAACTAGGTTAATTTAGGGCAAACCTCAATATTGGATTAAGCAATTTGGTTAAGCGCGATTAAGTCGTCCAAACTTTGGGTTGACTGAGGGAGTAAGTCAACCATTGATTTCCTAAACAGAGAGGGCCTAGTGACAACCTATTATGCATGCCTAGGTTTAGCAATCATGAGTGTGGTCTACGACCATATTTGCATCCCCTAGCGGTTAGCGATCACCTTGCCCATAGCAATCATTTCGATTCACATACCATGGTAGTAGTTAGGGGGAAGCGACACTCGAGTGATCCCTCTCGCAAAAGATCTTTCAAAACCATTCACTTTTGTCTTGTTTTACTTTAATTAGAAAAAATTCCAACCAATGAGAGATCATATTGCGGACCGGCCCTTCCAACCATGGATCCACCTCACTCGGATTTCCTCTATGAAGCGAAGTAAACATGCAAGCACATAAAGAAGCTAAACTCGATGGTCGAGGAAGCTTGTGCACAGTTTACCCAAGACCGCCTCTTGGCGGTTGGTGAAGAAAAGGAAGATGAAAAGGAAAGCCTCGAGGATGAGTTGGAACGGTCAAAAGTTGTCAGGGATGGCCACTATGATGCTCAAGACTTGGAATGTCCACTTGAGGTAGCTACCACTCTTCCACATTTCATCCCAAGCATTGAAGAGGCAGTCCTCAATGAGGAGATGAGTGTCGAGTCAATCAAAGACTTAGCTTGGAGACTCTCTATTCAACGCTTGCTTGCGGAAGAGCGAGGAAATACGAGGAAAGAAGAAGTTATGGAGGAGGAGGTAGAAATAAAAGAAGAGGAATTTCTTGAGGATTCCCGAGAGGAGGAATTTGAAGAAGGGAAGGAGTTGGATGAAGCGATTTTCTTTCGTGCTAAGGAGGAAGACTCGGTGGAAGAGGCTTGCATCGGCCATGTGATTATCAAGAAATCTCCACCGAACTTCGAAGAGTTATGTAGCTAGGATCCTTTTGCGATCACTCTTTGCTCGATTGAAGCCAAACCATCGGAGATCCCTCTTGGTGGATGCGATGGAAGTAAATCGGTGTTCCACTACATGGTAGGGGGCAAAGAGAAAAGAGAAAAATAGAAGGAGAGGTCTCAAGGGTGGGGGCTTCATCTCACTCAAGTTCATGAGTGGTCATCAAATGTCAATCCATTTGCTCATGACTTGAGGCTCCACCTAAATGATGAGAACCTCAACTTCAAGGAGGTGCTAGCATGGACCGAAGCTTAAGGAACAACCGTCTAGCTTATGACGTAAAAGTATTCTTGTTGGGAGGCAACCCAACGTAGGTTTGTGTTTATTTTTATGCTAAGTAATATTGTGGTGAAATAACCTTGCCTTGTGCGAGTATGTGTTTGTGTTTTTGTGTTTGTTACCATGTGAAACTCTCTCCTTTTCATCTCCGGCCCAATTATGTTCCAACTTTCACTCACCAAGCCCAAGCGGTAACATCATTCTACCCCTATCTTACGCCATTGAAGGAAATGTTGAGCTTAAGTGTGGGGGGTAGTATCCTATTATGCCTATGTGAGTGTGATTTATGCTTGGAGCCTTGACGTAAGCCCAAATTTGAAAAATTTGAGGGCTCCAAGCAATATTTGCATGATCAAAGTGTGGCTGGTTTGTGGGAAAATCTAGTGTTTATTGGCATTGATCTAGATTTGTTGCATGTGATCGAGTATATCCTATGATGACGACTGAGAAGTCCATTAGGCTAGTGCAAAAGTTTAGTTCTCATGTGTGCATAAATGAATGGATGTCTTGACTCGATCACTTGTTGACTACAATTTGCCATGCATTATGTTTTGTGAATTGGAATAGATGGTTGGGTGACTAGGTAGCTATGTGAGCTTTGATCTGATCATTTTCTTCTTGTGTGCTTAGATCCCTCTTTCCATGGCGAATAACATCATAGTTGTCACTAGTGAAGTATGATGGAGGCATAGGATTAGTCCATGCCCAAATGTTGATTGTCCCGAAATGTGTTATCCACTAGTCAACCCCTTTGAGCCTTGTGACTTTGAGGGTCGTTCTTAAAGTAGGAGCTTCGTGCTTGTGAGCTTAATGGTGTTCATAGAACGACCCCCAATCCTTTCTTCGTGTCTAAACATGAGTCGTCCTTGTGTCCCGGAGCTCTCACCTTTGAGTTTCCATAGAGGTTCTACATAGGAGGTTTGTTTGCGGTTCTTACTAGGAATGGAAAAGGAAGTGTAGTGTTGGAGTAAGTTCTTAAAAAAGAGAACATTGGTCATTACTTGTATACATGGCAAGTGTTTTACTCTTTAGTACCCCCCTCAAAAAGAAAAAGAAAAAGAAAAAGAAAAGGAATCGAAATATAGGTAATAAAACGGGGTAAATAAAGTAGAGAGTGCCACGAAAAACCAAAGTTTATGCTCTAGGAGGAGTTTCTTGGCACTCAAGCCATTGAGACCCCCACATTATTTTAGAACTCCTTCACTTCCAAATCGAAACGTGATAGCAAGAGTAGACCGAGGAAGAGTGCTTCAATGTAGTTCACGATGGGTGATAGTTTGGAAAGGATAGATAAGGTTTTTGGCCGATGCTAGTGGCCTTTGGTTGAAGAGAAGGGTTTTAGTCAAAACCATGGAACCTTTGGGTTTAGGTTGAAGATGTAGAACCTCGCGTCATGATTGCCACCACCCAAAAAGCCTTTTCCCCATGTCCAAGACAATTGTCAGTCATCTGAACCCGTGTCTAAGACCTATAGACAAGCTAGTGATGACAACCATTCCATGAACTCTAGCATTTAGAGGTTGTCGCCGTGGCGTTGAGACAATAGGGCTGAGTGTTAATGATTTTGCACATCTTTTGGCACCAAAAAGGTCCCGACCCCACTGGTCTTGAGAGCGAGTGATTCTTTCTTTCTTTGCATGTCATATCATACCCCGGTGAGGACCTTGGTTGCCCTCCCATTTATTCCTTGGACTTGCATTCCATGCATGGTTATTTGTGGTTGATAAGTGGGTTCGTTGAGACTTGCATTTATCCATGAACAAGGTGAGAACTTTTCGTTTGCCCATTTTTGGTGGCTTCGAATGTCGTTCGTGGTGGATGTTGGTATTGCTTGCAAAGGTCTGTGTGTTAATTGCCAATAGCCATTGATAATTCTCACTTTGTGCCCTTTGAGTTGGCCCCAAAGTATTTGTGTACGTTGAAATATTATCTTGTGTGAAATTGTTTGCTTGGGGATAAGCAAACGTCTAAGTGTGGGGGAGTGATTCGGGCCTAATTGTACATGTTTTACCCCCATTTTCTTTAGGCGTTGTAGCAATTTTGGTCCTAAAATGGCGGTTTTACGCTAGGTTTCTTGTGTTTTAGCGTGTTTCAGGATCTAACTGGTGAAACCAGCCCCAAAGTCGAAAGTTGGAAGAAAAGGAGCAAAGAGGAGGAAATAGCCTGTGTTCAAGGTCTGTCATTGGAGTTCACGGTCTTACAGAACCGTGAACTGGAGCCAAAATCCGTGAACCCCGAATCATGCAAGACGAATCCAGAGGTTACTGATGCCGAGTGAGTTCACGGTTGCTAAGACCGTGAACTCAAAGCACAAACCGTGAACCGTGGATGTGAAGCAATGCGTTTTGGTCTCAGCACCGAGTACACGGACGCGTTTCAATGTTCACGGCCATGAACTGAGGTCGAAGACCGTGAACTGCTCAATGCATCCTTGAACTAAGAACGTGAACTGCTTAACGCGTCCTTGAACTAAGAATGTGAACTTCTCAACGCGTTCTTGAACTGAGCCTGATTTGGGTATAAAAGGAGAGGGGAGCCGAAGGAGAAAAGGGAGTTTCATTTTTAGGTTAGGTTTTCATTTTTCATAATAAAGAGGATTCTAGTGAGAGGTACGAGAGCCCTTTGAGTGAGAAAGCCTTCTTCCGATTTTAGAGAGAGAAAGACAAACCAAAGGAGAAGGAGGTTAGGGTTTTGCTTCAAGAGTGGATTTGGGAAGATTCTCCCCAAGAGAAATTCAGCACAAGTGCCAAGAAGATTAGAAGCCTCCTTCATGATGGTTTCTACCGCTTCCCCTTGTGTTTCTCCCACTTATAGCATGGAGTAGATTCCTTTTTCACTTTAGTGTTGTGAAACCCTAACTAGCTACCATATAGTTTTCTTTATGTGAATTGAATGATTGTTTATGGGTGTTGTTTAATTCAATGATTGAGGTATTATTCATATTGATTGTGCATGTTTGTGCTTAACAACCTAAGGATTGTGCATATGTGTGCTTAGCAAAAAGCGTACCATGATGGTATGAACATACCAAGGCTGTAGGAAGGTTGAATATATGATAGTAGGAGTATACTAACTGTCATTTACGACTTTCATCATTGTTTACCCCCATAATTTTTTGTCCTGTATTTTTCACCCAGAAATTTGGAGATCCAATAGATCATTATGAACTCGTTCCTTCTGAGAAAATATTTTAAACAATGACTTAAAAACGAAGAAGTTACCATATGGTATGGAGTTAGTAACGAGAGGTATGAAAAAAAATTCTCAAAAAATATTAAAAATTGATCTCATTTTGTAGAGCACAACGAACTCGTTCCATCTATGCAAAAAAAAAAATCCGAGTTAGAACGAAAAAGATAAAAGCCGATTAAGAAAAATAGGAAAAATAAAATGCCTATAATTCACAACTCTTAGATCTGGATTTTTTGTGCCCACTTAAATCTAAAGGTACAGATTTAATTACTCATAGGTAAGTAACCAATGATTACTAACCGTATCTTCAGCCGTAGGAATTTGGAAAGTGAATATAGAGAAACCTTAATCATTATCCAAGACAGCCCAATTAGAAAAAATAAGTAAATTTTATGGTGCAAACAGGACAAACGCAAAGGGCAGAGTTGACTCTTTCTGAATACCACGATTTAAATCCCAATTAGAGTCCAAGTATAAACTCTAGCTGGTGTAATATAGAGCAAGTATTTAAATGCCAAACCCCGTTCGATCCATGTACCCCTACTTCAATTGTTAATTTGAAACATTATCTAGCAATCGACATGGTTAAAACTATGGATTACAATCTAATGCGATTATAAAGGTAAATGGTTTTGAACACTATTTGAGAAGGCTAATTCTCCTGGGTATTTCACCCCCTAGCTAGGTATCAAGATTTGTCGAAACGAATGCAAGTGTATGGAAAAGGTGGTTGTGAACTGTAGGAGAGCACAAAAAGTGAAGAAGCTTTACTCTCTCGGTCGATAGGCGAAGGGATATCAAATCAAGCTAACAAAGTAGTTGTCTTGGCCAATCGACTAAGGGTTGTGAGGCTTCTCCCTCAAACCTTTGTCTTGATAGCTTAAATACAACCTAACCAAGGTGCTAAAAACGTAGTATGAAGTTTTCCCTAATTCGGCCAAAGTAGGTGGCTCAATTTGGCGAAGAAATTCCAGCTTTTAAAAGCCTCTTAGCAAGAAAGAGATTTCCCTCTACCTAGATAAAATTTAACATAATAGTTGGGAATGGAAAACACAACTCAATCTTGCATTAAAACACAAACCAAACACAAAACATTTGATTCATACAATCAATCACATAATTCTAGTTAGGTTCACAAACACCCAAGTCAAAGAAGGGAACTACTCCATGCTAAGACTTGGGAATATACAAAGGAGAAGAGAAAAGACCATCTTGAGATGTTTGCCTTCTTCCTTAGGTGTAGAGATCAACCTTGGTGGATGAGATTCCCAAATCTTGAATTTTGGATGCAACACTAGGTTTCTTCTCCTCTCTTGTTCGTGACACTCTCTAGAAATCTGAGTAAGAAGAAGCAATTCTCTCACTAGGCTCTTCCCTTCTTAGTTAAGTTCACTTCCCCTTTTATACTCAGACCGACAACTTTTCACGGTCTCAGTTCACGGCCGTGAACTCAAATCCTGGACCGTGATCTCGGACAAAGTGTTCAGTTTCACTAAAGGACTTCACGTTCTGGAGCGGATTACCACGATTGAGTGACCATGATTTCTCGTAAGTCCGCGAGGCTGAAAAACTTCCCTGGCCGCCTTGCACTTCACGTCCTGGCCTCTTTATCACGAAAAATGGATTGAAATCGCTATTTTTTGGTGAGATTCAGAGGATGCCGGTGAAAAATCGTTTGGGGAGAATGGGGGATCATGGCCCCTCTTTTATAGCCTGATCCCGAGGTTCACAGACGGGGGGTCAATTTTCACAGTCGGTCAGACCGTGAAAATAACTCACCAACCGTGATCTCGGGCAAAAACGATGAGTTTTGGATAATTGGAGATGCCCATTGAGATCACAGTCTCGGCCACATCGTAACGGTCTTACACCGTGATAATAGAGCTAAAATCGTGAACTGCAAGGCATTTTCCAAACTTTCAATACTCGATCTAATCAATCATGCCCCTAACTCAAACACAAAACATCCAAAATTTTCAAACACACAACTCTAGCATGGTGATCATCATTCAACCACTGAAACTTATCACTGAATCACAAAAAGAGAAAATAAGGAAAAGAAAAACAAACCTACTTTGGGTTGCCTCCCAACAAGTGCTAGTTTATGTCTATAGTTCGACGTTGCGGATCTTTCATGCTTGAGAGCACGAGGCCTCCGAGAGTGGATCCGCCACAATCTCGGGGTAAGGCTTGTCACCTCCCATATTAAGCTCCCAAGGATGGCCCTCTTTGTCGGGTACCTTTGCTTTACCCTTGTCCTTCTTTTCGGTAAAAGTGTGGCTCATCTTTGCATGCCAAGCTTTCCTTTGCTCCCCTTTGGGTTTGGTACCCGCCTTAGGTCCCTGTTTCACATCATCACAAAGAGCAAGAGAACTAGTAGGGTTAGCCGGTTCTCCTTGAGTGGCTCACATCCACTTCCAAACATACCATTCGATTCCATTCCTTTAACATCATCATTCTTACTCTTATGGTCAATCGAAAAATTAATTTGCTCCTCTCCATCTCTCAAGATCAATGTAACCTCATTAACATCTATTTAAGGCTTGGAGATGGAAAATAAGGGGGCCTCCTAGTATGAGGGGCATATCCACATCTTCACTGATGTCGAGGATAATGAAATCGGTTGGATAATAGAACGTTCCCACCGGCACTAGAACATCCTCCACAATGCCTCTACGAATAATCACAGATGGACAGCTAATGTAACACTCAACCTAGTGGGTTTCAATTCACCTAGGTTCAATTTCTTGTAAAGCTTATATGGCATGATATTGATGCTTGCTCCTAAATCCACCAAAAAAAAAATTTATATGGCATGTTCTGATGCAAAGGAGGATAGTGAGCTACTTGGATCTTGTTGCTTTTTAGGCAACTTATTATTAATGAAGGCCAAACACTCCTCGCCCAAGGTAACAGTGGCGAGGTTTTCAAACTTTTGCTTCTTTGCAAGAATCCCCTTAAGGTACATGGAATACCTTGGCATGTATGTCATTGCCTCCAAGAAAGGAATTGTGATATGGAGCTTCTTGAGCATCTCTAGTATTTTCCGCACTCCGCCTCCAAACGGTCTTTGTGCACCCTTGTAGGGAAAGGAAGAGGAGTCTTGTAGTCAGCCACTAGAGGTGGCGTCGGTGATACCTCTTAGCCGCTCCACCCTCTTCTTCTGAGAGTTCTTGTTCGTCAACCTTTGGAGGGGCCTCTTCTTCTTCAATTACCTCCTTAGAAATGACATTCAGAGTTACCTTCCCGCTACTCAAGAGAATAGCATTCAACCCGACATTTTGATCCTTCGGGTTGGGAATAGTTTGGGAAGGTAGAGCTCCTCTCGATCTCTTGGTAAGGATCCCAGCAAGATTGCCAATTTGAGTCTCCAAGTTTTGAATACTCGCTTGATGGCTTCTTAGACATGCCTCAACCGAACTTCCGATAACTTGTACTCACAACGGTGGTGAAAGAAGGGAACTACTCCATGCTAAGACTAGGGAATACACAAAGGATAAGAGATAATACCATCTTGAGTTATATAATCAAAGTAGCGCAGGGTCAAGATTTTCGAACCAAACAGAATCGGATAGGATGGAAATCGATCGGACAGTACTCACCCGTGAATAAGGGCAACCGATTTATGAATCGATCAGACAGATTCAACTCGGGATAAAGGGAAATCGATATAGGTAGCTCGCCACAACTAGGGTGAATACCTAGCTGATAAGAGTCGCTCTAGCACTCTAGAGATTCTCGACAGAGTAATTAGGGCGAATTCCGCGGAGGGAACTCGGCAATAGCCTCTGAAATTCAATAATAACCGTCTAAAAGCAAACCAACGTGTTCAGCCCTTAAATAGGCAAAGTACAACCCAAATCCGACTCCAACATGGAAAAACAATCATAAACCGACTTTAAAACATGGAAACTCTGAAACAGCCCAGCAAACCAGTTAAGCTCAAATCGTTAAGACTGGACCCGTTAAGTAAACCCGTTAAGGATGGAACCGTTAAGAAAACCCACCTGGAAAGGACCATCACATTGGGACATTAACTTTTATTTCCTCTGCTGGGGAAACCTCTCCTTCCTCAAATGCACCCACACCTAGTCCCCAACTTCAAAGTGCCTCGGTTTCCTGTTTTTGTTCACATTGTGCATGATCTGCTCCGTCCTTCTCTCAATGTTCAATCTCGCCTTCTCTTGTAAACTCTTCACGAACTCGGCTATCTTGGCTCCATCGAGATTGACCTGCTCATTCAAAGTTAATGGCATCAAATCCAAAGGAGTGAGTGGATTGAAACCATACACGAGCTCAAACGGAGTGAACTTCGTCATCGAGTGCACCATCCTGTTGTAAGCAAACTCCACGTGGGGAAGGCAGTCCTTCCAAACCTTGATGTTGCTCCTGATCACAGCTCGCAGCATCTGGGACAGAGTTCGATGGACAACCTATGTTTGCCCATCAGTTTGAGGATGACATGTGGTAGAGAACAGCAGCTTTGTCCTTAGTTTGCTCCACAACGTCTTCCAAAAGGAACTCAGAAACTTAGTATCTCGATCGGATACTATAGAACGCGGCATCCCATGCAATCGCACTACTTCCCTGAAAAACAAATCAGCCACGTTAATAGTATCATAAGTCTTATGACACGGGATAAAGTGTGCCATCTTCGAGTAGATCAGAATGTCGTCGAAGTATACGACCATGAACTTGCCAATGAATGGCCTCAAAACATGGTTCATCAGCCTCATGAACGTGCTAGGAGCATTGGTTAGACCAATGGGCATCACCATCCGTTCGTATAGACCCTGCTTGGTCTTAAACGCAGTCTTCCACTAGTCTCCCTCCTTCATACGAATTTGGTGGTAACCTGATCTTCAATCTTAGAACACACCGTAGAGCCATGCAATTCATCAAGCATATCATCTAATCATGGAATTGGATGACGATACTTAACTGTAATTTGATTGATGGCTCGGCAGTTTACACACATCTGCTAGGTGTGATCCTTCTTTGGCACGAGAATCACCGGAACTGCACACGGGCTCAAACTTTCTCGAACATGCCCCTTGTCCATGAGCTCGTCAATCTGCCTTTGCAGCTCTTTGGTCTCTTCCGGATTAGCTCGATATGCTGCCTTGTTTGGAATTCGAGCTCCCGGCACGAAATCAATCTGGTTCTCAATTCCGCGAATAGGAGGCAGCCCCTTCGGTGCTTCCTCTGGAAATACATCCTTAAACTCATCCAACACCATTCTTGATTCGGCTGGATCTTCTTGGACTAACTCTTGATTGAGTAGCACGTCCCTTTACATGAGCACAATCAAAGGTTCTCGTGCACAGGCAGCTTGCTTTAAATCTCCACTGCGTGCTAGCATCAATGCCTTCGAATCCACCATTCTAGCTCCTTCTTCTCCTTTCTTGGTCGAGGCATTACTTGCCTTTTCTTGCTCTCAACATTGCTGCATTTGGAGTTGATCTCGATATACTTCACTTGGAGACAGAGGCTTCAACACGAACTTCTTTCCTCCATGTTGCAACTTGTACTTATTTGTCACTCCATCATGCCATGCTTGTCGATCAAACTGCCATGGCCTGCCGAAAAGCACATGCGCAGCTTGCATAGGCACTATATCACACAAAATCTCATCTCTGTAATCTCCAATCTCAAACTTCATAAGTGCCTGCTTTGTGACTTTGATGGAGTCGTGATTGTTAAGCCATTGCAGCGTGTATGGCTTTGGATGCTTCAACGTAGGCAGCCCTAGCCTCTTCACCGCACACGCGCTCACAACATTCGTGCAACTTCCTCCATCGATCACTAGAGACAGCAACTTCCCATCAACTACACAACTCGTATGGAAGATATTTTCTCGCTGTTCACTCTCATCCTTCGGCTGCGCAGACAATACTCTCCGTGCTACAAACAAACTGCCTGGAGGTGGTTCCATTTCCATAGACTCATCGACATCATAATCGGTGGTCTCTTCCTCTTCCGACGATACGTACTCGCCATTATCAAGCAGGATCAGGGTCTTCTTATTTGCACACTGGCTCGCAATGTGTCCTCTTCCACGGTATTTGAAACAACGAATTTCCCCGACGATCCACCTTGCTTCATAATTGGATTTGCACCATCAGCCCTTGTCGAGGGTCTAGGAGCTTCTCTCACAGACAGTTGCAGCTTAGGGTTGGTTGCAACTCCTTGGCTCGAACGTGTGGAATTCGTGGAGGGTTGAAACCTCCTATTTCGAAGATGTCGTTCCACTTTACTTGCCATATCCACCATATCTTCAAGTTCAAGGAACGGTTGTATCTCCACCACATTCTTGATCTCTCGATTGAGACCATACAGAAAACAAGCTATGGTAGCCTCGCGGTCCTCTCTCACATCAGCACGTATCATCAACACTTCCAACTCCTTGTGATAATCTTCAACGCTTTTAGTTCCTTGTCGTAGAAGCTGGAGGTTTTGATACATATCTCGCAAATGGGAACTTGGTACAAACCGATCCCTCATAATTCCTTTCATCTCATCCCACGTCTCAATAGGACGCTGTCTGTTTCTCCTTCGTCTCGTTCTTAACTGATCCCACCAAACAAGTGCATAATCCGAGAAATCTAGGGAAACCAATGTCACTTTCTTCTTCTCGGAGTAGTTATGACAATCAAACATAGTTCCATCTTTCGCTCCCAATCGAAATAAGTATCAGGGTTTGTGGTACCGCGAAAAGGTGGAATCGTGACCTTGAGGTTTCGCAAATCATCATCCTCCTAAAAGCCCTCTTCTTCCTCATCATTAAACTCCTCTTCATGATGTTGCTGCCGCCTTCTCCTTTTAGCTCGAGGCATTCCAAGGCGTCTATGCTGGCGTATATGACACTACAATTCATGAACCAAGGGTGGAGGAGCTCGGTTTTCCCTTCCCCTTTCTTCCTGTCGAGGTCTAGGGTCAGGGTTTGCGTTGATAACAACCACCTGCTGGAGCCTTGTCTCGACAGCCTCCATCCTCGTGGCTTCCTCGACAGGCCCTTCTGTTTGGTCTTCTTGAGCACGTGCAATGTTCTCCAATTGATTTATGATCGCTTCGAGTGCTGCTTCCATTTTTGCGATGCAAGAAAACTCCAAGAACACAAGAACTCGCACGACCTGCTTCTTGCCTCGCAAGAAACACCAAGAACTCCCAAGAACAAACAACCTCCTGTCTTGTGGCTCAAGAACATGACAAGACCTTCAAGAACTCGCACAAAACCACCAAGAACACGAACAAGAACGCACAAGATCTTTAAAAAAAACTTCCAGAACACGCCACTGATTTGAACCTTAGTTCTGATACCACTTGATATAATCAAAGTAGGGCAGGTTCAAGCTTCTCGAACCAAACAGAACCGGATATGATGGAAATCGATCGGACAGTACTCACCCTTGAATAAGGGCAATCGATATATGAATCGATCAGACAGTACTCACCCGTGAATAAGGGCAATCGATATATGAATCGATTGGACAGATTCAACTCGGAATAAAGGTCAATCGATATGGGTAGCTCGCCACAACTAGGGTGAATACCTAGCTGATAAGAGTCGCTCTAGCACTATGGAGATTCTCGACAGAGTAATTAAGGAAAAATCCCCGTAAGCAATAATAAGCCGAGTTTAAAACATGGAAACTTAGAAATAGCCCATCAAACCCGTTAAGCCCAAACCGTTAAGACTAGGCCCTGTTAAGTAAAGCCGTTAAGGATGGACCCGTTATGGCTGCTTCTTGCAATCTGCCTTCTCTTCAGCACTTCCTACTTCTTCCTCCACTCGAATCATCATATATGGCTTCCCTCGAAATAGCTCCACGTCCATGGCTCCAAAGTAGCTCTCCAAATATGGCGCAAGCTTCTCCTTCAACGTCCTTTCCTTAGCACGTGTGACTGCCCATTGATGTCCTCATCATTGAGATTTTTGCCTTCTTCCTTTGGTGTAGAGATCAAGCCTTGTGGATGAGATTTCCAAATCTTGAAGCTTCGATAAAGCCCTAGCTTTCTTCTCCTATCTTGTTCGTCACTCTCTTTAGAAATCTGAGAAAGAAGAAGCAACTCTCTCACTAGGCTCTACCATTCTTCTTTTAGCTCACTTCCCCTTTTATACCCAGATCGAAGGCTTTTCACGGTCCCAGTTCACGGCCTTGAACTCAAATCCTAGACCGTGATCTTAGACAAAAGCGCGTTGTTTCACTAAAGGACTTCACGGCCTGGAGCGGATTATCACGGTCGAGTGACTGTAATTTCTCAAAAGCCCGTGAGGCTGGAAAACTTTCCTTGTCACCTTTCACTTCAAAGTCCTGGCCCCGTTATCATGGTCAGCCTGACTGTGAACTTCTGGCTTCCACCGTGATCCTTGGCTGTTTGCTCCCTTTCATCCGTTTTTGCCTCTTTCGTCCATTTTTTGTTCCCGAGGTGAATTCCACTTGCTAGGATATGAAACACTCTAGAAACAAGCACAATCTAGCGTAAAAGCAAACCTCACAGAGTGAAAATGCCTCGAACACCTAAGGAATATGGGAAGAAAAAGTGTACAATTTGACCCGAATCAAGAGTTCCATCACTATTGCCCACCGTCATCAATCCCATCCAATTTCTAGACTCTAGGTGCAAAACACTACAACAAAATAGAGGTTTAGGGACGGTTACACAGGATTTTAGTAAAGGTCAAAATCGTCGCTAAAATTTTTAATGACGCCCATCCGACTGGAGTTGACCCACAGTCTCTAATTTTTTTTTCCGATGCTTTTGGTCGACCGTCGCGCTATCCGTTGTTAAAATTTAACGACGGTGGATAGCGTCACAAACTTTCAGCCCACCGTCGTTAAATAATTATTTCATACATGAATTATATTTTTTACTGACATTTGTTGACCGTCGCTAAATACTACCAACCATCGCTAAAATACCATTTCATAAAAAGAGCCGCTTGCTCTGCCCTAAACTGCAGTGATTTTCCATGAATTCAAAAATTTGACTAATCACTTTCTAAACAGCAACTCAACAATATAAACCCTGGTCTGATGATCAATAAATCCAACTACCAAGAAAACAAATCTCATTTCTTAAAGGATACTACTTTGAATCATCAAATCAGCAATATAAACCATCAATCTACAATCCTTTATTTATACCAACAAATAAACAATATGAAACATCAATCTACAATCCTTCAGATATTCCTTCGCAAGTCATTCAAACCAGTTACAAAAGTTCAAAATTCCTACTTACGATCCCTCAACTTCATTCATTAACTTGCAGCCCCTGCTGATCAACAAATCAGCGCAATATAAACCATTGACACTAAGTTGTCATGGCTCATTTTGTGATCCAGTAGGTAAACTCACAAAAACACCCTCTAAGGGTCTATGCTTAAGATAGTATCTTAGATCACAAACAATGTGATCTGTGGCACTTGTGTCCAGTACCCAAAGGTTTCCACCAGAGGAAGCTATCAGGGGAGAAAGTGCAGTAATACCTGAACTTGAAGGGAAATAACTTAGCTGTGGAGAAGGTCTTGTCACTGAGTTAGCAGCATGAATAGATGGTGAAGTTGGTGGTGATGGAGAAGGTGATGGATTCTTCGAGAGAAGGAGCTTTAACTTCTCCAATTGTTCCATTGTGAATAGGTTTGCTAGCCCACCCTTGTATCTTGAGAAATAGAAGTTGACTCTTCCAAATGGATAGTTTCAACTGAGCCTGCAAAACCTGATTCAAATGTTGCTTCTCGTGCTTTCTTATTTTTCAGCTTGTACCAATCACGAATAAGATGACCTCCCTTCTTGCAGTAACTGCGAAGTTTATTCCCATCTTGTTGTTGTTTGTTGCTAATTTCTTCCTTTAGATTGATATTGTCCACCAACATGAGATCCAGTTGCAGCTAGAGCTAGAGAATCAGCTTCTGAACTCCTATTCATAACCTTAACTGTCGCTCTAGTTACAAAATTTGTTTGAACACGATATCAACACTAGGTAAGACTGGAAGCATCAGAACTTGAGTCATTGCTGATTGGTGCTGTTTAAAGCTTGAAGGAACTTGATGATAAAATCATTGTCCTGGTACCGTTTCAAAGTATCATATGGTCCAGGAACACAAGGACAAACTAGAATGGGCCTGTATCTCTTGTATTCTTCCCAAAGCACAGTAATAGTAGTGAAATATTGACTCACAGACTGATCTCCTTGAACACACTTAGACAATTGAGTGTCAAGATCATAAACCCTAATGTTATCTTCCTGGCTAAAACTATTTTTTAGATTATCCCACACATCTTTAGCTATAGCTAGTCTCATAACACTGTTTGCAATATCATCATACAAGGAGTTGTAGATCCAGCAACGAATGGTACCTTTACATCATACAAGGAGTTGTAGATCCAGCAACGAATGGTACCTTTACATCGAGCCCAAAACTGGTAATGAGCATCAGTTACTTGAGAGAGCTGATGTTTTGGTTGGTTTCTAGAAGATCCTCTATTTTCAAAATAGAGAGTTATTGTCTACTTAAAAGTAAAAGGTGGTGAAAGCCTTTCATCTTCCTAGAGAGAGAGAGAGAGTATCAGAAAAGAGAAGAGATAAGGAAAAAGAGAGAAGAGAGAAAGAGCTGATGTTTTTCGTCTCTGCAGCAGGGCAGCCTATTCAAGTGATCGGTCTGGAAGATTGAACAGTTGGATCGTATTGAAATTTGGGCAGTGGGTTCGCAATTATCTGGGCTTCAATCTGACCGGAGGGATCGTTGTTTGAAGCTCTATTTCGTCGGTAAATGCTGCTGGACAGAAGGTGTAAGAATCTGTTTTTGGGTACCTCTCAACCTTTCTTTGTCTTGCTCTTGTTCTTGTTATCCACCATGTTGGTGAGAGCTATTCTAGAGAGGACTTGTAATCCTCTAGCTAGTCTAGAGAGGACTTGTAATCCCACCAAAGTCTAGTGGAGTTGTGGCTTGGACAAAGGTCTCGTGATTTTTCCCGATTTGGGTTTTCCACGTAAAAATCGTGTCTTGTGCATTCTATTCTTGCTTGTGGTTGCTGCCCGGTTTCTCAACATTATGCTAGCCTTAAATGAATGCAACGGGCCCCACTGACTCTGCTTGTATCTTCGCATAGCCGCCACCATCCACAAAACCTAGAGAGCGGCGACGAACGAGTGGTCATACGCGTAGCAATGCAGAAGGCGGAGAGAGTGGCGGATACGTGAATGGGTTCGTCGATTGCGGACCAAGTATGTCGACGCTATATTCGAGGTTAGCTCAGGGTGGGCGACGTGCTTGTGGCGATACGTACGTGGATGGTCCAGCGTGGGTCCACAACTCGGAAAGAAATTGCAGCCACTCGATATCAACGGATGGAAGCCTTGAACGCAACTGGGTAAGTTCCTGCTTAAGCTTTGTTAATTTATGCAGGGTGACGTGTGGAGAGGCATGGGAACGAGTTATTGTGTGGTTTCTATTTTGGATTGTGAATCCATGAAAGGACATGCAAAGCTACACCAATTATGCATGAGGTATCTGAATGAGTATTAACAGTAGGAATTAAGTGAACGTGAAATTGTAAAGATGGACGAACTGAGGACGTGCGGCAAATGTGTTAGGAGAGGCTGGCTACACAATTTAGCGAAGGAGAAGGAGACACGAAGGTCGGGCTTAGCATATTTTGGGTTGAGATGGCTATGGCACAAGGAAGTTTCACTGCTACAAAATCTAATTATAGCGACGGCACCATAATGCCGGTCGCTGACGGCCGTGGTTAAGTGGTGAGTTTCAACGGAAGGCATACGCCGTCAAAGCGACCGTGGTTAAGTGATAATTTGGACCATACGTGGTTAAGTGAGAAAATTTGATTTTATAAATTGTTTTTGCAAAGAATATATTCTTTTTCTTTGGGTTATCAGTGTCTCGCGTCCTTCTCTTTCTTCGTCAGTCAAAATTAGAGGTGTCAATCAGGCAGATTCGGGTTGGGTTGATTCGGTTTGCGGATTGATCGGGTTGCGGGTCAATCGGGTTGCGGGTCACTTGGGTTGCAGGTCAATTGGGCTGTGGGTTAATCGGGCTGCAGACCAATCGGGTTGCGGGTTGGGCGGTTCGGGTTGCGGGTTTTACACTACAAGAAAGAGGAGGTTTTGTCGTCCCCGAAAATAGGAAAAATTGTCCCCATAGTTGTTGGGGACGACTTGGTCGTCCCCAATGCGTGGTTCCCTATACTCTTGTCCTTTATTCTTTTGAGGACGACAAAAATCTAGGTTGTCCCCATTACTGGGGACGACAGTCGTCCTCAATACTAGCAAGTCGGCATCTCGTTTCTTTTTCATCAAAGACAACATGTCGTCCCTATAGCTAAAACTTTAGGGATAATAAGATGTCCCCCACAATCGATTTCATTGTTATGTAGGGCCTATCTAGGGATAATTTATCGTCCCCTTTTCTTTTTATAGGGTTGGCATGTTGTTCCTATATGTATCAAACTGGAGTCCAAAAATCGTCCCTGAAAGGTTTATTCAAGGACTACGAGTTGTCTCTTATGCTAAGGCCTATCTACGATTTCATTGTTATATAGGGCCAAAAGAATCGAAGATAAGAGGGTAATAGAGATGTAATCGGGCAAAAACTAGAGATATAACGAAAAATATATTAAAAAGATTTATGTCTATCTTGACTCTTGAGGAAAGAAAATCAAATAAAAAATCTATTTTTCCGCCAAAGCCAATGCCAATGCCATTATGGGAAAATGGAACGTGTTTGCCTATTTGGAGCTCACTGAAAGTACAAAATTTAGGCTGAAAAGGGTCGCCAATTCTTTTTGGCTAAAAGGCCCCCCACTCCAAGAGCCAAAAATGAGATTACCAATGGTTCCACTTTTAAACATAGGGTTTGTTTGGATGGATCAATCTAGAAATGAGTCCATTTGATCAATTGTCTCGTTTTATAAACGAGGCAATTAAAACGAGTCAATTCGAATTACTTGCCCCCACCCCAAGTAATTGAAATTGACTCAAAACTGATCAATTCAAAATACCTCAGGCAGATTGATCCATCCAAATTTTTTGCAGGCAAACGAGGCAATTTGGAAAAAATGTTGTGAGTTCAATTGTAACTTTACTCGATAACATATAATCTAAACTCTAAATAGTCTATACCCTAAACCCCAAATGATTTTATTCATGAACATGTGTTAATAAATAACTTGATCCTTGTTATTTACGATTTTGACTAATTTTGGCTAAACCATTAATAGTTTAATACATTAACCCTAACCCATTACCTTAACCATATACCCTATACGTCGACTCTATATCATATACCCTAAACCCCTAATGGTTTGATACCTTATACCCTATAAATCGACTTTATACCCTATAAGTCGACTTTATAATCTACACCCTAAACCCCTAATGGTGTGATTCATGAACATATATTAATAAGAAAACTTGATCTTATTAGTTATGATTTTGACTAATCGTGGCCAAACTATTAATACCTTATACTCTAATCATATACCCTACAAGTCGACTCTATAACCTATACCCTAAACCCTTACTGGTTTGATTCATGAACATATGTTAATAAGAAAAGTTGATCTTATTAATTATGATTTTGACTAACCGTGGTCAAAGCATTAAGACCTTATACCCTAACCATATACCCTATAATTTGATCCTTATTAGTTATAAATTATTATTTTGAGTTTTTGACTAATCGTGCCTAAACAATTAATACTTTATACCCTAACCTTATTAGTTAACCGTAACTTGTTTTTCCAAGCTTTTTTATTCATTATTTGTTTTTTCAATCCATTAGTTTTTTTTTTCTGTGAAAATCCATTAGTTACTTTGAAAGCCATTATACGAGCCTTAATTTCATGTTACCGTTTTGGGTAAATGCAATAAAATAGCCAAAACTTTGATTCTGTTACACAATTCTTATCCATCTGTTAATTCACAGTTAACTATGATGACGTGGCTGACACATCATCGCCACATCATTATCCATGTCAGCTTTAGTCCACGTCAGCCTTTTTCAAATTAGAAAATCGTAATTTTTATATTTTTTCTTTTAATAATGGGCAAAGCAAAAAATATATATTTTAAATCAATTGAAGCATTAAGTATGTTCTATAGGTGACGAAGTAGCTAATTTTTCAGCTCTATTAACAATCAGAATCATTATAACTAAGTAATTAAATTGACAACTTCTCAAGGGGAATAAGATCACAACGCAAACATACATTCATGCACCTGGAAAAGTATTTCCATATCGTGTACTGGAAATTATCCAGAATGAGCTTGTACAAAAGACAAAACAATAGTTGCTTCGGCAAAACAAAAGATAATCCAGCCATATCGATGAAACTAAATTCTATTTTTCTAATTAGTGTCTACTAATTAAGCTGCAAATTCTGCTAAAGAGTCCATCACTCTAGTGGTTGAGTTGCAGGCACTTGCACGGTGTCAATCTCTATTAGTTGGCACTTGGCTCCCAACAAACGCTGCAGATACTCCAGCTCCATTAGCACCATTAAGCTATAAAGGATAAAGTGTGATAAGAGTTAAAAAAAAAAAAAATGAAATGAACTTCTGTTTTCATATGGTGAAGCCACTAATAAGAAGTTGATTCTTCTTGCACTTGTTGATAATCGTTAGAAGGCGGGTCCTCTTCATCAGAATAAAAAGCTTACACATCTTCATTAGAATATGATAAATTATCCTCTTGATCAGGATAATATGAAACATCATTAGAATCAGAATCTTGTGGAACTCGCACCATTTCATTAGGTTGGCCCACCTCTTCCCCAGAAGCATAATCCCATGTTGCAACCCTCATTGTCAATCCAAGCATTTTCATAATTGACAGCCCTTCAATGTAGTCTTCATCCGAAGTCATCGCATCATTCGAATCAATAACATGATGTATCTCCCTAGCCACAGAGTTGTTACCATGCTGCCCTACAAAATCTGTACCGGCGTTTACTTTGTTATTGTCACCCATCGCACCATCATTCGGATCAACAACTTCTACAAATACTGAGATGATCTTAGTATTTGCAGCATCGACCAACAACCCTATCATCGCATCCTCATCATTTCTCACCTCGTGTAGACCCGTAGCCATGATAGCTTTGGGAGTCAAATACCAAATTTTGCGGACAGATACATACTTCAGATATACAGTAGCCACATTCACTATTTCAAAGAAGGACATCTCATCCTTATCCACGTTGACCTTCACCGAAAAACCCCCAACATAGCGTGGGACATCTCCCGAGAAGTCCATCATTCCTCCGTGATGAAAATCAAGTTCAAGATATTCAGTCATCTGCACATCAAAATGAAAATCAAGCTTATATTAGTTTATGCTTATGTACTTAGTATTGGTTAAACATGAACCATTGTAGATTAGTCATTAAAACACATTGTTAGATATACTTTACTGTATTGGTTAAACGAGAACCAAATGAGAATCCAAAAATAACAAGATATTTAATATAATGAAAGCAAGAAAAAGAACAAAGTAACACAAGCCTGATAATATATTGGTGTCTCTTTCTACTTTCTTTTGTTTTTGGGTAGGTGTCTCTTTCTACTTCTGTATGTTAGGAGTGGGGACAAATTTGATTGCTTCAATATAACTTTTATGCTGGAGAATAAGAGTTCTAAGTAAATGGCAGGCCAGGAAACACAGTAAAAGCTCCATTTATGGGAAAAAACATAGTAAATGCTCCATGGGACCAACTATAGTATAGCCATAAAATAAGCTGTTAAGGAAAAGACAGCAACAGTACCGAAATCTCACCCTCAACTAAACAAATCAAAGAAACAAAACTATTTCAAATCCACTTTGACGTGTCCTACTGTGGATCCTCCCAACAACCCTTAAACAACCAGAGAGGAATAAAGATAACAATAAAAAGGACTCACCTAAAAAAAAACCCACCGTCACCGATTAGGTTACAGCTACTGCTATAGCTAAAACCTTCCTCAACACTCCCTGCTCTCCCAACTCTTTTGAAATGTCTCAACTTCTATATAACCTTGCAGAGAAATCAATCGGTTGATTACGATTCGATTTGAAGGAAGAAAAAATTAGGGTTCTAGTCTTAATCTCAAATTCCAGAGAAGATAGGTACTAGACAGGCTGAGCTAACTTCACATTTGGACAGCGGGCTGCAGAAGGGTTGAGTTGGCTTCGGTTTGCCGAAAGAGGAGAGCGATGGCGGCTTGATGAAAGTGGGATACGCCAGGAGAAGATGGCGGCGATAGCGTTCGATTGATTGTCAAAGAGAAGAGAGGGATTAGGTTAATTTGACGTGGTTGTTTTGTTCTCTTTTTGCATAATTAATTTTGGAAAATGATATTGGAAAAATTGGATTTAAATTGCACGTCAACATTATTTGTACATGTCACTATCTCCATTTGCCACGTCATTACAGTTAACTATGAAACTAACGGGTGATTAGAATTGTCTAGCAAATTAAAAAGTTTGGCTATTTTTGGGCATTTACCCTACCCTTTTTGATGTTTTCTTATCCTTTTTATTAATTTTATGTTTTTATCAATAGTTGACTCCTGGTACGACATCGTTTCAGAAATCCTATGGCTATGCGCGATGCGAGGCAGTCCTCTCCGTCCTATATTTTTCATCCTCTTCCTACTCATCGAAACCTAAAATTTTTCTTTGAAAATCCAGCCGAACCTACCACAATGGCGCCCCACTCTTCACTCCGCCAATAAATTCCATCCACTTTGCCGGAGACATTCATCCTGTCTTGTTCGTTTATTTTCCATACGACCCGGTCGGCTTTTGTGCATCGATTCGAACCCTAGAATCTTTCATATACATTGTTGTGGGCACATATTGAATCTTATTGTCCAAGATGGATTGAAGGTGATAAAAGATGGTATTAGATATGTGAGAGAAAGTGTAAAATATGTAGAAGGATCTAAAGGAAGGAAATTAAGATTCAGGAATGTGTTGAGCAAAGTGGGATGAAACAAACAAGGTCTTTGTGGTTGGATGTGCCAACAAGATGGAATTTAACTTATAATATGCTTGAGAGGGCAAATCATTATCGTCAAGCATTTGTAAACTTAGCAATGATGGATTTCGAGTATAATGAATGTCCATCATCTGAAGATTGGAGAAGATAGAAGTGCTTATAAAATTCTTGAAGCCTTTTGATGAAATCACAAAGTTATTCTTTGGAACTAAGTACCCGACTAGTAATATGTTTTTTGAGAATGTTTGGAGGATTCATCTTGAGTTGAGGCTTCTTTGTACAAGTCTAGATGATGATATACGTGCTATGGCAAATGCAATGATGTTGAAATTCTTGAAGTATTGGAAAGACTACAACTTGGTGCTTGCTTTTGGAGTTATTTTGGACCCTCGTTATAAGGTTGCTTTTGTGAAGTATTGCTATGAAAAGTTGGGTGGAGAATATATTTCAAAAGCCGAGGATGTTGTGGATGATTTGGAGTTGCTTATGGAAGAATATAAGAATCAATCGGCCACTTCAACTACTCAAAGTGGTGTGTCTATGACTTCTCCAAGCGTTCCCTTGGACAATTACACTGCTATAAGTATTTTTTTGTTGCTACATTAATGAATTATGGTGTTTTGGTTAATTATTTGTTTTGTTTCATGTACATGCTAACTGTAAAGAAAATGATGAAAATGCTTATGTGTTAATATCCATGATATATATATATATATATATATATATATATATATTGTTTGTAGGGGTTTTACGCATCCAATATCAACCACAATACGTCAACTAGTTTTGAGTTGCAACTGTATTTGGCTGATCCTTTGATACCTGCATTTGGGGACATTGATGGAGTCTCTAAGCTACTTCCGTTTGATGCCTTGCAATATTGGAAGGACCATAAATTTCGATTTCCTCACCTCTCTAAAATGGCAAAGGATGTACTTTCTATTCCAATTTCATCAATTGCATCATAGTCTTCTTTTAGTTTGGGAATTGGGAGGAAGAATATTAACAAAATTGAGAACATCGATTTTGTCTGATACTCTTAAAGCTGTTGTGACAAATCGTAATTGGATACGAGGATACCAAATGGGTAAGAAAAAACAATCAACTATTCTCTTTTCCTTATTATTTTCTTTTCACTGATTAATTGTACAGATGACGATGGTGAAGATACGAGGGACGATGGAGAAGAAGTAAAGCTTCTAGAGTGATCGTCATTTGGAATGTCAATTTGTTTTTTGGACATGTTTTATTGATATTTGAGGTCTTGAGACAATATGAACTATTATGAGTCATGTATTCTTGTTATGATCAGACTTTTGTGAACTATTATTAGTCTTTTTTATGATAGGACCATGATATTTGGATTTTAAATCTTATAATTATCTTATTATGCTAAACTAATATTTTATAATGTTATGTGCACTATTAGGTTGATGATGTATCTAAATCAATATTTGATGATGTTATATGCGTCAATAGGTTGATGATGTATATTATTATACTAAGTTAATAATTAATAATGCAATGATCAGACTTTAGTGAACTAGGATTTCAAATGTCAACTTATAGTTTATCTTCATCGAATTCCTTCTATTATAGTCGGGCTGCGGGTTGGTCGGGTTATGGGTTCGGGTTAGTCGGGTTGCGGGTTAATCGGGTTGCGGTTCGATCAGGTTGCGGGTTGGTCAGGTTGTGGGTTGATCGAGTTGCGGGTCGGGCGGGTTACGGATCATTAACTTTTAGTCAAATCGAGTTGCGTAGGAGTGTTCAAATGGTTACCATGGTTTTAACCAAACCAAACAAGGCTAAATTCAATTAACCATGGAATACAATATCATAACCAAACCGTCCAAACTCATACAACAACCAAATTAACCAAACTAAAGTTTAATCGGTTTGGTTAATTGGCTAACCAGATTAACCAATATAAAATCACATTATCATTGACAATGAAAATTTTCCGGTTAATGCAACAATTCACAATTTATATAATGAATAAAACATAACAATCAACACGTAGTTATAGTTGACCCTTAACAAAAATACATGCAACTAAGACAATTATCTTACAATTAGTATAGAAGTATTCACCTAACAAAAATTTATGACAATGGTATGGGTTAATGAATTGTTGTGTTTGTGTAAATTGACTTAGTCTCTTAGAAATTATCATAGGCTGGAAATTACCTTCCTTTCAAGTTTTCATCCATCATAATGTATGAAATTTATCTAAATTAGACGTCCATATGTTGTGGTCTACACTTTACATATACAAATATACACTATATGAGCAATATTTAACTTTATATTTTATGAGTCTAAAAGGGATGAACGTTAACTCTTGAGTGGTTATGCTAAGTATTAAGTATGTGTATATAATATATGTTAGATATATGACTAATTACTTAACTGGTTAATTTGGTTTAACTGGTTAGGAGTCTCTGTAACCAAACAAAACCAAACCAATTATCCAAATTAACCAAACCAAATTATCCAAATAGTACCGGTTAAAACGGTTACCACGGTAACCAAACCGTTTGAACACCCCTAGAGTTGCGGATGGGTTGGTTACATTTTGACAGCTCTAGTCAAAATCCCTAGGTTGAGCGATTTCTCTTCGATAAGAACAGAGCAATGGCGCGATTCAGATAATCAGATTAGCAAGCACGATCGGAATCTCACAAAAAGGTCAATCTCTTCGGTTTGATGTTGTCATGATGTAGACAAGATGGATGATACGCTAGCTTCATTGAGTATTGCTACCCATTATCACTACTCTCCGTCGGGGAGATCTGAACTGCGACGATGCATAAAGTGCACAATTATCTGAATCGCGCCAAAACAAAAACTATTTTGGTTATTATGTATTTGGGCATAAAATGGAATATCAATGGTACATGATTTCTTTTTTTTTTTTTTTTTTGATAAGGGTGAAATAGTATTAAAAGCAAAGAAGGAAACCCGCTGTAGCAGGACAAAGGAACAACAATAATAACCACCCGGGCCGAAGAAACGCCTAGCCCAGAGGAGAAAAAATAAAAACAGAAAAGCAGAAACCATAGGTACGACACAAGTCGTGATCACCTCAAAGGGAAACAGAGCAGTCCGAAACAAAAGAATAGACAAAATAGACAACGGCTAAGAGGAAGCGGCACTTGGGAGGTGAGTGGGAAATAGCCGAAGCTTCAGATTGAGGAGCCACGCTTCTGCAATCCTTCTCTCGACCTTGTTATAGCAGACCAACCAATCACACACAAGACGGGCGATAGCCAAACAAACATCCCGCGCGGAAGCACTAACATCCCTGAAGATTCGGGCGTTTCGTTCTAACCAGATCCGCTAACAAAAAGCATGGAGAAAAACCTTGGAACACCACTGTTGCGGGTTAGAGGGATTCGGAAAAAGCCACCCTCTAATGATCGTGGGGAGATCTCTTGCCGGTTGGGCCAATTGCAGAAACGAACTCATGATCCTCCAGATTTCACGGCTGAATGGGCATAGAATGAACAAATGATCCAGGGACTCTTCATTGCAACAGCACAAAACGCACCTGCTGGGGAAAGCCCAACCCTTCCTCTTCAGCGCATCATGCGTGAGAACTTTCCTTTGGTAAGCAATCCACAAGAAGACACAGATCTTGAACGGGATCGTCGACTGCCACACGATCTTGTGGGGGAAGCTAGAATCACCATTGGGGGAGGACTTCAACAGCTCCCTATACATGGACCCGGATGAGAAGCCAACGGAAGGGGCGGGTTCCCAGGACACTCTGCCAGGGCCTGTACAAAGAAAATCAGAAGGGAGATTGTTAAGAAGCACTAAAAGTCTCACTCTCTCACACTCAGCTCCCCCTCTCAAGTTATGAATAGAAGGGAGAACCCAAACAGGAACTCCCTCTTGGTTCTGAACCATGTCCACAACCCGGCAGTTTGGCTCCACAGCAACAACAGCAACCCTCGGGAACTCAGTGGCAAGCGGCTATGATCGGCCCTTGATCCAAACATCGAACCAGAAAGAGGTCTCAGCGCCAGCACCCGGCTCAATATGCGTCCAGTTCCAAAACATATCATTTAGTTTCATAATCTGAGACCACGGGCTAGCACCCACAGCTCCACGAGGCCTCCCCGGTGACCAAATCGAAGCATTATTTCGGAACTTCACTTCTATAAGATTGCGCCACCACGACTCCCTCTCGACGGCGAATCTCCAAAACCACTTACACAAGAGCGCTTGATTTCTAAACTTCAGATCTGTAATTCCCAAACCTCCAAGACATTTAGGAAGCTTGCAGGTATCCCAAGAGACCAAGTGAAGTTTATTCTCCCCTTGGACACCCGACCAGATGAAATCTCTTTGTAGCTTTTCCAACTTCATAATCACAATGACAGGGGCTTTAAAAAGGCTGAATAGGTGGTTCGATTGAGCGGCAAGAACCGCATTGCACAAAACAATTCTACCCCCAATGGAAAGATAATTCCCTTTCCAGCCAGCAAGGCGCTTCTCCACCCTTTCTATAACATGATTCCAGATTGAGGCCGAGGAGGGTGGCGCAAATGGTACATGATTTATGTTGTTGATCTGAATATAGCTTCATGATTATGCTCATTCATTTCCTTATACTGGTGCTCTTTAATTTCCCTAGGGTGTTCTCATTGTTGTTATGGGAGATGCTCCTGCTATTGTAGATGCGCTGATGGCCAACACTCGGGTATTGCTCCTTAGTATTGTTATCCACTGACCGTTTGAATTGTCTGTGATACTGAGTATAGAAATGACTCACTATGTTTTCATAATTCAGATAGAAAGATCACATTCACTGGGTCAACATCTGTGGGAAGAAGTTGATGGCAAGTGCTGCTGAGATTGTCAAAAAGGTAAAGTTTACAATAATTAAAATTGATTCTTTGTGAGTTATGGTAGTTAATTATCTCGGTTGATGGCAACGCACCCTGTATAATATTTGATAATCCAGACCTAGATTTTATTGTTATAAAAGGAATTGTAAGTCTCGGGAGTTGTCTGTTTATGCATTGAGCTGGGGGCTTATATTGTCCTCACCCATGTCTTTAAAAACATTGGGTGTCTACTTTCCAGTGTCATCATCTGTTGACTGTTGTCCTCTTTCATTTTTTATCTCATAGCTGTTATCTAGATTTAAATATAACTACGGATACTTTGCAGCTTGGATCAAAGTTTCGCAACAGTGGGCATACATGTGTTTGTGTGAATAGAATACTTGTACAAGATGGTACTACTATATTGTTTCTATGGCTTATTTATTGTTTAATGGTTCTTTCCTTTTTCACCAATTTGCTGCTCCTTTTGCTTTGTTCTAATGAAGAATACTTTTTATGCAGGCATCTATGATAAATTTGTTGTTGCTTTCTCCAAAACCGTTCAGAGTTTGCAAGTTGGTGGTGGTATTAGTGAAGGTACATCCCAGGTATGCCTTCATGGCTTGTGGCATGTTAGAAAATATTATGAGTCTGTTATTACTGTTGTGACTAAATGTTGAAGTTCAGATCATCGTTATTAGTAGCAAGAAGAAGAACCAAGTTATGAGGTAACATTCTTATGTTGGCTATGCTACTCTTTGACAAGCTGAGTAGTCAAAGTTGTGGTATTTACCTTGAAATCATATATAGGAGGAGCCAGTCGATATGAGTAAGCATTGGGGTGATTTGAAAGAAATGAAGAAAAGAGACAGAAGAAGAGATACTTGAGGGTGGCATATAGTCTATTCACGATATTTCAAGATGTCAAGTTACAATATGATTTTTTCACTTTGATTTCAATCTGCCTCTCTATCTGGTCTTCTTAACTTTGATCATTTGGGTTTCTATATTAATCCTTTATTTTCTTTCATATAGTACACGAACTGGTGCTGAACTCCGTAAACAACAAAGAAAGGAACCTGACAGGCCGCTCTACCAAGTAAAAGAGTCTTAATGCTTGGGACATTACATGGAAAGACATACGTATTGCCTACTTTACTTTGCTTTTGGAAAACCTCACTTGGAAACTAAGTAGTCCTTAGTGATTTCTGATTCTCATATTTGGATATGACAGTATGCAATTGGAAGTGGTAGTAGCGAAGATAAAAACACTGCTGAAAGGGTGAGCATTTTATACAGTATCTTACTAAGAAGTTGTTTCTTTCCCATGTACTACTTGATTTTATGTCATCATGTTGTGAAGGGGTGGTCACCAGAGCAGCTGAAGCCCCAAAAAATATTCTGCATTTTCCGACGGTCGTCTTGCTTTTACGACGGTCATAAACCATGGCTAAATGTTATAATTCTTCTTTGAAATAATTAATTTAACGACGGTCTTGTCAAAACTAGTGATGGCTTCAACCAACGCTAAATTATACCGATGGTCGAGGTGACGGTCGACCAGAACCGTCACAAAAAGTTTAAGGACTGCTGGCTCAACGACGTTTCCATGTTCCTCGGGAAATGTTTTAGCGACGATTTTGACCGTCACTAGTTATCAATAAAATCGTTGCTAAGTGATAGTTTTGTTGTAGTGTTTATTTAGTTGCGTGGTTTAAGAAGCTAGTTAGTATTCCATTCTTATTTGTTTATCACGTCGTTTAATGATGTCTGTTGTTCGAGTTTTTTGCTGTCCTTTTATCCTATTTATGGCTGAGCTGTGCATTTACCAGATTCGTGTTTAAATTCATGAGTAGGTTATTACTTTAAGTTCGGTATGCATTGCATCACGAGACATTAGTAGATCACATTATAAGAAACCAAGAACAAGTTACTTAGTAAGTTAACCGGATCAGTAGATCTACCCATAGCGTGGAAGATTATCTTAATCAAGTTCTGGTATGTTGATTAATTTAGACAAGCAAACTCAGGTAATCAAGATAATAACTAAGAACAAGTAATAGCATATTTAATCTTCGCTTAGCTAGCTATGTATGCGACGACCTCCCTTCCCATTGCGAGGAAGTATTTATCAAGTTTATCAAGCTCCCTTCCTATTGTGAGGAAGTACTTATCAGGATTATCACGTTTTGGTGTTCGGAGAGTTGTGCTAGTTAAGTAGAGGGCGGGGCCCTGTTAGATAGTCATTTATTGAGGGTTTATTTGTTATTTGGACGTTTATGTTATGTCGGTTATTTCGGGAATTATTGGGGTTAAATGGGTTAGGTTAAGTCTTTGGGTAGTTATAGGAAATTAGTCGGTTTAAATATATTATGTGTTAGGCCTAGGTTAAGGTTAAGCAATAACAACAGAATTATTCCCTAAAGCTCTCTCTCCCCCTCTCTCATAGCCGAACCCCCTCTTCCCCTCTCCAACTCGTCGGCTACCATCCCGGTGCCCGGAATCCTCTTTTCTCAACCCTAATTCCCAAATTCTACCTCATCCCAAATCCATGATTCTCATACCAAATACGATCCTCAATCGCACACCTAGATCCGTGCTCTTTCAGTGGTATCAGAGCCTGGTTGGTGTGTCGATTCTCTGAAGAAATACTGCAGTCTGAAGATGTCGAACCCTGCGGACAAACAACAGCCGCCGCGCCAGACCAAGGAGGTGGTGACAGTCAAGGACGTGACGACCAACAAGTACGACGTGCTGGCAGCATCGTTGGAGAGCTTGACCGAGGTCACTGTGAGGGCAGCGGAGGCCTCGAAGGGTTCGATCGGAGCCATCGAAGCCATGGGTGACCAAATCAAAGCCTCTATCGAAGAGATGGGCAAGAGCGTGGCTGAAAACATCTGCGGAGCCCTGGCAGCGACGATGCAGGAGGTGCTAACCCAAGTTCTGAAGAGTCGGGAGCCGTTGGCGATCCCGATCATGGGGGCGGCGACAGCGATCGCGGCAGACAAAGCTGCGGCCGCGGCAGCCGCGGCGGGCTTGGCGGTGCAGGAGGGCAGCGGCGCGAGGGCCGCGCGCCAGGAGGAGCACCCGCCGCGCGAAGGCGCGGGCGTGGGCTCTGGTCGAACTGGGTCGGGGGCGCGCCGGGAGGAGGAGGCGGCCGAGGAGAACTCGCCGGCTGGCGGCGACGAGACGGGGGCGAAGCGAGCCCTAGCCGCGGTGGGTGGAGCGCCGGGTAGCTCGGCCGTGCAGCGTAGCCGAGCCGGGGAGACGGGTACTGTGGGCACGAGGAGCGCACCCGCGCCTGCATTCAGTGGGCCTGGGTTGCTGCCGACACCAACGGACCTGGCCCAAGACAAGGCCCGTGGAAAGCAGAAGGTGGCGGGGTACGAAGGCGAGCCGTGGTCGCTTGGGCCTGAAGGAGAAGAACCCTGGCTCGAGGAGGAGTTGAGCTTCGGTGATCCGGAGGGCTGGATGGACCCGAGCCCAAAAGAGGCGAGATGGGGCTGGGTCACGGGCGCGAAGTCGGGCCAAACTGGACCGGTTACTGGGTGGCCAGCCGGTCGGACCAGACCCGATCCGACCGGACCGAACTGAACCGATTCGGGTCAACCGCAGGCGGGCAGCAGTTGGAACGGGCCGACCAGGGGACCCGGCAAGGGCCCAGAGTACGGATACCCCACATGGAGTACACCGCGAGCAGGAGGGGGACGCAGTCGAGGTTGTCGGGACAACGGGCAAGGATCAGGGACCAAACCTGAGTACACCGGGAAGCACCAGGAGGTGGCGGGCGACTGGCCCTACCCTCCCCAGCAGCGAGCCGCGGCCAGCCACTACCGTCAAGGACCGGTGAATCAGACACCGCCACCGAATACAGGCAGGTATGAGTATCATAACCCTCTGTATGAGACTGAAGAGGAATTGGTATTTAGAGCTAAACCGCCAGTGATAGAGTTTCCCAAGTTCGACGGCTCGAGAGATGTGGGTTTGTGGTTGTATGCAGCTGAGAGGTGGTTCAGAAACCACCCGATCCGGGAAGAGCGGAAGGCGCATCTGGCGTCCTTCTATCTTGAGGGAGACGCTCTCCAGTGGTGGGAATGGACCGAGCGAGCTTATGTAGCGGCCGGTGAGGTCATAACCTGGCCCAGATTCCAGGATGAGCTGCGTTACCAGTTTGGCAAGGTAGAGGGCTGGGCTCCGGAACAGCTGGCCAAACTCAGACAGACAGGGTCGGTAGCCGAGTATCGCGCGGAGTTCCTTAAGCTGGGAAACCAGTGCAAGGAAATGACAGAGGAGACCCTGGTGGGGCTGTGCATGGCGGGGCTTCGTCCAGAGCTGGCGACATCCGTTAAGGTTTTTGTACCTAAATCTCTTCGAGTTGCTTTCAGGATTGCAGGGCGCAAGGAAGAGGAGTTGGCTAGTTGGAGGACGCCGGCTGGGCGTATCCAGAAAGCCAGTGGAGGAATGGGAGCAGGAGCCGGTACATCACCGTCGTCGGAAAATGCAAGCCCGGCGGCTACGGGAGCATCATTAGGGAACAGGTTCCAGTCAAGGCTGCCACCGAAGGGGTTTGTCCGGCTGACTCAGGCAGAAATGGACCAGAAGCGCAGAAACGGCCGTTGCTTCAACTGCGACGAGAGGTACACAGTGGGCCATCAGTGCGCCAAGGGTCATCTAATGCTGTTGGTTGGGAACTGGGAAGATGAAGGAGAGGAAATGAAGGCGCGTGAAGCAGAGGGGAAGAAGGAAGAGAACAAAGAAGGTCCACCTTGAGGGCAAGGTGGATTCCAAGGGGGATGGGATGTTAGATAGTCATTTATTGATGGTTTATTTGTTATTTGGACGTTTATGTTATGTCGGCTATTTCGGGAATTATTGGGGTTAAATCGGTTAGGTTAAGTCTTTGGGTAGTTATAGGGAATTAGTCGGTTTATATATATTCTGTGTTAGGCCTAAGTTAAGGTTAAGCAATAACAACAGAATTATTGCCTAAAGCCCTCTCTCTCCCTCTCTCATAGCCGAACCCCCTCTTCCCCTCTCCAACTCGTCGGCCACCATCCCGGTGCCCGGAATCCTCTTTTCTCAACCCTAATTCTCAAATTCTACCTCATCCCAAATCCCTAATTCTCATACCAATCACGATCCTCAATCGCACACCTAGATCCGTGCTCTTTCAGGCCTTGTCCAAGATAAAATATATAAATTTCTCTTCCTAATAACGTACTTAATAATGTATCAAGGCACTGCATAAGCATTTTACTATTTATGTGTGTTCCTTCATTTGTGCTATGTAAGAATGGAAGGAGGATTAGAACTGATCCCAACGCTCACACTCAGAGTTTTTAGGATCACCGATAGCATACTAAGGAGGTTGATCAGGTCACATTGAGGCTCAAGGCTCCAGAGGGCATCAGTATGCAGAATTTATTCTTATGAATTTATAAGGATTGGGACTTGATGCACATATTTCAAAGATATTTATGATTTCTACTTATAAAAGTTTCAAGAAATTGTTATTAGATTTTCAAGTATTTATTAATGATATTTATGAAAAGATTTCCAGCTATTTTTCCAAGTATTTATGATTTTGATTACCATTAACGATTTAATAAGGATATTTTGCTAAAAGTAGTGTCTGGCCTGACTAGGTTATTACACAATTCTTTCTCTTTTATTAAAAAAAACGCAAATTCTTTTGCTGGGCATTGATTAATGTTGACCTGAAATATAAAACGCGTCACATGACCGTTATTAAACTTCTTAATTATCTTGTCTCTCTGTGAAATCAAATTACGATCGCAGCAAATCTTCTTCCACACCAACCCACTAGTTCCTCCCACGTCTCGCGCTTTTTCTTTCAGGCTTCCGGAAAGCAGTAGGAGGTCGGCCGCCGAGTCCGGCCACCATTGACTTCCACCGTGAATTAGAATGATATATGCGGTCTTGCTTGCTGTTTCTGTGGTTCCTGCATCAAAGAAAACTAGAAAAGGGAGAGGAGAATTTTCCTTCGTCTCCTTTCCCCCAATTTTTGGGCCGGACAAAGGCGCATTAGTCATTTGACTTATTTCTGCTTTTGCTTATAACAATCATACAATTATTATTATTTTTTTTTATTATTACTAGGTGGTGATGTCGCACCTTGTCGCGTGGCGGAGATGGTATATTGGCATGTATTATGTGGCCCGTTATAGTGTTTTGTTTTTATTATTAGTCTAAAATTAATCTTTTGTTAGCAGTTTTGTTAGTAATATTGACTTGACAATATGATATTGACTGAGAAGAGATATATGGTGGTCAATATCTAATTTAAACTTTTTTGAAAATTTTGGCTAATAAATGATATTTACCTAAACCCAAGTAGACCCATTGATTATGGGTAGGGTATGGGTGACGTATATATGAGTTTGGAAGTTTGTAGATGAGTTTGGATAGAGTATGGATATTTACCTTCATAATCTAAATGTCTATGAGTTGGGTATGGATACCCATTTATTCAAGGGTGTTTTAATTACACATACAAAAATTATACCTATTTGTAGAACTTCAAAAGTTTAGGTACTAAAATGTAATACAAAAAATTTTAGGTACTAAAATGGTATGTTCCATCAATGTTTGAGGACTTATATGCCCAAAAAATAAATTTAGGTTATAAATCTAAATATCTATGAAGTTTAGTTACCAAACTGTAATTTGCATAGTTGAGGCTTAATTGTTTTTATGGTGATGTATTTAAGATGATAATTATTTATATTTTTTATAGAAAATAGGAAACTATTTATTTTATATGTATAATTGCTGAGAATTCCATTTATAATTGTTGAAAATTCTAGCCTAGGTGAAAAAGAAAGACTCTAGAGAGAAGCCAAAAAGAATATAAACTAGAACTCGCTTAAAATTTCACGCCTTCAATTCTCATAGTGGAAAATGATGACTTTCTAATAAGTAATAACTATGTATATTTATTTTTAATTGGACTTGGCATTGAGCTGAAAAAGATAGTGGTTCATTGTTAAATTATTAATTCTCCAAAGTATTGGTCAGTCATGTATGGACTCGTTCATACTTGTGATTAAAATACATAAAAATAGTATACTAATTAGGGTTAGATGAATATGGTAAAGAAAGAAATAAAGAAAAGTTATGGAAGGTGAGTGAAAAATCAAGCGAAAATGAAGTAGATGATGAAAAGGTTTTGACCAATTCTTTTAGTTGGCCGTCAATACAACAGTCAACCATTTTCACCGTAGCAATTTATTGACGCTTGCTTATGTAGATGTCGCATATTTTGTTACATGTAATTAGAGAAGTTTGTTTAGTACCCCGTATATGTACTAAATGAGTTTATAAATTTGCTCTTGCAATATTTTAGAGTCGTCTCTCTTTTATCATTTATTTAATGTTTCACGTAATGAACAAATATAAAATGGTTGAATCTTCTCATACAATTGAGTGATACAACATCTTGTGTGATACAAACAAAATTTATACTTTTATGTTATGGTGGATTGGATTCGTGTATTGATTCAATAAATTAACATTAAAATTAAATTTGGGATATCAAAATGTAAAATGTTCATTATAGTAACTAAGTTGTAATTTAATTAACTTTGGGAAATTCTCGTCGCTCCAAAATCATCATTATTAGTTTATCATCAATGGGCCAATCAAAGAGAGTTCTTAGGAAACAGTAACCCAGCTTCAAATTTCGTGAAATAGATCCTTCGAAATGCTCTCGACTGCAAGCAATGGAACCTCCGCTCCGGCACGGCCGTTTCTAATCCTTTAAGTTTGAATGTGGCGCAAGCCACAGGTTCCTCTGAAATGGCAATTGATTCCTCTTCTTTGTCTGTGCAGCAGGTGATGACACAAGATCCAGAGCCGGAGGGGCCCTTGGACAAGTGAACGGGACGGCGACTGGCCAACCTTTCTCGTATGCTAAGGCGGTCATGGGAATGCCACAGAAAGCGACGACCCTGAATCAGTCTCTTCAATGGACTCCGGTAGGAGAACATGATCTGGTGCCCGGCGAACGGAATGGAGAACTGGCTCTGGCTGTTTCGGCGGAGTTCAAAGGAAAGCTCTGTGCACCCTGGCAGAGAACACTAGTGATTCGATTACTAGGGTTGAGGATCGGTTTCGTCACACTCTATAATCGTCTAAAAAGCTTATGGCGGCCGATAGGCGCAATGGAGGTTAAGGATCTGGATCACGACTATTTTCTAGTCAAATTGGACAACGAACAAGATTACTTCCGCGCTCTAACCGATGGACCCTGGTTTATATATGACCATTATTTGGTCGTTCAGCAATGGACGCCCAAGTTCAAGGCCTCCGACCCTCTTCCAAAAACCATGATTGTTTGGGTTCAGATCCCTGCTCTGAAAATCCATTTTTACCACAAGGAGGTAATTACTATGTTGGGGAATCTCATTGGCCGAACCATTAAGTTGGACTATCATACGTTAACCCAGAAACGAGCTAAGTTCGCTCGGGTAGTGGTAGAAGTTGATATCTCCAAAGCTCTGGTTCCCCGAATATGGCTTGACGGCGAGTGGCCAACGGTTGAGTACGAGAACCTCCCCGAGGTTTGTTTTGATGCGAGAAGATCGGACACAATAAGGGAACATGTCCCCAGAACAAAACGCAAGAAGCATCATCTCAAGGTAACGTCGCCGGAGGGTCGCCGCCGGGCAGTCAGACACAACCATCGGAAGACTCCAATCCGGGCTTTGGGCCGTGGATGTTGGTATCAAGGAAATCCCGGCAGAAATCGGGGGATGGGCAAAGAAAAGGAAAGGAGGAGCATGATACAGGGAATCAAATCATAATTGCCAAGAATAAGAATCATGAAGCCGCCGGCAAGGACGCAATTCAGCCGCCATCTCTGTTGACAACCTCAAACGGCCCTTTACCCCAACAGGATTCAGTACAATAAAGGAAAGTGGTTAATGGGAATAAAAGCGGAGTGGACGCGCAGAAAGGGAAAGGGAAAGTGATTAAGGAGAGTACAGGGAAAGGGAAGGGTCTCCTTGGTCCTAGGCCCAAAACAGTGGATGCAGTCACAAGGCCAAAGTCAAACTCTAAGAATGGGGCCTCGTCTTCAAGTAATCGGCCGGATCCACTTTCCTGTCAGCCGTCTGCTTCGAAAAATCCGAACTTGACAGTTGGGCCTGCAACCCAAAGCGTGGTCAACGACTTGCCCGAGCCTCCTACTTTCAAGACTCTTATGGGCCCTAATGGAACATTGATGCAGATAATTGAGAGCCCACAATCCTCAAGAGATAACGGCGACACAACCCCATCTCTGACTGCAAGAACAAAATGGAGCAAGGGGAAGAAATTGCAAGGAAAGAAGTCGCCGACCAAGTTGAACCCGATGAAGCCTCTCCAAATTTGGTCTCCGATCAAGGATAGGAAACCCAAATCCAAGTCGCGCATGGCGTCTCTGACCTTGCAGGAGATTAGCGCTTGGACGGAGGCGGCGAAAAGACCAGCGAATGACGGTAGGGAGAAGGAGAAGACTGCGTCGGAGGGACAGCTACAGGCTGAGGTTCAGAGCGATGTAGCTCGCACTTAAGCGAGACGGCGCTCCTCCTCTTTCTACTTGGTGGTCTCGTACTTCTTCTGTTCGGTGTCCCTCTATTTTTATGTCGATGATTTATAAATTAAAAGTTCTGTCGTGAAATGTCGGTGGCGCGGGGAGCAGATCGTTTTGTCGAGGTATCTTTGGGAGAGGTTGATTACTCAAAGCAGGCACATTGATATCCCTTGGCTGCTCACAGGGGATTTCAATGCAATTAGTAAACCGGAGGAAAAGTCGGGCTTCCCTACGAGGAACACTCTAAGGAGATGTCAACTTTTCACCGAGAGAATGAATCTTGTAGAGCTGGTGGATCTCGGGTTCTCGGGATCAAAGTTTACCTGGTCTAGAGGGGATCAAAGTCATACGTACAAGGCTAGTAGACTGGATAGGAGCTTGTGCAACTTACACTGGAATTTGGCCTTCCCCAACTTCTCGGTTATCCATCTTCCTCGCATTAGTCAGATCATAGCCCCATTCTCACCAGCGTGGAGCCTCAAGCGGTTCAGACTCAGAACGCGAGGCCTTTCAGGTTTGAAGCGGCCTGGTTGACTAATGGAAATCTCTCCAAACTTGGTTAAGGATGCCTGGGATGCTAATAATCCGTTGCATAATGCTTTGCAAACAATGGCAGATAAGCTTGCCGAGTGGAATATAGTGGTGTTTGGTGACATTAATTAGAAGAAGCGCAGGCTGCTGGCTAGAATCAAGGGAGTGGAAACTAGAGTATCTGCTGGCTTCTCCCCTGGGTTGGCCAAGCTTCACTCAAAGTTGGCTGGAGAACTGGATAAAGTGCTTGAGAAGGAGGAGCTCTTCTGGTATCAGCGATCCAGAGATAATTGGGTAAAATATGGGGAAAGAAACACAACCTATTTTCATCAGCAGGTCAACATTAGACGATGGTTTAACAACATCGAGGCGCTCTTGGATGATAATGACAATTGGGTGACTGATCCTCATTCTCTTGCTTGGCTTGTGTTTGAGTTTGTTACTAATATTTATCTGCAGGATAATTCCCCGTATGAAGATAGACTTCCGAAGGACCGCTTCCCCAGGTTGGATCAAGGGGAAGCTGCAGCGTTATTCATACCCTTTAGTATCCTGGATATTCACAAAGCGATTTTTGACATGAAGCTTTTCCAAGCTCCGGGTCTAGACGGGTTCCATGCGGCGTTTTATCAGCAGTTCTGGCAAGTGGTAGGGAAGTCTCTCTCCGATATGGCTATATCCTTTTTCATGACAGGTACTCTACCGGAGGCGGTGACTGAGTCGACGCTAGTTCTTATTCCCAAAGTGGACTCGCCAGAGAGAGTTACTCAGCTCAGGCCTATTTCTCTCAATAATGTCTGCCTCAAAAGCATCACCAAGGCCATGACCTCAAGGTTAAAACCCATCATGAGAAAGTTGATCTCGCCTCGACATAGTAGTTTTATCCCTGGGAGACAAACTACGGACAACATCATTGTTGTTCCAGAAGTCTTGCATTCCTTCAGAAAGAGACGAGGAAAGAAAGGAGGAATGGTCTTCAAGATTGATCTCAAGAAAGCTTATGATATGCTCAGGTGGGACTTTGACTCGCTACGACACAACAGTTAACAATGGCCAAGTGTAACCAATGGAAGGGACTGTAGTATAGTGGCTCAAGTGATAAATATCGAATCCACGGGTCTCTAGAGTTACCATTACTCAGCTTCAGTTTATTATTAAGCAAACCAGATTAAGATGAAAGAACTAAAACTACTCTAGCAAACTACAGTTAAAGTTAATCTAATTACAGGTTGGGAACTCACTTAGGTATGATTCCCCCTAGCCACTAGCCAGACTAACGATTGATGATTTCCAACTTGTTTCACTTTCATTCAATATGCGGAGAATCCTTGACTAGACCTTGAGTCTCGACTAAAGGAACAAGGCCCTCTTGAGTCAATTGCCTAGAGGGACGTATCCTTCTCTAGAACAACTGATCAAGGCGTTCTGAACTAGACTCCCTCAATCAAAAGAGGTTCTCAATCGATACAAAGCAGTGAATCAACCCTCGACTAAAGCAATCGATCCACTACTATCAATCTATGGTGCTCTATTGACCTAATCAGGTATTCCCTCTCATAGGATCAAAGCAGAATCAATAATCTCGACTAAAGCAGAATTGAATCATGAAAACATGCATAGATTGAATATGAACTCAAGATTATCAACTCAGAGTACTCATACAATCATCCAATCAAACAAACATAGCTAGGGTTCCTCAAAACCTAAGTGAAGGGAAGTTACTCCATAGAGAAGAGAGAGAATGCAGTAAGAATCTTCAAATGATCAGTCTTCAAGTCCGTGCTTGTTCCTCGAGCTTCCAAGGGAAAGAAATCCTCCAATTCCACTCCAAGAATGCCCTCAAACCACCCTCTCTCTCTTTGGTTCGTTCCTTGGGTGTTTGGGATCCAAAACCCAGCTCTCCTCCTCCTTTGGCTCGAATTTGGGCTAAAAAACCCGATTCTGGGCAAAACACGGTCGAGGGCACAGCCGTGCTTTGGTTTTGCCCGCCCGTGCTTTGCCCCATGTTAAAAACACGCCCGCGCGCGTCGGCCAAAACACGGTAGTGCCTAAATATGGGCACGGCCGTGTTTTAATTTAGGCGCGCCCGTGTTTTTACTGCCGAAACTGTTCCCCTATATTCAATGCTTCGTTTCTCCCTCGTCCGGACTCCGAATCAGTCGCCATTTGATCCCAGACACTCGTAGTCTCGTCCTATTTCTTTTAATGACAAGCTTGCATGATTCTTTGTCCATAAAGTGAGGTAGAAATCCATTTTTCTTCAGGTCATGCTCGAGTTTCTTGTCCCTAATCGTCAATTGATCTCTGATTGACTTGAAACTTGCGCCTATGCTTCACTTTATGTGCTAGGACCTGAAATGTGACAAAGGAACACAACCTAGTGTAAAATAGGCCAAAGACGCGATAATTAAAGCTCAAACGATCAAGAAACAAAAGGGAAAACATGTGCAAATATCGAGTCGTCAAATCCCCCCACACTTAACCGTTTGCTTGTCCCCAAGCAAACCTAACTCAAACCAATGTAGCTCTCCATACCTCTATAGCAACACACAACCCCGATCGTCGGTAGAGGATTTCCTATATCATATAGCAGCTTACGAGGTCAACTGGTCTTCTAAGACGTTCCCTATCTCTCTCAATGCGAGTACTAGACTCAAGCCAGGATCATGAGAAGAAGTAGAAGTAAGACAGTCAGTTCATGGATAAAGGGACTCACACCATTCACAACCAAGGACTCGTTGTACCGGGGTGCTCTTTCACTTCATTTCACCGTTGGAACCCCTTTTTAGCTTTCATTTTACTTTATTTTTTCTTTCTTCTTTCATTCACTTGACGGGGGTTCCAACTGCAGTCTTTTGCACGGTCGACCCTTATTAGTCGAGCAAGAGCAATTTTTGTACACCTGGCGCTCGCCAGAGTACTTCTTTTAACTCCTTTTCCTCAACTCGTGTGGAGGGTCAATGAAATTAAGGGGGGTCGGAAGCTCTATCCGTGCCCTTAAAAACACATCCTCAAGTAGGCAAACCGTTCAACGAGTGGAAGTTTTACTTGTACTAGAGACAGCTTAGCTTCACCTTGTAGGAGTACCCCACTAAGGATCACTAAAATCTCTTCCAAAACCCGATTTGGTGCAATGAACGGTGCCGCACACGTTGGGCTTACCCCATGTTTATGATTTTATGATTTTGACATGGAGGACCAACTGCTTTTCATTTTTCACATGAGCACCCTTTTCGATACACGAGTCCATAACACAATCCAAACATAGTCACCATTACCACATGAATTCAACGGTCTTAGCTCCACTAATTCACAAAATCAACTGGCACAACAGAGAGCTAGATAGGAAAAATCTTATACTTCAACATCCTCCATAGTGCTACACTACCTCCCTAGGTTGCACATTACTATAGAGACTGTCAATTCAAAGCATATTGAGCAGGCAATTTGCAAGGAAACACGTACTTGGAGCCCTCAAATTTAAAAATTTGGACAGTGGACTAGGCTCCAAGCACACAAACAGCCAAACATTCACCCTCATACATAATCGAACATCCCCCCACACTTAAGCATGACATTGTCCTCAATGGAGGAAAGATAAGGAGGGTAGAATGAAGTTACCAGATCCAGGGTGAATGATGGTGGACGGGGCAGGCGGTGTATTCCAGGAGGATAGAGTGGTCAGACCACAAACACCACACTAAATCTCACAAAGGTTGAGTTATTGGCTCTAAAATCAAATAACAAAACTGACTCAACCGAGGAGGAAAAGAGAAAGAAATGCAAACCGACTGGTTGGGTTGCCTCCCAACAAGCGCTTCTTTCACGTCGTGAGCCGGACGATGGCTCCTAAGTTTCGGTCCACCCCAAAACCTCCTTGAAGTTGAGGTTCTCGTCAATGAGGTGGAGTCTTAAGTCACAAGCATGTGGTATGACAGGTGATGGAAGCTCGTGCACTTGATGCGGATGAAGTCTCCACCCTCGAGACCTCTTCTTCTCTTCTCTCGTCTCATTGCCCCAACCCAGATATGACAGCATCGATTGACCACCATCGCGTCCACCAAGAGGGACCGATGTTGACGTGACCTTGGTATGGCAAAGAGACACTGCAAATGGATCCTTTCTAAGTAGTTCCTCGAAGTTTGGTGGAGATATCAAATGTAACTCATGGCCGGTGCAAGCCTCTTCCACCTCAACTTTGTCCTCGGCCTGGACGCCAATTGCTTCTTCAACCTCCCATCCTTGTTCATGTGGTATCACCCCCGGGAAATGATCAAGAACTCCTCCTGCTTCACTTTCGTCATCCTCCACAACTTCTTTCTGCACCCTTTCTTGCTCTTCTTCTTCTAGCACGGATTGGAGAGCAAGTTGCCAAGCAATTTCTTTCATGAGATCTTCTTGCATCTCCTCACTCATGCCCGCCTCTTCAAAGCTCAGTTTGGGATTTGGGAAGGTACGGTCGGCTATGATATGACATTCCTGATCATGATCATCACGGGAGCTCTCCGTGACAACTTCAGTGTGCTCCACTATGTCCTTGTAGCCTTCTTCTTCCTCCTACTCTTCTTGTATGGTAGCAGAAGGGTGATCTGGATCAGGTTGTGCGAAAGATCGCTCAAGATCATCGACGCTCTTCTTAAGGCTCAGGAGGATCTCCTCTGTTTCTCGATAGGCCTGGACACAATGATCCATCCTGGAGCATGTTCTCTCACAATCTCGAGCAAACTGTTCCATGAGAAGGCTCAATTCATAGTTTGGATCTGGCTGTGGAGTGTAGCATGGCTCTGCAGAATGGCCCGTGAAGGCCGCCATGGGTAACTCCAGCGCCGATGGCCCTTCTGGTTGTGGGAGAAATTCTTCTTGATAATGAGGTTGTTCTTGATATGCCCAGGGGTCCGGTTGTTCTCCATAGTCAGGGGTTGGTACTGGAACCCGAATCCATAGTCTTCTCCTCCTTGATTGCTCCAGGGAGTCTCGGAGTAATACCACTCGGATGGTGGTGGATACCCCCAATGATTGGAGAAGCCATGAGGATCCATGATTCAAATATGCACCAACAGAAACAAAAACACCCAAGTGAAAAGCAAGGGTGGAAAAGAAAAACGCTAAAGTAACAAACTTCTGCCTTTCCTAATACTCTAGAAAGTCCCCGGCAACGGTGCCAAAAACTTGACTCGCTACGACCCAACACCTAACAATGGCCAAGTGTAACCAATGGAAGGGACTGTAGTATAGTGTCTCAAAGTGATAAATATCGAATCCACGGGTCTCTAGAGTTACTATTACTCAGCTTCAATTTATTATTTAGCAAACCAGATTAAGATGAAAGAACTAAAACTACTCTAGCAAACTACAGTTAAAGTTAATCTAATTATAGGTTGGGAACTCATTTAGGTATGATTCCCCCTAGCCACTAGCCAGACTAACGATTGATGATTTCCAACTTGTTTCACTTTCATTCACAATGCGGAGAATCCTTGACTAGACCTTGAGTCTCGACTAAAGGAACAAGGCCCTCTTGAGTCAATTTCCTAGAGGGACGTATCCTTCTCTAGAACAACTGATCAAGGCGTTCTGAACTAGACTCCCTCTATCGAAAGAGGTTCTCAATCGATACAAAGCAGTGAATCAACCCTCAACTAAAGCAATCGATCCACTACTATCAATCTATGGTGCTCTATTGACCTAATCAGGTATTCCCTCCCATAGGATCAAAGCAGAATCAATAATCTTGACTAAAGCAGAATTGAATCATGAAAACATGCATAGATTGAATATGAACTCAAGATTATCAACTCAGAGTACTCATACAATCATCCAATCAAACAAACATAGCTAGGGTTCCTCAAAACCTAAGTGAAGGGAAGTTACTCCATCGAGAAGAGAGAGACTGCAGTAAGAATCTTCAGATGATCAGTCTTCAAGTCCGGGCTTGTTCCTCGAGCTTCCAAGGCAAAGAAATCCTCCAATTCCACTCCAAGAATGCCCTCAAATTGCCCTCTCTCTCTTTGGTTCGTCCCTTGGGTGTTTGGGATCCAAAACCCAGCTCTCCTCCTCCTTTGGCTCGAATGCCGTGCTTTGGTTTTGCCCGCCCGTAATTTTCCCCGTGTTAAAAACAAGCCCGTGCGCGTTGGCCAAAACACGGTCGTGCCTAAATATGGGCACGGCCGTGTTTTAATTTAGGCGCACCCGTGTTTTTACTGCCGAACCCGTTCCCCTATATTCAATGCTTCGTTTCTCCCTCGTCCGGACTCCGAATCTGTCGCCGTTTGATCCCAGACGCTCGTAGTCTCGTCCTATTTCTTTTAATGACAAGTTTGCATGATTCTTTATCCATAAAGTGAGGTAGAAATCCATTCTTCTTCAGGTCATGCCCGAGTTTCTTGTCCCTAATCGTCAATTGATCTCTGATTGACTTGAAACTTGCGCCTATGCTTCACTTTATGTGCTAGGACCTGAAATATGACAAAGGAACACAACCTAGCGTAAAATAGGCCAAAGACGTGATAATTAAAGCTCAAACGATCAAGAAACAAACATTCTGCGGCGAAAAAGTGAAATTCGTTGCAAATTGTACACTTTCTGCGACAAATTTCTTATCGTCGCGATAGAATTCGTCGTAGATAGTGCAGTTTATTGTATTGAGTATATATGAGTTTGGGGTCTTGTAGATGAGTTTGGGTAGGGTATGGACATTGATTTTATACTTTAAATGAGCGTGGGTTGGGTATAAATACCGTTTACTTGTGGTTGTTTCAACTACACATACAAAATTGGACGTATTTATAAAATTTTAAAAGGTTAGGTATCAAAATGAAAGACACAAATTTTTTACGTACTAAAATATATTTTTCCATCGACATTTTAAGAAATATATGAATTTTTTTATTTAGTTACTAAATTTAAAGACATGTTAAATTTATGTACAAATCTATAATTTGCATATAACTATAAATAGAAACCCATATGTTTATAAAATAAAAAAATAGAAACACAAATGAATAAAAAACCCAATCTAAATAAATTAGTATGTTACTAGAGTTGGGCCTGCCCGTTGGTAGGATAAGTTATATTATATGTATAGTAATTATCCAAATTATTTATTCGTTAATATGAAAGAATTCAAATTATTCAATTATTAAAAGTATAGAAACAACATACATTATAAGTTTTAAAAATGCCTTGATCATTCATGAAAAAAATCATTATCAAAACTAAACAACACAACTCATGCAAGTAACCGTTTCCTAAAAAACTTAATATTCAAAATGCAGTTCAATTTACTCTTTGCTATTCAAATTTACTCCAAATTTCCTTTTGATTGCTAAAAACATGAAAAGTATTTTAGTATTTTCTCCATACAACTTCATCTTCATTAATGAAACTTTATATTCACTATCAATAGCCTTGATCATTCATGAAAAAAAATCATTATCAAAACTAAACAACACAACTCATGCAAGTAACCGTTTCCTAAAAAACTTAATATTCAAAATGACGTTCAATTTACTCTTTGCTATTCGAATTTACTGCAAATTTCCTTTTGATTGCTCAAAACATGAAAAGTATTTTAGTATTTTCTCCATACAACTTCATCTTCATTAATGAAACTTTATATTCACTATCAATAGCCTCTTCTTCTCCTCCAATTCATTGTAAACCAAATTTTAATGACAAAATGCTTGAAAATTTGAAACATCTTTTCACCGTAGTAGAATTTCACCTCATACACGTCCTTATCTTCATCACTGAATACACTACCTCTACTATTAGAATAATATTCCTTCTTCTCTTGCATTTCACTGAATGCAAAAATTTAATAGCAAAACTTTTTGAATTGTGAAAATTTCATTTTCAAGAACTTCCCGTTACATACATTTTGTGAAATTTTTCTGATATTCTCTTCTTTCATTCTTCATAATCTTCAAAACTATGTACCCAATTATGGGTTCACGATGTTTTAATCGGTGAGCTTGATCTGAAAATTTAACTTCGTTCTCTCGGTTTGTATGTGATGAGGAGGTAAAGGTAGCTTCCTCGCGATACAGAACAATAAAGTTAGATTAAAAAAATATTGTATACAATTCACACTAATCTCGGATCTATAAAATAACAAAAATTGAGATACAATATTTGGTTGAAAATTTATTGTTTTAGTGGGTACGTTTATTTCTCCCCGATGAATGAACTTGAAGTTAAAAACATAGAAGAGTAGAGTTAGATTTTTACCTGACTACTATTGTCTTTGATGTTGTTGTATAATTCTTATAAAACTACTGACCATAGTCTTCTCTACAAAATTTCTTTGGCAAGTTTCAATTAATATGGTTTTTCTAACCCATTTAAAATCATAGTTGAAATGGATAAGATAAAGTCCTCTAAATTTGCGAGAAATTAAGAATCCCTTAACTATGGCTCTTTAAATTTTTGTCATCTGTAATTAAAGGAGGTCAAATTTCCTTTTGATTGCTCAACCATGAAAAGTATTTTCTCCATACAACACCATCTTCATTAATGAATCTTTATATTCACTATCAATAGCCTCTTCTTCTCCTGCAATTCATTGTAAACCAAATTTTAATAACAAAATGCTTGAAAATTTGAAACATCTTTTCACCGTAGTAGAATTTCACCTCATATACGTCGTTATCTCCATCACTGAATACACTACCTCTACTATTAGAATAATATTCCTTCTTCTCTTGCATTTCACTAAATGCAAAAATTTAATAGCAAAACTTTTTGAATTGTGAAATTTTCATTTTCAAGAACTTCACTTTACATACATTTTATGAAATTTTTCTGATATTCTCTTCTTTCATTCTTCATAATCTTCAAAACTATGTACCCAATTATGGGTTCACGATGTTGTAATCGGTGAGCTTGATCTGAAAATTTAACTTTGTTCTCTCGGTTTGTATGTGATGAGGAGGTAAAGGTAGCTTCCTGGTGATTATAGGTGTCAAAACATAGCCCGACACGATTAACCCGCCCGATCAACCCGACCCGCAACCCGACCGCAACCCAAATTGACTAAAAGTCAACAACCCGTAATCCGCCCGACCCGCAACCCAACTAACCCGCAACCCGACTGACCCGCAACCCGATTAACCCGAACCCGATTGACCCGAACCCGATTGACCCGAACCCGAATAACCTGTAACCCGACCGACTCAACCCGAATTTCATCTAATCCACTTGAATAATTATAAAAATATACAATACATAGTTTTTCAAAATAAATTTTTTCATTCTAAACTTAAGTAAAATTATTTTTTCATTTCGTATAAGAAATTTAAAAAATATGAAACTCACTTGATATTACGTACTTTAAGAAAATTACAAAAATTGAAACATGAAGGTCACTTGAGATCATGACAATATTAATTTAATATATAAATTAAAATTTTGGTTAATTTAACTATTCAATAAAATTATCAATTAAATATAAATAAAAGTAAATTAATGTATTTGGTAATTTGATGTGTTTAAAAGAAGAGAGAAATTTTGGTGTATTAAAGTTTTTGGGAAGAGAAAGAAGAGGGAAATTTGGTTTTTTGAATTTTTTATAAAGGAAACTAGTGGGAATTTTGGTGGTTTTGATATGTGGGAAGAGAAAAAAGTATGAAAGTTTGATTCTTTTGATTATGAAAGAGAAATAAGGAGGGAAACTTTTGACTTTTCAACTTTTTGTAGAAGGAAAGAAGAGGGTAATTTGGTTCTTTCAATTTTATGGAAGAGAAAGAGGAGGGAAAATTGAATTTTTCTAATGTATGGAAGGAGAAAGAAGGAGGGAAATTTTAGTATTTTTGTGAAAAGAAAGAAGGAAACAAATTTGGTGTTTTCAATTTTTTAGTTTTTCATAATTTTAGCTTTGGAAATATGAATCTTTAACTTTTATATGGAGGGCATGACTAGTTAAAATTATTCTTATATGCTTTGAAGGCTAATATGTATATATGTATGTAATTGTTTATGGGCTAATAAATCAATTAACAATTAGTTACAACAATTTATACTAAACTTGATAAGTAATCTTTGACGGTTCGTTCTTTAAGATATAAAGTATATGGTTAGGGTATAAGGTATAAGGTACATATGGTTTAGGGTGTATATGGTTAGGGTATAAGATATTGATGGTTTTGACGGTTCTAAGTTTTTTATTAACATTTGTTCACTTGAAGTCATTTGAAGTCTTTAACGGCAGGAGATCCCTTCTTAATTTATGTTTATGGTACGTGGTTAGGGTACGAGGTATGTGGTGTAAAGTATAGGATATATGGTTAGGGTATAACAATTAGCAAATATCACTTTTTATCTATGTTTTGAAAATCAAAGTATGAATTTCACTTTTAAATTAACTATACTAGCAAAATCACAACTCAAGGACATATGGTTAGGGTATAGGTTATGTGGTTAGTGTATAATGTATTGATGGTTTAGGCTATACAATCAACAACATATACTAACTTAATATTGTTGATTGTGGGTAAGGCTAAATGTATAGGATATATGCTATTGAGTAAGTTATGATTGAAGTCACAATAATTTTACTAAATTTGATAGCTAATCTTTAATGGTTCAATTTTTTGGATAATTCGAACAATTTTACAAATAACTCGTTTGGCAACAGTTCACTGAAGTTATTTGGGCAATGAGTTATTTTTAAATAATTCCTTTTATCACTATGCTTTTGCCAAATACCACACGCCAAATACCAGATTTGCATGGTTATACTAAACGAGATACTTTAATCCAATCACTACTGAATTAATGCTAAAATATCAAATAAACAATTAACGGTGTCTTTTGGTTGCAAATATTGATATCACCATTACTATTAGCTATAATACTTTACCAATTATGATTAATTACATAAAAAGTTTGCAAGTCATACAAATTGATTTAACATTTTGACTAGTTTTTTTTTAATAAAGTATATATATACGAGGTAGAAATAAATTGGTTAAAAAGTTGAGAAAATATTTTAAATTAGTGTAATAAAATGTGTAAGTTGGTAATGAGTTAAGTTACTTGATGCGTTGGCCCGAACAACCCGAAACCCGACCCGCCCGCAACCCGCCCGACCCAAAACCCGATGAACCCGCAACCCGATTGAACCCGAACCCGATGAACCCGCAACCCGACTAACTCGCAACCCGTTTGAACCCGAACCCGATTGAACCCAGCCCAAACCTGCCCGAACCCGCCCGATTGACACCTATGCTCGTGATACAGAACAATAAATTTAGATTAAAAGAATATTGTATACAATTCACACTAATCTCAGATCTATATAATAACAAAAATTGAGATACAATATTTGGTTGAAAATTTATTGTTTTAGTGGGTACGTTTATTTCTCCCTGATGAATGAACTTGACGTTAAAAACATAGAAGAGTAGAGTTAGATTTATACCTGACTACTATTGTCTTTGATGTTGTTGTATAATTCTTATAAAACTACTGACCATAATCTTCTCTACAAAATTTCTTTGGCAAGTTTCAATTAATATGGTTTTTCTAACTCATTTAAAATCATAGTTGAAATGGATGAGATAAAGTCCCCTAAATTTGCGAGAAATTAAGTATCCCTTAACTATGGCTCTTGAATTTTGTGTCAGCTGTAATTAAAGGAGGTCAAATTTCCAACCAGTAAGTCTACTTGTCGCTTTCTGCTCGACCAAATGAACTTTCTCAGCACCACCTTGTACGCTTTTATTTTTATACATTTAGGAAACAAGGAAACAAGGAAACTAATCTCATGTAGTAAGCATCATCTATAATGCTTGATAATTTAGATCATTGATCCAATAGATCATCAATTATGTCTAGTAGAGGCCTACACTTAATCATGTGATATCCTAACTTCCTTATTTCTTCATTGATTAGGTGATGGCATGAAGCGAAAGAACGCATTAGTTTATCAAATCTTTATCGCAAGAAGGACATACATGGGTAGAGAGTGGCCTTAGAGGAAAAGGCTAGTGCATCATAATAGATGATGCATAGAAGCATCTCAATGATGAGTTAGTATGCATGATCATCTAGAAATCACTATATAAACATTAATTTCATTGCTTCTTTTCTTGTTTTCTTATTTGCTTGCATTGTTTGTTCTTTACCTGCATAGTAGCTTAGGATCACGAATAGGGCACCTCAACCAGTGTCAGTTGGAGAGTACAAGAGGGTGGGTCCCGAAACCTATCCTGGTTCAGAAGAAAAATGGTTAAATTAGGGACAATAGTTAATTGACACCTAAAATTAGGGGGTGTCTAACCTCAATAATTTATCTAATGGTCTTGTGTTTGAATCTTGGTAACCTCATCTCTTAAGCACACTGTGTTCCGATTTGTGAAACTTCAATTTCCTATAAGCTAACTTTCATATGAGAGAGCGAGCTAGTAAACGGTATAAGATATATTTTTAAACTTCTCTCAATAACTCGAGTTATGGATATTAAAAGGTTCTTAATAAATAACATCATTCGAAAGCGAAAAACGAACTAAATCATGAATTGTTCTTTTGTTTAAGAATCATTATTAAAATTCACTCAACAACTCGAGTTATTGATACTTAATGGTTCTTGACAAAGAATATTTGAAAGAGAGCGACTAACTAAATCGTTAATAATGGTTTAGTGCACAAACAGTGGTGGATCTAGGGGTTGGCCACGTCGCCCACCCCTCCTATGGTTCCAAAGTATAGCACAATAAATTGTTTGAATTTAGGTATTCGACCCAGTGCTATTCAAATGCAGCACGATGTTATTTTCTATTCAATTACGACCTAGTGCTTTACTATGTCCTGGATCCTCCGATGTGCATAGAGTAATATTCTTGATTGTTTTACTATGTTCCTAGATGACCATTATCAAGAGAAAGGATTGGTCGATCTTGGTTCTAATATCAACATACTACCACTTCCACTCTATGAAGATATGGGTCTAGCTAACATGGAGGAGATTCGAATGGAGATCAAGATGGCAGACAACACTCCATGTCAACCTATTCGAGTAGTTTGAGGATTGAGCACCCAAACCGGGTGATTCATATTCATTCTAGACTATGTGGTGATCGAGATGGAGATAGAGACCTCATACTCTTTGATCTTGGTAGACTATTTCTGGCCACGTCCTTTGTTATGACCGACGTGGTAAAAGGAGAAATCACACTACAAGTGGGAGTGGTCATGCATCGAGTAGTGAGTCCTAGTGAAGACAAGGAGGAGATCCGACACATCGATAATGATGATTTCAAGGAGAATGAAGAGATGGAGCCAGAGATAGAGATCAAGGCCCTACATTATGAGGATTCATTACATGCTACATATCATCATCACAATGAGACAAGTTGAAAGAAGCTCCACCAACTCCAGATTTGAAGCTAGCACAAATGTCACTCAAAATAGCATGTACAAGTTTAAAAAAAATGTTGTTGGAGAATATCGAGGAGATGGAGTATGAAGTATTGTAGGATTTCAAGAGTTCATACGCTAAAGTGGATTCAATACACATCTCATAGTGCTAACAACATTGAATGCAACTGGATGGGGGTGATGAAGGGACCTCATTACTTGACTGGCCATCCGATGAGGGCATGTCTTCAATTGACATTATCATCTATCCCTTTGGTTTGCTTGGATTTAGGAGTTGAAGCATTTTCTCTCTCCATCATCTATTTTTGTTTGTTATGTTTGACTTAGAATCTCCATAAACAAGAAGAGTGATAGTAGCCTAAGCCCTTATATCAATATTTGAATGAAAAATGAAGTAACTCATTTTAAACTTTTCCATAGCTCACTCTCTTTCAGTTCATTGAGGACAATGTATATTTTAAAGTGGGGTGGAATTGGGTGTTACGTGTTACTTGATTGTGCTTGAGGCATGACATATCTTTAGCCATTTAATTTTGAGATCTACTAGTTTTATGATTCATTTGAAAAAAAAATTCAAAAATCCTAAAGATGTTTTCCATCTAATGATGTTTAGTCATTCCACAAGCGCTTTTCACTGCTCATCGTACTTTGAATCAATGAGTCTAGGAAATGTCATTCAGTCTAGGGAGGATGGTGGAGTAATTATGAAAAATGTGATCATCAATGATATATAATGACCATTTTGATCCATTCATAGATTTCTGATTATGCAAAGGAGTCTCCCATTTTTAAAAGTTTTCAAAAGATGAATTGTATGTTCTACAAAATTCAAACTCTACCTATCAAGACCTATTGGAATCATTTGAATTTTCCATGTTGCAAAATAAAATGTAGGTTAAGCTCAATGTGAGACATCTTCTCGTTGCACAAAATCGGGTTTTGGAGGAGATACTAGTTGAGTTTTAGTGGGGAAGTCCTACAAGGTGATGATAGTTCCTCTCTAGTACAAGTAAAATTTTCACATGTTGATTGATTGTCAACTTTAGGGTGTGTTCTTAAGGGCACTGATAAAGCTTCCAAAACCCCTTAATTTTATTGACCCTCCACATGAGTTGAAGTATAGGAGCTTTAGGCTCTTCCTTACCAATAAGAGTAAAGTTATAAAAAGCTCTCCACATAAGAATAGTCTAGAAAATGAAAGAATAGTTGTCTGTAAGAGAAGAAAAATAGTAAAAGATAATAAAAGTTTGTGGATTTGAAGCCAAAAGTGCTTCAAGGGTATGCCAAGTTGATGGTTGAAGCATTCTAAATCTAAAAATATTTTATCAAAAGATTTACCCCTGTGTTTTGAGACTCTAATGCATGGTTAGTTATTTATGATTGGATTTATTGCATGATGTTCTTGCATGTTGATGTGGTTAGGATTTTCTTGTGCTATTGTTGACCTTGTAAATAACTTATGATCGACTACCTAAGATCGAGACTAAGTGATGTTGTTTTGTGTCCATTAAGTTGTATGGTTGTGAGTAGTGTTTTCTTGGGGACAAGCAAAGTTCAAGTGTTGGTTATTCCTGATGACACTTTATTAATAGTTTTATCACTCTCACGTTTGATACATTTTCCCCTTATACCATTAATGCACCTTTAGCGGTTTTGATTATATTTCATATGGATTTCATGATATTTGGATAATGAGCTTGTGATAGACATTGAGTTTTTCTACTATTTGATGCCTTTTCGGTGTTATTTTGTGGTTTTTAGATATATAAAGCACTCAAGCACCAAGGTACTCAATGGATCAGAAGAAGATCGAGAATACAATCTCATGGGCCCAAAACAAGATGGATTCTAACACCGGAAGTTGTAGTCATGGACCGGATGATAATATTTAGAACAGCAGACGAGTCAAACAATGTCCAAACGAGCTTAAATTTCATGCGCAGGCCCATGAACCCAAGAGTAAGTTCCCATCATAAGTGGGCCGATATAGAGACAAAAAGCATATGGCGGGTAATATCGCCGCTCAGCTCAAGCCCTCAAAATAACTTCCTCAACATGAGAAGGAAACTTATTTCAAGTAGGAAAAAGACTAGAAACCCCCCTTCTGGAACTCGTATAAATAGGAGGCTAGCTATGCTAGAGCATTTATACACACATTTTACCAACACACATGTATTTAACTCCTTTATCATTTATGCTTGAGTTAATTTATGTTGTTATCGTTTATTACTTGAGATTATTGATAGACCGTTAATTGAACATGTTTTTACCCCTATTATTGAGCCTTATGAGATGTTGATTCTCCTGTTTTAGGCCGATTTCACGCTAGGTTGTTCTTGTTTGTGATATTTCAGGTCCTAGTACGTGAATGAAGGTTTAGGAACGAGTTCGGGGTCGATTGGATGAAGTTTGGACGTTTGGCGTGAAGCTGGGAAGCCACACGGGCACCATTGCACGTCACACGGCCGTGTAGGGACCCCTTGTGGCCGTGTGAAGGCTCGGTAAAAGCCACACGGGCAGCCTGGGGAGCCACACGGCCTTGTGGCCTCTGCCCGTGCAGCTTGCCTGGTTGCCCACTAATCGAAATGCCGCGTTTGGACACTCACAAGGGCAGCTGGGAAAGTCACACGGCCGTGTAGCCTTGCCGTGTGAGTCGAGAAATTCTGGGTTTTAACCCAAATTCGAGCCAAAGGAGAGGAAGAGCTGGGTTTTGGTTCCCAAACACCCAAGGGACGAACCCTAGAGAGAGAGCGACTTGGGAACATTCTTGGAGCTATTTTGGAGGATTTTTTCGCCAGTGGAGCTCAGGAATCTAGCTTGGAGATGGAGATTGAAGATCTAGATCATATTTCTGCAGTCTCTCTCTTCTCTATGGAGTAACTTCCCTTCACTTAGGTTTTGAGGAACCCTAGTTCCATGTGTTAGGATCTTTCTTGTATGAAGTTTTGGATGCTATATTGTTTGATTATAATCGATTGAGGCATGATTTATAGAGTCAATTGAAGCCTGATCATCTTCTCTTGATTTCTGCTTTAACCAATGATAGATAGAATCTAATTAGGTTAAGAGAGCTTCCTTGATTGATAGTGGTGAATTGGTTGTGCGAGAGTCAATCAATTCACTGCTTTGTACTGGAATTCATTCCAGGAGTGGAGATCTGTGTGAATCGCCTTAGCATTCTATCCCGGTGACGGCTATTCGCCTGCCGGGTATTCTGTCTAAGAGGGCTTGGTCAGCTTAAGAGATTCCAAGCTAATTTAGGATCTTCCGCAGTTTAATCAACAGTAGATCAACCAAAAGTAATTGCAACTTGGACCTAATTGATGAGCTAGGGGGAATCATACCTAAGTGAGTTCCCAACTTGTAATTAGTAGAGTAGTTAGTAGAGTAGTTTAGTAAATCAATCCTTAATATAGTTTGCTAGATAATGAACTTAAGCTGAGTAATAGTAACTCTAGAGACCCGTGGATTCGATATTTATTACTTGTGCCACTATACTGTAGTCCCTTTCATTGGTTATACTTGGCCATTGTTAGGTGTTGTGTTTTAGCGTGTCATGTTTTTGGCACCGTTACCAGGGACTTTCTAGATTATTAGGAATGGCAGAAGTTTGTTACTTTAGCGTTTTTCTTTTCTTTTCCACCCTTGCTTTTCACTTGGGTGTTTTTTGTTTTTGTTGGTGCAGATCTGAATCATGGATCCTCATGGCTTCTCCAACCATTGGGGGTATCCACCACCATCCGAGTTGTATTACCCCGAGACTCCCTGGAGCAATCAAGGAGGAGAAGACTATGGATTCAGGTTCCAGTATCAACCCCCTTACTACGGAGAACAATCAGACCCCTGGGCATATCAAGAACATTCTCCTTATCAAGAAGAATTCCTCCCACAACAAGAAGGGCCATCAGATCTTGAGTTAGCCACAGCCTTCACGGGCCACTCTGCAGAGCCATGCTACATTTCACTGGAAGATCCGAACAAACAATTAAGGCTTCTTGTGGTGCAGTTTGCTCGAGACACTGAGAGATCATGCTCCAAGATGGATCTTCAAATCAAAGCCCTTGCCCCTTCTGATCCCTCATTTCTCCATGAAATGGAGGAGACTGTTCAGCGCTCAGCGAAGCAAACAGAGTGGGTGGAGCAAGTTTTCTCACATCTTGCTCAAGATCACCTTTCTACTACCACGCTAGAAGAGGTGGAGGATGACAAAGGCTACGGGGATGTTGAGCAGCATGCAGAAGTTATCACAGAGAACTCCCATGATAATCATGATCAGGAAAGTCCTCTGGTTGCATATCACACCTTTCCTTATTTATGCTCTAACATGTTGGGCCCGAGCGAGGAGATGCAAGATGATCTCATTGAAGAAATTAATGGCGACTTGCTCTCCAATTTGTGCTAGAAGAAGAAGAGCAAGAAAGGGTGCAGAAAGAAGTTTTGGAGGATGACGAAAGTGAAGCAAGAGGAGTTCTTGATCATTTCCCAGGGGTGATACCACATGAAGAAGAAAGGGAGGTTGAAGAAGCAATTGGCGTCCAGGCTGAGGACGGAGTTAAGGTGGAAGAGGCCTGCACCAGCCAAGAGTTACATGAGATATCTCCATTAAACTTCGAGGAACTGCTTAGCAAGGACCTATTTGCACTGTCTCTTTGCCAGACCAAGGCCACGTCGACATCGGTCCCTCTTGGTGGACGCAATGGTGGTCAATCGTTGTTGTCATATGATGACTCGGTATTTGCACATGTTTTCCCCTTTGTTTCTTGATTGTTTGAGCTTGAATTATTGCGTCTTTGGCCTATTTTATGCTAGGTTGTGTTCCTTTGTCCCATTTCAGGTCCTAGCACATAAAGTGAAGCATAGGCGCAAGTTTCAAGTCAATCAGAGATCAATTGACGATTCGAGAGAAGAAACTCGGGCATGACCTGAAGAAGAATGGATTTCTACCTCACTTTATGGACAAAGAAGCATGCAAGCTTGTTATGAAACGAAAGAGGACGAGACTACGAGCGTCTGGGATCAAACGGCGACTGATTCGGAGTCCGGACGAGGGAGAAACGAAGCATTAAACAGAGGCTGAGCAAGCTGCACGGGCAGACCAGGGAGGCTGCACGGCTGTGCACGTGAACAATATGGCCGTGCGCCTTATGCCGAGGACACGCACGGGAAACCCCTGAAGCTCGCACGGCCGTGCACCCTGGCCGTGCGAGAGGGCTGAAGTTCGACTAAATGACACGCTGCGTTTTGAGTTGCACGGCCAGAATGGTGATATGCACGGCCGTGCACCCTGGCCGTGCGAGTCGGGATTTCCTGGTTTTAAGCCAAATTCCGAACCAAAGAGGGGGGAGAGCTGGGTTTTGGATCCCAAACACCCAAGGGACGAACCCTAGAGAGAGAGGGCGATTTGAGGGCATTCTTGGAGTAGAGAAGGAGGATTTCTTCGCCTTGGAAGCTCGAGGAACAAGCCCGGACTTGAAGACTGATCATCTGAAGATTCTTACTGCAGTCTCTCTCTTCTCTATGGAGTAACTTCCCTTCACTTAGGTTTTGAGGAACCCTAGCTATGTTTGTTTGATTGGATGATTGTATGAGTACTCTGACTGGATAATCTTGAGTTCATATTCAATCTATGCATGTTTTCATGATTCAATTCTGCTTTAGTCGAGATTATTGATTCTGCTTTGATTCTATGAGAGGGAATACCTGATTAGGTCAATAGAGCACCATAGATTGATAGTAGTGGATCGATTGCTTTAGTCGAGGGTTGATTCACTGCTTTGTATCGATTGAGAACCTCTTTCGATAGAGGGAGTCTAGTTCAGAACGCCTTGATCAGTTGTTCTAGAGAAGGATACGTCCCTCTAGGCAATTGACTCAAGAGGGCCTTGTTCCTTTAGTCGAGACTCAAGGTCTAGTCAAGGATTCTCCGCATTGTGAATGAAAGTGAAACAGGTTAGAGATCATCAATCATTAATCTGGCTAGTGGCTAGGGGGAATCATACCTAAGTGAGTTCCCAACCTGTAATTAGATTAACTTTAACTGTAGTTTGCTAGAGTAGTTTTAGTTCTTTCATCTTAATCTGATTTGCTAAATAATAAACTGAAGCTGAGTAATAGTAACTCTAGAGACCCGTGGATTCGATATTTATCACTTGAGCCACTATACTGCAGTCCCTTTCATTGGTTACACTTGGCCTTTGTTAGGTGTTGTGTCGTAGCGAGTCAAGTTTTTGGCGCCGTTGCCGGGGACTTTCTAGAGTATTAGGAAAGGCAGAAGTTTGTTACTTTAGCGTTTTTCGTTTATTTTCTTTTCCACCCTTGCTTTTCACTTGGGTGTTTTTGTTTTTGTTGGTGCAGATCTGAATCATGGATCCTCATGGCTTCTCCAATCATTGGGGGTATCCACCACCATCTGGGTGGTATTACCCCGAGACTCCGTGGAGCAATCAAGGCGGAGAAGACTATGGATTCGGGTTCCAGTACCAACCCCCTTACTACGGAGAACAACCGGACCCGTGGGCATATCAAGAACAACCTCATTACCAAGAAGAATTTCTCCCACAACCAGAAGAGCCATTGGAGCTGGAGTTACCCATGGCGGCCTTCACGGGCCATTCTGCAGAGCCATGCTACACTCCACAGCCAGATCCACACTATGATTTGAGGCTTCTCATGGAGAGATCATGCTCCAGTATGGATCATTGTGTCCAGGCCTATCGTGAAACAGAGGAGATCCTCCTGAGCCTTAAGAAGAGCGTCGATGATCTTGAGCGATCTTGGGCACAGCCTGCTCCAGATCACCCTTCTGCTACCATACAAGAAGATGAGGAGGAAGAAGAAGGCTACACGGACATTGTGGAGCACACTGAAGTTGTCACGGAGAGCTCCCGTGATGATCATGATCAGGAGTGTCCTGTCGTAGCCGACCACACCTTCCCACACACCAAACTGAGCTTTGAAGAGGCGGGCATGAGTGAGGAGATGCAAGAAGATCTCATGAAAGAAATTGCTTGGCAACTTGCTCTCCAATCCGTGCTAGAAGAAGAAGAGCAAGAAAGGGTGCAGAAAGAAGTTGTGGAGGATGACGAAAGTGAAGCAGGAGGAGTTCTTGATCATTTCCCAGGGGTGATACCACACGAACAAGTAAGGGAGGTTGAAGAAGCAATTGGCGTCCAGGCTGAGGACGGAGTTAAGGTGGAAGAGGCCTGCACCGGCCATGAGTTACATGTGATATCTCCACCAAACTTCGAGGAACTGCTTGGCAAGGATCCATTTGCAGTGTCTCTTTGCCAGACCAAGGCCACCTCGACATCGGTCCCTCTTGGTGGACGCGATGGTGGGCAATCGATGTTGTCATATCTGGTTTGGGGCAATGAGACGAGAGAAGAGAAGAAGAGGTCTCGAGGGTGGAGACTTCATCTGCATCAAGTACATGAGCCTTCATCACCTGCCACATCACATGCTCATGACTTGAGACTCCACCTCATCGACGAGAACCTCAACTTCAAGGAGGTTCTAGCATGGACCGAAACTTAGGAGCCATCGTCCGGCTCACGACGTGAAAGAAGCGCTTGTTGGGAGGCAACCCAACCAGTCGGTTTGCATTTCTTTCTCTATTTCTCTTCGGTGGAGTCAGTTTTGTTCTTTGATTTTAGAGTCAATAACTCAACCTTTGTGAGATTTTGTGTGCTGTTTGTGTTCTGATTACTCTCTCTTTCTGGAATGCACCGCCTGACCCGTTCATCATCATTCACCCTTGATCTGGTAACTTCGTCCTACCCTCCTTATCTTTCCTCCATTGAGGACAATGTCGTGCTTAAGTGTGGGGGGGTGTTCGATTATGTATGCGGGTGAATGTTTGGCTGTTTGTGTGCTTGGAGCCTAGTCCACTGTCCAAATTTTTAAATTTGAGGGCTCCAAGTACGTGTTCCATGCAATTGCCTGCTCAGTATGCTTTGAATTGACAGTCTTTACAGTAATATGCAACCTAGGGAGGTAGTGTAGCACTATGGAGGATGTTGATGCATTTAAGAAGTCTCATTTCTTCTTCATATAAAGTTGGTTGATTGAGTGAATTAGTGATCTTAGGACCCTTGAATTGTGTGGTGTTGTGGATTTTCTACCTGTCATGGACTCTTGTATCATGTTTTGAAAATAACAGGTGCTCGAAAATGTGCTTCAAAATAAACGTCTCCCGTGCGAATAGGGCGAAAGTGTGTAAGGGGAGACGGGAATTCGTTCCCAATTTCCACCTACTACCTCCAGCCCCCTTACATGTCTTTCCCCCGCACGAGGCTCGAGACATCCGCTCCTGGCATGGCCGGTAAGAGCAGGTTGGGACCCTTGAAAAAGAAAAGAAAAGAAAAATATCAGAAAACAAGCAAAACAAAAAAAAAGGGGTCTCAACCATCTTCAAGAAGCAGAAAATAGAGCACCTTGAAAAATGTGAGTCCATGATCTGTTGTTTTTGAGAATCTCCTCATCCACAATTCATTTGTCCTCTGTTCACTATTTGCCATGATGCCGACTCGCCGAAGAAGTTATGAGATGACTTGTGCGTCGGTTGACCTCGTAAGCTGCTAAATGATCTAGGAAGTCCTCTACCTACGATCTGGGTTGTTTGTTGCTATAGAGGTCTGGAGAGTTGCATTGGTTTGAGTTAGGTTTGCTTGGGGACAAGCAAACAGTTAAGTGTGGGGGGATTTGATGACTCGGTATTTGCACATGTTTTCCCCTTTGTTTCTTGATTGTTTGAGCTTGAATTATTGCGTCTTTGGCCTATTTTATGCTAGGTTGTGTTCCTTTGTCCCATTTCAGGTCCTAGCACATAAAGTGAAGCATAGGCGCAAGTTTCAAGTCAATCAGAGATCAATTGACGATTCGAGAGAAGAAACTCGGGCATGACCTGAAGAAGAATGGATTTCTACCTCACTTTATGGACAAAGAAGCATGCAAGCTTGTTATGAAACGAAAGAGGACGAGACTACGAGCGTCTGGGATCAAACGGCGACTGATTCGGAGTCCGGACGAGGGAGAAACGAAGCATTAAACAGAGGCTGAGCAAGCTGCACGGGCAGACCAGGGAGGCTGCACGGCTGTGCACGTGAACAATATGGCCGTGCGCCTTATGCCGAGGACACGCACGGGCAACCCCTGAAGCTCGCACGGCCGTGCACCCTGGCCGTGCGAGAGGGCTGAAGTTCGACTAAATGACACGCTGCGTTTTGAGTTGCACGGCCAGAATGGTGATATGCACGGCCGTGCACCCTGGCCGTGCGAGTCGGGATTTCCTGGTTTTAAGCCAAATTCCGAACCAAAGAGGGGGGAGAGCTGGGTTTTGGATCCCAAACACCCAAGGGACGAACCCTAGAGAGAGAGGGCGATTTGAGGGCATTCTTGGAGTAGAGAAGGAGGATTTCTTCGCCTTGGAAGCTCGAGGAACAAGCCCGGACTTGAAGACTGATCATCTGAAGATTCTTACTGCAGTCTCTCTCTTCTCTATGGAGTAACTTCCCTTCACTTAGGTTTTGAGGAACCCTAGCTATGTTTGTTTGATTGGATGATTGTATGAGTACTCTGACTGGATAATCTTGAGTTCATATTCAATCTATGCATGTTTTCATGATTCAATTCTGCTTTAGTCGAGATTATTGATTCTGCTTTGATTCTATGAGAGGGAATACCTGATTAGGTCAATAGAGCACCATAGATTGATAGTAGTGGATCGATTGCTTTAGTCGAGGGTTGATTCACTGCTTTGTATCGATTGAGAACCTCTTTCGATAGAGGGAGTCTAGTTCAGAACGCCTTGATCAGTTGTTCTAGAGAAGGATACGTCCCTCTAGGCAATTGACTCAAGAGGGCCTTGTTCCTTTAGTCGAGACTCAAGGTCTAGTCAAGGATTCTCCGCATTGTGAATGAAAGTGAAACAGGTTAGAGATCATCAATCATTAATCTGGCTAGTGGCTAGGGGGAATCATACCTAAGTGAGTTCCCAACCTGTAATTAGATTAACTTTAACTGTAGTTTGCTAGAGTAGTTTTAGTTCTTTCATCTTAATCTGATTTGCTAAATAATAAACTGAAGCTGAGTAATAGTAACTCTAGAGACCCGTGGATTCGATATTTATCACTTGAGCCACTATACTGCAGTCCCTTTCATTGGTTACACTTGGCCTTTGTTAGGTGTTGTGTCGTAGCGAGTCATCATATCTAGTTTGGGGCAATGAGACAAGAGAAGAGAAGAAGAGGTCTCGAGGGTGGAAACTTCATCTGCATCAAGTGCATGAGCCTTCATCACCTGCCACACCACATGCTCGTGACTTGAGACTCCACCTCATCAACGAGAACCTCAACTTAAAGGAGGTATTGGGGTGGACCGAAACTTAGGAGCCATCGTCCGGCTTTACGACGTGAAAGAAGCGCTTGTTAGGAGGCAACCCAACCAATCGGTTTGCATTTCTTTCTCTATTTCTCCTCGGTTGAGTAAGTTTTGTTCTTTGATTTTAGATTCAATAACTCAACCTTTGTGAGATTTTGTGTAGTGTTTGTGTTCCGACTAATCTCTCCACCTGGAATGCACCGCCTGCCCCGTCCACCATCATTCACCCTTGATCTGGTAACTTCATTCTACCCTCCTTATCTTTCCTCCATTGAGGATAATGTCGTGCTTAAGTGTGTGGGGATGTTCGATTATGTATGCGGGTGAATGTTTGGCTGTTTGTGTGCTTGGAGCCTAGTCCACTGTCCAAAATTTTCAATTTGAGGGTTCCAAGTACGTGTTTCCTTGCAAATTACCTGCTTAGTATGCTTTGAATTGACAGTCTCTATAGTAATGTGCAACCTAGGGAGGTAGTGTAGCACTATGGATGATGTTGATGTATAAGATTTTTCCTATCTAACTCTCTGCTGTGCCAGTTGATTTTGTGAACTAGTGGATTTAGGACCGTTGAATTCAAGTGGTAATGGTGACTCTATTTGGATTGTGTTATGGACTCGTGTATCGAACAGGGTGCTCGTGTGAAAAATGAAATGCAGTTGGTCCTCCGTGTCAAAATCATTAAATCTTAAACATAGGGTAAGCCCAACGTGTGCGGCACCGTTCATTGCACAAAATCGGGTTTTGGAAGAGATTTTAGTGATCCTTGGTGGGGTAGGCCTACAAGGTGAAGCTAAGTTGTCTCTAGTACGAGTAAAATTTCCACCCGTTGAACGGTTTGCCTACTTGAGGATGTGTTTTTAAGGGCACGGATAGAGCTTCCGACCCCCCTTAATTTCATTGACCCTCCACACGAGTTGAGGAAAAGGAGTTAAAAGAAGTACTCTGGCGAGAGTCAGATGTACAGAAATTGCTCTTGCTCGACTAATAAGGGTCGACCGTGCAAAAGACTGCAGTTGGAACCCCCACCAAGTGAATAAAAAGAAAAAAAAAAGTAAAATGAAAGTGAAAAAGGGGTTCCAACGGTGAAATGAAGTGAAAGAGCACCCCGGTACAACGAGTCCTTGGTTGTGAATGTTGTGAGTCCCTTTATCCATGAACTGACTGTCTTACTTCTACTTCTTCTCATGATCCTGGCTTGAGTCTAGTACTCGCATTGAGAGAGATAGGAGGCGTCTTAGAAGACCAGTTGACCTCGTAAGTTGCTAAATGATCTAGAAAATACTCTGCCGACGATCGGGGTTGCATGTTGCTATAGAGGTCTGTAGAGTTGCATTGGTTTGAGTCAGGTTTGCTTGGGGACAAGCAAAGGGTTAAGTGTGGGTGAGTTTGATAGACCGTTAATTGCACATGTTTTTACCCCTATTATTGAGCCGTTTGAGATGTTGATTCTCGTGTTTTAGGATGATTTCACACTAGGTTGTTCTTATTTGTGATATTTCAGGTCCTAGTACACGAATGAAGGTTTAGGAACGAAATCGGGGTTGATTGGACGAAGTTTGGACATTTGGCGAGAAGCTAGGAAGCCACACGGGCACCATTGCACCTCACACGGCCGTGTAGGGACCCGTTGTGGCCGTGTGAAGGCTCGGTAAAAGCCACACGGGCAGCCTGGGGAGCCACACAGTCGTGTGGCCTCTGCCCGTGCAGCTTGCCTGGTTGCCCACTAATCGAAACGCCGCGTTTGGACAATCACACGGGCAGCTGGGAAAGTCACACGGCCGTGTAGCCTGGCCGTGTGAGTCGGGAAATTCTGGGTTTTAACCCAAATTCGAGCCAAAGGAGAGGAAGAGCTGGGTTTTGGTTCCCAAACACCCAAGGGACGAACCCTAGAGAGAGAGAGCAACTTGGGAACATTCTTGGAGCTATTTTGAAGGATTTCTTCGCCATTGGAGCTCGGGAATCAAGCTTGGAGATGGAGATTGAAGATCTAGATCAGATTTCTGCAGTCTCTCTCTTCTCTATGGAGTAACTTCCCTTCACTTAGGTTTTGAGGAACCCTAGTTCCATGTGTTAGGATCTTTCTTGTATGAAGTTTTGGATGCTATATTGTTTGATTATAATCGATTGAGGCATGATTTATAGAGTCAATTGAAGCCTGATCATCTTCTCTTGATTTCTGCTTTAACCTATGATGGATAGAATCTAATTAGGTTAAGAGAGCTTCCTTGATTGATAGTGGTGAATTGGTTGTGCGAGAGTCAATCAATTCACTGCTTTGTACTGGAATTCATTCTAGTAGTGGAGATCTGTGTGAATCGCCTTAGCAGTCTATCCCGGTGAAGGCTAGTCGACTACCGCGTATTCTGTCTAAGAGGGCTTGGTCAGCTTAAGAGATTCCAAGCTAATTTAGGATCTTCCGCAGTTTAATCAACAGTAGATCAACCAAAAGTAATTGCAACTTGGACCTAATTGAGGAGCTAGGGGGAATCATACCTAAGTGAGTTCCCAACTTGTAATTAGTAGAGTAGTTTAGTAAATAAATCCTTAATCTAGTTTGCTATATAATGAACTGAAGCTGAGTAATAGTAACTCTAGAGACCTCTGGATTCGATATTTATTACTTGTGCCACTATACTGCAGTCTCTTTCATTGGTTACACTTGGCCATTGTTAGGTGTTGTGTTTTAGCGTGTCAATTGTTGATGCTTTAGTTCCTGATTTCTTTAGTTATCTATGTGTTTGACCTCTATTATGATTGTTACTATATGCATCGTTTATACTACTATGTATTATGGCAGACAAAGAAACTAATCTCGTCTATGATGCTTGATAATTAATTTTATTAATTGATGCTATAGACCATCGATTATGGCTAGTAGAGGCCCACACTTTATCATGTGCTATCCTAACTTCCTTGTTCTTCATTGATTAAGTGATGACATGAAGCAAAAGCACACATTAGCTAATCAAATCTCTATTGCAAGTGGCGCATGCATAGAGAGTGGACTTAGAGCAAGGGATAGGATATCAGAATAAATTATGCACAGAATCACTACCTAAACATTAGTTTCATTGCTTGTTTTCTTATTTGCTTGCCTTGTTTGTTCTTTATTTGCATAGTAAATTAGAATCACGAATAGGGTGGCCCACCCTTTGCATTTACTTTTAATTGAATTCATTCGAGCTTAATAGGTTATGTTTGAGTAGCTATTATCAATAGACCTCGTAGAATATGACCCTAGCAAGGATTTCCTAGGATTTTATCACTTATTGCTGCAACAGTGATATATTTGCTTCTGGAAAAAAATTTCCATAAATTTGTAGATTTAATAGATCACGATAAACTCGTTTATTTTGGAATTTTTTTTCAAAATTCGAGCGAGAACGAAGGTGATATATAATGGTACTACTCACTTACCTGTTCCTGTTATCCATCACTACTTCGTGACCCCTTAGACCCATATTTCTTTCACTCTCTGGAACCAGGCGTCTCCAAATGTTCTTCCCAATGAATTTTGAAAATGGAACTTATTCAGAGGTGCGAAAAGAGCTATTTTGTGAGTAAAATTGGTGGAGAGGTGTCCATTTGAGGTTGCTCTCCAAAAAATCTTGTCCTCCACAATAGCTAGAGTCACTACAGGAAAATAAGCTTTACCCAACACATGAAATGTGTTGCAAAAAAGTGGCAAAAGTGTTGCATAACTGATATGCAACACTTTTTGTAGTGACGCGTATAGGTGGTGTTGTATAAAGTAATAAGTAACACTTTTTTGCTTTTTGGCAATATTAAAATTATGTGTTGCATATGTATACCATTTAGGCAACACTATTTTAGGCAACACCTCAAAAGATTATGCAACACATTCTAACAAGTATAAGCAACATGTTTATATTTTATTCGTGACAAGTTGTGTGGTCATATAAGATTAACCAATTGTGACAACTTTCCCTAGTAACAACTACTACACATTTGTGACAAGTTTGTATCGACACCAAATATATTTCAATTCTCACCAATTTAAGTTGTCACTAATGTGCCTTTCTATATTGTATTGTCATCACAAAAGCAGGTTTTTGTGACGATATTGTTATCACAATAGCATGTTTTTGTGACAAGGAGATAATTTTGGTTATGATGCCTTTGTAACAAAACCGATTTTTGTGATGAAGGTTTTTGTGTATCATGCAATATTTATAACAATTGTACACTATAAAAAATTGTAATCATTAGTGGCGATCTGGTTCATCATTAACGCACATCTTCTAACAAGTTTTGTACATAAATATAAATAAAGAATACATATGATCCTCCCATTCAAATATACAAAACTCTGGCGATCTATCTGCAAAAGACTTCCTGAAAAAAGTATAAAAGCTATATGTCTGAATAAGTAACTGTGATTCTTTCTACACTATTACACTATGAGACTGAGAAAAGCTATACATAGGCAAACAGTAAGAATGAAAGCAATAATAGCAATCAATGAATTGCCCACTGCAAAAACTTTCCTATCATCACTAATCCTCAAACTTTGACTATCTCATGAAGTACTAAAACCCGAAAAAGCATCTTCCACCGGGACTTAGCTCTGAAGAGTTCACGTATAGCCACAACGTTCTTTCTTTCACTAGTAAGAAACAACATGATGCTCTACTGCACAGTTTTGTTTCACAAGAAGCCAATTTTATCTTAACATCAGCATATAAGAGATGTGATCCACATATATATTGACATATGATCTAATATGTTTCGTCACAATTTTGAACAACACAAATTGTCCAGCCTATTGAAAAAACAGTTATACTTTGACTTGAATAAACTAAAGGACCCAAATAATCCAAATCCAATTGAAAAAAGGTTGTGGAGATTATAGTACGAAGGCAAAAGGCTTACTCTATTTATCAATAGGTTCTGCTGTGAGCCCCTATGTAACGCTAATCTTCGTAATTGTGTTAGGACTACAGCTATGCAAACTGAGTGTCTTGTGTTGTCATAAGGAGGCGACGAAAAACTTCAGGACGAACCCTCAATTCCCCCTTCATTATTGATTTGATTCTCCAGGTATCTTCCCAAACAACTCACGCATTATTAGACGATTATGCTTAAATCAAAATTCTTGAACCAAATTTTCACAGTAGCCGCAGTACATAATTACCTTTAAGGTCGGCCACAACTCCCTGGTTGCTCCCTTTGTCCATTGTTGTTTGTAGTGGTACCTATCCACTCACGGGCGTTTATTTCTAGGACTCCATCGCTTCCACTAACTCCAGCTCGCGTCGGCTACCGCTCCCTTGTCAAAGCTCTTCCAGTCTTCCTCCAGCGATGGGTTTGGTTTTGTTGAAAGGATGGAATTATGAGGAGGAAAAGAATAGTTAGTCGTGGATGGATTCACGATCGAGAGAGGGATGAGATGCGAGGGTTAGCGAGGCTGCTCTTGCTACGAAAAGGATTTTCTCGACGATTAGATTTAGGTTTAGGTTAAGTTAATTATAAGGAGTGGAGGAAGAGGACAATAGGTAAAACGATCGGCTAGGGAAAGCATCAGTTTAGGTTATTAGTTTAAGTTTTGATGGCTGCAACTATTTGAGGGGCAATTTTTGAATATAAAACACTAGGTCATGGGTGTTACAATAACCTTCGTGCATATTTTTTTTATTTTTACTAATTGAACTTCTCTTTTATTAACTTTAACAAAGGTCCCTGAAACAAAACACGAATATTGAAAAGGCAGTTGAAAATTTTAATTTTTCAATAATTGTGAAGTAGTATTAAGTAGTGAATGTTCTTTTTTCTTTTGTTCTTTAACCATTGTGAGAGTTGCTTATTAAGAAAACCATAGCGAGAGTTCTAGTTATTTTTGTTTACTATAATTAATAATCAAAACTATAAATCATTATATTATGTAACATTTATTTATCAAGTGTTGCCTAAAATGTTAGAATAGACAACAAAACTAATTTTATTGGGTAAGTATTGTATATTAATAGAGATATGCAAAAAAAAAAAAATTGATTTTGCTAATTTGTGTTGCATAAAATATGTATTATGTGACATATAATCAAAGTGTTGTGTAAGTCTATTTTATGTAATACTTCTAATAAGTGTTGCAGGACGAGTGTTGCATAAAACCACTTTTCCCGTAGTGAGTACAACCACCAGCAGGTGTTCATGTTTGTTCCCTCGCAAGAGGTAGGGAGCGAAACTCACTATTATCCATCCCGCTTCTTCGTCTGTGTAGTCCGCAATCTTAGTTTTCAATAGGTTTTTTAGAGTCGGAGACAGATAGTGCAAATTCGTTATCCTATCCAAAATAGTTCGGATTTTACCCACATCCATACCTACATAAGAATCGGATAGAAAGTCAAAACAATGTCCATACTCATTTGGGTTTCGGGTATCCACTGTTATACATGGGTAGTAATTCCTTTTTATAACTCCAATCAACATGTTAACATTCACACGTATACTCACATTATATTAGTGGAAAAGTATGACAATAATTTATTAGAATGAAGAAAATTAATTTCAAGCAACACAATTTCATGAAAACATTATATTTGTACGCTAAATATAAAATATGTTAAGAAAAATAATGATAATTTCTAGAAAAAATACATATGAATGTATATAATCAGGCGGATTCGGATTGGATAGTAAGAAAATCATGTCCACCCATTACGCGCAATATTCGGGTACGGGTATTATGAAAATCATTCGAGTTAGAATTTTACCCTATCCAACTAGATCGGATTCTGGTGGATATCTACCGTTTCGTATATTTTTTTGTCATCCCTAACTACTTGTATAGGGGAACATTCCAAACCCACCATAAATTAGTGTTTTCACATGCATCTATTTCGTGGACTTCTTGGCCAAGGATGGGTTAGCTTTACTAATGCTACGCCAGCTGAAGTTATAACTTTCCTGAAATAGTTGAACTCTCATGCAGCTTTGTTATGGTAGAATTGAGGGGGAATAGATAGGTGAATTACTAGGACGATGGGAAACGGAAGAAGAGGGTTCGAACTACCTTTTTGAGTCTAATAAGTGTCGAGTTGTTTTAACCATTTGGCTTATTTGTAGTCCCAAGTCCTAACATCACCCACCCATATATTTAAAGATGGACGTGTGCGAGTCATTTTTCACTAATCAGTAATCACAAAATTTTAACCTAAAAATCATCCAATCCGTTGATTGTCCAAAGACCTGGCAATCGGATAGGATTGGATAATTTCGGTACGGAGCCTTCGATTACGGGTTAAATCATGTTGGGTTGGTTGATTTTGGGTCACATATTGACCTAAACCATTTGATTTCAGGTCATTTCGGGTTATGAGCGCTCTCAAAAACAATATTAAACATACCTCAGATTTTCTTAAAGAACACAAATTTTAACATATTCATGACAATAGTTTACCTAACACATGTCAATTACCATATTCTCAAATTCTCCCATGCTAATGAAATAAAATACAAATCGTGAAAATCGTCAAAAAACAATCACAAGAGTAATACTACTACACAGTCAAAAGCGAGTTTCTACGTAAAAACATTTTGGTATTCTAGAAACGTAAAATCATAAGTTTTTAAGTTTTAAAGCGGAGTTTTTAACTAAATAAGTTATAAAAGCTGAGATTTTGTGTAAAAGCGTTTTAGTGACCTAGAAACGTAAAATTGTAAATTTTTTAGTTTTAAACCGCGATTTTGACTACATTGCAAGAAACACAGGATATTTGATTATTCTTAAACTCCAAACATGTCATTCAAATCCTTGTGAACCAATTTATAAGTGATTTTATCATTTTGGGAGTGATATATAAAATGGAACGGTCTAACCACTAACCACCCAACCTAACCCAAAAAATCATGGGTTATCGGGTTTGGGTCATTCGAATTTTGAGTTATAAAAATTTCTACTTTTCGGGCGGTTTCAGGTCGGGTCAACAGGTCGAGTTGTAATTTGCTAGGTCTAATTGCTCATCTCTAAATAATAGAATATAGTTCAGTTTGGTTAGATTTGGTTGGGTTGACATAATTCTACGTAGCATTTTTCATTTCAAATTCTTAGGGGTCGTTTGGTTTTGGTGATTGTTTGATTGAGATAGTTACAATTAGGGGTGCAAATCGGTACGATATCGGTATCCCAATACCAAATACCGAAATCCCAAATACCGAATTACACCATAAAATCAATCCCAATCCCTGAATAATTTCGGTATCCCTATCCCAATCCCTAAATATTTTGGTATCCCAATCGGTATTATCGAATACGAAATTAATTACCTTTGCAATTAATAATAAAATATATTTTATTGTTTAATTTAGGGCAAAGAGACTAAGTAAAGAGTTTTGAGTTTGCTTAGATCTAGGATATGGATAAAGAGAATGGAGGAGAGGTGACATCTCAAGTTCTTGTCATTGGTATTCTTTAATTTGACGAATTGGAGGTTGAGAGACGACTAATACTAGTGTTGGTTTTTTGGTGTTATGAAAATTACAAGAGATTAGTGAGAGACGAGAGTGACTTAAACTGAAAAGTCAAATTTGAGTTGGATGAGGACTTCTAAGTTGTGAAATAGTGATGGAATGATCTATGTATAATTAAATGACACTCTTGGTGGTTGAGGGTGGTGTAGTAGTGAATGAGAGAGTCTAGTTGAGAGGATAAAAAATACACACTAGCTTATATTTCGGTATTGATCAGTATTTCGGTATATACCGATCCCAATCCCGTAATTCCTATTACCGAATAACAATTAAAATTCAATCCCAATGCCAAGAAATAATACGTGTATTCGGTAATACCAAATATAGACAAATTCGGTACGGTATTCAGTATATCCCAAATACCGGTACCAAACTTCCAGCCCTAGTTACAATCCATGCATTGTCCACAATGCATCATTTTTTTGAATTTTCTGCACAAACAATACATGCATTGTTTGCTTGTTTGGTTGAGATTGTTGTGTTTTATTTTCTAACTATGTCCCTACCTTTTTATGTGTGTTGCTTTTTTATATTAAAAACAAAGGGTAAAAGTGACATTTCACCTAAAAGTAATATAACTTATTTAAATAACATAATAACTATCACAAAAACCAAACGATGTAAACTACAATACACCAATTTCCGTATTACATGTATATTATTATACATGAATTGATTACAATGCATCTATTTAACTATCACCAAAACCAAACGACCCCTAATAACATACTTTGTTGATGTCTAAATTAGATGGAAATGAGGTTGAAAACTGTGGGCGTTGTGGTACTATTTTGTTAGTTAGTTGTAGTGGCGGACCTAGGAATTTTTCATAGGGGTGACATCTTTTAAAAAATAAACTTAATAAAAATAAAAATAAAATAATTAATAAAAATAAAATTGTAAATAAAAAATACCTTACTCGTAAAGGTTAAAAAAGTTCATTATGTGTTTTCATATTCGAAAATAATTGTAGAATACACTTTGTGTCTATATTGATAAAAAAGTTATCTCTATATACCCTACTAGACAATCATTCACGAACTTATCGCATATTCGATTTGTGAACTTGTTCTTAATGTAACCCAAAGTTGAAAAACTCTTTCAACACTTGTCGTACAACCATAACATCAATACAAATTAAGGGTAGGTTGAAGTTCTTTTAATTGCTAGGTGTTGAAAATAATTAGAGATAGGGAATGACATTTTACTACGATAAAGTGTTCAAAATCGAACAACGAATGAGTTGTATCTTAATGGAAATTAAGTTTAATAATAATAGTGTTCTAGATTTGAATTACTCAATATACCACTTATATTCTCATACACAAATTGAAAAAAAAACACAGTAGGATAATCAATTTTTCAAATTTCAGATGTTCCTCACTATCAATTATCCTTTTTTTTTTGTCCATACATAAATTACCACCGGGGATTGAAAAATCGCTATCCATTATTTAGGGGGTGTTCCGTCCCTGATTAATCGGGATGTAGGCTATCATTTTGCAATATATAAAACAAACGTGACCATATTTGAGGTACCCAAAACTTGAGGGACCATTTGGGAACTTTAAAATAATTTTCCCTCCGTTTTCTAAATCTTCAGAGTGTTCTTCTTCCTCCCACCGATTAGCGAGCAGCAAGCAGCAAGCAAAAAGCAGCAAGAAGATCAAGAAAACGATGAATAGCGCCATTAACTTTATCATATGTCTACTTCGTCCACCTGCAGCAAGATGGAGAAGCCATCTCATTCCTCGGCCGGACCTCTCCCCCTGTCACCCGCTGCCGGCGATCCCCAAAACGGTAAACCTGAAGCCCATGATCCTCAGTATTTGGTTTTGATTTTCTGAATTCAAGAACTCTTACTTGGTTCGCAGGCGGGAATTTTGAAGATTTCCGGGATCTGCCGGTGAAAGTGGTGACTGAAGCATCTCAGCTCCCGTTGGCCTTCCTCAATCCGTCGCCGGACCATGAAATGACGATCGGTTTTGACACGGAAGGCTTCGAATACGGGAAAAGAAACGCAGTGCTTAGCATCTGTTTACCACTAAAAAATCACTTAATACCACATTGATTACTTTCAAGGAGTGGTAGTGGTTTATAAGGCCAACTTAATCATATTAATTAAATTGGTTTAAGTTGAGCCTAAATGATGGTATTTTGCTTCATGCCAGGTACCTCAACACACATCATTTGACCCACCAAACTCCCACCTGTCATGTAAGAGGGGTTAAGTGCCAAGCGTTGACACTATTCAACATCAACCACCCAAGTCGGCATGATGTGGGCAAAAGGGGTCAAACTCCAAGAGTACCTTCAACGTCGATCACCCAATTCGGGGACCATCGCGAGTACCCCTAGACGTGATGCGGAAAGAAGGAAAATTTGGCTAGTACGGTGGCTAAGGAAGAGGATCATAGGACCCCTTGCAAGCCCACTAAGGCAGAACAAGTGGAGCGGGTATCATCCGTTGTTAAGTTGAAAAATTCGAAACCAACACCAAAGGAGTTGTTTCCCCTAAAGGAGGGTCGACAAGTAGTGTATGGATGATTGGTTTGGTTTAATCCATGGACCTGGCAATGGGAGTACACTTTTGGCACATTAGTGGTTGCCAAAGGGTATGAAAATCACTGACTTATGTCACCCCTTACTATAAAAATTAAATAAAATAAAGATATAAGTAAAAATAAAGAACAAAAAGAAAATCTCAAGCCAATCATGGCTAAAAAAAAAGATATAGATGTGGCAAGGTGAGTGGTGAGTTGTAATACTTGCGATCTATGGAGCCTCCTACGCTCATGTGATTGGATCTATGGAGCCTCCTACGCTCATTTGATTGATGGATACACCATGCCACTTTCATGGCATGTGTAGTTGACCTGGTGTTCGACATGAATTGTTTACTATCCATGCTACCCAATCCAATGAAGTCTACTTGTTGAAGATCTAGTGCGTTTTGTTTTTTATTAATATGGCCAACGAGGATTTTTTTTTAGAGGTTTTGTTGAGGTTAACTACTTAGTCCATAACCCTTATGCACTAAGTAGTTGGGGGGCATTTGTTTACGACTAAAAAATCACTTAATACCACATTGATTACTTTCAAGGAGTGGTAGTGGTTTATAAGGCCAACTTAACCATATTAATTAAATTGGTTAAGTTGAGCCTAAATGATGATATTTTGGCTTCATACCACGTACCTCAACACACACCACTTGACCCACCAAACACCTAATCTCAAGGGGGATCAAGCATGACATCATCCAACGGGGGTCATGCATGACATCGTCCAGGGGGGGGGGGGTGAGAGGTCAAGCACCAAGTACCATATCCACCTACCTTGCACTCGGGTATCAAGTATGATGCCATGCAAGGGGGACCATCGCGTGTACCCCTAGACGTGATGTGGAAAGAAGAAAAATTTGGCTAAGTGTTGCGACCCAACCACAAAGGGGGTCAAGCATGACATCATCCAATGGGGGTCATGCATGACATCGTCCAAGGGGGTCAAGCACCAAGTACCATGATACCCAACCACAAAGGGGTCAAGCATGACATCATCCTAGGGGGTCAAGCATGATGTCATCCAAGGAGGTCATGGATGACACCACAATGGGGTCAAGCACCAAGTACCATGGCCGCCTACCTATCCTTGCACTCGGGGTATCGAGCATGTGTCGGCAAAAGAAGGTGAAAATTGGCTAAGTGTTGAGACTCAACCACAAGGGGGTCAAACATGACATCATTCCAGGGGGGTCAAGCATGATGTCATGCTAGGGGGGTCAAGCACCAAACACCATGGCTACTATCTATCGTGTGCTAGGGTGTCAAGCATGGTGTCGTACAAGGACATCATCACAAGTAGCAGACATGTTATGCCTCATGGGTAGTTATCTCAGTCATGTATATCATCACATGGTAAACCACCTTGTCAAGATCGACAAGCATGATGCCACCCCAAGGGGGTTAGTATGCATCCATCAGACCCCTAAGCACCCTAGTGTCGAGGGTGGTTAGCACGAGTATCATCAAGCGTTAAGCCCTCACTCACCAAGCAAGACACTTCCATGCCACAAGGGGCTAGCTATCAAGTGAAATCATCAAGGTGCAAGGTATCAAATGGAAAGCCCGTAAGGCAGGCAATGTGTCAAGCAGGCTACATCAACTACCAAGCATGGAAGGCAGCGATTACAAGAAGCAATTAAATGGCGGTTACAAGTGATGGCTATAAATAGGAGAAACGAAGACGAATTAAGGGTTCCACAACCAAACATTTGACAACACAATAGACGTAGCCTTTTATTTCTGGAGCTCTCACTGAACCTCAATAGGAGTAGGAGTAAGTAACGTAGCTTGTTCCCAAAAAACCATCGAAAACATCAAACAACCTTGTTCGAACATTATTTAGAGAGATAAGAACCATGTTTAGAATCGTTGTTCAAGAAGTCAAAGGTGAATTGATTGAAATCAAACACCAATTGTTCCTCGCCGGAAAACAGCATTATACAGGTATGATCAAGCCTGGCCTAAACCCTCTGTTTTTAGTTCCCTTCTCTATTTTAAGCATGCGAATTTGAAAGTGATCTAAATTCGAGAATCAGTTGCCCTAGAAACAATGATAGCTCTGCTTTTCTTCCTGCTATTGCATTTTTGTGCTGCCAGCTCGCTTTTGAAGATGCCATCTACATCGTGGATGTTGTTGAAGGAGGGGATGCCCTTGTCCAAGCATGTAAGCTTGTACTGGAATGCTGTTACATAACCAAGGTGGTTCATGACTGGAAACAGGACTTCGAGGTATGTGATCAGTGAGCTTTGCTCCTCCATTTGCAATGGGTAATTGATACATACATAGATAATTCTGTCCATGATTTCCTTTCTCTTAGGTTTTATTTTTAAGCATCAGATTAGGCTGAACAATGTTTGGGATACACAGGTAAGGTAGCTTTGACTGTGACTTGAACTAATGGATATCTTCTGGGTTGTCGTTTGAGTTCTCCTTTGTTGGCAGCTCGCATATCAGCTGATTGAGGAGCAAATCGATCCATGCGCCAATTCCTCACGTTATATATCGTTTGTGAATCTTGTAGCTGTTGAGAGATACTGTGGTAAGGTTTATGTTTGAGCTTGCCTAAATGAATCAAGACAAATGATGATAACCAATAATGGGGTTGTCCATGTGCTTTCATTCATGTTTTCTTTACAAGGAGAAGACAGATGTTCGTGAGGCGTTTAAATTGGTAAGTTCACTAAACCACACTTTCAATAACTTATCATCTACTCGAATTGGAATGTTTCCTTGTACCATCAGAACAATAGATTTATGGAGACGAGACCATTCATTCAAGAGATGAAGTTCACTCTAAGCCACATTTTTTATAACTTATGGCCTGCAAGAATTTGATGTTTCCTTGTACCATCAGGATGCAAGATATTGGCAGAAAAGACCACTCAATGAGAAGATGATAAGTACATCAAAGAATGATGTTCGCTACCGTCTCCACATTCAGCAGAGGATACTTGCTAATATGAACCCAAAATCCTTGACCCTAATCTCTTTTCGAGGGAAACTTCATTGCCTCTGCTACTGCATTGATTCTCTTCCGCCACTACCTACACTAATAGGTTTGTTGCTACTATATGATTATGGTTAGCTGTTTTATATGAACTCTTTCTAATTAAGTTTTAACTTATATAGGGTTAGGAGCTGCTGCTGGTGAGTTCGCCAATGATGAAATCATCGAAATTGTCAATTTCTCGCAATAAAAGATGGGATCGCTGTTCGGAAAAAGGGAGTCGTATTTCAGGATATAAGGAAACAGTGTGAAGCTTACATTTTCACATGCCAACACAACATAGTCTAACTGATAAGGTGATTTCCAATAATGAATGTCATAATATACAAAAACTTTACAAGGGATTTGAGTATGATCCAAGAATATAACACCATTGATTTCCTCTGTAGGTTGTGATCATTGGATCAAGGAATCACATGCTTACAGCAGTAGCAGTCATAAGAGGAAGAATTCTCCGCTAGCTACCAGCAACTGCTCATCGTCTTGTTGACTGACTTTACATCCATTTTAGTCTCATCGTACTAGTCTTTGGCTCTGTAGTTGTTGCTGTCTCCCAAGTCTTCAGTATCTAGTCCACCACTTAAGACCTCGCACACTTGTAGTTATTGCTGCAATTGGCAAAGAGGAATACAAACATTATCTAAGGATGGTTAGGGGAACACTGTGTTTGGCAACTAGGGGGGTGCAAATTCGAGGGGGTACAAGTTGAGGGATGAATTGCTGGGGGGTTGAAGTGGAGGGGTAAATTGTCGTTTGGATGAAAAAGTAGGGGGTGCAAATGAGTGAAAAGTAAGTAAATTATATTATTATAAATAAATATATTAAATTTGTAAAATATTGTTATAAAATATTCACACATAAATAAATATGAAATAAAAAAATTAATATTTATAAATATTTAAAATATAATTTAATAAAATAATGTTAAAATATTAATGCTCAAGTAGTAATTAATTATAAATATTCATAAACAAAATTGTTGGGTCCATAATAATAATAATTGGTTGAGTGACTTCGAATGACTATGCTTTAAGCTCAATTCGTGGCCAAGACATATAACTAGCTCATGTCGCCCACCCGGGCATGATTTATCAAAATGATGGTTAAATCAGGGTGAAAGGGACATTATCAAATCGATTCTAACCATAAATGACCATCCTATCTCGACTCAACTTGACGAATCTTGACTCACTTGTTTAACCGAGTCAAACAGTTGAAGCCAATTTGATAAACTTTCTCATCGTATATCAAATGATGTCTCCCGGAATCAATGTAAAAATCATAATAATTATTATTCTTAGTATAATAATAATAATAATAATAAGTATTATTGTAGAATAATGATTACATGATATTTTTAGTCACAACAATCATAAAACATAACAATATATATATTAATTTTATCTTTTATGTTTCCACTATTTCTCTCTCCATTTGTGCCCCAAATTGGAGGGGGGAGGGGGGTAATGAGAATATTGGATTAGTCCCTTAATTGCACCCCCTACACTATTCATAATTATCCAAATGAGGGCAAATGCTTTGGAAAATGCATTACCCCCACCCCCACAACTTGCTCCCCTCCCATTAAAAGACCACTCAATGAGGAGATGATAAGTACATCAAAGAATGATGTTCGCTACCTTCTTAACATTCAGCAGAGGATGCTTGCTAATATGAACCCAAAATCCTTGTCCCTAATCTCTTTTCGAGGGAAACTTCACTGCCTCTGCTACTGCATTGATTCTCTTCCACCACTACCAACAATAACAGGTTTGTTGCTATTGTTTGATTATGGTTATCTGTTTTATATAAACTCTTTCTAATTAAGTTTTAACTTATATAGGATTAGGAGCTGCTGTTGGTGGGTTCGCCAATGATGAAATCATCGAAGATGTTCAGAAAAAAGCGAGTCATATTTCAGGATATAAGGAAACAATGCCAAGCTTACATTTTCACTTGCCAACACAATCTAACTGATAAGGTGAGTTCCAATAATGAATGCCATACTATACAAAAACTTTACAAGGGATTTGAGTGTGATCCAAGAATATAACACCACTGATTTCCTCTGCAGGTTGTGATCATTGGATCAAGGAATCACATGTTTACAGTAGAAGCAGTCATAAGAGGAAGAATTCCCCGCTAGCTACCAGCAACTGCCCATCGTCTTGTTGACTGACTTTACATCCATATCAGTCTCATCGTACTAGTCTTTGAATCTGTAGTTGTTGCTGTCTCCCAAGTCTTCAGTGTCTAGTCCACCACTGAAGACCCCGCACACTTGTAGTTACTGCTGCAATTGACAAAGAGGAATACAAACATTATCTAAGGATGGTTAGGAGAACACTGTGTTTGGCAACTTGGGGCGTGCAAATTCGAGGGTGTACAAGTGAGGGATTAATTGCTGGGGGTTGAGATGGAGGGGTAAATTGTTATTTGGATGAAAAAGTAGGGGGTGCAAATGAGTGAAAAGTAAGTAAATTATATTATTATAAATAAATATATTAAATTTGTAAAAGATTGTTATAAATATTCACACATAAATAAATATGAAATAAAAAAATTAATATTTATAAATATTAAAAATATAATTTAATAAAATAATGTTAAAATATTAATGCTCAAGTAGTAATTAATTATAAATATTCATAAATAAAATTGTTGGGTCCATAATAATAATAATTGGTTGAGTGACCTCGAATGACTATGCTTTAAGCTCAATTCGTGGCCAAGACATATAACTAGCTCATGTCTCCCACCCTGGCGTGATTTATGAAAATGATGGTAAAATCAGGGTGAAACTGACATTATCAAATCTATTTTAACCATAAATGACCATCCTACCTGGACTCGACTTGACGAATCTTGACTCACTTGTTTGACCGAGTCAAACAGTTGAAGCCAATTTGACAAATTTTCTCATCGTATTTCAAATGATGTCTCCCGGAATCAATGTAAAAGTCATAATAATTACTATTCTTAGTATCATAATAATAATAAGTATTATTGTAGAATAATGATTACGTGACATTTTTAGTCACAACAATCATAAAAGATAACAATATATATATATATATATTAATTTTATCTTTTATTTTTCCATTGTTTCTCTCTCCATTTGTTCCCCAAATTGGGAGGGGGGGGGGGGTTAGTGAGAATATTGGATTAGCTCTTTAATTGCACCCACTATTCATAATTATCCAAATGAGGGCAAATGCTTTGGAAAATGCATTACCCCCACCCCCCCACAACTTGCTCCCCTCCCCATTAAAAGACCACTCAATGAGGAGATGATAAGTACATCAAAGAATGATGTTCGCTACCTTCTTCACATTCAGCAGAGGATGCTTGCTAATATGAACCCAAAATCCTTGTCCCTAATTTTTTTTCGAGGGAAACTTCATTGTCTCTGCTACTGCATTGATTCTCTTCCACAACTACCTACAATAACAGGTTTGTTGCTAGTGTTTGATTATGGTTAGCTGTTTTATATGAACTCTTTCTAATTAAGTTTTAACTTATATAGGGTTAGGAGCTGCTGCTGGTGAGTTCGCCAATGATGAAATCATCGAAATTGTCAATTTCTCGCAATAAAAGATGGGATCGCTGTTCGGAAAAAGGGAGTCGTATTTCAGGATATAAGGAAACAGTGTCATACTTACATTTTCACATGCCAACACAACACAGTCTAAATGATAAGGTGATTTCCAATAATGAATGTCATAATATACAAAAACTTTACAATAGATTTGAGTGTGATCCAAGAATATAACACCATTGATTTCCTCTGTAGGTTGTGATCATTGGATCAAGGAATCACATGCTTACAGCAGTAGCAGTCATAAGAGGAAGAATTCCCCGCTAGCTACCAGCAACTGCTCATCGTCTTATTGACTGACTTTACATCCATATCAGTCTCATCGTACTAGTCTTTGGCTCTATAGTTGTTGCTGTCTCCCAAGTCTTCAGTATCTGGTCCACCACTTAAGACCTCGCACACTTGTAGTTACTACTGCAATTGGCAAAGAGGAATACAAACATTATCTAAGGATGGTTAGGGGAACACTGTGTTTGGCAACTAGGGGGGTGCAAATTCGAGGGGGTACAAGTTGAGGGATGAATTGCTGGGGGGTTGAAGTGGAGGGGTAAATTGTCGTTTGGATGAAAAAGTAGGGGGTGCAAATGAGTGAAAAGTAAGTCAATTATATTATTATAAATAAATATATTAAATTTTTAAAATATTGTTATAAAATATTCACACATAAATAAATATGAAATAAAAAAATTAATATTTATAAATATAATTTAATAAAATAATGTTAAAATATTAATGCTCAAGTAGTAATTAATTATAAATATTCATAAACAAAATTGTTGGGTCCATAATAATAATAATTGGTTGAGTGACTTCGAATGACTATGCTTTAAGCTCAATTCGTGGCCAAGACATATAACTAGCTCATGTCGCCCACCCGGGCATGATTTATCAAAATGATGGTTAAATCAGGGTGAAACGGACATTATCAAATCGATTCTAACCATAAATGACCATCCTATCTCGACTCGACTTGACGAATCTTGACTCACTTGTTTAACCGAGTCAAACAGTTGAAGCCAATTTGACAAACTTTCTCATCGTATATCAAATGATGTCTCCCGGAATCAATGTAAAAATGATAATAATTATTATTCTTAGTATCATAATAATAATAATAATAAGTATTATTGTAGAATAATGATTACATGATATTTTTAGTCACAACAATCATAAAACATAACAATATATATATTAATTTTATCTTTTATGTTTCCACTATTTCTCTCTCCATTTGTGCCCCAAATTGGAGGGGGGATAATGAGAATATTGGATTAGCCCCTTAATTGCACCCCCTACACTATTCATAATTATCCAAATGAGGGCAAATGCATTGGAAAATGCATTACCCCCACCCCCACAACTTGCTCCCCTCCCATCAAAAGACCACTCAATGAGGAGATGATAAGTACATCAAAGAATGATGTTCGCTACCTTCTTAACATTCAGCAGAGGATGCTTGCTAATATGAACCCAAAATCCTTGTCCCTAATCTCTTTTCGAGGGAAACTTCATTGCCTCTGCTACTGCATTGATTCTCTTCCACCACTACCAACAATAACAGGTTTGTTGCTATTGTTTGATTATGGTTATCTGTTTTATATAAACTCTTTCTAATTAAGTTTTAACTTATATAGGATTAGGAGCTGCTGTTGGTGGGTTCGCCAATGATGAAATCATCGAAGATGTTCAGAAAAAAGCGAGTCATATTTCAGGATATAAGGAAACAATGCCAAGCTTACATTTTCACTTGCCAACACAATCTAACTGATAAGGTGAGTTCCAATAATGAATGCCATACTATACAAAAACTTTACAAGGGATTTGAGTGTGATCCAAGAATATAACACCACTGATTTCCTCTGCAGGTTGTGATCATTGGATCAAGGAATCACATGTTTACAGTAGAAGCAGTCATAAGAGGAAGAATTCCCCGCTAGCTACCAGCAACTGCCCATCGTCTTGTTGACTGACTTTACATCCATATCAGTCTCATCGTACTAGTCTTTGAATCTGTAGTTGTTGCTGTCTCCTAAGTCTTCAGTATCTAGTCCACCACTGAAGACCCCGCACACTTGTAGTTACTGCTGCAAATTGGGAGGGGGGGGGGGGGTTAGTGAGAATATTGGATTAGCCCTTTAATTGCACCCACTATTCATAATTATCCAAATGAGGGCAAATGTTTTGGAAAATGCATTACCCCCACCCCCCCACAACTTGCTCCCCTCCCCATTAAAAGACCACTCAATGAGGAGATGATAAGTACATCAAAGAATGATGTTCGCTACCTTCTCCACATTCAGGAGAGGATGCTTGCTAATATGAACCCAAAATCCTTGTCCCTAATCTCTTTTCGAGGGAAACTTCACTGCCTCTGCTACTGCATTGATTCTCTTCCACCACTACCAACAATAACAGGTTTGTTGCTATTGTTTGATTATGGTTATCTGTTTTATATAAACTCTTTCTAATTAAGTTTTAACTTATATAGGATTAGGAGCTGCTGTTGGTGGGTTCGCCAATGATGAAATCATCGAAGATGTTCAGAAAAAAGCGAGTCATATTTCAGGATATAAGGAAACAATGCCAAGCTTACATTTTCACTTGCCAACACAATCTAACTGATAAGGTGAGTTCCAATAATGAATGCCATACTATACAAAAACTTTAGAAGGGATTTGAGTGTGATCCAAGAATATAACACCACTGATTTCCTCTGCAGGTTGTGATCATTGGATCAAGGAATCACATGTTTACAGTAGAAGCAGTCATAAGAGGAAGAATTCCCCGCTAGCTACCAGCAACTGCCGATCGTCTTGTTGACTGACTTTACATCCATATCAGTCTCATCGTACTAGTCTTTGAATCTGTAGTTGTTGCTGTCTCCTAAGTCTTCAGTGTCTAGTCCACCACTGAAGACCCTGCACACTTGTAGTTACTGCTGCAAATTGGGAGAGGGGGGGGGGGGTTAGTGAGAATATTGGATTAGCTCTTTAATTGCACCCACTATTCATAATTATCCAAATGAGGGCAAATGCTTTGGAAAATGCATTACCCCCACCCCCCCACAACTTGCTCCCCTCCCCATTAAAAGACCACTCAATGAGGAGATGATAAGTACATCAAAGAATGATGTTCGCTACCTTCTCCACATTCAGGAGAGGATGCTTGCTAATATGAACCCAAAATCCTTGTACCTAATCTCTTTTCGAGGGAAACTTCATTGTCTCTGGTACTGCATTGATTCTCTTCCGCCACTACCTACATTAACAAGTTTGTTGCTACTGTTTGATTATGGTTAGCTGCTTTATAGAACTCTTTCTAATTAATTTTAACTTATATAGGATTAGGAGTTGCTGCCAGTGAGTTTGCCAATGATGAAATCATCGAAATTGTCAATTTCCCGCAAGAAAAGATGGGATCGTTGTTCGGAAAAAAGGGAGTCATATTTCAGGATATAAGGAAACAGTGCCAAGCTTACATTTTCACTTGCCAACACAGTCTGACTGATAAGGTGAGTTCCAATAATGAATGTCATAATATACAAAAAATTTACAAGGAATTTGAGTGTGATCCAAGACTATAACACCATTGATTTCCTCTGTAGGTTGTGATCATTGGATCAAGGAATCACGTGCTTACAGCAACAGCAGTCGTAAGAGGAAGAATTCACCATAGCTACCAGCAACTGCCCATTGTCTTGTTGATTGACTTTACATCAATTCAGTCTCATCGTACCAATCTTTGACTCTGTAGCTGTTGCTGTCTCCCAAGTCGTCAGTATCTGGTCCACCACTAAAGACCTCGCACACTTGTAGTTACTGCTGCAATTGGCAAAGAGGAATACTAACATTATCTAAGGATGGTTAGGGGAAAATATTTTGTAAAAAAAAAAAGTAGTCACAGCTAAGCTTGTCTATCAAAAGCTACAGTCCTTTAGAAGTAAACCATTCGCCTGTTACAGGGTAAGGTCAAGGAAACTGAGGCTGACATTAGGTTAAGCATTTCCGAGGTGTTTACTGCTCTACATTATCAGAGTTCTAAAAACGGAACGATGTAACACTTCCTCCGTTCCCCCATGTCCACTGAAATTCCCCCACCACCGATAAGATACAGGCGAAATTCGACGGCAGCTTCACCTGGTTCTTTCTCGCCGGCAGCTCGAACAGCGGAAGTAGTTGAGACGCGAGCGCATCGGTTGGAGCAGATGGACAACGAACGACTTGGTGGCACGCACGAGAGCATCGGCTGGAGAAGAGAGCTTCTGCGAGAGCACCGGCGAACTACGACCACTTTCACTTTCACCCCTTCTTCTCCCTCTGTTCAGTCAATCGAGATAAGAATTCCCTCCACCCCCACCCGTAAAGCCCCTCAATAGACAATAATCATTAAAAATGAATTGGGTTCATTTTAGACAGTAATAATACCTTACCAGTTACCACTCAAATCCACAATTCCAATACATTCGATTAACCACCGAGAAGATGGGTAGTAGCAGCAGAGTAGATAAGTGCTAAATTTGTCGCATCTTACTATAATAAACGATCGATCACCATCCTATGCTCGCCGTCTCGTCTGCTCAAACCTTGTCCAACCGGCTCCGAGGACATGCTGGGTGCAGCCGGAGTTTCTAGGCTGAATTCGTCAACGATCCCCCAATGTTGTTCGTCGCGTCTCACTGTCGGGTGCTAGCCATCTCCCCCACTGAAGCTTGCTCCATGCGCCACGAATGAAAAGCTGGGTGACGTCAGAAGTTGATGGGCCCCAAATTCTTTAACCTTACGGTGGCGGGTAATTGAGGAAGACGAAAAGGTTCTACTGTCGAAGATAATAGTGATCGATTTAGGACAGGTTTAATTTTTAATTAATTGAGTTGGATAACGAAATTAGGAGTAAATTACGGGTATTCAAGTCATTTTCTAGTCCAGAATCACTAATTGAAAATTGGATGAAGGGTATATTTGTTACGTTTTAATATGAGAAGGGTATATTCTTGCAAAAAATTAATAAAGGGGCACGCTTGTTAATTTGTGATAATAGAGGGGTACAAAATGCTATTAACCCTTTGTTAATTTATAAATACTAGCACTGGCCCCGGCATGTTGGCCGGGAAAGGTTAGACAAAAAATATGTACATATAATATGCGGAAAATATAATAATAAGATTGGAAATACGTTTGAAATACAATTTTTCAACGATGAAAAAACCATATATAATTGGTTTTTGCTACTTAAGAAGGCCATATAGTTCAAGATTATTAGAGTTGCTTATCCTAAAACATACACAATGAACACTCAGAAGGACGAAAAAGATTGGTCTATAAGAGAGTTTAGTAGCTCTATATAGTGTTTATCCCCGTAGTCATCATTTTTGTTGATCACAACACGTGCAATCGATTGGAATTTGTGTGATTTGAAATATACCGTACATGATGCAAAATTGTCACTTATAGTGAGTTGAATAAAGTACTGCGTGCAGCTGAATTCCCGTATGGCTTTCATGTCGCGGATATGGCCAGAAACAATGTAGTAGTTTCCCTACAAAAGTTAGATTTTGAGTAAAGTAAGTTGAAACAATGAACATGTATGATTAGTAGGAAGTCGTGAAGAGATGGTGATAAAGAAAATGAAATTTGGAAAACTCCTTACCATCAATTGTCCACGAATCGCATACAGTTAGGTCTACAAGTGAACACATTTTTGCGCGGTCTTTGGCTTCTTCATAGGAGTCCCCTTTAATGATGTATTTGACTTTTCTTAGTATGGCATAAGAAATTAAATATAGCGAATTTATTTTTTATAGCTGTGTGCAAGTATATGACTTCTTTGCATAAGAAAATTTACTCACGGGTTGAGAAATGGGTGCAAAAAAGGCTGATTCAAATTGAAAAATAACTTGATTGTTCAGGATGCTGCAAAGTAATACTGGCCTAACAATGATGACGTAACTTAGTGAAGAAAAGAAGGTGTTCTTATAGGGACAGAAACATAAAGCAAATTGTGTAGCAGCAAAATAAACCCGTATAGCAAGAATACCACTTATTATCTCCACATATAGTAAAATAAGTACACATACCACCATTGATTGCTTCAAATGCATGAATTAAGGATCCATTTAGTATCACCCGGATGACGGCTCCCCTAAAATGTATGAGGAAATAAAGTGATTTGGCTAGAGCATGTGCAATATGCAAGTTACATCAAATAACAATAAAAGTTAGAGGACTCACTGTAGCAGTTTTAGGTACATAGTTTTTGTCTTTTCACAGAGTGGTCCATCAAATAATTCTACGTTGGTTCCGTATGGTAAACTTCACCAACTAAATCTAGTATGAGAATCATAATTCATACGTACAACATTGGATGAGAAAGCCGCACGTGATGAGCTAAGATAAATGGATGAATTGTTGGAATAATAACCATCTTTCATACGGGAATAAACAAAAAAATGTCCACTATATAAGCATTGGGCTAGGTCATGATTAATGGTCTGAGTGGAACAGCAAAGGAAATTGAATTTTTTTAACATGTGTTCTCCAAATAAATGACCAAACAGACCAAACTTTTTTATGAGCACTAGCAGTGGGCCCCGCCCGTTGGCCGTGGGAGTTTCAAATGGAAAATGACATTCATATAATTGATAGAATAGATGCTCAACAATGCATATAACTTGTCATTGTAACTTAGTTATGATAGCGGTTTAATTATACATAATGTGCATACAATAAAATAAGAAGAGAAAAATATGATGTAAGAAATAAATATAATTATTCGATGAAAAAAATAAGTAATTGTCTTTCACTTCTTAAGTAGGCCATATAGTTTAATATTGGTGTTGCTTCCCATAGTACAAACATAATCAATCATAAGGACGAAAGAAAATGATTGGTCTCTAATGAGTTCAATATATCTCAGTAGTGTTTATCCCAATATAATATCATCCTTCTTAATCACAGCACAGGCAATGGACATGAAGTTGGAGGATTTGAAATATATCGGACATGAAACAAAGTTGTAACCAATTGTTAGTAGAATAATATATTGTGTACTGGTGAATTCCCAAATTACTCTCTTACTGTAGATATGACCAACGACAATATAGTAATAATTTCTCTACAAACAATTTTTTTAATTACATGAAATAAAATAAAAGAGATGTATGAACATAAGATTACATCCAAGATAGGTCAATACAAAAATATAGAATTGCAAATCTCTCACAGTGGGCTGAAGGAGATAATCAAAGTGAAATTAGGTCTACAATTGAACAAATTTGTGCACGCTGTTTGGCAACTTCATAGTAGTCTTGTTTAATGATTTTTTTTTGTTTCCTTAGTCTGTCATAAATAATGATATATAGAGAAGTTAATTATGTTTAACCATTACCATGTATATATTTACTTTGCATAATAAATTATACTCAACATCCGATAACAATGACCAATTCCGCTCCCACAGTTTGCCAATTTCTGAAACCTGGCAAAGACGGATTTTGGTGACAAATAAAGCTCTGATCTTTTTACCGGACGCCCAAACAGATGCTTCAACCAAGCAGCCCATTCATTATCTTCAGCTACAAACCCATGAGCATAACACGCCTCCTTAAAGGACTTATACAAAACTCAATTCACTATCTTGATGTCCTGAAAACTGGTTGGACCCCGAACAATTTGTAGAAGCATCCGCAAGTAGAACCCATAATTTGTTGGTGAAGGATGATAGTAATATAATAAATTCATCCATAATTTAGATTTCCTCTTGTGCCACTCCCGCTTTGTTTTATTCTAAACATAATGTTGAGGAAAATCTACAAAAGTATGTTTCCTGACTTATGAAGATAACTGATTCATTTTCATGCATCCCAACAACATAGAGGTCTGAGCACGTTTAGACCGAAGCATTCATTGAGGGTTTGAGTATTGATTTGAGATAACAACATTCTGGGCAGGAAGATGATAAGACATACACAATACTGATGGGTATTGTGAGTATACATCAAACTTAAATAACCTCTAGCACGCTTCACCAGATGTTTTGTAACGACAATCTAAATATTTTTTTATCTCATCAATATGTGGGATAGGATGGAACGCGTCCTTTCAGTGATTTGGTTGGAAAGTAATGAAGCATTTGCTCAATCTTGTGATTTATTAATATACTTGAACAAATATATGATTATCCTGCATATGAACAACATATAAACCACCAAAAATGAAAAATAGGGAAAGTAAATATATTGTATGTTGAAATTTGTGGAAAAATGCTTCTACCAATTACAAAATGAAAGAAAATGGGGAAAACAGAAATTTTGGACTCTGAACCACAACAAAAGCTTAAGCTAGACATGGATTAAATATGAAAAGTGTATGGACATACTTCATGGACGTTATCTTATGCAGTTTGTCAATTCTAAATACCGGAGCTACAATTAGGTAATAAACAGATCAATTACTATCGTGGCTGTAAAAAATGTTGCGGGCAAATCACAGAAAAATAGGAAGAAAGCACCACATGGGCCGCATGTCGCATTCCATTCTTGTATTATAATTAATTATACAAACTACAAAAAAATCAATGGGAAAATGTTTAGTACACACCAACCTTCTATGTAAGGAACATTACGACCCAGAGCACCATATGGACCATATAATATAAACGACGTTATATCTCGATGACCTTCTGGATCAAGATCACAGTTGGGTATTTCCGCCGATATTACAAAATTATTTTCCTTCGCCCACTTAATTTATATTCCGAAGTTAGGAACACTAAGAAAGGGAGGTCCCGAAACTCAATTTCCATGAAATCTAAAACAACAAAAGATAATAAGATATACATATGGTTATGTAAAATAAAAATAACCCTCCATAACATCAATATATTTTTTTTAATAATAGATAACTTATATTACCAAAACGAATAAATAGCACTATTTACATCTCAAGAAAAAACCAACGTTCAAAATCAAAACTCTCCACACTCGCAGGCAATAAAGAAAGGGTCTTCCTGACCACCTCATGAGCCCCCGATTGTTACTCTTGCCAACAAAAGCAATGTCAAATCTTTGAAAGCCCCCGATCCATTCGAGGAATCCACGGTCGTGGGATTGAGGCACTAGACTGTGGATTTTTCTAGTTTGGTCTCTTGTTCCCGTCTGCTCTCCACTTGCACCGAGACTTGCTCCTCAGCCTCCATTCACGTGCTAGGACCTGAAACATCATCGACAAGCACAAGCTAGCATTAAAATGGGCCAAAAAACAGACAAGATCTAAGCCAAACGGTCAAGAATTATCGGCAAAAACATGTGTAAATACGGTGTTATCACTAGGTTAGCTGTGGTGCTGGGTAGGGGTGGAAATCGGTACGGTTTCGGTATCCCAATACCAAATCCCGAATACTGAATTACACCCTAAAATCAATCACAATCCCTAAATAATTTCGCTATCCCAATCCCTAAATATTTCGGTATTCCAATCGGTACTTCAGTAACGGTATTATCAAATACGAAATTAATTACCTTTGTAATTAATAATTAAATATATAAATTAGATTTGATTGTTCAATTTAGAGAAAAGAGACTAAGCAAAGAGTCTTGAGTTTTCCTAGAGCTAGGATATGGATAAGGAGAATGGAGGAGATGTGACATCTAAAATTCTTGTCATTGGTAATCTTTATTTGACGAATTGGAGGCTGAGACGACTAATACTAGTGTTTGCTTTTTGGTGTTATGAAAATAAGAAGAGATTAAGTGAGTGATAAGAGTGACTTAAACTGGAAAGTCAAAATTGAGTTGGATGGGGGCTTCTAAGTTGTGAAAGAGTGAGGAATGACCAAAAGTTGTGTGCTATTTTTCATTAAGTTTTAATTTTTGGTATTTCTCGGTATTTCGGTATATACCGATCCCAATCTCGTAATCCCGAATATCGAATAGGACTCCAAAATGAATCACAATATCAATCCTTAAGAAATAAGCCAGTATTCGGTAATACCAAATAGTGATAAATTTGGTACAGTATTCGGTATATCCCTAATACCGGTACCAAACTTCAGCCCTAGTGCTGGGGATTCAATTCAGATATGCTAATTAACTCCAAGCAATGGCAGGAAACCAAAGGAAGGAAGGAAAGGACCTACAGTAACCAAAGTCAAGACGATGGATATCAATGTGTAGCTCATAATCAATGTTTTCTTTCTATATATGCAAAAAAAAAAAAAAATTAAAAAAAAATAAATTCAGAATTAAAGTGAATTCTTTAGGTTCCAATTAAGAAATATAGAGAATCAGGAAAAGTAAAGACTCTTTCCTATAGATCCGTGTCATGTTAGAAATATCAGTATCAACCCCATGGATGGTAGAATTACCAAACCACACCTCTTTTTTGTTGGGAATTATTCTTGACCAAAGGACGAGGAAAGGAATGGAGGGTGGATGATGTGATTTTGTAGTGATGTTGTAATAGAGATTTTGTACCCTATTCCTCCCATAAAATACAAAGGAATTTTTGAGACAAATTGATCATCCTAAGCCAACCACAACCCAAACTCCAAGGAACTACGCCTTAAATTAATACTAGTTTGGTGTCTGACCAATTGGTCGAAATGTCATTTGAATATGACTTATTTTTATGATATATACGAGTCCTAAAATTTTCATAATATTTAAAATAAGTATTTCTACCATGTAGCTAAATTAATTGTTAAAATTGAATTAAATATTCAAAATATAAAAATCAAAATATCAAACACTAAAAAATACTTATGAAAGATATATATATATATATAGTGCCTTCTACGATACCCCTGGTTAAATCTGGGGTACCGCATACCTTGAGTTTGAAAACGCTATCTAGATCTCGAATTAACATGATTTTGGGCATGATACTATACCCTAACCCTTAATGAGTGAACCCTAGGAACTAATTATCTAAATCATTAACTATAAACCCTAAGATGGTGCATTGATTTTTTTGTTTATATTTGGACGAATCATAACCGTCATTATTGTTGACTACTTCGGTGCGCTCACAAAAATGAGTGCGTTTAATGCACCCAACGCAAAAACTGGTCTTAAGTGGTCAAATTTTGAATTCTAATTTTTAGAATCAGTGTAATATGATGATATAACATATGATAACAACTAATTAGCGGACTACCCTAAGCCCTAGACCTCCAATTTTGAGTTAAATCCCTAAACCCCAAATTCTAAACCCTAACCCTAACCCAAAATCTCTAAACTCTAAATCCTTCAAATTAAAGTAAATCTTTAATGATTTTTGTGCAAATTCATGTGCGTTATTGTTCATCACATCATAAGTGATGATTGACATCATTTTGGCATAAATCGCATGTTTAAAATGACGATTATGAAACGAGTGCACTGAATGCGTCCTAAAAAGTGAGTGCACTGAACCGTTGCTTCCCCACACGGTTTATCGGATCGTCCCGCCACGCTCCATTATCGAAAATCGCGCCCTTCCCAAACGATTTTTGGGAAAATGTGGTATTTTTGGAATTTTTTTTCTTTTTACTGGTATTTCTGGAAAAAAGTCCTAGAAAGCATCAAACCCGGTGATTGACTTGCGATATTGGGGACAGAAAGCCCAAGATGCATCAGAATAACCACGAATGTGCAGAGACGGAGACCGAGAGAACACTAGATCTCGATCAATGGAGCCTTTGAGGTAGCGGAGGAGACGTTTGACAGCAGCCCAATGTACATTAGTAGAAGCACGTTGATACTGAGACACATGATTAACGATAAAAAAAAATGTCTGGATGTGTGAAACTAAGATACTGCAATATCTTCCCAACAAGATTGCGATATAGAGCAGGATCTGAGAACAAATGAGAGGTGTCCATGGTGCTCTGTTTTACAATCTTGATTGTGGAAGGAGTGGAGATGGCATTAGTTGCTGCCATTTTTGTGTGGTCAAGTAGTTCTAGAAATGAATTTTCGCTGACTGAGCACAATGCTGGAGGAGCTGCGATGTACTTCGATGCCAAGTAAGTAAGAAAACTGCCCCAAGTATCGGAGAACAAAGTTGTCATGAAGAAAGCTCATGAGCTTCTGTATAATAGACTTCTCTTTCTCCATTATAACAATGTCATGGACATACACAAGCATACATAGACGTACCTAACCAAACTTGTATACGAAAAGAGAAGGATCAATCTGAGATACCGAGAAGCAAAATCTTGTGAGAGCGGCTGCTAGACACTGAAACCAGGTGCGAGGATCCTAGCTAAGGTCGTAAATTGACTTCCGGAGGCGGTAAACATGGCTGGGCTGGTCTGGGTAAAAAACCTAGAAGGCTGGCGTATGTAAACTGTTTATGGTAGCTGTCCATGGAGAAAGGCATTAACAATGTCAATTTGATGGAGAGGCCAATTATAGGTTATTGTAAGACCAAGTATCAGGCGGAGTGTTGTAGGTTTGAGAACGGGGCTGTATGTCTGATGATAATCCATCCTGGGGATTTGTTCGAAGCCTCGAGCGACCAATCGTGTTTTGTGTTGCTCAATTGTGCCATCCGGATTGAGCTTAGTGCGGAAACCCCATTTGTTGGAGATAATATTGCATCATAGCGGGGAGAACCAAGTCCCATGTACGGTTTCGTAACAGAGCCAAGACTTCGTCTGACATGGCCGAGCGCCACTGCGGATGTTTGAGGGCTTGTGCCACAATGGTGGGAGTCGGAGAAGTGGGAACTGTTACTGGACAAGACTTTCAAAACCCATGCGTCATCTTGAGGCTCTCGCAACCTCGAGACAAGCCTTCTCCACATACGCATGCCAACTGGTTTTGCACTGCCTTGGGCTCATTAGGGAGGCGACAATAGCCCCCTACCAGCTGTGCCCTCGCATGCAACGATCCCTTTCATAGTCACATCATGACCCGTCCAGACAATGCCTTATCACTAGAGCCTCCCCATTTAGAACTCTTATGGCAAGCTAACCAAAATGCACGAGTTCTTCAGACGATCATCACGGTAATGACATTTTGGATCATGACATTCTCCATCATTCATAATGCAGCACGTCCTCGTGCTGGTGAAGAATTATTCTCTCCACACCATGTATTGCAACACTCAATCCTATCATGGGCCTTCTCATACGGTACCATCCTAACATGGACAGACTCCATTCGCATCTCTCGCGCTAGCCTGCTTTACCACGTGCACATACTGCATAAACACTCGACATCAACTTTAACTTTTTTTGCTTCTTCTATGCTAGTGCCTCAGTTGACCTTCACCCTACGCTCCTTCCAGATTTAGTACCTCAATTGAACTTCACCCTACGCTCTTGCTAGAGTTAGTTCCTCAGTTAAACGACATTCACTCAGTCACTGCATCCTCCGCATGTCAAGGCCCCTCACAATGGAGCAATACATGTGTATCTACGTTACAGACTGCCTGATACATACCCAGGATCACCACTCATTCCCAAATAGGAGTGGCCTATACTCGAGCTACGCCATACTGAGAGAGGAACTAGGCTCTTCGGCCTAACTAGGCTATGATACCACTTGTCACATGACGAGTCTTCCGAATCGTGTGCAACAATCTCTTTCATATTTACATCCTGACTTGGCTAGATAGGTACACGGGCTGACAATGCCTTAACGCTAGATAGGTATTTGACGAAATATTTTAATATAGTGTATTGGAATATTGAATACAGATGTTGATTTCGTTTCGCTAAATTTCTACCAGTTGTATTGTCCACTTTCTCTTTGGTTAGGGGAGGTTTATGTGCTTTGCTAGTAGACAATTTATGAAAACTAATTCAATTATAGGGAAAGAAAATTTATCCAAAGAATCACGGTATGCTCTCAGGACTCGTAATTGATAGATGTGGCAGGTGTTGTCTGTGGATAGGCCAACTAATTGGTTATTTAAATGATTTTTATTGGTTTAAAACTAGGTGTTAGTTTGCGCAATACATCATTCTCTGCGTATATTTAGCCGATAGGTAATCGGATAGAAGCAAAGCTTGTCACTCAATTTAATATTTTTTCCTTGTAGGCATGAATTTTCATGACCTCCTTGATATTCCACAAGGGAAGAGGAGAAGATAGCAACAAGACTTGGCATGGAGAGGAAGACCAGAAGTATGTGGTTGGACTAACATTTTCAATCTGTAGCAACTGGATTTGACATGGAGAGAAAGACTAGTAGTATGTGGTTGGACTAAGATTTGAACTCAAGTTCAATATTGAGAATTTTGATTTTGTTTCAAACTTTTATGAAGCCCTTTCATACACAGTCGATATCCTATGTTGTTTTGACATTTACATTATTGGGGAACTTTCAGGGGTGATCATATTTCGCTACAAGTATCTTCGTTAACCTTCAATTATAATCGCCTAAAATAATTAATTACTAGATTCCGGGGATTTGAAGAAGTTATAGCCCATTACCAAACCCATCACTGCAGTGGGATTTAATGTATTGGTCGCAACAACAGAGTGGGCATGATCAGGCGTTGGGTCGTTTCTATTGTTAAAGCAAGGATTGAAGTTACTGCGTGATGAAGTTGCTGAAGAGTTGGTGAGTCCGAATCCTTGCTGGAGAAGGAAAAGAGCTGAAGCCAAAACTGTGTTGTTTAAGTTTTAAAGAGTTAATTGTCTGTTAAGCTGTGTCATTTGGAGTCTTTCTGTTTTAGTCCCTATTGTTTGTTTTGAGTATGTAAGGATCCATCGGGCTAAACTAGCCGTTGCAGAAGGTTTACGTTGGCAGAGCAAGGTTGTTAGCTTGGAGCTAATCTCCAGGGATTCAGTAGTTAGATATGGGTGTCGTAGCCGAGTATGGAGGCTTTTCAGTTATGAGTCCTGTGTATAAAGTTTGGTTTTCAATCAATGAATAAGATTGTCAGTTTGCCTCCAATTGCTTCTACATAGTGGTATCAGAGCAATCGCAGGGTGTAACCAAGAGAGAGTTCAGTGTGTGAAATCGTTTTTTGATCTGGGTTAAAGGGAAACACGAGAGTCTGGTGAGGGTGTCTTTTCATTTCTGGTGAGAGCTCTGAAAAGAATAGATTATGAGTGATCATAGCTTTGCCCAAGTGGGCATTCCCAAATTCGACAGTGACTATGATCATTGGAGCTTGGTGATGGAGAATCTCCTTCGATCGAAGGAACTTTGGAGTGTGGTGAATCCAGGATTCGATGAGCCTACCGATGAGGAAGAGCAATCTGCTGCTCAATCCAAGGCTTTGGAAGCAAATCGGCTCAAAAGATCTCAACTCCGAAAACTACTTATTCTGCTCAATCGACAAGAGCATTCTCAAAACAATCACTCAGAAGGGTACTGCAAAACAGCTTTGGGATGCCATGAAGATTCGGTATCAAGGTAACGAGAGAGTGCAGAAGTCCAATCTGCAGGGACTACGCAGGGATTTCGAGCTGCTGCAAATGAAGGAAGGAGAGGGTGTAGCAGAGTATTTTAGCAGAGTCATGGTGATTGCCAATTCAATGAGGAATTGTGGGGAGGATATGACTGATACAAAGATAGTAGAAAAGGTTCTACGAACTCTTACTGAGAAGTTCAATTACATTGTGTGTTCAATTGAAGAATCCAAGGACATTGGGGAGCTATCAGTAGATGCATTGCAAAGCTCGCTGCTAGTTCACGAGCAAAAGTTCACTAGGCACTCACATGGAGAAGAGCAGGCTCTACAAGCCTTTGGAGGAGGCCGAGGCAGGGGATTTGGCAGAAGTGGGTACCAGGGTGGAGGAAGAGGCAGAGGACGAGGAAGAGCATGGTCTCGTGAAATGGTAGAATGCTTTAAATGTCACAAAATGGGACATTACATTCGTGAATGTCCTGAGTGGAACACAGCAACACACTACATTGAATCCTCGAATCAAGTATTCAAGGATGATGTTCTGCTCATGGCATATACTGATGGACACAAGGCTGATCAACAAAAGAAGTTAGAGGAATGGTGGTTCTTGGACTCAGGGTGCAGCAATCATATGACTGGTGACAAGTCTTGGTTCATTAAGATTAACTCGAATTTCAAAGGGGATGTCAAGCTTGGAAATGGCAGTAGACTTGATGTGGAAGGGAAAGGTACTATCAAGATGCTGGTTGGTCAAGTCCCACTAATAATACAGAATGTGTATTATGTGCCAAGTCTCAAGACCAATCTACTCAGCATAGGGCAGCTACAAGAGAAGAACCTGGAGTTCTCTATAAAGAATGGCACTTGCAAGATATTTCGAGACCAAGGAACACTTCTGTTGCAGACAACCATGAAGGCAAACAGAATGTTTATCCTTCAGGCTAATCATCCAAGTGAAGCATGCTGAGAGATTTCCAGTGCTTGCAGGTTGGTGCCAACAAAACGGCTCTATTGAAGTTATGGCACAGAAGATTTGGACATCTCCATACTCGAGGGCTGCTGAGGCTGCAGAAACAAGAGCTGGTTCTTGGACTGCCAAGGCTAACTGGTGAGCAGGGAGTATGTGAAACATGTATGCTTGGAAAACAGCATAGGGCTACATTCCCAAAGAAGAGTACCTGGAGAGCAAGTCAGCCCCTTCAACTACTACATGCTGATCTCTGTGGCCCTATTACCCCAGTTTCAAATGGAGGAAAGAGGTATATCCTAACCATCATTGATGATTACAGCAGAAAGCTTTGGGTGTTTTTCCTAGCTGCTAAGTCTGAGGCACTTACTTGGTTTACTAAGTTTAAAGCACAACTTGAGAATGAAACTGGTAAATCAATAGTGTGTCTTAGAACTGACAGAGGAGGGGAGTTTATGCTAAATGAGTTTAAGCAGCTATGTGAAGAAGCAGGGATTACAAGGCAACTTACAGCAGCCTTAACACCCCAACAGAATGGGGTTGCTGAAAGGAAGAATCGAGCCATCATGAACATGGTTCGTTGCTCCCTGAAGGATACCAAAGTCCCTTCAAATTTTTGGCCAGAGGCTGTGGAATGGACAGCACATGTCCTGAACAGAAGTCCCACAACAGCCAACAAAGGAAAGACACCACAGGAGATCTGGACTGGTAAGGCTCCAACAGTTGATCATTTTAGAGTGTTTGGATGTGTTGCATATGCACATGTTCATGACTTGCAGAGGAAGAAAATCGATGATAAGAGTGTGAAGTGTCATTTTATTGTGATTTCAAAAGAATCAAAGGCTTACAAACTCTACAATCCTGCCACCAAAAAGGTTGTAATCAGTAGAGATGTGGTCTTTGATGAAGACAAAGGGTGGAGCTGGAAGTCTGATATACAACCTGTTCTCACTCAAATCTTTTGGGAAGGTAGTGAAGATCCCTGGTATGAGTCTGATGAAGAAGAAGAACCCTCCGATGATCCCAATCAAAATGCAGAAAATGAGCAGGCTACCTCAGACAGTGAAGAAGAATCCACTCCAAGTCCAACCACTGCATCAGCACCACCTTCTGCAACCCCAAACTCAGACTCCTCTTCTGAAGTGCCTACTGATGACTATGATAGCCATGCAGAAGAAACATTGGGGAAACGGAAAAGGGTGTTTCCCAGTTATTTGAAGGATTATGATTGCACAGGATATTTTGCAGATACTGACTTCTGGATCAATATAGCAGTATTCACTGATCCCCAAACCTTTGAAGATGTAGTCATGGAAGAAAAATGGAGGGAAGCTATGAAGAAGGAAATTGATGCAATCATAAGAAATCATACCTGGGAGCTGGTGGATAGGCCTGCTGGTGTTACTCCAATAGGAGTCAAGTGGATCTTTAAGACAAAACTCAAAGAAGATGGGTCTGTGGACAAGTTTAAAGCAAGGTTAGTCGTAAAAGGCTATGCACAAAGGTATGGAGTATATTATACTGAAGTCTTTGCTCCAGTAGCTAGGTGGGATACCATCAGAGCTTTTCTGGCATTAGCTGCATCTCAAGGTTTGACAGTGTTTCAGCTTGATGTTAAAAGTGCTTTTTTGCATGGTGAGTTGACTGAAGATGTTTATGTTGAGCAACCTAAAGGCTTTGAGGTTGCTGGGGAGGAAAGCAAGGTATATAAACTGAAAAAAGCACTATATGGCTTGAAACAGGCTCCAAGAGCCTGGTATGCAAGAATTGAGGCTCATTTTCTGCAGACAGGTTTTGAAAGATGTGAATATGAACCTACTCTATTCATTAAAAAGTCTGGCAGTGACTTCTTGCTTGTAAGTCTTTATGTCGATGACTTGATGTATGCTGGAAATAGCTCAACTATGCTTGCAGATTTCAAGGCATCCATGGAAGCAGAATTTGAGATGACTGATCTGGGGAGGATGAAGTATTTCTTGGGTGTGGAAGTCTCTCAATCTGAATCAGGAATTTTCATCAATCAGAAGAAATACATCAAGGAGCTGCTCGAGAAATTCAAACTAAGTGAATGCAACTTTGTGCATAATCCAATGGTTGCAGGTACCAAGCTGTCAAAAGAAGGAGATGGAATTGCAGTAGATGCTTCTGAATACAGACAACTGATTGGAAGCCTACTGTATGTTACAGCTACAAGACCTGATGTAATGTATTCTGCATGCCTACTCATCAGGTACATGGAAGCTCCTACAAAACAACATCTATTAGCTGTAAAAAGGGTTATGAGGTATCTAAAAGGTACCATAACACATGGAATTTGGTACAAAAGGCTGGAGGAAGAAGACTCTCTGATTGGTTACACTGATAGCGACTATGCAGGTGATATGGATGATCGAAAAAGTACAAGTGGCTATGTGTTTTTCCTTGCAGGAGCAACCATCTCATGGCGTTCCAAGAAGCAGCCAGTACTGACACTCTCAACCACTGAGGCTGTGTTTGTTGCTGCTAGCCATTGTGCTACACAGTGTGTTTGGCTTCAAAGATTGCTGGGACAGATGGGTTGGAAAGGAGGAGTAAAGGAATGCACCAGCATATTCTGTGACAATAGTTCAACCATAAAATTGTCCAAGAATCCGGTGCTTCATGGGAGAAGCAAGCACATAGATGTCAGATTTCATTTCTTGAGGGAACTGGTTAGGGATGGAGCCATTGAATTACAACACTGTGGAACTACAGAACAGATAGCAGATATCATGACCAAGCCATTAAAGCTGGATGCGTTTAAACTTCTCAGGAGCAGGCTTGGTATAATTGATGAAGCAGATCTGAAGGGTTTTGAGGAACAGCAGGTTGTGAACTGAAGCTGTGATGAGGAGGCTTCAGTTCAGGGGAGGATGTTAAAGCAAGGATTGAAGTTGTTGCGTGATGAAGTTGCTGAAGAGTTGGTGAGTCCGAATCCTTCTTGGAGAAGGAAAAGAATTGAAGCCAAAACTGTGTCGTTTAAGTTTTAAAGAGTTAATTGTCTGTTAAGCTGTGTCGTTTGGAGTCTTTCTGTTTTAGTCCCTATTGTTTGTTTTGAGTCTGTAAGGATCCCTCGGGCTGAACTAGCCGTTGCAGAAGGTTTACGTTGGCAGAGCAAGGTTGTTAGCTTGGAGCTAATCTCCAAGGATTCAGTAGTTAGATATGGGTGTCGTAGCCGAGTCTGGAGGCTTTTCAGTTATGAGTCCTGTGTATAAAGTTTTGTTTTCAATCAATGAATAAGATTGTCAGTTTGCCTCCAATTGCTTCTACATCTAGATGTGAGAATTCTCAATCCAATCCACCAATCTATTAAAAATATCCAACTAAACCAATTCATTTAAATGCAATCCATATTTTACAAATTCAATTAGATTGTTGGATTCATGGATTGGATTTATGGATCGTTGGCAAATTATGGTTTAGTACCTATAATTTTAGTTTGTTATATTTTTGTACGTAAAATTTAATTTTTTGTACGAAAAATATTATTGGAAAATTACGTTAAGGTACCTAAAAATTTTCATTATGACATTTTAGTACCTAAAACTTTCACATTTTACATATTGGTCCAAGGTTGAGAATGTCATTTGGATTCATGGATAATCTACCAATGCACTGGATCTAATCCATGAATCCACCAATCCATTTGATCCATTGATTTACCAATCCAATCCACCCATCCATGAACCAATCCATTTGCCATCTTATTTGTTTCGGTCAAAACCGAACAACGATAACACCACTACGCCCCCAAATTCTTGTCTTGCATGAAAGAGACTTTTTTTTTAGGATGAGTTCATTTTTACGTTACATATTGCTTAAAGAATCTGGATATGAGACATTCATAGTTGAATATTAATAATAGAACTATTAGTCCAACTATTTTTTTCCCTTATTTTTTATTCCACAATTTGAGACTTTTAAGTTTAAAATCAATAATAAAATTATTTAGACCAAATGTTTTTTTCCCAGGTAATTAGTGCAGATTTTATAGCACTTCTTGATCAAACTGATCAACTGTCGAAAAATAGAAACTTTATAATACTAATAAGTCAGTCCCCATGAGGTTACCATCGAGAACACTACTCACAATCAGTCACTACAAGAGACCTAATTCGTTCCTACTGTGACTACTACCCAAACCGTGGCCATGTGCAACCCCGATCGTGGGCAGTACAGTGGAAGTAGAGTTTAATTATCAGCGTGGGCAGCAAATGTGCTATTACTTTGTGGACTACTTTGCTATCTAGTTAATGGAGAGTTTGTCAAAAAATATAGTGAGAAAGTTACTCAAATGTTGTATCCCTCTTGTTAAAAAATAGATTGACGAATGATGTTTCAAGTTTTTCAACTCTTGACTTGTACCGCGGAGAATTCAATTCCCGGTTTTACTCTCTTTCGAGCTACTTAACCTCACTTAGAGTGATCTATCCGGAGGGAGAGTTTCCACATCCAGCAACATAGATCGTCTAGGACGTGCCAAGTCAATTCCCTCTATTGGAATTTGATCCAATACAGACATTGAAGCACGGTTTCACACTCGATCCATCAACCAACAATGAAGAATAAGGTAAGCGCTCGAAACAACTTATTTGAATATTCTCTACCTTAGGTTGTTAGTCATAATTGGAAGGATTTGATCAACACCCAACTCAATTCATGAATATACCACAATTCCATATATGATAAAGAGTCGAGCAAACTAGAAAATCAATCATTCATCTAATCTAACACATAGACTAGAACTCCACAACACCCAAGTGGTACGTAGAAAATTTAGCTTATGACGAGAGAGAGAGAGAGAGAGAGAGAGAGAGAGTAATACACAAAATGAAGAGAAGAAAACATCCTAGTAGGTTGGGTTTTTCTTCTTGCTACTCCATCTTCAACCCTTGCTAATGGATTTGAACTCCAATGGTGATTTGAAGCTCCAATTCTCACTTTAGAGATCTCCTTCGTCACTTTCTCTCTACCCAGTAGATGCACTTTCTCACTATAACTCCTCCCTTTGAAATTTGATTTATGCTTCTTTATATAGCGAAAAAGTGCAAAGTTCACGGTTTCTTGTCATGGCCGTGATGTTTACAGCCAAACCAGGAGTTCGACTGAACACACAACATTTCACATGCTATCTTCAGGGCCTGGTAGTAATTCTAACGATCTGAGCAAAGTGAGACAATGAACAAAACCCTATTGTGAAGGACATGTTCATACACCGTGAGACGGGTGCAACTAGCTAGGGGCAAACTCTCCTAGTTGATCGATTAAGGTTTGTGACAAGGAGCTAGGGAATCTAGCTCTCTTAACCAATCAACCTAGCTATCTCAACCTAGGTAAAAATGACCCAATCATGAGTCAAAGCTAGCACATTCAATCATTCATGAAAAATACCTCAAATATTATATAAACATTCAATCAACACACATGGAGTCATGTCCTTACATCCTAACACACATATAGACTAGGATTCACAATACCCAAGTGAGTAGGTAGGCTATTTTCCATAGCTAGGCAAAGGAAAACAACAAAACGGAGAGAAAGAACCATGAAGAGATGAGTGTCTTCCTTTCTTGATGCTTGAATCTCCCTTGAGAAGAAGAAACCTTGAATCCTCTAGCTTAGAAACCCTCCTTTATTCTAAAAACCAAAACCCTAGAAAAGCTCCCTTTCTCTCTCCAAGCAGCCTTCTATTTACAGAGTCCTATAGTCACTTTCACGTCAGAAGTCACGGCCGTGACATTGGAGCCATGATCATGACATTGGACCAAAACGTGAGTCTCTGGCATCGTTTTGCTCCACATCACGGCTTGGGGATGATTTTCATGGTCAACAGACCGTGAACACACCGAGGTCAAGTGAGGTGCGCAAAAACACTCTAAAACTTGTCAATGTCACGCCCAATGATCAATTGTCACGGTCTAGTGACTGTGACATTTGACCTCTGCCCGTGACTTGGGATGGTCACGCTCCCTCTGATCAATTGTCACGGTCTAGTGATCGTGACATTTGAGCTCTGCCCGTGACCTTAGACTATCTTTCACTTTACTTCACTTTTTGGCGCTTTATCGACTGCAATCATCCCGAAACTTGTCCTCGACCTTCCCACACATGCTAGGGAATAAAATGTATAAAAAATTGCACAACCTAGCGTAAAATAGGTCGAGAGATGACGAAATGCAAAGTCAAACTATAAAGAAATGAGGGGCTAAATGTGTACAATTAGATCCGAATCAATCCCCCACACTTGAAAATTTGCTTGTTCCAAGCAAACCAATGTTAAACAAGGTAATTTTTCAACCTAACAACAATAACTTGGGGACACATCAAATGGCACAAAGAGGGCAAATCTCAATGGCTATTGCGCATCAACACATGAACCATTACAAGAAATACCGGAATCCACCACAAACAACATACGAATGCATTAAGAACAGTCAAACAAAAAAGGTCTCACTTTCTTTACAAACCAAAACATGCCTTGACCAAACCACTCACAAACCGCAATTAACCATGCATAGAGTTCAAGTCCAAGGAACAAATGAATGGGCGACATAGGTCCTCGCCTGGATAAAATATGAACATGCAAAACGTGAATGAATGTCTCACTCTCAACTAGTGGGGTCGGGACCTTTTGGTGAAAAAGATGTGCACAATCATCAACACTCAACCCTATCATCTCTACACCATCGAGGCAACCTCTAAATACTAGAGTTCACAGGATGGTTGTCCTCACTACCTTGTCCGGAAGTCTTAGACACAGGTTTAAATGACTGGTAATTGTCTTGGACATGAGGAAAATTCCTTTTGGGTGGTGGCAAGCAAAGCATGATGTTCTGCAACCAAGATACAAGGTTCTATGGTTTCGACTAGACCTTCCCTGTGATCAAAGGCCACTAGCATCGACCAAATACCATACTTCACTTCTTCCAAACCACTACCAATCACGAACTACATTCAAGTAAACTTCTTCGACCTATCTTGCTATCCACAATTCAATCAAAGTAGTGAAGGAGGTCAACAAGCAATTAGGTGTTTCAATGGCTTGAGTGCCAAGAAACCCTTTCTAGATCATACACTTAGGCTTTTGTGGCAACTCTCTACTTTTATTTACCCCGTTTTATTACCTCTTTTTCGTTTCCTTTTTTCCAATTTCCATTTATTTTTCTTTTCTCTTTTTTTTTCGAGGGGGGGTACTAGAGAGTAAAACACATGCCATTTTTACATTTAACGAACAATGCTCTCTATTAAGATCTTTCCTCCAAAACTACCTTTTCATTCCTAGCAATAACCATGCAAAATTCCCCTACATAGAAACTCAATGGAGCTCAAAAGTAAGAACTCCAAGACACAAGGATGACTCACAACGTTTCAGACAAGAATAAAGGAAAATGATCATTCTATCAATCACCATTAAGCTCAAAAAGCAAGAAGCTCCTAACATGAGAACGACCTAAAGTCAAACGGCTCAAAGGGGTCAACTAGGGGTTAAAATGTTTCGGCCCAATCAACTTTTGGGCATGGACTAATCCTAATGCCTCCATCATACTTACTAGTGACAATGGTGAATGTTACTTGCCATGGTAAGAGGGATCTATCACACATGAAAAATAAGATCGACACGAAAATCACATGGCTACCTAGCCACCAATCATCTATTCCAATTCACAAAATTCAATGCTTGGCAATTGTAATCAAGGAGTAATCAAGTAAAAAAATCAATTGATTTCCGCACACATGAGAACTAAACATTTGACCTATCCTAATTCAATTCTCAGTCATCATAATAGGATGCACTCGAACGCAAGCAATCAATCCAAGGTCAATGCCAATAAACACAAGATTCTCTAACAAACTGGCCACAATGAACATGCAATGCTTGGATCCCTCAAATTTTAATATTTTTTGGGCATACATCTAGACTACAAGCACTCAATTACACACACAAACATAATAATAAACTACTCCCCACACTTAAGTTCGACATTGCCCTCAATGGCGTAAATTAAGGGGTAGAACAATGTTACCGCATAGCTTGGCGAGTGAAAGTCAGGACATAATAGGGCCGGGTTCTAGAGAGGAGAAAGCTTCACATGGAAAAAAACACAAAAACACAAAAAATTCTTGCACAATGTGAGGTTATTTCATAATAATAATACTTAACATGAAAACAAACACAAACCTATATATGTTGGGTTACCTCCAACAAGCGTTACTTTAACGTCACAAGCTAGACAGTTGCTCCTTATGCTTCTTTCCATCCGAGAACCTCCTTGAAGTTGAAGTTCTCATCGGTGAGATGAAGTCTCCATTCCCGGATGGTGGAATTGGGCTTGGCATGGTTGCTCGGGACAGTAATGGGAAGTTTTGGCTGGCCGATGCAAAACGTATGATGAGTGGTTGGAGTGTAGAGATGGCGGAGGCCCTGGTTGCCGTAATAGGAGCACAGATGATACCATTGCTTCATACCACAAAATTGCTCCTAGAATGGGATAGTATGCAGGTCATAAGTAAGTTAAACTATTCATAGGTGGATCAGAAAGAGATGGGGGTGCTATGTCGCAGTATCAGACAATGTTTGGAACGAACGAATAAGGCTAGCTTGCGACATATTCCTCGCGAAGCTAATGGTGCTGCTCATCTGATGGACAAGACATTTACCTTGCCGAATGATAGGGTGGTGTGGCTTGATAAACCACCAGATTTTTTGATTGATTAATTAAAGCTTGATGTTGTAACAGTTGTGCTTTGATCAATAAGATTACAGGTTTCCATAAATAAAAGGTTTGGTTAATAAATTGTATTTACCCTAATCTAACATGCTATATAACTTTCATTTCAAGTCTTAATTTACTTTTTTTCACAGCTAAATCATATTAATTATTGTGATCTTCAAGATGTCATCCACTTGAATATATTTTAGAACAAAAAAATGGGAACATTTATTAGCAGTCCATACCATGTGGTAATCTTTGGCAATACATAAAATTATACCACGTGTGACGGAAGCGTAGCATAGTGGGATGCACATAGCATAGTGTAGAATTGTTACATACATGATAGTAGAAATTTATTAACCATCATTTTCCACGTTGAATCATCGTATACTACCTGCTACAACCCCATACGAAGGTGGTATAGGGTAGTATATTTAGTCTTGAAATTTTTTCCCTCATAAACTTGTAGATATATAGATCATAATGAACTCGTTCCTTACGATCAAAATATTTCAAAATCCGAATTAAAAACATAGGTGATACCAGCATTGTAACGAGTATTGGTGGTATGTGTTAAGAACCACTTGATCCAAATAAGTCGACTGGTTGGGAGAGATCCATGTGTGATACTTAACCACCTCCTTACACGCCCCCTCAAGCGAAAGCCAACTCGTGATCTTGAAGTTTGCACAACGATTAATATGACATGGCATTGGAGCTGGTTTGGACAAATGGTCGTGTGTTCGAATCTCCACGACCCCCATGAATTTGCTTTCGTTTGAAGCGACGTGTAAAAGTGTGGTATAAGATCCATAATAACCTTCTCCCAACAGATCGAGTTATTCGGATGAACTTTATAAAAATGAATTTCTCAAAATATATTAAAACTGAATATCATATCATAAATGAATTCGTTCTCACCTTTTAAACATATTGCCACTTAAAATCACTCTATGCTGCACCATTTAGTATTGTCATAAAAATAATTGCTTGGAGCAGTTGGTGGCCTAAGCGGCGTCGCCACAATCCATTCGCATCATTGTTACCAAAAACGTACGTTGGCATCGTAACTAAAAAGTAAAGAAGTGTCCAAAATTTCATAATTGCTGACCAATTTGTGGATCGCCATTCGACCACGCTCATGATACATGCGTGAGAGTCCATCATATGTAGTCATTATTGGATCATTCGTGATACAGACAAGACAGACACGAACAAGAAATAAAGGAGGTCAACAACCCTCAGAACAATTTAGTAATGGGAAACATAGACGTTCAACTCCCTGACAACAAGCAGAGCTTTGAAATCAAGCACGATCCTTTTGGCCACCGCGTATCCACGAGCGAAGCGGAAGACTCCGGTCCCGCCGACGACCGCCAACTCGTTCACCATCGACGTCGGGGAGATGGGCCCGAGCAAGCAAAGCGAGCTGCCGTTGTACTCCCCGTGGGTGAACCCCAGATTGTACACCATCTCCAAAACGAAGTCGTTTTGGGAAGGGAAGGTGTAGGTTCCCCGACCGTTCCCGACCGGTTTGGAATCCCGCTCGGGGCCCAGAGTCAACGGGTCGTCGGCCACGAAAAGTCCGCCGTAGAAAGTGTTGTTGTCCAGAATTTTGGTGACGGGGATGGCGGTGGCGTTGGGCCCGCCGAAGACGTCGTGCATGTAGAAATGGAGGTGGCTTATCTTTTCTTCCTTGAGGGCTAGTGCTGCTCGGGAAGATTTTGTGGAGAAGCTATGGGATTCAGCACAGGAGAAAGTGAGGATTAGGGTTATGGTTAGAATGAGAAGGTAATGGGAAGCGAGTAGTTTAGCCATGGGGATGACTAGCTCGCTAGCTAGTTAATTAGTTAGCTCTGTTGTGAGATTGGCAATTGGAGAAAATAAGGGAGGCTGCCTATTGCAATGGATGGAGTTAATTGGTCTATCTGCACATGTGTTAATTTATAGGCCACGGGGAGACTAATTAATGCTGCAGTTTATTACTTACTCCGTCGACTTACAGTACTTTGGGGTACGCGCGGTTGTGCTTGTTAGTTGAATTTGTGAACATGGGTTAGGTGCCTGATCAGACAAACGAATCTCTCTAATCATCATTAGACTAATTAAGCTTCCCTTCACAATTTACGTATTACCAATGGCCAATAATTGGTTATGTTTCTTGTTTAATTTGGAGAAGCTTGACTAATTAAAGAGTGAAATGTGTACGTTTTAGTACTTTTTAGATGCACGAGAATGAGTTATTTCTTCATGGTATGTACGTAGTCGATAGCATATGGACGATTCATGCCATCAAAATTCGTTTACTATATCATGCTTTGATTATTTTTTTATGAAACTTGCTCCCGCTATGAGCACAAAACTAGATAATATCTGTCATCTATGTACTTTAATTGTTATTCACAATTGTTACTATCAGTGGATGTCAGTATGTTGCTCTACTTGCAATCACGAAACTGATTTGTTGATTGTTTATTTCACTTGACTTTATACTTGTTGTTTTCGTTTGGAATAAATAATGACTAACAAGGGTTGCCGCGGCCCGTAATTGGGCCCAGTGAGTCAGCTCTTTCGAAAGGGCAAAAGTGATCAGGATACGTTGTTCAATAATAAATAGCGTAATCAAGCCATTAAAAGGTGATATATGCATATGCTTAATCGTCAGATAAGTTGATCAAATGTCAATGGTTTTGCCGTTTTGGTTCATGTAGTTGTTTCTAGAACGTGAATTAATTTCCATATAAGCAGTACGCATGGACCAACTTCATTAACAACTCAATGCAGTTGTTAATTCTCTATTTATACATGACCTGATATAATAATAATATAGATAAGACTTTGTGCTGGATGGATTTACCTGCTCCAACCAAAGAGCCAGCTACTACGCCTGCTACGTACCTACACTGTTATCACGGTGTGATTCAGCGACAATTAAATGACACACGTACGTCGACTCTTATGCTCGTCAATATAATAGCAAGATTAATGGATTCATCCTAACCATAAACTCCAAATGAAAGGATCAACAAGAAACAAAAGTATTGGTGTTCAAGCATAATCTTAAAGGCTTATACCCTTGATATGTTCCCTCACATCACAAATAGGGATATATGGTAATCGGATAGATGGCGTGTGGGCCAATTCTATTTCCCCTATAGACCCATCCACTGATCCACAACTGCATTTTTCATTTGCAAATCCACTCAACTGGCAGATCCAAGATTATTGGATAGGTGTGTTGCGGTCGATAAAAATAATAAAAGTGATTTCGCATACATTAAATGATTGATGATTAAAATTTAAGAACTGCAAACAATAAAAGCGTTTTTGTACAAAAATACATGTAAAATAATAACTAAACTAGAAAACAAGTTGCAAATAACTTTAAGAAAATTTAGGAAAAGAAGCTTTAAGGAAATTAGACCTGGAATCTTTTTTCTGTAATTAATACGACCTGGAATTCAATAATTGTTTACTCTCGTAGAACCAACTGATTAGATACCTAACCTGAAGTATGATAAATCTTATATTTACAGAGTTTAATAACTTATGACAATAAATTTATTGTAATATAATAAAAGTGTGTAGGTTATAATTATCAGAAGTGTGTCGGAGGACATATGTTCAATTTTGGATAACGAGAAAACCTGAATATCTCTCACAAAATTTCAGATGGACCTGACACATCTTTCTATAAGTGGGTCCGTGACTCACTATGACACAAATACTTACAATGGCTAAGTGTAACCAATGAAAGGGACTGCAGTATAGTGGCTCAAGTAATAAATATCTAATCCACGGGTCTCTAGAGTTACTATTACTCAGCTTCAGTTCATTATCTATCAAACCAGATTAAGATGGAAGAACTAAAACTACTCTAACAAACTACAGTTAAAGTTAATCTAATTACAGGTTGGGAACTCACTTAGGTATGATTCCCCCTAGCCACTAGCCAGATTAATGATTGATGATCTCTAACCTGTTTCACTTTCATTCACAATGCGGAGAATCCTTGACTAGACCTTGAGTCTCGACTAAAGGAACAAGGCCCTCTTGGGTCGATTTCCTTGAGGGACGTATCCTTCTCTAGAACAACCGATCAAGGCGTTCTGAACTAGACTCCCTCTATCGAAAGTAGGAGTACTCCTACAATCATCCAATCAAACAAACATAGCTAGGGTTCCTCAAAACCTAAGTGAAGGGAAGTTACTCCATAGAGAAGAGAGAGACTGCAGTAAGAATCTTCAAATGATCAGTCTTCAAGTCCGGGCTTGTTCCTCGAGCTTCCAAGGCGAAGAAATCCTCCAATTCCACTCGAAGAATGCCATCCAATCACCCTCTCTCTCTCTCTCTCTCTCTCTCTCTCTCTCTCTCTCTCTCTCTCTCTCTCTCTCTCTCTTTGGTTCTTCCCTTGGGTGTTTAGGATGCAAAAACGCACAAAACAAGCTTTTAACAGCTTGCGTTCGCGATCCCCGGTCAGAATACCCGGTCGGGTATTTTAGGTGGCGACCGGGGATTGTTGAAACGCACCGTCGAGGACAGGGAATTAATCCTCGGTCAAGGTCAAGAATACCTGACCGGGGATTTATGCTCAATGCCCAGGCCCCCTTCTGCTTCTCAAATGCCCAAAAGTGATTTTCCCCGGTATGCTCAGATTAATATATGGCCGGGTATTTTTGCTCATGGCCGGGTATTTTGCTCCTCCAGCACACTTCAACTCAAACGTGCTCCTTTCGACCCGAAACTCGTTTCTTCGCCTCGATGCCAACGCCAAGCCCTGAAATATGACATACACACACAACCTAGTGTGAAATCGGCATAAACACGAGAATCAATATCTCCAACGGCTCAAGAATACGGGTAAAACATGTGCAATTAACGGTCTGTCAAATTCCCCCACACTTAACCGTTTGCTTGTCCCCAAGCAAACCTAACTCAAACCAATGCAACTCTCCAGACCTCTATAGCAACAAACAACCCCGATCGTCGGTAGAGGATTTTCTAGATCATATAGCAGCTTACGAGGTCAACTTGTCTTCTAAGACGTCCCCTATCTCTCTCAATGCGAGTACTAGACTCAAGCCAGGATCATGAGAAGAAATGGAAGTAAGACAGCCTTCATGGATAAAGGGACTCACACAATTCACAACCAAGGACTCATTGCACCGGGGTGCTCTTTCACTTCATTTCACCGTTGGAACCTCTTTTTTGTTTTTTTTTTTGCTCTTTCATTAACACTTTTTTCATTCACTTGGCGGGGGTTGCAACTGCAGTCTTTAACTCCATTTCCTCAACTCGTGTGGAGAGTCAATGAAATTAAGGGGGGTCGGAAGCTCTATCCGTGCCCTTAAAAACACATCCTCGAGTAGGCACACCGTTCAACGGGTGAAAATTTTACTTGTACTAGAGACAGCTTAGCTTCACCTTGTAGGAGTACCCGACTAAGGATCACTAAAATCTCTTCCAAAACCCGATTTTGTGCAATGAACGGTGCCACAGACGTTGGGCTTACCCCATTTTTAAGATTTCGATGATTTCGACATGGAGGACCAACTGCTTTTCATTTCCCACATGAGCACCCTGTTCGATACACGAGTCCAGAACACAATCCAACACATAGTCCATTACCACATGAATTCAACGGTCTTAGCTCCACTAATTCACAAAATCAACTGGCACAACACAAAGTACTTCAACATCCTCCATAGTGCTATACTACCTCCCTAGATTTCACATTACTATAGAGACTGTCAATTTAAAGAATACTGAGCAGGCAATTTGCAAGGAAACACGTAGTTAGAGCCCTCAAATTCAAAATTTTGGACAGTGGACTAGGCTCAAAGCACACAAACAGCCAAACATCCACCCGCATACATAATCGAACATCCCCCCACACTTAAGCACGGCATTGTCCTTAATGGAGGAAAGATAAGGAGGGTAGAACGAAGTTACCATATCAAGGGTGAATGATGGTGGACGGGGCAGGCGGTGCATTCCAGGAGGAGAGAGTAGTCGGAACACAAACACCACACAAAATCTCACAAAGGTTGAGTTATTGACTCTAAAATCAAAGAACAAAACTGACTTAACCACGGTTAAATAGAGAAAGAAATGCAAACCGACTGGTTGGGTTGCCTCCCAACAAGCGCTCTTTCACGTCGTGAGCCAGACGATGGCTTCTAAGTTTCGGTCCACCCCAGAACCTCTTTGAAGTTGTGGTTCTCGTCAATGAGGTGGAGTCTCATGTCACGAGCATGTGGTGTGTTAGGTGCTGAAGGCTCATGCACTTGATGCAGATGACGTCTCCACCCTCGAGACCTCTTCTTCTCTTCTCTCGTCTCATTGCCCCAAACTAGATATGATATCGATTGGTCACCATCGCGTCCACCAAGAGGGACCGATGTCGATGTGGCCTTGGTATGACAAAGAGACACTGCAAATTGGTCCTTGCTAAGCAGTTCCTCAAAGTTTGGTGGAGATATCACATGTAACTCATGGTCGGTGCAATCCTCTTCCACCTCGACTTTGTCCTCGGCCTGGACGCCAATTGCTTCTTCAACCCCCCTTCCCTCTTCATGTGGTATCACCCCTGGGAAATGATCAAGAACTCCTTCTGATTCACTTTCGTCATCCTCCACAACTTCTTTCTGCACCCTTTCTAGCTCTTCTTCTTCCAGAACGGATTGGAGGGCAAGTCGCCAAGCAATTTCTTTGATGAGATCTTCTTGCATCTCCTCACTCATGCCCGCCTCTTCAAAGCTCAGTGTGGGATGTGGGAAGGTGTGGTCGGCTACGACAGGACATTCACGATCATGATCATCACGGGAGCTCTCCGTGACAACTTCTGTGTGCTCCACAATGTCTTTGTAGCCTTCGTCTTCCTCGTCCTTTTCTTGTATAGTAGCCGAAGGGTGATCTTGATCAGACTGTACATAAGATTTCTCAAGATCATCGATGCTCCTCTTTATGCTCAGGATGATCTCCTCTGTTTCACGATAGGCCTGGGTACAAAGATCCATCATGGAGCATGATCTCTCACTGTCTCGAGCAAACTGCTCCATGAGAAGCCTCAATTCATAGTTTGGATCTGGCTGTGGAGTATAGCATGGCTCTGCAGAATGGCCCGTGAAGGCCACTATGGGTAACTCCAGCTCCGATGGCCCTTCTGGTTGTGGGAGAAATTCTTCTTGATAAGGAGGTTGTTCTTGATATGTTCAGGGGTCTGATTGTTCTCCGTAGTAAGGGAGTTGGTACTGGAACCCGAATCCATAGTCTTCTCTTCCTTGATTGCTCCAGGGAGTCTCAGGGTAATACCACTCGGATGGTGGTGGATACCCCCACTGGTTGGAGAAGCCATGAGGATCCATGATTCAGATCTGCACCAACAAAAACACCCCAGTGAAAAGCAAGGGTGGAAAAGAAAAGAAAAACGCTAAAATAACAAACTTCTTCCTTTCCTAATAATCTAGAAAGTTCCCCGACAACGACGCCAAAAACTTGACTCGGTATGACACAACTCCTTACAATGGCTAAGTGTAACCAATGAAAGGGACTGCAGTATAGTGGCCCAAGTAATAAATATCGAATCCATGGGTTTCTAGAGTTATTATTACTCAGCTTCAGTTCATTATCTAGGAAACCAGATTAAGATGGAAGAACTAAAACTACTCTAACAAAGTACAGTTAAACTTAATCTAATTACAGGTTGGGAACTCACTTAGGTATGATTCCCCCTAGCCACTAGCCAGATTAATGATTGATGATCTCTTACCTGTTTCACTTTCATTCACAATGCGGAGAATCCTTGACTAGACCTTGAGTCTCGACTAAAGGAACAAGGCCCTCTCTCTTTGGTTCGTCCCTTGGGTGTTTGGGATCCAAATTCCAGCTCTCCCTTGCAAAAACGCACAAAACAGGCTTTTAACAGCTTACGTTCGCGATCCCTGGTCAGAATACCCAGTCGGGTATTTTAGGTGGCGACCGGGGATTGTTGAAACGCACCGTCGAGGACAGGGAATTAATCCCCGGTCAAGGTCAAGAATACCCGACCGGGGATTTATGCTCAATGCCCGGGACCCCTTCTGCTTCTCGAACGCCCAAAAGTGATTTTCACTGTTCTGCTCAGATTAATACCCGGCTGGGTATTTTTGCTCATGGCCGAGTATTTTGCTCCTCTAGCACACTTCAACTCAAACGTGCTCCTTTCGACCCGAAACTCGTTTCTTCGCCTTGATGCCAACGCCAAGCCCTGAAATATGACATAAACACATAACCTAGCGTAAAATCGGCTTAAAACACGAGAATCAACATCTCCAACGGCTCAAGAGTAGGGGTAGAAACATGTGCAATTAACGGTCTATCAGTCCGCCTCTATCGTTCTCAGTCCCATACTTATGAAATGTTATGTGTCCCAAATATTCACTCTGACACCTCCAGGTATTTAAACATGGAAGTCAAGATACATATCACGTGAATTCGATCATACTAGGTCTCACCGAAATTTAGAATATTTGGAACATTTACTCAACACTCGACTAGTGAAGTCAAGACAATAATTTATTTGAAAGATGTACATCTCAATAATTCTCAGCACTATTATTATCTCTTTGTCTTGAAGTGAGGCTCAAGATATTTGCAGTTTAATCGAATCTCCATAAAATGGTTCGCCAAATTAACTTGTCTAACGGTCTTTTTTTTAGGTTGTAATGTGATTATGATCTGGGACACAGGGAATTCATTTTTTTTTATAATAATCTGCACGGAGCTTTATTAATCAGCGAAAACTGTTACATCGTCCAGCTTCAGCTGATCAAGCAAACACATAGGGGATCTATCGAACCACACCTCGGCTTCATTAAGCCTCATTTTAACATGCGCCATAATATGAACTGCCTCATTTGCCTTCCTATTAGCGTGTCCCCAACTTCCTCCACCTGTCGTCTCCTAAAGCCGGCGGATGTTCCAACAAACCACTCCCAGCTCGGTGTGGACGTGATCTGCCATTGACAACCTACTGACAAAATTCAAGCAGTCCGTCTCAAGGATAGGGATTCCCAGCTGGTGTTGTCTTACTAACATCAACCCAAACTCACCCGCGAGGGCCTCACCCATTTTCGGATCCCTTCTGTCCCTAATCATCTTTGCCGCAGCGAGAACAAAACTTCCCCCAGCATTCCGGATCACCACCACCAAACCCATGCCGCCATCAACCACACCTAAGTCCACATTTACTTTAATCATGCCTGGGTTTGGTCGTTTCCATCCCTGTATCATAGCTGGAGCATTTCCTTCTTGCAACACCTCTTGGTATTGTCGGTAATCATTTAGAAAGGCTTGCGCCCTCATCGCAATCTCCTCCTCCGGCAACTTTGCTCTATTGAACAAATGCGCATTGCGCTCCTTCCATAAGTACCATAATAGCACACTCCACTCCGCAAACTCTTCATCCTTTGCCGTTCTTGCAACTTTTGACACCCATTCCAGGCAATCATCGCTTCCCCTCATCTCGAACCATTCTGCTAAATATGTCCCCCGCCAAACTCTACCTGACCATCCGCACTCCTCAAAAAAATGTACTTAGGTCTCTTTCAAATTACAAAAAGGACACGCATCTCCCCTTCTCGTGCTTCTCGTGCTCACGTGGTCACCCGTAGCAATGAGTTCCTTGCGAAACGCCACATAAAGTGACGTACCTTTGGCGGCACGTTTATTGACCAAATAGCTTACCACAGTTGTTCACTCCCCACTTGTTGTGCTCCTGTTTGGCCCTTAAAACCCTCCAACCAGACTCGATAACCATCGCGAACCTCTTATCGCCTAGTTGTACTCGTCGCCCAAATTTGCTTATCCTGCTCGCTTAAACTTCTCAGTGGGATTCGCAAAATGGCTTCTGCCATCACTGAAGGAAAACAACTTTCAATAAGAGCTTCATCCCACTGTTCAGTATCCACGTCGATAAGCTCGCAGACCTTCGAGTCCACCGGCAGTCCCATCAGTGGCGATTAAACAAAGAAACCCGGTGTATCTGGTACCCATCTATCCCCCCATATCTTCACCGTATCACCATTCCCAATTCTCCAACGCATATCGCTACATAAAAATTCCTGGGCACTCATCAAACTTCTCCACACAAAACTTGGCTTGTACCCAATATTTGCCTCGAGCAGCGTACTATGCTTGTAGTATTTTTCCTTCATCATCCTAGCAATCAAAGAAGATGGTCGTTGATGTAAGCTCCACAGTTACCTAGCTAGTAGAGCTGTATTAAAGCCCCGCAGGTCACGAAAACACATGCCACCTTCCGATTTCGGGTACACTAGCTTCTCTCTCGCAATCCATGTGATGCGTTGCTCCTCTCCTTTTTTTTCCCCACTAGAATCTCATGATCAATCCATGTATGTTGTCGATTTTCCCCTCTGGTATTCTAAAGACAGACATCGCATAGGTAAGTTGAGCCTGACCCACCGACTTTATCAACACCTCCCGAGCCGCCGCCGACATATTTCTTTCCTTCAAACCCGAGAGTTTCTTCCGCACTCGGTCCTTAATAGCAGCGAACAGTTCTTTTTTTGATCTACCCGCTTCCGTAGCTAGGCCGAGTTACTTTTCATGCTTTTCCACAACCATCATATTAAAGAGGTCTCCCACTTGAAGCCGTTGGTGCGGTTCCACGCTAGCCCCAAATGAAACCTCTGATTTTTCAAAACTGATCATCTACCCAAATTCCTGCTCATAGTCATGCAATATCTTCTTCAACTCCTGACCTTCCTTCAGAGTTGCCCTGGCAAAAAAGATAGAATCGTAAGCAAAGAAAATATAAGATACAGCCGTGCCCCCTCCCCTTCCCACTTGCAATCCATGGATCCTTCCTTCTCGCATTACTTTTGCAGTATATGCTGACAGACCCTCAGCCACCTTAAGAAAAAGGCATGGGGGTAATGGTTCTCCTTGTCGGAGTCCCCTGTTTGGTAAGAAACTGGGCGAGCGATGCCCATTAACAAGAATCGAGTAAGAGACTAATGTCACACACATCATAATCAGTCTGACTCATCGATCTGCAAATCCCAACTTCCTCATTACTCCCTCCAGAAATCACCATTCCACTCTGTCATATGCCTTGGCCATATCCGTTTTGGCTGCAAAGTGACCCTTTTTAATCTTCTTCCTCCTCTTCATAGTGTGAAAACACTCAAACTCTGCCATTATATTATCTGCAATGAAACGGCCCGGACAAAAGCGCTCTGTTCCGGGGATATCACCACATCCAACAATCCCTACATCCGATTTGCCAGAGTCTTTGCCACAATCTTATAGAGCACATTACATAAACTAATCGGCCGAAATTCCTTTGGCGATTTTGGTTCTTTCACCTTAGGTATTAGGGCGATTAGTGTATGGTTCAAATGCGGCGGGAGACTTTCATTTTCCAAAATTTGCATTACCATCACGGTGACATCATCACCTATGATATGCCAAAACTTTAAGAAGAAAAGGACGGACAAACCATCCTCTCCGGGGGCCTTCCTCTTTCCCATTTGTTTCAGTGCTGCAAATATCTCATCCCGCGTAAAAGGGTGCAGAAGCTTCTCATTAGCCTCCTGCGGGACTCGCTGTACAACAGCATCCAGGACCGGCGTGAAAACGGGTTGTTTCCCTGCAGTAAAAAGGCGATCGAAATAGCCTAGGAGACACCCAAAAACTTCATCCATTCCCTTCCACCACCGCCCATCTTCATCTTGCAATTTTGTAATCGTGTTTCTCTTCCGTCTCGCACTGGCGTTTCTGTGGAAATAGTTTGTGTTCTTGTCACCACCCTTAAGCCAGTCCGCTCGGGAGCGCTGCTTCCAGAACAACTCCTCATCACATTCAATATTTTCAAGTTCCGACCGCAACCGATTTCCTTGTGCCAATACTGGGGACACACGGAATTCATAGAGTAGTGAAAAGTATAAGGTTTCACAAATAGCAAAACCAACATCATAATAAAACCAAAGTTTCTCTACTTTTCTCCTTAAATCATATTTTTTGCACGAAAGAAAAGGAAAACATATTGAAAATTAAGAGTTTACTTAGCAATGTGGTTTAAAATAAAATCCTTTTGAACGTGCACCAAATTTGGTAGCTAGCGTGCTCTTTTTCCTTTTTTTTTCTTTCCCTCTTTTTTCTTTTCTTTTTCTCAAAGCAATCGAAAGAAAAACCCACACAATTGAAGTTTAAGAATAACATTCAACTTCACCAAAGATAAGATAGTCTAACATTAAAACTGTCGCGACAATGAAGGTTTGGAAGTTGCAGATTCCAGGTTCGAATCCAAGTAAGGCTCGTTGGTGTTCTCGGAAGTACAAGGTTGCTGGGGGCGAAGCTCCGTTGACGTCGAATTTGATTGCAGGTGGCCCCTAGATTTAGTAGGACCCGCTGTCACAAATTGGAACGTGGGGCTGAGGTTCCTGGGTTATAAAAAAAATAACAGTTAACGTCTAGGCGAATGAGACAGTAGGCAAGACCAAAACGTTTGCCTTATATAGCTAGTGCTTTTTTGAACTTTGGTTATTATCAGCCTTAGACAATGTTAATCAGTTGAATATTTTGTAATTTATGGACATTTACCGATACCAATCACTACTGAAAAATGTACTTTTGCCTACCGTAATTTCACTACCGTATGTAATACGGTAGTTAATAATAACTTTTACCTACCGTATTTTTATATGGTGGGCATATGAATGTAATACGGCAGTGACTTGTATGGTTCATTTAAATACCTGTGCGAATAATACCTGCCCGACCTGTAATATCATGAGCCGGGACATGTATATTGAGATACCCGCCCGCCCCAATGCCATCTCTTCTTAGGCGACCAATACTACGGTGCCGCTCTAAAAAGTGAGGCACCGGTAACGTTGTTTCCTATTGGTCCACGTGGAGCTGACGTAAAATACAACTGTTACGTAAAATACAAATCCATTACGTAAAGGGTACGAAACAATAGCTATTTCTTACGTAACAGTGAAATTAGAAGCATTACGTAAACCTTCCGTAATGACTTAGCTCTTTACGTAACAGGACGTTAATACTCATTACGTAAAGAGACCTTCTATTACGTAAGGCTTCCGTAATGAAATTTTCCAACTGTTAAGTAAAATACACATTCATTACGTAAAGGTTACGAAACGATAGTTATTTCTTACGTAACAGTTAAATCGGAAGCGTTACGTAAGGCTTCTGTGACGACTTAGCACTTTACGTAACGTGAGGTTAATACTTATTACATAAAAATACCTTCCATTACTTAAAGGTTACGGAACAAGAGTTATTTCTTACGTAATAGTTAAATCAGTAGCGTCACGTAAGGCTTCCGTAATGACTTAGCATTTTACGTAATATGAGGTTAATGCTCGTTACGTAAAGACACATCCTATTACGTAAGGCTTCCGTAATAGATCTTTTACAACTGTTATGTAAGCTTACCATATGTTGCGTAAGCATTACGTAATGCCTATTGTATTTCACGTAATGCGACCTGTGAAATCTGCTATAGCAGGTAAAAAAATTCAAGTTACCTTACTTAAAGTTACCGTAGAAAATCCCTAAAAAGTATTGAACATACAAGGGTCCTAAATGACTCAATGGCCGAATCTTAAAAAAAATAGTATCTGACCTATTGCCTTACTTTCAACAAACTTCCATACTTGAAAAGGTTCTTCCCAAAGGCATACAGACCAAGCAGAAAGCTCCACACTTATGGATCATTTCATTCATCATAACATGACGAACCAGGTACCAAATGTTAGCTTTCACTTCCACATTGAATCACTCTATTACTCTCAGCAAACATAGGATTTTTTTGTGGAACCAGTGGACAAAGCATCAATGAACTCGTCTAGTTCTTTCTTGATGGTCTCACCTTCTTTCTTAATCCATGTGAGTGATATAGGCAAGCAGTGAAGCAGAGTGAAACTTGAGAGAATTTCCTTCTGAGGGTATGTATAATCACTAATCATTGGAGGTAGATCGATTTGGTAACGAGAGGTTGGATTGCGACCTGGCCAATTCGAGGTAGGAACTTGGTTTATCTCGAGGTTTCATCAGTTTGACTTGAGCCGAAGATTCTAGTAGCTGCAGAGGCTGCTGACCTGCAGATTCATTGGCATTGATACCATTGCTATCAATTGAACCTCATCCATACGGGAGAAAAGCAACTAACAAAGATATTCTTAGTAAACAAATAGTGTCTAACTCTTGCAACTAACAATGAATTCTCCTCGCCATTAAATTGAACTCTTGAAGAAATAATGGCACTGTGGCCTGTACAGTATGTAGAATTCTCCCACTATTAAATTGAACTCTTCATATTACATTGGTATATATGCAAGTTCACGAGCAGCTGGTTTTCTGAGTAAGCGCAGTAACCAAATCTGTCTACAGTGACAGTAGAAGCAAATCCGCAATAATCTTAATGAAAAAATATCTAGGCAAAATACAATTGTATATCCACAACTATCAGGTTTGTAACAAATATATCCACAATTATCGAAATACACGAAATATCCAAAAATCGGAAGGTTGTGTGACAAATCTATCCACTTCCGTCTGAAACTATAACGGCGCGTCGGACGGCGTTAAATTGACTAACGGAATGCTGAATCGATGCCATCTCACCTGCCACATAAGCCAAAAAGCAACCAAACTTTATACGTAGATGCCAAATAGGCTAGTTGAATAAAGGCAAAATACAGCTGTATATCCACAACTATCAGGTTTGTGACAAATATATCCACCGGTATCAGGTTTGTGACAAATATATCTACAACTATCGAAATACAGGAAATATCCATTTCCGTCCACTTCGTTAACTCCGTCAGTTAACTTGATGACTAGACAGACGGTGGATGCTTAGTTAGCGTGTTTCTGGCCCCACTGAATGACATGGATTAAAAGAAGGAAAAAATTTAAAAAACCCTAAAAACCACAGACAGCGAGACTAAAAATCCAACCCAGAAACATGCCCGATAACCACTTATCCTCCTCCGATCGACGGCTCCACCCCCAAATAACCCTACCCCAAGCCCAGATTTCGATTCCAACCACAATCCCCAACAATTGCCTCCCTTTTACTCCGACAGCTTCCATGCAGACGGCGGCATGGTGATACCAAGCTTGAATCTCAAACAAAAAAAAAAACTTGAATCTAACCAAATCGCCAACAGAGAAAACTGCTGCAGCAAGGTCTAACAGATAACGGTGTAAAGTTTCGTTGCTTTTTGGCTTATGTGGCAGGTGAGATGGCATCGATTCAGCATTCCGTTAGTCAATTTAACGCGTTTGACACGTCGTTATAGTTTCAGACGAAAATGGATAGATTTGTCACACAACCTACCAATTTTTGGATATTTCGTGTATATCGATAGTGGTGGATATATTTGTCACAAACCTGATAGCTGTGGATATACAACTGTATTTTGCCTAATTTTTTTTCACTTTTAATACACGTCATTTAGTGGGGTCGGAAACACGCCAACTAAGCATCCACCGTCTGTCCAGTCATCAAGTTAACTGACGGAGTTAACGGAGTATACGGAAATGGATATTTAGTGTATTTCGATAATTGTGGATATATTTGTCACAAAACTGATAGTTGTGGATATACAACTGTATTTTGCCAAATATCTAAATGAAAACATAAGTATTCGAAAATTAAATTAAATAGTAAAATTCAGGAATAATTAGGTTAGCACTGGGTAGAACTTATGAGTGCGCATCATTAACAAAAAAAAAAAAAAAAACGAGCAATTCCATCCGCAAGTGAAAATTCTAGGTCTAGAATTAAAGTAATCATGATTGATATACATATTGCGTGAAACTTTAATGTAGGAACTAAGAAGTGCGTGGAGAAATTTTCAAACCTTCTGGTTAAGTAAAATTTAGAGAATTGAATTGCTAACGAGTATGCAATCAGAAACTATGTAATGCAAGAATCGAAGGTGGATAATATACAGTAACTTACACAAGATGATGCCAACCTACAGTCTAGAAACTATGAGCAAGGCGTGCCAAAGTCGACGGGAAAGGTGCCAGAAGTGCTTTAAATAGACTGCCGGAGAACGGGAGCGAGGAAGACCAACGAAGTAATTTTCAGTCCCATTTTTCCTTTTTCCTGTTTCTGGAGAAAAAGAATTCAAACCAATAGTCGTTTTTTTAAGTGAATTAATGGGAAAAAAAAATAATACAAACCGGCAGAAAAGTAAAGGAACGTGTAAGTTTAGACCTGGCAATCGGGGCGGGTTGGGAAATTCGGTTACGGGTCTGGTCATGTTTGGTTGGCTTATTTCGAGTTAAATATTGACCCAACACATTCGGTTTCGGGTCGGGTTACAGGTCATTTCGGGTTATGAGCGTTCTCAGAAACAATATCAAACATGCTTCAAATTTACTTAAAGAACACAAATTTTCACATATGCATGACAATAGTTTACCTAACACATGTTAATTAACATATTCTCAAATCCTTCCATGCTAATGAAATGAAATATAAATTGCGCAAATCATCAAAAAACAATCACAAGAGTAATTCTACTACAAGAAACACATGATATTTTATCATCCTTAAACTCCAAACATGTAATTCAAATCCTGTGATTTATTTTTAAACATCTCACCAATTTATGAGTGATTTTATCATATTTTGGGAGTAATATATTAACTGGAACGGGTCTAACGGGTCGACCCGCTAACCCATCCAACCCGACCCAAAAAATCACGGGTTATCGAGTTCGGGCCATTCGGATTTCGGGTTACAAAAATTTTCTAGTTTTCGGGCGGTTTCGGATCGGGTTGTAATTTGCCAGGTCTACGTAAGTTGTAACGGAAGAACGACTGACGGCTGAGCCCAACTCTTGGGCAACGAGTTTGGGCTTGATTTTATGGAAATCCAATCAATGCCACATCATTGTCAATGTGGACCAATCAAAAACAGCGACACCGGTGCCGCATTTTTTACAACGGCACCATAGCATTGGCCCGCCACCTCCATGGAGCTCGATGCCGAGAATCAATGTTGGCGGTGTGGGCTAGGGATGGAGGAGATGAAAGGAGGAACGTAAGGTATCGACATGTAAGCGGGAATCTCTAGAGCTCGACGATCGCTTTTCGCCATTCCCTCTCCAAATTTTAAACAGAATAGGGGCCGAATAGAAAACCAGAAAATCGTAGAAGGGAAAGTAGGAATTTTCAATTACGAACTGGAACAGGGGATGAGATTAAGTAAATTATGTAGCAAGGGGTTTCGAAACAAACCCTTGTTACAACGAATTTCGGAAAAAATATTAGGGGTTTTGAAACCCTTGCTACGAAACCCTTGCCATAGGGTCTCTTTTTTGTAGTGAATCTCGCCCTCCCAAAATCTCTGTGCTCGGGCCCAACTGTGAGCGGGTCATCGAATACGTAGACCAAGATGAAGCCCGTTGACGAGTCCTTGGTAGAAGGCGACTGGCACGTTCGAACGTGGGGATTGCTGATCTTCTCTTTCTTGCAGCGTGGTTTCGCAGCAGCAGACAAGATCCGGGAGTAATTAACCGTCGCCAGAATTTGATTCGGCGGCGGCCGTGATCCTTACAGGGAGGGAGCTAAATTGAATGCGGAAAGAGGATGTTCGTCAAGAGAGCTTTGGCCATGGCTTTGAACAAGTGGCCGGACGACGAAATTTGCTTTCGAATTAAAAGTGCAAAAGGAAATCGGAAAACGGCGTGAGTGAGTGATGAGATCCCAATCCGGTTATCAAATTTTTCTCGGCTATTTTCACGATACAAAACACACAAAACGAACAAGGGTAGGGAATAAGGAAAAAAGAAAGAGCCAACAATTAATAATGCGAGACATAAACGTTAAACTCCCTAACAACAACCTGAGCCTTGAAATCAAGCACGACCCTTTTGGTGACGGCGTATCCACTAGCGAACCGGAAAACCCCCGTCCCGCCAACGATCGCCATCTCGTTCACAATCGACTTAGGGGCGATACGCCCCATCAAGCAAAGCGAGCTGCCGTTGTAGTCCCCGTGCGTGAACCCCAAGTTGTAGTTCATCTCCAAAACGAAGTCTTTCGGGGAAGGGAACGCGTAGGTTCCCCCACCGTTCCCGACCGGCTTGGAGTCCCGCCGGGGGCCCAAAGTCAGCGGGTCGTCGGCCATGTACAGCCCGCCGTAGAACGTATTGTTGTCCAGAACTTTGGTGACGGGGATCGCCGTGGCTTTGGGACCGCCGAAGACGTCGTGCATGTAGAAATGGAGGTGGGTAATCTTCTCTTCCTTGAGGCCTAGCGCTGCTCGGGACGATTTTGTGGCGAAGCTATGGGATCCGGCCGAGGAGAAAGTGAGGATTAGGGTTATGGTGAGAGTGAGAAGGTAATGGAGGGCGAGCACCTTGGGCGCCATGGTTTTGATCGAGAATAGCTAGGTCGTGGGGAGAAGTAATTAATATTAGGCAATGAGATTGCCGATTGCAGTAGTGGAGATGGAAATGGATATGAATTTATAGGCAAGGCCAGGGAGACAAAGCATGCTCGGGCTGCTGATGACCCCAACCGTGGCCCCAACTCAGTTCGAGAAACAAATTATTTGAGGTTAGGTGTAGGTGTTTGAAAGACCAGTTTCAACTTGACTAATTCCAACTTGATATGAACTACATCTTTTAGCTTACTAAATGAGCACGACGAGCCAAACTTAAACTCAATTCGACAAGCAAGTAAGTTGATAGAGATATGATTGAATAAAAAACAATCAATTTCCATCTACACTAATTTCTCCATCTAACAATGTGGAAGAACTCAAAATGTTCTTTTTTTCCAATATGTAAGCTCATTTCTAAGAATTTAAAGACTATAACTTTTAACTCTATAAGTGAATTAGTAAGAAACTTATTTTGTTTATTTGATTTATATATAGTTGTATATCGTACGTATTGACTTAGTTCGTGTGCTTGATGAACCAAATCAGAGTTAACTCAAACTCGATTTGTTAGAAGATAATATTGTTTGTCAGCCAACTCATTAAATAACAAGTCGAGGAGTTAGTTTTCCCCGGTTCACTTGTAGCCTTAAGTATGCTGCAACGTAGTATTTTTATCTTTCTTTGTTTGAGTTTCTCTTTGCCTGTTATTGCGAAAAAAATATCAGAAATGTTTAGTACACCCTCAATTGGGTGTATATGCTACGCCCTAGTTTCCAATTAAACTCTGGTATAATCTTAGAATTTTGAATTCTAGTCGTAGCATTTAATTTGTTTAATAAGATCATATAATTTACCTATATTTAGAACTAGTTCATACATATGTTTACTGATAAATTTCTATATAATCATTATATTGTGACATGAATTACTAAAATTGTAACAATCACATTTCATAATGCTATTTCACATGCAAGCAAATAATAAATATTTTCTTTGCAAAAAGTCACACGTTTTTTGTTCATTAATTGTTATCCAATTGAAGATTCAAATTATTTGAGGTTAGGTGTAGGTGTTTGAAAGCCCAGTTTCAACTTAACTAATTCCAACTTGATATGAACTACACACCAGCTTACTAAATGAGCATGACGAGCCAAACTTAAACTCAATTCGGCAAGCAAGTAAGTTGAAAGAAGAAAGTTGATAGAGGTATGATTGAATAAACAACAAATCAATTTCCATCTACACTAATTTCTCCATCTAATAACGAGGAAGAACTCAAAATATTCTTTTTTCCAATATTAGCTCATTTCTAAGAAATTAAAGACTAGAACTTTAAACTCTATAAGTGAATTAGTAAGAAACTTATTTTGTTTATTTGATTTATATATATTTTTATATCGTACGTATTGACTTAGGTCGTGTGCTTGGTGAAACAAATCAGAGTTAGCTCAAACTCGATTTGTTAGAAGATAATATTGTTTGTCAGCCAACTCATTAAATAACAAGTCGAGGAGTTAGTTTTCCCCGGTTCACTTGTAGCCTTAAGTATGCTGCAACGTAGTATTTTTATCTTTCTTTGTTTGAGTTTTGCTTTGCCTGTTATTGCGAAGAAAATATCAGAAATGTTTTTGGTACACCCTCAATTGTGTGTATATGGTACACCCTAGTTTCCAATTAAACTCTGGTATAATCTTAGAATTTTGAATTCTAGTCGTAGCATTTAATTTGTTTAATTAGAGCATATAATTTACTTATATTTAGAACTATTTCATACATATGTTTACTGATAAATTTCTATATAATCATTATATTGTGACATGAATTACTAAAATTGTAACAATCACATTTCATAATGCTATTTCACATGCAAGCAAATAATAAATATTTTCTTTGCATAAAGTCACACGTTTTTTGTTCATTACTTGTTATCCAATTGAAGATTCAAATTATTTGAGGTTAGGTGTAGGTGTTTGAAACACCAGTTTCAACTTAACTAATTCCAACTTTATATGAACTACACACCAATTTACTAAATGAGCATGACGAGCCAAACTTAAACTCAATTCGGCAAGCAAGTAAGTTGAAAGAAGAAAGTTGATAGAGGAATGATTGAATAAACAACAAATCAATTTCCATCTACACTAATTTCTCCATCTAATAATGTGGAAGAACTCAAAATGTTCTTTTTTCCAATATATAAGCTCATTTCTAAGAAATTAAAGACTAGAACTTTAAACTCTATAAGTGAATTAATAAGAAACTTATTTTGTTTGTTTGATTTATATATATTTGTATATCGTACGTATTGACTTAGTTCGTGTGCTTGGTGAAATAAATCAGAGTTAACTCAAACTCGATTTGTTAGAAGATAATATTGTTTGTCAGCCAACTCATTAAATAACAAGTCGAGGAGTTAGTTTCCCCGGTTCACTTGTAGCCTTAAGTATGTTGCAACATAGTATTTTTATCTTTCTTTGTTTGAGTTTTGCTTTGCCTTTTATTGCGAAAAAATATCAGAAATGTTTATAGTAAACCCTCAATTGTGTGTATATGGTACACACTAGTTTCCATTTAAACTGTGGTATAATCTTAGAATTTTGAATACTAGTCGTAGCATTTAATTTGTTTAATAAGATCATATAATTTACTTATATTTAGAACTAGTTCATACATATGTTTACTGATAAATTTCTATATAATCATTATATTGTGACATGAATTACTAAAATTGTAACAATCACATTTCATAATGCTATTTCACCTGCAAGCAAATAATAAATATTTTCTTTGCATAAAGTCACACGTTTTTTGTTCATTAATTGTTATCCAATTGAAGATTCAAATTATTTGAGGTTAGGTGTAGGTGTTTGAAAGCCCAGTTTCAACTTAACTAATTCAACTTGATATGAACTACACACCAACTTACTAAATGAGCATGACGAGCCAAACTTAAACTCAATTCGGCAAGCAAGTAAGTTGAAAGAAGAAAGTTGATAGAGGTATGATTGAATAAACAACAAATCAATTTCCATCTACAAAAATTTCTCCATCTAATAATGAGGAAGAACTCAAAATATTCTTTTTTCCAATATATAAGCTCATTTCTAAGAAATTAAAGACTAGAACTTTAAACTCTATAAGTGAATTAGTAAGAAACTTATTTTTTTTATTTGATTTATATATATATTTGTATATCGTACGTATTGACTTAGTTCGTGTGCTTGGTGAAACAAATCAGAGTTAGCTCAAACTCGATTTGTTAGAAGATAATATTGTTTCTCAGCCAACTCATTAAATAACAAGTCGAGGAGTTAGTTTTCCCCTGTTCACTTGTAGCCTTAAGTATGCTGCAACGTAGTATTTTTATCTTTCTTTGTTTGAGTTTTGCTTTGCCAGTTATTGCGAAAAAATATCAGAAATGTTTATGGTACACCCTCAATTGTGTGTATATGGTACACCCTAGTTTCCAATTAAACTCTGGTATAATCTTAGAATTTTGAATTCTAGTCGTAGCATTTAATTTGTTTAATAAGAGCATATAATTTACTTATATTTAGAACTATTTCAAACATATGTTTACTGATAAATTTCTATATAATCATTATATTGTGACATGAATTACTAAAATTGTAACAATCACATTTCATAATGCTATTTCACATGCAAGCAAATAATAAATATTTTCTTTGCATAAAGTCACACGTTTTTTGTTCATTACTTGTTATCCAATTGAAGATTCAAATTATTTGAGGTTAGGTGTAGGTGTTTGAAACACCAGTTTCAACTTAACTAATTCCATCTTTATATGAACTACACACCAATTTACTAAATGAGCAGGACGAGCCAAACTTAAACTCAATTCGGCAAGCAAGTAAGTTGAAAGAAGAAAGTTGATAGAGGAATGATTGAATAAACAACAAATCAATTTCCATCTACACTAATTTCTCCATCTAATAATGTGGAAGAACTCAAAATGTTCTTTTTTCCAATATATAAGCTCATTTCTAAGAAATTAAGGACTAGAACTTTAAACTCTATAAGTTAATTAGTAAGAAACTTACTTTGTTTGTTTGATTTATATATATTTGTATATCGTACGTATTGACTTAGTTCGTGTGCTTGGTGAAACAAATCAGCGTTAACTCAAACTTGATTTGTTAGAAGATAATATTGTTTGTCAGCCAACTCATTAAATAACAAGTCGAGTTAGTTTTCCCCGGTTCACTTATAGCCTTAAGTATACTATAACGTAGTATTTTTATATTTCTTTGTTTGAGTATTGCTTTGCCTGTTATTGCGAAAAAAATATCAAAAATGTTTATGGTACACCCTCAATTGTGTGTATATGTTACACCCTAGTTTCCAATTAAACTCTGGTATAATCTTAGAATTTTGAATTCTAGTCATAGCATTTAATTTGTTTAATAAGATCATATAATTTACTTATATTTAGAACTAGTTCATACATATGTTTACTGATAAATTACTATATAATCATTATATTGTGACATGAATTACTAACATTGTAACAATCACATTTCATAATGCTATTTCACATGCAAGCAAATAATAAATATTTTCTTTACATAAAGTCACACGTTTTTTGTTCATTAATTGTTATCCAATTGAAGATTCAAATTATTTGAGGTTAGGTGTAGGTGTTTGAAAGACCAGTTTCAACTTAACTAATTCCAACTTTATATGAACTACACACCAATTTACTAAATGAGCATGACGAGCCAAACTTAAACTCAATTCGGCAAACAAGTAAGTTGAAAGAAGAAAGTTGATAGTGGTAAGATTGAATAAACAACAAATCAATTTCCATCTACACTAATTTCTCCATCTAATAATAATGTGGTAGAACTCAAAATGTTCTTTTTTCCAATATATAAGCTCATTTCTAAGAAATTAAAGACTAGAACTTTAAACTCTATATAAGTGTATTAGTAAGAAATTTATTTTGTTTGTTTGATTTATATATATTTGTATATCGTACGTATTGACTTAGTTCGTGTGCTTGGTGAAACAAATCAGTTAACTCAAACTCGATTTGTTAGAAGATAATATTGTTTGTCAGCCAACTCATTAAATAACAAGTCGAGGAGTTTTCCCCGGTTCACTTGTAGCCTTAAGTATGCTGCAACGTAGTATTTTTATATTTCTTGGTTTGAGTTTTGCTTTGCCTGTTATTGCGATAAAAATATCAGAAATGTTTATGGTACACCCTCAATTGTGTGTATATGGTACACCCTAGTTTCCAATTAAACTCTGGTATAATCTTATAATTTTGAATTCTAGTCGTAGCATTTAATTTGTTTAATAAGATCATATAATTTAATTATATTTAGAACTAGTTCATACATATGTTTACTAATAAATTTCTATATAATCATTATATTGTGACATGAATTACTAAAATTGTAACAATCACATTTCATAATGCTATTTCACATGCAAGCAAATAATAAATATTTTCTTTGCATAAAGTCACAATTAAAAAGGATAAATATAACTTATAAAGATAGAATAAAAGAAAAATATATTCATAATAAAAAAAAGTATCATGCGCTGTTTTGAATTAGAGAAAGAAGTGATGAATCTTCTTTTCGACTCTGACTCTCCCCCTCCAGTCGTTGCTTTTATTTATGTTACTTCAAAAGTACTCAAATTTTTTAAAATCCTCTGATTTCTTATTAAATGAATGATATCTTCTTCCGAAAATTCTAGCTAGTGTGAGCTTGATAGTGGACAATCTCATTGCTATTACTAAAACAAACATGAAACATATGCTTGCATATTTGTCCATATGTCAATTCGGATATGTAATTTTTGGAAATTCAAATGGTGAATATACAAGCATGATAACTTATATGCTCTTCTATATTTTCATGAATCTAAGAAATTTTGTTTGCATTGTATTATTTGGTATACGTGAAAGTTATTTCAAACACATTATATACTATTTATAATTATTTTCTATAAAAAAATATAAATTTTAAAATAACTTATAAATTTTCTTATAATACTTTTAATTAAATAAAAAAAGAAACTCATTAAACCATCTGGAAAACAAGAGAAATTTTATAATGTGTTATAGCATTTTTTTTTTTGTTAAAAAATATACTTTGTGGTACAAACTGAATTTGTATTTTTATCGTTATGATACAAATTCAGTTTGTATTCATACATTTTTTTTCGTTAAGCTGGAAGTTTTATTTGAAGCTCTCTTGATCAAAAGATCAAGCATCCGAAAAAAAAAAAAAGACAAATAGAGTTTGTCAACAGAGAAAGCAACAAACCGGCTTCTCACAATAGCGACCGAAAATCACTAACATCAAGGTCACTACAAAATGCTCTATTACCCATAGCTATAAGCAGAATCTCCTCACGTAATTGCCGAAAAAGCACCTGCCAGTCAAGACGAGGGCCACCAAAAACTCTATTACAACGTTCAGTCCATGTTAAGTACATTACCCAGCACCAGATAGCACTTGCAACTCGCTCTTTAGCTCCCCCAGAATGCGCTAGTGAACTTGCTGCTCGAAGCCTGCTTTCCCAGTTGCACGCCCAAGGATGTGCCAATTCTCTAGAGACAACAGAGAAAATATTGCGAGTATACAAAAACTTATAGAAGAGATGTTCTCTAGTTTCATCTGCCGCATTACACAGCACACACTCAGCATATGCAATTTTCCCCCATGCCTGAAGTTTAGTCTTGGTTGCCATCCTGTCAAGAATAATCAACCAAACAATAATTCTATGTCGAGGTATGACATAGCGACTTCAAATAAGTTGCCACCACGGTACAGTTGTATGATGAGTTCGAATCGACTCCCAGACTCTTCCTAAGGAAAACCGCTGCATAGTCTTTCCCTCCCATGACACCACCCCATTCTGATCTACATCAAGGAGAAATCTGAACCAACCACGATGCTTCAACATTTGATGCCAGATCCATGAACCAGAAGTCGTTGCTGAGATAGACTAGAGAAGTCTTCCTTTGAGTCTAAAGTGAATTATCAAAGCAACCCAAAAACTTCCTCCTCGCAAAAACAGCATCCAGAAAAGACGAGCCATACAAGCCACATTCCAAGTATAAAGATCTTTAAGACCTAGGCCTCCCTCTCGTTTAGGTGTCGCAACCACATCCAAAATCACCTTGGCTCTTCCATCATTATCACCATGCCATAAGAAGTCAGAGCATAGCTTATGAATTCTGTCAAGTACTTTCTTTGGTAATAATAGAATAGACATCCAAAACTGCATAATAGAATATATCACTGAAGAGATAAGCTGCAAACGACCTACATAAGAAAGTCTATTAGCAAGCCAGGAACGTACTACTTGTTAAGCTAACAGCAAACAGAGGCAGTCCCAAGTAACGTACAGGGTGGGTACCTTCCTTAAATTCAGTAAGCGCAATTGCGTTGCCCTTATAAAGAACAACGTTCCCTCCAAAAAAGACCTCACACTTATTGCGGTTACATCTCAGCATTGAAAGTGTATAAAAATCAGCAAGGATCTGTTTTACCTTCAATAGTGCAGCAGCTGAACCCTCTGTAAGAATTAGAAGATCATCTGCAAAGCTGAGATGGGTCAATTTTATGGCTTTACATTGTGGATGATAAGGGATAGTGCTAGAAGAAGCTGCAACATCAAGCATACATGATAGCGGTTCAAGAGCAATGATGAATATATAAGGAGACAGTGGGTGTCCCTGTCTCACACCCTTCTTAGCAGTAAAGAAACCAAACAGTGAGCCATGGATAGTTACACTGAAGTAGGCAGAAGATAGGCAAGCTTTTATCCATTGGAGATACATTGGAGGAAATCTCATCCCCTCCATCACACATAATAGATAGTCCCAATCCACAGAATCAAATGCTTTGTGAAGATCGATCTTAGCAGCAGCTCTAGTTGAGAGGTTGCGTTTAGAGTATCCTTGTACCATTTCTTGAGCCATAAGGATGTTATCAAGAATACTACGCCCTTTAATAAACGCAGATTGGTTCATACTTATTACACTGGGCAATACTTGTTGTAACCTATTTGCTACACCTTTGCAATGATTTTGTATATAATGTCGATGCAGGCAATAGGTCGAAAAGCTAGTAGTCTATCCGCATTAGGTACCTTAGGAGCCAAAGTTAGAGAGACTGAGTTAATACCTTTTGGCAGTTTTCCTGAGCAAAAGAACTCCTTAATTCCCTAAGTAATGTATGGACCAATAAGCCCCGAGCTGTGTTGAAAGAAACTAGTTGGCCAACCATCTGGGCCAGGTGCCTTGTGAGCATCCATAGAGAATAAAGCATCCTTAATTTCACCAGTAGAAACATCTCGACACAGAGATAATCGTTCAGCATCTGATAGGTGAGAGCACAGGAGAGGTAACAATGAATTTAAAGTCACTTTGATTTCTTCATTCTTCTTTCCATATAGTGTTTGAAAAAAGGAGACAGATTCCTGTGCAATCCGCTCAACATCAGTCACAATTTCTCCCAAATCCAGTACAAGTCGTCGAATCTGCTTTCTAGCTCTTCTCACTTTGACACTTTTATGAACGAAAGAAGAATTCAAACCACCCAGAGTTAAGTAGTTAATTCGAGACTTCTACCAATAAAAACTTTCCTCAGCGCACTTGTATCTCTGGTAAATAGTTGCAGATTGCTTCATGGCCTCAAATGACTCCTCAAAAGGATCTCGCAATGCATTTATCTGCTTCTCTTTCATATCCTGCTCAGACTGTTTAATCCGGCCAGATATGTCTGAAAATTCCTCACGGTTAAGAGATTTGAGCGCCAACTTCAGCTTCTTCAATATGTTTAGTACTTGTTGAATAATAGGTCCTTGACCATGACTATTCCAAACAGTAGCCAACAGGTCATAGTATGTCTCATGTTGCTTCCACATTTCATAAAACCGGAACGGCTTGGGAAATGATTTATGTTGCTCTGTTAGACAAACTACAATGCCATAGTGATCTGAAAAGGAGGAAGACAGGAATTCTACCACTGAATCTGGGAGTGCACTTAACCAATCATCATTCACCAGTGATAACGATGTAATTGCACCTATTTGCACCCCAAGTTCTTATCCGTTTGAGGGGCATAGTCGTGTATTTTTGGCCTATTTTACGCCGGGTTGTGCTATTTTGTCATATTTCAGGTCCCAGGCGTCAAAGGAAAGCCTAAGCACGAGTTTCGGGGCATTCGGAAGTCATTTCGTCGAGCTGGAGCCAAAACACGGGCACACCTAAAACAGAACACGGCCGTGTTCTGTGGCCGTGCTTTTACTGCCGAGAGCTAATTGAGTTTGGCAAATTCAAGCTGCAAACACGGGCTGAAAGCACGGCCATGTCCACCAAAGCACGGCCGTGTCCTCCCAAAAGCACGGCCGTGTTTCTCCCCATGTAATTAACCTTAGCCAAAGCACGGGCGGGCTGAAGCAAAGCACGGCCGTGCCCTCGACCGTGCTTTGGCCACTGATGCCCTTTTAAGCAGATTTCAGCCAAAACAGAAGGGGATTCGAGTTTTGAGAGAGAGAGAGAGCGATTCCTAGAGAGAGAAAGCGACGAACAAGAGTCTCCAAGTGCCCTAGATTGATCTTCAACACCATTGGAGGCCAGTTTGAGCTTGGAGAAGTGCCGATCAACGTCCAGGAGCAGGAATCCATCCTTCACAGTATGAATTCCGCGTCTGATTCTGCTTTTGCTTCTTTCTCCATGGAGTAGTTCTCCCATTCATCTGGGTATGGAGAACCCTAGATTTGTATGTTAGGATTGATTGTATGAACCCAAGTACTGATTCTATGATTTGATTATATTCGATTGAGGTTTGAATGATTGAATGACTTGAATCCTGATCAAATTCCTGTTGTTTCTGCTTTAACCTAGAATGAGAATATCTGCCTAGGTTGATAGAGCATCCTTGATTGAAGGTAGGGAGTTGGTGACTCTAGTCGAGGAACCAACTCACTATTCTGTACCGGATTTACTCCGGTAGTGGAGGTTCTGTTTGTTAAGGCCTCAATCTGTTTACTCCGGTGGAGGTTAGTCGCCCGCTAGAGACTCAGATTGAGAGGGTCTGAAGACCTTTAGTCGAGACTTCAGGCTGTTTAAGAACCTTCCGCAGTATAACTATCATAGAAACTGAACTTGGTAATTACAATCCGGCCTAACTGCAGTCTAGGGGGAGCCATATCCGGGTGACCTCTCTTAACCTGAATACAACCGTTTACTTGCTTTGTTAGTTTGTTAGTTTAGACTTGCATTAAAGTTTCATTGCTAGATAACAAGAATTCACTGAGTAGTCATCAAATCTAGGACCCGGGTTGATAATTAAACACAAACCCACTATACTACGCTTTAGGAAGTGGTTTTCACTTGGCCAATTCCTGGAGTGACAGTAGAAGTGAGTCAACCAGCATACGATCCAGTTTCTTTGCAATAGTTCTAGCTTGCTGCTGATTGGACCAAGAAAATAAAGGCCTTGTGTACTAATGGCGTTAAAATCACCACAAACCATCCATGGAAATCCCTTTACTTGCCATCATTTTCCTCATTAAAGTCATAGACTGCACTAAAGAATAATTGCACTGCTGCTGTAATAGAAATCAACATATGTATGAAAGAACTGTCGCAATGCAAGACCCTCAACTTCACATCCTTGTGCCAGGCAATCCAAATTCTACCAAGGTAATGAGTATTTTAGTTATCAGCAAACATAAAATCAGAAAAATTTTCTTGTATCTTCATAGCATTGCCTTATGTACTCTAGTTTCCAGCAATGCTAATACTTGTATTCTATACTTATGTATATACTGAAGCACTGAATTGTGCTTTGAGGGGCTGTCAAAGCCCCTCGTGTTCCATTCTAAAATAGTCATATCTTCAGTAGAGGGGCCCTCAGCACCCCTTTCTGACTACGTAAACCTTCCTGATGAAGTGGGAAGGGGATCCTGCAACTGTATATTCTTAGCTTTTCTTTTTGCTTTGTTTGCTTTGTCCCACTTGTGCCTTCACGGGTTTGCTTGCTTGAGTGTGTGCAGGTAGTGCATGACCCGTAGCCAGTCAGGAGGTTTACTGCCGTTGAATCAAGAGATTGATCGCACCTGTCGCCAGCTCAGGAGACAACAGCGAGCTAGACTGGCTACGGAAGAGCGCATAGTTGGCCACCTGAGTAGCGATTCTGAAGAAGAGTACGGGATGGACGGAGACTACAATCAGCACCAGGGGAATCCTCAGCAGGTTCCCCCGGTGAATCAGGTCCTGGGGAACAACCCCATACCCCAGGATCATGGGGTTCATCATCCACCGCCGACGGGTCCCACCTTGGAGTACTACTACACTCCACAGATTGCGGACATCCGCCCGTTCATCCTCTACCCGCCTATCCCAGCAAATAACTTCAAGATCAAGCCATGCTGGATTCAGCTCATTACATCCTCTATCCAGTTCCGTGGCTTGAAGGATGAGGAGGCCAGGGTACATCTTTCCCGTTTTCTGCAGTTGACGAACGGGTTCAAGCTTAATGGTGTCCCTGATGATGCAATCCGCCTTCATCTCTTCCCCCATTCTCTGGCAGGGAATGCTAAGAGGTGGTTGGAGACCGAGCCCCATTGTCCATCACCTCTTGGGACGATCTGGCTGACAAGTTCGTGCACAGGTACTATCCGGCATCGAAGACTACAGAGATCCAGCGGGAGATCACTCACTTCGCCAAGAGCCAGATGAGTCACTTCGTGATGCATGGGAGCGGTACATGGGATATTTCTGGTAGTGTCCCCATCATGGCTTTAGTGATGCATTCACAGTGGGGAACTTCTACAGTGCTCTCTCTCTAGACAGCCAGAGGGTGATTGAGTCTCTATGCCCAGGAGGGGATATTCTTACTAAGACTCCACCCGAGCTGAACCAGATGATCAATACCATGGCTGCCAGAGATCATTCTTGGGGGCAGAGCAGCAGAGGCAGACATTCCTGGGACCGTGGTGTGCACGCCATGGAGACCAGATCCGGGCTTGAGCAGCAGGTAGCTGAGTTAGTGCAGACATTGAAGCAGCCCAACAGTCTGATTCCGGGCAGAGGTTTGCTACACCTCCAGTAGCTCAATGTCAGTGGTGCGAGAGCTCCAATCACCTAGTGGAGGACTGCCAGGCTATGAGGGAGTCTACCACTCCCCAAGAGCAGTTGGACTTCATCGCCAATTCTCGGCGCCTCGACCCGTACAGCAACACATATAATGAGGGGTGGCGCCAGCATCCCAACTTCGCCTGGAGCAGCAACACCACTAAGCCACCTGGTTTCCCAGCACCAGCCGGTGGTTTTCCGCAGAGGAAGCCCTTCCAGGCTCGACAGGGGCCAGCCCCACAGCAGCAGCCCTACCAGCCTAGGCAGGGGCAACCATTCCAGCAGCCCCAACGCCAGTTTGTCGAGCCAGCAGCAGCCCCTGCCCCAGATGACCGGATGACAAAGCTGGAAAATATTCTAGCTTCATTCATGACTAGCACTCAGGCTGCTATCACGTCACTGGAGGCAGGTCAGCGGAACCAGGGTGTCATCTTGCAAGATCTGCAGAACCAGGTGGGTATCTTGGCCCGCCAGAACACCACCAGGGAACCGGGGACTCTGCCTGCCACCACTATCCCGAATCCTCGGGATCCTCACCAGCTCCAGCAGCTGGATACCATTTTTACAAGGAGCGGTAAGACCATATCTGCTGATCCTGTCCCGGCCAGACAGGAGGAACCACTACCTGCTTCAGCACTTCCAGCCGACGATGCAGAAGTGCGGGTGTAGAAGGATGTCCCTGCTCCCAAGCCACAACCAGTGGTTAAGGAGCATGTGCCCCAGCTTCCCTTCCCCACTCGCCTACACAAAGACAAGCTGGAGACTGAGTTGGCCAAGTTTATGGCAATGTTGAAGCAGCTCAACATCAGCATACCGTTCGTGGAGGCACTGTCGAAGATGCACAAGTATGCCAAGTTCATGAAAGGCCTCCTCACATGCCAAGTTCACTTTCGACAGTGATGCTCAGTGAGGAGTGTTCTGCTATCCTGCAGAATAAGCTGCCCGAAAAGCGCCAGGATCCAGGGAGTTTTACTATCCCTCTTACTATTGGCAGCATGCATGTAGGCAAGTCCTTGGCAGACCTAGGCGCTAGCATAAATGTCATGCCATATAAGTTGTATAAAAAGCTAGACCTAGGTGAACTTAGCCCTACTAGGATGAGCATTCAGCTAGCTGATCGTTCCATTGTGCATTCTAGGGGAATCATAGAGGATCTGCTTGTCAAGGTCGGTGCATTCACATATCCGGTTGATTTTGTTACTCTTGCTATACATGAGTATGTGGATGTGCCTTTGATTCTGGGTAGACCATTTCCTGCCACCGCCAAGGCACTTATTGATGTGCATGATGGTAAACTGATCTTGCGTGCTGGGAATGAACAGGCTACTTTTTCTGTGACTGAATTTGATCACTGTGCAATGATTGCTGTCACACCTGTGCATGCAATTTCTGATCAGGTACACGAGCCTGTCGTGTATCCTTCTGCACCTCTTATTTTGCAGGACCCTCCTATCATTCCTTCGCTGCCACTCCATCCAGCCTCGCCTCCGAACAAAAAGATCAAGGAGGAGTGGCGGCCGAAGCAGCAGGTTGCTAAGCCTGTTTGGAAGAAAGGTGGAGACCACTATGAGCTGGTCCCACCTTCTGCACCACGACCACCCTGGTTGTCCGGGTACTCACTCGCCTGCATCTTGCCGGATAGCCAGGTCGAGCTGACCGATGATGGTTGTCTCATCCGTCGGGTGCAAGGCCACAACCTGAAGCTGTACCTCAAGAGCGACGTGGATCCGCTCTTGGAGGCACCTGTTCCTGCACCTCCCTGAGTATCCACCATGGGCGTCCAGCTAAAAGACGGTAAAGAAGCGCTTGTGGGGAGGCAACCCCACCACGGTTTGACTTTCTTTCTTGTGTTTTGAGTCGGATTGTAAACCAGTTTGGGTTTGGTTTGTTTTCTTTTGTTTTGGATGATGTATTATTGGGCTGACCATTGGACCTAACATATTGTGTTTGAGCTCTTTGGTTTCCTTTAGCTGTGCTTGTCGTGACTGGTCCTCTCTCCAGTCCGCTTCACTTCGACTGGTCCGCTTCCAGTCTCCTGCAATCCGTGCATACCTGTAACATCGTTCCCCTTTCCCTTCCCTCTTCTCCATTGAGGGCAATGTCGATCTTAAGTGTGGGGGGATGTTTATCTTTTGATTGCATTAGATCTGTTTGTGTGCTTGGAGCCTAGTCCACTGTCCAAATTTTTTAATTTGAGGGCTCCAAGTACGTGTTTCCGTGCAATTGCCTGCTCAGTATGCTTTGAATTGACAGTCTCTATAGTAATATGCAACCTAAGGAGGTAGTGTAGCATTATGGAGGATGTTGATGCATTTAAGAAATCTCATTTCTTCTTCATATTGTGTTGGTTGATTGAGTGAATTAGTGATCTTAGGACCCTTAAATGGTGTGGTGTTGTGGATTCTCTACCTGTCATGGACTCTTGTATCATGTTTTGAAAATAACGGGTGCTTGAAAATGAGCTGAAAAATAACGTCTCCCGTGCGAATAGGGCGAAAGTGTGTAAGGGGAGACGGGAATTCGTTCCCAATTTCCACCTACTACCTCCAGCCCCCTTACATGTCTTTCCCCCGCACGAGGCTCGAGACATCCGCTCCTGGCATGGCCGGTAAGAGCAGGTTGGGACCCTTGAAAAAAAAAAGAGAAGAAAAAAATAACAGAAAACAAGCAAAACAGAAAAAAGGGGTTCCAACCATCTTCAAGAAGAAAATAGAGCACCTTGAAAAATGTGAGTCCATGATCCTTTGTTTTTTAGAATCTCTTCATCCACAATTCATTTGTCCTCTGTTCACTATTTGCCATGATGCCGACTCGATACTAGTGCTCTCGCCGAAGAAGCTATGAGATGACTTGTGCGTCGGTTGACCTCGTAAGCTGCTAAATGATCTAGGAAGTCCTCTACCTACAATCTGGGTTGTTTGTTGCTATAGAGGTCTGGAGAGTTGCATTGGTTTGAGTTAGGTTTGCTTGGGGACAAGCAAACGGTTAAGTGTGGGGGAATTTGATAACGATGTAATTGCACCTATTTGCACGCCTAGTTCTTATCCGTTTGAGGGGCATAGTCGTGTATTTTTGGCCTATTTTACGCCGGGTTGTGCTATTTTGTCATATTTCAGGTCCCATGCGTCAAAGGAAAGGCTAAGCACGAGTTTCGGGGCATTCGGAAGTCATTTCGTCGAGCTGGAGGCAAAACACGGGCACACCTCAAACAGAACACGGCCGTGTTCTGTGGCCGTGCTTTACTGCCGAGAGCTAATTGAGTTTGGCAAATTCAAGCTGCAAACACGGGTTGAAAGCACGACCGTGTTTCTCCCCGTGTAATTAACCCTAGCCAAAGCACGGGCGGGCTGAAGCAAAGCACGGCCGTGCCCTCGACCGTGCTTTGGCCACTGATGCCCTTTTAAGCAGATTTCAGCCAAAACAGAAGGGGATTCGAGTTTTGAGAGAGAGAGAGAGAGCGATTCCTAGAGAGAGAAAGCGACGAACAAGAGTCTCCAAGTGCCCTAGATTGATCTTCAACACCATTGGAGGCCAGTTTGAGCTTGGAGAAGTGCCGATCAACGTCCAGGAGCAGGAATCCATCCTTCACAGTATGAATTCCGCGTCTGATTCTGCTTTTGCTTCTTTCTCCATGGAGTAGTTCTCCCATTCATCTGGGTATGGAGAACCCTAGATTTGTATGTTAGGATTGATTGTATGAACCCAAGTACTGATTGTATGATTTGATTATATTCGATAGAGGTTTGAATGATTGAATGAGTTGAATCCTGATCAAATTCCTGTTGTTTCTGCTTTAACCTAGAATGAGAATATCTGCCTAGGTTGATAGAGCATCCTTGATTGAAGGTAGGGAGTTGGTGACTCTAGTCGAGGAACCAACTCACTATTCTGTACCGGATTTACTCCAGTAGTGGAGGTTCTGTTTGTTAAGGCCTCAATCTGTTTACTCCGGTGGAGGTTAGTCGCCCGCTAGAGACTCAGATTGAGAGGGTCTGAAGACCTTTAGTCGAGACTTCAGGCTAATTAAGAACCTTCCGCAGCATAACTATCATAGAAACTGAACTTGGTAATTACAATCCGGCCTAACTGCAGTCTAGGGGGAACCATATCCGGGTGACCTCTCTTAACCTGAATACAACCGTTTACTTGCTTTGTTAGTTTGTTAGTTTAGACTTGCATTAAAGTTTCATTGCTAGATAACAAGAATTCACTGAGTAGTCATCAAATCTAGGACCCGGGTTGATAATTAAACCCAAACCCGCTATACTACGCTTTAGGAAGTGGTTTCACTTGGGCAATTCCTGGAGTTACAGTAGAAGTGAGTCAACCAGCATACGATCCAGTTTCTTTGCAATAGTTCTAGCTTGCTGCTGATTGGACCAAGAAAATAAAGGCCCTGTGTACTAATGATCCAAAAGTTCCATTGAGTCCACCCTAACACGAAAATTCTGCATACTAGACGATATAGAGATGGCGTTAGAAGATTCCATTGACTGAGAATGGCGTTAAAATCACCACAAACCATCCATGGAAATCCCTTTACTTGCCATCATTTTCCTCATTAAAGTCATAGACTGCACTAAAGAATAATTGCACTGCTGCTGTAATAGAAATCAACATATGTATGAAAGAACTGTCGCAATGCAAGACCCTCAACTTAACATCCTTGTGCCAGGCAATCCAAATTCTACCAAGGTAATGAGTATTGTAGTTATCAGCAAACATAAAATCAGAAAAATTTTCTTGTATCTTCATAGCATTGCCTTATGTACTCTAGTTTCCAGCAATGCTAATACTTGTATTCTATACTTATGTATATACTGAAGCACTGAATTGTGCTTTGAGGGGCTGTCAAAGCCCCTCGTGTTCCATTCTAAAATAGTCATATCTTCAGTAGAGGGGCCCTCAGCACCCCTTTCTGACTACGTAAACCTTCCTGATGAAGTGGGAAGGGGATCTAGCAACTGTATATTCTTAGCTTTTCTTTTTGCTTTGTTTGCTTTGTCCCACTTGTACCTTCACGGGTTTGCTTGCTTGAGTGTGTGCAGGTAGTGCATGACCCGTAGCCAGTCAGGAGGTTTACTGCCGTTGAATCAAGAGATTGATCGCACCTGTCGCCAGCTCAGGAGACAACAGCGAGCTAGACTGGCTACGGAAGAGCGCATAGTTGGCCACCTGAGTAGCGATTCTGAAGAAGAGTACGGGATGGACGGAGACTACAATCAGCACCAGGGGAATCCTCAGCAGGTTCCCCCGGTGAATCAGGTCCTGGGGAACAACTCCATACCCCAGGATCATGGGGTTCATCATCCACCGCCGCCGGGTCCCACCTTGGAGTACTACTACACTCCGCAGATTGCGGACATCCGCCCGTTCATCCTCTACCCGCCTATCCCAGCAAATAACTTCAAGATCAAGCCATGCTGGATTCAGCTCATTACATCCTCTATCCAGTTCCGTGGCTTGAAGGATGAGGAGGCCATGGTACATCTTTCCCGTTTTCTGCAGTTGACGAACGGGTTCAAGCTGAATGGTGTCCCTGATGATGCAATCCGCCTTCATCTCTTCCCCCATTCTCTGGCAGGGAATGCTAAGAGGTGGTCGGAAACCCAGCCCCCATTGTCCATCACCTCTTGGGACGATCTGGCTGACAAGTTCGTGCACAGGTATTATCCGGCATCGAAGACTACAGAGATCCAGCGGGAGATCACTCACTTCGCCAAGAGCCAGATGAGTCACTTCGTGATGCATGGGAGCGGTACATGGGATATTTCTGGTAGTGTCCCCATCATGGCTTTAGTGATGAATTCACAGTGGGGAACTTCTACAGTGTTCTCTCTCTAGACAGCCAGAGGGTGATTGAGTCTCTATGCCCAGGAGGGGATATTCTTACTAAGACTCCACCCAAGCTGAACCAGATGATCAATACCTTGGCTGCCAGAGATCATTCTTGGGGGCAGAGCAGCAGAGGCAGACATTCCTGGGACCGTGGTGTGCACGCCATGGAGACCAGATCCGGGCTTGAGCAGCAGGTAGCTGAGTTAGTGCAGACATTGAAGCAGCCCAACAGTCTGATTCCGGGCAGAGGTTTGGCTACACCTCCAGTAGCTCAATGTCAGTGGTGCGAGAGCTCCAATCACCTAGTGGAGGACTGCCAGGCTATGAGGGAGTCTACCACTCTCCAAGAGCAGTTGGACTTCATCGCAGCGCCTCGACCCGTACAGCAACACATATAATGAGGGGTATCGCCAGCATCCCAACTTCGCCTGGAGCAGCAACACCACTAAGCCACCTGGTTTCCCAGCACCAGCCGGTGGTTTTCCGCAGAGGAAGCCCTTCTAGGCTCGACAGGGGCCAGCCCCACACCAGCAGCCGTACCAGCCTAGGCAGTGGCAACCATTCCAGCAGCCACAGTGCCAGTTTGTCGAGCCAGCAGCAGCCCCTGCCCCAGATGACCGGATGACAAAGTTGGAAAATATTCTAGCTTCATTCATGACTAGCACTCAAGCTGCTATCACGTCACTGGAGGCAGGTCAGCGGAACCAGGATGTCATCTTGCAAGATCTGCAGAACCCGGTGGGTATCTTGGCCCGCCAGAACACCACCAGGGCACCGGGGACTCTGCCTGCCACCACTATCCCGAATCCTCGGGATCCTCACCAGCTCCAGCAGCTGGATGCCATTTTTACCAGGAGCGGTAAGACCATATCTGCTGATCCTGTCCCGGCCAGATAGGAGGAACCACTACCTGCTTCAGCACTTCCAGCCGACGATGCAGAAGTGCGGGTGGAGAAGGAAGTCCCTGCTCCCAAGCCCAACCAGTGGTTAAGGAGCATGTGCCCCAGCTTCCCTTCCCCACTCGCCTACACAAACACAAGCTGGAGACTGAGTTGGCCAAGTTTATGGCAATGTTGAAGCAGCTCAACATCAGCATACCGTTCGTGGAGGCACTGTCGAAGATCCCCAAGTATGCCAAGTTCATGAAAGGCCTCCTCACCGACAAGAAGAAACTTGGGGATCTTTCGATAGTGATGCTCAGTGAGGAGTGTTCTGCTATCCTGCAGAATAAGCTGCCCGAAAAGCGCAAGGATCCATGGAGTTTTACTATCCCTCTTGCTATTGGCAGCATGCATGTAGGCAAGTCCTTGGCGTACCTAGGCGCTAGCATAAATGTCATGCCATATAAGTTGTATAAAAAGCTAGACCTAGGTGAACTTAGCCCTACTAGGATGAGCATTCAGCTAGCTGATCGTTCCATTGTGCATCCTAGGGGAATCATAGAGGATCTGCTTGTCAAGGTCGGTGCATTCACATATCCGATTGATTTTGTTATTCTTGATATACATGAGGATGTGGATGTGCCTTTGATTCTGGGTAGACCATTTCCTGCCACCGCCAAGGCACTTATTGATGTGCATGATGGTAAACTGATCTTGCGTGCTGGGAATGAACAGGCTACTTTTTCTGTGACTGAATTTGATCACTGTGCTATGATTGCTATCACACCTGTGCATGCAATTTCTGATCAGGTACACGAGCCTGTCGTGTATCCTTCTACACCTCTTATTTTGCAGGACCCTCCTATCATTCCTTCGCCGCCACCCCATCCAGCCACGCCTCCGAACAAAAATATCAAGGAGGAGTGGCGGCCAAAGTAGCAAGTTGCTAAGCCTGTTCGGAATAAAGGTGGAGACCACTATGAGCTGGTCCCACCTTCTGCACCACGACCACCCTGGCCGTCCGGGTACTCACTCGCCTGCATCTTGCCGGATAGCCAGGTCGAGCTGACCGATGATGGTGGTCTCATCCGTCGGGTGCAAGGCCACAACCTGAAGCTGTACCTCAAGAGCGACGTGGATCCGCTCTTGGAGGCACATGTTCCTGCACCTCCCTGAGTATCCACCATGGGCGTCCAGCTAAAAGACGGTAAAGAAGCGCTTGTGGGGAGGCAACCCCACCACGGTTTGACTTTCTTTCTTATGTTTTGAGTCGGATTGTAAACCAGTTTGGGTTTGGTTTGTTTTCTTTTGTTTTGGATGATGTATTATTGGGCTGACCATTGGACCTAACATATTGTGTTTGAGCTCTTTGGTTTCCTTTAGCTGTGCTTGTCGTGACTGGTCCTCTCGCCAGTCTGCTTCACTTCGACTGGTCCGCTTCCAGTCTCCTGCAATCCGTGCATACCGGTAACATCGTTCCCCTTTCCCTTCCCTCTTCTCCATTGAGGGCAATGTCGATCTTAAGTGTGGGGGGATGTTTATCTTTTGACTGCATTAGATCTGTTTGTGTGCTTGGAGCCTAGTCCACTGTCCAAATTTTTAAATTTGAGGGCTCCAAGTACGTGTTTCCGTGCAATTGCCTGCTCAGTATGCTTTGAATTGACAGTCTCTATAGTAGTATGCAACCTAAGGAGGTAGTGTAGCACTATGGAGGATGGTGATGCATTTAAGAAATCTCATTTCTTCTTCATATTGTGTTGGTTGATTGAGTGAATTAGTGATCTTAGGACCCTTAAATGGTGTGGTGTTGTGGATTCTCTACCTGTCATGGACTCTTTATCATGTTTTGAAAATAACGGGTGCTCGAAAATGTGCTGAAAAATAACGTCTCCCGTGCGAATAGGGTGAAAGTGTGTAAGGGGAGACGGGAATTCGTTCCCGATTCCACCTACTACCTCCAGCCCCCTTACATGTCTTTCCCCCGCACGAGGCTCGAGACATCCGCTCCTGGCATGGCCAGTAAGAGCAGGTTGGGACCCTTGAAAAAAAAAAGAGAAGAAAACAATAACAGAAAACAAGCAAAATAGAAAAAAGGGGTTCCAACCATCTTCAAGAAGAAAATAGAGCACCTTGAAAACTGTGAGTCCATGATCCTTTGTTTTTGAGAATCTCTTCATCCACAATTCATTTGTTCTCTGTTCACTATTTGCCATGATGCCGACTCGATACTAGTGCTCTCGCCGAAGAAGCTATGAGATGACTTGTGCGTCGGTTGACCTCGTAAGCTGCTAAATGATCTAGGAAGTCCTCTACCTACAATCTGGGTTGTTTGTTGCTATTTCTGGAGAGTTGCATTGGTTTGAGTTAGGTTTTCTTGGGGACAACCAAACGGTTAAGGGTGGGGGAATTTGATAACGATGTAATTGCACCTATTTGCACGCGTAGTTCTTATCCGTTTGAGGGGCATAGTCGTGTATTTTTGGCCTATTTTACGCCGGGTTGTGCTATTTTGTCATATTTCAGGTCCCAGGCGTCAAAGGAAAGGCTAAGCACGAGTTTCGGGGCATTCGAAAGTCATTTCGTCGAGCTGGAGCCAAAACACGGGCACACCTAAAACAGAACACGGCCGTGTTCTGTGGCCGTGCTTTTACTGCCGAGAGCTAATTGAGTTTGGCAAATTCAAGCTGCAAACACGGGCTGAAAGCACGGCCATGTCCACCAAAGCACGGCCGTGTCCTCCCAAAAGCACGGCCGTGTTTCTCCCCATGTAATTAACCTTAGCCAAAGCACGGGCGGGCTGAAGCAAAGCACGGCCGTGCCCTCGACCGTGCTTTGGCCACTGATGCCCTTTTAAGCAGATTTCAGGCAAAACAGAAGGGGATTCGAGTTTTGAGAGAGAGAGAGAGAGAGAGAGAGCGATTCCTAGAGAGATAAAGCGACGAACAAGAGTCTCCAAGTGCCCTAGATTATTCTTCAACACCATTGGAGGCCAGTTTGAGCTTGGAGAAGTGCCGATCAACGTCCAGGAGCAGGAATCCATCCTTCACAGTATGAATTCCGCGTCTGATTCTGCTTTTGCTTCTTTATCCATGTAGTAGTTCTCCCATTCATCTGGGTATGGAGAACCCTAGATTTGTATGTTAGGATTGATTGTATGAACCCAAGTACTGATTCTATGATTTGATTATATTCGATTGAGGTTTGAATGATTGAATGACTTGAATCCTGATCAAATTCCTGTTGTTTCTGCTTAAACCTAGAATGAGAATATCTGCCTAGGTTTATAGAGCATCCTTGATTGAAGGTAGGGAGTTGGTGACTCTAGTCGAGGAACCAACTCACTATTCTGTACCGGATTTACTCCGGTAGTGGAGGTTCTGTTTGGTAAGGCCTCAATCTGTTTACTCCGGTGGAGGTTAGTCGCCCGCTAGAGACTCAGATTGAGAGGGTCTGAAGACCTTTAGTCGAGACTTCAGGCTGTTTAAGAACCTTCCGCAGTATAACTATCATAGAAACTGAACTTGGTAATTACAATCCGGCCTAACTGCAGTCTAGGGGGAACCATATCCGGGTGACCTCTCTTAACCTGAATACAACCGTTTACTTGCTTTGTTAGTTTGTTAGTTTAGACTTGCATTAAAGTTTCATTGCTAGATAACAAGAATTCACTGAGTAGTCATCAAATCTAGGACCCGGGTTGATAATTAAACCCAAACCCGCTATACTACGCTTTAGGAAGTAGTTTCACTTGGCCAATTCCTGGAGTGACAGTAGAAGTGAGTCAACCAGCATACGATCCAGTTTCTTTGCAATAGTTCTAGCTTGCTACTGATTGGACCAAGAAAATAAAGGCCTTGTGTACTAATGATCCAAAAGTTCCATTGAGTCCACCCTAACACGAAAATTCTGCATACTAGACGATATAGAGATGGCGTTAGAAGATTCCAATGACTGAGAATGGCGTTAAAATCACCACAAACCATCCATGGAAATCCCTTTACTTGCCATCATTTTCCTCATTAAAGTCATAGACTGCACTAAAGAATAATTGCACTACTGCTGTAATAGAAATCAACATATGTATGAAAGAACTGTCGCAATGCAAGACCCTCAACTTCACATCCTTGTGCCAGGCAATCCAAATTCTACCAAGGTAATGAGTATTGTAGTTATCAGCAAACATAAAATCAGAAAAATTTTCTTGTATCTTCATAGCATTGCCTTATGTACTCTAGTTTCCAGCAATGCTAATACTTGTATTCTATACTGATGTATATACTGAAGCACTGAATTGTGCTTTGAGGGGCTGTCAAAGCCCCTCGTGTTCCATTCTAAAACAGTCATATCTTCAATAGAGGGGCCCTCAGCACCCCTTTCTGACTACGTAAACCTTCCTGATGAAGTGGGAAGGGGATCCTGCAACTGTATATTCTTAGCTTTTCTTTTTGCTTTGTTTGCTTTGTCCCACTTGTGCCTTCACGGGTTTGCTTGCTTGAGTGTGTGCAGGTAGTTGATAACGATGTAAATGCACATGTTTGCGCCCCTAGTTCTTATCCGTTTGAGGGGCATAGTCGTGTACTTTTGGCCTATTTTACGCCGGGTTGTGCTGTTTTGTCATGTTTCAGGTCCCAGGTGTCAAAGGGAAGGCTAAGCACGAGTTTCGGGGCATTCGGAAGTCATTTCGGTGAGCTGGAGCTAAAACACGGGCAGACCCAAGGCATTACACGGCCGTGTACTGCTGGCCGTGCTTTTTATGCCGAGAGCAAATTCGGTTTGGCCAATTCAGTTGCAAACACAGGCACTGAAGCACGGCCGTGTTCAGTCAAAGCACGGCCGTGTCCATCGCGAAGCACGGCCGTGTTTCCACCAACTGCTGGCCGTGTAATTAAACCCTGGCCGAGGCACGGGCGGAGTCAGGCAAAGCACGGCCGTGCCCTCGACCATGCTTTGGCCATTGATGCTTTTAAGCAGATTTTCAGCCACAAGTCAGGGGGATTCGAGTTTTTGAGAGAGAGATCAGTTCCTAGAGAGAGAAAGTGACGAGCAAGAGTTCCCAAGAGCCCTAGATTGATCTTCAACACCATTGGAGGCCAGCTTGAGCTTGGAGAAGTGCCAATCACCGTCCAGAAGCAGGAATCCATCCTTCACAGTATGAATTCCGTGTCTGATTCTGCTTTTGCTTTCTTCTCTATGGAGTAGTTCTCCCATTCATCTGGGTATGGAGAACCCTAGATTTGTATGTTAGGCTTTGATTGTATGAACCCAAGTACTGATTCTATGATTGATTATATTCGATTGAGGTTTTAATGATTGAATGACTTGAATCCTGATCAAATTCCTGTTGTTTCTGCTTTGACCTAGAATGAGAATATCTGCCTAGGTTAATAGAGTATCCTTGATTGAAGGTAGGGAGTTGGTGACTTTAGTCGAGGAGCCAACTCACTATTCTGTACCGGATTTACTCCGGTAGTGGAGGTTTTGTTCTTAGGGCCTCAATCTGTCGACTCCGGTGGAGGTTAGTCGCCCGCTAGAGAGTCAGATTGAGAGGGTCTGAAGACCTTTAGTTGAGACTTCAGGTTGTTTAAGAACCTTCCGCAGTATAACTGTCATAGAAACTGAACTTGGTAATTACAATCCGGCTTAACTGCAGTCTAGGGGGAACCATATCCGGGTGACCTCTTTAACCTGAATACAACCAGTTTACTTGCTTTCTTAGTTTGTTAGTTAGACTTGCATTCCAGTTTCATTGCTAGATAACAAGAATTCACGGAGTAGTCATCATATCTAGGACCCGGGTTGATAATTAAACCTAAACCCGCTATACTACGCTTTAGGAAGTGGTTGCACTTGGCCAATTCCTAGGGTGACAGTAGAGTCGAGTCAGTAGTGCATGACCCGTAGCCAGTCAGGAGGTTTACTGCCGTTGAATCAAGAGATTGATCGCACCTGTTGCCAGCTCAGGAGACAACAGCGAGCTAGACTGGCTACGGAAGAGCGCATAGTTGGCCACCTGAGTAGCGATTCTGCAGAAGAGTACGGGATGGACGGAGACTACAATCAGCACCAGGGGAATCCTCAGCAGGTTCCCCCGGTGAATCAGGTCCTGGGGAACAACCCCATACCCCAGGATCATGGGGTTCATCATCCACCGCCGACGGGTCCCACCTTGGAGTACTACTACACTCCACAGATTGCGGACATCCGCCCGTTCATCCTCTACCCGCCTATCCCAGCAAATAACTTCAAGATCAAGCCATGCTGGATTCAGCTCATTACATCCTCTATCCAGTTCCGTGGCTTGAAGGATGAGGAGGCCAGGGTACATCTTTCCCGTTTTCTGCAGTTGACGAACGGGTTCAAGCTTAATGGTGTCCCTGATGATGCAATCCGCCTTCATCTCTTCCCCCATTCTCTGGCAGGGAATGCTAAGAGGTGGTTGGAGACCGAGCCCCATTGTCCATCACCTCTTGGGACGATCTGGCTGACAAGTTCGTGCACAGGTACTATCCGGCATCGAAGACTACAGAGATCCAGCGGGAGATCACTCACTTCGCCAAGAGCCAGATGAGTCACTTCGTGATGCATGGGAGCGGTACATGGGATATTTCTGGTAGTGTCCCCATCATGGCTTTAGTGATGCATTCACAGTGGGGAACTTCTACAGTGCTCTCTCTCTAGACAGCCAGAGGGTGATTGAGTCTCTATGCCCAGGAGGGGATATTCTTACTAAGACTCCACCCGAGCTGAACCAGATGATCAATACCATGGCTGCCAGAGATCATTCTTGGGGGCAGAGCAGCAGAGGCAGACATTCCTGGGACCGTGGTGTGCACGCCATGGAGACCAGATCCGGGCTTGAGCAGCAGGTAGCTGAGTTAGTGCAGACATTGAAGCAGCCCAACAGTCTGATTCCGGGCAGAGGTTTGGCTACACCTCCAGTAGCTCAATGTCAGTGGTGCGAGAGCTCCAATCACCTAGTGGAGGACTGCCAGGCTATGAGGGAGTCTACCACTCCCCAAGAGCAGTTGGACTTCATCGCCAATTCTCGGCGCCTCGACCAGTACAGCAACACTTATAATGAGGGGTGGCGCCAGCATCCCAACTTCGCCTGGAGCAGCAACACCACTAAGCCACCTGGTTTCCCAGCACCAGCCGGTGGTTTTCCGCAGAGGAAGCCCTTCCAGGCTCGACAGGGGCCAGCCCCACAGCAGCAGCCCTACCAGCCTAGGCAGGGGCAACCATTCCAGCAGCCCCAGCGCCAGTTTGTCGAGCAAGCAGCAGCCCCTGCCCCAGATGACCGGATGACAAAGCTGGAAAATATTCTAGCTTCATTCATGACTAGCACTCAGGTTGCTATCACGTCACTGGAGGCAGGTCAGCGGAACCAGGGTGTCATCTTACAAGATCTGCAGAACCAGGTGGGTATCTTGGCCCGCCAGAACTCCACCAGGGCACCGGGGACTCTGCCTGCCACCACTATCCCGAATCCTTGGGATTCTCACCAGCTCCAGCAGCTGGATGCCATTTTTACCAGGAGCGGTAACACCATATCTGCTGATCCTGTCCCGGCCAGACAGGAGGAACCACTACCTGCTTCAGCACTGCCAGCCGACGATGCAGAAGTGCGGGTGGAGAAGGAAGTCCCTGCTCCCAAGCCACAACCAGTGGTTAAGGAGCATGTGCCCCAGCTTCCCTTCCCCACTCGCCTACACAAAGACAAGCTGGAGATTGAGTTGGCCAAGTTTATGGCAATGTTGAAGCAGCTCAACATCAGCATACCGTTCGTGGAGGCACTGTCGAAGTTGCCCAAGTATGCCAAGTTCATGAAAGGCTTCCTCACCGACAAGAAGAAACTTGGGGATCTTTCGACAGTGATGCTCAGTGAGGAGTGTTCTGTTATCCTGCAGAATAAGCTGCCCGAAAAGCGCAAGGATCCAGGGAGTTTTACTATCCCTCTTACTATTGGCAGCATGCATGTAGGCAAGTCCTTGGCGGACCTAGGCGCTAGCATAAATGTCATGCCATATAAGTTGTATAAAAAGCTAGACCTAGGTGAACTTAGCCCTACTAGGATGAGCATTCAGCAAGCTGATCGTTCCATTGTGCATCCTAGGGGAATCATAGAGGATCTGCTTGTCAAGGTCGGTGCATTCACATATCCGGTTGATTTTGTTATTCTTGATATACATGAGGATGTGGATGTGCCTTTGATTCTGGGTAGAGCATTTCCTGCCACCGCCAAGGCACTTATTGATGTGCATGATGGTAAACTGATCTTGCGTGCTGGGAATGAACAGGCTACTTTTTCTGTGACTGAATTTGATCACTGTGCTATGATTGCTGTCACACCTGTGCATGCAATTTCTGATCAGGTACACGAGCCTGTCGTGTATCCTTCTGCACCTCTTATTTTGCAGGACCCTCCTATCATTCCTTCGCCGCCACTCCATCCAGCCTCGCCGCCGAACAAAAAGATCAAGGTGGAGTGGCGGCCGAAGCAGCAGTTTGCTAAGCCTGTTCGGAAGAAAGGTGGAGACCACTATGAGCTGGTCCCACCTTCTGCACTACGACCACCCTGGCCGTCCGGGTACTCACTCGCCTGCATCTTGCCGGATAGCCAGGTCGAGCTGACCGATGATGGTGGTCTCATCCGTCGGGTGCAAGGCCACAACCTGAAGCCGTACCTCAAGAGCGACGTGGATCCGCTCTTGGAGGCACCTGTTCCTGCACCTCCCTGAGTATCCACCATGGGCGTCCAGCAAAAAGACGGTAAAGAAGCGCTTGTGGGGAGGCAACCCCACCACGGTTTGACTTTCTTTCTTGTGTTTTGAGTCGGATTGTAAACCAGTTTGGGTTTGGTTTGTTTGCTTTTGTTTTGGATGATGTATTATTGGGCTGACCATTGGACCTAGCATATTGTGTTTGAGCTCTTTGGTTTCCTTTAGTTGTGCTTGTCGTGACTGGTCCTCTCTCCAGTCCGCTTCACTTCGACTGGTCCGCTTCCAGTCTCCTGCAATCCGTGCATACCGGTAACATCGTTCCCCTTTCCCTTCCCTCTTCTCCATTGAGGGCAATGTCGATCTTAAGTGTGGGGGGATGTTTATCTTTTGACTGCATTAGATCTGTTTGTGTGCTTGGAGCCTAGTCCACTGTACAAATTTTTAAATTTGAGGGCTCCAAGTACGTGTTTCCGTGCAATTGCCTGCTCAGTATGCTTTGAATTGACAGTCTCTATAGTAATATGCAACCTAAGGAGGTAGTGTAGCACTATGGAGGATGTTGATGCATTTAAGAAATCTCATTTCTTCTTCATATTGTGTTGGTTGATTGAGTGAATTAGTGATCTTAGGACCCTTGAATGGTGTGGTGTTGTGGATTCTCTACCTGTCATGGACTCTTGTATCATGTTTTGAAAATAACGGGTGCTCGAAAATGTACTGAAAAATAACGTCTCCCGTGCGAATAGGGCGAAAGTGTGTAAGGGGAGACGGGAATTCGTTCCCAATTTCCACCTACTACCTCCAGCCCCCTTACATGTCTTTCCCCCGCACGAGGCTCGAGACATCCGCTCCTGGCATGGCCGGTAAGAGCAGGTTGGGACCCTTGAAAAAAAAAGAGAAGAAAAAAATAACAGAAAACAAGCAAAACAGAAAAAAGGGGTTCCAACCATCTTCAAGAAGAAAATAGAGCACCTTGAAAAATGTGAGTCCATGATCCTTTGTTTTTGAGAATCTCTTCATCCACAATTCATTTGTCCTCTGTTCACTATTTGACATGATGCCGAGTCGATACTAGTGCTCTCGCCGAAGAAGCTATGAGATGACTTGTGCGTCGGTTGACCTCGTAAGCTGCTAAATGATCTAGGAAGTCCTCTACCTACAATCTGGGTTGTTTGTTGCTATAGAGGTCTGGAGAGTTGCATTGGTTTGGGTTAGGTTTGCTTGGGGACAAGGAAACGGTTAAGTGTGGGGGAATTTGATAACGATGTAATTGCACCTATTTGCACGCTTAGTTCTTATCCGTTTGAGGGGCATAGTAGTGTATTTTTGGCCTATTTTACGCCGGGTTGTGCTATTTTGTCATATTTCAGGTCCCAGGCTTCAAAGGAAAGGCTAAGCACGAGTTTCGGGGCATTCGGAAGTCATTTCGTCGAGCTGGAGCCAAAACACGGGCACACCTAAAACAGAACACGGCCGTGTTCTGTGGCCGTGCTTTACTGCCGAGAGCTAATTGAGTTTGGCAAATTCAAGCTGCAAACACGGGCTGAAAGCACGGCCGTGTCCACCAAAGCACGGCCGTGTCCTCCCAAAAGCACGACCGTGTTTCTCCCCGTGTAATTAACCCTAGCCAAAGCACGGGCGGGCTGAAGCAAAGCACGGCCGTGCCCTCGACCGTGCTTTAGCCACTAATGCCCTTTTAAGCAGATTTCAGCCAAAACAGAAGGGGATTCGAGTTTTGAGAGAGAGAGAGAGAGAGAGAGTGATTCCTAGAGAGAGAAAGCGACGAACAAGAGTCTCCAAGTGCCATAGATTGATCTTCAACACCATTGGAGGCCAGTTTGAGCTTGGAGAAGTGCTGATCAACGTCCAGGAGCAGGAATACATCCTTCACAGTATGAATTCCGCGTCTGATTCTGCTTTTGCTTCTTTCTCCATGGAGTAGTTCTCCCATTCATCTGGGTATGGAGAACCCTAGATTTGTATGTTAGGATTGATTGTATGAACCCAAGTACTGATTCTATGATTTGATTATATTCGATTGAGGTTTGAATGATTGAATGACTTGAATCCTGATCAAATTCCTGTTGTTTCTGCTTTAACCTAGAATGAGAATATCTGCCTAGGTTGATAGAGCATCCTTGATTGAAGGTAGGGAGTTGGTGACTCTAGTCGAGGAACCAACTCACTATTCTGTACCGGATTTACTCCGGTAGTGGAGGTTCTGTTTGTTAAGGCCTCATCAGTTTACTCCGGTGGACTCAGATTGAGAGGGTCTGAAGACCTTTAGTCGAGACTTCAGGCTGTTTAAGAACCTTCTGCAGTATAACTATCATAGAAACTGAACTTGGTAATTACAATCCGGCCTAACTGCAGTCTAGGGAGAACCATATCTGGGTGACCTCTCTTAACCTAAATACAACCGTTTACTTGCTTTGTTAGTTTGTTAGTTTAGACTTGCATTAAAGTTTCATTGCTAGATAACAATAATTCACTTAGTAGTCATCAAATCTAGGACCCGGGTTGATAATTAAACCCAAACCCGCTATACTAAGCTTTAGGAAGTGGTTTCACTTGGCCAATTCATGGAGTGACAGTAGAAGTGAGTCAACCAGCATACGATCCAGTTTCTTTGCAATAGTTCTAGCTTGCTACTGATTGGACCAAGAAAATAAAGGCCATGTGTACTAATGATCCAAAAGTTCCATTGAGTCCACCCTAACACGAAAATTCTGCATACTAGACGATATAGAGATGGCGTTAGAAGATTCCAATGACTGAGAATGGCGTTAAAATCACTACAAACCATCCATGGAAATCCCTTTACTTGCCATCATTTTCCTCATTAAAGTCATAGACTGCACTAAAGAATAATTGCACTGCTGCTGTAATAGAAATCAACATATGTATGAAAGAACTGTCGCAATGCAAGACCCTCAACTTCACATCCTTGTGCCAGGCAATCCAAATTCTACCAAGGTAATGAGTATTGTAGTTATCAGCAAACATAAAATCAGAAAAATTTTCTTGTATCTTCTTAGCATTGCCTTATGTACTCTAGTTTCCAGCAATGCTAATACTTGAATTCTATACTTATGTATATACTGAAGCACTGAATTGTGCTTTGAGAGGCTGTCAAAGCCCCTCGTGTTCCATTCTAAAACAATCATATCTTCAGTAGAGGGGCCCTCAACACCCCTTTCTGACTACGTAAACCTTCCTGATGAAGTGGGAAGGGGATCCTGCAACTGTATATTCTTGGCACAAATTGCAGCAAAATAATTCGCCAGAGGTATTGGAGATGACATCACCTGAGCAAGTGGTTTCACTCCGTTAACCACCAAATTAAAATCTTCCTGAGATGGCAAAGCACTAGGAGTGATTGGTGGAGACTCAATAACTGGCTCGACAGTATGAACATTTTCTTCCTCAGTCCTTGAAGTACTTGCTAAAGCAACAGTGGTAACCGTTTTCTTCCTCCAAACCCTCTTCACATTCAACTCACAAGGAGAAGCACAATCATGACCAAAAACACCACAGGATTTGCAAACAGGAGGTAAGTGACAGTATTCTACCTGAATGAACATCTCATCCATATCATCAGGGGTGATACTAATCTGTTTAACGTGCGGCTTCTTAGCACTAAGCTCAACACAAACCTTCGCTATTCCCACTCGCTGCCTGAAACGTGTTGGCTGATCCATACAGAGCGGACGCCCAATTAGACTAGCAACCCGACCCAAACCCTCCTTCAAAGATAATTCCGCTGGTAAACCCGAAAGTTTAATCCATATAGGAATGACAGAGTTGTCAATTGTAAGAGCATGAATCCCAGGAACCGACTTTTGCAAACATATCATATTATTCCGATAGTGTCAAGGACCACCTCCAAATACCCAAACGCGAGACAGTTTCCGACGGAAACTGTATAAGAAAAAACCGATCCTCAACTCTGAGATTCGAATCTCACCGTCCCGACCCGGACCCAGTTTGCCCAGGAACGAATCGAAGCAATCGACGAGGGTGTACGCAGAAATTGACCCACTAGAGTGTGTTCAAGCTGCTTCGCCCCTTCCTCCATTACAGATTTAATGATTCACAGCGAACCTTTATTAGCTCAGGCTCGATGTACTCCTGTTTGTTATCCTCCGCTGCACCGAACAGAGAGGCCCAGGACCGGCCGTCGCCAACAGCGCCCGACGAGGACCCGCTAGCGACGACCGTCATCGAAGAATTGAAAAACGGAAACCTTAGGTTTTAGAGAGAAAGGGAAGAAAGAGGGAAGAGCGGTATACAATATTATTAGGAAGCTCTTGTCCTTTCTATTCATACATTATTTTGTACAAACTCTTAATAGTATAAAATGAAATTATGCCTTTATGTTATAGTACAAACTGAATTAGTACCATAACATAAGCGTACATATTCCTTTATAGTATAAACTGTACTTTTTCTTTGTCAGAACATAGGCGTGCAATCGATAATCCAAACCAACACGAACGAACACAAATTTAACGTGGTTCACTAACACAATGTGTGCTAGCTAATCCACAGGCAGGGGAGAACAAATTTCACTAATTTGAGAAGAGTACAGGTTATAAACCAAATTCCAAACAGACAAACCAAACAAACTAACCTGACTGGCCTTAATACAGACTAGGGTGATGAAGAGTATTTATAGAACTCTTCTCCTAATCCCAAACAGAAAACCAAATACCTTTTCCCAAACATACAAGGAAAAGGTCACAACAAAACCCAATCCCAAACATACAAGTCATATTCTAACAATCTCCACCTTGACTTGAATTCTCTCTCAAATACCAAATGTACCAGACGCAACCAAAGTTGCCAAATGTACCCAGACGCGATCCATATCGCCAAATTTACCCAGATGCGATCGAAATCGCAGATATCCAGATGTGATCGAAATCACCAAACTCAAACGCGATGCAAATCGCCAACTCAGATGCAATCAGAATTGTCAGACGTACTAACTCCTCCAAATCAGCTGTAACAGAATCTCCCCTGCCTCCAAATGCCCCTAAGGGCGATCAACAAATAAAAACATGCAGCAAGTCCAACCCATGTTGGGACTTGCCATGCAGAACCAGCTTGGTGTTATTTCCGTCCATAACACCAATATCAAATTTACCTCAGATCGACCCCCGCACAAATCCAAATTGGGACAAAAGACCACGAACCACCACAAACCAAATTTGGAGGAAGAAAAAATAAAGGCTTCTCCGCCAACCAAATCGAAGACTGTCCCCTGATACCACAGCAGTCACCAAAATCGCTAGCCGATTGCCCAGTCGATCGACCAGGAGCGCGATCCAAAATCCACCAAGACAGTTTCAAATAACCCAAAGATTAACCAGGTTCTGATACCACTTGTCAGAACAGAAGCGTGCAATCGATAATCCACACCAACACGAACGAACACAAATTTAACGTTGTTCACTAACACAATGTGTGCTAGCTAATCCACGGGTAGAGGAGAACAAATTTCACTAATTTGAGGAGAGTACAGGTTACAAACCAAATTCCAAACGGACAAACCAAACAAACTAACCTGACTGGCCTTAATACAGACTAGGGTGATGAAGAGTATTTATAGAACTCTTCTCCTAATCCCAAACAGAAAACCAAATATCTTTTCCCAAACATACAAGGAAAAGGTCAAAACAAAACCCAATCCCAATCCCAAACAGAATAGGCCCAAACACAAAACAAACTCAATCAAATTTTCAAGTCATATTCTAACATTCTTTAATTTTTATGACACAATTTCAATTTTTATATCGAGAAAATATTACTTTAAAACATAATAGATTAGCAAACATCATTAACTATTTGGACTTTGATACGGTGACTTCCAAGTCACTATAACTTGAAGAAAATGGTCAAACACACACTTTCCTTGTTGCAACGGCCTTCCACCATTGCAAAATAAAATAATAAAAAAATGTTGGTGTGTGCATGTCATTATCTCTTTGGTCGACCAGTAAACTAAGAGGTCGGCTTCTTCAACGAAATGATGATGGTTCAACCTCAATATATAAATCATATAATTCAATGCCAATATATCTTTTTGAGGTAGGGATTTTCCCTAAAACTTGGTGGGTCAGTTTAAGCAAGCGATTGACCGTTATTTTCTTTTGTAAAAGTAAAATATCGTTGCAATAAGATAAATCTGTCATTCGATTGAGCATTTGCTGAAAATGGTCTACCTTTTTCCCCAAATCATTGTGACTTGACTTGGAAGTCATACCCTAACTATTTTCTACCACAAATATTTTCTACCAAAATTTTTTTTTATTAACAATTTCGAAAGTGCAGAAGTTGAGGGACGCACGTTGGCTACTTTTTCTTTATTTTCCCTATTATTTTCAATAAAATATTTAATAATAAGGTCCAAATATGGTCAGTAATATATGGTTACACATTTATGTATAAATATTTTACTATTATATAATAACCAGCTATATCTATTCTTTTTAACTCAATAAAAAAATTATAGAAAAAAAAATTAATTATACTCACAGACATATACTTTTATATATTTTTGAATAAATATATAATTTTAATCAATGTGTTTTCTACTATAGTAAGTGATGATGTTAGAGTACGGTGATACGCGATTTTATAACATTATAATATAAAAACCAATCGTGGTGGTAGGAATATATTATCATATGCCATCGTCTACTACAATCTTCAACTATGATAGGTGATAGAATGTGGTAAAATTGGTCTATAAAAAATTTTTACAAAATATAATTTGTAGATCATAGTTAAATAATCCTTTCTGTACAAATATTTTCAAAATTTAAGTAAAAAATGAAGAACTAAAGGGAGTTAGAAGGTGGTAACGGGAAATCCGTAAATCTTTTTCCCGTATTATGTTTAATATGATATCATTTTGTGGATCACAGTGAACATATTTTTTATATGTAAAATTTTCTAAATCCGACTTAAAATTAGGGAGATAATTAAAACTTAGTGGAATTAACAGAGTCTTCTATTTCAACAGTCAAATCTGAGCCCACTTTAGAAATAATATCTGTTTATATAGATTTACATGATTATGTATTTAATCTTACACATCGTTCGACGTTCAGGGAAAAAAAAAAGGTGAAAATAACTTCTACCAAAAAAAAAAGGTGGAAATAGCATGTTCTCGATCCGCAATGCTTAAACTAAAGGAATTTAGTTTACTTAATCATGTAGATCACATGTACTGTGGACTGGGATACATTTCAATCAAGTTGTTATTTTAAGCTAATTAACAAGAAAGAACCTCCCATCGTGTTTCTTTATTTTTCGTTTTTATTGACATGAGGATATTAAATCTTGTATATAATAGTCAGATTTTCTGGCTCGAGCTGGAATATATACCTGCTTCAACAAAGTGCTAGAACTTAATCAATTGGGGGTGGGGGGACATGGAATTTGCAGTGGAGAAAGTGTTCATGAGAAAATAGTGGAGGGTGGTGGGCTAGTTCTTTGCCATGATGACTTTAGTTATTGCCTTACGGAAACACGAACCTATCTCTACAAATTAGTTGAGAACGATTTTTCGGTATTTCAAATTTTCTACAACGAGAGTAAACTAGAAATGATAGATTTAACAACAGGTTCTGCTGGCCGAACAGTAAATTCTCCAATCTCTTCTCATTTCTCTCTCTTCTTTTCTACTAGCTTATAACCCGGCCCTTTGGCCGGAATGCTCATATTTGATTATTTGTATTTTTATGTTACTTTTAAGTCTATTAACCCGTTTAATCTTATTGATAATCATTCGATCGAGATGATACATAAAGAAATAATATATAGGTCGAAGATTCGGAGAAATATCATAATCATTTAAGAATATAAAATATAAAGATGTATCATTGACCCCGTTTTCATAATGCTAATTAAGTCCCTGTTAAAATGCTATTGGTTAGTTTTCTTTTACAGTCAAGAAATATAGAGTATAAAAGCTCACTGAAATTCTCACACAACCCATAGATAGTTTGAAACTAAATCTTAAACCTCACAATCCTATATAAAGGGTTCAATGCTCTCATTTTAGAAACAATATGTCACTAATCAAAAAGAAATGGAGAATTGTTGATTCAAGTCATCTATATAGTAAAAACTCAGCTAAGAGGGGACCATCACAACTTGAGAGCAAACGAAAAAATCAGGGTTATCTCCAATATACGAATAGACTCGATCAAAGTAATAAGGCGCAAAATTAAACACTCCTTATCTATTAGTTCCAGTAGGTTGAATAAAGAAGCGACCTATTTCAAACAATCAATCAATGATTCCTCGTTTTAAGATAGAAATAGGTTATGACAGTTGCAAAAACCATAAACATAAAGATCCAATAGCCACCACTCTCCGTTGTACAACCAAATTTCTATCTCAAGAGGCATATATTCAACCAAAAATTCAATTTCTAATCTTCCTTCTACAACTTCAGTTATTGATGAACTCCATTCTATTCGCCATGAATTGATATCGGAGTTGAAATCTTCTACTCGCCCAGCTTAAAATCCCCAACAATAAAACCGTAGTGCCAAGAGATACCTGAAGATTGATTTTCAATGACAGTCTTGTATTGGGAAGTGAAAGGCGCAAACTATTGCACGATGGATGAAATTTCGGAGGAAGTTATAAAGAGAAAAGAACAAAGATAAAAAAAACACAAAATTTAAATTTAAATTGAAAAATGCAAGGATACAACAGTAGTTACATAATTAGTTTCTTCCATATTGGCCAATTACCCATTTACCTTTAGCAAAAATTAAGGAGAGAGCGAGAATTTAAAATTGAGAAAATTACATGAAACTCTACTATGAAAATAGAAGTATCAAGCTCGATAAAAATAAATACGGTAGACTTAGTGAGCTTGCTAATTATGATAAAAAGTCCTCTGATTTTCAGAGATTAACTTTGTCTATTTTTTTTATCAAAAAGAATGCAATAAATTTGTTTAGTGTAACTGGTTGTGATTGTTATCTTTGTTTGAAGAGACCTGGGTTCAAACCTTGATATTGCTATTTTTATATGAAATAAATAATAAATGTGTAAAGACAAAAATGACCTTCCTACTTTCACTGTCGTTGCAGGAAATTTGAACCGGAGAAAAGTATACAAAACTCTACCATATATTAATGGAAGATGAATTTTTGACGAACGCGAAATGGAGGTCTAGCCATTGGGGGTTGCCCCAGTCGGTGAGGGGAGCTCCTGGCCTAATTGTTTGCCATGGAGCCAGAGAACAAGCTTCGTTACCGACCCCCTGAGCGGATTAACGATGGCTTCATAATCCCTAAGGAGGTAAAGGAGAAGGGGGCACTTCGTTGGCAAAACAGCCTCATTGGGCAATTTGTAGGCAAGATACCCCGTCTTCCAGATCTTCAGAGCTGGGCAACTCGTCTTTGCGGAAGGGAATGAGCGATTCAGATCTGTCGATTTAGATCGCGACTCTTGGTTTTTTTGTTTCCATCGAAGATCATAAGCGATTGGATTTTCAAGTATGGGCCATGGCATTATCAAGGTAACCCTATTTTCTTTCGGAAATGGTGACCAAGGATTCAACTAGTGGAGTCGAATGTGGAAACACTTCCTATCTGGGTCCGTTTCTCTGGGATTCCATTACAGTATATTATGTGGATGGTTTGGAGTGGGTAGTAAGTACTGTGGGTGTGCCACTTCATATGGATAGATCGACTAGAGTTGGTGCTCAGCTTGGAACTGCTAGGGCTTGTCTGGAAATGGAAGCAAGTTCAGGTTTCCCTAGTACGGTTATGCTTTATCCGGATGAGGAATCTGGGTTTGAGGTAAGGGTGGAGTATAATCGCCCTCCTCTAGTCTGTTCAAAGTGTGAGATGCTTGGTCACAACTGTAATAGTAATCGATATGAAGGGAAGGTTTGGGTGAGGAAGGAACAAGCTCGTATGAAGACAGCTGAGAAATCTCGTTCTGGGGCTGAGAATGAGGAGGTTCAGGGTATAAAGGATAAAGGGAATGCAATTCAAGATGCTGATATTGATACTGGTTCATCTTCGTTGGCCGGTAGTATACTTGGAAATGTTGCACAGTGTGATGTTGGACAAGATCAAGGTGCTTAAAAGGAACTCACATCTGTGGATTCACTCTCAGAGACTAGAGTTCAGGCAGTGAGTTTTGTGGAGGTGGTAAAGGGGTCGTCAGTTTCTACTGGAAGTCCTGAGTCATCTTCACAAGTAGCCATGGGAGGATGTTCACCAGTTAATGGGAGGCAGACTCCTTTGGCTGCTCTACCTGAATTGGAATTAGAGGTTAATCCTTGGATTACAGTAGGCAGTCAAACTAAAAAGAAGCAAGCTCCAGTGGGACCTCCTGCTCTAAGAAAGGGGGTACGGGAGGAAAACGTCGATGAAGTTGTTATCGTGGAATACCCGATGTTTTAAAGACTTGGATGAGAATAAAAGTTGTACAACTTTTAGTAAATAAGCATAGTATAGATATTATAGCTTTATTAGAACCTAGAGTAAAGGTAAAGAAGGCGGAACAATTAGTTTAAAAATGGTTTCAATGCTGGGAAGTGGAAATCGTAGGGAATTCTTCTGGTTTAAGTAAGATTGGTTCGGTGTGGAGATCAGATGTGAAGTTAAGAGTACTTCATAGCTCTGAGCAATTCATGTAGTGGTTAGTTCTGGTGTGCCTTTTTTCCTCACAGTTGTTCATGCTTCAAATGAAGAGCTGGACAGAAGGGCATTATATAAAAGTCTAGTATATCTACAAGTTCAGGCTGAGCCATGGGTTATTTTGGGGGATTTTAATGTTATAAGTGGAGTTGATGAAGCCTCGTATTCTTCAAGCTTTTTTTCAAGTATGGAGAATTTCAAAAATTGGCAGTTTGATATTGAAGTTGAGGATCATAAATCATCAGGGCCTTGGTTCACATGGATTAATAACCAGGTTGGGAACCCAATTGCAAGAAGGCTTGATCGAGCTTTTGTTAATTGCAAATGGTTAGACACATTCACCTTTAGCACAGTGGATATTCTTGATCTAGCATCTTCAGTACTCCACGCCTCATTTACGATATCCCAGTATCTCTCTTGTTTCATCCAAAATTTAAAGAACTTCAATGGTTTGGGGAGAGATTTAATAGTGGTTGAAGTTAAGGTTTTAAGAGATGTGTAGGAGTCGCTTCTAAGGCAGAAGTCGAGGGAAGTTTGGTTGAAGGTGGGAGACTCAAACTCGGGTTACTTTCATTGTTCAGTTAAAGTAAGGCATAAACGTAATATGATAAGGTCTCTGTTGGATGAAGAAGGAGTGAGAGTCAGTGATACAGGGGGAATGAATCAAATTGCTGAAAGATTTTATAAAAATTTACTGGGGAAAAGGGATTTAGAGGTTGAGGCTGTCAGGGTGGAGGAGATTCAAAATCTCTTGCAATCAATGGTTACTGATGAACAAAGTGTTTAGTTAAGTAAACCTATTACTGAAGCTGAGATTAAGATGGTTCTGTTCGAGTTTAATGGGGACAAAAGCCCAGGGCCAGAAGGTTTTCCAGCGTGCTTTTTCCAATCAGCATGGCACATCATTGGGCCTGAGGTAATTTCGGTTGTCCAGTTTTGTTTTTCCACCTGTACACTGCTAGGAGGAATCAATTATACTCTGTTAGCATTGATCCCTAAAACTCAGAGCCCAGAAGAGATGAAGTATTTCAGACCTATTTCCTGTTGTAACACTTTCTACAAGTGTGTTACAAAGATTCTAGCAACTACGCTAAGTTCAGTATTGCTTACATTAATTAGCCACAACCAAACATCATTTATCAAAGGTCAAGTCATTGGTGAGAATATTCTGTTGGCTCATTAATTGGTGCTAAAATATAATAGATCTAATATCTCCTTTCGTAGTATTGTGAAAGTGGACATTATGAAAGCTTTTGACTCGGTTGACTGGGATTTTCTGATAACTGTATTGAAGGCAATGAATTTTTCAGTAGGGTTTGTAAATTTGATTGTGATGTGTGTGACCACTCCGAAGCTGAGTGTGGGATTCAATGGGGGGATTGTGGGATACTTCTTATCTATGAAAGGTTTGAGACAGGGTGATCCTCTGTCTACTTACCTTTTTTCTCTCTATGGAGATTCTTTCTTGTTTAATGGGTAAGGCAGTAAGGGAAGGTCAAATGTCATTCCATCCGATGTGTAAAAGGTTAGGCTTGCACACTTGATGTTTTCCGATGACCTTCTACTCTTTTCTGATGGTTATAATTACGGAATTCATTGTATTCATAAAATTTTGGGGGAGTTTAGAAGAATGTCTGGATTGAAATCAAACCCTGAGAAATGTGAGTTATTCTGTGGGGGGGGGGGGGGGGGGGGGGGGTTGGGTTTCCTTTAGAGTGGGAGAAGCAGATGGCTCTGAGAGCAGGATGCAAGCTAGGTTCTCTTCCTATCTTGGGATTATCTCTGATTCCTGGTAAACTATCAATTGCAGCTTATAATCCTTTGCTTGATAAGATCACAAGTAGAATTCAAAGTTGGAAATCAAAGTTTCTTAGTTATACATGCAGGTTACAACTTGCATTGTCTGTTTTAGCTAGTTTGACCCAACTCTGGATGGCAGTGTTTATTCTTCCGAAGAGAGTTATCAAGGCGATAGAGAAGCTATGTAGTAATTTTCTATGGGGAGCTGGCCTAGATGGAAGTAGGGGTCAACAATGGAAAACTGGTATCTGGGTGTAACCGTACCCGTCCTGTTTTTTAAGGGTTACGGGTACCCATATTACCCGTAATTTTATTAACGGATGGGACTTGGGATTGTACATTCCTACATTGGGTACCCGCGGGTTACCCACAAATACATGTTTGGGTAATATGGGTACCCGTTATACCCATTCGTTATACAAAGGCTGAGCCCAGAAGGTAGAACCCTTTCAGACCTAGCAGAAGCCCAGAACCCTTTCAGCTTTCGGCCTCTCCCTTGTAGCCTTGTCGACAGACGAGTCTCAATACTCTCCAGCACTCCTTGAGATCTCGAAGTCAACAGGCACCACACAGCCAGCAGCAGTTCGCCTCGAATTCTCTCCTTAGTCCTCTCTAGTCATCTCTTCGACTCAAAATAAATTCTCCTCCCATCTCAAATCTCCATTCACCGTGGCAATCGGAATCTCCGTAGCCCTCTGTTGCGAGTAACCGTCACCCATTTTCCGAGTTTCTTTCCTTTCTTATCTTTTTGGGTAAGTTCTTGATCTTTCTCAGTTTTTCTTCCTACCCATTTGCTGGAAGAGAAAAGAGAAGGTAAGGTTTGGCAAAGTGGATCATTTTAGGGGTATTTCCATGTTCTTGTTCTTCCCCTGCCTTGTCGTGTCTGATTCTGTTATCTTCTTTGTGGATACTCGTTTACCCATACGAGTTTGGGACATGGGATGCACTTTGCTCTCCAAACCGGACTGGGTACCCGTTTCAAACGGGACGGGTATCCCGTCCCGTCTCGTTGCCCACCCCTAGATGGAAGGAAGAAGGATGTAGCTGCTTGGCACTATCTTACTTTCCCTAAAAGTGAAGGTGGACTGGGTATAAGGGATTTAGTGAGCTGGAACTTTTCGTGTGTAGTTAGGCATATCTGGCTTATCCTTTTACAACAGGGATCTCTTTGGGTGGCTTGGTTAAAAGAGTACTTAATTAAAAACCACGACTTCTGGCATTTTCAATCTAAAGTTGGTTCTTGGATCTGGCTGAAGTTACTTAAAAGTCACTACAAAAAGACAGACAGTTGTGACGAAAGCTACCGACCACACTGTTTTTTCGCCAGAAATAAGCATAATTTCCAATGAAATTGACATTTTATTGGAAAATTTTCTAATATTTGTGACAAAAGAATATATGCGTTGGAAATACTTAGAAAACCCGTCAAAATAATAATTTAGACAAATTTGAGGAATTGTGGATCATTATTTATGACGAAACATGCTACGTCGTCAAAAATAATTATTATTACGGACAAGTTTTAAAATGGTATCAGTAATATATGCTTTTTTCGATATCTCAAAAAAGGTTGTGGAATAATTGAGTTGTTTTTACGAATTGTATCCATTGTCAGAAATGTTTCGTCGAAAATGGTATTGTTTGTGCGGGATAGCTTGCTCCATAAGAAAAACTCTACATTCTTCGACCATCAATTATTGGTCGTCGAAAAAAGTTGATCGTAATAAATTACATTGCAATGCATCAGTAGAATCGTCATAATTACCGTAGTATTTTTGACGCGAAATATATATTTGTGGGAGTTAATGCATCATATGTAAGTTTTTACGGCCAAGCTATTGGACGTCTGAAATAACATGTTAAGATTATCAATTTTTTAGTTAGGGGTGACATTTTCTAACGAAAAACATAATTCGGTTGAAAATAATGTATAATGTACAAAAAATTCTATAGTTTGGAGGATTAAACTATTAACCATAATTTACAACGTTAAAGTACACACGAGTTGCACAGTCTTACTGTTTGTGTTGCTATTTACTAATTTACAAATGTATTAGAAATAATATGTTATATTGAGTAATGGAAACATTAAAAAACCATCAAGGTGGATTGAACCAACCACCTTAACCAACCACTTTAAGTTTACAAAGTTGATTTCACACCAATTAGAATTTTTTTTTGAAATTTCATTCTATCATTACTATATAGTAACGTTAAAAAAGGATATCAGATTTTTCAATGATATTATACCCGCCCTAGACTAAACGAATCATCCGACTAAACTGAATCGTCAAGTTTTGCACTTTTTCCATTTTATTCTTGTTATTAATTTTTTTTCTCTCTTACCAATAATTGAACCTGTGTTATCTAAATGTAAAACAACCTACTTAACCAATTAGACTACACTAATTTTATCCAAAACTCTATTGACTCACAACCCAAATCAAGTATAATTTGCACTATATAGAATCATGTATGTGTACAACTTAAATTTATACGATAAGATATAAGTACGAGTTTAATTTCGCCATTGAGGTGTTGGTACAAATTCAATTGAACTTTTACCATACGATATATGTACAATGCAATTTGATCATTAAAGTATATACACAAGCTCAATTTGACCATTAGTGTATATGTACACGTTCAAGTTGACCATTAAAGTATATGTACAAGCTCAATTTGATTATTAATGTATATATACAGTCTCAATTCGACCATTATCAATGTATATGTACAAGTTCAATTTGACCATTAAGCTATACGTACAAGTTTAACTGAACCTTTACCATAAGATATATGTACAAGTTCAAGTTGACCATTAAGGTACAGTAAAGTCTATAAATTAATATAGTCTGGACCGTGAAAACTATTAAAACGTGTTTGCTTGTGTTTGGGAGTTGAAATTGGGTTGCAGGGTCGTATTGGAGTGGTGGCGGAGTGTGAGGAGTGTGGTGGTGGGTGAGTAGACCTGGCAAATTACAACCTGATTCGTTGACCCGACAAGAAACCGCCAAAAAATTAGAAATTTTTGTAACCCGAAATCCGAATGACCCGAACCCGATAACCCGTGATTTTTTGAGTCGGGTTGGGTTGGTTGGCGGGTCGACCCGTTAGACCCTTTCCATTTAATATATTACTCCCAAAATATGATAAAATCACTCATAAATTGATGAGATGTTTAAAAAAAATCACAAGGATTTCAACGACATGTTTGGAGTTTAAGGATAATCAAATATCATGTGTTTCTTGTAGTAGTATTACTCTAGTGATTGTTTTTTTTTTTTTGACGATTTGCGCAATTTATATTTCATTTCATTAGTATGGGAGGATTTGAGAATATGTTAATTGACATGTGTTAGGTAAACTATTGTCATGCATATTTGAATATATGTGTTCTGTAAGAAAATATGAAGCATGTTTGATATTGTTTCTGAGAACGCTCATAACCCGAAATGACCTGTAACCCGACCCGAAACCAAATGGGGTGGGTCAATATTTGATCCAAAATAAGCCAACCAAACATGACCCGACCCGTAACCGAAGTTCCCAACCCGACCCGATTGCCAGGTCTATGGGTGAGAGTCGGTGAAGAATCTGGATCTGCTTTTGCGTTAGGGGGAACAAGGGTCGGAGTCTCTTGTCATTATCTGACTAAGGATCTGTTAGTCAAAATTTCACTAAGTCTGCTCCAAAATCCAGATCTACAATACATCTTAGCCCAACCTTCGTTTTCTAGCCTGATTCGTGACATGAATCTGCTTAACCATCTCCAGTCGCAATGAATCTCTTCGAAAATGACGACACAATCAACAACAACGTGCACTCGATCCCTCTTAAGGGTCTTCCAACGAAGTGAATCCCAACTGAAAAGCGGAGGCCGCGGTGGAATTAGGTTTGTACTAGTTAAATTGAACCTTTGCCATAAGGTACATGTATAAGTTCAATTTGACCATTAAGATATATGTATAAATTCAATTTGACAATCAGTGTATAGTTACAAGTTCAATTTTACCATTAACGTATACATACAAGTTTAATTGAACTTTTACCATATACACATAATGTATATGTACAAGTTCAATTTGATTCCATAACTTTTAGCTCCAATATTTCCCTGCACCAAAGGCCGAAACCAAAATTCACAATGGTGAGAAGGAAAACTTTTTGGCTCAAAAATGTGAAATTGTAAGTTTTCCTTTCAAAAGTTTCTCACCTACTGAAACTGAACGGAAGTTTGGAACTGAAAAGCCGCACCGAGCCTGCGTAGTACAAATATACCATTCGTTTTCCTAACCTAATTTGCGATTTACTAAAAAAAAAAAGGAAAAAAATACCAAAATACACATTAATTTTTTTTACCTAAATACACACGTTTTATGAAAAATTCTCAAAATACACTTGTTTGAGCATCATTGTGGTCGTCAACCGCAGTAAATACATTAACCACAACAGATGAAAGCGGTGAATGCATCATCGCGGTTGACAGCCGCGGTGAATGCATCATTGCGGTTGACAACCGCGGTGAATGCATGACCTAATACTAAAACTTCAAACGAACGTAACTTTTTTGTTCGGTTATCCGATTGTAGCAAAATATTATTGATTCCGCACAACTATTTAAGATCTTTCAATCTGCCACAAGCCTTCATCCCAAAAAAATGTCGTTTGCTATCCCGAACGAGCAATTTTTCGATTTTGCCAAACTTTGGAATGCCGTAACTTTTTTCTCCTTAATCCGAACATCATAAAGTTTTTTGTGATTGCGCATAAAACTACAATTTTTACTAGGAATGAATTTTTAAAAAAGTAATATTATTAAATATACGGGATTTTAGGAATAACTTTGACTTTAGTTTTCACAAATCCAAATACATTCCATATTCCAAAATTATGGTTGTGATCAAAGTCTCTCCCCTCCAATCGTTGATTTGAGGCCGCTTCTCTCCGAGATCCCATCTCAATCTCATCTCCTAAGTCCCAGTTCCCATCAACCATTCGAACACATCCTCACTGATCTGCAACCATCTCTCATCGACCTCCACTATCGTCGATTGCGGCCATTTGCAGGGCACAACTTTCGGGAAGAAAACCATCAGGGGAAGGGCGAAAGAAGAAATTAACCAAACAGGAGCTCAGGAGGTGAATCGAGGGAATGCGGTGGAGATTGGCGAGAGAAGGAGAGGAGTTTTGTGGGGGGAGCTTCGATTGATTGGCAAGTGAAGAGGGGATTGGGTTTAGTTTGAAGTGGACAGAGAGAGAACTCGAACGACGAACAGAGCCGAGAGATGCTGGAAATTTAGGGATTTTGTCTTCGTCAATTTTCATAGGGATAGGGTCATTTCGGGTTATTAGGGTCAGGATGGGTCATTTAGGGTCAAGTGTAATTTGACCCGGCCCTTACAGGGTTCTGGTGATGACCCGGCCCTCTTTTGACCATTCATTCAAATTGACCCGGCTCGACCTTAAGGGTCGGGTCGGGGCGGGTCGAAGGGTTTTCAGGGTCAAAGCTTCAGCCCTATATGAGGATGGCAATCATACTAGGAAGAAGGTTCTGAAATCAAGATCCTTTGTTGGTCATCTCCAAGTTCAAGTTGTTACGAGTCTTATGGTATGTGAACTCTGAACAGAGGGATGCAAGCGTCTCTACGCTGGTTTTGAATTGACTGTATGCAAGTTAATCATGACTTTGAACTCATAATTTTTTGGCTTATTTTGTAGGATAAGAGATATAACAAATGAGGATGATGCAAGTTTGGTGAAGGAAGCCATAATATAGGACTCTTTGCATAAGGATGTTGTGGGGTGAACGCTCATGAGCTTCTTTTATATCTATTATTATAGCGACGAGCAGGTGGAGAACTTGGGTTTACATTTGATAGAAGGCGGAAATGGTGGAGAAGATAGCGAAGAACATGTTTGTTGATTTTGCTTTTTGATCAGTTTTGATGGAGAGTGAAAGGAAACTGAGCGGGCAGCCAACCACTCACCCTGGTGATGGCGAGTCGAAACCAGGGATTCAACGGCGATGATGACCGTCTAGGCGGAAGTAGTAGCGAGAAAGATTTGGGTTTGTTTGGTAGAGTTAGCCTCTTCTAGAGTTGGGCTTTGTTAGGGTTTCAGTTGGGCTCTGTTTGGCATAGTTGGGTTTTGTTTGAGTTTATTTTTTTTATGAGTTTAATAATGTATTAAATGTTTTATGTAATATAATTTAGTGTTAATACTCTCATTCTTATACAAATTGATCAAAAAAGACCAAAGGATATTTTTGGAAATGCAAAATTGTCCCATTTAATGAAGGTTTTTCTATGCCGCACCGTCGTAAGAAAATAAAAAGGGTATTTTGGGAAGAGAAATTCCATACTTTTAACGAAATGAGTTCCAACATAAATAATTTTATTATCAAGGAATTGTTTTTGCGGATGTCATATCCTCGTCGGAAATAATTAAAGGGTATTATCTAAATTGAAATTTTGATTTCATTTGCACATTTTTTTTCTATGAGGCACTATAGTCATAAAAAAAGTTAGAGGGTATTTCGGGAATTTTTTTTTCATTTTTTATGACATTTCTTCGTAAATAAAAAAATACATCCCTCACAAATAAACTTCGTCAATTTTCAGCATCAAGCATAAGTTATTTCTAACAACGATATTTTGGTTAGAGACGAAGAAATTTTCGTTACAAATTTTCTTTCTCTGGCGCCCTTACTTTTTAGACTTTTTGCGATGAGAGTTTTTTCCATGACGACAAATGACTTATTTCGTTGTAAAAGGTCTTTTTCAACGAAAAATGGTCTTTTTCGACGCCAATCGTCTGGCATTCCTGACTATCTTTTTTGTAGTGAGTAGGATAAACTTCATCAAAAGATTCAATGGTGAATGGCGAAGTCAGTTAGAATGGGAAGGTGATGAAAAGGACTAGTATACAAGCAGTTTGGGAAGACTTTAGACCAAAGGAGACCCCTGTTCCTTGGTTCTCCCTTGTTTGGAAACAACCTTCTATTACAAGAAATCAGTTCCTGATCTGGCTCGTTATTAAGAGCTATATTTCGACAGGAGAGAAGATGCAAAACTGGGGAAATATAGGTTCACTTGCCTGTTCTTTTTGTGAATGTCCTCTAGAGACTAGATCTCATTTATTTGCAGAATGTAGTATTCCGTAAGATGTATGCAACATTATTGCATCCTTTTTTTCCCTAAACTCCATCAGATAGCTAGGAGGAGGAATTTTCATGGGTTGTTAAGACACTTACCCAATGTTCCCGAAGGAAGGGAGGAAAATAGAGGGGAGAGGAAGGGAGTAGAAGGGGAGGGACAATTTGCAGGTTAAGGAAAATGGTGTTTCATGAAAGAAAGTGGTAAGGAAAATGTATATTGGGAATTGTGATGGACATGTTATTTTATTAGGTATATAATAGTAAAATAATTTGATTGTATTTTGGTATTATTTTCAATGGTTATGGGAATGAAAATTTTATTTTCTTACTAATTTTGTTCACTAGTAACTGAAAACGTAGCAACTAAAAAAGTGAACCTATTGTTAAAATTTTGTTCGCTATTTTATTGAATCATCAACATAGCCCAAATCACACTACACATACACAAATCTGTATCCGCTTAAAATATTTGTATTTGTATTATTGTCAAGTCGTTTTATTTTTTCTTGCAAATTTGGTTAACTATTAAAAAATTTCTCGATTTAAAATATCGTTTATTTTAATCACTAGAACGGAAAATTAATCAAAATAATGTCCAACCATTACACACCTATATAGTTTTGGGACTTGCCTATATTCATTAAAATCAATGCAATGATCGATTAAATTGCATCACCGTGAAAAGCCCCAATTAATTTTTTTCTATATGAATAGAATTAATCAATTTAAAAAATCCCAATTAATTGGTATGCCTACAGTGCATTGCAAGTCACGTAACTTAATATCAATCCAAAACCACAATAGTTCACACATACCTAAAATTGAAAACCAGAATGACTTAATATCAATTCACGATCATTTTAGAAAATTTAATTAATAAAAAATGACATTGTTTTCAGAAATTTAATTAATAAAAAAAATAATGTGACGGTGGGCTATGCTGGGATTGTTTTCAATGGGGTTCTAATTGACTTCTTCCATGTTGCAAATTCTATCAAGTATCTAGTTTACGGCAAGGTTTCTGGTTTATGGAGGGATAAGAAAGAAGAAAGGAAGAAGAGAGAGGAAAGAGATGTTTTAGAATAAAAAATATAGTTCTGAAGCAACAAATCATTCATAACAAAGAGGCAGTCTCCTATATAGAGGCCTTGATAATGGGAATGGGTTAGGGTGATTAGTTGGTTTTTAGTAATCACGGTGGCAACCTCTTTACATATCATTTGATTAATTATTTTCCCTTCTTTTTTAATCTTACGGTCAAGATTCTTTTAGGGTAATTTTGGAAATTAAAAAGTAACCACACCTGATTATTCTATATAATCTACCTAAACCCTAGTTCTATCCTCCCTCCAGCCAAATCCGTCGCAGCCGCCTCCACGTACCACTCCCGTCGCACCGACGTCAGTAGCCCCGACCACCCTCGGCAGTCCCCGACCACCCTTGGCAGTCCCCGACCACCCTCGCTACCCTCTCTCTCTCTACTCTCTCTCGTTGCTCTCGCTTCTCTCTCTCTCTCTCTCTCTCTCTCTCTCTCTCTCTCTCTCTCTCTCTACCATCACAACATATATACCAAATAGACATATTGGTAGTTTTCGTTTATGGATTCAATGTGCAGTGGTATAGATTGTTTATATTGGTAGTTTTCGTGTAATGGTATAGATTGTTTATATTGGTAGTTTTCGTGTAATGATATAGATTTATTTCTACAATGGTATTGATTTTTTATGGTATAGATTGTTTATATTGGTAGTTTTCGTGTAATGGTATAAATTTATTTCTGCAATGGTAGTTTTCGTGTAATGGTATAGATTTATTTCTGCAATGGTATTGATGTTTTTCAAAGTGGTAGTGTTTGTCTAATGGATTGGTACTAATTTCGTTTTTTTTTTCCAGAAAGATTGAGAAAAATATGGAAAGGAAATCTGGCTGGAGATTACGGAAGTGAGAGAAAGAGAGAATTTTAATTAATTGATTTTTGTAACTACCTTAAATGTAATTTATTAAAAAATTAATTAATATAATTTATTTTTCCATACCCAAATTAATTAATATAATTTGTAGTAATCACCATAACCTGTCCCCTTGATAATGCCCACCCATTTCCTGTTCATCATTTGTCATGTTGATGACATCCCGGAAAAATAACACAATAACCTCACTGTCAAGGACATCTCAGTCTGAACATCACACCATAGTAAAAAAAATTATCATGTTCATTCCTCATACGATAATAATACCATTTCCATTAGTAATTAACAGTAGAAGATCATCAGGAAACACGACGCATATGAGATAGTTATCTCCAGCTATATGTACAAGGCTGCCATATCTGTCAATCACTAGAAACTTGTAAAGATCAGGTTGACATTATGATAGATATCATATCATTGCTTCACAATGCCGATGAAAACATCATTGAATTTTTTTACAAATCCAAAATACCAAATGGGTTTTCAGCCACGCATGTTCTAAGTGACAACTAAAAGGAAATGAGACTATAGCATCAATCACGCTCTATGAATTCCATTGAGATCACTATATTAACCTTGATTGGGAAAGTTAATTAGGCAGCTAGCATGCCAATCCCATTTTCCAATACTTAACCAGAAAGAGCAAGAAGAATCACACATACTCCAGAACCACACAACACAAAAGGAACAAGATAATCTAAATTAAAATGATCAGGTTTACATAGGCTTTAGAATCAGTAACCAAGGTGGGATGCAATTCCCTTGCAAACAATATTGTAGCCAGTAGATGCCCCTAGTAAGAAAGGTGACAGACATCAGAAGCAACTACAATAAATAAACTCTACAACACTAATGAAGCTTGTCTAATTTGATATATTGTATCAAGTGGGATCCATGCATTCAAGTGCTAGAATAGTAGAGTATAGGTTAAACTCTACAACACTAATGAAAACCATCAAATTCCTTAGTGATAATATAAAAAACATATTTTGAAATCATTTCTCCTAAAAAAGGTCCTAACTGTACATGGGCACTGGGCCGTGCTTGGGCCGGCACGGCACGTGCACGCTTCGAGCCCATTTATTTCGTGTCGTGCTTGGCACGGCCCGTCAGTTTTCGTGTCGTGCCATGCAAGCCCATTTTTTGACTTTGCTAGGCCCGGCCCAGGCCCGGGCACGGTTCGAATCGTGTCGTGCCTATTCGTGCTCATGCCATGCTCGTATTCGTGTTTAATGAAAAGGACAAAAACAAAAGAGAGAATGAAAAAGAAGGTGTAAATTGGACGGGGGAAGATAGTATTAACCGATAATGTTTGAGAAAAGTAACAAATAAGGGGGAAAAGAAAATTGGAAGTATAGCGAGTGTGATTTGGCTTTGTTTAATTATTTGTCCATTTTTACTTGTATTAATAATTACGTATATATCTTTATGATACTTCTAACAATAACAAATAATTATTTTTCTAATTGTGTTTTGTAATATTTGAACCTATAATTCTTTTTATATTTATTTTCTATAAAATAAATATTATTTTCGTGTCATGTCTGTTCTTATACTCAATAAAGTCTCGAAAATATTAGGCCCTCCACGACCCACTTATATACTGTGTCGTGCCCGTGCTCGTGCCCATGAAGTTTAGACCCGACACGGCCCATACATTATTCGTGTTCGTGCCGGGGTGGCCCATTTATTTCGTGCCCATGCTCGTGCCGTGCTCTAACTGTGCCATGCTAGCCCGTGGGCGGCACGACCCGGTGCCCACGTACAGTCCTAACTATGACTAACACGGTGGAGAGACCAACTTTGTTTCGAACTCATCCAAATCCTAGAATCAAGCATCCAAAATGATAATTATGCAAATACGACATTAACCGGATAGAACGGATAATGAAACTGATCTGGACATACGTATGTGATTTAGAAATAACATTTAGCTTTAGTGCTTACAGATTTTTTATATTCTTTGAACCAATCGCTTTTGAAATACAAATACTCGGACAAGTTTACTAACTCAGAAATCATCTCATATGCAACATATATTTAAAATTTATTCTTCAACTGGAAAATCACCCTGAGTCCCTAGATCGTCTTCAGTCGAATTTACTAGTTTCCTTCCGGTTTACAACAAATTTGGCCTATTATGACAAGGCAAATTTGTCAATTAGATACTGTTTTTGTCACATTAGGTGTAATATGACAAAAGTTGTTGTCACAAAGTTTTGTCATTTTATCGCTGTCAAGATAGGTCAAATGTGACAAAAAATTAAAACAAGGTTGTCACATTTGCTTTCAGTATAACTGAGGTTCTGGGTAGTCTATTGTGACAAACAGAGATCTTATGACGAAATATTTTGTCATTACTGTTGTCATAATCTGGTGATTTTGAGAGAATTGTTCGTCATATTACACAATTATATTTTGTCATAATTGTATATTATGACGACTACATTTTTTCACAAGTGTAGATAAGGATTTTTATTCTCCGTCGATTATGCCCATATCGCAAATCCCAATTCATAAAAAGGAACTCACAAATCCAACAAAGTTTTGTTATCACAATTTGTTCTTCATTCACAATCCCACAAAAGTTTCGCAAACCCAAAAAAGCTTCGCTAACCCAGCAATTACACCCCCATCCAAACTAACCAAATCCAGAATTGCTCCTTCTCCTCCTCAAACCCAAAATTGGAACCCTAAAAAAATAACAAACACAAGAAAAAAAATGCATACATCAGAATCCTTCTCCCACCGTGGCCGCTAGTCTCGCACCGGACCTTGTACTCTTCGATCTCCAACCGACCTTAACTCATCTTGCCTTCGAGACCATCTCCTCCTACCTCCACTGCCTCACCCTCAGCCCCTACCCCGCTGAAACCCCTTCTTGTGCCGAAGCAAAACCTGCAAAAAAAAAAGTCAAAGTAGTCCAATTGCTCTTGCTGGAATCCTCCACCATCGCAACCTCTCGATCCGCCCGTCACCACTTGAGCTTGACGCCATCGTCGCCTGTCAATCTCTCCATCTGTTTCAGGTTGATCTATCTGATCGTCGCTTGTTGATCTCTACGCCCGTCGCCTGTCAATCTCTCCGCCCCTTGTCTCTCGATCTCTCTGCCATCGTCGTCGGATCTCGACAATCGTTGTCGTCTCAATCTCTCCACCACCGTCGCTGAGTATCGCCAGAGGAGGCAGCTAGCGGTGATCTTTTTGAAGAGGAAGGAAGAGATGCAGACATCGTTTTCTTTGAGAGTAGAGGAGCAGGTGAAGGTCGTTTTTTGAAGAGAACGAAGAAGGGTGGAAAAGACGGAAAGTTGAAAAGGGGAAGAAAGAGTAAATGGGAAGAGATAAAAGAGGGCATAGGGGCGGACATCTCATTTGAAATTTAGGTTAAGGGGATTTTTTTTAGAAGGGGAAATTTTCAAATTTTTAGGGGGCAAGTTTTGGCAGAATAGGAAATTTTTGGAGCTATAAATGTTGTTAAAAATTCAAAATCACTAAAATTATATCAGTTAGACTGAATATTGGGGTCTAAAAATTTGGGGATTGACAAGTGTGTTGGTTGCGTCGAGCGCGAGACTTTATACCTGTATTTTAACAACTTAACCACAAATGATCTCAATTATATTATTTTACTTAATTGAATTTAAATGACTAACTTAAGCTTAATTTAATTTAATGTGACAGCTAGCTAATCCTTGGTCTAAATCCCTCGTTTAAACCTACACTTAAACTTAATAAAAATCCAAGCCCACTCAATTTAGCCTAGAAATGAAAGCAGATCAGGTTTCTAAGCCCAGCTACACAATATATGCAACTCCTCTCTTTTCACTCGGTTGGGCTTCTAAGCCCAGTAGCTTTCGGGTGGGCTGATTAATTAACGTTCCAAAAAAAACAATCCCAGCCCACACGAATCCTTGACCCAACCCTGCTTCTAAGAGCCGAGCACAGGAAATGACAGAGTTTTAGTAAAACTCAAATCTTCCTTCCCTCTCCTGGAAGTTCGATCAAAACAAGACCTGCACTCTGATGAAATAAGAACAGAGGAAGAACAGTGCAGATACTACAAACCAAACCCAGGTAATAATCAATTCAATTAAACCAAACCCAAGTCCAGATATTTCCTCGACTCAGTCCTGCCCGTCGACTTTCCTGGTGGATCTCGAACCGAGTTCCCCTGCAATAATAGATCAAGAACAGAGTGCAAGCAGACGAACACACAGACAGAAAATGAAAGTCAGAAAACAAACCCAACACACGATTTTTACGTGGTTTCCAGTATTGGGAGAATGAGGATCCCAATACTGACTACTCCACGGTCAGAGAATCACGATCGAGTGATCTCTGACGATTCACTATGATATGGCGTTGAAGTTCTTCGTTACAAGCGATCTACCAAGAGCCTTTTGATCAATCTCTACCCGATTGATCTAACTCTCTTTTCTCAAACCCGAATTGCTTCCCCAGCAACTCGAAACCAGTGTTTCCCCAACACTAACCCTCAAAGCGATTCTCCCCGAACCCTTTGAGAAACCCCTTTCCTATCACTCTAGCTATTCTCACAAAATCCCCTTTTGGCTTAGCTAGTTTTTGATCTCTTGAAAGGTTACATTGCTCTTCCTTCAAATCGCCTTTTATAGGCTGCCAAGTAACCGTTGCTAATTCAAATACCTTCCCTTATTAGTGATGATTTGCTTGAGATTCCATCTTCTGATTTGATTTGCATTGTTGTACCAAATCTCTTTAATTTGATCTCTCCTCTTATTTTTTTTCTCCTTCTTTCCATGTTTGCTCCTGATCTTCTTTCCTTCTCAAGTGGCCTTTGACTAGCTTGTTCCAACATTCTCCCCCTAAGCTGTCAATGGCCAACATTCTCCCCCTGAACAGGATGTCACTAACTTCAGACTAAACTTGTCAAAGCTTCACTCTTAATCTGCTAATAATCAGAACCTGCACACTTAAGCAAACCGTTGGTGTAGCCTGTCCAACAAACAACTAAGAGCTATCATGAGTTGAAAAGACAACTGGGAGTCCATTTTTATTCGTAAAAATAGTAATCAAGGTACATTCAACACAGTGACTCAACATGACAAAGTTTAAACTCAGTCAAGCAAAGAACAATGACCCAACAGACTATGACTCAAACATAAAAGAGACATCCAACTTCTACTTGATTAAACCAACCCACTTCATAAAGGAGACAACAGACTTTTACTTGATTAACCTAAACCACACCATTCAACTAACTCTAATTCATCTATGGATCTCCCCCTAAGCCTAGTAGTCGACGGTTCCTAGTAGGCCTAATTCATCTATGGATCTCCCCCTAAGCCTAGTAGTCGACGGTTCCTAGTAGCCGTAATCCGGAGACGAAGCATACTCCGACGAGTCGTCTTCATTAGGTTCGGATTCAGGTTCGGATTCAGACTGAGCAGATTTGTCTCCCCCTTGAACTTTGGCAAGTTTTCGAGGTCCAAGCTCCGAGAGAGTGCGGCGTAGAACATGTTGGGCTTGAAGGTCTGAATGTATATCCACGCAAATCAACCCCTAAGATTGCTAGCAGATAGGTGATTTGTGGGCCAAAAGGAAGCTTCCTGCTACACTCTTCATCTTGATATTTAATCATGTGATTAAACATCAGGGAGACATAGCTGATCGGGTAGCTTGTCTTTGCGTTGAACAGAATCCAGATATCGGACTCGTCTAGAATGGTGGCCTATTCAGCAGCGTGAGGGAGAAACACGTGACTGATGTAGAACTGCAGGGCCTTCAGATCATCCGGTAGCCGCTCAACGGAAAACATCTAGAGCTGGTGACTCCCGTAATCACTACCTAAGTAAGACATTGTGTCTATGGGGTGGAACCCATAGCTGTCAAAGTCTTCTGCAATTCCGGCTTGGTAACCACCATGAGGGAGATGCAACAGGGTAGCCAACATATCAGCAGTAACCGTCACACTGAAATTGTAGACGGTGGTGGTGAAATACGACGGATAACGTCTAGGACTGCACTGCATACTCGCGTAGGACATTCTCACAGCTTCAGGGCACTGATCAAGGAGTCGATTCTGAAGCAGAGAACTCCACTCAAGGTCATTGATATATCCATTAACCCTCAGTCTATACCGATTGAAGGTGGTAGGAGGGATGAGGAAATTAGTGATTTGCTCGAACAGAAGCTTAGGGATTTTAGGCAGTCGCTGAAAAACGAAAGGCGCCACTATTTTGCTGAACTGGAATCACACGAGCGACAAAGAGAGTCTGCTAGGGTGAAGATTAGGCTTATGCCCACAACCCGAGTGAGCGGCGCTAGCAGAGGATTTCGAATGAGGGGACTGAACAGGCAGGAATCTCACGAAAGGCTGGGAGATGGACAGGAGAGTGAGCTGGGCTTAGGCCCACAAGGCCTGGTGAGGGGCTTAGAGAATGAAGGCCGAGGACACACATTGAATGTGTTTAAGAAGGCTTAGCCCACTGATTATGATCAGACCAAGAGGCCATAATCAGACCTTGAAAAGCTTAACCTAAATCGTTAATTTCACTAGACAGAATAAGCCCTAGTTCTCGACGAATAGTTAGAAATTGGTCCACACATAGAGGTTTAGTGAAAATATTGGCCCATTGATTTGTTGTAGGCACAAACTCAAGCTGAATTTGGCCTTCTTCAATCAATTCTCGAATGAAATGATACCTAATTTCTATGTGCTTGGTTCGAGAATGTTGCACGAGATTTCTTGCCATGTTAATGGCACTCGTATTGTCACACAATACGGGCATGGACTTTATTTCTAACCCATAGTCACAAATTTGATGCTTCATCCAAAGGATTTGAGTACAACAGAGGCCTGCGGCCACGTATTCAGCCTCAGCGGTGGAGAGAGCAACAGAACTTTGTTTCTTACTAAACCAAGACACAAGTGAATTTCCTAGAAATTGACATGTCCCGGAAGTACTTTTACGATCAACTATGCATCCAGCATAATCTGAGTCACTATAACCAATTAACTCAAGACTTGACTCACTACCATACCACAGACCTAGATCCATTGTACCCGCCAAGTAACGAAAGATTCTCTTGACTGCAGTCATATGACTTTCCTTAGGGGCACTTTGAAATCTAGCACATAGACACACACTGAATTGAATATCGGGTCTACTAGTAGTGAGATACATTAGCGACCCAATCATTCCTCTATAAAACTTCTCGTCAACTGACTTGCCCTACTCATCCTTGTCTAATTTAATTGTAGAGGCCATAGGTGTATTTGCAGTTTTTAAATTCCCAAATTCAAAACGTTTTAACATATTTTGAATGTATTTGGTTTGACTAATGAAAATACCTCGAGTTGTTTGTTTAATTTGCAAACCTAAAAAATATGTTAATTCTCCCATGGCACTCATTTCAAAAGTTTTCTTCATGATACTTTCAAAATACTCGCACAACTCTTTGCTAGAAGATCCAAATATAATGTCATCAACATATATTTGAACTAGTAGCATATGTTGTCCTTTATTTTTTATAAAGAGAGTTTTATCCACTGAGCCTCTTTTAAAGCCTTCTCCTAAGAGATAAGAACTAAGTTTTTCATACCATGCTCTTGGTGCTTGTTTAAGTCCATATAGTGCCTTCTTTAATTTATAGACATGGTTTGGGTATCTAAAGTCTTCAAAACCGGGTGGTTGTTCCACATACACTTCCTCTTTTAAATCCCCATTTAGAAAGGCACTTTTGACGTCCATTTGAAAAAGTTTGAAACCCTTAGAGCTAGCAAATGCACATAACATTCTAATAGCCTCTAATCTAGCTACCGGAGCAAAGGTTTCATCGAAATCAATTCCCTCTTCTTGATTATACCCTTTAGCTACCAGCCTAGCCCTATTTCTAGTTGCTACCCCATTTTCATTTGACTTGATCTTGTAGATCCACTTAGTCCCGATAATAACTCTATTGGGAGGTCTGGGAACTAACTCCCACACATTAGCTCGTTCAAACTGACTCATTTCATCATTCATAGCAGCATTCCAGTTTTCATCATTCAAGGCATCTTGCACGTTTTTAGGTTCAATTAATGACACAAAAGCAGTATGCACAATTGAATTTCTAGAGCGAGTGACCATACCTTCATTAAGCCCTCCTATCATAAGTGAAGAAGGATGTCATTTGGCAATATGAGGAGGAGGTTGTCTTACTTCATGGTTTTGCTCGATCTGAGAGTTTGTAGTACTTACTGCTTTATCTTGGTCTTCAGATATGTTCGTTCTGGTTTCAGATTTCTCCGTGTTTGATGTCCTTGGTAGATCAGAGCTCCCACCAAGTCCAAAGTCATCTTCATCTATCTCATCTGAACACTCATTAGCAGATTCATCAAATATCACATTTATGGACTCTTCCACTTTGAGAGTCCTTTTGTTGAATATTCTATATGCTCTGCTAGTCATAGAATAGCCTAAAAACACACATTCATCGGACTTGGCATCAAACTTCCCAAGATGATCTTTGGTATTTAATGCAAAGCACTTGCAACCAAAGGGATGAAAATAACTCAGATTGGGTTTTATTCCTCTCCAAATCTCATAAGGAGTCTTCTTAATTCCAGATCTGATCAAAGCTCGATTAGTAATATAGCATGCAGTATTTATGGCTTCAGCCCAGAAGTACTTAGGTAAACCATAGTCATGTAACATTGTTCGAGCTATGTCAATCAAAGTCCGATTTTTCCTTTCCACCACTCCATTTTGTTGCGGAGTTCGAGGAGCATAAAAATTGTGACTTATTCCTAGCTTATTGCAGAAGAGTTCAAACTCTTTTGAGATAAATTATCCACCATGATCACTTCTAATGCTAGCAAACTTAGATTGTTTTTCATTCTCCAATTTCCTAGTTAGAGACTCAAAATTTTAAAAAGCTTCACTTTTGCTAGCTAGAAACAATACCCAAGTGAAACGAGAATAGTCATCCACAATTACGAAAGCATAAGACTTAATTCCATAGCTTACCACATTGGTAGGTCCGAAGAGATCAAGATGAAGTAATTCAAGAGGTCTTGTTGTGGATATTACCGTCTTACTCTTGAAGCTAGACCTTGTATGCTTTCCTTTAGCACACGCATCACAAAAGAATTCCTTCTTGCCTTTTAACTTAGGTAGACCTTTGACTAGCTCAAGGTCACTTAGTTTAGACAAAGTCCCTATACTCACGTGACCAAGCTTCCTATGCCAATCTATCTGATCATTTTGCTCTAGAGACATTAGACAGGTTACCTTAAAACTTTCTTTATCATCTAGATTTATGACATATAACTTATTTTTACGTCTACCGGTGAAAAGCACTTTCTTATCCACCAAAGACTCGATGTAGCAACAATCATGTTCAAAAATATCCTCTTATCTTTGCCACACATTTGACTAATAGAAAACAGATTATGCTTAAGACCTTTTACTAACATCACATTTTCAATGCATGGATCTGAACCAACTATTCCTCTTCCTATTATGTCGGCAGAATTATTGTCACCAAAAAATACCTTACCACCTTTACCTTCTTTGAGAGTGGTGAATAGGTTTCGATTTCCCGTTATGTGGTGTGAGCATCCACTGTCTAGTATCCATTCTGTTGCCTCCATGCTCACTTGGAAGCAAACCTGCGCCATTAGCAGTCATGCAGTTTTGGGTTTTTGTATCCAGACTTTCTTGGATACAGTTTGTTTGTGATCTTTAAGAGAACAGAATCTACTAATGTGACCGACTTGATGACAAGTAAAACAAGTTCTATAGTTTTCATTTTGTATTCTCTTTCTGCAAACTCGCCTAATGTTCCCAAATTTATGACAATAGAAACATTCTATGTTTCTATATCCTTGTTTTTGTGTTCCATTCCTCTCATGCTTTATTGATTCTTCAAAAATTTTCGACTTACCTTTACTACATGAACTTGATCCTAATTTTCCACCATGTCCCTTTGTGGACTGATTTAGGTAAGATTTACCTTCCTTTTTCATAGATTCAATCTTATTTCCTTCTAATGATATTTGAAGTCTTGCTGTGAGACACGTTTTCTCATTTTCTAAAACTTCAACTTTCTTAGCAGTTTCATCTAACTCTTCTTTTAATCTGATCGCCTCCTTCTTTAATTTATCATATTCAATGTTTATTTTGGCATGATCAGATTTCAGTTTAGAGTATTTTACTTTGACATTTCCAAACTCTAACTCAATTTCCTTGATAGTGGAAACTAATAGATCATCATCACTATAGTAATCACTGTCACTGAAATGAGTATGGTTGGAAGGTTTTACCTCGTTTGAGTTATGTCCTTCTGATGGCTCTTCAACATCAATTGCCATGTAGCTTTCTTCTCTTGTTTCCTCTCCATCCTCATCTTCTTCTTCGCTACAGCTCCATGTTGCAGCCATGGCTTGTTCTTTTCTTGCTAGAGGGCATTCAGCCTTGAAATGCCCATTTTTCCCACATCTAAAGCATCCGGCTGTGTTTTGAACCTTAACCGGCTGAAGTTGTTCAATCCTGCTTTTGTGGAAAGTTCTTGATTGATGGTATTTTGATGTACCACCTTCTTTCTCAACTTCTCTATTCTTGTTGAAGAAGTTTCCTCTTCGTTTTTCTCTTCTTACTCGAAGTAGTCTACTAATTTGTTTACTTAGTAGAGCCAATTCTTCATCCTCCATATCATCGAGATCTTCTGTGTCTTCACTGTATGTGGTAGCCTTGAAGGCTATCCCCTTTTTTTCTTTATCATGATTTCCCTTGTTGAGCTTGTCCTCATGAGTTGCTAATGACCCGATGAGTTCATCTATAGCTAACTTCTCTTGATCTTTAGCTTCCTCTATTGCGGTTACCTTTGGAGTCCATTGCTCTAGGAGACTCCATAGAATTTTTCTAACAAGATCTCCACTTTCGTATGATTTTCCAAGATTCTCCAAACTGTTCACTATGTTTGTGAACCGTTCGTACATTTGACGAATAGTTTCTCCTTCTTCCATCTTGAACAACTCGAATTGCTGTTTTAAGGAATTAATTCGAGAAGTTTTGACTTGAGAAGTACCTTCATAAGTAACCTGGAGTTTATCCCAGATTTCCTTAGCAGTCTTGCACCCTGCGACTTTGTGATACTCTTCCGGACCGAGAGCGCAGTACATGAGATTAGTTGCCTTGCAGTTTTGCTGAAATTTCTCGAAGTCATCGTCTGTCCATTTTTCTTGATCCTCCTTGAGCTCATACGGACCCTTGATGACTCTAGCCCAGAGTTTTGGATCTGTAGATCCAACAAATAATTCCATGCGATTTTTCCAATATCCATAATTAACTCCTTCAAACCTGGGAGGCCGATTTTGAGAGAATCCGTCAGCCAAATAGAGTGGAGCATTATTCTTGGAACCCGACGCCATTTCGATTAGCACCGGAGGTCGTTGAACCTTGTTCTACGGTGACCGTGCTCTGATACCACGTGTTGGTTGCGTCGAGCGCGAGACTTTATACCTGTATTTTAACAACCTAACCACAAATGATCTCAATTATATTATTTTACTTAATTGAATTTAAATGACTAACTTAAGATTAATTTAATTTAATGTGACAGCTAGCTAATCCTTGGTCTAAACTCTACTCACTAGAAAACTACCCTAGTGAAATCCCTCGTTTAAACCTACACTTAAACTTAATAAAAATCCAAGCCCACTCAATTTAGCCTAGAAATGAAAGCAGATCAGGTTTCTAAGCCCAGCTACACAATATATGCAACTCCTCTCTTTTCACTCGGTTGGGCTTCTAAGCCCAGTAGCTTTCGGGTGGGCTGATTAATTAACGTTCCAAAAAAAAAACAATCCCAGCCCACACGAATCCTTGACCCAACCCTGCTTCTAAGAGCCGAGCACAGGAAATGACAGAGTTTTAGTAAAACTCAAATCTTCCTTCCCTCTCCTGGAAGTTCGATCAAAACAAGACCTGCACTCTGATGAAATAAGAACAGAGGAAGAACAGTGCAGATACTACAAACCAAACCCAGGTAATAATCAATTCAATTAAACCAAACCCAAGTCCAGATATTTCCTCGACTCAGTCCTGCCCGTCGCCTTTCCTGGTGGATCTCGAACCGAGTTCCCCTGCAATAATAGATCAAGAACAGAGTGCAAGCAGACGAACACACAAACAGAAAATGAAAGTCAGAAAACAAACCCAACACACGATTTTTACGTGGTTTCCAGTATTGGGAGAATGAGGATCCCAATACTGACTACTCCACGGTCAGAGAATCACGATCGAGTGATCTCTGACGATTCACTATGATATGGCGTTGAAGTTCTTCGTTACAAGCGATCTACCAAGAGCCCTTTGATCAATCTCTACCCGATTGATCTAACTCTCTTTTCTCAAACCCGAATTGCTTCCCCAGCAACTCGAAACCAGTGTTTCCCCAACACTAACCCTCAAAGCGATTCTCCCCGAACCCTTTGAGAAACCCCTTTCCTATCACTCTAGCTATTCTCACAAAATCCCCTTTTGGCTTAGCTAGTTTTTGATCTCTTGAAAGGTTACATTGCTCTTCCTTCAAATCGCCTTTTATAGGCTGCCAAGTAACCGTTGCTAATTCAAATACCTTCCCTTATTAGTGATGATTTGCTTGAGATTCCATCTTCTGATTTGATTTGCATTGTTGTACCAAATCTCCTTAATTTGATCTATCCTCTTATTTTTTTTCCTTCTTTCCATGTTTGCTCCTGATCTTCTTTCCTTCTCAAGTGGCCTTTGACTAGCTTGTTCCAACAAAGTGGGCAGTAAATATTGGGTGGGACTGAAATTTGGGTTTGTGGGCGGGATTGAACACAAGCAAATCTGACGAAAATGCCTTTTGTCAAAAACAAAACCACTATATTATGACGAACATGCCCTTTTGTCAAAATCCGAAACAACTATATTATGACGAGCATACCCTTTTTTCAAAGCTGAAACAACTATATTATGACAAAACATGCCCTTTTGTCAGCTCATCATGGGATTATTGCTATCTATTGCGACGAAATACTTTGTCAAAAAAACAATTTAGGAAGACATAATATGACAAAAGCTACTATGACGATATAATTTGTCACTTTTGTGTATCTTACATCCCGATATGGGATGCATATTGTGACAAACTTAATTGTGACACGAAATATTTTTCACATAACTCACTTTAAATGACGACTTATTCAGACAACAATTTTTTTGTCACATTAGGCATACCAAATAGGACGTATATTATTTTTGTCATATCACCGTACCTATTGTGACAAACAAAAAATGACAAAATAATTTTTTTTTTACTAATAGGAAGAATTTGTTGTAGTTTTTGGACCGTCCTCTGCCTCTGATTCACCTTTTGCAAGGGAATTAGATGACTAGGTGCACAAAATAGGTGATTAGCTAGCATTCATATGGTCGAAAGTCGAAACTGAGATTACAAAATAGAAAAGCCACCAATGACGTGTTTGATTCATCGAAGGTCGTGCTTCGTCGATCCAGGTTTTCCCTATTATCTAGCGGTAGAGACCGTTGTCTCACCGTCGTTAATCTAGGCCTCCTCATATGGTAAAAAATCAGATTACAAAATAGAAATCCACCATTGTGTTTGATTAATCAAAGGGTGTTGCTTCATCGATCCGGGTCTTTACCTATTATACTCCGGTTGAGGCCACTGTTTCGTCGTCCCCAGTCTAGGCCTCACTTCCCTCCGTTTGCCGCCGAGAAGAAGAAACAAGGAGGATGGAAAGACTGACGACGGAGGCGGCGGCCGTGATTAAGCTACTGCTGTCCATCTCCCCTTCCCCAGCTGAGAAATTTTACAATGCTATATAGTATTGGTGCTATAGGATTTTGCTTTTATGGTACACCTAAAATTGTACATTTACGTTATGGTGTAACTTCAGATTGTACCTATACTTTTTGTACAAATTCTTTTATGGTACAACTTGAACTTGTACCTTTATGCGATGGTACAACTTTAAGTTGTAAAGTCGTACCATAACATAATGGTACAAATTGCTTTATGGTACAACCTAAACTTATACATTTCATATTATGGTACAACTTTAAGTTGTACATTAAAGCACCAATACTATATAGCATAGTAGAAGTGCTCTCCCCAGCTACGTTTAGTTCTACTTCAAAGAGAAAGAAGATGGAAAAGAGAGCCTGGTGCTAGGAACCGATTACGGCAGCTAGGGCTGTCATTTGTGAGAACGAACGACAGTAGGACAAGAAGGATTACAGAATGAGAGAGATGATGGGCATGTGATTTCTAGTGGAGATTCTTCGTCAGAGATAGATTTTTGAAGCAGAAACGAGAAGGGAGGGTAGGGGAGGGGAGGGGTCAGGAGGATAGAAATCTGGGTTCGAAACAATGAGTCAATTTCATCTGGGTAACTAAAATGAATCTATTTGATACTGATGACGAATACAAAACTGACATTGAATTTAACTTGAGACACCAATCAACCAAATATCGACATGATGTAAATTGTGGACCTTAGAAAGAATAATGATTGAAAGAAAAGGTATTAGAATATAAAAACATTGATAAAAATTGTTGAAGAACTATATAGTACGTATAAAATTTTAATTTGTGTCATTAGTAATTATAATTATTAATAAATAAATAATTTTTCCGAATAAATATGGATCGTCTGATTAGATCTACGGTGATGGAGTCTGGAGTATAGTATACGCTTGGAGCATGCGAGTCGTTCCCACACAAACCGCAGCTAGGGGTGGCGGTTTGCATATCAACCGCTGCTTCCCGACGCGGTTTATCGGACCGTCATGCCACAATGCGGTTTTATTAAAAATCGCCCCCTCCCCAAGCGGTTCTCGGAAAAAAATGTGGTATTTTTGGAATTTTTCGAAAATGGGTGGAATTTTTTTTATTTTATTTTCTTTTTAGCTGTATTTCTGGAAAAATCTTTGCTTTCTGTGGGTCGAACTTAGTCTTCTGGTGAACTCGCAAGCATAAATTAGTTGTTCGCTCATTCACTAAATGCGAGTATCGTGCCCTTGGCACTTTGACCTATGAGATCTTATGGTTGCAGTCTCTGCTGTCTGAGTTGGGGCAATCTATTCCCTCCTCTCCGTGCCTCTGGTGTGACAACCTTGATGCTACATACCTCGTCCACAACCTGGTCTTCATAATCGATCCAAATAAATGGATATTGAGTTTCACTTTGTCCGAGACCGTGTCCACAAAAGCCAGCTTCGCGTGCACTATCTTTCTGCTCCTGATGGCTGGACGACGTCCTCACCAAACCATTAACTCGTCTACCATTCACCAGATTCTGCTCCAAGTTTCACCTTACCCAGACAACACTTGTTGAGGGTGTGAAGAGACTCACCCACGTTTCGCTCCCATGTTTAGGTTGTTATTATTAGTTTGTTAAACGTGTACCATCCCTTTCTCCGTTCTGTTCCTTTACATCCGCTGCCACTTTGTTGATCCCTGTACTATAAGTTTGAATCTCAATATCAGACCAAACCCAGCCTTTGTGCATTCTCATCTTCAACCATGTGTTCTCGGGATGTTACAGAAGAAGCTGGATAAGGTCGAGGTGTGCAAGCATCGAAAGTCCACTATGTTCGCTGACTAGGTCGTCGTCATCATCTTATAATTTATTTTGAACATACCATTATTATACAACTTATTATGATAAAAGCTAGCAGTAAGTTTCAAGAAGAAGATTTTACGAAAAAGAGTAACAAAATTTCGAAATTATCAAAGTATTATATACAAATCAATGTAATTTTAAATCGCAAAAAAACTAACGATATCGTGTAAAATTAATAGATAATATGGTTTGTGTAGAAATTAAAATATATATTGTATACAGTTGAGTATGAAAGTATAGGTTCATTTCAAAAATTAGCTTTTAGTTTATTGAAAAATATATTAATAATTAACACTATTGATTAAAATTGGTTTATAGAATTGGCTATACAATTCTCAGCATGATGCGAATACATATTGTCCAGAGCCTAAGTTGGACCTCGTCCAACTTGCTAATGTTGCGTGGTGGGAAAACGAGCAGCATAATATATATAAGGTTCTGACTTAAGATAATATCTACGTAAGTATACAAATTGATATGATCCCAAACCCCTCGAATTACAACCCTCAAAGGATCGATCAAAAAGCAGGATCAATCACGGATAAGGAGGGTGAATTTTGTCTAAGTCATTTTTATGTTGCAGGATACCATCTTTGGAAGCTTGCTACTCTCAAATGGGTCGAAGAAAATGCAAGGCAAGAGTTTGGGGCTGGACTAGAGATGTTTCTCTACATGATGGAAGCATTGGATAAGCCAGGAAAGCCATTTTGATGATTTTCCAAAGCCTCCAATTTGCTAGCCAGAAACCAGAATTTTTTTCAAAAATGGCAAGTCTGGGACTGAGTTGGAGATGACTACTTTAGGGCTTCATTCCGGACAGATGGGGGAGAACCTGATGAGGCCAAACTCAGGTCTCCAGGGATCAAAGTCGCGCAGACAGCTAGCTTGGTCAGGAATTAGATCTCGAACGAAAACAGAACTCGACCCTAGCTTGGTCAAGCTCTCACAAACTCAATTTCGGATGGAAACGAACGGGAACCCTTACACCTGGAAGGATGCACACTCGTTATGAGGAAGCTTTCGATGCAATCGATGGCGATTCTCGATTGATAAGCAAGGTCAGCAAGTCTTTGATCGCAACCAAAAACCAATCAACTCACAAACTCTCAAGTTTGGAAATTGGAATAAAATTCATTCAATCAACCTAGAAGACCATTTTCGAAGGGCTCAAAGATGCTATGAAGCCTGTTTTCCTAGGCAGACTTGCTTGCGTTTTAAGTCAGTTTCTTGGCCAGCAAGTTATCTTGTTTTACTCGAATTCTTTAGCCTATTCCTGTTCTAATTAGTTTCCTTATTCATGTAGGATTGTATTAGGTTTATTTGTCTTTAAATACCGTTCTATTTCGTTGTAAAAGAAAGACTTTGATTAATCGAAATTGAGAACCGTTTGGTTTGTGCAAGTTGCGACTTGTTTTGGGTTTGGTGGATTCCAAACTTGCTGAGCTTGTGTATCGATTGAATAGTCACTTCAATCGTGGTCGAGCAACTACCCTTTTATACCAATCGAGCTATCCCCAGGTGTGGATTTGTCCTTTTGGTTCCGTTTTATCCAAGTTCGTATTAAGAACGCTTCGTTCTTGATTCGAGCTCAATCGATTCTTCGATTGAGTCGTTTGTTGCGTTACTTTGATAACATACACCCCCCAGGGGCATATCAAGTGGTATCAGAGCCTGGTTCTACACAAGGGCGAAGAAGAGTACGAAAACCTACTGTTTCGTACAAGCAGATTTCGTCGAGAAACAGGGCAGCCCCTGTTTCATAATTTCAGCTGCTGTTTCGTGTGAAATCGTGATGGAAAACTCCCTTCGAGCAAAGGAGTTAATAGAGGGCATCACCGAGGCCAAGAAGCCACGAAATTGTAGCAAAGAAACGTCTCCAGCAATCATAATCAAGCATAGAGAGTCTGACGAGCAGCGAGACAACTTATTTCACAGCCGATGTGAGATTAACGGCAAAGTGGCTTCGTTGGTGATCGATGGAGGGAGTTGCGCGAATTTGATCAGTACGTATGCCGTAGAAAAGCTTGAGTTGAAAACCCAGAAGCACCCTAAACCGTATCATCTCACCTGGCTCAACGAACATGGTGACGTGAAGGTCAACAAACAAGTACAAATCGAGTTCATCATTGGTAAGTATTGAGATACGGTTCTCTGTGACGTAGTTCCAATGCAAAACGTTCATATTCTGTTGGGTAGACCTTGGCAATTCGACAGAAGGGTGCTACATCATGGTTGGGAGAATTCATATACGTTTGAACATGAGGGCAAGAAGATCAAATTGAAGCCTATGTCCCCCGATGCAGTTTTTGCCGATTTAAAACAGATGGAGGAGAATCGAGCTAGGGGAAAGGAGTCGCAGGCTCAATTGTGGGTTCAGAGGCGAGTTGGCTTCAACTTCATGAGCTTTAGAAAGCCACAAAGACATAAATTCGCGACGGAACCCGCTGCACAAATCGACCCCTGTTCGGCCCAGCAAGATCTCTGTTTTGCGCTGGAGAAACAGAATGTTGAGGAGCAAGCCAAATTCGAGGATGTACAGGACGATTCGATCACGCAGGAAAGTGCAGCAAATTTAATCCAAGGTGTAGCAATGATGGTTAGTGGAGGAGGAGCCCTAGATCATGCTGAAACCATTCAAATTCCTCCAACAACAAGCATTCAGACGCTCTGCCATATTCCGGCGAAACAGGGCAGGAGAGAGGTTGAATTGGTTGGAGCTCTGGGGGAGTATTCGAGACCAACCAATGACACCGTCACGTTCGCTAAGGGTCAGCGAAGCTCCCAGGATGGTCAGAGTGTGTCGATTGCACCCCATTCGCAGCAGCCAATTCGAGCAGAGATGCCCCTGAAAGTGGTGGAACACGAGTCAAAAGTGGCCGAATGGGATGGGGAACCTGGGAGTAATTCGACTCAAATTGGCGCTTCAAAATCGTCAACGTCGATGCCGGGAAGGTGTGAGATTTCTCAATTCAACACGAAGAGTAACGAATCAAAAACACCCAATCTGGGTTTTTTTATCCCAAACGCGATGAACAGCGAGCCAGAGGGAGGCGAATTGGTTATGGAGTTTGAGCCCGAATCAAGCCAATCCAATGCTTGGAAGAGGTTTCTGGAGTTCCAAGGATGGTGTAGGATCATAAAAATCGGAACAAAAACACTTGGATTGGGATTCCCCAATGTTGCAGGTACCTCGCCGGTTTCTGGGTTTAGTTGGCCGGAAACTGGAAATTTTGAAATTGCCGATGGCGGGAGAAGAAGGCGTCGCGATTGGGATCGATTGGAGCCGAATCGAAGCATGGAAAAGGTTCCATTCGCTTCCTGGAAGAGAGACGAACACGATGGAAGCCTCGAATTAGATTATGGTAGCCTAGAAGATGAAGCCCCAATTTGGTCGAGCTCGCCGGCGTTCTTCACGTCGCCGGATTCTGCAAATTTTCGGCCGGAAACTGGAAAATTGGAGCGACGAGTTTTCTTTTTGTTTGAGCAAAATTTTTGCTTGGGAAAGGTCCATTGGAGTCCCACGAACCTCATGGAACTTGACTCGTGGAAAACAGCAACCAATTCGCGAATTAACGAAGTGTTGAAGTTCGACATTACAAGTTCGAGGTACCTATTTCATGACTCGATTTGGGAGGAATTTTGGGCCGTTTTTAACAAGAACAAGCTTCAAGCTTTGAGGTCAAAGCTTTTTGAAGAGGGGGAGCCTGATATGATCCCAATTGGATCAATCCACAATTCACAATTGCTTTCCAAAGAAGTCAACTCAACTCACTTTAAGAATTCTGATTTTTGGCTAAGTGTTGAAACAGTTTCAGGTAGCCTACTTTGGACGCTGGTATCTCACAAATGGCTCAATCAAAATGGGCGATCAAGAGCTTGTTTTGAATATAATGTTATTATGTTTACATTGGTATGTTTTGAAGCTCAAGGGGATGTCTGGAAGGTCACTTTCAAAGCCCATCAAAAGGCTACCACAAAACAGGAAAAATGTCTAAATTTGGCTAAGGCAGAAAACTGTTTTGAGATACCAACTTTGAAAGCCTATATCTGGAGTTTGGAGCATGATATCAAGCTGATTCAAGTTGGAGGTGAAACAGGAAGTTTTATTCTACAAAGGCAAGGAATTGGTTGAATTCGAATCATCTTAGAAGACCATTTTCGATGGGCTGAAAGATGCTATGAAGCCTGTTTTCCTAGGCAGACTTGCTTGCGTTTTAAGTCGGTTTCTTGGCCAGCAAGTTACCTTGTTTTACTCGAATTCTTTAGCCTATTCCTGTTCTAATTAGTTTCCTTATTCATGTAGGATTGTATTAGGTTTATTTGTCTTTAAATACCGTTCTATTTCGTTGTAAAAGAAAGACTTTGATTAATCGAAATTGAGAACCGTTTGGTTTGTGCAAGTTGCGACTTGTTTTGGGTTTGGTGGATTCCAAACTTGCTGAGCTTGTGTATCGATTGAATAGTCACTTCAATCGTGGTCGAGCAACTACCCTTTTATACCAATCGAGCTATCCCCAGGTGTGGATTTGTCCTTTTGGTTCCGTTTTATCCAAGTTCGTATTAAGAACGCTTCGTTCTTGATTCGAGCTCAATCGATTCTTCGATTGAGTCGTTTGCTGCGTTACTTTGATAACATACACCCCCCAGGGGCGTATCAGAACCATGGCGAGAGACGAGTACCCCATGAAACTACATTTCACAATCTACAACGTAAGGGCATTGGTTGAAGAATTGGAGTTCGTTTGATCCCTGAACAAGGCGGCCAAAGTTACTATGTTGAGCTGTTTCATTTCCTTGTTATGTGAGACTTGATTTCCTTGTGCCACAAGGATTAGTAGTAGTTACTGTTATAGTTGAATTATGATTAGTTTTGATTCCTTTTAAGCGTAGGATGATGGTTGTAATTGCCTATAAAAGGCTTGGTACGTGAAGGGGTTGGGGAGAAGAACATGTTTTGAATGAATTTTATTCCAATTCCAAACTTGAGAGTTTGTGAGTTTGATTGGTTTTTGGTTGCGATCAAAAACTTGCTGAACCTTGCTTGTCAATCGAGAATCGCCCTCGATTGCATCGAAAGCTTCCTCATAACGAGTGTGCATCCTTCCAGGTGTAAGGGTTCCTGTTCGTTTCCATCCGAAATTGAGTTTGTGAGAGCTTGACCAAGCTAGGGTCGAGTTCTGTTTTCGTTCGAGATCAAATAGCTTGACCAAGCTAGCTGTCTGCGCGACTTTGATCACTTGAGACCCGAGTTTGGGCTCATCACAAATACCCACCACAAAAACAGGTGGCGGTCAACCCAAAAAAAAAATCCTCGCGGCTCAAACAACTGCAACAATGCACTATCAGAAATTTATTCGATATGACCTGATCCAATACGGTTTCCTAAACCATGAATCATAGGATAAACACAATAAAAAGCTCAATGCACAAAGTCCCCTGCACAGTGGGATATAAATATATACACACGATTTCACAATCAACATTTCTACTATACTTTAAAGTATTAGTTTTTTATGTAGAAATTAAAATTATACCAACAGTTGAAAAATACAAATTCAAGTTGTACCATAAGAGAATTTGTAGATTTATATTACGATATATAAATTTAGTTTGTAGTATAAAGAGATTTGTACAGAAAAATATAAATATAACCTGAAATTTGTACTATAATGTTACAGATATACTTTCAATTTGTATCATAAAAATAAAAAATTTAAGTACCAATATACTTTATAGCATTAAAATATTTCTCTATCCGCCGGTCCAAGTTTTAACTTCCACGTAGTTGAATCTCATGAATCTTGCCAATGTCAGCTGCATATTCTTTTGTAATGTGTAATTCAATGGATTTCTATAATATTAGAGAAGGTTCTTCTTTAGCGAGAGCCATGCACATGCATGGTTCCCATTTTCCCAAAGCCAAAACTACACGTTTGATGACAAAAGAATGCTTTCCAAAACTTTAGTCGTTAGACGACCCTGTCAGGAATGCTGCAATTTCGTTAAGTTGACCAAAGTTTTTAACAAAATGCCCGGTAGCTACCTCAAAAAACGAGTAGATTATATTGTACTAACAAATACCCACCAACAAAAACCAGCGGCGGTCAACCCAAACGAAAGGAAAAGAACAACAGTTTCTCTTCCTTATCAATCCTGGTGAGTTCCATTACTTTCAAGATAGATTCATAAATACTGGATATAATATTTTAGTATAATATGTAAGTATTGTTTTTTAAGTCATTCAAGGCACGAATAAAAAGCAATATGTACACTCTAATGCTAACTCCAAATCAGAGAAAAGAAAGCTCTTTTTGATATGCGTTTCCAAATCCAAACAAAACTCTTTTTGATATAGACTACTTAAATGATGATGCTCCCCCTGTATATCACACCCTGAATGTGAGTTGCAGGCTGCTATGTGATCAGCGAATGACAATTTGATAACTAAAGCAACATAATTGTTTTGGATTCACCATGATCTAACCAGCTAGGTAAAACTACCTTACACGTAAAACAACCTCGGTACTTGTAGTGAAAACAAAGACTTAAGAACCAAAGGGAACCCAAGAATGACCACCTCCTCTTCCTATTGCTTACTCGACAACTATATGGAACTGATATATACTTGAGAAGAATGACATAGGCATAATCGGTGGAGTAGTAGGAGGTGGTGACCAGGTGATGGCACCTATTCCAAACGTTCGAGCTTCGACAAAGCCAGCAGGGAATAATAATGGCCTGAGAAGGAACTCTGCAGGAACATTAAGGAGCTGCAAGACTAGCAGAACAATTGGAATTAAGAAAATCCTCCTAGCAACTTTAGTCAAATCAAACGTCAAACAACATTGCAATAACCACCGTGGAAAACTCTTGCAATTGTTCCAACTGAGTACTAACAAACTCTCCAAGGCCCAGTCTGCAAAGCTAAAAGGAGCTATAGAGAATTCACCTTTTGTAGCAAAACGTTACAACCACGTAGAAAGATCTGTACTGTTGCATTCTTCTCAATCAGCTTCTTGTTTTTTTCTCTTCAAACTCGATTCAGCTTCAAGTCCGCCTTCATCACCGTAATGTACCGTCACCTGACCAACGATTTACATACATTCTATGTTCACTGACTGCTGCTCCCCCATAACTAAGGCCACCATCTCTAACCTACTCCAACAATTATCTCGCAAATGTCTTCCTAACATAAAGGATATGTGTCATTAGTGTAGGGACTAATTTGTACTTTTTCATCTTAGTTCCTACGTATAACCCTAAGGTGATTGTTGTTTAGGGTTATATATATATATATGATGCTGTAATTGTTCAGTCGCTTAAGCTAATGAGAAAAGACTGAGAAGGTTTACTTCTCCATGGATTAGTCTCGTTCACACGAACGAGGATACCACGTAAATCGCTTGTGTTGTGGTTTGTTTTTCCTTTAGGTTCACAAATCTTTCATGGTATCAGAGCAGGTCGTTTGAAGATCGTGAGCGACAATGAGTTCTGGCGGCGGCACTGACAGCGCGTTGGTAAGCAGTGGCGGTGGTTCTGGCGGGCAGCAGCTCCCTTTGGTTATCCCGCCGCTCTCCGAATTCAAGCGTCTGATAATCCCGACCAGCTGTTTGTTGGGGAACTGTTAACCGACTCCAACTATGGCGAGTTGGTGACCGAAATGTCTGAGGCCCTCATCGCAAAGAACAAGATAGGGATTGTTGATGGGACTGTCGTCAAACTGGAAGATCCAGAGGTCAGAAGCTCCATTCGTTATGCCAAAACAGCTAGAGAAATTCGGGTTGATCTTGAGGTGCGATTTGGGAAGGGATCTGCTCCTTGTGCCTATGAGCTGTGGAAAATGATGAGTATTTTACGTCAAGAAAAACTCACTTTTTCTACATTCTTCACCAAGCTACGTAGCATCTGGGAAGAGATGCAAATGATCACTCCCCCACCGAAGTGCACCTGCGGGCTTTGCACATGCGATATCGAACGTCGTGTTCATGCCAATCAGGAGAGTGACCGCCTGTTCGATTTCCTCATGGAGTTGGATGAGGGTTTCTCTACATTAAAAACCCAAATCCTTTCCATGAAGCCAACACCTACCCTTGGTGAAGCTTATCGCCTAGTTGCTGCCAAAGAGCAACACAAAAACATTGCGGCCAGTCGCCGTCCTGTGGTTGACGCGGCTGCCTTCCAAGTGCGACCTGGCCGAGAGCTTCTTGAAGGAAGTCGACAAGAGTAGCAAAGTGAGAAGGGTGATAAGCCCCGCTGCAGTCAATGTCACAAGTCGGGGCACACCAAAGAGAGTTGTTTCCAACTCATCGGGTGGCCTGAAAAGAAATCATGGCAAGGAGAAAAGGGAGCCCGGCGTGGCCACCGTAGGGAGTCTTCGAGGGTAGCGAATGCCACGACAATGGCAAGTATTTCTATCCTGGGGCTTTCGAACGACCTGGTCTAGCAGCTTGTTCAATTTCTCAACCAAGCTAATGGTCCATCTCTTGGAGCTCCCGCTACTGATTCAGCGGCAAATACGGTTAGTAAGCACTCATCAGACTGTGAATGGGTTATTGATTCGGGTTGTACCGAATATATTACACATAACTCGAGTTTGATGGAAAATTCAGAACCAGTCTCGGGTCATTTTCCCGTTAAGATCCCGAACGGGGATAATATTCCGATCACTAGGATTGGTGATGTCAGTTTATCTAATGGCATGAAGCTTAGTCACGTATTAAATATAACTCTATTCAAGTGTAATCTCTTATCGATTAGCAGGTTGACGCGAGATTTTGACGTGGCTTTGATATTCTTGCGTGATTTCTGCGTAATCCAGGACTTACACTCCTGGAAGATGATTGGTAGCGGTAAGCTGCAGAACGGGCTGTACTATCTTCGACTCTTTGGCCTGCAGAAGTTGAAGGCTTTGGCAGCTTCAGTTGGGACTATGAAGATGGATGAGTTTTGGCACGCTCAGTTGGGACACCCGTCGGCAGTCAAGACCCAGTTTTTATTTTCTTCTATTCAGAATAAATGCACGGTTGACGCTTGTGATTCATGTATTCGTGCAAAACAAACTCGGTTGCCTTTTCCTAAGATTTCTATTCAGACTATTCGTTATTTTCTGATGATTCATGCGGATATTAGGGGTGGCTTTCAGACCCCGACCCATAGTGGAACACAGTATTTTCTGACCATTGCTGACGACTTTAGTCGCGCGACATGGGTTAACTTGTGCCGATATAAATCAGAGGCTGCTCGTTATCTTGAGATGTTTATTAACATGGCGCAGACACAATTGCAGCAGCAGGTTGCTCGCATTCAGGCGGACAATGGTATGGAATTTCAGACAGATCATTTGCGATCTCTATATGAAGATCGTGGTATCATTCTGCAGACATCTTGTACGGACACGCCGCAACAAAATAGGGTTGTAGAATGGAAGCACAGACACCTTCTCGAGACGGCTTTTTCTCTCATGTTTCGTGCTGCCCTCCCGTAACAGTTTTGGGGTGAATCAATTTTTACAGCCACTTACTTGATCAATCGCCTCTCGTCCAATGCACTTCAGAATAGAACTCCATATGAAGTTCTTCTTGGGAAATCACCAAGTTATGCTCACCTTCGGGTCACTGGTTGCTTGGCTTACGGTAAGGATACATACAAAGGGCTATCAAAGTTTGCCGAAAGTGGCAGAGGTTGTTGCTGTAATTGTTCAATCCGCTTAAGCTAATGAGAAAAGATTAAGAAGGTTTACTTCTCCGTGGATTAGTCTCGTTCACACGAACGAGGATACCACGTAAATCGCTTGTGTTGTGGTTTGCTTTTACTTTAGATTCACAAATCTTTCATAACAGATGTCACTTCCAGCCAAGTTGTCCATTACATTAAAGGATGAATGAATAATTTCAATTATAAGAAGAAAAAACCCATCGAATAAGGCTTGCGAACTAACTGAACCGTAATTGGGGGTTGGGGGGGGGGGGGGGGGGGGGGGGGATAAAAGAGGTTAATTGGATTCCTATCCCGTATTTAAACTAATTAACTATTATTTATTTTATTTTCCGCCCCTGCATTTATATTTGAAAGGATTGAAGGCTAATTAGGGGTGGAGGGGACAGAAATAGTTAATTGGATACCCGGTGTTTCCCGAGAAAATCAAATACCATCGTCGGTGCCGAATTTGTTTCCAGCGATGTTGATTTGATGTCTCGCGATAGAAACTTTTGCGGTGTCGTTTGATCGGATGCACCACCGACTGTTGAAATCAACGTGACCGTCAAATATCCACCGTCGGGCGTCGGGCGATGTTCATTTGATCGATGCACCTCTGAATGCTGAAATCAACATGACCGTCAAATATCCACCGCCTGGCGATGTTGATCTAATCGATGCACCTTTGACTTCTAACCAAGAACGATCGTTGCTCGGTTCACACCTCTCCAAACAATGTTCGAACGAGGGTGTTTGGGTTTTTAGGAATCTACGTTACCGCTACTCCTATGGAGATTCCTGTGGAGAGCTCCGCGACTACAACTATGGAGATCCTTCCTGGAAGGAGAGCTCCGCGAAAGAGTTACAGAGAATAAGATAAGTTTGACAGATGTGTTTTCTGTGTTGATTTGGTTGTCCTTCTCTCTCCTTGATCTAGTGCTTTTATTCGAAAAACATCTTCATAACTTTCACGCTCCATGAACCCGCTTCCTCAACTGCTCCATCGTGAACTCCCACGTGTCTCAACCGCCTTGATTTTGATTCTGCGTGAATCTCACGTGGAACAAAGCTACAATGACGATGTTGCTTTGGGATAACAGTGACGTTGAACTTAGCGGGCAACCCTTGGCCAAGCTCTTAACCACTGCGATATCATTTTTAATCAAACGATATCGTTTATGATACCGAGGTGTCGTTGATACCTCCCGCGGCGTCGTTTTTATCTAAACAACACAGTTTAAAATAATTATTAAAAAGATTAGTTAATTAAACCGGCTCATTATTGTCACGCGGTCAAATTCTCATCCCTCGACGCCGTTTAATCTTTCCGCGGCATCGCTTTTCACTAATTGATGCCGACCTTGAATTGCTTTGTCACGGTCCCATCAAACAATGTCGTTTTTCATTCCGCGGCATTGTTCTCTACCAAACGGTGACGTTTTCTCGTCTTGCGGTGTCGTTGTCCTTGGCGCGCCGCCCTCACAAAAATCCTACCGTTGTGCTTTATTTTTTTAATTAAACGGTGTCTCTTAGTAATACCGCGGCACTGTTGAGGCCTTTAGTGGTGTCGTTTTTAGCTAAACAGCACGCTTGATTCTACCCACAACATCGTTTTAATATTAAACGACTCCGCTTCCAGCCTTGCGGTGTCGTTTTCTTCCCCAATCAGCTCCGTTTGTTTTTTTCCCTCCAGGACACTGTTTATTTTCAACACTGTCATTTGCTAGTACCGCGGCACCGTTGGGCCTACTCGCGGTACCGTTTTTTCTCCTTCCGACACGGAATAAAACTAATAATTAATAAAAAAGGGTTATAGGTAAAATATGCCCCTCTAATATGACGATTTATCAAACATGCCCCCTCAACTATTTTTTACATCAAACATGCCTCTGTACTTTGAAAAAATTGTTAAACATGCCCTTCTGTTAAAATTTCCATCCAAAATCCGTTAGCAAAGTCCGAACTTTGGTTTGGGTGACACAAATCTCTAATATATCCCTAATAATTTCACTTTGAAGAGACCTAACTAAATAAAACGAGAGACAAAACTGACATTTTCGCTCCCATTTGCAGATGTCGTGTCGTCTAAATCTCGGTTCAACAATGATTGATGATTTTTTCAATGGAATGTTTAACAGAAGGGCATGTTTGATAATTTTTTCAAAGTACAGGGGCATGTTTGATGTAAAAAATAGTAGAGGGGCATATTTAATAAAACTTCATAATAGAGGGGCATATTATACCTATAACCCTAAAAAAATCATTTTCCAAAACCACTACTAAACGTGGCCCACCTCTTATTTTTCCGGTAAACAGTGTCGTTTCCAGTGCCGCGGTACCGCTGAGCTTCCTTGCGGTACCGTTTTTCTGTTCCGCAGTATCGTTTTAACTCTCCATGATACCCCTGTTAGAGTATGTGTAGTACGAGTAGTATTATGTTATACTACGAGTACTGTTATGTAATTGGTCAGGGTTATATTCCTTATCAGAATCATATTAGTATTAGGGTTATTATAGAAGTCAGTCTCGTAGTATAATAACCCTAATACTAATATGATTCTGATAAGGAATATAACCCTGACCAATTACATAACAGTACTCGTAGTATAACATAATACTACTCATACTACACACTCTAACAACCCCGCTCGACTCCAAACGATACCGTTTTTTACCCGCGGTATCGAATTAAATGCCGAGACTAATTAATGCGGCATTTCAAATTAATTTTAGGTGTCAACACTCGGAATGTGCATATTCGTTGTCCTATCCAATTATCATAAAATATTACCTGAAATCTCAGACCACATCAGAAATACAACAATCCACACTTAGACTTAGTTAGGGACATAAGGATAATGAAATAAGGTCACCTAAACTAAGGACATTGGTTATTTTCAACAAACATATGTTGTGCTGAGCCTAAGTTGGACCTCGTCCATCTTGCTAATGTTGCGTGGCGGGAAAACGAGTAGAATAATATTTATACATTTAGGTTCTGACTTCTCATAATCTCAACGTAAGTATACAATTACCCACCAACAAAAACCAGTGGCGGTCAACTAAAAACGAAACCCCCGCGGCCCAGACAGCCGCAATAATGAATTATTAGTTTAGTGGCCATTAAATAGCTAGGCCTATAAAACACAAAGGAACACCGCAACTGGAAAGTACGTACTTAATCATCGTCATTAGCATTAACTGAAATCCGATCCCAACCAAAAACACCCATCCAAGGCCGAGCCAGCAACGCAATCTCGGACCAAAAAGACGATACAGAGCACCAAAAGCATCACCATTATGGCCACTCACTTCCTTGTCTCCATTATCCAGCTCGTAATTCTCTCATCAGCCTTCATAATGATCCCCACACCGACTTCAGCCAAATTGGAGAAGCTAACGCACCTCCACTTCTACTACCACAACAACATCGCCGGCCCGCGTGCCACCGCCGTCCCAATCAACCCCAAAATCCAACCCGTTGATCTTCGAGACCCCGCCAGCCTGTTCGGCCGGCTGACCATAGCCGACGACCCGCTGACTTCCGGGCCAAGCCTGGAGAACTCGACGGTGGTGGGAAGCGCGCAAGGGATGTACGGCAGCGCATCGCAGACTGAGATGGCATTTGCTATGGTGTTCAACTTCGCGCTCACTCAGGGGAAGTACAAAGGGAGCAGCTTCTGTTTGCTAGGTAGGAACCCAATTTTCACAAACCCTAGGGAGCTAGCCATCATTGGTGGCACCGGCGCTTTCCGTTTCTCTCGCGGATACGCTATGCTCAAGACGTTCTACATGGATATGCAAACCGGCGCCAATACCATCGTGGAGTACGACGTTTATATCCGCCACTATTAACGTTATATCTAGCTTGGAACGCTACCTTTTCATTCTCAGCGCGCAAATGCGCTGCCATATGCAATTGAAAGAACTCGTAACATATACTAAACCGTCTTACCTACGCAAATGGGTCAACTAATTAGACTTTCTGCGTCCTATTTTCATCGTGGCAACTAGGTCATGCTCATTGCTTTGTTAGTGGTGGAACATTCTAAATTCATTCTTTTACTTAATTAGCTTGTAAATCCTCTCTTTGTATGTATATCACGTAACAGACATTTCCTATATATGTAAGCCACTCGGTAACATCATGTTCGACTCTCTTTGAAATGGTTGACCCGAGTTTATAACAAATTCATAACCGACCCTACCAGACAATTAACAAAGTGTATAAAACTCACACCCGCCTGAGAAATTTACAAACACTAAAGTGGATAAAACTCGCTCACGACCCAAAGAGGAAATGGAAAAATAAGAAATTATTATATCGACAAATCTCGGTCTCGACACAAAAACTCGTCAACACAGTGTTCTGCTCGCTTTGACTGGGTCGAATCGAGTTTTTAACGAATTCACACTCGATCCAACATGCCAATTACAAAAGCAGATAAAACTCGCACTCGATACAAAACTCCTTAATACCATGGGTTTGGGTTCAGTTGACATTTCTCAACAAAAAAGATAAATAGAAATTTAAAATTGGTAAAGTCGGGTTCAAGTCACTTTGACATGGTTGAATTAGGTTCTATACCCATGAGTTTGAGTTTAATTGTCATGCTTGACCTGGCAAACAGTGGAAGAGAACAACTTATGATTTCGTCGATAGTGTTTCGAGATGGGTTGCGAATTGGTAGGCCAATACGATGATTTAGGCGAAAGATCATAGACGAAAACCTAATAGATAATTGTTGCAATAGGGAACACAATGAACAATAGATGAAACCTAATTAATGGGCAATAGATGTAGATACAATTGATAATAAATGAACACAAAGGTTATAGAATGGAGAGCGGGATAGAAAATGGAACTTGAAACTTGCCCACTTGCAAGGAGGAGTGTGAGAGCCACTAATGAATAGCAACATCAAACTTTGGCTTTTATATATTAAAATTTAATAATGAAAATATTTTGAGATATGGTATGGATCTTCGGTAACGGTCGTGGCAAACGGTGGAAGAGAACAACTTATGATTTCGTCGATAGTGTTTCTAGATGGGTTGCGAATTGGTGGGCCAAGGGAATGCTTTGGGCGAAATATCATAGATGAAAAAATAATAGATAATTGTTGCAATAGGGAATGCAATGAACAATAGATGAAACCTAATAGACAATATATGTAGATCCAATGGACATTAAATGAACGTAATGGGCACTTTATTAATTTGTTTGTTTTTAGAAATTCGTTAATCCAACCCATCAATTCGTTGATCAATTGTGGAAGTAGAGAAGGAAGACATACATTGAGAAGTCTGTCACGAATCAGTTGCTCCCAATAACTCGAGTTGTTGGGAGAGGTTCAATCATGGATCATATACCACAACACTAACATGCCCCCTCAAACGAAAGACACTCACAAGGGAATCGAACACAAGACCTCTCGGTCACAGAAGGCTCTGATACCATGTCACGAACCAGTTGCTCCCAATAACTCGAGTTTTTGGGAGAGGTTCAATCATGGATCATATACCACAATACTAACAAAGTCAACACCATGTCTTGTCTCTCCTCTACTTGGAATTTTTGTGTAAAGTATTGTTTCTTAGAATTAATACAACTTTGTGTTGACAACAATACTAAATTAGTTGTTGATATTCTATTCGTTTCCCCGGAGCCAAGATTGGGAATGGCGGTTCATGTTTACCTTCTATGACATAGTCAAAGTAAATCTCTCATGAATTCTCATGCTTTCAAACTACACGTTTCATGACAATAGAATGCTTTCCCCACTCTTCTGTGATCACCGCCTATATATCTCCCATTCCTCGTTTTGATAATGGCGATGAACTTTCATTAAAACGAAAGAGGCAACGCACAAAAAAACGAAAGACGCTTTTTCAACATTTTCCGTGCTCTCCCCTACGTCCATGTGTTGCCTGCCGAACATCATCTTCCCGGCGTCCCTGTTATTCTTTTCGAGCTTTATTTATCTTTTTCCGAAGAAAGAGATTGGTGGAGGGGCATGGTAAAGAAAGATATTGGTGGATAGGCTATGAACTTGAAGTAAATGGAACTCACGAATTATGGTTCGATCTAATCAACGAAAGGGAAAATAGTGAAAGGATAATGTGTACAACAATATCATAAATAGAAAAGATTTTATCAAAAAATTTTGATAAAATGTATGAGTAAGGATAGTAGTCATTGTAAAAGATAATGATTTGCAAGATGAGAACAATGTTGTATATCCTTAATAATACCGCACCAAATGTGGATAATCATGCAATAAATTGTTATCAATTGCTCTTCATATATTAATAATGTATTGCTTGCCGAACATGATCTTCCCGGCGTACCTATGTCCCTATCGTGTAAAGTGATTGTATACTTGATAGTACAAATATATATACTAATCATCATTTCCATTTCCAACATTATCTAAGAAACACCAAATTCCTCTAGACCCCAAACCTCCGTATCTCCCACCCGTTGACCCTTCTTCAAATGGGTTGTCGTGTAACAAGTGCGTATATAATAATGTCCGCTGGAATGTGATATGTGTATTTTATCATAAACTTGTTACCACTTTATACCAGGGTAGTATAAGATTATATATTCTACTTGGTTTAGGATATTTTAGGCTGGGGTTTTCCCCTATAAATAGAGGCGTGATAGATTAGCTTAGTAAGGAAGCACAGACACACAAATTCTCTGCAAAACTCTTCACAAGTGGGTAGCCTATTAGAGTAGAAGTGTCTGCAGCTAAGAAGATGTTGTCATCATCAATGGTGGTACCTTCCTTTTTCTCTATGTAGCTAGTCGAAAGTGATTATATTGGGATGTGATATTGTTTATTGTTATGTGAATGAATGTTATATTTCATCTCATGCTTGTGTTTATCTTTGAGATTTTCAATGTCTATTGCTTATGCATGGATGCTTTTAGTTTTGATGATTATGTGGTCATTAGTTTTTCTACAGTATGGATGTTTTTTTATGGTACTTAGTATTAGCTAGTATTAGCTAGATTGTCAATGATTTACCATCTAGGGATACCCCATTAAGGCTACACGAGTATAGATAGAATGATCAACAATTGATGCTTTGAGTAGGAGGATTATCGAGTTCAACACCTTGAAAACGAAGTAAGGAGCATCTAACTTAGGAGAAGAAGAGCCCTCAAGCCCCACCAATTTCGAGCAACCCTTGGAAGAGGAAGACAAGTGCTCCTTTTAGCAACTCTTTACGAGCACTCAAGGAAAAGAGCATCCAACTTCACCTCATACATTGTTGCACCCCCAATGACATAAAGATCACAACTCAGCTCATCAAGATAGCGCAACAAGCATGGAAGTTTTGAGGCAGTAATGATGATGATCCGGTGCAACACTTGAAGACATTCTTAGAGATCCTCAATTACATACCAGGCGATGATGCTACCAAAGATGGGATTCGACTACGACTTCTCCATTCTCACTTGGAGGAGGATCAAATTAGTGACTCTGTTACCATCCATCTACAACCTTCATCCCGTGGGAGACCCTTTCACACCCATTCATTGTGGCGTACTTTCCAACATGGAAGATAGAAGAGATTAAAGATAAATTACTCAATTTCAAAACAAAGGACGGAAAGGTTTTCTATGATGCTTAGAGGAAATTCCATGAGTATATCATAGCATGCCCCTATCATGGATTCACCCTAGAGCAAATTGCTAAGTAATTTGCTAAATGCCATGACCGGGATTTGGGACACCACCACGATGATGGTAAACCATTCGCGTGATGGAGATTTCCCAACAATGTCAGGAGTACAACCTAGGAGCATTTCGCCGCAATAGCAAGGAATTCAAACAAACGGTTTAAAGCTCCATCAATGACTAAACCAATGAAATCTTCCAAAGGAAGCGATGGTGAAGGAGCCGGACCCCAAAAAGGCACGCTTAATCTTATGCTTAGGCACGCCTAGGCGCAAGGCAATGGCAAAACGCCTTGCCTAGGGGTTTCACGCCTAATTAGATACTGGAACACGTCATGGAGTAAGGCGACATATAAGTCTCTCCTGAACATTACTAGATGGAGCTAGTAAGTCAATATTAAAGGCCAAAATTAACATCAACTACGAAATCAATTTTCTATTGCAATATTTTCAATAACTCAAGAAATTTGTGAGCTATTGAGCTATGATTCTATGAATTCGTGAGCTATGTTCTTGTCATTAAGTGTTGAGTAAGTTATTAATCATTTTAACTGAAGTGAGGAAGTGTTGTAGATAATTATTTCACTCATCATGCAGTGCGAATAGCTATTTTTCTTCCAACGCCTAGGCACGCTTAGTCTACGCCTAGGCGAGCTAGGCGCAAGGCAAAGGCTCAACGCCCACCTTACGCCTAGCGCCTTTTTGAACCTTGATGATGAGGTGTTAGGGGGAAACGAAATCTGAGATGCCTTAGCCTCAATAGAACTCAAGCACGAGGGAAGAGAAAAGGAGCTAGTTTGGAATTTCACAGGTAGTAGATTATTATGAAACATCTGTAACAAACCAGCAGAGTTCGAGTGCCCCAAACGCCAATGCCATAAATCTCAAACAGAATCCCATTCATCCGAATGATTACAAACTGAAAAACTAGAAATCAAATAATGAGGAGGAGCAGAAAAATCCCCTTCAGCAACATCATGCAAACGACAATCGTACCCCTCGATCACTTACTGGCGGCGAGCATGGAGAGACTCCATCTCATAAACGCGACCCTGTTTACTTCCCAGGCCGAGTTCCCTCCCCTACATATGATCCTGCACCGGATAGTCGGTATTATTAAACCGAACCTTACAACCCTCCTCCACAAGCTATCCCACAGCCACAAAGATAAGATTGGTGACCAAACGCGAAACATGAAGGGTGTTGGACAGATAATCTTGTCACAATATATTTCGATGGCACGATGGCCAAATTTTGTAATTATAAGACCCCTATTTTGTCAAAATGAAGAGATATTTTGTCACAATATGGTCAAATTTCTAGTGGAGATTCTTCGTCAGAGATAGATCTGTGAAGCAGAAACGAGAAGGGAGGGGTTGGGAGGATAGAAATCTGGGTTCGAAACAATGAGTTAATTTCATCTGGGTAACTAAAATGAATCTATTTGATACTGATTACGATTACAAAACTGACATTGAATTTAACTTGGGACACCAATCAACCAAATATCGACATGATGTAAATTGTGGATCTTAGAAAGAATGATCGAAAGTAAAGGTATTAGAATATAAAAACATTGATAAAAATTGTTGAAGGACTATATAGTACGTATAAAATTTTAATGGGTGTCATTAGTAATTATAATTATTAATAAATAATTTTCCGAATAAATATGGATCGTCTGATTAGATCTACGGTGATGGAGTCGGGAGTATAGTATACGCTTGGAGCATACGAGTCGTACCCACACAAACCGCAGCTAAGGGTGGCGGTTTGCATATCAACCGCTGCTTCCCGACGCGGTTTATCGGACCGTCCCGCCACGATGCGGTTTTATTAAAAACCGCGCCCACCTCAAGCAGTTTTTGGAAAAATGTGGTATTTTTGGAATTTTTCGAAAATGGGTGGTATTTTTAATTTTATTTTCTTTTTAGCGGTATTTCTGGAAAAAATCTCTGCTTCGCGTGCACTATCTTTCTGCTCCTGATAGCTGGACGACGTCCTCACCAAACCATTAACTCGTCTACCATTCACCAGATTCTGCTCCAAGTTTCACCTTACCCAGACTACACTTGTTGAGGGTGTGAAGAGACTCACCCATGTTTAGGTTGTTATTATTAGTTTGTTAAACGTGTACTATAAGTTTGAATCTCAATATCAGACCAAACCCAGCCTTTGTGCATTCTCATCTTCAACCATGTGTTCTCGGGATGTTACAGAAGAAGCTAGATAAGGTCGAGGTGTGCAAGCATCGAAAGTCCACTATGTTCGCTGACTAGGTCGTCGTCATCATCTTATAATTTATTTTGAACATACCATTATTAATTTATTATACAACTTATTATAATAAAAGCTAGCAGTAAGTTTCAAGAAGAAGATTTTACGAAAAGCCAACAGGGAATAATAATGGCCTGAGAAGGAACTCTGCATGAACATTAAGAAGCTGCAAGACTAGCAGAACAATTGGAATTATGAAAATCCTCCTAGGAACTTTAGTCAAATCAAACGTCAAACAACATCGCAATAACTACCATGGAAAACTCTTGCAATTGTCCCAACTGAGTACTAACAAACTCTCAAAGGCCCAGTTTGCAAAGCTAAAAGGAGCTATAGAGAATTCACCTTTGTAGCAAAACGTTACAACCACGTAGAAAGATCTGTACTGTTGCATTCTTCTCAATCAGCTTCTTGTTTTTTCTCTTCAAACTCGATTCAGCTTCCAGTCCGCCTTTATCACCGTACCGTACCGTCACCTGACCAACGATTTACATACATTCTAGGTTCACTGTTGGTGATTTGTTAACCGAATCCAACTATGGCGAGTGGGTGACCGATATGTCCGAGGCCCTCATCGCAAAGAATAAGATAGGGATCGTTGATGGGACTGCCGTCAAACCGCAAGATCCAAAGTTGTTGGGAGCATGGCTCCAATGTGACGCACTTGTGAAAGGGTGGTTGAAGACATCAATGGTGAAAGAGGTAAGAAGCTCCATTCGTTATGCCAAAACAGCTAGAGAAATTTGGGTTGATCTCGAGGCGCGATTTGGGAAGGGATCTGCTCCTCATTCCTATGAGCTGCGGACAATGATGAGTATTTTATGTCAAGAAAAACTCGCTGTTTCTACATTCTTCACCAAACTACGTAGCATCTGGGAAGAGATGCAGATGATCACTCCCCCACCGAAGTGCACCTGCGGGCTTTGCACATGCGATATTGAATGTCGCGTTCGTGCCAATCAGGAGAGTGACCTCCTGTTCGATTTCCTCATGGGGTTGGATGAGGGTTTCTCTACACTAAAAACCCAAATCCTTTCCATGAAGCCAACACCTACCCTTGGTGAAGCTTATCGCCTAGTTGCTGCCGAAGAGCAACACAAAAACATTGCGGCCAGTCGCCATCCTGTGGTTGACACGGCTGCCTTCCAAGTGCGACCTGGCCGAGAGCTTCTTGAAGGAAGTCGACAAGAGGAGCAAAGTGAGAAGGGTGATAAGCCCCGCTGCAGTCACTGTCACAAGTCAGGGCACACCAAAGAGAGTTGTTCCCAACTCATCGGGTGGCCTGAAAAGAAATCAAGGCAAGGAGAAAAGGGAGCCCGCGTGGCCAGCGTAGGGAGTTTTCGAGGGCAGCGAATGCCACGAAAATGGCAAGTATTTCTATCCCGGGGCTTTTGAACGACCAGGTCTAGCAGCTTGTTCAATTTCTCAACCAAGCTAATGGTCCATCTCCTGGAGCTCCCGCTACTGATTCAGCGGCAAATACGGCTGGTAAGCACTCATCAGACTGTGAATGGGTTATTGATTCGGGTTGTACCGAATATATTACACATAACTCGAGTTTGATGGAGAATTCAGAACCAGTCTCGGGTCATTTTCCCGTTAAGATCCCGAATGGGGATAATATTCCGGTCACTAGGATTTGTGATGTCATTTTATCTAATGGCATGAAGCTTAGTCACGTATTAAATATACCTCTATTCAAGTGTAATCTCTTATCGATTAGCAGGTTGACGCGAAATTTTGACGTGGCTTTGATATTCTTGCGTGATTTCGGTGTAATCCAGGACTTACGCTCTAGGAAGATGACAGAGGTAAGCTGCAGAACGGGTTGTACTATCTTCGACTCTTTGGCCTGCAGAAGTCGAAAGCTTTGGCAGCTTCAGTTGGGCTTATGAAGATGGATGAGGTTTGGCACGCTTGGTTGGGACACCCGTCGGCAGTCAAGACCGAGTTTTTGTTTTCTTCTATTCAGAATAAATGCATGGTTGACGCTTGTTATTCATGTATTCGTGCAAAACAAACTCGGTTGCCTTTTCCTAAGAGTTCTTTTCAGACTACTCGTTGTTTTCAGATGATTCATGTGGATATTTGGGGTGGCTTTCAGAACCCGACCCATAGTGGAGCACAGTATTTTCTTACCATTGTTGACGACTTTAGTCGCGCGACATGGGTTTACTTGTTGCGATATAAATCAGAGGCTGCTTGTTATCTTGAGATGTTTATTAACATGGCGCAGACTCAATTGCAGCAGCAGGTTGCTCGCATTCAGGCGGATAATGGTATGGAATTTCAGACAGATCATTTGCGATCTCTATATGAAGATCATGGTATCATTCTGCAGACATCTTGTACGGACACGCCCCAACAAAATGGGGTTGTAGAATGGAAGCACATACACCTTCTCGAGACGGCTCCTTCTCTCATGTTTCGTGCTGCCCTCGCGTTACAGTTTTGGGGCGAATCAATTTTTACAGCCACTTACTTGATCAATCGCCTCCCGTCCAAAGCACTTCAGAGTAGAACTCCATACGAAGTTCTTCTTAGGAAATCGCCAGGTTATGCTCACCTTCGGGTCTTTGGTTGCTTGGCTTACGGTAAGGATACACACAAAGGGCTATCCAAGTTTGCTGAAAGTGGCAGGCCCTCTCTTTTCGTCAGGTATCCTGCCAACTAGAAGGGGTATCGCCTACGGGATTTGAGTGCTCGTAAATTTTATGTGAGTCGAGATGTAGTCTTCCTCGAACACATGTTTCCCTTCCAAGTTGGTGAGCACAGTCCCTCAGCTGATTCTCGTACACCTGGTACGAATCCTGTTGTTTTTGATGATGTTGACGTCACTTCCCTTCCTTTGCCGGCAATGTCATCCCCCGATGGAACTTCTGGGACTTCACCTTCAGACCCTTTGCACACACACGAAGACTCGTCGCCCTCTTCACCGACACCCGACAATGGTACGAGTCTCCCTGAGGATGATCCTCCTTCACCTCGTGTCCCGCGGCACAGCACACGTACCCGGGTGGTGCCGCGTCACTTGGATGTCTATGACACTGAACTGCCCCCTTCCAACCTTCCTCATGCACTAGAAAATCACGTTTCTTACCATGCTTTTTCTCCTGGTCACAAGGCCTTTCTCTCTGCTGTCTTGCAGGTGCCCGAGCCCCATTATTTTCATGAAACTATCCGTTACGTGGAATGGAAGACGACCATGCAACGTGAGATACGTGCATTGGAAGAAAACTACACTTGGACTTTGGTTCCTCTCCCGCCTGGCAAGCGGGCGATCACATCCAAGTGGGTCTACAAAATTAAGTATGGGAGTATCGAGCGGTACAAGGCTCGCCTGGTTGCCAAGAGTTTTACGCAAGTTGAAGGTATCGATTATCATGATACATATGCCTCGGTTGCTAAACTTGTTAGAGTTCGTACTTTGCCTGCTATAGTTGTAGTTCGCGGTTGGGCAGTTCACTAGTTAGATGTTAATAATGCTTTTCTCCATGGGGATCTCGAGGAGGAAGTTTATATGAAGATTCCTCAAGGGTTTGCTGCTCCTGGTGAGTATGTCATTTGTACAAGTCTTTGTATGGATTGAAGCATGCCTCACGAAACTGGTATGCTAAGTTCAGAGCCACCTTACTTGGTATGGGCTTCACTCGATCTCGTGCCGATTATTCTCTTTTTGTTTGGCGCATTGCTACCAGTTTTGTTACCACCTTGATTTATGTTGATGATGTGATTCTCGTTGGGGATGATGATGCTTTCATTCAGACCGTTAAGACGACTCTTGATCATTAGTTTGGGATAAAGAACTTGGGACCCTTGAAGTATTTCCTGGGCATAGAGGTTGCCTGATCAAACAAGGGCATTTTCCTGAGTCAGCGTAAGTATACCCTTGATCTTTAAGATGCTGGTCTTACGGGGGGGGGGGGGGGGGGGGGAGTTCGTTTCCCATCGAACAGAATCATCAACTCACTCGGCCACCTACAGAGGCTGAACTTCGTGAATCTCAGTCGGTGGATAAATCTGGCTATCACCGTTTGGTTGGGCGTCTCCAGTATCTTAGGGTGACTCGCCAGACATCGTTTATGCAGTTAACAAACTCAGCAGGTTTGTTCATTTTCCTTCTTGTGCACATGTTGATGCTGCCCAACGAGTTCTTCGATACTTGAAAAATGCACCGGGTCAAGGTATTTTTGTAACACCCTACCCTATACGTTTTTCCTAATCATATTTTTCATACAATTGCAGCGGAATTAATCTCGGGTGTTACATTAATTATCAAAATTTACCTAAATAAAATTTCGACATGAATTACTCGCGTAATGGGCTAACAGTTCTTGCAACTTAACCTGCAAAATAATTCATCACAAACATATATACTCACAACCATATGCATTGGCTTTTCTTAGCCATAGTCACACTTTTCATACTTCCTAACTGCATACCATACTTATACATACCATAATCGTCACAACTTACACAGTTACACAACATATACACATATCATTAACTTTCCACACCTGTGGATATCTCACACTACACCAGAAGCTAGTATGCACATGAAAAACATTCTCAAAACATTTTTTTACAAAAAGGTGTGGATCACTCTCCAAAATCCCGAGTAGTAGTCCAAGCACAGAATAGTTGAAGACCATACCTCATCTTGCCTTCAACTCTTGCTCAGCTCCCACCTATACACCTATCTACTGCTGCTGATGATGATCTGCTTACACATGGCATAAGCAGAGAAAGATGATAAAGAGGGTCAGCTCATAGCTGAGTGAGATAGTCATAGCATCGTGAGTTCATAACATAGCATACCACTACCATACATCTAGCAAACAAGCCAAAGCACTAGGATCAGATCTCAGCCCTCCGACATCCCAATAGGCAAAAGACTCAACCACCTTGACTTATGCATATGCATCTTATCATGTTTTACTTATAGGCGCCTGGCTCCTCCCATGCTAATAACTCTCCCGGGAAACATACCCCACATCCCGTCGGATGTAGTCATACATACCTCAACATCCCGTCGGATGTGGTCATACATACCCCACACCACTATGGGTGTAGTCATACCCCGACACCGCTCTGGGTGTGGTCATATCTCATAAGAATTCTTCAGTCACCACCAAATGAGAGGTGTGACTATCATACATATCATAATAGAGTAATAGCATAGGGAGCCCTAATTACTATGTAGTTGACCGTGAGACCACCACACTCATTATTGGTATCCTTATACATGATTCATATCTCATCTTGCTTAATCATAATTCGTTACTTGGACATGTACTTGACCTGGCCATAATTGGCTCAACATAGGTAAATCAGGAGTCGTATAATTGCACTTCCTCGGGATAAACCCTCGTGCAAGTCATCCTCCTTAAACAACATAATATCACCCTGGGAAGTTTATTTCCCCCACTTGTGAATCCAAATACAACCATAATATCACACCATGTCAAAACCCCTTATCGAACAACCATGAAATCATATCAACAGTTAAGCCACAAATGGCAACATGTATGCAATCATCCACATAAACAAGGTTCATATCCATTAGGGCAAGTCAATAATATCATACAGCAGTCCAGGGTTCATCATATAGCACAAAAGTCCATACACGCCTAATCATGCCATTCTAGTTCACCTAGGTCAATTCTAAGCATCAATATAATTATCGTGATACGACAAACCCGGTATGCCGTGCTAATCCCTCACCAGTTCTGGTCGTTCAAACACCGGTTTAACCTTCCCGTACTAAAACGTCAATTTCACGAACGAACCCCGAATTAAAATCCGAGACCGTCCTAATATCCCCTGCAGTATCCCCGTCAATATTAGTTCTGGGCTCCGGGTCAAATTCTCGATAAAAACACATCAAACCCTGGCCGGAGCTAAATTCAGCGGTTTGGACCCCGGCCTAAATAATAGCCAAAATTCAGGGATTAGAACTAGAGGATTGATTACCTCGCTGCAGGAAGCTCGTATATGAAATTTGGGCTCAATCCGGCTTCCGGATACTCCGAAACCCTAATTTAGCTTATCGGGAATTCAAGCAATTCCTGAACCAAAAACTCGTTTTAAAGCTCTAAATCGATAAATCACGATGAATAGATGAATTAGGCATTACTTACGGGATTTTTGGATCACTAGGGCTCAAGAATTTGAGCTGGAGAATTTTTCCCCCGAACGCTCTGTTTCTCTACTTCTCTCGCGGAAACTAAAAAGAAGAAGAAGTTGATATGGTTTCTGGAGAGTTGTCTGGGAAGGGAATTAAATGTCCCGTGTATATATATATATATATATATATATATATATATATATATATATATATATATATATAATTAATACGTATACTTATCCGATCGATAATCCGATTTTCGCCGAAATAGTGTCGAAATGCTCGATTTTAAATCGCGAACTTTCTAGCGATCGAAATATGGGTTTTGCCGGAACGGGATGTTACAATTTTACTTCCATCCACTTGTAATCTTCAGTTGACCTCCTATTGTGATGCGGATTGGGCGGTGTGCCAACTCACCTGCAGGTCCACCTCGGGTTACTTTGTTACCTTGGGTTCGTCTCCGATATCTTGGCGCAGTAAGAAATAGACAGTTGTTGCGCGTTTGTATGCCAAAGCAGAGTACAGGGCGATGGCTAGCGTTGTCAGTGAGGTGCTCTGGTTACGCGCTTTTTTTGTGATCTAGGTGTTGTGCAGTCTCGGCCTACCGTTTTCCACTGTGATAATCAAGCTACTCTTCATATTGCAACTAATCCGGTGTTTCATGAGTGCACCAAGCATGTTGAACTTGACTGCTATTTTGTTCGCGATCATGTTACTTCCGATACTGTACTTCCTACCAAGATTGACACTCATGATCAGCTTGCAGACATCTTCACCAAAGGTCTTACTAGTGATCACTTCCATTATTTACTCTCCAAGCTCGGCATTTGTGACCTTCATGCCCCGCTATTGGGGGGTAAAGGATATGTGTCATTAGTGTAGGGACTAATTTGTACTTTTCCATCTTAGTTCCTACGTATAACCATAAGGTGATTATTGTTTAGGGTTATATATATATGCTGCTGTAATTATTCAGCCGCTTAAGCTAAGGAGAAAAGACTGAGAAGGTTTACTTCTCCGTGGATTAGTCTCGTTCACACGAACGAGGATACCACATAAATCGTTTGTGTTGTGGTTTGCTTTTCCTTTAGATTCACAAATCTTTCATAACAGATGTCACTTCCAGCTCAAGTTGTCCATTACATTAAAGGATGAATGAATAATTTCAATTATAAGAAGAAAAAATTCATCGAATAAGGCTTGCGAGCTAATTGAAACGTAATGGGGGGGGGGGGGGGGAATAAAAGAGGTTAATTGGATTCCTATCCCGTATTTAAACTAATTAACTATGATTTATTTTATTTTCCGCCCCTGCATTTATATTTGAAAGGATTGAAGGCTAATTAAGGGGGGAGGGGACATAAATAGTTAATTGGATACGAGTGTTTCCCGAGAAAATCAAATTTGTTTACAGCGATGTTGATTTGATGTCTCGCGATAGAAACTTTTGCGGTGTCGTTTGATCGGATGCACCACTGACTGTTGAAATCAACGTGAACGATGCACCTCTAAATGCTGAAATCAACGCGACCGTCAAATATCCACCGCCTGGCGATATTGATCTGATCGATGCACCTTTGACTTCTAACCAAGAACGATCGTTACTCGGTTCACACCTCTCGAAACAATGTTCGAACGAGGGTGTTTGAGTTTTTAGGAATCTATGTTAACGCTACTCCTATGGAGATTCCTGTGGAGAGCTCTGCGACTACAACTAAGACTACAACTATGGAGATCCTTCCTGGAAGGAGAGCTCCGCGAAGGAGTTACAGAGAATAAGATAAGTTTGACAGATGCGTTTCTGTGTTGATTTGGTTGTCCTTCTCTCTCCTTGATCTAGTGTTTTTATTCGAAAAACATCTTCATAGTTTTCACGCTCCATGAACCAGCTTCCTCAACTGCTCCGTCGTGAACTCCCACGTGTCTCAACCGCCTCAATTTTGATTCTGCGTGAATCTCACGTGGAACAAAGCTACAATGACGATGTTGCATTGGGACTTAGCGGGCCACCTTGGCGGAGCTCTTAACCATTGGCTCATTATTGTCACGCAATCAAATTCTCATCCCTCGACGCCGTTTAATCTTTCCGCGGCATCGCTTTTCACTAATCGATGCCGACCTTGAATTGCTCTGTCACGGTCCCATCAAACAATGTCGTTTTTCATTGCGCAACATTGTTCTCTACCAAATGGTGACGTTTTCTCGTCTTGCGGTGTCATTGTCCTTCGCGCGCCGCCCTCACCAAAATCCTACGTTGTGCTTTAGTTTTTTAATTAAACGGTGCCGCTTAGTAATACCGCGGCTATAGGTGTCAATCGGGCGGGTTCGAGCTGGGTTCAATTGGGTTGTGGGTTAGTCGGGTTGCGGGTTCATCGGTTCGGGTTCATTCGGGTTCAGGTTTAATCAGGTTGCGCGTTAGTCAGGATGCGGGTTGATTGAGTTCGGGTTCAATTGGGTTACGGGCAAATCGGGTTCGGGTTCATCGGGTTTCGGACCGGGCGGGTTGCGGGCGGATTGGGTTGCGGGTTGTTCGGGTCAACCCATCGAGTTACTTACTCGTTACCAACATACACATTTTATTACACTAATTTAGCTTATCGGGAATTCAAGCAATTCCTGAACCAAAAACTCGTTTTAAAGCTCTAAATCGATAAATCACGATGAATAGATGAATTAGGCATTACTTACGGGATTTTTGGATCACTAGGGCTCAAGAATTTGAGCTGGAGAATTTTTCCCCCGAACGCTCTGTTTCTCTACTTCTCTAGCGGAAACTAAAAAGAAGAAGAAGTTGATATGGTTTCTGGAGAGTTGTCTGGGAAGGGAATTAAATGTCCCGTGTATATATACACATAATTAATACGTATACTTATCCGATCGATAATCCGATTTTCGCCGAAATAGTGTCGAAATGCTCGATTTTAAATCGCGAACTTTCTAGCGATCGAAATATGGGTTTTGCCGGAACGGGATGTTACAATTCTCCTCTCCTTAAAAGATTTCGTCCCCGAAATCTATTCTTGAATCGATGGTACAAATCCGCTCGTTCCCCCCCTAACCTACACTATCACAAATCTTGTTACTACCTTACTTTTAGGTTAGGAGATTCATAACATAGAGAGTAACACATAACACCTCAAGTTCCCATGTTTAGGTTTCAAAACCTATATTGGGCTATCACAACAAAAGCACATCAGCAAGTTCAAAGCATAACTTACTAAGCAAGATTGTTAACCTGCAAAGTAGGTTGCTACCAACTCAGGGTACTTCTCTCGCATACTTGCTTCAGTCTCCCAGGTAGCACTCTCACTATCTTGATTTCTCCACACCACTTTCAACATTGGGATTTCCTTCCTACGAAGATTCTTAATCTGAAAATCAACAATCTCAACTGGAACCTCCTCAAAAGTCAAATCTGAACCCAACTCGATCTCTTCTGGTTGTATAACATGGGAAGGATCCACTTTGTACCTCTTCAGCATACTAACATGAAATACATTGTGGATTTGAGATAGTTCTGGAGGCAATGCCAGTTTATATGCCACTGGTCCAATCTTCTCTATGATTTCATAGGGTCCAATATACCGAGGTGCAAGTTTCCCTTTCTTACCAAATCTCATCACCCCTTTCCATGGTGACACTTTGAGAAATACTTTCTCACCCACTTCGAAATTAACTTCACGCCTACTCGTGTCAACATAAACTTTCTGTCGATCTTGAGCCACCCTCAACCGCTCCCTGATTTCCTTGACCTTATCAACTGTGATCTGAACTATATCTGGCCCTGAGATTTGCCTTGCTCCTTCTACATCCCAACATAATGGTGTTCTACATTTCCTCCCATAAAGTGCTTCATATGGTGGAACACCCAAACTACTATGGTACTGATTGTTGTAAGCAAACTCAATCTGGGGCAAATGGTCAATCCATGATTCCTCCCATTGCATTACACATGATCGAAGTAGTTCCTCCAAAGTTAGGATGGTTCGTTCACTCTGCCCATCTGTTTGAGGATGATAAGCTGAAGTAAAATTTAATTTAGTTCCCAAGGCATCATGTAAACTTTGCCAAAACCGAGATGTGAAGCTCGGGTCTCGATCAGAGACAATAGAAATTGGCACACCATGCAATCTGACGATCTCCTTAATATATAGTTGAGACAAAGTCTCCAGTGATGGTTTCCATCTAATGGGTAAAAAGTGAGCCGATTTGGTCAGTCGGTCCACAATCACCCATACTGCATCTTTTCCCCTTGATGATGGGAGACCATATACAAAGTCCATTGAGATTCTTTCCCACTTCCATTCTGGAATTGGAAGTGGTTGCAGTTTTCCCACGGGAGCTTGATGTTCTGCCTTAACTTTCTGACATACTAGACATGTGAAAACATGTTCAGCCGCTTCCTTTTTCATCCCACGCCACCAAAAATATGGTTTGATCGTGTGATACATTTTAGTTGCTCCTGGGTGCATAGCATAAGCAGAAGAATGAGCTTCATCTAGGATCTCTTTCCTCAAGTTATCAACATTAGGAACACATGCTCTTCCATTAATCTTCAACATGCCATCTACCATTTCAAATGGGCATTCTTTTCCTTCCTCAATGTCTTGAATGATTTTTACCAACTCTGGGTCCTCCTTCTGCTTCTCACGAATTTTGTCGTGCAACAAAGGTCGAATGTTCAACCGAGCTAGTAACCCTGTTACACCATCCACTTCCAAATCAACATTCATTTCCCTCAAATCAACCAGATCATTTATATTCTTCTTCCCCTTTCTGCTCAGAGCATCAGCAACTACATTAGCTTTACCTGGATGGTAATCAATGGTACAATCATAATCTTTCAACAACTCTATCCATCTCCTCTGGCGACTATTTAAATCCTTCTGATCCATAATACACTTCAAGCTTTTGTCATCAGTTAGAATTTTAAAAGTCTCACCATACAAATAATGTCGCCAAATCTTGAGAGCAAATACCACCGCTGCCAATTCTAAGTCATGAGTGGGATAATTTACTTCATGAGGACGCAATTGCCTAGAGGCATATGCAATAACTCTTCCATCTTGCATTAACACACAACCCAATCCTTGATACGAGGCATCACTATACACCACAAACTCTCCATGGTTTGAAGGTAAAGCCAGTACTGGTGCTGTGGTCAATTTCTTCTTCAGTTCATCAAAACTCTTTTGACATGATTCATCCCAAACATACTTGGTATTCTTCCTCAACAGTTTAGTCAATGGTGCAGCAATTTTGGAAAATCCTTCGACAAACCGCCGATAATAACCAGCCATGCCAAGAAAACTTCTCAACTCCGAAACATCTTTTGGTGGAGCCCAACTCACCACTGCTTCCACCTTTTTCGGATCCACCTCAACACCTCTTCCAGAAATTACATGTCCCAGAAATATTACCTCCTTCAGCCAAAACTCACATTTTGAGAATTTTGCATATAATTGTTTCTCCCTTAGAATTTGCAACACAATTCTAAGGTGAGTTTTGTGCTCCTCCTCGCTTTTAGAATAGATGAGAATATCATCTATGAACACAATCACAAACTTATCAAGATATTCATGGAAAACTCTGTTCATAAGAGCCATAAATACCGCTGGCGCATTAGTGAGTCCAAAAGGCATTACCAGGAACTCATAATGCCCATATCTTGTTCTAAAAGCTGTCTTTGAAGTTGCTCCATCTGCCACTTTCAATTGATGGTATCCAGACCTCAAATCAATCTTAGAAAAGACTGATGCACCCTGCAATTGATCAAACAAATCATCTATTCTTGGAAGGGGATAACGATTCTTCACTGTCGCCTTATTCAACCTCCGGTAGTCAATGCACATTCTCATGGAGCCATCTTTCTTCTTGACAAACAAAACCGGTGCACCCCAAGGTGAGATGCTAGGTCGAATAAACCCCTTATCTAACAATTCTTGCAATTGTTCTTTAAGCTCCTTCAGCTCAATTGGTGCCATTCTATATGGTGCCATTGAAATTGGTGTTGTGCCAGGTACCAATTCAATATCAAACTCTACTTCCCTTTCTGGTGGAAGGCCGGGAAGTTCTTCGGGGAATACATCAGGAAACTCCCTTACCACCTCTACATCCTCAACCTTCTTATCATTTACAACAGTAACTTGAGCAAGAAAGGCTTCACAACCTTCCTTCACTAACCGAAAAGCTTCCAAGGCAGAAAGAAAACCATGAGTCTCCTTTTTCTTAATGCCTCGGAATACAACAGGACCTTTATCTGGTGTGTTGAATAACACTTCTTTCTTTTGACAATCCACAACAGCTCCATGTGTTGCCAAAAAGTCCATTCCAAGGATGACATCAAATTCATCAAAAGGTAGCAGAATTAAATCTACTGCTAGGAAAGCTCCTTCCACACAAATGAAGGAACTTCTAATAACTGAGTCTACCTTCAAGGTATCTCCCACATGTGTTTTAACACATAAGGTATAACCTAGCTTATCTGGAACTAAGCGTAGCATATGTGCAAACGTATACGACATGAATGAGTGAGAGGAACCAGTATCGATCAAAGCATATAATTGCTTGCCAAGGATAGAAAGCATACCAGTCACAACTTCTGGTGCCACTTCTGCCTCCCCTCTAGTCATTGCATAAACCCTCGGTGCTCCCTGTGCTCTGGTACCCTGCGTACCACTTCCTGATGGCTAATTTCGACCACCACCTCTACCACCCTGTGTACCACCACGACCACTCTGAAATCCACTGCGGCCTCCCTGGTAACCACCCTTGAATGGGGCTCTACTTATTTGCACTGAAGGCTCGGACTGTGTAGCTCTTACTTCTCTCGAATGCGGACAGTCCCTCATTATGTGCCCAGGTTGGCCACAGTGAAAGCATACACCAGAAAATCTCCTACACTCTCCAAGATGCCTCTTCTGACAAACTTGACAAAATGGAAATTGTGTGGCTGAGGAAATTGGTGCCCTGTATGATGTTCCCGACATAGATTGACTTGGTGTTCTCCCAAAACTGCTAGGACCTCTCTTGGGTGGGTAACGAGGTCCAGCATAATTTACTCCAAACTTCCTCTTCTTCTCCTCTTCTTTGGCCTTGTGTTCCTCTCTACCCTCAACTTCATAGGCTTCATACTTAAGTGCTACCTCCTTGATAGTGGCCATACTCTCTTCATCAACCCTGTGAATCTTTTCTTTCAACCCTAGGCGTAGACCATGTAAGTATCTCATCTTCTTCTTATGCTCAGTATCCGCCAACCCATCCTCAAAGTAAAGTAGTCGAACAAACTTGATGGTGTACTCAGTAACTGTCATATTCTCCTGCTTAAGGTTGGCGAATTCATTGTTCTTTGCCCTGATAAAAGCTTCGGGAAGAAACTTTGTCTTAAAGGCCTTCAGGAACTCCTCCCAGGTGAACTGAACTCGTTCACCATTAACTCTAGAGACTGAGGACCACCAGCTCCTCGCGTACCCCTTCAGGAGAAAAACAACATATTGTACTTTTTCCTCTGGGGTCGCATAAAGATATTCAAACACATCTTCCATCTCTCTCAACCACTCTACTACAGCATCTGGGCTCACATCTCCCTTGAAGTCCCTACCACCCAAACTCTTCATCTTTGCATAGTCTAATACTGGCGGCCTTGCATCAACCGCCGCCACTCCTCTCGATTGGTCAGTAGGAACATTTTCACAACTTCCGTGCGAGCTACAAGGAAATATTGGCCTTAGATTGATCCACACAAAATTCATTCCTCACCAAATCTCTCACTTGGTTAAAACAAAAATTTTCCAAAATAATTACTTGAAAACATAGAAGTTCAAAACTCAATTTTGAAAACCATGATGCAGGTAATTTCATCCAATATACCAATACACATAATCATGTCAAACTCAATTCCCAGTTTAAGTCATTATGGGGCACTCCCCTCCTTAGGAGTGTTTAACCTCCCATAGGGTATAGTACGCCATAACAGCAAAAAGAGGGAACCAGGCTCTGATATCAAACTGTAACACCCTACCCTATACGTTTTTCCTAATCATATTTTTCATACAATTGCAGCGGAATTAATCTCGGGTGTTACATTAATTATCAAAATTTACCTAAATAAAATTTCGACATGAATTACTCGCGTAATGGGCTAACAGTTCTTGCAACTTAACCTGCAAAATAATTCATCACAAACATATATACTCACAACCATATGCATTGGCTTTTCTTAGCCATAGTCACACTTTTCATACTTCCTAACTGCATACCATCCATAATCGTCACAACTTACACAGTTACACAACATATACACATATCATTAACTTTCCACACCTGTGGATATCTCACACTACACCAGAAGCTAGTATGCACATGAAAAACGTTCTCAAAACATTTTTTTACAAAAAGGTGTGGATCACTGGCCAAAATCCCGAGTAGTAGTCCAAGCACAGAATAGTTGAAGACCATACCTCATCTTGCCTTCAACTCTTGCTCAGCTCCCACCTATACACCTATCTACTGCTGCTGCTGATGATCTGCTTACACTTGGCATAAGCAGAGAATGATGATAAAGAGGGTCAGCTCATAGCTGAGTGAGATAATCATAGCATCGTGAGTTCATAACATAGCATACCACTACCATACATCTAGCAAACAAGCCAAAGCACTAGGATCAGATCTTAGCCCTCCGACATCCCAATAGGCAAAAGACTCAACCACCTTGACTTATGCATATGCATCTTATCATGTTTTACTTATAGGCGCCTGGCTACTCCCATGCTAATAACTCTCCCGGGAAACATACCCCACATCCCGTCGGATGTAGTCATACATACCCCAACATCCCGTCGGATGTGGTCATACATACCCCACACCACTATGGGTGTAGTCATACCCCGACACCGCTCTGGGTGTGGTCATATCTCATAAGAATTCTTCAGTCACCACCAAATGAGAGGTGTGACTATCATACATATCATAATAGAGTAATAGCATAGGGAGCCCTAATTACTATGTAGTTGACCGTGAGACCACCACACTCATTATTGGTATCCTTATACATGATTCATATCTCATCTTGCTTAATCATAATTCGTTACTGGCACATGTACTTGACCTGGCCATAATTGGCTCAACATAGGTAAATCAGGAGTCGTATAATTGCACTTCCTCGGGCTAAACCCTCGTGCAAGTCATCCTCATTAAACAACATAATATCACCCTGGGAAATTTATTTCCCCCACTTGTGAATCCAAATACAACCATAATATCACACCATGTCAAAACCCCTTATCGAACAACCATGAAGTCATATCAACAGTTAAGCCACAAATGGCAACATGTATGCAATCATCCACATAAACAAGGTTCATATCCATTAGGGCAAGTCAATAATATCATACAGCAGTCCAGGATTCATCATATAGCACAAAAGTCCATACACGCCTAATCATGCCATTCTAGTTCACCTAGGTCAATTCTAAGCATCAATATAATTATCGTGATACGACAAACCCGGTATGTCGTGCTAATCCCTCACCAGTTCTGGTCGTTCAAACACCGGTTTAACCTTCCAGTACTAAAACGTCAATTTCACGAACGAACCCCGAATTAAAATCCGAGACCGTCCTAATATCCCCTGCAGTATCCCCGTCAATATTAGTTCTGGGCTCCGGGTCAAATTCTCGATAAAAACACATCAAACCCTGGCCGGAGCTAAATTCAGCGGTTTGGACCCCGGCCTAAATAATAGCCGAAATTCAGGGATTAGAACTAGAGGATTGATTACCTCGCTGCAGGAAGCTCGTATATGAAATTTGGGCTCAATCCGGCTTCCGGATACTCCGAAACCCTAATTTAGCTTATCGGGAATTCAAGCAATTCCTAAACCAAAAACTCGTTTTAAAGCTCTAAATCGATAAATCACGATGAATAGATGAATTAGGCATTACTTACGGGATTTTTGGATCACTAGAGCTCAAGAATTTGAGCTGGAGAATTTTTCCCCCGAACGCTCTGTTTCTCTACTTCTCTCGCGGAAACTAAAAAGAAGAAGAAGTTGATATGGTTTCTGGAGAGTTGTCTGGGAAGGGAATTAAATGTCCCGTGTGTATATATATATATATATAATTAATACGTATACTTATCCGATCGATAATCCGATTTTCGCCGAAATAGTGTCGAAATGCTCGATTTTAAATCGCGAACTTTCTAGCGATCGAAATATGGGTTTTGCCGGAACGGGATGTTACAATTTTACTTCCATCCACTTGTAATCTTCAGTTGACCTCCTATTGTGATGCGGATTGGGCGGTGTGCCAACTCACCTGCAGGTCCACCTCGGGTTACTTTGTTACCTTGGGTTCGTCTCCGATATCTTGGCGCAGTAAGAAATAGACAGTTGTTGCGCGTTTGTATGCCAAAGCAGAGTACAGGGCGATGGCTAGCGCTGTCAGTGAGGTGCTCTGGTTACGCGCTTTTTTTGTGATCTAGGTGTTGTGCAGTCTCGGCCTACCGTTTTCCACTGTGATAATCAAGCTACTCTTCATATTGCAGCTAATCCGGTGTTTCATGAGTGCACCAAGCATGTTGAACTTGACTGCTATTTTGTTCGCGATCATGTTACTTCCGATACTGTACTTCCTACCAAGATTGACACTCATGATCAGCTTGCAGACATCTTCACCAAAGGTCTTACTAGTGATCACTTCCATTATTTACTCTCCAAGCTCGGCATTTGTGACCTTCATGCCCCGCTATTGGGGGGTAAAGGATATGTGTCATTAGTGTAGGGACTAATTTGTACTTTTCCATCTTAGTTCCTACGTATAACCATAAGGTGATTATTGTTTAGGGTTATATATATATGCTGCTGTAATTATTCAGCCGCTTAAGCTAAGGAGAAAAGACTGAGAAGGTTTACTTCTCCGTGGATTAGTCTCGTTCACACGAACGAGGATACCACATAAATCGTTTGTGTTGTGGTTTGCTTTTCCTTTAGATTCACAAATCTTTCATAACAGATGTCACTTCCAGCTCAAGTTGTCCATTACATTAAAGGATGAATGAATAATTTCAATTATAAGAAGAAAAAATTCATCGAATAAGGCTTGCGAGCTAATTGAAACGTAATTGGGGGGGGGGGGGGGGGGGGGGAATAAAAGAGGTTAATTGGATTCCTATCCCGTATTTAAACTAATTAACTATGATTTATTTTATTTTCCGCCCCTGCATTTATATTTGAAAGGATTGAAGGCTAATTAGGGGGGGAGGGGACATAAATAGTTAATTGGATACGAGTGTTTCCCGAGAAAATCAAATTTGTTTACAGCGATGTTGATTTGATGTCTCGCGATAGAAACTTTTGCGGTGTCGTTTGATCGGATGCACCACTGACTGTTGAAATCAACGTGAACGATGCACCTCTAAATGCTGAAATCAACGCGACCGTCAAATATCCACCGCCAGGCGATATTGATCTGATCGATGCACCTTTGACTTCTAACCAAGAACGATCGTTACTCGGTTCACACCTCTCGAAACAATGTTCGAACGAGGGTGTTTGAGTTTTTAGGAATCTATGTTACCGCTACTCCTATGGAGATTCCTGTGGAGAGCTCTGCGACTACAACTAAGACTACAACTATGGAGATCCTTCCTGGAAGGAGAGCTCCGCGAAGGAGTTACAGAGAATAAGATAAGTTTGACAGATGCGTTTCTGTGTTGATTTGGTTGTCCTTCTCTCTCCTTGATCTAGTGTTTTTATTCGAAAAACATCTTCATAGTTTTCACGCTCCATGAACCCGCTTCCTCAACTGCTCCGTCGTGAACTCCCACGTGTCTCAACCGCCTCAATTTTGATTCTGCGTGAATCTCACGTGGAACAAAGCTACAATGACGATGTTGCATTGGGACTTAGCGGGCCACCCTTGGCCGAGCTCTTCACCACCGGCTCATTATTGCACGCAATCAAATTCTCATCCCTCGACGCCGTTTAATCTTTCCGCGGCATCGCTTTTCACTAATCGATGCCGACCTTGAATTGCTCTGTCACGGTCCCATCAAAAAATGTCGTTTTTCATTGCGCAACATTGTTCTCTACCAAATGGTGACGTTTTCTCGTCTTGCGGTGTCATTGTCCTTCGCGCGCCGCCCTCACCAAAATCCTACGTTGTGCTTTAGTTTTTTAATTAAACGGTGCCGCTTAGTAATACCGCGGCTATAGGTGTCAATCGGGCGGGTTCGGGCTGGGTTCAATTGGGTTGCGGGTTAGTCGGGTTGCGGGTTCATCGGTTCGGGTTCATTCGGGTTCAGGTTTAATCAGGTTGCGCATTAGTCAGGATGCGGGTTGATTGAGTTCGGGTTCAATCGGGTTACGGGCAAATCGGGTTCGGGTTCATCGGGTTTCGGACCGGGCGGGTTGCGGGCGGATTGGGTTGCGGGTTGTTCGGGTCAACCCATCGAGTTACTTACTCGTTACCAACATACACATTTTATTACACTAATTTAAAATATTTTTCACGGTTTTTAATCAATTTCTTTCTACCTTGTATATATACTTAATTAAGAAAAACTAGTCAACATCACCACAATCGAAATTTGAAATCTCGCCTTCCCACCACAACTCAAATTGTGCCGCCCAAAATTTCATCATCACCCGCCCACTACAATTACACCAAAAACACAAAACCCTTCCCTCTGCTTGCAAAAAATTGGGCGCCCAAAATTTCATCACTCCCGCCCAAAACAAAAATTTCATCACACCCGCCCAAAATTACTTCTTAGTTCTTACCCTATCATCTTTTCTAATAATAAAGTGTAATATTAAAGACAAAAGGTCTTAGTTATTATTTATTATAAATATTAGCATTGTGCTGATTTTATATTTACTTTTTTTGTAATTTGGTTAAAGAAATTCATGTCATAATTTTTGTAATTAAAAACCATAATTTTAAGTGAATTTCAGAATTTGAACTTTCTTAACTAAATGTGAATGATTTTACTTAGGTTGAGAATGAAAAACTTTATTTTAAAATAATATATTTATTTTAACCAAATTATTTCTACCTAGTATATACATACTTAATTGTTTGAAAAAAACGAGTCAAAATATTAAATCAATTTGTATGACTTGCAAACTTTTTATGTAATTAATCGTAATTGGTAAAGTACACTAGCTAATAGTAATGGTGATATCAATATTTACAACCAAAAGATACCATTAATTATTTATTTGATATTTTAGTATTATTTCAGTATGTAATTGGCTTAAAGTATCTCATTTAGTATAACCATGCAAATGTGGTATTTGGCGTGTGGTATTAGGCAAAAGCAGAGTGATAAAAGGAGTTATTTCGAAATAACTCATTGCCGAAATAACTTCAGTAAACTGTTGCCAAACGAGTTATTTGTAAAATTGTTCGAATTATCCTGAAAATTGAACCATTAAAGATTAACTATCAAATCTAGTAAAATTGTTGGGACTTCAATCATAACTTACTCAATAACATATATCCTATACACTTAGCCTTACCCTCAATCGACAATATTAATTTAGTATATGTTGTTGATTGTATACCACTACAGGAAAAAGACCATTTATACACAGTAAATCCTGTGTTTGAAAGTGCATTTCCCGTGTTTAATTATTTTAGTCACGGGAAAATTACCGTAATATATACCTCCGTGTCTAATTGTAAAGGTCACAGGAAACTTGTACCTTGACTAGTTATAACTAGTCAAAGTATGCTTTCCCGTGATAATTTATACCGATTAATCACGGGAAGGCCTATGACTAATACCAAGTCTTGCCACACAAAACTGAGAAAAAAATTATTTAGAGACAGGAGATAAGGTTTTTAACACGGTATTTACCGAGAAAAAAGTTTTTCCCGTGACTAGATGCCAACAATTAGTTATGGTATTTGGTTGATTCTCCCGTGTCTAGATACTTAAATTTGATCACGGTATTTAACAAATATATTTCATAATTAATTACGCCTGTTTTCCAATGCTTTCGTATTTGAACTTGTAGTATTGAGAGGGTGAATAATGAAACGAAGAAATAAAGCATTTTATAAATGATTTCCAAAGCCAAAAGTCATTACAAATGATATCCCCTTAATAGCCAGAACAAAGTCATTACAAAGGAAGTTCTTTAATGAAATGATAATATTAATAGATTACAGACATACTTGCTTTCCCAACGAAATACATCATGAAACGCCCAAGTCAGAAATTACGTCATAGTTGCAACTTATATAAGTAACGAAAACAACCTCACTTCTGCGTTTCATTTTGTAGATCGAAATGATGAGACAACATGCCAAGTGAAAGCAGCTTCTGTTCTGCTATTAAAGGCAGAAAAATGATATCATAACTTGCCCCTGCAGAAATACAACATAGAATCATTCATTAACTTTATTTTCCCAAAAGATAGCTCTATTCCACCACTTCCACTGGAAAAAAACAGCAAATCTACAAAACTGCAGTAATTACAACAACCTATTTAGGTGCAAGAGGCTTGCTGAATATAACAGATGGAACTCATCGAAGTAGTATCCCCTCTCCAGCTCCTACTATTGCTTTCTCATTATTTTGCCCACTTTAGTTTGTGACTGATGTACTGTCCCTTGCTGCATCAGCAGTAGATCATGAATTAGTTCCCCATTCATACCAACGTCGGGATGGCTGGTTTGATTATAAAAATTACCACTACTTCCTACGCATATAAAAATTGTCAACTGCAAATTGCTTCAGTTACATTGATATAATGGCCAGTTGTTCAATTAAGAAGAACTGACTCTGCTAACCCTTGATAGTTTCTCCAATCGCTTGAACCAAACTCCTACAACCAGTCCAGTTACCCATCTGTGACTGTAAAAGAAATTTTTTTGTATCTTTAATTCGAAGTAACCAATATAAATAGTAAAGAGAAATAAACAGAAAGGATACGAACAAAACACAAACTATTTAAATCCAAGTAGAGAGAAAAGAGACCAGGCTTTAGATTAACTCATTTTCCTTTGCTATAGAGGAACAACATAGATAAGTCTCTCCAATTTTTCCTCTCCCTCTTCCTTGTCATGTTCTTCAAACGACTTGTTAATATGGTTGTTGCTGAGCTGACACCAAGTTTGGACTTAAAGAGTACTTAGAATTGAGTAAACTAGGACTTCGGTTTTGGTGGAGAATCCAGTCCCTAGAATCCGAAATTGAAAATCAGGCTAAGAGTAAAACCTGCAGCCTTGAATCTTGATGGAAAGATGAAGTATAATAATAAACACTTCTCACGTCCCCCTGATACAGAATTCAAACACAAAATCCTACATTACTGAAAACTCCAAGTTGATTAACACAAGCCACGTTAACACAAGCCAAACACCAATCCATAAACTCAAAATAAAAACTCTTCTGCTCTATACCTTGTAGCAGTCAGATGAGAACATCAGCAATGATACAACAATGCACACAAAAGAATCCTCATTATATCGTCGTTGCTGGCGCCATCATCTGCAACATACAAGAAACAAACCCCTCATAAATCCTATCTCTAGAACCCATCCCAAAACCCCAACAAAAACAGAACCACCAAATCCCAAATTTAATATCCACAAACCTAGCGATCTCCTTTCTGCCCCTCATCTGAAAAAAGTGACGAATTTGAAGGGAAGGTCTGGGTCGTAGGATCCTTTCCTGGTAGCCTTGCTCGTTGCCGCTCGGGAACATCTAGCTCCGCCGTTGTCCAGCTCCCCTGCGATTTACGCCATAAGTTGTGCCAAGAGTCGCCATTGCCGAAAGTTTCTTACACCTCCGCCTTCGAATACAGATCTAGGTTCGTCGTGGACCTTTCCCTGGGTCTCGAATCGCGCCATACTCTGCCTCATTTGTTCCGAGATAGCCCCATGGATAGCGCGATAAAGATTTCTCGCTCACAGAGGAAGGGGGTGATGGTGATTTTTCAACCATGGAGTCGAGGAAGAAGCTGATTGAAGATGAAGATAATATGGAATGGCAACATTGATTTTTAGTCAGAGGGGAGGGATTTTGCCCATAAACTATACTTATCAAGTTTAGTATAATTGTTGTAACTAATGGTTCGTTTAGTTAGTAGCCCATAAACAGTTACATACATATATATATTAGCTTTCAAAGCATATAAGAATAAATTTAACTAGTCATGCCCTCCATATAAAAATTAAAGATTCATATTTCAAAGGCTAAAATTTTGAAAAACCAAAAAGTTAAAAACACCAAATTTGTTTCATTCTTTCTTTTCACAAAAAAATACTAAAATTTCCCTCCTTCTTTCTCCTTCCATAAATTAGAAACACTCAATTTCCCTCCTCTTTCTCTTCCATAAAATTGAAAGAACCAAATTTCCCTCTTCTTTCCTTCCACAAAAAGTTGAAAACTCAAAATTTCCCTTCTTATTTCTCTTTCATAATCAAAAGAACCAAACTTTCCCACGTCTTTCTATTCCCACAAATCAAAACCACCAAAATTTTCACTTGTTCCTTTTCTAAAAAATTCAAAGAACCAAATTTCTCTCTTCTTTCTCTTCCCAAAAAGTTGAATACACCAAAATTTTCCTCTTCTTTTAAAAACATCAAATTACCAAATACATTTCTTTATTTTATTTATATTTAATATTGTCCATGATCACAATTATTAATTATTCATTATTAATATTGACATTATGTTGATTTTATATTTACTTTTTTAATTTTGTTAAAGAACATAGTATTCAAGTGACCTTCATGTTTCAATTTTTGTAATTTTCTTAAAATACATAATATCAAGTGAGTTTCATATTTTTTAAATTCCCTATATGAAATGAAAAAATAATTTTACCTAAGTTTAGAATGAAAAACTTTATTTTGAAAAACTATGTATTTTATATTATAATAATTATTTAAGTTGACTAAGTGAGGTTCGGGTTCAGTCGGTCGGGTTACCGGTTAGTCGGGTTCGCGTCAATCGGGTTTGGGTTAATCGGGTTGCGGATCAATCGGGTTCGGGTTAATCGGGTTGCGGGTCAGTCGGGTTGCGGGTTAGTCGAGTTGCGGGTCGGGCGGGTTACGGGTTGTTGACTTTTAGTCAATTCGGGTTTCGGTCGGGCTGCGGGTCGTGTTGATCAGGTGGGTTAATTGGGTCGGGCTATGTTTTGACACCTATAACCGCGACACTGTTGAGGCCTTTAGCGATGTCGTTTTTAGCTAAACAGCACCGCTTGATTCTACCCACGACATCGTTTTAATATTAAACGACTCCGCTTCCAGCCTTGCGGTGTCGTTTTCTTCCCAAATCAGCACAGTTGGTTTTTTTCCTCCACGACACTGTTTATTTTCAACACTGTCGTTTGCTAGTACCGCGGCACCGTTGGGCCTACTCGCGGTACGGTTTTTTCTCCTTCCGACAAAATGCGGCCCACCTCTTATTTTTCCAGTAAACAGTGTCGTTTCCAGTGCCGGGGTACAGCTGAGCTTCCTTGCAGTACCGTTTTTCTGTTCCGCAATATCGTTTTAACTCTCCACGATGCCGCTCGACTCCAAACGACACCGTTTTTTACCAGCTGTATCGAATTAAATGCCGAGACTAATTAATGCGGCATTTAATTTCGGCCAAATTAATTTTAGGTGTCAACACGCAGAATGTGCATATTCGTTGTCCTATCCAATTATCATAAAACATTACCTGAAATCTCAGACCACATCAGAAATACAACAAACCACACTTAGACTTAGTTAGGGACATAAGGATAATGAAATAAGGTCACCTAAACTAAGGACATTGGTTATTTTCAACAAACATATGTTGCGCTGAGCCTAAGTTGGACCTCGTCCATCTTGCTAATTTTGCGTGGCGGGAAAACGAGTAGAATAATATATATACATTTAGGTTCTGACTTCTCATAATCTCAACGTAAGTATACAAATACCCACTAACAAAAACCAGTGGCGGTCAACTCAAAACGAAACCCCCGCGGCCCAGACAGCCGCAACAATGAATTATTAGTTGCTGTGTGAATATACAGACAGACAGACAGACTCGTGTGAATATAAAAAAAAAAAAAACAATCTTGACTTATGACAAAGGTCAAAATGATCTTATCATTTTTATTCTTGCTGTGTGTGACGATACGTAAATGATATTAGCATTGACCTTAACACTCCCCACATTTCACCACTTCAATCACTCAATCCTGACATTATGAAGAAATGACTTTCAGAAGAAAATAATAAGACTTCATGGAAGAAGAAAAAAATATATTAGGACTGTGAAAACTATGTAGAAATCAAAGATATTTATAGATGAAAGGAATGTTACTATGCGTGACTGTGCTCTGTGCACTCATGTGGTTTCTGAACTAGAACTATTGTTGTAAAGTTTGAATTTCACCTGAGCAAAAAATTTGAAATTTTTTTTTCGTTCTTGTAAAGTTTGATCATGAGTGAAAAATAGTTCAGTGAAATATAGTTTGTCGTATCTCCCTATAAAACACAAAGGAACACCGCAACTGGAAAGTACGTACTTAATCATCGTCATTAGCATTAACTGAAATCCGATCCCAACCAAAAACACACCCATCCAAGGCCGAGCCAGCAACGCAATCTCGGACCAAAAAGACGATACAGAGCACCAAAAGCATCACCATTATGGCCACTCACTTCCTTGTCTCCATTATCCAGCTCGTAATTCTCTCCATTATCCAGCATCACCATTATCGATCTCGTGGCTCTCTTTTTGTTTGGCGCATTGCTATTGTTACCGCCTTGATTTATGTTGATGATCTGATTCTCGCTGGGGATGATGATGCTTTCATTCAGACCGTTAAGACGACTCTTGATCATCAGTTTGGGATAAAGAACTTGGCACCCTTGAAGTATTTCCTAGCCATAGAGGTTTCCTGATCAAACAAGGGCATTTTCCTGAGTCAGCGTAAGTATACCCTTGATCTTCTTTAAGATGCTGGTCTTACGCGGGGGGGGGGGGGGGGGGGTGCGGGTTCGTTTCCCATGGAACAGAATCATCAACTCACTCGGCCACCTACAGAGGCTGAACTTCGTGAATCTCAGTCAGTGAATAAATCTGCCTATCACCGCTTGGTTGGGCATCTCCAGTATCTTACGGTGACTCGCCCAGACATCGTTTATGCAGTTAACAAACTCAGCAGGTTTGTTAATTTTCCTTCTTGTGCACATGTTGATGCTGCCCAACGAGTTCTTCGATACTTGAAAAATGCCACGGTTCAAGCCATTTTGCTTCCATCCACTTGTAATCTTCAGTTGACGTCCTATTGTGATGCGGATTGGGCGGCGTGCCAACTCACCCGCAGGTCCACCTCGGGTTACTTTGTTACCTTGGGTTCGGCTCCGATATCTTGGCGCAGTAAGAAACAGACAGTTGTTGCGCGTTTGTCTGCCGAAGCAGAGTATAGGGCGATGGCTAGCGCTGTCAGTGAGGCGCTCTTCTTTGTGATCTAGGTGTTGTGCAGTCTCGGCCTACCGTTCTCCACTGTGATAATCAAGCTACTCTTCATATTGCAGCTAATCCGGTGTTTCATGAGTGCACCAAGCATGTTAAACTTGACTGCTATTTTGTTCGCGATTATGTTACTTCCGGTACTGTACTTCCTACCAAGATTGACACTCATGATCAGCTGGCGGACATCTTCACCAAAGGTCTTACTAGTGATCACTTCCATTATTTACTCTCCAAGCTCGGCATTTGTAACCTTCATGCCCCGCTTGTGGGGGGTAAAGGATATGTGTCATTAGTGTAGGGACTAATTTGTACTTTTCCATCTTAGTTCCTACGTATAACCCTAAGGTGATTGTTGTTTAGGGTTATATATATATATATGCTGCTGTAATTGTTTATCCGCTTAAGCTAATGAGAAAAGATTAAGAAGGTTTACTTCTCCGTGGATTAGTCTCGTTCACACGAACGAGGATACCACGTAAATCGCTTGTGTTGTGGTTTGCTTTTACTTTAGATTCACAAATCTTTCATAACAGATGTCACTTCCAGCCAAGTTGTCCATTACATTAAAGGATGAATGAATAATTTCAATTATAAGAAGAAAAAACCCATCGAATAAGGCTTGCGAACTAACTGAACCGTAATTGGGGGTTGGGGGGGGGGGGGGGGGGGGGGGGATAAAAGAGGTTAATTGGATTCCTATCCCGTATTTAAACTAATTAACTATTATTTATTTTATTTTCCGCCCCTGCATTTATATTTGAAAGGTTGAAGGCTAATTAGGGGTGGAGGGGACAGAAATAGTTAATTGGATACCCGGTGTTTCCCGAGAAAATCAAATACCATCGTCGGTGCCGAATTTGTTTCCAGCGATGTTGATTTGATGCACCTCTGAATGCTGAAATCAACATGACCGTCAAATATCCACCGCCCGGCGATGTTGATCTAATCGATGCACCTTTGACTTCTAACCAAGAACGATCGTTGCTCGGTTCACACCTCTCCAAACAATGTTCGAACGAGGGTGTTTGAGTTTTTAGGAATCTACGTTACCGCTACTCCTATGGAGATTCCTGTGGAGAGCTCCGCGACTACAACTATGGAGATCCTTCCTGGAAGGAGAGCTCCGCGAAAGAGTTACAGAGAATAAGATAAGTTTGACAGATGTGTTTTCTGTGTTGATTTGGTTGTCCTTCTCTCTCCTTGATCTAGTGCTTTTATTCGAAAAACATCTTCATAACTTTCACGCTCCATGAACCCGCTTCCTCAACTGCTCCATCGTGAACTCCCACGTGTCTCAACCGCCTCAATTTTGATTCTGCGTGAATCTCACGTGGAACAAAGCTACAATGACGATGTTGCTTTGGGATAACAGTGACGTTGAACTTAGCGGGCAACCCTTGGCCGAGCTCTTAACCACTGCGATATCATTTTTAATCAAACGATATCGTTTATGATACAGCGGTGTCGTTGATACCTCCCGCGGCGTCGTTTTTATCTAAACAACACAGTCTAAAATAATTATTAAAAAGATTAGTTAATTAAACCGGCTCATTATTGTCACGCGGTCAAATTCTCATCCCGCGACGCCGTTTAATCTTTCCGCGGCATCGCTTTTCACTAATTGATGCCGACCTTGAATTGCTTTGTCACGGTCCCATCAAACAATGTCGTTTTTCATTCCGCGGCATTGTTCTCTACCAAACGGTGACGTTTTCTCGTCTTGCGGTGTCGTTGTCCTTGGCGCGCCGCCCTCACCAAAATCCTACCGTTGTGCTTTATTTTTTTAATTAAACGGTGTCTCTTAGTAATACCGCGGCACTGTTGAGGCCTTTAGCGGTGTCGTTTTTAGCTAAACAGCACGCTTGATTCTACCCACAACATCGTTTTAATATTAAACGAATCCGCTTCCAGCCTTGCGGTGTCGTTTTCTTCCCCAATCAGCTCCGTTTGTTTTTTTTCCCTCCACGACACTTTTTGTTTTCAACACTGTCATTTGCTAGTACCGCGGCACCGTTGGGCCTACTCGCGGTACCGTTTTTTCTCCTTCCGACAAGGAATAAAACTAATAATTAATAAAAAAGGGTTATAGGTAAAATATGCCCCTCTACTATGACGATTTATAAAACATGCCCCCTCAACTATTTTTTACATCAAACATGCCTCTGTACTTTGAAAAAATTGTTAAACATGCCCTTCTGTTAAAATTTCCATCCAAAATCCGTTAGCAAAGTCCGAACTTTGGTTTGGGTGACACAAATATCTAATATATCCCTAATAATTTCACTTTGAAGAGACCTAACTAAATAAAACGAGAGACAAAACTGACATTTTCGCTCCCATTTGTAGATGTCGTGTCGTCTAAATCTCGGTTCAACAATGATTGATGATTTTTCAATGGAATGTTTAACAGAAGGGCATGTTTGATAATTTTTTCAAAGTACAGGGGCATGTTTGATGTAAAAAATAGTAGAGGGGCATATTTGTTAAAACTTCATAATAGAGGGGCATATTATACCTATAACCCTAAAAAAATCATTTTCCAAAACCACTACTAAACGTGGCCCACCTCTTATTTTTCCGGTAAACAGTGTCGTTTCCAGTGCCGCGGTACCGCTGAGCTTCCTTGCGGTACCGTTTTTCTGTTCCGCAGTATCGTTTTAACTCTCCATGATACCCCGCTCGACTCCAAACGACACCATTTTTTACCCGCGGTATCGAATTAAATGCCGAGACTAATTAATGCGGCATTTCAAATTAATTTTAGGTGTCAACACTCGGAATGTGCATATTCGTTGTCCTATCCAATTATCATAAAATATTACCTGAAATCTCAGACCACATCAGAAATACAACAATCCACACTTAGACTTAGTTAGGGACATAAGGATAATGAAATAAGGTCACCTAAACTAAGGACATTGGTTATTTTCAACAAACATATGTTGTGCTGAGCCTAAGTTGGACCTCGTCCATCTTGCTAATGTTGCGTGGCGGGAAAACGAGTAGAATAATATTTATACATTTAGGTTCTGACTTCTCATAATCTCAACGTAAGTATACAATTACCCACCAACAAAAACCAGTGGCGGTCAACTAAAAACGAAACCCCCGCGGCCCAGACAGCCGCAATAATGAATTATTAGTTTAGTGGCCATTAAATAGCTAGGCCTATAAAACACAAAGGAACACCGCAACTGGAAAGTACGTACTTAATCATCGTCATTAGCATTAACTGAAATCCGATCCCAACCAAAAACACCCATCCAAGGCCGAGCCAGCAACGCAATCTCGGACCAAAAAGACGATACAGAGCACCAAAAGCATCACCATTATGGCCACTCACTTCCTTGTCTCCATTATCCAGCTCGTAATTCTCTCATCAGCCTTCATAATGATCCCCACACCGACTTCAGCCAAATTGGAGAAGCTAACGCACCTCCACTTCTACTACCACAACAACATCGCCGGCCCGCGTGCCACCGCCGTCCCAATCAACCCCAAAATCCAACCCGTTGATCTTCGAGACCCCGCCAGCCTGTTCGGCCGGCTGACCATAGCCGACGACCCGCTGACTTCCGGGCCAAGCCTGGAGAACTCGACGGTGGTGGGAAGCGCGCAAGGGATGTACGGCAGCGCATCGCAGACTGAGATGGCATTTGCTATGGTGTTCAACTTCGCGCTCACTCAGGGGAAGTACAAAGGGAGCAGCTTCTGTTTGCTAGGTAGGAACCCAATTTTCACAAACCCTAGGGAGCTAGCCATCATTGGTGGCACCGGCGCTTTCCGTTTCTCTCGCGGATACGCTATGCTCAAGACGTTCTACATGGATATGCAAACCGGCGCCAATACCATCGTGGAGTACGACGTTTATATCCGCCACTATTAACGTTATAGCCAGCTAGACTGCTGGTAAAAGATTCGTACATAGTTATTTTATTTTATTTATTAATTTAACCTACATACAAATTCTAAAATTTGACCATCTGTTCCTTTTTACTTCCATTCTTTTATTCGTTTTCTTTAATTTGTATTTGACCATCTTGTATTCATTTCTTTCTATACTTGAGAGATTTATATCATGTATGTAACAGCTCATGCACATACATCCCTTGATCGGTTGTCTATATATATAATAGTGTTTAGTTGTCTATATAGCAATATCTTATAGTGAGAACGAATCTAATCATATGGTTCTATTTCTCAATGTATTTTCAAATTGCTAATTGATGTGTATTTGAAATTCAGAAGCAATACACTAGGTACCTATTTGCAAATCACTCCATTAATTTGGCACCAATCATAATTAAATATCATATTTAATTAATATCTAAACAAATGAGCATTTTGAAATTCAGATCCCAAATACCAAATCCAAATTATTCTATCCAAACACATACTAAATAAACGATGTCTTATTTTTTTACTTTTAGGGGACTTGTAATTGGGTAAGATCTTATCAAAGGGCATCTCCATTGATACTTTCGTTTGAAAAGCAAATTTCAATTCCTCGCCCTTAAACTAATTTTAAAATTCAAGTTCGAGCCGAGCTCAAGCTGGAAAAATTTATAAACAAGCTGTGCTCAACCTATGCAAAAACTTGACTCGATTTGGCTCGTTTGTAGCCCTAATCATAAGGTTGAGAAATCCATTACTTGATTTCTTTGTGATGGTCCGCATCGTGTGAGAGATTGCCCTAAAAAGCACAAGTTGTTGGCCATGAATTCTGCACTAGCAGAGTGCTCGAGCTCGAAAGAGGAAGAGGAGGAAACTATAAGAATGGAGCCCTATGTCGCGAAGATTGGCTGCATGAAGAGTTTGAGCGCCATCAAGCGGACGGAAGAGCACTTTGACCCTTAGCCACATGGCGAATGATTCATAGAGGCAAAACTCAACCAAACAAAGACTAAAGCTTTGGTTGACACTGGGGCAAGCTGCAACCTTCTCGAATCTCGACGTGGAAGAAGCACAGAGGCTAGGCATCACATAGGATAAGGAGCAAGGAGGGTGGCTGAAGGCTACCAACTCAAGGGCCACAAGAACTCACGTAGTAGCGCGCCAAGTTCCACTCAAGCTTGGAGGATGGAATGAGGGGAGGACTTTGAGGTTATGTCAGTAGATGACTATTAGGTCATCATCGTCATGGAGTTCATAGTGCGGGAAAAAGCTTTCCCGATCCCTTACGCAATAGATTTTGCATTGAAGGTGGAGCGATATCGATTACCATCATGAGAGAGCAATCCAAGTCAATTAAGGGGTGTTTGTTTAGGCAAGGACAACAAGAATTGGCAACAATGGTGGAGGGATCGACTCACTTGAAGACTCGGTTGAGAAGGACGAGGAGGAGGACTGCACAACATAGTGGAGCTATGAGAGACGAGGATGAGCCAACCTCGAATTGTCAGGAGAAGCAATGAAAGGCCAACATGATCGAGGAGGTGGGACACTCGAATACGTGATGGAGAAGACTACGGTGGAGTGCGTAGAGTCATGGGAGCACAAGGCTCGAGAGCGAGCCAGGGCCATCCTTGGATTTAAGGAAAGTGCAAAGAGACCTGGTCATGACCCGCCACACGTGACATTCTCCCCCAACTATTATCATGATGCTCTCGGCGTGTCCTTGCTAGGAAATACCTCGAGTAGCCTCGGACGTGTGTCATTATGGAAGACCTAATAGCATAGGATGCTCCTAGTGTAACATCCCGTATCTGGGTTAAATGTCACACTAAACCATTTCGGCGTAGGAATAAAGGACCAATACCATAATTGGAATGAATTCTACCAGATTGGAAACATGAAAAGAGTATACAAAAATAAAGTCACGGTCAAGATTCGACCCAATGAGCTGAAGTCTTAATACCATCACTGCCACCAATTAGGCTACAATCTTTCTATGTTTATTGGTCCCTCTTACTTTTATCAAATTTCAGCAAACGAGATTAATATGTGAAAAATGGGACAAAGCCCAAGACGTAGCCTATCTCATTTCATTACAATAAGGCTGGCAGCATCCTTTTTATATATATATATATATAGTGAAAATTGACCGTTGAGATCGGTCGGTCGGAGTGCGTTCAATGCACCCAACTCAAAAACTAGTCGTAAGGTGTCGGATTTTGAATTTTAATTTGTAGAATTAGTGTAATATGATTAGATAATATATGACAACAAGTAATTAGCGGATTACCCTAAGCCCTAGACCTTCAATTTTGAGTTCTATCTCTAAACCCCAAATTGTAAACCCTAACCCTAACCCTAAATCTCTAAACTCTAAATCCTTCAAATTAAAGTAAACTTTTAATGGTTTTTGTGCAAATTCATGTGCGTTATTGTTCATCACATCATAAGTGATGATTGACGTCATTTTGAAATAAATTGCATGTTTAAAATGACGGTTATGAAGAGAATGCACTGAATGCACCCAAAAAAGTGAGTGCAATATATATATTACACTTGTGAACTCTTGGAGTAGAATGAGACCACCATTTTCATTAGCTGTGGAATCAGAGATTGGATTGGGAGCTAATATTCAACAGCAACTTTGTCGACAAAGTGTTTACGCTATAAAATTTGCCTTGTACCACATTGGTGATTTACAAGATAATTAATGAGTTTATAAGGCTACACCCATTATAATAACTAATATTGTCTAAGTTGGGGATTATGGATATTGATTTTAAGCCCAAGCCACTAAGTCTGGAGAGGGACATGCCACTTCAACGAAGAGAGCCATGCCCATCTAGAAATGGAGAGGCATGTGCCGCTTCAACCAGAAGGGCCAAGTCCATCTAGAATTTAGAAACACATGCTATCTCAAGGAAGACCCCGGTACAGTCAAAAATATTCTTAGTCTCGAGAAGGACGTGCCACTTCACGAAAAGGCCATGCCATCTCACGACTAAGACCGAATGAGTGAAAAATAAATTAAGTCTGGAAGAGGTACATGCCGCTTCAAGGAGATGCACATGCCACTTCAACGAGAGGTCCATGTCGCTTCACGAGAAGGGGCATGGACGCGAGACAAGATGAGACGTTCATGCCACTTCACGAGAAGGGGCATGGGCACGAGAATAGAAGCATCACCATTATGGCCAATCACTTTCTTGTCTCCATTATCCAGCTCGTAATAATTTTCTCATCAGCCTTCATAATTATCCCCACACCAACTTCAGCCAAATTGGAGAAGCTAACGCGCCTCCACTTCTACTACCACAACAACATCGTCGGCCCACGTGCAACCGCTGTCCCAATCAACCCCAAAATCCAACCCGTTGATCTTTGAGACCCCTGCTGCTTCGGCCGCCACTCCTCTTTGAGCTTTTTATTTGCAGGTGAGGTTGAAGGGGGTGGCAGCGAAGGCGTGAGAGGGGAATCCTACAAAACGAGATGCACAGAGGGGTACACGATAGGCTCGTGTACCTGGTGAGAAATCGCATGCATAGGTGTGACAGTAGGCATATCACAATGATCAAGGTCAGCCACAGAAAAAGTAGCATGTTCATTCCCAGCACGCAAGATCAGTTTACCACTATGCACATCAATTAGTGCCTTGGCGGTGGCAAGAAATGGTCTAACCAAAATCAAAGGCACATCCACATCCTCATTTATATCCAGAACAACAAAATCAACAGGATATGTGAATGCGCCTACTTTAACAAGCAGATCCTCTATGATACCCCTAGGATGCACAATAGAGCAATCAGCTAACTGAATGCTCATCCTAGCAGGGCTAAGTTCACCTAGGTCTAGCTTTTTAAACAGATTGTATGTCATGACATTTATGCTAGAGCCTAGGTCCTCCAAGGACTTCCCTACATGCATGCTGCCAATATTAAGAGGGATAGTAAAACTCCCTGGGTCCTTGCGCTTTTTGGGCAGCTTGTTCTGATGGATAGCAGAACACTCCTCGCTCAGCATCACTGTCGAAAGATCCCCAAGTTTCTTCTTGTTGCTGAGGAGATCCTTCAGGAACTTGGCGTACTTGGGCATCTTCGACAGTGCCTCCATGAAGGGTGCTGACATTGAGCTGCTTCAACATTGCCATGAACTTGGCAAACTCAGTCTCCAGCTTATCTTTATGTAGTCGAGTGGAGAAGGGAAGCAGGGGTACATGCTCCTTAACCACTAGTTGTGGCTTGAGAGCAGGGGCTTCCTTCTCCACCCTCACTTCTACATCATTGGCTGGAAGTGCTGAAGCAGGCAGTGGCTCTTCCTCCCTAGCCTGGGAAGGGACCGCCGATATGGACTTGCCACTCCTAGTGGTGATGGCATTCAGATGCTGGTGCGGCTCCCGTGAATTGTGGATAGTAGTGGCAGGTAGAGTTTGCGGGGCCTGGGTATTAACTTGGCGAGCCATGCTACCCATCTGGTTCTGTAAATCTTGCAAAACGGCACCTTGGTTCCTCTGGCCTGCCTCTAGTGAGGCTATGCTCTGGTCCATCCTCGTGAAAGTTGTCTGGGTGGTAGTCATGAATGCCGCTAGAATGTTTTTCAGCTCCGTCATCTGATTATCTGGAGCCGGGCTGCTACTGGCTCGGCATACTGACGCTGAGGCTGCTGCTGAGGGACTAGCCCCTGTCTAGCCTGGAAAGGCTGCCTCTGCTGGAAACCACTTGCTGGTGCCGGGAAACCAGGTGGCTTAGTGGTGTTGCTATTCCAAGCGAAGTTGGGTGCTGGCGCCACCCCTCATTGTATGTATTACTGTAGGGGCAAAGCGCCGAGCATTGGCGATGAAGTCCAACTGCTCTTGGGGAGTAGTCGACTCCCGCATAGCCTGGCAGTCTTCCACTAGATGATTTGCGCTCTCACACCACTGACATTGAGCTACTGGAGGTGTAGCCAAACCTCTGCCCGGAATACGACTGTTGGGCTGCTTCAATGTCTGCACTAACTCGGCCACCTGCTGCTCGAGCCCGGACCTGGCCTCCATGGCGTGCACACTACGGTCCCTAGAATTCCTGCCTCTGGTGACCTGCCCCCAGGAATGATCTCTGGCAGCCAGTGTACTCAATCACCCTCTGGTTGTCCGGAGAGAGAGCACTGTAGAAGTTCCCCACGGTGAATGCATCACTGAAGCCATGATGGGGACACTGCCAGAAACATCCCATGTATCGCTCCCATGCATCACGAAGGGACTCGTCTGGCTACTGGCGGAAGTGAGTGATCTCCCGCTGGATCTCTGTAGTCTTTGATGCCAGATAGTACCTGTGCACGAACTTGTTGGCCAGATCGTCCCAAGAAGTGATAGACAATGGGGGCTGGGTCTCCAACCACCTCTTAGCATTCCCCGCCAGAGAATGGGGGAAGAGGTGAAGGCGGATTGCGTCATCAGGGACACCGTTGAGCTTAAACCCATTCGTCAGCTGCAGAAAACGGGAATGATGCACCCTTGCCTCCTTATCCTTCAAGCCATGAAACGGGATAGAGGATGTAATCAGTTGAATCCAGCATGGCTTGATCTCGAAGTTGTTCGCTGGAATGGGCGGGTAGAGGATGACAGGGCGGATATCAGCAATCCGTGGAGTGTAGTAGTATTCCAATGTGGGACCCGGCGGCGGTGGATGATGATGAACCCCATCTGCCTGGGGTATGGGGTTGTTCCCCAAGATCTGATTCACCGGGGGAACCTGGGTGAGGATTCCCCTGGTGTGGATTGTGATCTCCTTCCATCTTCTACTCGTCCTCGGACTCGCTGCATAAATGGCCGTCTATGCGCTCCTCCGTAGACAGTCTAGCTCGCTGTTGTCTCCTAAGTTGGCGACAGGTGCGTTCAATCTCACCCAAGTAGTCAATGTGGCCGTGTGGGATTGTGTGAGCCTTCACACGGGCAGGAATACATCTCACACGGCCGTGTGAAGTTGCAATGTGGCCGTGTGGAATTCTGCGAGGCTTCACACGGGCACACTGGGTGAGCCACACGGCCGTGTGTCCCTGGCCTTGTAGGTAGCCTGAAACCACATAATCGGAATGCGGGGTTTTGTGTCTCGCACGGGCAACTAGGTATGCCACACGGCCGTGGGACCCTGCCCGTGTGAGTCGGGATTTTCTGCTTTTAAGCCAATTTCCAGCCACAAGTAAGGGGGATTCGAGTTTTAGAGAGACAGAGCGATTCCTAGAGAGAGAAAGCGACGAACAAGAGTTCCCAAGTGCCCTAGCTTGATCTTCATTACCGTTGGAGCTTGGCTTGAGCCGGGAGTAGTGCCGATCGACGCCCAGGAGCAGAAATCCATCCTTCACAGTATGGTTTCCGCATCTGAATATGCTTTTGCTTCTTTCTCCATGCAGTAATTCTCCCATTCATCTGGGTATGGGAAACCCTAGATTTGTATGTTAGGTTTGATTGTATGAACCCAAGTACAGATTCTATGATTTGATTATATTCAATTGAGGTTTGAATGATTGAATGGCATAAATCCTGATCAAATTCCTGTTGTTTCTGCTTTAACCTAGAATGAGAATATCTGCCTAGGTTGATAGAGCATCCTTAATTGAAGGTAGTGAATTGGCGACTTTAGTCGAGGAGCCAATTCACTATTCTGTACCGAATTCAATTCGGTAGTGGAGGTTTTGTTCGTTAGGGCCTCAATCTGTTTACTCCGGTGGAGGTTAGTCGCCCGCTAGAGACTCAGATTGAGAGGGTCTGGAGACCTTTAGTCGAGACTTCAGATTGTTTAAGAACCTTCCGCAGTATAACTATCATAGAAATTGAACTTGGTGAATTGCAATCCGGCTTAACTGCAGTCTAGGGGGAACCATATCCCGGTGACCTCTCTCGACTTTAAAACAACCGTTTAACTTGCTTTGTTTGTTTGTTAATTTGGATTTTCACTAAGTTTCACTGCTAGATAACAAGAATTCACCGAGTAGTCATCAAATCTAGGACCCGGGTTGACATTAAAACCCAAACCTGCTATACTACGCTTTAGGAAGTGGTTTCACGTTGCCGGGGACGGTTAGGTTGTTGAAGAAAAGTGATTTCTGTTACTTTAGCATTTTCGGTTTCGCATCGACTGTTTGTTCTTTCCCACTTGTGCTTTCACGGGTTTGCTTGCTTGATTGTGTGCAGGTAGTGCATGACCCGTAGCCAGTCGGGAGGTTTACTGCCGTTGAATCTAGAGATTGAATGCACCTGTCGCCAACTTAGGAGACAACAGCGATCTAGACTGGCTACGGAGGAGCGCATTGACGGCCATTTGAGCAGCGAGTCCGAGGACGAGTACGAGGTGGAAGATTACAATCCACACCAGGGGAATCCTCAGCAGGCTCCTCCGGTGAATCCGGTCCTGGGGAACAACCCCATACCCCAGGCAGATGGGGTTCATCATCATCCATCGCCGCCGGGTCCCAATTTGGAGTACTACTACACTCCACGGATTGCTGACATCCGCCCGGTCATCCTCTACCCACCTATTCCAGCGAACAACTTTGAGATCAAGCCATGCTGGATTCAACTCATCACATCCTCTATCCAGTTCCATGGCTTGAAGGATGAGGAGGCAAGGGTACATCTTTCCCGTTTTCTGCAGCTAACAAACGGGTTCAAGCTTAATGGTGTCCCTGATGATGCAATCCGCCTTCACCTCTTCCCCCATTCTCTGGAGGGGAATGCTAAGAGGTGGTTGGAGACCCAGCCCCTATTGTTCATCACTTCTTGGGATGATCTGGCTGACAAGTTCGTGCATAGGTACTACCCAGCATTGAAGACCACAGAGATCCAGCGGGAGATCACTCACTTCTACCAAGAGCCAGATGACTCACTTCGTGATGCATGGGAGCGGTACATGTTATATTTCTGGCAGTGTCCCCATCATGGCTTCAGTGATGCATTCACAGTGGGGAACTTCTACAGTGCTCTCTCTCCGGACAGCCAGAGGGTGATTGAGTCTCTATGCCCAGGAGGGGATATTCTTACTAAGACTCCACCTGAACTGAACCAGATGATCAGTACCCTGGCTGCAAGATATCATTCCCGGGGGCAGAGCAGCAGAGGAAGACAATCCCGGGACCGTGGTGTGCACGCCATGGAGATCATGTCCGGGCTCGAGCAGCAGGTGGCCGAGTTAGTGCAGACATTGAAGCAGCCCAATAGTCTTATTCCGGGCATAGGTTTGGCTACACCTCCAGTAGCTCAATGTCAGTGGTGTGAGAGCTCAAATCACCTAGTGGAAGACTACCAAGCTATGAGGGAGTCAACTACTCCCCAAGAGCAGTTGGACTTCATCGCCAATGCTCGGCGCTTTGACCCCTACAGCAATACATATAATAAGGGGTGGCGCCAGCATCCCAACTTCGCTTGGAGTAGCAACACCACTAAGCCACCTGGTTTCCCAACACCAGCTGGTAGTTTTCAGTAGAGGCAGCCCTTCCAGGCTCGACAAGGGCCAGCCCCACAGCAGCAGCCCTACCAGCCTAGGCTGGGGCAACCATTCCAGCAGCCCCAGCATTAGTTTGCCGAGCCAGCAGCAGCTCCGGCTCCAGATAATCAGATGACAAAGCTTGAAAATATTCTAGCGACATTCATGACTACCACTCAGGCAACTGTCACGAGGCTGGACAAGAGTATAGCTTCACTGGAGGCAGGCCAGAGGAACCAAGGACCCATTTTGCAAGATCTATAGCACCAGATGGATAGCATGTCTCGCCAAATTAATACCCGGGCCCCGGGAACTCTACCTGCCACTACCATCCCCAATCCACGGGAGCCGCACCAGCAACTGGATGCCATTTTTACCAGGAGCGGTAAGACCATATCCGTTGGTCCTGTCCCGGCCAGGCAGGAGGAACCACTACCTGCTTCAGCACTTCCAGCCGACGATGCAGAAGTGCGAGTGGATAAGGAAGCCCCTGCTCCCAAGCCACAACCAGTGGTTAAGGAGCATGTACCCCAGCTTCCCTTCCCCACTCGCCTACACAAAGACAAGCTGGAGATTGAGTTTGCCAAGTTTATGGCAATGTTGAAGCAGCTCAACACCAGCATAGCGTTTGTCGAGGCACTGTCGAAGATGCCCAAGTACGCGAAGTTCATGAAAGGTCTCCTCACCAACAAGAAGAAACTTGGGGATCTCTCGACAGTGTTGCTGAGCGAGGAGTGTTCTGCTATCCTGCAGAACAAGCTGCCTGAAAAGCGCAAGGACCCAGGGAGTTTTACTATCCCTCTTACTATTGGCAGCATGCATGGCAAGTCCTTGACGAACCTAGGTGCTAGCATAAATGTCATGCCATATAAGTTGTTTAAGAAGCTAGACTTAGGTGAACTTAGCCCTACTAGGATGAGCATTCAGCTCGCTGACCGTTCCATTGTGCATCCTAGGGGTGTCATAGAGGATCTGCTTGTTAATGTAGGTGCATTCACATATCCTGTTGATTTTGTTATTCTGGATGTAAATGAGGATGTGGATGTACCTTTGATTCTGGGTAGACCATTTCTTGCCACCGCCAAGGCACTTATTTATGTGCATGATGGTAAACTTATCATGCGTGCTGGGAATGAAAAGGCTACTTTTTCTGTGACTGAATTTGATCACTGTGCTATGATTGCTGTCACACCTGTGCATGCCATTTCTGATCAGGTACACGAGCCTGTCGTGTGTCCTTCTGCACCTCTCATTTTGCAGGACCCTCCTATCATTCCTTCGCCGCCACTCCATCCAATCTCGCCTCCGAACAAAAAGATCAAGGAGGAGTGGCGGCCGAAGCAGCAGGTTGCTAAGCCTGCACGGAAGAATGGTGGAGACCACTACGAGCTGGTTCCACCTCCTGCACCACGAACACCCTGGCCATCCGAGTACTCACTCGCTTACATCTTGCCGGATGGCCAGGTCGAGCTGACCAATGCTGGTGGTTGCACCCGTCGGGTGCATGGCCACAACCTGAAGCTGTACCTCAAGAGCGACATGGATCCGTTATTGGAGGACCTGTTCCTGCACTTCCCTGAGTATCCACCATGGGCGTCCAGCTAAAAGACGGTAAAGAGGCGCTTGTGGGGAGGCAACCCCACCATGGTTTTAATGTCTTTCTTTTGTTTTGAGTCGGATTGTAAACCGATTTGGTTTTGGTTTGTTTTCTTTTATTTTGGATGATGTATTGTTGGGATGACCATTGGACCTAACATGTGGTGTTTTAGCTCTTTTGTCTCCCTTTAGCGGTGCTTTGGTCCAGATTGGTCCCTCTCCAGTCCGCTTCACTCGACGGGTCCGCTTCCAGTCTCATGCAGTCTGTGAACACCGGTAACATCGTTCCCCTTATCCTTCCCTCTTCTCCATTGAGGGCAATGTCGATCTTAAGTGTGTGGGGGGGATGTTTATCTTTTGACTGCATTCGATCTGTTTGTGTGCTTAGAGCCTAGTCCACTGTCAAAATCTCGAGATTTGAGGGCTCCAAGTACGGCTGTTTGATCATATTGGAACTGTGTTTTGATTGGTGAATTGAATGGTTTTCGGATTGATGCATGACAACTGGATGGTGACTAGGACAACCTATTATGATGACTGAGACGTGCTGCACAGTTGTGTAGGGGTTCAGTTTTTCAACTGTTTGCTTACCAACTGTGACTTGGATTGATTACTTGTTTTTTACAGTCTCTTATGCATCTAGATCAGTGATCGGAATGAGAGATAGAGCATATAGGTAGCCATGTGAGATTTGAGCCTGCTCGTTTCTTTCTTGTGCGATAGATCCCTCTTCCATGATGTGTAGCATTCACGTGTCATTAGCTAAGATGATGGAGGCATAGGATAAGCCCACGACCAAATTGACTGTCCTGGTGTGTCATACCCCCTAGTCAGCCCCTTTGAGCCGTGTGTTTTCCTTTCTTTCGGTCTTCAATGAAAAGTCACCCTTTTGCATCTTTTAGAAGGTTCCACAGAGTGATGTTTACATGTTCTCTGCTGTTTCTGCTAAATGTAATGTGAGAGTTGGAGGTAGTTCTTAAAAAGTTGGGCAGTTGTTTGAGAATGTGCAGAGGTGGTGGTTCTCTTAAGAAATGAAAAAAAATGAAAGAAAAACAAAGAAAAAATGAAAGCAAAAGAGAGCCACCACCAAAAAGTCTGAATAGTGCCCATTAAGTAGTGTTTCTTAGCAGTCTGGCATAGAAATGCTAGCATTTATGTGACCTCCTACGCTCTTGTGCTCTGAAGAATTTGAGTAATGCAAAATAGCAGAAAGAAAGTAGTGGTTTGATTGACTGTGAGTTTGTTGGGTTTGGAAATGTGGAACCTTGTGCTATGAATACTTCCACCACCAAAAAGGCATTTTCCCCATGTCCAAGACCCTAGCCAGTCACTTGAACCTGTGTCTAAGACCTCCGGATTAGTTAGTGATGACAACCATTTATGTGAACTCTAACATTTAGAGGCTGCCGTCATGGTGAAGAGACGTTAGGGATTGAGAGAATAAGCATGCGCATTTTTCGCATCAAATTGACCTGACCCCACTAGTCGAGAGTGAGCGATTCATTTCCTTGTTCTTTACACTCTTTACCCGGTGAGGACCTAGATGGCTCGGTCTTGATTCTGATGTCTTGAGTTTTATGCATGAGTTGACTGTCTTGAGTAAGTGGTTGAGTCAAGTCTAGGTTGGTTGATGAACAGAAGGGAGACTCCTCCTTTACTCGATTTTGCTGCGCTCGAATGTCTTCTGTGGTGGTTGTCCAGGTTGCTATTGAGGTTGTTCATGTGTTGATGTTTGAAAGCCAGTATGATTCACGTGTTTCTGTGCCTATATGATTTGTCCCCAATGTTGGTATGGTTGAAATATGTAAGCTTACCTTGTGTCTGACTTGGTTTGCTTGGGGACAAGCAAACGGTTAAGTGTGGGGGAGTTTGATAAACCGTTAATTGCACATGTTTTTACCCCTATTCTGGAGACGTTTGAGGTGTTGATTCTCGTGTTTTAGACCGATTTCACGCTAGATTGTGCTTGGTTGTGATATTTCAGGTCCTAGTATGTGAATGAAGGTTTGGGAGCGAGTTCGGGGTCGATTGGATGAAGATCGGACGCGTGGCGAGTCGCTGAGGAAGTCACACGGGCACACACAAAACCCACACGGCCGTGCAAGTAGTCAATGTGGCCGTGTGGGATTGTGCGAGCCTTCACACGGGCAGGAATACATCTCACACGGCCGTGTGAAGTTGTAATGTGGCCGTGTGGAATTCTGCGAGCCTTCACACGGGCAGACTGGGTGAGCCACACGGCCGTGTGTCCCTGGCCGTGTAGGTAGCCTGAAACCACATAATCCAAACGCGGCGTTTTGTGTCTCACACGGGCAACTGGGTATGCCACACGGCCGTGTGACCCTGCCCGTGTGAGTCGGGATTTTCTGGTTTTAAGCCAATTTCTAGCCACAAGTGAGGGGGATTCGAGTTTTAGAGAGACAGAGCGGTTCCTAGAGAGAGAAAGCGACGAACAAGAGTTCCCAAGTGCCCTAGCTTGATCTTCATCACCGTTGGAGCTTGGCTTGAGCCGGGAGTAGTGCCGATCGACGCCCAGGAGCAGAAATCCATCCTTCACAGTATGGTTTCCGCATCTGAATCTGCTTTTGCTTCTATCTCCTTGCAGTAGTTCTCCGATTCATCTGGGTATGGGAAACCCTAGATTTGTATGTTAGGTTTGATTGTATGAACCCAAGTACAGATTCTATGATTTGATTATATTCAATTGAGGTTTGAATGATTGAATGGCCTGAATCCTGATCAAAATCTGTTGTTTCTGCTTTAACCTAGAATGAGAATATCTGCCTAGGTTGATAGAGCATCCTTAATTGAAGGTAGTGAATTGGGGACTTTAGTCGAGGAGCCAATTCACTATTCTGTACCGAATTCAATTCGGTAGTGGAGGTTTTGTTCGTTAGGGCCTCAATCTGTTTACTCCGGTGGAGGTTAGTCGCCCGCTAGAGACTCAGATTGAGAGGGTCTAGAGACCTTTAGTCGAGACTTCAGACTGTTTAAGAACCTTCCGCAGTATAACTATCATAGAAATTGAACTTGGTGAATTGCAATCCGGCTTAACTGCAGTCTAGGGGGAACCATATCCGGGTGACCTCTCTCGACTTGAAAACAACCGTTTAACTTGCTTTGTTTGTTTGTTAATTTGGATTTTCACTAAGTTTCACTGCTAGAAAACAAGAATTCACCGAGTAGTCATCAAATCTAGGACCCGGGTTGACATTAAAACCCAAACCCGCTATACTACGCTTTAGGAAGTGGTTTCACTTGGCCATTTTCAAGAGTGACAGTAGGAGTGAGTCAAGTTTACTCGCTGTTGTCTCCTAAGTTGGCGACAGGTGCGTTCAAGCTCCGGATCCAACGACAGTAAACTTCCTGACTAGCTACGGGTCATGCACTACCTGCACATAGTCAAGCAGCAAACCCGTTAAGACACAAGTGGGACAAAGCAAACAATTGGAAAAGGAAAGGTAAATTAACAGAATTCATGTTTCTTCAACAACCTAGCCGTCCCCGGTAACGGCGCCAAAAACTTGACTCACTCCTACTGTCACTCTAGAAAATGGCCAAGTGTAACCACTTCCTAAAGCGTAGTATAGCGGGTTTGGGTTTTAATGTCAACCCGGGTCCTAGATGTGATGACTACTCAGCGAATTCTTATTATCTAGTGGTGAAACTTTAGTGCAAGTTCAAACAAGCAATTAAACGGTTTTTTTCAAGTCGAGAGAGGTCACCCGGTTATGGTTCCCCCTAGACTGCAGTTAAGCCGGATTGCAATTTACCAAGTTCAGTTTTCATGATAGTTATACTGCGGAAGGTTCTAAAGAAGTCTGAAGTCTCGACTAAAGGTCTCCAGACCCTATCAATCTGAGTCCCCAGCAGGCGACTAACCTCCACCGGAGTAAATAGATTGAGGCCCTAACGAACCAAACCTCCACTACCGAAGTAAATTCGGTACAGAATAGTGAACTGGCTGATCGACTAAAGTCGCCAATTCACTACCTTCAATTAAGTGTGCTCTATTAACCTAGGCAGATATTCTCTTTCTAGGCTAAAGCAGAAATAACAGGAATTTGATCAGGATTCAAGTCATTCAATCATTAAAGCCTCAATTGAATATAATCAAATCATAAAATCTGTACTTGGGTTCATACAATCAGACCTAAAATACAAATCTAGGGTTCTCCATACCCAGATGAATGGGAAAACTACTCCATGGGGAGAGAAGCAAAAGCATATTCAGATGCGGAAACAATACTGTGAAGGATGGGTTTCTGCTCCTGGTCGTCAATCGGCACTTCTCCAAGCTCAAGCCGGGCTCCAATGGTGATGAAGATCAAGCTAGGGCACTTGGGAACTTTGGTTCGTCACTTTCTCTCTCTAGGAATCGCTATGTCTCTCTAAAACTCTGAACTCCTTCTCCTTTGGCTCAAATCTGCCTAAAAGGCCGACCCTGGGCAAAACACGGTCGAGGGCACGGCTGTGCTTTGGTTTTTCCCGCCGGTGTTTTGCCACGTGTTAAGAACACGCCCGCGTCGGCCAAAACACGGTCGTGCCTAAATATGGACACGACCGTGTTTTGATTTAGGCCAGCCCGTGTTTTGCTTTTCCATCAGTTCAGCTCTCGGCAATAAAAACACTGGCGTGCCTGTTTGTGTACATGGTCGTGTTTTGGTTTAGGCCAGCCCGTGCTTTGACCCCAGCTCGACCGAATGACTTCCAAATGCCCCGAAACTCGTGCTTAGCCTTTCCTTCGATGTCTGGACCTGAAATATGACAAAGTAGCACAACTCAGCGTAAAACGGGCCAAAAATACACGACTACTAGCCGCAAATGGATAAGAACTAAGGGTGCAAACATGTGCAAATACATCGCTATCAGTTGGTTTCACTATGCGAAATTAATCTTTTAGTCCTTATTTTGTTTTACAATAACCCTTAAGTCCATTTGGTAGATTACATCCTAGTCATATTTTACAATTACAATACATAAGTAATGACGGGGCGGATATGGGTATGGGTATGGGGCGGAGCACTCAAATCAATCCCCGCCCCATCCTCACAAGATTCTTTGCCGGTATTACTTGTATCCACCCCATACCCAGTCAATGCAGGGATTCCCATCGTTGATCGGGTAGGGTAGGGTAGGGTCGGATACCCACGATTACCAATGTTGTCAGAACCGAGCCGGAGCATGACCCGATAATGTGAACGGCTTGCACTTTAGTGATCCAACCGGTATTTGGAAGTTTAAAAACCGTTAGAGAACTGTTACATTAAAAACTATAATATAATAAGTACAAGACATATAAAGCAATAACTTAACAATTCAATGGCTAAAATCAAATTTATTTTGCAGGTACCACTTAGTAATTTTACAATACATATATATTTAACAACTAAGGAATCCCCACCTATCCCAACCCTAGCGGCGGCCTCATCCCCCCCCCCCCTCCCTCTCTCTCTTATTTCCTTCTCATTCATTTTCCTGTTCTGTTTCGTCCAACACTGCAACTTGAAGGAAAAGGGGCAAGGAAGAGAGGTCGGCACCGGCTGGAAGGAGAGTCAGCAATATGATTACGAAGAGTTGGGTCATCTTGTCGCTAGGTCGTCGTCGTCATAGGGCAGAGAGGGTGAGTAGATTGTTGGGTGCTCGTCGTCGCTTGGTTTGCCGGCAGGAGAGCTTGCCAAATCGACGAGTTGTGCATCCAAATCATCAAATCAACTGGGGGCGAAGAGGCCGAGGTCGCCTCTGGGTTCTGTCGACGGGGACTGAGCTCGAGGACTGGCGATGGGTGCTGGCGACGGAAGCGGCGCTCCTACTGTCTACACGAGAGGCGAAGAAGAGAATGAACTGAAGAATCTGAATAAGGGTTGTTTGACAGCCCGACATTTTCCTCTTTCCTTCCCGTTTTCAATTTTTTTTATTAAAAATCAATCGGCCGAAATGGAAAGCTGAGTGTTCGGCTCGAGCGGCCCGGGTGGTTAACCGTCCCGGCCGCTCGTCGCCCGCCCCAAAAACCCGTTCCGGCTAAATGGCGGTGCCGAGCCGATTTGACAGCCGGGTGGCGGTTTAACGGTCCGACCGTCCGGCTCGGCTCGGCTTTGATAACACTGACAATTACGGCTATAATTGTCATCCCTAGCTGTTTGCTTGCGCTGCCAAAATAACCAATTATTGTGTACCCACCCGATTTAAATTGATTTTTTTTGAAAAATTAAATTTGATATATTTTGAGGTGGTGTTTTTTACAATGTCAAAAACCAGTTGATCCCAATAACTCGAGTTGTTGGGAGAGGTTCAATCGTGGATCATATACCACAACACTAACACGCACCCTCAAACGAAAGCCACTCACAAGGGCTTGAAGTTTGCACAGGTTTGAAGACAAGAATACCATGTGCTTAACAAATGGGGTCACCGGGAATCGAATACAAGACCTCTCGGTCACAGAAGGCTCTGATACCATGTCAAGAACCAGTTGATCCCAATAACTCGAGTTGTTGGGAGAGGTTCAATCGTGGATCATATACCAAACACTAACAGAAGGCAAATGATTTGCGGCAATTTTGACCTTTTAAGTACTCGCATCCAACTCGTCCATGTATGTGTTATAATTATGTTATATACTCACTCGCTTAATTATTTTATTTATTCACACCCCTCAAACCATTATACTTATCTCTTAAATCTAAAATTTTATTATTTTCTCTCAAGTTTACATATAATGTGACAGAAAAAAACTTCAATTTATGTTGACATTCTAAGAAATTTTTTAGATGATATAACCGTTTTGGATTTTGCTACGGTGACATGCATGTCATCGTGACATGAACTTTTCGGTCGACCTAATCTTAAAGGCGGTCGACCGAATTGACTAATTTGGGCAGCACGAGAAATCATTCCGGTCGACCTAATCCTTAAGGCGGTCGACCTCAATTCATAGCATAATTGATGAGTCCTTGTTATCATTATTTATGACTAGTTATGATGGTTTAAAGCGTAATTTAGATGAGCAAAAGAACCACACAAATTGACATACATAAGCAAAAAAGACACGGGGTATAGGTTGACTTTCTTGTATTCGGTCGACCTCGTACCGGATTAGGTCGACCTCGACACCAACACTTGATTTTCATTTTACGTCAAATGATTGGATTAATTGATAGAACACTTATCGTCTATCTGGTCGACCTCTTTCTTTATCTGGTCGACCATGTTGTTAATGACTGCCATCAAGTGGTCGACCTATATACCTTTATGGTCGACCATATTGTTTCTGACGCCAACGAAATGGCCGACCGAGGTTTATTCTGGTCAACCAAAAATAACAACTTAAACTAAGAACGGTCGACCAGGTGGTCTTTGAGGTCGACCGCAATGCTTTATCGTGCTGCCCAAATTAGTCAATTTGGTCGACCGCCTTCAGGATTAGGTCGACCGAAAAGTCCATGTCACGGTGACATGCATGTCATAGTAGACATACCCAAAAGTTTTTGTATATGATATTTTCTAGCGGATTATCACATCTTACGTCCTTTAAGTGGTTGATCTACTTATCGCTCGGGAGGGTTTGCTTCTGGTGCATAATCTTCTCTTTAAGATGTCATCGATGACACTGATTCAAAAGTAGTTTGTTGCTTTGCTCATGGTTTAGACTCTAATATAAATGACAATGTTGATTTTCAAGATTGCTTTCAGATTGTTATAGCGATGAATTCATCATTGGAGTTTATAACGGTTTTTAGAACTATCATCTTGGTTGTCCATAATATAGCACACATTGTCTTTCTTTAATTTGGTTAGATTCTCCACGTTTGATTTTATTTCCTGAGTTGATAGGGGATTTTAGGATAGTTTGGTAGCTGTTTTTATAAGTGAAAGAGGTTTGTTTGAATGGTTAAGTGCTATTTAAAAGATTTGTACATAAAGTTTCTAGGTTCAAATAAATTAGCTGTAGTACTACTAGATCAAAGCTTTATTTGCTTTAGTTGGCTAGTATTTCTGTTAGTATATATCATACAAAAAAAAATCTTTAATCCGTTGAATTTGATCCAAATAAATTATAGGGTGCGCTTACAGTGACATGCATGTCACGGTGGCTTGCACTTTTAGGTTGACCTCGGTTAGGATTAGGTCGACCTCATTGAGGATTAAGTCGACCTCATTTAGGACGAGGTCGACCTAATCTGTTATTTCAGTGTAAAAACAGTTTCATGGTGCCTACTTTGGAGTTTCATGGTACCTCACTGTGTTTTTAATCCATTAATTTGGGTTTGTACACATACCTATATGCAAATTGCAGTTGGTATCTAAACATAATAGATCTATAGATGTAGTATCTTTTTTTTTGTATATAAGTACTCAAGTAATCGATGGAAAGTACCTAAATTTTTTGTATGGCATTTCGATACCTAAATTTTTAAAATTTTACAAATAAATCAAGTTTTACATATGTATTTAAAACACTCTCTAGTAAATAGGTATTCATCATATTTAGATTATGAAAACAATATTTAAACTCTATCCAAATTCATCTACAAACCCCTATATGCTCTACTCATGATCAATGAGTATATTTGAATTAGCATAAAATTACCTAGGTAATTGCCAGCCCTCCTCACCGCAAATATTTTATGGGCTGTCCGAATCTACAGTTTTCGTACTGGGGAAATGCTGGTGGCCGATTAAAGTCACTGATCATAAGATTGGGCCAAAGAATACACAAGCCCATCCGGTGGTCCACTGTTGCAAAGAGCTACGTTGTCACTTCTCTTCTCTATGATTAAAGACCACTCCTTTTATACTTTACGAAAGTAGTTGGGAAGATTTGGGTCCAACTCGTTGGCTTGTTTTGGATTATATACAATCTTACTAAATTGGATAAATACAATTTAATATTCAAACCTTTCATTTTAAACAAATTAATGGCCAAACCTTTTCGAAAACAATATAATATCCAAATCCTCAACTTTCCGTCCATTTGACACTTCAAAAAAGTTTTGTTTAGGGGAAATTGTCACAATACAACTTTGTTTTCTTGTTTTGGCATTGCAGATTACTGATATTTAGATATTCTATACCATCATGGTGGAGTCATGGACTTCTCGAGTTAGGAACCACGATATGTTGGTGGTTTTTCAGAGAAGATATCGATGGATATTGATGAAGCGTCATACTTCGAACTTTTTTGAAGTGTCAACTAACGGTCAAACGAACGGAAAGTTGACGATTTGGATATTAGATTGTTTTCGAAAAGATTTGGCTATTATATGTTTAAAATGAAAGGTTTGGATATTAAATTGTATTTACCCTACTAAATTCAATATACACTAAATTGCGGGAAACAGAAAATAATGGTCTATTTATGGGGAGGTTTGCGAAAACATTGTTCGGCTCCAAGTAGAAAAGTTGGACCCCAATTAAAGGGCCTACCATATGGGATTCCAACGCATTAGAAGAGAAAGGGTCAAGGGATTTTGGTGTTTGTATCGGGGTGTGCAATGATTTGGTCCGATCCGGATTAAATTCATAAGATCGTGAATTATTAATGAAATACATTTTAGAATCATGGATCGGACCATCATTATGTTCGGTCTATTTGGTCCGATTCGATCCAGTCCAAATATCAGTTCGACTTATCATTTATTCAGTAATTGTAAAATCCATATGGACCAAGAATCAGACCGCATTATACTCAGTCCAATATGGTCCGATTCAAACTTTGATTTGTTTCAGTCCGGTCCAAACTTATAGTTTGTTTCGGTCCGGCACAACCTTTGATTTGTTCGGGTGCGGTCTGATCCCAGACGGACCATTGCACACCCCTATTTGTGTGGATATAATTTAGGCTACTAAAGAAGATAAAAAGCACATGATCATATGAATAATGAGCTGCCCCTCTCTCTCTCCTTTTCTTCTAGTTTTTGTTAATTTAGGACCACTTTAAGGATGCCAAGAGAGAGCATGAGTTGTTATAATTCATAGGGAGCAAAGGTACAACTTCTAACGGCCCACACCTCTCACCTTCCCAACTGAATGAATGGACTTCCTTCTCTTTCTTAACTTTCAATCTCTATCACTTCTCGATGTGTACATGTAGTGTGGGGTTTGAAAATTTTGATTGCTTCGGACAAGTGCCAATTTTGAAACATCGATCGACAACATATCACTTAGGCACTGTGGAAAACTTTAAAAAGGAAAGTGTCAGGTCACATTTTACAGCCAACACCACAGATTAAGTGAAATTGGGGGTGAGGTCATACAAGCACTATTGAACTCAATCTCATCAGAACTCCAAAGTTGAATGTGATTGGACGAGGGTACTTCTAAAATGGGTGACCTCATTATCAAAACAATTGAGCAAAATTTATAGGATCCCGCCGATGGAAATTGAAAGTAAGAGACATAAATTTCACATAACTGTATGGTGTATTATACGATCTAAGAAAATTAAGTAAATCTTGGGAGCAGATCCCTTGCATAACTTTGAATAGCCTGCCACATCCTCATACATGAAATTTAACTAAAGTCATAATTTAAATTTTTTTTCACATATAAATTAGATCAATTGTGCTCTTCAAAATGATATCCAATTTAATATAATTTTTAACAACAAAATTTGAGACATTTATTATCATTACATACCATGGAGGTAAGTTTAAGTGTATCATGGAGCTATGAACATACCATAATGTAGAATGGTTGAATAAATGGTAGTAGAAATATACAAACTATCATTTACTACATTCATCATTGTTTACAACCAGTTACCACCTCTATAACAAGGTGGTATGTGGTGGTATGTTTTGGTCCTGTATTTTTCTTCAGAAATTCGTAGTTACAATCAAAGCAGTCAAACTCCCGATTTAAATCCTAAAATTCTACAATTTTACTACTTTACTTACATCCTCCAATCTTGATTTTACTATAAAATCTATGGACCTTAAAATCCTACACTATTCTCGATTTAAATCCTTGAAATCTTGGAATTTTACGATTCAAATCTTTGGGTCAATTTTACTTATTTTTCCCTAAATTTACAAAATTATGCCTCTTTTCCTTCTTTTCCACCTACATCATCTTGTTCTTTCACATTAACCACCATCGACCAGCATCAATTCACACCATAGCATTAATCATCATTGATCCACCACTTTCCAACTTTAATTTTGATAAATTGGAACATTAAACTTGAGAAATTATCATTGTAAGTGTTATGTGAGTTTATCTGATTCGTGATTTTTCTTATTAATATTATACACTCTTCGTTTTTATATGGACCTTAAAATCCTACGATTTTACGATTCAATTTTAAGATTTCGATTTTACCTAGATTTTCGATTTTACATAAAATCCCGATATTGACTGCTTTGGTTACAATAGATAACAATGAACTCGTACCTTCTGTGCAAAAATGTTCAAAATCGTAGTTAAAACGAAGGTGGTAACGACTGATATGGAAAAAATCTCGATATGTATGAGTGATGCTTACCAACCAATCGTGACTTAGCTTCCTACGGGTAGTGGAAATAAGGGAGGCATAGGGATGCACCGGATCATGTTTGCTACTACTAATGAAGTGAATAGCTAATTGTTAGTAAGATTCCACCTTTAGAGTTGTGAAACCTATATTTCAAGCAATATCCAAACCATAGAAGAAAGCTCACAATTCGGCCAAGGTAGTCAAGGCCATTCCAATGTTTGCCACAAAACCTGTAATCCAATGTCCCACAGTGTCCCGAATCACACCTCCTACACCAGCCAGACCTAGGATCTTGTTTGAGGCTCTATCAATGTTAAGTGTCATCCATCCTGTCTGAGGTGACTTCCATCCGCCCTAAGTCTCTGACCACTAAGTTCTTCCGCACACCAGGTAGCCATGATCGTGCTTCCCACTCTTCGTGTCACATCTTTGACTTGGCCATGATAGAATGAGAGAGAGAAGAGGCAGAGAGAGCTGCACTTACACCTTTAAAGCAGTAGGTGCACCTGTTCATCCAGAGTTTCCGAGTTGTGTTGTCGTGCTGAAAAATGCCACAAAAGTTTCATTCATTCAAAGCTCCTATTATAGAATTAAATCCCGCAAAAGTTATAGACTAAGGGGTCATTTGGAAGTTATGATTCTAGATGAATGATTCTTTGAATTCATGTATTCTGGAGTATCCATCGTTTTTTTGTCCCAAAACTTTATTCAATATATGCATTTGAGGTGAGCCTTCAAATCTCATTTCACTCACAATCACTCATTTTAAATCTCAACAAAAAGGTGAGATTCTTCCTTTGAGATTGTAGACTTTAATTTGTTCCACTTTTAGCTCATAAAGTGATTTTTTCTTTTCTTGAAATTTTTTTAGTTTCTACTAACAAACGAGACATTCTTCCAATCATCTAATTCTTACAATCTTTGTATTTACAATACATTTATTTATCGAATACACATATTTGAAGAATCCCAACCTCCAAACGACCCCTAAATATAAGAGAATGCGGCTCAACAATATATGAGAAGCAATACATATTTCATTCAAAATTAAAAGTAGAGCATACAAATTATTCTCATGATGATCTTTTACTCTAAATAAGAGATGCAATCTTTACCTTTATATATTTTCAAGTATAATATATATTGGTCCTTATATCTAGTAGCATTCATATATTCTATTGTTCACACATAAAATTGGAATGCAAATATATTGTCAATTTCGTCGAAGGTAACACAGTCGAGTTGATCGGGATGTGGTCTTTCGGATTTGAGATGTGTGAGATCTCAAGTTCGAACCCCGCTATATCATTTGGTATTCCCGGAGGCACCGCGAGTGATGGAGACAAGTCACCCTGTATCGGGTGCTCTTGGATAAAAAAAACAAAACCTTAAGAATTGATCAATCCCCACTAAGAATGTTGTGGCAACACAGAGCTCTAGTTTTTTTTTTATTTTTTTATTTTCATAACTAATAGCATTCATAGCGTCTTTTATTTCATACATAAAGATTTTGAATGTAAATATATTGTATTATCAATTTCATGAAAAGTGTAGGGATGAAATTAATGGACCAAACCACATGAATAATCAACCACACGAAAAAGACACAGTGAATTCCAAATATGACCACCAAAAATGGTCTTATTAGGGAGCCAAATAAAAGATTTGAGTGAAATGGAGAGAAAAAAACCAAAGTTCGAACAATTGTCACCAACGAAGAGGTCTAATTGTTGCTGACTTGAGATGTATAATATTTGTTTTGTTGGCTACTTTGAGAAAATGGGCACCGTACATTGTTTTGGAGATGACCTTTATAGATTTGAGTTAATTGTCTTTTGGTTTTGGTTTCTTTATTTACCATTTGCGATAGGTAGTGGAGTGGGCATAATTCTCCATTAATTCAGAAAAAGGCAAACGGCTGAAAATTAATCACAAATGGCAATTCCATTAATATAGAATTCATTTAACCTATTTGATTTATTTTTATATTTATACGTGAAAACAGACCAAATAAACGTCTGCAAAAAATTAGTGCGCAACCAAAATACAATTATGGCCCATACTCCCTTAGTTATAACAAAGCTAAGTCTAGTAAAAATGCACGCGGCCGCCCGAGCCCCTGCGTCCCGAGACACCGAGAATTATTGGATCCGCTTGAGCAAGGCCACAATATCCATATCCAACTCTCCCAACGAAGGAAAAGAAAAGGGAAGAAAACCGTAACCAGCCGCCATGCACAAGTCCCGATACTTGGCACACTTTCTCTAGCAGCATCAGCAACAACTCGACTAGGGATAAAACCATTCATTCCAGTCTGAGTTAAAGGTGAAGACCCACTCTGACCGAAATACACGCTCTTGTCCCAGAAATAAAGCAACAAGGCCGCATGACAAAGGGGTCCGCCATGCCCATCATACAAAGCGATATCAACCTCCATATCGACAGAGATCCCAGACCTGTAACAAATATTCAATAAAGTGTCGCGAACAAGGTTATGTGATGCTTAATGTCCACAGTACCAACACAAGACACAACATGATCCCCAAAGTAGGACAAGGCTTAAATACCGAAAACAACGATACACCCAGCAGATAACTAAGCACACTACGGTATGTCCTTTAATTCATAGTTTGGCCCAATTCAGCAATAGGAAAAACGCGCAACCAATCAGAAGAGTGCGCACTCTGCTGAGACTTCCACAAAACCACCAGACGCGTAGTCAACGAGATAACAGAATCTGAAGAAGCAGCAACCTTTGCGAAATGTAAGTCTGCCAATTTCTTCATAATTTTTGGGGCAGCAACTCCATTAGGGTATGTAAGATATCAGAACCTGTAAACTCATTAAAGGTGCATAGGGCGTCATCAAAAGTAGGTCCAGGAGATAGAATACGAAAAATAAATAGGAGTTTAGCTTGAAGATGCATAATGCATGAATATCCAGCAACATAAACCCCAAGCCCGCCTAAATGAAAAGGGAAGGTGGTAAGCCAAAACTGCCAATTTCCAAAATCGGGTCCAGAAGCAGTGACAATATATTCTAAACTAGAACGAAGAGCAGAGTCAAAAGATAGATGGTTCGAGCCAAAGAATGAGGGGAGAAAGTACGCAAATCAAAGTAGAGTTTAGAAATACTCGTACAAGCCCGAAGCAAAAGCAACTCACACTGTGGGTCATCGATCCTCGCAACCACATACATCAGCTCGACGATCCTAGAAACTCTTTTCACGACAAGCTCACTACTATAATCAGGATAAGAACTGACAGGAACACCCAGAATGACGACACCATGCGAAGGTCAAGCAATACCAACGGGCAAAACACCCGGAAACCGACTCCTAGGAACCTTAGTAGGCCAAAAAACTTGTCTTACCCATGTTAAGGTGAAGGTCAAATCGAAGGCCTTCATCCATAGCCATGTCTAAAACCTTCCCAACAACCAAAGTGCCCCCACAATGGTGCCATCATCCAAATACCCAGCCTGCATACTCAAATCAAAAGAGTCTCTGAACTTGTACACTAAAGGATGCAAAACCAAAGCAAAAATCAAAGGGCCCAAAGAGTCTCCTTGCTGAACCCCTAGGAGGACCATAAGCTATGCTCCCCACAATAAAGCCGGCAGGGTTAGAGTAATAGAACTCTACCCACCGAACAAAATCAGGCAATGACACTGAACTTCCTAAAGCATGGAATCATAACCAACTAAATTGAAGGCGTTCTGGAAATCGATCAGCGACATAGAAACACCTATGCAACCACCACGGGCCTCAACTAACCGGTTCAAGGCATGCAAAATAGCCTATCCTCCACCAGAAACCTCGACGACAAACTCTAGCCAGCAAAAAAATTAGATAAAGTAGGGCCAACAAGACAAGTACCAACCTTAGAGAAGAGACCAAACAGTGCTAACAGCTATAGGACGGATACCACCCCTAGTTTAACAAGAGACAAGAGCAGAGCGCTAGCAATGTACTCACTAAGGGGCTATGGACATCGACCCCCAAGGAAACACCAAGGGGCTGAGGACATCGACCCTAAAGGAAAAGATTAACCACTCGAGTAATCTAGGCTATCAAATCATCTGAGATAGCAACAACAACAACACTCAAACAATCCATAAAATATTGAGCTCGATAACCATCCCTCACGCAAGACGTACCACGAGGGAAGCTCCTAATCATATCCAAACTGACGATTAAAGAGGCAACAAGAGGATGATGATCAACAAGTAAAGTCGGTAGAGAGGGAGATTGGGCGACTGGATGCTTATCTTGCAGAGCCACAAGAGTGGCCTAAGAATAAGGGCAACACCGGTTGAAGAAAGTACCCCAACGGCAATAGTATAATGACCATCACAAATCTTCCTCCGATATTATCAAAGGGTGAGCTCACCTTTAATAAGATCCTCCTCCACAACAAACAAAGGGGGAACCTCATCTAAAGTCTCTCACAAAAGCTGCAAACTGGCACCAGCCCCCCCCCCCCCCCCCCCCCCCCCCCCCCCCCCCGAGCAAGAATAGCACTAGTAACACTCTCCTCCTGACGAAGGTACTAATAGCGAACCAACATTCAAGATTACTCCGTGGAAAAAAGGCCTTAGCATGCAAAGAGGCAACACAAGATAGGTCGTCAGGAGAAACACCCACATCATTCAACGCCCCTTTAAGAGCCCGCGCAAACCCAAGACGACATTTAGGATTTATAGATTGCACGATGCGAAGACCCATAGAGAACAAAAGATCAAGACAAAAGATATACCAACCCACAGGCTCAATCCTAGCATCAAATGAGAGAACCAACGAAGACGACGCAAGAGGTCTGGGAATATCGTAAATAGTAAAACAAACAAGACCGTCACCACAATCAGGAGGATCAACAAAAACATTCCCATCATGTCGACATTTAGAATGGAAGGCGTGAGTACGAATACATACCCCGCAAAAATTAGGACAACTAATATCCCCAAGCCTAGCACACAACAATTTTGGCCAAAAAAATAAAAATAAAAACCAAAGGGAAGTTCGATGATAGAGGTATTGGGAAAGAGCTTGCAAAAGATTGGGTTAAGAAGAAATAAGGTGATGCTGATTGATAGGGCAAAAGCGCAATGCCAATTCCTATCTTGTAGTAAAACCGAAAATTCGGGTATCGTCTCTCAGGGATTGGTACAACCTTAATTTCTATCAATTCTATAGAGCAAACTATAGGTGAAAATAGTTTAATCGGACTAATTATCTAAAAGCAAAATTAACTAATTAAGCAAAGTAAATTGGTCGGGAGAAATTCAATGGAGAAAGCTCTGGGAGAAACACCGTGATTCACTACCTATCCTATCCAGATTAATTCACATATTCCAATCAATTTAATCCAACTCTCTACAGCCAGGATATCACGAATGTGCTAGCTATCCCTGTCGGGAATTTCTACGTACTAAATAATCAATTCAAATCCTATTTAAGACCACATAGCACCTTATTTAATCCACTGTCGCTTCGATAAGTTACTATGTCACATGAAATAGGTTCAGTTAATAGGGTTTCACTGTCGCTAATAACCTAATTAACTACAAATCGTTGTATTGGTGGCCAATCAACACAAAGCATTAAGAAATTTCATGCAATAGAGATTGGAAGAAAAGAATCATAAATCAATCCATCAAATCAAGAAATAGCTACATCCTATGGTGTTTCCCCCAGAAATTCGGGTTTAGTTCATGATGAAATTGAGATAAATCGATAGGGTTTTGTTCATCATGTTCTAAATCAACAATACACAACTAGTTCGGTTCAGAGAATCCAACCAACTAATCGCTCTCGTTGAACTCAGCTCAAGCCTTGGAGTAGTTGATCGAAATTCGCCTGCTTGCCTTTGCTCTTTCTGCGCTGCGCCCTTTTTCTGCCTTTCCGCCCAAGAATTTTCCTCGCGCGATGCCTCTCCTCATTGAGAAAAGCCAGCCGCCTCCTTTTCCAATTAAGTCCCTCTTCGCCCACGTTAAACTCACCTGCCTTTCTTTCGCCAAAGCAAAAATCCGCCCAACCAATCCCCTTCAAGAGATGTCCGATCCCAGTCCACTTCCCTCCTCCAAATATGTAATTTTTTTGGCCCAAATCATTCCTTCTTTTTTTCCCAATTTGGTTTTCTTTCTCTGGCCCCCACAAGTCCAGTTCCGGTTCAACTCCTCAGTAAGTTCCGGTCCACTTGAATTACTCTATCCACCAATGCAAATTTCTCGTTTTATTTACCTTAAATATATAAAATATTTTGCACTCTACGGTAATGGTTTTATAACCATTCCAGGCTTAGTTGGACCTAAAACAAGCATTATATGTCTCAAACATATCGTGTAATAATCACATTAAACACACAAAATCAATATGTTTTCGACAATTATCACAACCCCACACTCAATACTTGCTTGTCCCTAAGCAACGCTCCAAACACGAGAACGATAATTGGATGAAACACAACACAAACCAAGGAGACACAACCTCGCTCAAGACATAAAAACCCATGACACACAAAACACAATATTAACACTAGATATTTATCCTTGTACTCTTGTGATAATCAGCAGTTTCTTTCTCAAATGATGAGTTGTGCTTTAATGATCATACCTTTCACCCCACACTCAAGGTCTTGCACCCCTTTAACATTGACTGACTCGAATCCACCAAAAACTCAATTAGCAAGCACCCAATTCAGTTCGTCGGTAGTGGTTGATTAACAACTTATGGTGTAACAGTTATTAGGAGAATCTAACCACATCAGTGAGGTGCATATCTCGTGAGGACAATCTGGCTTACTCACACCAATCATAAGCAATTAACAAAGCATGAGTCTAAAAAAACTAATGGGGGAAGCCTTTCGCAAATATGATTTTAACTTTAAGCACATCACTACCTTTTATGACAAGGAGAGGCTTTCTCTCTTTCTGCTTTTGCTTGCCGAGAGGTCGTATTTAGTACAAGTGGGATTTGTTTCTTACTACCGGTGACCGAGCAAGAGCAATTTCTGCTTCTTAGCACTCGCATAAGGGCTTCTCTTAACTCCTTTTCCTCGGTCCATGTGGAGGGTCATTGCATCCTCTAATGGCACTTCACTCTACTGGGGATCGTACTTGATAAGCAACATCGTACGGTCGCGAACCGATTCTCAATTGAATCTTTCCTCATCCCCATGTGCAATGAGTGATTGCCTCACACGATTTTAGCATTTTTACCCACACTTTAATTGTTATGGCATCTTTCTTATATTTTACTTGTCAGGTAGTGTTTTCTTTTATAAAGATACAGTTCACCCCATCATAAAACCATCAAAACAGAGAGACTCGTTGCAAAATCGAAAGCTCACAATTGATGCAAGTAAGCACGGTATCCAAACATGTCGAATGGGCAATGTTCTCCACCTAACTACTTCACCAAAAGTCATTACACTATCCTCACCAAAGAGAATGTTGCTAAAAGAGTTTGCTAATTCAAAGCACATCAAGTCAGTCAAAACATCAAGCTCATTGTGAAGAACTATGCAATTCAACATTAGTGGGGTGATTTCGATGATTTCATTCAAGCACAAACTCATTTCACACAGTCATTTACATCATGTTACCACAAGAGTACAAGGTTTTGTTTTTAATTTTTCTAATTTTTAGGTGTTTTTTAGCCATTAGCTTTGCACAGGCAGCCTGCTTTTTACACAGGCAAACTGCATGCAGTTTGGCTGTGCTCAACCTAATGGCATTTTTTTTTGGGATTTTTTTTTACCGGCCACATGACAAAAGGAACAAACAAACACTAAGACTCGCCACCCCACACTCAGGATGGAACATTGTCCCTAATGTCCAACTCCTAATCTAAACATGCACGATTTTGACATAACGAAAAAGAAAAATAAAGAAAAGAAAACTTACCTTGGGTTGCCTCCCAAGAAGCGCTTGTTTAACGTCCTCAGCCTGACGTTTATGGAGCTTTCAACCAATGGGTATGGAAAGGTATCCAGAATACCCTCCCGAGCAATGATAGAACGCATAACCTCCATCCAGCATATGAGTCACCTCTGCAGGGCCAGGTGTGCGAAAATTGGGTATGACCTTCTTAGCTGGCATGTTAGACCCTTTAGTGAGGCGTAGGTGGTACTGCAGCGCCTCAAGCAGGTACTCTTCCTGTTTCAATGTCATTGAAGAAGGAATAATAACAGGAAGATTGAAATCCTTACCCAAATATCTATACTTGAGGTGATCTGGCAAGGATTTCTGCCCTTGCTTTGACTTCAGAATCTGAGCAGATAGGATAGGTGATAGTTCTTCGGATGGTCCACTATCACAGGAAGAGGGATTTTTCCTTTCTCGAGCTCCACTTTCAAATTCATCCTGATTATGGTCAACTTGAAAGACATTAAAAATTTCCTCCTCCTTACCTACTCGGAATGTCAACTTGCCTCTCCCAACATCGATGAGTGCATCACCGGTTGCTAGAAAAGGTCTGCCGAGAATTAGAGGCACTCCCCGATCATCTTCCATCTCCAGAATTACAAAATCTGTTGGGAGAATAAACTTCCCCACCTTCACCGGTACATTCTCCACCACTCCTTTTAGAATTTTTACTGATCGATAAGCCAATTGGAGAGTGATTCGAGTAGGCTTAAGAACATCTCCCAATCCCAATTTTTTGTAGACTGAGTATGACATCAAATTAATTCCTGCTCCAAGATCACAAAGGGATTTATCGAATTCTCTACCTCCAATGACACATGGAATGGTGAAGCTTCCTGGATCATCCCTCTTTTCTGGCAATTTATTCTGAATCACGACACTACATTCAGAAGTAAGGGTTACCTTCTCTAGATAAGCCCATTTACGCTTCTTTGTCAGCAACTCCCTTAAGAATTTAGCATATGTAGGCATCTGTTCAAGTGCTTCCGCCAACGGTATGTTGATATGAAGTTGCTTGAAGATATTTACAAATTTCTTGAAGTTTGGGTCTTCCATGGGCTTCATTAACCTTTGAGGGAATGGTGCGGGAGGTTCATAAGGCTTTACCTCTTCGTTCTTCAATTTTTCCACTTTTTGAGGTACACGGGCAGATTGCTTTTACACAGGCAGATTGCATGCAGTTTGCCTATGTAAGTCAGATTTTTCAGCTTTTGCACTTTCTTCCTCTACAACTGCTTTGCCCTCCTTTTCTACCGGATTTTTCTTGCTCTTTGGATCCTTCAACTCCTTCCCACTCCTCAATGTGACGGCTACAACCATGGCGTCCTTTGGATTTCTCTCAATATTTGCTGGTAAAGTCCCAGGAATCCTACCTTGAATATCTGCCAAATTTTTAGCCATCTGGCCTATTTGCCTCTCCATAGCTAGCATAGATGATTGCATATTATTGTTGATGGCTAGCTGTTAAGTGAAAAATTGATCAAGACCCTTGAAATTATTGTCTGTTTTCTGCATATGAGCCAAAATCAACTCCTCCGGTTGGGGCTTCTTCTCTGGTTGAGGCTGCTGCTGTTGAAAACCAGGAGGTGGGATGTTTCGAACACTAGCTAGATTATTGTTTGACCATGACATATTGGGGTGATGTCTCCATTGAGGGTTATATGTATTTGAATACATACCACCCTGGCCTTGACTTTGCGGATTATTGATATACTGGACATCTTCCAACTGAGCAGCTCCTAGTGGACACATATCCCTATGATGAGGACCCTCGCAAAGTTCACATGAAGCAACCTCCTCTTGTCTACCCAAAGCAATCTTGGCCAACCTTCGTTCGAGTGCATCAAACTTGGAATCCAGTTTAGCATCTATCTTGGCTTCTAGACTCGCAACTCTGTTTATCTCATGCAAGCCTCCTCTTCTTCGAATACTGGTCTCACTACCCCATTCAGTGGCTTCTGAGCAGATCTTCTCTACCAGATCGTATGCTGTTGGTGCCTCTATGCTTGTGAAACCATTTCGAGAAGCATTATTCAGGGCATCCCGGAACTCCCTTCTGATTCCATTGAAGAAAATAATGATCACGTTCCAATCTTCAAGACCATGGCTTGGGCATCTCATCAATAGCCCCTTATAGCGCTCCCATGCCTCGGTCAGACTCTCATCATCAGCCTACTTAAAAGTAACAATATCTTCTTGCCTCTTCATTGCCAAGGCAGGTGGGAAGTATTTATCCAGAAAGACCTTCTCAAGCTGAGCCCATGTCGTGATGGAACGTGGTGTCAAGTTCTGAAACCAGTGTGATGCATTCCCTATCAGAGAGAATGAGAACATCCGAAGACGAATTGCATCATCAGACACTGTTGGGCTTTTCATCGTATCACATATGCTTGCGAACCGGCGGAGATGCTCGTGAGGATCCTCATTGCTAACCCCAGAGAAAGTATATCCATTGGTGATCATATTGATGAATGCTGGGGTAATCTCCATGGTTGCATCCCCAGCCGGAATGACAACACATGAAGCGCGGACTCAGTCCTTCGATTCAAACGAGCCCTGATTGAACGATCCTGTTCTGCCATGATGACAGGCTCGATATTGCGAAGTGGTGGTGTCGGTGGTGTAGGGAAGACAGGTGATGAAGCCTGTCCTCTCTGTCGACGACTATGGGTTAGGGAAGGCCTAGGAGTTGTGGTTGGCTGCTTCCCTAACTTGACCTGCTTCCTGTTTTGTCGGCAAGTCTTCCCGATCTCCGGATCTAGTGGCAGTAAATCGGCGGTCGTCCTCCTAGGCATTCACGAGGAGGATAAACCTGAAAATTCTTCTGTACACTAACACCCATATCAAAATAGTTCACTCACAAAAATCAATAAAAATAAGGTATGGCAGTTCCCCGGCAACGGCGCCAAAAACTTGATAGGGCAAAAGCGCAATGCCAATTCCTATCTTGTAGTAAAACCGGAAATTCGGGTATCGTCTCTCAGGGACTGGTACAACCTTAATTTCTATCAATTCTATAGAGCAAACTATAGATGAAAATAGTTTAATGAGACTAATTATCTAAAAGAAAAATTAACTAATTAAGCAAAGTAAATTGGTCGGGAGAAATTCAATGGAGAAAGCTCTGGGAGAAACACCGGGATTCACTACCTATCCTATCCAGATTAATTCACATATTCCAATCAATTTAATCCAACTCTCTACAGCCAGGATATCACGAATGTGCCAGCTATCCCTGTCGGGAATTACTACGTACTAAATAATCAATTCAAATCCTACTGTCGTAGCTCAATGAATTAACTATATAGTCTGAAGATCGATATCCTATTTAAGACCACATAGCACCTTATTTAATCCACTGTCGCTTCGATAAGTTACTATGTCACATGAAATAGGTTCAGTTAATAGGGTTTCACTGTCGTTAATAACCTAATTAAATCGTTGTATTGGTGGCCAGTCAACACAAAGCATTAAGAAATTTCATGCAATAGAGATTGGAAGAAAAGAATCATAAATCAATCCATCAAATCAAGAAATAGCTACATCCTATGGTGTTTCCCCCATAAATTGGGGTTTAGTTCATGATGAAATTGAGATAAATCGATAAGGTTTTGTTCATCATGTTCTAAATCAACAATACACAACTAGTTCGGTTCAGAGAATCCAACCAACTAATCGCTCTCGTTGAACGCAGCTCAACCCTTGGAGTAGTTGATCGAAATTCGCCTGCTCGCCTTTGCTCTTGCTGCGCTGCGCCCTTTTTCTGCCTTTCCGCCCAAGAATTTTCCTCGCGTGATGCCTCTCCTCATTGAGAAAAGCCAGCCGCCTCCTTTTCCAATTAAGTCCCTCTTCGCCCACGTTAAACTCACCTGCCTTTCTTTCCCCAAAGCAAAAATCCGCCCAACCAATGTCCGATCCCAGTCCACTTCCCTCCTCCAAATATGTAATTTTTTGGCCCAAATCACTCCTTCTTTTTTTCCCGATTTCATTTTCTTTCTCTGGCCCCCACAAGTCCAGTTCCGGTTCAACTCCTCAGTAAGTTCCGGTCCACTTGAATTACTCTATCCACCAATACAAATTTCTCATTTTATTTACCTGAAATATATAAAATATTTGACACCCTACGATAATGGTTTTATAACCATTCCAGGCTTAGTTGGACCGAAAACAAGCATTATATGTCTCAAACATATCGTGTAATAATCACATTAAACACACAAAATCAATATGTTTTCGACAATTATCACTGATGTGGCACAATGTTCCCATAAAACAACCATAATATATGTTATAGATAGATAGATAGAAGATAGATTCTGTGACTGCAAGCCTTTCAATGTCAAACTTACATTTCAATAATGATGGGAAAGGGTACTCATATATACTTTCAACATTGCGCCTGGGCTTAAAAAACCAGAAGGCACTTAAAGTAACGCCACGCTTTAGCGCCAAAAGCGCCTAACTGCTGCTAATTGACACCTAATAAGAGGCAAATCCGGATTAGGCGTAACTAATAGGTCCTAGGCATTATTGATCAACGGCCGGAATAATGACCGCACGACTCCGTTTTGGTTTCCCCAACTGCACGTTGTGTTTTGGTTTCCAGTAGGCAGTGGTAAGTCCTTCTCACAATCAATTGACGCCCAAAACCCAATTCCCTCTTCGTCTTCCTCCATCCGGTGATCCTATGTTAGAAACGTAGCTCGTCGGTTGCCTCTTTTCTGCAATGAAGCTCGGACGCAGCCAAAGAAGCTCGTCGTCGCTTGAGTTCCGAAAAGAGAAGCTCTTATCACCTCTATAAGTGCTCTGTTCTGTTTTGAAATTTCCTATGTTATGTTCTCTTCTAAAGGTCGCCGGAGGTGAGGGAACATAAAAGAGGCAAAGCGAAACTAAAATGCAACTAAATGGAACCCAGTCTTTTCTATTCGCCTTTGTTTCCTTTGTTTTTTGTTATTGTTATTGCAAAATGAATTGTAGCTTGAGTTTTTTCGGCTTTGCCTCGTTTTTATGTTCAGTTATGGAGCTAGTCGAGCTTTGCTTCTTGTGAGAACTTGAGATTTATTGCTAGTTGTAGCTAAAAAGAAAAAAAAACCTTGTGTTTGTTTTGCACCCTTTTGATGTGTTTTTGAGAGGCAGAAATTGATGAATCACCAGCTATGTTTTAAAAAGAAGCCTCAAAGAATCCTGGTTAATGATGAAGAATGGAATGGGCATGGACATTTTTCTTTTCTTGTGTGTCTGTACTCTGTAGTCTATAGTGTATTAGTAATTTTTGGTCCAATGATTGCTAATAGGTTTCCATTTATGTTCCAAATGCACCTAGGCTACGTTTAATCGGGCAACGCGCAAGTCCAGAGCTGAGCACTCGTCTTACGCCTAGTGCATTTTTGAACTTTGTATACTTTTAATAATTTTGGGTATGGTATAAGTTTGGGTTGGATTTAATTTGGGTCAAACCCAAATGGGTCTATTTGGGTCGACCAAAATGGGACACATACAAAAAGCAATATCGACGATCTAACTATTTGCCTAACTAATTAACACATCCAATGTTGGTGTTTTACATTTATGTTTGTTTTAGAATAAAGAAAAAAGCAAAAATCACCTTAGAGTTGGGTATTTATTTTCTTTCGAGTAACAAATGTAATTGGTCGAAATCAAATCTAAACTAAATAGTTTGGTATGGGTATGACCCACAAGTGATATTATTTGACTCAAAATGAATTGGGTTTGGGAAATACCCAAATTATGGGTCCATTTCGTAATCCCTACATTTCGTGTCATTCAACACATATGATATGTGAACTTTCAATCCAATCCGCTCATCGCCTACATAATCATTCCCGTTATTACTAGGAAAAATTATTGATTCATGACATGTTGTACATTGTGGTAGATAAGACTATTAGTTGGTTCAGATTGGTTATAACTGTAAATGTTTAGTAGTTTATTGGTTAACCGTTAAGCAATTTTTGCTTATAGTTAACTGCATCATTTATATTAGTTGGTTAACTGTAACCATATAGTTGGTAATCAGTTATTTTACAGCTTCACAGGATAACCGTCAAGCAAGTGAATTGATAAAGCTACTCAGAACTCAATGAAAGCATCTTACAAGTCATGGAGACCATGATGGAGCATCTTCAACCTATCCAACAAGAGAAGGATGATCAACCTATCAAGGAGCCTCGAGAAGAAGATCATCTGGAGACTAACGAATTTGATGATGAAGAAGATTATCTTACAAATTCTGAAGAAGGAGAGAATGAGATACAAACCCTAGGAGTAGCAATAGAGGAAGAAGGATGTTGTATTGAAAAACTTACACTAACCCAAACTTTTTTTGGATTCGTGAGAAAAAGTTGAAGATTTTACACCACTTGAAGGCTTTGAATACGTCCTATGCCTTTTTCAATATGTATTCAGGACTAGTTCACCTACCAAGGCATACACCATTGGAAACATCCAGGAGGAAGAGTTCGAGTATGATGACCGCCTTGTACCTCTTATTCAAAGTTAAGCAAAACCATTGGAATTGAACATTGAAGAAAAGACTGTGGAGGAGAAGTCAAAACAAGGATGATCATCCTCAAATGGAGCATGAAGGAGAGGAGCCACTAGAAGAGAAACCATCCCAACCTATCCAACCAAAGGAGGAGTTTCAAGAGGAGCCACCTATCAGAAATACTGATAACCAGACCAACATGGAGTCCAACCTATAAGAGGAGAAAGATGCCTCCACCATCTAAGAGATCGTGGAGGAGCTCATCAATGAAAATCTATTAGATCTATGGAGGAGCCTTCAAGCCACACCCATCAAGAGTTCAACTCGAGTTGGGAGAACAAAATTGATGAATACTGCAACTTCAAATTTGGAGAAGAAGGAACCTCTATACCTTCCTCTACAACAATGGAAAAATATCAAGGAGTAGCAATCTCACCTACTGTATATGATGAAGCTCTATGCATAGAATAACCAAGCTTTGAAGTGGATGGACCCTTTCAAGATCCCTTTACATCATCTTGTCAAAGTTATGTGCAGAACTTTGAACATGAGGAGGTAATGGTAGAGCAAGAAAAATTCACCGTTAACAAGGGCACTCTTGCCATTCCCAAAGTTGGAGACCATAACGAAAACTGCACAATTTTAGTGGAGATACCACATGGAGTCCAGCCAGATATCAATAGACTCCTTGATGGGGATCCATTTGAAGCAATTTCTAGAGAGCCATGAGACCATAGCATCTTATCTAACCCAAAAGGGGGCGTATGAATTCCTCTTTACATCATTACCTCTACCTCATGCCTAATATTAAAAAAAAGTGTAGGGTAAAAGAGGCAAGGTGAAGACTAAGATGGTTTCTACTTTATGGTCCACTACAAAGCCAAAAGAAGAAAAATGATTTACACACTTGGAGCATGCAATCAAAACGATGGACTTTAAGCAATCCCTAATTTGGGGTTCTTGTTGAAGGAGGAACTAATCCTAACCCAAATTCCTAAAATAAATAGCGCTTCGTTGGAGGTAGCCCATGTCCGACATTTAACTTTAGGATGTAAAACAAAACTGTTATCAAGGAGACATACCCGATTTCCTTAAATATTTTTATTTATTGTTGAGGAGGAGAAGCACTTGCTTTCCCTCTGTTTTATTGCTTTGATATATTTCTTTGGTTTTTGAATTCAACGGAAAATAAATGGGAGAAATGTAAAACGGAGATCCAATGGTGCCAAATTTGATGAATCCTTTGAGAACAAGGAATACAAACTCAAGAATGGAGAAGGAAAAGGAGCGACGCCTACACTCCATGCACTATTGCCGCTGGGAATATACCTCGTCCGACACTAAATTTCCCTTTCCAACATGAAGAAGGATTCAAGCCAATCTCATCGAAGGAGATGGCCATCTAGGAAAAAACATCTCGATACCCTCCAATGGTGTAGAAATTGATGGAAGCTTTAGGTGGAGAAGAGAGTGCCATACTACTATTGGAGAGCGTTGTTGCTATGAAGAAGAGCCGAAGAATAATAGTTTAAGTTAGGGCGGCCTATCTCGTATATTTCTCTTTCTTTATCACCTGATTCCTGCAAAAAAAAAGATATGAAATGATCGGAGCAGGTAAGAGCATCCTCCTAATGAATGAGTTCTCCAGTACCAATCGAGCAGTAGATACCTTCTTGTCTTACGACTGCCTCATAGGTGCCGATTGGGCTGTTGTAATTACATTTAGTCTCTTCAAGCTCTCTTTCGTCGGTTCAATGCTCAAACCTGCTCGAAAAGCAAGAGGTTTAGTTTCGAGCCCGGGTCGACCCAACCTTTTTTCTGTTCGAAGTGATGTGCTACCTTAGCTTGCAACATATTTTAGGTTCCTTCTGTCAAACGGAGGAATTTATCAGGTAGGCAGGTCGGCTGCTTGGATACTATTCGTCATGGCCTCTCTTCTCTTTATCACACCATATTTTTGCGTGGTATGTGTACATGGGCGATGGGCTATGCTTGGGCCGGCACGGCACGAGCACGCTTCGGGCCCATTTATTTTGTGCCGTGCCAAGCACGGCACGAAAGTTTTCGTGTCGTGCCATGCAAACCCATTTGTTAACTTTGTTAGGCCCGACCTGGGCATGGTTCGAATCATGCCGTGTATATTCGTGCTCGTGCCATGCTCGTATTCGTGTTTAAATAAAAGGAGGAAAACAAAAGAGAGAATGAAAAAAAGGTGAAAATTGGATGGGGGAAGATAATATTAAACGATAATGTTTGAGAAAAGTAACAAATAAGGGGGAAAAGAAAATTGGAACCATAGCGAGCATGATTTGGCTTGTTTAATTCTTTGTCCATTTTTACTTATGTTAGTAATTACGTATATATCTTTATGACACTTCTGACAACAACAAATAATTATTTTTCTACTTGTGTTTTGTAATATTTGAACCTATAATTCTTTTTATATTAATTTTTTATCAAATAAATATTATTTTCGTGCCATGTCCGTTTTTATACTCAATAAAGTCTCGAAAATATTAGGCCTGATAACATCGGATTTGCACATGTTTGCACCCTCGTTTCTAGATCATTTTGGCTTGAGCTTCTTCTTTCTTGGACTATTTTACGCTAGGTTGTGTTCCTTTGTCACATTTCAGGTCCTAGCATGTGAATTGAAGCATAGGCGCAAGTTTCAAGTCAATCGGAGATCATTCGGCAATTCGGGAGAAGAAACACGAGCATGACTTGAGGAATAATAGACTTCTACCTCATATTATGGACACATAATCATGGAATTTTGTCATTTAAAGAAAGAGGACGAGACTACGAGCGTCTGGGATCAAACGACGACTGATTCTGAGTCCGGACGAGGGAGAAACGAAGCATTAAACAGAGGCTGAGCAAGCCACACGGGCACGACCCACGCGGCCGTGTGGGAGACCCACTATGGCCGTGTTAAGGCTCGGCAAAAGCCACACGGGCAGCCTGAACACTCACACGGCCGTGTGGGTCCTGGCCGCATGGGATGGCTGAAGTCACTAATCGAAACGCCGCGTTTTGCAAAGCCACACGGGCATCTGGGAAAGTCACACGGCCGTGTGACATGGCCGTGTGAGTCGTGATTTTCTGGTTTTAAGCCAATTTCCAGCCACAAGTGTGGGGGATTCGAGTTTTAGAGAGAGAAAGCGACGAACAAGAGTTCCCAAGTGCCCTAGCTTGATCTTCATCACCATTGGAGCCCGGCTTGAGCTTGGAGAAGTGCCGATCGACGACCAGGAGCTGAAACCCATCCTTCACAGTATGGTTTCTGCATCTGAATATGCTTTTGCTTCTTTCTCCATGGAGTAGTTCTCCCATTTATCTGGGCATGGGAAACCCTAGATTTGTATGTTAGATTTGATTGTATGAACCCAAGTACAGATTCTATGATTTGATTATATTCAATTGAGGTTTGAATGATTGAATGACTTGAATCCTGATCAAATTCCTGTTGTTTCTACTTTAACCTAGAAAGAGAATATCTGCCTAGGTTGATAGAGCACCCTTAATTGAAGGAAGTGAATTGGCGACTTTAGTCGAGGAGCCAATTCACTATTTTGTACCGAAGTTACTTCGGTAGAGGAGGTTTTGTTCGTTAGGGCCTCAATCTGTTTACTCTAGTGGAGGTTAGTCGCCCGCTAGAGACTCAGATTGAGAGGGTCTGGAGACCTTTAGTCGAGACTTCAGACTGTTTAAGAACCTTCCGCAGTATAACTTTCATAGAAACTGAACTTGGTAATTGCAATCCGGCTTAACTGCAGTCTAGGGGGAACCATATCCGGGTGACCTCTCTCGACTTGAAACAACCGTTTAACTTGTTTTGTGTTTTTGTTTGTTTGAACCTGCACTTAAGTTTTACCGCTAGATAACAAGAATTCACTGAGTAGTCATCACATCTAGGACCTGGGTTGACATTAAAACCCAAACCCGCTATACTACGCTTTAGGAAGTGGTTTCACTTGGCCATTTTCTAGAGTGACAGTAGGAGTGAGTCAAGTTTTTGGCGCCGTTGCCGGGGTCGGCTAGGTTGTTGAAGAAAAGTGATTTCTGTTACTTTAGCACTTTCGTTTTCGCATTAACTGTTTGTTCTTTCCCACTTGTGCCTTCACGGGTTTGCTTGCTTGATTGTGTGCAGGTAGTGCATGACCCGTAGGCAGTCAGGAGGTTTACTGCCGTTGAATCCGGAGATTGAATGCACCTGTCGCCAACTCAGGAGACAACAGCGAGATAGACTGGCTACGGCGGAGCGCATAGACGGCCATTTGAGCAGCGAGTCAGAGGACGAGTAGGTGATGGAAGGAGAACACAACCCACCCCCGGGGAATCCTCTCCAGGTTCCCCCGGTGAATCAGCTCTTGGGGAACAACCCCATACCCCAGGCAGATGGGGTTCATCATCACCCACCACCACCGGGTCCCACCGTGGAGTACTACTACACTCCACCGATTGCTGACATCCGCCCGGTCATCCTCTATTCACCCATTCCAGCAAACAACTTCGAGATCAAGCCATGCTGGATTCAACTCATTACATCCTCTATCCAGTTCCATGGCTTGAAGCATGAGGAGGCAAGGGTACATCTTTCCCATTTTCTGCAGCTGACAAACGGGTTCAAGCTAACGGTGTCCCTGATGACGCAATCCGCCTTCACCTCTTCCCCCATTCTCTGGCGGGGAATGCTAAGAGGTGTTTGGAGACCCAGCCCCCATTGTCCATCACTTCTTGGGACGATCTGGCTAACAAGTTCGTGCACAGGTACTATCCGGCATCAAAGACTACAGAGATCCAGCGGGAGATCACTCACTTCCGCCAGGAGCCAGACGAATCACTTCGTGATGCATGGGAGCGCTACATGGGATATTTTTGGCAGTGTGCCCATCATGGCTTCAGTGATGCATTCACAGTGGGGAACTTCTACAGTGCTCTCTCTCCGGACAGCCAGAGGGTGATTGAGTCTCTATGCCCAGGAGGGGATATTCTTAGTAAGACTCCACCTGAACTGAACCAGATGATCAGTACCTTGGCTGCCAGAGATCATTCCTGGGGGCAGAGCAGCAGAGGAAGACATTCCCGGGACCGTGGTGTGCCCGTCATGGAGACCAGATCCGGGCTCGAGCAGCAGGTGGTCGAGTTAGTGCAGACATTGAAGTAGCCCAACAGTCTTATTCCGGGCAGAGGATTGGCTACACCTCCAATAGCTCAATGTCAGTGGTGTGAGAGCTCGAATCATCTGGTGGAGGACTGCCAGGCTATGCGGTAGTCCTCTACACCCCAGGAGCAGTTGGCCTTCATCGCCAATGCACGGCGCCTCGATCCATACAGTAACACATACAATGAGGGGTGGCGCCAGCATCCCAACTTCGCTTGGAGTAGTAACACCACTAAACCACCTGGTTTTCCAGCACCAGCTGGGGGTTTTGGGCAGAGGCAGCCTTTCCAGGCTCGACAGGGGCCAGCCCCACTGATAGACCGTTAATTACACATGTTTTCACCCCTGTTCTTACACCATTTGAGATGTGGTTTCTCGTGTTTTAGACCGATTTCACGCTAGGTTGTGCTTGTTTGTGATATTTCGGGTCTTGGCAAGTGAATGAAGGTTTAGGAGCGAGTTCGGGGTCGATTGGGCGTATATCGGGCGCGAGGCAAGTCACAAAGGAAGTCAAACGGGCACACCCACAACCCGCACGGCCGTGCAAGTTACCAGTTTGGCCGTGTGGGATTGTGCGAGAGAAAACACGGGCAGAGCAGAAAATCCACACGGCCGTGTGAGGATGCATTTTGGCCGTGTGGATTTCTGCGAGGCTTCACACGGCCAAGCTGGGTGAGCTACACGGCCGTGTGACCCTGGCTGTGTAAGAAGCCTGGAATTCAACTAATTGATGTGCTGCGTTTTGACTCACACGGGCAACTGGGTGAGCCACACGGCCGTGCGGCCTGCCCGTGTGAGACGGGATTTTCTGGTTTTAAGCCAATTTCCAGCCACAAGTCGAGGGGATTCAAGTTTTTAGAGAGACAGAGCGATTCCTAGAGAGAGAAAGCGACGAACAAGAGTCTCCAAGTGCCCTAGCTTGATCTTCATCACCATTGGAGGCCAGTTTGAGCTTGGAGAAGGGCCAATCAACGTCCAGAAGCATGAATCCATCCTTCGCAGTATGAATTCCGCGTCTGATTCTGCTTTTGCTTCTTTCTCCATGGAGTAGTTCTCCCATTCATCTGGGTATGGAGAACCCTAGATTTGTATGTTTGGTTTGATTGTATGAACCCAAGTACTGATTCTATGATTTGATTATATTCGATTGAGGTTTGAATGATTGAATGACTTGAATCCTTATCAAATTCCTGTTGTTTCTGCTTTAACCTAGAGTGAGAATATCTGCCTAGGTTGATAGAGCATCCTTGATTGAAGGTAGGGAGTTGGTGACTTTAGTCGAGGAGCCATCTCACTATTCTGTACCGGATTTACTCCGGTAGTGGAGGTTTTGTTTGTTAAGGCCTCAATCTGTTTACTCCCGTGGAGGTTAGTCGCCCGCTAGAGACTCAGATTGAGAGGGTCTGAAGACCTTTAGTCGAGACTTCAGGCTGTTTAAGAAACTTCCGCAGTATAACTATCATAGAAACTGAACTTGGTAATTACAATCCGGCTTAACTGCAGTCTAGGGGGAACCATATCCGGGTGACCTCTCTTAACCTGAATACAACCGTTTACTTGCTTTGTTAGTTTGTTAGTTTAGACTTGCATTAAAGTTTCAATGCTGGATAACAAGAATTCACTGAGTAGTCATTCAATCTAGGACCCGGGTTGATATTAAAACCCAAACCCTCTATACTACGCTTTAGGAAGTGGTTACACTTGGCCAATTCCTGGAGTGACAGTAGAAGTGAGTCAAGTTTTTGGCGCCGTTGCTGGGGACGGCTAGGTTGTTGAAGAAAAGTGATTTCTGTTAATTTAGCTTTTCTTTTTGCTTTGTTTGCTTTGTCCCACTTGTGCCTTCATGGGTTTGCTTGCTTGAGTGTGTGCAGGTAGTGCATGACCCGTAGCCAGTTCGGAGGTTTACTGCTGTTGAATCCAGAGATTGACCGCACCTGTCCCCAGCTCAGGAGACAACAGCGAGCTAGAATGGCTACGGAAGAGCGCATAAACGGACACCTGAGTAGCGATTCTGAAGAAGAGTACGGGATGGACGGAGACTACAATCAACACCAGGGGAATCCTCAGCAGGCTCCCCCGGTGAATCAGGTACTGGGGAAGAACCCCATACCCCAGGATCATGGGGTTCATCATCATCACCAGCCGCCGGGTCCCACTTTGGAGTACTACTACACTCCTCGGATTGCTAACAACCGCCCGGTCATCCTCTACCCGCCTATTCCAGCAAACAACTTCGAGATCAAGCCATGCTGGATTCATCTCATTACATCTTCTATCCAGTTCCATGGCTTGAAGGATGAGGAGGCAAGGGTGCATCTTTCTCGTTTTCTGCAGCTGACGAACGGGTTCAAGCTGAATGGTGTCCCGGATGATGCAATCCGCCTTCATCTCTTCCCCCATTCTCTGGCGTGGAATGCTAAGAGGTGGTTGGAGACCCAGCCCCCCATTGTCCATCACCTCTTTGGACGATCTGGCTGACAAATTCGTGCACAGGTACTATCCGGCATCGAAGACTACAGAGATCCAGCGGGAGAACACTCACTTCCGCCAAGAGCCAGATGAGTCACTTCGTGATGCATGGGAGCGGTACATGTGATATTTCTGGCAGTGTCCCCATCATGGCTTTAGTGATGCATTCACAGTGGGGAACTTCTACAGTGCTCTCTCCCCAGATAGCCAGAGGGTGATTGAGTCTCTATTCCCAGGAGGGGATATTCTTACTAAGACTCCACCCGAGCTGAACCAGATGATCATTACTTTGGCTGCCAGAGATCATTCTTGGGGACAGAGCAGCAGAGGCAGACATTCCCGGGACCGTGGTGTGCACGCCATGGAGACCAGATCCGGGCTCGAGCAGCAGGTAGCTGAACTAGTGCAGACATTGAAGCAGCCCAACAGTCTGATTCCGGGCAGAGGTTTGGCTACACCTCCAGTAGCTCAATGTCAGTGGTGCGAGAGCTCCAATCACCTAGTGGTGGACTGCTAGGCTATGAGGGAGTCTACCACTCCCCAAGAGCAGTAGGACTTCATCGCCAATGCTCGGCGCCTCGACCCGTACAGCAGCAAATATAATGAGGGGTGGCGCCAGCATCCCAACTTCGCCTGGAGCAGCAACACCACTAAACCACCTGGTTTCCCAGCACAGCAGGTGGTTTTCAGCAGAGGCAGCCCTTCCAGGCTCGACAGGGGCCAGCCCCACAGCAGCAGCTCCGGCCCCAGATGACCGGATGACAAAGCTGGAAAATATTCTAGCTTCATTCATGACTAGCACTCAGGCTGCTATCACGTCACTGGAGGTAGGTCAGGGGAACCAGGGTGCCATTTTGCAAGATCTGCAGACCCAGGTGGGCATCTTGGCCCGCCAAAACACTACCAGGGCACCGGGGACTCTGCCTGCCACCACTATCCCGAATCCTCGGGATCCTCACCAGCTCCAGCAGCTGGATGCCATTTTTACCAGGAGCGGTAAGACCATATCTGCTGATCCTGTCCCAGCCACACAGGAGGAACCACTACTTGCTTCAGCACTTCCAGCCGACGATGCAGAAGTGCGGGTGGAGAAGGAAGCCCCTGCTCCCAAGCCACAACCAGTGGTTAAGGAGCATGTACCCCAGCTTCCCTTCCCCACTCGCCTACACAAAGACAAGTTGGAGACTGAGTTTGCCAAGTTTATGGCAATGTTGAAGCAGCTCAACATCAGCATACCGTTCGTGGAGGCACTGTCGAAGATGCCCAAGTATGCCAAGTTCATGAAAGATCTCCTCACCAACAAGAAGAAACTTGGGGATCTCTCGACAGTGTTGCTGAGCGAGGAGTGTTCTGCTATCCTGCAGAACAAGCTGCCCGAAAAGAGCAAGGATCCAGGGAGTTTTACTATCCCTCTTACTATTGGCAGCATGCATGTAGGCAAGTCCTTGGCGGACCTAGGCGCTAGCATAAATGTCATGCCATATAAGTTGTATAAAAAGCTAGACCTAGGTGAACTTAGCCCTACTGGGATGAGCATTCAGCTAGCTGATCGTTCCATTGTGCATCCTAGGGGAATCATAAAGGATCTGCTTGTCAGTGTCGGAGCATTCACATATCCTGTTGATTTTGTATTCTTGATATACATGAGGATGTGGATGTACCTTTGATTCTGGGTAGACCATTTCTTGCCACCGCCAAGGCACTTATTGATGAGCATGATGGTAAACTGATCCTGCGTGCTGGGTATGAAAAGGCTACTTTTTCTGTGACTGAATTTGATCACTGTGCTATGATTGCTGTCACCCCTGTGCATGCTATGTCTGATCAGGTACACGAGACTGTCATGTATCCTTCTGCACCTCTTATTTTGCAGGACCCTCCAATCATTCCTTCGCTGCCACTCCATCCAGCCTCGCCTCCGAACAAGAAGCTCAAGGAGGAGTGGCGGCCGAAGCAGCAGGTTGCCAAGCCTGCACGGAAGAAGGGTAGAGGCCACTATGAGCTGGTTCCACCCCCTGCACCACGACAACCCTGGCCGTCCGGGTACTCACTTGCCTGCATCTTACCGGATGGCCAGGTCGAGCTGACTGATGATGGTGGACGCATCCGGCGGGTGCATGGCCACCACCTGAAGCTGTACCTCAAGAGCGACGTGGATCCGCTCTTGGAGGCACCTGTTCCTGCACCTCCCTGAGTATCCACCATGGGCGTCCAGCTAAAAGACGGTAAAGAAGCACTTGTGGGGAGGCAACCCACCACGGTTTGACTTTTTTTCTTGTGTTTTGAGTCTTTGGTTTTGGTTTGTTTTGGTTTGTTTTGGATGATGTATTATTGGGCTGACCATTGGACCTAACATATTGTGCTTGAGCTCTTTTGTTTCCTTTGGCTGTGCTTGTCTTGACTGGTCCTCTCTCCAGTCCGCTTCACTCCGACTGGTCCGCTTCTAGTCCCCTGCAGTCCGTGCATACCGGTAACATCATTCCCCTTTCCCTTCCCTCTTCTCCATTGAGGGCAATTTCGATCTTAAGTGTGGGGGGATGTTTATCTTTTGACTGCATTAGATCTGTTTGTGTGCTTGGAGCCTGGTCCACTGTCCAAATTTTTAAAATTTGAGGGCTCCAAGTACGTGTTTCCATGCAATTGCCTGCTCAGGCCTGCTCAGTATGCTTTGAATTGACAGTCTTTATAGTAATATGCAACCTATGGAGGTAGTGTAGCACTATGGAGGATGTTGATGCATTGAAGAAGTCTCATTCCTTCTTCATATTGTGTTGGTTGATTGAGTGAATTAGTGATCTTAGGACCCTTGAATTGTGTGGTGTTGTGGACTCTCTACCTGTCATGGACTCTTGTATCATGTTTTGAGTTTAGCAGGTGCTCGAAAATGTGCTTCAAAATAACGTCTCCCGTGCGAATAGGGCGAAAGTGTGTAAGGGGAGACGGGAATTCGTTCCCAATTTCCACCTACTACCTCCAGCCCACTTACATGTCTTTCCCCCCCACGAGGCTCGAGACATCCGCTCCTGGCATGGCCGGTAAGAGCCGGTTGGGACCCTTGAAAAAAAAAAAAGGAAAAAATAACAGAAAACAAGCAAAACAGAAAGAAAAGGGGTTCCAACCATCTTCAAGAAGAAAATAGAGCACCTTGAAAAATGTGAGTCCATGATCTTTTGTTTTTTAGAATCTCTTCATCCACAATTCATTTGTCCTCTGTTCACTATTTGCCATGATGTCGACTCGATACTAGTGCTTTCACCGAAGAAGCTATGAGATGACTTGTGCGTCGGTTGACTTCGTAAGTTGCTAAATGATATAGGAAGTCCTCTACCTACGATCTGGGGTGTTTTTTGCTATAGAGGTCTGGAGAGTTGCATTGGTTTGAGTTAGGTTTGCTTGGGGACAAGCAAACGGTTAAGTTTGGGGGAGTTTGATAGACCGTTAATTACACATGTTTTCACCCCTGTTCTTACACCGTTTGAGATGTGGTTTCTCGTGTTTTAGACCGATTTCACGCTAGGTTGTGCTTGTTTGTGATATTTCACGTCCTGGCAAGTGAATGAAGGTTTAGGAGCGAGTTCGGGGTCGATTGGGCGAATATCGGGCGCGAGGCAAGTCACAAAGGAAGTCGCACGGGCACACCCACAACCCGCACGGCCGTGCAAGTTACCAGTTTGGCCGTGTGGGATTGTGCGAGAGCAAACACGGGCAGAGCAGAAAATCCACACGGCCGTGTGAGGATGCATTTTGGCCGTGTGGATTTCGGCGAGGCTTTACATGGCCAGGCTGGGTGAGCTACACGTCCGTGTTACCCTGGCCGTGTAAGAAGCCTGGAATTCAACTAATTGATGCGCTGCGTTTTGACTCACACGGGCAGCTGGGTGAGCCACACGGCCGTGCGGCCTGCCCGTGTGAGTCGGGATTTTCTGGTTTTAAGCCAATTTCCAGCCACAAGTCGAGGGGATTCGAGTTTTTAGAGAGACAGAGCGATTCCTATATAGAGAAAGCGACGAACAAGAGTCTCCAAGTGCCCTAGCTTGATCTTCATCAACATTGGAGGCCAGTTTGAGCTTGGAGAAGTACCAATCAACGTCCAGAAGCAGGAATCCATCCTTCGCAGTATGAATTCCGCGTCTGCTTCTGCTTTTGCTTCTTTCACCATCGAGTAGTTCTCCCATTCATCTGGGTATGGAGAACCCTAGATTTGTATGTTAGGTTTGATTGTATGAACCCAAGTACTGATTCTATGATTTGATTATATTCGATTGAGGTTTGAATGATTGAATGACTTGAATCCTGATCAAATTCCTGTTGTTTCTGCTTTAACCTAGAATGAGAATATCTTCCTAGGTTGATAGAGCATCCTTGATTGAAGGTAGGGAGTTGGTGACTTTAGTCGAGGAGCCAACTCACTATTATGTACCGGATTTACTCTGGTAGTGGAGGTTTTGTTTGTTAAGGCCTCAATCTGTTTACTCCGGTGGAGGTTAGTCGCGCGCTAGAGACTCAGATTGAGAGGGTCTGAAGACCTTTAGTCGAGACTTCAGGCTGTTTAAGAACCTTCCGCAGTATAACTATCATAGAAACTGAACTTGGTAATTACAATCTGGCTTAACTGCAGTCTAGGGGGGACCATATCCGGGTGACCTCTCTTAACCTGAATACAACCGTTTACTTGCTTTGTTAGTTTGTTAGTTTAGACTTGCATTAAAGTTTCATTGCTGGATAACAAGAATTCACTGAGTAGTCATCAAATCTAGGACCCGGGTTGATATTAAAACCCAAACCCGCTATACTACGCTTTAGGAAGTGGTTACACTTGGCCAATTCCTAGAGTGACAGTAGAAGTGAGTCACCCACAGCAGCAGCCCTACCAGCCTAGGCAGGGGCAACAATTCCAGCAGCCCCAGCGTCAGTATGCCGAGCCAGCAGCAGCTCCTGCTCTAGATAATTAGATGACGAAGCTGGAAAATATTCTAGCTTCATTCATGACTACCACTCAGGAACTGTCACGAGGTTGGACCAGAGCATAGCCTCACTGGAGGCAGGCCAGAGGAACCAAGGTGCCATTTTGCAAGAACTACAGCACCAGATGGATAGCATGGCTCGCCAAATTAATACCCGGGCACTGGGAACTCTACCTACCACTACCAACCCCAATCCACGGGAGCCGCATCAGCAACTGGATGCCATTTTTACCAGGAGCGGTAAGACCATATCCTCTGATCCTGTCCCGGCCAGGCAGGAGGAACCACTACCGGCTTCAGCACTTCCAGCCGACGATGCAGAAGTGAGGGTGGAGAAGGAAGCCCCTGCTCCCAAGCCACAACCAGTGGTTAAGGAGCATGTACCCCAGCTTCCCTTCCCCACTCGCCTACACAAATACAAGCTGGAGACTGAGTTTGCCAAGTTTATGGCAATGTTGAAGCAGCTCAACATCAGCATACCGTTTGTGGAGGCACTGTCGAAGATGCCCAAGTACGCGAAGTTCATGAAAGATCTCCTCACCAACAAGAAGAAACTTGGGGATCTCTCAACACTGTTGCTAAGCGAGGAGTGTTCTGCTATCCTGTAGAACAAGCTACCCGAAAAGCGCAATGACCCAAGGAGTTTTACTATCCCTCTTACTATTGGCAGCATGCATGTAGGCAAGTCCTTGACGGACCTAGGCGCTAGCATAAATGTCATGCCATATAGGTTGTTTAAGAAGGTAGACTTAGGTAAACTTAGCCTTACTAGGATGAGCATCCAGCTCGCTGACCGTTCCATTGTGCATCCTAGGGGGATCATAGAGGATCTGCTTGTTAGTGTAGGTGCATTCACATATCCTGTTGATTTTGTTATTCTTGATATACATGAGGATGTAGATGTGCCTTTGATTCTGGGTAGACCATTTCTTGCCACCGCCAAGGCACTTATTGATGTGCATGATGGTAAACTGATCCTGCGTACTGGGAATGAAAAGGCTACTTTTTCTGTGACTGAATTCGATCACTGTGCTATGATTGCTGTCACACCTGTGCATGCCCTTTCTGATCAGGTACACGAGCCTGTCGTGTGTCCTTCTGCACCTCTCATTTTGCAGGACCCTCCTATCATTCCTTCGCCGCCACTCCATCCAATCTCACCTCCAAACAAAAAGATCAAGGAGGAGTGGCGGCCGAAGCAGCAGGTTGCTAAGCCTGCACGGAAGAAGGGTGGAGACCACTACGAGCTGGTTCCACCTCCTGCACCACGAACACCCTGGCCATTCGAGTACTCACTCGCTTACATCTTGCCGGATGGCCAGGTCGAGCTGACCAATGCTGGTGGTTGCACCCATCGGGTGCATGGCCACAACCTGAAGCTGTACCTCAAGAGCGACGTGGATCTGCTCTTGGAGGCACCTGTTCCTGCACCTCCCTGAGTATCCACCATGGGCGTCCAGCTAAAAGACGCTAAAGAAGCGCTTGTGGGGAGGCAACCCCACCATGGTTTTAATCTCTTTCTTTTGTTTTGAGTCGGATTGTAAACCGGTTTGGTTTTGGTTTGTTTTCTTTTATTTTGGATGATGTATTGTTGGGATGACCATTGGACCTAACATGTTGTGTTTTAGCTCTTCTGTCCCCCTTTAGCTGTGCTTTGTTCCAGATTGGTCCCTCTCCAGTCCGCTTCACTCGACGGGTCCGCTTCCAGTCTCATGCAGTCCGTGAACACCGGTAACATCGTTCCCCTTATCCTTCCCTCTTCTCCATTGAGGGCAATGTCGATCTTAAGTGTGGGGGGGGGGATGTTTCTCTTTTCACTGCGTTAGATCTGTTTGTGTGCGTGGAGCCTAGTCATCTGTCCAAATCTCGAGATTTGAGGGCTCCAAGCACTGCTGTTTGCTTGATGTTTGATCGTATTGGCACTGTGGATGTGATTAGTGAATTGAATGGATTTTGACTTATTGCATGACAACCTGAGTGTGACTAAGACAGCTTATTATGATGACTGAGATGTGCAGTAGAACTGTGTAGGGGTTCAGTTTTTCAACTGTTTTCTAACCAACTGTGACTTGGATTGATCACTTGCTTTTGACAGATCCCTCTTCCATGATGGGTAGCATTCACGTTGTCATTAGCTAAGATGATGGAGGCATAGGATTAGCCCATGACCAAATTGACTATCCTGGTGTGTCATACCCCCTAGTCAGCCCCTTTGAGTCGTGTGTTTTCCTTTCTTTCGGTCTTCAATGAACAGTCACCCTTCTGCATCTTTTAGAAGGTTCCACAGAGTGATTTTTACATGTTCTCTGCTGTTTCTGCTGAATGTAATGTGAGAGTTAGAGGTAGTTCTTAAAAAGTTGGGCAGGTGTTTGAAAATGTGCAGAGGTGGTGGTTCTCTTAAGAAATGGAAAAAATGAAAGAAAAACAAAGAAAAAATGAAATCAAAAGAGATCCACCACCAAAAATCTGAATAGTTCCCATTAAGTAGTGTTTCTTAGCAGTCTGGCTTAGAAATACTAGCGTTTATGTGACCTCCTTCGCTCTTGTGCTCTGAAGAATTTGAGTAATGCAGAATAGCAGAAACAAAACTACTGGTTTGATTGACTGTGAGTTTGTTGGGTTTGGAAATGTGGAACCTTGTGCGATGAATACTTCCACCACAAAAAAGGCCTTTTCCCCATGTCCAAGACCCTAGCCAGTCGTTTGAACCTGTGTCTAAGACCTCCGGATTAGTTAGTGATGACAACCATTTATGTGAACTCTAACATTTAGAGGTTGCTGTCATGGTGAAGAGATGTTAGGAATTGAGAGAATTAGTATGCGCATTTTTCGCATCAAATTGTCCTGACCCCACTGCTCGAGAGTGAGCGATTCATTCCCTTGTTCTTTACACTCTTTACCTCGGTGAGGACCTAGATGGCTCGGTCTTGATTCTGATGTCATGAGTTTTATGCATGATTAGACTGTCTTGAATAAGTGGTTGAGTCAAGTCTAGGTTGGTTGATGAACAGAAGGGATACTCCTCCTTTACTCGATCTTGCTGCACTCAAATGTCTTCTGTGGTGGTTGTCCAGGTTGCTATTGAAGTTGTTCATGTGTTGATATTTGAAACCAGTATGATTCATGTGTTCTGTTCCTATACGATTTGTCCCCAATGTTGGTATGATTGAAATTGTGAGCTTACCTTGTGTCTGACTTGGTTTGCTTGGGGACAAGCAAACGGTTAAGTGTGGGGGAGTTTGATAACATCGGATTTGCACATGATTGCACCCTCGTTTCTTGATCATTTTGCCTTGAGCTTCTGCTTTCTTGGACTATTTTACGCTAGGTTGGGTTCCTTTGTCACATTTCAGGTCCTAGCATGTGAATTGAAGCATAGGCGCAAGTTTCAAGTCAATCGGAGATCGTTCGGCAATTCGGGAGAAGAAACACGAGCATGACCTGAGGAATAATGGACTTCTACCTCATATTATGTAAAAATAATCATGGAATTTTGTCATGAAAAGAAAGAGGACGAGACTACGATCGTCTGGGATCAAACGGCGACTTGGAGAAACACGAGCAATTCCTAGAGAGAGAAAGCGACGAACAAGAGTTCCCAAGTGCCCTAGCTTGATCTTCATCACCATTGGAGCCCGGCTTGAGCTTGGAGAAGTGCCGATCGACGACCAGGAGCTGAAACCCATCATCCACAGTATGGTTTCTGCATCTGAATCTGCTTTTGCTTCTTTCTCCATGGAGTAGTTCTCCCATTCATCTGGGTATGGGAAACCCTAGATTTGTATGTTAGATTTGATTGTATGAACCCAAGTACAGATTCTATGATTTGATTATATTCAATTGAGGTTTGAATGATTGAATGACTTGAATCATGATCAAATTCCTGTTGTTTCTGCTTTAACCTAGAAAGAGAATATCTGCCTAGGTTGATAGAGCACCCTTAATTGAAGGTAGTGAATTGGCGACTTTAGTCGAGGAGCCAATTCACTATTCTGTACCCAAGTTACTTCGGTAGAGGAGGTTTTGTTCGTTAGGGCCTCAATCTGTTTACTCCGGTGGAGGTTAGTTGTCCGCTAGAGACTCAGATTAAGAGGGTATGGAGACCTTTAGTCAAGACTTCAGACCGTTTAAGAACCTTCCGCAGTATAACTTTCATAGAAACTGAACTTGGTAATTGCAATCCGGCTTAACTGCAGTCTAGGGGGAACCATATCCGGGTGACCTCTCTCGACTTGAAACAACCGTTTAACTTGTTTTGTGTTTTTGTTTGTTTGAACCTGCACTTAAGTTTTACCGCTAGATAACAAGAATTCACTAAGTAGTCATCACATCTAGGACCCGGGTTGACATTAAAACCCAAATCCGCTATACTACGCTTTAAGAAGTGGTTTCACTTGGCCATTTTCTAGAGTGACAGTAGGAGTGAGTCAAGGCACGACACGACCCACTTATCTACCGTGTCGTGCCCGTGCTCGTGTCCGTGCCCATGAAGTATAGGCCTGACATGGCCCATAAATTATTCATGCTCGTAAAGGGCTAACCAATTTATTTCGTGCTCGTGTCGTGTTCTAATCGTGTCGTGCTAGCCCGTGGGCGGCACGACCTGGTGCCCACGTACAGTGGTATGCAACTGAACAAATAGATCCTGGTGAGTACTTTAAGAAATACGCAGTACTCGGTGATGATATTGTCATTGCAGATGCTAGGATTGCGGGGGTCTATGCAACTTGTAACTCTTGAAATAAGTAAACCAAGGAAGGTCGTCTGATACTGCTACATCTTCAATAGCCATACAAGCCGGTTGGTCCAGTTGTTCAACTGTAATTGTATGAAAATCATCTCCATCTGGAATCTCAAACATCGAGGGCGCCATCGCATCCGCAAATTCATTATCTTCCGAATCTGAATCTGAAGGAAGGAAGAGCAAATCAATTACGTTAGTTAAAGAAAGAAGTAAACTGACTTGACTGATGAACACTAACTGATCTACTAGGAGCAAAGAGCTCACCTAATTTATAGAATTCACTCCCTCAATGTAAGTCCAGTCAGTCAGTAGCAGTAGAATAGTCCGATTGCACACCCCCATAATAGCTCTAGAATTGTAAATCGCGGCGAACCGGATTTTGCCATTTTCAAGTTTCGGCTTTAGAGACTTACTTTTTTGCGTCATCCTCCTCCGAAGCTCCCACAAGGGCGGGCGTTAAAACACCCTGTGCTATGAATAATGTTTCGTAGGTGGGGGGTGGGGGGGTCGCTCTTCAACGTAATTACGGATAAGCCTGCGCACTGTTGCCACGTCATTGTCGCCGCCCAGTATTCCAAAGCGTATCACTTCGCGGATGTCATTTGTTATCCATTCCCCGAAATTCAACCTGTTTAAAATGGCATAAGGCCTGGCTAAAAATATCCTTTTTGAAAAGCTCAATATCTCTGGTGAGATGTTGTTTTATTTCTGGCTCATGAGCAAATCTCTGTTCTAATTCTGTCAATCTGTGTTCATACTTGGAACTCGATGAGACAAAGGATCATGTTCAATCAATGGTGTTTGAACTTTATTTTGCTGAGGGGTAACCCAAGGGAGAAACATGAGAAACTTATGGAGATGGAGAATATTGAGAATATCAGCATCACCTCCACTCCATGTGGATGTAAGGAATCATTCGAGTATATGAAGAGAAGGAGGATCTTGTTCGTTGCACGATCAATTGTCTCCTAGATGACCATTATAAAGAGAAAGGCTTTGTGGATATTGGTTCTAGTATCAACATCCTATCACTTCCACTTCTATAAAGATATGAGTCTTGCTGACATGGAGGAGATAGAAATGTAGATCAATATGGCAAACAACAATTTGTGTCAACCTCTTGGAATAGTTCGAGGACTACGAACCCAAATAGGGTCATGCATCTTCTTTCAAGATTACGTGATGATCAAGATGGAGATAGAGATCCCATGTTCATTGATCTTTGGTAGACCATTATTGGGCACTTCAGTGCCATGATCAATCCATTCGATAAGTGGGGTCCATTGAAGACACAGAGGAAATGCAACCTATCGATGATGATGATTTCAAGAAGAATGAAAAAAACGGAGCCAAAGATAGAGATCAAGTTCCGAACGAGATGTATATATGAGGATTCCTTACATGCAACATATCATCATTATGATGAAGAGCGAGAATGGGGAGAAAAGTTGAAAGAAGCTCTACCAACTTTGGAATTGAAGCTAGCTCAAATGACATAAAATGAGAAAGCTACAGACGTTAATCGAGTTTCGGATTAAACTCGCCCGTGAAACTCGCACCCAAAATGGACTACAACTATTTAAACCTAGACCCTAACTCACTGGTTGTCGCTACACGTTCACCCCATCCATATATATAAATCACCAAACCTAATCCTATGAATGTATGAGAGCAGGTAGCTCCCTTTCTTTTTCCTAATACCAGTGGACAATCATAACCACCACCACCTCTCAGGTTCCATCTTGACCTCGCAACACCATCGTGCAAGGCGGCAGTTAGGCACTCCTTCCCCAGCAAAGCAAGCAGTAGCCGCTCTTGGCAAAAGGGATGATCGGGCGGCGGAACAATGCACACCTCTACTAGGAGAACTTCTTGCTTAAGCAAGCTCGTCAACTGCCATCTCCGCCTGCATACCTGATGTGCTGCGGCGGCCACTAAGGTCTCCCCTGTACTGCGAGAGCTGCTTGTCAACTGCCATCTCCGCCTGCATACGAGCGAGGGGAGGGGATTCAGCATGAGATGTGCGGCTGCGGCCACTAAGTTCTCCCCGATGTTTATGAGAGCTCGTCAACCGCCATCTCCTCTCTACTAGGAGAGCTGTTTGCTTAAGCAAGCTTGTCAACTGCAATCTCCGCCTGCATACGAGTGGGGGAGGCGATTCAGCATGAGATGTGCGGCAGCGGCTACTAAGTTCTCCCCGGCGGTCTCCCCTAAGCAAGCTCGGCAACTGCCATCTCCGCCTACATTGTATGGGTGAGTGAGGGGAAGCAGGCATGAGCTGGCGAATTGAGAGCATCATCGGGAAAAGGGGACGAGGGGAAGCAGGCATGAGCTGGCGGATTGGGACCATCATTGGGCTGCCTTTTCCCTCTACTACGAGAAGCAAGCTCGGCTTGTCGTTACTGCCATCTCCACCCTGGCTTGGATGGATGAACCGTGGACGTTCCAAATACTTCCACACCCGAGAGCTGCCTACTTAATGCTTAGTCATACAAGATTGCATGGAGGGCGGACAGGACCAATTCCTCCCCGTAACAGCAAGCTTCCATTTAATTCCATTTGTGCAGCTTGCTTCACAATAATGATCAAAGCAAGCGGGTTCATTTAATTCCATTTGTGCCAAGCAAGCTGCTCCATTTTATTCAAGCAAGTATGAGTGTACTAAGGATAATATTTTGGAAGCGAGTATGGAAACTTTGGAGCAAAATCAGAACCAGTTCTGACGGAAGTAAGGTGAGTGTAAATGGGGTAAATTCTACGCCTTACGGTTTTTCAAATATTTGTCTTGCGTATTTTAAGGAAAGCCTTGATGGCTTCTCATACGTATGAGTTGGCAACCGAACTAGCTAGTGAGGGATCCCTGTAAAACAAAATTATGGAAGAGACCCAAAATATAAAACTGCAATGAACATATAATCACTTAACAACGAAAACCAAAGATGAATGGTTGTTTTATAATTTCTCTTCAAATTGGAAAGTTGGGATTGATAAAAAAATGAGTCGCACCGATTTACTTGAAGTAGTCAATGCTACTTGCTGCTTCTTTATCAATCCTTCGCACCGGTGACCAAGATTTAGGAATTATGAAAGAAGAGGAGAAGCTTTGCAGGGACGGTGGAAAGAAGACTGGTGAAGTTTTAGGGGTTTTCTAGTTGAAGGATTGCGATTTGATACGGAAGCACAAATCTTTTAAGAGCAAAATCAGGGATTAATTCTTTAACTATTTTCCTTTTTAAATATATCATTATAAGAGACAATGAATTCCCTTTCATTTCAACCAATAAAAAATGAATTCCCTTTCATGCCAATCCATTGGTTTCAAATGGTTTTATTACTTCTCTACAAAAATTAATAATATTTTTCGTATAACTATGAACTAACATTATTTCTTACTTGTATTTATCTTTAATATATATATATATATATATATATATGGTGGCTACTTCGGTGCACTCACTTTTTTGGGTGCACTCTGTGCACCCATCTTTAAAAGTGTCCATAATACATCAAATTTTGAACTTTAATTAGTACTCTCAATCTAATATGATGATATGACATAGAATCATAACAAATCAATCTATTACCCTAACCCCTTAACCTTCAATTTAGAATCCCAATGCAAAATCCCAAACTGTAAACCTAAACCCTAACCCTAAACTTTAAATCCTAAATCCTTCAAATTAAAGTAAATCGTAAATGATTTTTTTTTTCAAATTCACGTGCTTCTTATTCATAATATCATAAACAACAATTGATAACGTTTTGACATGAATCGCATGCTCAGAATGATGATTATGAGACGGGTGCACTGAGTGCACCCAAAAAAGTGGGTGCGTCGAATACGCCACCATATATATATATATATATATATATATATATATATATATATATATATATGGTGACTTCTATCGTACCCCAGGTAAAATCCGGGGTATGCCGTACCTTGGGTGATCTTGACCGTACTTATGATCTCGACGGATGAGATTAAATTTTATTAAATAATTTATTTTTTCGTAATTTATATTAAATAAAATTACAGAAAGACTTACAATTCGTTTTTCTTTAATTTTAGTCCATTGTAAACCAAATCGGGTTGGTTCTGTTTAGTTTTTGAATTGACCCAAAATCCAACCACCCTAAGAGAAAGGACACCTACCTTGCCCCACTCGCAGCCCTACCCCTCTCCTCCAAATCCCGACCTTGGACCTTCTCTCTTCTCCATTTTTCTGTTTGAATTGGGAATAACCCTGTTCTTCCTCCCTACTCCTGTAAATCATCCCAGCCGTCTCACAAAATGGCAGCGATAATTGAACCACTTTGTTTCCCCCTCTTATTCTTCTTCGTTTTCCCGTTATCGACTGTCATATTCCCCCCTGTCCTATGATTCCTCACCATCCATTGTTTAAACCCTAAACTGGCCGAATATTGCAGGTAATCTCGGCGTCAAGCTGTGCAAGCATAAGCACCCCATCTCTTTGAATGAAAACTAACTGTTGCTTGTAATCCTTCTTATAACTTGTTAGTTCTTATAACTCATATTTATGTGTATTTCACTTCTGCAAACTGGCTTGGCAGGCGGAGATGATTGCACTCGAGAAGGCAATGAAAGATGCCATGGTTCCTGCATGTACTGCTAGGGAGGTGAGAAAGGGATTTTAAATTGAAATTGCCGAAATTGATTTTCGAACTACAATGCTGTGATTTTGGATGGATCTCTGATATGGATGAGGTGTATTATAGACTGATTTCGGAAGAGAGGTCCCGTTGTTTGAAGTGGAGGTTACAGCTTTGGAGTCTGTATTTCAAAAATTCTATTCCTACATTTTTTACACTGAAACCGTGGGGTTCGAACTTAACACAGACCCCGACAGGCCTAGTCCTGCTTCTACCTTCGTGGTTAAATTTGACAAGGTATGGGTTTTGAAGATTTGTGGTGACGATTTTATGCTTTGATGATAAATCAAGTCAATGTGTATCGGAATTAGGTGCTTAAGATGTCCATTTTCAGGATCATGTGTGTTTTTGGTCCATTCTTTCAGTAGTCTTTGACATGATCTGTTGATGAGCTTGCTTGGTGGTTTTCTTTTTACAGGTCAGAATGGATCCGAGGAACAAGGAAGTCTATCTTGATAGTTTCATGTTTAGCACAATTGATAAGTTGTCCGAAGAAGAGATAAAGAAAGAAGACTCAAGTTTGGTTGAGCTCAGACAAATATTATTTGAATGGATGGTATGTGACCTCTTTCATTTTAGTCACCACGAGAAATGACTAAGTTCCTAATTCAATTCTTATCCACATTCTTCACTAGTGATGCTTTTAATCATGTTTCGGATTCTTCTTTCTTGTTTGAAAAATGGTTTAAGGGTCCACTTGATTGGGCTAGTTGTTGGACGATCCTCTAGCAAATTTGGACGGGTTACTTCGTGAAGACGTGATGAGAATAAGTTTCCCGATGCAAGTACAACAAAGCAGCTAATCTGGCCAGTTTATCTCTATTAGTTTTGATGCGAATCTCAAAGGTTGTTTCTGTTGCTGCTATTTTGGCTATCTGTCTGCAATGTGAGATTACTGTAGCGCTATTTCTGCCTCTCGGCTGGTTCCATTTCTGTTTAGCAAACTAGCCTCTGGCTGTGTACTTGTGTTTATTCGGCTGATTTGCTAGCCTCCCTCTAATAAATAAAAAAGCACACCAAAACTTGCAAACTATCCGGCAAATAATAAACGTGTCCCTAAATCGTTACCATAAAGAAGGCATTCGTTGGAAAGGAAGAAACAAAACTAAATGCTAAAATGCAGAACATGCTATGCGACTAGATATCCTTCAGCCTTGAATTCGCCTCTTTTGGGAAGCTGCTTTCCTGAATTCGCCTCATCTGAGAAGCTGCTTTCCTCTCTTGGGAAGATACTTTGTACTCAAGTGTCTGAGCTTCAAACCTAGGTGCATTCTTATTTGCTTTCTTGAGCACCTTGTGTCTTATGTAATTGGTAGGCTCTTTGACGAGGTACAATGCCACCTGCATTCTTCTCAAATGATTGCATGGCTGTAAGGACAGAAAATATAAGATATTAATACAATATGTTGACATAGTTTTTTTAATGTGCTAGTAGAAATAAATGGGCCTACGTAGTAGGTGATTTCTTACCCAAATATAATAGTGATCATCCCATGTTGATCCCACACTACAACAATTTTGGGATGTCCTGACGAAATTTTAGTTTGTTATTTTGGGTTTGTCACAATAGAACCTATAATATGACAGAACTAAATTTTGTCATATTAGTTGTGTTTTTTTTTTGACAAGAAATATTTTGTCGTAATAATTGGTCATATTAGACCCATATTGTGACGAAGTTATATGATGTCATAATATTTTGTCATATTACATATTTATTATGACAAATAGTGTATGTCATTATAAGTTTGTCACAATATTGTTCTCGTACTTTATATTAAGTAACATAATTTTGGTAATGTGACAAAGTTTGATTAGTCAAAACAGGGGTGCTTTTATTCTTTTCCATTTTATGTTCAGATAATGAAAGTGAGAGAGAGAGAGGAAATAGGGCGCGGGAACTAATTCCCTCCAGAGCTCCAAAACCATATCCACTCTCAAAATTTGCCCCAAAAATTGAAATCCGCCGCTCAAAAAACCCTCTGTCAATTGAAACCAGTCTGTCTTCGCAATCGCATCGAATCCTCCCCGCAGCAGCGAGCAAGCGCATTGCTTCATAATCGAGTAAGATGACTGTACTCTCTTCGATCACCCTCTTCCACTTCTGTCGCATCGTTTTCAGCCGATTGAGAGAAGCTTTCATTGGGGATTTTTTGGTGGAGTTTAGGTGTCTGTCGATTGTAAGACGATTTTGTTGGGGATTTGGTTGATTTTGATAAATGGAATCCCTACATGTGGTCTTGCATGCGTAACTCAGAGATTGGAAATTTAGTTTCTGGATTCAATTGCAACCTAAGGGTTTTTCGGGGTTTATCGTTTCCTTAAGACGATTATACTGATCTAACAAGACTATTCTATGAGTTATCAGTAGTTCTTTGATTTCTGTAAGCTGCGTAGGGATGCTGAGTTATCTGGTTTGTGTTTTGTGGACGTTGTTGTAAACTTTCGGTTTCTACTTTGTGGATCTTTTTGTTATGGTTCTGGTGTGTTTGGTTCTGTTCACTGCGGCTGATGCTTTCTCCTGGCTTTTCAATGCTTACACAGCCATAGGAGATTGACCGGTCACAAGTGAGGACATCGAGGCTATCACCGCGGCTTTTACCACGGCGATCACGACCTTGACCACGCAAATGACGAATTTGCCGCCATTGGTGAACAACAATCAAAACATGAGGGACAGAGGCAGGAGAATCGACAGGGAAGAGCGTCCTCGGAGGGCGTGTGCGGTTCATGCTGATTCTGATTCTCATTCGGAGGAAGAGGTCCAAGACGAGGACCAGGACCATGATGATAACCGACAAAATCGTAATGATTATCGAGTCAAAGAGGACCTCCCATTGTTTTATGGGACCATGGGCGTCGAGGACTTTCTTGATTGGCAAATTGACGTTGACAGATTCTTTGGCGTGATGGAGGTGCCCGAGAATAAGCAGGTTAAGATGGTAGCAATCCGTTTGAGGAGTACTGCGGCAGTATGGTTGGACAAGCTGGTCGTCCAGCGACAACGTCAGAGGAAAGCACCAATCCGGACATGGCGGAGAATGAAACAACTAAAGATGGAGCAGTTCTTACCAGAGGATTACAAACAAATTTTATACAAGATGTACATTGATTGCATTCAAGGTCGGAAGAGTGTTACTGAGTACACAACAGAGTTTCTACGTTTTGCGGAACGCAACGAACTGGGAGAATCAGAAGCACAGAAGGTCGCCCGCTACATCAGTGGTTTGAGAGGATCAATCCAAGAGAAGATTGGATTGCAACTGTTTGGACGGTGACCGAAGCGTCTTCCCTCGCACTGAAGGCCGAATTGATGGAAAAATCGCCCCAAAATTTTCCTCCTTTCCGCAGAGCCCCTCCTCCGGGTAGTCCAGAGTTACAATTTGACAAGGACAAGAGTATGAATTCCAAAGACACTATTGCCAACTCAAATAGCAATATTGGAATAGGTACTTCAAATGCGAACAAAAATAAAGGACCGACTATGTGGCCCACCAACCCCTATGCAAAGCCAGGAGGGGATAAGTGTTACCGTTGTGGGGGTCAAGGCCACAGATCAAACGTGTGTCCTTCTCGCCGAACGATCGCAGTAGTGGAGGAGATGGCCACTTTCATGAAAGAGCATGAGGATACTGAGGATGTTGATGAGTATGCAGGAGTGGAATTCGCTGAAGAAGAATCAGAGGAAGCCGTGAATATTATCTTACGCAGGGTTTTATTGGCATCATCAGATGAAGGGCAGCGTAAAAATCTTTTCATGACCCATTGCTTTATTAATAACAAGGTTTGCAACCTTATAGTCGATAACGGGAGCACGGAGAATTTAGTGTCTCAAAAACTAGTTGCATACCTGGAATTACCAAAGGAACCCCATCCGAAACCATATGCTCTTGGCTGGGTGAGCAAAGGTCCACAGGTCAAGGTAACTCATACTTGCAAAGTCCCCATTTCAATAGGAAAGTACTACCGGGAAGAAGTGGTATGTGATGTGATGAACATGGATGTCTGCCATGTACTTCTGGGGCGTCCTTGGTAATTCAACAATGATATCACCTATAGGGGCAAAGATAATGTGATGATGTTCACATGGAGAACACACAGGATAGCTATGGCGCCAATTGCGGGGTTCGACAAACAGCCCGATAAGGCAAAGTCGAGTTTCCTCTCGATATCACGGGATGAGCTCGAGTTACAGGAGGACATCCGTGAAGCTGATTGGGTTTGCCCGGTTGTCGTTAAAGGGATGTTGAGCGCGACATCGACCGGGGTTTCTACTATCCCACAGGTCGTGCAGGAGATCTTGAAGAATTTTGGACAACTCATATCCGATGATCTGCCCGACGAGTTACCACCAATGCGCGACATCCAGCATCAAATCGATCTAATCCCGGGATCTAGCTTACTGAACTTACCGCATTACCGCATGAGTCTGAAGGAGAATGAAATATTACGGGAACAAATAGAGGACCTCTTGAAAAAAGGGTTCGTTCGGGAAAGCATGAGCCCATGCGTTGTGCCGGTAATCTTGGTACCAAAGAAAGGGAACCAATGACGGATGTGTTTAGACAGCCGCGCCATTAACAAGATAACGATCAAGTACAGGTTCCCCATTCCTCGACTGGAGGATATGCTCGATGAGTTGTCCGGATCTCAAGTGTTTTCAAAAATTGATCTTCGCAGTGGCTATCGCTAGATTCGGATCCGTCCTGGAGATGCGTGGAAGACTGCCTTCAAGAGCAAGGATGGTGACACGCTATGACACAACACCTAACAATGGCCAAGTGTAACCAATGAAAGGGACTGCAGTATAGTGGCACAAGTAATAAATATCGAATCCACGGGTCTCTAGAGTTACTATTACTCAGCTTCAGTTTATTATCTAGCAAACTAGATTAAGGATTGATTTAGAAACTACTCTACTAACTACTCTACTAATTACAAGTTGGGAACTCACTTAGGTATGATTCCCCCTATCTCCTCAATTAGGTCCAATTTGCAATTACCTTTGGTTGATCTACTGTTGATAAAACTGCGGAAGATCCGACAGTAGCTTGGAATCTCTTAAACTGACCAAGCCCTCTCAGTCCAACAACCCGGCAGGCGACTAACCTTCACAGGGATAGAAAGCTGAGGATATGAACACAGAACTCCACTACCAGAATTGGATTCCAGTACAAAGCAGTAGATTGACTAACTCTCGTATAACCAATTCACCACCATCAATCAAGGAAGCTCTATTAACCTAATCAGATTCTATTTATCATAGGTTAAAGCAAAAATCAAGAGAATTTGATCAAGATTCAATTGACTCAATAAATCATGCCTCAATCGATTATAATCAAACAATATAGCATCCAAAACTTCATACAAGAAAGATCCTAACACATGGAACTAGGGTTCCTCAAAACCTAAGTGAAGGGAAGTTACTCCATAGAGAAGAGAGAGACTGCAGAAATCTGATCTAGATCTTCAATCTCCATCTCCAAGCTTGATTCCCGAGCTCCAATGGCGAAGAAATCCTCCAAAATAGCTCCAAGAATGTTCCCAAGTCGCTCTCTCGCTCTAGGGTTCGTCCCTTGGGTGTTTGGGAACCAAAAACCCAGCTCTCCCCTTTCCTTTGGCTGAAAATCGAGTTTTAAATAGAAATTCCCGATCACGCGGCCAGGCCACACGGCCGTGTGGCTTTCCCAGCTGCCCGTGTGAAGGCTCGGTGATTTCCACACGGCCACGATCCACACGGCCGTGTGGAGTTCCAGGATGCCCGTGTGGCTTGCTCAGCCTCTGTTTAATGCTTCGTTTCTCCCTCGTCCGGACTCCGAATCAGTCCCCATTTGATCCCAGACGCTCGTAGTCTCGTCCTCTTTGTTTTCATGACAAGATTGCATGATTTTTTGTCCATAAAGTGAGGTAGAAATCCATTCTTCTTCAGGTCATGCCCGAGTTTCTTCTCCCGAATCGTCAATTGATCTCTGATTGATTTGAAACATGTGCCTATGCTTCACTTTATGTTCTAGGACCTGAAATGTGACAAAGGAACACAACCTAGCATAAAATAGGACAAAGACGCAATAATTCAAGCTCAAACAATCAAGAAACAAAGGGGAAAACATGTGCAAATACCGCGTCATCAAATCCCCCCACACTTAACTGTTTGCTTGTCCCCAAGAAAACCTAACTCAAACCAATGCAGCTCTCCAGACCTCTATAGCAACAAACAACCCCGATCGTCGGTAGAGGATTTCCTAGATCATATAGCAGCTTACGAGGTCAACTGGTCTTCTAAGACGTCCCCTATCTCTCTCAATGCGAGTACTAGACTCAAGCCAGGAACATGAGAAGAAGTAGAAGTAAGACAGTCAGTTCATGGACAAAGGGACTCACACCATTCACAACCAAGGACTCGTTGTACCGGGGTGCTCTTTCACTTCATTTCACCGTTGGAACCCATTTTTGCACTTTCATTTACATTTCTTTTTCTCTTTTTTTCTTCATTCACTTGGCGGGGGTTCCAACTGCAGTCTTTTGCACGGTCGACCTTTATTAGTCGAGCAAGAGCAATTTTTGTACATCTAGCGCTCGCCAGAGTACTTCTTTTAACTCCTTTTCCTCAACTCGTGTGGAGGGTCAATGAAATCAAGGGGGGTCGGAAGCTCTATCCGTGCCCTTAAAAACACATCCTCAAGTAGGCAAACCGTTCAACGGGTGAAAATTTTACTTGTACTAGAGACAGCTTAGCTTCACCTTGTAGGAGTACCCCACTAAGGATCACTAAAATCTCTTCCAAAACCCGATTTTGTGCAATGAACGGTGCCACACACGTTGGGCTTACCCCGTGTTTAAGATTTCAATGATTTCGACATGGAGGACCAACTGCTTCCCATTTTCCATATGAGCACCCTGTTCGATACACGAGTCCATAACACAATCCAAACAGAGTCACCATTACCACATGAATTCAACGGTCTTAGCTCCACTAATTCACAAAATCAACTGGCACAACAGAGAGCTAGATAGGAAAAATCTTATACTTCAACATCCTCCATAGTGCTACACTACCTCCCTAGGTTGCACATTACTATAGAGAATTCGATTCAAAGCATACTGAGCAGGTAATTTGCAAGGAAACACGTACTTGGAGCCCTCAAATTTAAAAATTTGGACAGTGGACTAGGCTCCAAGCACACAAACAGCCAAACATTCACCCGCATACATAATCGAACACCCCCCCACACTTAGGCACGACATTGTCTTCAATGGAGGAAAGATAAGGAGGGTAGAACGAAGTTACCAGATCAAGGGTGAATGGCGATGGACGGGTCAGCCGGTGCATTCCAGGAAGAGAGAGTAATCAGAACGCAAACACCACACAAAATCTCACAAAGGTTGAGTTATTGACTCTAAAATCAAATAACAAAACTGACTCAACCGAGGAGAAATAGAGAAAGAAATGCAAACCGACTGGTTGGGTTGCCTCCCAACAAGCGCTTCTTTCACGTCGTGAGCCAGACGATGGCTCCTAAGTTTCAGTCCATGCTAGAACCTCCTTGAAGTTGAGGTTCTCGTCAATGAGGTGGAGTCGCAAGTCACGAGCATGTGGTATGACTGGTGATGGAAGCTCGTGCACTTGGTGCAGATGAAGTCTCCATCCTCGAGACCTCTTCTTCTCTTCTCTCGTCTCATTGCCCCAAACCATATATGACAACATCGATTGACCACCATCGCGTCCACCAAGAGGGACCGATGTCGATGTGGCCTTGGTCTGGCAAAGAGACACTGCAAATGGGTCCTTGCTAAGTAGTTCCTCGAAGTTTGGTGGGTATATTACTTGTATTATAGGGCCGGTGCAAGCCTCTTCCACCTCAACTTCATCCTCAGCCTGGACACCAATTGCTTCTTCAACCTCCCTTTCTTCTTCATGTGGTATCACCCCTGTTAAATGATCAAGAACTCCTTCTGCTTCACTTTCGTCATCCTCCACAACTTCTTTCTGCACCCTTTCTTGCTCTTCTTCTTCTAGCACGGATTGGAGAGCAAGCTGCCAAGCAATTTCTTTCATGAGATATTCTTGCATCTCCTCACTCATGCCCGCCTCTTCAAAGCTCAGTTTGGGATGTGGGAAGGTGTGGTCGGCTATGACAGGACATTCCTGATCATGATCATCACGGGAGCTCTCCGTGACAACTTTAGTGTGCTCCACAATGTCCTTGTAGCCTTCTTCTTCCTCCTCCTCTTCCAGTATGGTAGCAGAAGGGTGATCGGGAGTAGGTTGTGCACAAGATCGCTCAAGATCATCGACGCTCTTCTTAAGGCTCAGGAGGATCTCCTCTGTTTCACGATAGGCCTGGACACAATGATCCATCCTGGAGCATGTTCTCTCACTGTCTCGAGCAAACTGTTCCATGAGAAGCCTCAATTCATAGTTTGGATCTGGCTGTGGAGTGTAGCATGGCTCTGCAGAATGGCCCGTGAAGGCCGCCATGGGTAACTCCAACGCCGATGGCCCTTCTGGTTGTGGGAGAAATTCTTCTTGGTAATGAGGTTGTTCTTTATATGCCCAGGGGTCCGGTTGTTCTCCGTAGTAAGGGGGTTGGTAATGGAACCCGAATCCATAGTCTTCTCCTCCTGTTTGCTCCAGGGAGTCTCGGGGTAATACCACTCGGGTGGTGATGGATACCCCCAATTGTTGGAGAAGCCATGAGGATCCATGATTCAGATCTGCACTCACAAAAACAAAAACACCCAAGTGAAAAGCAAGGGTGGAAAAGAAAAGAAAAACGCTAAAGTAACAAACTTCTTCCTTTCCTAATAATCTAGAAAGTCCCCGGCAACGGCGCCAAAAACTTGACACGCTATGACACAACACCTAAAAATGGCCAAGTGTAACCAATGAAAGGGACTGCAGTATAGTGGCACAAGTAATAAATATCGAATCCACGGGTCTCTAGAGTTACTATTACTCAGCTTCAGTTCATTATCTAGCAAACTAGATTAAGGATTGATTTATAAACTACTCTACTAACTACTCTACTAATTACAAGTTGGGAACTCACTTAGGTATGATTCCCTCTATCTCCTCAATTAGGTCCAAGTTGCAATTACCTTTGGTTGATCTACTGTTGATTAAACTGCGGAAGATCCGACAGTAGCTTGGAATCTCTTAAGCTGACCAAGCCCTCTCAGTCCAACAACCCGGCAGGCGACTAACCTTCATGGGGATAGAAAGCTGAGGCTATGAACACAGAACTCCACTACCAGAATTGGATTCCAGTACAAAGCAGTAGATTGACTAACTCTCGTATAACCAATTCACCACCATCAATCAAGGAAGCTCTATTAACCTAATCAGATTCTATTTATCATAGGTTAAAGCAGAAATCAAGAGAATTTGATCAAGATTCAATTGACTCAATAAATCATGCCTCAATCGATTATAATCAAACAATATAGCATCCAAAACTTCATACAAGAAAGATCCTAACACATGGAACTAGGGTTCCTCAAAACCTAAGTGAAGGGAAGTTACTCTATAGAGAAGAGAGAGACTGCAGAAATCTGATCTAGATCTTCAATCTCCATCTCCAAGCTTGATTCCCGAGCTCCAATGGCGAAGAAATCCTCCAAAATAGCTCCAAGAATGTACCCAAGTCGCTCTCTCTCTCTCTAGGGTTCGTCCCTTGGGTGTTTGGGAACCAAAAACCCAGCTCTCCCCTTTCCTTTGGCTGAAAATCGAGTTTTAAACAGAAATTTCCGATCACGCGGCAAGGCCACACGGCCGTGTGGCTTTCCCAGCTGCCCGTGTGAAGGCTCGGTGATTTCCACACGGCCACGACCCACACGGCCGTGTGGAGTTCCAGGATGCCCGTGTGGCTTGCTCAGCCTCTGTTTAATGCTTCGTTTCTCCCTCGTCCGGACTCCGAATCAGTCCCTGTTTGATCCCAGACGATCGTAGTCTCATCCTCTTTCTTTTAAAGACAAGCTTGCATGATTCTTTGTCCATAAAGTGAGGTAGATATCCATTCTTCTTCAGGTCATGCCCGAGTTTCTTCTCCCGAATCGTCAATTGATCTCTGATTGATTTGAAACTTGCGCCTATGCTTCACTTTATGTTTTAGGACCTGAAATGTGACAAAGGAACACAACCTAGCATAAAATAGGACAAAGACGCAATAATTCAAGCTCAAACAATCAAGAAACAAAGGGGAAAACATGTGCAAATACCGAGTCATCAGATGGCCTCTATGAGTGGTTAGTCATGCCTTTCGGCTTGTCTAACGCACCGAGCACTTTCATGCGCCTAATGAATCAGGTTCTCCGTCCTTTTATTGGGTCGTTTGTGTTCGTCTACTTCGACGATATTTTGATCTAGAGCAAGACCAAGGAAGCTCATTTGGATCATCTACGGCAAGTCCTCCATGTATTGCAGGATAACAAGTTATACATCAACCTAAAGAAGTTCACCTTCTACACCGACAAGTTATTATTCTTGGGCTTTGTTGTGGGTGCATCCGGAGTACAAGTGGATGAGGAAAAGGTGAGTGCTATTAAGAATTGGCCCACGCCTACTACACTATCGGACGTTCGAAGCTTCCACGGACTCGCCACTTTCTATAGGCGTTTCATCCGCGACTTTAGCACTATCACCGCTCCTATCACGGAGTGTTTGAAGAAAGGAAAGTTTAGCTAGGGATTTGAACAGGAGCGTAGCTTTGCAATGGTCAAGGAAAAGTTGTGCACTGCCCCCGTGCTCGCCCTACCCGACTTTGCCAAGGTGTTTCAGGTCGAATGCGATGCTAGCGGGATCGGCGTGGGTGCTGTCTTATCACAAGAAAAGCGACATATTGCATTCTTTAGCGAAAAGCTGAGCGAAGCTAGCCAAAAGTGGAGCACCTACGACCAAGAGTTCTATGCTGTCTTCCGAGCCTTACGACAGTGGGAGCATTATTTGATACAACAAGCATTTATTTTGTTTACTGACTATCTTGCGTTGAAATTTCTTAATAGCCAGAAGGTCATAAACAAGATGCATGCTCGTTCGGTTAGTTATTTGAAGAAATTCCCTTTTATTATTAAGCACAAATCGGGCGTTCAGAACAAAGTCGCTGATGCTTTGAGCCGACGAGCTTCTTTGCTAATCGTTTTGGCGCAGGAGATTATTGGTTTCGACTTGCTGAAAAGGCCGTATGCATCCGACCCAGACTTTGCCGACTTATGGCTTGCGTGTACCACCCAGCACCCTACTAGCAATTATCATGTTCGAGATGGTTAATTGTTCAAAGGAGATCAGCTGTGCATTCCTAGCTCGTCATTACGCGAACAGCTCATTCGGGATTTGCATGGTGGCGGCCTCAGCTGTCACTTAGGCCGTGACAAGACACTCTGGCCTCATTTGCGTCGCGGTGTTGGTATGATTGTCAAACGCTGTTATGTGTTCCAAGTTTCTAAAGGACAGTCTCAAAACACTGGCCTCTATCTCCCGCTCCCCGTCCCTGATGATATTTGGCTCGACCTTTCGATGGACATCATGTTGGGGTTTCCCCGTACGCAGCGAGGCGTGGACTCCGTCTTCGTGGTGGTTGACCGTTTCTCCAAGATGTCCCATTTTATCTCCTATAAGAAGACCACTGATGCTTCGAACATCGCCAAGTTGTTTTTCAAGGAAATTGTGCGTCTACACGGTGTGCCCAAGTCCATCACTTCTGATCGGGACACCAAATTCCTCAGCCATTTTTGGATCACATTATGGCGCCTTTATGGAACCTCTCGCAATCGCAGCTCCACCGCCCACCCGCAGACTGATGGTCAAACCGAAGTCACCAATCGCACTTTGTGTAAAATGATTCGGAGTATTTGTGGTGACAAACCGCGGCCGTGGGATCTCGCGTTGCCTCAAATTGAGTTCGCTTATAACAGCGCGGTGCATACATCAACAGGAAAATCGCCTTTCTCCCTTGTCTATACCACTCCCCTCGGCATGATGTCGATCTCGTGGACCTACCTAAAGCTCCTGTTGTGAATGCTGCTGCGGAGACCATGGCTTCGGATGCCCAAGCCACGAAGGAAGCTGTCAAGGCGAAGCTCATTGCGACCGGTGTGAAGAACAAAGTTGTCGCTGATGTTCATCATCGAGTTAAGATTTTTGACGTAGGGGACAAGGTGATGGTGTTCTTACGGAAGGAACGTTTTCCTGTTGGTACCTACTCCAAGATCCAGCCCCGAAAGTATGGGCCTTTCCAAGTGTTGAAGAAAATGAATGATAATGCCTATGTCATTGATCTATCGGCGGACATGAATATATCTCGCACGTTCAACGTTGCTGACATCTATGCTTTCCAAGCTGACGATGCAATTTATCCAGTTGTGAACTCCGGGTCGAGTTCTTTCGAGGTGGGGGAGACTGATGCAGGGCAGCTAGCATACTAGATTGAGGCGGCAATCCAAGTGGAGAAAGAGCTGGCACGAGACTAGTCTGCATGTGTGCATGACATTTACCTTTTCTTTGTTTATTTTGTATTATTTCTTTTCTTTGTCCGCAAGGGATTTGGTTAGGATTATTTCTTTGTTCGCAAGGGATTTGGTTAGGATTATAGGTCTATTTAAGCTTGTGTTTACGATGGGAAGACTACATTATTATTCTTGAATACAAACCCCCAAGGGAGTGCTTATTTCCAGTGAATTTCTGGTTGTTTTCAGCAAGCTTGCGGCTGGCAAGTTTGTTATTTTCGTTTGGGTTCTACGCTAGCGAACATGAGGGCTATCATTACTGTTTAGAAAGATGCATTACGTAAGACAAAAATATTTTATTTTTCTAGTGAAATTATGACCAAATATACATTCTTACTTGTGCCGTTGTGTAGGAACTTCAGGAGTGGTCAAAGAAAACTCCATAATCTTTGGTGGTGCACATGTTGATTGAACTTCCTTGTGTAAGGCATCAAACAAGTCGTTCAGAAATTCAATCTGCAAAGTTCAAAAAGCAACCTGTGAATTACAATTTTAGTTGGAAAATATAATGCCACATAATTGAATTAAAAACACGTGTATTGAAGTACGAATTCAATGGCACAAATTTTAACTATACCATTGTGTGAAGTGCATTCCTACGGATTGTCTGGCGCTCTTTTGATGGGCATGAATCCAGAATGTGTACTTGTTTCTGGTCCATCAAAATTATAGCTAAATACCAGTGGATGCCTTCATCATTCATCATATCTTTCATGGGCAGACAAACCTTCACATGTACGAGAAATCAATCAAATCAACTAATTAGTTTTCCGACATAATTCATTCAAGAAATTAAGCAGAAGGGAAGGCATAATTCACGCGCACATATGTTGTGAAAACCGCTGCTAAATAAGCAGAAATGTGAAGGAACAATTGTGGAGAAGTTATAACCTTTCTACAGTTATGAGCTTTTGATAGGAATTTTGTATCATATAACTCTAATGCCTTTGCAGATGTCATGCCATAATTAACGACCATATCCTGGTAGTAAAATGAAGTTAAATCATTGAACACTAATCTTACTTAATAAACAACCAACCCTGTGTAAACTGAATTAGAATTACAAAGCAAAAGCACCACTTACCTGCAATTTCGTAGGCAGAAAGCACACTCCTCTTCCACAACCAGTATCTCTTTTAAATTCGTCCAAGGTCAAGTGGCAAGCTAACGCTGTAATTACCTAAAACACAATAGAAATAAAACACCAATGATTAAAAATCATTAAGCAAGTTCAGGTCAACTAGGGGCGTTTCGCAGAAGTACTTACATCAGCATCAACGCTTGACTTGGGGCATAAGCTCCATAATGTCTGCCTGGTATATGATTTCATCATTGTTTTGACCAAAGCTTCATCAGGAAGAAGGTCTTCTGCAAATATATAGCGAGCAAAATTCACTTCTTCGTCACTATAGTTGACGACTGTAAGGAGCTCAAATCTTGTGGTACCCTGCAATCATCGAGAACGAACAAATAGAGGAAATAATAAGAGGTTTTCTTGAGTTTTAGGTTTTACATTTTAAATGAAAATATATAATTAATTAAAGAAGAAATAGAAGTCAAGTGCCGGAAAAAGGAACGAAGGAAAACAACGAAAATAGTGGGCGAAGAGGAAGCATATGTACATCACTAGGATTACATACCTTCATTGACAATTTTTGTGCAGGCAGGATGAGTTTGTTTTTCACACCTAGCTCATAATGGTCCAGTGCTGGTTCAGCATCAAGAACAATCACCTTCAAGACGGGCGTAAGTGGGGGGATGACATCTTGCATTTTTGTCTTCTTTGCAGGAGATACATAGTTCTCCAATTCCTACAATAATGAACAATCATGTCAGAATAAGTTTTGTATAAAGAAACAGTGGTCAAAGCTCTTGGACGAACCATAGACTTGGCTAGAGAACGCGTTAGGCGTACAGTAGACTGGCCGCTCGTCATCTTGTTCTTCTCCCAAATATAATTGAACAAAAAAGCAACGAGAGAGTGGAAGATAAGAACAAATACAATGAAATAGCTGTCTAAAAGTTAAAGAAAACACATTAGTGGATTGCAAAACTTACCCTTCCTTCCCCATAATGTTACAGACACACAATGTTGACAAAAGGGCCTCTGCGCTACTTGTAGTTGATTGAGTTTTGGGAAAGATGTTTGGTCGTATTAATAGATGCACCATAGGGGTGTTTAACCTCGTGTATTAGGAAAAACCCGTGAGATATCAATTAGAGTTCTTTTCTATGTGGGAACTTCTATATTTATCCACCTCATTATATGAACTTAATAAGGAATTAACTAGTTATGTGTGATATGTAAACATGGAAACTAAATCTTCCTAGAAGACAAAACATGCAGATTAAATCTGGCATATTTTTAGCTTACAGCTTAAAAGCCTCACTGCTTGCACTGCTTGCATTTGTGACCATTGGTCTGCCTCGTCTCTAACTTCAAGCCTGGGAAAGGGTGAAAACCGAATGGGGGCTTGATTTTAGGGTTTTAAGGTCGGAAGGAACAGAATAGTGATGGTGATGCTGCGACAGCACTAGCTTAGCTACAAGCGAAACTAAGTGCGGATGAACAGTTCATAATTGAGCTAAAAAAAGACGATGACGACAGGCTTGTTAACTTGTTTTGGGTAGATAGTATTTCAGTGGCTAATTATGCATGCTTTGGAGAATTATTGGCTTTTGATGCGACATACAAAAAGAACGTATACAATATGCCTCTAGTAATTTTTTCATGTACTAATTCTTTTATTTTAGCTTCATAGTAACTTATATTTTCATTCCTATAAAGTATTTATTCATTGATACCTTTGGCAAAAAAAAAGTATTTATTCATTGAAACTTAATACTGCACGTTAAAGAGCCTAATGCAATATCACTTCCATGCATTTTCTTAACCTCTTTATGGGTACAGTGTAATTCTTGTCTCATTAGTGAAGTAATTTAATAACCTATTTATTTTTTAGGTGTGAACCACCACTTCAACAGTTGCATATTTGGATGTTCTTTTTTGGAAAATGAGAAAGAAGAAAATTATGTATGGGTTCTAGATGCCTTGAGGAGAAGGCTAGATGGTGTAGATCTTAAAACTGTTGTTACAAATGGAGATAAAGCCATGCGCAATGTGATTTAGCAAGTATTCCCCGATGCGACACATCGTTTATGTGCCTGGCACATAGACAAGACTATTGCCAGAAAAGTGAGGGGCAATCCTAACTTCTTGCCACAATGGAAACTTTTCGTGTCAGCTGATTGGGAACCTTCAGTATTTGAAGATAAGTGGAAATCAATGATCGAGGAGTGCTCACAACAACATAAAAATTGGGTTTCACATCTATTTCACCAAAGAACTGAGTGGGGGTGTACATACTTGCGCTCTAAGTTCTTTGAGGGCTTGTCAACAACGTCTAGATGTGAAGGAATGAACTCTCAGCTTACCAAGTATATAAAAAAAAATCATAATCTACTTGAGTTCTTTATTTATTTTGATCGTTGGGCTAGGGATATGAGGGAGATGGAACAACAAGCTGATTTTGAATCCATCCATCGTGAACGGACCATAACATCTAATATATTAGTCTCACTTCAGAAGAGTGCGTCTACATCATTCACAAAAGAAGCCTTTTTCAAATTCAGAGATGAGGTTGAAAGTCGGGAGCTTGTGTAAGGATGGATTCAGAGTAATCGAAAAACCAATGCATTTACAAAGTGACAATGTTAGGTAAACAAAAGGTTTTTCAGGTCACATACACAATTGAGCCCTTTGCTATGGAGTGTAGTTGTAGCTATTACCACTATATGGGAATACCATGCGCTCATATGGTTCATCTACTGAAAGAAGAGGGTATGCTGGAACTTCCAGAACGGTTGGTAAAGTTAAGGTGGTCAAAGAAGCCGAAGACACTTGATAGCTTACAACAACCACACAATATGGACGATGCTAGACTATTCACATTCAGGTTCGTAGTTACTGTATAAAGCTAGTAATTGTGTGTTTAAGAAAGCAGTTCATAGGTATTTATTAAATACTGAGGTGGTACCAGAGGGCATTGACTCGTTTTAGAACATAAGCTTTCACTTTTTCGTGACATTTTAATAGAATAATATTGAATGTGATTTTCAGGTATGGGCTTCTTCAACAAAGCAGCTCCCACTTATGGTTAAAAGGGGCAAAATCAAGCGATAGCTTCAAGCTTGCTCGTATAGGAATTGCATCCCTATGTGAATCGCTAGACATGATGGACGAAGGTGATACTGAGATCCCAGATATCAATAGACCAAAGGCAAAAGAGAAAATTTTGGATCCACATCCTGTGAAATATAAAGGTTCGGGTGGACAATAAAGCAAAAGGAACAAAGGGGAGCAACAAATGTGTAGCAGATGTGGCGTATTGGGTCATAAAAAAAGCACTTGTAAGAAGACTCCTGGATATGTGAGGCCTACAATACCAGAACCTACTGATACTGTTACTAATGATGGAGCTGCTGGCCACACAGTACCAAATAATGAAGAACCAAATAATGAAAACCTCGCCAACAACGGAACTGACCAGCAAGCACCACAAATTGGCAGAAAACCAAAACATTGCAGTAAATGTGGGAAGGACACTCATAATGCCAGAACTTGTCCAGAGTTATCAGAGGAGGATACTGAAGAGGATGTTGATACAACTGACATCCCCGATCCACCAACTGTAATATTACAAGTTCATTTTGCATGTCTAGAAAAGTTTTGGGAAACAATTGTTTTCGTTGGAACTAAACTTTGTATATTCAATGTTGCAGAAGAAGCCATGTACTAGAAGGGAAGGCGTGATGAGCAGGAAGAAGTCTAGTTGAAAAGATTGGCATGGATTCTAATAACTGGAGACACATTTCGAATCTGGTCATTGGTTTGATACTCTGTGGACAAGTTAGAATATTTTATTGGAGGACGTTATGATGTTTTGTTGGGTATTTTTCATACTTTCTGGTCCTGGTTGTTCATGTTTTTGGTTCATTAAACTGCTTTTCCAATCAACAATGTATGCCTCTACTTTTCTTGTCCAGATTATTTTTGTGTTTAGTTCATATTCTTGTTTTGAGTAAGACCTAGCAAACCAAGAAAGGGTATACTTGAAACTTACTGGTGTGCATAAGTAGAGTGGCCCATCTGTCCTCTTCTTGGAAAACCCTTGCACGCCCATCTGTCCTTCCGCTTCAAACTTTGGTGGTCTTCCACTTCACCCTAAATCCCAGTTGATACGGAAGACCAAAGAAGGAAACATAAGGAGTGCCAAATCCAAATATTCCAATTTAGACATTATGATTTGAACCAATTATAAACTACAAACTGAACATTATGAAGTATAAGAAGAACAAGATACCTTTCTAGCTGGCTTAACAAGTGCAACCACAACATCATCAACTCAGTCTCATTTACCAACTCCTTTTCAATATGGTATTTAGCTCCACATGCCTGCACAACATGTCTATAGTCAGTAACCCGTATTCAGATACAATGTCTTCAGCCACATGTGCACACACGTAAAAACACTCTGTGTTTAAGAATATCTAGCTTGGAACTAATCACTAAGCACTAAGCAGAAGAACGAACCTGAGGTCAAAACCGAGCACAGAGCAAAACCGAGCAAGAACCACAGCCACAGGTCTCAAACCACTCTGAACGCTTTGATTACAATCTGAACAGATTGCTGATGGAAATTAATTGAGGTCAGAAACAAAAATCATCGAGCCTATAATCAAATTAAGAGCGGAGACGAAAAAAATTGAACGGACCGCTTGATTCATTGGATCTGATTACAATCCTCATCGATGGAGAATTGAGGACCTGAGAACTTCACTCCGCGTTGGTGCAAAGGCTATTTTGTCAATACTCCAAATCAGTGATAGACCAACACAAATGAGAGAAAAGGACAGAGAATTTAGAACATACCTCCATCAAGACTCGCATGCAGCAGCGCTGTCAATGGGAAGAGAACCCAAAACTAAAATCGACAACCCGACCTTCGGCTGAGATTACAATATCTGATTACGACAAGGAGAAGGAACGAATTGACAATTGTGGGAAGGGTTTGGTTCCACTCTGGCCGGTTGACGAACAAGCAAGGAGTAATAGAAATAACGAAACTAAGAGAAGGAAAACAGAAAGGTAAAGTTGGGTTGGCAATATTTTTACTTTTTCATAGGGTGGAAAACTAAAATCGTTGAGAGAGGGAAATTTTACGGGAAAATGAAAAAAGAGGCTCCAAATGTTCCATCCTGCACTTTTCGAATTTCTTTATCCTTTTTTCATACGGTGGGAAATTAAAATGGGAAAGGAGGGAATTAAACGTTTCAAAAATGGCTCTAAGATTCCCCTAATTAGTAATTACTAAGGGTTTGTTTGCTTCATGGAGTTGGATAACAACAAGAAGTTCACTCTTGAGGTAAAAACGTAAACATGATTTTGTTAAGGTTGGACCATTTACAATCCAAACTAGTAATTCTATATGTTACTTTTCAATATATCCATACAACAAATGGGCATGAATTCATGAGTAATTTTGCTTGTAAGTATGTCCTTCGTGTAGTACATTAGTAGGTACGTGAAGGTTTGCCAGTTACTTTTGGCTATAGAGGTCAAGTGAAAAGTAAACAGAAACTAATAAACCGAGAAATTGACAATTAGATGGTCTATTATCATGTCACTCCAAAGAAAGATGGTCCATTTTAATGAGCCAAGCCGAACTGATGCTGGGCTCGTTTCTGAACGAGGTGAGTCAATCCGAACATGACCCAACTCATTTATTGAGTTTTGGCTCATCATTTCTATCAAAATTTTCGCTCGAGCTAACAAATCAACCCATAAGGTATAGATCAATTTTCTCATAAGTATAATCAAGATGGCTTGCTAGTTACAATGTTGAGATATCTCATGAGGTCATATTGAATCGAACGAGCTTTTATCGAGTTCGAGACCAAACCATTCGAGAATAGCTTGGTTCGTTAACATCCCTACACACTGGCCAATCGTTTTAAATTAATATCTAAGTCGAAATTTTTGTCATTGGATTGTGTATTTAGATGTATCGTATAGGCAGTCGTATTTGAAGATTGCCTATTCCTTTTGAAGTGCTTTTACAAAATACTTCTCGTTCTGTTGGTTTAAACCGAAGATGAAACCTTTGAATAACAGGTATGGACAAAGAAGAGTGTTCCAAAACAATACAAAAGAGTCTAGGGTTTAGGGTTTTAGGGTTTAGGGTAAAAAACTTTATTTATATGTCTTATGAAAAACTAGTCAATTCCATATTTGGCCATAGTAATAACTTAAAACCCGGATCAATCTGGTCTGTGTTAAAAACCGGATAAAGAAAAAATGAAATGTTACTGATGGGTGTCGAACCCAAGCCATAACGCCTTGCAAACTGCTAATCCGCTGGACTACAATCAACGTTCTTCGTTCATTTATGTACGCTTATTATTATGAATACTGACACTAATGGCTTGCCATTTAACCAACAAAACCAAGTTGTCCAAGCTGATTAACGAGCTCAACCAATTATTAACATTTGTGGGCCAAAAGCAGCAACCATTGGGCCAGAAGATAACCAAACTAGCATCCCATTTCAATGAATCACTTATTGAAAGTCTTATGGACTTATTTTGTTCATGAAAACCAGCCATTATTATATAGTTGTAGTGAAGTGTGATGTTTATTTTCAAGCTATGTGGTAGAATTGTTGCTTCCTACGTTGGACTATATTGTTCAGCTTGTAAAACTAATGATCCTAGCTAGCTAGGTATATATTTTGACATTTTTTGCAATCATTCTTTCCTATTTATAGATGTTTATATTTAAGCACCTTCGTATTTTAATTTTCAAGTTCGCTCTTTGTTATTAATTTTCAAGTTCGCTCTTTCTTATGAATCACGGATACTAATTTTTTATTGTTTGTGGCATGTAGTGTAGTAGGAAGCAACAATTCATTAAGAAGGGCAGAACCCGTACAAAAAAACATTGTGTTCACACACTTAGTACACTTGGATAACAAGAGAAATGACATTAAGGCCGACACTAAGAAACTTTACTAGATTCTATTGACATTGTTGTAATGGTATTCAGTTTCCATGTGGAAAGAATAGTTTTACCAATAACAGCTCAAAATACGCATCGTTCCAAGGACCCAATGTGACCATAACATCATAAGAGTTTCCACCAAGCAAGTTGACAAGGGTAACGAAATCGGCATTGGCCATGTCTTCATCACTTACTACATCTGCAAGGATTTTGAGTAAGCTTGCCGATGGGAAAATAACCTCAACATCCAAATAGTCATCCTCAATAACTAAGTGGATCAAATGAACTCTACTAATGGCTTGCCATTTAACCAACAAAATCAAGTTGTCCAAGCTGATTAACGAGCTCAACAAATTATTAACATTTGTGGGCCAGAAGATAACCAAACTAGCATCCCATTTCAATGAATCACTTATTGAAAGTCTTCTGGACTTATTTTGTTCATGAAAACCAGCCATTATTATATATTTGTAGTGAAGTGTGATGTTTATTTTCAAGCTATGTGGTAGAATTGTTGCTTCCTACGTTGGACTATATAGTGTAGTAGGAAGCAACAATTCATTAAGAAGGGCAGAACCCGTACAAAAAAAATTGTGTTCACTCACTTAGTACACTTGGATAACAAGAGAAATGACATTAAGGCCGACACTAAGCAACTTTAGTAGATTCTATTGACATTGCTGTAATGGTATTCAGTTTCCACAAGGAAAGAATAGTTTTACCAATAACAGCTCAAAACACGCATCGTTCCAAGGACCCAATGTGACCATAACCTCATAAGAGTTTCCACCAAGCAAGTTGACAAGGGTAACGAAATCGGCATTGGCCAAGTCTTCATCAATTACTACATCTGCATGGAGTTTGCGTAAGTTTGCCGATGGGAAAACAACCTCAACATCCAAATAGTCATCCTCAATAACTAAGTGGATCAAATGAACTCTACATGCAGCACACCATGATGTCCTCAACTCGGTGACACGTCCGGAGAAGAGGTAAGAAGTGACTTGGTGTTTAAAACAAGAAATGGATTTTCAAAAAAAATTGACAAGCATTAACAAACACAATAAGTGCAAACGAGATCGAGAAGGATGAATGACTAAAAAGTTTATTTCAATAACCTCATCGTCACCATTCTCTTGCAACAATATAAGACTGACTGAATCCGTAAAGTCAGACATAGCTACTGCTTCCTCATACCTCAGATTTGCAACGAAACCAGGCTAAACCATAAAATCCCTACAAATAAAACCGTTAGTAATGTCTGACCATAGGAAAAGGAAGCGGAGTAGACTGTCCTAAGGATTAGTTGGTAAACAATACTTGCGGGTACCATTGAGATACATCATCCATTGTAAAAAAAATTCCACCTAGGAAACCCTGCTCAATTTCTGTTCTTGCACGTACTGTGGATGTTCTATAGGAGTACAAGAACACATTATGTTAGCTACTCTAATCCACCGTACCAAATAGTTAAAAATCATTTACAAAAAAGTACATGCGGCGGTGGAAACGTGTCTGGTGACAACGCGTGGTTAGTCCAGCAGATCAGGAGGGAAGGAAGACGACGATTGGAATTCCTTTTTTCCACAGGATTTTTCCTTCGCCTTCTCTTCTGTCAAATGGCAGACGACAACCCTACCCTTGCTACTCTCTCCCTAACTTTCTCCATCCTTTCGCCCTGGCAACTTTCCGCCGCTCTTCTTCCCACAATGGTGGATTGACTTTCGCCCTGGCAACTTTCCGCCGCTCTTCTTCCCACAATGGTGGATTGACTGGCGACGATGGTTGCTCGGAGGTGGAGACCGGTACTGAGCGACCAGCGGTGGATTGACTGGCGGAGGCGGAGACGTGCATGCAAGGGAGGCGGAAGAGAAGGGAGGAGGAGGGCGGCTCAGTTTTCTTCTCAAGGAAAATAGAGAAGCCTGCCCATGGGGGGAAGAAAAAGCAGGAAGATGGATCGTTTTCTTGATTTTGTAGGTAGCCTTTCAATTTTCAACTTTTCCATAATTGATCTGTTTTGGGAGAATAAAAACAATGCCCAAAAGGAGATGTGCCGCCGATCTGCTATTTCTAAGGGTCTTATTGGGCCTGGTACAAAAGGCCTGTTGTGGTGTACAAAACATGTGAGGCCTTTTTAATGGCCAAAAAATGCGAGGCCTTTTTAATCAATCGATCAACTTATTTAGACAACAAATAATCCGAATCGAGAGTGAACAAATAATTAGGGTCTCAAAACAACCTTCTTGACACTAGTGTTGTACATCAGTACATGCTTTGACTAGGAAAATATGAGTGCTAATATCCTCAAAGTAAAACTATTATGGTACTTTAGCTGTCTAGCGAATTTCACTGCTCGTCTAGAATGACAAAGAACAATTATTCCACGTGATAGGGTCCTCTCCGACAAAAACCTCATAAGATCTTCCTTGATCTATCATAACCTCATCGTGACTTGGCCATAGGTATCGATGTCATGATAGTGCCGGATATAAATATATTTATAAGGTACAAGAAATTCTACCTCAACCGACAAACTTCTATCAATGTAAAAATATTCTAGTCTCACTTTTCAACTATAATGTTATATACTATGTTACATGCGTCTTAGTATATGAAATCATTTACACTACTAATTTTTTTAAAGCAACACTGCATCTCTTGGATAATAACAACCTATCCATTTTACACACATCAGTGTCAAGGCAGAATATTGAACCATTCAGAACATGGAGCTTTGACATTTGTAAGTTTGTCAAGGCAAAATTTCAAACTTAGTTACTAGACTGCGCTACAAATGCCCTTTCACGTGGTTTAGCAAAGGTTTGTTTTGGGATGTACTAGTTTTGGGTTAACGCAAAGTTGCAAGGTGCAGGTGGGCACAACGATGGTCTGTGACGAAAATGACATGTCGTGTAGAAATACTATTTATGAATAGTTGTAAAATTAAATTCTAAATAGAAAAATGAATTTTTTTCCAAAAACTTGACTAGCAAGGAGAGGGTAATCAACTATGAACAAGTGATTTCAAAGAAGAAACATAAAACCACTAATAATTAGGAAAAAAACAATGGTATGTGATGAAAAATGACATGTCGTGTAGAATTACTATTTATGAATAGTTGTAAAATAAAATTCTAAATAGAAAAATGATTTTTTTCCAAAAACTTGACTAGCAAGGAGAGGGTAATCAACTATGAACAAGTGATTTCAAAGAAAAAACATAAAACCACTAATAATTATAAAAAAAATATAATCGATGAACCTAGTATTCGAACCCTACACACATATTCTAGCAAACTTAATAGTAAACTACTAGCTTAACCACTAAGTTGCCAAAGTTTCTTATTTTGTATGCTAAAGTTTGTGGAAACTATTAAGTGTGATGATGTTAGCAAAGGATTAAAAAAAAAGTGAAACCTAATTGACATTATCGAACCATGAACCTGTTTTTTATTCTTTTATTATGGGCCGAATGCCCATTCTCACTTCGTTAGCCTCCATTTTTGGACAGCTTCTTTTAAATATCTTTCTTTGGGCTTCTTATACCTAGTCAGCCCACATTCCATCTCGTGAGTGGTTGAGAAACGATCAGAAGCTTCACTTCGATCGTCTTCTTCATGTTCGTATTTCAAATTTCAGTTTTTTTTTTGTCAAATTCAAACTTCAGTTTTCTGCTCCACATAAATCCTCAAAATCGCCTCAGTCGAATAACAAGCAGTCATTCATAAAAAAATATATATATAACAAGCAGTACAGAGCTCCTATCTTGCTAGGATGTACCTGATGCAAACTAAGCAGGCGTGACTATTTCCATAATAGCATACTGATACAACATGGTCCCTATTATTGATTTTGAGGGTATGGCATAGTTAGTTTTAAAACAAATATGTGCGATAAAAAAAATTCACAGAACTTGACCCAGGAAGGTTTGACATCATCAGTGATAGAACATTGAGGCGCCGCCGTTGATCTGTTGGTGACGGAACTTGGAAGCGAGGCTAATGGCGCCGGGGTCATCAAAGACCATTTGTGTCGTCGTGGGAGGACTCTCCGGTGGGAAGTTCACCCCTTTTTATTTTGACGAAGGTCTCTGCAACTCGTTCGAGAAGCTATAATGCCAATCGCCAGAAAAAGCGAGCAGAGGAGCAACCTTCCTTCTTCTTCTGGTTACAAGGATTCGAAATCCCTTTCGCAAGGAGAGTCTAAGTTGTTGGTGAGCGATGAATTTGGGGTCTACAAGGGAGATTAGAAAGGGTAGGGAGAGGAGTAGCGGCGTCTAGCGGCGGAGGACGGAGGAACAGGGGAAGAGGATAGGGTATTAGGGTAGCACCGAGGCTATTGAAAAGGATAGGGTTCGAACGAAGCATAAAAACAAAAATGGAGAAGAGAGGGTCGAGATTGGGGGAACGAAGTGCGGGTAGGGTTGGAAGGCGTAGGTACGGAGGTACCCTTTATGTTTTGGGGTTGTTGAATTTGGGGTCAATCAAAATATTGAAAAAAACGCAACCCAACTCAAACTACCCAACCCACGGACATAGAGGACTAAAATGAAAGAAAAACTAATTCTATGAGTCTTCCTGTAATTTTATTTAATTAGATCACTAATATATAAATCAATTAACCAGAAATTATCTCATCCGTCGAGATCACACGTACGGTCAAGATCGTCAAGTTACGCCATACCTCAGATTTTACCCGGGGTAGCATAGAACCCGCCATATATATACAAACGGCCTTTAGTTGTCAACAATGTGATATGATCCAAATTGGACACTTCTACAAGTCACAATTACTTGCCAAAGAAGCTATCAAGGTTGGAAAGAAGAAGGGCAGAATTTGGCTAAGTCAAAATCCGTGTTCAGGGTACATACTTTGGAGGCATGGTTCTCTCAATTGGCTTGGTGGAAATTCTATTTTAAGGGTTTGTTTTGCAGATAAAGTTTTCCTCTTTCCAATGGTATTCTCTGTGGATTCAGATGATGTCATTAAGGTTGTTTTCCAAGGCCTCAAAGTTGCTACCTCAAAACTGGAAAACTGCCAGAAAATGGTTAAGTCTGGAAACTGTTTTGTGAAGCCTACTTTGGAGCTCAATTCGAGGAGTATGGATCTGATTCAAGTCCAAAGGCTTCCACAACATGAAACAAGGTATGTTTATCTACCAAGGGAAGGAATCGGATGAAAGATTGGAGTTTGGGAAGGTCTCAAACGCAAGGCGCAAAGTTAGTACGAAAGCTGCCTTTTGACTGTTTTGCGGGCAGCTTACTTGTGCTTCAAGAAAGGAAGTTTAAACCCGAATTTTGTGTCCTTTTTAGTGTAGAAGTTTACCTTAATTGTTTCCTAGTTATACTATGATTGTATTAGGTTTTATTTGCCTTTAAATACCGTTCTATTTCGTTGTAAAATTAAGACTTTGATTAATCGAAAAAAACAAACCTTTGGTTTTGTGCAAGTTGCGACTTGTGTTGAGTTTGGTGGATTCCAAACTCGTGAGCTCTTGTATCAATTGAATAGTCACTTCAATCGTGGTCGGGCATCTACCGTTTATACCAATCGAGCGTTCCCCAGGTGTGGAATCGTTCTTTTGGTTCCATTTTATCCAAGATCGTATTAAGAACGCTTTGTTCTTGATTCGAGCTCAATCGATTCTTCGATTGAGTCGTTAGCTGCGTTACTTTGATAACATACACCCTCCAGGGGCGTATGTACATTGTAGAAAATATATATAGTATATATTAGTGGCGATATGATTTTTCAACGATACTAACTACTAAGCTTGGTTTCAAGAAGGGAAGCTGGATCATCGACGATGATGTCACTTGGTGGAACGACTGGAATTGAAGTAGAAAATTGACACTTTTATAACATTTTCGTAATTAAGTGTTGTCTAAAATGCATAAATAGGTAACACAATTCATCATATTATAAAAATGTTGCATATTATTAGGGAAAATCAACAAAATTTTCGGTGATGTTGATTTGTGTTGAATAAGATATATATCAGATAACGCAAAATATTAGTGTTGTCTATATCTATTATATGTAACACTTTTAAAAAGTGTTGCAAGACAAGTGTTGAGTAAAGCCATTTTTCCTGTAGTGTTGCTTTGTTTCCCAATATATGATGGCCAACAGACTGGGGGGAATGTTGGACCAGTTATGCACTTTCATGGCTCAAGGTAACAATTTAATCTAGGTGCTTTGGTGTTGGTTTGTGGCCTCAATATGGAAGGAACGCGGTGCTAGAGTGTTCACAATGGTTAAAAAAGCAGTGCGGAGTTGTTGTCGTAGCTCAAACAAGAAATTAACTTCTATTGTGAGGGGAACAATGAGTTTTTCCAAGTCTTGAGTAGTTATCCACTTTATTTCCAGAATTTGTATAAGTATAACTCTCACAATGAGCTTAGTGGCTAGAATAAGCGGTTGTATTGTTGAACTCACTGCAACTTGCAATTGTTTTCGAGATGCTTGTTTTATCAAGTTGGGCAATCAAGAGAGAACAGTTACCGGGGAAAAAAAAAGTTGGAACCCTCGATTAAATTGAAGATCCCAACTCTTTTAAAATTATTTAACTAACGAACTTTTGATGAATTAACATCTCTTGTGTTAGTTTATATTGTTTTTGAATGGGAGGAGAGACCCTTCATTTAGAAAATTGTTGGAAGATAGAGTCGTCTGGAAACAACACTCTGACTCCTTGATCGCCAAACTCAAGAACCATTCAGGTAAATTTCATGAGAAATCGGGATTAATCTGTGTGGTCCATCTTGAGTGTAATTTGGGTTTTCATCTATCAACTTTCAATTATTTAATATGACATGAAAACCGTGATTAATAATTGGAAACTGGATGGATTTATTGGTATGAAAATACATCAAATTCGTTTATAAATTTGTTAATTAAATAAAGTTTGTTTGGGATGAAATTTCTGAGTGACGAACCAATTCTAACAACAACAAAAATTACCTTATGAGTTAATTTGCTAATTTTTTCTAGGGGTGACCAGTGGGTGGTTTTATGCGGATTTGGGTGCGTTTGGAACCACCCACCACATGGGGGTGAAGGAGAAAATGACCCACATCCACCCAAGCATTACATGTGGATGGGTTAGGTTGGGTGATTGTGGATAATGGGTGGTTGGGTGAATTCGGTGGGTTTGCAACATATATTACATATAATCACATCATTTCAATAGTTTTAAACTTAAAATAAAATTTCAAACTAATTAACGCTTAATCCATAAATCAGGTGCATCATTTATTTTACAATATTGGTATCGATAATTTTCTACAAATTATAAAATATCCAACTGATAAATATGGTCCAGCCTTGATAATAATTAAGGTTAGGCATAACACTAATGTTATGGTCTTGCCTAGGGCCTCATATTTACCTAGGTGTTGTAAGTGTACATAGCTATTCAAACTAAAATTAAAATTCCAAATTGATGGAATAAATGAAAGCATGAATTGGTGGTAGTTTGAAATGGTGTCATCTTGGGAAAGACAACTGCCTTTTTCTGTCATTTGTCTACTAGTTATGTTTAAGCGACCTCCAATTGCCTAAGCACACCTCATAACACAATCATTTGTTCAAAATTCAGAGAAATTTTTGTGATTTTGAGTGTTTCATTTTCGGTAAAACTATATGTTAGAGCTTCGATGGTTTGAGGTTAAAGAGTAGGGTGGGTCGTGGGTCAACCACAGTCCACCCGCAGCCACCGAATCTTTTGTGGGTCACCAATTTTACAACCCACACGACCACACCCACCCATAGGAACCACCCACATGATAATGGGTGGGTCGATTGCGGGTGGATTTGTGGGTTCAACCACCGAATGCTCACCACTAATTATTTTATATAATTGCTAAATAATTAATTTGAGATCCAAACACTAGTAACCAGTACTTGAGTAGTCAACTGAAAAGGATCCTAGGGAAATACGACTCCAATCAGTTTCACTTTCTGGATTATCTTTGCATGCGCTTTTGGCGACATCACCATTTTATCAATGCATCTATAGTAGTTTTGATTATATTTGATGTAGAATTTATAACTATTCGGATAATGTGCTTATGATAGATCTTGAGTGTGTTTTTGTACATTTTGATGCCTTTATGGTGTTGTTTTGTGATTTTCCAGGGATATAAACCACTCAAGACGAATATGGATGACCAAAAGACCCAATAGATCAGTAGGAGGTCGAGAATACAAGCTCATGGCTAAAACAAGCATATTTGTTAGTGTAGAAGACCCAACTTAGGCTGAGGTCCAACAGGACTATTACAAGTCAAGACACACCCAATTTTTTTGATAAAATCCTAGAATCGATCAAATTCCATCCATGATTGATCGTCAAAGAGGTCCAGATTCCCACAATTGGCTCAATGAAAATTTGAGTTTGATAGCTTGTTTTGAACAGAAGAAGTTTATATACACGACGGTATGCTTGGTATCCCAAGAGGAAGTCCAGAAGGTTATTTTCCAGACGTTCAAAGATGCTATCTGGAAAGCTGAAAACTGCCTGAAATTGGTTAAGGCAGAAAACTATTTTGTGAAGCCTACTTTGGAGCTCAATTCGATGAGCATGTATCTGATTCAAGTCCAAAGGCTTCCACAAGCAAAACTCAAACTTAACTTTCCAATAACCTGAGTCTAAATTATGTCAAAACTCCGACTTTGGTCAGACTAGTTTGCAAGCTAGGCATACTTGAAACTTTTGGATGGCACATTAAAATTGTTTGGTTACCAAAAGAAGAAGTAACTGCAACTCTGCCATAGGTGGTAATTAAATGGAGATGTGTAAGCTAGGTGGGAATTTGGGCAAGAAAAATATGGCCTATACGGAAAGGGACCATGAAAGGGAAAGAAAAGACGTCAACTCAGCAATTTAATGAAGGATGTCCCCTCCGATCCCTCCCACACTGTCTTAAATGCAACATCTGAGAAGATGCCCTTTCATTTCATCATGTCATGTTCTCCAATTTCCATCCATCTATCCATGGCTCATCGCCTCCTCCACCATCCATCAAAGTCTCAAGAGAGAAAGACAAACAAACCCTATACTTTTCTTAGCGTGTTTGTTTGCCTATATTTTCCAACCACATTAATTCCTCATTATTTCTGTTCCCACTTCCTCCTTCAAAAGGAAAATATCAGTATCCCTATCTCTTCATCAAATGTGACGTTGTTTGGTTCCATTTATTATGCAAGTAATCTTCATCAAATGTGACGTTGTTTGGTTCCTTTTATTATGCAAGTAAAAGCCACATGTAACTGTAAATCTCCAACAAGAATGTCTGGAAAAGTGGGAATTGAACTTTTTATTTATGACCGTTGCTGTCTTTAGGGTTCCCCAACATTTGCTTCAAGGCCTCTGAGGAGCCCAACTACTAGCTCCACCAAATGGGAAGGCACCAGATGTGAAGATTTGTTTGTGTCTCAAACGCACAGTGTTAGATAGAGAGAGACATGGAGGAGACAGCTGATGATGAATAATGGGCCAATTTGTATTTGCAATTTCGCTGGTCCCATTCAGATCGGACACAGCTGATCTCCCTTATACATTTGTGTGTCTTACATACAGAAGAGAACATCCAGATAACGACTTAATCAATTATTATTTCTCCTTGTTCGTCTTCTCTTCACCCCCTCCAACATCAAGACAAAAACTTCACGTTCCCTGTATATATGGCCGTCATGGCTCTCTTAACCTGCTAAAAGTAAAAGGGTTTTGAGATTAAGGAATACAGCTTGATTAAAGGATTGGTACAGTTGGCTAACAACAACTTTGCGATAGAGAGTCGACGAAATGGGACCATATATTATATATATATCGGTGAGAGTTCAATGGAAACTGGGGGTTAAGGATGGAGAGAGATCGATCGATCGAGACAAGCCTACTGACATGCAGGTACTTCAAAGGATGTAGTTTTCTTCATTCACATCCACGAGTTTAACTGCAATGGAAAAAGCTATAATTATTAATTAATTACTATCGATGTTGTGGAAGCAGCTATCGTGAACGTGCGGCTCTTATACATGGTGCGCAGTTCGCATCTTTCATGTCGACGGATGCAAGAATTAAATTTCTTTTTTTTTTTTTTACAGTAAATAGCAGAATTGATAAGATGCAGAGAATTCAAGATTTTTTTATCAATAAAATTTGATATACTTAAGTATAATAATGATTAGGAATGGCAGAGAGGACATTGTAGTTGCTTTAAGTGTTATTTAGATATATGTTTACACTAACTGTTCGAGTATAGGCATAAAATTAAAGAAGCATTTTCTACGGAATCCCGAAACCACCAGCACCTGATTACAATAACTTAGTGGGAAATCAAGGAACAAATGTTCCATTGTTTCTAATTTTGCCCAATAAACCGGGCACCTGGGAAGCACATGAACTTCCTTCTCAATTAGGGCTTTCGTCGTTGGAAGGATCTCGTGAAATATTTGCCATAAAAACACTTTTAATTAGGTGGAATATGGGCTTCCCACAACCATATCCAGTTCGAACTATCTATCCAACTAGTCGTGGATCGCCACCGGCCATCCTGCTTATCTAACAAGACTACAAAATGATAGGTCGATTTACAGTGAAAATCCTCTCACACCTGTCATGCCAGATCAACCTATCCTAAACATCCTGAAGTTGTCGGGTCAAACTAGTTCCTAAGTTTTAGATCACACCAGCGACGCTCTCCTTGGCAAATCAATGTCTCCTTTGCTGCCTAAGACAATGTCCTTTGCTTCCACCTCTGAAGCCGACCGAACAGTTTTTCCTCCAAAAATCGGAACGTAGCCATTTTAGATTAGGTTATCAGTGTGGGCAATCTTAGATATATCATGGACCCCCACATCCCCGACTCCCAAATCCGAGCAAGAAAATCTTTGTCTGACATAGAAATATGTTTACTAAAGCATACTGCCGATTTAGCCAAGTTAACCCTTTGGCCACTAAGTTACTTGTGCTCATTAAAAACCTCAATCAAATTCTCACATTCCTGTAGAGAACCTATGAGGACTATATAAGAGTCATCTGCAAAAAAAATGCGAAATACGTGGAGCTTTTGGAGCAACTTTAACCCCCTCTAGCGTCCCTTCAGAAGTGGCCTTCCGAAAGGAACGCCGCAAACCCATCCGTGCAAATCAAAAACAGGAGAAGGGATAGCGGGTCTCCCTAATGAAGACCTCTTGAGGGTATGAAGAACCACGATGGTGTGCCATTCATAAGGAAGACTTAAAGCACAATTTGTCCATGTCGTAGGCCTTTTTCCATGTCAACCTTTAGAGCCATGTATCATTCTTGTCTCGGGTTTGTCTTTTCAAGTGGTGCATAAACTCATGCCCTAGCAAGACATTCTCCACTATTTTTCGTCCACAGATGAAATCATTTTTTTCGTCCATAGATAAGACTATTTTACGAATTTTATTAGGAAGGACATATGTCTAAGACTAGCATTCATTTTCGCTGATACACTACGGGATATTGGTAGATCTGCTACCCTAGATTCCATGTTCAATACTTGATTCTCTGAGGCGAAGAGAGTTTGATAAAAATCTATGGCAATGTCAGCCTTCCCTCTTTCCTTGATGATCCATTCCCCACTGTCATTTCATGGCCCGGGCACAAAGTTCTTTTTTCTTCGAGCCCTTGTTATCGTATGGAAATACGACGTATTCTTATCGCCTTTCTTAAGCCAACGAACCCATGAATTTTGTTGCCAGCGAATCTCTTCCACCTCCAATTGTCGACTCAGCTCGGTCTCACCCTAACCTCATCCCAATTAATCGAGTGAACTAGTTTGGAGGGTCCTTATATTTCAAAGTGAATTAGTAGCACCCGCCCTACTCCAATCATAGAGAAAATGGTTGAGTTTCTTCAGTCTGTCCCAAAGCTGGTACATAGGAGTCCCCTGGAGTTCCTCGTGCCAAACATAAGACACGATAACCATGACCTTTGAATTATCTGCACAACGAGCATCAAATCTGAAGAGGGGTCGACTATTCCAGACATAGGTCTTATCGTATAGGAGCAAAGCTCGATGATCATATCCCTGATCCGTGAATTGTTTGACTAGGGTGTCCGGATAATGATCAATCCAAGACAAGGAACTGAGTTCCCTATCCTGTCACTCGCGTATACAAGTAGAGCCCATTCGTTTATTCATCAAAGTGAATCGATCGCCTTGGTATCCCGGATCATTGAGTCCTAGGTAATGAACAAAATTATGGAGGTCGATTGACTGGGCAATATTCCAAGGATTACCGCCATCTTTTTCATTCTCATTTAGCATAGAATTGAAAGCACCTATTACCACATAGTGTGGATGAATTTCTTCACAAATGCTCTGAAGTTGAGCCAATTGACTGGCTCTTAATGACTCGTTACAACTAATATAAACACAAACCACAACGTAAGAAAAATCTTCCTCATTAGCTTGAATACAAATGGAGAAATCGGAATGTTAAAACACAAAAGCATAAACTCCGAGGGACCAAGCTACAACCAGACCACTAGATGCATTCATCGTATCTCCAAAGAAACAATAAGAATCCAAACCTAACCCCTGCATTCGTCGAGAGACTACACTCCGATTCGATCTTGTTATGAAAAGAAGATAAGCTCCGTTTTATTGGAATGAATTAACCCTGCAACAGTTTGGAATGTGAGTGATGGCTCAATTTCCCTCACATTCTAGGAAATTAGACTCATTTATCCATTTGGGGCAATTCGGGGCTGGCAACCTCCACCTCTTCAGTCTCCTCTTCCTCTTTTTCAGATTATCTTTTAGGAGATGGGTCCTCCATCAGATCATCCTCCAGTGCATGAAACGGTCGTTTCATTGCTCCCACCACCAGGTGGCCCTCATTAAAGTCATTCTCGTTTACGTGCAAGGTCTTGGACATTCGAGCATTGTGGGGGCCTTGGCCAGCTTTGTCTCTGCTAATCTCAAATTGAATTCTGAACAACATTGAATTCTGAAATCTCAAATTATATATAATCCATACGTTTTTTAATCCTAACATGAAGAAGATGGTCGTGCATTGGGGCTCGGCAACATCTCGCACACAATAGTCGATCTGTGCTCCATCATTTTTATCTGGCTTAATGATTTTCATCTTCGATTTTTTCATCGCTAAGACGAAGAAGAAAGATTGTTATGTTTTTAATGCCACATTTTACTTATCAAGAATGTTAATCATATTTTAACTATTGGCGGTGACAAGACAACAACCTCGCTAACGGATTATTCGTTGGAGACACCCACTAGATGGTCCATGGATGTAGTTTATGTAGAAATCAGGCACACCCAATAGGCAAAATGAAATTAAATAAGGAAATCAAAAGAACCTTCCTTTGATGTCTAACACGAAATCAAGTCCAGTAATGCTAAATCATCAGGGAAAGTCGAATTAATCAGAGGAACTTCGTTGCATATACAAAAGGAAAGAAGGAAGCCAAGGTGGATCTGAAGAAAGGGGTAGTAATTACGAAAAGAGGGAATCAAGATATGAATGATGGAGATGTCCCCAACGGGATGAAGAAGACTGGACCGCGCTTCTCAACAATAGAAGGCGATAGGGCGCATAAAGACAAACAGACAAAACAAGCCCGACCAACGGAAGCCAACTAATGGATCCAACCCATGCCTCTTATTAGGATCAATGGTGCAGACCTCGGCCCCAATTCTAGGCCCAAATAATACGAAAATTCACGATATGGCCGTCCCACCCTTGGTGACTAGTCTAAAGGAAAATCTGGATCCAAATTCAAATGGATCCTCTACCCGCCAAAAATACCCCAAGAAGCAATTGGAAAGCTCTCTATCAACTCCAACATAAAGGAATCTATCTTAAGGGGATAAAGAAGCCACTCTAGATTACCACCGCCACAAAAGGGATTCACCCAGTAAAAAGAGCGAAGTCAGGTTCCCAATCACGCTGAAGGCCATCGAGAATTCTTCATCCTCACTCAAAGTAAGGAGATTGAGTTTCTAATATTTAGGAGTGGGAAACAAAATGATGTGGTTATGGTGGAAAAGCAGCTGGAAAAGTAACTGATTCCACAAACAGCAGTCGAGGTTTCCCAGCCAGAACACGTGGCAGGGTTCATGACAAATGTATGAACCTTTGGGCGATATCAACAGCCTCTGTTCCCTTTACAATCGTTTATCTATGTCTAGTCAACTAAATTTCAAAATCCTAGCATCGAATGTGTGGTGCAGGTAGCAGAGAATTTAGAAGAGCAATAAAGCTGCTAGTGCATAACTACAAGCCCCAATTTCTTTTTATCTTCGAGACTCAGATAAGAGGTGATCATTCCAACTCATTATGCAATAGGCTGGGATTTGGGGAGGTTTCTAGAATTGATGCAGATAGAAGAAAGGAGGGATCAGGTTGGCTTGGAAACCAGAAGATTTTAACGTCTTGTTGATCGAAACTAGTAAAGAACATATTACAACAAGAATTTCTAGTGCAGGGCACCGTAATTTGCTGCTCACCAGTGTATATGGTAGAGTACAAGTTCCATTAGCAGCTATGGGAAAACCTCATTCAGACTAGCAAAACCTTATATCTTCCTTAGTTAGTCACAGGTGACTTCAATGCTTACCGGTTTCCATTGGAAAAATTGAGGCAAACGACTTGCTAATTGGATCGACCTAGCTAACCTTATGGAATTGACATTTTCTAGAGCTCGATACATTTGATACAGAGGAGAACCAAACCAGTCTTTCAAGAAAAGCAGGATAGACAAATCACTTTGAAATGTGAAGTGGAATTCTTCCTTGCCAAACACCATGGTGCAGCATCTCCCCAAGATTCATTCAGACCACCTCTTTGTGCTGAATTCCAGTTCCTCTCAAGATAGACCTGCCAGAAGGAACAACCCTTTTCATTTGAAGAGACATGGTTACTCCATCAGCATTTTCAAGATTGTTTTGCAGAAATGTGGAAAGAAGATGTTGCAGATCTGGAATACAACGGTCTTCAGCATTCTCCAACACAGGAAGAAAAACTTCTAGCTAGGCTACAAGGAGACCAAATCAAGCTTACCAGAGATGTGAATCCGGGTCTCTTGAAGCTGGAAGCTGATTCGGATTCTTTGTTTGGTCAGGAAGAAGTCGTGGTTTCAAAGGGACACAACAAAATGGGTCACTCTGGGAGAACAAAACTCATCCTACTTCCATTAATAGGCCACCCATCGACGCAGACGCAATAAGATTCTAGCTCTTAAAGAAGTAGTGGAGAATGGGCTAAGGATCCTGTCAAGCTTGAAGAGGGGATAGTGGAGTTCTACACATAGTTGTATAAGAAGGATGACACTCCTTACTTGGACGTTATGCCCAAGAACTGCTTCCAAAAAATTAATCAGGGAGAATGATAACATCGGATTTGCACATGTTTGCACCCTCGTTTCTTGATCATTTTAACTCGAATTTGTTGTTCCTTGGCCTATTTTACGCTAGGTTGTGTTGTTTTGGCGTGTTGCAGGTCCTAGCAAGTAAAGAGGTGCATAGGCGCAAGTTTCGGGTCATTTGGAGGTCGGATTGCGCTTTAAAGGGAAAATTACGGGCAGCCCCTGCACAATTACGGTCATAATTGTCCTTGGCATGCCCGTAATTTCAATGTCGAGCCTAATTTCCAGAATTCCTGTCGCAGAGTCAAATACGGGCAAGAGTCACCACAATTACGGTCGTAATTAAGTAATTATTGGCGGTAATTGGAAAATTACGACCTTGAATACCTTCTTCCGAGTCAGGCGAAACGCCGTTTTGGGCAATTACGGGCAGACCACAATTACGGTCATAATTCTGACCGTAATTCGTCCAGAATCGGGGTTTTGAGGCAGATTCGAGCAAAAACAGAGGAAATCGGATTTTCAGAGCAAAAACAGAGCCCTAGAGAGAGAAAGTGCGAAGAACACATCCTAGAAGCAATCTTGGAGCTGGGTTTCATCAAATCGAGCTTGGAGATCGTCATAGGAGTGGAAATCATCATCCCAGAGCAGATTCTTCCCATTGTTATGAGTATGACTGCTTTGTACTCTGTTTTCCTCTCTCTCTCTCTATGGAGTAGAACCCTTCTCTCACTTGGGTATGAAGAAACCTAGTTTCATGTGTTAGGGATTTGATTGTAATGACTTGGGATGATTATACTGTTTGGTTTTAATCGAATGATGCATGTTTTATTGAATTGTTTGAAGTCTGATCACCTTTTCTTGATTTCTGCTGCAACCTGAGATAGATAGAATCTGATTAGGTTGTTAGAGCTTCATCATTCGGTAGTAGGAGCTTGGCTATATGAGAGTTAGCCAGTTTACTGCTTTGTACTGTAATCCAATTCCAGTAGTGGAGTTCTGTGCTTATTGCTTCAGCTTTCTATCCCGGTGAAGACTAGTCGTCTGCCGGGTAGTTAGACTGAGAGGGCTTAGTCAGCTTAAGAGATTCCAAGCTACTGTCGGATCTTCCGCAGTCTAATCAACAGTAAATCAACCCAGGGTAATTACAATTGAGACCTAACTAAGGAGCTAGGGGGACTCATTCCCGAGTGACTCTTCTTTGCTTGAGAAAACCGTACCAATTCATGCTTTCTTTCTGCTTTTGCTTAAAACAACAACCACTTGACTTAGTTGGCTAGATAATAAATACTCACGGAGTAAGCAATAGATCTAGACCCCGGGTTGATAATAGAACTTGCCACTTTACTACATTCCCGGACTGCGATTATACTTGGTCGCAGTTTGGGTTGTGTTTTGGCGTGTCAGAGAACTCTTACAACTTCTTTTCCCGTTCAATATATTAGATATTCACAAGGTAAGACCGAAAGAAAGAGGAAGTCTTAGAATAACCTAAAAAAAGCATCTGTCTTGCTTGGCCTACCGAGATCCATTGTAAATAGGTATCATTCCCATGACTCGTACCGATGTGACCAATTGGTTTCTCATTCTTGGGTGGGGCTCCTAAGGAAATACCGTTGGTTGCATCGACGCATGCGCATTCAGAGCAGGCGCCAGGCGAGGAGAGTTACAATAATAATAGCTTGTGTTAGGTTGGTCCTACGCATGGGAGCATGGGAATCGCATCGATTTTTGGAATGAAACCTTTTCTGACGTGGGTCCTGATAGATTCCAGGCTCTTTTCTACCAAAAATTGTGGAAATTTGTTGGAAAGAGCACTGCTAACTTGGCCACTTCCTTCTTTGAAACAGGTCACCTCCCAGCTGATATGATCGACTCCAACATTGATCTCATCCTCAGATGGATCATCCGGATTCCCCTACGCAGTTGCGATCTTTTTGCCTAAACAATGTGAGCTTAAAAGCCATTACCAAATCAATGGCCTGAACTTTGACCATAATAAATATCATGGCCAATCTTTTCGATCTTTAACATCCTGGACCAAACTATACATCAAAACAACGAAATTGGCCAAACTCGATGTTTGACCGTTAACTTTGACGGTCAAACGCATTGACTAACCTAACTTAGATATTATCAAAGCAGTCAAAATCGGGATTTTACCTAAAATCAAAAACTGGGATAAAATCGGAATCTTAAAATCGAATTGTAGAATCGTAGGATTTTATGTACCACATAGAAATTATTATATAATAATATCAATAAGGTAAATCATTAATAACACAAAGACATATAAAATTTAAAGTGATAATTTTCAAGATTAATGTTCCAAAATCATCATTTTAATTGTTATTTAATGCATAACTCAAAATCATTTATGAGAAAGGGATATAGCTCATGGGGTTTGGCTCTTGTTTTTCATGTTGTGTATATGTAGTTTAATTCAAAGTAGTATTCCGACATCGTCTACTAAGCATGATTTAAAACTAAGAATAAGTGTTAATAATAATATTAATTCTTTCGTACTTACAATATTATGACAACTATTTGACCGATGAGTTAAACAAGGGGAAGGGAAAGGGGTTGACCGAACCCTAATTAGGTTTTTTTCCCAAATGTTCTTTTTATAGGAAAAATATATGAGAAGATCTCCGTCATTGTCCTTTCTACCAAAACAGTTCTGCTTCTTTTGAATTGGCTCAAACTGCCTATTTTGTTCACATAGGATCAAAATCCCGATTTTGGTACGATTTTATGATTTTAACGATTTTAATCCCGATTTTGAACGATTTTAAGGTCCACCGATTTTATAGTAAAATCAGGATCGGAATCGCTAATTAAAATCCTAAAATCCTACGATTTTACGATCAAAATCTCGATTTTGACTGCATTGGATATTATTTGTATTCAAAATTTAGTATTAAGAATGCTTTGAAACACAGATGAAAAGAAATAGAACATATCAATGTATCACAATTTCATTATAGACCAACTGGACTACACTCCAGTAGCACTGGTGGTCGACGAATGTAGGTTCAAAACCCAGACTCGACAATATTTGGGATTTCCCTTTTTATTTCAGAGAAAGGGGAAGGGTAGTGTCGTAAATACACAAAAACATGACGGCATGGGTACATAATTAGTTAGAAACCCTAAGGGTATTTTGGTATTTGTAATTAATGAGGTAGATAAACATCTTTTGGAAACCTTAATCCTAAACCTAAACGAAGAGGCAGCCGCCTCTCACTCCTCCCTCTCTCGATTCTTCTCCTCTCGCCTCTCTTCTTCAGAGAAACAAAACCCTAGGCAAAAACTAGCGCCGCCCTCATCCTCTTCTCCCTCGTCTCAATCCACTCTCCCTCTCCATCTCTCGTCTCTCATTTCTTCTACTTCATCCCATAAACAAAAAAGTCATAATCCCCCCTTCTATGTCACCGACACCCACTCCTTTCGATTTTTGTATTTCTCGCATATGCCTCAAGAAAATGAAAACCTGAAGCTCATCACAATTCGCCTACGACCGCAACAACGACGACGACGAGAAGGATGACCTGAATCGACATCAATCGACTGGAGGCATGTCGATTATGTGAAGTTTTTGCTTGCATGTTATTTTCTTTCGATTTTCTTGTCGATTTTGAGGTGTTTTTGAGTTCTAACCGACGGTAGGGTCAGGACGGAGACTCGGTGTTGAAGGTGGGTTCTAGATCGGATTTTTTTGGTTCAAAAACGAGAATATGATATTTTCTTTTCCACTTTTGCAGATCCGAAGAGGGTCTAGATCTGGGTGAGTATTTTTATTTTCTAATTTTCTAAGATTTGTTTATAATTGTTGTATTATGCTTTCTTCTTTTTGGGCAAGCGGTGGAAGATGTAAATCTGGGTAATGTCTAAAACTTCAAATTAGTATAAATAGGAAATCTTTAACTAAAAAATGGAATTTATAAATCTGAACTTTGAAAAGATGCTTGTTTGCGTATGTTAATAGCCATTATTAGTATGCGAGTTAAACTGTTAAGGAAACCGAGTACTTTTTAACAAAGGTTGACTCCTTAATGATTGACCATCGCCACTTGTTTGCAGTCTAGCTAAATTCAATATTTTGAATTGTTAATTTTCATTTCTATGAATTGTCGCGATTCTAGAAGGAACTATGAATCCTTTTATGGATTCCTAATTTGGGATGGTTTTAATGTGAAATAGGTATTGATTTTATACTTAATCATGGCCACTGCAAGTGATTTCTCTGAAATGGTTCTTGAAATCTGAATTCTACTTGTTTGGATCATTTTTGCTCGATCTGGATCTTGGTAGATCACGAACTAAACACAGTATTATTTACTCTTAACTTTTGTCTATGTATGTTCTAAACAAAATGAAGGAATTTTAATATGGCAGAAATTAAGCTAGACAAAATATAGCTTATGTTGAAGTGATAAACTAAAAATCTTTACAGCAAGTATAAAGCCTTGTAGAAGCGAAATCGAAAGCATAGTGGGTAAATAGATGGGCAGAAGTAATAAATAGCTAAAGCAATCCATAATTACTCATCTTTTAAAATAACTCAACTCAATGAAAGGAGATTGGCGCAAGCAAATCACGGTGATAATTAAGTGCTTAATGATTTCACATTGAGAAAATCTTGAACAAAATGAGGTATTATCAAAAGGAAGGTTTGTGAGCACCAACCTGGATTAGATTCTTGGTTATGTGGAATGGCCACTTTCTGCTTGTAGCTTGCAGAACTCTGAACTGATCCTTGTCTAACCGAAATGGTCTATTCCTCCGTTGAAATATCTGTATCCTCCTTTTTTCTACCATTCCCCCCCCCCCCTTCAAAACAAGAGCTGAAAGAGATCATTTATAGCTAAACAACGCGCCATGTGTCACGTTGTAATTGGTTCTTGTTAAAGTTGCCTCTGCAAGTCTATCATCCTCCTTGAAATGCTAAATTGATTGGAAATAAGATGGGCCGAGACGAGTTGGGCCAAAACCCAATTTTGGGCTTGTGACTAGGTTGACCCAAAATTGGTGGGTTGACATCTTGTGGTCCGAAGTTGGGCCTGAAGTTGGGCTCGAATGGCAGCCTATTATGGGCTTCGAACTGGGCTGGATTTGAGCTTTGCTGTGATGATTTCCTATCTTCTTTTGCAGGTTGTGTTTTGCTTATTGGGCCTCCAGGTCGTAGGCCGAGCGTGTCATGTTTTATTGTAATAGTGATTGTATTTGTATGAGGGTTGAAATCATTGTAAAAGTATTGTGTTTTTGAAATGAAAATCTGAATTTGTTAACAATATCCAACAAGTCTAGTCAAAAAATTTATACGGGCAATCTTAAGAGTAGTTCAAAATTAGTCACTACTAATCTTAACTAAAATCCTTAATCAAATAAGAGTAAATTTGGTGATTATTGGTTCATATTGACTTACCACTGCTAGTCTCAACCGAATCATCTCAAGCATTCTTTTCAAAATATTATTGTAATACGATGTTATAAATAGTTTTTTTAGCACAATGTTTGTCCCGGACAAAATGTGGTGTCTACAGTTGCCCCCTTTTGTATATCTCTTTGTATAAAGAAGACACCACATTTTGAAATGTGTAAATCTCAGAAGTAGGAATTAAACTGATCTCAACCACGACGTATACAGATTGTTAAGATGATGGTAGCCAAATTGTATAAGAAAATGGCAGTGATGAAATCAAACTGGCCATTTGGTAACAACAAACAATGATATACTCGAGTTGTTTGTGATAGAAACAAACCAATCAAATTGGAGAATGTTAGCGATGAAATCAAGCTGACCATTTTGCAAAAAAAAAAAAGATGTACTTAAGTTGTATGTGGTAGAAATTACGTTGGCCGATGAGAAAGATGTTAAGGATAAGATCAAGCTAATCATTTGATACGGACGATGTACTCAACTTTCTTGTGATAGAAATCAATTCAAACAATGAGAAAGATGTTAGTGATAAAAATCAAAATAACAATTTTGCCCGGACGATTTACTTAAATTGTCTATGATAGAAATTAAATAGAATAATGAGGAAAGACGTCAGTGATAGAGATCAAACTAATTATTTTGTAAAAGACATTGTACTCAAATTGTCTGTGATATAAATCAATTCAAACAATGAGGAAAACGTAGCGATAAACATCAAGCAAAGAATTTGGTAAAATATATTGAACTTGAATTGTTTGTGATAGAAATCAATTCATACAATGAGAAACATGTCAGCGATAAACATCAAGCTAACGATTTGGTAAATGGTATTGTACTCAAATTGTTTGTGATAGAAATCAATTCAAACAATGAGGAAAACGTCAGCGATAAACATCAAGCTAACGATTTGGTAAAGGATATTGTACTCAAATTTTTTTATGATAGAAATCAATTCAAACAATGAGAAAGATGTCAGCGATAAATTTCAAGCTAACAGTTTTGTAAATGATATTGAACTCAAATTGTTAGTGGTAGAAATCAATTCAAACAATGAGGAGATGTTAGTGACAAGTATCAAACTAACAATTTTGTAAGGACGATTTACTCAAATTGTCTATGATAGAAATCAAATAGAACAATGAGGAAAGTGACAGCGATAAAGCTCAAGCTAACAAAGGATATTATACTCAAATTGTTTGTGATAGAAATCAACTTAGACAATCAGAAAGATGTCAGCGATAAATATCAAGCTAACAATTTTCTAACGATGTACTCAAATTACTCGCTATTTAAAAAAAGTACTCAAATTACTCATGAATGGAATCAAGTCAAGTAATGAGAAAATGTTAGCGATAAAGATCAAGCCAATGGGTGGTAAATGCGTAGTTGTATGAAAAGTTTTCATGTACATTTAGAAAGATATTTTAGGAATTTTTAGGAAGTGATTGTGATGCATAGCAATTCACTTTGATGTATGAAGATGTTATGCAGCGGGTATTGAAATGATTATGTGTGATGTCGTGCTAGTGAAGTCATGAATGTTGAGTGAAAAAGATAATACGATGCTTTTTACAATTGGTATGCAAATATGTTGTTTTTTATTTTTGTTTGTTGTCTTGTTCTTGCTTGGGGATCCTTTAAATTGCTCATCTACTAGGAACTGCCATTTCCTTTTTGTTCAACTTGATCCTCAGGTTTTGCTTAGGTTGGAGAGACTTTCAGCTTGCTCTCTTGAAACTTATCTTTGTGGTGGTAGTTGTGTGAGGATATACTTTGTGAGGTAAAGTGATGATGTATGCTGCTTCATCCTGCTTCTCGGCCAGGCATGGGCCCACATGTTTCATAGTCGTATAATTCTCGGTCAGTGCGGTATAATAAGACTTCTCTCTTGCTATGCATTTGAAGCATAATCGATTGGCTGGTTGGCTTAATGGGATCTGAATGTTTTAGGACTCCCTGAGATTTTTACATCAACTCGTGCGTAAAAAGTTGATTAATCTGATTCTTGGGTACTCAGACTTCCCCTTCTTCCCTGGTGGACCATTTTTGCCCCCAAAGATCTATTACTCACTTTCTATTCTCCGGAACAAAGAGTGACTATATCAATCTTGACTTAGGACGAAAGCAAAATGTTTGAAAACATTTATTAGAGAATTAAAGTTGAAAGCCATATCAAGGCCTTGCTTTCGAGAAGTGTGTGCAAACTGGAGAAAACCGTTTTTGTGTGGTAGTTGTTGTTATGGGACAATCCAAGTACCACATTGGTAATACAAGGGAAGGGACCCTTGTATATAAGAGTCCACCTAGCCCAATTAGTACGAGGCCTTTTGGGGAGGACACCCAAGAGTAAAATCGTGCGGGCTTTGCCCAAAGCGGACAATATCGTACTAATTGAGCGGCTCGTTTATAATAAGTGGTATCAGAGCTAATTAGATTCTAGGGCGGTGGACGTCACTCACTCCTATAGGTGATTTGAGTGTACGATACTTCATCTACCATTAAGATTCTGGTCACCTTGAGACGTCGCCTTTATGTTGTGGCCAACTGTATTGATTGTGAAGATTTACTTAAATATGGAAGCCTTTGGTATGATTGATTTAGGAGACATCCATATGGCTTCTTCGTGGACGTTTTTAGTCTCCCATGAACTGAGGCTTTTGTATGATATGGCTCCGAACATTAGAGTCTTCTCATCTGAAAATTTTGTTTACTCGGATGAGTGTCAGATATGCAAAATGTCGACTTTATCTTTGTGAAGTTTCTCATAGAGGGATTTTTTCCTTGCCCCCAAAGTATGAGACTGACTTGATGGGTTAAGAACCACTATTATTCGGATATTTTTGTTGACGAAGTCTTGTTCAAAAATACTGGTGGGTTTTGCTAGGAATGTATCTTAAACTGGGTTTGCCCCCCCCCCCCCAGTATTTTACACTAGCCGAGGCTATGATTTTCGTGAGTGCAATCTGGCTTGGGACTTGTCAAGATCCTTGTTTGGCCTATAAATGTTGAATGCCGTGGATTTCAGCTTCTGGTTTTTTCTTAAGATGATGACTACCTTGGATGATGTGGTTTTGACTATAACGACTTTCTTATCATGGAAGTTTCTTGCTTGAAGGTCCTCATTGTTGTATCTTGAGGTTGATCGACAAAGATCTTGGCGTGGTACAGATAGTTGGTACTTCAACTGCTAAACCGGGGGCACCTAGATTGTAAGTCCCACGACATTTTGTTTGTTTTACTTTTGTCTTTTGTCTTTTTTTTTTTGTTTCTTTTTGTGTGTGGGACTTACTTGACTTTGTCATGCCCCCATATACGTTTCACATTTTCCCTGATCTAGGACTTGTATTTGGTATGACGATTATCGAAAGGTTGAGAGTCTTCTTGATGATCGATGATATGAGTGCCATTTCTTAATAACTAGATTAAACTGGCCATTCTTTTTTTTTTTTTTTTTTGTAAAAGTGGGGATGCTGACGCCATTTGCTTGCCGATATAGTGCAAATATCTCACAATCGGACTTTTACGTGTAAGTTTAATGGACGCTCTCCGCCTGTAAGGACGTAAGCTCCTAAATCAAGGATATGAGTGCTTCCTACATGTGATTCCTTTGTATGATAAATTATATCCTTGATCTTCCTCGATATTCTAGTCACGAGACTCTGTGATGGTTTCCTTGGTATGATGCTAATGTTTGGCTCCCTGTGCATCGGGATTTGGCTATTTGACTTCACGTTAACCGAGTCTCAATTTGTTGGCAAAAGTCGACTATAGTGGTGACGAGTTTCTACAAGTAGCATGATGTCGTATAGTTATTACACCTTTTGACTATTAGCTCGCATAATTTATGGACACCACTAGGGTGTTTATCTCTCAATTTTAGTGAAACACGTACACTCTCAACACTAGTGGGTGCTAAATTTATTGATGGTAGCATGGTGTTTATAATTGCTCGACACCAGTGGGGTGTTCACATTTTCATGGCATGACTATCTCATGGCTGAACTTGAAAACAAAATTGAATTTGGATGGCTTTCATTTTTGTAGAAAATACATTTTAAAGAACTCAGAAGTGGCATTCGTTATTTTGATAAAATATTGATGCAAACTCTTAAATTAAGATTGATACTGTTCACACAATGCTTCCAAAGAGGTCGAAACATGAGAGACCTTTTATTTATGATGATAAAAGTAAAAGTGATACATATTTTGCTACGGCAAATTATCTCGATATTTTATTTACTTATATAGGATCAACATCATCCTTAAATCAAGCTTTGCCTTGTTAACATCTGGATGCTTTGGCTCTTCTTCGAACTTTATCAAGCCAGTATTCATCATTTGTTGGACCTTGATCTTGAGCGAGCTGCAATCTTCAGTTGAATGTCCCACTACTCCCTAGTGATTAGCACAATGCTGGTCTGTTTTGTACCAATTTGGATAAGGAGGTTTCAAATTATTCTGGTCTTGGTTATTTGGTGGTGGTGCGACTCGTGTCAGGCTCTAGATGGATCATTGAGTAGGAACATTTGGACGTTGATTAATTATGACAGAGTTTACAACATATGGATGAGCTTGATTGACCTGAGGTTGATGATCCCACCTTCTTCCTCTGGATGATTCTGTCTGAGTATAATGAACATATGCTTCTAGGGATGGCAACTTTGCCCATACCCGTGGGTTTCTTACTATCCAACCCAATTGGGTTGGGTATGAAATCCAAATAGATGGATATGGGTAGAGTTTGATGGGTTTGTACCCATACCCATTTACTTTGGGTTGAGTTGGATTTATATCAAATGGATTTGGGTTTGTACCCATGCCCAAATACAAACTACAGTTTGGTACCCAAACTTAATAGATATGCATATTTAGTACCTAAATTTAATTTTTTTTTCATATAAGTCCTCAAAATATCGATGGAAATTACGTTTTGGTACCTAAATTTTTTTGGTCTTACATTTTGGTGCCTAAACTTTTCAAGTTTTGCAAATAGGTCCAATTTTTGCATGTGTAGTTAAAACACCCTCAATTAAATGGATATCCATATCCAACCCATACCCATTTAGATTATGGAAGCCCCAAACCCAAACCCATCTATAAACCCCAAATCCATATGCACTTAACCCATAACCAACCCATTATCAATGGGTCTACTTGGGTTTAGGTATAATTACCCATGGGTGGGTAATTTGCCATCCCTGCTTCTCCCCTCAGGCTTGGTGTTGTTTCTTAGAAGCTTCTGGAGTTTCCATTCGACCCTGCTTCAAACCTTTTTCTATTTGCTCTCCGATTACAAGAAGATCCGCAAAGTTGGTTGTGGTAATTCCGACCATGTTGTTATAATATGGAGCCCTTAGTGTTCCGAAGAAGATTGAGACCATCTCTTTTTCTGACAGTGGAGGTTGAACATCTGCAGCTTTCTCTCTCCGCCTTTGAGCATATTCTCTGAAAGACTCTTTCTCGTTTTTTCCATATTCCTCAGATCTTCTCGGTCTGGAGCCAGATCCTGGTTATGCTTGTAATGCCTCATGAATGCATTGGCTAGTTCTTGCCATCTTCTAACTTTTGTTTTCTCTAGTTGCATATACCATCGTAGGGCAGAACTACTCAGGCTATTTTGGAAGCAATGTACCATTAGCTTTTCATCTCGGATATGGTTGGCCATTTTGTTGCAGTACATGACCAGATGACTTTTTGGGCGAGTGGTGCCATTGTATCTTTCAAATTTCGGCATTTGAAACTTGTGAGGAATCACGAAATCTGGGACTAGACATAGTTTCGATGCGTCCATAGGCTCGTACGATTCACCTCCTTCTATCCTTCTTATTCGTTCATTCATGTGTTCTAATTTTTCTTCTAATATAGCTTCGATTTTATGTTCCTCTTGCTTCTCGGGTTCTCCTGATTTGTCATGTTTTGATGACCCAATGTCATCTTTGTCGCCTGTGTTCTTCAAAGGTATGAGGATGAATTTACCTCCCGAGAAGTTTCCCCGAGGTTTCTCATAGTGATCGTCATCGTCAAAAACGATTTCTTCTTCGTTCGTTGCAACCTCCTTCCTTTTTCTTGACAATATGCTCAATATTGTGTTGAGCTGGCTTTTCATCTCATCGAAGCCAGTCAGTTTCTCATCGAAACCCTACTAGCTTTTCATCAAACCCTGTCAGCTTTCCTTTGATGTCATTCAACTCTTTTTGAAATGCCTCCATAACAAACTCGAGCTTGGATCTAGTTAAGATCCTGAAATCTTGCCTTGTGGACGAGCAATTTTAAGGAACCCTGACCAATAAATTTTATTAAATTGACTTGAATGAGTAATGGAGAGGATGTATGATGCTTATACAATTCATAGATGTACAAATGATTCATTGGATGCACGTGCACTTTGAAAATCTTTTCATGATTTATTTTAAATGCATAAGTGAAAACACAGAGAGAATAATGTTTATAAGTTTTTTTATTTTTTTTTAAAAAAGACATTGTTCACACAGACAAATTATTTTGCGATTGGAAGAATATAACGTAAGTTATCACATCGTTAGAAAACATACATACAGATAATAAAAACATAACCCTATTTGGGAAAACCAAGGGCTTTCGGAGAGAGTAATGACGTGGTGCTAGGGTGGGTTCGGGATATATTTAGGATGGCTGAAGGTGGTATCTAAGTCAATTATATGATGGGTAGGAAATCTTAGGAATTGACTCCCAAGTTGTACCCCGCTATAGCCCTTTCGAGCTTGCCGGATACCTCAAATCAACCTCGGATTTGAGTTCAACTTGGTTGGAAAGTTTTGCGTGCTTTCCACTACTGTGAAAGTCACGGTACTCCTTTTCCGTTTCTAATAGGATAGCTCGGGTATAGAGCTTTTATGCATGAATGCAAAATTAAATTTCGAAAATATAATTGCGCAAATTAGAAAGTAAACACCCGACACATAATAGGAAAATAGAAACTTATCAAACTTAATTATGTAGCTCGACTTTCGAAGTCTCCAGCGGAGACGCCAACTATCGCAACCCTCCCTCTGGGGTTCGTCGGGGTCGCGTTCGCTTTTTGGGAGTCTACATCGATCTTACTTGGAGTGGATCGAACACTCTTCGAATCGGCTCTTAACCTTAGGTTCGGAACCGAGATATGGTCTGCGGTTTAGAGATTCGGGTTCGGGAGTACGGTTACGTGTGGGGAAGTGAAATCACACCCCACAACGCCCTAAATCAGTACTACTTAAGTTTGATAAATTTATATTGGTTGGGTGGCTTTTTAGTAGTAATATATTAATTTTAGGGGTCCCACTGGACCATTGAATAATTTTATCGTATTAGTTTATTATTAGGTATTTTAGGTATTTTTAGGGCCTTACCGGACAAATATGCTTACTTTGAAACATAAAGAAATATTTGAAGTATTAAAAATATGAAATTAACCTAACTTAGATATTATTTGCATTCAAAATTTCGTATTAAGAATGCTTTGAAACACAGCTAAAAGAAAATAGAACATATCATTGTATCACAATTTCATTGTAGACCAACTGGACTACTCGCGAGTAGCACTGGTTGCCGGCGGACGCAGGTTCAAAATCCAAACTCGATAATATTTGGGATTTCCCTTTTTATTTCAAAGACAGGGGAAGGTAATGTCGTAAATACACAAAAACACAATGGCATGGGTACGTAATTAGTTAGAAACTCTAAGGGGCATTTTGGTATTTGTAATTAATGAGATATATAAACTACTTTTGGAAACCTTAATCCTAAACCTAAACAAAGAGGCAGCAACCTCTAATCCTCCCTCTCTCGATTTTTCTCCTCTCGCATATCTTTTTCAAAGAAACAAAACCCTAGGCAAAAACTAGCACCGCCCTCATCCTCTTCTCCCTGGTCTCAATCCACTCTCCCTCTCCATTTCTTGTCTCTCTTTTCTTCTACTTCATTCCATAAACAAAAAAAAAACTTAATCCCTCCCCCCCCCCCTTCTATGCCGCCGCCACCCTCTCCTTTCGATCTCTGTGTTTTTGAGTTCTAACCGATTTTAGTTTTTGTTTTTGTTATTGACGAGAGGAGAGCTGGAGGGCGGCACCGCCATTAAGACTTACCGGCGGTAGGCTCAGAATGGAGACTCGCTGTTGAAGGTGAGTCTCTTGTTTTTTTTTTTTTTGAGTTTTCTTTGATTTATTATAGATCGTATTTTCTTGGTTCAAAAACGAGATTATGATATTTTCTTTTCCACTTTTGTAGATCCGAAGAGGGTCTAGATCTGGGTGAGTTTTTTTACTTTCTAATTTTCTAAGATTTGTTTATAATTGTTGTATTCTGATTTCTTCTTTTTTTGGGCAGGCTGTGGAAGATGCAGATCTGGGTAATGTCTAAAACTTCAAATTAGTATAACGAGGAAATATTTAGCTCAAAAAATGGAATTTATAAATCAGAATTTTGAAAAGATCCTTGTTTGCGTATGTTAATGGCCATTAGTATGCGAGTAAAACTGATAAGAAAATCGAGTACTTTTTAACAAAGGTTTACTCCTTAATGTTTGACCATCTCCACTTGCTTGCGGTCAAGCTAAATTCAATATTTTGAATTGTTAATTTTGATTTCTATGAATGTCGCGATTCTTGATGACTAGGGTTGATTTCTAGAAGGAACTATGAATCCTTTTATGGATTCCTAATTCGGGATGGTTTTAATGTGCAATGGGTATTGATTTTATACTTAATCACTGCCACTGCTAGTGATTTCACTGAAATGGTTCTTGAAATCCAAATTCTACTTGTTTGGATGATTTTTGCTCGATCTGGATCTAGGTAGATCACGAACTAAACACAATATTATTTACTCTTAACTTTTGTCTATGTATGCTCTAAACAAAATGAAGGAATTTTAATATGGCAGAAATTAAGCTAGACAAAATATAGCTTATATTGAAGTGATAAAGTAAAAAGCTTTACTGCAAGTCTAAAGCCTTGTAGAAGCGAAATCAAAAGCATAGCGGGTAAATAGATGGGTGGAAGTAATAAATAGCTACAGCAATCGGTAATTACTCATCATGAATAATGTAGACGATATAATAAATAGCTACTGTACGCTCGTTTGAGTTTTTCTATTTAGATCATGAATTAATCGGAGTTTTGGGCATGATATTATACCCTAACCACTAATGGATAAACCCCAGTCCCTAGTTTTCTAACCAAAATCATGAGATTTGTTTAATCTTAAAATGGAAATCAACAATAATTTCGACGAATCAGAACAGTTGATTTTCATTTCAAGATTAAATGAATATGATCATGACAAGGTTCAATGACACCACTGCATGACCATGATGTAAACCCAGATCACCAACCAGCCCATTCAACCATATTCCCTCCTTAGTAGCTTCTGTCAATGCCATATACTCTGCTTCAGTAGTAGACAATGTCACTGTCTAGTGCAGAATTGCCTTCTATCTCACTACAGAACTCCCAAGAGTGAATACATAATCACTCATCAATCTCCTCGTGTCAACATCTCCAACATAATCTGAATCTAAATAATCAGCCACTAAGCACTACATATCACTTTCGAGGTTAATTCCCACATCATATGTACCCAAGGTACCGGAAGATCCTCTTAACAGCCTGTCAATGCTCCTTCCCAGGTTGTATCGTAAACATGCTGACAACACTAACATCATGTGCAAGATTAGGTCTAGCGCATACCATAGCGTACATCGAATTACCAACTGCGCACACTAGCATATGGGACGATTGACATGTACTCCTTCTCAACTTCTAACTGTTGTGCATAAACTGAGGATACATGAACATTTGAAGAATCTAGGAGTAAATCTCCATACCCAAAATCTTTTTTGAAGTCATGCCAAATTTGCACAGTGTCTTCTGGATGAAGCTCTTCTGTGACAAGAAAAGCTTCTTTTTCTCTCTATCCCTGTAAATCTCCATACCCAAAATCTTCTGGGAAGCTCCCCACCTCCTGGAGTCACTCTCTTCTGGGTCATCAGAAACATCCCCATGTTGATGTTCTCCATCTTGGTGCTCACACTCACTCTCTTTGAGAGTTTGCAGCTCCACCTGTTTATCAACATTCATGTTATCTCAAACAACAGTAACCTTCAACATGGGGTTAAACATAGACTTATAATCAAATATCACATTCCTGCTAAGTATAACTCTATGCTCAGAGGGTGACTAGACTCGAAATCCCCTAACTCCATCTCCAAAACCCACAAAAACACCCTTCTTTGCTCTTGGATTTAGTGTACCCTCATCCACATGATAGTAAACAGGACAACCAAAAACTTTCAATGAAGAGCAATCAGCAGACTTATCATACCACACCTCATAAGGGGTATTGCACTCGATACCTGTGTGAGGTCCACTGTTGATGAGGTAGCACACCTTTCTGCAACGCCATTCTGTTGTGGTGTGTCTGTAACGGTCCGATGACGAGCAATCCCTTCATCCAAGCAGAATGTGTTGAAGTCTCTTGATATTCTTCTCAGGTTTACTTCTCCACGAATGCCTTCCACTACTTGAACTTCGTGAAGGCTTCACTTTTCTGCTTCATCATGAAAAATCCAAGTAAACCATGAGTAATCATCAACAATATACACTAAATACATGCTCCCTCCAATGGATTCAACTCGTGAAGGACCCCAACAGTCAAAGTGGAGGTAATCCAATATCCCCTTCCTACGGTAGATACCCTTCTTAGAAAACTTAATACGATGCAGCTTCCCAAACACACAATGCTCACAGAATTCCTAATTCTGCATCTTGTGCTTGCAAAGAAGATCCCTTTTGGAAAAAACTTGCATCCCTCGTTCACTCATGAAACACCCTAACCCGGTCGGGTACTACTTTTACTAAAATGCCCTTGATAAATAAAATGCTCAAATCTTAAATTTCAGCGGGAAAAAAATTTCATAAATAAAATACTGAAACTACACACTTGTAGCTCAGAGCAAAGCCCTAACACGTGGGCAAATTAAACTCAAACTTTAAAATCTCAATCTGATCTCCAGTCTATACTCATAATCATAAATGTAAATAACTAATAATCTCTAATGTTGCTGCTACTGAAAACCTTGACTGAGCATCCTTCGTGACGCTTATACTGCTCTCCTCTAGCTGGCTGCCCTCGAACTAGCTGCTCACTAACTGCTCCTCTAGCTCCTCAAACTGGTGAGTGAGATGGGGTCAGTCTACGCCCTTATGTTTAACATATTATTAATACTTGATCACTTTCCTTAACTGAGTGGAAGTTGTTTGGTACTTCCACTATTAAAAATCTTAACTCTTAAAAATATATTCTTAAAGCTCAAATCTCAACTTAAATATTTGACTGACACTGGGATCCCTCACTACCTAGTCCGGTTGCCAACTCATACATATGAGAAGCCGTCCAGGCTTTCCTTAAACTTAAACTTAGTTAGGGGAGTCGTAACGATTCATCCCCCTAACATCTTAAACTTATCATAGTGGCTCTTCACCACGATTCTCAAGAGCATAACTGCTGCTCATCTTAAAAGTCTCAAGAGCATAACTGCTGCTCTATCTCAAAATGTCCCAAAAGGCAACGGACTAGCGCTAGTGACTAAAAACACTTAAAACGACTTCACCTTCTTGAAGGTGAGTTACTTCTTAAAAAGAACTTGTTTCTTAAACTTAAACAATAACTCATAACATAACGCTTTAAGGTAAATAGCACAAAATCACCTCAAATCATATCTCAAGCAAAGCACAAATAATCAATCATACACATAATCAAGCAACGGTAACCAATTCGCTAAAATACTTAAAATCATAATACTTAAAAGAATACGTAAGACGTAGAATTTACCCCCTTTACACTCACTTTATTTGAAACTGCAATTAATGATGGGCACCACCAACTCTGCCCTTCGAGCTACCGGGCCCTAACTGGTTTTGAAAAGCTCTTGATCCCCATGGGTAAATTCCATTCAACTGCCCAACTATATACTAACTCCTTCCAACAAACTACAACACAAGCAGGTATTGTGCTTATGTAAATATTGATTTTCACATGAAATCAAGAGTGAGATCATAATGACTTTGGAAGCTTGAATATGATGGGCACAAGTTCCCTCTTATAATAACAACTCCATGTAAATATTAGGACCACTCATTATAACTTCCCAGCAACCAATTCAGAACCATCCCTAATAACGATCCATTTGGTTCCTGGTGCCATACCCTTCCAATTGATGGCACCCCTCCACTTCTTTACAAGCCCTGTATGATTTTCTTGTTGTTTCTTCAATTTCTCATAGCCATGTTAATTCCTTACCTGTTCGAACCTCTACTTTGAACACCATGCATACATAAAAGCCAACACCAATTGCTAACCGTATATGTACTGCCTTAACCACAATTTTAAGTCCTACCCACTAAAATTTGGATCTCCCAAACTGATACCCTCTCCCGCCATCGGTGTTAAACAATAACAATTAGCGCCCTCATCATTAAATTCAATTTCGATCAAAACTTTCAACTAAGGTTACCTCTATGATCGTCTCACGTCGGGATTAGTAAAAGCTTCCTTGCCGCCGCTACGAGTGTACCAGCAGGCTCCTTTGCCTCAGTAGGAGTGTGTACAATTATCTCCCGAGAAAGAGAGAGTGAGAAGGTCCCTTAGACCCTTCGAGCTCCATGATATTCAAGTCTCGTGTTCCCGTTTAGCCCTCCTCCTTGTCTATCCTCCAGACGCACGTACCATCATACCCTGGAGGGGGGGGGGGAAGATTAAACTGCTACTCTCGGTTGCCGCTAGGGGAAAGGGAAGAATGAAGTACGGGGATTTCTTTCCCTTCGGTTGCTAGGGTTTGGTAGAATAATAATGATAATGATAATGATAATAATAATAATAATAATAGTAATAGTTATTATTATTATTATACTATTATTCCTAATCCCCGGTTGCAACTCTTCGTACATACTCGTTAAACCAACCGTTCATGTATTATGGTCGAACCTGAACCCAAAAGTCGGGGTGTTACAACTCATATGACCCAATCGCATGTGCCAAAGAGTGGTCATATCTTCTTGACGAACTTGGGATGATGCAACTGCAGCAGAACCTGACAACACATACCTTTGTAATGCATACAAGGTACCACGATTCACGCCCTTCAACACCTTCCTTGAACCTTTGCAGACATACACGACTCCACCTCCTCCATTGAAATTGAGACCCTTGTTGTCGAGAAGACTCAAGGAGATCAGGTTCTTCATTATTTTTGGAACATGCTTGACTTCATTTACGGTACAGAACGAACCATCATATTTCTGAATCTTGATAGACCTGATTCCAATCACCTTGCATACAACTCCATTAGCCATAACCACATTACCGCCATCTATTTGCTCGTAGGTTGAGAAGCAGTCCTTATTTGGAGACAATGATATGAGGTTGTTGTATCCAGAAACCACAAATCACCACGATGTACCTTCTCATCTACAACTAAGGCGAGTTCATCTTCAAAACGGTTGTCCACTTCTGCCCCAACGTTAGAACCTTGGTTCTTCTAATGCCCTTTCTTTCTGGGACAGTTGTACTTCCAATGCCCCACTTCCTTACAGACATGACAGGCATCACTTGGTTGTGGATTGAGACCCTCAAAATTCGAATTTGTGTTTGAATTCCCTTTACCATATTTCTTCTTTTCCTTTCCACCTATAACAGCCACCCCGATGTTTCACCACCAATACCAGATCCGAACACCTTATGCCTGATATCTCTCATGTGAAGAGCATATATGTCATCCTCCAAAGACGAGCTATCTTTACCAACAATAAAAGAATCCACAAAATTCTCATACGAACTCAACAAAAAATACAAGCATTATTAAGGCAACATCTTCATCATCAACTTTCACATCTATATTGCGTAAATCCAACAAAATAGAATTAAGTTGTTCCAGATATTCCCTCAAAGACTTACCTTCTTTCATCCTCAAGCTGAACAACTGTCGCTTGAGATAAAGCTTGTTGGTCAACGACTTTGTTATATACAGACTCTCCAGTTTTAATCAAAAGCTGTGGCAGTCTCCTCGGCAGCGACTTCAATGATGACATCATCAGACAACGATAGCATGATGGTCGAGTGTATCTCCTCTAGGTTAATCCACTCATCGTCATCGACCGCTGCCTTCTTCTGTTTTGGAGACAGCGACCCCCACAACACTTGTTGTTTCAATAAAGCCTGCATCTTGATCTGCCATGTATCAAAACTGTTCTTCCCTGTGAACTTCCCGGTCTTTATGTTTACCGATGTCATTCTTTAGAATCGAAACCCTAGCCTGATTTCCAACCGATACTCTTATACCCCTTGTCACGAATGTTTCTCTCGAATCAGAAAATAGGAGGATTCGACAAAGTAAGAAAACGAAACACAAGAACGCACACGACACACGATTTACGTGGTTCACTAATACAATGTGTGTTAGCTAGTCCACGGACAAGAGAGAGTCATTTTCACTATACTTCAAGGAGATACAAATTACATAGGAGTATGAAAAGTATTTATGGTATTTCTCCATGGTCTAACCCTAATCCAATCTGGTAAAGAAAAAGCGGTTACAACCAGGCCCAGAACACAAACCCAAATAACATTGAGCGGACAGCGAGACCCCGTGCCATCCAGTCGTAGGCCAGTTAGTCTGATTCAAGCCACATCAACAGAGAGTATTGGGTATGGTTTATTTTTGGTATTTTAAGTATCCACACTGGATCAATATGAATATGTGCTATAAATATTGTCCAAACTCACTCTCTACAACACTTCGGGTATTCCTATCCCATCAAGTATTATAATTATTTCTTAAAAGAAATATTACCCCTTTTACTAACTTTTATGAATAATATCTTAACAAAACTGAAAAGTGATAGTGATATCCTAAGAAAACATTTATATTGTATGCATAATTTATATATGATTGTCTATGGATGGTGCATATCGATTTTCTCCTAACCGCATACGAGCATATTTAGGTATGTTATCCCCGCCTATTTTTTATCACGAGGATGGTTTTGATTTTAAAACCATGGATTGGGAATTGTATTTAGAAACCTCACCCGAACTCATTGCAATCCCGAGAGTAAATAAATTAAAGGAAAACTAATACACACCCCAACTACCTACAAATGGAGTCGACAAGCAAAATTATAGACTCAAATCTTAATCGCAACAAAGCGCGACAACGAATCTAGTATATTATATAGGTGATAAGTATATTTCCAAGTATAAGTACATAGTATGGAAGAATGAAGAGAATAATGAATGAATTGTTAGAAAACACAATATATTGAGGTTGATGGTATGTTTTTATTAACTTGGGGTCTGCTTTGTGGGAATTGTGGTCCGCTTTGTTGGATTTGTGGTTTGCTTTTATAAATTTGTGAAATGCTTTAATAAATTTATGATTTGCTTTAATAAACTTGTGGTTCACTTCATATGACTTGTGGTTTGCTTACTTGTCTCGTATTTCATGAGATTTGTGATATGTTTTTAAACTTGTCGTGTGGTGACATTGTAATCCATTTCTAAGGTCGTGGTTTTTTGTGGTGTGGTTATTGTGCTCGTGGTCTAGATTTTGTGGTCTACTTCATTGGACTTATTGTATGCTTCAGTAAACTTGTGGTTTGCTTTTATAAACGTGTAGTGTGGTGAAGTTGGTCTCCTTTCTAAGGTTTGTAGTTTTTTATGTGGTTTCTTGTGTTAGTGGTACGTGTTTGGTGGTCCCCCACCTTTTCCTTATTTAATTTCCAAGATACGCTAGTCACCTCACCCCCTCTTAATTTTTCATAATACAAAGTGTATTCTTCCAACTTTTCTCCTCATTAATTGTGATCAACTCATTTAAATTAAAAAGTTATCCAAACGAAATATTCATATTGATGGAACAAGTGTTAGCAGTATACTGAAAAATCTTAACACTCTAGCACTTATTGGAGGGATGGGACACGGTCACTTCCCCTTAGGGTTGTTAGATTCACAACCAAGGGTAATTTGGGTATAACAAAAAAAATTATTAGTTATTTTTTTGTATTAATTACATATTAAATACATGTTTTATTAAAAACCCTACAATTACTAACTTATATCTCTCTCTATCTCTCTCTACTTTTTCCAGCATCCTCTTCGCTCCTACTGCCAAACTTACTCCGACCGGCAGACTTTTTTCCGGTAACAACCTTCAGTCAGACTCACTCCGGCCACCTGCAAAAAAGTACAACTTCGTGAGTGCGCTAGTGGTAGTGATTTTCATCTAGCGTATAGTGGTACTAGTAAGCTACTAGTGGTACTGGTACGATACTAGTGAGTAGTGGTAGCGTACCAGTACCACTGGTAGCGTACCACTACTCATTGGTGGCGCTACCACTAGCACTAGTAGCGTACCATTAGCACTGGTTGCGTACCACTAGCACTGGTATTGTACCACTAGAGACTAAGACAGAAAAACCAGATCTGAAATCTGAAAAATCCCAGATCTAAAAAAACGGGGATGAGGGAAGGGGAAGGCAGAGGAGAGGTGGTTACCTCGTGGTGGCGGCGACGGCGGTGTGAAGACAGGTGGTGGTAGGAGGTGGAGGAAGAATGGAAGGGGGAGGTAGAGGCGACTTTTGTGATGGTGGTGGGAGGCGGTTACAACGGCAGAGGGCAGTGGGAGGGCTGCGACAGGGAGAGGCTGTGATGGTGGTGTCGCCGACGGTAGGGGGCGATGGAGGGCGGCGGGAGGGCTGGATGGCGGTGGCTCCGACGGTAGGGACAGATGTGATGAAGAAAAAGAGGAAGAAGAAGGGAGAACTGGTCGTGGTGGATGCAGAGAGGGGTGATCTGATTAGGGTTTTTAGAGAAAGGAAAGGATATGGAAATTAATAGTGATAGTAATCTTATGTGATTAGATTGTTTCATTCTAAAAATACCCTTCATGTAATCCTAACCATCGATTTAAAAAATGAAGAAAGAGACCGAAAAGAGAATGTATCTAATAGCTACAAAGTAAGTTGTGAATCTGACAACCCTTAAGGGGTTGTGACGGTATCTCGTCCCCTTATCGGATCCTCACTCCTTATATCAACGTATTCTATCGGAAAACCGCCACCTCGGTGTGGTCGGAAAGGGATCATATATGCAAGAGGAATCAAATACAGAACTGAAACCTAACAAAAAAAAAAACTAAAATCTAAAGATTAAAAAAAAAACAGCCACACAAAAGCAATTTGACATTAAATTTTGTCATGTAGTTATACCATGAACTGTGTTCGAACTTCGAACTTCTGCCAAAAGGCCAGCTTTCGCACGTTATACCGAGTCACATACAAGCACTATTCAACAATAATTATAGCGGTAGTCCCGATGATTTGATTGATGAAGATGTCTACCTTTAAGTTCCTCACATATCATTAAAGAATGAGTTGCATGGTTCTATCCAACAGATCATATAATTATTTAGATGCATATATTTATTATGACTTAATTAATTTGATGTGTGCCTAAGATGGTACGTTGACAAAAGCATAATCACCCTAGAAAGACAAAAGCGAGAGGAGTAATCATAACCAACTTTTTCCTCCTTAGAGTGATAGTGATAAGGTAGTGGCAGTAGGGTTGCAAATGAGCCGAGCTACTCGTGAGCGGCTCGGGGCTCAGATCGTTAAAACTCGTTCGATATTCGGCTCCATTTTTTTGAGCTGACTCGTGAGTCGACTCGTTTGTTAATGAGCCGAGCACGAGCCAGAGTCTCTTCAACTCGGGCAGGCTCGCGAGCTAGCTCGACTCGTTGGCTCGTTGAGCCAGGCTCGTGAGCTAGCTCGTTTGAAACTCGTAAGGTGACTCAATAATGTGGATCGTGAATGAACTCGTTCAAAACTCATAATACAACTTGATATTGTGGCTCAAAACTTACGTCAACTCAATAATACGACTCGCAAAGCAACATGATATTGTGTGTCATATCATAAAATTCTGCATGCTACTAACATATTGTCCTTAATGTTTGGTATATGAATTAGTTTGTTGAACTATGTTGAAATTTGTTAATGATTTTTTCATTTGAATTCAGACTTATCTCACAATAATATCAATGTTTGGTTAAAACTATTGGAGTTAAACTTGAACCCAATATAAAAATGACCAAATTATTATTGACTCTTGACTAGTATAAGAGAAGATAAAGCGTATGAACCTCGCGAGCTAGCTCGATAGTGTGGCTCACTAGTTAGCTCAATCAAAACTATCGAGATAGAGATAGCTTGTTAGTATGGCTCGAAGCTAAAGTCAACTTAAACTAATGAGTCAACTTGATGGTGTGGATCGCAAGTTAACTTGATTAGATGCTATAGCTCTTTGACTTACTATTAATGATATAACCGGTTTGTTAGTTATACTACGTATCCTTCAACTTCTCGTTAGTAGATAACTTGTATATTGGTTTGAGACTTTGTATATCGTGACAAAATATTCATCGCATATATGAATTGTGTATCATATCTTAAATTTATTCATGTAAAACACACATAACACATATATGTGTGTTTTTACATTAGGTAAGTGGTTTTACATTACTAAACCATATGTATGGATACATCCGTAAGTGGTTCTCGAGCAGTAGAGGTAAAAATTACTCACTAGAAAGGTTGACATACTTCTGAATACAGAGGCCCTAAGTTCATTGCTAAAAAAACATGATTGAAAGACCCATTGCAAAGCATCATGCTGTCGTCCATGGACTTAGATGTTCACCTAGTTTAGCAACCACATGCGAGGAGTCAAGTACCGAAATCAAACAATAACTGAGCAAGTAGATCGGCATGTTTTAGAACATCAAGACCTTCTAAGCACTACAGGAAAAAATGAATACAGCAGCGGTTATTTTAATCTTAGGCAGCGGTTATCACCGCTAGGAATGATTTTGCAGCGGTGGGCATAACCGCAACAGAGCCGCTGCTGTAACGGCCGTCAGCAAAGTGTCTGCAGCGGTTTGAGTAGCCGCCGGGGTAAGGTCTGCAGCGGTTTTATGCAGCGGTTCTGGCCGCTTCTTTGGGGTCCCGACGTCGGGGGATCATGAGGATTTCGTGGCGGGTTCTGCTTCGGTTAAAACCGCTGCTGCTTCTTTGGCGCGAAGACTTCTTTGGTGGGTTTCTTGCTGCGGCTTCCTGCAGCGGTTAAACCGCTACACTATTTTTTTGGGCCCAAATTTAATTATCATGCTTGCTTGCAGGGGTTTATTCAGCTTGATATACATATAATTGGTTCAGAGCAATCACACACAACAAATTAACCAGAAAACATACTTTAAAGTAGATTATACACCTGTAAACAATCACAACACATAATATTTCTATAATGTTGAACCAAACTATAATATATATAGATGATGTATAGAATTTTCAAAATATATAAGTTCCAAAAGATTCTGTACCCTTGTAACAATTCCTAAAATATCCAAGTAGCCATATGTTGATGTACGGTTTGAACCCGAAACACAAAATGATCTAAAACTTCATCTCAAAATATCTACTACTGAAGCGACCGACATTATGAATGCACGACATGATTCTCTAAGTTGTGGCATTAAGGCTATCAGTCGATGAACTCATTCTAGCTAGAACCATGATTTCCAACCTGTTCAAACAGATTTGACAAGATGCAAACATTTAATAAGTAAAATTGAGATTCCACCATACACTTGACTAGCATATATAGGATATACTATAGCTGCCTACCTCAATGTTAACAACATCCACACTAGCAGAGCTTTCTGGCCTCCTATCTGTGAAAGCAGCAACTTGTTTCTGCAATTCCTCTACCTTCCTCTCTAAAGAAAGCACCCTATGATCGGTGGATGAACCAGTACTCATATCAGAAGTTGTAGAGTCAGCACATCCAGGAAACGAAGGTCCATAAAAGATTGTTGGAGTTGGACCAAATCCAGCACCTCGAACACGCCCTCCATGCTCTTTAGAAAACACTTCCCGAAACACCTGCTCACCGTTAGTTATGCCCTGAGATATAAGAGTATCTGCTTTTTCCTACAAGGAGAGATCGTATCCATATTAGAACAACATAGAAACAAACCGGAACTTCATCATCTAATGATCTCAAACAAAAGCAACAGCTCGATTTAAAGGCTGCCTTTCAGAAGGTTCAAATATGATAAATCCACCACAAACTCATGACTTCTTGTACATTCTCTTTGACATAGTAAGCATGAAGGAACAAATTGGCAGAACCTAATCATGCAAGCCTAGAAGCTAAACCCTTGTCTTTTAAGCGAAACCATAAGTGAAAGTTTCTATTACTAATTTAAGCATTCATTTGTGTAGGCTTTAAAGAACCATTCAATCAAGGAATCAGTTCAGTCTATGTTCCGCAATGTAGCACAACAAAACAAGTTGTGATTGAATTGACACATAATTAAACAAGGAACAAGTCAGCCTACTTACCAATATCGCCTGTACGTGCTCATTGGGTCTCTTATGGGTCAGCCTAAACAATTCCAAGCGATCTGGCGCTTTTCCAGTGGCCTTTTCCTATGAATACAAATGTAAACATATCAATATTATACGCACTTCTCACAAATACTTTAGTTAATAAAGAAAAAGGATACAACTGAAGTTACTATACAGTTTCATCAGTCACAACAGCAAAGCTCTTTCTTCCCGATGTGTGATGTGTCTTTAGTTGGCTTGCATTAGCTGTGTTTATTTCAGCTGTGAGGGTACAAGTAATTACAAGCAACTCAGAGTACACAGTTGATTTACAAGATGTTTGACAGCAATCATGCTAGAGAGAAGGCAGTAGTAGATAATAAGAAAGCAAAGATGCCTCCATTAAAATAGAGTAATTGAGTGTTGATTTTCAGATAATGAACTCTGTCAGTTGCCACAAGTTTTTAAACCCAATTTGATCCACCAATTCAACATCGAAAAAAGATGACCAAAATCCCGAAGCATACCAGACCATCATAACAAGGTTCAAAAAATTCCCCTGGCTTTTCCTTCTTCAGTTTTTATGTTCAGCTCGGCCATTAGACTACCTTAGTACTACCTACACTTTGTGAAAAGATGGCCAAGATGCTAAAGCCAACCTGTTTCTCCACACCAATTCTCCTGACTATCATATTACCCTGGCCTTACCCTAACCAGTTGGATATTTATCTTGATTATTATACCATTGTATTACAATTCCCTCAACCTTTTGTGGATCGCTTAAATGGAGGCCTAGAATAGACTAAAGGCACAAAAAGGCAAGATAACACTATACCTGCTGATTACTACACGTTTTGATAGAGGGATTTTAGAAACAGGAGAGAAGTGTCCTGTAGGAACTGGTACCCTAAATTGAGCTTTTCATATACGGAGAACAAAAATCAACACTCAATTAAGCTACAAGAGACTTGCACCTAGCTGTTAGATGGATTAATCGATTATGAGTTCTGAAACTTTTGATTTATTAGATGGTAAAGCAATCACGTACCTAGCTGCAGAGTAATTGCAGGTCGAGGCTGAATCGGAGTTGCAGCATCCTGCTAAATACAAAATCGAACGGAGATCGTCACTGGCGGCGGACTGAGTACTGAAACCTCTGATTTATTAGGTGGTAAAGCAATCACGTACCTTGCTGCAGAGTAATTGCAGGTCCAGGGTGAATCGGAGTTGCGGAATCCTGCTAAATACACAAAATCGAACGGAGATCGTCACTGGCGGCGGACTGAGTTCTGGCAGCGGACTGAGCGGGAAGTGCAGCCAGCGATCGGGAGGTCCGGCGAGCAAGAGGTTTAGCGAGCGGGAGGTCCGACGAGCAAGAGGTCCGGCGGCTTGAGCGAATTGACAAGGAGGTCTGATCGGCAGAGTGAGTTCTGGTAGTTGTGAGAGCTCGATTGATAATGAAATTGGGGATTGTTCCCTTTCGGAGGAGGCCAAGAGGCTAACCCGCGCAGATTTTTGCCAAATTAAAATTTAATATTTAAATTACCCCCAAAACCCAAAAAAGAACAAGGCCCGCGCAGAGTTCCCGCCATCAGCTATGGAGCGGTTTGATGAACCGCTGCTTCAATCGTATCTATTGGGCCGGAGGATTTTTTGTGGCAGCGGGGGTGAAACCCGCTACTTGGAAACCGCTTGTATATGTCCATTTTCCTGTAGTGAAGCTAAAGCAGTTCCTTAAATTAGCAAAACAACATATCTGATTCTTATGATGATCAATCGTTTCCAGGGGAGGCAACCACACATGCATACACCGTATGTCCATACGATGAAACACACCAAAAAGGATTGAAAAATTATGTGAAAGGATTCATCAATAAAATAATCAGATGCATGTTTTAGCTGTTAGGTTAAGCAACCACAAAGAGAATGTAGTCAGCAATGATCATTAAGATGATTATTTCCTAAAATGGAAGCTTGTATTCATTTAAAGTCCAACCTTGAGCTGCTGCTGATGTAGCTACCAGCCTCTACCACTGTGTTCTACAACTGCGGAGCAGATTGATTAAGCCTTATGTGTTTGGAGTTGATGCAGCTACCAGCCTACCACATCGTTTGTGAAAGAAAATTTCACTCCTCAACCTACTTATATAACGTTGGTGGGTGGCAGCTTCACAAAAATTATATATGGAATGGGTCCAATACATTTGAGCCTCTAAATATGGGCTCAATGTGGGATTTGTCTTCATGACCCAAGAGATTAGCTTCTATTGATGTCGTCGAACTCAAAAGTTAATACTTAGAGCTGGATGCTCGTTTAGTTGGCAGGTTGAGCCCGAGCTCTCGATATTTAAATCGAGCCGAGCCCGAGCTATAATTTTGAAGCTCGTCTCGAGTTCGAGCCGAGCTTGAGTCAACTAAACACCTATAAGACGCAATCATTCACTTGTGTTCTCTCTAGTTTCATTAGTATTACATACTTTCACACAAAAAAAGGAAGCATAACAAAGGGGAACAAAAATTGTGTATCGTTTTCAAATGAATTGGTTTATTAGATTCATGAATCCAAGTGACATTCAAATTTTGGAGCACTATGTAAATTTTAGAAAGTTTTATGTACAAAACACCTCGTTGTGGTTGGATGAACTGATTCTGACCTAGTTGCTACTATGTTTGGTTTGTTGGAAGAGGGATTCCGAATGTACTGCTTTTGGATTAAGTGTTGAGGTCCTGTGAATGGTTGATCTAACTCTTTGTTTGGCTCTTCTACTTGTGTATGTCTCAAGCAAAATCTGTTTTCAACTGATTGTTCTGGGACACTTTATGATTATTTGGTTTTCGTTTGTTTCATTTTTTCCCTCTATGTAATCGATCATTCGCACAGACTAGTGCCTATTGAAACTTCTTAATAGCTAGTGGAGCCTCGTTAGGGTGACGCTCCAGGACCCGCCGACGCTCATGAAAACCCAGAAAAGAAAAAGAAGGCCATCAAACAAAACCAGGTGATTAAGTAGGAAAGAAAGGGGAAAAAACCTTTGAATCTGAAACATAACTTCTGAATGCGATGGAGGGCATTGGACATTGGTTGCATAATTCTTTCATGGAGCTTACACATCTCTCTCTCTCTCATAATGAATAGGGTCCTTTTCAGTCATCCATCCCTCCATTTGTACCTCTTCTTCTGCCCCTCAGAAAAACCAAACTCTCTTCCTTCCCCTTTATAGACCCCACTTCACTTCATTCCCCCCAACAACATCTCCTCCCTCCCTCCCATTAATCCTTAAAACTTCCTCATTCCCACCATCTCCTTCTTTCCTAGCTAGCTCCCCATTCCTATTACTTACCCAAAATTCCTTCTCCATTTGCTTGGAGAATTTTTTTTTATGTGCATAGCTTGGCGGCCGTGTGAGTGAACGAGTGGGTAGTATAATATAATATTATACATAACATAACAATACCCCATACAATAAGAAGGAGAAAAAAAAAATGGGGACAGAAAGAGAGACACACGATTTCATGAACGTCCAATCCTTCTCCCAGCTTCCTTTCATCCGCCCTTCCCCTTCTTCCACCAGATCCGACAACAAGCCCATTCGCCTCTTCGGCATCGAATTCGCCACTCCCACCGACGACCTACAACACACCACAACGATTGGCAACGACGACGACGACAACAACAATATGGTCGCTAAAGAGAAGGGCGCCGCCGTGGCGGAAACCAACAACAGCGACAAAAGCAGCAGCAGCAACAACAACAACAACAGGCGGTTCGAGTGTCACTACTGCTGCCGCAACTTCCCCACCTCCCAGGCGTTGGGCGGCCACCAGAACGCACACAAGCGGGAGCGCCAGCACGCCAAGCGCGCTCACCTCCACGGCGCCGGAACCACCACCTCTTACCTCTCCGACCACCCTTTCTACGCGCCTCTTACCTACAGAGCTGCTACCCACGCGCCCTTCTCCTCCAGCTGGAACGGAACGACGACTTCTGCTTCCTCTAGGTTTTACCGCAACGGAGCCGGCGTCTCTTCTTATTCCTCCTCGTCGCACCAGCAGCAGCCCATTACGGGGAGTCCACTGGGGTTGTGGCGTATTCCGTCCGGCGGCTCTGCTGCTTTTCTTCGGGATAGGTCGTCGGCGGCGGCGCAGCATGTTCCGTTGCCGTTACTTGGAGGGGAGGAGGTGAAGGGCGGGTCACAAGGGCGGTTCGGGTACGGCCCGAACCCGAATGTGCAGCACCAGGATCTTCACGTGAGTTTAGATCTTCATCTGTAACCTTTTTTTTTTTTTTAATCTGAAAGTCTCTCAGTAAAAACAATTAATTTTTAATTATTCCAATGACACTAAAATTGCATTAATGCAATTGGAGATTAGAGAGCTTCTTTCTTCCCCCCATTTTGTATAATTAATTATGCCGCGAAAATTAAGCCGATTAATCAGCTTTCAGCTTCAACGCCATAACTATTTCCGTCCTTGTCAGCACAATTAATTTACTAAATTGAGTTGTCATATTGATTGAAAATTGCAAGACATTATTACTCATATGGAATGTATAATGTAATGTCAATTTAAATGTTTTGGTCGAACAAGACCCATCTAGGAATAATGACTTTGATGTATCAGAACGACCAGCTGATAAAGCCTCCTAAGTATTAAACGAGTAAACTGAGAAAGTTCAGGGATTCAATTGACCTCATTGGAAATTTTTACAACCAAAGACCAGTTTATCGTTACAACACTATGTTTAATTTTTTTACTGATTTTAATTAATTAATTCTTTTACATTTCATTTTTAAACCCACAAGCTATTTGTTTACACACGTGTGGAGAAGATACAAAAATGTTTTGAGAATCTGCTACAGAGATACATATATCTACCGAATGTTGAAACTGAGTGTGTCTGAATGGAATGGAACAGTGTGGAAGATTGAACTCAAGGCACGCATACACATGTACAAGTGGTGAGAATTATATATGTAGGTGGAATTGGAGACACACAATATATAGATAGATAGATTATTCTATTTTATAATATTGATGATGGGCTAGCTATATATATAATATGAGAAAGGGATAAGGTCTGAATTAATGTCCGTGATGGCTTTATAAAAAAATTATTATAATTATTTCTACCAAAAAGATTTATTATTATTATTATTATTATTATTATCGGCCGTAGAAAGAATGAAAAGGATTTGTCAGTTGGGAGTTGGCGCCGGACAGCCATTATACCTCTTCTTCTGTACTCTACTGTACTGTACGCATGCATGAGTATACATACAATTCATAAAATGATACAAAGTGACGGCAAAGCCCCATGCGTACGTATAAATGTATGTATTTGTGATTGTGCATGTATAATAAATTCCAATGCTGTCAAAGTCGAGCCGGAGTATGACCCGGTAACGTGAACGGCTTGGTCATTAGTGGTCCACCCGACATTAGACCGTTTAAAAACCGTTTGAAAACCGGTACCTAATAAACAGTCATCTGTAATAGTAGACACTTCTTAATAAACAGTCATCTTGTTAGCAATGCTGCTTGCGGCGATTGCGAGCTGCTTGCGCCGGGAGCGGGGAGCAGAAGCGACGATGGCGACTGGCAATGGCGCGCTGCTTGCGGCGACGGGACGGAAGCGCTGGGGGCCTGGGGCGATGGTTGACGGCGGCAGGGTGGCGCCGCTCTCCCTCTGTCTTCTGTTCTACTTCTAGGTCGAAGATGGGGAAATAAAAGGAAAGTTAGGGTTTTGTTTGGCTGCCCAATTCCACGATTCCTTTTCTATTTTTTATTTTTTTTAGGGTAAAACCAAACGGTCGAACCGCGCGACCGGCTTGAGCGGCTCGAGCGGTTACGGTTCTATACAGCGGCCGGCAAGCGGCTCGAGCGGTTAACCGCTTCGGCCGCTCGCAGCCGTTGTATAGAACCGTGGCGGTTAAATAGCTGATCCGAGCCGGTTTTACGGCCGGGTGGCGGCTTTGGCGGTCCGGCCGGCCGGCTCGGTTCGGCTTTGACAGCACTGATAAATTCCCACACTTGCTTCTTGTGTGCAAAGTTGAGGGTTATATCTCGTGCCCAACTACATATCCGTCGGTCTCATGCAACGCAACAGCCGTTCGGATTAAAATATTTGTTCAAAATTATGCATTCCATCATTTGTATTTGTTAAGCAATTGATTATATATAGGACTAACTATTATATGTTGTATTTATGGTGAATGATGAATTCAGCGGCGGATCCAGGACATAAGAGAGCACTGGGCCGTATTTGAATAGAATATTAGATACCATAAACAAAAATATATAATAATATAGTTTTCATTACAACGCCAATTGTAGTAGAAGGTCTTTTAATTTAGCAAATTCATCAATAATATAATCTCCATCCATACTGATAATATACTCTTTTTCAAAGAAAAAAGCTAAGTAATCAACGAAAAATTCATCGCTCATTTTGTTGCACAAATCAATATTCATGTTCCATTGCTGAAAATGTTCTCTTCATGGTAGTTGTTGAACGGCTAGGTCAACACTATACAAATCAACCGTCAAATCAATTTGTATTATGTGTCCATCCCTATTTTCTCCAGCTTTTCTAATAATTTTGCAAGAGAAGAAACTTCATCTTCCTCACATGAGTAGTGCATTCTCCAAAGAATGCATCTCATAGCCTTCAAATTCTCGAGGCTAAACTCTTGAGCAAGTTTGTAAATATTTTCTTCATCAAAACACCAGAAAGAACGGTTAGAATCTAGTGCCCCACTCAATTGAGGCAATCTAAATGATGACTCAGCAAGTTTGTAAATATTTCTTAAAAGAATGGAAAGAAAACCAGCTCGATGGGCTGGCATATAAATCCATTTTGGGTCTGCTCGTCTCCTCGTTCTTGTTTTGTTTTGGGGGGATTGGAAATTTTTTTGAATTTTGCAAGGAAGGGTGTGCTTTAGTTTAGAGTTTTTTATTTTATTTTAATGAAACTTTACACTTTTAGGTTTTCATGTCATTTTCCAAATAAAATCATTGGGGCTATAGAAAATTTAGTATAAATTCAGAGTAATGGTTTGGATATGTTCATCTGAACCATTTTCCTAGTTACACAAAATCCTATTATCAAATAAAACTAGAAAGAATTTTAAATAGCACTATACCAAATACCTAAATCATTTTATAAACAATAAACTAACTCTGGATCCGGAGGAGGGCTGGGCCGGGGCCTGGGTTGGCCCAGCCCTGGATCCGCCACTGGATGAATTGATTATGAGTATGACGAATACTTTTAATTATATTAACATATATTAGCGATAGTCCTTAGTCAATATTCTCATGCATATAGAGACATGAGGCACGAATAATGATTGCTAAATTCATGCTTGTTCGTCAAAATTCTATTTGTGTTCAATAATGACACAAGAAATGTTCAACGAATTAGCTTTGGCAACAATTGAAAATGATCTCGTGCGGAATACAAAAATTTGAAAGCTAATTGATAATTTTATTTTAAACAATGCTAGAAAGATATAACCTTTTAAATAATGATGCTATGGTCACTTTAAAAGACCATTTGGACAACATCTCCATTCCTTAAATAGGAGTATAGGAAATCCACAATTCATGGGGTAGGATACGGTGACTACCCTCAAAGGGGTTTGATTTTTGACACCCCTTCCTTTTTTTTTTTTTTTTTGCATACAAGGGAGGCAAACGCCAAGAAAGAGACAATTACAGGGGGGGATTAGGTGAGGGAAAAGAGTTTGCCACAATTTGACGCTCAAAGGTGATACCTCTAACATCATCCTGCAACAAATGGATCATACCCGTAGAATTTAATACTCATATTGGTCCATTTTTCCTCAATCATTTGGTAAGTATTAATGAAAGTAGTAGAATTTAATATTCATATTAAATACACATGGAGAATTAAATAACTCATATTAATTACTTGCTTTTTTCAAATTTAAACCTACTAAATACAATTCTCTATGCAAAAAAATTAAGGGGTTATAGGTATAATATGCCCCTCTACTATGACGTTTTATCAAACATGCCCCTCTACTATTTTTTACATCAAACATGCCTGTGTACTTTGAAAAAATTATCAAACATGCCCTTCTGTTAATATTTCCATTGATAAAATCGTCAATCATGGTTGAACCGAGATTTAGATGACCCGACATCGGCAAATGGGAGCGAAAATGTCAGTTTTCTCTCCCGTTTTATTTCTCTGGATCTCTTCAAAATGAAATTATTTGAATTATTTGGCTATACAAAAGAACAAAAAAAAAATTCTAAAGTGAAATTATTAGGGATATTTTAGACATTTGTGCCGCCCAAACCAAAGTTCGACCTTGGTTAACGGTTTTTGGATGAAAATTTAAACAAAAGGGCATGTTTGATAGTTTTTACAAAGTACAGAGCCATACTTGATGTAAAAAATAGTATAAGGGCATGTTTGATAAAAACATCATAGTAGGGGGCATATTATACCTATAACCCAAAAATTAAGTAATCCCTCTTCTCTCCTCCCTCTCGTCATGATGTCGTCGTTATGATTTTTCGATTTCTGATTTTTTTCAGATCTAACTTTTCGATTTTCAGTTATGATTTTTGTAACACTGTACTGATATTTGTACCACTACACTTAAACTCATATATGATATTTTGTACCAGTGCACTGATAGCGTTACCAATGCACTGGTAGCGATATCAATGCACCGGTACAAATATCAATGAAGTGGTACAACGAATCACTGCACTGGTATATTTTTTTAATGTAGTGGTACATTTTTGCGGGTGGCCGGATTGACTCTACCGGCGGGATTTCACCGGAGAAGTGTGGCGGTCGGAGGCTACTGGAAAAGGAAGAATGAGAAATAGGGGGAGAGAACTGTATTTAGTGTAGGTTTAAATTAAAAAAGACAAGTAATTAATATGATGCATTTAATTTCTTATGTTTATTTAATATGAGTGTTAAATTACATAAGTTGCATTTATTATAAGGGGTGTCATTTTTCTAATACTTATGGCTTAGCAAGCTAACCGATTCCACAATTCATTGGAGGCGGTTTATTGCATCCAACTCCTAAACTACTCAACACAAAGTGTGTCAATTAATAGCTTCGCTATCAACATATTAATGTTTCCTTTAATCATTATTTGGTCTGAGTTGCATGATGCAAGGGCAGATGTGACTGCATATATTATATCAAACGTTTTAAACCATGCATGTCATCTATAATGTTGTCCAAGGAAAAGAAATCTGGATGAGTTGATGTATAAACTATAACGTGAGGACTCGTAGACATCAGCTAAAGTGTGGCAAATTTAATTAAGGCCACATTTGACAAGTGGCAAAGCCAAAAATCCGAATGAGGGGCTGACTTGAGTTATCGTAATTGGAGGAGGTGCTAAAATCTTACTGATTATTCTACTTTTAAATTTATAACAAATTTACATATAATTTTACCTATATTTTAAAAATGAGGGGAGTTACACAATCAATTTCAACTTCAACCTAACTTCACCACTGCAAGCAAGCAACTCAATGATTAAGCCCCCAAATTATAAGCAATTAATTTTATAAAATGAAACTTCGACCACTAGAGTAGTACTATCAAGTAGAAACAGAGTGTCATCAATTAATGAATATTTTTTGTCCAATTTTCCAGCTTAACAACACTGTCTAAATATTCAACATGGTCATGTCTTTGTGCAACATTATGAATCCACCAACTGTGTATTATTAATCATGTGGTCCGTCACCAGATGGATTCTTGCTTCATCCATGCACTAAGATTCCTTTCCATGAATGATATGTTCATGTACTATTAAAATTTTGAAGCACTTACAACGATTCAACCTGAAAGACTGAAACATTGACTTTTACAGAAAGCGAGCAAGAGAAGTCATCGAACAAGCATAAGCTGAACCTCCTTCAATAAGGAAAAAAAAACCAAACAATATACATGGGAAAAATGAAAACATTAAACGTCAAGGCCAACACACATTCTTAGTCTTAGAGTTTAGGTTCCAGATAAACAATGCTTATTGTCTGACTCACTTGTCACAACCCCTGAATTTCCACACACTCGTTCAGAACTTACTCCAACTCGTCAAGTGTAATAATAAGTAAAAAAATGTGAAATGAATGTAATGAACCCAAAAATCCGTATTTTGAATAGAGCAATTCGATGAAACAATTTGATTCCATTGTCACAAAAGTGGGCAATTAGACCAAAATGCACCATTTGGCTAATACACAAATCAGATATAGCAATTGGAGCTGAGGTAGTTCGAATTGCTCTGTTGAAAAAGGGACAAACAATTCCAACTGCCTAAATAAAGAAGCAATTCGAATCAGTCCAACCTCGATTTTACCGTTTCTTAATTGTGTCATTGCATTAGAATTTAGAATCAAACCACATTAACAAAAACCTGCGCTGAACTTGTTAGGTTAAGCACAAATTTAAATACTATCATAGTTAAACTTAATCAATAAAATGAGAATTAACGCTTACATATTATAATAGATTATTTTTCTTTCGTGTGTGTTTTTTTTTTTTTTTCCCTGGGAGAAGCATGCAATGATGGGTTACATAAATAGCAAAACCAACCGATGTCCTGACCCTGCATGGAAAAGATGTGTCCTACCGTGAGGCCATGGCTCTTAAAGTAACATACAACCAACAAAACAAGGGATAGTTAAATTTACACAGTCCCACTGACCCAATTCCTATTGATTTCACTTTCAACTTTCAAGTACTCTGATCTTCTTCTTTTTTTATGGCTTCAAATTTTCATGTCTTGGGTAGAAACTGTAAGGTCTCAGCTGTACTGTGGCTTTTATGTTTGCGATGGAGAGAGATGAGCAGCAGCTGATAGTTGGGTGGGGTTACTTCTCAGTGTAAATTAGCTGTACAAGATAGAGATGGGTGAATAAGAAAGAAAGAGATCATCAAAGGGCAGTGATAAAAGGAAGAACAAGTAGACGGACCAAAAGGGTTTGAGCTTACTATGGAGAAGAATCGGATTGGAAAGGCTACATTTTTAACTCTTCTCTTGTAACTACATCCAGTAACAAGACAAGTATTCAATGAAGTACAAACAAATATAAACCAACAGGCAACAAAGTTGTAGCTCTGCTAGTTAAGGTGTTGGATTTGTTTAAAAGAAGTTATAAGTTCGAATTCATTCGTCGAAACTAGGACAAACCTAATCGCCAGCTCAATCATGACGACAAATATTCAAAGCACATAATCTGATAGATGATAAAAAAAAATACCATTAGATCACTCATGGTAAAGACTAAAGAGAGCAGTTAAATCTCTGTTAATATCAGTGAACTTGTCTGTTGCAGGAACCATGGTAGTTCCATTATTAATTGTTTTTCTCAAAAACGTTTTTGCAACAGACTTCACCTAGTGGCATCCAAAGTAGAGCACAAAAGAACAACAAGAGCTTTAGCTTCACGGCTTCACCATCGTACCTGACTTAGAAGCAGGCTGCAAAGAGTGAGCTGAGGTTGGTGTTCTTTTCCAAGTTAAAGCTACTTCTCTGAGCATTTCGAGTAAACTCCGTTTCCTAAACAAATTCCTCAAAATGTGTACCAAGCAGACAGAGATGGTAAGTTTAACTAATCTAACTTGTTAACCACTCCAACGCAATATAATTAGCTAAATCACAATACTGACAGCAAGGCTATGCCATCCAAGTCTACGTATGAGTTAATTCAAACAAACCAAAGTAATAAAACACAAGAGATTGATCATTAATGAAGCTAAAAGACAAGGGAGGGGTTGCAAAATGTGGACAGCCAGCTAAACTTCATTAAATGCAGACAAATTATCTATCAGCGAACAGTTTGTTGGAATGGAATTTTAAACCACCGCATTTCCATTCACAGTAACCCCTATAAAGATCCCATCTAAAGAAATTCCTTGTCTTCATAAATAATGTGGTGATTTGATCAAACCAGCCATGTAAAATGCAGTCACAATCATACCCTCATGGCAAGCAATGATCCATTAATATATATATTGATGATCAAAGTGGATGGGAGGAGGGAAGTTTGTTGTCAAACTAGATTGAGAAAACTCTTGTTCCAGTGATTGTGCCTAGACATGCCATAAAAAGGAGAAAGAGAGAGAAAAGCTAAAGGGGGGAAGGGGAGGTGGTCAGTCTGTTTCCACGTATAAGCGGTGTATGTATCTATCCGCCCAATCTATAACTGTTGCACAAAGTACCAAGAAATTTACGAGCCCCTATTGCACTGTCACTATTCTGAAACCTTTACCCACACAGAGAGCTTAAGTGCATGATAGAACTGAGTGCCAAAAAGTCTGAAAACAGAGGGGAGTTAAAAAGAAAAGAGATATGCATATATGTGATGATAAAAAGGAGTGACAGTAAATTGCTAAGTCTGGAAATAGCAGGACTCCCAATAGTTAAGGGGAACGGTAAAAGAAGTAGCTTACAAGTTACAACCATCCCCCACCCGCCTTTCTTTCATTGTGTGGTTGCAAGCATCAAAAGGGCAATAATAAGAATAAAGCATTTATGAAGATTTTTGTACAGACATCGATGATGATGATGATGGTGGTGTGAATGCTTTTTATGGGACATTGGTATAGAGACAACTTCTAACCAAAAAAAAATCCACCCCACTTAAAATTCCTACTAGCCACACCCAGAGTTTTGCTTTTCCCCTATTAAACAAAATTGGAGGGAGTTTGGCACCACCCACCACCTACAAAAAACCTTCACAAACAGACATTGATATCCCTCTCAAAGACAACCCAGTTGCAAACTTCAGTAAAAACTGAAATGGACTGACCTCAAAACTAAGGGCACCCCCAGAAGGAAAATGATGAAAGAAGCTCAGTTAACATCAATCAACCTGCCCCACACCTCCATCCCAACAATCTAGGGGTCCACAGGTAAAATGCCATATCTCAACAAGAGAAAGGAAAGCGAGATAGAGAGGCATGTGATGGGAGGAAGATGCTATAAAGAGACAAAATAAAAGAGTTTAGAGAGATGAAGAAGGAATAGAAAGTGGGCAAAAAGAGTACATTACCATTATGTATAATTCTAGGACCACATCCACTTTCATCAGTTGTTTGTATCTCTCATTTTCCCCCTTCATCGGTGGTCTCTCTACAGCTTTGGCCTGCAGCTACATTACATATGTACATATGTATACTCTTTAACATAAGAGAAAATGAAAGAGCAGTGGGATTTAAGAGACAGCGGCCCACGACCCTATAAAGTTGCTCAACGAGGTTGACAGTTTATACAGTAGCTGCTCAACCCTACTTTTGCTAACCTGCACCTAGTAGCTTGTTGCTGTATCAGCTAGGCTCCAAATCTGGAACAAAAAGCAAAGCCTTCTCAACCAGCCAGCAGAAAGGAAGGCCTTCTGACTTCGCCTATTTCTCTAATTCCTTTACTACTAGGTACTCTATTGGCTGGCTTGGTGGCTTGAACTAGTGTGGAAGGATTAAAAAATCATTCTGCTATGCACATAAATGCAACCAGACTCAACCTATATAGTTACACACCATGTGGCCAGATCAATGCTTGTCATTGGACATTTACCACTATGATGTCTACTCTGCTGTTTTTATTCTGGTTCCCTCAATAAATCTTGTCTAGCAACTTGCACAAATAAATATCAGCAAAGCAGAGGATTCCTTACTGTATCCCATCCAGTTTTTGCCAACTCTTTTCACCATTTGAATTGGACTGGCAACCCACTATCAACTGTCACAGCTAACCCACTTCTCTTCTAGGGTCTCAGCCACCTGATGTTCTGTCGACATAAGTACATAACAAGATCCAGCATGGAATCTAGATAAGGGAAATAATAATAATGAAGTTTCAAGGCAGTTCCAATTTTTAATCATCAGCAAGACCCAAGCTAAAATCAGCAATACGTGGACATATTTGACCCCTATCTCGCTTCCACTGAATCATTACTATTGACTCTATGAGGAACAAACTTAACAGAGTAAAGCTTAAAATGTTACACGTCCATTGGTACTGACTTTAAACTGTCCTACTGGGGACAAGTGCTGAGAAAAATGAATACTTACATAGCCTGTATGAGCATATGCATTGACTACTACACAGTAATTGAGTGGTAGGGGCCTACAAGCCAAAGGAACTTCTTTTGTGGAGCATCTAACCAGAAAGGGAACACCAAGTTAGCAATTACAATGCTAATAAAGACCTTGGAGATCAAAGGCTCCATCTTTCATTCAAGAAAATCAAATTCTCCATCACACTATACAAGTACCGCTACCAATTTGTTCATCTTTGCTAACCAGTGACACGGCGGAAAAGCATAGAAACTGCAAGCAAAACATTGAATACCAATCTTAAAACGTTCAGATAGTTTGATTATCATCAGCTATAGGCTAACTTTCATTCCTCTCAAAACTATAGGCATTTCAGGTAAAAAAACATGCATAAGTGAGCCAAACACTGCAAGTATGCCAACAATTGCCATGTGAATCACAACATTCCTTATGATAACGAAATATCCAGGTGATAGGATCCACCTGAAGTTCATGAACCTATACCTACACATACAACTCTAGTTACAAAACTGAAGAATCCAGAAATCATCTGCACTTTTCTTGCTCAACTCTTGAAATATGGCCCTCCTCAATTTTCCGTGTGAGCAGTGAAATCCCATAATGTGAGGCACTTGATGCAGCGTAGTAAGATGTCACTGTGAGTTGAGTGAACTTAGGAAGCACGTAGCCTACAAAGTAAGTCCGTAAATAAATAAAGGTCCTCCACGAATCCAAATATCAAAATATTTGCACATAAAGTTTAACAATGCACATCAGTCAAGATAATACTCCTACATTCCTACATTATCAAAAATTGAAGCCACTCCTACCAAAAAAAAAATTGAAGCAACATTAAACCAAACTGGCAGAAGAATATGTAGGATGATCTGTGAACGCCTTGTTACAGCTGAGTCTCAAAAATGAAAAGATTTCTGCAACCTTTAACGCAGAAGCATTCCAATTTGGAGGAGGAGGGAGGGGGGGGGATCGTCATCAAAAGTGGTCCTTGCAATTAAGCTGCATGATCCCCAACCCAAGGGATGCTCATTGCAAACATGCGATATTTTGATGGGTCCAAAAACTACAGCTAATAATGGAATCAGACTGACCATGAAAGTTGGGATCATTCAATGTCACACAAGATAAATAATACACACAGGTGACTGAAGAAAACCTATCGTTTCAATAAACCTATGCAAGGGAGTACTACATGGCATACAAGGATCCAAAACTAAATATGATATTACAAAATCCGGCTACAATAACTGATGCTACTATCAGAGCAACCTGCCATCCTTCAAGCAATCACCATACCCCAGCCCTCCTCTCTCCAGTCTAAACACATAAAATGGGGTAAAAATTGTCTATATGGAGGATGAAATGGCATCCTAGCGGATTGAGCACACCAAGAATAGAAATCTGCAAGAAAATAGGAGAGCAGATGTGCACGTAGTTTTGGTTGATGGTTGTGCCTAGACACAATAAGAAACTAGGAGAACTTCCCAATTGACGGCCATACCCAAAAGGGTTCTTAGTAGTTGAGGTCGGATATAGATGCTTGTAGGGTCAAAGTAAGGGATGACTACATAAACAATGAAAACTTAAAGAGGTTTGATCGCGTACCTCCAAAAGCAGCAGATGCACCAGAGTACATTAGCAGTGGAGGAACCTGCAAGTAAAGCAAAGAGTAAACTCCAGATCAGAAAATGATGATGTTGGCAAAGTTCAATTGCAAATGCAAGGCAGAACCTGCTTGTATGCCACCAAAAGGAAAGAGAATTGCAAAGAATTCAAGGATTAGGATAAAACACCAACCCCAACTATGAACGGAAGCCACTTGGGTCCGTTCAGACGATTCTGGAGGAATGGGATACCTGAAATAGCACGGCAGTTAACAGAGAGGCCCAAAGATAAAGAAACAAAACCAGCTGAAATAAACAGAACCAAACTCAGCTTACCTGTATTAAAACCATGGACTGCACTAAGCATCGCACCAATGCCAGAACCAGCCTAATTTAACAGTAAAGCACAACTCTAATCAGTGACACCTACCAGAAAAGTAACTACCACGTTCTATTAATCAAGAAGATTACAATCTAATCCGCAAACCCTCTCAATTGTCAGGGACAGGGGAAAACACAACTATGACGATTGACGATTACAATTGCAACTGCAACGAGAATTCGATCAATTAGCGATTTATAAGCGAACCTAGCTACAAAACTTAGTCTGATTCATTATCAGAAACTCATTCCAGGAATCACCAACAAGCGATCAAACAATTCGAACCTAGCTGAATTCACCAGAGTGGACACTAATTCAGGTCGATAACTCCACATAATTAACCAAATCAAGAATAGAACTACTCATCCTTTTCCAACACCGGTGCCAAGCAGTTCATAGAGCTAATCGACAGGGAATGAGGGAAGATTGGAGAAACTAACCACGGCGGTGGCGTCGTGCAAAACGGAAGTTATAGTCCATTCACCCTTATCGGAATCCGCGTCAAGGAGGGAGAGGCAGCGAGGGCAGCGAGGAGTGCCGAGACCAGGGTTGATGGTGGGATCGTGATGTAAATTCCCGTTCCGTAGTTTCTCCTCGTAAACCTCCCGAGTCCCCATCTCCTGCACCGGCAGCGGCGACGCTTTCTTTGGGTGCTACTGTCTGCTCGGCTTTGCTTTGGGTTTTTGGGTGCAGTGACGGGAAAATGGGAAAATAGATACTTGGCGACTTGCGCGCCGCCGACGCTGCCCACGTATGCTCGTGATTGGAATCGGCACCTTGGGCTCGGCCTGTGTACTAGGCCCATAGTCAATTGGGTTTCAGATCATTCATTCAGATATCATTCCCATAGTGGGGTTATGGCCAGGGGATTGCACGAAAATTTATAGGTCATGTATGAGAGAATCAAATTTGACTGTACATTTCGGTTCTGGTAGACTGTTAATAATGGTTTGGTCTGATCTGATTTGGTCAATGGTCTGCATAAAATGATGTTTAATCTGATTTGGTGTAGACCGTGGTTTATCGTACCAAATTGTGGATTCAACCGACTTCTCAATACGTGTTAGCAGCCCATTCAACCACTCTCACAACTCTCCCCAACGAGACTCAAGTCTCAATTCTAATTTGTAGAATCTCATCCCCTTTTTCATTCACAACCACTTTTCGTTTAACTCTCTTTTATTTTTCATACAAATTTGATTACTTTTGTAGTACAAGATAACGTCCATTCTTTAAAAAATGTAACACTCTGATGTCGTTATACTTGAAACTTAACACACATTTATGTTCCACGTAATTGGATCAAATACATTATTCCTTGTTAATTTTGTTCATTATTAAAATACAAAAATAGATGTTTTGACCATGATCCGGTGAGAAAAACATTTGTCACCATTATATAATGATACAAAAAGATATCATACAAATAAGAGTAGAATTGTCTAGCATCATAGTTAGCCATAAATATTGTTCTTTCGTGTATCGCCAGTTGGACAGTAAAAATCGTCTACTGTCATCTAAGTCGGTAGTGTACATAATATCATGTTAGAAGTTTACGTAGTTAAATAAGCAATCTAAAATAATACACACGGACTTCACTAATTTAATTATCGTCCTCCAAAATTAGTCGAAGATTATCTCTTCAACCCTAAAAACAATGAATTAGTAATTATCACATCTCCTAATATTTCTCCACGTTAAATGCAATATATGTGCTGATAAAATATAAATTAACAATTTTTGTCATTTATTTCACTGCTATCACACATCCCTACACAAATACAACTTAAACGAAAAAGGAAAATAGGCAACGCACGAGAAAAAGGGTATTAGTTTATAATAATGTTTTATTCGTTAATTAACCATACAATTGATAAAATAATAAATTATATTAGATAATCTTATAATTTGTGACCATAAAATAAAATTCAATAAATCGTTTACCCATCCAACGTAGTGGAAAGCAAAACAAAACGCAAGAAAAAAATAAAAAATAGGAAAATGCTTGAGAAGATGGCTTTCCTCCCAAATTGGAGGGTCAGGTAAAACAGTACATTTTCTGCGCAGATTCCTTCCCTCCGGTCCTATAGCAAGTTTGGAGAACAGGGAAAAACTTATTGGGTTCTGGAATTTCTCTCTCTCCCTTCCCTTCCCCTCCCTTTCTCTTCTTAAAAAACAGAGGGTAAGCGACATCTCTTAATCCATGCGATCCAAATAGACCCCTGTTGTGCTAAAACATTCCAAATATGCCGCATAATACAAGCCTGATTCTAAGACTTAAAATCTTTGATCCCTAAGCCCCCCTCCTCCTTTGGCATCACGACATACTTCCATGCTATGGCATCCCTCAATCTTTTCCCAAATTCTCCAACCCCCTAAAGAAACTTGTTACATAACTCTTAAATTTCACTTAAAACTTGTTGTGTAAGAAGAAAAATCTGCATCCAGTATTGCATGATACCGGATATCATTGAAGGTATCAGCAGAACTTTACCAGCATAGCTTAAGAATTTTGCACCCCAATTACGTAATCTCTTTGTGATACGATCCATTAAGATTTGACAATCCGTTTTTTTTTTCAATTAACCTGATATTAAGGGAACTCATAGTGAACAAGCAGTGATCCCAATGGGAAACCAGTTGAAACGGATATAAACTGCATTTCAGAGTCAGAAATTCCCCCACAGTAAAGCTGACTTTTGGATAGATTGAACTTAAGACCAGATACAGAAAATAATTTATCAAGCAGCCTAGTGATTCCAGCAACACCACAAACAGGACCATTAGTAAACACAAGTAAATCATCGGCGAAACAGAGGTGTGATATTTCCAACTTCTTACAATTAGGGTGTTAGGGTATCTGTTATTCATCAATAGCTTTCTTATACGAGCATGGATCATGTACCCGTAGTTATCAAACTACGAGCACGGATCATGTCCCCCTCTACTTCATTTCCCCGACCTTCTTCTATTTTCCCCGCTTGGGGATTTGTTTGATCTGGTCGGGGAATTCCTGCTTGGCTAGTGTCGTGCCCCGCGCCCTCTCGTCCTTTGGGTTATATCAGAGTACTCAATCTGATTTTTTGCTTCTCTTGTGCTTTGGGTTATATCAGAGTACTCAGAACTATTCAGGGCACGAAGTCCCTTCTTTAGATATGTAAGCTTTTTAAACAACCCTTGTATTGGATGAGATGATCTAGTGATAAACCAAGCCTCTTCCAAAATCCCCCGATACAATGGGTGAGCTTTATAGAATATGAAATACTTGAACGGCTTTGTGAGAAATTGTTCCGATGGACAAGCTGATATGAGTATCCCAAAATGATCAGAAACTGCAGGTGAGAGACTTCTAGCAGCACTGAATTTGAAGAAATCAAGTCACGGTTCATTAACCAAAACTTTATCTATTCGTCTGGTAATGGGGTTATCTTCCTGCTTATTCCATCACGTATACCACAAATGATCAACTAATCTCATTCCTTCAATCCATGTCCTGGTTAACCACAACCATATTGGAAGTCTCATTCAACTCTGCAATTTCATTAAAATCCCCCACCGCAATCCAAGGATCACCATCTGTTTTGACCCACTTCAGTTCATGATAGAGTTGTACCCTATCCTGCACCTTATTAGGGTTGTAAATCGCAGTCATCACGAAATGTTCATCCCCACAATTCACATAAGCATGTAAGGGTGTTCTCCCATGTCCACCTCGGTAATCTATACCCCATTACGCCAAAACAACCAAACTTTACCAGATTAGACTTCTTGTAATTATTAAGATGTAACCAAGAACCAAAAACACCCTCTGTTATTTTATTATGATTATTTTTTTGAACCCTAGTTTCTAATACTTCAACAACTTGACATTTATTTAATCTACTATATACAATATTATACATACATATGCTTGTTAGTGGTATTAAATCCCCTGATGTTCCAGCTTAAGATGTTCATCGACGTTTACCCCTGCCCCTACCCTTCTTGGCAAGAGCCTTCACTCCAATCTTAACACCAGTCTTCACTTGGGGCATAATGATGTGTAAACCCCCTATTAGAGGTGGAAATTCTCAATCCAATCCACCAATCCAATCCATCAATCCATTAAAAATATCCACCTAATCCAATCCATTTAAATCCAATCCATTTGATCCAAATCCAATTGGATTGGTGGATTCATGGATTGATCCACGGATCCAAATGGCAAATTACGGTTTGGTACTTAATACTTTTTATATTTTACATTTTGGTACCCAAAATTTAATTTTTTATACGAAAAATATCAGTGGAAAATTACGTTTTGGTACCTAAAATTTTTCATTATGACATTTTAGTACCTAAACTTTTCACATTTTACATATTGGTCCTTGGTTGAGGATGTCATTTGGATTCATGAATAATCCACCAATCCACTTGATCTAATCCATGAATCCACCAATCCATTTGATCCATGGATCCACCAATCCAATCCACCAATCCATGGATCAATCCATTTGCCACCTCTACCCCCTATAGATCCTTCTGAAATAACCAAGAACCCACCAGGTGAGCCAGAGTCATTCCTAGCATTAAGAACAACAGTCACTGGAGAAGATGGAGCAGATTTCACCTCCTCAACAGCTGGAAATGAAAATTGCGTAGTAGCCCAGGCAACATCACCTTCCTCAATTACCTTGCATTCAGCCCCATTGCCTATGGAATTCCCAAACAACTAACATTGTGAGCACCTTCTTGGTACCCTTAGATATTACATCGAGAGATCAAAATCAGTGTCACCCCAGGCCAACTTTTAATCGCCTCCTAAAAACCTGCACCAACCCTCATTTCTACTCAGACCTTGGCACCTCCAATTTGGGCCCCAAGCTTAGTTGCTTGATCCATCCATAGAGGCGCTCCAATCACACTTGCAATACGACTGAGGCCCTCAAAAGTATGATACTCAAGGGGAATTCCTCTAATCTGAACCCATATAGGAAGCAAACCCAGCTGCATATCAAGGGGATTAATACCCGGAGTCCAACGACGAAGAAACAAAGGAACATTATAGTAATGCCAGGGACCTCCCTCGAATAGTATTAGAAACATGTATAACACCATCACGCCCCCACATCCTGTTCGCCCAAATAAATTGGCGGTCTCGAAAGTTTCAACTTTCAAGTTTCAACCCAAAAAAAATGGCGCCATAACAAATAACAAGGGGCATTCATACTTTTTTGGCCCAATAATGATGGGAATTTAAGACGGTCATTGATAGGTTACTTGTAACGATGGGAATGGATCCCCTCGGCCAAATTATGCTCGTTAGAACTCATTTTTAGTGAGATTTAACTAGCTAATGCGTGCTTTTGCTTATTTCATACCTAATCAATGAAGAACAATGAATTTATAGCATATAGTTAATTATGGGATTATACAAACCATAACTATAGTCTATAATATCGATAATCTAACAATCAAACATTGATATTACTCGAAGCATAAATGGTTAAGCAAGCCACCCATACTCGAGTAGCATCAATGGGGTATCCCTAGATGGTAATTTCTTGACAACCTAGGTAATAATAAGCACAATGCATATAGTAACATACAATAGAATCATAAGCATCAATGATACAAGAGCATTCATAATACTGAAACATCAATGGCCATCATATGGATCGAATACTAGAAGCATTCATACATAATCATAGGCATCGAAAACCTCACAGATAAACACAAGCATGAGATGAAATCATAGCATTTATTCACATAAAAACAAACAAAATCACATCCTAGTACAATCAATTTGGACTAGCTACATAGAGGAGAATGATGGTACCACCAGTGATGATGACAATATCTCCTTAGCTGCAAGCCTCCTACTTCGACTAGGCCATCACTCATGTAGAGTGTTACAGAGATTTTGTGTGTTTGTGAAACCTTACTCTTCTAATGAGTCATGCCCTCTATTTATAGGAGAGAATCTGGCCTATAACAACCTAAACCGACTAAAAAAGAGTCACCTAAACCGATTAGACTTAGGAAACTATGTAAACAAGGCAAAGGAAATGCGCCAGTAGGGCGACAGTTGGAACCGTCGCTATGTTTCTTCATGGGATGGGCTTCCTTGTCCATGGACATTTTTTCTTGAAGATTTGACTACACCTGATAGAGCAAAGGTTGGACCACCCATGGCTTGGGCCGCCGCTCATTCTTTCTTCATATTGGGCTGATTCTTCCTCCTATGTGCTCGTCTTGATATAATATAGCAACTTCCAGTTGACTTCCCATCATTGGACCATTTCTTTCTCGTGAAAACTCCTTAAACCTCTCTTTATATCTTATTTGGTCCTATAGGGTTCTTCAATGCTTGATCGAATCTTCCTTAGGTTGCTTTGTAGCTTCAAAACCATAAAAGTATACCAAAGAAGGCACAGTACAAGAACATTTTAAGGTCTATTAACAGCTCATTAATCAAATAGTTGTGATTTAGACAAGAAATATCATTGAAATGACTAAAGGTGCATTGCTATAAGAGGAAAATGTATCAAGAATGAGAGGGACAAACAGTATAAATAAAGTGTCATCAGAAATACCCCACACTTGAACTTTGTTTGTCCCCAAGCAAACACTGGTCAACCTTAATCTTACAAATGAATGAACCCTAACCATCATCACTCAACCTTGATCTTAGATAGTAGATCATAAGCAACTTACAAGTTCAACATTAGCACGAGAGACTCCCAGCCACATCAACATACTAGGATATCATACCATATAATATATGAATCAACAACCAAATAATGCATCAGGGTCTCAAAATGTAAGGGTGAAACATTTGATAAACATTGAAGTTTTGAATGCTTTCTACCATCAACTTGACATGCTTTAAAGGACTTTGCCTTATTGAAACTCATACTTTTTTATGATTTTTTTTATTTTCTTCCTCTTTCAACCAACTTGTTTTTCTTTTCTTGATTTTTCTCATGGTGGAGAGCTCTTTTGAACTTTACCTTTATTGGTCGAGCAATAACTTGAAAGTTCCTTAACCTCAACTCATGCGTAGGTTCATTGAAATTATGGGGTGTCGTGAGCTCTATTTGTGCCCTTAAGAACACATCCTCAAGTTATCAATCAATTCAACGGGTTAAAATTTTACTTGTACTATAGAGGAACAAGCATTACCTTGTAGGACTATCCCACAAAGCTCAACTAGTATCTCTTCCAAATCCGATTTTAGTGCAATGAAAAGATGCCTCATACGTTGGGTTTACCCTTTTGAAAAAATTAAAACAGGAGGCTCTTTTTGCATAAACAAAAATCTTTTGCATAGATCGCACAATAGAATATTCAAATACATCAAATGATCATTTCATCTCATTAACTATCACATCCTTTATAGTCACTACACTAGCCTCCCTAGATCAAGTGATAATAACTAGACTTAATGATTCAAAGTAAGATGAGAAGTGCTCATACTTGTAGTGGATGAGAAAAGTCATTAAATGAAATACCTCTTTAGCTCTTTTAAAAAACTTTTTATCACATATCACAACCATTTTAGCATTGAATAATTGTCAAATTTTTCAAATTTTTATCGACCAAAGATATAGCACGTAATAAGCATATTCAAAGTAAAACATATAGACCATTTGCACATACTTTATAATAGACTTTGTCCTCAATGAAGTAAAAGATAGTGAATCGTGATAAAATTGGAATGAATTAACTTAAATGTAGATAATAATCCAAAATCATACATCATTGTAGCTAGCCTTGATGATTGTTTTGAAATAATAAATAGTTGTTTTTTTTTTTTTTGAACAGATGATAAATAGTTGTTGGTGGTATATCATGGTCGTCAAATATGAATAGCCAACATTTTTTTTATAATTATCCTTGTGGTTGACTTAGTCATAGGTAGTTTGCTTTCTAAAATTTTCATGGTCAAACATGAATGTGGGAGGACAAACGAAGCTTCAACCCTAGAACCTTGCTTGTTTTTGCAAATTTAGAAGCATCCAGTAATAAACTTATGAGTAAACATATATCTAATAATCACATACGTATAAACTTATACTTAGAAATGCATAACTAAGTTACGATTCTAGGTTATAAAGTTATAATATAGGGCTTAATTGCAAGTTTGGTCACTCGAATTGCTTAAAAATTTCACGTTTGCCACCCGAATTGATTTATTCCATTTATAGTCACTCGAATTAGTTGAACAGTCCAAGTTCGGTCACTCTCCGTTAACCTCCGTTAGACTCCGTTAATGACGACCGTTAAGTGATGACGTGGCTAACAGAAAGACACAGTCAGCACATTTAAACATTAAAAAACGACGACCCGACCCGCCAGCTCACCTTTACCCGCCCAGTCAGCCATTCTTGCCCCCCGAACCAACCCAATTAATTGACCCTAAACCCAAACCCAAACCCGAGACCCAAACCCCCCCTCCCCCCCCCCCCCCCCCCCCCGCGTGAATTGTAAATCGCAGATGGATTAGGGCATTTCCCTTCTCTCCCTTTTCCCCCTTTCCCTTTTCACTCAGCTCTCATCCGAGCTCCGAGAGGAAGAAACAGAGAGAGCAAAGGCGGAATCTTTTTCACGTTCTCACACAATGCCCATTTCTTCCTCCTTCGTCTTCTTCTTCCTATTCCTCTGCCTCCCCCACCGCCGGTCCACCGCTTTCCCCGTCCGCCGCATTCTCCACCAACCCTTCTTCCCGCTCGACACCCTCCCACCCGCACCATCCCCTTCATCCCTCCCCCCACCACCGCCTCCCCCTACGCCGCCGGCGAAACTCCCTTTCTCCAACACCGGAACCCCAACCGCCACAAATCCCGCCTTCCCATTCTTCCCGACCTACCCTTCCCCGCCTCCACCGCCGTCCCCCTCCACGTTCGCTTCCTTCCCGACCAACATCTCGTCACTGATCCTCTCTGAATCCCCTTCTTCAAAACCCCCTTCTTCCTCCCACAAGCTACTCGCTCTCTCCCTCTCCTTCCTCGCCGTCGCTGTTATCGTCTCCGCCGTTCTTGCCTTCTACTTCTGCCGCCGCCAGAGGAGTGCCAACGAACCACCACCCGGTCACGATGCCAAAACCCATGCCTCATCCGACCGCCACAGCAGCAGCCGGTTCTATGCCGTGAATCCAGATCGGGGCTCCGGATCTAGGCACAAGCTCCGCCCCACGAATACCAGCTCGGAGTTTCTGTATCTCGGGACGCTTGTGAATTCCCATGGAATTGGGGATGGTGGCGGGTCGAATCCTGCTGCTGCCGTTGAGTCTCCGGTCGTGGGGAAGATGGATTCGCCGGAGCTCCGGCCGCTCCGGCCGCTGAATCGGCAGAATCCAGATGGTTTTGGGTCCCCTGAGGATGATGAGGAAGAGGAGTTTTATTCTCCCAGAGGGTTGTTGGGCGGCGGAGGGAGGGATAGTTCGGTCGGGGCCGGATCCGGGTCGAATAGGATGTTTCGGGATATGGGTGGTCCGGGTCCGGATTTTGGAGAAGGGGAAACTACTGATTCGATTTCTTGTTCTTCCGATTCGTCGTCTGGATCTCCGGCGAGGTCTCAGTCGGTTAGCATTTCTCCTCCCGCGAGTTTGTCCCCGCGGAATAAGAGCAAGACGTCCCCTGAATCCGCTCGGGTCGTTTATCCGGGTCCTGCTCCTGCTCCGCCGTGCCCGCCGATGCCACCACGGCGGTATGAGAACGAGTTGTTGTCGTCTGTGATTTACAATTCAGGGGGGGTTAGGTCTCGGGTTTGGGTTTAGGGTCAATTAATTGGGTTGGTTCGCGGGTTTGGGCAAGAATGGCTGACTGGACGGGTAAGGGTGAGCTGGCGGGTCGGGTCGTCGTTTTTTAATGTTTAAATGCGTTGACTGTGTCTTTCTATTAGCCACGTCATCACTTAACGGTCGTCATTAACGGAGTCTAACGGAGGTTAACAGAGAGTGACCGAACTTGGACTGTTCAACTAATTCGAGTGACTATAAATGGAATAAATCAATTCGGGTGGCAAACGTGAAATTTTTAAGCAATTCGGGTGACCAAACTTGCAATTAAGCCTATAATATAGATAAGGAAAAGAAAAAAAATTAAGAATTTTAATTTAATGATGATTAAAATTAAACTTAGAATTTTAATATAGATACCATAAAATAGAATTAAGTTAAATTGCATAAAAATTTGGATATACAATTAATTTCGTAATTGTATTATTTGAATGCTGTTAGACCAATTGACCAAAACGTTTTATGCTCCATGTCCAATATTACGGTAAAGTCAACGCCGCCGTTCTAGAAAAAAAAAGGTCAACATGGCCGCACATGCATTGGCCCTTCCCTAACCATAAATATCAAGCCACCATCATTCTCTTCTTCAAATCACACCCTCTCTGCATCATAATCAGAATCATGTTCATGGCTGCCAAAACGTTCCTTCTCTTTCTATTCCTCTCCTTCTCCCTCGTCATTTCACTCGCCCACGCCGCCAAACCCGATGGCCAACCATTCTCCCGAACTCTGCCCCCGCAGAAACTAGGGAAGGAGAAATTGAGTCACTTCAGGTTCTACTTCCACGACACCGTCAGCGGAAGCAACCCCAGCGCTGTCCGCGTCGCCGAGGCCGCTGCCACCAACGCATCCACCACGGGGTTCGGGCTGGTGGCGGTGATGGACAACCCTCTCACCGTGGGCCCCCAATTGAGCTCCAAGCTTATTGGTAGGGCTCAGGGGATGTACGCCTCGGCGTCACAGACAGAGCTCAGTTTCCTTATGCTGTTCAACTTCGCATTTACGGAAGGGAAGTACAACGGCAGCAATCTCAGCGTATTGGGGCGGAACGGCGTCTTGTCCGGGGTCAGGGAGATGCCGATCGTCGGCGGCAGCGGGCTGCTCCGGTTCGCCCGTGGATACGCTCAGGCGACGACTCAGGAGAGGGATGTGAATACCGGTGATGCGGTGGTGGAGTACAACGTCTATGTCTTCCATTACTGAGATTCTCGATCGAAGTCTTTCTTGCAATGTCCTTTTCCTTCTTTTCCCCTTTTTTGTATTTTTGTATTTTTTTTTTATTTTCCTTCTCTTTGTCGTTTGTATTTTTTTCCCCTGGTCCGGTCAATACGTGTAAATTATGAAAGATGGACCTTGTAGATAGGGCCGTCCAATAGATGGTGGAGACACTTGTTTATTTCAAAGATATGGTTCAAATTGATTTTTATTTTTAATTATAATAAAATGAAAATGATTATATCGTTATTATTTGAAATGTAACATCTTTGTTATAGTAAAAAGTATTCAGCGTAGCTAGTGTAGAGGTGGAATGACCCATAAAAGAGCCCGTTTGGAGAAAATGATTTGCATTATACATACATCGAATTCATAAATTCTACAAAAAGTTATATTTTTTTGTTGTTTTTTGTAATACGAATTTTAGTACCAGAGGTTTCAAATCTCTAAAATCTAGAGTTATGAAATTTCTGACAATTATGGAGATTATATATATATATATTGATTTGTAAGATTTTTCTCCTATATTATCTCTTCTTTTTATTTATCTCAATAATACATTCATCAATAATTTCTCAATATTTTTAGTAATTCTAATTCTTTTAGTTAAGGATTTACATGTCATTTGATAAAAAAAAAATAGAATTTTTTATTGAATATTGGCATATTGCAGTTACCAAACAATGCAAAATTTAAAAAAATAATTCAACTATTCGAAGATTTAGAATATTTGAATTGTTTACAATCTAGAGATTTTGATTTAAATTCTCAAAAAAAGTACTAAGATTTTCTTGTATTATTTTTTAATACAAATATTATTTTGAAACACAACAATGCTTTAGAATTAATATACATATTTAGTGTATATACACATGAGAATATTGAAATATTGAGTAACACTAACATTATTAATATAATTAAACTCGTGATTATACATTATAAATACAATTTACAATATACGATCAGATTAACTAATAAATCAAGATGAATGCCCTATACCAATGATCCTCCCCGCACACCTTTTGCCCGGCTCTGCTTGCAAACAGAGGGGGTCAAAGTTTACAACCGATTACTTAATTCCAAGGGCAACGCCAATAATAGACTTGATAGTTCGGTCAAGTAGTTTTGTTTGTTGACAAAATAGCCACCAGCGTGGTGGCTAAAGAAATTGTCAACTTTTTTTTTTATAAAGATGAAATAGTATTAATAAATAGAGATTAAAGTCTGACAAACAGAAGGAAAAGAAACAAAGGAGAAAAACTCGGATGCAGCCACCAACTGCAGCAGCAGAACCAAAGAAACCAGTTCGAAAATGCAAAAAAAAAAAAAAAACAACAGAGCATTACTTTTGCAGCAGAAACGGACCCGGCCGAGGAAGCAGCCTATTCCTGACTATCTGAAGCGACAAATTAGCGGCACTTCTATCAGCCTTGTTGCCCGCACAGAGCCAGTCCGAGACACATCTAGCAATCAAGAAAGACACCATGCGCTACGAAGTGGACAAGTCTTTGAAAATTCTTCTGTTGTGCTCGAGCCATATACGCCAGCAGAAAGCATGCAAAAAGACACTGGAGCACCAGCTGGAAGAACTTTGAGACGAGTCTCGCGGCCACAGCTTAATCACCGACGAAATGTCCTGGGTGGGGATGTTGATGCTAACCAAAGCCTTCATCATAAACCAGACCTCGCGACTGAAAGGGCAGGAAATGAAGAGGTGGTCTATGGTTTCTTCAAAGCAGCCGCACAAAGCACAGCGATTCGGGAAAGACCATCCTTTTTTCTTCAGCACATCTTGGGTGAGGATTTTTTGGTAATAGACAGTCCAAATGAAGGAGCAGACTATAGGCGGAATGACAGGACACCAAACGATCTTGAAGGGGAAGTCCTGGTCCGCAAGGTTGCTGCCCTTGACCAGCTCCGAATAATAAGAGTGGGAGCTGAACCCACCATTCTGCGTGAGCTCCCAAACAATTCTAGAGGGACCTGCAACAAGACTCGAGAATGATACGTTATTAAGTAAGTTCAACAGACTGACTCTCTCAACCTCAGCCCCTCCCCTAAGAGAATGAGAAATAGGAATAGACCAAGAAGAACTTCCCTCACTCAAGCTCCACAGGTCAGCAATGCGGCAATTTGGTGAAGCGGCAATTTGATGAAGCGGCAACTCGGGGGAACTCCAGGGCCAAGGGCTGGGATCGATCACTAAGCCAAATATCAAACCAGAAAGACGTGTAATGACCAGATCCCGGATCAATGTGGCTGAACTTCCAGAACTCAGAACCCAGTTTCAAGATGCCTGCCCAAGGGCTGCAGCCGATGCGACCTCTAAGAGATCCAGCGGACCAATGGGAAAAGTGATTCGAAAACTTTTGGGCGATCAACTGCCTCCACCACGCATTTCTTTCCACGGCGTACCTCCACCACCATTTAATAAGCAGGGCCTGATTTCTAATTCCCAGGTCTGTGAAACCACCAAGATGCTTGGGAAGTTTACACTTGTCCCAGGACACGAGGTGAAACTTCTTGTCTTCTCCCATCCCTGACCAAATAAACGACTTGAGGAGGCGCTCAATACTGCTGATGACAGACGCAGGGGCTTTGAACAAGCTGAACATGTAGTTAGGCTGAGCTGCGAGCACCGAGTTATAGAGCACGACCCTTCCCGCCGTAGACAGGCGCTTCCCTTTCCACCCCGCCAAACGACTTTGCACTTTATCAATGACTTTATTCCAAACAGAAGAGGCAGTCGGGGCTGCACCAAGAGGCAGGCCAAGGTAGTCCGTGTGAAGAAGCTTCCAATCACAGCCCAGAATCTCCGCGAGACGATCAATGTTGTCAACATCTCCGACAGGAAAAAGGAAGCTTTTCCCAAAGTTCACCTTCAACCCTGTTACACATTGAAACAAAATAAGGGCACCAGCAAGATGATTCACAGCATCTTCCGTCGCATCACAGAAGACGACAGCATCGTCGGCATAAAGAAGATGATTCATGCCATCAGTCCTTATCGCGTCGTCGACGTAGAACCCCTCAATGAGCCCAGAGTCGTGAGATACTTGAAAGATGAAAGAAAATATGTCCATGGCCAGGCTGAACAGAAAAGGAGAGAGAGAGTCTCCCTGTTTTAAACCTTTCTGCATATTGAAATAGCCACCAGCTTCACCGCTAACCAGGACCGAAAGCTTCGAGTGACAGACAACTCCTTTAATCCATTTATAGAAGCGCTGGCCGAGACCCAGATTGGAGAGGGCTTTAAAGAGACAATTCCAATTAACCGAGTCGAAAGCCTTATCAATGTCGAGCTTGAAAATAATCCCCGAGCGTCCACTTCTGAGTCTACCATCCACCAATTCATTAGCTACAAGGGCAGCTTCATGGATTTGCCTGTTATGGAGTCCCGAGAACTGATGACGTGAGATGATCCGATCCATAAAAGGCTGAAGACGATGGAACAAGACTTTGGAGATGATTTTGTTCAAGCTCCCAATCAAACTAATGGGGCGATAATCACACACATCCTCCGCCGCCGTCGTTTTAGGGACGAGACAGATGAAGGAATGAGCCACAGAGTCGGGGACAAAACCCGTAATAAAGAATTCGTCCAGCGCCTTACAAATGTCGTATTTTACCACATGCCAAGCTTTCTGAAAGAATCGCAACGTGAAACCATCCGGTCCCGGGGCTTTATCCCCCCCCCCCCCCACACACACACACAAGCGAACAGGTCTCCAAATCTCATCTTCCAAAAAGAGGCGGGTGAGTAGGAGGTTGTCCTCATCAGAGAGGATATTCCGTTTGAAATCAGCGGGGAAGGGCCTAATGGGCGTCTCTTCAGAGAACCTATCCTGAAAATGATTTATGAAAACAAGCTTGATACCCTCTTTATCAGTAATAACCTCCTCGCCCATTTTCAAAGACTAAATTGTATTTCTCCGGCGATTATTGCTGGCAGCACGATGAAAATAACCCGAGTTCTTATCCCCAACCTTAAGCCACAACTCACGGGACTTCTGACGCCAGGAGATTTCCTCCATAAGGAGGATTTTATCCAGGTCACATCTCCACAAACTCCTCGCAATAACCTGAGAATCAGATAAAGGCCCGGACTCTTCAAAGATATCGATCTCATTGATCTTGTTAATGAGCGATTCGATCTTAACCTGGATTTTGCCAAACACTTCAGTATTCCAATTCTTAATAAGGAGCTTGCTTTGCTTTAGGCAGCGACTAGCGCGGAAAAGGAGCCCCGAGCCAGTAATCGGGACATTCCACCACCCAACGAGCTACGTCAAGATAGAATCCTCGAGAAGCCACATATTCTCAAACCGCCAAGGTCTTCGGACACGTTCAGACGAGCCCCAATGAACACGGATGGGGTTATGATCAGATTCAAGGCGCTCAAAAGCTAGGAGGGGACCCGGAGAGAAGGAATCCTCAAAGGAAGAGTTCACCAGCGCTCTATCGATACGAGAAAGACAAGGCATGAGGCCCCCACTGCTTCGCATAAAGCCAGCCCCTTGAAGAGGGAGATCAATCAAACCATTGCGATTAATTACTCAGTTGAATTCCTCCATTATTCCTCTACACCTGGGAGCACCCCTATAATCATCCTCAGATCTCACCAAATTAAAATCACCCATCAAACACAGGGGTTCACTATATCTGCGACAAATAAAATCGATCTCGAACAGGAAGGTCATCTTAGCGGACCTATCATGAGGGCCATAGACAAAGACAATGGCGAGGATCTTCTGAGATCGGACAACCTTGAGGAGGATGGCCAAAGAGAAACTGCCTTCCCAGTAATCCAACAAACTAAACTCATATGGTTCCCAAAAGGCAACAATACCACCCCTCGAATCAAGAGCATTCTTTGCAACCCATTCCACCATTCTACTGCCACTGACCGATGTAATAAGGAATTGGGAGCAATCGTTCCACTTGGTTTCTGACGCTCTAAAACACAACACCTAACAATGGCCAAGTGTAACCAATGAAAGGGACTGCAGTATAGTGGCACAAGTAATAAATATCGAATCCACGGGTCTCTAGAGTTACTATTACTCAGCTTCAGTTCATTATCTAGCAAACTAGATTAAGGATTGATTAACTAAACTACTCTACTAACTAAACTAAGTAAAACTACTAATTACAGTTTGGGAACTCACTTAGGTATGATTCCCCCTAGCTCCTCAATTAGGTCCAAGTTGTAATTCATTTTGGTTGATTTACTGTTGATTAAACTGCGGAAGATCCGACAGTAGCTTGGAATCTCTTAAGCTGACCAAGCCCTCTCAGTCTAACTATCCGGCAGACGACTAGTCTTCACCGGGATAGAAAGCTGAAGCAATAAGCACAGAACTCCACTACTGGAATTGGATTCCAGTACAAAGCAGTAAACTGGCTAACTCTCGTATAGCCAATCTCCTACTACCGAATGATGAGACTCTAGCAACCTAATCAGATTCTATCCATCTCAGATTGCAGCAGGAATCAGGAAAAGTTGATCAGACTTCAATTGACTCAATAAACATGCATCATTCGATTATAATCAAACAATATAGCATCCAAAACTTCATACAAGAAAGATCCTAACTCATGGAACTAAGGTTCCTCAAAACCTAAGTGAAGGGAAGTTACTCCATAGAGAAGAGAGAGACTGCAGAAATCTGATCTAGATCTTCAATCTCCATCTCCAAGCTTGATTCCCGAGCTCCAATGGCGAAGAAATCCTCCAAAATAGCTCCAAGAATGTTCCCAAGTCGCTCTCTCTCTCTAGGGTTCGTCCCTTGGGTGTTTGGGATCCAAAACCCAGCTCTCTCTCCTCTTTGGTTCAGAATTTGGCTTAAAACCAGGAAATCCCGACTCGCACGGCCAGGGTGCACGGCCGTGCATATCACCATTCTGGCCGTGCAACTCAAAACGCAGCGTGTCATTTAGTCGAACTTCAGCCCTCTCGCACGGCCAGGGTGCACGGCCGTGCGAGCTTCAGGGGTTGCCCGTGCGTGTCCTCGGCATAAGGCGCACGGCCATATTGCTCACGTGCACGGCCGTGCAGCCTCCCTGGTCTGCCCGTGCAGCTCCCCAAAAACCTCGCCATTCGTCCGTTCTTCGTCCAATCGACCCCAGACTCGCTCCTAAGCCTTCATTCACGTACTAGGACCTGAAACATCACAAACAAGCACAACCTAGCGTGAAATCGGCCTAAAACACGAGAATCAACACCTCAAACGGTGTAAGAATGGGGGTAAAAACATGTGTAAATGACGGTCTATCAAACTCCCCCACACTTAACCCTTTGCTTGTCCCCAAGCAAAGCTAACTCAAACCAATGCAACTCTCCAGACCTCTATAGCAACAAACAACCCAGATTGTAGGTAGAGGACTTCCTAGATCATTTAGCAACTTACGAGGTCAACCGACGCACAAGTCATCTCATAACTTCTTCGGCGAGTCGGCATCACGGCAAATAGTGAACAGAGGACAAATGAATTGTGGATGAAGAGATTCTCAAAAACAAAAGATCATGGACTCACATTTTTCAAGGTGCTCTATTTCATTCTTGAAGATGGTTGGAACCCCCTTTTTTTCTATTTTGCTTGTTTTCTGTTATTTTTCTTTTCTTTTCTTTTCAAGGGTCCCAACCTGCTCTTACCGGCCATGCCAGGAGCGGGTGTCTCGAGCCTCGTGCGGGGGAAAGACATGTAAGGGGACTGGAGGTAGTAGGTGGAAATTGGGAACGAATTCCCGTCTCCCCTTACATACTTTCGCCCTATTCGCACGGGAGACGTTATTTGAAGCACATTTTCGAGCACCTGTTAAACTCAAAACATGATACAAGAGTCCATGACAGGCAGAGAATCCACAACACCACACAATTCAAGGGTCCTAAGATCACTAATTCACTCAATCAATCAACACAATATGAAGAAGAAACGAGACTTCTTAAATGCATCAACATCCTCCATAGTGCTACACTACCTCCCTAGGTTGCATATTACTATAAAGACTGTCAATTCAAAGCATACTGAGTAGGCAATTGCAAGGAAACACGTACTTGGAGCCCTCAAATTGAAAAATTTGGACAGTGGACTAGGCTCCAAGCACACAAACAGCCAAACATTCACCCGCATACATAATCGAACACCCCCCCCCCCACACTTAAGCACGACATTGTCCTCAATGGAGGAAAGATAAGGAGGGTTGAACGAAGTTACCAGATCAAGGGTGAATGATGATGTACGGGTCAGGCAGTGCAGTCCAGGAAGAGAGAGTAATCAGAACACAAACACCACACAAAATCTCACAAAGGTTGAGTTATTGACTCTAAAATCAAATAACAAAACTGACTCAACCGAGGAGAAATAGAGAAAGAAATGCAAACCGACTGGTTGGGTTGCCTCCCAACAAGCGCTTCTTTCACGTCGTGAGCCGGACGATGGCTCCTAAGTTTCGGTCCATGCTAGAACCTCCTTGAAGTTGAGGTTCTCGTCGATGAGGTGGAGTCTCAAGTCACGAGCATGTGGTGTGGCAGGTGATGAAGGCTCATGTACTTGATGCAGATGAAGTCTCCACCCTCGAGACCTCTTCTTCTCTTCTCTCGTCTCATTGCCCCAAACCAGATATGACAGCATCGATTGGCCACCATCGCGTCCACCAAGAGGGACCGATGTCGATGTGGCCTTGGTCTGGCAAAGAGACACTGCAAATGGGTCCTTGCCAAGCAGTTCCTCAAAGTTTGGTGGGGATATTACTTGCAACTCATGGCCGGTGCATGCCTCTTCCACCTCAACTTCATCCTCAGCCTGGACGCCAATTGCTTCCTCAACCCCCCTTCCTTCTTCAAAATGTGGTCTCTCCCCTGGGAAAAGATCAAGAACCACCTCTTCTTTTCTTTCTTCCTCATCATCCACAACTTTCTTCCTCATCCTTGCTCGCTCTTCTTCTTCTAGAACAGATTGGAGAGCAAGTCGCCAAGCAATTTCTTCAATGGGATCATCTTGCATCTCCTCGCACGCGCCCAACATGTTAGAGCATAAATGAGGAAAGGTGTGGTCTGCAACCAAAGGACTTTCCTGATCATGGTTATCATGGGAGTTCTCTGTGATAACTTCTGTATGCTCCTCAACGCTCCCATAGCCTTTGTCATCCTCCACCTCTTCTAGCGTGGCAGCAGAAAGGTGATCTTGAGAAAGATGTGAGCAAACTTGCTTCACCCACTCTGTTTGCTTCGCTGAGCGCTGAACAGTCTCCTCCATATCATGGAGAAATGAGGGATCGGAAGTGGCAAGGGCTTTGATTTGAAGATCCATCTTGGAGCATGATTTCTCAGTGTCTCGAGCAAACTGCTCCACGAGAAGCCTTAATTGTTCGTTCGGATCTTCCAGTGAAGTGTAGCATGGCTCTGCAGAGTGGCCCGTGAAGGCCGCCATGGGTAACTCCAGCTCCGATGGCCCTTCTGGTTGTGGGAGAAAGTCTTCTTGGTAATGAGGTTGTTCTTGATATGCCCAGGGGTCTGATTGTTCTCCGTAGTAAGGGGGTTGGTACTGGAACCCGAATCCATAGTCTTCTCCTCCTTGATTGCTGTAGGGAGTCGCGGGGTAATACCACCTGGATGGTGGTGGATACCCCCAATGATTGGAGAAGCCATTAGGATCCATGATTCAGATCTGCACCAGCAAAAACAAAAACACCCAAGTGAAAAGCAAGGGTGGAAAAGAAAAGAAAAACGCTAAAGTAACAAACTTCTGCCTTTCCTAATACTCTAGAAAGTCCCCGGCAACGGCGCCAAAAACTTGACGCTCTAAAACACAACACCTAACAATGGCCAAGTGTAACCAATGAAAGGGACTGCAGTATAGTGGCACAAGTAATAAATATCGAATCCACGGGTCTCTAGAGTTACTATTACTCAGCTTCAGTTCATTATCTAGCAAACTAGATTAAGGATTGATTAACTAAACTACTCTACTAACTAAACTAAGTAAAACTACTAATTACAGTTTGGGAACTCACTTAGGTATGATTCCCCCTAGCTCCTCAATTAGGTCCAAGTTGTAATTCATTTTGGTTGATTTACGGTTGATTAAACTGCGGAAGATCCGACAGTAGCTTGGAATCTCTTAAGCTGACCAAGCCCTCTCAGTCTAACTATCCGGCAGACGACTAGTCTTCACCGGGATAGAAAGCTGAAGCAATAAGCACAGAACTCCACTACTGGAATTGGATTCCAGTACAAAGCAGTAAACTGGCTAACTCTCGTATAGCCAATCTCCTACTACCGAATGATGAGACTCTAGCAACCTAATCAGATTCTATCCATCTCAGATTGCAGCAGGAATCAAGAAAAGTTGATCAGACTTCAATTGACTCAATAAACATGCATCATTCGATTATAATCAAACAATATAGCATCCAAAACTTCATACAAGAAAGATCCTAACTCATGGAACTAAGGTTCCTCAAAACCTAAGTGAAGGGAAGTTACTCCATAGAGAAGAGAGAGACTGCAGAAATCTGATCTAGATCTTCAATCTCCATCTCCAAGCTTGATTCCCTAGCTCCAATGGCGAAGAAATCCTCCAAAATAGCTCCAAGAATGTTCCCAAGTCGCTCTCTCTCTAGGGTTCGTCCCTTGGGTGTTTGGGATCCAAAACCCAGCTCTCTCTCCTCTTTGGTTCGGAATTTGGCTTAAAACCAGGAAATCCCGACTCGCACGGCCAGGGTGCACGGCCGTGCATATCACCATTCTGGCCGTGCAACTCAAAACGCAGTGTGTCATTTAGTCGAACTTCAGCCCTCTCGCACGGCCAGGGTACACGACCGTGCGAGCTTCAGGGGTTGCCCGTGCGTGTCCTCGGCATAAGGCGCACGGCCATATTGCTCACGTGCACGGCCGTGCAGCCTCCCTGGTCTGCCCGTGCAGCTCCCCAAAAACCTTGCCATTCGTCCGTTCTTCGTCCAATCGACCCCAGACTCGCTCCTAAGCCTTCATTCACGTACTAGGACCTGAAACATCACAAACAAGCACAACCTAGCGTGAAATCGGCCTAAAACACGAGAATCAACACCTTAAACGGTGTAAGAATGGGGGTAAAAACATGTGTAAATGACGGTCTATCAGTTTCAATCAAGCCCACCACTGCAGCTTTACACCTATGAATAATCGGCTTAATTCTAGCTCTCTTGTCAGAGTCTCCCAAACCCCTGACATTCCATGCAAGGATAGAGTCATTCATTGGGACAAAAACGAGGTGAATCCACATCTATTACTGCAACTCGGACCCCTTTTCCGTCGCGGCTCATTTAGGACCAAATTCACTGGTCCAAGGCCGTGAATCTCCATTTGCAGCTTTGATCTAGTCGCCCGCCTTTTCTTCGATTTAAACGAGAAAGCCAGTTCCTCAAACTGATCCTCAACTTGCTCGCTGCTGACCTCTGAGGAAAAATTTAAAAGCCGGCGGAGAGTCAAGCCAGCGGCAATAATCGAGTGCAGATCCAAATCCGCTCCCCAATCCTTGAGGTAAGCATCATTGATAGGCTGGAAGGGAACCAGGGCCAACGGGTTAGGGTCATCGAAATGGGTAAGATCTTCAAAGAGGTCACGGTAGGGATCGGGGGAGTCGGGGGTTAGAGGGGGGGAGAAGGAAAGGGGTGGAGAAGAGGGGGAGGAGGGTGGGGAAGGGAGGGATGGGGGGGGGGGGGTTGAAAGGGAAAGAGGAGAGGGGGTTGCACCGAGAGCAGGGGAAAAAAGAAGACGACCAGCTAAAGCGAAATTAGATAAGATGATGAGATCAGGTCCGAGGTGAAGACAAAGGCTGGGTAAGGATCGGCTAGGGGAAGGCGCAAAGTCAAGGATGAGAGAGGGAAAGGGTGTATGGGCTCTAACTGGAGGTACATGGATTGAAGAGGGAAGGGAAAGGATGGGCTCAATCAGGGGGGAGGAATGGGGTGGGAGCCAAATAGGGCCAGCTTTGCGAACCCAGATTCGATTGGGATGGGCCCGGGGCTTATTGGGCCGACTTGGGAGACTGGGGGAGGAGATAGGACTTGACGAAGCGCCGACACTAGGGTAATCAACCGGGTGACTGGAAAGGGTTCCCGAGACACGTGCATGAGAGTTGATGCCCGCATTAATGATGGTGTTGCATGGAAGACCAAGAGGCGTCGCCGCCGGCGAAACAATTTGAATTGGAAATTCCAGGCCATCAAAACGAAGAGGAATTACGTCAGGAATGGCGGTCGTCTTCTTGATCCCGATCCTTACGAAGGGAAGGAACCAAGAATCCCAGTCTAAGTCCACAAAGACCCCGCAGAAGTTTCCGATTGCAACAAAAAGATCCACGCTTTTCAGGTGGAGGGGAATATCAAGCGCTACGATCCAAGATTCATCGCCGCAGACCGGCATCTCACCATCCTTCCAAAGCAAGAAGGAGATTAAGAATTCTCTGAACTTTAGGAAATTTAGGTTTTTTATGCGCAAAGCATCAACAATGCTGGGGCAGATGAGAAGCCACCTCCCGTCTTTTTTCTTTCTCCCACTAATTTCTTAATCTATAGAACATTACTAGTACTCCGCTTTTAATTTATACTAGCTTGTAATCCGACCCATTGGTCGGAATGTTATTTAATGACAATGTATTTTTTTATGTGTATTTAAAAATTTTAGAGCTTGTGTTGGTTTTATAGAGCTCGTTTTGTAGAACTCGTTTTAGAGCACGACTTTGGTCGGACCTAGTCAAACCAGTTGTCCGGTAGAGGTGTAACAATTTTGGTTATAACACTCGTGAATAATCATTCATAACTTTTCTATTTAATGATGTAGTCACTTAGTTGCCTATAGTGGAAAAGAAAATTGACCTAACAAAAAAAAGTTCGTCTGAAAAAGGGTAGCATAAATAGGAAACTCATGATCATAACCTTTAGTCAATATTTTTTTCTTTTGCTTGAGAAGCAAAACATAAATAACAATATCTAAACCTTAAAGTATTATGTACAATACAATAAAAAATTTAGTAAAAAATTAACATTTTCGATCCATACTTGACTCACTCCTACTGTCACTCTAGAAAATGGCCAAGTGAAACCACTTCCTAAAGCTTAGTATAGCGGGTTTGGGTTTTAATGTCAACCCGGGTACTAGATGTGATGGCTACTCAGTGAAATCTTATTATTTAGCGGTGAAACTTTAGTGCAGGTTCAAACAAACAAACAAGTAAGCAACTAAACGATTGTTTTCAAGTTGAGAGAGGTCACCCGGATATGGTTCCCCCTAGACTGCAGTTAAGCCGGATTGCAATTTACAAAGTTCAGTTTCTATGATAGTTATACTGTGGGAGGTTCTTAAACAGTCTGAAGTCTCGACTAAAGGTCTCCAGACCCTCTCAATCTGAGTCCCCAGCGGGCGACTAACCTCCACCGGAGTAAACAGATTGAGGCCCTAACGAACCAAACCTCCACTACCGAAGTAAATTCAGTACAGAATATTGATTGGCTCCTCGACTAAAGTCACCAATTCACTACCTTCAATTAAGGGTGCTCTATTAACCTAGGCAAATATTCTCTTTCTAGGCTAAAGCAGAAATAACAGGAATTTGATCAGGATTCAAGTCATTCAATCATTCAAGCCTCAATTGAATATAATCAAATCATAAAATCTGTACTTGGGTTATACAATAACACCTAACCTACAAATCTAGGGTTCTCCATACCCAGATGAATGGGAAAACTACTCCATGGAGAGAGAAGCAAAAGCAGATTCAGATGCGGAAACCATACTGTGAAGGATGGGTTTCTGCTCCCGGTCGTCAATCGGCACTTCTCCAAGTGTGAGCCGAGCTCCAATGGTGATGAAGATCAAGCTAGGACACTTGCGAACTCTGGTTTGTCGCTTTTTCTCTCTAGGAATCGCTTTGTCTCTCTAAAACTCGGAACTCCTTCTCTTTTGGCTCAAAACTGCCTAAAAGGGCAACCCTGGGCAAAACACGGTCGAGGGCACGACCGTGCTTTGCTGCTGCCCGTCCGTGCCCTTGCCACGTGTTAAAAACACGACCACACCTTGGGGAAAACACGGTCGTGCCTAATGTTTGACACGGCCGTGTTTTGAGTCAGTCCCGCCCGTGTTTTGGGCCAGCGCAGGACAATCTTGGATCAAGCCTCGGCAGTAAAAACACGGTCTAGGAACTCGAGCGAATGACTTCTGAATGCCCCAAAACTCGTGCATAGCCTTTCCTTCGACGTCTGGGACCTGAAATATGACAAAGTAGCACAACCCGACGTAAAATAGGCCAAAAATACACGAATATGCCCCACAAACGGATAAGAACTAGGGGTGCAAACATGTGCAATTACATCGTTATCAAATTCCCCCACACTTAACCGTTTGCTTGTCCCCAAGCAAACCAAGTCAGACACAAGGTAAGCTCAAAATGTTTCAATCAAGCAGGCTTAGGGCATATCATATCGGCAAAAAACACGTGGATCATACTGGCTTTCGATCATTAATACATGGACAACCTCAATGACAACCTAGACAACCACCACAGATGACATTCGAATGCAGTAAAGTCTGTAACATCCCGTTCTGGAAAAAAAACCATATTTCGGTCGCTAGAAAGTTCGCGATTTAAAATCAAGCGTTTTGATAGTATTTCGGCGAAAATCGGATTATCGATCGATCGGATAAGTATACGTATTAATTTTATATATATATATATATAAAAGTGTCCATTTAATTCCCCAACCCATCGTCATCTTCTTTCATTTTCACAACCGAGAACAGCAGAGAAGCAACGCACGCACAGGGAAGCGTCTGTGCAAAATTCCAAAGCTCCAATCTTGAGCCCTAGTGATCCAAAAATCCCGTAAGTAATGCCTAATTCATCTATACATCGTGATTTATCGATTTAGTGCTTTAAAACGAGTTTTTGGTTCAGGAATTTCTTAAATTTCCGATAAGCCAAATTAGGGTTTCGGAGTATCCAGAAGCCGGATTGAGCCCAAATTTCATATACGAGCTTCCTGCAGCGAGGTAATCAATCCTCTAGTTCTAATCCATGAATTTTGGCTGTTATTTAGGTCGGAGCCGGGATCGCTGAATTTAGCTCCGGCCAGGGTTTGATGTGTTTTTATCAAGAATTTGACCCGGAGCCTAGAACTAATATTGATGGGGATACTGCAGGGGATATTAGGACGGTCTCAAATTTTAATTCGGGGTTCGTTCGTGAAATTGACGTTCTAGTACGGGAAGGTTAAACTGGTGTTTGAACGACCAGAACTAGTGAGGGATTAGCACGGCATACCGGGTTTGTCGTATCACGATAATTAAATTGATGCTTAGAATTGATCTAGGTGAACTAGAATGACATGATTAGGGGTGTATGAACATTTGTGCTATGTTCAACCCTGGATTGCTGTATGATATTATTGACTTGCCCTAATCGATATGAACCTTGTTTATGCCGATGATTATGTATATGTTGCAAATTGTGGGCTTGACTATTAATATGCTTTACGATGGTTCGAGAAGGTGATTAGGTATGATTTTTCATGATTGTTGTATTTGGATGCACAAGTGGGAAAATATATATTCCCTGGTGATATTATGATGTTTAAGGAGGATGACTTGCATGAGGGTTTATCCCGAGGAAGTGCAATTATACGACTCCTGATTTACCTATGTTGAGCCAATTATGGCCAGGTCAAGTACATGTGCAAGTAATGAATTATGATTAAGCAAGATGAGATATGAATCATGTATAAGGATACCAAATATGAGTGTTGTGGTCTCACGGTCAACTACATAGTAATTAGGGCTCCCTATGCTATTACTCTATTATGATATGTATGATAGTCACACCTCTCATGTGGTGGTGACTGAAGAATTCTTATGAGATATGACCACACCCAGAGCGGTTTCGAGGTATGACTACACCCATAGTGGTGTGGGGTATGTATGACCACATCCGACGGGATGTTGGGGTATGTATGACTACATCCGACGGGATGTGGGGTATGTTTCCCGGGAGAGTTATTAGCATGGGAGTAGCCAGGCTCCTATAAGTAAAACATGATAAGATGCATATGCATAAGTCAAGGTGGTTGAGTCTTTTGCCTATTGGGATGTTGGAGGGCTGAGATCTGATCCTAGTGCTTTGGCTTGATTGTTAGATGTCTGGTAGGGGTATGCTGGTTATGAACTCACTATGCGATGATTATCTCACTCAGCTATGAGCTGACCCTCTTTTATTCTTCTTCTCTGCTTATGCTATGTGTAAGCAGATCATCAGCAGCAGCAGTAGATAGGTGTATAGGTGGGAGCTGAGCAAGAGTTGAAGGCAAGATGAGGTATGGTCTTCAACCATTCTGTGCTTGGACTACTACTCGGGATTTTGGCCAGTGATCCACACCTTTTTGTAAAAATGTTTTGAGAACGTTTTTCATGTGCATACTAGCTTCTGAGGTAGTGTGAGATATCCACAGGTGTGGGAAGTTAATGATATGTGTATATTTATGTGGTTGTGTAAGTTATGACGATTATGGCTTGTATCAGTATGGTATGCAGTTGTGTAGTATGAAAGTGTGACTATGGCTAAGAAAAGCCAATGCATATGGTTGTGAGTATATATGTTTGTTATGAATTATTGTGCAGGATAAGTTGCAAGAACTGTTGACCCATTACGCGAGTAATTCATGTCGAAATTTTATTTTGGTAAATTTTGATAATTAATGTAACACCCGATATTATTTCAGCTGCAATTGTATGAACAATATGATTAGGCAAAACGTATAGTGTAGGATTTTACAGTTTGGTATCAGAGCCCGGTTCCCACTTTTTGCTGTTATGGCGTACTATACCCTATGGGAGGTTAAACACTCCTAAGGAGGGGAGTACCCCATAATGACTTAAACTGGGAATTGAGTTTGACATGATTATGTGTATTGGTATATTGGATGAAATTACCTGCATCATGGTTTTCAAAATTGAGTTTTGAACTTATTTGTTTTCAAGTAATTATTTTGGGAAATTTATTGTTTTAACCAAGTGAGAGATTTGGTGAAGATTGAATTTTGTGTGGATCAATCTAAGGCCAATATTTCCTTGTAGCTCGCATGGAAGTTGTCATAATGTTCCTACTGACCAGTCGAGAGGAGTGGGGGCGGTTGATGCAAGGCCGCCAGTATTAGACTATGCAAAGATGAAGAGTTTGGGTGGTAGGGACTTTAAAGGAGATGTGAGTCCGGATGCTGTGGTAGAGTGGTTGAGGGAGATGGAAGATGTGTTTGAATATCTTTATGCGACCCGAGAGGAAAAAGTACAATATGTTGTTTTTCTCCTAAAGGGGTATGCGAGGAGCTGGTGGTCCTCAGTCTCTAGAGTTAATGGTGAACGAGTTCAGTTCACCTGAGAGGAGTTCCTGAAGGCCTTTAAGACAGAGTTTCTTCCCGAAGCTTTTATCAGGGCGAAGAACAATGAATTCGCCAACCTTAAGCAGGAGAATATGACAGTTACTGAGTACACCATCAAGTTTGTTCGACTACTTTACTTTGAGGATGGGTTGGCGGATACTAAGCATAAGAAGAAGATGAGATACTTGCATGGTCTGCGCATAAGATTGAAAGAAAAGGTCCACAGGGTTGATGAAGAGAGTATGGCCACAATCAAGGAGGCAGCACTTAAGTATGAAGCCTATGAAGTTGAGAGCCGAGAGGAACACAAGGCCAAAGAAGAGGAGAAGAAGAGGAAGTTTGGAGTAAATTATGCTGGACCTCGTTACCCACCCAGGAGAGGTCCTAGCAGTTTTGGGAGAACACCGAGTCAATCTATGTCAGGAACATCATTCGAGGCACCAATTTCCTCAGCCACACAATTTCCATTTTGTCAAGTTTGTCAGAAGAGGCATCTTGGAGAGTGTAGGAGATTTTCTGGTGTATGCTTTCACTGTGGCCAACCTGGGAACATCATGAGGGATTGTCCGCATTCGGGAGAAGTAAGAGCTACACAGTCCGAGCCTTCAGTGCAATTTAGTAGAGCCCCATTCAGGGGTGGTTACCAGGGAGGCCGTAGTGGATTTCAGAGTGGTCGCGGTGGTTCACAGGGTGGTAGAGGTGGTGGTCGAAATCAGCCATCAGGAAGTGGTACGCAGGGTACCAGAGCACAGGGAGCACCGAGGGTTTATGCAATGACTCGAGGGGAGGCAGAAGTGGCACCAGAAGTTGTGACTGGTATGCTTTCTATCCTTGGCAAGCAATTATATGCTTTGATCGATACTGGTTCCTCTCACTCATTCATGTCATATACGTTTGCACATATGCTACGCTTAGTTCTAGATAAGCTAGGTTATACCTTATGTGTTAAAACACCTGTGGGAGATACCTTGAAGGTAGACTCAGTTATTAGAAGTTCCTTCATTTGTGTGGAAGGAGCTTTCCTAGCAGCAGATTTAATTCTGCTACCTTTTGATGAATTTGATGTCATCCTTGGAAAGGACTTTCTGGCAACACATGGAGCTGTTGTGGATTGTCAAAAGAAAGAAGTGTTATTTAACACACCAGATAAAGGTCCTGTTGTATTCCGAGGCATTAAGAAAAAGGAGACTCATGGTTTTCTTTCTTCCTTGGAAGCTTTTCGATTAGTGAAGGAAGGTTGTGAAGCCTTTCTTGCTCAAGTTACTGTAGTAAATGATAAGAAGGTTGAGGATGTAGAGGTGGTAAGGGAGTTTCCTAATGTATTCCCCGAAGAACTTCCCAGCCTTCCACCAGAAAGGGAAGTAGAGTTTGATATTGGATTGGTACCTGGCACAACACCAATTTCAATGGCACCATATAGAATGGCACCAATTGAGCTGAAGGAGCTTAAAGAACAATTGCAAGAATTGTTAGACAAGGGGTTTATTTGACCTAGCATCTCACCTTGGGGTGCACCGGTTTTGTTTGTCAAGAAGAAAGATGGCTCCATGAGAATGTGCATTGACTACCGGAGGTTGAATAAGGCGACAATTAAGAATCGTTATCCCCTTCCAAGAATAGATGATTTGTTTGATCAATTGCAGGGTGCATCAGTCTTTTCTAAGATTGATTTGAGGTCTGGATACCATCAATTGAAAGTGGCAGATGGAGCAACTTCAAAGACAGCTTTTAGAACAAGATATAGGCATTATGAGTTCCTGGTAATGCCTTTTGGACTCACTAATGCACCAGCGGTATTTATGGCTCTTATGAACAGAGTTTTCCATGAATATCTTGATAAGTTTGTGATTGTGTTCATAGATGATATTCTCATCTATTCTAAAAGCGAGGGGGAGCACAAAACTTACCTTAGAATTGTGTTGCAAATTCTAAGAGAGAAACAATTATATGCAAAATTCTCAAAATGTGAGTTTTGGCTGAAGGAGTTAATATATCTGGGACATGTAATTTCTGGGAGAGGTGTCGAGGTGGATCCGAAAAAGGTGGAAGCAGTGGTGAGTTGGGCTCCACCAAAAGATGTGTCTGAGTTGAGAAGTTTTCTTGGTATGGCTGGTTATTATCGGCGGTTTGTCGAAGGATTTTCCAAAATTGCTGCACCATTGACTAAACTGTTGAGGAAGAATACCAAGTATGTTTGGGATGAATCATGTCAAAAGAGTTTTGATGAACTGAAGAAGAAATTGACCACAGCACCAGTATTGGCTTTACCTTCAAACCATGGAGAGTTTGTGGTGTATAGTGATGCCTCATATCAAGGACTGGGTTGTGTGTTAATGCAAGATGGAACAGTTATCGCATATGCCTCTAGGCAATTGCGTCCTCATGTAGTAAATTATCCCACTTATGATTTGGAGTTGGCAGCGGTGGTATTTGCTCTCAAGAATTGGCGACATTATTTGTATGGTGAGACTTTTAAAATCCTCACTGATCATAAAAGCCTGAAGTATATTATGGATCAGAAGGATTTAAATAGTCGCCAGAGGAGATGGATAGAGTTGTTGAAAGATTATGATTGTACCATTGATTACCATCCAGGTAAAGCTAATGTAGTTGTTGATGCTTTGAGCAGAAAAGGCAAGAAGAATATAACGGATCTGGTTGATTTGAGGGAATGAATGTTGATTTGGAAGTGGATGGTGTAACAGGGTTACTAGCTCGGTTGAACATTCGACCTTTATTGCACGACAAAATTTGTGAGAAGCAGAAAGAGGATCCAGAGTTGGCAAAAATCATTCAAGACATCGAGGAAGGAAAAGAAAGCCCATTTGAAATGGTAGATGGCATGTTGAAGATTAATGGAAGAGCATGTGTTCCTAATGTTGATAACTTGAGGAAAGAGATCCTAGATGAAGCTCATTCTTCTGCTTATGCTATGCACCTAGGAGCAACTAAAATGTATCACACCATCAAACCATATTTTTGGTGGCGTGGGATGAAAAAGGAAGCGGCTAAACATGTTTTCACATGTCTAGTATGTCAGAAAGTTAAGGCAGAACATCAAGCTCTCGTGGGAAAACTGCAACCACTTCCAATTCCAGAATGGAAGTGGGAAAGAATCAAAATGGATTTTGTATATGGTCTCCCATCATCAAGGGGAAAAGATGCAGTATGGGTTATTGTGGACAGACTGACCAAATCGGCTCACTTTTTACCCATTAGATGGAAACCATCAATGGAGACTTTGTCTCAACTATATATTAAGGAGATCGTCAGATTGCATGGTGTGCCAATTTCTATTGTCTCTGATCGAGACCCGAGCTTCACATCTCGGTTTTGGCAAAGTTTACATGATTCCTTGGGAACTAAACTGCATTTTACTTCAGCTTATCATCCTCAAACAGATGGGCAGAGTGAACGAACCATCCTAACTTTGGAGGAATTACTTTGATCATGTGTAATGCAATGGGAGGAATCATGGATTGACCATTTGCCCTTGATTGAGTTTGCTTACAACAATCAGTACCATAGTAGTTTGGGTGTTCCACCATATGAAGCACTTTATGGGAGGAAATGCAGAATACCATTATGTTGGGATGTAGAAGGAGCAAGGAAAATCTCAGGGCCAGAGATAGTTCAGATCACAGTTGATAAGGTCAAGGAAATCAGGGAGCGTATGAGGGTGGCTCAAGATCGACATAAAGTTTATGTTGACACGAGTAGGCGTGAAGTTAATTTCGAAGTGGGTGAGAAAGTATTTCTCAAAGTGTCACCCTGGAAAGGCGTAATGAGATTTTGTAAGAAAGGGAAACTTGCACCTCGGTATATTGGACCCTATGAAATCACAGAGAAGATTGGACCAGTGGCATATAAACTAGCATTGCCTCCAGAACTATCTCAAATCCACAATGTATTTCATGTTAGTATGCTGAAGAGGTAAAAAGTGGATCATTCCCATGTTATACAACCAGAAGAGATCGAGTTGGGTTCAGATTTGACATTTGAAGAGCTTCCAGTTGAGATTGTTGATTACCAGATTAAGAATCTTCGTAGGAAGGAAATCCCAATGTTGAAGGTTTTGTGGAGGAATCAAGAAAGTGAGAGTGCTACCTGGGAGACTGAATCAAGTATGCGAGAGAAGTACTCTGAGTTAGTAGCAACCTACTTTACAGATTAACAATCTTGCTTAGTAAGTTATGTTTTGAACTTGTTGATGTGCTTTTGTTGTGATAGCCCAGTATAGGTTTTTGAAACCTAAACATGGGAACTTGAGGTGTTATGTGTTACTCTCTATGTTATGAATCTCCTAACCTAAAAGTTAGGTAGTAACAAGATTTGTGATAGTGTAGGATAGGGGGGAATGAGCGGATATGTACTATCGACTCAAGGTTAAATTTCGGGGACGAAATCTTTTAAGGAGGGGAGAATTGTAACATCCCGTTCTGGAAAAAAACCCATATTTCGGTCGCTAGAAACTTCGCGATTTAAAATCAAGCGTTTTGATAGTATTTCGGTGAAAATCAGATTATCGATCGATCGGATAAGTATACGTATTAATTTTATATATATATATATATATAAACGTGTCCATTTAATTCGCCAACCCATCGCCATCTTCTTTCATTTTCACAACTGAGAACGGCAGAGAAGCAAGCACGCACAGGGAAGCGTCTGTGCAAAATTCCAAAGCTCCAATCTTGAGCCCTAGTGATCCAAAAATCACGTAATTAATGCCTAATTCATCTATACATCGTGATTTACCAATTTAGTGCTTTAAAATGAGTTTTTGGTTCAGGAATTTCTTGAATTTTCGATAAGCCAAATTAGGGTTTCGGAGTATCCAAAAGCCGGATTGAGCCCAAATTTCATATACGAGCTTCCTGCAGCGAGGTTATCAATCCTCTAGGTCTAATCCTTGAATTTCGGCTTTATTTAGGTCAGAGCCGGGATCGCTGAATTTAGCTCCGGCCAGGGTTTGATGTGTTTTTATCAAGAATTTGACCCGGAGCCTAGAACTAATATTGACGGGGATACTGCATGGGATATTAGGATGGTCTCGAATTTTAATTCGGGGTTCGTTCGTGAAATTGACGTTTTAGTACGGGAAGGTTAAACCGGTGTTTGAACTACCAGACCTGGTGAGGGATAGCACGGCATACCGGGTTTGTCGTATCACGATAATTATATTGATGCTTAGAATTGATCTAGGTGAACTAGAATGGCATGATTAGGGGTGTATGAACATTTGTGCTATATGTTGAACCCTGGATTGCTGTATGATATTATTGACTTGCCCTAATCGATATGAACCTTGTTTATGCCGATGATTATGTATATGTTGCAAATTGTGGGCTTGACTATTAATATGCTTTACGATGGTTCGAGAAGGTGATTAGGTATGATTTTTCATGATTGTTGTATTTGGATGCACAAGTGGGAAAATATATATTCCCTGGTGATATTATGATGTTTAAGGAGGATGACTTGCATGAGGGTTTATCCCGAGGAAGTGCAATTATACGACTCCTGATTTACCTATGTTGAGCCAATTATGGCCAGGTCAAGTACATGTGCAAGTAATGAATTATGATTAAGCAAGATGAGATATGAATCATGTATAAGGATACCAAATATGAGTGTTGTGGTCTCACGGTCAACTACATAGTAATTAGGGCTCCCTATGCTATTACTCTATTATGATATGTATGATAGTCACACCTCTCATGTGGTGGTGACTGAAGAATTCTTATGAGATATGACCACACCCAGAGCGGTTTCGAGGTATGACTACACCCATAGTGGTGTGGGGTATGTATGACCACATCCGACGGGATGTTGGGGTATGTATGACTACATCCGACGGGATGTGGGGTATGTTTCCCGGGAGAGTTATTAGCATGGGAGTAGCCAGGCTCCTATAAGTAAAACATGATAAGATGCATATGCATAAGTCAAGGTGGTTGAGTCTTTTGCCTATTGGGATGTTGGAGGGCTGAGATCTGATCCTAGTGCTTTGGCTTGATTGTTAGATGTCTGGTAGGGGTATGCTGGTTATGAACTCACTATGCGATGATTATCTCACTCAGCTATGAGCTGACCCTCTTTTATTCTTCTTCTCTGCTTATGCTATGTGTAAGCAGATCATCAGCAGCAGCAGTAGATAGGTGTATAGGTGGGAGCTGAGCAAGAGTTGAAGGCAAGATGAGGTATGGTCTTCAACCATTCTGTGCTTGGACTACTACTCGGGATTTTGGCCAGTGATCCACACCTTTTTGTAAAAATGTTTTGAGAACGTTTTTCATGTGCATACTAGCTTCTGAGGTAGTGTGAGATATCCACAGGTGTGGGAAGTTAATGATATGTGTATATTTATGTGGTTGTGTAAGTTATGACGATTATGGCTTGTATCAGTATGGTATGCAGTTGTGTAGTATGAAAGTGTGACTATGGCTAAGAAAAGCCAATGCATATGGTTGTGAGTATATATGTTTGTTATGAATTATTTTGCAGGATAAGTTGCAAGAACTGTTGACCCATTACGCGAGTAATTCATGTCGAAATTTTATTTTGGTAAATTTTGATAATTAATGTAACACCCGAGATTATTTCAGCTGCAATTGTATGAACAATATGATTAGGCAAAACGTATAGGGTAGGGTGTTACAGTTTGGTATCAGAGCCCGGTTCCCACTTTTTGCTGTTATGGCGTACTATACCCTATGGGAGGTTAAACACTCCTAAGGAGGGGACTACCCCATAATGACTTAAACTGGGAATTGAGTTTGACATGATTATGTGTATTGGTATATTGGATGAAATTACCTGCATCATGGTTTTCAAAATTGAGTTTTGAACTTATTTGTTTTCAAGTAATTATTTTGGGAAAATTTTTGTTTTAACCAAGTGAGAGATTTGGTGAAGAATGAATTTTGTGTGGATCAATCTAAGGCCAATATTTCCTTGTAGCTCGCACGGAAGTTGTCATAATGTTCCTACTGACCATTCGAGAGGAGTGGGGGCGGTTGATGCAAGGCCGCCAGTATTAGACTATGCAAAGATGAAGAGTTTGGGTGGTAGGGACTTTAAAGGAGATGTGAGTCCGGATGCTGTGGTAGAGTGGTTGAGGGAGATGGAAGATGTGTTTGAATATCTTTATGCGACCCGAGAGGAAAAAGTACAATATGTTGTTTTTCTCCTAAAGGGGTATGCGAGGAGCTGGTGGTCCTCAGTCTCTAGAGTTAATGGTGAACGAGTTCAGTTCACCTGAGAGGAGTTCCTGAAGGCCTTTAAGACAGAGTTTCTTCCCGAAGCTTTTATCAGGGCAAAGAACAATGAATTCGCCAACCTTAAGCAGGAGAATATGACAGTTACTGAGTCCACCATCAAGTTTGTTCGACTACTTTACTTTGAGGATGGGTTGGCGGATACTAAGCATAAGAAGAAGATGAGATACTTGCATGGTCTGCGCATAAGATTGAAAGAAAAGGTCCACAGGGTTGATGAAGAGAGTATGGCCAAAATCAAGGAGGCAGCACTTAAGTATGAAGCCTATGAAGTTGAGAGCCGAGAGGAACACAAGGCCAAAGAATAGGAGAAGAAGAGGAAGTTTGGAGTAAATTATGATGGACCTCGTTACCGACCCAGGAGAGGTCCTAGCAGTTTTGGGAGAACACCGAGTCAATCTATGTCAGGAACATCATACAAGGCACCAATTTCCTCAGCCACACCATTTCCATTTTGTCAAGTTTGTCAGAAGAGGCATCTTGGAGAGTGTAGGAGATTTTTTGGTGTATGCTTTCACTGTGGCCAACCTGGGCACATCATGAGGGATTGTCAGCATTCGAGAGAAGTAAGAGCTACACAGTCCGAGCCTTCAGTGCAATTTAGTAGAGCCCCATTCAGGGGTGGTTACCAGGGAGGCCGTAGTGGATTTCAGAGTGGTCGCGGTGGTTCACAGGGTGGTAGAGGTGGTGGTAGAAATCAGCCATCAGGAAGTGGTACGCAGGGTACCAGAGCACAGGGAGCACCGAGGGTTTATGCAATGACTCGAGGGGAGGCAGAAGTGGCACCAGAAGTTGTGACTGGTATGCTTTCTATCCTTGGCAAGCAATTATATGCTTTGATCGATACTGGTTCCTCTCACTCATTCATGTCATATACGTTTGCACATATGCTACGCTTAGTTCCAGATAAGCTAGGTTATACCATATGTGTTAAAATACCTGTGGGAGATACCTTGAAGGTAGACTCAGTTATTAGAAGTCCCTTCATTTGTGTGGAAGGAGCTTTCCTAGCAGCAGATTTAATTCTGCTACCTTTTGATGAATTTGATGTCATCCTTGGAATGGACTTTCTGGAAACACATGGAGCTGTTGTGGATTGTCAAAAGAAAGAAGTGTTATTTAACACACCAGATAAAGGTCATGTTGTATTCCGAGGCATTAAGAAAAAGGAGACTCATGGTTTTCTTTCTGCCTTGGAAGCTTTTCGATTAGTGAAGGAAGGTTGTGAAGCCTTTCTTGCTCAAGTTACTGTAGTAAATGATAAGAAGGTTGAGGATGCAGAGGTGGTAAGGGAGTTTCCTGATGTATTCCCCGAAGAACTTCCTTGCCTTCCACCAGAAAGGGAAGTAGAGTTTGATATTGAATTGGTACCTGGCACAACACCAATTTCAATGGCACCATATAGAATGGCAACAATTGAGCTGAAGGAGCTTAAAGAACAATTGCAAGAATTGTTAGACAAGGGGTTTATTCGACCTAGCATCTCACCTTGGGGTGCACCGGTTTTGTTTGTCAAGAAGAAAGATGGCTCCATGAGAATGTGCATTGACTACCGGAGGTTGAATAAGGCGACAGTTAAGAATCGTTATCCCCTTCCAAGAATAGATGATTTGTTTGATCAATTGCAGGGTGCATCAGTGTTTTCTAAGATTGATTTGAGGTCTGGATACCATCAATTGAAAGTGGCAGATGGAGCAACTTTAAAGACAGCTTTTAGAACAAGATATGGGCATTATGAGTTCCTGGTAATGCCTTTTGGACTCACTAATGCACCAGCGGTACTTATGGCTCTTATGGACAGAGTTTTCCATGAATATCTTGATAAGTTTGTGATTGTGTTCATAGATGATATTCTCATCTATTCTAAAAGCGAGGAGGAGCACAAAACTCACCTTAGAATTGTGTTGCAAATTCTAAGAGAGAAACAATTATATGCAAAATTCTCAAAATGTGAGTTTTTGCTGAAGGAGGTAATATATCTGGGACATGTAATTTCTGGGAGAGGTGTCGAGGTGGATCCGAAAAAGGTGGAAGCAGTGGTGAGTTGGGCTCCACCAAAAGATGTGTCTGAGTTGAGAAGTTTTCTTGGTATGGCTGGTTATTATCGGTGGTTTGTCGAAGGATTTTCCAAAATTGCTGCACCATTGACTAAACTGTTGAGGAAGAATACCAAGTATGTTTGGGATGAATCATGTCAAAAGAGTTTTGATGAACTGTAGAAGAAATTGACCACAGCACCAGTATTGGCTTTACCTTCAAACCATGGAGAGTTTGTGGTGTATAGTGATGCCTCATATCAAGGACTGGGTTGTGTGTTAATGCAAGATGGAAGAGTTATCGCATATGCCTCTAGGCTATTGCGTCCTCATGAAGTAAATTATCCCACTCATGATTTGGAGTTTGCAGCGGTGGTATTTCTCTCAAGATTTGGCGACATTGTTTGTATGGTGAGACTTTTAAAATCCTCACTGATCATAAAAGCCTGATGTATATTATGGATCAGAAGGATTTAAATAGTCGCCAGAGGATATGGATAGAGTTGTTGAAAGATTATGATTGTACCATTGATTACCATCCAGGTAAAGCTAATGTAGTTGCTGATGCTTTGAGCAGAAAAGGCAAGAAGAATATAACGGATCTGGTTGATTTGAGGGCAATGAATGTTGATTTGGAAGTGGATGGTGTAACAGGGTTACTAGCTCGGTTGAACATTCGACCTTTATTGCACGACAAAATTTGTGAGAAGCAGAAGGAGGATCCAGAGTTGGCAAAAATCATTAAAGACAATGAGGAAGGAAAAGAAAGCCCATTTGAAATGGTAGATGGCATGTTGAAGATGAATGGAAGAGCATGTGTTCCTAATGTTGATAACTTGAGGAAAGAGATCCTAGATGAAGCTCATTCTTCTGCTTATGCTATGCACCCAGGAGCAACTAAAATGTATCACACGATCAAACCATATTTTTGGTGGCGTGGGATGAATAAGGAAGCGGCTGAACATGTTTTCACATGTCTAGTAAGTCAGAAAGTTAAGGCAGAACATCAAGCTCCAGTGGGAAAACTGCAACCACTTCCAATTCCAGAATGGAAGTGGGAAAGAATCACAATGGATTTTGTATATGGTCTCCCATTATCAAGGGGAAAAGATGCAGTATGGGTTATTGTGGACCGACTGACCAAATCGGCTCACTTTTTACCCATTAGATGGAAACCATCACTGGAGAATTTGTCTCAACTATATATTAAGGAGATCGTCAGATTGCATGGTGTGCCAATTTCTATTGTCTCTGATCGAGACCCGAGCTTCACATCTCGGTTTTGGCAAAGTTTACATGATTCCTTGGGAACTAAACTGCATTTTACTTCAGCTTATCATCCTCAAACAGATGGGCAGAGTGAACGAACCATCCTAACTTTGGAGGAATTACTTCGATCATGTGTAATGCAATTGGAGGAATCATGGATTGACCATTTTCCCTTGATTGAGTTTGCTTACAACAATCAGTACCATAGTAGTTTGGGTGTTCCACCATATGAAGCACTTTATGGGAGGAAATGCAAAACACCATTATGTTGGGATGTAGAAGGAGCAAGGCAAATCTCAGGGCCAGAGATAGTTCAGATCACAGTTGATAAGGTCAAGGAAATCAGGGTGCGTATGAGGATGGCTTAAGATCGACATAAAGTTTATGTTGACACGAGTAGGAGTGAAGTTAATTTCGAAGTGGGTGAGAAAGTATTTCTCAAAGTGTCACCCTGGAAAGGCGTAATGAGATTTTGTAAGAAAGGGAAACTTGCACCTCGGTATATTGGACCCTATGAAATCACAGAGAAGATTGGACCAGTGGCATATAAACTAGCATTGCCTCCAGAACTATCTCAAATCCACAATGTATTTCATGTTAGTATGCTGAAGAGGTACAAAGTGGATCCTTCCCATGTTATACAACCAGAAGAGATCGAGTTGGGTTCAGATTTGACATTTGAAGAGGTTCCGGTTGAGATTGTTGATTACCAGATTAAGAATCTTCGTAGGAAGGAAATCCAAATGTTGAAGGTTGTGTGGAGGAATCAAGAAAGTGAGAGTGCTACCTGGGAGACTGAATCAAGTATGCGAGAGAAGTACCCTGAGTTAGTAGCAACCTACTTTACAGATTAACAATCTTGCTTATGATTAGGAAAAACGTATAGGGTAGTGTGTTACAAAGTCGAGCAAAGGAAGAGTCTCCCTTATGTTCACCAACTAACATAGACTTGACTCAACCACATAGTAGCGGGCTAAGGCGGTGATTACCGGGCCACAGACAAGGTTGTGATCCTGGTTGGCGGAGGCTTTGAATAAAGTCCGGGGGAGCACAGAGCCAGCGCGATGGTGTCCTCAGAACGACCCATCGCATGCATGAAGAACAGTGTCCGGAGTGTGACCCGGTTGGACGAGCCTCGGCTGGGAGTGTATGACTGGGTGAGCAAATGGTTGAGGATTCGCCACTCCGGACGGAGGAGAGTGGCTCGCGTCTGGCTAACAACGTATTGCTCATCCACATGGTTCGGCAGGCAGATGTGCTGGAAGTAGGCCTGGGAAGCAAAGTCGGTGGGATCAGTTATGTCCATGTACAGGGGCCGGTCGCTGGGGTGCGGGGAGTTGAGCCGAAGTGCAGAGTCAAAATCCCAGTAACTGATGGAGTGCTCCACCCCACCGAGCATGAAATGAACCACATCAGAATGGTCGGCTGACCCCCTCGAGGAGTGGCGGAAAGATGCGTAGAACTCCCAGACGAGCTCCTGGTAGGTCGGCTCGGCGAGGCAGAGAAGGCGTCGCCAACCATAGGGGCGAACAGCTGCCTCCATCTGCGGCCTGGCATGAAGCGCCTCGAACACCTCAAAATCGAGATGCAGGTGCTCGGCGATATGGCGGGTATGGATGGTCCGTAGCAGATGGCGTTGTGTGATGCTCAGCTGGTCGAGGTAGTCTTCCATGATCCTGCAAAGCACAAGGATGTACAAATGGCACACAAGCGAACATGTTCAATGTTAGCAAAAACCACACTAGGAGCCCTCATATCGTAAGATATGGACAGTGGACTAGGCTCCCGGTGAAACAAGCATACCAATCACACGAGAGTCACACAAACAAACACACCGGTGACCCTCAAATCGAGAGATTTGGACAGTGGACTAGGCCCCCAGTGGAACACACACCAAATCCATACCAAATATTAACTAAACGATCCACCACACAAAAGCAACACAAGCACGCATACAATGCCAACATGCAAATGGTAGGCCGAATAACTGAAATCCCGGGACAAAAATTTAACAAGCAAAGAGCGCCATCGGCCTACCAAATCATTCCCAAATCATGCCACAATCCCAAATTCTTCACCTAACTCTAGGTATAGATTCTCCAAAAAATAAAATAAGAGGCAATGAAAACACACCTGGAGACGCAAGTAGATACCGCAAGAGAGGTGAAGAAAATGGAACACCCCAAGTTGCCGGAAAACCCACCGGAGAACTCGCTTCCGGCAACCAAACCTCGGCCAAACACACCCAAACCTCTGGGGATTGTGTTCCTCGACGCCAGGAGCGTGGGGGCGGTCGCGGTTTGTGATTTGGAGGTCGGGAGAGGGAGTTATGGCCGAAAAATCGAAGGATAAGAGGAGAAACCCGAAATTCCAGTGAGGGGGGCAGGTGAAATTTGAAAAAAATGATTCTGGGGGGTTAAAACACGGGTGGGCTGGAACACGACCGTGTTCTCCATGCTCCGCGCCCGTGTTTTTACTGCCGAGGGCGTGCCCCATTTGAAAACACGGGCGGGCTGGGTTCAAAACACTACCGTATTTTTGAACACCAGCGCCTATGTTTTTATTGCCGAGAGCACTTCTGGCCACAAAGGAAAACACGGGCGGGCAGGAGAGAAAACACGACCGTGTTTTTCTCCCCTGGCGCCCGTGTTTTAACTGCCGAGCCCATTCTGGATTTTTTCAAAATTCCAATTTCAAACCACCAAAACTCATTCGTGCCCGGCTCTAAAAATTACCCATTTACATATTAAAATGAACCGCTCGAGGCACAAAATACTTTCCAGACAGACTCCAGACAGACTCAAAGACTCAAAAACCGACAAAAATGAAAAGGAAAAAGGGTAGAAATGCAAACCGTGGTGGGGTTGTCTCCCCACAAGCGCTTCTTTACCCTCTTTTAGCTGGACGCCCATACTGGATACTCGGCGGGGTGCAGGAACAGGTGCCTCCACGAGCGGATCCACATCACTCTTGAGGTACATCTTCAGATTGCGGCCATGCACCAGACGGGTGCGACCACCAGCATTGGTCAGCTCGACCTGGCCATCCGGCAAGATGCAGGCGAGTGAGTACTCGGATGGCCAGGGTGGTCGTGGTGCACGAGGTGGAACCAGCTCATAGTGGTCTCCACCTTTCTTCCGTGCAGGCTTAGCCACCTTCTGCTTCGGCCGCCACTCCTCTTTGATCCTTTTGTTTGGTGGTGAGGTTGAAGGGAGTGGCGGCGCAGGCGTGAGAGGGGGATTTTGCAAAACGAGATGCACAGAGGGGTACACGACAGGCTCGTGTACCTGGTGAGAAATAGCATGCATAGGTGTGACAGCAAGCATATCACAATGATCAAGGTTAGCCACAGAAAAAGTAGCATGTTCATTCCCAGCACGCAAGATCAGTTTACCACTATGCACATCAATTAGTGCTTTGGCGGTGGCAAGAAATGGTCTACCCAAAATCAAAGGCACATCCACATCCTCATTTATATCCAGAACAACAAAATCAACAGGATATGTGAATGCGCCTACTTTAACAAGCAGATCCTCTATGATACCCCTAGGATGCACAATAGAGCGATCAGCTAACTGAATGCTCATCCTAGCAGGGATAAGTTCACCTAGGTCTAGCTTTTTAAACAGATTGTATGGCATAACACTAATGCTAGCGCCTAGGTCCGCCAAGGACTTCCCTACATGCATGCTGCCAATATTAAGAGGGATAGTGAAACTCCCTGGGTCCTAGCGCTTTTCGGGAAGCTTGTTCTGCAAGATGGCAGAACACTCCTCGCTCAGCATCACTGTCGAAAGATCCCCAAGTTTCTTCTTATTGCTGAGGAGATCTTTCATGAACTTGGCGTACTTGGGAATCTTCGACAGTGCCTCCATGAAGGGTATGCTGACATCGAGCTGCTTCAACATTGCCATGAACTTGGCAAACTCAGTCTCCAGCTTATCTTTATGCAGTCGAGTGGGGAAGGGAAGCTGGGGTACATGCTCCTTAACCACTAGTTGTGGCTTGGGAGCAGGGGCTTCCTTCTCCACCCTCACTTCTATATCATCGGCTGGAAGTGCTGAAGCACGCAGTGGCTCTTCCTCCCTAGCCTGGGCAGGTACTGCCGATGTGGACATGCCACTCCTGGTGGCGATGGCATTCAGCTGCTGGTGCGGCTCCCGTGGATTGGGGATGGTAGTGGCTGGTAGAGTTCCCAGGGCTCGGGTATTAATTTGGCGAGCCATGCTACCCATCTGGTTCTGTAAATCTTGCAAAACGGAACCTTGGTTCCTCTGGCCTGCCTCCTGTGAGGCTATGCTCTGGTCCATCCTCGTGAAAGTTTCTTGGGTGGTAGTCATGAATGCCGCTAGAATGTTTTTCAGCTCCGTCATCTGATTATCTGGATCCGGGATTGCTGCTGGCTCGGCATACTGACGCTGAGGCTGCTGCTGAGGGACTGGCCCCTGTCTAGCCTAGAAAGGCTGCCTCTGCTGAAAACCACCTGCTGGTGCTGGGAAATCAGGTGGCTTAGTGGTGTTGCTATTCCAAGCGAAGTTGGGATGCTGGCGCCACCCCTCATTGTATGTATTGCTGTAGGGGTCAAAGTGGCGAGCATTGTCGATGAAGTCCAACTGCTCTTGGGGAGTAGTTGACTCCCGCATAGCCTGGCAGTCTTCCACCAGATGATTTGAGCTCTCACACCACTGACGTTGAGCTACTAGAGGTGTAGCCAAACCTCTGCCCGGAATAAGACTGTTGGGCTGCTTCAATGTCTGCACCAACTCGGCCACCTGTTGCTTGAGCCCGGACCTAGCCTCCATGGCGTGCACACCACGTTCCCTGGAATTCCTGCCTCTGGTGCCCTGCCCCCAGGAATGATCTCTGGAAGCCAGTGTACTGATCATCTGGTTCAGTTCGGGTGGGGTCTTAGTAAGAATATCCCCTCCTGGACATAGTTCAATCACCCTCTGGTTGTCCGGAGAGAGAGCACTATGGAAGTTCCCCACGGTGAATGTATCACTGAATCCATGATGGGGACACTGCCATAAAAATCCTATGTACCACTCCCATGCATCACGAAGTGACTCGTCTTTCTCTTGGTGGAAGTGAGTGATCTCCCGCTGGATCTCTGTGGTCTTCGATGCCGGATAGTACCTGTGCACAAACTTGTTGGCCAGATCGTCCCAAGAAGTGATGGACAATGGGGGTTGGGTCTCCAACCACCTCTTAGCATTCCCCGCCAAAGAATGGGGGAAGAGGTGAAGGCGGATTGCATTATCAGGGACACCGTTTAGCTTGAACCCGTTTGTCAGCTGCAGAAAACGGGAAAGATGCACCCTCGCCTCCTCATCCTTCAAGCCATGGAACTGGATAGAGGATGTAATGAGTTGAATCCAGCATGGCTTGATCTCGAAGTTGTTCGCTGGAATAGGCGGGTAGAGGATGACGGGGCGGATGTCAGCAATCTGTGGAGTATAGTAGTACTCCAAGGGGACCCGACGGCGGTGGATGATGACGAACCCCATCTACCTGGGGTATGGGGTTGTTCCCCAAGACCTTATTCACCGGGGGAACCAAGTGAGGATTCCCCTGGTGTGGATTGTAATATCCTTCCATCTCGTACTCGTCCTCGGACTCGCTGCTCAATGGCCGTCTAGGCGCTCCTCCGTAGCCAGTCTAGCTCGCTGTTGTCTCCTGAGTTGGCGACAGGTGCGTTCAAGCTCCGGATTCAACGGCAGTAAACCTCCCGACTGGCTACGGGTCATGCACTACCTGCACACAGTCAAGCAAGCAAACCCGTGAAGGCACAAGTGGGACAAAGCAAACATTGCAAAAAGAAAAGCTAAATTAACAGAATTCACGTTTCTTTAACAACCTAGCCGTCTCCCGGCAACGGCACCGAAAACTTGACTCACTCCTACTGTCACTCTAGAAAATGGCCAAGTGAAACCACTTCCTAAAGCGTAGTATAGCGGCTTTGGGTTTTAATGTCAACCCGGGTCCTAGATGTGATGACTACTCAATGAAATCTTATTATTTAGCGGTGAAACTTTAGTGCAGGTTCAAACAAGCAAACAAGTAAGCAACTAAACGGTTGTTTTCAAGTTGAGAGAGGTCACCCGGATATGGTTCCCCCTAGACTGCAGTTAAGGTGGATTGCAATCTACCAAGTTCAGTTTCTATGATAGTTATACTGCGGGAGGTTCTTAAACAGTCTGAAGTCTCGACTAAAGGTCTCCAGACCCTCTCAATCTAAGTCCCCAGCGGGCGACTAACCTCCACCGGAGTAAACAGATTGAGGCCCTAACAAACCAAACCTCCACTACCGAAGTAAATTCGGTACAGAATAGTGAATTGGCTCCTCGACTAAAGTCACCAATTCACTACCTTCAATTAAGGGTGCTCTATTAACCTAGGCAAATATTCTCTTTCTAGGCTAAAGCAGAAATAACAGGAATTTGATCAGGATTCAAGTCATTCAATCATTCAGGCCTCAATTGAATATAATCAAATCATAAAATCTGTACTTGGGTTCATACAATCAGACCTAACCTACAAATCTAGGGTTCTCCATACCCAGATGAATGGGAAAACTACTCCATGGAGAGAGATGCAAAAGAAGATTCAGATGCGGAAACCATACTGTGAAGGATGGGTTTCTGCTCCTGGTCGTCAATCGGCATGTCTCCAAGTGTGAGCCGAGCTCCAATGGTGATGAAGATCAAGTTAGGGCACTTGGGAACTCTGGTTCGTCGCTTTCTCTCTTTAGGAATCGCTCTGTCTCTCTAAAACTCGGAACTCCTTCTCTTTTGGCTCAAATCTTCCTAAAAGGGAAACCCTGGGCAAAACACGGTCGAGGGCACGGCCGTGCTTTGCTGCTGCCTGCCCGTGCCCTTGCCACGTGTTAAAAACACGGCCACACCTTGGGGAAAACACGGTCGTGCCTAATGTTGGACACGGCCGTGTTTTGAGTCAGTCCTGCCCGTGTTTTGGGCCAGCGCATGACAATCTTGGATCAAGCCTCGGCAGTAAAAACACGGTCCAGGAACACGGCCGCGCTCTGATTTAGGCGCGCCCGTGCTTTGGCTCCAGCTCGACCGAATGACTTCCGAATGCCCCGAAACTCGTGCTTAGCCTTTCCTTCGACGTCTGGGACCTGAAATATGACAAAGTAGCACAACCTGGCGTAAAATAGGCCAAAAATACACGACTATGCCCCACAAACGGATAAGAACTAGGGGTGCAAACATGTGCAATTACATCGTTATCAATACTCTATGCAATGAAAAAATTATTTACTAATCAACATACTCTAAATTTAGTCAAAGGACAATCTTATTCACTCAACAAAAAAAAAAATTAAATGACCACATCAATGCGTCCATAAAAACTCCAGCCTGACTTTCATGATTTGTTTTGTATTGTGGTTATTTCATATTAAACTAAGTAACTAAGAATGATACATATGGCCAGTTACACTATAAGGTAAAAGATTTAAATAATTGAAATCATCTAAAAAATTTGGTAGTCCGAAATCAGGTTCTCTTAAACTCACCCATTTGTCCAATCATGCCATATTATCAAGAGATTTAGGATTTAACGGTTAACCAAACTAAAACTTTCAAAAAATTGGTCACTTACAGTTTGCATAACAATATCGTTACTTAAATAGTTCTAAAAATTAATATCACTTAAGAATTCTACATCATATCTACACATTAAATACAACAATTCAATATGCAATATTCGAACCAATGATATTTGGGTTACAATTTAAAATTATCCTTCATTTATGAAATAGACATAAATTAAATTTATTGCTATTCTCAAATTCAAATATGAAAATATGAAAATTCGAATATCAAATAACAAAAAAAGTACTTACGGGAGAGTTAGTGGGCTAGCTAACAGTAGTGGAAAAGTCATATGATATTTAGATTTTAGGTTTTCAGATTTTGTATTTAAAGAGATACCAAACATTTCTTTAGTGTAATTGGTAATGGTTATTGTCTTTGTTTGAAAAGACCATGGTTCAAATCTTGAGATTAATGTATTTTTATGAATAAAAAATAAATAATAATTGAAAAGACACAATTACCCTTCCTCCATCATATGCAATTAGAGTTTCAACCATTTTAGTTGCGGTCTTTATGGCAATTTTACTTAAAAATTCATATGACATAATAAGAATTTTCCAATTTACAACCACACGAATTCAATAATCAGCCTTCACATCAGCAAAAATTTGAATAATCAGAGACATTTTAGTTTTTTTTAGTAACCCAATTAGAATGTTTCGTCTAGCATTCTCTCTCTCCATTTTCAATTTCCTATTATCCTTAACTGGCTTAGGATAGGGTCAGTTACCATTGGTTATTGGCTTATGAGTAACTAAATCTAGACCTTTAGATCTAAGTGGCCCCAGAAAATCCAGATCTAAGAGTTGTGAATTAAAGTCATTTTATTTTCTCTAGTTTTCTTAAACTCTTATCTTCTTCGTTCTAACTCGGATATCATTTTTTTTTTTTTGCACAGATGGAACGAGTTTGTTTTGCTCTACAAAATGAGATCAATATTCAATATATTTCAAGAAACTTTTTTTCATACCACCCGTTACCAACTACATACCATATGGTACCTTCTTCGTTTTTAAGTCGTTTTTTAAAACGTTTGCTCAGAAGGAATGGTTCATCGTGATCTATTGGATCTACAAATTTCTGGATGAAAACAATACTAGACAAAAAATTACCATACCTTACCACTATTGTATGTGGGTGGTAACTTGTAGTAAACAATGTATGAAAGTCGTAAATGACAGTTAGTATACTCCTACTATCATGTATTCAACCTTCTTACCATATTGGTATGTTCATACCATCATGGTATGCTTTCTTACCATATGGTATTACCATATGGTAATGACTGGTAAAAATTGACTCAAATGTTTTTGTACTAAAAGTATATCAAAGTGGATATCATTTTAAAGAGCACATTTAATCTGATTTATCTGTGCAAAAAATTTTAAATATCGACTTAAAACGAGGGAGAAATCGTTCATTAAAGATTAAAGAGGAAAAGATAAAATGCTTTCCAGGAGAGAGAGGCGGATTCTGGTAGGGGTGTCAAAGTGAGCCCGTTGGGTTGAATCGGGTTGCACAATTTTGTCATTTCTCATTTTAGTTTTTGATTCTTTATTCTTATTCTTGGGTTGGTTAACTTGGTTGAGTTTGTAGGCTCTGATATCAAAGTTTTCTGCATATTTTTTGATTCCAAATTGACATATCCTCATATAATATTTTAATAGTCTTGTCAAAGAATTTGATTCCAAACAAGTGATATGCATGGTTTTTCACATAACTTTTCTTTTCTTTAGTTTTTTGTTATATTCCTTATGTAAGGAGATAGTGACATGGTTCAATTGATAATTTTTTGTTTTGCAGATAGATTTCAGTTTCCCTAACTAATTGTTACTAAGTTTTAATTATTCATTAATTTTTGTTTTATTTTAGTTAGACTAGTTATTATATCAGTAATTAATTCGGTTTTTGAAACAGCTTCCTCTAATGTTTCCGTAGTTCCGATACTCATTTGTTCTTCTACAATATCTGAAACAAAGTATGATAGTTCTAGTGTAACCATAGTGCTATCGTTTGTTGAAGTAAGATCGATAGCGTCTATTCCTTCTATTAGTTTATTTATATGGTGAGTATTAGGCATTATAGTATTTATATCTTATCTTTTAATTCTAAGATTAGTTCTTGTAGTTTCTTTATTTCACTATTGTCGTCATACTGATGAAGTATAGTAATATTTCTTATCTCTTCTTTTTCTTCTTGTTCTTCTTCTTTTAACTTGTTTGTTATTCTTCTAGAGGGATGTCGTTCGTCTATACTAATTCTTGGATTACTATAGTCTGATTTAATTACTTTTATAGGGGATTCTAAATGTATTAGTGGTTTAAATAATTCTTCTATGGTAATTACTTCTTTATCCTTGAATGTTAAACTATGACGACTATTGGTCAAAGCGTAGTTTATTTGATATGTTACTGAAAATGGTTTACTATTTTCTCTCATAAAATTGTCTCTTTTTAGTTCATATTTTATAATTATTGAGGAATCAAGATTTCCGTCTGTTAGACTTAAACCTTGTTGTAAATTAATATCAAATTTAATTATTCCTACTCCTAAATTTCCTTGTCCTTTTGATTTTATGCTTTCTTCATTGTTAATGAGTCTGTCATCTCTTATTTCTAGTTCTATTGGAGCACTAATTCCTGTTTTCATTGTTGATTTAAAAATAATTTGTATCGTACTAATATGAATATAATCTATTTTATTTTGTTCTTCATGTTGTAGTTTTGATAATTTTTTTCTAATTTTTCCTTTTTTATTATTTGGATTAGAAAGTCTCCTTTGGTATGTTCTATTGGTATAGTTGTTTCTCCTATCATCTTTCCATATTTAATTGTATTTTTTCTATCAAATAATTTTGATAAAAATGACTTTGTGATGAAATTTTGGGTTTCTGATAAAGTAAAATTAGTTTGCTCTTTTATTTTTTCATATCTACGATACCATCAAAGAAATAATTTTCTTCTTCATTCTTGTTTAAATAATCAAAATGAGTTTTACTAGTACTAGGGTTGTCAGACATACCTGATTCTTGTTAGTTGAAATGGTTTGATTCCTTGTTTCTTAGCGTCTTCATGGTGATGCTATGTGAAGAATGCTGGAGATGATCGTTGGAGTAATGTTTAGGAATTTTTTGTAGGTCTGATGATTTTGTTGTGTGGTATTTTTGGTAGGGGATAAGAGTGTCTCCAGAGTATTACCTCAAACACTCAGTGCCTAAGCACACCTCAAGACGAAGTCTTGGTTTTTGAGAGAAATATCAACTCTACTCGTTTATTCTCTACCCTCCTTATGAGGAATATGATACATATTTATAGCAGGTCTTAGCCTGCTTCTACGTAAGAGCTTACATCACCTTCCAACAGGTGAGAAAACAAACAAACAACCTTTATAAAGCTAGGTAGTTACATTTGTGCAGAGAAGTGATGATATGAGCTTTCATCTTTTTTAGTGGAGTGACTATTCCTTGTCTTCTTCTCTTCCTTTTTCTTAGTGGGGTCAGTCATTCTTGATTCCCTGAATATTCCTCTCCATTATTGCTACTAGTGGTGGTGATCATGTATGTTGCACACTTGATGCAGATATGGTCTTCGTGGAGCTGCAATAATTCACACAGTTTTTTCTTTTGTTCTGTTGGTAATGGGGCCAATGTTCCTTCTAGATTGATGAAATCTCTTGTAAAATTTGTAATTATATCCCATTCTTCCTTGGTGAATTGTGCCTTGGAGTTGCTAATGATCACCTTATGTTCACTTCCGTAATTAAACTCGATATTATCCGTTGGTTTGATGTAATGGATTGCTTGGCATACTGAGAATAATGATTTCACCTGATGATTTTCTAGTATTTTAGCTGTCTTCAATTCATCCCTTGTTGGATATTTTCCGTTTGAGACTCCCATTTTGATGAGGGCTTTTGATGGTATAATCATTTCTCCCTGGCTGAATACTGGATAGCTGGATGTATACTTTAGATAGATTTCTCTGTCTTTGGCAAAGAATTTCAGATAGTTTTGAACAAACATCTTGAATTTAATGGGGAATTCGTCGAGGATGTCAATTTTTCTGGTGTAGATGGTATCCAATAATCCATATTGGTGGAGAGCGAATACCATTGCTGGTGAGGCTTCTTCTGTGACTACAGCTTTTGGTCCTCCTTTGAATGTTGGATAAAAACCCATGGTAGTATGTATTTCTTCATAGTTGATAAGATCATTCCAACATTGTTGGAATTTCTGTATTGTAGGTTTTTTGGATTCTTCTTTTTCCTTTGTGGTCTGGATATTCCTAATGTTAATACCAGGAATCTTCATTACTAGTCGTTGTTGTGGAATGACCAGCTCATTTGTTTTCTTCATGGTAAGAGCTTTGTATGATTCGTCAAGTGCTTGATATGCTTCCTCCTTAGTTGTGAATGACTGATGTTTAACATTATGACCGATAATATGCTGAGCAGCTATTGCCCCAATTGGTATAAACTCCTCGAAATGGTCCATCATAAATGACATACCATTTTCCTTTCTTTGACTTTCTTTCATCCTCTTCATATTTTTCATCTTCTTCTACCAGATCTGCCCATTTTGTGGATGATGATGCTAATTTCTCTTGTTGTATTTCTGGCTGAGTTTTTCCATTGATTTGTTGTTGCAGAATGTTGATGGTAGTTTTGAGCTGTTCTAGTTCCCCCCCTCCTTAGAGAAAGCTGAGTTTCAAGAGATAGTATTTGTTCTTCCTTTTGCTGTTGCTGATTCTGCATCTGCTTGATTATTCCCTCCATTCTCTTGTAAGGGTGTCGGCCAGAGGGTTGGCTGTTGACTTAATATACTTCAGATATGGCTTGTAATAGTGTAGCTGTTGCTGCCAGCGGATTAATCTTCCTTTGTTAAATTCTGCTTCAAGTTTGTATTTCTTTAGCTGGTAAAGTACTAGAAAGAAATTTTACAGTACTAGAAGGACAATTACAAAATGATGCTCAAAGTCTTCAATACAATTATAAGTATTACTGACTATAGAAAATATATCCTTAAAAATCGATAAAACTTGGAAAACAGATAAATGAATATCAAGGAGTCATAATCAACACATTAGAAGAAAATAATAAACATCTAAGAACAATATTAGAATACCAAGTGAACAAAAAACATAAAGAATTATACTCGGATCTAAAAATAGCTGAGAATATAATAGATAATATTATCCAGCAAATAAAGGATAAAGGAAAAACTATTATAAACTCTAATATTGAACAAAATAAAATACTACTAGAAGAAAATCTTAGAAAAATAATAATAAACCTTCAAGAAATAATAGTTAAATTGGAAAATATACGATACCTTACTATCGAAGATATGAAAAAATGTTTGGAAAATCATAAGAATTCTGGAAAATTAACTATTGTTGCACCTTATACATTATGACAACTATTGACGAAAATATTAACAAACTAAATGATTTACTAATGGCCTTAAGCATTGAGTCTGAAAATGAAGAAAATATCGAAAATGAAAAAGTAGTTTTAGATTATAGTAGTGACGAAAATCCTTATACAAATTATGTCAAAACAGAAAACAACCCTTTTCATACTACGGAAAAAGGCGAAAACTCACAAACAATTCCATCAAAAACATATAAGCGAAGATTTAATGAATACAACGATGGACAAGTATTTTTCGATGAATATCTTTATAAAAATTATTATGCTCCTCGTAGAGAGGGAGGATGGACTAAAATTCCCCACTCATATATTCCAAAATATTCTACAACAAGTTATAATAGTCCAGATATTTTAGATCTGGATTGTAGTACTAATCCATTAGAAGAATTAGAAGATTGGAAAAATCGAACAGGACTATTAATTCAAACTAATGACGATTTAAAGAAATTACAGCCTAGTTAAATATTTAATTTCATAATATATAAAATTACTGGAGCAGTTTATCACTACCTAAGTACAATGGATATTCCTACAAAAACATTTCTTTATGGAGATGATGCCATAAAAACTTTTGAAAAAATATTAAATGCCTTAACCTATGAATTCCTAGGAAGATATCCACGAGAGAGAGAGAAAACAATGCAACATTGAGTAATCAAGCTATTTGGCACTTAACAAATTTAAGAATCTGTAATATGTGTTATCTAGAATCATTCATTTGTGAATTCAAAATACATTACTATCAAGTTATTCAAACAACACGAAAAGACTTGGATAAATTATTCTTTTCTAAATTACCACTAATAGTATCAGAAAAAGTAGAAACTGCCTTCAACGAAGCAGTTCAGAAAGAAGAAGTACCAAATACTTTAGGAGGACGAATTTTAACATTACAAGAATGGCATAAAAGAGCATGTAACGAAGAAAAGTTGAAAAAACAAGCAAAAATTGATCTTTGTTGTGAAGATTTCTCACATAAAATAGGAAAATACGGACGTAACAATGAAAACCAAAGGATAAAGAAAATACGAAAATACAAAAAATGGCGAAAAATACCTTATAAAGAATATAGAAGAAATAAGTATAGAAATCCTAATAAATATTTCAGAAATAGAAAACAATATAAACAAAAAACAAGAAATAAAGATTATTGTCCTAAAGGCAAACCAAATTGTAGATGTTGGCTTTGTAATGAAGAAGGACATTATGCTAATAAATGTCCAAAGAAAAACGTTAATAATAAGAAACAAGAAGTGCTAAGAATAGCATTCGATTGCGGATTTGAACCTATAGAAAAAACAGATTTTGAAACATCAGATATAGATATAATTGAATACCTTACAGACTTAGAGGTATCTTCAGATGAGTCAGAAGAAGATACTAACTAAAAGTAATCCAAATGCAACATTTATAAAAGTCACTATTGAAAACAAAGATTTTCTAGCATATATAAATACAGGAGCAACACTTTGTTTTGAAAAAAGGGCAACCATTAGAAATTGGGAAAAATTAGTTGAACCTCTAAAAATTGTAGTCGCAGATAAATCGATACACGAGATTTGGTATGTAAAAAATTATGTACCCATCATTATAGAACAATACGTTGTTACTGCAAAAACGATATATTTACATGATTCAGGGTTAGACATGATAATAGGAAATAATTTCCTTAAGTTATATCAACCTTTTACTCAAAGAATTAAAAATATTAGTCTACAAGCACCCAGAATGAAAAACCAAGAGTCCAAAATCGTTACAACTAAAATTATAACAAAAAATGAAGTATTGAAAATCGTTCTACAAAAATTAAAAAATAGGCTTGAATATATCCAGGTAGCTTATGGAATAGTTGAAGAAAAACTAGAAGAAGTATGTAGTGAACACCCATTAGATAGTATAAAAAACACAAATTCAGAATTAATAGAAATCAAACTTAAATATCCAAATATATAAGTTAATGTTCCCAATAAAATCAAATATACACAAAGAGATGTAGAAGAATTTCAAGAAGAATGTAAAGAGTTACTCAATAAAAGTATCATTAGGGAAAGTAAGAGCCCTCATAGCACTCCGGCGTTTTATGTAGAAAATAATAACGAGTTAAAAAGAGGAAAGAGACGTATGGTAATAAATTATAAAAAAACTAAATGAACAAACAGTAGGAGATAGTTATAAACTAAAGGGTCAAACGTGGTTTAGTAGTTTAGATGCTAAATCAGGATATTGGCAATTACATCTACACGAAAACACAAAGCCATTAACAGCTTTTTAATGTCCACCTCAAAAACACTATGAGTGGAATGTCGTACCATTCGGACTTAAACAGACACCAGGAATTTATCAAAGATTTATGGATAAAAATTTAGAAGGATTACAAGACTTTTGCCTAGCATATATTGACGATATCATTATCTTCTCAAATAAAGATAGGAAGGATCATGAAGAAAAACTAATCAAAGTATTAGAAATAATAAAAGAAAAAGGACTAATAATTTCAAAAAAGAAATCAAAATTACTAGTTAATGAAATTGAATATCTAGGACTAAAAATAAATAGTACAGGCGAAATAGAATTAACAACAAATGTTAAAGAAAAACTAGATAAATTTCCCGATAAAATGGAAAATAGAAAACAAATACAAAGATTTTTAGGAAGTTTAAATTATATTAGCGAGCAAGGATTTCTAAAAAAACTTAGCAAAAGAACGAAAACTTTCAGCAAAAGATATCAGACAAGATACCTTGGAAATAGGAAGATAAAGATACAGAAGTAGTAAAATTCATGAAGGCTAGTTGTGATCATTTATCTAAATTATATAACCCATGTGATCGCGATTTTCTCATAGTTGAAACAGATGCATCCAAGGATACATGGGCAGGTTGCATGCTCGCAATTCCCGAAGGAAAGAAATTACTATCTCTTGATCACTGTGGCAATTTACTATCTAAAAATGAATCAAATGATTCATCTACCAACCATGATGATAAATTACTATCTAAAGAATCGAAAGATTCTACAGACTATTCAATACCTTTTAATACAAACAAGTATCTAAAAAAGTTATGTAAATATATTTCAGGAACATAATCAGATACAGAGAAGAACTATCCAGTTCATGAGCTAGAAACACTAGCTTGTCTCAGGACATTGAAGAAATGGAAACTCGAATTGTTAACCAGCAGATTTGAGTTACGAACAGACTCTAAATATGTTACAGGTTTCTGGAGATACAAACTTGAAGCAGAATTTAACAAAGGAAGAATAATCTGCTGGCAGCAACAGCTACACTATTACAAGCAATATCTGAAGTATATTAAGTCAACAACCAACCCTCTGGCCGACATCCTTACAAGAGAATGGAGGGAATAATCAAGTAGATGCAGAATCAGCAACAGCAAAAGGAAGAACAAATACGATCTCTTGAAACTCAGCTTTCTCTAAGGAGGGGGGAACTAGAACAGCTAAAAACCACCATCAACATTCTGCAACAACAAATCAATGGAAAAACTCATCCATAAATACAACAAGAGAAATCAGCATCATCATCCACAAAATGGGCAGATCTGGTAGAAGAAGATGAAAAATATGAAGAGGATGAAAGAAAGTCAAAGAAAGGAAAATGGTATGTCATTTATGATGGACCATTTTGAGGAGTTTATACCAATTGGGCAATAGCTGCTCAGCATATTATCGGTCATAATGTTAAACATCAGTCATTCACAACTAAGGAGGAAGCAGATCAAGCACTTGACGAATCATAGAAAGCTCTTACCATGAAGAAAACAAATGAGCTGGTCATTCCAAAACAACGACTAGTAATGAAGATTCCTGGTATTAACATTAGGAATATCCAGACCACAAAGCTGTAGTCACAGAAGAAGCCTCACCAGCAATGGTATTCTCTCTCCACCAATATGGATTATTGGATACCATCTACACCAGAAAAATTGACATCCTCGACGAATTCCCCATTAAATTCAAGATGTTTGTTCAAAACTATCTGAAATTATTTTCCAAAGACAGAGAAATCTATCTAAAGTATACATCCAGCTATCCAATATTCAGCCAGGGAGAAATGATTATACCATCAAAAGCCCTCATCAAAATGGGAGTCTCAAACGGAAAATATCCAACAAGGGATGAATTGAAGACAACTAAAATACTAGAAAATCATCAGGTGAAATCATTATTCTCAGTATGCCAAGCAATCCATTACATCAAACCAACGGATAATATCAAGGTTAATTACGGAAGTGACATAAGGTGATCATCAGCAACTCCAAGGCACAATTCACCAAGAAAGAATGGGATATAATTACAAATTTACAAGAGATTTCATCAATCTAGAAGGAACATTGGCCCCATTACCAACAGAACAAAAGAAACAAGTGTGCGAATTATTGCAGCTCCACGAAGACCATATATGCATCAAGTGTGCAACATACACGATCACCACCACTAGCATCAATAATGGAGAGGAATAGTCAGGGAATCAAGAATGACTGACCCCACTAAGAAAAAGGAAGAGAAGAAGACAAGGAATAGTCACTCCACTAAAAAAGGTTGTTTGTTTGTTTTCTCACCTGTTGGAAGGTGATGTAAGCTCTTACGTAGAAGCAGGCTAAGACCTGCTATAAATATGTATCATATTCCTCATAAGGACGGTAGAGAATAAACGAGTAGAGTTGAGATTTCTCTCAAAAACCAAGACTTCGTCTTGAGGTGCTTAGGCACTGAGTGTTTGAGGTAATACTCTGGAGACACTCTTATCCCCTACCAAAAATACCACACAACAAAATCATCAGACCTACAAAAAATTCCTAAACATAACTCCAACGATCATCTCCAGCATTCTTCACATAGCATCACCATGAAGACGCTAAGTAACAAGGAATCAAACCATTTCAACTAACAAGAATCAGGTATGTCTGACAACCCTAGTACTAGTAAAAATCATTTTTATTATTTAAACAAGAATGAAGAAGAAAATTATTTCTTGGATGGCATCGTAGATATTGAAAAAATAAAAGAGCAAACTAGTTTTACTTTATCATAAACCCAAAATTTCATCACTAAGTCATTTTTATCTAAATTATTTGATAGAAAAAATATAATTAAATATGGAAAGATGATAGGAGAAACAACTATACCAATAGAACAGACAAAAGGAGACTTTCTAATCCAAATAATATATAAGGAACAAATTAGAAAAAAGTTATCAAAACTACAACAGGAAGAACGAAATAAAATAGCTTATATTCATATTAGTATGATACAAATTATTTTTAAATCAACAATGAAAACAAGAATAAGTGAGCCAATAGAACTAGAAATAAGAGATGACAGACTCATTAACAATGAAGAAAGCATAATAGCAAAAGGACAAGGAAATTTAGGAGTAGGAATAATTAAATTTGATATTAATTTACAACAAGATTTAAGTCTAACAGACGGAAATCTTGATTCCTCAATAATTATAAAATATGAACTAAAAAGAGACAATTTTATGAGAGAAAATAGTAAACCATTTTCAATAACATATCAAATAAACTACGCTTTGACCAATAGTCGTCATAGTTTAACATTCAAGGATAAAGAAGTAATTACCATAGAAGAATTATTTAAACCACTAATACATTTAGAATCCCCTATAAAAATATTTAAATCAGACTATAGTAATCCAAGAATTAGTATAGACTAACGACCTCCCTCTAGAAGAATAACAAACAAGTTAAAAGAAGAAGAACAAGAAGAAAAAGAAGAGATAAGAAATATTACAATACTTCATGAGTATGACGACAATAGTGTAATAAAGAAACTACAAGAACTAATCTTAGAAATAAAAGATAAGATATAAATACTATAATGCCTAATATTCACCATATAAATAAACTAATAGAAGGAATAGACGCTATCGATCTTACTTCAATAAACGATATCACTATGGTTACACTAGAATTATCATACTTTGTTTCAGATATTGTAGAAGAACAAATGAGTGTCGGAACTACGGAAACATTAGAGGAAGTTATTTCAAAAACCGAATTAATTACTGATATAATAACTAGTCTAACTAAAATAAAACAAAAACTAATGAATAATTAAAACTCAGTAACAATTAGTTAGGGAAACTGAAATCTATCCGCAAAACAAAAAAAATTATCAATTGAACCATGTCACTATCTCCTTTCATAAGGAATATAACAAAAAAACTAAAGAAAAGAAAAGCTACCTGAAAAACCATGCATATCACTTGTTTGAAATCAAATTCTTTGACAAGACTATTAAAATATTATATGAGGATATTTCAATTTGGAATAAAAAAATATGCAGAAAACTTTGGTATCAGAGCCCACAAACCCAATCAAGTTAACCAACCCAAGAATAAGAATAAAGAATCAAAAACTAAAATGAGAAACGACAAAAATGTGCAACCCGATTCAACCCAACGGGCTCACTTTGACACCCCTAGATGCTGGACAGGTTACTCATAGTTACTCAACATAAGGTTACTGACCTGATATGCTCTCTCCTTAACTGATCTTTATTATTTTGCTTCAAGTTCGAATTTAGATATTTGTGTGCCAAATAATAAGATTTTATGTGATCTACAGAATAATATCAATTTTGATATATGTGAGAGAAAAATTCAAAAGCATTGTCACGATCATATGTTCATGACTCATGCTCCTAGTCAACAATAACTAAAATTATATCAGTAGCATTCAAATTTATACCACTATACACGAATGACTCGTGTACGGGACCATAATTCACAATTTCATCCATGTAAATATTAACCTATACCAATATTTAATTTTCACTAATACAGGAGCAGAGCTAGGATCCAGTGGTCGGGGGGCTGACTTTTTTGTATAGTATCCGTAAAAAAATTTAAGAAGATATTTACATTGTGAGTCATAAGCTCCAAAATTTAATTATCTAGACTCCAACATTTAATTATCTAAATTGAAAAAATATTATAAGCTCTAAAATTTCATTATCTAGTTTGAACTTTGAAATTAAAAGATATTTGAATAAGTACAAAAGTTAAGTAATCGGTCTAAATTTTAAACAAAAATTTAACCAAATTAGGAAAACTAAAAGAAAGATGTTGCTACCAGGTATTGAACCATGGTACTGCATATTCACAAGCAGCTACTGCATTCCGTTAGATTAGAGACAGATATAATTATTCATTGTTTACACAGTATTGTTATTCTAGAATATTTAACTTCTTCGAAATTTTCAAAATTCTCGATATTTTTGCACGCGATCTTGACGGCCCCCTAGGAACAAGGTAGCTTCGCCTCTGCACTAATATACAACAACTAGTTACATTTTCTTTAAATGGAAGAAAAAAGAATATTAGAAACAAACTGAAATGCTCGAGGAAAAGCGAGAGAGATCTGCTTCTTTCATATTCGTTTTGTTTCTATAGTGTGCTTCCTTGCATTGCATGGTGGGCTTTTTAATTTCTACTGTCAACGTTATTACTTTTCCCAACCAAAGACTTTTGATATCGGTCTTCGGGTGTTATTTTATTCTTTATATTAATAAGACTTGCTAACAATATAAAAGGATTGGTAGCTGATAAGGTGTTTAATCTTGTTAGGGGTGGGCAACGGGAAACGGGTATTTGGGTATACCCGTACCTGTCCCGTTTTTAAGGGTTACGGGTACCCATATTACCCGTACTATTATAAACGGATGGGACTTGGGATTGTACATTCCTAATATGGGTACCCACGGGTTACCCGCAAATACCCGTTTGGGTAATGTGGGTACCCGTTTTACCCATTTGCGAACTCTAATCCATAGAAAGGGAATGTCCACTTCGCCACAAAGATGAAACTTTTCTTAGTAAAGAAACAAAGAACGCTATGGGAAATGCAACCTCAATAGATAGTATGGCTATCACTATATCTATTGAGGATGCATGCATTCACTAAGGAATGTCATATTTCTGCTCTTAAATATGACTTATTTTTAGTACTTAAATTTTGAATTTACTTAAATATTCATAACAAAAAAGCAACTCTTTCTTTCTCAAATACTCTCCCCAACCACACCCTCCCCTCTCACATTGTCACTGGCCACTTCGCAGTGGTGAAATTTTTTTTGGTGAAAAGAAGAGCACAAAGAGGTGCTCTAACCCTTATTATTAATCATATGAGGTTCTGAGACCACAATTACATCACATAACAACAAGTGATGTAGCATCAGATCGTAAATATCAAAGAGAGGAGCACTTCTACTATGCTATAAAGCATTGGTGCTTTAATGTACAACTTGAAGTTGTACTATAACGTTAAATGTATAAGTTCAGGTTGTACCATAAAGGAATTTGAACCCTTATGTTATTGTACAACTTCATAACTTAAAGTTGTACCGTCACATAAAGGTACAAGTTCAAATTGTACCATAAAAGAATTTGTACAAAAGTGTATAGGTACAATATGAAGTTGTACCATAATGTTAAAAGTACAACTTCAAGTTGTAGCATAAAGGCAAAAACCTATAGCACCAATACTATATGGCATTGTAAAATTCCTTCAAAGAGAGAGCAGCCTATGGGAATATCATGCCCCTTATTCCCAAGAAAATCACCCATAAAGTTCTGCTCTCTATAAACATGCCTAACGCAGATCTCTTAAAATTGTCCACCAACATCCTAGCTTGATGGATAATCGGGGCATAGCGGTGTGACTCATCAACCGACCCTCTAGGTAGCTCAGCCACTACCTGGGAGTCATTTGTAGTTTGACCCTCTCTACTCCATCCTTTGATGCAAGTTGTAAAGCCTCCAAAGCTCATCGTAGCTTGGCTAAAGTTATGGTACAAACTCCATAGTTAGACAGAAAGTTCCCCATAGATCTCCCCTCGTGGTTCCTTAGAACACCGCCCGCAGCCGCCCTTGAGCCCTCCCTCCGAACTGGACCGTCTGAGTTAATTCTGGCCCATCCCTCCTGAGCTGGCTTCTAATACAGCATTCGCTTTGTTCTCTTCACCTCTTCTTGTATGCCACTGGCCATTCCTCATCATGTGCTTTGCGAACAATCGCCACCCTGGCCTTAATCAGCGTCACTAACACCTCTGTCGTTGTCGATCCTCTTGCAAATATTCTATCATTTATGCAATTCCACAAATACCAACACGCTATACCAAAGATTAAGCACACACTTGGCGACCCGCTACAAAAATATATATTGCCCCTTTAGGGATGAATGTTACAACATTGACCCGAACTTCATTGCAAAAAGTGAGCGTCTGCAACGAGTTCCTAGTCTATGTTATAAGTGGTGTCAGAACAAAGATGGAAAACAAGTTTCATGATGGCGTTGAAACTTTTAGTGACAAAAATTATTACCACTTCCTTACCTTCCAAATACGCTAGAGAAAACAAATCACATGCACCACATATTAGAGAGAGGAATAACATTCAAGCAAATGCCTATAGAATATTGCTTAATTTTGAGTCGGCAACTTGGCCAACCCCGAACGGATGCTAGAAGCCTCCCAAAGGGCTAGCGCCACCAGACAAGAAAAATAGATGTTCCAAGGACTAAACTTCCGCCCAACACACTGGGCACGTTTCTAAAACTGTTACCTTTTTTAATGCAAGGGATCTTTAGTCAGTAGAACTTGACATAGCATCTGCCAAAGAAGAAAAAAAACTTTACTTTAACCTATATCAGACTCTCAGACTTGCATCCACAATTTATGATCCACTAGGCTTGCCTTGCTCTTCTACCGCTCCTACCTTTTCAACCTAGCTGGCAAATGAAAACCAATTTAACTGAATATTCAGTTGAGGCATACTCATACCATACCAACCAGCCCTCCATAACTTCTCGAGATTACCTAGTTGGCAATAACTATTTTTTCTCAATTACCGGCAATCAAACAACCCATACACTATTTTCCTTTTTCACTATCAATCATGTAGACACTGTTGAATCTACGCCTAAGGGAGTTGAGGGAATAACTTTTGGCATTAATTGAGATACCCTCAAGATCTATTTATCAAACATCACTGGAACAACCTCCATTGAGGTCCCCTACCACACTAGTCTTTCATACAATATGATTCACATTCATGAAGGATACTCTGCCATCCCCAAGATGGACGAGAAACAGCCCCTACTAGCAACAACATACCATTTGGAAAATACTTATCATGATAAATATGAGCCAAGAGAGAGGTGAGATCATCAAAGTTTGATTAAATAGCACAAATCGTCTAAACCCCATGAGGCCCTCGTGCTTGCTATGACACGTGACCTCCACGACACCTAGTGCATGTTTCCTTTTCCTTAGAGAACCCCCCACCAAAATTGTGGCATATGTTTATTTAAACAACAAAATAAAGTAAGTGGCAATTTGAAACAAGACATCACATGTATTGACAAAGGCGTCGCATCTGCCTTTAGGAAAGTCTCCTTTGCCACCCACGATAGTGCCTTTGTTTCCAACGTTTGTGCTTTGACATACCGCCGTTAGTGAGACCAGGTAATCCCCCTTTGAACGTAGACCAACTATTAATCTTGTGACTTATTGATCATATTAAGCAAGAGGTTGAGGTGGATGAAAACACCCCCGAAGCTATTGTGGAATGGTATGCCCGTGTTTCATAGAGGGACCTCACTTTTGCCCTGATGTAGCATCCAACCATTCCGCTGAATAATTAGCTGGAAATTTCAGAATTTTCTACCCATATCTACTATTTAAAATAATTAAGTATGCAGAAAATTTAACATAAAATCGAAATTTACAAAAACAATATAATCTATAGACCACTTAATGACCAATTTTATCCCTAATAGGCATATCACTAATAATATCCTCAGTTTGCAACAAACTGTCCACTCAATATCGAGGAAGGGTGGGAAGAAAGGAACCATGCTCCTTAAGGTGGACCTCGCCAAAGCCTAAAACAAATATGATTGGTCGTTTTTGCAAGAGACTCTAGTGTAAGCTAGAATCCCTCACAACAACGTCTGCGCCATTATGCAATGTGTCACACATCTGTCAAAATGCATATCTTGTGGAATGGAGGAGAAATAGAGGCTTTCACACCAACCAGAGGACACAACAAGAATTTCCCTTATCTCCCTACTTATTACGCTTTCTGTTGAAAGATTTAGTCATTCGATAAGTAGGAGTGTTAAGAGTAAGGTTTGGAAATCTGTTTCCCTTTCAGTTGGAGGACCACCCCTCTCCCACCTCTTTTTTATCGATGACCTCGTGATTTTTGCCAAGGTTGGTGTCAAGCAGGCATAGGGGATCCTTGCTTTCCTTAATGAATATTGTTAAGTGTCAGGCGAACTCATTAGCAAAGACAAATCTAGGGGTTCTTTTCTAGAAACATTAAGTTACCAAATAGGAGAAATATTTGTAACCGCCTAGGTATCCAACAAACTGACAATCTATGAAGGTATTTGGGGGTTCCAGTCGTCCATGGTAGATTGACTATGTTTCCTGCATTCATCTATGACAATATTGAGAGGAAAATAAGATGGTTTGTATGGGGCTCGCAAGAGGGTAGAAGGAGAGGTCCATTTATTGAGTTGGGAAAACATTTGCAAACCAAAGAATAAGGGGTTCTAGGTTTGAGATCTGATGCAATCTCAACCTGGCTTACATGGTTAAATTGGCTTGGGATATCCTTAATAATGATGATGATTTGTGGGTGCAGGTTTTACAAGGAAAAAATTTCCATCAAAGGAATGGGAACATAATTGCAATGAAAACGAATAACTCTTTGGAAGGAAAATCTGAAAGCAATGCCATTCATGCGGAAAGGCCTGGTTTGGAGTTTGAGAGACTTCCCTGTCACTGGCTTTTGGACCCACATTTGGTTGGACAATATGATACCATCTTTGAAGATTTTGCATTGTGTGATCTTACTAATAAGGAGAAAATGGAATGCGTGGCTGACTGGAATGGAGATGATGGTGAGTGGAATTGGGAAAGGGTCAAAGCTTTCATTCCTAATGAAATTGTAATTCGTATTGTAGGTATGAAGACTCCCAAACCAGGGCTTGGAGAGGACAAAACCATATGGAGCGCTAAGAAAGATGGAAGATTCAGACTCTGTTCAGCTTCAGCATACAACCTGGTTGTGGATGAAGCGAAAATTGAACCGCCTGCAGTATGGAAGAACATCTGGAAGTGACAATGCCCTAAAAAGGTTAAAATCTTTCTCTGTCTCGTGTCACATGATTGACTTCTCGCCAAAGCGGAGAGGAAGAAGAGACAACTCACCATCAATGACAAATGCAACTTTTGCAAGCATGAAATAGAAACAACAGAGCACATTCTGCGGAGCTGCTCCAATGCGAAAGGGATTTGAACTCACTTCAAATATAAAGTCAGAAAGAAAAACACCACCCTTGAATTTCAGTCCTAAATTAGCAGGAATCTCATTGTTGCTGATGTTGGTGTCGACTTAGGAATCGTCTGATGGATTCTTTGAAAACAGAGGAATAATGAAGTCATGGAAGGAAAGTTCTACTCTGAAGCAAGCTTGATCTACATAGCACAAACTTGGTTTAAGATCTACCAACAAGCACAAAGACCAGATGATTGCTGCCTCAGACCAGTCACCACGCCATCCACGGAACAGGAAATTGGCTAGAAACCTCTGGAGGAAGGATGGGTCCAGCTGCAGACGGATAGTTCTGTTATCAGCTATTCCAAGTCAGCTACTATTGGAGGGCTTGTTAGGGACTGTCTGGGAAACTGTCTTGACACTTTCACTTGCAACCTCAGGGAGTGCTCGATAACTATCGTAGAACTCAAGGAAGCTACTGATGGCCTCGATAGAGCTTAGAGAAAAGATTCAGAAAGATCGAACTCAATCTGGATTCCATGAAGGTGATTAACATTATGAACAATTGGGAAGATGATAACATCATCATGGAATCCTTGCTGCGAAACTCGGAGAGCTCATTAGTCGAGATTGGGAAATCAAAGTTCGCCATGTTTATAGAGAGCAAAACAAGACAGCTGATTTCTTGGCTTCTAAAGGCCACTCTTTACATTTTTTGCGTACATCATATCAGTGTATGCGATCCTGAACTTAGACATTGGATCTTGTATGATGTTTTGTGGATTACAACATCCCGCTCTATTATTAATATGAGTTAGGACGATTTCGTCTGACTTTCCACAAAAAAAATAATTAGCACAATTTATACAATTGTGTTCTTCAACAAAACTACTTAAACACAAGCATATTAAATAAATTTGTTCTTACCTTCTAAAGTGAGGTTGAAGGAATGGAGACGAGGAGTTGTGGGATAGAGAAAAAAGTTTGAAAGCTTTTGTTGCAGGAGAAGAGAAAATGAGAGTAGATAGAAATGGGTAGTAGAAGACAATTATTTAATGAAAGCAGATTGTACATTAATCCCTTTAGGGCTAAGCAATTTGTACTTAATCGTTATAAAAAAAGAAATCAATGAAATGTTGATAATTTAACTGGATTTCTTGTGTCCACAATGAAAGTTTGATCATTTACACTAGCGGGATTAAAGTATAGCTCATTGTACCCTCCAGGGATTTACTATTGATCCATTCGCCTAGCATCGATGAAGTGTTCTGCAAAAGTTGATCACATTTCTCACCTAAGATGATGGAGCAAATACCTTTTGTTTGGAACCATCAATGAAAAACATGTGTAGATTGGAAAATTTTGGAAGAACCATTTTGTTTCGAGAACTAGTGTACTTTGTGAAAAAAATATGAAATTAAGAGTATTAAGTTCGTCTATTTTCAATGTCATTCGACTCTCCAGTGTGTGTGTGTTCGTGCACGTGATCAGATTTTTTTATTCCGTCTAAAATAGCACGATCTCATTTTGGTGAGGGTGTTGAAGAAAAAAACGGCTTCATTTAATATTTGGGGGTGAAATGTGAGAGGGGAAGGATGGGGGAGTATACGACAAAATAGGTGAAGGGATAAGATTTTTAGGCAATTAAATATTTGGTCTCTTATTTGTCATCGTCTTACCAGTAAGATATTCACCTTTAATATATGTAGGTCAAAGTAACTGACTTAACCTAATTGAACTATGATTCAACCACTTGCTCGATCGACTCAATGACTAAACCTAATTTGACAATCTTATGCCAAAATCATGCATTTTTTGGAATGGTATAATGTGCAAAAGCTTTGCAGGTCTTGTGAGTCTTTGATTCTTTATGTGGATCCAGAGCTTTTAAATTGATCATATACCTTAAAAGACAACTGTATAAATTTAGGAACCCGATTCAATGTCTTTCGAATTTGTTATTTTTTTAGTGGTAAATTGCAAGGTTGGTCACTAGAATGACTAAAAACTTTCACGTTTGGTCGCTAAAAATGTTTTATTCCAATTGTGGTCACCAAGATTTGTTTAATATTCGAAGTTTGGTCACTATCCGCTAGTATATGTCAGCCTATGTTAACAACGTTAGTTTTTTTTCTTGACATGGCTAATAGAAATGTATAATTAGTCTATTTTAATCCGAAAATGTTTATACTAGACCTGCCACATCATCAAAACCCTCAAAGCCATCAAAACGAACCAACCTGTGACCCGACCCTATACTCTATCCCACCTGAACCACTCCCATTTGTTCTCTACCTCCCGCTGAATGAAAGGTCAGTCACCGGCTGACCCACTACTGCGAGACTACCCCTTTCTCTCACTCTGCTCGAAAAATCCGCCAATATGCCCTTCCCTCCTAGCTTCCCAAATTTTTAACCCCATACCTCTCCTAAATCCTCATCCAAGTTTTAATCCTAGGTCTTAAACAGAAAAAAAAACATCACCCTGTTTCACCCTCTCCCTTAACCGACAATCCTACAAAAAAACAACCCGCAAAAAAACTTCATCTTCGTTGGCTAAAACTCATCGAAGCTTCTCCCATATCTCCAATCAGAAGAAGAAATGAGAGAAATTTTGATAGAAAGTTTATTTGATCAGATTGAGTGTTTGATAAAGCTTGAGCTTAAAAGGGGGTGGTGGGGGGGGGGGGGGGGGGGGGGAAGCAAAATCGACAAAGTGATGGCCCAGGTGAAGATTCACTTTGTGCAGATTACTCTGCACCCCAATGGACTTCTGCATTGGGGTCATCTCTCACCATGACATTCTCCTCCACTTCCACCGTCACCTAAACCGCCTTCTCCTCGACCGTTGGTCCAAAAACATCGACAGTATTCCGACAACATCACCAGCCATTGGCAACTTCTCCCTCCTTGGAGACGAAATCCCCCAAAATTACCACCTAGTTGGGATTGATGTTGGCAAAGTCTGGTCATCAACGACCGATCCGTCGGCGATGACGAGGTCCACGACTTGTCTCCCCTCCTTAGCATCTGTTGGAATCCTTGTCATTGTCATGAATCTAGACGGAGGAGACCGATGAGAGAAAATCAGAATATGGTCGGAATGCAAAAAAGAGAAATATTAAGATGGTTGTTCCTTGTTCCTCATCACTGTTTGCAAAAGAGGGACGAGGTGAGAGAGAACAAAATTATATCTTTTGCATTCCCTTTTATTGGGTCGCAACGAAGTGAGAGATGATAGGAAAGATCTGTAGGTCATGGCTTAGCGGCGGCAGGGTATAGGGATGTCAATGGGTACAGACGGGTGCGGGTACGCCCTATGCCAGACCTTACCCACCGGGTACGTCTTGGAAAAATACCAAGTCAAATTACTGCCAGGTATTGAAAGAATATGACTGACACGCTAAAACTCAACACCAAACTGCGACCAAGTGTAAATACAGTCTGGAAATGCAGTAAGTGGCAAGCTCTATTTGTCAACCCAGGGCCTAGATCTACTGCCTACTCTGTGACTATTTATTATCTAGAAAACTAAGTCGAGTGATTGTGTTTTTAACTAAAAGTAATAAGAAAGCAGGAAATGGTTTGGTTTTCTAAAGCAAGGGAAGAGTCACTCGGGAATGAGTCCCCCTAGCTCCTTAGTTAGGTCACAGTTATAATTACTTTTGGTTGCTTTATTGTTGATTATACTGTGGAAGATCCGACAGTAGCTTGGAATCTCTTAAGCTGACCAAGCCCTTTCAGTCAAACTACCCAGCAGACGACTAGTCTTCACCGGGATAGAAAGCTGAGGCTATGAACACAAAACTCCACTACTGGAACTGAATTCCAGTACAAAGCAGTAAACCGACTAACTCTCGTATAATAGATTCACTACTACCGATTGAAGAAGCTCTGATAACCTAATCAGATTCTATCTATCTCAGGTTGCAGAAGAAATCAATAAAAGATGATCAAGCTTCAATTTACTCAATCAACACACTTCAATCGATTATAATCAAACAATATCACAATCCAAACGTCGTTACAACAATTATCCCTAACACATAGAACTACGGTTCTTCATACCCAAGTGAGAGAGGGTTCTACTCCATAGAGAGAGAGAGAGGTAAACAACAAACAAAGCTTTCATACTCATTAAGATGGGAAGAATCTGCTCTGTGATGGTGATCTTCACTCCAAGGATGATTTCCAAGCTTGATTGATGAAACCCAGCTCCAAAACCACTCTTAGAGGGTGTTCTTCGCACTTTCTCTCTCTAGGGCTCTGTTTTTTGTTCCAGAAAATCGATCCCCTCTCCTTAGGCTCTAAATTGGGTTAAAACCCAGAATTCCTCGACCACACGGCCGTGTGGCTTTCCAGTCTGCCCGTGTGAATGTGAAAACACCGTGTTTCAATTTATGGTCTTCAGGCACGCCGCCAAAAGCACACGGCCGTGTGGATTTCCAGTCTGACCGTGTGAGATCCCTAGAATTTCCACACAGCCACAAGGGGTAATACACGACCAGTGTGGCTTGGCCGCGTAATGGGATTCCACACGGCCGTGTGGCTACTAGGTCTGGCCGTGTGGATTCCTCAGCTCCTCGCTAGACGTCCAACTTTCGTCCAATCGACCCGAAACTCGCTCCCAAACCTCCAATCACGTACTAGGACCTGAAATAACACAAACGACAACAACCTAGCGTGAAATCTGCCTAAGATACGAGAAATGAGGCTCAAACGCCATAAGAATGGTGGATAAAAACATGTGTATATATCAATTAATCAAATTCCCCCACACTTAACCGTTTGCTTGTCCCCAAGAAAACCAAGTCAGATACAAGGGAAGCTCAACATATTTCAATCATGCCAACATTGGTGACAAATCATATAGGCACAGAACAAGTGAATCATACTGGCTTTTGATCATTGACATATGGACAACTCAACAGCAACCTAGACAACCGCCATAGAGGACATTCGAGTGCAGCAAAATCGGGTAAAGGAAGAGGAATCCTTTCTGCTCATCAACCAAACATAGACTTGACTCAACCACTTGACCAAGACAGTCATCGCATGCATCAAACTGAAGACATCTAAATCAAGACCGAGCCATCTAGGTCCTCACCGGGGTAAAGAGCATAAAGAATAAGGAAATGAATCCATCACTCTCGACCAATGGGGTCAGGACAATTTGATGCAAAAAATGCGCATGCTTATTCCCTCAAATCATAACGTCTCTTCACCATCATGGCAGCCTCTAAATGTTAGAGTTCACACAAGGGATGTCACCAATAACTAATCCGGAAGTCTTAGACACAAGTTCAAGCGACTGGTTAGGGTCTTGAACATGGGGGAAAAGGCCTTTTTCGGTGGTGGAATTATTCATACCACAAGGTTCCATAGTTCCAATCCCACCACAATCACATTCAATCAAACCACTTACTTTCTTTCTTCCATTCTGCATTACTCAAATTCTCTAGATCACAAGAGCGAAGGAGGTCACAATAATGTTAGTATTTCCAAGCCAGACTGCTAAGAAACACTACTTAATGAGCATGATTCAAAATTTTTGGGTAGTGGCTCTCTTTTGCTTTCATTCATTTTTTTTCATTCTATGAGAGAACACCACCTCTGCACATTTTTCAAACACATGCCCCATTTTTAAGCATTACCTCCACCCCTCACATTACATTTAGCAGAAACAGCTGAGAACATGCAAAAACCACTCTGTGGAACCTTCTAAGAGATGCAAAAGGGTGATTTTCCATTGTAGACCGAAAGAAAGAAAAGTACACGGCTCAAAGGGGCTGACTAGGGGGTATGACACACCAGGACAGTCAATTTGGTCGTGGTCTAATCCTATGCCTCCATCATCTTAGCTAGTGAATGCTACACATCATGGAAGAGGGATCTATCACACAAGAAAGAAACAAGCATGCTCAAATCTCACATGGGTACCTATATGCTCTATCTCTCATTCAGATTCCCTGAACTAGATGCATAAACGAATGTCAGGAGCAAGTGATCAATCCAAGTCACAGTTGGTAAGCAAACAGTTGAAAAAAAAAACTGAACCCCTACACAATTCTACTGCACGTCTCAGTCATCATCATAGATTGTCCTAGTTACAATCAAGTTGTCATGCATTAATTCGAAAGCCATTCGATTCACCAATCAAATCCACAGTGCCAATATGATCATGCAAACCTCAGTACTTGGAGCCCTCAAATCTCGAGATTTGGGCAGCGGACTAGGCTCCAAGCACGCAAATATAGATTCCAACCAATACAAAGCATCCCCCCCCACACTTAAGTTCGACATTTCCCTCAATGGAGCAGAGGGAAAGATAAGGGGAATGATGTTACCGGAAGGAAAGACTGTCGGGGAACTGGAAGTGGACTTGTCAGCGGGGCTAGCATCAGCAAAACACACTGGGTGATAGAAACCATATTTCCAAGTGGACAAACCGAAAATAAACGAAAGGAAAACAAACCTTGGTGGGGTTGCCTCCCCACAAGAGCTTCTTTACCGTCTTTTAGCTGGACGCCGGTAAGGTGGATGCTCAGAGTGGTGAAGGAACAGGTGCCTCCAAAAGCGGATCCACATCGCTCTTGAGGTACAACTTCAAATGGTGGCCATGCACACGACGGGTGTGACCACCAGCACTCGTCAACTCGACCTGGCAATCCGGCAGGATGCAAGCGAGTGAATACTCGGATGGCCAAGGCGTTCGAGGCTCAGGAGGCGGGACCAGCTCATAGTAGTCTCCGGCTTTCTTGTAAGCAGGCTTAGCTACCTGCATTTTCGGCCTCCACTCCTCCTTGATCTTTTCTTTTGGTAACGGAGTGGACGGGAGCGGCGACGAAGATATGGGAGGGGGATCCTGCAAAATGGGAAGCACAGAAGGATACACGACAGACTCGTGCTCCTGTTGAGAGACAGCATGCAAAGGCGATGAAGCAGGGAGAATATTAGCAATGGAAAATGTTATTCGCTCCTCGCCATCCCTCAAGACTAAGGTCCCATCATGTACATCTATGAGAGCCTTGGCGGTGGCCAGGAAAGGCCTTCCCAGTATAAGGGGCACTTCTGTGTCCTCATTGATGTCCAAGACAACAAAATCCACAGGATAAAAGAATTTGCCAACCTTAACCAGAAGGTCTTCCACTATGCTCCTAGGATGAACTATAGATCGGTCAGCTAATTGAATACTCATCCTAGTTGCACTGGGTTCACCTAGGCCTAGTTTCTTGAACAATTTATATGCCATAACATTGATACTAGCACCTAGATCAGCCAAGGACCTCTCTACGTGAAATTTACCTATAGAGCACGGGATACTAAAACTACCTGGGTCCTTCTGCTTCTGCGGCAGCTTGTTGTGCAGAATGGCCAAGCACTCCTCGCTGAGCTCCACAGTGGCAATCTCGCTCAACTTCGGCTTCTTTGAGAGAAGATCCTTCAGGAACTTCGCATACTTAGGCATTTGAGATAGTGCCTCCAGGAAGTGCACTTGGACATTCAGCTTCCTAAGCATGGACATGAAGTTCCCGAACTCTGCCTCTAGCCTGTTGACTCACTTCTACTGTCACCCTAGGAATTGGCCAAGTGAAACCACTTCCTAAAGCGTAGTATAGCGGGTTAGGTTTATATGTCAACCCGGGTCCTAGATCTGATGACTACTCAGTGAATTCTTGTTATCTAGCAAAAAATTGGAATGCAAGTCTAAACTAACAAACTAACAAAGCAAGTCAACGGTTGTATTCAGGTTAAGAGAGGTCACCCGGATATGGTTCCCCCTAGACTGCAGTTAAGCCGGATTGTAATTACCAAGTTCAGTTTCTATGATAGTTATACTGCGGAAGGTTCTTAAACAGCCTGAAGTCTCGACTAAAGGTCTTCAGACCCTCTCAATCTGAGTCTCTAGCGGGCGACTAACCTCCACCGGAGTAAACAGATTGAGGCCTTAACAAACAAAACCTCCACTACCGGAGTAAACCCGGTACAGAATAGTGAGTTGGCTCCTCGACTAAAGTCACCAACTCCCTACCTTCAATCAAGGATGCTCTATCAACCTAGGCAGATATTCTCATTCTAGGTTAAAGCAGAAACAACAGGAATTTGATCAGGATTCAAGTCATTCAATCATTCAAACCTCAATCGAATATAATCAAATCATAGAATCAGTACTTGGGTTCATACAATCAAACCTAGCATACAAATCTAGGGTTCTCCATACCCAGATGAATGGGAGAACTACTCCATGGAGAAAGAAGCAAAAGCAGAATCAGACGCGGAATTCATACTGAGAAGGATGGATTCCTGCTCCTAGACTTTGATCGGCACTTCTCCAAGCTCAAACTGGCCTCCAATGGTGTTGAAGATCAAGCTAGGGCTCTTGGAGACTCTTGTTCATCGCTTTCTCTCTCTAGGAATCTCTCTCTCTCTCTAAAACTCGAATCCCCTTCTGTTTGGCTGAAATATCTGCTTAAAAGGGCATCAGTGGCCAAAGCACGGTCGAGGGCACGGCCGTGTAATGCCTCAGCCCGCCTGTGTTTTGGCTAGTGTTAATTACACTAGGAGAAACACGGCCGTGCTTTTGGGAGGACACGGCCGTGCTTTGGTGAAGCACGCCCGTGTTCTATCTCAGCCCTGCCCGTGTTTTGGCCAATGTTTGCCAAACTCGAATTAGCTCTCGGCAGTAAAAGCACGGTCTCAGAACACGGTCGTGTTCTGGTTTAGGTGTGCCCGTGTTTTGGCTCAATTTCACCGAAATGACTTCCGAATGCCCCGAAACTCGTGCTTAGCCTTCCCTTTTACACCTGGGACCTGAAACATGACAAAATAGCACAACCCGGCATAAAATAGGCTAAAAACACACGACTATGCCCCTCAAACGGATAAGAACTAGGGGCGCAAATATGTCCAATTACATCGTTATCACCTGTCTTTGTGCAACCGAATAGGTAAGGGGAGTTGAGGGACATACTCCTTCACTACTGGTTGCGGCTTCGGAGCAGGCACCTCAACCTCCATCTCCGCTTCTTATTCAACAGTTGGAGATGCCGAGGCAGGTCTACCTCCCGCTTGTCTGGCCAGGATAGGTGGGTCTGCAATCACTTTGTCTCTCCTTGTAGTAATAGTATTACATTGGGCATTCGGGTCCTTCGGATTAAGAATGGTATGACCCGACAAGGTACCCGGAGCCCTTTGCGCCAGTGCTTGAGCCACATTCCCCAGCTAGGTTTGGATATCTTGCAAGACAGACTGTGTGTTCCTCTGGCCAGCTTCAAGAGCCAGGAATTTACTCGAGGCCTTTTCCATGAACTGCTCGATAGTGTTGAATTTATGAGCAGTGGAGCTGGCAAGAGAACCCACCAAGTCTAGCAATTCAGCTATCGGATCATTCTGCACTGGGGTTGCAGGGGGCTACATCTGGCTGCTGGAAGGGTCGCTGGTGTGGTTGAGCAGCATGCCTCTGCATGGGCTGGTAGAGAGACTGTTGTTGTTGCTGGGATTTCCCCTGCCTGGGCTGATATGGCGGTCTTTGGGAGCCTGGCGGTCCCTGGGAGACTGGTGGTCTAGGATTGGCTCCAACCCAGGAGAAGTTGGGATGTTGGCGCCACCCCTTGTTGTAAGTTTACTGTAGGGGTCATTGCGTCTAGCATTGTTGATGAAGTTCACCTGCTCCTGGAGTGTAGCCGACTCCCTCATCGCATGACAGTCTTCCACAGTGTGATGGGTGCTCTCGCACCATTAGCAATGCATCGCCTGCTGTTGTCCAGTCCCTGAAATCATTCTAGAGCGATCGATGGCTGAAACCAGTTTCGATACCACCTGCACCAAATCAGATGACTGGGTGGCTACAGCACCTGGTGCTCGTCTCGATCACCTCGTAGTTCCCCAATCATAGCTCTGCTCTGCCATCTCTTCAAAAAGTTGATTCAGCTGTGGCGGTGTCTTGGTGAGCATATTCCCGTCGCAAACTGAGTCAATCAGCTGCTTGTCTTCTGGGAAGAGGGCATGGTAAAAGGTGCCCACCTTGAAGGCGTCGGTAAAACCATGGTTGGGACAATTGAGGAAGAGACTGGTGTATCTCTCCCAAGCATCCCGAATGGTCTCATCTTCATCCTGAGCAAAGTGGGTGATTTGCTTCTGCAGGTCCGCCGTCTTAGACGGAGGATGGTAGCAGGTGAGGAACTTGTCCGCCAGGTTGGTGAACATGGTGATCGAGCCTGGAGGTCAAGTGTCTAGCCACTCCTTGGCTTGCCCCTCCAGAGTAAATGAGAAGTACCTCAACTGGATTGCATCGGCTGGAACCCCATTGATCTTGAGCTCGTGGAATCGCCTCAGGTGTGATCGGGGGCACTCCCCCTCCTTGCCACGGAACACCACCGAACCACGCAGCATGGTGATGACATAGGTGCTCACCTCAAAGTTATTTGCTGGAACTTGAGGGTGCTGGATGGGCGACCTCATTTCCGCGACTCTAGCGGTCCACTAATATCCCATGGTCTGTTCCTCGGGAATGACCACATCATGGTCTTGTGGGTCACCCATTTCTTCCTCCTCGACGATTTGCAGCTGTGCTAGAGCCTCCTCCGCAGCCAGTCGCGCATTTAAAGCCCGCTTGAAGTTCATGCAAGTTCGTTCAAGCTCTTGATCTAACGGTAGTAAATCTCCCGACTGGCTACGGGTCATGCACTACCTGCACGCAAGCAGCAAAAGCAACCTGTGAAGGCACACAGGTGGAAGAGAGAAAATGCAGTAAAGAAAAAGTTAGAGTAAAAAACTTTCACGTTTCCACAATAACCTAGAGGTCCCCATCAATGGCGCCAAACACTTGACACGCTAAAACACAACACCAAACTGCGACCAAGTGTAATCGCAGTCTGGAAATGCAGTAAGTGGCAAGCTCTATTTGTCAACCCGGGGCCTAGATCTACTGCCTACTCCGTGACTATTTAGTATCTAGCAAACTAAGTCGAGTGATTGTGTTTTTAACTAAAAGCAGTAAGAAAGCAGGAAATGGTTTGGTTTTCTAAAGTAAGGGAAGAGTCACTCAGGAATGAGTCCCCCTAGCTCCTTAGTTAGGTAACAGTTGTGATTACTTTTGGTTGCTTTACTGTTGATTATACTGCGGAAGATCCGACAGTTGCTTAGAATCTCTGAAGCTGACCAAACCCTCTCAGTCAAACTACCCGGTAGACGACTAGTCTTCACCGGGATAGAAAGCTGAGGCTATGAACACAAAACTCCACTACTGGAACTGAATTCCAGTACAAAGCAGTAAATCGACTAACTCTCGTATAATCGATTCACTACTACCGATTGAAGAAGCTCTAACAACCTAATCAGATTCTATCTATCTCATGTTGCATCAGAAATCAATAAAAGATGATCAGGCCTCAATTGACGCAATCAACACACTTCAATCAATTATAATCAAACAATATCACAATCCAAACGTCGTTACAACAATGATCCTTAACACATAAAACTAGGGTTCTTCATACCCAAGTGAGAGAGGGTTCTACTCCATAGAGAGAGACAGAGGAAAACAGCAAACAAAGCAGTCATACTCATCAAGATGGGAATAATCTGCTCTGGGATGGTTATCTTCACTCCAAGGATGATTTCCAAGCTTGATTGATGAAACCCAGCTCCAAAACCACTCTTAGAGGGTGTTCTTTGGACTTTCTCTCTCTAGGGATCTATTTTTTGCTCCAGAAAATTGATCCCCTCTCCTTAGGCTCGAAATTAGGTTAAAGCCCAGAATTCCCCGACCACACGGCCATGGCACATGACCGTGTGGCTTTCCAGTATGCCCGTGTGAATGTGAAAACGTCACGTTTCAATTAGTGGTCTTCAGGCACGCTGCACGCCAGAAGCACACGGCCGTGTGGATTTCCAGTCTGACTGTGTGAGCTCCCTGGAATTTCCACATGGCCACAAGGGGTCCAATACACAACCAGTGTGGCTTGGCCGCGTAATGGGATTCCACACGGCCACACCACACGGTCGTGTGGTTTCTAGGTCTGGCCGTGTGGATTCCTCAGCTCCTCGCCAGACGTCCAACTTTCGTCCAATCGACCCGAAACTCGCTCTTAAACCTCCAATCACGTACTAGGACCTGAAATAACACAAACGAGAACAACCTAGCGTGAAATCGGCCTAAGATATGAGAAATGAGGCTCAAACGGCATAAAAATGGTGGATAAAAACATGTGTATATATCAAGTCATCAATGACCATACCCTATCCAGTGGGTACCGAATGGGTATGTGGGTACCCACCGGGTATGATTCTTATGGCATATTACTGACTCCTCTTCTCTCATTTCTTTCCCCCATTTTTCATATAGGGTGACACCGGAGGCGGAATACAGATCAGACGAAAATTCATTGTAAGAGAGTGACGTTGGTGAGGCAGATTGAACAATGTCGAAGAAAACAACTTGGTTGTGATATCTGCTAGTCTCTCCCCCTTTACTTCGTCTATCTCGAGTTGCTCCCCTGTGCTAGTCTTGAGAGGAGAGTAGCTCGAGACAGAGAATAAAGGGAGCAGATCGAGGTTTAGGGGTTTGATTCGATTTCTAGTGAAATTGAAAGGAGAGCAGCTCGAGACCGAGAAGAAGGTTTGGTATCAGGAAGGAGAGGGGATTATAGCGTAGTGAGTTCATCAGGAAGGAACGAATCAATCGCTAGCTTCTGCTCTAGGTTTCGGGGAGTGGGGAAATTGGGGGAGTTGGGATTCTTATTTTAGTAAGGGGGCTCTTGGCTACTAGGGATTTAATTAACTTATTTAGTTCATTTGTGTTTTGGTTTGTGGGTAAATTGGTTTCGAGATGGTAATAACGGGTGTGTATTGGCAATTACCATACGTCCATACCCATACCCTACCCATTTTTTTGAAACTGAGTATTACCCGTACCCGCCCCTTAACCCGTCAAAGAGGTAATTACCCTCGTTAACCAGTTACGGTCGAATAAGTTTCCCATGGTTACAGGTTTGATTTCAATCCCCAACGGGGACTTAGCAACTGAGGAGATCAAAGCTCATTTTCCTAGGTGAAAGCAAATCTGTCACTCTCTGGCGGTTTTTTTTTTCAAGTCAGATCAAATTAAATATATGTAGTAGAAGAGGAAATGTCGTGTTATGGGTTGGACTATTTTGTGACGTTGCAGGTTCTAATGTGCGTGGCGGGTCGGATATTAAGTTTTTGGGTTAAATTTGGGTAATTGGACTTTTATGTTAGCCACGTTCGCAAAAAGTTAACGTCATTAACGGAGGCTGACGAAGACTAACAACGAGTGGCCGAACCTGGAATATTAAAATAATGTTACGGACTACGCACATGTAAGTGCTATGTACGTAGCATAGTATTTTAGTTGAGCACCTTTTAGCATGTATCCCTAGTTAAGTGATGTAAAGGGATATTTTGCATCCCTATATATATGATGTTGCATGCATGAGAGAGCATCATGATGAGGGAGTTAAAAACACTAATCGTAATAAAACCTAAGCCGAAGACCCTTTTGTGTGGGTCTTACGTGGATTAGTCTTGCTCGTACCGAGTAAGGATACCACGTTAATCGTTGCGTATTGTGTGTCTTACTCTCGCATTTAATATGGTATCAGAGCTGTGAGCTGAGATTCACGGAGTTCTAATCTGTCATCATGAGTTCCAATGATGAAACCACGACTGATACGAAGATGAAGTCCTTGACGACTGCACCTTCGAGTTCGACAGGCATTGCGTCTGGCAGCGTCCCCGCTTTTCCTCCAATGTATGTTCTGCATAACTCCGACAGCCCTAATCAAGTGTTTGTCGGCGAGCTTCTCACCGATTCCAACTACAGTGAGTGGGTTGGCGACATCTCCGACTCTTTCATCGCAAAAAATAAGATTGGCTTCGTTGATGGCTCTATTCCCCAGTCCGCCGATGGTAGCCTTCGTGATCAGTGGAAGATTTGTGACATGATGGTGAAGGGTTGGCTGAAGTAGGCCATGAGCAAGGAGATTCGATCAAGCGTTCGCTTCACCAGTACTGCTCGAGCCATTTGGGTGGACCTAGAGGTGCTTTTCGGCCAAACGAGTGCTCCTCATTTGTATGCTCTCCGACGCATGATCAATGCTCTTCAACGGGAGAAGTCGAGTGTTTATAGCTTTTACACTAAACTTTGAGGGTACTGGGACGATATCCAGGCCATTTCTAGCATAAGTATCGCGCCACGAAAAACAGTGAGCATCTTTTTGACTTCCTCATGGGCCTCGACGATGCCTTCTCAACCGTCAAGACCCAGATCCTAGCTATGCGTCCCATGCCCAGCCTTGCTGAAGCCTATCAGCTCGTGAGCAACGATGAGCAGCAGCGATGGATTGCTCAAGCGTGTCGCCCTACTGCTGAAGTTGCTGCTTTCCATGCTTCTGATGATCGGCCAAATTCTCGCAATTCTTCAAATCGATCCTCTGATTCTGCCAAACCTCTCTATTTTTGCGACCATTGCAAGAAGGCTGGTCACTCTAAGTATCGGTGTTTTGAGCTTGTGGGCTATCCCGATCGGTCGCAGCCCAAAGGTGAGCGTGGTGCTCGTGGGAAAGGGGGTGACCGTGAAAAGAAATCTCCTCACCCAGCCAGGTTGACTCTCGTTCAAGCCCTATTCCCGATTTGTCATCTTCTCAGTTCGAACAACTCAAAACCTTATTTGGTGGGGAACTCAAGCATATGTCGAGTTCTTCAGATAAAGCTACAGGTATTTCCTCCTCTTCTTTTACCGTACATGATGAATGGTAGATTAATACGGGTTGTAACGAGTATATTGTGAATAACTCGAAGCTAGTTCGCGGGTCACAAGCCGACCCGGGTTTGCATGTACGGGTCCCTGATCGTTTGACAGTTCCCTTGACTCGCATTGGTGAAGTTTGATTGTCTAATGGGATGGTTTTACCTCGAGTTTTGTTGGTTCCGTAGTTTAAATGCAACCTCTTATCTGTTAGTCAGCTTACTCGGGATTTTTCTTTGGCTTTGATTTTCCTCCAGGACTTCTGTGTGATACATGACTTGTCCTCGAAGATGATTATTGGGACGGGGAGTCAAGCTGATGGCCTTTACTATTTGAGGCTCCTCAATGGTGTTCGGCATGAGCTGGCCAATGCCGTTCGTGGAACTGCGTCAGCTGACCTCTGGCATTCTCGTTTGGGTCACCCACCACCTGAAAAGTTGGATTTGTTGCATTTACTTACTTGTACTAATCGGCATAATAAGACCATTTGCTCCTCTTGTTTGCGAGCTAAACAATCTCGAGTAATTTTCCCTTCCTGCTCGATTCGCAGCACTCGGCCATTTTAGATGATACATATTGATATTTGGGGTGGATACAAGGTTCCTTCTTTGAGCGGAGCTCATTATTTTCTTACGGTTGTTGATGATTACACCCGTGGTGTCAGGATTTATTTACTTAAGTTTAAGTTTGACTCGGCCAGGTACTTGAAAATGTTTGTTCGACAGACCTCTCGGCAATTTGATGCTTCTATCAAGGTTATCCAAGCTGACAATGGGACTGAATTTCAATCTCATGAGTTAGCCGACTTTTATGTGGATGAGGGTATCCGAAAGCAGACTTCTTGCGTTGACACCCCTCATCAGAATGGTATTGTCGAACGTAAACATCGGCACATCTTGGACACTGCGCGTGCATTGTGATTCCATGCAAATTTGCCAAAGAAATTCTGGGTTGAATGTGTTCTCATGGCTGGCTATCTAATAAATCGTATTCCGCATAGTGCACTTGGCAACGAGACTCCATATTAGCGGCTATTTGGGCGGCCGCCCACCTATTCTCATCTACGAACTTTTAGTTGCCTTGTTTATTCCAAAGACACGCGTCATCACTTGGACAAATTTGATGAACGTGGTAGGCCGTGTGTTTTTCTGGGTTACCCGTCCTCTCAAAAAGGGTGTCGGGTTTATGAATTGTCTTCTCATCGACTCTTCACCTCTCGTGATGTCGTCTTTGAGGAAACGAGTTTTCCCTTCCACACTCTGGTCAGCGATATTTCCCAACTGCCGCGTTCATTTCCTTCTCCCCCTACGGTCGTTGATGATGACGATGCTGTCGTCGTGCCTATGAACCTTGATCGCGAGGACTCCCCATCCTCACCTGCTGATGCTCCTGTCCAGCCACAAGTCACGTCGGGCTCCCCGGTTCCTGTTGCTCGTGTTGATAGTCCTCCGCCCTTGCCAACGAATGTGGCAGACTCACCCACTTCTTCTTCATCACCTCCTCTAGTCGAGCACCCCACGCACCTCGAGGAGCCTCCTTCAGTCGAACACTCTTCGGCGCAGTGACAGGGTTTGCAAGCCATCTGTGCGCCTTACAGGTTATGAGACTCATTTTCCTTCCTCGCACAATTCCGATGTCAAGTATCCACTCTCTGCTTATGTCACTCTTACTCGCCTGTCATCTAATCACCGTGTTTTCATGTCAGCTGTTGATACTTTGCAGGAGCCACGATTTTTCGATGATGCCGTTAAGCTCGCCTGCTGGCGCGAGGCCATGCAACGAGAAATTGCGGCCTTGGAGGCCAACGACACCTGGGAACTCAGCGACTTACCTCCTGGCAAACGACCCATTGCTTCTAAGTGGGTCTATAAAATCAAGTTCCACCTTGACGGCAGTGTTGAGCATTACAAGGCACGTTTGGTTGCTAAGGGTTTCACTCAGGTTGAGGGGGTGGACTACCACGATACTTTTGCCCCGGTTGCGAAACTTGTCACTGTCCGCTTTGTTCTCGCTGTAGCAGCTCATTGCGATTGGCACCTGCATCAGCTTGATGTCAATAACGCTTTTCTGCATGGTGACCTTGATGAAGAAGTCTACATGAAGCTTCCACCAGGATTTGCTCGACTGGGGGACAATCGGGTGTGTCACCTTCGCAAATCTCTTTATGGACTGAAACATGCATCTCGCAACTGGTACATGAAATTTACACAATCTCTTCAATAGTTTGGGTTTTGGCAGTCAAAGGCCGATCATTCTCTGTTCACTTTTTGGCGTAATGGAGCTTATGTCTTTGCTCTCATTTACGTGGATGACATCATCCTTGGCGGTGATGATATCGCGACTATCCAGCGTGTAAAGGGCTTCCTTCATGAACAATTCAGTATCAAAGACCTCGGAGTGCTGAAGTATTTCTTGGGCATTGAAGTTGCTCGTTCTCATAAGGGATTGGTGTTATCTCAGAGGAAGTATGCTCTTGACATCTTGAAAGATGCTAGAGCACTGGCTGCCAAACCTTGTGACTTCCCCATCGAGCAGAATCATCATCTTACCAGGACTGAGGGTCCGACTGCTAAAGACCCCTCCGGTTTTCGCCGACTGGTTGGATGTTTACAGTACTTGACAATCACTCGTCGTGATATAGTTTACGTTGTCAATATTTTAAGCCAGGCTGTGCATTCGCCACGTCAGGAGCACGAGGATGCAACCCACAGAGTGTTGCGCTATCTCAAGGGGGCACCTAGACGCGCCCTTCAGCTTCCCACAACTGGCGACCTCAAATTGACGGCCTTTTGTGACTCTTATTGGGGTGGTTGCCAGAGTACGTGTCGCTCCACTACTGGGTACTTTATACGACTGGGTGGTTGTCTGGTTTTCTTGGCGCATCAAGAAACAATCCGTTGTAGCTCGGTCATCGGCTGAAGTAGAGTATAGAGCCATGGCAAGCATAGTCAGTGAACTTGTTTGGCTTTGCTGGTTACTGACTGACTTAGGCATACACAGTACCACGACAACCCCACTATACTGTGACAATCAGGAAGCCTTGCATATTGCTGCTAATCCAGTGTTCCATGAACGTACTAAGCACGTCGAGATGGACTGCCACTTTGTACGTGGGGTAATGTCTGGTGAGATCGCACCACAGAAGATTTCGTCTCAAGAACAAGTTGCAGACATGTTTACAAAAGGACTAGGCGCGGACCAGTTTTCCTTTCTGACGTCCAAGCTCGGCCTTCATGATATTCATGCCTCCGCTTGAGGGACTGTGTTACAGACTACGAACATGCTAAGTGCTATGTACGTAGCATAGTGTTTTAGTTGAGCACCTTTTAGCATGTATCCCTAGTTAAGTGATGTAAAGGGATATTTTGCATCCCTATATATATGTTGCCGCATGCATGAGAGAGCAGTATGATGAGGGAGTTCTAAAACCCTAATCGTAATAAAACCTAAGCCGAAGACCCTTTTGTGTGGGTCTTCTGTGGATTAGTCTTGCTCATACCGAGCAAGGATACCACGTAAATCGTTGCGTATTGTGTGTCTTGCTCTCGCATTTAACAAATAAACTAGATGACCACTTATGAAATAAAATATTTTAAGTAACCAAACGTAAAAGACCAAACTTACAATTTACCCTTACTTTTAGTCAAAGTTTTGTTTATTCTTTTTAGCCTTCGGTGTTATTGGCACAAATTCGAAAAAGTGAAAGAGGAAGATGAGAGGGAGGATATCACGCGGCTGAACTATTCAAAACTAAGCTAACAAGTTGGTTTATCTGAATTAAACACACAATGGACTCAAATTAGTCAGAAGGCGTTGGCCGTTTCCTTAGTCACCTACAAATTCCGGGGACTGTTCTGTCAATAGACAAATTATGAGCCAAATCATCAATCGGTGCATAACTAAGCAACCATTCAGAAAATATAACCCCTATTTCTCCGGGCAGTGAACAGTCCCCATTTGTCACTCTCGCGAATAAACCGGACGAGGAAAAAGGCCAACGACAAAATTAATTAACACAAACGGAAACAAAATTTGATGAAAGAAGGAAAACGACTTCAGTGGATGCTGGAGAGGAGACCCACTCTAGTAATGGAAGACGTAGACATTGTACTTCACCACCGCATCGCCAGTATTGAAATTAACTTCATGAGTCGTCGCCCGAGCATAGCCACGGGCGAATCGGAACAGCCCGCTGCCGCCGACGACCGGCATCTCCCTGACGCCGGAGAAGATGCTGTTCCGTCCCAACACGCTGAGGTTGCTGCCGTTGTACTTGCCTTCCGTAAATGCGAAGTTGAGCACCATGAGGAAGCTGAGCTCGGTCTGGGAGGCCGAGGCATAGATCCCCTGGGCCCGGCCCACGAGCTTGGAGCTCAATCGGGGGCCCACGGTCAGCGGGTTGTCCATCATCATCACCATCCCGAACGCCGTGCGGGAGACGTTGGTGGTGGCGGCCTGGGCCACGCGGACGGCGGTGGGGTTGCGGCCGCTGACGATGTCGTGGAAGTAGAACCGGAAGTGGCTCAATCTCTCCTTCCCCAGTTTCTCCGGGCGCAGAGTTCGGGAGAATCGGCGGCCGTCGGGTTTGGCGAGCGAAATGGCGAGGGAGAGGGAGAGGAGTAGTAAGAGGAGAGACGCTTTGGCGGCCATGGATTGGGGCTGGTGAGGGATTGGAGAGATGAAGAGACTGAGTGAGTTAGGCGGGATTGCGATTGTGGTGCAGAGTTCGAAAGGGAGGATTGGTGGTATTTAATGAATTAGGGGAAGGCGATGGAGACTTGACTGACTTTCGCCGTATTCTTCGGGTCGTCGCCGGTGAAGGCCGGAGCGTAAAGGGTGGTGCCATTAGCGAAAGCTAAAATATGGTTTGATTTAAAGGCCTTCTTATGGAACGTAAAGGGTGGTGCAATTACCGAATGCAAAAAATTATTTGATTTAAATTGTTTAGTGATTAAATGGCGTTCTTATAGACCTAGCACATTCATGTGACTCAGACCAACTCCAATGCAAGACTTCATCCCTAAATTTGGGGATTGCCCCCATTTTTACAATTTGGCTCCAATACTATCAACCTCAAATTTGGAGATCTCCATTTTATCCATTTTTACATTTACTTAAAAATGTACTTATTGAAGCCTTAATATAATTCGTTAATGTTAATTTTTGTATAGTTCGTATTTTCAATTCAATAATATATTTTCCATTCTTAGTTCGAATTATTTTTTGTGTACACAACTTCAAGATAATAAGTATAATTTTAAGTAAAATGAATTCAATTTAAGTCATCTTAGAAAATAAAATAAATTAATCAAACTATTAAACACATTAAATAGACAACCTTCACTTAATTAATACAAACATTAATTTACTAACCTTCACTTATTAATTACATAACCATCATTAATTAAACACTTAATGAAAAATTAAAAAAAAAAAAAAGAAGGGGCGGAACGTGGACAACCGCCAGCCGTCGCCCGCTCCCCATTTTGGCCGCAGTCTGCATTCCCTTCCCAAAATTGCCGATCAGAATGCCGATTCCACCTCAAAATTGGCGCCTTCACCATTTATGGAGTCCCACCTCCCCCAAAATTGCCGCCTCCCCCATTTTTGCAGGCTGCGTTGGAGACAGCCTCATTTATTAGTTATGGACGTCTTAAAGTGAATGTAATTTAGTTTAGAAGTGGACGCGAGTCGTTCTAGGGACCTTCTTTGCTTTGGGCCGCAAGATCCCAAAACGAAAAATCAATAAAATAGGCTCTTTGACTCCGCGACCACTATTGCTATTATTCCATGGAGGACCCGAACCCGAATGACCACCGTCGATTGACACAGCTCTTTGGTTCGCCAGTTTCGAAATCATACAAATTGCCAATTTGTCAATTTGAAATCAAAGTCGTCTAGAAAGTGTAATCACGTGGTTGAAAAAGTTGATTAATACCAAAGTACGGAATAGGTGTAAAAAGGTTTGGGGCGTTTGGGTGTGTATTTCAAATATAATGTATTTAAAATTTTAACATTTGTAATTTAAATTCAGAATTGATCTTCGGGTTTAGGCGGGAGACACTCCTGTCAGTAGGGCTGGAAGTTTGGTATCGGTATTTGAGATATACCGAATATTGTACCAAATTTGTTTATATTCGGTATTACTGAATACACGTATTATTTCTTGGGATTGGGATTGAATTTCAATTGTTATTCGGTATTAGGGATTACGGGATTGGGATCGGTATATACCGAAATACCGATCAATACCGAAATATAAGCTAATGTGTATTTTATTCTCTCAACTAGACTTTATCATTCACTAATACACGACCCTAAACCACCATTTAATTATATATAGATCATTCTATCACTATTAATAGTCGTCTCTCAACCTCCAATTCCTCAAATTAACAATTACCAATAACAAGAACTTGAGATGTATCCTCTCCTCTATTCTCCTTAATAATATCCTTATTCAAGACACTTTGCTTAGTCTTTTCCCCCTAAATTAAACAATAAAATCTAATTTATATATTTAATTATTAATTACAAAGATAATTAATTTTATATTCGATAATACCGATTGGGATACCGAAGTACCAATTGGGATACCGAAATATTTGGGGATTGGGATTGGGATTGACTTTAGGGTGTAATTCAGTATTCGGAATTTCGGTATTTGGTATTGGGATACCGATACCGTACCGATTTCCACTCCTAGGTGTAGGCGTGTAGCCTGGATTCCGTTTAAGCCTTTAAGGTGGGTCCATTTTTGTTAAATTTTAATTACCTATGATACAATCTTATATTTGAACTTTTTTAAAATAAAACTACATTAGTAATTGAAACTATCAAGAATATATATATTTTTTTTGTGTACCAAATAATTATTCATGATTAAGTTAGTAGTTCGCTTTTGAATGATGTCTCTTATCAGTAACCATTTAGTATCAATAATTCGAGTTGTTCGGAGAGATTAATTAATTCAACTTCAAACTATTATTCATCATTTAGTTGGTCGTTCGCTTTCCACTGATGTTCTTTGTCAAGAAACGTTTAGTATCAATAACTCGACGATTCAGTGGTTGGTGGCTTTTAAATGGTGTTCTTGGTAAAAAGTTGTTTGGTATCAATAACTAGAGTTTTTAAGAGATATAAAATAACGGATCTTATACCATTTTCTAGCGAGCCCCTTCAAAAGAAATCTAACTTATAGATACTTGAATTTTGTACAAATATAAATATCATATGCTTAACAAATGAGGTCATAGATGTTAGAACACTAGAATTGTCAATCAACCATTCTCAATTGGACGCGCCATAATTTTCATTATCAATTAACTATTATACATAATTTTTCAAAGTTTCTCCCGAGTCAGGGTGGGTCTCGGGACCCACCCCATTACCTTCTCCCTCCGCCCTGCCTTTTGCACAGGGCCTTCAAATTACGAGAGCCTCCGACCTCCATCGTGTATATATCTAATTATTATTATAAAGTATTGATATTATTATACTTTTAAAATAATAGAGAATTAATGCATTGAATTTTGATTATGGATCTAAAATAATAATATTAAAAATTACACCAAAATGCTAAAGAAACGAATCGACCGCATGAGAGGATAACTCGTTTAGTTAATTACTTTTCATGTATTTTCTAGAGAGAATAAAAATTCAATTTTGTCAATTAATCATCTTCCAACAAGGAAACAATGCTAAATTAATTTAATCATCTTTAATGATATTTTAATCTTGACAAGAATTAGGCAAAAGCCAGCAAAAGTAAGAAGGAAAAAAATTAGTAAATGAATTATAAATAGTTCTTACCATACTTAGCTTTAGACTAAAAAATTATAAGCTTCTCCTATCTAATATTTTTTCTCAAATACTTTTTTATACTCTTTAATTCATCTAAAATTATTCGTTTCTTCTACTCAATTAAGTTTTCATCACCTATTTAGGTGAGTATAGTGAATTGATTAATTATCAATTTATTTACTATTTGGATTCTTTTTATTTTGATTTGTTTGATTCAAACTCTATTTCATCTTTCTATTTCAACCATTATTAAATAATATTAGTTGAAAATAATATTGTAATTTTATTTATTGATTTATTTATGCTTTACTAAATTTTGAAGAAAAAAATTGAATCTCATTTTATTTATAGAACCGGGCCCTACAAGCTCAGGGTCGACTAGTTTAAATTACTCATAATTTTAGTAAATTACATTTTGGTATCCAAATTTATTTTTTCTTACCATTTAATACCTAAACGTTTAAAATTTAGGGCTAATACCACTACAACACCCGAACTATCGAAGAAATGCCACTTGTGTCCTATTTTATCCAATATTCCATTTATATCCCGAACTATTTTTCTGTTAGTGTTGACCGTTAGTATTTAACAGAAAATGTAGTCAACATTGACGTGGCATCTGACATGTAATTTTCAATTTTAGTTTTTAATTATTTCCACATAAATAAATAATAATATAAAAAAGAGAATAAACTAAAAATATTTCCAAAATCCAAAATAAAATAGAAATAAAAAAACCCTTCAGACATCGCCGCTCCTTCACCTCCATGGAACCCTCATCTTCCTATTCTTCTAGACTCGTCGTCGTTGCTCTCAAATCCATTCATTCTTCTAATCCTTCTTCTTCGCTATTGTGCGAAGCTCGTGTTTTGTGGGTTGTACAAAATGATTAATAAAGTGGTGGAGGATATGTTGCGGTTGGAACTCATATGGTTGATAGACTGGTGGTGGATGAACATGACAAATCTGGGTTTTTCCGATCTTGCGAGACTCAGAGGAAATCAGGGAGAACAAAAGAAGAGAAATAGAAAGTCGTTGTCGAAGTAAGGATATCAAGCAAGCATATCTAGATTTTCGGATCGAAATCGACAAGCTTATTTACAAAGCTCCCCGTCCCCAAATCGACGAAATTTGAGGCACAATTTGGGCAAAGATAGCCTAATTAGTAACTCTCGTCGGCTGGCCCAATTTACCTTCCTCGACATACAATCTTCCTCTATTAGTCGTTTGCAGACGATGTCGACACTTGAACTCCCGACTTCTCATCGTTGTTGAGAAGCAGAGATTCAAGCCCCTTCTTCTTGAATTCCAGCCCGCCGATTTGCAATATGGTGAATAGATCTCTCAAAAATAATGCGACCTCTTCCTTCTCCGATTCCACCCCCGGTTGGGATAAAACGATGGTGTTCGACTGGTGGAGGACACCGGATCTGAGCTGCAAATCGAGGTTGTGGAGAAAGCTGGAGAGAGTTGAGGAAGCCATATCGAGGTCGTTCTGGAGAGCAGGTTGCCGCCGGGGAAGATAGAGGCAGAGAGATCGTTGTTATCATGTTGATTCTGGGAAGGGATTTGAAGGCGACAAAGAGCTCTGTCTCCGGTGAAGGGTGAAGCAGAGCGAGGCGGGGAGGGGGTTGAAGGCGACGATGAGGATTTTATTTTTGTAATTTTAATGATTTTTGTATTTTAATTTGATTTTGAATTAAGAAAATGTTACTGACGTGGCATCCACGTGGATGCCACATTTTCTACCACGTCAGCAAAAGTCAACATTGGTTTGACTGCCGTTTGGTCAACCGTTATTTTTAACGGTCAACAAAATGGCCAGGATACAAATGACACAAAGTATGATATGACGGGATAGAAATGGAATATTGAATAAAATAGGATAAAAGTGGCATTTTTTCAATAGTTCGGGTGTTGTAGTGGTATTAGCCCTAAAATTTAACAAAAAGGTTCGGAAAGTTTGGTGATAAAATTACATTTTGGTACCTTTATATGTTTTGATTTATGCTATTGTACCTAATTTTTAAAATTTAACAAATAAGTTGATTTAGAGTTGATTGTCGGGTTGGATCCGGTCCTTAAGTCTCATTGTTTAAGGAGGTTTTTAAATCATTTTTATTGGCTGATACTAGATTAGGTAGTTAATAGTTAATAGTTAGTTGGAATAAATAAGATATTATGAAAATATAATTAATATTACTCATTAATGATTCTCTTTCTCTCTCCCCCCTTATCTTCTCCATAATCCTCTCTCTCCACTACAATTAAAAGGAAATTCGAAATTAATTTAATTAAATATTATTAAAAATATTTATGCTCTCTCTCACTTCGTGGCAACTTGCAATACAGTATTAACATTTTGCAATGACATTATCAACATTTATGAAATGAATCGGTATTATTATACCTCATCATTATTAACGACTTCAATATACTTATCAATTCCTTACAATTACATTATTAACAATTTTGGATCAATTGTTACTGTTTTATAGTTTCGTCATCAACAGCTATGAATGAATCATTAAAGTTATGTAACATAGTCATTAATAGTTTGAATAACAATATCATTGATTTACAACAACTTTAGTACTAATGATTCACATTTTCACATCATGTTTATAACTATCTAGTCATGGCATCTTCCAATGATTTCTAATGACATTATTAACGTTTTATGATAAATTAATATTGCTTGACATTATCATTCTCAATGATCATAAAACACAATACTAATTTTCAACATCTTGGGTACTTGTGACATAGTGCACCTGTGTGATTCAGTCAAACAAACATTGTCCAGAAAAATATTAGCTCAAGCAAACCAACATTCACGCCTCAACACCAAACTTTTAATAACAATACAATAAATCATTGATAACGAAAAGTATTTCGTTGAAAATAAACACAAAACATCAATGTAAAAATGTCCGACTTCAACATTATAAATGACATCAAACTTTTAATAAAGATATTAAAAACCATTAATATCGAATGATCAAGTCACTGATAAGGAAATAGATTTTTGTAATATAAAAATATTAATAATATTCAGATGCAATGTTTAATGTAGCACTAAAAACGCATTAATAAGTAACATGTGTTTAATGGAGAATGCATCCAAAAACTTTGATAATTATAGCAACTAATGATTGTTAAGTACCTTATTAGATATTATTAATATCTTATTTTCAAACATTGATAATGCTTATACACGCCTATTAATAATGACACCAAACTACGTTACTAACTTAGACTGAAAGATTAATAACCATACTTATATTATTAAACGTAAATTCACTTTTGATAATGTCATAAACAAACGAATATCTAACAAGTATGCTTCTTGATAATGACATTTGACAAAGTTACAAACATAAACGATAAAAATATTAATAATTCAAATCACTAAACATAAGCAATCTTAAAAATGAATTAATTTTTTGCTAATGGTTGTATTGTGCTTGGAAAAAAAATATTGATAATAGCACTTCAAATGATTATAAATCATTGCGAACCAAATTGATAATACGATGCAATAGTAAATAAACTTCAAGTACCAACAAATTGAAAACACAATTTCACGTTTTCTAATGTTACAAACAAAATATAACATAAAAAGTTAATAATGTCATATAAAATTATTAAAAAACATGTCGAAAAACATTAATAATAACACAAACGAATACCTAACAACGAAAAATCTCAAACCCATGCAATGAAAAGCCCTAATGATGATTCAATTTATAAATATTGATAATGTCATTACAAAATGTTAATACTTAAACTAATCGGAAGTTGTCAAGATGTGAGAGAGGCATATATTTTAAATTTCAAATTTCCATTTTAGAAAAATAAAATTATTAAATTCAGATTTTATTAAATATTAAATAAAATTAATTTCAAATTTCTTTTTAATTATAATGTAGAGAGAGGGTTATGGAGAAAATCATGGGAGGAGAGAGAAAGATAATCATTAATTAATTATATTAATTTTAATTATATTTGCATAACCCTATTTACCCTTAATTACCTATTAACTACTAACCCCCATTAACTACCTAATCTACTATCATCCAATAGGAAGGCTTTAAGATTTTCCTTAAGAAATGAGACTTAAGGACTTGAACTCAAGCCGTTGATTGTTGAGTTCCATTTGCAGAATGCAAAGTAAAATGTGCACGAAAAAGGAAGACTGTGGAGTCTATTCTGACACAAATGAAGTCTTAGGTGGAAGCTGTTAATGGTAGTGAAGGAGTGCGTGAATTCTGGAATGTCTGAATCAAGCACTTGTTTCTTACTCTTGGCTATAGTATTTTCGTGAAATTGCTGTCGATCGTATTATAGCTCAATTTGACCAAACTTAGTCAACCCCTCGTAAACTTCCTACCAAATTATCCTACCCGCTACTACTGTGTTTGTACTGCTACTAGTGTTGTCTTTGCCTCATATAGGTTGCAAAACTAAAACTATCTATTGAGGCCGCAAAAATTGTAAATTGGCAGCAGTTGGGCAAACTCTGCATTCCCTGAACTGTAGCTATGTAGGTCGCTCTCAATATGCTCCAACAGGACCTCTTGACTTCTCATGATCTTCTGGAAACACTCGCACACATCTTTCCTTACAAATACTTGAGATAAACCAGCCGCCCACCAGCATTATTTTGTTTAAGGATGGCAAAAACATCCGAAACCACGGATGTACATCTGAATTTAACTTAATCAAGCAGTTAAAACTCGAACCCGAATGATTTTTAGTGGGTACGGGTAAAACCCGAATTCGAATATTGCAGGTAATTGGTGGACATGATTTTTTTCACTATCCAACCAAAACCGGCTCGATTATATCCTTGGATTTTGTATTTCTTCAAAATTCAATCCAATGGTCATGAATCATTTGTAGGATAGAGAGAGAAGGTTGCCCAAATTTTGGGGAATGCGCACGGATTTTGAGGTTGTTGTTAAAGTTTTTTTTTTTCAAATCTCCAACAAAAAATTAATGTATCATAACTCATTTGTTTTATATCGTATTTCAAAAAATTTTGCATAGAAATATCAGTTTTTGTGTGTTTAAAAGATTATATCCAATTTGATATTTTTCTAACAAAAAATTTCGAGTCATCATACAACTGTCATATCACAATATTGTCACTAATAGTGGTATGATGTTAATATGATAATGGTATGATGTTGATATGATAGTGATATGGTGTTGGTATGAGATCTTATATTTCATAAAATAATTTGATGACATCATATCAATGTCATATAATGATATTATCACGATATGACACTGATATGATTGGTACGACACTGTTATGATGTTGGCATAACAGTGATGTTGGTATGAGGTCTAATGCTTGTGAAAACATAACAACTGGATATTAATGTGTAGATATTAATGAATGTGTTCTTTCCATACAATTTTTTTCAAATTTTGAGTTGAAATGAAAAAGATAGGTCATCATATCACTGTCATATCATGATGATATGACATCAATTTATGAAGTAGGTATGACAGTGATATGATGAATGCGTTCTTTCTATATATATTTTTTTTATTTTGAGTTGAAATAGAGAAGAGGAGTCATATATCACTGTCAAATCATGATGATATGATTGATATGACAGAGATAATACTACAACCGAGACGTGTTTTGAATTCATTTTTTGCTTAAAATATAGCAAAATGGATATCAATGTGTGAATCATAATTAATGCGTTTTTTCACCTGGGTGTTGTCCCCCCAGCTAGTTATAAAGGTGAGTTAAACCGAATGAAAGTGCATGGTGAAGGTGGTTGCTAACCGTAGGAAAGTGCAACAAGTGAATCGGGTTCACTCTCTTGATCAATTGGCTAAGGGGTTACAAGCTAAGCTACCTCGGTGACTCTCTTAGCCAATCGGCCAAGGTACACAAGTCAAGCTCCCTAGGTAACTCTCCTAGCCAATCGTCTAAGGGTTACCAAGGCTTCAGCCTCGAATCAAAGTTTGGATGACTAAGTCGCAACCAACACAAGGTGCTTAAGTATAGTAAGAGGTGTGCCATAATTTGACCTAGGTAGGTGACTCAATTAGGCAAAGGAAACCCAGCTTTTGGAAGCCTCTTCATAAGAAGGGAGTTTCCCTCTAGCTAGGTCAGTAGCAAAGTAGTTGGAAATGGAAAACACAACACAACATCCATGAAAATACCTCCATACTTGCATTCAAACACAACCATACACAAATAATTCAATTCATACAAAATTTCACATGTTTCTAGCTAGGGTTCACAAACACCCAAGTGAAATAAAGGACTACTCCATGCTAGGTAGAAGGAATACACAAAGGAGAGAAGAGAAAACCATCTTGGAGATGAATGCTTTCTTCCTTTTGTGTGGGGATCAACCTTGAAGGTGGAAATTCCCAAAACCTAGAGCTTGGATGAAACCCTAACCTCCTTCCTCTTCCTCTTTCTTGCTCGTCAATTTCTCTCTCTAGAAGTCTTAAGAAGAAGAAGAAGGTATCTCACTAGGTTCCTCTCTCTTTGTTAAGCTCAACTCTCTTCAAATACATAGATTGAAGGCATTTCATGGTCCCAGTTCACGGTCGTGAACATTGGTTGGGGACCGTGATCTTCAGCAAAGGTGCACCGTTTCACTAAGGCATTCACGGTCCCGCGAACGTGAAAAAATCGAGGTCTAGTGAGGTGTGCAAAAACCTTCTAGATCTATTCCGCTTCATGGTCGGGGCGCAATCTTCACGGTCTTCAAGGTCGTGAACTGATGGCAGCCACCGTGATCAGCCGCTGTCCTCTCCTTTTGTTCCGTTTTGGCTCCTTCGCATCAACTTCGTTCCCGAGGTTGATTTAGCAGCTAGGATCTTAAACATAGCAAAACAAAGTACAATCTAGCGTCAAACCAAACTCCATTGGGTGAAATCGCCTCAAACATCAATGCAAAAAGGGATAAATGTGTGCATTTTGACCTGAATCAAATATCCATAGCCCATTTCATACGAGGACGGGTAAAACCCGTTTATATGTACGAGCCGGGATCGGGGAGCCACTACCCGTAGCCATACCCATACCCATACGCACCCGTTGCCATGCCTAAGAATAAGACACTCCATTGGCATTTGTCACGTTTCCTTTTTTTCAACCAAACATAATATTTATGTCCAATCCCACATTATATGAGAATTAATTCCAAATATCACATTCAAATTTCCATTCAAAACGACGTGAGAATTTATATAGGGAAAGGTTCCCTTTTGTATTGGGCTCTCATATGGTTTTGGATGGAGTCTCATTAACAATGTTATCACAACCGAATCGGAGCATGACCCGGTAACTTGAACGGCTCTCACTTTAGTGGTCCAACCGGCATTAGACCGTTAGAAAACTGATAAAGAACTGGTGCTTTATAAATAATAATATAATAATTAAAATACACATTCAGTTGTAGTTTAATCATTTAGTAATTTACACACTATATATATGGCAACTAAAATAAACCCTACCATAAGAGCCGCTACCACCCCCTTCTCTGTATTTTCATAACCCATCTAATTCCATCCCCCTCCCCGGATTCAAGCCTTTCCTCCGCCGATGAAACCCATCACCCGCCATTCTTATCCCGACCACCCTCCCATCACCTTCCTTCCTCTTATCCCGCACTCGGGTCTTCCCTCCCTACGAAACCCACCGCCCCGCCATTCTTATCACAGCAAACCCTCCCAAAAGAAACCCTCTAAGAGAAACGAAGGACAGCTGAGGGTTTTGGGTGGAGGAGGAGTAGTACAAACTATTGTCCTCTCTTTTGTGTTTTTGTATTTATACTCAGTCACAACGGCTAATACACAGTGTTAACCGTTATACAAAATCCATTAACTAAAGCTCGACACGTGGCTCGTCTTGATTCGTTATTGACAACTAACTGATATTTAAACCTGTTAAACAATAAACACTGAAACGACAGCGTTGTAATAAATGCCGCTTTAATTCCAAACTCTCATTCTCTTCCACTTCAGTCCATCGTGCTGATGCTGATGAATGGATTGAATCCTTGCCTGATCAGGACTGCTGTTGGTGCTGTTCTTCTGGTGTCAGCTCCCTGCTTGTCCTCCAATAGGCCCCCCACAAGATGGCGAGTAAACATCAATTACTCCCATCTTGCCAAGTAACTCAAGCAACCTGTACTTACTAACTCCTTTAGTGAAGATATCAGCTAATTGGTCTGAAGTATGTAAATGACTTAATATGATCATGCCCGTCTTTACCCTTTCTCGTGTAACATGCATATCAATCTCAATATGCTTTGTTCTCTCATGGAAAACAGGATTTTCAGCAATATGGATTGCTGACTTGTTATCACAGTAGACAATAATTGGAGTTTTTACTTGAACTGCCAACTCTGACAACAGTCCCTTCAACCACTGAACCTCACAAACCAAAACCCCTCTCGAGTGGCATTTTGGAATCCGATAGTAAGCAAATATCAAAAAAGGCTTGAAGGATGGAAGTCAAAGCATCTATCTTATGGAGGAAGACTCACTCTCAATAAAGCCGTTCTTTCAGGGCTTTCCGTTCACTATTTCTCCGTGTTCAACGCCCCTCGAACCGTTACCTCAAGAATGGAGAGAAGCATGAGAAGATTTCTCTGGAATGGAACTGGAGAAGGAAAAAGAGCCCCTTTGGTGAAATGGGATCTTTGCAAAGCCTCAAAGCCTAATGGGGGGCTCGGCATTTTGGATCTGGATTGCTTCAACAAGGCCCTCCTTATTAAATGGTTGTGGAGATATATCATCGAAGTTGGCTCCTGGTGGCGAGAGTTGATTGCCAGCAAGTATCAACATAAACACTCCATATGGATTACTCAAACCCTCAAGTCTGGTTTTGGAAGTTCTCCCTGGGTAGGAATATCTAAACACTACTCAACTCTTTGGAAGTTTGCTTATTTCGATCCTGGCAATGGATGCCACCTCTCCTTCTGGTATGATTGTTGGTCGCCCGGAGTTGTACTCGCCGACTCTTTTCCTCGAATCGCTGCCGCCGTTACTGCCCCTGAAGCCCGTATCGCAGACGTGTACATCTCCTCGGGTGAGTCCTTTTCTTGGGTGCTTGATTTTAACAACAGGCTGAGAGGGGGAGTTGAGAGTGGAAAGAATGAGTTACTTGACTTCCTTAATTCCCTCAACTTCGCAGAAAATTTGTACAACCCTTGCAGACCCGTGTGGGCTCCGAATACTGGGTCTTCCTTTTCTGTTGCCTCTGTTTACAGGTGCTTGGCTGATGATGCATTTCCCGACGTCCCTGACTTTCCTGATGCTGTAATTTGGAAGAACATCATCCCCCCAAAAATCTGCTTCTTCCTTTGGACTCTCACACACGGAAGAATCCCCACCATCGACAGGTTGCAAAGAGTTGGTTGGGAGCTGGCCAATCGGTGCGAACTATGCAGACAGAGTGAGGAGACTCAGGATCACCTATTCGCAAGCTGCGGATATTCCATGAATGTCTGGAACTTGATTGGTAGCAAGGGTAGAATTAACACCCAACCAAGATCGAGCATCATTGACGTCATCCGTAGCTGGCCTTCCAGATCTTCAAACGGCTTCGACGACTGGTTTCAGACGTGTATTCTCCACTCCATATGCTGGAACCTTTGGCTGGAGCGCAATAAACGCATTTTCCATAGCAGTGATACTCCCTTTGGAATCATTGCCTGGCGGGCTTGCAAAGATGCAACCGAGTGGATCATCGCTCATGGCAAAGCTGACAGAGTCTCTCGTGAAACCTGGTTCAGGAATCTCTTCTAGTTTTGCGTCCATTCTGTGCATGTGGGGAGTTGGTTTACCCTTGTCGACTTGATTCCCAGCCTCTCTTCTCCGAGGGGTCGAGCTTTGCTTTAGTTTTCCTTTGTTGAGTCTTCAGTCCTGCTGAACCTTTCTTTTTTTTTTGCCTTCTCTTTATTTTTTGCTTCCTGTAATGGGACCTTTTTTTCTACGTTCTTTATTATAATCACCATTATCAAAAAAAAAAAAAAAATGAGCCAAAGCTCGATACTCTACTTCAGAAGATGACCTTGAAACAGTTGTTTGATTTTTACTTTTCCATGTGAGCAATGAATTCCCAAAATAAGTACAAAACCCTGTAATGGATCTTCTTGTATCTGGACAAGCTGCCCAGTCTAAATCACTATAACCAGTGATAGTAAAATCTGTGTTGCTGCTAAACAAGATGCCTTGCCTTGGAGACTTCTTGAGGTATCTAAGTAATTTGTATGCTGCCTGTATGTGTGTGTCAAGAGGGTTACGTTGAAACTGACTTAGTTGCTGCAAAGTGAAACAGATGTCTGGTCTGGTTATAGTTAAGTAGTGAAGCCTCCCAATCAACCTTCTGTAGGACTTAGGATCATCAATGGGAACTCCTTCTCTTGAACTCAGCCTTACTTTCATGTCAATAGGAGTTAATGTCTCCTTAGCATCTGCATAACTAGTGTCTTCTCACAACTCTGTACAATATTTCCTTTGATTGACCACAATGCCATCAACATTTCTCACAATTTCCAGACCAATGAAATATTTCAGGGCTCCAGGGTCCTTAATCTTAAAATTTCTTCTTAAATACAACTTTACCAACTCAAGGTCATCAAGTTTTTCACCTGCCAGGATGATATCATCCACATAAACAAGTAGAATCACTAACCTTCCTTGAACTTTCTTTGTGAACATGGAGTAGTCTGAAGCTGATTGTGAAAAACCATTCTTCAGCAGAGATGAGGTTAGCTTGGCAAACCATTGCCTACTTGCTTGTTTCAAGCCATAAAGAGACTTTCTAAGTCTGCACACTTTCCCTTCAATGCCTTCCAATCCAGGGGGTGGAGTCATATACACCTCCTCATCTAAATCTCCATGCAAAAATGCATTGGATACATCCATCTGGTGTAAACACCAGTTTCTAGCTGCTGCTACTACTAATAATGTCTTGACTGTATTAATCTTGGCAACTGGTGAGAAGGTATCCAGAAAATCTATGCCATAAATTTGTGTAAAGCCTTTAGCAACTAACTTGGCTTTATATCTTTCAATTGATCCATCAGGCTTGAGCTTGGTCTTAAATACCACTACAAGAAAAAAGACTTTCAGCTACCATTTTCTTGGCGACCATACAAAAATGGTTGCTTATAACCAGGTTTTTCCAACCATTCAAAAAATGGTAGCTGATACAGAACTCTAGCGCAACCAGTACTAAAACGGTTGCCCATAATCTAAATTTCAACAACCATACGCAAAATGGTTGGTGATATCGTACCCTTAAGCAATCATAATGTAAATGGTTGCTGATGAATAAAAACTTTGACGACCATTTCTGAAATAGTTGTTGATACCATATCCTTGAGCAACCATTTTGTACATGGTTGCTGATAAATGAAATTTTCGGCAACCATTTGTCAAATGCTTGGAGGTACCCTACCCTTAAACAACCATGATGTACATAGTCGCTGATAAATGAAGACTTCGACAACTATTTGTAAAATGGTTGGTGATACCCGATACTTAAGCAACCACTATGTACATGCTTCCTAATAAACAAAGACTTCGACAACCATTTGCGAAATAGTTGGTTATACTCTATACTTAAGCAACTAAACGTCTAAGAGTTGTTGATAAACAAAAACTTTAGCAACCTTGACAAAATGGTTGGTAATACACAATCTTTGTGCAAGGATTACTTAACTCTAAATGGTTGTCGTCTTGTCGATAGCCAAAAATGCATCAACCATTTAGAATATGGTTGGTTATATGCATCTCTTAAGCAACCATATACAAAACGGTTGGTGTAGCCTCAGCCCAAATGTCAAACGCTGTCGTTTTATTGTTTGGGGGGAAGTCTGAAACAATTACAATAGATTATTGTTCTTACTTTTGGCCATTTCTTTTTCAGATTCAAATCCCTAATTTCGCATCTTCTTCCCCGGTTCTCTACTCACTGCAGGCAGCGCGACAGTGTCTCCCTCCATGCCTATACCTCCCCAGATCCGGCGGTCTCCAAAGGAACGTCGGGCCGAGACGATTATTGGCGAGAGCGTGACCGCAGAGAAGCAGCAGGGACTGACAAGGCGAGACGACGATGGTGCGACGAGAAAAGGGAGTTCGCTTCCCCTGACTCGAGATTGCGGTGAAAAGCTTCCGATTCATCCTCGCCACAAGCATCTCTCCGGCCGCAGATCTCTTATTTCCCTTCTCCTTGAGCACAATCAGCTCCAGCTCTGGATTCATCTGAAACCAAACGGCGGTTGAGTTCTCTATCAAACACTAGCTAGCATAGTGCCACAGTGTTTCTCGTCGATTGAAGGAGGAGGAGCGAAGGTTTATCCTTACTATTAGGGGGCTTTCTCACTTAGTTAACTGATCGAAGACAAGACTCTCTTCTCAGATTTGGTGCTGCTCTTCAGAAGAAAAAAATGTACAGAGATTTGGTCTATACACGACAATAGATCACATATGTGTTAATTTGTTTGAATTATTGAATTTAAGTAATTAGTTTAACACTAAATTATTGAAATTTGAGAACTGTAACCCTATGAGTGCACTCCCATGGATTCTTTTATGAAACCCTTCCACTTTAGGGATGGCCTCTCTAAGAGGAAGAAATAGTTTCTTATTTGTGTTATGTCTAACCTAATCATTGGTTTTAATTTATTTAGTGATTATTGGCTTCCTTACAAAGTATAAGTTGGTGACGATTATATCTATCTTGATTTGTCCATTATTTCTTATCCCATACTTTGTCTTTCTTTAATCTCTCTGACTGTCTTTGTTTAATCTCTTCGGGTCTTAAGTTTAGGTCAGGATTTTGATTGTGTTTTGGTCTCTGACTGTCTTTCCCTATATGATTCTCCATATTTTGTAGTATATTTGATGCTGGTTTTGCTTCTATATGTAGCAAGTTTCATGTCGGGTTTCCAGTAGGCTGTGATGGCTTTTCCAAGTATTTGGCAGCAAGTTTATAAGGGGTTCTTTATTGGTTTTAAAACAGGTTTTTGAATGTCTTGAAACTGGTTTCTGCATGTTTCTTATGTTATTTTGCCTACCGATATTGTTCTGCTTGGATTTCAATTTTAGTCTTGTCCATTGCCTATATGATTTTGCAATTTTAGTCTTGTTAATGGCCTATATGATTCTGCAAATTTTTGCTCGTGTATGCAACAGGTTTCTTGTGGTTTTGATATTAGTTAGTTTCTGTTGGTTTTCCCATGTTTTTTTGTTGCTAACTTACAACAGGCATGTACGCAGGCTTTTGACAAGGAGATTAGTTGCAATGGCTAGAATGGACTACTAATGTTTGATTTGGCAAGAAGATTAGTCGAAGATAATAGAATCAACTTTATTGATATTGGATTTTGGAGATTAGTTGTAGAGAATAGGATAAACTCTAAAGGATTGAGATTGACAATCCCATTTTATCTGATGTTCTCCTGAAAGGGACAATAACAGTCTCATTTTAGATGTAAATATGTATGAAATACCACTTCTATCCACTTTTCCTTGTTATGTAAATTACTCTTTTATTAATATCAATTATAATATCTTTTGTTGGAAAGAAGCTTATTACAATATTGGTATTAAATGTACACATTAAGAAGTGACGAGCTACAAATATATTAGTCCCATAAATATGCCTTTTGGCTACCATAATGAAGGGTTGCTTAAATATCAACCTAGTTCTTACTTTTGGTCGACCCTCTCAAATGGTCGCTCAAATCTCCCATTTGACAACTATAAATGAGATTGTTGCTTGAAATGCTACCTTGTAGCGACCATAGATATGGTGGCTGAAATTCTATCCTTTCACCAACCATTTTTGGATAGTCGCTGAAAACGAGCATTTCCAACCATAATAAGATAGTCGCTGAAGTGGATTTTCACCAACCATAATTTATAGCCTAAAGTAGATTTTTGGCGACTATATAAAAAAAGGGTCGCCTTGGACTTATACCGACGCACTATTGCCGACCATGTTGGCAACCCTCATTTATGGTCGCTGAAAGGTTTCAGCAACCATTTTTTTAGTTTGGACTACCATAATTGATGGTTGCAGAAAACATATTTTCTTGTAGTGTACCCACTTGCAACCTATAGTTCTTTTTCCTGTAGGCAGAGTAACTAGGTCCCAAGTGTGGTTTTCAGTCAGAGCATTCAGCTCTTCCTCCATGGCCTTAACCCAATGATGTTCCTTTGCTGCTTCTTTGTAAGTTTGGGGATCCATGAAAGCTACCAAGCTCATAGCATATCTCTTCTGTTGTGGAGTAAGCTGATGGTAAGAAACATAATTAGCCATACAGTATTGACTAATCTGATTTATGGTAGTGACATAATCTTTATGCCAAACTGGTGGCTTCCTTTTCCTTGGTGGAAGCTCATTATCATCCAGTTAATCCCCTAGTAGCAATTCATCATCTGATTCTTCCTGATAGTCAGGCTCAGCATCAGCAAAATCTTCATCTGTGGAGTGGTCTTCATCTGCTGAGGAAGGTGAAGCAGGAGACTCAGGACTATGATCCACAAAGGATGAGTTCTGAGGTTCCAAAAATTGAGAGGATTCATCAGCAGATGAAGATAGAAAAGGTGTAGGTGCAACATGGCCCCCATGAGCCTGAGTATCAGGAAACTGAACTGTGGGAAGATCAGGAAAGGTAGGTGTATCTTCTTCATCATCATCAACCATTCCATGAAAAGGAAGGATATCCTCATAAAAGGTGACATCTCTGGACAAGAAAACTTCATGAGATGTTAGATCAAAAAGTTTGTAGCCTTTAAAACCAAAAGAGTACCCTAAAAAGATGCACTGCCTTTCTCGAGTTTGAAACTTTGTCCTTTCACTGCTAAGAGTGGAGGCATAGGCTAAACAGCCAAAAACTTTTAAATGGTCAAGTGATGGAGGAGATAGATAAAGCAGCTCATAGGGACTTTTATTCTGCAAGATAGGGGTAGGAAGTTTGTTGATCAAGTGTACTGCATGCAGGATGCAGTCACTCCAAAACTTCAGAGGCACTCCAAATTGGAATCTTAAGGCTCGTGCCACATTTAAAATGTGCTGATGTTTACGCTCAACCCTACCATTTTGTTCTGGTGTGGCAACACAGGACATCTGATGTATTATCCCATGTTCTTGGTAGAATTCATTCATATGAAACTCTCTCCCTTGATCACTTCTGATAGTTTTGACAGATTTAGAGAACTTGTTCTTTACCATCACACAGAAACCTTGCAACAATGTTCTTGTTTCTGATTTATGTTTCATAAGAAAGGTCCACACAACACGAGAATGATCATCAACCACAGTAAGGAAATATGAAAAACCATCATAAGATTCAAGTGCCACGGGCCCCCATATGTCTACATGGATAAAATCAAAAACATAACTAGCTCTGTGCTCACTTAAATGAAAAGGTAATCTCTTGTGTTTAGAAAAATGACAAACATCACAATGCCTCACTGTCTCAGCAAAATGGTTACCAGTACCTTGTTCCTTGTTCTTCCTTTTCAACTTCCAGCAGTCTGCAATGTTATGATTAATCTTTTTGCAGTATCTGCAAAACAGTCCTGTTTCACTTGCCTCTGCATTGCCTTGACTTGGTGCTTGTTTCCCAGTATTGTTATCACTTCCTTGACCAGTCTGCCTACCATAAGATGCAAGAGCTACTGATTGAGTAGTTCTTCCTTTGTCTGACTTCAACTTTTGTTCATGTTGGAATAAATCCCCATATGCTGCAACAACTGTGGGAAGGGGCTTCATCATCAAGAGCTGGGTTTTGACTACATCAAAAGCAGGATTCACTCCTCTTAAAAACCTAACAAGATAGTCTGTTTCTTGTTTGGCCTTAAAGGCTTCAACTGCTGGACAAGGTAAAACTTGTCCTGGTGCACAGGTACATGGAAAAATTGGGTTAAACTTTGAATACTCTTCCCATAATCCCTTCATTAACGAATAATACTGGGTAATCGTCAGGTTTCATTGCTTACAAGCATGAATATCATCTTCGAGATTTGTCAACTTAATAGCATTGGCTTGACCAAACCTGTCTTTCAGTTATTCGCACAGATTTTGAGCCACTTTATGGCTTTGGACACTGCGTTTGATATCCTTATGCAAAGAATTGATGATCCAACAAAGCACCACAGTGTTACAAGCATCCCATGCTCTATACCCATTAGGATCAGATCTGGGATGGCAACAGATCCATCAATAAACCCAAGTTTGTACTTGGTTTTCAGGGCGATGCGAATAGATCTCGCCCACATCTGATAGGTGCTAGCATGTAGTACTTCAGATAAAATAGACTGAGACAGATTTTCATTAGGGTTCTGATAGAATGGGTTACCAAACTGGAAATCAGGAGAGGGTTGTGTAGCTTGAGCTGATGCCATGGTTGCTGCAGTAGCGGAAGAATGAACAGCTGAACCAGACATCGATTGTTCTTACCTCCACTCATTGTGACTTAGAAATGCTGCTCCGTCCTGGATCAGGCTCCAAGAATGGCGCTGCGCTCTGATACCATAAGAGAAACGAAGGACAGTTGAGGGTTTTGGGTGAAGGAGCAGCAATAAAAACTACTGACCTCTCTTTTGTGTTTTTGTATTTATACTCAGTCACAACAGCTAATACACAGTGTTAACCGTTATACAAAATCCATTAACTAAAGCCCGACATGTGGCTCGTCTGGATTCGTTATTGACAACTAACCGGTATTTAAACCTGTTAAACAATAAACACTGAAACGACGACGTTGTAATAAATGCCGCTTTAATTCCAAACTCTCATTATCTTCCACTTCAGTCCATCGTGCTGATGCTGATGAATGGATTGAATCATTGCATGATCGAACTGCTGTGGAGGACTGTTGTGGCTGCTGTTCTTCTGGTGTCAGCTCCCTGCTTGTCCTCCAATACGTCGACGAAGCTTGAGGCATACCAGCCCTTCGGTCGCCGCCTTCTCCTCTCCCAACATTTTTGTTTTTTTAATAGCAACGGTCAGGTGGCCAAAACCGGTCGGGTGGTTTGATTGGCTTGAACGGTTAACCGTTCCGACTGCTCGTCGACCGCCCTTCCTAGCCGTTGCGATTTTGAGGATGTTCCGACCCGGGATAGTGTCCGGGTGTTAGTTTTATCGGTCCGACCGGCCGGATCGGGTCGGTCTTGATAACACTGCTCATTAGGTTCTGGATCGAATCTCGTTGAGCCCGAGAATTTTTAATAACTCATACTTAATTCAATATACCTTTTTTGTATCTAATTGTTTATACTTTATAGAAAGTTAGAAACTACCAAAACTGATAAATTAGTATGTCTAAAGAATAATAGATAGCGGAGTTTTATTGGGTTTTCCCCATTCAAAATTTCCTGACCTCCCCTTAATTTTCGGCAAGGATATTTTAGTCCAAAATATTACTTAAAATCCTGCGCCGTTCAACTGTTTAATTCAATTGTTTTTTAGTAACAGGTTTTGGGCCGGCGGCCCATATCTACTTATTTCTGGTCAATTTAAGTCCATCCATTGAAGCCCATAACAAATCCATTGAAACCCATAACAAAATTAAAAGCAGCCAGTCATTCATCTAATTCTCTTTAATTTTTTTTTTGTCTACCATCATACTTCGGAGTTGGGAGGGCTCACCCCTCCCCTAATGGCTAATACTTCCAATCTCCATGAATCTCTCTCCGGTACGGCTGTACCCCACCCACGAAGCTAACTACATTGTGTTTTCTACTTTTCTTTTATTAGTTTCATTGTGCTACTGTATGTCCAGCTCCACCACTCTTGAGCTATAAACATCCATCATTTTCGCTGCATGTAAATTATACACAAGAAAAGAATCAACTACTTTATGTTCTAGAGCCAAAATTTTGGTGGGTTAACATGTTTGGTTTACCTTTGTCAAATAAAAAAAAAATGAAATTATGGGATTTGTACTATCAGTTGCTTTGATAGTTTGATTGGCGGTTGTTCATTGAGTTGCTTACTTATATTCAAGGTTGTTAACCCGATGGTTAAATCATGGGTTCACTAAAACCCAGTGATAAAAATGGGCGCCACACCATACTTTTGTTTTGAACTTCGTCAGGATTCATCAAATTCGCTTAATCCTGCAAGAAATTGGTAAACCTGACTTCAAACCTTTGGAGTTAAGCAAAATTGATGAATCCAACTCTTTTAATAGAATTATATCTATATTCCTTAGGCTGTTCCAGTTCATTTAAGCTGCCAATCATGAACTCATATGGTGGATTCAAGTACGAACTATTATTTTGGTATAATATTATATGTTATTACTCATATGTTATATGAGATTTGATACATTTTATATATCTATGAACACTATAATCACTTTTTTATATTTTTGGACAAATCGATCTAAACCAGACTAAACGTCCAGAGCATTAACCCTTCACACTTGCTCGATGGGGCTAAATGTAGTTGAAAAACTTGCTTATTATTTTCGTATAATCAAAATCTTGCTTATATTAGTTCATGACATGTTTGTCTCTTTCATATATGTTTTATTTTGATTTGCTTATATTAGTGCATGATATGTTTGTATCTTTCATATATGTTTTATTTTGATTTTCTAGATTGGTCGCGTAAAACAATTAAATTTTTCAGTTTGGATTTAGATATATATGTAATATGTTTATGGTAGATAAAAGGAGAGTGATAATTGCAAAAACTTATTGATTCTCAAGCGAAATTGAAATTGATATAGCTAATACGAATATTTTTTACATTTCAAATTAAATTAAATTTTTTTCATGTTCGTTCGTATCACGAAGCGGGTCGACGCTAATTATAATGGTTGAAAAAAAAGGGAGAAATCACCAGCAGGGGAATGTAGACCAAGCCCATGGACAATTTTTCAATCTTACTGGTCAAGTTTTCCATTTTTTGGCAAGCAAATAAATTGAAAACAAGTCATATTAGTTTTCCCAACTAATTAAAAAAGTCTAAATATATCAAATATATTATGAATGATGATGAAAAACTTTACCGGCCAAAGGCCGGGCACAAGCTAGTGATTATTAAGATGGGACCGCGAGTCCTCACATTTGTCAGCCACTTTCTACCGTGGACTGAATTGTCAATATACAAAGTTACATGACCTAATTATCAATTTTCCCGTACAAAGTTACCATCCATACAATTTGACCCCTAACGTACTGGTAGGCCCCATTTACCAATCACGCGAATAAAACGAGAAAGCTAAAGAGAAAGGAAAAGACGCAACAGAGGACATCAATCTCATCTCAGTAATGGAAGACGTAGACGTTATACTCCACCACCGCGTCGCCGGTCTTCAGATCGAACTCGTGAGTCCTCGCCTGAGCGTACCCGCGGGCGAACCGGAAGGCCCCGCTTCCGCCGACGACGGGCATCTCCCTGACCCCGGAGAAGACGCTGTTCCGGCCCAACACGCTGAGGTTGCTGCCGTTGTACTTGCCTTCCGTAAATGCGAAGTTGAGCACCATCAGGAAGCTGAGCTCGGTCTGTGACGCGGAGGCGTAAATCCCCTGGGCCCGGCCCACGAGCTTGGAGCTGGATTTGGGGCCCACGGTCAGCGGGTCGTCCATCATGTTGACCAGCCCGAAAAGCGAGCGGGAGGTGTTGGTCATGGAGGCGCGTGCGATGGGGACGGCGGTGGGGTTGCGGCCGCTGACGATGTCGTGGAAGTAGAACTTCAGGTGAGTCAGCTTTTCCTTGCGGTGGAGTCCCAGTTTCTCGGGGCGGAGAGTTGTGGAGAATTGGCCGGCGTCGGGTGTGGAGGCGTGGGCGAGGGAGAGGAACAGACATAGTAAGAGGTTGGAGGTTGTGGCCGCCATTGGTGAAGGATATCGGGAGATGTGGGGTTAGAATTAGATAGAAGAAAGGAGGAGGGAATGGTTGGTACTATTTATGATAGTTGGCAAAGGGCGAATGGGCTCTGCTTTTTTGCAGAGGGTGGGCCCGGTTTTGTTGGAGCGTAAAGGGAGTTGGTTTCTATGAACACTTTTAGTCAATTGACTGTTAATCCCTTCAAATCAGAGATTCGTTAATGGGAAATGGACTATCTTTAATCTTGATCGTAGATTTGTTGTGAATTGGCGGAACGGGATTGGAGTCAGTCAAGTATATATGCAGTACTGTGATTAGTTTCCACCAATTTGTCTTGCCCCATTTACAAGTTTGACTATCACCGTTACTAGCGTGAAATGGGGGTGTTTTTGCACCTTTTCACGGGTTGTTTCCTTTTGTTTGGGCACAATTCTCCCATGTCGATTGTCGAATACAAGTTTGATCGCTCATACAAGTCATAACCCATTTCAGAAGCTGGAATCAGTTTTAAGGTACTCGATCTAAACGTATATCGATGATGTAAGTCTCGAATCATGTGTGGTGAAGAGGTTCGAGTTTGGTGAACTCGAACTACTCTTTTGAAATTTCCAACAGCCTTAACTTCGTGCTCGGTTATCCGATCGTAGCAAATTTTTTTCATTTCGCATAACTTTTCGAGGACTACAACTTTTATAATAGATATATTTTCAAAATATATGTGGAAATGTGAAAATTAATGTTAAAGTTATTCCCAAAGCCCCTTATATTAAAAAATACTCCTATTTCGAAAATTTATTTCTAGTAAATGTTGTATTACTAAAAAAGTTATACAAAATAAAAAACTTTGCGACGTTTGCATTATAGAGGACAAAGTTTTGATCCTCCAAAGTTTGGAAAATCGAATAATTGCTCGTTTAGGGGTAACAAATGACGTTTTCTCGGGATGAAGACACAATTTTTTTTTATATATAGGAACTTCCCACCAAACGAGCAATCTTTTGCCAAACGAGCAATTTTTGGATGGCCCTCTTATGAGAAAACATCATTTGCAATTTTTGGGAATAACTTTAACTTTAATTTTCACATCTATTCTAAAAATATTTCTATTATAAAAGTTGCAGTCATCGAAAAGTTATGCAAAATGAAATTTTTTTGCTACAATCGGATAACCGAGCACAAAGTTAAGGTGGTTGAAAATTTCAAAGGAGTAGTTTGAGTTCACCAAACTCGAACCACTTCAGCCTCACATAGTTCGAGGCTTACATCATCCATCTAGGTTTAGATCGAGTCCCTTACACTCGAACCAGTTAGTAGTTCGAATTATTTAAACTCGAACTACTCCAAATTTAGGTATTTTGGAAAACTTTTTTTTATAAATGCGGTAGTTTAGGAATTGTTTTTAATTTAGGTTTCTCCTGCCATCTCACACAAACTTGGTCACAATGGAAGCCCCTTTGAATTCAGAGTACTACTCCCTTCAACTTCAAGAGTAGGACCAAAAGGCTGCCCTATATATGTGAAAGTCCTTTTTTCTTGCTTGGCGGGAGAGCAAAGATTCAAGAATTGTCAGGATGTCTACTTGACACAAATCAATCGATTGCGCTGTCATTGGTTTCCCCACAAAAAGCTCAAACCATTGAGATCATACGAGTCATCACCAGCGGCTGATCCAGAATACAGTATAGCACTGGGCCGCATTTCATTAGAAAATTAGATACCGTAAAAAAATCACAGTTTTTTTTACAATATCAATTATACACGTCGATCTTTTAAATTTTAATATAGTGAATTCATCAATAATGGAGTTTAAATCCACATCAATAGCGTACTCTCTTTAAGATAAAATAGTTAACCAATTGGCGAGAAATTCATCGCTCATTTTGTTGCGCAAATGTCAACACAATCGACTAATCAATATATATTGTGTATCAATTCCTATTTTCAACAGCTGCTCTAATAATTTCTTAAGGGAATAAACTTCAGATTTCTTTTAGTCTTTTACGTTTTAGAATTTTAGGTTTCATTGTTTGCTTTTCTTTATATGAGAATCATTGCAGCTAGAATTTTCATGCTAAATTTAGAGATGTGATTTGAATATGTTGATCTTATCCATTTTCCTAATTACACACCATTTTATTATAAGATAACATTGACCCAAATGACTAAAATCGATAAATTCATAAGGACTATACTAATTCCGGATCCAGGGGAGGGTTGAGCTGTGGCCCAGGGTGGCCACCCCCTGGATCCGCCACTGGTCATCACCCATGGAGTCAGGTGCAGGAGCTCCATACCAAAATTTTCTCAAATGCTCACTGTGTAATGTACGAGAACATGCTCACGGAGTAGTAGTTCTGAGATTCACTGTGATGGATGTCTTCGAGCAGTCCCCAGGAGTCGGCATATGACATTGCTTTGTTCAAGCCATGGATTTCGTTGTGATTGCACGAGTTGTTTCTGATCTTGGTGGTACTATGTTTTGTTTGGATGCGAGAAGTTTTCTGGATGTACTGTTTTTGGATCTTGCGTTCTGATCTTTTGGGTGGTTGTTTGTACTCTTTGCTTTGCTCTTCTTTGTTGTATCTCTCAAGTACGGTCTGTGTTCAACCGTTTGGTCGAGATCTCATTACGCTGATTTGATTTCAGTTAGATCCATTCCTCTTTGTAACCGATCATTCATAGTGCAATACAAGATTTCCCTTTGTAAAAAAAAAAGAATAGTAGTACACACTTGTGGGATTGCGTGATTTTTTCTTCACATGATGTATTTGTTACTTTTTCAATTATGATATGGCCGTAAGCAGCATATAATCGGGTTGGTCGACATTACTTGTATGAATATGGAATGAAAATAGTGTTTACTTTCTCCCATGTGACATACCCTTGTCTTTTCCATGCTTGCTTCAACTTTTCTATACCTATGACATTCAAGAGAACACCCGTTTTCTTGGAGTCCTCCAACTCAATTGCCATCCCAATTAGTGGCGGACCCAACAATTTTATTCATTGGTGTACTCTTTCAAAAATTAAATTAAAATTTCAAAAATATATTTCTTAAATATAAAAATCCAACTAGTACAAGTTACAAAAAAATACAACTACTTGTTTTCATATTCTGAAAGAAAATACACTCAGAGTTTGCAATATTCAACAAATCTCTTTCATTATATCCTACTATACAATCATTCACGAATTGATCGCATTTTCTATTCCGAACTTTGTTCTTCATGCAGTCTAAAGTTGAAAACTCTCTTTTAACACTTACACTTGCTACATTTAAAATCAATACAAGTTTAAGAAACAAATTGACCGATGAAGACGAGCAGAGGGAGAGAAGAGGACTCAACTCTATGATTGTTTTGTTTCTTCTTTTGCTTTGCTTATCAATATTTGAAGGGTGGGGAATCACAAATTTAGTTGTTTGCGGTTGGATGAAGGGTTGGAAAAATTGGGATTTAATTACTTTATTTTAGAGTATTATGATATTTATGTTTTAAACTTAACAACAAATGATTTGTAGTGTACTATATAACATCTTCTTTGAAAATGAAGTGTCATATCTTTTAATCACCAAGACAACCACCTATTTTCTCCCCAAACTAGTATCCTAGGTTGAAACACTTTAAGGTTCTGATTGCTTCATTCTTAGATTTTTACAAAAGCATATAATGCTTTAATTTCCTGTTAACGTAGAATTATCTTGGTGTTATTGATGGAACTCATGTGGTCGTGCGTCCTAGGAGAGAGGACCAAGCTAGGTTCAGGGATAGGATGAACCATCTTACTATGAATGTGCTTGGCGTATGCACTCTGATTTGGAGTTCATATATTGCTTGTCGGGTTGGGAGGGTTCATCCCATGATGCAAGGGTTCTTCGAGATGCCCTTACTAGGCCTAAGGCCTTAGTATGCCTGAAGGTAAAATGATGTATACAAATCTTTGATGTTATCTAAAGATAATAAAAACTATTCTTTAACTCACAGATTGTTAATTTCATAAAGGGTGTTACTATTTGTGTGATAGTGGCTATGGGAATAGTACTAGGTTCTTAACCCTTATCGTGGTTTAAATTACCATCTTAAAGAGTGGGGACCAAGACGACTATCTAAAGCCGAGGAGTACTATAATATGAAGAATGCGGCGGTTAGGAATGTGGTAGAGCGCATTTTTGGAATTTTAAAAATGAGGTAGGCTATTCTTAGGAATTCTAGCTGGTTCTCCTCTAGTGATGTGGCTCGTATTGTAGTTGCTTGCACCATAATCCATAACTTCATTAAGAAACAACGAGGGGCAGACAGATTTGAAAGGGAATATCAAGATGTTGAGTAAGAAGAAGAACAATGTGATGCAGATGAGGTTAAGACCAGTTCTCCAAATGACTTTCATGCTTGTCTTGCATGGACTTGATTTAGAAAGGATTTGGCGAAGGAGATGTGGGAGAATTTCCCTTTTGTACCTGTTGTTCCACTTGTTTGAGACCATTAAAATCGTGCTTCTCTTACTGGAAGCATAAAGACAACTTGCTGTTACAACTAAAGTTTCTTTTTAAAAATATGTTTTGAATGGAAAGGATGTATTTTGGCACAATGTAGCTTGCTGTTAAATCTGGTATATGTCAAGGTATTCACTAAAATCTGTTGATTCATTAGGTTGCTCTTCTATAACATGTCATAAATATGATTACAATATAGTAGGTTGGTGAACTGTCAGCTTCTTGCCCATTCATTTATTGTTGCAGTCTTGTATGGAAGAAGTTACATGTCTTATTGCCATTTATTATAAAAAAGCGCATTAACATATTCTGCTTTGATGGTTGTTGGTTGCATTGAATGTTGCTTGTAGGCTCATCCAACCTTCAAAAATTACAGAGATACACCATTTTCAGAGTGTTGGGATTTGGTGACTGTGTTCGGAAGAGGGCTGGAGACATGTGAAATGGGGTTTTAGGGAGCTGATGGGAACGTCATAGTAAGTTCTGATGATGAAGCCGAGCCCATAGTTCCATTATCCCATATGAATATCCCTATTGTAGAGGGGAAAAAAATGTTCAATATCATCAATGAAGGGGTTGAGATCTCTACTACTAAGGTTGCAGTTATAAGGAAGGTTCCAACATGAGTTCCAACAAGAAAGAAGAAGAAATTGCAAATAGATGATCGCATAGAAGAAGTTGCATCAGATCTGATTGGGATGAAGCCATTAATAAAGGAATGATGATACAATTGTTAGGGCCATGGGTGAGAAGGAACTGCATATAGAAATGAGGGCAAAGCTTATGGATACCCTGAAACATATGGATGGAATCACAAGGGCAAAAAGGGTGCTAGTTTGCAAGAGGCTTTGGAAGGATTCTGGATGAGAAAGAGAGGCTCACTCTTGTGCTTGACATACTCGTTGTCACTATGGAGAAGTTCTCACCTCATGTGTCAGGTCTCTTGAGCATGACCGATGCACATGACAGAGCTGGGTCTCGTCGCAATCTAGTAGCCATTATATTGTCCATCGACCGGCCGATTAAGGAGGAAAATGTCGTCACGGGACCCCTGGATTTGGGCTCCATGAAATTGGAATGCAAAAATTTTGCCAAGGTAGTCCCAATTGGATCATGGCTATAAAGTTTTTGCCTTTCAGTAGAATGAGGCGGTGGAAAGGATTACGGAAGAAGATAAGAGGGAGAGGTTTGCGAGAGGAAGAAGGAGGAAGAGGCGGTGGTGAATTTGGGGAACACAGGAGGTGGGAGGAAGGAGGAAGAAGGTGCAGGTCAGGTCAAATAGAGAAGAAGATAAAGGGTTGGCCAATGGTTGTGTTGGTTTTAATGATGTGGCGGGCTGAGTTTTATTTTTGTAAAATATGCTCAATATATAATTCTACTAGACAATCACTCACTAACTTACACATATTCGGTTGAAGAAGAGGGAGTTTGATTGTTTTGTTGTATTGTTTCTTGGTTCATGAATAAAAGAAGGGATGAGGAGGATATTTTAGTTTTTTTAAGTTTATAAATAAAATCAAGAGCTTTAACATAAGAAAAAAGTATTTGTAGTGTAATGAATAACATGTTCTAATAATTGTAAAGTCAATTTTTCCAAATTCATAACTACTATTCGTGAGTCTATAATTTGCCCCAAAATTTTAGGAGTGTTTCTGGGAGTCTGATGGACACATGCTCTTTCACCAAAAGCCTCTAGGGGTCCCTTGCATGAGTTATTTGCTCAAATGTAAACATTTTAGAAATGCTGACATTTGGGAATATATACATTTGCATATATATTGCTTGTTAAATTTTCTTTGAATGAATAATGTTACCATTTTTCCCGTTATATCTAATATATTTCATTATCTTGTTTCCTATACTAATAAAACCAACCACATAAATAAAACTATTTTGCAACGAACAAAATATATTATTTGGGTACCAACCATGTATAATATTACTTTCTAATCCTTACTAATAAGTTAATTTTTTTTATAAAAGGTAAAGGCTCCAGAAATGTCAAATTTAAGCTAATTATAAAGTATTATTGAGAATATAGACCATGCAAATGGTAAGGTTTGTGTTACTCAAAATATGCGCCGATAAGTAGATAACCGGAGAGAGCAAGGTCTCAATATGAGTTGGTGTACATCAGTTGCTAATGAGGAAGAAGAAAGCTATAATGTATGGGGAGAGTTGTAACTTGCTCTTGAAGGCAACAACTCCGGTGATACGGTGAGGTGGGGTGAAGAGAGATTGGTGGGGACGACGAGATGAATGATCCTCTATATCGCATATGAAATTTGGGGAAAAATCATTTGAGGAGGAAACAAAGCAATGAAATAGAAAACAAGTAATAGAAAGTAAGGATATAATTGAGTTTAAAAAAAAGAGGTGATTATATAGTTGAGAATTTTGGGCTAAATAATGAGTTATTTGAAAAATACTCATAAAGATGAGGTATTTGTAAAAGACTGATAGAATCATATGTGACTTCACATAAATGAAATGACTCATGTAACGAGTAATTTAAAAATGACTCATGAAAATGAGATATTTGTAAATGATCGATAAAAGTCATTTATGCATTTTATACAAATGAAATTACTCTTGTATTTTCCTTTATTAAACAAGTCATTTAGTACTAGATAAATTATTAAGTCTTTCCGGCTTCCGCCAATCTCCGTCTGAGGAAAGATTCTTATGTGAGACCAAACTTGTGGGTTTACCTGCTTGAGCCCTTAGGGCCCTTTACTAAGTTCTTCTAATGGTGACTTCGGGAACACCACAACTAGCCTCGAGGTCGGTCGAACACGGGACCTTACACTTCCCGGTTGAGGTTCTCTCAAGAATTATTAACAGTTGGGCTATTTGACCTTTGACTTCTTAAGTGGGTTACTTACAGATGAGTTAATAGAATTTACAGTAAGCTCTATCCTTTTATATTTTATTTAATTTCCTCACTAATTCGTTTAATTCCTTTCTTTCGTTACTTTTATAGATAATTACGGTAACATGGTAAGTTTGTGATTGTTTTTCCTCTCTACCCCCTCGAGAAAAAGTACAAAATAGCAAAATAATATTAAAATAGATGGGTTGTGGTCCATCGGTGATGTGTGTTTGCCTCCGTTTTCAGAATAGGATCGGAGGCTGAATGGGAAAAGTTAGTGGTTTAGCATTTAGCGTTCATCATAATTCATATATAACATAAAAGACTTGTATATTATACTAATTAAGAATGAAGTGAACATTGACGATAAACAATTTCTAATTTATATCATCACTAAATTATCTAATAAATCATTCAAACCATCTCACAAAAGAAATTATATTTTTAATTCAAATTAAAAATTACGGTGTCAGTCAGTAGTAGACAATGTAAAGTCGACAACAAGGTTGGAATGATAAGAGGAAGCATATATAAAATTCATAATTATAGTTTGATGGTTTACTTTATGTTAAAGTATTTTTAATTTTTTTTGAAATAGAGAACCAACGAACCAGTTAAACCATGGTGGTTCATCTTATATTATATTGAACAGTAAAAAACCGTTTGGTCCATCAATAACCGTCCACGCAATGAACAAGACCTCTATCAAACTGGTTTGGCGGTTCTACTGGTCCGGCCGTTGATCTGGTTCGGTTCTTATAACAAGGGTGTTTGCTCTCTCGGTGTTTTGGCTACTCTCCGCTGTTGAAGTCTGGGGTATTTATCTCAATATCTAAGAACCTTTTCGCGCAGAGCGTTTGGCTCTTAGCGCCTCTTTACGATGGTGTGTGGCTCACTCTTTCACTAATGTTTTATTTTTTGGGGATGTGTAGGTAATTATCAGGATGATCAACGAGTGACTCGTCGCACACGGTGCATGAAGATTTCCTGCAAGAGATTCAAGTGTTGCTGACTTCTTTTATTCGCGCAACGTTCCATTTCATTCTGTAGGTATAATTGGGATGCCTATATCGTCACAATGAAAGCCATTGGAGCGATGGTGTAGACACTTGTCGTATCTATACTACTTTTCTCCGGGATATAGCGCAATTTTTTTTATTACTCATTTAGTACATATGACTCAAGCAAACTACCCAATATCCTACAAAAGCCATCGCGGTCTAAAGTCTCATCAATATTGTGTTGTCAATCTATAATTCCATATACTATTCTGATGTCAAGTTTAAGCCTATTATCAATGTTATTATCAATGTTTCGTTCATCTATGTTTAAAGTGGTGGATACTTCATTTAGGATGATTAAAGTTGTGGTCTATAGCTCTACCCCTATATAAAGCTGTTTGCATTTCTAAGTCTAATTGTGAAATGACTTTTCCTAAAAGATAATTGTGCAATTGAAATCGCAAAAAAAAAAAAATTGACGAGTATATGTTGGAATCTAGTCTATGGATGAATTGCCTTGGTCTAACTATGAGGTAGGGACGGAGTCCGGATTTCCAAATTGTGTGTTCGATTTTTATTAACCTATTAGTCTATTACCTATGATTGTAAAACTGCAAAAAAAAAGCAATATATTTATTTTTAATTTCATAACAGTACATGTTGTTTTGAGATCTTAAAATTTCTCAAAATACATTTTCAACTAAAATATTGTACCATGAGTGATTTAATAAATATGAGTGAACTAGCATATTAGTAATTATATTCATAAGTGAAAGGTCAATGTTTGTTTGTATTAGTATTTGCGAAAATTGATTTATGTTTATGAATCACCACTTTTGAATCACTTATTCAGTTTCTCTATGACTTCTCTCAAGAGTTTCCATATCTAGAGGGCAGTGCAAAACTGCTAATGAACACTCCCCTGTTACTTAGGCGATACCCATTGAGATGAAGACACCAAATCCCAACGACGAATGAATTACCTCATCGGCTCATCCCATCCAACTAAGGAAGAAGCAGAAACCCCTTTCGGATGGAGAGTTCACAAGAGATGGGAGGAATGGCCCTGGATCTATTGCAAAAGGTGCCAGTAGTGGACACTCAGCCGACTGGATCCTTATCAAAACTACAACCTCGACCACCAGCTTGGCTATGGAGGCCAAGGAGGCAATGTCGAACAACATTCAGGGTAAGCTCGTTGTAGCGGACACTCCAAAACTCACCTACAGTGAATCAATGGCTAGAAAACACAAGTCATCATGTCTAGCATGATGAGGCGCTCATGTATAATGAATAAGACATTGAAGATGGAGAAGACGACCCAGATATTGCCCAACCATTAGGGTAAATAAGGCAACGATTCACAGGATCTATGATAAATGGGGAAGGGCCATCATATATCGAACCCTTGCCAGCTCTTTCCCGTTCCCGATCATGAACAACAGAATAAAGGGCCTCTGGGCACGTATGGGGACAGTGGAAGTTGCAGACTTGGCAATGGGTATTTTACCGTGCGATTCATATCTCAAAAGGACAACAATAGAGCCCTACTGGGAGGACCTTGGCTTCTAGGTGATCACTACATCCTCGCAACATATTGGAGGTTAGATTTTGATCCAGATTTTAATGTCATTGATCACACTAAGGTATGGATCAAACTCCCTTGCCTCCCTATGGGATACTTTGATACTGAAACCGTCACCAATATCTGGAGCAAGGTCGGCAAGGTTGTCAAGATTGACTACAATACTCTGCATTGCACTAGAGGGAACTTTGCCAGACTTTGTGTGGAGGTGGACTTGAACACAGGCTTGGTCTTAAAATACATGTTGAAGTAGGTGTACGAAGAATTGAGTATGAACGATTACACCTTGTATGTTTTGAATGTGGCCACTACGGTCACAACAAGTGGACCTGTTCAGAAATTTTGCCATAGACAAGAGGCTCGAGGAATTCTCTTCAAAGTCCAACCTAATGTTCAATTCCAATGGGGAAATATTAATTCGTTTGGAGGTTCTTGAGGATTGTATACCATGGATGCTTGAAACGAACAAAGGCGATGCACCCAACCTTAGAATGTTGATCATCAGACGAAGCAGAAGAAGTAGATCGGTCAATATCGTAAGACAGTAGTGAACCCACCACCAACAAGCTCCCGGTTTGTCGTGTTGGAAACGAAAAAAATCACAAAAATTTCATGACGAGGTAGTCTAGAATCAAAATGATGTGCTCCAACGAGTTAAAAGCGAAAACAAAAAGAAATAAACATGGAGGAAAGATCGATGAGAATGTCTCAAAAGCTAAGACCCATACGAAAGGAGTAGGGGCGAAAGAAGGAAAGTCTGCATCAAAGGGGAAAGAAACCAACACCAAAGGAAAATCAGGAACCGAATGTTCGAATGAAGACTACCAAATTGAATGAAATGACTAAAGCCCAAGAAGGGTCCAAAGACTCAAGCTGCTTGCCTCATACAACTATATGCCTAGCCAAAGCTCAGTTGGGTAGCACAACAAAACCAGGTCGTCCAACCTTTTCATAGAAAGTGGTGTTTAGCCCATACCATACCAAAAAGACCCAAAACAAGACACACCATCTTCAAATGGGAGGGAATTATCGGCTAGGAAAGGTCAAGTGAAAAGGAACCCGATCCTCCCCAATGAAGAGAATCGCTAAAATTACCATACTTGCAGTCGAGCGCAATAACTCGTCGACACAACGGAGGAAAGAGCAAGGAAGAAAGGAAAGTTGGGAAAGCTCACCAAAAGGGGTTGAGCAACAACGTAAGGAAGTCGAGTGAGATGGTAAAGATCAATGGAGTTTGATAACCTCCATTAAATTCCACCCCAACTAGGTCCAATTTCTAAGTAGCGTTCTCTAATCCAAACCACTACTCTCCATGATGTTTAAAGTATTTAATTGGAATTTTAGAGGTGTGAAACACCAAAAGTTGTTATCGTCCTTCAAACACTAGATGAGGAAGCATTCCCCCAATATGGTTTTCATTGAAGAGTTGCGAATCACCAGGTATGATGCCAAAGAAGTTATCACTATTTTAGGATTCAATAGGAACATGCTCATTAATGCGATTGGATTTTCAGTAGGCATATGGGCTATGTGGAATAGAGACAAAATGGATATCCAAATTGTAGATAGACATCCCCAAATCCTCCTCCTGCATCGCACGACTCAAGACTGCCATTTCACGCTCATCTCAGCCGTCTATGCCAAACCTAACGACCATGATTGTGGCCTGTTGTGGGACAAGTTTGCCATCATGAGAGGTCTATTGCGGAACCTTGGCTTATGATAGAAGATTTTAAATCCATTACGGCCCCATTAGAGAGACAAGGTAGAGCTAGCTATAACCCTCAACGGGCAACCCATTTCAATAGTTCCATTAGAGATTGTGGCTTTATTGATTTTGGTTTTGATAACACCTAAATTAGTGTTATTTGCACTTCATATTGAGGTTTATTTAGTGTCAATTGATGTGTATAATCATTAGAATAGCGTCGATTGCATCTCTATTATGATGTGATTTTAGAATGCTTTAGACAATACATGCGAATTAGGTACGAAAAAGGACATAAGTGTAGCAAAAAGGGACAGAAGGTTGATGATCATGGCCTAGAGATGGAGATCATGATCGAGCACAAAGACGGAGAACTAAAGACAAAGATCGATGCTTGAGGACCTATGATCGCGGTCGCGATCTTGGAGGCTTAGGGTGCAAACTTCGTGAAGAAGCCAGCAAGGAGAAACAGAAAGTTTTCCCAGTCCGCTCACGACCATAGTTCAGATTGAACGCAGGGAAGTTCGCGGCCGCATTTCATGGATCGCGACCGTGAAGTCAGCTTGCCAACTCCTCGTGCCTGAAGGCCAAAACGGCAGCATAAGCAGATAACGACCTCGAGGTGGAAGATCGCGGCCGCGAACTTCTCCGTCCCCTGAAGGCTATAAATAGAGGACCCCCTTCACCCATTGAAGGGAGCTGATTTTTAGAGAGAATTTCTGGAAAGAGAGAAAAAAGAGAGAGAAGTTTAAGGAAGGAGAAGAACGAGGAGGAGCCAGAGGAGAGGAGCCATCTTCCTCAACATCAAGTCTTCCCCAAACTACGATGGTAAGAGGACGAAGAGGACTATTCAACAAGTGGGAAGCATGTACGTGGGAGAAAAGGCGCCCACATCCACATCTCATCTGATTCATCCACCATTAAATAATGCAAGGGAACACCGAGTCAAAGCGATGATAGTGGCGATCTTTCCCAATCAAAGAAGGGAGAAGGAAGCGTGACTCCACATCATGGCATGCATGTATCGCCCCAACTTGCTCGCTTGCCTCCCCTTGCACCATTTCAAGAAAAAGAAGAAGGACCTACGAGGAGGATTGAGTACTAGGCATCCAGGGCCTCAGTTCTATCTTTTCCTTTCCTTTTCTTTGCTTTTATTTCTTTTACTTTTAAACAATGTTTAATTATCGCTTTGTTATCATTTTACTTTTCGTAATTTAAATATTTTAGCATTAGTAGTAATCTTAATTATATTATCTATTTATCCTACCTATAACTTTTAATTATCTTCCTCTGTTTCTTATGCGCTTTATCATTGTGAAAACCACCAGGAAGACAAAGACCTACACTTGTGTACCTTCACCAAACCACATCCCAACCTATGGTAACCTTTATGATCGATCTTCTCTTTTGAAACTCCCACATTGAGGACAATGTGTTGCTCAAGCATTCGTGTGTGTGTGTGTGGGGGGGGGGGGGGGGGGGGGGGGGGGGGGTTGAATGTTTGAATGATTTTCATGATTGATTGAGCCATGGATTGCTAATATCCTCCCTTGTTTATGAGTGTAAGACGTTGATGAATGCTTATGGGAGTGTATGCTAGCGATTGTGTGTGTTTGTGGTGTTGGTTGGCCAAATGATAGTGTTTTGGAACCTTGACTGCATTACCCAAAAAATTCAAATTTGAGGGTTCCAAAACACTTTGATGATTGATGTGTTTTGGTAGCTAGAGAGTAGCTTCATGATCAGAGTACCGATGTATGAGGGATTTTACTATCTTATTCCTCTTTGGTGAGTTAATAATGTCTGTTATCTTAGGAAGAACATATGTGCGGGGTTATCTATCATTTTTGAACCTAAATCTTTTAAAAAGAGGTTCTCACATGAGAGACAACTGACCATCAAGGTTACGAGTTCCCTTTGAGGATATGTTTGGGGATCGAATAGTCTTACCACGTCTTGACCATCCCCCAAACATCTTTCCTCCTCACAGAATCGTATGCCAAGGTAGAAAGAATTTTTTAGTGATTCATGAGACCTCATAGATATCATTTGTATCCAACATGTGTGACAACCCAATGTGGAGTGCGTGCTGGGAAGTGGTGCTCGAGCAAAGACGAATCCGCCCATCATCTTTCCCACATGTGACCTTGAAAGGGAAGGCAATGATCCATCTGCTTTTGGTCATGAGGGAAAGATGCTTGCTTGCCAGAAAACTTTCAAAAGATTGGTGCAATGCACGTCAACATAAAAAAAAAAGACCAATAAATGACAACTCCTAAATCGAAAGAAAGAATAAAGAGCACCTCCAAGAGTTCCTGTGCTTATTTGATAATTGAGAAGTCCCCTGGTGCGCACATTGAATGTTCGGCCCAAGGTAGTAAGTATGGTCCTCATCCAAGAGTTTGTGTGTGCACAGTAAGTGTTACACCCCGCTCTTTCTAAAAGTTAAAAATGATTATTGTACCCTTGGGGAAATGAGTCAAATTCCACAGTAATATTTAGGGAACTCAAAATGTGATCTCTCGGTTATAACAATGTAGAATTTCGATTCAAAACGATGAAGTTATGAAGGTAATGGCATATCGCGTCAAACCCAATCAACTGATTGGGCTTGGAATACACTGCAAGTTGGAGAAAGCGGCCGAGTGGGCCTGGACTAGTGTTAAGGATGGCCCGGATTTGGGGGTAAATGAAGGAATGGGCCTCCTGGGCGGTTGGAGGAAGAGAGAGACGGGCTCAAGCCCGGGTTGGAGGAAGAAGAAATAAGAATGAAGAAAGAACCCCAGCCGTAAAAAAAAAAAAACCCAGGACAGCGCCCGAACTCGCCATCTCCGCCGCGTCGCCACCACCTCGTCCTTTCCTTTCGCCGGCAAGCACCCCAGCCGTCAAAACCAGCGCCAGCGAAGCTGAACAACAACATCTCCCGTCTCGCCCTATGCCTCGCACGACGGATGCGACGCAAACCCACGACGACCGATCCGGCCGTTCCTTCCCGCGAACGTCGGCAAGCGGCAGCAGCCGCGACGAGACCGAACGACGTCGGCGAACTCGACCATTCTTCAAGTGGTGGGTGTTACTGCGAAGAGGACGGTCCCAGGATCGTCACCGTGTCGACGAAATTGAATTCAGACGTCGGACGAGGGAGAACCGAGCCTCCGAAGTTTGAGCAAAAATCTGTCAAGTACAAATACCATTCTTGGGAATTTGAAAAGTTAGAGGATTAGATGTGTAATTTTTCCAGAGAGGTCGTGGTCAACTTTGTTGACTGGAAAATTTCAGTCTCGGTACCCGATACTTTTAAGCTGACGGAATTTTTATTTTGGTCATAACTCGATTGATTGACGTCCAAACGAGAAACCGTCGGTGCCTATGGAATTGTGAGAATGAGGAGAATTTAATTGGAGCGAGTATGAAAAATTTTAGATCATAATCAGATTCAGTTTCAACGGATATAAGGTGAGTGTAAAGGGGGTAAATTCTATGCCTTACGTATTCTTTCAAGTTTGACGAGCTTTAAGTATTTGATGAAGTGATTGTTATTGCTTGATTGTGTTTAAGATTGGTGATATGTGCTTTGTTTGAGCTATGTTTGGAGTGAATATGTAGGAGTTGTTATTTACTTTAAAGCTTGACATTTAGGAGTTATTATTAAAGAGTAAGAAACAAGTTCTTTTTAAGAAGTAACTCACCTTCAAGAAGGTGAAGTCGTTTTAAGTGTTTGAGTTAGAGCAGCAGTTATGCTCTTGAGACTTTTAAGATGAGCAGCAGTTATGCTCTTGAGAATCGTGGTGAAGACCACCACGATAAGTTTAAGATGTTAGGGGGATGAATCGTTACGACTTCCCTAACTAAGTTTAAGTTTAAGGAAAGCCTGGATGGCTTCTCATACGTATGAGTTGGCAACCGAACTAGCTAGTGAGAGATCCCAGTGTTAGTCAAGTATTTAAGTCGATTTTTGAGCTTTAAGAATGGAGAGTAACAGTAACTCTCATACAGTTTTAAGAGTTAGGAATTTTAAGAGGGGAAGTACAAGCAACTTCCACAAATTTAAGTAAGTGTTCTAAGTAAAGTACTAAGCAGTAGGAATTTAAAAGTAAGGGCGTAGACTGACCTCATCTCAATCACCAGGCCTTAGTAAGGGAATGAGCGAGAACCAAATCGGTAGCAGCTAGCTAGAGGAGCAGTTAGAGAGCAGCGAGTTCGAGAGGAAAAGTTCGAGGGCAGCCAGCTAGAGGAGGGCAGTGCAAGCGTCACGGAGGATGCCTAGTTAAGATTTTCAGTAGCAGCAATGACATAGACTACCTAGTTATTTACATTTTATGATTTTGAGTATAGACTGGAGATCAGATTGAGATTTAAAGTTTGAGTTTAATTTGCCCACATGTTAGGGTTTTGCTCTGAACTACAAGTGTGTGTTTTCAGTATTTTATTTATGAAAAATTTTTCCGCTGCAATTTAAGATTTGAGCATTTTATTTATCAAAGGCATTTTAGTAAAAGTAGTACCCGGCCGGGTTAGGGTGTTTCAGTAAGATTATAGTAAGGTTTTCTCGTCTCTGTCTACTTTTCGTTATGCAATGAAGAACTAGACTGCATCCCACCTTGATTTGTTTATCAAGTTGCAATGTTTGTGTAGGTTTGCTTGGGAACAAGCAAACACCTGAGTGTGGTGGAGTTTGATAACACCTAAACTGGTGTTATTTGCCCTTCATATTGAGATTTATTTTGTGTCAATTCATGTGCATAATCTTTTGAATAGCATCAATTGCATCCCTATTTCGTTCCTATTTGATTATCATATGATTTTAAGGTGCTTTAGACAATACATGCGAATTAGGTATGAAAATGATACAAGTGTAGCAAAAAGGGGCTAGAGGAGAGGAGCCATCTTCCTCAATATAAATTCTTCCCCGATTTCTTCTATGTATCTTCATTCTTTATGGATTAGTCCTCTAAGGGACTAGGGGTTCTATACCCCAAACCCTAGTTCTAGGGTTACTATGTAATGAATGGATATTTTAGGGTTTTAATGAATGAATGTGTTTATCTAGTTGGTTTCATTGTCTCTCTAGCTTTGATTGTGTTTGGGTAAGTCGCCTTAATCTTCTCTAATAGCCTACTTGAGCTTCTACGCTTGGTATAGAGTTTTAGGGTTAGACGAGTATGCATGATCAAGCAAATTGTGGTTAGATGTATGAATAGGATCCTATGGTGGATGAGGCGACCATACCCCTGCCATAGGAACACCTTCCTAGATAGAACCTAGGATAAAACCTCGGTGTGGATGGTGGGTAATACCCATTGAAAGGAGTTATGTGCTTATGCCCTAGATACGATATCCTAGATAGAGGTGACTCACATGGGTTTAGGGGAGGCGTACTTGGAGGCGTGTGGTAACCACGAAAGCCCACAGGAAAGATATCACTTGCCACATTTGAAAAACCCTATTTATCTTGACGTTGTATAGTAATCCTAGGCTAGGGTGAGGGATAGTTCCCCGAAGTACCTGCTTTTATCCTTATTTGTTATCTCAACTAGTATCCACTTGAATCCTCATTCACAAACCCTTAACCCAATCGGCTAGATAACAACAACGAGAGAAGTAAGCTAGGGTATAAAGACCCGAGTGAATACGACCTTGATTGACACTATATGACCATACCACTCTAGGTTAAACTTGGCCTAGGATGGGGTAGTTATTGACACGTGCTAACTATTGACAATAACTTGAGCGGATTGAATCGATCAAGCTTTTTGGTGCGTTGCCGGGGCACCTTGGTAACTAGGACAAAATAATCGAGTTGTTAGTTTACCCTTTGTTTTGTTTATTGTCTTTGTTTGTATTTGTGTTATTTCTGTAGTTTTTATCATTTTTTGTTTTATTATCCAACTTTGTGTGTCACGGGTTGTTTAGTTGGTGTCTTGTAGAGCTTTTGTATGCAGAGAAGGGATTATTTGGAGATTTTACCTCTTGATACTGAAATCGAGAGAACCCTTCGGAATCTAAGAAGAGTTGCAAGACATCAACTTCCACCAATGGCATCAACAACATCAATCTCAAGCTCCACCAATGCCTAGGACAATGGGATATTACTCAAGGCCGAGTGTGGATAAGGTTCAATGAATAATAGGCTACTATTCACCCAATAGTGTCGAACAACAACTATGAGATAAAGCCATGCACAATTTCGATACTTCAAAGCGTGGTTCAATCTATTGGGATGATGAGTGAAGATGCTCACGCACATATCAAGTCGTTCTATGAGTTGACAGATGTAATGAAGATATTTGGGGTTCCTCAAGAAGAAATTCGTCTGAGGTTATTTCCATTTACTTTGAATGGAGCATCGAAACAATGGTTGAAAAACACCCCTATCACTCCATCACCTCGTGGACGGATCTTTGTGAGACATTCTTCTCAAGGTATATTCCACCCTCTAAGACGGCTTTAATGAGAAGCGAGATTACTATGTTTCGTCAAGAGAAGGATGAACCATTGTTTGAAGCATGGAGAAGGTTTACATCTCTCCTACTCAAATGACCACACCATGGCATTGCCGATTGGTTATAAGTGGAGAGTTTTTATAATGGTTTAACAAAGGCGTCATGCCACCTCATCGATGCGGCTAGTGGAGGTTCCATAAGGAACAAGGAATTTGGTGAACTTCAAAGATTGATTGAAGAAATGTCCCTAAATAGATACGATTTGGGGGAGGGGGGCGGAAGGAGAGGTAAGAGTGTGAATAAGGAATTTTATGCAAGATTGAAGAACCTTCGTCATTAGCGATTCACATAAAATAACTTTCTAAGAAAATTGATCAAGTTGCATCATCAATGAAAGGCATTGGGAAGAAACTCATGATATGTGATTAGTGTGGCGACTCGAGTCACACTATGGAGGAGTGCAAGCCTACGATTGAGGCCTCGCAAGCCAGCTTTGTTGGACGGCAATCCCAAGGAAACAACCCTTATAGCTCTACATACAATCCGGGTTCGAGGAACCATCTTAACTTTCTTTGGTCTCTCGGACGGATAGAAAGAATTTGGGGTTCAATCTCAAGCTCCATGTAAAATGCTTACCCAACGAGTCTACCCTCATACCAAGGGGAATACCAAGAACAAATTTGACCCACCGTTGGTCAAGTTTCTAAACTTGAAGACTTGGTAGGTCAATTCGTTACACACTCCAACAAGAAGTTTGAGGCTACTGACAAGTTTATAGAGAATACTACGGTCAAATTCTCAAGTTTGAAAGCGGGTCGAAAGAATCAACAAGATTCGATTCAAAATCTTGAAGCCCAACAAAGCTCATTGGCACAAACTCTATCGTCAAGACCACAAGGAACTTTACCGGATAATACCGAACCTAATCCCAAGGAGGGATGTCATGCAGTAACTCTAAGGAGTGGCCGATCTTTGAACGAGGTTCATGTCTCAACACCGAGCATACAGTTAAGAGAAGTTCAATGTGAGGTTGTTCAAGAAGAAGAGTTAGTTCGGAAAGAAGTGCAACCCACTATTGAAATCAAGATTGAAGATGAGGAGAAGTCAAAGAAAACTCAAGCACCCGACCCAACACCAAAAGCTCCTTATCCTAGAGTGTTGTTTGAAAGTGATCTATATCATGAATGTGCTCCGTGGAAGGACACCTCGAAGCAATTGCAGTTAACGGTCCTTTCTTAGACATGGTGATGAAGATTCCGAAATATACTAAATTCTTGAAAGAATTTTGTCGGGAAAGAGGAAAATGGAAGAAGTTTCTATGGTATCCATTAGTGAATTTGCTTCGGCATCCATCATATGTGATGGCTTCCCTCCAAAATTAAGAGATCTGGGAATCTTCACTATTCCACGCACCTTCGGAGTCAAAAAAGTTTGGAATCCGCTAGCTGATTTGGGGTCTAGTATCAACATTATGCCTACAAGAATACAATGAGTTAGAACTTGGACCACTCATACCTACTAAATTGCGGATTGAGTTGTCCAAAAGGTCTGTTGTCGAGCCAAGATGAATCATAGAAAATTTCTTGGTGAAATGTGCATATTTTGTTTATCCTGTAGACTTCGTGGTTCTCGACACGGAAGGATGTGATGCATTGATAATCCTAGGCCGACCATTCTTAGCTACGGCATGGACCATTATCGATGTGAGTGGAAGCAAGATCACCTTAAGGTTTGGAGAAGAGCAGATAAGCTAAAAGGTGAATCCAATCCCCAATTTTCACAAGTATTATGAATGGGATCACGTCATGACGGATAGTGAGTCAGTGATACCTCCTACAACACCACCTTCAAGCCCTGGGATAGAATGGTCAATATGGTCTCTCATATTGACCCTCATGATAGAAGAGTTGAAGGGCTGAGTGATTCTTGCGAGATTAAGAAGAGACCGGGTAAAGAAAAGTTGTTTACAAAAGGACTACCCAAGAGTTGTTCAAAGTTTCTCATCAAGCCAATGATCATGGAAGGAAACTTAGAAGATTCATCTTTGAAGAAAGATACCCCAAGGGAATCGATCGAAATGTTAGGAGAAAACTAGATCTTATATTCGAAGATGAAGAATCCGAGAAATGATATAAGCCATTCACAGATGAGGACATTTACACAAGGGAGTTTAGTTTTTTCAATCATGAGCACCAATATCTGGATATTTCTTTTGAATCTTAAGAACTAGATGAGGCATCCGAGAGACTCCATGATCTTCACTTGGGACTCCACCACAAGTATGATTTCTACGAAGAATCATCGGTGGAGGATGGAGCTCTTACCTTTTGATCTCAAGGAGTCAAGTGCGGCAAAAAGACTTTAAAAGATGCACTAGTTGGGAGGCAACCCAACAACTCGGTTTGCATATCTTTTCCTTTCTCTTTTTGAATAATTGCTTAAATAGAGGTGTAGAGTCGTATAGATAAAGATTGATGGAACTTTACCCTTGCCGCGCATTGTCTTTGGATGCTTGATTGTTTAGATTGATGATTAAACTTAAGAAGTGGATGAAAACTTGATGTGGTGTTCAGGGCAAAGATCTCGTTTGTCAAGCCAGAGATCGCGGTTGCGATCTCGTAGCAACAACCCATGATCTTGTATGTGTTTATTTAAAGGGAATGTTGCACATTGCATCCATGTGTAGTCTCTCCATCTCATCTTTCAGATCTAAATGCCATGTCCGTCCACCTCTCTTAGCTTTGTGAGCATACCTTCAATACTCCACCTTCCAACATCTTTTGAGAAGCATTTTTTATTGTTTTTTAGTTTCCAACATGTCTCCTAGCAAGATAAGATACATTTTCTTTTCAGTTCTCCATGGTTTAATATTCTGTTTTGTTAACCATGTGTTGAATGCTTTGAAGACTTGATATGCTCATCTTCATCTTGGCAAAACTTTTTGATGCTCTAGGATTGTTTTCTTTGATTTAATGTTCATGCTATGCATTTTGGGAGACCTTGGTGGGCTATTTCCATGTATTTCTTCAGTTTTCAAAAACCGCCCACCAAGTGTTCGAAGAAAGTCCCCAACTACATAGTTTCTATTTTCTTCAATCCTACTCATTGGGCATCAACTTTCATGCACTTGTTTACTTGATTGTGTGTTGTTTGGGGATACCTTAGCATATTTCCTTGTCATTGAACTCCATCTTTATCTAAGTACTCTCTTTTGTGCATGACTTAGTCTCACTCAAGTGTGGGGGAAAGCTTAGAGACTTGTTGAGAGTTCTTTGAATGATCCTTTTTATGGTATGTGATGTTTGGATTGAAGGATAATTTACAAGACGAAGGAAATGGCATGTGGAGAAAGTTCTTCTACTATGGATCGCTCTCGAATCTCTCATCCTCACCAAGGCCATCAGAAGAAGAAAAGTAAATCAAGGTCAATGGAAGTAGTTGTTGAAGAACCACATCCACCATCACTCTCTCCCCATCTACAAAGGCAAATACATCAAGATGATGAAGCCAATGTTGGAGGCGGCATAGAGCACATCACTCACTACTATTTGGACAATGTCTCCGAGCAATTTATGACCAAACTTTTGTGGCTTCAAGGACTTCCTCTAGGCGAGAGTACATGTCTCAACTGGATACTTTTAACACAGCTTGGAATCTAGGATGTGATCCGATCCAAAGTTCAGAAGTTGGAGTAGCTTAAATTGTTATCTATTTAAGAAACATCTACCGGGTACTTGTTCTGGAGTTCATTAGCACTCTTACCATTCAAGATATGAGAGGTACCACCGACCTTGAAGACAACATCAAATTATAACTAGGAGGAGAGCATTGCCACCAATTATCAATCCGAGAATTTACAAGAGCTCTGGATATTTACCCGGTGGATTTCATTGACTCACCGAATGCGTTTGCCACCTTTACATGGGAATCCGACTTCCCATGTTTCAAGTCCTTCTATGAATCCAAATTCAAGAAATCCGATAGTCGACCATGGGATGTCAAATTATCACAGGCTAGTGAGGTGAAATCTGAATGTCGGCTCATCCACCATGTGATTGCTAGGCCTATGGGTGGAAACATTCAAAGCAAAGGAAATTTGACTGGCCGAGACGTCACTTTCTTCCAAAGCATGCACCTACCCTATTCTCTTCACCTCGGTTTTTCCATCTTGTCCATCTTCAAGCATTATGAAACAGATCATAGACTCGCTGCCCTTCATGGAAGAATTTTTGTCACCCGTATTGCTAAGTATTTTATAGTCGACTTCGGGGCCCTGCAATTTCGGTTGGATAGTAGGACCACTCCTATATTCTTTTCCATCTTGAATTCGAGAATCAAAGAGGTGCACATGAATAACGTTGGCACTTGGGGACTACGTGGACTTCTATTTCCAACTACTAATACAGTTGACATGGAGGGTACCGTGTTCCGTCTTCCGGAAGCTAAGACGGTAAGAGGACGAAGATGACTAGTCAACGAGGAAGAACAAGTGAAAGCATGTATGAGGGAGAAGAGGCGTCTACGTCCACTTCTCATCTGGTTCCCCCACCGTTCAACTATGCAAGGGACTACCGAGTCCAAGAGATGATAACGGCGATCCTTCACAATCAAAGAAGGGAGAAGGAACCGCGACTCCACATCATGGCATGCATCCATGCTATAATGAAGAATATGGATATTTCGATCGAAGATGTATTGCCCCAACTTGCTCGCTCACCTCCCCTTGCACCATTTCAAGAAGAAGAAGAAGAAGAAGGACCCTCTGAGGAGGATTGAATACTAGGCATCCAGGGCCTAGCTTCTATCTTTTCATTTTCATATTCTTTGCTTTTATTTCTTTTACTTTTAAACAATGTTTGAGTATCGCTTTATTATCGTGTTACTTTTCGTACTTTAAATATTCTAGCACTAGTAGTAATCAAACTTATATTATCTATTTATCGTACCTATAACTTTTAATTGTATTCCTCTCTTTATTATGTGCTTTATCATTGTGAAAACCACCAGGAAGACAAAGACCTACACTTGTGTACCTTCACCAACCCACACCCCAACCTATGATAACCTTCATAATTTTCTCTTTTGAAAGTCCCATATTGAGGACAATGTGTTGCTCAAGTGTGGGAGGGGGGATGTGTGTGAATGTTTGAATGATTTTCATGATTGATTGAGCCATGGATTGCTAGCGATTGGGAGTGTATGCTAGAGATTGTGTGTGTTTGTGGTGTTGGTTGGCCAAATGATAGTGTTTTGGAACATTGAATGAATTACCCAAAATTTTCAAATTTGGGGGTTACAAAACACCTGGTCCCATGTAATTTCCTACTCAATGTTCTTTGAATTGATAGATGATTTATTTGTTGTTCTCGTTAGAGAGTAGTTGCATGATTAAAGTATCGGTGTATGAGGGATTTTACTATGTTCTTCCTCTTTGGTGAGTTGATAATGTCTGCTATCTTAGGAAGAACATGTGTGAGGGATTCTATATCATTTTTTAACTCAAAATATTTTAAAAAGAGGTTCTCACGCGAGAGGCAACCGACCCTCAAGGTTAGGAGTGCTCTTTGAGGATATGTTTGGGGATCAAATAGTGTTACCGTGTCCCGACTATCTATTACTACTTACCATCCCCCAAACATATTTCCTCATCACGGAATCATATGTCAAGGTACAAAGTACTTTTTAGCGATTTATGAGACCTCAAACCTCTCGTTTGTACCCAACATGTGTGGCAACCCAATGTGGAGTGCAGGCTGGGAAGTGGTTCTCAAACTAAGACGAATCCACCCATAAACTTCCCCACATGTGACCTTGAAAGGGAAGGCAATGATCCATCCGCTCTTGGTCACGAGGGAGAGATGCTTGCTTGCAAAAAAATTTGCAAGAGATTAGTGCAATGCGCGTCAACGTAGAAAAATGAGAATAATAAAGAACAACTCCTAAATCGAAAGAAAGAATAAAGAGCATCCACAGGAGTTCCTGTGCACATTTGATGATTGAGAAGTCCCTCGGTGCACACCTTGAATGTTCGGCCTAAGGTAGTAAGTATGGTCCGCACCCAAGAGTTTGTGCGTACATAGTAAGATGATAGTAATGTTTTCTCGTCTCTATCTACTCTCCTTTATGCAATGAAGAACTAGAGTGCATCCCACCTTGATTTGTTTATCAATTTTCATTCGTTTAAGTAGGTTTGTTTGGGGACAAGCAAACACCTAAGTGTGGGGGAATTTGATAACACCTAATTTGGTATTATTTTCCCTTCATATTGAGGTTTATTCATGTCGATTCATGTGCATAATCGTTTGAATAGCATCGATTGCATCTCTATTTTGTTCCTATTTAATTATGATGTGATTTTAGGGTGCTTTATACAAGACATGCGAATTAGGTTCGAAAAAGGACACAAGTGTAGCAAAAAGGGACAGAAGGCTGATGATCGTGGTCTAGAGATGGAGATCACGACCGAGAACAAGGATGACAAACTCAAGGCAAATATCGCTCCCTGAGGACCTAAGATCGTGGTTATGATCTTGGAGGTTGAGATCGCGACCACACTTCACGGATCACGACCATTAAGTCAGCACGCGAACTCCTCGTACCCGAAGGTTAAAATGACGACATCAGCAAATCACGGCCTCAAGGTGGAAAATCGCAGGCTCGATCTTCGTGTTATCAGACCGGTAACTTCTTCGTCCTCTGAAGGCAGACCGGTAACTTCTTCGTCCTCTGAAGGCTATAAATAGAAGACCCCCCTTCACCCATTGAAGGGAGCTAATTTTGAGAGAGAATTTCTAGTAAGAGAGAGAAGTTGAAGGGAGGAGGTAAATGAGGAGGATAATGAGGAGATGAGCCATCTTCCTCAACGTCAATTCTTCCCCAATTTCTTCTATGTATCTCTTCACTCCTTTATGAAGTAGTCTTCTAATGTACTAGGGGTTCTAATCCCCAAACCCCAAACCCTAGTTCTTGGGTTACTGTGTAATGAATGGATATTTTAGAGTTTTAATGAATTAAAGTGCTTATCTTGTTGATTTCATTGTCTCTCTAGCTTTGATTGTGTTTTGGTAAGTCGCCCTAATCTTCTCTTCTAGCCTACTTGAGCTTCTACACTGGGTATGGAGTTTTAGAGTTAGACAGGTATGCGACATCAAGAAAATTGAGGTAAGATGCATGAATAGGATCCTATGGTGGACAAGGCGACCATACCCCTTCAATATGAATGCCTTCCTAGATAGAACCAGGGATAAAACCTCGTTGTGGAATGTAGGTAGTACCCATTGAAAGGAGCTATGTGCTTAATGCCCCAGATATAATAGCCTAGATCGAGGTGACTGACATGGGTTTAGGGGAAGCATACTTAGAGGCGTGTGGATAACTATGAAAGCCCACAGAAAATAGCTCATTCACCACATTCAACAAACCCTATTTATCTAGACATTGCATAGTAAACCGAGGCTGGGGTGAGAGATAGTTCCCCGCAGTACCTGCTTTTATCCTTATTTGTTCTCTCTACTAGTATTACACTTGAATCCTCGATCAAAAACCCATAAGCTAATCGACCAGATAACAACAACGTGGGAAGTAGGCTAGGGCACCGAGACCCGAGTGAATACGACCTTGATTGAATTTTCCCTAGGATGGTGTAGTTATTGAGATGTGCTAACTATTCACAATGACTAGTGTCGCAACCGTCCTGCCGGGGGCGGGTCGCGTTCGCTTTTGGGAGTCGTCATCGATCTTACTTGGAGTGGATCGAACACTCTTCGGTCGGCTCTCACCTTAGGTTCAGAATCGAGAATTGGTCTGCAGAAATAAAGTTCTGGGTTCTGGAGTACAGTTACGTGTGGGGAAGTGAAATCACACCCCACAATGCCCAAAATTGGTACTACTTAAATTTGGTAAGTTTAGATGTGTTCGGTGTATTTTTTAATATTAATTTTGTATTCTTAAGGTCCCACTGGGCCATTAAATATTTTTATCATATCGATTTATAATTTGATTATTCGCCCACTCGCGTTCGTTTAAATAGATAAATTTTGTAGTTAGTTGAACTCGAACCTTATCGGTTGCCTACGTACCCGTAATACGGGATCAAAGTCCACGTAGTTCGTTCTGTGACTTTTATAATTTTAAATGTAATTTTTACCATGTTCCGCTTATAGTGGTCGTATTAAGGATTTTGTTAACTTTGATAGTTTTAATCGTAAGTTTTACCACGTTCCGCTGAACATGGTCCTCGTATTAAGAATTTAAAAATAATATATATATATAAATAGCTAATTATGAGACCATGATGCCAATAACACGTTGAAGCTTAATCATAAACAGAAATTCGACATATTAGAAAAACATGGAATCAATCTAACTTGGCGATTACCCAGGTTTTAGAATTTCGTTTGTTTGAAAAACCATAAATCAATGGGAACGTATAAGTGTTAAATATGCTTTGTTCCTAGACCAACTGGTTAAATTTTCAAGCTGAATCATCTTATGATGCGGGGGTGACGGGTTCGAAACTCGACCTCAACGTATTTTTCCTTTTTCGAAGACAGAGGGGAATGACAGTAAAATCCCAAAAACGCAGTAGCGGAACGCGAAAATTTCAGCGACCCTAGGGGTAATCTGGTCATTTCATCAGTCGGCCTTTATATTCGTCTCTAACCTAACCCTAAGGCCAAAGCGGTCGTCGCTCTCTCTCGTCTCTCCTCCTCTCTTCCAGAGAAAGAAAAACAAAAACGAAACCCTAGGCGCCTCTCTTCTCGCCTCACCTCTCTCTCTCTTCTCGTTTCCTCCAGAGGAAAGCCGAAAACCACAAAATAAACAAAGAACAATCGCCCTCTCCCTCTCTCGATTCTCTACTCTATTCTCTATGCTCTCTGCTAGCTAAGGAGGCCGCTCGTTTCGTACTTAATTAACTTAGAGGGTTTCGATCCAGGTAAGAGCAATATATGCATGGTCTTTTAGATTCGTTTTCGTTAATATTGAGGAGTTTTGGTTTCTGAAATTTTATTTTGTTTGTACCTTTGGGCTTGGTTTTGAACGAGGGGAGAGGGAGATCGACGACACTTAAACCTCGTCGGCCGGGATGGTGACCTCGCCGCCGTCTGGAATGGGGTTCGACGAGGAAATAAAGAAAGGAAGGAAGGCGCCTCCGTCTATGGAAGGTGGCACTGCCGACGACGACTAGATCTGCGTAAGGTTTCGCTTTGCGTGTGCAATTTTGTTCGATTTTCTGAAAGACTCGGATTTCTGATGTATTTTTTTGTTTTGTTATTGTTTTTTGTTTGGGGGTTTGGATCTGGATTGACAGAAAGAAGAGAAATAAATCACCACCGCCGACAGACAACGATGACCGAGAAGAAAGCACGATGGAAGCGGAGGACAGATCCCTCGGCGATGGTGGACGAATCCTAGGCAAGTCTCGCGGATTGCATGTTTCGATTTCTGTGTTTTTGGAGTGGCCAAGTTTCTGACGTCGTTTTGATTTTTTTTTGTTGCTTTTGTTGTACTATCGTGGGAGGAGATGAAGTGTGGGTGCCAGAGGAGAAAGTGGTCTCGCTATCGGCGAGAACAGCTGGCAACAGGATAAGAGGACCGGTGAGTTTGGCTTTTTGTTTTTATATCTGTTTATATAGATTTGGGTCGGTACTGACCTTCTACTCTTTTTATTTCGGCAGGATGAGAGAAGTGGGCAAGTTTGGGTAAGGATCTCCTAAACCCAGTTAGTGTGATTAGGGAATTTGAACTAAAAAAGATTTTACAATTTTTAGGATAGCTAACAAATCTGGGTTTTCAATAAAAAAAACTGGTTATGTATGAGTTTGAATGATTCCGAAATGGTATTTTTTGGACTCCACTTAGTATGGTTAGAAGGTAAAAATCTGAAAAGGGGATTTGCTTGTTATTGAGTTTTGAATCTGATAGTTTTGATCCAAACAAAATTTGATAGAAAATGAGGCTTATTGCATATGTGCCTTTGATGAAAGACGGTTTGGGATATACTCGGTTTAAAGTTTACAATTCACGGATTGTCTTCTACCTAAACTAAGTAGTAAAAATGGATCTTGGTGTAATGAAAATAGAGATGACTACTTTTAACCTCTATAAATCGCCGCCACTGCTTGCGATTCTGCTAGATTCTAGATTTTAGAAATCTGAATTATGTTTTGTGTGGTTGATCTTCGTTGGATCTGGATCCAGGGTGATCCATAGACTTCTAAAGCGTGGTTTTTGTTTGTACCAAAATATGCTATTTAGCTGATTTTAATTTGCTTGTATGTATGTGTGGCTATGAAAGCTACCTACTAATCCTAAAAATATGGAATCTAAACATTACTGAGATTTACAACAAAATATCCAACTTCATGGATAGTTAAGTTGATCGGTTTAAAAAGAACAAAGAAATTTTACGAAAGAGCTTAATGACACTAATATGAGCAGATATTGAAAAATAGAGCTTTTGAATATAAAGAGCTTGTCAAGCAGAATGCTTGAATATAAATAGGCATATAGATAGATGAGAAACGAGAAAAAATGAAATAAGAAGATGCAAGTTGAGTATAAGCACCAACCTGGTTGAATCTTCTAACCTAAGAATGGACGTTTTCTGCTTCTACCTTCAAACCTCTTGACCGAAATTTTTGTTAAAGAAGGGTGTGAAGAAGAACAAGATCCCAGTGTCTCTATCTGTACCACTTTCTATTTTTGTAGTGCTTTTTTTTCGAATCCCTCCAAACAAGAGCTGAAAAGCTCTAGATATAGCAAATATGAACGCCACACGTCAACTTCCGATTGGCCTCTACAAAGGTTGTTTTCTGCAAGACTGTCATTCTCCTTGGTAAGCAGTCGTTGATAAGGTTGGACCGAAATGCGGTTGGGCCAGGTTAGTTTTGGGTCAAACCTGTCAGCTTTAGCTTGTGGGCTCGAATGGACTTGTGTATAGACTGGTAATCGGGCCGAACTGCACTTGTAGTGGGCTCGAATTGGTGATTCTCCAGAGGTGGGCCGAGTTTGGCTTGGAAGTTTGGTTTGACCTGACTGGTTATCTCTTTTGTTGCAAGTCTATGGTTTTTAAAGCAGTGGTCTTCAATTTAAGTGTTAATTTTAAGTATATGTAAACTAACCATGTATCGTTGATTAGAATATTTGCTCCGTTATTAGGGGTGGGCATTCGGTCGGTTCGGTTCAAACAGAACCGAATAGACAATTAACGACTCCCCGAATCAGTCTATGTTCCCAACCGAATTCGAACCTAAATATAATTCGGTTCGGTCTCCGAACCGAATTATATTTAGGTTCGGTCATCCGAACCGAATTATATTTAGGTTCGGTTCAATTTTAAGCTCCAAACCCGAACTCCTATAATAACAACACCTCACTCCTACTTTCCCCTTTTCTCATTTGGAAATTGAAATTTCCGTCAGATCCATCCATCTCTCTCTCTCTCTCATTTGGAAATTGAAATTTCCGTCAGATCCATCCATCACTCTCTCTCTCTCTCTCTCTCTCTCTCTCTCTCTCTCCATAGCCAACAAAAGCAGTCGACACAAAGCTCTCCTTAGCGGCGGTAGAGATCTCTGGCAAAATGGAAATCAGCGGCAGGCATCAACGACGGCGATGACTCCGCCAACGAATGTGAAAGGTTAGTGTGCTGATTTTTCCAAGCATGCATGGTATTTTTTTGTTCGATTTTCTCCGGCAACGAATGTGAGAGGTTAGTGTGCTGATTTTTCCAAGCATGCATGGTATTTTTTTGGTTCGATTTTCTCCTTCAAGCTTCATTAACTTCGTCCTTGTTTCTGATTCAGGAGGAGAAGAAAGTTTCAAGATCTGGGATTGAAAGAGTGACAGAAACACAGAGCAGGATGCTCGTGTTGGCGATGGTGCTTCCGCCAGTGGATCTGATGCCGGTAAAATGATGTTTGGGCGACGCCAGATGGAGCCACAGTGGCAGCCGAATTGGAGTGAGGCGGTGAATCTAAGTCGGCGGCGCAATGGGATTGGTTGGGAGGCAGATTGGGGATGGAGTAAATTAGGGTTGGGCTGTGATAGTGAGTGTGTTGATATATCGTATAATTAGACGGGTTGGGCTTAGGGTTATAGGGAGACTGGGCTGGGGTCTGGGGAGAGTGGTGGGCTTTAGGTTGGGTGTGAATTGGGTTTCGGTTTGTCGGTTCGGGTTTCGGAATTTCGGGTTCGGTGATGACTACCCTGTGTTCCGAAATATTCAGTTTTGATTTCCGAATTCCGAACCGAACACTGGTAATTCGGTTTAGGTTCGGTTTAGTTCGGGTTTACTGAACCGGATGCACACCCCTATCCGTTATGACATGTAATTTTTCTTGTAATATTTAATATAAACACTTAATGATAAAGATTGGCTCTCTTAGTTTAATTCGGCCATTTTCATCCATTCCAATCCAATCTTGCAATTATACGCAATTGGAGGCCCACAATCTAGGTAGTTGCTAATGTTTGTGATTTGTTGCGACAAACAACTAGTCCGGTCTTAGGGCCAAATAAGAGCATATTTGGTAATCATCGGTCCATATTTGACTTGCCAAGTCTCAACCAATTCTCTCCAAGCATCTTTTTTTTTAATATACTTATAGGGTAATGTTATAATGAGTTTGTTTTCTTCAGTAGAGCAATTACCCGGACAAAATGTGGTGTCTACAGTTGTCCCCCTTTGTATATCTCTTTGTATATAGAGTTATACAAAGTTTCTATAAAGACACCACATTTTGAAATGTGAAAATCTCAGAAGTGGATGATGATGTACTCAAATTGTTTGTGATGGAAATCAAACCAAACAATGAGAAATTGTCAGCGATAAAGGCCAAGCTAACAGTTTTGTAAGGACGATTTACTCAAATTGTCTATGATAGAACTCAAATAGAACAATGAGGTAAGTGTCAGAGATAAAGATCAAGCTAACAAAGGATATTGTACTCAAATTGTTTGTGATAGAAATCAATTCAAACAATGAGGAAAACGACAGCAATAAAAATCAAACTAACAATTTTGTAATGGATATTGTACTCAAATTGTTTGTGATAGAAATCAAATCAAACAATGAGAAAAATGACAGCGATAAAGATCAAGCCAACAATTTTATAACGATGTACTCAAATTATCAGTGTTGTCAAAACCGGACCGGACAACGATCCGATTTAGCGAGAAGTTTAAGGTTTATCGGATAACCGTTAATTAACCGGTATGAAACCGGTAATAAAACTGCCAGCATATAAATTTTTCATATTATTCATGACTTCACGCTCTACAAATAAATACTTTAAATTGAAAATTTTATACCTATTATGTAAATATTGATATATGGATGACCATTGCCATTATCATATTAGATGCTCACTTGAGAGTTACATGTAACCCCTATTCCTACATTATTATCTCTCATTCATATGCATTGATATAAGGATGTAGTGATTATCAAAGTGTGCCTATAAATATAGCACACCATTGTATCAAAAGTGAAGAATGAATAAGAAGAACTATTCCTCTCTCTTCTCTTGTGTCTTTCCCTAATCTTCTCTTGTAGTTGTTTATATCTTCATTAGTTTCATAACAATACCTTATTTTCGAAGGATTTAGTATTGAAACATTGATCATAGTAGTAATAAATAATGACTTTTGGCTTTTAGGAGTTTGGCCTTGTAGTTGGTCAATTCATAAAATAAATGGAGAAATGGAGAATAAGAGGGAAGTAAATAAAGTGATGATTTGAATAAAAATTAATTAAATTAACAAAATGTTGTATACTTGTCTTTATTAGAAATACAAGGCTTGTTTGGAGAGGAATTAAGGAGAAGAAGAGGAAAGGAAACGTGATTGACCATTAGAGAAAGTGAAAAAAAAAATATTCAGGACAAAAAAGAAGAGTAAAAATGGGTTGAAAGGATTTATTGTGGTTTAAAAAAAGGAAAAGAATCATTTATTGTTACCTTTTCAATTTCATATTTCGGTTTAGCACAAAGAAAGGTAAGTAATAATTTTCTAAGAAAAATGGTAAGTTATAATTACAAATCGCCGGTTCGGGTTTGCCAGTTCTGTCGGTTTTAATAACAATGCAAATTACTCGTGATAGGAATCAAGTCAAGCAATGAGAAAATGTTAGCGATAAAGATCAAGGTAACGTGTGGTAACTGCGTAGTGGTATTTCGCATGAGAAGTTTTCATGTACATTTAGAAAGACATTTTAGTAGATTTAGGAAATGATTGTGATGCATAGCAAATCACTTTGATGTATGATGATGTTGTGTAATGAATCTCAGAATGATTTTGAGAATGATTGTATGATGTTTCATGCTAATGTAGTCATGAACGTTGAGTGAAAGGAGGATATGATGCATTTGACAATGCTATGAAAACTATGTTGCTTTATTTTTTGTTTGTTGCCTTGTTCTTGCTCGGGGTTCCTTTAAATTGCTCCTCCTCGAGGAACTGTAATTTCCTTTTGATCGACTCGATCCTTAGGTCATGCTTATGTAGGAACGATTTTGAACTTGTTGTCTTGAGGTATATCTTCCTGGTGATAGTTGTGCAAATATATGCTTTGTAAGGTGAGTGATGATGTATGCCGCCTTAATCCTCTTGTTGGTCAGGCTTGGAGCGACTTTCGGCTTGTTGTCTCGGGATATATTTTCTTCATGGCGGTGGTGTGACAATATACTTTGTGGGGTGAGCTAAGGATGTGCACTGCTTCATCCTTCTTGTCGGTCAGGCATTAGCCCACATGTTTCGGAGTTGTATAACTCTTGGTCAGTGTGGTATAGTAAGAATTCTTTCTTTCTATGCATTTGAAGTATAATTGATTGGTTGGTTGGCTTAATGAAATCTTAATGTTCTTAGACTCTCCGAGATTTTTTTTCCATTAGCTCATGAGTAAAAAGTTGATTAATCTGATTCTTAGGTACTCAGACTTCCCCTTCTTCTATGGTGGACCATTTTTGCCCCCGAAGATCTGTTAATCACTTTCTATTCTCCGGAACAAAGAGTGACTATATCAATCTTGACTTAAGACGAAAGCAAAAATGTTTGAATACGTTTATTAGAGAATTAAAATTGAAAGCCATATCAAGACTTTGCTTTCGAGAAGTGTGTGCAAACTGGAGAAAATCGTTTTTGTGTGGTAGTTGTCATGGTGCCAAATTTGGTTTTCTTTTTAATAAGAGAAATGTAAAGCAATACGTATATGAGTTACCCAATCTAGGGCATTTCATTATACCATGTCTCCTCGATAGACTTCACGTAACATATTCACTAATAGACATCTTAGCTAGCCCCAATGCAATGCCCCAATACGTATATGATGCATTCAACCTAGATGAATTAGAGGAGAAAGCCATGGAGATCTTGCTGAGTGATAATACGGTCTACCTCTCTCTGCATTTTTAGGGGTGCGCAAGTTAAGATGAACCCTTTGCGTTCTCTCTTGATGTCGTAGTACTCAAAATGAAGAGGGATAGAGATTACTCTATCATTTTTGGGAGGCCTTTCTTAGCCACATCTGACGCATTAATCGATGCCTCTCAACGTCAAATCACAATGAGAATCGATAAGTGGATCACATCATTGGGGAGAAGATCCGACCCACCAAACCGAGTTCCCCCTATTTCGGTGCCACCATCACATCTTCAACAACAAAATTAACCACTTTATCAATGTTCATGGGATCAATGCTCAGAACAATAGAATAAACAAATGATTTCGACAACCAATAATGGAAGTATAATAAGAAGCCCAAGAGAAAACCAACAAGAAAAGGAAAAACCTAGAATAACTTATAGGAATGTCAAAAGTGAAACCTACATTTGTAGTAGGGATAAAATGAAACTCCAAGTAGCACAAATGTTGGGGAAAGGCCACAAATCAATGCGTGGGGGTGGGGGTACCCACAACCTCTATTTGACGTAGATTTTGACAAAAAATTGTGGGGTGGTTGTTCCAAAAGGGTTGCGAGAACAAAAAAAATGCTTTTAACTGTTCGCTAGAGGATTGCTAGAGAGAGCATACTCCCCAAAACTACCCGGTGTACATGAGTGAATGCATACAAATTTGAGGCCCAATAAGAAAGTGGTGGTCATAAGGATAATTTCTTTTTGCCAGTCAATCACTCTCAAGAGAGAAACTAATAAGATCCTTACAAAGACTCTTACATTGGAGACTATCTACTACGAATCTATGAAACAAATTCTAACGCCGACAACTATTGAGGTGACAAAACCAGGGCATGACAAGCCACTATATGAGCCTCCTAGTTACCAATTAGACCTACAAACTGCAACCCATACCCCAGATCGAAATCAAAAAGAGAAGAAATCTCATAAAGAATAGAACCCACCTAGCATCATGCAACTCTCTAGGGTTGCATTTGTCGACGATAACTTTTGCATCCTTACAAAATGTAACACTCCGCAGACTACATTCCCAAAAATACAGAATGCAATCACAGAGAGCCAACGACTCCAGCAAATAAACATCCTTGATCCAATCATACACCTTAGCAGCAACAATAATGACCACCCTCCGACCATCAGAAATAACAAATGTTGTCGAACCCGAGTCGTCTGTCCGAGTCGCACCATCAGAAAACCCCAACAACTCCGACGAAACTGAAAATGTGGCTTAATGGACCTGAAAGAAATGTTAGATTGTTTAGGGATAGTAGCTAGAGACAATCTAGAAAAGAAGAAACCCTAGCTCTGGAATTCTCGGAGAGGCGCCATCCTGACGACCCGACCTTCTGTGCTTCGACGAAGATGAGCAGCATGGCGCCGGGGGCCATACCCCCGGAGTGCCACCTTCCGGACGTGAACCAAGGAGTACGGCGACCCCCGTCGGCAACGTCCTTGCCGAATGGGAAGGGGGAGCGAGAGACACAGCAGGCGAAGAAGCATGCCAAACCCATTGGTGGCCAACCCGCTGTTTGAAAAGGAGACTGTAATGGCTGACGCCGATGGTGTGATCTCTGGGGAGGGTAACACCTTCAAAACTGCACTGATGAGCCCGCTCAGTACGGTGCCGCTGTCTGCATGGGCGCAAGGCACGAAGAAACTTTTCTCCACAAGCTTCATGGAGGATGCGTGGTACATTGCGGAGTCCGACTCTGAGGACGTAGTGGCGGCGATGAAGGGGGATGATATGGACGATGAGATACACGAGGAAGATGATCCACGCTGTCCAACGATCCCCTTTAATGCCATGGAAAAGATCTGGTATCGCCAAAAGTGGCGATCTGCACTTATATTCAAGGTTTTGGGGCGCACCTTCTCTTACCCAAGCCTGGCAAAACGATTGGAATCCATGTGGTCTAAGGATGATTCCATTCAAATCAATAGCATCTCGTGGGGGTTTTACGTGGTCCGTTTCATCCACAAGATGGACTATGAGCGTGCTGCTGTGGGGGGGCCATGGATGATCGGTGACCATTATCTCACGGTGCGGCCGTGGCGGAAGGGGTTCGACCAAAAGTCTGCTGAAGTAGAAACAACGATTGTTTGGGTGAAGCTCCTGGGCTGCCAATCGAGTACGCAAACAAAGAGGCAGCTGAGAGAATAACCTCGCGTATGGGTAAACCAGTTAGAGTAGACAGAGTAGCACAAAATGGGGAACAAGGGCGATTTGCGCGGGTGTGTGTGGAAGTCGATCTCACTAAACCCCTCCTGTCGAGCTTTAAGATTGAAGGAAAGAAGTACTACATTGAATACGAAGGGCAGCACAACATTTGCACGGAGTGTGGGAGGTATGGGCACTCCCAAGGTACATGTCCCGCACGCGCACGCCAAGTTGAACCGGATTCGGGGATCCCAGAGCAGAGCAGCCCCTCTCCCATAGTGGAGGAACCGGTATATGGAGAGTGGATGGTCGCGAAGTCAAGGATGAGAAAAAACAAACAGCAACCGAGTACCAGGACATGCCAACATGAGACCGAGGCAATGAACAGGACCATGCAACGTACCGCGGTGGCTGGGATGAGTGGGAAAGGCTCCCGGTTCCAAGCTTTGAGTGAAGAGGAAACGCCAGCATCGGCAAGCCCGAGAAAGAATGCGGGGGTCTCTAAGGTAACGGGGGTCCCCCGAACAAGTGTGGTAGCTACTGCACCCTTGGTTATCGGGGCAGAGGAATCGGCTACTGTTCAAGACACAATCAAGCGAAAGGAGGGCTTGGTTTACGTGCCGATTGCGCAAATGGCGGAAACCGTGGTTTTCATGACTCAGAAGCCCCTCGAAGAGGAGGAACCTGCCCAAACGAAAGCAATGAAAGTCCAGAAAGCAACCACGGGGCAGCGAGTAAGTTGACATCAAAAGGGCACTACCCTGCCAAGATCAAAGAAGGTGGCAGAGTTGGGGGTCAAAAGCAATAAGAAGCAAACCCACCATACCCAGACTGGGGAGGGGCATGGGGACACATTCAGTGGTAGCTCGTCAGCCACGGGAACTAGACTGGACCCTCTGACCCAACGGGGCTGAGGAAAGTAGAACTATAACCTCAAAGCGGCAAGCTGGGGGGTAGTGCATCTGGAGGGGATCACCCCCAAGAGGGAGCGGGAGCTCCGAGAGCGGCTCCTTAGTCGTTGTTGTCCTCTAGGAAGTGTTTGTCTGTAAATAGTTTTATGTTAAGCATTTTATCGTGGAACTGGCAAGGGGCTAGAAGTGACTCATTTTTAACGTTTCTTTCTTCTTTTTGTAGGCCACTAAGGCCGAACTTGATTTTCATCGTGGAGCCCAAAATTAGTGGGGACACTGCAACCAAAGTTATAGACCGAACGGGGTTCGATGTATCACTTCGTGTTGATGGTATTGGTTTTGCCGGTGGAATTTGGGTGCTATGGCATAAATAAGACCTAGAGGTCACCCAGCTCTTGGCCTCTTCTCAAATGATTCATATGAAATGCAGGAAAAGGGGTGAGAATAGCTCTGAGGTTATTATCTCTGTCGTTTATGCCAGTCCAAAAGCGGCGAAGAGACAAGACCCGTGGGAGGAGATTCGTTAGCTAAGTGGAGGGATTCAAACTGCGTGGCTATTGGCGGGAGACTTCAATTCAATACTCGGGCCTCAAGACAGGAGGGGAGGAGTCCCATTCCAGGAAGCTCGTACTCGTGCATTCCGTGAGTGCATGAATGATAGTGGACTTCTCGATATGGGATTCTCTGAGTTGCGTTTCCCCTGGAAAAGAGGAGGGCCATCCCAACGACTAGACCAGACTATTTGCAACAAGTAATGGTTAACCAGATACCCGCACTCTGTGGTGAACCATCTAGAGAGAATTGGGTCGGATCACAGACCGATCTTCATTAAAGCAAGTGATAGCAAACAACCTCTGGGGGGGAGCAAACCATTCAGATTTCTAGCCTTGGGTGGCTCATGAAGACTTCTCACGTTTGCTAGCGGATCATTGGTAGTCAACAGTCACCCTTCCGGAGGCCCTGCGGGATTTCACTGAAAAGTTGAAGTGGTGGAACCAGCATGTGTTTGGACACATTCTAAAGAGGAAGCGCCAACTTGCGGCGCAATTACGCAGGGTGGAGAAGGCTAATGAGACGCATGAGACTCCAGAATCTATTGAGAGAGAGACCAACCTACGTCGGGAATTGGAGGAGACTCTCTGGCAGGAGCAGTTGTTATGGTTCCAAAAGTCCCGGGCTGCGTGGATCAATGAGGGTGATCAGAATACTAGATTTTTCCACCTCTCCACACTTAAACGGCGGAGGTTCAATAAAATCCTTGCATTGAGGAACGAAGAGGGACAATGGGTTTATGATGAGGTGGAGCAGCGGAGGATGACGGTTGAGTTCTATAAGGCGCTATTCCAAGCTGAGTATGGTCCTGGCCGTCGGCTACCAGATGGTTTCAAACCCCCTCGAGGATGTTGCAGCCCAGGAGCTAGGGCGACAGATTTTTAGAGAGGAAGCAGTCAGCACGGTGAAAAGTATGGGTGCGTTGAAAGCGCCCGGGAAGGATGGGTTCCAGCCTTTCTTCTATAAAAAATGTTGGGATAAGGTGGGTGGTTCACTTGTAGCCTTCATTACGCTTGTTTCGATGATGCACAGCTCATAAAAGGGATTAACGAGACCCTCTTAGTCCTCATCCCTAAGAGGGAGAGCCCAGATTCGATGAAGCTCTTCCGCCCGATCAACCTTTGCAGTGTCGTTTATAAAACAGTGACTAAATGTATCGTGCAGAGAATTCAACCTCTTATGAAGCAGCTGGTTCACCCGACACAAACTAGCTCGTACCAGGAAGGAGGATAACGGATAACATCATCATTATCCAGGAGGTAGTGCACTCGATGGGTGGGAAGAAAGGCAGAAAGGGGCAGATGGTGCTGAAGATCGATCTAGCTAAAGATTTTGATAGACTGAACTGGGAATTCATCCGGGAGACATTGGTGGCAGTTAAGTTTCCCCCAAACCTCATTAATGTTATCATGGAGTGCGTCACTTCTTCATCTATGCAGGTTTTGTGGAACGGAGGCTGTATAGACACTTTCTCCCCATCCCGGGGGCTCCGACAAGACTTCCCGCTCTCTCCGTACCTTTTCACACTCTGCATGGAGCGGTTGAGCCACATAATCTAGGAAGCGGTCAGCAAGGGAAGATGGAAGCCCATTCGTCTCTCCCCTGGCGGACCAGCTCTCTCCCATTTCTTCTTTACAGATGATCTACTGCTTTTCGCGGAGGCCATTGAGGAGCAAGGAGAGGTGCTTGTGGAATGTCTGGATAGATTCTTCCAGGCGTCAGGCCAACAGGTGAGCAAGGAGAAATCAGTGGTGTTCTTCTCGGCTAATACTACCAGGCAGAGAAGCACTGTTATAGTCAACAGGATGGGTATACCGCAGACTCAGGATCTGGGAAGGTACCTTGGTGTCCCAGTTCTGCACCGCCGGGTAACGAAACAAATTTATAAGTATATTTTAGATCGCCTGGATAACAAACTTGCAAAGTGGAAAGCTATTAGCTTGTCATTTGCAGGTAGAGTGACCCTGGCGAGATCTGTGTTGAGCTCCCTGCCTACCTATGCAATGCAGATGGCACTCCTCCCAATATCGATCTGCGACGAGATTGATCGCCGAGTTTGGAAGTTCATCTGGGGTTCCGCAGGAGATAGCAGGAAAATCCACCTAGTCCACTGGGAAGGAGTGTGTAAACCGAAGAAAGAGGGCGACCTCGGATTTAGGAAGGCGCATGAGCTGAATCTAGCCTTCCTTGCTAAACTAGCATGGATGCTTACTAAACAACCGGATGAGATGTGGGTGCAGGTGCTACAGTCGAAATATTTCAAAACAGTTAATGGCACACTGGTAGCAAAATCGACGGCCAGGAGTTCTAATTTATGGAGAGGGTTGCGGAAAGCTTGGCTGGTGACAAAACTGGGGACCCTTATGAGTCTGAAGGGTGGTATGAGTACGAGTATCTAGGCGGACCAATGGGTGGAGATGGGCGTTGTGCTGCTGACCACTTGAAGGAGGATTCTCCACCGATTGACCCTCGCACACCTGTTGCTGCATTCATGGATAATGGTAAGTGGTATCTCACCACTCTATCTCAATTCTTACCAAATGAAATGCTCTTGAAGATTGCAGGCGTGCAACCACCTATGGAAGGCGCTGGCGAGGACGTCTTGACTTGGGGACCTGAGGTGAATGGGCGATTCACCATCCGAACAACCTACTCCATCGTGGCAGACTACTCAGAGAAAGACGACGCAACCAAGTGGAAGGCAATTTGGAACTGGCGGGGGATGGAGCGTGTTCGACATTTCTTGTGGCTAGCTATGCGGGAACGACTCCTCACCAACAGCGAACGAGTCCGAAGGAAACTCTCTGCTTCGACCAGATGCGGGGCTTGCGGCGGGGAGGAGGAGACAGTCCTGCATGTGTTGCGGGACTGTGAATTTGCCCGGTTAACTTGGATGCAACTAATCCCACCTTCTAATCACCACCGTTTCTTTGGAGCTAATTTTCAAGATTGGATCGAGCGCAACCTCCGAAGTGAGCACACTGGCCTTGACTTTGGCCTTACCTGCTGGTCCCTCTGGAGGACCAGAAATGATCAAGTCTTTCAGGCAAGATTGTGACTACTGCGGTCTTTCTTCAGCGCGTCCAGGCCTGGGTAAGTGTCGTGAGGCATGCCTTGGACAAGGCCAGGCTCATTCATAAGCCCAATCCACCCATGAGAACGGAGGTGGATATCTCGTGGAAGCCGCCACCTCCAGAGTGGGTCACCCTCAACACTGACGGCTTTGTTCACACAAATACAGGTCATGCCGCAGCTGGTGGCCTGTTAAGAGATAATACTGGTAAATGCCTTTTGGCATTTGTGATGAACCTGGGTGTCTGCTCTATCACCCGGGCAGAGTTGAGGGGCGCTGTTGAAGGACTGCAGCTAGTTTGGGATGCTGGGTACAGACATGTTATTATAGAGTTGGACTCCGAATGTGCTTGCCAGCTGCTTCGGACTTCTAACTTTAGTGAGCATCACCATGCAACCATTCTGGATAGAGCTAAGGAGCTGTTTCACAGACAGTGGGACGTCTTAGTCAACCACATTTACAGGGAAGGCAATAAGTGTGCGGATTATCTCGCGAGCCTGGGTCATATTGTTCCTTTGGGGGTTCATACTTTTTCGGCAGCTGGTCCTATGCTTTGTAACTGGATTATGTATGATATTTAGGGGCTCAAAGTTGCATCCATTTATAATTAAAAATAGTAGCCGGAGGCAGAAGACCCTGATCCACCTCTCTAACTTGATGAGCCCATTGTTTGGTCAAGATCTTCTCCCGAACCTGTTTCTTCTCAAAAGAGTTGTATCGAGTTAGAAGAATAGAAGTAATCCATTCAAGGCTTTCATATGTATAGGGTGGAAGCGGGCATCCGGCCCAAAACTTGCTGGAAAGGAAGTGGGCAAGCCCAGTAGGGTGGAAGCCGTCCCAGTACAAACCCTAATCCGAGACTAGGGGTTTTTATATTTCGCATCCCTCTTTCCGCTTCATCTTTTCAGAGGCCAGAGCCACAGAGGAAAACCAGAAGCAACCGCAGCTCCTCCGCCAAGCTAAGACGCGAGCGAGTTAGGAAAGATGCCGGCTGGTCATGGTCTTCGTTCTCGCACCCGAGATTCCTTCTCCAGGCCCTTCAGGAAGAGGGGTTACATCCCACTGACTACCTACCTTCGTACCTTCAAGGTCGGTGACTACGTCGATGTAAAGGTCAATGGCGCCGTCCACAAGGGTATGCCCCATAAGTTCTACCACGGCCGCACCGGTCGCGTCTGGAATGTCACCAAGCGCGCCGTTGGTGTTGAAATGAACAAGCAGGTAACACGATTCATACTCGAATCTCCTAGTAACAGTTCGGTTTTCTCTTTCAAAGCTATCGTGGTTGTGTATATCTTAGAAATGTCGCTAGTTCAAGGGATTTCTTCCTGGGTTACTCGTATTTCGTTGATTTATCTGTAGGGTTTTCCTTGGAGTTCATATTGCTCGTCGTGTATTAGAGAAACTAAAGTGAGTGTATTAAAGAAACTAACTTGCTCAGGTGGATTTTGTTTATGGTCTTCTATGGTGAAATAGTTTACTTTATCCTCTTTAGATTTGTCTAAGTATGAGATTTCTCAATTTGGTACGGACACTTTGGGTCTTGTATTGTATCAGAGGGCTTTGTAGGATATTTGAGTGAATGGAAGCAGCGGATTCATGATTTCTATTGAGAGTCTCGCATGATATTTGAGTGAGAAAATGAAAATGGGTATTTTCTATGGACTTGGTAGGTATATTCTTCGCTCTTTAACCATGGTTGTATTATGGTTGATCGATGACTGGATGTTCTATTGTTACTCTTTCATGTCTGCAATGTCCTAATGGTTGAGAATGTGACTAATCGATGATTGGATGTTCTGTTTGCTTATCTCTTAGGTTGGGGGCAGAATCATCAGGAAAAGGATCCATGTTAGGATTGAGCATGTGATTCCATCAAGGTGCACTGAGGAACTCCGCCTCAGGAAGAAGAAAAATGATGAACTGAAGGCTGCAGCTAAGGCTAGAGGCGAAGTTATCAGCACCAAGAGGCAGCCTGAGGGCCCTAAACCTGGTTTCATGGTGGAGGGTGCAACTTTGGAAACTGTTACACCTATTCCCTACGATGTCACCAACGATCTTAAGGGGGGATATTAGATTCAGTTGTTCTCTAGGGTTCTTTTTTGTGTTTGGCTCTTTGTTGTTTGGATTTATCCAATCTAAAACTTCAGCTCACTGGCTGAGCCTCTCTTAAAATTATGCAGTCTGTTTGGACTTGTTTCAGTTTTGAATGGCACTTTGGAGGATATTGTCTGAGCCAGGATTTGTTTTACAGAAGTTATATATGTGCTTTCATTGGAATCTTCAATTGCATCATAGTCTAGTGAACCATGATTGTATAATCAAGTCTGAATTGGCTGCAAACTTCAATATCTACTATACGCCACCACATGCTGGGGCTGTTGCCTCCCTCTCAGCTCTATCTGTAGTTGGGTGGCCTGGTTCGATCCTTTGCAGTAGGGACTAGGGTGGTAGGGGTTGATTTTGATTCCATCCGTATTCCTTATATTCAACAAAGAAAAATGAACATGGGAACGAAAAAGGGTTTTATTTGGGAATAAACAGAATCTCGTTTTAGTTTGGTTCAATTTGATCTGGTATCATACGGATTGTTGTTCACTAGCGCTCTTTTTCAGTTTTCTCTATATTGTGTCATCTATGGGGACTGACATTCGAAGTCCAATAGCAAAGAACATATTCTGGAGTAATACTTGGAATAAAAAGTGATATAGACACTAATTTACAGCTTAGCCAACGGACAAGTTATACTTCAAGCTTTAGTGCTTTACCGTTGCAGTATCGCGTGTTTGTGCATGTCATAACTACGTCTCAAAAGGAAATTAAGCCTCAAGCGAAGCTCATTTGAGGCTATTGCTTGTGGAAAGAACAACGAGGATTCCCTTTGCTGTGGCTAGCTTTCTGATCATCCTACTAATAGTACTCTCAGGGTAGCTGTTCTGTTCTGTTCTGTCGTCTTCCATATGAATGATCTTTGTTAAGCTGGACCAATTCACTCACCCTCAATTTCTTAGTATGAGCCTTCAGAAGATGGACAGACCTCCGGAACTGGCAATCGGCTGTGGTCATGAGCCTTCACAATGGTGTGAGGATCCCAGAGCATACATGCCATACACGGCTGGAGATGAAGCTCTGTGAGTCCAGGAATGGTGAAATGCAAAGACACAAACTACTGTAGCTCCAGATATTGCCAATCATCCCCCAATTTCACCTCTCCTCTACCTACAGCAGAACATGTTGTAGTCTTCGCAAGATATAGCTTCCGCAATGAAATCGGAATCATGTATGAGTTTGACTGCGAATCGAATCCTTTAATCTCATAGTTTGTATGTGGGCTTCCATTTTGTTTTCTTACTGTTTTTCTCAGTTCTTGATGTCAGGAACAAGCAGGTTCATCAACAGAAGGCCATTCTAATGAAAGGAGAAAACAAAAGGGAAGTCCTGACAAGTGCATATCTTTATTATTTGATTTATTTAGTTCTTAGTGGGATGATGTTCACAGCCATCATGGGTATATTGAGAGAGAGAGATCAGGATAGTAGAGAAAATAAGGAGAGAATGATCAGGGGCCGTGAGTGCAAGGGTAGTAGCAAACGCAGTGGAAGATACCATCGAGAGACGAGAGTGCACAGTGCCCCCAACCCTTGTGAGTGGTGAAGCACTCTGCTTGGCATGCTGGCACTATGCAACTGTCCGGATTCAGCTCTTTCGCGCACGCTCCAATGTACCCTTCTGCATCCCTTGGAGCCACAGCCAGCAGTCCAACTGCAAGTGAAGAAAACAATTGAAAAGCATGAGGAACAATTGTGCTTGCAATAAACTGTACATGTTTGTTTGAAAGAAGTTGAATCGATGCAAACCTGAGACGAGGATACAAATGAAGAAAACTGATTGCTTTGCATTGCCACAATAATTATCAAGCTTTCCCATTTCTGTATGCGGAGAAAGATAGCTTGCTAGGTGGGAATGCAGGATTGGCACAGCCAAGTCCTCGGTATATAAGGAGTAGCAGTAGCAGTAGCAGGCTAGAGAGTGAGAGAGTCGACAAAAAGGATTTAATGCTGAGAGTCAGGACAGATCAAATGGGAGGTTGAAATTTCAGAGCTTTTGAGTGTAGCAGTGGAACTATTTCAGCGAACAAAAGTTGAGACTCTATTGGCTGCCATAACTAAAACAAGTTGAATGGCGTTGGCAGATTTTTTAGTCAAGAAGGTTAGAAACGAGCAGTACTGCCACTGTGATTGATAGCAGAGATTTGCACGCATGTAATGCTACTGATGCAACTGTATGCATAGAGGAGACAAAATTGTATTTATTTATTGTTTAAACGAAAAGAGAAAGGAGACTGCCTTTTGTGTTTCCGCCATGTTCATCAACATTTGGTTGATAGCAGAGATTTGCACGCATGTAATGCTACTGATGCAACTGTATGCATAGAGGAGACAAAATTGTATTTATTATTGTTTAAACGAAAAGAGAAAGGAGACTGCCTTTTGTGTTTCCGCCATGTTCATCAACATTTGGTGGCCTGTCTCAGGAGTCAATATAACCGCTAATTTTGTCAGCCATTTTCTTAGGATCTTGTCGGATTTTGAAACTATGCTTCATGCAGAAGCACAATCCCCACCAACTAGGTCGGCTCCCTGTTCTTGGTTTCTTACTTCCATCCGCCTACCTGCAATCTGGTTGAAAATTGATTGCTACTTACTTCCATTGTTCAACATGAATACATCCATCTGTCTAGGAAGAAGTCGAAGTCGTATTCGATGAGTCAGTGGCCCAAATGGTTAGCGGTTGAACTTGTGAAATGGTTGAATTAGGAAACCGGGATTTGGAAGAACATGCAGGATATTTACTGTAGTCTAAATTCACAATCAAAGGCAAAATGCCATTTGGCAGTTCGTATTTCATTCTGTAATGCAGCTTAACGAAAAAGAACACCCTGACGGAAGGCAGACGCAGAAAGGAAGAAAAATGTACAAGGAAATCAAGAATAAGGTGAAGTACAAATGCAAGTGAATCGATTAGTGAAAGTCTGAGTGCAAGATCCTGTCCCTTTAAGGTTCATCACAGCCGCGCACTGACTGCTGCAAGTTTCAGGATCACAGCTTCCGTTCCCAGCCCTTATCACTAGTCGGCACAATTCTTGTGCTTCACCGAAACCATTACTGGCTGCCAAAACAAGCATGACGGCAAAGAAGAAACACCAATAAAACCTGTTGTTGCTATTACCCATCGGAAATCTCTGAAGAGACAAAAGGGTGAGATTTCAGCACTGAAGAAAGGAGGTATTCCCGTGGTTCCAGAAAGAAGTTGAAAAGTGATTACAAGTTAGAATGTTGTTTATATAAGGCTGGTGGGAGATAGCAAGGAAGTAGTGCACTTTAGCCATGAGATGAAAGAAAATAATCGGTTCAAAAGGAAACAAAAGGGAAGAAAGAAACCCAGGTCCCCCAAGTTACTTGGGCACTAATTAAAACATCGTATGAGGTCCCCAAGGAGAGACTTCCTTGCTAGGTGTCTTTTTGTACATACAATGGTTGATGCTAGCTGCGATGACACGAGCTTAGGTTTTGTTTCATTCTCGTGTATTGAGTACCTGCAAGGAATCGATGTCAGATTTATAAGATGTTTCACAGTTTTATGGTGACAAAACAACCCTTGGTTGTAAGCTTTCTATCAAATAACAATATGGCATACGCGATGAATGTTTGCTGGATCATTAAGTGTTCCTTGCCCGGTTTGATGCCCGGAGTTTCTTCTTTGGATTGACTTCCGCCATCAACAGGAGAAAAGAGTAGCATGTGGCGCATCTGTTTCCAGTAAAATCCTATCAGCAGGAACCTGCAATCTCCAAGATGTAACCACGATCATCTTGAAGCTACGGAATTAGAGAAGTAACCTCACCAACTGCGGACGAGGGAGTGACTTCAAAGAACTCTTTCACAAAATGTACAGTTAGTAAAAGTTGGCTTCATGGTAAGAACTTTGGAGAGACACTAACGCCGGAAAATCTTATACGAATTCGTCAGGCACAGCTTCCTCTATCATCTCACCTTCCGCCATCGCCCAACTTACCCGCCTGCACCATCGACCATTTTGTTTGCTTGGCGGGACCCACCCACCATATCTCATCCCTTCCATCCATACCTCCAGCTCACCTTCTGGTTCTGGATAAGCTCCCTCCATTTCCCAACCATTTTCGAAACATACAACAAAGGCGTCTGCTTTGGGCAAAATGTTAACTTTTTAAAAAAGTCCCAAAACACCCAAACCTCTAAAATATCTCTTCTCCAAAATCCCAGGCCCAGCCAAGATGCTTTTCTGAGAAAATATCCTAATTCTCTTTCTCACTAACGCGGAGCGACACATCAATGGCGGCTTTGACTGCATGTTCACACGGAATTGTGTACACTGGGGAATTTCACAACAGGGGCCAACACCAGCAACAGGCGGGTAGCAGCGGCGGGTTCTTCTCTTTGAACAACTCCCCTTCTTCTTCTTCTGCTTCTGGGTTTCCTCTGTTTGACGGGAGAAGGAACAGAGAGTGTTCAGGGAAGAAGATTTCAAGGAAGAGGGATTTGAGAGCCGACGGTTTCTGGCCGGATTTAAGGTCGAGACCCACTTCCGTTGAGATGGAGCCCATCACAGATTCAGAGCAGCTTGATCAGATCCTGCTCCATGCCCAGGAGCTCGCTCAACCGGTCGTCATTGATTGGTAAAGTTGATCTCATCTTCTGCTATTTCTCCAATTAGCTCGTGAATTTTGGAAATAAATTCAGTTTGGGGAATTGCGGCTACAGGATGGCATCTTGGTGCCGGAAGTGCATATATCTGAAACCTAAGCTGGAGAAATTAGCCGCTGAATTTGACACAAAGTAATGCAGTCCGCCTAATTTCATCTCCATTCTTTCCCGCCCTGTCTTTTCATTTTATGGGTCGAGTCTAATTGAGACAATAACTCTTCCTGGACTGGAAACAGAGCGAAGTTTTACTGCGTGGATGTGAACAAGGTCCCTCAGACTCTAGTGAAGCGCGGGAACATATCCGTAAGTTGTCTATGCTTCAGAGGGACAGAGTTCGATTTGTTTTCGCACACTTCCCTCTTCCTAACAACACTTTTCCTTTTTGATCCTTTTGGGTTGTTTCCCACCAGAAAATGCCTACAATTCAGGTTAGTCCAGCACATGAAAACAATCCCTTTTCTAACTTCTGTAACTGGAGTCTTGGTGTTCTGAGATTGGCGAATTGGGAACAGGTATGGAAGGACGGGGAGATGAAGGAGGAGGTGATCGGAGGACATAAAGGGTGGCTGGTGGTTGAGGAAGTTCAGGCTATGGTCCATAAGTTCCTGTGTTAAGGATGATCTCTCTGCCTGCCGAAGGAATAACGCCATACCGTATATGTGTTTGTTCTCTCTGTATCTACGGGGAAATCTCAGTTGAATGCAGGGATTTCACAAAGGGATACATTCAGTATTTTTGTGTAAGTAGTAGTATTGTAGCAGCAGGGTTTCCTCCTGTCCATTACTATACTATTCATATATCTGTTAAGTATACGAATATGCCATGGATTTCAACTCAAGCAAGAAGCACATTGATAGATATCAGTATTGGAGGATAAAATTTGACAAGATCGAATTTATGAACAACAAGTCTCTTCGGTAGAGTGGTTGAGGCGCGTTGAGGGACTACCTGATGCTGAGGGAGTTTCTTCTTTGGAGTGACTTACGCCCTCAACAGGAAGAAGAGTGTCCACATTTAGAGTTGGGGTAGCATCTGAAGCATCTCTTTACAGCAAATTCCTATCAGAAGGAACCTGCAAGTTCCAAGATGAAACGACGATCAGTTCCAAGATGAAGGAACCTGAAAGATAATCTTGTAAATGAACTAACCCCTGCTAGCGTTTTCTTTGCCTTCTGTGCTTTCATGAGCATGAGAAACCCAGAAAATGAGAAAGTAAGCACCGAGCTTGGCAAGTTCCGGAACCATCTCAGCTGGACCCAAGTAGGAATGGAGGATGATGCCAGCTAGAGGTGGTAATTGGATTGGATTGGTGGATTGGATTGGTGGATCAATGGATCAAATGGATTGAATCCAATGAATTGGTAAATTTATGGATTGGATCAAGTAAATTGGTGGATTATCTATTAATCCAAATGACATCCTCAACCAAGGACCAATATGTAAAATGTGAAAAGTTTAGGTATTAAAATGTCATAATGAAAAATTTTAGGTACCAAAACGTGATTTTCAACGATATTTTTTCGTATAAAAATCAAATTTTAGGTACCAAAATGTAAAAAATAAAAATTATAAATACTAAACCGTAATTTGCCAATGATCCATGAATCAACCAATCCTAGGATTGCCCAAAAGGAAATTTATGAGCAAAGGAAATTTAACTTCCTCAATAAAATGGATTATACCATCAAAACCGAAGAAAGAGATATTCATATTTTCAATGATTATGAAACCATCAAACTTTTGTCTCAAAATTCTATTCAACAACACAAAAAGAAGTACAACTATATCCATATTGGGTTAGTTCAAGTAGGGATTAAGCCTCTATCCAAAGAAGGCCTTAATATTGCTATTTTAATGGTTTTACGAGATTGTCGGTTTCTTGAGTTTAACGACTCTTTACTTGAAACTGTTGAATCAAGTCTTTGTAATGGCCCAATTTACTTCAATTGTTTTCCAAACTTTACTGTCTCTCTTCATGACAAAAATATTTTAGATGTTTTAACCCTACAAATAAAAACTTTCAACTATAAAATCCAACAAGGATCTTTACCTATCTCTTTGGTTTACCGCTTACACTATAAAGCTATGAAATATGCTTTCTCTTCTAAAGCTCTTCAATATGGTACAAAAGGAGAAACTATACTTTTGCAAACTGATTTAACTCGTACTAACACTGTTACTCCCTAAACTATCAAATGGGAAGAAGTTACTCTTCCTACAGAATGGACACTTGAAGGAGCTACCATTCCCAGAAGCATCGACCATCGTCAGGTTAATCAAATTACTCAACATCTTGATGGTACTGTTAACATCTCTTTTGCTAGGAACTCCATCTCTAGCATTTCTGATATATACCCTGAATTGACAGAAGATGCTCGACATCGCATCAACACTTTTCTTAGAAGCCAATCTTGTAGAAATCTTTCTCCCATACCTACACCCACTCGACATACCTCCTCTACACTCAACTATGATCTACGAGGAATTAACAACTCCAACAACATACCTCAGCAGTTTATACTCCACCACCTCTCACAACTCTTTTTCCAAATATAAATACCTCAAGAACACCAAATATGTCTCCTACTGCTTCACAAGCTGCATTTCCTGAAGAAGAAATCCCTTATGCTCTTGATGTCATTACACAAGAGTTCAAAATCAACAAAGAATTTCTTCGCCATGATTTCTATTCCCAACGAAACTGTTTTAAACGCGAGCAATTTTTTACTGATTACTCTAAGAAGAACGTGTACTTATACAAAATTCTATGATTATCTCAATAATATACGAGAACACCGTTCTTTCTTTAATTGGTTCGAACAAGTCTTTTCTCAATCTTCGATAAATGTTCAAACCAAGCCTACGACTTGGTTAGCTACTAATAACTCTAAGATCCAATCTATTCACCCCCCTAATGCTCCTGTTAATTTTTTTTTATTATGGAACAGCAGTTCAAGACTCTCCTTTTAAATTAAAACGAGAAAATAGTGCCATGTCAAAGGAGAAGATATTCGACGTCTGATTGAACAAAACAATTATACAAACCGATTTCTTCAGACCTTAGGAGATCAACTTACTAATGTTGAAATCAGTTTACCTCTGTCTTTTGCGTCTACTTCAACTACTCCTATTCCTCTTTCCAACAAACTTAATTCCCCCATTTTCAAACCTTTTGAAGTTTCTAACGAATCTAGTCTTGAATTTAAGCTTGAAATAGAAAAACGTCTTAAACAACTTTCTACACAGCTATCCACTTCTAAGACTTCTTATATTTCTGACTCAAAATCCACGAGCAACAAGGATCAAATCGTCGATGACTCAGCCGAAGTAATTCAAGACCTAGAAGGTCATATTGAAACAGAAATCAATCGTCTCCGATGGAACCAATCCTCTACATCTAAGATGTATTACCCACGTCCCACGACACCTGATTTAGCTCTCGAAGAGAAACCCACCATTATCCAAAATAAATACAACTCCAATTCTATTTATGAATGGAATCTTGATGGATTTTCAGAATATCAAATTTTGAACCTGCTTCAACAAATGACCATGGTAGCTAATGCTTACAAAACTCAAAATCAAACTTCTGATTACGCTATAGCTGAACTACTTATAGCCGGCTTTGGTGGTCAATTAAAGGGTTGGTGGGATAATATCTTAACCACGGAAGACCAGAGAACTATTTTTACAGCTGTTAAATGTGATTCTTCTGGAACTCCTATTTTAGACTCCAATAATCAATCTTCTCAAGATGCAGTTGCATCCCCGATTTTTGCCATTTCAAAACATTTTATTGGAGATCCTTCACATCTTAAAGATAAAAATGCCGAACTACTTTCTAATCTTCGTTGTAAAAAGTTTCATGACTTCCGATGGTACAAAGATACCTTTTTTAACTAGGGTTATGCAAAGAGAAGATGGAAATCAACCATTTTGGAGAGAAAAGTTTTTAGCCGGTTTATCCCGTCTCTTAGGAGATAAAATCCGAAACAAAATCCAAGACACTTTTAATGGTCAAATTCCTTATGAGCAACTTACTTACGGAGAACTTATTAGCTTTATACAAAAAGAAGGATTACAAATTTGCCATGATTTAAAACTTCAAAAACAAATCAAACGCAAACAAACTAACTCGAAAAGAACTAGGATCTTTTTGTGCTCAGTTTGATGAATCTTATTCAAAAATTTCTTCCAAATCTAACGGTGAGGATTGTAGCACCAAACCTCATAAAAAACATCGCGATCGTCCCTGTCGATCTTTTAAAAGCACGAATCAAAAATCTCATTTCTCTAGGAATCCCCTCACAGATAAGGGACCACGATCTAACATTGAAAATAAAAACATTACTTGTTTTCGTTGTGGAAAAACAGGTCATATTTCCAAATATTGTTGTATAAAAAAGAAGCTCAATGAGCTTAATCTTGATGAAGAGATTCATGACAAAATCAATGATCTTTTTCTCCAACACTTGTAACACCCCGAATTTTTTGTTATGGTTCGACCAGAATACGTGATAGCTTGGATTGACAGTTGCGTACTAAAAGTTGCAATCGCGGATTGGTAGTAATAATAATAATTATTATTATTATTACTATTTTATTATTAAAAAAAATATTTATATAATCCGACCTGGGGGCCGAGCGGCCTCCCAATTAAACACCGGCAATTTTTATTATTATTCTCAGCTGACCTCTTTGCTTCTCTTCCCCAAGCAAAGGAAATTAAAGCCGCCCTCTTACAATTCCCCAAACCCTCGGCCTCTCTTGCAACTTCCCAAACCCGACCCTCTCCATTCCATTCGAAGCCCCAAGCAATAAACCCACCCCCAATTATTTGTTCACCAGCAGCCGAGTCTCAAAACCCGCCCCCAATTCTTTCTTTTCTTTCTTTTATTTGTTCACCGCTGCCAATCCCCAGCCCCGCGCGGGCGAGAAGTGAAGAAGAAGGAATTGGTTCCGGCACCCGATCCTCATCCCAATCCCGATCCTGATCCCATCCCTTTCGTATTTCTAGGTAAGGATCACGAACCCCTTCGCGATTTCTAAACTCGATTTATCGATAGTCTAATCCGAAGCTCGTTCTTTTTAACGGTGACGTTGAGGGTTCGATCAACGAGGAGATCAACGTCCCGGGTCATCCAACCTAGGCCTAGGCACGTTCTAGAGGTAAGGGAACTCGATCCCTTTGAGTTAAATCGATCGATTTGGTGATTTTTCGTGAGGGTGCAATTCTAGGGTTTTAGCAACAGACGTTCAGGCTTTTAGTGACAGAATATGGGTGGTCACTAAAGCTGCTGGAAATTTCCATAAACTTGTTTTAGATGGTTTAAATTGTTTCGAGTTTGTACGGGGTTTCTTTCTTGAGTTTAAAATTTTTATAAATTGAGGCGGGTCTAGGAGATGGCTGTAATTTAATTTGGGGATTTTTGAAGATGCGTTTTTAATTTTAGAAATTGTTCGAACATTCATTTTAATAAAATAAAATATTTCCGAGGATTTTATAAGGGTTTGATAATTTTCCAGGGTATAAGTACTCATGATTGATGTAGTAAAATTATTATCCGAATTTTTAAGAAGGTTCAAGTTAGGTGGAAAATTCGTCCAAGACTAAAATAATTAGGTAAAGTGGTCGGTTTTGAAGGGATTGTTTTTAGAAAATTTTTAAAGGAGGTTAAGGGACCTTGGGAGCGAGTCTCGAGGGCAGATATCTAGGAGAGGATGTTCTAGTGACCCAAAAGGGAATTCTAAATCGAGAAAGGTCGACTAAGGAGATGACTTTCTTATTAATAGGTTCACCGAGATATTTCGGCTAGGAGGGTTTTCTTCGATTAAAGAATCGAGGAGTCAGCTTTACAAGGTGAGTGTAAAGGGGGTAAATTCTACGCCTTACGTAATCTTTCAAGAATTGCAAGCCTTAAGTATTTTGATATTGAAGTGATTGTCGTTGTTTTTTTGTGTTTATGGTTGATGGTATGTGATTTTGTTTGAGCTATGGTTGATGTGAATGTGCATGAGTTCTTAGTTAATTTAAAGCTTCCCGTCTATAAGTTATTGTTATAGTTAAGAAACAAGTTCTTTTCAAAGAAGTAGCTCACCTTCAAGAAGGTGAAGTCGTTTTAAGTGTATTTAGTCACTAGCGCAAGTCCGTTGCTTTTTGAGACATTTTGAGATAGAGCAGCAGTTATGCTCTTGAGACTTTGAAGATGAGAAGCAGTTCTGCTCTTGAGAATCGTGGTGAAGAGCCACCACGATAAGTTTAAGATGTTAGGGGGATGAATCATTACGACTTCCCTAACTAAGTTTAAGTTTAAGGAAAGCCTGAATGGCTTCTCATACGTATGAGTTGGCAACCGGACTAGCTAGTGAGGGATCCCAGTGTCAGTCAAAATTTTTAAGTTGAGATTTGAGTTTTAAGAGTAAAATCTTAGAGGATGGAAGTATCATCCACCAATTTGAGTTAAGTTCTTACGTAAGAAATATCAGAGATTTCAATCGTAAGGGAGTAGACTGACCTCAACTCACTCACCGGATCGTAGAGGAGGAAATCCTAACCAGCCAGTCCATGATCAGCAAGCTAGAGGAGCTCAACACCACCGTCGCTGAGAGATGTTGAGCCAGGTGTCAGAGTAAGCATCGAAGAACTTTTCAAGTTATTAAGACTTTATGGTTAAAAATTAAAGACTGGAGATTCATTTCTTTTGGATGATTTAAGTTTTGCCCACGTGTTTAGGGCTTCAAATTGAGATATTAAGATATTTGAGTTTGATATTTTATTTAAACTTGTGTTATTGAGATTTTTAATTATACCCCAGGGTAGAAATGTCTTTTTCCAAATTCAAAGAGGTGGGATGTTTCATTTTGGTATCAGAGTCTGGTTCTTCCTCTGTTTCTTGGTTCCCAAGAAATATTGGAATGTCGATCTCAGTTTTAAAGGTTTTGTTTTAAAGATTTCAAGTCAAAGTTTGGCCAAACAAGTCAAGGATTTCTTTTAATAATTTAGAATCTCCAGTCTACTCTAAACCATATCAAGGGAGAAATAACTGAGATCTAACGAAACCCTGTGCGTCTACAGTGCAAGTGTTGGCCCACACCCCACACCACCGGTGCCATTACCAGAGAGGCGTCCACCAGACTACGTAAGGTTCCGGAAGAGAAAGGTTGAAGATTTTAAGGGGGGGGGGGGGGGGGGGGCGTTCAACAGACCCCATGGAAGTAGAGCAGTGGCTAGCTAAGGTCACTCGTACGCTGGTCGAGATGAGAGCTGATGATGAGGACAGAGTACTACTGACAGTGTCCTTGCTGGAGGACGCTGCATACAATTGGTGGAGTACCCAGCCAGCTAGTCGAGAGGATCCACTGGCCATCACTTGGCCAGAGTTCGTGCAGTTGTTCAAAGACCACTTCATACCGGAGGCTTACCGGATCGGGAGGCAGAGGAAAGCATGACTGAGTACACGGCCAGGTTTGACAAGCTACTTACCTATGGAGGGCCTCAATTTCAGGATGTAGCAGCTCAACGCACCCATTACCTGGACTCCTGGAGAGCTTGAAGCCTGTTTTTCGGCGTCAGCTGGGTATACTAAATTGGAACAACAGGTAAGAGATTTATCAGGCTGCTCTTCGATTGGAGAGGGCGGATACAGCTCTGTATGAGAAGGGGATGCAGCGAGAAGGGAACAAGAGAAAGGCTGCTAGCCTGTCTGAGGGGCCAGGAAAGCCGAGTCAGTAGAGAAGGAAACCATCCTAGAGCTACTATGGGGCCACCCAGAGTCAGGTCGGCTCAACCAGATCAGGGCCGACCTACATTCCTCGGGACCCATGTAACCAGTGTGGGAGAACTCACCTAGGAGAGTGTAAGGTGCATCTGGGAGGCATCTGCTATCACTGCAACGAGCCGGGTCACTATGCCAGAGATTGCCCTAGGAGAGGAGGACAGGGGAGAGCCCAGTCCGAACAATCAGTCCGGGGCGGAGGAGGAAGAACTCAGACCGGACAGCAGTTCGACAACCAGCCAAACCGGTCTTATCACCAGTAGGGGGAAATGCAGGGCGGTTCAACCGCAATGAGCGAGATCGAGGGAAAGGATCTCAAGCATCGGGGCAACCAAGACGGTTTTCCATAAGGAGAGAAGAAGTTGACGCTGCACCTGAGGTGGTGACTGGTATGATCTCACTTTACCACCAGCCCGCTTTTGTATTATTTGATTCCGGTTCCACGCACTCTTTCATTTCTACCAAGCTTGCTAGAACCTTAGAGATCCCATTTGTGAGGTTAGGGCAGAATTTAGGGGTCAGGACCCCAGTGGGGGATACCCTTATAGTGGACTCGGTCATTCGTGATTGTCTTATCACCGTGGCGGGGCACGAATTTGAGGCGAACCTAATTCTACTACCCTTCGACGAGTTCGATGTTATCTTGGGTATGGATTGGTTGTCAAAGAAAAGAGCGAAGGTGGACTGCTACAAGAAGGAGGTTAGCCTGGAGGTGGAAGGAAAGGGCACTGCTTTGTTCAAAGGGACTAAGAAGCTTATTCGTGGGTGCTTAATCTCCGCGGTTAAGGCATTCTCATTAATTCAATAAGGATGTGAAGCATATTTAGATCATGTTAAGGAGGTGCAAGAGAAGAAGATAGAAGACGTACCTGTCGTCAGGGAATACCCCGAGGTATTTCCCGAAGATCTTCCTGGGCTACCGCCGCAGCGAGAGGTGGAATTCGATATTGAAGTAATTCCTGGCACGACACCGATATCTATTCCTCCTTACCGTATGGCACCAGTAGAGTTAAAGGAGTTGAAGGAGCAGTTGCAGGAGCTGTTGGAGAAGGGGTTCATACGCCCTAGGGTATCACCATGGGGAGCACCAGTGTTATTCGTGAAGAAGAAGGATGGCAGTATGAGACTGTGCATTGACTATAGGAAGTTTAACAAAGCTACCATCAAGAACCGCTATCCTTTGCCAAGGATAGATGATCTCTTCGACCAACTACAAGGAGCAACGGTGTTCTCGAAGATCGATCTACGGTCAGGGTATCATCAGTTGAGAGTGGCAGATGGTTCAGTACCCAAGACAGCTTTTCGCACTAGGTACGGCCACTACGAATTCTTGGTCATGCCGTTCGGACTGACCAATGCACCGGCAGCTTTTATGGCACTAATGAACCTGGTCCTTCATGAGTACTTGGACAAGTTTGTCATTGTCTTCATAGATGACATACTCATCTACTCGAGAAGTAAGGAGGAGCACGAAGAACACCTTAGAGTGGTTTTGCAGAAATTGAAAGAGGAGAAGCTATACGCCAAGTTCTCGAAGTGTGACTTTTGGTTGGAGGAGGTCTTGTTCTTGGGTCACATGATTTTGGGACGGGGAGTTGAAGTGGATCCCAAGAAGATTGAAGTGGTAACAAACTGGGTTCCACCAAAGAATGTTTCCGAAGTGCGGAGTTTTCTGGGTTTAGCTGGGTACTACCGGAGGTTTGTGGAAGGGTTCTCCAGCATTGCACGACCCATGACACAGCTATTGCGGAAGGGGAAGGCATTTTTTTGGGACGAGAAGTGTCAAACGGCGTTTGAGTTGCTGAAGGAGACGCTGACCTCTGCACCAGTGTTGGCTATACCGACCAGCGGTGGGGAGTATTCCATCTATAGCGATGCTTCCTACCAAGGCTTGGGTTGTGTTCTGATGCAGGATAAGAAGGTGATCGCCTATGCCTCGAGGCAGCTACGACCCCATGAGGTGAATTACCCCACCCATGACCTGGAGTTGGCCGCAGTGGTCTTTGCCTTGAAGTTATGGAGACACTATCTCTACGGCGAGACGTTCACCATCTTCACGGATCACAAGAGCCTCCAACACTTGACTGATCAGAATGAGTTGAACATGAGGCAGAGAAGGTGGATGGAGCTATTGAGCGATTATGACTGCACCATTAAGTACCATCCGGGAAAGGCAAATGTGGTGGCTGACGCCTTGAGCAGGAAGAGGGAGAGCCCTTTACCGGAGTTGGTCTCTTTGAGGGCCATGAACGTGGAATTGGAGCTAGAGGAGTTAACAAAGTTGCTAGCAACTTTGAAAATTCGTCCTATGCTGCAGGGACGAATCAAGGAGAAGCAGAGTGAAGATTTGGAATTAGAGAAGTACAAGACGCAGGTGTTAGAAGGGAAGGACACCCAATTTGGACTAGTAGATGGGGTACTGATGTATCAAGGAAGGCTGTGTGTCCCAGATGTTGACAAGCTAAGGAAGGATATTCTGGACGAGGCTCACTCTGCAACCTATGCAATGCACCCTGGGGCTACTAAGATGTATCGTACCCTCAAGGAGCATTTCTGGTGGCCAGGATTGAAGAAGGAGGTAGCTACACATGTCTATCAATGCTTGGAGTGTCAAATGATCAAGGCTGAACATCAAGCTCCAGTGATTGAGCACCTACCGTTGGAGATTCCGCAGTGGACTTGGGAGAAGATCACCATGGATTTTGTGTATGGTTTACGGAGGACCCCAAGGGGAAATGATGGAGTATGGGTGATTGTGGATCGCTTCTCGAAGGTGGCTCATTTTATACCCATCAAGTTCAAGCCAGGGCTGGAGGAGCTGGCTAGGCTGTATGTGAAGGAGATAGTGAGATTGCATGGAGTTCCACTTAGTATCGTGTCTGATCGCGACCCTGGCTTCACGGCAAGGTGGGTCTTCAAAAGGCAATGGGCACTAAAGTTCACTTCTCTACCGCATATCACCCTCATACGGATGGGCAGTCAGAGAGGATGATTCAGACACTGGAAGACCTGTTGAGGGAGTGTGTCTTGACCATGGAAGGAGCTTGGGACGAGCATTTACCTTTAATGGAGTTTGCTTACAATAACTAGTATCACAGCTCGATACAAGCAGACACGAAGACATCCAGTTGGAAGATGATTTGGAGTATGTGATCAGACACGAGGACATCCAGTTGGAAGATGATTTGAACTATGAGGAGGTTCCAATCCAGATTGTGGATAGGTAGGAAAAGGAGTTGAGGAGGAAGAAGATTGCCATGGTAAAGGTGTTATGGAGAAACCAGGGCAGCGAGGCTGCGACTTGGGAGACAGAGAGTAGCATGAGAGAGAATACCCAGAGTTGTTTTTTGGTGTTTAGATCGTTAGTGGGTGAAATTCTGTGTACTCTCACTTTTAGTACTCTTTTTAGTTCCCATTTCTCGCTTTTTTTCAATAATAAGATCTGGCGGTTCAGGCCGGTTTCACGATAGCTACCAACGCAGTTCAACCTACAATTTTGAGGTCGAAATTTCTTAAGGGAGAGGGAAATGTTATATCCCAACTAACATCGTTCCTTCGAATACAACGTTAAATCGTTCAAGCGATTGCTCTACCGTTCAAATTTCGGGGACGAAATTTTTATAAGGGTGGAGGAAATGTAACACCCTGAATTTTGGGTTATGGTTCGACCAAAATACGTGATAGCTTGGATTGACAGTTGCGTACTAAAAGTTGCAATCGCGGATTGGTAGTAATAATAATAATTATTATTATTTTATTATTAAAAAAATATTTGTATAATCCGACCTGGGGGACGAGCGGACTCCCAATTAAACACCGCCAATTTTTTTTATTATTCCCAGCCGACCACTTTGCTTCTCTTCCTAAGCAAAGAAAATTAAAGCCGCCCTCTTACAATTCCCCAAACCCTCGGCCTCTCTTGCAACTTCCCAAACCCGACCCTCTCCATTCCATTCGTATCCCCAAGCAATAAACCCACCCCCAATTATTTGTTCAGCAGCAGCCGAGTCTCAAAACCCGCCCCCAATTCTTTCTTTTCTTTCTTTTATTTGTTCAGCGCCGCCAATCCCCAGCCCCGCGCGGGCGAGAGGAGAAAAAGAAGGAGTTGGTTCCGGCCCCCGATCCCAATCCCAATCCCGATCCTGGTTCCATCCCTTTCGTGTTTCTAGGTAAAGATCACGAACCCCTTCGCGATTTCTAAACTCGATTTATCGATAGTCTAATCCGAAGCTCGTTCTTTTTAGCGGTGACGTTGAGGGTTCGATCAACGAGGAGATCAACGTCCCGGGTCATCCAACCTAGGCCTAGGCACGTTCTAGAGGTAAGGGAACTCGATCCCTTTGAGTTAGATCGATCGATTTGATGATTTTCGTGAGGGTGCAATTCTGGGGTTTTAGCAACAGACGTTCAGGCTTTTAGTGACAGAATTTGGGTGGTCACTAAAGCTGCTGGAAATTTCCATAAACTTGTTTTAGATGGTTTAAATTGTTTCGAGTCTTTACAGGGTTTCTTTCTTGAGTTTAAATTTTTTATAAATTGAGGTGGGTCTAGGAGATGGCTGTAATTTATTGGGGATTTTTGAAGATGCATTTTTAATTTTAGAAATTGTTCGAACATTCATTTTAATAAAATAAAATATTTCCGAGGATTTTATAAGGGTTTGATAATTTTCCAGGGTATAAGTACTCATGATTGATGTAGTAAAATTATTATCCGAATTTTTAAGAAGGTTCAAGTTAGGTGGAAAATTCGTCCAAGACTAAAATAATTAGGTAAAGTGGTCGGTTTTGAAGGGATTGTTTTTAGAAAATTTTTAAAGGGGGTTAAGGGACCTTGGGAGTGAGTCTCGAAGGCTGGATGTCGAGAAGAGGATGTTCTAGTGACGCAAAAGGGAATTCTAAATCGAGAAAGGTCGACTAAGGAGATGGCTTTCTTATTAATAGGTAACCGAGATATTTCGGCTAGGCGGGTTTTCTTCGAGTAAAGAATCGAGGAGTCAGCTTTACAAGGTTAGTGTAAAGGGGGTAAATTCTACGCCTCACGTGTTCTTTCAAGAATTGCAAGCCTTAAGTATTTTGACATTGAAGTGATTGTCGTTGTTTGTTTGTGTTTATGGTTGATGGTATGTGATTGGATTAGTTGGATATTTTTAGTGGATTGATGTAGTGGATTGGATTGCGAATTGTCACCTCTAATGCCAGCAGAAAAAGGCACCAACGCTTCTGGTAGATATTATTTCTTCTATTAAATGGGAATTCTATAGTACAGTGTCTGTACTAATACAGTCACTTTTCTATCGATTATAGCCGGTCTTTGGCTTCCCTTCCGGCCAAGTGATACGGAAACGAACAAAAAAAATATTTTCACTTTTCTTTAGATAATAATCATGTTAAATTCATGTTTGTTTACTTTTCTTCCATTATTTTTTCTCAATTTAGACCCCATAAAAATTCATATTTTGGTTAGAAACCGAAAAGTTAAATATGAGTTATTTTTAAAATATTTTTACCATGTAATAAAAATTTTAAGTTTATATTATCAATAGCATAGCTAAAAATTTAAACGTAAGCTAAAAAATATAAATTAACATATTTGGACCGTGTTAACTTGGAGAAGCGGTAATATTTTACTAATTACTCTATTTCTCTAAAATTTTATAAATTTTACATGTACTTTTACTTACACTTATAACTAGAGGTGGACTCGTAACGTGGGTGTTAATCCACAGTTTGACATCGATCCACCCGAAAATAATCAGAACAAATGATATCAGAACAAATTATAATATTAATTGTAGTAACATTATTTTGAGTAAAATATCTTTTATTGTGAAATTATGTAGTATAAGTTGTAAAATATCTTTTCACATGAGTGTTGGGGTTATAAGTAGGGATGGGATATTGGCGGGTTGGATGAGTTTTGTCTCAACCCGCTTACTAAGTTATTATCGAGTTGGTATAATTATGACCTACTATCTATCTAAATTTGTATTCGGGTACGGTGGGGTGGCAGATAGGTGCGGTTGAGTTGTGGGTTAACTTGCAAAAGGAAGATTTCAACTACCAATTAATCAAGTAAATTAATATTTATAGTAAATTCCTCGCAAATCATAAGATAGCAACAATCTAGACACTTTTCGTTTTTTTCCACTGAATCTATGTAGCATTCGCAATAAATTTTTCATTACTTCATCAACCAATTGTGCAGGGAAAGCTGACACATTTTTCATCTTTGTACAATGAATAGTTTATAATTTGCATTACAATATCTAATGGACATTACACAACATACTCACAAATAATAGTAGTCCAAAATATTCTTTATTCTCACTTTAGAAGTAGATTGTCAGTGTCAAGGTTGAAGAAGACACTAAGCGTAAAATAGACGTTGGGCTCCTGACTTGAGCCTAGTTTGATTAAGCGTCGGCTAGGCGTACTTAGGCATTCGAAGCAAAAATGGAAAAAATTCTCATAATTTTCAGTTTTCTAGAGTAATTTCATATGATCATAAGTTTATAGAAAATTAAAAACACATAAGTCTTAACACAACAAGCAAATAGTGAGCATTTGTCTTTTTCCTAGACTCCTAGTTCATAGAGAGTAGAAACAATAAATTGCACCGCACTCTCATAACAAGTTAATAACTTAATAATTTAATATATAATTACTTATACACTTATATACAGTTGCGGTTGAACTTGCTTATTGTTTAGGAATTAAGATACAGAGCACAAGACTAATATTGACTAATTGTAATTATGTGATATTTATATTGGTTAACAAAACTAATATTGACATTTGAAAATACCTGAACAAGATTCAGCGGACCATCTACAATGTGCGTAGGAGGGTAAGGTGGGAAAAGAGGGAAAATAGAGGTTTTGGTCGCAATGTATAGGATGGGAAAAGTGGGTCATTGGTTTAGTATTTTTTTGTTAAAATCAATATATAGTTAATTTTGTTACTTTATTTTTATATAATTATCATTATTTTTACGTAGTTAGTGGTGATTAATTATTGCGAACATTTCGATATTTTTTTTAATTTATACATAATTTTTTTCATCACAAATTAAATATAATGTCATTGTTTCTATTCGTTGCGAATAAAATCAATCAAAACACCTCACAATAAAAGGAAACCATTAAAAAAAATAACTTAGAAAAAAAACAACAAAAAAATTAAAAGTAAATTATGTGCGTGCCCGACAATGGGCCCCTCCCTTCCCCCACCATTTGTCCTCTAGTGGTGGATATTCCCACCCACATTTCCCATTTTTTTCCTTTTCCCCCACACTATGAGAACAATTTCCACTTTTCCCATTGAGACCATCCACAATGTGAGTGGAAGGGAAAAGTGGGAAAATAGGGAAAATGGTGAAAAAGGGATGTTTTGGTCACAATGTGGAGGGTGGGAAAAGTGGGTAATTGGTTTAACACTTTGTTGTTAAAATTAATCTACAGTTGATTTCCTTACTTTATTTTTATATAATAATCATTATTTTTACGTAGTTAGTGATAATTAATTAATACGAACATTTCGATATAATTTTTTTTGTAATTTGGACATAATTTTTTTCATCACTAATTAAATATAACGTCATTATTTTTGTCAGTTGTAGATAAAACCAATCAAAATACCTCACAATAAAAGAAAACCATTAAAACAAAAAAATTAGAACAAAAAAATAATAAACAAATTATATGCGGGCCCGGCAGTGGGCCCCTCCTCCAGCCCTTGCATCCACCATTTGTTTGCTAGTGTGTGAGTATTCCCACCCAATTTTCCCCTTTCTCCATCTTTTACACTTTTCACACCCACATTGTGAGTTATTTTCCCACTTTCCTCCATAAACCCACCTACATTGTGGAGAGTCTTAGCATCTAAAGTGCCACCAACACCTAAAAATTTTATATTATAAAATTGAAAAATTCTTTTAGCGGAGCTCAATATCTCGTGAGAAATAAGAGAAAGAGATAAGAGATATGTGCAAAAGAAAAGTGTGGATAAAAGTAGTCTTCTAGTGCTCTGATACCAAACATTAATTGCAAACATTAATTACCTTATTAAAATTTAATGATTTAGTAATCTTTGTTTTCTTTTATTTAGGCTGGTTATTATATCAGTAATTAATTCTGTTTTAGAGATAACTTCTTCTAATGTTTCTGTGGTTCCAATACTCATTTGCTCCTCTACAATTTTTGAGGCAGAGTAAGTTAGTTCATGTGTGACTGCACTGATATCATTTATTGAGGTGAGATTTATAGCATATATTCCTTCAATTAATTTGTTTATATGATAAGCAGTAGGCATATTTATTTTATAGATACTAATATATCTATGTATAACATTGATTGATTGAATTATTTATTCTTCCTCCCACTGCAAAGGAGAAGTTGTTCCAGTGCTGTACTCTTTTCATGCTTTCTGCTTAAGCTGATTGATGAGGGTTTTTATAAATCTTTCCATTCTCGAGTTAGTGTGTCGGTGAACGGATTGTTGTTTGACTTGATATACTTCAGGTAAGGATTGTAATAATCGAGTTGTTGTTGCCACCTGATTAATCTCCCTTTGTTGAAATTTGCTTGAAACTTGTACCTCCAAAAACCTGTTACATATTTAGTACAGTTTGAAGTTCAAACCTTGTGGATAATAATTCAAGCTTCCATTTTTTCAATGTTCGGAGACAAGCTAGTGTCTCTAATTCATGGATTGAATAGTTTTGTTCACTGGCTGTAAATGTTCGAGAAATATATTTACATAATTTCTTAGAATATTTATCACTGTTGAAAGAGACTGATGATTGAGAATATGAAGATCCAATAATATTGTTCGTAGACTGGTAATCTTTAGGCTTTTGGCCAGAGACAAGAGACAGTAGCCTCATTATTTTCAATTTTGATATTACCAAAATTGTCCATTTGTAATAATTCTTTGCCATTTTGTATTGCTAACATGCACCCTGCCCAAGTATCCTTGGAGGCATCCGTTTGAATTATTAGAAATGATTTTCACAAGGGTTATATAGTTTTGGTAAATGCTGACATTTTTCCTTCATCAATAAAACTATTTTTGTATCTTGATCATTCCACGACCAAGGGATTTTGTCGGAAATCTTTTCTGTAAATGTTTTCTTTCTTTTGCTAAATCTTTTAAAAATCCTTGTTCACTAATATAATTTAAACATCCAAGAAAACGTTGATTTTTTTTTCAAGTTGGTTTAGGAATTTATCAATATTTTCTTTTGTATTAACGTGTTGTATTATCAATCTTTGCTTATTATTAACGTTTCTTCATTCATTTGTAATATTTTTCAACATCATGTTCAATATTTTTACTTGTGAGCTATTATTAATCAATAGTATGACTGAACGTGTAAAATTAACAATGCGTGTTCATTATTAACGTTTTTTCACCATTAGTGATATGTTGAACGTCATTATCAATTTTTTTGTACTTCTTTATTATAAATTTGTCGGCAGAAATACCATGTACTATTATTAATCTGTGATCATTATTAACATTTCTTCATACATTATTAATATTTACCGTGACACTACAACCACTTTAATTTTTTCCCCGATTACTATACGGGCATTATAAACAATTTATTTCATTATTAAATTTGTTGTTCATGTTTGGAACTTTTCAAATGACATTATCAATCAATCATGTATGCTAGTTATTAGGCTGAATCAATCAGAGTTACTATACGTGCTCCCTTGACACAAACCGACAATTAATCCACATTGATTCATCTGTTGGAATAGTCACATGCATTGCTGCAATTATTAAGGATACTTTGGTTAGTACTAGCCAGATTATCTATTTATATTAGCAATATTATCAACTGATTTACACGCATTATCAACTACAATGTCCACGACTAGTACATCTGTAGCAGCATTCGGAGACTCATCGTGCTCAATTCCTACTTTTGAAATATGAAGAGTCAAATACACAATGCATTTTTCTGTTGCTTTTCATATATTTACAAAACACAACCCACCTTCAATTCCCTCAATTTCTTCTTCACTTCTCGCGAAGTTGTGTTCAACATCTTGCCCTTCGAAGTATGCATCATTTAGTATATTTCTTTATCAACAAAGTTATTAACATTTTATAGTAACAATCGTAATAATTTCCAACCAGGTGGTCAAACCGAATTAGCTATTTCAATATTCATTTTCTTGCCCGAAAACGAAAAATAGTTTTAATGTTTTTATTTGTGTCAATATTTTTGATATCGTTATTAAAAAATAAAATTTACAATTGTAACAATCATAAACCACATTATCAACCTATATTATTGTACATTATCATCTGACCACACAATTAATATTACTTATATTATTGCAATTATTAACCAATAACGTCATCGCTGTGACAATGCGATCACCGGTAAAAATCAATTTTTTCCATCTTTTATTAACATTTCCAAACAACGTTATTAAAATCAGCATCAACAAAATTGACCCGATATCTTTAATCCCTGTTGACATTATTAAACAATGTTATTACTTGATTTATTAACGGGGAACCTTTAATGTGATGTTTCCATCAACCTTCTTAACAAATTCAAGTTACACTATTTTATAATATTCAACAACGTTACCAAAACATCTTATTACACCTTACTAACTGGCTATGAGGCAATTATTAACTAGTAACTACATATATATGACAACGACATCACCAGTTAGGAACCTAGAAATAGGGTTGTTCTTATGTCATTGAGACCACAGTTAGGAAGTATCGTGAAAATGAATTTGTGACTCGATTTATTACTAGATTGAATGAGTCGTATGGAGGAGTTAAGACCAACCTGCTGATGATGATTCCACTACCAGCTATGGAAACTGGGTTCCATTATGCCATTCAACATGAAGACAGCTTGGCAAACCTAGTAAGGAATCTCAGGTGGATTCAGTTGCATTGTTGGATGCTAATCAATCAAAGGGGAAGGAGAATGTTAAGGGTAGTCAGGCTCCTTTGTTATGCAGCTACTGTAAGAAAGATAACCATGTTATAACTAATTGCTATAAGTTGAAAAGAAAGAACAAAGAAACTGGATCCTCCTCTAGTTTTGGAGCTACTGCAACAAGGATAACCATGTTATACTTAATTGGTGAACTCAGTCAGCAGACACCTATAAGTGAATCCCAACTTTGCAGGTAAATTCATTCTTACCTCATATTTCTAGCAACACCCATTGGAATTAGTAAATGTGTGGTTCTTACATACAGGGGCTACAAATCATGTTACTTGTTAAAAATCTAGTTTCATTAGATGTCATCCCATTTAGAATGTGTTCATCACACTACCAAATCGGTCCAAAACTCCTACTCATTCAGGAACAGTTAGATTAACTCCCAACCTGATTATTCATAGAGTCTTACTTGTTCCCACCTTTTCCTTTAATCTCATCTCAATAAGTAGACTCACTCAATCCCTACCAGTTATACTCACCTTTAAGTTCACCATTTGTTCTATCCAGGACCTTCTGACAGTGAAAACGATTGGTTTTGAGCAAGATACTAGGGGTCTTTATCAGCTCATACCTACAACCACAGAAGCAACACTTATTCATGTCAATTCCCTCAAGACTCAAAATTTAACACCTCGATCCTTTGATCTATGGCACTAGCGACTTGGACTTCCTTCTGAAGTAAGAACTAAAGAGTTAAAGAGAGTAGTTCCTGGTATAGATCTCAATTTTGTTCGCCATTGTGATGTTTGTCCTCTTTCCAAGCAAAAACGTCTTTCCTTTTCTTCAAGCCATTCAATGGCAAAAGATATTTTAGAGCTCACACATGTTGATATTTGGGGCCCTTTGGTTGTTTCTAGCTACAATGCTAAAAATAGGGTATTGTCTCTTTCTAGTAAATAGAATCATTCCAATCATATCATGACGGTAAAGCAATGGAATGAGCAATCTCAGATGTCATTCTTGCATCATGATGCCGAGAACTGTCTGCACTCTCTTTTCCGCAAACTTTGTAGATGGTAAGAAGAAAGAGTAAGCAGAGATGGTACCACTAGGAGACAAGATCAAATAAAGGAACTGAACTCAAAGCTGGGGAAGTAATGAAGGGTAAATAGCGTAGAAGAGGGCGTCGTTAGCAGGCGTCACAGATATTGACAAAGAGAGTTTGACTTCTAGGGGTTAGAAGCTTACTTGAGTGTGTAGCAGGGTTTAAGTGAAATGAAATGGTTGCCACTAGTCGAGTTCTGGTACAATCCTAATTAACATACTACAAAAAAAACTACCCCATATGAAATCTCATATGTAAGTAGTAGAAACCAGTGGCGTTCCAGTATCCGCCAGTGAAAAAAGAAAATGATTGGAAACTCAAATAAAAAATAGACCGCTTATTTTATCGCATATGGCACCCCCTCCTTAATGCGTCGAAGAGAAATTTAGATATATACACGGTCATGGTATCCCGGACTGTGTTCCGGAAAAAGTGGCCTACTTGAAAGAAAGAGTGGGCACTCTCTTGTTTCAACCCCACTATACTATTCAAAGTTGTGGGGCACTGTGTACTTACAGCCTCTACGAGGGCTGGTTTCCGAGTTAGAGTCTGAATCATTGCATAACTTCCTGAAGTTATGCGGGGACATCCTATATTGCTGAATAGAGCGCCTACTCTACATAGATTAGGTATACAGGCATTCCAACCTATTTTAGTGGAAGGGCGTGCTATTTGTTTACATCCATTAGTTTGTAAGGGATTCAATGCGGACTTTGATGGGGATCAAATGGCTGTTCATGTACCTTTATCGCTGGAGGCTCAAGCGGAGGCTCGTTTACTTATGTTTTCTCATATGAATCTCTTGTCTCCAGCTATTGGAGATCCCATTTCAATACCAACTCAAGATATGCTTATTGGGCTCTATATATTAACAAGCGGGAATCGTCGAGGGATTGGTGCAAATAGGTATAATCCGTGTAATCGCAGAAATTCTCAAAATGAACGAATTCTCACGAATAACAATAAGTATACGAAAGAACCGTTGTTTTGTAATTCCTATGATGCAATTGGAGCTTATCGGCAGAAAAGAATCAAACTAGATAGTCCTTTGTGGCTCCGGTGGCAACTAGATCAACGCGTTATTGTTTCAAGCGAAGCTCCTATCGAAGTTCACTATGATTCTTTGGGTACTTATTATGAGATTTATGGGCACTATCTAATAGTAGGAAATATAAAAAAAGAAATTGTTTGTATATACATCCGAACCACTATTGGTCATATTTGTCTTTATCGAGAAATTGAAGAAGCTATACAGGGGTTTTGCCAAGCCTGTTCAGATGGTACCTAATCCAATCATAGAGATCTATGTTAAGTAATTTTAGCAGACCGGTGTGAATTCTGATCTCCTCGGTTCGGCTAGGACCATAGTTCTGAAATTCCTGAATTTCTATGCGAATCAAGATCGAGAAAAGGAAGTTTTCCAAGCATTGACTCAAATCCTATTTTCTTACCATTGTACAAATCCATATGCGTTTGGACATACCTTATGAAATACAAAAGTGAAGCTAGAAAATTGTCGCGAGACTTCTGTGTAATGGTTCAAACACAATTTGAGAAAACTGTTAGGACAATCAGATTTGATCAAGGTGCAGAGTTTCTTATACCTGAGTTCTATTCTAAATTTGGCATCATCCACCAAATTTCTTGTGTTGGAACTCCACAACAAAATGCTCGTGTGGAGAGAAATCATCAACACATATTAAATGTTGCTAGAGACCTTAAGATCCAATCAGGACTCCCTTTAAAATTTTGGCCAGATTCCATCCTCCATGTTGTTTATCTAATAATCAGACTGCCTGCAGTTGCTATTGGGAACAAGACTCCATATGAAGTGTTATATGGTCATCCTTCTGACCTATCTAATTTGAAAGTGTTTGGTTGTTTGTGCTATGCCAGCACTTCCATCCACAACAGAACCAAGTTCCTTCCTAGAGCTAAAACCTGTGTTTTCTTAGGATTTCCACCAACAATTAAAGGATACAAATTGTTTGATATGCAAGATTAGAAAGTTTTATTTTTGAGAGATTTGGTGTTTCATGAAAACATCATACCTTGCTTACCTACTCCTACCACTACTTCCACCCCTGCATCTCAAATACCTTACGATACTACCAACATTCCACCGGACACAATTTCTCCACCATTCTACACTCCTGATCCAGTGTCATCACAAGCACATGATAGCTCAAATGTTACCTCCTTAAATGTTCCGCCTTCTCTAGTCTCTGATAATATTCCTTCCTCTACTTTCTCTCCTCATCCTTTATTTCAAAATAATTCCTCTCCATCCAGTCCAATGGGGTCTCCTGTCCCAGTTCCACCATCTCCATCAAATCCTTCTCTCCCAATTGCTGCTAAAAACCAACCAGACAAGTGGTCAAACTCATCAAGTACAATGATTATGTCCTGAGTTTAGGAACCGCACATGTTAAAGCTACATATCCTTTGGTTGCTTGCTAGTCATATGATCAACTGTCTCCAGGTTATAAGAAATATGTGTTGGCTATGGAATCTACTTCACTTCCAACAAGTTTTGAAGAGGCAGTTAAGGATGAACTTTGGAAAAAGGCCATGGATGTGGAGCTAGAGGCACAGGAAGCAAACAAAACTTGGGACATTGTTCCTAGACCACTTAACAAAAGGGTCATAAGAAACAGATGGGTTTATGCAATCAAGTTCCATGCTGATGGGGATATTGAGAGACACAAAGCCAGACTGGTGGCAAAAGGGTTTACAGAAATCTATGGAGTTGAGTTCCTAGATACATTCTCACCAGTTTCCAAATTAAACTATGTCAAGACTCTTTTGGCTGTTGCAACTGCAAAGAATTGGCAAATGATCCAGTTAGATGTTAGTAATGCTTTATTGAATGGTGACCTTAAAGAGGATGTACACATGGAACTACCTCCTGGCATTAACTAACCTGGTTATGTATGCAAGTTAAGGAAGTCCCTCTATGGTCTCAAGCAAGCATCTCAGGAATAGTTTGCCAAGCTGGCATCAGTGCTTCTCAAATTTGGTTACACCCAATCTCTAAATGATTACTCTATGTTCACTCATCACACCTCATATGGGATTTCCACTCTATTTATTTATGTGGACGACATCATCATTGCAGGGGATGACACAACTAGCATGTAGGCTTTGAAAAACCATCTAAGCCTGTAGTTCAAGTTAAGGGATCTTGGCCATCTCTATTACTTCCTTGGACTGGAACTGGAAATGGCTCGATCCAAGGAGGGTCTCCATATCTATCAAAAGAAATACTGCACTGACTTGTTGACAGATACTGGATTTACAGACTCTAAACCTCTTGTTACCCCAATTGACATGAAGACCAGGTTATGAACAAATGATGGGCCTCTAATGGATGATCCTACAATTTACAAGAAGATAGTTGGTCGATTACACTATCTGATATTACTCGACCTGAGATTACCTTTGCATTTAAGCAATTATGCCAGTATCAAGCTTCTCCTACAACTACACACTTACAGCTTGCATACAGGATCCTCAAATACCTTAAAACGTGCCAGGTCATGATCTCTTTTACCCTTCACCTTCTAAATTGATGCTAAGAGGCTACAGTAACTCAGATTGGGCATCTTGCCCTGACACAAGGAGGTCCACGACTGGATACTGCATTACATTTGGACCTTCTCTGATCATATGGAAATTGAAGAAACAAGGGACAGTTTCCAGATTATTATCTGAGGCTGAGTATAGAGCTCTTGCTCAACTCACCTGTGAAGTGGTTTGGATTAAGAGATTATTGCAAGAACTCAGTATTGAACACCCACAATCAGTTAGACTCTTTTGTGGCAGTCGATCTGCAATTTATATTGCAGAAAATCCAGTGTTTCATGAAAGAACGTAACACATTGAGATCAACTGTCATGTTGTTCGCCAATTCCTCCAATCCAAACTGATAGGGTTAAGTGACCTTGAGACGGAGAATCAAATTACAGACTTGTTCACGAAAGGGCTTAGTCATTTCAGACTGGATTACTTGCTATCCAAGCTGAACATACAGAATCTGTATGCATCAGCTTGATGGAGGGTATTGAAGAATGAAGATGAAGACGATGTCGTATTTCCCCGGAAGCAAGTGAAGAGCTGGGTAGAGACGACACCGTTCTCATTAGATGTAGATAGGATTTCAGTTTTTACTGTACAGTCTTACGTGTCTCTTTTAGATTGGTTGATAGTTTTGTTTTCGGTTTGTTATCGTTGTACAATTGTTGTAGGTAACTTTCCCCTTCCCTTCGCGAAGAAGGAGTTGGGTTTGCATATATATTGAAGGCCTTGAGCCAATGTGGTTCTTGCGGGTTCTCTTACAATATCGGTGGGAGAGGGCGGCCGGACTACGAACAAGCGAATCACGGCCGCACGAGGGAGCAGTTCGGATGAAGATTGACGGAGAAGACAATGACGGTGGGAATTTCTAGAGTTGGGTGGAGAATCGTATATTTCGAAAATGGTTTTTGGCGGAGGTGTTTCGTTTCGTGGGATTAATTCCCTATTTTCTGTTTTAATTATCAATATCATTTAAAAAACTTTAATTCCATCCTTGCCCTTGTGGTAGTTAGTCAATGATTGCTAATAATTATCTCTCTCCTCCTATTGGCTGAAATGGGTTTAAGATCCTCTTTAAGGAATAGGGCTTAAGGACATGATCTTACCCGTATAACATCACATTATCATTAAGTGAGAAAATCTCCGATTAATGCTTCAATTCACAATTTATATAATGAACAAAACATAATAATCAACACATAGTTATAGTTAGACCTTAACAAAAATATATGTAACTAATACAATTATTTACTGTCAATGGAAGTATTCACGTAACAAAAATATATGTTAATGGTATGGGCTAATAAATTGTTATATTTTGTAAATTGACGTATTCTCTTAGCAATTATCATAGGCTAAAATAGACCTTCCTTTCAAGTTTTATACAACATATTGTATGATTTTTTTTCTAAAAAAGGAGTACATACGTTGTGGTCTACACTATACAAATACAAATATAAATTATAGAAACAATATTGAACTTTTTATTTTATGAGCCTAAGACGGAGGAATGTTTGACACTTGAGTGGTTATGCAAAGTATTACGTATGTGTATATATTATGTATGAGAACATATGACTAATTACTTAACTTTCTAATTTGGTTTGATTGGTTAGCAGTGTATGAAACCAAACCAAACAAGCTAAAAAATTTAACCAAACCAAACCGTTATCCAAATTAACCAAACTAAATTATCTAAATACTACCGATAAATATGGTTACCACGGTAACCACACCATTTGAGCACAACGAAGCGAATCTAGCTCTTCAAGCTTGAGAGTAGGGATTTTGGTTGTTTCGCAGGTGGAATGCGGGCTGGTTGAATCTAGTATAATTGATACAAGTTATGAAATTGACGTGTCCCAAATCTCGTTCCACATGTGAACTTCCCAACAAAGAATGCATGTGCCCATCGACTATGTATCCTGTACATCTTGGACACCCACTCATTACAATGCAGATTAAGCTGCTCAACAGTTCTTCTGAACAACTCTTCAAATACCTCAACTTCTTTGATCTTGTTAGCACATCTATCAAATACATTCTTGAATTCCTCTCCTTGAACATTTGAACTAACATTTCTACTCAAGTTCCAACTACATAACCTATGATGATCCTCTCGCATCACAGCTTTGATTGCCTTCCTCATTGATTTATCTCCATCATTGAGAAAATTTTTAGGCTTTGTTCTTTCATTTCCTCTAAAAATATGTCCAATAGCCATTTGTAACTGAAAAAGATTCATCTTTTAATATTGCACAACCAAACACCGTTGTAGAATGATGATGATTTGCATCCACCAATAACACCAATGGAATTTTATAAGCATTAGTCTTGCATGTGGTATCAAACACCAAGACATCACCAAAGCAAGCATAATCTTGGCAACAGTTACCATCTGCCCAGAATAAATGCTCTAGTTCACTTTCTTCATCAACAGTGAATTTGTAGTAAAACCCATGGTCACTTTCAGCTTTGGCACGCAAGTAGGCTAAAGTGGCTTCAACATCACCATCACCGTTACAAATTGTTGTTATGCAATCATCATCAAAAAAATTGTACAGATTTTTCGTGTGTACCAACATAACTTTAACCACCAATTTGGTTCACCATCAAATCCGTCACATGGCTGGCTCGGATGCCTCCTACTTTCAAGGATTTAATTTGAGCCTTGTCGGTCTCTTTTACTTTTCTGTGAGCACGTAGAAATTGTGCCTTTTCTATAGATATCAAACCATGATTATGACTTGCATTGAACTCCCTCCCAACTTTCTTTTTCAGCTTACAACAAAAATTAACTTTGAAAGCCACCCGACAACCCATCCTAGTAATTTACTTTGGTTCTCTCTTTCTCTCTTGTCTCTCAATATGCTTCTTCATTCGAACCCCTTGTTTATAACATACCATCCTTCTTAATCTTTTTTTATTACCCAGGAACCTCAGCCTCATGTGCCACTTTGTGACAACGGGGCCTACTAAACCTGGGGGCCACTTGCAATCAACTTCGACGCTAACGGGGCTTCGCCAGTAGCATCCTTATACTTTCGGGAACACCAACATGACTCGCTTGGATCAAACTTGTGATCTTCAACTCACAAGCCTTCACTGTCGCGACAACTTTACTAGACTATCTTACATTTGCTCCATCCTCCTTAATCTAACCATCCCATCTTTGAAATACTTCCAATCCCCTTGTTTATTGTAAGAATCCCATTCAACACATAATTAGAACTACATGATATAGAAGACAATAGTTGGAACTAATGAAACAAATCTATGAAAAATATAAAACCAAAAAATTAAAGGACTTAATTTCTCCTACCTTAGATTGGAAAATCCTACAGCAGCACAAGAAAAAGTAAAATAGACACGTTCTGGACTATTCTAACCTCTGGTTGGTGGTTCATTATACTTTTTTCTATGATGAATGCGGCAAGTATTATTACTGCAGAGGCAAAAGAGAATTGTACAAAAATTTCTAGAATTGGAGTTGTTGGGATCACCAAAATGCCTAGACCTTCTCCTGTCCAGGCAATGCTTCCCATATATGAAGGGGAGGTTAGCATCATCATTATACATGGAAAACCATGAGTTCTTCTGTTCCAAGCGCTGCTTCATGTACAAGAAGAAAACGAGTTGTCCAGAGGATGACAAGAAAAATGTTTGTACAAGACATGTAGGAAAAGGTTGGAAGAAGCAAGTTAGAAATGTTGTGCCAGCAGCTTGGCAACATGATTGCTATGCCGAATAGCTTGGTTCTAGCGGCTACCAGAAGGCTCCCTCTTCAAGTACTTGCCACCAGGAGGAAGGATTAAGGTTTAGTTGCTTCAATACTATAAGGGTTGTCGATCTTCTACTTGTGGTATTTTCCCCCCTTTATTTTTTAGGTCTTACTTGCTTTTGTTTTGAAGATTACAATTGCCAAAGTGCAACATGCCCAACACTTTGCGATTCTTATTGCCACTCGGTTCAAACACATGATTCGAGCTTTCATAGAAAATTTTCAGGCTTCAACTCATTCACATTTATCCAGCTTGTCAAACTCAATCCTATGCATATGTTTACAAAGCAAGCCGAGTTCAAACGACAATAACATCAATTATCCGCATTCACATATTACAATTAACTACAAAGAAGGGAATAATCAGAGACAATCCTAAAAAAGCAATATATATAAAAAACCCGAACTTGATTTTAATTTTTGCCAACAAGAAGTTCAACAGTGAGAATGATATCACTCCAAGCGGAGCCATATAGAGGGATTCGGGAGAATGAAAGCTGTCATAGTGGAATTTTTTTTGGTGGCTTTTTGGAGAACACGACTTACGGTGGCAAGTTATCAGAATTGTGTGATCACATTGAGGTGAAGAAGATGAACTTCAGGCGGCCAATTCTATTCGATGCATTGACCTACACTTTACCGCCGACGATCAAGAGAACACGCAGGTGTTCATTCATTTTCCTGACAAACTTGACGCAAGATTTTTTTTGGGAAAGAGAAGTGTAACACCCTATCTCGGCCGAACACTACTTTTACTAAAATACCCTTAATAAATGCTTAACATTATATACTTCAAAAAGAAGCGAAAATGTAACATATTAAATAATACTTAATATAATAACAATCTTTAAATACATGTCTTAATAACCATCTTTTATAAAATTGCATCAAGTCTCTCGTTCTACTCTACTAAAGTACCCAAAGTTAACGTCTTCTTGCTGGAGTTCTCTAGAGCCATTGATCCTTGTTACGAACTGTTGAATTCATGAGTGTACTTATGGAGCTTCTACAATCCCTGAATGCGCGGGCGATGGGGTCAGTCCTAATCCTAAGTTCGTTATCAGACATAAGAGCACAAACATGAACATGCAAAGCTTTAGGTACATTATGGGGTACATTATTAGGAGTCCTTGAACATATAATTTTTCTTTACTTTCTGATCATCTTGCATATTTCGTCTTAGAATGGGGCACCGACTTCGACCTAGCTAGCACACCACCACGATCACTATCTTATAACATCGTTTCCTCACATGTGAAACAAGGTACCACACGCTTTACATGGTTGTGGGGTACAAACCTCCATACAATCCAAGAGTGGGGATCCATGACCTCCTTACAACCTAGAAGTGAGGGTCTGTGATCTGCTTACAATATCGGAGTGGGGATCCGTGCATAAAATACCCACTCACTATGGGGAGTGAGGTGACCGTGTGCAGCTAGATGAACGTTGAACGAGGTTAACTTGTTCTTAATTACTTATTAACGTGTTCTTACTTGCTTGCTAAAATACATAGTTTAAACATGCTTACCTCAATTAATCTCTTACGCCACAGAGAAATTTAATTAAGATATACTTCCATACATACTAGAGTAAGCATGGTGATCTCCCACACAATGGGAAGATCTATACATATAACTTGATTAGCTTAGAAATGTACCTGTATTGCTTGTCTTAAACGTAGTTTACTGATGCTTTGTAATGTTATGCATACTTAAAGAAAAGACTGAACGTAAATAACTTAGCTTAACATGAAAGCGCATAAGAAAAATTGAAACATAAGACTTAAACTGAAATACATAACATAAATGTAAATGCATAGACTGATAACGAAAACTACTCTAACTCCCTTTAACTACACACCTTTCTAAATTTGTTGGCGTGAGTTCGCGACACACCATGTTTATTGTTTTCCCCTTGTCGATTCCTTCACCCGCTATGATGATCTCGTTCTCCTTTGACCTTTCCTTTCATTATATGCAAGCTCCCACCGAATGTGAGCAGTTAGCAGACACATATTATCTTTAATCCTAGAACCTATATATCAGTGATCTAAAGCTTCTTCCTTTATCCCATATGCTAACCCCCAACTAAAGCCAAAGTGAGACTACTTGTAGATTGATTTTCTCCCCACTTCCACCCTTCAATCGTCACCACCATTTATGTACCTCGCTGCTAACCTTCATGTTTAACCTTTGGTGATATATAAATAAACAATCATCCCCCTTCTAACCCCAACTGGTTTTTCGTTTCCATTAGAGCTTAGCTCATCACTTCGCACAAATAATGTTAAACTTCCACCTTAATTCAACGTTACCTCATCGTTTGCTGAGTTTCCATGCAACAGACCGCGCAAGCTCTATCGATGGCTCCCGCAACGTTAACTCATCGTCATCAAGCCCTTGTTTCCAACGGCATCTATTAATCATCATCGTTTCTCGTGGTCCTTCGATTTATGACGTGTTACCACCACCCGTCCTTGCCGTTCTGTCGATGGGTGATTTGGTCGGCCACTGACGGAAGGAGTAGACAGGCGGAGACAACGAACCTCCAAAGGGACGGCGACCTGTTGTGCTTGTTTGTCGACGAATCAAAATGGCGAAGGTATGGTTTGGATTTTATGTGGGAAGATGAAGACGGAGAGGTAAGCGAGCTAGTGATTGAGCTGAAGGTTTTGATGTGGCGGCCGCACCCATGCTTAGTTTTACACCCAATGGGAAGGATAGTTGCCTAGGGTTTTTCTTACGGTTAATTATCATATTCATCAACTAATGGGGTAGTTTAGGTATTTACATATTAGGAGGAATCAGGTGTTACAAGAAGCATAAAATAAACAAACAAAAATTTTCGGACTAATAACAATACTTTTTGTTCCGATCAGTAATATACATAGAATTAATAATATAAAAAGATTTAAATATAAATAGGTTCAACCAACCATATAAAAAGATTTAAATATTCCAGAAGTATGTTATAATTCAGGTGATTTGGTCGTTAGATAAACTACGATGAGCTCCGATCAATCTCAACGGTCAATTATTTTTTTCTATTTAATTGCACTTCGAGTTTGAGTTTAGAGAATCGGGACTTGGGGTTTATCCATTTAAGGTTAGAGTATAATATCATACCTCAAACTCGGTTTAATTCACGATCTACATAGAGATATCTCACTATAAGTACTTAGAGTATAGTATACTCCAGGAGTACACCAGTCTGAACCATGTATTTTATATATATATATATGTATTATTGAATTTGGTGTATTCAATGATGATTCCAAAAGGTGCGTTTAACCATAGGTGTAGGCGCTAGGCAGACTCAAAACGCCTTGTCTTTTAAAATGGGTAGAGTTAAGAGAATTTAACATCATTTAAAATTTCAATATTTTCAATAACTCATGACTTTGTGAACTAATGACCTATAATTCTATGAACTTGTGAGCTATCTTTCTTAAAGTTAGTGTTCAGTAAGCTATTAACCATTTGAGGTGAAGTAGAAGTTTTGTAAAACAACTATTTCATTCATCATTTAGTACAAAATACTTATATTGTTTTCAGCGCCTAGGCACACTCAGGAAAGAGCTAGGCGGTAGACAAGGCCCAGCCGTTTACGTCCAGCACCTATTTCACCTTTGGATGTCCCCTGTCACATATTGAATTCTCTTTTTTGGGCACTCTGCAAATTACACATGAGTCGGGCTATGCATGGGAAGTTTGAGTCCCATTCATGCATGTTGCATTTTATCAACCTTCGTATATATCTCCTCTCTAGCCTCTACACATCACAAACACAATTGCATCTCTTAGATAGTCACATAATTCCACCACAATGCGTTTGGTTAGCTTCTCGTTTTACCTCTCTGGATCTTCAATCAAGGACTTGGACAACCCACTCCGAGTCGAATCCATCCCCTCCGACTCCACCGTCCTCCGCCTCAAACAGATCATCCACAACGCCACCGTCAACCTCGACGCAGCACGGCTGAGCATCTTCTACTCCGGCAAGCTGATGGAAGATCATCACACCGTTGGCCACTACATCCCTACAACTAGTAGTAATAGTACTGCCAATGAGACCGCCACCCACGTCGCAGCTCAGCTGGTGGTTGCTCCAGAGCACACCAAGGTGGCGGTGGTCGTGATCCCGTCGGAGGCTCATCGAGGAGGCGGAGTGAGGGTGAGGTCGGACAGCAGCGTGAGAGAGTTGAAGGACAAGATTAGCAGGAAGATGGGGTTCTTTGATGTTGCTATTACGACTTGTAGCAATGGTGCCAAAGTTGAAGACGACTCTGCTCCCATCTCAAGGTTCGGTATTGGGGAAGGGTCTCGGATTCGCGTGAGTGAGGCTCTGAATGTTAGTCCTCGTTGATGGAGGATTTATGGCTTAATTATATGTGGAGGTTTATGGGTTAATAACCTTCGGGTAACTTAGCTTATTAGTACTTGTTTAATGGTGAGTCTATTTTGTAGCGAGTTGGGGATAACTACTACCTCGAAATCATGTGTTGTGGTCCAATGAGGTAGGCAGCTAGTGTTTGACCCATATATAATGCGAATGGTAAGGGTATCTCAGATCTGTTCACAAATTTGGCGGTGTTGTGTCTTATTATTAATAACTATTTCCACTATCTTGTTGGCTAATTTGTATTATGCGAGTTTCAATTTCCTTATTTAAATAACACAAACAACACCTGTGCAGAGTACGAGGTTTCAACCTAGAAGTTCTGACAATACAGATTCTATAACATATATTACTGATCACCTGGTATTCTTTTGCATGATCAATCCTTTGTATAGAATGATATACAAGGAGAGAAGAACTCTATATAAGCTGAGATATGACTTTTGTGTTCTCGGGGTCAGACCGGAGGACGACAACTTCTTCCGCCACAATCAGGCAAGATACACAATCAACAAAATCCACCTCCTACTGGTCTACAAAATCTGAAGAATTTGATATTGCGGAAATACGAAAGAACCCGAAACACAAGAGTTTTACATGGTATCTTGTTATACGTGAACAAGACTAATTCACGGTGAGCTCGGAAGAGCTCACAACTGACGGTTTATTATAGGACTACATTGTGATGGCTTGCTTACGACAAGTTCGTAGCTAAGTCTTATATAGAAATAGACTAGGGTTCAAACCTTAACGAGAAGAGTCGAGTATGGCTAAGTATCCGTACCTACTACAACTCAAACAAGTCCCAATACTAACACGATTTAAGTAACCGCAACAAAATCCAATAAGAACTGGGGCTTTCTCCAGCAAACACAATTCTCAACAACCGAACTTGGAATCCAAAACAAAATGTTATACCATCTCTAAGCTAGAAAGACCATCATAAATAAAAGAGATGCATGCTAATAGAATGATCATATTGCTATTTCATGACACTCCTAGTGTTTATAACTCCATATTTATATCAATTTATAGTGGTTTTTTTTCCTTCTATCAATACATCTTTAGTATCTTTCATATACTAGCTTGGACCCGGCCAGTTGGCTGGAATATTTTCATGTTCATTGATAAATAAGTTACATCGAATTTAGGTTTTTATTAAAGATTTTAATAATTTTTTTATATAAATAGTAATGATTTATATAAAGAAAGTTGTTTAAGTTTTTATGAAGAGTATTTTAGTCATTATATCCAAACATTATTGAAATTATTATACTTGGTTTACTTACTTATATCGAGATTTTTCATCTTTCTTTGTTTATGGATTCTTAACTCTTACCTAATATGACATTATTCTAGCTAAATAGGTTGCAAAAGTCTGAACCACCAATGTACATAACTAAATTGGCTAACCATTTTGTAAAACAAAGTTGAAGAGTCTTGGTTGCACAAGTAATAAGAAAAATATTAATTTCCTCTTAAACTAAGTTATTAGATATCATTTGGTTAAACCGGTAACTGCATAACCGTTTAGCACCCCTAGTGCAACCCTCCTTATCTTCTATGTATAGCTAGTTTGACATTGATTGTATCCGAATATGAACTTGTTTATCTTTATATATCGATGTTATGATTTCATATTGTGTTTCTAAATTCAATGCCTATTATGTACGTATGGATGCTTCCTGTTTCGATGCCTATGTGATGATCAATGATGTTTATCTAGTGCAAATGCTTTCTTAACATTGATGCTTGTGATTTCTATAGCATACTACTATATGCATTGTGTTTAGTATCATATAGATTGTTAAGAAATTACCCTATATTGATACCTCATTGATGCTACATGAGTATAGAGGGAATCATCAACCATATATACCTCAAGTAGTATCAATGCTTGATTGTTAGATCATTGATGCTATAGACCATCGATTATGGCTCAAGAGGCCCACACTTAATCAAGTGATATCCACAATTCTCTATTCTTCATTGATTAGGTGATGGCATGAAGCAAAAGCATGCATTAACTAGACAAGTTCCTATTGCATGTGGCGAAAGGTCGAGTAGGATGACCTTAGTAGAAGGGATAGAGTGATGCTTAGATAAATTATCGATGCATGATATATATGAGTGTTGATGTATGTGTTGAATTCGAGTATGTTTTCTTATTCAATATCATATCTTTACTTTTATACATCTATATAACTTTAAAACCCGCTAAACATAATTTACTTTTATTGTTTGATTTACTTTGATGTTCATTGTTTCTCTTATTCAAAACACCCCTAAAAGTCTTTAATATTCTTGTTCAAAACATGAATGGTATGGTGTGAGTAGTTATGCATTAGACGAACTTGTGGAATACGACCCTATGGCATCGTGGACTTATTACTTGCATGTCTACAATTTTCACATCAGGTTTTTGGCGCCGTTAGCTGGGGAGTTCTAATCATATATAAAAGTTGATGACAATTAATTTATAGTGTTTATCACTCTCATATTTAATAAATTTCCCCCTTCTATCAATGCATCTTTAGTGGTTTTGACTACATTTCATATGAAATTCATGACTATTTTGAAAATGTGCTTATGATAGACCTCGTGTGTTTTTGGACTATTTGATGCCTCTATGATGTTCTTTTGTGCTTTTCAAGGTTATAATAAGATGTAATTTGGATCAAGAAGTGACCTAAAGTATTAGAAGGAAGAGGAGAATACAAACTCATGGGGATCTAACAAAGATGGATTTAAACATAGGGTGCTCACTTTATGGCCAAAACAAGATCAGGTGGTGAAGCAGACAAAACTTGGACCAAGGACAATGAGATAATTCATTAGTAACTGTCGTTCTAAAACTTGGAGAAGGAGTTACTTGGGCCAAAAGCTACCCAACCCAAGTGAAAAGAGAGCGATGGCCCAACATCGGTACCCACCGCTGCTAGCCTAAAGCCTCCAAGAAGCTTCCTTTGAAAGTAACTTCGTCCATACGTAGAAGGAATTCGAGTTCAAGTCGTATAATGACGATTTTGGCTAACTTTAGGAGGAAAATACTAGAAAAATCCATTGTGTAACTAGTATAAATATAGGCACATGCCTATACTTTTAAAGACACACATTTTACCAGCAATCTCCCCCACTAGGCACGAGTAGAAAATGATATAAGAGGAGGAGAATCCTTGATGGAGCTCGACTAGGAAGAATTCATCATCGATGCCTATATCAATGGTGATTTCTTTCCACTCTCCTTTGTGTTGTTAGTCAATCGTTTTAGGGATGTGAATCGTATGATGATTATGTATTACTTTCTATGCGTGTGAGTCTATAATGATGTTACTATGGTATCTCGTTTGTACTATTATGGGAAACAAGGAAACTAATTTTGTATAGTAGGCATCCTTCTTAGGCGTGTATAGGAGGATTAGCTACCCTTCTATACATGACTAAGGATGATACTTGATTCCTATAGGGCATCATAGTAGACGATGCATAGATGCATCTTATTGAGAAGATTGTATGCATGAACATCTAGAAGGAGCTACGTAAACATTACTTTTCTTGCTTGCATTCTCGTTTTGTTTCTTGCATTAGTAGTGTTGTACACGAGTAGAGGTCATCTCAACCCATCTAGATTTACTTCTTGCATTGCATACATCGAATTCAAGTGGTTAGGTTTGATTAGTTACTAATACTATTGAAAGATCCTATGGAATACGACCCTAGATACCTATATGAATGTTTCTCTTGAATACTACATCAAAAGAATTTAACCATTTTATGTCTCACTATTATCTTTGGTCTAGTTTAATTTGTTTTGCAGATTTTCCGTATGAGTCCAGTAAGTACTAGAAGAAAAGTTAACAAAGATCATTAAAGAAGAAGGAGCATCAAGTTAACCCATCTTGAGATCAAATGAAGGAACATCTAGCTTAGGAGAAGAGGAGTCTTCGAGTCCTACCAAGTTTGCGCCAAGTTTGGAAGAGGAGGAGATCATTGAAAAATACTGCAACTTTGATACCAACGAAGAAGGAGCATCTTCAACATCTTCTACTCAATCCTCAATGGAGGGAGAAGAAGAAGGACAAGTGGTCATCCCACCCACCATCTATGAGTATATGAATCTAAGAGCTTCAAATAACACATCAAGCATTGCTCAAAAGTCTCATGAAAATCTCCCGAACAATACAGAGAACAATCCAAAGGATGAGTAAGTTAAAGTAATCTTAACAAGGATGTGAACAACCAAAATTTTCCCAAGCACTAACAAGAGAGAAGATCTGGCAGGAGCTGAGTATCCATCCCTCTTTAGAAATTAGATAGAAGATTTTGGAGGTGTGGAAGTGGCAGTGCCACTATTGGAGAAAATTATTTCAATGGAGAACCTAAGGGAGAAACTCAAGATTCTCATGGAAGAAGATGATAGAATTGAAGAGAAGGAGACACATATCAAGAAGACCCCTCATGTGTCTTATGAATGACCATCACGTGGAAAAAGGTATGGTTGACCTTGGCTCAAGTGTCAACATACTACCACTGTAGCTGTATGAAGATATATGACTAGCTGACATGGAGTACATCAATGTAGATATCATGCTAACCAACAACACCGAGCTCTTAGAGTTGTTAGAGGCCTAAGTACTTAACCCAACCCTTTCATATTCTTCCCCAACTACCACGTGCTTGTCACGAAGACAAGCCAAGAGTATATAATCCATTTCGGGAGGTCATTTCCTACCACTGCTGGAGCAAGAATCGGTGTTGTGAATGGAGAAGTGACACTACTTGTAGGAAAGACCATGCATCGAGTGGAGAAAGCCATCAAAAGGAGTGCTGATTTCGACGAGTATTCAGCGGAGAACCAGAAGAAAGAGATCAAATTTTTATTTGGATCTTTACTTGAGGACTCGTAAAATATAATCATTCATCACCATGATCAAGACCCAAGGTATGGAGGCAAGTTGAAAGAAGCTCCACCTCATACAATTATGAAGTTAGCTAAAATGGAACTCAAGATAGCCAATACAAGACCAAAAATGATGCTAGAAAGGATGGAGGATCTGGAATATGAAACATCAGAAGAGTATTAAGATTTCATCCATCGTTATCTACCACATGGGATCCTCAATGAACCAATAATTTCAACTATATGGTGGAGATGAGGATGACTTGTATATCGATCAAGATATCAATTAAAAGGAGGCTAGCCAAACCTAGCTCAAAAGCATAAAAGAGAGAGCGTTCCGTGGGAGATAACTCACATCTGGCGCCAAAATTAATAACGTTAAACAAAAGTGTTGCCACGGAGACAACCCAAAATTCTCTTTCCTAGTTAATTTTGAAATTTCAAGTTTGTTTTTAGCTTGTGATTTTGAGTTACTCATTGGAGGAATTTATTGTATCCCTTTGGATATGTGTTACATTTGGAGAAAAATTCTAAATTTATGATGAGAAGAAGAATATTTTATGTAGTGGAATTGTACGTAAAACCAACTTTTGTATTGTCAAGGCAATTGTTCTCTAATCAGATAATGCTAGAAACCTACGTGAACACAAACGGAAGGCATGCAGCAGCCACAAGCCCACAACCATCACTCTTCCACCGCAAACCCTAAGCCCATAAAAGGGGAAAAATCAACCTTCCCCATTTCCGCATCCCTTCCTTCTCTCGTCATCCAAACCCTCTCCCTTCTCTCTTCACTTTCAAATTTTCTCCCAACTTCTTCAACTTTCAATCGTTAAATGCACATCCAAACTCAAATTTGATCCTCAATTTTGAGATATTACCTACCTATCACCATATAAAAAATCCCAATCAAAGAAGATTTCAAAAACTCAACGGAGCACCACCGTCGGCCACACCAACCATGTCGCCGCCACCACACTTTCTCTTGGATTTTCAAAATTTTCTTTCAATTTTATGCACTTTTCTTCAATCCAAGTATGTTCATGATCTTTAGATGAATTTAGGAGCTTGAATCATGAATTTAGAGCTTCAATTGAGGATTTAAAGTTTAGAATTGCTTGATTAAATGTAGGGCTTTTCTCTTGCAATTTTTTTTTACTACTGTTAGGCACAATTGATGCTTGTGAATGATTGATGATAGTTAAATACTTAGGAATAAGATTTATGGGTGCTTATGATGATTTTAGCAAAGTTCGTGCCAACAAATTTCAAAATATAGCATAAGCATCTTTCAATGTCAAGCTATGCTAGGTTTTGAATTTTATAGGTATAAGCTTTTGAAAATTTTCAATGAAGTAGGGCATTGTAAGTTTTCATTTTAAATTTCATTGCTTAGTTGACTTGTTAGATCAAATGGCATGTCATTTACTTGTGCCAACATGTCAATTGATCTTTTTCTTAATTATATGACTTGAGCTTTCAATGTTTTAATTTTCAATATAGATTGTTCATGCAATTTCAACATTTTGAACTTGAATACTTTCTATCATTCTATGTCCTTTTTAACTTTATATGAGATTGAATATGTCAACGGTAGCTATCTTGATAATACATATCGAAGAAGTCATATGCTTAGCTTATAGAAGAAGGCACAGTCTTAAGTGTGGGGTTATTCCCCTATTTATCTACACTAATTTAGTTTCTTTTCTATTTTTCATAAAAATGAAGAACTCAATTCTTGGATGGCTCGGCAAGCACAAGAAGAAGGGAGATGATGGTGCATCTACTTCACGAGGACTTGGGCATCCTAGTCCACCTAGAGGACATCCAGAGAATGTAGCTCTTAGGAGATCTCCAGGCTCAACAGGAGGGATCCTATAGTCGAGGAAGACGAGGAGTCAGATTCGAGGAACTCGGATTCTCAATATAGGTACATTTGAATCTCCTTCAGCAACAGTAGTGGGAAGGTAGCAGGAGAACAAGGAGCAGAAGTGGATAGTTGCCACGATCCACGAGGGGCCGAGGTGTTTGAGCTTACAGTGAGCATGAGATTTAAGAGGAGACACCATAGGCAGCCTACATCCTTTTATTCAATTTCCACTAGGTAGTTATAGTGTTGAGAGGATAAAGAAGTGGCAGTACATACCTATGGATTCCTAGGGAGAGCTAGATTAGTTAGGTTTTGATCAATACAAAGGACGGGAAGTAGCGATTAGACAAATACTAGAAAATGCTAGTCTCTTGTCAATATTGAAAATTCGAGGAGAGAACCACTATATGCTCACGAGGGAGTTCCTTGCCACACTGACTCTATCTTCAGCTAGGAGCTCGAGCTAGCTTTGCATCTCATACATATTGGCATCAAGGAGCACTGTCTGATGCTAGTCTTGTAGCTTATTGGAATTCGTCATAGCTGAAAATGATATTCCGAGTCATAGAAGACCATCACAAGGAATCTAGAGGCTCAGCTGTCTGTTAGACATTCAACATCGACCTCCATCTGCCATCCATTTATGGAATGTCGAGCTTATTAAATCCACTCTCGAGTTCAATTTTTAGAAGAAAGCATTGTCCAGGAAGAAGAAGGCTTTCCAATTATTATTGACATGGAGGCCAGAAACCAGGCGCCTAATTAATATTTGTAAGCTCAATCTTGTACAACATTAACAACTTCAATTCGACTCAAGTATGACTCGAATCAACGAGGTAGTATAATGGTGACTAAGGTCGTATTCCATGAGTCCCTGGCCTTAATAGACTTTGCTTTGATCTACTGTCTAATAAAATACAAAGATTGGTTTAATAACTAAACTTACCTAACTAATAAAAACAACCAAGAAGTTGGGAGGTCACTAGAGATGAGATGGTTGTCTAGGTTGGAATCCTCCTAGTAGTATGTCGGATAGTTGATTGATGGTAACCTAACTTGTTGTGTGGAGGTCACTATTATGGGGATCTTTGCATTGGTCATGTCTCCCGATCCCCCTCCTAGCCAAGTCCACCGACCAAATGTCACCACAGTCGATCTTTGGAACTAGAGATAGAATTTACCTCCTCTAAATGGGTTCTACCTATCACACGTCGATGGTCACGCAATTACCTTCCTAGCATCAGCTAGGTGGTCTCCTAATTGGTTGGCAATGGTCACCTCGTCCGCCAATTAGGACCCTAGATCATCTAACCTAGGTACAAAGCTCTACACACATCCATATAGCTAAACCTAGAGCTAAAGATGCAACATGACATATCAAGCAATCAAAGCACTAAAACAAGCAATAAACACCTTCATTGAAGACAAACATCTAGGTTCTCATTCAATAAACATACTAGGATTCATCTCCCCTAAACAACCTTATCGTTTAAGTCATAGAAAGAGAAGAAATACAAAAAAAAAAACAATAAGGGAAATGTTTGAAGCCACCTTCTTCGCCTTGGATTGCTCCATTCTCCTTGATTCTTGGATGGGTTAATCATTCCTAAGCTCTCTCAAGGTGTTTCTCTCTCTAAGAACTGCAAAAAAATCCTAACTCTCACTCTATAATGACTCTCCTCCATCAATTGGAGAAAGTAGCTATTTATAGACTTTCCGGAGTGCAGGTCACGATCATGGCCAAGGGTGCGATCTAGGACACGATGTGTAAAATGGCGCCGAAACGCTCGAGTTTGCGTCTTTACTTCGCCTATCATTTAAGATCACGGACTCACTATTGGAATCATGCCCATGATCTGGAAGTCGTGGTCGTGATCTTTTTTGCGGTCAATATACTCTTTGAATGCCACCCAAAATGTGAGACGTTATGCCTTTTCATTGGTAGCTTCTCGGCGTTCGCGGCACAACCCTGAAATAGTCAAGACCAGGACGTCGTGGCCGTGACTTGTGCTATTTTCCACCTTATTGCACCTATGCAATGTGAACGTGTCCGGATGAACTCCAAATCGATTCTCAATCGATTGTAGATGAGTACGATACCTATAATATCATCACAAAATACCAAGAAAGTATAAAATACGAGAAAGTGGGCATAAATCACGACAAACGAGTGATTTTCCCATAAAAGCCTTCACAACAAAATAACTCATGCCAAAACTAACGATTTTAATAGAAGCGAATATTAGCACAAAATAGCTTGCAATAAAATACGAAAAAGTGGGCATAAATCACAACAAAGTTATGCGATTTTTCCATAAAAGCCTTCATTGCAAAATAACTCATCATGAAATACCAAGCAAGCATAAAATACGAGAAATTGGGCCTAATTCACGACAAAGTGATGCGATTTGCCATAAAAGCCTTCATAGAAAAATAACTCATGGCAAAACTAATGATTTTCGAATAAAAGCGAATATTAGCATACACTATTTTGCAATGTGGCATAGGAACAATGTTTTAGAAAAAAAACACCGAGAGAATCAAGGGCAGATACATGGGTTTTAGGGGGTGTACTAGGACACTACCAAAATTTTATGGTTACACGACAAGTGTTGAAAGAGTTTTTTCAACTTTGAGTTACATAAAAAAAACAAGATAAGATCGAATATGTGATCAGTTCGTGAATATTGTCTACTATGATAGACATATTTGTTGAATAGTGTGGACATACAGTCTATTTTATATTCTTTTTTCATAATATGAAAACGCATCCTGGTCTTTTGTTTGAAATTTGTACTAGTAGAATATTTTCTGATTTATGAAATATTTAATTTAATTCTTGGATGAAGACACCCCTATAAAAAATTCAAAGAACCGTCATTGAAGAGAATGGAGGGTAAATAACATCAATTTAGGTGTTATCCAAAAAAGGTTGATGTTGTTGATGCAGGTACATGGTTGATCACAATGAAGAACAAATTATTTCCCAACACTGTGTTTTTTGGTCCCGCGTAGTGTTCCAATGCAGTTTAATCTTGATGGATTTAGAGGGAGTGAGGATTTGTTTTCCCCCAGTCTTGAGCCGTCAAACCTCTTTGATCTGTGGCTTTGTTGCCTGGGCCGTTCTTGAGTGTTTGATTGCAAGGGACTGGCTCTCTTTTGTTTGCTGGTGGCCCCTGTGAGATTTTGTGGGAAATCTGCAGGTGGTTACTTGCCTGGGATCACTTGTATTTTATTTCTTTCTTTGTTCCTTTACTCCTTAAATTCAATAAAAGTTATATCGCCATTATAAAAAAAACAATTACTATATGTAAATGTTGAAGTTGGGTTACTATTGCATAACTATTTACATTTGGATACCCCAAATTTAATTAAATCATAACTTAGTCACTATAATTTACATTTTACATTTAGATACCCCAAATTTACTTTTAATTTAAAATTATTGAACAATTATGTTTGGTATCTAAATTTTATGAGATTTTCCTACCTAATACCCCAAATTTAATTAAATCACAACTTAGTCACTATAATGTATATTTTATATTTTGACACCCCAAATTTAATTTTAATGTAAAATAATTGAACAATTATGTTTTGGTATCTAAATTTTATGATATTCTCGTATCTAGAATTTTTTAATTTTACATATTGGTCCAATGTTTAAATTTCACTTGAATTCATGAATCCAATCCACCAATTCTTTTGAACCAATCCATGAATCCAATCCACCAGAACATAAAAGTATAAATTTAGTTGTACAATATAAGATTCGGTCATTTTATATTTGCTCATAACATGAAACATTAAATAAATGATATAACAGAGACGACTCTAAAATATTACAAGAGCGAACTTATAAACTCATTTAGTACATTTACGAGGTACTAAACAAACTTCTACTAGCTACATGTGACAAAATATGCGACATCTAAAAGAATTGACTATTGTATTGACGACTAACTAAAAGAATTGATCAAAACATTCCATCATCTACTTCCTCTTCATTTCATTTTTCACTCGCCTTCTGTAACCCTTTCTTTATTTCTTTCTTTGCTTTCTTCGTCTAACCCTAATTAGTATACTATTTTTATGTATTCTAATGACAAGTATGAATGAGTCCATACACGACTCACCAACAATCTAGAGAATTAATAATTGAACCATGAATCACTAACTTTTTCAGCTCAATGCCGAGTCTTATGAAAAATAAATAAATATGATTATTACTTATTAGAAAGTTGTCATTTTCACTATGGGATTTGAAGGCGTGAAATTTTAAGCGAGTTCCAGTTATACATGGAATGTTTGGCTAGATATCTACACATATAAAATAAATAGTTTCCATTTTTCTATAAAAAGGTGAATAATTATCATCTTAAATATATCAGCATAGAAGGAATTAAGCCTCCACTATACAAATTACAATTTGGTACATATACTTAATAAATCTTATATTTATAAACTATTTTTTTGGCATATAAGTCCTCAAAATGTTGATGGAACATTATATTTTAGTACCTAAAATTTATGTGCGTTACATTTTGGTACCTAAACTTTTGAAGTTCTACATATAGGTCTAATTTTTGTATGTGTAATTAAAGCACCCTACGAACTTCCAAACCCATATATTACTAATAAAACGGCTAACAAAGAATATATTTAGGCCAATAATACTAACAAAACACTATAACGGGCCACATAATACATTCTCATATGCCATCTCCGCTCCACGACAAGGCGCGTCATCGCCAACTAGTATTTATTGATTCTGATAGCACACACCACCTTAACGACTATATCATGAATGTGTTGCTTCCTTTCTTGGTTCTTAGATTTGGTATCAGATTGTCTAGGATTCCCTGGGGTAGCTATTATTCAGTTACTGTGTTTGTAGACTAGTGCTTATGTTATAATGTTTGTACTGGGTGGCATATGAATTCAGTTGCTTAGAGTAACGGTTCATATAAATTCAGTTGCTCTTGCTATGCCTGGCTACTTTTTATTTGAAAACACCACATCGCCAAGTCATGATATAGTCCTTAAGCTGGTGTGTGCTATTAGAGTCTAGAACTGTGGTTAGTTCTTGTTTACACCTAAAATAATAATCTTGTACCATATTGATTATTTACAAGGCATTTACTGTCTTTATAAGGCCAGATCAACAATAACAATTAATGTTATTTAAACTGGGCCTACGATACTAGATTTTTAAACCCAAACGATCAGGCCTGACATGACGCGTGAGAATAAACTAAGTCTAAGAGCCAAGCCTCCTGCGTAAAGTTTGGTAGACCGCCTTGTTGCGACAAACCTCCTTGTTTAAACACATCGCGAGTCTACAAGATACGTGGGAAGAAGGTCACAAAATAAACTAGGTCTAAGCGCCAAGCCTCCTCGCGTCAGGCCACTTCGCGAGTCCGCCAAGCCTCTACTAGGTCTAAGCGCCAAGCCTCCTCGCGTAAAGTTTGGTAGACCGCCTCGTCGCGACAAGCCTCCTCGCGCCAAGTTTGGTAAACCACTTCGTAGCATTGTCATCATGTTTGACAAACCGCCTCGTCGCGAGATCTGGAATAGCCATGGTAAAGGAAAGGGCAAGTAACAAGACAACAGTTTCAAAAAGTAGAGCCGACGGTTTGATTGAGAAACTGTCAATTACTCCACGTTCAAGGACACGTCAGCCACGTCCGGGAAAGAAGGGAAGCGGTTTCTTTTTGGAAGTTACTCTCCAGACAGTTTTCTACGACGGTTATCACCTCAAGCCTATAAATAGGAGGAAAAGTTGTCAAAGAAAGGCTCGCAAAAATGACCACTCGACACCACTTGTCAAGTTTTATTAATCTTATCTTTCTTCTGCAAATTTTCATCAGTAGTCGTAGATCTGGATCTCTCTCAGAACCTCCATAGGAGTAGGATTAACTTAATGTAGATCTGTCTCGAGAGTCGTGTAAACATCGAAAACCCTCGTTCGAACTGTGTTTGAAGAGGTGTGAACCGTGTTTAGTGATCGTTGTCCAAAGAAGTCAAAGGTGCAATCAATTTATTTCAACGCAAGTTTTCTCGCCGGAGAACAAATTTGGCACACCCGGTGGGACCCTTGTGGTCGATTCGATGGCTCCGTGGCGGAGGAATCTGGAAGGTGACATTCCGGCTGGATTCGTGGAGGAGCAGGTGGCCAACATCGAGCATGGCCAAGCATCTGACGCGGTTGCTGGAGGAAATGGTGGAGCAGAGATCTTGGTGGCGACTGCGCCTGGTGGAGAACTTGGTGAAGCCGTGGGGGCTCTTCGTCAGATGATGGAGGAGAGCCGCAAGATGGTGGCTGACACCCATCAAGCCACGGAGGAGAACCGCCAAATGTTGATGGAGAACCGCCGCATGTTGGAAGAGACTCGGGCAAATACTCATTAGGTAAATTCTCAGATAGATTGTCTCAATTCTCGCCTAGATAAACGTTTCAGTCAATTGCTTGAAGTAGTCAACAAAAATGCAAATGAGGTGGATCAACTCCGATAGTCTTTAAGCAGACCAGTAGTGCAGTCAAGAGCTTTGCCATTAGATGGCATAGGCCTAACGCCTACTAATAGTATTCTTTCTCCCGCCGGTGGTCGAAATGGCCAACCACGGCAAGAGAACTTGCCGCCTCAAACGGCAAGCCAACCAACTCCACGTCGAGTAGGCGGTGTTGAGATTCCTGCTACCGCTCGAGTGGGGGAATCATCACAAGCACGCGTGGGAGTTGAAGTGGTACTCCCGTGTGGTGAGAACCTCGCCACCATGTTCAACACTCGAGTTGAGCAGCCACTCGTGCAAGTGGGTGCTCGTCCATCTATCCCGGAGGCAAGACCCTACATGGCTCCTATGAATTTGGGAGTAGGAGGAGGCCTAGGTGGTAACATGGATCAAATTCCACCTCGAGGCTACCCAACTCCAACGCCACCCCATTTCAATGGGCATGGCATGGACCCTATTGGGTTTGTACCGTATGGCGGGCAGCAAAGGGGGCATGAAAGTCTAACTTCCCATAAGTTGACGCCGAGATGTCCATCTAGGGGGCATGTGGTGTCTAAGAGGTCACATCAATCACAAGCAACACATGCTTGTGCTAAACATATTAATTTGGCTAAGTCGGGAAAGGGGGGCATGCCTCCAACCACTTGCAGTAGACATGGGGGCATACTAACAAGTCACGACGTGAGAAAGCCATAAAAAGTTATTGTAGATTTGAAAATTTGGCTAAGTATGGACAAGACATGTCCAAGAAGCCATATGAAGTGCAAGTCACACATGTTTGTCATAAGCATGCTAATTTGACTAAGTCTGGACAAGGGAGCATTTCACCCACCATGAAGAATGGAGTAGAGAGCATCTCCAAGAAGACACAAAAAGTCAAACCCCCACATGGATTTTGTAAGCTTGAGATTATGGATAAGGGTGGATTGGGGGGCAAGTCCATGTCAATGAATAGTAAGTACTCGACACCAACCACAAAGAGTGGACATGGGGGCATGTATAAGAAGTCACCATACACACCAGCCAAACATGGTTGCACCAAGAATCAATGGTGGTTGAGTGCTAAGTGTAGGGGCCAACAAGGTTTAGATGTTGAAAGACGAAGACAAAGAAGCTACACGAGTGGTTGTCGACTTGTCAAGTCTAGACTTGGTCCCCAACATTGTGAGGAGATTAAGCATGTATCAAGTGGGAGGAAATCAAGGTAGAAGAGTAATCATGATAGCCTTGACATGGCAAGTAAGGTGGCCCAAGCAAAGATGCATGAGACCTCATGCAAGGCCACCAAGACTGGACAGGCTGACCATGTACCACTCATTAGTAAGCTAGAAAATTCAAAGTTAATGTATGAAGATTCATCTCCCATGGAGGAAAAGAGTCATGTGGTCTATGGATGACATGTTTGGTTTGATCCAAGGACTTGGCAGTGGGTGTACACTTTTGGCGCATTAGTTGTTGCTAAAGGTTACGAAGAGCGCTAACTCTGTCACTCCTTGCCATATTAAATAAATAAATAAGTATATATACTATTAATAATAATAAAAAAACTAGTAGCCAACAATGGCTAAAAAAAATATCAAAGTGAAAAATTGAGTAGGAGTTGTTAGACTTCGATGTGAAATTTATTTATTTATTTTTTTTGCCACCAGGTCATTATGATGGTTTGGCATCACAAGCCATACATCAGGCCATGTCATGCCATCTTATCTTGTCCCGAGTAGTCACGGCCTGGGGGGCATGATGGCTTGAAACGTGGTAGTAGAGGAGTGGTGACCATAATGTCTCTACCAACTTATAAATGAACATTATTTTTTCTAAGGCAAAAAGTAGACGACTTGATTTGTCGCGAGGGAGCTGTCTAGCCTTGTGACGAGGTGAGATGAGTCAATCTATGCCAAAATAGGTGCGAAAAATTCCAAGTTATACTCTCAACCATTTGGCTAAGTACGAGATGTCAATGAGGGTGTAGGTGATAAAGTGAAGTTGGTGTCTCGCTGAATGCATTAGGTGGCTTGACCATTAAAAGCCAAAATTTGGCTAAGGCATAGGACAAGTCGTTGACGTCGAGTTCCATCCGGCCATGTTGACATGATCATTGAAAGCCAAAATTTGGTTAAGGCATAGAACAAGTTTTGACGTCAAGTTCCATCTCGCCATGTTGGCTTGACGTGAAAAAACCAAAATTTGGCTATGGCATGAGATAAACCTTGACGGCGAGTTCCATCCGGCCATGTTGGCTTGATAATTAAAAGCCAAAAATTTGGTTAAGGCATGGAACAAGTTTTGACGTCAAGTTCCATCCGGCCTTGTTGGCTTGATAATTAAAAGCCAAATTTTGGCTAAGGACGAACTAGGTGTGTTGAGTAGACACTAGCCAGCTTGTTACTTTCGCTAGCATGGTGGTGTTCAACTACTTAGTCCATAATTCTTATGCACTAAGTAGTTGGGGGGCATTTGTTTACACCTAAAATAATAATCTTGTACCACATTGATTATTTACAAGGCATTTACTATGTTTATAAGGCCAGATCAACAATAACAATTAATGTTATTTAAACTGGGCCTACGATACTAGATTTTTAAACCCAAACGATCAGGCCTGACATGACGCGTGAGAATAAACTAAGTCTAAGCGCCAAGCCTCCTGCATAAAGTTTGGTAGACCGCCTTGTTGCGACAAACCTCCTTGTTTAAACGCATCGCGAGTCTACAAGATACGTGGGAAGAAGGTCACAAAATAAACAAGGTCTAAGCGCCAAGCCTCCTCGCGTCAGGCCACTTCGCGAGTCCGCCAAGCCTCTACTAGGTCTAAGCGCCAAGCCTCCTCGTGTAAAGTTTGGTAGACCGCCTCGTCGCGACAAGCCTCCTCGCGCCAAGTTTGGTAAACCACTTCGTAGCATTGTCATCGTGTTTGACAAACCGCCTCGTCGCGAGATCTGGAATAGCCATGGTAAAGGAAAGGGCAAGTAACAAGACAACAGTTTCAAAAAGTAGAGCCGGCGGTTTGATTGAGAAACTGTCAATTACTCCACATTCAAGGACACGTCAGCCACGTCCGGGAAAGAAGGGAAGTGGTTTCTTTTTGGAAGTTACTCTCCAGACAGTTTTCTACTATGGTTATCACCTCAAGCCTATAAATAGGAGGAAGATTTGTCAGAGAAAGGCTCGCAAAAATGACCACTCGACACCACTTGTCAAGTTTTATTAATCTTATCTTTCTTCTGCAAATTTTTATCAGTAGTCGTAGATTTGGAGCTCTCTCAGAACCTCCATAGGAGTAGGATTAACTTAATGTAGATTTTTCTCGAGAGTCGTGTAAACATCGAACACCCTCGTTCGAACTGTGTTTGAAGAGCTGTGAACCGTGTTTAGTGATCGTTGTCCAAAGAAATCAAAGATACAATCAATTTATTTCAACGCAAGTTTTCTCGCCGGAGAACAGTTCTTTGTATGTGTTGCCAATTACTGCTGACCGGGGAGAGGAACGGCGGCTGGTTTTCGGTTTCTGAACTTTGTTTTTCAGCACCGCTTTCTTTTCCATCGCACGACCGCCAAAAGGCCGTGGCTCGACCTTTTATTTTGGGCCTCTTCGACCCACACTTTTGGGCAATGAACTATGTCCACGCGCAACTAACAAACGTCAAAAAAATTGTAAAAAAAAACCAACGTCAAAAATCAAATAGAAATATAAAAAAAATAATATATTTATATGGTCTGAACTTTGACCAAAATAAACATTCTGACCAATCTTTTCGATCTATAACATCCTGGCTCGAACTATACACCAAAATAAACAATTTGACCAGATCCGAATTTTGACCGTTAACTTGGACGGTCAAACGCGTTGACCATTAGTCAACGCGCCATGTCACTGCAAAGTCAGCATCTATCTATCTACAAAATATATAAAGACTTTTCCAATAACCACCTTCACCGTTTCAAAAATCCAGCTCTCCTACGCATCCACATCAGCACCCTTTCCACCAATCAAATTTTTTCTTAACTTCCCTTTCCATCAATCAGATGTTTTTGTAACTTCTTTTTTTTTTTCTTTTCATTATAATTTTTCTTTGTAGTTATTCTGTACTCCAATTAGATTGTGCGACTTAACACACACTCTCTCTCTTTTTTTTCAATCACCATATTATTCTTATTCGATCCATATTTTTTCCGCTTCAACTCCGAATTTAAATATTGTTGCGCAAAAAAATCAGATTTTATGTGATCTACTCAATGATACCCATTTTTTATATAAGTTGAATTTTTTTTCTTTCAAAAACATTATCACAATCATATATTCACAAGTCACTCTCATATTTGATAGTTGCTAAACTATATCAATATCATTCGATTCCACCGTCATAAAGTATATACTACCATAGATCACAAAACAAATTTCTTATTCTAATGAGTTACTAAATTATATCAATGTTTAATTTTGTACTATCATAATAATAATGCACAACATGGGTGTTAAAATATTGTCGTGTGGTACAAACTAAATTACCTTAAAGAAAAATCACTTCCGGCCAACTGATCAAGTTCAAAGGTACACATGATTCGGGATGAGACACGACAATGATAGCCTGAACAAAATAGACAATGTAGGAGAAAAAATATTCCATAAAACATATTTCAAACAAAATTTACTCGGCCAACGGACCGGGTACAAAGCTAGTAAAATATTTAAAATAATTCACAATTTCCACACATTCCATAATTTTAAATTATTATAAATTAAAAAAAATCATCTAATACCTTAGTTAAACCAAAAATTAAAAAAATTAAAATATTTATCAGATATTCTAACTTGGCAGTGACGTGGCGCGTTGACCGTTAGTCAATGCGTTTGACCGTCCAAGTTAACCGTTAAACATCGGGTTTAGCCAAATTATTTATTTTGGTGTATAGTTCAGGTCAGGATGTTATAGATCGAAAAAATTGATCAAAATATTTATTTTGCTCAAGGTTCAGGCCATATGAAAATATTAACCTAAAAAAAACATCGTAGAAAAACTAGTATTTTGAGTTCCCTGTATCGAACAAAACCACCGCCGTCCGCAGTGCGATAATCGGAATGGCAGTGGGGAACCGTCGCGGGATGTCGACTCTACCGTCGGAGTTTCCACACGTCTCTCGGAGCAAGAGTCCTATGTTCTCTATTCGACTCCCGGTGGAATTTCTACGGCAGGCCACGGTGGAGGACGAGAAACTGTTTCAACAGTGCTGCTGGTGCTCGTCCCGGCGGGCAGGAACTCTTCGCGTGGACGGAATGGTGATATTAGCTTTCTGGAAGAAACCCGAATCTAACGTTGGTGATTGTTATATTTGGATGCGGTGGCGTAAAACTATGCTGACTTCAGCGGAGATGAAGGGCTTGGGCCGTGTTTTCGTCTTCATTTGGCAGGTAACTGAAATTTTTGGAAAACAGTTCTTTCATGAGTTCATCCATTGTATGACGAATAATCCCATCACTATCTAGACTTAACTCCAATCATCGGGCACCACTTAGAGCCCTTGACCTTTTCTTTCTGCATTTTAATACTCTTCAACTTCTGATTGAGTTGAATAAATGGCACTTGTTAATCCATTCCTCAAATCCCAGCAACCCAGCTCTCCAAGACATGATATTATTGATGGCTTGAACTTCTGATCGAGTTCAATCAATGGCAATTGTTAATTCATAATTGTATAAAACCCAACAACCCAGTTAGGCTACGCATTGTATATTGCGACCCTTCACCAGCTGCTCATCCACATTTAGTCTTTTGTCAAATTAATGGTAATCAAAGACATCTTAAACATAGCTGCTTCATCCAAATTCTATCTTCTTTGTATCTTTCGATCCTGATCTTGATATACGGAATTTGTTATGTTGCAACCAGTTTCAGGTGAGACCCTTCTCTTGATTCCTACCATTTGAGCTAGGTTACTTTCTTCCTGCAATAATATGGTCCATGAATGTGAAATTAGTTAAGAAGTCTGCATGTGCCTTATCTTCTCAAGTCTTTTACTTGTGTTTTGATCATTAGGGAAGCATGATTTAGTTTGAATGTGAGTATACCGTTCCGATGAATCCGTACTTCATAGTATTTTTCTCTAGGAATCCTATTAGTTTTTATGCTGACGCGTTAAAAACTTTGCTCTTGCATGTGAAATATTATTTGTTCCATGCCATCAGCATCAATGGTTGCTGGAAGTTCACTAGGAGCGTCATCAACATCACCAAAATCACGTCAACCTTACCATGTGTTTCTCAGCTTTAGAGGGTCCGACACTCGTAAAAACTTTACTGATCACCTTTACCAAGCTTTGACATGGGCGGGGATCCGCACATACAGGGACGACGATGAGATTGAGAGAGGAGATGATATTGTGCTGGCGATTAATAAGGCAATAACAGAGTCCCGATTGTCATTGATTGTGTTTTCACCAAACTTTGCCTCTTCTAGTTATTGTCTTGATGAGGTTGTGAAGATTATGGAATGTAAAGAAAACAACGTGCACACGGTTGTTCCTATCTTCTATAATGTGTCACCATCGCAAGTCTCGGAAGAGTCAGGGACTTATGTTAAAGCATTAAGAAGACATGGAAATGTTGAGAGAGTGGACAAATGGTGGAAAACCCTTAAAAAGATAACAGATCTTGGAGGCATGGTTTTGGGAGACAGGTATTTTTCTGAATTGATTAAGAAAAACAAAGTTATTTCCTTAAGTCATGTTTCAGATGGTCATCCTATATTTTGTCTTCCATATTTTGTTCTTGTTTCAGGCATGAGGCTGGTTTTATTCAAGAAATTGTCAAAAAAGTCGATCGCAGATTGAAACGCATAAAGCGGCCTGTTCCGTCCTACGTAATTGGGATAGAATCTCATATTGAAGCCATTAACAAGTGGGTAGCATATGAGTCTAGTGATGTGGATGTTGCGATCATCTCTGGGGTTGGTGGAGTTGGGAAGACTATAATCGCTAACATTGTCTTTAATATGAACATTGAAACTTTTGATGTCTGGAGTTTTCTTCAGGATGTTGATGAAACCTCAAAACACCAGGATGGGTTGGTTAATTTACAGAGGAGCCTGGTGTATGATATCTCCAAAGGAGCCCTCGTGGACTACAAAGGCATTGACCTTGAGCATGTTACATGCAACAAAAGAGCCCTTGTTGTGCTTGACAATGTTGATACCTGGGGTCAACTCTTTGCTATTCTAAGCAAGCCTCAATACCTCCACAAGGGGAGTAAAATAATCATTACAACCAGATGTAAAGAGTTGCTCAAGAAACCTTATGGAGGAGCTTGTAAGACGTTTTGGATCAATGGACTGGGTAAGGATCATGCACTCGAACTATTTAGTTGGCATGCCTTTGATAAACCCAATCCTGACGAGGGGTATGTAGGTTACTCTGAGCAAGTAGTGCAACACTGTTCTGGGCTTCCTCTGGCACTTGAAGTGTTGGGCCTTTGTTTATCAGATAAGGATATGCAGTTGTGGGAAGTAGCAGCACAAGAACCAGAAACAATTGATGGTTCCACAAGGATAAGGAGGACGCTTCAAATAAGCTATGACTCTCTAGATGAGCGTGACAAAATCTTATTCCTAGACATTGCTTGCTTCTACATTGGAAGGGAAAAGGATTCTGTTGTGAAAATGCTACAAAGTAAATTTGGTTATAGACCACTTGGCATTCAGGAGCTTATCAGTAGAAGCCTTATATCAATTGGCGAGTCTAACAGATTGACAATGCACCAATTGATTAGAGACATGGGGAGAGAAATCGTCCTCCTTAGATCGATTCAATCTATTGAAGATCCTGGAGAACAAAGTAGACTGTGGCGCTATAATGACGCGATCAGGGTATTGAAGAGAGATACTGTGAGAAATATCTCCTCCATTGCTTTTTCAGATTCATTTGGTAGTCAGTAGTCTCATTACTATTACCATGTTTTCGTCTTACCAATTGATTGCTGTTGAGAGCAGGGAGAAATAGTGAGGAGCCTTATCCTTGACCCGCCACTAGCATATGAAGTGGAAGTGGAAGCCTTCGCAAAAATGAGAAAGCTGAAGCTGCTTCATTTAAACAATGTAAATCTTCATGGAAACTATAAGGGTTTCCCACAGAGTTTGGTCTGGTTGTGCTGGGAAGGATTCCTTCTTCAGTCTATACCTGGTGAAGTTTCCCTGGAGGATTTGGTTGTTCTTGAGATGAGAAACAGCAAGATCAGAAATGTCCACGACAGTGCATGGGTATGATTGTTGTATTCTCCCTTCCTCTCTGGTCCACTAAAAATGAATCATGACTTAATAGTTACTAAAATATCTATCTTCTAATATTTTTTCAGATTCTACCCAACTTAAAAGTGCTTGATCTCAGTCACTCATGCAATCTTATTGCAACTCCAGACCTTTCCCGTTTCCCAAAGCTTGAACGGTTGATACTAAGATGTTGCACAAATTTGGTTGAGATACACAGTTCCATTGGAGGTTTGGAGCGGTTATCCTTTCTAGATGTGAGCTATTGCACCAGTCTTAGTAAGCTTCCACTGGGAAATGGTGATTTGATGTCCCTAAAGGAACTTCAAATGTCAGGTTGCCCAGGACTGGCTGAACGGTACTCTCTAGATTCTGACAAAATGGAATTACCTGTGCGAAAAAGAATGAGGAGAACCTCTAGTTTGGTTTCTGGTTTGCCACATTTCTTGGTATCCATAAGTCTCTGCAGGTGCAATATGCATGCTTTCCCTGAAGATCTAAGTTCCTTGTCTTCACTCAAGTTCTTACACCTAAATGAGAACCCGCTTACTTGTCTTCCAGAGACAATCAAAAGCCTGAAAATGTTGTTAGCCCTTTCGCTTTTCCGGTGTGACAAGCTCGAATCACTTCCTGAGCTGCCTTCAAGTGTACAGTCAGTGATGCTCTTTGGGTGTTCCTCCCTGAAAAGGATAACGAATCTGCCACATTTATACTCAGAGACTGGCATCCAAGTATTCATTATTGCTATGTCTTGTGGTCAATTACTCGAAGTCAGAGGCATTTTCAAAGTGGAACCACTTCGAGACACCGAGTTTTATATTATGAGGGCTGGTTTACTTGGGATTTCACTACGTCTCGCTGTGGAGCCATCTCCTAGCAGTGAAACGATACTGTACAATCGTTTCACGTGGGTGAAGACGTCGTTACAGCAGCCACAGGTCATATTTCCTCATCCCACCTCTCAATTATTCGTGTGTGTGTGTGTTTTTTTTTTAGTTTTTGTTTTGATGCATTACTGGCGGTTGATCTCAGATACTGTACGAATTCGGGATGTGGAGCATTTTCTTTCCAGCACAGTGTTGGGCACTTCCAAGTGCAGCGAGGGCTGAGTTCATCTCAGTTGATGTTCCACCGAAAGATGGCCACAACTTATTGGGCTTGAATCTTATCATTGCATACAGAAATGTATCACTTGTACCCTCAGGACTATCAATTACTTTGGAGATCAGTAATGAGACCAAGTCTCTGAAGTGGACTTACAAACCCATCGTTCTAGGAATCTGCGATGGACCCAACAATATCATGCTATGGCTAAGCCGTTGGACATTTAGGAATCAGGTTGAGACGGGAGATCGACTGAAGATCGGAGTCCGTGGAGACAGGGGTGTGGAGATACTGACCTCTGGTGTCGTGTTGGACTTGAAGAATGAACTAGTGGTTGAGGGAAGAGCCTCTTGTGCAGTCAGAGCTCTCTGTGATGTGGATATATCAGCCTATGAAGTTGCGCGAGGTACATATGAGCTGGACAATTCTCTGGACCGACAGCTACAGCTCCTCATCATGCAGGCTCACAATAACCCACACCGACCTGACCGGTCCGATCGGTTGGACCGCAGTCAACGCGAAGTTTTTGCTGATGTTAATGCTTGGATTGGGCAAGTGTCATTTATGCTGAAGGCCGTCGAGGACGAGGCCTCGAATGACGGATCAACTAGTACAACACTATAGTGAATCCTACCTCTGCAAGGATTTGGAGTTTTGGGAAGGCTTTGGTCTTCCTCTCTACCGTTTTGCTGATACTTGGTTTACTTGTGTTGTCGTTTGGGGATACTGCTACTTACACAGGCCAGTTGCCCACATGACGTTTGGCTCAATTTACTTATTCCAAAGAGAAAGAAAATGATTGATGATGATGCCAGGTCTGGGTACTGATGCAGAAGGGGATCAAAAGACGGTTGTTAAGTTTGATTTGATGTGTGAATGCATGAATATGCTTATGGCGATGGATGTGATCATTTTTTTGCATGTTAAGCTCTTGGACTTGTGTAAGTGGGACGGCGCAAGGGAGAGGGAAATAAGCTTCGCTTGGGCGCAAAGCATTATCATAATACTTTCATAATGAAAGGAATTACTTTCATATAACAGTTACATAATTCCATATATGTGTGTGTTGAGGATTGATTGGCGCAATGTATTTTGTTGTCCAAATGTGATGTTTTTAGCTGTTTGCAGCCTATTTGTTGATCGAGTCCTACAAGGTATCAATAAGTTAGGAATGGCTGTCTGTTCGGGCTGTGAATATATATATACTACTGACGTGGTCGTATTTGTTTAAGCTTTTTATTGAGGACTTAGATGAAAGGCCCAAACAGAAGATTGGGAAACAACTTAAGAGTGTGCACCCAAATGGTACTATATAGAGCTACCTTTTTTGTTTTTTTCCTCACTTGTCCTTCTTCCGTGGAGAATCAATGGGCTCTGTTCAAAACAAGTATGTTTTAAGACAGTCTCTCAACTCTATCTCTTGATCATACTTTTCGTTTAGCGTCGTAGAATTGTATCTATAATATGCCGATGACAATCTGTAACGCACAATCTTTCCTTCTGCGGGTTAGAGATTTATGTGGTTAACCAACAAATCATTTAGTCTAGGTCAGAATATTTGAGGCAAGAATGGTATCAGACTATCAGAGTATTTGACAATTGAGATGTTTTGTGTTTAATACCGACAAGCCTTTTTTATTATAAAAAGATGGTTTTGCTTCTACTATTCATTAAATGGTAATATTATAATTAGTGCAAACTTTAGGGTATGTGTATTAAGAACTATGAGAAAGACGGATACCACTTTATGAGTCATTTCGAGACATTTTTTGAATTTTATCTCGGGTAAATGCCACATTTGGTCACCGAGATTACTAAATCCTATTATGTTTAGTTACTAGAATTACTAAAATATGTCAAGTTTAGTCACTCTCCCATTATACCGGAGTTGGACGGAAGCTAACGGGAGAGTGACTAAATGTGACATGTTTTGGTAATTCGAGTGACACGTTTAGTCCTAATATACATTATTTTTTACTAGGAAATCTATATATGTGTTAATATTCATTAAGCGTATTATTTTGTTGTTATGTCAAAATTGATCTTTTGTTTGTATTTGGTTTTATTCATATCTCATAATATGTGTTATTATTTATTAAGCTATCTTCTCATATGTGTTATTATATACTAGGCAATCTTCATAAGTGTTAATATTCATTAGGCATATTTTGTTGTTGTTATGTCGAAATCGATATTTTTGTTCATATTTGGTTTTATTCATGTATCATAATATGTGTTATTATTTACTAAGCTATCTTCTAATAGTAATATGTGTTATTATTTACTAGGCAGTCTCCATATGTGTTAATATTTATTAGGCATATTTTATTGTTGTTATGTCGAAATTGATCTTTTTGTTAGTATTTGGTTTTATTCATATCTCATTATATATGTTATTGATTAGCAAGCTATTTTCTGATATGTGTTATTGTTCATTAAGCGTATTTTGTTATTGTGCTGAAATCAATCTCTTTGTTCGTATTTGGTTTTGCATACTTAATCACCTCTACTTAGTCGAGATCAAATAGAAAAACCACAAAGAAATCTTCTAATGTGAGTTACTAACTTACTATTCACTAAGTATAATTTTTTTGTTTTTGTCCTGAAATCGACCTCTTTGTCGGCATTTGAATTTGCATTCTTGCTCATCTCACTCACTCGAGTTCAAATCGACCACTTTCTCAATCATTTATTTGCTTTTGTGTATATTTTATTATTTTATTATTTTTTCCTAATTTCCTATCTCTATTATTACTACCTCGGTTTCCTTTATGAAAATTTCATTTCTCATAATATGTGATTTTTTTTTGTTATGTGGTACTCAAATCGATCTATTTGTTCGGATTTGACTTTACATCTTTAGTCATACCATTCGAGCTCAAGCTCAAATAGGAAAATTACAGAGAAATCTATAGGTGTAGAGTTCCATCTCAAACGCAGAAACTTCGTAAATACTCTTACTAATAATTGTCGAGCTCCAAATATGTAGACCGACATTCTCGAATTCATAACTTCATTGGCCAGCAACTGCATATTACTACGACCACAATGTCTTAGTGATTTTCCTTATGTCGTACGAATTACATTTTAGTAATTCTTTTATAATGACACATTTACCGTACTATGTGCAACTCACCGTGAAGCAGTGGCGGATCCAGGGCTGGGCCAACCCAGGCCCCGGCCCAGCCCTCCTCCGGATCCAAAATTAGTTTAGTGCTTATAAAATTTTTCGATTTAGATATTTGACCCAGTGCTATTTAAAATCCTGTCTAGTTTTATTAGATAATATGATTTTGTGTAACTAGGAAAATGGTTCAGATGAACATATCCAAACCATTACTCTAAATTTATACTAAATTTTCTATAGCCCCAATGATTTTATTTGAAAAAAGACATGAAAACCTAAAAGTGTAAAGTTTCATTAAAATAAAATAAAAACTCTAAACTAAAGCACACCCTTCCTTGCAAAATTCCAAAATTTTCCCAATCCCCCAAAACAAAACAAGAACGAGGAGACGAGCAGATCCAAAATGGATAGCTCCGCCAGCCCGTCGAGCTGGTTTTCTTTCCATTCTTTTGATTAAGAAAATATTTACAAACTTGTTGAGTTATCATTTAGATCGCCTCAATTGAATGGGGCACTAGATTCTAACCGTTCTTTCTGGTGTTTTAAGGAAGAAAATATTTACAAACTTGCTCAAGAGTTTAGCCTCGAGACTTTGAATGCTATGAGATGCATTCTTTGGAGAATGCACTAGTCATGTGAGGAAACATGGATGGACACACAATCCAAATTGATTTGTTGGTTGATTTGTCTAGTGTTGACCTAGCCTTTTCAACAACTACCATGGAGAGAATATTTTCACCAATGGAACACGAACATTGATTTGTGCAACAAAATGAGCGATGAATTTCTCGTTGATTACTTAGCTATTTTCTTTGAAGAAGAGTATATTATCAGTATGGATGGAGATTATATTATTGATGAATTTGCTAAATTAAAAGACCATCTTATATAATTGGCATTGTAATGAAAACTATATTATTATATATTTTTGTTTAAGGTATCTAATATTCTATTAAATGTGGCCCAGTACTCTCTTATGTCCTGGATCCGCCGCTGCCGTGAAGCACAAGTGAGTGGTCATATATAGTATTTGTTAAACACATAATATTCAGACATGAATACAAACATCAAGCCCATATGAGCTTTCGTATGAAGTAGCGTGTTAGTAAATGATATAAAATTCATATTGAACCTATTATGCCAAGTCAAGTTATTGGAACCGATTAATTGTTTGTGAGGTTGTTTTCATTGAATTAATCTTTTCAGAGGTCCAAATCTCTACAAGGTCTAAGCTAAACCATTTAGCTCCATCATCTTATGGCGGCCGGTATAACAAACCAAATCAACATAAGAACTCATGATTATGTTGGAGGCAAGCCTTATCAGTTATCATGAGAGACGTGCGCTAACTTGCTCTCTAATTAAGCGGGAATATATACATATGGGAATCATGATTAACAACCACATATCATAAGGCATCTCAATTAGCACAGCTTTGTTACTCGGTTTGGCCTTTTTTAGCTTTTGCAGAAGCAACTTCTGGTTTGAGCTTTTGTAGAAGTACTAAAAAAAAGCAATTGAGTATTTGGTTGACAATTTATTAAAAGTGCTTTTAATATGAGAGGTTGTGTAAAATGACTATAAAAGACTTATAATATAAACTATGAATAATAATTCTAAAAAATAAAATGTAGTCAAAATGGATCTTGTTAGACTTCTTTTATATTACATAAAAATTAAATGATATAAATGAAATAAAATTATATTTTCTGAAATAAAATTAAATATGATAAGGATAATCTTGTATTTTCTAAACAATTTTTCGCAGAAGTTTCAAATCGGAGCTTCTGCTTTTATGTTCTACAAAAGCACTTTCGACTTTTCAAAAGCCGAACTTTTAAAAGTGTTTGGCCCTGTTTCAACTTTTGAAGCCGAAAAATACTTCTAAAAATCGGGCCAAACATAGGGTATATCATATTCTCTTAAGTGCTTAAGTGATCATATCATCAAGTTTGGTAGCGTCCCACGAATGTTGCTCACCATAGCATAATTCAAGCTTGGTTGCGGATGAACTAAGACTGAGCGTATATGCTTTTATTAAAAGATCATCATAATGTTAACAAAATAAATTCTATTGGTTGAGTATAGGTTAATTAGACCTTGATTTTCTGTGTGCATACTGTATACTCGAGTCTACAATTATATTTTAATCATTGATTTTGAAATTTTAATCATCGTTATTGTTTAATATAATGATAGAGTTTTTAATTATAGCTACTCTTTAAATTATTACTCATAACATTATTCTTGTAATGATCATTAAATGCAATTTTACTAAGCAAGTTTCAAAAATACTTTAAGTGAAAGCAAATCGTAACCGCATTCACATTGGAATTGCATTTTAAATTGTATCATAACATGACATTCAGTTGAAACTGTATTATGCAATTGCATTGATGTAGATGACAACTACATCTTTGCAAACTTGCATATAATGCAATTGTGGATTGCAAGGAACACCATATTTTTATTATTGAAATATTTTTTATTTTTGTTTTTAAGTATTTATAATTATATTAGAAAACCAATTGCAATTACAAGTTAATTACATTGATATGGGTGCAATGAAAATAATATGATTTGAAAAATAATTGATTTAACAATAAGAAGTACAAATACAATTACAAATTTGATGTGGATGTTCTAAATGATTTTTTCATGAATTCACACATTTTCCGGAGTGCCCCTTCTCGAGAAGCTACATTGGCTTTTGGACGTCATGGAACGAATCGGATGCTCAATTTTTCGTTGCCTCCAGTAGAATCAACTCTACCATCTCTCCACATGGTTGGACACTCACTCACAAGTCACAAACCCGCTCGTTATCGTTTCGCTATCCAAATAACCTCACTCCCATGACTTGATGTTACTAGCATAAACCCGCTCGTTATCATTTCGCGTCTGAGTGACTACGTAATATTTTAAAACTTAATAGTTTGAATTTTGACCCAAAAGTGAAGGGCTTCTCATATACAACTCTATGTAGTCAACGCAACGATGAACTTTAATAAGGGAGAAGGTCTAAGAAACCCGCTTGATTGGGGTTAGATGAAGAAGAATTGAGAACAGAAATTATGGTTAGGGATTGGGAATTTGAGAGGAATTGGGGAAGAACTAGAGAGAGATAGAGATTTAGGGTTTTAATATTCTTCTTGCTTAATCTGAAAAATAACTAATCCAACGTTTAAATAGTGCCTCCCAATAGCTAATGAACCGAAAAATACAAGGAAGGGGCCGAGCGCTGTCTAACCCGACCCAAGCTCAAGCGGGTTTCTAACATTCCCCTCCTCTGAAAGACCGACCTTGCCCTCAAGGTCGAACGCCGGATAGTTCTGTCGAATGGTCTCCGTGTCCTCCCAGGTGGCATCCTCCGCTTCCATGTGCTCCCAGCGGATTAAGCTCTCCTCTATCAACTTCTTTCCGCGTCGCACCCACCGAGTCTCGAGAACCTCCTTGGGCATCAGCTCCAATTCTTCGTCCTCATTCACCGGCGGATTCGGAAGTTCCTCCGGCGTTACAGCTCCTCTGTAGCTGCGCAATAATGAGACATGAAACGTGGGATGTATGCAAGCGGTCACCGGTAATTGAAGCCGGTACGCCACTTGTCCAATCCTCTCCACCACCTGGTATGGTCCGAAGTATCGCGCTGCGAGCTTCTAATAAGCTTTCCTGAAAACCGAGGTCTATCGATACGAGGGCAATCGAAGTAACACCCAGTCCCTCATTGCAAACTCCTCCTCCCGCCTCCCGGAGTCAACCAACTGCTTCATCCGATTATTCGATGCCGCCAAATTCTCTTTAAACTTCTGCAGGGCCTCATATCTCGACGCCATCCAGCGATCCACTGCATCCACCGCGCTAGTGCCCTCTGTGTTCCTTACCAGAGTAGGGGGAGGGCGGCCATACAATGCCTCAAACGAAGTCTTCTGAATCGCTCGATGATAGGTGGTATTATACCATAGCTCCGCCCAAGGTAGCATAGCTAACCATCCGCGCGGCTGTTGGTGCGCAAAGCACCGCAGATACTGCTCCATGTGCTTATCAACCACTTCTGTTTGTCCATCGGATTGGGGATGATAAGCACAACTCATCCTCAATTCCATTTTAGCCAACGAAAATACCTCTTGCCAGAATCGTCCAAAAATTTGAGCATCTCGATCACTAACTATGGATTGCAAAAACCCGTGGTGCCTGATGACTCCCTACACAAACTGTTCTGCCACTATCTTAGCGGTGTACGGATGAGCCAGAGCCAAGAAATGTGCGTACTTTGTGAGCTGATCCACCACCACCACCAGTATTGTCTTACCTCCAGACGGGGGTAGGCCGACTATGAAGTCCATGCTGATATCCTCCCATACCCGCTTTGGCACCGGCAACGGCTCTAGGAACCCGGCGAGACGTAGGAAGGAGGCCTTGACACGCTGGCAGGTGTCACATGATGCTACGTATGACTTCACCTCATTTTTCATTCCCGACCAGTAGAACTGCCCACGTATCTTCCTCAAGGTGCGCTCATGCCCAAAATGGCCGGTAACCGGCGTGTCGTGGTATTTCTTCATGATAGTAGTCGCCAAAGAGGACCCCGCCGGTAGCACAATCCGGCCTCGATAAAAGAACAGCCCATATCGAAAGGTGAAGCCTCCGGGATCTTCGCTAATAGCCTTCGCCTTGTTCTCTTGTAAGTACGGGTTAGTCTTCACGTCCCTCCTAACCTCGTCCCAAAACTTCACTATCGGACCTGTCACTGCCACCAATGTCTCCCCGCCTTCGCACCTGGATAATGCGACGGCTACCTTATTAGATGGTCTCGGCTTATAGTGCAGCTCGTAGTCATAGCCTAGCAGCTTTACCAGCCACTTGTGCTGATCCGGAGTCGAGATCTTCTGGTTAAGGAGATGCTTGAGGCTCTGGTGGTCAGTGTAGATCCGGAATCGTTTCCCCAGCAAATAAGGCCTCCATGCCTCAACTGCAGTGGTAATGGCTAGCATCTCCTTCTGGTAAGTAGACTCGGCTTCCTTGAAAGAAGCCAGCGTTTTACTGAAATAAGCAATCGGATGCCCATTCTGTGACAGTACAGCTCCAATGCCCTTTCCCGATGCATCCGTCTCAATGCCAAAGGTCAAAGAAAAGTCCGGCAAGGCCAGGGTCGGAGTGGAGACCATCGCCTCCTTCAGTGTCTGGAAAGCCGCCTCTGCCCGCGGATTCCACCCAAACCTTCCTTTCCTCAAAAGCTTGGTCAACGACCTCGTGATGGATCTGTAGTTCTTCACAAATTTTTTCTAGTACCCGTGAGCCCCAGGAAGCTCCTCAACTCGGTCAGTCTTCGGAACTGGCCAGTTCACCATCGCGGCTATCTTGGCCGGATCGGCCTTCACGCCCTGGCGGGTGATGATGTGGCATAGGTAATCCACCTCCTGTAACCCAAATGCGCATTTCGAAGCCTTCACATAATGCTGGTTCTCCCGCAAAATCCCGAAAACCTCCTGCAGGTGCTGCAAATGCTCTTCCCACGTTGATTTATACACCATAATATCATCAAAAAACACTAGCACAGACTTGCGGAGTAACAGTCTGAAGATGTTGTTCATAGCGGTCTGGAAGGTCGATGGCGCATTACATAGTCCAAAGGGCATCACTTGATATTCATAATGCCCACTGTGTGTTCGGAAGGCCGTCTGGCGAATGTCATCCTCATGCATCCGAATCTGGCGATACCTTGCTCTCCAATCCAGTTTAGTGAAGTACTGGGCCCCCTGTAGCTCATCCACCATATCATCCACCATCGGTATAGGAAACCTATCCTTAACCGTGGCCTGGTTCAGCGCCCTGTAATTCGTGCAGAACAACCATGTTTCGTCCTTCTTCTTAACCAATAGCACTAGCGAGGAAAAGGGACTCCAGCTCGGTTTGATCAATCCTGCCTCCAACAAATCCTCTACCTGGTACTCGATCTCCGCCTTATGATAGTGTGCCTAATGCTACGGCCTCAAGTTAACCGCATTCGTTCCTTCCTTCTGCTTAATGCGATGATCTACCGATCGGGCCGGGGGCAGTTTAACTGGGTTTTCGAACAAGTCTCCAAATCTGTTCCTGTTCTTGTTCGACACTGATCGACTAGCATAAGAACGCTAGCTTGGCCTCCTCTAGTGATTGTAGTTTCGCCCCACGGGACCCGCGACTGTGGTCATTCCCTGCAGTTTGCGATCCTTGTCCCTCCACTTGAAATGCATTGTCATCCTTTCCCAGTCACTCATCACCGGTCCCAAGCTCTTCGGCCATAGAATTCCCAAAATCACCTCAAAACCTTGTATCGGCAGTCATTCAGATCCGCCCTGCTCTCCACATCCTGATTCCGGAGAACCACGCCCTGGTGTTGTCGATCACAATGTAGCGCTGCGCCGTTCGCGGCTCTCACAGTGATGGGCTTCACCTTCTTTCCCTCCTCCTGCAGTGCAGCCGCGAATCCTTCCCCACTAAAGTTCAACGAGGCTCCGCTGTCTACCAGGGCGATCGTTGGTTTCCCATTGACCGTCACTCGAAACCGTGTGGTGCTAGCTGAGGCGATTCTGGCCATTGCCTCCGCCGACACCACCGCTACCTCCTCGATCACCGCCTCAGCCGCCTCGATCACAGGCGGTTCGCCCCTGCCGATCGCTGCCTCGGACGCCTCGATCACCGGCGGTTCTTCTCGCCCCACCCTCTGCTCCAGTTCGTCGAGGACTAGGACGAAGTCCCTCCGCAGCTGGTGCGTGAAGTCCCCGATTGAGAGTTTGGTGCAACTCATATCGTAACTAGACTCTGATACCAATGTAAGAAACCCGCTTGATTGGGGTTAGATGAAGAAGAATTGAGAACAAAAATTAGGGTTAGGGATTGGGAATTTGAGAGGAATTGGGTAAGAACTATAGAGAGATATAGATTTAGGTTTTAATATTCTTCTTGATTAATATGAAAAATAACTAATCCAAGGTTTAAATAGTGCCTCTCAACAGCTAATGAACCAAAAAATACAAGGAAGGGGCCGAGCCCTGTCTAACCCGACCCAAGCCCAAACGGGTTTCTAACAGAAGGGTCGTCAAGCAAATGATTTAGATGTTTAATTTGTAAACACCGGGTTCACGTTGTTTTGATCATATTGAATAGGTTGGATACCCATAGGTTTGGGTGCTCAACCAAACTGAAAAAGATAAATAAAAAATACTAAAGCAGATAAAACTCACTCCATACAAAAAACGTTACACATAGAGGTCAACTCACCTTGACTGGTTTGAACCGAGTTTTTAACAATTTACACTCGAATCAACATACAATTCTAAAGCAAATAATAGGCACTCTCGATACAAAACTCGTTAGCACTGGGTCTGGATTCAATTATCATTCTCATCTAAAAGAAAAAGAAAAAATAAAAACCATTAAGCGGACAACACTAACTCTTGATCCAAAACTCGTTCAGCTCGCTTTGACCTGGTATAATAGAGTTCTTAACAAATTCATACTCAACCCAACTTACTAACTACAAAAGCGGATAAAACTTGCTCATAATACAAAACTCGTCAATACCATAGATTTGGGTTGAATTGTCATTCTCAACGAAAGGTAAAAATAGAAATTTAAAAATACTCATGTTGGGTTCGAGTCGCTTTAACCTGGTCGAATTAGGTTAGATACCCATGAGTTTGAGTTTAATTGTCATGCTTAAGCAAAAGGAGAAAGAGAAATATGAAAACACTAACGAATATGAAACTCGATCCCAATTGGACTCGACAACACATAGCATATTTAGTATAGATTTTCAGTAGCGGTATTGAGAGACGGTGGATGGGTACAAATTCCACCTACATTGTTTAGAGAAGGGTTGTGAATTAGTGGAAGGAGGCGAGGATTGTGCATAATAGATATTTTATGGATATTCGGTAGTTGCCGTGGCATCTATTGTTCATTGATTTCATCGATAGTGTTTCGAGATGGGTTGTGACTTAATAGGCCAAGGTGATTATTTGGTTAAAAGATAATAGACAAAAACCTAATTGATAATTGCTACAACGGGGAAAACAATGAACAATAAAAGAAAGCTTAGCTAGATAATAACTATTATGGGTAACCTAATGGCTAATAGATGTAAACCCAACAGATAATAGATGAACACATAGGTTATAGAATGAGAGAGTGGGATAATAGAAGGACTTGAAACTTCCATACTTGCTCTTGGAGGAGTTTGGGAGCCACTAATGAATAGAAACTCCAATGTAAGAGAGTGGGGGCATGAGAGGACTTGAAACTTACCCACTTGCACTTGGGTGAGTTTAAGAGCCACTAATAAATAGTAACTCCAATGTTAGACTTTTAATATTAATATTAATATATTTACATTTGGTAGTTGCCGTGACATCTATTTTTCATTGATTTCGTCGATAGTCTTTCGAGATGGGTTGCGAATTGGTGGGCCAAGGCGATGATTTGGTTAAAAGATCCTAGACAAAAACCTAATTGATAATTGCTACAACAGGGAAAACAATGAACAATAGACGAAACCTTAGGTAGACAATAACTAACTATTATGGGAAACATAATGTCTAATAGATGTAGACCCGACGGACAATAGATGAACACATATCACAGAATGAGAGAGTGGGGGTAAAAGAAGGACGTGAAATTTCTCCACTTGCTCTTGGAGGAGTTTTGGAGACACTAATGAATATAGTAACTCTAACATTAGCTTTTATATATTAAATTAATATTAATGTTAGCATTTATATATTAATATTCGGTAGTTCCCGTGACATCTATTTTTCATTGAGGTAAAAAACCATTTGGGACCAGATCGAAAACTGGATAAAGACCGGATAAGAGATCTCAACACCCAAAACTTAAGGGTAATTTGCATAAATGGTCACAAACCTTTGCACTTAGTACAAAACTTAACCAACTTTACCCTTTCAGGCCTTAGGCCACTCAAATCCCCATAAGCTCAATCTAAAATGAAGATCGAGTTGAGACCGGACCGGATCAAGACCGGACTGTTTCCAATACAATCTTTGGTCCTTATATTTTCAAAAAGACCGGATTGGACCGGATCAATTTGAACCAATTTAACCGGACCGGACCGTATAGCCACCCCTACTACTACTGGTCAATCCTCCCACTCTGTTATTTATGATCGCATTCGAAGCCACCGACAATAAACCCTCCAATTCTTTTATAGTATTAGTTTGGCCATGCTGTAACTTTCGCAGAAGCAACTTCTAACTGGAGCTTTTAGATAAGTATTTAAAAAAAACAGTTGAATGTTTGACTAAAAAACTATGAGAATTACAAGTGTTTTAGCAATTTATTTTTCATCAAAGTGAGTCCATTTATTTTTTACGTTCTTTGAAGACCCCAATTGGTGGATTCCTTTTTTACTCTGTTTGAAGACCCCATTTGGTGGATTCATGATGACTCCTCGCAATAACCAAAACTTCAATCGCACTGCAATCCAACATCCTAATTTGTTTTCATTTATTTTGTTTTGTGAAGAAAGTACAGTGCACTGCGTGACAAGCAAAATCATGATAGGATTATACGGTACCTTTTATTTGTTGTTTATTTATAATAACAAGAAGACGAAAGCGACAACTTTTAAGTTTGTACAAAATTAAGCCTTTTGTAATTTTCCTTGGGGTGAAAAGGGAGAAACTACTAATTATCGGAGGCTACAATGACATTTTACGAGGCGACGGTAAATTCTTTCCTTCGTCTTTGTTTTGCCGATAATTTATTCGATAGGCATTAAGAAAAAAAAATTAAACAGAGAGTGGGAATTCTGAAATTGGCGGGAAGGATCGGAGAGGAGACGACAGATGTTGTTATTGGTTGATTCGGTAAGAGATAATTGGTTGTTTTATAAAATCCAAAAAGTATCAAGGAAGGGAAATAGCCGAAAGCATGCAATGCAAAGAAGCCGTCTAAAATTGTAACCAAAGAAGAAGTCCCTATCCCATTCTCGACCACAACGACTCCCAACAACGCTTCCCACTTGTAATCCGCCATACTAATTTCCGTTGTTTCTTAGCCTTTTTTTTCTTGTCAATTATTTGGACTTACATGTATTTATTCCAATTTCTAAAGAATTAAAAAAATTGAACTTAATTTTTTTTGTCACTCCAATTTTGGAAAATATCTATGATTTATAGTCTTTCCTTGCACGCCTCTCAAACGAGAATCGAACCATAGTAAGATTAAACTTGTGACTTATGAGTTTTGACACAAATTACCTATATAGACATTAGACAAGCTCTTGGTACTGTTTGAAGAAGCGTGCTATGACATCGCGTTCAGCGCCCAACCGATGGTGCAAATTAGAACTCTATTAATCAGGATAAAAATTAATAACTCGTCAAAGCGTAGGTAGGCACATCATTCACCGTGTTGATCTGATAAGAATAAAATCTATCATTTGAATACATAGACTAGACGGAGAAAGATTAATTAAAATTGGATTGTGAACTGTGGTGTATTTGGAGATCATTGGATTTGGGGTGCATTGGATGGTTACAAGTAAGTGTGTAGCATATCCGGCCGAGACGTTTACAAAGGCAGGAACCAGGAAGGAGCAACAAGAAGAAAATGAGAATGGGGCTGAAGAGGGTACGGTTAAAACACATGCAGTGAGATCGATCGATCGAGTAATACTAAGTAAGCCGCGCGCCATTGTACCACATTGCGCCCAATGACCAAATACCTTTTTCAGTTTTTTGTATAATAATAGATTGATTTGTCTAGTGTCGATGCTGCTCGTTTCAACAGCTAATACGAATAGAACCTTTTCAACAACGAAACATGTGAAAATTGATTTGCGCAACAAAATGAGCGATGGATTTCTAGTTGATTGCTCAAGTATTTTATTTGAAACAGTGTATACTATTGGTATGGATGTGGACTCCATTATTAATGCATTCGCTAAATTAAAATACCGTCGTGTACAATTTACATTGTAAAAAAATTATAATCATTATATTTTTTTACTATTCTAATTTTTTAATAAAATGCGGCCCAGTGCACTTCTGTGTTCTGGATCCGCCACTGCTTTTTTGTATAATAATATCTTCTTATTATTACTTACAAGAGCGAGTCCAGAGCTGTCCATAATCATGAGACCAGACCAGGCCTACCATCATCTCTATAATTTAATTTTAAGACACCCCCTTTTTCTCATCAACCATTCCCCTAATCTCTCTCTCTCTCTCTCTCTCTCTACGGAGTTCCCAAATTGCTTCACCGGGCATAAATGCTTGCAAACAAGCAAGCTGCTGGACATAATGATTTCGTCATGTCGCTCGTTCTATGCTCTCTAGTTTCTGATGGATCAACCGTGATAAGCCATTCCCCAACAACGTAACATAGAAGAAGAAGAAGAAGAAGAAGAAGAAGAAGAAGAAGAAGAAGATAGTTGCTGGCATTGGGCGGCATTGGAAAGCAAAGCAATAGAGAAGAAGATCGAGATTGGAGTATGTTGAGGCTGCACAAGATAAAGTCGGAGAGGTTATGTTTAGGGGAGCGGATCGACTTCAACATCTCCCATTTCAAAGCTCTCCAGGTACTTCATTCATAAGCCAACAAACCCCCCACTCCTCAACTACAAATTTTAATCCAAAATCCTTTCTACTTGTTTTAACTAAACTAACTTCAGTTTCCCAATCTTTTCCTTCTCTTCAGACTAGATGTATAGTCCCATTTTCATTTGAAACCACCACACCAAAATCCTCGTTTCTTTCGTCTATTTATGAAAAGAGTCATTTGGTCTAGATTTTTGGCAATGTAAACATTTTCATATATATGTTGTTCTTTGTCAAAACAAAAAACAAAAAATTAGAAGGGTCATTTCTCAACGATAATGTTGCCATTTTGCTCTTACATGTAATATGTTTCATTTCTTTTCTGATATCATAACAAAGCCAATCACGAAAACAACATTTATTTTGCAACCAATATAAAAAAATAACACATTATTTTGGTATAAGCTATATATAATAATAATTTTATTTTTTCTAGCAATAATTCTAAGTTATAAATTGGATGGATTCCAAAGTACAACATTTTACAACCAACCATATATAACCTGTATTTGAAACCGGTGACTAATTTCTAGTAAATTAGTCGCAAAACGAATTATAACTTGTTAAAATTACATATTCATCACGGAAATTACAAAAAACTACCTTAATTTTTTTTTTTTTTTACTTCTTCTTTCACATAAAAAAAACAACTTCTTGTGGTATGTGTTTGCAGGTGCCAAGAGGATGGGACAAGCTCTACGTGACGGTGATATCGGTGGAAACTGGGAAGACGATCGCGAGGCTGAGCAAAGCCGTGGTTAACAATAACAATGGGAGCTGCCAATGGAAGGAGACGTTGGCCGAATCCGTCTGGATTTCTCCCGACGACTCTTCCAAGGAGCTCGAGGATTGCGTCTTCAAGTTTGTTGTTGCCATGGTACTATATATAATATGTTTCTAACTAATCAAGAAGGCTCCCTTGATTAATTAATTAATTACGGGCTTCTCCTTCTTCTTTCCTTCCAAATGTGGAGTTTCTAATAATGGTTAATATAATATCAGGGTTCGGCAAGATCTGGGATTCTTGGCGAGGCGACCGTTAACATGGCTAGTTACATGAGCTCGGGTTCTTCCATTTTGGTCTCCTTCCCTTTGAAGAAATGCGACTATGGCACTGTTCTTCAGGTCCCTTCTTTTCCTTTCTCTGTCTATTTGGTTCTTACAAAGGTGTGCCTCCCTAGTAGATAAATGGAATTTGTATTCAGATAAGTAATGAAAGAGGTTTTTTTTTTTTTTTTTTTTTGTTGAACTGAATATAGTAGAATGACCAGTCCAAAAGTACAGGATTCATTTGTTTGACATAACTTAAAAGACTTAGGAGGTGTTTGGATGAATTAATTGTTAATATAGCATTTGGAGAGTCAAATAATTCGTTAATTGCTCATGGGGTATTTTCGTATCTCGTTTGACTTAACCATTTGCTTGTGGTATTTGGCAATAACATAGAGATAAAACGAGTTATTTTAAAATAAGTCGTTCTTAGTTATTTGGAAATCACTCACAACCAAAATAACTAATCCCAATAAAGTGTTGTCAAACAAATTAATAACTCTTCCAAACCACCTCTTAGTGCTAGTTCCAATGATACTTTCATTAACCAACAAGAAATATTATATAATATAAGAGTATGTTCAGTCACCACTTCATAACTAAATTTCAACCCTTGGATCAATCTCATGATTGTAATCAAATTGTATTTTTTTCCTAAGAACTTTTTTTATAGACGCGTATTGTTTTCATGTTGATTTGGATTTCTAGAAAATTTTGCAGAGATAAAACATATTGATTATAATTTACACAATAATATCCACTTTGATAAATTTTGAAATAAAAATTTGTGGTCATTTTTTCAAGGGTCGTAGAGGCCTCACATAGAAGTCATAAGTGGTCGTAGGGGCCTTTCGTATTGTCATAGGGTACTTTGTAGGGGTGGTAAGGGCCTGTTGTAGGGACGTTGATGTGCGTAGGACGCAATACAAACATGAACTTAAAAAATATATCAAAATAAATATCATTTTATGGCATTCAATTAATGTGTTCTTTCAATTTAAAATAAAAAACCGAATAAAATGAATGAGATATGTTCCATTTAAAGTTATCGATAAAGTGAATTAAGTATAATCGAGATTGATTTGGAATGAATGGTAGTTAATGGAATATTGCACGAGGTTGAGTAGAGTGAGTTATTCATACGCTCCGAGTGGTGGAGCAACTTGGGGTAAGGGAGGTCTTTTACATCACCTTGCCAAAAAACATTGTAGTAATTTTTTTTAGGTGACTGTGGATTGAACACAAGATCTCACTTTTATTGTAATTAGTTTTACAGAAAAACAACATTTTGTGATATCTATTTAACTTCCAATTGATATATTTTTAAACGAGTTTAATATAAACGAAAAACTTAAAACTTAGTGTCATATGTTGCTACCAATTGTCATTGCAAGTGTTAAACAAGCATTTACTGCAACAAACAATATATGAGCACTTCTACTATGCTATATAGTATTGGTGCTTTAATGTACAACTCAAAGTTGTACCATAACATTAAATGTATAAGTTTAGGTTGTACCATAAAGCAATTTGTACCATTATGTTATGGTACAACTTTACAACTTGAAGTTGTACCATCACATAAATGTACAAGTTCAAGTTGTACCATAAAAGAATTTGTACAAAAAGTATAGGTACAATCTAAAGTTGTACCATAATATAAATGTACAATTTTAAGTTATACCATCAAGGCAAAAACCTATAGCACCAATACTATATAGCATTGTAAAATTTCTCACAATATAGAGAAACGTTTGAGAATAAGATGAGTACTGGAACACTATTTTTTTTTGTGAGATACCTTAAGAATGAGATTCCAAGTACTTTGAATAATATATGTTTAAAAAAAATTCATAATATGAAAATACATCCTCAAACATGCCTTGTGTTTTTTTTTTCTAATTGGACCTACCTTATATAAATTTCTCGCTAAGCCGGCTCCTTATAATATATATATCGCCCTCTGAAACTTTCATGACTGACTTATCTCCTTTGATTTCTTTCATTTACAGTCAAGGATTCAATGCCTAACACCAATCAAGCACCTCAGGTCTGTAACTATTAACCTGAACTTGGTGACTAAACTCTGTTTTAGTTAGTTTCTAGTGCCTCAAGAATCAACACTGAAATACATTCTACATTCACATATACTATTTGCACCAGGGATGCAAATGTGGAAGATGAAAACACTATTGCGGAAAATGATGCAAGGAATGACTTGGAAGATGCAGAAACAAAGTCGGATCAAGAAACTGACACTGCATCTGGCAAGAGTGCTGCTTCCTACTGTAGCAGTGACACTGGCTCAACTACGCCCATCCAATCCACTCCAGAAATCGGGGTAATGTTCTATTTTCTCATCACTTCTTCTTTGATATCTCTAGCTTCACTACTAGTTAAGCTTAGAGGTGACCTGATTGACATGTGTAACTCATCAGTCGTCATGCCTCGATACACGATGAACAATAAGTGTTCTCAATTCGATGGTCTACAACCTATAATCACCCAACCCGTCATGTCATACCACACACAATCCATCATAACATGCGACTTACAAATGCTTGATCTGGTATAACCAGCCATTCGTCATGAGTTATGACCAATCTGCATACTTAAAACATATTGTTGCCTACTTCCTTTTTTTTCACCTGATGATAGCAACCAGGTGACACTGATTCCCATTTTTCATACAGGCTAGTTCATCCACTACAAACTCACCTCGCAGTGATGACTCTGGGGAAATAGCAATAGCAAGGCCTGGTCCATTCCCTTCAAATCTGAGCTTAGAGAGAAGAAGAGGCACAGCCAGCACTGGAAATGGTGCTTCCAGAATCGCTTACAAAATTCCAGATTCAAGAAGCCTTTCCAGGGACATCCAGCAAGAGTTTGCCATTATCTCCAACAGACTTTCACATTCAGAAAATAGGGATACCCAAAACGGTGCCCTAAGAATCATGGATTCTTCACAGACCCTACTAGAGGCAGCAGAGGAAACAATCGAAGACCTTCGAAGGCAAGCCAAGATGTGGGAGAGGACAGCCAGGAAGCTGATGCTAGAGATGGACTTTCTAAAGAAGGAACACGTGGAGCTCTCAAGGAACCAAGCCAATCTTGACATGGAATTTTCAGAAGCTTGTGCAGAGCGCAATGGATTGAGGAAGGAAGTTGAGTTGCTGCAACAAATGCTGATGAAGGCAAAGCAAAAGCCACCGCCTTTAGATGATTCAAGGGAGGTTACATTGCAATTGGTGAAGGAATTGGAGAAGGAGATAAAGTTTCAAAAGCAAGCCAATGGCAATCTGACAATGCAGTTAAAGAGGAGCCAAGAGTCCAACATTGAGCTGGTTGCTGTTCTTCAGGACTTGGAAGAGACACTGGAGAAGCAGAAGGTTGAGATTGAGAGAATGTATGATATGGAAACAAGGTTTGGAGAGCTGGAAGAGGCGGTACAAGAAAGCTCGGTGACTAATGGGAACTTGAAAGATCAAATCCTAAAACTACAGGAATCTGAAAAAGATTTGTTGAACAAAGTGCAAGAGCTACAACTGCAATTGCAGGAAGGGAAGCAGAAGATGGAAGATGGATCCCCAGTGCATGATTTAGAGGAACATTTGAAGCTGAATGTAGAGACTGAAAATGATCTTGAGAGTCTGAAATTGGGACTTGAAGGCAGAGTCAGAGAGCTTGCTGACAAACTCGATAAAGAAAGAGCAGAGGGCAGAAGACTTGAGACAGAGTTGGCCATAAAAACAGTGGAAGTTGCGGATCTTCAGAAGTACAAAAGTGTAGCTGAAGACAACCTTTCCATTCTTGAAAAGGAGAAAGGCCAGCTGGAGCAAGACCTAGAAACAGTTACAAGAGAAAATGAGATAGCTACAAGGTGCTTAAATGACTTGCAGAATGATTTAACAATGATAAGTACCACCGTTGATACTCATGTCTCTGTCAATAAGAATCTAGAAAGAAAATCGTTGCAGCTGGAACGCAGTAAGCAGGAATTGGAAATGTGTTTGTCTGAGCTGATACAGGAAAAGGAAGATCTATCAACACACATTGTTGAGATGGAAACTCGCTTAAGGTACTTTTAATGTTAGTTCTTTTTAGGAGAACTTAAATTGCTGCATTTGTATTCTCGCCGCAAGAGAACTTGTTTCACATTTTCCATTTATTGTCAAGTTGCAGATCTGAAGCAAGTGATCATGAATCTCAGATGTCTGATCTTGAACAAGAACTAAAGAACAAAATTCTATGTGAAAGCAATTATATTACTTCAGCTCAAGAGCTTGAAAGGCTGAAACTTGAGTTGGAAGTAAAACTCAATGACCTCTTAAAGCAACTGGATGAAAGTAAGACCGAGATAAAATGCATGGAGACTACCTTGAAGAGTGATGAAGAGGAGATTAGAAATCTACAGATATGGAAAGGTGAATTGGAAGCCAAGCTTTCTGTTATTCAGGAGGAAAAGGACCAGCTAGAGCAGAGGATGGAAGCAATCATGACAGAGAATGATATCGCCACAAGGCACTCCAATGAGCTACAATCAGAGTTGACCATGCTTAGAACTAGTGTTGAGTCCCGTGTTGCTACCAATCAAATCCTGGAAAAGAAGTCATCCGAGCTGGAAGAACAGAAGCATGACCTGAAGCAACAATTGTCAGAAACCGACCAAGACAATAAGGAGTTGTTGATGCGCATAACCGACTTGGAAACTCAGCTAAGGTACAACTATTGCATGAACACTTCCTCGTTTGGTATCTCGAAATCCTTATGTAAGATTTCTAAGTCTTTATATTCGGTGTTATTTATTTTGACAGATCTGAGGCCAGTGACCATGAATCTCAGATTAAATATGTTGAAGAGAACAACAAAAAGCTGTTGATGCAGCTTGATGGTGACTACACCGCTTCGCTTGAGAAAGTTGAGAGAATGAGAACGGAGCTTGAAGCAGAAGTTGCGGAACTGAAAACAGAACTTAGTGACAGGAAAGCTGAGATAGAGATACTTGATGCCTGTTTGCATGCAAAAGAAGAAGAGGTCGGACAGCTGCAAAGGGACAAAAGAGAATCAGAAGCCAAACTTGTTGAACTGGAGCAGGAAAAATATCAGCTACAACAGAATATGGATACAGTGATGGGAGAAAATGCTGCTGCTGCAGGGAGATTGAATGACCTGGAGAATGACAACATGATGCTTAGAAGCAGTTTGGATTCTCATGTCGCTTCTAATAACGCTCTCGAGACAAAATATTCAGATCTAGAATACAAGCAGCAAGAATTAGAGCTCCAGTTGTCAGAGCTAAAGCGAGAAAAGCAAGAGCTTTCTACATGCTTTTCTGGCTTAGAGACACAACTAAGGTGTGTTTATCTTGGTTCTTACATATAAAACTGTTGAAATCATGTTGCTTTTTCTAACACAACTATTGCTTTTCTACTGTAGGTCTGAGGCGAGTAAAAGTGAGGAGCTGATGGAAATAATTGAAGAGAAGGAGAAAGAGCTGAGGGAGGCGTTAAACAGATATAATGACCTGAGCCAAGAGTTGGAAAGTACAAAAGAGAATATGAGAGTTAAAGCCTTGGAGCATACAAGAGATGTTGGTGAAAAAATGGCTGAGATAAAGGGACTGGAGTCTATGCTACAGATAAAAGAAGAAGAAATTGGCAACCTTCAAATGTGCAGCAGAGAATCAGAATCTGAACTCTTGGCTCTTGAGAAGGAAAAGTGTCAGCTGGAGCAATACATGGATACAATCGTGAGAGAGAATGGTGATGCAAAAGATCTCATACATGTTTTGCTAAGTAGCTTTGACCCACATGCTACTTCCAAGGAGGTTCTTGAAAGATCGTCCAATTTGGAAAGTGACAAGCAAGAGACTCAAGGCTTGTCGTCCTGCATATTTGATTTGGAAGCTAAAATTGGGCTTTTGAAAATTGACAGGGAATCGATACAATTAGACCTCGAGAACTCCAAGGCCGGTGCCGCAACTTTGCAAGATGAGGTTGCCAAGTTGAGAAATGAAATCGAGGCTGAAAGAATGAACATGAATGGTCAGTTACTACATGTCAATAATGAATGGTTGATAGCTCAAGAGGAGATTGAACATTTGAAAGATGTGAATAAAGAGTTACAAGCCAAAACAGAGGGCTTGACAGAAGAACAAAGCGCATCACTTAAAGCGAATGAAGAGTTGCAAGAGAAGAACATGGATCTACAAAACCATTGCAGCCACGTGCAGGAAAAGTTGAATGGTACTCAATCAAGCCTTGTTGAGTTCTCCGAGAGAGTAATGGTCTTGGAAGACAAAATCGTTTCACTTGAGCAAGCAAGCGCCTCTAAGGTGGAGGATCTAACTTCAGAATTGGATCAACTGCATGATAAATATGAGGAACAGATAGAAAAACTCCGGATGCTAAGTGAGTTGCACTCACAGGAAATCACGGAATTTGAAAATCTTCAACAGCAAATAGAAGCTCTCACCGAACAACTTTCTGCTGCTCAAGAGGAAAAGCAGATAGTGGCCTCTCCTGAGCTGCAAGAAAAAGCTAATCCCATTAATATTTATGAGATGGAAGGCAATATGGACACTAGGAGCTTGATGGATGAGCTTACTGCTTTCAAGGAAAACCAAAAAAGGCTGGAAGCTGACAACAGAAGAATGTTACACCTGTTGGAAGAGTACAAGTCATTCGAAGAAAAATTCAGGACCAAAATCAATGATCTTGAACTAAAGCTTACGGTTTCTGAGTATGAGCGCCAAGTTCTGAAAGAAGAAGCCGTGAAATTGAAGGCTCAGTTGCTGAAAGTGGGGCCTGCATACGAAGAAGTGTTGGAATTGAGAAGTGAACTGAGTGCAACCAAGTCCGAGAAAGAAAAGCTTAAGACTTCATTGCATTTAATAACTGAAGAATGCCAACAGCTAGAAGTGGAGAGGGGTTCACTTAGTGATCAAATAGCTTCCTTGCAGAAGCTTGTCTCTGAACTAGAGGATCAGAAGAGGAACAAAGTACTCCTGGAAGAGAAACTGAAGATTATGGAGAGGGATCTCATGACAAAAGAAGCATTATGTGAACGAGACAAAGACCTCAGCAACGAGCTTGGCAAGATCAGGAACGCCAACAAGAATCTCCAGAAGAGGATACAGGAGCTCGAAGACGAGAAGGAAGACTATCTAGCACGAGCTCGGTCACTCGAGGAAGAGCTGGTAATGATGCAGGAAGAACTGTTGAGCCAAAACCAGTCTAGCAGCATGGATTTTTCTGACCAGAAGGATCAAAAAGAGGTATCCTCAACTCTCTCTCTCTCTCTCTCTCTAACACACATCCCTTTAAATCCCCATTTTTTAGCCATTTTGATAACACCCTGCCACATGGATTTTGACCTTGCTTCTGTCATTTTTTGGTCCTGAACAGAACGAAATTGAAGGCAAAATCCTAGAGAACAACAGTGAACATACTGCCTCAATCGCTGGGTCGTTTGAGGAGGAACTATCCAAGGCTAGGAGTTTAAAATCGTCACTAAAAGTTCACAGCAAAAGGTAAAACTTACAAATAGGTAATAAACAGAATTCCAATCTGTACAAAGAGAATTGCAGCTTGTTTGGTTAATCGTGTCAAACCACTAGGGTTTATTCGATTACAAGCTTCGAATTTGTAAGGGTTCCATACATGAACGAACAATACATGAATGTGCAGATTCACGTCGGATTCAAGCAAAAAGATGAAAATAAACGATTCTCCAAGGAAGCCACTGTCGAACCTGGAATCGCTGCACAAGGAAAGGACGGATTGCGCAGATTCGTCGCTGGAAAGAGAGCTGAGAGACATCCGCGAGAGGTACTTAGAAATGAGCCTGAAATATGCAGAGGTTGAAGCGCAACGCGAAGAACTTGTGATGAAGCTCAGGACCACCAGCAATGGCAAGATTTTGTTCTGAAATTGGAGCCGACGATGATCAAAGGCCGTCCGTGGTGTCTTGGGGATCGCAATAACTTGCCCAGTTTCCATCATTTTCTAATCTTCACTCTTAGAGTCAGTGAGCTAGAAGGAATAACTAATAAGCGGGACTGTGGACGGGACTGCAGAACACGAAGAGAGAGAAAGGGTGACCGGGAATTTTTCGGTAATTTGTTCGTGTGTAAATGGAATGTAAGAAACAGTACAGTTTTTTCTTCGGTTTTTGGTACAAATTTTGCTCTCCGTCAAGGCTTCCGACTGAAAACGATTCGACGGTGAAACTTGAACGGGAAAGTGAATCGTTATCGCAGGAACCGGGTGGCGGGAGAACTACCCGGCTTAGCTGCTGACATTTTCAGAGAGAAGCAAGCAATTGCGACTGAGAGTGGGAAAACAAGTATTCGTGGTAATTCGTTAATAAGCTTGTTTGGGCCTAAACGATGGTCAGCTAGTAGGCCCACCAATTGAATAGCATATTTCAAATGTATGTGGATCCGTGTATAAATAGTTTTTGGGCTGTGCTCCGATTATAAAGGCCAATACTATTGTCCGCTATTAAAAGTGTGGAACTGTTTTTTATTGGTCCACGTGTTCTATGAGTTGGTCAGGTGACAGTGTGTGAGTTTAATAAATCGCAGCACAATTACACAAACCGAAATATTGCCTTTGTCATTTTTCTTTTTTGTTATTAATTCCTAAAAATCCAATTAACTTTTCATTTAATTCGGTTTTTCTCCAAGAAAAACCCCATTACCATGAACAAGCATAGTCTTTATCGCTCCCCCTCCCTTTGAACTTTCCGGTGAGTTTTCCATCGACGATCTGCTCTACTACCATACGCCTCTATTGGCTCCTTCACCGTCCCTCTTTGGATTTTCTATCTCCGTCGAACAACGTCGCACCACCCTCACTCACAGACCCATAAAAGCTTATACAAGAACCAATGCATCAAATTAAGACCCTGCATATCGATATCAATTATATGTTAACCAAATGGTGAGCCATGTGCTTTATATACAGGTCTGATTATGTCATTGTCATGGATTGAGTAGCTAGAGGATTATACAGAGCTATCCAATTAGTGGAATGCCTTTTGGGGTGTTTGATTCTTGGTCCAAGTACTCTGTTCTGGCTGTTTCTGGGAGATCCAGGGCTAAGGTTCTAAATCCTGATATTAATTTGCCATGTTTGCGGTTAAATTGTACGGTTTTTGGAGTTCCAATCTAAAAGGATGTCCAATCTGCTTGGAGCAATTACTAATATTGATGGAACAAATAGAAAGCAAGGAAACAAAAAAATAAACAGAAGTAATAAGTAATGGAGGAGGATTTTGTCTAGATAGAGACTGGGGATGGATAAACTCAAAGCCAAAGAGCTAGAGTCCGCTTCATCCGGTGCCAGTCCCAGTTTCCTCACCCTTGCCAAAAACTTTCCACTTTTTGTCTCTATCTTTTGTCTTCTGGCGGATCACGGTGGGGGAGATAGAATAGAGTGTGCTACCTGCTCTTCCTTGAGCGGAGGTGAGGACATTTAGTCTAGTGGAGGCGAATGGAAGAGACGGTGAAGGAGATCGGATTTGTGACAGAGAAGTTCGCAGGAACTGCTTTTGACAGTCCGACGGAGACGGAGAAGCGAGGAAGATGTTAGAATGCTTCTGGGGTTTTTTTTTCGTTCTTGAAGAAATTTAAAGTAAGAAGAAAAAATACAAATTAAGTAAAAAGTCGATTGAATTTTAAAGGAATCAATACTGAGAAATCAGAAAACACAAAAGCAAAAACCACCACAGTGTCATGATTCGGCTTTTGCTATTCAGCGGTCAGGTTTTGTTGCAATCTATTAAACCCACGCACTCCACCTCATGAAATCATTCAATACGTGGACCAATAGAAAATAGGCGGTACCTTGCCGCACTTTTGATAGCGGCGTCATAGTATTGGCCATTAGAAAGATAAGATAGGTAACTTAATCGGTCTGGCCTCAAATTAGAATTGGAAGTCAAATCTCATTTTGTACGAGTATTTAGTGACAAAATTGTTTGACATACTCAATCGGATAGGCCCTACTTAACTCATTCTACAACACTAGAGCAGTGGGGTCGGGGGAAATCATGGAGATCGTACAGTTTCACGCAATTAATTTCGATGGTTGTGATGGCGACGAGTGCTTCATTGCAGCAACCGGCCTACAATATCGTAGAGGTGTTAATTTTCAATTTGGTTATCCTCATACGTGGGGTCGGGAGGACATACTACAGACGGCCCAGATGCCTCCTGCAGACGGTGGACGGCCTAGATCGACGCGGGATGGAAGTTAGTGTTGTGGGTTAGAGCTTCTGAAAAGCAACTAACACAGTGGGTCTCGGGACAAGCTTCTCTGCTTACCCCATAGGGCCAGCTCGGTTGCGCCGACCTCCTCTTTGAATCTTTGAAATTTCGACATCAGCAGTGGATAATAGTGGTTGTCGAAAATTTTGGAAACGGTGAGAGCTGAAATTTGAAGTGCGAGCGAAATTTGGCTACAAAATTTTGTATCGACAACCTAAAATGTGTTGCCTTAAATATTCCTCCCTCTCCTTGACAAGGATTATGAGCCCTTTTCTATAGTCTCTCTCTCTCTCTCTCTCTCTCTCTCTCTCTCTCTCTCTCTCTCTCTCTCTCTCTCTCCTTTCCACCTTCATCATTGTCGACTCCATACCCTCGCTGAAGTGAAGATGAGTGATGAATGTGTGCAGATGACCATGACATTGGAGGTGAGATTTCTTATCTCTGGTTAACCTCAAAAGTTGCTACTTTACCAACTACAAACAATCTATAGCAAGTTATACCTCTTTATACACCTTATTCTTGATCGTTTGACTTGAGATTCATCCTCCTTGTGGACGTTTTACCCTTGCTTGTATATGTTTGAGTGTATTTCAGGTCCTAGCAGGTGAAAATTGGCAAAAGAAACGAAAGTCTGACAAAAATGAGTCAAAAGGGGACAAAATGAAGGAAAGTGTCAAAGCTCATAGTCCAGAGCAAATTCTCATAGCCAGACCATGACATTTGCACGGAAACTGTGAGGATTACACAAGTTCCAAGAGGCTAGATGCATCTAGCGGGCATTTAAAGATGCCATGGTTTGCCAACCATGACAATTACACTGAAATAGTGAAGATTGCACATTTCTAGAGGGCCTCTTGCATCTCGTTGGCGCAAGCAAATCTCACGGCTGCAAATCGTGAGAATTGCACCAAAACCGTGAATTATGTAAGTGATAGGTGCAAACTCAGTCGACCTTATGGTTTGGCTGTGATGGGTGACTGACCGTGAACTTTGCATTTTCTAACTATATAAAGGAGCATAAATACTATTTTGAAGTGAGGAGTCTAGAGTGAGAAAGGGCATTTGTTGAATAGATAGAGAAAGTGATGAAGGAGATCCCTAGGTGGATAATTGTTGTTTCAAATCACCATTGGAGTTCAAATTTATCACCAAAGGTTGAAGGTTCAAGTGCAAGAGCAAGAACCCACTCCTCTATGATGTTTTCTTCTATGGATTTGGTGTATTTCTCTCTCTCTCTCTCTCTCTCTCTCACCATGAGCTAAACTTTCTATCGTCACATGGGTGGAATTCTGGTTGTATGTGTTCAATTAGATGAATGATTTATTTCCTTGTTTGATTGAATCTTGATTATATGTACAGTTGAGGAATTTCATGAGTTGTATTGATTATTGATCAAATCCTTTCAATTATGTCTATTAAACTATAGTAAAAAATATCCAATTAGGTTGATTAGAGAAATTACCTCGTTCTTCATTTTGGGTCGTGGATCGAGCGTGAAATCAGGTGTGGAAACTCTTGATGACATGTGAAAGTATCTATTTTAAACCGTCATATTGTGAACAAAAGGGCATACATTTCCCATCATTATCATCATAATGTATTGGATTATTACTGTTATTGCTTCAAATGCGTTCTATAAACCCTGGGATTGCTTTTATACAATTGATGCATTTTTGGGTAGCATTTTGTACATTTTCAGGGCCAAGCAGCGTAGTGGGCCACTTGAAAATTGTAGGAGACATCGAGCCCAAGTTGATTGAGCAAGAAGTGAAAACCAAACGCAAAAGAGAATAGTCATGTAAACTCGATGATTTGGTCAATACAATTGTTTGATTTTCATGTGTAATGCTTGATTTCCTCTATTTTATTATTTGTTGATTCAAATGAATGCTTAGTCGATCATGCACTCCTTTGAGGTGCAAGACTCGAAATCCGAAAATCAAAAAATTTAAAGGGACCTTGTCCCCCATTAGTTAGGGTAAATGATTTGACACAAAGTAGGATCTAATGAAAGAAGAAATCGACAGCATGCATGCTTCGATCATCGAGGGCACATTGTTAGGAAACCTAGGGGAGCAACGCCTATGCAACATCTTCTTTCCCTGCTCTCTTACTTCTCTAGTAGCTTTTCAAACTCCTAAGTTCTACAAAACCGGAGGAACCTCGACCCCCGAAACCAGCCTCTTCTTCAAAAGAATAGTACCTCACTTCCGAAGTATGGGTTCTACGAGAGGCCCGAGGAAATACGATCATATGACCAGGAAAATTTGGTATACACTACATGACGAATCAACTCTCCCTTCAGATAGTCCATTCTACGTGAGTTTAAGTAACTCGAAAAGGAGCTCAAGCGGGAATAGGATTCTCGACGGTGTAAATCATGAGTCGACAAACTTGGATCATCATTCGTTCGTCTATTTTGCAACTAGAGGGAAACAATACTCGAGGGACTTTCTCACTATAGTTTTCAACCAAACTTTCTTTTCTTCGTTTTTGTAGTCGATTTGTTAAATCAAAATTTGAATTAACTAGATAACAAGCTAGGTCACGAAGTAATAGTACATTTGTTGTTCAGGTTGATAATTAAAGTTCACTTCCACTATACTACACCCGTTTGTAGTTGCACTTGGTCACAGTTGGGATAGTAGTGCCGGTAGGAAATTAGTTAGAAAACAATGAATCAAATTATATCACATAGTTTATCCCACACTTTAGACTTTAAGAATACTTTGGTTTGGTTTGTGGTTTGTATTGTGGAATGTTTTATTCTTTTGGTATGGTCCAGTCCAGACTGTGGTACATTGGACCCGAATGCAAACCCAACTCACTTCCCAATTCGTGCTAGCAGGCCACTTCAACACTATCCAATCCTTGATGTCACCTAAATCTCGGCCTTAATTTTTCAAATCTCTTCCCCTTTTTCATTCATAAATCACAATCCACCAAAGAGTAGAGATGATAGCATCTCCATATGAAATTATGTTAATGGTTTACGACATGTTGATGGAAGTGAGGTTGTTCTAACTTTGTTTCTTTGCCATTCACTTGTTTTTATGGTATCAAAATTATACATGCGTGTTTGAATTTAGATTTTAAGGCAAAATATAATTTTTTCTTAGTTATTGTTTCAACTTGATGCGTGATGGATCAAATAAATTGTTCATTTTTAACTCAACATCATACTATTCGATAGAGTCTCTGGTTTGTGCTCCAATCCTACGATCTAGATTGTAAAACGTAAACCAAACTACACCGTTTTCAGCACTGCTATGATACGAGGGTGATTATTGCATAGATTTGTGTAGATAATTTCTCTCGATATTTTTTTTCCCGTTGCATCAGTTGCCTTTTACTATTAAGTAAAAATGAATTGCAATTCGCAATTCGCGAAACCAATACTACGAAACGGCTGCCATTGTGCCCACCCTGAAGGGAAAAACAAAAGAGATGAACCTACATCTAACCACTCCCTCTACTGTTATTAACTACAAATGGGCTACAAAATTTTCAGCATTCGTAGATTACCTCTCATTAAGTCTGTATCACTCTAACATCTCGTTCTGGTTCCTGATGGATTCAACGACAGTGCTCCTGCCAAACATATGTAAGCAGCATACACCACTTTATACCAAAGAAGCTTCCCTAGCCACGCACAACAGCTTGGCAAGTAAATCCCAGCGATTCCACCCAAGTAGATCGACATACATGCTCAACTCGAAGGAAACCAGCCACTGTTTGTTTGACAAACTCGCAGGTGAAGAACAAATGATCACGCGTTTCACCAACTTTATGACAGAGTACACAAAGTCTCATTAAGTTTCCCCCATCTCATAAGTTTGCTCTTTGTAGTAATGGCGTCCATAATGATAAGCCAGGCAATAAAACTGAACCTGGGAACACTGAATCACCCCCAAACCAATTTAAACCAATCAACCTTGTTGTACTTGTGCATTAGTTGCCCGTTCCACACAGCACAATCTCCCTGCATGCAAATGAGAGTTTGCACTAGGGATCTTTTCTTTCGTATCCGTCTCTAATCCCAAGAGTTATTCGCATTCTCTTTCATAGTCCAGACGTCCCCAGTTTTACAATGGTATTTAAGCATCCAGGCCACCTAGAGAGCTCCTGACTGCATCAGTAAAAGCCATAGCATACGAAGCGAGCAAGCAGAATTCGAGGAGCTAAGTTCACGGATACCAAGCCCCCCTTCAGTTTTAGGACGAGCCAAACGGTTCCAAGAAATCTTAGCCTTGTCAGTATCATTGCCATGCCAAAGGAAATCCATAAAAAGCTTTTGGACAAGCTTGAGAACTTTCTTTGGTAAAACAAACACTTGAAGCAAATACTGAACAAGACCTGTAATAACAGACGTAATCAAATATAGCCTCCCCGCATAAGATAGCTTTTTTGCATGCCATGATCTAATTCTTTTTGTTATTGCCACTGTTAAGACTTCACATTCTTTGTCAGTAAGCTTACCTGAGATAAGAGGTAAGCCTAAATACCTCACAGGAAGAGAGCCCTCTGCAAACCCAGAAAGATCAATAGCATTCTGCTTAAACTTTATTGATTCGCGCCTCAAAAAATAGAGCACTTTCTAGGGTTACATTTTAACCCAGATTGCCAATAAAACTGGTCCAAAACCTGCTTCACAGCCATGATTTCCCTAGCTGAACCTACTGTGAAGATCAGTAGATCATCAGCAAAGCAAAGGTGATTCAATGAGAATCTACTGCACATAGGGTGAAAAGGAATCAACCCTTGACTAGAAGCTCTGTTCAACAATCCAGTCAGCCCTTCCATAGCAATGGCAAAGAGGTAAGGTGAGAGAGGATCACCCTGCCTCACTCCCTTCTTTGCACTAAAGAAACCCTTCATACCCCCATTCACACATATACTGAATCTAGCTGTAGAAGTACAGAGTTGGATCCAATACATAAACGATCAGGGAAGTCCATTAACCTCATAATTATGAAAAGATAATCCCAGTTTACCGAGTCAAAAGCTTTCATGATATCAATTTTTTATTGCACATCGCGAGGACAACGGCTTTCTATGATATCCACTTACTAATTCTTGAGCAAGCATAATATTATCTACAATATGTCAACCTTCGATAAATGTTGTTTGATTCAAGCTAATAACACTAGGCAAAACTTCACTCAATCTCTTTGCCATCATTTTTGCTTCTATCTTGTATGGAACATTAACACAAGAAATGGGGCGGAATTCCTTAAAAGTTTCAGCATCTAGTACCTTAGGGATGAGCGTAACTGCAGTGGCATTGACCCCACTAATTAATCTTTTCTCCTCAAAAAATCTCAGGACCCCTTTTATAACATCCTCTCCTACTATGTGTCATGTCTTCCTGAAGAACCCTAAGGAAAATCCATCAGGGCCTGGGGCTTTGTGAATATTCATTTGGAAGACTGTTTCTCGGATTTCATCTACAGTAACAGTTTTGCAAAGCATTTCCTTACTTTCAGTCGATAATTGCTTCTTAATCGTATCTTTTAAACACTGGAAATCAGGAGCCACCTCCGTATTCACCACACCAAATAGCTTCTGATAGTATTTTACTGCTTCATCTGCTACCAGCTCAACATTCGTTATAGTCTCCCCTGACTCATTCTTAATTCGCCTGATAACCCGTTTTGTTGTTCTTATCTTCACAGATTAATGGAAATAATGTGTACTTCTATCTCCCCGATTGAGTCCCTCTTCTCTAGACTTCTGCCAGTATAACCCTTGCCCTGCTTGCTTAGCTACTAAATCCACTGGGATGATAGAGAAATATAGATTTTGGGGAATGGATTTCCACTTTCACGAGCTCAACATGAAACCTCCGTATGTAGCATACAATTACGTATGGTGAGTATATACAGTTAGGGTAGGGTTGGCATAGCCCTAATTCCTAATTCTACACTATATGTACGTACGGAATCCATATACACTGGCCTTCAGTAATTGTCTGTTATTTGCTGGCTGATAGGTTCAGGAAAAAGAGTGCCCATTATATGATCATATGTATTGTCGAGGTTTGATTTTCTTTTCTTTTGTGTCCGTGTACCTGAACTCGATCGGTTACTGTTAATCCTTTTATTAATCAATATTTAAATCATAATTTTGAGAATTTAAAAAACATAAATAGATATTTGTTACAACTAAATAATACATTCCAACATTCGATATGTTCTTGCAAAAGTGATGAAATCAATTGGTTCATAAACCCTAAAAATGACATATGTTCGGCTTGAACTAGATCCACGCATATACCTATCTATGCCCAGGGGCGGAGGGAGAGGGCAAATGGGTGGGTCCCGGGACCCACCCTAGCTCGGGGGAAAAAAGACTAAATTAGGTTTAACAATTAATTGATTTGGAAAATTAGAGTATGTTTAATTGATAATCGTTGATCGAAAGATTTTGTGTTCTAGTTTTGACGACCTCATTCATTAAGCACATATAGTATTCGAATTTGTGCAAACTTAAATTCCACATAATTTGATTTTCTTATAACGGGGTATGTTGGTAAATGGTATAAAATATATTATTGAACTTCAACCAACAACTCTAGTTATTGATACTATGGTTATTGACAAAGAACACAATTCGAAAGCGAACAAATAACTAAATCATGAATAATTATTTGTATAAGATTCATTATTAAACCTATAGTAAATAATTATTGGCAAATAACATCATTCGAAAGCGACCGAATAACTAAATTATGAATAAATGTTTGGTATATAGAGACAGTGATATTCTTAATAGTTTTGACTATTAATGTATTTTATTTTATCAAAAAATTTAAATATAAAATTATATTATGAATAATTAAAAAAGTTAACAAAAATTATTTCATCATATATATTTTTTCAAAGTGGACCCACCCTGGTCGAAATCCTGGCTACGCCCTGTCTATGCCTCTCTTTGAGACAAATCATGAGGGCGGGGAAAGATTGCTATTTGCTACACACAAGCATACAAAGGAAGTACCCATAAACGTCTGCAAGCGCATGATTGACGACGGAAGTCTCATATTTCTACGGCTAGTTTTCTTTCTTTGAAATGATAATAGTACTCCTCCGTGAATAGCCGGTCCAAAATGTACTCATCATCGATCATGTGCGCGCGTAATGTGTACTACGTACTTATTATAAACCGCTGCCAAACTTGGTTTGGTAGATCACATGGCTGGCCGCTCTTTTTTGGATAAGCGATGTGGTTGGTAACTTGGTATCAACTATCAACAACGTGACTCATCACCAATTATTAGTTTCAAGATAAAAGGATACTACCTAAAACAGTTATTATAAGTTTACCACAGCAAGACACAAGCAATGAAGCAACCTACGATCAACATCTAAGGGGAAGAAAGGATCACGAGATAGAGAGAGGAAGTGGTAGAAAATGCAGCAATTTATATGTTAATATATATAAAGTTAAATTGAAGTGACTGTTCTGAGTTCTCTAATATTTTGCTATGATGCTCTTTCATATTTTGCTATCATGTGCCGGTTGTTTTTTTACTTTTTCTCTTTTAATGTTTTCTTTTACCAACTCATTTTGCTTATCTTCAATTTTGCTTATCCTCATTTTCTCTGTTTACGTATGTATCACTTTTCATTTATCAGTAGTGAATTTTACTTCGGCAGTTGTAAGTCAGGGATAAACAAAAGTTACTAGGCATATCCGCATAGTAAATCTCGGTAAGGAATGAGAATACATAGTTATTCCAAGTAGTAATGTCCATGTGCGTATTAGTTTTACCCATAACTAATGAGTAGTGATTTAAGTTTATTAGTAATTAACCGTTACTTGGATAGTTAGTGACCAACCCCCAAGGTCTGCGTTGTCCAACATAATGCTCGTAGCTAGGGGTAGAAGTTTGGTATCATCATTTGGGATACACCAAATACCGCACCGATTTATCATTATCTACTCCTAATTAGCTAAGGCGCTCAAATCCAGTCTAGATCAAGCAATCTAAGTGGTATTCTACTATGAAAAGAGTTGAAGAGACAAACCCATGTATAGTTAATCATAGATGAAGCATAAAATGCTCGGCAAACTCAATTCATCCATAAACCACAAGAAACAAGATGATAATTCCCTAATTACCTAAGTTGCAACTAGGGCAAATGGGATACAGACAATCCCGCACTAATTTATGCAAGAATGAACAAATACAAAAATAGACATAGATAGATAGGGTCAAAATCATCCACAATTCAAGCCTAAAACATCCTACTACATATCAAACCTTAAGTTAGGGTTTGGGAGATAAAGTCGCAAATTACCTTGAGAGACTACCCCATGAAGGGGGAAAGAAAAGACATGCAAAGAGGGAAAGAAATCATGAAGAAAGGGTCTTCAACTGTTGGAAATCCTCCTCCAAAGCTCTCCTTCACTTCTTCTTCTCCTCTTCTTCTCCAAACTTCTACTTCTCTTTCTAACCTCACTCTAGAACAATAAAATCTACCAAAAGTCATCTACTAAAGGGGAGGAACCCTTATTTGTAGAGTTCTGAGGACACAGGCAAGTTCACAGGCACTAAGCAGGAGATCGCGGCCATGATCTAATGGAGAGAGGTTGCAATCTTGGCTTCAGTGACTTTGGTCTTTTCTGGATTAGGAGATTGAGGTCTGACATCATGGTCGCGATCTGTGAGTCATGGCTGCAATCTGGATTAGGTGTCTAAACTATCTGGCCAGAAGTTCATGCCTGATGCCCTCTAAATCGCAAGTAATCTTTGACTTGCAGGCTTCAAACTTCATGCTACACTTCGTGCCCCTACATCTCGTCCTTGATCTTCACCCCTTTGGTCGTGATCTCTCATTTTCCCCTTTTACTTGTGACCCTTTTTCACACCTAAAATGTTCATATCATCTAAAACACCATAAAATGACAATATTCTTTTCGAGGAACGAAATAGGGATGGACTTGATGACATATCAACCAATGAGACCACGAAATGACTCAAAATTACCCTTAATATGGAGGCTAAATAGCACCATATTGGATGTTATCAATGATTATGGATTGGCTTAATCTTTAAAAGTTCATAGCAATCGTCAAAATTTTAAACATCGCTTTCATACAAACAAGCACCAACACAAGAAGAACTATGACTAGAAAAATTACACATATGGTCGTTTTGCTTTGTAGTACACTAATTGCATTTCTCATTCTTTGCAATTCCAGAAAACTAGTTGCACTAATCTCTGTAACCTTCGTCAAGTATTCATAAACCCAGTGAATAAACCCAGTGAAAAAATGGCAGTTCCTGTTGTCATCCTCCCAAATGGCAAGAATAAAAAAATCTTCTAGGATTTGCGTTTGTATGTGTCAATGAGATGTATTGAAAATGCATGGAGCTTTGTGGACTTTACATCTTATCTTAGTTGCGTTTCACAAACCTGAAGAGGCTGAACCTTGGTCATAAAATTTTCCAACTTGCCTCGACATTGTTGCAGAAGAGATAGAGAGGAAAAGAGAACGTGAGGGAAGAACGAAAAGGTATGGAAATTGGGTTCGAAGTATTGAGAGAGGAAGGTGGCAGCGACAACTTTAAACGATCGGCCACCGTTACGTCGTCGATAGAGATATGGTGATGGAAGATCGTCGAGAATGAAGGGTTTTGGAATGGAATAGGGTTTCTGTGGGGTGGGTGAGGGCAATGCCTGATTTTAATATAAGGGTCACATCTTTAATTTTTTTATTAAGTAACTAATTGAAATTAGGGAAATTTATTTGAGATTGCATTTTTTTTACGATTACATGACAATGACCTGTTGGGTTAACACTTAGTCAATGGTGTTAATCGTCTAACTTGACGGTTAACCAATACATCCCCCAAAATTAGTATAAATGTGCATAGTATAACACCCCAAATTTGAGTTTAGGTTCAATTAAGGTTTGATCGAAAGTTTTGGAAGATGGTTGGGTTTAAGAAAGCGTTGAAGAAGGAAGAACAGACTAGAACACGGGTCGATACACGGCCGTGTTGCTAGACCGTGTTTGGGCAGGTGTGTCATTTTGATGTAGCAGGAAATTAATCAACAGAGGATTGAACACGATCAGGCAACACGCACGTATCCCTAGAACGTGTCCAATTAAATGCTTATTTTAAAGAGAGGAGGGGTTGGTGGACGCATCCTTACAGAGGGAATCGAAGACGAAGCGTAACACGGCTAGGACACGGCCGTGTTGCAAGGCCGTGTCACCTGCGTTTCATAAAACGTCGACGGACGATCAGAACAAGGCGTGACGGATGGAGAGAACACGGAGAGAGAACACAACCGTTTCTTGTGCATGTGTTCGACCTGATATATAAGATATCAAATTTTCTGCTCTTCCTCCATTTATGTTTTTTCATCTCCCATAGCCACCAAAACACTTTGAACGAGAAGAATACAAAGGAAGGGGAGGAGAGGAGCAAGGAAGAAGGTGGAAGAAGGAAAAGAGAGGAAGAAACTGTCGGATTATCCTCTCGTTCGCTGGCAAGCCGAAATATCGACAAAAATCTCTCCAACTCGATGTTCCTCTCGACATCTAATCTTTCATATGTCATAAGAAGGTAAGGATATTCACCTCTGATCGTTCCTAGTCATTTTTACGATCGGTTAACCGCTAGTAGTAACTTTAGATTGTTAAATCTTGAAGTTGGAGGCGATTAAGGATCTATCTAGGGAGTTGGACGAGTTGATTCAAGGAGACCTCATTCAAATCAATTCATTAGGGGTCTAGGCACGTCTTGGAGGTAAGGAAACACAATCCCCTTCAATTTAGATTGATTTTTCGTATGAGCTTCTTGTAGTTTCAAATCTGGACATTTAGTGATGGATTTAATGGGTTTTTCGTGACGAACAGTGGTTGCTAAAACATCAAAAATTTCCAGAATAGTATTTTAAGGAATTTTTATTTGTTCAAAACCATAGTTTAATAATATTTTTTAAATTAGAAAGAGTTTAGTTGAGTCCTTTGAATTAATTTGGGAATTTTTAAAGGCTATATAGTAATTTTAATAATTATTTAGATGCATATATTAATTTAGTAAAATCTGATAAGGCATATTCGGAAAATTGGATAATTTTTCTAGGAGTTGGTACTTCTGGACAATTAGGAAAAATTGTGAATTTGAACTTTCAGAAGGTTGGGATTAGTCTAAAAGTTATCGGAAGGTGAAATTATATAGGAAAAAAACATGTTTTATAAAGAGTAGGGGTTAACGATGGAAAAGTGGGTTCTTAATCCGATCGTCTAAAAACGGTGATATATTTTATCGGATATCAAGATAGTACGTTGAGAAAGAAGTATTTCAGGCAAAGGGGCGAAGAGTCGACTTTTCGAGGTGAGTATAAATGGGATAAAATCTTCGTAGAGGTCTTTTAGTTTTTGCATTTACTTATAGTAATTTCATTAATTTAGGGCAATGTGCGATTTTGTGTGTGAGGCACTCCACCGACAACTTAAGGTGGAGGCACACGTTGTGCTATGTATATGAATTTGTTGTGATGTATGGATGTTGGTATGATGAACCCCCGGGCGGTTGGGCCACTACTTGACGCAGTAGATGGTCGGATTACTGTTGGACGGCGATACGTAACGCAATAGTTGATTGGGCATGGTACTGGATGGCGAGACGTAACGTAGACCATTGCTGATTTGGGTATGCAACTAGACGGTGAGACATGACGCGGTTGGCATACCAAGGTAGGGACATCGGAAGGCGAGATGTAACGCGGTGGTCCCTAGTGTTATGTCTTTGAGATAATGATAGAAGTAGAGAACTTCTATAAGTTAATGATGGGATAAGTTATTGAGGATGAAAGCGAGAACGACTTTCATCTAAGGAAAAGAATCGCTAATAACGTGTGTTAGTAAGGTTTTGCTTAGGGAAAAGTCCTTAGGAAGTAATGACGAGACTAACCCATTCTCACTCACCAGGTGTGGAAAGGGGAAGAGGACGTAACCAACATGAGGAGGTTAATCAAGGAGGACCGCCGCATCAAGATTGAAGATGTCAGAGGGCTCAAGGTAACAAGAAGAGAACCCTTCATCATAATTGTCTTTATTTTCGTGTCTTATGAGTATACTGGGAAACTCAAGGTTTAAGTTTAAAGTATTTTGTATTGGGATTTGCCCAAGTGTTTAGGGCTTTCGTTTGGGATTTCTGAATATTGTTGTTGGTTTTGGTTTGATTTTTAAAAATGTGATTTAGGTTGCTCCGGAGTAATCGGTTTATGGTTTGAATTACGATTTTGGGTTTCAAAAGAGTCAGGTTGTTTCACATAGTTTAGGCCAAGGTAGAAATTTCACAAATCACAGTCCAAAGCAATCTATTTTTGCAAAGTTTTAGTCAATTTATGGGATTAACCCAAGTTGTATTGGTAAATTATTCAAGTGAAACTAAATTGAGAGTTAGGCAATTATTAGTGTTTATTATACATAATACTCCACTATTTATATGCACAATCATAAAGCTTCTAATATTTTATGCTCAACTAAAACCACCTTATTTTTTATTTTTTATATTTGATAATTAAATATGACGTTATTTAATTTAGTATTTGTTATGTACTGACACCGTATCAAAATATTTTGGATTGAGATTAATTATATTCATTATTTACTATTTGAGATACCAATCAACCTGTTTCTCATAGTCATAGCATAGTTCGATAACAATTAGGCCAAGGGACATTACACTGAAGGCGCAAATCTCACTGACTCTATCCTCGATGTTGTGAGCAAGGAAGAGAAGAATAAGAAGTTGGAATTTGAATCGACGACGATGAAAAAGTGAAAAAAAAAACGAAGAAGAACTGAGGGGTTGACCCAAGAATTGATCGGGTTTATTTTTGTTTTCTAATAATTTTTCATTATAATAAATTGAATAAATTAATAAATATCTATATGGCACATTCTTATGACATGTAATCAATATCCATTAACTCAGCGATGAAATTGCCACATCAACGTCCGCTAATGAAAGACTGGACATAACGTTAAGGGTTCTAGGTCTCAACCTTGCGTCCTTGGGGTTTCAATTTTTTTTTAGATAAGGGTGATATAGGTTATTTTTTGAAATTAGGTACTACTGAAGGGATTCGAACCTGGGACCTCCAGGTTCAAAGCTAGTAGTATTACCACTAGACCAATCCTTTGTTCGTGTCCTTGGGGTTTCAATTAAGCAAGCATTCCACCATACTATAAAAGTTTTGTGTCATGACCTTGCAGTAGCCTTATATATATATACATATATAAATATATACTAGGTGGCGATGATGCGCCTTGTCGCGGACGGAAATGGTCTATGAACATGTATTATGTGACCGGGATCGGTTAGTATGCTAAACCTTCTAAGAGGTTGGAAAAATGACACACCTTATTAATTATAGTTATTTTTTGTATTAAATTTGTGATGCATTTAATAATTTTTGGAAATTAAAAACTCATCTTAATTACATTCCTTTTTTCTAACTAGCATTAAATGCAACACAAATTAATTACCTTAGAAACCTATAATTAATAGGGTGTGTCATTTTTCCAATCCTTTTAGGGTTAGGAATGCTGTCTCATCCCTATGTGACCCGTTATGGTGTTTTGTTAGTGTTGTTAGGCTAAAATTAATTTTTTGTTAGCAGTTTTGTTAGTAATATTGACTTGACAATATGATACTGACTGATAATAGATATATGGCGGTAACATCCAATTTAATAAATTCGGAAACTTTTGTCTAATAAATGATATTTACCTAACCCAAGTAGACCCATTGATTATGGGTAGGGCATGGGTGATGTATATATGGGTTTGGAAGTTTGTAGATGAGTTTGGGTAGAGTATAAATATTTACTTCCATAATCTAAATGTGTAAGAGTTGGGTATGGATACCCATTTATTTGAGGGTGTTTTCATTAAGCATACAAAAATGAGACCTATTTGCAGAACTTCAAAAATTTAGGTATCAAAATGTCATACAAAATAATTTAGGTACTAAAATGTAATTATCCATCAATATGCTGAGGACTTATATCCCAAAAAAATAAATTTAGGTTATAAATCTAAAGATCTATTAAGTTTAGGTGCCGAACTGTAATTTGCATAGTTGAGGCTTAATTCCTTTTATGGTGATGTATTTAAGATGATAATTATTTACTTTTTTATAGAAAATGAAAACTATTATTTGATATGTGTAGATACTTAGTCAAACATTCCTGTATAATTGTTGAAAATTCTAGCTCAAGTGAAAAAGAAAAACTTTAGAGAGAAGCAAAAGGAATACAAACTGGAACTCGTTTAAAATTTCACGCCTTCAAATCTCATAGTGGAAAATAATAACTTTCTAATAAGTAATAACCATATATATTTATTTTTAATTGCACTCGACATTTAGCTGAAAAAGTTAGTGGTTCATGGTTCAATTATTAATTCTCTAGCTTGTTGGTGAGTCGTGTATGGGCCCATTCATACTTGTGATTAGAATACATAAAAATTGTATAAAAATGAGGTTTAGATGAAGAAGGCAAAGAAAGAAATAATGAAAGGGTTATGGAAGGCGAGTGAGAAATGAAACGAAGAGTAAGTAGATGATGTAAAAGTTTAGACCAATTCTTTTAGTTGGTCGTCAATATAACAGCCAACCATTTTCACCGTAGTAATGTATTGACACTTTCTTATGTAGATGTCGCATATTTGTTACATTAAGTTAGTAAAGGTTTGTTTAGTACCTCGTAAATGTACTAAATGAGTTTATAAAATCGCTCTTACAATATTTTAGAGTCGTCTCTCTTTTATCATTTATTTAATGTTTCACGTAATGAGCAAATATAAAATGGTCGAATCTTCTCCTACACTTGAGTGATACAACATCTTGTATGCTACAAACTAAATTTATACTTTTATGTTATGGTGGATTGGATTCATGAATTGGTTCAAAAGGATTGGTGAATTGGATTCATGGATTCAAGTGAAATCTAAACATTTGAACAATATGGAAATTTAAAAAAAATTGTAGGTATGAAAATCTCATAAAATTTATACCAAAACATAATTGTTCAATAATTTTACATTAAAAATTAAATTTGGGGTATCAAAATGTACATGTAGTGACTAAGTTGTAATTTAATTAAATTTGGGGTATCCAAATATAAAATGTATAGCCGCCCAATAAGCTAGTGATAGGCAACAGTAAACTCACTTGTGCTTTATATATATTAACTATAATACATTACATTAAGTATTCAGTTTATACGTTTTTTTAAATTTAATAGATATTAATATGTAATTTTCAGAGTTCTCGTAGGATCCGGAGCGAAGAGTGTGCCTAACTCCACCTAGGAATGACAATGGGGCAGGTCTAGGGTGGGTATCTTGATACTCATACCTGCCCCATGGAAGATTTGGTTCAAGTCGGGTAATTTATCATGAGACGCAGATCGGGGCAGCAATGGCAGACACATGAATTACATCAAGGGTATTCAATGATGAAATAAATCATCAATGATTGTCAAATAGCCTTTAGTTCAAGTATTACCATCGCAAAAATAAAATTTTACAAAGAAATTTTGTCAAAAAATGGAAACAAGGTTTGTCTAGTGACCAATCCATAATATGATAAATGTACATAGTTAATTTATCGGAAAAATTGATGTTTTCACTTATTTACAAATTTATGATAGCTAAAATATTATATAATAAAAGGAAAATCCTAAGTAATTTGACTAATATTACATGTACTTTAGACAAGAATAGGTCGAGAACAGGGTGGATCAAGGGCAGCGAGCGATTTTTCGCTTAGTAAAGCGAGTCGGACCGATGAGAGTACCCATACCCGGCTCACCCCAAAAGGTAAAACAGTTCATCATCCCACCCTAGCAAAATTTTAATAATTCACACTTTCAATTATCACAAGGTTTGCATTTTTTATTTTTTTTTATTTAAGGTTTGCATTTTTATATAATCACAATAATCTGACCTAGTTCTCATCGTCTCAATATTATATTGATTCCTTGTACCGCAAACAGCAGACGGAACTGCCGGCCTCCTGAATTAAGTTAGTGCCATTTCCTAATAAAACACAGGGTTGTGCCAAAAAAGATGTCAAAGTGTGATCAATAATACTTTTGCCCTTAATTAAAATCATTGGTCAACGTAGGCGTTCCTCCTAAAATTGTATAACCATCAAAATCCCAAAGCTAAGGATTAAAGACTTATTTTGGTTCTACAAAAAAAAAAAAGACTTATTTTGGGTGTGTGGCTAATTAACAATTGGAAGAGTGGGTCATGATCATGCATTACAACAACACAACACTTAGTTGGTAAGTTGAAGGCTGCCTTTGCCTGACTCCTGTTTTGGGGAGGATGACAAGTGCCGTTACCTCACCTCAGCTGAGACCTGCACCGGTTCCTACCCCACACAATGAAGAAAGAAAATTAATATAAGGTAGAGCAAGTAAGTAAAGAAGTTATTTGTCTCACGAGATCGAACAGGCGTGATAATTACAAGAATTAGGTTTGCATGGAGCGGATCCGCTTAGTAACTAGGTTGATAACTATGCATAACTTAATCATCCTGTATCACTTTAGCGTCTCTTTTTCTCTCTTATAAAATTTTTAATTTTTTCTCTATTAATTTATAACGGACGATTTCTTACTCGTTTTAAGTTGGAATTTAAATTCTTTTGCGCAGTTATCATATTTTTCAAAATGATATTCACTTTGATATATTTTTGGAACAAAAAAAATTGAATCATTTTTTACTAGTCTATACCATATGGTATTGACAGGTATTAAAATAAGAGCATACCATATGGTATAAAGCGTACCATGGTGGTATGAACATATTAAGACTGTAGGAAGGTTGAATACATGATAGTAGGAATGTACTAACTGTCATTTACGACTTTCAATATTGTGTACCACAATATACCACCACGTTCCATGATGGTATTGTGTGGTATTTTTTGGTCATGTATTTTGTTCACCCAGAAATTTATAGATCCAATAGATCATGATGAATTTGTTTCTGCTGTGCAAAAATTTTCAAAAACGATCTAAAAACGAAGAAGATAACATATGGTATGCAATTGGTAACGAGAGGCATGGAATTTTTTTCTCAAAAAATATTGAAAATGAATATCATTTTGTAGAGCACAACGAACTCATTACATCTGTGCAAAAAAAAAAAATTGAAATATGAGTTAAAGCGAAGAAGATATTAGATATGAGACGTTTAATAAAACAAAGGGGGGAAATTTCTTTAATTCTCCCCACTTATATATGAACTTTTTGGGCTCATTTAAAAGGAAATTAATTACTGATGGGTGCATAACAGTATCAGTAGTATCCGAGCTGTTTGCATATTGTTTAATATGTTCTTAATCTATTTTTTGTATTATTTTAGGAAGTTTTGTTATCATTATTCGGTATAAGGGTTTTAGTTGGATTATGAAGTGTGTTAGTTTATGTAAATTATGTTTAATATTTAATTAAAGTTTTTTTGTAAGGGAAGAAAGGGATTGCGAGTAAAAAAAAAGGAGAAAGAGAGAGACTAAGACTAGAGTGAGAGGAAGAAAAAAAAAGAGATTTGATTGTGTAACTCTATAAATAAGTGGTTTCTCTATAGTTAATAATATGAGAAGATTGTTACTCAATAATGTTTCTTTGTATTTGTTGTTTGTTAAGTAGTTTCATAGATATTTTGTGGAAAGAATTTTGGAATGCTTTAGAGCATTGGTGCTACAGTTTTTGTTTTTGTGGTACAACTTAAAGTTATACATTTAACGTTATGGTACAACTCGATGCTTTAGTTTTTGTCTTTGTGGTACAACCTAAAGTGATACATTTAACATTATGGTACAACTTCGAGTTGAATCTATACTCATTTGTAAAATTTCTTTATGGTACAACTTCAATTTATACTTTTAACGTTATGGTACAACTTCAAGTTATACTAAAGCACCAATACTTTTAAAAATAGTAGAAGCGATCATTTTGTGGTTGTTCTGGCCAGTGAAAAAGTCCTCTTGGTCAGGTGTTTCGAGCAATCTACCCTAAAATACAGAGAGGTCAACCCCGTAGACGTATTATCATTCTACTTATTTAAGATTTGTTCACAAATTGTATGGTACGTCATCCGTAATCCCTTAGACTCATACTCTAAGGACACATTCTATTTTTGGCTAGCCCGGGCACCACCGATGGATATTGATTGAAATACTGCATCATTTTGGTTATTTTGAATCAAAATGTTGTATTATTTAGGTATGTGGCATTTCATGTAATATTTGATCTTGGAATGTGGTAGTTTAGTCCAATTATCTTGTTTGGATAGATGATTTACATATTGTGGTATTTCACCACTTAAAAAAAAAGTGAGATAATTGAAATGTTTAGAGAGATGAGGTGTTTCAATTGACTCACTACGTGGACGAAATAACTCATCCAAATGCTGCATTCAAACAACCCATAGAATTAACGGACCTTTCATCAGCTCGTCACATTTGTTAGTTTTGTAACTTGATTGGATCTATAATTAATTAATTATTTTTTACTATACTCAACTTGTAATATGCATAAAGGGTACTGCATCTCAACAAAAGAAATACATATACTTTAACCTGAAATGAATTCTCTGTCTCTTTCTGAAGATTCTGAAAGTATTCCGAACATGAGTACTGACGAACAAAAAGTTAGGAAGCAAGCATCCAAAGAATGGAGATGGACATGGAAAGGAAAGGAGATGGGAAGTGGGCGCCCTCTGCCCCGTGAACAGGATAAAGAACGAATGTTGGTTTTCATTAAAATGCCCACCTATTGAGCTTTCACTTTCAGGTCTCGCACTTGTCCTCAAGCTCGGTAACAAAGCCGGTAGATTCATATTCATTCCAGTATCTCCCATACCCAAAAAAAAATATATATATATACAGTAATTAAAATAATACTCTTTTCCTTTGATGACCAATCCTCCAGGATTCATATCTGGCTATAAGAAGACCCAGGAAACAACCAAACGGCAGCGGCCACAGATAAGAAATTACCAACCAGTTTTCGTCGTCGCCTGTACAACTTTGCGAACATCGATCACGCAACTCCCAACTTGGGATTCATATCAAGATTTCCACTCTTCTCTTTCCGCACTAGTCAATTCTTTCTCGTCAGCCCCGTTTCCGATTTTTGGTTTCTGGGTTCTGATCGATTTCTGAAATCTGGGTGGCCGACGAATCACCAGAGCATGGAAGGCGGTGGTGGTGGTGGTTTGGGCGATGCCAAGACGCCGTTGTTGACGCCGGCGGACGGACGGCACGGTGGTCCTCGTCATTCTGTTCGCCACCTGAAAGGCGATTTCTTGTCCAATTTGCCCCAAAAGCTGCGTTCTGGGATTGACCCTGAATCTCCTTTGGACCTTGACCTTTCCAAAGCCACTGGCTTGCTTGAAGGTACTACTGCCCTGAATTTCCCCTGTTTCTGCCTACTGTTTAAAAGTTCTGGAAATTCTTTGCTGTTTTGCCAATGATCATTTTTTATGAAAACTAAGTCAGAGTCTGCTTATTTTGTCTGGTTGGAAACGTCTGTGTTGCTGTAGGGGAGAAAGAGTACTACGAGAAGCAATTTGCTACCTTGAAATCATTCGAGGAAGTTGACTCTCTGGAGGAACCACAGGCAATCAATGAGGAGCACGTTCTTCAGGAGCAAGCTCTGCACGAGAGAGCAATGAACATCTCCAACTGGGCGAATGTCTTTCTGTTGGCTTTCAAGGTCATTCTGCTCTCTCCCCTGCACTTTTCCCCGTCTGAAAAACACACAGACTAGCACTTTTGGTGGTGCTGAAGTAAGAAAACAAGCTTGTGTTCTTATGATTCTGTGAAAATTGGCAGATATATGCAACTGTAAAGAGTGGATCATTAGCTATTGCCGCGTCAACTCTGGATTCTTTGCTGGATCTGATGGCTGGTGGCATTCTTTGGTTCACTCACTTGTCAATGAAAAGCATCAACATCTACCAATACCCAATCGGAAAGCTCAGGGTGCAACCAGTTGGAATCATCATTTTCGCGGCTGTCATGGCTACCCTTGGTAAGTTGCTCGAAATCTTTCTTCATATGAGATCTAGATCCTCGTTTTTCATTCCCAATCCCAACTTACAAAGAGAAAAAAAGTCAACCATATTGATCACTAGCAAAATTCACTTCTTTGGGAGGGTTAATGTTCAACCTATCAAGCAATTTGTATTTGCAGGGTTCCAAGTGCTAATTCAGGCCGCGCAAAGGTTAATCACGAATGAGCCTTCTGAAAAAATGAGTTCAAGCCAGTTGATTTGGTTGTATGGGATCATGTTGACAGCTACCGCTGTAAAACTGGCATTGTGGTTTTACTGTAGAAGTTCCGGGAACAAAATTGTTCGTGCATATGCAAAGGTTTGATGCTACTAAGCTGTGTATTACTTCAAAAAAATCCCTCTATGTTTCATTATATTGTGGCTCTTGAATTGGAAAGTCATTTGCTTGGCTTATTTTTCCTCTTCAGGATCATTACTTTGATGTGGTCACGAATGTAGTAGGTCTCCTTGCTGCTGTTCTAGGCGACATGTACTACTGGTGGATCGATCCAGTCGGAGCTATCATCCTTGCTGTGTACACCATTACAAACTGGTCTGGCACTGTACTAGAGAATGCAGGTGAGCCAATTTCTCATCAAGAACTTATAAAGTATACATAAAACTGTTGAACTTGTAAAAATAAAAAGTAAATCTACAGGTGGGAAATGGTTAGGCTTGTTATCATTCTATTGGAAACTTTATGTGGAGTGATGTGAAATGATATTTCAGTCATCTATAGGTCTAACTTCTATGAGTTGTTGGGTAAATTTCAAGAAGTTTAGGTATCGAATTGTATCGATTTCTCACCTTTTTATTTGCTTTCCCCTTATGCAGTTTCTTTGGTAGGACAGTCAGCTCCTCCAGAGTTCCATCAGAAACTAACCTATCTTGTTCTTCGCCACCACCATCAAATCAAAAGAGTGGACACAGTTCGGGCATATACCTTCGGCGTCCTCTACTTTGTTGAGGTTAGTCATATTGATCAATGAGCTCTACAAAACTTTTGTTTCTTGCGCTCTAAGCAACTGGATGTGAGTGAGTAATCGCGTGTTTGCAGGTTGACATCGAGCTACCAGAAGATCTTCCACTGAAAGAGGCTCATGCAGTTGGGGAATCGTTGCAGATAAAGATCGAAGAGTTGCCAGAAGTCGAGCGGGCATTTGTTCATCTGGATTACGAGTGCACTCACAAGCCAGAGCATACTGTTCTCAGTAGGATCCCGGATGGGCTTGATTGATCGAACTGAATGATCATGATCAGCTAACGCTAAGTCGTCACTGGACCTGTGATAGATTTGAGTACTACTTCTCTCTCAGTTACGGCGCATAATCACATTGCGGTGATGGGAGCAGCAAGGGAAAGGTCTTAAGATGCATTCTGCTGCACCATTTTCTGGTTTTGTAGTTGCCTACTGTGTACGGAAACCACAAACAGTTGTCTGATTTTGAATCTTTGATCATGGATGGGCATTTGGGCACTGTAGTTGGTGTACTTAAATTAAGAATTTATAAGATGTCAAGTGATGGAAGAGTTGTGACAAGAATTCAAACTTTGATTACTTGTAAACGACTAATAAACTGGAATTAAAAAAAAATAATGAATTATTGATGCTATTCACATAGATCACATAATAAACGACTAAACAATATGGTCTTAATCGGTCGCTTTACAGCATTCTTTATTTGGTTTTTAGTTATTTATTATGTTCTTAGTGGTTCATAAGAGAATCTGGTGGACATCAAATCATGGTGATGTCTCAGTTTATAATAAAATTATGTATAAATGTATTTTAAGTAGAAATTAATCAAGGCATTAGTCAGATCACGTTCTAGGAAATTTCCCTCTAAGCAAACATGAAACATACTTTGTTTTGGTGGTTTTTTCATCATCATTATTATGACCGGTATTTAACAAATTAGAAGCATAATATTTTCAAGTCATGTCGGGTATCTTAGTATCTACACTTGCCTCGTGGAGGTCATTGGGTTAAAAGCTGCCTTTTGATTCAGGGTGTTGATCGAGCTGAGTCGGCCATTCAGATCAGTATTTTAAAGATAATTAATTAAACCTTCAATTTTTTACATTAACATTTGTGAGACGAATGGTGCGGTTTAAAATAGAGATTATGATTTGATAAATAAAGTTCAATTCTTCAAAAAAAAAATAAGATACTGATTTAATTATAATTTTTTGAGAATTAAATTATGATATAAAAAAAGTACATGAGTAAACTACATAAAATCTAAATAAAACAGGTAAAAAAATGACAATCGGGCAACGATTGTGAAATTGCATAAAAAGTTATACAAAAAGATGAGTGATAGAATAAAATTATAGATTAAGCACTAGTTTTTTACCCGGCCCGTTGGCCGGAGAATTTTTATTTATTTATATTAATTAGTTTATCTATATGTTTAAATTTTTGGAAAATATTAATACTTGTAGTTATCACACTCGCTCATAATGATTTGATTATCTAATCACATCGTGAAAGTTCATCACGTCCCATTTAAAATTGTATATCAATATTTGTCATCCAAAACTCTCAAATTTATTATCTTATACAACATATACCAGTTCGTGATTCTCGAGTTTCGACGAACTCTCAACCAATTGATAATATTTCAAATTATTAGATAAAGATACTTGAATACTGGATACATTTAGTTTATCCCAATTGGAACTTGATACAAAGAATAATCCTCACTCATTTTCATTGTGGATGTTCATGAAGTATTGGTATAGGATCTTCTGCCAACATTTGTCTTCGAGATACTCAAATTTAGTATCTTATACAATACAATACGTATCAATTGCTAATTTTTTTATGTTTGGACCAATCCTTAACCCATGGTTGTTATCTAGTTGTTGGTTTAGAATCTCAATCCAATACATTTACATATATTATCAATGGTTCTCTTCTTAACATGATCCTTAGTATATAATTTTCCAAATATTTGAATGTGCAGTCGTTATAATTTATCTATCAATTGTGTTTGTTCATACAAATATTGTGACATTTCACATGCATTTAAATTCAAGGATGTATTCCTATCCAAAAAAAAAATTCAAGGATGTATTGTAGGAACATCTATTGTTAATAGCTAAACATCTACATATAAAAAGTTTATTGTACTTTCAGCCCTAATAAATACCATTACCCTCTGTTTCCGAAGGAAGGGAGGAAAAGGAGGGGAGGTGAAGGAAAATGGGGAGGGGAGGAGAGATTTGGAAGTGAAGGAAATTGGAAGGAAAATGTTGTTTTATGAAGGAAAGTGGAAAGGAAAGTATGTATTGGGAATTGTGATAAATATGTTATTTAATTGGTTATGTAATAGTAAAATAATTAAAATGTGTATGGGTAGTGGAGCAAATGTATTCTTTCTTACTAACTTGGTTCATTATTAAAAAAATTTCTTGATTTAAAAATCTCGTTTATTTTAACTTGATTGAAATTTTTTTCATAAAAATTGGATTAGCTCTCATGTACAAGATGACATTCATTTCTTTCTAATAAGTTTATGTTTTGTGTAAAACGACGTTATGTATAATATAGATCAGTATTATGTAAGCAATTTTAATTTATTAAATACAGATATTAAACATTTATACGTGTCTAGTACGAGAGTGATCAAATTAAAAATAAAAACGGTAAATAATTTATATTTGCCTATCATAAGATACTTACCTAAATTATGTTGAACAATAAAAAAATTATTTAAAAATATAAAATAAATTTGCTCAAAAGAATACGGGAGATGTACCTGTGCAGTGGAATAATTATGAAAACATGCATCATTATCTAACCCACCGCCATCTCCTTTTCAACTTTTAATTTTTAGTTTTTACGCTTTCTTTTCTTTTGATTTTAATATTACAAAATAAATATTCCCCTTTTAACCTAAATTCCTTATCGTCTGCCTTGCCAATTCATTTTTCCAATTCCTACCGAAGCTCTTCAGCAAAGACCCCAGCAGTTTCAGGTAATCCTTTCTCCTATCCAACACATCCCGTCCTGTCTTTTTTTGTCGATTCAAGTACATTTCGGAGGTGAAGGAAAGGGAGGTGATAGAAAATTTAGAAGGGAGAAAAAATGTTGTTTTATGGAGGAAAGTGGAAGAGAAAAAATACATTGGGAAGTGTGATAGATAAGTTATTTTATTGATTATGTAATGATAAATAATTTAATTATGTGTTGATATAATTGTCATTACTTATTACTAGCGGATCAAATTTATCATTTCTTGCTAATTTGGTTCGCTAAATTTATTCTTGGGTCCGGTATCCTGTATTTCCAATCAGATCGACCGATGGTTCAACCATGTTGTACCGCTAAAATCGGCTATCGTTCAGAGTCCGGTATCCTGTATTTCCAATCAGATCGACCGATATGGTAGGGTATCTTAAACCAATATAATGATATACATTCTATAAAAACTTCATAATCTGATGTCATTTTTACTATAAACTTAACACACTTTTATGTACCTAGTAACTTTTTTACGTATTATGTAAAATAATATTATATGTATGCTTATGAATAGACATAAAATATGTTTAACAACAACTACTAATTATAATTATCTTTGCCTATAATTACTAATTATAATTATCTTTCTTAGAATATGTTTATCAATAACAGATAAGTTTTATTATAGAAAATAAAACAAACAAGCATTTTATAGGCAATATTACTTACTAGTTCCATTAATAATTATTTATTATCGTGAATTAATTAATGATACAAGATAAATAATCATTTTATGGTAATATCACTTACTATCATTTTTTCGTGACTAATCTATGCAACCTAGTTAAGAATATCAAGAAAGGAAACCAAATTATTGGAGAGAAAAATAGGATTATAAAGTGGACAAAATATCACCACCGTAGAGAGAAAGGAAACAAAATTAGAAAGAAAAGGAATAAAAAGAGAAAAAGAAGGAAAAGTAAGACTTTCCGCCCAAATCAGAGGGGCTAGTAGAACAGTAAAATTTCAGTGGCTTTTCCCTCCCCTCCGTACTGTAGAAACTTTCGGAAACAGGGGAAACCTTCTCGGGAACGTAATTTTCCTTCCAGTTTATCCCTCCCCTTCCTTTTCTCTCCTAAAAAAACACAGGGTTAAACTCTGCTCGTTGGATGGAATATAAAAACAACTTTTTTTTGCGAAGGTAACTCGATGTAACTACATATACCTTTCTCTTACAAACTAAAATATTTTTATTCAGACTTTGATATCAGATTTTTTTTTTACAACAAAAATTTGGTATTGAATCACATGCTCACAGACATATAACCAAATGACTTCTACAATTGTCTTACTGAATTCTTCACTATTAAAGATTATTCATTTTAACCCAGTCATCCATTTAGACTCTTGTAACTATAAAGGTTTTTTGTTTACATATCTCAAGTAACACAGTCATGTTTATTCATGGCTTCAATCGTCGAATTTAGTTTTGTCTATCAAGAAATTCAAATATTAAATGAAAATTTTTAACCTTTATTTGATTAATGCATAAGTTAGTGGTTGATGAACATGATGTTTAACATACATCCTTAACAAAGATTCCTCTAACTTTCACATGTACCATTTTTCAATGTATCTCGTGTCTCATCCTAGAATATGAAGTCAAGTTCATCAACAATCATATCGAAGTCACTTTGAAAACTATGATTTATAATCTGTGACATTTAATAACTCCAAGTCTGAAAATTAAATTTCTTAACATATGACGTAAGACTTCAATAGAGTTTGCTTAATTAACATGATCTAGAGCAAATTATTAGGAATTTGAACTTAGGATACATTGTGTAAATATATTTTCACTTAATCCGAATGAATAGATTTTTTTTAAGAAATTAGCTATTATTGCTTGGCCAAGTTTCTATTCAAACATTTCTTGTTTTCTCTCTTTCTATCGTTATTTTGCCGTGATAAAATATTATTATATATGTGTGTTTGTATAAATTGTTCATCAAAATGTAACATATTTTTAAATTTTAGTAAAAATCTTAGTAAGCTTAAATAAGATATTTTTGGGTTAAAAGAAGTTACATGTGTTACTCAAATACATTAGTCTATTGTTGTGTAGATCGATACAATGTAAAAGCAAAAACAAACACATAAAGGAATTATAGGGTAAAAGAAAAATAAATATTAACAAAAGTTAGAAATAGCAAATGTAATATACGTCACTCATCATACATTATGTATTATTGTGTACATTGATATAATGCAAAAACAAAAACAAAAATTGGATAAAAGAAAATGAAATATTAAATGAAGAGAGAGATAGCTTCATAAATATATCAATAACTTTTTTTTTTTTATAAAAATATTGTCCACCTTGACAATTTGTGAACTCTCCAAGTGCTTAGGTGGCAAACAATGACTTTTAAATTGCCATAATATTATGTATAGATATATAGATAGATAATTGAACTATTTCGTATCACTAAAACCACATTGATTTGGCCTGGTGTATCCACTAACCCGTATTAATGGTCCAACCAGACCGTAGAGTACAGTTTAATGAGGATCAAAAGAGAATCCATACCCTTGTTACTTAGTTTCGTTTGTAAGCAGTAAGCCCAATCATATATCTGTCCCACGGAATGGCTGGAGACAAACCATAGGCCAGAAGGCCACTGGTGAAGCCCAATAATAACTGAGTCATGTTGTCTCTTTCCATTCCCCAACCGTACGGTACGGATACGAATTACGGAGTCCGGCCTCCGTCCAGCGTGTACATGGGCAACGGGTGGGAACGCCACTGTTAGCAGGACACAGCATAGTTAGCGCACGGCCATGAAATATATGAGCTGGCCCGGCACGAGCACGAACACGAAATATATAGGTTAGTCCGACACGAGTACGAAAAATTTATGAACCGTACTGGGTCTAAACTTCATGAACATGGGCAGCACAAAGTATGAATTGGATCATGCGGATCCTAATATTTTCGAGACTCTATTGAGTATAAGAACGAACATGGCATGAATATATTCGTTCTCGGTTAATACTTTCATTCTCCGTCCAATTTGTTCTTTCTTTTCGTTCCCTCTTTTATTTTCTTCATTTTCAATAAACACGAATATAAGCACCGCACGAGTACGAATAAGCACGACTCGATTCAAACCTTGTCTGGGCCTAGCAAAATTAACAAATGAGCTGACACGACACGACACAAGAACTGACAAGCCGTGCCGAGCACGATACGAAATAAATGAATCCGAAGCGTACCAGTACCGTGCTGGCCCAAACACGGTCGAACGCAAATGTAAAGTCCCGCGCTCCCCGGAGAATCCCCACGTTTGCTTTCCTCCACTCTGCAAACTTTCAGTAACTCGAAACCTGTATTCTACTGACAGAAAGAACAAAACTTTAACATGGTAATCCATTTTACTTGAGCTTATTGTACGGTAGAATTCTGGCTGAATAAGATGAACAACTTATTTATATTACAATACGATAAATAGAGCTTGCATTAAGTTCAGAGTTTTTTATTCAAAAAAAAAAAGTTCAGGGTTTAGCGCTTTTGGCACGACTTGTCCTGATTCTTCTCCTGTTTCAATTTTGGGCTGTATTTTGCAAGTTTTACTGGAAACTGGAATTGCGGTCTTTAACATTTGTGCATGAACCATCGAATCTTCGTATTTTCTGTTACTGTAAATTTGCTTACCCTGCATTGCATACCTTTTACTATCTGAGTTGGTTTCTCTTTAACAGGCAGTTAAGCGGACCAGACATAGTTGCTCATGATCTCTACCTGTGCAAGCCACTGAAAGCATGTTTTCGACAACAAAGTTCACATTGAGAGCTTAGTATTACAATTTACAACCTCAAGGAAGGAGTAGTCTTCTTCCATGAATTCCATCACACTAACTTCCTCACTGGTTCCCCATCCACCTTCCTTCTTCTCTCGTCTTGCCATAGCCAACTAAAACCTCTATCCACCATTACCATACCATCCCTCGGCTGTCCATCTCGCCTCCAAATCCTCCCCTTTCTCTGCTGCCATTCGTCTGCAATCGAGGCAGCAGTCCCTTCAGAGGAAGGAGCCATACCCGTGTTGACCTTCCAAGATTTCCTCCACAAAGACCGACTGGTCTTTTCTCGATTCACAAGATGCACATCAAAACATCACCCCGGATAATCTCTGCTGGAGGAATCACCGAGACATCCGAGGTTCTTGTTTCGATGAGTTCGGGAGATGAATTCGTGGATCAGCTGGTTGATACTTGTGGATTTTTGCTCTTCGCATTTGCTCTTGTGAAAGACTAAGTATTGCCACAGAGTGAAATGCTGGCAAGGGGAACTGATGCATCTTCCTGACAAATGGGCTTCACTCGATGTCGTCTTCCTCTATTTCTTGCAAGCATTGCCGTCTAAGCTTGACCAAGTTCTTGGAAAACTTGCCCAACATGGCCGTCTATCTTGCTGTTTTGCGATTTGCTGGCACGACTTGCAGTCGGCTTGTTGTACTCAGCTCTCTCCTTTTTGTTTTTAGAGTTATTCTCTCACTGATTTCTGGAATGTTGGTTCTGGGAGTGGAAATTATCCCAAAATGTTGATCCATATTTGGATGGGTACGAGTATCTTTGACAATCTAACACATAAATATTATACGGGATGATCTACTATAACGCTGTTTGCAGTGCCTGATGTGACATTTTTTCAAACGAACCATGTCTCAAAGGTCAAGGCCAATAAATATTTTCATAAATGGTCAGACCCAAAGGGGCAAATAAGAAGCAGCAGCAGCTACCGAAACTCACACAGAAAACCTCAATTCATCAGTCTATCACCATTCTTTGAATCATTCTCTTTTAACTTCCAAAAAATGTAAAAAAGGAAACACTCGGGAGACAAATACCAATATCAATCAACTAAATAAAAAGGTGTAGCCTGCTAAGAATTGGCAATTTTTCTCAAAGGAAGATTATTGTGTCCTCTGCAATACAAATTACTCTCATCAAACTTTTCAATAACCAAGAAGAAGCAGAAGAAGACAGGGACTGCGAAAACCGAAAACAGCCACCCACATATCTCCCCACCCAACCCCGAAATCTCTATTTAGAAGAATGAAAACTTTATGCTCTTACTTGCGGCAAACAAGTTGTACTCCTCTACAACTGTCTCTCCTCTCTTATTGTGCTCTGAATCTTGTTCGATTCGATCTGCTGCTGCTGCAGCAGCTGAAACTTTCAAAGCGCCATCTCCAATGGCTCCTTCACCTTTTGAAGGTGCAAGAGGCCATCCGAACTGGAACAAGGAGAAATCATTGTTTCCCGTATTCAGTTTGGCAAAGTTATCAATCTTCCCCCTTTGAACCCTTTTCTCCCCATGAGCTTCTTGTGATAGGGATTCCTGCACTCTGCAACTCTGAGCCCACTCCTCGGTGGTGAAACCTGTTGCCTTGGAAACTGGTTGGTAAGCTTGTTGTGTTGGGCTCGGATTAAAAACAGGAGTCGTCACATGCTGCATTGGACCGTATGGCACACAAAGGCGTGAGTTCCCATTGAGGCTGTAGCCCATGGGACTGGCGTATAAATACTGGTTCGGGTGATGAAATGGCATTGTTGCTGCAGCTGGCCAAGAAACCGGGTTTTGATGGTAGTAACCCATAGTTGAAGGAGCTTGGAATACCGGGTACTGTACGTTATGGTTGTGCACCGAGGCATACATGCCCTGGTGGTGTTGAGAACCCATATTACTGCCATTGTGAACTCCTCCATTATCACTACAATGGGTTGTGGGCTTTGAGAGAGAGTCTTCCGTAGGCAGGACTCCAGAGAACTTCATACCATTTAAAGGCTGCCCATTTGTAACTGGTTTATTCAGTTCATGACATTCAGGGAAACCATCTTGGATAGACGGAGTTTCTCTTCCTTCTGATTGCTGGCTGGCATCTTCAGAGTCTGAAGTGGAAGATGATTCCAGATTCCCATGATTTGAAGATAAAGAAGCAGTGATACTATCTCCTTCACTGAGACAAGATGAACTATTATCAGAAATTGAGGTGTTAGCCAAGGAGCTAGGATTTGAAGTCCCATTAGACGTTGAGCCATTAGGAGGACATGAGTCGACTTCCTCATAAGAGCCAGAATCCTTCACTCCTTCCTTTGCACCAGAACTAGAATCTACAGCTTCATTCATTTTGCAGTATGTTTCCCCAGAATTGCCACCGCAAAAGTTACCACCAGAGGATGACTTGAAAAACTCACTGTCAGATGCTACTCCACCTTTCAAAGTCGATGATGACCTCAACGTAAAATCACTATCTGAATTACTCCTGGGGTACTTCTTCTGAGATTCCAAGGGCTCCCATACTTTCTTGGCATGATGAGGTGTAGAAGAATTTGCAGTGGTACACCCCTTGTTTTTGGGTCTTCCACAACCTTCACGTAAGTAATCCGCTTGACTGTGCTTGTTGCCACGGTAGAATTGCTTTGGCATATCGGGTGAAGGTTCCAGCTTACATGAATGGAAATCGTACCTCTCGCCAATCCTGTTGTTGGGACCATTGAATTTCTCACTGAACCTCAGACCACAGTTTCTAGTATTGGACTTGGGACCACAACTAATCCTTAGTTGTCTACTTGATCCATTGATGCTCCTTGTAGGGTTCTCAATAGGCCCACCACGTCTATCAGACCACCGCAAAGATGAATCCAGCTGGACCTCTTTCCAACATTTCAATCTCCGGCGAGAAGATTTAGATTGCTCGACTGTGAATGATCCATTACTCCCATCTTTCCCATTTATAACCTCGCCATCAAGACAATCATATGAATCATTTTGCTCCATGAAAGTGGTGCACCCATTTGAGTATTGTTCTTCAGTATTAGGTGATCCAGGACTGGATACAGAATTATTATCACCTGCTTCACTTACGGAGTCCCTGCAGCTGGCACCATTATCAAGCTGCTCTTCACTGAATGTCAATGATGACTCATCATCTTTGACTGCATCGAGAAGAAGAGGAACATCATTTGATCCACAACAACTCTGCTTGTCTTTATCCCTTTCTTTCCCTTTTAATCTCTCTTTTCTTCGAAGCTTCTTTTCTCTTTCTTTCAGTCTTCTTCTCTCCTTGCGCTCTTCTTCTTCACGCTTTTCCTTCTCTTCTTCTTCAAGCAGTTTCATCTACAGTGATGATATTAATGAAATTAAATCCAAATACAGTCACTTAAAATAAGACAACATTTCCTAAGAAGAAAGTATAAAAGTACAAGAATAACCCACACCTGCTTTTCCAAGGTAATAATTTCTTTGCATGCAACATGAATTCGTTCTTCCAGCAGGTTTAGTGCAAGGCAGACAAAAATGCTGTGGGCATTCTGGCGTGCGGTTCCTTCTCTGAAAGCCTTTTCAACCTGAAATAGCATCACATTGTTTGAGTTATGGAGCATCCTAATTGAGAATCATACGCATGAACCTCAAATTTCACAAGCAGGCAGCAACCAGATAGACACTGTGGCACCTTTTCACATTCATCTAATGGAAAATCATATGCATGAATTTTATCTTACCCACAACAACTATATTCTTTGATTACCTATGACCAAGAAACATCATGCTACACTCTAGAGAGCCCAAGCAAATCCTTATTAGGAAGATACAACGTCTAAGAAAAGAAACAATAAAAATTTATTAGGAAGATAAATCATGATGCAGCTAATGTCACATGCCTGTTCCTTGAAAATAACAGTAGCAGCATCTAGAAGGAATTCTCGAGCAAGTTCAGGACTCTTCGCATGCTTTTGGGGACGGGAGCATTCTCCATCAAGCTCATTTCCATCCTTCTCCATGGAGTCATCATCCTAAAAGAGTCCAAAATACAAGTAATGGAGGTTTAGTACCATCAGAAGAACAACATTTAAAATGACCATAAACATTTCTTCAAAAGCAAATAGTATACTAAGGAACATAAGTGCTACATGCCTCTTCTTCCTCAGTCTCTTCAGCATGCTCAAAAAATCTTCTGATGCTTTCACCTCTTGTGATTGTAACAAAACCATCACCAACTATTAATCTACAATGGACGCATTGTCGACCCTTTAATGCATGAGCTTTCACAGAAAGCTCACTGCACCGGCCATCCATTTTCCAAGCCCTTAGGGTGATAAAGCATGCTGTCAAGCCACTAAGGTCCAATCCATTGACTTGCACACTCTCATTCATGCCTACATTTTCAAATTCTAGAATGTCAGACTTCCCTTCTCCTGTTCCAACGGCCCATTCAAAGTGATGATATGTCCCAACAGAATCAGCAAAAGTTTGGCGCCAATCAGCTTGTACCATATCATCTGAAACCTGCAAATAGTGAAGCCGATACTCTCATATTAGCAACCCACATAATCAAGATCTTTGGCAAGTTACTCCACAATAAATCACAACAACAAAATGTGAATATTACTACCTCATATTGGAAAGCAGTATCCGCAGCACAAAACCAACTTGTGCAGCGTTGTTCTCTCCGCATACGCTTCAGCTCCTTTAGCTCTTTGAATTCTCGGATAACATTCCTCCTACAGTCTCTACAGAATCTCTTGCTGTCAAACCTGTAACATGGATGAGGGTGCAGTTAAAATAGGCAGCATTAGTTTCCACAGCAATAAGCAGAATCACAGCAATGAGCATTAAGAACATAAAAGCTGGAGCAAGTATGCGAGCAACTGCTTCATCCCTCAATGAGACAGAAAGAACTAGTAAAGCTAGAAAGGCGGTTGTGATGGTCTAGGATACCAACGAAGTTACGAAGTAATCATTTCCTTTCTCTTGACTACTTAATTTAAAAAAGGCAGTAACAGTAACCCCGTTTCATAATATCTATGGGGATAGTCCAGCACATTAAGATGAATGGACTGTTACTTGCTACTGCTTGTTGCAATTGGCAAGGGACAACATATACTCATGTTAGCAATACAGCAGAAATGCCTGCAAATGATTTGCCTTATACCTTTGATGTTTCCTTTTCTTTTCTTTTTTTTATTCATGAACTTTTATATTTCTTTGGATTCCTTTACAAAACAGAAAAGCAAGTTGCTCATTGTTCCCATATCTTACCATTCACCAATTCATAATTGCATTCAGCACTCTCTTCAGTTTCGTTCCTCTCTGACAAATGAGAGCTACAAGATCTCACTAATGACCAAAGATTCAAGCGAACAATATCACTAATCTCTAAAACTTTCCCTAATATTTTTCTTCTCTTCTCACCTCGCCTTTCCTCTAAAGTGTAACTGCGGAACCCAAACAAAACTGAACTCACTTTACTAGATTCAGTTATTATTCCCTTTTCTAATCTAACTTGGTGGTAAAATGAACAAGAAATTGCTAAATGCACACCTGTACATGAGCCTCTCAATGAAATCCTCTTCCTTCATCCTGAGAAGAGACTGCCTCGTCTCTTCTCCCAATGCCGACCAGAAATCAACTAGTGTATCACAAGAAAGCCTGGCAGTGTGCAATGCACACGTCTCTCTAGTTCCATGGCCTCTACCATAACTTGCAATTCCTTGGCTAATCCAACCGCGGCCTCCCCCACCACAAGCATCAGGATAGAGCAGTTCCCTTTCCCTCTCCCTTGCGCGCGCACTATCAAAGACCTGATATTGAGGAATACCCATCAGCTGCATGGTACAAAAGGGATAACAGCATATCCAAACAGGAAGCACCAAATGAACACGCTCACGTTTTGAAGCCCTTTAAGAGATTTGGAACACAAGTAACAATCCAAGAGTGTCAAAGATCCTTCTCGTGTTGTAGTTAGACCTCCCCAAGGATGTACAGCTGGGTCTTGAATCTCATCTTGGCACCCAGTGATCATATTCATTGCACCATTTGTTTGATTTCTGGAGACACCTGGTGGTCTCTGGCTGGAAAGATTAGCACCTCCATCCGTTTGCAATGATTTTCCGTAGATGACAATTTGCAAAAACCCTTCGAGCAATAGCCCATTGCATCTTGAACAATACATGTTCTTACGAGCTTGCTCGAACAAGGTATGCTTGTCTATTCTCAGCAGCTTCTGCCGGGCTGGAAGAGATAGCTCCTTCCAAAACTGTGTCACACGAAGATTAAGTTACTTTTCAGAAGAACACTCACTGACAGTAGAAAGATTACACACTCAGGGACATTTGACGATTAACTGAACAGAAATGACAGAAAAACAATTGAGTGATTGACATCGAATGCAAACAAATGCCCACTAGACTGCTACCCAATATCCTAATTCAATGAAACATGTTTCAAAATGGGAATGCTGCAAAACACTAATTCCATTGTAGAGAACAAAATGAATATCCAAATAAATGGGGAGCTTGGGAAGGACGCAGACAGAAAGTGAGCAATCCAAAAGCCCCAAAAAACAGCTGAAACAACGCTCAAACACCCAGCAGAAGAACCAATTTGAACAGCGAGATCCAATCCCAGCCCAGAACAGCCCTCACAGCTGAACCGAAGCTAGCAATGAAATTAAGAAGGGAAAAAAAAATCGACAAACGACATGGCACTGATCCAATCCAATCCCAACAGATTCCTATTCACAGAGCAAAAAACGCATAGTCTACCACCTTCTGGAGCTGATTGAAGCCAACATCAACGCTGTGTTTGGACCAGAATCCATTGCCAGAAACTGAGTACAGCCCAGATGAAACATTACTGAATTGCTCATTTCTCTGCGGTAGTCCCGGCATACTTTCCTGGACGCACAATTTCTCGCTTCCGCCTACAGTTATTCAATATGTCTCTCTCTCTCTCTCACGGTCTGGTAGATTCAGTCCCCCTGCCTTTCATCTCTAAAATACCACGGAATCGCAGAAGCATCCGATTCAATCGAATTATTATTGGAAACAGATGCCTAGAAACGCGATTCAATGGAGGAATTGAATCCAGTGAGAATCCGCAAGATCGGAGGTCGGGTGGGCAGTGAGAGGTGTGTGCCAGCTCGGTTTTGGATCGGGTGACGAGACGGTGGATTGGATTGGCGTCGGCGATAAGGAGACGACTGCGCGGGATCGAGAGAATTGGCGCCGGAGATTCGGGGGAGGAAGAAGACGACGGAGGACGTAACGGAAGGGGCGGGGGAGGGTACGGTGGGGGTTTTGGGGTGACGATGATGAGATTTGGTTATATATGAAAAAGAGAAGAAACCAAAGAGAAAGAAGAGGCAGAGGCAGAGGCAGAGGCAAAGTAAGGAAGAATGGAGGCTGGCTTGCTGGCTGGTAAGGCGAGAGAGGGATTTTTGGCTTTTGAAGAGAGACGAGAAAAAAAAAATTACAGATGATTGTGTGAAGGTTGGGATTGGTAAAAAAAAGTGATGACTTGGCCATAGGTGGCGCGGTTAAAATTGGAGAGTGTGTTTCTGATTCTGTGTATGTAATGTGTGTGGAAAAGAGTAACTTGGTTTTTGCATAATGATACGTTCCCAGTTTTTACCTTTGTTAGTTATCATTACTGGGTGAATACAAGAATCATGTTGTTTCTATGACAACATTTTTGGACATTATGAACTTGGAGATTTCTAGCAGAGAGACCTATTCGAGCAAGGTTACTTGCATCACCACTTCTATTCTTAGAAAATTAAATTGATTTAGAACCACAAGTCTGTCGATTATATATTAAACTCTAGATTATATATATTGAATCGATAATATCAATCTCCTAAAAACTTGTTAGATTTTTTATTTTTTGTTAGGTTTTGGTAATGATATAAATGTTACTAGATTGTACCCCGGCCCGTTGGCCGGTTGCAATATGATAATGGTAAATTATAAATGGTTTCAATGTAGTTACTTACTTTTTACCATTAGTCAAACTATTCAATTGTTGAGAAAATAAATAAAAAAAATAGCATCCATCATATATATTACTACATTGTAATTAATGCTTTCTATGCATATCTATATCTATCTATCTATCTATACTATATATTATGGCAACTCAAAAAAAATTTCTTGCCACATAAGCACTTGAAGGATCCACAATTTGCCAAGTTGGCAACTTTTTTACAAACAAAAAAATAGTTATTAATGTATTTATGGAGCTACCTCTTTCTTTTTTAATACTTCCATTTTTTTTATCCAATTATTCTTTTTCATTTATCCATTTATTCTTTTTTATCTTTAATAATAAGTTACATGTTGATAAACTTAACCAAACACACATAAATAATAATTTTTTTAAATAAACAAAATATAAATAAGAAAAAAGAGAGTGACATATATCACATTTATTTAAATAAAAAATATCTGATTAAACCTTATGAAATAAATTTTCTACTCATTTTTACTAAAATTCAATGATAAGTTACATTTTGATGAAAAAATAAACAAACATACACATAAACAATTATGTTTTAATCGATTAAACGAAAATATATATGAAAAGAGAGAAAATAAACATTTGTCATTCAATTACTTTTGAAAAATAAACTAAATTACTTTATATTTTGTTGCAATGAAACACTCTCTTATTCGTACAATATATATCTATAAAATAAAACAGTAGTATTTAGCAAAATGTCAGAGTATAATCTTGATCGAGTAGTTACAGTTATTTATTTAAAAAAAAATCTTATTCGTTCAGATCATGTTCTACCTTAAATTCCTTAAATGAAGAGGAATCGCATGTGCAATAATTTGATAATGTGACCTAAGTTCACATTAATAATATTTGCTCTATATCATGTTGATTGAGCAAGCTCTATTGAGGTTCTAAGTCGTATGCTAAGAAATTTTCTTTCAGACTTGGAGTTATCTTCGGCGATTATAAATCAAAATTTTCAAAATGACTTAAGTATGATTGTTGACAAACTTTGACTTCATACCCTAGGATGAGACACAAGATTCCTTGATAAATAATAGATGTGAATGTTAGAAAAATCTTTGTTCAGAATCTATGATAAACATCATGTTTCATCAACTACTAACATAGGCATTTACCAAATAAAGGTTGGCAATTTTTAGTAAGATCGTCAATTGGGATAAACATATTTATCCAGCAATCAAGTATCTTTATCCAATAATCTCAATTCTCAAAATTGGTTTTCAGTTCGTCTAGACTCGAGAAAAACGAATTAATATATGTTGTATAAGATAATAAGTTAATGCAAATAATCAAATGAAATACACTGATATTGTTCAAATGATAAGACATTTTAAATGCACTTAAAATATGTGTATTGAAGACACTCTTTATCAATTATTAATATATAAGCGATAAAATCTTTGAAAATTACACATTCAACGACCATGTTAAGACCAAAAATCCTCGATAGTGTGTGTGAGTGCCTTAGATTGAGATTCTAAGTCAACATATAAACAATGACCACCGGTTGAGGTTTAGTATAAACTTCAAAAATTAACAATGGATACATATTATATAATATACTAAATTTAAGTGTCTGGATAAAAAAAAAAACAAACATCCAAAATGGAAATGAGTCGAGATTAGAGAATTTAGTCATCATGAGGGCTACAGTGTGTGTCAAGTTTCAATATGGATGAATAAATCCAATAATGAAGTATCTTTACTAAGAATTTCTCACTAAAAAGTCGTAATTTTTACAACATTGGTCGAGAGTTCGTCCAAACTCGAGGATCATGAATGTGTATTGGATTTCCAAAGGACCTAAAATCCCAATCCCTTTCGAGGGCTAAATACTTCTGATCACAACCATATGTGCTAAAGTAGAATGAAAAAGAAGCAAAAAAAAAAAAGCAAAAAAGAACATAACCTCTAATAAGATGAACATAATAAAACCATATCGAGCTATGATCCCGTCATCCCTACCTTTTTTATATTATATATCGAACAATAGACAACCCCAATGGTTCGATGGCGTTATGGGGGTAAAAGCGAGATCTCTAGATAATTTTGAGTGTAATATACATATACATATACATATACATATACATATATATATATATATATGTAATATCAAGGTATACTATGCTTTTTATTTAACTCAAGATACGATAGAAGATACGTATTACGAAGTATGTGCATAAATTAGAGGTTACAGAATTAGGGACTAGAGTTCACCTATTAGAGATTAGGGTATAGTATAATGCCCCAAAAAAATCCGGTTAATTCGGGTCTAAATAGTAAAACTCAATGGTCGTATGGTAGTATGAACGCAAGAGTATAACATACTCCTAGCGCACGCTAGCTTGAACTATATATATGTGTGTGTGGTTTAGGTTGGCGTACGCTAAATATTAGTGTTTTGGTTGACGAATTTTGACATAAGTTCTAAATGGGACGTGACAGCAGCATAATTTATTATTCGAAAACCGAAGCACCACGAGTGAGTGTGCTAAATATTGGAAATTTCAATATAGACATACTACAAACTCTGTTACAAAATATTTAGAAGATCCAAAATGATTTAAACATATAAAATATAAAATAAATCTCTCCGATCAACGGGCCGGGTAAAAAGCTAGTTATAGTTGAAATCAAAACGATAGAACTCACGCAAGAAAATATCAACTCATAATAAACTTAATGACACAATATTTAATGTCTTCCAAAATGACTGGTGTCACTTCTTTACCATCAATAATCTCCATCATCAACTCTATTACGTTCATCAACAACATGCGCTTCTTTTTGTACATTTTTTGCCAATCAAATTCAAAAACAAAACATAGTCATATATACACGTGAAATATCATTTTCATTATTCTGTGTGATCATCGATTATCTTCAAACCTATTAATTAACTTATATTCCATCAAAACAAAAAAACTTAATTAACTTATACGATTTGTTATATTGTACTCACTAAACTGGATGTGGAAATTCAACTTCATTTCATTCTTTCACTGTTTTTTATCTTTTAAATTGTCAACTTATTTTTGGATAAAATACAAATTAGCCTAAAAAATAAAAATAATTAGCATTTATAACAAATCATTAGATTCAAACTGATTTTTACCTTATTAGCATACTTCCACTTCAATTCAGTTCTTGTAATGTAGTAGTAGGGTTATCAAACAATCTTTTCTCAATCAACCATAGGAGGTTGATCTCAAATTTTATCATAAAAATAATCAAAATAAAATATTTTAAGATGCATTTTAGAATTTCAACATAATATGAAAGGATTTTTTACCGTTGTAAGAATGTTATCCTGAGTGGCTCAGTCACTTTAAGAATAGATTAGGTAGCATCAAGGTAGCTCCAATTTAAGAGAAGAACTTTTCTCTCTTGGCAAATCATTAATAGATGAAGAGCAACATCTTAAGTACTAAACCAATAAAGTAAGAAGTGGTTGCATACCTTGATATTCAGAAACAAAGATGAATGTCACATAAATCGCCTTAGCAATAATTTTACTGAATTAGTAACGGTTGTGCCTCATAGAGTTCTCTTTACAACAATCTCTTATAACTTGGTTGGACATTGATAAATGATTTGAACTTCCTAAAAAGAAATTCTAAATCAACCTGGAAATCTCGTTTACTTATTAAATTTACAATCCATGAAGCAAACAATCCCCTAATCACTCGATAAATATTTTATTCGAATTCAAGGAACTTGAAACATCATTGATGATTCTCATTTTGAGATCATTTAGTGTACAATTCAGTTTCTTAGAATAATTATAATTATAATATTTGGTATAAACCTGGACTAAATAGGCACTGTTTTACTAATATATTAACATTAATTTCATTAACTTCAATACTTACTTGATTAATTATTCCAGCCCCATAACACAAAACTATGTGATAAGGGGATAAAAGAATGAGGCCAGTACATGTTTGGGAGACAATCCGCCATTAATTTCATATTCAGGGATCATTTTCCTGGTACTCCTATAATTGGATGTGCATATTTGGGCTCATTGCTTCCAGGGCAAGTGTCCCGTTTATGGTATCCATGTAGCGCATGTACTTGATTCCAAGAAGCCGCCTGAAATTTGAAGGAAATTACCAAAGCGTCCTTCCGTGCTTTGCGCAGCGGCCAGAGAAAAGAAAATGGGATAGGTGATGGAGGGGAACCTCTTTATATGTGTTGTTTAGAAGATTTAGATTCACTCCAATGTGGAGGCCACGTAATTATTTTGGGTTAATATATTTGTATGGCATGAACTTTGACCATAATAAACATCCTCGTCAATCTTTTCGATTTATAACATCCTGGCCCAAACTATACATCAAAGTAACGAAATTGACCGTTAAATTGGACGGTCAAACGCGTTGACTAACTGTCAATGAGCCACGTCACTGCCAATTCAATTTCAAATTTTTTTATAATTTTCACCTATTATCATTTTTCTTTTACATTTTGAACAAAAAAAAAAAATTAAACCCTTCCATCCTCTCTGATCCCCTTTCACTCCCTGTTGTTGTCTCCTCTCCAAATGGAATTGAATGTTCACCAGCTCTCTTAGGTCGTCCACCATAACTAGATGATGGCTTCCTCCCGTAATTTTCCCTTCATCTTCCCCCTCCGACGACTCCGTTGCCATTGGATCCAGGAACTCGACGACGATTCGAGAACTAGAAACCCTAGATCCGGTGAATTTGAACGAGAGAGAGGTCGTCAATCGGTTGATCGGGATCAGAGAGGAGATGAAGGGTTTACCTTTAATCGGTTGTCATACAAATTTGGAAATCTCCATATCCGCTAATCTCAGGAGGGATTGAAGAAACTTCACGGCGGCGCCGATAATGAATCCTTCTATGTTATCCCTCACTCCAGCTCATTCGCTCGCACTCCCGCTCGATCGCCTCTTCTGGAGCCCGGCGGCGGGCCTCTTGCTGTTGCTGGTTTGTCGGTGAGCCTGATTCCTTCCTCCCCTAGGGTTCGACGACGACAGCGGGAGCAACCGAAAGAGGGCAGAGGAGCTACGATCCACTAAGGGCGGTGAGCGAAAAGTTGTGGAAATCGACCTTGGTACCACCATTTTCGCACTCGCCGCCATGGATGGAGGGAAGCTGACCATTACCCAATCTTTTCAATTCCGTCCGTTTGGCGATGATGATGACGAGTAAAGGTTTGGACTTAGGATTTTATTTGATTTACGATTTGGGAATTTTGGGGATAATCACCCAGGTTCTCCGGGGCGGTGACGGGGGAGATGGATTGGACTTTACACTTGGGGCATTTACAGTTGATTGTGATGGAAGAAGGATAAGCAGAAGATGATTTTTGGAGAACAGACGGCAGCGGGGAGTGAAAGGATCAGAGAGGAGATGAAGGGTTTATTTTTTATTTTGATTAATTTTTGTGTTTACTTTTTTTTGGGTTCAAAATGTAAAAAAAGATAATAGTGGAAATTATGAAAAAATTTAAGTGAAATTGTTGTCTTGGCAGTAACGTGGCACATTGACCGTTACTCAACGCATTTGATCGTCTAATTTAACGGTCAAACAATGAGTTTGGCCAATTTCGTTACTTTGATGTATAGTTTGGGTCAGGATGTGATAGATCAAAAAGATTGGTCAGGATGTTTATTATGGTAAAAGTTCAGGCCATACAAATATATTAACCCAATTATTTTTCATTTAACTGTTGCTCTGTACTAAGTTTTCCTATATAAAGTTCAAGATATTTGTTATTGCAAATTTGGGTATAAGTTTACGCGATGGATCATATGTATATGATAGGCAATCATAATAGTAATATAAATTAGGTAACATTACCTATCAATAGTCTACTGAAGGAGGTCATACCGGCAAGGCAAAGGGAAACTGTGATGTTCGCAATGAGATTGAATGGGTACTATAAAGGCCTTTCTTAAACCTCCACAATGAATAACTCGAAATGTTCACACGTCTGTAAATGTTAGGGTAATAAGGCTATATTTTATTAACCATGGAATACAATATCATAACCAAACCGTCCAAACTAATACAACAACCAAATTAACCAAACTAAAGTTTAATCGGTTTGGTTAACCAGATTAACCGATATAAAATTACATTATCATTAAGTGAGAAAATTTTCGGTTAATTTATTAATTCAAAATTTATATAATGAATAAAACATAACAATCAACATTTGGTTATAGTTTACCTTTAACATAAATACATGCAACTAAGACAATTATCTTACGGTTAGTATAGAAGTATTCACCTAGCAAAAATTTATCACAATGGTATGAGTTAATGAATTTTTGTGTTTGTATGAATTGACTAGTCTTTTAGAAACTTTCATAGGCTGAAAAGGACCTTGCTTTCAAATTTTCATCCAACATAATATATGAGATTTATCTAAATTAGGCGTTCATATGTTGTGGTCTACACTCTACATATACAAATATACATTATAGGAACAATATCAAGTTTTATATTTTATGAGTCTAAAAGGGATGAACGTTTAACTCTTGAGTGGTTATTCAAAGTATTAAGTATGTGTATATATTAGATATATGACTAATTATTTATCTGGTTAATTTGGTTTGACTGGTTAGGAGTGTCTGAAACCAAACCAAATCACCTAAACCAAACAAGCTAAAAACTTTAACCAAACCAAACTAATTATCCAAATTAACCAAACCAAATTATCCAAATAGTACTGGTTAAAACGATCACCATGGTAACCACACCGTTTGAACACCCCTAGTAAATGTTGTCCCTTTATAAAATTAACTAGAAAAGCACCCAAAGCCCTAAAGTATGAATGACATTCTGAGTTCTGACCCACAGTTTCCGTTTTTTCTTTAGACCAATCCAAGCCTATGTAGAGTTCATTTCCTCCATACATTAAAATGACAATACAACTCTTATTCTCGCAACATGTAATCAATTCTCTCTCTTATACATTAGTTCTCTGTATTTTTCAAGTTGTTACCTCCCAAACTAACTCAAATGTAAAAAATGCAAATGGACAATAATCTTCATGTCACATTCGCCATATTAATCTGAATTAGAAATCAATTGTGAAGTTGGAATAAGAACCTTTTTCACATGAAGATGTTTGATCATATATGCATTGCATAGCACATGTTAAAATTGGGGACAATAAGAACCGACCTATTGATGATGACTCTCTCTCTTCCGTTTATCTCTCTACCTTTACTCTCTCTGTTTTCAAAATCCAGATATGGATTCCCTCATGTATCCTTCGCAGAAGGAGCCTCATCAGCCTCCTTAGTGACTCTAATGGAGAAGAAGAAGATTATAGATAGCTTGTCGATCCTTGTTTCACCATCTGAAGAAGCCAAGTCAGGTCTAATCAGGAGTAAAGGCCTTCAATGCAAAGAACAGGAAGCTACTTTGCTGGTTGTTTCTTCCATCAATAATAGCAATCCTTTCGGCGATTGAAGACCCCAAATGATCTTCTCTGCCATACTAAAAATCCCCAACTACTCACTTTCACCAAACATCCTCTACCCTTTATTGCTATATACCTCGGACTATTTCATTAGTTTCCCTCTCTCAGCAGCAGAGACAGATAACATTAATCCCAGCCTGTTCAAACCTCCAATCCTTCAAAAAGAAATATACCCTCTTTGTGTAAACATCGAGCCATTCAAAACCCCAAAATCAGAAGGCAGAGCCATTATGATCCTCCTATCCCATCAATCTCAAATCTCACCTACATGCATTATCTCTTTAATGCGGGAGAAATCTGGAGTTTGGCTTTACCATGACTCTATAAATCTCATTATCCAGAAATCCCACTACCATAAAGCCCCACTTCTATCAGATCTAATCGTCATACCCTCTCAAAAGACCAAACACCCACCCAAAATGGAGAACCAAGGCAACAACTGTCTGCTCAACCTTGATCCGACTTTGGAGGAGGGGGACTATGATGCGGTCTTCACACATGAGGTTCCCCAGCTCCAACAAGGCATCCGTCTGCGCCTTGTTGGGAAGATCTTCTCCGAGAGGGATATCAACAGGCGATCTATGTCTGGAATGATCAACGGAGCCTGGTCTCACTTTTGCAAGCCGGTGGTTCAAGAGGTACCAAGAACCAAGAATACTTTCATGTTCACCTTCGGCAGCAAAGAGGAGATGAATAGAGCTTGGGCTGGAAGACCTTGGTCAGTTTCTGGGAATATGCTCCAGCTCAAGCTTTAGGATGACTCAATAAAGCCTCAAGATATCAATTTTTATATGGTGGACTTCTGGGTTCAGGTGCATGGCATCCCAGATCATAGAAGAACAGTTTCCAATGTTGAATCTGCAGTGGCGATGTTCAAGGGGTTCCACAAGATTGATATGAGGGGGCTGAATCCTGAGCGGTATATGGAGTTCATTCGAGTTTTTGTGCAGGCTGATAGTACTCGCCCGCTTCCTCCTGGATCTTACTTCCACACTAATGGGAAACGAGAGTGGCTGGGATTTCGCTATGAAAAGCTCTATGTTCTGTGCTATTATTGTGGTCGACTGGGTCATGGCAAGTAGGAATGTCCATGGAGAAAGGCTAATGAAGAAGCTCGTGTAGCTGGTCCTCCTGAAGGTAGATTCACTCCTTGGATGAAAGCGGGTACGAATGCTCCAAGGCCCCCTCCTCCTCCTAGGGGAAGAATCATCCAACAAAGTCCAGGAGATGCAGGGTCAAGCACTAACTCCCCAGGCTTCACTCAAAATCAGATTTGGGTTGCCGGAGGTGGCTCACCGGCGACGGGCAGCATCAATCCGAGAATCTCATCGACACCGTCGTCCCAGAGATCCGATGGAGTTTTGGAGCTCGCCGTTCGAGGTCCCCCCGGGATTCACTCCCCATCCTTTCCCAACGGATCCTTCCTCACCAAATCCGAGATCGGTGTCAGGGCCTTCTTGCCAACAGCTCCAACATCCACATCCAGAAGCCAACTACATGCTCTATGGGGCCCTACCATCAAGTTCACCTCATTTTGACAAAGATTGCCACTTCCCCAACAATATTGCAAGAAACCTCTCGGCTGAAATGGAGGTTGAAGCTTGGGCCCATGCTTATGCCCAACAGCCCAATCTAGCTTATCAGGCCAATTACTCCCAGGCCCACAATCAGCCTTTCCAAGCCCACATCTCAAATGCAGCATGTTCAACTAATCATCTTCAGCCCAACCTGGCTCAAGTTATGCTTGAATTAAACAGGAAAATGGACCTTAATAAGAAGCCACTTGAGGATTGTCCTAACCAGCAGCCTCATAATCTGGAAGAAGGACAGGCCGAATGGAAGAAGAGGAAACATGGTAATGCACTTGATTTCGAGGGCCCCTATTTTGCCTTGGGGGAAGGTTCTATAAAGCCTAAGAATGCAAGAATCAAAGTGAAGCCAAGGAAGAATCAAACCAACCCAGGGCTATGGGAGTGGTAGAAGAGTCTCACGAGACAGTGCAGGAACTGGGGAAAAAAGAGCAGCAAGCAGACTTTCTATCTGAAGCGCAGGTGGCCAGCAATAAGCCACCAAGTGGAAAATGAGTTGCATTAGTTGGAACTGTCGAGGAATTGGGCAACCTCGGACAGAAAATCATTTGAAAAGAATGATTAAGAAATTTCGCCCATCCATTGTCTTCTTGATGGAAACCAAGAATGAGGAGAAGACTTTGGAAGACTTGGGCATCCAAAACAATTTTCAAGAACGGGTGTATGTGAACCCGGAAGGGACAGCCGGAGGCCTAGCTCTTTGGTGGACTGCTGGTTTTTCTCTTCAAGTTTTAGATAGCGGTCGGAATTTTATCGATGTATTTGTCAATTATGGTAGCGGGTTTTTTATGACTTTTACCCACGCCCCCTCAGTTGTTTATGAGAGGAGGGCGTTTTGGGAGTCTTTGTCTAGGGTTAGGAGTGATGTCAATGTTCCTTGGGTTGTTATTGGTGATCTTAATGCAATGTTGTTTGACTATGAGAAGCTTGGAGGTGGTTCTCTTCGAAGGGAGTCGGTGGATCCTTTCAAGACCTTCATTTTTGAGAATGGGCTCATCGATATGGGATTCAAAGGACCGCACTTTACATGGAACAACAAGTGAAGGGGTGACCGCAACATTAAGGGACGCTTGGATAGGTGCCTATGTACCCCTTCGTGGAGAGAGTTTTTAGAAGAAAGTACAATCTTCCATGAAAGTGATATCGGGTCCGACCATCGGGCATTACGATTGGAATTCCATTCTCCGGGAAATTCGAACAAACCACCTTTCCGGTTTGACAATCGTTGGGCCGGAAAGGAAGAATATGATTCTATTGTGATGAATGCTTGGGCATCGGAAGGCTCTCATGAGCAACGAGTTAAGAGATGTAAAGATGATCTCATGGAGTGGGCAAAAGGAATGATCCAAGCGCAACATCAAAGAGAAAAGGACATTCGTTTCCGACTTGAGTCACTCTCTAATTTGTTTCGATCAGAGGAAGTACTAATTGAGGAGAAAGGGTTGCTTGAGGAATTGGATCTCTTATGGAGAGATGAAGAGAGAATGTGTCGACAACGATCTCGCATTCAGTGGTTGGCGGAAGGAGACCGTAACACCAAGTTCTTTCACAACTCTACGGTTTTTAGACGCCATTCCAACCAAATTACGGGATTGAAGGACCAAAATGGAGCATGGATTAAACAGCCCTCACTTCTCTCTCACCATATTAAAGATTTCTTTCAAGACCTCTTCACGGCGAAGGATACGAGGTTCAACAACAACCTCCTTCATGACTTTCCTAGGCTGGTTTCTCATGAAATGAATGATACTTTGAGCGCCCCAGTTACGAGAGAGGAAATCAGGAAGGCTGTCTTTTCTTTGGGGGCGCACAAATCGCCGGGGCCCGATGGCTTCAATGGATTTTTCTTCAGAAGATATTGGGATCTTGTTGGAGAAGAGCTTTGTAGGGAGATTCTCACTTTCTTCAGTACATCATCTCTTCCGGCTGGATGGAATGACACTCATATTGCTCTTATACCGAAAATTCCATCTCCGGAGAGGATTACTCAGTTTCGCCCTATTAGTTGCTGCAATTTCAAGTACAAGGTGATTTCAAAAATCATGTCAAGTAGGCTCAAGGACATGATGCCTGACCTTGTTTCTGAGATGCAAGCGGCGTTCACAGGAGGACGCATGATCCAAGACAACATCATCATCGTCCATGAAGTCCTTCATCAGTTCAAGAAAAGGAAGAAAGGACCTAGGTTCGACATGATGCTCAAGATGGATATGAGGAAGGCTTATGATCTTGTGGACTGGAACTGCTTGGACGCTCTTCTCGATGCCTATGGTTTCAATTCTACCTGGTGCAGTTGGGTAAAGGAGTGTGTTCGAACAGTGCGCTTCTCGATTCTGCTTAATGGGGGTCCAACTGAGTTCTTCACCCCGTCCAGAGGCATCCGACAAGGCGACCCTCTTTCCCCTTTCCTCTTTATCTTGTTATCTAATGCCCTTTCTTTCCTGATTGATCGAGGTATTTCACAGGGAAACATTAAAGGTCTCAAGCTCAAGACTGGTTGTCCTCTTCTATCCCATTGCCTCTTTGCTGACGATACAGTCATCTTTGGTCGAGCATCTTTAGAAGAGGCAGGAGCAATCATGAATATCATCAATGGATATGGATACATTACGGGGCAAGAAGTCAACATGGAAAAATCTTCTGTCTTCTTCAGTAAAAACACCCCGGATTCCTTACGACAACAGATCACCTCCACTATCGGATTCCCAATGTCCATCAACCATGATAAGTACTTGGGAGTTCCCACTGAATGGGGTCGTTCAAAGAAGGAGACTTTTGCCTTTCTAATTGAAAGAATGGAAAAGAAAGGAGAGTCATGGAAGAGTATCATGCTTTCTCATGGTGGAAAAGAAACGCTGCTTAAAGCTGTTATTCAAGCGATTCCAACCTTCATTATGAGTGTTTTTCTCCTTCCGACAACTTTAAAAAAGAAGATGGATTCCCTTCTCTGAAATTTCTTTTGGTCCGGGTCAATGAAGAAACGCTCCATTCCATGGAGAAAAGGGGAAGTGCTCAATAGCTCTAAATTTGAAGGCGGGCTTGGTTTCCGAAATTTTCACTTGTTTAACCTCGCTTTGATTGCTAAACAGGGATGGAGGTTAATGAATGAACCGGAAGCATTATGGGCGCGACTTCTTCGTGGAATCTACTTTCCAGGAGGGGACTTTCGGATGGCACGTAAAGGGAGCTCTCCATCATGGATATGGGCGGGCCTATGTGAATCTCGACGAGCTTTGGACATTGGGACAATTCGAGTTATCGGTTCTGGAAAGGATACATGGTTTCATTGTGACCCTTGGCTCCCTTCCCTTGAGGGTCACAGGATTGGAACCCCATCTGTTCCACGGTCAAAGGTTTGTGATTGGATGAATGATGACACAAGAGAATGGAATTGGAATCTTGTCCGTAACCACTGTTCTCTTGATGAAACGAATGATGTTTCACGCATCAAGATTGGACCAGCTGATTCTTGTGATAAATGGGTATGGAAGTTCACATCTAATGGTGCTTTCTCGGTCAAGTCCGCATACCATGGACTTAGAGAACAGCATCGGCAGAATTCATCCCCCATTATCCAAGACCTTAACTTTCCATCGATGGACGATTGTTGGAAATGGTTGTGGGCTTTGGAGCTTCCTCCAAAGATACGCTTTTTCTTTTGGAGATGTCTCCAAAATGCAATTGCTACAAAAGTCAATCTTCATCACCGTCATTGTGCCCCTAACCCCAAATGACAGCTTTGTGATGCGGAAAGGGAGACTCTGATCCACTGCCTATTCCTTTGCCCTCATGCTAAGGAGACTTGGTCAAAACTGTGGCCTTCTTTCATCCCTCCGATCAATTTCAGCCACTGGCTCTTTTCATTGAGGGACACCCCGAATGTTGACTCTCTTCGTCAAAAGGCTTTTTGCCTTTGGAATATCTGGAAAGCTCGTAACGACTTCATCTTTCGAGGAATCGCTTTGTCCCCCACGATGACCTCAATCCTAGCATATCGTGATGCTACTGAACCTGTTTATGGAGGATCCACCTCACCACCTACTAATATGCCTAGGGACAATCGTTTGCAATCTTCTCCACCGCCGAGTAATCCCATCAAGAGGATTCACTATGATGGATCATGTGATAATGATTCACATGAGGCGGCTATTGGGATAGTTATTACTAATGCTCATGGACAGATTTGCGATGGACGGGCAGGTAGGGTCATTTGTTCATCCCCGATTGAGGCTGAGGCTCATGCTCTCTTGGAAGCATGCTCTTTGGCAAAACTTGACAGCTCCTCGACGATTATCTTTTCGGACTGTAAATCTCTTGTCGATGCCCTGAGTGGTGAGCCTTCATCATGGCCATGGCGATGTTTTGCTCATCTTTCATCCATCGTTCATATCCTTAGAGAGGCTAATTGGATCAGTATCAAGTTTGTCAATCGCCAACATAACAAGAACGAGGATTGGGTTGCCCGTAATGCTCGTCTTAATACTCTCCCACCCAATTGGACCACGGTCCTTAGCATTGTATCTCCCTTGTTGTAACCTCTCACCCTTTCGGGCTTGAATCAATGAAATTGCTATTCAAAAAAAAAAGAACCGACCTTCCCCACTCAACAAAACTAACCCAAAAAGAGCAAGGAAGAAAACACATTGGAAAAGAAGGGGTAAATGTTATATTTGGTCACTGGAATTATTAAATCGTGTTATATTTAGTCATTAGAAAAAATTAATATCAATTTTGGTCAGTCAAATTACTAAAACATGTCACATTTAGTCATTCTCCCGTTAGTCTCCGTCCAACTCCGGTCACTCGATTGACTTTTTTTTGTTGCTAAATTACTAGTTTGGTCACTCAAATTATATAAATCTTTCACGTTTGCCACCCGAATTACTTTTCTTTCACACTAACTTTACGAATTGTTTCACGTTAGCCATCGGCCGTCAGTCTCCGTTAACTCCGTCAGTTATTTGATGACGTGGCAAATGACATTGCTGACTGGACCATTAATTTCATGACATGTCAATTTAAAAAAGAAATAATAATAATAATAATAATAAAATAAATCCCTAATCTAATCCCAAATCTGCGACATCATGTTAAAGCTTCCAATTCACCTAGGCTTTTCGAATTCAACTCATTAACATAGAAAGTTCAAGCCTTTTCAGCTTCGTTTTAGATTGAGAGAATCAAAATTGAAGAGCGCCAACGAGTCTCTCTCATTGTTGTCTACTTACAGTGATGGAATTAAACAAGAATCTTCATCGTCGGCCTCACCCCGTCGAAGCTCCAGTCCCGTAAAAGAGCACCCTCCATTGCGAAGGAGGACTGCAGCGGCGTGGTACGTCCTCGACACGGTGGTTGGGTGTCGCTGCCTTCAGATCTGGTCCATTCCCTCTCTCCTCTCTTTCTCTCACCTTTGTTCCCACCTTTAGATCTGTACCAAGGTTGTCAACCCGCGGGTCGACCCGCGGGTTGACCCACTTTGACTCTGACCCGGTGAGAAAAATGGGCCGCACGCACCCGCCGGGTCGACCGCTATAAGGTACCGGGTTGGAGGTCAAATTGTGTCATTTTTTCTTTGTTTTGCGAAATGCGCCTATTTTCCGATTTTTCTTTTAGCCTAACTCAATCTTTGGAATCCTAAGTTGAACATTTGAATATTAATGTTATATAAGTGTGTGTGAATTTTCACTATATGTTGAATCTAAGTACGAAATGTTATTTTGGTGTAATATTATATGTTATAACTCATATGTTAGATGAGATTTGATATAATTTAGCACAATATAATGAAGCTTTCCATATTTCCGGGCTAAACCGGACTAAAACGGATGACCCATTAACCCTTGACCACTAGCTCAACCGGGTCCGGGTCAACCCGCGGGTTGACAACCTTGATCTGTACAGAAGGTCGCCGCCTCTTCCTCTCCTCAGCCTTGGATATCGTGAATCACGAGAAATCCATTGTTGAACAGATCTCGACGAGTGATCTCGACGCCGCCGATGAAGATCTTGGCTGCGGAGGGCAAATCGGTGGTGGACACGGTGATGCATTTGTCGGGATTGAGAGTCTCGACCTTAGTGCCGAAGGCGAGCTTGCGGTGCGTATGAAGAACTGGTCGCCTGCTAAATCGCGAGCAGAGACGACAGTCTGCTGCTGCAGTTGTGGAATGGATGGCAATTGAATCGAAGATGGAGATTTGATCGGCAAAAACGACTAGAACAACATTCTTTTAATTAATTATTTTTTATTTTTTAATATTTTTCAATTGACCTGTTATTAAACTAATAGTCTAGTCAGCAATTCTGTCTGCCACATCATCAAATAAGTGATGGAGTTAACGGAGTCTGACGGAGACTGACAGCTGGTGACTAATGGTGAAACAATTCGTAAAGTTAGTTACAGATATGAAAGAAAAGTAATTCGGGTGGCAAACGTGAAAGATTTATATAATCTGAGTGACCAAACTAGTAATTTAGTCATTTTTTTTATGAATATCACTCAAATTACTGAAATATGACACATTTAGTCACTCTCCGTTAGACTCTGTCCAACTCCGTTAATGGAGTTGGTCGGAAACTAACGAGAGAGTGACTAAATATGACACGTTTTAATAATTCGAGTGACCAAAATTGATATTAATTTTTTCTAGTGACTAAACATTACATGATTTAGTAATCTCAATGACCAAATGTGACATTTACCTTAACAACAAGTGCAGAAAAATATAAGGGGTCGTTTGGATGAGGAATTGTAACGGATCAATTTGACACAATTGTCTCGTTTTGAGACAGTTGTACCAAATTGCCTCGTTTGCCGGCAAAAAATTTGGATGAATCAATCTGCTTGAGGTATTTTGAATTGATCCGTTTTGAGTCAATTTCAATTACCTGGGGTGGGAATAGGTAATTCGAATGGACTCATTTTAATTGCCTCATTTATAAAACGACACAATTGATCAAATTGACTCATTTATAGATTGATACATCCAAACGAGCCCTAAGGGTATATGGGTGGCATGAATCCTCTGGATGTTGACATTGTATTTCTGTAGTTGAAATGGCTATGAAATGTTGACATCCATGATCCACCCTCATTTCATTTCTCTCTTTCTTTTCCGTTTGGACACACAACAATCTTGCACTGGTCTGGCCTGGCTATTTGCTTTGATAAGATCTTGTCATCTTGTTGAAATATTTATCACACTTATCATATTAAACGGGTCACTTATCAAAGTTAGTTTCTTGTTTTTAAAAAAATATAGTGAGATGGTTTCTTATATGTGTATTAAATGGAAAATTTACTAACTATTCTGAGTAGTACTTTGATACTTGAAGGGTGAGGAATTCTTCTTGCACATGGAAGGTATCGAGATTCGAGAACCCCTAAGGGTTTGGGATAATGGAGTCCTTGAACTTTTTATTCACATATGTAAATTTATCTTTGATTAGATATGAAGCTTTTGTTTTGTTAATTCAGTGCGTTATATACACTTCTATTATTCTATTCCTGACTAATTTATGTCATGATTTAGAACTAGTGTGACATATAGGGTACACATGTCCGCAGGGATACCAATATGTGTTGGGGTGAATATCGGTACGGTATTGGTATTTCAGTACCAAATACCTATATTTTGAATGTCAAATAATACGCTAAAATTCAATTTCAATCCCAAAATGAATTCGGTATCCAATCCCTAATATTTTGTTCAGTATCGGTATATACCAAATATCAAATTTATTCCCTTCAAAATTATAATTAAAAATATAAAAACAAATACTTTCCTCTACAAGCCGCTCCACAAAGAATTATCAAAATATATAAAAGTAGAAAATGGTGCCACCACTCATGCAAAACAAATGGGGAAATTCTCAATTATAAGTAGTCCATAAACATACCACAAGTAACAAAATGGACTTTTTCTCGGTTGCCAAATAGTAAGGTAATGGGCTATGTATAATTATGTGGCTAGAACCCCAAAGGGGTTGGACTACTGGTAATGTGAAGATGAGAACATCCAACACACACCGAGTTCGAATCTCGGGACAAACAACCAACGGAAAAAAGGTGGTCATTTTTATTGTCGATGAAGTCTAGTTGGGGTTAAAATACGCACAAGTTTATATTTCATTATTGCTCGATATTTTGGTATATACAATTCAAAATCTCTTAATCCATATAAACAAATAAAATTTGAAATTCAATCGCAATTACAATCACAATCACATGAAATAATACGTATATTTGATTATACCAAATATCGACAATTTCAATATAGTACTCAGTATATCTCAATACTTATACCAAACTTCTAGTACTGAATACGCGGGACAAGACCACATTCATCCAAACTTCTCACAAGTATTCCTCCATATTGTTTCATTACTGGTAAATAGAGCAAAATTTCCTCATTTGAAACCAAGAGAAGTCAAAGATCCACAAGTACGAGTATAATTTTCATCACTATGCCCATCTAGTAACAGAACTCCTCAGCACAACTTCAATTCCTTTAAGTTGTTTTGCATATTTTCCCCCATGTATACTTGGTTTGGTACCCTTGCCTCTTCCAATATATAAAAGGACCTGTGCTACAAATTGAGGAGTAAATTTAGCTTTCATTACATTATTTACAAGAAGCGTTTGTAGTCCAACGGTTAGGATAATTGCCTTCCAAGCAATAGACCCGGGTTCGACTCCCGGCAGACGCAACATGTTTTTTATAGCTGGATCGGTCAATCGTCGATGGCCTGATCTTTCTGCTGGAAGACTGTCGAAGCCATTTGGAACCAAGGCAAGGTGGCACCTGTTGGATGTTCATCTTTTTGTTAGCATTATTTTCCACCTCCTTCATCGGTGTTCTTCTATTCATCTTCCCATCAAATGCAATTGCTCCTCTTCGCAGGCTAGCAGCTGCAACTGCTGCTCCATTCAGGGGCTGTTTGCCTGGCTCATCCTCCAGCAATGTTCCAATCAATGAAAAAAATATTTTGTTATGGCTGAGAAACATCTGCGCAGCTCCTAATGTTTAGGATGTGGTGTGGAGCAGATCCAAACTTAGTTTTGAGACTGTAAGTGAACAGCCCCCGACAGGCGTACTTATAAATGTAAGTGTAACAAAGCAGACGGAATCAACCCATCAAGTGAACTGTGAAAGTCATCAACAAATGAAACCAAACCACCCAGCCTTTTTCTGACAGCTGCTAAACCAGTTGCGTTCATTGATGAGATACAAAAGAAACCAGTTCCAAAACCCCAAAAGAACCAACATAACAATCCTTCAAACTTTTCCAAAGGAACAAATAGAGAGAGAATAAGAACAAGCTAAATGTTTCGCCCCACATCATCAATGACTCCTTGTTTAATTTAGACTCCATTGATGGATGCTGAATTCTGGAAAAATTCTACATCTTCCTAGCACTCTCATCCGACATTGCAAAACCTCAAATGCCAAAGCCAAAAACTGCACGTATCTTGTGGAAGATGAGATCCCTCCATCCCCTCTCCGTGTTCTCCACCACTGTTGCATTGCCATATCTGCATCAAGACACCAAACACAGCTCAACAATGGTGGAACATAATACACATACTAACAACGGCCACATGAAGGATAATTCAAACCCAATATATACGATAACAAACCTGTCTTCCTCTGGTATATCGGTGTGTGTCAGCTTCACTATAGTCACTCCAGGCTCTGGTTCATCTAACACAAGTTTCACCTGCATTTCAAAAATCATTCAACAATCGCTCTCGAATTGCATAGCAGACAAATCCAGGAAACCGCAACTCAATCAATGAGGGTCATTCATTGCTTACCGTGGAGATCATCCCATCAGGCCAACTCCCAAACCTCCACTTCTGCACGATCAATTTCCCAGCTTGAAGCTCCACGTTGTTCCCTGTCACAGACCCATCAAAAATGGCAAACTCGCCTCCAACTTCCTTACTAATCTTGGCATTGCTCTGCGTAAAACCTTTCCACCTGTTCTCATCCATTAGTATCTCGTACAAATCCTTCGCCCTGCAGCTGAACTTCTCCGTCAAGCTTATCGACTTGAACCCTTTCCTGTTGGTCTCTTTAACCTTCTTCTCCACCACCGGAGCGGTGGCGGCAGCGGCTCCCGAATCCTTCTTCCCCGCCGTCGTCGATTGCGCCTTGGGCGCGACCTTCTTGGCCTCCAATTCGTCCTTAGCAGGACCACCCTGTGCCATAGTCTGGACATAAACCCTAACCTTCTCCTCAATCACCGGTTTCCCTTTGGCCAGCATCGCCTCCTTCAATCTCCTCCCGATCGGGCCGTCGTCCCTCACTGTAACCCTAATTTCGGGATCCTCATCCGCGTTCTCGTCGGAGATGTAAGGGATATCCACAGATCCGTCGACTTTGAGCAAGGACTTGCCGTCGGCGTCTTTCGCCTCGCCTTCCCAGGATAGAGCGACGCTGAGCTCGTATCCAGGGATGATTTTCCCCTTGCGGATGTTGACGTAGGCCTCGCCCTCGACCTTCTCGATGTTCTTGGTGCGGATGAAGAGGTTTCCTTCGCCATCGAGGAGGGTGAGGTTAGCGAGGAGCTTGGAGAGGAGGTTGCGGGACCATTCGAGGCAGTCGGTCTCCGACCAGTGCCAGTTGTGGACGTTGGTGCCGTCGGTGCGGTCTTGGACGATCCAGCGCTTGTCCCCTTCTCCGAACTTCGCCATTGGTGGGGAGCTTAGTGAATTGCGTGGTGAGCTCGAGATTGATTCTGCGAGTAGATGTGAGGATTTGCAATTGCAGGGATTGGGTGGAAGAATGGAGGCGGAGAGGATTAATATTGGGGAAAGACGGAGAAGAACTGGAGGGTTCTAGAAAGAAAGCTGGTGGTGAAGTGGTAAAGTCGGTCGGGTCGGGCTAAGAAGGGTCTAGAAAGAACTTTACCTTGTGGATTTCCTGATCTGTCTTTTCTCAACCATTGAACTAATTTAGGGGCAAATTAGCATGTAATAGAAAATGTAATGAGTAAATATTCGTATACTATAGAGTTGAGTGACCAATACGCAATGTAGCGTTTCATTCATATTGGACCAACCGAACCAAGTACCAACCAACGACTTCAGACTTCAGAGTTCAGCGTCAACGAAACGGCATTCTTCCCCGTCGTTGGAGGAAGAGGCTCCCGCCGTCGTCCAAAGACCAAAATGAAGGCAACTTCCCGGCGGAAACGAGCAGCGAGCTCCCTGGAGCCCGTTGAATCGCGCGACGGAATCGAGTCGAAAGCCACTGCGATTCAACGCCGGGTGAGGTCGTTGAGGGCTGTTGGAGTTTCGGCTGAAGGTAGAGGCAGAGCCAAATGCCATCCTGCTCGACTGCAACCGCCAATTCAATCGTCGTTGCCATTCTCGCCTTCCGTGGAGCTCACCGTCTTGCCTCGGGTGTTCTTCCAAATCGATGCTCTCGAACTGGCCCCTCGCTTGCTCGGCAAGCTCCTGCGCAGGGACGACGTCATTCTTCGGATTACCGAGGTTACTTCTGTTTTATTGATCGGGAATTTACATCCCCAACTGTTGGGTTTTCCTTGCATTAGAATTGATTGTTATTGTTCTAACAGGTAGAAGCTTACAGACCTAATGATTCAGCCTGCCATGGCAGATTTGGGATTACTCCGAGAACTGCTCCAGTGGTAGGATTATTTCAGATTGCCGAATTTGAGTCCTGTGTGAAAGTGAAATGATTGATCAATGGGATTTGGGTGTTCACTTGATTTTTGGGGAATAGTTTGGAGCAGGAGGGCATGCATATGTTTATCTTTGCTATGGACTGCACACGATGCTCAATGTTGTGGCCGATGAGGAAGGAGTTGGAGCTGCTGTACTTATTCGTGCTTGTGCTCCTGTTAGTGGTGAGTTAAAGCCGCCTTTTGCTTGTTGAAAACTGCTATTTACATTGTCATGGTCACTTTCGATACCACGTCCCTCCTGCCGCTCTGGGAATCATCTCATGTTCTAGGTGACACCAGCTGCACCTTGTGTTTTTGTTGTTAAGGAGCTGCTTTCATGGCACCTTTAGCTGGGCTCTTACTTTGTGATGATTGGTAAAACTTTCACTCACAGGTTTGGACACGATTAAGAGGCGACGAGGTCAGGAGACTGACAAACCTGTGCTCCTCACTGGTCCTGGCAAGGTGAGTTTTACTTTGTTTGCTTCAGTCTGCATACTTTTGTTGAATCCAGCATGATCTACCCTTATTATAAAGTTGGAAAGCCATCAGAAAACTACCATTCCCACAAGGAACTACCCTTATCATCGGTCAATTTGCTAGGTAATTGCAGTGTTCCAAAAGAAATTACATTTACCATCGAACCATTCCTGGAATGGTAGTTTTCCAAAAGAAATTACCTTTACCATCGAACCATTCCCTAGCAAATTGACCGATGATAATTGATAAAGGTATTCCTTTTGGAAAACTACCATTCCCTAGGAAACGGTTCGATGATATGGTTTCAAGCATTTAAGTTTGTTGATTTACCTGGTTGATTTGGTCGGCGGTTGTCATCATCTTGCTGAAACCAACTGATGGAGAATTGCCTTGCACAGATTGGTCAAGCATTGGGGATTTCAACTGAATGGTCTAACCACCCTCTTTATTCTCCAGGTAACCAACTTGATGTCATAAATCTCAGGTGTTATGAACTTGTGTCTCTTTCTATTGTTCTGTCAGTTAAGGGATGCGCATTGATCAGGTGGTTTGGAGATCTTGGATGCACCCGAGCCTGAACAAATTCTGGCTGGTCCACGCGTCGGTATCGACTATGCGTTACCAGAACATGTCAATGCATTGTGGAGGTTTGCCATTGCCGGCAGCCCTTGGATAAGTGCTCCTAAAAACACCCTGAGACCGCTCTGAACTACCCCTGTATAGCTAGCTGTAAATGTACATTTGTACAGGGACATCTCTTCTCATGTGTGTATATGTGCAGTAGACAGTAGAAGGTCTGTCTTACTGCAAGTCTAGATGTCTTCCTTTTTCCAGTTGATGGCTAAACTGTTGGTTAGGGTTCTTGCTCCCCACCACGCTTGGCGTCCACCATCTCCTTAAGAGCACTCTCATTTCCACTGGAGCATAAGCCAAAGCCCTAGTGGCTAATACTACTATGAGATATTTTTAAGTATAACTTGCAAGATCATTGTACTTTTGGGTCTTCTGCCCTTTTTACTACTAAAAAAGTTCAAAGAAATTATAGAGTTTCTTGATGTGACTTGTTATCTTATCTGTAATAACTATGACCTTCACCTTGTATCTGATGAGAAATATTTACTTAACTTTCTGTTCAGTCACTGATGAAAGATACAATAATAATGAAATTTATTTACTATATGTTCGCATACGTTTTTATATAAAAAAAATAAAAAATGTCACATTTGATCACCCGGATTACTAAATCGTGTTATGTTTAGTCGCTAAAAAAAATTAATATCACTTTTGATCACTTGAATTACTAAAACAGGTCACATATAGTCAATCTCTCGTTATCCTCCGACAAACTCCGGTCACTCGAATTACTTTTTCTTTTATGAATGTCATTCGAATTACTGAAAATGTCACATTTAGTTACTCTCCGTTAGCCTCCGTCTAACTCCGATAATGGAGTTGGACGGAAACTAACGGGAGAGTGACTAAATGTGACATGTTTCAGTAATTCGAGTGACCAAAATTGATATTATTTTTTTCTGGTGACTAAACATGACATGATTTAGTAATCTCAGTGTCCAAATGTAGCATTTACCCTTATTAATAACATGATATACAAAAAAGTTGAAGAGAGTATAAATAAACAGACATAATATAATAACAAATTAGTATGAAAAATTATTAGTTCCTTTACGAAGTTGAAAAGAGTAGATAAATCAGCTCTTATGCGGTACTTTCATCAGCAGTATCAGAAATTAATAAGTTACCTGTCGATGGGGCTTAACGAGTTCCTTCCACGGATGATCAACCTGCAGTGGATATTTCCTCTTGTCCATTTGTGTGTTGGTGGGATGGGGCTATTAAGTATGCATCCCACTCGGCGGGAGGAATGGTTGTTATGGATCAAGCAGGGATAGTTTTGATTGCTAAAGGGGTCCATTTTGCTGGGATTGACGATCCTTTACTTGCTGAGACCCTCTTGCTCCGGGAGACAATTCTTTGGTGTATCACGTCCAGATTTGAGCAAATATGGTTTGAAGGGGATGGCAAGACGATTATTGATAAAAATAAATAAGGCGGATACGAGGGACAGCCGGATTGGAGCCCTTCTGGAAGAAGTTCTGCATTGTTTATCTAACCATAGTGGGTTCTCTGTGCGATTTGTAGGTCGTCGTAGTAATAGGGTAACCCATTTGATGGCTAAGAAGGCCCTTCATTTTCATTTGTACCCGACTACGAGTCACTTCTTTGATTTTATGGTCTGGTTAAATTCCGGGATGTAACTATCTATTCTCTGATCAATATATTATTATCTTTTGTAAAAAAAAATTACATAAACTTCTAGTCTAGCGATATCTGCAATACCTTAACATTGAACTCACTAGTTCAATCCTCGACGATAAATCCCAACCAACCCTTTCCATTTCCCCATAATTGAAAACATTAATTTTATAGAACAACTAGACAACAATCCAATGATCCACACCATAGTTTCCATTGACCCGGGTTGGTCCGGACTCGCTCTTGAAAACGGGCTAGAACAACCTATTTGAGAGTTAGTTCGGATATGATCAAACACGGAAAAACCTTATCAAATCCGGGGGAATCAGGGAGGTTGGCCCGTCCAAGCGGGTCAGCAGGCTGCACGTTTCGAATATCGTTTCTGGCTGTGCGGCGGCATTTTATGTTAGTTATGTTGCGGGTAGTTATCATAAATGGTCACAAACCTAATCGCTTTGTACAAAATGGTCACAATCCTTTAATTTTGCACGTTTTGGTAAAAAAAGGATTGAGCGAATAACAAAATGGTCAATCCGTCCAATTCCGTCCAAAACTCTGTTACTTTTGAACCGTCAGCTTGACACGTCATTAAAAATATTAATAAAAAATTATGTAACTCGGTCTCTTTCCTTCCACCACGACTGCGGCGGCGGCACCGGAGAGGCGAAGCCAAAGAAATTCATCGACTACATCCACTCCACTCTCGCCCGCCGCACCCTGGCTTCACCGTAGACGAATTCTGACTCAAAGCCGCCATCCTCGCACGCTGGATCCATCGCCTATCACGACCACCACGTCGACGCCATCATTGATTATGCTCTGTCCTGCGGCAGCGTCCACGTCCTGTATTTGGAGCTTGGCACTGCCGGCGCAATATTAACCAGACCAACCAACTAATATTCCCTATCCTTTTGAGCACATAACAACTTCCCAAAATTAAACTCGCCCAAGTGAAAAGGAAAGTGCCATTGTTCCAGTTCCCAAAATTACACTTGGCCACGGAAGTCGTTAGCGATACCCTTTGGGCGGCGGAACCAAAGAGTTCAATTCTTTACCTTTCCGAAGACAATGCCGCTCAAATCTCTATCCAGGCTCCAGATCTAGGAAGAGGTAATAACGACGCTCGGGTTTTGCGTTGCGGTGCCGAGCTCCAGATCCAGGACGCGGACGACGCCGCGGGGCAGAGCATAATCGATGGCGGTGTCGACGAGGTGGTCGTGATAGGCGGCGGACCCAGCGGGCGCGAAGGTGGCGGCTTGGATTCAGAATTCGTTTAGGATGAAGCCAGGGTGCGGAGGGCGAGAGTGGAGTGGATGTAGACGATGAATTGCTTTCGCTTCGCCTCTCCGGTGTCGCCGCTGCAATCATGGTGCAAGGAAAGTGACGAAATTAAATTATTCAATTTTTACTATTTTTAATGACATGTCAAGCTGACTGTGCAAAAGTAACAGAGTTTTGGACAGAATTGGATGGATTGACCATTTTGTTATTCACTCAAACCTTTTTAACAACATGCAAAATTAAAGAATGAGATTGGATAGCGTGACAACCCCTAAGGGGGTTGTCAGTTTCGCTTCCCTTCTTATGGTTGTCCGTCCCTCTTCCATTTCATCTGCAGTCTATAATGGGCGAGGGTAAAAAAGAAAGAGCCGCACCGGATCGAATCTTCTCATTGTGGCATGACGTCACCCGATGTTTGAAAAGCGAAAGAATTGGCTTGGGAAAGAAATCAGCCACCTTCCCTACAAAATTACCGTCTCCCCCAAAATACTTTCTCTACTTCTCCAAAAACCCTTCCCTCCCATCGTATCCGATCAGTTTTCTCGGCGTTTCGGTATTTCCGTCCATCATCTTCCCCGGTCTCTTGTTTAGATCGAAGGCTTGGTGGTTCGGTGAGAGGCAATTCAGGTAAAGTTCTCCATGGCCAGTGATTCTTCTTTTCCACCCATTCATTTTCCCTTCTCTTCCCTTCCCGAGTTGTTTTATCTAACCTGGCAATTTTTTGGATGTTTCAGTGTATCAACGACAATCCTTCCGCTGTCGTGCCTTTTTGTGGCCGTGTAAACCATTGCATGTGAGGTTACTTTAGGCGATAAGCTTGTTTTTCAATTGCAATGTTAGAATCCAAACATGCATCTATGACTCTCTTGTCCTGCCTGTTTGGTGTATGTATAACGATTGGTACTTTTCTATTCGTAGCATGTGTACAATTCAGGGGCAACACTATTGGTTCCAGTTGTAGTGGTAGTTGTGCCACTGGTGCCAATTGCAGTTGTAGTTAAATATTGGTAGCTAAAATGATACAGCTGATACCAAGTGTAGTGGTAGTTTAATAGTGGTATTTGCTACTGGTAGTCTTGTAATGGATTTTGGACTAGCAATAGTGGTTCAAAAATGTTTTAGCGTTACTAGTAGTCGAAGTTGGTACTAGTAGTCACTTGTAATTTTATTAGTGATACTGATAACACTGTGGGTACTAATGCAATGTTTGTTTTTTTATAGCAGGAATGGTGAGAAAAGATATTCCGTTATTCATTGGCGAGAACAAAGATTCTGTTGATTGTCCACTTTGCGTCATAACTTTCAGGAAATCGTAGCCAACGTGATGGACATGGGTGCTGACCAAAACACGCAAAGTGATTGGATCGATGAGGCGTGTAATATGATTGAGCAGAGTAAGTGGCTCAATGGCAAGACGCTCCACAATTGACTTTTAGTTCTCTTGCTATCCCTAATGTGAAGAAATGTAATTAGACGAACTTGTGGCATCTTAATTAATACCAATTGATTTTGATGAGTATTATTATCAATTTTCAGTACAACTCGCACTAGTTGATTTGTTCTACAGTGGTAGCAGAAAAACTTCAGTGGTATAGTCTACCGACAGAACTAGGTCTCGATTGGTAGATAGTTACATGTACCACTCCAATGGTATAAGTAAGGTGGTATTTGTAGCAGTCGAGTGGTAATTGTACTGGTGTAGTGGTACAAGTAGGCTAATACCACTAGTACATTGTACCACTAGTATATGCATGGGATGTCATACTATGTAACTTATAACATTAGGCTAATACCACTGGAACATTGTACCAGTAGGTTACTACCACTAGCCAACAAATATCTCCAGCATAATAATACCAAAAACGTTAATTATACCACAAGGTGTATACTTGTAGAAATGAAGTACCAGTAGGTGACTACCACTACGGTGTCTACCACTAGATGACTACCAGTAGGTGTCTACCGCTACCATAAAACAACAACTACTACCACTACTACTACTACGTAACTTGAACCAGAACTACTGGTACATTTTCGTCGTTGGATTAGTTGTACCTCTAAATTGCTGCTACCACTTCAATGGAAGTCTTAACACCACTAGTTAACCCTACCGAGATTATTGGCGTCGACGACATTTATAATGTCGTCGTCATCGTCTTCACCATTCTACACGTTCAGGCCATCAGCAACATTGCCCGTCTTTTCGCAGTTCTTTGGAAACTCTTCGTTGATCAGCTCCTCCATGTCGAAAATGTCGGCATCATCCACCATACAAACATCATCGTCATTTTTCGTCTCTTCAGCTCCCACCTCATATATCTCTTCTCCGTTGCTTGTGTATGGTACGTTCAGGTCAAATCCAAACATCCACGACCGTTCAGCACCCACCCGATCTCTGCCATTGTCGTTGTTGATGGAGCAGTCCATTGTATCTCTGTCGTCGACGTTGATGTTGATAACCATCCATTGTAGGTCGGCCGTCGGAATTATTATGGCTTCCAGGACTGTAGTTTGGGTTGGAGAGGAAAGAACCAGAAATGGTAGGGAAGATGCACAATTATGGTCAGTGGAAATGCAACCCACCAATCACGATGAAATTACTTTCCATGCATTTATGGTTTTTTTTTCAAAATTTTTCCATTACAACATGATTCCGGAAACGCCCTTGGCGTGATCACCACCGTCAGATAAAAAAGGGAATGGACGGCCATAAGAAGGGGAGCGAAACTGACAACCCCCTTAGGGGTTGTCACGCTATCCGATCCCTTAAAGAATTGTTACCGTTTTGTACAAAGTGAACAGGTTTGTGACCATTTATGATAACTACCCGTTCTCTTGCTCCGATTCCCATTTGATTAAAATTATATAAATTCTTTAGGCAAAAGGAAAACTCTACCGTGTCTCTTTTTATATATCTTACTTTTGCCAACATATTATTTTGACTCTAATATACACATTAGATAAAAGTGCCGCTACTACTTGTTTAAGACTAACTAAAGTATAATATAATTGAACATAATAATAGTAGTAGAGGCACCTACCTTCATATTTGGTCACTTGAAATATTTAAATTCATTGGTGGAAGCTTGGAGGAAGGTAGAGTGAGGCAGAGGCACCTCTGATTTTCAACTTCAACGGAGGCCCAAAAATCCCACCTCCCACCCACTAGCTACCGTCGGCGCCACAGTACACAGCATCCAAATTCACTATCTCCAAGGCGAAGCAGAAGGGAGAGAGGCTCTCTAGTTTATTGGAGTTAATAGTTGAGATTGGGAAAGAGCAAGAAAAGATCTATTTACGGATGAAGACCACACCTCTTGTTGCTTCTCCCCCGGCTCCTCCCACTGCCCCCGCCGACTCGCATGTCTCCTGATGTCACTCCTTTCGGAAACTTTGCAGCCCGAATTTCTTCGTCACCGTTCAACATTGTCTTTCGTCTCCTCTACGACCCCCGCTGATGGCCATGTGTTGCTGCTTGCGGTTCTAGTGCATTAGGGCGCCGCCGCCTAAGATCCAATCGTCTGATTGGGGTCTCAGATCTGGATCTTATTGTGGACTGTCGCCTTTCCTTTTTCTCCATCCCGATTCGTCCAGAAATGAGTGAAGGAAGAAGTGAGAAAAATGTTAAGGGAGGATCATGGCGTTTATCAGGTGAATAATCGAACAAAGGGGAAGAGGAAGAAAGTTGGGAGGAAGGAGGCACAATCGAAGAAGGGGATAAGTGGATATGTTTTAGATTTAGGGACTTAATTTGTGTGGGTCGGTTTACAGGTTAGGTTTGGTTAGAGGGTTGGGTTGGTCCAGATGTCATGGCGGGTCTTAGTGATGTGGTGGGTCGGGTCTTACTATTTTTGGGCTAAATAGGGCTGATTAGAAGATTCCGTCTGCCACGTCAGCACTTAACGGAGCGTGTTAACAGAGATGGACGAAGACTAACGGAGAGTGACCAAACGTGAACGTTTTCACTAAAATTAGTGACCATCAATGGATTTAAATATTTCCAGTGACCAAATATGAACGTTTTTTGTAATCCCAATGACCAATCATGTAATTAACCCAATAAATTAATATTAGAGGTAAATTATAACATCTATTGAGGCACATTTTATATTAGTTGCTATAAAGCACTTTGTAATTGCATAAATTAATATCTATAGAGGTAAATTGTATATTTGTGATATATCAAATACTTTTAGAGGTACATAATTGTATCTACTTAGACATATCTTTTTTATCTTGCATATAATATTCTTTTTTTGAAAAATATTATATTTGTATCAACAATTAGCCTGTGGGTTTGTTGTAGACTTTTAGTGTTAGTAATTATTTGGAATTTTGGATTGCTTATGTGGTTTGACAACCTTACTAGTGTTGCATTTTTTTCTATATTGGAGTACAGTATAATGACTCTTTTCATATTTCCAAGCTAAACCAAACTAAAATGGACTAAAACGGGTGACCTATTAACCCCTGACCCACTAGTTTTATCGGGTCCGGGTCGACTCGCGGGTTGACAACGAACAAAGTGAAAGTTCTCGATGAGCTACTTTATTTTCAGTTTTTTTTTGTCAACTATAGATGATTTGGTAAAGTAACATAACAAACGCGTAGACAAGCATTCGTTCGAAATTAGGGTAGAAATTTGTTTTCCCTATCGAGGTTTCGTGGCTCTCAAGAGTTCCAATGGCCGAATCCCGTACAATCTGCTCTTTATTTAAAATGACACGCCTCCCGAGACTCTAACCAATACTCTCTACTTTCCGGCTACAGGTTTTCGATTCCTTCTTCCTCAGATTTCTCTCATCCTCGTCGCTGACATGGAAGCCAATCATGCCACTGATGATCAGAGCTCCCCAAACCCAGTGGTTATCATGCCGGAGACGGCAGAAGCCACCGCCTATGTTCCAGTACATACCAATGGAGTCATCGTCAAAGACGAAACCCAAGAAGAAGAGGAGAGCGGGGCAGAGACCATAACAGACGACGAGCAGAGCGAAGACCAGGATTTTGATAGCTCAGACGCGGCCAGTGATTACACCGTCTCTTCCGAAACAGATGAGGAAGAAAGCTACGACGTCGACAGCGATAACACCGTCCCAGCCCTAGGAGAGGAGGATTAAAGCTTAGGTGAGGATGCCGAAGGGTCTGGTGTCGACAGCGATCGCACTGTCCATGCTGTAAGAGACGAGGAGCACAGCTCCGACGACGACAACATCGACTACTCCGAAGACTATGAAAGCCGCTATCCTTTCCAGCGATTCTACATTTTTCGCCCGATAAGCGGGAACAACAGGGAGCATCTAGAACAGGGGAACCTGACCATAATGTCGGAATCGGCCCTGGAGGTTCTGCATAGAACGAGAGTAGATCCGGTGAGTAACCTTGTGGTGAGTAACTCCATGCATAACCCAATAAGAATCTGTCACATCAGCGCCTCCTTTCTCTCCTGGAAAAATCATTAATTTTCTTTTCCTTAATCTTTAACGAACGATTTCTCACTCGTTTTAACTCGGAATTAATTTTTTTTTTGCATAGTTAGATCAGATTAATTGTGCTTTTCAAAATGACACTTTGATATTTTTTGGAACAAACAAAATTTGTCAGTTATTACCAGTCAATACCATATGGTATTGACTGGTATTAAATAACAGCATACCATATGGTATGAAAAATACCATCTCATACCAGGGTGGTATAGTATGGTATGGAGTTGGTAATGATTCAAAATGATATCCACTTTGATATTTTTTGGAACAAAAAAAATTTGCTAGTTATTACCAGTCAATACCATATGGTATTGACTGGTATTAAATAACAGCATACCATATGATATGAAAAATACCACCTCATACCAGAGTGGTATAGTATGGTATGGAGTTGATAACGAGAGGTATGGAATTTTTCCCCCCAAAAAATTTTGAAATCCAATAGATCATGATTAAATTGTTCTTTTTGTGCATAAATTTCCGAAAATGACTAAACAACAAAGGAGATACCATATGGTATGGAGTTGGTAACGAGAGGGATGAATTTTTTTTTTCTCAATAAATATTGAAAATGGATATCATTTTGTAGAGCACAACGAACTCGTTCCATCTGTGCAAAAAAAATTGAAATCCAAGTTAGAATGAAGAAGAAATGATCCAATTAAGAAAATTAGGGAAAATAAATTCCTTTAATTCTCCACCCTTAGATCTGCAACCATCTAAAAGAAGGGTCCAGATTTGGTTACTCATTGTTACTCACCATTCTCGAAAAGGGCACCTTCGCCAAGCTTCAGCCGCATTCCGTCGCCTTCTTGGCAATAAGGGACGTGAAAACGGTGTTGGAACAGACTCTCAGCGCCAAGTTCTCCTGCCTGACCACCGGAGACACCATTACTATCGACCTGGGTAGCAAGAAGTTCTACATCGACATTGTAGAGACCAAGCCTCATGATGCCAACTGCATTATTGATACGGATTGCGCCGTGGACTTCGCTGTTCCATTGGATTACAAAGAGCCGGCGCCAGCCCCAGCACCAGCGCCGCAGGAGCTTTGGGAAGAGGGAGTGGGTGGTCCCCGCTGTTTCATACCGTTCACTGGAGTAGCGAGGAGGTTGAATGAGAAGGCAGTAGCGGTTGATGAAGAGATGCAGAGTGTTGAGGCAGAGCCAAAGAGAGTGCAAGTTAGACCTGTGGTTACAGCAGTTGAAGCGGAGAATAAGCAGTTTCAGCCATTTACCGGGAGGAAACATACCTTAGGTGGATGACTTCGATGCACTTCCAGTAATTGCTGTCAAGTCATTGTGTTTTCAAGTCCAAGTTAGATGTCACCAGTTCATTATATGTTGTAATTTCGGACTTTATGTTATAATTTGAAGTTTAAGTTGTAATTTGAGGACTTTATGTTGTAATTTGAGGACTAGATATTAAGGAAACTAATGTAACTGAAAACATACGGACAAATCTAGAAAATTTGAACAACTTAACAACTCTAGAAAATAGAACAACCCGATCATTCAGACAACTCTAGAAAATAGATGTATGCTTACCAACGAACCGACCACGACACCACGTTTGGTTAACCATCTTTTTGTGAACTTGCGGTACCAAACCATGTATTCATCTTGGTACCCCATTAGCCTCACCATTGGGATGCCATCAATTGCAAGCGTATGACGAGCCTCCCACATACCAATCCATGGTGCTTTTTTGGCCAATAACTGATTGTACCTCACAAATCCTTGCTGTATTTGTGGAGTGACTTATGTACGTCCGATGGTGAAAGAGGAATCGGTTGGGCCTATTTATATTCACTACAAGAAAATAGGTTACTAAATACAAAATATTAACAACACAACATTATTCCATTGTTGATGATGTGGGTTAATGAAGGAAATTAGACATCCTTTGTTATTAGTTCGGCAGAACATAACACACTTAGGGGTCGTTTGGAAGTTGCGATTGTTAAATAGATGTATTGTTGAGAATGTATGTATAATATTATACATATATTGTCGAATTTGATGCATTGTAGAATACAACGTTTGGTATGTGTGATTGTGTATGTCGCATCAGCTAAAAGCTGAGACAAAACAATCAAAACTCAACTATTTCAACAATCACAACTAAAAGTTGAGATATAACAATCACTCAAAATGAGTGATAGTTTCTGTCACATCACAGAAACAATCCATATATTATTTCTGTTAAAAAAACAATGCATTGTAAACAATACATGCATAATGACAATCTCAACAAAACAATCACAACTTCCAAACGACCGCTTAGTGTCATACAGTTATTGTGAATTGATAAAATGGAAGCAATCCTATTGAATCACAGTTATCCCATAATCTAACCTGGTGTCGTGTTCGCTATCGAGAACTTGGACACAGAAGAATTGCAATGTTCATTGCTTTTACATTAGCAAACTGACACCAAAATTACACCGGGGTTACTTGACTACGCATAAAAACTGGAAGTGGCATTTACTATAGTTCACCAGTATTACAACAAAGACTGACTGTGGCATCAACTCATTCCACCAAGATATTCACCAGCATGATAAGCATCCATCAATCAAGCATCAAGTGCACCAATCCAAATCTCAGAGGAAAATTCTGCGAAGTGCAATCAACTACACATTCTTCTGCTGTTAACAGCAAAAGTCTGCAACATAATGGCTGCTTGCCAATTTCCTGAACAACTAATCTGTGAAAAGAGAGAACATGAACGTTGAGACACATAAAGCAAGCGAATAAGCCAAACAATCCCTTCCAGAGAAATAGAGCGAGTGGTCAATTAACGACTAAAGCTTATCTTGCTGCCTAACCAGATACCTTTTAGTCTGCATCTAATTCAAGTTTTGAACTACACTTCGAGCCCACTGCTTTTCTGCCAGCAGAGCTCTGAAGAGACACAAACCGTAAAATGGAGCTGACAATATGTGAATCAGAAGAGCAAAGAAACTACTAACATTTACTGTTACAAAAATAAACCACAACTCACTGCAATCTTCCAAACAAACAGCAAGAGCCAGGTAATCTTTGCAGACCTGATATCGAAACACAATTGTACTGTTGAATTGTAGAGTTGGATAGTGAAATAGTGGAAGTGAAAGCAAAAACAGTATACCACCATACTGGTATCATTTCGTAACTGCAAGACTATAGAACACAAAACAACAAGGCTACTGCATCCCAAAATAGGAAGGAAATCACCGCTCAAACAATCACAGAACCAGTTTTTTCTACAAGGGTGAGGCATCACACTGAACCAGTTACCACTACTTCTAACAACAAATCAATTAAAGGCACAAAGTACCTTCTTCCACGATCCCAAACTTTCATGAAAATCCTCACAAAGTAGAACACACCATCTGCAATTGATCAAACAAAAAACATCATCAGATCTCTGACCAGAAGACTAAAAGTGAGATAGTAAATCAAGCGAGCAGCTTTGAGGGGTTGTCAAGCTCCAGTACCTAGATAAAAAAGGCCCACTTGTTGTCAGCGAGAGAAACAGCAAACTTCTTCAGCGGTATGGGTTTGAGCAATCAGCCTTATTGGAAAGCGCTGGCCATTTCTTTCCGGTAACTATGGTTGCGGTGGGAACTCTAAAGTGCCAGCAACTTAACATCATTTAGTGGGATGCAGTTGGCTATAAAACTCAGTAAAGTCAAGCCGGAAAAGAAGGAATTTCAAATCAATGTGCTGCTGGACAGGCAACTCGGATAAGAAAACTTCCAGTAGTAATGTATATTCTTTTGCGATGGCGCCCAACTCTTTCCCCATATTTTGAAGAAACTCTCCGGCACGTTGTGTTAGGGCCTTCCTTCCTTCACCGATCCATGACCCAGGAGGCTCGGATGGTTTTTTTGCAGTCTGTTTTGATGACTTTCTCTTGTCTTTGGAAGGTAAAGACACAGCATTTCTGGAGAAAATAGAACTAAAAAGCTTCACATTTTGACAGTACAAATAAAAACTAACATTTGACGCCCACATGCAAATATTTTGACAGGAGAAGAGACTAAGTACCTTGCTTGCAGCTCATAGATGCCTTTGTATAATCGATCGACCTGACCTCTATAACGTAATATGAGGTCAAATAAAACAAAAAGTGACTTGTAAAGGGGCCGAGACCGTTCACCAAGAAGAGATTTCTCTACAATCGAATTAAGGTACTTCTCATGAGCTGCAAGAAGATCATCGAGATCCTTTGCAGCTTCCATCTCGTCTGAAAAATTTGACCATGATACCTCCAGTACCTCAAACATAATGTAATACTGTAAGTTTGTGACAAAATGGTTCATCTCATTCCACAATACCTGGCACTGCCTCAATGTCACAAGTAACTGTGATTTAACTGCACCCTGCAGCTTAACAAAGGAATTGGAGGTAATGCAGTTTGGTTTCATCGTTTTCCAAGCACCAATAAGTGCATGCTCAACTCGCCTCAGCTTCCAGAGGAAATTAAAAATTCTTCGATACTCGGCCATTACAGATTCAGTGAACACTGTGTTCAATGGAACACTAGCATCATATTCCAGTGAAAATACATCCCATCCCCTGTCGCCAGTGCTTTGAACCATCATGTTCACCCTCACCCTATCTAAAATGTCTCTGTCATCATATTGAGCATTAGATGATCGGATTGCACTTTCCAAAAAGCCAGCCAACTTAAATGAACTGATGGTATTAGCAGGTTCAGAAAGCTCTTCTCCTATACTATCCATTAGATATTGAACAAAGTCACCTTGGCCAAGCAGTAAATAACGCTTGATTGCAAGACAGTGTTCTTTGAACTTATACCTTGAGTACATAACGTCCAACAGATGTTTATCAATTCTCTTTGCTGCTTCAGCCACCAGATTTTCAAGTGCATCAGTTTCCCCATATCCAAGACTTCCCCTTCTAGTACTTGTCCCTGCTGCAGCGGCAGCCTCTGTGGCAGCATCAGCCCATCCCCGATCATCGCAGCACACACGCAGAAAGTTTATAGATTTCCCAGTCCTCAAAATCCTCTGAGCTAGGGGCTGAGAAATAAAAGAAGGAAGCATCATGGAATGAAGCCTGTAACCTTCCCTCCAAAGAGACTCTTTTGCCTTTTGGCTCACATTAGATTCTAGTTCCTTTGTCTCGCTCACAATAAAGAACTCTGAAAAAATATCTTCAAGTTCTCCTTCCAAAACCCACCGCCTAACCATTTCGAAAAGGGGAGAACATACCCTTCGGAGCAAGCTTTTCATGAATTCGTGGACAAGAGGATCACCATGCTGAGCATGCAAATGTATAGAACCAGCCATGGCACCACCTTTCAAGGCTTTGCACGTATCAACCAGAACAGCCATTAACCTCATTTTCACCATCGGCTCCACAAACCACACTGATAACCTCCTCAAAGATAGATAATTCCCCGAAGCAGCTGACCTGGAAACCAGTGGAATAGGATTCATTGTCTGTGTCTCGAGCACAGCTAACAACTTGTAGTACTCAGAGAGTTCATCTTGCAATGCAGCACATAATGCTTGGCCTACTGTTCCTACTTCTGCGGTAGGAAACGAATCCAAACTGTCAGTGATGTACCCTCTAACTTTTCTGAATAACCACCCTAACTCACAGAGCTTCCTTACCATAGTTCTAGTAGACCTGGGGACTTTGAAATTCTCTGGCAACACATAACCATCGAGATCTGCATCAAATTTCACATACTTACCGTCAATCCCTTGGCAAGCATACAAAACATCCCTCACCAGGACCTCCTCGGAAACCTCATTCTCCTCCTTGATCAAATTCACAAACTCCCTAAACGCAATCTCACGCAAATTTTCAGGGTCTTTGGCCACCACCAAAACTCCATTCTCCCAACCCTTATCCCCTCTCCTCGAATTGCGTGAATCTCCGCCAATTTCACGGTCATCCAGAGTCAAATTGGGCAAAAGAAGGGCGGAATTCTGCGAGGCCTGGGAGACTTTCCTGTCCTCGGATACAATTTTGAGCAAATAAAGAACCGCCCACTTGTTGTTGATGCTGCCGGCCCCAGTCTTGGAGGCGAACTTGTTGTAGAGATCGGCGAAGGAGAGTGCTTTGGAGGACTTACCCTGAGTGGCGAGGCGGCGCTTGATTGACTCCGCGATGGCGTCGGCATCAGGGGCAATGGAAGGTGTGAGCTTGCTGGACAGAATGCGAACGGCGTATCGAAAGGAGTTGTTGAGATCGGTAGGGTTAGGGTTTTGGGCGGCGTTGTTTGGTGCAGTGGGATTGTGGGAGAGGAGACGATGAACTAGCTCCTTGACTAGATCCAGAGTCTTCTGCTGATCGTCGTCTTCCATTTCCGGTTTCTTCTACTTCTTCTTCGTCGCCGTCGCCGTCGCCGTGGCCGTCCGGGCAAAGCGAGGGTTTTAGTCGGAGAGAGCTGGGCGTCAGTATGTGAGTGAGAGTGAGACAGAAAACAAAACTGCCAAGTTCGTTTTCCCTCATTTTTCAGTTTTCTTTTACCTTTAAGGGCGGGGAAATGCAAAACCTCGTATTTTTCAAATGGTGTGCTGTCAATGAATAGCAAGGATTTGCAATAGGTAACGGCTACGGTGCTAACTGTACAATAGTTAGCATCATTCTAACCAAGGGAAAAACTACTACTATTTTGAATTAGTAGTGATTTAGGGGTCGTTTGCTTCAAGGATTTGGTACATGAATTTGGTACCAAAAAACCAACTATCAAGTATTTAGGTACAATCCGTTGTTTGCTTGCACATTTTTTGGAGACCAAATCCGTGGGGCCACGGATTTTAAGGGTCCAAATCCGTGGACCCCACGGACTTATAAATCCCACATGTTGATGTGGGATTTGGAATATGACATAAATCCTTGATGACATTTTACCCATATACCCTCATGCAATTTTAATATTCCAAGGTTGCCCTCAAATTTAACTATTATACATTATAATTAGGGCTAATACCACTGGAAATACCAAGCTTTAGCGAAAGTGTCATTTATATTACATAATTTTCGATATGACAATTGTATACCATCCGTTAAGTTTTCTGTTAATAGTTAACAGAAAATACAGTCAGCGTTGACATGGCAGCTGATGTGGAAGTTTTGAATAAAAAATAATTATAAAAAAAACAAAACAAAAAAAATTAAAAGCTAAAAAAGGAAAAACCGAAAAAGTATCTTCTTCATCTTTCCCTATCTCTCTCCATCTCTCCCCTTCACCACAACGTTTCTTCATCTCCCCCTTCTCCAATTCGGTCGCCGCCACCACAACGGCTCCCGCCATCCACCACTCCCCTCACCTCGATTCTCGCACTCCCACCTTCCCTCGATTCCCTCAAGCCCAGATTTTGAACACCACAAAGAATCTGTGGCGGTGATAAGCGTCGTCACCGCTACTCCCATATACCACCTACTGATATCGCCGAGATTCTCCCCGCCGCTGCGGCTACTCCTTTTTTGTTGAGAAAGAAGCCGACGACGAAGGAAATCGGCCGGTGTCCAGCCACTGCTACCAGACCCTACCGCCGCCTGACGGGTTCTTCTTCTTTCCTGCTCGACGGCGACGAGCCTCTTCCTCCTCGAGCTCGGCAGCAACAATGAGGACGAAGGGCAACGTCGGATAGGGAAGTGCGAAGGGAGACGATGGAAAGAGGAGACGACGCGGGGGTGGGTTTGGGCTTCCTTCTTCTTCTCCTACCTCTTCCAGCTCGGCACTTCAGAGGCGGCGGTGACTGGCGGAGCAGAGATCGGAAGTTGCAAAATCAGCAGAGGATGGGTCACCAATTTTTCAGGGATTGGAGCAAAATCGACATTTCCATGGGGTTTAGGAAGGAATATTTAGAAACTAGGGATTAATAGAAATCCAGCAAAAAAAGGGTGGGCGGGATAAAAATTAATTTTATATTAAAAAATTAATTATTTAATTATTAAATAATTAATTTAAATATTATTTTCCTACGTGGCATCTACGTGTCGCCTATGTGGATAACACATAGGTGCCACTTCATCAATGGGCATATAAAGGTTGACCACCGTTAGGTCAACCGTTAGATCTAACGGTCAACAGAAATTCACGGAACACAAATGGCACAAACACCCAATAGGTTGTAACGTAAATGTATTTATGGAAGTTACGTAATATAAATGGCATTTTCGCTAAAGGTTGGTATTTCTAATGGTATTAGCCCTTATAATTAACAATAAATGAATAATATAAACGTTCAATTAATGTGCAAACATGAGTTAGATATTTTATATCATTTCTTGTGTTCTAGTTTTCTTTGACCTTTTCATGGAACGTGTAATTCTTTGTTCTCCCGATTCTAATATATGTTGTTATATGTTACTTTTGAAAAGGAGGACAAAGAATTGGTAATTGATTATGTTACGTTAAAAGTTAAAACGGAATTTTCTCGTTTATTATTATTGTCCGTGTGGCAACATTATGCTTATTAGTATGTATTGTCCTTGTTTTGTGTACATATCATAAACATGTCAAACATATAGAAAATCATAGTAAGGTAATTTTGAAGTTTTGTCCTTGTTTTGTATACATATCATAAACATGTCAAACATATAGAAAAGGGCAGTAATGTAATTTTTGACTTCAAGTAGTAAATCCCACACCTTTAAATCCATGATAAAAACATCCCAACAAACAAAGGATTGTTACAAATCCATGATGCCTCAAATCCTTGATAAATCCTTGGGTTTTTAAATTACAAAACCCTCGTTTATAAATCCATGAAGCAAACGACCCCTTAGCTTAGATGTTGTATTGATTTTATAATAATCCGTAGTGATTTCGTTATTTTTAATAGCGTTGTATTGATTTTATAATAATCCGTAGTGATTTCGTTATTTTTAATAGCGTTTTTTGCTAGTTATCACGGTGCTAACCCCTATAAGGATTAGCACCTAATCCCATTCCTTTGCAATATCATATCTGTTAATAATTTATTAAACTAATCTACATCCATTTCATTACCGCCTTCATTGTTGATCATGTCACACGACATGTCCGCAAGACCACAACACATCTCTTGTTTTCATCGTATTATGTCATACTTACTCTTCATCATAACCAAATTTCATATACGAGCTTCCTGCAGCGAGGTAATCAATCCTCTAGTTCAAATCCCTGAATTTCGGCAATTATTTAAGCCGGGGTCCAAACCGCTGAATTTAGCTCCGGCCAGGGTTTGATGTGTTTTTATCAAGAATTTGACCCGGAGCCTAGAACTAATATTGACGGGGATACTACAGGGGATATTAGGACGGTCTTGGATTTTAATTCGGGGTTTGTTCGTGAAATTGACGTTTTAGTACGGGAAGGTTAAACCGGTGTTTGAACGACCAGAACTGGTGAGGGATTAGCACGACATACCGGGTTTGTCGTATCACGATAATTATATTGATGCTTAGAATTGACCTAGGTGAACTAGAATGGCATGATTAAAGGTGTATGAACTTTTGTGCTATATGATGAACATGGATTACTGTATGTTATTATTGACTTGCCCTAATCGAGATGGACCTTGTTTATGCTGATGATTTCGTATATGTTGCAAATTGTGGGCTTGACTGTTGATATGCCTTATGATGGTTCGAAAAGGTGATTGGGTATGATTTTTCATGATTGTTGTATTTGGATGCACATGTGGGAAAATATATATTCCCTGGTGATATTATGACGTTTAAGGAGGATGACTTGCACGAGGGTGTATCCCGAGGAAGTGCAATTATACGACTCATGATTTACCTATTTTGGGTCAATTGTGGCCAGGTCAAGTACATGTGCAAGTAGCGAATTATGATTAAGAAAGATGAGATATGGATCATGGATAAGGATACCAAGTAAGAGTACTTTGGTCTCTTGGTCAATTACATAGTAATTAGGGCTCCCCATGCTATTACTCCATTATGATATGTTATGTCACACCCCTGATGTGGTGTTGACCGTTGATTCATCATGATATATGACCACACCCAGAGTGGTGTTGAGCCCGATATGGCCACACCCAGCGTGGTGTCAGGTCCGATATGACTACACCGGTAGTGGTGGGTCCGATATGACCACATCCACGAGATGTTTGGTCCGTATTCCCGGGAGAGTAATTAGCATGGGAGTAGCCAGGCGCCTATGATTAAAACATGATAAGCTGCATATGCATAAGTCAAGGTAGTTGAGTCTTTTGCCTATTGGGATATGAGGATGGCTGAGGTTCGATCCTAGTGTTTTGGCTTGATTGTTAGATGTGTGATAGGGGTATGCTCTGTTATGAACTCACGATGCTATGATTATCTCACTCAGCTATGAGCTGACCCCCTTTTATTCTTCTTCTCTGCTTATGCTATGTGTAAGCAGATCATCAGTAGCAGCAGTAGATAAGTGTTAGGTGGGAGAGGAGCTAGAGTTGAAGGCAGGATGAGGTATGGTCTTCAACTATTCGGTGCTTGGATGACTACTCGGGATTTTGGCCAGTGATCCACACCTTTTTTGTAAAAATGTTTTGAGAACGTTTTTCATGTGCATACTAGCTTCTGATGTAGTGTGAGATATCCACAGGTGTGGAAAGTTGATGATATGTGTATATGTTGTGTAACTGTGTAAGTTGTGACGATTATGCTATGTATAAGTATGGTATGCAGTTGTGGAGTATTAAAAGTGTGACTATGGCTAAGAAAAGCCAATGCATATGGTTGTGAGTATATATGTTTGTGATGAATTATTTTGCAGGATAAGTTGCAAGAACTGTTAGCCCATTACGCGAGTAATTCATGTCAAAATTTTATTTGGGTAAATTTTGTTAATTAATGTAACACCCGAGATTAATTCTGCTGCAATTGTATGAACAATATGATTAGGCAAAACGTATAGAGTAGGGTGTTACAGTTTGGTATCAGAGCCTGGTTCCCTCTTTTTGCTGTTATGGCGTACTATACCCTATGGGAGGTTAAACACTCCTAAGGAGGGGAGTACCCCATAATGACTTAAACTGGGAATTGAGTTTGACATGATTATGTGTATTGGTATGTTGGATGAAATTATCTGCATCATGGTTTTCAAAATTCAGTTTTGAACTTCTATGTTTTCAAGTGATTATTTTGGGAAAATTTTGTTTTAACCAAGTGAGAGATTTGGTGAAGAATGAATTTTGTGTGGATCAATCTAGGGACAATATTTCCTTGTAGCTCGCACGGAAGCTGTGATAATGTTCCTACTGACCAGTCGAGAGGAGTGGGGGCGGTTGATGCAAGACCGACAGTATTAGATTATGCAAAGATGAAGAGTTCGGGTGGTAGGGACTTCAAGGGATAAGTGAGTCCAGATACTGTAGTAGAGTGGTTGAGAGAGATGGAAGATGTGTTTGAGTATCTTTATGCGACCCCAGAGGAAAAAGTACAATATGTTTTTTTCTTCTCCTAAAGGGGTACGCGAGGAGCTGGTGGTCCTCAGTCTATAGAGTTAATGGTGAACGAGTTCAGTTCACCTGGGAGGAATTCCTGAAGGCCTTTAAGACAGAGTTTCTTCCCGAAGCTTTTATCAGAGCAAAGAATAATGAATTCGCCAACCTTAAGCAGGAGAATGAGTTGGCGGATACTGAGCATAAGAAGAAGATGAGATACTTACATGGTCTGCACCTAGGGTTGAAAGAAAAGATCCACATGTTTGATGAAGAGAGCATGGCCACTATCAAGGAGGCAACACTTAAGTACGAAGCCTATGAAGTTGAGAGCCGAGAGGAACACAAGGCCAAAGAAGAGGAGAAGAAGAGGAAGTTTGGAGTGAGTTATTATGGACCTCGTTACCCATCCAAGAGAGGTCCCAGCAGTTTTGGGAGAACACCGAGTCAATCTATATCAGGAATATCATACAAGGTACCAGTTCCCTCAGCAACACAAGCTCCAATTTGTCAAGTTTGTCAGAAGAGACACTTTGGAGAGTGTTGGAGGTTTTCTGGAGTATGCTTTCAATGCGGCCAGCCGGGTCACATTATGAGGAACTGTCCTTATAGGGGAGGAGGAAGACCTACTCAGTCCGAACCTTCAGTGCACTTTAGTAGAGCCCCAGCCAGAGGTGGTTACCAGGGAGGCCGTAGTGGATTTCAGAGTGGTCGTGGTGGTTCACAGGGTGGTAGAGGTGGTGATCGAAATCAGCCATCATGAAGTGGTACGTAGGGTACCCGAGCACAGGGAGCACCGAGGGTTTATGCAATGACTCAAGGTGAGGCAGAAGTGGCACCAGAAGTTGTGACTGGTATGCTTTCTATCCTTGGCAAGCAATTATATGCTTTGATCGATACTGGTTCCTCTCACTCATTCATGTCATATACGTTTGCACATATGTTACGCTTAGTTCCAGATAAGCTAGGTTATACCTTATGTGTTAAAACACCTGTGGGAGATACCTTGAAGGTAGACTCAATTATTAGAAGTTCCTTCATTTATGTGGAAGGAGCTTTCCTAGCAGCATATTTAATTCTGCTACCTTTTGATGAATTCGATGTCATCCTTGGGATGGACTTTCTGGCAACACATGGAGCTGTTGTGGATTGTCAAAAGAAAGAAGTATTATTCAACACACCAGATAAAGGTCCTGTTGTATTCCGAGGCATCAAGAAAAAGGAGACGCATGGTTTTCTTTCTGCCCTGGAAGCTTTTCGATTAGTGAAGGAAGGTTGTGAAGCCTTTCTTGCTCAAGTTACTGTTGTAAATGATAAGAAGGTTGAGGATGTAGAGGTGGTAAGGGAGTTCCTTGATGTATTCCCCGAAGAACTTCCTGGCCTTCCACCAGAAAGGGAAGTAGAGTTTGATATTGAATTGGTACCTGGCACAACACCAATTTCAATGGTACCATATAGAATGGCACCAATTGAGCTAAAGGAGCTTAAAGAACAATTGCAAGAATTGCTAGACAAGGGGTTTATTCGACCTAGCATCTCACCTTGGGGTGCACCGGTTTTGTTTGTCAAGAAGAAAGATGGCTCAATGAGAATGTGCATTGACTACCGGAGGTTGAATAAGGCGACAGTGAAGAATCGTTATCCCCTTCCAAGAATTAATGATTTGTTTGATCAATTGCAGGGTGCATCAGTCTTTTCTAAGATTAATTTGAGGTCTGGATACCATCAACTGAAAGTGGCAGATGGAGCGACCTCAAAGACAGCTTTTAGAACAAGATATGGGCATTATGAGTTCCTGGGAATGCCTTTTGGACTCACTAATGCGCCAGTGGTATTTATGGCTCTTATGAATAGATTTTTTCATGAATATCTTGATAAATTTGTGATTGTGTTCATAGATGATATTCTCATCTATTCTAAAAGCGAGGAGGAGCACAAAACTCACCTTAGAATTGTGTTGCAAATTCTAAGAGAGAAACAATTATATGCAAAATTCTCAAAATGTGAGTTTTGGCTGAAGGAGGTAATATTTTTGGGACATGTAATTTCCGGAAGAGGAGTGGAGGTGGATCCGAAAAAGTTGGAAGCAGTGGTGAGTTGGGCTCCACCAAAAGATGTGTCTGAGTTGAGAAGTTTTCTTGGCATGGCCGCTTACTATCGGCGGTTCGTAGAAGGATTTTATAAAATTGCTGCACCATTGACTAAACTATTGAGGAAGAATACCAAGTATGTTTGGGATGAATCATGTCAAAAGAGTTTTGATGATCTGAAGAAGAAATTGACCACAGAACATCAAGCTCTTGTGGGAAAACTACAACCACTTCCAATTCCAAAATGGAAGTGGGAAAGAATCACAATGGATTTTGTATATGGTCTCCCATCATCAAGGGGAAAAGATGCAGTATGGGTTATTGTGGACCGACTGACCAAATCGGCTCACTTTTTACCCATTAGATGGAAACCATCACTAGAGACCTTGTCTCAACTATATATTAAGGAGATCGTCAGATTGCATGGTGTGCCGATTTCTATTGTCTATGATCGAGACCCGAGCTTCACATCTCGGTTCTGGCAAGTTTACATGATGCCTTGGGAACTAAACTGCATTTTACTTCAACTTATCATCCTCAAACAGATGGGCAGAGTGAACGAACTATCCTTACCTTAGAGGAATTACTTCGATAATGTGTAATGCAATGGGAGGAATCATGGATTGACCATTTGCCCCTGATTGAGTTTGCTTACAACAATCAGTACCATAGGAGTGTGGGTGTTCCACCATATGAAGCACTTTATGGGAGGAAGTGTAGAACACCATTATGTTGGGATGTAGAAGGAGCAAGGCAAATATCAGGGCCCGACATAGTTCAGATCATAGTTGATAAGGTCAAGGAAATCAGGGAGTGTATGAGGGTGGCTCAAGATCGGCAGAAAGTTTATGTTGACACGAATAGGCGTGAAGTTAATTTCAAATTGGGTGAGAAAGTATTTCTCAAAGTGTCACCATGGAAAGGGTGTAGTTTCACTATGTATCTAATTTCATTCCCTTGATTGAAAGCATAAAGGATTCACGCAACAATTCAGTCAAATCAAAGTCGCTTTCGATTGGATTAAAAGAGATTATAGAATGACCTAGACAAAATCGAATCGAAGAAGAAGAACACAGAATTGAATCAATTCAATTACGAAAGGGAGAAACAGAACAGACAGGCAAGACTAAACGCTATGCCCAGATAAGCTTGAGTACCTGGCACTAGGCCCCAACTCAATGAAGTTACCATTTGAGTCGAGAATTGGGGAGGAGACCGAAGCTTGGAAGAACGAGAGAGAGAGCCTTTTCTGTGTTGTATCGATGATGAAGAAGGGATGAAGGTGAAGACGCCATCAGTTGTCTTTGACGACTTCGTTTGGGCCTTGTGGTTGAGTGGGCTCAAATGGGCTAGCAGTGGAGACTCAGGCCAGGCCCAACAATCTCCCCCTACGTTCAAGCCTTGATCCCTGCAGTCATCAAAGCATTATCGAAGCATCTTTATTATGTAAAATTTCTTATCTGGGACGAGTGGTGAACAAGAGATGGACAACTTGAACATAACACTGGAATAGATAGAAAACACATCCATGTTCAGATTATTAGGTTGACAGCATACGCAAACTAGACCATTATAGTCTTTTAAACAAAAACAAACTAGACCATTATGGTCTTCAAAACATCACAAGTTCATGTTTTCAAGATTCTCTTTATTAGTCTAGGATTTTCCTAGAGATTCATGTTCTGGATTATTCCCTTGTTGGCTCCCCCTGAGTTTCATCCTCCTGATTATCAGTTGTCTCCTTCTGAGTTTCAGCATGCTCCCCCTGAGTTGCAGGTACTCCTTCTCCATCCATCAATTCTCTTTCACGGTCTTCAGCAAATAGCCTGATGTCTTTCTCAGAAATAGATTCAGGTTCCAGTTCTGCTTCCTCTTCCTCAAAATCAATGATTAAATTTTTGTAGACAGAAGAGGAAGACTCCCCAAGTTTCTGAGTTTTTGAGCACATCTTGGAGAAGGGTTTAGGCCTTTTAGCTGCGGGGTCAAGAGCATCTCCCCCTTTCGAAGTTAGAGGATCAACCCTGATATAGTTAAGGACAGCAATAGCTGGAATTGACACTGAGGTTTCAATAGAGGAGTAGCCATCAAGGGATATTCCAAGGTTTGATATCAAAAGAGAGATAAGTCCACCATAGGGAAGGCGACCTCCTAGATGAGCCCAGCACTTCGAACAATTGACCCGAATAGCAGCTGACAATAGTCAATTTTGCGACCTGTGAGAGCATTGGATAAGATCCAGAGATCTATTTTGGTAACAATATGGTGGCAGTTTGAGCGAGGAAGGAAGAGATGTGTGATGAGGTAGTGAAGGGTGCGCATAGGAGGATTTATATCAGCAGTATTGACAGTTTCATGGGCAGCAACAGGACGCTGAGCAATGCGAGAGTATTCGATCACATGATCAAAATCATATAAGAGGAATTCATCCTCATGGGCCAGAGGAAGATGCCCTCCAGTAGGGAAATTTAGCAGTGATCCTATGGCTTCAGCAGTGAGTGAGATGAAATATCCATTCACTAGAGTGGAGAGCTTTCGAGTAGCGATCCCCTGGCAGTCCAGATTTGCATAGAACATGCGAACTGGAAGGGGACGAACTGCTAGGGGAGGATAGTGCATAAGAAATTCCCACCCTAGGTTTCTAATGTAGGGAGTGATGTCAACTCCATAGGATTTGAATTCAAATAGATCTAGGGTAATGGGATCGGATAATCAACGGGATGCAAAGAATTTCTTGAAGCGGTGAAGATTGAAATCCACAGGCTCATTGAATGTTCTACCAACATAAGTCACAATAGCTCCAGGAATGTTGGAAGATGTAAAGAGATCAGTCATGATTGGATAGACAGAGACGAGAAGAGTGAGGAGAGTGAGGAGAGTAGAGATCAGGGAAGGAGAATATATAGGAGAGGCAGAATAGTAAGGGTCTCGCAGTAGATTATTGGGAAATACAGTTCATAGATAACTAAACCATCACATGAATGAATAAACACTTATTGGAAATAAGGATTAATTAAGCAAGATACATTTATTGAATCTAGCATAAATGAGTAAAGGAAGAGCAGCACCTGGTTTAGAGAATCTTCTGGATTGAGTGTAGTGACTGCAGACCAAGCTCATTACACAGGCGCATGAATCGATCAGAGGAGAGTGCTTTGGTAAATATGTCTGCTATTTGGAACTCAGTTGATATAAAATTTAACTCTATATGACCAGCTTGTATTATGTCTCGAATAAAGTGGTGTTTTACTTCAATATGTTTTGTTCTACTGTGATAAACCGGATTTTTAGACATACATATTGCACTTGTGTTATCACAAAGAATAGGAATTTGTTCAAATGTTAAGCCATAGTCATGAAGTTGAGATTTAAGCCAAAGAATCTGAGTGCAGCAACTCCCTGCAGCCACATATTCTGCTTCAGCAGTTGAAAGGGCCACAGATCCTTGTTTTTTGCTTGACCAAGACACAAGACACTGACCAAAAAATTGACATGTACCACTGGTACTTTTTCTGTCAGTGATACTTCCAGCAAAATCAGAGTATGAGTAGCCAACAAGTGATAATGACTCTGACTTAGGATACCATAGACCAAGGTCAACAGTGCCTTTTAAGTATCTGAAAAATCCTTTTGACTGCAGTTAGGTGACTTTCTTTAGGTTGATGTTGAAATCTAGCACATAAACAGACACTGAACTGAATGTCAGGTCTACTAGCAGTAAGGTAGAGCAAAGAACCTATCATGCCTCTTAATTTCTTTTCACACACTGGTGTACCGTCTATATCATAATCTAGGTGAGTGTTTGATGCAAGAGGGGTCTTGCAAGGATTGATATTCATCAAATTGAATTTAGACAGCATGGATTGGAGGTACTTAGTCTGGTGAATAAATGTACCATGATCAGTTTGGTGAATTTGCAGACCAAGGAAGTAATTTAGTTCTCCCGTGAGGCACATTTCAAATTTGTTTTTCATAGCTAGGAAGAAATCATTACACATATCAGGATCAGTGCTTCCAAACACAATATCATCCACATAAACTTGAACTATTAAAGAGTGTTTATCTTTTCTTTTGATAAACAATGTTTTATCAACACCCCCTTGAAAGAACCCTTGAGAGATTAAAAATGAAGTTAGTTTCTCATACCAAGCTCTAGGAGCCTGTTTGAGACCATAAAGGGCTTTGGATAATTTAAAAACATGGTTTGAGAATTCAAAATCAATAAAGCCAGGTGGTTGTTCAACATAAACATCTTCTTGTATTTCACCATTCAGAAATGCACTCTTAACATCCATTTGGAAGAGTTTAATATTCATATAGCTAGCATATGCACACAAGAGGCGAATAGATTCAAGACGAGCAACTGGTGCAAATGTTTCATCCTAATCTATGCCCTCCTCTTGATTGTATCCTTGGGCAACTAATCGAGCCTTATTTTTAATGATGAATCCAAGTTCATCAGACTTATTTCTGAATACCCACTTAGTTCCAATAACAGTAGTGTTTAAAGGTCGTGGGACTAATTCCCAAACTTTTAATCTAATGAAGTGAGACAGTTCCTCTTGCATAACAATCAACCATTCCTCATCAAGTATAGCTTCTTTATAATTTTTAGGTTCAAGTAAGGAGACAAAGGCATACTGACCTGGGATGTGCTTACCTCTGGTGTGGACGGGATCTGATAAATTACTATTAGTGACGGGGGATGTCTTTTCCTGATATGAGCAGGAGCTTCACGGTCTTCAGGCACACAGTCATCTTGAGAAGTTGAGTTGGAGACAGGAGAATATGCTGAAGAGGCAGCATTTTCTTCTTGTGAATGTTCATCACTAGTACCTGTCTCAGAAGAAGAGCTAAGGGGCAAAAAGTCATAGTCATTGATGTTAGAGTGCAAGTGAAGAGAGGGGTGGGACTCATCAAATCAGACATGCACTGACTCTTCCACTTTTCTGGATTTTTTTATTGAAGACCCTGTAGGCTTGTCCTTTGGTTGAGTAACCAAGAAAGATTCCTATATCTGATTTGGCATCAAACTTTCCAATTGAATCTTTGGTGTTTAAAATATAGCATTTAGTTCCAAAGGGGTGAAAGTAAGAGATTTTAGGGGGTTTTTTTCCAGAATTTCATAGGGAGTTTTGTTAACTGTCTTACGAATGGAGGATCGATTTATTAAGTAACAGGCCGTGTTGACAGCTTCTCCCCAGAGGAATTTTGGACAGTTGAATTCCAAAAGCATGGTTCTTGCTGTTTCTATGAGTGTTCTATTCTTTCTTTCCACAATACCGTTTTGTTGTGGAGTCCTAGGTGCAGATAGGGTGTGGAGAATGCCTAGCTTGTCACAGAAGGAACCGAATTCATCATTGATGAATTCACCCCCATTATCACTTCTGATAGATTTCAAGGTTTCAAGGAGCAGTCAAGTTGTTTTTGCATCAGAACAATAAATGATTTGAATTTAGAAAATGCTTCATCTTTAGAGGCTAGGAAATACACCCAGGTATACCTAGAAAAGTCATCAACCAAGACTAACACATAGGATTTCCCACCAAGACTCTGAACATTGGTAGGACCAAAGAGATCCATGTGAATTAACTCGAAGACTGATGATGTAGTGATATCTGGTTTACTTTTAAATGATTTTTTGCAATGTTTACCAAGAATACAGGCTTCACAAGTAAATTTATCTGAAGCTTTAATGACAGGCAGTCCTCTAACTAGATTGAGTTTAGATAATTTAGCTAGTCTAGACATGCTCATGTGACCTAGTTTTCTATGCAAGGAGATTGCTGTATCAGATACAGAACTAAGACATATATCCTCAGAAAGATCTAGGGTTGACAGATCAATTCTATAGACATTATTGATCTTCTCTCCCTTGAAAATCATGGTATTATCGGAGATACGTTCAATGATGCAGCATGAGGGATCAAATATGACTCTATAGGTTGAACCACAAATCTGACTAATGGATAAAAGATTGTGCTTTAATCCATCAACATATAAAACATCTTCAATAATGAGAGAGGAATTACTACTAATTGTTCCCTTTCCTACCACAGACGCACAGTTATTGTTTCCATAAAATACTTTACCTCCTCTTTTTGGATTAAGGTGAGAAAACAAATCTTTGTTACCTGTCATATGGTGGGAGCATCCAGAATCTAAATACCAGATGTTAGCACCATTTTTATTCTGAAAAGAGAAAGAAGCTTAATTAGAAGATTTAACCACCCAAACAAGTTTTGGTTTTGGTTTCCTTGAGTAGCAATGAACATTATTATTACCAGATTTGCTACATAATGAGCAAAAAAGAGGATATTTCCGAATGCCAGAATGATGTTTAGGTAAGAACTCAGATTGGTATTTAGATTTAGGCATTCTAACAGAGTGATGCTGTATTGGGATATTCCAGTTGATAATTTTGTGGCAGTAGTCTAGTTTTTTTTCTCAAATCAGCATTTTCAGAATTGAGTTTAGCAACTTGAGAATCTTGAGTAATTTGAGCTTTATGTTGAATATCAATAAGCTCTTTGAGTTTCTTGATTTCAGTTTCTTTTTCATTCAGTTGAGTACTTACTTTTTAGCAAATTGCATTCATTTTGGCAGATTAGTCAAAGCATGAAGAAAGAAATCTTCATTAAGGGATTCAGACATTTCATCTGAAGAGGAGTCAGACCATACATTTTCATCTTTGCGAGACTCTTCTGGATTGGAATTTAGCCCCATATATGCCACAATCTCAGATTCATCTTTAGAGCTGTAGTCACTCCAGGAGGCAGTCATGGCCTTTTCTTTCTTTTTGTTCAGAGGACAGTTTGCTCTCACATGACCTGTTTTTCCACATTTGAAACAGATAGTAGAATCAGATTTTTCATTAGAGTTCTTGCTATCTTTAGGACTTGAGTCCAGATGACCTAGAGTAACTGTTGGACATGTTTCCAAATGATCTTGGTGAATAATTATTGCCTTGACTTCTTCTTTTTGTATTTTGATCATGCTTAAACTTCATCATCCTTTGGAGTTTTTTGCTGGTTAGAGCGAGTTCATTCTCAAACTCCTCATCCAGTTTTTCAGCTTCATCAAGAATTGAGGTTTTAAAAGCAAGAGATTTATTCTTTTTGTCTTGGAGGGAGTTCATTTGTTTGAGAACTTCCTCATGACTGAGAAGGGATCCAATTAAGTTTTCAAGAGATAAAACATTTAGATCCTTAGCTTCCTCAATGGCAGTTCTTTTAGCCATCCATTCAAGTGGAAGAGATCTAAGCACTTTTCTCACAAGTTCTTTACTGGTGAATGACTTTCCTAATCCCTTGAGATGATTTACAAGGGTTGAAAATCTCTTATCCATTTCAGAAATGGATTCACCAGATAGCATATCAAATGTTTCATATTCTTTTTTAACAGTAAGTCTATTCTAGTTTCCTTGACTTCTGAAGTCCCTTCATGAGTAGTTTCAAGTATAGACCAAATTTCTTTTACAGATTCACATTTATTAACTCTTTCTCCTTCATCTTCAGATATGGCAGAAAGTAGAATATGCATAGCCCTAAAGTCTAGTTGAGCATTTTTCTTTTGTTCATCAGACCAATCCTCCTCATCATCTTCTTTCATGTCAATTGGTCCATTTCGGACAATTGCCCATAATTCAAAATCGATTCCTCGGAGGTAGAGTCTCATTCTTTTCTTCCATACCGAATAATTAGACCCAAAAAATCATGGAGGATTTGAGCTCGTGGAAAACGAATTAGATGACATAGCAGAGTAAAGGAGCTCAATCTCGGCAACTATTAAGTTCAACGAGAAGGGGGGGGGTCTGATATAAATTGTAGTTTCACTATGTATCTAATTTCATTCCCTTGATTGAAAGCATAAAGGATTCACGTAACAATTCAGTCAAATCAAAGTCGCTTTCGATTGGATTAAAAGAGATTATAGAATGACCTAGACAGAATCCAATCGAAGAAGAAGAACACAGAATTGAATCAATTCAATTACGAAAGGGAGAAACAGAACAGACAGGCAAGACTAAACGCTATGCCCAGATAAGCTTGAGTCCCTGGCACTAGGCCCAAACTCAAGCTTTCCAGACACTTACACCGACCCAGACCTAGAACTCCCAAAGAGCAAACTAGCTCTTACTGAGAATAGGAAACTGTCACCTTTCTTCTTCCTGGAGGGTTCTTTAAATAGATCAACATCCTTCATTGATCGTCTCTTCCTTCTTCAATGAAGTTACCATTTGAGTCGAGAATTGGGGAGGAGACCGAAGCATGGAAGAAAGAGAGAGAGAGAGAGAGAGAGAGAGCCTTTTCTGTGTTGTATCGATGATGAAGAAGGGATGAAGGTGAAGACGCCATCAGTTGTCTTTGACGACTTCGTTCGGGCCTTGTGGTTGAGTGGGCTCAAATGGGCTAGCGGTGGAGACTCAGGCTAGGCCCAACAAAGGGGTGATGAGATTTGGTAAGAAAGGAAAGCTTTCACCTCGATATAAGTTGGCATTGCCTCCAGAACTATCTCAAATCCACAATGTGTTTCATGTTAGTATGCTGAAGAGGTACAAAGTGGATCCTTCCCATGTTATACAACCAGAAGATATCGAATGGGGTTCAGATTTGACATTTGAATGGTTCCAGTTGAGATTGTTGATTACCAGATTAAGAATCTTCGTAGGAAAGAAATCCCAATGTTGAAAGTGGTGTGGAGAAATCAAGATAGTGAGAGTGCTACATGGGAAACTGAAGAAAGTAAGCGGGAGAAGTACCCTGAGTTAGTAGCAACCTACTTTGCAGGTTAACAATCTTGCTTAATAAGTTATGTTTTGAACTTGTTGATGTGCTTTTGTTGTGATAGCCCAGTATAGGTTTTTGAAACCTTATATTGGGAACTTGAGGTGTTATGTGTTTAGTTATGTAATTCAGATCTCCTAACCTAAGAGTTAGGTAATAACCTTATGTACGATCGATCATGTTAAGGATAAGTAAGCAGGCTTAAGGTATGACTCAAGGATAGATTTCGGGGACAAAATCTTTTAAGGAGGGGAAAATTGTAACATCCCGTTCTGGCAAAACCCACATTTCGATCGCTAGAAAGCTCGCGATTTAAAATCGAGCGTTTTGATAGTATTTCGACGAAAATCGGATTATCGATCAATCGGATAACTCGATTCTTAAGTTCTAGTGATCCAAAAATCCCGTAAGTAATGCCTAATTCATCTATACATCGTGATTTATCGATTTAGAGCTTTAAAACGAGTTTTTGGTTCAGGAATTTCTTGAATTCCCGATAAGCCAAATTAGGGTTTCGGAGAATCCGGAAGCCGGATTGAGCCCAAATTTCATATACGAGCTTCCTGAAGCGAGGTAATCAATCCTCTAGTTCAAATCCATGAATTTCGGCAATTATTTAGGCCGGGGTCCAAACCGCTGAATTTAGCTCCGGCCTGGGTTTGATGTGTTTTTATCAAGAATTTGACCCGGAGCCTAGAACTAATATTGACGGGGATATTGCAGGGGATATTAGGACGGTCTTGGATTTTAATTCGGGGTTCGTTCGTGAAATTGACGTTTTAGTACGGGAAGGTTAAACCGGTGTTTGAACGACCAGAACTGGTGAGGGATTAACACGGCATACCGGGTTTGTCGTATCACGATAATTATATCGATGCTTAGAATTGACCTAGGTGAACTAGAATGGCATGATTAAGGGTGTATGAACTTTTGTGCTATATGATGAACCATGGCTTACTGTATGTTATTATTGACTTGCCCTAATCGAGATGGACCTTGTTTATGCTGATGATTTCGTATATGTTGCAAATTGTGGGCTTGACTGTTGATATGCCTTATGATGGTTCGAAAAGGTGATTGGGTATGATTTTTCATGATTGTTGTATTTGGATGCACATGTGGGAAAATATATATTCCCTGGTGATATTATGACGTTTAAGGAGGATGACTTGCACGAGGGTGTATCCCGAGGAAGTGCAATTATACGACTCATGATTTACCTATGTTGGGTCAATTGTGGCCAGGTCAAGTACATGTGCAAGTAGCGAATTATGATTAAGCAAGATGAGATATGGATCATGGATAAGGATACCAAGTAAGAGTACTTTGGTCTCATGGTCAATTACATAGTAATTAGGGATCCCCATGCTATTACTCCGTTATGATATGTTATGTCACACCTCTGATGTGGTGTTGACCGTTGATTCATCATGAGATATGACCACACCTAGAGTGGTGTTGAGTCCGATATGACCACACCGAGCGTGGTGTCAGGTCCGATATGACTACACCGGCAGTGGTGGGTCCGATATGACCACATCCACGAGATGTTTGGTCCGTATTCCCGGGAGAGTAATTAGCATGGGAGTAGCCAGGCGCCTATGATTAAAACATGATAAGATGCATATGCATAAGTCAAGGTGGTTGAGTCTTTTGCCTATTGGGATATGAGGATGACTGAGGATCGATCCTAGTGTTTTGGCTTGATTGTTAGATGTGTGATAGGGGTATGCTCTGTTATGAACTCACGATGCTATGATTATCTCACTCAGCTATGAGCTGACCCCCTTTTATTCTTCTTCTTTGCTTATGCTATGTGTAAGCAGATCATCAGTAGCAGCAGTAGATAAGTGTTAGGTGGGAGAGGAGCTAGAGTTGAAGCCAGGATGAGGTATGGTCTTCAACTATTCGGTGCTTGGATGACTACTCGGGATTTTGGCCAGTGATCCACACCTTTTTGTAAAAATGTTTTGAGAACGTTTTTCATGTGCATACTAGCTTCTCATGTAGTGTGAGATATCCACAGGTGTAGAAAGTTGATGATATGTGTATATGTTGTGTAACTGTGTAAGTTGTGACGATTATGGTATGTATAAGTATGATATGCAGTTGTGGAGTATGAAAAGTGTGACTATGGCTAAAAAAAGCCAATGCATATGGTTGTGAGTATATATGTTTGTGATGAATTATTTTGCATGATAAGTTGCAAGCACTGTTAGCCCATTACGCGAGTAATTCATGTCGAAATTTTATTTGGTTAAATTTTGATAATTAATGTAACACCCGAGATTAATTCTGCTGCAATTGTATGAACAATATGATTAGGCAAAAGATATAGAGTGGGGTGTTACAATTGCTTTATGAAGGAAATGTGAATGCAAGTAGAAGTAGAAAAGGGGGTTACATAGGGGGTGTACATGGGCGGGTGGTTCGGTTTTAACCATTTTAACTGACTCATGCACTAAGGTTTGCGAAATATTAAACCCAAAACCACCCAAAAAAATTAAAATCCAATAGTTTGTTTCTAATTGGATTGGGTCGAGTTGGCGATAGTTTTAAGTAAAACCTCAACCCAACACAAAATATATAATTATTCTACACCATGAAAATATTTTATAACTAATTAAAATTTCAAATGAATAAACCGAGGTGAAATGTATCAAAATTCACAAATGTTACTTAAATTTTAATAAAATATGATTTACTTCAGCATATGTCTAGTTTTTCCCGACATATGTTGAAATAGGCTAAAAATGTTATAAACGAACGCATTCATAATATGTTATTCTATTAAAATTGTACACAAGAAAAAGAATTACGTGAATCATACCTATATTAAATTTATGTCTAAACTTTAAGCCAAAGAATGCATTAGATTAGAGAGACCATGAGAGAGAAACATGGCGAAATATATTAATTTTCTCATAAGTATGGCTATATATGACATAAATATTTTTTGGATAAGAACTCATATCAATAGTTGGAACACGGGTTGGGTCGGGTTCTACGGGTTGTGTAATCCAAAATCCAAACCCAATCCAAAAGAGACGGGTTGTGCAAAAGAAAACCCTCACCCAACCCAAAACCTTAGTTTTAGCGATAAATACAGGTGGGTTGGATCGAATTGGACGAGTGGGTTGGTTTTTGCGGGCGTGTTTGTTACCTTAGATGTGTGTGTACTTTTATTCTTTTGGGTAAGATTGTTGGTCTTACCTTATCTCCTAGTTGCTGCTAAAACATAGATATAATTTTTGAGACACCACCTGAATAATTATAGTAAATTATAGAGAGACACAGACAGAAAGAGGTGTAGGGAAGAAAATGAAAGGGAAGAGAACAAAGGGAGAGAGAGAGAGAGTAATAACACATAGGAAAAGCGAAGGGGAGAGAGCCCACCCGCCCGCCCACCTTACCGTTCCTCCGCTTCCCTTCCAACCTAACAACAAAATCATCAAGCACCATTGACGCCAAGACAAACAAAAAAAAAAAAAAAGAGAACGAAGAAGAAGATTTTACAAAAAATTCTTGTCTTTTCCTATAATCGTTTCAATCTTCTTCTTCTTGTTCATCAATCTCATTGGAATTTGAATCCTTTCTGGGTTATTTATCTTATCCATCATCAATCCTCACAAAGCCCTACTTTTTGGATCAACGCTTCAATCTCAACCTAGCTTTCACAAACCTGCACAAGGAAGGATCCGATCCTCTACTTCGATCACCACTTGCAATTTTTCTTTGTCAATGCCGGTTCTTCTGATAACGAAATTGAGGAGGATGTCTTGATTTTCATAGAAATCTGCACATTCATAATATTTGATTTTACTTAATTACCCACAATCATAATTAATTAATTAAGCAGAGCAGAAAGAGAGGTGATTATTATGTTGTGTTGCGGAGGTGCAGAAGAGGAACCTTATGGGCCCCCTGCTAACCAATACACTGCCCCTCCCAAAGGAAGCCCTTACGGCGGTACGTACACCTCCATTTCTATGCATAAATATAATTGTTTATCATCAATCATCATCCTAATCCTAATTAAGACTATTTGTGTGGATCGCATGCAGCACTTGAGCCAAAGGCGGCCAACCCATCGAGAGGAGTCCCACAGAAGGTGTTGCCAATTGAAACCCCAAGCATACCTTTGGAAGAGCTCAATAGATTAACAGATAACTTCGGCCAGAAGTCATTGATCGGAGAAGGCTCTTACGGTCGTGTTTTCTATGCAACTCTAAGCGATGGTGTGCCGGCGGCAATAAAGAAGCTCGACACCACCACTTCCCAAGAACCCGACACTGATTTTGCAGCCCAGGTCAAACACACACACACACACACACAAATATCCTACATTTTATCCCCATCCCATTCAACAAATAACCCAATTAATTTTGTGCAGCTATCGGTTGTTTCCAGATTGAAAAACGATCATTTTGTGGAGCTAATGGGGTATTGTTTAGAGTCAAACAACCGAATCTTGGTCTACCAGTATGCCTCCATGGGCTCATTGCATGATGTCTTGCATGGTACAAATCTCTAATTTATATATATGTTTTGAGTTATGCAGATGGATTAACTCTTAAGGAAAAGAACCAAAATGCAGGGTTTCTGATTTTAGAAAGAAAATGCATGTGTTTACGTACACAGGGAGGAAAGGGGTACAAGGGGCCGAGCCAGGGCCAGTTTTGAACTGGAATCAAAGAGTGAAGATAGCCTTTGGAGCGGCAAAAGGTTTAGATTATCTACACGAGAAATGTCAACCTCCGATAGTCCATAGGGATGTGAGGTCGAGCAATGTGCTGCTCTTTGATGACTTCACCTCCAAGATAGCAGATTTCAACATCTCCAGTGCTTCCTCTGACACCGCCGCCCGTCTGCATTCCACCCGAGTCTTGGGAACTTTTGGCTACCATGCTCCAGAGTACGTAATTATAATCGATACATCGATGAATATCTTCTCCGCCTTTTTGCTATCTTTCCATATAAAATGAATGACATATAATCAAAACAAAGTTTTTCCGCATAAGCTTAAACAAACACAAATGAATATATAATTGGGTTTGTTTCTCATGATATCAGGTATGCCATGACCGGGCAAATAACTCAGAAGAGTGATGTTTACAGTTTCGGTGTGGTTTTATTAGAGCTTCTCACAGGCAGAAAGCCAGTGGACCATACAATGCCTAAAGGACAACAAAGTCTTGTTACATGGGTATTTCACTGAACCATACTCCGTCTTCTTTGTACTTTGTTCTCCAATTTTCTTGAAATATGAGTATTCTTGTATAGTGGTTAGTTTCCAATTATGACTATATCAAATTGGTTGCAGGCCACACCTAGATTGAGCGAAGACAAAGTGAAGCAATGTGTGGATCCCAAGCTAAACAACGAGTACCCACCAAAGGCAGTTGCCAAGGTTGTTAAATAAACTAATTTTGAGCATTGTTAACCATGATTTCTTCCTTTCATTAGTTGTTGAAGCAATTCATTCTAAGTTGTGACGTCCTATTTTGTTCTTGTGGTGATCGAATGTCATTTAGCTAGCCGCCGTGGCTGCACTTTGTGTCCAGTACGAGGCAGATTTCAGGCCAAACATGACGATTGTTGTGAAGGCTCTTCAACCATTGCTCAACTCCAAACCTGCTGGTCCAGACCCTACAGCTACTGCATAATGGAGTGGAAGAGATCAATCTGATTCTATTGCTAACTTCAAGAGCGTATACTGACTCGGTAGAGAGAAAGAGAGTGTGAGAGCGGGGGATATTGTGTTTATAGTTAATTTTTCAAATATATCTATATGGAGAGAAGAACATAACAGGTAAAAGTCAGGGAGTGATTTGGACCAAACTAGACAATTTGTATGCAATTGGTGAAAAAACTTTATGTCATCTAGAGTGTGAGATTATGTAATTTGAATGCACATAAATTTGTTTATTGTTTCGTCAGTTGTTTTTTTTCACCAACCACTTAACCTTTATAATAGTTTACTTGTGTTTAAAAATAGGGTTCTAAATTGAAATGAAATTAGTAGATTTATACTTAGAGTGGTTTGGGTCTTGAGACCCAAATCTCACTAATACAAGTGTTTGGGTGAGTTTATTGTTCAGTTACTAAAGGGGCTTGCTATTTGTCGCCAACCAAATTGCTATTTGCCGAAAAAAAAAGTACATATATACATCTTTGATTAAGGAGTTTCACAATCTACAACATATCCAACTTTCAGAGAACGTATTGAATAAGAAAAATTCAACGCTCGCCGGAAAAGTTGTAACATCCCGTTTCGGCTAAAATCGTATTTCGATCGCTAGAAAGTTCGCGATTTAAAATCGAGCATTTCGACACTATTTCGACGAAAATCGGATTATCGATCGATCGGATAAGTATACGTATTAATTATATATATAATATATATTATATAATATATTATATATATATATATATATATATATATAAGCGGCCGAGGAAATATATATTAAAACTTCCTCTTTTCCCGTCCATTATCTTTCCATCATCATTCCATTACCGAGAGAAGAAGGAATCGAACGCAGAACAGGGGAGCTCGGGGGAAATTTTCATAGCTCGATTCTTGAGCTCTACTGATCCAAAAAATCTCGTAAGTAATGCCTAATTCATCCATACATCGTGATTTATCGATTTAGAGCTTTAAAACGAGTTTTTGGTTCAGGAATTTCTTGAATTCCCGATAAGCCAAATTAGGGTTTCGGAGTATCCGGAAGCCGGATTGAGCCCAAAGTTCATATACGAGCTTCCTGCAGCGAGGTAATCAATCCTCTAGTTCTAATCCCTGAATTTTGGCTATTATTTAGGCCGGGGTCCAAACCGCTGAATTTAGCTCCGGCCAGGGTTTGATGTGTTTTCATCGAGAATTTGACCCGGAGCCTAGAACTAATATTGACGGGGATACTGCAGGGGATATTAGGACGGTCTTGGATTTTAATTCGGGGTTCGTTCGTGAAATTGACGTTTTAGTACGGGAAGGTTAAACCGGTGTTTGAACGACCAGAACTGGTGAGGGATTAGCACGGCATACCGGGTTTGTCGTATCACGATAATTATATTGATACTTAGAATTGACCTAGGTGAACTAGAATGGCATGATTAGGGGTGTATGGATTTTTGTGCTATATGATGAACCCTGGACTGCTGTATGATATTATTGACTTGCCCTAATCGATATGAACCTTGTTTATGTGGATGATTGCATACATGTTGCCATTTGTGGCTTAACTGTTGATATGACTTCATGGTTGTTCGATAAGGGGTTTTGACATGGTGTGATATTATGGTTGTATTTGGATCCATAAGTGGTGGAATAAACTTCCCAAGGTGATATTATGATTTTTAAGGAGGATGACTTGCACGAGGGTTTATCCCGAGGAAGTGCAATTATACGACTCCTGATTTACCTATGTTGAGCCAATTGTGGCCTGGTCAAGTGCATGTGCAAGTAATGAATTATGATTAAGCAAGATGAGATATGAATCATGTATAAGGATACCAAATATGAGTGTTGTGGTCTCACGGTCAACTACCTAGTAATTAGGGCTCCCTATGCTATTACTCTATTATGATATGTATGATAGTCACACCTCTCATGTGGTGGTGACTGAAGAATTCTTATGAGATATGACCACACCCAGAGCGGTGTCGGGGTATGACTACACCCATAGTGGTGTGGGGTATGTATGACCACATCCGACGGGATGTTGGGGTATGTATGACTACATCCGACGGGATGTGGGGTATGTTTCCCGGGAGAGTTATTAACATGGGAGTAGCCAGGCGCCTATGATTAAAACATGATAAGATGCATATGCATAAGTCAAGGTGGTTGAGTCTTTTGCCTATTGGGATGTCGGAGGGCTGAGATCTGATCCTAGTGCTTTGGCTTGTTTGCTAGATGTATGGTAGTGGTATGCTATGTTATGAACTCACGATGCTATGATTATCTCACTCAGCTATGAGCTGGCCCTCTTTTATTCTTCTTCTCTGCTTATGCCATGTGTAAGCAGATCATCAGCAGCAGTAGATAGGTGTATAGGTGGGAGCTGAGAAAGAGTTGAAGGCAAGATGAGGTATGGTCTTCAACCATTCTGTGCTTGGACTACTACTCGGGATTTTGGCCAGTGATCCACACCTTTTTGTAAAAATGTTTTGAGAACATTTTCATGTGCATACTAGCTTCGAATGTAGTGTGAGATATCCACAGGTGTGGAAAGTTGATGATATGTGTATATTTTTGTAATTGTGTAAGTTATGACGATTATGGCTTGTATTAGTATGGTATGCAGTTGTGTAGTATGAAACTGTGACTATGGCTATGAAAAGCCAATGCATATGGTTGTGAGTATATATGTTTGTGATGAATTATTTTGCAGGATAAATTGCAAGAACTGTTAGCCCATTACGCGAGTAATTCATGTCGAAATTTTATTTGGGTAAATTTTGATAATTAATGTAACACCCAAGTTTAATTCCGCTGCAATTGTATGAACAATATGATTAGGCAAAACGTATAGGGTAGGGTGTTACAAAAGTCGCCGGAAAATCATCGGGAAAGCCTATCCTCGACATATACTGCGTACACGAATCCATGAATCATCACTAAGCAGGTGCGTAAATTTTTTGTAGTTTCGAACAATTTTTCCGAAGATTTGAAACGAACAGACGGTGGGCCGAAAAATTCCGGCGGCCGGAACCAGGCTGGGCCGGCGGAAATCGGTGGCCGGAACTAGGCTGAGTCACAAGATATTTTCGGCCCGGCCAGATTCCGGCTGCCGGAATTTTTCGCCCCACCGTTTGTTCGTTTCAAATCGTCGGAAAAATTCGATTTTAGGAGTTGAATTTAGAGTTTAGGAGTTGAATTTAGCTGTTAAGACTTGAAATTAGCGTTTAGGTTCACAGGAATATTGATGTATTATATTGTAATTGTAGGAAAAATGTAAGAGTGGTTACCGGCCGATCATGATTACACACAGGAATTTGAGAATGGGATCCATTATGCAAGTGTCAAGTTAGCTGAGTTAGTTGCAAAAGCAATCGCTCAGGAGTGTGGGTTCTTTATTGTTAGAGGAGCATGGAAACCGAATACTGCTGGACTACATCCTGTTACTGCCCTCTGTATGTATTGCGACAGAAGTAGTAGGATCGTTAAGTCTTATAAACCAGACCCTACGAAGGAGACGCGTGGGAATATTAGTTCGAAGGGTACTGGTTGCCAGTTTCAGATATGTATTAAGGAAGTATGGCAAAAGAATGGTCCAAACACATGGGTCATAGTGGGAGTGACAAGTCGTGAAACCGGAGCTAATAGAGGGTTTCACAACCATGAAAAGGTGTTTTATCCAAAACATCACTGACACAACAAACAGTTTAGTGAGGCTGAAAAAGAGGAGGTTAGATTAATGAGGAAGGCGGGGGTGAGACCAAATCAGCAGAAGACGACACTCAATACTATAGGGGGTGTGCATCATGATATCAAACAGATGTACAACATAAATTCCAAGACAAGATTGGATGAGATGGGTGAAATGGATGCGATACAGTTTGCGCTTCACGGAGCTGAACAACGTGGGTACCATATCTGTTTGGAAAAGGACTCTAATAATGTGCTCACTAATTTGTTTTTTGCGCACCCGACGTCCATTCAGATGTTGCATGCATGGTCGTACGTCATCCTCATTGACTCGACCTACAAGACCAACAGGTACGGCTGGCCATGGGTTGAGATTATTGGGGTTACTCCAGTCAAGAAGAATTTCAACATTGCATGTGCAATTATTAAGCAGGAAACAAAGGAATCATATGAGTGGCTGCTGCGATGTATTAAAGGGTTGCTCGGTGATACGGTTCCGAATGTCATTGTGACAGACAAAGAAGGTGGTTTGCTTGCTTCTATTCCTGTGGTCTTCCCTCTCCCACATACTGTCCACCTACTATGTTTATGGCACGTCAACAACTGTGTGAAGCAAAAGTTTGAGCAATTACTGGGTGGAATTGCAAATAGAGAGGTAGCGCATGCTGTATGGAAGAAATATTTCGACAAAGCTGCATGGAGTTGGACTCAGGAGGGTTTTCTTCAAAAGATTAATGAGTTTGAGAGGGTCTGGACAGAGAAGAACATAAAAATGGTCGACTACGTGCGAGGTGAGTGGTTGCCTCATCAGACAATGTGGGCAAAGTGTTACACGAACCATGTGTTTCATCTTGGTAACACGAGCTCGAATAGAGTTGAGTCATCTCACTCTTCATTCAATACTTTCCTTGTGTCTGGTAGAGGAGCGATCGACACTTGTTTTGCGAAGAACCACAACTACATGGAACATCAGTTTTTGGAAGTGGTGAATGAACTGCACAAGTCACTGAACCGCAATCTGAGTAGGGCAATTGAGCCTCCGTGCACGTTTTTGAGGAGGGTCGTTAGTTGTGAGGCAATCAAACTGATGTTAGATGGGGCGGCGGAGTTGAAAGACAGTTGTGCGTGTCATTTTCAGATGACACATGGGCTCAAGTGTGCTTGCCAGGTTGTTCAAGCTAAGGAAGAAGGACGTCAATTCTATGCTCAAGAGTTGCATGTATTTTGGCGGACTTTGGATTATAAAAACCCCCCACGTCAACAAAAAGTCAGTGATGAAATTGAGCTTCAACGAGAACACTTTAGGCGTCTTACTGTTGAGGTGGAAGAAAGAGGTCCTGAAGCAGTGAGACAAGCAAGAGATGCCCTATTCTATGGGCTTCACCCAGCAGAGGACAATGTGAGGGAACCGGAAGTGAATGAGAATCCGAGAGGACGGCCTCGAACAAGCACCAGTCGCATTCGTTCATATTATGAGCGGTCTCTTTCGAGGAGTACTGGGCCTGGTTCGAGTGGAGGTAGGGGGCGATCGAGTGGAGGCAGATCCCGATCGAGTGGAGGCAGATCCCGATCGAGTGGAGGTGAATCCGACGAGCATGATACAGGTGAGTAATTGGTTTAATATTATAGTCCATCTAGTAGTAATTGGTTTATGTTTGTAAATTTTGTCCAAGTAATTTTGACCGTTTGGTATATTTTTGTAGATTACTCATCCCAGAGCCCCCCAGGGCAATATTCTTACCCTTACATCGATGAGCTTTTTCCAGAGTTTGTTCGACCTTTGCTGGTAGGCGATTTCAACCGTAGTCCAGACGACCATTGTGGTTTTAGGGCACTTTCTCATTGTATTTATGGGGATGATAGTCACTATCTGCTCATGAGATCGACGATTGTCCAAGAAATCCAACAACATTTTTGGAAGTACGAGAACTTGTATAATGGTGGTCCACTAGCTCACATTGACCGCATCAATTGGCTAGAGGCGGGTTCCGCACCACCGGGGCGATGGATGGATTCTGAGGACTTGTTCGTGTTTTCCACCATCTACAAAATCGCAGTCATGGTCTTCTCATACCAGGTGTTTGATGTCAATAATGCAAACCGTCCACTACCCAACCGCTACGATGATGCCTATACTGTATTGCCTATTGATGCCTATACTGTATTGCCTGAAACCCGGAAAGTACTCGTAGATCCAACACTGCAGAAGTGTGAGACAACCAGCCACCCCCTGGCACCAGCACGAGACGCCTGACCAAGGTATCTGTACAACCAAGCAAGTATACCTGACGCCCAACTATACTGATCTAACTCCTCCAACTCGTCCAAAAATAGGTTCACCAATGACCGAACCCTGTCTCTATCTTGTCCACAAACAAAGTGAACCCCAACAGCAACAACAAGTATGACTGCGCCTCTGTCACATGTGTCCCGTGGCTCTGCAAGTATCTGGACGCCATCTCTGCAAGAAAACCACCCTTCTCGTACCACTTACCCCTATTACTATATCCAGGGACCACCGAACAACCACTCAACTGCTCCGAGTTCATCCCAAAAAGCGCACACAAACCCGCCTCCGGATGGTCAAGCTGCGCAGAACTCCTACTCATCAGTCGTCCCTCAACAGGAATCTGCAGTAAGTACTGAACATCGTGGAGGAGGATCGTCATCTCTCCAAAAGGCAAGTGGAAGGTGTTCGTGTCTGGCTACCACCTCTCCACAAAAGCTGAGATCAAAGCCTCGTCAATCGCTATCTTGCGGAACATAGAGTAGATCAGGTGCTTGAGACCTGACTGCTGAACCAGATCCTCCGCCTCAACATGACTAAACACGTAGCTACTCAGATAAGCAACCACCGATGTACGGCTGTAGCAACTGATGACCCCTCGATCTCCAACCCCCGTCCAAAGCGCATAGGCAGCGTGGCCACGAAAGCTCCTAATGAGGCTAGGATCCGTAGGTCCACCAGGACACTCACCAACAAGCTCCCACGGTGGAGGACCACTCGAACGTCCTCCCCTACTCCGCCCAGTCCCCGATCTCTCTGTCTCCTCACGAGCAAATGGTACGAATCGCCCAGCTCGGTCCCTATACATAGCAGGACGTGATGTTGCCATACAAGACGACCCTCATCCATGTCCACGCGTAAGTGGAGGGACCTCGATATCCTCATCATTATCGTCCTCATCAAACTCAGCCGAGACCGCTCTCGATGCAGCACCCTGGTTCCTCCCGTGGGAACCAGACGCCCGTGATGCCGAACGAGCAACTACAGTAGGAGCCTCTAACTCATCCTCCCCTAAATTTGCTTGTGACTGATGTCCAATATCTCGAGAGCGCTTATTCTCCTTATTCTTCATAGGCACCTTCCTTCGTATTGATGCATCAACAACCCTACCATTGAATCTATTCAACTCACTCCCACCCGCATCCGCATCATCCATATCTAATTATCTACATATTTACACAATATCATACTTAGATATGCACTAATTAATTAAATTTCTATTAACTAATGTACTATTAACATTAATTGTTAATTAATCACAAATTAATTTTCTATTAACTAATGTAATGAATATTAACATTAATTGTTAAATCAATTCTTAATTAATTAAAATTCTATTAACTAATCTAAGTAATTAAACATTCATACGCCTATTACAAAAAAAAATATTTATACACCAACTTAAATAAATATTAACACTAATTGCTAATTTCTATTAACTAATTAAGTAATTTTTTATTGACTAATTAATTATCATATTAAATTAAATTAAATACAAAAACTTGCTGGGCCGAAAGAATTTTGCGGCAGGTGCGCCGCCGAGCCGAAAAAAGTTTGCGGCCGGTGCACCGCTGGGCCGAAAAAGTTTGCGGCCGGTGCGTCGGCCGGCCTAAAAACTTTTGCGGCCGGTGCGCCGCCGGGCCGAAAAACATTTGCGGCCGGTGCGACGCCGGGCCGAAAATGATTTGCGGCCGGTGCGACGCCGGGCCGAAAATGATTTGCGGCCGGTGCGACGCCCGGCCGAAAAATTCTTTCGGCCTAACGTCGCTCCGGCCACAAATTTTTTTCGGCCGGCCGACGAACACGCCGCCGGAAAATTTTTGGCCGGCGTGTTCGGCGACCGGCCGAAAAAAATTTGCGGCCGATGCGTCGCCGGGCCGAAAGAATTTTTCGGCCGGCCGTCGCACTGGCCGCAAATTTTTTTCGGCTCGGCGGCGTTTGGGCCGCAATATTTATTCGGCCCGCCGTGTTTTTCGCCGGAAAAATAAAACTTACTTGTTTTCCGACGGTTGAGGGCGACGGGAGGTTGGCCGACGACGGAAGAACGGTGCCGGCGACGGAGGCATTGGGCTCGTCAACAGAAGTTTTTGTTGGAATGAGTCAAATGTTCTTGATATCCGAATTTATAGAATGAAAGGAAGGGAAGGAAGGGAAAATTCAAAATTTGAATTCAATTTTTTTTTTTTAATTGGCGGCAAATAGCAATTTGGTTGGCGGCAAATAGCCGTTCACTTACCAAAAGAGTGGTACCATGTTCATGGATTTTTTTTTTCATTTTTGGTTTCAAATTTGCGGCTTCGTAAATTTACAAAATCCACACAAATATCCGTAATTTGCAAAAACTTGATTGAATATTTGATGTTTAAAATCTATAATCAAATAAGGTAATTTCATTCCATTTTAAGTGCAATAAGATAATTTCATTTTTAAATTCATAAATCCAATTCAATAAAATCTATCTTTAAGTCCAGTAAACAAACAAACTAAATTTCAAATCCACCAAGCACATCACCAATCATTCATATTTCAAATCCAATATTTAATACAAATCTTAATATTTCAAATCCAACAAGAAAAGCGGGAAAAAACATGACTAGAGTTTTTATTCCAAAGTGGACAAATGAAATCACATGTGCATCTTATGGGAGCTGAATTGTCATCTTCGTAACTCTTTAAAAGGGAAAAATAAATTACAATGAACATGGAAAGTCTGATGGGAGCCCATAAAAATGAAATTGGGGCCCTATAATTGTTATCAAAGAAGGAAACCCATGAAATTGGAACAATATTTCTTACTTATACTTTGATTGTTTTAGAGTAACGTCTTTAGACATAGAATTTAGTATGATTGACAAATTTCCATGTCATTTTACTCATATAGTTTTAATAACTTATTAGGTTCCACTAAACTAAAACTAAATAGGCATGTTATCATCATCACTAAGATTTGAACTAGCAACCTATGATTTCAAATCATTATTGTGCCTTAGACATTTAACTAATAGGCTACATTCTATTTGATGATACTAAGCAAAGTAAGATTAGTAGTCATGTTATGAAATGAGTTTAAAACATTGTATCATTTGGATGAGTGTTACATTTGGAGTGAATATCAATCTTATGACAAAACGATTTTAAGATGTGAAAATAGTACAAAACCAACTTTCATACTATCGAGGTAAGTGTTCTAATGCAAAAATGCTGGGATCCGAAGTAGAACGCAAGAGGAGGCCACGACAGTCCCCATCGCCGGAGCACCGTCGCTCCCCTTCTACTTTAAAAGGGAAAATTTCAGTCATCTACACCCCATTCATTTCCATTTTTCACTCCCCCCCCCCCCCCTCTCTCAAGCCGAAAACCCTATCCTTTCTCTCTGAGTTTCAATTTTTCTCCCAAAAACCTAAACTTTCAATCACCAAATCAACCTCCAAAACTCAAAATTTTTACATAAAATTTGGGATACAACCTACCCATCACCTACTAAACAAAGCCTAGCCAAAGAAAATTCCAAAAGCTTGTTGGAGGAGTAACGTCGGCCATACCGACCGTCATGTTGCCCTTTCCGTTCTTCTTCATTTCTAGTTTTTCTTCGATTTTTCTGCAAGTTTCTTCAATCCAAGTAAGTAACCATGATATTTAGAAGAACCTAGTAGCTTGAACCATGAAATTAGTGCTTTGATTGAGGATTTCAAAGTTTAAAATTGCATGAGATTGGTTGGAGAGTGTTTAGCAATTTTCGAGCACTATTAGGCGCAATCAATGCTTATGAATGAATGTTGATTGCTTATACGCTTAGAATCAGATTGAATGATGCTTATGATGATTTTCATGAATATATGCTTGGATGAATTAATGAACTTTAGCAAAGGTCATGCCAAAAATTTCAAAATTTTAGCATAACACATTTTCACATTGAGCTTAAAACGATTAAAAGCTATGCTATATTGTCAAAAATATTGGTAGTTGTTTTGATTTTGAAATTACAATAGGAATAGGACATTGCTAGTTCAAGTTTATTACTATGGTGGATTGAATGCATGCCATTTTACTTGTGTCAACCCATCGACCTTTGCCTAATCTTATAATTGGAGCTTTCAACGATTTTAAGATTTTCAAGATATGTGCTTCATGTTACTTCTACATTTTGATCTACAATACTTCTTATACTTTTATGACAAAATACACTTTCATAGCCATAAATTTCACGTTTGTGACAATAATAGCCACTTTTGGAGAAATACCAAATATAGCCACTTCCGTCCAATACTTTAACGGTGTCATCTAACAGTCTGACTGGACTAACAACAACCATTGACGTGGCATATTTTATTCAATTTTAATGCCAGGTGGAAATCATTAATTTTTTTTTCCGTTGAATAATCATTAAATTTTATCCTGTAAGTTTTAAGTAAATTAAATAAAAAAATAAAAAATACAAACTATAATCTCAGAATGAATACCAAAACCCCTTTCCACGTGGATGAGAAAAAAATAAAAAATGATCATACATTAACTAATGAATTTTTTCAGGATCAATCTGTGCGTCCCCTTCTCTCTCTTCCAATATCATCTCCCTCACCATGCCCCCAAATCTCAATCCCTACCGCAAAACACTCTTGCCGACATTGCAGCCCACAATCACTCAAACGCGCCGGAGCTCCGGGCAATCTAAAACTCTCTTGCCCACGACGGAGTTCCCGACCAGCAGATGGATCTAAACATCTACTATGATGCTAAGCTTACTAGACTGAATGGGGAATCTCACTGCAGCTTGGCGGTGTTCACAGGAGACGAGAGCAAGGGAAGAGCAGGGGCCCGTGATTGGCTTGAGGAAGAGTTTCAGCATCGCTACTGCCGACTGCGGAATCGGCGACTAGGGCGAAAAAGCAAGAAGCTAGCATTTGTGGCGGTGTCGGCTTCTACTTCTTCTTCTCTGCTCCACTACGACGACTTCGTTCAATCCGCCATCAGCCGGGCCTTCAATGCATGAATCAAAACCCAGAACCAGGGTTCCCAGTGGCGCTTCGTTCGAGCTTTGAGGAAGGACTGGATTCCAGCCGTTTCGAGATCGGGAACGAAACAATCAGGTGCAGATCTAGTATCCGCAGAAGCCACACATCAAAGTCGCCTCACCAAAAATGGAAGCGGGCCAAGACTACTTTCTCCTCGCAATTTCTGCTAATCGTGGCAGTGAAGCATAGAGGCAGAGTAAGGGTAGCAGGTGTGGCGGCGACACTGCTTTTTCGGTAGATTTGGAAAAGGGGAGAAGAGGAATGCAGTTCGCGGTGGACGGAAGCAGCGACGGCGGTGGATTGCGGTCGGTGAACTCCACCTCTCTGTTTCCAGTTGTTGGCGTCTGTTATTAGAGAGCAGCAGACCGACAACAGACTAGCAGATCTGAACAGATCTGTTAAGGGTCGGGAAATCCCAAATCCCTCGCCGGCCCGAGTCTTCCTGATCTCTGCTTCTATTCCCCCCTCGTTTGTTAGAGACATGGGATCAACCTAATATGCATGTTTTTCCTTCAATCGATCTGGATTTAGAGCACCAAATAGTTCAAGAGTTGGTGAAAGTGCACGAAGATGAAGACAAGAATCAAGATGATGATGATGCGGGTTGAAGCTAGTGATGATTGTGTAGCAGGAAGAACCAGCGAGATTTGTAAAAGGGATTGCCAGTTTTTTTTTAATTCAATTTTGTGATTAAATAAAAATAAAAAAATTTCATTTCAATTTTTAATTAAAATAACACGTGGCGTCTAGGTGTCATCAACGGATGAGTTGTAGCTGACGTGTGTGATGATTTGGCATCCTAGTCAGCCTAATGTTAACCTAACTCACGGAGTTTCTAACTCCTTCAAAGTTTGTAATGGAAATGGCTATATTTGTCATGAAACTTTCAAAATTCTGGCTATAAGTGGTATTTCTCTAAAATTGGCTATTATTGTCACAAACGAGAAAGATTTGGCTATACAAGTGTATTTTGCCTTTTTTTATGAGCTTAAACAACGAATGAAACATATGGAGTAATTTTTTGTTAATACGCAAGAAGTTATATGATTAGCTTATGAAAGAAGCCATGCTCTTAAAGTGTGGGGTTATCCCCTATGATCTTTATTAATTTAGATTCTTTTGCATAGGAACATGTTGAGTTCCTACTCATGGCTAGGAAGGCATAAGAAGAAGAAAGGAAATGATGGTGCTTCTTCATCAAGAGGGCCGAGGCATCCTAGTACACCTAGAGTAGATCTAGGCCCTGTAGCACCACGATTGTCTTCACGACTTAACAGGAGTAAGCCGACAATCGTGATTGAGGAGGAGGATTCTTTGAGGGATTTGAGTTCACACTTCCACTTTTCAAGGAGATCCTTGAGTCACACCAGCAGAAGGCTATCTATTGATAGCAAGAGATCAAGGAGCATGAATGGACAGCTCCCACCAGAGTTTGAGGTGATGGAGACTGATAATAGTTGGAGATTCGAGAGGACACAACTGAAGCTCTCATGCATCCCTTCCTCCAGTTTCTCGGTGGGTGTCCTAGTCCATGAAGATAACAAGATGGGATGAATTGCCTGTATATAAATAAGGAGAGCTAAACTAGCGAGACTTCGACCAGTACCAAGGATGAGGAACACAACTGAGACATATATTGGATGAATGTGGTCTCTTGTCATTACTCAGTTAGGAGAGAGTATATATATATATGTCCTCGCTCAAGAGTTTTTGGCCACATTGACAATTGAGGAAGCCAAGACCTTGAGTGCGATTTGCATTTCCTATATGTAGACACCACTTTTTGTCCGAGTTTAAATATTAATTAAATAAATTTTAATTTTCGTTTAAGGTTGGCAATAGCGAATCTTAAACGCATTTTTGGCTAAAAATGAATGAAGGTGGTTATGGTAAGTGTGTTTGTCTAGACCCAACACGATTTGGAAATAGCAAATCTAAAGACACTGGAATGACTTAAGCTCGCGGTAACTTGTCATATTTTTGTTTTGATTAAGCAAGTTTGCGTTTTATAGTTATAATCTAGTTGTGAATTGATTTCATTTGACGTTGCCTCCATGAGGTTTGGGTTTCAATTTATGGGACAAGAATAAACAAAGATCTTTTCATTAAAATTCTTACGTAATAGACACCCATTTTACGTAATAGACACTTATTTTACGTAATTAATATTAAAATTTCGTTACGTAATCTGTTAAATCATTACAGAAGACTTACGTAACGCTTCTAATTTAACTGTTACGTAAGAAATAACTATCGTTACGTAACCTTTACGTAATATATGCATACTTTACGTAACAGTTGTAAAGTGGCATTACGAAAGCCTTACCTAATGGATGGTCCTTTTACGTAATGAATATTAATAAAGTTACGTAATGTGGTAAGTCATTACGGAAGTCTTGCGTAACACTTATAATTTAACTGTTACGTAAGAAATAACCTTTGTTAAGTAAACTTTACGTAATGAGCGTGTATTTTATGTAACAACTGTAAAATGTCATTATGGAAGCCTTATGTAATAGACAATGTCTTTGCGTAAGAATATTAACCTAGCGTTCCGTAAAATGATAAGTCGTTTCGGAAACCTTCCGTAACGCTTATAGTTTAACTGTTACGTAAGACTAACAAGCATTACGTAATTGTTACATAATAAACACTAGCATGGGCCCCGACCAGTTGGCCGGAGGAAGGTGAAGTATGAAATTTGATAATGTAATGGGGTGTATAACTTATTGCTGTATAGTTATTTTTTGGGAAATACGTGATAAAAATAGTGAATTTTAGCAGGGAAGAGACATGAATGATGCAACGAATTAAAAATCAGCCTTATGAACCAAAATCAAGTACATGTTATCTTGTAAAACAATATTGTTTCTGGTAATATGATGAGGTGGAGTAAGTTTTATAGAAACCGAATTCAAGAAAATCGAATAAAAAATCTCCTATCCCGCCGTTTTTAGAAAAATGAGCATATCACAATCGTTGCTAGCTTTTATTCGGCCCGTTGGCCGATTAATTTGCTTTATAAAACTTTCATCGTGTCGTCATTGTGCTTTCTGGTTTTTGCCAGGCCATGATACAATCTAAAGAAATCAAGAACGAACAACACGATTTGGGATAGGAACCGTCGTTCCTGTATCTATAGGTGTCAAAGTGAACCCGTCGGGTTGAAGCGGGTTGCACTTTTTGGTCTTTTCCCATTTTAGTTTTTGTTTCTGTATTTTTATGTTTGGGTCGATTGGCTCTGATACCAAAAATTCTACGGTTCCAAATTCCTAAATTTCTTTGTTTCATATCAAAAGGTCTTGTTTTTTCAAAAGTCTCAATCATCTCTTTATTTTTTAAAAAGTCTACTAAAGAGTCTAATCATTCTTTCTTTTCCTTGTTTTCTGCAACAAGTCTCATTCTTTCTTTTTCTTTCATGGAATGGCCCAAATAAAGGTGGTTAATTTTCATTTTGTTGTTTTTGGTTTATCTATTTTCTAGTTTATGTTTTATTTTGTTTAGACTAGTTATTATATCGGTAATTAATTCAGTTTTAGATACGGCTTCCTCTAATGTTTCTGAATTTCCGATAGACATCTGTTCTTCTACAATATCTGATACGAAGTGAGATAATTCTAACGTAACCGTATTAATGTCGCCTACTGATGTAAGGTCTATTGCATCTATTCCTTCTATCAATTTATTTATGTAATGAGTGTTAGGCATCTTTACAATTTTTCACTCATTTCTACGATTAGTTCTTGTAATTTTTTTATTTCACTAGTATTATCATTTTGATGAAGTATAGTTATGTTTTTTATTTCCTTGTTTTCTTCTTTCTCCATTTCCTTCTGCTTATCGGTTAATCTCATGGAAGAACTTCTCTCATCAATACTTATTCTTGGATGATCATAATTTGATTTTATTATTTTTAGAGGGGATTCTAATTGAATTAATGATTTGAATAAATCTTCTATGGTGATGGCTTCCTTATCTTTAAACGCTAGACTATGATGACTATTGGTCAGTGCATAGTTTATCTGGTATGTTACCGAAAAAGGTTTACTGTTTTCTTTCATGAATTTTTTTCTTTTCAATTCATACTTTATAATAATGGAAGAGTCGAGATTCCCATCTGTAAACTAATTCCTTGTTGTAGATTAATATCGAATTTGATTATTCCTACTCCTAGATTTCCTTTTCCTTTTGCAATAATACTCTCTTCTCTATTGATGAGTCGATCATCTCTTATTTCTAGTTCTATAGGTGTACTTATCCCTGTTTTCATAGTAGATTTTAGAATGATTTGTATCGTGCTAATGTGAATATAAGCTATTTTATTTCTTTCTTCCTGTTGTAACTTGGATAATTTTTTTCCTAATTTGTTCCCTATTTATTATTTGAATTAGGAAATCTCCCTTAGTTTGTTCTATTGGTACTGCCGTTTCTCCTATCATTTTTCCATATTTAATTATATTTTTTCTATCGAATAGTTTGGATAAAAAAGACTTAGTAATAAAATTTTGCGTTTCTGATAAGGTAAAATTAGTTTGTTCCTTAATTTTCTTGACATCTAATATTCCATCTAGAAAATAATTTTCTTCTTCATTTTTACTTAAATAATCAAAGTAACTGTTACTGCTACTGGGGTTATCCGATATACCTGATTGTTGCTTAGGCTGATTGATGCAACTTCTTGCTACTGAACGTCCCCATGATGGTGTAGTGCGAGGGAGGCTGATTGCTTATGATCGTTGAAAATGGTGTTGGAGAATTCTTTGTGGTGTTAATGGTTGGTGTATAGTTTTTTATGGATAGGTGGTAGTGGATATGAGTGTCTCCAGAGTATTATCTCAAACGCTTTGTGCCAAAGCACCAAGACTACACTTAGTCTTTTGAGAGAGAAATCTCAAACTTTTATTCTATGCTGCCCCCTTATGAGGTTCAGATGTACATATTTATAGATGCAGGGGCTTTGCCTGCTTACATATGTGCTTACATCATTCTCCACTTAAAAGAGAAAGCAAACACATCGTACAAACATTTTTTCCTTATGGGCTACATTATTGATCAGAAAAAGAAAGAAGAATCTTTAGTCACTTTCTTTGTTTGATTCTTGAAGTGTTGTCTTCTTCTTCTTGGTTGATGTTGCCTTTTCTTTTCTTTGTTTGATTCCTGAAGCATTGTCTTCTTCCCCATGGTGGATTACATTTCTTTGATTCCATTACTGCTACTAGTGGAGGTGGTCATATCTGCTGCACAGTGGGTGCATATATGATCCTCGTGTAGCTGTAATAATTCACAAAGTTGTTGTTTTTGTTCTGACATTATCGGGGCTAACGTTCCTTCTAGATTGATAAAATCCTTGGCTAGATCTGTGATGAATCCCCATTCTTCCGCTGTGATCTGATTTTTAGAATTGCTGATAATGATCTTGTTGGTGTTGGTATAATTGACTTTAATATTATCTGTTGGGTTAAGATAATATAGGGCCTGACTTACTGAATATAATGATCTGACTTGATAGTCCTCTGGTATCCTGACTGTCTCTAATTCATCTCTGGTTGGATAGTTGCCATTAGATACTCCCATTTTGATGATTGCTTTTGATGGCACGACCATTTCTTCCTTGTTGAATATTGGATAGCTGGATGTGTATCGTAGATAGATTTCTCTACCCTTGGCGAATGAGTCTAGATACCTTTTTACGACTATCTTGAACTTTGTTGGGAATTCTTCGAAGATATGAGTCTTCTGTGTGTATATTGTGTCGATTAATCCATATTGATGAAGAGCAAATAGTGTTGTTGGTGCGATTTTATTTGTGATGATGACTGCTCTTGGACCTCCGTTAAAAGTTGGATAGAAGCCCATGGTAGTCTGAATTTCCTTGTAATTGCGAAGATCCTCCCAGCATTGTTGGAATTTTTGAAGTGTAGGTCTATTGACTTCTTCCTTTTGCTTCGTGGTTGGAATATCCTTATAGCTGATGCTTAGTATCTTCATCACTAATCTTTGTTGTGGAGTGGCTGACTCTGTCTTCTGTTTCATTGCAATTGCCTTGTATGATTCCCTTAATGCTTGCTCTGCTTCTTCTTTGGTTGAAAATGATTGGTGTTTGATGTTGTATCCCGTAACATGGTGAGATACTATTGCCCAGTTGTTATAGAGTCCCCGAAAAGGTCCGTCGTAAATGACATACCATTTTCCCTTTTTTTATTTTCTTTCGTCTTCTTCGTTTTTCTCGTCTTCTTCCACCATGTCTGCCCATTTTGTAGATGGTAGCTGAATAGTTTGTTGTTGCAGAATAGTTTGTGATTGAGCAGTGCTTTTAGTTTGTGTTTGCAGAATGGTGATGGTGGTTTTTATTTCCTCCAATTCCCCCCGCCTTTGAGAAAGCTGAACTTCAAGGGTACGTATCTGCTCTTCTTTCTGTTGTTGCTGATGCTGCATTTGCTTGATTATTCCTTCCATTCCCTTGTAAGGGTGTCTGCTAATGGATTGGCTGTTGACTTGATATACTTCAGATATGGTTGATAATAGTGAAGTTGTTGTTGCCAACGAATGAGTCTTCCTTTATTGAAGTCTACATCTAGCTTGTATCTCCAAAATCCTGTAACATATTTAGAGTCGGTTCGTAGTTCGAATCGACTGGTTAGTAATTCTATTTTCCATTTTTTCAGTGTTCTAAGACAAGCTAGTGTCTCTAGCTCATGTATTGGGTAGTTTCTCTCAGTAGAAGAGAATGTTCCAGATATATATTTACATAACTTCCTTGGATATTTGTCTGTATTGAATGCTATTGTATAGATTGTTTCGAATCATTTGATTCATTACTGCGTCGAGATAGTGGTGAATCGTTCGATTCATTACTGATATGGTGTGAATCATTCGATTCATTACTGAGTATATTGCCATAGTGATCAAGTGATAGTAACTTTTTGCCTTCTGGTATTGCAAGCATGCAACCTGCCCATGTATCCTTTGATGCATCTGTCTCAACAATAAGAAAATCTCGATCGCATGGGTTATATAATTTTGGTAAATGATCACAACTGGCCTTCATGAATCTTACTATCTCTGTATCCTTATTATCCCATTTCCAAGGTATTTTATCTGATATCTTTTGCTGAAGGTATTTTCTTTCCTTCGCTAAATTTTTTAGAAATCCTTGCTCACTGATGTAATTCAGACTTCCTAAAAATTGTTGTATTTGTTTTCTATTTTCCATTTTATCTGGAAATTTATCTAATTTTTCCTTAACATTAGTGGTTAGTTCTATTTCTCCTGTACTATTTATTTTCATTCCCAAATATTCAATTTCATTGACTAACAATTTAGATTTCTTTTTTGAAATTACCAGTCCTTTTTCTTTTAGTCTTTCCAAAACTTTTATTAGTTTTTTTTCATGATCTATCCTATCTTTATTTGAAAAGATAATAATATCATCAATGTATGCTAAACAAAAATCTTCCAATCCTTCTAGATTTTTATCCATAAATCTATGATAAATTCCTGGGGCTTGCTTAATTTCAAATGGTAACACATTCCATTCATAATGTTTTTGTGGTGGACATGAAAAAGCTGTTAAGAGTTTTGTATTTTCATGGAGACTTAATTGCCAATATCCTGATTTAGCGTCTAGGCTACTGAACCAAGTTTGTCCTTTCAATTGTTCCAGAATATAATCTTTTCTTGGTAATTAATAACTGTCTCCTATAGTGTGTTCATTGAGTTTTTTGTAATTTATTACCATACGTCTTTTTCCTCTTTTAATTTCATTATTATTTTCTACATAGAATGCCGGAGCACTATGCGGACTTTTACTTTCTCGAATAATATTTTTACTGAGTAAATCTCCACATTCTACTAGAAATTCTTCTACATCTCTTTGAGTATCTTGTATTTTATTAGGAACATTAACTTCGATATTTGATCTTTTACTTTAATTTCTATTAATTCTGAATTTGTATTTTTTATATTATCTAATGGGTGTTCACTACAGACTTCGTCTAGTTTTTCTTCAACTATTCCGTAGGCTACTTGGATAATTCAAGCTTATTTTTAAGTCTTTGTAAGACAGTTCTTAATACTTCATTTTTCGTTATAATCTTGGTGGTAACGATTTTTGGCTCTTGATTTTTCATTTTTGGAGCTTTTAGACTTATACTCTTAATTCTTTGAGTAAATGGTTGATATAGTTTAAGAAAATTATTTCCTATTATTATGTCTAATCCTGAATCATGAAGATATATTGTTTTGGCAGTAAATACATATTGTTCTATAATGATAGGCACGTAATGTTTTACATACCAGATTTCATGGATAGATTTATCTGCAACGATAATTTTTAATGGTGTATCTAGTTTATCCCAACCTCTAATGGTCGATCTTTTTGCAAAACAAAGTGTTGCTCCTGTGTCTATATATGCCAGAAGATTCTTATTTTCAATAGTAACTTTTATGAATGTTGCGTTCGGGTTATTTTTAGCTAGAATCTTCTTCTGACTCATTTGAAAATATTTCTAAATCTGTAAGATATTCAATAATTTCTATGTCTGATAGTTCAAAATCTGTTTCTTCTGTAGGTTCGAATCCACAATCGTATGTTATCCTTAGAACTTCCTACTTCTTATTATTAGTGTTTTTCTTTGGGCATTTATTAGCATAATGTCCTTCTTCATTGCAGAGCCAGCATCTGCAATTAGTTTTGCCTTTAGGACAATAATCTTTCTGACTAGTTTTCTGTTTAAATTGTTTTCTGTTTCTAAAATATTTATTAGGGTTTCTATATCTATTTTTTTTTATATTCCTTATAGGGTATCTTTCGCCATTTTTTGTATTTTTCGTATCTCCGTTTTTTCTTTATTTTTTGTCGTTCATCACTACATCCGTATTTTCCGATTTTATCGGTGGAGGCCTCATAGCAGAGGTCAATTTTAGCTTGCTTTTTTATTTTTTCTTCATTACAGGCTCGTTTATGCCATTCCTGTAATGTTAGAATTCGTCCTCCTAATGTATCTGGTACTTCTTCCTTTTGAACTGCTTCATTAAAAGCAGTTTCTACTTTTTGTGCTACTATTAAAGGAAGTTTAGAAAAGCATAATTTATCTAAGTCTTTTCTTACTGACGGAATAACCTGATAATAATGTATCTTAAATTCGCAAATAAATGATTCTAAATAACACATATTGCAGATCCTCAAGTTTGTTAGGTGCCAAATAGCCTGATTACTCAGAGTTGCATTAGTTTCTTTTTCCCTTGGATATCTTCCTAGAAATTCATAGGTTAAAACATTTAATATTTTTTCAAAAGTTTTTATAGCGTCATTTCCATATAGGGTTGTTTTTGCAGGAATATCCATTGCACTTAAAGTGGTCATGGTTCAAATCTCACATGAAGCAATAGTTTTACGTAATGCGACCTATAAAACCTGCTATAGCAGGTCAAAAAGGTCAAGTTATAGTAACTTCAAGGCATGATAGGAGACCTATAAAACCTGCTATAGCAGGTCAAAAAGGTCAAGTTATAGTAACTTCAAGGCATGATAGGAGGTGCTTTTACCTCAACTTCGACCTGCAGATGCAAGAAGCAACTCTGCCATCAGAGTTATGAACAATCAAGAAGAGGCTAAATTACATGTTTGGTCACTCAAATTACATAAATCTTTCACGTTTGCCACCCAAATTAGTTTTCTTTCACATTCGCCACTAACTTTACGATTCGTTTCACCGTTAGTCATCAACCATTAGTCTCCTTTACCTCCGTCAGTTTTTTGATGACGTGGCTAACGGAACAACTGACTGGGCCGTTAAATAATGACATGTCAATTTGACAAAAAAATATTTGACAAAAATAAAGCCCGACGTATGACCCACCTAACAACATTAACACCTATGACCTACCAATGAATTTCGATTTGGAATCAGGCAGACACATTCGGCGGCGACAACCCTCTTGCCACCGCCACTCCTCCGATGCAATAGAACCAAGGTGGAAGCTTCAACGCAACGACAAAAATGGCAAAGGTGGCGACTGCAATTCCTCCACAACGCCTTCTTCTTCCCCCGACCAATAATAATACATTCCAAAATTTCTCAACCTCCCAGATCCACAGACCGTAATCCCCAATTCGAGACTCTCGACTCCTGATTCCCACACTACCGTTAACAACCTCCTGACTCCTGTTTCGTTTGCCACATCCTCAAAAAACTGACGGAGGTAACGGAGACTAAAGACCGATGACTAACGGTGAAACGAATGGTAAAGTTAGTGGCGAATGTGAAAGAAAAGTAATTTGGGTGGCAAACGTGAAAGATTTATGTTGAGTGACCAAACGTGTAATTTAGCTATCAAGAAATTGAGCACCAACACAAAAATATAAACCTTAGCTGGAATCAAGAGTAATAGGTCGCACACTCGCACTCCTCAACACTACCAGATACGATTTTCCCGGGTAACAAAAGCTTCGTTCTTCTATTGGAATTCCTTTTTATTTCCTTACTAGTTTTTTATGCCGCCCGTTGGGCGGTGTATTTTGTTTGGTTGTTTTATAATTCGTTAGAGTATTCTAATTGTTATTATTATTTATGTTTGCAAGGTAATATACATGGAATTGTAAATCTCACTTACCTTATTTCATACTTTTATACCTTTTGTTTATTTATGAATATTTTAATTTTATTGACTGAGCTCTTTGTAGACGGTTCTTTATTGATTTAGAATTTTTTTTATCGAACTCGCCCTTTAAGATTATAAACATAAGAGATTATTCATTCTTTAGCACAAAATTGTGATAAAGAAGTTAAAAAACTTACGTCCACAAAAAAAGAAGTTAGAATAAGAAAATATGCTTCAATTAATAAAAAATAAGCGAAGCGATTTTTATTTTCTCTCCCTTCTCATATGTCGGTATATGATAATAGAGAATATTCCGATCTAAATCCCATGAATATCGTGTATTATCACTTACACATACAATTTTGGAATAATGAGGAAACTCATTAGCATCCACGTCCATCAATCTTCCACGTACTTGTTTAATTACCTTGAAATGTTCCAGCAAAACCAACCACAAAGAAAACTATCAGCTGTCACTAACTTATTAAAGCAATATTTTCATCAAATTAAACTGCATATAATTGAACACAATTTATATTTTGTAGAGAGCTACATATCTCCTGCAGAAAAGAATTGTGCTTTATTACCTAATAACAACATAGACAAATAATGAAAGGAGCAGTCTTCAATACAACTCAACTCATTTTATCATTCAGATTCCTCATTTGTGAACTGAATATATGCATCAATCCAATTAGTAGTTTGTAAGAAAACAATCATGTCAAAATCAATCTTTAGTTAGGGATTCAATGCAGAAAAATTCACCTTAATGAAACAAACAAATGTCACCGCAAACATGTAGAAATTAAAAAAACATCGAAATAGACAACCGAGAAACCACCATATAATAAACAATCATCACAACTCTACTTTCCATTTCAATATTCAAGAAATCGAGTTGCAATAGGCATTCAAGAAAAACGATCAATTATTCAACCAAATGAGGTATGCCCTAAGTCCAACCAATTAACCCTTCTAATTATATTTTATATACATCAAAGTATATGGCGACCCTTCTCAGTAAAAAAACAAAAAAGAAATATATTCACTCATCGAGAGTGGGAAAATTTAACATCCAGCAGTCGTAATTTGGAAGAAATTAAGAAAAGAATGGGAAAAAGAGTATAACTGGGCAAGTCAACCGCAAACAATAACATATCGCTAAGAAAGTGAGACCAGTTGCCAGCTTCAGATCAAGGAGGAAGAGGGAGCAGTCGACAACCCTCAGCTTGGTTCACCTCATCTTCACAATGATCAGATTAACTTTTTTCGTCAACAGGCAAAAATATGTTACAACTGCTCAAAATTTTGTCATCTTATCGTTGTCTTGTGTAATTTCTGCCTCCTATTCTCATACAAAGAAAAAAAATCATATGCATTACCACTTCCTTCTCTATAAATTATGAGAATACAAATATTAGAAATCTCAAAAAATTTAGCAACTAATAAGAGGGCTTTGTTTATTTCTATGGTGGTTGACATACTTTCTTAATTTCTTATTTTCAACGTTGGATTTTATTTCTAGAGAGACAATCAAAATGGAGAAAGGGATAGAAACAAATTAAAAGTTTGCATTAATAATTAATATGTTTTCATTTAATCGAAATGAATAAGAAGTTTTTAAAAAAATAACAATTATTGCTCTGTCAAGTTTATATTCAGACATTTTGCTATATAATTTATACTTGTTTTATTTGATAGGCATATACATAAGAAAGAAGTGAGTGTTTGATAGCAAAAAACATATGGTCATATCGTTCATTTCTCAAAGTCGATTGATTGTCAAACGTTTATTTTCTCTTAGATCATCGTTTATATTTTATATTGAAAAATATTAATATTTATGTGTGTGCTTGTTTTTTTTCTTCATCAAAATGTAACTTATTATTAAGTTTTAGTAAAAATGAGTAGAAAATTACTTAATCAGATTTAATCAGTTCGGGTTAAACAAATATAATATATGTCACTCTCTATTTCCATCTTTATAGTTTGTTTAATCGAATTTTTTTTATTACTTAGGTGTGTGTTTTTTGTTTAAATGTTTCCTAAAAATTTAACTTATTTTAATTTTAGTAAAAATGAGTAGAATTATTAAAAGAAGAGAGAGACAACTTAATAAATAGATCAATAAATAGTTTTTTGTTTGAAAAAAAATTGTCCACCTTGGCAACTTGTGTATTCACTATGTGCTTATGTGGTAAGAAGTTATTTTTGAATAACCATAATATTTAGTATAGATAGATAGATAGAAGACAGATAGATAGATATAGAAGATAAGAACATGACTTAAATACTAAACAAGAACTAACATGTCTCCTAATCCTATACGAACACTTATAACTAATAATTATATCAAAACACCAAAAAATAAAGTGAAATACATATTAATGGTAATAAAGAAAATATATTAATTAATATGCTAGCCCAAATCTATTTAACAAGTTATAAAATTAGCCTAATTGGTCAATATGTTTGGTAATATTTCACTTGTAAGATAATGGGCGATGGTTCGAAACCTAGTCCAATATCGAGTGTCTATTTTCTATAAGATGGAAAGGGTTATGTTGGTAAATCCACAAAAACACGGTGGCAATTTGTTGTAGATATCAGGAACTTTATTGGGAAAAAAGTAAAAACAAAATTGCTTGTATATAAACTAAGTTTGTAAAGAAACCCTAGTCGCATTCACTTTCCCAATCCACTTCTTCTCACATTTTTTTCTCTTCTCTTCAAAATCTGATCTTGTTTAGCACAGCTCTTCACCAATATTCATCTACTGTCGATCTGCTCTCTTCTCACACCGATTCCCTATATCTACTCTCAATCTGCGCTCTCTCCCTCGATAGTACTCCTTTTCTTTTTTGGGTTTTCGATTTGCCCTTTCTCTTGGTTGGGGCTTTTGAACCGCGACGATGGTGGGTGAAGTCACGGCTTTGATACTCGTGACGGTGAGGGGCAAAACTCACTGCGGCTTCTTATGGGCGAATCTGGTATTTACAATTTGACGCGAGGAGACGATGATTTGATTTAGACAAGAAAATAAATCGTAAATAATTTCAAAAACAACAAGAATAAAATATGAACTAAAATGAAGGAAAACTCAAAAAGTAAATAAGAATAAATCATTTGTAAAAAATACCTGAACAAATTGTGAACTAACATGAACAAATGAATTGTGAATAACTCTAAAAATGCTTATGTTGCTAAAAGCTAGTAACCTTTTGGGACGAAATAATGCGTCGCAAAAATTATCTTTGCTGCAACAATGGAGCCTTTGTTGTCGCCAAAAGATAACTTTGTGACGACATCTTCGTCGCAGAATCGTTGACCTTCTGCAATGAATTCCTTTCTTTCTGCAACGAACTCGTTTTTTCGTGGCTGAACTTTTTGCGAGCCTGTATAGGTGACAAATGTTTATTCTATTAATTGGACTGTGCCATGTCATCATATCTTGTCCCGACCCTTATTCGTTTGCAAGTAAATTCTCCAATCCCAATCGCATTCCCCAGAGGCGCCTCAATCGAGTCTTGATCAGTTAGATAAATACAGTAGAAACTCTAATAAATAAATTATTATTATTATAGGTCATCTAACAGTCCGTTTGCATTCTCTCCAGTACTGCGAGTACTTACATATATACAAAGCGCAGTGATGAAGATATGCAGCTTTATAATTACAGGCATGCTGATGATGCCGAGCGACAATTTGAACCCTAAAGAAGTAGCTAACTAGTAGTACGTACTGATAGTACGATATATTATACTTAATTAGTGATATTGCATCTAGCTAAACGGGGCCGCCGGCCGGGGAAGTCCGTCGGAGTAGAGCGCTCATCGTCACCATTTTCCTCTTCCGCTCTCCGCCGCCTTTCTTTGTCGTGAATAAAGCAGTACTACTACTGCCACTACTGGTTTCCTCAGCGTAGCTATCATCAATTTTTATTAAGCTGCTGCTGCACAGGTAGAAGTAGTCCAAGCTCCGCCTTCGCTTCTTGGGTGGGAACGCTTTCTCTTCCTCCCGCCACCACCACCCTGCACTCACCACAATTAATCAACAGTACTATTCCAATAATTTCCATGCGCGACACTCGCTAGCTAATTGTGTATCCAGATACCTAGCTAGTAGTAGTAGAACACAGATTCACAGCGTGGTTGAAAAAAATCAAAAATCTAATTTGTGTGCGTAGTTCTGAACAGTAATTGTTTATCGCGCGCACCATGAAGTGTCCCGGAAGTGGAGGAGGACAGAGAGGTAGTAATACTAATGCTGCCCCATGCTTCTTCTTCTGCTGCAGTGCTGCACTTCAAATTAACGTGCACATCTACACACCGAGGACAAACTGAGACGGGCAAGCTCCTTTCGTCCGTGGCACTGCTGCAATCTAATACTAGTACTCCAAGATTGCTCTGAAATCAAATTAAGCAGTCAATGATCAGTTTGATCATTACTTGACCTAGCTCGATCGGTAGTGTATTTAATAATAATAATAATAATGTGATGTACTGCTATATAATATATATATATATATATATACACACGTAAGTGGTGCGGCGAGGTGATGAATATATATAATATATGTGTACTGACCAGGACAGAGTCGCCGGCGGTGGCCGCGATGGTCGGATCACGATCAGGTGTATGTTTGTCTTGGGCTGGAGGAGCTGCGACTGGATGGTTGTGTGAAACAAGGTCGGGAGATGGAGAAATAAGAGTACTCAACTTCTTATTATGATGGACAGAATCGTAAGATGGTCGACCGACTTGCTGCTGCCGGAGAAGGCGGCCTGAATTATTATGCCTGACCAGTACGGCCGGTGGTTGCCTTCTCATCATGATGATGGTGCGACGGAGCAAGTGATTGAGGTGGAGTAATTCGAATAAGAATGGTGCGAGGGGCAGTGCAGTTTACTTACCCGCAACGTAGTCAAGAAAATCTAACTTATTAAATACCAAATCAAAGGGGCTACGGGGTGATCTCTCTCTCTTTTTTTTTTCCTATTATTATTTTAAAATGTTTTTTTTTTTTTGCTTAAGCCGAAATGATTGGGCAATGAGGCCCAGGTTTCTTGGCGATTTCCTTGCTTCCTTTGGCTTCCGCGATCCACTGCTTTTGTGACGTTGGTTGTGAAAGTGAAATACGCGTCCTTTCCCTTGGATTCTGCTCCTTGCATGCCACTGCTATTCCCATATAGAATTTTATACTGTTGCTATTCTGTTTCACACACTGATTTCATTTATTTATTTCTATTTCCGCGTTGGCGTGTCGTCCAGAACCAGAAGTAAACTAAATGGGACACTACTTAACGTGTAAGGAGCCTTTACTAAAGAAGAGCTAATCCTGCCCTGTTCTTTTATATAGGTGATATACCGCGGCGGATCCAGAACATAGTAGCGCACTGGGCCGCAATTCATTAGAAAACTAGATATCGCAAAAAATCATAATTTTTTTACAATATTAATTGTACACGTGATCTTTTAATATAGTGAATTCATCAATAAAAGAGTCTACATCCATTCTAATCGCATACTACTCTTTTTCAAATAAAATAGTTAACCAATCGGCGAGAAATTCATCGCTCATTTTGTTGCGCAAATCATTTTTCACCTGTTCCATTGTTGAAAAGGTTCTCTCCATAGTAGCTGTTGAAACGGACAATGTCAACACTAGACAAATCAATCGACTAACCAATTTGTATTGTGTATCCATCCATATTTTCACCACCTGCTCTAGTGATTTTTCAAGTGAACAAATCTCATATTCTCTATTAGCCTTTTACGTTTTAGATTTTTAGAATTTTAGGTTTCATTGTTTGTTTTTCTTTAGACGAGACTCATTTAAGCTAGAATTTCTAGACTAAATTTAGAGTTATGATTTTAATATGTATCTTACCCATTTTTCTAATTACACACAATTTTATTATAAAATGACACTGGACCGAATGAGTAAAATCGATAAACGCACAAAGACTATACTAGTTCCGGATCCAGAGGAGGGCTGGGCCGTGGCCCGGGTTGGCCACCCCCTGGATCCGCTACTGGTGATATATATGTTTTTTAAGAGATGTTATTCGAGTCTGACACCTTCTAGTTAAAAATTAATGGTATTACCAATAGGTCACACTATATTTTAAATATATATTAAATTTGTATCTTAAATAGCTGCAGATCAAATTCAGTCGGTAATCTAATTTGTTACTCACCACGTATAACTTTCTTAATCGAATTCGTACCTGACCATATAACATATTGAAAATAACAACCACTTTGATATATTTCAGAACAAAAAATTGAGATATATATTGCCATTTTACATCATGGTGGTAATATTATATCACGATGGTATTGAGTGTACCGTGGTGGTGTGAATAAATCATAGTGTAGAATGATTGTATACATGACAATAGGAATATATTAACCACCATTCATCATTGTCTACCACAAGTTACAACTAACAACCCTATAACAGGGTTCTATGTTTCTGAAAATTTGTAGAACACAATAGATCAGGATGAACTCGTTCCTCCCATACAAATTTGTTTTAAATGAGATTTTTAAATGAAGTTGGTATAGAGTGGTACCAGATGGTCTCAGTGTTGTATGGATTTTTTTCACAAAACATATAGAAGATATCATTTTGTTTATCACATAGAACTTGCTCCATTTTTGCAAAAGAATTTAAAATTCATTTTAAAACAAAAAAAAAATGCACAAATCGATTAAAAAAGAAGAAAAAAAAAATCTCACTCTTTAAATCTAAACTTACTCAATATATCAATGGGCCAAATCTAATTATGCACAAATGAATAACCAAGATTATACCCTAAACCTTCCCAATCTCTAACTTCCCATGTTTCTTAATCTAGTAATCCTATTCCAATAAACTCTGTTTGCCTTCTCTACTACGAGTTATATTCAGACATGACAGATATAAAATGACTATAATAACATTAATTATTAATGAAAAATAAAATAAAATAGACCACTTTCACGAGGTTTTAGGTGGCAGAAGTTTTTTTTTTGTCATAGATAGAAGTTCGAGATACAGAATCACAGAATACCAAACAACCAATTGCGACAATCAATAAATATTCAAACAAATAATAGCTTTTATTCTAAAAGTGTTTTGCACCAGAAGTCTAAGCAAAAGTGCTTACGGCCAGTAAAATTCTTACAAGCTAGCTTTTAAATCGCTTTTTTAGACTTCCTTTCTACGAATCCCTCATCTCTAATTCATCATCGCTTCTTTCCACTCTCCTTGCTACAACAACTTGGCCATAACTTGATGCACCAATGCTCCCCATCCCTACAACTTACACCCCACCCCACCCCTCCCCTCTTACTACACTGCCACCAAAGTTCTTCTCCTTCAACCTCTCACTTATCCTCACTTTCACTTATTAGTGATGTTTGACAACAACCCTTCTAATTTCATTGTTTGTCGATGGTGTGTAATTCAATATTTATGTGTGTGAGTCATCTTTTAAAAATGATATACTTCACTTGTTTGTTTAAATACATGTGCGAGAGCAGGTTTGGGAGAGGCAGTGAAACACGGGCAAGAGGGGAAAAAACACGACCGTGCTTTTCTCCCTTGTGCCCGTTCTTTTAAGTCCGAGCCTCCCCTATCAAAAACTTCAAACCGCAATTTCAAACATCCAACCCCATTCGTGCTCCAACTCGAAAAACACACAACCACATACAAAAACTAACCACCCAGGGCACGGAATACATTCCAGACAGACTCAGAGACTCAAAAAACGACAAAATCGAAAAGGAAAAAGGAAAGAAAATGCAAACCGTGGTGGGTTTTCCTCCCAACAAGCTCTTCTTTATCTTCTTTTAGCTGGACACCTATAGAGGGACTAAGGGTCCTCGAGCTTGATCAACAGCTCTGCGGGATCCACATCACCCCCCAGATACAGCTTGAGGAGGTGGTCGTTCACCTTAAACTGCTCAGTTTGAGCATTGCTGATCTCTACCGCACCATGCGAGAATACTTGGGTGATCGTGAATGGTCCCGACCACCTTGATCGCAGCTTGCACGGAAAGAGTTTCAGGCGTGAATTATAAAGCAAAACACAATCACCAACTTGAAACTCTTTCGGGCCCTTCAACCGAGCGTCATGGAGAAGCTTAGTTCGCTCCTTGTAGAGCCGAGTATTCTCATAGGCGTGGTAACGACATTCCTCCAACTTCAACAGCGACCACTTACGTTCAGTACCTACAACACCCAAATCCAGATTCAACAACTTAAGGGCCCAGAAGGCCTTGTGCTCTAGCTCAACCGGCAAATAACAAGCCTTTCCATAGACAAGCGATATGGTGAAGTACCAATCAGGGTCTTCTAGGCTGTCCTGTATGCCCAGAGAGCATCATGGAGCTTGGAGGACCAATCCTTTTGAGATTGATCCACTGTATTTTCAAGTATTCGTTTAAGTTCCCGGTTGGTCAGCTCGACTTGACCATTTATTTGGGGATGGTACGCCACCGACACCTTATGTGAAACATCATAGTGAGAGAGTAGTTAGAGAATTGCCCTTGAAAATGGGTTCCTCTATCACTAATAATGGCTCGAGGTGTCCCGAACCGGGAGAACAGCTGCTTTAGAAATGAGCAGACACGTCTTGCATCATTGGTGGGCATGGCTTGAGCTTCTGCCCACCTCGAGACGTAATCCACTACAACCAGTATATATAGATTACCAAAAGATGGAGGGAATGGCCCCATGAAATCGATGGCCCAAACATAAAAAATTTCACAAACGATAGATATATGTTGGGGCATCTCATCCCTGGAAGAAATGTTACCTGACCTCTGGCAGCGATCGCACTATCGTGCGAAGGTATCTGCATCTTTGAAGAGTGAAGGCTAGTAGAAGCCCAACTGTAGCACCTTCCGCGCCGTCCAGTTTCCTCCATGTTGACCATCGGTAGGTCCCTCGTGGCATTGAGATAGGATGTCTCCCATCTTGTGCTCCATAACGCAGCGCCGGATCACGCCATCTGCTCCGATCCTGAAGAGGTAAGGATCCTCCAAGAAGTAATGCTTCAGATTAGAGAAGAACTTGCGCTTGGAATGAGTGGCCACCCCCTTAGACAACTGTTTGCCTACCAGATAGTTGGCAAAGTCAAAATACCAAGGGGCGACGCTCTCTGCCAAGGTCATCACCAACAATCGCTCACCCGGGAAGGAGTCATTAATATCTTCCACGAGGTTGTCCACCGGAGGGGCTTCCAACTGTGAAAGATGATCTGCAGCAACATTTTTGGCTCCCTTCTTGTCCCGGATCTTGATATCAAATTTCCGAAGAAGAAGGATCTAGCGGATGAGCCTAGGCTTTGCATCAGCCTTGCTCATCAGATAGCGAATCGCAGAGTGGTCTGTGTAGACCACCACATGGGAGAGCACCGGATAAGGTCGAAAATTTTCAAATGCATACACCACAGCGAGCAGCTCCTTCTTGGTGGTGGTGTATTTCTCCTGTGCATCGTTTAGGGTCTTCGACGCGTAGTAAATGGGCTGGAAATGTTTCTCGCGTCTCTGACCCAGAACAGCTCCGACTGCAAAAACACTCGCATCGCACATCAGGTCAAAGGGAAGAGACCAATCAGGAGTTACCATGATGGGTGCATGTGTAAGCTTATCCTTCAAGGTGTCGAATGCAGCTGTGCACTCCAGAGTGAAATGAAATGGTGCATCCTTCGCCAGTAGCTTGGTCAGAGGTAGAGCAATCTTCGAAAAATCTTTAATAAAATGCCGATAGAAGCTTTCATGACCCAAAAAGCTACGGATCCCCTTCACAGAAATGGGAGGATGTAGCTTACTGATCGTCTTCATCTTCGCGCGATCCACCTCAATCCCCTGCTTGGAGATTTTGTGACCGAGCATAATCCCCTCACGAACCATAAAATGGCACTTCTCCCAGATTAGTGCCAAATTAGTCTCCTCGCACCTCTTCAGGACAAGTTCCAGGTTATGGAATCAATGAGTGAAGGAGTCTCCATAAACTGAGAATTCGTTCATGAAGACTTCCATAATCTCTCCAACCAGTCGGTCGAAGATCGCCAGCATACACTGCTAGAAGGTCTTTGGTGCATTACATAGCCCGAATGGAATCCTTCGGTAAGCAAAGGTACCGAAGGGGCAAGTGAATGTGGTCTTCGCCTGATCCTCTGGTGTGATGGGAATCTGGAAGTATCCAGACATGCCATCAAGGAAGCAGTAGAACTCATGGCCAGCCAACCTCTCCAACATCTGATTAATGAAAGGTAAGGGAAAATGGTCCTTCCTAGTGGCGTCATTCAAGCGCCGATAATCCATGCAGACTCTCCAGCCAGTCACAGTCTGCATCGGGGTCAACTCGTTCTTCTCATTTGGGACCACAGTCATCCCACCTTTCTTCGGGACCACCTGGGTGGGACTAACCCACTTGCTATCAGATATAGCAAAGATGATCCCTGCATCCATCAACTTTACAATCTCTGCCCGGACCACTGCCTCCAAGTTAGGAGTCAATCTCCGCTGCAGCTGCCTGACTGGCTTAACCTCATCCTCCATCAGAATTCGGTGGGACCAGAAGGATGGGCTAATGCCTCTGATGTCAGTTATCTTCCATACCATTGCACGGGTATACTTTTTCAACAAGGCCACCAGTCTGCTCTTCTGCTCGGGTGTCAGATCCGAGTTGATAATGACATGGAGCTTATTCCCCTCCCAGAGAAATGCATACTCCAGGTGAGAGGGGGGGGGGGGGGGGGGTGGTGGGCGTAAGCTCCAACTCTGGTGGGGCGAGATAGGGATCTACTTGAATGGCTTCTCTCGCCCCTCGATTGCAGCTTCTTCTAGTTCAGCAATGCCTGTTCCCCTAGCAAAAGACAATGCTCAAGGAAATCGTCAGTACACGCACTCGTGATGGCGAATGCGGTCTCAAAATCAGCCATAACATCGCAGTATACTAGATCATCATGGAGCTGGGGGTGTTTCATGTTATCAGAATGTTACACCCCGATCTTGCCAAATGTCAAAATGACTATTATACCCTTGGGTAAATTCGTCAAATTCCATCGTAATATCGATGAGGACTAAAAATGCGAACTCTCGGTTCAAACGGTGTCGAGTTTCGATATAAATCGAATAAGTTACGGACGTTAGTTGAATTGCAAATTAAACTCACCCGTAATTGGTGAAATTCCCAAAATACCCCTCGAGTTAATTAAAACCCTCAAGACCTTTTTCCCCACCAGGATTCTACCCTGACAACCTCCGCCTGCAGCAAACCCATTTTAATGGAGTCCACCAAGAAATTGGCCGCCGCTTTTCTTTTGCTCTCTTCCTTTCTCTTCTTCTCCACTGCAAACTATCCGCATCCTAAACTACTGCTCCTTGTTCCTTTCTTCTGCATCTAGCTGCCCTAATCTCAGCTAGTGATGTCGAAATGCTATTAGCCACTATCGGAGGCCGCAACTGTCTGCGAACGCTACTAATCAAGACAAAAGTGTCGGTTGAATAATCCCTCTCAACCTCGCCAATACCAAAAATCCCCTGATCGCTAATCTGTGTCGTTGTTTACGGTGGCTCTACCTCAAAGGACCTACGTGCATCGGCTCTAGTCCTTGTCCCTCTCAACCTCTCCTGATCCAATGGAGGAAGATGTGAGGGTGATCCCTCATAAAGCTTTTGGTGGGGATTTGGTGAAAACGTGAGAGGGCAAGGAAAGGATGCGGCAGCTACGTGCGGTGCAAGCTGCGTCCAGTGGTTAAATCGACTGGGTAAGTGTTCTTGGCCCACAATCCTAGAATCTGTTTGGAATTAAGGATGGAAGCAGGAAGTTGGGATATTAGCTAAGTATGACAATTGTTATGGGGCAGTGATGATTCGACAATTACACGGATTTAAAGGGCCCTGCCTCTTGCACGTGGTAAATTGGGTGGTGCTGGCGCATGTTTTGGCTACATGCCTTTGAGGATTGTACCATTAATTTGCACTCTTAGGCATGGGGTTGACACACGCTAATGGACATGTGGCGTCTCCGAATATGAACGAAGGAAGGAATTAGCATGGGATGAAGGAGATCAAATTAGCGTCAGCCTCAACAGCAGTTTATCGGTGAGTGTAAAAGAGGTAAATTCTACGCCTTACGTATTCTTTTAAGTATTATGATTTTAAGTATTTTAGCAAATTGGTCATCGTTGCTTGGTTATGTGTATGATTGATTATTTTTGCTTGAGTTATGGTTTAGATGATTTTGCGCTATTTGAGGTGATTTTGTTTGAGCTATGCTTGAAGTGAATGTTTATTAATTACTTTGAAATTTTTACGAGTATAAGTTATTATAAAAGAGTAAGAAACAAGTTCTTTTAAAGAAGTAACTCACCTTAAAGAAGGTGAAGTCGTTTTAAGTGTTTTTAGTCACTAGCGCCAGTCCGTTGCCATTTGAGATGTTCAGATAGAGCAGTAGTTATGCTCTTGAGATCTTTGAGACAGAGCAGTAGTTATGCTCTTGAGACTTTTAAGATGAGCAGAAGTTATGCTCTTGAGAATCATGGTGAAGAGCCACCACGATAAGTTTTAGATGTTAGGGGGATGAATCGTTATGACTTCCCTAACCGAGTTTAAGTTTAAGGAAAGTCTGGACGGCTTCTCATACGTATGATTTGGCATCCGGACTAGCTAGTGAGGGATCCCCGTGTCAGTCAAGCTTTTAAGTCAAGATTTGAGTTTTAAGAGAGGAGAGGAACTTCAACTCCTACAAAGTTTAAGAGTTAAGATTTTAAGATTGGAAGTACAAACAACTTCCACTAGTCAAAGTTAAGTGTTTAAGAAAAGTACTCAAGTATTAGAATTATTAAAACGTAAGGGCGTAGACTGACCCCAACTCACTCACCAGGCCTTAGTAAGGGAATGAGCGAGAACCAGATCGGTAGCAGCTAGCTAGAGGAGCAGTTCGAGAGCAACCAGCTAGAGGAGAGTAGTATAAGCGTTACGGAGGATGCTTAGTCATGGTTTTCAGTAGCAACAACTTCAGAGATTATTATTTATTTACATTTATGATTATGAGTACAGACTGGAGGTTATTTTGAGATCAGATTGAGATTTTAAAGTTTGAGATTAATTTGCCCACGTGTTAGGGCTTTGCTCTGAACTACAAGTGTGTGTTTTCTGTATTTTATTTATGAAAATTTTCCCCGCTGCAATTTAAGATTTGAATATTTTATTTATCAAGGGCATTTTAGTAGTAGTACCCGGCCGGGTTAGGGTGTTTCACAGAAACAGAGAAGGTGATTTGTTCACCCCCAACCCTCAAAATTCACTTCCCATCATTCACATCGATAAGCGCCTTGGCGGGGGCGTGAAAAGGTCTACCCAGTATTAAAGGCACATCCATATCTTCATTTATATCAAGAATAACAAAATCAACAGGATATGAAAATGGCCCTACTGAGACTATAAAGTCCTCTGCAATGCCCCTAGGATGCACAATGGATCTACCAGCTAGTTGAATGCTCATCATAGTGTCACTGGGTTCACCTAGGCCTAGCTTTTTAAACAGTTTATATGACATTACATTTATGCTAGCACCTAAATCTTCCAAGGAATTTCCTACATGCAAACTACCAATCATGCAAGGGATAGTAAAACTCCCTAGGTCTTTGCGCTTCTCTGGTAGCTTGTTCTGCCAGATGACAGAACACTCCTTGTTGAGCATCACTGTTGACAACTCCCAAAGCTTCCTCTTGTTGGTGAGGAGATCCTTCATGCATTTAGCATACTTGGGCACCTTCATGTTCACCTGCTTCAGCATTGCCATGAACTTGGCAAACTTAGTCTCCAGTCGGTCTTTGTGCAACCGAGTAGGAAAGGAAAGTTGAGGAACATACTCCTTCACCACTGGTTGTGGCTTAGGAGCAAGCACCTCAATCTCTTTCTCCATTTCTTCTTCATTAGCTGGAAGTGCTGAAGCATGTGCCTCTCTCTCCTATCTAGCCTGGACAGGTGGGTCTGCAGTCACCTTCCCACTCCTGTTAGTAATGGCCTTGCAGTGTTCATTTGGGTCCTGCGGATGGGGAAAGGTCTGGCCGGAAAGTACTCGGAGCCCTTTGTGCTACGCCAGTGCCACGCTCATGAGCTGGGTCTGGATATCCCGTAGTACAGCCTGCGTGTTTCTTTTGCCAGCTTCAAGCTCCATGAATTTACCTGATGCTTTCTACATGAACTGCTCGATGTTGCTGAACTTATTAGCACTGAAAGTGGCCAGAGAACCCACCAGATCTCGCAAATCGGTCATCCGATTGCTCTATACTGGGACTGCAGGAGCTGCACCTTGCTACTGAAATGGCCTCATCTATGACTGAGGAGGAACTTGCCCCCTGTTTGGGTGGATAAAGAGGCTACTGGTGTTGCTGAAATTACCCCTGACTTGGCTGGTAGGGTGGTCGCTAGAAGCCTAGAGGTCCCTGAGAGACTGTGGCTTAGGATTATTTCCACTCCAGGAGAAGTTGGGATGCTGACGCCACCCCTTGTTATAGGTGTTGATGTAGGGGTCGAAACGCCTAGCATTGTCGATGAAGTCCAACTGCTCCTGGGGTATAGTCGACTCCCTCATCACCTGACAGTCTTCTACAGTATGGTGAGAGCTCTCGCACCACTGGCAACACATTACCTGCTGCTATCTTATCCCTGTAACTATCCCAGAATGATCAATAGACGAGACCAGTTTAGACACGACCTGCACCAACTCAGACGACTGGGTAGCTACAGTATGCACACCCCGGTCTGGTGTTCACCTCGATCTCCTAGCAGTTCCCCAGTCTTCTAGCGGGTTAGGAACTTGTCCGCCACGTTGGCGAATGTAGTGATCAATCCCGGAGGCAGAGTGTCCAACCACTCCTTGGCCTGCCCCTCCAGAGTGAATGGAAAGTATCTTTGCTGGGGCACTCCCCTTCCTTTTCATGGAATATCACCAAGCCGCGCAACATGGTGATGACAGAGGTGCTCACCTCGAAGTTATTAGCTGGAACTTGAGGGTGCTGGATGGGCAACCTCATGTCTGCTGCTCGGGTAGTCCAGTAGTATCCCATGGTGTGCTCCTTAGGAATGACCACATCATTGTTCTATGGCTCACCCATGTCCTCCTCCTGGTTGATGTGCAGCTATGCTAGAGCCTCCTCCGCAGCCAGTCGCGCCTTTAATTTATCAACCCGGGGTCTAGATCTACTGCCTACTCCGTGAACTTCTATTATCTAGCGGGACTAAGTGAGTATAGGTGAATTCAAACTAAACAGAAAGAAAGCAGTAAATTGTCCGGTTTCCTGAAGCAAGAGAAGAGTCACTCGAGAATGAGCCCCCTAGCTCCCTAGTTAGGTCCAAGTTGTAATTACCTTTGGTTGATTTACTGTTGACTAAACTGCGGAAGATCCGACAGTAGCTTGGAATCTCTTAAGCTTACCAAGCCCTCTTGGACAAACTAACCGGCAGACGACTAGTCTTCACCGGGATAGAAAGCTAAGGCAATTAATACAGAACTCCACTAGTGGAATTGGATTCCATTACAAAGAAGTGAATCGATTAACTCTCGTATAATCAATTCACTACTACCGATTGAAGAAGCTCTAAGAACCTATTCATATTCTATCTATCACAGGTTGAAGCAGGAATCAAGAGAAGTTGATCAGGATTCAATTGACTCAATAAACACACCTCAATCCAAAAGTCATTACAATAAAGATCCCTAACACATGGAGCTAGGGTTCTTCATACCCAAGTGAGAGAAAGGTCTACTCCATTGGGAGAGAGGAAAACAGAAATCAAAGCAGTCATACTCATAAGGATGGGAATAATCTGCTCTGGGATGTCAATCTTCACTCCTGGGAATGCAATCTAGGCTTCAATGGTGAGAAATCCACTCCAAATAGCTCCTAGGATTTGTTCTTCGCACTTTCTCTCTCTAGAACTCTGTTTTTGCTACAAAAAGTCGAATCTTCCTCCTTTGCCTCAAATCTGCCTCTTTTATCCCGATTCTGGGCGAATTACGGGTAGAAGCACGGTCGTGCTTACTCCATTGGCCATGCTTTGCCCAAAACGCGTGTTTCACTTATTGCAAAACGGGAGAAACACGGGCAAGTCTGGGTAAAGCACTGGCGGTATTTCCAAAAGCACAGTCGTGCTTTTCTCTTGGCCAACCCATATTTTGCCTTTCTTCAGCATCCTCTTAGTTTGCTCTCGCTAATAAAAGCACTGGCAAGATGATGAAAAGCACGGTCATGCTTTTCTCCTTGCCTGCCCGTATTTCATCTCCAGGATCGTCAATTGATCTCCAAAAGACCCGAAACTTGCGCCTACGCCTTTGTACACCCGCTCGGACCTGAAATATGACAAAATGGCACAACCTAGCGTAAAATAGGCTAAGGGGCAACAAAATCGAGCCAAAATGGTTAAGATATAAGGATGCAAACATGTGCAAACATGACGTTATCAGCCAACATCCATCGCCATCGACATGAGTAGGGATGTAACTAGGCGCATGTCTTCTTTACTAGTTCAAGCGCCTTCCGGCAACAAGAATCCTTCCTGTGGTTGGCTTGTTTTTTCAAATCAAAGAAACAGGTGGTTTTTCTCATCTCTTGTTTGGATTTGGGTTCATCGGGAGAGATGTCAACAACAGATTTACACAAGAACTAATTCTATGGTCTGCTAACTGTTTGATGAAAAGTCTGAGAGAGAGGAAAAAAAGAAGAAGGGTAGAAGTAGTGGCGGACCCACGATTTTAATTAAGTGGGGCTTATAATAATAAAATAAGAACTAAATAAATTCATAAAATTCACCATGTCATTGTTTTTTACTTAATCACAGCGACTCTTCACATTCGGAAAGGGTCTATAAAATACATTCATTGTTTATGTTGCTAATAAAAAAAATTATACACATAACTAAACAAACCGTCATAATTGGACATTAAATTAATTATGGAGATAGAGTGGCGTCTTCGGTAAACTCACTTTTTTGGGTGCATTCAGTGCACTCGCTTCATAACCGTCATTTTAAACATGCGATTTATGTTAAAATGATGTCAATAATCACTTATAATGTGATGAACAATAACACATGAATTTTCACAAAAACCATTAAAGATTTAGGGTTAGGGTTCAAGACTTTGATGTTCGTTGGGTTGAAAATCACCATTGGTCACTATACTTGCTTAATTAATTTATGTTTACCACTAGACTCGTTTTTAATTCAACTAAACCACTAAACTCAATTTAAAAACTCACCGTCCATCACTTTCGTTACAACTTAACGGAAGCTATATTAACGGTGCTGACAAAGCACTAACGATGGTGATGTGGCGACACCTAGTCCCTATTATTCCACATAAGCATTTCTATTCCTTAACCAAACTCTACCAAAAAAGAATCCGAAACCCTAATTGTTTTCCCTATTATTCTATACCCCGCTGTCCATCTTCCTAAAAGTTGCTGCTCATCTTCCCCAAAAGCCATGTTTGAGTTCTACTGTGCACCGGCAAGCCCCAATGCCGCCAAAGAAACCAACAAAACGAAGCAACAGAGGGAATCTTGATTATGGTAAGTACTTAGTGGAATTAAATTTTCTTATGATTTTGGTGTGGGGTATCGGAGGTCAGAGGAGTGCTGCCGAGGCCGGCGCCACAGCCTATATATCTGTCAATATATATGTTCATAATCGAACAGCCTCCTGCGAATGCATCCCATTGAACCCCGACGACTTGTCCGAAGGCTGCCGCCCCGAGAGGGTGCTCAATTACTGCGCGGATGATCATGTCGGCAATGGGTCCAATACAACGATATATTTCATGATCGTGGTGATTGACAACGCGGACTTCCCATTCGAGAGCTTCGTGGATTTTGTTGAATGCCGAGGCTTGACGATGGAGGACTGCTATAGCTAGGCAGCGGCGTTGGTGGAGTCCACGTGCATCAAGAAAAGGATGCCTTTGTTGAATGCCAGAAGGAATACTTCTTCTACTAAGGGAATCAAGGCTGATCAAAGTGTCGGTGATGTAGATAGAGAAAGAATCATAACAAAAAATAAATGTGAATGGAGTTTTCCCATGTGGTTTGCCATATGGACCACTTTTAATCTACTCTATGTCTTGTCTTTTTGTCTTCTTGCATATTTGTCTCTACTAACAACAAGAAAAGGAGAAGCTAAAGATAGAAAGGTGTGTATGGGATTGAAAAAGTAGACACGTGTAGCAGGAGGGTGGGATTTCCATGGACCACTTTTAATCTTTTCAATGTTATGTTGTTTTGTCTTCTTGTGTATTTTTGTCTCTAGTAATAACAAGCAAACTATTGTTTGCAGACGATGCATTATCTGAAAGCAGTGACGGGAGTTCTGATTATGAGGTACTTTTTGAGGATAGTGATTACGATTTGATGGATAAGGAAGATGATTTGATATATGATAATTATGTCGATGAAGAAGTAGAAGCTAGAAATGGATTTGATTTTCAAATGGAAGGTGCTTCAAATCTACAATCCCCTATGGCTCATGACGGTGATATTGCTTATGATGGTGACGGAGAGCTTACTCATGTGGTTGAGGATGAAACTGAAATGAAAGAGGAATTTCCTGAGTTCAATGCAGAAGCAAATATGAATAATCTAGTATTCTTTGAAGGTCTCAAGTTTAAATCCTTTGATGAATTCAAGGAGGCGGCAAAGCATTATGCAATAAGACATAAAAAAAACATCCGGTTTAAGCATAATGACAAGCTGAGGGTCCATGCTGTTTGCCAAGATGGCTGTCCATGGGAAATACGGGTCTCCTACATGTCTAGTGAGAAGACACCTCAAATCAAGACATGTCGCTTACATCATAGTGAGCATTGCAGAAAAGTGTACAACATCAGATTTCTCAACGCCAAGTGGATAGCAATGAAGTATCTAGAGAGGTTTAGAGTTGATCCTGCATGGTTTTGTCCCCTTCTAATCCAAACTGTCAAGGAAGATTTGATGCTAACCATGAGCCTGCCTAAAGCTCAAAGGTGTAGACGTGAGGCTTGGGTACTATTAGGTGGGCAAGAGGAAGATCAATACAAGAAATTATATGATTATGCAGGTGAGATTCGAAGGACAAACCCAGGATCCACTGTGATCATTGAGCAATTTGGAGGTATTTTTGAGAGGATGTATATGTGCTTACAAGGATGCAAAGACGGATTCAAGGCAGGATGCAGAAGGTTCATATCCATCGTTGGTTGTTTTATCAAAACCGATATTGGAGGACAATTATTAACAGCTATTGGTGTTGATCCTAATGATTGCATTTTACCCATTGCATTTGCCTTGGTAAAGAAGGAAAATAGAGATAATTGGCAATGGTTTATTAGGAACTTGGTTGAAGATCTTGAAGTGGAAAATAATCCTAGTTGGTGCTTTATGTCTGATCGTCAGAAGGTAATTAAGATTAATAATTATCAATAACTTAGATGTTATCCCTCTTGTTTGATGTCTTATGATGGATAGAATCAGTACCAAGTTAGGTCCTTTGATGGACAAGTGGTGGTGGATCTTGCTGAAAAAACTTGTGCATGTAGAAAATGGCAGCTTTCTGAAATTCCTTGTAAGCATGCTATATGTGCAATTTGGGAGGCGAACGAACATCCAGAAGATTATGTGGGTAGTTGGTATACTGTTGATACTTACAAAGAAGTTTATAACCATTTTGTTCATCCTACCAATAGTAATGATATGTGGGAAGATAGTGGTAGGGATCCCATTCAGCCACCTCCTATAACTAAGGAAAGAAAGATGAAAAGGGGAAGAAAGCCTAAACAAAGGAGGAAGGAGAGTGCTGAGTTGGAAAACACAAGTAAGAATGGTAAACATAGATTGAGCAGGAAAGGAGTGAAGCTAAAATGCTCCGTATGTCGTGAGTATGGGCATCAGAAAGACTTCCATAAGAATAGTCCATTACCACAGCAAGAAGGTAATGAAGGAAGCTCCTCTACACATGCTACTACTTCTGGAAGAATGGACAAGTTACCTGTAAGTTAAAATTTTTATGTTATCATTTTTTTCTTCAAATTTGAAAATACATCATTTCTTGTACTAAGAAATTTGATTGTTAATGTTTGTTTCATATTAATATCGTAGATTCAACGTAAAACAACCGGAGTACAACAAGGTATGACCTAATCCTGCATTTCAGCGCCACAGGTGTGTATCACTACCCTAATATCTTTTGTCTAGATGATGTATGTTTAGAGAATGTTCATTAAATGATGTTTACTTGTTTTTTCTAATAGGAGAGTGGCATTTTATTTCAGAACTAGGAGGTGTTTTTGGACAAGTTCAACGCCTGGATACTGTCTGGATTGAACGCTGAGTTGAAGTCGCGGCGACTTCTATTTCAAGTGATGCCCCAAATTCTGCAAGTTTTAGTGCCCAAGTTCTACTGCTAATTTTGTATAGACTTGATATGTTTGATTTCATTTTGTGGAACTGACATATTTGAAAAGCAAAACATTGTAAACGAATTATTGCATGGGTCACTTTATTAATTTTTGTCATCCTGTTGATTAAAGAAGAGAATAATTCTACTCCACTAAACATGTGCTTTCAGATTAGAAAAGCAAAATACGAGTTGTTAGCAAAATCTTCCCATACTAAGTGTATATATAATACGAAATTAAATAAGTATCAGCAAAGTTGTGTAGCTCAATTGGTTCAAATGGTGCTGTGTGTTGGATGGTGGGGTCCTAGGTTCAAAACCTGCTCCCACAAATGTTTTCTTTAATCTTAGTAACCTGGCTGTTGAATTATAAACACAAATTATTGGTGACATGGCAAATTAAATAGACTGCCTCCAAATCTAACGATGCCATGTCAGCGCTGTTAAGTCCATGTCAGCACTGTTAAGTTTTCATCCGTGAAATGGAACGGAAGTGATGGATGATAATTATTTATATCAAGTTTAGTGGTTTAGTTGAATTAAAAACGAGTTTAGTGGTAAACATAAATTAATTAAGCAAGTATAGTGACCAGCGATGATTTTCACCCATGTTCGTTGCGTCTAGAAGAGTTTTTATGCCTCGGGGGCCTAACCGTTATCACGGTTACGAGACCGTGATAATCCCTTCCAGGCCATTAAGGTCGTAAATGAAACGGTGCTCTTAGGCCCGAGATTAAGGTTCGAGATTCCAGATCATGCTCGTGATATTTGACGGTGATGAGCATGCGACATTGGTATAAAAGGAGGATGGAGCTGATACTTGAAGATGGGAGTCTAGTGAGAGATTGTCGTATTCTTCTTCTGATTTTGGAGAGACAATTAGACAAACCAATAGAGAAGAAGAGGGTTAGGGTTTTCTCCAAACTTGAGGATTGGGGATTTTCATCTTCCAAGGGTGATTTCTACCTCAAGGAAGGCAGTCAAACACCACACAATAGTTTTTTCTCTCCTCTTTGTTGTAATCTCTAGTTTAGCTATGAAGTAGTGCTCTTTTCACTTGAGTATTGTTAATCTAGCTTTAGATATGTGATAGATTGTATGGATTAATGCTATGTGTGTGGGCTTGTGTTTAATGCAAATTTTGAGGTATTTTCATAATTCTTGAGTTGTGTTCTTCATTTCTCATAACTATGCCAAATTAGCCTAGGTGGAGAGAAGCCCCTTTTGATAGAGGCTTTGAGAAGCTAGATTTCTTGGCCATTTGAGTCAACCCACCTAGGGCAATTAAGGTCAAGCCTAAAACTTCGATTTACCACTTTGATTTGATTGTTATTTTGCCATCTGGATTAAGTTCAGAGGGAGTAGCTTTTGCAACTCTTAGTTGATTGGCCAAGAGAGCTAGTTCCTTAGCTTAATTTGTTATTCCTTGACCTATCATGTGAGAGAGCGAAGTTTTTTCACTAGTGGCACCCTCCTTATGGTGTATGAACACACTTCTACATATATTTTTTTTTATAATGGTGAAATAATATTATTAAAGAAGAAAAAGATTTAAAGCGTACAAGACATAAAGGAAATACGCTCAGCGCAGATCAAGCAACAAAACCTCCAGCCTGGTTCAAACGCTACTGGCAGCTAAAAACCAAAATACCCAAAGAAAGGCAACTACATGCTAACGACCAAAGCTAACAAGAACAGATGCAGTGTCAAGAGGGAAAGGGAAGGGAAAACAAAGAGTACTCTCCATTAGCCTTAGCTTCCGCCGCCACAGAGAAAGGGGACTCAAACCAAGAATCTGTAATTTAGTCACGCAGTGAAATCGCAAACCAAAGTGATAACGATGTAATTGCACATATTTGCGCCCCTAGTTCTTATCCGTTTGAGGGGCATAGTCGTGTGTTTTTGGCCTATTTTATGCCGGGTTGTGCTATTTTGTCATGTTTCAGGTCCCAGGTGTAAAAGGGAAGGCTAAGCACGAGTTTCGGGGCATTCGGAAGTCATTTCGGTGAAACTGAGCCAAAACACGGGCACACCTAAACCAGAACACGGCCGTGTTCTGAGACCGTGCTTTTATTTCCGAGAGCTAATTCGAGTTTGGCAAACATTGGCCAAAACACGGGCAGGGCTGAGATAGAACACGGGCGTGCTTCACCAAAGCACGGTCGTGTCCTCCCAAAAGCACGGTCGTGTTTCTCCTAGTGTAATTAACACTAGCCAAAGCACGGGCGGGCCGAGGCATTACACGGCCGTGCCCTCGACCGTGCTTTGGCCACTGATGCCTTTTTAAGCAGATTTTCAGCCAAACAGAAGGGGATTCGAGTTTTAGAGAGACAGAGCGATTCCTAGAGAGAGAAAGCGACGAACAAGAGTCTCCAAGTGCCCTAGCTTGATCTTCAACACCATTGGAGGCCAATTTGAGCTTGGAGAAGTGCCGATCAACGTCCAAGAGCAGGAATCCATCCTTCACAGTATGAATTCCGCGTCTGATTCTGCTTTTGCTTCTTTCTCCATGGAGTAGTTCTCCCATTCATCTGGGTATGGAGAACCCTAGATTTGTATGTTAGGTTTGATTGTATGAACCCAAGTACTGATTCTATGATTTGATTATATTCGATTGAGGTTTGAATGATTGAATGACTTGAATCCTGATCAAATTCCTGTTGTTTCTGCTTTGACCTAGAATGAGAATATCTGCCTAGGTTGATAGAGCATCCTTGATTGAAGGTAGGGAGATGGTGACTTTAGTCGAGGAGCCAACTCACTATTCTGTACCGGATTTACTCCGGTAGTGGAGGTTTTGTTTGTTAAGGCCTCAATCTGTTTACTCCGGTGGAGGTTAGTCGCTCGCTAGAGACTCAGATTGAGAGGGTCTGAAGACCTTTAGTCGAGACTTCAGGCTGTTTAAGAACCTTCCGCAGTATAACTATCATAGAAACTGAACTTGGTAATTACAATCCGGCTTAACTGCAGTCTAGGGGGAACCATATCCGGGTGACCTCTCTTAACCTGAATACAACAGTTTACTTGCTTTGTTAGTTTGATAGTTTAGACTTGCATTCCAGTTTCATTGCTAGATAACAAGAATTCACTGAGTAGTCATAAGATCTAGGACCCGGGTTGACATATAAACCTAACCCGCTATACTACGCTTTAGGAAGTGGTTTCACTTGGCCAATTCCTAGGGTGACAGTAGAAGTGAGTCAAGTTTTTGGCGCCGTTGCCGGGGAAGGCTAGGTTGTTGAAGAAAAGTGATTTCTGTTAATTTAGCTTTTCTTTTTGCTTTGTTTGCTTTGTCCCACTTGTGCCTTCACGGGTTTGCTTGCTTGAGTGTGTGCAGGTAGTGCATGACCCGTAGCCTGTCAGGAGGTTTACTGCCGTTGAATCCAGAGATTGACCGCACCTGTCGCCAGCTCAGGAGACAACAACGAGCTAGACTGGCTACGGAAGAGCGCATAGACGGCCACTTGAGTAGCGATTCTGAAGAAGAGCACGGGATGGACGGAGACTACAATCAACACCAGGGGAATCCGCAGCAGGTTCCCCCGGTGAATCAGGTCCTGGGGAACAACCCCATACCCCAGGATCATGGGGTTCATCATCCACCGCAGCCGGGTCCCACCTTGGAGTACTACTACACTCCTCGGATTGCTGACATCCGCCCAGTCATCCTCTGCCCGCCTATTCCAGCAAACAACTTCGAGATCAAGCCATGCTGGATTCAGCTCATTACATCTTCTATCCAGTTCCATGGCTTGAAGGATGAGGAGGCCAGGGTACATCTCTTCCGTTTTCTGCAGCTGACGAACGGGTTCAAGCTGAATGGTGTCCCTGATGATGCAATCCACCTTCATCACTTCCCCCATTCTCTGGCGGGGAATGCTAAGAGGTGGTTGGAGACCCAGCCACCATTGTCCATCACCTCTTGGGACGATCTGGCTGACAAATTCGTGCACAGGTACTATCCGGCATCGAAGACTACAGAGATCCTGATAACGATGTAATTGCACATATTTGCGCCCCTAGTTCTTATCCGTTTGAGGGGCATAGTCGTGTGTTTTGGCCTATTTTACGCCGGGTTGTGCTATTTTGTCATATTTCAGGTCCCAGGCGTCAAAGGGAAGGCTAACCACGAGTTTCGGGGCATTCGGAGGTCATTTCGTCAAGCTGGGGCCAAAACACGGGCACACCAAAGGCATTACACGGCCGTGTTCCTGTGGCCGTGCTTTTTATGCCGAGAGCTGAGTTGATTACACGGGCAGGGCCGAGACAAAGCACGGCCGTGTTCCAAAAAAGCACGGCCGTGTCCAACGCGAAGCACGGCCGTGTTTCTCCCCAACTGCTTGTAACACCCTACCCTATACGTTTTGCCTAATCATATTGTTCATACAATTGCAGCGGAATTAATCTCGGGTGTTACATTAATTATCAAAATTTACCTAAATAAAATTTCGACATGAATTACTCGCGTAATGGGCTAACAGTTCTTCCATATGATCCTGCAAAATAATTCATCTGAATCCATGCATTCATAGACAAACACATATACTCACAACCATATGCATTGGCTTTTCATAGCCATAGTCACAGTTTCATACTACACAACTGCATACTATACTGATACATGCTATAATTATCACTACTTACCTAATTACACAATATACACATATCATCAACTTTCCACACCTGTGGATATCTCACACTACATCAGAAGCTAGTATGCACATGAAAAACGTTCTCAAAACATTCTTTTACAAAAAGGTGTGGATCACTGGCCAAAATCCCGAGTAGTAGTCCAAGCACAGAATGGTTGAAGACCATACCTCATCTTGCCTTCAACTCTTGCTCAGCTCCCACCTATACACCTATCTACTGCTGTTGCTGATGATCTACTTACACATAGCATAAGCAGAGAAGAAGAATAAAAGAGGGTCAGCTCATAGCTGAGTGAGATAATCATAGCATCGTGAGTTCATAACATAGCATACCACTACCATACATCTAGCAAACAAGCCAAAGCACTAGGATCAGATCTCAGCCCTCCGACATCCCAATAGGCAAAAGACTCAACCACCTTGACTTATGCATATGCATCTTATCATGTTTTTATCATAGGCGCCTGGCTACTCCCATGCTAATAACTCTCCCGGGAAACATACCCCACATCCCGTCGGATGTAGTCATACATACCCCAACATCCCGTCGGATGTGGTCATACATACCCCACACCACTATGGGTGTAGTCATACCCCGACACCGCTCTGGGTGTGGTCATATCTCATAAGAATTCTTCAGTCACCACCACATGAGAGGTGTGACTATCATACATATCATAATAGAGTAATAGCATAGGGAGCCCTAATTACTATGTAGTTGACCGTGAGACCACAACACTCATATTTGGTATCCTTATACATGATTCATATATCATCTTGCTTAATCATAATTCGTTACTTGCACATGTACTTGACCTGGCCATAATTGGCTCAACATAGGTAAATCAGGAGTCGTATAATTGCACTTCCTCGGGATAAACCCTCGTGCAAGTCATTCTCTTTAAACATCATAATATCACCCTGGGAAGTTTATTTCCCCCACTTGTGAATCCAAATACAACCACAATATCACATCATATCAAAACACCTGATCGAACAACCATGAATTCATATCAACGGTTAAGCCACAAATGGCAACATGTATGCAATCATCAACATAAACAAGGTCCATATCGGCTAGGGCAAATCAATAATATCATACAACAGTCCAGGGTTCATCATATAGCACAAAAGTCCATACACCCCTAATCATGTCATTCTAGTTCACCTAGGTCAATTCTGAGCATCAATATAATTATCGTGATACGACAAACCCGGTATGCCGTGCTAATCCCTCACCAGTTCTGGTCGTTCAAACACCGGCTTAAGCTTCCCCGTACTAAAACATCAATTTCACGAACGAACCCCGAATTAAAATCCGAGACCGTCCTAATATCCCCTCGCGGCAGGAAGCTCGTATATGAAATTTGGGCTCAATCCGGCTTCCGGATACTCCGAAACCATAATTTGGCTTATCGGGAATTCAAGAAATTCGGGATTTTTGGATCACTAGAGCTTAGGATTTGAGCTTTGGAAATTCTCCCCAGTCGCTCCCCTGCATTCGCTCGCTCTGCTTTTCTCTCGGTCCGGAAGTGAAAGGAAGATGGGGAAATTAAATGAAATGGTGGTGGGGAATTAATTGGACAGATATATATAAATATTATAATTAATACGTATACTTATCTGATCGATTGTCCGATTTTCGTCGAAATAGTGTCGAAATGCTCGATTTTAAATCGTGAAATTTTCTAGCGATTGAAATATGGGTTTTGCCGGAACGGGATGTTACACTGACGTTGAATCTAGAGATTGACCGCACCTGTCGCCAGCTCAGGAGACAACATCGACCTAGACTGGCTACGGAAGAGCGCATAGACGGCCACGTGAGCAGTGATTCTGAGGAGGAGTACGAGATGGAGGACTACAATCAACACCAGGGGAATCCTCAGCAGGCTCCCCCGGTGAATCAGGTCCTGGGGAACAACCCCATACCCCAGGATCGTGGTGTGCACGCCATGGAGACCAGATCCGGGCTCGAGCAGCAGGTAGCTGAGCTAGTGCAGACATTGAAGCAGCCCAACAGTCTTATTCCGGGCAGAGGTTTGGCTACACCTCCAGTTGCTCAATGTCAGTGGTGTGAGAGCTCGAATCACTTAGTGGAGGACTGCCAGGCTATGAGGGAGTCTACCACACCCCAGGAGCAGTTGGCCTTCATCGCCAATGCGCGGCGCCTCGATCCATACAGTAACACATATAATGAGGGGTGGCGCCAGCATCCCAATTTCGCCTGGAGCAGCAACACCACTAAACCACCCGGTTTCCCAGCACCAGCAGGTGGTTTTCAGCAGAGGCAGCCCTTCCAGGCTCGCCAGGGGCCAGACCCACAGCAGCAGCCCTACCAGCCTAGGTAGGGGCAGCCATTCCAGTAGCCCCAGCGCCAGTTTGCCGAGCCAGCAGCAGCTCCAGCCCCAGATGACAGGATGACGAAGCTGGAAAACATTCTAGCTTCATTCATGACGAGCACTCAGGCGACTATCACGAGGTTGGACTAGAGTGTAGCCTCACTAGAGGCAGGTCAGAGGTACCAGGGTGCCATTTTGCAGGATCTGCAGACCCAGGTGGGCATCTTGGCCCGGCAGAACACCACCAGGGCACCGAGGACTTTGCCTGCCACCACTGTCCCGAATCCTCGAGATCCTCACCAGCATCAGCAGCTGGATGCCATTTTTACTAGGAGCGGTAAGACCATATCTGCTGATCCTGTCCCGGCCAGACAGGAGGAACCACTGCCTGCTTCAGCACTTCCAGCCGACGATGCAGAAGTGCGGGTGGAGAAGGAAGCCCCTGCTCCCAAGCCACAACCAGTGGTTAAGGAGCATGTGCCCCAGCTTCCCTTCCCCACTCGCCTACACAAAGACAAGCTGGAGACTGAGTTTGCCAAGTTTATGGCAATGTTGAAGCAGCTCAACATCAGCATACCGTTCGTGGAGGCACTGTCGAAGATGCCCAAGTACGCGAAGTTCATGAAAGATCTCTGCACCAACAAGAAGAAACTTGGGGATCTCTCGACAGTGATGCTGAGCGAGGAGTGTTCTGCTATCCTGCAGAACAAGCTGCCCGAGAAGCGAAAGGATCCAGGGAGTTTTACTATCCCTCTTACTATTGGCAGCATGCATGTAGGCAAGTCCTTGGCGGACCTAGGCGCTAGCATAAACGTCATGCCATATAAGTTGTATAAAAAGCTAGACCTAGGTGAACTTAGCCCTACTAGGATGAGCATTCAGCTGGCTGATCGTTCCATTGTGCATCCTAGGGGAATCATAGAGGATCTGCTTGTCAGTGTCGGTGCATTCACATATCCTGTTGATTTTGTTATTCTTGATGTGCATGAGGATGTGGATGTGCCTTTGATTCTAGGTAGGCCATTTCTTGCCACCGCCAAGGCACTTATTGATGTGCATGATGGTAAACTGATCTTGCGTGCTGGGAATGAACAGGCTACTTTCTCTGTGACTGAGTTTGATCACTGTGCTATGATTGCTGTCACCCCTGTGCATGCCATTTCTGATCAGGTACACGAGCCTGTCGTGTATCCTTCTGCACCTCCTATTTTGCAGGACCCTCCTATCATTCCTTCGCCGCCACTCCATCCAGCCTCGCCTCCGAACAAAAAGCTCAAGGAGGAGTGGCGGCCGAAGCAGCAGGTTGCTAAGCCTGCACGGAAGAAGAGTGGAGACCACTATGAGCTGGTCCCACCTCCTGCACCACGACCACCCGGGCCGTCCGGGTACTCACTCGCCTGCATCTTGATGGATGGCCAGGTCGAGCTGACTGATGATGGTGGTCGCATCCGTCGGGTGCATGGCCACAACCTGAAGCTGTACCTCAAGAGCGACGTGGATCCGCTCTTGGAGGCACCTGTTCCTGCACCGCCCTGAGAATCCACCATGGGCGTCCAGCTAAAAGACGGTAAAGAAGCGCTTGTGGGGAGGCAACCCCACCACGGTTTTATTTTCTTTCTTGTGTTTTGAGTCGGATTGTAACCCGGTTTGGGTTTGGTTTGTTTTCTTTTGGTTTGGATGATATTTTATTGGGCTGACCATTGAACCTAACATATTGTGTTTGAGCTCTTCTGTTCCCCTTTGGCTGTGCTTGGCTTGACTAGTCCTCTCTCCAGTCCGCTTCACTCCGACTGGTCCGCTTCCAGCCCCCTGCAGTCCGTGCATACCGGTAACATTGTTCCCCTTTCCCTTCCCTCTTCTCCATTGAGGGCAATGTCGATCTTAAGTGTGGGGGGATGTTTATCTTTTGACTGCATTAGATCTGTTTGTGTGCTTGGAGCCTAATCCACTATCCAAATTTTTAAATTTGAGGGCTCCAAGTACGTGTTTCCGTGCAATTGCCTGTTCAGTATGCTTTGAATTGACAGTCTTTATAGTAATATGCAACCTAGGGAGGTAGTGTAGCACTATGGAGGATGTTGATGCATTTAAGAAGTCTCATTTCTTCTTCATATTGTGTTGATTGATTGAGTGAATTAGTGATCTTAGGACCCTTGAATTATGTGGTGCTGTGGATTCTCTACCTGTCATGGACTCTTGTTTCATGTTTTGAGTTTAACAGGTGCTCGAAAATGTGCTTCAAAATAACGTCTCCCGTGCGAATAGGGCGAAAGTGTGTAAGGGGAGACGGGAATTCGTTCCCAATTTTCACCTACTACCTCCAGCCCCCTTACATGTCTTTCCCCCGCACGAGGCTCGAGACATCCGCTCCTGGCATGGCCGGTAAGAGCCGGTTGGGACCCTTGAAAAAAGAAAATAAAAATTAAATAACAGAAAACAAGCAAAACAGAAAGAAAAGGGGTTCCAACCATCTTCAAGAAGAAAATAGAGCACCTTGAAAAATGTGAGTCCATGATCCTTTGTTTTTGAGAATCTCTCCATCCACGATTCATTTGTCATCTGTTCACTATTTGCCATGATGCCGACTCGATACTAGTGCTCTCGTCGAAGAAGCTATGAGATGACTTGTGCGTCGGTTGACCTCGTAAGTTGCTAAATGATCTAGGAAGTCCTCTACCTATGATCTGGGTTGTTTGTTGCTATAGAGGTCTGGAGAGTTGCATTGGTTTGAGTTAGGTTTGCTTGGGGACAAGCAAACGGTTAAGTGTGGGGGAGTTTGATAACGATGTAATTGCACATATTTGCGCCCCTAGTTCTTATCCGTTTGAGGGGCATAGTCGTGTGTTTTTGGCCTATTTTATGCCAGGTTGTGCTATTTTGTCATGTTTCAGGTCCCAGGTGTAAAAGGGAAGGCTAAGCACGAGTTTCGGGGCATTCGGAAGTCATTTCGGTGAAACTGAGCCAAAACACGGGCACACCTAAACCAGAACACGGCCGTGTTCTAAGACCGTGCTTTTACTGCCGAGAGCTAATTCGAGTTTGGCAAACATTGGCCAAAAGACGGGCAGGGCTGAGATAGAACACGGGCGTGCTTCACCAAAGCACGGCCGTGTCCTCCCAAAAGCACGGCCGTGTTTCTCCTAGTGTAATTAACACTAGCCAAAGCACGGGCGGGCTGAGGCATTACACGGCCGTGCCCTCGAACGTGCTTTGGCCACTGATGCCTTTTTAAGCAGATTTTCAGCCAAACAGAAGGGGATTCGAGTTTTAGAGAGACAGAGCGATTCCTAGAGAGAGAAAGCGACGAACAAGAGTCTCCAAGTGCCCTAGCTTGATCTTCAACACCATTGGAGGCCAATTTGAGCTTGGAGAAGTGCCGATCAACGTCCAGGAGCAGGAATCCATCCTTCACAGTATGAATTCCGCGTCTGATTCTGCTTTTGCTTCTTTCTCCATGGAGTAGTTCTCCCATTCATCTGGGTATGGAGAACCCTAGATTTGTATGTTAGGTTTGATTGTATGAACCCAAGTACTGATTCTATGATTTGATTATATTCGATTGAGGTTTGAATGATTGAATGACTTGAATCCTGATCAAATTCCTGTTGTTTCTGCTTTGACCTAGAATGAGAATATCTGCCTAGGTTGATAGAGCATCCTTGATTGAAGGTAGGGAGATGGTGACTTTAGTCGAGGAGCCAACTCACTATTCTGTACCGGATTTACTCCGGTAGTGGAGGTTTTGTTTGTTAAGGCCTCAATCTGTTTACTCCGGTGGAGGTTAGTCGCTCGCTAGAGACTCAGATTGAGAGGGTCTGAAGACCTTTAGTCGAGACTTCAGGCTGTTTAAGAACCTTCCGCAGTATAACTATCATAGAAACTGAACTTGGTAATTACAATCCGGCTTAACTGCAGTCTAGGGGGAACCATATCCGGGTGACCTCTCTTAACCTGAATACAACAGTTTACTTGCTTTGTTAGTTTGATAGTTTAGACTTGCATTCCAGTTTCATTGCTAGATAACAAGAATTCACTGAGTAGTCATCAGATCTAGGACCCGGGTTGACATATAAACCTAACCCGCTATACTACGCTTTAGGAAGTGGTTTCACTTGGCCAATTCCTAGGGTGACAGTAGAAGTGAGTCACAAAGCAATACAACTAGGCAAGTCACTAACACTGTAAAGGATCATCATTCACCATGGGCATATTGAGCAGGCCATCTGAACTTGGAAGAAGCCGAGTTCATATGATGAAGCCACTGCTAAGTTATGGTTTTGTCCACTTTGTTCACGGCAGCCGACCACCCAGCTATATCTCGAGCATTTTTGTAACAAACCATCTCAGTCACCTCCTTCTTATCACCAAAGGTCCTGGCATTCTGTTCTAGCCAAATTCGCCAACAGAAAGAATGGAGGAACACCTTGGAGCACCACTTCGCCAGATTCTTCAGCACAACACAAGGCCACGTATTTATGATAGAAGGAGTGCCCTGTGTCTGTACATTAATCTTCACAAAGACAGCCATCTTGATCCAAACATTCTTTGAGAATCTGCAGTAGATAAAGAGATGATCGAGGGATTCTTCTTCCTCTTTACACAACACGCAACGGCTGGGAAAGGCCCACCCACACCGCTTCAAGGCATCATGAGTAAGAATCTTCTCTGAAAAAAATCCAAATAAAAACAGATTTTATAAGGGATCACCGCTTGCCAGATGAATTTAAAGTGAAATTCATCCGAGCTGGGAAAATGTTCATGAATCAATTCTTTGTAAAGGGAGTGTGCCTTGAACCCAACGCAAAAAGAGGGTTGCCAAATAAGTCTGGCAGGACCTGCAAAAATGTTGTCAGCTAAAAAATTATTAAGTAAATCAAATAACCTCATTCAGTCGAGAAGCATCAGAAATCCAGCATCTCGGAGATTTGGCAGCAGCGGCAACCCTTGGGAAATCGCCAGCAAGTAACCTTTCTTTGATCCACGCATCGTGCCATAAGTTAATTCCAGTACCAGCCCCTGATTCGATATGGGCAAAAATCCATAAGAGTTTCTTCAACTTCAAAATATGATTCCACGGACTAACTCCAGAGGGTCCACGCAAATTTCCCGGCGACCATTCTAAGAGTGTATTGGGAAATTTCAAGTTGTTCATCTGTCTCTCCACCACAAGTTTCTTGAGCAAATCGTCACAGCCATTTGCACAAAAGGGATTGATTCCTGGACTTTAAATCCAAAATCCCAGCCTGCCGAGCTTCTTCAGAGCTTTACACCTCTCCCATGTAACAAGATGAATCTTTTTCTCCCCCGTAGACCCAGCCCATAAAAAGTATCTCTGAATTTTCTCAAGGGCCTCAATGACCGAGCTAGGCGCCATGAAGAGGATAAACATATAAACCGGTTGTGCTGCCAACCCGGCGTTAAATAACGTAACTCTACCACCAAGTGAAAGATACTTGCCCCTTTAACCCTTTAGGAGATTCCTCAATCCGCTAATCAGCTGGTTCCAAATAGAAGAGGATGTGGGAGTCGGTCCATCTTGATATATAGCTAGGGGAGCAATACCCGGGTGAAGTTTTCTCATATAGAATCCACAACAATTTGAATTCTTGCTTGCTTTAAATTGTAGCTCTTAGTTTTCACTAAAAACAGATTACTACATAACGTTTTAAACGGTTGAAGTAGGATTACATGGACCGGCTCAGGTTGACATTTAAAACGCTTGTCCTATACTATACCCTATTAGAATTTACACTTGGGCTTTACTCGAGATTTCATTCGTGTAGTTAGGAACGAGTTAAGTTTTTAGCGCCGTTGCGGGGGTAAGTTTACGATCCATCATTCAGAAAAAGTAGTTGGTGTTAATCTAGCTTTTAATTATTGCATTGTTGATACTCCATAAATAGGGGCAAGAGCAAAGGGATGCGGCACACCAACCTTCCCATGACGAGCTAAAATCCAACAGTCAAGAACAATATGGCCCGCCGTCTTGCAATAGTTACAATGGTTCCGCTTCCGGGCAGTGAATCTGGACATGAACTTTCTCCAGGTAGTAATGACACTCAACATGAGGAGGAACATGATGCTGAAATTGTGGCTTGTCTAAATGAATGACAACAAATGACGTATCAAAACTGAACGACCCATGATTAACCTGAGCCTGACTGTGCAACCTAGTCTCCTCTCGAATGAGCTCAGCAACGACATTATCAATAGCAGATATGTTGCGATGAAGCAACAAAGCACGAACAGGTTCAAATTCATGAACATGGCCAAGAATTGCATAAGACGAAGTCGTTTCTATTCTTGAAGCATAGTCGAAGTGAGTTGGCCTTTGATGATAGCATGAGAGAGAGCATATCCTCTTTAGTCCAGAGGTGAAGAGCAGCTTGATAGTAACTACGAACATCAAAATTACCCTGAGAAATATTGGCAATAGCAGTAGAGACTTTAAATTGCCGAGAAGCACTCGCCTGGGAGTGGAGCGAATAGAGATGGCATCACATTTCATGGGAGGTAGAGAAGGACCGTAAACTCAAAGCAATGTTGGCTTCCACCGCACCAAGTAACAACTACATGACCTGAGCATTATTAGCCACCCAGTCGGCCTTCTCTTTATCAGCGGCGGAATCAACAAGCATCACAAGAGTACCATCCAAATAGGGAAACATCCGTTTTCCTTCAATAAAAACTCGAAATTGAAATTTCCAGAGCAGGAAGTTCTTGCCATTGAGATGCGCAGACACAAACTCCTTTGCAAAATCCCTGATGCAAGAGAGGGGAAAAAACAGTCGAGCAATAGAGAGAACACACGAGAGCTAAAGGAGAAGAAAATACCAAGTGCTGCATCGGAAAGCTCAAGACCCGCAACAGCAATAACCAGCACACGAACACGGCAAGACCCAAAGAAAAACACCCAACAGCCAAGCAAGACACAAAGCACGCAGTGGCGAAACGTTCACGAAAGAAATCCGAAGCTCCAAAGCTAAACACGAAAAACCCGGTGAGGCTCTGATACCATGATAATCTACCTCGAATTGATGAACAAAATCATAAAAGACATGAGATTTAACGTGGTTCGGCCTTTTGGAAAGGCTTTATTCCACGGTGACTAATAGGGTTCTTAGGATATGTTTGGAAGTTAGGATCCCCTAAATTGATGTATTTGATCAATGTATGTATTCTAATTAAATGCATTGTTTCAATGAATAAATTTGAAAAATACATTGTTTGGAGATTGAATGATTTTGGTGGTCTCTTAAAGAATAAGGAAGAAAAAGTAAGCTAACAATCTCTCAAACATAATCTCTGCTAAGAATTTATACTTGGGGTCTGTTCAGGATTTCATTCGTGTAGTTAGGAACGAGTGAGGGTTTTAAGAGGATAGGATTAGATGATAGAAGGAAAAAAAATTAATATAAAATTAAATTGTCACTTTCACCACTCATAACTATATTATATTTGTATTCCAAAAACCAAATATTACATTTCCATCATTTTATACATATTTTAAAATATTAAATTAAAATAATATTAATGCTCTTTTGATACTCTTAATATTGACTTTTCATAAAATATATGCTTTCATGCTCTTGCTTCCACTCCTGCTCCACGATTTGGATAACATAACTTAGAACCCATAGGGTTCGTATACATACACAACTAAGGACCTTAGCCAACCATGGGGAGAAATTTTTGGGTGTTCATCTATTGAAACAAAGACACCAGAACACCCACAGGAAACGACGTCAGAGAAAACATGCCCAAGGGAATCGTTTGTCCCTCATAGGTTGGTCCCATTCTAAGTCATGGGGATTGCTCTTCCAGTAGCATAACGACTCTTCCTTGATATTTCATATCCTCCTCCTCCTATCTCTATGGACCTATTTATAGGCCTTTGATTAGCCTTTTAAGGAGATAAAACCGCAGCTCCATCGTTCATTCTGCCAATTAAGATGCTCCAAACATGTGGCTAGGGAATCAGGAGGCTTTAAGGTGACTTCCTAACGAAGTGGTTGGCTTTAATAAAACAGTGCCATTTTTGCCGTTTGTCTTTATCAAAACGATACACCAGGCGTCGTTGTTCCTAGATTTTGATCTTTGAATTCCAGCTCTAGCAACTGTATCTCGATGTCCCCTACGACTTCCAAGTGGTCCCCTAGTCTACTTTATCCTTAAAATGCACAAAACACTACCAAAAGCGTATCAATCGTATGAAAGCAATCTTAGGGTTGATAAAACACACTTGAAGCAATCATGGCATAAAATCACGGTATTATGATGCTAATTATGGAAAATATATGCACTTTGAGTCACAATGCGGTGAGTCTAGAATAGATACTTTTATGTATCATCAAATAATCCCACACTTGAACTTTGGTTGCTCCAAGCAAACCTAGGCTAAACATCCCTCTCCTCACTAGATCGTCACGATGACACATGAATTTCGATCTTAGATGGTGGATCATAAGAAGCTCAGAAGGTCAACCCTTGCACTTTGAAACATTTGACCCTAGCAATGATGCTCAAAACATACTATGTAAGGACAAAATGATTCATCTCTAGCTAGATGAAGTTCTCGTCATGTCCATCCTCACTACATAGCTCGCAAACAAAGAGTTGTGAGGTAGGGGTATATCGACTCATCTTGAGTGCTTGAAAATCCTTAGCAACAAATTTTTTTGTTATGCTACACACGCGAGTGAGTCATCTGGCCCTTGTACCATTTTTACTGTCGCAGGAGTAGTCTTCCTCTACCAGTTTCGATACGTGGCAGCAATTGACGCGTAATTCTCGAGAGCGCTTTGAGCGATCATTTGAGACACATGACATTGGAAAAATAATGAAATAGAGGAAATTAAACATGGCAGATATGAAAGAAGCACAATCGCATTAAACCAAATCATCAAGTTTACATAGTTAGAACCCCTATGAATCACATACCTAATCAATTAAAGAACTTAGGCAACCATGGTGAGGGGTTTCTGGGTGTTCATCGATTGAAACGAAGATACTAGAACAACCACAAGAAACAACGCTGATGAGAAAAAACAAGCCCATGGGCGTCATATCTCCCTCATGGGTTGGTCTCGTTAAGTCAAGAGGGTTGCTCTATCGGCAGAGTAACGAACATTCCTTTACCCTTCTTTAAATTGATGCATTTATTCAATTAATGTATTCATATTATATGATTTAATTCAAAAAAATAAAAAAAATTGAAAATAAAGATTGTTTGTAAGTTGAGGTAATACTTTTTGATAAAGGACAAACCAATACTCATTTTAAGGTCAAAGAGACAACCTTACTTTTTTGTTGAGGTTGATAATTCTTCATTTGAATATTAGATCTCTTTCTCAAAAATTCAAAACATGAATTGTGACTCAAAATAAAACAAAAATGACTTCTTCTCAATAATACGTGTATTGGCTAAATACATCCTCTCAAATTCCAACTTTCAAACGAACTCTAATTGATTTTTTAGTACATAACTAAATCGAGTGCTCTTTTCAATACTTCTTTTTATAAGTCACACAAGCTTTAAGATTGTCATAAAATGATTAAAACCAGCAAAAACTTATCCCGTGCACTTTAATTCCTAACTTCATCTCAATTTCCAAATTGTTAACCATCTTTACCGAAAGTAAAAGATTATCCCTAAATTCAAAAAGCCTAAAAATTGGATATATAGTAATCTCTATGAAACCATTGGGAACGAAAGGAGGCTTATGAAATGGAATGCGTTACCATGGTTTCTTTTTTTAAGTAACCACCATGGCTACCTCCTTTTTGGCCATACAAATTATGTAAATCCAATCTGAGGGCCCACTTTGCTGAAGGGTGTTTTCGGAAGGGACCCACACGATCACTTTGCGTCCTTACTGGACCCGAAATCAGAGGGGGATTTTCATTTCCCCACGCTTTCCTTCTTTATTATTTCTCTTTCCTTATCAAGGCCTCTCCCAAAACCTTTTCCCTTTTGTAGAAAATTCTTCAGCGGCACCCCTTTGCTATTCCGCCGTCACATTCTATCCCCGCTGCCGCATTCTCGCTCCGGCGCAGTGGTCTCTCTCCATTGCCAGCCTTCTACCCTCTACCATATCCGGCGATGGTTCGACGTTCACGATCGCGATTTCTCCCCTCTGATAATGTGTACAAGGAAGAAATTTTTCCTGTCGGAAATCGGGTACTAACAAAGCCCTACGCTGATTAAACTACCTTATAATTAGTTACCGTAATTATCTCTCCCTAATTAACTACGTAATTAAAATGGTAGTTTGAATTAGGATGGAAGCAAAATACCCTTCTTATCCCTAATAACCACGGTGGTTACTAACACTAAGTATCCACCATAACTTGTCCCGCATGAAATTTATAAATTTAAATTGAGAATAGAAGGTGAACCCAAAAATAAAAATACGTCCGAAAAAAAAAGAATTTTTTGTAACATATAACCGAGAATCTATTAAATTAGAAGATTGAAAGTGAAATAAATAAAGAACGGTTACAACAGTGCAACAAAATTCATCTCTCCCAATCATCCACAAATTAACAAAAAGAAAAAAAGAGAGAGAATATAATTACCTACCTTTAAAGGGAAACTTTGTTATAGAGGAACTCCGACAATCAGAGCTTAGGAAAGGAGAAAGAGATTGCCCTCCTTTCGTTGAATCATAGATCAACCACAGTTGGGTTGTTTAAGTAACCAGTAACCGTGAAAATACAACTAATGTTTGAATATTTTTGCCCCCACTCGGACACCCAGCTAACTTTCAGGTTGTTCCCCGTTGTCGTCCAATCTCGCAGTCGGCCCATCCGAACTGCTCTCCAGAAACTTCAAGACATCTTTTGGGGGCATTATAAATCAAAGCTTTTTGGCTCGTCGCGAATATCAAAATTAAACTTCCAATTATGGCCCAAGTATAAACCTTAATTGGGTGCAATATAGGGCAAGTATGTTTAAATATCAACCCGAGCCAGTCAATGTACCCCTACTTCGATTGTTTGAAACATTATCTAGCGATTGGTTGTTTGATTGAAAACTACGATCTACTATTAAAGCGGTTGCAAAAGTAATTGGTTTTGACTCTTAAATGAGAAGGATTCACCCAGGTGTCGCTCCTCCTAACTCGCTACCATGACTTGTAGGAATGACTGAAAATGTATGGTGGAGGTGATTGAGAACCGTAAGTGAAGTGTAGCTAGTGATCGAACATCACTCTCTCGGTCCCAAGGCCAAGTGAAGTGTAGCTAGTGATCGAACATCAATCTCTTCATTCTATATACCATGAGTAGGGGGTGGAAATTGGGGTGGTGTGTGGTTACCCGCCCACATTTTTTTGGTTAACTACACACAAACATATAACTATGCTACCCACAACCTGCACAGTTGTGGTTAGTGGTTAACCATTTTTGTCAAGATCAATGTTTCAATTTGTCACGGTTAATGGTGGGTAGTGGTGAATCAGTGACGATTAATGAGTTTGCATGAATTGATGATAGTCGATGGTGGCTAGCGATAGAAGATATGATAATTATCAATGGTCGGTGTAGTGTGGTTAGAAAATATGATGATCATTCTATATCATAAGCAAGAAACAACTTATTGTCATGTAAAACTGGAGTATGGGTCATTCAGGTGGCCCACAACTCACTCATTAACCACCCATATAAGTGCAGATAGAAAATTTTTATACACGATCCACGTGCATCAATCACCTACCATTATGATTTGAATTATTTGTAAATGGAGCAATATAGGCATTAATCACTCATATACCCACCCTATATCAAACAGTGAATCGGATTATTGATTTCTAAGAAACTTAAACTTTTATCAGTAAATTCGACTCCTCACATTCTCGTGAAAAACATATACTTTTTGATGTTTTATTTAAAGAAATTATACAAAAATCACTCTTAAGTGACGGCCACTGGGCACTGGCGAGCACGCGGAAGATTTGGCTGGAGCTTGGAGTGTAGGATTTGAAAATGGCAGAAAGAAACAAATTCCAGCTAAGAATGTTTTGGGACGGATGCATTTGGCATTTTGGATATTGGGAATAAACCTCCCACAATTTAAAATATAATATATAATAATTGGATCATCGACCGAATAGTAAAGAGAGTGACTCAAAAGGTCACTCAAAAGGAAACGACGATGAGTTGACGCATTTTCGTTAATCCCATCACTGAATAATCAAAATACACAAAACTCCAAGTTTAGTGAATAATGTATGGAGGAGGAGTTTACAAGGAGCAATTCTTAGCTCCAACTTAGTTGCACCTAGCCCGTTCAACCTGCTTACAGGTTCAAAAAGCTAGTGATTTGTTTTTTGCTAGACAAAAGTTGAAACATCTAAAGAGCTTGATCAAAACTTGGATAGAGAGGAATTTGGTCGCGTGGACAGGAAAATTGCAGAAATCCTGGATAAGATCAAGGATATAGACAGGAAGGAGGATGAAGGTTTGGCGAGTGATGATGATAGGCTTGCTCGAAGCAACCTCAAATGCAATCTCGATCATCTGTTGAACTTGGAAGAGATCTCGTGGCGTCAGAAGTCGCGGGAGATCTGGCTTAAACTTGGAGATAAAAATTCTAGCTACTTTCATAAAGTGGCAAACCACAATAGAAGAAGAAACTATGTCTTGAATATAAAGGTCAATGGAGTACAGGTTGAAGGCAAAGATGAAATGAAAGTGGCTATTGTTGAGCATTTCTCCGACAAGTTCAGTGAAACGTGTCCAAAGCGGCCCTTCCCTACTATTTACGAAAACTATAGGGTTTTTGCCGAAGATGCTGAACTTCTTACAAGAACCTTCACTGAAACTGAGGTGTGGAATATTGCCAGACATTGTAGAGGCGACAAGGCTACTGGTCCAGATGGGTTCTCTTTGGCTTTCTTCAAGAAACATTGGGGTGTGGTTAAAGAAGACATGATCAAAGCTTTTGAATACTTCTTCCAAAATGGTACTCTCCCAAAGTTCATGGCTCATTCTTTCGAGTGCCTGGTTCCTAAAAAGGATGCTGTTGAGCACATCCGTGATTTTCTCCATCAGTCTCCTTGGAAGCATCAACAAGATGATTTCTAAAACTATTATAGAGAGACTTCGTCCAATCCTAATGAATGCTATATTCGGTAACCATTTCGGTGGTCTTAAAGGGAGACAGATTCATGAGGCGCCCCTGATTGAAAATGAATTGATTGATAGCAGGAAAAAAGTGGGAAGCCGGGATTGATTTTTAAACTCGACATTGAGAAGGACTTCGACAACGTCAACTGGAATTGCCTCCTCAAGATCTTGAACTGCCTTCATTTTCCACAAAAATCTTTGGTTTGGATTAAAGGTCTGGTTACTTCCCCTTTTCTGTCAATCCTTGTTAATAGTGAGGCGGCTGGCTTTTTCAAAACTAAAAAATGACTGCGTCAGGGCGATCCAATCTCACCTTTCCTTTTCCTTCTTGTGATTGATGTTCTGTCGTTTATGTTGGAGACCTTGAGGTGGGATGGACTTTTTTTGGGTTTCTGTATGGATGAGTCAAGGTCCAAAGGTGAGGTGACACACCTCCTTTATGCCGATGATACCATTATCTTCTCTGAGGCTAACAAGAACCAGGTTCTGAATCTGTTGTCGACTTTAGTTTGCTTCCAGACTGTTACCGGACTGAGAATCAATGTTGAGAAGAGTATGATATATCTTGTCGAAAATGTTACCAACCCTGGTTTTTTTGCGAATATCTTTGGATGTGGTTGGAGTTATCTCCCTACTATTTATCTTGGGTTGCCTCTCGGTGCTAGTCCAAACTCCAAGGCAATATAGAACAATATTTTGGCAAAATTTCAGTCTAGGCTGGAATGCTGGAGAGGTAATTTCTTATCCCTTGGTGGTAGGATCACTTTGTGTAAAAGCAGCTTATCTAGCCAACCAATCTACAAGTGCTATTTACTGAAGGTGCTGAAATCTGTTATTCAAGAAACGGAAAGGATGTAGCGAAGTTTAATCTGGTCAGGAGCACAAGATAAGTGGAAATACCACCTCGTTCGATGGGACGTGTGCAAGACAACTAAGGAGAGAGGCGGTTTGGGTATACTGGACTTCGAGTGTATGAACTCGACTCTGTTGGCGAAATGGTTTTGGAAGTATGCTTCTGAGCCCCACTCCTGGTGGAGACAACTCATTGAGTTTAAGTTTCCTAACCCGACAACTGTTTGGAGGGCTAGGACAAGTAACGGTACCTTGGTGTGTTCTATTTGGCAGAATATTATGAAGGAGGAGGATTGGTTTTGGAATCTCTCTTACGTCACGCCTGGGGGAGGTGCTTGGGTGTCGTTCGAGAATGACTGCTGGCTGCCTGGCACTATTCTGAAGGATGCTTTTCCGAGAGTGACCACTGCGGCTTCAAACCCAGATGTGTGGGTCATGATGTGATATCCTTTGATTATGAGAGAGTGGGGTGGATTTTACAGTTAAATTTTAGCTTAAGGAGAGGTGCCGAGCGAGAAAAACTTGATCTGTTTCAAAAATTATATCTATTACCAAATGATTTTATCTCTGCAGGTCCAACCAAAATCATGTGGGAGCAAAATTTCTTGGTGACACCGACTTTCCTGATCGCGTTATCTAGAAGCCTGAAGTGCCTATGAAGGAGAAGGCCTTCATGTGGATCCTGACGCATAAAGGCATTCTCACTTACGATAATATGATGAAGAGTGGGTGGAATTTGGCGATCATGTGCGTGCTGTGCAGGGCTACTGTTGAAGATATTAATCACCTTTTTGTCCACTGTTCCTTTAGCTGCAGTGTTTGGAATCTCCTCCTTATTATGGTTGAGATGGGTGGCCTTTTTGAGGACGACGTTGCTTCCATTTTTAAGGGCTGGCCGGTTGTTAATCCTAACACTTGGATAGACTGTTTCAAGAATGGACTCATTCATGCTTTCACTTGGGAGATTTGGAAAGAAATGAATGCTCGTGTGTTTCGAGAGACCTCCAGACCGCTACAGATCATTTTTTACAAAACTTGCAGGTCTCTGGCTTATTGGATGTCAGCTCATGGTGTCCTCACTGACCAACATAAGTGGCTTGCAAGGATGCATCAGGTCTGCCCCCTGCAGCAGCTAAGGAGTACTCGCCCCCTGCAGTTGGAAGATGGGGCTAGTTGGGTTGGGTTGATTGCGGCAGAGGATTAGTTGGGGTTCTCCCTTTTGTTTTTGCTGGTTTTCTTTGGTTGTGTCTTGTTTGTTTCTTAGTAGGCGGGTGATTGTCTTGGTCGTTGTCCAGTTTCGTGTCCTGTCTTCTCCGCAAAGGTGGTTTGGTCTATCGAGCGCGTGCTTGTTGGTGTCTTGACAGTTAGTTTTTGTTTTGTTTTTCCTTCTTTCTATGTTCTCAGGATCAGGCCTTGTGATCCTTGTTTTGTGTATGAACTTTCGTTGTTTTTCCCGTTTGTTCTTTATTAAAATCATCACACTTATAAAAAAAACCCACCTCATACCACCATGGTTTGGGGTGATATATTATGATACACAATGTTGAAAGTCATAAATGATAGTTAGTATACTCTTACTATCATGTATTCAACAATCATACACTTTTGGTATATTCATACCACCATTATACGCTCTCATACCATATGGTATGCTCTTATTCAATATCAATCAATACCATCATGGTATAGACAGGTAAAAATTGCCTCAATTTTTTTTTGTACCTAAATTTTAGTAGCTAAACTTTTTGCATTTTACATATTGGTCCTAGGCTAAGGATGTCATTTGGATTCATGGATAATCTACCAAATCACTTGATCCAATCCATGAATCTACCAATCAATTTGATCCAATCTATTTGATTCATGGATCTACCAATTCATGAATCCAATCCACTCGCCACCTCTTGATATGAATGTTGATGTGACGGATTTTGGTTGGGTTATTCATGGTTATTCACCACAAATTTACTGATCTGATCCGTTCCTCAGCTGCTGACACCTATTTTCACACTAACATCATTCTTAATCACCTAGCTAAATGGTAAGTTATGATTGTATACGTGTCTCCTAGGTTCCAGTTGAGGGCATGTGGATGGGCCTAATTAGCTAAAACAAATGACCATGGATTGAAATACCGTACCGGAGGTCGTACCAGAAAAGTTAGCAGTAGGATATATTATGTTAAAATTGTGGTTTAACCATGGTTCAACCATATTATACCACTAAATACCCTCTAACTGTTTTATTTCAAGTAGAAGGATTTTCAGGTCGAACCGTCGGTACGGTACGGTATTTTAATCCTTGCAAATAACAAGAAAAATAAAACGACAATGGGGGAAGGGAGGAAAGAAGGAACTAACTAAAAAGATGTGGCTGAGAGGCCACTCGGCGGGCTGCTAGTTGCTATGTTCTGGTGAGTGCCCACTCCATTCATTTCCTACGCGCAAAGTCTTGAATGCAAAACAGGTGGGCGGTGGGAAGCGTTTGCTTAGCTATTGTCTAGTAGTCTCATTTCACCCCACAGTCGTCAATATGATTGATTAGTGGAACCCATCCTACTCCTACTCCATTCCTTCGACTTTTTTCTTTTCTCATCGCCATCTTATATACTCTCCACGCCGACCTCATGCCAATGACCCACGCGGATACCGGCTCTAGATTCTAATACACATTCACTTATCACTATTACTTACAAGGAATTTCGGGGTTTTAGGTAAAATAAAAAAATTGGAGTATAATGTAAATCATAAAATTGAATATCAAAATGGTAGAATTTTATGGTTCTTATAAGAATAAACATTAAATAATATTAATGAGGCAAATCACGAAGAACACAAAGATACATAACAGTTAATGAGTTGACTTGAATTAATAATGATCGATGGTGGATAGTGAGAGATAACTAGATGATGTGATGGAGGGGAAGAAGAAATGTGTTATGTGTTATGTTTTACAACGGAAATAAGTAAATCTAGGCATCTAGCCTAAAGATTTGATCGTATTCCTTTAATTCTCTTCCATTTAGTCCATATTCAATCAATTCAACACAGACCTTAAAATTGTTAAAACCCTTGAAAATCATAAGATTTCTAAGATTTAAATCGTGCACGATTTTAAGGTCCATAGTTTTTATAGTAAAATTCGAATCAAAACAGGTAAGTATATCTTAAGATATATAGTAGAGTTTAAGGATTTAAATTGCAATTTTGACTACTCTGCTTGCAAGTTAGGACAGACAATAATTGAAGGAAGAAACTCTAACTCATTGTTTGGTGATACTTGATATGAAAAAATTAGAAAAAAAACTTATGAACTAGTAAGGGTGGGGATGAAACCAAGTTCTAGCTACATTGTTTTATGCATAGTAACAAAATTAGAATAGTTGTAAATATAAATATTAGAGAGAATCAAGATAAAACAGGTCAAAGACAATGTAGGTTGGAACTTCAATGAGAGTATGAGACTTATGCCCCGTCTCACACTATTAATGAGAGTTGTAATACCCATGGAGCAGGTCAGATCAAAGATGCTATCCCCGCGACCGTCACCTCTTATAAGAAGTAGGGGTGTCAATTCGGTTAGCCAAACATAAAACCAATGTAGATTGTTTGTCCAAACTCCAAAATCAAAATCGAATCGTTAAGAAAACGGATTTGGTTTCGATTGGAACACATCAAAAATTGAAACCCATGCACCCTTTGTGATAGTTCTTGTTAGAGCATGATCCGGTTTGATTTTGGTTTCTTATCGGTTTTTCGGTTTAAATTAAAATGGAAACCATTAAAATACAAATCGGTTCGAGACCAAAATCCCGAAACCAATAAGGTTATTATTGGTTCGATTTTGATCTAAACCACTAAATTGAACCATTTCGCCAGGCCTAATCAGAAGCACTATGATGAAGAAGCATAATGAGAAGTTATTTCGAAGAGTCATGTATATGAATCAGTAAGGGCACTAACCTTTAATTATTGTTTAATTACTACAAAATAAAACAGGATACAAGAACCTTCGAAGAGTCATGTATATGAATCAGTAAGCCAAACTTGGTTCAGTTAGAATAGTGTGGGCACCTACACCGGCACCTAGAAATAGAATTGACGAATAATGCCACATAACATGAGGCCAACGCCCAAGTTGCAACTTCGTCCTCATTTCTCTCAGTCACTGCCCAGCTGCCTGTAAATAAATAAACAACAACAATAAAAATGTAATTAGATAAACAAAATTTAAGAGGAAAAGAACAACTACTTCCGTGGTGATTACTGATTTGGGCGTCGTTTTCGTTACAAATCGAAATCAGAATCTTCGAATTAGCAAATGTTTTGATCATAAACCAAACGATACATATTTTTGCTGGGTATACTGATCCATCCCAACTGCCAACGTAAGCCTTTCTCCATACTAATCAAACAAACTGGTAAAAGATACAAGAGTACCAGCAGCAGCAGAGAAGTGCACAAAAACGGCATTAATTGCCATAATTAATTTCTGCTCATTATTGTTAATCTTTAGGCAAATTATTGTTAATCTTTAGGCAAATTATTGCAAATTAATTCATAAACGTCACATTCAGTCTGTTCCGTCTTACCAAATTAATGTGCAGCTGAAATTTGTCAGTTTGCAAGTCAGTAAAGTTTTTCATCCCATCCATTGTCGTCGATGATGTGATGTAATCATTCCCAACCGACTGATCATTTACTTGTGATGTGCTAAATCTTAAATGGGAAACTATTGTCTCAATTTGTGGAAACTTATCATTAAGGGGTTGTTTGGAGAACATGATTTATTATATGAATTTATTAAATCTAGAGATTTAAACAAAAACCTTGTTTTTCTGCCACAATTAGTATATCTAGATTTAAGTTTTGGGATTTAAAATCTCTAAAAAATAGAGATAGCAAATCTCTCTAAAAAGTAGAGATTTTAAATCAACAATTAATCGGAACAACTTTCCCAACAATATCCCTCTCTTCGTTTTATGATTATCCCGCCCTTTCCTTTCTTTTTTTTCACTGCGTTGCCTTCCCTTCCTCTCTTCTATTTCAACCCAGAAAATATTTTGTCCACTCTCCTTCTCTGCCCAACGAGGAACTGTGTCAAGATTGCAGCTCGTCCCGCAACACATTTGCTCTCCTCTGTGTTAACAGTTGTTCGTTGTGTGGAGGTATGTCTTTCCTTCATTTCATCTCTTCTATTTCGACACTTGTGATTGCCCTGTTGCTTTGATATCATGATTCCTTATTGCTTTGGAATTTTAATGATATTATCCCTGTAAACTTTGAAAGAATGGTGTGAATTTGACTTGGATATGTTCGTTGAATTCTAGGATCTTATCCTCCCCTGTTTCTTCTTTGTATTTTGTGCTTAGCTGCCTTGTTTGCTCTAATCCCTTATGGCTTCCTCTTCATGATTAGTAAAAGCACAATATTGGAATTTGTATGTGTGGTGCTGTATTTTGAATTTATGATATATGCAGCAACCAATGGTGAGTTGCTCAGCATGAGTGACGCAACAGAGAAGGTTGTTAAGTGAGGATGTTATGTGTTGCACCATGCGTTAGTTAGAATCTGAAATTGATTTGATTTTGCCGCCTTCTTTGTTGAGGGCATGTGAGTCATTTAACTGAAATTTATATATTATATTTTTACTAATCACAATTACCAAACACTGAACTTTTTAGAATCATATCCATACAATCTCAGTCGTTAAAATCTCTAAATTCGTTAAAATCTCTAGATTCACACTCTCATTCTCCAAACGACCCCTAAGTTTGAACCATTCATAGTAGGAGCAATTCTACTATGCTATATAGTATTGGTGCTTTAATGTACAACTTGAAGTTGTACCATAACATTAAATGTACAAGTTTAGGTGGTACCATAAAGGAATTTGTATCACTATGTTATGGTACAACTTTACAACTTGAAGTTGTACCATCACATAAGGTACAAGTTTAAGTTGTACCATAAAAGAATTTGTACAAAAAGTATAGGTACAATCTGAAGTTGTACCATAACATTAAAGGTACAATTTCAAGTTGTACCATAAAGGTAAAAACCTATAGCACCAATGCTATATAGCATTGTAAAATTCCTCTTCATAGTAGGACAAATTGTTTGAATTCTAGTTGCGGTGAGTTAATGATACGAGTTGGATTGGATATCTCCATTTTTTGGTGGAAGTCGACTAGATTTCTCCTTTTTTTTTTTACAAAAGATAATCATATATTGATCAGAGAAAAGATAGTTACATCATGGAATTGAGTCAGATCAAAAAATCAAAAAAGCGACACGCAGTCGGGTACAAAAGAAGGGCCTTCCTAGCCACCAAATGGGCTACCCTATTACTACACCGACCTACAAACCGCACACTGGACCCAGTAGAACCTCTTTAAGAAGGGACCCACCCTACTATCCCTGACCTCAGTAGATTTCTCTTGTCTTGACGAGAATGATCAGGGGTTTCTATTTCTCAAAATTTGTTTGTCTCTCATTCAATTGATTCCTTACTTAAATACATGAGTTGGAAAGAATCTATCTAAGCGAACAAACTCCACATTTTCCTCTACTACTACTACACTTTCTCCACTAAACGTGGAGATGCTTATTCACAAGTCACCACTAACTCTAACAACATCCACCGCTAACTCTAACAAACTTGCTACATAGCGTAAGGCCTCACTCTTAATAGGTTGGGCTACTCCTCATCGTCATGGCAGCGGTGTTGGGTTACGACACTCGAAATTAAATGAACGATGTATGGGGGCCATCAGTGATCAATTAATCAATGATAAAATCAAGCAGTGGAATGTAAATGGTGGATGAATCGGAATTTTTACAAAACAAGTTTCTAAGACCCTTTTCACAAAATTGTAGGGTCTTTTTTTAACATGCAGAACATTTTATAACCAAAATATCATTCGCTTTGAGTTTAGATCCGCACGATTTTGTTTTGGGTAATTATTAAGGTGATTTTCCTAGAGGTCACTCATCCTTCCAATGCTCCATGGCGAGCATGTTAGGGAAACAATAGGGAAGAGATTGAAGGCGTGATTTAATCACTCTTCGTAGAGTGTTATTTGCCCCCACTACGAAATTGCTGGTAGGATTTAGGCAAACCACCCCTAGGAGTTCCTTCAATCAAAGAAGAAGAATGTTTGAAAAGAAGATTGGCTACATAAGTCTTTTATTGTGAAAACGGCAGTTTCCTTCCGAAGGTTACGTCATTTCACAAAAATCAAAAATCAAATAATTATCTAGAATTAATTAATTAAAAATAGTTCTGGTAATTAATTAGCCAAAAATATCAAATTAAATTGCACACACTCACTTTAAAATCCACTTATTACGTTATTCAATAAAATAAAGTAGTTAGCTATGCTATAAACCACTTGCACTTTCCTTCCCCCACCAATGTGGTAATTTACTCATTGTTGACTACTCTAACACGTCTAAGCTCGGAATTTTTACCAAAACTCTTCCATTCATCCCAAATGCATCTTTTCAGTTAATATCGGTTTCTTACTTATAAATCTGATGTTGGATTTTCCTCAGGTGTTACAGTTTTCCTATGAGAAAATGTAATCTGTTATTTTTATATAAAGTGCTAATACAACTACAACACCCGGACTATCCGAAAAATGCCACTTGTGTCCTATTGTTTCCAATATTCCATCTGTGTCCAGAACTATTATTCCGTTAGTGTTGACCGTTAGTATTTAACAGAAAATCCAGTCAGCGTTGACGTGGCATCTGACGTGGAATTTTCATTATCAATTTTCATTTATTTTTTCATCTAAAATAATTAAAATAAGGAAAATAAAAATTATGGAAAATTACAAAAATAAAACAATAACTCAAATCAATTCACTTTCTTTCTCTGCAACTTCTGAAGAAAAATCCGCTGTAGAGGTTGGAGAGGATCCAAGAGAGAGAAGGAAATCGGCAACGATGAAGACGGGGCTGGAGAGGATCCGAGAGAGAGAGGGAAATCGGCAACGATGAAGACAGGGCTGGAGAGGATCCGAGAGAGAGAGGGAAATCGGAGAAATCAGGCGGCAAGTTTTCACCTCTCCAACTCTGCCACATCTCCACATGTCGTCGATTCATCTCCAGATCCGGGAGAGCAAAACCCTAAACGCACCATATGGTCCGCGAGACTATCACAGATGTTCAAGCTCTCGATGTGTCTGTGCTTGCTGAGCTCCTCGAATAAGTCCTGGTAGAAATCCTCGAAGTGGTCTTGGATCTTGCAAGGGTCGAGCCCCTGGGACTGGGAGGCAGGGTCGACGCCAGGAGTGAGCATGTCGGGGCTCTGGTACATGTTGGCGAAGAGGATAGTCGGACTGATGTTGGGTTTCGTGTGAAGCCGAGAGCAGCGGTCGCCGTGGCGACAGGCACTGATATTGAAATAGAAGGGGTAATTGACCCTGCCCTTCCAAATTCCTAATCGGGAGAAATCAAAGAGAAAGGCGACATGGATGGTGAGCAGCTTATATTTTTTATTGTTATTTATGGGGAGTTTTTTATTGTAGAGATTATTTTTTTTATTTTGCTGTTTTAGAATATTATTTAGTAATATTCTTGAATTTAAAGTTTTTTCAATTTTTTATTTTCAAAGTTTTATGAAATTTAAATTAAAAATGTGAGATGTCAATGACTTGGCATTGCCACGTAAGTAAAAGTCAATGTTAAGTTGACCATCGTTTGATCAATTGTTATCTTTAACAGTCAACAAAATTAGTAGGATACAAATGGCACAAAATATAACAGTTCGTGACATGAATGGAATATTGGAAACAATAAGACACAAGTGACATTTTCCGGATAGTTTTGGTGTTGTAGTGGTATTAGCCCTTAGATAAATGATAAAATGAGCAATATTGAATCTTAACATTAGATACAGAGGATTTTCATTATCATAGCAAAGAAAGCGCATCTTTATTAGGGTGGCCTAATCTTCAATACTACATGTCAACTTGTGGAAAAAATACAAAAATACACACTTTAAAAAAAATCCAAAAATACACAGTTTTATGAAAAATTCCGAATCTACACATGTTTGGACATCACCGCGGAAGTCAACCGCGGTGAAGGCATTCACCGCTGCAGACTAAAGCGGTGAATGGATCACCGCGGTTGACGGTCGCGATGAAGGCCTGAACTAAGGCTGAAACTTCAAATTAACGTAACTTCGTGCCGGTTATCCGATCTTATTGATTTTTTTTATTACGCATAAATTTTCAAGATCTTTCAATCTACTATAGGCCTTCATGCAAAAAAATGTCATTTGCTACCCCGAACATGCAATTTTTTTATTTTTCCAAACTTTGGAAGGCCATAACTTTATGCTCCTCAATCCGAAAGTCGTAAAAAAATTTTAGATTGAGCATAACTTTTTAAGAACTACAACTTTTACTAGGAAATAATTTTCAAAACAAGAAATATTTTGGGTATACGGGATTTTCGAAATAACTTTGCATTTACTTTTCACAAATCCACATACATTCCAAAATTATGGTTATGATGAAAGTTGTAGTACTTCAAAAGTTATGCAAAATCAAAAAAAAATTCATGACATTCGGATTGCGAAGCACAACGTTATGGTCTTCCAAAGTTTGTCAAAATTGAAAATTGCTTGTTCGGGGTAGCAAACGATATTTTTTTGGGATGAAAAATACTTGCAGATTGAAAGATCTTGCATAGTTATGCAAAATAAAAAAATCGCTACAATAGGATAACCGAGTGCAAAGTTACGTTAATTTAAAGTTCCAGGCTTAGGTCAGGTCTTCACCGCGGCCGACAAACGTGGTGAAGCCTTCACCGCGACGTCGACTGCGGTAATGCATTCACCGCTTTAGTTTGCAGCGGTGAATGTATTCACCGCGGTTGACGGCTGCGGAGATGCCCAAACATGTGTAGATTGTGAATTTTCATAAAACGTGCGGATTTTAAGAATTTTTTAAAAAACATGTGTATTCTGGGAAAATTTTCTTAACTTATTGGGGTTGAAATTGAAAGATGCAGCTGCTTGAGGATGGTGAAATTGGCCTTGGTCTGTTGGCTAGTTGTAGAAAGATAGTTGGTATAATCCCTTAGTGTGTATTGATTAACTAGTCATCCTCTGCTTAGTAAGTTCCCGATTCAGTAAAGATCATATTGGAAGTGTAAACCTAAAGAGCAGTCTTTAGTTGTTTATTCTCCTTCCTTATTCGAGTAGGATTGTATTAGGTTTTATACTTCTGAAACCTATAAATATTGTAACGTGGTGAACCTAAGGCTTTAAGCCGTAATAATACCTAAAATCCGAGAGGGAGATTCTCTCCGTGGACTAGTGTCATCTTGACGATACCACTTTAAAAAACCTCGTGTGTTCATGTTTATGATTTTCTTAGCTTGATAAATTGACATGGTATCAGAGCCTCGCAAAATCTGATCTTTACCTCCTGGTTCATCACCGCCTTCCTCTAACTCGACCTCGCAACATTCCTCTTCAGGCCCCGATCAACATCTGCATCAAGAATCTCCTTTTGTGTTACGTCGATCCAATCGTACTACTATAGGACAACCTCCGTTGAGGTTGCATATGATACTTGGGACGTCTCGTCTGAACCACTTACTATACCATCCACATATTATGAAGCCAAAGGAAATCCCAATTGGGACCGAGCCATGGACGTCAAAATTGATGCCCTTGAGGCAAATGATACTTGGGACGTTGTACCTAGACAAGCTGAAATGCTAGTAATAGGCAGCCGTTGGATCTATAACATCAAGATGCTGCCAGACGGTGGGATTGAACGATTCAAGGCTAGAGTAGTAGCCCAAGGTTTTTTCGACAAGAATATGGGATCGACTATGATATGTGCTTTTAGTAGCCCAAGTAAAATTTTACTAACTAAAACAAAATTAAATAAAATCTTGGAACTAAAAGCACATTATATACAAGAAGGGTAGAGGACAGTTTGCTGTTGCTACAGTTGCCACTAAAATTTTGGTGCCATAGGTACGCGAGCACATGTAATACCCACTGTCTTGTACTCTACACACATTGCAAGAGAGCATGATATGTGATTCTATGCCTCTATGTCTATCGTGACTAGAGAAATAAGAAAGAATGTATTTACCTTCAAAGTTGGGAAATGAAGGTAGCCAATGAGACATTGTGTAGGCCTGATGGTGAAAGGAAGGGGAATTTGGAGGTGAGGATGAGGTATTATCACCAATATGAAGTTAGTAATTTAGACGGTTAACTTCCTTAGGAGTAAAACAAATATAGGGTTGAAAAACATCACTTTTTGAGTAACTGTTATAGTTCATCACTTAAAGTTGATGTGTCAGTAGAACTTTCTTGTGAGACAAATCCAACAAACTTGGGATTGCGTTGAGCATTTACCTTATTTCCTCCTTAATTATCTATCAATCTCATTCCTTTTGTGTAAATAGTTCCAAAAATGACTTAAAAATAAAGGTGTTACCACCATATGGTAAGTAATTGGTAACGAGAGGTAAAAAAAAATCTCTCAAAAAATATGGAAAAAGTATGTCATTTTGTAGATCACAATGAACTCCTTTCATTTGTGAAAAAAAAAATTGAAATCCAGGTTAGAGCGAAGTTAATTCCCAACCTTTAGATTTGCAACTAGGGCTGTTATTGAGCTTAGCCGAGCCGAGCTTTGTCATAGTTTGGGCTCGGCTTGTTAATAAATTTCCAAGCTCGAGTTCGGCTTGTGTTCGTCACGAGCTTTAATATGCAAGCTCGAGCTCGGCTCGTTTATGAAAATGAAAGCTCGGCTCGTCAGATAAGGTTAACGAGCCCAAAATCGAATTTAGCTTATTAAATATTCATAGTAGCTCAAGATTGATCTAAAACTGCGCACAAAAATACATTCAAACCTGTAGCAAAGTCTAGAAAAATAAAACACAACATTTTCCCCCAATTTCAATACATAAAATCCATGAATTCTTATCCTCTCTTATGCCAAAACGTTAAATGAGCTTGTTCGCGAGCTTTCGAGCTGAACATGGTATGGCTCAAGTTCGGCTCGTTTAGTTAACGAGCTTGTTCGCGAGCCGGCTTGATTAAGACGAATCGAGTTTCGAACTAGATTTTCTCGAGTAGGACGCCGAGCCATTCATGAGCGGCTTGGTTCATTAACAGCCCTAGTTGCAACCCACTTAAAAAAATATCCGATTAAAAAACAAGAAAAAATAAAATGCTTTTAATTCCCAACCTTTAGAGTTGCAGCCCACTTAAAGGGAAGGATACAGATTTAGTTATGCAAGTTAAGCACATAGTGGGAAACGATGTAGTAGCCACTATGACTGGGATTTTGGAAATAGGAGTAATGTTGGAGAATCTGAACCATACGCTCATTGCTCTAATCCCAAAGTTTAAGTCTCCAAATTCACCTAAGGTATTCAGACCAATAAGCCTATGTAATGTGCTCTATATATTGGTAGCGAAGATCTTAGCAAACAGATTGTAGCCTCTTATATCGGTGGAGCAAAGCGTGTTTGTCCCTGGGCGATTTATCACAGACAATATCATGGCTGCTTTTGAGTGTTTTCACCCATGAAGAAGAAGAAGAAGGCTAATACGGGGTTTTCGCAGTAAAAATTGATATGACAAAATCCTATGACAGAGTGAAGTGGCATTTCCTAGAGGGAGTGATGCAGCGAATGGGGTTCTCGACGAGATGGTGTGAGATGGTGATGATGTGTGTGAAATCAGTAACGTACTCGATCCTGGTTAACGGAAACCAATCTCTGAGCTTTGTTCCGAGTTGACACGTCGAGGTCTTCTCCCAGGTGACGCACTGTCTCCGTATTTGTTCCTGCTCTGTGCGAAGGGTCTATCGGCATACACCAAGAAGACAGTTTGGGAGAAGAGTTTCCATGGAATTCAACCGGCCAAGGGAGCTCCGCATGTGTCTCACCTCTTCTTCGCTGATGATGTGATGTTCTTTGGCAGAGCGAATGCACCGGAAAGTCTGACTCTCAAGACAATTCTCAAGGTGTACGAGAGAGAATCGGGACAGCTTGTGAACTTCCAAAAATCGGAAGTTTCCTTCAGTGGTAATGTAAAACCCCCCACCAGAAGCTTATCGTTAGCGGAACTTTAGAGATTGTGGCAGTTGAGAGCATAACAAATACCTGGGACTTCCGACAGTAGTAGGGGATCAAAGAAGGATATTTTTCAAGATCTCAAGGAAAGATTTTGAAAGAAACTGAAAGGTTGGAAGGAAAAGGTCCTTTTGGTGGCTGGTCGGGAAACTCTAATCAAAGCAGTGGCACAGACCCAATTCACATATGCCATGTCAGTGTTTTGAGTCCCGGATTGTATCATAAGCCAAGTCCATAGTATGATTACCAACTTTTACTGAGGCTAGAAAGGATCATAAAAGAGAGTGCACTGGGTGAAAAGAGAAGGTCCGGTGGTGGCGAAGGAGGATGGCGGTTTGGGGTTCAGGGACTTGGAGGGCATCAATACAACTTTGCTTGCAAAGCAAATTTGGCGCCTGCACCAAAGGGAAGAATCCCTTATTGCACGCATTCTTCGAGTAAAATACCACAAGACTCCAGCATTCTTGACGCAAGGGTCGGGCACATCCCTAGCTTCATTTGGAGGAGTCTACTTAGTTCGCAGTAGTTCCTAAATGATGGCCTACGATGGAGCATAGGGAATGAGTCGAATGTGAAGATATGGGGAGATAAATGGCTCCTAGTAGAGGAAGGCGGATTTGTCACCTCGAGCCCAATGGGGATGCCAGTGGATTTGCCGGTTCGCGAGCTCATTCGTCAAGAGGAAGAGAGTTGGGATGATAACTTGTTAGAAAGCTGCTTCCCAAGTGAGGTAATTGCTTTAATCCGCCAAATCCCTCTTCGTGACTTAGGAGAGAAGGAAAGTTTAATCTGGGCAAGCAACAAGAAGGGAGATTATATAGTACGTGATGGATACCACTAGTGGGTACGAAAACTTATGAAGGAAGGGACTCTCCCTAGTGCAGGTGAAGCGGTTGTTTGGAAGAAGGTTTGGGGCAGGAAGGTTTCCCCAAAAATATAACACTTCTTATGGCGTTTTGTGAGGGACATTCTCCCAAAGGGGGACCACATCAGCACTAAAAGCAAAAAGTGGGGTGATCGATGTCCTTTCTCGATAACTGGGAGACACAGGTCCACTTTTTTGGCGAATGTGAATGGGCTTCACGGCTGTGGCGGGCGTCCCAATGGCCAAATGTTTTGCCCTGTGAGGAGATAGTGACTGTTATGATTGGTTTAAGAAGGTGATGGAAACTGAAGATGACGGGAGCCTTGAAGCTTGGACTACCCTTCTTTGGTTTTTATGGAAGGAAAGAAACTCCCAGCTCTTCAATGGGAAGAAGATTCCAGAGCAATAGATTGTGGGTCGGGCCATTGCCTACGTGGATGAGTATCAAAGGCAGCGAGCTCGTGGGGAGATGGATGGTGATGGACAGAGTACGTGGGGATGGACAAGACCAGCTCCTAGTCGAGTAAAAATCAATACTAATGTAGGTTTGTTGGAAGGAGGCGGAGCAGTCTTAGGTGCGATAGCGAGAGATGCTGAAGGAAAATGTATTTTTGTAGTGGCAAGAAGGTAACAAATGTCCAAGAAGTTGAGATGGCGGAGGCATTGGCGACGGAACTCGGCATGCAGATCGCTCACCAACTGCAACTTGAGAATCCAATTCTTGAAACGGATTGTTTAGTCTTGGCGAACATGGTTGATACAACGCATTCAGTTTAGTATGCAGTGGGAGTTTTTTGTCGGAATATTCGCCATTGTTTGGAGGAACTAGGTCAGGGATCATGGAAGCACTGCTCGCGGTTGGATAACTATGTTGCACATAATGGAGCACTCAGAGACTAGATGGGCTGAACTGGTGGTTTGGCCTTGATCGACCACCGGGTTTTTTTTATTAATGGGGAGGCAAAATTCCAGAGGTCAAACAATGTTACAAAGGCAGACGCCTATTGTCCAACCTTGCTTCACCTCAAAAGCACTAGGGTAAAAACCCAAATCCCAGAACCTTAGTGAAACAGGGGCTACAAGTTCCTATTCAGCACAACCCTCTTGGGAAAACTAACCCCAATGATGTCCTCCAAAAGAATTCTATCTAACTCTCCAGGTGGATCAACTAGCTCATGCATACCAAAGGGATAGACGAGACTGTGCTTCGAGAGCCAATCTGTGGCTCTATTCCCTTCTCGATAAGTATGAACTAGTTGAACCACCCAATTCTGAGAAATCAACCGTCGAATGACAGCCAAAATAGTCCAGCGGGAGTGTGACAGATCATCACGATTTCTGATAAGGTGAATGGCGAGCTTTGAGTCAGTTTCCAGCACAAGCAGTTGGATGCCCTCGTTCCATGCGAGTTGCAGCCCTTGTAAAATGCCCCACCACTACACCAAAATAGCTGACCCAGTCCCAATCTTATAACAAAAAAAACCCCCTCCAATCGCCATTATTGTCACGCAGAATACCACCTGCAGTGGCCAACACAGAACTACCTTGCGCAGCTCTATCTGTGTTCATCTTCTTCCATCCACTAGGAGGACGGGTCCAACCTATTAATTGATCCTCACGTTGCGGTTTATCCATCATAGGCATATCGATAGTTGCTCTTTTCCGGCTACGCAACCAATCTCTCGCTTTGGAAGTCACATAATGATCAAAGAAGATTCCACCATGCGCTTGCCCTGAAAAATGAACTTGTTTCTATACTTCCAAATGTACCAATGTAGAAGCACAAAAAGACTTTCCCAATCCTCCTATTCATTCTCGATCATCATGCCATCTAAGTTCAGTTGAAACCAGCTGTCACGATCTGCAGAAAAGAAGTGAGATTGGCTTTGAAGTGGAACCATCTTCTCCCAGACTTTCCTTACAGCAGAGCAATCTCTTAAGCAGTGGATATTGGTTTCCACTTCTTCCTTGCAAAGAGAACATTGACCATCAGTTGTCAAATGCCTATATTTGCGGACGATGTTCGTCGAAAGTTTCCCTTTCATTGCCATCCAAGAGAAGAATCTGACTCTCTCCGGGCAATGAAGATGCCATATACTTTGCCAAATAGATGGGTGATGTGTGCCCTGATTCGGAGCTATCATGTTGAAGGCATACTTGGTGTTGAAGACCCCATTCGCCGACTCTTTCCACAACAGTGTATCCTCCGAGGTCGAGATCGGGTCTAGCAGAATTGACCTGATCTTGTTGGTGATCTCCGTTGGCAAGTAGGCCTCAAACTCCTGAGTTTGCCATCCATTGTGCACGTCCCAGTAGTCTGTAACCGTCTTGCCATAAGCTGCAGGGGCACTTCAACTGTGGCAAGCTTCACTAGGGGATCCTGCAAAACCCATGAGTCAATCCAAAATTTAGTTTTCTGTCCTGTCTTAACATTGTATGCAACACCTTTGCGCAAAAGGGGGGCAGTTTGGGCAAAGCTGCGCCAGGCAGTCGAATATCCCTTTATTTTGCAAAGAATGCGGAGCCCCTCTCTATTTCTACCATACTTGGTCCTCATAACTCTGGCCTAAAGGGTTGTGTCCCCAGTAGCTAGCTTCCAAGCACCCTTAGCTAGCATGGCCTGGTTTGCCAGCTTAGTAGGTCTAATCCCAATGCCTCTGTACTTTCTTGCAAGAGTGATTTGATCCCAAGAAGCTAGATGAAATTTAGTTTTGCCATCATCTTCCCCCCAAAGAAATTGGCGATTAACCCGGTCAAGCAAATTACAAACAGAAGCTGGGAGTTCTTCTGTAAACATAGGATAAATAGCCATGGAATATGAGATTGACTTCACCAGGGTGGATCTGGCCGCCAACGAGAGGTGCTTTGATTTCCAGGACACTAGTTTCTATTGTATTCTCAAGACAAGCTCCTGTTATCTTTCCTTAATAATTCTTTCATGGATCGCTTTGATTCCTAAGTATCTGCCCAAGTCGTTGGTGAGAGTTATTCTAGCCCTGGAACTGAGCCTCTGTGCTTTGTCTCTTGGAACATTAGGGGAGACAAACATTGCTGATTTATTGAAATTAACTGTTTGTCCTAAGCTCGAGCTGAAATCCTCCAAACAGGCTTGGATGACTTCAATCTGTTTTCCCTCAGCCCCTGCAAACAAAATTAGATCATCAACAAAAAAATAGGTGAGAGAGCTTTGGACTGTCCTTAGTAAGAGGAACCAGTTTCCAAAGTCCCTCATCTATTTCTTGTTCTATTCGGTGGGACAACCTTTCCATACATAAAAAAAAGGGATAAGGGGTCTCCCTGGCGAACTCCTACAGTAGGATGAATGGCTGAGGTTAGTTCTCCATTCCAGTTAATCCTCATTTGGTTCTTCTCCGCACACATCATAATCCTGCTAATTCAATTGCTGGGAAGACCAATTTTACCAAGTGTGTCTCTCAAGAAACTCTACCGCAGACGATCATAGGCCTTCTCAAGATCAATCTTCACGATAAATCCTCCCTTTTTACCTTTCTTGTTCCTGAGTGAGTGTAGGGCTTATTGGAGGAGCAAGATATTATCATTAGTCTGCCTTCCTTTAATGAAGCCACTCTTAGTGGGTGTTATGAGCTTCGACATGATCGGTTTAAGCCTATTCGCAATGGCTTTGGTGATGTCTTTAAGTGACACATTGTTTAGACTTATAGGCCGAAGCTGTGCTGGTGTTTCCGGATGATCAACTTTTGGAATCAGCACCACCGTCAAAACTGTAACCCCTTCTGGGAGAAAACATGACTCAAAGAAGTAATTAGCCATCTCAGTAAGGTTTATGCCCATCAAATTCCATAATTTCTGATAGACAATGGCCTGAAACCCATCCGGCCCCGGGGCAGACATATGCTTCATCTCAAATATCACTTTATGGTAATCTGAGATGTGAAAAGGTTGCAGCAGCCTCAATAAATCCTCCTGATGTAGCCGAGGGAATTGATTTTTAGGCATAAGATCCTCATATTCCCCTACTTCGTGAGTGTATAGCAGAGTATAGAATTGAGCTATCATGTCTTTCAAGGCCTCTTGATTGTCAATCCACTCTTTGGTGCTACTATGAAGGCTAAGAAATTTGTTTCTTCTACGACTTCTAGTAGCCTGCAGATGGAAGTAAGATGTGTTTTGTTCTCCCAATTTGACCCATTTTTCATTCGCCCTTTGGTACCAAATAGTCTCCTCTTGGGCCATCAGGAGATCCAACTCTTTTTCAAGTTTAATGTGCAACTTCAAAAGACCCGAGATAAAACAATCAACCAAGCGCTTAGAAACCCCTTGCAGTCTAGCCAAAATACGCTTCTTCCTTCGACTTGTTACACCAAAAACATCCTTGTGCCACTTTTGGAGTTTAATACTGATGTCTTTAAGAGAGGTGAGTAGGTCAGTTTCCTCCTTCCAGTTTCCCTTAAAAAACTCCTTAAACTGAGGATGCAGCAGTCAAGCTGCTTCGAACCAAAAAGGCCTCCATCCAAGTTCAAAGAGGATAGCTTGTAAGGAGGGGGAGGTGGTCTGATTGGACCTTCGGCAGATGTTGAACCAAGGTGTTAGGAAACACCCTATTCCAGCTGGAGTTGCAGATGGAACGGTCTAGACGGCTAGCCTTGCGAGTTCGGCTTGAATCTCCCCAAAACCAAGTAAAGAATGATCCCGAAAAGTTCATATCCGTCAGGTTTGCCTCATCCATCCAACTAAGAAGTTTCTGGCAGGACGGAGATCACTCGAAGAACAGGAACCATATTTTTCATCCAGTGAACAAAAGGCATTGAAGTCGCCTGTAACTATCCAGGGGAGGTTCCCGGCTTGACTGGTTTGGATGAGTTGATCCCATAGTAGTGAATGAAACTTGTACCTCGGGCTACCATACACACCTATTAATATCCATTCTTGATAAAAACGCTTTGAAATTCTAACTGAGATGTGTTGCTTGCTGGTATTATAAAGAGTCACATTAAAAGAATCCGATTTCCAGGCTAGCCAGATGCCCCCAAACCTTCCATCAGCATCCACCCAAATTACCTCATTAAAAATCCAAGGCTACAGCATACCGAATTAGCGAGTTCTCCACAAATTTGCGGCTCCAAAATCAGCAAGAAGTCCGGTTTGGAGTGACTACTTAACTGCCTTGAGACTAACTCCTTTGGGAGTGATTGATCGCTCAGTCTTATTCTTGTTGTAATGCTCTCGAATTGAGGAGCTCTCGATATTGGGATTCTGATTTTCTTTCTTTTCCAAAACCAGATCAGGGACGGGGACGACTTGAATCTTAGTATTGTTCGGGCCGAGTTTCAAATGTGGTGAGGGTAACTGGGTTTTGTTGGACCTTTGGCCGATTATTATTGAGGCCCGACTCTATGGGTCCGGTATTCTCAGTAGTAGAGGTTGCTGATTGATTCCTATGTCCAACCGGGCACCATTCTTGGGCCGTCCCTCCTTTCTTGTGACCGTTAGAGCTGGTCCCGTCTTCTGGCCCCTTTTCTTTCATATTACCATTATTTCCTTGTTTGTGCACCGGCTTCAGCTCCTGTTTCCCTTTTGATTCCATTACCGATTTCCCCAAATCCACTCCAACTTTCCTTTTTGTAAACCCCATCTCCCAGGCAGATTCTTGTCTCTTTCCATTTGTGCCACCTTGATTTTGGGTCTGATTTAGGGTAGCTTTCCTATTTGGGCGTATGGATTTGCGGGTGACCTACATCTAGGGGCCATAACAGGCAGGAGTCGCCGTCGGCTCTGTTTCCAGCGAGTGTTGGGAAGACTGTTCTGACGAGACTACCGGGGCTAGCGGTTGCGGTGGTTGCTTCAGTGGGCAAACTTCTTCCGTATGTCCAATCTTTCCACAAGAGTAACAAATTACCGGGAGATTCTCATAAACAACTTGCTGTTAGGCTCCATCTAGACGGATTCGAGTTGGGAGGGGCTTAGTCATATCAAGATCAATAGCAATGCACGCAAATTTTCCCCTCTCCAAATTTTCCGTATGGTAATCCAGATTGATCGTTCTTCCTACAAGATTCCCAATAGCGAAAAGAACTTCCCGTTGGTAGAAATGAACTGGTAGTTCAGGGAATTGCACCCATGCTACGACTGACATGTGAGGCTTGTCCTAAGTGTGGAAAGTCGGTGACCACTGGAGAACCACCAAATAGTGATCTAGAATCACCCAGGGGCCACCTGTCAACACCCGTAAGTAGTCCTGATCGTCCCCAAAAGTGGCCAGAAAGGTGTCGTTGTTTAAATCCATGATTTCCAGGGATCCTATCGGTTTCCACTTCCATCGCAGCTGAGAACACAGATAGGCGTATGTGATTGATCGGCCCAAAAGTCAAACCACCAGAGTCTTCCTCCATGGTTGACAAAGATTCTCTTTGAGCCATGCCAAAATCTTCAGTTCCTGTTCACCTTGGAAAGTGCCTGTCTTGAGGTCATCAGTGCCAATAAAGGTCCATTGAGAAGTCTTTCTTGAAGCCTCTTGCGTGATACCGGATAGGGCAGCTTTGAAGTTTAAGTGTTGCCTGACGGCTTTGAACGGTTCCAGCTAGTCTTTTATAGGCGATGTTGCACTTAAGTTGTTTGGCGGCGGCCCCAAGAGAGTGGGGGATGCCGGTGGAGAAGGAAGCGCTAGAGGTTCTGGCGAGAGCATCAGAGAGCACGCCAATTCCAATTCCTCCAAAATCACAGATCACCACCGATTTTTTTATAGACCTGCTTGTGAAGGACAATGTAATCCCCATTTCTGAGTTATAGCACCGGCCCCGCCCTGTTGGACGGGTAACCTATACATAATCGTATCATTTGATAAATGTTGAAATATAAACCCAATTTAAAATAGTTAATTTCTTTTGGTAACTTTTGTAATAAAATGATGATTGTACAAAACTTTAGCCCAAAAAATGTGTTTATTAATGCCTATGGAAGTTTTATCTAAAAATGGTTGTATGGAAGTGTTTATGGGAGAAGCCGAAATTAAACTTTCCATACGGATAGAGCCACTCAATATTTATTATGAAGATGAATTAAAAGAATTTATTTGTAATTTTACAAACAACAATAATAAGCAATAACATCCCTAATGTATTGACAAATGTTATATGATATGAACGGAAAAAAGTAATAGGAAATAAATACTTGGGCCACCAATACAACAGTCTGATTGATTTTCAGCCCATAGAAGAATGGACCAATACTTGAGCCATCAGATTGAATGACTAGGGAAGTGGGATCAAGGTCGAAGCATGTATTCGTCATTCATGTACCAACAATCGATCGACTTCCTTTTGGCTTCTAATCCTATCTTAGATTCTCGATAGTTCTACTTTATCTTCCCTGGGTTCTTCAACGATTCCCTCTAATCCTATCTCTTCATCCTCACCAATCTAAGAGCAAAAAAAAAAAAATTACAAACTTGAGCTTTTTTTTTTGCTATATAACCCCTTTGCTGCAAATCGCATAAAATAACGCCCATACCAACCTCTGCCTTTAGCTCCTAGTTCGACCTCCTCTGTGCTTCAAGGTAGTCATATAACCAGCAAATTGAACATTCACGAATTTCATATTTCTGTAATTTCACATTATTTTGCGAATGATTGTTTTTCTTTTGTAGTGTTGCCCATAATTTCGCTTCTAGGTAAATGGTTGAAGACAAAATCCATCATTCCCATCACTTTGTCCCTTGGCCAGAATACTAAGATTTATTTATGGAAGAACTTACCATGCAGAAAGTTGAGAGGTTGGTTGTGTATGGTGAAATTCACCAACTAAATTTTTCATAATAATGAATGAGCATGAGTTTTATAGTATGCTATAAAAATTGTCTATTATAAGTGCATAAAATTCTCTTCCCAAAAGTAAATAAAACTCCAAATTGTAAACTCCATCCATACTAAAGTTACCCAAAAGACATAAATCTAGATAGCAAGGCTTCCCTATAATTGAAATAGATTTAGTAATGTAAAGCGGAAAAACGTATGGAGTATGGACATGATCTGTTGTTGATAAATGGCCAGAAGTACTAATGAAAGATGCATAAAGAAGGTTAAAGGTCTAGTTTGGGAATATTTTTTATTGGCTACGTACAGTACTTTTGGTTCAAACAATATGTCCAACATAATTTTCCGGGCTCTAAATTTTCAATTGCCAAATACACGAATACCTAATTGATATGTTGAATCATCTTGTTGAAAAATACCAATTCCAATTCCAGTTCCAATTCCTTTCTATAGTCTCCAAACAGATGATCAAAACCCACAGAGCTTAAGACAAATGAGAGGATTAGGGGGTAAAATTTTGGGTAGGAATAAGGTAGTCAATGTTTACCAAGTAGAATGGTTCGACCAATGGTATAATCGGTTTGTATCGTTTCATGTCAGTTTAACAAAATATGTAGAAATGTAAAAATTCATGAATATAATCATCTATAATAATGTAGCCTAGTTGCGCGGCCCGGTGCCCACTTACACTCATCACCAAACATATTCTAGAGTTTAATCAAAGAAATAACAATAAATGTAATACCACTGAAAATACCATCCTTTAGCGAAAGTGCCATTTATATTACATGCTTTCAATAAACACAAAAATATTTCATTCTATTAGGGGTTTGTGTCATTTGTGTTACGCGAATTTCTGTTGACCGTTAGAAATGACGGTTGACCTGATGGTGGCACACTATGTGTCCACGTAGGCGACACGTGGATGCCACGTTTGAAAAAATGCTTAAAAATTTTAAAAATATTATTTTTTAATTATTTATTATTCTATTACAAAATAAAAATTCTTTTAACCCCACCCACCCCTATCTTTTTACAGCATCGGGCCTCGATTCTCTCAACCCGTTGGGACAAACGGAGCTACTCTCCTGCTACCTGCGTTCCAAATGACGACGACTGTGCCGGCAAAGCTTTGGACCGTGGCGACGCTGGAGTTTAGGAAGGGGGCCATGGCTGTGGAGTTTTGAAAGGCGGCTCTTGCGGTCGAGCTTTGGAAGATGGCGGTGACGGTTTGCTATTGAGGCGCCACAGAAGGAAAGACGAAGCAGGTCAGTTGAAGGGTGGAAGAGTGGTCGTAACTAAGGTTGATCGTTGATCAACGACCATTTCTTCCCACCCGCAATTCCCCTAACGAATGCGAATCACCTGGCCGATTTTTTGCCAAATGGGTTATTGTCTCAGCAGCGCAACCAAATCCTCTCCCCTTGTTTCTGCTTCTCACCCTTCCTAAAAAAACGGAAGCCGTCGACTTCGAGCCGCCCAAGTTTCTCAATTCAACCGCGGAACCAGGGTTCCGCCGCCAGATTGCATTGAGGAAACCATCAAAGAAGTCATCTCCTCCGAAACCCTCAATCCCAAGCATCCCCACAGCCCGCCGTCACCACAACAGCAGCATTACTCTGCCATTCCTCCTCCCCAATCGCCACTGAATCAAGTGAATCATCAGCCAGAGGAGCCGATTGTTGTCCAGGAGAAGAAGGAATTTCGACCCTCGGTGGTGGAGAAACTAGTGGAGGAAGAGGAGATCTCGGAGCAAGATGCGTCGGAGTTTGCAGCGTGAGCTTTAGCATGAGCAAGAGCGCGATGTCGACGGCGAACGACGAGGAGGTCACGATGAAGCAGATGAAGTTGAGCAAGAGATCTTCTCGGGCGGGGAAGATGTCCGCGGCGGCGAGGATGAATCGGGCGTTTTCGACGGCGGATGCGAACTCAAAGATATAGCTCTGCGTCGATTCGACCACTCCGCTCCTCTAATTTTACTCCCCGCGACGATCCGAAGCCTTCGCCTCCACTCGCACACCGATTGATTCCGCCCAACTCGTCAATTTAGGGAATTTTTTCCATATGGGAAGCTAGGGTTCTTCTCTGTTTCGCAGTCGAGGGAGACGAAGAGGAAATGTGAGAACAAAACGAGTTTGGGGAGCCTGATCCCGTTTTTACTTTTACCTTTTTTTTCATTTTCAGTAAATAAACCACGTCAGCGAGCCATGTAGGATCCTATTAAGCGCTGACTGGCGTTGAAAAGTCACACAATTATGTTTAACGACCCAACTAACGGAGAAAACATTTTAGTATACAAATGGCATATCGAAAACGATGTAATATTAATGGCACTTTCGCTAAAGGATGGTATTTCCAATGGTATTAGCTCTAAATATAATGTAGTCTAGTTGGTTATAATGCTCTATCTTCATTTAAGTGATCAGTATGTAAAGATGAATTGAGTGAAATAATAAAAATAACCTTCATAGAATTACTCTTGGGTCACGAAATTTGAAATAGGGCAATTCCAACTCATGAATCTACTTTAAATATATTATAGAATAATAATATCAGGAAGGTTTCTATAAAAAGAGTTACTCACCTATATCCTTAACTGAGTATTACAGGCTTAGGATAGGTTCAGTAACCAATGGTTACTTACCTATGAGTAACTAAATATGGACCTTTAGATCTAGGTGGGTCCATAAAATTCAGATCTAAGAGTTGTCAATTAAAAACATTTTATTTCACTACTTTTCTTAATCGGCTCTTATCTTCTTCGTTCTAACTCGGATTTCACTTTTTTCTGAACAGATGGAACGAGTTCGTTGTGATCTACAAAATGAGATCAATTTTCAATATATTTTGACAAGCTTTTTTTTTACCAATTACATACCATATGATAACTTCTTCGTTTTTAAGTCATTTTTGAAAACGTTTGCTCAGAAGGAACGAGTTCATCATGATCTATTGGATCTATAAATTTTTGGGCGGAAAAAATACTTGATCACAAATTACCATACTTTACCACTATGGTATGTGGGTGGTAACTTGCGGTAACTTGTAGTAAACAATTATGAAAGTCGTAAATGACAGTTAGTATACTCTTACTATCATGTATTCAACCTTCTTACCATATTGGTATGTTCATATCATCATTGTACGCTTTCTTACCATATGGTATTAAATAGGAGCATACCATATGGTAATGATAGGTAAAAAATTATTCAATTTTTTTTGTACTAAAAATATATCAAACTGAATATCATTTTAAAAAGCACATTTAATCTGATTTATTTGTGCAAAAAAATAAAATTTCGACTTAAAACGATAGAAAAATCGTCCGTTAAAAATTGAAGGGGAATAGATAAAAAAAACTTTCCACGAGAGAGAGTATTGATATCATTCTGACGTGGGCATGTTACTCATAGTTACTGACCTGATCCGTTAAGGAAAAAAGAAAAATTTTGTGTGTTACGGGGTTACCACTTACTACTTACAAGATCAACAGCTGGGCCTCTGCCTGCATCTCGTGGCCTGTTAAGGAAAAAAGAAAAATGAGAAAAGAGAACAGAGAAAAGGAAAAAAAAAAAAAAAAGGAGGGAAAAGAAAGAGAGGAAACCGGATTTCATGCCACCTTTCGCACTGGCATTCTGCTATTCGGCAACCGCCGACCGCCGTCTCCCACGTCCACGCGAGTCGTAACTCGTAACACCAAACTGACTTCAAGTTTTGTACACCTCACCCACCCTCCACATTCGCCGTTCCGTTTTAATTGCCTCTGAACGTAAATTATTGTTTTCTTCCAGAACTGTGTTTGTTTGTAAATTATTTATTCATTCCGTTGCGATCCAAACAACAATGTTTATCCAAAAATGAAAATAATAAATCGTTAATCGGCGCTCACAATCAAAATCCAGAACTTGTAAATAAATATACAATTAATCAAATAAATTGAGCTTTTCTTTTCTGGGGAAAAAGCCCATTTTGTACAGCTTTTGCTTGTCGTTTTCAACAGAGCTGCAAGGGAGAACTTTCTTTTCCTTATATATATTTTTTCATAATCTTCACGAAATGTAATTTGGGTTCTCATTTCCAATTTTTATTATTAATATCTAATTCACTGCTTTCGATCTGTCTTACTGCGCTGTAAAAGAAAAAAACAATTCCCCGAAAATTCTCTCTTTTATTCATTTATCCCTTACCTTACCTTCTGCACACATACATAGAGAGACTTGAGACTTGCTTTCTCCCTCTCCCTCTCTTTCTCTCTCCCACTCAAACCACAGCACTCATCTAACTCATCCTCTGCTGCTGTTGCTCTTTCATCTTCTGCCATCACCAAAAACATCAACTTTCCGCATCTCAGATCATAAAAGTAAAACCCACCACAGAGGAACAGAGCCTCAAGATAAGGGGAGTTGGGTTTTCTCCCGATGGGTATCGCTGACGCAGCGGCCAAGCACGGCGGAGGAGGCCTGCCCATTGTCACGGACCTCAAGACCCTACTTTCCCTTGTGAGGACCAAGCGCTCTCTGGCTTTCGCCTATGGCTTCATGTTTGCTTTCGTTGTCTTCACCGTCTTCCTGGCTTTTAACCCTTCTCCCAGCTCTTCCTCCCCTTGGTTCTTCTCCAACATCTTCACCGCTCCTCCTCCCGGCGTCGTCACCGCCGGCGGTAGTTCCGCTGGATCTCAATTCCCTTCTATTTTCTCTTATCTGTTCCCCAACTCCCCTGACACTGCTCCGCAGATGGAAGACGACGGTGGGTTCCGGACGGTGAACGCCTCCTCCTCCGCCGCCGCTGTCAGATCTAACTCCGGTTTCTCCCAATTTCAAAATGGGGATGTGAAAGGGCCGCCTTCTGTGAATAACCAGACACAAACTAGTACAGAGCATTCTTTTGTTCCGCCGCCGGTAGAAACCGAGTCCAGAAACGCTTCGTTTGTCGTCGAACAACCTCCTGCTGCACATAGTACGAATCAAACTGTAGCGAATTCCGCTAAAGTTCCGAGCTTTAGGCCAACCGCAGTAGATGCGGGGAATCAGAGTAAGAGTGCTGTTACTCTCGCTGCCAATAATGGAAATTCCGGCCACTCCCAAGGGAAGGATGTAGTTGCCAAGCAGAAATCCCCGTCGGTGGTCGTAAATCAGACTGCTATGAGTTCCATCTCCGATGGAAAGGGAGTAGGAGATAAGAATTCTGCTTCGAATCTTACGGATAAGAAACAGAGCAGTGTCGGCGGGTCAAAACAGGGGAATGAGGGGAAAGCAGGGGCGTCGGTGAAACAGGGGATGGAGGCTGTGGTGGAGGGTTTGGAAGGTTGTGATCTCTTTGATGGGGAATGGGTCATGGATAATTCGTACCCGCTTTACAAACCCGGTTCCTGTTCACTGATCGACGAGCAATTCAATTGCATTCTCAACGGAAGACCTGATAAGGACTACCAGAAGTACAAATGGAAGCCTCACGGCTGCACTTTGCCCAGGTTGGTAACTTAAGTGCACCTCTTCGTAGTTCAATTGCAACAAGTTCCGGTCTTTATTTCTTCAATTGGAAAGTTCTGGGGTCTCTAAATTTTCGTAAAACCCTAGGTTCAATCCTGGGCATATGTTGGATATGTTGAGGGGAAAGCGGCTTGCGTTTGTCGGAGATTCATTGAACAGGAACATGTGGGAATCCATGGTTTGTATGTTGAAAAGTGCCGTGAAAGATCAAAGCAAGGTTTATGAAGCCAATGGGAGGCAACATTTCAGGGGAGAAGCTGCTTATTCCTTCATATTCAAAGTAAAGTTCATTCCTTTATAATATATAGTTTCCTCTTGAGCTTGCTCTTGAAGCCAATTTGATTATGGAATTAACTTAATTTTTGCATTCAATAGGATTACGGTTGCACAGTTGAGTTCTTTGTTACTCCATTCCTAGTACAAGAATGGGAAACCACTAACAAGAAAGGATCAGCGAAGGAGACACTCCGGCTCGATTTGATAGGGAAGTCCTCTGATCAATACAAAACTGCAGATTTTATTGTGTTCAATACCGGTCATTGGTGGACTCATGAGAAAACATCCCTAGGGTGAGTAGTCATTGTTGGCTGGTCTCGACTATTACCTGTCTTAGATTGAATTGAATTGAACTCTCTTCCATTTCCAGGAAGGATTATTACCAAGAAGGTAGTCATGTGTACCCGACCCTTAACGTTCTCGAAGCATTCCGGAAAGCTTTGACGACATGGGGAAGATGGATCGATGCCAATGTCAATCCAAGGAAGAGTTTGGTCTTCTTCCGAGGATATTCCGCTTCTCATTTCAGGTATGAGAAAGTAAACATCTTGAAGAATTCCTAGTAATGTCCGTCCCCCTTTATTGGACAAGGTTTAGAATTAGGAACAAAAACAAAAACCAGCCAGAACCTAGGCAAATTCCAAATTATGGTCTCTTGAGGTTTCAGGTTGAAGCATCCTTAACTTATGTGCTTATTTTTGGCTCGGCTGTTGATATAGTGGCGGGCAGTGGAACTCTGGAGGGGCGTGTGACAACGAAGTCGAACCCATCAAGAACTCGACCTACTTGACTGAGTACCCGGACAAGATGAAGGTGCTGGAAAAGGTACTGAGAGGGATGAAAACCTCGGTGAAGTACCTTAACGTGACTCGAATGACCGATTACAGGAAAGACGGTCATCCATCGATCTACAGGAAGCGGAAGATCAGTGAGGAGGAGAGGAAATCGCCGATGCTATACCAGGACTGTAGCCATTGGTGCCTCCCGGGGGTGCCGGATGCATGGAATGAGGTCCTTTATGCTCAGCTTTTGGTGAATGAGTACAGGAAGCATCCTGCTCAGAAGAAGCATAGGTGAAGTGAAGAGGAAGAGGGATGATCTAATTTTGAATTCCACCCTTTTGTATATGCAGACCACTATAGTTGTTTATTCTTTTCCCTTTGTTTATGATCTTAATTTTTGGGTTCCATAGAAGGAGGAGAAGGTAAAAGTTAAAATGGCATCACAGAAGGATGTTGCCAAAAGTTTGGGTATGAAAATGGGAGGGTAAAGAATAAGTGTTATTAGGAGTAACTTGTAAGTATTTATGGAGTGGAGAAAGATTTCTGGTTTGATTTGCTTTGCTGTTTAAACTTTAAACAGATTTCCACTAATCCTAAAACAAATCTTAGAGAGGCCCAGCTGTTAACTTGAGTAGTTGCCATTGCCAAAGGTTGAGTTAGTTCAGTGGCGGTGCATATAAAACTGAAATTCCTGCGGCTTCATCTTTTATTGTACTTTGAACGTTGTAGGTATTATTTATGTCACTCACATGGAGATGTCTATTTGGGGAAGTAGCATAATATAAAATAGGGGCAGGGTAATATTATATCATTCATTCAATAATAAATATTTTGTGGAGAGGGCAGTAGAGTATGTTTGTCTTGTTAGGGTTTCGTGCTGCCTATCAAAGGTGGCAATGCTCTTATCATTTGTAGGCGGCTGGCTCCAGGGTATTTCTTGTCATCTTAACCCTTTTCCTTTCCAGCAAGAAAGTTTTGGAATTTGCCATGGCCATACATAGTTATTAGGGTAAGTTCATGCTGTCCGGTTTTGCTACAAATTCAATTCAAGACTATCTGACTATATATAAAAGCTAAGTTGAAAGCTGAGGAGAAACATGGGTCTGACATCTGTTCGAAGTCTCTTAAACACCCTCACTGTGTTTCAGTTATTACAATTATTGCCATTTGGGTCCCATATTCTCTGCTTCAATTTGCTTCCTTCGACACCTGTCTGTCACGGCTCCTCCGCCACATTTTACTTTCATGTGCCACTCCAGAAAACCCCAATCTTCAAATGAACGATTAAAAATTGTTCTGAAAAGGAAAATCAATTAGGAAATAAACTCATAGCCTATTAATCACAAGCAATAGATGTTATAGGTACCGGGGAGTCGATATCAACTTTTCGACCTTAATTTTATCTCCCTCTTCTTAGTCACCGTCGATCTCTTCTATCAAAAGGTATATAGAAACCAACAATGGATCTCATACTGAAAAGCAAATACAGAGAAGCAACAAAAGATTACCCACTGAAAGATATTCAATAGGAACAACTAAATGGGGAAGATATAGAAAGAGGAAAGGAAGGCGAAGATGGAGAACTCAAGTCGAAGTTGAAATGCATGGCACCGATAGAAATTGGAAAGGCAGAGATGAGGCCAAGAGATTACCGCTGGCGCCATGGAGTAGGCGAAGAGATTACTGTTGGCGGCTAATCAGTGCCGATCTCACCACGACCACTATTACAGAAGCACACCATTGCTTTAGCTCGCAACATGGGAACGATCGGAGAATTTGGTTAATTCAAAGATTTGTTTGATATTTTGCATGTCAGAGGAGGAAGCAGAGGAGTGACTAGGGAAGGAAGCGGCAAGTATAAAATTATAGAGCTGATTAAGCACAGGAGGTTTTCAAGATCGGAGGAGATCCGCGCATGTTCCATGAAACAGTAATGAATACCGTATTGAAAAGGTTAGCGGTAGAGTATTTTATGGCAAAATTGTGGTTTAATTGTAGTTTAATTATTAGTACCGTTAAATACCGCCTATCGGTTTAGCCTCCAATATTTGTATTTTGTGGTTGAACCGCCAATATGGTACAATTTCATGGATGATTAAAGAAGGGTAGCTATTGAAGAAGTGTTCTCTGGGGGAGAAAGAGAGAAGGAAAAGAAGAGACAGATAAGACCGAAAGGGACAACGTCAAATTGGAATAAAAATGTGAAAGAAGGGTAGTTTGTCATTTTTAATGAAGGGCAGTATAGTAATTACATGTTTATTTTATTTACCAATTAAAATAAAAATATAACCTGCCACTAACTATCGTCGCGGGCACCAGCTCCCTTCTCCGGCCCGGCGACATGACCTTTTTTCCCAGTCCCGCCGACGGTCCTTCTCTCTGACGCCGACGATGTGGGGAAAATTCTTCGACGGCGTGGGCATGTTCCTAGGGGGAGGGTGGCCATTAATTCCATTTTCCCTCCAAAGCTCTTATGGGAATTATTCCTATGGGAATTGTTTGGGGACGCGGAGAGAGAGATAGAGATTTTGGTCGGAAAATTTTTTCCGGCGGAGAAGAATTTTTCCGGCGACCGTGCTTTGTGATGTTTGTTGACATATTTTGTAATGTTTGTACGCTTTGTTATTTTGTAATGTTTGTAAACTTTGTTATTTTTGTGCACCATGTTTATCATTTTTGGCAACCATGTTTGTAATGTTTTTTATGTCTACAAAACAACCTAGTTGACTTTTGGATGGAACTCCTCTATATAAGGATGGAGCCTCCAAAGTCAACCCGGGTGTTTTTTTCCAGTTCGTATGGATTGTCGGTCTAGTTTGTCATTTTTGTCCACCATGTTCGTAATGTTTATATGTCTAAAAAACAACCGTGTTGACTTTGAGACGGAGCCCTCTATATAGGGATGAAGCCTCCAAAGTCAACCCGGGTGTTTTTCCAGTTTGTATGAATTTTTGGTCTAGTTTGTCATTTTTGTCCACCATGTTTGTATGTCTAAAAAACACCCGGGTTGACTTTGGGAAGGAGCCCCTCTATATAGGGATGGAGCCTCCAAAGTCAACCCGGTTGTTTTTTCTTTTTGTATGGTTTGTATTGTTTGTCGGTCTAGTTTGTATTGTTTGTACAGTTCATACGTTTGTAATGTTTGTGAATCTGTTTGTATGTTTTGTCGCTCTAGTTTGTACTGTTCGTATGTTTGTATGGTTTGTACTGATTGTAAATCCGGTTTGTATACTTCGTAATTTTCCATAATACCCAAACTACCCCTGTAATTAATTAAATAGCCCTTCTCACTTTTTAACCATTGGATTGAAGTGTCCAGATCTAATGGGTAGGAGGGGCTTAGTCAAATGACTAAGGACCCCCAGTCACCGGATCCGCACTCCTAGGGTAAGCTTAACTGCTTAATAATTATTTAATTAATTTTTATGGGCTTATAAGTTATAAGTGAAGTTGATCGTGAAGCCCAAGTTGTCCGCAGCGGAGCGCGGCTCATGACAGTCTAGTGGTTACAAATAGATTGTACATGTTAACATATGATTTATAAAAATCTATTCGGAATAAACTCACAATTCTTTGTTAACCAAATACAAATGATAATGGTGTACTGAATGCAGCTCAAGTTCATGATGTTCCATGTACCATTCTAGTTATGAGCGTATCGATTTCTTTTGGTTTAGACTCTGTTGGTGGAGGCCTTCATTGTGTTAGAGATAAATTAATAATAATCTTATATTTCCTTGTCTTTCTAGTATAGTTCTTAGTATTACTGTGTCCTTCTAGTATTAGAATTATTGTGGTTCTTTTACTTATTATCTAAGTCTTGTAATCTATATAAACTCTTTTGTGGATTCATAACAATACAAGTTACAAGTTACTATTTCATAAACTCCTATATGGTATCAGAGCCTTTAGCTTAACAGCCTTGATCTAGGAATGTCGAACTCTGATTCTGTGACCAAGAGGTCTTGTGTTCGAATCCCGATAACCCTGATTTGTTAAGCACATGATACTTGGACTTGTGCAAACTTCAAGCCCTTGTGAGTGGCTTTTGTTTGAGTGGGCGTGTTAGTGTGTGGTATAAGATCCATTATGGATCATCTCCCAACGTTATTAGAATCAAATGGTTCTTGACATGATATTAGAGTGGGTTTGGCCAAATGATTGTGTGTTTGAATCTCCACGATCCCCAATATTAATAGTTGATTAATGCACATGGTATGATGGGTCTCTGCTTAAGTAACCAGTTCGCGAGGTGGGGCAAGAGCAAAAATCGCGAGCGTGAGAACATCTGATTTAGAAGAATTCAATATTGAGGGAAAAAGCTATATTTTGGGACTATATATCATCTCTACAAGTATAATAGAAACCAACTGTAAAAGGACATGGATTAATTAGTTTTAGAAAAAAGGATAAAGAATAAAAGAATTAGTTTACAGTGTTTGGAATTTTGGATTATTCTCTTATCAACCGTCTTCTCCATTTTGACCGTTCCTCAGCCCAGTGTCAGGGTTGGGTATTCAATCGGTTCGATCGAAACCAAACCGAAAAATGCATACCGGGACTCCAAATTTCACCAAATCTCAAACCAAATTTGTGAGGCTACTTGTATTTCTTACTTTTAAATTATTTTTCACCCTCAATGTAAACAATAAATATGCAATTATATACATCATCAATGATAATATCAAACATTTCAACACATAAGTCATAAAACACTAAGATGATTCAAATATTTAAGTCTCAAAACAAGTACAAACATAAAAACCCACCATTTGGAGTTTGCAATTACAGTAATTCTGTTCGGAATTCAGAAATTCGGTTCGATCGAAAAGACCATGATTTTCGAAATGTGCATTTTTCCCTTCTGATTTCCGAACCGAATAATATTAATTCGGTTTTGGTTCGATTTATATTCAGTTCGGTTTTAACTGGCCGTATGTCCACCCTTACCTAGTGCGAACCAAACCTGCCTGAACCTAAATCATCCACCAACCACCAGACAACTCCATCCCTGCGGCCTGCCCCCAACCCCAACCACCCCGACCGGAAAACCCTTCGGTCGATGTATTCTTAGGGGTGTCAATTCGGGTTTGGTTTTTCGGGTTTACCCAAAACCGACCCGATTACATATATTTTCGGGTTTTCGGGTTGGGGTTCGTTTCGGGTTTCGGGTTTTCGTGTTTCGAGTTCGGTTTTGCTTATCGGTTTTTCGGGTTTTGTCTAAAAACCTCCAATGAATAGAACTCAGCCCGTATTCTTAGGCGTTCGGGTTTTCGGGTTTCGGTTTTGCTTTAACCGAACCCGAACCCGAAAGTCCTTATCGGGTTCGGGATTAGTGATTTTCGGTTTCGGGTTTTCGGGTTTTTTCGGGTTTCGGTTCGGATAACCGAACCCAACCCGAACCGACACCCCTATGTATTCTCTCCTTTAAAAATTTCCAATCATGAGCGATCGGTGAGAAGTTAAGGAGCATCGAGCAGTTCGACGATGGTGCTAGCTTTGGTTGTGCCTTGATGTCATAGAGCAATTGTAAATCTTGCCTTTGTTGCAGATCTGGTTGACGGGGCACGAAAACGGGAAGAAATGAAGCAATTTGGAGAATCAAGCTTGCTGCTTGAACAAGGGAAGTGATGCAATCTCAAGAAAATCATACTCCATCAAAATAAATTCATAAATTGAATTCGCGAATTTTGGCCGACTCTGTAATAATTCGGGTTTTCACCCTTCAAAGCGGGAGCGACAGAGTAAAATTGGTGAATTAGGTTACATAAGGCTGTGCAAACTTCAAGCCCGTGAGTTAGCTTTCGTTTGAGTGAGTGTGGTATAAGATCCATAATAACCTTCTCCCAACAACTCGAATTATTGAGACCATTTGGTTTATGATATGGTATCAACCTTTACCTTAACAACCTTGATCGAAGAACGCTAAACTCTTTTTTCTTTTCTTTTCTTTTCTTTTCTTTTCTTTTGTCCACCATTCTTATCTTGTTTGAGGCTCGGATCTCGAGTTTTAAGCCAATTTTACGCTAGGTTGTTCTTGTTTATGACTTTTTAGGTCCTAATGCGTGAATGAAGGTTTGAGAACGAGTTTGGGGACGATTGGGCAAAATCGGAACGAGCGAGGGGGAGCAGACAAGTTGCACGGCCAGCACGGGAAAGTTCACGGCCGTGCATGGTGGCATTTTTGGCCGTGTGGGATTTACCGAGAAGCTGCACGGCCCGACCCTGTTTTTGCACGGTCGTGCAACGCATTTTCTGGCCGTGATGAACTATGCGAGAGGCTTCACCGCCAAACACTCGGATTGCACGGGCCGTGCACTCCCCTCACGGAATTAATTGAAACTCTGCGTTTTGGGTTGCACAGACAGCGAAGGTGGTTGCACGGTCGTGCGGTCTGGCCGTGCAATCGCGGGCAGCTGCATATTAACCCAATTTCGGGGTTTGACGAAGGAGAATCAACTTTTTGGAGCAAAACCAGAGTTCTAGAGAGAGAAAGTGCGAAGAACAAACCCTAGGAGCTATTTGGAGTGGATTTCGCACCATTGAAGCGCATATTGGATCCCTAGGAGTGAAGATCGACATCCCAGAGCAGATTATCCCCTATCTTTATGAGTATGGCTTCTTTGATTTCTGTTTTCCTCTTTCTCTCTCTCTATGGAGTAGACCTTTCTCTCACTTGGGTATGAAGAACCCTAGTTCCGTGTGTTAGGGATTTGAGTTGTAATGACTTTTGGATTGATATACTGTTTGATTTTAATCGATTGAAGTGTGTTTATTGAGTCAATTGAATCCTGATCAATTCTTTTGATTTCTGCTGCAACCTGAGATAAATAAACTGTGATTAGATTGTTAGAGCTTTTTCAATCGGTAGTGGTGAATTGATTATGCGATAGTTAGTCAATTCACTGCTTTGTACTGGAATCCAATTCCAGTAGAGGAGTTCTGTGTTAATTGCCTTAGCTTTCTATCCCGGGGAAGACTAGTCGTCTGCCGGTTAGTCTGTCTAAGAGGGCTTGGTCAGTTTAAGAGATTCCAAACTATTGTCAAATCTTCCGCAGTTTATTCAACATTAAATCAACCTAAGGAAATTACAACTTGGACCTAACTAAGGAGCTAAGGAGACTCATTTCCGAGTGACTCTTCTCTTGCTTTAGGAAACCGGACAATTTACGATTTCTTTCTACTTTACTTTGAACCCACCTACATTCACTTAGTCCCGCAAGATAATAGATAATCACGGAGTAGGAAGTACATCTAGGCCTTGACATTTATTACTTGATTCCACTATACTACATTTTCATTCTGCGATTACACTTGGTCGCAGTTTGGTGTTGTGTCATAGCATGTCAAGTTTTTGGCGCCGTTGTCGGGGACTTCTAGGTTATTGTAGAAACGTGAAAGTCTGTTACTCTAGCATTTTCTTTACTGCATTCTCCCTCTTCCACCTGTGTGCCTTCACGGATTATGTTTGCATTATGTGTGCAGGTAGTGCATGACCCGTAGCCAGTCGGGGGAACTATTGCGGTTAGACCTAGAGCTTGAACGGACTTGTAGGAATTTCAAGCGAGCTTTAAAGGCGCGACTGGTTGCGGAGGAGGCTTTAGTACAGCTGAACATCAACGAGGCGCAAACCATGGGATACTACTGGACTGCCAGAGCCGCAGACATGAGGTCGCCCATACAACACACTCAAGTTCCAGCCAATAACTTCGAGGTGAGCACCTCTATCATCACCATGCTGCGCGGCTCGGTGGTATTCCGTGGAAAGGAGGGGGAGTGTCCCAGATCGCACCTACGATGATTCCACGAGCCGATCAATGGGAACAAGATAGATGGGGTCCCTGCCGATGCCATCCAGCTGAGATACTTCCCATTCACTCTGGAGGGGAGGCCATGGAGTGGCAGGACACTCGGCCTCCGGGATCGATCACTATGTTCGGCAACCTGGAGGACAAGTTCCTCACCCGCTATCATCCTCCATCAAAGACAGCGGACTTGCAGAAGCATATCACTCATTTTGCACAAGAGGAAGATGAAACCATTCGGGATGTTTGGGAGAGATACACCAGTCTCTTCCTAAAGTGTCCCAATCATGATTTCAATGAAGCCTTCAAGGTGGGCACCTTCTACCACGCCCTCTTTCCAGAAGATAAGAAGTTGATTGACTCGGTATGTGGCGAGAACATGTTGACTAAGATGCCACCATAGTTAAATCAACTCTTTGAGGAGATGGCAGAGAAAGGATATGACTGGGGTACTGCTAGGAGGTCAAGGCGAGTACCAGGCCGGGGTGTACATGCTGTGGACACCCACTCTTCGGATTTGGTGCAGGTTGTGTCTAAACTGGTCTCAACCATCGATCAGAATGGAATTGTTTCAGGGACAAGGTAGGAGCAGGCAATGCGTTGCCAGTGGTTCGAGAGCTCCCATCATACTGTAGACGACTGCCAGGCCATGCGTGAGTTAGTACACCCCAGGAGCAGGTGAACTTCATCAACAATGTTAGGCGCAATGACCCCTACCGTAATACTTACAACGAGGGATGACACCAACATCCAAATTTCTCCTGGAATGGTAACAACAATCTCAAGCCACCTGGTTTCTAGGCTCCTGCAACTGGTATTAAAACCAGAGGCATCCATACCAGCCCTACCTGGGCCAGATGCAGCAACAACAACCACTTTATCAGCCCAGACAGGGGCAGGCTTTCAACTGCCCCACAACAGTAGTAGTACTAGAAGCCTGGTGCATCTCCATCAGTCCCACCACCGGGCGATTCCGTGTCAGAACTGAGGGATCTAGTGACCACCTTGGCCAGCACTACTACCCAGAAGTTCAATAAATTGGAGCAATTCATGAAAGTGGTTGCGGGCAAATTCATGGAGATTAAAGCTGGCCAGAGGAACCAGCAGACACTCTTGCAGGATATGGACACCAAAATTGGGCACTTGGCATATGCCCTTGCTTCCAGACCGGCTGGCACACTTCCTGGCCAACCCCTATCGAATTCTAGAAATCATGAGGAGGGGTTACACGCTATCATGCTAAGAAGTGGGATTGTGACTGAGGATGCACTGACGAAGAGTGCCAAGAAGGTGACACAGATCACCCTAGAGTCGGAAGAGGACCTAGTGATGGAAAAGGAGTCAGAGGCTCGAGCTCCAAAGCCACAGCCAGTAGTGGCTGAATATAAGCCTAAACTCCCTTTTCCCACCAGGATGTACAAAGACAGGCTTGAGGCAGAGTTTATAAATTTCTTGTCCATGCTTAGGAAGCTGAATGTTCAAGTGCCCTTCATGGAGACACTATCTCAGATGCCTAAGTATGCGAAGTTCCTAAAGGATCTTCTCTCGAAGAAGCGGAAGCTGAGCGAGCTGGCCACTGTGGAGCTCAGCGAGGAGTGCTTGGCCATTCTACAAACAAGCTTCCGCTGAAGCAGAAGGACCCAAGTAGTTTTACTATCTCATGCTCTATTAGTAAATTGCATGTAAAGAGGTCCTTGGCAGATCAAGATGCTACTATCAATGTTATAAAATATAAATTGTTCAAGAAACTAGGCCTAGGTGAACCCAGTGCAACTAGGATGAGTATTCAATTAGCTTACCGATCTGTAGTTCATCCTAGGGCATAGTGGAAGACCTCCTGGTTAAGGTTGGCATATTCTTTTATCTTGTGGATTTTGTTATCTTGGACATCAATGAAAATGAAGAACTGCCCCTTATACTACGAAGGCCTTTCCTGGCCACCGCCAAGGCTCTCATAGATGTGCATGATGGGACCTTAGTCTTGAGAGATGGCGAGGAACATATAATATTTTCCATTGCTAATACTCTACATGATTTACTGCATTTACATGATCTCTCTCACCAGGTGCACGAGTCTGTCGTGTATCCTTTTGTGCCTCCCATTTTGCAGGATTCTCCTCTCATTCCTTCGCCGCCACTCCTGTCCTTCTCGTTACCAAAAGAAAAGATCAAGGAGGAGTGGTAGCCGAAACTTCAGGTAGCTAAGCCTGCTTAAAAGAAAGCTGGAGACTACTATGAGCTGGTCCCGGATCCTGAGCCATGACCGCCCTGGCTATCCGAGTATTCACTCACTTGCATCCTATCGGATGGTCGGGTCAAGTTGACAAGTGCTGGGGGTCACACCCGTCATATGCATGGCCACCATCTGAAGCTGTACCTCAAGAGCGATATGGATCCGCTCTTGGAGGCACCTGTTCCTACACTGCTTTGAGCATCCACCCTCTGCATCCAACTAAAGATGTAAGAGAAGCGCTTATGGGGAGGCAACCCCACCACGATTTGTTTTTCTTTTCTTTCTTTTTGGTTTTCCACTTGGAACTATGGTTACTATCACCTAGTGTATTTTGATGACTTTAGCTCGATGCCTTTCAACTAGCCCCCTCCAGTTCGCTGCTCTTGACTAGTCTGCCTTCCAGTCGCTAGTCCCAACCGTCTGTTTTGCCGATAACATCGTTCCCTTTATCTTTCCCTCTTCTCCATTGAAGGTAATGTCGTGCTTAAGTGTGCGGGGGGGGGGGGGGGGGGGGATGTTTATCTTTGACTGCATTGATGATTTTGTGTGCTTGGAGCCTAGTCCACTGTCCAATTTGATGAATTGAGGGCTCCAAGTAGTGTTCCTTGCAATAATCTGCTCAGTATGCAACCTAGGGAGGTAGTTGTAGCACTATGGAGGATGTTGAAGTATAAGATTTTTCCTATCTGTCTCTCTGTTGTGCAGGTTGATTTTGTGAACTAGTGGATTTAGGACCGTTGATTCATGTGGTATTGATTACTCTCCTTATGTTGTGTTGTGGGCTCGTGTATCGAAAAAGGGTGCTCAATTGTGTGAAATGAAAAAGCAGTTGGTCCTCCATGTCAACAATTTAAAATTTTAAAACACGGGGTAAGCCCAACATGTGAGGCACCGTTCATTGCACAAAATCGGGTTTTGGAAGAGATTTTAGTGATCCTTAGTGGGGTAGGCCTACAAGGTGAGGCTAGGCCGTCTTTAGTACAAGTAAAAGTTCCACCTGTTGAGCGGTTTTCCTACTCGAGGATGTGTTTTTAAGGACACGGATAGAGCTTCCGACCCCCTTAATTTCATTGACCCTCCACACGAAGTGAGGACTAGGACTTAAAAGAAGTACTCAGGTGAGCAACAGATGTACATAAATTGCTCTTGCTCACCTAATAAGGGCTGACCGTGCATAAAAACTCTAGTTGGAACCCTAGCAAAGTAAATCAAAAGAAAAATAAACAAATAATAAGGAAAATGAGTTCCAACAAGTGAGATGAAATGGAAGAGCACCCAATACAAAGAGTCCTTGGTCATTAAATTGTGTGAGTCTCCTTATCCATGAATTGACTGTCTTAGTTCCACTATTTTTCATGATCCTGGGTTGAGTCTAGTACTCACATTGAAAGAGATAGGGGACGTCTTAGAAGACCAGTTGACCTCGTAAGTTGCTAAATGATCAAGAAAATCCTCTACCGAAGATCGGGGTTGCTTGTTGCTGTAAAGGTCTGGAGACCTGTATTGGTTTGAGTCAAGTTTGCTTGGGGACAAGCAAACGGTTAAGTGTGGGGGAATTTGATGACTCGATATTTACACATGTTTTTGTCCACCATTCTTATCTTGTTGGAGGCTCGGATCTTGGGTTTTAAGCCGATTTTACGCTAGGTTGTTCTTGGACAAAATCGGGACGAGCGAGGGAGAGCAGACAAGTTGCACGACCAGCACGGAAAAGTGCACGGTCGTGCATGATGGCATTTTTGGCCGTGTGGGATTTACCGAGAAGCTGGACGGCCCGACCCTATTTTCGCATGGCCTTGCACGATGCATTTTATGGCCGTGATGAACTATGCGAGAGGCTTCACGTCCATGCACTCGGATTGCACGGGCCGTGCAATGGCCGTGCACTCCCCTCGCGGAATTAATTGAAACTCTGCGTCTTGGATTGCATGGGCAGCGAAGAAGGTTGCACAACCGTGCGATCTGGCCGTGTAATCGCGAACAACTTCATATTAACCCAATTTCAGGTTTTGGAGAAGGAGAATCGACTTTTTGGAGCAAAAACAGAGTTCTAGAGAGAGAAAGTGCGAAGAACAAACCCTAGGAGCTATTTGGAGTGGATTTCTCACCATTGAAGTCCAGATTGCATCCCCAAGAGTGAAGATCGACATCCCACAACAGATTATTCCCATATTTATGAGTATGACTGATTTGATTTCTATTTTTTTCTCTCTCTCTATGGAGTAGACTTTTCTCTCACTTGGGTATGAAGAACCCTAGTTCCATGTGTTAGGGATTTAAGTTGTAATGACTTTTGGATTGATATAATGTTTGATTATAATCGATTGAATTGTGTTTATTGAGTCAATTGAATCTTGATCAACTTCTTTTGATTTCTTCTGCAACCTAAGATAGATAGAATCTGATTAGGTTGTTAGAGCTTCTTCAATCGGTAGTAGTGAATTGATTATACGAGAGTTTGTCGATTCACTGCTTTGTACTGGAATCAAATTCCAGTAGAGGAGTTCTGTGTTAATTGCCTTAGCTTTCTATCCCGGTGAAGACTAGTCGTCTACCGGTTAGTCTGTCTAAGAGGGCTTGGTCAGCTTAAACGATTCCAACTTGGACCTAACTAAGGAGCTAGGGGGACTCATTCCCGAGTGACTCTTCTCTTTCTTCAGGAAATTGGACAATTTACTGCTTTCTTTCTGCTTTACTTTCAACTCACCTACATTCACTTAGTCCCGCTAGATAATAGATAATCACGGAGTAGGAAGTATATCTAGTCCCTGAGTTGACATTTATTACTTGATTCCACTATACTACATTTCCATTCTGCGATTACAGTTGGTCGCAGTTTGGTGTTGTGTCATAGCTTGTCATTGGTCTTCGTCTTCGATGAATTGACCATCCTCTCCTTCCTTGCACAGCCTAACCATAAGGAGAACATTAAGATTTGCACAACAATGCCCAATAGTGAAGCGCTCGCAATGGAAACATAACCCCTGAGCACTCCTACGAGCCACTTCCTCCGGTGACATTCTCCTAGTTGTAGGGTTGCGAGGCGGTGTGTTTTGAGGTGGTGGGGTTGGTTCAGCCGCCAGCTCCACAACGACCCTTAGGAAATTTTGGCCGCCTCCTCGATGTTTTGACATCTCCTCACTCTTCACCTTGGCCAGTCAAATTGCCTCTCTTACCGTGTTTGGCTTGAACATGCGAATGGCGTCAGAAGTTTCTGTTTTTAGTTCATCAATGAAGGATCCTTCTAGCGCCTCCTCGGTCCATCCATAGCATTGATTCCCCATCTTTTTAAAAGCCAAGAGATAATATCCCAAACATCCAGTTTGCTTGATCTTTGTGAGAGCTTCATGACTAGACGCACTCTCCCCCGGTCCAAACCTTGCCCACAACTCCTTTTAAATAGCGGTGACTAGCTCCGAATATCACAATTAAATCCCACCTAAGGCCCAATATAAACCTTAACTGGGTGCAATATAGGGCAAGTATGTTTAAATATCAACTCGGGCCGGTAGATGTACCCCTACTTAAATTGTTTGAAACATTATCTAGCGGAATGAAGTTTGTAAGAATCTCTACAATCTACGATTGAAAGTGACGGGCTTCAAAAGTAAAAGGGTTGAAACTCTTGGTGAGAAGCTTCACTCGGGAGTTGTTTCCCCCTAACTAACTACCATGAACTGTGGGGTTGAATGAATTGGTGTGCGACAAGCGATTGCAAACCGTTTGGAGGAGCAACAGTGGTTGGATACCACACTCTCAATCGCTAGGCCAAGAAATGCATGATAGGCTACGAAAGTAGCCCTCTTGGCCCAAGCAAAAGAGGGTTGACTTACCTTCTCACTCAAATCAGGGTTTGGAAGGCTTAATCACAATTAACCTAGGTGTCTATTTTGAGTTTAGAGGTTTGCCTTAATTAACCTAGTTAGGAGGCATGGAATGCCTAACAAAACCTAACTCAATTTGAGCCTCTTAAGGAAAGGGGGCTTCTCTCTAAGCTAGATTAGAGTAGCACAATAGATTGCCAAGCACACACAATGCACGATCATCATGAACAATACCTAAAATCTTAAATTAAACATCACCCACACACAATCATTCAATCCACATAATCAGTTACATGGTAGAAGTTATGTTTCTACAACACGCAAGTGAATAGGAGACTACTCCATGCTAGAAGAAAGAAGAACAAAAAGGAAAAAGGAAAAAACCATCATTGTGATGCCTCAATCCTTCCTTGTGCTTGTTGAGATCCCCCCTTGAAGAGGAACTTCCCAATTCTTGACTTGGAGCAAACCCTAGCCTCTTCTCCCTCTTGGTTCGTGACTTTCTCTCTCTAGGGTTTCAAGAAAAATAAGGTTTCTCTCACTTTGGGCTCTCCCTCTTCTTCATTTCAGCTCTCCTTTTATACACTAATCGATCCCATTTCGCGGTCCCAGGTCACGGTTGTGAACATCTGGCCTGGATCGTGAACACAGCCAAAATGCACTGCTTTCGTTTGTTGAGTTCGCGGTCCATGACTTCAGTTCACGATCGTAAGACCGTGATCTGACTCGGCGTGAGTAACTTCCAAAACCTCTCTGGACACCCTTTAGTTCGCGGTTCGTGGCTCCAGTTCACGGTCCTGGCCATTGTGAACTCATACCTTGGACCGTGAACAACGGTTGTTTCCTCCTCTTTGCTCGGTCCTCGCGACATTTATTCCAAATTTTGACTCCGGGGTTGGTTCCACCTGTTATACTCTGAAACCCATTTAAACAAAGCAAACCTAGCGTAAAACCACCCTTTATGGAGCTCAAATGCCACAAAGGCCAAAGAGAAACGGGGATAAAAAGTTTACATTTAGGCCCGAATCACTCCCTCACACTTAGACGTTTGCTTGTCCCCAAGCAAATCATTTCACACAAGGTAATATCTCAACCTAAGAAAAGACCTTGGAGACAACTCAAAGGGCACAAAGTGGGGAACCTCAATGGCTATTGGCAATTAACACATGGACCAGTGAAAGCGATACCGACATCCACCACAAACGACATTTGAGACCACCAAAAATGGGCAAACAAAAAGTTCTCACATTGTTCATGAATCAATGCAAGTCTCAACAAGATCACTCATCAACCACAACTAACCATGCATAACATTCAAGTCCAAGGAATGAATGAATGGACAACAAAGGTCCTCACTGGGGTATGATATGACATGCAAAGCAAGAAGGAATCACTCACTCTCTTAACTAGTGGCGTCGGGACCATTTCCTGCAAAAAAAAAATATGCACAATCATCAACACTCAGCCCTATCGTCTCTTCACCATGGCGGCAACCTCTAAATGCTAGAGTTCACGGGATGGTTGTCATCACTAGCTTGTCCAGAGGTATTAGACACGGGTTCAAGTGACTGGCAATTGTCTTGGACATGGGGAAAAGGCCTTTTGGGTGATGGCAAACACAACATGTGGTCCTACACCTTCACCCTAAACCTGAAGGTTCCACGGTTTCGACTATGAACCTTCCCTACAAACGATGGCCACTAGCATCGGCCAAAAACCATACTTCCCCCTTCAAAATTATCACCCATCACGAACCACATTCAAGCACACTTCCTCGACTTACTCTTGCTATCACATTTCATACATAGTAGTGAAGGAGTTCAACATCAATGTGGATGTTTCAATGACTTGAGTGCCAAGAAACCCCTCGTAGAGCACACACTTTGATTTTTGTGGCGCTCTCTATTTTATTTACCCCATTTTATTACCTCTTTTTCGATTCTTTTTCTTTCTACTTCCCTTTCCTTTCTTTTTCTCTTTCCTTTTTCTTTTGAGGGGGCACTAGAGAGTAAAACACTTGTCACATTACATTTAACAACCAATGCTCTCTTTTAAGAACTTACTCCAACATTACTCTCTTCTCTTTCATTCCTAGCAAGAACCGCACTAAATCGTCCTATGTAGAACCTCAATGGAGCTCATAAGAACGAGCTCCGGGACACAAGGATGAATCAGTGATAGACACGAAGAAAGGATGAGGGGTTGTTCTATCAAACACCCTTAAGCTCACAAGCGAAAAGCTCCTACAAGAGAACGACCCCCAAAGTCACAAGGCTCAAAGGGGTTGACTAGGGGATAGAACATTTCGGGACAATCAACATTTGGGCGTGGACTAATCCTATGCCTCCATCATACTCACTGGTGACAACTGTGATGTTACTCGCCATGGTAAGAGGGATCTAAGCACACAAGAAGAAAATGATCGACTCAAAACTCACATGGCTATCTAGTCACCCAACCATCTATTCCACTTCACAAAACACAATGCATGGCATTTGTAATTAACAAGTAATCGAGTCAAGACATCCATTTATTTTTGCACACATAAGAACTAAACCTTTGCACTATCCTAATGCATCTCTCAGTAATCATAATAGGACTCGCTCGATCACATGCAACAATTCAAATTTGGGCATACATCAAGGCTCCAAGCATCCAATCATAAGATAGGGGTAGAATGATGTTACCGCATGGCTTGGTGAGTGAAAGTTGGAATTTTATTCCGGGGTAAGAGATTGGAGCTTCAAGGAGAAGACAAAAACAAACACATACTCGCTCGAGGCGAGGTTATTACACATAACAATACGATAGTAGTAGTAGTTGTTCACACACGCACCGAATAAAAGAAAGAAAAACAAAATAAAAGATAAAAGAGTTCAGAGTTCCAAGTGGAGAAGTGGAGAAGTGGGACGAAAGGAATCGGCTCTGCCACATGTCTCACTTGTTGGATACCTCATCATGAGTCGAAGGTCCCGACTCATTATCTGGAAGGAGCCCCTGCGACGAGCTATCCGTTCCAGCAGGTCGGTGTGTCGGTCGAGCCGGGAAGTGACTCCCACTACGTGGGTCTCAAGGTGATCCATCCTCTCCATGAGGTGCACCCCGGAGGTGGAAGGACCGGCTCCTAATGATGCTGGTGGTGGTGGGGGGGGGGGTGCAAGACGCCGATGGCGGCCGGGAGCTCGAGCAGGTGGCTGATCTGGAGGAGGGACCCCTGGTGGTAGATTTAGTCCCTTGATAAACTGAAACGCTCCAAATGCTCGAAGTAAACGCGTAGAATTCAAGGTGCCATCTTCGAACCCCGAGGAATGTCCCTCCTTTGTGCAGCCCGCCAGATTGATGTTGTAGTGACGAGAAAGATGTGTGATGTAGGTCCCCAACGACGTAACATATCATCGTTTCCCCCCCCCCCCCCCCCCCCCCCCCCCCCCCCCATGGCTCTGGCGAAAGAGGTAGCCAAGACTGAAGGAAGATGAATATTGCTAGACGGATCTACCATGCAAGCGAATGCCAGCAAGATCCTTTCGGTTATCTTGTTTGTATTTTAAAAGCTAAGGTAGAGGGAACGAGCAAGGAGGGCATTGATGATGCACCATTGTGGCCTGAGTGTGGATGCCAATGTGAGTTCTGATCGAAACGGTGCTTGTTGGTACTCCGGGAGAAAATCTTCGAAATTCCGCATTCACGTTGCACCCTCTTGCCGCATCCTCCTCCCACTCAGCTCCAGATGCGGCTTCAACTCCCATGGCTCGAGCTAAACCGTCAATAGTCAAGGTGCGATATTCTCCTCCCAAGTGGAATTTCATCTTGCACCTCCGATTTCTGAACAAGCTCTTGGTCTTAGAGATGGTGAAGGTACTGAAAAACTTGACACACAACTCCCCATAAATGTCATCTTCCAGCTTAAGGAGCCGGCGCAGTTGTGGGTGTGCCACAACCTCCCTCATGATACCTCCACAATGAAGACCATCGAACTAGGTGAAGTCGAGTTTCCAGTGGTCTCCGGAGTGAGCGCTTTCCCAAAATCCCAGCTCTTTCCCATTGCGGGTTTCCTTCTAAGCATTCAAAGGTATGGGTGGTTCATATTGACCATCCTGCAAAACGGGCAAACATGCACCATACGTGGAAACAATTGTCAATCTCAACTCATTGGGAGGAACAAGAATTCCCCCACACTCATGTTCTCACTACGGTTCCATACCATTTGAATCAATTAAGCTCAAGCACACCGAGGCATGGTTCTAGGTGTTTCACGGTTTATCCACACAAGAATCTAACCCAAACCATGCCACGATAGCTACCATCCACCACTCGCACATTAAAATTCCACAATCATTCATAATTTTTGCACTTGGTGAGCAAATTTCACATTTGAAAGCAATTTGTCCTAAATTATGCCCACCAAGGCTCAATTAAGCTCATACAAATTACATACAACATTCATGCAACACTAATCAACTAATCCCTTGCCCTATTTCTATGTTCAACAATCAATTCACTAAATTCACCTCAATTCACTCCCTAATCCGATTCTCCACAATTAACAAAGGTAAGGTCGGAAACAAACCTAGAGACCAGTAGAATCGTAGGGGAAGTGCGGATAATGCGAGGGAGTTGAAAAAGTGCACAAAAACAGGCTGGAGAGGGGTCACCGGAGCTCACTGGAGAAAATCAGCGCCAAAACTCCCCAAAATCTCAGAGAAAGCCGTCCATGACAAGGGGAGATTGGGTCTATGATTGGTTTTTTAATTGGATCGCCAGAAGTTTACGAAAATGGCAAAATTCATCAGAAAATTGCGGTTTTTCGGCGAATTTAAAAGTTTTCCGGCGAGTTTTGGGTCGTGAAGTAAGACAAGGCGTTCACGACCCTTTTATAGGCAGACCCCGAGGTTCACATACGCGTTTCCTTGTTCACGGTCGCTAAGACTGTGAACATAATTCATGGACCGTGAACTGGGGTGAAACTGCGAGTTTCACAACACATGGAAGCACCCTGGTTCACAAACCTGTTAAGCAGTTCAAGGTCGATTAAGACCGCGAACTGCAAGCTCAGACCGTGAACTGAAGTGAAAACAGGGCACTTTCGGAAAAAATTTGACTCGACTTACTCCACCGTGCCTATTATCGATCACAACCCATCTCAAAACACACAATCACAAAGACCTGGCACAGGGATACCACTTTGACCACTTAAACTCTTCACTCAACCACAAAAAGAGAAATAAGGAAACGAAAACAAACCTTCATTGGGTTGCCTCCCAACAAGCTCTAAGTTAACGTCACTAGCTTGACGTTGCAGATCTATTATGTTTGAGAACATGAAGCCACCGAGAGTGGATCCGCCATGATCTCGGGGCGAGGCTTGTCGCCTCCCAACTTAAAGTCCATGGGGTAGCCTTCTTGCCCGATGACTCTCACTTTGCCCTTGTCCTTTCTCTGGGCAATAATGTGATTCATCCTTTCCCTCCAAGCTCTCTTCCTTCTTTCTTTGGATGTGATACCCTTCTCAGTTTCCTGCTTCACATCACCGCAAGGAATAACAGTAATAGTGGGATTCATCTTGAAAGGCTCTTCCCCACTTGCATTCATATCATTTGATTCCACTTCCTTTACATCTTCACTTCTAGGCTTAGGTTCAATTCCAAGAGTAATTTTCTCCTCGCCGTCTCTCATAATCAAAGTCCCCTCATTAACATCGATTGAAGCCTTGGTGGTGGCAAGGAAGAGGCGTCCTAATATGAGTGGCATCTCTGAATCTTACTTATACCAAGGATCACAAAATCCATCGGATAACCGAATTTCCCCACTCGTACAAGCACGTCCTCTACAATGCCCCTAGGACTAATGACAGAGCGATGTGCCAATGTGACACTAAGCCTAGTAGTCTTTAATTCACCCAAGTCTAGCCTCTTAAAAAGCTTAAAGGGCATCCCATTAATTCTTGTTCCTAAGTCCGCCAAGGAATTCTCTATGTGATGCGTGCCGATGCAAAGAGGTATAGTGCAACTACATGGATCGGGTTGCTTTTTGGGAAACCTGTTGAGTATTGACTCACTTCTACTGTCACTCTAGGAATTGGCCAAGTGAAACCACTTCCTAAAGTGTAGTATAGCGGGTTTGGGTTTCAATGTCAACCCGGGTCCTAGATTTGATGACTACTCGGTGAATTCTTGTTATCTAGCAATGAAACTTTAATGCAAGTCTAAACTAACAAACAAACAAACAAAGCAACTAAACGGTTGTATTCAGGTTAAGAGAGGTCACCCAGATATGGTTCCCCCTAGACTGCAGTTAAGCCGGATTGCAATTACCAAGTTCAGTTTCTATGATAGTTATACTGCGGAAGGTTCTTAAACAGCCTGAAGTCTCGACTAAAGGTCTTCAGACCCTCTCAATCTGAGTCTCTAGCGGGCGACTAACCTCCACCGGAGTAAACAGATTGAGGGCCTAACGAACAAAACCTCCACTACCGAAGTGAATTCGGTACAGAATAGTGAGTTGGCTCCTCGACTAAAGTCACCAACTCCCTACCTTCAATCAAGGATGCTCTATCAACCTAGGAAGATATTCTCATTCTAGGTTAAAGCAGAAACAACAGGAATTTGATCAGGATTCATGCCATTCAATCTTTCAAACCTCAATTGAATATAATCAACTCATAGAATCAGTACTTGGGTTCATACAATCAAACCTAACATACAAATCTAGGGTTCTCCATACCCAGATGAATGGGAGAACTACTCCATGGAGAAAGAAGCAAAAGCAGAATCAGACGCGGAATTCATACTGTGAAGGATGGATTCCTGCTCCTGGACGTTGATCGGCACTTCTCCAAGCTCAAGCCAAGCTCCAATGGTGATAAAGATCAAGCTAGGGCACTTGGAAACTCTTGTTCGTCGCTTTCTCTCTCTAGGAATCGCTCTGTCTCTCTAAAACTCGAATCCCTTGATCTTTGGCCTTCTTTTCCTTTAAAACAGCTGCCTGTCGCGATACCCGGTCGAAATACCTGGTCGGGTATTTTGGGTCTCGACCGGGTATTATTAAAACGCGCGTTTCGTGCCAGGGGAAAATCCCCGGTCATGTCCAATAATCCCCGACCGGGGAGCTTCACGCCCGGGCCCCCCTCTGTTTCTCAAGGGTGCCAAAACAATAAATACCCGGTCGGGTATTTGAGCCCCCAACCGAGTATTTTCCTCCTGCAGCACACTTCGACCCAACTTCGCTCCTTTCGACCCAAAACTCGTTTCCTCGCCTCGATTCCAACGCCGGGTCCTGAAATATGACATAAACACACAACATCGCGTGAAATCGTCTTAAACACGAGAGTCAACCTCTCAAACGGCTCAAGAATAGGGGTAAAAACATGTGTAATTATTGATCTATCAAACTCCCCCACACGTAACCGTTTGCTTGTCCCCAAGCAAACCTATCTCAAACCAATGCAACTCTCCAGACCTCTATAGAAACCAACAACCCCGATCATAGGTAGAGGATTTCCTAGATCATTTAGCAGCTTACGAGGTCAACCGACGCACAAGTCATCTCATAGCTTCTTCGGCGAGAACGCTAGTCTCGAGTCGGCATCATGGCAAATAGTGAGCAGAGGACAAATGAATCATGGACGAATGGACTCTCAAAAACAAAAGATCATGGACTCACCTTTTTAAGGTGCTCTATTTTCTTCTTGAAGACGGTTGGAACCCCTTTTCTTTCTGTTTTGCTTGTTTTATGTTTTTTTCTTTTTTTTTTTCAAGGGTCCCAACCTGCTTTTCAGAAAATGAGGGCTCCCACCTAGCAGAGGTTTTGCGGGAGCCCGGCTCTTAGCGGCCATGCCAGGAGCGAATGTCTCGAGCCTCGTGCGGGGGAAAGACATGTAAGGGGGCTGGAGGTAGTAGGTGGAAATTGGGAACGGATTCCCGTCTCCCCTTACACACTTTCGGCCTATTCGCACGGGAGACGTTATTTTAAAGCACATTTTTGAGCACCTTTTATTGCAAAAACATTATACAGGAGTCCATGACAAGTAGAGAGTCCACATCACCACACAATTTAAGAGTCCTAAGATCACTAATTCGCACCATCAACCAACACAATATGAAGAAGAAATGAGACTTCTTAAATGCATCAACATCCTCCATAGTGCTACACTACCTCCCTAGGTTGCATATTACTATAAAGACTGTCAATTCAAATCATACTGAGCAGGCAATTGCACAGAACACGTACTTGGAGCCCTCAAATTTAAAAATTTGGACAGTGGACTAGGCTCCAAGCACACAAACAGATCTAATGCAGTCAAAAGATAAACATCCCCCCCACACTTAAGATCGACATTCCCCTCAATGGAGAAGAGGGAAGGGAAAGGGGAACGATGTTACCGGTATGCACGGACTGCAGAAGACTGGAAGCAGACCAGTCGGAGTGAAGCGGATTGGAGAGAGGACCAGTCAAGACAAGCACAGCTAAAGGAAACCAAAGAGCTCAAACACAATACGTCAGGTCTAATGGTCAGCCCAATAGTACAGCATCCAAAATAAAAAGAAATAAACTCAACCAACACAAGACAGTTTGCACACTGACAAAAACAAACACACTCAAAACATGGCACTAGGAGCCGCCTCCTAGACCGGTGAAGTCGATCTGGTTCATGAGGTCGTCGTCTCCATCATCCGGTGGTGGTGGTGGTGAATGATCCCACCTGATGGTGCAGTGGTGCTCCTCTGGGGGGTGGCAAGCCTAGAGCAGGTGCTCCGAATACTCCATCAATCGGCGGCCTTGATCTCTCTCCCGCTCGATGAGAGCACCCGTGACTCCCATATGGGTCTCTAAGCGGCGAGGCGATCGTCAATAACCGTCAGCCTGGACTGGTACTCAGCCTGGTGGGCCGAATACTGCTGGTCGAACTGGACCTGATGGTCCATGAGCTGCTGGTTCTGAAGACCGAGCTGCTGGAACTGGAGCCCCATCTGCTGGAACTGCTCCGTGAAGAAGTCCATCGACGGTCCAGAAGCCATCGACGGACCAGAAGGACCGGAGGAGGACTCACCTCGCTCCGGTCTCCATCGTGGCCGAAGGTCCCCTGGTGGAGAGAGCGGGGGCTCCGGCTCATCGGCATCCATGGCCCCGCCATCATCATCATCATCATCCTCATCCTCCTCCGCGCCAGAATAGTCAGCGTCCTCCTCATCGTCATCGAGATCCTCATCCTCATCAGGAGGCAGAGAAAGCCCATCCACCCAGGTGCGGGTGCCATCACTAGTCAGGAGGAGTGCATTATGGAGCACTTCCCGGCTGAGGGCGGTGGAGCCGCCCTGTGCAGAAGATCTGTGAGCCCCTGGAAGCTGATGTTGAAATGGCGCGCTAGACGGGTGATCAGGGGACCACAGTAGAGATGGTTGGGCTTCCCATGGCATCGAGAGAAGGTGGTGGCCACGAAGGAACCCAAATGCTCCATGTGATCCGGGTCCCTCATCAAGAACATGGCATAGAGCACCCGCTTCGGAATCTTGTGCGAGCCGGTGACGTTGGGGACGATGGAGCGGGTGATGAGCAAGTTCAGGATGTGCCACTGCGGCTTGAGGGTGCGGACGTACGTCTGGCCAGCGTCGAAGTAGTCGAACGCATAGGCGAACCGGGCAATCTGCGAGTAGAAATAATCCATGTTCCAGTCTGTTGGATTCGGGATCTCGATCACGTGGCGGGAATATGGGTGATACTGGATCCCCAAGGTGGAGGCCAACCCGTCAATAGTCAGCTCCCGGGTATAGCCACCTAGCCTGAATCTCACTGCAGAGGAGTCCCGAGCCGCCTTGCTGTCGTACTTGAAGGTGGTGTAGAACTCCCACACCAGCTCAGTGTAGGTGGGCTCGTCGATAGCCAGCAGCGTCCGCCAATCGCGGTGGCTGATGGCGGCGGTGAGCTCCTGCATGCAGTGGAGCTGCTCGAACACTACCCACTCCAGATGGTGGTGGCGCTCCAATTTCCCCTGAGTCACCGCGCGGAACTGGTCCGCGTACTCTGGGTGCAGGCTCAGGCCCTGCACAAACTGATGGTTCGAGGGACATGCTCCTGCAAAATCAACAAACCAAAGGTGGAGCCAAGAAAAGACTTGTCAGGACCAACAACATGGGTTCATTACTTCCCCCACACTTAAGGAGCACCTAGGCTACAGTTGTAAGCACAGACGGTTGAATCGCAAGCAACCCAACCGGAATCAAGGCAAGAAACACGGAACCAACCACATTAATTACACGGGCAGCACACACACCATAGATAGAACCATGCCTACTCAAAGCATCCCTCACCCTATTCTAAATCATGCAAGCAATTATAGTTCTCGGTCCTACAATCTATAGTTCGATTTTCCAGGTAAGAACAGTTAACAAGAAACACACCTGGAAACGCAAGGAGAACTGTAGCTAAGGCACAAAAAACGGGTGAGGGACGCGAGATAGAGGCAAAAAATGACCCGGGAGGCTCGCCGGAAAATGGCCGGAAAACCGTCGGAAAGTTGCTGGAAAGTCGCCGAAAAACGACCGGCGGCGGCGGCCGGCGGCGAGGGGCAGCAGCCGGCGGCGGTGACGCGGCGGCCGGCGGCGGCGGAGAAGAGAGAGGGGAGAGGATTGGAGAGGAAGAGAGAGGTGGAAATTTGAAAAATGAAGGTAGAGAGAGAAACTGACTGGGGGTTTGCTATAAATAGCAAAAATACCCGGGACTCAAAAATACCCGGTCGGGTATTTTTGATTCCACGATCGGGGATTCTTAAACGCGGCGTGCCAAGGTAAGGGAATCCCCGGCCTTGAGCCAAAAATACCCGGCCGGGTATTTTTGGGTCAAGATCGGGGGTTTTCCATTTTTCACCCCGAGAAACAGAAGGGGGCCCGACCGTGAACCAAAAATACCCGGTCGGGTATTTTGGCCCACGACCGGGTATTTTCCCCCTTCCGGCCAAAAAACTCATTCGCCCAAATTTTTGACCTCTCCTGCACGGCAGCACCAAATCGAGGCATAACAGACGACCGAACTTCACCACAGACATGCAACTGACTTAAGACGACACAAAAACTCAGAAAAAAGGGAAAAAGAAATGCAAACCGTGGTGGGGTTGCCTCCCCACAAGCGCTTCTTTACCGTCTTTTAGCTGGACGCCCATGGTGGATACTCAGGGAGGTGAAGGAACAGGTGCCTCCAAGAGCGAATCCACGTCGCTCTTGAGGTATAGCTTCAGGTTGTGGCCATGCACCCGACGGATGCGACCACCATCATCGGTCAGCTCGACCTGGCCATCTGGCAAGATGCAGGCGAGTGAGTACCCGGACGGCCAAAGTGGTCGTGGTGCAGGAGGTGGGACCAGCTCATAGTGGTCTCCACCCTTCTTCCGTGCAGGCTTAGCAACCTGCTGCTTCGGCCGCCACTCCTCCTTGATCTTCTTGTTCGGAGGCGAGACTGGATGGAGTGGCGGCGAAGGAATGATAGGAGGGTCCTGCAAAATGAGAGGTGCAGAAGGATACACGACAGGCTCGTGTACCTGATCAGAAATGGCATGCACAGGTGTGACAGCAATCATAGCACAGTGATCGAAATCAGTCACAGAAAAAGTAGCATGTTCATTCCCAGCACGCAGGATCAGTTTACCATCATGCACATCAATAAGTGCCTTGGCGGTGGCAAGAAATGGTCTACCCAGAATCAAAGGCACATCCACATCTTCATGTATATCAAGAATAACAAAATCAACAGGATATGTCAATGCACCTACGTTAACAAGCAGATCCTCTATGATCCCCCTAGGATGCACAATGGAACGATCAGCTAGCTGAATGCTCATCCTAGTAGGGCTAAGTTCACCTAGGTCTAGCTTTTTATACAACTTATATGGCATGACATTTATGCTAGCGCCTAGGTCCGCCAAGGACTTGCCTACATGCATGGTGCCAATAGTAAGAGGGATAGTAAAACTCCCTGGGTCCTTGCGCTTTTCGGGAAGCTTGTTCTGCAGGATAGCCGAACGCTGTCGAGAGATCCCCAAGTTTCTTCTTGTTGGTGAGGAGATCTTTCATGAACTTCGCGTACTTGGGCATCTTCGACAGTGCCTCCACAAACGGTATGCTGATGTTGAGCTGCTTCAACATTGCCATAAAATTGGCAAACTCAGTCTCCAACTTGTCTTTGTGTAGGCGAGTGGTGAAGAGAAGCTGGGGTACATGCTCCTTAACCACTGGTTGTGGCTTGGGAGCAGGGGCTTCCTTCTCCACACGCACTGCTGCATCGTCGGCTGAAAGTGCTGAAGCAGGTAGTGGTTCCTCTTGCCTGGCCGGGACAGGATCAACAAATATGGTCTTACCGCTCCTGGTAAAAATGGCATCCAGCTGCTGATGCTGGTGAGGATCACGAGGATTCGGAATAGTGGTGGCAGGCAGAGTCCCCGGTGCCCTGGTAGAGTTTTGGCGGGCCAAGATACCCACCTGGTTCTGCAGATCTTGCAAAATGGCACCTTGGTTCCTCTGACCTGCCTCAAGTGAGGCTATGCTCTGGTCCAACCTCGTGACAGTTGCTTGAGTGCTAGTCATGAATGAAGCTAGAATATTTTCCATCTTTGTCATCCGATCATCTAGGGCAGGAGCTGCTGCTGGCTCGGCATACTGACGCTGGGGCTGCTGGAATGGTTGCCCCTGCCGAGGCTGGTAGGGCTGCTGCTGTGGGGCACGCCCCTGTCTAGCCTGGAAAGGCTGCCTCTGCTGAAAACCATCGGCTGGTGCTGGGAAACCAGGTGGTTTAGTGGCGTTGCTGCTCCATGCGAAATTGGGATGCTGGCGCCACCCCTCATTATATGTGTTGCTGTACGTGTCGAGGCGCCGAGCATTGGCGATGAAGTCCAAATTCTCTTGGGGAGTAGTAGACTCCCTCATAGCCTGGCAGTCTGATAACGATGTAATTGCACATATTTGCGCCCCTAGTTCTTATCCGTTTGAGGGGCATAGTCGTGTATTTTTGGCCTATTTTACGCTGGGTTGTGCTATTTTGTCATATTTCAGGTCTCAGGCGTCCAAGGGGAGGCTAAGCACGAGTTTCGGGGCATTCGAAAGTCATTTCGTCGAGCTGGAGCCAAAACACGGGCACACCTAAAGCAGAACACGGCCGTGTTCTATGGCCGTGCTTTTACTGCCGAGAGCTAATTGAGTTTGGCAAATTCAAGCCAAAACACGGGCTGAAAGCACGGCCGGGTCCACCCAAAGCACGGCCGTGTTTCTCCCAACAGGTGGCCGTGTAATTAACCCTAGCCAAAGCATGGGCGGGCTGAGGCATTACACGGCCGTGCCCTCGACCGTGCTTTGGCCACTGATGCCCTTTTAAGCAGATTTTCAGCCAAACAGAAGGGGATTCGAGTTTTAGAGAGAGAGATCAGCTCCTAGAGAGAGAAAGCGACGAACAAGAGTCTCCAAGCGCCCTAGCTTGATCTTCAACACCATTGGAGGCCAGTTTGAGCTTGGAGAAGTGCCGATCAACGTCCAGGAGCAGGAATCCATCCTTCACAGTATGAATTCCGCGTCTGATTCTGCTTTTGCTTCTTTCTCCATGGAGTAGTTCTCCCATTCATCTGGGTATGGAGAACCCTAGATTTGTATGTTAGGCTTTGATTGTATGAAGCCAAGTACTGATTCTATGATTTGATTATATTCGATTGAGGTTTGAATGATTGAATGACTTGAATCCTGATCAAATTCCTGTTGTTTCTGCTTTGACCTAGAATGAGAATATCTGCCTAGGTTGATAGAGAATCCTTGATTGAAGGTAGGGAGTTGGTGACTTTAGTGGAAGTTTTGTTTGTTAAGGCCTCAATTTATTTACTCCGGTGGAGGTTAGTCGCCCGCTAGAGACTCAGATTGAGAGGGTCTGAAGACCTTTAGTCGAGACTTCAGGCTGTTTAAGAACCTTCTGCAGTGTAACTATCATAGAAACTGAACTTGGTAATTACAATCCGGCTTAACTGCAGTCTAGGGGGAACAATATCCGGGTGACCTCTCTTAACCTGAATACAACCGTTTACTTGCTTTGTTAGTTTGTTAGTTTAGACTTGCATTCCAGTTTCATTGCTAGATAACAAGAATTCACTGAGTAGTCATCAAATCTAGGACCCGGGTTGATAATTAAACCTAAACCCGCTATACTACGCTTTAGGAAGTGGTTTGACTTGGCCAATTCCTAGGGTGACAGTAGAAGTGAGTCAAGTTTTTGGCGCCGTTGCCGGGGACGGCTAGGTTGTTGAAGAAAAGTGATTTCTGTTAATTTAGTTTTCTTTTTGCTTGGTTTGCTTTGTCCCACTTGTGCCTTCACGGGTTTGCTTGCTTGAGTGTGTGCAGGTAGTGCATGACCCGTAGCCAGTCAGGAGGTTTACTACCGTTGAATCCAGAGATTGATCGCACCTGTCGCCAGCTCAGGAGACAACAGCGAGCTAGACTGGCTACGGAAGAGCGCATAGACGGCCACCTGAGTAGCGATTCTGAAGAAGAGTACGGGATGGACGAAGACTACAATCAGCACCAGGGGAATCCTCAGCAGGTTCCCCCGGTGAATCAGGTCCTGGGGAACAACCCCATACCCCAGGATCATGGGGTTCATCATCCACCGCCGCCGGGTCCCACCTTGGAGTACTACTACACTCCTCGGATTGCTGACATCAGCCCGGTCATCCTCTACCTGCCTATTCCAGCAAACAACTTCGAGATCAAGCCATGCTGGATTCAGCTCATTACATTCTCTATCCAGTTCCATGGCTTGAAGGATGAGGAGGCCAGGGTACATCTTTCCCGTTTTCTGCAGCTGACGAACGGGTTCAAGCTGAATGGTGTCCCGGATGATGCAATCCGCCTTCATCTCTTCCCCCATTCTTTGGCGGGGAATGCTAAGAGGTGGTTGGAGACCCAGCCCCCATTGTCCATCACCTCTTGGGACGATCTGGCTGACAAGTTCGTGCACAGGTACTATCCGGCATCGAAGACTACAGAGATCCAGCGGGAGATCACTCACTTCCGCCAAGAGCCAGATGAGTCACTTCGTGATGCTTGGGAGCGGTACATGGGCTATTTCTGACAATGTCCCCATCATGGCTTCAGTGATGCATTCACAGTGGGGAACTTCTACAGTGCTCTCTCTCCAGATAGCCAGAGGGTGATTGAGTCTCTATGCCCAGGAGGGGATATTCTTACTAAGACTCCACCCGAGCTGAACCAGATGATCAGTACTTTGGCTGCCAGAGATCATTCTTGGGGACAGGGTAGCCGAGGCAGAGAGTCCCGGGACCGTGGTGTGCACGCCATGGAGACCAGATCCGGGCTCGAGCAGCAGGTAGCTGAGCTGGTGCAGACATTGAAGCAGCCCAACAGTCTTATTCCGGGCAGAGGTTTGGCTACACCTCCAGTAGCTCAATGTCAGTGGTGCGAGAGCTCCAATCACCTAGTGGAGGACTGCCAGGGTATGAGGGAGTCTACCACTCCCTAAGAGCAGTTGGACTTCATCGCCAATGCTCAGCGCCTCGACCCGTACAGCAGCACATATAATGAGGGGTAGCGCCAGCATCCCAACTTCTCTTGGGGCAGCAACACCACTAAACCACCTGGTTTCCCAGCACCAGCAAGTGGTTTTCAGCAGAGGCAGCCCTTCCAGGCTCGACAGGGGCCAGCCCCACAGCAGCAGCCCTACCAGCCTTGGCAGGGGCAACCATTCCAGCAGCCCCAGCGCCAGTTTGCCGAGCCAGCAGCAGCTCCAGCCCCAGATGACCGGATGACAAAGCTGGAAAATATTCTAGCTTCATTCATGACTAGCACTCAGGCTGCTATCACGTCACTGGAGGCGGGTCAGCGGAACCAGGGTGCCATTTTGCAGGATCTGCAGACCTAGGTGGGCATCTTGGCCTGCCAAAACACCACCAGGGCACCGAGGACTTTGCCTGCCACCACTATACCGAATCCTCGGGATCCTCACCAGCTCCAGCAGCTGGATGCCATTTTTACCAGGAGTGGTAAGAGCATATCTGCTGATCCTGTCCCGGCCAGACAGGAGGAACCACTACCTGCTTCAGCACTTCCAGCCGACGATGCAGAAGTGCGGGTGGAGAAGGAAGCCCCTGCTCCCAAGCCACAACCAGTGGTTAAGGAGCATGTACCCCAGCTTCCCTTCCCCACTCGCCTACACAAAGACAAGTTGGAGACTGAGTTAGCCAAGTTTATGGCAATGTTGAAGCAGCTCAACATCAGCATACCGTTCGTGGAGGCACTGTAGAAGATGCCCAAGTATGCCAAGTTCATGAAAGACCTCCTCTCCAACAAGAAGAAACTTGGGGATCTTTCGACACTGATGCTCAGTGAGGAGTGTTCTGCTATCCTGCAGAACAAGCTGCCCGAAAAGCGCAGGGATCCAGGGAGTTTTACTATCCCTCTTACTATTGGCAGCATGCATGTAGGCAAGTCCTTGGTGGACCTAAGCGCTAGCATAAACGTCATGCCATATAAGTTGTATAAAAAGCTAGACCTAGGTGAACTTAGCCCTACTAGGATGAGCATTCAGCTAGCTGATCGTTCCATTGTGCATCCTAGGGGAATCATAGAGGATCTGCTTGTCAGTGTCGGTGCATTCACATATCCTATTGATTTTGTTATTCTTGATATACATGAGGATGTGGATGTGCCTTTTATTCTGGGTAGACCATTTCTCGCCACCGCCAAGGCACTTATTGATGTGCATGAAGGTAAACTGATCTTGCGTGCTGGGAATGAACATGCTACTTTTTCTGTGACTGAATTTGATCACTGTGCTATGATTGCTGCCACACCTGTGCATGCCATTTCTGATCAGGTACACGAGCCTGTCGTGTATCCTTCTGCACCTATCATTTTGCAGGACCCTCCTTTCATTCCTTCGCCGCCACTCCATCCAGCCTCGCCTCCGAACAAAAAGCTCAAAGAGGAGTGGCAGCCGAAGCAGCAGGTTGCTAAGCCTGCACGGAAGAAGGGTGGAGACCACTACGAGCTGGTCCCACCTCCTGCACCACGACCACCCTGGCCGTCCGGGTACTCACTCGCCTGCATCTTGCCGGATGGCCAGGTCGAGCTGACCGATGATGGTGGTCGCATCCGTCGGGTGCATGGCCACAATCTGAAGCTGTACCTCAAGAGCGACGTGGATCCGCTCTTGGAGGCACCTGTTCCTTCACTTCCCTGAGTATCCACCATGGGCGTCCAGCTAAAATACGGTAAAGAAGCGCTTGTGGGGAGGCAACCCCACCACAGTTTGACTTTCTTTCTTGTGTTTTGAGTCGGATTGTAAACCAGTTTGGTTTTGGTGTGTTTTCTTTTGTTTTGAATGATGTCTTATTGGGCTGACATTGGACCTAACATATTGTGTTTGAGCTCTTCTATTCCCCTTTAGCTGTGCTTTGTTCCAGACTGGTCCCTCTCCAGTCCGCTTCACTCCGACTGGCCCGCTTCCAGTCTCCTGCAGTCCGTTCATACCGGTTACATCGTTCCCCTTTCCCTTCCCTCTTCTCCATTGAGGGCAATGTCGATCTTAAGTGTAGGGGGATGTTTATCTTTTGAATGCATTAGATCTGTTTGTGTGCTTGGAGCCTAGTCCACTGTCCAAATTTTTAAATTTGAGGGCTCCAAATACGTGTTCCTTGCAATTGCCTGCTCAGTGCTTTGAATTGACAGTCTCTATAGTAATATGCAACCTAGGGAGGTAGTGTAGCACTATGGAGGATGTTGATGCATTTAAGAAGTCTCATTTCTTCTTCATATTGTGTTGGTTGATTGAGTGTGACTCGACTCTACTATCACCCTAGGAATTGGCCAAGTGAAACCACTTCCTAAAGCGTAGTATAGCGGGTTAGGTTTATATGTCAACCCGGGTCCTAGATTTGATGACTACTCAGTGAATTCGTGTTATCTAGCAATGAAACTGGAATGCAAGTCTAAACTATCAAACTAACAAAGCAAGTAAACGGTTGTATTCAGGTTAAAGAGGTCACCCGGATATGGTTCCCCCTAGACTGCAGTTAAGCCGGATTGTAATTACCAAGTTCAGTTTCTATGATGGTTATACTGCGGAAGGTTCTTAAACGGCCTGAAGTCTCGACTAAAGGTCTTCAGACCCTCTCAATCTCAGTCTCTAGCGGGCGACTAACCTCCACTGGAGTAAACAGATTGAGGCCTTAACAAACAAAACCTCCACTACCAGAGTAAATCCGGTACAGAATAGTGAGTTGGCTCCTCGACTAAAGTCACCAACTCCCTACCTTCAATCAAGGATACTCTATTAACCTAGGCAGTTATTCTCATTCTAGGTTAAAGCAGAAACAACAGGAATTTGATCAGGATTCAAGTCATTCAATCATTAAAACCTCAATCGAATATAATCAATCATAGAATCAGTACTTGGGTTCATACAATCAAAGCCTAACATACAAATCTAGAGTTCTCCATACCCAGATGAATGGGAGAACTACTCCATGGAGAAGAAAGCAAAATCAGAATCAGACGCGGAATTCATACTGTGAAGGATGGATTCCTGCTCCTGGACGTTGATCGGCACTTCTCCAAACTCAAACAAGCCTCCAATGGTGTTGAAGATCAAGCTAGGGCGCTTGGAAACTCTTGCTCGTCACTTTCTCTCTCTAGGAATCGTTCTATCTCTCAAAAACTCGAATCCCCCTTCTCTTTGGCTGAAAATCTGCTTAAAAAGGCATCAGTGGCCAAAGCACGGTCAAGGACACGGTCGTGCTTTGCCTGAGCCTGCCCGTGCCTCGGCCAGGCTTAATTACAAGGCCAGCAGTTGGGATAAACACGGTCGTGCTTCGCGTTGGACACGGCCGTGCTTTGGTGGAACACGACCGTGCTTTGTCTCGGCCCTGCCCGTGTAATCAGCTCAGCTCTCGGCATAAAAAGCACGGCCACCAGAACACGGCCGTGTAATGCTTTAGGCTGCCCGTGTTTTGGCTCCAGCTTGACGAAATGACTTCCGAATGCCCCGAAACTCGCGCTTAGCCTTCCCTTTGACACCTGGGACCTGAAACATGACAAAATATCACAACCCGGCGTAAAATAGGCCAAAACACACGACTATGCCCCTCAAACGGATAAGAACTAGGGGCGCAAACATGTACAATTACATCGTTATCAAACTCCCCCACACTTAACCGTTTGCTTGTCCCCAAGCAAACCTCACTCAAACCAATGCAACTCTCCAGACCTCTATAGCAACAAACAACCCAGATCGTAGATAGAGGACTTCCTAGGTCATTTAGCAACTTACGAGGTCAACCGACGCACAAGTCATCTCATAGCTTCTTCGGCAAGTCAGCATCACGGCAAACAGTGAACAGAGGACAAATGAATCGTGGATGGAGAGATTCTCAAAAACAAAGGATCATGGACTCACATTTTTCAAGGTGCTCTATTTTCTTTGAAGATGGTTGGAACCCCCCCCCCCCCCCTTTTTTTGCTTGTTTTCTGTTATTTTTCTTTTCTTTTCTTTTCAAGGGTCCCAACCTGCTCTTACCGGCCATGCCAGGAGCGGATGTCTCGAGCCTCGTGCGAGGGAAAGCCATGCAAGGGGGCTGGGGGTAGTAGGTGGAAATTGGGAACGGATTCCCGTCTCCCCTTACACACTTTCGCCCTATTCGCACGGGAGACGTTATTTTGAAGCACATTTTCGAGCACCTGTTATTTTCAAAACATGATACAAGAGTCCACGACCGGTAGAGAATCCACAACACCACACAATTCAAGGGTCCTAAGATCACTAATTCACTCAATCAACCAACACAATATGAAGAAGAAATGAGACTTCTTAAATGCATCAACATCCTCCATAGTGCTACACTATCTCCCTAGGTTGCATATTACTATAAAGACTGTCAATTCAAAGCATACTGAGCAGGCAATTGCAAGGAAACACGTACTTGGAGCCCTCAAATTTAAAAATTTGGACAGTGGACTAGGCTCCAAGCACACAAACAGATCTAATGCAGTCAAAAGATAAACATCCCCCCACACTTAAGATTGACATTGCCCTCAATGGAGAAGAGGGAAGGGAAAGGGGAACGATGTTACCGGTATGCACTGACTGCAGGGGACTGGAAGGGGGCCAGTCGGGGCAAGCACAGCCAAAGGGGAACATAAGAGCTCAAACACAATATGTTAGGTTCAATGGTCAGCCCAATAAAGTATCATCCAAACCAAAAGAAAACAAACCAAACCCAAACCGGGTTACAATCCGACTCAAAACACAAGAAAGAAAATCAAACCGTGGTGGGGTTGCCTCCCCACAAGCACTTCTTTACCGTCTTTTAGCTGGACGCCCATGGTGGATACTAAGGGAGGTGCAGGAGCAGGTGCCTACAAGAGCGGATCCACGTCGCTCTTGAGGTACAGCTTCAGGTCGTGGCCATGCACCCGACAGATGCGACCACCATCATCAGTTAGCTCGACCTGCCCATCTGGCAAGATGCAGGCGAGTGAGTACCCGGACGGCCAGGGTGGTCGTGGTGCAGGAGGTGGGACCAGCTCATAGTGGTCTCCACGCTTCTTCCGTGCAGGCTTAGCAACCTGCGGCTTCGGCCGCCACTCCTCCTTGAGCTTTTTGTTCGGAGGCGAGGCTGGATGGAGTGGCGTCGAAGGAATGATAGGAGGGTCCTGCAAAATAGGAGGTGCAGAAGGGTACACGACAGACTCGTGTACCTGATCAGAAATGGCATTCACAGGCGTGACAGCAATCATAGCACAGCGATCAAACTCAGTCACAGAAAAAGTAGCCTGTTCATTCCTAGCACGCAGGATCAGTTTACCGTCATGCACATCAATAAGTGCCTTGGCGGTGGCAAGAAATGGCCTACCTAGAATCAAAGGCACATCCACATCCTCATGCACATCAAGAATAACAAAATCAACAGGATATGTGAATGCACCGACACTGACAAGCAGATCCTCTATGATTCCCCTAGGATGCACAATGGAACGATCAGCCAGCTGAATGCTCATCCTAGTAGGGCTAAGTTCATCTAGGTCTAGCTTTTTATACAACTTATATGGCATGACGTTTATGCTAGCGCCTAGGTCCGCCAAGGACTTGCCTACATGCATGCTGCCAATAGTAAGAGGGATAGTAAAACTCCCTGGATCCTTGCGCTTCTCGGGCAGCTTGTTCTGCAGGATAGCAGAACACTCCTCGCTCAGCATCACTGTCGAGAGATCCCCAAGTTTCTTCTTGTTGGTGCAGAGATCTTTCATGAACTTCGCGTACTTGGGCATCTTCGACAGTGCCTCCACGAACGGTATGCTGATGTTGAGCTGCTTCAACATTGCCATAAACTTGGCAAACTCAGTCTCCAGCGTGTCTTTGTGTAGGTGAGTGGGGAAGGGAAGCTGGGGCACATGCTCCTTAACCACTGGTTGTGGCTTGGGAACAGGGGCTTCCTTCTCCACCCGCACTTCTGCATCGTCGGCTGGAAGTGCTGAAGCAGGCAGTGGTTCATCCTGTATGGCCGGGACTGGATCAGCAGATATGTTCTTACCGCTCCTGGTAAAAATTGCATCCAGCTGCTGATGCTGGTGAGGATCTCGAGGATTCGGGACAGTGGTGGCAGGCAAAGTCCCCGGTGCCTTGGTGGTGTTCTGGCGGGCCAAGATGCCCACCTGGGTCTGCAGATCCTGCAAAATAGCACCTTGGTTCCTCTGACCTGCCTCTAGTGAGGCTACACTCTGGTCCAACCTCATGATAGTCGCCTGAGTGCTCGTCATGAATGAAGCTAGAATGTTTTCCAGCTTTGTCATCCTGTCATCTGGGGCTGGAGCGGCTGCTGGCTTGGCAAACTGGCGATGGGGTTGCTGGAATGGCTGCCCCTGCCTAGGCTGGTAGGGCTGCTGCTGTGGGTCTGGCCCCTGGCGAGCCTGGAAGGGCTGCCTCTGCTGAAAACCACCTGCTGGTGCTGGGAAACTAGGTGGTTTATTGGTGTTGCTGCTCCAGGCGAAGTTGGGATGCTGGCGACACCCCTCATTATATGTGCTACTGTATGGATCGAGGCGCCTCGCATTGGCGATGAAGGCCAACTGCTCCTGGGGTGTGGTAGACTCCCTCATAGCCTGGCAGTCCTCCACTAGGTGATTGGAGCTCTCACACCACTGACACTGAGCCACTGGAGGTGTAGCCAAACCTCTGCCTGGAATAAGACTGTTGGGCTGCTTCAATGTCTGCACTAGCTCAGCTACCTGGTGCTCGAGCCCGGATATGGTCTCCATGGCGTGCACACCACGGTCCCGGGACTGTCTGCCTCGGCTACCCTGTGCCCAGGAATGATCTCTGGCAGCCAATGTATTAATCATCTGGTTCAGCTCGGGTGGAGTCTTAGTGAGAACATCCCCTCCTGGGCATAGAGACTCAATCACCCTCTGGCTGTCTGGAGAGAGAGCACTGTAGAAATTCCCCACTGTGAATGCATCACTAAAGCCATGGTGGGGACACTGCCAGAAATATCCCATGTACCGCTCCCATGCATCACGAAGTGACTCATCTGGCTCCTGGCGGAAGTGAGTGATCTCCCGCTGAATCTCTGTAGTCTTCGATGCCGGATAGTACCTGTGCACGAATTTGTCAGCCAGATCGTCCCAAGAGGTGATGGACAATGGGGGCTGGGTCTTCAACCACCTCTTAGCATTCCCTGCCAGAGAATGGGGGAAGAGATGAAGGCGGATTGCATCATCCGGGACACCATTCAGCTTGAACCCGTTCGTCAGCTGCAGAAAACGGGAAAGATGCACCCTGGCCTCCTCATCCTTCAAGCCATGGAACTGGATAGAGGATGTAATGAGCTGAATCCAGCATGGCTTGATCTCAAAGTTGTTTGCTGGAATAGGCGGGTAGAGGATGACCGGGCGGATGTCAGCAATCAGAGGAGTGTAGTAGTACTCCAAGGTGGGACCCGGCTGCGGTGGATGATGAACTCCATGATCCTGGGGTATGGGGTTGTTCCCCAGGACCTGATTCACCGGGGGAGCCTGCTGAGGATTCCCCTGGTGTTGATTGTAGTCCTCCATCTCGTACTCCTCCTCAGAATCACTGCTCACGTGGCCGTCTATGCGCTCTTCCGTAGCCAGCCTAGCTCGCTGTTGTCTCCTGAGCTGGCGACAGGTGCGGTCAATCTCTGGATTCAACGGCAGTAAACCTCCTGACTGGCTACGGGTCATGCACTACCTGCACACACTCAAGCAAGCAAACCCGTGAAGGCACAAGTGGGAAAAAGCAAAAATGCGAAAAGAAAAGCTAAATTAACAGAAATCACTTTTCTTCAACAACCTAGCCGTCCCCAGCAACGGCGCCAAAAACTTGACTCGACTCTACTATCACCCTAGGAATTGGCCAAGTGAAACCACTTCCTAAAGCGTAGTATAGCGGGTTGGGTTTATATGTCAACCCGGGTCCTAGATTTGATGACTACTCAGTGAATTCATGTTATCTAGCAATGAAACTGGAATGCAAGTCTAAACTATCAAACTAACAAAGCAAGTAAACGGTTGTATTCAGGTTAAAGAGGTCACCCGGATATGGTTCCCCCTAGACTGCAGTTAAGCCGGATTGTAATTACCAAGTTCAGTTTCTATGATGGTTATACTGCGGAAGGTTCTTAAACAGCCTGAAGTCTCGACTAAAGGTCTTCAGACCCTCTCAATCTGAGTCTCTAGCGGGCGACTAACCTCCACTGGAGTAAACAGATGGAGGCCTTAACAAACAAAACCTCCACTACCGGAGTAAATCCGGTACAGAATAGTGAGTTGGCTCCTCGACTAAAGTCACCAACTCCCTACCTTCAATCAAGGATACTCTATTAACCTAGGCAGATATTCTCATTCTAGGTTAAAGCAGAAACAACAGGAATTTGATCAGGATTCAAGTCATTCAATCATTAAAACCTCAATCGAATATAATCAATCATAGAATCAGTACTTGGGTTCATACAATCAAAGCCTAACATACAAATCTAGGGTTCTCCATACCCAGATGAATGGGAGAACTACTCCATGGAGAAGAAAGCAAAAGCAGAATCAGACGCGGAATTCATACTGTGAAGGATGGATTCCTGCTCCTGGACGTTGATCGGCACTTCTCCAAGCTCAAACAAGCCTCCAATGGTGTTGAAGATCAAGCTAGGGCGCTTGGAAACTCTTGCTCATCACTTTCTCTCTCTAGGAATCGTTCTATCTCTCAAAAACTCGAATCCCCCTTCTCTTTGGCTGAAAATCTGCTTAAAAGGCATCAGTGGCCAAAGCACGGTCGAGGACACGGCCGTGCTTTGCCTGAGCCTGCCCGTGCCTCGGCCAGGCTTAATTACACGGCCAGCAGTTGGGATAAACACGGTCGTGCTTCGCGTTGGACACGGCCGTGCTTTGGTGGAACACGACCGTGCTTTGTCTCGGCCCTGCCCGTGTAATCAGCTCAGCTCTCGGCATAAAAAGCACGGCCACCAGAACACGGCCGTGTAATGCTTTAGGCTGCCCGTGTTTTGGCTCCAGCTTGACGAAATGACTTCCGAATGCCCCGAAACTCGCGCTTAGCCTTCCCTTTGACACCTGTGACTTGAAACATGACAAAATAGCACAACCCGGCGTAAAATAGGCCAAAACACACGACTATGCCCCTCAAACGGATAAGAACTAGGGGCGCAAACATGTGCAATTACATCGTTATCAGAGTGAATTAGTGATCTTAGGACCCTTGAATTGTGTGGTGCTGTGGATTCTCTGCCTGTCATGGACTCTTGTTTCTTGTTTGTGAGTTTAACAGGCGGATTGCATCATCGGGGACACCGTTCAGTTTGAACCCGTTCGTCAGCTGCAGAAAACGGGAAAGATGTACCCTGGCCTCCTCATCCTTCAAGCCATGGAACTGGATAGAGGATGTAATGAGCTGAATCCAGCATGGCTTGATCACGAAGTTGTTTGCTAGAATAGGCGGGTAGAGGATGACCGGGCAGATGTCAGCAATCCGTGGAGTGTAGTAGTACTCCAAGCTGGGACCCGGCGGCGGGTGATGATGATGAACCCCATCTGCCTGGGGTATGGGGTTGTTCCCCAGGACCTGATTCACCGGGGGAGCCTGCTGAGGATTCCCATGGTGTGGATTGTATTCTCCGTCCATCACGTACTCTTCCTCAGAATCGCTACTCAGGTGGCCGTCTATGCGCTCTTCCGTAGCCAGTCTAGCTCGCTTTCTCAAGCTAGGGCACTTGGAAACTCTTGTTCGTCACTTTCTCTCTCTAGGAATCGCCCTGTCTCTCTAAAACTCAAATCCTTTGATCATTGGCCTTCTTTTCCTTTAAAACAGCTGCCTGTCGCGATACCCGGTCGAAATACCCGGTCGAGTATTTTGGGTCTCGACCGGGTATTATTAAAACGCGCGTTTCGTGCCAGGGGAAAATCCCTGGTCGTGTCCAATAATCCCCGACCGGGGATTTAAGCTTCACGCCCGAGCCCCCCTCTGTTTCTCACGGGTGCCAAAACAATAAATACCCGGTCGGGTATTTGAACCCCCGACCGGGTATTTTCCTCCTGCAGCACACTTCGACCCAACTTCGCTCCTTTCGACCCAAAACTTGTTTCCTTGCCTCGATTCCAACGCCGGGTCCTGAAATATGACATAAACACACAACCTCACGTGAAAGGCTTAAACACCAGAGTCAACCTCTCAAACGGCTCAAGAATAGGGGTAAAAACATGTGTAATTATTGATCTATCAAGTATCAAGGTGGAGCACTCCTCGCCTAGGGTGACATTGGTGAGGTCTTGGAATTTCGGCTTCTTAGAGAGTAGCCCTGAGGTATTTTGAATACCGTGGCATGTGGGCCATTGCTTCATGGAAGGGAATGTTGAGGTGGAATTTTCTAAGCACTTCCTTGAAACCTCCACATTCCGCGTCCAATCTTTCCTTATGCATCCTCGTGGGAAAAGGTAGGGGTGGAGTGTACTCAGCCATTGGAGGTGGCATTGGCGATGCCTTCCTCGCCACTCCTCACTTTTCTTCCAAGGTTTCTTCTTCTCCACCCTCGGGTAGAGGGTCTTCCTTCTCATTCGCGTACGTCTTTGGCAACTACCTCTGGAGTCACCTTCCCACTTCTCAATTGAATCGCATTCAACCCGAAATTTTGGTCCTTGGGGTTTTCAACTGTTTGGGAAGGTAGAGCTCCCCTCGTTCTCTTGGTGAGGATCCCGGCAAGATTGCCAATTTGCACCTCCAAGTTTTGAAGACTTGCTTGATGACTTCGGAGTCCCGCCTCAACCGAGGTAAACTTGGAGGTTGCCACATCCATGAATTGCTCAATCTTCTCAAACTTCTAAGAGCTTGTACTCACGAAGGTGGTCACTAGATCTTCAAGTTTAGCAAACTTGTCGGTTTTTTGTTGTTGTTGGAACCCTTGATCACCTTGTGCTTGCTATGGTTGTTGGAAATTTGATTTTTGGAACTAAGTTCTTTTTTAGATGTAAGTCGGACGAGGTTGATAGTTGCCCGTTGGACCTTGGAAACCAGGAGGTCTTGGATTGGTAGGGGAGGACCAAGCGAAGTTTGGATGGTTGCGCCACCCGGGGTTGTAGGTGTTGCTATAAGCATTGTTCCCTCTATCATTGGCAATGAAACTCTCTTGCTCCTTGGGGGTACTTGACTCCTTCATCGTTTGGCAATCCGTTATCTCAGGACTAGTCCTAGAGCACCAATCACAAGACATCACCACTCTCTTCCCTTACTTCTTGTCTTCAAGGATCAACTCAATCAACTTCTCAAGCTTAGCTTCAAGTGAAGAACTTGCTCCGACACTTCGCACTCCTCTTTCGGTGCTTCTCTTACCACTTCTCGTCAAGCCCCAATCGTATCTCTTAAGAACCCTGTCTTCGAGCAACTCGGTCACCTGAGGTGGAGTCATGTTCATCAACTTCCCTTGGCAAAGAGAGTCGATGAGAATCATGTCATCTTGAATTAGACCGCCATAGAAGGTCTCTATCCACAATTGCTCCTCGAATCCACGGTGAGGGCATTGGAGGTTAGTCGGAGAATCTTTCCCATGCATCCCTCAATGTATCATCTTCCTTTTGCTCAAAGTGAGTGATCTTCTTACTCCACTTGGCCGTCATGGAAGGAGGACAATATCGGGTCATGAACTTGTTGAGCAAATCATCCTAAGAGGTGATGGATCGAGTCGACCGGTTGTTGAGCCAACGGAGCGCCTTCCCCACACAAGAGTAGGGGAATATCCTTAGTTGCAATGCCTCCTGAGGAACGCCACTTATCTTCAGGCTTCCTGCAAGCTCAAGAAACCTTTGAACATGCTCCCAGGGTGATTCATTTGCAAGCCCGTGAAACAAGGCGTTGTTTTGAATCATCGTGACGAGAGCAGGCTTGATTTAAAAATTGTTGGCGGCCACGGGTGGATGTAGGATGGGAGATTGGATATCGCCGCCCGTGGGGCCATGTAATAGCCCATAGTCCTTGGTTCTTCCACGGCTCCCGCTTCCTTATTTTGGTTCTGAAGTGGATTAACACCTCGATGTTGATTCCCTGCCATCTCCACTTCAATTTTAACTCCTCCTAATCCGGGACCAACTTGATGTCCCCTCTCTTGAATTCTCCTTCTTGCTTCCGCTAAATCTCTCTCACGAGCTAAGAGACGGAGAGTGCGGTTGAGATTCTCGTCTAGTGACGCTAAAGGTGCCGGATTGCTCCAGGTCATGCACCTCCCTGCACCCAGTTAAAAGAACCACAACACATCTAGCACAAGGAACACTTCATACAATCAAAACTCAAAGTAAAACCAAGATTAACACCAAAAAATCTTTTTAAGGTAACGGACAGTATCTCCCTGGCAACGGCGACAAAAAGTTGACTCCCTCCGAATATCACACTTAAATCCCACCTAAGGGCCAAGTATAAACCTTAAATGGGTGCAATATAGGGATAATATGTTTAAATATTAACCCGGGCCGGTGCATGTACCCCTACTTCAATTGTTTGAAACATTATCTAGCGGAATGAAGTTTGTAAGAATCTCTACAATCTACGATTGAAAGTGCAAGGCTAGAAAAGTAAAAGGGTTGAAACTCTTGGTGAGAAGCTTCAATCTAGAGTTGTATCCCCTAACTAACTACCATGAACTCTGGGATCTAATGAATTGGTGTGCGACAAGGCGATTGCAAACCGTTAGGAGGATCGACACTAGTTGCAAACCACTCTCTCAATCCTAACCCTTAATGAGTGAACCCTAGATCCTAATTATCTAAATCATAAACTATAAGCACTAAGATAGTGCATTGAATTTTTTGCCTATATTTGGACGAATCATAACCGTCGATTATTGTTTCTAATTAAATTGGTCTTGGGGTATAAGATTTAGATAAGTAAGACCTAGATTTTGATCTTTAAGGGTTAGAATATAGTATCATGTCCGAAAGATCGTTCAATTCATGTTCTGGATAGCGTTTTCTTACTCAAGGTATGCGGTACCCCGGATTTCACCCTGGGGTACCCCTAGTGAAATTCGGGTACCCCATACCTTGAGTATGGAAACGGTATCTAGACCTCGAATTAGCAGGATTTTTGGGTATGATACTATACCCTAACCCTTAATGAGTGAACCCTAGGTCCTAATTATCTAAATCATAATCTATAAACCCTAAGATGGTGCATTCCTTTTTGTGCCTATATTTGGACGAATCATAACCGTCGATTATTGTTTCTAATTAAATTGATCTTGGAGTATAAGATTGGGAGAATTAAGACCTAGATTTTGATCTTTAAGGGCTAGAGTATAGTATCATGTCCGAAAGATCGGTCAATTCAAGATCTAGATAGTGTTTATATACTCAAGGTATGCGGTACCCCGGATTTTACCCAGGGTACCGTAGAACTCGCCATATATATATATATATTTTGTGGTTTCATAATAATACAAGTTACTATTTCTTAAACTCGTATCCACCTGTGCTATGATATTTTTCTGCACTGCATATTGAATATAGTTTGTTTCTAAACTCTATCGTTTGACACATCTATGATAAAAAGAAAATAAGGGTGTAAAAAATAGAATGTGACATTGATTTAGGTGCTTAAGCTAATAATGATTAATCTTTGGTCAATGAAGAAGCACAACTTTCAAGGGTAATTCTGAGAATCAATATATATTTTAAGGGCACAATATACTTTCATTGTCATAACTTCCACGTTTTTAACAAACATAGCCACAACTTTTAAAATACACAAAATAGCCAGAAATTTGAATGGGAAATGACAAATCTAGCCATTTATGTTACAAACTATAGCACTGTTAGTAACATCGTTAATTCTTGTGACGGAATGCTGAGTAGGATCCAAATCATTGACCCTGTCAATGATAAATCATCATAACATTAGAGTTAAATGACACATCAGAAATAAATTAATAAGATATATAAAAAATTTTGGCGACATTAGCAACCCCATTTTTCCAGCCTCGCTTTCCCAACGTCAAGCTTCATTAGCTAGCGACCAAATCCCAAATCAATGAGCAAAACAGAGTATGAGCTTCATCCCCACTATCCTGATGAATTCTAGATGGAGGAGCAGGGAAGAAGACAATATGACGTTGTTGCTGAGAGGGCTTCTCTCTGTCATGCCTTAATCAACAGATTCCCTCCAGTTTTCCTCTAGCTTCCTCTCACGCTCCCGTCGCCCACTTGCTCAATCGACTTTCTGATTCTTTCTCAGACGACGACCAATCCCACTACAGACTGTACATCATGCCCAAGTTGATCGCAACTTGGGAAGAAGATGAAGCATCGCCAGCAAGCAAGCAGAGGATGAGAAAACCCCCCAAATCGACCGCGAATGGAAGAAGAGCTAGCAGCTTCCTCCCTCAGCCTGCCCAATTCCTCAAGAACTCGCCAAGCTACCCTACCTCGACACCCTCCACCAACACATAACCAATCTCCCTGCGAACCCATCCTAGAATCCTTCGGCGACCACTTGAAGGGGAATTTCTCGTCTTAATACCTCTTGACTTGCACGAAACTACACCACAAATTAATCCCGACTAGAGCACAAGTTCTTAAACTCTAGTCGGGTGCAGTATAGAAAGTATTTAAATTTTCAACCTGGGTCGTTCCATGTACCCCTACTTTAATCGCTTAGTTTGTTATCTAGAAAACAACTTTTGGGTTTAAAGCTAATGAAACTACAAACTAAACAAGCAAAGAAAAGTAAATAAAGGAAAATTCTAACTAAGGGAGCTTCACCTAGGAGTTGATTCACCCTAACTAGCTACCAAGACTCGTTGGATTGGAACGATTGCTTTGGGCAAGGTAACCGCAAACCGCAGAGGGATGCATATATGGTCGGAGACCACAATCTCAATTGCTAAACCGATGTAAAGATTATAGGCCGTGTTACTCGACCCTCTCGGTTTAGGAAATCGGTAGTTGACTTACTCGCTCACTCAACTCAAGGGTCGGACGGCTTAATCGCGATTAACCAATTTGCTTAATTCAACATTGAGGGTTTCCCTAAATTAACCTAGTTAGGTGGCTTAAAAATCTGAAGGAAACCCAACTTGATTGAGTCTTCCTTGGAAGGGGGATTCTCCTCTCTAAGCTAGGTTAAGGTGGCTAATTAGATAGCTAGCACCAACATGCACAAACCTAAGGATGCTAAGCACAATTATGCACAATCCTTAGGTTGCTAAGCATAAGCATGCACAATCAACATGAATAATAACTCAATCATTGAATTAAACAATACACAATGACAATCATTCAATCTAAACAAGTAATTACAAAGTATTAGTTAGGGATCCACAACACCCAAGAGAAAAGAGCGAGTTTCTAGAGAGGGGGGATTACAAATTTGAGCTCCAGATCTTCTTATTCTTCTAGGCTTGACTCTCCACCCAAGCCTCCAATGAACGGCGGCTGTTTCCTGGACGCTTTCACTTCACTGTTACGAGTCGGGCTTTTCTTCGGTTTTTGCACTTTTTGACCTCCAATTATCGCAATATTCAACCTCGAACCTTCCACACGTGCTAGGACCTGAAATGTATCAAAACAAGCACAACCTAGCGTAAAATATGCCGAGGAACGATGAAATACTAATCTAAACGAATAAGAAATGAGGGATAAAATGTGTACATTTGGGCCCGAATCACCTCTCCTACAAAGGCGACGACAAGCTCCTCAACGACAGGTTGATCCAGTCATATAAGGTGAAAGCAGAGAAAAAGAAGTTGCATTCAGTTCTGGATCTACCAAAAGATAGGAGAGCAGATCTCATTCGAGGTGAAGTGCGACAACAAGAAGAATAATGCTCATTCTCCTTCTCTTTGTGAGATCGTAACCGCATTCAGACTGGAGGTTCATCGCCATGCTCCTCCTTTTTCTCGATGACCTTCATCACCATGTTATTCCTGGACTGGAGGTTCTAAGAGTGGTACATTTTCGCGAACGTCCCGTGACCCAAAATCCGACCGAGCCCGTATTTCTCGTGGAGTAGACTCGGTTTCCCACCTCTGTTTCTATCCGCCACTGAGAAGGTGCGGGAAGGAGGGAATAACTGAAGTAGAATCGCCTGAGAAGAAGGGGAAAGGTATTAGGGTTTTGTTTTTTTTTATATTTGTTTTTATTTTATTTTTTAATCCACTTGAATTGGTGGGGCCAAAATATCGCTAACTCCACATTTTAGTCTGCCCAGTCACACTCTTAATTGACACCGTTAAATTGATGGGCATAAGTGTTTTTTGTGTATTTCGAAAGTTGTGGCTATATTTGTCACAAACATCAAAGTTGTGGCTATGAAAATGTATTTTTCCTATTCAAATTAGCATAGAATAACATTATTTTATGAGAAATGATATGATACAAAACTTTCTACCACAAATTCAATGTAGATTCTTTCATTTTAATCACATCTATCAACCCAAATAATTCACAAAAAAAAAAACCAGAGACATAATGGTAATTTCACACCCTCGGGCTTTTTTTGTAACACTTCTGAAGAGGAAATACATGACACTCTTTTCTAATCCCTTGGTTTATCTTAATAAGATCATATCTCCTTTGTTTTAACTCAAAATTTAAAAAATATGCGTAGAAATGACACCTTAATTAAGATCTACACAATAATATCTGTTTTGTTATATTTTTAGCAAAAAAAAACTAACTCTTCAAAAAAAATGTTGGTTGTAGTATTATGATTTTCATATAATGATCTTACTATTATGGTAAGATTGATTACACATCATATCATGATATTATCACTAGCATAATGATAATATCATGATATGAACATAAGACTTCATACCAATATCGTTCAATGATAATATCATGATATGAACATAAGACTTCATACCAATATCATATGAACATCATACCACTGTCAATAGTAATATCGTGATATGGCAATGGTAAGATGCCCTGAAAATTTTTTGTTCAAAAATATTAAAATGGATATCATCTTGTACAACACAAAAAATAGAATATAATTTTTTTGAAATCAGATGTAAAATGAATGAGCTATGTTTCATTGAATTTCCTAGGAGATTTGAAAAGTGTTTTAACAGCACACTAGGAAATTCACGCCAGCCACAAAAATCAGATCCGCTCCTCCCCAAACTGCTACTTTCCCTTTTTACCTTTATCTTAAAAATATAATGAAATGGGGTCATTCTTCTCGAATCCTCTATGTCATTTATCCTTGCTCCTTGTTCAAACCATTCAACGCACATAATCTCCTCATGTGTCCAATTCCCCGATCTAAACCACTTTCCTAATATGCCCATGCTACATAAGTCATTAGGGGTTGTTTGGAATAAGGTTTTAGTTCTTAAGAATTTTTGAGAAATTTGAGTCTAAATCACTCATTTAAAATTTAGAGATTTTAAGTGTAGTTTATTTTACAATTTCCCCATTTGTTTAACGATATGGATATTATTGGTCATAAATTAAATGTTAAATTTCAAATGGTAAAAAACAACTTTACGCTTTACAACCCAAATTGACATATATCATTCTAATCCCTAACCCCATCTTTATTTCTCCTCTGTGACTAAGCAACTATTGACACCATAAACCCATCCTTCTCTTTCTTCTGCCTCTTAAGATATCAACTCCACGAATCGAATCCCCGATTCAATCAACCCAAATTGAATCCCAAATTGATCAGCCCAAATCGATGAACCCAGAATCACATTACTATTTCCAAAATCTAAAATATAGAAAGAAATTCAGAAACACAAATATAGACAAAGACCATCTTGTTTCCAAAAATGCTAAACCAACGAAGAACAAGATCCAAATAGATGCTATTTATAGGAGAAAATCTCGGCCTAAAATGTCCTAAACCGACTAGGAAAGAGTCTCCTAAATCTTATAGGCAAAGTAAACTTCCTCCACAAGGTTTAGGGTTGGTGGGGGTAAGGCGGCGGTTGGACCCGCCACTCTTTTTCTTCGCGGGTTAGGCTTCCTGGTCTATGGACTTCTCTTCCTGACCATTTGGATGAGTTTTGAGATGTATGCCATAGCGGCGGTTGGGCTTGATGCTTGGGCTGCCACTCGTTCCTTTGTGCAAATGGGCTTAGTCTTCTTCCATGGGCTTGTCTTGAAATAATGTAATAACTTCTAGTTGACTTCTCCATCATTGGACCTCTTCTTTGTCACGAAAGCTCCTTATTCTTCTCTTTATATCTCATTTGATCCTCCGGAGTCTTTGAATGCTTGATCCAATCATCCTTAGGTTCCTTTGTACCTTCAAAACCATAAAAAAAAACATACCAAGAAGGAATCAAAGAGTACAAGAACATTCTATTAAAAGTTCATAGATCAAATAGTTGTGATTTTGACAAGAAATGTCATTGAACTGGCCAAAGATACTTTGATAGAAAGAGAAAAATTATCAAGAATGGGAGTGACGAACACTATAATTGAAGTGTCATCACACATCTTTCCATCTGCCCTAAAAATACAAGCAATATTTTTTTCACATCATCCTCTTCCTCATAAAAGAAACCAGGATCCAGTTGCCCTCGACGTCAAAAGTATTCAAGCAATGTAGTCGCATTCATATGTTTCGTTTATAAGATCATCAGAGTTCGAATGTAGTTCTTCAAATCATTCCTTGTAAAACCAAAGAACTTCCGACCACCAGCAGTTGTGATTATTGCATTATATGAAGTAGTCACACATATGCCAACATTTTGTACACTGACACATATTCTTAGGAATCATGTCCTGATTGTGCACATTAAAACACCTATAAATCTAGTAGCAGTTTAAACTCTTTAAACAACCTCATTCTTGTATAAGCACCATCACACCTAGACTTGTTTTCATGTACAATAACGAACACAAACTTTTGTCGCAATGCAACCACTATTAACAGGGCTATATAACTGCCATCCCTCCAACCTTCCTTACTGCAACCATATTTGATATAATAAACAATTAGTGAATAATTATTGAGCTTATTGCATGTTGATTGTTGCAAAATCCTCACAACAAAACCTTCATGATTTCCACAATCCATGTAGAGTTTATATGCATCATTAATTGAATAAAACTCTAAGTCCTTCCAAGAAGCATGATCATTAGGATCTATACCATGGAAGCCTATAATATAAAAAGAAAATAAGGTATGGTATTGCCATTAGTTATGTATAAATATCATATCATGTGGTATACAGTTGTAACAAAAAACAATCATACAACCATTTAACAAACAAAAAAACAAACATAATGATATTCAACATGGTATCACCAAAGCAAACCACCATGTTATGCTACTGTAACATAATTATATTCAACATCATATCACCAACGCATATGAACATGGTATGCTATGATAAAAAAAATAAGTATATTCACGGACCATTAACAAACCATACCACCATGATATGTTATGGTAAAAGAAATTATCCTCACAAACTATCACTAAACAATACCACCATGGTATACTGTGGCAATATTAACACATTCAACAAATAGGACCAAAGTAAGCCACACAAAATTCACATAATTCTATCCATATGCATTATACCAAATAATACCTCTTGGTATGAAGTGGTAGCAAACATATTCAAACAACCAATCATTTAGCTTACCTCTCGATTCAAAAGTTCTAGAAGAAGAACTAGATCCATTAAATGGAACCATCTCGTTATGATTGATATCACCCATTGCACCAGCCAAAAAAATCAAGAAGCCAACACATGCCGAAAATCAAACTCTATAGAAACCGGTAAAAAATTTGAAAAAATGAACTACTAATAAATCAATAAACCAAATAACATACACAAAGAAACACATAATCGTACTCAACTACCTCAACGGAGAAAATCGATCTCAAAATAGAGAGAACCAAAGAAAAGCGGAAGAATCTTACAAATCTAAAAATACGAGAATTATTCAAAGACGAAATAAATGCAACTCATAATCTTTAGAAAATGAGCTCCGAGATCGAGAAAAAGTAGCCACACGGTAAGAACATATCGCAAATAATCTCGCAAGTTAAGAAACCTCAACAACACAACATGAAGAAGAAAATACCTAAAATCTCACTACAAGTAAACTTACTGATGATTGAGATTAGTACCGTCATTCTCACCGTTGACAATGTAGTGAGTGAAAATTAAGCTGGATTGAACGACAAAAACTTTGTCTATCCCTTCAATCAAAGGCCAACTTACAAGTAAAATAGCTAGATATACAGAGAGGGAAACTAATAAATTTAAAAAAATAATAATTACGACTATTGAAGTTGAAGGTCTTAGATTCGAATCTGTTAAGTAATATCTATTTAAACCCAATAATATATCACACTTATAAAAGAAATTATAAAAGGGACAAAAATGGCTTTCCCCACTCATCCAGCATTACCCCAACCGCAAGATCACTCCACACATAAGATCAACCGTCCTGATTGGGTTACTCGTGGTTGCACACCCATGGTCGACCGTGTTAGGCTGGTAGCGGGACGGCAATAGAACCCGAATCCGTGGGTACCCTACCCGAACCAACCCGGTCAACGTGAGTAAAACCCGTTTTGACGGATTACGGGCCGGGTTCGGGTGTAAACCCACTATACGTTTCGCCGGTAGGATTTGGATTTAGCCATATCCAACACTGGTTACCCGCACCCAAGTCCATATATACCCCATGACCCACAAAATCCTTAACTAATTAACTATAATTTCTACACTAATTCATCACATGTTCAATTAATCATATTATTTGTGGATGTTTATCTTTAATACATAACAATTAGTATGAATGATTTGTGTGTTAGCGTGTATGTAGTAGACAATAGTAGTGAAAACTAGTGTAATTGCATCTTTGTACATGAACTCATGGTTACCAAACCCGCGGATACCTAGTGGGTTGGGTTGTGTTTGAATTCTCCAAGTCAATAAGTTTTACCTCAAATTATTTTAGTGGATAAACCATGAATTTGGATTTGGGTTTGGCATAGCCGGCTCAAGATAGGGTGAGTAACAATGAGTAACCAAATCTGGACCATTCTTTTAAGTGGCTTCAGATCTAAGGGTGGAGAATTAAAGGAATTTATTTTCCCTAGTTTTCTTAATTGGATCATATCTTCTTCATTCTAACTCGGATTTCAATTTTTTTGCACAGATGGAACGAGTTCGTTGTGCTCTACAAAATGGTATCCATTTTCAATATTTTTTTAGAAAAAAATTTTAATCCCTCTCATTACCAACTCCATATCATATGATATCTCCTTCGTTGTTTAGTCATTTTCGGAAATTTTTGCACAAAAGGAACGATTTAATCATGATCTATTATATTTCAAAATTTTCTGGGGGGGGGGGGGGGGGGGGGGGGAATTTCATACCTCTCGTTACCAACTCCATACCATACTATACCACCCTGGTATGAGGTGGTATTTTTCATACCATATGGTATGTTGTTATTTAATACCAGTCAATACCATATGGTATTGACTGGTAATAATTGGCAAATTTTTTTTGTTCCAAAAAATATCAAAGGGGATATCATTTTGAATCGTTACCAACTCCATACCATACTATACCACCCTGGTATGAGGTGGTATTTTTCATGCCATATGGTATGTTGTTATTTAATACCAGTCAATACCATATGGTATTGACCATATGGTATTGACTGATAATAACTTGCAAATTATTTTTGTTCCAAAAAATATCAAAGTGAATATCATTTTGAGGAGCACAATTAATCTGATCTAACTGTGCAAAAAAAAATTAAATTCAGAGTTAAAACGAGTGAGAAATCGTCCGTTAAAGATTAAGGGAAAGAAAATTAATGATTTTTCCATAAGAGAGAAGGAGGCGCTGATGTGGCAGATTCTTATTGGGTTATGCATGGGATTACTAACCACAAGATTACTCACCAGATCTGCTCCGGGCATAGCCCGCCCCAACCCGACAGATAGCTCCGACTTCTTTCTGTTTCTTGCCATTTACGTTCAACTTTCAGTATTTCTTTCTCTCCGTCTCCATTTCGCATTCCGCCTATCCCGAGAGACAAATAACGAGCTAGCTGAGAGCATCAGGCGAGCAACGGCCACACTGTGGGTCATTACGCACCGTGTGATGCCGACAAAGAGCTCAATGGAGAGTAGAGAGCAAGGTGAGGAAACTACGGAATTAGCTTCCTTTTATGCTGGATGACAAACTTCCGCGTAACTAGTGTTCGCAGCTTTTTGGAAATTTCAGCAGATTAGGGTAGTAGATTTGGCCGCCGAATTAGCAGCAGGTTTAGGGTAATCATTCTGTTAAGAATCATACCGTTGACTTCTTGAACTGCGTAATCGACGGCTTTAGCTGATTTGTGCGAGTAGGATGGCCTCGTGGCCACCATCCTTTGCTTACCAAACAAAATTCGTGTTTATCGTGATTTATATGCGATGGATGGTTATCTATGTTCTACCAAAAAAAAGATGGTTATCTATGGTTGTTTAACTTGAATGAATGTTGATCGCCGGAAACCCACTGTTAAAACAAAACACTCACTTTCTGCTGATTCCTCTGCTTTTGGCTTCGTGTTCTCTACAGTCTGTATAGTTTAATGATTTCTCCTGAATTCTGTGGATGTGAATGTTTGATGCAGGCTTTCTTTGGTTTAAATTTACTATAGCATGAGGAATAACCAAAGATGGATCCATCAAAAGGATCGCAGGAGAAACAGCAACCACCGGCAGTATCATCATCGTGTCGCAAGTACAAGAAGGACGATGCCACTTTTCTGGAGGATTTGAAAGGTCACATTGATGAATTCGTTAGTGCGTCAATGGATGAGCACAAGTCTTGTTTTAAGAAAAACATGTCTTAAGGTTCGTAGGTCAATCTCAAAAACGACATCCTAGCTCTCAGTAATCACGGTAATCCTGGTCTGTGTATTTATTGGGTTCTTGCGTGTGTTTTTACAGATGTTTGGGATGTCCAATGCTGTTGCAGAGAAGCAGACTGAAGCGAAAGGGATCGAAAGTGTTCTGCCCATTCAAACTAGTCTGTCCAAATGAAGGGACTCCTTTCAAATTTTAGGATTATGCATGTACCAACTACAACTAGTCTTGGAGCAAAAATGTTAAATTTTGAACTTGATAACTCATCAATTTTAGTTTAGTGCGCCTCACTTTTTCCCATCCAAACTGCAAATATGGGGTTGCTTGATGTGGCCTTTCTTCACGTTTTGTATGAGATGTTATGACTTTAAACACAAACCCTATTTACATGCAGTTCTGTTCATTGTTTAGTGCATCTTAGGGATGTGTATATTAACTTGAATTGCATGCTACTGACTGTTTGCTGTATTTCTTACCTTTGTTTCTACTTTTAATATCACCTTCAGTACAATCCAACAAACATTTTACAGAAGGGGATGCCGATAGCCGATAACTGAAGTTTCAAATGGTTCTCTTCTCTAAACAAAATCAATTTGACATGAGAAACTTATAACCACCGAAGCCGTGTTGGGGAAAATTCAGGCGTTCTATAGGTCCAACACTCCTTCGAGATACAGCTCTATCATAGGCCAGTGCTGCTTCTTCTGTTGTGTCGTAAGTGCCTAACCAAAGTCTACACGGACCACTCATTGCTTGCTCTCTCAATTCGGCAACCCACTGCTCGATGGCCTTTGCCGTACTCCTATGTACTTGGGTACCGATGACTTTCGTGGTCTTCTTCTGATCACAGATTTCGAACAACTTCCACGGTAAGATTTTATCCCCGAACTGCTGCTTCCTGATTCTGTACCCAAAACAAAGAGCACAAATCCAGTCGAACAACTATATACAATGATCCTTTTCAAGCTACTGCATAGGCATCTCGGTTGAAGCACTTAATTAACTTAAGCAAAAACCTCCTACGATATCCAGATTTGATAAAGTCTACACAGTGGGATCTGATTGAAGAAATTGTGGCTCCTTTTGTTTTTGTTTTTGTTGTTGTTGTTGTTGTTGTTGTTGTCAATCTGGCCTTCTTGGCAACCTCCACAACGATCTCACCGACTTTTCTCATTCCAACCAAAGCTTCCTACAACCATGGTAAGTATGTAACACGTATGTGAACATATGTAGTTTCCAAATGCTTCTGACTATTCCAGGAAAATGAGCACTGTGAACAATTTTTTTTACTTTCTTTATGTTGCATTTTTAGCCTATTAGTTACCATATCTGACTCACATTTAATCATTATATCGACTAATCCAGTATGGTAGTTAACTGCATTTGGGAATGTGAACTACTGTGGACAACCTTCTGTTCTTTCGTTGTCTTCTCATACTTCTGAACTTGATCGTGCATAGCCAGAAGCAAGTTTCGTGTAACAGTTCCATCATCATCAGCCCTGGGCAATAAAGAAAATATACAGTCTTAAACTACTTGGTTACTCGATGTTATCACAAATTGACAAGCTGCTGATTGAAGAGAAACCCACCTATCGGTGTCAGTAATAACTCCTAGTTGTACTGGATCACATGAGCCAGATTGTCCTAATAAATCAAGAGAGCTAGCTGGTCAGTATGTGTCATAATTCTCATAGTTTCACATATATATTAGCCACATGGCAAACAGATAGCAAGGACCATTTCTTTTAGATATGGAAAGAAAACAATATGCAGTATCTAAACGCATAGGTGAGCATAACAGCTATGCTGTATAGTTCAAAAGGAAACCAACGAATGAAGGGAACAGAGACGCACCATCTAGTATAGTTCTAGGACATATATAGTCTTGCAATAGGTGGCTGAAATTGTGGCTCTATAAGAAATACAGTGATAGATATGAACTCCTAAGTCTATACTTTATTAATTTAACTCACAACAGTTATTATTGACGAGAAGTGAAACTGCAGTGAAGGTGAACCTGTTGCTAAGCTTTCAGATGGAGCATGTACTGTCGAACACAGCTTGCAGCATCACTTGTTGGTTGATGTTCAGATACCACTGGACCACTTAAAAGCAAGGAAATGAGTAAAACATTCAAACGATCCACAAAATGATATACTTTTTGTAAGTGCATGAAGATTAGGAAATTAGGACACAGGACCGACGAACTTATTTATGTGCAGAAGCAATATATATGTAAACAGAACCTAAATCTATTATGCCAGCATTTAAATTTATGTAAACTGCAACATTGTATGTTTTACTAACCTGTTCCGGTTAGTAGAACAACCTCTTCCATAGCTTTTGACGCCATGCCTAGATAGTTCTCAGCAACACTCTGGATCTCCCTGACCGCTTCCATTTTAGCTATAGCATTCAAGATTTTGTGGATAAGCAAATTGCCAGGCTTCTGTGGCTGCCTCTCAAAGGCCATCTCTTGATCATCATCACATTCCGCCACAGCAGCACCTCTGGCTGATTTAGTCCACCTCTTCAGTATGTGTTCAGATGGTATATAAAAGACATTTAGTGCATTTAGCACCTTTAAGGCATGGGCGCATAAGATGCCCTCGGACTCAAATTTATGGCAATCACATGTGATGTTGTAATTCGGACACCTGACCCCCACGATACTCTTTTTCGTACCATCCTCTGTCACCTCATAAAAAGCAGTATCTTGATCTCCGCTGCTGATTATCTTCAACGAAAATGACTAGCACCTGAAAAAAATGTTCTTGGAAATGATTGAATATTCTGCGTGTGTAAACACTATGAGCGTGCTCCTCCATCTTGTTTGCAGTCAACAGTTTCGATCCCTGAGCAGTTCCTTTGCTACAGAAATCTTCATACAATTCCTCCATTCCTTGTTTCCTTGCAGCATCAAGGTATTGCCAAACTATCTTTGTCAGGTCCATAGTATCTCTCTCCAAACTTTGGAATATGTTATTGATCCCTTTGTTTTGTAAGCCAGCACAAAAGGTTCGCTTGGTAAATGTGTAAGCCCATCTTTCCCTCGACTGATATAAACCATTAAGCCATGGATTCTTATGGAGATCATATCTTTCTAGAAATAATTCCCATCTTGATGCAAACTCTTCCTCCCCAGGTAGACCACCAGATATGCATTCCTCAAACAAGGTCTCGAAATCCGGGTTTTCATATAGATAAGCTAGGTTCTTCAATGCATTTTGCCGGATGTACCAGATACCAATTTGATGTTGTAATCCCGGTATAACCACTTGTACTGCATCAGCCATAGTTGGGTTCTCATCAGTAATAATAGTTTTGAGTTGACTTCTGCCCATTGCTTTGAAAAAAGTCTCAAGTAACCATATATAGGAGTTGGTCGTTTCTTCGACCAAGAAGGCACAACCGAACAATACAAATTGCTTATGATGATTGACTCCTCCAAATGGTGCACAAACTATGCCCTGTTTGTCGATCCTGAATGTTGTGTCCAAAATTAAAACGTCTCCAAAATATTCATAATTTGTCTTGGATGCACCTTCTGCCCAGAAGACATTTGACATTAACCCGTCGGCATCGAGTTGCACTTCATATAAAAATGATGGATCTTCCATCTGGATGCATCTGAAATAACTTAATAAACTTTGAGCATCTTGATATTGAAGATTGCATATTTTGCTGGTAATTTTTGCTACATCTGGTTGAAATGCTGCATCCACCTGAGTTTTTTCTGTCAAGTGAGTAGTCATGTTAGCCTCTAATGTTGTGCTGTTGTTCTTCCGTTGCTGACCAAGAAGCTCATGATTGTGCTCAAGAGAATAATGGGAGAGAACCCACTTTCCATCCTCAGTTACACAGCATACATGGGCTTTGCAGCCCATCCTAGTTTCTTTACTCTTGTACTTTGTTTTCTTGGTCAGTTGCTTTTTGGAACGAAAGCCTTGCGTTGAGCAAAAATAATATCGTTTTCTGATAGTTCCATCGGCAGAGCGCTGCACCTTTCCCTTTCTTACTCTAAAACAAATTGCTTGAGCATACGTTTTATAGAATTGTTAAGCCTCCTCCTCGGAATCAAATCTCATCCCCATTTCCAGTGGCTGAAACTTATGTTGCTCCTTTCCACCACCAATATCAAAAGCTGACTTTTCCTGCAAGTAGCCACCAGTCTCTGATACCGACATATCATCCGCATCACTCTCTTGTGAAAATGAATGAATGTCAAAATTGTGTGTGCCCGAATTAAGCATCTCCCGGTTACAAACAAAAGGGAAAAATGGAATATTTAGGTATGGCATCTATTATTGATAAGATCATCAAGGATAAACTGTTGCTTCAAGCATAAATGTGTTTGGCATTCCAAATTTGACCAAACAAGAGTGTACAGAACTTAAAATCTCAGGGCAATTTGAAGTCCCACCCCCACATAGCTTGTACATGAAGCCTCACTCTATGTTGTTCTCTAACGTCATGGTAAGCCATTACCTTAAATAGGGAATCGAATGAACGAAAAAAAATTGAGACCCACTATGCAGCAAATGCAACCTTCAGAATCTTCATCTGGATGCGAAGAAAACTACTCTTTTGTTCCAAATCATTCCTACCCCAATACCAACGCAGAGCTAAATGCCTAACACTTGAGCCGTGTATTTTGACATTTCACTTGTAACTTCTGGTTCTTTCAATTTGACTAATCCGAGTGGTAAAATCACAATTAAGAAATGCAACTAACACACACCAACTTGCAGGCATTTCAAGAGATGAAACTTGAACTCAGACAAGTAATATGATTAAGGTCTACGGCAAAAAAAAAAGTAATATGATTAAGGTACACAAAAGAGCTTGATGACAAAAACAGGAATCAGTCCATAATTACCTCGTCTTGTCTTGTCTTCTCAGCATCTCCTCCTTCATTGCTATCATCCATTTTGCCAGAATCTGAAAAAGAAAGACTCAACGGTGCAGAAATAGAAGACAGAGCCTCTGAAAGGTCATGTGGACTATTCACCCCGCTGATGTAACCATAATCCTTTCTCCTCTTTGATTTTGTATTCGTAGGAAAGTTATTGAAAACATAGCCCCAATCAACCTCCAACTTGGAAGCTGAGTTTTCCTGCTCCTGCTCCTCCTGCAATTTACCACTAGCGGCATCAGCTTCCTAGCCAGAGTACAAGCTGTACCAAAAGTCCAAGCTGGAACTACTCCCTGAAGGACCAGTTCCAGCACAGGAATCAGACTCCTCTGACATCTTTACTCCCTCGTGAAAGAATTTCTGATTACTCAAATGATTTAAGGAGATTGCCAAATTGAGTCAATAAGAAGCACTACAGGCTAAGTTGTTGTTTTGACACCGTTTTTCAAGAAAAACTTGACCTTTATATACAAAATTTGGCTCCTTTCTTGGCTTTTCGAATAAACAAGAAGGAAAAGAACAAGGGAAGGATGGAAAGACAAAATTGACATTGCGATTGATAAGTATGGAGCAATCAAGATAGGTGGTCTAAGAAAGGGAAGCCCCATTATAGAAATAGGTGGTCTGGTACTAATCAAGTTAATAGAATATCGTTACTTTCAATCTCTAAGATTGATCGAGAACATGAAGAGAGAAAGGACGTTGACAGAAGAACTCGGAATAAAATTTATTTCACTATGATCAACGACAACCAAGTTAAGGACAAAATCAATGAGCGAAAACTTAGTATTGTGCCTTGAAGCTTCGAATAGCACGAAAGAAAGGACAAACCAGTTTTTAAGAGAATGCCCATTTCGGATCCGGCGCGTCGTCAGTGGAAAATTCCCGGGACGGCGACATCGTTCCCGACTTGCCACCTCTCCAAATGTCCAAGAAGGCCAACCCAAGGTGCCGATGCGCGGCTGCGTTACAGGCATTTCATCGAATACATTGACTGCAAGTCAGCGAAACTTTCCCTCTCTCGCACGCCTCCGTCCTTCATCCTTCCCACTTGTTCTCTGCGCTGTTACTCAAACATTCAACAAACATCGCCGCCCCTACCCAATTGCATTACCGGCCGCCGTCGCAGTGGACACGGTGGTGAAAAGCCCAAATTCTAGGGCCTTCGCTGCTGAACTTCTAACCCGTGAAAGCCCAATCAGCGACTTGGACAACGTCGACCCAGACCACTTGGGATGCAGCCTAGTTATTCTGCTAACTTGAAGATTCGTTAGTATATACTAACTAATATCCAAAATGTATGAACTAATATCCAAATTTGCTAAGTATCTAGATCACACATACTAGTATTCAAAACATCACAAACTAATATTCAAATAGCATATACCAACTAATATCCACAATCAACCAACTAGTATTCAATATGGATACTCTTATGGGTTATCTGGATACTCTTATGTGTCATCTGGATACTAATTATGTACTGTTTGGATACTATTCTGTGTTGTCTAGGTATTAGTTTATGAATTTGGGATAATAGTTGATTCATGGTGGATATCAGTTAGCAAACTTTGAATGCTAGTCTGTGCTCTCTAGATACTTTAGTACTTGGATATTAGTTCATGTATTTTGGATATCAGTTAGTATCTGCTAACCAATTTTCAAGTTAGCAGATTAACTTTTCCCGGCTACTGATATCATGCTGATATAGACAGATTATTCACCATAGAGTTACTGACCTGATCCGCTCCCCACTTTGTTGATCTTTTTCTATTGCTTTTTTCTCCTTCACAAACTAACGCTGGAACTTTTCTTTCTTTTTTGGTATAAATGGAACTTTTCATTTTGACAATAGGAGTAAAATTTGTTAAATACCTAACATTCCATAAAATTTTGTATGTATATATGTTCGGGTAGTTCCAATAACTAACATTCCTAATTTCATTTTTTTTTTAAACAATACCAAAAATACAAAGAGACAAGAGGGCTAAGTCGGCTCAACAAGATACCGTGCATAACTCATGGTAATGCACCTATCAGTAACTAAATCTGGACTCTTATTCAAAAAATTCAGATCTAAGGGTGGAACGAGTTCGATTTGAACTCGGATTTCGATTTTTTTTTTTTTTTTTGCACAAATGATAAATAATAGAAAATGAAAAATAATGAAAAGTATGAAAATAATTTGAATTTAAATTTTTTTTATGATATTTAGGTTGGCGAGGGAATGACATGGCGTGTTGACTAACGGTCAATGATGTTAACCGTCCAAATTGACGGTCAAACCATGTGTCAGGCCAATTTAGTTTATATGTTGCATAGTTGAGGCCAGGATGTTAATTTCTGAAATCGGGGCCCAAAATTGATTATATGATTATAGTTCGAGCCAAAATAAAATATTAACCCTTGTCGTAAATATAACAAAATATTTAAAAAATTATGATCGCAGGATCATCCATCCGTCGCACTCATTTTTGAGTTAAGGGTATCCTCCACAATGACAACATTTTATAATTAAAATCAGACATCACTATCTGGAATCGATATCTTTATATAACAAAGTATTGATGGTAGGGGGTGCAAGTTTGACCCTTAAAACCACCGACCGGCCCAACACTGAGGGTCGGGCTGGGTCAGTTTGTCTACAGGGTTAGCTTAGGGTCGGGTCAGCATAGGGTTGGGTCAGGGTCAGGTAAGGTCGGGTTACTTTTTGACCCTATGACCCTTAGCAACATACAAACATGCTGGACTTATTTGTAAAGTTTTAAAAATTTAGGTACTAAATTGTAAAAAAATGGGTACCAAAACGTAATTTTACCATCACATTTTTTGACTTATTTGTAAAAAAAAATTAGGCACTAAAATGTATGAAAAAATAAATTTAGGTAACAAATTGTAATTTTAAAAAAATAGTGTATTTTTTAGGGTCGACCCACTAACCCGACCCTTCCTGACCCGCCCCGATCCTAAAGGGTCAGAGAGCGGGCTAGCAGTTATACATCTTGACCAGGGGCGGACCCAGGGGGTTTTAGGAGTGTCACCGGACACCCCTAAATTTTGGGAATACGATTATCCAACCTCCGGTGGTAATTTACGTATGGACAAAAAAAAATATAATTGATAGTGAGGGACACCGCTGAAATTTGGAAACATGATTATCCTACTGTCATTTGTGTATAGGAATATAAGTGGTAGATCGGGTAATTCAAATCTAGAACACTATTCTTATTAATAAACTTAATTTTCGTTGACCTACAACTCATTTGTTGTTCGATTTTGAAAAATGTAATAGTAAAATGTAATTTCCTATCTCTAATTATTTTAAAAACCTAACAATTAAACTAATTTCAAGCTACCCTTAATAAGGCAAGTGTTGAAAGAGTCTTTCAGCTTTGGGTTACATCGAGAACAAGTTTACAAATCGAATATGTGATAAGTTCGTGAATGATTGTCTAGTAGGGTATATAGAGACAATTATTTTTAACACTATAGACACCAAGTGTATTCTACAATTATTTCCGAATATGAAACTTTTTTAACCTGTACAAGTAAGGTATTTTCAAATTTACGATTTTATTTTTATTAATTATTAATTTATTTTATTTAATTTATTTTTAAAAGAGGACACCCCCTATGAAAAATTTCTGGGTCCGCCACTGATCTTAACCCTCTTCAGGAGCGGGTGAGTGGCGGGTCGGGTCCATTTTCAACTCTAATTTGATGGTGATTCATGACTCGTAAAAACGTCAATGCTTACATTTTTTGTTCTAGGATGAACCTGAACATAATAGTAGCTAGTAATAATAGTAATAATGATAGTGCTAATGACAATAATATCCTCTTCAATCACTCTCAAATCGTTGCCTTTTTGCTTTCCGTTTATTTTTCGAAAATTGCCCCAATAAACTAGTAGTTATCTTATTGGGTGATGGAGTGGAGGGAGAAGAACAGGAGACATTTTAATCACTTTGTGGTGAAGTGATAAGTCATATTCTTATCTATCGTGGTCCCTTAATTAATATATTGTATGAAATCAATCCCTTTGGGTCGGGTTGGTCCCCCATTTTCTTGCTAACACCAACAAAAGAAGCCCATCCATAATTCTGGAATTGCATGCATGGCCAGGCCACCTTAATTGTCGCCCCAAATCACTTTCTCTCCTTCAATCTTGTTAATTATCATATATGATTATCTCTGCTGCCCTGCAAACACCTGACTTGGTCGCAAATATACAATATATGTAAAACTTGGAATATTAAAACGTACGTACGTGTCGCCCACCAATGGAATAGAAAGGAAAGGGGGTTCAGGACAAAATTGTCAAATTCATAATCAGTTGTGTCTCCACAGCCATAATTGACGATCCTATTTCAGTAATTTGCACCGACCTCTCTAAAATAAGGACCGTGCAATGGTTTGGTCTAGGGCAGATCAGATCAAACTTATCATAATCGTGTTTTTTTCGTGAAAAATATCTTAGTATCAAGGATCAGACCATTATTGTATTTGGTCCATTTCGTCCGGTACAAATATCAATTTGGTTCATGTTTTCTTCAATAATTATAAAAATTTATAGAACCGAGGATCGAACCGCATTATACTCGATTCGGTACGAACTGGTCCAGTCCAAATACAAGTTTGGTCAGGTCCGATCTGATACAGACCGGACCATTGCACACCCCTATATAAAATTGTCCACCAGACAGAGTAGTGGAAATTAGAGTGTATTAAAATTTGGATTTTGCTACGGTGACATGACATGGACTTTTCGGTCGACCTAATCCAACATGCGGTCGACCGGACTGACTATTTCATGTATGTGAGGTTCCGAGACGCGGTCGACCTCTTACATAATATGGTACAGTACTTCTACAACAACATCGTCTATGAGCACAATGCAAATGGATCCATTCACACATTCAAATCCTATGTGAATGGGGTGGCGATGCGCATCAGCAAGAATGTGTTGGCGCAAGTACTAGAGGCTCCAAACGAGGGGAAGAGAATCCATTCTTACGGTGCTTGGAATGAAACGCATTTCACGAGAGCCAAGAAAATCCAGACGGTATGTGGTCTTGATGAAGAGGAAGATGCTCAGGGTCGCAATAGGCCAACGAGTAACCACCTGACAGTTCAAGCCAGAGTTCTTCACCACATGCTTTCCTACAACATTCTGCCAAAGGGTGGACATCGGGAGACAGTCACCTACTTCGACATGGAGCTCCTCACCAACCTACTGTTAAACGAGAAGGTGAACTTGCCATACTTGATCTTTAACCACATGCTTACTGCTGCAGAGAGTTCAAACAGGAATCTTCCCTATGGGATGATCCTCACTGTGCTATTTGAGCATTTTAATGTGAATTTAAGTGAAGAGGTGGGGTTAAGAATCACAAGGCATGAGTTCTATATTGTTTCATCTCTGAAAAAGATGAGCTTTGAGCTGCGTAATGGTGAGTATGTCAGAATAAACAATGCTCATGGTGCCCATGGTGGTGATGATGATGATAATGAGGATGATGATGGTGATGAAGGAGCCGGAGACGAGCCAATGGCGGAGGCACAAAGTTCAACTCCACCGATCACCTTAGAGCGTGTGTGGGAGCGCATGGATGGCATGTACGAGTACATGGGCCAGATGTCCACCCAGATGACTGGCATGTACGACTATATGGGGCAAATGACCGCCCAGATGAGCACAATGCAGGTGACCATGAATGAGATACGAGATGAGTGGCGATCTTTCAGCGGAAGATACATGCATCCCACCACATCCGACCACCATCATGCTAGCACCACCAATGAAGAAAATGTGGATGAGGGAGAGAGGGGAGATGAGTAGGAGCGCAGAGATTTTAGATTGTGTATTTTTATTGTTAAGTGGTCAAAACGATTGTTGATTGTTATTCTGTTGTTTTTTTAGTTTTATTTTTATGTGTGAACAATTATGATTTCTATTTTATTGTATTTCTTGTTAGTTTGTTTAGTTGTTATGCTATGAATTGATGAGTCCTTGTTATTATTATTTATGACTATTTATGATGGTTTGAAACATAATTTATACGAGCAAAAGAACCACAAAAATCGACATACATAAGCAAAAAAGACACGGGGCATAGGTTGACTTTCTTGTATTCGGTCGACCTCGTATCGGATTAGGTCGACCTCGAAACCAACACTTGATCTTCATTTTACGTCAAATGATTGGACACTTTGATAGAACATTTATCTTCTATCTGGTCGACCTCTTTCCTTAATCGGTCGACCATTTTGTTAATGACTGCCATCAAGTGGTCGACCTATATACCTTAGGTGGTCGACCATGTTGTTTCTGACGCCAACGAAATGGCCGACCGAGGTTTTATTCTGGTCGACCAAAAATAACAACGTAAACTAAGTGCGGTCGACCAGGTGGTCGTTGAGGTCGACCGCAATGCTTTCTCGTGATGCCCAAATTAGTCAATTCGGTCGACCGCCTTCAGCAATAGGTCGACCGAAAAGTCCATGTCACGGTGACATGCATGTCATAGTAGGCATACCCTTAAAATTTTGAAGTACAAAATAATGATAGGTAAGCCTGATCAAAATCTTCACAATATCGAAACAAAATCAAAGCAACTTAAATATTATTTTTTCTTCAATGAATTGATACGTATATTATCAAAGGATGTGATGTATACAATCCAAATCTTTTTTTTTTTTAGAAACATAATCCAAATCTAAATTAATGGAAAATATCAAGAAAAATAGAAAAACGATCTAGAAAGAAAGAACCGTATGGGAGGTTACCACCTCGTACCGACAAAAGAAAAATAATGTCATAGAACTAAAACCTGCTGCTTGTTGATCTCAGCCAAAACAAGATAGCAATAAAACATACTGTTAGTCTCCACTACAAAATCTAGACCAACAGTTTGATTCACTTTGTATGAATTAACCCAAAACATTCATGCATTTTCATATTGTTTGACTAATCTAATACACATCAATTATGAGGTAACATGTATATTACACAACACTTGCTAGAAATCACCCATTTGTGTCCCTCTTAAGTTATTAATAAAACAATATCACAGAGGATAGACACATTATCTAGCATATAACATGACTTCAAACTCGTGACCGTTCGAATTGAAAGCGAGCAAGTACTTTGTCATTTGATCACTCCATTTTTTACCAATATTGATCAAACTAGCTATTACGAATTCAATAAAAAAAAAATAGTCCTTGATATATGATAATAGTGATCTGAACCAAATCTGATTTGATGGTACTTGAAACATGCACCACACAATTCCAATATTTGTCAAACACTCCCGTTGTAAGTTTCCCCAAGTTCCCATTTGCCCTTAAATTCTGGCTCAAAGTTTTCTGTACGTAATAGAAGGAACTGATGACTTGGGTCGTGGTAAAGTCAACCTTGCATAGCCTCTCCAAGTCATTAAAATTTCCACCGGTCAATTCTGCACCAATCTCTCTGGTCTCCTCCTCAGCTTAATTACAAGACAAAGAACACACACAGCAACCCTTCACGTATGCAATGATCCTGCGGATCCTTATCTCGTTTATTTGGGCGGCCGGCCGGCGGGGCCATCATCAATATATAAATAAAAATATAATCATCAAAACAGGTCATCCTTAATTAATTCTTCTCTTGCGCTCTAATTAATCAAAGAAAGATTAACATCATCTACGTACTCGATCCATCGTAATTTAATCATATCCAAATATCATATTGCCCCTCTTCTTCCAATGTGATGCATATGCTACTAACATACATGATTTCAAATTATTATAGTCTTAGTCTCACCTACGTTCCTTCTGTTTCCACTACTATATAAATTCTTCAAAGGAAAATGCAATAATCATTGGCCCGTTTTGTTATTAACAGGAAGTTACTGTTTTGGCCCCTGAGTACTTGACCGTAGAGGCTTACTATAATAATAAAATACTGTTCCTAGCTACCTTTGCTCATTGGAAAGTTGCTATAATTTGTTATCAAACACACTCATTCCGAATTGGAGGGAAAAAAATCAATAAAGATTCTATTCTCATTATTTCGAGTAATTATGTTGGCCAAAAATTATAAAAATATTCAGAAAGTAACATTTTTTTTTTTTTGCATTAGCAGGAGGCCAAGGCCAGGAAAACAGAAAAAGGGGGTAACAGGGGATTACATATATGAGGTGGGACGAGCAATCACACGGCGCTCAGTAGTCGTTCCCATCACATCGTCTCTAAGAATCGGAACTAGATCAGTGGGAGGATCCGCAAGCTCATGTATACCGTAGGGATAGACAAAATTGTGCTTCGAGAGCCAGTCCGCGGCTCTATTCCCTTCTCGATATGTATGGGCAATACTCTATTCCCTTCTCGGAAAGTGACATCTTTCGCAATCAACAATTGCCGCACAAAATTATTGAAGAACAAAAACAATTACATAACATCACACTACTTAACTTTCTCCTACTCACAATAGTTAACCTATAGAGAAGATGCACCATTAATTAAATTATGTGACCCAACGTTCAAAATTCTTGCTCAGCAAAAGAAACATGCTGGCAACACAAAGAGTGCATTGCCCTACATTGTGCGATTTAGTCAAGTTTGTACATCACTACACAGCCTCCTCCTCCTCTTTGGTACATTGAATATGAATCAAATGTATGACGATCAAACAGTTAATGTTTTTTGTTGACACACATCAACTTTACCCAACTGTTTTTCTTCTCTTTTGCTTTTCTTCTTTTCTCCGGACGAAACTCATTAAGCAAGGCGTTGAAATCGGTCATTATACACACATCTCATCATTATTGCTATTAGCCGCCTAGAAAATGACCCTTCCCTCATAATACCAACCTTCCATTCCATTCTATTTATTACATCATAAAAACCACCTTTACCATTTTGACTCTTACCAAAATCAATCAATGTGACATCCTTAATTATAACAGCCACCACTAAGTTCCCAACCAATTCAGATAAACACTAAACCAGATCAACCCAAAGACCATTTCTTCCTTCCTTCAAACCCCTCATGTACTTAGATTTGTCGTTATCCAATTTGCACGGGTCTCCAAGCCACCGTTGACACTCTGCGTTTAATATTACCAAGTCAGAAGTCAGAGAGAGAGAGAGAGAGAGAGAGAGAGACGCTCTTACTACTGGTGGTTGTGGTCAGTCAGTGTGCCAAAGAGAAATTAAGAACAACGACCAGCAGGAAGGAAGAAAGAGGCATTCGTCAGTCAAGCAGCCATCGGTGTGTGAATCAAAATGCATTTGCCGCAATTTAACTCACAAGCATAATAATAACATTCATCTCATCATCAGCAGCAGCATCAGTCAAGGAAAAACAAAAGCAACCTTCCTCCTTCCATATTCAATACAAAAATCAATTGAATACCACCCAACAAAACTGAGGTCTTACTTCCAGCAAAAAAAAAGAAGAAAAAATAAATAACAAGCTATCTTCTTTCTACTTCTTCTTCATTCATCCCCCATGGTAGCTAGCTAGTCAAAGAAAGGGAAAAGAGAGAAGAACCCAAAAAAAAAAAAAAGGAAGGAAAAACACACAACAACCACTATTTCCGAATCCCCCCCACTTCCCCCCAACTTCTACCAGCATCACGAACACCCATCTTAAATGACCAACATACTGACAATTACGAACGAACCCACAAAATATTTACAGCTGGGTTTTTCACTTTTTTACTCCTCCCTCGATCCGCCCTATTGATGGAGCTGTAGCTTTGCTTTCCAAGTCATGACGCAGCTGGCTGGTTAGGTTGAGACTGCTGCTGCTGTTTAGACATGTGAAGCTGCTGCACAAAAGGATGCATATTCCTACTACCATTACTGTTGCTGCTGCCATTACTTCCACCTCCACCGCCAGGTTTACCCAAAGACAATGCTGTTGACGAGTTATTGGTGCCGCTTGTGGCAGCAGCAGCCACGGTGGTGATTGGGCTGGCGGAGGTGGAGGTTGGAGCAGCGGTGGAAGGGGCGGTGGAGGTGTTGGTGGTGGTGGTGGCGACGCGCTCGCAAGAAGGGCACATGGTGAGGGTGGTGGCAGGGAGCTGCATGTAGAAAGGCTGGGAAGTTTTCAGGGCTCTTAATTCCTGCAGTTCCTTTTGCAACCTCCTGTTCTCTTCTGTCAGTGTCTCGCAGCACCTCTTTAAATACTCACAATCCACCTCTGTTTGTTTCAGCTTTGTCCTGTTTGTTTTTTTCGTATATATTGAAATAAAATAAGAAAAAGAATTGCAATGAGAACCAAACCAATTATACACATATTCCACGATGTATTTGTATATATCAACCCATAACGAAACAAAATACCATTACCCTCCAAAAGAGGGGAACACGGAAGAGAACAAACAAACGTACAACAATCAATCATATCTCTGCATTGCACCACAAATCAGTGATATCCGATGGATAATACATCCCTCCCCACGACTCCCACACACAAAAGCAAAAAGAAAATCAAATTGGACCCATCTCTCTCTTCCTAAGAGATAATGCAAATTGATGGACAACCGATGATGATAAAATTATTATTACCTGGCCCTTCTGTTTTGAAACCAAACTTCCACCTGCCTCGGCCGTAGATTCAACTGCTTTGCCAGCGCTACCTTTTGCTTCTGCAGATACAAAGGAGAAAGAATTTTCTTTTTAAGTTACAGATAGTAAATTGATTGAACCCATCTGGGTTGACCTTCATGGGAAGGGGAAAGATTGGAGCTTTGAGACTTTTTATTTTCACTTACGGGGTTGAGGGTGTTGTGTTCTTTGAAGCTCTCTTCGAGAAAAGCCGATTGGTCTTTAGAAAGTCGGAGTTTCTTCCGGGTGGATCCGTTCTCGTCATCATCGCTGGCTCTGGAACCCGCTCGTTCAGCTTCAGCTGCCTCCAAATCTCGCTTCCCTCGACCAAAAGCACCACTCCCTATCCCGAAATCCATCTGAAACGACGAGCCGCCGCTGTTGGGTGACGAGAGCGCCGCCGCGTCGTCCCCTTCCTCCCCCGACAAACGGTTCACATCGAGCCGCCTCCCTTGTATCGACCCATCCATCGCCCCATGCTCGGACGAAGTCACTGCGGCATTTCACCGAACACCATGAGCACAGAAGAAGCAAAGCCACCCAAGATCCTCAAAATAAAAGCAGTGGAATTAAAAATCAATACCCAGACGACTTACGAGCTGGGTCGGCAGGAATAAGCCACGGGAAGCGAGCCTCAGACGGCGCCGCCGCCGCCGCCGCGGCGGCGGGTCTTCTGAGAACAGGGGAGAAAGGCAGGAGATCGAGCTGCAGAGGAGTGTGGTTGTCTGTCGATGACGAAGCATTCACCCTTCTCCGGTCGTCCCCTCGTCGATCGACGGTCTCACTCGTAGCTGGAGAAGCGGCAATAGCCGAACTACTAGCGGCAGCTCCTCCTCCTCCCCCGCCGGCGCCCAAGCCCATGCAGAAGCCCAAGTGGTGATCTTTGGTGGAGATCTTGGGTGGGGTTTTGTCGAGGAACTTGAATGGTTTGGAGGCGTCTCCTAAGCTCAGAGCCAGCTCCATTTTTTTCTTCTCTCTCTGGAGAGGGGAGAAGGTAGAGAGAAGATGGAGAAGAAAGGGAAAAAGGGGGAAACCTGAGAGAAAGCGAAGAAGCCTATCCAGCGTATTTAAATGCCGAGGAGGAAAGCAACAAAATAAGGAAATTGAATAAAATAAAATAAAATTTTGGTGGAAAATTTAACAATAATATAATGATAATGATGTGTGATCATTAATAATGATAATCCGGTTTGGGTTTCGCTTCTGGTTTCACAGACGACACAGCCCACACACTTTGCCTCCCCTTCCTTTTCTATTTTCTCTTATTTATAATATTTTTTGTATTTATTTATTTCATATTTAATTATGTGATTTTCTATCTATAATTATTAATTTGATTATTTGTAATAATTATAAGAACTTATTTATACATATTTTGGATTGGGGGAGGTATGTGTGGGTGGAGTAAAAGATTGACCGATAAATCGAGGTTGACAATCACACGTGAATCTATATAAATATGCACAGAGGTCCACACGAGATTTGCATACTCTTTTTCTCTTTTCCTTTTTGCCTTCTGTTTCTAACTTGTGTGACCAGTCAGTGGAATGTATCTCTCACCGTCAAAAGAAAACAGGGGTTTAACTTTTAACTATCTGTTATTTTTTACTTTTAAGTATTTTCCGCTTTAATTTAGGTGTTTTTAATTAGTGTTAAATGATGATAAAGTAGGGGGTAATTGGCTCATTTATTTGGACTAAAGTTATGAGTACTCGGGAAAAGAGTAAGATATTTTCAAAGGAGGTTATGTACTTATGTTGTGTTCATGAAGAAGTAGGGGTTTTTTTTTTGGGAAACAGAAAATTAAGGGGTTAATGACAAAAAAATATTATTAAATTTAATAAATTAACCGGTAGTTTTCTTTAAAAAGCATGCTTCTGATTTTTTTTTATCATTATGAGTTGAAAATATCTCAGTCAAGTTTGTTTTACTAAAGTCCATTCAAAACTATACGACACATTTGGTATGTCAGAAAGAAGCGATCAACGTTGTGAGTTTATTAACTTGTCCCTATCTGCCTTTTTTAACCGGAAACGTTAAAGTTACGGGTTATCCGGATGTAAGGTTGTCAAAAAAGGCGACATGTGCTATGGAGAGAAATGTAAATAGATGGACTAGTAAAATGAGCGGGATTTTAAGGAATAAGGAGTGAAGTTGATGATATTATTGTACGAATGAGTGTTTATGGTCATAAATAGTTATATAAGGATTTCGCAAACTCACGAAAACTCATACAAAGATGTTTAAGACTACAGGACCAAAAAGTATAATATAATAACAATGATTATAAAGAAGTATGAATACAAAATCAAGGTCCAAAACTTGAGTTATTATACGTAATTTTGAGCAAAAAGGCTTAGCCATTCATAAAAAAAACCCTGAAATCATATTGTTGAACGAGATGCATAAACCCATACGTTAAGAGCACACTAGTTCTGAACTATATATAACCCTCAAATTCAGTTAGTATTATGCAAAATTGGCTACCAAAGTAAAAAGCGGTCAATCAAATCAAGAATGTCAACATACCTTGGATTGCGGGCCTTCGTCTTCGAGACCACAAGAAAGATCACGACCATGAAGTAGGGCCATGATCTCCCTTCTCGAGCTGTCCAATGCGACGTCGTTCCAAGATAACGATCTCACTCTAATGATCAAAATTGCGATCTCTTGCTTCATGACCTCGAACTTGGCCACATTTCCTTAACTCTATAAATATGTGTCTCCTCCCTTGTGTAGAGTGACTTTTGCCCCTTTATTCATGTCTCTCCCCCCCCCCCCCCCCCCCTCCTCATCCTTTCATGGGATAGTCCCTCAAGGTACTTTGAGGCTTAGTCCCCCAAACCCTAACCTAGGGTATGATATGCAGCTGGATATATTTGGTTTGATTTATGGATGATTATGAACCTATTTAGCTATGTATATTTGATGCTTGTTATTTCTACACATCAACTAGTGTGGGATTTTCTGTACCCAATATGACCTAGTTGCAACTTAGGTGGTAAGGGATTTATCATCCTCTTTATTGTGATCTATGGATGAATTGTGTTTGCCCAAGGTCTTCTTGCTCCGTCTATTATTGTTATTATTATTATTATTATTATTATTATTATTATTATTATTATTATGTTTTGGATTTGTCTATCCATGTGTTATCTATGATTTCCTAGTTAGGGTTTGATCTAGGAAATGTGTGGAATGAGAGGTCTTGGCATGATTGGTTTAGATGGTAAATCTATGAGTTTAGTATGTTGGATGAGGTGATCATACCCATGCCTATTAGAAGTCCACCTAGGCAATGATAGGGCATCGAGTGAGTGACCATCGACTTAACGGCCTAGTGTGTAGATGGGTAGAACTCATTTAGAGGAGATAGGTTATATCCTTGCATTATGAAGCTAGCTTAAGTGACATTGAGCTAGTGGATCAGTGTATGAGGGGGATTGGTTGCATGACCATTGAGTCAATCCCCATATTAGCGATCTCTGCACCTCGTTTGCCATTGATCGTCCTTCTATCCTTTGCATGTTATCTCTAGTGGTTAGGGCGAGGGTGGCACCCGAAGTACCTCTTCTCTCCTATCGTCCTCCTATTCATTACTCTCCCACTGTCCACTTGCTAAGTAGTAGGTCAACTAGATAACAACCGAGCCTATGTAGCCTAAGATACCGCGACCTGTGGACTATGAACGAGCCACTTTACTACATCCCTAGCATTTTTATAATTGGCATTGTTATTTGTTAGGATAGAAGTGAGTGCGCATCAAATAATTTTAAAGCTTTCGCAACAATGGTGCATTACTGTATTGATTTACTACTATTATGAGTTATTAGAAACTACCCTTGTGTAGTAGGAATCATCATTAGGCGTGTGTGGAGTGGAAGTACAACCCTCTGGGATCGAATGGTGATGATGCTTGATGCTTGAATATCCCCAATACCATAAGACCATCGTTATGGCTCAAGAGGCCCACACTTAATGATGTTATATCCTTACTTCCAATGCAGTCAAAAGCGCGATTTTACCTAGAAGCGGAAAAGGGTTAAAATCATAAAGCGTAGAATCAAAGCGTAAAAGCATAAGTTTTTTACGCATACTGAAAAAATAACTAAAAATGTATTAAGTAGGACATATGCTATGCAAAATATGAATGCACATAATTTAGATAAGTCAATAAATACATGCGATTCATGCCTAAAGTAGAACAACTTATTGCATCTTAATAATAAGTTTGTAAACATAAATTTTAACAACAAGCCACTTTTCCCACTATGCTAATGAATTTGGGAAAAGCCTAATGGGTGAATTAGATTACTCTATCGAAGTTAAGAATGCATCCAAGTACCTTATATGTATCTTTTAATCTCAAATGTATCATATTGTTGGCGATTTACTTTTAAAATATACTTTTTATAATTGATTTCATGAAAAGAATACTCATTTAGTGAACTAAAAGCGTAAAAACGTAAAGCGTTTTGGAGAACTAGAAGCGTAAAACCGTAAGCTTTTAAGCTTTAAAGCGCAATTTAGTCCGTTTTATACACTTAAGTTTTTATATGGAAACAAAAGCGTTTTGGTGACCTAAAAGCGTAAAATCGTAAGTTTTTAAGTTTTAAAGCGCGATTTTGACTGCATTGCTTACTTCCATGCTCCTCATTAATTAGTTGGTGGTAAGAAGCGAAAGCGTGCATTATCTAGTTAAATTTCTATCGCATGTTGCAAAAGCTATGGTAGGTTGGCCTTAGTGGAAAAGATACGATGATACTATAGGATCGATGCATATATTCATATTATCAATGAGAAAGCAAGCATGTTTATCTTGGTGATACTTCCTAAGCAATTTCATCTTACTTGCTTTAATCTCTCTTACTTTTGCTTACTCTTCGTTTTTCTTTATGGCTCGCAATACTTAGATAAACTCAACCCATCCTTTTTGCTTTATATTATTCAATTCCCAACACCATACACACCTAGTTTTGAGTTGTTATCATCGAAATACCTTGTGGAATACAACCCTGGGAATCTCTGGGATTATCACTTGTTTACCACATCACTATGTTGTGAGGACTTGCACCAATGTTTAAGAACAATAAACATACCAGGTTGTTTGACATGACACATACAACTCGAGGAGATCGTTCCTTCATGTGCGCGGCAAGCAGATTCTCTTAGACACGAAAGGACATAACCTTGATTGTAACCAGATAAAATGTCTAAGGACTCTAGGGTGAACTTGCATGTGCCAAGCCTATCTCTTCTTCTTTCCTCCACTCGCTCAGTAGTATAGGTTTTTCACCTATGATCCTACTTTCTTTTAATTTTTGTTTTGAAAAACCGAAGGCACCTCAACCTCCTACATTCACTTTCTTTCCTCATAGAATTCGTCCCTCGTCACACAAGTGAGTGCTTGTAATTGACCCTATGGAATACAATTCCGGCCTTTGTGCCAGGTAAATTTGGTAAGCATGCTACAAACAACATCATTGGCGCAACTCTTTCTGGTTATTAAAGGAAAGAGAAAAAGAGAAGGAAGAGTGAAAGAGGAAGGGAGCTCTCCCAATTCAAGTCTTCTTCTACTTCTCCATAGTTATTTTCCCCTCTCTTTAATGGAGTAGTCCTCCAAGATATTAGGGATTAAAATCCCCAAACCCTAGAATTAGATTTTGAAAGTAAATGTGATTGTGTTACCGTTTGTGTATGGATTTGTTTGTTTCAGTGATTATATGTTTCATTTATGCTTGATTATGTTGGGGACTTGTCTCACCAACTCTTCCTATCAACCTACAGTTGAGGCTCATAACAAGGTGGGAGTTTTAGGTTTGACTGGATTTGAGTACCTTAAGACTAATTAAAGGTAGATGAATGATTTTATGGTTCATTTTAGTGGACAAGGTGACCGTACCCCTGTTGGAGGAATGCCTTCTTAAGAAAATTCTAGTGATGATGCAAGAGTCCTAGATTTGGGTAGTTGGTATTGTCGAGGATCGAGTTTATAAATTTAAAGCTTGATGCACGATGCATCAATTTCTTCTACAAAGTAGAAACCATGCGACCATAGGTCACTGTCACTTTGAAGGGTTGGATTGTGAGAGGGAAGATTCAATTTTTTCACAAAGTAATCTGACTTGAAGCAAACGTCGTACCCTTGTAAGATGGAAGAAGGTCTAAGAAATATGCACCATAAGAAACAAGATTTAGTAGACTTTTCTAACAAACAAGGACAGTAGTCGGTAGAGTTTGGTTTATGAAGATCAAAGAACATTTACCACCCTAAGTTCTTATTAAGTTTAAGAACTTCAGAGGGGTTTTTGTTGTAGAGATCATAGTATTCAGCTTGGCTTTGAATCAAACAACAATTAGAATGCGAGTAAGCCAGCGATTATATCTTTTCCATGATTGTTTGAAAGAAGTTCAACCCTCTAGGATCGAATGGTGATGATGCTTGATGATTGAAGATCCCCAATACCATAGACCATCATTATGGCTCAAGAGGCTGACACTTAACGATGTGTTATCCTTACTGTCTTGCTCTTCATTAATTAGTTGGTTGTCTAAAGCAAAAGAGTGCATTATCTAAATTCTTATCGCATGTTGCAAAAGCTATGTTAGGTTGGTTTTAGTGTAAGAGACAGGATAATAAAATAGGATTGATGTTGTTGACCCCCAAAATTATTTTGGATAAAATTAAATGCCACATTAATTAGTCTTGGCATTTAATTCGATGTTGCATGATAACAAACGATATCGTTTAGTACCAGAGCTAAAATAGCACCGCGAAGCTGGAGAGAGCCAAACAATGTTGCGGTAGTTGAAATGACATTGTTTTATAGAAAGCAATATCGTGAGGATTTGCAATATCGGTGTTGGGGTTGGAAAATGAGTGCTTTGTATTCCTTTCTAGAGAAGAAGAAGATTCGTCCAAGGTTGTATCTCAACTGCGACTTCGACAATGTAGCGAGAGGAGAGAAACAACACCGTTTAGTGACAAGCAATGCCGTGGAGGGCGATGACATTGTCGTAATCCCAAAAACACCGTGAGAATGGAAACAGAGTCGTTTAATATTAAAAACAATGTCGCTATACTTGCAAAAAATTCGTTTAGACAGGCCAAGTAGGTGAGTCTTGGTCACGGAACCAAGAGTGACATGGTTTAATTCAAAAACAACTTCGTGATGGCCGTGTAACATCCCGAACCTTTTCCCGACGAATATATTGTCCGCTTTGGGCCTCAACCCTCACGGTTTTCGACTTGGGGTGCAATTCAAGGTGACTTCCCATAAGGTCAGCCATCCTTGTTGTACTCGACACTGAGCACGTTTAACTTCGGAGTTCTCACAAGAACTCCTCCATTACACCCCAAAACGCGTCTTGTCAGTTAAGGCTGGTTCTTACTTATGAACCATGGATCTCTCTCGTGCTTTGTCGATGTGGGAATTGCCTAAGGTGTTACAGGCCGAGCTTTCAGGATGGCCAATTTAATTGATATTTTCAATAATTATTTTGGACGGTGTTGTTTAGTTAAAAACGGCATCTCATGGTATCAACAACGCCGCGGTATTGCTAAGTGATACCGTTTAGTTAAAAACAATATCGCAGTGGGTAGGAGCTTGGCTTGGGGTGGCTGGCCAAGTCCAAGTTTAATACAACATCACGAATTCAAAGTCGGCCATAATACCAAGAGGCCACATACTTTAGTTAAAATAGTGTCGCGAGAATTTGCAGCCTTAACGATGTCGTGATGGTAGAAAACGATGTTGTTTTGTGGAGAACAACATTGTGAGACAAGCCTAACATGACCGATGGCGTCACAAAGATCCAACGACGCTGCGATACTTGAAACAATGTTGTTTGGTATAAAACAACATCGCGAGTCACTAGCCATATGTGCACTCATAAGAACGTACTAGGGTTTTAAAAGTTTCGCGGAGTTGCTAGAAAGTTCAACAACACCGCGAGGCTAGCAAGCAACGTTCTTTAGCTTAAGACAACATCGTGGTAGCAAGAGTTCAGCAGTGGTATGTGTTTGGCGATGATGCGGGCTCGACGAGCTTGAGATTCAGTTAAAAGACGTTGTTTGTTTAAAACAATGTCGTGATTTCTACAACATCAACTCATCCGAGAAACTCAACAAGTTCGTGAGATAATCGGGTGTAGTCATGTCATGACTTGGTGAGGTTGCAAGCTCAATGACGTTGCAAGTTTGATTAGGTAAGAAACAATGTCGTTTTGCCTAAGCTAATTTGGCCCTAACTACGTTGCAAAAACAGTTGAGAATTGGAGAACGTGGGAGACAAAGACGCGAAGGCGGTTACTGCGAATACGGGTAGAAGATTGGGGTATAAACATCAGGAAGAGAGAGAAGCTTGGGACGGCAAAATTAAATCACAAACTGCACCGTCGCAGAATTACCCTTTTTTCTCTCTAGTTCGTAGAACCGCCTGTCAAAGATCTCCTTTGCAGAGTCGTAGATCATAGATGTAGTTGTAGTTGTGAAGCTCTCTAGAGGAACCTCCATAGGAGTAGAGGTAATGTAGCTTAGAAATCCTCCTAGTTCGGTTCCTCGTTATTCGTCGAACACCCTCGTTCGAACATTGTTTGGAGAGGTGTGAACCGAATAACGATCGTTTGATATTTGACCTGCGTTCTTTTTTTCCTTGAGAATATAGCGCATTAAACACGCGAGTTTCCACATCGAAACATATGCATATAAACATCTTATCAATGAGACATGCTTATCTTGATGATACTTCCTAAGCAATTGTCTCTTACTTGCTTTAATCTCTCTTACTTTGTTTACTCTTTGTTTTTCTTTATGGATGACTACATTACTCAGGGAAACTCAATCCATCCTTTTTACTTTCTGTTATTCAATTTCCAACACCATACACACCTAGTTTTGAGTTGTTTACGTCGAAAGACCTTGTGGAATATGACCCTAGGTAATACAATTCCGGTCTTTGTGTTAGATAAATTTGGTACGTGTGCTACAAACGACATCATTTGTGCAGCTTCTTCTGGTGATTAGGGGTTTGTAGATTCTTACAAACACAAGTATGATCCATGATATGATAAAAAGGGGCAATGCATAACTGATGTTCAACAATAAGCTCATTCAGATCCATTCATGCAACTTGATGGAATGGTTTTAGGAAGTAGAATAAGGAAGTACAACATTCCAAATCTCCTCCATTGCAGTCATGTTGACTATGTTCATGCACATCAGAGAGGCAAGATTCAGTGGCCGATTTTCTTGAGCGCATAACATGATGAAGAGATCAAGAATTTGGAAGAGAGAGTGGATTCGTGGTCAGGGAAGGATAAAGTGAGTGATCAGCCACTAAATAACTTTGAGAGTATAAGGTAGGTCTAGGACATTTTCCATAAATAGCAATGTTTAAAAAAAATTCCAAAAATAGCACTGAGTCCTGAAAAATTCCAAAACTAGCACCCTTTTTCGAAAACCGTAGGGTGGGGCGCGGTTTTTGTCGAAAATCGCACGGGTATGGGGCATTTTTGCTGACCGCGCGGGGCCAGAGCGGTTTTGGTGCAAAAGTTACGTTCGTTTGAAGTTTTCGCTGAGGTTAGGAGTTGATCTGTAAAAAAAGGACCAAAACCGTTGGGTGGGGTGGCGGTTTTGGTCCAAACCTCCCCCACCCAGAGAGGTTTTCATCGAAAACCAATGAAAATCGCGCCCCCACCCTGCGTTTTTCATGTAGACCGCTGGTTCGGGTGGCAGTTTTTTGGGAAAATGTGCTACTTTGGAATTTTTAGGGGTTGGATGCTATTTTTGGAAAAAAATTAAATAGTGCTATTTATGGAAAAATCCCGTAGGTCTAAGACTATGAGAGATCCTATTGAAGCTTATTGATTTATGATAACACCCTAAATGGTGTTATTTAGAGCCCATATTTAGGTTCGTTTTGTCATTTCATGGTTTTCATGGTCTCTATATCGTCAAATACACCCTTTATTTGTTCCTTAAAGAAAAAATTAGCATTTTAGGAAGTATTAGATGATTTGAATGTTTTAGGCACGAAATGGGGTCCCAAGTATAAAAAAGAGGCCAAAATGGAGTTCGCAGCTGAAGGAGTGAAGATCACGATCGAGATGTAGGGGCGCGAATTAGAGCATAAAGATCGCGGCCGTGAACAATGAAGCTTTGGGCGCGAACTTGAAGATGCAGCCATCAGGGGGGGGGGGCAGAGAGTCTCGACAGTCGACTCACTACTCGTGTCATCCCAGCATGCGAGAAAGATTACGATCGCGAACTTGCCTGTGTCCTCATAATTCTATAAATTGGGGACTTCTCTCCTTCAGTAGTCGGATTTTGGCATATTTTTTATTCTAGATGAGATTAGAGAAAGAAGTTGAAGGAAGGAGGAGTCAAGGAGGAAGGGAGCTCGTACCAATTCAAGTCTTCCTCTATTTCTCCACGTTTATTTTACTCCCTTCTTTATGGAGTAGTCCTCTAAGGTATTAAGGGTTAAAACTCCCAAAACCATGAATTATGTTTTGAAAATAGATTTGATTGTGTTAGCGTTTGTGTATGGGTTTGCTTGTTTCAATGATTGTATGCTTCATTTATGCTTGATTATGATAGGCTTGTCTCTCTAACTCTTCCCTACTAGTATACAACTGATTCGCAAAACTAGGTGGGAGTTTTAGGGTTAGACTGGATTTGAGCGCCTTAAAGGTAGATGAATGATTTTAGGGTTCCTTTTAGTAGAAGAGGGGACCGTACCCATGTTAGAGGAATCTCTTCCTAAGACAATGCTAGAGATGATGCAAGCATCAACGATCCATCGGTTTAATGTGCATGGTAGGTTAAACGTATTGAGAGAAACTAGCGGTCATTCCATAGTTGCGTGAGATATGACTGAGGTGACAATGGATCTCCAAAAGTGTACTAGGAGGAGGGAAGTATTCATTGAAGCCCTCAGTTGAGTGAGTTTCGCACATTATCCTGCAAATCTAGCATAGTTAGCCATTTGCATGACGAAGCTATGTTTAGGGTGAAGGAGTTACCCCGAGTACCTCTTTTCCTTTATCAATATCTAGGTCAATAATCGTCAACTGGTCACCTGCTAAGTAACAGGTTGACTAGATAACAACCGAACCTAAGTAGCTTAGGATACTGTGACCCTTGGAATACGGCCTCGGTCATCACTATACTAGTTTGACGATCTAGGGTTCACTTGTCTTAGACTGGGTTAGCTAGTATAGTTAACGATTGGGTTTATAAATGTAAAGATCGATACACGGCGCATCAATTTCTTCTACAAAGTGGAAACCATGTGACCACAGGTCACCGTCACTTTGAAGGGTTTGACCCTGAGAGGGAAGATTCAAATTTTCCACGAAGTAATCTGACTTGAAGCAGACGTCGTGCCCTTGGACGATGGAAGAAGGTCTAAGTAATCTATACCATAAGCAACAAGATTTAGTAGAATTTACTAACAATCAAGAACAGTAGTGGGTAGATTTTGGTTAATGAAGATCAAAGAACATTTACCAGCCTAAGTTCTTAATAAGTTTAAGAACTTTATAGGGGATTTTGCATTAGAAATCATAGTATTCAGCTTGACTTTGAACCTAGCAACAATTAGCATTCGAGTAAGCTAGAGATTCTCGGTGTTTATGGCATTTTTGTCTACTTCTTTCTTTCTAGTGTTCGTGTAGGTATTGTTTGCCATTCTAAAATATTCTAACATTACTAAATCTTTCAAAATGAGTATTCCGATTTCTTTAAAATCATAAATAACCTTCTTTCTTCTATAAAAGTGTTATTTGCTCTTTTATCTCTTCTTCATCTTCCATCAATTGAGATTTCAAAGCTAGAACCCTCCTCTTTGTGATTGCTCATTATCCTCAATTTTTAGTATGTTCTCATGAGTAGTTAATGATCCTATCAACTCACTTAATTCAAACTTAGCAAGATCTTTTGATTCGACTATGGCCTTTACCTTTGGTGCCCAAGACCTTGGTAGAGAGTTCAAAATCTTATTAACTAGGTCAATATTAGTATAGACTTTTTTAATCCACAAACTATATTTGTGATCCTTTCATACATTTCCATAAAAAATTTTCATTTTCGCTCATTTTAAATAATTCATATTCCCTTACCATCATTCTAATTCTAGTATCTGTAACTTGAGATGTACCTTCATACGTGGTTTCTAGAGTGTCCCAGATTTCTTATGACACTGAATTTATAGTGTTTATCACTCTCATATTTGATCATTTTCCCCCTCTATTAATTCATCTTTAGTACTTTCTCATCTACTTCATATCTAAATCATAACTATTTGATCAATCGGCATTTGATAGGCCTAGGTTGTGTTTTGGTATTTTTTTATACCTTATTGGTATGCTTTTGTGCTTGTCAAGGTGAAATACAACCTATGAGGATTTGGATCAAGCATTGGATGACTCTAGAGCACCAAAGGAGCTAACAAGAGAAGAATATGCAGTTTTCATGTAAAAAGACGAGGTCCAATGATGGAACCTACTAGTAACCATGAGTAGAGCCCAAGAGGAGTCACATGGAAGAAGACTCAACCCAAACCGGATCAAGAACTAGTGGCTACCCACTATTGGATTCAACCGCCACCCAAGCTGACCTAGTCAAATCACGGGGAAATCTTCAAGAGATGTTGCTTATGGGCTAGGGAGTCCAGTCCTTGAAGAATAGTAGAGGTCCCAGCCGCCACATCAAGGCCCAAGCGGAAACATTGCTCTTTAGACCTTGCTTACGACTTATGAGAAAATCGACTCATGAACTGTCTCGTTTTGAGCTCATGAGATGTCTCAACATTGTGACTAGCGAGCCAACTTGATTTTGACTTATGAAAAAATCGATCTATATATTATGAGTTGGTTTGTTAACGATGCATAGATTTATTCAATTGTCTATCTCACCTCGTGTGATGTTTAATAATTTGAGTATATGAGCAAATATGTTTCATATATGACACAAGATCAGTTAATCACATGTATCATATATGACATATAAATATTAGATTATTTAATTTAGAAATTATCTTATAGTTGTGCCCGAACCGAAAATTTTATCTAGATGATGAGCCAAGGTTCAATAAATAAGCTGGCTCATGTTCAGCTCGACTCAGCTCGTTCATAAATAAGTCGAGGTTGAGTTCAGATCATTTATAAATGAACCAATATGAACAAGATAAAACTCGATTTGGCTAGGCTCATTAACAATACTATAATGCACTTAAAAGAACTAAAATGGTCAACCTACAACCGAAGGCGCACTTAAGTGGCCTTCAGTGCATTTAACCTCTAATTGACAATGTAATTAACTTATTCCATCTTTGTGGTCAACTGAAAACCTCCATACGACTTGAAGTAATTATACTGTTGCTGAGTCCCATCTTTTAAGCCAGCCAGCAGCCCCAGCCCCACCCCCCCCCCCCCCCCCCCCCCCCCCCCCCCCAAAAAAAATACCATCTTACCATCTTTTATGTTTCTTTTAGTTCAAGAAATCGCCATTTTCTTGATTTCTTCTTATTAACATAGACAGATTGCCATTTTGGTTTATGGTGTTCATAATTGTATCCGAAGATTTTAGGCTTTTAATGCGGGAAGGTCAGCCTTGCCATTGGAGCTAGTAAAAGGCTTAAAAGCATTCCTTTCTTTATCTTTTAACATGTCATTATTTTGCAAATTCTGCAAAGCGTTATCTTCAAATGCGCCAAATTATTACTGTCATTCACCACAATAAGAAAATGAATATGTAAAATGGCTGAGTGAATATTAATGATTATATATATAGTGTCGTAGACATGGTCTTCTAACTGACTGTTTCTGTAAATGTCTTGACATTCTCTAATTATCAGTATCATTATTACGAGCAGCAGCAACAACAACAACATCATTATTGTTATCTCATATGCATCAAATGATTAAACGTTTTTTTTTTATACCAAACATAATCATCCCCCACAGCCCATATGCTGGTGTGTTCAAACACTTCACAATCTTTATCTAGTAATTTAAAATTCTGTGGTTTTTCTCAAATTCATCATTTGATTTAGGGCAAATACAATATAATATCCATAACTATTATGGATTGGGGATTTATATCCTCAACTATCAATATACAAATTAATATCCATAACCATAGTTGCGGGTCATGATATGGCTAACAGTCTGTTACCACCGTTAAATTTGTAACGAAGACTGCCATGTCAGCATCCATATTGGCGTCCACGTCAACAAATAATTAAATATATAAATTTTATTTTTAAATAAAAAAATTTAAAAATTAAAGTTGAAAAACAAACTCAACCACTCTCCCCTCTTTTTCCCCCTATCTTCCTCCACCGTCAGCCTAGATCTGGAAGAGAAAATGGACTCGAATTCATAGATTCGGTCAATGGTCACAAGACTATTGACCTGGATTTGGTCCCGACCTACGGTACTGCGACTGTCGTCGACTGCAGAAGGCGTTGACTATCACCGACCTCGCTCCAGCTCCGATGCACAGAGCGCAGCTCCGAGTCGCATACCGGGGAGTCCCCGGTGCTACTCCGAGGCAGTGGTGGCTTCTTGTCGACGATGAGCTCTCCAGACCTGGATCGAAGATTGGGGATTTGGATTGACGATGGGGGGTTTGTTTCGTTACTTCCGATGGGTGAAAGAAGAGGGATTGGGTTTTTTGGTAGGGGGGACTCAAGCAATGTCAGTCTCGCTGCCACGCCTGCAGGACGGTGAGTGGATCCTTGTCGATGACTTCGTGTCTTTGCAGACGAAGGGGGAGATGGACAGATGAGAGAAAAAGGGGTTGAGGATAAGAATTGGGCGAATGGATGTGAGAGGAGGGGAGGGGTAATATTTGTTTTATTTTTTTACGTTTTATGTTATTATTTACTTAATCAATTCCACAGGGATGCCACGTTCTCAATTCCAGCTCAGTTTTTTTTTTTGCCAGGTTAGCATTGCAGAAAGACCTACTAACGGGTATTAACGGACAATTAACGATTGGATATTAATTTGTATATTGATAGTTGAGGATATAAATCCCCGATCCATAATAATTATGGATATTATATTGTATTTGCCCTTTGATTTATTATGATCTAAGAGATTAAACATAGTAGTTATGCAAATTTGTTTAGAATGACTGTTCCATAATCAGACAATTACATCGTGAAGCGCGGCATAGATGGTTCGAATCAAGCGAAATCAAAGGCATTCGTTGCCACCCGTTCGTAACACTAAGGATTAAAGACTTTTTTTTGGATATAGAGCGGCTTGTTGGACTACGTCTGAGGAGGCATTGGTGAATACAGATACCATATATGTTCATGGTTCAGCAAAATTCAGGTGGCGGACCAAAAGACGTAAAGAATGCGGGGGGGGGGGGGGGGGGGGGGGGGGGGAGGGGGGGTGACGTTTAAGGTAGATGGCATAAGGCAAACCCCTTCCCTATCACGACCACCTTCTCATTCTTGATTTAGAATTGGCGAAATACATTCATATAGCCAAACCTTTCACTCCTGTGACAGTTATAGCCACAACTTTCAATAATGACAAATCTAGCCATTCTGTGTATAAATTATGTTTATTTTAACTGACCGGTTAACTTTGTTGACTAGACTAACGGGATGTGTTGTCATGGCAATTTTTATAGTTTATTTTCCATGTTGGATTTACATCCATTTAATTTAATTAAAATATAAAAGAAAAATTATAAGGGAAGCCAAAGGTCACGTACAGAGACTCATTCAGCCACCCCTTTCAAACTCGTTTACGATCCCCACTCGACCAGAATCCGAATTTGCTTTTCTATCGAATTCTCCGTCGAAGGTCAGAGAATCGAACCGTGGGAGACCAACCGTCATGAACCAACACAGCCGTGAAGCTCCAAAAAAACCCATATTCTCGTCATCCCCATCTCGACGCCGCAGTCGACGGTTCTCCATCTAATTGACGGCGACCTAACGGGATTCTAGTCTGGCCAACACAGCCCGATTTGATGGCTAGACCCTCTAGATTGCTGTGTAGAGAACCATAATCCCGCTGGCTATCAAATTAACATTGCCCTAGTTTTCTCTGTTTCAGTTGCGGTGAGTTTTCATCCCTGCTTCTTCATCAACGTTGCCCTAATTTGCCTAATTTGCCCTAATTTTCAAAACGTTGCCCTAATTTGGAATGGCAGTTACTTCACATATGGAGGACACTGTTTGGAGATAGACTGGGCAAGAAGTTACCGAGTCAGCAACGGAAGACATAAAAATGAAAATAAGCTTAAAAATTTTAATTTATTTTCCTCAATTTATTTTCTGAAAATTAATTATTTATTGAAGTTATTTTTATTTTATTAAATATGACGTGGCGGCTAGGTGCATGACGTGGCAGCTGATGTGGAAGTTGACATGGATAGGTGTATGTCCACCTCAGCTTACCGTTAACGGTGTTAAAGAAACCTCTAACGCCGTTAAAGTTTATAACGAAAATGGCTATATTTGTCCAAATAATATCCTAAATCTGGCTAGATTTGTCATTACTGAAAGTTGTGGCTATAACTGTCACAAGAAGAAAAGGTTTGGCTAGACCAATGTATTTCGCCTTTAGAATTTTTACTAAGATCGGATATGATCACCAGCAGTGGTTGATGATATAACATTCATACATATGATTTTGATACTCTAGCAAGAGGTTTTTCACTATCATTTCCAGTTGCCCCCCCCCCCCCCCAGGGGTATGGTTGTCATTTGGGATGCCCTATTCCTCCATCTGGTAATGTACGCAGAGAAGGTCTTGGTTAGGTTACATCTTGGTGCTTTCTAAGTCACGTTTGGTTACATCTACCTATATGTTGTGTCACGACTGTTTTCTGCGGATCGGGAAATAGGAGGATTCGACAATGCAAGAAATGAAAGCACAAACACACGACACACGATATACGTGGTTCACTAACACAATGTGTGTTAACTATTCCACCGGAAGGAGAGACCCAGTTTCACTATATTTCGAGGAGATACAGATTACAGAGTAGCATGAGAAGTATTTATATTACTTCTCCTAAGTCTAACCCCAATCCAATATGGTAAAAGAAAAGCGGTTACAGCCAGGCCTAGAACCAGGTCCCACATAATATTGAGCCCATACACCATGAGCCGGGGGCATTGCCCCTGGATCCCACTCGTTGACCGGTCCGCGCAGCCCCGGTGACCTCCAGTCATAGTGGTTGATAGTTCGATTCAAGTCACATCAACAAATCTCCACCTTGAATTGAATCTTCTTCCTCTGAAATCTCTGATGTACACTGATCCTTCTCTCGCTCCTCCATTTATGTCCCATAGGGAGGATTCACCCACTCAAGATATTCAACAAGTCCAAGCAGTGTTGGAACTTGCCATATGGAACTGGCTTCGTGAACAAGTCAGCAGGATTACCCGCAGTGCCAACCTTTTCCACATTAATCATCTTCTCTGTCTTCAAGAAATGATACCTCACATCGATGTGCTTAGTCCTCTCATGATGGACTTGATCAGTGGCCAAGTATATTGCACTCAAACTGTCGCAATACACCACTACCTGATCATGATGTAGACCCAGATCACCAACAAGTCACTTCAACCATATTCTCTCCTTAGCAGCTTCTGTCAACGCTATGTACTCTGCTTCAGTAGTAGACAATGTCATTGTCGACTGCAGAGTTTCCTTCCAACTCACTACAGAACTCCCAAGAGTGAATACATAAGCGTTCATCGATCTTCTCTTGGCAACATATCCAACATAGTCAGAATCTGAATAACTAGCCACTAAGCACTCTGTATCACTTTTGAAGCTAATCCCCACATCAGATGTATCCTTAAGGTACCGGAAGATCCTCTTCACAGCGTGCCAATGCTCCTTCTCTGGTTGTATCATGAACCTGCTAACAACACTGGACAATATCTTCTAGATGTAGCTCTTCTGTGACAAGAAAAGCTTCTTCTTCTCTCTATCCCTATAAATCTCCATAACCAAAATCTTCTAAGTAGCTCCCAAATCCTTCATCTCAAATTCGGCACTGAGAAACCCCTTTAACTTGTGGATATCAGACTTCGACCTCGGGACTATGAGCATATCATCCACATATATATCATCAAACCATCCGCTGCCTTGCTATGATATACACAACAATCATATGGACTTCTGTTGTAGCCCAGCTCAAGCATGTAGCTGTCAAACCTCTTGTACCACTGCCTTGGAGATTAATTAAGTCCATACAAGGACTTCTTAAACGTACAAACATAATCCTCTTTTCATGGAACTTGGAATCCTTCTGGCTGAGTCATGTAAATTTCTTCCTTCAACTCTCCATGTAGGAAAGTTGTCTTCACGTCTAGCTGCTCGGGCTCCAAGTCAAAATGTGCAACTATTGCTAGCAACATCCTGATTGAAGTGTGTCTAAGCACTGGTGAGAAAATCTCATTGTAGTCAACTCATTCCCTCTGCGAGAAGCCTCTTGCAACTACCCGAGCTTTAAATTTCATGCCCTCTCCAAAAGTCATTCCTTCCTTCTTCTTGTACATCCACTTGTTTGTAACAATCTTCCTTCCCTATGGATGTTTCACCAGCTCTCAAGCATGGGATTCCATCTCGTCCCCCATTGCAGCAAGCCATTGAGCGGCTTCGCCACACGAAACTGCTTGTTTATAGGATTGTGGTTCACCCGCATCCACCTCTTCAGCAACCTAAAAAGCATACGCCACCATGTCCTCGAAGCCATACCTTTGTGGAGGTACTCCTACAGTCACTCTTTTTGGTCTACCGGAAGCTATAGATTGTTGAGCTCCTGCACTGGACTCTGAATTTTCTAGCTCATCAGAAACATCCTCATGTTGATCTTCTCCACCTTGGTGGCTAATAGTCTGATTCAAGTCACATCAATATGTTGTAACTATCCTTATTGTTGAACTCATTGCATATGTCCTCCCAATTTCTCTAACTTGTCATCCAGGGAGAGGAACGAATTCACATGACCGATCGGGAGAGGGAGACAAAAGAAAGCTCGAAGGGTAGTTCGCTGGAGCTAGGGTAACTCGACTCTAAAGGAGAGGAGCGGAAGCAACCGATGACTAAGATTCTATAACTCTCACCTTGCTCAGAGTTATGGGCGCGCCCAAGGGTCTGACTTTCTTCCACACTGTCATCTTAACATGACTTGATCAATGAATATTTTTATAAATAATAAGATTTTTGTATGGCATATGATGGGGGAGATCGATCTTCGACACAGAAGGGCTAATCTCTTCTTGAGTACTTAGCCAAGCCCCCTCAGGTGTGCGGGTATGATGATATAATGACACAGGAAACCCATGTATTCTTCTTTATCGTTGAGGAAATCCTTATTAGATATGGGTTATTGGTGTAAATTTTAAACTCTAGGATAGGGATTATGGAGTTTAAATTTACAATCTTATTTGAATATATATATATATATATATATATATATATATATATTGGGTTAGACTTGCGTACGTCAGACGTATACTATACGTCAGGTACTACTAGTGAGATATCACTATCTAGACCATGAATTAAATCGAGTTTGGGGTATGATACTATACCCTAACCTCTAATGGATAAACCCCAGGCACCGATTTTCTAAACCCTAACCCAAAGTTTGATTTAATGAAAAACAAAAATTGACCGTTAAGATTGGCCGGAGGTCATCTAACTACATCTAATGGCTAAATCACCTGACGTATACTATACGCCTGACGTACACCAGTCATCACCATATATATATATATATGGTGGCTTCTATGGTACCCCGGGTGAAATCCGGGGTACGAATTACCAGGATTTTTGTGTCTGATATTATACCCTTAACCCTTAATGAGTGAACCCTAGGTCATAATTATCTAAATCATAATATATAAACCCTAAGATGGTGCATTCCTTTTTGTGCCTATATTTGGATGAATCATAACCGTCGATTATTATTTCTAATTAAATTGATCTTGGAGTATAAGATTGGGAGAGTTAACACCTAGATTTTGATCTTTAAGTGTTAGAGTATAGTATCATGTCCGAAAGATCGGTCAATTCAAGGTCTAGATAGTGTTTTCATACTCAAGGTATGCGGTACCCCGAATTTCACCCAGGGTACCGTAGAACTCGCCATATATATATATATATATATGTATGTGTGAATGGATCCAACTGCTTTGGAATTTTAATTGCTTATGGTTGAAGAGAGCAACTAGAGTAATTTATTTTTCTAGTGAAATTATACAAACTAATAAGAACGAATAAAGTTGATCCAAACATTCTTTCACTTGGTTTGGACCCAACGACAACTCACCAAAACAAGCTTTGCTTTTTTTCAAGCAGTATTAATAACCCATAGCATCATTTTCTTCAAGCAATATAAATTACAACTAGATTACCGGTGGCGCTTTTCTGCACCTTTTTTACTCGTTCATTTTAGTATTCGGTTTTTTTATGCTCGGTAGTTTAGTTTTATGGAGTTATGACGTGGAAATTATGTTTTCAGTTATAAATTGGCTTGGGAAATGGGAGAGAAAAAATTGATGATCGAGAATGTGATATAATAAATGGAGAACTTACGTATGTCACAACTTGTGAAAAAATGACATTCACGTAACTCTATTTTTCATGTTTTAATAATGAAGAGTTGTATTTTATATCAATGAACATTTGAACTACATACCAAACATCTAATAAATTATGGTTGGTGGTGTTGTGAAACCACTTTATTGTATTAATGAGATTTCGTGAAAATATTGATTAGTGGTTAGTGGCTTTGTGTTAAAAAAAATACACATTCGTAAAAAAAGGATACACATGAATATTTGTTGATTTGCTTGAAAAATAAAATTTGTGGGGAAAATTATATCAATATTGATTGTCACAATTTCTACGGAGAAACATCACTCTATAATTAAGACTTGATATAATTACATAATTGCTTAGCTATTTGGATAACACCTATCTGGATCCAGTAAGTATTTTGTCCCCTTCTATCTCAACCTAGTTATTTCTCAAATCTTTCGGCTATCTCTAATTTAGCCAAAGATATACTATTCCCAATTAATAATAATCACTATTGACATTTAAAAAATCATATCGGTATATCACATTTGATGTTGTGTCATGTATCAAAATTTAAAAATAATGATGTAAAAGCATTGTTATAAGAATCGAAGCGGATCAGCGAATGGACCAGCAGAACCACCAAACTGGTTATAATAGTGGTTCGGTTAATCTGTTTTGAAGTCAGGGATGACCGAACGGTTTTAACGGTTTAACATAAAGCCTGATGAACCACTCCGGTTTGATTGGTCCACGGGTTCATTTTTTTACCACAAAAAAATAAGAAACAAATACTTTAACGTAAATTAAGACCACCAACCTCAATTACTGCTTTTATTTATGTTTCCTTTTCTTCGTTTCTCATCATCATTGTCGGCTTTATGTGGTCCACTACAGATTACCATCGTGATTAATAAATTGAACAAAATTAAAATATTATGATTTTTTTGTGAGATTGTTTGAAGGATTTGTTTGGACTTTAGATGATGGATGATATGCATTTGAAATTGTTTATGGTTAGTGATGAATTCCGACTAAATTAGCGTAGTATATATGTCTTTATATTATAGCGCATGAACGTGTCTATCAATAATTAACCAACGATTCTATAATAGTTAACCTTGAACCATAACCCACAAAATTTTCCGGTTCAGCTACCGATCCGATTCTAAAAATAATATTTAAAAGTGTTAAAAATTATAAAATATTTAAAGTATTACTAAAATTGAAAACCTTAATTCTTAATATGAAGGATGGACTTGTTAGAGTGAATGTACAATATTACTGACATTCTTATATATAAAGCTGAAGCTTAGTTACTGTTGTCTAAAAAAAATACCATTATGATACCTCAAATTTTATTAAATTATAACTTAGTCATTATAATGTAAAATTTTATTTTGGTACTCCAAATTTTATTTTAGTGTAAAATTATTGAACAATTATGTTTTGCTATCTAAATTTTAAGAGATTTTTGTACCTACTATTTTTTAAATTTACATATTGGTAAAATAATATGATTCTACTTGATTCCATGAATCCGGATCCATCAATCCTTTTGAACCAATCCATGAATTTAATCCACCATAAAATAAAAGTATAACTTATATATAAAGCTGAAGCTTAGTTATTGTTGCCTAAAAAATCCCATTTTGATACCTCAAATTTTATTAAATTAAAAATTATTCATTATAATGTAAATTTTATATTTTGATACCCCAAATTGAAATTTAGTGTAAAATTATTGAACAATTATGTTTTGGTATCTAAATTTTATGAGATTTTCGTACCTACTATTTTTTAAATTTACATATTGGTACAATGTTTAGATTCCACTTGAATCCATGAATCCAGATCCACCAAACTTTTTGAACCAATCCATGAATCCAATCCACTATAACATAAAAGTATAAATTTGGTTTATACCATACGTGATGTTGTATCACTCAACTGTCGGAGAATATTCGACCATTTTATATTTGCTCATTACGAGAAATATTAAATAAATGATAAAAGAGAGTCAGCTCTAAAATATTACAAAAGCGAATTTATAAACTCATTTAGTACATTTACGGGGTACTAAACAAACTTCTACTAACTACATATAACAAAATATGCAACATTTACATAAGCAAGTGTCAATAAATTGCTACGGTGAAAAGGATTGACTGTTGTATTGACGACCAACTAAAAGAATTGGTCAAAACCTTTCTATCGTCTACTTCCTCTTCATTTCATTTTTCAGTCGCATTCCATAACCCTAATTAGTGTACTATTTTATGTATTCTAATCACAAGTATGAACGGGTCCATACACGACTCACCAACAATCTAGGAATTAATAATTGAACTACGAACCACTAACTTTTTTAGCTCAATGTACTCTCAAGTCCAATTAAAAATAAATATATATGGTTATTACTTATTTGAAAGGTGTCATTTTCCACTATGGGATTTGAAGGCGTGAAATTTCAAGGGAGTTCCAGTTTGTATTTTTTTTGCTTCTCTCTAGAGTTTTTCTTTGACTAGAATTTTCAACAATTATACATGGAATGTTTAGCTAGGTATCTACACATATCAAATAAATAGTTTCCTATTTTTTATAAAAAAGTAAATAATTATCAACTTAAATACATTGTCATAAAAGAAATTAAGGCTCAACTATGCCAATTACAGTTCGGTACCTAAAGTTGATAGATCTTTAGATTTATAACCTAAATTTATTTTTTGGCATATAAGTTCTCAAAATATTGATGGAACATTATATTTTAGTACCTAAAATTTTATTGTATTACATTTGGTACCTAAACTTTTGAAGTACTACAAATAGGTCTAATTTTTGTGTGTAATTAAAATACACTCGAATAAATTGGTATCCGTACCCAACTAATACACATTTAGATTATGAAAGTAAATATTCATACCTTACCAAATCCATCTGCAAACTTCTAAACCCATATATACGTCAGCCATATATATCCTACCGATAATCAATGGGTGTACTTGGGTTTATGTAAATATCATTTATTAACCAAAAATTTCAATTTTTTTTAAATTGGATGTTTATCGTCATATATATCTTCTCAGTCAATATCAATATTACTAACAAAACTACTAATAAAAAATTAATTTTAGACTAATAATACTAACAAAACACCATAACAAGCGATATAATACATGCTCATAGGTAATCTCCGCTCGCGACAAGACGCGGAATCACCACCTAGTAGTATATATATGAATGAAGCTCATATAGAATAAAGACCATGCACCAAATTTCTCGACAACCACCGGCTTCTCTTTTCCTTCGAATTTTGAACAAAAAATTTCAAGATCAATTTCTAGTCATATTTCACGATTTCACGTCTAATCAACTTGGTAAGCGATTAAAAAAAACCTTGGAAAGCCTTTGAATATAAGAAGATGGGGTTTTCTAATGAATTAAAAATCCCAGTCAAGTCACCACTAGTAAAAGGTTCCAAAGCAAAAGGAGAATGGCTGAAAGTAAACTGTAAAAACGGCAAGAATGGCAAGGGAAAAAGAATAAGGATTTGAAGAATAATCCATCATTAGCACAAGATTTGACCATCAGAAAACAGGGGCCCGGCTTTTTTCATGCTTCCTCGTTTATTATGGTTTGCTAAGGCAGACAAAGAGACCAATCTTTCTACTTCTCCAAGAAAGCTAAACAATAAAGGATTTTTTTTTCTTCTATTGTTGCACAATTTTAAAGGGAGCAAAAAGCCAAAAAGCAACTCGAAACCAAAGCAAACCTAAAACCGCTCTCCCAACCTCCCTTTTGATGTTTTTTGTGCCTTTCATCAATCAAGCAAACCAACCAATCTACAATGTTATGTGTTGTCTATTATTGCGTCAATCTTTGAAACCCATGATGAAGAAAAGGCAAGTGCGAATGGGTATCCAATGATTCCAATAGCAACGAAGAGTTGCCACAAGTAAATAAGAAATGCCCAATGATGGTCATTGTGAATGGCAATTACAATTAGTGAGGGCATCAAATGATGTGCTAATGTCACTTCAATTTTTTCTTAAATCATGAGCTAATGCCCATAACCTATCAAGTCAGTGGAACGATTCCGGATAACGGATTGTGTTATTTCTTCTCGAATTAGCATTTAAATGACTGATTGATTTGTCAAAATTTAGTACGCTTTTCAGTCGATTATATTTGAAAATCAAACCATGTCGTTTTGCATAGGATCCTAACGATATGGATAATTTATAGATGCTAATAGTCCTTACGACAATACAATCAAGGACGGATACATGACACTTTAGGCATGTCCCGAGACACTCCTAAAATTTGGGAAAACGATTATCCAACCTTCGATAGTAATTTCGTATGAAAAAATGGTATCTTGGGACACCTCTAAAATTTGAAAAAATGATTATTCTACACTCTGTAGTAGTTTGCTTATGATTAAAAAATATAGTGGTACTCTGACTTTGTGTTATTCAAATCTAGGACACTACTATTATTAATAAACATGTTCTGCATTAGGTTGCAACTCATTTATTGTTTTATTTTAAACACTATGTAATAGTAAAAACTCTATTTCTTATTCCCAACTATTTTCAAAATCCAACAATTAAAATATTTATGGGCTATCCTTAATTTGGATTAATTTTATGATTACACGACAACTCGACAAGTGTTGAGTAATATCAAGAACAAAGTCAGACATCCGATATGCGATCAGTTTGTGGATTATTTTCTAGTATGATAATACAAATTTGTTGAGCAGTATAGGCTGAGGCTATTTTATATTATTTTTCTCAGAATACGAAAACCCTTTGTGGCCTTTTGTTAAAATTAGTACTAGTAGGATATTTATGGATGTTATTTGAGGCTCCGCCACTGAATACAATTCTAATAATATGGTTTATTTATGGATGTTATTAGTCTTTCTGAAACTATAGCTGTAGAATTTTTTTGATATTATAAGGATGTAAGTATTGAGAAGAATTATTCGCAGTTATGCTCGTGAACCCATCGGCACGATATCTGGTACATTGTGTTTAAATTTCTTTTCCTAAACTTAATAAATAGGTATTTTGCCCCTTTTTTTGGGTGTACTCGTTGGGTTGAGTTTATGGTTATAGAAATCTGACCTACATTAGACCAAATGACATCTTATGTATGTGTAGAGATTATTAAGAATGACAACGAATCAAAATGAGGCGGATTTACCAAACTCCTATCCTGCCATACTATGAAAAAAGTCAAGAAGTTATTTTTATTTTTATTTTAGTGTTTGATTTAGAAATAGAATTAATAGGATGATTACCCCAGGTTTAATATCATCACTAGTTTTTTACCCGGCCTGTTGGCCGGAGAATTTCATTTTATTATTTATATTGATTAATTTATCTATATGTTTAAAGTTTTGTGAATCTTAATACTTAATAGTTAGCACACTCGCTTATGATGTTTTTATTATCTAATCATATATCATGTTGTGAAGGTTTATCACGTCTCATTTAGGGTCGTATATCAAGATGTTTCATTCAAGACACTCAAATTTATTATCTTATACAACATATAATAATTCGTAATTCTCGAGTTTGGATGAACTCTGAACTAATTGATGAGAGTTCAAATAATTGGATAAAGATAATTGATTACTGGATAAAGAACTTGGCACATATCATACCCTTATTATGATCAAATTCTCTAATCCTCACTCATTTTCATTGTGGACGTTTATGAAGTCTCGATATAGGATCTTAAGCCAAAATTTGTCTATCAAGACACTCAAATTTAGTATCTTATAGAATACATATCAATTGCTCAATTTTTAAGTTTGGAGTAACCCTCAACCCATGGTTGTTGTCTAGATGTTGGTTTAGAATCTCAATCTAATGCATTCACATAAATTATGGATGATTCTCATCTTAACAGGGTCCTCCCGTATATAACTTTCCAAATGTTTCAATGTGCATTCGCTATATATTTTTTTTTATCTTTGGTGTTTGTTCATAGAAACATTGTGACATTTCACATGCATTTGAATTCTTGGATGTATTATAGGCATTTTATTGTTAATAAAGAGTTTATTATACTTTCAACCCTAATGATATCATTGAAGTCGGCTCATTGGGTGGAATATGAAAACCAAGTTTTTTTTGGCTAGGGTAACTCGATGTAAATACAAATTCCTTACTCTTATAAACTAAAATAATTTTATTTTGAGACTTCGATATGGGAAAATTTTTGTTACAACAAAAAATTGGTATGGAATCACACGCATACATCCATATAGCCAGTGACTTCTCATAATTGTCTTACTGAACTCATCCTTATTAAAATTCTTCATTTAAACCCAATACATTGGTTTAGACTCTTGTAACTATAAAGGTTTTTGGTCTAGATATCTCAAATAACACACTAATGTTTATTTATTACCTCAATTGTCGAATTTGGATTCGTCTACCGAGACATTCAAATATTAAAAGAAAAATTCTAACCTTTATTTGATTAATTCCTAGGTCATTGGTTGATAACAAAATGTTTAACGTATATCCTTAACAAATATTTCTCTAACTTTCACACGTGTCATTTTTCAAGGCATCTCGTGTCTCATCCTAGGATATAAAGTCAAAGTTAGGCAACAATCATGCTTAAGTAATTTTGAAAACTTTGATTTATAATCCTCAACAATTAATAACTCCATGTCTGAAAATCTTAGCATATATATAACGTAAGACCTCAATAGAGTTAGCTTAATCAACATGATTTATAGCAAATATTAGTAATGTGAACTTATGATACAGTATAAATTATTTCTCCTATGATTCCTATGTTTTCACTTAATAAGAATGAAAAAGTTTTTTTTAAGAAATAACTATTATTGCTTGGTCAAATTTCTACTAAAAAAGTAATATATTTATGTGTATTTGTTTAAATTGTTCATCAAAATGTAATATATTTTTTAATTTTAGTAAAAATGAGTAAAAAATTTATTAGTAAACTTTAATAAAATATTTTTTGGTTTAAAATATGTGATATGTGTCACTCTATATACATTAGTCTACTGTGACACATTGATATAATGCAAAAGCAAAAACAAAACAAAATGAATTATTGGGTAAAAGAAAATAAATTTAAAAAAAAAAAGAGTTATTGCAAATGTGATATATGTCATTCTTCATACATTATCTATTAATGTGTACATTTATATAATACAAAAAAAGAAGAAATATTAAATGAAGAGAGAGATAGCTTCATGAATATATCAATAATTTTTTTTTGTAAAAAAATAGTCCACCTAGGCAACTTGTGAACTCTCCAAATGCCTATGTGGCAAACATTTACTTTTGAATTGCCATAATATTATGTATAGAAGATAGATAGATAGATAGATAATTATTTGTAGTGTTTGATTTAGAAATAGAATTAATAGGATGATTAAATGATTAGGGTACAACCGGTTGGGTTGTGCTGGTTAATTGGGATGATTAAATGATTATTATATTAATATTTTTAATGACGTGTTATGCTTATTGGACAAAAAGTAACGGGGTTTTTTATGGGATTGGACGGATTGACCAATTCGTTATTAATCTAAACATATGTTATCGAAACGTGCAAAATTAAAGGTTTGTAACCGTTTTGTACAAAGTGGATAGTTTTGTGACAGTTTATAATAATTAGCCTTAATAGGATAGAGGGAAAGAAACTAAGGCTCAAAGCATTACACATAATTAGTGTTGTAAACGAACCGAATAGTTTTTGTTTAATTAGGGTAGCATCCCGGAGGGCGTCCGTTAGGAGGAATTAATGGCGGAGAAGAGAAGAGCGGTCCCATGCCATGCGCGTGAGGGGTGGGGTGGGCCACACTAGCAATTGCCGTTTGTTTTTCTAATAAAAAGAAAAAGAGCGCAAGGTGGGGCAGGTGAGGGGTCAGATATGTCATGCTTTTGGGATCCTTGCAATTATTGAACTCATGCAGCAGTAGCCTTTAATCATAACATCAACTCAACCCACACGGTCACTACACTACTCCCAACCCAAACCAAAACCAACAAAAGAAAAAAAAAAACAATAAAGTAAAAAAAAAGGGACAATGAATATATAATAATGAGTAGAAAAGAAGTGATGGAACACATACCAATACCTTAGGTTGAACTGTTGAAGTGAGAAGAGGCTACACCCCATCAAATTTTAAATACATATATAATTTCTAACAATTTTAGTAAATAGAATAGTTGGCAAGGATTTAGGCAGGGTTGCAAATGAATCGAGTAGTGCTAAGGTTTACGTCATCTTGAACTTGACTCGTTTATTAACGAGCTGACTCGACTCTATCTCGAGTTAGGCTTCTTTACTAAATCTTGACTCGTTTTAATACTTCATTTTATATGTCATGTCTTTAATAAAAGTTGACTGGTTGGTTCTAATAAAGAAAAAGGAGAACCTCACTAGTTTTATTTGCAAGAATCTTTGAAACACACTTATACAACTCATTGCACAACAAGATATTAGTCTAAAGTTCTTCATGTTATCAACATTGGAGATGATTCAGGCTCATTTGTACACTTTTTATTCTCAATTTGCTTAGTAGTTTGAAGCATTTTTACTCTGGGAGGTTTGGTTTTACGTTGGGTTGTGCCTTGTTTTTGGTGTTTTTCATGCTTTGGCAAGTGGAACAAACCCCGGAGTCGAAAGCTGGACGAAAGGACGAAAGATCAAGTCAAACGGTGGAAACAACAACAGTTCATGGTTTGGACTATGAGTTCACGGTCTTAGTGGAGGCGTTTCCCGCGAACTGCCAGGCATCCAGAACACAGATGGTTTTCAGTGGACAGATCTAGTTCACGGTTGTAAGACCGTGAACTCCAACCTCCGTCCGTGAACAGAGTTAAGTGATGCGGCGCGTTTCATTGTTGGTTCACGGTCTGGACTTTCAATTCACGGTCGTGAACTGAGCCCGATCTGGATATATTAAAGAGGTTGAGCCAAAGGACAAAAGGGAGGGACCTAGTGTGAGAAACTTCTTCTTCTTCTTCTTCTTCTTCTTCTTCTTCTTCTTCTTCAGATTTCTAGAGTGAGAAAGTGACGAACCAAAGAAGAGGATAAGCTAGGGTTTCATCTTCAAGCAAGGAATTGGAAATTCCTCCCCCAAAGGAGGATATCTTCAACACAAGGAGCAAGGCTAGCATTTCTTTGATGGTTTCCCTTCTTCTCTCTCGTGTTTTCTCTTCTCCTAGCACGGAGTAGTCCCTTCTTTCACTTGGGTGTTTGCAAACCCTAGCTACAATTATGTGAATGCTTGTATGAATTGAATGATTTGTGTGTGGTTGTGTTTATAATGTGAATGTGGAGGTATTATTCATGAATGCTTGTGTTGTGTGAAAGCCTATCAATCTAATTGCCATTCTAACCTAGGTAGAGAGAACCCCCCCCCCCCCCCCCCTTCCTTTCTTTGAAAGAGACTTGAATGATGCATTTTCTTAGGCAATTCATTGTCTCCTAGTTGGGTTAACGCAAGGCAAACCTCCAATTTTCTATTAGCACCTAGGGTTTGGTTATGGGAGGCCGTCCGAAATCCGATTCGAGGGTGAAGTCTAACCAATCCTTAGTCAATTGGTTGAGAGAGTCGCATTAGTGGCTTGGATCGTATCCCCTTTCCTCAATCTAAAGACTAAGAGGGTGGCTTTGGCTACTTGTTAGACTTCCCTACGGTTTACAACCCCCTCACCACACACGACCATTCGATCCATCAAGTCGTAATCTCTAGCTAGGGGGAGCAACACTCGGGTGAAGCCTTCTCAATTAGTGTCAAATCCTTTTTATCTTTGCAAGCATTTTAACTTTAGATTGTTGTTTTCACCAAAAACCAACCGCTAGATAATGTTTCAAACAATCGAAGTAGGGGTACATGAGCCAACCCGGGTCGATATTTAAACATACTTGGCATGTACTGCACCCGGTTAAGGTTTATACTTGGGCCTTAATCAGGAGTTTTTAAGTGGTGCATTCAGGACGAGTTAAGTTTTTGCCGCCGTTGCAGGGAACCAATGGTTCATTATTTTGAAAAGATTGTTTTGTGTTAATCTAGCTTTTAATTTTTGTTTTGTGTATGCAAATCTTGTTTGTGCTATACGTATTGTGGTCTTTTGAGTGTGTGCAGGGAGGTGTATGACCGAAGTAATCCGACACCTTTGGCGCCACTAGACGAGGATCTCAACCGGACTCTCCGACACTTAGCTCATGAGAGGGAACTAGCAGAGGCAAGAAGGAGGATAGAAGAGGAAGTTGTATTTGAGGAAGGGGTTGATTCTAAAGTGGAAGGAAGTGGTGCCGAGATGGCGGCTAATCAACCCGCTCAAGGAGCGGCCGCGGACGAGCAACTGATGACCATGGGCTATTACATAGCTCCAAGGCCAATAGATATTCAACCCGCCATTCGACATCCACCCGTGGCCGCCAACAATTTTGAGATCAAGACCGCCCTTGTCAACTTGATTCAACATAATGCCCTATTCCATGGGCTTAGTCACGAGTATCCAAGGTAGAATGTTCAAAATTTCATTGAGCTTGCGGGGAGTTTGAAGATCAATGGTGTCCTCGAAGATGCTTTGAAGTTGAGGTTATTCCCCTACTCTCTTGCGGGGAATGCATCTCGGTGGCTCAACAATAAGCTGACTCTCTCGATCACTTCGTGGGATTATATGCTCAACAAGTTTATGACTCGGTATTGCCCACCTTCAAAGACGACCGAGTGGCGCAAGAAGATCACCCATTTTGAGCAAGAGGAAGATGAGACATTGAGGGATGCTTGGGAAAGGTACTCTGATTACTTCCTCTAATGCCAACATCATGGATTTGAGGAGCGATTCCGGATTGAGAGCTTCTATGGCGGTCTCCACTAAGACGATGAGATCCTCATTGACTCCTTATGTCAAGGGAAATTGATGAACATGACTCCTCCACAAGTGACAGAGGTGCTTGAAGACATGGAAAGTAAAGGGTATGATTGGGGCTTGGCAAGAAGTGGAAAGAAAAGTATCTCAAGGGGAGTGCAAAGTGTAGGAGCGAGTCCCCACTCGAAGCCAAGATTGATCGGTTGATTGAGGCACTCCTAGTGGACAAGAAGCATGGGAATAGGCTGGTAATGGCATGTGATTGGTGTTCAAGTACCAACCATGAGATTTCGGATTGTCAAATGATGAAGGAATCAAGCACCGCCGAAAAGCAAGTGAGTTTCATTGCCAATTCTAGGGGGAAAACCCCCTATAGCAACACTTACAACCTGGGGTGGTGAAATCATCTGAACTTCTCTTGGTCTTCTCCTACCAATCCAAGACCCCCCGATTTCCAAGGACCAACGAGAAATTACTAACCAAGGCCTACTTTCATTCAACGAAGGCCACAATTCCAAGGCTCTAACTTCCAACAACCGTTTCAAGCTCTAGGAGGTCAAGGGTTTCAACAAACCGATAAGTTTGCAAAACTTGAAGACCTTGTGACCACCTTTGTGAGCACGAGCACTCAAAGGTTCAAGAAGATTGAGCAATTTATGGATGTGGCAACAAAAAAGTTTACCTTGGTTGAAGCGGGATTAATTAGCCATTAAGCAAGACTTCCAACTTGGAAGTGCAAATTGGCAATCTTGTCCGGATCCTCACCGAGAGGTCAAGGGCAGCCCTACCCTCTCAAACCATTGTTAACCCCAATGATCAAAATGCCGGGTGCAAAGCAATTATTTCGAGGAGTGGGAAGGTTACCCCGAAGGTTTTTCTTAAGGAAGTGAACGAAGAAGAGAAGACCCTTCCATAGGCAAATGATCCCGAAGAATGGGGAGAAAAGGAAGAAGCGCCTAAGAAGGCATTCCTGACGCCACCACAAGTGGCTGAGTGCAAGCCTCCTCTTCCTTTCCCCACAAGGATGCAAAGGACCGATTGGAGGCGAAGTGCGGAGTATTCATGGAGATGCTCAGAAAACTCCACATCACCATTCCATTATTGGAGGCCATGGTGCATATGCCGAGGTACGCCAAATACCTAAAGGGGCTTCTCGCCAAGAAGCCGAAATATGAAAACCTCTCCAATGTCACCTTGGGCGAGGAGTATCTGCCTTTATCCTCAACAAGTTGCCTAAAAAGCAACCGGATCCAGGTAGTTTCACTATCCCCCTTTCCATCGAAAATAATCTTATAGAAAGCTCCTTGGCGGATTTAGGAGAAAGCATTAATGTGATGCCTTACAAGCTTTTTAAGAAGTTGCATTTGCGTGAATTGAAGCCCACTAGGCTTAGTGTCACATTGACCGATCGCTCTGTCATTAGTCCTAGGGGGTATTGTGGAGGACGTCCTAGTGAGAGCTGAAAATTTCTATTATCCGGCGGATTTTATTGTCCTCGATATCAGTGAAGATGCAGATATGTCACTGATACTAGGACGCCCCTTCCTTGCCACCGCCAAGGCTTTAATCGATATTATTGAGGGAACTTTGGTGTTGAGAGATGGGGAGGAGAAACTTACTCTTTCAATTGATCCTAAGGTTAAGAATGATGTGGTGAAAGAGTTGGAATCTTGTGGTATGAATGGGAGTGGAGGTGAGCCTCTCAAGGCAAACCCCACTAGTATGTATGTTTCATTTGATGATGAGGTGCAGGAAATCAAGGCGGGTGCTAAGTCCGGAGGAAAGAAGAAGAGAGTGTGGAGGGATACGCTTCATCAAGCCTCCTCCCAACCAAAACATAAGGGTAAGGCGAAGATGCCGGGCCAAGAGGGCCACCCTAAGGAGCTAAAGGAAGGAGGTGTCAAGCCTCGCCCCGAGACCGTGGAAGATCCACTCTTGGTGGCTTCATGCCCTCAAGCATGATAGATCCGCAACGTCAAGCTAGTGAGGTTAAAATAACGCTTGTTGGGAGGCAACCCAACGACAGTTTGTTTTCTTTTCCTTATTTTTCTCTTTTTTTGTGTGTGAAGAGTTCAAGTGTTGAATTTGGGGGTATCATCGTGCCAAGTCTCTGTGTTTGCGAGTACCATGTTTTTCACTTAGTTCACGGTTTTAGCTTCCAGTTCACGGTCTTAGTGACCGTGAACTGGAGCCTCTGTCCGTGAACTAAGGGTACTCCCCCTGTTTTCAAAACTCAACATTTGACCCCAGTTCACGGTCTGGGAGTTATGTTCACAGTCTTAGTGACCGTGAACTGATACCTCCGTCCGTGAACCGAGGGTTCTGCGTATAAAAGGGGCATGAACAACTCAGATCACTTCACGACCGCCCCTTTTCGCCGGAGAAATCAAAAACTCACCGGAAAACCACGATTTTCCATAAAATTTTTGTAGATCCCAGCTTCCTTCGACCTCCAAACCCAAAACAAATCACATACCCATTCTCCTTTCACCCGGGCGCACCTTCGCCTGAATTTTTGGGAGATGTGGGTCTAGTTTGTTTCTCCGGCGAGGCTCCGGTGACCCCTCTCCTGGCAGTTTTCGTGCAATTTTTTGGGCTCCTTCGTCCTTTCCTCACTTCCACCTCAACCCTACTTGAATCTCCAGGTTTGTTTTCGACCTTTTCCTTATCAATTGTTGGAGAATCGGATTAGGGTGTGAAGTGAGGTGAATTTTTGTGAATTGTTGCTTGACTATAGAAATTAGGGCGAGGGAGTAGCCGAATAATATTATTGAATGATATTAGATGATGCATGAACTTAATTGAGCCTTGGTGGGCATAAATTTTGTTGTGGTAGAATATGAAATTTGCCCACCAAGTGCGAATATGTGAATGAATGTGGATCAATGATTGTGGTTGATGGTTGGAAGCCATCGGGGTATGGATTAGGTTTGATTTTTTGTGTTGATAATCTATGAACCATCTAGAACCACGCCTCGATGAGCTTTGTGTGCATTTAAGCTTAATTTTCCCAAAGCCGGTCTTGTGATAAGCCTTAAAGGCATAAAACCGTAGTGGAAGCCTTAGTGTGGGGGAAATCTTTTCTCCACTTGATGTGAAACTGAAATTTATTTCCACGTATGGTGTGTGTTTGGATGCTTTGGAGGATGGTTGATACAAAGCACGAGTTTATAGACTACTTGGTGAACCACCCGAAATACGGGACTAAGTTCAGACAGTGGAGATACAGTGAGGCCGGGCCTCAATGGGTGCTCGATCTCAACATGTTTAACATGTTCAGATGTCGGGCAGCGACGTTGAGGGTACTCAGTCACCTCTAGTGGAGGTAGCTGCTGACGATGCTCATTTACCAAGAGCTCTGCGTGGAGTTCTACTCCACATTCTCCCACGTCATTCCGGGGAGTATGAGGAGTAGACCCTATGTAGAGCTCATGTTGGGGGGGGGGGGGGGGGTCAGTTGAGGGTGCTGACATACGATGGCTTCACTGAGGCCATGAGGCTTGACCCCACCCACATGACGATGACGGAGAGGCAGTACACAGCCGACTTCCACTACCAGGAAGCCTTCCATGCCATCTGCCGCACGAGCACCAGGGAGACTACTTCGGAGGCTCTGTCACCAATGTTGTGAAGCTCAGGACACCATGGAGGATCATGCACACCCTCATGACGAAGTCCGTCATCCCCAGCCTGCTGGCTGGACACTTGATCACAAACAGAGGGTTGATAGACCTCCATTCACCGAACAAGCCAGCTGATCCGCTCCATCTGGGAGCCGTGGTTTCTACCACCTTCGGCCGATGCAAGGGCCGAGACCGGGTGAACACGATGCTGAGGAACGTCTTTATTAGAATATTTTTGCTTCTCACTTCGGGCAATTAGCAATAATTTTTCTCTGGACTTCCGGAAATCTCTTTCATGTAGCTTGGCAAGGAAATTTTGAAGCGTCGTTTTAGCAAAAGATGCGCTCCGCGGTCGTATCGATTGGTTGAAAGGCTTGAAAGAAAATGTTATTCTAGGGCGGCATCATCACCAGGCTGGCCCGACACTTCGGGGTTGTTGTGGGCCGTTGTTCTATCATCGACCGGACGAAGCAATTTCTGGTGGAGACCTTATATAACATGTAGTTGGTGCTTCAGGGAGAGAGAGGAATCAAGTTCCCTCTTTGTAAGGAACAACAGAGCCAAGCAGCAGCGGCTGTGAGTGTGGCATTACTGGCGAACCTCCCTTCTTCCCCCAATTCTCCTCTCCAATCACACATCCAAGAAGAAAAACCAAGGAAGAAAGCTAGCAACTGATAAAGTCGAAGAAGAAGAAGGTGTTGAGGTGTGGGGGAAATAAGGTGGAATTTTATGTTTTATTTACTGAGAAAATTTTTATTTATATTTTGATAATTATAATTTTATGTTTTTTTAATTGTAAAGATAATTAGGTGGAATTTTTAATATATTAAATTTTATTATTTAATTATCACATCACTTATTTAACGTCAACCATGAGGGTTGACTGCCACCTCAGCAAAAGTTAATGGGGACTAACGACCAGTGACCAAATTTGAACTGTATAACTAATTTAAATGATTACGAATAAAATAAATTAATTCTAGTGGCAAACGTGAACTATTATAGTAATTTCAGTGACGATTACAATTTACAGTTTGTGTTTATAATTAATTTAGACCCACATATACTTTACATTAGTGCACCTTTTATGGGAACTTACACAAATGAAGGAACACTTGGCGAAGGCATCTAGATAGAATGTGCACGAGTCAAAACCACTGTTGTTTACTTTTATTTTTTTCTTACATTTTCTGTAGATTATATTATTGTGCCTGTTAATTAGTTTTAGATTTGAATATACTTCTTTCTTTATTCATAAGTAGTTCAGGAGGAAGATGATGAGCAGTAGTCCATCGCCATCCATAGTGCATCATAATGTTCCCGTCCCGCCATTATGAGTCGTCATGGCCAATTTGGCATCCAATTCAACTAGGATTGGATTCCCATTCCCATGTAGCTAATTAATATAAAGGGTGACAAACCTCACTTTCTCACTTTGTTCAAAAATACTTACAAATTTTTCATTTTGCACGTTTCAATAACATATATATTTGGACTAATAACAAAAAGGTACATTCGTCTATCTCCATTCAAAAAACTATTAGTCCTATTTGGTCAGCATGCTACATCACTTAAAATATTAATATAAAAAAATTAATGACCAAATTGTAACTCAACCAAAAATCTTAATTCTAAACCAACCCACCCGAAATCTTGGAGACAGAAACATTGTCGCTTTCCTCTGCGGTTGTAAGCGATTCATCTCCCGAAATCGCCGCCGACCCAAAGAAACTTCCCGTTGTCGATCGCCCCCCCTGGTCGCATCATGTTGCAAAAGAAACCAGATCTTAATTCAGCAACTATTATTGTGGACGGTAGGAATTTCCAGCACTGTGAACCTCTCCTCGGGCAAGCAGGCCAGGCGAAGTGGAGGCGAAAGGGATAGGCATACGGGGAAGGCGAACGACGGCAAGCGACTCATTCAGTCCGGCGATGAGAGCTGGAGAGGCGATCGACGATGGGCGTTTGGTTCAGGCAGGCGATGCGACCAGGGGAGTCGATCGATTGCGGGGAGTTTCTTTGGGTCGGCAGCGATTTTGGGAGCAGAATCGCTTACAGCCGCAGAGGAATGACACAGTGTTCTGTCTCCAAGATTTCTGGTTGGTGGGTATAGAATTAGGGTTTTCAGTTGGTTATGAGTTCAATTGGTTTGGTCATTAATTTTTTAATTAATATTTTAAGTGACGTGACATGCTGATTGGACATAACTAATTATTTTTTGGATGAAGATAGACGGAATTATTTTTTTTATTAATCCAACATATGTTATTGAAACATGCAAAATGAAAAGTTCGTAATCATTTTATACAAAATGAATAGGTTTGTGACGTGGTGATTAACACCATATGTATAATTCATCATCAACCGCAATATCCAATCCAATCCCATATTAAAAATTTGAATAGAGAGAAAATATCGTTTAAAAAATTGACAATTTGGGGTTCGAACTTGCAAATGGATGGATGTGCTCACTCACTGCTGACATTTTTCCTAGTCTAAAGGTCGATAATTATTTGGTCTTAATAATATATAATTTTCGTCCCCACAAAAATTTGGAAAATACGGGAGAATGAATAATATTTCTCGCCATCAATAACGAAGAAAGAGGACCAGGTTCAAATCCTATTAATAACGAAGAAAGAGAGGAAGAAAAAAAAGTAACGTATTAATCATTTGTGTGGTGGACTCCCTCACCAACCTCCTATTACTTTAGCAAAATAATTGTTTAATCAGCTTTGCTACTTGAATAATTACTCGCTCGTGGACCTAATTGATTAATGAAATAATTAAAGGAGGCCAAAACCAAAGGCCATGCATAATGTTTGTGGGCGTAGTAGGGTTTGGCAATATATAATTGTTCAAAGCGAAGATGGCCCGTCCAATCGGCAGATCTTCATGAGCATGCTTACAAAATCTCCCATCATCAAACTAACTAGTATCATTATGAGCTACTACAATAATTAACAAAGTGGTAACATTTGGCTAATCTCACAGAAAATGACACACGAAGTCTTTACACCACTCCTAGTTAGCTTCCATCAAACTCGGGAGCTCGTGAAGTTGGTGCCGAGTTCACGTACAACCACATTTTGCATGCGTAAGAAGAAGAAATTATAGTTACAACAACATTTCATGGGTCGTAGTAAGGAACATAATTTCGATCTGACTCGTTTTCATCTGATTTGTATGACCTATTTTAGGACGGGTATGGGTACTCTCCTGATTCTCCTCGATCTGGTCTGACCCATTATCAATCAGTCTATTTTTTTTACTACATTGCATGTAATTTTATTCAAATTATTTATGATTTTACTTTGATTATGTCATATTTTACCTATGATAATTTTTTAAATAGATAAAATCCTCAATTCTCAAATAATTCAACCGCATTTATAATTTTATAATTTATTGCTTGATTTTGTTAATAAAAATGAATATTTCTCATATTTTTTATTTAAATTACATACTCATATCCAGGGACGGACCTACGTGTTGCTTAGGGGTATCGTCCGACACCCCTAAGCCCGAAATTTTGTGAACCTATATTTTATTTTGTACAACAAAATTTAATACGATATTTCCTACACCGCTTTAATAATTATAACTGATACTCGTTCATTAGGCGACACCCCTCTTTAACAATCCTGGGTCCGCCACTGCTCAAATCAATCGATCTGTCCCTACTTATAAATCGTGATGATTACACAACCTGCCACGTGGTGAATATGGGTATCGAGATACCATTTGCATGAAAATCATGAGTTGGGAAGCTATAGGTGGGCATAGATTTGAGTTCCAGCTGCTCGATCTGTTTGGTCCGATCCGTTGTTGTTAATTAGCAACAACATATTATATATTGTCGAAGATCGATAAAGCATATATGTATATACGTGACTTAGCTTGTGAGTGCCCTCTCGAGCCGGTCGCCTTTAATATCACCACTTCTATAGCGTGAAAAAGCTATATAGAGTGTCATGAGGACTCAATGTGTTCCAATTTCTAGTGTGTGTGTTTATGAATGAATACTGTTTCCATAATGATATTGTCTATATGCATGCATTTGACATTTGAGAGAAGCTCAAGCTATTGCGTGCGTATGTACAATGATAAAGAGGGAGGATCAGATCGGAGCAAAGTAAGAGAGAGATCACGTGACGGCATTAATATTTATAGGTAGTGATTACATGAATATTGGGGCAGCTTAAAACAACTCATATGAATGGTATGATGACAATATATATATATGCAGCAAGGAGAATTTTCGGAGATGATCAGAAGAAAAGAAAGACGAAGGAGAAGGGGCAAGTTGGTAATTTGCTTCATTTGTATGATATTAATTGAAGTTAGAGAAGAGTTATTGTAGAAGAGAGAGTTGGGTGGGACGGGTGACACTCTGCACCGTCCGAGGGAGACAATCTCCACTGCTGCAATCATTTGTAGATATGGGATATCTTTCCATTACTTCTTTTCATTCCTATCATTTCAATTATTGTTTTGATTTGATTTCTCCACTATCTTTAGGAATAATATATCCTAATTTGCTCCGAAATTTGATGTAAATGACATTTTGGTATGAACTTACAAATAACACTGTTATGACAAAATTTTGAAAGAAATTGACAATAAAACATTCACCGTACAAGACTCAATCAAAAACTGTTGATATGGCTGATGCATGGTCGTCATATCATTAAATAATTATTTATTTGATTTTTCAATTTAATCAATTCAGCCCAGAAATAAAATAAAAAAACTGAAAATTTTGATTTAATCCCCTCAACCAAGAGAGTTCGTGTCCGACCCCCTTTCCAATCGAAGTCAATCCCCTCCTCCAAGACTACTCTCTACCCGTGCATGCGCCTCTTGCGATAGAGATTTAATTAGCTAATGTGTGCTTTCGCATCATGCCATAATAACCTAATCAACAAAGGACAATGAAATTAGGATAGCATATAGTTAACTGTGTGCTTCTACGAACCATAAGCATAGACTGCATAGTCTATAACATCGATAATCTAACAATCAAGCATCGATGCTACTCGAAATATAGATGGTTGATTATTCCATCCCTAGTGGTATAACATCAACAAGGTATCCCAAGATGGTATTTTTTTTTATAATGGTGAAATGATATTATTAAAACTAAACTTAGAATTTAAGCAAGAAAAAACAAAGCAAACAGAAGGCCAAATGACAAAAAAGGCTTCACAAGTCCAAGGCCACAACAGCAAGTAGAGATTCTATATCACCTCCTAAGCTAGAATTCTTCTTCAACTAAATTAAACGTGGCCCTCATTGCATCATAAAGGCTCCAGGATGACAGTTATTCTAGTAAAAGCTCCTTCATGCAGTTCAGGCCAACGCTCCTTCCTGCGGATGCAGATGCAGAACCGAACAGGAACTGGCCAGCAATCATCAGACCAAACCAACAATAACTTTAGACCCCTTCAAACACCTCCAGATAATAAGTCAAAGGCACAATGGATCCAGTGATGATGTCCAACAACGCCATAAGCTTCACTTGAAAAGAGCTCCGAATATAATCCAAAGGAAACCCTGCAGATTTTGTTTCAAGCAGCAGGTTACAACTGTCTTAGGGAAGATACACAAGCCTAAGCACAACATATGACCACTTCACTTGACCTCCTGCAACAATCGACACCATCTCCAGGATACAATGAACACAGCAGGGCCACACCATACACCCAAACAACAAGCCTTAAACCTGATCGTCAACAATTGAAGTAGCATCCTGGTGAGAGGGAATAAGGTGGGACTTCAACATGAGTAACCACTGCTCTGCAACAATCCTGTCGACTTTATTTGCAGAAAGCAGCCAATCATACAAATCTCTGCCAATTTTAATACATACTGCCTAGGCTGGAGCGCTCTTCTCCTTCAATGTCCTTTTGTTCCTTTCTAGCTATATTCACCAGCAAAATGCGTGTACGAAGTCACTAGAGCACAACTCCTTGGGATTGGATGGTTGTTTGGAAGTCCAAGAACTTATGGTAGTTTGTATGACGTTTTTCCTATCCGAAAACTCCACAAAAGTAGCCATTATCCTCCACACTTATCGCGTAAAAAATCAGAACAAGAGAATGTGATCGAGCGACTCTTCATTGAATCCATAAGACGCACCGGCTAGGGATGACCCATTCCCTACATTTCAGGGCATCATGAGTAAGTGTCTTTCCCTGGTAAATTCTTAATAATCTAGGTAATACTTAGCATAATGAATATAGTAGCATACAATAGAATCATATGCATCTTTGATAAGAAAGCATTTACACTATAGAACCATCAATGACAATCACATAAGTGTCGGAACTAAAAGCATCCATACATATGCAATAGCATAGAAAATTCAGAGACAAACATGGCATGAGATGAAATTGTAGCATTCATTTATATAAAAATAAACAACATCGTAATAAAATCAATTTTGACTAGCTACATAGAGGAGAAGGAAGGTATCACCATTAATTATGATAACATCTCTTTAGCTACAAACCCCTTACTTCGACTAGACTACCCACTCGAGTAGATTGTGTGTGTTTGTGCAGCCTTACTAACCTAATGAGTCATGCCCTCTATTTATAGGAAAAATCCCGACCTAAAACATTCTAAACTACTAGGAAAGAATCTCCTAAACCTTGTAGGCTAAGTAACCTTCGTCAACAAGGTTTAGGGTTTGCGGTGGTAGGGCGGCGGTTGGACTCGCCGCTCTATTTCTTCATGGGTTGGGCTTTCTAGTCCATGAAATTATTCTCATGACGATTTGGTTGCAACTTGAAGTAGCGGCGGTCCGACCCGTTGCTTGGTCCGTCACTCTTTCTCTATTCAGATTAGGACGAGTCTTCTTCCTATGAGATTATCTTTGACTAAAGTTGCATTCAAAAAATATTGAGAAATTGAATCCGGCGAGTGGGAAATCAAAACAAGAAAGAAGGAAAGAAAGAGATAAGAGGTCCATTACTTACAATACTACAGAGAGGACTTCATTATTGGAACCACGAAAATATTGGGAATGAATATTTTTGAAAGCTATAAGTGAAGTCTTAGCACCACATTGGTGGACATACCATTGCAAAATGTATATAAGAATATGTTTCCTCTCATAAGGGTATAACCCTTGGGGTGACACATTTCAGTGGCAGAGGGAGAACCTTAAGGAATTTCATACCACGCGCACACGTGCTGTCAGTCTGATCAGTGGGTCTGTCTGTCGAGCGAGTTGGGTTGGTCGGCTTGAGACTATACCTTTTTTCGAGATATTCCAAGTTAATTATCTGATTTCTTTTCTTATATGAAAACGGAAACGTAATGAAGGATAATTAATGCTAGAATGCATTTTAATTAAAGTTAATTATTTCCCACGAAGAGGGTATTAGAAGAGTTTTGGCTCCTAGAAATCGCCAACTCCTTGACCCTCTAGATATAAAATCAAGAGAGCATAAACACAAAGAGAGTTATATTTAGAGAACTCCAGTTTTGTAAAATTGGAGAGTAAACATGGTGGTTGTTTTATCCTGAGGCGAACTATTGATAGTCCGTCGTGCGCGTTATGAAGCAGTCGCGACCGTCTTAAAGAGAGCGACAGTGTTCGCATCTCAGTTAGGTTTGGAACCCTAGTTTCTATTGTTCGGTTTCTAACAATTTTAAAACATTGTGATGCTGCTATGATGACCGAAGAGAACACCATATCTAGCACTAGCGATATCAATCGCTCCTTATGCTTCTAAGGAGCCAACTTCACCTGCTGGAAACAAAAGACGTTATTCTAGCTCACGACCAATAAATTGAAATATTGCCTCACATCGATGTCGACGGATCTAACAGATGAAGTGAGAAATACAGATAAGGGTACTACTCCAAGGGCGAAAGAGGATGAGTTCTTATGCAAAAATTGCATCCTCAATTGCCTGGAAGATGATTTCTACGACTACTAAGTGGATCATAACAACACCGTGATGATGTTCTGGGGTGCTCTCCTAAAGTATGACAAAATCGAGAAGGCTGGAACCAAAACATATGTTGTTAACCACTACCTGATCTACTAGATGGTGGACGAAAAACTTGTTAAGGTTCACTCCCATGAACTTTAGAAAATTGGTCATGTGATTTTCTCTCAAGTTATGATTTCAATTTGCTAGCATAATTTATAAGCTGCCCCCTTGGTGGATTGATTTTAAGAAGGCTCTTAGTCATAAAACCAAAGAATTTTCATAGGAAAGTTTGGTAACTCGCCTAAAGATAGAGGAAGAGGCTCATAAATAGGATATGAAGGAAGAAGTAATGGGTTTTCAGTATAATTCATTCAACTCACAGGGCTCTGAAAAAATATCTAAAGAGTTTTGAGAGCATAGCCAGAAGATTTGCACCAATAAGAATGTTGCCCCTCGTGGTAACCAAAGGGCCAATCCTCTAAGAAGGACACTCTGTTTCTCTGCTATAATTGCGGAAAACCTGGTCATATGGCACAAAAGTGTAGGAAAAAGTCTAACATTGGTCTTAGTGTTAACTTGACTAACGAAAAGGATTTGGTGGCTATGATCACAGAGCTTATAGGTTAAGTTAACCTCATCGGTAACTCAAAAGGATGATGGCTATATACATGTGCCTCGAAAAATGTATGTAATAATCGTGTTATTTTCAAACCGTACACTGAGAAATCACTAATAAGAAATTGTTTTTGTGGAGTGCGCACACCACTATTGTTACTGGTTCTGGCAATGTGGAACTAAATTTTACCTCTGGCAAAATGCTGCTTTGCAATACGTTTTGCACATTCCAGAAATAAGGAAGAATCTTATTTTATATTTTATTCTTAATAAAGATGGATTTAATGAAGTTGTATAGACACACTTGTATACCCTTACTAAGTTGGAAAATTTATGGGAAAGGGGTCTGCTTGTGATGGAGTGTTTAAATTGAATGTTGAAGTGAATAAGATGAATTGTTTTGTTTACATGTTATGCGATTTCAATGTTTGCCATACTCATATTTGTTATGTAACAAATTGTGAAGAATTTAAGTAACTTAGGACACAACCATGAACTATTGATGGACGAATTTGATTAATGTGATTTTTGTAGCCAAGCTAAAATAACAAAATGTCCCGTAAATATGTGTTTAGAGAATCATAACCCCTAGATCTAATCATTCTGACATTTGTGAATCGGATGGGACATTAACTAAAAATGGAGAGAGATATTTTATCAAGTCCATTGATTACTGCTTTGATTATACTTTTTTTTTACTTGATGAGAAACAAAAGTGATGCTCTTAATATGTTTAAATTATTTATGGTGGAATTCGAAAATCAGTGCAACATAAAGATCAAATGACTTAGGAGTGATAGAACATCAGAGTATGACTCTAATCCATTTATGAAATTCTATAGCTCACGTGGTATCATTCATGAAATCACTGCACCTTATGTGCCTAAAATGAATTGTAAAGCTGAGCAAAAAGAAGTATGACAATTACTAAATAGTTGTGGCTATTATGCTTAATTTAGGTGGGATGATATTTTTATTTTTGCTATGTGCTTAATCGAATTCTTAAAACAAAGAGGAAAGGGTCACCTTACTAGATTTGAAGAATAGAGCACCTAATATGTCCTATTTAAGAACTTTGGTTTGTTTGGTCTACGAATAATTGTGGATCCTAAGAGGATTAAGTTGACTAGTCGAGCATATGAATGTGTCTTTGTTGGCTATGATGCCAATAGCATGGCATATAGGTTCTGTGATTTAAATGCTCGTGCTATAGTGGAATCATATGATGCACATTTCTTTTAGACTCGATTTCATTTAAAACGAGAAATAGTGCGGGGTAATATCTTGCTCGCTATTAGAGAAAACACAACTAGTGAGGGTGTTGGATCTGAGTTGGAACTTAAAAGAAGTAAGGGGCTAAAATCTCTAAATATTTTGGTTCATATTTTACTACACTATACACCTTAGAAGATCCAACAGGGCGGGTGGGTGAGGGTTTTTTTGGTACCAGCCTCATACCCACCACACAAACATTAAATCCATTCCCGTTCTCAACTCTATCTTCGGGTCTAAAAATTTTGGTACCAGCCTCATACCCACCACACAAACATTAAATCCATTCCCGTTCTCAACTCTATCTTCGGGTCTAATATAAAAGCATACAAAATAACTAAAGATTAAATCATTGATGAATTGCTGATAGACCATAAACTATTCATCTGTTTGTATTTCTTAATGCCAAAATGAAATAAACAAGCACAAAGAGAAACAATCATAGTTTGTCGTGCTTCACACATACTGCAGGCTGCATATAAAATCAAAATCTCAAACTTGCCAAAATCATAGACTGGAGACTACAAAATCAAAATCTAAAACAAACATAGTTTGACATGCTTCACGTAGAATGCATACTGCACACTAAACCAAGATGTGAAATAGAAATCCAAAAATGAGTAATCCGATCTGCTAGAATGATCCAATCAATTTTTCAATAATCTTCTAGTCCAAAATCTTACACTTCTCCAACATTCCGACAATCCCATCTATAAAAAATCAAACAAATAGATTGTTGGAAAAATCTGGGAGATAAAAGAAACTTCCAAATAATGGCAACATGTATAAAATATAGATGATGCGATACCATCATCTTCAATCTCAACTTCTTCAAGCATGTTGGAGCAAACTCTTGCTGCTTCAGAGACGCCTACAAGGTACAAACGTAGAATAATATAACACTGTTAGTATTCCATTCAAATGCTTTCCTAATTGAAGGATAAGAAACAACATTACAGAACCTTTAACACGGTTTGAACATGTACCTTCATCACCATTTCCACTCCAAAGCCAGTTTCTAGCACACATTAAGGCCTCTACAGTGGTCCAATGAAGTCGACTATGATGAGGTTCAATTACTCGCCAACTAGCACTAAAGGTAGATTAAGATGCAATTGTAGTTGCTAGAATAGCTAGCACATTCTTTGCAATCGATTGCAATGTTGGGTGCTTGGCTCCATTTAACTTCCACCACATCAGAAAGTCAAAATATGGGTTTTTAGGTAAAACACCATCTTTCAAGTAATCATCCAACTCAGCTTTAGATGAACAAGTATTGACCCTCTTTTTACGACTAACAAAGAGATCAAAATCAGGCATATCAAATGATCCTCCCTCATAAGATTGAGTACCATTTACCATTGAAGAGGAATCAAAGGATTCGCAGCAGCTAAACTTTTCCTGATACGCAGTTGCCATATCATAACAGAGTTGCTTAATTCTTTGTACTTGATCATCGGAATCATTGCCATAGATGTTCTCAAAGTAGCATTCAACCAAATCAAGCTTATACCTAGGGTCCAACACTGCTGCAACTCCCATGACAACATGGACCCGATCCCAGTAACTCTGAAGCTTAGTCGGCATCTTTTATGTCATTTTTTATGATATATGTGGGTGAATTCAACCACTAAGTAATGGCTAATCTCACATCACAAATCCTCTAAAACAATATGTTAGTTGTTGGGTATCTAGTCATCGAGAACAACTATGTAATGTTATTAAACAATATGAGTTTCTCAGAAACAACAGCTTCGAATTCCCATTGTGAACTTGTAGGAAATGAAGTATAATGAGGCTCACACTGTTTCAATCTAGAAAACACATTCTTATGTAGAATGGCAACAATAAGAATTTTATAGGTTGAGTTCCATCTGGTAGGACAATCTAGGTAAAGTATTTTGTCAACCGAAAGTTTCAATTGCCTAGCAGCCTCATCAAAAGTTTCCATCCTTTTCGGAGTGGCACTCCAATATGCCACATTATCACGAATCCTTCCTACACCTTCTTGAACCACATCAAGTCCATCTTTAACTATCAAATTCAGTATATGTGCACAAGCTTTTCTATTGGTAGAATCCATCGAGAAAAAGAAGAATTGAATGGTAATTTGACTTTTGATACTCTCACAAGATGTTCCTCCCAATCATCCTCATGTGTTTTGAAGCAAGAACTCAAAATGTGGCGATTGCTCTCCTTTCATCGAATCCAGCTACCGATTGTGATCCTCAATGAAGAGAACAAATAAATTCAAATGAAAATCTTGAGGAGTAGAGCGCATGCGCTGGATAAACTGAGAGGCTCAGAGTATAGAAAGATACGATGAGGGCTAGAATACTTACCGTCATCAGTCACTTGTCAATTATAGGTGGGTTCGGGGTGGATATCTTCATTACCAGCCCTTCCCCATCTCCGTTAATTGCTATTTCGAGTTTCCCCGAATCCAACCCAAAAGCCAATCAGATTAGTTTTCCCCCACTTAAATTGGCTCGGGTTTGGTTGGAATCCACGGTTATGGAATTTCTTCGCATCCCTAGATGCAGATTTATGGGAACAAGCCATTAATGACGAAATGGATTCTCTAATGTCGAATTAGACTTGGTATCTTATAGACTTACCTCCTGGTTGCAAAGCCTTAGGTAACATATAGATTCTGAAAAATAAGTCTAAAACCTTATGGTTCAGTTGATAAGTTTAAGGCTCCCATGGTATTTAAAGGCTATAGGCAAAAGGTGAATGTAGGTTTCTTTGACACCTATTCACAAGTATCTAGAATAACATCCATTTGTGTTATGATTGGGCTTTTTGCTTTGAAAATTGTCGTTATGCATCATATAGATGTTAAACGTGATTTTTGAATGGTGATTTAGATGAAGTAATCTACTCAGACAAAACTGAAGGGTTTGTTATCCTGAACATGCCTCAAAAGTCTATAAGTTGACAATTCATTGTACGGCTTGAAACATGGTCCAAAATAGTGGGCACAAAAAATTCGAAAATATTGTTCTCTCACATGGTTTTAAAGTGAATGAATGTGATAAGCGTATTTATCACAAATCATAGAATGACACTTGCACTATCATTTGTTTGTATGTGGAGGACATGCTGATATTTTGTTAAAAATATTCACAATATCTTTGCTCTGAAACCCATGTTGTGTCAGAACTTTAATGTGAAAGAATGGGTGAAGCAAGTGCGGTTCTTGGAATCCAGATAACTAGGAAAGAAAAGGGATATTTTGTGGATCAATCTGGTTACGTAAGAAAGATCTTGAAGAAATATAATTATTTTCATTGTAAACCTGCATGTTCTCTTGTGTAAATATATTTAAGAACACTGGATAGAGTGTTAGGTAATCTGAATATGCTAGCATCAATGCCAATTTGCAATACTGATAACATCGTATTTGCACAAGTTTCCCCCCTAAAATTTTGATCTTTTTAGCTTGCTTTTGTGTGCTTCTTGACCTATTTTAAGCTAGTTTGTGTTTATGTGTAGTGTTTTAGATCCTAGTATGTAGACAAAGGCTTAGCAGTGATTTTTGGGGGAAGTTGGAGAATATGGGCAAAAGTGTCATCACCAGAAAGATTACCCGGCCTAGGGTCTTAATTACCAGGCTAGGTATCTCGAAGATAAATATGGAGTTGGAAACAAGAGATAATCCCCGAGATGCATATGACAATCCCCGATCGGGTATTTATCTGACCAGACAGGGTAAATCGAGTGAGTAGTTTGAAGTGATGCGCTGCGTTTTGGAAATCCCTGGGTATTTCTCTTACTCCGGTGGAGGTTAGTCGCCCACCTGTTATTTGAACTGAGACGGTATGAAATTCATTTTTCGAGATTCCAGACTTGTCAAGAACTTTACGTAGTATATCTGTCAATTGAAACGAATTGGGAAATTATAATATGAACTAACTGCAGACTAGGTGGACTCATATCTGGATGACCTTTTGCATACTTGAAACCAGAACATTATCTGCTTTCTGCTTTCTGTTTACTTTGACTTTGAATATTTAATTCGAACTCAACCTCTAAATAATAGATTTGAATGGAGTAACTAGTAGACCTAGGACCCGGATTGACAAATAGATCCTGAACCCTGTACTGTATTACTAGACTGCGATAACACTTGGTCATAGTTTGGTTGCGTTGGTTTTAACAAGTCAGATATGCAGCGGATTACACGAGACCAAACATTGCTTATGTCATGGGATTGCTTCGAAGGCTTAATAGTATTCTTAGTTTGGAGCATTAAAAGCTGTTGAAAGGGTCATGAGATACCTTAAAAGAACATCGAACCTTGGTATACACTATCAATGGTTTCTTGATTTATTAGAAGGATATAGTGATGCATATTGGAATACCCAATAAAATGACTCCAACGCAACTAGTGAAAATGTTTTTAACATCGTTGGAGGAGTTGTCTTGGAATTCTAAGAAGAAAACAATTCTGGCCCATTGGAATCAAAAATGATAGCATTACCAGTGACTAGTTAAGAAGAAAGTTGGTTGAGAGGGTTCTTGATAGAGATTCCCTTATGGGAAAGGCCAATTTTATCAATATTGATCCATTGTGATAGTACTGCGACTATTGCTAAGGTTGAGAACCGTTACTATAATGGTCAGAGACAAACCATTAGTAATAAGCCCAATATTGTAAGAGAACTCCTAACAACCTGAGTAGTGAGAGTGGATCATGTAAGATCGTAACAAAATCTAGCTTATTCATTGACAAAATGATTAGCTAGAGAGAAAGTCCAAAATACTGTCAAGGGTATGGGACTTATCCTTATATAACCACAAATTCCACTTGGTGGCAGCCCAACTCAATAGACTGAAGATCCCAACAAATGGGTTTAACGGGCTATAAAATGTCGTTTGTAATAGGATAAAGATCAGGTTTTAGAGAAGCATGAATTTTTATATCTTATAGAGGTTGAGGCAATAGTAACTCTTAATGAGAACTATACTCCTTGTGGAATGAAGTACATTGCTTTGGGAGTAATTCAGATAGACTTGCCTATGTGAGTGTAGGAGTGGGCCCACTTCATATGGAATTTTATGCCTCATCAAATTCCTCGAGTGTTTGGCTATAAACGCACGAGCTGTTAGAAAATAATACTCAATGAAAAGGTATGGCGTGCTACACTGTCTGAGATAGAGTTGAGACTATGAGTCAGTCTTGCTTAGAGCGGCAAATGAGCCGAGTCGAGCCAAGTTTTACCTCAGCTTGAGCTCGACTCGTTAATATATGAGTCGAGCACGCCAAGTCAAGCTCGAGGTAGGCTTGTTTATTAAAATCGTGTCTCCTATTTGATACATTCATTTTGAAGGTCATGTATAATACATGTGAATGATGTCATAATGAAAATAATAATAGTCAAATGCCGATTATTAACTAATCTCACTTGATACTATGTTGGTATCATATTATTTAGTTAATAAATATTAACTAGTCCAAATCATATTATTTCATAGAGTCGAAACAATCAATGTTACATAATTTTTTTTGAAATAAAAGATTAGACATATTTGCTAACATACTCAACAAGTTAAACTTCATATATGGTGAGATATATAGTTTAACAATCCTATGAATTATCAAAATTCAACTCAAAAGATATAAACCGACTCGCCCATAAGTCGGTAATCGAGGTCACTCTCTAGTCACAATTTTGAGACATCTCATGAGCTCTAAACGAGAGAGCTCGCAAGTTCAGCTCAACAAGTCAATGATTCAAGCTAGTTCGTGAGCTTCTCAAGATGAACAAGTCTTAGCTCAAACTTGGCTCGTCGGTAAATGAGTTGAGTTTCTAACGAGTTTTTCCCGGACCAAACATCAAGCCACTCGCGAGCAGCTTGACTCATTTGCAACCCTACTCTTGTTAAATCATAAGTGCAACCACTATGCTAAGGTTCAAATCGAAAGATACCTTAGTTTATGCCCGATCTTATATGATTGTTGATACTCATAGATAGTTTCAAAATTATTCAAGTGGTGGGGGATTGTTGGAAATGGAGAGTTTAAAAAACTATAAGTGAAATCTCAAATACCACAATGGTGGACAGGTCTTGCAAAAGATATATAAGAATAGTTTTCTCTCTCTAAAGGCTAATACCCCTTGAGTGTAGGGATGACAACGGGTCGGGTCAGGGATGGATAATGCATATCTGTTACCCTACCAAAGTAGTTAAGTTTTTATCCATATCCATACCCACATAAGAAACGGGTAGAAAATCAAAACCATGCCCATATCAATTCGGGTTTCGGGGATCCATGGGTAATAATTTCTCTTTATAACTCCAACTAATATGTTAACATTCACACGTGTTCTCACATTACATAAGAGATAAAGTACAACAATAATTCACTAGAATGAAGGAAATTAATTAAAATAACACAATTTCAAGAAAATATTATATTTATATGCTATATTTAGAATATGTTAGAGAAACATAATGATTATTTCTTGACAAAATACATATGCATGTGTATAATCGGGCGGGTTCGGGTTGGATAGTGAGAAAATCATGCCCACCGATTACCTGCAATATCTGGGTTCGGGTTTTACCCATACCCACTAAAAGTCCTTCGGGTTCGAGTTTTACCCTGCCCAATTAGGTAGAATTCGGACGGATATCCACGATTACAGATATTTTTGCCATCCCTACTTGGGTGATCCCCTATTGTTGGAGAGAGAGGACCTAAAGGACCTCGATAACACAAAGATGCACGCCTCTCTGTCCGTTTGTCTAACCAATAGGTCAGTCGAGTGAGTGAGCTGGTTGGGTTGGCCATCTTGAAACAATAAATTTTTGGAGAAATTCTGAATCAATTATTTTATTTATTTTCTTATATGATAACAGAAACGTAATGAAGGATAATTAAAAATAGATATTGTTTTAATTAACGTGACTTATTCCCCACAAAGAGGGTATTTAAATTGATTCGGCTCCTTTAATTTGCCAACTCCAAACCCCTATAGTTATATAATCAAGAGAGCTAAAACAAGAAGAGATTGATATTCAAACAGCTTTGGTTTTTCACAAGTCGAGAGTAAACAGAGTGGTTGTTTTATTATGGAGGCAACCATCTGATAGTCGGTCGTACGCATTATTATGTAGTGTCGGGAAAGTCTTAAAGGGAGCAGCATAACTCTTGACTCAACTATATTTGATAACTCTCGTTTCCATTGTTTGGTTTATAATAATACAAGATAATGCTTCGGGAATTGAGAGACGATGAGAAGGGTTTTTCGTGCTAGGAGAGAAAAGGAAAGAAGTTTTTTTTAATCATTTTATTAATAAATGACGTGGAAGCCAACTCAACAACAGATGTTGAGTCACAGATAGAAAAAATTTATCGTTAATTTTGATGATCAATTCAAAATGAAGGTCAAATCTGTAAATTTCTTTCAAAAGTTGGCCACAACTTTTTTATTTGAATGTTTAGGCCATAAGTGTCATTTACGTCAATTTCAGGCCAGACTAGGGTATGTTCCTTTTTTAATTTGCAAAACTGGAAAAGGGGTCCATGACTAATTGTCCCTTCGATTTACAATGAACCTCATTGCTTCGGGGGCATTCATTTAGTTTGGTTTAAAGAAACCAAACTCGAAAGGAGCTGATGAGTGCAACATACAAGTGATAAAAAGTCCTAAGATGCCCTTAGATCGTATTTCACAAGTCTAATGCATAACTACTCACAGCATATCATCCATGTTGGAACAAGAATATGAAAGAATATTTAGGGTTTTATTCGAGTAAAGCGACAAAGTAAAGCAAGCAATGAAAAGTGAATTATGTTTAGGGTATTTTCAAGTTATATAGATGCACAAAAGTACAGATACGTTATTAAATAAAAAAACATACTTAATTTTAACAAATATCAACACTCATTCATATCATGCATTGATGAATCATCTATAACATCACTCTATCCCTTCTACTAAGGTCATCGTACTCAAACATTCACCACATGCAATAGGAACTTGACTAGATATTGTGTGCTTTCGTTTCATGCCATCGTCGAATCAATGAAGAATAGAGAAGTGAGAATAACACATGATTAAGTGTGAGCCTCTTGATCCACAATCGATGGTCTATAGCATCAATGGTCTAACAATCATACATTTATACTACTCGAGGTATAGATTGTTTATCATTGACTCACTCCTACTGTCACTCTAGAAAATGGCCAAGTGCAACCACTTCCTAAAGCGTAGTATAGCGGGTTTGGGTTTTAATGTCAACCCGGGTCCTAGATGAGATGACTACTCAGTGAATTCTTATTATCTAGCGGTGAAACTTTAGTGCAGGTTCAAACAAGCAAACAAGCAAACAATTAAACGGTTGTTTTCAAGTTGAGAGAGGTCACCCGGATATGGTTCCCCCTAGACTGCAGTTAAGCCGGATTGTAATTTACCAAGTTTAGTTTTAATGATAGTTATACTGCGCGAGGTTCTTAAATAGTCTGAAGTCTCGACTAAAGGTCTCCAGACCCTCTCAATCTGAGTCCCCAGCGGGCGACTAAGCTCCACCGGAGTAAACAGATTGAGGCCCTAACGAACCAAACCTCAACTACCGAAATAAATTCGGTACAGAATAGTGAATTGGCTCCTCGACTAAAGTCGCCAATTCACTAACTTCAATTAAGGGTGCACTATCAACCTAGCCAGATATTCTCTTTCTAGGCTAAAGCAGAAATAACAGGAATTTGATCCAGATTCATGCCATTCAATCATTCAAACCACAATTGAATATAATCAAATTATAGAATCTGTACTTGGGTTCATACAATCAGACCTAACATACAAATCTAGGGTTCTCCATACCCAGATGAATAAGGGAACTACTCCATGGAGAAAGAAGCAAAAGCAGATTCAGATGCGGAAACCATACTGTGAAGGATGGGTTTCTGCTCCTGGTCGTCAATCGGAACTTCTCCAAGCTTAAGCCGGGCTCCAATGGTGATGAAGATCTAGGTAGGGCACTTGGGAACTCTGGTTTGTCGCTTTCTATCTCTAGGAATCGCTCTCTCTCTCTCTAAAACTCGGAACTCCTTCTCCTTTGGCTCAAATCTGCCTAAAAGGGGCGACCCTGGGCAAAACACGGTCGAGGGCACGGCCGTGCTTTGATTTTGCCCGCCCGTGCTTTGCCCCGTGTTAAAAACACGCCCGCGTCGGCCAAAACACGGTCGTGCCTAAATATGGACACGACCGTGTTTTGATTTAGGCGCGCCCGTGTTTTTACTGCCGAACCTGTTCCCCTATATTCAATGCTTCGTTTCTCCCTCGTCCGGACTCTGAATCAGTCGCCGTTTGATCCCAGACGCTCGTAGTCTCATCCTATTTCTTTTCATTCATGACAAGCTTGAATGATTCTTTGTCCATAAAGTGAGGTAGAAATCCATTCTTCTTCAGGTCATGTCCGAGTTTCTTCTCCCTAATCGCCAATTGATCTCTGATTGACTTGAAACTTGTGCCTATGCTTCACTTTATGTGCTAGGACCTGAAATGTGACAAAGGAACACAACCTAGCATAAAATATGCCAAAGACGCGATAATTAAAGCTCAAACGATCAAGAAACAAAGGGGAAAACATGTGAAAATATCGAGTCATCAAATCCCCCCACGCTTAACCGTTTGCTTGTCCCCAAGCAAACCTAACTCAAACCAATGCAGCTCTCCAGACCTCTATAGAAACATACAACCCCGATCGTCGGTAGAGGATTTCCTAGATCATATAGCAGCTTACGAGGTCAACTGGTCTTCTAAGACATTCCATATCTCTCTCAATGCGAGTACTAGACTCAAGCCAGGATCATGAGAAGAAGTAGAAGTAAGACAGTCATGGATAAAGGGACTTACACCATTCACAACCAAGGACTCGTTGTACCGGGGTGCTCTTTCACTTCATTTCACCGTTGGAACCCCTTTTTAACTTTCATTTTACTTTTTTTTCCTTTTCATTCACTTGGCGGGGGTTCCAACTGCAGTCTTTTGCACGGTCGACCCATATTAGTCGAGCAAGAGCAATTTCTGTACATCTGGCGCTCGCTAGAGTACTTCTTTTAACTCCTTTTTCTCAACTCGTGTGGAGGGTCAATGAAATTCAGGGGGGTCGGAAGCTCTATCCGTGCCCTTAAAAACACATCCTCAAGTAGGCAAACCGTTCAACGGGTGGAAGTTTTACTTGTACTAGGGACGGCTTAGCTTCACCTTGTAGGAGTACCCCACTAAGGATCACTAAAATCTCTTCTAAAACTCGATTTGGTGCAATGAACAGTGCCGCACACGTTGGGCTTACCCCATGTTTAAGATTTTGATGATTTTGACATGGAGGACCAACTGCATTTTTCATTTTCCAAATGAGCACCCTGTACGATAGACGAGTCCATAACACAATCCAAATAGAGTCACCATTATCACATGAATTCAATGGTCCTAGCTCCACTAATTCACAAAATCAACTGGCACAACAGAGAGCTAGATAGGAAAAATCTTATACTTCAACATCCTCCATAGTGCTACACTACCTCCCTAGGTTGCACATTACTATAGAGACTGTCAATTCAAAGCATACTAAGCAGGAAATTTGCAAGGAAACACGTACTTGGAGCCCTCAAATTTAAAAATTTGGAGAGTGGACTAGGCTCCAAGCACACAAACAGATCTAATGCAGTCAAAAGAGAAACATCCCCCCACACTTAAGATCGACATTTCCCTCAATGGAGAAGAGGGAAAGATAAGGGGAACGATGTTACCGGTGTGCACGGACTACATGAGACTGGAAGTGGACCAGTCTGAGCGAAGAGGACTGGAGAGGGGACCAGTCAGGGACAAAGCAGAGCTAAAGGGAACAAAAGAACTCAAACACAATATGTTAGGTCCAATGGTCAGCCCAATAATACATCATCCAAAACAAAAGAAAACAAACCAAAACCAAGCCAGTTTATAATCCGACTCAAAACAAAAGAAATAAATGAAAACCGTGGTTGGGTTGCCTCCCCACAAGCACTTCTTTACCGTCTTTTAGCTGGACGCCCATGGTGGATACTCAGCGGGGTGCAGGAACAGGTGCCTCCAAGAGCGGATCCACATCGCTCTGGAGGTACAGCTTCAGATTGCGGCCATGCACCAAACGGGTACGACCACTAGCATTGGTCAGCTCGACCTGGCCATCCGGGAAGATGCAGGCGAGTGAGTACTCAGATGGCCAGGGTTTTCGTGGTGCAGGAGGTGGAACCATCTCATAGTGGTCTCCACCTTTCTTCCGTGCAGGCTTAGCCACCTGCTGCTTCGGCCGCCACTCCTCTTTGATCCTTTTGTTTGGTGGTGAGGTTGAAGAGAGTGGCGGCGCATGCGTGAGAGGGGGATCATGAAAAACGAGATGCACAGGGGGGTACAGGACAGGCTCGTGTACCTGGTGAGAAATAGCATGCATAGGTTTGACAGCACGCATATCACAATGATCAGGGTCAGCCACAGAGAAAGTAGCCTGTTCATTCCCAGCACGCAAGATCAGTTTACCACTATGCACATCAATAAGTGCCTTGGAGGTGGCAAGAAATGGTCTACCCAAAATCAAAGGCATATCCACATCCTCATTTATATCCAGAACAACAAAATCAACAGGATATGTGAATGCGCCTACTTTAACAAGCAGATCCTCTATGATACCCCTAGGATGCACAATAGAACGATCAGCTAACTGAATGCTCATCCTAGCAGGGCTAAGTTCACCTAGGTCTAGCTTTTTAAATAGATTGTATGGCATGACATTTATGCTAGCGCCTAGGTCCGCCAAGGACTTTCCTACATGCATGCTGCCAATATTAAGAGGGATAGTGAAACTCCCTGGGTCCTTGCGCTTTTCGGGCAGCTTGTTCTGCAAGATGGCAGAACACTCCTCGCTCAGCATCACTCTCGAAAGATCCCCAAGCTTCTTCTTGTTGCTGAGGAGATCCTTCATGAACTTGGCGTACTTGGGCATCTTCGATAGTGCCTCCATGAAGGGTATGCTGACATCGAGCTGCTTCAACATATCCATGAACTTGGCAAACTCAGTCTCCAGCTTATCTTTATGTAGTCGAGTGGGGAAGGGAAGCTGGGGTACATGCTCCTTAACCACTGGTTGTGGCTTGGGAGCAGGGGGCTTCCTTCTCCACCCTCACTTCTACATCATCGGCTGGAAGTGCTGAAGCAGGCAGTGTCTCTTCCTTCATAACCTGGGCAGGTACCGCCGATGTGGACTTGCCACTTCTGGTGGTGATGGCATTCAGCTGCTGGTGCGACTCCCATGGATTGGGGATGGTTGTGGCAGGTAGAGTTCCCGGGGCTCGGGTATTAATTTGGCGAGCCATGCTACCCATCTGGTTCTGTAAATCTTGCAAAACGACACCTTGGTTCCTCTGGCCTACCTCCAGTGAGGCTATGCTCAGGTCCATCCTCGTGAAAGTTGCCTGGGTGGTAGTCATGAATGCTGCTAGAATGTTTTTCAGCTCCTTCATCTGATTATCTGCAGTCGGGGCTGCTGCTGGCTCGGCATACTAACGTTGAGGCTGCTGCTGAGGGACTGGCCCCTGTCTAGCCTAGAAAGGTTGCCTCTGCTGAAAACCACATGATGGTGCTGGGAAACCAGGTGGCTTAGTGGTGTTGCTATTCCAAGCAAAGTTGGGATGCTGGTGCCACCCCTCATTGTATGTATTGCTGTAGGGGTCAAAGCGCCGAGCATTGGCGATGAAGTCCAACTGCTCTTGGGGAGTAGTTGACTCCCGCATAGCCTGGAAGTCTTCCACCAGATGATTTGAGCTCTCACACCACTGACATTGAGCTACTGGAGGTGTAGCCAAACCTCTACCCGGAATAAGACTGTTGGGCTGCTTCAATGTCTGCACCAACTCGGCCACCTGCTGCTCGAGCCCGGACCTGGCCTCCATGGCGTGCACACCACGGTCTCTGGAATTCCTGCCTCTGGTGCTCTGCCCCCAGGAATGATCTCTGGCAACCAAGGTACTGATCATCTGGTTTAGTTCGGGTGGAGTCTTAGTAAGAATATCCCCTCCTGGGCATAGAGACTCAATCCCCCTCTGGCTGTCTGGAGAGAGAGCACTGTAGAAGTTCCCCACTGTGAATGCATCACTGAAGCCATGATGGGGACACTGCCAGAAATATCCCATGTACCGCTCCCATGCATCACGAAGTGACTCGTCTGGCTCTTGGCGGAAGTGAGTGATCTCCCGCTGGATCTCTGTGGTCTTTGATGCCGGATAGTACCTGTGCACGAACTTGTCAGCCAGGTCGTCCCATGAAGTGATGGAGAACGGGGGCTGGGTCTCCAACCACCTCTTAGCATTCCCCACCAGAGAATGGGGGAAGAGGTGAAGGCGGATTGCGTCATCAGGGACACCGTTTAGCTTGAACATGTTCGTCAGCTGCAGAAAACGGGAAAGATGCACCCTTGCCTCCTCATCCTTCAAGCCATGGAACTGGATAGAGGATGTAATGAGTTGAATCCAACATGGCTTGATCTCAAAGTTGTTCGCTGGAATGGGCGGATAGAGAATGACAGGGCGGATGTCAGCAATCCGTGGAGGGTAGTAATATTCCAAGGTGGGACCCGGCGGCGGTGGATGATGATGAAACCCAGCTGCCTGGGGTATGGGGTTGTTCCCCAAGATCTGATTCGTCGGGGGAACCTGGTGAGGATTCCCCTGGTGTGGATTGTAATCTCCCTCCATCTCGTACTCGTCCTCGGACTCGCTGCTCAACTGACCGTCTAGGCGCTCCTCCATAGCCAGTCTAGCTCGTTGTTGTCTCCTGAGTTGGCAACAGGTGCGTTCAAGCTCCGGATTCAACGGCAGTAAACCTCCCGACTGGCTACGGGTCATGCACTACCTGCACACAGTCAAGCAAGCAAACCCGTGAAGGCACAAGTGGAACAAAGCAAACAATGCGAAAAGAAAAGCTAAATTAATAGAATTCACGTTTCTTCAACAACCTAGCCGTCCCCGGCAACAGCGCCAAAAACTTGACTCACTCCTACTGTCACTCTAGAAAATGGCCAAGTGCAACCACATCCTATAGCGTAGTATAGCGGGTTTGAGTTTTAATGTCAACCCGGGTCCTAGATGTGATGACTACTCAGTGAATTCTTATTATCTAGCGGTGAAACTTTAGTGCAGGTTCAAACAAGCAAACAATTAAACGGTTGTTTTCAAGTCGAGAGAGGTCACCCGGATATGGTTCCCCCTAGACTGCAGTTAAGCCGGATTGTAATTTACCAAGTTCAGTTTTAATGATAGTTATACTGCGCGAGGTACTTAAACAGTCTGAAGTCTCGACTAAAGGTCTCCAGACCCTCTCAATCTGAGTCCCCAGCGGGCGACTAACCTCCACCGGATTAAACAGATTGAGGCCCTAACGAACCAAACCTCCACTACCAAAGTAAATTCGGTACAGAATAGTGAATTGGCTCCTCGACTAAAGTCTCCAATTCACTACCTTCAATTAAGGGTGCTCTATCAACCTAGGCAGATATTCTCTTTCTAGGCTAAAGCAGAAATAACAGGAATTTGATCAGGATTCATGCCATTCAATCATTCAAACCTCAATTGAATATAATCAAATCATAGAATCTGTACTTGGGTTCATACAATCAGACCTAACATAAAAATCTAGGGTCTCCATACCCAGATGAATAAGAGAACTCCTCCATGGAGAAAAAAGCAAAAGCAGATTTAGATGCGGAAACCATACTGTGAAGGATGGGTTTCTGCTCTTGGTCATCAATCGGCACTTCTCCAAGCTCAAGCCAGGCTCCAATGTTGATGAAGATCAATCTAGGGCACTTGGGAACTCTGGTTCGTCGCTTTCTCTCTCTAGGAATCGCTCTCTCTCTAAAACTCGGAACTCCTTCTCCTTTGGCTCAAATCTGCCTAAAAGGGGCGACCCTGGGCAAAACACGGTCGAGGGCACGGCTGTGCTTTGATTTTGCCCGCCCGTGCTTTGCCCCGTCTTAAAAACACGCCCGCGTCGGCCAAAACACGGTCGTGCCTAAATATGGACACAGCTGTGTTTTGAATTAGGCGCGCTCGTATTTTTACTGCCGAACATGTTCCCCTATATTCAATGCTTCGTTTCTCCCTCGTCCGGACTCCGAATCAGTCGCCGTTTGATCCCATACGCTCGTAGTCTCGTCCTCTTTCTTTTCATGACAAGCTTGCATGATTATTTGTCCATAAATTGAGGTAGAAATCCATTCTTCTTCAGGTCATGCCCGAGTTTCTTCTCCCTAATCGCCAATTGATCTTTGATTGACTTGAAACTTGCGCCTATGCTTCACTTTATGTGCTAGGACCTGAAATGTGACAAAGGAACACAACCTAGAGTAAAATAGGCCAAAGACGCGATAATTAAAGCTCAAACGATCAAGAAACAAAGGGGAAAACATGTGCAAATATCGAGTCATCAATCATTCTCTATATACTCATGTAGCATCAATGGGGTATCACTGGATGGTAATTCTTAACAACCTAGATGATACTATGCAAATTCATGTCGTAGTATACTATAGAACCATAAAAATAGATGATAAGAGAGTGCATAGTAGATAAACATCAATGATCATCACATAGGCATAGAAACTAAAAGCATTCGTACACAAATGATAGGCGTTAAAATTCCATAGCTTAAATACAAGCATCGTATGAAATCATCGCATCAATACAGATAAAGATAAATGACTTCACATTTCTACACTATTTTCGAAGTAGCTATACATAGAAGTGAAGGAGGGTACCACCATCAATGATGAAGGTATCACATTAGCTGCACTCTCCCCTATGAATGTTAAGCTCTCAGTCGAACATAGCGTCTACAAAATTTTTGAATGGAATTATGAATCCAACTGAACTAATGTGTCTAGCTCCCGATTTATATTGTTAGAATTCGACCAAAAACTACCTCACCCTACTAGGACAAAGTCTCTCCGACTAAGGGCCGAAGTAAGGCTTTCTAGACCTCAATTGGGCTTGGGCCCATGAGTGAAACTTTTGATGATTTAAGCTTTGAATGATTCTACCATCAACATGACATTATTTTAAACACTTTTCCATATTCAAACACATACTATTTTTATAATTTTCTTCTCTTACAAACAACTCCTTTTTTTTTCTAGACTCTTCTTATGCGGAGAGCTTTCTATAGCATTAGACCTTCATTTTTTGAGCAAGAGCTAGAAGCTCATATACCTCAATTCCTGTGGAGGTTCAGTGAACTTAAGGGGTGTTGAAAGTTTATCTGTGCTCTTAAAAACACATCCTCGAGTAGGCTATCAATTCAACGCGTGGAATTTTTCCTTGTACTAGAGAGGAATAAGCATCACCTTATAGGGCTTTACCACCAAAGCTCATCTAGTTTCTTCCAATGCTCGATTTAGTGCAATGAAAAGATGCCTCACACGTTGGCCTTACCCGCACACTTGATTTCTCAATATAACTTGGCAATTTTTGAATGATAACAATGTCTTGATAGGTAGATTGTGCATTTTCTCAGAACATGCAGCTCACCCTGTAGAAAAAACATTAAAAAGTTAGACTCCGCTACATAATCAGAAATCCATGAATAGGTCAAACAACATAGCATACAAACATATCAAATGGTCATTTCATCTCATTCTCATTGACTATCATATCATTCATAGTCACTAGACTACCTCCTTAGATAAAGCGATTATTCCTAGCCTCATTTATTCAAAGTAAGATGAAGTGATATGCTTGTAGGGGATGACTAAAAGCCATTAGGTGGAAAACCATCTTTAGTATTTCAAATACTTAGGCATATATCTTAACTATTTAGTGTTGGAAAATTTTCAAATTTGAACGAATAATCATATAGCAAGTATAAAGCATATTAAACAAAGATTCTCAATACATTTCCACCCCACAAGTTAAAATGGACATTGTCCTCAATGGACTAAATAATGGTTAATTATGAGAAGGTAGGAACAAATTATCTCGATTTTCTTACTGTATTCGATTTCATAGTAGATAGTTTCCTATGATAGCATAAGAAGACTCGAAATGTTCAAATAAGAAAGAAAAAGATAGTTCCTCAAATAGGTTAACACTTCTACTTGTTTCTTCCTCCATGTCCACTATCGGGAAAGAGGGTAACAAACTTCTCATCGAACTCCTACATCTATGCATGACCCCACTGGTGCTCTGCCTCTAGTCAATGGTACCAAGCTTGAGTCTCCTCGCGCTCTACCTTTTTCTCCTTCTAAAGATCATCCCAGTGTTGCTCGCTTAGGGTCTGGTATGCAAGTAAGTTCTCCCCCTACATATGCATGATTGGTCTCAAAGATGCAGTCTCAGTTCCATAGCCTTGATGCTTGTGTATCCTCTCTAAATGCATTGATGTTCTATGAGCCTTTGTCCGTGCTGAGCAGTATGGGAAATCATTCCTAGCAAGGTCCTTTCCTTTGCTCGCCATCCTCTCTACTCCAATGATGAACGTCGACTGCCTGTTAATTGGTACCCGACTCGCTACAACATCCCAAAGAGTGATGTCGTACTCCTTAACTAGTTATACAAAGAAGAGGAGGGTACCACCATCGATGAAGAAGGCATCTCCTTAATTGCATCCTCTCCTTCGAATGCTAAGCTCTCACTTGAACATAGTGACTACAAAAGTGTTAAATGGAATTCTGCAGCCTACTGAGAGTATGAGTCTAGCTCTCTATTTATAGTAGTAGAACTCGGCCAAAACTTTTCTACCCTACTAATTAAGATAAGGTCTCTCTCGCATGGACTCGAAGCAAAGCCTCATGAGCTCAATTAGGCTTGGGCCCATGAGTGGTGGCTAGGCGGCGGCTGGAACCGCCACTACTTTACTTTGTGGGATGGATTCTGACTCAATTCTAACTACACATCCCAATCACTGGCCAAGTATAAACGCCGATCGGGTGTAGCATAGGGCAAGAAAGCAATAATAATTTATCTTACCACGGGGATCTAGGCTTGCCCTACTTCAGGTTTAGGGTTCATTATCTAGCCAACCTAGGATGGTGATTAGAATAATTAAACTAACTAACCTGGCTAACCATTAGCCTAGCTATTTACAATGTTTCAAGCTCTCTTGGGTTAAATCCCCCTATCTTCGACCTTTGGATCGATGTTGAGTATCCTTCTAGTTTGATCGACTCAAATACTCTACCGTTTGGAGGACACCCTCGGGACGAACCCGTAACGGTGAATTGGTGGATGGGTAGGTACTATATTCAACCTAGGGTTTCATTTATTCCGAGGAACCAATTGAATCAACTCGCTCGGTGATTACCCGGAAAATATACGGTAGGAGTGGCCCAAAGATGCCAATAATGGGCTCTAAGGAGATTTTCTCCCTCCTAGGTCAAAAGCTCAATGTATGAAAATGGAATCCAAGCTCATGTCATTAACGAAAACATCCATCAATTAAGTAAAATCATCAATCAAACATGGAATTTGTCACATACATCAACACAAAACCAAAATCTTGACCTAGGGTTCTTAAACCCAAGAGAAGAGGGTGAGTTTCTAGAGAGAGAAGAGAGAGATTACAAATTTGAGCCCAAGATCTTCTTCTTCTAGGCTTGATTACTTGCTTCCAAGCTTGATCAATGCCTTCAATCAATGTCCAAGATCACTCAAGAACTCACTACCGCAATGCAGTCAAAAGCGCGATTCTACCTAGAAGCGGAAAAGGGGTAAAATCGTAAATCATAAGCCTAAAAATGTAAGTTTTTGGCGCATGTTGTAAAATAACTAAAAATTTGTTAAGTACGACATATACTATATAAAATATGAGTGCACATAATTTAGATAAGTTAATAAATACCTTCAATATATGCCTAAAGTAGAACAACTTATAGTCTCTTAATAATAAGTTCATAAACATAAATCTTAACAATAAGCCATCGTCCCCTCTATGCTAATGAATTTGGGAAGAGCCTAGATGGTGAATTAGATTACTCTAGTGAAGCTGAGAATGAATCCAAGTACCTGGTATGTACCTTTAATCTCAAATGTATCATATTATTGGTAATTTACCTTTAATTTCATGAAAAGAATACCTATTTAGTGAACTAAAAAATGTAAAACGTTTTGGTGAACTAGAAGTATAAAAGTGTAAGCTTTTAAGGTTTAAAGCGCAATTTAGTTTGATTTTATATACTAAAGTTTTTATATGTAAACGAAAGCATTTTGCTTACCTAAAGCGTAAAATCGTAAGTTTTTAAGTTTTAAAACGCGATTTCGACTACATTGCTCTACCGTTTGGAGAAGGACTCACTCGGGACGGACCCGAAACGGTAAATCGGTGGATGGGTAGGTGCTCTATTAAACCTAAGGTTTCATATATTGCGAGGAACCAATTGAATCAACTCCCTCGGGGATTACCCAGACAATATACGATAGGAGTGACTAGGCTTGATTTCAAATTGGAGCCCAATATCTTCTTATTCTTCTAGGCTTGATTCCTTGCTTCCAAGCTTCATCAATGCCTTCAATTAAACTCCAAAATCAGTCAAGAACTCACTCTCTCTCTCTCTAGAACTCCCCTTTGGTGTTTTGGGTCGATATCCTAGAGAAAGAAACTATTTCCTCTCCAAAAACCAGCCCCCCCTTTTCTTTCTCCCTGCTGTTGTCTTTAAATTCTGCCTGAAATGGCCCAGTTCATGGCCGGGTGCTTCAGTTCACGGTCTTAGACAGTGAACTGACGACTTCACGGTCTGGGCTTTCAGTTAACTGACTTGATGCTAGTAGCTTCCAAAATCGTTCTGGAAATTAGCCACTTCATGGTCTGGGCTTTCAGTTCACGGTCTTAGAGATCGTGAACTGAAGCTCCAGCCCGTGGACAGGGCTCAACCTCCAGTTTTTGGCTTGTTTTGACCTCCGAATGACACGAAACTCATCCCAGACCTTCCCACACGTGCTAGGATCTGAAATGTACCAAAACAAGCACAACTTAGCATAAAATAGGTCAAGGGGCGGTGATCAACTAAGCATAACGGACAAGAAATGAGGAGTAAATTGTGTAGATTTGGACCCGAATCACTCCCCCTCACTTGAACGTTTGTTTGCCCCCAAGCAAACCAAATACAAAACAAGGTAAGCTTACAACTTCTTTTCTCAAGAAAAATTTTGGGGCATGTCATAGGGCACAAAATGAATGAATCACAATGGTTATTTGACACTGACCTATGGACAAAAACAAAGTAATCATGGAAACCACCACAAATGACATTCAACTGTATTAAGATTGTACAATAGAAGAGTTGTCACATTATTCACGAACCAACACAGAACATGCCTCGACGAATCACCAATCATAATCACTCATGCATGAAGATCACATCATAGGAACGAACGATCGAACAACCAAGGTCCTCACCAGGGTATACGAAATGAACAAAACATGATGAATGAATCACTCACTCTCGACCAGTGGGGTCATGACCATTTGATGCAAAGGATGTGCATATTCAGGCTCAATCCTAACGTCTCTTTACCATGACGGTAGCCTCTAATTACTAGAGATCACAAGATGGGTGTCGTTGCTAGCTTGTCTAGAGGTCTTAGACACGGGTTCAAATGACTGGCTAGGGCTTAGGACATTGGGAAAAGGCTTTTTGGGTGGTGGCAAACATAACATGAGGTTCCACATCTTCAACCTTAAACAAAAACCATGTTTTATGGTTTCGACAAGAACCTTCTTCTACAAGCAATGACCACTAGGTTCGGCCAAAAACCACACTTCCCTCCATTCCAACTTTCTTTGCTACAATTGCTTTCAATCCTTTTAAGAACAAGAGTGAAGGATGTAAACAATCATGTATGTGTTCTTCAGCTTGACTACCAAGAACTACATATTTATAGAACATCCAACATTTATTATATTTTTGGTGGCCACTCTCTTTTCTTCTTTGCCCTTTTATTGATTTATTTTTCTCTTTTTTTCTTTATTTTTATTTTTTAGGCTTGATTCCTTGCTTCCAAACTTGATCAATGCTTTCAATTAAACTCCAAGATCTTCTTTTTATTCTAGGCTTGATTCCTTGCTTCAAAGCTTGATCAATGCTTTCAATTAAGCTCCAAGATCACTCACGAACTCACTCTCTCTCTAGAACTACCCTTTGCAGTTTTGGGTCCAAACCCTAGAGAAAGAAACTGTTTCCTCTCCAAAAACCAACTCTCTTTTTCTCTCTCCCCACAGATGTCTTTAAATTTGCCCGACAGGGCCCAGTTCACGGTTGGGTGCTTCAGTTCACGGTCTTAGACAGTGAACTGTGGACTTCACGGTCTGGGCTTTCATTTCATCGTCTTAGAGACCGTGAACTAACTTGATGCGAGTAACTTCCAAAACCATTCAGGAAATTGGTCACTTCACGGTCTGGGCTTTCATTTCACGGTCTTAGAGAGCGTGAACTGAAGCTGCAGCCCGTGAAAATGGCTTAACCTCCACTTTTTGGCTCGTTTTGGCCTCCGAATGACCTGAAACCCGTCTCGAACCTTCCCGCACGTGCTAGGACCTGAAATGTACCAAAACAAGCCTAACCTAGTGTAAAATAGGTCGAGGGGCGGTGATCAACTAAGCATAACAGACAAGAAATGAGGGATAAAATGTGTACATTTGGACCCGAATTAGATTCCCTTACCATAACCAACCTCTCTTGAAGATATCATTGTGATTTGACCAGGTCTACTTAGGCAGCGGTTGGACCAGACCCTAGGCTGCAACTGGATCTTGCTCCGGTTTGGCCCGAGTCTTTCTCCATTAGGCTCCTCTTTGGCTCTACTCATGGTTACTAGTAGATTTCTCTATCACTGGACCTTGTCTTATACATGAAAACTTCATATTCTTATCTTTTTTAGCTCCTTTGGTCCTCCAGAGTCATCCAATGCCTGATCCAAATCCTCCTAGGTTTTCATTTCACCTTAGAAGCACAAAATTATACCAAAAAGGCATAAAAGAATACAAAAACACAACCTAGGACTATCAAAATCTTATTGATAGAAGGGGAAAATATACCAAATATGGGAGTGATAAAAATTATAAATTGAGTGTCATCATGAGGCTAAAGAGATGGTCGAGTTCAAATCAAACTACAACTCGTTTGGAATTACTACTTCGGACTATATTGTATTATGTTTGATTATGTTTTACTTAACAAGTCGAGTTCAGGCCAAATCTATCCACCACGCTTATTGCAACTTTGGTCTCTCCGGCTTATGAAAATTGGCACATTGGTTCGGTTCTCTAGTTTCCCCTCCATTTCTGTATTTCTTCCCTTTCTTTGTTTGCAAATCTTCCATCATCCTTCCTTTCCCCTTTTCACCCAACTTCCAATTCCTTCTTGTTATTCCATCAAGCTTCAGTTATAGATGGTAAAAGCTTCAGCTTTGTATTATTACATCCTCTGTCTCCATTAATCTCTACCTGCAAGAATATCCACTGAACACCATTCATTCAATGATTCAATAAATTAAATTAAACCCTTAGCTAGAAGATTGATCCCCAGATTGGCCATCAAAGAATCAAACTAGTTTAGGCCATAAAGAAGGTTGCTTACTTGCTTTATTCAATTTTTTCTATCCAAAGCTCGAGTCTAATATGTCCTTGGCTCCCTGGACAAGACTAGCGGTAGAAGCTGGAGTTTGAGTTGCATCAATGATATCGATTTGGAAGATGCTCATAAGATAATTTTTTGATGGGATTCCTCAACGGGAAGAATAATTAAACACAAAAAAAATCTCGCTATTGTGCCATTTGGGGAGAGGACTGAGGAGAGGAGTCGGGAGAAGAGAGAAAATTAGCCAAGTTAGAGTTGGATTTGGGTAAGAGGGCAAGGTTGGCCGAATGGGTTGGCTAACTAGTTGTGTTAACTAGGATGTGCTTGTAGTTGTGGGATGGGCCGCGGGATGGGAGTGATTTATTTACTCGGTTCATACCTCAATTGTTTGGTTCGATTTATTGTGAACAAAATGTTGAGGAGTGACCAACCCCATATGAATTCTGACTAGAAGGATGAGAATGTTTAGTTGGGAAAAATGAATTATGGGTTTGGTATATTTCACTTTGGGTATACCAAATTTGAGGCCCCTATGTTGGAAGTAGGCGTGGTGTACTTGGTTGATTCCAAGTTGTTTCAATGCTTTGTTATATGATTACAACACTGAGTTGAGGCACTTAACCAGGTCTATTTTAATGCCAGAAAGATGGATCAATTTTCATAATTCACATAGTGAAGAATCTGTTTTATGAAATTATTTATTGATGAATTTACTATAACTCAAAAGGTAATAACCTAAACTACTTTCTAGAGTCGTATTTCACATGGCCCTCTATTTCTTCATTACTTCGGATTGATTGCTTGTATTTTTGAAAACCAAGTAGTGTTGGGTGCTTCTAGTGTCGTATCCCACTGACTGGCCTATGGACAGACAAATAATATCCCTAATCAAGGTTGTTTTGATTGTATTTACCCTATCTCAATCTTCTTAAGACATATCCCTATCCATGAGTCGGGTTGCGATCAATCTGGTCATGACCAAACTAATGAGAACTGTGGTGCAATAGTTAACGACATCTTAGAACCAAAGATCACACCATCATTGCATTTGGTCTAGTCTAAATGTCAATGGTCTCTTTTTTCTTCTTAATTAATTATAAAATTCAAGGAACCCCAATGACTAGACCGCATTATATTCTACACGATATTGTGCAGTCCAAATGTCAGTCTGGTCCAGTGAGGTCTGGTAAGTACCAAAGCATTGAACACTCCTATCCATGAGATATCGTCTGCAATAAAGATGATGAAATGGCTCGTGGGCTCGGTCTCGTCAAACACAAGTTAGTTATGAAGCACATATAATATAAATAGCATGCATGATCAGACAATAAACCCAAACAGTTGGATTAGAAAAATTTTGGATATTTCTAGTATCCAAACATCATTCCAAATAGGAAGCCCATTCCCCCAACCTTAGAGGATTGACGATAACCATCTCCTAGAAGTAGCGGTAACATTGATGATTTCCTGCCACATGGAACAATCATAGTTGATACTTGAATGTACTCAATGTGTGTTGTGCGGATTTTTGGTAGAAAACGGATGTAATGCATCCTAATTCTTGGAAATAAAACGGTTAGGGGGATACCCATTACATCATAATAGAGTCAAGAATAAAGTTTTGGGTTGCTCATGTTGCATAGATGTGTACCAAAATGAAAATCATGCCCTACACTAGCTAAGTAATCGGCTACAAAATTATCTTTCCTATGCACATGGGATACTCTAACATCCCATTATATGTTCACTAAATCTCTAATATGCTTAGCGAGAAGGTCATTTCTATGATCATACTCCTTCGAGTTTTTAATGATGCTAATGGTTGTAGTGGAATCAAGGTTTAGTTTGAAATTCTTAAATCCCATGTTCCAAATCTTCTTGAGCTCTTTTTATTTCGGTGCTCTTTGTGGAACACACATCAAGATAGTTGACGAAGGTACCTTTGCATTGTCCCATATGATTGCGTAAACGGCCTCTTGATGCAGCTCTACCCATTGGGTATTTGATAGATCCATAAGTTTGAACTAGGATCCAGTTCGCTTTTGGTTGGCACTATGGGTGGCTATACGGTCTGGTCCGGTTAAACTGGCCCGAATTGATCCGGTCCAGTTCCGATCTTTACAGGAACATGAGGACCAAAGATGGAATTGTACACAGTCTGATCTTGACCCGGTCCGGTCTTGATCTTGTCCGGTCCCAATCCAGTATTGCTTTTAGATCGAGCTTGTGGGAGTTTGAGTGGGCTGAGGTCTGAAAGGGCGAGGAGTTAATTAGGTTTTGGGTGTTTGTTATCTGGTCCCGATCCAGTCTCGGTTCGGGATATACGGTCCGGTTTTGAATAAAAACAAAAAACGGACCAAATAGCCGCCCCTAGTTGGCACCATGAAATCTACCCGTTCACTCGGCATCTCGTTGTTATATTTGTAATGCTTTTCTCAATAGTTTTTAATTCTTCTATATCTTGAACAAATAACTAATCAATTGTAAGATTCCCTCTTCAAAGTAGGATTGCAACTCCATAGTTTATTCATTCCTCTACTTTCATAACTGCCAGCAAATAATTGCAAAAGCACTCCTTTATCTGCATCTTCAGGTTCTTGTGAAGCCAAGTCTTGAAGTCCACATACAACTTTCCTAACTTCATTCCTAGTGTTCTTCATGAAGAAGACTCTGGAATTCTCCCTACTATTATGTTCCCCCAGAAGTTTCACAAAAGTTGTTTAAGCATCTCATGAGTCATGACACAATCAACTTAAGGAAACAACACTAAGTCGTCCTGAAAGAACAGATGAGACAATGACTGCCCAACAATCGACTTCAACACGTAACCTTGTGTAGTTTCCTCTAAATCTGCTTGACGTGTTGTAGTCAATATTCTCTACCGATTTTTCTTCTAATGTCCATGAGTTTTTCTTTTTCAAATTAGGCCAGTGGAAATTGGGAGTCTAAATCACACCGCCGTTCTATCAAGGAATTCATAGTCCGGATCAAATTCGATTCGCATGGCTCTGAAATTGAGGGAGTCTAACCTAAGTCATTGTGCATGGTCTCCCATAGAGTGATCTGTTGTAGTCCAGCTGAGAATAAAAAATCGAATGAAAAAAACCATTCCCAATGTCGTCGATTTTGATTCCTCCCATTCTTGCCCACATTTTATGGACCCGTCCGCATATGAATGCAAAGGGAAAAAACGGTATCCAGAATGGGAACGTAATCGCTCTACTCCAATGCAGTTGAATCTCTCATTATTGCTCTTCTTTATTCTAATAGTTGGGCAGTCTGGATCAACTTTTTCATCTTCCACTTTTGACTCATCATATATAAACTCGCTTCAGTACGGGGGTGTGAGGTTTGTTTTCAAGAAAATTCTGTATACGATATCTTATGTTACCCCGTCTCCTCATTCGTTACTGCAAGCGACTTACCTCTCCTTTCCATACTCATCGATGGACGCATCTCTGGTTATTCGTTCATCGCTCTGGCATTTACTACCACTACCTCCATTTTCCCTCGGTCGGAGAATTCACCATTAATTTAATCTTAGGAATTTTTTTATGATGAATGAATGTTATGCATGTTCTTAATTTTGTTGGCCTTTTTCTTAAACTACTAAGTTTGGTTAGCTCTCATTTTGACATCGAGATGATAATTTTACACATTTGAAACTTTTGATCTCTTAAATTTGGATCGAAGATCATTATTACTAAATCCGTAGATTTTCTTATGTTATTGGTTTGAGCAACCAATGATTCATTTTGACAACATTGTTTTTGTAACGATGCACTAAATATTTTGACAACTCCATTATCTTAACATTAAAAAATCGCTACAAAGCCTTTTGCTTATTTCCTACACACATGTGAAATAACTAAAATAACAAAGATCTACATTAATATAAATACTTTGTGACAAAATAACATCGTCACATATTTTAAATTATGTGATACGATCCCCGCATTTGGCAACCATTAGCTTTTTCCACCAAACCTCACTCTCCATCCCAAACCTCCAAGTAATTTCCCTTGTAGATACTCATCCATGGTCCTTCTCCAAGGCCCATAAGCTATAAGGGAATAGTACAAGATCTATTATACAACCTATCACAACTGATTCTGGACTTAAACTACCTCTATGCATTAGAGTCTTCACAATACCCCATCGAACAAGATGGAGTAGTTTCGCATAAAAATCCGTGGAAAGAAAAAATTAATCTAAATTTTTTATCACCTTACAAGCACTGAGGCAGTGAATCTAGACAAAGAAAGGAAGTCAATAGGAAGATTTGCAAAAACACTCTAAACAAAGAAAGGATTGTCAAGGGCCATCAAGATCACCACTATCATGAAACTCTTATGTAAAGTCACCCGAAACCCCTAAATAATTTCAAAAAGAGCTAAAGTTGTAATCCGTATAAAAGGATATGTAGTGTGACCTCGCCATTCCTTACCCCTTCATTCATGAAAAAAATACCAACCTAACTCCATGATTGAGAGATATTTAAGATTCCATATAGAACTTCCAAATGAACAAAAATGGGGAGGAGAATTTCACTGCCAAGACGGTGATGATTGTAACTATACTAAAATATACATATTCTAGCCTTTTTCTAACTTTTATTTATCTTACTGAGACGTGAAAAAGTTAATCAACCTCTTCCTAATTTAGAATTTGAAATCAATCATCAACAGTATATCACAAAGAGATGAACAAATGCTCAACCTTACTAGGGGCACATGTTTTTTTAATTAGTAAAAGAAAATAGCAGATGATTAGTAATAAAATCTAGGATTGCATCACAAAATCCTACACGGTAGCAGATTAGCAGTAGCGTTTTTTTTTAAGAAACATTAATTCATTCAGCCCACAATTGAGGCACCATTACAGCAAGTCAAGAGTTACATCATTTCATATACAATAGTCAGAATAGACATCTACTCAGGGTGAAGAGAATCAAGACGTCAATTACGAGCCACCCAGTCGGCATTTTTGTTGTTCCGTCTATTAGTGAAAAGCACATTGACCCAAGAGGTCTGATGTAAAAAAATCCTTAATGTGAGCCAGCAAAGCGTAGCATCGCCAACGGCAACAAGAAGGGTCTCCATTAATAGCGTCAACCAGAACCTTGTTGTCAGAGAGGATCGTAGCAGGACAAGTGTCTTCTGCAGCCAGACGACACGCTTCTAAGATTGCACAAGCCTCAGCTTCAATTGGGGAAGAACAAATCACCTTTCTCGCCCTTCCATCGCAAATATGTCCGTTAGAGATAGTAATAACCAATCCGATAGCCGCCTCTTGAGATCCGTGATCAAAAGAACCATCACAGTGAATCCTCTTGTGATGGAGAACTGGCAGTGGACATGAATGAGAAGGAAAGTCTTGGGGGTTAGAGGAGGTCGCGGAAGAACAGCAGCATAGTGGGGCTCGGCCGCATCTCGAAACGCACAAATAGAGGTCAATGTGGGGGACAACACAGTGACTCTGAAAATAAACTCATTGCGTGCTTTCCAGATATTCCAGAGACAATAGATCTTTCGACGGAGAGAATCCGGGGACTCTGATTCCCTCAAAGAGAAGAACCATTGGGAAAGATTCTGAGACTGAGAGAGAAGGGGTGCTACTCTTGCCCAAGTTGCAGAAGCATGAGGGCAGAGGAACAAGCAGTAAACAGAAGTTTCAACCTCAGCGTTACAAAGTTGGCACTTAGGATTGGGTGAGCAGCGGCGCCGATGAAGATTGAGCTTAGTAGCCAGCGCATTCCTGATACATCTCCATAGAAAGAAACGTATTTTTGGGGGCAGATTAAGAGACCAGAGCCAATTCCAGCAGTCATCAGAAGCCGGAATGTTGAGATCATGAGTCCCTGGTCCTGGGAGATTCTGATCCCTCTGGTTCTTACGAAGCCCATGGTAAGCTGATCGAATAGAGAATGCGCCATAAGTGGTGAATTTCCAGACCCATTTATCTTTACTCCCTGCTGGACCAATATGAATCCGGGAAATAGCATCCGCCTCCTCAGTTGTACAGTGTCGCTGAATGAGATTAGTGTTCCAACTTTTCCGATCTTCGTTCATCCAGTTACTCACTCTAGAAGGTGGATCCAAATGGGAAGAGATCTTGTGATGGTGGAGAGAGTGAACCCAAGGATCTCGATGAGACCAAGTATCATCACCTGATCCGATAACTCTGAGTGTCCCAATCTCCATAGCTTTACGTGCTTCCCACAAACTCGCCCAAATCCATGACGGTGAGCTCCCTTTGCGTGCTGATGGGAAAGTGCCATTTGGGAAGTAGAGGCCACATAGGACTCTCGCCCACAGAGAGTTTGGCTCATTGAGAAGTCTCCATCCTTGTTTTGCTAGGAGGGAGAGGTTGAATAATCGAAAATTCCAGAAACCCAGTCCACCATTCGCTTTCGGGTCCGTGAGTACTTCTCCTTTCCTCCATGGAATTGATCTTTTTTTAAACGATCCTGACCAGAAGAAGCGATGCAGTAGAGAGTCCATCTTTTTGGTGAGGCAAGCCGGAAGGAGGAAAAAACTCATAATGAAGGTCGGTACGGCTTGAATGATAGTTTGAGCAAAGTCTCTTTCCCCCCATGAGAAAGTGTAATGCTCTTCCATGAACTGGCTTTGTTCTCCATTCGCTCAATTAAGAAACCAAAGGTCTCTTTTCTCGAACACCCCCACTCGGTTGGGACTCCAAGGTATTTGTCATGATGTATAGTGGATGAGAAGTTAAGCTGTGAAGTGATGGAAAGTCTCACATGGGTCGGGGTATTCTTGCTGAAGAAAATAGACGATTTCTCCAAATTGACCTCTTGACCGGAAATCGATTTGTAGGCGTTGATAATCTCCATGATTGCCAATTCCTCCTATCCTGAAGCCTTCCCAAAAATCACAGTGTCGTCTGCAAACAAACAATGAGACAGACGAGGGCAGTAAGGCTTCATCTTAAGACCATGAATGGAAATAAGTTGAAGTCCTTTCTCAGTTAAAAAGGACAATGCATTTGACATAAGGATGAAAAGGAAGGGAGAAAGTGGATCTCCCTGACGGATGCCACGAGAAGGAGAAAAGAACTCCGTTGGTCCACCATTGAGGAGAATAGAGAAGAGCACAGTTCTGATGCATTCTCTCACCCACCCGCACCAAGCATTGCTAAAACCATAAGCCTTGAGAAGCTCCTCCAAGCAATTCCAATCAACCAAGTCATAAGCCTTCCGCATATCCATTTTCAGCATCATGTCATAACGACTTCCCATTCGACGATTCTTGAGATGGTGAAGAACTTCATGCACAATGACAATGTTATCTTGGATCACCCTTCCTCCAGTAAAGGCAGCTTGCATCTCAGACACCAAGTCGGGCATAAAAGGCTTGATCCTGGAGGACATAATCTTTGACACCACCTTATATTTGAAATTGCAACAGCTGATGGGATGCCCAATGACAACCCATGGGACACTCGGATCACTTACATGAAAGCATCTCCCAAAAATCCCTTCTCTCACTAGAGATAGATGGGGCATGAACAAAAGACATAAAAAAACCACACCCGTAATTGATAAAAACATAAAAGAACTTTCTTCCGCAATCCAAAATTTTGAGCAAGAATCCTGCTGTCCACCAAAGTCAAGGCCTCCAGTTGTCCCCATACGGATTGACATACTCCTTGTTTTGAAAATTTTTGGCGATCCTAATTTCTTCCAAAGTTGCTCTGTCATTCTTAGTTTCCATAAGAAAAACCAGAGAAGGCCTATGTTTCCTCACCATCCTTTTCAGATGATTCTCTGTCCGGGATTGGCCGATTCCCTGACAGTTCCACACCAAGAAACTCATTCTTCATTAGGTGGCTTATAGCCGGCCACCGGCTCTTCAGATTCCTTCCCAGACTTCTTCCCCTATTGCTGTTGAGGTTCTTCCTCTACTTTGCTCTTTCCGGCAGATACTGTGATTTCCTTCCCTTCACTTTAATCCTTGCATTCCTCTGATCTTTAATTCCTTCCCCAAGAGAGAAATATGGTCCCCCAAAGTCCAAGGGCTGGCCATGTTTTCTTTTCTTGAATTCTACTTGACCTTCTTCACCCCTCTGGGCCGCATAATGATCTTCAATTTCAGCAGGCTTCTTATTCAGATCCATTTTGTAGTTGAGTTCCATCACCAACTGTGAAACCTTTTGTTGGGTGGGCTATCCATTGTGGTTGGGTAACTCAGAGTGGATCTGTTGAGATTTCTCGCACTTGAGGATGCAGCAGCCTGAAAATTCTTGTGAGGAGAGTACATCGGAATGGCTCCATACATCTGCATATTTTGACACATATGTGGGGTTTGTAGCCGTTGAGGGAGGTGCTCCACAACAGCCCTCGGCTTGAGAATCTCGCTAGAAAAGGATGGAGGGTAAAGCCTGGAGGGCCTCGTAGCACGTGCCCAATCGTCTCTTCTGTCACCTGTATTGAAGGGGTTGCCGGATATGCCGGATTATAGGAACCCGTCGCCGGCGAAACCCCGCCGGAAATCCATAGTTGGTTCTGGAGGAAGCCAGGAGAGTCTGAACTTGACCCTGCATCTCCCGGTGACTGATGGAGAATGCGTCCTCTAGGAGGAGGTGGTGGCCGATTCGCCCTTGTCCCTGCTTTCATCCAAGGAGTAAATCTTCCTTCAGGAGGGCCAGGAATGTGTGCCTCCATATCAGCCCTCCTTCTTGGACACTTACTCTTACAGTGGCCGTGTCTTCCACAATAATAGCAGAACACATACAACTTTTCGTATCTAAAACTAAGCCATTCCCTTACCCCCACTGCAGAACAATAAGAGCCTGGAGGGAGAGGTCGATTGAGATAAGTCTGGATAAAAACCCTTATGAACTCCATATATCGATCTGGGTTCAGACCCCTCAGATCAATATTATGGATTGTCTTGAACATTGCCACTGCTGCTTCCACATTTGGGATAGTCCTCTTGTGGTCTGGGATACCATGCACTTGGATCTAGAAGTCCTCCAGGCTAAAATCAATGTTTTGAGGACGCACAACTTGATCCCATTGCTTGAGCTGGAGCATGTTGCCAGATACCTGTCATGGTCTGCCTTCCCAAGCCCGATCCATTTCTTCCTTATGATTGAAAATGAAGATAAAAATGTTTCTAGCTATGGGCGCCTCAATCGTTGGTTCACAAAGTGTGACCAGGCTCCATTAATCATCCCTATGATGGCTCTTTTGGTGATCTCCCTTTCGCAGAATATTTTGCCCACCAGCCTCAATTTTGGTTCTTCAAGATGTTGAGGCGTTTCTTCAGAGAAAACAGCTTTAAAATCTTCATCCTCCTAGCTAACTTCTTGACTTGAAATATGATTCATCCTTGCATTTTCCATTTGGTTGGTGGGAGCGAGATGGGTACAGATCTGGCTATTTGGCGGAAGTAGTTTCAGAAGGAAAAAGAGATATTGAGGAGGTTTTTTGGGTTGTGTGGGTTGTTTGAGAATGAGATTTATAAGTGGCTTCTCTGGTTCATGCATTGAAGATAAGAGCTCATTAGGTGAGATTTGATGGCCCTTTCTCATTAACTCTTTTTGTGGCTCAAGGGTTCTGCAGCAGAGGTAAGATTGTGATTTTGATTTCGGAGGTTTGAAGAGACTAGGATTTTTACTTTCGGCTTTGCAGACTGACACGTTGAAGGGGATTAATGTATCTAAGGTATATAGCATTGAATAGAAGGAGAAAATGCATGACAGGTAGTTGGGGAGTATCTCCTTCCCCTTCAAAAATTGATGGTGATGAGCATTAACTCTGTAGAGCGGTTGATGAGAGGTAGCTTTGTCTTCTTGGATTAATCTCCTTTTACTCATGATGGGATCCTTCGAGGAGGAGAAGCCCTTATTTGCAATCATTTCCATTAGGGAAACTAAGGAGGCAGAGAAGACATCTTCAATGAAGAATGCATCTGGAAAACCATATCTAGAGTTTGAAATTTCAGAGAGAAAAGAAGAGGACAGAGTAGCAGTAGCGTTTGATGCGAATAAAATTTATATGCAATCAGTATTCAGTAGTCCAACAGTGTCGTCGTTAAGTAGAACATCCATTGTTAGTTACTCACCTCCCCACCTCACCGAAATTAAGTCCGACATCCTGCATCCATCCATCCCATCCCCCACTCCATCCATCCATCCATCTCCCCCCAAATTATTGGTATGTGCTTCAGTACTAAGAATTTGTATAAAGCACGCATAGAAAATAACAATTTTAATCAGCTTGCAAACCTTCCTGGTGGATATACTATCCAAAATAGTTACTTAAATTTGATGGTGTGCCTATGGTGACATGTATGTCACCTTAACTTCCAATTTTCGGTCGATCTCAGTTAGGATTAGGTCGATCTAATATGTTGTTTCAATGTAAAAACAGTTTCATTGTGTCTACTTTGGAAATTCATATCTTACCATTGGCTTGATGGAAATTTAAGATTAATGGCTTGTTTCGAAGCTGGAGTGTCCCTCTAGACATTGAAGTGCTTGGGAGCTTGATGGGAAGTCCAGAAGACCATTTTTGAACCTGATCAAAAGGCTATGCCAAAACTGGAAAACTTCCTGAAAATGGCTAAGTCTGGGAAAGTATTTGTAAAGCCTACTTTGGAGCTCAATTCGAGAAGCATGGATGAGATTTGAGCTAGGGGTCTCTACCACATGAAATTAGGTATGTTTGTCTACAAAGTCAAGGCATTTGATGAAATATTGGATATCTGGAAGGCTTCAAACAAAAGGCTCGAAGTTGCTACGCAGTAAGCTGCCTTCTAGCACAAGACTGAAACGGCAGATTAGGAAGGAAGGGAGAGGGAGAAAATTATGAATTTTTTTGATTATATTATAATTACATAATAATTAGTATTATTAACTTTTTCTTGTACCTATTATTAATGTAGATGTTGTTCGGGGTTGACCGTTTGACTTCGATAGCAAGTTTGTCAATGTTCTTCTAGTCAAATCGATATCTCTTGGTTGACTCGAATTTGCATTGAAAATTATAGATAAGATAAGAAGCATTTGTGGAAAAGATAGAGATGACTGGTCTAGTTGACTCAGTTTATTTGACTAAATAGTTAAAACTTACAGATTTGAACGTGTTTGACTAAGTTTGATCATATTCAATTTAAAGTTAGGCACGAGACCCCCCCTTGGATGACCAGTTACGAATTTCGAGGTCGCTCGACAAATGATTATTAGTGTTTTAATTAATTATTATTTTAGCATTATTATAGAATAATTATTTTATTATAATATAATTATTTTTATTATAATATAATTATTAATATTTATGATTATATATTGATTTTTATTTATACCATTTTGTGATAAATTAATATTTTTGTCTGGCCTCAAATTTTCATATCTTTAACATATTGTTCAATTTTTTTCAATATATAATATCATGACCTGAACTAACCATAACTTAATTAGCTAAATTCTAAAGTTGGCCACTATGTTGGACTATCAAGATCGTTGACTAACGGTCAACTTGCTAAGTCAGTATATTTTGACTTAAATATTCATATTTCCCAAAAAAAATAACAATTTTTCTGTTTAGTTTGACTAGAATGAAAAATAAAAATATGTTTATTGGGTCCTTTTCATTATTATTTTTTTTGAAAGGGATCCGATGAACATATTTGTATTTTAATTTTTTAAATTATTCAAACTAAATAGAATTTTTTTTATTTTGTGAAAATATGAATAGTTTAAATAAAAATATGCTAATCAGACACAGACATGGCGGGTTGACCAGTATTTAATGGTCTTGACCGTCCAACATAATGGTCCGATTTTGGATTTGTCAAATAAAAAAATATTAATAAAGTGCTATCATCAAATATTATTCATCATAAAAAGAATTACATCTCAACAAACAAACATGACAATGTCGTAATTAACACGTGGCAAAGCCTATCATATAAATACTGATTGAATATAACACAAATCCTGACATGGTGTAGCTGGCTAGGAAGGATGAATATTGCAAGGGAGAGAACCAATTCAACAAATGAAAATGACGGGTGAGTTTAAGCAGCTACTCGACTTGTGGGGCTCTAGGCAAAGCGGAGGGAAGGAGGGAGATCGGGTCGGGTCATCTGTTCTGTTGGGAGAATGTGAAATAAAGAAAAAAAGGAAGAGTTACAACATACAACTTACAACAGCTACGTCCTGTATATGCTCTATACTATTGTATTTGTAGGGAGACTGGGATAGCAATGAGCACTGAGCAGGTTAAGCTTATTTCAACTAAATCATTCTTATCTTTAGTTTCATTCAAATTAATATCCATCTCGAGTTTATGTGAGTGTATTTTGCAACCTCATCGATTCATCCTCATACCTGCGGTTTTCGATAATCATGTTAATACTCACAAATTATATCCAATATTAAATCTATGCATAAAATTCAACATGTAAATGTTAAATTATAACACTAGATAAATGAAATCACATATATACATCCATTATCAATACATAGAATTCTAAATCAAACTTGTCTCATCTCATCCCATCAAACTTTTTACAGGTTTTACTCATACTCGACACATACCCAATCAACAGGAGATTCTCGGTGTTTGATTGTCATCCCCAATTTATATTTGCGGGTGATAGAATCAAAGAGCATCTGACAGTTGGGCGTAGTAGTAGCAAGGTTGTCAAACCGGTTTATACTGTTACGCCGATTCAGTAAGTGATATGGTTTGACAGGAGTACAGAGTACAGACGTTTGATGTCGTTCTAACAAACTATGTAGAAATTAAACATGAAAAATCATTAACATATAATGAATTTAAACTTATATAAAACATATTAAAATACAATCTAATTACAATCTATATTCATATTTAAATAAAATACATGAATAAGTGAACAAAGATTACTCATATTTAAATTAAACATTTAACGTAATACTCAAATGTTTATTATAAAATTCAACAATTAATATCAACATTTAACTTTCAAATTCATTTGTTTTATTTTTCGTTAATTAAATTCACTGAAAGGACAACATTTTGTTTGGAGGACGAATATCGGTCGTGCCGGTCATATAATGATATTCCAACAGAATTCATAACGGATTTTATCAGGTTCAACAGACTGACATTTAATCGAGGTCACAAGTCACAACCATGCAGTGAATAATCATAATAATGATGACATCCATCATATATAAGTATACAGCACCATGAAGCACAACTATTATTAAATGATTGAGAGGAGGGTGAGTCAGTGGATAGCAACAGCAGAGAGTTATCGCACATAGTGGGGAAGGAAGATCTTTGGCGAGCTGCGCAGATAGATCCTGTCCTCTCTTCTCTTTTCTTCTCTTCTCTTCTCTTCAGTCTTCACTCATCTGTGGGGATCAGCTAGCTACGTACCTAGTAATAAAACCTATGGCGCATCAAAACATAAAAACTCATCTCTGCCTGCGGGCAGCAGCGACTGATAGAGAGAGCAAGCTGAAGCTGAAGGTTGAAGTTAGGTAGAATAGAAGGACATGCAATGCAATGCAATGCATTAATCCATCCACATCTAGCTAGTACGTAGTAGCAGTTGACTAGTGAGTGACGTGATGGTGCTACTCTGCTCAGGCTCTCTTTATATGTGTCTTCTCTTCACCCTTTTCTTCCTTTTACTGCCCCCTAACCACACTAGCCTCATCAGTCACTACTCATTAGAAAAAGAAAAAGAAAAAAACAAACTGGGAAATAATAAAGGAGAAAGAAGAGAGAAGGGGCATGCAAATGCAATTGCAAGCAGTTAAATTTTAGCAATCATCATATTTCTGCTGCACTGCTGGCTAAGCTCCTCTCCTGACTCCTCTGCAGGTTTTTATTGTAAACTGTGTAAGTGGTGGTGGTGGGTTCCAATCCAATGGCAGTGAAGATGGTATTTATTATGGTTTGTTCCTTTTGATGCTGCTGGGGGTTTGGTTTGCTTCTTCTCCCAACTGCCTTTCTTCTTCCTCTGTGCAGTCGTCTTCAATCCTCATCCTCCCTTCCTCCACCACCATCTCCCCACTCGCCTTGCAATTCCTATCCTCACCACTCTCCCAATCATTGGGTATTGCTGGATATATGGCAATGGCAGGATTCTCATACGCCATACGGGTATTATACTGGCCAGTTCAATCGGCTATAATCGATATGAGTCATCCGGCACTTTCACATATATCCTCCATGAATAAACACCAATCATGAGATTTAAACTAAGTATCTCATATTCACTAGTTTCAGTTGTACTGATCAATATGTTTTTTTTTCTCGTCATGCATATTAACCTTATATATCATATAGTCAATGTTGTAGTTTACATAAATGAAGGTAAATGAAAATTAAATTTATTTTGTATACTTTCACTTTAACATATCTAATTGTTTAGTTTTAGTTACAAATACTTAACAATAAATTATTTTATGTGATTAACTCTTCCAATAGCCCGCCTCACTGTTTTGATGAATGGTATCACATCTCCCTTTTCTACAATGAGTTGTTCCAAGAGAATAGGAAACTCATCCACTCTCCCTCTCCAAGTCTGGCTCGAGATTCGCTCGGTCGTCAACCCAGTCGGTTTTGTAAGTTTTTACCGGGTTTGACCATATCCGGGCGGATGCTTTTGTATAGCCCAATACCCCAAACATATTGATAACTCAACATTTGCATATGTTTTTGCTCACCGTTCTTACACTGTTTGAGGCTCAATTCTCGTGTTTTAAACCGATTTCACGCTAGGTTGTTTTCTAACATTCTTGTATGGTGTATTTCAGGTCTTGGATATATCGGTTGTGCATGCTTGGAGGCGAGTTTCAGGTCAAAAGCACCCTTTTCCATGAACGATTGATTGATTTATATCCAGTTGAAGTACTTATTCGGAATTGCATGAGGCTTGATAAAATTCTAGCGATTCCTGCTTTGACCTAGAAAGATAAACTTTGCATAGGTCAATAGAGCATCTTTAATTGGAGGTTGTGAATCGGCGAATTTAGTCGAGAAGTTGATTCACTGCTCTGTACTAGGATAGAACCCAATAGAGAAAGTTTGAATCTTATTGCCTCGGTTAGTTTATGTCGGTGGAGGTTAGTCGCCCGCGGGGTATTCAAACTGAGAGGGTCTGGAGCACTTTAGTCGAGACTCCAAACGGTTTGAGAATTTTTCGCAGTTTAAGCATCAATCAAATTGACGTAGGTGAATTACAACTCGACTTAACTGCGATCTACGGGACTCATACCTGAGTGAGCCTTCTTAGCCTGAATTCAACTGTTTCTTGCTTTCTATTTAATTTGTTTTGAACACTTCACTCAATCTTTCCCGATAGATAATAGATAATCACGGAGTAGGCAGTACATCTAGGCCCTGGGTTGACTTTTATTACTTGATCCCACTATATTGCATTTCCATTCTACGATTACACTTGGTCGTAGTTTGGTGTTTTGTTTTAGCGAGTCACATATTCGGTTTGACCAGGGGATTGACCCTTAGGTTGACATCCTTGGGTAAGATTAATAATTAATGGTTACATGTACAATAAGTTCTTATACTATGCAATGTCGTCAAATATGTTCCTTTACTATATTTTACATCAAACATACTCTTGCATTTTAGTAATATTATTAAACATATGCCCTTCTATTAAAAATTTCATCTAGAAACAGTCAACCACGATTGAATCGTGGTTTGGATGAAATGAAGGTCTGAAATACCACTAATAATTTCACTTTAATACTTTTTGTTTCGTTGGTATAGCCCAATACCATAATAATTTCACTCTAACCAGATTTATAAAACTAAATGGAGAGGCAAAACTGACATTTTCCATCTAAATTTATCGAGATCAAGACGTCCAAATCATGCGAGTGTGGTTGATATTTTCTTATGGAGAAATTAATAGAAGGGTATGTTTGATAATTTCTTTTTTTTTTTTCAAAACACAAGATTAGGTTCTATGTAAAAAGTAGTAGGGTGACATGTTTTATAAATTCATAGTAGAGGGACATATTTGATCTATAACCCTAAAAAAATTTCACCCTGAAGGACCTTGGGAGAAAATTCATCGAAAAATAGTATCATAATACTTTTTCGGATTCTTTTTCATTAGCCAAACTTATCAAAATACTAAAAATTAACTAAATATTAACTTTCAGTTAGCAATTTTGTTAGTAATATTGACTTGGCAACATGATGCTGACTTTGAAGAGACACATGGAGGTCAACATTCCAAAATTTTAATATTTTTACTAAGAAAAGAGTTACAAAATAATTAACGATAACGTGAAAACGACTAATATTTTGATACATTACGAAAGGTTTGACTAACATTTTAATAGGTTTGGATAATATATAAGAATCTGAAAAAGATTTTAATAAAAAATATACATTACCCATTAATTTTCATATCGTTACATGATTTTGGTTGATGACCAATGTGTCGTTACCTAGGCTAAACCAATTTTCTCCTCGACCAATTCATAATATATATGTACTTTATTTCAATAAAATAGTTGTTCGTTTTAGTCCTCCATCAATGCTTCCCAGGGGGCTAAGATCTGGTGACTAAGGGGGTCCCCTAAGTCAGATGGCTAAGTGAATCTCCACCCTTGCATCTCATTAAAATCCAAGGGCTCCTATTAATCTAATTTAATGAAGGGCAATGTAGTAATTGCATGTTTATTTTTAACTTTTAATTATAAAAGAAATAAAAAAACCCCAGCCGTCCGTCCCCGCCCCGTCGCGTCGCCTCCCATCTCCGTTCCCATAATTGCGCCGCCAGGGGAATTCCTGGGCAACTGGGCGCCATGGGTAATTTCCTGAGAGTTATTGTGCGCCATCATTCACGAGAGAGATTGTACTGTTAGTATGCTTTGTATTGTTTGTCGGTTTATTTTGTAATGTTTGTACGCTTTGTTATTTTGTAATGTTTGTCGGTTTTTTTTGTAATGTTTGTACGCTTTGTTATTTTGTAATGTTTGTCGGTTTTTTTTGTAATGTTTGTAAACTTTGTTATTTTTGTGTATCGTGTTTATCATTTTTGTCAACCATGTTTGTAATGTTTTTTATGTCTAAAAAACACCCGGGTTGACTTTGGGAAGGAGCCCCTCTATATACGGATGGAGCCTCCGTATGGATTGTCGGTATAGTTTGTCATTTTTGTCCACCATGTTCGTACTGTTTGTATGTCTAAAAAACACCCGGGGTGACTTTGGGAAGGAGCCCCTCTATATAGGGATGGAGCCTCCAAAGTCAACCCGGGTGTTTTTTCAGTTCGTATGGATTGTAGGTATAGTTTGTCATTTTTGTCCACCATGTTCGTACTGTTTGTATGTCTAAAAAACACCCGGGTTGACTTTGGGAAGGAGCCCCTCTATATAGGGATGGAGCCTCCAAAGTCAACCCGGGTGTTTTTTCTTTTTGTATGGTTTGTATTGTTTGTCGGTCTAGTTTGTATTGTTTGTACAGTTCATACGTTTGTAATGTTTGTAAATCTGTTATGTTTTGTCGCTCTAGTTTGTACTGTTCGTATGCTTGTATGGTTTGTACTGATTCTAAGTCCGGTTTGTATACTTCGTAATTTTCCATAATACCCAAACTACCCCTGTCATTAATTAAATAGCCATTCTCACTTTTTAACCATCAGATTGATGTGTGCAGATCTAAGAGCTGGGAGGGGCTTAGTCAAGTGACTAAGCACCCCCTTAGTCACCGGATCCGCTCTCCTTCCCAGGACATCTAGATGAGATTAGGAGGAGATAGATTATGGAGGGGAAAAAATAGGGACAACAACTATAGCATTAGCATTAGCAGTAGCAGTAGCTAGCATGCAACTCTGCCGAAAAAATGGAATTAATGCCCTAATTTGTTTCCCATCTTCTTTCTTAATAACCAACTCCAAAACATCATTGTGTTCCCTACTACAAGCCCGAACACAATAATTAATGTGACTTTGTCATGCTTTTCCATTTCAAAAATATCAGTATAGCCATCATGTGGACAATTATCATCATCATCACAATTATTATTACAACACAATGGCCCTGCTGCTACCTAGCTAGCTTCTCTCTCTCTCTCTCTCTCAGCTGTTTCTCTCTCCAACTCACTCATTGATTGTAATTCCTGGGATGGTGTGCAATGCTGGTAAAGAAAGGGACATGAGAACTAAAATATGTGCTTGCTTTGTTTGGGTGTGTTCCTTTGTTGGGGTCAATGGGAATAATGGGGGTGATCATGATTCATGATAATGATAATGATGGCCTCTTACAATAGCAATATTATAATAATTGATTATTTTTGCAGAAGAGAAGGGACAGCAGCAGCAGCCTTCCCTCTTTCCCTTTCTCTTCTTTTTCTAGGGAGAGGAGAGGGATGGGCCAGTCATGAGTGAGTGAAAGAAAGTGGAATAGAATTGGATGGATGGTTTCAGTCAAAGGAAGAGGAAAAGGCAAGGAATTAAGAAATTGCAGAAAAGGATCCATTTGGCTAATAATAATGATAATGTAATAAAAGGTTCTTATTTTTCCTCATGATGAGAGAATGAACTGATATTGAATTTTTTTTTTTTGTGGGCATTGTTAATTAGGACTTGCGGAATTTTTCAATGCTTATCAGAACAATAATCAAAATTTTCATTCGTAGGTTGGCTATCATGCTATTTTTTGAAAAATGACTTTTTCAAGGGTACACAATTATATAGGTTTCCTTTTGCACACATTAGTTATCCATTATTTTACAAATTAATATTGGAATATATTATTAATATATTAACTCCGCACCATCTGATCCGTGGATAGGGGTGTTCAAACTAAGTGGTTACCACGAAAACCATTTTAACTTGTAGGATTTAAATAATTTGATTTGTTTAATTTGAATAGTCGATTTGGTAGTTACATTGGTGACCATTTAAGTATTTTATCGGCGACTTGTCTAAAAAGATGAGACTTAACTGACTTCCTCCATAATACACCATTTTTGGGAGCATGATTTCGCCTCGATATATAGGATAAGAGCACGTGGGCAATACGCCTCCATCTCTTGACCCTGAGGCAGGGGCGGACCCAGGGGATTTTAGGGGTGTCCCTGGACACCCCTAAATTTCGGGAAAATGATTATCCAACCCCCGGTTGTAATTTACGTATAGACAAAAAAAATATAATTAATAATGAGGGACACCCCTGAAATTTGAAAAAATGATTATCCTACTGTCATTTGTGTATAAAAATATAAATGGTACGTTGGGTAATTCAAATCTAGAACACTATTATTATTAATAAACTTAATTTTCGTTGAGCTACAACTCATTTGGTGTTCGATTTTGAACAATGTGTAATAGTAAAAAGTCATTCCCTGTCTCTAATTATTTCAATCTAAACTAATTTCAATCTACCCTTAATTTGTATTGATTTTATGATTGTACGACAAATGTTGAAGAGTCTTTCAGCTTTGGGTTACATCAAGAACAAGTTTACAAATCGAATATGCGATAAGTTCCTGAATGATTGTCTAGTAGGGTATATAGAGAATTTTTTTTAACGAAACACCAAGTGTATTCTACAATTATTTTCGAATATGAAAACACATCATGGACTTTTTTAACCTGTACGAGTAAGGTCTTTTCATATTTACGATTTTATTTTTATTAATTATTTTTATTTTTATTAAATTTATTTTTTAAAAGAGGACACCCCTATGAAAAATTTCTAGGTCCGCCACTGCCCTGAGGAGATGACTTCCTAGCCACAACGACCCCCTTGTAGACAGTGTTGGAGTCGAATTTGAAATTAGGTACGCCATCTTTTTAATAATAATAATAATAATAATAATAATTTCTTATTTTTCCTCATGATGAGAGAATGAACTGATATTGAAAACTTTTTCGTGGGCATTGTTAATTAGGACTTGGGGAATTTTTCAATACTTATCATAACACTAATAAAAAATCTCATTCTTAGGTTGTCTGTCATGCTACTTTCTGGACAATGACTTTTTCAAGGGTATACAAATATATAAGTTACCTTTTGCAAATATTAGTTAACCATTTATTTACAAATTAAGATTGGAATATATTATAAATATATTAACCATTTATTTTTTACCAAAATTTACATATGTCCTGCAACACTGCCTAAACCCCTTGCCTCCTCCTATGCTTGTATACAATGGATCCTGTTGGGCGAGATCAGAGCTGACAATTGACCAGTTAAGAAAGGAAATTCATTCAGGGAAACTCAATCAATTCTGCTGCAACGGATACTTCTTCCAACAGCTAATTGAAGGAGGCTATATATTGTCAATTTAATTGGAGGTTCGGTACAGGGCTTGTCCTTAAGTAAAAGGGGATTTCATCTCCAGGGGTCCAGGATCTTTGAGAGTGGTTGTAGGCATAGTTAGTGTTAAACTCTGGTTTATGGTTCTATGTCTGTTATTCATCTATTACTGCTGTGATTTCGAGTCTCTTATCAAAATAATAAAAGTGCTTGTCGGTAGTGGTGTTGACCATTGTCGGAATGTGGACGTAGCCATTGTTGGGTGAACCACGTTAAAAAGTGCCTCTGTGTTCTTGCTCTTTAATTTCTTCTATGCTCTCTATTTCTCACCTCTGTTCGACTTCTGGGTGTAAAAGAACGATCAAGTGTTCCTCTCTTCTTTACTCTATTTGTCTGTTGGGCTTTTGTGAGGTTGAGCCCAAAGTTTTTGACGAAGGAGAACATAAGCCTATCTCTATTATGTCGTCTTCTTCCTTATATGTTTTCCCTCTTTTCCCAAAATTAGTTTTTCTCAATCCCTAATCCTAAATCGGCTAACAAGTGGTATCAGAGCCTTCCTTTAAAGAGCTAACTACTGCCAAAGGTAACGATTAATGGGAACAAATTCTCCTGCTGCATTCGGTCCTGCGCCGCACCACAATCCTCCTTGGTTCACAAGAGCAAATTATAATGTCCGGAAGAAACGGATGAAAACTTTCATGTGGGGGATTGACGCAGATCTCTGGGTCATTGTCAGGGATGGGACTGTAGAAATGGATCTGGATCATCAAGACGAATGGACTGATTTGCATAAGAAGAGTGCACAGCTCAATTGCCGAGCTATGCATATTCTGCAAACCGCCATTTCGCCTGATGAGATTGACAAGGTAGAGCAATGCGAAACCGCGAATGAAATCTGGTCCATTCTCGAAGCTACATATGAAGGTACGTCAAATATCAAGGAAACTCGTATAGATTTATTGATGCATGAATACGAGACCTTTGATATGTTAGCGAATGAAGGCATTCATGATATGTATTCCAGATTCACTAGACTGACTAACAAACTGAAGGGTCTAGGCAGAATCATTCCTTCAAAGGATATGGTTAGGAAGATTCTTCGATCCTTAACTAAGGAATGGCTACCTAAACGGACTGCCATTGAAGAAGCCATAAATCTTAACACCAAGTCTGTAGATGAATTAGTTGGATCCCTTCCTAGTCATGAACATGTCATTAAGCAAGTAGGAAATGAGGATGAAAGACGCAAAAAAAATCTTGCCTTTAAGAGTCGTGTTTATGAATATGAGTCTGAAAATGAAGTTGATTCCGATTTTGAAAGAGAACTTGCTTTGGTCAGTAAGAAGTTTCATCGCACGAGGAAACACAAAAATGACCAAAGGCAGCGTGCTACTGATAATAGAGGTCGTTATGAGTCTCAAAACCGATTCTTAGATTCGAATACTTGATTTCCTGGGTCAACTAGTCGTTACTCAGAGTCAAATAATCGCTTTCCTGATCAATATTTCAAGCATAATGAGTTCGTTCAACGAAACAGTGATATTGGGAGGATCATTTCTAATCCTGGAAGAACTAAGAATGCTACTTTTGAAAGATTTGCCTCGCAGGGTAGAGATATGCAGGTTGGAGCATCTGATCGTGAGCCTCAAGGATGTTATAAATGTGACATAATGGGGCATGTAAGAGCCGTCCTTGATGATCTGGAGCTTGCAAACGAGGGGGAGATGGCTGATGACATTGCATTGGATGACAACCCTGAAGAGGATCCCGAAGGAGATGCAGCAAGGGAAAACTTGGAAGATGCAGCAGAGGAGAACTTCGAAGATGATGCTGCACTTGTTCAATTTGTTGTGGCTCTAGCATACGCTGAAGAAGGCTTTCACATTGCTGCTGCTGCAGTAATGCCTGGAGGACTGGTTGGTGGACTAGTGGACTATAGCTCAGATGATTTCGGTTCTTATGATGGATGATTTTCTTTGACTAAGGAGGAGTCATTGTTTTAGGGGGAGTTATTTGTGCTTTGTGGACCGCACTTAAAATTTTTTAGGTGTTTTGCTGTGGATGATTGGTTGCATTTTGGATTGTTGGATGTTTTTTTAAGACTTCATTGGTTGGTTTGTTGTCTGATTGCTATGAACAGTAGTTTTGGTTGGTGTATGGTTCCTTCTATCGAAGATTTTTATCTGCAGGTTCAGTATCATTTGCAAGCTCTAATCTAGGGGGAGATTGTTGGGCGAGATCAGAGCTGGCAATTGACCAGTCAAGGAAGGAAGTTCATTTTGGGAAACTCAATCAATTCTGCTACAACGAGTACTTCTTCCAACGACTAATTGAAGGAGGCTATATATTGTCAATTCAATTGGAGCTTCAGTGCAACTTTTACAGACAAGAAAGGTGGTACTAGGCTTGTTCTTAAGTAAAAGGGAATTTCATCTCTAGGGGTAGATGATCTGTGAGAGTGGTTGTAGGCAGAGTTAGTGTTAAACTCTGGTTTATTGTTCTGTGTATGTTATTCATCTTTTACTACTGTGATCTAAAGTCTCATATCAAAATAATAAAAGTGTCTCTTGGTAGTGGTGTTGACCATTGTCGGGACGTGGACGTAGCCATTGTTGGGTGAACCATGTTAAAAAGTCCGTCTGTCTTCTTGCTCTTTAATTTCTTCTCTGCTCTCTGTTTGACTTCTGGGTGTAGAAGGACGATCAAGGAGTGTTCCTCACTTCTTTACTCTATTTGTCTGTTGGGCTTTTGTGAGGTTGAGCCCAAAGTTTCTAACGAAGGAAAACATAAACCCATCTCTATTCTGTCATCTTCTTCCTTCTCTGTTTTCCCTCTTTTCCCAAAATTCGTTTTTCTCAATTCCTAATCCCAAATCGACTAATAGATCCATGGAACCTAATCGCGTCGAAGGACCCTGTTGACAAAATGAACAATTTTCATTGTATAAGTTAGCAACGCTAGATCTTAAGGAGAAAGGATGCATGTCATTTGATCATATTAACGATCCTAACTTAAGCACAATCACTTCAAAATCCTGCCATGCTCCTCAATATCATATAAATACCACACCTCAAGTCCCCAAAAGGGGCAACTAATTTTTCTTTCCCTACAACTGATTCTCTTTGTACGTTCTTACCTTTGTTCTTTGTTTCTTTTTTGTTTTCTTGTCCGATTAAGCATTAGATGGCGAAACCGAATGCTTCACTCAATCATCTTTCTTTGCATATGTCTGGTTGATGACTTCTTTTCACTCAACCAATTTCTTATAGTTCCACCTCGAATCCTAAATTCATTGGTCCGATTTTCCTCCTTATCATTAACTAAAAGAAAAGAAAACAGGAAAAAGAAATTTACAGTCTCCAAGTCCTAGGTTTTGAAGTTACAACTCGGGTTTAGTCCTTCAATATAAAAAATAGAAAGCAGAAGTTAGCATAAGGACATGCACTACATTAAATCAAGTTACACACACGTAAATCTAGGTACAATAAATTAAGGGTACTGTAAAGTGCAACGACACGTTTGTAAGGTTTAATTAAACTATGATCCCATGCGTGTGACTCCATAACCAATATCTTTTCTTTACGAAAGTTCCATTATGGCGTCTACACTTGACATGATGAAAAAGTAGTCAAAAGTATATAACTGGCCTATGGAGCCTTGCCCATATTTATGTTTCTTGCTTTGTCACACTCGACCATAGTTAAGTAAGGTTAAGCATTTTATCTAAATTGGTTCATGAATACAATGTTCAATGTGCGTTCGGGTTGACTATGAGGTATTTGTCAAAAACTCAAAATCTTTCTTATCCCTTTTTGTTTGTGTTTATGGATATGGTCAACGACATTTACATTTATGTGTGGAGTCTTTCAATTTACTAACATGGTTAGAATATGTAAAAGCAATCCTCGCCCCCTTAACAAAAAAGCTTACTGGATTGCTTGTCCCGACATAAAACTATCCCTACTATAATTGGTCACTACTTCTGAGAATCGAACAACAAAAATATACACACGCACACTGAAATAGTCTAATAGACATAGTACATTGCTAGTTCTTTAATTGGTTATTTTACAACAACAAAAAAAACTTCTTCAATTGGTTACGAAATGGAAGACAATTTTATTTTTTTTTTTGTCGTGAAACAATCTAACAGCAAAAGAATCTTTTAATCCTTTTCTTGATAAATATCGTTACAAGTATCTCAGCAAACCAAAGATATGAACAGTAAATCAAAAGCATTTCAAAGTTCATATTAGGTGTCTTTGGGCTTGAAATTTATGAAACTAAAGAAGAGGAGGTGAAAAAGAAGAATAGAAAGTAGCCGGGCCAAACAAAACAAGGTAGAGGTGGCAATTTTTAATTCAATTTACTCTAATTCAATTAATCTAATCTATTTAAATTCAATCCATTTTATCCAAATTCAATTGGATTTGTAGATTCATGTATTTATCCATGGATCCTATTGGCAAATTATGGTTTAATACCTACACTTTTTATATTTTACATTTTGGATCCCAAAAGTTAATTTTTTATATAAAAATATCATTGAAAATTACGTTTGATACCTAAAAAATTTTACTATGACATTTTAGTATCCAAACTTTTCAAATTTTACATATTGGTCCAACCCTTGGATATCATTTGGATTCGTGGATCAATACACTAATCCATTTGATTCAATCCATGAATCCACTTAATCCACATGGATACACCAATACATGGATCCAAAATCCAATCCAATTGTGTTATGTGTAACAAAGAGTGTAGAGAGTAGTAAAAGTCACTAAGTCAGAATACACGATGAGAGAAAGTAAAATGACAACTACTCTAGTAATTAGTAATTAGTAATTTAGTAGTAAGGAAGAAAAGGAGCCTTAGACCATATGGGAAATTGGAAATGAATATTATTGGATAGGTTGTAGTGTATAGTGGTGAGTTAAAAAGAGAGGAATAAAGAAAGCTTCCATTTTACTCTCTCTTTTAATTTCTGTCCCCTAGCTGCTGCTTCTTTGTATCAATGATGACTTTATACAAATTCTACAACCATCCCCACTTGTCACATTCTCTTCTTCGCATCCTTTTAATTCTTTCTCTTCTTTTTCTGCCCTCGGAAGTCTAAATTACCTTTTCAGTCCCATTATGCTCCATCATCATCATCATCCATTCGTCCATTTACTATCATCAACAGTTTGGCATCCTTGTTCATGATCTTAGAAGTACTTTCCTTTGTAGCTCGCTATCTAGCCATGTTTCATTCATATCATCATCGTGATCACCATCATTGTGTTCCCATGTCCAGACATGCATGCCCTTCTTCTTCTTCTTCTTCTTCATTGCCTTACCACCTCATCACGTGATCTTCAATAATATCTATTACCTAGGCTTGCTTGCTATAATCTCATTTCTACATACTCTGCGGATCCCTGATCATGTGGTAGTTTTCTGTTATCATTATGATCTACATTACTTCGATTATCTTTTCTGTGGTGAAACAAACACTCATGTAGCATTCTAAGAGATAACAACATAATAAATAAGTGGTTTCTTCGTTAATATGTTATCAGAAGTTTCGACTAAGAGGTCATAGTTTTGAATTCTTACGACGACCTCAATATAAATAATGCTTTAGCACAAGTGATGATATGACAAATTCGTGCAAACTGAAAGCCTAATGGTTTAGCAGCACAAGGGATGATATGTTCAACGAGTGCAAATTGCAAGAATAAAAAAAAAGGTAAGCTTTCGTTTGGAGGGAAGCGTAAGAAATAAAAACTTAACAAACCCTTTTTTTCCAACAACTCGACTTATTGAAACTAAGTGTTAACCGGTATTAAATTTTGCGGTTGCTGAGGGGAGAAGCAAACTCTCTCCAAACTTGAACTTGGTAACTCGCTCAGATTTTGTTAGTTTGCATGGTTATAGGCTATTTAGCTAGGCTCATTGCAAATATAAATGAATTCATTACAATTCGTCAACCATCACTCAAAATTCGTTGACATTGCGTCGAAATCAAATAAAGTATATCATATCAAGCATATTGAACTTGACTATGCGGCTTGATCCTTGCGAATGTTCCGTCAATGTTCTTCAATTTCTCAAAAATGGAATCACAAAGTTGACTGTTTAAGGCGACTCCCCCACCCACTTTGATCAATGTGCTAGCGACACAACAGGGGACTTTGCATTGTTAGTTGAACAAAAATGGCATCCGAGCAAAGTGTCTCTGTTCCGTCATGCATCACTTGGGTCGAATTCCATTAATCGAATCCACATTTCGCTCCTTCTTCATTGGATACCATTACCAGTGGTGCTAGGTTAATTGTTTTGCAGTAGGCCAGAAAGATGGAGTGCCCATACCCACGCACGATAGGCCCATGGAGACAACACTATGGCCCAATGTCCGAAAGAGGCTCAATGACTTCTCTACGGCCCTCATCTCACTCATGTCCCTGCCGGCGTTATCAATCAAGACAAATCCTCAAATCAACCAAATATATGATGGGATTTTAAGGATCTCTATTTCAATAGTTTGAATTTCTCACGGGAATGATTGTAGAAAGAACTTATTAGACCTTTTCAATTAGAATTGAAACTTAAAAAACAAAAAACGATTAAATCAATTTTTGAGTCAATTAGAGCGCTCTACATTTCACACTCTCACTCTTTCATTTCCATTAATTTCAAAAGGCTCATCTTCTTTTGCATAGAAAAACCAGATTTATTGAGATCTATAAAATGATACTCACTTTACTATATTTTGAAGAAGAAATTATACATCATTAATGATGTACCATATGCAAATGATTTGTCATGTACATTATGGTAGATCAACCAATGGCATTTGATTAATTGTGGTTTGGATTTGACTATTTGTTTGCAACAGAGAAGTTCTTAATGAGTTTCGTTAAAGTTGCTTGATATGGTCATATACTCTGCTAACTAGATGAAGATATTTCCATAGTAAATTATAGAGACTAGATATTTGTATAAGGAATTCTAGATACTCAACCTTAGTTGTAGTATTAGTAGGGCTGTCCATTTGGTTTTGGTTTTCTGGTTTTAACCGAAACCAAACCAATTGGAAAACTAATGGTTTCAGTTTTTCGGTTTTAAACCAATAAGCAATTTAATGGGTTTGGTTTGGTTAAAACCGAAAAACCAATAAAAACCATTAAGAAACCAATAAGAATAAAATTATTTATCAACAAATATTTTTTTTTTGTTTCTTTTGACACTCATGCCAACCAATAATTTGTAATGCCCATTGACCATTATTATGACGTTTATTCAATAAAAAGGAGGGAAATGGGTATAAATATGAGTGCATGAGTACATGTTGGTTTTTGGTTATCCAAACCAAAACCAAAACCATTAAAGTCCTTATTGGTTTTTGGCAACCGAAAACCAATAAGGGCCTTAATGGTTTTGGTTTTTCATACTTATTGGTTTGGTTAACCAAACCAAACCAAATTGATAGCCCTAAGTATTATGTTGATCTTAGCTATTCATTGTGGTAGTGGGGTTGTATAAGTAGCACCCCTTTTTTATTTATAAATCATCGATAAATATTGGCAGTGATAACATAGAGAGTCCTCCATACTTGTGAGTTTGAATGAATACGAGTGAAGGTTGACATAGTTTTTTTTATGGACTTGATTGCTAACAATGAATATAAGATTTTAGTTCGCAAATTTTGTATCAGAGTCTGGTTCATGCTCGCAAGGTAGAGCTTCAAAGTGATGCTATATGGATCAGAAGTTTATAATGATGAACATGGGAGGAAGCAAGTGAAGAATCAAAGCAAGCCTAAGAGGAAAAAGTCTCAATTAAGAGCTCGTGATCCTAGTAGTGGTGGTTGAGCGTCTAACAAAGCCAGAGTTAAAGATAGTCGAACACATTGATGCCATGAGGATTTTTGCCAAGGACATGTGGAGGTGAATAAAAGCATCGAAGGAGTCTGCAATGGCATGTAAGGAACGAGGTAACGCATGAAAGAATACGAGGAGGGTTGGAGGCACTTAACGATGACCTACTTGGCATCCTCAACACCATAATTGACTGCTTGAGAGAGAGTGTGGGTTGAGCTTGCTAGCACGAGGGACGAGCTTGCGAAGCTTGATGATACTTATTTAGTGTTCATCACGCCCATTCTTGATAAATTTCCCCCTTATATCAAAGCATCTTTAGTCCTTTCAATGATATTTCTTCTCTAAATTACAACCATTTGATCAATGAGCTTTTAGTAGACCTAGGCAATGTTCTTGTACTCTTTGTTGCGTTCTTAGTATGTTTTTTTATGGTTTTGAAGGTACAAAGCAACCTAAGGAAATTTGGATCAAGAATTGAAGAACTCTGGAGGACCGAAGGAGTTATAAAGACAAGATTAAGGAGCTTTCGTAAGAAAGAAGAGGTCCAATGACAGAGAAGTCTACTAAAAGTTGCAATATTATCCCAACACAAGACCATACAAGGAAGACTCGGCCTAATATGAAGAAAGAACGCATAAAATCGCTCGCAAGGTGTCAATCACCCACGAATAATGGATGGGAGTTGTGGTCTTTCATGCGGTGTTAATGGAAAATTATCAGTTCATCATCAACATGAAGTTTATAAGTAGCATGAAGGCTACCCCAATCCATCTGCAACTCATTTATCATATTATAATGAAGAGAAACATGCATAATGTCGATATCGAGATTGGCATTCAGATCACATAAGGTTCTCAACAATTTGAGCAGAGGAGAGGGATTCTTTGTTAATGTGGAACAAGGAGAAGTAGTTGTTATCTTCGGGAGGGCATACTCCATCAGTCTAACGTGTCATTGAAGCATCCAAGAAGGAGAGAACCTTAGGAGTACCAAGGGGTTTGAACAGAGAGGTGGAGAACTCAAGAAAGGGAAGTCAGAATGGGCAAGACAACTGTAGACTCGCCAAAAGAAGAAGAAGAAGCGGTCGAAGAGTGCGCGGCATCTTAGAGCCATAAAACTTGTGCGGGAGTTAGAGTCATTCTCGGCTCACCATCAAGTGTATCCCAACCTTACAATCAACGAGGTTGATATGAGGGAGGCTTCCATCAGAACGATACAATGAGGGTGTCATGAATTAGGTAGGGGAGAATGTCACAACCAAGGTTCAAACTTTTATGCCAAGAAGGACGTTGAACATTCTAAAAGATGTCAAAATTGTGTTGAAGGTTATTTAACCTTTTAGTGGATGTAGATATTTTCGTAGAGAATTCTAGAGAGTAAATATTTGTATAGAGAGTTCCAGAGACTCAATCTTAGCTGTAAGATTAGATTGATTTTAGCCGTTGATTCAGGCCTAAATGTATACTTTTTATCCCCGTTTATCATTGGTGTTTGTGGCATTTGAGCACCATAAAGGGTGGTTTTATGCTAGGTTTGTTGTGTTTCAATGTGTTTCAGAGTCTAACAGGTGTAACCAACCCCGGAGTCAAAAGTTGGAAGAAATGGCGCAAGAACATAACAAAGATGAGGAAACAACTACTGTTCACGGTCCAAGCTATGAGTTCACGGTCTCTAGGACCATGAACTGAAGCCACAAACCGCGAACTAAAGGGCGTCCAAAGAGGTTTCAGAAGTTACTGAGGTCGAGTCAGTTCACAATCGTAAGACCGTGAACTGAAGCCATGGACCGTGAACTCAACAAATGAAAGCGGTGCGTTTTGGCTGTGTTCACGGTCCAGGCCAGATGTTCACGGCCGTGAACTGGGACGGCGAATTGAGCTCGATCAGTCTATAAAAGGAAGAAGAAGAGGCAGCCCAAAGTGAGAGAAACCAAGAGGGAGAAGAGGCTAGGGTTTGCTCCAAATAATAATTGGAAAGTTCCACTTCAAGGGAGGATCAATACAAGCACAAGGAAGGATTAAGGCACAATGATGGTTTTTTCCTTTTTCCTTTGTGTTCTTCCTTCTTCTAGCATGGAGTAGTCTCCTATTCACTTGGGTGTTGTAGAACCCTAACTTCTACCATGTAGTTGATTGTGTGGATTGAATGATTGTGTGTGGGTGATGTTTAATTTAAAGTTTTGAGGTATTGTTCATGATGACTGTGCATTTTGTGTGCTTGGCAATCTATTGTGCTACCCTAACCTAGCTTAGAGAGAAGACCCCTTTCCTTAAGAGGCTCAAATTGACCTGGGTTTTCTTAGGCATTCCATGCCTCCTAACTAGGTTAATGTAAGACAAACCTCTAAACTCAAGTTAGACATCTAGATTAATTGTGATTAAGCCGTCCAAACCCCGGTTTGAGGGAGAAGGTAAGTCAACCCTCTTTTGCTTGGGCTAAGTGGGCTACTTTTGTAGCCTATAATGTATTTCTTGGCCTAGTGATTGAGAGTGTGGTTTCCAACCACTGTTGCTCCTCCTACGGTTCGCAATCTCCTTATCACGCACCAATTCATTCGATCCCATTGTTCATGGTAGTTACTTAGGGGGAAACAACTCCCGAGTAAAGCTTCTCACCAAGAGTTTCAACCCCTTTTACTTTTCAAGCCTTGCATTTTTAATCATAATTGTAGGGATTTTTTCAAACTTTATTCTGCTAGATAATGTTTCAAACAATTGAAGTAGGGGTACATGAACCGGCCCGGGTTGATATTTAAACATACTTACCCTATATTGCGCCCATTTAAAGTTTATACTTGGGCCTTAAGTGGGATTTAAGAGTGATATTCGGAGCGAGTCAAGTTTTTGGTGCCGTTGCCAGGGACTTCGGTCCATTATCTTGAAAAGATTGTTTGGTGTTAATCTAGATTTTACTTTGAGTTTTGTTTGTGTGAAGTGTTGCTTGTGCTAGACGTGTTGTGGTTCTTTTAAGTGTGTGCAGGGAGGTGCATGACCCAGAGCAATCCGACACCTTTAGCGCCACTCGATGACGATCTCAACCACACTCTCCGAATCTTGGCTCGTGATAGAGAGTTAGCGGAAGAAAGAAGGAGAATTGAAGAGAGGGGACATCAAGTTGGTTCCTGATTTGGAGGTGTTGAAGTAGAAATTGAAGTTGAGATGGCAGGGAATCAACATCTAGGTGCTAATCCGCTCTAGAACCAAAATGAGGAAGAGGGAGCCAAGGAAGAATTAAGAACTATGGGCTATTACATGTCCTCACGGGCGACGGATATCCAATCTCCCATCCTACATCCACCCGTGGCCATCAACAACTTTGAAATCAAGCCCGCTCTCGTCACGATGATTCAAAACAACGCCTTATTTCACTGGCTTGCAAGTGAATCACCACAGGAGAATGTTCAAAGGTTTCTCGAGCTTGCGGGAAGCCTGAAGATAAATGGCGTCCCAAGGAGGCATTGCAACTGAGGCTACTCCCTTACTCTCTTGTCGGGAAGGCGCTCTGATGGCTCAACAACCGACTAGCTCGATCAATCGCCTCTTGGGACAATTTTCTCAACAAGTTTATGACCCGATATTGACCCCCTTCAAAGACGGCCGAGTGGAGGAAGAAGATCACTCACTTTGGGCAAGAGGAAGATGAGACATTGAGGAATGCATGGGAAAGATTCTCAGACTACTTTCTCCAATGCCCTCGCCATGGATTCGAGGAGAAATTTCAGAAAGAGACCTTCTATGGTGGTCTCATTCAAGATGACAAGATTCTCATCGACTTTCTTTGCCAAGGGAAGTTGATGAACATGACTCCACCTCAGGTGACCGAGTTTCTCAAAGACCTTGCTCTCAAGGGATACGATTGGGTCTTGAAGAGAAGTGGTGAAAGAAGCACCGAAAGAGGAGTGCGAAGTGTGGGAGCAAGTGCCCCCCCCCCCCCCCTTGAGGCTAAACTGAACAAGTTGATTAAGGTGATCCTCTCGGACAAGAAGCAAGTGAAGGAGCCATTGGTGACATATGATTGAGGTGCAAGTTCGGGCTATGAGGAAGCAGAGTGCCAAATGATGAATGAGGAAACGACCCATTACGAGCAGTTGAACTCAATCTCCCTTGTGCATGCCGACAAGATGTCTTGTCTGGAGGAGCTAGTGACCACCTTTGTTGACTCCAACTCTAAGAAGTTTGAAAAAATTGAGAGGTTCATAGGGGAGGCGACAGAGAAATTCTTAACCATAAAGGTAGGGTTGCAAAGTCACCAATCGCTCTTGACAACCTTGACCACGTGAGTGGGCATTATCTTGCAGGCAACTCTTTCCCAGAAGCAATTCAGTAAAGTGAAAGTAGGGGCCGTTACTCTCCGAAGTGGGAGAGAAGCAAAGGAGCTACCTCGAAAGAAGAAGCCGTCCGAGACATAAGAGAAAAATGAAGCTAGTAACTTCCCTGAGCAACAAGGGGGCACAGGTGCAACCGGAGGGGAGAAGGTCGATTCGAATCCTCAATCGGAGCCGAGGAAGGAAAAAGCAATTCCAGATTTTCCCTATCCTTCTCGACTCCGCAATGACCGCATGGCGGTGGAGTTTGCCCACTTCATGGAGTTGATGAAACAGTTGCACCTCAACATCCCTTTCATGGAGGCCCTCACCTAGATGCCTAAGTACGCAAAGTACTTGAAGGACCTACTCACCAGCAAGAAGAAGCTGGAAGGGATGGCTACGATAACCTTGAATGAAGAGTGCTCAGCCAAGCTACAGAACCACCTGAAAGCGAAAAGATCCAGGGAGTTTCCCTGTCCCTTGTTTTATGGGCAACATGTGCATAGGGAAATCCTTGGCGGATCTAGGAGAAAGTATAAATGTGATGCCTTATAGGTTGTTTAAATAATTAGATCTAGGTGAACCTAGAACTACCAGGATGGACACTCAGCTGGCAGATAGGTCCATTGTGCAGCCTAAGGGTGTTGTGGATGACCTACTTGTCAAGGTACTCTCATATATCCAGTCGATTTCGTCATTCTGGACATTGATGATAACGTCGATGTCCCTCTCATCCTAGGTAGACCTTTCTTGGCTACCGCCAGGGCCTTGATTGATGTGCATGGGGAAAAGTTGGTGCTGAGGGCAGGGGAGGAAGAGGTTACCTTCTCTATTGATGAGAGCATGAAGTTTTCCAGACGTCATGATGATTTTAATTACTGTGATGCAGTGTGTTGTTTGGTAGGGACGAATGTCTTGGAATCTCAGGAGGAAGAAAGCTAACTTCTGCATGATCCTGTGGTGGAAGCTCTGCCCTCAATACCAAAGATCCCTACCACCTTGGAGGAACCACCCGAGTTGGAGCTAAAGCCTATGCCTCCCCATCTTGAGTATGCCTTCATATGGGACGATGGCATGCTCCCTGTCATCATCAACCCCAATCTTACACCGGAGCAGAAGACTGAGTTGATTGGGGTCTTGCGTCGTCACAAGAGGGCCAACGCATGGAAGATCACTGATATCCGAGGGATTGGACCAACATTTTGCTCGCACAAGATCCTTTTAGAGGAAGGTGCCAAGCTGGTTCGTCAACCTCAAAGGCATGTGAATCCCAACCTGGAGGAAGTGGTAAAGGCAGAAGTAATAAAACTTTTGGATGCCGGGATCAACTACCCCATCTTGGATAGTCAGTGGGTGTGCCCAACACAGTTGGTCTCTAAGAAAGGAGGGTTGACGATGGTAGCCAATGAGAAGGAAAAGCTTATACCAACGAGAACAGTGACTGGGTGGAGGGTGTGCATTGATTATCGGCGTTTGAACGACGCCACCCACAAAGATCAATTCTCTTTGCCCTTCATCGATCAAATTCTAGAGAGGCTTGTAGGGCATGCCTATTACTGTTTCCTGGATGGGATGTCGGGGTATTTCCAGATCCCGATTTCCCTAGAAGATCAAGCAAAGACAACGTTCAACTGCACTTTTCGGAACATTTGCTTATAGGCGCATTCCGTTTGGATTGTGCAATGCCCCAGGCACATTCCAGCGAAGACGGTTTAAAATCGTAAGGAGATAATGGAAGTGTTCATGGACAAATTTTTGGTATTCGGAGATTAATTTTCTCATTGTCTTGCCAACCTGGAGAAGGTCCTTGAGCGATGCGAAGAAACCAATCTAGCTTTGAGTTGGGAGAAGTCACATTTCATGGTGCGAGAATACATTGTGTTAGGGCAAAAAATTTCCAAGAGGGGAATTGAAGTCGATCGAGCCAAGGTTGAAACAATAAGCAAGTTTCCTCCACCGAATATGATCAAGGGCATTAGGATCTTTCTTGGGCATGCAGGATTTTACCGGTGCTTCATTGAGAACTTCTCGAAGATTGAATTACCACTGACAAAGCTTCCGGAGAAGGATGCTCCCTTTCTCTTCACGAAGGAATGTTTTGAAGCATTTAACATCCTCAAGGAGAAGCTCACGAATTCCCCCATAATGGTCTCGCCGGATTGGAGCCTTCCCTTCAAACTTATGTGTGATGCTAGTGGACTATGCAGTGGGGGCGGTGTTGGGACATAGGCGGGGTAGGCATTTTCAGCCCATCTGCTATGCTTCAAAGACGTTGAATGATGCTCAAGAGAATTATACGACTACTGAAAAAGAGTTGTTGGCAATAATCTTTGCTTTTGACAAGTTCAGGTCTTACCTTGTGCTTTCAAAAGTTAATGTCTACACTGACCAATCCGCCATTCGCTTCTTGATGAGCAAGGCCAATACCAAGCCCCGCCTAATCTGATGGATCCTACTTCTCTAAGAGTTTGATGTGGAGATCAAAGACAAAAAGGGAGCTGAAAATCTTGCAGCGAATAATCTCTTGCGTCTCGAAGGACCGGGCGGGAGCACCTCCCAAAGAGAGATAAACGACACTTTCCCCGATGAAAGAGTTGTTCGTGCTTGCCACTATTGAGTGTGCCACCCGGTGGTTTGCCGACTTCGCCAATTACTTGGTCGGAAGGCCACTGCCCAAGGGGATGCATACAAATGGGAAAAAGAAGTTCCTCTCCGATCTTCGATTCTACTTCTGAGATGATCCCCACCTGTTTCGGATTGGGGTTGTTGGGGTCATTCGGAGGTGTGTACTTGAAGAGGAGATGACGGTATCCTTACCCACTGCCATGAGGGACCAGCTGGAGGCCATCATGGTGCCAACCGAACTTCAAGGAAGGTGCTTCAATCGGGATTCTACTGGACGATTCTATTCCGGGACGCCTACACATTTGTGAGTCGTTGCGACTGCTGCCAAAGGAGAGGTAATGTTTCTAACTGATACGAGATGCCCCAAACTATTTCCATTACATGTGAGATTTTTTATGTTTGGGCATTGACTTTATTAGTCCTTTTCCTTCTTCTTTTGGAAACAAGTACATTCTAGTGGTTGTGGACTACGTCATGAGCTGGGTTGAGGCTCAGGATTTCCCCACCAATGATGCAAGACGAGTCTACGAATTTCTTAAGAAATTGTTTTCCACATTTGGGACCCCGAGGGCCATCATCAGTGATCGAGGAACCCATTTTTAGGGGTAGTTTGTCTAACTCGTTGATCGCTATGGTGTTACCCACCGGGTGTCAATGGCATATCATCACGAAACAAGTGGACAAGTAGAGTTATCAAATAGGGAACTAAAAAGGATACTGGAAAAGACTGTGGATCAATCCCGCAAGTATTGGTCCGCAAAACTCGATGATGCTCTGTGGGCATACCGCACTACCTATAAAACACCAATAGGCGTCTCGCCTTACCAATTGGTGTACGGAAAAGCGTGTCATTTGCCCATAGAGCTAGAGCATAGGGTTTTCTGGGCCAGAAAACTATTTAATTTGGACCCTACTTTGTGTGAAAATGAAAGGAAGTTTCAGGTGCTTGAACTCGAGGCGCCTCCAGGCCTATGAGAACACCAAGATTTACAAGGAAAATACGAAGCGCCTGTATGATGCGTGACTGAAAGGAGGGAAGGATTTTCAACTGGGAGAGTAGGTACTCTTGTCCAACTTCCGATTACGCCTATTCCCCGGGAAGCTAAGGTCAGAATGGTCGGGCCCGTATGTGGTAACACAAGTGTTCCCATACGGGGTGGTTGATATCTCCCACCCAGAGCAAGGAACTTTCAAAGTGAATGGGCATCGCCTCAAACGCTACCTTGGAGGAGAGGTAATGCCTCAGAAGGAGGTGGTGTTACTGCAAGACGTTAAATTACCGCTTGTTGGAAGGCAACCCAACGGAGGTTAGTAAGTTTCTCATGTACTACTATCGTATTGTTATGTGTAATAACCTCGCCTTGAGCGAGTATGTGTTTGTTTTTGTCTTCTCCTTAAAGCTACAATCTCCTACCCTGGATAAAAAATTCCAACTTTCGCTCACCAAACCATGCGGTAACATTGTTCTACCCCTATCTTACGCCATTGAGGGTAATGTCGAGCTTAAGTGTGGAGGGGGGAGGGGGAGGGGTAGTTTATTATTATGCTTGTGTGAGTGTGATTGAATGCTTAGAGCCTTGCTGTATGCCCAAATTTGAAAATTTTGAGGACTCCAAGCAATGTTTCCATGATCAAAGTGGTCGATTTGTGGGAGAATCTCGTGTTTATTGCCATTAACCTTGATTTGTTGCATGTAATCGAGTGTGTCCTATGATGATGACTGAGAGGTGCATTAGGATACTGCAAAGGTTTAGTTCTCATGTGTGCAAAAATGAATGGATGTCTTGACTCGATTACTTGTTGATTACAATTGCCATGCATTGTGTTTTGTGAACTGGAATAGATGGTTGGGTGACTAGGTAGCCATGTGAGTTTTGAGCCGATTGTTTTCTTCTTGTGTGCTTAGATCCCTCTTACTATGGCGAGTAACATCATAGTTGTCACTAGTGAGTATGATGGAGGAATAGGATTAGTCCAAACCCAAATGTTGATGTCCCAAAATATTCTATCCCCTAGTCAACCTCTTTGAGCCTTGTGACTTTGGGGGTCGTTCTCTTGTAGGAGCTTTCGCTCGTAAGCTTAATGGTGTTTGATAGAATGACCCCAATCCTTTCTTCGTGTCTATACGTGAGTCGTCCTTGTATCCTGGAGCTCGTGCTTAGGAGCTCAATTTAGGTTCTACATAGGGGGATTTCGTGCGGTTCTTGCTAGGAATGAAAGAGAAAAGAGTAGTGTTGGAGTAAGTTCTTAAAAGAGAGCATTGGTTGTTAAATGTAATGTGGCAAGTGTTTTACTCTCTACTACACCCCTCAAAAGAAAAGAAAAGAAAAGAAAAGAAAAGAGAAAAAGAAAGAAAAGGGAAGATGAAAGAAAAAGAATAGAAAAAGAGGTAATAAAAGTGTGTGCTCTAGGAGGGGTTTCTTGGCACTCAAGCCATTGAAACACACACATTGTTGTTGAACTCCTTCACTACTATGTTCAAAATTTGATAGCAAGAGTAGGCCGAGGAAGTGTGCTTGAATGTGGTTCGTGATGGGTGATAGTTTGGAAGGGAGAAGTAAAGTTTTTAGCCGATGCTAATGGCCATTGTTTGTTGGGAAGGTTCTTAGTCGAAGCCATAGAACCTTCGGTTATGAGGTGAAGATGTAGGACCTCGTGTTGTGTTTGACACCACCTAAAAAGCATTATCCCCATGTCCAAACCAATTGGCAGTCATTTGAACCCATGTCTAAGACCTCCGGACAAGCTAGTGATGACAACCATCTCGTAAACTCTAGCATTTAGGGGTTTCCGCCATGGTAAAGAGACGTTAGGACCGAGAGTTGATGATTGTGCACAGTTTTCGCACCAAATGGTCCCGACCCCACTAGTCAAGAGAGTGAGTGATTCATTCTTGCTTTGCAAGTCATATCATACCCCGGTGAGGACCTTTGTCGCCCATTCATTCATTCCTTGGACTTGAATGTTATGCATGATTAGTTGTGGTTGATGAGTGATCTTGTTGAGACTTGCATTGATTCATGAACAAGGTGAGAACTTTTTGTTTGCTCGTTTCTGGTGGTCTCGAATGTCATTTGTGGTGGATGTCGGTATCGCTTGCAACGGTCCATGTGTTAATTGCCAGTAGGCACTTAAGATTTGCCACTTTGTGCCCTTTGATTTGTCCCCAAGTTATTTTTTTAGGTTGAGATATTACCTTGTGTGTAATGGTTTGCTTGGGAACAAGCAAACATCTAAGTGTGGGGGAGTGATTCGGGCCTAAATTTACACTTTTTATCCCCGTTTTTCTTTGGCGTTTGTGGCATTTGAGCTCCATAAAGGGTATTTTTACGCTAGGTTTGTTGTGTTTCAGAGTCTAACAGGTGTAACCAACCCCGGAGTCGAAAGTTGGAAGAAATGGCGCAAGAACCGTGAAAAGAGGAGGAAACATATGTTGTTCACGGTCCAAGTTGTGAGTTCACGATCGCCAGGACCGTGAACTGAAGCCACAAACCGCGAATTGAAGGGCGTCTAGAGAGGTTTCGGAAGTTATTGACGCCGAGTCAGTTCACGTTCCTAAGACGGTGAATTGAAGCCATGGATCGCGAACTCAACAAATGAAAGCAGTGCGTTTTGGCTGTGTTCAAGGTCCAGGCCAGATGTTCACGGCCGTGAACTGGGACCGCTAACGGAGTTCGATCAGTGTATAAATGGAGATCTTAAAGGAAAAAGAAGAGGGAGCCCAAAGTGAGAGAAACCTTCTTCTTCTTGAAACCCTAGATAGAGAACGTCACGAACCAAGAGGGAGAAGAGGCTAGGGTTTGCTCCAAGTCAAGAAGTAGGAAGTTCCTCTTCAAGGGAGGATCTCTACAAGCACAAGGAAGGATTGAGGCATCACAATGATGGTTTTTTTCTTCTAGCATGGAGTAGTCTCCTATTCACTTGGGTGTCGTAGAACCCTAACTTCTACCATGTAGTTGATTGTATGGATTGAATGATTGTGTGTGGGTGATGTTTAATTTGAAGTTTTGTGCTATTCTTCATGATGATTGTGCATTTTGTGTGCTTGGCAATCTATTGTACTATCCTAGCCTAGCTTAGAGAGAAGCCCCCTTTCCTTAAGAGGCTCAAATGGAGCTGGGTTTTCTTATGCATTCCATGCCTACTAACTAGGTTAATGTAAGACAAACCTCTAAAATCAAGTTAGGGGGAACCAAGTGCAATTCGCAATCGCCTGGTCGCACACCAATTCATTCGATCCCATAGTTCATGGTAGTTACTTAGGGGGAAACAACTCCCAAGTAAAGCTTCTCACCAAGAGTTTCAACCCCTTTTACTTTTCAAGCCTTGCATTTTTAATCATAGATTGTAGAGATTATTTCAAACTTCACTCCGCTAGATAATGTTTCAAACAATTGAAGTAGGGGTACATGGACCGGCCCAGGTTGATATTTAAACATACTTGCCCTATATTGCACCCATTTAAGGTTTATACTTGGGCCTTAGGTGGGATTTAAGCCTGATATTCGGAGCGAGTCAGCCGTCATTATGGAGGTGAGAATTATATAAGGAGACCCTCTAATTCTTTTTTAATTCATCTAGAAATATTGAGAGCAATAACATCTCTTGAGAGAGTTCCACCATACGTGTGAGTTTGAGTGAAGGCTAATTTAGCTCTTTAATAAGACTTAATTGCTAAGGAAGCAGAAAAGAGTTTAGTACAGGATATTTGATTATAGAGCTTGCTTCGTGCTTGTAAGAAAGGAATGGCTTCAATGAAATGACATCTAGATTTGAGTTCATAACGATGAACGTGGGAGAGAGCAAGTAATGAATAAAAGCAAGCCTAAGGGGGATAGGTCTCGATTAAGGGCTCGTGATCCTTCACTAGTAGTGATGAGCATATAACTAGAATACTCGCATGAAACTACACCAAATTAATCCTGTCTAGAGCCCAACTCTCTTAACTCTAGCCGGGTGTAGTATAGAACAAGTATTTAAATTGTCAACACGGGTAGGTCCATGTACCCCTACTTCAATCGCTTAGGTTTTTATCTAGCAAAACGGTTTTGGGGTTAAAACTAAGAAAACTACAAACTAAACTAGCAAGGAAAAGTAATTAAAGAAAAATTCTAACTAAGGGAGCACAATTATGCACTATCCTTAGGTTGCTAAGCACCAAAATGCACAAACCTAAGGATGCTAAGCACAAAACATGCACAGCCCCTAGGTTGCTAAGCACAAGCATGCACAATCATGATAAATACTACCTCAATCATTGAATTAATCAATACCCAATGACAATCATTCAATCTAAACAATTAATTACAAAGTATTAGTTAGGGATCTACAACACCCAAAGAGAAAAGAGTGATTTCTAGAGAGAGAGAGAGAGAGAGAGAGAGAGAGAAAGAGGGCTTACAAGTTTGAGCTCAAGATCTTCTTCTTCTTCTAGGCTTGAATCATCCACCCAAGCCTCCACTGATGCTCCAAGATCACTCTAGCACTCTCTCTCTCTCTCTCTCTCTCTCTCACTAGAACACCCCTTTGGTGTTTAGGTTGAAACCTTAGAGACAGAGAGTGTTTCTTCTTCAAAAACCAGCTCTCATTTTCTCTCTCCCCGCTGTTGTCTTCATATTTTCCCGAAAGTGACCAGTTCACGGCCTTGAATGCCTAAACGTGCCCGTGAAATCAGCATCGTCCAAAAGGCACCGCTTCACTATCCTGGGTTCACGGTCAATGGCCACAGTTCACGTTCTTAGAGACCGTGAACTGCCTTGTCGTTAGTAACTTCAGGAACCTCGCTGGACGCCTCGGTGTTCACGGTTTGTGGTCGAAGTTCACGGTCTTAGGAGACCGCGAACTACCTCATCCGGCCGTGAACTGCGACTGTTTCTTAGACGCCTTCAATTCACTACTACGGGGCAATTTTCACAGTCACTTCGGACTTTTCTTCGGCTTTTGCGCTTTTTGACCTCCAAATATCCCAAAACTCGTCCTCGACCCCTCCACACATGCTAGGACCTGAAATGTATCAAAACAAGCACAACCTAGCGTGAAATATGTCGAGGAACGATGAAATACTAAGCTAAACGAATAAGAAATGAGGGGTAAAATGTGTACATTTGGGCCCGAATCACTAGCCAAGCACATTTACATGATCGATGATTTGGGTCAAGGTCGTGCGAGGTCAGAGGAAAGCATCAAACAAATACGTTGTGACATACGAGGCACAAGGGAACATATGACGGGGTATGAGGCAATTTGTGATGAGATACGTAGCATCCTTGAAACCATAATCGATTCCCTAAGAAAGACATTGTGGGTCGTGCTTGTTAGCACGAGGGACGAGTTGTGGAGGTTAAGGGAGAGCTGAATCTCTTCAATAGGGACACGACTAATGTACTTGTCATGGCTCAATCTACCCCAACAATCTATAAGGGAGTTAGAGAATTTTCTATGGAGCTTGGAGAAATTCTTAGAAGCTTCAATTATTCGTGATGAGAATATAAAGGTATGAACTACACCCCTTTGTCTTGTGGACACCGCTATGTTATGGTGGAGAAAGTCCTAAGCAATGTTAATAGAGGGATGTGCATCATGAAAACTTGGACGAATATCTAAAAAAAGGAAGTGAATACCAAGACAGGGCAGATGGGCACTCGAAGACTCATTGGAAGAAGGGGAAAATAAAGAGTGCACGACATCTTGGGGCCACAATTTTCATGCACAAGATAGGGCCACTTTTGCTCGCCATCAAGCACATCTAAAAATTACAAGCAAAGAGGCTAATATGGGGGAGAAGTTCGTTGAAACACAACAACGAGGGCATCATAAATAAGTGGGGGAGCACAATCGAGATTCAAACTTCAATTCCAAGAAGGATGTGAAACATTCTTGAAGACCCCGAAAGTTCATGGAAGGGTATGGAACCTTGTAGTGGATGTAGATATTTCCATAGAAATTTTTATCGATTGTATATTTGTATATAGAGTTCTAGAAACTCAATCTTAATAACATGGATTAGATTGTTTTTAACCATCTATTGTGCATATAAGGTCTATATAAGGAGCACATCCTCTTCCTTTTTAAATCATCCATACTTTTGAGTTTTGAATTTGAATGAGGTTGAGTGAAGGCTACCTTAGCTCTCTAAACAGACTTCAGTTCACCGCGATTTACAGTTCTAGGCACTTATGGGCTTCACACCCCCACGAAATCATCGGGGCAATTGTAATGGAAAGAAAGAACAGAGGGCCAAGAAAATAGTGCAGGGGAGAGAGAGACGTAAAATAGGGTAAGTTGGAAGCAAATAGTTTGTATGGCGAGGGGGCTAGGTGAATCTTTCGGTGGGCAATCAACTTAAGAAGGGGAAACATTGCTGATAAAGGAGAAAAAAGCAGTGAGCTGAAAGAAAGAGAAAGAAAATTGGATTAGACTTGAGAAGAGAGGATCGAGACATATAACCCTCATTAACCCTCATTCCATTTGGTCGACCAGGCCAATAGGCTAAACCGGGCTCACAACTTTATTCATCACGAATCGAAAGGTAAATTCCTCCATTACTTGACAAAAGATATGAGACAATTCTTAACAAGTAGATTAATGTTAATGCTCCTATTTGTGTTAGCAACATAATAGTACTTCATAGTGTTATTAACTTGTTACGCATTTATGCTATCTCCGCTTAGCTTCACGGGCACATGGCCAAATCTCTAGTGGACGCCAATGAAGTTGACATGCTTGACCCTCCATTGGGTTAGCACTATTGTTATCATAATATTTCAGGATAATACCACTTGGAAACTTGAGCTATCATAAAAAAACAAAAATGTCACTTGTGTCCCAACATATTCAATATTCCAAAAATGTCCCAACCTATGATAGTTGATGGCGACTCATAACACAAAACTTGGTGTTATTTACCCTACATATTTAGGTGTATTTTATGCCAATTCATGTGTTTAAATGTTTGAACATCGTCAAATACATCCCTATTGCGTTCCTATTTGATTTCGATGTAATTTCAGCGTGTATTAGCTACTATGTCAAATTAGGTACAAAACAAGGTCACAAGTGTAGAGAATAGGCAGGAAGCTAAAGATCGTGGCCTAGAAGGCAACGATCACAGCCGGGATCACAAGCCACGAAGACCAGCTGAAGATCGCGGCCCGGAAGCTAAAGATCGCGACTGCGATCTTGGAGGCTTAGGGTGCAAACTTCGCATGGAAGGAGCCTTGAAGAAACAAAGAGTTTCCCCAGTCGCATCACGACCAACGCTTATCTTGCGCGCGAGAAAGATCACGGCCGCGACTCGCGGATCGCGATCGAAAAGTCAGCCCACGATCTTCCCCCTTACCAAGGCCATGATGACATCGTCATGATATCGCCACCTATCCTCATAAGATCCCGCCCGCGATCTCTCATCCTCAGGCCGCAAACTTCCCGTGTCCAGAATACCTATAAATACAAGACCCCTTTCCACATTTTAAGGGAGCTAATTTTGAGAGAACTTTTTTGGTTCTAGAGAGAGAGAAGAGAGAGAATCTTAAGGAAGGAGAAGAGAAGGAGGAGCTAGGAGCAAGGAGGATCCTCCCCAACTTCAAGTCTTCTTCTATTTATACCATGTATCTTCTTTCCTCCTTTATGGAGTAGTTCTCTAAGGTACTAGTGGTTCTAAACACCAAATCCTAGTTTTAGGGTTTGAATGACGAGTTTAGGTTAGATGTGTGAATGGGGGCGTATAGTGGTCGAGGCGACCGTACCCCTAGTATATGTAGCCTTCATATGTGAAACCCGGGATGAAACCTCGGTGTGGACGATGGATAGTGTCCATTGAAATGAGCCATAAGCTTAATGCCCAAGATACGATAGCCTAGATCGAGTGACTGGGACATGGGTTTAGGGAAGGCGTACTCGGAGGCGTGTGGATAACGAAGAAGGCCCACGGAAAAGAGCTCACTCACCAGAGTCGATGACCCTAGATATCTACATATGCATAGTGACCCTAAGATAGGGGGAGGATTAGTCCCTGAAGTACCTACTTTTAGCTCTGATCAATCCTTAGACTAGAGTTTCCTCATATCCTCCACTCGAAACCTCAAAAATCGATGAACTAATTAGCAACTAGGTGGGAAATAGGCTAGGGTACTGAGACTCGGGTAGAATACGAACTTGATTACCACTATAAGGCAAGGTCATTCGAGTTAAAATTGGTCTAGGATGTTGTTGTTGTGGATACGTGCAAACCTCTGACAAAAAACCTGTATGAATGAAGTGATCAAACTTTTTGGCGCCGTTGTTGGGGACCCGTGGTAACTAGTAGAAAACTATTAAGTTGTTAGTTAGTCTTTACCTTGCTTTATTTGTTTTGTGTTGTGTTTGTTTCGTATTGTTTGTTTTGTGAATTTTTTCGTGTTTTGTTCTTTTCGTATTTGTTTTGTTCTTTGTTTGTTTGTAATCTGTCACGGGTCGTTGAAGTTGTGTTTTGTAGCACCGTTGTATGCGAAAAGGGATTTCTTGGAAATATTACCTCTTGATTATGAAATCGAGAGGACCCTTCGGGATCTAAGAAGAGTTGCAAGACCTCAATCTCCACCAATAGCAGAGCCTCAAGCTCAAGTACCACCAAGGCCAAGAACAATGGGTTCTTACTCTAGGCCAAGTGTGGACTATGGTCAATCACCTATTCTTCATCCGACATTTCCCAACAATGATTATGAGATAAAGTCGGGCACAATTTCGATGCTTCAAAGTGTGGTTCAATTCAATGGGAAGATGAGTGGAGATGCACATGTGCATGTCTAGTCATTTAACGAGTTGGCGGACAAAATCAAGGTGAACGTGGTCCCTCATGAGGCTATCCGACTAAGGTTATTCTTATATACCTTGAATGGAGTGGCAAAGAAGTGGTTGAATAATCAACCACATCACTCTATTACCTCATGTGATGATCTATGCAACAAGTTCTTTGCAAGGTACATTTCACCTTCTAAGACGGCTTTGATGAGAAGTGAGATTACCAAGTTCCGTCAAGAGGAAGCTGAATCATTGTTTGAATCATGGAAAAGATTTACATCTCTTCTACTCAAGTGTCCTCATCATGGCATAGCCGATTGGTTACAAGTTGAAAGTTTCTACAATGGGTTAACGAAGGAATCACGAAGCCTCATCGATGCGGCTAGTGGAGGTGCCATTCGGAACAAAGAAGTCGGAGAACTTCAATAACTAATCGAAAGGATGGCCCTTAATAGTTACGATTGGGATGACGGAAGAAGGGGTAAGAGCATATCAAAGGGAAGTTTATTGAAGATCGAAGAACAATCATCACTATCGGGCCATATTCAAGAAATTTCCAATAATATCAACTAAGTTATGATATGATCTCAATTTGGACATTAAAACAATTGGAATTAATCGATCATGAAGGCAAGCTAGGCACGTTGAAGAACACTGATTTTTGCCTAAGTGTTTATGACAATTTCAGGTACTCACTTTGGACAAGCATAACTCGCTCTTGGGCTCGTGTTGAAGAAGAAGAAGAGTTGCTCTTTCAAATGGTATACTATGGAGCTCAAGAGGAAGTCCAGAAGCTGGGTTTCTCGGGTGATCAATATGCTAGCTCAACACTGGAAAAACTGCCAAATTTGTCAAAGTATGGAAGCAGAATTGGGAAGGGATCTTTGAAGCTCGAGTCATGGGAAATGGGGAAGAGTCGAGCCTTCAATTTCACACCACATTAAAGCATTGGTTGATCAAGATGAGGTCTAGAAGGGCTCGAACGAGGGGGCTAAAGATCACTTCAAGATTGGAAATTCTACATTGGAGACTAAGTAATCCGAATTCTAGTCGGATTAGGATTAGTAGACAGTTTGACTTTAATTGGTTTTCACATTGATTTTTTATTCCTTTTCAAAGTAGAATTGTAATTAAACTTCTTTAAGCGTTGTTAGGGTTTGCTAGGTCTATTTAAGTTGGTTTGATTCATTGTAATAGTTAGTTTTTGTTCATCAAATACAAAGTGGTGCTTTGATTCATCTCACAAGTTTGCTTGATGAATTGAGTTGGATTGCTTGGAGGATTCTAAGCAATCGTGAGCTTGTATCGATCAGTCCACCACCCTAATCATGAGCAAGCATCGACCTAAAGATTTCGAGCCTCTTTCCCCTTGTGAAAGTTGCACGAAACTCACCACCCAACCCACAAAACCAACCCTGTTTTGTGAGGTCTTGATCGAGAGAAACAATCCGAGGTTCTAGATCTCCTAGCTGCGTAACTTTGACCATTGAATTTCGGAAATTCGACGGTCGGGGGTTTGGCTCGGAACACCAACCCATACTCATCCTCATGGAAGCGGTTGTAGCCGCCGTACATGCCACCTCCAGCTGACCTCCCCTGATAATTGCGATAGTTCGGCATCTCACGAGATGGAACCCAGTCATATCCATCATCCTCGAGATAGTGCTCGTACCCATGGGGTCCGTCATCCACCCCTGGTGCAATGAACTGAGATACCATGGCGCCTGGGGGGCCCGTCTTTCCTCTTCCTAGGCCAGTGGCCCTGCCACCCTCGCCAATTCGCGGCGGCCTGTTCCGGTTGGGATCGACTCCAGTTTGACCGTGCATGGCTCACCCAGTGTCGGTCTGACCGGTCTGCTCCATTCGGTTCGCGACTCCATGACCGGTTTCCTCCGACTGCCCAACTCCGCCCAGCCGGTTAGCTCGGCTCAACTCGCACCCTACAGGACTCGGCTCCGAACCAAGCCACCCGAGCCCATTGGGTTCTCCTGCTCTCCTTGGCCCTTCGATCTGATCCTTTGAGCCCATCGGCCCATAAGCCAAATCAGGGCCCATGTTATCGTAGCCAGGCATCTTTTCCTATCCGCGTATCGCAACGATCTCCTGCTGACAGAGTCGGCAATAGGCCCGCAACTTCCCTGGGCCTGCTCACGGTCTGGCTTGGCTGCGCATGGAGGGTGCGACTTCGGCCATGTGTCGTCGCAATAAGACTTCCCGCCACCCCTTGGCTCCTCGGCGGTGCTGCCTCGCTAGCGGTAGCGGCTTGGCGGCGCTCGACCCCGTCGCCACCGTCTCCCTCGCCCCAGTCGCCGCCTCCTTTGCCAGGGTCGCCGCCTCCTTCGTCCCAGTCGGCGCTTCCACCTCCTCCTCGTCAGCCTCAGACAGCCCTAGGGAGGCTGCGATCCTCTGTTGCTGCGCTTGGACCCCCATCAAGATCTTCATCATCACATCTCTCTCTTCTTTGGCCGCGGCGGCCTTAGCCAGCAGCCCGAACTGGGCCTCCGCTAGGTTCCGGAACAAGGCCTTGAGAGCCTCGTCGTCCGTCATATCCTCCAGCTCCGCGTCTCGAGGAGGCTCCTCCTGAGGCGCGGAGACCTTTGGCCTCCTTTGCTCTTCCTGCAGCGACGGTTTTTGGCACTACTTCGCCAGCCTTTTCCAGCGCAGCTTTCTCGGCCTTCTCTGTAGATGTGATGGACTTGGTCTGCATCATTGTTACGTTGATTAGACTCCCCGTTCTATATCAGTAATGGGGCTCTGATACCAAATGATAGAAACTTGATGCTCAGGTTCTACCGAATTTAGAGATTGGGAGAAATGAGGTCAATCACCGAGGTGGTGATTGCTCTTGGTAGAGTAAAAAAAGGGAGGAAGAGGCGAAAAATGGAGAGTAGAGACGAGGAAGGCTGCGGCGGCAGCAGAGAAGGAGAAGAGAGCAATCAGCTAGAGTGAGGAGAGAGAGAGGGAGATTAGGAAACGTAATTAGGTTTAATCTTTCCTTAACTTCAGCCCTAGCACTAAAAACTTTTATATAATAAACCACAATTCCCTCTAGCTACCACAACTTATTAATCCCTTCCAATAATTCTGAAATACCCCAAACAAATCCCCCAACAATAATAATTTAACACATAAGTTCAAATGCAGAAAGAACATAAATCGCGGTTTCTATCACAATTCATGTGTTTAAATGCTTGTATATCGTGAAATACATCCCTATTGCATTCCTATTTGATTTCGATGTGATTTTAGGGTGTATTAGTCTATATGTGAGAATTAGGTACAAAACAAGGTCACAAGTATAGAGAAGGGACATGCACCTAAAGATCGTGGCCTAGAAGCCAAAGATCATGGGCGGGATCACAAGCCGCGAAGACCAATTTAAGATCGCAGCGCGGAAGCTAAAGATCGCGACCGCGATCTTGAAGGCTTAGGGCGCGAACTTCGCATGGAGGGAGTTTTGAAGAAACAGAGAGTTCCCCCAGACGCATCACAACCAATATCTATCTTGCCCGCGAGGAAGATCACTGTCGCGACTCGCGGATCGCAACCATGAAGTTAGCCCGCGATCTTCCCTCTTTAGGAGGCCAGGACAACATCTTCTTGAGATTGCGGCCTATCCTCAGAAGATCCCGTCCGCGATCTCCCATCCTCAGGCCACAATTCCCCGAGTCCAAAATACCTATAAATACAAGACACCTTTCCCAATTTTAAGAGAGCTGATATTGAGAGAAATTTTTTTGTTCTATAGAGAGAAGAGAGAGAAGCTGAAGGAAGGAGAAGAAGGAGGAGCTAGAAGCAACGAGGATCTTCCCCAACTTCAAGTATTCTTATAGTTCTACCATGTATCTTCTTTACTCCTTTATGGAGTAGTTCTCTAAGGTACTAGTGGTTCTAAACACCAAATCCTAGTTTTAGGGTTTGAATGAATGTGTTTGCCTAGTTGATTTTAATGCCACTCTTTCCTGAATGATGACGCTTGGGCAACTTGCCACAATCTTCCCTCTTAGCCTGCTTTATGCTAGCGCGCTAGGTACGGAGTTCTAGGGTTAGACGGGTATGCGCCATCTAACGAGTTTTGGTTAGATGTGTGAATGGGGGCCTATAGTGGTCGAAGCGGCCGTACCCCTGCTATAGGTAGCCTTCCTAGGTGAAACCTGGGATGAACGTCGGTGTGGACATTGGATAGTGTCCATTGAAATGAGCCATAAGCTTAATGCCCCGGATACGATAGCCTAGATCGAGGTGACTGGAACATGGGTTTAGGGGAGGTGTACTCGGAGGCATGCGGATAACGATGAAGGCCACCAAAAAGAGCTCACTCACTACATTCAATGAACCTAGATATCTATATATGCATTAGTCTCCGAAGTACCTGCTTTTAGCTTTGATCAATCCTTAAACTAGAATTTCCTCATATCGTCCACTCAAAACCTCAATAACTGATTAACTAATTAGCAACTACGTGGGAAGTACGCTAGGGTACCGAGTCTCGAGTAGAATACGACCTTGATTACCACTATACGGCAACGCCGTTCTAGTTTAAATTTGCCCTAGGATGGGGTAGTTGTGGATACGTGCAAACCTCTAACAAAAACCTGCACAGAATGAAGTGATCAGCGACAGCGACGGTGATGACGACGAGCTTGTCGGAGCTTCAACACCACCACATTCTTCTCCCCTACAACCTCTATGATGTCTCTCCTGCCGCTGATGGACCTTTAACAAATCGGGGGTTTTTAGTGTTGCTGATCAGGAGTCGAGGAGGTCGTTGTCTGCGGTGGAGGAGGAGGCAGGCTCGGGAGGGGGGATTAGGATAGATGAAATAGGAATTTTAAATTTTTATAGTAATTATTTAATTATTTAAAAATAACACATCAGATACCACGTCAACACTAACTAGATTTTCTGTTAAATACTAACTATCAACGACAGTCAATACTAACAGAATAATAGTTCAAGATAAAATTTAAATATAAAATAGTTTGGAACACATGTAATATTTTTCTGATATTTCGGCTTTTATAGTGATATTAACAGTAATATTTCTGTTTCAAACACATTTCGATACAAATTAGTTTGTGACAGCAGGGTTTGAGGAATAAGAACAAAGTCAGTGAAAACACAATCCAACTTAAAAGCTAAAAAGGGGGAGAGGGAAAATCAAGCTGCTATTGTTTACATTCTCAAATTTAGACGTTTGGATTGCAGAACGTCGAGAGTTGGGGCCTGGGTTTAACAAAGTCGAACAGCGCCACAGGTAACAAAGAACCTAAGCAATCACGGATGCCACCCTAATAACACTTAAACAGCCTAACATAACTTGACCTATGAACTGCATTGATGAATAGATATTCAATCTTCTACGAAAAAGTGAAGCCAATGAACTCAGGATCGTAACATGAAGAAAAAGTAGTCTTCAAGAATTTGCTTGTCACCTAGGAAATTAAAAAACACGGGAAAAAAAAGAGAACGTTCTGCTTTCATAATGTCATCCAGCTCCGACCAATGATGATTAGTTGCATGATCAAACTGCCATAGTGATAATTAACTGTGACAGTACCTCCATAGTAGAAGGCTGCAAGCAACAGCAACTTCCCTAGAAACCCAGAAACTAATCGGGCACCAATTCCTAGTAACCTTCTCCAGGGAATCAATAGCATTCCAGACTAACCTAAATAGCTATCAACCTGGTTAGCTTCATGATCTGCATCAGTTAATAAGCACATTTGGAACACTAAATCAAATTGAAGATCAGAATTCTCAAATAAATTCTTAGAAGCTGCTTCGTTGGTAACTATACACTCAACTTGAGAACAAGGGTCAGGAAATCGGATACACCGTTGTCTCATCATCAGCATTTATGGCTTTCTTCTAAGGGTACACTGAAACATCCGCAGTTTAGAATGTACATGTTATGATATTTACCCTGTTCGGTAAAGATCACATTGTGCAGCATAAACAATCTGCTATTGATGACAAGTAGCTGCTAGAAAGAGCGGAACAACCAAAATAATCACTGGAAAAGTACCTAACTTAAAATATTCAAACACATTGTTAAGACTTAAGAGGCAAGGTGATATTTTGTTAGAAGGTTCTGCCAGAAGAATACAAGACAGAGAAATAATACATGGCATTCCTTCACAACCTGTCATAAATAAACTTCAATGAAACATGCAATGAATAGTGAAAAATTGGATGCAACAATTAATCAGTAGCCCCACAACATGTAGATCAGAGGTCTTATGTACAATGGAAACAAAAAAGGTCTACTTCTTCCCTATAAACTGATTTTCCAGAGGAACAACACAGAAGCTCCCTAAGTGAGAGTGCACATATATCTCAAACACAGAAGCAGCTACGAAACATTTGAAAAATCAAATTTATCAGCTTCAAGAGTCATTGACGATCGGAAAAACGCCAACACAAATTGAGAGCAGACGATAACAAAGCCGGGGTAGAACTTACATGGACATAGGATTTTAGGAGTCGCCAATATTCAACAAACCATAAATAATTAGAGATGGATACTTTCCTAGTTTAACCTCCTCCTCCTAGGCGCACGAGAATCCCCACTGTCAACATCCGAGGCTCTCGAACTATCATTCCTTCTTCTAGAAGAAGATGTAGAAAGAGAGACCATGGAATCAATTTCAGCAGCAGTATCCATTTGACTTTCTGAGTTTATAACTGCAGCAATGCTCGAAAAAGAATCTCTGTCATCAACAGCTTGTTCCTGATTCCTCATTATAGGATTGTTTCTTAGAAACTCGACCATTCTTTCACTAGTAGTATTAAAAGCAGCCGATAGTGAACTGTGGGCTGAAGCTCTTTGGGCATGTGATTGGGACCTCCGAAGAAACAGAGAGTGAAGTCGTCGGCTTCTAACTCCTCCCTCGGGACTACTTGTTCCACTGTGCGTCAAATCCACTACCTCACTAGGATTTGGAATTGAACTTTGCTCTGCACGCGTTCCCCTGAATGTCATCAACCTATTAATAAGGGAATTCCTATCTGTTATGTCACGGGCCCCACTAGGATCATGAGATGGAGTCAACTCTCCCACCATCTCAAGTCTACTGCCAAGGCGCCGAATCACCTCTTCCATTGGAAAGTGAAAGTGATTTCTCTGAATGGTCTGCCTCAGGCTCTCGACTCGCCTCGCCTGTGGCCTGCTTGGGATCTCAACGCTGGAGTCATCTTCGGATGGACGAGAGCTATTATTACCACGACCATATATTGGGGTCACATTCTTGATGGTGACCTCCCCCTTGCATACAGGGCATTCTTTTGCGTCTGAATGGACATTTAACCATCTATAAAGGCATGCCCAACAGAAGAGGTGGCCACAACATGTAACAACCGGATCTGAAGCCAGATCGAAGCAAATATTGCAGTCGAAAAAGCTCCCATCAGTGCCACTTCCCTTCTCGACGTTAGCCTTATTTTCAGTCAGCTGGTCTTCCAGAAACAAGTTGGAATTTTCACACATTTTGAGGTCTTCATTGGACCGTTCTTCAGCTGCTACACTACCTTCACCAGCTTGCAAGCCGCTCAAAGCTGCAGAATCACCTATCAGTTGATTCAATTCCACCGAAAGTGATTGCCTTTCGCGGGGGAATTGGACTTGTCGCCATCTCCAGCGTTGCCTTGCTCGAACTCTGACAGCTTGCCTTATTCTTTCGATTGGGTTATCATTAACCCAATCGTCCAAATTCACACCTTCACTACCTATAGCTTCTCCTGACTCTGCGTCAGGGCCAGGACCGAGATTCAAGTCGAGATTCATAGCATCAGGTGACTCGTTCTCCATACCAAAGTGAAGTAATCTACGGTGCAGAAGCCTGGATTTATACGAGGTAAAACAAAATGCTGTCAAGATCAAAACTCCCTACATTATTAAGCTAACCAAATCAATGACGATGCACGATTCACAAATTACCAACTCCACCACAGAATTGCACCAACTCGTATCCGAATATACACCGACCCATAAAGAATCAGAAAACCCCTAAGTAGGAACAGCCAGTCGATTCAATTGAAGCCACAAAGAGCTCAATTTTGGGGGAGAAAATCCCCAAAAATTATGTTCAAGGAAAACCCTAGCTTTCGGCAAACCAAGACGGTAACATCGAAATTGACACGTTTCTGCCATAAAAATGGATGCCAAAAGATTGGGAACTCTCCGAAATTGTCAGTTAGAATGATTGACGACATACCAATGGAAAAGAGGGGGTAGAAAGACAACTGAAGAAACCTGGCAGAGATAGAGAGCGGCGATCTTGACGATCAGCTTAAAGGCAAAGAGCGAGACCCAGAGTTGAGATAGCTCCGAGTTGACTCGCCATGCGAAGGCGTTGTCTTCTTCTTCAGCTGCTGCTAGCAAAATCTCATCTTCACAGAGAAGAAAGAGAGAGGGAATGGAACGGAAGAGAGAGGACACGAGACCAAAAAAACAAAGACAGTAGTGAAATGAATAAGAAAAGTCTTCCGTGAGAGATTACGAAGAAGAGATACGGAGAAATAACTCGGTGCGTGCGGGTTCTGGTGAACCTCTTATCGTGCTTGGCTTTCATCCGTCCGATGGAGATTGACGAGGCTGATAAAAGAATATTGGGTCCTTTCCAGGAGAGGGAACGAGTGGATCCCAAACGTGGATGTCATGTGATGGACAAATGGAGCGGCCGTGGGTCGAATTATTATTTGAATTGCTAAATATCGTACTAATTTTACTTAAATCGTCCTAATTTACTATATAAAATTATCTTTATATCCTTACATATTTTTGTTCATAGAAAATAAAAAAAAAACAAATAAAAATAACATCTCCGTGGAACTTCCCTGCATTCATTGAGCCTAAATCAAAACAACAAATCACTGTCATGTTGAAGCAAGGTTCACGGCGCAAGCTGTTCATGTCCATGAGGAAGTGGAAGTCATTCATTTCTTTAACCAAAGTGTTAAAGAGTGAAAAGGGCGGTGTTTTGGGTAGTGACGGTGGAATAGTCTATATGGTGATTCGTGAAACTTCCGCTTTCGACCAGAGCCGCCACGATTTGTAGATGCAATGGCAGCGCAGAAGGGTTGCCACCGATAGCCGGAGGAAGAAGAAGACAACTAACTGTTTGCTAGGTGCAGTGTTAGTTTTTTATTCACGAATGATAGACTAGTAATTTACCATTTTAAGTTAGGGCGATTTAAGTAAAGTTAGGGCGACGTTTAGCCATCAAGTTATTATTAGGCAGAATATGTCCTTATAGTTATAGCTATAATTTTTCACCTTTGCCGTAAATATAGTCGATTTTAAAGAGTTAATAACATTTTGGGTAAATTGCAAAATTGGTCACGGAAATTACACAAAAATTCACATATGGTCATTAACAATATTTAATTTCATTCGCGGTCACAAAGATTAGTTCAACGATGTTTAAATTTAGTCACTCTCCGTTAACTTTTGCTGATTTGACAGTCAACCTTTATAATTGACCGTTAAATTTGTGACATGGCAATTAAAAAATAATAATTTTTTTATGAATCGGATAGGTTCATTTCATAAAAAAAGCAACACTAGCAACACTCTTTCTAGTTAGGGAAAACACATCAGTTTTGTTTCAACCTGTGCTATTAACCATACTAAAAAAAGACTCAAAAATTCCCCTCCCAAACAGCCCTATAATCTCTTCCCGAACAACTTTGCACAAGACATCACAATCCCTGTACTGACCACTAAAGACTCTGCTACACCTTTCTCTCCATAAGAGACTCACCAAGCTGTGCCATAAGGCTCTGCGAACCTGCGACTGGACTGATTGAGTCCCGTACTAATGCTGCAGCCAGTCAATTTCACCCTCCAAGGAGAAATGCATCTGAGCATTCCTTGAGTCCTTGTAAAACAGTTTCAAAACAAATTGTCTATACAATGGACACTCTGCAAACAAATGGTCCATCGTCTCAAGAGGACAGTTGCAAAAAACACATCCTACACTACTAGCAAAGCCCCATTTCAACATTCTCTCTTTCGTAGTTACAGCTCTTTTAATATTCAACCATGTAATAAACCTATTTCTAGGGATTGAGCTACCCTTACATAAGATATTAGACCATGTCACATTCAGTACTTTTGGCCTGAGAGTCTCCCGTATTCTTCTAATGGAGAAGACCTCCATTCTCTCCAGATCCTAGTAAATTTCATGCCCTGCTGATGAAAGTGAGAGCAAACTCTTTGCCTTGTTTTCAGTATGCGTTTCCAGTTCCAAGATCTAGAACCACCAGAATATAGCAAAAAATCTTCCCCTTTAAGTTTGTAGTTGCTAATCCATGCAACCCATAACGACCCATGCTGCATTAACAAGAGCCATATATGACGTGTAACGCAAGCCACATTCCAAGTATCCAAGTCTCTCAGACAAGGCCCCCCTCCTCTTTGGGATCCGTGAGGCGCTTCCATCCAATTTTTGCTTTCAGTCTTCCTCCCTGCCCCACACCCCATAAGAAATTGCTACAAATTCCTTCCACTTCCCTAATCACTGCCTTTGGAAGTATAAAAACAGCCATCCAGTATGATGCAAGTTATACAACACTGAACTGACTAATTCAACCCGACAGCATATGATAAGAATCTTGTTTTCCAACTATTAATCCTAGCCACAATTTTATCAATAAGTGGTTTATGTTGGGGGAACGAGTATGGGCCAGAGACCAATACAAAGAGAAAAGCCCAAAGAAGGATGTTAGTGGGGGGCAGATGTGGGCCCAACCAAAGAAACTCAGGTAAGCCCATGGGGGCAAGGATCTTGGGCTGAGGGGCGCACTGACAAGGGCTCGAGTGACCAGGGTGACGTGTGAGACAGGTGGGACCGGACACCCGGAAAGGGCCCGTAAGACAAAAGCAGCCAACGGTCGGAAGTGTACGAAAGGCTGATAAAGTGATGTCATGCGCCTCGGATCTCTAGCCATAGTGTCAGATGGTCGAGGCGCATATGCGGGGGGATGTACGGTGCATTTATGGCGGGCCTGACACAGGGCGAGAGCGACGTGTACCGGTCGATCTCGCCACGGGTATAAATAGTCGAGTAGGTAAACCTCATTTACTCAGTTTTGCTTCTCTTACTAGAACTGTTCCTTCACTTCTCTCTCTAAAAAGTAAGGTTCTCATTTGAGCGTCGGAGTGCTAACAGACCAATTTGGTCCGCTAGGCGCTTGTGTGGGTGCAGGAGGCCGACTACGTAGGGGAGCGGAGGAAATAGGAGCGCGGGGCGCAAGAAGAGGGTTTCTGGGCATAAACAATTGGCACGCCATGAAGGGGGATATAACCATTAAGACGCATGGAGGTTACAGGGTTAGGGGAGAAAGACAGAGGAGCTGAACCTCAAGATCATGGGACGGAAGTGGCAAAGGAGGCGGAAGAGCATGACGGGAAGGGGAGTCCGAGGGTTGAAGAGAGCGCGCAAGCAGAAGGCGCCCCGCTCACAAAGGAGGAGTTGCTTCAAATCATCGAGAGCCAAGACCACGCTCTCGAGATCTTGAAGAAGGAGGTCGAGGCGCTCAAGAGGAGCGGGGGCGACCCGCACACGCCTGGTTCAAAGAAAAGGGAGCGGGATGAAGAAGGGGATGGACCGTCGAGTCTCGTGAGGCGCACGGAGGAAATGGGACACCTGACCCGACACTTAGAATCAGACTATGATGACTACAACGGATGGGCGCAGAGGCGTGCGGGAAGAGGCTGGGGAGTTCGACAGCCCTTAGCCAGGAGCATTCTCGCCGAGCTGCCAAGCTCAGTCATACCGGCTTTGCCAAGCTACGATGGGACAACCGATCCGGAAGACCACCTGAACAATTACTTCACAAAGATGCAGTTGTATAGCAGCTCGGATGCCACGATGTGCCGGGCGTTCCCCTCCACGTTCACAGGGGTAGTGCTGGACTGGTACCACCAGTTAGAGGAGGGGCGGATCGATTGTTTCGAGCACTTCGCTTCCCTGTTCCTGTCAAAAGTCGCAAGTCGGAAGCGCCGGACCCTCACGATAAGCGCCTTATTCAAGGTCTGTCAGAGGGAGAACGAGCCGCTACGGGACTTTTACGAACGATGGATGTCGGTGGCCATGGCGGTGAAGGATGTCAAGCCTCCCGTCTTGGGTGTTGCCTAGATGAGTGCACGACTAGTGAAGAGCTGTGCCGGGCGCTTTCCAAGAGAGACGTGACGTCCACAGAGGACCTCGACAGGAGGGTGCAGAAAGTCATCATGCTGGAGGAAACACTTGCGGCTCGAAGATTCGACAGACGCAAAAACAAAGCGGAGGAGGGAGAGGGCTACCGGTTGCCTGCGCCCCGCGTGCCAATAACGGCACCCAACATGTCGTTTCCAGGGTGCAGGGTGGAAAACCAGAGGCATGTGCGAAGAGCGCGGGGAATTTCACTGAGCTAAATGACACGCTGAAGAACGTGTTGCAGTATGCGAAGGACAAGGGTTACCACCTGAGGTGGCCCGACCCCATGAGGGGGCGCCCGAATGAGCAAAATCTCGACAGGTATTGTGAGTTCCATAGGGAGCGGGGACACCACACCGCAGACTGCTATCAGCTGAAGTCCGAGATTTAGGGGTTGGTGGACAGAGGCATGCTGAATGACTTTGTGAAAAAAGATGACAGGGCGCAGAGGACGTTCGTGGCGCGGGAGGCGCAAGTGGAGGCGCCTGACGAAAAGCAAGGGCCGGCAGACGATCACCCTAAGGAAGGAACTGCCCTACCACCACCCCCATTCGACGTAGAACAGGGGGCAAACCCGAACCGCGTAAGGCTGACCATTGAGGCCATCACGGGCTCCACAGACTTGAGGCAGAAGTTGGAGGAAGGTAGGCGCCTAAAATCCGCTACCGCCAGTGCGCGAGAGGCCATACAAATACGCTTCAACGATGTGCCCGAAGAGGCGTGCTGAACGCCCTCCACAGAGGCGCTGGAAATTCGGGGAGTGGTGGCCGGGTGCGAAGTCAAGAGGATGTTGGTCGACACCGGGAGCTCCATGGACGTGTTGTTTCTTTCCACGTTTGAGAAAATGCAATTGGCGCGAGCATGGTGGCGCCAGCAGACACGGTGCTAATTGGGTTCTCTGGGGCGCCGGCTCAAGTGCTCGGGCGCGTGCGCCTTCCGATAACATTGGGCGACGAGACGCATTGTGTCACGCACACGGTGGACTTTGGCATAGTCGACTGCCCCTCGCCGTACAATGCGATCTTGGGGCGCCCCTTGCTGGCGCCCCTTGCTGGCGCCCCTTGCTGGCGCTTTTCAATGGGGTGGCCTCCTCTTGCCACCAAGTCCTAAAGTTTGTTACCCTGGAGGGCATCGGGATATCAAGGGGCGAAGCCTCTGCAGAAGCACGGCTCGCCAAGAAGAGCCGGATGTATAATATTGACGCGCGGCCCGAAGACCTGCCAAGGGCCGAGACGGCGGATGAAGAGATACACATGCCGCTGGATGACCTGCTCCCTGACAGATGCGTTCGCGTTTCGACGCATACGACGGGCGAAGAGTTGAGGCCACTAGTCGATCTTTTGAAGGAGTTCGCAGACTTGTTTGCATGGAGCGCGAAGGAGATGCCCGGTGTAAGGGCGGAGATTGCAGAGGAAGTCTGGCAGGTCTATGTGGACAGAGCGGCGAGCAAGACAGGCGCCGGAGCGAGAGTGGTAGTTGTGAGCCCCTTGGGGGCAATGCATGAGTTGGCCCTTCGTTTCTCAACCGTGAAGACCAACAACGCGGCGGAATAAGGAGGCGGTGATCGCCGGGCTCCACACGGCTCGGGAACTCGGCGCCCAGTAAATTCAGCTCCGCTCGGACTCTGCGTTAGTGGTGAATCAGCTGAACGGAGTGTACGAGGTTAAGGAGGAGGCTCTGAACACCTACGTCACTATGGTAAAGGCAAAGGGCGGATGGTTTAAGGAAGTGTAATTCATACATGTACCAAGGGAGGAGAACACCCACGCAGACGCTCTCTCCAAACTCACCACCGCGACCGATTTCGAGGAGGATAGGCAGGTCATTGTCACCAAGGAACATTCTGTGCGTGAATCTATCATAGGAGCAATCACCGAGGAGGCAGAGGGGAGAGAGAGATGGATGACGCCCATCAGAGCATACTTGGTCCAAGGGGTCCTTCTGGAAAACGACAGAGATGCGTGGCAGGTGAGGTGTAAGGCCGCGCGTTGTACGCTTATCGATGGTCAGATGTACAAGTGGTCACACTCCGGCGTCTACTTAAGGTGCCTCACTGAGGCGGAAGGGAGGCAGGAAATTGAAGAACTCCATCATTCGGGAGTGTGGCATGCATTCGGGGGCGCGCAGCCTCGAGAAAGTACTATTGAGGCAGGGGTACTACTGGCCAACCATCAGGGCGGATGCAACAAGGCATGTGGCCAGCTGCCACCAGTGTCAGATACATGCCAACGACATTCACGTTCCATCTGCGCCCATGCATGGAAATGTGGGCGCGTGGCCGTTCTCCCAATGGGGCATGGACCTGCTAGGACCATTCCCCAAGGCGTCCGGGCAGATGAAATACTTGGTAGTGGCAGTGGACTACTTCTCCAAGTGTATCGAAGCTGAGCCTCTAGCGTCCATTACGTAGGCGCAGGTTCGTAAGTTCACAAACAGGAATATCTTCACGCGGTTTGGGCTGCCGGAGGCCATAGTGACCGATCATGGGAAACAATTTGATTGCAAGCAGTTTGTGGACTTCTGCGACGAGAAGGGGGTGATACTGCGCTTCTCGTCTGTAGCGTATCCTCAGGCGAATGGGCAGGCGGAGGCTACCAACAAAAGCATACTGCATGGGCTACACACGAGACTTCTGGAGGCAAAGGGCAGATGGGTTGAGGAGCTCCCGAGCGTGCTATGGGCACATCGGACAACATACAAAGTGGCAACAGGGGAATCCCCATTTGCACTTACGTATGGGAGTTGCGCATACCAACCTTCAGGATGGTAAGCTATGATGCGCAGGCCAGCGAGGGAGAGCGCGTGCACGACCTGGACATGCTCGAGGAGCGACGCGACGTCGCTTCCCTCCGCCTGGAAGCTATGAAACATCAAGTGGCAAGGTATTATAATAGGAAGATGTACCCTCACCAGATACGGCGCGGGAGCATGGTGTTGAAGTGGGATTTCAGGCCCAAAGCCAGTGAGGGAAAGCTTGCGCCCAAGTGGAAGGGGCCTTATCGGGTTCGCGAAGTGGTGGGGCTAGCAACGTTCAAGCTGGAGCGCATGAGTGGCAAGAGCATCAAACGTACGTGGAATGCACAGAACCTTCGTGTTTATCGCAGCAAGGAGAATGAAGAGGTAGTGGGGTAAGGCTGAGTGGCAAGACCAAGAAGGAGGGGGCAGATTTTGGCATAGAAAGCAGCCATGAGGGTTGAGTATGTAAAGCGCCCTAACCGAATTGCTCCCGTAGTTTTATCTAGAGTATTTCCAAAAGCGCCCTCCCGATTGCGCCCTAAGTTTGTGAGTAGTTTTTGTCTTAAGTAATTCCAAAATCGCCCTTCAAATCGCGCCCTATGTTTGTTAAGTAGTATCTGCAAAAGAGCCCTTCAAATTGCGCCCTGTAGTTTTAGTTCAAGTAATTCCAAAAGCGCCCTTTAAATTGCGCCCTATGTTTGTGAGTAGCACTTCCAAAAGTGCCCTCGCAATCGCGCCCTATGCATGTGAACAGAAATAACCAATGCGCCCTACACAATGCGCCTTAGGTGACGTAAAAAGCAAAGGTAAAGGCAGAGATAATGCGCCCATAGTCACTCGCGCCCGCAGTAAAAAAAATAAACCATCAAGCCAAGGGTCTCAACCAAGGTAGGTAGCAATTAAACGCGAAAAGGGCAAAGCATTCATAATAGAGATATTAAAACTTCTTGTCCAAAAGGGATGGCCAGAACGCCTTAAAAAAATGTTTCATTCTTCAATGTCAACTTCCTCATCATCCGCCTCCGCTTCCTCGTCTACCACGCCGCCTCCCTCACCGGTCGTCACACCATCAATGGGCGAGGCTCCACCACCACCCTCTTTCGCTCCACCTCCTGCCGAGACGGCGGCCTCCGAAGCGCCCGACCGACTATCCATCACGGACACAACAAGCTCAATAAGAGCAATCGCGTCAAACTCCACGTCAGGATAGTCGGCCTGGAACTTGGCCCTCAGCGTCTCCACGATCTGGATGATAACGTTGGCCTGGAGATTCTTACCGGGACTCGACTCCCGATAGTTGGCCAGGTCCTGTTCCAGCTGCCCGACAACCTCTTGCGCCTTCTCCAGCTCATGCTTGTAGTGGGTCCGGGACTTCTTCAGCTTCCGGTTGGCCTTTTCCAATTCTTCAACGAATGGGCGGAGCACATTCGTCTCATCCAGCAAGGCGTCGCGCTCTCTCACAAGCGCGGCGTTCTCCTCCCGGAGCTTCTTCTCAGTTCCCTCCCACTCGCCCTTATCCATCTCGGCCTGCGCCTTGGCCTCCTCTTCGACCTCCGCCCGGGTTTTGACGCGCTCAGCCTCCAACTTCGCCTCTAAGTCAGACTTGGTCGCATCTAGATCGGCCCGCAGGCGTTCCGCGGAAACAGCGGCATCCGTCCCTTATCGGGCAATCTGGGCGATTTCACGAGAGGTGGCCTCACATAAAAGCATCATCTGGGGCGCACAAGCACAAGGGTTTTGCAATACAATTAGTAACAAGGGGCAGAAATAATATCAAGTGAGGCCTTATGCGCCTTATAACCAGGACGTTATCTGGACGCTCATGTTGGTCAACCTCAGCCAAGGCTTCGCAGAGATTAAGCCCTCGGGATGCTCAACCACGTCGTAATGCGCCCTAGCCATCTGAACTTAGACGGAGACGTCCTTAGCCGCTCTGACGGGAACATCCACTGGTACCTTGACAAGAGGGCGTCGGGGCTGGAAGTAGGGGGAATCACCTGGCCGGTGTGCTCCCCAATCGTAGGCTCCACGAAACTTGGAGGCAAACCGGTCTCGCTGGCGGCGGCGATCCTTGGTCTCTTCCCCTTGTCACGCAGAGTAACACCCGCCCTCTTCCGGGACGCCACGGAAGAAGGGGACGGGGGAGTGCTCACTCCGGTGGTTTCTTTGGGCGTGGCAGTGGAGGATGGTGTCGAGGAAGACGAGCGGGGCCCCTCGAGGGAGAGCCTTGGCCTCCCATATCACCTCCTGACCCGGTTGGCAAGGGGGAAGTGACTCGCCTTGTAGATGAAGCGCCTGCAGTTGATGTGCCTCGCCTCCTCTGAGGCTGCACCATCCTCGGATGAGGCGCCTGGCTGGCAGACGCGGTCCGACCAGCATTCGCATTTCGCAGGAGGTCGAGCTTTGACCTTATTAGGTTAGTCACCGAGGAGAAGTCGGTTCCTGCACCACAAAACAGAATAATATTGCGTTAGAGCGCAATGTGTCAGAGTAACAAAAGACAGTATGATAGTACCATCGCCGTAGAAATCGGCGAGAATGCGGGCGTACTCATCTCCCGCCTCGAGGTCAATGGGGTGAGCCGATATGGACTTCGCCATGGCCTCCTCAGTATCACTAAGAGGCTCCACCTTGTTAAAGGCGAAGCGGTTTCCCAGGGACCATGCCGAACTTATCGGGCGCCCGCTCTCGAAGATGAGCACTTCGCGTGGTTTGACGAAAAAATACGAGTCAAACCACGAGCGCCCCATCTTCACGCAACTGCTGACGAATCCATACCCGAGCGCCGTGAGCCTTTGCAAAATCAGGCAATTTTCACTCTTGGTCATTTTGAAAAAATGTTTAAAAAGCTTAAAGGTGGGAGGAACGTGATGACGTCGGCATTGGTAGCGAAAAACGATGGTGGTTAAGATGACGGAGGGAGAGAGGCGCGCAAGAGGGCAAGAGCATGAAACCATGACGCCTTCAAGCACTGGATCAATGGGGAAGCGCAGGCCGAACCGGATGAACTCCTGGTACAGGCCCACCCACCCCCCGCCGCACAAACCAATCCGAGCCTGGGGAGGCGCGTGGATGTACTGCCAGGGCGCAGGCATTTGGGCGCACACAACGAGTTTTTCCAACCGCTCCCCTAACTGTTTCGAGGCGTGATGTGGACCAACATCCTCCAAAGGGAGTATCGAAGTGTTCTGGGGCGCATAGCCAGGAGGCCACATCGAGTCTCATGGCCTGAACACGTAGTCTTGAGGCACGGAGGCGCCTGAGTCAAAGGAAGGGGCAATGGGTAAGGCAAAGGGTGGAAAAGGAGGCGCGGCGCATGGACCCTGTGTTTGCATCAAAGAAGGTTTAGGAGAAGACAGGAGAAATCAACATCACGACAAAAGATAAGGCGCATAGCAGTAGATTTACGAGGTATAGCAGGGGCATTTGTTACCCCGACTTCGACAGGCGCCCGGGGCACGGAAGGCGCGGAAGATGCGGGAGGCGCATCGGCGGTAGGCGGGGTAGACTCACGGAGGGGGGCGACTGGCTCAGTGGAAGGCGCAGGACTGTTGGTGGAGAGAGGTATCTGACGAGAAGACGCCATTGCAAACTGGAGGCGCGCGAGGAAGAAAAATTCTAGAGCAGTGGTGAGACTTTGTGATTAGAGAGAGGAAGTAGAGAGAGGGTGTTGGCGAATTGTGAGGGCAATGGAAGGGGAAAGGGGATTTTATAAGGGGGGCCAAGCGAGTGGGGGGGAGAGAGAGAGGGAAGGCGAAGAGGCTTCCCCAATCCGCTATTTGATTTCAAAATTTGAATTTTGAATCGCGAGCGGATTGTGGGGGGGGGGAGAGAGAGGAATCGCAGGAGTCACAATGGCACAGAAAGAAAGGCGGAAGAGGAACAGTCGCGAGAAAAAATATATATATATATATATATATAATAAAGGAGAGAGAGAAATACGAGTGTATAAGTGGAAGAGAGAAGAAGAACGCAGGTAATAAAAGAAAAATATTAGGAAGGAGCAGAAAGGCAAGCCGCAGTCGGGAAGAGCGCACAGCGGAACAGGGAGAGGCACATGAACCTCAAAAGGCGGCGCGCGAGCTCCAAGAGAAGCGTAGGAACTTCGAGTGAGGTGCACAAACCCGAAAGGAAGCGAACACAGTCAGGCCCCTAACTTAGGGCGTTAGGCGCCTAACTGGGGGGCAATTGTTGGGGGAACGAGTATGGGCCAGAGACCAATACAAAGAGAAAAGCCCAAAGAAGGATGTTAGTGGGAGCGCAGATGTGGGCCCAACTAGAGAAACTCAGGTAAGCCCATGGGGGCAAGGATCTTGGGCTGAGGGGCGCACGGACAAGGGCTCGAGTGGCCAGGGTGACGTGTGAGACAGGTGGGACCGGACACCCGGAAAGGGCGCGTAAGACAAAAGCAGCCAACGGTCGGAAGTGTACGAAAGGCTGATCAAGTGATGTCATGCGCCTCGTATCTCTGGCCATAGTGTCAGATGGTCGAGGCGCATACGCAGGGGATGTATGGTGCATTTATGGCGGGCTTGACACAGGGCGAGAGCGACGTGTACCGGTCGATCTCGCCCCGGGTATAAATAGTCGAGTAGGTAAACCTCATTTACTCAGTTTTGCCTCTCTTACTAGAACTGTTCCTTCACTTCTCTCTCTAAAAAGTAAGGTTCTCATTTGAGCGTCGGAGTACTAACGGACCAATTCGGTCCGCTAGGTGCTTGTGTGGGTGCAGGAGGCCGACTACGTAGAGGAAATAGGAGCGCGGGGCGCAAGAAGAGGGTTTCTGGGCATAAACAGTTTACATGGTGAAATAGTGAGTTTTCCAGAAGACAAGGGAACTCCAAGATACGTGACTGGAAAGTTGCCAAGAGTATAACCATATCTCTCCGCCCTCACCTTCTATTCTAGACCAAGCAGCCCCCCCCCCCCAAAAAAAAATATAGTTAACATTTACTAGGGCTAACTTGCACACCAGAGAGCCTTCTAAAACAAGCTAGGATCTATTGCAATCTTTGGAAACCATAATTAGAACCACCAGAGTACACTAAAAGATCATCTGCGAAGCATAGATGAGTAATTCCAATCTTCTTACACATTGGGTGAAAAGGAAATAACCCTCTCTGAGCTTCTTTATCTAAGATACAAGAGAAAACTTCCATGCTATCACAAACAGATAAGGAGAAAGAAGGCAGCCTTGCCCAAACCCTTTGCAAGCAGGGAAATAACCCACTAAACCTCCATTTAACCCCACACTTAGCATTGGTGTACTCACACACATCTTTATCCAACTAAAGAATAGATCTAGAAACCCCATATTATTCAACACTTTGAAAATGAAAAGCCAATCAACTGAATCAAAGACTATCATTAAGTCAATTTTGAGTGCACATCTGGGACAAACATTTTTCTGAGCATACTTGTGAACAAGTTCATGTGCAAGCAAAATATTATCTCCAATCGATCTCCCCTTTATGAAAGCTATTTGATTCAAACTAATAAGGTGAGGCAAATGAACCCTAAGTCTATTTGCAATAATTTTGGCTATGACTTTATAGATGGTATTGCAACAGGAAATGGGTCTGAAAAATCTCATTTCATCAGGGTTCTGGACTTTAGGAACAAGAGCTAATATTGTTCCATCTACTTCTCTAGGCATTTTACTCTCATAAAAGCAAGTTTGGATTGCAAAAGTTACCTCTGCCCTTACTACAGAGTAACCATCAGGTCCCAGGCTCTTATCTCCATTCATTGCAAAAATCACACTCTTGACTTCATCCTCTGTGACAGGATCACAGTTCACAGAGTCTTTCTTCATTGGAAATAGTCTTCCTCAAAAGCTCAGAGTAAAAACCATTCGATTCTTCAACTACATCTGTATCCTTTCTGCCCAATAATCTTTTATAAAATCCTTCAGCTATGTCTCCCAAATCCTTCAAGTCAGTAACCTTACATCCATCATCATTCTTAAGCATAGTAATCGTATTTATCCTCTATCTGGACTTCAAAGATCTGTGAAAATATGGAGTATTTGAATCTCCTCCCTTAAGCCAAAGATCCCTGGACTTATGCCTTAGAAAAGAATCTCCTGATTGGAGTAGTTCATGCAACTCCCTTAAAGTTTCAAATTTTTTAAAATTTCCACGTCATTCTAACTATTAATATTATAAATATAAAAATAAAATTTTAAATGACTTATTGACTTTTTCTTTTCTTCATCTTCCCGATTAGCCTCCTAATTCCACAACGGCATTGCTATAGATAATCCCCATTAGGGAAAACCTCCATCTCATCCATGGTTGTTGCTGTGTCTTCTCTGACTATAGCAGTTATCATGGAATTTCTATTTCTAGCACCTCTTATCCATTTCTCCACCGTCAATTCCGAAAACCCAGAATCTACCAGCTTCACCTACAATGGATTCAAGCAAGCCAGCCTGTTGTTCGATAACCAGGCCAAATCATCCCCGACAGCCTGCTCCAGCTCCCCAATCACACACAGCTCGTCACCGGCCACACTTTTTATCACCAACCCTTAAAATTTAGCCGGAATGGGCATCATCAGTGTCATTATTCTGGTAACCATCGTAGTACCTACCATTGTTCTCGCTTTAGATCTTCGACCAGTCGGGAAGTTCATCGGAGCCGAGGAGCGTTGAGCCGCCACCGATGTCAATTTACCTTCGCAGGTTAATTCGACAGTAATGGCTCGAGGCTTTATGGTACGCTGCCAAGTGGAAATGGAGGAAACAGAGGATTTCCTGTTGGTCTTGGAAGAAGCTGAGGAAGCCAAGTGGAAATAGACCAATAATGACACATGTTTCTACCCCTATTCTTGAGCCGTTTGAGATGTCGATTCCCGCGTTTTAGGCCGATTTCACGCTAGATTGTTCGTGTTTGTGATATTTCAGGTCCTAACACATGAATGAAGGCCTGGGAACGAGTTCGGGGTCGATTGGACGAAGATTGGACGTTTGGCGAGAAGCTGGGAAGCCACACGGGCACCATTGCACCTCACACGGCCGTGTAGGGGCCCCTTGTGGCCGTGTGAAGGCTCGGTAAAAGCCACACGGGCAGCCTGGGGAGCCACACGACCATGTGGCCTCTGCCCGTGCAGCTTGCCTGGTTGCCCACAAATCGAAACGTTGCGTTTGGACACTCACACGGGCAGCTGGGGAAGTCACACGGCCGTGTGGCCTGGCCGTCTGAGTCGGGAATTTCTAGTTTTAAGCCAATTTCGAGCCAAAGGAGAGGGGAGCTGGGTTTTGGATCCCAAACACCCAAGGGACGAACCAAAGAGAGAGGGCAATTTGAGGGCATTCTTGGAGTGGAACTGGAGGATTTCTTTGCCTTGGAAGCTCGAGGAACAAGCCCGGACTTGAAGACTGATCATCTGAAGATTCTTACTGCAGTCTCTCTCTTCTCTATGGAGTAACTTCCCTTCACTTAGGTTTTGAGGAACCCTAGCTATGTTTGTTTGATTGGATGATTGTATGAGTACTCTGACTTGATAATCTTGAGTTCATATTCAATCTATGCATGTTTTCATGATTCAATTATGCTTTAGTCGAGATTATTGATTCTGCTTTGATTCTATGAGAGGAAATACCTGATTAGGTTAATAGAGCACCATAGATTGATAGTAGTGGATCGATTGCTTTAGTCGAGGGTTGATTCACTGCTTTGTATCGATTGGGAACCTTTTTCGATAGAGGGAGTCTAGTTCAGAACGCCTTGATCAGTTGTTCTAGAGAAGGATACGTCCCTCTAGGCAATTGACTCAAGAGGGCCTTGTTCTTTTAGTCGAGACTCAAGGTCTAGTCAAGGATTCTCCGCATTGTGGATGAAAGTGAAACAAGTTAGAGATCATCAATAGTTAATCTGGCTAGTGGCTAGGGGGAATCATACCTGAGTGAGTTCCCAACCTGTAATTAGATTAACTTTAACTGTAGTTTGCTAGAGTATTTTTAGTTCTTTCATCTTAATCTAGTTTGCTAGATAATGAACTGAAGCTGAGTAATAGTAACTCTAGAGACCCGTGGATTCGATATTTATTACTTGAGCCACTATACTGCAGTCCCTTTCATTGGTTACACTTGGCCATTGTTAGGAGTTGTGTCATAGCGAGTTAGTGATCCTGACGGTCATGACAAGCATACAACCTCGATTGCTCGCTCAGTCTTTACTGGCTAATGGACGCGGCGGTGAGAAGAGAGATTGGGGAAATACATGGGAGGACCGCTAGGGTTTGATAGATTAAAAAAATTATTTTTTTAATTGTTGGAAATGAGGTGGAATTTTTTTATATGAATATGAGGTGGAAATTTTAAAATTATTTATTTTATTATTTTTTAATTGTCATGTTACACATTTAACGGTCAACTATAAATGTTGACGGTCAAATCAGCAAAAGTTAACGGAGACTAACGGAGAGTGACCAAACTTGAATTGTTGAACTAATTTTAATGACCAAGAATGGAATTAAATATTTTTAGAAACCAAACATGAACATTTTTTGTAATCTCAGTGACCAATCTTGCAATTTACCCATAACATTTTATACTCTTTTACTATTCTAAATTAAAAAATCTATCATTTTATTAAATTTTTGCACAACATACTAATATTAAAACGTAACAAATATATCTTTCCATCCAATTATATGTTAATCGGTAGTTTAATGGGTTGGAAAATGACCTAATTGTCTCTCATTTACTCTAATTACATTGTAATTATTTTATGACCCAACTCAATTAAATATTAAAACCGACCCACCCTTCCCTTCGGTAACACAACCTTTTCGTCTTCCTCAGTCCCGCGACTCCTAGGAAACTCCCTTGAGTTAGAGAAACCTAGCGCTTATAAACTCCGACACCTTGTAATCGACTACAGTTGGAGCAAGCCTTCATGGGCATGAGGGTTTAAACTTGGCCTCTTCTCCCCACGAACACACAACAGCTTCCCACTCAAGGTTTTTCCTTCACCCAAGCGCCACAATTCCCGACAGTCCGGAGCTCATGTTGTTTGAGTTGGGATTGCCTATCAATTATGTGATATCGAGCAACTATTACTCTATTGCACAGGAAAAAAAAAAACAAAAATCAAAGGGGTGTTGAAATATTAAAGTTTGTGTACGTGTTTGTAAATAGCCAGCCGATATGTAGACTATATCATAACCTCTAATGGATAAACCCCAGGCACCGATTTTCTAAACCTCAACCCGAAATTTGATTTAATGAAAAAATTCATCTAAGTACATCTAACGGTTAGATCACCTGTTGTATACTATATGGCTGATGTACACCAGTCATTACCATATATATGTAAAATCTGCATCAAAGAAAACCCTAATGCGGATAAGTGTTTACCCTTGGAGAGTGTTATCTCTCCCGTGGACTAGTCCTGGTACTCAGGGAAACCACGTTAAATCATCGTGTTCTTAGATTTTGTATGCTAATTGACATGGTATCAGAGCCTCACTACTGATACCATGTTTGCTGGTTTTGGACGCATTTGATCAGAACGTTTTTTGGAGCTTTGGAGGCAGTGGCTTGCGTCGGTCTTGGTTTAGTCTCACATGATGTGTTTGGCGTCGTCTTCAGCTGGTTTATTGGTTGTGCTCAGCAGCGGATCCAGAACACAGAAGAGCACTGAGCCGAGTTTCATTAGAAAATTGAATAGTAAAAAAACATAATGATTATAGTTTTTTTCCAACGTAAATTGTACACGACGGTATTTTAATTTAGTGATGCATCAATAATGGAGCCTACATCCATACCAACAGTATACACTGTTTCAAATAAAATACTTGAGCAATCGGCAAGAAATTCATCGCTCATTTTGTTGAGCAAATCAGTTCTCACATATTTCATTGTTGAAAAGGTTCTCTTCGTAGTAGCTGTTGAAACGAGCAGCATTAACACTAGACAAATCAATCGACTAATCAATTGGCATTGTGTATCAATCCCTGCATCCACCAACTGCTCTAGTAAGTTTTCAAGGGAACAAACCTCATATTTCTTTTAATCATGGTAAAGGAAACCGTACCGGACATCAAACCGGATTCCTTTATGGTAGGGTATTTTGTGGTACGACCGTGGTTCAACCGTTTCATACCGGTAAATACCGTTTTTGTAATAATCATTAAAAAACAGGCCTAAAATGCAATGAGTAAGGAATTTGATGACTGGTGTATAATTTAATTTTGAGTACCATATAGTAATTGACATTTAATATATATATATTAGTATAAAAATCCTAAACCTAAATCACTATCACAGACAACACACGTGAGCCCCCATCTTCTCCTTTCTTTTCCACCGCCCCTCTGTCTTTCCATCAATCACCAGAAAATTAATCCCCCTTCACCTTCTTCTTTCTCTCTATCTTCTTAGAAAATTAATCCCTCCATCTCCCCTGCTTCAGTAGGAGATCATCATCCACAACGATTTCTCTGCTAATATTCACGGAGCTGTCGACCACGAGCAGGCGGTCGCCGAGACGCCGACTCGCTGCCCGCTGGACTGCGCTGGAGATTGGAGATCGATCGGCGGCGGGCCTCTCCATCACGAGCAGGCAGACTGGCAGGGCAGGCGCCAGGCAGTGGCGATCTGATTCTGGTCTGGAGAAAGGAGGCGGCAGAGAGGCTTGGAGCTTGGAGGTCGAAGGCCGAAGAGAAAGAATCCATTAGGGTTAGCAGTTAGTACATCGATTAATTTTTTTTCAATTTTGTCTCCTGAAACGGCGACGTTTACCACATTTATTATTTCCGCCGGTCTGATTTAAACCGAACGGTATACCGGTTCATGCCGGTTAAGCCGATTAAACCGGCCGGCGTGATAGAAAGGTGGCTGGTAGGGTATCGTTTCGTTGCTGGTCGGATTCCCGGTTTTACCGGTTGAACCGGCCGGTACGATCCGGTTTCCTTTACCATGCTTTTAATCTTTTACTTTTTAAACTTTTAGAATTTTAGGTTTCATTGTTTTTTTTATATGCATAATCTTTGGGGCTAAAATTTAAAGGCTAAATTTAGAGTAGTGATTTGAATATGGTCATCTGAATCATTTTTCTAGTTATACCCAATTTTATTATAAAATCACACTAAGCCGAATGCCTAAAATCGAAAAATTCATAAGGACTATACTAACTACGGATCCAGAGGAGGGCTGGGCCGGGGCCCGGAGTGGCCACCCCCTGGATCCGCCACTGGTTGTGCTTTTGTCCAGCGCTAGGTATGGATTCTTCAAAGCTAGAGTCTGTTTCGATTAAATTTGATGGGAATAATTTTCCCTTGAGTTTCAATTCTAAAACTTCATTGCTGGGAAACGTTTGCTTGGGCGGCCTCCAACCCGTAGCTCATCACATTGCTGGTCGCCTACATTGATGTCTGGACAGCGTTTGGCTTGTGTTGTTTCCGTAAAGCTACCGTGATATGGCGCCATCTTACTAGTACACACTCAGAGAACATTATTTTTTCAGGGTGATCAAGATATTTGGGGTTTTTATCAGGGTAGCTTACATATGTGAATTGAATATGATTTGTTGACTGCTTCTCCGGTTAAAGGGGTTGAATCTACTGCTTCTCTGTACTCGGTTTATGCAATTCCTATCTAAGTTACTTCTGTAATTTGAACCAATACGAGCCTCTCTTATTCATTGCGACGTTACGACTATAGATGAAGTGTTGGGGGAATTTGTTCGCGAGGAGACACATTTTAAAATCAGGCCAAAATCGATAATTCTAGCTCCATCAAACTGCCTATGTTGTTGGTTGCTTTGGTTCTTCTTCCCGACTTCAGTTCCATCGTCATCCATCAGGGGAGGTAACGTGTCACTTCTGCCAGGAAGTTGGGCATCTACAGATTCACTGCAAGAAACGGAATTTTTGCAACTACTGCAAAAAAGCCTGGGCATATTGTTTTGGAGTGCCCTACCGTAAGTCATCGTGGCAAATTGCGACCTCCACCTGCGGATCTTCTTCTGGATTGGCTTATGTTGTTGTGGGTAATGGTGTTTCTCTTGGCGGTCATGCTCCTGTCGTCTCCTCACAGCTTATGGGCTCTTCTTCATCTCCTGGTTTTTCAACGGACTTGGTTCGGAAGCTTGTTCAAGAGGCATTGCAGGATGCCTTACATGCTGCTCTCACGACTGCGTTTTCTATAGGTGTTGTCCCCAGGTTAATCTATTCGTTGGTTTCTCAATTCGGCTGCGTATAATCATATGACCCCTGCTAGTAAATCCTTATCTAATTTGTGTCCGGCTCCAAGTATTCAATTTCAAGTTTCTAATGGAGCTCGTCTACTAGTGGCGGGGTGTGGAAACTCTTCATCTGGTCCTGTCACTCTTTCGAACACCCTACTTGTTCCTGAGTTGAAACCCAACTTAGCATTGGTGGGTCAATTAGCCAAAGTTGGCTATGAAGTTACTTGTAATTATAACACTTATATTGTGTAGGACCGGAGGACTTAGAAGGTACTAGGGAAGGAAGTAAATGTGGCCGAGTGTTTGTCGGGTTGAAGGGAACAAGGAATTCAATGCTGCCGAGGGTTAGTAGAAGGTCGATGGAAGTTTTCTGGGTGACGAGATGCGGGATCGTGAGTATTTGGACGAGGTAGATGTTCCTCGAGATAGTTTGTTGCATTAGGATGTTGGTTTTTCAATTCGTCCTTTGAATCTTTCACTTAAAGGTTCACCATGGGATTAATGGCATTGTCGGTTGGGACATCCCTATTCACCTTGTTTGCTATCTATGTTTTGTCAAAATCTGTTACCAGATAAATTTGATCTTGCGTTTATGTCTTATTTACCGTGTGTTAGCTGTATTGACGCAAAAACTTCTCAGATGTCATTCTTCTCTAGTGACACAGTTTATGAGAATCCTTTCGATATGGTACACACTAGTTTCTGGGGTGCCTCTCCAGTTACTGCTCGTCTGGGATTTTGGTATTTTACCCTGTTTATTGATCATGCCACATGCTTCTCTTGGGTGTACTTCCTTAAGCATAAATCAGATCTGACATCTTTAGCTAAAGAATTCGTTCAAATGGTCATAACCCAGTTATCAAAGACCATTAAGATTCTTCGATCTGATGCTGGTGGAGAATTTACGTCAAATGACTTATTTGCGTTCTATAAACATGAAGGGATTCTGCCCCAAGAATCTTGTCATGGTGTATCGCAGCAGAATGGACTTGTAGAACACAAACTCCGTCATGTTCTTGAGTTAACCTGGACACTTCTATTTCATTCTGGTTTTTCCAGTCAGTTTTGGTTAGAGGCGGTTCAGACCATTGTTCACTTGATTAATCACAAGATTGCATCAGTGTTGGGCCAGTGTTCTCCATACCAGACTTTGTTTGGTAAAATGCGTGATTATTCTGCTTTACGTGTATTTGGGGTGAGTGCTTCGTTTTGCTTCCTTGTAAAAACACAATAAGCTTGCTCCGAACACAACTCGTTGTGTGTTTTTTGGGTACAATGCGAAGCATAAGGGTTATCTGTGTGATGATCCGGTGGATCGTAGTATGCGTATTCCGTGCCATATTGTCTTCCTTGAGCAAGTGATGTATTACTCGGCTAATCAGGATGAGTCTGAGCTCACGAGAGTCTGGTGGCTCCTCTTCATCATCGTCGGACAACAGTGCGCTACAGTTGTCCCCCCCTTCGGAACAACCTTTGGTTCCTCTTCGTCATTCGACCCGTGAAACCTTGGGGCAACCACCAACTCGGATGCATGACTATATTGGCTTTTCTACTACTCCCATTATAATCCCCTCGAGCTATGCAGAAGAAAAGGGTGTTCCATGATGAGAAGGGGCCATGGAAAGGATTTTGGCACTTTTGAAGCCAATCACACTTGGGATCTCATGCCCCGAGAGCATGATATGTCTGTGATCGATAGTCGTTGGGTCTATAATGTGAAGATGTTATCAGATGGTTCTCTCGAGAAGTTTAAGGCCCGCGTTGTTGCCCAGGGGTTATGTCAGACTTTTGGGATTGACTATGAGGAGACAAATTCTCCGGTTGTAAAGATGTAAACTGTTTTGTGTGTCTTTGGTGTGGCAACTATGAGAGGATGGCTATTAATTCATTTGGATGTCACGAATGCTTTCCTTCCTAGTCACTTGAAGGAAACTATTTATATGGAACGTTCTCATGGATATTCTAAGGGTGATTCGAGTATTGTTTGCAATATGCCATGATCTTTGTATGGGCTTAAACATGCACCGCATGCCTGGTTCAACAAATTCCATGGTACGGTGGTTCAGGAAGGGTTCGTACACAGTCAGAATGTTCCCTCTCCGTTTATTTGCAGTATGATTGATGGAATTACTATCTTGTTGATCTATGTCGTTGACTTGGTGATCACGAGGAGTGATGCGAAGGGAATTGATAAGTTGGAGGATTCTTTGCATCTTTCATCTAATCTCAAAGATCTGGGAGATGTTGGGTATTTTATTGGGTTAAAAGTACATCACTCTGGTCACGATTTATTTGTCTAATAAAAGAAGTACATTGCTGATTTGTTGGCAACGACAAGGTATGACCAGTGTATCCCATGTTCGACTCCTATGGAGCAGAACTTGAGGCTGTCGCGCGAGAGCGGTGATTCAATGGATGGGGATGGACGGTTGATGTATCAGAGTCTGGTACGCAACTTGGTCTATCTTACTCATACTCGTCTAGATATCTCCTGTGCTGTGCAGGTTGTGAGTCAATATATGGGGATAGCAAGGACTATGTATTTAGATGTTGTTCACATATTACTGATAACGTCGTATTTACGCATGTTTGCACCCTCGTTTCTTCATCATTTTGGCTAGAGTTTTTGATTTCTTTGACTATTTTACGCTAGGTTGTGTTCCTTTGTCATATTTCAGGTCCTAGCATGTAAATTGGAGCAAAGGCGCAAGTTTCAAGTCAATCAGAATTCATTTGGCAAATCGGGAGAAGAAACACGAGCATGACCTGAGGAATAATGGATTTCTATCTTATTTTATGGATAAATAGTAATGTAAGTTTGTTATGAAAAGAAAGAGGACGAGACTACGAGCGTCTGGTTTTAAACGACGACTGATTCGGAGTCCGGACGAGGGAGAAACGAAGCATTAAACAGGAGCGGAGGAAGAATTACGGGCAGCCCTGCCCAATGAAGGGCGTAATTGCTTCTTTCATGCCCGTAAATGCAATGGCGAGCCTAAATCACTGAGAATTCCTATCGCAGAGACAATTATGGGTAAGAGTCAAAGTGATTACGGTCGTAATTCCAAAATTACGACCGTAAATCCTTTCTTCTGAGATAAGTGAAACGCGCGTTTTGGGCAATTACGGGCAGACCATGATTACGACCGTAATTGAGCCCGTAATTCGCCCAGAATCGGATTTTGAGGCAGATTCGAGCCAAAGGAGAGGGGATCGATTTTTTAGAGCAAAAACAGAGCCATAGAGAGAGAAAGTGAGAAGAAAACATCCTAGAAGTGATTTTGGAGCTGGGTTTCATCAATCGAGCTTGGAGATCATCATCCCAGAGCAGATTCTTGCCATTATTATGAGTATGACTGCTTTGTATTCAGTTTTCCTCTCTCTCTCTCTATGGAGTAGAACCCTCTCTCACTTGGGTATGAAGAACCCTAGTTCCATGTGTTGGGATCTTGATTGTAATGACTTGGGATTGCTATACTGTTTGGTTTTAATCTAATGATGCATGATTCATTGAATTAATTGAAGTCTGATCAGCTTTTCTTGATTTCTGCTGCAACCTGAGATAGATAGAATCTGATTAGGTTGTTAGAGCTTCATCATTCGGTAGTAGTGGATTGGTTATACGAGAGTTAGTCAGTCTACTGCTTTGTACTGGAATCCAATTCCAGTAGTGGAGTTCTGTGCTTATTGCTTCAGCTTTCTATCCTGGTGAAGACTAGTAGTGTGCCGGGTAGTTAGACTGAGAGGGCTTGGTCAGCTTAAGAGAGTCCAAGCTACTGTCGGATCTTCCGCAATTTAATCAACAGTAAATCAACCCAGGGTAATTACAACTGAGACCTAACTAAGGAGCTAGGGGGACTCATTCCCGAGTGACTCTTCCTTTGCTTTAGAAAACCGAATCAATTCCTGCTTTCTTACTGCTTTTAGTTAAAACCACAACCAATCGACTTAGTTGGCTAGATAATAGATATTCATGGAGTAGGCAGTAGATCTAGACCCCGGGTTGATAATTAGAACTTGCCACTTTACTGCATTCCTGGACTGCGATTACACTTGGTCGCAGTTTGGTGTTGTGTCGTAGCGTGTCAAGTTTTTAGCGCCATTGCCGGGGACTCTAGGTTATTGTAGAAACATGAAAGTCTGTTACTTTAGCATTTACTTTTATGCATCCTCTGTTTTCCACCCTTGCTTTTCACTTGGGTATTTTGTTTTTGTTGGTGCAGATATGATACATGAATTCTCAAGGCTTCTCCAACCATTGGGGGTATCCACCACCACCCGAGTGGTATTACCCCGAGACTTCCTGGAGCACCCAAGGAGGAGAAGACTATGGAGTCGGGATTCAGTACCAACCCCCCTACTGTGAAGAACAATCAGACCCTTGGGTATTTCGAGAACAATCTCATTGTCAAGAAGAATTCCTCCCACAACTAGAAGAGCCATCAGAACTTGATTTAGCCACAGCCTTCACGGGCCATCCGGCAGAGCCATGCTACACTCCACAGCCAAATCCAAACTATCACTTGAGGCTTCTCGTGGAGCAGATTGCTCAAGTACCTGAGAGATCCTTTCCTGAGATGGATCATCATATCCAGGCCATAGCCCAAACTGACTTCTACTTTCCCCGTGAAACAGAGGATACCCTTCGGAGCATAAAAAAGCACATAGAGGTCATCGAGAAAGCTTGTGCACAGTTTTCTCAAGACAACCTTTATGCTGCCATACAAGTAGAGGAGGAGGAAGAAGAAGGCAATCATGAGGATGTTGAGGAGCATGCAGAAGTTTTCACGGAAAGCTCCCATGATAATCATGATCAAGTGTATCCTCTGGTGGTAGATTACAACTGTCCCCATTTCCGCTCTGATATGCTGGGCCTGAGCGAGGAGATGCAAGATGATCTCATTGAAGAAATTACATGGCGATTTGCTCTCCAATCTGTGCTAGAAGAAGAAGAGCGAGAAAGGGTGAGGGAAGAAGTTGTGGAGGATGAGGAAGAAAGCAAAGAAGAGGAAGTTCTTGATCTTTTCCAAGGGGAGATACCACATTGTGAAGAAGGAAGGGGGGTTGAGGAAGCAATTGCGTCCAGGCTGAGGATGAAGTTGAGGTGGAAGAGGCTTGCACTGGCCCTATGTTACATGTGATATCTCCACCAAACTTCGAGGAGCTGCTTGGCAAGAACACATTTGCAATGTCTCTTTGCTAGACCAAGACCACATAAATATCAATCCCTCTTGGTGGATGCGATAGTGGTCAATCGATGATATCTTATCTGGTTTGGGGAAATGAGACAAGAGCAAACGCGAAGGAGAGGTCTCGAGAGTGGAGACTTCATCTTCCTCAAGGCCACGAGCCATCTTCATCACCTATCACATCACCTGATTGTGACTTGAGACTCCACATCATCAACGAGAACCTCAACTTCAAGGAGGTTCTGGGGTGGACCGAAACTTAGGAGCCACCGTCCAGCTAAAGACGTAAAAGAAGCGCTTGTGGGGAGGCAACCCCACCAAGGTTTGATTTCCTTTCGTTTATTTTCGGTTTGTCCACTTGGAACTATGGTTTCTATCACCCAGTGGGTTTTGCTGATGCTAGCCCACCTGCTGGTCTACTTCCAGTCCCCCGGCAGTCTTTCCTTCGGTAACATCGTGCCCCTTATCTTTCCCTCTGCTCCATTGAGGGCAATGTCGAACTGAAGTGTGGGGGAGTACTTTGTATTCATTGGAACGTATATATGTGTGCTTGGAGCCTAGTCCGCTGTCAAAATCTCGAGATTTGAGGGCTCCAAGTACTACTGTTTGCTTGATCGCATTGGCACTGTGGTTTATTGATGAATCGAATGGCTTTTAGAATTGATGCATGATAAATGGATTGTGACTGAGACAACCTATAATGATGATCGAGACGTGCAGTAGAGTTGTGTAGGAGTTCAATTTTTTAACTGTTTGCTTACCAACTGTGACTTGGATTTATCACTTGTTCTTGACAGTCGTTTATGCATCTAGTTCAGGGAATCAGAATGAGAGATAGAGCATATAGGTAGCCATGCGAGATTTGATCCTGCTCGTTTCTTTCTTGTGCGATAGATCCCTCTTCCATGATGTGTAGCATTCGCGTTGTCATTAGCTAAGATGATGGAGGCATAGGAATAGCCCACGACCAAATTGACTGTCCTGGTGTGTCATACCCCATAGTCAGCCCCTTTGAGCCGTGTCACTTTCTTTCTTTCGGTTTATAATGGAAAATCACCCTTTTGCATCTCTTAGAAGGTTCCACGGAGTGGTTTTTGCATGTTCTCTGCTGTTTCTGCTAAAAATAATGTGAGGGTTGGAGGTAGTTCTTAAAAAAGTTGGGCATGTGTTTGAAAAATGTGCAGAGATGGTGGTTCTCTCAAGAAATGAAAAAAAGAAGAAAAAAATGGATGAAATCTAAAGAGAGCCACTACCAAAAATATGAATCATGCTCAATAAGTAGTGTTTCTTAGCGGTCTGGCTTAGAAATACTAACATTATTGTGACCTCCTTCGCTCTAAATAATTTGGGTAATGCAGAATGGCAGAAAGAAAGTAAGTGGTTTGATTGGCGGTGAATGTGTTGGGTTTGGAACTGTGGAACCTTGTGCTATGTATACTTCCACCACCTAAAAGGCCTTTTCCCCATGTCCAAGACCCTAGCCATTCATTTGAAACTGTGTCTAAGACTTCCAGATTAGTTAGTGATGACACCCATTCATGTGAACTCTAACATTTAGAGGCTTCCGTCATGGTGAAGAGACGTTAGGGATTGAGAGAATAAGTATGCACATTTTTCGCATCAAATTGTCCTGACCCCACTGGTCGAGAGTGAGCGATTCATTTCTTTGTTCTTTATACTCTTTACCCCGGTGAGGACCTAGATGGCTCGGTCTTGATTCTGATGTCTTGAGTTTTATGCATGAGCTGACTGTCTTGAATAAGTGGTTGATTCAAGTCTAGGTTGGTTGGTGAATAGAAGGGAGACTCTTCCTTTACCCGATTTTGCTGCACTCGAATGTCCTCTATGGTGGTCGTCCAGGTTGCTATTGAAGTTATTCATGTGTTGATGTCTAAAAGCCAGTATGATTCTCGTGTTTCGTGCCTATATGATATGTCCCCAAGGGTTTCATGATTGAGATGTTTTGAGTTCACCTTGTTTCTGACTTGGTTTGCTTGGGGACAAGCAAACAGTTAAATGTGGGGGAATTTGATAACGTCGTATTTGAACATGTTTGCACCCTCGTTTCTTCATCATTTTAGCTAGAGTTTTTGATTTCTTGGACTATTTTATGCTAGGTTGTGTTCCTTTGTCACATTTCAGGTCCTAGCATGTAAATTGGAGCAAAGGCGCAAGTTTCAAGTCAATCGGAATTCATTTGGCAAATCGGGAGAAGAAACACGAGCATGACCTGAGTTATAATGGATTTCTACCTTATTTTATGGATAAATAGTAATGGAAGTTTGTTATGCAAAGAAAGAGGACGAGACTACGAGCATCTGGGTTCAAACAGCGACTAATTCGGAGTCCGGACGAGGGAGAAACGAAGCATTAAACAGGAGCGGAGGAAGAATTACGGGCATCCCCTGCCCAATTACGGGCGTAATTGCTTCTGTCATGCCCGTAAATGCAATGCCGAGCCTAAATCACTGAGAATTCCTATCATAGAGACAATTACGTGCAAGATTCAAAGTGATTACGGTCGTAATTCCAAAATTACTGGCAATAATTGGGTAATTACGACCGTAAATCCTTTCTTCTGAGATAAGTGAAACGCGCGTTTTGGGCAATTACGGGCAGACCATGATTACGACCGTAATTCAGCCCGTAATTCGCCCAAAATCGGGTTTTTGAGGCAGATTCGAGCCAAAGGAGAGGGGATCGACTTTTGAGAGCAAAAACAGAGCCCTAGAGAGAGAAAGTGCGAAGAAAACATCCTAGAAGTGATTTTGGAGCTGGGTTTCATCAATCGAGCTTGGAGATCATTAGGAGTGAAGATCATCATCCCAGAGCAGATTCTTCCCATTGTTATGATTGCTTTGTATTCTGTTTTCCTCTCTCTCTCCCTCTCTCTCTATGGAGTAGAACCCTCTCTCACTTGGGGATGAAGAACCCTAGTTCTATGTGTTAGGGATTTGATTGTAATGACTTGGGATGATATTACTGCTTGGTTTTAATCGAATGATGCATGATTTATTGAATTAATTGAAGTCTGATCAGCTTTTCTTGATTTCTGCTGCAACCTGAGATAGATAGAATCTGATTAGGTTGTTAGAGCTTCATCATTAGGTAGTAGTGGATTGGTTATACGAGAGTTAGTCAGTCTACTGTTTTGTACTGGAATCCAATTCCAGTAGTGGAGTTCTGTGCTTATTGCTTCAGCTTTCTATCCCGGTGAAGACTAGTCGTCTACTCGGTAGTTAGACTGAGAGGGCTTGGTCAGCTTAAGAGATTCTAAGCTACTGTCGGATCTTCCGCAGTTTAATCAACAGTAAATCAACCAAGGGTAATTACAACTGAGACCTAACTAAGGAGCTAGGGGGACTCATTCCCGAGTGACTCTTCCTTTGCTTTAGAAAACCGAATCAATTCCTGCTTTCTTATTGCTTTTAGTTAAAACCACAACCAATAGACTTAGTTGGCTAGATAATAGATATTCACGGAGTCGGCAGTAGATCTAGACCCCGGGTTGATAATTAGAACTTGCCACTTTACTGCATTCCCGAACTGCGATTACACTTGGTCGCAGTTTGGTGTTGTGTCGTAGCGTGTTGATTACTATGGTACTTGATGCAAACTGAGGATGTGGGAATGTTCTTTCTTGCATTTGGTGAACTTGTGGTAGAAGCATTCGTGGATGCAGACTATGCTGGCTACAAGGATATTAGGAGGTCAACTCTGGATGGTACATTTGTATAGGTAATTCATTTTTATCTTGATAATGTAGGAAGCAAGATCGAGTTTCTAACTCATCTATAGAGGCAGAATATTTATATATGTTTGAAGTCAGTTCTAAGATGGTATGGCTACTTCGATTTCTTGGTGAGTTGGGCATGGAGTGTTGTCGTCCTATGCGGTGCATTGCAGAATGAAACATATTGAGGTGCATGTCCATTACATCCGGTAGTTGATTGAAGAGGGTATGATACAAGTTGGATATCTTTCAACTAAAGATTAGACTGCAGATATCCTGACTAAGGCGCTGGCTTCAAGCATGCATTGGTTTCTCTCTTCCAAATTGATGTTAAGAACCCTACATCAAATTGAGGGAGGGTGTTGAAATATTAAAGTTTGTGTACCTGTTTGTAAATAGCCAGTCGAGTATCTACATATATATATATACTATACGTAAGGTGATCTAGCCGTTAGATGTACTTAGATGAGCTCCGGCTGATCTCAACGGTCAATTTTTGTTTTTCATTAAATCATACTTCCGGTTGGGGTTTAGAAAATCGGTTCCTGGGGTTTATCCATTAGAGGTTAGGGTATAATATCATACCCAAAAATCGATTTAATTCATGGTCGAGATAGAGATATCTCACAAGTAGTACCTAACGTATAGTGTACGTCTGACATATGCCATATACATATGGTGGCGTATTCGATGCACCCATTTTTTGGGTGCATTCAATGCACTCGCCTCCTAATCATCATTCTGAGAGGGCGATTCATGTGAAAAAGATATCAGTCATCACTTGTAGTTTGATGAATAAGAAACACATGAATTTGTCCAAAAATCATTCCAGATTTACTTTAATTTGAATGATTTAGGGTTAGGGTTTACAATTTGGGATTTGTGGTTGGATTTCAAAATTGAAGGTTAAGGGGTTATGATAATGGATTGATTAGTTGTGATTCTTTATTATATCATCATATTAGACTAATGCTACCTACTAAAATACAAAATTAGTTATTACCACTTTTAGAGTTGAGTGCACCGAAGTAGCCACTTATATATATATGGTGCCTTCAATGGTACCCAGAGTGAAATCCGGGGTACTGCAAACCCCTTGAGTATGAATACGCTATCTAGATCTCGAATTATCAAAATTTTTGGGCATGATATTATACCTTAACCCTTAATGAGTGAACCCTAGGTCCTAATTATCAAAATCATAAACTATAAACCCTAAGATGGTGCATTCATTCTTTTATTGCTATATTTGAACGAATCATAACCGTCGATTATTGTTTCTAATTAAATTGACCTTGGGGTATAAGATTTAGTAAATTAAGACCTAGATTTTGATCTTTAAGGGTTAGAGTATAATATAATGTCCGAAAAATCAGTCAATTCAAGATTAGTCAACTCAAGGTATATGGAGTTCTATGGTACCCAGGGTGAAATCCGGGGTACCGCATACCTTGAGTAAGAAAACGGTCTCCATAACTTGAATTGTCTGATCTTTCGGACATGATATTATACTCTAACCCTTTAAGATAAAAATCTAGGTCTTAATTCCTAAATCTTATACCCCAAGGTCAATTTAATTAGAAACAATAATCGACGGTTATGATTCATCCAAATATAGGCAAAAACATCAATGCACCACCTTATGGTTTATAGTTTATGATTTAGATAATTAGGACCTAGGGTTCATTCATTAAGGGTTATGGTATAGTACCATGCCCAAAAATTCTGCTAATTCGAGGCCGTAGAACTCCCCATACATACATATATATACATATATGTGTATGTAACATGTATCACAACAAACCCTAATGCGAATAAGAGTTTACGATTGTAGAGTGCTATCTCTCCCGTGGACTAGTCCCGATACTCAGGAAAAGCACGTTAAATCGTCAAGTTCTTTAGTTTTTGTATGCTAAATTGACAAGGGGAAGGTAGAAAAAGAGGTCTTTGAAATTATGAGGATGTGGTGGAAGAGGGAATGGATGAAGCGACAAAAATGGGTGAATTGAAAATGGGTCAAATACAAATATTCTTCCCAGCTCCTACCATTGGATGTGCGAGTTTCTTTTTTGGCATCCATTGTCGAGAAAACGCAAGATTGGAGCCAAACTGAAGAGAGGTAGTGTCAACAATCAATAGTCTCTACCTTTTTTTGGTATCGGGACAAATGAAGTTGTATCCTATTTCGCATTGTTCTAGAAAGGACCTATTTAATGAAGGACCTATTTGTAGATATGACATATTTTTGAGTGGCAAGAAGTTCGAATGGAGAAAGCGATGGAAATTTGTGAACTGGAAATGGGTCCAATGCATGTATTCTTTCTATCTCATGCCATTGCATGCACGTGTTTCTTCTTTAGAATCCATTGCTGAAAAAACTCAAGAACGGAGGTCAAGCTGAAGAGAGGTAGAGTGTCAACAATCAACATTCTCTACCAAAATTTTCACATATGGACCAAATGATGTTCTACTCTATTTCCAGGTGTTGTAGAAAGGACATATTGTAAGTGGCAAGAGTCGGTGAAGGAAATACCTCGAGTGGGAAGCTACTGTGTGTTTGCGGGGACAAGATGGTGAGCTTCATCAAGTGGGAAGATGGCTAACTTAGACTCTCTGGCGCCAGAGGAACCGACAGAGGTAAAAGGGGTTACGAAAGTCGCGCTCACCCACTGCTGTTCCCCCCCCCCCAGAAATCCTCAACCTAACTTAGATGTTGTATGTTCGCAGGGAGAAGAGGCTGAGTTGAAATTCTCCTCTCGTGGAGGCTTGCGCCAGCCGCCATTGACAACAAGTTGTCGAAGTTGATGGGCGCCAGATTTCTCTCATTCAGGAGAGTTTCAGGGGGATGGGGGAGTGAGGAAGACGTAAAGGTTGGGATGTCGGAGAGAACGGTGGGTCAGTTTTAATTTTGAATTGATTTGGTTCATAAAATAATTAAGAGTAAATGAGGGGAATTTGTATGATTTCCCAGCTCATTACATCGCCGATTAACAAATTAATAGATGGAATGATATATTTGTTACATTTTATTACTAAAAGGGTATGTTTGTGCAAAAAATTAGTAGAGGTGTACGTTTGTTAGGCTGCAATAGTAGAGGGGTACAAAATTATATTAATTCATTTGAAAATAATTATAAATATAGTAATTTCCATTAAATTTAACAGAATCTTTCAAGTTGCTAACTATACCAACCAATAATGCTTGATTTGGGCTTAATAATACATATTGACATCCCGTTTTCTTGATTAACTTGTGGTTAGTTATTCTTTAGGGTTTTCATGCTAGTTTGTGTGTGTTTGAGTATATTTCATTTCCTAGTAGGTGAATATGACAAAAGGAGCGATTGTTGGGCCATTTGGAGTCAAAACTGAGACAAAGTGAAGGGGTTGTTGAATGTCACGATTTAGAGCGGGTAGTCACGCCCAGGCCGTGACTTCGACGAAGAAGCAATGAGACTTATAAGACTTGAAGATGTCACGGTTTAAACCGTGACATTTGTACATAAACCATAATATTGGTAAACGAAATGGTGCACTTCCGTATAACGTCACAACCTACTTGTCAATGTCACATCTATGGCATTCAATAGTGACTTTGGCGCTTTTGGGTATAAATAAGGGTTGAAGGAAGATTTCAACGGAAGGACTTTTAGAGAGAGAAAGCAGTAGCAGCCTCCTAGAGAGAGACATAGACAGAGAGAGAGAGTGACAAATAAGGAGATCTCAAGGGTGATTTTGGGCTTCAATTCCAATTGGAGGCAAGATTTCCACTTTAGGAGATAAGACTGAAGCTCTATGAGAAGAACCCATCACTTTGATGTTGATTTCTCTTATTGAGTTTGATATTATATCTCTTTCTCTCACTATGGAGTAGAACTCATATTCACTTGGATATTGTTAGATGAGATGATTGAATGATTCCTATGATTGTTTGAACTCTTGATTATATATTGAATTGAGGTATTTCGTCAAATTGGTTTGGGTATTGATCAAACTTTCCAATTTTTGATATTAACCTAATGTAGAGAATATCCAATTAGGTAGATTAGAGAAATTTCTCACTTGTTCATTGTGAATCGATTGATTGAGCATGATATCAGACTACATTCTCATTGTGGATCATTATCCTTCAGTGGAAATCTAAATTGCATGGCTTAGGTGTTCTCTTTCGCCGGATGTGGAAACTCTCCCTCCAATATAATTCATCCTAGGTGAGCTTGGATAACTTAAATAGGGAGTTCAAGCGAGTTTAGGATTTCCCACGGTATAAATCTCAAGTGGGCAAGCTTGGAACATCAATCATCAGTCCAATTTGTAGGTAGAGGGTAGCACACTTGAGTGACTTTATCTCAATAGATTTCAACCAATCTTTATTTGCTTTTCTTTTTAGTCGATAACTTAATTCAAACCTCGATTTGCTAGATAACAATTTAGTTCATGAAGTAATAGTAGATTTTTCGTTCGAGTTGAAAATAAAGCTTACTTTCGCTAAACTATATCTGATTGTCATTTATACTTGGGCTTCGATTGGGATAGTAGTGTAGGTAGTGGTTTAAGTTTTTGGCTGTTGCCGGGGAACACAACAAGTTATTAGGAAAAGTGGACTATTGTTACTTTAGCCTTTTGTTTTGTTTTGCTTTTCACATGTTGTGTTTGTTGAGTTGTGATATAGGATGTGTACGACATGGAGTAATCCGGAGAGCTTGCAACCAACCGACAAAGGTAAGAGAAGCTCGAGAGTGGTTCACCACTCACAACCCTCTATAGAAAGAAGAAGAAGTTGGAGTAGAAGTCTAAGTTGAAGTTATGGTGGAAAATCAACAAGAATCGAGTGTGGATGCGATGAATAGAACTATGGGGTATTATTTAACCCGAGGGTCGAATACATACAACCGAACATCCGAAATCCACCCATTGCCGCCAACAACTTTGAAATCAACGCGAATTTCATCTCAATGATTTACAATATCCAATTCTCCGGTCACAACCATGAGGCACCAAAAGGTCACATCAATAAATTCTTGGAGCTCATAGATGAGATAAAGATGAATGGGGTACCACAAAACCTACCAGTTTCCAAGCATGATGAGAGGGTTTCAATAACAAAGGCAATCAAGAAGTTCATAGAGGTGGCCACAGACAAGTTTTCTCCAATTTAATCTGGTTCCTTGAGTCACCCAACATCCTTTCAAAGCTTGGAGGCGAAGCTGGACACCATAACGATAAGAGACCACACATGCTTGAGACCATCCTACCAATCTTAAGACCATCACCCTTAGGAGTAGGAAGGATATTGCATATGTTCTTGCACCCAAGCAACAAAAAGAAGTATCGGCCAATCCTGATAAACTTGTGTAAGTTGATGAAGAGGAAAAGGAGGTTGAGGTTTCTAATCCTCATCCAAAGCATATGGAGAAGGAGTATGTCCCTCTACTCCCTATTCCAACTCGGTTGCATAAGGACTAGTTGGAATAGAGTTTGCCAAATTCATGGAGATGTTGAAGCAGGTTCACATCAAATTACCATATGTGGACCCCTTGTCTAGATGCCTAAATACACCAAGTTATTGAATGACAGCCTCGTCGGCAAGAAATAGCTCAAGAATCTATCCCCGATGATGCTCAACGAGGAATGTTCTACCACATTGTAGAACAAGTTGTAAAGTACAAAGATCCAGGAAGTTTTACTATCCCTTGCCCTATTGGACCTTTGGGCTAGCATTAATATCATTCCATACAAGTTATTTAGAAAACTAGGCCTAGGTGAACCTTCTACCACGAGGATGAGCATTCAATTAGCATATCGTTCTATTGTGCATCCCAGGGGAATTGTATAGGAATTACTTGGGCAAGTTGGTAAGTTATATATATTTCCGATTTTGTGAAACTGTACATAAATGAGGATGTGAATGTACCTTTGATTCTATGTAGACAATTTTGGCCATCGCCAAGGAATTGATTTACGTGAATGATGGTAAACTTATCCTAAAACCCGGGATGAACAAATCACTCTCTATTTTTGATGGTATGGAACATTCATATGTGCATGATGATATGAAATATTATGATGCTGCGGTTGATTTTGAATCAATACTCACCATTGCGAGTGCTGGTACTAACAAATCCCATGAACAATGTCTTTGTGATAAGTAAGCATGCATCAGAGGAGCCACAACTTTTGGAGCAGTTAGCAATGCTAGATGAAGTGTAGGTGCACAAGCATGAACCACCAAGAGAACCAATTCCCTAGTATGAGGATCACCACAACCTTTGAAGAGTCACCAGAGCTCGAGCTCGAGCCCCTTCCTATCCACCTTCAGTATGCATTTTTTAGGGAGGGTGACAAGCTTCCAGTTATTATTAGCTCTGATCTCAAACCCGAGCAGAAGGAGAGACTGGTAGAGCTACTAAGGAGGCATGAAAAGACAATAGCTTGGAAGATCAGTGACACCAAGGGATCAACCCCTCCTTTTATTCTCATAATATTCTCATGGAAGAAAATAACAAGCTGGTAGTGCAACCTCAATGTCGATTGAATCATCATATGAAGAAGGTGGTGAAATTAAAGTAGTGGTGATCAAGCTTCTAGAAGACGATATCATCTATCCAATTTAGGATAGTGAGTGGCTTAGCCCAACCAGGAGGTACCCATGAAGAAAACGAGAACGCGGAATTCTAAACACGAGACAAGATTTTACGTGGTATCCTCGTTTGGTGTGAACGAGACTAATCCATGGTGAGCTCGAAGGAGCTCACGGCTGATGATCGTATTATGACTGACAATAACACGTTTGCTTGCATATAACAGGTTTATAGCTAAGCAATATATAGACTAAAGGACAGGGAAACTCGGCTGAATCCAGGACTAGAGTTCGACCCAAACAAGGAAGGAAACAATCCTTTAATGACTAGAACTAGGACACGACTTGCTTGCACAACAAGTAACGGCAAGTGACACGTAATACTCCCCCTCAAGCGCGAGGATGGATATCCAACATGCCAAGCTTGGAAAGAAGTTGCTGAAAATGAGCCGAACCCAACCCTTTAGTGAACAAGTCAGCCGGCTGATCAAGTGTGGCGATCTTGCAGGTGACAATGTCGCGAGACTGGACACGCTCGTGGACAAAATAACAATCCATCTCGACATGTTTAATACGCTCATGAAAGACCGGATTGTTGGAGATGTGCAGAGCAGCTTGGTTATCACAGTAAAGAGGTGTCGCTGAAGGTGTGGGGAAACCAAGCTCTGTCAGTAGCCAACGAAGCCAAATGATCTCACTGACAGTAGTAGCCATGGCGCGGTATTCAGCTTCGGCAGAGGAACGAGCAACAACAGATTGCTTCTTTGTGCGCCAAGAGATGGGAGCACCTCCCAGACGAACAAAATAACCTGTTGTAGATCGACGCGTGGTAGAGCAACCGCCCCAATCAACATCACAATAGGCAGTGAGATCCATGTTGTTGACTGCCGGGAAGAACAAACCCTGACCAGGGGACTGCTTTAAGTATCGCAGGACTCGAACGGATGCATAAACGTGAGCCTGTGTCGGATTATAAACTGCTTGACTGAGAATATTTACGGCGTACTGAATATCCGGACGGGTGACTGTGAGGTAGAGTAAACGACCAACCAAACGACGGTAACCGGACGAATCAGCAGCCGGTTGAGAAGAGAGACGACCAATTTGATGATTTTGTTTGATGGGGGTGACTGCCGGACGAGCCCCCTCTAGCCCACAATCAGCCAAGATGTCCAACACGTACTTGCGTTGATTGAGGAAAACTCCATGCTGGGAACGAGCGACTTCGATCCCGAGGAAGTACTTCAACGTGCCCAAATCTTCTATAGTGAACTGTGCATGAAGAAAATCTTTGACACATTGAATGAACGCAGGTTTCTTTTGACCACATTATCTTTTGACCATCGTGGATGATTTTAGTCGTACAGTCTGGGTGTATCAACGTGGATCAACTCAAAACACGACTTCGTCTTAATAGAACTCGCAACAAAAAGTAACCGAGTTTGCTTGGCTCGCAAGCAAGATAAACATGGTTCTTTGCTAACAACCAAAGTACTAGAAATCGATGACTGCAAGACAGATAACTTGGCTGGTGACGGATGACCAATCCTAGAGTGCCACAACTGTGAATCCTTTAACGCCTGCTATGCCGAGTACGCCACTGGGTGCTGTCCATCTAACACCCGCAAGTAGTAAAGGCCGTCCACATGCCTACCAATCCCAATCATCTTCCTAGATTGTAAGTCCTGAATGACACAGAAATTACGTAGAAAAATCACAGCAACTTGATGATCCGCCGTGAGACGACTGACTGACAGGAGATTGCATTGGAATTCAGGCACATGTAAAACGCGACGGAGAACTAAGCCATTACTAATTTTGGAAATCCCAATTCCACGAACTGGAATCCCCTTACCATTGGGTATCCGAACCTGCAAACTCGAGTTGGTCTCCAACTCGCCATCAAACAACAATTTATCTTTAGCTATATGTTCATTGCAGCCGGAGTCGAATACCCAAGTACCAGAAGAGTTTGAATCAAACGTACCTGACATATTTGCCTTAGGTTGAGACGATGTGGACGCTGGAACAGATGGACCATTATTGAGAAAGACCCTTAACTGCTCGACCTGCTCTGGAGTGAGTCCAGGAACGCTAAGTTGAGAGGTTTCCACAACAGCAGCTTGAGGGTCTCCACGTGACTGGCGCTGCTGATTCCTTCGGCGCGGCTTCTCTCCCTTCTCAACTGACTTGGGTGGCCAAACAATGATATCATAGCATGTCTCGCGGAAATGGCCAGTTTTCCCGCAGTGTGAGCATTTCGGACGTCTATCAGGGGTTCGATCCTCTGAGGAAAGGCGCTCCCCCTGTCCCTGAAAAGCAGCAGCCTCTACGCGTGGTCGTTGTTCGTTGGTGATGTTCCGCTGTTGCTCATCATTTGCCACAGCGTGGTACGCCTCTCCAAGGCTGGGCGCGGGCTTCAAAGACAGGAGGTGGGTCCTGACAGTAGAGTTACCATCGTCAAGACCAACCAGGAAATCCAGTAGTCGTATTGCTTCGTGCGACTCCCTAGTTCGTTGCTCGACGTTGCATGTGCAATGACTGCACGTGCACTTTGCTAGTGGATCCAGCGTCAGCCAGTCGTCCCAGAGTCTCTTAAGCTTGGCATAGAAGGTCGAGACGCTCGCTCGATCTTTACGAAGGGCCGTGATCTGGCGATGAATCTTATAACGACGCGGTAGGTTTCCAATGCTAAAACGTTCTAGCAGCTAATCCCATATTTGTTGAGCTGTAAAACTCGTGGAAAAGCTGCTTTGGATTTCTCGAGACATACCTTGTCGTAGCCATCCCATGACCATTGCGTTACAACGCATCCAAGCAAGAAGAGGCTCTCCAGAATCCGGCTTCTTGACAGTTCCAAGAACAAATCCCAGTTTGTTCTTAGCAAGCAGAGCGTTTGACATCTCTGCAGACCATTCGCCATAATTTATGTCGGTCAGAGGATCCGCAACAAAAACCTGGCTTGGTGTATCCGAAGGGTGAAGGAATAGAGGCGACGTTGGACTTATGACATCGCCGAAGGCTTCGGCTTTCTTCTCTCCGCTGGACGAATCGTCACCCATCTTGACCTATGGTGCGACGGCAGCAACAAGAAGTTGTTGGACAAATCAAAACCCTAGTGAGACCGTGATCAGCTCTGATACCATGAAGAAAACGAGAACGCGGAATTCAAAACACGAGACAAGATTTTACGTGGTATCCTCGTTCGGTGTGAACGAGACTAATCCACGGAGAGCTTGAAGGAGCTCACGGCTGATGATCGTATTATGACTGACAATAACACGTTTGCTTGCATATAACAGGTTTATAGCTAAGCAATATATAGACTAAAGGACAGGGCAACTCGGCTGAATCCAGGACTAGAGTTCGACCCAAACAAGGAAGGAAACAATCCTTTAATGACTAGAACTAGGACACAACTTGCTTGCACAACAAGTAACGGCAAGTGACACGTAATAACCCAAGATTGAACACATGATGGTGGTGGCCAATAATAATAATTAGCTTATATTGACAAGGAGGGTGACTAGATGGAGAGTTTGTATCGACTATTGACCCATGGCCAGTAAGAAGTGGCCAAGATGGAGAGTTTCTTAGTCTTTACCAACACTAAGAAGTGGCCAAGTTTAAACCACGACTTAGGATGTAGTATAGTGGATCAAAGCTTTACTTGTTAACCCAGGGCCCTAGAATTACTATTACTTAGTGATCGATCTTGTTATCCAATATTCGAGGTGTAGTGAAGGTTACTAAAACTAAGAGGAACAATGCTAAGATATGTTGATAGGACTCTGATTCAAAAGGTCACTCGGGTATGTGTCCCCCGAGCTGATCGTTGTAATTCCCCTTAATTCATTTCAATTGACATTTAAATTGCAGGAAGTCTTGAGATAGTCTGAAATATCGACTAAAGAAATATAGACCCTCTTGAATAGAGTATCTGGAGGGAGATTATCCTCAATCGGAATAAAATATCAAGGCAATTTAATTGGACATACACTACTAGGTTTTGAATACAGTATAGAGCATTAAATCGATTCACTCTCGTGCAATCGATTCAAAACTTGCAATTCAGGATGCTCTATCAACCTAATCAGATTTTATCTCTCTTAGGTTAAAGCAGAAATCAAAGAAACGTGATCAAGACTCAATCAATTATGAACAATACCTCAATTGCATAGATAATATCAATATCCAAGAATCAGGGTTCATACAATGATTATCTTAACATACAAAGCTAGGGTTCTTCATACCCAAGTGAAGAATGAGTTTACTGAAAGGAGAAAGAGGAAAACATGAAGGGTGAAGTGGATATCATCATGTTAACGGTGAAAATTTGCATCAGGAAGTTGGTTGTCAGTCCAATGGAATGAAATCAAGTTTCAATGGTTACAAGGGGTGCTCTAATTCACTCCAACGGTGGTCTTTCGGTAGTTTCTCTCTCCAAAAATCTCTTAGATCTTTTTCATAACAAGGAAATCGGGTCCCTTGCAAAAAGCCCAAATTCCATTTTATACCCATAGCTGGATGTACCTTGGTTGTGGAATGGGATTTCCCAACCGTGGAACACCAAAATGTGTCATTTCACTTGAACTGCACATGGTTAATTCCACGTTCTAATCTCCTATTCCACGGTCATGGAATAGAATCTGTCGGACCGTGGAACTCTCTATTTGTGTTACACGCGTGCATCTGAGAATCCACGGTCGTGGATCAGACTCCCAAACTGTGGAATCCAGTCCTTCATCCTCCAAGTCCCATTGATGACACTTTATTTATAGTGTTTATCACTCCCATATTTGATACATTTTCTCCTTCTATCAATGCATCTTTAGTGATTTTGATTATATTTCATATGAAATTCATAACTATTTGGAGAATAAGCTTATGATAGACCTTGAGTTTGTTTCTGTAATTATTTTATGCCATTATGGTGTTGTTTTGTGTTCAAGGTTATAAGCCACTCAAGAAGAATATAGATCACCAAGGGATCTAATGGATAAGAAGGAGGACGGGAATATAATCTCATAGGCCCAAACATCTATGGATTATGACACTAGAAGCTCAAGTTATGGGCTAGATGATAGTATTTTGAAGAGTAGACGGGTCAAACAAAGTTTAAACGAGTTTAAATTTCAGGAGCAAACCCATGAGTTCAAGAAGAAGGTGCCCTCAAAAAACGGGCCAATCTGGAGAACAATAGAGAGCGGCGGGTACTACCGTCGCCATATCGTCGCTCGACCAAAGACTTTCTGATGCAACCCGAATCACCTCACAAGATGTCCATCGAGTTTGAAGAGCATACAACGAGCGTGGGCTGAAAATGAAGGCTTTAGAGGCTCGAGAAGGCAAAGATAACAGTCCAATTGACCAAGAGATGCTCGACGAAGGAGATGGAGTTATCCAAGGGTTGAGAAGTGATACAATTCAAGTGGGGCTATATCATGCCAAATCCGCGACCGTGGAAATGGACTTGGGACCGTGGATATGTCCAGGAAAATTCCACGGTCTGAAGACACAAATCCACGACTGTGGATTTTGATGGTCAGGGCGTGGATTTTGACCTCCTGCTACTGTAGGTTGTTTTGTTTCTTTGCGAATTAAGTGACTTTTGGTCCAACACTCGGGTTTCTTTGTTTATTTTGGCTAAAAACCTTTATGCCTATATAATAACGAGATCAACTAAGTCTTTTAGAGGAAACAAAATCAACAATTTTATTCCGAAATACAAACCCTAGAATTGGTTGTTCAAACACCAACTTCTCTTCTCCTTCTTTCTTGATCGTGGAATCTATTCAGCAAGAATGACCCGACGTTTTCTGCTAGCTCATCACCCTAGCCAAATAGTCATTCGTATACCTGGCCCTCTTCCCGACGTGTGGATTAGGTTTGAGTTGTTAGCTGCTTTGTGATCGTTGTGCTTCTAATCGATCTTTGCTGTGTTTCTGATTGTTTAAGTCCAGTAGTTAGAGGCTCAACTTATATCACCTCCGGGAATCTTCTTCAAAAAGTAGATTCGTCCCCAAGTTGAAGGAAACTGACTTGAAGTAGGATAAGGAAGGATTTGTTCAAATTTTAGGAGGCAAAAAACTAGAAAACCCTCCTTATGTAACTAGTATAAATAGGAGGCTATGATATAGCTTTTGTACACACTTTGCAATCACTATGCTCTAGAGGGCATGAGTTAGAGACCAGAGGAGACGAGGAGGATCTCGATGAGGATGGCTTCATCTACGCTAATGTCTTCCAATTCTTCTTTGTATTGCTAGCTTGATCTGTTGAGGGATGTGAATTCTATGATGAGTTTGTATTACTTTCTATGAGTTAATAAGATGTTTATCTTATTTTATGTTATGGTCATCAATGCCTATTCCTTTAGATGCTTTATTGTGTTCTAGATGCTTTAATAATCTCTTGTGTATGATCATCGATGCTTTATTGCATATGATGTTTTAATACTCTATGTGTGGGACTCTATGATGATGCTTATTTTGTATCGTGCTTAATATCATTTAGGTGGTCAGGAAATTATCATCTAGTGGTATCCAATTGCCTTGTGTATGCTTGATTAGTTGGACGCATCTATACATAAGATCAATGTTTGATTCTTATATCATCGATGCTATAGACCATTGATTATGGTTTGTAGAAGGCCAAAATTATTCATGTGCTATCCTAAATTTCTTGTTCTACATTGATTAGGTGATGACATGAAGCGAAAGCACACATTAGCTTGTCAAATCTCTATCGAAAGAGGAGCATGAACGAGTAGAGTGTGGCCTTAGATGATGGGATATGGCATCATAATAGATGATTCATAGATGCGTCTTATTGAGGAGATTGTATGCATGACCATCTATAATTGCTATCTAAACATTAGTTTCATTGCTTGTTGCCTTGCTTGCTTGCATTGTTTGTTCTTTACTTGCATAGTAGAGTAGGTGGTGAATTATCCTTTGAAGTTGGGATAGACTTGTATGGGATATATATGTAGTCCTTATTCCTTAAGCATGAGTTTATTCTCTGGTTGGTGGTGAATGATCGTTTGAAGTTGCACTCCAAGCTACTTGCATGGGAAAACCAGTTTTTGGCTTTTGTGTTCTCTACCCGAGTGGCTTTGAAACCCGATACCATTGGTGGGTACTTGTGTATTCAATTTTTTTTTTTTGCATGGTATTGCAGGATCAAGCACCACTAGAGCTAGGAGATTGGAATACGTTGTTGCAATGGTGTGTAACCAAATGGATTGGTGACGATTTTCTTTGTTTAGGGTTGAGAATGTCGCCGAAATCACAGAGACAACAGTATGCTGCTCTATTCTTTTATATCAGCTCATAATCAAGGATTACAGATGGTTTCCACGTGTCTCTCTAGCACAGGCTAGTTTTAAACACTAAACAGTGTTTTAACGGCTAACCTCAACTATAAAGCAAACGGTGTCGCAACACCTTTTACAGACAGAAGCTTTTCTAAACGACTTCGTTTCCATTTGCTCTTCTGCAATCCTTCTTCTATCTGGATTTGCTGATCCATAACTCTGTCAGCCTCCCTCAGGTTGTGGCAGGCAACAAGACTCCAAACTTGACAAGCAAATCCTTAAGCCTTGCTTGCTCCAATCCCTTTGTGAAGATATCTGCAAGCTGGTTCAAAGTATTGACATGTTGTAACTTGATTAAACCTGTTTTGATCCTTTCTCTGGTGACATGGGTGTCGATCTCTATGTGCTTGGTCCTCTCGTGAAACACAAGGTTTTCAGCAATATGAATAGCTGACCTGTTATCACAGTAAACAGTGATAGGTAGAGGCACCCTAACACTCAGTTCTTCTAACAATCCCTTCAACCATTGTATTTCACACAGTCATTGCTAGAGCCCTGTACTCAGCTTCTGAGGAGGATCTAGAAACAGTAGTCTGCTTCTTAGTCTTCCATGTTAGCAGAGATTTTCCTAGGAAAGTACAATAACCAGTGGTGGATCTCCTATTATATGGACAACTTTCCCAATTTGAGTCACAGAAAGCAGTCAACTTCAATTCAGCATTGCTGTCAAAATGAATTCCCTGACCAGGTCCATTCTTCAAGTACCTTAGAACCCTATGAGCTACTTGCAAGTGCTCTTCATGAGGCTTCTTTTGAAATTGGCAGAGCTGTTGAACAACAAATGCCAAATCTGGTCTTGTTATGGTGATATAGTGGAGCCTTCCCACTAACCTCCTGTACTGTTCTGCATCTTCTAGAGGGGTACCCTATGTTGCTCACAACTTCACTTTGTAGTCAACAGGTGTTTGACAAACCTTAGACTCCAAGTAACCTGTTTCATTTAACAACTCTAAGCAATATTTCCCCTGGCACACACTTATGCCATTTGCAGTTCTATTGATCTCCAAACCAAGGAAATACTTCAATGGACCTAGAAGTTTCATTTTGAATTCCTGACTCAAAACCTTCTTGACCTGTTCTATGTCCTTCAGGCATCTCCTCCTATTATAATGTCATCAATATAAATGAGCATTACCACAATTCTACCTCAAATCCACTTTGTGAATAAGGAGTAATCTGATGCAGACTGACTGAAACCATTTTTCAAAGGAAAGGTACTTAACCTGGCAAACCACTGTCTGGAAGCTTGCTTCAGGCCATACAATGATTTCTTCCGTCTGCATACCATTTTCTGTGATCCATAATACTCTAAATCCAAACCTTGTGGTAGCTGCATATAAACTTCTTCATTTAAGTCTCCATGAAGAAAAGCATTTGATACATCCATCTGTTCCAGTGTCCAATTTTTCACTACACCAATTGCCAGAAGTGCCTTCACTGAGTTTATCTTGGCCACAGGAGAGAAGGTGTCTAGGAAGTCAATTCCATAGACTTGTGTGTACCCTTTAGCTACTAGTCTAGATTTAAACCTCTCAAGAGATCCATCTAGCTTAAGTTTTACCTTGTAAACCCACTTATTTCCAATTACCTTCTTCCCTGCTGGTAATGGAACTATGTCCCAGGTTTGGTTTTCTTCTAATGAATCCCATTCTTCCCTCATGGCTCTTCTCGAGTGTTCATGTTTGATTTCTTCTTGATATGTCAGAGGCTCTTCTAGTTGGATTACACTCAAAGCATATTTTCTATCTTTAGCATTGAGGTGATCCACATTTAGAACCACTGGATATCTGCTGGCAGCTGCAACATTGTGACTGCCAAAAGCTCCAAACTGTAGAGTTGAATCCAATTCACAGTCAGCATACTTGCTAGGCAAGTTATAAGTCCTCTTAGGTCTTGCAGGTGGTGCATAATCCTGCTGAGGCTCCAGTTCTGGTTCAAGTTCTACTATCTCTTGTTCTTCATGATCTACCACTTCATCCCGCTCTTCAGCCATGGCCAATTCAGGAGATGGTGGAGGCTGAGAATGTGAGGTAGAAGAACTAGGTATGACCAGACTAGGAGGAGGAGTGGAATCAACTTGTGAAGTAGGCTGAACAGGTTCAAAGGTGGAGAAGAAGAAGAGGAAGATTCATCAATTGTTCTAAAAGGCAGGATTGACTCATAGAACACAACATCCCTAAAGGGGAAGACCTGTTTGGTGTTGATATCAAGTAACTTATATCCTTTGATCCCAGAAGGTATACCTAATAAGACACATTGCCTGGCTCGAGGGGCAAACTTAGTTCTGCCTGCAGAGGGAGTACCTGCATATACCAAACTGCCAAAAACTCTCAATTGCCAATAAAAGGAGGCTTGTGGTATAAAACTTCATAGGGAGACAGATTGTTAAGGATTGGGGGCATTCTATTTATCAGATAAACATAATGCAGTATGCAATCCCTCCAGTACTGTAATGGGATGCCAGATTGGAACCTGAGAGACCTAGCCACATTCAAAATGTGCTGGTGTTTTCGTTCTACTCTGGCATTCTGCTCAGGAGTGTATACACAAGACATTTGGTGTTCAATGCCCTCATTCAGGAAAAACTCACACATATCAAATTCCTTTCCCTAATCACTTCTAACAATCTGTATTGCACTGTTGAATTGGTTTTCAACAAGAGATCTCTGGTTTCACTTTTATGATGCATCAGATAAACCCAAACTGCCCTTGAACAATCATCCACAATGGTAAGGAAATAACTGTATCCATCATAAGAAATGACTGACAAAGGACTCCATATAAATCCACATGAACAAGCTGAAAAGGTTTGTCTGCATTAGTGGTGCTAACAGGAAAAGGTAGTCTTTTGTGTTTGGAGAAATGACAAATGTTACAATGATCTACTTTAGAGCTAGTTACAGATGGATCTATGTGTTGTAACATGCTAAGTCTATCATTGCTAGGGTGCCCTAATCTCCAGTGCCACAAGTCTACTTGTTGAGTGCTAATTTTTAAAACACTAGCTGCTTGACTTTGGTGTTGATCTGGTGGTAGGTTGGTGTTCTGATGTGAAAAGGTAAGCTGGGAGAGTCCTTTAATTTCTCTTGCTAAACCAATTGTCCTCTTGTTTAGAAGGTCCTGGATTTGGCAAATATCAGAATGAAAGTGTAAGGAAAGAGGAAAGTCATGTGTAAGTCTACTTACTGAAACTAGATTGAATGAAAAACTGGGCACTAGGAGAACATTATATAGGAAAAGTTCAAATGGTAGCTTGACAGTCCCTATATGACTTACTAAGACTCTAGAAGAGTTTGGTAAGTGGACAAATATGTCTTGTACCTTCCTATACTCAGTAAACATATCTAAGGAACATGCTATGTGGTCAGATGCTCCCGTGTCTAAGATCCATAAGCTATCAGGTTTGAGGTTACTGAATTGAATAGCTAAGGATAAGACATATTTACCTGAGTAATTTGGAAATGGGGGTAGGTACTGAGACACAGAATAGGCTTTGTGTTGAATGGAGGGTGAGGTTGGGGGTGAAGGTGAAGTATGGACAGTGGTAGAGGGTGGTGTGTTGCTAGCACCATAATGCAATAAATACCTTAGCTTGTTCATCTCTTCTTGGGTAAAACCAGGAGGATGATGACTTACCATACTGCCTTCACTATGGTAATTGGCTTCAGATGGTGATTCACTGCCACTAGAGTTGCTGTGTGACACTGAACCAACAAATTTATGGAGCCCAGGCTGTACACCACCTGCCTGTTCCTGTTCCTTAACCTTCCTCTTATAAGTCCAACATTCCTCAACACTGATTCCTTTCAGTAGACTCAGCTGCTTTGGTAGCCTCAGATTGTAATGCAAGTGCTACAGTCTGTGACCTTTTCCCACTCCCTGATGTGTTAGCTTTCAACTCTTGCTCATGTTGCAGCAAATCATCTACTGCATCAGCTACTGTAGGTAGAGGCTTCAACATCAGGAGTTGTTTCTTTACACCTTCAAACTATGGGTTCAGACCCCTAAGAAATCTAATCAAATAATCAGTCTCTTGCTTCTGGTTGTATGCTACCACTGCAGTGCAAGGTATTCGGTTTCCTGGAATGCAATTACACTCAACAATAGACTATATTCTGAGTATTCATCCCATAAGCTCTTGATTAGAGTGTAGTATTGAGTGATAGTCATGGAACCCTGTTTGCAACGATGAATCTCATCCTCTAGATTTGTCAATCTATTGGCATTTAACTGACCAAACCTACGATCAATCTCATCCCACAAGGTTTTGGCATTCTCATGACTCATAACATATCTCTTGATGTCTTTCTGCAGTGTATTAAAAATCCAAGTAACTACAGCTATATTGAAACTATCCCACAGAAGATAGCTTGGATCGTTTCTGGCTGGAATCGCCATAGATCCATCAATGAATCATAACTTGTGCTTCATTTTCAATGCCTTCTTCATAGATCTACTCCACATGGAGTAATTAGTCCCATCCAACGACTCAGATACGATGGGTTGAGTGAAATTCTCATTTGGGTTAAGGTAGAGTGGGTTACCAAAGACGATGACTCCATTGTTGCCGCTCTGGTCACCTACAACAGTCCCAAATGGAGACACTACAAGAAAAAACCTTTTCTGCAACCATAAAAAATGGTTGCTGAAAATAAAAAAATGGTCGCCCAAACATTTCAGCGACCATAAATGAGGGTCGCCACGATGGTCGGCAAAAGACCGTCGCCCAAAGCTCCAGGCGACGATCTAGTTCAATGGTTGCTAAAAATATCTTTTGGGCGACCATTATATATAGTTGCCAAAATGTTGCTCCAGCGACTTTGTAAATATGGTTGCCAAATGAGTTTTTGGCAGCCCCTAGTAATGGTTGCTTAAAGGTAAAAACTTCTACAACCATTTGAATATCGTTGCCAATTGATTTTTACCCAACTACTAATAATGGTTGATTAAAAGAAAACATCTGCAACTCTTTATGATGGTTGCAGATTGTTTCCATCAACTATCCAATTGGGTTGCTAATGGCATTGGTATATGGTTTCAAACAATATATGTTGGTCGGCTACGATTGATAAAGAAGTCTGGAACATTTAAGAAATATGATTATACATTTATGTAATTTGAATTGTGGACTCACTAAAGATTCTCAATCAGAATAACCATGCAACTAAAATGTCAATGGTAGAGCAAATACATTATACATGCAAACACTGGACTTGTAGCTCTATGTCTATATACTGAAGAAGCTTAAGTATCATTCTTATTTCTCAATACTAGGATCACTCCAATAGTCCCTCTCTCGCCCAAGCATTCTCCAGCTCGTAGAATTCTCCTACCCATAACTTTGACACTGCATTTGAAGAACACAATAGAAAGTTAGAAACACAATTCATATCGATTAATCAAACAAGCACAACAATTGAATGCAACCAATATTACCAACCTCAGTTCCCACAACACATCACCCTAAACTGATTTATCATAACTATCAAGCCCCATACAATCACATGAACTAAAACAATCCATGGAATTTGATGTCACTAAAGTTCGAAATAGGATTAGACATTACAGTACTAAAATCACAAATTAAATGCCAAATATAATCAAGGCATAATATTCTTCCCGAAAGTAAGAGAAAAGGATACAAAGATTAAAGCTTAATACACACCAAATTAGGTTGAGCATTAAAATTGAGTTTCCGTTGCAAACTCCCCCTAGATCGATTTTACCATAAAACACAACAACAAGCAAGCACAAAACCCAAATTTTAAAACAGAGATTTCCAGAACACCGCAATCAAGCTAAGATGACTAGACTGTTATCAACCCACAATCAAAAATCAATTAACCCACATACAAAAGGTTCCTATTAATTCAATCCATCTAAGAAACCCTCAAACTGAAACAAACAAAAAATAGATCCCCACCTATGTAGATCTCGCGGACCCTTTTATCCCTCGCCGCAGGCGTGAATAGTTTCACTTGCCATCGGTGGCTTTTCTTCCACCTTTCCCTAAGATCAGACATCCTAAAAAGAGAAAAAAAACATAAGAATCCCAAAATAAGAAAATGAAATACAGAGGAAATTAAAAAGGCAGGGTTAGGCTTCAGCACCGGAGGTCAGCGACGTTTGTGATGCCGACGAAGAGGCGGATAAGGCTCGTCTCCAGCCGTCTTCTTGCCTCCGTCGCCCATTTCCTTGCTCGCCAGAGACTAGAAGTCGCATAACTCTACAGCAAAGACACCATCGGAACCCTAAACGACTAAAAACTCCTAAACCAACATCACTATTTTTGGAGGAACAAGCATTTGATCTCTTTCGATGATCGAACATCGAAGGAGAGGAAGGCCAACAAACTAGATCTGGATGGTAAGGGATTGAAAATTTTCATTTCAAAAGGAAACTAAGAAATCAAATCGATATGGAAGAAGAACGAGTCAAAGAAAATGGATCTATCTGGTTTATTTCGTTCGTTAATCGTTACAGAGACGATGGAAATGGAGAAGAAAAAAATCAAGAGTGGGACAAAGTGGCGGCCGTTCAGGGAAAGGAGGCGAATTGGGATTAGGGTTTTTTACCCCTAAAAGTTGTTTTTATACCTTCCTTCTTGAAACAAGATGCAAAAATAAATACTGTCCTTAGTTTCGAACCCATGTCCTCTAGTTTATGGTTTCTCATTTTAGAATATCATCAACCGTTTTCTTAATAGTTGCCGAAATTATGGTCTATCACCAACCATTTTGCTAATGGTTGCTGAAGTATTGGTTTACTGTCAACCATTTACCTCATGGTTTTTAGACAGCACCGTATCTGCGACCACTTAACGAATGATTGTTGAAGTTTCGGTCTACCGACGATCATTTTACGAGTCGTTGCACTATATTGGGTATCAACAACCATTATATGAATGGTTTCCAAAGTTTTGGTTTACCGTCAACCAAATTTACCTCATAGTTGCTAGAGAGTCACGTATCAGCTAACATTTTATGAATGGTTGCCAAAGTTTTGGTATATCAGTGACCATTTTACTAATGGTTGCATTAGAGTTGGGTATCAGCGACCATTTTATGAATGGTTGATGAAGTATTGGTTTACCGTCGACCATTTACCTCATGGTTGCTAGAGAGTTGTGTATCGACAACCATTTTACGAATAGTTGCTGAAGTTTTGATCTATCAACGACCATTTTAGTAATTGTTGCAATAGAATTAGGTATCAGCAACCATTTTCTAAATGGTTGGTTAAGTATTGGCTTACTAGCAACCTTATACCTCATGGTTGCTAGAGAGTCGTGTATCGCCAACCATTTTACGAATGGTTGCTGAAGTTTTGACCTATCATCGACTATTTCCGTAATGGTAGCATTAGAGTTGGCTATCAACAACCATTTTAAGAATGGTTGCTGAAACCTGGTTATATGCAACCATTTTTCTATGGTTGCCAAGAAAATGGTAGCCGAAACTCTTTTTTCTTGTAGTGAGAATTTGTGTTGTCGAAGACGCCACCGACAGGCCGAGCTTCATCTGTCGATTCAGCCTCGGATTGCCCGGACATCGCGTTGCGGAAACGGCCTTAGAACGACCGCTCTGATACCATGACGATTTTCTTTGTTTAGGGTTGAGAATGTCGCCGAAATCACAGAGATAACATTATACTGCTCTGTTCTTTTATATCGGCTCATAATCAAGGATTACAGATAGTTGCCACGTGTCTCTGGCACTAGCTAGTTTTAAACACTAAACAGCGTTTTAACGGCTAACCTCAACTATAAAGAAAACGGTGTCGCAATACCTTTTACAGACATAAGCTATTCTAAACGACTTTGTTTCCATCTGCTCATCTGCAATCCTTCTTCTATCTGGATTTGCTGATCCATAACTCTGTCAATTGGCAAGTCAACATAAGTTGTTATTGGAAGAGTAGTCTAGAGTGTGGTTATAAGTCTGATATGGAGAGAACAATGCTCTAGATAGTAAGGTTCTGAAGCACTAAAGCGTACGAACCAATTTGTACATCATACACAGTGATTGTGAGAGCCAGGTGCAAGGTTGACTAGCAATAATTGTTCTAGATAGGTGCCATAATATTTGCTATTCGTTTATCGGAGCTTAATGAAACTTTGATTTAACCATTTAAAAAACCTGATGTTTCTTGTTTCCCCGAGTAACAACTCCAAAACTCAATTATCAATACACGCGTGAAACGAAATCAGAAATAAACTCACAATGATAACTTCCACATAATTTGGAGTCACATATATGAAAATCGAACAAAATGAGAAAGCAAAAACAAAAACACCCCCATTGAGATTTGAGAGTATCCCAATTGCCACACTACCTCGACAAACAAACTTTTTTTGCATGTCCGCTTTCCTCCTTGGAGCAAATAATTAATTAATGATCTTGCAATCCCGCCTAATCTCGCCACTGCTCCCGGTCAAGGGGCTGATGTTGCCCATGTTTACCATCGACTGAGCGAAGCTCTGGAAGAATGCGGTTTGGTTGGCGCTGAATGCGTTGACCAGCGCGACGGGAGCCCCGTTGGCGGAGAACAGCTCCTGGTCGGACTGCAACAGTCCCTGGTTTCCCTGGAGGTTGGAGAAGTAGTTGTTGTCGAAGGCGTCGGGCGTGGTCGGGTCCAGGTTCGCCAGAGCTGCTCCGTTCCCGTTCTGTGGACACGTCTGCTGCAGGGTCGTCACGTAGGATGAGGTCAGGGTCGGGTCGGGTCCTGATGCGCTGAAGTTGTACAGCCGGTTCACGAACGTCCTGCACTGCGCCCGCCCGAACGTGTGGGCCCCTGTCGTTAGGCAACAATTCAACCTTATTAATTATCATCATCATCATTACTTTGTGGAGATTTTAATGACTAATGTTTCAACTAGATATAATGCAACAAGGTCATTAGCAATCCGGCAGGAATTTTGATAGTGATGTGGCATGTTGGATACAGGTCGGGCAATTTAATTATATAGTACGTGTTGGACGGGAAATTTATATGAATATGTAATTTAAAAGAAAAAATATTTAATTTTTTATTATTATTATTAGAAAAATAAAGAAACATTAAGATGATAATTTAGTTAGAGTATTTGATAAATTAAGATTCTTACATATTTACAACTTTATTAAATCTAATTTGAGTAAAGTTGTGTGTAATTTAGACTAAAATAGTGTCGAAAATGAAAGTGAATTAGAACAGATCAGGTAGAATATAGGTATCCATGTCCACCCTGCTCCCCTACTATATATATATATGTATTACTCGTCCAAAACAAGTAAAACAGGTCGGATAAAAAATCGAAATTGCCATGTGGTGTTAATCTATGAATCAATTTGAGTAGGTACCTGATAATGCAACAAGGTCGTTGGTGTTGAGCCCAACTGCACTAAACTTGGAGGTAAGGTTGGAAAGATTATCAAAAGGAGCAGGAATCGAAGCGTTGGCTCCGCCTTGGTTAGCACTTCTGCTGTCCCTTCTTCCCAGCGGTACGCTCCATGAAGGCCCTCCTGACTGCACACATATATGTATTCATCAGTTATCTAACTAACTACCCACTATTAATTGGAGAGTTACGGTCCGTCAGTAAGGACCAGCTGCCTAGATTACCAGAGAAACGGAAGCTTCGGCGGCGAGAGCAAGAATGTCTGCACACGACACGACGCCGGGGCAAGCGTTTTCGACGGCGGTCTTGATGTTGTCAACCACCCCGAACCCTCTCGCGGAGTTCACGTTGGGCGCCGCGTTTTGCTCGCTCTGGATGTTTGTCGTCGAATTGTCGGTTAGCAGGATCGACCCATCGCATCCCTGACCATCACACACACAAATTCGAATCAATATCAAGCTTATATATATGTATTATAATTAAGTTCACTTCACATCGAGTAGTTTTAGACTTTTAGTAACAAATAAATTGTTTACCTGGACGAAGCAATCATGGAAGTGGAGGCGGATGAGGCTGGCGCCGATCCTGGCATCGGACTGGAGAGCTTGTTGGATGACGGTGCTGACGATGCCGGAGACATTTGGGCAGGTGGTGGCGTAAAATGTTGAAGTCAACTGAGCGTTCGACTGGCACAGGAGCAACCCTATGGCGACGAGGAAAGTGGTTGCTAATGGTGAGAAGATTAATGTTGTGGTGACTCCCCTGGAAGAACCCATATCGATCGATCTTTTGGCTATCTGTTTATGTGAACTTTAAAGCTAATTACTACTATGGGAAAGAATCAAAGAACTTTCTAGTTTCTGGCTGTATCTTATGGTGTGGGGATGTATATATCTCAAACCTTTGGCCAACTTATATAGGCGACGGGGGGAGAAACATTGAAGAGCAAGGAAGTGGTTACTTTCCTTATAATTGCCTGGACCTCGCTAGCAAACTCCTATTGTTGACGGCTTCTCTTCCATATAGAAGCTGTATTAATTATTAATCTTGTATAATAATATTATTATTACTACAGGGGATCCATTCATGGATTAGGTGCAAGTCGTTCGTCAAGGAAACGGAGAAAATGGAGTAGAAAAATAGTAGTATAGTAGTATGGATGATGACCATATACATTGTGGAAGAAATGGCGTGGAATAATTGATCAAATGAATATTTTTCATGAAATCTTTGTTATTTATTACAGAGCCACAAATGAGATTCTGGCTCTGATCAGATACGAGATTCAATTTATCAATTCTTTCATTTTTCTGAATTTACTACGAATTTCACATATATTTATAAATATATATATAGTCATTCTTCTTACGATTATGAATAATTTAGTCACTACTTATCCCGATATAATCGAAGCCACGAAATGGTATAGCAGCGGTGAGAGTTAGCCTGGATTCTATCGTAAGATCTCTTTATAAATTAAGGTAGGTTCAACATTAACTAACTACTTTGGGTTTAAAACAATATGGACAGTGGTGATGATTATTCTTTATTTGGCTTTTGAGATGATGCTTTCTTCGAGCCCAAGTTGTAGGAGCTGAGAACGAAATGAAAGATAGCCGAGTCAATTCTTATCCTTCAGGATGGTTGAAATGTTCAAATTACAATGCTTGATGACTCCAAGAAGCAAGACTAGGACACCCCAAAAACTAACATATAAGAAGTAATAATGTTGAGGATCCAGAAGCTACAAAATTAGACGAGGGATATATGTTAGTTAGTTGGTTAGGTAATTGGGTAACAAAGCGACGGCAGGGGGTGGGATCCAGAAGCGGTGAAAGTCAAAGTGATGCAAAGCAAGCAAGCACCAACTTAATATGATTGATTGCCCATCTAATCTAATTACCGCCAACTCCTTGGAGTGGGAGAGAAAAGTAAGCGCGTTTCTGTGCAGATATTTAATATATACATGGCTTTAGATATGCATGCTATGACTAAATCCAAATCAGACATTTTTCTTTAGTATTTTCACACAAATGAAGAAAAAAAATTATTGTTCTTTAGTGTACTTTGATTAGACTTAAACGTAAGTTTGAAATCATCTTAACAAACGGGGAGATGTATTCCCTTATTTTATATTAAATCACAATTACTAGCTATATTGCGCCACAAGGACAATTATTGTTTTCCGGGTTGGGTTGGATTCGGGTTTAACTATATCCAATCCGCTCCAACCCGGAACCGTTCCCAACCATGAATCTCGTATGCACTTTTCATTTGGTAATTCCCCTATACTAATTCCTAATCCTAATTCTAAAAAGAAAAAAAAACCCGGCCCCTCCCCTACAACCACTCGACCTCGATGCCACTATTAATGATGATTAAGATCCAGATTCTACTTCATGTGTTATCGATATTTCTGCTTCATGCCACCATTAATATTCTAAGCAATATATGTCTTCCTTAAGAAATTAATTTTCCTTATGTTCATGGAGACATGTCTAATTTGTTCTTCCTAACTATATAGAATGAAGTTGATATTATGGAGTGGAGAGTGAAGAAGCTTATTAGTTGACAAGGAGGAAGAAGCTTTCAATTAATCATATTTTTTATGGATGTTTATCTTTAATGTTGAACAATTTGTATAGATACTTTGTGGTTTGCTTGTATGCTTTAGATTGGTATTTTTGGTTTAGATAATTTGTATGAGAAGAATGTTTTAGACTTTTATTTTGGCAGGAACTTGTTTTTTTCCTAACATTCTGCATTTCTTACTACAAAACCCATAAGTATCCATAAACCCGCGGATACCTAGCGGGTTGGGTTGGGTTTGAGTTTTTCAAAAATTTAAAGTGGGTCCTAAAACTTTTTCTCTATAAATTTATTAAAAATAAAAATAATTAAATAATTATAAAAGATATATAAGTTCAGAAAATGATTACAAAAGGAATAAACGATCCCGTTTCCAGTTTGACCAAGAAACTAAGACCAAATTCCTAGCTCTAGTAGGGAGGAACGTAAATCTGGAGGGACTAGAAAACGGATATAGCGCAAAAATTGAATGGAGAAATGAAAATAGTCTAAATTGATCGAGATGTGGGTGTGAGGCTATTTAATGGATCGTGGATTGCCTATTCCCAAATCGAGACGTGATCCAAATTGACTTTTCACTATAATTAAACTAAAATGATTATAATACCATTATTCGGAATGTAATATCTTTCTATATTGTTTAAAACAAAATTATCTATTATCTCTCTGGCTTTCGTATTCTCCCTGAGATCATTTTCAATTGTTATTATAGCTAAAATAATCTATTAAACTCGTCATCATACTCATAATCAATCAATCATACATGATTCGGGCCCAAATGTACACATTTTACCCCTAATTTCTTATTCGTTTAGCTTAGTATTTCATCGTTCCTCAACATATTTCACGCTAGGTTGTGCTTGTTTTGATATGTTTCATATCCTAGCACGTGTGGAAGGTCGATGTCGAACTTTGGGATAATTGGAGGTCAAAAAGCGCAAATACCGAAGAAAAGTCCGAAGACCGTGACAATTGCCCCGTAACAGTGAAGTGCAGGAGTCCAGGAAGCAGCCATAGTTAACGGTCAAACAAGGGAGTTCACATTCTCCTAAGACCGTGAACTGTAGCCACAAACCGTGAACATCGAGCAATCCAGCGAGGTTTCAGAGGTTACTGACGCCAAGGGAGTTTACGGTCGCTAAGACCGTGAATTGGGACCAATGACCGTGAGCAACAGAAGCGAAGCGGTGCATTTTGGAGACGACACTGAGTTCACGGACGCGTTTAGGTGTTCACGACCGTGAACTGGTCACTTTCGGGCAAATATGAAGTCAGCAGCGGGGAGAGAGAGAAGGGAGAGCTGTTTTTGGAGAAGAATTTGTTTCTTTCTCTAGGGTTTCGACCGAAAACATCATAGGGGAGTTCTAGAGAGTGAGAGAAGGATCTTGGAGCTTAATTGAAGGCATTGTTCAAGCTTGGGAGCAAGGAATCAAGCCTAGAAGAAGAAGATCTAGAGGTTTCTTTGTAATCTCTCCTCTCTCTCTCTAGAAACTCACTCTTTTGAGTATTAGAGGTGTCTTCATGGTGATTGTACTCAGGTGTGCTTTCCATATCTTGTGTTTTTGCCTAACCTAGATTAGTGGAAAACCACACAATTTTAGGTAGGCTTGACAAGTTTGGTTTTCCTAAGCACTTTGCGCCTACCATCTAGGTTAGAAATGAGCATCCCTCTTGAGAGTCTTGACTCAAGTTTGCATATAGGTTGGTTGTGATTAAGCCGCTTAAACTTTGGTGTAGGGAGAGCCATAGGCAACCCCTAGAGACTGAGTGAGAGGATCTATTCCGTGACAAATCGATCTCTAGTGAATCCATCCCGTGACAAATGGATCACTAGTTGCTCCTCATAGCGGTTCCCCTAGAAGTTGTGAGTGGATCGATCCCGTGACAAATCAATCGCTAGTGAATTGATTCCGTGACAAATCGATCACTAGTTTCTCACCCTCGCGGTTCACAACCACCTACACCACACGACTCCATCCAATCCAACGAGTCATGGTAGCTAGTTAGGGGGAAGCAACTCCTGGGTGAAGCTCCCTTAGTTAGAAATTTGCTTGCTAGATAACAACCTAAGAGATTGAAGTAGGGGTACATGGATCGACCAGGGTTGACAATTAAAACTTACTTGCCCTATGCTTCACCCCTCTAAAGTTTAAAAACTTGGGCTCTAGAGGGGATTTGTAGTGTGGTGTTTTGTGTGAGTCAATACACAAAAAATACAACCTATAATATATGATCAATAAATAACGTATCTAAGTGGAGGCCCCTAATATTTGGAGGCCCTGTGCCAGAGGGCGGGCCAGCACACCCTCTTGGCCGGCCTTGGGGACCCCAATCACCCAGTTCCCACTAGGACTGGAAATTTGGTTACAGTTTTTCGGTCAAACTGGAAACCACCCAATTTAAACCATCCTAGTTATAACTGGAAACCAGATACAACTCGGTCCGATCCGGATTCCAGTTGCGAGTATTTGGAGAAAAACCATACCATGTATAACCTTGTTAAAACTAGGGGTGGTAAACGGTATTGCGGTAAACGGTTTAATCGATAACCGTACCGGTAACGTGATTATCGGTTAAATCGTTAATCATTCCAAACGGTATTCGGCAATAGGAATTTGGCTGGCGGTATACCGAGAAAGGTATGGTAAAACACCATCGGCATTTCGGTATTCCGATACCGAAAGGAAAAAGCCATCAACCAAACGCCGACCGCCCTGTAATTAACCTAGTGTCCTAGTCCTAGTGGTAATTAGTAATTAGAAAACTAAAGTACATCGTTTTATGCATATCTCTCTCCCCTGCCTGCTGCCCCTGCCCTGCTGCAGGAGCTCGACGAGTCACGCTCACGCCGCCGATCGAAACTGATGGTATCTTCGTCGTCTCCCCGTCGTCAGCACAAGCTCCATCCAGCCCCGTCAAGCCCTGTTCCTAGTCGAACCCCGTCGTCGTCCCGTCGTCGCTTAATCCTTCGACTCTACAGCACATCATACAACAGTTCGTCTTTGTCCTAAGTCTCACAGGTATAGCTGCCGAGCATGATTCTTTCATAATCGTTTCATACTTTAATTCTTTCATAATCAATTAATCATAATTCATGTACAGTTGCCGAGTTCTTTGTGTTATTGTTTGTTATTTTGACTATTTGTCTTTGTCGAACGTAGTCCGTAGCCGAGCAGAGTGCAAAGAAGCACAATGAATTCCATCTACTGGAATGAATGAATGAACAAGAATAATGATGCCTTCCACTTATTTTTATTTCCATCCACAGATCCACTAGCAGACAAAAGGAACATGAATAATGATGGCCTTCCATTTGAATTGAGAGACTCGTGTCTGGCGCTAATTAAATTCCGCCCGCAGCAAGCCAGCAATTATCCCTGCCGGATGTCGGGAAACCGGGCCCATTACCGAAACCGTTGCACTCGGTAATCGGCATACCGATTTATATCGGTATCGGCTAACGACAGCTATTTGGGGAATTCCGGTATATCGAAAACCGGTCAAATGGTAAACGGTTAAACCGGTTACCGACCGTCTAGCACCCCTAGTTAAAACCGAAAACAAACGAAAAACCGGGAGCTTACCTGCCAAGCCCTGCCCAGCCCAAATCCTGACCCAGAAACCTAACCCAGATATCCAAATCCCGACCCACAAATTCTAATTGCCAAGCCAAGCCAATCATCCCTCTCCCTCGCGACCTCCCCTACACAAAACCCTAATCGCCAAGCTGCCACTCCTCGCTACTCTCTGCTTTCTCAAATAAGTGAATTAGAAGAAGAAGTTGAGCGGCCGACATCGCTGCACAACCGTCGGCTCAGCTTGCTCTCTCCCCTATGGCAGAGAGATTCCCCCTTTCTGGCTGAGGCCTGCTCACTGCTGCAATGTTGACGACGATTTGAGATCTGAAACAACAACGATCTGAGGCTGCAAACCAACACTCACCTTGGGTTGGATTGTTCGCTCGTTTGGGCTTGCAAAGTTGAGGGTTTCTGTCTCTGTGTGTTTTCTTTGTGGCGGCTATCACTTCTTGTGATGACCCATCTCTTTGGTTTCTGTCTTTGTTCTCCTGTACCCTCTTTCATTTTTTTTCTTTAATGCAATTCACCTTATAAAAAAGGTTCTTTTGGCCAGAATCGCATGGATTAATAATGAAATGTGATTAATGAGGATGTAGTATCTAATGGTTATAGTAAGATAGAAGTGATGGTTAAGTGGCATGTGCGCAAGAATATAATAAAACTTAAGGCACTCATTGGTCTTAATGAGTATTATAGAGAGTTTGTGAGGAACTATTGTCTCATTCCGAAGGCATTAATTGAATTACTAAAAAAGGATGGTTTCAAGTGGAATCCAGATGCACATAAAACTTTTGAGCTATTGAAGTATGCCATGGTGCAAGCTCCTATCTTGGCTTTACCTGATTTCTTCAATCCTTTTACATTAGATACAAATGCAAGTGAGGTGGGATCAGAACTGTTCTGTCACAAGATGGTAGACCTCTTGCATATCGCAATCAAGATCTTTGTCCCAGGAAGCAGAGTCTCTCTACTTATGAGAAGGAGTATTTGGTTGTATTGTTGGCAGTAACTTAGTGAAGGCATTACTTAGAAGACATCACATTTATCATTCTCACTTACCATGAAACCTTAAAACATATATTGGGACAAAACGTTCATACTCAGATTCACAAGAAAGGCTTGGTCAAGTTTTTAGGGTTGGATTTTGAGATCAGATAAAGACAAGATAAGTTTAACAAGAATGTGTAGGCCCTCTCTAGGCATAAATTTTTTACAATTGCTCGAAACTATCAAGCAATCTAAGTTTTACTAGCTACTTGGTTGGCTGATCCTCTGGTTCAAGATTGGATGACTGAAGTAGTTGTTCCTTTTATGGGTTCTAGGATAATTCACTACATCAGGGTCTCGTATATCACAAGTCCTCTTTGTATATGGGTTTTGCAAGCCTTTGCGGAGACTTGTGATGTATGCTAGAGATGAAAATATGAGAATGTACCCTATCCTGGCTTATCACAACCCTTGTCAATTCCTGTGAAGGCTTGGCAACGCATCTCCATGGTTTTTGTGGAGAGAATTCTAAAATCTTCTAGTAACGAAGTCATCGTTGTGGTAATTGACAGACTGTCCAAGTATGGTCACTTTTTTTTGCCTAACCGTTCACTACTGCTACTGTGGCTCATACATTCTATGATGGGGTACCTCAGACAGTGGTTTCATATTGGGGTACCATATTCACTAGTGCTTATAGACAAAATTAATTGAGCTGCAAGGTGTGAATATGCATTACTCTACTTCTTACCATCCTCATACTAATGGTCAGATTGAGAGGCTTAATAGGTTATTGGATGACTACTTGAGGCATGAGGAATTTTACAATGCTATATAGTATTGGTGCTATAGGTTTTTGTCTTTGTGGTATAACTTGAAATTGTATACAAACCCCACCATAGGTTGATTTCTATACTCAAGGAGAATCTGGCCATGGCTTAGAATTGCCTGAAGCAGATGACGGACAAGGATAGAATTGAGGCCATATAGGCAGCAATTTGTGCAGAGTAGATTGAATCAGAAGCTGGCTCCAAAGTATTATGAACCATTTTCCATCCTCCATAGAATTGGTGCAGTGGCTTACAAGCTCTAGTTGCCTGTTACTTGGTCGTTCATATGGTTTTCCAGGTCTTACTACTCAAGAAGTTATGTGGTGGACTGATTCAGAATTACCCTACTCTACCAGAATTGGATGGCAATGGCAACATGAAGATTTAACCAGAATTGGTGTTGGCAAGCCATTTTGTGGCTCATCAAAACAAGGTTGCTACTCGGATTTTGGTGTTGGCAAGCCACTTGCAAATTTCTGGAGGACTTCAACTCTAGATTTCCTACGTACCTTTAAGACATGATGTCAAGTGTCTGCTTCTAAGGATGGGGCATTGTAACTAGTGGGATTAGTTTGTAATAAAAAGGTACTTAGAATTGATTTAATTGTACATGTGAGAAGATATGAGGACTAAACTGTAATTGAACTAAGATTATAAATAACTTATAGTAGTGGATTTAATTTTACACGTGAGAAGATAGCAGAACCAAAGCTATAATTGGGCCAACAAGTATAGAGTCTCATGCCTTGTAGCCTAATGCCTAACTAAGCAATAGCAAACATATTTTCCGTCGATGTTCGACTAAGATCCGGTGAAGCGGTTACAACTTACAGTTATAGGTTTGGGTCTCCAAAATCTGAAGGAACCCTAATCAGCATGATAACTCCAAAATTAAATAATTATAGTAGAATTATATTATACTTTCGTTGTTTAACCATTAATTACAACCACAACCAAGAATCTCTCTCCCTTATCTTGGGAAGCTAAGTCTATTGTTTGGAACTCTATTACCGAGATATAACGCCACCGACGAAGCCTCGTCTCTCTTTCTCACCGTTGGGAACATAGCTCGGAGCTATATTGTCTATATTTATGGTTGATCTCCCTTGTTAACTTTGCCATTGCTAGTAAACCTCGTCACAAGTTGTTGAGCTTGCAACATCATTATCTCTAGTTTTTTCTTGTTTAACATTTAATTTTACAATATTAAAGAGTTGAGGAGCTATAGCCTCTCTCACATCGATCAACCTCCTCCACTGCTGGCAGATTTTCTCGGTTTGATTGCTCACCCGGCTCAATCCAATCTAGAGATGGAGCTACGTGTAGCCGGGAGGGTTTACAACTTTCCCCCTCCCTCCACTTAATTTTGTGTTGAAGTTATAATGCGTATGTTCATATCTTAAGAAAAGATTAGAAATCGGTAGGATGAGGCTATTAACCCCCTTGTCCAATATTTAAATTCAAATGTAAAAATCTGCTGCAACTGGTTATTTTCAGTCCGCCCTCATTTAAATTCTAATTTCACCACTGATCCAATCAAAATTAATCCGATAAGAGTTTGATTTTTTGGGTGTCCTTGGATTTAGTGTTCTCAAAACCGATGTGTAAGAGTTTGGTGTCTAAATTAATGTTAAACCGATCCAGCGGTACGACTTACAGCCCTATGGAGGGAGCGGAAATGGGCATGCCCCCTGCGAGTAACTTTACGAAGGTATCGTGGAAACTTCAAGTGGAATGTTTGTTTGTTATCGACAACCAAGCAAAGCAACAGCATATTCTGTTTTTCCACCTGGTCTTGCCTTCTCGGTTTCGTGAGACGTGAGATATGACTGCTCAACTACTCTTGTTTACTATTCTAGACTTGGATGTCTTAGTGTCTGACAGAAATACTGGATCGGAAAAAGTAGTAATTAAACAGGTAGATTAATTTTTAGTCTTATCGGTTCTAGCTAGGATATAAATAATTAAATGAGTAAGTATTAAGATACTACTGTAATGTCTGACTACTTTGAAATCTAGAATCATTGTGGTTGGCTGGTTGCCATTACAGAAACAGTCCATATAAAGCCAATGCATACCAATCATGCAAAAATGAGCATGGCAGAGAGCCGGTGAGTGGGTTGTTAATTTATCATTAATTACTCTCTGTACCAAACTTTGACATTTAGAAAAAGAGGAAAATAAAGTTTCGAAGTCTTATGGCAAAAATATCTGTAACCGTGGATATCTGTCCGAATCCGACCTAATTGGGTAGGGTAAAACTCGAACCCGAAGGACCTTTAGTGGGTACGGATAAACCCCGAACCCGAATATTGTGGGTAATGGGTGGGCATAGTTTTTACACTATCCAACCCGAACCCGCCTGATTATACACATGCATATGTATTTTGTCTAGAAATAATCAATATTTTTCTCTAACATATTTTATATTTAGCATATAAATATAATTTTTTATGAAATTGTGTTGTTTTAATTAATTTTCTTCATTCTAGTGAATTATTGTTGTACTGTTCGTCTTACATAACATGAGAATACGTGTAAATATTAACATATTGGTTGAAGTTATAAAGAAAACTATTACCCATGGATAACCGTGGATACCCGAAACCCGAACGGGTATGAACATGGTTTGAATTTTCTACCCGTTTCTTATGTGGATATGAGCATGGGTAAAACCCGAACTACTTTGGGTAGGTTAACAATTATTGCCATCCCTATAGCACAACAATTAATTATGGATTCCATTACTATTAATAAAATTTTGATTCAAGGATTTGATTTAGTGGTAATAATTTTAACCTCGAGTTGTAGATTTGAATCCCTATAATAGCGAACCTAATTTTAAAACAAATCATTTTATGTCACCGTTATGGCCTTATCTAATTTTTTTTTTTTTATTCACTTGCAAAAACAGAGAAGTACTCAAACATACACCATCCCACGTAAGTCCATCACTTGAATAATATTGAATGCAACGGGGAAGCAAGTGATCTGCATTTGAGATTCTGCTTTCAAATCCAGGATCCTGCAAATGATAATGCTAAATCCCATAATTGTCTTGGCTTAATGCGATATTTCTAGGGATGGCAATCAAACCCATGCCCATGGGTATACGACTGCCCCCGATCTAGTCAATGCGGGGAATCCCCACATTGACCAGGTATGGGGTGAGTGGGTAAAACCGGCAAAAAGTTTGATAGGTATGGGGCGGGTATGGTTTTAGCCTCCCCCGCCCCATACCCATACCCATACCTGCCCCACCAAAAATATTTCTTCACATCTGAAAAATATGTGAATCGATTTGTAACCTATCAATAATAGTGAGTATAACTCAATAAAAATATATAGTAGAAATGCAATTAATTGACCACCCAAATCAAAATCTAATTTATTTGTCTCAATTTTCCCTTCACTCTTTCACTTTTTCCCCTTGTTAACAAGATTATGTTAGTTAATTATTACTTAATAGATGTATCACAGTAGAGAATAATGATTTGAATGACATTGTACTCTACTATGATATGGATTAATGGATGCTTTAGGATAAGATGCTTTGAATCGTATTAAAAATGATTGTCTCTTTGTAAACTTCATGATATAGTAGGTGCGTTTAATGTTATAATTGAAAGTCTACATGTAAAATATTCTGTATTATAATGTTGGATGTACGGGGCGGGTATTACCCATGGGTACCCGAAACCAATGGGTATGGGGATGGGTTTGCAAAACCTTCCCCCGCATGGGTATGGGGCGGGTATGGGTATAGATATTTGAAAGCGGGAATGAGGATGGTTTAGGCAAACCCGCCTCAAACCCGTCCCATTGCCATCCCTAGATATTTCTTGACCCAAGCAACCTATAAGGAGCCTCCACCCACCAAGATGTCCCCTCTATTCTTGGTCTAGGAAGATATTCACAAGCTCACTCCAAGAAATTAAATTTATATATGCGGCTAATTGTTCAGACAAATACTGTACTTACTTTTAAAAGTATATCATATGCAACAGATATACAATTTCACACAATTATGTACCTCTAAAGATACTAGATATACTACAAATATATAATGTGCATCTATAGGACTTTTTTCCTCTATAGTTATTAAGCTATGCAACTCTCAATTATTTATTGTGACTAATAATTTTTTTGCCTCAAGAGATGTTTAGTATTTGCTGCTATAGCCATTACCTTTTAAATATTTATATATTTCACTTTAAAAAAACTAACAATCAATTGTAGAGGGCAATTTTATAATAACTCTAGGAAAGAGAAAAAGGAAAGGTTGCCATATTGAGATTGTTGATGTCCCAAATGGCTCTCTTCTCTGCCTTCACACTACATTCGTCCATCTTTCACAGCAGGTAGAGGCCTCTACTCCTCCTCCCACTGTCGATGCCATTTTTTGACCCATCATCCTCTTTCACTCCCTCCAGACCCATACCCATCTTCCAGCCATCTCGTTAACATACAATCGCATGTACCCTCTTTCTTCCATCGTCACCGTTGAGTTGGGTCGTCATCGCCGTGGTCGAGCCCTAAGAAAAGGGAAGAGAGACTAATTGGGTTGGATGAGAGCAGCAGGAAAGACGCCTCATCTCTTTAGGGTTTTTCAATTTATATAGGACATTCAACGGCTAATCAACAGTGATTAACCACCATTCAAATCCCATTAACCCGCATAGGACACATGGCTAAGTGGGATTCGTTACTACATAACGAAGTGTTTAACATATTAAAGAATGTAAAATGATCAAACGACATCACATGGTAAAATGCTAGTCTAGTTCCAAACTTGTATGCGCTTCCACTTCAGTCCGTCATCTTTGTGCTGTTGACACGAGCCAATCCTTACCTCACTCGGACTTTTGTGCATAATAGCTACAACTGCAGATTTGATTTCTTCTTTCGCTTTCAATAGGCCCCCGCAAGATGGTGAGTAAACATCAATTACTCCCATCTTACCAAGCAACTTTAACAATATGAATCCGCTGACTCCTTTAGTAAAGATATCAGCCAACTGATGTGAAGTGTATAAGTAGAACAGTTTGATCAATCCAATCTTGATTATCTCCCTAGTTACATGCATATCTATTTCAATATGCTTTGTTCTTTCGTGAAAAACAGGATTCTCAGTTATATGAATTGCTGACCTATTATCACAAAAGAAACTAATCGGAGTCATAACATGTATTCCCAACTATGATAAGAGTTCCTCCAACCACTTCACTTCAGCCAGGTGTGCCAAATCATGTTACTCTTCCTATGAAGAAGACCTGGAGACAGTCGTTTACTTTTTGCTTTTCCATGTCAGAAGAGAATCACCAAGGTAAGTGCAAAAACCAGTTATGGATCTCCTGGTGTTAGGGAATGCTGCCCAATCTGAGTCAGTGTATCCCGTAATCGAGAAGTCATATTGTCTCCTGAATAGAATCCTTGACCTGGTGACTTCTTAAGATACCTCAACACTCTATAAGTTGCCTTCATATGAGTGTCAAAAGGGTTACATTGGAATTGACTGAGTTGCTGCACAGTAAAACATATGCCTGGCCTTGAGTTTGTTAAGTAATGCAGTCTGCCAATGAGTATCTTGTAACAACTTGGATTCTCCAGTGGAGTCCCTTCTTTGGAATTGAGCCTCACTTTCATATCAATTGGGGTTTGAGTCTCTTTAGCATCTGCATATCATGTGTCCTGAAGTAGATCAGAACAGTACTTCCTTTGATTAACAACAATTCCCTCACCATTTTCCACTATCTCAAATCCCAAAAAATATTTTAGAGTTTCCAGATCCTTGATCATAAAGGTTTTCTTCAAATACAACTTCACCAAATCCAAGTCATCAAGCTTCTCTCCAACAATTATTATGTCATCTACATAAACAAGTAGAATAACACTTTTTCCTTGTACCTTCTTTGTAAACATAGAATAATCTGACATGGATTATGAAAAACCATTCTTCAACAGGGAGTGACTTTCTAATCCTGCAAACCTTTCCTTCACTTCCTGGAAGACCAGTAGGTGGTTCCATGTACACCTTCTCATCAAGGTCTCCATGTAAAAACGTATTTGATACATCCATCTGATCTAAAACCCAATTCTTTGTTGTTGCAGCTGCTAATAAGGTCTTGACAGTGTTAATCTTGGCAACTGGTGAGAAGGTGTCCCGAAAATCTATGCCATATATCTGTGTGAACCCTTTGGCAACAACTCTTGCCTTGTTAATTCACCTTTACTATCATTCCTATTGCCTTTTCCTGTCATTTAGAGATTTATCTTGATAGAAATTTTTTATTTCTTTTAACTCTCTACCAACCTAGCTGCTTTGAGAGCAATGCTATATGCTCTTCTATTTCTTCTTCATCTTCTAGTAAATGATACTTGAGAGCTAGATCCTTCCTTATCTTGGTACAGAGTTTAAAATCTTACTAACTAGGACTTCATTAGTATAAACTTTCCCAAGAGTCATTAAAACCTACTCTGATACCAATTGTAGAACACTTGTTGCACACAAGCAACATAAATAATAAGATAAATGAAATACGTGCTACTAATGATTGGTCATATATATGGACTTGTGCGCTAGGCTTGACTCATTTCTATGGCCCAAGAGGTTATTGAGATAGGCTTTGGCCTTTTCTCTAATCGTCTTCCAACTTTGACTAGCAAGGTCGTGTACCTGTTAAGGATCAATCACAAGATAGTAAATATCAAGGAGAAGAACATGTGAACATGATTTTGTTAATCAGGATCAAAGAGGAAATTTGATACCCAGACCATCATGCCTCATAACAGCCATCATATTCATATACTAGCGTTGATCAGGTCCATCCATCCATTTCATTTATTTTTCGATCAGTCGTTTTCCCCATCTAATCGAGATCCCAGATGGATGTATCCTTCGCTGTTGCCGATTGCCTCTCTTGCTCACCTACTCCTACTCCTGCTCCTGCTCTGCTCTGCTGTGCTTTTGTTTGCAGTAAACAGAAACTGTATACCCACACCATCATTATAGTTCAAGCAGAATCTCTTTCTCCCCGATTCTAATTATTCTGCATACAAAAAATAAGGTTATATATACATATGTTGATTTTTGCCTTCTCCTTTCCGTTTAGGGCCATTTTATGTCCTCTGTGTTCCCACAAAGGTGTCCTGTTTTGTTCTGGTTTTCAGCTTTGCTTGCTTCCAGTCATACATAATTGATCATTCCCCTCTTGATGGTTCTGGGACTTTAAGGAGAAAAAAGATCAATTAACACACGAACAATGTATATATAACTTCAACCTAGCTAGAGAAGTTAATTGTACACTTTGGTTTGATAACAATGCTTCCATAAATATGTACGTGCTACTTCTTCTCTCTCACACATTTCGAGTTATTAATACGACTTGAGTCTTGAAATAGAGTATTGTATTTGAATAATGAATTGCGTGCAGCCCATAGGTACTCGTTTTGAACGCAAGTGGGAATTCGTCTTTCTTGCTTCAAATAATGAAATGATGAATATCTATGGCCACACCCCTTTTATGCTTCAGCCTCGTTTGACCATTTACAAAATTACCACATCATTTGTCTTCCTCGAAGTGAAGCAGTAAAAATATAGGGTTGGGCCAGCTGTGCAGCAACTCCCTGGGGATGTTGAACACGTGCTGGTGTGTTCCCGGTTGTGGCCCGTAAATCGAACCCTAAACCCTTGTGCTCCGGCTCGAAAATCGAGTGCGGGACTCTTAACGTTGACCGGTGGGTCTTTACACCGGAGTTTCTGTGCCTCTCCCATGAACGCGAAAAGAAACTCCGATGCCCATTGGGCCTCACCGGAGGAGTGGTTAGAAGGTGGTGGCTGCTGCAAACCCTCGCCGGTGCTTGTGGCCACTGTTATTTCCTCACCTCCCTGACACCCCATTTTTGTTTTGGATCCACCAAATAATGTTAAATCAACTGTAATATTTTTATCACACCCATTTTTATAGTTGATTCAACAGTAGATGAGATATCAGATATATAAATGGATGTAATAAGAATAGGATAGAATTGGAACAAAATGCATTTAATCCTAAAAAATAATGTTAAATCAATGTATAATATTTTTATTATACATCAATTCTATTAAGTTTAATAAAATATGTCAACACGATTGTGTATACAAGATGAAACTGTATTATCCAGTAGTCTTGGGAATATAGACAAGACTGTTTGAAAAACCATGGACCAAACTAGATCGTACAGTTTAATATAGACAAGATGTTACTAGATCGAGCCATCGTGACATTTCATTATTACTGGGCTTGCGTATCTTTTCTTATTAGTTCGTATTAAGTCATTATTTGGGAATATTAGTATTAATTATTATTAGTAGCTGTTCTAGTTGGATTAGGATATGCGATAGGTCTTGTTTAGTATTTGATTAATGTTTCTTGTAAGGGAAGAAAAGGAATTCTAGTAGGAAAAGGATAAGGAGAGAGACTAAAGTTTTGGGTGAGAAGGAAAGGGATTAGGTTGTGTAACTCTATAAATAGAGACATTGTCTATGAATAATAGTATGAGAAGATTGGAACCCAATTTATGTTTTGTTTGCTTTGATTATTTCTTTCGCTTGGTTTAGTAATTCGTAGCTATTTTGGGTTGTTCTCGCCATTAAGGAGATCCTCTACTCGAGAGTTTCGAGAAGCGTATCCTAAAGTCCGGAGAAGTAAAGATCTAGTACGTAGAATTCCGCCCCGACGGCGCATCTACGTAACACAATATACCTTTAAGAATGATTTTGTCCGCTCCACGGTCTGTATATGATGTTTTTATCTTTTGGACTGGTCCATTCTATAGATTGAGATGTACTAGACAAAATCGCATAGCTGCTTCCCAAAACATTTTTGCAACCCACTCGACCACTCTCCCAACTCTACGAACGATACCCAAGTCTCAAGCCTAATTTTGAGAATCTCGTCTCCTCTTTCATCCACAACAATATTTCACCCAAGAGTAGAGACGATCGTATCTCCATATGACTTATATTAATTTTACCAAGATTTATGGTGTCAAAAATTACTCATGCATGTTTTTAATCTTTTGTCTGGTTGACTAAATAAATTGTTCATTTTTCGTTTAATGTGATCTATTTGGACCAAAACAGACGAAACATGTGTGGTATGGTAGGAACCGTATAATATGTGGTCTGGTCTATGGTCTATAATCTGTGCGGTTTGGTCTGATCGGAATCATATATGTGGTCTGGTCTATGGTCTATAATCTGTGCGGTTTGGTCTGATCGGATTCATATATGTGGTCCGGTCTCTAGTCTATACTCCAACCTCTAGTTTGGACCATATGCCTTATATATTGTCCGGTCTAGACCATACCGCACTGTTTCCCGACCCTACTACCAGAGCTTACTTCTCTGTTCTTGTTTTTCTTTCTGTTGCCAACTATTTTTATGTTATATATGTTTTTATAATTTTTAAATAAATCAATATGCAAAACTGTATAATGAAAAGGCTATGATTAGACATTGATCAATTATGTTATGAACTGGTTATGATTTAGATATTTATGATAACGACCGCACAATGTACAAATACAATTGCTTAGCATGTGCATGACATGATTGGGCCGTTTCATTAAAACCCAAACTGGAACCCGGGCCGGACATAACCTTGCAAGTCGGGTAAGCCCACTGCAGTACCTGGACATGAAACACAAAAAGCTTTGAACATTTCTTCCCTCTTTAGTGACCTTGATACTAAGGCGCTCTTTTATTATTAGCATGATCGGTGGAACATTTCCCTTCTGTTATTAGGGATTCCAAACCCTGGACATTATTTTGTTACTCAAACTCCAATTCTTCTCAAGCTGCTTACGGACATGTTGAAAATCCTCAAATCCTAGCCCCAAACACGCCGAAAAATATGAAGAAAATATAAAAACATATTATCAAACGGTTAAGGTTAGTATGCAAAACCCCATAGTTTTGAAAAAAAAAAAGATGACCATAATTTACGGGCATCTAATCAGATTTTTTGTGACATACTGAATTTCAAGGCATGCTGTAAGGCACTTTTCAAATTTTCTTTGGAAATTCAACTCATTCGTTTTACATTGGATTTCAAACATATTTGTCTAGAAATATCATATTATTGTGCTCTACAAGATGGTATCGATTTTGATTTTTTTTAATAAAATTTTATTAGGTCATCTTACCACTGTCATATCACGGCAATACCGCTCACATTGGTATGATGTTGATACGATAGTGAAGTGATGTTGGAATGGCAGTGATAAGATAATATGACGTCATATATATCTTTTTTTTCCTCAAAACATAACAAAATGGAAATAATAATTAATGTGTTCTTTCTTTACTAAAATTTTAAACTTATTCAACGATTTTTTTTAACTTTATGGTAAAATGAAAGAGATACAGGGACGGGATACGGTGACAACCAAGAGTATTTTGGGTATGAAAAAAAGGAATATATTAATTACCTTTTTTGTATTAATCAGATTGAGAATTAAAAACTCATATTAAATACATTTTTTTTAAATTTAAAATCTATACATTAATATCTCTGTCTATCTCTCTCTCTTCCTTTCTCCTGCGGCCACTCCTCTTCGATGGATAGACTTATTTATTTGACCTTGTGTTTATTGAACTATCTGTGAGAACATTGAAATATGTTTTTATGAGAACATGGAACCATTCTCGTGATATTTCATAACCAAAGAGCATCAAATCATCATTGACGAATGTTGAAAGTTACATGCTCATTACTTCTACTAATTAACCTTTTGGGTTCAAACTATCATAATATCCTCTCTCCTCCAAGAATAATTGATCCCATCCATGCACGGACACATCATGATAGAAATTCCAAAGACGGACAAATAGAGGCAATGGCAATCTACCGTCACCGAAGTCAACTCGCACCCAATGATCGCCGGTGAAATGTAATGTAAGAATTCCACGAGGTCTTCTTACCCCCGATGGGGCCGTCAAAGGCAAAATGGTGTACCGACTTCCCTGAGAGAAGACAGCAATGACCCATGAATGTAACGTGGCAAAGACCCACATATCCAAACTATCCATCCAGTTGGGTCGCTCACAACCAGTTTCGTGTTTCCAAGTCGCTCGCCGAATTGCTTCTTGTACTCCATAATTTCCAACTTCTTCATAGAACGGTTTGTAAAGCTCTGGGCAAATTTCTAGTTCCGCTAAGAGATCACGTCTCATCTGCCCCCAATTATGTTGAGAACCAGTGACAGCATGTGATATAGCACGATACCCACAATGCCCATCTCCAAGAGGATTGAACCAACCAAGAAGAAGGGGTTTGACTACGCTTTCAAAGTTCCAACCATATGGGTAATCCTCCCACTTTCTTTTCTGATTGGCAATCCTAAATGGCGCGCCATCTATACAAATATATTGAGAAAAAATGAGCAAATTGCAAGGTAGGTAACAATTAATAACATAAAGGCACTAAATGAGTTGAGGTTCAGACCGGTATTAACTTCCTCATCATCTTGCCTATGGGACCCAATGCCTTGGGTAGACTTTGAGTTTGGACCTGTATCTTGCCTTTGTGACCTAGTGGGTGCGTCACCTATCCAAATGTATGAGAAAAACATATAAATTCAAGTAACCTAACCATCCATCTAAAAAATGCTAAATCAATTGAGGTTTGGACCTGTATTAACTTCCCCCTCATCTTGTCTCTGAGACCCAACGCCCTGGGTGGGTTGTGAGTTTGGACCTGTATCTTGCCTCTGTGACCCAGTCGGTGCATCACCTATCCAATTGAATTAAAAAACAGATAAATTAAGGCAACCTAACTATCCATCTAAGCGTACTAAATTCAGGCAACCTAACAGCCATCTAAACATACTAAATTCAGGCAACCTAGGCATCCATCTAAACAATGCTAAGTTAATGGGAACCTGTATTTTCTTCGTTAGTAGACTTTCTCTTCCGAGTTTGGGTGGGTTTTCTTGACTTGCGTTCCTTGGTCACATGCTCGAAGTAAGAAGGGTTTCTTGTGGTAGATGTCTTCCTCGGACGACCGGGCTTGGGATGTGTACCATGAGGTTCATCGATGCCATCATCCTCGGGATAAAGGTGACTTCGTAGCAAGCTAGTGGCTCCTAGAATTGTTGCATCATCTCTACGGAGAACCTCCTCTGCCATCCTCTGGAAAGTCTCGCGATTATAACGGTTGTGGTCTTCCCAAGCTGCACGGTTGGGAGGTTCTCTATAATTCAACGTGAACCAAAAATCAAACACCTCATAAGGGTAGAAGTCTCGATCTTCTTGACGTGCTCTCAACATCATACATCTACATAGGAGACCATGAGTTGTTTGAGACGTACATGGACAAGGTTTTCCTTCCTTTGCTATTTCCCTAAGCATAAACCTCAGTGCAAATAGACTTATGGTTTTTGTTAACTCCCTAAAAGGAATTCCTTGAGCTCGTATCATCTCTTTTTGTCGAGAGTCCTCTAGAAGCTTTCTGATTTCACCATGTTGAGCTTCAATATGCCTGTGGTTAGTCTTATACACCTGTAAGAAAAATGGAGATAAAAAGAACAAGAACGTTAGAGAACCATCAACAAAGACCAACAATGAGAACATTAGATAACTAACCGTGTCTATTGCCCCAGTAGATGACTGAAGCCACTTTTTGAAGGATGAGTGAGCAGATTCAACCCTGTTAGAGCTTGTATTGCCTAAATGTGCCACTTGGTTGGTATAACATTTAGCCCACATTTTTGCATTTGGTAACCACTCAGCTTTGATATAACCCCAAAGTCTTCCATATTCACAACCCCAAGAACGTCTGAAGTTGTCTAAGGCTATATTCATTGCTTCTTCTGTGCGTGATTGTACCACAGGTTTCCAAGAATGCATGACCTGCTCCACAATTAGTTGGGCTCCGGGTATCTCAAGACCTTTCTTCTTCCGCACTTCAACCAAACATCTAGCCCGAATATTCTTGTCTATGTGCCAAAGACATAGTAAATGCCTAGATGATGGAAACATGACACTAACAATCTCGACCAATCCTCCTGCCTTGTCACTGACTATCGCATGTGGAGTGATAGATCCAAGAATGAATTGCAAGTGCCTCAAAATCCACTCGTAGGACTCCTTTGTCTCATTGTATACTAAAGCAGATGCAATGACGAAGTTCAGGCCCACCGGTGTCATGCCAACAATCTCAACCCACGGATACTCATACTTATTGGTCTTGTATGTTGCATCTATCACAATGACATGGTGCCAAGCTCGTAACATTTCAATCAAAACAGGATGCGCTAGAAACAAATGGGTAAGCAAGTTACCTTCCTCCATATAATGTACATAATAGTTCTTCTTTCGAGCATCGTGAAAGGTGAACTGCAAGGCTGTCATCTCACTAAGACCATCTTTCCTTATCTTTGCCAAAGAATTGTAAATTTGCTTTTTGGTGTGGTGACCTTCTTCTCCTTTTCTCTCGTTCACTGTCTCTAAAATATTTCTTGCTGGTACACGAGATGACTTAAGCTCTCGAATTAATTCCTTATCTTCCGGGGTGAGAACATTCCCTTTCCGTGCCCCCTCTCGAAAAAGCTCCAACGGATGATTGTGAAAACCACTATATTGACTCGGATTGTTCATGTTGGTCACTCCCATAATCAACCAACTTACTTCATTTTTTGGCCGCTCAATCTTGATCTGGAACTGACATCCGGTCTTATTTGAAGAAGTAAATTCTCGCTTTTTAACTGTCGGATCAGAAGGGTTGGACTTTCTCTTCTTACCATGAGTGCAAGTCAAATAAAATCGCCGACTATTTTCGTTTGGATTTTTTTTGTTCGACGTCCGCACTAAATAGAACCCTAAACCCTTGGCTATTTCACATGCTGCTTTATAGGCTTCTATCTCTGAATCGTATTTCACCCCTTTCACGAATGTCGGTGTATAATCAAAAGGACCCGAATGGGAACTTCTATCAATTTCCTAAAATATGTATAAAAAATAAGATTCATTCAACCTAACATAACATTTATTCAACCTAAAAATCCCTATGCAATTTATATTAACATAAAAGATTAGTAAATAATTTGTAACAAATAAAGTCCATTCACCTTAACATGTAACAGTAACATTCATACTAGAAACTACTCTATGTTCAATTAAATTGCTTAAATAGATTGCAACAAATCAAGTTCATTTCATAACTAAAATTCGTACTGAAATAAGTTAGTTCATAACATAAATACCTCATCCGAGTCGCTATCACTATTCATGGCAAGTATAGGACGGCAGAGCGGAACTGGATCAACGAATATCCTGAAATTAAATTAATAATAAATAATCAATTTAAATTGTAACACTTAAAATAAATTAATCATTTAAACTTGTAACATTTAACTACTTAAGTCTAATACGTATTGTTACATGTTTCTTCATAACTATTTTAAATTTATAAATGTTTTATTACATTAAATATTTTTTCAATAATAATGTATAATGTGCACATAATCATAATTAAACAAAATCCTATGGGCTCAAACGCAGGTAAGAAAATGAATTCAAATTCTGAAATTATAAATTCATTACTAATGGATGTATGGGCTCAGCCCATCCACTGGTTATATGGGCTCAAACCCAGGCAAAAAAAGAGTGCATATGGTAGTTAAACGCAGACAAAGTTTCGTTCGGCCACGGAGGGAAAAAGAAGTTTGACCGACGTTGGACCATAGAACAAACGAAAAAAATGGCTATGTCTTACCAATGGCCGGCGATCTGGGACGTCTAGGGCGGGAGGAAGAAGGTGCAGGAGTGGCGCCGTCGTCGAGCTGCTTCTCCGGCAACAAGTGCGGTGAGGCGAACGGGAATGGGCCTTCTCCGGATCTCCGTCTTCTCCGACAACGCAGGGGCAGAGGTGATGGCAGCTGGCCGGGAAGGCTATGGCGGGAGGAACAGAGACAGAGGTCGGCGGTGAGAAACAGAAGGCCTGTGCAAGGGGAGAAACAGAGACCGGCAAGGAGAGACAGAGGTCGACGATGGCCAGCGAGCTGGGACGACTACGATGGGAGGAAGAATGAGTGCAGGAGTGGCGTCGACGTCGAGCTTCTTCTCCGGCAACAAGTGCGGTGCGGCGAACGGGAATGCACCTTCTCCGGATCTCCGTCTTCTCCAACAATGCAAACCCACCAGTGACAGTGAGGCAGAGGTCGACGAGGTTGGAGCTTGGGGAGCAGGTGAGAGAGAAGAGTGAAGGGCAGTTTGTCAGCTTGGGCAGTTTGTCGATATGCAGGGGCAATGTAGGACAAGTCAATATGCAGGGGACAGGGGTGATGTAGGAGAGAGGAAGTTGGACTTGTGACTTGGTCTCTTGGAGAGTGCAGTGAGATGGACGAGAGATATGTTTGGACTCTAGTACATAATTTGAAATTGATAATTGGACAAATAGGTAAATTAATATAATTTAGGACGTTAAAAAGTAATTTTAAGGACGTCATTTAGCAATTCCCTTAAAGAAAGATAGCTATGCATTCCTATCTCTGCCGGAAGCATCTCAATTTGCCAAATGTCGCAAAATATGATCTTCGGCAACGTTGCACCTCACCTAATAGTTCGATTTAACCGAAGTCATTTAAAAATCTGATCAATTAAGATTAACCGCATATACTAAATTAATTGAAAAAAAATGAAAACGATGAAACAAGGAATCGGTGTAATGGGTGGCGGGCCCCACTCCACCTAGCTCGGGGCTAAGATCAGGTGACTAAGGGGGGTCCCTTAGTCATGTGACTAAGTGAATCTCAGCCCTTCCACCTCATTAAAATCCAATGGTCCTGATTAATCCAATTTAATGAGGGGCAATGTAGTAATTTAATTATTTAATTTTTATTTACCAATTAAAATAAATAAAAATCCAACCATCTGTTCCCTCCTTCGGCAGCCTGCATATTTTTTCCACAGAATTGCGAACCTTCCCGCCGGCCGATCCTTCTCTCTGGTGGCGTGGAAAGAATTCGCCGAATTCGCCGGCGTGATCATTTTCCCCAAGGATGGTCGCAAATTTCCGGGCAGGGTCCGCCCCGTCCCTTGCGCCTCCGTCCAATTTTTTCCGGCCAGGGGAATTCTGCGGCCATTACCCAGAGGCTCATGCGGCCATTATTCTCATGAGAGAGAGAGAGAGAGAGATTTTGTACTGTTAGTATGCTTTGTATTGTTTGTCGGTTTATTTTGTAATGTTTGTACGCTTTGTTATTTTGTAATGTTTGTCGGGTTTTTTTGTAATGTTTGTACGCTTTGTTATTTTGTAATGTTTGTCGATTTTTTTTGTAATGTTTGTAAACTTTGTTATTTTTGTGTACCGTGTTTATCATTTTTGTCAACCATGTTTGTAATGTTTTTTATGTATAAAAAACACCCGGGTTGACTTTGGGAAGGAGCCCCTCTATATAGGGATGGAGCCTCCAAAGTCAACCCGGGTGTTTTTTCTTTTTGTATGGTTTGTATTGTTTGTCGGTCTAGTTTGTATTGTTTGTACAGTTCATACGTTTGTAATGTTTGTATGTTTTGTCGCTCTAGTTTGTACTGTTCGTATGTTTGTATGGTTTGTACTGATTGTAAATCCAGTTTGTATACTTTATAATTTTCCATAATACCCAAACTACCCCTGTCATTAATTAAATAGCCCTTCCCACTTTTTAACTATTAGATTAAAGTGTCCAGATCTAATGGCTAGGAGGGGCTTAGTCAAGTGACTAAGGACCTCCCCTTAGTCATGGGATCCGCGCTCCCTAGGTCGCCTCCTTCTTCTTTGCTGCGTGTCATCCACCCTGTCACTTTGTCCGTACTCTGTCTCCGGCTTGACCTGCTACAGGTTCAACCCGTACCTCGCACGTGCGCTCCCCTTCTCTCCCATCTCCGCCCACACGTGCCGCCAGCAGCTCTCCTATTCTCCTTTTCTTCCTTTCTCCTTCTCTTTCTCTCTCTCACTCGCATTTTTTTTTTGTGGTGCAACAACAATTGCCTCATCACCCTCCTCTCTTCTCTACAACCACAACCGCAGCAGCCAACTCGTTTCAAAAAGAAGCCACGATTCAGAGCTAATTATAAAACAAGCAGCTGCCTGATTCTTTCTTCTGGAATCTCAGAAAGAAAGAGAGAGAGAGAGAGAGGGATTAGAGCGGCGTAGAGGGAGATCGTCAATTTGTTTCTCTTTATCTTTTCTTTTTAGCTCTCGATCTCGTGAGCTGGTATTTGGTGATTTCGGTTCTCGATCTTTGCGGATTAGCGATGAGGATCAGGAAGAGGAAGGTGCCGCTGCCGTTCCATTTAGTCTCCCCAGTTCCCATCCCTCCTTCATTCTTCTCCACAGATCCCGACCCCACCGCCACTACTGCTACTCCGCCGCCGCCGCTGGTGCAACTCCGGCAAGACCCCTCGGGAACAGGAGCACCGATTCCCGCCTCCGATGATAACAAAGCTGGAGCTGCCGGCTTCGGTTCCAACCCGACTGATCGACTGAATCGGGCGGAAAGGAACGGCCACGTCGGCTCTGACGGCATTGGGTGGGCGCACCCGATTTACCCGGTGAGTTCCCCTCCCCTCGCCCTTGTTTTTATAATTCATCTAAAATTTAATTTACTGACAGTAAGTTTTTAGTTACCCTTGCTCCTCGTGGCTGACTGTGATTCCGATCGGACTGCACTGGTGCGCTTCGTAAAAGTTAAAATTGCGGGCTGCCTAGCTGGGATCGCAAGAGCTGCTTTCTTTTGTTTATTTTGTTTTTCCAATAAAAACAGATAATTTATGTTTATGCACCAGCAAGCCGTAAAGAGAGCCGGATTTCACCCCGGAAAGGAAGTGGAAATGATTGGGTTGGGTTGGGTGGATCCGATCCGATCCAATCCATCCATCCACCTAGATCCCACTGTCTCATTAATTATTTTTTGCTTTTTCTTTTTTGTTTCCGTAGATTTCGTGGGAGGATGGAAAAGATGAATTTGGGATCAAGAGGAGCATACGAGCCAACAATGTTGCTGCTGCGAGGTAAGAATTCCGATTGGAAAAGAAAAAGAAAAAAAAAAATCCATTAATGAGTCTATATATGCATGTATTATTACTTCTCCTGTTCTCCAGTAAGCACACTCTCTAGTGACCCAGAAGTGGTTTTTGTTTTTACTGTGCCCATGTCTAATTATCTGGGTAAATATATATGATCTGAAGTATACATAGCAAGGGAAGTAAGTGCAGTAGTAGTACTGATCCGGAGATTTTGGGACAACAACAACGACAATCAGCTGCTCCCGCTTCTTCTTCCGCTTCTACTTCCCATCTACCACCTGGTAATAAGATCTACATAGCTAGCTAGCTAGCTGTATACACATGCACAACATTTGGTGATCAGTGGATCTATGTTGCGGTTGCACCAATATAATGTCATAGATTTTGTTGTGTTTGTGTGACATAAATATTTTGTTGGGCGCGCAGTACTTGGCGCAATGTCGACGTGGTGCAAAGAGTATCCTCATCTTAAGGACACGAAGAATGATAATAGTCACAATAACAAGTCGCCATTGTTAATCCCATCTCGGAAGAGAAGCAGCTGGTCATCTTCTCCCTCCTCCTCGTCTTCATCCTCATCCTACTTTGACATCAATGGAGATCCAGCGACGATCAGGAGCCCATCGAATGGTCAGCAAGAAGTTCGACCACAAGCGTATCAAACTCCTCGTGATACCAAAGTCGTGCATGCTGATCATATAAGCGGAATAGGTGGTGGTGCAAACAGTAATAATGACAAGAAGAAGAGAACACCAGCAGGAGGAGGAGGAGGAAGAGGGGGCGGCGGTGGCGTGGTGATGGAAGGGTCTCGGTGCAGCCGAGTGAACGGGAGGGGATGGAGGTGCTCGCAGCCAACTCTGGTGGGCTACTCTCTCTGCGAGCATCACTTGGGGAAAGGCCGTCTGAGAAGCATTACTACTGCCAGCAACCTCCGACCACCACCCCGTCAATTGGGCACCATCGGCACAACTTCAACTACTATGACTGCTGCAAATCCTTCTTTGGTTGCACCAAAGACGAAGCCCAATCCATCTTTGACGATGATCACCTCACCTGTCGTCCATCCATTTTATGATGGAACAGATACAAGGACAAAGGGCGTTGGAGTTGTGCTGCCAAGTAGTAGCTATGGGCTTTACGACGAGGTGGAAGAAGAAGAAGAGAAGAGGAAGCCGCAGCCGCAGTTTGTGTTTCCTAGTAATAAGAAGAAGTCGAAGCTTGGGACGGTGAAAGCTCGGTCCATTAGCAGCTTGCTGGACCAACCCGATAACAGTAATGCTGCTGTGGCGGCACTGCTCGCTGATAATCATCATCATCACAATATTAAATATTGACCATCACCAGCAGCAGCGATCGTTCCACCTCATATCTGCCACTGTTATTACAATATAATTAATATGTCCAGCTTATATATTCAGTAGTAGTACTATCTATCTAGTGAAGATGATCTCAGGTGCAATTGTGTGATAACAAGAATCAGGGCCGGCCAAGAGGGTGTGCCGGTCCGCCCTCCGGCACAGGGCTTTCGAATATTAGGGGCTTCTACTTAGATTCGTTAGTTACCGATCGAATATGATAGGTTGTTTTTTTTAGTGTATGATTGATAGATTATGAATACGATGACGAATTTAATAGATAATTTTAGCTATAATAACAATTGAAAAGGATCTCACGGAGAATACGAAAATAGAGAGATACTAGATAATTTTAATTTAAACAATAAAGAAAGATATTACATTTTGAATAATAGTATTATAATTATTTTAGTTTTATTATAGTTAAAAGTCAATTTGGATCATTTCTCAATTTTGGAATAGGGCCTACACGATCCATTAGATAGACTCGCACCCACCTCTCGATCAATTTATATTATTTTCATTTCTCCATTCAATTTTTGCTCTATATCCATTTTCTGTTCCCTCTAAATTTACTTTTCTCCCTCCCTGCTAGGAGTGAGAATTTGGTCTTGGTTTCTTGGTCAAACAAGAAGCGAGATTGTTTATTCATTTTGAAATCATTTTCTGAACTTACGTACTTTATAATTATTTAATAAATTTATTGAGAAAAAAATTAGGGGCCACTTGTCAAGAATATACTATATATAGCTAGGTTTGTGGTTTGAGTTTCATGTGGTTGTTTAATGTAAGTGGCATGCATTAAATGGATGTTAAGCAAGCTTTCAACAGTTGCTATATATTCTTTGTTGATATTTCACATATTTTTAGTGAGATATTTTTATCTAGATTATAAATAAATTTGTTTGTTGCTATAACTTTTAATGGACACACTGATTTCCTAAACTATACAAAATAATAACTGACAATTCATATTGTTCAGAACTCATCAAAATACATCTAATGGCCAGATCATCTAGAGTATAATATATATGTGGATTATACCAGTCTTACCTGGTGATTAAACTAAGAGTTTAGTTGGAGAATAAGGATAAAGCTAGATATATGATTAATTGATAAGGGAGATGGAAGGGCTGGAGATTATTATAGATGGACGGACACTGTGCATCTTTTGACCATTCAAGAATCCAGCTGGAGGAGTAGAGTAGAGACAGATACAGCACTCCCCAATTGGCTGCCACCTAAAGTGTTGGTTGTAAATGTACACCCTTATTATTCCCGGCCGGTCCCCTTTTCAATCCTCCATCTATAAATCTATAATATAATATTCCCCATACCATATGGAAGTTTTTGGGGATTAATTAATTAGCTAAAGCGGGTGCTATATGAAGAAAGACAATATTATTAATTAGTTAAACAAAACAGTAATGCTTAACCCAAAAAAGTCAAGATTAGCATGCTGTCTCTGTACTTGAGGTTGACCCAAAAAAAAAAAAAGAAAAAAAAGAAAAAGAAAGAAAGAAACAGGGGAAAGACGGCTGAGACAACATTCAGTTAGGAGTTAATAGTTAAGAAGCGCTTAATTAGTAAGTATAATTAGGAGTCTAGCTTAGCTACCTGCAGTTTAAAGTGCAACTCAGCAAGTACTGCCACGTTATTGTAAATCAGAATATATATAGGATGTACATTGGTGCTACTTACGCAGCTTTGCGGTGAGCACATATCAGCGAACTATTCTTTTGCTTACATTGGTACTACTAGCTAGCTTGCTAGAATACAAGGAAAGGGATAAAAAGAAAGGGTAAGATTGACAGAGTGGCCATACAACTTAATTGGTCCACCAATGCAATATTCGAGCAGTGAAGGAAGCTACAGAAAACTGTTGGGTTGATGTTAGTCTTCCTTCCTAATTATTCATCCAAATTATTCTGGTCTACACATAACATAATCATAAGCTTGGCCCTCATATTCTACATATTTGTATCGTTGATTGGCATCGATCCCTCCATGTTAATGAATTTGCTCTTCTGATTAGAGAACCTCCATATTGCTCGGAGCTAGGGAATCCCGTACACCCTTAACCCTAGGTAGCGGCGGCGGTTGTAGGCCATGGCCGGCCTGGCGCCGGAAGCCATCACCCCGACGGCTTCGTCGCTGGATGCAGCATATGGACAGCGTCGTCCCCCCTCGGCGACGTCGTCCCCGAACAACAAGAGGGAAAAAGAATCACAGCAGGCAGCAGCCCAATAAGAAGGTGAAAGCCATGTGTGCTAACCCCTTTTCGAGACGCAACAAATAGAGGAGGAGCCGGTTTTTGACGAGGAGAGCCATGAGCAGAACAAAGATGGTGTCCCTGAGAATAAGGCCCTGTCGTCGGCATGGGGTGCAGGGGCGCGCAAGCTTTTTTCGATTGTTCTTACCGAGGATGAATGGTATGTGGCTGAGTCAGATTCTGAGGATGTGGCGAAAGCTATGCGTGAGGACGATCTGGACGATGACCCGTGGTGTCCCACGATCCCTTTGAGGGCCTTGGAAAAACAGCGTTATCGCAGAACCTGGAGGTCAGCGCTCATCATTAAAGTGCTCGGCAGTACGTTCCCTTTTTCCATCATCTCAAAAAGACTAGAAACGCTCTGGGCCAAAATGGGAGTCATCCAAATATCTAGTATATCGTATGGGTTTTATGTTGTTCGCTTCAGGAACCAGATGGATTATGAATAGGCAGCCATGGGAGTGCCGTGGATGATTGGCAACCATTACATTACTGTGAGGCCGTGGCGAAAAGGTTTTAACGCCAAATTCGTGGAGGTGGCGACAACCCTTGTCTGGGCTCGCCTGCTGGAGCTGCCAGTGGAGTTCCTAAACCGGGAAGTCGTTGAGAGGATTGCTTCACGCATAGGTCGTCCGGTTCGGGTGGATCGTGCTACCACCAATGGGGCCCGTACGAAGTATGGTCGTGTTAGTGTTGAGGTGGGTCTCACTAAACCTCTACTGAGGCAGTACAAGATTGAGGTGAAGACTTACTACGTGGAGTACGAAGGGCTGCATAATATTTGTACTGAGTGTGTTATTTATGGGCATTCGAAGACAACATGTCTGTCACTGTGGAAAATCCAACCGGAGAGCCCGGTGGAGTCGCAACCAAGTCCCAAGGTTACATCTGCCCCTCCCGCTGCTTATGGAGAGTGGATGATGGTCAAACCGAAATCGAAAACCACCGGGAGAATCAACTCCATGCTCAATGGGAGTGGGTCCATGCTGCCAACAAAGATTGCGTCCTCACCTGGTGGTTCGCGTTTCTCTGCCCTAGTGGAGGAGGACACATTACAAATGGAGATAGTTAATGGCGGGAGCGGGGAGTCTTCCCCAATCATCCCCGTGGACAAGCAGGTGGGGGAGACAGCCGCAGGGAGCGGTTCTCACAGTCGCCCTTATGCTACCAGCCCCCTGTGATGACCGAGGTCGCGAAGCCAAAGAGCACAACACCCGTGCCTATGCAAGTTATGGCAAAGCCTGACAACAAGGTGGCGAGCGGCAATATCCAGGAGCTGGTGAGTGTCCCTATCCAACAGGCGCCTCTTGGTATTGGTCGGAAAATGGAGGCAAGCCTGAAGTGGTCAAGAATGGTAGAAATGGTTCGTCCGCGATGTCGAGTGCTCAAAAGGGTTCGAACCAGCCCAAGGGCCAAAAGCGACCAAGCGTGGGGAGAACAATGTCGAGAGTGGCCAGACCTCGTCGCAAGGACAAACGGGGTGCTGGATAACCTGAGCACATCCTTGTAGGCTCATGCGCAGGCAAAGCTGGGAGGGCAGCCCCCTCCGGCTACTTCTTGTCTTTAATTGGGCAGTAGCCCGTACCCCAGGGGAGTCTTTATCCTCTTGTACATACGTGTGTTTCTCTTTTCTTATAGTTGTTATGTTAAACATTTTTGCATGGAACTGCCAAGGAGCAGGGAGTGATGAGTTCTTGGTTTATCTGAGGAACTTTTGTGCCTCTACGAGGCAGGATTTCGTGGTTATTGTGGAACCACCCGTTAGCGGGGATTTGGCTCGGAATGTTATTCGAAGGACGAGTTTTGATGGTAACTTAAGCATGGATGCTGTTGGTTTTTCAGGAGGCATTTGGGTATTATGGCAGTGGCAAAACCTCTTGGTCACCTCCATCACGAAGTGGGAACAGATGATCCATGTGCAATGCATGAAGCCGGGGCCGCGTGATAATGTTGTGGTTTCAGTGATTTACGGCAGTCCCAACACTGCCCTTCGTCAACAGCTTTGGGATGAGATAAGGCGGCTCTCCGTACAAACTACCGCTCCATGGGTTCTTATTGGAGATTTCAATTTAATACTGGGACCCACGGAGCGTTGTGGGGGGGGGGGGGGGGAGGAGTCCCATATCAGGAGGCTCATTCTCGCCCGTTTAAGAATTGTCTAGATGATAGCGGTCTCCTTGATGTCAACTTCACTAGTCTGAGATTTACATGGCGGAGGGGTACCCTCCAGCAGAGGCTAGACAAAGCCATCTGTAACAAGCTCTGGATGACCCGATTCCCTCAATCGATCATGCGTCATTTGGAGCGGATTGGGTCGGACCACAGACCCATTCTTCTTCTGAGGGGCCAGTCGCCTAAAGGAAGCTCGGGGCCGAAACCATTTCGTTTCATGGCTGCATGGATGGTGCATAATGATTTTGGACGTGTCCTTTCAACTAGTTGGGAACGGGGTCATACGTTCCCTGTTTCTTCTGAGGTGCTCACAGGCGAACTCACCAATTGGAATAAGGTGACGTTTGGACATATCCTTCATCGCAAGAGGAAGCTAGCTCGTCGGTTGAGGGTACTGGAAGCGGCAAATGAGAGAGTAGGCTCGGTGGCCTCCCGGGAAGAGGAAAGTGCAGTGCGAAAGGAGATGGAGACTACTCTCTGTCAAGAGCATATAATGTTCTTTCAGAAGTCAAGGGCTCAATGGGTGGTTCACGGTGATAAAAATTCCCGGTTCAATCATCTCTCAACGCTGAAGAGGAGAAGTTTTAACAGGATCCGAGGGCGGAGGAACAACCAAGGACTGTGGGTATTCGAGGAAGTTGAGCTGTGTAAAATGGCGAGGGACTTCTATGTGGTGCTGTACCAGGAAGAGGAGGGACCACGTCCAAGCTTGCCGGGTACTTTCCCGAAGCTGCGGCAGGGTAGTAGGGATGGCCTACAGAGATCTATTTCTCGGGAGGAGACGTGGGTGGCGGTCAAGAGCATGGGAGGGTTCAATGCTCGCGAAAAGATGGCTATCCTCCTTTGTTTTACCAGAAATGCTGGAGTGTGGTAGGCGATTCCTTTTCCTCTTTTATTATGGCCATGTTCTCTGATCCTTGTTTGTTTGCGGGGGTCAACGAGACGCTATTGGAACTCATTCCTAAAAAAGATAGCCCTGAAACCATCTAGCAGTTGCGCCCCATCGACTTATGCAACGTAATCTACAAGACCCTCACAAAGTGCCTCATCAATCGCATCAAGCCGCTAATGAGAGATCTGGTGCACCCAACCCAGACGAGCTTTGTACCGGGTAGACAGATCTCTAGTAACATTGTTATCCTGCAGGAGGTTGTCCATTCCATGAACCAGAAGAAGGGTCGAAAAGGAGCCATGGTGCTCAAGATCGATCTAGAAAAAGCTTATGATCGTGTTAGTTGGAGCTTTGTCCACGAAACGCTTACCCTCGTGGGATTCCCGGTGAAGCTCATCGAGGTTATTATTGGTTGTATTTCGTCCCCAACAATGCATGTTCTTTGGAACGGAGTCTGTACAGAGTCGTTCACACCTACCCGGGGTCTTCGACAGGGCTGTCCTCTATCTCCCTACCTCTTTACGCTTTGTATGGAGAGGCTAAGTCACACCATTTGTGAGGCGGTCGATACCGGTCGCTGGAAACCAGTCGTGATCCCGCCAGGTGCCTCTCCTCTCTCCCACCTTTTTTTGCTGACGACCTTATTCTATTTGCAGAGGCGACGGAGAAGCAGAGAGAGGTAATCATGGATTGCCTCAACCATTTTTGCCAAGCTTCGGGCCAACAGGTTAGTAAGGAGAAGTCGATGATGTTTTTTTCCAAGAACATGGCTCGCCCCTTGTGGTTAGAGATCTCACACAGAGCAGGGATCCCCATGAATCAGGACCTGGATCGCTACTTAGGGGTCCCTGTCCTACACATCAGGTCAACAAAGAGACTTACCGCTACATTCTCTCTCGCATGGATAATAAATTGGCAGGCTGGAAAGCAAGAAACTTGTCTTTTGCAGGGCGAGTGACCTTGGCAATGTGGGTTCTGAATACTATGCCGACATACGCCATGCAGACAACCCTCCTGACCATGTCCATTTGCGACGAGATTGACAGTAAAATTAGGAGTTTCATCTGGGGATCCTCGGCTAAGACCAGGAAAATGAACTTGGTTAATTGGGAAGCTATCTGCCGACCGAAGAAGGAGGGTGGGTTGGGTTTTAGGAAGGCTCACGAACCTAACCTAGCTTTTTTAGCTAAACTTGCTTGGCTTTTCATGAAAAACCCAGATGAGCTATGGGTGTAGGTGTTACGGGCGATGTACTTTAAGGTGGTGGAGGGCCAGATGGTGGCTAAATCTGCATCTCGAGCCTCAACGCTTTGGAGAGGGATACGAAAGGCATGGCCGGTGATGATGAGTGGCACAACTATGAGTATCAAGGACGGCCAAACAACGTTGTTTTGGACTGATATGTGGATTGACAGTGGAGAACGGCTGCTTGACCATGTGCGAGAAGAGGCGATGCCGGTCAACCCCTCCGATGCGGTTCCGCAGTTCACTACGCTAGCAGGTGAGTGGGATATTAACCTCCTGCGGTCCCTTCTTCCTGAGGAGTATGTTTTGTAGGTTCAGGGGATCCAACCCCCCATGGCAGATTCAGGGAGCGATGTTGCTACATGGGAGCCAGAGGAGGATGGAAGATTTCGAGTCCGCTCCGCGTACGAGATTGTCTGCAACCATGAGCAACTGGATCGTGAGTTTGACTGGCGGATCATCTGGAAGTGGAGCGGACTGTCTCGAGTGCAACATTTCATGTGGCTGGCGGCTCGGGAGAGGATTCTCACCAACGTGGAACGAGGAAGAAGGCACCTGACAACCCAAACCGCTTGCACCCTTTGCCGTGACACACATGAGACAGTCGTGCATGTGTTGCGGGACTGTCAGTTTGCCCGGTTAACTTGGATGCGGCTGCTCCAACCTTCTGATTACCTGACCTTTTTCAGTTTGCCTTTGTAGGAATGGATTGCGAAATACCTAAAGGAAGAGCACACTGGCCTTTCTGTTGGCCTTACCTGCTGGTCTCTTTGGCGGACCAGGAATGACCGCGTTTTTGCGAACAGGGCCACTACAGCTGAAGCTTTCCTACAGCGCCTCCTGGCTTGGATAACTGTCATGAGGACGGCTATGGACAAGGACTGAATCATTCATCACCCGAGTCCGCCCGCTAGAACGGAGGAGCTGATCTCTTGGAAGCCCCCTCCTCCTAAGTGGGTTACTCTCAACTCTGATGGCTTCGTTCACCATGACACAGGCTCTGCTGCTACGGGAGGCCTGTTGCGAGATCATTTAGGGTGATGTGTGATAGCGTACACGATTAGCCTGCGGATTTGTTCGACCACTAGAGCTGAGTTGAGAGGCGTTGTGGAAGGACTTCAACTGGCTTGGGATCTGGGATATCGTCGCGTGCGGGTGGAACTGGACTCTCGTTGTGCCATCCATCTTATCAGCAGCAACGCGAACCTGGACCACCATCATGTGTCGATCATTGACCGCCTCCAAGCCTTAGCTAGGCGTGATTGGGAGGTTATTTTTTCTCATGTTTACAGGGAAGGTAATAAGTGTGCTGATTTTCTTGCGAACCATGGTCACTCTATGCATTTAGGTTTTCATTTCATTCCTGCTAGCGATTCCATGTTGATGTATTAGACTTCGTATGATTCTCAAGGGCTATCTGAGCCCCGTCTGGTTATGAATGAAGGTTAGGATGTACTGCATCCATTTATAATAATAAAAAAATTCATTTGATCTTCTTCTTCTTTCCCCCCCGACTAGTTATTGTATCTCTTCATTATCCGTCGTAATTATAAAAATGATGTAGAATAAAAGATTAATATTGCGCGACGGTATGTTTGACGTCTAAATTACATGAAATTAAATCGATAGCTAGCAAAGTTGATGATCACCAAAAGAGTACGTACATGGTGTTCAAACGGAGTGGTTATCGTGGTAACCGTTTCAACCGGTAGTATTTGGTTAATTTGGATTTATGGTTTGATTTGGTTAATTATTTTAGCTTGTTTGGTTTAGGTGGTTTGGTTTTAGACACTACTAACCGATCAAACCAAATTAATCAATTAAGTAATTAGCTATATATCTTGTATATTATATAGACATTCTTAATACTTTGCATAACCACTCAAGAGTAAAATGTAAGTAATTAACTATAATTTTGGGTTGATTGTTATGTATTATTCATTATATAAATTGCGAATTGATGCACAAACCGGAAATTTTTCTCACTTAATGATAATGTGATGGTATATTGGTTATTTTGGGTAAACAATTAACCAAACTGATTTGTTTACACCAAAATAATTTTCATTAATTATTACTTGTATGAACAGCTTGGCCAATTAGGGTAGTTGTTGGTCCATGTGTACATAGATGGTCCAATTTATGAAGTCTAGTCGTAGGGTTGTTGGATGGTAGCTGAGGCATGGATACCATCCACATCCAATAATGGATGGTAGTGTCCAATAACATGGATATTATCCAAATCCAAGAATGGATGGTAGCGTCCAAATACTTGGATACCATCCAAATACAATAATGGATGGTAGCGTCCAAATACATGGATACCATCCAAAATCCATAATGGTTGGTAGCGTCCAACATCATGGATACCATCCAAAATCCATAATGGATGGTAGTGTCCAAATACATGGATACCATCCAAAATCCATAATGGATGGTAGTGTCCAAATACATGGATACCATCCAAAATCCATAATGAATGGTAGTGTCCAAATATATGGATACCATCCAAATCCAATAATGGATGGTAGCGTCCAAATACATGGATACCATCCAAAATCCATAATGGTTGGTAGCGTCCAACATCATGGATACCATCCAAAATCCATTATCCAAATACATGGATATATACCATCCAAAATCCATAATGGATGGTAGTGTCCAATATCATGGATACCATCCAAAATCCATAATGGATGGTAGTGTCCAACGTAATGGATACCGTCCAAACCCTAATGGATGATGCTAGGGTATGGTGACCATTTAATATGCGTACCATCCATGGATTGTTGTCTTAGTCAACATGGATACTGTCCAATTTGTTTTATGTACGGTGACCGTCCAATGGTCAAGTGACATGATGACGTGTCGAGGTGGATACCAGAAGCAACACCTGACTTGCAAAGAATGATCGGAGGAGTTACGGGATGCTACGTGGAGCTGATTTTCGGGAGGAGAGAGAGAAGGCTGTCAGAGGACGAGGCGCAACAATACTCACAGCAAGACTCTGGAGGGGAGACAGACAAATCAATCCACAACAAGTCTCGTAAAAATTTATCTTTTCTCTTTAGAACAGTAACCGTAGCAGTAGCACCAGGGACCCTCCAACGAGACTTCTCTATTAGTTGTAGTCAGTAGTTGCGGAGCTCTCAAGGAATCTCCATAGGAGTAGAGGTAAAAGTAGCCAGTTCCTTTGATGTATGCATCGAACACCCTTGTTCGAACAGTGTTGAAGAGGTGCGAATCGAGTAACATTGTTTTCTGTGTTCTTGAAGTCATGGTGCATTGATCACGCGAAATTCCACCTGAAACACGATTAAACTTTAATTTGATTAATTTGATTTTCGAATTAATTTGGACGGTTTGACTATGATATTATCTTTTATGACTAACAGAATTTAGAGTTATTTGGTTTGATAATTACTATAATAACCATTTGCCTATATCTTTTACTAACGGAGTGCGTGACGGCTAATTAAGAAAGCAAGCAACAAAAGAGGTTGGTTTTGTACCCAGCTATATTTGATCATGATCAGGATTGCATGCTTTAATTGGTTTCTCATGCATGGGCCCTACCTTTGCTGCCTGCCTGCATCTTCCATCTGGCCACCTACGTATTGATGGCTCTCCTTCAACTGTGAACCACCGTTACAACATGTCCGTTCAATTAATATTATTCCATTTATAATACGAAAAATACAACATAGCCAACGTTTTTTTATGAGGTCATTGATATTCGTTATATTCTAATTATTTTCATCGAAAAAGAAAACATCATATAACTTCTCTCGACTCTTATTTACATTGAGATGTGTTTGTTTATTTGTATGATGTTCTCTTATGTTTTATCTCTTTCTATGTACGTACTTCTTTCATGGCTTCGGGTTTCATTGAAAATGTGGAAAAATCAACAAATATAATTGTGGGGAGATGGATAAGAAGGATGCATGGGATGGGGACAACCTTAGCCGGCAGCCGGACCCAATATTGCCACAACTCAATAACTTAGGTACGTCTCATTAATTTACATTCTATTCTCTCTTTTATTTATTTATTTATTTATTATTATTATTATTATTATTATTATTATTATTATTATTATTATTATTATTATACACGATATGCCCTCCAGCTAGTTGCTAGCCTACCTGGCTGCCTGCATACCATACATATTTACATATATCCACTGTAAGTACAACACCTTCCAATCAATATATGATATATATGACAGCTAACTGTAATTATAACTATCAAAGACGTTCCTTTCCTACTCAATTAATAGCTAGCACTACTGTACGCGATCATCAACTAATGTTGCTTTCAGAGTTTTAGTCTGAGTCCTCACTTACCGATCGATCGAGCCTCAACTATATAGATCGAAAAAAGGGTGGCCTGCAGGCTGCCTTCAAGCTCCAGATTAGTTGATCTGGTAGGAATAGGATGCATGCTCAATTCGAATCTCTGGTATATCTTTCTTTCTTAATTAATGAACTCAAAAATTTCCATCACTTGGATTATATATACGTAGCGAAGGAAATTAAATTTGAGAGTTTAATTATCAATTTATCACAGTTGAATCTTGTAAACTTCTCCGACATATGGTCGTGAAATTTCGCCGGTGAAATATGCTTTTTGTAAGGCGGAACTTTAACACATATGGCTAAAACTATGAGATTTTAGAGGATCGATGACTGAGTCTAAAAGAATAGTATATGACCAATATATAACTCTCTTTTCACAGTTTGAGTTATTGGGATGAATGAATTTTTGATGGTTTTGTGACTAGAGAGTCTTCTATTCGTGTTGGTGTTTGAAAAATCAGAATACTGTCTTATTACCGAAACTACATGGGTTTATATAGAGTACAGAGACTGACTTCTATAATAACCCTAACACTAATAAGAAAATGACCTAACTTCTACGACTCTAATAAGGAGTATAACTCTGCCCAATTATATAGTACAGATACTCGTAGTATAACATAATACTACTCGTGCTACACATACTCTAATACCCTCCCCAAATTGATGTTAATAACTTACCAACAATTTGAAAACCGAAACAAAAAACGACAAAAATTACTACCAACAATGTGACAAAAAAATGAAAAACATAACTTCTCCGCCAAATATGCCAATGTCGATGAAGACCATGTCCAATGGCTCGTGAAACGTCGATGGTGATAAGCTGGAGATAATAAAAGGTCCGCTAAAGTCGTCTAGTCCGTCGAACTAACAGAACCACGTGCTCTGAACAACATCATGGCGATCAGGATGCTCCGAATAGCATCGTCGAAACAGAAACAGAACCACGTGCTCCGAACATCAACATGGCGATCAGGATGCTCCAAATAGCATCATCGAAACAGAAACGAAACAAAAAATGCTCCGAACAGCATTTTCGAACAATACCTCCAAACCGAAACCAAAGTGACGAAACCTATGGTTATATACCAAACCGAGACGAACTTTAACAACTCCGGCTGAAAACCCTTTGCCATCTCCACCATAACCAATTAATCAAGCGAAGCAGCTAATTCCATTACTTTGTCCCAAGAATTCAATTACTTCAAATTCACCAACACCAAAATTCACGTATCCAAGAATAGAGGCTATGCGCAAGCCGGAACCAAGCCATGAAAGCAAACTGGACCCAACAATAGAACGGCTATAGCATACACCAACCGAGAACCTGTGAGCTGGAGACGGACGGAGGCATGGAGACGACCAAAAGCGCTGACGACCGGGAGCTCTTATTCTTGCCAACCAACAAAGCATATTAGCGGGGATGAAGATGAACAAATAAACCACAGAAGTTTAGACACTACAAACAACGACAAGATATGGTTGACCTACAAATTTCAAACTCGTGAGTTGACTTTCGTTTAAGGAGGTATGGTGGACATGTGCAAACGACAAATTCAATGTTTAGTCCTCCCCTTCAACTTGAAGGGGTGTGATAAGGATTTATGTTAATGTATATGGGTCAGTGATGGTTTGTGAATCATAGCTTAAGTGCTATTTTTGCTAGATTCGTTGTACTTACATACCTCTTTTTACAAAAGATAATCATATATATTGATTCGAACAATAGATAATTACATCCTAGAATTTAACAAGACAAGAAAATCAAAGAAACGACACGTAGTCGGGTACAATAAAATGATATTTCTAGCCACTATATGGGCTACCCTATTTCTACTCCGACCTACAAATCGCACATTAAGCCTAGTTTGAATAGCCAAATAGCATCCGACTTCCTCAAGGATGACCCCCATCCGATTATCCCGGGTATCAGCCTGATTTAATTTATCAATTATCACTTTGGCATCTCCTTACAATCTCGTCTCCGTAAATCCTTTCTACAGACACAAGTGAATAGCCTCCCTGAGAACGAGGAGCTCGACTACCATAGGATCATAAATATAAGCAAACTGCACCCCTTTCGCCAAAAGGATCATCCCGCCTTGGTTCATGATAATCATTTCCCCTGTTGAGTTGGGTCACTCTTAGTTGCCCCATCCCACATGCAAATAACTAAATTAGTGTTCCCACCACCTACGTAACTCGCTTGTGGTATGGACGACAACACCACGCGGTCTATTGGCAAACTAATCCACTCCTGATATTGTTGGTGAAATTGCCGCATTAAAGATATGATCCTAAATTGTTTGACCACAAAGAAAATCCAATTTTGCGACTGCCAGATCCGCCAAAGGACCGTGACAACCCCCATAAATAGTTGAGATTGATGTATAAGGACCATCAGCTTCTTAAGGAAGAGTAGAAAAGTGTGATGAGGCAAACCTTGCCCAAGATATTCGAGACTCGAGTGATCCCATAGAGCATTTGCCACTGGGCAATTAAGAAACAAATGTTCCATGGTCTCCAATTCTTCACGAAAAACCAGGCACTTGGGAAGCATAAGAAATTCCTTCTCAATTATGGCTTTCGTCGTTGGGAAGATCTGATGGAAATTTTTTCATAAAAGCACCTTCAAATTGGGTGGAAAATGGGCGCTTCCCACTAGAAGATCCAGCTGGACCTATCCATCCAACTAGCCGTGTATCACCACCTAGGCGCAAGTTTCAAGTCAATCGGAGATCAATTGCTGACTCTGGGTGAGAAACTTGGGAATGACTTGAGGAAGAATGGATTTATACCTCATTTTATTGACAAATAATCATGAAATCTTGTCACGAAAAGAAATAGGACAAGACTACGAGTATCTGGGATCAAACGACACCTGAATCAGAGGTCAAACGAGCTCAAACGAGATCAACGAAGCTTAGGAGTGCATGCTCGAAATTGTGCACGGCCGTGTAAAATTCTGCACGGCCGTGTGGATTTCCCAGGGGGTTTGCACGGCCACAACCTCAATTTTCACGGCCGTGTAAGTAGGGGGTGCGAGTTTCAGCGGGTATAAAAGTTGTTTTGCGATTTTTGGAGAGGGAGAGCTGGATTTTGGATCCCAAACATCCAAGGAACGAACCAAAGAGAGAGAGGGTGATCTAGAGCCATTCATGGAGCTATTTTGGAGGATTTCTTCACCATTGGAGCTCGAGAATCAAGCTTGGAGATGGAGATTGAAGATCTAGATCAGATTCCTGCAGTCTCTCTCTTCTCTATGGAGTAACTTCCCTTCACTTAGGTTTTGAGGAACCCTAGTTCCATATGTTAGGATCTTTCTTGTATGAAGTTTTGGATGCTATATTGTGTGATTATAATCGATTGAGGCATGATTTCTTGAGTCAATTGAATCCTGATCAAATTCTCTTGATTTCTGCTTTAACCTTTGATAGATGGAATCTGATTAGGTTAAGAGAGCTTCGTTGATTGATAGTAGTGAATTGGTTGTGCGAGAGTCAGTCAATTCACTGCTTTGTACTGGAATTCATTTATGTAGTGGATATCTGTGTGAATCGCCTTAGCAGTCTATCCCGGTGAAGGCTAGTAGCATGTCGGGTATTCTGTCTACGAGAGCTTGGTCAGCTTAAGAGATTCCAAGCTAATTTAGGATCTTCCGCAGTTTAATCAACAGTAAAACAACCAAAAGGAATTACAACTTGGACCTAATTGAGGAGCTAGGGGGAATCATACCTAAGTGAGTTCCCAAACTGTAATTAGTAGTTTTACTTAGTTTAGTTAGTATACTAGTTTAGTTAATCAATCCTTAATCTGATTTGCTAGATAATGAACTGAAGCTGAGTAATAGTACATCTAGAGACCATAGGATTCGATATTTATTATTTGCACCACTATACTGCAGTCCCTTTCATTGGTTACACTTGGCCATTGTTAGGTGTTGTGTCGTAGCATGTCAGTGGTCCAATAACTTAGGGAAAGTGATGGGTTTTACTTTTGGATTCTTTTTATGGAATGGTGTTTGGGCAATAAGATAAAGTATTGTTTAGGTATTTCTCTATTTCTGGAATTGATAAGAAAGGGGAAGAAAGGGAGACGTGGATGCAAAAAAACTCATTTCCCTTCCTTCTGCACCACCTCTTTTATAGTGGGGAATATGACTGTACACTACAATATCGGGTCAGAGTGGTGGTCGAATTGGTCTGAGTTGGACACAGACCAACTGGGTTGAACCAACTTGGTTGGACCTAGGCTTTGACCTAGACTTTAAACTGGGCTTTTACTTGGGCTTTGACCTGGATTTTGAATATATTTTTTTTGCAAGCCTATTTCTAAACTTTTAGCGCCCAAATGTCATAAGATGAGAAAACCAAACCCAAAGAGGTTGGTTCTCAAAATCTGAATGCATCCTAAAGTTTAAAACGAAAGAAAAGTTTCCGAAATGTTGGCCTTGCTTACTTCTCTTATCTTTCTAATTGTAATTAGTTATGATGTAATCCTTATGATAATTGCAATATGTAACATTGTATGCTAATTTTAATTTTTGTAATGGTGATGCATGTTTACTACGAATGTGATACAATAACACCATTCATCTTGGGTCGATATGGTACTGAATTGTGATGTTTGATCTTGAATTGTGAGCAAAGTTCATCCATCATTTTGTTGTTGAGTTTTTTGGCATTGTCGGTAATCAACCTTTCTGGCAACCCGTAGCAAAAAATGATCTCATTTTTTTAATGAATTTGACCAACACACTTCTCGTTATTCTCGTATAGGAGGTAGCTTCTACCCATTTAGTGAAGTAGTATATCGCTACTAGGAAGAAACGGTGTCCATTGTCATCTTTAGGTTCGATCATCTCTATGACATCAATTTTCCATATGGAAAAGGCCATGGAGAGGACATGACATGTAGTGGTATTGGCGGCACGTGGACTTTGTCTGCATATATTTGGCACTTGTGGCCATTTTGGACATGCCGAATACAGTCCGCTTCCATTTTCATCCAATAGTATCCCATCCTTAGGATCTTTCGAGCCATGACATGCCCACTAGCGTGTGTCCCACATATGCCTTCATGTATTTCTTCTAATATCCATTGGGCCTCTTTAGCGTCCACGCACCTGAGTAATGTCGAGTCGAATTACTTTTGTAAAGCGTTGAATCACTTAAGTAAAATCTCATATGCCCCTGGTGGGTATTCTTTTTTCTGGATGTAAGTCATTATGTCATGGTACCACGGGTTACTGTCGGGCTCTTCTTCCACATTTGCGAGATATAAAGGCATTTATCATTTCTCAATTTTAATACAAGGTTCTTTTCCCATTTCATATGTCTTGTACATTGATGCCAATGTAGCCAGGGCATCCGCAAATTGATTTTCTACTCGTGAGATATGCTCCAATTCTATTTCTTCAAATTGTGATGTCAATTCCTTAATGAATTTCTGGTACGGGATGAGCTTGGAGTCTCGTGTTTCCCATTCTTCTTTCAACTGGTAAACTACCAATGCTGAATCTCCAAACACTTCCAACTTCTTGATCCCCATTTCTAGGGTTGCTTGGATGCCCAAAGCGCAAGCTTCATATTTTTCTATATTGTTGGTACAAATGAAACAAAGTTTAGCCGTAATGGTAAGTATTCTGCCTTCCGGGGACATAAAGACGACCCCAATTCCATGAACCAAATCATTGGAAGCTCCATCAAACTTCATAATCCAAGTTTCTTTTGAATTATCCTCTTCTCTTCCTTCTTTTGTTGACATGATGTTCTCATATGGGAAATCCATCACTAGGAGGTCGGTATCTATAATGGCATGTTCTGCTAGGTGATATGCGACAATGCTTTCTATAATGGCCTTTCTTGTCATATAAATGATGTCGTATTCGGCCAAAAGGACTTGCCGCCGTGACATACGTCCTGTTAGGGAAGGCTTCTCAAAAATGTATTAGATGGGGTCCATCTAAGATACCAAGTGGGTTGTGTGGTACAACATATTTTGCCTCAACCTTTTTGTTGCCCAAGCTAGAGCACCACGGGTTTTTCTAGCGCACTCTATCGTCTTTTGCGATCCGTGAACTTCTTTCTAATGTATTATATAACATATTCTTTCTTTCCTGGAGCTTTTTGTTGCACCAACATTGCCCCCATGGAATTTTCAAACACTGATTGGTATAAATTTAAGGGTTTTCCTGGAATTTTCTAATGTATTACTAAACTCATTCTGGCAATCTTCATCCCATTCGCATGGTTGATTTTTCCTCAATAGTTTGCAGATATGATCACAAGTTGATGTTAGTTGTGAGATGAATCTGCTGATGTAGTTTAGTCGTCCGAGGAATACCCTTACTTCTTTTATGAGTTCGTGGGTGTGGCATCTCGGCAATTTCTTTCACCTTGTCAGGGTCGACCTCGATTCAATTTTTAATTACTAGGAATCCCAATAGTTTTCCCGAAGTAACCCCAAATGTGCATTTTTCAAGGTTTAGCCAAAGCTGATACTTTCGCAATCTCTTGAAGAGTTTTCTCAAAATCTCTACATGGTCCACTCCTGCTCGATACTTCGCTATCATATCATCCACGCAGACTTCTATCTCTTGGTGCATCATGTCGTGAAATAGGAAAACCATTGCTCTTTGATAAGTGGCCCCTGCGTTTTTCAAACCAAAAGGCATCACTATATAGCAGAACGTTCCCCACAGTGTAATGAACATTGTCTTCTTCATGTCTTCCAAGGACATCTTGATTTGGTTGTATCCTTAAAACCCATCCACAAACAAGAATAACTCATGATAGGATATATTATTGATTAAGACATCGATGTGTGGTATAGGAAAATCATCTTTGAGACTTGCACGGTTCAAATCCCTATAGTCTACGCAAACTCGTATCTTCCCATTTTTCTTTGGGACTGGCACAATATTGGAGACCCTGTAACACCCCACCCAGAATCTCTATGGTTGAACCCGTGGTTCAACAGCGCAGCCAAATCCTTGGTGTTACTGGTTGAACTCAATCATCTCAAACATCATATCCGATTATTAAACACAACCCTAAAGCGTCATCATACAAACTCATTATTCGATCCCCAACCCACTTATTGAATTTTACAAAATGTGGGTTATTATTGAAAACACTCAAAGCAGAAATCCTAGGTGACCATGACAGAACAGTGTTCCAAACTACCTCATGATGGTAGTACAGAAGGATATGGCAGCCTCAGTAGTCCGATCCTAGTTGCACCTGCGAGCCTGAAAACAGACGTGGGTCAGCAACTAAGCTCTGTGTGTGGATCTTTCCCACGACCTAATTTTGGGACCGCAATCAACTAATCAAACAATCATAATCAATCATAATTTAGTACTATAGATGCCGTCTTAAATCATCATATATAAATTACCGATCAATTTATCGAATCCACCAACTCATCATCACAAAATCACTTTATCCAATAAACTAATCACATAATTTCATGAACACATAATCAATGCATGATATGAAAATTCCGGTTAATTATTAATGGCGCCAAGGTCACCATACACTTACCCTCGCTCGAGCAAATCATCATCCGTGGTGCTCATGCAACCACAACACTCAATCCGTGGTGCTCATGCAACCACAACACTCAATCCGTGGTTTTTAACCACAACACTCAGCCGTGGTGCTCATGCAACCACAACACTCAATCGCATAAGCGAGCTAAATCTACCCACTCTCAAGGGGTGAGGGTAAGTGCAGGCCTCTTTCTATATCTATGTGAATTAATATGATCATGAATCAAACCATTTCCATTTTCCCCATCCATCACAATCAATCCGGAATCAATGTAGTCTCACGGATTAACCAGTCCATATATATATTCCCCGTCGATTATCAACTCGACGTTTCACATAAATCATTTCATTCTCCATTAAAGCTACTCAGCAGTACCATGTCACCATTCCTCATCCAAAATTCATCAACAATTTCACGAAATAGCGCCAACGCAAATAATTATAAATAACCCGGTTGCGGTTAAAAATATCCTTATCTCAAAATTCACTTTCCTTCATTAAAATCCTCATACAATTCATGTAAATGAATTTATTGACAAAAAAATCCATTTAATCTAGTTCTGGTCATAAAAATCAATTTAGACAATAAAATATCAAAAATCTCGTATTAACCATTATTTTACGGTAACTTAAATTCCAACAAAGCTGTAAATCCAAAAATCTCCCAAAATACAAGGACCTCCATTTACCATCCTAAAACAGGTCTGTTCAGTTTTTATATTTTTCAATAGCTCAAAACCATGAAAATAATATCAAACTCGGTATTTACCGCAAATCTTGTATTAATCTCATTTTTACCATTTTATAGATAAAAACTCCACCAACTGTCTAATTTACCATTTTCAGACCGAAAACCATTTAACAATTCATACTGACCATTTTAAAGTGATCAAGATCTTAAAGATAAATAAAACACGTTTTTACCGAGCTTTCCGTAAAATTCATTGTTATGCAGTTTTTAATCCGAAAACCATTTTCAAGTGAAATCTTCTTCTCAATCTGCCCCAGCATCATTTTAGACTAACAAAAATCTCTTATATCAGTTTTAAACTCAATAAACCCAACTATCCATTTTTACGGTGAAACTTGCCAAATACCGATATGTACACCGTAAAATCCATAACAATAAATAATAATCACCAAATAATCATCTCAGCAACCAAGTCATCAACCAAACTAATCCATCCATCCAAATATGCAAATGAAGCATAAATAATCGATGCAATAATTAAGGTCCTCTTAATCCCCACACACCTTAATTTAGCTGATTCCAATTCGGGAATTAAGTTCTAAAATTCCAGAGATTGGCTCCCAAAAATTCTCCTTGTTTCTACGATCCTGTAGGCGAAAACGGTTTCTTACCTCGCGTACCAACTTCCCGGCCTTGTTTCTCCCTCGTCTGAGCTCGGAATTCAATTCCGTAAAATCTGTGATGCTCTTGGAGACATTCTCTTTGCAACGGTATCAAGCTTTGTAGCTGATACTACCTTTAATGGTGCTGGTTGGGCTGACGAAAATGTTACGGCAAAATTTTCGGCGAAGAATTTCCGTTGAGTTGGTTTGACGATTTTGGCTTCGTAATGAGATTTGTGTGGGTTCTAAACTTTTTCTGGGCATACAGAGGTGATGATAGGCGTTTGTCAACTATCCTTTCCTTCCTTTCTTTTCTCTTCTTGGTGTTTGTACGGAGGTAGCAATGGAGAGCTAGCTTCCCCTTGATATATATCTCTTTGTCCACTCTTCTACTTCTTCATTTACTGTCCAACTGATGGAGTAAAGGCCTGGGTCGGCCTTCTAAGGGAAGTAGCTTTGAAAGGAAGAAACTCAAGTTCCAAAACCGGCTCCATAAACAAGCTAGTTGCTGCTGCAATGCCTACGTCAACAAGTCTTAAATGAAGCAGCGCTAATATATCACAAGTTATTCTGCAGTGCAACTGGTTAAGTTGCTAACTCCTTCCTTAGCAGGTAGAAGGTCACTGTTTCGATTCCAGCAACATGCCAATTTATTTTTGCTTCGGTTTTTAGTGGTTTGTGAGTTTCCACTGTTTCGATTCCAGCAACATGCCAATTTATTTTTGCTTCGGTTTTTAGTGGTTTGTGAGTTTCCGAGTGGTTTCACGAATTCTATCTTGTATAGGATAACTTCTCGATTTTTTTTCCAGTCTCGAATCGTGCAATATACGTCCGCTACTTGGAAGAAAAAAAAATTATCCGAGGTTCGGGATGTTACAGCTCTCCCCCTCTTAATTAGATTTCGTCCCCGAAATCGGCTCGTCCAAAACATCGCTTAACTCAGCATGACGACATGATAATTTCCCTTTGCCATTAAGTACCTAATGGTTTGGGAAATTTTTTTTATTTCATACTTATTCACTCACTCTACAGTAGAGGTTATATATTACAATGTACCCTACTCATATCGATCTAACACATGAGGTACTAGGTCGACATACGTTGAGCATAAGCCTCAACTAGTTCGGGGTACTTTCTTTTCATACTCTCCTCGGTTTCCCAGGTTGCAGCCTCCTCCTCCTGATTACACCATATAACCTTGAGCATGGGGATTTGTTTGCTTCTTAATACACGTACCTGATGATCCACAATGCTCACAGGTTTTTCTTCATAGGTCAAATCTGGCTCCAACTCCACCCTTTCGGGTTGTAGCACATGAGATGGATCGATATGATACTTTTTCAACATACTCACATGGAATACGTTGTGTATTTTCTCCAACTCACGGGGTAATGCAAGCTCATATGCCATAGGTCCTACTTTGGAGATAACATCGTAAGGACCAATGTAACGAGGCGCTAGCTTGCCCTTCCTTCCAAACCTCATCAATCCCTTCCATGGGGATACCTTTAAGAACACCTTATCTCCCACATCATAGCTAACTTCTCGAGCCTTCTTATCGGCGTACAACTTTTGGCGATCTTGAGCGACCCGCAATCTCTCTTTGATCACCTTCACCTTCTCCTCTGTATCTTGGACCATTTGTGGTCCGGTAAGAACCCGAGTACCCTCAACATCCCAACATAGCGGGGTACGACACTTCCTTCCATACAAAGCTTCAAATGGTGCAGCCTGCAAACTACTATGGTAAGAGTTGTTATAGGCAAACTCCACCAAGGGTAGTAAATCCGTCCAAGGTCCACCTGTTTCCACTGCACAGGTTCGTAATAATTCCTCCAAAGTAAGTATTGTCCGCTCAGACTGCCCGTCCGTCTGAGGGTGATAAGCCGTGGAGAAATTAAGTCTCGTACCCATCGCATCCTGCAAGCTCTCCCAGAAGTGTGATGTGAAACTGGGATCTCGATCTGAGACAATGGATAGAGGAACACCATGAAGTCGTACAATGTGAGTTATGTACAACCTCACTAACTCTTCCATACTTGGCTTGAATCGAATGGGGATAAAATGTGCCACTTTAGTCATTCGATCCACAATTACCCAAATGGCATCTTTTCCTTCCCGGGTAGAAGTAAATCCGGTCACAAAATCCATCGTGATCCTCTCAAATTTCCACTCTGGAATTGGCAGCGGTTGCAAGAGTCCGGCTGGTACACGATGCTCCGCCTTAGTCTTTTGACAAACTAGACAAGCTTGAACATGCTCTGCCACCTCTCGCTTCATTCCCGGCCACCAAAAATGTGTTTTAATCGTGTTATACATCTTTGTGACCCCCGGGTGCATGGCATACATGGATGAATGGGCTTCCTCCAGAATTCTTCGTCTTAAATCACCCGACTCTGGAACCCACATACGACCATGCCTTTTTTAGTATGCCTTCTTCCACCATGAATTCACTTTCGTCCCCCACTTCAACTTGCTTCAACTTCTCAATACATTCAGGATCTACTTGTTGACTTTCTCTAATTTGATCATGGAGTAGTGGTCGGATGCTTAGGTGTGCAATTAGGGTGGTGATGTCCTCCACCTGAAACTCCATCCCCAAAGCTCTCATTTCCACTAATTCTGACAACCTTTCCTTTCGACTGAGTGCATCGGCGACCACATTTGCCTTACCAGGATGGTAATCAATTGTGCAGTCATAGTCCTTCAACAACTCCAACCATCTTCTTTGTCAGTTATTCAACTCCTTCTGATCCATTAAATACTTCAAACTCTTGTGGTCGGTCATAATTTTGAACGTTTCACCATAAAGGTAATGCCTCCATAATTTTAAGGCAAACACGATAGCTGCCAACTCTAGATCATGAGTTGGGTAGTTGCACTCATGTGGCCTCAATTGTCGGGAAGCATATGCAATCACCTTTCCGTTCTGCATCAAGACACAACCCAAACCAAGATATGATGCGTCACTGTATACCACATATTCTCCCCCATCCATCGGTAATGCCAGAACTGGGGCTGAAGTCAACTTCCGCTTCAGTTCTTCAAAACTCTCCTGGCACTCTTCCGTCCATATGTATGGGGTTTCCTTCCTCAATAATTTAGTCAAAGGTGAGGCTATTTTAGAAAACCCTTCCACAAATCGACGGTAGTACCCAGCTAACCCTAGAAAACTTCGTACTCCCGACACATCCTTAGGTGGAGTCCAATTCACAATAGCTTCAATCTTCTTAGGATGCACCTCTACTCCCCTCCAAGACACCACGTGCCCTAGAAATAGTACCTCTTCCAGCCAGAACGCACACTTAGAGAATTTGGCATACAACTCTTTTTCTCTCAAAGTTTGCAATACCAATCTCAAGTGTTCAGCATGCTCTTCCTCGCTCTTCGAATACACTAGAATGTCATCAATGAATACTATGACAAATTTGTCAAGATATTCATGGAAAACTTTGTTCATAAGAGCCATGAACACTGCCGGTGCATTAGTAAGTCCAAAAGGCATCACCAAAAATTCATAATGTCCATACCGTGTTCGAAAAGCAGTCAACGGTACGGTTTTCTCTCCCACCTTCAATTGGTGATATCCCGACCTCAAATCAATTTTTGAAAAGACCGTTGCTCCTTGTAGTTGGTCAAACAAGTCATCAATTTGTGGAAGTGGATAACGATTCTTAACCGTCGCCTTGTTTAGCCTCCGATAGTCGATGCACATTCGCATTGACCCATCCTTCTTTTTCACAAATAGAACAGGTGCTCCCCAAGGTGATATACTAGGTCGGATGAACCCTTTGTCCAAGAGTTCCTGCAACTGTTCCTTTAGCTCCTTCAATTCGATTGGTGCCATCCGATACGGTGGGATAGATATGGGAGCAGTTCCAGGTACTAACTCGATGTTAAAATCCACCTCCCGTTCGATTGGCCCCCCAGGAAGGTCTTCTGGAAACACATCCTGGTATTCATTTACAACTCGTACTTCCTCCAACTTCTCTTCTTTAGTCACCTCAACTTGCACAAGAAAGGCTTGACACCCTTCCCTTAGCAACGCATACATCTCCATCGCCGAGATGATACCCATCGGAGTTGACTTCTTTCTTCTCAACCCTTGGAATATCATATGTTTACCCTCATCCCCAGACAAGCATATTTCCTTCTTTTGGCAATCCATCACTGCTCCATGACTGGATAACCAATCCATGCCAAGAATCACATCGAACTCATTGAAAGGCAAAATCATTAGCTCTGCCTTCAATGCTACTCCTCCCATCACAACATCACAATCGCGTATCACGCGATTAACTACCACCGAAGTACCCAATGGTGTTTTCACACCCCATCGGGTGGTCGGCTCGGTTGATATGATATGCATGTTACTAGCACATTTCTCGGACATAAAGGAATGCGAAGAGCCAGTGTCAAACAAGGCATATAGAGCATGTCCAAAGCAAGTTATCATACCAGTGACAACATCAGTAGCGGCCTCCGCTGCATCTCTAGTCAAAGCGCGTATTCCCGCCTGATTTTGGCTTCCTGCTCCCCGTCCCATGGGTTGCTGACTCGGTCCACCCCCTGGATAGGAGTTAGCTCCAGGTCCTCGAGATCTAGGACGGCCTCCCTGCCTTGATGCTCCCCTGGAAACTCCCGCCGCTGGGGTTTTCGGGCCCTGAACAGATCCCACTGACGGTGCCGGTGCTCGGGCGAGTTGTGGGCACTGTGGTCAGGTATGACCAGCCTGGCCACACTCAAAGCAGATGATCCTACCTTGAGGCAAGTTATTACATCGCCCAAAGTGCATCTTCCCGCAGGTCGGGCATGGTGGATACCCAGCGGGTCCCGTCCTGGTCGGTGGAGCTGAATATGTCACCCTCGGCCTGGGATCGTATTGCCCTCCCCTTCGGGTCTGCTGGGTGAAACCGGCCGATTGACTCGGTTGGACAAAAGCCTTCCTCTTCCTATCACCTGGCCTCTCCTTCTAGGATTCCCTCTTGGCCTTCTCCAGGTTCTCTTTCCTCAGGGAAGCCTGTTTAATGGCATTCAGGCTTACCATGTCAGCTGAGGAGACTCCCTCCTGGATGGTGTATCGGAGACCGCGAAGGAACCTCATGGCCAACTTCTCATCTCGGTCTGTCTCAATCTCACACCACTCCGATAACTCGAAGAATTTGATGTAGTAAGACAATACAGACATCTCCCCCTGCTTAAGATCATCAAACTCCCGCTGTTTATTATATATCCACTCCGGTGGAAAGAAAGTCGCCCGGAACATAGCCATAAAATCATGGTACGTCAATAGCGGAGGATAAACCTGCCCCTCCTCCTAAGAGCCCCACCAGGTCAAGGCATGGCCTTTAAGAAGCATAACCATTGCTTGGAGCCTCTGCTCCTCATCATATCCCATGTAATCGAACTGAATGCGCGACTCTTTCAACCACATTGCCGTTTCTTGGGGATCGTCACTATCCCCTCGAAACTCCTTCAGCCCATATTTCTTAAGTTGAGGAAAGTCCACCCTGATGGGGGGTGGTAACGGTGCTAACTGAACATTACGAGGGCCCACACTGTTCCGGTCACTACAAAGAAAGAAAAAGAAACCACACTTTAGTTTCTTCCACAAAAACTCCTTCCAAAGATCGTTTCTCATTTCCGCAAAATTTTTTAAAAAAATCATTTTCAAAATATTTTGTCACAATTGATCCCATTACCCAGAAAGTCTCGGTGCAAATACGAGTATGGAGTACCTTCACCCGACTGAGGGTAGCTAATCCTCACGAGTTCAGGTAACATACTTATAGTGCAGCGAACTAACCGGGCTCTGATACCACTTGTAACACCCCACCCAGAATCTCTATGGTTGAACCCGTGGTTCAACAGCGCAGCCAAATCCTTGGTGTTACTGGTTGAACTCAATCATCTCAAACATCATATCCGATTATTAAACACAACCCTAAAGCGTTATCATACAAACTCATTATTCGATCCCCAACCCACTAATTGAATTTTACAAAATTTGGGTTATTATTGAAAACACTCAAAGCAGAAATCCTAGGTGACCAAGACAGGACAGTGTTCCAAACTACCTCATGATGGTAGTACAGAAGGATAGGGCAGCCTCAGTAGTCCGATCCTAGTTGCACCTGCGAGCCTGAAAACAGACGTGGGTCAGCAACTAAGCTGTGTGTGTGGATCTTTCCCACGACCTAATTTTGGGACCGCAATCAACTAATCAAACAATCATAATCAATCATAATTTAGTACTCTAGATGCCGTCCTAAATTATCATATATAAATTACCGATCAATTTATCGAATCCACCAACTCATCATCACCAAATCACTTTATCCAATAAACTAATCACATAATTTCATGAACACATAATCAATGCATGATATGAAAATTCCGGTTAATTATTAATGGCGCCAAGGTCACCATACACTTACCCTCGCTCGAGCAAATCATCATCCGTGGTGCTCATGCAACCACAACACTCAATCCGTGGTGCTCATGCAACCACAACACTCAATCGCATAAGCGAGCTAAATCTACCCACTCTCAAGGGGTGAGGGTAAGTGCAGGCCCCTTTCTATATCTATGTGAATTAATATGATCATGAATCAAACCATTTCCATTTTCCCCATCCATCACAATCAATCCGGAATCAATGTAGTCTCACGGATTAACCAGTCCATATATATATATTCCCCGTCGATTATCAACTCGACGTTTCACATAAATCATTTCATTCTCCATTAAAGCTACTCAGCAGTACCATGTCACCATTCCTCATCCAAAATTCATCAACAATTTCACGAAATAGCGCCAACGCAAATAATTATAAATAACCCGGTTGCGGTTAAAAATATCCTTATCTCAAAATTCACTTTCCTTCATTAAAATCCTCACACAATTCATGTAAATGAATTTATTGACAAAAAAAATCCATTTAATCTAGTTCTGGTCATAAAAATCAATTTAGACAATAAAATATCAAAAATCTCGTATTAACCATTATTTTACGGTAACTTAAATTCCAACAAAGCTGTAAATCAAAAAATCTCCCAAAATACAAGGACCTCCATTTACCATCCTAAAACAGGTCTGTTCAGTTTTTATATTTTTCAATAGCTCAAAACCATGAAAATAATATTAAACTCGGTATTTACCGCAAATCTTGTATTAATCTCGTTTTTACCATTTTATAGATAAAAACTCCACCAACTGTCTAATTTACCATTTTCAGACCAAAAACCATTTAACAATTCATACTGACCATTTTAAAGTGATCAAGATCTTAAAGATAAATAAAACACGTTTTTACCGAGCTTTCCGTAAAATGCATCGTTATGCAGTTTTTAATCCGAAAACCATTTTCAAGTGAAATCTTCTGCTCAATCTGCCCCAGCATCATTTTAGACAAACAAAAATCTCTTATATCAGTTTTAAACTCAATAAACCCAACTATCCATTTTTACGGTGAAACTTGCCAAATACCGATATGTACACCGTAAAATCCATAACAATAAATAATAATCACCAAATAATCATCTCAGCAACCAAGTCATCAACCAAACTAATCCATCCATCCAAATATGCAAATGAAGCATAAATAATCGATGCAATAATTAAGATCCTCTTAATCCCCACACACCTTAATTTAGCTGATTCCAAGTCGGGAATTAAGTTCTAAAATTCCAGAGATTGGCTCTCAAAAATTCTCCTTGTTTCTACGGTCATGTAGGCGAAAACGGTTTGTCGTTTGGACGTCAAACGAAGAAACTGCGAGTTGATCAACGTTAGTACGAAGTTACGGATTAATTGTTAATTTTCTGCATGTCCCAAAATCTGCAGAAACTGGAAATTTTCTTACCTCGCGTACCAACTTCCCGGCCTTGTTTCTCCCTCGTCTGAGCTCGGAATTTAATTCCGTAAAATCTGTGATGCTCGTGGAGACTTTTTCTTCGCAACGGTATCAAGCTTTGTAGCTGATACTACCTTTAATGGTGCTGGTTTGGCTGACGAAAATGTTACGGCAAAAGTTTCGGCGAAGAATTTCCGTTGAGTTGGTTTGACGATTTTGGCTTCGTAATGAGATTTGTGTGGGTTCTAAACTTTTTCTGGGCATACAGAGGTGATGATAGGCGTTTGTCAACTATCCTTTCCTTCCTTTCTTTTCTCTTCTTGGTGTTTGTACGGAGGTAGCAATGGAGAGCTAGCTTCCCCTTGATATATATCTCTTTGTCCACTCTTCTACTTCTTCATTTACTGTCCAACTGATGGAGTAAAGGCCTGGGTCGGCCTTCTAAGGGCAGTAGCTTTGAAAGGAAGAAACTCAAGTTCCAAAGCCGGCTCCATAAACAAGCTAGCTGCTGCTGCAATGCCTACGTCATCAAGTCTTAAATGAAGCGGCGCTAATATATCACAAGTTATTCTGCAGTGCAACTGGTTAAGTTGCTAACTCCTTCATTAGCAAGTAGAAGGTCACTGTTTCGATTTCAGCGACATTCCAATTTATTTTTGCTTCGGTTTTTAGTTGTTTGTGAGTTTCCGAGTGGTTTCACGATTCCTATCTCGTATAGGATAACTTCTCGATTTTTTTTTCAGTCTCGAATCGTGCAATATATGTCCGCTACTTGGAAGAAAAAAAATTATCCGAGGTTCGGGATGTTACAGACCCACTAGGGATAGATGGCTAGTCATAAAAATTCAGCATTATATTGTTTTTGAACCTCCTCTTTGACTTTTAGTAGCCATTATGCCTTCATTCTGCGTAATTTTGATTTATGGGCTTACAACCCTCACTCAGGGGTAAACGATGTGTCACTATTTTGTCGTCTAATCTCGTCATGTCCCTATAGGATCATGCAAACACATCTTGGTATTCTTTAAACAGGTTTATGAGGCGGTCTTTCATATCTTGGCTTAGGCTATCTCCAATCTTCACCTCTCTTCTATCTTCCTCTGTTCCCAAATTTATCACGTGAATGACTTCGTTGTGAGGCTGTAAAGTACATTCATCTTGTTCAACCACTGACTCCCAGTTTGGACATGCATCCTCTTCCTCATCCGATTCATTTGATTATAGGTACGTCAAAATTGATTATTAAATCGTGAAGATCCTGAACATTCTCACATGGTTCACATATCCTGGCATGAAACAAAATAACAAATGAATGGAGGATGACAAAATGAAATGAAAAGGTAAAAGGTTTAGACACGAAAGGCTTGAATGCGAAATGCTTGTATTTTATTGAAAGTAAGAAAATGTGCTATGCTAAGAATGCACTTATTTTTCATTACATCTTGCAAAAGCTTAACTAGTATCATAGGACTAATATCCTCATTATTTAGTTTTTATTTCTAGATATTCAAACTTGACTTTATTGGGCTTTACACTGTATCCAATGAAGGCGCTTCCACAACCCTCCAATTGTTCAGCTCTTCGTTTGGAAGCATCAGACGAACTAACTCGATGTTCTCGGTGTCAACTACTCCTGTCATGTTGACTGGTAGGTTCTCCAAAGTAACTAAAATCTTATGGCTCTCAGGGACTCCTCCCATCTTATTGGTATGAATTGTCTTCGGGTTGATGGTGCCCGCTCTCTTGAATGTCTTGCTTATGTGAGGGATCACCATCTTTTTGTTTCCTGGATCCCTTCCTTAGAGATGAACCAATCTTCTGTCTCGTTTCTCTTTTTGTATCCTTCTTATGTCTTCTTTATTTGGTGAATATTCCATGCCATAACGGCTCTTGTCAACCTATTTTATCATTGATTTGGCGGCCATGATGGATGTTGCAGTAAATCTTGGCTTACGGGGTTTGCTTCCCATCCCTACATACGTTACATCCTCAATTTTGAGCGACTAGAATGCACTTTCGATTGCTTCTTCGAAAGCCTCAATATAAGGAGCATCCAGGATTTTAGTCACCAATATGTCTTCGCCGCAATATAAGTAGCATCCTGGATTTTAGTCACCAATATGTCTTCTTCGCCGAAGACCTCTATTAGGTTCCCGTCAACCACGAACTTCACTTTCTGATGAAGTGATGACGAAACTACCCTAACTGAGTCGATCCACGGTCATCCTAGCAGAAGGCTATATCCCGGATTGATGTCCATCACTTGAAACAAGATATTAAACACGGTTGGTCTATCTGGAATATAAGTTCAATCTCGCCGATCACTTTTCATTTAGTTCCACCAAAATCTCGAACCACAATGAAGCTGGGTTTGATGTATGACTCGTCAATAGGAATCTGATTGAGAGTTGACTTTGGCATCACATTTAGGGTTGATCCGTTATGGATAAGTGTATGAGCTACCATGTGTCCTTTTTATATCAGATAAATGTGCAAAGCTTTTGTATGTCCCATCCCTTCGGAGGGAATCTCGTCTTCATTGAATGAAATCTTGCCATTAGTCAGAACTGCTCCCACAATTCCATCCCACTTATCAATTGACACAGTATGGCAGACGTAGGCTTGGTTCAAAACTTTCATGAGGGCTTTTCGATGAGGCTCTGAGGTGAGAATTAAAGATAAAAGAGAGATCAGAGCAGACATGTGGTTCAATTGTTGCACTACCCTGAATTCGCTTTGTTTGATCAACTTTAGGAATTCACATGCATCTTCATCAGAAACTTGCGGCTCATACTCTTCGGGCTCTTTTGTTTTTAGCACCTCTTCTATTTCTTTGGAGATCTCAAGACCCGCTGGCTCCGTGATTTTTACCTTCCCATGCTTAATTTCATGTCTTTTGGATAACTCCTTGATTCTACGCGTTTCCACATTTTCTGGGATATAATGACTACATGACCTTGTTATTCCTCCTATCCCAGTTATATGTCTGCCACACATGGTAGGGTCACGACTTCTTGGTTCACCTAACAAGTGTAAATCCAAAGCACTGCTTTTGGATCTTCATATCTGAATGACCTTGGGGTTTTTATGATTAACGGGGCAACACTCGTGCTTGGCGAACTTTGGATCTTCGGTTCAGCCTGATAGGAAAAAACTATATTGGGCAATTTTTAACCATCTTTTTGTGATGATATCATGTCAACTTCATTTCTGTCCCTACCAATGGTGCGGATCAAGATTATTTTGGCATCCATAAGCTGGTGTAACTTGGCCTTGAATCGATCGCAATGTTGGATAGAGTGTCCTTTGGCATTCGCGGGATAAGGATACATACCCTATGGATTTGTGACAATGATTTTTTCTTCAAGAACTTCAAGATAACCATTCCGGGAGAGGATTTTGCAAATGAATTCTAGAGGCATCTTTATTTTTGACACCATCTTCGGTCTACATGTTCCTCACACTGCTCAATGGAATTTGCTCCATGCCCCCATGATTTGGCAGCGGATTATAGTTTATGTTTGGTCGACCTGGTTGTTCTTCAAAATTTAACCATCCGGCATTCACTATTTGTTGTACTTTCACCTCCAATCTTCTACAATCTTTAGTTGAATGTCCCACCACTCCGTAATGGTATTCACAATGTTGGTATGGTTTATACCAATTTGGATATGAAAGTTGCATGGGCTCACACGATAGTGGGGCGATTAGTCGAATTTGTAGTAACCGAGGAAAGATTTTTTTATAGGTGACAGGAATGGGATCAATTTGAATAGGTTTTCGATATATTATGGCATCATTTTGGTCTTGGTTATCTGTTTGGGGTACCATAGTGGGTGGATTTTGAGTAGCTGGTGATGAGGTGGAATTTGGGCAATAGGCAATTGGTGGTGGTGTTGGAAATGTAGGCATGAGTTTGATCATTTTGTTGGTTCCACCTCCTCCCTTTACTAGGTTCTCCCTGAACAGTGTAAATATCTCCATATCTTCTTCGATCTTGGTTTGCTTTCTTTATAGCCTCGGCGCTTTCCTTCTTTCCTTTCTTGATACATTTTTCGATTCGTTCTCCAATTGTCAACAAATCCATGAAGCAAGTAGTTGTAGTCCCCCACCATAATATTGTAATACGGGGGTTTTAGAGTTTCAAAGAAAATACACTATTTCCTTTTCTATGAGTGGGGGTTGGACATCTGACGCTTTCTCTATCCATCTGTGGGCGTATTCTCAAAATGATTCACTTTCCTTTTTCTCCATGTTGTGCAGATCCTCTTAATCTGGTGCTAAATCTTGGTTGTGCCTGTAATGTTTCATGAAAGGGTCTCCCTGATCTTGCCATTTCTTCACCCTTGTTCTTTCGAGCTGCATGTACCACCTTATGGCTGAACCGACTAGCCTGTTCTGAAAAAGTGCATGAGTTTGTCATCTCGAGTATTATTAGCCATCTTGTTACAGTACATGACTAAGTGGCTCCTAGGTACCATTGTATTTCTCGAACTCGGGCATGTTGAACTTTTAGGGTATAACCACATTTGGAACTAAACATAACTTTGTAGCATCAGTGTGTCCATATGATTCTATCCCTTCAATTGCCCTCATTCTCTCATCTAAATATTCCCAATTTTCTTTTAGTGCCGAATCTTCCACGAATCCCTCGACTTTCACCTTTTCCCCTGAGTCATCATGTGTCGACGGTCCTTTCTCTTCCTTGTTAGGTGTGCCCTATGGTGTAACGAGAATAAATCTAATTGATGAGCTCCCTCCCATAGGTGGTACTTATCATCCTCATCAGATTCTTCTTCTTCTTCTTCTTCTTCTTCTTCTTCTTCTTCTTCTTCTTCTTCTTCTTCTTCTTCTTCGTTAATGAAAAACTCCTTTTTCTTTTTAGACATCATCCTAATTAACAAATTCAGTTGGTCTTTCATCTCATCAACCCCAGGCCAGTTTCTCGTGTAACTGTTCACCCCCGCCAATTCACCTTGATATCATCGAGCTAATTCTAGAAAGTTTCCATGACGATTTCGAGCTTGGATCTTGTCAAATATGTGATGTCCTGATTTTTTTCTTGTGGATGCGCAATTTTAGTGAACCCTGGCCAACTAATATCGTTAATTTTTACTTAGGTTGATATATTGGGAATTTCATCCAAATGTGATGATTGCAAAAGTGCGGGATGCCATTTAATCAAGTATGGATGCAATTCTAAATTTTTCCAACGAGATAAAATATATGCTTGGGAACCAAAGTTATTACAAAACGGGAACTATCTGGTACCCCTCCTCGTTCATAATGATTGCATAACACATAAATCCTTCTTCTACCAAACCATACTATTACCCACCGCCTTCCATCCAAGTATTGTCAAACTCTTATTAAAACCCAGTCACATAACTCAAACTATTACATATTATTTTCACACAACATTGTCACGTGTCTTTAACTTTAAAAGTGGAATTGGCTATAGTACATAAGCTCTCACTGGATATTCTCAAGGTTTGGATGTTTCTATCCGGATTTTCTATTAGAGCAATTTTTTGCCTTACTGCTTCAACCTCATTGGATAGCCCATTTGCTCTTATAGTTGCATCGGTGGCTATTTAATCAACTTTGGCAATCTCATTGAGGTAATTGTTTTCTAACGCTTGTCCCATATTCTGCCACCCATACCCTTCTTCGTGGAGCGCTTCCTTTTCCTCGACTAGCTGGTTAACTTTTTCTTGAAGTCTTACAGTCTCTTAATGGTATCTCTTCACAGCTAATTCTCGTTGATGACTTATTTCTTCTAAATGGTTGACCCTTTCCCCGAGGGCGGTATTGGCCTCATGTTGTTCAATTGATGGTGATCCTTTGTTGGCGGGGTGTACTCTCCAAACTTTCTATCTTCCTTCCCGAAGTCTCATTGGTAGTCTCGAGAACTCTTATTTTACCACCCATTCAACTGCATCTTCATCTTAACATTTTCTCTTTGTAGCCTCCTTATTTCCATATCTTTTGCAACCGTGCTACCTTATAGATGTATTGGTGGAGGTAGTGTCGATTCATACGTCACCTTTCTCTTCCCTTTCAGCTTCATGGTAAGAGCTCTCCCCCGTGTTTTTGCTCCATATTGCATATTCTAGAGTCACAAATGAGTGAAGGTCAAGAAATATTCTATTGTATACATCCCTCATTGAATGACCGATGAGCCTTGGTTGCTTCGATAAACTTATAGCATCACCACTCTTTGTCCCCATATCCAAATATGAGTAGGAGAAATTCAGCTCTTCAATCCCGCCTGTCATAGGAGTAAATTGAAGACAATCGACCTGTCTCCTAAACATGTTTGGGCATAGGTTACACATCTGGTGGGCCCTAGTAACGGTATCCAATGCTTTAGTCCACATCCATATAGGATATATTCTCTAGTCATTAATGGTGCTTTCCATGACATGTTGTGTTTCCCTAACGTGGCTAAGAAATCTCTCCATTGACTTGTAGTGACTTGCAGTGACTTGTATGTAAGTTGGTGATGTTCTGGTGAATTCTTGGATTGATCGTCTATTTCCATGATACACCACTGCATACTGAACATACGGGATTCCATGATTAGGAAAGGGTTTGAGATGCCCAAAAAGCCATACCACGAGTAGGGATAAGCACCCATATAAGTAACCTCCTCCGGATCAATGACATCCACTGAGGGCGATAAAAGTCTCAGATAGAATTGAGGTGAGGGGGTTGGCATCTTTCAAATCCTATTGGAGCACCTTGATGGCAAAGCTGTCGACGTATGTGGCAAACAGAATAAACGCTTTCATGTGGCATCCACCCTTCACTGTTTTATTGAGTTATGGCATGAGTTATTTCATGTAAACTCGTTCTGGTCCTCCGCTTGACTCTATCATGTCTTGAGCTTGTACTTTGTCTATCCCCAATATCTTTGATAGAGCCTTCTTTGTATTCAGATTTGTCTAGTTCACATATATCGTGTATGGCTGGCTTATATTTATTTGCAGGATTGACTGATATTCCTCTAGCAATGGGGAAAAGTCCAATTCATTGATAGAGAAGCCGTTGTAGAATGGGTCCCCAATAATTTAGGATCTCTCTGATCATGTTGGGAGGGAAAGACACATAAAGCAGATTATCCATTCACCATACCTCTATTCAAATGCCTCTTTTCTTATTGTGAGAATTGTTGCCATGCTTGTTTTAGTATGTGAATTGGTTTGTGAATAATCTCCACTGATCCCATAGGTCGAAATTCAATTCTTTCCATTAACCTGTCTTCTTTTTCGTTTTAACTATCAATTGATCAATCCATCACATTCTTTTCTTCTTGAACCATTGGATTTGCCATCTTGTAATAACGAAGGTCCAAACATAAATTTTATCTGGTGACAAAACCTAATCATGAGATTATCCGTTAGTACAAATATTGACTTTTTAACATATGAAGATGCATGCATGCAATGTTATGATTGTCGCGCATAGTTAAAATTGAATCACTCATGTAGATGTTAGATACAAGAGAAAATTTTTTATTAATCAACTTGGACAAACTTCTGTCATTTACAGAATATATAGAGAGGAGGAATCACTAGCCACTCTATCCCAGCATCTTGCCCATTAATATAATAAATAGAAAAGGCATCCAGACAGCGTACTTCTTTCCACGAAGGGGTCTTGGGGAAAATATCTTCCAAAAGTGACGACCTTTCTTCTACAGGTCGACCTCCCAACAACTTCTTCTTATATGAGTGGGAGCGCTGGCTCTAGGAGAGGCACCTCCTAAACGAAATATTGTTCGATTAAATAGTTATGAGTTGCTGCCACTCTCCTTAGACCATAATAAGTTTCTTCTAATAGATTTTTTATCATGGTGAGTGTTGGTAGGTTAAACTCCTTGATTCTTCCATTATAGTGATATTCTTTTGGGGACATGATTTCTGATGGAACTTGATATGGTAGGAGATGATTTAGCTCCCAAGTCCTTCTTTCACATACCTCCAGTAGTCAGGCATTTTTGCAGGCTCAGTTATCATATTTCCTTTTGAACTCCCTTCCAATCTGGCCCATGGGGTCTCTATCTGTTCAAAACACCCTCGATGACCCGAATTTCTCTCTTAATGTGAAGCTTAATGGCCATATAGTTTTTGACACCTGAATTCACGAGTCTGGACTACCTGCCTATTTGGGTATGTTTGAGGAGCCATCTTCCAAAGAAATTGATATTGTTTGGAAAGAGATTTCATTCTTGAAGACATTTTTTTAGCGTGGGTTTATGAAGAACAAACCCTATGTAATTCAAACGCACCACGTGCTTCATAGGTGCATGAGTTCTGGATACCAATCGAGATGTTTCGCTGGAGCATTGTGGTATGCATAGGTGCTATATAATGCCCTTTTTTATCTTTCAACAAACCACTCAGAATACCCTTTAAGAGTTCTTGACATGATGTCTAGTGCAATCTCCACTGGTAGCCTTCTCATATTGTTGACCATTTTCTGATCTACCCAAACGGTACATGCCTGAAGTTGGGGATGATAGGTCCGTTGGGTTCGGCTAGGTACCTCGCCATCTGATCCATCTACCTGATGCAAACGGATTTTCTTGGGTGTTTGGGATAAAATGTAATCAAACGTGCAATTTCACGAGCTGGGAATCCACCAAAACTCACACAAGTACGCAAACTTGCAACTTGTAAACACTAGGGTTTTAATTCATCAAATTCTAAGGTTACAATGTTTAAAACAAGAGTTTAGATAGTCCCTGCTAGGTTAACAACGAAAAAAAAAGAAGTCCTAAACACTCTATAACTAGGAATTAAAGCTTAAACAAGAAAGGAAGTCCAATCCTAATGGTATAAGGAAAACAATTCTGTTTCTCAAAGGCAGAAATTCTATGACTTCGTACGATCTTTGAGGCTTTCATTCGAAGCTTTCCAGGTATCCAAATATTCATCCAATGCCTTTACTTTGTATAGAAACATACCTACTTTCATGTGGTAGAAGGATATGGACTCGACTCTCATCCCTGCTTCTCGAATAGAGCTCCAAAGTAGGCTTCATGAACACATTTTCTGCCTTAGCCAAATTCTGGCAGTTTTCCTGTTTTGACATACAATTTTGAGCAGCTTGGAAAATGACCTTACTAACTTCTCCTTGAGCTTCTAAGCATACCAATGTTTAGATAAACATTCCATCTTCAATACAAGCCATTAATCGTGATTTTTCATGGAACCAAATATGAGAACCAACCCTCTAAAGTAGAAATCATGAAACCGTTCCAACACTTGACCAAATTCGGCATCTTTTCTTTCCAACCTTGATAGCTTTGTTGGAAAGCAATAAAAACGTCCAGAGTTGGCCATTTGGGATCATATCAGGCTCCCCCCTCTTTAGAAAGCTTTGCCCTCAAAGCTTGATTTTCCCTCTTGTCAAAATCATCACAGAATTGATGCCAAAGTGGATCGAAGGAGGGCTGCTCAAACATGTTCTTCTGCAGAATTTTGACAGCTTCACCACTTTCCTCTACAGTAAATTCTTCGATTTCATTCGGTCTGGAGTTGTTCTTGCTTCGCCGTCCTTCTGCTCCTCCTCATACACTTGTTACAATTCCCTCCTATCTTCAGCAACCTTTTCCAAAGATAATGGCTTCAAGGAAAGTTTCTTTTAGGATGCCTTAAGATGATGTTGTTGGTGCGACTGCTTCGTCTTGCTTGGCGATCATTGTGCCATGGTTGAACAACTACCACATGAGTAAGCTTGATAGGCACAACATCACAAAGAATTTTATCTTCACAAGACCCGATTTTGATCTCCAAAATCACTTGTTCAATCACATACTCAAAGGCATCCTCCCTCGACAATCGCAATAAGAAAGGGCTACTATGCTGCTGTGTAGTTAGCCCTAACTTAGCTATTGCCCTTGAAATGATCAAATTGGATTTAATCTCTCCATCAACAATCACATAACACAATTTCTCTTGAACCAAACTGCGAGTATAGAACAAATTACCTTGCCCTAACTCCTCTGCCATTGTCAGAGCTTGCAGAAAGCTTGTACTCTTCTTATCATGTCCACTAATTTGAAAGCGGCCTTGATACCACTAGATGCAACCCTAAGGGGTTGGATTTTATATCAAAGTACGAAGCAAAAAAATCAATCCAAGGATTGGATTGATTGAAACTAATCTCGAACAAAAAACGGATGTTCTTGGGTGTTTGGGATAAAACAGAATCAAACATGCAATTCCACACATGGGGAAAGGCTCGGTTGATATAACGATAGATGTCGGACCATGATTGAAGTGACTAATCAATCGATACAAGAGCCCACAAGCTTGGAATCTACTAAAACTCACACAATTACGCAAACTTGCAACTAGTAACACTAGGGTTTTAATTCATCAAATTCCAAGGTTACAATGCTTAACACAAGAGTTTAAATAGTCCCTGCTAGGTTAACAACAAAACAAAAAAGTCCTAAACACTCTACAACTAGGAAATAAAGCTTAAACTAAAAGGAAGTCAAATCCTAATGGTATAAGGAAAACAATTATGTTTCTCAAAGGCAGAAATTATGTTACTTCGTACGATTTTTGAGCCTTTCGTTTGAAGCTTTCTAGGAATCTAAATATTCATTCAATGCCCTGACTTTGTAGACAAACATACTTATGTTCATGTGGTAGAAGCCTCTGGACTCGACTCTCGTCCATACTTCTCGAATAGAGCTCCAAAGTAGGCTTCATAAACACGTTTTCTGCCTTAGCCAAATTCTGGCAGTTTTCCTGTTTTGACATACAATTTTGAGCAGCTTGGAAAATAACCTTCCTAACTTCTCCTCGAGCTTCCAAGCATACCAATGTGTAGATAAACACTCCATCTTCAATACAAGCCATTAATCGTTATTTTTCATTGAGCCAATTGTGAGAACTAACCCTCCAAAGTAGACAACTCGAAATTGTTCCAACACTTAAACCAAATTCGGCCGTTTTCTTTCCAACCTTGATAGCTTCTCTGGCAAGCAATAAAAACGTGTAAAGTTGGCCATTTGGGATCATATCACTACCATCATACATAATAAATTCCAAGTTAACTGTGCGCGACATATTATATGAGAATGTATGATGATCGTTATGCATGCATGTTATGATCATTTTTATTTTGTTTTGTGAAAAATCGATATTTACTTACGTTGAGAAAGAAAATTACTCACATATAACACACTTCTCATATGACATTTAGGAAAGAAATGAGCGATAAAGTACATTAATTATAAAACAACCAAGTTAGGTAAACCTAGGGATTTTTTGGGGTTTAGGTAGTTTCTAGGTAAACTATATGCTGGATCGGGATCCTTAAGGATTTGGCTTCCAAGTTGTACCACACTATAACCCTTTCGAGTTTAGCGTGATACCTCAAATCATCCTCGGATTTGAGTTCAACTTGGTCGGGAAGTTTCGCATTTCCCCTAATATTGAAGGAGTCATGGTACTTTCTTCCTTTTTTCTATAAGGACAACTCGGGTATAGAGCTTTATGCATGAATGCAAACAAATAAATACGACATAAATTTAAAGCGCAAATAATACAGTAAACACCTAACAAGTAACACCCATTGAGAAAGTAGGAAAGTGCTTATTGATTGTTAATGTAGTTTATTCAAACCTCACAACGCCCCAAAATGGGTACTACTTAAATCGATAAATATTTAAGGGTTGGGTGTATTGTTATTATTACTTGGCTTATTTGTGTATTTACTCGTAACATTGAGTTAATTTGTAATTAATTTTGGATTGCTTCGATGGTAGAGTTGGACGAGCTTGACTTTTAGGTTATGCTTATTGAGCTCATTAGAAACTCATTTTTTAGCTGGGCTCGTCTTGAACTCAAGCTGACCTATTCACTTAATGAGATTAGGTCAAGCTTGAAAGTAAAAGTTTGTGACAAAATTTGCACTAACCTCGATCTGATCATTTTGGTTTCAAGCCTGAGCTGAGCTAGACCAAAACTCGGCTCACTTGCAGCTCTATTACAAGAGCACATTTATGGAGTTATTTTTTATGGTTTTCTATATATTTATTTGTGTTGATTGAGTAAGCAAAGTTATATTGAGAAGCGATTAAGTGATGTGTGGTTGATTGTTATTCAGGATATGTATTCTTATTATTATACAGTGTTTTATGTGTTAATTTGAACTTGTACCTTAAAATATTATGATTTTAATCTAAGATTCCGCTTTCACATTCAGTTTTCGATTTTACATAAAATTGAGATTTTAACTACATTGGTTAGGAGGATTATGACGTGCAAATTAATCCCCTTAACACTAGTTGGATGACACCCATAGAGTTGTTTTTAACTCAATGCATTGTGCCAGAAGACTCAAGAGAGGCTTGGTGCCTCCGTCAATGGGCGGCTCGATGCTGCATTATCGAAGGCCGAATATATAAAAGATCTCATTCAGGCACGTACTTGCGATGCTTCACTGACGAAGAGAGCAAAATTGTCATCGATGAGGTGCATGGTGGATCATGCGACATGCACGTCGGAGCACGAAGTTTGGAGAAGAAGTTGCGACAAGGATATTACTGGCCGACGATGAGAAGAGACGCGAAAGCACACATCATCACCTGCCATCAGTGCTAGGTGCATGCCAATGATATCCACATGCCAGTTGCACCGATGCAAGGCAATGTAGGCATCTGGCCCTTCGCCCAATGGGGCATGGATCTTTTGGGTCCTTTCCCAAAGGTGCCTGGTCAAATTAAATACCTAATTGTTGCAGTCGACTACTTCTCAAAGTGGATTGAAGCTGAGCCATTGGCCACCATTACTGAGGCTCAGGTGCGAAAATTCACAAGGAAGAACATATTTACCTGATTCGGTTTGCCATAGTCCATTGTCACGGACCACGGAAAGAGTTCGATTGCATGAGGATCGTCAAATTTTGCGAAGAACATGGTGTTGTGTTGCGATTCTCATCAGTGGCATATCCTCAAGCTAACAGGCAAGCGGAGGCGGCCAACAAAATTATTTTGCATGGGTTGCATACCAGGCTGACAGGCGCCAAAGGCAGATGGGTGGAGGAGTTGCTTATTTTTTTATGGGAACACTGGACAACCTACAAGACAGCCACGGGAGAAACACCATTTTCCTTAACTTACGGCGGTGAGGCGTTCATTCCAATCGAGGTCACTGTTCCAAGATATCGGGTGGCTCATCACGACCCAATCAACAATGATAAAGAGCGAGTCGACGACTTAGACTTGGTGGATGAGAGGCGTGAAGTAGCAGCTGTGCGCCTAGAGGTAATGAAGAAATAAGTTGCAAGATACTATGACAAGAAGATACGCTCGCATGGCATCACAGCAGGCGCCAAAGTACTCAAACGTGACTTCCGGCAAGACTCCCATGAGGGAAAATTGGCACCAAAATGGAAGGGTCCTTACCGTGTTTGCGAAGTTGTTGGCGCCAGCACGTTTAAGTTCGAACATCTCGATGGCAAGGCGTTAAAAAGGACATGGAATGCACTAAACTTGCATCTCTTCCAACCATGCATACGTGCCCTCCTTGTTGGGGGGCGATGTCGAGGTCCAAGAGTAGCATTGGTCACTTTTTCCATTTTTTGTGGGTCACAAGTGTTATATTGAGAAGCTCTCGTATTGTGTCCAAAACGCCTAAAGTAGTAGCATCGTAGCGTGTTAAAAGCGCCCTATATATGTAGCTCCCTGATTATGTTAAAGTGCCCGTTCATGTTACTTTGTCGTGTTCATGTCCAACCAACCAAACAGCCCAAACTCGCGCCCTTCGGCTAAACGATGTGTAAATAAAAATTGGAGTCAGTTAAAGCACCCAACTAGTTCCATGCGAACGAAAAATTGGGGTATAATCGGAAAGCGCCCTACCTAGCTCCCCCGGAAATGAAAAATCAAGCAATATCTATATAAGGCGCCTTGCATGACACAATGAATGAATAAAGCGAGTCGAAACTTGTTCGTTCTTATATAGTGCGGAGGATACTCAAAAGTAAAAGGATGAATTACTAAGGTAGAAAAATACATAAGATTTCATTCGGCGCCCGTAGACGCTTCCCCCGCACTAGCCTCCTGATCCTCGGGCAATGGAGGGGCATGTGCCATCGGAGGCGTATCTGTCGTAGGAGGCACGGGCGCCTGTTCTCCCTCGCCCGTGCCAATCATGTCTGCGATCATGAAGTCGGCCATGTCTCCATGATCCCAAGCCTGGTCCGGATGATCCCGATCGAGCTTCTTTTTCTGAATACTTATGCTCGTCAGGCAAGCATTCGCAAAAAAATTCTTCCCAGCCTCGGAGTCCTCGTAGTGATCCAAGGACGCTTTCATGGCGGCAATCTCCTTTCGAGCATCCTTCATGGCCTTCTGGTAGTTCTTGTGACCATGGGACAAAGCAGCCAGGTAATCTTTGAGCCTTCCCTTCTCTTCTTTGAGAAATTCGATTTCGTTTGCCTAGTCGCTCACCTCTTTCTAGAGCGACTCCTTCTTGGACACCAAGGTCGAGAGTTTCACCGAAAAATCCTTTCGTTCGGCCTCCAACTGAGCCATGAACTCAGCTTTACACTTTTGCCGCTCCTCATCAAGGGAGGTATGATGTCGAGAAACTTCCTTGGTTGTGGCGAGATCATCCTTCAGCACAGTCAAGGACGAGGAAGCCGCCAAACTTTCCCCTTTTGCTGCCTCCAGGCGTCGGACGCCTCTCTCAGCAAAAATGAGAACGTACATCTGAAAGTATAAGTAAAATCTTTCATAAAAAAATTATGAAAACCACAGAATAATTGATCAAATACCGTGGCGCCCACTTGAGCAAGCTCCGCAAAGAGGTGCTCCTCGTCGAGCTCTGAGAGCACTTGAAGCATCTTCGCCGCAGAAATCGCCAGGCCCATCGCGTGGCCCGGTCAACAGCGGCGCGAGGACAGCAAGGCAGGGCGATCCAACCAAGTTCGGTCCAGAGGGGCTGGAGGATCGGGCGGCGCCCGTCAGCCCCAACCAGTAGACCTTTCTTTTCCAGCCCCACTTGGGCACACCGTCGCCCACCCTGCCTCGTCGCGGCTGCTTTGTCGTTCTCTATCTTGTTAGGACGAGCTTTTTTGCTGCCGTGAGACAGGGGAGCGCCTGTCCTCTTCTCGCAACGCACCAAAGGTGACTCTTCTTCTTCTTCCTCCGGTGGTGCGTCGAAAGTGCTTGGGTCGTCGGTCGGGTCTACTGGACCCACAGCAGGTGCCAGAAGACGCCACACTCGCCGTCTTTGCATTACGACGCGCTTTCCCCTGACCGGCACCACCTGTGGCCTTCTTTGCCTCCTTCTTCTATTAGGGAACTGGTGAAGGGGGCGCCTAGGCGGTTGAAAAACCAGGCGCCCCAGCATTCATCATAGCCAGACGACTCTTCATCAAATTAGCAGTACTGGAAAAATCAGACCCTGCACAAGGTGAAAGGAAAAAATTAGAACGATCGGGTAAAAAAAACAAAGCAATCAATAAAGGCGGGCTACGCACCATCATTATAATATTCCGCTAAAACTGGGGGCGCTCAGCAGTCAGGCGCAAGTTAATGGGGTTAGTGCATATAAGTTTGGCGCCTTGGGTCTCGTCCGTAGACGAGTGAACCTCGATATTAAAATTTGTTTTGTTTCCAAGCTCCATTTAGTCAAAAAGGCACCTCCACTCTCGAAGGAGTCTCGATATGCCTTCATGAAAAAGAATATGTGGAACCAACTCCTCCCTAAGTTAGGGCACTTGACCACGAAGTTGTATGAAATTTTTGTGCGCTTCCGTAGGTATAGGCAATTATCAAGTGGAATAATGTTGAAGAAATAACTGAACAAGTTAAACGTCGACCTCACATTGTGCACCCTGCACTTCAACTTGAACAAAATCACCACCAGAATAAAATAGGGTGATAGGCGCCCTAGGGTGCAGCCGCAGGTGGCCAAAATCCCCTCCAAAATGGGGTCGATCGGGAACCGCAACCCGAAACAAAAGTACTCCTGGTAGACCCCGCAACCCGAAACGAAAGTACTCCTGGCGATCAGGGAGGCAGATGTGTACCACCACTCACGAGACAATTGCAGACTTGTAACTAATTCCCTCACTCGCGCCAACGACACAGTAGATTAGTGATCCAGCCTGGCCACGTCAAACGGTATTTTTGATGTATCGAGCGGCACATAGTCCGGGGGGGATAAGTTTTTTCCCACTAGGTGATTTTATACGAGCCATCTGCTGGCATGAAACCCTGAGTAGATGCGGTTGAAATTCCAGCAGACTGAGGCGCCCTCTCTAAAAGCAAAAATCGAATCATGCGCACAACCGCAACGCGAGTGTGTTTTGCAAAAGTAGGAGACAAAATGAGGGCAGGGGGAAATATTTATAAGAAGGAAAGAGGGTCCAGTCTCGAGATCCACGCCTGTTTGCCACGTGTCACCATCCCGGACGGACGTTTGAATTTCAAAATTCGCCCGGGAGGGGGGCAAGGGGAGCACGCAATAGCAGGCGCCTAGGTCTAGGAAAAGCAGTAGTTGATAGGCGCTCGATTCAATAAGACCGAGGCGCCTGTAACAAGAAAAAAGGAGGGCATTTATCGCGTGAGGAAGAGGCACCCCACTGGGTGAAGATGCGTGAACCAAACTGTCGGAAGGAAACAATTATGGAAAAAGGCTGATGGACATCAGGCGGCCGTCTCAACGGAGAGGCAAGGAAATATTTAACAGGCGAGGGGAGCACGCAATGGCAAGCGCCTAGGGCAAAAAAGAAGAAATGCTTAAGGTAACAGGCGCCCAGTTCAACAACACCGAGGCCCAATCTGAGTCACTATATCCAGTGAGCTGCATACTAGAATCATGTGCATAAAACAGTCCTTGACCTGGAGCATTTCTAAGGTAACGCAAGACCCTTTGCAAAGCTTTGAAGTGTACTGTGGTTAGTGAATCCTGATATTGACATAGCTGTTGAACAGCATATGTAATGTCAGGTCTAGTTGTATTCAAATACTGCAACTGACCAAGCCAATGCTTGAATTTGCTAACATCATGAAAAGGCTCTCCATCTTGAGCTTATAAAACTTTTTTAACACTGGAAGGAGTTTTGGCAGGCTTACATTCATCAAAACCTGTGTCCCTTAACATCTCAAGGCAATATTTTCTCTGGCTAGTGTGTATTCCTCCATCAACCCTGTTTACCTCAAGTCCAAGAAAATATTGCAATTGACCCAAGTCTTTCATCTTAAATTCTGACTTCAGCATTTCTTTAACTGCCTCTACTGCTTCCAGATTAACACTTCCAATGACAATGTCATCAACATACACAACTAAAACCACTAAGGAACCTTTCACAGTGGAAAGGAAAATAGAACAATCTGCACTAGACTGCTTGAACCCATGTGAAAGCAAAGTTTCAGTAAGCTTTGCATACCACATCCTGCTGGCTTATTTTAAGCCATAAAGTGATTTTCTTAAATGACATACTTTGCCCTTGTACTGACCTTGTTCTTTCAAACCAGGTGGAACCTCCATGTACACCTCTTCATCCAAATCACCATTAAGAAAAGCATTGTTTACATCCATCTGATGCAAGTACCAGTTCTAAGAAGATGCTACTGCTAACAACAGTTTAACTGAATTTAACTTTGCAACTGGGCTAAAAGTATCACAATAATCAATCCCATATACTTGATTATAACCATTGGCTATCAGTCTTGCCTTAAAACGTTCAATACTACCATCTGGGTTATATTTGATCTTAAAACCCCACTTATTACCAATAGCCTTCTTCCCCTCTGGCAAGTCTGTGATCTCCCAAGTCCCATTGTCATATAAAGCTTTAAGTCCATCCCTCATGGCTGCTTGCCAACGAGGATCAGTAATGGCTTCTGCATAAGAAGCAGGCTCAACAGTAGCCATGATTGACAGAGCAAAATGCTGCTGTTCGGGTGATAAAAGGGAAGAGCAACAGACTTGAGCCATACCCACATAGTAGTCATTGTATTTAGATGGAAACACAACTTGCCTTGTAGACTTTCTAGGGGGAACTACTGGTGTGGGAGATGAAGAAGAGGAAGGAAGGTAAGAACTAGGAGGAGAAGAGGTGGATTTAAGTGAAGTGAAGGATGGTGAGGATGTGGTAGGAATTGCTACAGGAGAAGTAGCAGGTGGGAACATGGGTTGTGCAACAGATGGAGGAGGAAACTCTGCTGCAGGTGAAGCTGCAAAGGAAGGATGACCTGAACAAAGATCATCCTGAACGAAAGAAGAACCAGGATAAGAGGGGAGATGAGATGACTCATCCTCTGGAGTAGTACTGTCTTCTTGCTCATTGGATTTAAAGGGGAAGACAGTTTCATAAAACACCACATCACGATTGATAAAAACCTTTCCTGTGGCAATATCTAACAGTTTGAATCCTTTAATGCCTATGGGAATACCAAGTAAAACACATTTTCTAGCTCTATGATCAAACTTATGCTTGTGACCTTCAACTATTGTGGCATAAGCCAGGCAACCAAAGACCCTAAGTGACATGTAGTCAGGTGGGACTTGATGCAAAATCTCAAAGGGGGTTCTATGGTCTAAGACAGGAGTTGGAGTTCTATTTATTAGGTAGGCAGCATGAAGAACAAAGTCTTCCCAATAGAGTAATGGAAGGCCAGACTGAAATTTGAGAGACCTGGCCACATTAAGAAGGTGTTGGTGTTTTCTCTCCACCCTACCATTCTGTTGAGCAGTATAAACACAGCTCATTTCATGTACAATCCCCTTTGAACTATAAAATTCTGCCATATGGAATTCTTGATCCTGATCAGATCGAATGGTTTTGATCAGTTTGGAAAATTGGGTTTTTACCATTTGACAAAAAGATTGCAGAAGGTTTCTGGTTTCAGATTTGGTTTTCATGAGGAAGACCCAAACTGTTCTATTGCGGTCATCAACAATGGTCAAGAAATACTGAAAACCACTTCTGGAAATTACATTCAATGGACCCCAAATATCCACATGCAATAGATCAAAAGGTTCTGAACTAACAGAGGTGCTAAGAGGAAAGGGCAACCTCTTCTGTTTGGCAAAATGACACACCTCACAATGTTTAGATTAAGGCAAAACAACTTCATTACATTGATTCTTAACTGCTCTTAGTCTAGATAAGGAAGGATGTCCTAATCTAGCATGCCAAATGTTGAAGTCTGAACTGGAAAACTGGGAAACTCCTGCTGCAAAGGGTTGAGCAACTCTACTGGAATTAAACTCTTGACTCTTTGACTGAGAAAACAGATACAATCCTCTATCCACTTGGGCTAAACCAATCCTCCTCCGAGTACTAAGGTCCTGGATAACACAAAAATTTGATTTGAAAACCAATGAGACTGGGTGATTTTTGGTCAACTTAATTACAGAAACCAAATTGTAAGTAAAGGCTGGAACAAATAAGACTTGGGTGAGGAATAATCCACAAGGCAATGAGACTATTCCTATGTGAGTGGCTTTAACCTATTGCTTGTTAGGGAGATTCACAAAGATGTTATCAACTGGTTTGCTTTTGATAAAGAAACCAAGACTATAGACAATATGGTCTGTTGCACCTGTGTCTAGTACCCACTCAGATCTATGTAATGAACCAATAACATTGGAGTGTGATTGGTTACCTGCTGAACTTGAAGTAGCAGTGAAATGAGCAGGAGTTCTGACAACAGAGTTAGCTGAAGCTTGATGAGTGTGTGACTGGCCAATGACTCTTCCTTGTGCAGCAGAAGGCAAGTGTGGTGAACTGGGTGGTGATGGTGAGGGTGAGGGAGATCCTGTAAGCATGATCTTTAGTTTCTCAAACTGGTCTGGGGTCAGAAGTTTATGAAGATTAACATCACTGCCAGCCAAGGAAGACCCCCCAGACTCAGACAAGCCATTTTCACAAGCTCCAGCAAAAGGCTGTTCTCCTTGTTTCCTTTTGTTCTTAAGTCTGTAACAATCAGCAATAATGTGTCCTTCTTTCTTGCAATACCTACACCATTTCTTCCCCTCAGGTGTGTAATCCCTAGGATTTTTACCAGATGGTGGAGTTCTACCCTGATGTTGTCCAGTGGCAGATGTAGACACCACATTTTGTCCGGGTCAAAACCTGTTGCCAGCTTTGACCAATAAAATTGTCTCTCACTAGTCTAAGAAGGGTTCATGTTAAACAAGAGTACGATCTTTCATTCAAGTTTAGTACGAGACGAAGCAATCGAGTTCCATGTCGAGGTTTGAAGCACAATTCGAGTTCCATGTCAAGGTTTGATGCACAAGGGATTTGAATATACAAGGAAAGTACAATATCGTATTATTGAGGAGGAATTCAAAAGCCAACATCATTACAAAAGTTAGTACACTCCTAAGCATCAACCAAGTTCACAAATCCAAGAAGCAAAGGCCCGATAGACATGGAGAGCCCACACCAGCAAGCTGCAAAACAAAGAAGAGAGTAAGCTAACACAGGCCCAAATTTCGAAAACAGTTTCGGCCCATAAGCTGAGCTCAGGTTGGCTAACAAGCCCAGGAGCCCAAGTCTACAGACTGGTTTGGCTCAAATTCACCTCGACCCAAACCCAACTCGGCCCAACATTATCCAAACCAGTCTGAGCCAATCTTATCTACGATTTCGCCTTCCAAGGAGAGTCTGCAATTTTGCAGAGACAACCTCAAAATCGGCCAATGACCGAGTGACACGTGGATCTATCTCTTGTATAATAGGGCACTTTGAGCTCTTTGTTGAGGGGGGACGATGAAGGAAAAAATGAGGGGAGGGCTGGAGAGAACACAGATTTCATAGTTCTTTCTTAGAGAAGCCATAGACAGACATCTTCCATTTTCGTTTTACAAGCGAGGTGGGCGAGCCAGAGGCAAAAGCAAAGGATCCTGAGGTCCAAGGTTAGAGATTTGTACTCTTTCGTCTATTTAGATAATAATACAAGTAGAACCATTTACGATCAATCACTTGTCCAGATCCTTTTAACTACTAGTGTCTCTATCATATTAGTTTCTTTCATCTAATATCCATTTTTCATCTTCCCTCCATTTAAGTGCTCACTAATTACTATTGCTCTTTATGATTAGCAATTAGTTATTTATTGACTATAGTTGCTTAGCATACATCATGACTCCGCTTTTTATTTTACAAGCAGTTATTATAGCCAAATTTTCCTAGTTTTAATTTCCCTTCTTGCTATAAAGTCGATAACCACAATATTATCGTACATAAACAAATTTAAGTAGTATAAATAGATAAAGTTTTGATCTCTTTAGATCAAGATCTAGATCCAAATCCAAACCCCCAACAAAAACACCATAAACATAATAAATTTCTGATTCACAAACTTTTACCAGTTCTTTAATCAATCGAAAATCATACATCAAATAAAATCACAAACACAAACAGTGATTAGTGGTCAATATTTTAGCAAATCACATGCAGAGGCTGTGATTTATATTCGTCAAAGTAATCATTTTAGAACATATTAATTACTTCTCATTAAAGAAAATTCCTTTCTTACCAAATTCTAGCAGATTAGGAGTTACTTCTAAAACCATCAACCAAACCACCAAGCATGAAAATATTCGAGATCATCAAACACACATACAACATATTTCCAAACCACAGATTTGTAAACCAAATATAAACCGAAACACAATCCTTTCCTTTTTTAGTTCAACCACCCCAATCATATTAACCCGAGTTTAGGACAACCTTACCCAGATCTGTCCATTTCCAATAACTGCATCAAAACAAAAGTAGAGGTCAGAATAGATTAAAGAGGTAATAAACCGAAACAAAAATAAAATAAAATAAAATAAAATTCTCACCTGACTTCGTCGGCTGAACTTTGCCGACGGAGATCTCGACGACCAAAGAGTCCCTCATCCTCCACCCGACTGAAATAAAATTTTTATTAAAACCCAAAATACGAATAAACCACATAAACCTAAAAACAAAAATTAGAACCGAGCCTACCATCGACCTCCCCTCAGTCTGGTTGAGGCTGATGGACTCCTTGATCCTGCTCTCCACCCCATTGCTTCCTTCTCCTCCTCGTCCAAATCCGAAACCCAAAAACAAACAAAAATAAATCAGAAACCAAAACTCCACTAAAGGACATAATCGAACCGAAAATTAAAATGCATGCCGATGAACTTACATAGATCGTCGATTTCTAGTCGATTTAAAGAGGCTACAGTCGTTCTCTTGCCTGGATCGAAAGGGAAGGCGTTCTGTTGCGCTGAAGGAGAAGGATCGAGATTGAGGGAGAGAGGGAGAGCAGCGGCGGCGGTTTTGTTTGGCTGGGTTTTGGTTTCTCTGAAAGAGAAGAGAGGAGAAGAATCGAGAAAAAGGAGGGCGGCCGTTTGTAGAGCTAGGGTTTGATTTTGGGTCTCAAACGATGAATTTATACCCACCCACGAATGGCAAAAATGCCCCTAGGGTTTTTAGCTTATTACGCGGCCCTGCCACCGCGTTTTTGGGCAATTACAAAAATACCCTTCCCCCATCCCCACACTAAAACGAAAAAAATCAAAAAAATTGCACTCAGTTCGTTTCGAACCCGCGGTCTCGGGGTCAGAGGAGGCTAGCGGTTTGACCAGTTGGGCTGCTGGCCCATCATCCGTCAATTTAACCATTCCGCTTAATTTTATTCCTCCAAAATCCTTAATACGAAATGTAGAATTGCGGATTAAGTTTATCTCTTTTTTTTATATATACATCACAATACTTCCTAATAACTGAAATACTTGCATTTAGCGTCATAACCTCATGATAATCTAAATGCATTTTTATTATTAACAAAATTATAATACGAAAATCACGATCAGTGGAACGTGATTACAATTAAGTTTTTCAAAGTCCTAACGAACTACGTGGACTTTGATCCCGTCTAACGGGTACGTAGGCAACCGATAAGGTTCGAGTCCAACTAACCAATTAACTTTATATTTTAAATTTTTATGTCAGTAAGCGTATAATCAAATTACAACTAATACGATTTAATTTCTTTAGTGGTCTGGTAAGACCCTAAAAATACCTAAAATACCTAATAATAAACTAATACGATAAAATCATTAAATGGTCCAGTGGGACCCTAAAATTACAAAAACATTACTAAAAATACACCCAACTCATATAAAAACTTATCGACTTAAGTAGTACCGATTTAGGGCGTTGTGGGGTGTGATTTCACTTCCCCACACCTAACCGTACTCCCGAACCCAAATTTCTTAACCGCAGACCATACCTCGGTTCTGACCCTTAAGGTTAGAGCCGACCGAAGAGTGTTCGATCCACTCCAAGTAAGATCGATGGCGACTCCCAAAAATGCCGACGCGACGACATTCGGACCCCCCGGACGGGACGGTTGCGACAGTTGGCGACTCCTCGGTTCTTATTTTCTTTTACGTGTTGGGTGTTTACTACTTATTTGCGCAATTATATTTTCGCAATTTAAATTTTGCATTCATGCACAAAAGCTCTACGCCCGAGCTATCCCTTTAGAAAATTGAAAGGAGTACGGTGACTTTCACAGTGGTGGTAGTCACGCAAAACTTTCTAACCAAGTTGAACTCGAATCCGAGGATGATCCCGAGGTATCTAGCCAGTCCGAAAGGGCTACGGCAGGATACAACTTGGGAGCCAAATCCCTAGGAATTCCCCTGCCAGCATATAGTAAGCATAAAAGCCTCCCTAACCCGTCCAATATTATCCCGAAACCACCCTAAAATCATGTCGTTAAACCGCCCGAAAGCCCTAGGTCTACCTAAATAGGGCAACGATGTGATTATATGTGTTTGGTAATCTAAATGGATGTTTGCTTGCGACTTATTGATATTGTGTTTTATCTTTTACTCGCAAAACTATGTGATTGTATGAATGAAAAATGTTTTCAAAATTCATGAGCATCATTCTCTCATAAGATTTTCATTCACTCATTAACAATTTATCATAAAAAGATAAAAATGCGTGCATGATGAAAAATAAATTTGCATTCATACATCATTAACATTTGCATAAGCATCATGCATATATACCCATAATAAAAATAATTTGTCAGTTTTAAGATGGTTCAGGGTTTCTAAAATCATTCATCCACGAGGAAAGAGAGTCAAGTCTTTAAGTATTTGACAAGATCCAAGTTTGACCTCATCATGGAGGCATTCCAGAAGAAGATGGTTGATGTTGAAGGAAAGTTGACCGGATTCGATGAAAAGCTATCTGGGTTCAATCAAAAGCTAGAAGGTGTCGACGAGGTGAAAAATCAACTAAATTTGCTTATAGGGATGATGTCAGCAAAGAAGAAAGAGGTAGCAACCAATGACGAAGAAATGTCAGTTTACAATGACGATAATGGCAAGCCACATAATGGGGGCAATTCGGGCAAGAAATCCATCTGTATACCCATAAACGAGAAGCTTGATAAAGACAAAATTGGATCATCAAAACTTGATGACCCGCAAGGGAGACGGAAGTTAAAAGAAACTGTGATCGATGCCATGTCAAGAGAAAAACTTGAACGACTCGATGAACGAATAAGAGCTATAGAAGGAACGGAGTCATACAGGCCCACAGATGCATCGCAATTATGTCTGGTCCCAGATGTGATAATACCTCACAAATTCAAAATGCCAGAATTTGAAAAGTACGAAGGTGCTACTTGCCCTAGAAGCCACATGGTTATGTATTGCAACAAGATGGCTAACCATATTCGGGATGAAAAATTGATGATACATTGCTTCCAAAACAGCCTAACTGGGCCAGCCGCAAGATGGTACATGCAGCTCGAAAGGTCAAAGGTCAAAAGATGGCAAGATTTGGCTGATGCATTCTTCAGACACTATAAGCATAACCAAGATTTAGCTCCAGATAGGGAGGATTTGCGTAATATGGAGAAACAAGAGAAAGAATCTTTTCGTGAATACCCCCACAGGTGGCGAACAAAAGCTATAGATGTTCAACCTCCTCTATCAGAGAAAGAAATGGTGTCAATCTTCTTCGACACACTCAAGCCTCCCTACTACAACAACATGGTAGGAATAACCACGACTAACTTTGTCGATCTTTTGATAATCGGTGAAAGGATAGAAAAAGGGATCCGACAAGGCAAGATGGAAATACCAGAAGGCTCCGCGAGACTAAGCCAGAACAAGAGAAATGAAGAAGAGGTATATTCATCCCACAAAGAAGCAAAAGAGAAAACACGAAAAAGCAATTTTCAAAATAATCAAGCCCTCCCATATGTTGCAACTACCACACCAATATTGCAACCTCCAAACTTCATGAAATCAACGATCCAAAATCCCACACCAATACCACGACAAGGTGCCAATCGAGATGTTAGTATCACAAGGAAAGCAAAAAGGGTATTTGACCCCATCCCGGTCACGTATACCGAACTCTTTCCTCAATTACTCCATGATCATCTAATCACTTCCATTCCGGGCGAGACTCTGAAACCTCCATTTCCAAGGTGGTATAGGTTCGACAAGCATTGCGATTACCATTCGGGAGTCCAAGGGCATTCAGTGGAAAATTGCAACGCTCTGAAGATAAAGGTTCAAGACATGGTGAACGCCGGATGGTTGAAGTTTGAATAAGAGGAGATCGTTTACATGTCAACAACAGCCTACTGCAGACTCGTGGAAGTCAATAAGCATAACCTCAAATAAATATAGAGATAGCTCGCCACGATAAAAGTGTATCACCTTTTGCTTTCATCATAAGAAATAAAAGGTTACTCACGTTTCTACCTCCTCGGAGCATTTCGTGATCATTATCAATCTCGATTTCGGATTTCGCATCAATGGTCCCTATCTTTCCAAGTAATAAAAATCTATTTCACGAATTTTGACTTGAATTCTCTGAAATAAATCATAAATCAATTTCATGTGTTCAAGTTAAGCCATGGGATTATCATGCCAAACAACTATGAACACCCTACTGGTGTTGAGAGATTACGAACACCCTACTGGTGTCACGATTTCGAACACCCCACGGGTGTTGAGAGTACACAATGCCAACTTATGTTGAGTATATAAACACCCCACTGGTGTCCGTAAATCATGTGAGATGATAGTCAAGGGATGTAGTGGGGATACGACATCAGGATATTTTAAGAATCCTCTCACATTTAGCCGAATCTCGTCACCAAAATAGTGTTTGAAAAACTATCCAATTAGCCCAGCCATCAAGAGAGACACTCATGTTGTCGGCCATCAAGACAAAGTCATAACCTTTTTGTGCTCGTGCCCAGAAACACAAAGTTCAGTTGAAGACTTAGTGAAATACGTAGGGGCATAACAAAGTCAAGCAAGTCCCACAAACGTGAAAGTTTCAAAAGGGAAACAACAACAACAAAGCATTGTGGGACTTACAACTAGATGCCCCTTTCTATGTTACCTAAAGTCATAACCACTCAGCCAAGAGATCTTCCAACCAATATCCAAGGAAGAAGCTCAATCAAAAGCTTACGTGATAAGAAAAAAAAGCCATGCAGTCACTACCATTACACAAAAGAACTCCTCAGCATACCATTCTGGGTTGGAGCAAGAGTTCATTTGCTTCCTACTCATTCTTGCCTCTCAAAACCAATATTTTAAGAAAAGAGGGCAATCCAAGCTATAGATATACTCTCTGGAAACCACCAACATTTCCAAGAAAAAGAAAGACTTCCTCGATGAGAGAAACTACAAACCTTATACGAATCCCCTATTCCCATCAATTAGCCACATATCTTTGGGGGCAAGCCAAAATTTCTCGACAAAAGTCATGAGATGGCCAAAATCTCTCAAAGATCTTCCTTCTATCATTGTCTCAACCCTGCTACAGGACAGTGAAAATTTCAGGATAAGAAGATCCCACAGTCAAAATCAACCAATAACCTCATTTCATGAAAAATCATATACCTCCACGACGAGACCATATGAGATCACCTAAATCAACCACACAAAGCTCTCTTGTTGAGAAAAACCTTAACTTCAAGCTCATGTGGCCGTCAACATAGACAGAGTCATCTCATGGTGACAGGAATCTTGATAGTAGTCGAAGTGTCGTAAACTTAAAACATCCATAGGAATGAGTGAAAGCGAAAAAGAGGTCAAGGACGGGAGTGAGAGATCACGGATATTCTCATGGCTCGATTTGCACTCTTCTTGAAACAAAAACAATTATGAGCATTATGAAAACAAAATTTGTGGCAAAAGTCACATGAGAAAATGTATTTGCTCAATTTGCACACTCTACCTTAAACAAGAGCTTTACAATCTAAAAATGAGTTTTCACTTTGTTACTCCAACAAAGTTATTTTCAGACGTTGTTGCATTTATCCCAAGTCGAGGATGATAAAAATCACATTTCGTTCCAGAAGATGGAGAATGAATAACCTATCTTTGGGGGCAAAATTGGGGCAATTTAGAAGAAAGTTCAAGATACTAAGTAGCTAGACTACTCAACTTTCAACTCCCTATTTATGAAGAAATTTTGAAGAACTTGGAGACACTCAAGTTCCATGAGACCAGGTGGTCAGCAAAACTATTCTCCAAAGACATACTTACAAGAAGAAGCACAATATACTCTATTACCAAGAAATACGCAACCTCATAGAAGGTTGTACTACCCACCTTGGGAATCAAGAAAGAAAAGACAGTGCAATATGATGCATCAGGACTCCCTGTATCTCAGATAGACTCAATCAAAAGTTCAATCCGAAAAACCAATCCTGACAAGACATACCTCAAGATGATAGATCTTCTTAACCAAGCAAAATATCGCTTACATCGCAACAAATACCACCAAAGGCAGGGCCCCTGGTCGAACAGATTATTCCAACTCTAAGCCTAAGAGGTTGGGTTTCCTAGACATCATGCATCAAGGCAAAAAGTAACCAATATCCCTACCTCTGCACCATAGAGGCGGACACTCAAAAGCTCGCGCTATCGAGTTTTGGGCTCAACTAACGATCAAGTCTTCCAAAGACAGTGACAAAATTCCTGGTGAATGATGGATTTAAAGAAACCCAGGACCAACAACAAAAACAATGTATTTTTGCATGACATTCATGACATCATTATTCAACATGATACATCATAGTGTCATTTCTAAAATCATGTGCATGAGTGCATCTCTACTTTAGACATGCATTGAGCATCTCATCAGAACCTCAAAACAGATTTGCTTCAACTTTCAAAGTCTACCGAGATCCCCGAAGATATCGCATCTAATGTCATGCTAGAAAACCCCATCCCCGCGTTGGCGAACGCTATAAAAAAAACGTCCCCGCGTTGGCGAATGCTATACAAAACACGTCCCCGCGTTGGCGAGCGCTATATAAACACGTCCTCGCGTTGGCGAACGCTATAAAAACACGTCCCCGCGTTGGCGAACGCTATAAAAAACGTCCCTGCGTTGGCGAGCGCTATATAAACACGTCCCCGCGTTGGCCAGCGCTATAGAAAAACGTCCCCGCGTTGGCAGACGCTATATAAAACACGTCCCTGCGTTGACAAACGTTTAAAAAAAAACGTAATTTTCCCCGCGTTGGCAAACGCTATATAAAAATGCAATTTCTCGCATTGGCGAATGCTATATAAAAAAACGTAAGTTCTCGCGTTGGCAAACGCTATATAAAAATGTAATTCCCCGCGTTGGCGAGCGCTATATAAACACGTTCCCGCGTTGACGAACGCTATAGAAATACGTCCCGCGTTGGCAAACGCTATATAAAAATGTAATTTCCCACGTTGACGAACGCTATATAAAAACGTAAATTTCTCGCATTGGCAAACGCTATATAAAAATGCAATTTCACGCGTTTGCAAACAATATGCATAAACATAAGACTCGCGTTGGCAAACGCTATAGAAAAATGTGATTTCGTCATAATCAGCATTCACAATGCAAACACAAGCTACTAGGAATTCTAACGACACTCAAACATAACTTTTTGTGATACGATACAATCATCAACAGAGTTCTACAAAATATGGTGTCTTTTCAAGGACTTTGTATAACTCTTTATACAAAGAGATATACAAAGTGGGGGCAACTGTAGACACCACATTTTGTCCGGGTCAAAACCTGTTGCCAGCTTTGACCAATAAAATTGTCTCTCACCAGTCTAAGAAGTGTTCATGTTAAACAAGAGTACGATCTTTCATTCAAGTTTAGTACGAGACGAAGCAATCGAGTTCCATGTCGAGGTTTGAAGCACAATTCGAGTTCCATGTCAAGGTTTGATGCACAAGGGATTTGAATATACAAGGAAAGTACAATATCGTATTATTGAGGAGGAATTCAAAAGCCAACATCATTACAAAAGTTAGTACACTCCTAAACATCAACCAAGTTCACAAATCCAAGAAGCAAAGGCCCGATAGACATGGAGAGCCCACACCAGCAAGCTGCAAAACAAAGAAGAGAGTAAGCAAACACAGGCCCAAATTTCGAAAACAGTTTCGGCCCATAAGCTGAGCTCAGGTTGGCTAACAAGCCCAGGAGCCCAAGTCTATAGACTGGTTTGGCTCAAATTCACCTCGACCCAAACCCAACTCGGCCCAACATTATCCAAACCAGTCTGAGCCAATCTTATCTACGATTTTGCCTTCCAAGGAGAGTCTGCAATTTTGCAGAGACAACCTCAAAATCGGCCAATGACCGAGTGACACGTAGATCTATCTCTTGTATAATAGGGCACTTTGAGCTCTTTGTTGAGGGGGGACGATGAAGGAAAAAAAAGGGGAGGGCTGGAGAGAACACAGATTTCATAGTTCTTTCTTAGAGAAGCCATAGACAGACATCTTCCATTTTCGTTTTACAAGCGAGGTGGGCGAGCCAGAGGCAAAAGCAAAGGATCCTGAGGTCCAAGGTTAGAGATTTGTACTCTTTCGTCTATTTAGATAATAATACAAGTAGAACCATTTACGATCAATCACTTGTCCAGATCCTTTTAACTACTAGTGTCTCTATCATATTAGTTTCTTTCATCTAATATCCATTTTTCATCTTCCCTCCATTTAAGTGCTCACTAATTACTATTGCTCTTTATGATTAGCAATTAGTTATTTATTGACTATAGTTGCTTAGCATACATCATGACTCCGCTTTTTATTTTACAAGCAGTTATTATAGCCAAATTTTCCTAGTTTTAATTTCCCTTCTTGCTATAAAGTCGATAACCACAATATTATCGTACATAAACAAATTTAAGTAGTATAAATAGATAAAGTTTTGATCTCTTTAGATCAAGATCTAGATCCAAATCCAAACCCCCAACAAAAACACCATAAACATAATAAATTTCTGATTCACAAACTTTTACCAGTTCTTTAATCAATCGAAAATCATACATCAAATAAAATAACAAACACAAACATTGATTAGTGGTCAATATTTTAGCAAATCACATGCAGAGGCTGTGATTTATATTCGTCAAAGTAAGCATTTTAGAACATATTAATTACTTCTCATTAAAGAAAATTCCTTTCTTACCAAATTCTAGCAGATTAGGAGTTACTTCTAAAACCATCAACCAAACCACCAAGCATGAAAATATTCGAGATCATCAAACACACATACAACATATTTCCAAACCACAGATTTGTAAACCAAATATAAACCGAAACACAATCCTTTCCTTTTTTAGTTCAACCACCCCAATCATATTAACCCGAGTTTAGGACAACCTTACCCAGATCTGTCCATTTCCAATAACTGCATCAAAACAAAAGTAGAGGTCAGAATAGATTAAAGAGGTAATAAACCGAAACAAAAGTAAAATAAAAAAAATAAAATTCTCACCTGACTTCGTCGGCTGAACTTTGCCGACGGAGATCTCGGCGACCAAAGAGTCCCTCATCCTCCACCCGACTGAAATAAAATTTTTATTAAAACCCAAAATACGAAATAAAAAAATACGAATAAACCACATAAACCTAAAAACAAAAATTAGAACCGAGCCTACCATCGACCTCCCCTCAGTCTGGTTGAGGCTGATGGACTCCTTCATCCTGCTCTCGACCCCATTGCTTCCTTCTCCTCCTCGTCCAAATCCGAAACCCAAAAACAAACAAAAATAAATCAGAAACCAAAACTCCACTAAAGGACATAATCGAACCGAAAATAAAAATGCATGCCGATGAACTTACATAGATCGTCGATTTCTAGTCGATTTAAGGAGGCTACAGTCGTTCTCTTGCCTGGATCGAAAGGGAAGGCGTTCTCCATCTCCTGCCGTTTTCCCTTCCTCCCCACCGAAAAATGCATGAATTAGAAACCCTTGATCCGTTTAAAAGAGGCAAAAATCAAAGGGAGAAGAGCATGCATGGCTCGATCCTTACCTGGAACGGGACTCTCCAGAGATGGCGAGTGGGAGAGAAGGCGAAGGAAAGAGGAGAGGGCGCTTTGCTCATAATGGTTTTTCTCCGGTCTCTGGTGGAAGAGGGGCAGAGAGAAGAGAGAGGCGAGGCGAGAAGAGAGAGGTTAGGGTTCTGTTGCGCTGAAGGAGAAGGATCGAGATCGAGGGAGAGAGGGAGAGCAGCGGCGGCGGTTTTGTTTGGCTGGGTTTTGGTTTCTCTGAAAGAGAAGAGAGGAGAAGAATCGAGAAAAAGGAGGGCGGCCGTTTGTAGAGCTAGGGTTTGATTTTGGGTCTCAAACGATGAATTTATACCCACCCACGAATGGAAAAAATGCCCCTAGGGTTTTTAGCTTATTACGCGGCCCTGCCACCGCCTTTTAGGGCAATTACAAAAATACCCTTCCCCCATCCCCACACTAAAACGAAAAAAATCAAAAAAATTGCACTCAGTTCGTTTCGAACCCGCGGTCTCGAGGTCAGAGGAGGCTAGCGATTTGACCAGTTGGGCTGCTGGCCCATCATCCGTCAATTTAACCATTCCGCTTAATTTTATTCCTCCAAAATCCTTAATATGAAATGTAGAATTGCGGATTAAGTTTATCTCTTTTTTTATATATATGTCACAATACTTCCTAATAACTGAAATACTTGCATTTAGCGTCATAACCTCATGATAATCTAAATGCATTTTTATTATTAACAAAATTATAATACGAAAATCACGATCAGTGGAACGTGATTACAATTAAGTTTTTCAAAGTCCTAACGAACTACGTGGACTTTGATCCCGTCTAACGGGTACGTAGGCAACCGATAAGGTTCGAGTCCAACTAACCAATTAACTTTATATTTTAAATTTTTATGTCAGTAAGCGTATAATCAAATTACAACTAATACGATTTAATTTCTTTAGTGGTCTGGTAAGACCCTAAAAATACCTAAAATACCTAATAATAAACTAATACGATAAAATCATTAAATGGTCCAGTGGGACCCTAAAATTACAAAAACATTACTAAAAATACACCCAACTCATATAAAAACTTATCGACTTAAGTAGTACCGATTTAGGGCGTTGTGGGGTGTGATTTCACTTCCCCACACCTAACCGTACTCCCGAACCCAAATTTCTTAACCGCAGACCATACCTCGGTTCTGACCCTTAAGGTTAGAGCCGACCGAAGAGTGTTCGATCCACTCCAAGTAAGATCGATGGCGACTCCCAAAAATGCCGACGCGACATTTTTGGGAGTAAAAATGCACATTTGAGAGCTTGAGGGGCTAACTATAGCTTTTTGGGTTGGAGTTAGTTTAACCTACCATATTTCCATGTATCTATCTAATCTAAAACATATATTATACACTTCACTTAGTTTCAGTTTTGCCACATACTCATTTTTACTTTGTACCGTGTTTTCCGGTGGGGTATAAAAGTAATCCCACCCCTTAGTGCAATTATGGTCTCTGCATACAATTAAACATAGAACAAATGTTGGGCCAAAAAATTTAGACTACGGATATTGTTATTCGGCGGGCTACTGAGTTCTAAATCGCTCCCCTCCGATCCAAAAAACAAATCCCCTAGGCCCTATGTTCTTCCTCAAGCACCATCCCTCATTGCTTTCTTCTCCTTCATTCTATTAATCCGATTATAGGTTAATTATGCTACTGCATTATGAACTTTGCTTTTACATAGGGTGTTGAGCTGGAAAACGTTGGATTTAAAGAGATCGTAGATCATAAACTCATACATTCAAATGATTATTCAAAGAAAAAGGTTTCTTAGATTTGAAGTTGACAGAATTATTATTTTTTCTTTTGGGAATTGGTATTGGTTAAAAGAAATATTTGGGTCTTTTCTGAAATCAAAGTTTGAGGCAATGAGAAGAACAATGATACTTACCCGGAAAAAAAGAACAAGGTAATTTGGTTTAACGACTTTGTAATTTACGTTAAGTTGGTATTCTATAACTATCATATAAAATAAACATATGTTACATGTATTACGTGATGACTATTGTATTTTACTTGGTGAAATCTATAATTATCTTCCGAATATTATTTGTTGAGTGATTGGGTTTGGTAGCAAAATGATGACGGACCTGAAAATTCTTCTCAAGTAGTATGTTGTGTAAAAATTGACTTTTATGGTAGGATTTGTGAATTTAATGGTGTGGGCATCCAAACAACTAAATTTAGGGCGACAAAATTTGAAAATTTAGGGCGACGAATAGTAACACTCCTAAATTTATTGGTCCATATAAGAAAGGACAATGAGGGAAATAAGAGATTTAGGAGAGAGCTAACCAAATTTTCTCTGCAGTTGACCGGATTATGGGGCAATGCGTGAATTTCCAGTTGTTTTATCATCACACTTTTTAAGTCTGCTCCGAAAATTCAACGTCATATATTTCATTCATTTTAAATAGAATTTCAAAAAAAGAAATTGCATAGAATTATCATATTTTTGGATTAGTATACATTTATGGTTTCGTTTCTACATTGAAAGCTTAGTTTCCAGAAGAATGTTCCTCTCGACTATTCATAGCTGGAATTTTTCCAATTATCCAGCTCGTATATAATCCCAAACCTTATCTCTCATCAACCTTCGTACTAAATTTCCATTGGAGAATAATCCAATAGAAATTAGAAATTTGTTAGACGCCCATTATGAACTTTGCTTTTACATAGGGTGTTGAGCTGGAAAACGTTGGATTTAAAGAGATCGTAGATCATAAACTCATACATTCAAATGATTATTCAAAGAAAAAGGTTTCTTAGATTTGAAGTTGACAGAATTATTATTTTTTCTTTTGGGAATTGGTATTGGTTAAAAGAAATATTTGGGTCTTTTCTGAAATCAAAGTTTGAGGCAATGAGAAGAACAATGATACTTACCCGGAAAAAAAGAACAAGGTAATTTGGTTTAACGACTTTGTAATTTACGTTAAGTTGGTATTCTATAACTATCATATAAAATAAATATATGTTACATGTATTACGTGATGACTATTGTATTTTACTTGGTGAAATCTATAATTATCTTCCGAATATTATTTGTTGAGTGATTGGGTTTGGTAGCAAAATGATGACGGACCTGAAAATTCTTCTCAAGTAGTATGTTGTGTAAAAATTGACTTTTATGGTAGGATTTGTGAATTTAATGTTGTGGGCATCCAAACAACTAAATTTAGGGCGACAAAATTTGAAAATTTAGGGCGACGAATAGTAACACTCCTAAATTTATTGGTCCATATAAGAAAGGACAATGAGGGAAATAAGAGATTTAGGAGAGAGCTAACCAAATTTTCTCTGCAGTTGACCGGATTTTGGGGCAATGCGTGAATTTCCAGTTGTTTTATCATCACACTTTTTAAGTCTGCTCCGAAAATTCAACGTCATATATTTCATTCATTTTAAATAGAATTTCAAAAAAAGAAATTGCATAGAATTGTCATATTTTTGGATTAGTATACATTTATGGTTTCGTTTCTACATTGAAAGCTTAGTTTCCAGAAGAATGTTCCTCTCGACTATTCATAGCTGGAATTTTTCCAATTATCCAGCTCGTATATAATCCCAAACCTTATCTCTCATCAACCTTCGTACTAAATTTCCATTGAAGAATAATCCAATAGAAATTAGAAATTTGTTAGACGCCCATTAACATATAGAATTAATATTAATCTCGATCCTCCCAATAACTTAATAAGTGATATGTGAATCTGATTTTGGTATGGTATAAAGTTGAGCATTATGTATTCAAATTTTAGTCATCCTTAATATTAACATTTAATTGTACAAAGAAGAGAATAAAATCATAGACTGGCTCTCAAAACAAAGTCTTATCTATCACTTCGATATGTATGAACTAATGAACCCTCCAGGGGAGTTTGAGAAGACTATGCAGGAAGATATTTTGTGGGTAAGCTTTCCCAGGATGGTAGTGAGGAGTTAGTAGCATATGTTGGGTAGGGCTAGTTTGAGATATTTAGGGGTCGTTTGGAAGTTGTGATTGTTTTGTTGAGATTGTCATTATGCATGTATTGTTTACAATGCATCGTTTTTTTTTGTTTTTAAGCAGAAACAATACATGGATTGTTTCTATGATGTGACAGAAACTATCACTCATTTTGAGTGATTGTTATATCTCAACTTTAGTCCACTAGATGTGAAGGCTGATCAATTGTTTCATAGCATAAAATGTTATCAACTTGTGCATTGACAGTGATATGATAACCTAAAATTTTTTTTGTTCCAAAAATTATCAACATGGATTATCTTGTAGAGCACAAAAATATGATAATTCTATGAAATTTTTTTTTTTTGAAATTCTATTTAAAATGAATGAAATATATGACGTTGAATTTTCGGAGCAGACTTAAAAAGTGTGATGATAAAACAACTGGAAATTCACGCATTGCCCCAAAATCCGGTCAACTGCAGAGAAAATTTGGTTAGCTCTCTCCTAAATCTCTTATTTCCCTCATTGTCCTTTCTTATATGGACCAATAAATTTAGGAGTGTTACTATTCGTCGCCCTAAATTTTCAAATTTTGTCGCCCTAAATTTAGTTGTTTGGATGCCCACACCATTAAATTCACAAATCCTACCATAAAAGTCAATTTTTACACAACATACTACTTGAGAAGAATTTTCAGGTCCGTCATCATTTTGCTACCAAACCCAATCACTCAACAAATAATATTCGGAAGATAATTATAGATTTCACCAAGTAAAATACAATAGTCATCACGTAATACATGTAACATATGTTTATTTTATATGATAGTTATAGAATACCAACTTAACGTAAATTACAAAGTCGTTAAACCAAATTACCTTGTTCTTTTTTTCCGGGTAAGTATCATTGTTCTTCTCATTGCCTCAAACTTTGATTTCAGAAAAGACCCAAATATTTCTTTTAACCAATACCAATTCCCAAAAGAAAAAATAATAATTCTGTCAACTTCAAATCTAAGAAACCTTTTTCTTTGAATAATCATTTGAATGTATGAGTTTATGATCTACGATCTCTTTAAATCCAACGTTTTCCAGCTCAACACCCTATGTAAAAGCAAAGTTCATAATGCAGTAGCATAATTAACCTATAATCGGATTAATAGAATGAAGGAGAAGAAAGCAATGAGGGATGGTGCTTGAGGAAGAACATAGGGCCTAGGGGATTTGTTTTTTTGGATCGGAGGGGAGCGATTTAGAACTCAGTAGCCCGCCGAATAACAATATCCGTAGTCTAAATTTTTTGGCCCAACATTTGTTCTATGTTTAATTGTATGCAGAGACCATAATTGCACTAAGGGGTGGGATTACTTTTATACCCCACCGGAAAACACGGTACAAAGTAAAAATGAGTATGTGGCAAAACTGAAACTAAGTGAAGTGTATAATATATGTTTTAGATTAGATTAACATTTAATTGATACGCTAAAAAGACTGTTTGGAACCAAATGAATATATAGGAATTTATTTAATTTCAAAATAAATTTTTGTGTATAATTTATTGTCAAATGAATTCCTATAAGTGAATGTCATATTATAATCTTTATAAATAAAATGAATTAAATTCCCAAATTATGATTGGAGTACGTTCATAATTAAACTAAATTAAAAAGGTTTAATTATAATCTCATTAATTTCAATAAGAAACAACATTATTATTATTACTCATTAGAAATCTATATCCCGACCCACGGTGTATGGGCTCAATGTTATTTGGGTTCGGGTTCTGGGCCTGGTCTGTAACCGTTTCCTTTGCCATATTGGATTAGGTTTAGACCCACATGGAGAAGTACTATAAATACTATAAATACTTCTCATACTCCTCTGTAATTTGTAATCTCCTCGATATAGTGAAACTGGCTCTCTCTCGCCCGTGGACGTAGCTAACACACATCGTGTTAGTGAACCAAGTAAATCGTGTGTCTGTGTTTTTTTCGATTCTTGCTTTCGTATTCTTGCTTTATCGATTCCGGCGATTTCCCGATCCGTAGCAGCGCGTTTATAACAAGTGGTATCAGTGCCACGACTGGAAATCAGGCTAGGGTTTTCGATTCAGAAGAATGACGTCGGTGAACATGAAGATCGAAAAGTTCACGGGGAAGAATAGCTTTGCTATATGGCAGATCAAGATGCAGGCTTTTTTAAAACAACAAGGGTTGTGGGGGCCGTTGTCTGCGAAACAGAATAAGGCAGCGGTCAATGATGATGAGTGGAATACCCTGGAGGAGAAGGCCCACTCGACCATCATGCTATCGTTGTCTGATGACGTCATCACTGAAGTCGCTGCTGAGAAGACTGCCGCGGGCTTGTGGTTAAAGTTGGAGAGTCTGTATATGACAAAGTCCTTAACCAACAAGCTGCATCTCAAGCAACGGTTGTTCAGCTTGAGGATGCAAGAAGGTACGCCTTTGAGGGAACATCTCGAACTGCTTAACTCTATTTTGCTGGATCTGCGTAATATAGATGTTCAAGTTGATGATGAGGGTGCTGCCCTAATCCTGCTGGTTTCTTTGCCGAGTTCATATGAGAATTTCGCCGACTCTTTTATTGCCGATAAAGAAAGCGTGTCGTTGGAAGATGTCAGGTCTGCCCTTCATACGAGAGAGATCAGACATAAGGCGTCCGGATCTGGTACAGGTGGTGAGGCATCGGGTTTGGCTGTTACAGGTGGAAAGGGAAAGAAGAAATCTGGTAAAGGGAATTCGAACAAGAATTCCAAGGGTCTCGGTCCACAGCCAGGTGATGCTTGTCACAATTGTAAGGAAGTGGGGCGTTGGAAGTACAACTGTCCCAAGAGAAGGGCAACAGAAGAAACAAGGTTCAGTTGTCGTGGCAGATGTGGACAACAGTTCTGAAGACGATCTCGCCTTGGCTGTAGATGAGAAGGCACATCGTGGGGATGTGTGGTTTCTGGACACTGCAACCTCATACCATATGTCTCCGAACAGGGATTGCTTCACAACCTACGAGCAGATAGATGGTGGTAATGTGGTCATCGCAAATGGAGCTGTCTGCAAGGTTGTTGGAATCGGGTCCATAAAGGTTCGGACACATGATTGTTCGTTCTGTACTGTGAATGATGTCAGGCATGTTCCACGAATGACAAATAACCTGATCTCCTTGAGTCTACTCGACAACAAGGGTTTCAGTTTCAAAGGAAAAGGTGGAGTTGTGTATGTCTGCAAAGGTTCAAGGAAGGTGCCGAAGGGCGTGAAGCGTGGGACCTTGTATGCATTACAAGGGTCTGTGTTGCCTGGTTCTGCTGCAGTTGCATCGTCTCAGGTTCATCAGGAAGATATGACCACTCTCTGGCACATGAGACTGGGGCATATGAGTGAACGGGGGATGCAAGTTTTGTCAAAGAGAGATCTTCTTTGCGGGCACAAGGTGCCGAATTTGGAATTCTGCGAGCATTGTGTGTTTAGGAAGCTACATCGCAGCAAGTTTCCCAAGAAGGGTATCCACCGGACGAAGGGGATACTAGATTACCTCCACTTCGACTGTTGGGGTCCTTCATGAGTTGAATCCATTGGAGGCAGCAGGTATTTTCTTTATATTATTGATGATTATTCAAGATTTACTTGGATTTTCATGATGAAGCAGAAAAAGTGAGGCTTTCACGAAGTTCAAGCAGTGGAAGACATTGGTGGAGAATCAGACTGGGAAGAAGATCAAGAAGCTACGAACGGACAATGGTCTGGAGTTCTGTAATTCTGAGTTCAACGAATTCTGCAAGGATGAAGGGATTGCCCGTCATCGGACTGTGAGAGATACACCCCAGCAGAATTGCGTTGCAGAAAGGATGAACCAGACGTTGTTGGAGAGAGCACGGTGCATGCTCTCTAATGCTGGACTAGAGAGAAGATTCTAGCAGAAGCAGTGAACATGGCGTGCTTCCTGATAAACCGTGGGCCTCACACAGGTATTGAGTTGAAGACTCCTTATGAGGTGTGGTATGGTAGGCATGCTGATTACTCTTCACTGAAAGTTTTTGGGTGTCCTGTTTATTATCATGTGGATGAGGGTAAACTGAACCCAAGGGCAAAGAAGGGTGTATTTGTGGGTTACGGAGATGGAGTTAAGGGATTTTGAGTCTGGTCACCTTTTGAGCATCGAGTTATACTCAGTCGAAATGTGATATTTGATGAGAAGTCTATGTTTAACCCCATGTTGAAGGTTATTGTTGTTGAAGGTAGCAGGAATGTTGATAAGCAGGTGGAGCTGCAAACTCTCAATGAGAGTGAGTTTGAGCACCAAGGTGGAGAAGATCAACATGAGGATGTTTCTACAGAGCCAGAAACTTCAAAGTCCAATGCAGGAGCTCAACAGTCTATAGCTTCCGGTAGACCAAAGAGAGCGACTGCAGGAGTACCTCCAGAGAGGTATGGTTTCGAGGACATGGTGGCGTATTCATTTCAGGTTGCTGAAGAAGTGGATGCAGGTGAGCCACAGTCCTATAGAGAAGCCGTTTCGGATGACGAAGCTGATCAGTGGCTTGCCGCAATGGGAGATGAGATGGAATCCCATGACAGGAATCAGACTTGGGAGCTAATCAAACGACCACAGGGAAGGAAGATTGTTACAAACAAGTGGATCTACAAGAAGAAGGAAGGAATCACTTCTAAAGAGGGCATGAAATTTAAAGCTCGGGTGGTTGCACGAGGCTTTCCGCAGAGGGAAGGAGTTGACTACAATGAGATTTTCTCACCAGTGGTCAGACATACTTCGATCAGAGTGCTACTAGCAATAGTGGCACATTATGACTTGGAGCTCGAGCAGCTAGACGTGAAGACAGCTTTCCTACATGGAGAGTTGGAGGAAGAAATTTACATGACTCAGCCAGAAGGATTCGAGGTTCTGGGAAAAGAAGACTATGTTTGTAAGCTGAAGAAGTCCTTGTATGGACTTAAGCAGTCTCCGAGGCAGTGGTACAAGAGATTTGATAGTTACATGCTTGAGCTGGGCTATAACAGAAGTCCATATGATTGTTGTGTGTATCACAACAATGTGGAGGATGGTTCGATGATCTATCTTGTTCTGTATGTGGATGATATGCTCATAGCTGCGAGGTCAAAGTCTAATATCCAGAAGTTAAAGGGGCTTCTCAGTGCTGAGTTTGAGATGAAGGATTTGGGAGCTGCTCAGAAGATCTTGGGTATGAAGATTTACAGGGATAGGTCAAAGAAGAAGCTTTTCTTGTCACAGAAGAGCTACATCCAGAAGATACTGTCGAGGTTTGGCATGTCTTCAGCAAATCCCTTAAATACTCCTAGTGCTTCAAATGTTCATCTATCCACAGCTTATGCACCACAGTCAGAGGCTGAGAAAGAGTACATGTCGAGAGTCACATATGCTAGTGCAGTAGGTAGCTTGATGTACGCTATGGTATGCACTAGACCTGATCTTGCACATGCTGTTAGTGTTGTCAGCAGGTTTATGATACAACCTGGGAAGGAGCATTGGCAGGCTGTGAAGAGGATCTTCCGGTATCTTAAGGGTACACTTGATGTGGGGATTAGCTTCGGAAGTGATACAGAGTGCTTGGTGTCTAGGTATTCTGACTAAGACTATGCTGGAGATGTTGACACGAGGAGATCGATGACAGGTTATGTATTCACTCTTGGGAGTTCTGTAGTGAGCTGGAAGGAAACTTTGCAGTCGACGGTGACATTGTCTACTACTGAGGCAGAGTATATGGCGTTGACAGAAGCTACTAAGGAGGGAATATGGTTGAAGGGACTGGTTGGTGATCTGGGTCTACATCATGATTAGGCAGTGGTGTATTGCGATAGTTTGAGTGCAATATGCTTGGCCAAGGATCAAGTCCACCATGAGAGGACTAAGCACATCAACGTGAGGTATCATTTCTTGAGGACAGAGAAGAGGATTAAGGTGAAGAAGGTTGGCACCGCGGATAATCCTGCTGATATGTTCACGAAGCCGGTTCCACATGGCAAGTTCCAACACTGCTTGGACTTGCTGAATGTCTTGAGTGGGTGACTCTGCCCTGCGGGGTATTGATGGCGGGAGAGAGAGAGAAGGAGCAGAGTACATCAGAGATTTCAGAGGAAGAGGATTCAAGTCAATGTGGAGATGTGTTGATGTGACTTGAATCGGACTATCAGCCGCTACGACTGGTAATCGGCGGTCTCGCTATATGTATGTATGTATGTATGTATGTATGTATGTATGTATGTATGTATGGGCTCACGGTGTATGGGCTCAATGTTATTTGGGTTCGGGTTCTGGGCCTGGTCTGTAACCGTTTCCTTTGCCATATTGGATTAGGTTTAGACCCACATGGAAAAGTACTATAAATACTTCTCATACTCCTCTGTAATTTGTAATCTCCTCGATATAGTGAAACTGGCTCTCTCTCGCCCGTGGACGTAGCTAACACACATCGTGTTAGTGAACCACGTAAATCGTGTGTCTGTGTTTTTTTTTATTCTCGCTTTCGTATTCTTGCTTTATCGATTCCGGCGATTTCCCGATCCATAGCAGCGTGTTTATAACAGTAGCAATATTCAAAGTGAATATTTGGTAAGTTCTCAAATACAGCTGACTACCAAAAATTGTCCAGGTAAATCCAGGTTCATAGAGGTTTTTTCATGTCCAGTTCCATGGCCATTCTGACGAATTTGGCTTGCTAGGGTTTTTTAGTGTGATGCACGGAAGGTGTGATTCCATTGAAAAGGGATGAGGTAATGGTCTAAAGAGGGTTGTTTAGAAAACCATTTCAGAGGAGGCCTTCTCCACTCTTTTTTTTTTTCTGCCTTTCAATTTTTATGAGGGGCCATATAAATTTGTTTCTTATTCGGTACTTTATATGCTTGCCGCGGATAAAGACGAAAACCGAAGAAAATGTTATTAGATGGGCGATTCGTGGAAGGAACGTGTTGAATGGTGAAAGAAACAAATTTTCAATATTAACAATCATCCATTAAAAGTTACTTGTTAATGAACTACTATGAATACCTCTCTAAAGATTACTTGTTAATGTAGAGAAGAATCACTTTTTGACAAGGTTAGATCTCTAAATTTGTACGAAAATCTATCAAATGCATTTAGTCTCATGATTATTGAATTTAATGTTTAAACCTGTAAAACCTAAAATTCATGGAACCCTACAGACCATCTATATATACAAGAGAAGGTTTCCCTCTATGACCTTCATTTGGGAGAGTCATCCTGTATCTAACATCATTCTTGGTTGTATTAATCCAAAAACTATAAAAGATAATAAACTAGAGTTAAGATTGTCTTATGGGTATTGATAAAGACGAGCTTAAAAGAAAAGGGGAAAAATGACCACTTTGTTTCACTATAATTTTTTTGGATTTATCTTTCGACAATTTGACTGGTTCAATACATATACTCTTTACTTATTCCTTTGTTGATGACAATGCTAAACCAAATCAAGTTTAGGTAATAGGACACCTAAACTGGAATTCAAGCCCTTTTGAACTCTTAATTTTGCTTATCTGTAACCATCAGTCAGTGGACTTAATCATGCCAGACATCATCGAGTTTGAACAACCACCTTCTGCATTCTGACATTAAAAAGTCAAAACATACCTCAATCATTCTCTTAACATATCAGTTAAGTGATTGATTAGTATTTAATATAACACTAATCCATCAATTAAGATGAGATGAGCACAAGTTAGACTAGTTCATACTGCCACTTAGCAACTGAGAAATGTATAATTAAGGAGCGAAAGCGTAAGACAATTATCCAACCCCTGTAAATGTCAACTAAACAATCACAATATAGAAATCCAAGGCATTGACAAACATGCAGATTAGAATTGTAAAACGATCCCATCACATAAGCCAGAAGCTGCAACGAAATTACCTTCCTTCCTTACTTGCTCTCCACCCAAAGAAATCCGTCTGCAACTCTCAAATTTGTTCACGTTATATATCTCTTCTCCTCGTTTACATCTCATCTTATCTTCACTTCCGACCAACCTCTAAAAAGCATACACCACCATCGCCGGAACGATGCAGGAAACCCATTTCCGCTCTACCCTGTTCCTCATAACAGCAGCTGCTCTCATCTTTTCCGTTACCAATTTTTCTCAAGTGGCTTCCCTGAGTTTCAACTACCCATCTTTTCCCGACAGCACGACCCCCGATTTCATCAGGAACAAATCCTACGTGGCCGGCGACGCGATCCAAGTCACCCCTGACTACAGAGGCGACACAATTGCAAACCAGGCCGGCCGAATCGTCCACCGCCGGTCCTTCCGACTCCACAGAGACGGCCGCCTCGTCAAAGCGTCTTTCAACACCACATTCGTTCTCAGGATTAAACCGATGACCCAGCCAGCAGGGGAAGGCCTGGCATTCGTATTGACCGCCGATCCGTCCCTGCCGGCGAACAGCTCAGGGCAGTGGCTTGGAATCGTCAACTCCACCACCAACGGCACGGCGCAGATTGTGGCGGTGGAGTTTGACACCAGGAAGAGTTACCCTGAAGATTTGGATGATAATCATGCGGGCCTGAATTTGCAGAGTGTTTACTCTGTTGAGCAGGTATCCCTGTCAGGAATCGGCGTCAATCTGTCTTCAGAAACTGATGTGACTGTACGGATTGAGTACGATGGCACCAATTTAACGGTGTTCTTGGGAATAATTCGGATCATCTCGCGGTCGATCGATCTTTCTGTTTATCTCCCCGAGCAAGTTTATGTGGGGTTTTCAGGTTCCACTAGTCAGCTCACGCAGTTAAACTGCATCAGGTCGTGGGAATTCATCAGTTCTAAAATTGGGGATGGCGATTCTAACATGCTCTGGGTTTGGATTGTTTCCCCGATTCTTGCTATGGTTTTCACTCTCTGCTCCACTACTGGGTTTCTTCTATGGAGAAGGAGGCGGATGCAGTTGTGGGACGACCCTAACCCAACAATCGAAGAGGCAATTCAGGGCTCCTCCACAGCTCCAAGGAAGTTCAAGCTGAAGGAACTGAAAAATGCGACAGGGAATTTCAATCCGAAAAACAAGCTCGGAAAAGGCGGATTCGGTACTGTGTATAAAGGAATCCTGGAGGGAAAAGAAGTCGCAGTGAAGAAAGTCTCCAAGAAATCCACCCAAGGGAAACAAGAGTTCATTTCCGAGGTCACCACAATTGGGAATCTCCGCCATAGGAATTTGGTGAAGCTGATTGGATGGGCTTACGAGAGGCGAGAGTACCTTTTGGTCTATGAGTACATGCCGAATGGAAGTCTCGACAGGTTCATTTTTCGTGACGACAAGTGGGTTAGCTCGAACGGACCGTCCTCAGGTCTAACTTGGGCGACTCGAATAAGCATAATCGTGGGAGCCGCCCATGCATTGGATTATCTTCACAATGGATGTGAAAAGAGGATTCTGCATCGCGACATTAAGGCTAGCAACATAATGCTGAATTTGGATTACGATGCCAAATTGGGTGATTTCGGTCTTGCTCGAACCATCCGCCAGTCCGACCAGACCCACCACTCCACTAAAGAAGTGGCAGGCACGCCTGGTTACATGGCTCCGGAGATTTTTCTGACCGGACGTGCGACAGTTGAGACTGATGTTTATGGTTTTGGTGTCCTGATGCTAGAAGTCGCTTGTGGTAGGAGACCTGGAGGAGGTGTGATGTGTCCAGATGATGACGACTACAGTAGCAACATTGTGAAGAAGGTTTGGGAGTTTTATCGGATGGGTGATTTGTTGAATGCAGCGGATTCCAGGATGAATGGGGACTTCCACGAGGAGGAAATGGCCAGAGTGTTGATCTTGGGATTGACCTGTTGCCACCCAAATCCAAACAAGAGGCCTTCCATGAAACTTGTTCTTAAGGTTCTTACCGGAGAAAGTGAAGCTCCTGAGCTACCCCTAGAAAGGCCTGCTTTTGTGTGGCCTCCCCTACCTCCGTCATTCAAGGATAAAGATTACTCCCTCGTCGGAAGCCAACTTACGGCGTTTACTGAACTCTCTGGTAGATAAGAATAAGACTAGCATAGGGCCCGACCGATTGGCCAGTGGAGTTATATTTTGATTTTCTAACTTACTATTATGTTTGGTTTATTTCGAATACTTGAATGACATCGTAGAAACTACCCTATTGTATGTAGTAATAGTTGTCTTGTGTTAAAATGACAGACATGTACATTTCATAGTTTTCATATCGTATTCATTAATATATGAGCCTTAAGTAAACATTGTTGGTTTTACTTTATACCAAATGATACTTTTCTAATTTATTAATTTTAAAATTAATGTAATTGAAATAAATTAAATTTTATAAATGAATTTGAAAATAGTATAGATAATATCGTACTTTCAAAATAATTTTTCGTAAGAGCTCCTAATAAGACTTATGTGTTATATAAAAAACTGTTCATCTTTTTTCAAAAAAAATGTTTTTTCGAGCTAATTGGCCCAACTTAACCTTTCAAAGCAGAAAATACTTCAAAAATTTAGGTCAAATATAGACTTAAACTAAGAATACAATTTATTGCACTATGAGGTTCATTGATATGGTAAAGTTATAAATAAATCAATTATAATTCAAAAATAAATAGTGGACACTACCATACAAAATAATTTATCCTCCATCAAAATTCATAAATCACTAATAATATGTGCTTCTTTGGAAAAATATGAAAATTTGTTTTTTTTATCATGAACAAACACTATTTCACGTTGTTTGCAAATATGATTATAGATATTGTGTATATGAATTTTTATACCATCCTAATTTTATTTCTCAATTGAGATAATGTAACTAATATATTCTTTATATACACATATTATAAATACACACATTCTAAAAAAATTATTTAAATCCAAGACACCCAGCAACGGTTATACAAAATAAATAATAAATGATGATCGATTGTAAATTTCCAGCCCAACAAAATAATAAACAACTAATAAATAAATAAACCAAAACAAGTGGTTGGAGCAATTTTCACCCCAACGGAAAAAATGGAATTGGGTACTGTTAATAAATAAACAGATTAAAAAAAAGGTTGTGAAAATACCAACCGGCCCTTCCGAACTGTGCGGTACGAAGAGATTGGGCTGATGTGGCAACTTTTTCATGTTGACATTGCCTTATATTCTTCTGTAGATATGTCTAAATATTCAAGACATAGTCAAGTATTTGGTAAAACTATGATGCTTTAATTAGATTAAGTTTTGTAAATATCATAGATTTGTCATTTTTTTTATCGTTCGTTCGCTGTTGAATTAATATAGGACTTATTACATACATACCATATAATTTTATTTAAGGAGTTCGATTCCATGTGAACATATATGTGGTATCATTCTGTAGACCACTATGTGGATCCTCGCATCCGTTCACTCGAATAATTATTCTCCTTTTTTGCATAATCTTTTTTCTTCTCTATATATTGGTGGTTAGAAAGTATTTCTCCCCTTGACATCCAATCTAACAGGGGATTAGCAAAGTTCTAGTATTTTCGCATGTTTAATCTAGTATTTTGGATCTTATATATTCATTCTCCATCGAGATAATTCTTCCTTTATTCCCTTGTGCTACTCATCGTGACGGATATCCCTTGGGACATTAGAGGAGGAAGGAAAAAATAGTTCAATGGTTTAACTTAATGTTATTAATTAGCATACTTATTTTAGGATGATTTGAATTGGGATTTGGTTACGAGTGATTTGTGAAGGATTTGAGCTAAAACCCTCACTAAAAAATCGAGATTTTATTTGAGAAATATGGACGAAATGTGATGGGGTTAATTGCATGGTTGGTCACTGAGATTACAAAAAACGTTTATGTTTGGTCACTGCAAATATTTAAATCCAATTTTGGCCACTCAAATTATTAAAATGGTTCAAGTTTGGTCACTCTTCGTCAATTATAGTTAACTCTAGCTTATGTGGCAGACAACTTTCATAGTTGACCGTTAAATATGTAACGCGGCGATTAAAAAATTATTAAAAAAAATAAACATTTATATTTTTCAACTCATTATTATTACGTTCATTAAAAAATAAAAAAAATAAAAAACCTAATTCATTTTCTACCCACCCCTATACCCTACGTCCCTACCCGACCCAATCTCCGTTCTATCCTCATCTTGTTCCTTGATATTTTTTATGATGCCCAGAGAATCGGATTCCACAACGATCGACCATATCCCTCTCTTCTTCGCTTCTTCAATACCCACCATCATAGCTCTGGACTCAGCCTTATCAAGGCTACACTTCCCTTTTTCTCTTCTCGTGAAACCCATGATAAAAGCTCCATTCTCATCTTTGATTACCCCACCCATACAGAAACCCTCGTCACTAATCAACCCAGCATCTTTATTAAACTTGTAGAGGCCTCGATTTGGTTTCTTCCAACCCTTCTCGAATCTGATTGGGGCAAGCAGAACTAGCGACAACCATTTGATCATCGCTTTATTGGCAGAGGGCGAATTCGCGGCGCAGAGAATCGACACCGTTTCCGTAGCCACGGCCAATTGGACAGAGGCGGAAGCGGAGCAGAAGATTCTTCAATCATCGATTGGATCGATTCGATGGATAACCATTCAGTGATATATGTCTGCTTCGAATCTACGTTTAATCCGAAGTCGGATCTGTTGATCGAGCTATGCTTAGGTTTGGAAGCGTCGACCCAGCCTTTCATCTGGGTAATTAGGGGAAATTCGAAGGAAACTCCGGCGAGCTTCAGATATGGATTGCGGGAAGCAGATTCGAAAAGAGGATTGCAGGGAGGGGATTGTTGGTTCGTGGGTGTGCTCCCCAGGTGGCGATTCTATCTCGTCGGTTCCGGGATGAGGATCGCTAGCTGCGGCCATGGGAGAGAGGATTGCTAGCTGCGGCACGGGTGGTGGTGAGGTTGGGTCGGGTAGGGTATAGGAGTGTGAAGAAAAGAAATTAGTTTTTTATTTATTAATTTGAGTGTTCAAAATTAGATTTAAATATTTCTAGTAATTAAACATATAAACGTTCTTTGTAATCTCAGTGACCAATAATGTAATTGACCCAAATATGATGTTTGGAAGTTGATCAATGTATTTAACAATCCCCCCCAATTGGTTTGGATTTCGTCTTCCTCATCTTCCTTCTTCCTCCGCTTGGCTCCTAGCCCTTTCATCTTTATCGGTGGGTTGGAAAATCTCTAAGGAAGAAGATTGTCAGAATGATTGGAGGAAGAAGGTTTGTCGGAACGGGGGAAGAAGAAGAAGAAGTATGAAAGGACGGGGTAGGATTTGGGAAAAAAATGACATATTTTGAAATAGTTAGGGGCATAAGCTGTTGGACGAATATGAGAAAAGGAAAATCAGAGTTGCAAAAATTTGATAAAGATCATTAGAATCCCTGGCCTTAATCAAAGGTCACAAGATGAGAAAATTTTCAAATAAGGAAAGACAGGAAGGAAGGCTTGAAGAATAGCAGCAACGACATTGTTCTCTGGGGCTATATATATATATAGACCATTATATATATATATATGATTCTTCTTATCTGTTACAGGCATCTTTGGTAAAAGCGGTATAGGGCTTAGGAATAGGTTCTATCACATTGACGGCTGTAACGGGTCTGGGATTTGGGATCCGAGTTTTTATACTTCTCTATTTGCAGCATCATTTCAATTTCTTTAGTCTGTAGGTTTTCTTTGTGTCTTTGTTATATTGCTTGATAGAAAAAAAAAAGAAATAAAAAGAGTCTCCTAGAAATCAGTGGGTACTGATTCTAGGATGAAGACTGACCAGTAGTTTGGGAACCTCGTTAAAATTCTTTGTCTTCTTGCATTTCTGCATTTTGGTTCTGCATACTCTGTTTTTGTGTTCGTACTCTGTTCTTCATCCGAAGTTGATCATTTACCTGTCTAGATCGAAAAACTAGAAAAGGGAAACTTATTTGGTGAATAAACTAAATGCATGCGTTTAGACAATTGATCACTTTCAAACTCGTTTTTCCTTGGGCTCACTCAAAAACGAGTTTCATAACATCTTGTGGGCTTATTATTTATTTTGGCCCATCAACTTCATTCTAGAGAACTAAACATATATCAAAGTTTGCTTGGGTGACCTTTCAGATCAAGAGCTGCTCTCGTCCATCGTCCCCAAAGTGTTCTTTTGAAACCAACCCAGAAATTGCAGATTGCTAAAGCTACCGCTGCGAGAGACTGGAATAGAAGAAGTGAAGGCCCCTGCCAACACGTTCTACATAAGCCCTTTCAAAACATGAATATGATGGATTTCAAATTCTCTTTCGATCAAAATTTCTTGCCTTACTAACCGAAAGATTTTGCCAAAATCCTTGAAAATGAGGATTTTGAGAAATCCTGCCCCAAAATTCCTAATACAAATGACTTCATTAAGTAATTAAAATAGTCCTTCAGGAAGTTACTACTAACTTAGGTAACTAGTTCGTGGAGCTAGAGCGAAAGAGGGAGTGTAAGAGCGTCTATTTTACAATAATTCAATATTGAAAGCGTGAAGAGAGCATCATGATATATTATTTTTAATTATTTTAATATATGTAATATGTTTTTTAAAAATTTCTAACATATAATTAATACCAAATTGATTTTTCATAACCAATTGATTTCATTTATGTAAAAAATTACGATACAAATAAGATGATATTTTTAGTTTTAATTTCACTATTATATCAATAAATATATAAAGTTTTTTTTTGTAAATATTAATTATCTTAGGTTTTTCATTAACTTTTTGGTTTCCATTTAATTTTTTGGACATTCACCGGTGACCCAACGGCCAACGCTAACCACACAACTTCTCTCTCTCTCTCTCTCTCTCGGCAATTCACTGCTCTGTTCTTCTCCTTCATTATTCTGGAGATCAGTTTCTCCATGCAACAAGCGAGTGAATCATTTTCGATCTCGTAGATCAACTTCTAACGGAAAACCAAAACTTCGACAATAGTAGTTCGTAGCCGGAAGGAGAATGGTCTGCGTCGACGACTACCGATTCGACTAGAAGAAGAAGAAAGGATTCCATCGACGAGCGTCGATTCAGCACGGTAAGGTAATAGAGTGGCCAGCTGGCTAGGATGTGAAGTGTTTGCCGGAGGAAAAGAAAGGATTGCAATAACAATTGTCATTCAGCGGCGGAAGGCAATTGAATGGCCAGCAGGACAAGCGAATTTATCTCTTTGTGCTTGTAGAACTCACTTCATCAAGAGATTCGCGAACTTCCAAATATAATTCGTGCTCCAGTCACTGATAATTCGCGAATTGTAGACACTCTATTGGAAAAACGCGTTTCATGCTCTAATTCGGGTGCGGTCATGGTCGACCCACGAATTGGATGACCTAACTACTAACTGAGTCGTAATCAAATGTTGTGATTCCCATACCGTAAACAATTATTAAATGTGGTAACTTTTTTACAAAACTTTAAAAACTCTTCTGTAATCCAATACCGTAAACAACTCGTACTACTTTGCACAACACCTTACTGCTCACGTCTTTCTCTTTCATTTTTTTATAGTAGCTTGTGAACCGCCTCAAAAGTTTCACTGTTCTTTTCTCTCTTATATAGTTTCATTGATTCACTTAATTGTAGTTGAATTCCATAAATTCCAGCTTTATTATATCATTCATATTCTTTTAGGGGAGGTGCCGACAACAAGCTGTTAAGCACCAGAAAAAAATTACAAGCATCTCATGCCAATAAGCCCCGGAGCTGAGACATAAGCAGCCAAAGTCTTCAAGACAGAGCAGAGATCCCTATAGCTAGATAGGAAATAAAAACAAGGGGACCCGTTAACCGCCAGAAGATTCAATCACTTGCCTTGGGAATCTGATTCCCATAATGTCTTCCCGCATCATATTTTCAACATCATGAGGGGAATTCAAAGTTTCAAACGAACTGAAAAAGGGTAGACGAGACTGTACTTCGAGAGACAGTTCGCGATTCTATTCCTCTCGCGATATATGTATGAATCATTTGAATAACCCACTTCCTAGTTAAATATCTTTGAATCACCCGTAACAACGTAGCAAGTGGGTGGGTCGCATCATTGCTCTTGTTGTGGAGATCCAGAGCCTATTAATTGGAGTGATTATATAAACCAATAAGTGTTAGCGTTAGATTGAGATAAACCATATTCAATAACTTCGTGGAGATATAAAATAACTATCCTCTTCCCAAGATAGACAAAATAGTAATGCACATTAAATTGCAAAGTGTACATAATGAGATTGATAAACATACGTGCTAACATTCAAGGTTTGAAAATCAAATCAGATAATTTTATTTTCTTGATTGGATAATTCATTGCGGAGAATATTTATCCAATGTATATATCCACCAATGCTAGTCGGCCGAATTACGTTTTATGTTTAAAAACAACTTATCCTTGTGTCATGCTATCCTCAAAAGGAAGATAAATGTTTTTCCTAACATCTTACTGTTTATATTTGTAGTCTCTTGAGTATATTCTCTATCCAGTACTATGAGAAGTTGATAGATTATAGACTCATTTATCACTCATAATTGAAAATATCCAACAATCACTTATATATATTTGTAAGTTAATTATTTTATTGAATGTGTGTTACATTATATCTATTTAGGATTAACTCTCAACCAATATTTACTGGCCATTAACTTAGTATATCATGAGATTTTTTTTGAAAATGTTTGATTTGTGGATAAATTATATTACCACTATTAATATGACGTATCAATCCAATAGGGAAAAAAGTGTCTATAATAATAAAAATGAATTAAGTGTCCTCCTTTAAAACATAAACCAAATCTCTAGATGGTTGCGGAAAATTTTTCAGCTATTTTTTAGTTTAAGGGTTTTGTAGAAGGTAATGGGAAGGTGGCTTGAGAACATTGAAGATGAATATGCAACGCAAGATTGACACAGCTACTAGGTTATTTGGAATGACTCGGTCACCTTTTCATTGGCTTAGTGGCCTTTATATATCAACGGCTGAGTTAACTAAAACGCAAACCATCCAATCGCAGGTCGACAGGTGGTTAAATACACTGTTTAAGCTAACTGTATCAGAAAAATTAAAATGATGCCGAAATTCTAAAGCTCTACAATATGTAATTCTCAATCATCTAACAAACTAGACTTGCATATAATTAAGTCCTTTGCTTCAGGAACGTGAAACTTGAGCTGCACTTGTCTTTCATGGATGCATCGATTCAACAAATAGGTTATCTCTCACACACCCACTCCAAGCGGAAAACTTTTACGTCCAACCTTGGTTGATCTTCCTCCTCCAACCAGCCACATGGCGTAGTACTATTGGTGAACTCTCCTTCTATTTTTTATTTATTTTAATCTTCTTTATCCTTTTTATCTTTCAACTAACCAAAACAGAAAAAAGCGAATTGACGGGTCTAGATTTCACGAAATGGAATTCTTATTAATTTTGACATACTCCTATATTTTATGGAGCAATCAAAATTTAGTTGTGTTCTCTTTTCATTTAAACTCCATACGTTTCTATAATAATGTTGTTAATTCTTGAAAGTTAATTCGCTACACATTGTAAAATGATCTCTATTTAATATATACAACAATTTTATATTATTGAAGCATAAGATATTCTAGTATATGTATGAAATAGTGAGATATCTAGGCTAAATTACACATTTGGTCACTCGAATTATATAAATCTTTCACGTTTGCCACCCAAATTACTTTTCTTTCATATTAATCACTAACTTTACGTTGCATTTCACCGTTGGTCACCCTCCGTCAGTCTCCGTCAGACTCCATTAACGCCGTCAGATTTTTGATGACGTGGCAAACAAAAGTGCTGACTGGGCTGACAGAGAGGCTCAAAAAGACGGCTTTGACTGCCTAGTCAGCCACATACCCGACCCAACAATATAATTGACCCGTTTTTTTGTATTTCATTTTTATTTTCTTTTATTTTTATTGAAAAAAGCTTTTGCATTTTTACTTTTAGTGTGAAAGCGATCGTGCAGTACGTTTCGCATATGCTCATCAAGGGCTGGTTCATACCATCTGAAATAATTGCATGCTCCATTCGTCTACATAAGAAAGCACAATGAGGGGATGGTCAGAACCTAAACCCAAACAGAAGGTACATAAAGCACGAAAGGAAGTGAGATTGAAATGGTCTTACCCCAAACTTGCCACATCCATAGAACCTCCGCCCTGGATTTGCATCGGTCCAACTAGTCCTCAAACTTGTTGGGTACCCACAGTGACAATATGGGTTAGTCATGTCTTAGATTGGTAACCTCCAGAGATCACAAGTTGTTGCAGAGGAGAAGGAAGAAGATGGAGAAGGAAGAATAAGGAAAGTGGAAGAATAAGGAAGATGGAGAAGATGAAGAAGAGAGGTGTTGTCTGGAATTTGGATGGATGAGAAAGAACAAAAATGAGGTGAGAAGGGTTTTAATGGTGGGTAAGAGTTTTTTTCCCTCACAAGAAAGTAAAAAGTATTTGAAAATGGGGGGAAAGGTTATTTTTTCCTCCCATTCCACTTCAGCACCCTAGTGCCGTCTTTTTTAGCCTCTCTGTCAGCCCAGTCAGCACTTCCGTTTGGCATGTCATCAAAAATCTGACGGCGTTAACGGAGTCTGACGGAGGGTGACCAACGGTGAAACGAAACGTAAAGTTAGTGGTTAATATGAAAGAAAAGTAATTTGGGTGGCAAACATGAAAGATTTATGTAATACGAGTGACCAAACGTGTAATTTAGCCGAAATATCTATATAGATCATGAATTAAATTCATATTGGGTATAATACTCTATTATAATCTCTAATGAATAAATCCAAAACTCCGGTTCATGCAAAAAACAATTAATAAAAATAGTAATCACCAATTCTGTTTTTTCAAAGCATAACGAAGTAGATGTTCAAATCACTTGAATATGACATTCTCCGAAATTACTTAACTCATTGTCATATATATAAACATGATGTACGCCATCAAGTTTGATATTTAGTCCATGTATTAATTGGAATTTGGAACATGATATTCTATACTAACCTCTAATAAGTGAACATCAATCTCTAATTTTTTTAACCATAATCATAAGATTCATTCCATTTAAAAATAATAATCAACGATTCTGATTAGTCAAAATATAACAAGATACATCTAATAAGTTTGAACTCATTTATATTATATGCCAGAAATACACTAACGTTTTAAACTTTTGCTATATATATGATTTCTTCTATATTTATTCAAAATTAGAAAATATATCTGCGAGATAAAAATAGTATTATACTTTAATTTCGTCATCTGCTTGAATAGAGGAAAGAAAACAATAATGTTAAAAAAAAGGATACAGAAGCCACCGATAATACCATGCCATGTGGCTGGTTGAAGGAAGAAGCTCCAAGCCTCCAACCAAGGTTGGATGTAAAAATTTTCCCAAGTAAAACCATCATTGGATTGAGAAAAATATAAATGGATGGAAATAGAAGGGTTATTACGGTGCTAACCTATTTTGTAGTTAGCATCCATTCCATTGGAAGGTGAAATACAAGTAGCGGTGGATTCGGTTCGGTTATAACCGATAACCGATTGGTCGGTTACCGGTTAATCGAACCACCATCTCCCCCTACCGAACACCGACCGACGCCAATGCCTCGGTTAATCAATAACCGACCGGTCGGTTATTGGTTAGTTGGTCGGTTAACCGAGATAACTGAAAAAATGATGGTGGTTCGGTTTTAACCGGGTAAAATTATTAGAATCTCCTAAAATGAAAGGTTCTAACTTACATTTCTACATCTAAATCACACCCAAAGTAAAGTCTCAATCACTTTTGCATAGAAAATACATCTAAATCACCAAATTAATGTCACAAATTCAACAACATAAAGTTATAAACTTCATAACCGGGTATTTTCGGTTATTGTCGGTTAACCGAATAACCGGTTTTCGGTTACTCGGTTAACCGAAGTACCTATTAGGAGCTCCGACCACCGACCGAAGCATATAATTTTCGATTATCGGTTAACCAGTAACCGCCGGTTATCGGTTGAACCGGCCGGTTAACCGGCAACCGATAACCTAACCTCCAGCCCTAAATACAAGAGTTCTATTTTTTAAAACACTGTTGGAAAATTGAGATTGGTTTCAATTTATCTTGAAGATGGGGAATATTCTAACGAATAATTAAAGTAGGCTTGAGAACTGATGATACTATTCAAGTAGAGAAAATCATTTTTAATCCAGCGGATTATCTTCAAGGAAAGCTATGCTTTTGAGTGAGAGTAGGATCTGGAAAGTTATTGTTCGTGTATATTATACTTGGATTTGTTTGGCTGGAGATCTATTATAGTGTTCATTAAGGATGCCTAAGTTGTCTCCTATTTATGCTTTTGTTTTCCCTTCTTTCTTGTTGGTTGAATCTCTTTTGTTATTCAAATAAACTTTTGTTATTCTTATTTCTTTTCTCTCACTTTCCATTCATTCTCATATCCCAACAAACAAGGGTAGGGAAACAATCGAAAAAACAAGGCATGCCACCTAAAACGTAAACCACCTAGTGACTTCCTAAAAAAACCAACTGCATTAGGGAGGAATTAGAGGCTACACCGGGAGCACCACGTTGGTATGCTGATTTGGTGCTCCGGCCTATTAAAATCCGCCACGTGTTCAGCTGCAGTAATTAATTAATTCACGGCTTAATTCACTCCTCCCTCATAATTATCTTCAGTTAATACTAACTAATAAATCCACCCCTCTCTCTTTCATGCTCCTCCGTCTTCTTCCGCCATTAATTTTTTTTTATAATCAACCAAAATAATTTTCTCCTGCTTGTCTTACCAACTCATCCCCTTCTTAGCTCCAACGAAACAGCCACCGACTAACAAAAGCAAAGTGGACTTCTATTATCGGCTCAATGACTGTGTTGCCGACTTGCCGTTGACAATGTCTCCAAATATGCAAATGGAGCTGTAGAAAGAGTCTAGCTTTCGGTAGTGGATTTGAAAGCATGGACATATATGACAAAAGATTCAATTTATTTGCAAATGCAGAGTTTCCGGAATTGGTCTATAACTTTGAAAATTTTAAAGGCGGAGCGTTACTCGCCGGCCGCACGTTGGGACGGAGATTGTAGAAGACAAAGGAGCACGAGAGAGAAAGAGGGATTAATTAGTTAGTATTATTATATTATTTGAAGAGATTTATCAGAGATGGTAATTGGGAATAGATAAACTGAGGAAAGAATTAAGCAAGTAATTAATTCTTGTAGATGGACATGTGGCATATTTTAATAGGCCGGGAGCACCAAATCAGCATGCCAACGTGGTGCTCCCGGTGTAGCCAATAATTCCTCCTGCATTAGTAGTGACCGGAATCATTGATGTAACAACAACTGGAGTCTCGATGTTCATCAATCAACCTCTACATGCTCTCATTTAGTCCCTTGGAATGTTCGACCGCCTTTAGTCTCTTAAACCTACCGCCATCAAGCCAATTGAAGACTTGCGAGAAATCGACATTACTATAAACCCCAACATAGGCCAGAACCTCCTCCATCATCTACTACATAAACTGTTCCACCTCTTCAACCTATCAGGTTGTTGAACATGAGGTCTTGAAACATCGCCCTAACTACCACTCTCTTTTAACCATTGTCACTACTATTGTTATCACTAGCGGCCCATGAGGCTCTTGACTTTGTTTCAAAGACATGTCTGAGGAGCTGGTGAAGATGGTGAATGAGTGGTTGGAGGCGAAGAAGTTGGAGTCGACGGTGGCGGGAGATGAAATTCGGTTGCGGAAGTTCTTTTTAAAAAATAGACTCCTTGTAGAGTTGGCGGCCAAGTATATTACGGTCCATCCTCCTTACTTAGTTGTCGTTGTTAGTAAGTTGAGGGACCAGTTTGTAGTTTTGCCATATCTCACGTACACTCTTTGTGTGAGAATGGTTTTGTTATATATATTAGGGTAAAGCTTCTGCTGAACCCTAATCATAATCATCATCAATAATAAACCTAAGAGCTCACGCTCTTTGATGCTCTAAAACACAACACCTAACAATGGCCAAGTGTAACCAATGAAAGGGACTGCAGTATAGTGGCACAAGTAATAAATATCGAATCCACGGGTCTCTAGAGTTACTATTACTCAGCTTCAGTTCATTATCTAGCAAACTAGATTAAGGATTGATTAACTAAACTACTCTACTAACTAAACTAAGGAAAACTACTAATTACAGTTTGGGAACTCAGTTAGGTATGATTCCCCCTAGCTCCTCAATTAGGTCCAAGTTGTAATTCCTTTTGGTTGATTTACTGTTGATTAAACTGCGGAAGATCCGACAGTAGCTTGGAATCTCTTAAGCTGACCAAGCCCTCTCAGTCTAACTATCCGGCAGACGAATAGTCTTCACCGAGATAGAAACCTGAAGCAATAAGCACAGAACTCCACTACTGGAATTGGATTCCAGTACAAAGCAGTAAACTGGCTAACTCTCGTATAGCCAATCTCCTACTACCGAATGATGAGACTCTAGCAACCTAATCAGATTCTATCTATCTCAGATTGCAGCAGGAATCAGGAAAAGTTGATCAGACTTCAATTGACTCAATAAACATGCATCATTCGATTATAATCAAACACTATAGCATCCAAAACTTAATACAAGAAAGATCCTAACTCATGGAACTAAGGTTCCTCAAAACCTAAGTGAAGGGAAGTTACTCCATAGAGAAGAGAGAGACTGCAGAAATCTGATCTAGATCTTCAATCTCCATCTCCAAGCTTGATTCCCGAGCTCCAATGGCGAAGAAATCCTCCAAAATAGCTCCAAGAATGTTCCCAAGTCGCTCTCTCTCTCTAGGGTTCGTCCCTTGGGTGTTTGGGATCCAAAACCCAGCTCTCCCCCTTTCCTTTTGCTGAAAATCGGGTTTTAAACAACAATTCCCGACTCACACGGCCAGGCCACACGGCCGTGTGGCTTTCCCAGCTGCCCGTGTGAAGGCTCGGTGATTTCCACACGGCCACATGGCCAGGTCACACGGCCGTGTGGGTTGTGCCCGTGTGGCTTGCTCAGCTTCTGTTAAATGCTTCGTTTCTCCCTCGTCCGGACTCCGAATCAGTCGCCGTTTGATCCCAGAAACTCATAGTCTCGTCCTCTTTCTTTTCATGACAAGCTTGCATGATTATTTGTCCATAAAGTGAGGTAGAAATCCATTCTCCTTCAGGTCATACCCGAGTTTCTTCTCCCGAATCGTCAATTGATCTCTGATTGACTTGAAACTTGCGCCTATGCTTCACTTTATGTGCTAGGACCTGAAATGTGACAAAGGAACACAACCTAGCGTAAAATAGGCCAAAGACACGATAATTCAAGCTCAAACAATCAAGAAACAAAGGGGAAAACATGTGCAAATACCGAGTCATCAAATCCCCCCACACTTAACTGTTTGCTTGTCCCCAAGCAAACCTAACTCAAACCAATGCAGCTCTCCAGAGCTCTATAGCAGCATACAACCCCAATCGTCGGTAGAGGATTTCCTAGATCATATAGCTACTTACGAGATCAACTGGTCTTCTAAGACGTTCCCTATCTCTCTCAATGCGAGTACTAGACTCAAGCCAGGATCATGAGAAAAAGTAGAAGTAAGACAGTCAGTTCATGGATAAAGGGACTCACACCATTCACAACCAAGGACTTGTTGTACCGGGGTGCTCTTTCACTTCATTTCACCGTTGGAACCCCTTTTTCTCAATTTCATTTACATTTTTTCTTTCATTTGGTGGGGTTCCAACTGCAGTCTATTGCATGGTCGACCCTTATTAGTCGAGCAAGAGCAATTTCTGTACATCTGGAGCTCGCCAGAGTACTTCTTTTAACTCCTTTTCCTCAACTCGTGTGGAGGGTCAATGAAATTAAGGGGGGTCGGAAGCTCTATCCGTGCCCTTAAAAACACATCCTCAAGTAGGCAAACCGTTCAACGGGTGGAAGTTTTACTTGTACTAGAGACAACTTAGCTTCACCTTGTAGGAGTACCCCACTAAGGATCACTAAAATCTCTTCCAAAACCCGATTTTGTGCAATGAACGGTGTCGCACACGTTGGGCTTACCCCATGTTTAAGATTTAATGATTTTGACATGGAGGACCAACTGCTTCCCATTTTCCATATGGGCACCCTGTTCGATACACGAGTCCATAACATAATCTAAACAGAGTCACCATTACCACATGAATTCAACGGTCTTAGCTCCACTAATTCACAAAATCAACTGGCACAAAAGAGAGCTAGATAGGAAAAATCTTATACTTCAACATCCTCCATAGTGCTACACTACCTCCCTAGGTTGCACATTACTATAGAGACTGTCAATTCAAAGCATACTGAGCAGGCAATTTGCAAGGAAACACGTACTTGGACAGTGGACTAGGCTCCAAGCACACAAACAGCCAAACATTCACCCGCATACATAATCGAACACCCCCCCCCCCCCCACACTTAAGCACGACATTGTCCTCAATGGAGGAAAGATAAGGAGGGTAGAACGAAGTTACCAGATCAAGGGTGAATGATGATGTACGGGTCATGCAGTGCATTCCAGGAAGAGAGAGTAATCAGAACACAAACACCACACAAAATCTCACAAAGGTTGAGTTATTGACTCTAAAATCAAATAACAAAACTGACTCAACCGAGGAGAAATAGAGAAAGAAATGCAAACCGACTGGTTGGGTTGCCTCCCAACAAGCGCTTCTTTCACATCGTGAGCCGGACGATGGCTCCTAAGTTTCGGTCCATGTTAGAACCTCCTTGAAGTTGATGTTCTCGTCGATGAGGTGGAGTCTCAAGTCACGATCATGTGGTGTGGCAGGTGATGAAGGCTCATGTACTTGATGCAGATGAAGTCTCCACCCTCGAGACCTCTTCTTCTCTTCTCTTGTCTCATTGCCCCAAACCAGATATGACAGCATCGGCCGACCACCATCGCGTCCACCAAGAGGGACCGATGTCGATGTGGCCTTGGTCTGGCATAGAGACACTGCAAATGGGTCCTTGCCAAGAAGTTCCTCAAAGTTTGGTGGGGATATTACTTGCAACTCATGGCCGGTGCATGCCTCTTCCACCTCAACTTCATCCTCCGCCTGGACGCCAATTGCTTCCTCAACCCCCCTTCCTTCTTCAAAATGTGGTCTCTCCCCTGGGAAAAGATCAAGAACCACCTCTTCTTTTCTTTCTTCCTCATCATCCACAACTTCCTTCCTCATCCTTGCTCGCTCTTCTTCTTCTTCTAGAACAGATTGGAGAGCAAGTCGCCAAGCAATTTCTTCAATGGGATCATCTTGCATCTCCTCGCACGGGCCCAGCATGTTAGAGCATAAATGAGGAAAGGTGTGGTCTGCAACCAAAGGACTTTCCTGATCATGGTTATCATGGGAGTTCTCTGTGATAACTTTTGTATGCTCCTCAACGCTCCCATAGCCTTTGTCATCCTCCACCTCTTCTAGCGTGGTAGCAGAAAGGTGATCTTGAGCAAGATGTGAGCAAACTTGCTTCACCCACTCTGTTTGCTTCGCTGAGCGCTGAACAGTCTCCTCCATATCATGGAGAAATGAGGGATCGGAAGTGGCAAGGGCTTTGATTTGAAGATCCATCTTGGAGCATGATTTCTCAGTGTCTCGAGCAAACTGCTCCACGAGAAGCCTTAATTGTTCGTTCAGATCCTCCAGTGAAGTGTAGCATGGCTCTGCAGAGTGGCCCGTGAAGGCCGCCATGGGTAACTCCAGCTCCGATGGCCTTTCTGGTTGTGGGAGAAAGTCTTCTTGGTAATGAGGTTGTTCTTGATATGCCCAGGGGTCTGATTGTTCTCCGTAGTAAGGGGGTTGGTACTGGAACGCGAATCCATAGTCTTCTCCTCCTTGATTGCTGTAGGGAGTCGCGGGGTAATACCACCCGGATGGTGGTGGATACCCCCAATGATTGGAGAAGCCATTAGGATCCATGATTCAAATATGCACCAACAAAAACAAAAACACCCAAGTGAAAAGCAAGGGTGGAAAAGAGAATAAAAGAAAAACGCTAAAGTAACAAACTTCTGCCTTTCCTAATACTCTAGAAAGTCCCCGGCAACGGCGCCAAAAACTTGATGCTCTAAAACACAACACCTAACAATGGCCAAGTGTAACCAATGAAAGGGACTGCAGTATAGTGGCACATGTAATAAATATCGAATCCACGGGTCTCTAGAGTTACTATTACTCAGCTTCAGTTCATTATCTAGCAAACTAGATTAAGGATTGATTAACTAAACTACTCTACTAACTAAACTAAGGAAAACTACTAATTACAGTTTGGGAACTCACTTAGGTATGATTCCCCCTAGCTCCTCAATTAGGTCCAAGTTGTAATTCCTTTTGGTTGATTTACTGGTGATTAAACTGCGAAAGATCCGACAGTAGCTTGGAATCTCTTAAGCTGACCAAGCCCTCTCAGTCTAACTATCCGACAGACGAATAGTCTTCATCGGGATAGAAAGCTGAAGCAATAAGCACAGAACTCCACTACTGGAATTGGATTCCAGTACAAAGCAGTAAACTGGCTAACTCTCGTATAGCCAATCTCCTACTACCGAATGATGAGACTCTAGCAACCTAATCAGATTCTATCTATCTCAGATTGCAGCAGGAATCAGGAAAAGTTGATCAGACTTCAATTGACTCAATAAACATGCATCATTCGATTATAATCAAACACTATAGCATCCAAAACTTCATACAAGAAAGATCCTAACTCATGGAACTAAGGTTCCTCAAAACCTAAGTGAAGGGAAGTTACTCCATAGAGAAGAGAGAGACTGCAGAAATCTGATCTAGATCTTCAATCTCCATCTCCAAGCTTGATTCCCGAGCTCCAATGGCGAAGAAATCCTCCAAAATAGCTCCAAGAATGTTCCCAAGTCGCTCTCTCTCTCTCTAGGGTTCGTCCCTTGGGTGTTTGGGATCCAAAACCCAGCTCTCCCCCTTTCCTTTTGCTGAAAATCGGGTTTTAAACAGCAATTCCCGACTCACACGGCCAGGCCACACGGCCGTGTGGCTTTCCCAGCTGCCCGTGTGAAGGCTCGGTGATTTCCACACGGCCACATGGCCAGGTCACACGGCCGTGTGGGTTGTGCCCGTGTGGCTTGCTCAGCTTCTGTTTAATGCTTCGTTTCTCCCTCGTCCGGACTCCGAATCAGTCGCCGTTTGATCCCAGAAACTCGTAGTCTCGTCCTCTTTCTTTTCATGATAAGCTTGCATGATTATTTGTCCATAAAGTGAGGTAGAAATCCATTCTTCTTCAGGTCATACCCGAGTTTCTTCTCCCGAATCGTCAATTGATCTCTGATTGACTTGAAACTTGCGCCTATGCTTCACTTTATGTGCTAGGACCTGAAATATGACAAAGGAACACAACCTAGCGTAAAATAGGCCAAAGACACGATAATTCAAGCTCAAACAATCAAGAAACAAAGGGGAAAACATGTGCAAATACCGAGTCATCACTCTTCGTGGACTAGTCCCGTTCGTATCGAACGGGAAAACCACATAAATCAGTGTCTCGTGTTCTCTCTTTTATCATATTCTACATGGTATCAGAGTTGTGATTGATCCTACAGCGTTTTAATCATGGGTGACAAAACCGAAGGAGATTTCAGCACCGCTATGAAGAGTAGCTCTAGCGATGTCAGTGGCTTGATTTCAGGTCTGCCACCAAAGCCGTCTCCTTTTCTAATTCACTAATCTGACAGCCCCAGCCAATTGTTCGTGGGGGAGCTACTCACGGAGTCAAACTACGGTGAATGGTTGGGCGACATAACAGATTCTCTCATAGCCAAGAACAAGCTTGGCTTCGTGGATGGAACAATATCTGCACCTACTGATGGCGGCGCCGAATACGCTACTTGGAAACAGTGCGACACCATGGTCAAGGGGTGGCTCAAGACGTCTATGTCCAAGGAAGTGAGGAGTAGCGTTCGTTTCACCAAAACAGCCCGAGATATATGGGTTGATCTTCAATCACGTTTTGGGGAATTGAGTGTGCCACGGATGTATGAGTTGCGTAAAACTATTAGGCTTATACAACAAGAAAGGCTTCTGTCGCCACGTTCTACACAAAACTTCGAGGCTTGTGGGACGAAATCACCTCTCTTGCTCCATCCTTGGAATGCACTTGTGGCGATTGCACTTGCGATGTCAAAAGCAGGTAGCGGGAGGCCAAGGAGAGTGAGAGACTTTTTGATTTTCTCATGGGTTTAGATGACCCATTCAATACAATCAGGACTCAAATTCTCACCATGAAACCGATTCCGAGTCTCGCCAAAGCTTACCATTATGTGAGTAGTGACGAACAGCAACGTCAAATCTTCAGTAATAGGCGTCCTCGAGTTGAGGCCGCAGTCTTCCAAGCGCAAGGCGAGAAGAATACAGATCGGGCTGTGAAGCAAGGGGAGCGAGATGCAGAGGGTCGTCCCTACTGCACATATTGCCACAAATCGGGCCATTTCAGAGAGACTTGTTACAAACTAAAAATGGCTATCCACACCGCACTCCTGGCAACGGAGAGTGCTCCTCGTTGCGCAATTCAGGTGGCGGTGATCAGCAACAACGTCGTAGACCTGATCGCAGTGACTCACGAGCAGCGATCCTCTCCTCAAGCTGCGACGGTGGACGTGGAGCACAGCCCCATCCCGGGTCTCACGGCAGCCCAATTCTCCCAGCTGCGTTCACTTCTTGGTCTTGACTCCCTGATGAGTGCAGCGACTCCTCATGATCCCATATCCAACATGGCAGGTACGAGTATAAGTCCTAATCATGCTTGGGTTATAGATTCTGGTTGTAACGAGCATATCGTTAATAATAAGTCTTTATTGTTTGATGAGCTGGAGAAACCACCAGCATTACAGGTTCGCATTCCAAATGGCACAGGGGTGTCGGTACAGGGTATTGGCTCGGCTAAGCTATCGAGTGATTTATTGCTTCACCGAGTTCTTCATGTTCCAGAATTTCAGTGCAATTTACTCTCTGTTAGTCACCTCACAGCTGATATCCCAATCGCGTTCATTTTCTTGAATGATTTCTGTGTTCTTCAGGACTTACTGACACGCTAAAACAGAACATAAAACTGCGACCAAGTGTAATCTCAGTCCGGAAATGCAGTAAAGTGGCAAGTTCTAATTATCAACCCGGGGTCTAGATCTACTGCCTACTCCGTGAATATCTATTATCTAGCCAACTAAGTCGATTGATTGTGGTTTTAACTAAAAGCAGTAAGAAAGCATGAAAAATTTCGGTTTTCTAAAGCAAAGGAAGAGTCACTCGGGAATGAGTCCCCTTAGCTCCTTAGTTAGGCCACAGTTGTAATTACCCTGGGTTGATTTACTGTTGATTAAACTGGGGAAGATCCAACAGTAGCTTGGAATCTCTTAAGCTGACCAAGCCCTCTTAGTCCAAATACCTGGCAGACGACTAGTCTTCACCGGGATAGAAAGCTGAGGCAAAAAGCACAGAACTCCACTACCGGAATTGGGTTCCAGTACAAAGCAGTAGATTGATTAACTCTCGTATAACCAATCTACCACTACCGGATGATGAAGCTCTAACAACCTAATAAGATTCTATCTATCTTAGGTTGCAGCAGAAATCAAGAAAAGATGATCAGACTTCAATTAATTCAATGAATCATGCATCATTCGATTAAAACCAAGCAGTATAACAATCCCAAATCATTACAATCAAGATCCCTAACACATGGAACTAGGGTTCTTCATACCCAAGTGAGAGAGGGTTCTACTCCATAGAGAGAGAGAGAGGAAAACAGCAAACAAAGCAGTCATACTCATCAAGATGGGAAAAATCTACTCTGGGATGATGATCTTCACTCTAAGGATGATTTACAGGGCTTGATTGATGAAACCCAGCTCCAAAACCACTCTTAGGAGGTGTTCTTCGCACTTTCTCTCTCTAGGGCTCTGTTATTGCTCCAAAAAGTCGATTCCCTCTCCTTTGGCTCGAAATTGGGTTAAAACCCAGAAATTCCCAACCACACGGGCAGGCCACACGGCCGTGTGGCTTTCCCAGCTGCCCGTGTGAGTTGTGCAAAACGCGGCGTTTCGATAAGTGCACTTCAGCCATCCTACACGGCCACAACCACACGGCCGTGTGGATTTCCAGGCTGCCCGTGTGAGTTCCCTGGAATTTCCACACGGCCACATGGGTTCCCTTACACGGCCGTGTGGGTTTTAGGCATGCCCGTGTGGTTTCCTCAACTTCTCGCCAAACGTCCGATCTCCGTCCAATCGACCCCAAACTCGTTCCTAAACCTTCATTCACGTACTAGGACCTGGAATATCATAAACAAGAACAACCTAGCGTGAAATTGGCCTAAAACACGAGAATTAACATCTCAAACGGCTCAAGAATAAGGGTAAAAACATGTGCAATTAACGGTCTATCACTTACCCACCAAGAGGCTGATTGGGATGGGTAAGCACGTCAATGGATTATATTATCTGCAGTTGTTTGATGGACGACATCCGGTGGCACATTCAGTTCGTCAAGCTGCTGACAATTCGGAGTTGTGGCATTCACGTCTAGGACACCCTTCTGGTGGGAAGTTGTCCATTCTTCAGCATTTTATTTCAAGTGCCATTATTCAACAGCAAGACACTTGTCATTCATGTTTACGAGCTAAGCAAGCTTGAGACCCTTTTGCTTCTAGCTCGATTACTACTCAGGAGTGTTATGAACTCATTCATGTTGACATTTGGGGCGGATATCAGGTTCCCTCTTTTTCTGGTGCCCGTTATTTCTTGACAGTGGTTGATGATTTTAGTCGAGCAGTGTGGGTATTCTTGTTGAAATTTAAATCTGAGGTTGCGCGCTATTTACTCTTTTTCTGCAATATGGTGCGTACCCAATATCGTCAGCCGGTGCGGAGGATTCAGGCCGACAATGGTCCTGAATTTGCAACCTTGGAGCTACGGAAATACTATGAGGAGAGTGGTATTGTCCTGCAAACCTCCTGCATAGATACTCCTCAACAGAACGGAGTTGTTGAACACAAGCATAGGCATCTCCTAGACACTGCTCGAGCCTTACGTTTCATGCCAATCTCCCACTTACCTTATGGGTGGGTGTGTCCTCACTGAAGCTTATTTGCTAAATCGAATGCCACTCTCTCCGATTGGCAATCGTTCTCCATATCAGGTCATGTTCGGCAAGGCCCCTTCCTATCAACATTTGTGCAGTTTCGGTTGCTTGGCCTTTGCTCGCGACAATCACCATGGCTTGGACAAGTTTTCTCAGCGGGGGCGAGCTCGTATATTTGTTGGTTATCCCAACAACCAGCGAGCCTATCGTATTTTTGACCTTGAGCACCGCAAGATATATATCTCGGGATGTAAAATACCTCGAGAACGTCTTTCCTTACCAACTTTTAGCCTCCCCGATGGTCACTACTATTCGGCCTTCCATTATTACTCCTACACCATCTACTGCACCCCTCTCATGTGAAGCGTACCCTCCTGTTGCTCCTATCACGGCCTCCACTCCAATTCCTACCATTGAGCACTCTCCTTCTACTACAACCACTGATGCCTCATCGGCCCCATGCATACGTCCCACGACGCCATGCACTCCTCATCTTGAGACTTCAACGGCTAACCAAGGCACTTCTACGCCATCTCCACTCGTGAAGGCCACTTCTACTTTGGACACCCAATCCATATCTACCTCTTCTCCTGTTGAAGCTACTACTCCTCCTCTTCGACGAGGTGACAGGGTCCGGAAAATGTTGACAAGGCTGGCTGGTTACGAGGTTGATATGCCTGGCCTTGCTCATCACACGGAAGCACTATATCCTCTCAAAAATCACATGTCTTATCATCGGCTATCTCAAGCTCACCATGTGTTTGTCGCAGCTGAAGAGCCTTGATTCTACTACCAAGTCGTTCGATATGCTCACTGGCGAGCAGCTATGCGCGCCGAAATCGTTGCCCTCGAAGCTAACGACACTTGGGCTTTATGTCATTTACCTCCGGGCAAGCGACTGATCGCCTGTAAATGGGTCTATAAAGTCAAGTTATATCCCGATGGGTCAATGGAGTGTTTCAAGGCTCGTCTCGTTGCGAAAGGCTTCACTCAGATCGAGGGTATCGATTACCATGATACCTTCGCTCTGGTCGCCAAGTTGGTTACCGTTCGCTGTCTGTTAGCTGTTGCCGCTAATCGTGGCTGGATCATTCATCAGTTGGACGTCAACAACGCCTTCCTGCATGGCAAGCTTGAATAAGAAGTTTATATGCAGGTTCCTCAGGGATTCTCGCGTACGGGTGATAATCGTGTTTGTCGGCTTCGCAAGTCCATCCATGGTCTTCGTCAAGCCTCACGCAACTGATATCAGAAGTTCACTCAAGCCCTGTTTACTCTTCGGTTCACACAGAGTCGGGTAGATCACTCTTTATTTATCTATAGTCGCGGTTCCATCTACGTAGCAGCTCTTATCTACGTGGATGACGACATCCTCACTAGCACAGATATGGATTTCATCCAAAAAGTGAAATCGTTCCTTCATGATCGCTTCACCATCAAAGATTTGGGAGAGTTGAAATATTTTCTTGGTATTGAAGTGGCCCGCTCTCCGAAGGGCCTAGTACTAAATCAACGGAAATATGTACTTGACATATTGAACGAGGCCGGTCTCACTCCCAGCCGTCCGAGCGCCACGCCAATTGAACATCAGCATCACTTGGGGCGCGATCCTTCTGCTCCTGCTTCTGATGCCTCTGCCTATCGTCGTTTGATCGGTCGTCTTCTTTATTTGACGGTGACTCGCCCAGATATCACATATGCCGTCAATATCCTCAGTCAGGCAGTACACTCTCCTACTCAGGCGCACGAGGCTGATGCTCTCCGTGTGCTCCGTTATCTCAAATCTGTGCCTGGCAAAGGTTTATTCCTTTCCTCCACCGGTACTCTCTCTTCGACTGCTTATTGTGATGCGGACTGGGCTGGTTTCCCCACATCTCGTCGCCCCATGACTGGCTACTTTATCACACTGGGTTCTTCTCCTATTTCTTGGCGGACCAAAAAGCAGTCTATTGTTGCTCGTTCGTCTGTCGAAGCTGAATATCGAGCTATGGCCACCACGGTGAGTGAAGTTCTTTGGCTTCGTTGGCTCCTTCGCGACATGGGTGTTCATCATTCTCAGCCTACACCCCTGTACTGTGACAATCAGGCTGCTCTCCACATTGTCGCAAATCCTGTCTTCCATGAGCGCACCAAGCACGTGGAAATGGATTGCTACTTCGTGCGAGAGCGCGTTCAGTCTCATGACATTACTCCCCTCAAGATTGCTATGACAGAGCAGCCTGCTGATCTTTTCACCAAGGCTCTTAGCGTTGATCAGTTTCATCATCTTATGGTCAAGCTCGGTCTCCTTGACATCCATTCCTTCGTTTGAGTGGGCGTATTACGGTCCATCCTCCTTACTTAGTTGTCGTTGTTAGTAAGTTGAGGGACCAGTTTGTAGTTTTGTCATATCCCACGTACACTCTTTGTGTGAGAATGGTTTTGTTATATATATTAGGGTAAAGCTTCTGCCGAACCCTAATCATAATCATCATTAATAATAAACTTAAGAGCTCACGCTCTTCGTGGACTAGTCCCGTTCGTAAACAACGGGAAAACCACGTAAATCGGTGTCTCGTGTTCTCTCTTTTATCGTATTCTACAAAGTAGGACGTACTTGACCAAATTGGATGGTTTGTGATCTATGATGAATATGCTTTTAAGTTAAGTGAGTGACTAACTAGCAATAAAAAATTTTATGGCACCAAATATGAAATATTCATAAATCGAGTGATTAAATGTATAATTTACCCTAAGTTATCTTAATTGATTATATAAGCGAACATTGGAGGTATATGTGGACCAAAAAATATATAAAAAAATTATATATTTGAGATAAAAAAAATCATTTTTTAAGGGAACTTAGGGTCATCTTTTAGGGTCTTCCAATTGTTGAAGCACGGGCACTCTTCTTTGTTCTCAAAAGTCCCTAACGGATTACATAAATATTTCCGACAACACATATTGCAAAAGAACAAACATAGTTTCTTATGCGACGTCGTCAAACACTTGAAATCACACGCTCTTGCACATTCTGCAATATATATATACATTACCCAAGTTAAATCATTAATATTATATATGTAATCAATCATCAGAGTATTTAAAATTTATATTCATAGTTGCATGTAAGTTTTACGATACTTGAAAAAACTAATATCAATATACAAAACATAGTTTCACATATCAATGAGATCATCTAAATTAAAATAATAATACTTACGATTTGCATTAAGTGAGCCTTCTCCACCAGCCTGCATTTGATTCATAAAGATTAATTAATTTAGACAAGAAATTTGATTTTTTTTATTAAGATCTGTCAAAAGGACAAAAACCAACTAAGACTCAACTCTATTACAAAAATTAAAAGATTAATGCGAACTAAATTGTAAAAATGACCGCAAAATAGACTAATTCATTCAGTCATAGCAAAAACAAACATATACGAACATGAACTGCGAACATCATGGTCATGGCAAAAAGAAGAGCGAAGGCAAAGGCTTTTGCTGTCATTTTTTATTATGTGTATATGGAATCGCTGATGAAGGAGAAAAATATGGATGTAGTTTTTGTTTAATTTACTTTGTAGGTTGTGGACATACCACTAAACGGGTATAGATGTATATATAATAAGATGATATATAGAAGAACTCCTTTTAGGAATCAATATAAGGAAAGTCTTCTAATTACCATTCATTTTTACCAAATAAATAGAATGGCAACTTAATTAATTTTGGTAATTGCATAGCTTAATATTGCAGAGTGAAGATTATGGAATCATTTTCTCCAAATAAAAGAAAATTAAAAAACTTAAAGCCTTATATTTAAAAAAATGATGCACTTTGGTTTCGTTTCCTTTTTTCAATGTTCAATAGAAGGAAGGGAATGAACATGTAATGTCTATCTAATGTCAAAACTAAAAGAACAGTAATAAAATAAATAATTAGATATTTTTCTAAACATGTATTTGCATTCTATATATGATCTTCCTTCCTGTAGCTATTTTCATGAAGGGCAAAATGGTACATTTCACTTTTTTAATTTTACCGCTCAGTATAATTATAACAATTCATGTTAGAAAATTATCTTGTCTTTTCATACATTTTTATCACTCAACATCTCACCCTTTTGTTTACTCCCCTTAAATTTTATTATTTGTTATAATTTTATGTAACATTATCTCTTGTAAGAGACATCTGGCTATCGTGTGGGTCAAGAGACGAATCACATTACGGTCCGGCTTTTAGAACTGTTTTTTCGGTTTTAAAAGATGAAGCAAGGCCAAACAACTCTAATAGTTCGGCTTTTGAAAATCCGAAAAGTGCTTTTCTATAACATAAAAGCAGAAACTCTGATTTGGAGCTTCTGGGAAAAGCTGTTTTGAAAATACAAGATTATCCTTACCATATTTTAATTTTATTTCATAAAAATATAATTTTATTTCGTTTATATCATTTTAAAAATAAAATAAAATAAAAAATCATATTATTTAATATAAAAGAAGTCTAACAACATCCATTTTGACTATATTTTATTGTTTAGAACTATTGTTCATAGTTTATATTATAAGTCCTTTATAGTCATTTTATATAACCTCTCATATTAAAAAATATTTTTAATAGTTTTTCAGCCAAACACTCAACTGCTTTTTTTTAAATACTTCTCTAAAAGGTAAAAGCTCAAGCCTGAAGCTGCTTCTGCAAAAGCTATAACAGGGCCAAACTCAGCGATTATTGATGTTCTTTATAGCGATTATTGATGTTCTTTATTAGGTATTTTCTTCTTTGCGTCAAAGGTGGGATTTGGTTTCTTGGATAGAGATTCGTAGCACTCTAGTCAGTGCTTTTTAGGTTGGTCGTTTCGCAGGGGAATCATAGGTCATTTAGATCATTTTGATGGTGATATAAATATAAATCAAGGTAGTGCACTCAGTTTTGTAAGTTTCAAGTTATAGTTCGATCTGACTTATTTTTTAGTAAATTCTAAAATGATATCATGTATGTCTTTATTATTGAATTACTTTCTTTCCGAGATGTTGTGAGATGGTGGCTAATGCATAAATTAATGTTTTACTTTGGTATTTTCTGACGACTCTAAAGTTGGTCATCTGGCATGCTCTGTAGAAGGAAACTACACATTCGCTGGCGATAACAACCAAAATGGTGTTATTTAGGGCTCGTTTGCTTCATGGATTTGAAAAATGAAGGTTTTGATTAAAACCTGGGTTTCACAAAACAATGGATATATGATGGAATTGCCCCATTTGGTTTTTGGTACAAACCATTGTTTGCTTGTTGGATTTCATGATGTATTTAGCATTGTTATATTTGTGGTTGTATTAGGAATTTACCTTAATTCCCTTATTGAGTATTATTTATTCTTACATTATAATTTTTATTACAGAACAATTTTCATCTAATAGCTTCGTTCCACTAACACTATCAGAACAAATGAACATCATCGATCAATAACAACTTTATATTATACACACAATTAGACAATTACTTAATGTTTTCAATGTTGCAAAGTATACTTTGAGATTAATCATGTAGTGCTTGTGTGCAATGAATACTAATAAATATTGAATGCAAAATTAATATGCACTACAAGTTGTTCATTAGTAAATGAAAGAGGATAAGTTGGTGATTAGTGAAATAAGTAGGGTTAAAATTGTAAAAAGTAATCATGGACTTTGTACCCCAACACAAATCTCACCTCTTGGGGTGGAATTCTCAAGTCTGTGGGGTCCACGGATTTGGACTCTAAAACACTGTGGGCCCCATGGATTTGTCCCTGCTAAATCCATCAAGCAAACGATGGATTGTGTACAAAGTCCATGATTGTTGATTTTTATGTACCAAATCCATAATGAAATCCATTAAGCAAACAAGGCCTTAACCTCTATATTTAGGGTCGTTTTAAGTCATTTTGTGCTCTCATTTGTTGATATTTCATCAAGTACATCCTTAATTCATTCCTCGGAGAAAATATTACCATTTTAGGGTGTATTGGATGATACATGCATTGTAGGCACGAAAATTGAGTCACAAGTGTAAGAAAAAGGGGTGAAAATGAGAGAACGCGTTCAAGGGATAAGATCACGACCGGGAAGCAGGGGAGCGAAGTGGAGCACAAAGATTACGGCCGCAAACTATGGAGCTTCGGGCACGAACTTGAAGAAGCAGTCGTCAATCAAGGAGGACCAGAGAGTCTCGACAATCGACTCGCGTCTCTCGTTGTCCAAGCCCTGGAGAAAGTTCGCGACCGTAACTCACAGATCACGATTGTGAAGTGAGGCCATGATCGCCCAAGCCAGACAAGACCGAATTTGTTGAAGCCAAGATCGCAACCTCTGTCCTTGAGATCAAGGCCGCGAACTTCGACCTTTCAACCATGAACTTGCTCATGTCCTCATAAAACTATAAATAAGAGACTCCTCCCCTTAGATGGGTAGAAGCTTTGAGAAGAAGAGGAGAAAAAGAATTGAATGAGAGCTTTGGAGGAGGATTTCTAGGTCTTGAAGACCCTTCTTCACAATTTTTTCCTATCATTGCATGTCTCTTCTCCCACTCTTCATGGGGTAATTCCTTAATGGCAAAATTATTGGTTCTTGCTCATAATAGTCTTATATCTTCTCTTATGCTCCTCGCCAGTCCTTGACTGCTATGAGTGTAAGAAACACAGACCTAGGTGTGTACGTCTAGGGTTCAAGTATCGACAGTTGGACAAGTAGAATTGGGAATTGTGGTAAGAATTAGATATTGGAAGGAGAAGCTTGAGGAAGAAGAAATGAATCGGTCTCCCAGGGAAGAGGAGGGTCGACGGCTACTAGCGAAGGAAGAGATGGAGAACGAGAGTGGTAAGGAGAGAGAGAGAGAGATTTAGGGTTTAAGGAATAATTGTTGTGTTATTGCTTAATGAGAAAGATCCCACTAATACAGAATATATATCTCGATAAATTCCCTATAACTACCCAAAGTAATACCTCTTAACAAAATATCCTCTAAATAACAGACTAATATCCAAATAATTATAAAACTACACCCGCAGTCAAAAACCATGTTTCTAACAATCCACCCTCTTTGAGACCAACCTTGCCCTCAAGGTTAGCCTTCGTCCTTCTCGGGCTCCTTGATAAAGAAGGAATACATAGCGGCTAAGGTTTCCATATGCTTCTTTATTCACGTTTTTCTAAAATGACCCTTTTGCCCTCTCCATTTCGCTTAAATTAAACCCTCATGCCACCTTCCTCTTCTAAAATCGAAACAAACTAACAAAATCATCAATGGGGTGGGTCGAACCAGAGGCTTACACTCTCATGCTTCAGAGACAACACGTTTAGCCATTAGGCTAACTAACTCAAATTTTTACTAAGAACACAATTCGGTACTATTTAATGATGTGGAGGATATGATCAATAGTTACCAATAGTCATTTATGATGAAACTATTTGAAGGTCATCAGCTAATTACCAAAATATATTTTCTAAAAATTCAGTTAGCATCTCAACCAAGATCAATAGAACTTGATGAGATCACTTTGTAAATCATTCAAAACATTGAACTAACTAAAAACCTTTTCATTCTTTATGATACATGTCATTAGACCTAATAATCTCATCGAAATTCTTTTTTTTTTAGCTCCTTAGTCCAATTGGACTCTAAAATACACAATATACAATTAGAACACCCAACTCTTAGAAACTTATCGATATATGTAGTATCAATTTAGGGCGTTGTGGGGTGTGAATACACTTTCCCAAATGTAATCGTACTCCCGAACCCATATTTCTAAAATTCCGCAGACCAATTCCCGTTTCTGACCCTAAGGTTGGAACCGGACATATGGTGTTCGATCCACCACAAGTAAGATCGATGGCGACTTCGAGCAACGCGCGACGGATCCCCTGATTCGGAGGGGTGGTTGCGACAGTACTGATCATCTGACGTGTCTGCATCATTAGAGTCATAAACATGGAAAAATATCTCGTGCCACAGAAGCAACAGCATCAGCCTCTGCTGCAAAGCTACCAAAGCTATCATTCTCTTCTGCCGGTTGATTAGGATCATTTTCACCTACTTATTGGTCGAATGAATTAGCCATCTCAGCAAAGACATTAATTAACTCATTAACCTAACGTAAAAATAGTTTTTTATTGACTAATGAACAAATCAAAAGCACACCCTTACACCATTATTCTATGCTAGGGTTTTGACAAATCAAGAATGCAATGATCACTATTCTACCCAGGAGTTGGAGGCACTCACCATCGGATTGAGGGGCAAACTCGCGAAAAGAACACAAGCAAGCTAGCAGTGGTCCATTTTGGGATCTGCTGTGTCACTTTCCTTCCTTTAGAACAAGCCAAAATTACAAAAAGAGACAAAAAGGAGACAATAAATTGCCTATAAGTACCCCCTACCCAGAATCGAATCTCACAACGTCTATCTTCACAATTCAACTCACCAATCGCGACATACTCGTGCTCCAGATTCCTAGGCTTCGACTAAGCTCTTGTCACTGCAAGGAAGCTTGTGTTTCATCGAGAAACGGTTGTCGTCGGTCGATTACACCAGAGGCATGTCGGCGTTCGTTAGGGAAGGGAAGCAATGGATTGTGAGATGATGTTTCACTGACGATTTCGGGGTGGGGATAGGGATTTCTAGGAGGTCAGGGCGTCAATTGGAAGATTGGCGGTGGTTATCGGAAGTAGCCGCCAGTGGAGGGATTGAATGCTCGTCATCCGTTGTGGTGGGAGGACGAGAGAGAAGAAGATGGAAAGAAAAGAAAAATTGAAGAAAGGAATGACTAATGGTCAACTGAGTCGCTTTCTGGTTTTGTTTTTTAATTTTTAATATTTTTTATCCACGTCGGGTGGTGGGGTAAATCAAATGTCAACTCAGCGTCTTCCGTTAGTCTAGTCTTAGCATCAACTAATGTTGTTAACAAAATGGACGGGATTGGCTATTTTGTCATTACAGATAGTTATGGTTATATTTGTCACAAATGTGAAAATTATGACTATACAAGTGTATTTTGCATAATTTATAAGAAGATACCCCAGAGCATTTCGACGATTTTCTTTTTTTTTTTAAAGAGTATTTCATGTGTTTTCCAGTTCTGCATATAACACTATTCATCCTAACTTATTTCAATTATCGACAAATGCATCAAGCAAAATACATGAATACTAAATCTTTTAAGAAAGTCTTCTAGTCACCCACGAAGCCAAAGTACTATTTACAATTAAGAAAAATATTTTTGTGTGGACAATCAAAAACTTCTATTAGCTCTTAGTAGGGAAACTCGTTTTTGTGGGAAGGTTGCTTGGGAGAGAATTGATTTGCCTCTTCTTGAAGGGGGTTTAGGGATGCGGGACCTTCCTGGTTGGAACCAAGCATGTACTGGCAGAATGCTTTGGATCCTCATGATGCGTTCTGGAGCTCTTTGGGTTGCCTGGATGTTGGCGTATCACTGCAAAAGTGGGGATCTATGGACTATGAAGGTTAATGCTTCAAGTTCATGGGCATGGAGACGTATATTGAAGCTAAGGGCGACTGTTCACTCGTACATGGGTTTGCAGGGGATTGTGGGCATGTGGAATGGGCAACAGATGCCTTTGTATTCTGTAAGAAGAGTTTATGATACTCTTCGTCCTCACGGCAGCAACAAGGCCTGGCATAAACTGCTATGGGGTAAGTTTTATGTACCACGTTGGAGTGTAATAGCTTGGATCATGGTCATGAATGCTATAGTAACTAAGGTTAAGTTGGTCAAATGGGGGAGAGAAAATGAAGATGGGTGTGTTCTGTGTGGGCAGAGTAGTGAGACGCGAGATCATTTGTTCTTTGAATGTAGTTTCTCACAGAGAATGCTTATAGGCATAGATCTGAGTTTACGAAGTAGTACGTGGGACTCCAGGCTCTTAGAGGTATGATTGTGAGGAAATGCTCACCTCTGGGAAGACTGTTTAGTTTGATTTGGACTTCTTTGATCACCTTCATCTGGCAGGAGAGGTGTCGAAGGAGTCTTGGGGAGAAGCCACGAGAAGCTGACGTAGTGGCAGAGCTTTGGAAAAGAGACTTGAAATTTGTAATTAGTGATTTCCCGGTGCTGATGCATGACTGCCGGCAGGCGAGTCTTCTATTTTTCTAGTATTAGAGGGTAGCTAGCTCTTGGCAGTACAGTGGGAGGGAGTTTTTGTTTTGAAGTAGTGTTTTGTAGCTGCTACACGGGTAATTTCACACTGGAATTGCCCCTTCGTTGTAATCAGTTGTGGTGGGGCTGTTTTGGTCTCACTGTTTTCGTTAATGAAAAGAATTTGATTCAACAAAGAAAAAAAACTCATTTGAGTCTTACATTTATCAAAGTTACAATTCCATTTGTTGTAAAGCAGTATAATGGTATCACTTAATCGTTATTGACCAATTACACTAAATCACTTTTAACACTAGCTATACTTACTATGCCTCTACAAAACAATTCAAAATTCGACAATCCTCGCTAAGTTGTACATTCTCTTCACAAGCCAACATCACTAAACCTTTAAGCTTCCTCATTCCTTCTGCAACTGGTTTATCAGGTTCAACTCCATATTCCTAGAGTTAGCAACTATAGTGATTTGGGCAGTCTCTAGCAACACTTCTTATCAGCAGGCATCTCCAATCCTTCTTTCATAAGAATGTTATGCAAGCCAAGTTTCAAGCGCCTCGATACTCTTAATACCTAAACCTCTTTTTATACTCTTAATTGCTCCCAGCCTACCACAGCTCTAAGTTCTCTTAGAATTTTCTTTTATGTCCCATAGGAATTTACTAAATTTAGTGTCAATATCTTTTATCACTTATATAGGCAGCACACATATGTTCATCCAATATTGCACCATGATGTTAATTACTGAAATAATATATTTTCATCCTGAGATTCTTGTTGTGATCTTGTCCACCAGAACTTTACAATTTTAAGAAAACTTATAAAATAATAATTATTATAATAAATATTGTGACATTCGAAATCAAACTGCAATAAAAGCATTGATTTAGTCCAATTCAATTTAATCTGAATTAGATGTTCATCATTAGACACCGCAAAACGTCGGATCAATCATCTAGTATAAATAATATAAGTGAAACTTAACCCTGTCAACGAGCAAGGGATAAAGCTAGTTATTTTTTAATCTCTGCCAAAAACAAAGGTGTAAAATTGCTCATCTTCAATAACAGTGATTAACCTCGGTCTCCTTGTCAACTTATCATCGGCAAGTCTCAAGGTGTGAGATTAACAATTCCAAAAGAACTTCAATTAGGATCCAAGATCTTCAATCCACAAACATGTATCGCCCAGCTCAGTCTACGTCCATGCCCTCTTTGTCACAGCTCCTACTGGACCACAGCTTGATGGTTCGATCATGCGACACTGTTGCAATACATTCTCCATCTGTAGATACAAGAGAAAAAAAAGTCAGCATATGCGCGGTTCACAAAAGAAGAAAAAGACTCACAACAGCAACAGATTATGACAAAAACCAACCTGAAGTAACATCCAACGACGTAACTTTGGACTCATGGCCTGACAACGTCTTCACATGAGTGAAATCCTTTCCTGACCAGACCTGCCACCACAACCAACCGTGTGTATATAATACGCGTGACATGACAACAACTTTAACCAAGAACTTGCAAGTTATATTACCAGGTAACAAGATACATTACCTTTGCAGTCGTGTCATATGACGCAGTGACCAAGTAATACCCTTCTCGAGGCTCAAACTTCACATTCGATACGAGATTCGAGTGCGCTGGAATCACGTAGATCGACCTTCTCTTCCTCAAATCCCATATTCGACAAGTATTATCTTCACCTCCTGTAGCCAGATGATAGCCATTGGGAGAAAAGCTCATACTGAGAACCTGAAGGAGCACACAAACTCAATAAGTCACAAGCAGCAAATTTAACGATAAAAAAAAAAATGGATTGGAATGTTTAAATATCTAACCGGCTTGATGTGGCCTTCCCAGGCTAGAACGCTTCTCCCCGTGCGAAGATCCCACACACGAGCAAGCGAGTCGAGCCCACAAGATCCCACCAACGATCCATCGTGATGGAAGGCGATCCCATAGACACTCCTGCTGTGACCTTCTTGAAGGAGCAGTTCCACCCCAGTTTCGACGTCCCACAATCTCCATGTCTTGTCAAAGCTTGCTGTGCCGATGTATTTTCCGGATGGATGAAAACCGATGCGAGCAAGACGATCCAAGTGACCCTCGAATGTTCGCACTAGTGTTCCATCACTGTCCCACAGTTTCGCAGTTCGATCGGCTGATGCAGTGGCCAAGCAGTTGTTGCTGACGGGAGAGAATGCCACATCAGTTAGCCGTTCCGTGTGGGCCTTCAAGGTAGAAACTCTACTGCTTATATGAGGTGCTTTCCACACTTTCGCAACTCCAGTTAATGAACTGTAATGATGAGAGGAAAAAATATATGTATCAGTGAACATCTCATGCTACACGTGGTAACCCACTCATGAATAATATGAGACGGGCTTCGTTTTAATCGAAAATCCAAGCAAGATAGTCCAAAAAAATCCTTCTTTTTAAAATCGATGAATTCACAATTCTTCAATTCTCAAATAATAATAAAAAGAATAGAAGAAACTCAATTTTCATACAATGTTTACATTAAATTCTATATTATGATTATTGAATTCAGTTGAATTATATATCTACGCATATATAAAAACGAAAACCAAACTAATTTGAGCATGAATTGACAGAAAAATCAATACAAATGTTAGTTTTTGGTAGTATTGAATGAAAATAGAAATGGGGTGCGGCCAAGTGGTATGACAATGGATTTTGATCCCGCTATTTGGATGTTCGAATCCTTCCGTCCCGCAACATACTTAGTGACAGATTTAGGAATTTGATATGAATATCATCCAGTTAAACAACTACATATTTTAAGAATTACCAGGTGTTTCTTGATTTTAATAATTTTGTATGAAGTCTGTAACTAGGTGCAGTGGAGCATTAATTGAGACAAGCATGCAAGAAAACCAAAATAGTAAGAGGAATGTCATAGGAGAAAATTACCATGTGGCCAAAAATTCTCCATCCTTGGAAAAGGAGCAACCAGAAAGGGGTCGATCATCTCCAAACTCGCTGCACTCAAGAGCCAAATTTCCAGCTTGCTTCAAGGAAGCATTCATTTCACCATCTTCATCTTCACATGGAGTCTCACGTTTTAATCTGGCACGCTGAAGCCGCCTTGCCGCCCTCACGCTCGAGTATTTAGCAATGTCGACTCTGGCCTTAAAGAGTTCCCTAGATCCTTCTGTACAAAACGGGTATTCAAGCTTTTCTTCCTCAGCAGCATCTTGTCCTGAGGTCAATGCAGCCTCCTCTTGTTCATGATGGGCTTTCATCAACTTCTCCAACTGCCCTTCAGAGTCCAACTTCGCCATAAGCATTCTAAGCCGATCCCGTCTCTCCATCTCTCTCTCTCCGAAAAGTGTTACGGGTTCACCGAGCCTACGAAGACGTGTCGTGACCACCATGTCATTTGTTGGAACAGCAAGAGCGCCAGCATGGCAATTCATCATGTGCTCCTCAACTGCCTTTGCTTCTCGCGAGAACAACCGCAAATTGTGTTACAACTTCTCCTATAAAAGAAATCGATACAAAAAGATAAAATTATTTCAAGATCAACCATAACATGAACTAATGCCGAAGTACATACAATTGGACTCTTAAACCTAATAACATGGCTACCCTAATATTACTTGACCTTTACTCTCCTTATCCTACTAACACAAGTAAAACATAACGCAAGTCAACTAACTCCTAAATGAATAACTAATACAAATACTACTAGGAATAATATGCCAAGTCGATGGCGATTAGTGCATGGCGAACAATAAGTCAATTTAATTTTTAATTAGAGAAAGAAATCAATACCCAGCCGACGTGCAGCGAAGGAAGATAAGCGGGGAGACGGAAAGAACCGTCGAACGGCGGCGGTGGAAACCCTTCTTCAAGTGGAAGCGGCGAAACCCCAGAAGAAGAAAAACTAGTGTGTGAGCAAAATAAGAGCGTCGCTCATAAAACCGAAGACAGAACGTAACTTTTTGCTTGTTTGAGTCAAGCGCGAGACTCCGCGTCGGTTTACTGATTCTAGCCGCCTTTGCAGTTTGCACATTTTGTTGGAAACCTAGCTTTTTCTAAAACAAGAACGGAAATAGAACAGAGAGTTTGAAGGAAAGGAAAAGGGTAAAATACCTCGAGTGACACTAAAGTATTAGAATTGGGGGAGTCATACCACTTACAGGACGTCGGATACCAATGATATCACAGAATCGTGCATCCATCCAAAATTCCGTCCATCTACAGTTAAAAATGAATAAAATATTATTTTTGGTTAAAAAATTAAAAAAGAATATAGAAAAGGAAGAAAAAAACAAGTTTTCCTCTTCCAAAATGCGCCACTTTCCGGCGACGATCTGCCCGCCGCAATCCATGCCCGACGTCGATCTCACCATCGATTGCTCCACCTGGCACTGTCTACCACCTCTCACGGCGCTGTAACCTCCAAATCCCCCGCCTTGCAAATACCTCGTCGCTTGATCGGGGAACCCGTAACTCAAACTGCATTCCGTAGCCGCCACCGCTGCAGCTCCAGGCGACCCCGGTTTGGCCAACTGTTGCTTGAAGATCCATTAAAGGCGGGAGTGACAAGAAAGATGAGTGCAAAAATAAATCATCCTTACCCAAAAAAATTCGCCCTCAGTAGGAGAAGATCTCTGCCAAATTCCGATAGTCATAGCTCTCTTCTGTTTTTTGTTTTCAATTTTGTTTTATAATTTTTTTTATATATAAATATAATATTTTGTTCTTTCTTAATAGTAGAATGAACGGAATTTTGGACAGATGCACAATTTTGTGATATTAGTGGTACCAAACACCCTATTTATACTTAAGTGGTATGACTCTCCCAATTCTCATACTTTAGTAGCATCAAGATATTTTACCCGAAAGGAAAACAAGTTTTGATCATGAAAAGCACAACGACGTAAACAAAGATATGTTTATGGGTTCTGGAGTTTATATGTTGTACGTAATGGGTTCTAGTTGTCTCATTTAAGCCCCACCTAGATTACTGTCCAATTTATAGATTAAATTAATTAGGCCCAGTACAGTACTTTGATAGAGACACAAATGCCAGCCCACTTCCTTATGCTTATAGTTATATTACTTTTGATTAAATTAATTAGGCCCAGTACAGTACTTTTATTTTAAATATTCGCTATTCTAGTATATTTGTAGCATCTCATAAAATAATATTCTTTTTTATTAATCCTCTTAGTATTAATATGTTTGTGATTAGTAAGACAATAGTTGATAAGATAAAGGAAACATATTATCCCTGGATACTCGGAACCCATTCGGGTATGGACATGATTTTAATTTTCTATACAAGTTTTGTATGGGTACAGGTAAGGATACTACCCGAGCTAGTTAAGGTACGATGATGGATAATCACTATCCTTACCTGATCTGACTCGATATCATCCCTTGTTAATCCCGACAGTTAGAGGTGGCAAATGGATTGGATCCATGGATCAAATGGATTAGTGAATTCGTGGATTAGATCATAGAGATTAGTGGATTGATCAATGAAACCAAATAAATCCAAACCTTGAACCAATTTGTAAATTTGAAAAGTTTAGGTACTAAATTTCATAATAAAAAATTTAGGAATTAAAACGTAATCTTTCAATGACATTTTTCTTATAAAAATTAATTTTAGGTACAAAATTGTAAAATATAAAAATATATAGGTACTAAACTGTAAATTATCAAATATCATGAATCCAATCCATCAATCCAATTGGATTTAGATCAAATTGTTTGGATTAGTTTGATATTAAGTGGATTGATTGGATTGGATTGGATTGGATTGAATTAGTGGATTGGATTATAAGTTAGACATCTCTACTAGGAGTCGTGCTAAACTTTCTTTCACCTTTGCAGCTCAGTTTCGAGCTTCCAAGCTTCCCCTCAAATATTATATGATCTCTGAAGATTTACTAAATATATGTCTTAAAGCTCGTTGAATAAAATCGAACATCCGATTAAGCACCTTGGCCAATGGAACATATTCTAACCCCTTTGGTCAACTCTCCATAAATCACTAACCAGTATTTCCCCAATTCTAAACCCAAGTTATCTCTCCGATGGCTTGAACCATTTTCCTATTAAACTACCCACAGCAAATACCCTTTGCTCTCCTCGTAGTATTGATCTCTAGGAAAAGTTACATCTCTTATCAGGCTAAGGCTCATCGGTCTTGATTGTTGAAATTGAAAGCTTCTTGCTATTTTGAGTCGATTTTGTACCTGATAACTCGATATTTGTACACGTTTTTACCCACCATTCCTATACTATTTAATCCCCTTTTCTAGTTGTTATGGGACAATCCAAGTACTATAGCGGAAATACAAGGGAACGAACCCTTGTATATTAGTGTCCACCTAGCACAATTAGTACGAGGTCTTTTGGGGAGGACGCCCAAAAAGTAAATCCGTGCGGGCTTGGCCCAAAGCGGAAAATATCGTACTAATTGAGCACCCCAGTTTGACAAATGGTATCAGAGCCTGATTGGTCGGCTGGGCAATTGGCTAGGGATCGTGGTCACTGTTGCGGTATCGGGAGGTAGTCTTCGATTTTGGGTTGGCGTCGGAAGCCCTTCCGATTTTTCTCCAAATTTGGTTTGTGGTGGGTTCTTTTCTTTTGGCCCAATTGAATTCGTGCGTGGAATTATTAGACTTCTATTCTTTTGTGATTGGACTGGTGCGCTTGGTCAGCTCTGGGATTGTTGTAAAATTTACTTGCGGTGGAGATAAGAGGTCGAAAGTAATTTCAACTGTGGCCGAACTTGTGCTCTCCCTGTGGCCATGGAAGTTTGAATTTGTGCAGGGTTTAGCAAAGCCGGCAATTGTAAGTTGGAGTTATGAATTGCCAAGCGGTGGTTAATTTTGATTGGAATCATTAATTTGGTTGGTTGGTGGCCACAAGCAACTATGCCCGTGGGAAGTACAAGGGTAATTAGTTTGCAATATTGTGGAGTTACGTTGGGTTTGGGTTACAATTTGGAAGAGTCCGCAAAGTTTGATATCTTTTGCATCCGGTTGGAATCATATTTTTGGGTTGTTGCGTTCTTTTGTCATGCTTGTTTGGTGGAACGTCTGGTTAGGTTTGGCAGAATTCTGTTTGTTATACTAGAGTGGTTAGGGCTAGGGGTTTCGATCAACAAGGATGTTTGTTCTAGATTTGAAAATTGAGAAGTCAATTTGGAGTAGCGGGTTTGGAGTTAGAGTTAAATATGATGTTGGTGTTAACTGTTATGGACGGAAATAACACCAAGTTGGTTTTGAATGGCAAATCTCAGCATGGGTTGGACTTGCCGAATGGTTTAGTTTGTTGACCGCCTTCAGAGGCATTTGGAGGCTGGGGAGATTTTGTCACATTTGGAGATTTGGAGAGTTTGTTACGTCTAAAAATTTTGATTGCATCTTAGTTTGGCGATATGTATCGCGTCTTGGTACATCTGGCAACTTTGGTTGCATTTGGTACATCTGGTAGGGGTGGCTATTTGGACCAAGACCGGATTAAAAACCGGAAACCGGATCGTATAACCCGGACCGAGACCGGACCGGGACCGGATAGTAAACAATCCAATCCAATTTTTGGGCTTAGATTTGAGGTAAAAAACCGGATAAAGACCGGATAAGAGAGCTCAACACCCAAAACTTAAGGGTAATTTGCATAAACGGTCACAAACCTTTGCACTTAGTACAAAACTTAACCAACTCCTCACCCTTTAAGGCCTTAGGCCACTCAAATCCCACAATCTCAATGTAAAATCAAGACCGAATTGGGACCGGACCGGATCAAGACCGGACTGTATCCAATCCAATCTTCGGTCCTTATATTTTCAAAAAGACCGGACTGGACCGGATCAATTTGGGCCAATTTAACCGGACCGGACCGTATAGCCACCCCTAACATCTGGTAGTTGAGAGAGAATTCAAGTCAAGGTGGAGATTGTTAGAATATGACCTGAATTTGATTTCGGTTTAATTTGTGTTTGGGTCTATTTTGTTTGGGTTTGTGTTTGGCCTTTGTTTTGACATTTTCCTTATATGTTTTGGAAAAAGGTGTTTGGTTTTCTGTTTGGGATTAGGAGAAGAGTTCTATAAATACTCTTCACCACCATAATATGTAGTAAGTTCAGTCATGTTAATTCGGTTGTTTTGTTTGTCCGTTTTGGAATTTGGTTTGTAACCTGTAGTCTCCTCAAATTAGTGAATTTTGTTCTCCCCTACCCGTGGATTAGCTAGCACACATTGTATTAGTGAACCACGTTAAATTTGTGTTCGTTCTTGTTAGTCTGGATTATCGATTGCACGCTTCTGTTCTAACACTGGTGTTATAAACCGATTTCACGTTAGGTTGTTCTTGTTAGCAAAATTTCAGGTCCTGGTACGTTGCTGGAGGTGTGGGCACGGATTCGGGGTCGATTGGACGAAGTTTGGACACCTGATGGGAAGGAGAGGAGTTGCACGGGCAAGATATGAATCCACAGGCCATGCAACTTGACCGTGCAACACCTTTTTGTGCTGTCAAGGAGGTACGGGCCATGCGGGGTGCCCTTTTAACCGTGCGGGATTTTCATAGAGGTCACACGGGCAGGTCAGGTTTTCACACGGCCGTGCAGTTCTAGCCGTGCGCCGCACTACGAGCCACTAAATGAAACATCGCGTTTTGGAGAGTTGCAAGGGCACGCGAGAGAAGTCGCCCGGTCGTGTCGCCTGACCGTGTGGTCGTGAATTTCTGGGTTTGAACCCAAATTCGGGTTTTGAGTGGGGAATCAAATTCTTAGAGCAAAAACAAAGCTTTAGAGAGAAATTGCGAAGAACAAACTCTAGGATCGATTTTGGAGTTGAGTTTCATCAATCAAGTTTGGATTTCTACCTTGGAGTGCAGATTATCATCCCAGAGCTTATTGTACACATCATTATGAGTATGATTCCTCTTATTGTTGTTTTTTACTCTCTTTCTATGGAGTAGAACTTTATCTCACTTGGGTATGAAGAACCCTAGTTCCATGTGTTAGGTATTTGAGTTGTAATGACTTTTGGATTGATATACTGATTGGTTTTAATCGATTGAAGTGTGTTTATTGAGTCAATTGAATCTTAATCAACTTATTTTCATTTTTCCTGCAACCTGAGATAGATAGAATCTGATTAGGTTGTTAGAGCTTCCTCAATCGATAGGAGTGGATTGATTGTACGAGAGTCCGTCAATTTACTGCTTTGTACTGGAATCTGTTTCCAGTAGTGGAGTTTTGTGTTAATTGCCTTAGCATTGTATCCCGGTGAAGACTAGTCATCTGTCAGTTAGTCTGTCTAAGAGGGCTTGGGGTCAGCTTAAGAGATTCCAAGCTACTGTCGGATCTTCCGCAGTTTAATCAACAGTAAATCAACCAAAGGAAATTACAACTTGGACTTAACTAAGGAGCTAGGGGGACTCAATCCCGAGTGACTCTTTCCTTGCTTAAGAACTTCGAACAATTTACTGCTTTCTTTCTATTTACTTTGAATTCACCTTCACTAACTTAGTCCCGCTAGATAATAGAAGTTCACGGAGTAGGTAGTAGATCTAGACCCCGAGTTGATAAATCAAACTTACCCACTATTATGCATTTCCAGACTACGATTATACTTGATCATAATTTGGTGTTGTGTTGTAGCGAGTCAGTACATCCTAAGGATTGGTAAACTTCTTGTTTCTCAATCTTCTCATTTAGCCCAAGGCTTTGAATTCCTTTTGGACTTTGAACAAAATAGTCACGAAAGTTTCATTTTGCACAATTCAATAGCACAAGCTTGGAAGTATAACAAAATAGTAAAATTTAATAAAAATTATACCTCAACAATCCACATCATCAAAAAAATAATAAAAATTATACCTCATCATCCAAACTAATCCAATCCACCTGAGACAAACTAATATTGCATATGTATTTTAACAATTTTTTACAAATATTCCAGATCTCGTTTCAAACCACTTCCAAAACCCATTTTGGTTCAATTTAAGAGTTGATACATTTTCAATTTTTTTTATTTTTTAACATGATGGTCAAACACTTGAGAATAAAAAATGGTTCACTTTAAAACAAAATGGGCACAAACATTTTCATTTTGTAATAAAATAGTTACACTTCTTTTCATTATGTAGCGAAATGGTCATAAAAATTGTTAAAATACGTATGTAATATTATTATGGTTCGTGTGTGTAGTGTTAGTTCGGTTGGCAGGTTTGGATGGTGCGGTGAAATTATTTATTCTTATTTGGATGGCATGGACTGCTGACTAGACAAAATTGAAAGAACTTTATATGGAAATGGAGGGAAATGACCATTATGTTACACGTCCAAACATGTGTTACTGATTAGTGCAAAATGAAACTTTTGTGACCACTTTGTACAAAGTTTTAAGTCTTGTGACTGCCTATACTCTTGATTATGATGTGATCTTAGCGTGCTTTAGACAATACATGCGAATTAGGTACTAAAAGGAGCACAAGTATAGAGATGTGGGCGAAAGGCTGAAGATTACAGTCTAGAGAAGGAAGATCGCGACCAGGAACGGGGGACGCGAAGAAAGAGCTAAGATCACGACCTCTAGCCTAAAGATCGCGACCGCGATCTATGGAGTGATGAGCACGAACTTGGAGAGGCAGCCAGCGAAGGAGAGACAAAGAGTTTCCACAGTTGAGTCACAGCCACCGTCCTGCGAGCCTACGAGGAAGTTCACGGCCGCGACATCAAGGATCGCGATCGAGATGTCAGGTCGTGAACCCCGAGTTTTCAACACGTAATTGTGCTGACCAAAGATCGTGGCCTCGCCTCACAAGTTCACGACCGCGAACTTTAGATCCTTGGCCGTGAACTTGTCCGTGTTTTCAGGATTCTATAAATAGGAGACCCCTTTCCCCCTTTTAGTTGATCTAATTTTGAGAGAATTTTCTGGTTTTAGAGAGAGAGGAGAGAGAAGTTGAAGGAAGGAAAAGGAGATAGAAGAGAGTGAGCATCTTCCTCAACCCAAGTCTTCTTCAATTTCTTCTATGTTTCTTCTTCCCTTCCCTCCTTTATGGAGTAGTCCTCTAAGATACTAGGGGTTCTAAACCCCAAACCCTAGTTTTAGGGTTTATTATGTATGTATGGATATTTAAGGATTTGAATGAATGGATGTGTTTATCTAATTGATTTTATTGCTATTCTATCATGGATTGTGTTTATGGTAGGGCGCCCCAATCTTCTTTATTAGCCTACTTTATGCTTCTACGTTGGGTTTGGAGCTCTAGGGTTAGACGGGTATGCGCCATAAAGCAAATTGTGATAGATGTATGAATAGGGACCTAGGGTGGCCGAGGAGACCAAACCCTTGTCATAGGTTAGCCTTCCTAGATAGAACCCGGGATAAAACCTCGGTGTGGATGGTGGATAGTGTCCATTGAAATGAGCCATAAGCTTAATGCCCCAGATACAATAGCCTAGATCGAGGTGACTATATATGGGTTTAGTGGAGGTGTACTCGGAGGCGTGTGGATAACCAAGAAAGCCCACGCAAAAGAGCTCACTCACTGCATTCAATAACCCTAAGCTGGGGGGGGGGGGGGGGGGGAGGGATTAGTTGCTTAAAGTTGAAGTACCTGCTTTTAGCTTTGATCAATCTCTAGTCTAGTTATCTCCTCAAATCCTCCACTCGACCCTCCAAAACCGATTAACTAATTAGCAACTAGGTGGGAAGTAGGCTAGGGTACCAGGACCCGAGTAAAATATGACCTTGATTACCACTATACGACAATGCCATCTTAGGTTAAACTTGGCTTAAGATAGACTAGTTGTTGACATGTGCTAACCATTGACAATAATCTGCACGGATCGAAGTGATCAATCCATGTTACCCTCTCTGCAAACTTTTGGGTGCTCAGACTCTCCGAATACGGCGTCACGGGTTCAACTGATTTTCTCATTGCTGTCGTCGGCAATGTTCTTAGCTCCCACGCCCTCCAGGTGTTGGCGAACCTCCGCGTCCCTCCAGGTGTTGGCGTCCCTCCTTACATTTTCTACATGTGAGCCACATTCCATGTCCTCCATCACCAACGCGAAAACCGAAAAATTCTCAATCATATTAAACTACGGTGGGTGAGAAGTTTGATTAGATTCAGAAGTCTTAATTGAAGTGAGGTTTGAAGGAAGAAGTGGACGTAATTGGAAAAATTATTATTTATTTACTTTTTAAATTGCCACATCGGTCATAAGTCTTAATTGATTGTCGCATAGAATGCATTCAACGAAATTGGACGGTCAACATAACCCAACCCAATTTAAACCCATACACATTCTCTCTCTCCTCTCCGCCTATCCCTCTCTCCATTATGCTTCTCTCTCTCCTCTATTCCAGAACAATCTCTGAACGAGTATGCAGAAGGTATGAAAGAGGATCGGCGAAGGCAGGGCGGGTTTGGATATCACTGTCGACTATCGAGGATGAGTGAGGCAGTGGCGACCAGCGGGAACATGCAAGGCAAAGGGAAGAATGCAATGATGTGGGTGGATCTACTTTCACAGGCTCCTTCGTTATGGCGAGCCAGTGCAACTTTCGACAAAGAAGGGGCGGGTGAAGTCGAGCATGGGTGATTGAGGCGGAGAGGTCGGTGGCAGGTGGAGTTATGGAGCAGCGATTAGAGATGGATTTGAGATCTAAGACCCTAACCTTGACCAAATCGATAAACTCGTGGCAACCTTCATCCTCTACTCCAACTCCCCAGATTCCTCTGTCCTTCGCCTTTAGTAGCTCCCGTCATCGCAAACCTTCAACAAGACCCACTCCTTCGTTTACACCCAATGTCGGTCCATTCACGCACGAATCGAATCAAAGAAAGTGTTTTCGGCATGCACGAAGGGTTCCTGGCAAAGAAGATTGGACCACCGCTCTTACTCAGTTGTCGTGGATGTGACCGCCTCCTTAGATAGGGGTGTAAGCTTGACCCGGAGGACCAACTAACCTGTCCCGACCCCTCCTGTCCCTGAGGGCCGAGACGGGTCAGTTTGTCTACATAGTCAGATTATGGACGGGTCAATTGTTGACCCTGTAAGGGTCGGGACGGGTAGGGACAACTTTGGGACGGGTCACTTTTTGACCCTGTGACCCTTAGCAACAACAAATATCTCATACCACATTGGACCTCTTTGCAAAGTTTTAAAAATGTAGTTACTAAATTGTAAAAATAAAAAATTTGGGTACCAAAACGTAATTTTATCATCAAAATTTATGGACTTATTTGTAAAAATAAATTTTAGGTACTAAATTGTAAGAAAAATAGTTTTTGGTACGTAATTTGTAAAAAAGTAGTGTGTTGATTAGGGTCGACCCGCTTACCCGACCCGTCCCAACCCTTGAGGGTCAGACAATGTCAAGACGAAAACAGGGACGGGACGGGTAAGTTATACATCTTACCCTTCAGGGACGAGTCAGACAAGGTCAGGGACGGATCAGTGCAAATTTCAGCCCTATCCTTAGATGTCACTAGCTGGAAATCTATATCAACTTCAGGCGTTCTAGTTGCATGACAGAGGATGAGGGTATAGACTCTTGTGGCGGTGAAGTCTAGCTCCTGGAGGTTAGTCTGGTCCAATCGATTCCTCTTTGACGAAATTGAGGGTTTGCACGGAGAGAAGGGATGATAAACCTTAGCTTCTGAAGAAGGTAAAGGTGAGAAGACCGTCGACAGCTTCAACGACCGACCGCAGTTGCAAAACGAAGGAACCCAACTTTTTATAACGTGGGTCGGGTCACAGGTGGTTGATTTTGATTTTTTGACGTGGCTGGTTTTAATGACGTGACGTGTCAATTTTATTTTTTTTGTGTTAAAATTTGCTGACTATGCGTTTCTATTAGCCACGTCAGCAAAAAAACTGACGTTGTTAGAGAAGGCTAATAAAGAGTGACCAAACATGACATGTTTTAGCAAACTTAGTGACTACGAATAGAATTCAATATTTCCAGTTACCAAATATGAATGTTTTTATGAATCCAGTGCCAAAGCTTGCAATTTACCCTATAAAAAATTGTCTAAAATATGTAATTTAGCCTCTGGAAAAGTATTCCAACCTATAGTTGGCAACTGCAATTTTATCATTTCTGTTTCTTGAAAAAATTTAGCGACACTTCTTACATAGGCTTCTTCTGCGAGCTAGAGTTTGAAACAAAAAAGGGGAAGAAGATCAACCAGGGCAAAAGGGAACTACAAGGGTAGTAAGTTCGACATCTTGATCACTCACTATAACTCGACAAATAGCTGTGTTTGTTTAAGATTACTGTTAGTCTGATAAAATCTTTGTCTATCTATCAAAAACAACGAAATACTACTCTCCAAAGATATCTTATCCGCTGGATCTCTTGTAGACTATCCATCACTCCGGTAAATGAAAATGGTAAGAGTTGCAACCAAGTGAGAAGCCAAAACATACAGCTAAAGCTGAAAACTTCTTATTCATTCCTGTTCAGTCTGGACAGTGAGATCCAGCACCCCCAAATCATGGTAAAGCCCATGTACAAATTCTAGCACCTGCCGATCATCCACTCCTCCCTTCACCTGGTGGCAAGTGTCAGAAGGAACATACATTGACATGTAAGAGTTCGGTTGTTAGGGAAAATGATGTAGACAAAAGCACAGAGTAATGTAAAGCGCTCCAAACAAAATAAGAGATTGCAGATTGAACTTGACTGCCTTCAATAATGTACCTGCAATGAGATAGAACCAACCGTGTGGCCAGGAACCAATTCCCAGAAACGGGCTTCCGATACCTCGGAAACATCTTCGCAAGCAGTGATCTACAAAGAGAAGTAGAGACACATAAGAAATTTCAATAAGCATTCTAATGAAAGCCAACTATATGGAAGTCATGAATACTGGACTCCGAAAAGTTTAGCTAGCTGGAAAGATCTCACAGTTCTCACCTGTCTCAAGCATTTGCTCAACGCTGAAGATGGAATACTTGGTGGTGCCATCTGAAGCAACACACCTCCAGCCGCTTTGAAAAGAGGCATGACAAGCATAAACACGGTTACAGAAACTAGACCCAAGCACAGAACCTCTGCATTCTTAACTCTGAAACATACATAACAAGAAAAATGGTTACTGATGAGCACAACCGAAGGTGCCAGGAAGCGTGGGGGAGGAAAAATTTTCACAACTCTCAATGACGGTAACAAATGGAAGGAAAGAAAATTAATTACCCAAGCGATAAGAACCATGATGCCAGTACCAAACCTGCACTGAGACACAATAAGAAGAAGACACTAGCTCAACATGGCAACACAAGAATTCTACAAAAACAAAGCAACTGGGAATAAAGAGCAGACCTCCGAATGGAGTCGGCCAAGACATGCAAGCATACTGAATGGTAATTCATGTCTTCAGCATTTCTGTAGACTGAAAAAAAATAGAGTTAAGAAGCAACTTCGAATAGGTGGAAGAGTAAAAGAAACTGGTAAGTGTTACTCTTAAGCTCACACAAGCGAGGATAACCAAAACCTCATTAGTGAGTATGAACAGGAGAAAGCGATGTTCTATTAGCACAAGTAGCGCAGCATTTGGGTCAAATTTCATTTTGGCCAGCTGATGACACTTACCAATATTTACACGGGCATAATTCCTGAAGAACCAGACACCAATAAGATTCACCGCCAAATTTGTGACAGCAGAGACAATCAAATAATGCCTGCAATACAAACAGGACAAGTTCTTAGTCATTATTTCTCGCCGTAGAAGATTATAGGCAAGCACAAAATAATATTTTCCTGCATCATATAATTAGCAGTGATATCTGCATGCATTAATAACGCAACTATGCACTAATGAACTACTCCAAAGTCGGCACAAATTACTCACTTGTGCTCAGATTCATCTTGTACGAATGCATGAAGAGCTTCCACTGCTAAGGAGAATGACATGAACAACAGAAACAGCTGTCTACACAAGCAGCAGAATCAATAATACTTATATGTTAGAGCAACGGATTGAAGTATGCTATGAAATAAAATAAATAAATAAACTTTTCACAAGCAAAGTGAAAATACTAATAGCAACAACACAATGCAGATGAAGCAGATAATTCAGATGATTTTCCGCTTCATGCCAATGCATAAATTTCTGCACAATAAATGTAGAATTTGAGAAAGAAGGAAGCTTCATCTCCCCTTGAATTAGAGGTCAATAAAGGGCACAAGACTGAAAATTCTCAGTAAAAAGGCTATATTTTGGGACTATTGGATGATAGATATACTATCCTTATGGCCCCTCCAAGACCTCAATCAATTGAGTAAGTAGCCTTTCCTCTCCGGGGGTTTCCTTTCTGCTCACTCTTTACTCAATTTTTGGGAAAGAGGCTGTAAGTAGAAACATAACTTGCGGTAACATAAAAGTTAGGACCACACTCGATTCCTCTCAAATAAATCAGACCGTTGACAGGCCAAACAGTTACTAGTTGTACAGCATGAACATACAAAACTAGCCAATGAAAATGATATCGGAAACTCAGAGGATTCAGGAAAAACCTATTCCTTTACACTATCCTAAGTTCAACTAAATCCAATTCCACAACGTAAAGGAAATGTCGGATACTTACAGCATTAGTAAAAGCGGATAACACTTCAAGCCTTTTGTACCTGCCAAGAACGATTGCCAGTTAATATAAGCTTTAGAGAATACGACATCTTTATCCAGATCAAGACAATACATTGAAACAAATATAACTTCGTTGTAGTCTGAGAATCAACCGAAGTTAGTTCTATACAGTGAATTGCAAGCTATAAACTCACCCGTAAGTGTAAACATGATCAGACTTTTTCCGAGAAGCAGCCATTGCAAACAAGGAGAATGTAAGAAGACCACACCCGAAAGTCAAATGAAATGCATCAGATATCAAACCTGAAAAATGAACAAAAAGGAAACAAACCAATTACTATCCCTAGAAACATAGTACTAGGAGCTCTAAATTTCCAGAAAGTAGCTGAATTTCTTACCCACACGCCCAGTAATTAGCCCAACCCCAAACTCGGTCGTAGAATACGCAACATTGAGGAAAATCATCAGGAAAAGCCTCTTCATTTGCCGGTTCCCATACCTTAATGCCCTAAACACGGAAAACACCGACAATTTCTCATTCCTCCCGCCGGCAGCCGAGTCATTGGAATCGCCAAAACCACCATCCTTTAGGTAACTGAAAGAGTAATTATAAATCTCCGGCGGCATATCGATGCTGGAGGAGGTGCGGGAGAGAAAAGGCTTGCCCGCGTCATTGGGCAGGAATGAAATCGGACTACCGGGGAGATCCTGCGGTTGGCGAAACGAAGATTGGCGGGAGTAAGCGTACCTCCGATCGCTGCCTCCGAACCCCAAATCACCACACCGTGGATGCCCTGACTCGGTTCCCTGAGCCGGGTACTTGAAGGAATCGCTCTTCCGCATTTGGAAGGAGCAACCAGAAGAAAAAAGAACGAGGATTAAATACAGTCAATCCCGATTCGAATCGATGAGCCCCTCAGAAGAAACTCGAAAGAATAGGTCGGCCCAACAATTTCGCGGGAATCAGATGGCTGGGTCTTAACAGTGGAACAGAACTGAACTGCAGATGGCAAGAGACCGGACGGTAGAACTGAACTGCAGATGCAAATTGGGAAGGTCGAGGAAGACTGCAAAGTTCGAACTTCGAAGTCAAGACATAACATCTCTACCGTTAATTAGGGTGGAAATAAGTACACACTCGGTAGAGATTTATGATATGTATAGGGTGTACTCAATGTGGTATCACAAATTGGGTTGGATGGGGCTTATGAGTTAGAGTTGGGAAATAGTGATGAATGACTAAAGGTTGTGTGATATATTTTTTATTAATTTCCAAATTTTGTTGTTTCTCGGTATTTCGGTATATACCAATCTCAATCCCATAATTCCGAATATTAAATAGCACTCCATAGTAAATCTCAATCTGAATCCCAAAATATAAATCGATAATCGCTAATAACAAATAGTGAAAAATTCAATACATTATTCGTTATATCTCAAATACACTTCCACCCCTCCCATTGATCAAAGGAGTCACTGTCGCTGAGGACCCATTTCAAGGGTCATAGATTAGCTATTTGTCTAGGACCATTTACGGATATTTACATTTGTGCCTTAGACGAAAAAGTAGTCAAAACGGTTTAAACCAATGAAGCAAGTACAATTGTATGGCTGTTCTTATACCGGTTTATGCCGATTATACCGGTTTTAATATAATACGTAAGGAAAAGTGAAAAATTATAAACACCAAATAAATTAGTTAACGAGAAGCCATTAAAATAATTAGTTTATATAAAATAATTTATAGTTAGAAATTGATAACTAATAGTAAACAAGTTCCAATACAAAACCATTCTTATTTGCAATACTACGAAACCTACTCTAATGGTAGTAATTTGAGAATGAGATATCTAATAGTCCATATCATAAAGGGGCAATGAGGAAAACAAGAGATGGGGGAGCTTACCAAATTTTTGGGGCGGCAGCAAGTAGGGATGGCAATGGGTCGGGTTGGGTCGGGTTTTGCCAAACTCAAACCCAAACTCATGGGTTTATCCGTGAAAAAACCCGGGGTAAAACCCACTGGGTTTGAAAAACTCAAACCCAACCCAACCCGCTGGGTATCCGCGGGTTCATGGGTACCCACGGGTTTTTGTCGTAAAAAATTTACAATAACATGTTCCTATCAAAATTAAAGTCAAATATCAATCTCTCAATACAAATTATCCATATTTAAAACACTATTCTAGAAAATTCAAGCAAATCACAAATTAACTATACAAATTGTTCAACGCAATCTAGAAAACTCAAGAAAATTGAAGTAAATCATAAATTATCCATAAATAACATATTAATTGAAGGCTTCTTCCTTTCAATTAAGTTTCTTCACTCTCCACTCCATAACACAAACTTCATTCTACACAATTAGAAAGAAAAAAATTAGACATGTCTCCACAAACATAAATAAGATTAGTTGTTTAAAATATTAAATATACCGAGAAAATTAATTATATGTGTGGGCGGGTACCCACGGGTCGGGTTTATCTAAACCCAAACCCAACCCAACCCGGTGAATAGTGAACGGGTTTAAACCCAAACCCAACCCAAAACCCGTCAACACGGATTTTACCCGCGTTGACCGGGTTGGGTCGGGTGGGTACCCGTGGGTTCGGGTTTGGTTGCCATCCCTAGCAGCAAGCACAGCACACGGATTTCCATGTATGTTGTCCAAGCACTTTTCAAATCTTGTTAAAAGATTTAACAGACCATAACTCATTCGTCTTAAATCGGATTTCTAAATATTTTTGTAGAAATATCTTATTTTTTTGTGTTCGATAAGATGATATATATTTTGAATAATAAAAAATCATCATACTAAAGTCATATCACGATACTACCATTGACAGTTATATGTTATCATAGTAGTATGATATTGATACGAAGTATGTATGATATTGGTACAATAGTGATATGATGTTGGTATGATGCCTTATGTTTGACAAAATAATTCAATAACATCATATCACTATCATAAAATGATATTGGTTCAGGCTAGCGTACGTGCGTCGCATTTTGCTATTTAGATCCTGAATTAGCTAGAGTTTGGGGTATGATATTATACCCTAACCTCTAACGGTTGAACTCACGCCCCTAATTTTCTAACCCAAACAATGAGATTCGTTTAATCTTAAAATGAAAATCAACGATAATTTTGTCGAATCGGAATCGTTGATTTTTATTTCAAGATTAATGGAATATTATGCTTTCGGTTAGTGAATTGGGAGCTAGGGTTCACGCGTTAGGCGTTAGGGTATAATATCATGTCCCAAACTCCGGTTAATTAATTGTCTAAATAACAAAACTCAACGGGCGTACGCTAGCCTTTGCCAATAATAATTTCACTATGGTGTAATGACAATTTAATATTATAATGATTTAACGTTGATATCAGTGGGGACCCAAAATTGTCGAAGAGGTGTGTCGCCGATGAAATAAGATAATAATTAAAAAAATTTAATTAAATTAAAAATAATTTAATTTATAAAGTTCACAGTGTCATGTTTACAACGAACCACGATGACTTTTCATGTCCTGAAATACCTGTAAAATACATTCATCGCTTCTATTGCGAAGCAAATCCTTTTCGATATACACAATTAAACAATTATTTAAAAATTGGTCACTCAACCGATTGCGAAGTTCATTCTTGAATATCTTCATAGCTGAAAATGCTCTTTTGCATCTTGCAATTGCAATAAGTAAAGTCAACACCATCTTCAAGAGCAAGTAAACTAAAGGATATATAAAAGAAAAGGAGATGTGACGGTGGGGCTCGGTAATTAGAAACTAAAAAGAGGTAAGGGTGAGTTTTTTATTTCATTTTTTATTTTCAATAAAGAAAGGGTCAAGGGGTAGAAACGATAATTTTTAAATGATGGGTTTATGTATATTTTTTCATTGTTGGGTTGTGGTGTGTTTTACTTTAAAACAAACATATTTATTTGATTTTACTTATTATTTTTATTACTAATTAAGGTAAATAACTTTATAACAAGAAAATCATTTTCATATAATGAAGGTATGTAGCTCACAATTATTTTAGGTGTGTGGGAAGTCTCAAATTAAAAAAAAATTTGTACAAAAAACATATATTCCATTCACAAAATTTCCGGGTGAGAGTGTGTCGGACGACACACCCCGCCCCTTAGTAGGTTCGCCCATGATGGATATGTGGTATTATGTTTGGCAAAATAATTTGATGACATCATATGATTGTCATGATATCATAGTGATGATAGCATGATGTGATAGTGGTATGATGTTCATTTTGTCTTATCATAGTGATAAGATCATGGTATTGACAAAGATGATAGTGATAATACTCCAACTACCACGTGTTTTAATTGACTATTTTTTATCAAAATATAGCAATATGGATATTATAGTGTGCATCTTCATCCACGACAAGAAAAACCTTCAACCAAACAAAACAAAAAAAGGTAAAATTACCAAGCTGTCATTTTAACTTCCTTCCTTATCAGTAGGGGTGTTCAAACGGATCGGTTACCGTGGTAACCATATTAACCGGTAGCATTCGGTTAATTTGGTTTGGTTAATTTGGATAATTGGTTTGGTTTGGTAAACAATTTAGCTTATTTGGTTTAGGTGGTTTGGTTTGGTTTCAACACTGCTAACCAATGAAACCAATTAACCAATAAATGATACACCTAATTTACAAAATTATTTATACTTCCATGCAACCAACCAAACCAAACATTCGTGATTCCCTATTTTATTTCCATGTGCACAACAAACCAAAACATTATGGGTCTAAAATTAAATGGGCATGCCTATATTTACTAAACCAAAACATTTTTGACAACTACTTGACTTTAGGATTACATACAATTCCATGACAACCACCCCAAACTATGTATAGTTTAAGTGTTCTGTAGGAGAGCTTTAACTTCCTGATGATGGGTATTGGTATGCATTTATGTTAAAGAGTTTGTTGTAAGCTACCTATATTAGGTGCAGAGATGATGAATAATGTATTAAATCGAAGAATGATGATATCATGGATGGTTAGTCTTGTTATTATTGCTTATATAAAATGATAGTTTTGTTTTCATTTAATGTTATCTTATTTGGTTAATTCGATTATCTTATTAACCAAACCAATTAAACTTTGGTTTGGTTAATTTTCTTTTCGTGTTAATTTGGATGGTTTGGTTAAGATATTTTATTTCATGGTTAATGAAATTTAGGTTTAATTGATTTGGTTATTACCACAGTAATCATTTGAACACCCCATCTACACTGTCAGAGATGGGATTTTGTAGGATATGAGTTTTTTACTATCCGCTTTGGTAAACTATTATATACACAAAACCAAATTATATAAAATAAATTTGATTAATGTTTATTATTTATGGAAGATATAACATTAGTTATATAATATGTAAGATTCGTATGTATCAAAAACTTTCTTATCTCCTATTGGTGTACAATTGAGATTAGTGAGCATGAGGTAATTTATTTAAATCTCATGGTTGATGTTTATTTTTTGGAGGACATGTGTGAAAGTGGGGACGGGATACGGTGAGAAACCTTAAGGGGTTGTCAGATTCACAACTAAGGGTATTTTGGGTATGAAAAAAGAATATATTAATTACCTTTTTTGTATTAATTATATTGGGAATTAAAAACCCATATTAAATACAATTTTTTTTTTGAAATTAAAATTCTATACATTAATATCTCTATCTACTCTCTCACTTCCTTTCTCCAGCGGCCACTCCGCATCGACGGATATACTTTTTCTCCGGCGAATTCTCTCCGGCAGACTCCCTCCAGCAACCTGAAAAAATGTACCAGTGCGTTAAAAAGTGTACCAATCCATTAGTCTACTGGTAATTAATATACCAGTGTGGTACGCTACCAGTGCGTTAAAAAATGTACCAGTACTAGTGGTATGCTACCAGTACAACGCTACCACTACCATATTGTATCGTACCACTAGTACTAGTAACGCTACCACTAGCATTGGTAGCTGTACCAGTAGAGAATAACACAAAAAAACAGATGATAGTGGTACCAGATGATAGTGGTACGCTACCACTACCAGCTACCTTATGGTACTGGTAGGTACCACTATCACTGGTACGCTACCAGAAGAAAAATGGTACCACTAAAAAACCAGATCTAGAAAAGGGGAGTCGATGACGGGAGAGAGAGGTAGGGGAAGAGGGTGACCTCGCGACGGTGGCAGTGGTGGGGGACGAAGGGCGGCGATAGGGCTCCGACGGGGAGATGATGATTGTGCCGCGATGGTGGGAGGCGGACGTTGCGACGGGCCGACGGGAGAGATTTGCAACAACAGGGTGTGGAGGGAGGCTGAGGATGGCTGAGACGATGACGGTGGAAGGCTCGACAGGCGGCTGCAGGAGAGAGGGGCACCGACGCCGACGGTGGAGGGCTGTGGCGGCGGAGGGCTCTGAGAGAGAGGGAGGGAGGAGAGACGGTGATGGCTACGGGAGAGAGGGAGGAGTTAGGTTTTTTTTTCTTTTTATATGGTAGGGTGAATGATTGGGTGTTGATAGACCAATAATTAGACATGTTTTTACCCCTATTCTTGAGTCGTTTGAGATGTTGATTCTCGCGTTTTAGGCCGATTTTGCGCGAGGTTATTCTTGTTTGTGATATTTCAGGTCCTAGTGCGTGAATGAAGGTTTAGGAACGAGTTCGGGGTCGATTGGACGAAGTTTGGACGTTTGTCGAGAAGCTGGGAAGCCACATGGGCACCATTGCACCTCACAAGGCCGTGTAAGGGCCCCTTGTGGCCGTGTGAAGGCTCGGTAAAAGCCACACAGGCAGCCTGGGGAGCCACACGGCTGTGTGGCCTCTGCCCGTGCAGCTTGCCTGGTTGCCCACTAATCGAAACGCCGCGTTTGGACACTCACACGGGCAGCTGGGAAAGTCACACGACCGTGTGGCCTGGCCGTGTGAGTCGGGAATTTCTGGATTTAAGCCAATTTCGAGCCAAAGAAGAGAGAGAGCTAGGTTTTGGATCCCAAACACCCAAGGGACGAACCCTAGAGAGAGAGAGAGCGACTTGGGAACATTCTTGGAGCTATTTTGGAGGATTTATTCGCCATTGGAGCTCGGGAATCAAGCTTGGAGATGGAGATTGAAGATCTAGATCAGATTTCTGCAGTCTCTCTCTTCTCTATGGAGTAACTTCCCTTCACTTAGGTTTTGAGGAACCCTAGTTCCATGTGTTAGGATCTTTCTTGTATGAAGTTTTGGATGCTATATTGTTTCATTATAATCGATTGAGGCATTATTTATTGAGTCAATTGAAGTCTGATAATCTTCTTTTGATTTCTGCTTTAACCTATGATAGATCGAATCTGATTAGGTTAAGAGAGCTTCCTTGATTGATAGTGGTGAATTGGTTGTGCGAGAGTCAATCAATTCACTGCTTTGTACTGGAATTCATTCCAGTAGTGGAGATATGTGTGAATCGCCTTAGTAGTCTATCCCGGTGAAGGCTAGTCGCCTGCCGGGTATTCTGTCTAAGAGGGCTTGGTCAGCTTAATAGATTCCAAGCTAATTTAGGATCTTTCGCAGTTTAATCAACAGTAGATTAACCAAAAGTAATTGCAACTTGGACCTAATTGAGGATCTAGGGGGAATCATACCTAAGTGAGTTCCCAACTTGTAATTAGTAGAGTAGTTAGTAGAGTAGTTTAGTAAATCAATCCTTAATCTAGTTTGCTAGATAATGAACTGAAGCTGAGTAATAGTAACTCTAGAGACCCGTGGATTCGATATTTACTACTTGTGCCAGTATACTGCAGTCCCTTTCATTGGTTACACTTGGCCATTGTTAGGTGTTGTGTCGTAGCGAGTCAGGTGTGGTAAATTTTTACCCTTCCAAAAATACCCTTCCATTAATCTTAACCGTTAATTTAAAATAAAAAGAGACAGGAGAGAGAGTGTATCCAAGGGCTATGAAGTGGGTTGTGAATCTGACAACCCCTTAAGGGGTTGTCACCGTATCCCGTCCCGTGAAAGTGATAAAATCTAGTTTGCGATGTGGCCGGGTTTTAAGGTTTTGATAGAATTTGACTAAAAATGAACACCATACCTACACCATTTCCAACCAATTGGGAACTATACCAGTTGTACTTGTTTAAATCTACCGATAGGATATAGAAATGACAACCATACTTACACCATCTCCAATGGGAAACGGATCAGGTCTGTAACCTTGTGGTGAGTAATCATGCATAACCCAACCAGAATCCAACACAGCAACACCCTCTCACTTATGGAAAGACTTTAATCTTTTTTTTTTAATTTTTAACGGACGATTTGTCTCTCGTTTTAAGGCAGAATTTAAATTTTTTCCGCATAGATAAATCATATTAATTCTACTCTTCAAAATTATATCCAATTTGATATTTTTTTGAAAAAAATTGAGGCATTTTTGACCAGTCTATACCATGGTTGTATTGATTGGTATTAAATAAGAGCATACCATATGGTATGAAAGCGTACCATGGTGGTATGAACATACCAAACTATAAGATGGTTTAATATTGTATACCATAAGATACCACCCCCATACCAGGGTGGTATTTTTAGGCCCTATATTTTTCACCCAGAAATTTGTAAATCCAATAGATACTGATGAACTCGGTCTTTTGGTGCAAATATTTTTAAAAAAGAAGAAGATATCATATGATATGGAGTTGGTAACGAGAAATATGAACTCTTTTTTCTCAAAAAATATTGAAAACGAATATCATTTTGTAGAGCACAACGAACTCATTTCATCAGTACAAAAATATTAAAATCCAAGTTAGCGAAGAAGATAAAAACCGATTAATAAAAATAGGGAAAATAAAATCTTTTTAATTTCGAATTCTTAGGTCTTAATTTTCTGGAGCCACTCAAAACTAAGTGCCCATATTTAGCTAGTCATGAATGGGTAACCCTTGATTATTGGACCTCTCCAATGTCAACTGTCAAAGTACTAAAATGTCAAATTTAGGAGATTTGAAGATAAATTTGGCACAAATAGACTATTAGGGAGGGATTGGACTCCTTTTTTCTCATGAGTTGAGTCGTCGCACGGAACGATTGGGCCAAACACGGTTGGTCCAACATCACTTTGAAAAGAGCTCCACTCCACAATGAAAATTGCAATAACACTAATTAATGAAAGTTAGGAAGTTGTAACAACGTCTAATTAATGAAAATGTTTAGCAACAGTGTTTGAGAAAATTTTAAAAATCATTAAAGCTCATTTATAAATCTGTTTTTACATATTTTCTCCCTATTTTAAGAGTAGAAATTGAGGGAAACCAATTATTATTTTGTAGAAGAAGATTTTCATGCCATAAGAATTTATTTACTAAAAATTGAAAATGTTTTTATAATGGGCATTCAAAAAATATGTTTAATAACAAAAATATATAAGTCGAAATTGAAAACAAAAATTTACATCGAAATGTCTGTCTTAATAAATTATTACTATCTATATAAAAACTAGAAATCATCCGCACTTTGTTGCGGAACATGTGATCAAGAAAAAATGACATAGACTCATTACCATGGAATAAATAATAACTGAAAAGAACGGTAATAAAAAATAATCAAACATTGTTTAGTGATAAAATAAAGAGTTTTAAGCACGGTTCTCGTGATCGGACCGATGCTGCACAAAAAAAGTTAGTGGTTCATGGTTCAACGTTTAACAGTTATAGAACCGTTGGTCAACCGTTAATAAAACCGTTCATGCGCTACAACATAAGAAACATATATAATATACTAATTTTGGCGACCCCTTAAACATCACAACGCGACGTGCAGCCTGGGGGATTGTGTGTTGAACGCACGGTAAGGGGGGCGCCCCCTGCCGCATGTTTGACCCACCATTACCTCTTGCGTGTCGTCGTTAATCTAGGTGATTTAAAGCAAAATAAACTCTTTCAGCCCCCAATTTCACCACAAAGAGTATTTTAGCCTCCAACTGTCTATTTTTTTTAAAAAGATTTCTAAAAATTACAATATATTTATTCACTTCTACATATGGAATACATCAATAAAACATATCAATAAATTGTAAACAATACGTAAAATAAAAGGCAAACACTAATACATCAAGAAAACATAAGGAATACATCTAAAAAAATTAGGTAATGTATGTGATGATTCTATTACTAACTGAACTAGTTATTGTGTTTTCTTCTTTGATGACATCATATTTAACAAAAATAGTTACACCCGAATTAAAAACAATTATATCAATTTTTTCTTAATTAATTATTACTACCAATATAAAATTAATGAACAAATTATCTAATTAAAATTATGAAATCTGAATTTAACTAGATTATGAAAATATGTCGAATTTGAGAATTTTGGCATTCTAACACTCACCATTGAAACAAAAGCCTTTTGGTGGGATAGAATGTAAAATCTAGCATCAATTTTTGGAGATGGTCTAAGTCTAACACTCACCATTGGTAATGGTCTTAGGCATTTGCCCACCAGCTAGGGTATATGTTTAAGTTCCCCCTACGACCCCTAGAGCTTTTCCATTTTACAACTAGCTAGAACGCGAAATGTTGTGTACAATTAGGAGTATATTCTCTTATTTTCAGTGTCAGACGATCCAGCCCCTATTACTAAATATGGAGAGATCTGGTATGGTTTTTGTTAATGACTTGCTTGCAACTCATCGTATAGTATTTAGTTAAATAAATCCCAAAAGGTTACGACCTCTGTTTTAAACTCAACTGCCAAACAGATGGGTAAAATTGAACGATATCTATATACATAGGAAATGTTAATTCAATAAAAGAAACAACTCGATTGAAGGATAATGGTTAATATGCCTTTTTCACTTGCACTATTAACAGATTTTGTATTCAAGTATGAGATTGGTTTGAATAACCTTTACCTCACAGGTGTGTGTATTTCTTCAATAGGAATCAGGAAACAACACACGAAGTGCAGTTCAAGGCACCAGGACAATAGTTCTCAGGAAACGGAAATTCATTAAAAGCAACTATATCAGCTCAGGTATTTTAGGGTTGCATAAGATTTATCAGTGTATATGTATGACTATCCGATGGGCTTGAGCTAGGCCTTCAACATAATCAACAACAAGAAGTTTCTGAGAAAATTGGCAGTTTTTTCTTCTTCTTCTTCTTCGTGACCAGTCTTAGAAGGAAACAACTCTGTAAGCAACTCTATAAGCAACTCTGGGAGTTGTTTATATCAAATAAGGGGGTAGAACATATTGGACCTATTTGAACACTACTTTTCTAGTGTGTTGTGTTTTGTTATTTCCCTATACTCATGCTACGTGTGGAAGGGTATCTAAGGTTTGTGTAGCCGAACTCAAACCCTAAGGTTGAGCGACAGTTTTTTCTTCTTCTTCGTGAGCTCATAGTGAAACTACCTTAGAGCTATTCTGTTCATGGACTAGTCCCGATCTTCGGGGAAGCCACGTAAATTATCGTGCCACTTTTACTTTCCGCAAGCATTTAGTTTCTTTACATGGTATCAGGGCGGTGACGATTCAAGCTTTCTTATTTATTCATCACGAGTACAAAGGCCGAGGAGACTACCCTGTTGTCCGGCATCGATTTATTGACTGACTCCAACTATGAAGGGTGGGGTGAATGATATCACCGAAACCCTAATTGCTGAGAACGAATTAGCCTTTGTTGACGGCTCTTTCCTTCGCACCAAAGCCAGATCTGCGGCTCATCGAGATGCATGGGATCAGCGCAACACTACCGTGAAAGGCTGGTTGAAAACGGAAATGACAAGGGAAGTTCAAAATAGTGTTTGCACTGCCACGACCGCGTGTGCGATTTGGACATACCTCCAGCGCATGTTTAGCAAAGGGTTTGCATAACAGGCTTATGAACTTCGTCGCACGTTCAACACTTTTCGGCAAGACAAAATGTTTGTCTCCGCATTCTACACAAAGCTACGTTCCATATGGGATGAGATGCAGTCGATAGGGGTGCTTCTCGATGCACGTGTGTAGGGTGTATGTGTGGTGGTTTTTCTTGTGATTGGGTTCATGCATACTCAACACAACAGTATACTGAGCATCCTTTTGAGTTCTTGATGGGTCTCGACGATGTCTACTCCGTCATTCGGTCATAAATTCTTGGCACTAGGTCGAACCCCTCGTTGGCAGATGGTCTTAGCTGAGGAGCAACATCGTAACATCACTAGTGGTCGCCGCCCACCAATTGACACTGCTGCTTTCCAAACGCACGTTGAGAAAGAGCAACAGGATGATCGTGATCGCCCTCGATGCTCCAATTGTAATAGGTTGGGTCATACCAAAGAGACGTGCTATCGTCTGGTGGGTTACCCGCCTGGCCATCCGCGTGCTAAACCAGGAGAGGATCGCTTTGGCACTCCGTGTGAGGTCCAAAGCTGCTTATGTGGAAACCGATTCCTCTTTTTCTTTCCCAGGCCTAACCACGACACAGTTCGCCCAGCTCAAGGAATTCTTGCCACCTCTTGCTTTTCAATGCAATCTTCTCTCGGTTAGTAGACTAGCTCAGGATCATAACTTCATGGTGACTTTCTTGCATGACTTTTACATACTTAAGGTCACCTTCCAAGACGCTGATTGGAGTGGGTAAGTGATAAACCGGTAATTGCACATGTTTTTACCCCTATTCTGGAGCCGTTTGAGGTGTTGATTCTCGTGTTTTAGGTCGATTTCATGCTAGGTTGTGCTTGTTTGTGATATTTCAGGTCCTAGTAAGTGAATGAAGGTTTGGGAGCGAGTTCGGGGTCGATTGGACGAAGATCAGATGCGTGGCGAGTCGCTGAGGAAACCACACGGGCACAAATAAAACCCACACGGCCGTGTGGGATTATGCGAGGCTTCACACGGGCAGACTGGGTGAGCCACACGGCCGTGTGTCCCTGGCCGTGTAGGTAGCCTGAAGTGCAATTATTGGAAACACAACGTTTTGTATCTCACACGGGCATCTGGGTATGCCACACAGCCGTGTGGCCTGCCCGTGTGATCGGGATTTTCTGGTTTTTACCCAATTTCGGGCCACAAGTGAGGGAATCGATTTTTCAGTGCAAAAACAGAGCCCTAGAGAGAGAAAGTGCGAAGAACACATCCTAGAAGCAATCTTGGAGCTGGGTTTCATCAAATCGAGTTTGGAGATCGTCATAGGAGTGGAAATCATCATCCCATAGCAGATTCTTCCCATTGTTATGAGTATGACTGCTTTGTATTCTGTTTTCCTCTCTCTCTCTCTCTATGGAGTAGAACCCTTCTGTCACTTGGGTATGAAGAACCCTAGTTCCATGTGTTAGGGATTTGATTGTAATGACTTGGGATGATTATATTGTTTGGTTTTAATCGAATGATGCATGTTTCATTGAATTGATTGAAGTCTGATCAGGTTTTCTTGATTTCTGCTGCAACCTGAGATAGATAGAATCTGATTAGGTTGTTAGAGCTTCATCATTCGTTAGTAGGAGATTGGCTATACAAGAGTTAGCAAGTTTATTGCTTTGTACTGGAATCCAATTCCAGTAGTGGAGTTCTGTGCTTATTGCTTCAGCTTTCTATCCCGGTGAAGACTAGTCGTCTGCCGGGTAGTTAGACTGAGAGCGCTTGGTCAGCTTAAGAGATTCCAAGCTACTGTCGGATCTTCCGCAGTCTAATCAACAGTAAATCAACCCAGGGTAATTACAATTTAGACCTAACTAAGGAGCTAGGGGGACTCATTCCCGAGTGACTCTTCTTTGCTTGAGAAAACCGTACCAATTCCTGCTTTCTTACTGCCTTTGCTTAAAACAACAATCACTTGACTTAGTTGGCTAGATAATAGATAATCACGGAGTAAGCAGTAGATCTAGACCCTGGGTTGATAATAGAACTTGCCACTTTACTGCATTCCCGGACTGCTATTACACTTGGTCGCAGTTTGGTGTTGTGTTTTGGCCTGTCAGTAAGCTACTTCTTTGAGTCTCTGGCATTCTCGCCTCGGCCACCCCTCTTTAGATAAGATTGCTAGTGTGAGAGATTTTTTGGATTTCACTTTGTCACCTCAGGATTCTTTGGCTTGTGATTCTTATTTGCAGGCTAAACAAACCCGGATCCCTTTGAGTCCTAGCATTATTAAAACCAAGTGGTTGTTTTGATTTGCTTCAAATGTATATTTGGGGGGCGTATAGAACGCAGCTTTGGATGGGTCTCGATATTTCTTAACTATTATGGACGATTATAGTCGTTCCACGTGAGTTTATTTGATGAGGTTCAAATCTGATGTTGAGCTTATCTTCGATTGCAGTGTGAACTCGCTCGTACGCAATATGGCAGGACAGTTCATCGTATCCAGGCCGACAACGACCCAGAGTTTCAGACTCTTTAATTGTGCCTACTATGAGGATCACGACATGATCCTACAAATGTCTTGCACGTATACTCCCCCAACAAAATGGTGTTATGGAGCAGAAACATCGATATTTGCTTGAGACTTCTCAAGCTCTCATGTTTCACGCTGACCTACCAATGCGCTTTTTGGGAGAATGTGTGCTCATCGCTACTTATTTGATCAACCGACTCCCTTCTCCCGTTCTATCTGGCAAGACACCGTTTGAAATCCTCTTGGGTCGTCCGCCTACTTACTCTAACCTCCGTAACTTTGGTTGTCTTGTTTATACTAAGGATACTCATCACGAGCTCGACAAGTTTGCCAAGAGGGGAGATAAGGTGTTTTTATTGGTTATCCAGGTACTCAAAGAGGCTACCGTGTGTATGATCTTCGTACCCGGAAGATTTTGGTTTATCGTGATGTGCATTTTGTTGAAACGGTTTTCCCTTTTGCACTTAAGACTACCGATCACTCCATACCTCTCATGCCTCACGTGGATATGAATGTTTTACGTCCCATGCATGGCGAATTTGAAGACAACTCTCCTCCTCCTCTTGGGTCGTCCGCCTACTAAGTCTCAACTCCGTAACTTTGGTTGTCTTGTTTATACTAAGGATACTCATCACGGGCTCGACAAGTTTGCCAAGAGGGGAGATAAGGTGTTTTTATTGGTTATCCAGGTACTCAAAGAGGCTACCGTGTGTATGATCTTCATACCCGAAAGATTTTGGTTTATCGTGATGTAAATTTTGTTGAAATGGTTTTTCCTTTTGCACTTAAGACGACTGATCACTCCATACCTCCCATGCCTCACGTGGATATGAATGCTCTATGTCCCATGCATGCGGAATTTGAAGACGACCCTCCTCCTTCTTTTCTTTCTGACGAGGAACCTACAGATTCTGTGGGTTTAGACCAGCTGGATGGGTTAAAAGATGACTCACTTACTTCCCCATCTTCTTATGCTCATCCTACTTCTCTGTTACTTGAGCCTTCCAGCTCAGACTTCCCTCCGCCGGACTCTCCCAGCTCGCCATGCACTTCCCCTTCGCTTATGCAATCGTCAAGTGAAGAAGCATCTGCTGCTTTGGAATTATCGTCCGACAGTGAAGATGCCACCGAACAGCCTCCTCCATGTCACAACCCTCCTCGCGACCGTCGACCGCCCGTTGGCCTCCGTGCTTATGAGGTGAATCTTCCTTACAAGAGTTCATGTTATGTTCGCTTCCCTTTATCTCATTATGTGCATTATCATCACTTCTCTAATAATCACTCTACTTTTCTTGCTGCCTTGGATGACCTGTGTGAACCAAGGACTTATGCTCAAAGTCGTGCGATATGCACTGATGACTTGATATTTACACATGTTTTTGTCCACCATTCTTATACTGTTTGAATCTCGTCTCCCGTGTTTTAGGCCGATTTCACGCTAGGTTATTCTTGTTTGTGATATTTCAGGTCCTAGTACGTGAAGGAAGGTTTGGGCACGAGTTCGAGGTCGATTGGACGAAGCTGGGACGTTTGACGAAGAGCTGAGGAAACCACACGGGCTGACCTTAATTCCACACGGTCGTGTGACTTTGCGTGTGGAACCCCTTTGCGCGGGCAAAGCCACACTGGCCGTGTAAGGGCCCTTTTTGGCCGTGTGGGATTTCCAGGGAGTTCACACGGGCATGCCATATTTCTACACGACCGTGTGGTTTTGTCCGTGTAGCGTACCTGGAGTCACTAAATCAAACGCAGCGTTTTGGAGAGCCACACGGGCAGCTGGGGTTTCCACACGACCGTTTGGCCTGGCCGTGTGATCGGGCAGAACTGGATTTTTAACCCAATTTCGGGTATTTGAAGAGGGGGACGATTTTCCAGAGCAAGAAACAGATTCATAGAGAGAGAAAGTGCGAAGAACAAAGCCTAGAGGTGATTTTGGAGCTGGGTTTCATCAATCAAGCTTGGATTTCATCCTTGGAGTGAAGATTATCATCCCAGAGCAGATTCTTCCCATTGTTATGAGTATGATTGCTTTGTATTCTGTTTTGCTCTCTCTATAGAGTAGAACTCTCTCTCACTTGGGTATGAAGAACCCTAGTTCCATGTGTTAGGGATAATGGTTGTAATGACGTTTGGATTGATATACTGTTTGGTTATAATGGATTGATGCATGATTCACTGATTTAATTGAAGCCTGATCAACTTTTCTTGATTTCTACTGCAACCTGAGATAGATAGAATCTGATCAGGTTGTTAGAGCTTCTTCAATCGGTAGTAGTGAATCGATTATACGAGAGTTAGTCGATTCATTGCTGTGTACTGGAATCCAAGTCCAGTAGTGGAGTTCTGTGTTAATTGCCTCAGTATACTATCCCAGTAAAGACTTGTCGTCTGCCGGGTAGTCTTTTTGAGAGGGCTTGGTCAGCTTAAGAGATTCCAAGCTACTGTCGGATCTTCTGCAGTTACAACTTTGACCTAACTAAGGAGCTAGGGGGACTCATTCTCGAGGGACTCTTCCCTTTCTTAAGAAATTCGAACCATTTCATGTTTTTTTACTACTTTGTTTACAATCACTCTCACTACACTTAGTCCCGCTAGATAACAGGTAGTCACGGAGTAGGCAGTAGATCTAGACCATGGGTTGATAAATTGAACTTGCCACTATTCTACATTTCCATTATGCGATTGCACTTGGTCGTAGTATGGTGTTGTGTTTTAGCGTGTCAAGTTTTTGGCGCCATTGCCGGGGACCTCTAGGTTATTGTAGAAATGTGAACATATGTTATTTTAGCATTTTCTTTCCTGCATTATCTCTCTTCCACCTCTGTGCCATCACGGGTTGCTTTTGCTGATTGCGTGCAGGTAGTGCATGACCCGTAAATTAAACGAACCTGCCGTAACCTCAAGCGGACTTTGAAGGCGCGACTGGCTGCTGAGGATGCTCTAGCACAACAGCACATTAACCAAGAGGAAGACATGGGTGAGCCACAGAACAATGATGTGGTTGCCCCTGATAAGCACACCATGGGATACTATTGGAATGCCCGAGCCGCAAACATGAGGTCACCTATCCAGGACCCTCAAGTTCCAGCCAATAACTTCAACGTGAGCACCTTTGTCATCACCATGCTGCGCGACTCAGTTGTATTCCGTGGAAAGGAGGGGGAGTATCCCAGATTGCATCTGCGATGATTCCACGAGCTCATTGATGGGATCAAGATAAATGGAGTCTCAGCCGATGCCATCTAGCTGAGATACTTCCCATTCACTCTAGAGGGGCAAGCCAATGAGACGGCGGATCTGTAGAAGCAGATCACCCACTTTGCCCAGGAGGAAGATGAAACCATTCGAGATGCTTGGGAAAGATACACCAGTCTTTTTCTGAAGTGTCCCAATCATGGTATCAATGAAGCCTTCAAGGTGGGCACCTTCTACCACGCCCTCTTCCCAAAAGATAAGCAGCTGATTGACTCGGTATGTGGCGGGAACATGTTGACTAAGACACCACCCCAGTTAAATCAGCTCTTTGAGGAGATGGCAGAGAAAGGATATGACTGAGGAACTGCTAGGGGATCGAGTCGAGCACCAGGCCGGGGTGTGCATGCTGTAGCCACCCAGTCAACTGAGTTGGTGCAGGTTGTCTCAAAGCTGGTCTCGGCCATTGATCATTCTGGGATGGTCCCAAGGACAGGAAAGCAGCAGGCGATGCATTGCTAGTGGTGCGAGAGCACCCATCATAATATGGAAGACTGTCAGGTGATGAGGGAGTCAACTACACCCCAGGAGCAGGTGAACTTCATCAACAATGCTAGGCGCAATAACCCCTACAGTAATACTTACAACGAGGGATGGCGCCAGCATCCAAATTTCTCCTAGAGTGGCAACAACAATCCCAAGCCACCTGGTTTCCAGGATCCTGTAGCTGGTTTTCCAAACTAGAGGCAGCCATACCAGCCTCGCCCGGGCCAGATGCAATAACAACAGCCAATTTATCAGCCCACAAGGGACATGCTTTTCAACAGCCCTCACAACAGCAGCAGTACCAGCAGCCTGGTGCATCTCCATCAGTTCCAGCACCAGGCGATCCCGTGTCAGAACAAAGGGATCTAGTGACCACCTTGGCCAACAATAGTACCCAGAAGTTCAATATATTGGAGCAATTCATGGAAGTGGCTGCAGGCAAATTCATGGAGATTGAAGCTGGCCAGAGAAACCAGCAGGCACTCTTGTAGGATATGGACACCAAGATCGGGCACCTGGCAGATGCCATTGCTTCCAGACGAGCTGACACACTTCCTGGACAATTCCTTCTGAATCCCAGAAATAATCATTTAGAGGGGTTGCATGCCATTATGTTGAGAAGTGGGACCGTGACTGCGGATGCACCGCAAAAGAGTGCCAAGAAGGTGACCCATATCACCCTAGAGCCGGAAGAGGACCTGGTGATGGAAAAGGAGCCAAAGGCTCAAGCTCCAAAGCCACAGCCAGTAGTGGATGAATATATGCCTAAGCTCCCTTGTCCTACCAGGATGTACAAAGATAGGCTTGAGGCAAAGTTTGGCAATTTCCTGTCCATGCTCAAGAAGCTGAATATTCCAGTGCCTTTCATGGAGGCATTATCTCAGATGCCTAGGTACGCGAAGTTCTTAAAGGATATTCTCTCGAAGAATTAGAAGCTAAGCGAGCTGGCCACTGTGGAGCTCAGCGAGGAGTGCTCGGCCATTCTGCAGAACAAGCTTCCGCAGAAGCAGAAGAACCCAGGTAGTTTTACTATCCCATGCTCTATAGGTAAATTGCATGTAGATAGGTCCTTGGCAGATCTAGGTGCTAGTATCAATGTTATACCATATAAATTATTCAAGAAACTAGGCCTAGGTGAACCCAGTGCAACTAAGATGAGTATTCAATTAGTAGAAGACTTTCTGGTTAAGGTTGGCAGATTCTTTTATCCTGTGGATTTTTTTGTCTTGGACATTAATGAAGACACAGAAGTGCCCCTTATACTGGGAAGGCCTTTCCTGGCCACCGCCAAGGATCTCATAGATGTAAATGATGGGACCTTAGTCTTGAGGGATAGCAAGGAGCAAATAACATTTTCCATTGCTAATACTCTCCCTGCTTCATCTCCTTTGCATGTCTGTTTCTCACCAGAAGCACGAGTCTGTCGTGTATCCTTCTGTGCATCCTATTTTGTAGGATCCCCCTCTCATTCCTTCACCTCCACTCCCGTCCGTCTCGTTACCAAAAGAACAGATCAAGGAGGAGTGGCGCCCGAAACTGTAGGAAGCTAAGCATGCGCAAAAGAAAGCCGGAGACCACTATGAGCTTGTCCCGCCTCTTGATCCACGAACACCTTGGCAATCCCAGTATTCACTCGCTTGCATCCTACCAGATGGCCAGGTCGAGTTGACAAGTGCTGGTGGTCACACCCGTCGTGTGCATTGCCACCATCTGAAGTTGTACCTCAAGAGCGATGTGGATCCGCTCTTGAAGGCACCTGTTCCTACACCTCTTTAAACATCCACCCTATTGGCGTCCAGCTAAAAGACGGTAAAGAAGCGCTTGTGGGGAGGCAACCCCACCAAGGTTTGTTTTCCTTACGTTTGTTTTCGGTTTGTCCACTTGGAACTATGGTTTCTATCACCCAATGTATTTTGATGACTCTAGCCCTCCTGATGCCGGGTCCCATTTCCAGTCCCCCGGTAGTCCGTTTTCCCGGTAACAACATTCCCATTATCTTTCCCTCTGCTCCATTGAGGGAAATGTCATTCTTAAGTGTGGGGGGTGTTTATCCATCTTTGACTGCTAGATGAGTTTGTGTGCTTGGAGCCTAGTCCACTGTTCAATTTGATGAATTGAGGGCTCCAAGTACTGTTCCCTGCAATACCTTGCTCAGTATGCTTTCAATTGACAGTCTTTATTGGTATATGCAACCTAGGGAGGTAGTTGTAGCACTATGGAGGATGTTGAAGTATAAGATTTTTCCTATATGTCTCTCTGCTGTGCCGGTTGATTTTGGGAACTAGTGTATTTAGGACTGTTGATTCATGTGGTATTGATGACTCTCCTTATGTTTTGTTGTGGACTTGTGTATCGGAAAAGGGTGCTCAAGTGTGAAATAAAAAAGCAGTTGGTCCTCCTTGTCAAAAATTTGAAATTCTAAGACATGGGGTAAGCCCAACGTGTGTGGCACCGTTCATTGCACAAAATCGGGTTTTGGAAGAGATTTTAGTGATCCTTGATGGGGTAGGCCTACAAGGTGAAGCTAAGTTGTCTCTAGTACAAGTAAAATTTCCACCCGTTGAACGATTTGCCTACTCGAGGATGTGTTTTTAAGGGAACGGATAGAACTTCCGACCCCCCTTAATTCATTGACCCTCCACAAGAAGTGAGGAATAGGAGTTGAAAAAAGTACTCAGGCGAGCGATAGATGTACAGAAATTTCTCTTGCTCACCTAATAAGGGCAGACGACGCATAAAAAACTGCAGTTGGAACCCCATAAAAAAAAATAACGAATAACACAAAAAGGGGGTTCCAACAAGTGAGAAGAAATGAAAGAGCACCCGATACAAAGAGTCATTGGTTGTTGAATTGTGTGAGTCCCCTTATCCATGAATTGGCTGTCTTAGTTCCACTTCTTCTCATGATCCTGGCTTGAGTCTAGTACTCGCATTGAGAGAGATAGGGGACGTCTTAGAAGACCAGTTGACCTCGTAAGTTGCTAAATGATCTAGGAAATCCTCTACCGATGACCGGGGTTGTATGTGGCTATAAAGGTCTAGAGAGCTGCATTAGTTTGAGTCAGGTTTGCTTGGGGATAAGAAGACGGTTAAGTGTGGGGGAATTTGATGACTTGATATTTACACATGTTTTTGTCCACCATTCTTATACTGTTTGAGCCTCGTCTCTCGTGTTTCAGGCCAATTTCACACTAGGTTGTTCTTGTTTTCGATATTTCAGGTCCTAGTACGTGAAGGAAGGTTTAGGCACCAGTTCGGGGTCGATTGGACGAAGTTGGGACGTTTGACGAAAAGCTGAGAAAACCACACAGGCTGACGTAAATTCCACACGGCCGTGTGACTTGGCCGTGTGGAACCCCTTTTCGCGGGCAAAGCCACACTGGCCGTGTAAGGGCCCTTTTTGGACGTGTGGGATTTCCAGGGAGTTCATACGGGCAGGCCATATTTCTACATGACCATGTGGTTTTTTCCGTGTAGCGTACCTGGAGTCACTAAATCGAACGTGGCGTTTTGGAGAGCCACACGGGCTGTTGGGGATTACACACGGCCGTTTGGCTTGGTCGTGTGATCGGGCAGAACTGGATTTTAATCCTTTGAGTGAAGATTATCATCCCAGAGTAGATTCTTCCAATTGTTTTTAGTATGAGTGCTTTGTATTCTGTTTTCCTCTCTCTCTCTCTCTATGGAGTAGAACTCTCTCTCACTTGGGTATGAAGAACCCTAGTTCCATGTGTTAGGGATAATGATTGTAATGACGTTTGGATTGATATACTATTTGGTTATAATCGATTGATGCATGATTAGTTGAGTCAATTGAAGCCTGATCAACTTTTCTTGATTTATGCTGCAACCTGAGATAAATAGAATCTGATTAGGTTGTTAGAGCTTCTTCAATCGGTAGTAGTGAATCGATTATACGAGAGTTAGTCGATTCACAGCTTTGTACTGGAATCCAATTCCAGTAGTGGAGTTCCATGTTAATTGCCTCAGCATTCTATCCCGGTGAAGACTAGTCGTCTGCCGGGTAGTCTGTCTGAGAAGGCTTGGTCAGCTTAAGAGATTCCAAGCTATTATCGGATCTTCCGCAGTTTAATCAACAGTAAATCAACCAAAGGAAATTACAAATTTGACCTAACTAAGGAGCTAGGGGGACTCATTCCCGAGAGACTCTTACCTTGCTTAAGAACTTCGAACCATTTCCTGTTTTCTTACTACTTCGTTTACTATCACTCTCACTACACTTAGTCTCGCTAGATAACAGGTAGTCACGGAGTATACAGTAGATCTAGACCCCGAGTTGATAAATTGAACTTTCCACTATTCTGCATTTCCATTTTGCGATTGCACTTGGTCGCAGTTTGGTGTTGTGTTTTAGTGTGTCATGCACATTGGAGGGTAGCAATGGTACGCAAGATAGAAGCGCGGGAGGCACAGGGGACGTGGACCCTAGAGCTCTTATCGCCTGGAAGGCGGATCATTGGTTCAAAATGGGTTTTCAAGATTAAGTTCTTTCTTGATGGTACCGTTGATCGCTATAAGGCACGCCTTGTGGAGAAAGGTTTTACTCAGCTTGAGGGGATTGATTTCCATGATACCTTTGCACTCGTTGGAAAGCTATTCACTGTTTGGGTTCTCTTGGCTGTTGTTGCTAAGAAGGAATGGCCTCTTCATCAATTAGATGTAAACAACGTTCCTTCACGGCGATCTCGGCAAGGAGACATGAAAGTTTCGAAGGGGTTTGCTAAACCAGGAGATCAACGAGTTTGTCGTCTGCGCAAGTCTCTTTATGGTCTTTGCCAGGCATTCCGACACTGAGGCTCTCCTATCCTTCGATTATACTGTTTCACGGGTGAATCCTTCTCTCTTTTTATATCAGGCCACATGTGTGTTTGTCGCCATCCTCATTTAAGTCAATGGCATCGTGATGACTGGCGATGACTTAGACACCATTAGCGTGTCAAGACATCTTCATTAGCACTTCGGTATGAAAGACATGGGACTGTTGAAATACTTTCTTGGCATTGAGGTAGCTCGATATCCCAAGGGTATTGTGCTTAGCCAGCGTAACTATACGCTCGACATTCTAGGTGATTCAGGCATAGCTCGGCCTAGTGGATTCCCGATGGAACAAAAACATTCTCTTACTTGACCGACAGATGATCGGATTGACGATGTGAGTTCTTACCGTCGTCTCATTGGTCGACTTCTTTATCTCACGATCACTCTGCCAGACATTGCCTACTTTGTTAATCTCCTCAGCCAGTTTGTTCACTCACCCAGACCATATTCCATGGCCGCTGCACATCACGTCCTTCACCTAGACCATACAGAAGCTCGGTACCAGCACCAGCTAGCTGATATCTTTACTAAGCCCTTAGGTACCGAGCAGTTTCACCATCTTCTATCCAAACTTGGCGTTCGTGACCTTCATGCTCAAGGTTGAGGGGGAGTATTGGACCTATTTGTACACTAATTTTCTAGTGAGTTGTGATTTGTTATTTTCCCCATACCCATGCTACATGTGGAATAGTATTTAAGGGTTGTGTAGCCGAACTCAAACCCTAAGGTTGAGCGGCATTTCTTTTATCTTTTTTGTGAGCTCATAGTGAAACTGCCTGAGAGTTACGCTCTCCGTGGACTAGTGTCGATCTTCGGGAAAACCATGTAAATCGTCTTCTCACTTTTACTTTCCGCAAGCGTTTAGTTTCTTTACAGAACATTAAGTCAGTTATGGTAAATGATCTCACAGGCCAAGGGCTGAATCAAGTCAAAAGCGTGATTCTACCTAGAAGCGGTTGGGTGACCTGTAAACGTAAAATTGTAAGCTTCTAAGTTTTAAAGCGTAGATTTCAACTACATTTGTAAGGGAAAATCACGATTCTACATAGAAGCGTTTTGGTGACATAAAAAGGTAAAAGCGTAAGCTTTGAAGTTTTAAAGCGCGATTTTGACTGCATTGTGCTGAATAGACAGACAGACCCTTATAAATGTAACTCTCGAAGATGCCAAAGATATATACAAGCTTCCTAGACATCATTCACCATTTCTTAATTATAGCTAGTGTCACTCAAGATGTGAACTTTGTTATGAATGGGAATGAACAAGCTTATTTACCATTCCTCAAAATTTTCGTCCTAATCTATCAAACTAGAGGAATAAAAAATTATCATCAAGAGAGCAATCCAATGGTACCTCTTAATTCTTATTAATGGTGCCATAGTGAAACTTCAGCCTTTCAGCCTTGACATCTTCCTAGGGGTGGGATTCAGTCGGTTCGGTTCAAACTAAACACAATAGATGATTACCGGATTCCCTAAGTTGACAATGGAGCAAACAGAATTCAAACCGTAATATATTTCAATTTGGTTCATCCAAACCAAATTTCCATTTTCCATTTCTGAGCATAATGGATCTGGGCCTCAGATTTCTCTCTGTCTCTCTCTCTCCTCTAAGCAAAACGCAACAACAATTTCTCCTCCCCCCTCTGGACTCGACGACAAAGGTGATTAACAAAGAGAACAACTCAGGCGGTGATCGCAATCGACAAAGAGAACACCCAACAGCACGCGGGCGGCAACGATTGTATGGAATTTTGTTTTTTTTTTCTTCGATCTTTAGTAGCATCATTATCTACTTCATCTCTGTTTTTTACTTCAGTGTGCCTCTACATCTCTCATCGATTTTACGCTGCTTTTTGTATTTGGTTGAAGCCTTGAAATGAAGCGATGGTGTCGAAGCAGATATAGGTTTGGGGTGATGACATTGCCAGGAAGCTGGCAGATCTTTGTCAAGCCTTCTCCGCCCTTGAAGGATTTGTGTTCTCCACTCAATCCACCGATGGGGACTCAAACTCCGTTGTCGTTCTCCTCTTTCGTCATCGAGGAACTCTATTCACCAATCACCAAAAAATCGCCGCCAAGCCTTCACTCTCCACCATCGATAATTGTTGTGAGGCTTAGGCTAGGCTAGGATTTCACTAGAGAAGTGGGAAAATAGATGTAGCGGCCTAGGGGCATGAGGTTGAGGGCTTTGGTCTTAGGGTTATGGGCTTGGGTTGTGCACTGTGAGTGTAAGTTCGGTTGGTCGGATCGAAATTCAGAAATCGGGTTCAGTCTTGGTTTCCAAAATATTGGATTTTGCCTTCTAATTTCGAACCGAACAAGGATAATTTTTTCGGTTTGGTTTAATTCATTTTTGGTCTAGTTTGGTTCGGGTTTACCGAACCGGATTCCCACCCTTCACGTCGTCGACTCCGCCGCCAGACACTGAGACACGCCACCAGGTACAGACTACAGAGTCGCCCTCACGCGGGAAGGGTTCCCCGCTGGTGCCACTCAACTCTTCTTCAGGTCGTCCAATCCACCGGCGCCACTCACCTCTTCTTCAACCACTTATATGATTCCTTCCACTTGCCCCACCTTTCCTTTCAATTCTTGGGTGTCCAATTCGATGCTCTTTAATAATTCATCTTTTCTTGCCTTCCTTTTTGTTTTCCAATATTTGTTATTGATTGGGTTCGTCGGGGGATTGCTGGCTGTCTGTTAAATGGAAGGATGGCTGTCTGTTAAATATGAGGTGGTTAGGCTTGGGAGGGAGGTTGTTCTGGCGATGGTGGAAGGTAAACGGAGAGGGCGGAGGCCCTGGAAGGAGATGGTAGAAGGGGAGAGGCTCTGGTTTGACTCACCATTGTTGTTTTGGATGTGCTATTAGATATGAGATGGTTAGGCTTGGGAGGGAGGTTGTTCTGGCGATGGTGGAAGGTAAACGGAGAGGGCGGAGGCCCTGGAAGGAGATGGTGGAAAGGGAGAGGCTCTGGTTTGACTCACCATTGTTGTTTTGGATGTGCTATTAGATATGAGATTTGGTATTTTGGATGTGTTGCATATTTTTTCTATGATGTTGGGAAGTTGAAACTGTCACTCAATTCACTATGATTTTGCTTTGTGTAGGTGCTTGATATGGCTTCAAATGCCTCCGAAGCTGGAACTCCAATTGCTAGTGGAGGTGATGAGACTATTGGAACTACTTCTACACCTACTGCGGGATCTCAGTCCCAACTTCCTAATCCCACTAGTGAGAGTGGTAATGGTGCTGCTGCAGCTGCACCACCTACTAGTGTAATGGATATTGGACAACCAACAAGATCTGATGAGGTTAATGTTCTTGATACAAGTGGGCTTAAAAGTGATGTTTGGCCGCATTTCAACAGAATTTTGAAGAATGGGGTTCTTAGAGCTGAATGCATACGATGTAAGAAGCTCTTATCTGCTTCTACTAATAACGCGACCAATCATTTGCGTCAGCATATTCTACATACATGTCCGAGGAAAAAATGCAAAGATCTTAAACAAATGCTTTTGACAAATAATTTGAAAGGAGATGTTAGCAAAGCAAGTGGCAACAGATTTGATGAGGAAGAAGGGAGGCGTGCTTTAGCTTCCATGATTACATTACATGAGTACCCTCTCTCTATTGTTGAGCATATTGGTTTTAGAAAATTTCTCTTCATCATTCAACCTTTATTCAAGTGCCCTTGTCGAAATACATTGAAGAGTGACATTTTCAAGATCTTTGAGGTTGAGAAGAAGATGCTTATGAGTATGATAGAGGAGAATTCGAGTAGGATAGCGATTACTAGCGATATGTGGACTGCTACTAATCAAAAGAAGGGATTTATGGTGGTGACTGCCCATTTCATTGATGCTTCTTGGACAATGCGGAGCTACATTCTTAGGTATTTAATCCTCTTTAATCATTGCTTATTAATTAGTGATTTTTGGACTGTTTTGTGTGATTTTTTGGACTGTTTTATGTGATTTTAGTGTGCTGGCAGCACCTATTTATGGCCTTTTCATGCTTGGGTTTTTGTTCTTGCAACATCTAACCTTTAGTTTGTTGTTATATTTTGATTGTAGGTTCATATATGTACCTTGCCCGCATACTAGTGAAGCACTTGCTCAGGTTCTTATCAAAACTTTGTATGAGTGGAATGTTGATACGAAGTTGTCTGCAATTACTCTAGATAATTGTAGTACGAATGATGCATAGATTGACTTGGTCAAGTATAAGTTGAATCCTGAGCGTTTGATGTGGTCTGGTGCTAAAATTCACATGCGTTGTTGTGCTCATATTCTTAACTTGATTGTCAAGGATGGATTGGATGTGATAAAGCGAAGTGTAGAGCGCATCCGTGATAGTGTGCAATTCTGGACAGCAACTCCTAAAAGGAAAGAGAAGTTTGAAATAGTTGCAAAACAATTGAAAATTTCTTATGGTAAAAGTTTGTCCTTGGATTGCCCAACTAGGTGGAACTCTACCTTTTTGATGCTTCATTATGCTTTGAAGTATAAGATTGTATTTCCTCGTCTGAAGCAAATGGATAAGGATTACAAGACTTTACCTAGTGAGTCTGATTGGGAGTTTGCAAGGAAGGTTTGTGACAAGTTGGAGTTGTTTTATGATGTGACTGAGCTGTTTTCAGGGGCTAAATACCCAACTTTGAATTTGTTCTTTGAAAAGGTGTGCGACATAAAGGTGGGCATCTCTAATTGGATGTTGGATGATGATGCTTTCATTAGAGATATGGCCAAAAGCATGATGACAAAATTTGAGAAGTATTGGAGTACTATTCATGATGTTTTAGCTATTGCTGCTGTATTTGATCCAAGGTATAAGTTTACCTTGTTGGAGTGTTATTTTCCAGATATCTATGGCGTTGAATCAAGGGCATGTATTGAGAGTGTTCGACAATTGTTGGTTGAATTGGAGAAGGATTATAAGAAGTTAAATGTGGATGGGAGTCAAGAAGGAAATCCGTCTCATGATGGGAGTTCGATTAGTCAAGGTGGAGGAAGAATGAAATCATATGATAGGTATGTAGCATCGTTGACTACTAGCAGTGTAGATGTTGAAACTGACTTGGATGGCTACCTCAAGGAGAAAGTCTTGCCCAAGACAGCTGGATTTGACATTTTATTGTGGTGGAAGGCAAATGAGTCAAAGTATCCGACTTTAGCATTGATTGCTAGAGACATACTTGCAATTCCAGTGACTACTGTGGCTTCTGAGTCTGCTTTTAGTGCCGGTGGAAGACTAGTTAGCCCTAGTCGCAGTAGACTTCTCCCAGAAAATGTTGAGGTTCTAATGTGTGCTCAAAACTGGTTGCTCAATTCAACCATTCCAGGTAGCTTGATAACCTTTGATTGTTTGATTTCACGTATGAACTTTAATACATGTTTTGAGTTATGATATTGTTGGTTACCATTATTTGCTAACTTGCTATCCTATTTGCAGATGGCTTGGAAACAATTGATAAGATCATGACTTATGACACTGTTAATGATGACCTAGATCCAGATTGTGCTTCATGTGTTACCGGTATATTTAATATTATAATTATCTTCTTTAAAACATCCATCTTTCTTATGTTTGTGGAGACATTTTTAATTTTGGTCTATCTAATTCTGTAGAATGAAGTCGAAGTTATGGAGCTGAGAGTGAAGCTATGATGACAATGTTCAAGTTCTCAAGGAGGAGGAAACTTTAATTAATCATGTTGTGTATTGATAATTTGTGACTTTGAATTTTCTAGATTGGAGTTGAACAATTTGTATGGATAGTGTGTGATTTGCTTGAATTTTCTTGAACGATGTTTTATGTATGGATAGTTTGTATGGTGAGATTTATGCTTGATTTTTATTTTAATAGTTTCTTGTTCATTATTATTTTATAAATATTTTACCAAAAAAACCCGCGGATACCCATCGGGTTGGGTTGGGTTTGAGTTTTTCAAACCCAGCGGGTTTTACCCCGGATTTTTTTGACGGACAAACCCATGGGTTTGGGTTCGGGTTTGACAAAATCCGCCCCAACCCGACCCATTGCCATCCCTAGCTGGGAGAGGTCTTTACCAGTTTTAGAGTCACCACCATCAATGAAAAGGCCAAAGAATCAAAGGGTATATCCTTAAGTGAAAAAAGCTGGTAATATATATGATGATTCTGGTCCAAGTGAAACATGGGGCTTCTTCAGCTTGCCCAAGAAAATTATGCATCTCTGTTAAAGGAAAAAAGAAAACAAAATCTATTCAAAAATGAAAACCCAATAATATCCACAGGAAGTGTCCTATGTCAATACAAAAGAAAAATACTCCACTCATACATGAAAATAGCCACATAAGATGTCCACATTTTGTAACAAAGGGGCAAAATACATATCATATACGCATATGGTGTTATTGTTTTGCCAGGAGACATCTGCTGGCAGATATATGAATTGTGGCATGAAAAACAAAATTGCAACATTTTATTCCTAGTTTGCTCGTACCAAAGACGAAATGATGGTTGCACTTTTCACTTGCAAAGCAAATTTTATTTTATCATGCTCAATGATGCATCCGACAATCTGTGAATGTTAATAAGAAACTGAGCATGATCCTTCATATTTAAAAGTGAAAGTATACTTGATAACCTTAAACCTTAATGGAAAATACAAGATGGAGACACAAAGTCAGAAGATAAGTTTGAAAAACTTCAAAGAATTCACAGACACTATCTAAGTTCTTCTCACAGAGTTGTTAACAAGAACATTGATAATTAATCAATTATCAATTTGGAGGAGCTAGTGGAAATTACTTTATACATTCTACTAAAGATTGCTTGAGCTAATATATTTTCTCACTCTTTTATAAATAGTATTCCGCGGCATAGTTGCTTTAACAGAGGAAAAAACAAGACAAACTCATGGAAGGGCTTTCCCTCATTTTCAACAAACTTAGAGAAGCGGGTCGTGACACGCTAAAACACAACACCAAACTACGACCAAATGGAATCGCATAATGGAAATGCAGTATAGTGAAATCAAATAATAAATGTCAACCCAGGGCCTAGATGTACTGCCTATTTCGTGATTATCTATTATCTAGTGGGACTAAGTGAATGTAGGTGAGTTCAAAGTAAAGCAGAAAGAAAGCAGTAAATTGTCCGGTTTCCTGAATCGAGAGAAGATTCACTCTGGAATGAGTCCCCCTAGCTTCTTAGTTAGGTCAAAGTTGTAATTTCCTTAGGTTGATTTACTGTTGATTAAACTGTGGAAGATCTGACAGTAGCTTGGAATCTCTTAAGCTGACCAGACTCTCTTAGACAGACTAACTGGCAGATGACTTGTCTTCACCGGGATAGAAAGCTAAGGCAATTAACACAAAACTCCACTATTGGAACCAGATTCTAGTACAAAGCAGTGAATCGACTAACTCTCGTATAATCAATTCACTACTACCGATTGAAGAAGCTCTAACAACCTATTCAGATTCTATCTATTACAGGTTGAAGCAGAAATCAAGATAAGTTTATCAGGATTCAATTGACTCAATAAACATACCTCACTAGATTATAATCAAATAGTTTATCAATCCAAAAGTCATTACAACTCAAATCCCTAACACATGGAACTAAGGTTCTTCATACCCAAGTGAGAGAAATTTCTACTCCATAGAGAGAGAGAGAGAGAGAGAGAGAGAGAGAGAAAGAGAGGAAAACTGATGACTGGATTTATACACATGTTTTTGTCCACCTTTCCTCTATCGTTTGAGTCTCATCTCTCGTGTTTTATGCCGATTTCACACTAGGTTGTTCGTGTTTGTGATATTTCATGTCCTAGTATGTGAAGGAAGGTTCAGGCACGAGTTCAGGGCCGATTGGACGAATTGGAACGATTGACGGAAAGCTTGGGAAACCACACAGCCAGACCGAAAAACCACACGACCGTCTGACGTGGCCGTGTTGAACCCCTTTGCGCGGGCAAACCACACTGGCCGTGTAAAGGTTCCTTTATGGCCGTGTGCCCGTGTGGAATTCCCAGAGAGCTCACACGGGCAGGCCAAGATTTCACACGGCCGTGCGGTTCTGGCCATGTAGCGTGCATGAAGGCACTTAAGTGAAACCCGACGTTTTATACTTCCACACGGGCAGCTTGCAATTCTGCACGGTCGTGTGGCCTTGCCGTGTAGTCGCGGAATTCTGGGTTCTAACCCAATTTTGGGTCTTTTGAAGGGGGAATCGATTTTCAGAGCTAGAAACAGAGTCCTAGAGAGAGAAAGTGCAAATAACACACCCAAGAGGTGATTTTGGAGCTGGGTTTCATCAATCAAGCTTGGATTTCATCCTTAGACTGAAGATTATCATCCCAGAGCAGATTCTTCCCATCTTGATGAGTATGACTGCTTTGTTTTCTGTTTTCCTCTCTCTCTCTATGGAGTAGAACCCTCTCTCACGTGGGTATGAAGAACCCTAGTTCCATGTGTTAGGGATATCGATTCTAATGACGTTTGGATTGTGATACTGCTTGATTATAATTGATTGAAATGTTTGGATCCTTTATTGATTTTTGCTGTAATATGAGAAATATAGAATCTGATTAGGTTTCTAGAGCTTCTTCAATTGGTAGTAGTGAATCGATTATATGACAGTTAGTCGATTCACTGCTTTGTACTGGAATTGGATTAATCCAATTCCAATAGTGGATTTCTGTGTTAATTGTCTCTGCGTTCTATCCCGGTGAAGATTAGTCATCTTTCGGGTGGTCTGTCTGAGAGGGCTTGGTTAGCTTAAGATATTCCAAGGTACTGTCGGATCTTCCGCAGTTTAATCAACAGTAAATCAACCAAAGGTAATTACAACTTTGACCCAACTAAGGATCTAGGGGGACTCATTCCCGAGTGACTCTTCCCTTGCTTAAGAACTTCGAACCATTTCCTGCTTTCTTACTGCTTTAGCATAAAATCACATTCACTCAACTTAGTCTTGCTAGATAATAGATAATCACGGAGTAGGCAGTAGATCTAGACCCCGGGTTTATAAATAGAACTTGCCACTATTCTGCATTTACGGACTGCGATTACACTTGGTCGCAATTTGGTGTTGTGTTTTAGCGTGTCAAAAACATATATCAAAGTAGTCATACTCATAAAGATGGGAATAATCTGCTCTTGGATGTCAATCTTCACTCCTGGGGAAGCAATCTGGGCTTCAATGGTGAGAAATCCACTCCAAACAGCTCCTAGGATTTGTTCTTCACACTTTCTCTCTCTAGAACTCTCTTTTTGGCCCAAAAAGTTGATTCCCTTCTCCAAAACCCAAAATTAGGTTAAAATGTAGCTGCCCGTGATTACACGGTCAGGTTGCACGGCCGTGCGATATCCTTGGTTTCCCATGCAACCAAAACGCAACGTTTGAATTAGTTACGCGAGGGGAGTGCACGGCCATTGCACCGCCCGTGCAATCCGAGAGCCTGGCCGTGCAGTTTCTCACATAACTCATCACGGCCAGAAAATATGTCGTACACGGTCATGCGAAAACAGGGTCAAGCCATGTGGCTGCCTCTTCTTCTCATCAACTGTCCAAACTTTGTCCAATCAACCTCCAACTCATGCCCAAGCCTTCATTCACGTACTAGGACCTAAAATATCACAAACAAGAACACCCTAGGGTGAAATTGTCCTAAAACACGAGAGACGAGGCTCAAAGAGTATAAGAATAGTGGACAAAAATGTGTGGAAATATCGAGTCATCAAATTGCCACACTTCTCAACTCTTTGCTTGTCCCCAAGCAAACAGACTCAAACCAATGCAGCTCTCCGGATCTTTATAGCAACATGCAACCCCGATAGTTGCTAGAGGATTTCCTAGATCAATTAGCAACTTACGAGGTCAACTGGTCTTATAAGATGTCCCCTATCTCTCTCAATGCGAGTATTAGACTCAAGCTAGGATCATGAGAAGCAGTGGAACTAAGACAGCCAATTCATGGATAAGGAGACTCACACAATTTAATGACCAAAGACTCTTCGTATCGGGTGCTCTTTCATTTCATCCCACTTGTTAGAACCCTCTTTTCCTTATTATTTGTTTCTTTTTCTTTTGTTTTACTTTGATGGGGTTCCAACTACAGTTTTTATGCGCGGTCGGCCCTTATTATGTGAGCAAGAACAATTTTTGTACATCTGTCGCTCGCCAACGTACTTCTTTTAACTCCTATTCCTCACTTCGTGTGGAGGGTCAATGAAATTAAGGGGGGTCGGAAGCTCTATTCGTGCCCTTAAAAACACATTCCCGAGTAGGAAAATCGTTCTAGAGACGGCTTAGCTTCACCTTGTAGGCCTACCCCACTGAGGATCACTAAAATCTCTTTCAAAACCCGATTTTGTGCAATGACCGGTGCCACACACGTTGGCTTACCACACGTTTTAAATTTTCAGATTTTTGACATTGAGGACCAACTGCTTTTTCATTTCACACATGAGCACCCTTTTTTGATACACGATTCCAGAACACAACATAAGGAGAGTCATCAATACCACATGAATCAACGGTCCAAAATCCACTAGTTCACAAAATCAACCGGTACAACAAAGAGACAGATAGGAAAAATCTTATACTTCAACATCATCCCTAGTGCTACAACTACCTCCCTAGGTTGCATATCACCATAAAGACTATCAATTCAAAGTATATTGAGCAGGTTATTGCAGGGAACAGTACTTGGAGCCCTCAATTCATCAAATTGGACAGTGGACTAGGCTCCAAGAACACAAACTCATCTATGCAGTCAAAGATAAACACACCCCCACACACACTTAAGCACGAAATTTCCCTCAATGGAGAAGAGGGAAAGATAAGGGGAACGATGTTACTGGGAAAACGGACTGCCAGTGGACTAGAAATGGGACCAGTCATCAGGGCAGACTGAAAGGTGAACCTGTTGAAAGGCACCGAGCAAGAGTCATCAAAACACACTAGGTGATAGAAACCATAGTTCCGCGTGAAAAACCAAAAAGAAACAAAAGAAAAACCAATCGTGGTGGGGTTTCCTCCCCACAAGCGCTTCTTTTACGTCTTTAGATGGACGCAGAGGGTGGATGCTCAGAGCAGTGTAGGAAAAGGTGCCTCTAAGAGCAGGTCCACATCGCTCTTGAGGTACCACTTCATATGGTGACCATGCACACGACGATGGTGACCACCAGTACTTGTCAACTCGACCTGGCCATCCGGTAGGATGCAAGCTAGTGAAGACTCGGATGGCTAGGGCGGTCTGGGCTCAGCAGTCGGGACCAGCTCATAGTGGTCTCCATCTTTCTTTTTAGCAGACTTATCTACCTGCAGTTTCGGACGCCACTCCTCCTTGATCTTTTATTTTGGAAACGGGATGGACAGGAGTGGCGGCGAAGGTGATGACTCGGTATTTGCACATGTTTTCCCCTTTGTTTCTTGATCGTTTAAGCTTGCATTATCGCTTCTTTGTCCTATTTTATGCTAGGTTGTGTTACTTTGTTACATTTAGGTCCTAGCACATAAAGTGAAGCATAGGCGCAAGTTTCAAATCAATCAGAGATCAATTGACGATTCGGGAGAAGAAACTCGGGCATGACCTGAAGAAGAATGGATTTCTACCTCACTTTATGGAAAAACAATCATGCAAGCTTGTCATGAAAAGAAAGAGGACGAGACTACGAGCGTCTGGGATCAAACGGGGACTGGTTCGGAGTCCGGACGAGGGAGAAACGAAGCATTAAACAGAGGCTGAGCAAGCCACACGGGCATCCTGGAACTCCACACGGCCGTGTGGGTCGTGGCAGTGTGGAAATCACCGAGCCTTCACACGGGCAGCTGGGAAAGCCACACGGCCGTGTGGCCTGGCTGCGTGATCGGGAATTACTGTTTAAAACTGGATTTTCAGCCAAAGGAAAGGGGAGAGCTGGGTTTTGGTTCCCAAACACCCAAGGGACGAACCAAAGAGAGAAAGGGCGATCTGAGGGCATTCTAAGAGTGGAATTGGAGGATTTCTTCGCCTTGGAAGCTCGAGGAACAAGCCCGGACTTGAAGACTGATCATCTGAACATTCTTACTGCAATCTCTCTCTTCTCTATGGAGTAACTTCCCTTCACTTAGGTTTTGAGGAACCCTAGCTATGTTTGTTTGATTGGATGATTGTATGAGTACTCTGACTTGATAATCTTGAGTTCATATTCAATCTATGCCTGTTTTCATGATTCATTTCTGCTTTAGTCGAGATTATTGATTCTGTTTTGATCCTATGAGAGCGAATACCTGATTAGGTCAATAGAGCACCACAGATTGATAGTATTGGATCGATTGCTTTAGTCGACGATTGATTCACTGCTTTGTATCGATTGAGAACCTCTTTCGATAGAGGGAGTCTAGTTCAGAACGCCTTGATCAGTTGTTCTAGAGAAGGATACGTCCCTCTAGGCAATTGACTCAAGAGGGCCTTGTTCCTTTAGTCGAGACTCAATGTCTAGTCAAGGATTCTCCGCATTGTGAATGAAAGTGAACAAGTTAGAAATCATCAATCGTTAGTCTGGCTAGTGGCTAGGGGGAATCATACCTAAGTGAGTTCCCAACCTGTAATTAGATTAACTTTAACTGTAGTTTGCTAGAGTAGTTTTAGTTCTTTCATCTTAATCTGGTTTGCTAAATAATAAACTGAAGCTGAGTAATAGTAACTCTAGAGACCCGTGGATTTGATATTTATCACTTGAGCCACTATACTGCAGTCCCTTCCATTGGTTACACTTGGCCATTGTTAGGTGTTGTGTCGTAGCGAGTCAAGTTTTTGGCGCCGTTGCCGGGGACTTTCTAGAGTATTAGGAAATGCAGAAGTTTGTTACTTTAGCGTTTTTCTTTTCTTTTCCACCCTTGCTTTTCCCTTGGGTGTTTTTTTTTCTGTTGGTGCAGATTTGAATCATGGATCCTCATGGCTTCTCCAATCACTGGGGGTATCCACCACCACCTGAGTGGTATTACCCCGAGACTCTCTGGAGCAATCAAGGAGGAGAAGACTATGGATTCGGGTTCCAGTACCGACCCCCTTACTACGGAGAACAATCAGACCCCTGGGCATATCAAGACCAACCTCATTACCAAGAAGAATTTCTCCCACAACCAGAAGGGCCATCGAAGCTGGAGTTACCCATGGCGGCCTTCACTGGCCATTCTGCAGAGCCATGCTACACTCCACAGCCAGATCCAAACTATGAATTGAGGCTTCTCATGGAGCAGTTTGCTTGAGATTGTGAGAGATCATGCTCCAGGATGGATCATTCTGTCCAGGCCTATCGTGAAACAGAGGAGATCCTCCTGAGCCTTAAGAAGAGCGTCGATGATCTTGAGCGATCTTTCGCACAACCTGCTCCAGATCACCCTTCTGCTACCATACAAGAAGAGGAGGAGGAAGAAGAAGGCTACAAGGACATATGGATCACACTGAAGTTGTCACGGAGAGCTCCCGTGATGATCATGATCAGGAATCTCCTGTCATAGCTGACCACACCTTCCCACATCCCAAACTGAGCTTTGAAGAGGCGGGCATGAGTGAGGAGATGCAAGAAGATCTCATGAAAGAAATTGCTTGGCAACTTGCTCTCCAATCCGTGCTAGAAGAAGAAGAGCAAAAAGGGTGCAGAAAGAAGTTGTGGAGGATGACGAAAGTGAAGCAGGAGGAGTTCTTAATCATTTCCCAGGGGTGATACCACATGAACAAGGAAGGGAGGTTGAAGAAGCAATTGGCGTCCAGGCTGAGGACGAAGTTGAGGTGGAAGAGGCTTGCACCGACCATGAGGTACATTTGATATCTCCACCAAACTTCGAGGAACTACTTAGCAAGGATCCATTTGCAGTGTCTCTTTGCCATACCAAGGTCATGTCGACATCGATCCCTCTTGGTGGACGTGATGATGGTCAATCGATGCTGTCATATCTGGTTTGGCGCAATGAGACGAGAGAAGAGAAGAAGAGTTCTCGAGGGTGGAGACTTCATCCGCATCAAGTGCACGAGTTTCCATCACCTGTCAATAACTCAACCTTTGTGAGTTATAACTCAACCTTTGTGAGATTTTGTACATGTTTTCCCCTTTGTTTCTTGATCGTTTAAGCTTGCATTATCGCTTCTTTGGCCTATTTTATGCTAGGTTGTGTTACTTTGTCACATTTCAGGTCCTAGCACATAAAGTGAAGCATAGGCGCAAGTTTCAAATCAATCAGAGATCAATTGACAATTCGGGAGAAGAAACTCGGGCATGACCTGAAGAAGAATGGATTTCTACCTCACTTTATGGACAAAGAATCATCCAAGCTTGTCATGAAAAGAAAGAGGACGATACTACGAGCGTCTGGGATCAAACGGGGACTGATTCGGAGTCCGGACGAGGGAGAAACGAAGCATTAAACAGAGGCTGAGCAAGCCACACGGGCATCCTGGAACTCCACACGGCCGTATGGGTCGTGGCCGTGTGGAAATCACCGAGACTTCACACGGGCAGCTGGGAAAGCCACACGGCCGTGTGGCCTGGCCGCGTGATCGGGAATTTCTGTTTAAAACTCGATTTTCAGCCGAAGGAAAGGGGAGAGCTGGGTTTTGGATCCCAAACACCCAAGGGACGAACCAAAGAGAGAAAGGGCGATCTGAGGGCATTCTAAGAGTGGAATTGGAGGATTTCTTCACCTTGGAAGCTTGAGGTACAAGCTCGGACTTGAAGACTGATCATCTGAAGATTCTTACTGCAGTCTCTCTCTTCTCTATGGAGTAACTTCCCTTCACTTAGGTTTTGAGGAACCCTAGGTATGTTTGTTTGATTGGGTGATTGTATGATTACTCTGACTTGATAATCTTGAGTTCATATTCAATCTATGCATGTTTTCATGATTCATTTCTGCTTTAGTCAAGATTATTGATTCTACTTTGATCCTATGAGAGCGAATACCTGATTAGGTCAATAGAGCACCATAGATTGATAGTATTGGATCGATTGCTTTAGTCGAGGATTGATTCACTGCTTTGTATTGATTGAGAACCTCTTTCGATAGAGGGAGTCTAGTTCAGAACGTCTTGATCAGTTGTTCTAGAGAAGGATACGTCCCTCTAGGCAATTGACTCAAGAGGGCCTTGTTCCTTTAGTCGAGACTCAAGGTCTAGTCAAGGATTCTCCGCATTGTGAATGAAAGTGAAACAAGTTAGAAATCATCAATCGTTAGTCTGGCTAGTGGCTAGGGGGAATCATACCTAAGTGAGTTCCCAACCTGTAATTAGATTAACTTTAACTGTAGTTTGCTAGAGTAGTTTTAGTTATTTCATCTTAATCTGGTTTGCTAAATAATAAACTGAAGCTGAGTAATATTAACTCTAGAGACTCGTGGATTCGATATTTATCACTTGAGCCACTATACTGCAGTCCCTTCCATTGGTTACACTTGGCCATTGTTAGGTGTTGTGTCGTAGCGAGTCAGAAGGTATGGGAGGAGAGTCCTGCAAAACGGAAGGCAGAGATGGATACACGAATGAATCGTGCACCTAGTGAGAGACAGCACGTGAAGGCGATAAAGCAGACATATTATTAGCAATGAAAAATGTTATATGCTCCTCATCATCCCTCAAGATCAGGGTCCCATCATGCACATCTATGAGATCCTTGGCTGTAACCAGGAAATGCCTACCTAGTATAAGGGGCACTTCTGCGTCCTCATTGATGTCTAAGACAACAAAATCCGCAGGATAAAAGAATCTGCCAACCTTAACTTAGAGGTTTTCCGCTATGCCTCTAGGATGAACTATGGATCGGTCAACTAATTGAATACTCATCCTGGTTGCATTAGGTTCACCTAGGCCTAGTTTCTTGAACAGTTTATATGGTATAACATTGATACTAGCGCCTAGACCCGCCAAGGACCCCTCTACATGCAATTTACCAATAGAGCACGGGATAGTAAAACTACCTGGTTCCTTCTACTTCTGCGGAAGATTGTTCTGCAGAATGACCGAGCACTCCTCGCTGAGCTCCACAGTGGACAACTCGCTCTGATTTTTCTTCTTAGGAGGAGATCTTTCAGGAACTTCGCATACTTATGCATCTGAGATAATGCCTCCAGGAAGGGTACTTGAAAGTTCAGCTCCCCAAGCATGGACATGAAGTTCCTGAACTCTGCCTCTAGCTGGTCTTTTATCATCCTGGTGGGAAAAGGGAGCTTAGGCTTATATTCAGCTACTACTAGCTGGGGATTTGGGGCCCGAACCTCTTGCTCATTTCCCTACACCAAGTCTTCTGCCAGCTCCGGGGTGATCTGGGGCACCTTCTTTGCACTCTTTATGATTTCTGGGATTCGACAGAGTTGGCCAGGAAGTGTGCCAGCCGGTCTGGAATCAAGGGCATCTGATAGGTGCCCAATTTTGGTGCCCATATCCTGCAGGAGTGCCTGCTGATTCCTCTAGCTAGCTTCAATATCCATGAATTTGCCCATAGACACTTCCATGAATTGCTCCAATTTATTGACATTCTGGGTACTAGTGCTGGCCAGGGTGATCACTAGATCCCTCATTTCTGACACGGGATCGCCTGGTGCTAGGACTAATGGAGATGCACCAAGCTGCTGGTACTGCTGCTGTGGGTGATGTGGAAAAGCATGTCCCTGTCTAGGCTGATAAAATGGTTGCTGCTGCATCTGGCCTCGGCGGGACTGGTATGGTTGTCTATGGTTGTCGCTTGGGATTGTTGTTGCTACTCCAGGAAAAATTTGGATGCTTGCACCATCCCTCGTTGTATGTACTACTGTATGGGTCATTGCGCTGAGCATTATTGATGAAATTCAGCTGCTCCTGCGGTGTGCTAGACTTTCACATGGCCTGGCAGTCCTCCACTCTATGATTGGTGCTCTCACACCACTGGCACTGCATCGCTTGCAGCTTCCCTATCCCGGAGATGATCCCGTTCCGATAGATGGCTGAGACTATCTTAGACACAACTTGCACCAACTCACATAAGGGGTGCCCACAGCATGCACACCCCAGACTGGTGCTCGCCTCGACCTCCTAGCAGTTCCCCAGTCATATCCCCGCTCTGCCATCTCCTCGAAGAGCTGATTCAACTGCGGTGGCGTCTTGGTCAGCATGTTGCTGCCATATACTGAGTCGATCAACTTCTTATCTTCAGGGAAGAGAGCTCGGTATAAGGTTCCCACCTTGAAAGCATCGTTGAAACCATGATTGGGAAACCTCAGGAAGAGACTGGTGTATCTCTCCCACGAATCCCGGATGGTCTCATCTTGTTCTTGTGCGAAATGAGTGATCTCCTTCTGCAGGTCTACTGTATTAGATGGAGGATGATAGCGAGTGGGGAACTTGTCAGCTAGGCTGGTGAATGTAGTGATCGATCCCGGAGGCCGGGTGTCTAGCCACTCCTTGGCCTGCCCCTCGAAAGTAAATGGGAAGTACCTCAGCTGGATGGCGTTTGCAGGGACCCCATTAATCTTGATTTCATCGATCAGCTCGTGGAATCACCGTAGGTGTGATCTGGGGCACTCCCCGTCCTTTCCATGGAATACCACCAAGCTGCACAACATGGTGATGACAGAGGTGCTCACCTCAAAGTTATTAGCTGGAACATGAGGGTGGTGTATGGCCGACCTCATGTCTGCAGCTCTGGCAGTCCAGTAGTATCCCATTGTATGCTCATCGGGGACAAGCTCCCCACTAGCATTAGCTCACCCATTTCTTCCTCCTACTTGATGTTTAGATGATCCAAAGATTCCTCCACAGCTAGTCGTGCCTTCAAAGTTTGCTTGAGGTTACGACATGTTCGTTCAATCTCCTGGTCCAATGGCAGTAGATCTCCCAACTAACTACGGCTCATGCACTGCCTGCACACAATCAGGAAAAGCAACCTGTGATTGCACACATGTGGAAGAGAGAGAATGCAATAAAAAAATTGCTAAAGTAACAGACTTTCATGTTTCTACAATAACCTAGAATTCCATGGCAATGGCGCCAAAAACTTGACACGCTACGACACAACACCAAACTACGACCAAGTGTAATCACATAATGGAAATGCAGTATAGTGGAATCAAGCAATAAATGTCAACCCAGGGAATAGATGTACTGCCTACTCCGTGATTATCTATTATCTAGCTTGACTAAGTGAATGTAGGTGAGTTCAAATTAAAGCAGAAAGAAAGCAGTAAATTGTCTGGTTTCCTGAAGCAAGAGAAGGGTCACTCGGGAATGAGTCCCCCTAGCTCCTTAGTTAGGTCCAAGTTGGAATTTCCTTAGGTTAATTTACTATTGATTAAACTACGGAGATCCGACAGTAGCTTGAAATCTCTTAAGCTGACCAAGACCTCTTAGGCATACTAACCGGAAAACGACTAGTCTTCACCGGGATAGAAAGCTAAGGCAATTAACACAAAGTGGTTTGCACGGCCAATTTGCACGGTCGTGCGAAAACAGGGTCAGGTCGTGTGGCTTCCTCTTTTGCCCATCAATTGTCCAAACTTTGTCCAATCGACCCTGAACTCATGCCCAAGCCTTCATTCACGTACTAGGACTTGAAATATCACAAAAAAGAACACCCTAGCGTGAAATCGTCCTAAACACGAGATACGAGGCTCAAACAGTATAAGAATAGTGGACAAAAACATGTGTAAATATCAAGTCATCAGGTCTCATTTTTGGATTCCTTATGAATCATGATGCATTCAATGGCCAGGGTACTCACCTTCTTATGCGGATGATACTCTTCTCATTTGTGATGCAAATTCGAGCGCCAACTTATATATTAGAGCAACTCTCTCCAGATTTGAGGTAATTTCTGGTCTCAGAATTAACATGGAAACATCAAAATTGTTCCCTGTTGGAAATGTTTCATATGCAAATTATTATGCTTCACTCTTGGGATGTACAGTAAGGGCTCTGCTTGCCACCTACCTTGGATTGCCTTTGGGAGCTCACCCATCAACTACATCTAAATGGCAGCCAGTTGTTGATGGATTGACTAGACGATTATCATTGTGGAAAGGAACATTTCTTTCTCTTGGAGGTCCCATAATTCTAATAAAAAATGTGCTTTCAGCTCTCACTATATACTATATGTCTCTTCTACTTGCTACCATGAACATCATTCACAACCTTGAGTTAATTATTAGAATATTCCTATGGTCTGATAGAGCGTACATAAAGAAGATTCATTTAGTTTGCTGGGATATTACGAAGGCAGCTCATGGGTTTGGGGGATTGGGTTTGAAAAATCTTCACCACTTTAATGCATCCCTCTTACTGAAATGGTTTTGGCTCTATCATGCAGATGCTCAAGCTCGGTGGATGTCACTTCTAACCTGCAAGTTCAATTATCCATCAAACTCATGGAATTTGCATGTTACTACAGGAGCTATACACCATTCTGTTAGGAGACATATTCTGAAGGTGGAGCGTTGTTTCTGATACATTGTGATAGTCAAATCGGGGTCTAGCTCCTTTTTATCCTTTTGGAAGGACCCTTGGTTGCCTTCTTGCATCCTCTTAGTGTCCTTCCTGCCCCTATTTGCTGCAACAGCTAATCCTGATGTCCTTCTCAGAGATACATATCAACTCCAACGCGACACTATTATTTGGGATATTTTTTCAACTATTCTTTCAGGGGTAATTTGTAGAGATAACATCAACAATTTATTACACTACTCAACAGTACCCCCTCATCTGTGGTTCCGAAGTCAAGTTGATTCTCTGCATTCTCTGTACATTAAACATATCTACATATCACTCAAGGAAAATTCCCATGACTTGGAGATTTTCCAAACAAACTAGTATGGAACTCAACCGCACCAACAAAAGCCTCAACATTTAGTTGGTTGGCTTTCCAAGGTAAAATAATCACTCTTGATCAACTGCGAACAAGAGGATGTTGTTTGCCCAATCACTGTTGCATTTTTTTGCTTCCGAAGAATCATCGAACCACTTACTTATTCACTACAAGTTCGCAACGGTTGTTTGAAATTATTTTCACTTTCATCTTCAGTTGTCGGAACCAAGACTTAGGCTCTACGAGGATTTGCTGTTGGAACGAAATGCAGTTTCTAAAGGGTGTTGCTTCAACAAAAAATACAATGTCTACTTCCAATTATGATATTCTGGCCCTTGTGGATTGAAAGATGTTGAAGCCGCGTTACTCCGATCCTCAATCCCTCTCCCTCCCGTGTGGCTCCTGTAAATAGGCGCCTGAACCCTGCACCAACAGACGCCTAGTGGGCTAGAGTGGCCCGTTAGCACTCCGACGCTTAAGTCAGAGTCTGCTTTTAGAGAGAAAAGTAATTTACAACTCTTAGTGAGAGAAGCCAACCTCCTTAAATGCTACCTACCGAGTACAATTTATACTCGATGAGGCCCTGACCAGGCTCCTGGATTCCAGCTCCATGTCAGCGCATCATTAAATGCCTAGTACGGTCCAACGGTCGGATATCTACACGTGGCAGCTCCCAGACCAGACTCCTAGGCGCCTGGCAGGACCACATCTCCAGGTGGCACGCTCTCAGCTCCTTGGCCTCCTAGCCGCATGGTCCCCGCGTCTATTTTGTCGTTATGCGCTCGGCTCTCTAGCTTTGGGCCCAATTCTTACCTTGTCTTCCCTGTCCTTAATTGGGCCCGGGCCCAATTAAGTCTATTGAGCCCATGTCCCCCATAGGTTTGCCCATATTTATCCAACAATTGTCCCCCAGTTAGGCGCTCATGGTTGAGCATGGGCGCCTAACTATACACAACGCTTGAGTAGTCCTTTCCACAGCAAATTACTTCCGTCGTACTTATACAGGCGCCCAACTTCTTTCCCCGCCTTTTTTCCATCTACCAACCATCCCACGCGCTTTTTACGATTTGGCGCCTATTCGATTGGAATTATTTCGTGCGCCTATACCAGGCGCCCAACTTCTTTCCCCGCCTTTTTTCCATCCGCCAACCATCCCACGCGCTTTTTACGATTTGGCGCCTATTCGATTGGAATTATTTCGTGCGCCTATAACCGCCCCCTCGCCGTGCGCATTCAAAATTCAAAATTCGAATTTTGGGTTCTCAAAGGTCATTGAAATTCAAATTTTGAATTTTGAACGGACGGGGAAGGTGAAGGGACTGGATGGCACGCATCCCCATACTTAACCGTTAGAATTAATTCGTGCGCCTATACCCGCCCCCTCGCTGTGCGCATTCAAAATTCAAAATTCGAATTTTGGGTTCTCAATGGTCATTGAAATTCAAATTTTGAATTTTGAACGGACGGGGAAGGTGAAAGGACTGGATGGCACGCAGCCCTATACTTGACCGTTGGGATTCCTCTCCCTATAAAAGGAGTTGTCTGCCACCCACTCCAACCATTTGCTCGCCCCCCTCTCTCTCTTCGCCTCTCTCTATCGGCCAGGCGCCCCCCTTTCCGCACGCTTACGCGCCTCCTTCTTTTCTTGTGTGAGCGCCTCTGTGAGCGTCTTCCTCCGAGATTTTTGAAAACCCACATCATGTCCGAAATGCCTAGCCCAGGCGCGGCCTCTGGCAATCTTCCACCCGCCGATAGCCAGGCGCCCGATGTGATTAAACTTTTGGAGAAGCATTTCTCCCCTGATCCCAACAGAGAGTCGGGTGGGTGGACTCCTGGTGGGAGCAAAGAGGCGCCATCCAAAGAAGGCGGCTCTTCATCGTTGGCGGCGACCAATAGCTCTCGCGGGAAAGCTATTGCGGTTGAAGAGGCGCCTACCAAGCAGACCAAAGCGCCCAGCCAGCCAAAGCCAAGTGAGTTTCGCTCACTGCATCTTTTTTTTTTTTTAAACTCATGCGCCCTTAATCATCTAGGATAGAAGAATTGACTATGCCCTATTTGCATCCGCGTTATAGGCCATGCGCCTGGATCTTCTGAATCGTACGAGTTGGAGGCGTCCCCTCTATCGACCGACTCAGGCGCCTCAGAGCCCGTGAAAATAATTCACTGGGCCGACACCTGGCCATCAGGGGAAGCGCCCCTTGAAACATGCCATATGTCCATCGCGGAGGCCGGGCCGTTGCGAGTATCGACAATTAAGGCGCTCGAGTTGGAGAACTTGGTTGTGTCTATGCAACTTCCACGCGCCTGGTCTTTTGCAACTGCACCACGCGTGGCAAGGATTGGAGTGGTCGGCCCTAATTGGCTTGGTATTTATCGAGAGTATTTTCGATTTGGCTTGCGATTTCCCTTAGATTCCATCCTTGAGGGTATTCTCGAGCAATGTCGATGCTCGCTTGGGCGCCTGTCCCCCTCTGTTTTCCTAATTCATATTCTTTTCAAGTTGAAGTGTAGGCAGCATAACGTAGAACCCACCTTCAAACTGTTTCACCATTTCTTTACCATGGTTCATAGCGACAATTGCCTGTCCTTGCAAAGGCGCCTTGATATTCCCGGACATTTCTTAGTGGATTCCCCAAAACTAGGCCGGGAATGGTTTAGAGCCTTTTTCTTCATTAAGCCTCGCAAAGGGTCATTTTATGAGAGTGGGCGCTCATTCACCCGCGGTTGGGCAGTTGGCGACGCGGAGGCATTCAATGTTGAGGCGCCCTTGACAACGGACGAGGAAATTGAGGGCGCCCGCCTTATATCCTTGCACCCTATGGACTTGAGCTCTACTGCATCTAGGACGCCTGTTCTTCACGAGTATTACCGCGATGGTGGGCGCCTACAACATGCTGTTTTTTTTTTTTTTTTTTACACTCATTGTCATGCGTTTTTGTGCAGGTGCGGACTTTACTTCCATGGCTACTCTTATGAAAAGCCAGTTTGCAAAGATGGGAGTGGCGGCCAAGGTAGCGCCCAGCTCGAAAAAAGGCCGGTCTAAAGCCGCCCAAGCTTCGAAGGGTGCTTCGTCAAAGGTAAATAAGGATGTTGCTAGTCATTCACAGGCGCCTGGCGCCCAAGAGGTGAAGGGAAAGGGACGGGCAAGCAAGAAAAGCAAGTCCCCCAAAAAGGTCAAACCAGTTCCAGTTCCGAGCGCCCCCTCAACCGATGTTGGAATAGACCTCGTGGATCAAGGTGACAAGGCGCCTGGTGAACCATTATCGAAGGGAGCATCGGTGTCCATCGACCTACTTCAAGACATCGAAGTAGAGGAAGATGACGTTCCTTTGCTCCAACGGATGAAGAGGAAACCTGAGAGCACAGGCGCCCAGGATGTATCGAGTAAGAAGCCCCGGGTTGAGGACGATACGCCTCTTCCGGAGTCAATTCAAAAGTGGCTGCAGCCTCCCAAACATAAGGTGACCGTGGAGTGCTCCGATAGGTCTGCTTTGGAGCGTGGCCCCGCGATTCACATGGCCTTGGCGGCCGGAGACGTGCTTAGGGCGCCCCTTGACCTGGCAGGCGCTGATCCATGGGGTGAAATGTGCCGAATAAGCGCCCACGTAAGTTTTCCTTTCCTATTCTTTTACTAGGTAATCTGTTAACCTTACTTCTAATTGGCATATGATCCCCTTGCTCATTTGTTATGTTGATGATGGTTGTGGCCAAGAAGGGTCTCTTAGAACGGGAGGCTCTACGCGCCTCATGTCATGAGGCGTCCACCTCCCTTAGCGTTGCTCAAGACAATCTCGCTACAGCGCAAAGGCGTCAAGCAGAACTGGTGAAGATGTGCGAAGAAGCTCAGTTTGAGGCGGCCAAGAACGCTTCACTCCTTCAACAGTTAGTTGATGAAGAGAAGAGAAAGCTGCGAGAAGATTATGAGGGGCGCCTGGAGGTCGAGAGGAGGGGGCGCATTGAGCAAGTATCCAAGTTAGAGAAGGAAAAAGAAGACTTGGAGAAAGAGGCGGGCGCCTATAGGAGCGAAATTGATTTGCTGACTCAAGAGAAGGGCGATCTGAGGAAGGAGACTAAGCGCCTGACAAGGGAGAATAAGAAGTCGGCGCAGGATATTAAGGCACTTGAGGAGGAAAAGCAGGCGCTTGTGGTTGAAAAGGAGGTGTTGGAAGCTCAGTCGGCGGACTTCGCCAAATCCGAAGCAAGACAGGCGCTTAAGGCTCAGGCGGCCTTGAACTCCATTTTGATCCTTCAGAAGAAATTAACCGCAGATCACCCCGACATCGATTGGGACATCCAGTCCATGGTGGGGTTTGTTATTTCTTTTATGGAGAGCGGGCGCCCCGTGGATGAGCAAGCGCCTGAGGATGATAATGGTGAAGGCAATAACGAAGTTGAAGATCATTCCTCTTCTGACTCCGAGAGTGGGTCAGACGAGTGACCATAAACGTGCGTCCATCAGTCGCACTTATGCTTAAGACTTTGCACTTTTTTTTGTTTGTTTGTGCGCCTGCTACTTTATCCATCTAACTATGACGATGCGCTTGTTTGGTTCTTATCACTTTCTTTTGCTTAACTAATGTTTTCTCTTTGAACTTGGGCGCTATAGATGGGCGCTTTATACGGTGCATTTCTGATAAGGTGCTTTTCTCCCCGCGAGCGCTTTTCTCTCTTAACCTCGATATTATGTAAGGGCGCGAGGAGTTGGCGCTTTATATGGCGGGTGCAATGGATGGGCGCTTTATATATAGGGCGCAGTAATTTAGGCGCTGCTCTTGCATGCTTTCTCAATACTCAATTTCATATTTAATTAATCCGATGTTGCCAAAATATGGGCGCAAACGAGGGCGCTTTACAAAATAAAGGGCGCTATAAGGAAGGGCGCTTTACTTCTACGGCGCATTAAGGCGCTTTTGGAGATACTAAGAAATCTACTAACTCTTGGAGATTTGTGACTAAGTACTTTCCTTCCATCTCATCCCGAGTCTAGGCGCCTACCCCATTGCCCCCGGCATCATATCCACTTCCACTTCGCTTTCACCATCTCCCGCGCCTGATTCCCGCACCTCATACTTTCGCAGGTTTTGCGCATTCCAGGTTCGCTTCACCTTCTTACCCGAGAGATGTTCTAACTTGAACGTACTTGGGCCAATGACCTCCTGGACGCGATAAGGACCCTTCCATTTTGGTGCCAATTTTCCCTCGGTAGCTTTGGGGCGGAAATCTCGCTTGAGCACAAGACTTCCCTGTACGATGTCGTGCGCCCGCATCTTTTTGTTGTAATACCTTGCTACTTGCCCCTTCATTGCCTCCAGACGTAGGGCGGCTGCTTCTTGGCGCTCATCCAACAGGTCTAGCTCATCGATTCGCTCCTGAACATCCAGTGACTCATTTTGGTGGATCATTCTGAAGCTTGGCACTCGCATTTCCACAGGTAGGACGGCCTCACTGCCATAAGTCAAGGCAAAAGGTGTTTCTCCCGATGCAACTTTGAAGGTAGTTTTATGCGCCCACAGGACACTCGGTAGCTCTTCGACCCATCTTCCCTTCGCACCTTCTAACCTTGTGTGCAATCCACGTAATATGCTCTTGTTAGCTGCCTCAGCTTGCCCGTTGGCTTGTGGATAGGCTACGGACGAGAATCGCAAAATTACTCCATTTTCATCACAAAACTCTACGAACTTTTTGCAATCGAATTGTTTCCCGTGATCCGTGACAATAGACTCCGGGAGCCCAAATCGTGCAAAAATGTTCTTCTTGGTAAATTTTCGCACCTGCGTCTCCGTGATGGACGCCAATGGTTCAGCCTCGATCCATTTGGTGAAGTAATCCACCGCCACGATCAAATACTTGAACTGCCCCGGAGCCTTTGGGAATGGTCCTAAGAGGTCCATACCCCATTGAGCAAAAGGCCAGGCGCCAACATTCCCTTGCATGGGTGCCGCAGGAAGATGTATGTCGTTGGCATGAATTTGACACTGGTGACATGCTGCCACGTGTCTTCGAGCATCCGCCCGTATTGTGGGCCAATAATATCCTTGGCGAAGCAAAATTTTCTCAAGACTCCGGGCGCCTGCGTGCATTCCACACGTCCCCCGATGCACCTCGTCAATCGCTTGCAAGCCTTCAGCGTTGGTAAGACATCTCAAGTATGCGCCTGAGTGAGATTTTTTGTATAACACTCCGTCAATGATGGTGCACCGAGCAGCCTTGCGCCTCAGACGCCATGCTTCTTTTGAATCCTCTGGTACTATTCCCTGTGTGAGGAAGAGCCAAATTGGAGCCATCCACCCTTCTTCGACCCCCGCTGACATGGATGCCATTATCACGTCTTCATGTGGCACTTCTTTTGTCACGATCACCGTTCGATTATCCTCAAAGTCCATAGCCGTCGCCAACTTAGATAGGGCATCTGCATGCGCATTCTCTTCTCTTGGTATATGAGTGAACGTGACTTCTCTAAACCAGGCGCACTTCTTGCGCACGGAGTTCACATAGGCGCCCAGCGATTCCTCCTTTACCTCATAGACCTCATTCAACTGGTTGACAACTAGAGCAGAATCGGATTTTACATTCACCTTTTGAGCGCCTAGTTCTCTGGCCATGTGGAGCCCCGCCAAAACAGCCTCGTATTCCGCCGCATTGTTCGTCTTGAGGGTCGCAAAGCGTAAGGCTACTTCATGCAAGGCTCCTAAGGGACTCATGATGACGATCCTCGTCCCCACACCTACTCGACTTGCAGCACCGTCTACATGTACTTGCCAACACTCTTCAGCCTCCAATCCTCCATCCGACACGCCTTCCGCCAAAAAGTCTGCCCAGACTTGCGCCTTAATTGCGGGACGAGGCGCATAGCTCACATCAAACTCGCTCAGTTGCACAGCCCATTTCACTAGGCGCCCCGCCACATCCATGGAACCCAGGACGGTTCGCAAGGGTAGATTTGTGAGGACCACGACGCTATGCGCCTGGAAGTAGGGCCTGAGTTTGTTTGCCGCCATCACCACCGCCAGCGCGGCCTTTTCGATGGGCGCATATCGTGTTTCGTGGCCTACCATAGTGCGGCTGACATAATATACTGGCTTCTCTTCATTCGTTTGAGGCTCCCTGGACACGAGAACTGCACTCACAGCAACGTGCGACACAGCTATGTACAAATACAACACTTCTTTTGCTTTCGGCGCTGTCATCACCGTGGGCGAAGTGAGCAATTTCTTCAAGTCGTCGAACGCACTGCTACATTCCTCGGTCCATCTGAATTTGGAGGCTTTTTTTAGAGTCTTAAAAAATGGGGCGCCCCGGTCAGAAGCCCGAGGAATGAAGCGCCCAAGGGCGGCCAACCGGCCAGTTAAGCCTTGCACCTCTTTTGGTGTCCGAGGGGGTGCCAAATTCACTATTGCCTCAACTTGCTTGGGGTTAGCCTCAATCCCCCTTCTCATTATCATGAATCCCAAGAACTTCCCTGCCTCTGCTAAAAACACACACTTCTTGGGATTAAGTCTCAGCTTGAAGCGGCGCATGGTCTCAAAAGTTTCTCGAAGGTCCCGAATGTGGTCCAGGCGCCTTTTGCTCTTCACAATCAGATCGTCTACATATGCCTCCACGTTTCGACCCAATTGCTTTTGGAATACTTGGTTGACCATCCTCTGGTATGTTGCCCCCGCATTCTTCAGGCCAAACGCCATCACCTTGTAACAGAAATTACCAAAGGGTGTCATGAAAGCAGTCTTCACTCTATCCTCCTCCGCCATGGGGATTTGATGGTAACCTGAGAACATGTCTAGGAAGCTGAGCGCCTCGTGATAAGCTGTGGCGTCCACAAGTATGTCGATACGCGGCATGGGATAAGCATCCGTGGGGCACGCCCGGTTAAGGTTGGTAAAATCCACACACATTCTCCAATCTCCCGCCGGCTTCGGGACAAAAACGACATTGGAAAGCCAGGTGATGTATCTTGCTTCCTCCACAAACCCTGCCTCCAGCAACCTATCCACTTCGCAACGGAGTGCTTCTTCTTTTTCTTGGGTCAAATTCCGACGCTTTTGCTGAACCGGCCTTTTGCCTTCCTCCACAGCTAGCCTATGCACCGCCGTTTCGGGCGAGACCCCAGGCATGTCTTGTGCGCTCCAAGCGAACAATTCACCGAATTCAAGCAATAACTCGATCAATGGTACCCTCATGTCCTCAGGGGCCTGCGCGGATATTCTAACCTGTCGTTCTGGGCGCCCTTCATCAAGCGCTATAACCAACTCTCCGTCCACATATTCGGCCCTGGGCGCCTCTTCAGGTCGAATGTCAATGATATTCACCCGGTGTCGCCGAACGCCCCGCTCAATTTCCCGCGCATAGCGTGGGGCGTTCCTTCCTCGTGAAATCCCTATGCCCTGTGGCGCCACGAACTTCAACGATTGGTGACACGTGGAAGCCACCCCATTGAATTGTGCCAAGAGGGGACGCCCCAGAATAACATTGTATGGGGAAGGACAATCCACGATGCCAAACTCCACCGAGTGAGTCACACAATGCGCCTCATCCCCTAGGGTTACGGGGAGGCGCACCCGGCCGATGACCAAGGCGGGCGCCCCCGAAAATCCTATCAACACCGAACTTGAAGGCCTCACCAGCTCTGGTGCCAACTGCATGCGCTCAAACGTACTTTTGAACATGACATCCATCGAACTTCCCGTGTCCACCAACATCCTCTTCACCTTGCATCCTGCTATTACCCCTTGTATCTCCAACGCCTCCTCCGACGGAACTTGGCACGCTTCATCAGGTTCTTGGTTGAAGTTTATGTGCACCGCTGCCTTTGCTTCCACCGATGCGGCTCTTAGGCGCCTGGTCCTTTCCAACTTATCTCTCAAATCTAGGGAGCCGGTAATTGATTCTACCGTGAGTCTCACGCGGTTGGGGTCGCTATCTTGGTCAACCTCGAAAGGCGGTGGGGGTATTTCAGGAGCTTGTTGCGCCACCACTCTTCCAGGCGCTTCTTGGACCTCCAGCGCTCGTGCTTGTCCCGCCATTCTTGCTGCGTAAGTGCGATGCGTTCTCTCCTCTCCCCTTCTAACAAAATCATTGAGCATTCCTTTATCGGCCAAGGTCTGGAGCTCGGTCTTCAGTTGGTAGCAATCGGCCGTATAATGCCCCTTATCCCGATGGAAGTCACAATACCGATCGAGGTTCTTCTCATTTGGTTGTCCACGCATTGGTCCCGGCCATCGTATATGATACCCTCTATCTTTGACATATTGCAAGACATTTTTCAACGTGTCGTTGTACTCCGTGAAGTTTCCCGTTGCCCTTGGCGGAGGGCGCTGCATATCTGGTCTTCTCGGTGGCATGCCACCCCCTATCGCCGGCCTAGGCGCTTGCCTCCCTTCCATTTCGTCCCCCCACAGGCGCCTCTTTTCGGCTCTGCGTGCCGCCAACGTTTCTTCCAACATGATCACTTTTTGCACTCTTCGATCCAAATCCTCGGTGGACGCCACATCTCGTTTCGAGAGGACTCGGCATAGCTCTTCACTGCTGGTGCAAGCATCCAGGCAGACTCCCAACACTGCGGGTTGCACATCTTTGACCGCCATGGCGACCGAAATCCATCGGTCGTAGAACTCCCTGAGCGCTTCTCCTTCTCTCTGCTTCACTTTGAACAGGGCGCCTATGGTCAGCGTCCGACGTTTCCGGCTGGCAAATTTGGCCAAGAATAACTCAGCAAATTGCTTGAAGCATTCTATGCGCCCTTCCTCAATCTGGTGATACCAATCCAAAACCACTCCCGCAAATGTGGACGGGAACATCTTGCACAACGTAGCATCTGAGCTGTTGTACAACTGCATCTTTGTGAAATAACTATTCAAGTGGTCTTCTGGGTCCGCCACTCCGTCATAACTGGGCAATGGTGGTATTGTCGTCCCAGCTGGCTCCATCAAAATGCTTCGCGCCAGCGGTTGTCGTACGCCAAAGCGCCTTTCTAGGCGCCTAGACGCCCAAGCATTAGGTTCTTCGATTTCGTTCGCATGCGGCGGGATTTGTGGTCTCCAGGCGCGCGAACGTCCCTGAGCGCCTAAACCTGCATGATGCGGGAGCCCGTATTGCAGAGACTCTAAATCCTCGCTCGCCCTCTCACGTTTTCTGACTCCCGGGCTATAGGTCATCATGTCTTCACTTCGCCCCCCTTCTATCTCCCTCCGAAGCGCCGCAATGGCTCTGTCTTGGTCTGCAATGATTCGAAACAACTCCCTTCTTGTCAAGGACTCGTCCTCTCCCGGCGATAGGCGCCCATGACTAGCCTCCTCTTCCACGTCCATGAGTGTCTCAGGACTTGGCTGGCGTTCGCCATCTCCCATGTGGGAATTCTCCGATCTCGTAACATCTTCCTCCCCAATCCCCTCATCTAAGTTCTCCATGCGCCTGACGTCGATCAATTCGCCCCCTTCCTGGCGCGCCAATTGTTGAAGCCGCGTTACTCCGATCCTCAATCCCTCTCCCTCCCGTGTGGCTCCTGTAAATAGGCGCCTGAACCCTGCACCAACAGACGCCTAGTGGGCTAGAGTGGCCCGTTAGCACTCCGACGCTTAAGTCAGAGTCTGCTTTTAGAGAGAGAAGTAATTTACAACTCTTAGTGAGAGAAGCCAACCTCCTTAAATGCTACCTACCGAGTACTATTTATACTCGATGAGGCCCCGACCAGGCTCCTGGATTCCAGCTCCATGTCAGCGCATCATTAAATGCCTAGTACGGCCCAACGGTCGGATATCTACACGTGGCAGCTCCCAGACCAGACTCCTAGGCGCCTGGCAGGACCACATCTCCAGGTGGCACGCTCTCAGCTCCTTGGCCTCCTAGCCGCATGGTCCCCGCGTCTATTTTGTTGTTATGTGCTCGGCTCTCTAGCTTTGGGCCCAATTCTTACCTTGTCTTCCCTGTCCTTAATTGGGCCCGGGCCCAATTAAGTCTATTGAGCCCATGTCCACCATAGGTTTGCCCATATTTATCCAACAAAAGAAATACAAGAGTTTTCATGAATAAGATTGAGAGTGTCTATGTAGTCACCAATTGAATCAGCAGGCCAATATGTGAATGTTCCCTCCCACATAAATTGTTCTCTCCTCAGTAAATAGTCTCTCTTTACTCTTTGTTCTTTTTTATAATTCTGCTACGGCCTTTCAATCGCCATGACAGTTTACTTTTGTAATTTCTCCTTCCCATTTCTTTCCCTTGTACTTGGAGTTAATCCATTTCTATGGCCTTTCACTTTTTAGATGAATAAATTATACACACATTCATGGAATAATCTCACGAGACTTAGAGTGGCAAAACAGGGGTAGAGAAATGCATTAATCAATAGGAAACCGCAACATATATGGAGTTGTGGACAAAGATCATACCACCAACAAGGATAGCAACATTTCAACACAAAAACTGCACATGGATCACATATAAACATTGGAATCTCAATGCAAAATGGGCTAATCGAAACAAATCCTGCAACGAAAATGGCAAACCCCATACATTTTGTCCCCAAAAAAATCAACCAACAAAAGTATATAGTACAGCCACAGATTACCTTAATATCGACAACCACACTATGGCTTGGTCGAGGGGAGTGAGATGCTAAGTTAGGAGTCGGCTTATAATTACTACGGAGAAAGCGACTATGAGACACAAGTCTAGTAGTTCCTCGTCTTCTCAACTAGTCGTTTATCTTTCATTTAACCTATGAGAACAAGGAGAACGAGAACAAGAAGGAATTGCAATTGGAATTATGGAGTTATGAACTTTTGGCTCTCCGAGATTCTATGGTATGGTGCTTATCAACTAATCGACAGTCTGTCTGTTTCTATGATGATTCCTTACTGGTGATACAATGAGCTACGGAGGAGCATCTCCATCATGATCGAGGTGGTACTATCCTGGAGGAAGTTTGATTGTTGAAGACATTCATTACTTTTGTTCGATTTGTTTATGTTCATCGTAATACTAACAGGGGTGTCTATCGTGTGGCACAAACGGCTCGTGCATCGGTAGATCAACACTTACAGGTTGTTTGCTTTATGGATTTGAAAAATGAGGGTTTTGATAAAACCTGAGTTTTGAAAAACCACGATGTATGCCCAAATCCATCACAAAATCCATGAAGCAAACAACCCCTTAGTTGACTACCGCTATTTACTTTTCAACTCTTTGCAATCTCCTATCGATTTATGATTGGCAAAAAAAATCGAGAAAGTAATCAGAGTAGGAAGAAGGAAGGTGAATCGGGAAGGTTTGTAAAAAAAAGGGTGAATCGGGAAGGTATGTAGTCGGAAGCGGTGAATGCCTAACCTATGCCAAAACTTCGAACAAGCGTAACTTTTCACTCGGTTATCCGATCGTAGCGGGTTTTTTATTCCGCATAATTTTTTGGGATCTTTCAATTCTCAAACAGCCATAGGAGATTTGGCCAAACCTTCCTCCTGAAAAAACGTCGTTTGCTATCACAAACGAGCAATTTTTAGATTTCGCTAAACTTTGGAAGGTCATAACTTTGTGCTCTATAACCCAAACGTCACAAAAGTTATTTTTATTAAGGATAACTTTTCAAGAAATAAAATTTTTACTAGGAGGGTATTTTCAAAATATTAATATTTTTGGATATAAGGGATTTTTGGAATAACTTTAACTTTACTTTTCACAAATCCACATACATTCAGAAAATATGTCCATGATAAAAGTTGTAGTAATAAAAAAAGTTATGAGAAATAAAATAAATTATAACGTTCGGGTTTCTGAGCACAAAGTTATTGTGGTCCAAAGTTGGGCGGAATCTAAAAATTGCTCGTTTGGGATAGCAAACGAAGTTTTTCGGGACGAAGACTCGACCAAATAATCACTGGCTTTTTACGACTTGAAGGATCTCAAAAATTATGCGGAATCAAAAAATATTTTGCTACTATCGGATAACCGAACGCAAAATTACGTTCGTTCGAAGTTTTGGCATAAGTTAGGTGATCACCGCTTCTGACGGCCGCGGTGAAACCCAAACATGTGTAGATTTTGAATATTTCATAAAACGTGTGTATTTTGAGAATTTTTTTTAAGAACGTGCGTATTTTGATATTTTTCCTCCAATATTGCATCCCTATGCTATGCAACTCCACAACTTTCCAACCATAAATTTGGGGTAAATTGCAAGTTTGGTCACTAGAATTACTATAAAAGTTCACGTTTGTCACTAAGATTAATTTATTCCATCCGTAGTCACTTAAATTAGTTATATAGTCCAAGTTTGGTCACTCTCCATTAACCTCCATCTGACTCCGTTAATATAGTCCGTTAAGGATGACGTGGCAAACAGAAAGTTCCAGTCAACATAATTTGACCCTAAAAACCAGCGACCCGACCTGCCACGTCACTTTTGCCTGCCATGTTAGCCTTTCCCTATCCAACCCGCGAACCAACCTGAGACCCAACTCGGGAATTGACCCCTCTTCATCTTTTTTATATGTCTACCCGTCTGTGTTCTTCAACCTCTCATACCCATACCGCCGCCGGAGTTCACGATCATGAAAATAAAAAAAGAGCCAGATATCAAACCATCAAAGCATGACAAAACACATGAAACTAGCTGAATCATAAGCCCAACAATTCCCAATTGTTAATGACAAGGGGAAGAAGCAAAAATCAAAAGCAGAAAAAAAATCCCAATCCCCAATTGAGAAGCATCACAAGCAAATACAAATCCACCATCATTCCCCACTTCATCGTCGCCACCACTAGAAATCTTCTTCCCCATTTCACGCGTCGCAACCACTAGAACCCTTCATATATGGCTCTCTTCCGCCGAAATCTTCTTCACCATTTCGGGACCTGAAATTGGACGCGAAAAACCTAGTACCGATCTACCGCTAAAGAGCTGATGGTTGGGATATAATATGGAAGCCATTGATTTTGGCCAGGTTGCATGATAACGGCAGGGTCTCTCTAGAACCTAGATGAAGCTTAAGCGACGATGGTCTAGTTGCATCCCGATGGCAGGGTTTCTTCAGAACCCAGACGAAACTGAGGCGAGTGGTAGTGGAGAGTGAGAAATTGAGTCATCATAGAGTAGTGGTGTAGCGGGAGGAGTTGGTTTCTTGGGGGCGGTGGTGGAGAGGGAGAAGGAGAGCAAGTCAAGAGGATTATCGCGCTGATGGTGAATCGATGGACGGCAGCGAAGGGTGGCGATGGCTTTGCTGTCGATTCTTTCCTCCTCGTCGACGTGTGTGGCGGGGATTCCAGACAATGGCCGACCCAGAAATTTTATATAGGGGTGTACTCTTTTAAAGAATAAATTTAATAAAAATTAATAATTATTATAAAAATTAATTAATAAATAAGAAAATACCTTAAAGTGCACGATGTGTTTTCATATTTCGAAATAATTGTAGAATACACTTGGTGTCTATACTACTCAAAAAGATTGTCTGTGTATATTCTACTAGACAATCATTCACGAAATGGTTGTATATTCGATTTCCAAACTTGTTCTTGATGTAACCCAAAGCTTGAAATACTCTATCAACACTTGTCCTACAACAATAAAATCAATGCAAATTAAGGGTAGTTTGAAATTAGTTTAATTATTAGATTTTAAAAATAATTAGAGATCGAAAATGACATTTTACTATTATACAGTGTTTAAGAGTTGTCGCCTAATAGTGTTCTAGGTTTTAATTACCCAAAATTACCACATATATTCACATACGCAAACTAAAAATGATAGTTGGATAATCAATTTTTACAAATTTCAGGGGTGTCCCGGAACACCCCCAAGCACCCTTGAGTCTGCCCCTAATTCCAGAGGCAATGAAGTCGAGTTCATCGTCGCATCAACCAGGATAGGAGGATCGGCGACGATGCCACCTCTGAATCCGTTGGATCTGATGTCATATTCCCAGATTTCCTAGCGCTTCATCTCGCCATCACCGATTTTCAACCTTATGAGAAAATTCATAACATAGAAAACCTTAACGGTGTGGGCAGCTAAAACGTCCAAATCGTTTAGCATCAACAACTCCCCTCTGTAGGAGAGGTCGGCGCACCTTCAGGCGAGGTCGTAACAGTCTCCTACCAGGCCTTGATGTTGGAGAGTATCGCTGATAGGAAGGAAGGAGACCGGAGCCACCGCCGGTCTCTGTTGTAGAGCTCTGGAACGAGGGGGTTAGAGAGAGGGATGAGGAAATTGGAAATGATTGTGGATGGTTAGGTCGGGCAGATCAAGAGGGTAGGGTTAGGTTCTTATGACGTGGCAGGTTTTTATGATGTGTCGGGTCGGGTTTTAATTTTTTTGAGTTAAAAATGAGTGACTGGACATTTCTGTGAGCGACATCATCACTTTAATGGACTCCAATAACGGAGTCTAACAGAGATTAGCGAAGAATAACCAAACTTGAAGTGTATAATTAATTTGAGTGACTACAGACGGAATAAATCAATCTTATTGACAAACACGTGAACTTTTATAGTAATTCTAGTGACATGCAATTTACCCCATAAATTTGAAATACGGACATTTCAAGCACATTTATCCAACACACCATAGCACTGTCTACCAAACCAAATATTCATGGTCATTGTCACCCATGTTAGTCTCTCCATAGTCCATTCCACATAAACCTGAACAAATCGTTAACTTGGAAAATTTTACTGGTGTCTGGTTGCGTAAGATTATGTAACCTGGAATAGAACCATGTCAATTAAGAAAATGTTACACACAATACAAATGCCCATGAACTGGATTATGATTGGATCACCTGCTAGAACTAGTAGTGCAGTGTACTACCATATATTTAGCGGTCCAATAGTTAAAGAATATCTGCTTAGGGTAGTAACTTTCTGGGGGTGCATTTTCGGCTCTAAGCCTCTAAGTAGTGAATTTCTATGGGGTGTGTTCTCGCCTTCTGATGACTACTCCCAATTCCGTTTTTCACATACCTTAAGCCATCCCCAAGTTATTACATAACGATTCATATGCAGCGCTACACACCTTGAACTTCTCCTCTGCAACAGCCTGTCCCAGGTAAATGATGGTTTAATAGCCCGGCATGTGGAGGGAAATCATGAAATACTCACAGTAAAGATGATCAACAAAACATGATAGAGCATAACGAATTGCGGAAAGGAAGTACCTTTGAAGAACCCTGGTGGCGATCAGGATGCCATTTCAGCGCACATGTTCGGTATCTAAAAATTCACAACTCAGAAAGAAGTTAGTGGTAGCTTTATGTGCACACCTTGGGGGAGTCAAGGAGAGCAATGCAGAAGAGAACTCACGCAGTTTTCACGTCTTCAAGTTTCAGTGGACCGGAAGCACTCAGTCCAAGGGTACGTCTTTCTGAGACCAAATCTAACTCCGAACTACCATCGGATTCTGATGAGGAATTGTAATCGTCATCCTCGTGAATTTTTCTATGCCTCCAGAAATGCTCATACGATCGGTTCTGCCGAGGTTGCTCATCATTTATGAAGGACCAATAGAAGTTTCGGCCACCACCAAATGCAGATCGGAAAATGGTTTCAACTTCAACATCGTCTTCACAAAAATCAAAACCTTCTGTGGACAGGGAAAATGATTATTTTCTATAAATCTTTGAGCAGCTTCAGAATAGGGCAATGATCAATCATATAGAGATAAGATAAATGATTTGACAACTGGTTGTCAACTCTTAATTCAAATAAGTACGTAGTTGAGAAGCACTACATTGAACTAGCAAAAATCCTTTCTAAATTATTGAACTGTGAAGGAGGCACAATTGAAGCTTAGAGTCCTTACTTTTGCCCCAGCGTTTGCTTCTAGCATTGCTGTTTTTGGGCCCCCTAGAATGTTGATTTCTAAACCATGAAGGTCCTTTACTTGAAGATGAATCTTCATCCTCAAAATCATCATTCACACCCTGGAAATATAAAAATAAGGATATAGATCACCCACATAATTCTGAGGATTACATGAGGACAAAGACATCAAAGCAACACAAGGTTGAATCCTTGGGGAACCATCACCTAGCAGAAGCACAAAAGGGGGGAAACAAATTGCACCTAATGAAACTCTAGCACAGTTGATGTTTACAACGTGATATGCGTAATTTGGGTGGCATACATAAATGAGTCACTAAACACGACAGGCCCAAGAAAACATATCTGAAATTATCTAGGGAGTTAACATATATGACAAGAAAGAAGAGCACAGATAGAAACCTGAAATAAGGAGTCTGCATAAGCCCTAATATTGCGTAATAATTCTTCTCTTCCATGCAGCTTCCTATGCCTCCTCGAGCTGAAGTTTGGTCTCTACATAGAGCGATTTCAGTAATCAGAAATCTGCCAGAGGCATTACTATCCATGTCCGAGGAAAAGAGATGCCTTAGTATAGATCACAACACGGAAAAGCAAAAAGTCTTTCCAGTACTATTTGCTACGAAACTGATTGAATATTTGTTCAGAGGGCTAGTAAACCTTTGGATGTGCTTCATAACCGAAAGAAATAAACAACTAATGAACCTGACATAAGCTAAAAGAACAAAAAAATTAGCAAGACACAGACATTACAACTTAAGGATTCAAACGCTAGAAGAAATTATGTGTTTGACAGATTAACTAAACGTCTTTGTAATTGACGAAAGGGTCATTCAACCTACAAACAAATCAAAAGTACTTATCACTTTGTATAAGGTAAGGGTGGCTGTAATTCCTTATGTCTACTCTGATGATAGACATAGTAGAACTAAACTCTATCGGACAAACCTTCGATACTATTATATGCAACATACACAACCATTAACAACCAATTACTGCTCCCTTTTTACCTCATTCAGGAGTAACAATGTTTGATGCAATGGAGCAGAGGATATGGGAGAAGATAAATTCCAGGCTAGGGTTCGAAACCTAAAAGCCAACATAGATTACCACCTCAATTCTCGAGTAACTTTTTTACAAAATTCACTCAATCCCGTCCCTATGTCTTTCAATCCAAATTCAAATAAGACCAAAAATCAAAATTTTCACTCGCCTCAGTGAAAATCAACGTTAGCAAGAAGCTGGGGAACATGCCCTGCACGCCATCAAAGCAAAAACTGAAGGGGGGGGATATCGTAGTTCACATTGAGAAAGGGAATTCAGAATTGACTCACCAGCTTGAAATCATCCAAAACATATGGGAAAAGAGAAAGGACGAAGCTTTTAAAGGTTTTCTGCAGAACTCACAGAGTAGCTGAAGTTGAAGCCGCGGCGTTTGCGTTCGAGGACAGGGGTAGAATGAAAGAGGGCGGTCCGAAGGTGGAAAGAGGTGCTTTGAAGATTGGAAATGGCTGCTTTAGCAGCGATGTTCATCGTAAGATTATTCCGCCAATATTTTACGGGGTCCTGAAGAAATCTGCTGGGGACGGCTCGACGAGGAAGAAGACTCCGCTTTAGTTGGCTCGCTCATACATCTCCGGGACCGGCAGTCAAGGGGAAGCAAAGGGGATGAGAAATTAGTATTTATTAAATTTAAGCCAAAATTGTGAACGGTGAAATGGGTAATGGTGTTGGTGACATTCCTTCTAAACGACGGTAGTGCATGCTCTTCGGATTTTAGTAATTTTACCCTTTCCGTTTTTCACATCTTCTATTATCATGAATACGCTTTGCATTCAAGTCAAACGGCAAATATAACTTTTATATCGGTTTGATAGGTGGAATGGTCCGACCGGCCGTACAATTAGTTTACAAAAGAGTTGGAAGAGACTAATTTACCTACAACAAGAAGATGCAAGAGTTGCTTCTAATTTTCCATCAAACCAAGTTGCTTCTAATTTCCCTTCATAAGTTTGAACTTGAGACAAGGACACGTGCACTTTGCATTCATGTGCTCTCTTTCCCAATGACTTTTAAATCCAAAAAAACATGTTCCCAAACTTCTTTTAACCCTTTTGACCATACTTCATCTTAGCTCACTTTCAATCATCATTTTTAGAAGTATTGCTTAATCTCTTAGATTAATATCGTGTCCCCGAGCAAGCTAAGGTACTATTTTCCATTTTCATATCATCTTGGTACCTTGGCTAGCTCAAATGTGAACTTTGGTACATTTGTAGGTTATGGCATGAATTTTATGTGCATTGGGATTGTTGTCTATGCTTTAATGATGTCTTCATGTGCATTGTGATGCCTTGGTGGGTCATTTTTGTACGATTTTTTATGTTCTTTAAGTATTGCCCACCAAGTTTTCGATGAAATTTCCAATTCGCATAACTTTCAATTTCTTTGATCCTGTGCTTTACATTTGAACTTTTATGATCATAATTGCACCTTGCATGAATGAGCTAAGCTTATTTGCGGAGAATGAATATAGTTTATATTGAATTAGCTATGTCTCTTCACCTATGCTCTCTCTTTAAATACTGCCTCATTTCAGTGTGGGGGTGCATAGATGATGTCAAGGATACTTTTGAAAGTTCAACTGTAATTATTAGTGGATTGATGGTGTTTGTGTACTTTTTGTGTACACTTCTTTTGTCGGGTTTCCAACAAGCATAAGGGCAATGATCTGAGGAGAGAGTTACCAACACATGGAGAACTCCAATCCTCCTCGTACCCATCATTGCTCACAGAAGAAGAGGAGTAAACCGCGAAAAAGAGAAGTGATCTTAGAATAACCGCATCCACAACAACCACCAGCTTTGGAGCATCCTCATGAAGATCAACAAGAGGATCATGAAGGTACAAGAGTTGCAATGGAGCATCTTACCTATGCATTCTTAGATGCAATCCCCGAGCAGTTCACTACCAAACTCTTATGGCTCCAAGACCTCCCCCTTGGCGAGAGCTCATGCCTTAACTGGATTATCTTCGCCCATCTTGGAATTGAGGAGGCCATACGTTCGAAAATCAACATACCAGAGTGGTTGAAGTTGCTAAGCATGGAGGAGAAGATCTATAGAGTTCTAGTGTTGGAGTTCCTTAGCACACTCAGTATTCAAGACTTCAAAGGTGTAACATATCTAAATTCCAACATTGAGTTCAGACTTGGATGACCCCATCACCATATGTCGATCTGACAGTTCATAAGGGCATAAAATATCTATTTGGCGGAATTTGTGGATTCCGTGGATGACTATGCCACCTTGACAAAATAAAGTGATTTTCCATGCTTCAATACGTTTTATGAATCCGAATTCAAGGAGCTAGGCAATCGTCAATGGGATATCAAGCTATCAAAGGCTAGTGAAGTGAAACCCAAATACAGGTTGATCCATCACGTGATTTCTAGATCCGTGGTGGGAATTACAAGAGCAAGGGCAATCTAACCGCCCGAAATGTCATCTTCCTTTACAATATGCATTTGCCTCAACCTCTACACCTCAGCTTAGCAATTCTCTCCACGTTGAAGAGATATGAAACAGATCATCCACTAGCTGCATTGCATGGAAGAGCATATATCGCTTGACTTGCCCAATACTTTGAGTCGACTTCTGATACGTCAAATTTTGATTGGCAACATTTCCTTCGACACCCTGACATTGCGTATCAAGGTTTTAAACCTAAGCAAGGATTATGGGGATTCCAAGGCCTTTCATTTCCAACCACCAACACATTGGACATGGAAGGTACGGTATTCCGCTTTCTGGTAACAATAATTGGCATGCTGTAAGAGGAGCAACGGACATGGATGGCAAGGAACGATAAGAAGGCGACATGAATAAGGAGGTTCAGGCACAACAACCAACTGAAGAACCCACCACTTAAACGATCAATCGAGAAAGATACTTCCATACTCGAGCATTGATAGAGGCGATCCTCAATAATCAAAGGAGGGAAAAGGAACAGAGGCAACACATCATGGCATGCATTCATGCGATTATGGAAAAGATGAAGATCCCTCTACCAGATGTCTCTCTGACATTTGCTCGCTCTCCTTCCCTCGAGCTATATGAAGATGGAGATGAAGTAGGATCCTTCGAGTAGGATTGAGTACTAGGAATCTAGGGCCTATTTTTCTATCTATTATTTTCTTTGCTTTTCTTTATATTATCTTTAAATAATGTTTATTTTGATTTTTTCCCTTTCGTAATTTCGTACTTCATACTTTAATTATCTAGTAATAGTAGTAGACCTATATATATATATATATATATGGTTACGATTGGTGTACGTCAGGCGTATAGTATATGTCAGATTTCCTCACCGTTGATCTCATCTAACGATCATTATTTACGGTAATAAAAAATAATTAATTTTTGCAATTATAATTACCAGTGACACCCATTAAAATTATATACATACGATATAGTCCTCGAACATATTTTACCATTGCTTATCATATTATAGTACCTTATTTTTTAACTGTTTGTTTCGAACACCCAAACTTTGTATCACTTCTAATTTATTCTCCATCGACAATTTGGTTGATTGCTTACTCAATGCAAATTTGGACGATTTTACTTGTGTCCACAATTAACCTATATCCCAAATAAAACCCACCGCAGAAACCCAGCAAACTCTGCAATCAGAGGATTGCCGCCGCAACCCACTGCCATCCCAAAAACCCTCCGCCAGCAGAAACAAGCCGTCGAAACCCACTCCTCGTTTGTTGCCGTGAGCGACGTGCAGGGTCCCCAACGACGTCGTGGCAACCATCAAGGAAAAAATTCGAGCTCGCTATCGTCCCTCCCAACTCGTCGTCGGTGTCGTCCCTCCTAGCTCGTCCACGTCGTCCCTCCCAGATCTGTCGTTCCATTACCGCCCTTAGCCTCACCCTCGCCATCTCTACGCTCCTCCTTGTCTCTTCTTCTCGACGGTGAACAGAGGAAAAGTAGGGAAGATCGACTACACCGAGACTGCATGATGATGGCGAGATCATACGTCAAGACCCGGATCGGCGAAGCGACACCCATCGATGATTCAAACACGGTGAATGTGTGTTTTTTTTTGTAAATTGGGTTTCTACCTTGTTGATGCTTGCTAATAATCGATTTTGGAAATCGGGTCATCTAATCCCCTTGCAAAATGTGCATCACAGACAGAAGACGATAGGTGACTGTCCCAACTGGAATAAAACAAGGAAAATTTTATGGAAGATGACCAATGGTCGGAGGTGAGTTTCCATTTCTGCAATAAAATAACTGAGAATCAAGAAAGTTTGATGAGTTATTGTTGAGATTAAGAAAATAAAGCGAGCACACGACCTCACTAAATGACATAGAGCTGATAATGATAATTCATTACAATCCAACTAACCATTGACAAAAAAAACTTGTTCAACATCCTAAAGTTCCATGGAAACGAAAATGCAAAAAAAAAAAAACGACAACTATTATTCGAAATTGTCTATAGCAGACTGTGGAAGCAAGTATCAACAGTACAATGTAACCTAATCATATTGCAGGCGAAACATCTGACTTCTTATCTTTGATTCTCTTCGAACATGATAATAACGAGAAATGATTTGTTGGAATTTGTCGGCAAACTTGTGGGCAAGTTTCAAAATAGTTCCACAGTGGATGTTGTAGGGCGAAAGCAGCAAACGCAATGCCATATTCATTCGAAGTCCTTCATCCACGTACTATATTGAACAACATTGAGACCGTATAACAATTTGTTAATGCAGCAGAAAAAAAGTTTATTCAATTGATAAAAAAATATATCGTACCGGAACATCATAAGTGTCAAACAGCTCACCCGCAACATCCATTGGCAGACCCACACTCCAGAATCTTGTGGACTATAACCCACCAAAAAAGCAAAAATTATATGCATTAAGAGCCCAAAAGGAAATTTTTTACACAATATGAAGTAAAATTGAGAGGATATGTACTTACACATCTGCATAGGGTTCTCCATAAGGTTTGATAATGTCAAAATATGAAATTTTAAGGATTTGTCCATCCACTGAGCACAGAAGAGGAGCTAAGTTATCCAAAAGTTTCATCTGTGGATAATACAGTAGAACACGGGTGAAATGCAGGATAAAGCTTATGATAAAGAGTGTAAAAGGACAGTTTGAAACAAATTACCACTGCTGTTACAGCTTCTTCATGAATAGCTATGCGATCTTCTAGGAAATATGGTTCTAAAATCACTGTTTCTTTGGATTTCATATCGACAACCAACAAATACCAGTCACATTCATCCTTCAAGGGGATAAAAACCTAAGAAAATAGATGGACGATTACAATGCTGCCTATGGAAACAACACTTATTAAACAAAGAATAAAATACAACCTTTTTACTCTTACGTGAACTCTGTAGGAACGAAAATTGGTACTTGTCCAATGCTTTTTCAGGGGTTAGATGTCCAGCCAACAAAGATGCCTAAAATTGTCAGCGACATAAGAGTTACCTTTAATTTATGAAAGGTCAATCTCAAAATGAAATACACACAATCGGGGGGGGGGGGGGGGGGGGGGACTTTAAACTGAATAGGTGTTAGCAGTACCGAAAAATCTGGTGGCAAAAAACTCAATTCCGCATTGTCCTCCAGCAATTGCTTGTGACTTAAATAGCTGCAAACCATCGTCAACACCTAAGAACACATACCAAAGAGAGATTGCATTAGTTTCAATTACATTGTCAATTTAGGTTACTCATGGAAAGAGCTCACCTCATCTGTTATCACATTCCCTGGACAAAGGCTCAAGAACGCCTTTCGATGACCTGTAATTTCAGTAGTGTGAACCAACATTTCATCTAGCGGGAGACCTTTTCCAAACGTATAACACGCAACCACGAGTTCATCATATTTCAGGTCAATGTGTTTTGGAATATAAAATTCCATAAATGTGATCACCTGTGTCATATAAAACTAATATCAGGCTTCTTTGTCAATTATGATTGAAAGTGAGATGCTACAACCACCAAAGGGTGGACAAGAGAAAGATTTATGGGCTTTAAAATTTTCAGCAACAAATACATCTCAGAATCCATAGAAAATGCCATTGCAAAGGAACTAAGCAAACATTTTTACATATAGAAGCACCGGACCATCCCCTTGAGTTTCATTAACCACACTGCAGTCCAGTTTTTATGTACTCCTTAAAGGGTTTGATGGGCCTCCTGTTTCGTAGGCTGAATTGGTCTAGTTCTTTCTTTTCATCGGAGTGAGGAGTGTATTGCCAAGACAGACTACATCTTCTACCCCATTCTTTTCTTGATCTGGATGACTTGGGTTACTTTTCTTATTTTCGTTCTTCTTATAATGGGAAGAGACAATAGAAACATAAGGAACAACGTCAAATACAGGCGAAGAGAAAAATGACACCAACATGAACCAAGTGCAGCCTAACGCATGCTGCAAAACAACCATACAAACAGTTCACGATAAACTCTTGCCGCCTTGAGGTCCACGTTGTTGTTCATTCTAAATGTTATGCTAGTTGAAACAAGGCACTTGCTAATATGTACAATTTCGTGCAAGGGCCATGTGAAGGTTTCAGTGAAAAGCACAACATGAAGGGAAGGCAACGAGGATGGATATCACCCAACTAAACATGCAAGGGCCAAATGAAATGACGCAGAGCACAAAGAAAGAAGTGAGTACAAAACCTGGAGGTCCTTGATTTGTTGACGTTTTTCATTGGAATGAAATTTTTTTTTTGAACGAAGAAGAAGCAAAAAAACAAATAACGAGTTTCCCTTACAACTGCAGGGGCTGCCCTACATTATATATAAGTGTACAAATTTTCAAAAAAAAATATCTAGTTACTAATTGGGGTTTGGAGATAGAATATATTTGGTTAGAAACAATATTTTAAAGGTTCCCACAAATATTGAGTCAGTTAAAAGTAAATCAAACCTTAGGTTGTGAAAACTACAAGTATATTTTAAAGAAACAAACGTATTATGTCCGTTGAACTGAACTGAATGGTATTGAACAGTAAAAAAAGGAGATTTAAAACCTTGCTGCCTTATGTATGGGGCCAAACAATGAGTTTGTTACGTACCCTTGATTTCTCCACAGCCGGCTCATAGCGGAATCTATAAGTGGCACCCTATTGTTCACTGCAAAATAAGTTATAAAGGTGAGTCACCAATTATCATGGACCAAAAAACAAGTAAATTTATACAAAAACTCGATTTAGGAGCATGAATATACTTAGATAATGTTCTATTTTTGGCTATCAATAGTTCAACATGACAGTGAACAACTTCAGGTTGTCCGGGCTCAAGATAGGATGAGTAACAATGAGTAACCAAATCTGGACCCTTCTTTTAAGTGGCTGCAGATCTAAGGGTGGAGAATTAAAAGAATTTATTTTCCCTAGTTTTCTTAATTGGATCATATCTTCTTCATTCTAACTCGGAATTTTTTTTTTTTGCACAGATGGAACTAGTTCATTGTGCTCTACAAAATGATATCCATTTTCAATATTTTTTTGAGAAATTTTTTTCATCCCTCTCGTTACCAACTCCATATCATATGGTATCTCCTTCGTTGTTTAGTCATTTTCGGAAATTTTTGCACAAAAGGAACGATTTAATCATGATCTATTGGATTTCAAAATTTTCTAGGGGAAAAAATTCCATACCTCTCGTTACCAACTCCATGCCATACTATACCACCCTGGTATGAGGTGGTATTTTTCATACGATATGATATGCTGTTATTTAATACCAGTCAATACCATATGGTATTGATTGGTAATAATTGGCAAATTTTTTTTGTTCCAAAAAATATCTAAGTGGATATCATTTTGAATCGTTACCAACTCCATACCATACTATACCACCCTGGTATGAGGTGGTATTTTTCATACGATATAGTATGTTGTTATTTAATACCAGTCAATACCTTATCGTATTGACTATACCGTATGGTATTGATTGGTAATAACTGGCAGCTTTTTTTGTTCCAAAAAATATCAAAGTGAATATCATTTTGAAGAACACAATTAATCTGATCTAACTGTGCAAAAAAATAAATTCCGAGTTAAAACGAGTGAGAAATCGTCCATTAAAGATTAAGGGAAAGAAAATTAATGATTTTTCTAGGAGAGAGAAGGAGGCGCTGATGTGGCAGATTCTTATTGGGTTACTCACCACAAGTTTACTCACCAGATCTGCTCCCAGGTTGTCCGTTCCACATCTTATACTAAATTGGAAACAACGTTTGCAGCTAGCATCTGTAATACTTCCACCTAGGAAAACGAGCTTGATCACATAAGTTCATGCTATGGGTAAATTTACCTTGTCATAGCATTGAAATTCCCTTATTCCTAGAAGCTTCCATGTGTCATTGGAAGCTGGATATGCCGGGTATCTCAGTTCCCCACACGAGGACATTCCTACTTGGATTTCCTGCAGTTTCTCCACCTTCTCTAGGTTGTGTTCTTCCCATAGTTGCATTTCTTGCGTTCAACTCTTCGCTTTCATGCTTCGCGTAGGCTTAATTTCTGCAAAGCATATTGGACATATAAACAAGACACATCTAAAAATTGACTCTACTGCAATGGTTTCACTAATTGTCCTCCCTAACAACACATTTGTTGAATCATTCATCATATGAACCAGTGATACGAAGTAAAATCTCCATTGATAGCTTACATCATTCACGCGTTAATACCTTAGCTTAGGTATCTGCATGGTTTACCTCCGCAGATCAATGGCTGTAAACTGCAGTGCTTAAAATTCCATCACGTCACCCTTTAATGTCTCTTACTGCCTGTATCAAACAAATGTATCAGACTGAAACAATCGCCCATCGATACTTTACAACCGTAATTTCCATAAGATTAGGACTACCAGAAAAGGGAACTATGGCCAGATACACAAAAGGAGAAGGTGACTAAAGGGTGCATGCTCATAATTACAAACAATTCACAAAGAAATCTGGGAATTGCCAATTTGGGGAATTCTCAGTCAAACTCACCGGCAATTTGGAAAATCCTACGATCTCTGCACCATCAACAAATGTTATTCCATTGGACGCCTTGGAAGATGCATGTGCTCAATCAACTCACTTAAAAATTTAAAATCATGGTAGTCAAAACCCCAAAAACAAGCTACATAACTAAATTCAATGCAAACACAAGTGATGGAACCACGGAGGGGAAGTCTTCCTTGAGCTGGGTGGCATTGGTCAAGTCAAAACTAGGCTCAAAAGCCCAGTGTATGGGTAGGACCTTGAGCGCAAACGGTCGATTGAGCGTAGGGAATCGTCAGAGGAGCTACTAGAGATGAGGGCAAGGGACGCATTGGTATTTAGGGCATAGGAAAGATCGTCGTCCGAGAAATGTGTAACCGTGGTCACCTCTGCCCACAGAAGCCGCAAAACCCATGGGTGCCGATAAATGTGTAACCGCTGTCGAAAACCAGATGACCATCAACGCTTCTTGGTAGTGGATGCAGGTTCCATGGAGATAATTTTCCAGTGGTGGTAGTAACGGGTTCTGAGGAGAATGGGAGCCGTATTTTGGTGGAAAGAAAAAAACAAAAATTAAAAATAGAGGGAGATTTTGAAGTTTTAAGTTTTTTTTCATTTGAAAAAATAAAATGGAGGGAAGTTTATATGAGAAGTTATTTTCAATTTCATAAACCAACTTAATTAAGTTCGAAAATATCAAAACATAAATTAATTTGGAATATAATATTGGCCTTTAATAAAATTATATATACCATCTCTTTTTTGTATTTTTTATGTGAACCTGGAAATTTGTATTATTATTCATAAAAAATTTTGTATTAATTAGAAATCAATGGAACATCAGCCAGTTTCAGCTTATCAACTAAATAAACTGGCGGGCTATCCAACCACACAACTCTCTCATCAACACGAGTCTATGCGAGCCATTATGTGTGCCGCGCCATTAGCCTCCCTCGACACATGCCTCCATTATCCATTTCTCAATGGACTGCATCAATACATGTCTATGTTAATGCACAAACATAATTAATTATTTAGGGGACATGGCCCCTATAATAACAAGCTAGCTTCGTCACTGATACCTCTCCACACGCAACTCATCCAACACCCACACTACATATTCGGATATTTTGCGGGAGAATATCCATTTATGAAAAAACTCAAGATCTTTGGTCAGCTTCTTCGTTGTCCCCTATTACTTTTCTTGATAAACTTGTACTCGTAGGCCGCCTAAGTAGCAGAAATATTAGGATTATATTGATTGTAATTCAATGGATTTTTAATTCATTTAAACCATACGTGTTGGCCCCATTGTTTCATAATGATTACTTAATTTGCTCACCAGATGTCCCCCATGACTTATCTAAAAATAAATCGCATTTTAATTGATGTACCCATTAATACGTAATAGTTTACTTATTTAAAATTTATTAACACTATCTTTCGCCATGGAGTAGTTTAGGTATATTTCTGTATAAACTAGAAATTAAACGCTTAATGTACCACATAGTGATTACTACTAATAGTACTAAGAGTTACGTAGTACGTAGTACGTAGGGATACTAGTTATATTTTACAACCTCGTATTGGTTTCATGCTCTATTAATATGTGATTCCTGAATGAAGTTTATTTGATTGTATGGCCATAGTTCATGTTTCATATTACACTTTCTTGTCCTATACCATTACCTTTTCTTGATGGATGTACATGTAGCCTGCCTACTTACCAAAGACGTTAGTATCAAATCTCTTGTACTTCGACCTATATTTAATTGTTACGAGCCGTTTGCTTCTCCCGTTTTGCACACAATGGTTTCGTCAATGGATCACAATCCATCGACAATGATTCATCAATTTTTCCCCTACACCCATAAAAACCTAATCTCTTACTAATATCAAATTTACATAAGCTACCCTTCAATGTGGATGAACAAATACGACTTTTTATTTAGTTAAATTTCTTAAAGAGGATGAAATTAAACAACTTATTATCACATAGTTTGACGAGTGAAATAAGCAGTTCAGCATACTTACAGGCAACAATGCCTTTGTACATAACAATTAATGCTGCATACCTTTTTTGAAGAACGAGATATATCTTGTTTTATTAACTCGTGATTCTCGTATTAACTATTAAGTATGTGAACTATAAAAACGTCACATTTATCAAATCAACTACATATCCTAAGTTGCCAATGTGCTAGCCCATAATTCAGTTCTCAGTCATGGCATGCAGGTTAATTTTGAAAATTAACCGCGTGGTAAGAATTGTGCACAATGTTATGAAGCCTAATTATATAAGTTTGGTTGAACGATGAGGTGCAATTATATTTGTTTAATTACGAATCTTATATTTCAAAATGAAACAATTTGAGGATGCAAATTGTAGAGATAGTATCAAATTTTAAATATTATATTCCAAATTAAATTATGTTTTGATATCTTGAACGCAATTAAGGTTGTTTCAGATATAATTGAAAAGATCTATTCACCATTACACTTCCCTCCAGTTTATTGTTCGGCTAAGATTAAAAAATTCAAAACTTCCAAATTTCCCTCTTTATTTTTAATATTCGTTTTTTATTTGCGCCAAAATTCGGCTTTTCCAATTCCATTCTCCTCACTACTCAGAAGTCAGAACCCGCTTCTCCCACCACTGCAACCCGTTTTTTATTTTGACGGGTTACACGTTGCTCACCGATCATGGGTGTTGCTGGTAAAGAAAACTGATAAAATACTCCATCAAGAGCTTGACAGACGTACTGAGATCGGAATCGTTGTCACGCGCAACCTCTCACCGACCACAGTCAAGGAGAAGATTTCGATCCTGGAGGTGTAAATTCTCATCCTCGGAACCAATTTGTATGATTATTCTCCTATATTTCATCTCATTTTAAATCACCGTTCTCTCGGTGTTGTACAGAGTTGTTTGGCAGACAATTTTGAAGGCTTGTTGTTGCCGGACCTAAAATCCACCACTTAATAGTGGATGTGAGTCTCGTATGAGGAGTGGCTTAATCAAAATATGGAAATCAATCGAGTTCTACTTCTGGGTATTGTTCTTCCCTTGTTGGTCGTTGTGGACTTACCATGGATGATTCAGAGGCGATCAATGGAGATTTCGGTGATTCTTAATGTTTGAATTCAGTATTTTGCCATCTTCTTTTCGTATGGGCTGAATTGATCTCATTAGGCTTAGACGGATTAGGTAGATTTTAAAGGAAATCTGGTTCCCAACTTGAAAAGCGCCAACAAGTCAAATTTGAAACCAGCTGAATCTCAGAGTTTCTGGATTTATCACTACTAATTCATTGTGTTATATATTCTAGATCCCGTTGTGTTACTTTCCTCTCAAGACTACTGTCAATTAGTGATACTTGAGCCCTTTACAGGATGTAAGAGGGACTTTTATATATCGATGAAGCAGGTCGGGTCAATCCTCCAATGCAAGAGGGAGTTCTGTTAATCTGTTTGGCAGACATGTTCCACCCAACTAGGTATGTTCCATTATCAAATTCTCATCATGGAACATGTTCTTCTGTTGATTAAGGTTGGATTCTCTCAATTCAATCCTGAGGTACATCAAAATTGCTCCTCACACTAAAAATCATTGTAAATGAGCATCTCGGGTCATCTTATGATTTTGTTTTTTCAGGAATCGTCGTGGGTAAGACCAAGACAAGTCTAGAACGCAGAGCAAGTGCAGGATGCCTGTACTAAACAGCTTATGAAGGGAGGGTGTTGTAATAGTCTGATCATATGGTGTAAACACCAAATCCTCTAGCATCATTGAGCACGAGTTCTAGGTTGGTACCTCTTCTGCTTGTATAAACTTGTTCTTTGGTTGTTTTCCATTGAGTAAGATTTGAATGAACGGTCGACTGAAAGTAGTTTGTATGTAGAGAACAAATGGTCATAATTCTCAAAACAAAGTTGCCAACTAGCCCTCACATAAATTTGTTGTCAAGCTGCAAATACAAATCCATCCAAAAAAACTACAATGCTAAACAAAAGTAGATAGAGCCAAGTTCCTCATCATTGTTTGATGATGTTCTTTCCCTTGCTGCTACCTTTAGACTTTCTCCTCTTCTGTAGCAGCATAGACAATATTGAATGAAACAATTAACCGAAATAACATTTATGTTTGAAAACATGATGTTACTGACACGTACCTGGGGAGGCTCATCACTTGGAGGTTGATCAGAGTGTGGTGTACGTTGACTAGGTTCTTCGTGCTCTCTATTGGCTTCAGTAGCACTTCTAGTACGTGGCATCGGATGTTTCAAAAAACGAGCATTCAATACTTGTGATATTATTCTATAATTGTCAACAACCAACATTGATTTACAATGAATAGTTCACAAACATTAAGAAGATGAACACTGAAATGACACTGACCTGTGGGGGCTGGCCACCTTCCTCATCATTGTTGTCGCCATCATCTTCCTCATCATCCCCATCATCATTCTCAGGAGCATCCCAATCCTCGTTGGCGTAGTCATCAGATGAAGGAGGTGTAGGTGGCGGGACGAAATCATCGGGTTCAGGACAAGTATTTCTATAATGTCCATCCTTTTTCTTGCACTTACTACACTTTCTCGTTTTAAGTTTGGGACGCTTTGTTCCCTTGCTTTTCTTACATCCTTTATATATTACTTTCTTTGGGTCTAGCACACCTTCGTATTTCTTGGGTATGACCATTGTCTTTCTCTCGGCTGGTGTCGTTCCCATCATTTCTAACTTGTTAGTAACTGCTATAATACCCCCCCCCCCCCCTGAGCAACCTGATAAAAGAGTGGAGAACCTGCCCCTAATAAGAACAACCTCATCGTCAGGAACTGGTGTGACCCATACCTGCTGTTGAAATGATGATCATCCTCGATAATCCGTGGAAGTGGCATACTGGCAAACAACTTTGGGTTCTTGGACCATCGTTTCAGTACCAAATTCTCGGGAAGGCTTTTCACCCTTTCTTCCTTCATCACAAAGATCATGTGCGTGCATGGTATTCTCATACTTGTAAACTTACCACAACTGCACTCCATCTCATTTGTCTGAATATTATATTTCACCTCCCAAACCTTATCTTTGTTAAACATGGTCAGACTGTATATGTGTAAGTTCCCATCAACACTATTACCATTCTTGATGCAGCCCTCCAATTGCTTGAATCCATTTGTGAATTCATCAAAGGATGCTTTCGTGAATAACTTAGCTGCACTTAGTTCTAGGGTCCTTATAACTGTACTCTTCAGAGGAGGTATACCATAATTAGATTTAAAATCTAAGCTTAACTCTGTTTCCCTCATATCTCTACTCCAGCAGTCGTACTGAATGAAGAACTCAAGTAACTTGTGGTCCTTGTCTACATACCTTGCAATATATGCATTAATTCCCTCACATCTGGAGGTCGTTTTCAAGCCAGCAAAGAAGTTAGAGCGCATGTATGTATTTGCCCATTCTCTTCGTCTGTCAAACAAATATCTAGAAATCCATGAATGATTCTCCAATGAATACTTCTCCAACAATTCCCTCCATTTATCTTCAAATTCATCATCCTCATAGTCAGCATCCACAAATTTGCTCCATCCCTCCACAAATTCTGGCTTGTTCTTCACATTGCTTTTAATATTATTGGAGAGATGACATGCACATAACTGATGGGTTGCGTGTGGGAAGCCATTCTGAATGGCATTCCGCATCGCTTTGTCCCCATCTGCTACAATGGTATGAATCACTTTCTCGCCTAGCATGTCCTTTAGAATATTTAAAGCCCAATTATAGTTTTCCTCAGTCTCGTTAACCAACACAGCGCTTCCGAATAAACAGGATTTGAAATGGTGATTGATACCTACTAAGACATCGAATATTCAACAAATCAGTTCAAGTATTACCGAACAAATCAGTGTAAACACATCTTGAGAACATGGGCATTTTGAAATATAATAAACAACTACAAAAGTGAAATGCAATAAAGCATAACTTAAGTTCGTTGCTGGCCACACTAACCATAGACCAAGAATAGACAAAACTATGTATAGTGAATACACAACACTGTGACCAGCATAAACTACATTAACAGGGTTAAGGATTCAACCCCTGATAACATGGTCTAATAATGAAGGGTAAAAAAAAACAAGAATCATTGTTATTGTTGTTGTTTTAAGGAGATGAACGTGTGTAGTCGAGTGCCAGAACGGTCTAAATATGACGCCGTATATGTATGTTTGCTGCCTGCTGCTGTTTCGTAATACTATGTACATACTTGTAGTTTTTTTAGGGAGATGGGAAACCAATAATTTGCATCAGCTTGTGGGGTTTGTGTGTGCTTTCAAGTATAGCTAGAACAATACATTAGTTATTGAAAAAGAAAACAAACCATCTTGTACCCACTCTTGTAAACCCAAAACAAAGTAACAATAAAACTCTACATGTCCAATTATAATTAACAACCTCGTAGTTTAGTATTTAATAGGTGAATCATGATGTTTTGAACAACCACCCAGAAGGGCTCCACCACTATAGCACCACGGAAGAAGATATCTTGTAACATGGCAGCAAAAAGTCATTCTCCGCCCTGAGTCTCTTCATAGCCCTGACATCCTCAGCTGATTGAACTTCCAGACGATCTCCTTCGGATTCCAACTCATCTTCCTTGGTGTTGGACTCAAGACTCGTTATAGGGAGAGGGCAACGACATGGTAGGGAAGGGCCTCCGCTTGGAGAAAGTAGCTCTGTACCTTTGGAATTGCAGGAATAATTCAATTTTTGCAGTTGATCGAATGACGGCGGAGGTGTCAATTAAAAAGATCCAGGCTTGGGTGGCGATTTTTCTAAAAGCCCACAAGAAGAAGACTTCCATTGGAATCCGACAAGAGATCACAAGGGTGCAGCACTGGCTACAGTTGGAACTGACAGGGGAGAGCTAGATTACGATCAACACAGACGGTTCGGTGAGAGAGATGGGGTCACGAAAGACGGCAGGTGACTCTCTAAAATGCAACTCCTAACAATGGCCAAGTGTAACCAAAGAAAGGGGTTGCAGTATAGTGGCACAAGTAATAAATATCAAATTCATAGGTCTCTAGAGTTACTATTACTCAGCTTTAGTTCATTATCTACCAAATCAGATTAAGATAGAAGAACTATAACTACTTTAGCAAACTATAGTTAAAGTTAATCTGATTACAGATTGGGAACTCACTTAGGTATGATCCCCTAGATCCTCAATTTGGTCCAAGTTGTAATTTACTTTAGTTGTTTTACTGATGATTATATTGCGGAAGATCCGATAATAGCTTGGAATCTCTTCAGCCAACCAAACCCTCTTAGAAAAACTACCTAGAGGGCGACTAACCTCTACTGGATTAAAATACTAAGGCAATATACAAAGATTTTCACTACTGGAATGAATCCCAGTACAGAGCAATGAATCGATTGACTCTCGCATAACCTATTCACTACTTCCAATTGAAGAGCTCTCTTAACCCAATCAAATTCTTTCTACCCTTGGTTAAAGCAGAAATTAAGAGAATGTGATCAAGACTCAATTGACTCAAATAATCATTCCTCAATTGAAAAACCCCAATTGTATAAATTCCAAAGGTTCTTACAAGAAAGATCCTAACATATGGAACTAGGGTTCCTCAAAACCTATGTGAAGGGAAGTTACTCCACAGAGAAGAGAGAGAATGCAAAAATCAGATCTCGATCTTCAATCTCCAAGATTGATTCCCGAGCTTCAATGGTGAAGAAATCCTCCAAAATAGCTACAAGAATGATCCAAAGTTGGTCTCTCCATCTCTCTAGGGTTCATCCCTTGGGTGTTTGGTGTCCAAAATCCAGCTCTCCAACTTAAAAAGTCGTGAAACGCATTTAAACAGCTCCCAAAATTCAAGTTACGGTCGTAACCTCTGGAATGCATTATGCCTCCCGTGGCTCGAGTTATGGAGAAAAGTGGAAAGGTTACAGGTTGGTCCGTAACTTTGATGGCCAACCAGTAACTTGGGAGTAAGTTGTTGTCTCTAGATCCTTTCTCCCTCATGCAAACTGTGAATCTGTCATCGTTTGATCCTAGGCGCTCATAGTCTTGTCCTCTTTCTTTCATTCCTAGATTTAAATGATTCTTTGTCCATAAAATGAGGTAGAAATCCATTCTCTTTGGGCCATGTCAGAGGTAGAAATCCATTCTCTTAAGCCGCTATTCATGCTTTAGGACCTGGAATATGACAAAATGAACACAACCGAGCATAAAATGGGCCAAATAAGCGATAATGAAAGTTTAAATGATCAAGAAACGACGGAAAAACATGTAAAAATTTAGTGTTATCAAATTTCCCCACACTTAACTGTTTGCTTGTCCCCAAGAAAGTCTGACTCAAACTAATGCAACTCACTAGACCTTTATAGAAACATGCAACCTCGATCATCGGTACAAGACTTTCTAGGTCATTTAGCAGCTTTCGAGGTCAACCAATACACAAGATATTTCCTAACTCCTTCGGCGAGAGCTCTAGTACCGAGTAAATATCATGTCAAGTAGTGGACCTAGAACAAATGACTCATGGATAAGGAGACTCTCGAAACTCACACAACCATGAACTCATATTTTCGAGTGATTTTTCTCCTCCTTAAATTAGTTTGAAACCCTTTTCCTTTCTTTTTTATTTTCTTTTCCATTAATTTTTCACTGGCACGGTTTCAACATGCAGTTTCAAAGTCGGCCCTTATTGGTTGAGCAAGAGTAATTTATGTGTCCCTATCACTGGTCAGAGTACTTCTATTAACTCATTTTCCTCCATTCATGTGGGGGTCAATGATTCAAGTGTCCTAAGATCACTAATTCACACAATCAACCAACACAATATGAACAAGAAAGGGGACTTATCAATGCATCAACATCCTCCATAGTGCTACACTAACCTTCCTAGGTTGCATATCTCTCTAAAGGCTGTTGATTCAAATCATACTGAGCAGACAATTTGCAAGGAACAACGCACTTGGAGCCTTCAAATTAAAAAATTTGGACAGTGTACTGGTCTCCAAGAACACACACACATAATGATACCCCCCCCCCACCCACACACACAAACTTAAGCACGACATTTTCCTCAATGGTGGACGACATAATCAGAGCATAAACACCACACAAAATCTCACAAAGGTTGAGTTATTGACTCTAAAATCAAAGAACAACACTGACGCAACCGAAGAAAAGTAGGGAAAGAAATACAAACCGGTTGGTTGTGTTGCCTCCCAACAAGCGCTTATTTCGCGTTGTGAGCTGAAATGTGGCTCCTAAGATTTGGTCCACCCCAAAACCTCCTTGAATTTGAGGTTCTCGTCAATGTGGTGGAGTCTCAAGTCACGAGCAAGTGATATGATATGTGATAAAGATGGCTCGTGCCCTCGAGGAAGAGTCTTCACACGCGAGACCTCTCCTTCATGTCTTCTTTGTCTCATTTCCCAAAACCAGATATGACAGCATCGGTTGACCACCATCGAGTCTACAAAGAGGGATGAATGTCGATGTGCTCTTGGTCTAGCAAATAGACACTGCAAACGGGTCCCTCCCAAACAGCTCCTCGAAGTTTGGTGGATATATCACATGTAACTTATGGTTAGTGCAAGCCTCTTCCACCTCAACTTCGTCCTTAGCCTGGTCATTGATATCTTCTTCAACCCCCCTTACTTCTTCAAAATTTGATATCTCCCCTTGGAAAAGATAAAAAACTCCTTCTGCTTCACTTCCATCATCCTCCACAACTTCTTCCCTCACCCTGTGTCTCGCTCTTATTCTTTCGGCATGGATTGGATAGCAAGTCGCCATGCAAGGTTCTCAATAACATCACCTTGCATCTCCTCACTCATGCCGCCTCTTCAAAGCTCGAGGTATAATGGGGAGAGGTGTGGTCGACTACAACATAACATTCCTGATCATGATCATTACGGGGGCTCTCCGTGACAACTTCTGTTTGCTCCACAATGTCCTTGTAGGCTTCTTCATCTTCCTCATCTTCTTGTATGGTAGCAAAATGGAAATCTTGAACAAGTCATGCGCAAACTTGCTCAATGACCTCTATGTTCTTCTTCATGCTCCGGTGTGTCTCCTCTGTTTCACGGGGAAAGGAGAAGTCAATTTGGGCAATGGTCTGGATACGAAGGTCATTGTTGGAGCATGATCTTTAGTCGTCATGAGAAAACTTCTTGATAACACCTAAAATAAGTGTTATTTAGCCATTATTCTTAAGGCATTTTCATGTTAAATCACCTTGTCTAGGCCACATATCAAGTTATTCATGCCTATTTTTGTTCCTATTTGCAAAACAAGCATTTTGGCATAAGTGTTCTTGATATGAACGAGATAAAATTCTAGGTCTTATATTCATCTCGAATTCATCGAGAATCAATTGGAGTTCAGCTGAGTATGATTGGAAAGCATAGGAGCAAAAAGGGGAGAAAAGGGCACAGGTCACGACCGTGACCACTAGGACGTGACCATGTTTGGGGCCTGAAAATCGCGGCCATGAACAGTTACCTAGTACTTCAGCAGGGAGCCGTCAAGGGCAGAAAGTTTCGACACCAGAGTCGCGGTCTTGGTGCTTTTTGACCGCGAAAAAGATCACGCCCGTGACACCAAAGATCAGGGTCGTGATCTCATAAAGGAGGCCACAATCTTGGAGCTTAAAGACGGGACAAAACGCATCGTTTCGGGCGAATCGGCAACGTTCCAGTTGGTTAGATGAATGAATAGGGTCTTGTGATGGATGAGGCAACCGAAGCCTTGTCAAGCTGACACAAGAACGTTTTCCTAGATGGAAACTGTGTTAAAACCTCAGTGTGGACGGTGAGTAGTAGCCATTGAAAGGAGCTAGGTTCTTAAAGCCCCAATACGTGTACCTATACCGAGGTGACAATGGGGTAGATAGGGCGTACTCGGAGGCATGTGGATAATTATAAAGGCCCACGGAAAAGAGCCCACTCACCACATTCTCTTAATCCTACATGACAAGCATAGCTATGAGGATTTGACCCTAGGAAACCGTCTCATCTCTAGCGACCTCCCAACCACTTGGTTGGTTGTTTAGGAGTAGGTTAGGTTTGATTCTTCACCAAACTTTTGATTCGATTGGATAGTAGTTCGGAGCAAAATAATAGCAAGCTTGGGGTTTCGTTGGAATACGGCTGAGCCACATTAATACAACCCTAGCTAGATTATTCTTGGCTTAGTTATGATTGAATATAGATGTGCATCAACTTATAAATTTAAAGCTCGATCACGCAAGCTATCAAGTTTTTGGCGCTATTGCCGGGGAATCTTAAGTTATTAGGAAAATCCGTGAGCTACTAGTTTAATCATTTGTTTGTTTTGTCGTGTTTTGTGTTTGTGTACACCAAGTCTTTGGTGCCTTTTTCTTGTGTTTTGTGTGTTGTTTTTTTGTATCACCCATCTTTCTCCTCGAATGGTGGTTTGTGTGTGTTTGATTTTCTTTTTAGTGTTTTTGTTTGTGTTGGTTGAATCATGGATCCCAATGGCTTCTACCACCTGAATAGGGGTACCCCTAAGCTTCATGGAGTAATCAAGAGAGTGGAAACCAAGGAACCGGGTTCTATGACCAATCTCCCTTCCAAGCAGAAGAACCATACCAATGGGGATGTGAAGAGGCTTCCCCATTCCAAGAAAGCTTCCTTCCACAACTCGAGCCAAGAAACGAATTGGAACTCTTGGTGGAGCGGTTTGCCAGGGATTCCAACGGAGCATCCTCTAGTATAGAACAACCTTTCTACACTCCACAAGAACCAAACGACCAACTGGAGCTTTAGGTGGAGCGATTCACCCGGGATACCAAAGATTTCTCCTATGTGGAATCCTCAACCACCACCCTATCGACCCATCCTTACTAAGGACAATGGAGGAGACCCTCCAAAAAATGGAGAAGCTAGGATAACTTGTCAAGCAAGTAAGTGCATAGCTTGCTTGCAATCGTCTCCTACAATTAGAAGAGAAAAAGGAGTGCCAAAGAAGAGGAAGATCTTGATTATCCCTAAGGGGAGGAACACATTGAGGAAGAAGGAAGGGAGGTTGAGATTGAAGTACAAGGAGCAAGGGTGTCCAAGATGAGAATGAGGCCGAGGTGGATGAAGCATCTACAAGTTACAAGTACTATGAGAGCTTTCCACATGACCTCAATGCACTTTTGGAGAAGGACCCGTTTGCGGCTCTTTGCCAAGACAAGGCCAAACCATCGGCGATCCCCCTTAGTGGATGCAATAAAAGTCAATCGACGTTGCATTACATGGTGTGGGGCAAAGAGAAGAAGGATGAAGGAAAGAATGAGATGTCTCATGGGTGGAAACTCAAGACCACTCAAGTTCACAAGCCCTCAAGCATGGAATCGTCCAAAGCTCATGACTTGAGACACTATCTCACCCACGAGAACCTCAACTTCAAGGAGGTTCTAAGTTGGACCGAATACTTTAAGATAATCATCCGACAATAAGACTTAAGAGACACACTAGTTGGGAGGTACCCCAACAACCGGTTTGCATTTTCTTACCTTTGTCAAAATAAAACTTGCATGCTTAATATTGTTTTAGATAGTTTCTATATTTTTATAACAACTGCTAAAACCATAAGAAGTGACAAGGGTAAAGAGCTTGAAATGTGTGAATTCTTTTCAACATAAGGTATATAACACCGGGAATCATGTGTAAAAACACTTGAAAATAATGGGAGAGTGGAAAGAAAACATCAACATGTTTTAAATGTGGAAAGATCTCAAAATTTTCAATCTACTTTACGTATGAGATATTGGAGGAAGGGGTTACGGTGCTAATTGTACAATAGTTAGCACCGTCCTAACAAAGGGAAAAACTACTACTAATTTGAATTAGTAGTGATTTAGCTTAGATGTTGTATTGATTTTATAATAATCTGTAGTGTTTTTTGCTAGTTATCACGGTGCTAACCCCTATAAGGGTTAGCACCTAATCCCATCCTGATATTGGAGTAATAGGAAACCCCATGTAGCAAGCATTTACAACAAAGTTAAACCAATGGGGAGGCTCCATTATCTTATGATAACAAGGCCTAACATGCATTTGCAGTGCAACAACTCTATCAATACTAGAAAAACTCATGTAGTGAGCATTTAAAAGTTGTATATAGGGTATTGAGATATCTGAAGACATAGTCGTATCAGGGGATCCATTTTAGTAGCACAACAAAGTTGAAGATGATAGGCTACAATGACTCTAATTGGGCACGTTTCTCTGACACACGTCGATCCATTTTAGGATCTCCACCTTCCTTGGATGCTCAACATTGACTTGGAAAACAAAGAAGCAGCCCATTGTCTCACGATCATCATGCGAAGCAGAATACATAGGCATGGCACACTTGGTATGTGAGATTCAATGGTTAAAGGAGCTTATGCAATAATTAACACTTTGAGTTCCATCGCCTATAATTGTGTATTGTGATAACAAGTATGCTATACATATAGCAGAAAACCTAGTCTTTCATTAAAGAACCAATCATATCGAGATTGATCTGCATGTGACAAGAGAGAGGATCAAAACTGAATTGATCAAGTTCAAATATGTTAACAATGTTGAACACTTGACAAATATCTTCACTAAGGGACTCGATCAATTCAAGACAAGAGAGACTTTGTGCAAGTTAGGGGATCACAAGTGCACCGCCAACTTGGTGGAGGGGGGAGTTCACAGAGTGGAAGCATAGCCATTGATAGGAATCATAGGGCTGTAAGTATTGGAAGGAAGAAGAAGAGAAGAACGACAACGTTTTAAGGAAATGAAGACTTCTTTATGAGACAGAACGACATCTTTTACATTATTTGTATTGGCCCTTAACTTTATTATCTATTTAATTTTGTGACAAATTATGTAATTAAGGACAATTGTTATGTTTGTTAATAACGGTAAGCAAAAGCTGTCAATGACTCAAATTACAGTTGAGTTTCCTCTTCCCAAAATTTATCACAATCATCAAGCAAATTGCGACCAAAGTAGGGGTTGAATCCTATTTGTGTAGTCGTAGAGTGAGATCCATAAGTGGGATTATGAATTTATCATTAATTCGATGGTGGAATTAGTAGACTATCCAGCGAAACCCCAGAAAATGCACAGTGAAAACTATGATTGTATAACATAACATAACCTGAACTCAAAGTTTCCCTTTTTTTTTTTTTTTTTGCTTCACACCTCCTATCCCCAACTAATTTTTTTAATTACTATCCCCAAATATTTTTTTCCTCGTCAAAACATCACAAAGTTCTCTGACTATAAACAGTAAGGACGAGTTAAATTAAATCTACATTCTTCCCTGGCCCTCCTAAAGTTATATTTTCTAACTTTTTGGTTGCAATTAGATTAAATAATAATGAGTATTGTTATTTGGTTACCCTGGTCCCTACGTTTTGTTCTCACTGAAAATCAAATGAGCAACCTTCTTAACCCATGAATTAAGTTCGCTCTCCTTGGATGATGAGGAAGTGGTTTAGCTCAGGTTTATAAAGGAAAGTACTTCCCAACTGACACTTTTCTCACCGCTACGATGCGATCTCGTCCTTTCTGGGGGTGACAAAGCACTCTTTATGGACGACAACTCTTGATTCATGGCCTTCGATGGCAGATTGGCAATGTCAGGACGGTGTCTGCTTAATGGGATTGTTGGATCCCTACCCTGCATCATGAACCTCCTCTTTTTAATCCGCAGGTGCTTCCGGAAGGGGGCGACCTCAAGGTAGCCAATTTATTGTGCCCAGGTGAGGGACGTTAGTCTGATGAGAAAATTGGTCAGTGGTTCCCTCCAGCCGCTTGGCATGCCAGTAAAGCTATTCCTCGTCCCCGATAGGATGTGGAAGACAAGCAAGTCTGGCATGCCACTTGTGATGAGATTTTCACTGTTAAATTGGCCTACCATTTAGCGGTGTTGATGGATAACAATAAGGTAGATGGAACCCCACTGTTAGTTAGATGGACCGACAAAGCTAGATCAGGTTGTGGGGCTCCTCGATTCCGCCTAATTTGAAGAACTTTTTATGGAAAGTTTTGCACAGGTTCCTCCCAACAACGAAAGCTCTTATTGAGAAAGAAGTGTTGGTGCAACCGAGATGTGCGGTCCGTTGGGCGAATTCAGAAACTATGGAACATCTCTTTCTGGAATGTCGGTTGCTAGAGCATTGTGGTATCTTGCTGGGTTAGAGCATATTGGCCAAGGCCTCCCCCGTCATACTCTCCCTATGTTTCTCAAGAAGCTGTTGGCTATCATAGGGGTGGGCAACGGGAAACGGGTATTTGGGTATACCCGTACCCGTCCCGTTTTTTAAGGGTTACGGGTACCCATATTACCCGTATTATTATAAACGGATGGGACTTGGGATTCTACATTCCTAATATGGGTACCCGCGGGTTACCCGCAAATACCCGTTTGGGTAATGTGGGTACCCGTTAAACCCATTTACCAGAAATAGCCCACAGCCAAACCCAATTCACTAATTCAGAAATGTGGCATTGGACCTTGGTCATTTCGGCCCTTACCCTTAGTCGACCCTTACCCTGCCTGGCTGCCTATTCCCTTTCGGCTTTCACTTAACTGCGAGACAGTCAGACATCGAGAGTGTGAGGCAGCATCCTCCACCCAGTGCAGCCGCAGCGCCAGCCTCAGCGACAGCCTGACAAAGAGACCTAGCTCACTAGCTCCGCCTCCGCATCTCCGCCGCTCCGCGCGCTTCCACCTTCATTCACCGGCGCGGGCCGCGGCGGCTTCCTTTTTCTCACTCCGCTGCGCCGCCTCCAATAGCAGACCAGCAGCAGCCAACTTTTCCAGCCAGGAGCAGGGGGAATATCAGCAGCATCACCATTCACCCGGCGTTGTTATCTATTTAGGTATGCAGCTGCCATTCTCTTTTCTTTTCTACTTACAGTACATATTCTGGACTCTAATTACTAGTTAGGTTTGTTATGCTAATTACTAATTATGTTTCTAATTTTCAGCATCTGTCTATTTGGTTTATGTTGATTTGGTTTATAGTTTCCATGGCTAATCAAGGGAATGAAGCCAGTCAAGGGAATGAAACTTTGGGTATTTATGGGTATTATGGGTACCCGTTATTCGTCCCGTACGGGTAATGGGTACCCGTTTCCCATATGGGTTTGGAACATGGGAAGGACTTTGGCCTCCAAATGGGACTGGGTACCCGTTTAAAACGGGACGGGTATCCCGTCCCGTTGCCCACCCCTAGGCTATCATTCAGAGTCCACATAAACTCATGGAGGTTGTGGCTATGTTATGGCGGATTTGGAAGTCTCAAAACTGGGTTGTCTTTGAAGGCAAACAGATCGACGCTAATGAGACAATACTATCAACAATTGAATGAGTGGACTTCTCTGCCACAAGACCGGGTGGTGTCCACCCCCGGGTAGAGGTGGCAATTGGATCGGATTCGTGGATTCGTGGATTGTATTGGTGGATCCATGGATCAAATGGATTGGAGGATTGATCCATGAATCTAAATGACATCAAAGGCTTGGACCAAAATGTAAAATTTGAAAAGTTTTGGTACTAAAATGTCATAATAAAAAATTTTAGGTACCAAAATGTATTTTTCCGATGATATTTTTCATATAAAAATATACATTTTAGGTATCAAAATGTAAAATATAAAAAATATAGGTACCAAATCGTAATTTGTCATTTAGATCCATGGCTTGATCCATGAATCCACCAATCCAATTGGATTTGGATCAAATGGATTGGATTTAAATGGATTGGATTAGGTGGCTAATTTGGTGGATGGATTGGATTGGATTCATGGATTTGGATCCTAGTTGCCACCTCTACCCCCGGGAATGGGATTGGTAGTACGACACTTGTCAACCCTGGTTCTATAGTTTGTAGGTGGGATGGGGCGACGAGGCGTGGGTCACATTCGGCGGGAGGGATGATACTTGACACGCCAAAACACAACACCAAACTGCGACCAAGTGTAATCGCAGTCCGGGAATGCAGTAAAGTGGCAAGTTCTATAATCAACCCGGGGTCTAGATCTATTGCTTACTCCGTGATTATCTATTATCTAGCCAACTAAGTCAAGTGATGGTTGTTTTAAGCAAAAGCAGTAAGAAAGCAGGAATTGGTACGGTTTTCTCAAGCAAAGAAGAGTCACTTGGGAATGAGTCCCCCTAGCTCCTTAGTTAGGTCTCAATTGCAATTACCCTGGGTTGATTTACTGTTGATTAGACTGCGGAAGATCCGACAGTAGCTTGGAATCTCTTAAGCTGACCAAGCCCTCTCAGTCTAACTACCCAGCAGACGACTAGTCTTCACCGGGATAGAAAGCTGAAGCAATAAGCACAGAACTCCACTACTGGAATTGGATTCAAGTACAAAGCAGTAAACTGGCTAACTCTCGTATAGCCAATCTCCTACTACCAAATGAAGAAGCTCTAACAACCTAATCAGATTCTATCTATCTCAGGTTGCAGCAGAAATCAAGAAAAGCTGATCAGACTTCAATCAATTCAATAAAACATGCATCATTCGATTAAAACCAAACAGTATAATCATCCCAAGTCATTACAATCAAATCCCTAACACATGGAACTAGGGTTCTTCATACCCAAGTGAGAGAAGGGTTCTACTCCATAGAGAGAGAGAGAGGAAAACAGAATACAAAGCAGTCATACTCATAACAATGGGAAGAATTTGCTCTGGGATGATGATTTCCACTCCTATGACGATCTCCAAGCTCGATTTGATGAAACCCAGCTCCAAGATTGCTTCTAGGATGTGTTCTTCGTACTTTCTCTCTCTAGGGCTCTGTTTTTGCTCTCAAAACTCGATTCTCTCACTTGTGGCCCGAAATTGGGTAAAAACCAGAAAATCCCGATCACATGGGCAGGCCACACGGCCGTGTGGCATGCCCAGTTGCCCGTGTGAGACACAAAACGCCGCGTTTCCAATAATTGCACTTCAGGCTACCTACACGGCCAGGGGCACACGGCCGTGTAGCACACCCAGTCTGCCCGTGTGAAGCCTCGCAATATCCCACACGGCCACATTGCTCCTTCACACGGCCGTGTGGTTTGTATTTGTGCCCGTGTGAAGGCTCGCACAATCCCACACGGCCACATTGGTTATTTGCACGGCCGTGTGGGTTTTGTGTGTGCCCGTGTGGCTTCCTCAGCGACTTGCCTCACGCCCGATCTTCGTCCAATCGACCCCGAACTCGCTCCCAAACCTTCATTCACGTACTAGGACCTGAAATATCACAAACAAGCACAACCTAGCGTGAAATCGGCCTAAAACACGAGAATCAACACCTCAAACGGCTCCAGAATAGGGGTAAAAACATGTGCAATTAACGGTTTATCAATACTCCTGGACCAGGGGGGAGGCCATCTCCGCTGCAGCTGTCCATTTTCGGGGGATGGATGACCTCATGGTTGTAGAACTCTTGGCTCTCCGAGAAGCGATCCTATGGTGCCTCCACAAGGGGTTTTCAGTGGTAAGGTTTGAGGGTGATGCTCAGGTGGCGATCAATAGGCTACATTAAGCTCAGGGGCATGATAGCAGAGCCAGTGCCATCTTCCAGGAGGTTCTGTAGCATTTGGCGAGCAAGTTGGGTGTAGTGTTCGATTCGTTGGTCAACATAGTAACAGGGTAGCCCATTTGGTGGCTCGAAAAGCCCTCTCTTTGTACCCGATAGCGTGGCGTTCGTTTAATTTTGTGGCCTGTTTGAGGCACATGATGTAATGGTCTATTTTTCTATATCAATATATGATTATCTTTGTAAATAAAGCAAGGTTTAAAATGAAATGCATCCTATCTATCTCGATCTTTTACTCGGTGTTTGGAGTTGGTATATGACATAGTTGTCTCGCCGACTTCTTGTTGGCCGATTCAACCATGTACAATAGGTACCAGTCACCAAACTGGCTGGAAAGCGTTCTGTATTAAACTTTGGTCAATATCGATTCAATTGGGTCCATCCAGGAATACCAGTCTGTTAGATCAAAAGACCAGATTACAGTATTTTCACGCAGGTCCTCCAAAAATAAATACTCATTATGGGATTTGAACCAATTATCTCATGTTCACTAAGAAAAGGATGATCCCCTATGCATTTCATTCTTTCGTGTAGGGTTGCTTGCTCTATAATCAGTGGCGGAGCCACTTGGAGAGGAGGGGGTGCTTTGCACCCCCCTTGGGTTTGGAGAAAAAATTTCCGAGTAGGGGTATATACAAATTCGAACCAATGACCATTCAGTTGCAGGAAGAATTTCTTATCATTTCGATCGAGTGAGTTTTGTTATGTAATGCACTTTCGTCTTTATTTATAGTAATAAATTGTTGTCTTTTGTTTAAATTCGCTCTTTTTTTTTAGCTCTACAATAGAGAAATTTCTTGTCTTTTGTTTAAACAAAGTTGAAAGTGAAGAAGTACCAATTGAAGTTCACTTGTTTGTTTCACAAAATCAATTCCAAGGTACTTCTGAGTTTTAATTTGTAATATTTGATGAATGGAAGTCTTGATTATGTACTGAACTTATTTGTTTGACGTTGTAACCGGTGTACGTGAAACTATTTTAATGTAATTGTGTGAATTTAGAGTATTGCGTTGTTGACTTTTTGTTTAATTTAAAGTTGACTTTTCTATTGTATAGGTGATTTTTTATGATATGATAAAGACACCCCCTTGGCCAATTTTCTGGCTCCGCCACTGTCTATAATCTTCATTCTTTTTTTTATCCTCTAACTCAAAATTTCATAAGAGTGAAAAATGGAAAGACATAAACACCTCATAATCAAGTCTCGTCTTTTTTATTATAATTATGAATGTAACATACCATGATCATTGTCATTGTTGCTGCCCAAAAACTATATTAATAACCTGATACTTAATCTACGGATAAAAGCTTGTAAGAAAAAATTACTGATAAAGGACACAAACAAACACAATTGGTATACCAATTACCAAAACCTAAACCACTTGATCAATAGACAAAATTTGAGTTTCGTTGTTATTGAGGGCTTTGGTGTAAAACTATTTTCTCAAATTTATCCAACTCCAACATCCATCCATCCAACACCCAATCCAACAATAACTATATGGACGTTCCTTGCTAGCACCCACTCAACCTTCTATTTGCTGGCTCATGCGCAGCTCACGGGAGGACCTGTTGGTCTTTTACTTTAATTCAAATGGGCCTCTACGCCATCCACCTATTTACAAGCAGGGGGTCTATGTTACAAGCAGGGGACGGAAGAAAAAAAGAAGAAAAAAAGAATTTGAAGGTTAATTAAACTTATAATATGAATAGGATGGTTAATTAACTTATAATATGAATAGGATGGTTAATTAACTTATCAAGGTTAAGGGTTCTGCAAATCATATAATTAAATATTAATAATTAACCAAACATTTCCTGTATTTTTTATTATTAGCAAATCTTTCAAAATACAAAATATTAACCAAAACTTTTGTAATGCATCAAAATATTAGTTATTTTCTGTCATCATTAATAATTTTGTAACTCTTTTTTTAGTTAAAGTACTAAAGTTTGGAATGTTGTCCTTCATCTGTCTCTTCCAATTTCCAAGTTAGTATCATGTTGCCAAGTCAATATTACTAACAAAACTGTTAACTGGAAGTTCACATTTGGCTAATATTTTTTATTTTGAAAGTTTTGGCTAATATTTAAAAATGCGGGAAAGTTTTGGCTAATAATTAATATTTAAACTAATATTTTTATATTATTATTAATGTCTAATTTTTGTAGTTTGATGTTTCGAAGATCACAATGGAGAGTCATCCAAACAATCAAAAATTATCTCAATTCAAGCATACAAAATTAAATGTAATTACATATATTTTTATTTCTATAGTGCTAGAAATCTTACAATACGTGTTATTTAGAGAACAACTTAGAAACTCGGATAAATAGATTGTTAAGGTCCATCAAACTTGTAGGAAATTTTTTTAGTATTCTTTGGGTGATGCGTTTTGTGGACTTTATAGGTTATTCACGAGAAATTTCAATCAACCATAGTTTTCATTGTGTTGTAGGCAATGCAAAGTGAACCTCCTTCCTCGAAAGCGACAGTTCAGTTGAATATGCTATTGTAAGCAAACGCTTCGATGGGACATCATTTTTTTACATATTGGAGACTATAATTGGATCTCCTTTTTTGTTTAAATATTTCTCATTTTTATTCGTTGTTCATATTATCATTGCAACAAAGTATTTACTATCTTCTCATAGGGTATAAGCTTCTATATGCTTAACTATATTTTCATGGGCAAGGATTAGGAGCATTTATAATTAATATTTTTATTACTATATTTTTATTGTTTAGTTAGGGAAAGTAGTTTTGTGAAATTGTAAAAGTGATTTTGTGAAATTGTAGCAGAGTGTGAGGCGTGTGTTTATTGTACAAGATTTTTGTACATATTTTTATTTAGACATGTACATCACTAGGCAAAAAGAATAAAATTATCACCAAAATGGATAAAATCAGTATATAGAACGCTTTAAGATTTTCATAGACTTTTACTTTATAAACGTTTCGAGTTGGGTAATGTCTATTTTTTATCCAAACCTTTTTCATATTCTTTTATATTATCCAAATTTATGAAAATGTTATTAATTAGCCAAATCTTTCATAATGCATCAAAATATTATGCATTTTTACGTTATCTTTAAAAAAATTGGAACTATTTTTCTTATTTAAAATACTAAAGTTTGGAATGTTGACCTTCATGTGTCTCTTCAAAGTCAGTATCATGTTGCCAATTCAATATTACTAACAAAATTGCTACCTGGAAGTTAACATTTAGCTAATTCTTAGTATTTCGATAGGTTTGGCTAATAAAACAGAACTTGAAAAACGTTTGACTAATAAATAGTCATTACCCTTATATGATTAAATTACTATTTTATTTCGTACTATCAAGTATTTGTTCAAATATATTAAAAAAACCCAAAGACAAAGAAATGACGTTTGTATTGACGAGGTTAAAGCAATTCTAGACAGTCGCTACATCACATCAAGTGAAGCATGCTGGAGAATTTTTAAGTTTGATGTTATTAGATGTACTTCACCTTCTGCGTTGCGTATGTCATGTGCCTAGGGAGAATATGGTAGAATAAGGAGAACCAAATAGTTGAAAACTCTATAACAAAAAGATGAAATATGAATGTTATTGCCATGAATGAAAATCAATGCACATTCTTCTAAGACATACAAATATTCTTTGTGGAGTTGCATCAATATTTCATATGGACTAGAAATTGAGAATGCGACAGATAAGGAAGAATAAGCTATGCATTGGAAGATTATATTGTCCTCCAACGGGCAAAAAAATATTTTACCCGCGCATGCTGCATTAGTCAGATACGTCATTTTTCTGGAGAAACTAGAACGGTTAATTGTATACTTCATGATTCCTTTCAAAAAACATGTTATGCTATTGGAGTTACCTTTTGAAGTTTTGGATATAGTGTAAGGAATTTGTTTGTCACAATTCTTATTCAATATTCACTATCAAGTGTCTAATGAATAATCTTTTAGAGGGAAAAATTGGAAATTATTAAGCGATGATATCATGTCAATGGAAGAAACGAGTTAAATTTATCCAATTTGAAACTTTTTACAGATGAGATCAAATATGTATACTTGATAGAGATAGATAAATTATTATTATTGCATAATTTTTGAATCTTTGAGCCGATTTTTCAGGTTTGCTTATTCCATATAGATTTAAGAGATTAAATTCTCGAATCAAATGATGACTGAGGAATTAAATATAATTACAATCCAAAAGATTTAATGAGTAATTAAATACTTTGTATCCAAAATTGAATTAACAGCATTCGTTGAGATTGTTTGTGTTGTGGAGCAAGAAAATGGAAACTGATTTTTTGTTGATAGATTTGGAGGTACATGAAAAGCATTTATTTGTAAGGTTATTAAGAAAATATTGTTGTGGATTGCTTTGTATGGCATTGTAGCTTTGCTAATGAGTGAAGGTAGAGTTGTCCATTCTCGATTCCACATTCCAATTAATTGTGACTCGGAAATGATCAACATGTCATATTGAACAAGAGAGTTAGCAGAGCTGATTCAGAATGTTTCTCTTATTATTTGGGATGAAGCTCCTATGACTCATAAGTATAAATTGAAGCAGTGGATAGAACTCTCAAAGACTTTTGCATGTGAAAAACCAAAATAGAGTGAGGGGTAAATGGAAAGGTTCTTCAAAAAAATTAAGGAGTCGGTAACAATGATTTTAATCGATGAGTCAGTAACATTGTCGGAAAACACTATAATGTCGATCCTTTTGCATGATTGAAGTATTTTAATAATTTGGATTCTTTTATGCTCTCAATTAATTTGAATGTTCCATAATTTGAAACTTTAGATTTTCTTATACTACCAAAGACATGTGTATATCCATACAAATTGCTACCATTGTTTACGTGATTGACAATTATATCCGGCTAAATGGCCGGGCCCGTGACTAGTACCCACGATAAGAATGTTATTATAAACTTCACTCACACTTACTTGCCACTACAAGATACACCTACCACCTCGAGTTACCTTATTTTGGAATGGAAGGAAGAAAGAAAAAAAAACTATGAAAAGATGGGGGACGAGGTGAGGAATACCAGCTAGAATTGTTAGCCGTCAATACTTACTAGCATTATCATAAATCAATCAGCCAGGATTTGCAAGTCGTTAATAGGAGGTAAAAGAGTAAGAAGACACTTAATTTAGAATCTCCCAAGATTAGCGGGAAGATTAATCAGGGGAAAAAACGGTCAACTAATACCAAAAATATTTGTTTCCGCGTGGGGACGGGACGAGAGAGAGAGAGACGGTGAGAAGTAGTGGCGTGTAGCATTTTTAACCAAAATGCATGGCACGCCATTGACAGCGCCACCACCGTCGGATGAGCTGACCGATCCATCGTTTCCGTCAACGAAGACCGAGTCATCAGGTAAAGAGAGAGTCTTTCATCGGACGGGGAAATGAGAACGGGAACACCGGACCACAGACTCATCACCTTCTGACAGTTGGGGAACGGAATGCTGAGTTGGCAAAGTGGGCGGGCCGGCGGGCGGGCACTTTTCCTTTTTTCGACCCAACCGAAAGTGAGCCAGCGGTGTCAGTGTTGCAGCACGAGCCGTCGATACGACATTTTAAAAAAAGCAACGGACAGGATGATTTGGGGGAGCGAATTTGAGGTTCATTTAAGCTGAATTTCACATTCCCCGAAAATTCATTTTAAAAAACAGGCCCCCTTCAACTCCCTTTCAGGCTTAGCTTAGCCCTCTCCTCTCTCTCTCACTCTCAATAGCCACATCCCGCCCTCAGCCGAACGAAACCAGCTGAGCCTCGTCGTCACCACAAACCCAACATCCACTCCCTGCGGCGGAGAATCCACCGGCCGACTAATTCCGGGCGTTCCCTTTCTTACCAGGTGAATTCCCAATCCATTCTTCTAACGTCTGTGGTGAGCTTTCTTCCTCCTGATAAATTTTTTCCGTGTTCTCGCCGTCCGGTCGTTTACAGATTTCGGCGATATTGAATATGCTCGTTCGATTGAAGAAAATTGGATTGAATTTTCGAGGCGCATTTGCTTCATTAATTCCTTGCTAATGATTATTACGATCTGATTTCTAAACTAAATTATCCTTGTATGATCCGATAACGGGAATGGTTGTGGATTTGACATTATTCTCTCGTTTCCCGTGATCAAAACCATCAATGTCGTTACTAGTTCTCAGAGATAGGGGTTCATTCATGATTATCGCGTGTGAATCTTGTTTCTGTGATTTGAACATTAGCAGGAGAGTGTTTGGCTTGGTAATGGACTGCAAGTAACATTTACGACAATTCAATTGAGAATCCAATCGTAAAATTTGCTACAACATGTCAATGTAAAACTGTTATAAGGATTCTTTTGTGGTAGTGGATCATTTTAGATAAGTTAGGATCTGGATTTCGATACATATTTATCAGAAGACATGGTCTATCTTGGTAACAGGTATTAAGAAATGGCAGAAGGTGAGGATATTCAGCCCCTTGTCTGTGACAATGGTACCGGAATGGTCAAGGTACTTGCTTGCTTCCATTCCTTTGGTCAAAGTTGCTGTCACTGTTTATCGAAATCCCAATGTGATTGCTGCCATGTTTGATTGGACTTCATTGACTTTTTAATATAGGCTGGGTTTGCCGGAGATGATGCTCCGAGGGCTGTCTTCCCTAGCATCGTTGGTCGTCCTCGCCATACTGGTGTGATGGTTGGTATGGGCCAGAAAGATGCTTACGTAGGTGACGAGGCTCAATCAAAGAGAGGTATTTTGACCTTGAAATACCCGATTGAGCACGGTATCGTCAGCAACTGGGATGACATGGAGAAAATTTGGCATCATACCTTTTACAATGAGCTCCGTGTCGCGCCTGAAGAGCATCCGGTTCTTCTCACAGAAGCCCCTCTCAATCCCAAGGCAAATCGTGAGAAGATGACTCAGATAATGTTTGAGACCTTCAACACCCCTGCTATGTATGTGGCCATCCAGGCCGTCCTTTCTCTTTATGCCAGTGGCCGTACAACTGGTGAGTTAGATTCGACATCTATAACCTTTGTCCGTCCATTTTGTTGATTCGTTAAAATTTAGATAGTCTGAATTCCGAAGACAAAATTGACGTTATTGATCTATAATGGGTAGCAGTTAACATCATTACCAACTTTGCAAAAAAGGTCAAAATGTTAGCTTCGTTAACTGGATGCATAATTCGGATGTTCTATATTCATAATTAGATCCGCAGAAAGGGAAAACATCTGTTTTTGGCTTAGAAAATGCAAACTTTCCAACTACAAAAGGCTTGCCGAATTGGATTCATAAGAAATAAGAAGATGACCTTCAATAAATGGATTCCAAATCTACTACACCATTGTGTGTTTCTCCAGGATACTGGTGATACCAAGAACAGTTTGTTTTTACCTCTGGTCTATAGAATAAGCTGCAGGAAAATAGGTTATGCTCTGTTTTCTTTTTGTTGACTAGTGATCTTCAAAATATTGGATGTGTTTGTTTTAGCTCAAGTGTATCAAAACAAGTCATGAATAGTTGTTCTAGGAAGTTAGATTGATGAATTATGTTTGTGTGAGCTTTTAAAAGTTCATTTTTTATAAGTCAGTTTTTTTGTATAGGAAACAGGCACGAACTATATCTATCAACCTAAGGCTTTTGAAAACGTGATTGAATATTAATATGGTCAATGGTTTCTCTGTTTCCCCCATTATAGGTATCGTTCTGGATTCTGGAGATGGTGTCTCCCACACAGTCCCCATCTACGAAGGATATGCACTCCCACACGCTATTCTCCGTCTGGATTTGGCCGGTCGTGATCTCACTGACGCCCTCATGAAAATCCTGACCGAGCGTGGCTACTCCTTCACCACCACAGCAGAGCGAGAAATTGTGAGGGACATGAAGGAGAAGCTGGCCTACATCGCACTCGACTACGAGCAAGAGCTGGAGACATCCAAGACCAGCTCATCAGTCGAGAAGAGCTACGAGCTGCCAGATGGACAGGTCATCACCATCGGAGCTGAAAGATTCCGATGCCCTGAAGTCCTCTTCCAGCCATCCATGATAGGAATGGAAGCTGCCGGTATCCACGAAACCACTTACAACTCCATCATGAAGTGCGACGTGGATATCAGGAAGGACCTCTACGGTAACATTGTTCTCAGTGGTGGCTCCACCATGTTCCCGGGCATTGCGGACAGGATGAGCAAGGAGATCACCGCGTTGGCTCCGAGTAGCATGAAGATCAAGGTCGTCGCGCCTCCTGAGAGGAAGTACAGTGTCTGGATAGGTGGCTCCATCCTGGCTTCCCTCAGCACTTTCCAGCAGGTAGTCTTCCTATCTTCTCTGTATGCTGGAAGTATGTTGTTTTCCTGTAGTTATATCGTTTCGGGCTTTTCGAGATCATGGTAACGGTTCCAACCAGATTCGTCATTGATTCGAATTTTCTGGGTCAAAATTGCCGGACATATAATATCTAACAGTCGGGATTGCTTTGGTCGTGCAGATGTGGATTGCAAAGGCAGAGTACGACGAGTCTGGACCATCCATTGTCCACAGGAAGTGCTTCTAAGCAGAATCTGATTTTGCCGAGGGAGCCTTGGCGGACAGTTCACATATACTATACCTTTTGTATCAAGGAAAGGGGAGTTCTACCTGAGAATCACGTGGGTTGCAAGCAACATTTTCTCTTTTCGTTCTGCCTTTTTCTTTTCCATATATTTTTTGGTTTAATTTTGGGTCTTGTGCTCTGTTCTTTATTATTCTCCTGGACAAGAAAAATATTTTTAATCGGAAGGTTGGTCGCAATCAGATCCATTTTTGTTTTTGGTGGAACCATTTTTTCTTCTTCTTCAATTTGATATTTGATTGGTAGAAGAAAGAGTTTTGTGTATTTTTGTAACTTGATTTGGTTGTGGGTTAAAAGTTATCAGGGCATTCATCATTCCTATTACATCATTGGTTCTTGTAAGAATCTATTTTGTTCTAAATAAGAGGGGAAAAAAAACATTATAAATTACATTCCTCTTTTCCCATGTTAAATTCATTTTTCTGTAGCATTCTCGGTAGTTGTTATTAACCTTTTGATACAACCGTTTGATGTATTTTAATATAAAAGACCAATGTGGTCCAAAGCGCGATTTTATCTAGAAGTGAAAAAGGACTAAAATTGTAAAGCGTATAATCAAAGCGTAAAAGCGTACGTTTTTTTACGCATAATATAAAATAACTAAAAATTTGTTAAGTATGACATATATACTATGTAAAATATGAGTGTACAAATTTTTTTTGTTAAGTATGACATATATACTATGTAAAATATGAGTGCACAAAATTTTGATAAACACTTGCAATTCATGTCTAAGTTGAGCAACTTTCCCACCGATTCCGAGGAAGCTGATTCCGTCCAAAATTAATATTTTCTTGTGGACCGTGGCTCATAAGAAGATCCTCACTTATTTGTTAAGTATGACATATATACTATGTGTCATGTGCTGCAATGCAAGGGAGAAGAATCCATTGTCACTTGTTTGTCGAGTGTGATTTTACCAAAGATGTTTGGAACCAATTGAAGAAGGTCTGCAATAGCGTTCAATTTCCTTCCAGAGATATTGGCGACACCATCTGGAGATGAAATACCGATTGTCCAGCTGATATTTGTGGTTCGATTGTTTATTGCGCTCTTCATTTGAATTGCTGGCAGGTTTGGTTGGAAAGAAACCAACGTATCTTTAACGATAGCTGCCTCGCGACCATTTATGTTTTTTAAAAGGCAGTACGTGCGCTAATGGAATGGATCATCGTGCATGGAAAAATCAGCAGAGAATAAGGAATGAGTTGGATGAGAACCTACTTAACTTGCAGATATTAGTTTTGGCTCTTCCAGGGACGAAAGGTTGCTGCATGTTGTCGGACGTTGCTGTGGGTTTTCAACTTGTTTGTTTTGGCTGCGTTAGGTTCTTTTCTTGTTTGCTCTTTTGTGTTCTCATTGGTAGTTTTGGCTGCTTTGAACCGGCTCAAGATAAGGTGTATAATCATGGGTTATCCACCTATCAATAACCAAATCTGGACACTTTATTTAGAAAATTCAGACTTAATGAAGGAGAATTAAAGATCATTTTTATTTTTTCTAGCTTTCTTAATTGACTCATATCTTTTTCGTTTTAACTTGGATTTTAATTTTTTTGCACAGATGGAATGAGTTCATCGTACCCTACAAAATGAGATCAATTTTCAATATTTTTTGAGAAAAAAAAATTCTGGCCACTCGGTACCAACTGCATACCATATGGTATCTTCTTCGTTTTTAATTTGTTTTTTAAAAAGTTTGCACAGAAGGGACGAGTTCATCATGATCTATTGGATCTGCAAATTTCTGGGTGAACAAATTACAGGACCAAATACCAAAAAATACCATACAATACCACCCTGGTGCGAGGTGGTATTGTGTGGTATATAATATTAAAAGTCGTAAATGTCAATTAATATACTTCTACTATCATGTATTCAACCATCCTACAGTCTTGGTTTGTTCATACCACCATGGTACATTTTTCAAATCATAGGTATACTTTTATTTCAATACCAGTCAATACCATATGGTATAGACTAGTAAAAAATGACTCAATTTTTTTTGTTCGAAAAATATATTAAAGTGGATATCATTTTGAAGAGTACAATTAATCTGATCTAACTGTGCAAAAAAAATTAAATTTCGACTTAAAATGAGTGAGAAATCATCCGTCAAAGATTAAAGAGGGGAAAATTAAAGGCTTTCCAGGAGAGAGAAGATGCTGATGTCATGCTGATGTGGACGAGTTACTCATGGTTACTCAATATAAGGTGTATACACGGATAAATACGTACGTGTATACACGTATTAAACAGAAAATTTACTAACTAATAACTATGCTTGGGTTAATGACTTTTTTTTTGTTTCATGGAAAAGGGTACTTTTGGCTATTGGTGATTTAGATTAATGAATAAATAAAAAGGAGCTAACCAGAAGAACTATAGGAAACCAGAAGAAGAAAGAAGATGATTTAGATCGGTGAATAAATGAAGAAAGAGAAACTTAAAAATAATTACCGCAAGTTAATCTTAAATATTCTTACTAATTAATATGGATTTTATAGGTGGCAAATCTCTATTGGCTGGGTGCACCACATAAGCATTATGACATGGTGCACCGGGTGCACTGAAGTTTTTCTCAGGTTACTGACCTGATCCATTCCCCTTTGAACCTACTGGTTCCTTTTGTTTCCTTTCCTTTTTTGGACCAGGTGTGTAGGGCTTTTCGGTTTGCCTAGCCTCTTTGTTCTTTGTTGTGTTTTTGGGTATGCACATCTTGTGCTACTACTTGCTGTTTCTTTGTTTGTTCAGATTTTGTAGTTTTTATTAATAATAAAGTGATCACCATTATATAAAAAAAATAAGTTTATAAACATAGATCTTAACAATAAATTCATAAACATAGATCTTAACAATAAGCACCTTCCCCTCTATGCTAATGAATTTGGGAAAGGCCTAGCTTGTGAATTAGATTACTCAATTGGAGTTGAGAATGTATCCAAGTACCTGGTAAGTATCTTTTAATCTCCAATATATCATATTGTTGGTGATTTACCTTTAAAATATACGTTTTATAATTAATTTAATGAAAAGAATACTCATTAAATGAACTAAAAGTGTAAAAGCGTAAAGCGTTTTGGTGAACTAGAAGCGTAAAAGCATAAGCTTTTAAGCTTAAAGCGCAATTTAGTCTGATTTTATACATTAAAGATTTTATATGGAAACGAAAGCATTTTGGTGACCAAGAAGCATAAAACTGTAAGCTTTTAAGTTTTAAAGCGCGATTTTGACTGCATTGTAAAAGACATTGTATATAATACAATAATATATGTTCGAATTTATCATTAATCATACACAATTTCAAATCCATATCATCTCCCATCAAAAGTTCCAACAGACTAGTCAAATTGTCTAACAAAAGAAATCATACAAATTCAAGTTAGTAATTAGGGTCATGGACCATGTAATACCAAATCTATTAAATTCAAGTTAGTAATTAAGGTCATAGTCACTAATGGACCACGTAATACCGACAATAAGGCTGACAAACAAAGAAGAGAAAACATAAACAAAATTAGTAATTCAAGTTGGATGTTCTTAGTTTACATTAAAGTATTTTTCATCTTAATTTTTTTCGTGGTTAAAACAATGAACTCGTGGATTAGTCAAATCAGGGTGGTTCATCTGATTTCATTTTCAATCGTGAAAATCGTTCGGTCCATCTTTATTCGTTCAAACAAATGGAATTCGGTTAGCTTAACTACCCCCGGGTAATTGATTTTCGACACCTCACTTATAAACCGTCCATTTTCATTAGTATTAATCCAATGGTTAAGATTAAAACAACTGTTAATTGGGCATTAATGATGTAATTAAGTTATATAACTACATTGGAAAGGGCAAAAAATCGGGTATTGAGGGAAATAATTACCCTTCCCCCTTTTATCTCTCTGTTTGGTCTCCTCCTCTCTCTCTTTCAATCACCTGTCTACCAGAACCCTCCCTGCCATAGTATCAAGCGACACAAACATATCCCATCCTGCCACCTTTACAACATTGATCGGCCCATCCATTCCATCGACGATCCTCCGGCTTCCCTCCCAAACCCTCCCTTTCCAATGACCCTCTCCTATCCGCGGCAGGACTTCCTCCTTTCTCATTGACCATCGTTCATATGCGGCAATGCTTTGATCAACTATCATCTAAGTGTCGACGACATGATTTTCCTCTCCCCTTCCTACTTCGGTGAAAAATCTGAGGTAGCTCTCTCTCCCCCAAAACCATATCTGGATTTTTCATGTGGTATTAGTACTAGTGCAATATTCTTTTCATTATCCAGATCTGTGTCTTTGATTTTCCAGATCTGGATTTTTTCATGTGGTATTAGTACCAGTGCACTGGTATTGGTACTAGTGCGCTGGTATTGTTACTAGTGTACCACTCCAGTGATAGTTGGTTCTTGGATACTGTAGTGCTATTTCTATGACTGCAATCTATCACTACATTGATAGTTAACGGTGTGAATGTTCTTGTATTTCTATCACTAGTGCGGTATTTGGTGTACAACTGTAATTGTACCATTGATTTATACCACAACAGTGATAGTTGTCTTACATATTGATCTCATATTTCTATCACTGAATTGATAGCTCTAATTATTATGTTTACCAGTGGAAGCAGGAACGGCAAGGACGACGAAACCGTATCCTGCGGTGCAAACAGGGAAGAGGCTTGCAAGTGATTCGGGCTCAATTGTACACTTTTTACCACCTGTTTCCTTAGTCGTTTGGGGCATTTTTACTCTGGGAGGTTTGGTTTTACGCTGGATTTTGTCTCGATTTTGTGCATTTCATGCTATAAAAGGTGGAACCAACCCCGAAATCTAAAGTTGGACGAAAAGGCGAAAAATCGGGTCAAAGGATGGTGGTAATAGCATATCACGGTGAAGCTGTTAGTTCACAGTCAGGGAGACCATGAACTGGAGCCGCAAACCGTGAACCGCCAGGCGTACAGAGACATTTTTGCTTTCACTGGACTCAAGCCAGTTCACGGTCGTAAGACCGTCAACCAAAGCTACAAACCGTGATTTGGATTATTGAGACGACGCGCTTTGGTCTGGGATCACGGTCCACGCCTTGAGTTCACGGCCGTGAACTGGGACCGTGATGTGAGCCCGACCTGGGTATAAAAAGGGGTTTGAGATGAAGGAGAAAAAGGGAGAGACCTAGTGTGAGAAACTTTTTCTTCTTCTTCAAATTTATAGAGTGAGAAAGTGACGAACCAAAGAAGAGAAGAAGCTAGGGTTTCATCTTCAAGCAAGGTTTTGGGAATTCCTTCCCCAAAGGAGGATCTCTTCAACACAAGGAGCAAGGCTAGCATATCTATGATGTTTTCCCTTCTCCTAGCATGGAGTAGTCCCTTATTTCACTTGGGTTTTTGTAAACCGTAGCTACAATTATGTGAATGTTTGTATGGATTGAATGATATATGCGTGGAGTGTTTTAATATGAACTTGGAGGTAGTTTCATGGAAGATTTTGTTGTGTATTAGCCTATCCATCTATTTGTCATTCTAACCTAGGTAGAGAGAAAACCCCCTTTCTTTGAAAGAGGCTTGTAAAGCTGGGTTTTCTTAGGCAAATCTTGTCTCCTATCTAGGTTAATGTAGGGAAACCCTCTTTGTTTGTATTAGCACCTAGAGTTGGTTGTAATTTGATTGTCCGAACTCCGATTCGAGGGTGATGTCTTGGCAACCCTTAGTCAATAGGTCAAGAGAGCTACTTGAGTGGCTAAAATCGAATTCTCTTGACCTATTGACCGAGAGAGTGGCATTTGTCCACTTTTTGCACTTCCCTACGGTTTACAACCTTCTTACCACATGTGTCCATTCGATTCGACAAGTCATAATTGCTAGCTAGGGGGAGCAACACCCGGGTGAAGCCTTCTCAATTTGTGCCAAATTCATTTACTTTTCCAAACGTTTTAACTATAGATCGTCGTTATTACTAAAAACCAATAGTTATATAATGTTACAAACAATCAAAGTAGGGGTATATAGACTGGCCCGGGTTGAAATTTTAACATACTTGCCCTATATTACACCTAGTTAAGGTTTATACTTGCGCCTTAATTGGGAGTTTTATTGTTATATTCGGAACGTGTCAAGTTTTTGGCGCCGTTGCCGGGGAACGAACGATTCATTATTTTGAAAAGATTGTTTGGTGTCAATCTACCTTTTACTTTTTGATGTGCATGTGAATCTTTCTTGTGTTAGACGAGTTGTGGGTCTTTTGAGTGTGTGCATGGAGGTGTATGACCTGAAGTAATCCGACACCTTTGGCACCACTAGAAAAGAATCTCAATCGAACTCTTCGACTCTCGGCTCGTGCAAGAGAATTGACGGAGGCAAAAAGAAGGACAGAAGAAAAGGGGACAACCACAAGTTGGTCCGAACAAGAAGTTCTAGTTAAGGAAGAGTTTGATTCTGAAGAGGAAGGAAGTGAAGCTGATATGGCGGCTAATCGACATGCTCCAGGTGGAGCGGCCGCGGAGGAGCAACCAAGGACCATGGGCTACTATATGGCCCCACTGGCGGTGGATATTCAATCCGCCATTCGACATATGCTCGTGGTCGTTAACAATTTTGAGATCAAGCCCGCCCTCGTCACCATGATCCAAAACAATGCATTGTTTCATGGGCTTAGCAATGAGTCTCCAAGGGAGCATGTTCAAAAGTACATCGAACTTGCGGGGAGTTTGAAGATCAATGGTGTTCCTGAGGATGCTTTGAAGTTGAGGCTATTCCCCTACTCTCTTGCGGGGAATGCGTCTCGGTGGCTCAACAATAGACCGGCCCTCTCGATCATCTCGTGGGATGACATGCTCAACAAGTTTATGACTCGGTATTTCCCACCTCAAAGACGACGGAGTGGTACAAGAAGATCACCCACTTTGAGCAAGAGGAAGATGAGACATTGAGGGATGCTTGGGAAAGGTACTTTGACTTCTTCCTCCAATGCCCACATCATGGATTCGAGGAGAAATTCTGGATTGAGACCTTCTATGGAGGTCTCCACCAAGACGAAAAAGATCCTCATTGACTCCTTATTTAAAGGGAAATTGATGAATATGACTCCAACCCAAGTGACCGATTTGCTCGAATACTTGGCAAGTAAAGGGTATGATTGGGGTTTTACGAGAAGTGACAAGACAAGCACCGTAAGAGGAGTGCAAAGTGTAGGAGTGAGTGCCCCGCTTGAAGCTAAGATTGATCAGTCGATTGATGCACTCCTAGAGGACAAGAAGCACGGGAAGAGACCAGTAATGGCGTGTGATTGGTGTTCGAGTACCAAACACGAGATTTCGGAGTGTCAAATGATGAAGGAATCAAGCACCCCCCGAGGAGCAGGTGAGTTTCATCGCCAATGCTAGTGGGAACAACCCCTATAGCAACACTTATAACCCCGGGTGGCAAAATCATCCCAATTTCTCTTGGTCCTCTCCTACCAACCCAAGACCCCCCGGTTTCCAGGGACCGATGAGAAATTATCAACCAAGGCCTCCCTTCATTCAACAAAGGCCACAATTCAAAGGCTCTAACTTCCAACAACCATTCCAAGATAGAGATGGTCAAGGGTTCCAACAACACGATAAGTTTACAAAACTCGAAGAACTTGTGACCACCGTCATGAGCACGAGCACGAGCACTCAAAAGTTTGAGAAGATTGAGCAATTTATGGACGTGGCAACAAAAAAATTTACTTCGGTTGAGGCATAATTGAGGAGCTATCAAGAAAGCCTTCAAAACTTGAAGGTGCAAATTGGTAATCTTGCTGGGATCCTCACCGAGAGACCAAGGGGGCCCCTAGCCTCTCAAAATATTGTCAACCCCTAAAATCAAAATGCCGATTGCAATGGTATTCTCTTGAGAAGCAGGAAGGAGACCCCGGAGGTTGTACCTAAGGAAGTGACTGAAGAAGATAAAACTCCTCCAACAGCCAATGATCAAGAAAAAGTGGGAGAAATGGAAGAAGATTCTAAGAAGGCATTGCCGATGCCACCACAATTGGCTGAGTACAAGCCTTCTCTTCCTTTCCCCACGAGAATGCAGATTGGAGGCGGAATGTGGTGGATTCTTGGAGATGCTCAAGAAGTTCTGCATCACCATTCCATTCTTGGAGGTCATGGTGCACATGCCAAGGTATGCCAAATACCTCAAAGGGGTTCTCGTCAAGAAGCCAAAATATGAAGACCTCGCCAATGTCACCTTAGGCGAGGAGTGCTCGTCCTTCATCCTCAACAAGTTCCCTATAAAGCAACCTGATCCAGGTAGTTTTACTATACCTCTTTGCATCAAAAATCATCATAGAAAAATCCTTGGCGGACTTAGGAGCAAGCATTAATGTGATGCCTTACAAGCTTATTAGGAAGTTGCATTTGGGTGAAGTAAAGACCACTAGCCTAGTGTCACATTGGCCTATCGTTCTGTCATTAGTCCTAGAGGTATTGTGGAGGATGTCCTAGTGAGAGTTGGCAATTTCTTTTATCCGACGGATTTTGTTATCCTTGATATAAGTGAAGATGCGGATATGCCACTCATACTAGGAAGCCCCTTCCTTGCCACCGCCAAGGCCTTAATCCATGTTAATGAGGGAACTCTGGTTTTGAGAGATAGAAATGAGAAACTCACACTTTCAATTGATCCAAAGGCTAATAATGATGTTGTGAAGGAACTGGACTCGAGTGGTATGATTGGAAGTGGAAGTGAGCCTCTCAAGACAAACCCCGCTTGTAGTTGTCTTGAGAGCGTGGAGGGATAAGCTGAACCGGGCTTAATACCAACCGAAAGATAAGGGTAAGGCAAAAGTGTTGGGCCAAGAAGGCTACCCTATGGAGCTTAAGTTTGGAGGTGACAGACCTCACCCCGAGACCGTGGCGGATCCACTCTCGCTGGCTTCGTTCCCTCAAGCATGATAGATCTGCAACGTCGAGGTAGTGATGTTAAACTAGCGCTTGTTAGGAGGCCACCCAACGACATTTTGTTTTCTTTTCCTTATTTTCTCTTTTTGTGTTTGTGTGAAGAGTTCAAGTGTTATAATGGGTGTCACCATGCCAGGTCTGTGTGTTTACGTGTTTCGAGATGTGTTGTGATTAAATTAGGGGCACGGTTGAGTAGATCGAGTCAATTTTCTTTTAGAAATGCCATATTTTCACTCAGTTCATGGTTTCTGCTTCCAGTTCAAGGTCTTAGCGACCGTGATAAAAGGATGGAGACCGTGAATTAGGGCAAGTGTAACAGTCTTTGAAACTCACCGTTTTACCTGAGTTCATGTCTGGGAGTTATGTTCACGGTCTTAGCGACCGTGAACTTGCCCCTCCGTGCGTGAACTGCGGGATCGACCTATAAAAGGGGCGTGAACCCCTTCTCTTCACTTCACGACGCCTCCCTCGCTGGAATCCTCTGAACATCGTCGGAAAATCACGATTTCTCGCTGTTCTTTGTTGATTTCGGCGACTTCCGGCCACCCAAATCCAAAACCAAACACAGACCCAGTCTTCCCGCGTCTGAGGCACCTTCGCGAAAGTTTTGGGGATGTTTGGCTCCAATTTTTCTGGTGAGGCGATTTCCGGCGAGCTTCGAACGAGGCTCCCCCCCCCCCTCCGGCCAGTTTTCATGGATTTTTCGACTCCCTCAACCTCTCTTCACTTCCCCCTTCAATCCTACTTGAGTCTCCAGGTTTGTTTTCAACTTTTAGTTTGTCAATTTCTGGAGAATCGAATTAGGGTGGATGTGAGGGAAATTTGCAATTTAATTAAATGAATGTTGATATTGGGCGAGGGGTTAGTCGATTAATGTTGAATGAATGTTGCATGTGGATTCTATAAGCTTAATTGAGCTTTGGTGGGCATGATTTGGGTATAGTTTGTGATAAAGAGTGGAATTTGCCAACCAAGTGCGTTATGTTTGAATTCATTTGTTGTGAATGGTGGTTGGAAGCCATCGAGGCATGGTATGGGTTTGATATTGTGTTTTGATAATCCGTGAATCACCTAGAACCATGCCTCGATGAGCTTTGTGTGCACTTGAGCTTAAATTGTCGAAATCTGGTCTTGTCAAAAGCCTTTGAAGGCAAAAGACCTTAGTGGAATCCTAAGTGTGGGGGAATTCTTTTCTCCACTTGGATGTGAGATTGACCGATATTCACACGTATGGTGTATGTTTTGGATATTTTCGCAGGATGGTTGGCGCGGATCACGCATATGTTCACTACCTAGTGAACCATAGAAGTATGGTACCCAATTCCAGCAGTGGAGGTCATTGGGTGGTGGACATGGACATGTTTAAAATATTCAGGTGTCAGGCAGCAATGTCAGGGGTCCTCAGTCATCCCCAGTGGCGCCGCCTCCTAGTTATTGACGAGCCCATCTATCGCGAGCTCTGTGTGGAGTTCTACTCCACCTTCTCCCGCGTCATCCCAAGGAGCAAGCAGAGTCGCCCTTACGTGGAGTTCATGCTGGGGGTGAGCAACGTTTACTGTCTTGTGACGGCTTTGCCCAGGCCATGGGGCTCAACCCCACACACATGACGATGACAGAGAGACAATACACAACAGACTTTGACTACCAGGCAGCCTTCCAGGCCATCTGTCGATAATAGACCATTGATTGCACATGTTTTTACCCCCTATTCTTGAGCCGTTTGAGATGTCGATTCCCATGTTTTAGGCCAACTTCACACTAGGTTGTTCTTGTTTGTGATATTTCAGGTCCTAGCACGTGAATGAAGGCCTGGGAACGAGTTCGGGGTCGATTGGACGAAGATTGGACGTTTGACGAGAAGCTGAGGAAGCCACACGTGCACGCCTAAAATTCCACACGGTCGTGTGACCTGGCCGTGTGACATCAAATTGCACGGGAAAAATCACACGGCCATGTAGGGGACCCTTTGTGGCCGTGTGAAGGCTCGGTGATTCCCACTTGGGAAGCCTGGGAATCCACACGGCCGTGTGGCCCTGGCCGTGCAGCATGCCTGGAAGGCCACTAATCAAAACGCCGCGGTTGAACACTCACACGGGCAGTTGGGAAAGTCACACGGCCGTGTGGCCTAGCCGTGTGATCGGGAATTTCTGGGTTTTAACCCAATTTCAGCCAAAGGAGAAGGGTAACCGAGTTTTAGAGAGAAAAAGTGCAACCCAGAGAGAGAAAGTGACGAACCTGATTCTGCAAGTGTCCTTGATCGATCTCCATCACCATTGGAGCGCGGCTTGAGCTTGGAGAAGACCTGATTGAGTGCCATAAGCAGATTCTCATCCTTCACAGTATGGTTTCCGCATATGAGCTAGATTTCCCATCTCTCTCTATGGAGTAACTTTCTTATTCACTTGGGTATGAAGAACCCTAGATTTGTATGTTAGGTCTGATTGTATGAACCCAAGTACATATTCTATGATTTGATTATATGAGGTTTGAATTGTTGAATGGCATGAATCCTGATCAAATTCCTGTTATTTCTGCTTTGACCTAGAAAGAGAATATCTGCCTAGGTTGATAGAGCACCCTTAATTGAAGGTAGTGAATTGGAGACTTTAGTCGAGGAGCCAATTCACTATTCTGTACCGAATTTGCTTTGGTAGTGGAGGTTTGGTTCGTTAGGGCCTCAATCTGTTTACTCTGGTGGAGGTTAGTCGCCCGTTGGGGACTCAGATTGAGAGGGTCTAGAGACCTTTAGTCGAGACTTCAGACTGTTTAAGAACCTCCCGCAGTATAACTATCATTGAAATTGAACTTGGTAAATTACAATCCAACTTAACTGCAGTCTAGGGGGAACCATATCCAGGTGACCTCTCTCGACTTGAAAACGACCTTTTTACTTGCTTGCTTGTTGCTTGTTTGGACCTTCACTAAAGTTTCACTGCTAAATAATAAGAACTCACGGAGTAGTCATCACATCTAGGACCCGGGTTGACATTAAAACCCAAACCCGCTATACTACGCTTTAGGAAGTGGTTGCACTTGGCCATTTTCTAGAGTGACGGTAGGAGCGAGTCAGTCGCCCCATGACTTAACATCGGTATAATGATACCTCCAATTCCCTATATGTTCGATAGAGCCAAAGATTCCCCCCCCCCCACTGATCAGAGTACGCCGCACCACGACGACGAGTTCAAGGGCTCTAACACCAATGCAGTGAAGCTTTGGACGCCGTGGAGGATCCTTTCACACACTTCTGACGAATTCCATCATCCCCAGCCAGATATCGGGCCACATGATCATGAACAGAGGGTTGATAGCCCTCCATACCTTTAAATACGCAGCAGAGCCACTCCATTTGGGATCAGTGGTTGCCACCACCTTCGCCAGATGCGAGGGGCGGGATCGAGTTGATACGATGCAATGGGGGGAATCATCACGAGGATAGCCTGCCACTTCGTGTTTGATGTGACGAGATGCTCCATCATTTGCCGGACCGAGCCATTCACGGTAGAGACTCTCTACAACATGAAGCTGGTGCTCTAGGGAGAGCAATGGATTGAGTTCCTCAAGAGACTCTGACCTTCGGACGCTCTAAGGCCACAGGTGGACCCTGGTCTAGTGGAGCCTGATACAGAGGTTCCTCCTCCCTAGCAGCCACCTATCAGAGCTACAGGTTGCCGCCGGTGCACTACACCACCACCATCAGCAGCATCATCATCATTCGGAGCTGGACCTTCCTCCTCCGGAGCCCACCTCGAGCAGCGAGTGGATTGTCTCGAGGAGTAGGTTGCGGGAGTCACCACTATGCTCGACCGATCCACCGACCTCCTAGAGAGGATTGCTCGATGCTAGGGCGTCCTTTCGGACGACAAGGAGTGACCTTGGACCCACGACGAGGTAGGCGAAGAGTGAGACATGTTTTAGAGCCGATTTCTTTAGCCCCACTTCTCCACTGACAAATCTGAACTCTGTTATATTTTCCCTATCTTTAGTGTTTGAACTAGTAAGTTGTGAAATTTTATTTTCCTTTGAATCATGATATGAAACTTTGTTATGTGTATTAACCTCACCTCGAGCGAGAATGTGCATGTGTTTTGTTTTGATTTCCCTTCGAAGCTCAAACATCCTATCCTGAGAAATTCTCCAACTTTCATTCACCAAGCCATGCAGTAACATCGTTCTACCCCCTATTTTACGCCATTGATGGCAATGTCGAGCTTAAGTGTGTGTGTGTGGGGGGGGGGGGAGGGGGGGTAGTTTATTATTATGCTTTTGTGTGTGATTGAATGCTTGGAGCCTTGATGTATGCACAAAATTGAAAAAATTTTAGGGCTCCAAGCAATGCATGATCAAATGGCCGGTTGGTGGGTGAATCTCGTGCTTATTTGGCATTGATCTTGAATTTATTCATGGGATAGAGTGCATCCTATTATGATGACTTAGAGTGCATTAGGTTTGTGCAAAAGCTCAGTTCTCTTGCGTGCTTAAATGAATGGATGTCTTGACTTGGTTACTCCTTGATTACAATTGCCATGCATTGAAATTTTTGAAGTGGAATAGATGATTGGGTGGCTAGGTAGCCATGTGAGATTTGTGCCGATCGTCTTTTTCATGTGTGATAGATCCCTCTCTCCATGGTGTGTAACATTCACCGTTGTCACTAATGAGAATGATGGAGGCATAGGATTAGTCCACGCCCAAAAGTTGATTGTCCCGAAAAATCTTATCCCCTAGCCAACCCCTTTGAGCCGTGTGACTTTGGGGGTCGTTCTAATGTTATGAGCGTTTTGCTTGTTGAGCTTAATGGTAATTGACAGAACGACCTCTCATCCTTTCTTCGTGTCAAAGTGTGAGTCATCCTTGTGTCTCGGAGTTCTCACCTTTAAGCTCCATTAAGGTCTCCATAGGTGGCCTTGCACGGTTCTTCCTAGATATGATATGGTAGTGTTGGAGGAAAGTTCTTTATGGAGATCATTGTTCGTTTAAGGATAAGTGGCAAGTGTTGTACTCTTTAGTACCCCCCCCCCCCCCACTCAAAGAAAAAAAAAAGAGAAAAGAAACGAAAATAGGTAATAAAACGGGGTAAATAAAAGTAGAGAGTGGCCACAAAACTCTTAGTGTATGCTCCAAGAAGGGTTTCTTGGCACTCAAGCCATTGAAACACTTAAATTGTTTGATAACCTTTTTCACTACTAGGGTTTAATTGTGAATAGCAAGGAGAGACCGAGGAGTGTGCTTGAATGAAGTTCATGATTGATAATGGTTTGGAAGAAGGGAAGTGTGGTTTTTGGCCAATGCTAGTGGTCGTTGATCGTAGGAAAGGTTCTTAGTCTAAAACAAGAAACCTTTGGTTTTAGGTTGAAGATGTAGGAACTCATGCTATGTTTGCCACCACCCAAAAAGCTTTTCCCCCATGTCCAAGACAATTGCCAATCATTTGAACCCGTGTCTAAGATCTTCGGACTAGCTAGTGATGACAACCACCCTGTGAACTCTAGCATTTAGAGGTTGCCTCCGTGGTGGAGAGACGATAGGGTTGAGTGTTGAAGGTTGTGAACATCTTTTGCACCAAAAAGGTCCTGACCCCATTGGTCGAGAGTGAGTGATTCATTCTTGTTTTGCATTTTCATATCCTACCCCGGTGAGGACCTTTGTCGCCATTTCTTTTGTTCCTTGGAATTGAGTTCTATGCATGGTTAGTTGTGGCTGGTGAGTAGTCCGGTCGAGACTTATATTGATTTGTAAAAAGGGTGAGAAATTTTCATTTTCCCATTCTTGATGCATTCGAATGTCGTTTGTTGTGGATGCCGGTATTGCTTGAGGCGATTCATACGTAGATGCCCAATAGCCATTGAGATTCACCACTTTGTTCCTTTTGATTTTTCCCGAAGTCATTTTGTTAGGCTGAGATACCACCTTGGTTGAAAATGATTTGCTTGGGGACAAGCAAACGTCTAAGTGTGTGGGAGTGATTTGGGCTCAATTGTGCACTTTTTACCCCGGTTTTCCTTAGTCATTTCAGGAATTTTAACTCCGGGAGGTTTGGTTTTACGCTGGGTTTTGTCTTGATTTTGTGCATTTCAGTCTATAGTAGGTGGAACAAACCCCAGTGTCAAAAGTTGGACGAAAAGGAGTAAAATCTGGTCAAAGGATGGAGGCCGTAGCAGACCACGATGGAAGCCGTTAGTTCACGGTCAGGGTGAACGTGAACTAGAGTTGCAAACCGTGAACCGCTAGGCGTCCAGAGACATTTTTGCTTTCACTGGACTCGAGGCGCATTTTGGCTTGGGATCACGGTCCACGCCTTGAGTTCATGAGCATGAACTGGGACTGTGATGTGAGGCCGACCTGGGTATAAAAAGGGGTTTGAGCTGAAGGAGAAAAAGGGGAGACCTAGTGTGAGAAACTTCTTCTTCTTTGGATTTCAAGAGTGAGAAAGTGACGAACCAAATAAGAGAAGAAGCTAGGGTTTCATCATCAAGCAAGGTTTTGGGAATTTCTTCCCCAAAATAGGATCTCTTCAATACAGGGAGCAAGGCTAGCATCTCCATGATGGTTTCCCTTCTTCTCTCTTGTGTTTTCCCTTCTCCTAACATGGAGTAGTCCCTTATTTCACTTGGGTGTTTGTAAACCCTAGATACAATTATGTGAATGTTTGTATGGATTGAATGATTTATGCGTGGATACATTTTAATATGAATTTGGAGGTATTTTCATGGAAAATTGTGTTGTGTGTTTGCCTATGAATCTATTTGTCATTTTAACCTAGTTAGAGAGAAAACCCCGTTTCTTTGAATGAGACTTGTAAAGTTGGGTTTTCTTAGACAAATCTTGTCTCCTATCTAGGCTAATTTAGGGCAAACCTCTTTGTTCATATTAGCACCTAGGGTTGGTTGTAATTTGACCGTTCGAACTCTGATTTGAGCATGAAGTCTTGGCAACCCTTAGTCAATAGGTCAAGAGAGCTACTTTAGTGGCTTCAATCGAATTCCCTTAACCTATTGGCCGAGAGAGTGGCGTTTGTCCACTTGTTGCACTTTCCTATGGTTTTCAACCTACTTACCACCCTTGTCCATTCGATCCGACAAGTCATAATTTTGCTAGCTAGGGGGAGTAACACCCGTATGAAGCCTTCTCAATTAGTGTCGAATCCATTTACTTTTCCAAACGTTTTAACTATAGATCGTCGTTGTCACCAAAAACCAATTTCTAGATAATGGTACAAATAATCTAAGTAGGGGTACATGGATCGTCCCGGTTGACATTTAAATATACTTGCCCTAAATTGCACCCAATTAAGGTTTATACTTGGGCCTTAATTGGGAGTTTTATTGTGATATTCGAGACGAGTCAACAAGCTATAGTTGTCTTAATTATTGATCTCATATTTCTATCACTAAATTGATAGTTATGATTATTGTCTTCACCAATGGCAGCAGGAATGGAAAGGACGAATATACCGTATCTTGCGGTGCAAATAGGGAAGAGGCATGCAAGCTATGTTTCTAGGCAGGTAGAAGTTGGGGTAATCCAGGTTCCTTCCTCGAGTTCGGGTACTAGCAGGAAACTGCACCGTGAGACATGGGATAAGGGGCAACAAGATAGAGGGAAGAGGAAACATAGTGATGATGTTAGCAGCAAGAAGTGCAACCTCAACTCTATAATTCAAATTATGAAGGGTGGAGTTCAGAGTAGAGAAAGGCTATACTTGATTTTCCGTTTTTTAGGATTACAATAAACAATTTCTTAGTTACTTCATGTTTATTTGTTACATTGGCTAGATATTATATTGTTGTTAGCATTTTCCTTTTTTGATAACACATTTTACTCCACTGTTAGTGGTGATACTAATGCGAAGTTACTAGTTTGTTTACATATCATATTGGTTGTACATGTATATGTTCAGTGGTACATGTATCAGTTTAGTGATACATGTATAAGTGCAATGGTATGGGTATCAGTTGACTGGTATATCTATTAGTTTAGTGATACATGTACCATTTCAATGGTACCACTCCGAAGTATATCTAACACTCCAATGGGAACATTTAGGATGAGTTTTGATTTTGCTAATGGTACGAGTACAGTATATCTAACACTACAAGTGGATGGTCACATTCTAGCGTGGAAAGTATGACTTGAATAGTTGTACTGGTACTTGTATCAGGCCAGTGGTACATGCACCACTTCAGTGATACATGTATCAATTCATTGGTATATGTACCAGATTAGTGGTACATGTTCACGGCAGTACAATGGTACTTGTATAGGGTTCACTTCATGACAGAATGCGGAAAGAAAAGAGTTGCCACTGCACTCCATGTTCTTCTTAACCTCCGACAGGTTCTCCCTCGGCGGCTAGCAGTCTATCCGGCGGTTAGGAGGAGAGTCTGATCCCGTCTTCACCTTCTCTTCATTCGATGTCGCCATAAGAGACGCCGTTCTTGGAATGCCTAGAATCGCCACACGAAATCTTGGATCCGTCTTCCATCCCAGTGTAGCCTTCGTTGGCTCGATCTCCGACGATATTCCCTATGTCTCATCCTTCGGCGACGAGCAACCCACCAGGAGGGTCGAAGGCGACCCCACTGCGGCGATGCTCGTTAGTCTCCTACCACCGTCGATTTCTGCAGATGAGAGGGCCTCCGTCAAGTTCTGCAGTGGAGAGGGATGGGTTGATATTTTTTTGGGAGGAAATATGGGAGCTGAAACGATGTTTTCCCTGTCCAACTATATTGTTCCTTCCTAATTAATTCATTATTATTATTATTATTATTATTATTATTAAATTTCCCAGATTACAATATTATGAAGAAAAAAAAAACAGAAAACAACTTTCATTAATACTTTTCAAATGATTAAGGAGAAAATTGACCAATGATGAATGTGGTGTCAAAAATCAGACTACTTTGGCGGTAGGTATACTAACTTATACTCGACTGAATACGTTCAATCCTTAATAGCATCTGTTTCACTTGAAACCAAATATCCACCGGTGGACGTGCCAAATTGTTTCGGGCGGTGTTGATTTAACTGTTTCGCGGTAGAAATTTTTGCAGTGTTGTTTGATCGGATGCACCTCTGACTTCTAAAACCCAGGCGACCGTCAAATATCCACCCTTGGGGGTGCCAAATTGTTTCGGGCGTTGTTGATTTAATGATGCACCTCTGGCTTCTAAAAACTAAGATGATTGTTACTCCACCTCTCAAAACAATGTTTGAACGAGAGTGTTTGATATTTTTGGGAATCTACGTTACTCCTATGGAGATTCTTGTGGAGAGCTCCGCAACTACGCTACGACTATGGAGATATTTTCTGAAAGGAGAACTTCGCGAGGGAGTTACAGAGAAAGAAATTTTGAAAGAGTTGTTTTGTGTTGATTTTTGGTTCTCCTTTCTCTCTCCTTGCTCCGGTGCTTTTATCAAAAACATATTCATAGTCTTCATGGTGTGAAACGAGATTTTTCCATAAATAGCACCTTTTAAAAAAAATTACAAAAATAGCACCCACCCGAAAAAATTTACAAAAATAGCACCCTTTTTAATGGACCGCACCTCCAAGGTGCGTTTTATATGTAAACCGCACATGGAGGGTGCGTTTTATATATAAATCGCACCTCTAAGGTGCGGTTGATTATCCTGGGCCAAAACCGCATCTTGGCCATGCGGTTTCAGGTCTGACCTACATAAACCGCATGGCCGAGGTGCGGTTTTGGTCTGACCTATCAAAACCGCACCTTGGAGATGCGGTTTGCTTCTCCAAAACAACAACGTCAAGATAATATCGTTGGTCGTATATATCACGGCGTCCCCAACCTACGAGAAAATAACAACGAGGTTAGTACATAGATTAATTAAAAAGCTTATAACAACAACAAAATTAAACCAGAATGATGAGTACGTACCGCTAGAAATTCATCAACATAAACTCCCTCTCCTTGCCACCAATCGCTCATTTTTTCGGGAAATTCGGACAGAGATTCGGCTAGGCTCGGCGGGTTTTGAGGAAAAAACCAAAAAAATGTTTTCTGATGCCTGATCGGACTTAGCCGCAACCAACAGACCACTATTTCCTAGGCTTTTGGGAGGGGAGGGGTTAGAGAGCTAATTCTAGAGAGTGGAGAATGGTTGTGGTGTGAAAAAAATGAGAGGGGGCGGGGGGAGGGGGTATTTATACCAATCAGACCGCACCCTCCAGGGGCGGTCTGGTAATTTTGCCCCAATCAAAACCGCTCCTTGCCGAGGCGGTTTACGCTCCCCGATGCTTGACCACAACTCGGCGCAACGGTCTTCGATCCGTGGCAAGGATCGCTGACCTGGCAAGCGGTCCGCCACTGGATCGCTTCTTCATCCTGCGGTCCGCAAGGCCGCTGCCCACCAAACACTGACCGCACCTCCAAGGTGCGGTTTTCAGTCTGAGGTGGACTAAAACGCACCTCCAAGGTGTGGTTTATTTATAAAAACGCACCTTGGAGGTGCGGTTTGATAAAAATGGTGCTATTTTTGTAAATGTTGTGGGATGGGTGCTATTTTTGTAATTTTTTTAATAGATGCTATTATTGGAAAAATTCCATTTGAAACCGCCTTGCAGTTGCCACGTTTGCCACTCTTCAACTGCCTCGATCTCTTTTCTGCTCCGTTCTCCACATGAATTACGCATGTACACACAGATGAGCTGCAACACAACCCAATAGCTTCGCGGTTCGAACCACGACAGTTTTGCTTCATGGCTTCAACAGCATCCTGGATTTGAGTCATTAGGCTTAACCAAACAAGATTGTTGTTGACACCACGATCTGGTAAGACTCGCAAAAATGTTTTTATTAAACAATGTCGACATTGTCCTGACCCAGGACACCGTCAAACTCCTCATATTGCTAAGCTTGCAACTTTGCCAACCTCGAAACAACGTTGAACTCGCAATGTCGTTGACCTAACGACATCGATGTCCTGAGTTAAACAATCTTGTTGTGCTCAGGACCTTTCGACGCTGTTGAACTCGGTGAGCCGTCAAACTTGCCACATTGCTACTTGCATACTCACAATGCCGACATTATTAACCTCAAGATATTGTCGAACTTGCAAGGTCATTGGAATTGCGAGCCATTTAGCTCGCGTCGCGACATCATTATCCTCACGACACTGCACTAATTTAATATTAGAGCCAAAAATATTTTAGGCGTAAAGGTAAACATGAAATTTAGGCCGAAAGTAGGCTTAACTTTACCTCGTCTAGTCTATCACGAGATATCCTTAAGCCTTAACTACTTGTAAATGGCAGTTAACACTCTGTTTCCATTGCCACCTGTCCAATTTAACACGTGTCTTCCGCCCTCATATTGATACAAGCCCAAACAAGCGGCTCTAGTTTCAAGCAAACACGTGTACGCTAACCCAACACTGTAATAATAATTCCAATTAAAGAATGAACAGAACAGAGCTTGGCATTATGCGAAAGATTCAAAGAGTGACATCATTATCAGAGCGCAAAATATCACATTGGGTTGCTGTTGTCATGAGCTAATTATACAATTAGTTGAATGAAGCTCATCATCAGTATATACTGAAACTACCAAACTGAAACCACAGAAGCCTCTTCTTCCTATACTCCATTCCACGCTCGCTCTCTCACTGTATCAAACACCCAAAAATATGAGCTATAGAACTAGCTAGCTAAACCCCTTGTGAAGAAGGAACTATGCTAAACCTGGACGGTCCAACCGTATCAATGAACCCACGAAACGATGTCTCAGGAACCGTCGCCACATTCTGCCCTTCATCATGATGGTCAATGAAGATTACAACCACTGTTATATCATCATGGTAACTCCTCCTTTCCCCCTTTCCCTTCTTCTTAAGTTCCTTGTACCCAATGTCCCTCTTCCTGCATGCTTTATTCAATGCTGCTTCCACGAGTCTCCTCGCTATCCCCTGAACCACAAGAAGCAAAACACACTCAATATAGCTCAAACCAAAGTGCAATGTAAATGCAAGACCATGAACCCAGCCAGCCAGCCAGCGATGATACATACTGTTCGTCGGTTTTTGTAAACTATCTCCACCGCCTCCTGGTTTGAGACATGTTCCCACAGCCCATCCGAAGCAAAAATGAGGAATTTGTCCTCCGGCTGCAGAACTCTCGACAGCAGCGATGGTTCTGATGTCAGCACAGGCTTTTGAACCGGCTCAGGTAGGTGGAACCGTGGGAATGTCGACTCAAGAGCAAACTCGGGTCTCTTCAAGTATGCATCGCCAATTGATCTAGACACCTGATGGCATCAAGTTCCAAACCATATGAGGAAATGGACTAAAGATGCTATCTTACCTACTGCATTGCTTGCCAATTTGAGATCAGCAGAGTATGAAGGTAGGGGGGGAACCTGGATAATGCCTTTGATGCGCCAAACTCCTTGCTTCAGAACGACAATATGTGAATCTTCTGGGTGCAAGGATTTCAGTTCCTGTCTGACCTCTTCTATGCAGGCATTATGATCATTGGTCAACTGCTCGGAGACTATCTTCTTCGACCCACCTAGAGAACCAACTACAGCCCTGGAATCCCCAACATTGGCAACATATAGAGTGCCATTCCAAATCACCCCAGCCAAGCAACAAGATCCAACAGCAGCGATCTCTGGCTTTATTCCCATGCTTCTACGCACTAGAGTGAGAAACCCATTTTCAGTTGCAGAGAAGGCATCTTTGAGAGTGCCTTCTGAGATGTTTCCTCCTTTTGCAACTTCTGTACAGAGAAAAGCAAGTGGTTCAACAACTTGGCCATTTTCTTATTAACCTCCATTGCTCAAACTGCCAGGATAAGTCCAATGGCATCGAAGAAACACTAGTTCCCATAACTAGTTAACTACCAATTGAATCAAGAACGTTCTTAATTAAGAAGCAAGGGCGCCACACTAAATTGAAGCAAGTCTCACCAAAAGGGGGAAAAGAAACGGGTCGAAGAAGAAGTAGGAAAAACAAGGGAGACCCTAGGTTCAGGTGATTATGAAATCAAACTATGAAGTTTGGAAATGCAGCAATTGGGATTATATGTAATCAAAGAAACCCATAAACCGAATAGGAACCGAAGCAGGCAGCATCCGCAACCACTTTTTCCAGATTGATTCACAGAAAAGCTACAAGAACAGATTGGTACAGGGCAACGAACTTCCTAACAGAATGGAAATCCCACGGTAAACCGCAACATCGTAGTGCGCAAGCCAAGAACAAGATTCAGATATCCAAGAAACCCATGGCGAGAAAACGGGAATTCATCATCCTATGACCCAGAATTACCCAATTTCAACGGAACCCATTAATGATCCTATAAAGAGGAAGAAAAAAGCAGAGAGAGGGGGGCAGAGTAGTGTTGCTAACCAATCAAATTCTTGAACAGATGGTCAGAGATGAATCGAGAAGCTTCAGGGCCTCCATGGCCGTCGTAGACGCCGACGAAGACAGCATCACGGCCAGTCTCGACTTGGCTGTGGTCCTCAATAACCGCATTCGCCTGAACCACTGCAAAAGAAAAATCCCCACAAGAATGCTTCTCCAAATCCCTGGACCAGAGAAGCGAGTCCGCTCCGCCGTCGCCACGACTTCCGCCGCCGGGCTCGAGATCCTCGTTGCCACTACCACTACCACCGTCATCCTTGTTCATACGGGCATACCGCCTCACCACGGGTCTCCAACAGGCCATAGCTATCCTTGCAAGCCACGAAAACAACATCCTTCATTGCCCTTTAAGACGCCCACGGAAAAATACTTTGGAGCACGAAAAAGCAAAAGGGGGAAAAGAAGGAAATTGAGAAGGTTTTTTTGGGATCTGGGGTGGGTCGGCTTCAAGAAAGCGACGGATCGCAGTTGGGGAGCAAGAAAGAAAGAAAGATCAAAAAGGGAGAAGAAGGGCGAACAGGGAAGAGAGGTGAAAGGAGGAGGAGGATGCCATTAAATGAAGGGAAGTAGCAGTGGTAGTAAGTCAAGTGAAGGAAGGAAGGAAAGCAGAGTAATGGGAAGAAGAAGAAGAAGAAGAAGTAAGCTTCTAGAGAGAGAGAGATGCCAATGCGGGAAGGAAAGTAGAGAAAGGCTCATGGGGAAGACGGCATTTTAGTTTTATTAGTAATGTAATTGATGGGTCAATTTCTTTTTTCCTTCTTCCTCAAGAGCAGAGATCGAAGGTAAAGGGTGAAGGAGGGAAGGAAGGTTCCGCTGGCTTTATAGCGCCTGCGCCGAGCCCCAGGGGTTTTGGAGAAACCCAACACATCGAGAGACGGAGCAGTGGGGACAGAGTTGACTCTGCCTTACTAGCTAGTAGCTAGCAGTCACAAATTCATCTGGCTTTTTGTTCTCTGTAATCTTTTTTCACGTCCATAGATGAACATAATTTCCGTAGCATTCTTCTTGCTTATAGAACTTAGGGTTGGTTTGGACGAATCAATTGTTAAACGAGACAATTTGATCAATTGTTTTATTTTATAAAATGAAATATTTAAAACGAGTCAATTTTAGATTACCTGTCTCCATCTCAGACAATTGTAATTGACTCAAAATGAGTCAATTCCGAATTCTCCCGTTCAAATTGCTTTAGCCATTTTTTCTGCAGCCAACAAAACAATTGTGCCAGATTAATCCATTAGAATTACTCATCCAAACGATCCTGTAATTAGGGATGGCAATTACCCACCCATGGGTAATTATACCCAAACCCAAGTAGACCCATTGATTATGGGTAGGGTATGGGTGAAGTGCATATGGGTTTGGGTAAGGTATGAATATTGCTTCCATAATCTAAATGGGTATGAGTTGGATATGGATATCCATTTACTTGAGGGTGTTTTAACTACACATGCAAAAATTGGACCTATTTGTAAAACTTGAAAAATTTAGGTACCAAAACGTAATTTTCCATCGATAATTTGAGGACTTATATGCAAAAAAATTAAATTTAGATATTAAATATGCATATCTATTAAGTTTAGGTACCAAATTGTAATTTGTATTTGGGCATGGTACAAACCCATCCATTTGTTATAAACCCAACCCAACCCAAAGTAAATGGGTATGGGTACAAACCCATCAAACTCTACCCATATCCATTTATTTGGATTTCATACCCAAACCAATGGGTTGGATAGTAAAAAACCCATGGGTATAGGCAAAATTGCTATCCCTACCTGTATGATTTTGGTAAAAATTCTATTTTTAAGTAATTTATATAATAGTCACCATCATGTAGTCTGAAATTTTTTCTATAATTATATGGAACTACAACATCAAACTTTTCGTTAAGCACTTTACTAATCTCAGGAACACTTCTACTATGCTATAAAGCATTGGTGCTTTAATGTACAACTTAAAGTTGTACCATAATTTTAAATGTATAAGTTCAGATTGTACCATAAAGGAATGTGTACCCTTATGTTATGGTACAACTTTACAACTTAAAGTTGTACCATTACATAAAGGTACAAGTTCAAGTTGTACCATAAAAAAATTTGTACAAACAGTATAGGTACAATCAGAAGTTGTACCATAACGTTAAAGGTACAACTTTAAGTTGTACCATAAAAGCAAAAACATATAGCACCAATACTATATAGCATTGTAAAATTCCTCCTAATCTCAGACGTCGGAAATATGGAAAAAGATGCTGTTTGGTGATGGGTATTAAATACCTGTTTCTTGCAATATATAATATATTAGTTTTTTGGTCCGCGCTTCGCTGCGCTGAGCAACTAATAATAATTAACTTTTTATCCTCACATTTGATGATTTAGTTGAAATAAAATAATTTAGGTAAGATACTTCTATAAGTTTTACTTAGTATTTTAATTATTAAGGAACACTTACATGATACATTTGTTTAACTGATACATAAAAAATTATTATTTAATTATAAGTTTTACATAATAAATTTGTAATTTATGTTATTTTTATAAAAAGATTTTACCTAAATCTTTTTTAGTGAGTGGTCTAATAATAAAATTAAGTTACGGTCTTATGGATAAATCTCACATTTGATTAAACTATTGTGTAAAATTACTTAACTTGCAAAATATTTTCGTAATGCGAATTGATAAGATTATTAATATTGTATGCAATAACCAAAAAAATTTAATGACAAGTGAATCAAATTACGATAGGTATAAAATTTGAATAAACTGTTATCTAAAATATAAATGACCATAAATAATCTTTATAAAAAAAAACTGTGGTGGTGGATTTGCTTGGTGGGCTCCTTCTTCTGGAGTATCTATTTAGAGTATATCCTTCAACGCATAACTATGTTGCCTAGGGAGTGACACATGAAATCCTGTTGTTGTCCCTTTAAAGCTACCTTCATTTGATTTTGTAGGCTGACTTCACTTTGGTGTTGCAATGGGTCTAGAATAGAGGTTTCTTTCTAACTTTTCTCTTTTGTTATTGCTTGAAAAAAATTATCAATAATTTATTTACTAATAAATGAATCTTCCTTCAAACTTGGACATAATTCTCATTTTTTTCATATTTTAGGTCATAGTAATTCCTTAAGGTTAAACTTCAAACCTGGTAAAAGTATTATCCCCATATATAAAACAACATAGATAAACACAGAGAAACATTTGAGCAAACAAACTAATTGTTTCGTAGCATATATGACAACGAAATTAATTCCACCAAAGGCTTAGTTGAAATCATTCAAACCATGCAGTATGCGGTTCACCAATGATTATTCCAATAGTTGAAATTTCTTAATCTAACTCAATCAAGATTCAAGATGCACGATATCTATTGGGCCCACCTAAGCTGTGGAACCAAGCGTCACTTAAATTTACTTGCTAAACAACTACCAACAACCTTAATCTATCTACTAACTCTTGACAATGGTACTTATCAAAATCGTCACATAAGTTGAGAATATATCAAAATGATCACAAACATTTAAAACGTAAGAAAAAAAATTTACACAATAATATAACAAAAAAAAATATTTCTTCATTTTGCGTCCACATTTTTGTCCAAAATGTCTAGTTGGTTTGCTAACTAACTTCAAAAAAGTAATAACCAACCCTTAAACCTACTCGCTAATGCATAGCAAGTAATTGGAGCATTTTGAATAGAAAGACACGAAATGGCTATTTTGTTATATTGTGATACGTATGTGAACTTTTTGTTACATTATATAAACGTTTATGACCATTTTGTTTAATTTTCGCCCATATTTTGTCCAAAATGTCTAGTTACTTTGCTAATTCACTTCAAAAAGTAATAACCAACCCTTAAACCTATCGAATATATCGATAGCAAGTAATTTGAGCATTATAACTAACCTTTAAACCTACCACTTAGCATAGTAAGTAATTTAAGCATTTTGATGGAAAGACACGAAATGGCTATTTTTTTATTGTGATACATATGTGAACTTTTCGTTACATTATATAAACGTTTATGACCATTTTGTTATGGGATCTATATATATATATATATATGACATTTTGATTAATTATCCCTCTTCAAATTGATTTATTAGTTCAATAAAAGAATGACCTTGCACAAATTAATGTGGGATGCTTGTGCAGCCGCCTGGTACTTCACATGTGTAGAAATAGGATCCTACAATAGTTCTGCCCCCATGATAACCAACTCTCTTATGAACAGTAAAAAACCTTTTTTTTCGTATGCAATAGTAATAGACTTCCGGGAACTTGCCAATTAATAATTCATTTTTTTATTTGTTGAACATAGATGCCTATATTTTTTTATGCATGGTTGAGTTGATTTAAGCGATGCACCTTACATTGAATGAAGGCTATTATTGTGAGAGGTGGTAGTATTGCCCCAATGAGTAAATCATAGCATACTCATAGCACATGGTTGACAAATCATTTATTGAGATAATCTACACACTCGTTAAAAATAAGAATTGAGTTTGTAAATTTCATATCCTTGATCAATCAATGATGCAACTCTAGGATGTGGTAGTGTGCTTTGGTCAAGGGGTCGACAAAAATATATTTAAAGAAAGAGTAATTGCGGGGAATGTCAATGTAATGATCGATGTCTGCCATGACAAGTAGTAAGATGAAACTATGTCGTTTGGGTTATTTGGTTAATCACTAATCTATAATAATTAACTTTTGTAATTGACCAGTGGTTAGCCATGTGGTTGCTCTATCTGTAGAACGTTTAAGCCGATAAACAAGCTATATGTATGAAGCATAACGATAACAGTTGGTTTTTAGGTGTTGCCTTCACCAAAAGTTCATATGTTATCATAGGGACTGTAAATCTAGGGTTCCACAATGACTAGCACTCCAACGATATCAGGAATGGACGAGGAAGCACTACTGGTCAAGTCTCAACTTCACTTGCTAAAACTACACTCCTGACAATGCCAAGTGCAACAAAAACAAGATCGCAATATAGTGGTACAAGTTATAAAATATATGAATCCACGGGTCTCTAGATTTACTATTACTCAACTTAATGTTATCATTTAGCAAAAAGAACTATAGCTGCGCTAAGAAACTGAACTAAGGTTAGACTAATTACAGGTTGCGAACTCACTCAGGTATTAATTTTCCTAGCCACTAATCGGATAAATGATTGATGATTCTCTTACTTGATTCACCGTTACTTCACAATATGGAGAGTCCTTTACTATACCTTCAATCTCGATTAAAGAAATGAAGGCCCTCTTGAGTCGGTTGCTTAGAGGGACGTATCCTTCTCTAAAACCACCAATCAAGGCGTTCTACACTAGACTTCATCTATTGGGTGAGGTTCCCACACAATACATAACATTGAATTGACTCACACTCGTTTTATCGACCTATACTTCGAGTACATGGTGCTCTATTGACCTAATCATGTATTCCCTCTCATAGAATCAAAGCAGAATCAATAATCTCGACTAAAGCATAATCGAATCGTAAAATCTAGCATAGATTGAATATGAACCCAAGATTATCAAGATAGAATACTCATAGAATGATGCAATCAAACAAAAGATAGCTAAGGTTCCTCAAACCTAAGTGAAGGGAAGTTACTCCATAAAGAAGATACAAAAATCTGATCTATATCTTCAATATCCATCTCCAAGATTGTTTTTCGAACTCCAATGGCAAAGAAATCCTCCTATATAGCTCCAAGAATGTTCCCAAGCAGTTCTCTCTCTAGGGTTCATCCTTTGGGTGCGAAAATCCAACTCCCCTTCTCCAAAATTGCAGAAATCCTCTTATACTCGCGACATAGGCCATTTTATACCCATGTCACAACTGTGAGATAGAAGGTGAGATGCAAATATTTGTGTTTCAACTTAACTCTTCAAATCTCCTTCAGCCCTCGACCTGCAGATGTCACGAATGTCACACCTTATGTAACGGTCAAGACTTAATATGTGACATAGGAGGTGTGACAAGCTATGAAACACCTTTAGCTTGCTAGAAAATTTGTCCATCTCACGGTTTTGTGGTACATCTCATGGCTTAAGACGTGAGATGGCCTCCCAGGCCATGAGATGGACTCTTTCTTCACTTTTTGGTTTGTTTTGACACCCGATCATCCTGAAACTGGCTCATAAGCTCCATCCAAGTACTAAGACCTAAAATAAGACAAAAGGAACACAACCTAACGTGAAATAGGACAAGTAAATACAAAAACCAAGTCAAACGATAAAGGAATGAGGATACAAACATGTATAATTATGTCATTATCAAAATCCCCCACACTTAACCGTGTGCTTATCCCTAAGCAAACATGACTCAGACTAGTGCAATTCACTTGACTCCCACAATAGCATGCCATTTTAATCACTAGTAGCGGATCAACTAGCAACTTACGAGGTCAACTAGAGACAAGACATCTCATAACCACCTTGACGAGCACCCTAGCCTTGAGTTAGGACAAGCCGAACAGTAGAGCTAGGACAAGCAACTTTTAAATATAGAGAAGAACAAAAATATTAAAAACTATGGACTCCGTTTAGCTGTTCTTCCTTTAGAGGTTCAAACTTTTGAACATCTTTTCGGCTTTAATATGGTTGTTCATTGTTGTACGATCTCGTGATCAAAGTAGAAGTGACATCACTCCTCTATCTGGTCCATGCGGGAAAGAGGTGCAAGTGGGGACTGAGAGTAATACGTGAAGGTTTAGAAACAAGATCCTTGACTGCAATCCCATCCGTAGGAAAGATCTAAAGAGATCATCCTAAGTTAATGATAGGTTGCCACAACATGTGAGATTTTTAAGATGTGGAGGTCTCTAAACTTTATATGAAGAAACAATCTTTTCTCTATCAAGTCCCGTGAGGAGGAGAGGTGTAAGAGAGGATAGAGAGTAGTAGGTGAAGGTTGGTCGGTGTAGCCTTGTCTCCCTTACACATTCTCAAAACACACTCTAGTCCTTAAGATAAACCATTTGGCAGTTTTATTTAGTGTTGTGACCAGTTGCCAACTCATGTGAGACACTCATATACAAATTCAAAATAGGGCACCTTTTTACAAAACATTTCGAGCCCACAACATGGTAAGAGTGAATGACACTCCACAAATCACTAATCCTAACAAGACTAATCCACAGATCAACCAACACAGTATGAAATGGGGAGCAAATATCTCATGCACCAACATGCGCCAGAGCTACACTAGCCTTCCTAGATTACATAATACCATGGAAACTAGCAATTCAAATCACACTAAGTAAGTAATTTCAAGGAACAATATATAGTGAGCCCTCAAATTTCAAAAAATTTGGACAATGGACTAGCTTCCAAGCACTCACATTCACACCGTTCATTCACACACATACATTATGGAACACCCCCAACACTTAAACACGACATTGTCCTCAATGGAGAAAAAATAATGAGGGTAGAATGAAGTTATTGGATCAGGCGTGAAGGATGGTGGATGGAACAAAAGGTGCATTCCATGGAAGAGAGATTAGGTGGAATCACAAAAACCACACTAGATCTCACAAAGGTTGATTTATTGACTTTAAAAACTGCAACCTAAGAGATTAGGTGGAATCACGAACAAGCTCTTCTGTAACATCATGGCTTGGACGGTGGTTCCTAAGTCTCAGTCTAGCCTAAAAACTCCTTTTATTTGAGGTTCTCATCAGTGATGTGGAGTCTCAGGTCACGAGCAATAGGTGAGACAAGTTTTGAGGGCTCATGGACTTGATTCAGATGGACACACCACCCTCGAGACCCCTCCTTCTTCTTCTCGTCCCTCTTTTCATTTCTCCAAACCAGGTAAGACAAAATAGATTGACCACCACAACATCCACCAAAAGGGATCGATGATGGTTTGACCTTGGTTCAACAAAGAATAACCACAAAAAGGTCCTTCTTTGGAAGCTCCTCAAGGTTAGGTGGGGGTCTCATATATGACTATGGGCTTGTAGCAACCTCGACCACCTTGACATCATTCTTTGCTTGGAACTCAATTGCTTCTTAAATCTCCTTTCCTTCTCCAATAGTAAGCTCCTCCCTTTGGGATAAATCAAGAGCTCCATCTTCTCTACTCTCTACTTCTTCCTCCTTAACTTTTCTCTCACCCTTTCATCCTCTTCCGCAAGCAAGAATTTTAAAGCAAGTTACCCTGCAAGACTCCCGATAAGATCAGCTTGCATATCCTCATTTGTATCTATCTCTTCAAAACTCGACGCAGAACATGAAAGGGTGTGGTCTGCCACCATAGTACATGTCTGATCATGATCATCACGGGAGCTAACGGTGGCGACTTATGTCTGATCATGATCCTAATTATGTAGCAGCAGCTAAGAGACGATCGTGAGCTAATCGTGCACAAGTTTGCTTAACCATCTCGTTTAACTTCTCAATGTGTTTGAGGGCATCCTCCGTTGCATACAAAAGAGATTGGATCGAGAGGGGTGAGGGGTGGAAATATAATATTGGAGCATGCTCTTTCAAACTGATCCATAGCAAGCTCCAACTAACTTTTAGGCTCTGGTTCTGGAGTGTAGCATGACTCTACAGAATTGCCCATGAAGGTCGTCATGGATCACTCCAAGTCAAATGTACTCTCTAGTTGTGGATAGAGGTATTCCTGATGTGGAGTTGGTTCATGAAACACCCAAGGGTCTGGTTGTGCATGTAAAAGGTGGTTGTTCATGGAACTCGAATTCGTAGCCTTCTCTGTAATGGGTATACCACAAAGGATCAGGGTAATACCAACTAGGTGTTGGTTGATAACTCACTAGTCAAAAAATTCATGGGGATTCATAATTCAGATATGCACAGCCAAAAGCAAAAAACACCCAAGCAAAAACCAATGATGGTAAAGGGAAAAAAAAACAAAATAAAGAATATCTAAATCAACAAACTTATGTTTTTCCTAATATCCTAGCCACTCACCAAAAAATGAATGATGATTCTCTAACTTGATTCACCATTCATTCGCAATGTAGAGAATCCTTGACTAGACCTTCAATCTTGATTAAAGCAGCGGCAACCTTTTTGAATCAGTTGCTTAGAGGAATGTATCCTTCTCTAAAACAATCAATCAAGTAGTTTTTTACTAGAATCCCTCTATTGGGTGAGATTCCCACACAATACATAGCATGCATTGAATCACTATCATGTTATGGATCCGTTATTTCCAATCCATGGTGCTCTATTGACCTAGTCATGTATTCCCTCTCATAGAAACAAAGCAAAATCAATATTCTCAACTAAATCATAATTAATTTGTGAAATCAAGCATAGATTGAATATAAACTCAAGATTATCTAGATCTTCAATCTCTATCTCCAAGCTTGATTCCCGAGATCCAATAGCAAAGAAATCCTCCAAAATAGCTACAAGAATGTGTCCAAGTCGCCCTCTCTCTTTAGGGTTCGTCCGTTGGATTTTTGGGATCCAGAACTCAACTCACCTTCTCCATAATCACAAAAATTCTTTTATACTCATGACAAAGGCCATCTCACCCGCTATGTCATGGCAATGAGATAGTGGGTGAGATGCGAAACTCTGCGTTTCAACTTAACTCGTCAAATCCCCTTCATACCACGACTTAGGATGTCACGGCCTATGTCATGGCTTATGTCACGGTCGTGACTTAAGTCGTGACATACGTGGTGAGACAAGTCATGAAACACCTTCAGATTTGTGGAATTTTTGGCCATTTCACGCTTTGGTGGTGCATCTCATTGCTTAAGTCGTGAGATGGGCTCTCAAGCCATGAGAAGGACTCTGCCTCCACCTCTTTGCACGTTTTGAAACATGATCATCCCATAACTTGCTCTTAATCTCCATCGACGTACTAGGAACTTAAATATGACAAAAGAAACACAAGCTACCGTTAAATAGGCCAAGGAACTACTTGTGATATCTCGATTCTGGACTTGGGTTCAACAACAACTACCAGGAGAATCGGTCAACATGTCCAGTCAAAGTAACATTTTGTTTCATCACTTTTGGATCAAGTTGTGAAACAAAATGGGTAGGGAGTCACTCAAGGTTACACGAATGTACCAGCTGAGGAAATATAGTGATCAAAGGTTACCAATTAAGTTGTTATGGTAAGAATAAATGATAGGGGGAAGGAAGTATAAGAAGGGTGTTGATAGAAGGATGAGTTTCGAGCAAATTTCGGGGACGAAATTTTTATAAGGGTGGAGGAAATGTAACACCCCGAATTTTGGGTTCAGGTTCGACCAAAATACAGGAACGGTTGGGTTAACGGTTACGTACGAAGGGTTGCAACCGTGAATTAGTAATAATAATTTATTATATTATTATTACTAATATATATATATATATAATGCATTCTATGGTACCCCGGGTGAAATTCGGGGTACCGTATACCTTGAGTATGCAAACTCTATCTAGACCTCGAATTAACAGGAATTTTGGACCTGATACTATACCCTAACTCTTAATGAGTGAACCCTAGGTCCTAGTTATCTAAATCATAAACTATAAACCCTAAGATTGTGCATTCATGCCTATATTTGGGCGAATCATAACCGTCGATTATTGTTTCTAATTAAATTGATCTTGGGGTATAAGATTTAGGGAATTAAGGCCTAGATTGTGATCTTTGAGGGTTAGAGTATAGTATCATGTCCGAAAATTCAATCAATTCACGGTCTAGATAGCGTTTTCATACTCAATGTATGTGGTACCCTGGATTTCACCCTGGGTACCGTAGAACTCCCCATATATATATATAATTGGTACAGGAGAGGGCCGAGCGGCCACTCCCCCTTTTTCACTTTCCCCAACTATCTCCATCTCTTCATCAAATCCCCACACAAAATCTAGGGTTACGACGCCATCCCCTAAGAAGCTTCCTGCTCCTGTCTCGTTGGGACTTATGGTTAAATCACCGCCTGCAACAACTAGGAGGCGTAAGAGGGCAGCATCTAAACCTAAATCAAAAGCAAAATCAAGATCAAAATCAGCTAATGCTGATAGTCCGAGTGCTAGTAGCTACACTACATCATCTAGAAGTGATTCTGGTGATTCTTCTTCTTCTTCAGATCATCCTTCACCCGACACTGAATCAGCTGGAATGGAAACACCACAGAGTCCTTCCAGTAAAGTTGTTGATGTCCCAATTTCATTTGATCTAGCTGCTACCCCTGCTGATACAGTGAAGAAGAGAAGGCGCACTGCTTCATGGAAAATTGGTGCTAATGGTCGAATGACAATTGGTTCTTCTGCTAATGAGGGGGATATGAGAATGACTGCATCTTGTGTTAAGACCATTAGGAATCTGGATCCTTCAGTTGGAGGAAGTGGTACTGAATTGATGGTTATAGATGAACATACTAGAGGCGGTTCATTGGACCAATTGGTGGGACGTGGGTGATGTTCAAAAGGTGGATAATATGGTCACAGTAGGAAGAGGAAGGAACGGACGATGACAAATTAGGTTTTGTCAAATCGACTTCAACAATAAGTTGAGTGTAAAGGAGGTAAATTATACGCCTTACGATTTTCAATTATTTGCCTTGAGTATTTTCGAGTATTGTTTTACGTGATGTATGTGCAGTATTTGATTCATGTTTGAGATTGCATGATTATGGTTGGTGATATGTGCCTTGTTTGAATTATGACTTGAAGTGACTGGTTATTATTTACCTTGAAATTTTCCTGAGTATAAGTTATTGTTAAAGTTTAAGAAACAAGTTCTTTTTAAGAAGTACATCACCTTCAAGAAGGTGAAGTCGTTTTAAGTGTTTTTAGTCGCTAGCGCCAGTCCGTTGCCATTTGAGATTTTCAGATTGGGCAGCAGTTATGCTCTTGAGATCTTTGAGACAGAGAAGTAGTTATGCTCTTGAGACTTTTAAGATGAGCAGCAGTTATGCTCTTGAGAATCGTGGTGAAGAGCCACCACGATAAGTTTAAGATGTTAGGGGGATGAATCGTTACGACTCCCCTAACTAAGTTCAAATTTGAAGGAAAGCCTGGATGGCTCCTCATACGTATGAGTTGGCAACCGAACTAGCTAGTGAGAGATCCTCGTGTCAGTCAAGTATTTAAGTTGAGATTCGAGTTTTAAGAGTACAGTTTCAAGAGTCAAGATTTTTAATACTGGAGGTACAAAACAACTTCCACTCAGTTAAGTAAAGTGATCAAGTATTAAAAAGATGTTAAACGTAAGGGCGTAGACTGACCCCATCTCACTCACTAGTTTGACGAGCTAGAGAAGGAGCTATAGGAGTAGTTAGTGAGCAGCAAGTTCGAGGGCAGCCAGCTGGAGAAGGGCAGTGTAAGTGTCATAGAGAATGTCTAGT